>OX246754.1:69784039-74937334 GCA_945910035.1 Brachypalpus laphriformis | reverse complement strand
AAAGGACCTCACCAAATGCTTTAGGTGCATGGAGTTTGGCCACACGGCGCGTCAATGCAAGAGTGAGCATGACCGATCCAAGCAGTGCAGAAACTGTGGAGAGGAGGGCCACATAGCCAAAGAATGCGAAAAGGACGCATTATGCTTCTGGCGTAAGACGGTCATGCCAGAAAACGCCGGACACATAGCTGGTAGCAGCAAGTGCCCGGTACTCAAGAAGGCACTGACCAAATTAATATGATGAATGTCGTCCAGATAAACCTAAACCACTGCGCCGCCGCACAGGACCTTCTGGCGCAAACTGTACGAGAGAAAAGGATCGACGTAGCCCTAATAAGCGAACCGTACAAGCCCATAAATGGAAGTAGCTATGCTATGCTCTGCAGTCAGTCGGCCACCAGGCTGACCTTTTCGTATATGCAAGGATAAATGGTTTGCACTTCTATAGTTGCTATGCGCCCCCCAGTATAACACTGGCGAACTATCTAAAGCTGCTGGACGACATCGTAGCTGACGCCGATGGGAAACACGCAGAGATTATTGCTGGAGATTTCAACGCCTGGGCTACTTATTGGGGCAGTAGAACCGCAGACGCAAGGGGAAGAGCTCTCCGCGAATGCTTCGCAGCACTGGACATTAGTCTGGCCAACGACGGCACAGCGGAAACGTTTCGAAAGGCAGGCAGAGGGTCAATCACTGACATCACATTCATGAGCAACTCACTCCTGGAACTGGAAAGGGCCATTAAGGAGAGTAAGTCAAGGAGCTTTAGGCGGCTCTGTGACGAGGCCGAACTAGACCCCTGGGGCATGGCGTATAGAGTGGTGATGAAGAAGCTTAAAAGCAGCAGGTCTCCACAACTTACATGCCCGGCAATGCTAAAGACTATAGTAGAGCACCTATTCCCCCATAGACCAACTACTGTGGTCTCCATCACGAGGGAGATCAGCATGGAGCATATCCCGCCAATCACGTCAGAAGAACTCTTTGGGGCATGCAGAAAAATGGGAGACAGCAAAGCACCTGGACCGGATGGCATCCCGAATAGGGCAATCAAGGCGGCTGTTAAGACGAGACCGGACATCTTTCTAACAACGATGCAAAGTCGCATAGAGGAGGGGGTATTCCCTACACCATGGAAATTGCAACATTTAGTGCTGTTTCCAAAGGGCAATAAGCCGCCCGGACAACCATCATCGTATCGCCCAATATGCCTGCTCGATACGCTGGGAAAGATCCTAGAGCGTATCATCTATAACAGACTGCTTGCGGTGGCGGAGGAAAACGGAGCCTTGTCAGACTGTCAGTACGGCTTCAGAAAATCACGCTCTACCGTCGATGCCATAAAGGCGGTAGTGGATATAGCAACTGAAGCAATGCAAGGGAAAAGGTGGAAATGGGGGACGAAGAAATACTGCGCAGTAGTAACGCTCGACGTCAAAAATGCGTTCAACTCGGCAAGCTGGTCATTCATTAGGAGATCCCTGGCCAGGATGGATACACCATACTACCTGCTGAGGATAGTCACGGACTACTTCAGCAATAGGAAGCTAAGATACCATACTGACGATGGCGTTAAGCACTACAGTGTTTCCGCGGGAATCCCGCAAGGGTCGGTTCTGGGACCTCTCCTATGGAACATTATGAACGACGGAGTTCTGCGACTAACATTACCCGAGGGAGTCAAAGTAATTGGCTTCGCTGACGATATCGCAGTGGTTACAGTAGCCAAGCACGTACACGAGGTGGAGTCTGCCACGGATGAGGCAGTTATAAGAATAAAGGAATGGCTGGAGTCTACCGGTCTGAAACTAGCTGCCCACAAGACCGAAGCTGTCCTAATAACCAGCCGCAAAAAGGTGGAATACGCCAGCTTCCGTGTCGGAAACCAGACAATCAGGTCCAAAGAATCCTGGTCAGCTCGGTACTTCTATACGCTGCCCCGATATGTGCAGGTGCACTGGCGACAAATGAGTGCAGGAAGAAGCTGTCATCAGCTCACAGGCTCTGCGCAATCAAAGTGATCAGTGGCTTCCGAACTATCTCCGACGATGCAGCCTGCGTTTTAGCTGGGATGGTCCCAATCGACATCCTCGCTGAAGAGATACAGAGGGTATACCTTAGACGTCCCTCGAACCGGCAAGAGGCAAAAAGGATTAAGGAGGAGGAAAGGGCAGCATCAGCAACGCTGCGGCAAACCAGGTGGGACAGCTCTACCAAAGGCAGGTGGACCCAAAAGCTCATTCCCACTATAAAATCATGGACAGAGAGAGCGAGGGGGAACTGTAACTACCACCTCACACAGTTCCTGTCCGGACACGGTGGCTACCGGAAATACCTCCATAGATTTGGACACGATAGTTCGCCCCTGTGTCCAATATGTCCAAACGAAGAGGAGGACGCGGAGCATGCAGTGTTCTTCTGCAGACGCTTTGCAGAAGACAGAGCAAACCTGCCAAGTCCAGAAAATCTTGTTAGTCACATGACACGATCAGAGGGCGAGTGGATGGAGATCTGCTCATTCATAGTATGTGTGCAGAATGCGCTGCGAAGAGCAGAAGCCCTAAGAAGAGCCCAAGAGGCGGCCTCGGAGACTAGAGCATAATTGCTAACCAGGCCCGCGAAGAAATACCTAACGGCAGTACCGCGAGGAGAGTGGTTGAAGTGTGTAGGGTGTGTGTTTAGTACGTAGGCGTATTCCTGGAATCGATTACTCAGGTTTGCGAATCGTGCATGCTAGTAGCACTCGGGCTATTAGTATCTATGAAGATTATACATCCTTGGCGCAACCTAAAAAAAAAAAAAAACAGACACCTGGAGACGAATCGATGAGCGTACAGCAATCTAGGCTCGGATTGCAGCGGCCTCAGCAGTAGAGAGAACCGAGCTCCGTGCGAAGAAGAAAGAAGTGCAGCGTAGTGTGAGTCGTGACAATATGTCAACTCACTGGCCTCAAGGGCTGAACAAGCAGCGAGTAGATGCGACAGTAGGACTGTTTACAACATCAATAAGGAGCTCATTGGTGGTCGAAACTCCAAACAACATCCAGTGAAGAGTCTAGACGGTAACCTTCTGATTTCGGATGAGGATCAGCTCAGTAGATGGAGAGAACATTTTTTACAGTGCTAAATCACTTAGACGACGGCGGTATGATGTTTAATTCAAATGAGCAGTTCGTAGCAACAAATTCCCGAATTCGCACCGTACCTCCCAGTAAAACCCAAATAATAACAGCAATCAAGTCCCTCAAGAAGAACAAAACGGTGGGTATTGATGGCATCCCCGCCGAGCTATTTCAAGCGGCCCCAAATACATCCGCTAATACGGAGAGCTTTGATTAGTGAAGAATTTCCACAGGAGTGGAAAAGGGGGATGATCATTAAACTTCCAAAGAAGGGTAACTTGATGGAGTGCAGAACTTCGAACACGATGGCGCGCAGGCGTGGTTGACGCCCTATGCCCCCCGAGGGGTTAAAGGAACTAAGTTGGTAAGTAAGTAAGTTAATCTTAACCTAAGTCCTATGCCGCCAGCAGCAAACGCGGAAAACCAGGCAGCGTTGCCAACAAGCCATCAGAGATGCCGATTCTGATATACTGGGTTTCTCTCGGCCACCACAACGAAACCCCTGGTTTGGTGAGGAATGCCGGCAAGCACATGCAGCGAAACAAGAGGCGTACAAAGCACCGCTGCATAGAAGGACTAGAGCTGCTTACGAGCTCTAGGTGAGCAGGAGAAAAGAGGAACATCGACTTCTCAGAAAGAAAAAAAGGAGCATGAGAAGCGCTGGATCGAGTAGATTGAGAGACTTTATCGCAGGAATGATGTTCGAAAATTTTACAAAATGGTAAAAAGATTATGTCAGGGTTTCAAAGCCAGAACGGAAGCCTGCAGGGACGAAAATGGGAACATAGTAGTAGAATCGCAGTCGGTGCTGAGGATATGGAAGGAACACTTCTGCAGACTATTAAACGGCGATGATGACCAATATTCCGCTGCCAGGGCCCAGGCAGAATGAGCCATTCAACAGTGGCGATGACAGTCAAGATTCCCGTCAACCCGATCAGAATGTAGTGAGGATAGCGATATCTAAACTCAAATTCATCAAAGCTGCTGGAGCCGACGGCCTTGCCGCTGAAGTTTTCAAGGCAGGATTAGATAAGTTGGTAAGGAGCATGCACCAACTCATCTGTAAAATCTGGTCGGACGAAAATATGCCCGATAAATGGAACCTCAGAATCGTTTGCCCGATCCTGAAGAAAAGAGACCCTCTGAACCGCGCAAACTACAGAGGTATAAGTCTCCTCAACATCGCATATAAGATCCTGTCTGCCGTATTATGTGAACGCCTAAAACCGATCGTCAACCATCTGATAGGTCCTTATCAGTGCGGTTTTAGGCCGGGAAAGTCCACCATAGACCAAATATTCACACTACGGCAGATCTTGGAAAAAACCCATGAATATAAAATTGATACGCACCACCTCTTCATCGATTTCAAAGTTGCGTATGATAGCGTGTATAGAGACGAGTTATACAGAGCCATGTCTAGTCTTGGCATTCTTGCCAAGCTCGTCCGTTTGTGCAGAATGACGATAGAGAACTCTCGCTGCTCCATCAAAGTCGGAAGGAACATCACCGAACCCTTCGATGTCAGGAAAGGTCTTAGACAAGGTGACGGGCTATCATACGATCTCTTTAACATAGTACTTGAGAGAGTTGTACGAAACTCACAAGCCAACACCGGAGGTACAATTAGTCTAAGAGCCCGCAGTTAATTTTGGACGTGAGAGGTAACCGAATGAATTCTATGTTAATATGTTGCCCTGATGCCCAGTATTTGAGATATGCTCGTCTGGCGGCACGTAATGGCAGCTAAATGAAATAACTGTATATTGAAAATGCTGCAAATTTCAAAACAGGAATAATAGGTGTAACCGCTTGAATACATGTGTCCAAGACGTCTTAAGTGCAGCTAAAGCCCTGCCAGACGCGGTAGAAACGCGTACAAAATTCCAATTTTGAATAATTTATATAACCGCACCAACCAACTTTTCCTGAACCATAGGATATTACAACGTGAATACAATTATGAAGGTCCAAGACGTTTTGGATGTCGCGAAGGACTTGCCAGACGAAGTCAAAATATTGCCAGAATGCCAATTTGGAATAATTGGTGTAACCACTTAATTTTTTTTTGCTACACATAGAGGAAGATGCCCTGATTACACTGATGTAAGTCCAAGACGTTTTACTTGTCGCCAAGTCCTTGCCAGACGCATTCAGAGGATTGTTTGCTGGATGTACATTCCCTCCGCTGCACTTCCGAAAACACAACGACTGCCGGCTCTGACATCGTTCCATATGAGCTTGCTACTCGTAGAGCTGCTCTTCTCTGCATTGCCGCCATTCGCTTCCGGTACTTGTTTTGTTTAATCGCATTGGCCCAAATTTCACTGCCATATAAAAGCATGGTGTGTATGATCGACATTATGAGTCTCCGTTTGCTTGTCGTGGGGACTCCAAAGTCCGCCATTAACCTGCTCAGCGATGTGGTAATCGAATTTTCCGTCCACCTGACCAAAACGAAGTGAGCATAGCAATATTTAAGCTAGAATCCAACAAGACTGCTGGACCTGATGGCTAAGCGGCCGAACTTTTCAAGGTGATAAACTGGTAGTGAGCATACACCAGCTCATCTCCAAGATTTGGGCAGACGACTGCATGCCTGATGAATGGAATCTCAGACTCGTTTGTGCGTTCCACAAGAAATGAGACCCCCTCAACAGCGCCCATTATAGAGGCATCAGAGATTTTTTTTTTAGATTTTATTTTATATATGACGCTCATATGAGTTACAATCGTGTACTTAAGAAACAATCAATAAATTCATGGCATTGCCATCTGCCTGATTGACAATTAACATTTACAAATTATTAAATAAAATAGTTTTTTTTTGTCTTCTAGACGTTGATCTTTAAAAATGTTTATTCTGTATTCTATCTCGATAAGCAAGTACTAATATACAATATTGAAATAGTTTCTCAACGCTTAATTCATTGAGTAAGTCTATCACTGCTTCTTCTGCCAGAAAATCGCTTCCAAGGTTATTTCTTCGAATCTCTCGGAGAATTGGACATTTGCCAACAAAATGGAGCAAATACTAGTCGTACTAGCAAATACTAATACTACTACTCCTAAATTGCAAATACTGCCGAGTAATGGTAAATCATCCCTATGAGGGATGAAGTTCAATTTCAAGAGTTCTGCTCTTGGCTTTAGCATTATCGACATCTTCTATACTTCATAAGCGTCTTTTAAATAATTTCTCCCTTTCTTCTTCCTTTTATCAGTGAGGTTATGATCCGAAAACAAGGGATCACAACCCTCCCACTTCACCGCATTTCTACTGATCCGCCTGTGGGGTTCGCCTATTTGACCTCAGAAAATATCGGCAGGCCTGCCGATTTTGGATCACTCGGTTACTGAGGCCAATGAAATGCCGATGTCGTCGCATTTGTCTGATCCAGGCGTTTATAGGCCTGCCTTTCCTACATCGCGATGACTTTGGAACGTGCATAGATATTGCCTTTTTAACAGGTTTCGAATGATCTCTTCTTTGAACGTGGCAATACCAGCTGAGCCGGTCGCGCTCTATTTTTTGTACGATTGTTTCCTTGATGTGAAAGCTTCCACGGATCTTCGAACTTCTTATTCGATCAAGCTTTGTCACTCCTGCTGTCATGCCTTCATCTCAGCTGCCGTTAATTTACTCTCATACGTTTTGTACATCGTCCAACATTGTGAACCGTATGTGAGCGCTGGACGCACAACTGCGGTGTAGAGCCTTCCTTTCAACTTAGGGGGAATTTTTCGAATTCGGTCACAGAAGATATCGGAGTATTGTCGCCACTTCATCCACCCTACGCTTACGCGATGATTGATGTCGTCATCACAAGTTGCTTTGCTATTGATCATAGATCCCAGATATTTGAACTTTTTGCACTTGGGAAGCACTGTTCCATTCAAATAAATGTCTGGAATATGCCTGAGTGGATCAGAGAACGGGCAGCACAAGTACTCTGTCTTTTTTGAACTAATGCGATACCCATTTCCCTCCAAAACGTCCACCCACACATCAAGTGCTCGTTGCAGCGATGTAGGACCCTCACTTATGATGGCTCCATCGTCAGCAAAGAATAACTGATGTACCTTCAAGCAGATAATCAAGGACTGTAATAAAGAGCAAAGGACTTAAAACGCTTCCCTGGTGCACACCGACTTTGATTGGGAACTCTTCGGTTACTCCAGCGGGGCATCTTACTCTTGTCTTTGCTCCTTCGTACATGTCCATGATCATCTGTACAAAGGTTTCTGGAACCCCTCGATGTCTTAGCGCCACCTTTATCAAATCTCGTGCTTGTCTATCGAATGCCTTTTCAATGTCAATCAATGCAATATGCAAATCCCTTAAGGAATCACGATGTTTTTTCATTACGATCCTTATACTTTGAATTGCATCTGTGGTTGATTTACCCGAGATAAACCCGCACTGATCATCAGATAGCTGTATTATTTTTCGCAGTCGGCCACCTAATACCCGCTCAACGATCTTCATGGTGTGTGACATCAGCTTGATCGAACGGTAGCTATCACAGTTTCGCGTATCACCCTTCCCTTTGTATACCGGGAGAAGGTAACTTTCCCTCCATTGATTCGGCATTGGATGACCTCTCACGAATTTGGAGATGAGAATTCTGAGCCATCTGAACCCGATGTCTCCCATCTTTTTCCAGAACTCAGAGGGTATTTCGTCTGGCCCAACCGCTTTTCGTTTTTTGGAGTATTTGACCGCCTCACTAACTTCTTCGACTGTAATGTCGGCTATTTCTTCACAGTTAGGGGTGGCTCTTGGAAAGTATAGCCGGGGAAACTGTTCATTTAAAAGGTCTTCACAATACTGCCGCCACCTCTGCAGAATTTTGTCGTCATCCACAAGAAGCTGGCCATGAGCATTGCTAATGAACTTTGGGGAACGAATCTCCTGAGCATTCCTCCTTCTTTGGGCGGCTATTTTGAAGATAGTGGCGCTCTTGTTCATATTGTGTCTTCGCAGCTCCTGGATAGCCTGGTTTGCATCAGCAACCGGGGAAGATATTTTCTCCAGCTCCCGATACAGGCCCTCCGTACTCTCTACTTAAAGCTGGTCGCACTTCTTCTTTGCTTTTTTTCTTGCAGCTGTATTCCATTTCGAGGCGAACTTTTTCGTCATTATTATTAGAAGGGGACTTTGACCAAGCTTTGAAAGCCGCTTTCTTCTCATTTATCACATTCTTAGCTTCATCACTCCACCACCATGTTTCTTTGGCGTGTTGATGGTAGCCTTTTGAAGCCCCTAGCAGTGATTTGGCCTTCTTTAAGCAAGTTCGCTCTAGGGATTCCCACATATTTTGTGCTCTGCACTCTTCATCCTCAGCTCCGTTGATGGTGTGAGAGAGGTAATTTTTCATTACGAAAACAAAAGCCTCGCCTTTTTCTTTGTCCAGATACCACTTGATTTTCTCAGAGACCCTTGTTTGTGTGCTTTTCTTCGGTGTTTTCATAAAAAATTCTGTTAGCAGGAGACGGTGTTGCCGCGCGATTGCCTCTCCAAGGATCACTTTGCAATCTTTTACCCGAGGCTTCATGAAACTGGCTACCAAATGGTAGTCAATCTGAGTTTCATCTCCACCACTGCTGTAAGTGATCAGGTTTCGGCTTTGTTTGATGAACATGGTATTTAACACGATAAGACCATGTGATTTGCACATGCTTAGGATGTCTTCACCAGGAAGGTTCCTGGTGCCATATCCTAGTCCTCCATGGCAGTCTTCATAGTCTTCGTTTGATTTCCCGACATGTCCATTCAAATCTCCTCCAACAAAGAGAAACTCTTCCTTTGGGATGTTCTTAAGGAGATTGCGGAAATCTAGCCAAAATGCATCTTTATCTCTCTGATTGCACCCATTTTGGGGAGCATATGCACTGACAATATTCCACACCTCTCCTTGTATTACTAGTTTGAGAGACATCAAACGGTCGCTGGACTTCGAAATGCTCAAGACGTTTCCAAGTAGCTCTGCCGCAAGGATGATACCGATTCCGTTCTTAGCCTTTTCCGTTCCGTAGTAGAACATCTTGTAATCTTTTGTTCTAACGTCCAAGAAACGCGCCTGATTTCCGGTGTTTTTCCATTTCGTCTCTTGGACACACAAGATGTCCACCCGCCTTCTATTCATCATCTCTTCCAGCTCGTAACTTCGACCGGTCATGCTTCCAATGTTCCAACTCGCGACCCTCAAATTGCGTCCAAACTGTTTCATTATTTTGCTAGCCCCCGGAATCCGTATAGCTCTGACCCGAACATTTCTGCTCGGTCCAGGATCAGTACCATGCACAGCAGTGGTAGTGCCTGGCGGGGTAATGCCTTTCCTTTTTGCAAGTATTACCATAATGATACAGTTTTGCAATATTACTGTATTGCGATGGTGTTTTTTGTTTGACACGTGCATGCTCCTCTTTTAGTATTGTTTGATCTTTCTTCTATGACACCGGTGATCTCCAGTCGTGTCAACCCACGGACACGCATGCACACTTGTGGGAGGGTTTTTAAGGTAGTATATGAGTCGCTAGGCTCACTTGGGCGTTATATTGCCTAAATCTGATTTGTCCCCTTAGTCGCCTTTAACGACAAGCGCTGGTTGTTGGGGGGCGCTGCAGTGATATTCTTAACCCGTCGCTGCACGGGCATGAAATTAATTTCTCCCATTTACGTGATGGTTCAATCGGCTGTAGATAGATCGATGAACCGAACTCGTAGCTTCTCCAGTATATATAACCACAAACTTTTGATCAACTTTAGCGATGAGATCATAAAGTATCGGCTTCCAGTTCGCAGGGTTATCGACATCTGGATTTATTTCCATACCACAGCTATCTGCTAGATGCAACCATTCTGCATACCAGCTCTGTTTGGTATGTATTGCTTTTAGAGCCGCTATTTTTTGCAGACGGGAGTTGGGCATATTCATTACTTTAATTATATAATCTACTTGCAGTTTCAATGTCTTTATGAAGAGTGGGGACAGTCCTGTTTTCAGCATAAGGATGTAGTTAGGCATATTAGGTGGAAGACGAAATGCACGTTTAATATAGTAACTTAGTAGCTTTTCAACAGTATCGAAATACTTGCACCCCCAAGCTTGGGCCGCATAAAATAAAATAGATTCGGAGACTGCCTCAAATACTTTATACTTACTGCTCTGGGCTACGAATTTATTACCAAGACATCTACTCCATGTTGTATTTATGGCTGTTTTGGCCTGAGTTAACTTTATTTTAAGATGGTTATCTATACTAAATTTTTTTGTCAGTAGCACCCCCAGGTATTTGTACTCAGTCACCATCTCTACTTCTGCACCATTAAATTTTCATTTTTTGTTCGACCGCATTCTGCCTCCACCCTTCTTGAAAATCATAATTTTCGCCCCCTTCGGGTAGGGGTTAGAATATACCCGAGGTAGGCATGCCTGTCGTAAGAGGCGACTAAAATCCACCCTTCGTATACCGGGCTTAAAGTGTATACAAAAAAATGCAATGAGTAAAACGAAAAGATTTAATACCCCAGGTGGCAGTCCAGGTTCACTGGAAAATCCACCCTCTTCGGAGGTAGGCTCTACGGATTCTGGGGAGAGCCAATTATTGCAATTGATAAATCCCTTTATAAAAAGTTCAAGGGTACCTCGGTCTCCACCATCAAGACCGAATGTCTCCGGGAAAAAAAGTCCGCCGGAAGTGCAAGCGCACAAGAAACAGGACTTAGAGAAATGTAAAAGCTTTGAGAAGGAAAATAACGAACTTCGCAATAGGCTTGATGAAATGGATCGGCTCTACCAAGAGCTCAAAAAAGAGGTAGACATGCTGAGAGAGGAAAACAAGCTTCTAAAGAACTCGCTTTTACAAAAAGAACGCGAAGATTCCCCTCCCCGCGCAGCTAATCCACAATATCACACGGACGAAGAAGAGCTTGCACGCGAAACGAATTGCGTCTTAAAGAAAAGACCTAGCAAAAAACGCAGAGCCGGCTCTTCGCCCGAAATCGAGCCGCGAAAAGAAGACAAGCAAAATGAGCCGAAGCCAAAGCAAACTCAAGCTAAAGCACGTCCTCCGCCTGCAATAAACGTCGTTGGCATAACGGACTACAGTAAGCTACATTGCCTTCTTAAAGGTACGACGACATCGAAATTCAAGGTAACGTCACTCAGGAACAATGCGTGGAAAATTAACGTTGATGACTCCGATGGCTACCGAGCAATATCACAAAAATTAAACACGGAAAAAATCCAGTGGTATACTTATGAAAATAAGTCAGAAAGACCACTGCGTGTTATAGCAAGGGGTCTCCACCCCTCGTGCACAAAAGACGACGTAATGAACGACCTCAAAGCTAAAGGTTTGAAAATTCTTAATGCCGTCAATATTCTCAAAAAGGTGAAGCAACAAACGGAACAAGGCCAGGAAATCATGGTCAAGCATGGACTTCCGCTCTTTATGCTTACCTTTGACAGGAGCGAAAATGTAGACGATATTTATAACGTTAAAACTATTCTGAATATCGTAGTCAAGATTGAGCCTATGCGTACGAGTACGAGATCGATACCTCAGTGTAAACGCTGTCAAGGCTTTAATCACACACAGTCGTATTGTCAAAAAGAGCCGAGATGCGTAAAATGTGCTGGTAACCATCTCTCAGAAAAGTGTGACCTAAATAAGCAGGCCCCGGCTACCTGCATTAACTGCAAAGGAAAGCACCCAGCGAACTATCGAGGTTGCGAAGTGGCAAAAGAGCTTCAAAAAAGGCGAGACACATTTAAAAATATTCAACGCCAGAACGCAGAACCGGTTAAAAATAGTCGTGAAATCGCTAAGCCAAGGGTAACGACCGTCAATAAACACGTTAAACTTAAGACGAGAGTCGAGCAAAGTAAAGTTCCTTCGGCAAAATCAAAGGAAAAGCCACAATCTCCAGAGACGCTAACATATGCTCAAGCTGCGTCGCTAGAAACCAAGCAAAGCGGTGTTACGGTAGACCCAGTCTCCCAAGTCTTCTCTATAATTCTTGCGAAACTTGAGGAGCAAACGAAGGTAAACAAAGTCATATTTGATAAATTGAGCAAGCTCGAGTTAAAACCTCGCCAGAAAAGAACTCCCATATGAATATGAATCAGTTACTAAAAATTTTAACATGGAACGCAAACGGCCTTCTACAAAAAAACGCCGAATTAGAAGTATTCTTACGGAATGACAACATTGACATTTGCTTGATCTCTGAAACTCATTTGACAAAGGAATCCGGAGTAAAAATAAGAGGGTATCGTGCTTATCACGCATACCACCCTTCCGGAAGAGCTAGAGGCGGATCCTCCTTATTCATTAAAGACTGCATTGAGCACTCCATAAATACGACGATTGAAATCGATACAATGCAAACAAGCTCAGTTCGAGTTAAGAATAGGCACTCATATTTCAACATCGCGTCCATTTATTGTCCTCCGCGATGCACGTTTCGAAGTAACGACTTTGTACGTCTCCTTGACTCACTTGGACCGAATTTCATTATAGGTGGCGATTTCAACGCAAAACACACCTTTTGGGGTTCCAGATCCAATTCACGGAAAGGCAGACTTCTGTACGAAGCCGGTATGCAATTCGGGGTTGATTTCTTTTCGACGGGGAAACCGACGTATTGGCCCTCTGATACAGCAAAAACACCGGACCTAATAGACTTCTTCGTAGCGAAAGGAGTATCTTCAAATTTTGCGAAAGTAGAGGAAAGCTTTGATCTCTCCTCAGATCACTCGCCGGTAATCTTGACAATAAGTGACCGACTAATGACAGTAGAAGCTGTGCCTAGATTAACTAACAAAAAAACTAACTGGCGCGACTTTAGAACTGATTGCGAAGAAAATATTGTCTTAAATGTATCGCTCAAAACACCCTTCGAAATAGAAGATGAGCTCGGCAAATTTATTGAATCAATACAAAATGCCGCGTGGAAAAATACACCTTTAAGGAGGAAAGAAGTCCCATGCAATGAAGCTTATTATCCGCCGGAAATAAAAGAACTTATTCGAGAAAAGAGGAGAGCACGCAAAATATGGCAACAAACTCGCGCTCCCCAGCATAAAACCCACTCGAATTTCCTATGCAATAAGCTTAAAAAAGCGATACAAGACCTAAAAAACCGAGAGACTTCAGCTTATCTTGAAGGTTTAACCGCCGAAAAAACCACTAATTACTCGCTCTGGAAAGCTGTCAAAAGAATTAAAAAACCGCAAATACACTCGCCACCGATAAGAAAAAACAACGACGAATGGGCAAAAGGTGACAAAGAAAAAGCGGATCTATTTGCCGAGCACTTAGAAGAGACTTTTAAGCCATTTGATGGAGAAACATTGGTAGACGATTTTACCGGTACGACTACGACATCTGACAACCTAAGAATAAAAAGTGTGTCACTTATAGAACTTTGCCAGGCAATAAAAAACCTGAAGAACAATAAAGCTCCTGGCTATGATTTAATAACCGGACAAATCCTCAAGGAATTACCAAAAAAGGCACTATTAAAATTGCTTTATTTAATAAATGCTTCCATTAGATTATTATACGTTCCAAATCAATGGAAAGTCGCAGAAGTCATAATGGTTCCGAAACCGGGAAAATCTCCAAATGACAAAAAATCGTACAGACCGATATCGCTACTACCAATAATATCGAAGGTATTTGAAAAACTCCTTCTGAAACGGATTCTTCCGGTCATTGAAGAGAGACGCCTAATACCTGACCACCAATTCGGGTTCAGAATCAAGCATTCCACAATTGACCAGGTTTATAGAATAACCGACGAAATTGAAAAAGCCCTTGAGGAGAAAAAGATTTGTTCTAGCGCTTTTCTTGACGTATCTCAAGCTTTCGACAGGGTTTGGCACGATGGATTGAATTATAAGCTAAGACGAATCCTTCCGGAGCAACTTCATAAGATCTTAGAATCGTACCTTAAAAACAGACTTTTTCGTGTTAAGCACGGAACTGAATATTCTGATTTTAAAGAAATCGCCGCCGGAGTTCCGCAAGGAAGTGTCCTTGGGCCTATCTTATTCTTGCTGTACACTCGGGACATACCTCAAACTGAAGGCACTATTGTAGCTACGTTCGCGGACGATACGGCTATTTTGGCAACGGAAAGTTCAATCGAGTCAGCAACCATAAAACTCCAACGAGCCTTGGATAAAATCTGTGAGTGGACAAAAACTTGGCGCATTGTTCTTAACGAGACCAAATCGACGCATGTTAACTTCACTTACAAGAAAATAATCAACCTTCCCGTTTTCATTAACTCGGTACAAATACCGCATGCAAACGAAGCTAAATATCTGGGAATGACACTAGACGCGAAACTTAAATGGAAACCTCACGTTAAAAAGAAACGTGACGAAGTCGAAAATCGACTTAGAGAAATGTATTGGCTAATTGGAAGATATTCCAAACTAAGCGTATATAACAAACTGCTTCTGTATAAGCAAGTGCTTAAACCCGTGTGGACGTACGGTATACAACTCTGGGGTTGTACCAAACCAAGCAATAGGAATCTCATACAATCATTGCAAAATAAAATTATAAGAATAATCGTGAACGCTCCCTGGTATATCAGAAACAATGATATCCACAGAGACTTAGGGATAGCTACCGTGGAGGACGAAATAAAAAACTTCGCTCGCAAGCTTCGTATTCGTCTTCATGGCCATTGCAACTGTGCCATACTCCAAACTTTGGATGTGACAAATCTTACGCGCCGACTTCAAAGAACGAAACCGTTCGAATTAGCGCTATAAGACAAAAAGCCGCATGTAATGACGGTTTCAGCAGGTGCTTTTATTGGAAATCTACCTGCCTCACGCGAATATAAATCTGAAGCTTAAACTACTTGATAAGGTCAAACTTAGTCGTAGTAAACAAAACGAAGGGAAGGGTGTTTTTAGTCAGTAGAAATCTGACACTACTATGAGTACACGGTCTCATAGTGTCTCATGAAGATTTTCACCTACCCACGAAAAAAAAAAAAAAAAAAAAAAAAAAAAAAAAAAAATAATTTTCGATTTTTCCAAGTAAACTACAAGGCTTCATAAGCAACAGTATTCATATAAGCGATTGATAATAAGCTGGGGAGATTCTGGTGAATTTGCAAGCAGAACTGTGTCGTCAGCAAACATCAGGGCCTTTATGTATGATCCAGAAAGTGTATACCTCCTGGCAAGCAATCGGTACGATCGTCAATAAACACCGCAAATAGGCATGGGTCTGACTCTTGATTTTGCTTGGAACCACCCGGAATTCGCTTCTCCATCCCATACCACTACCCGAGTATCAGCGTAAAGCTTTTCCAATGTTATAAAGCTTGTAGAACAAAGCATTTCGATTCACGGTGTCAAAAGCTGCTTTGAAGTCTACGAGAAACGTATAGAGTTTTTTGCCTTGCAAGATGTACGATTCTGCTATACTTCTCATTGCGTATATATGGTCGATGGTAGAATACCCAGGCCTGAATCCGGCCTGGTACTCCTTTAGAAGGTTGTTAGAGTCAATCCATGCCACCAGCCGTCTTTGAAGTACTGCAGTAAATGCTTTATAGGATCCATTCAAAAGGGAGATACCTCGATAGTTTTCCGGGTCAGCTGTGCAGCCTTTTTGTATAATGGGTAAATTAGAGCTTTTTTAAATTGTTGCGGAATCATTTCTTGCACCAACAAGTTATTAAATAACAGAACGAGCTTATCTATAAATAAATTGGTCCCATACTTATAGAATTCGATTGCTACCTTATCAGAACCCGGGCCCTTGCCGTCCTTCAGGTTATTGAGTCGTTTAATTACTTCTTCTCGAGTGATAGGTGCATATGGTTATCAAAGCCAGGAGCTGCATACTGGAATGATAGTCTTGTTATATTAGGATTCAGTAAGTTTCTAAAGTGTGTAAGAAGCATGTTCGGGCTCAAGTTTCTGCTGATAACTCCTTTTCTTCCATTGATTTTCCGTTCTAGGACCGAAAACTGCACTACGTTACGGCACTGGGCCAGTCTTCGCGCTTCAGCTTCTCCATCACTATTCATATTCCTTTACACTGATATAACATCTTTTTATCTTTCTTCTCAATTCAGTGAAATAATAATAATTAATTTTCTTAACATTTTACTTTATTACCATATTCCTTAAAAAATACGCTGTTAAGCTAAAATGGAATCGCTCCGAAGAAATCCGTTAAGTATCTTTAATATCCCACTTACCTTTGTCCATTTAAAGTTTAGCAACAGCAACCAAACCATCAAACCATCTATGTGAAAATAGTCTTCGTAATCATCTTCGTCTGGTAACTGTATACATATAATTAAACATCCAAAACTCGAAATTTGATTCGAAAGTATTTAATTTCAAAGATTAAAACTTTTACCATTTCCAAAAAAAGTTGGGACCACTTGTTTCAATTTGAATTGGTGATGGAAATAGAAAAAAATAAAACATACTTTATTTAAACTCAATGCCAGCCTAACTTTTTATCAACAATTTTTAGCATTTTAAAACCCTATTTAAAATCGACCATCCCATTCGCTATTCCATTTGCATAGTAAATCGATTTCCAATGATGTGCCCTATAAAAATGCAAAAAAAAACTTCTTAAATGCAAATTTAATACCGATTCGTTGAACTTGGTGCACTGTACGTGTGTGGTTGTCAATAAAGTACTCCCATCAGATGAATGTACAGTCGGGCCTTGACTTACGTTATCTTAGTACCAGGAAAAGGAGGTTAAAATCAAAACGACGTATACCGAAATGGAAACAAGAAGTAAGTGCTTTTTAAAATGCAATTTTTTTTTAACAAAACCAAATGATAAAACATTATTGAAAAATGTATTTTTAAATTAAATTTATCTTTTAATCTGGCGAAAATAAACATATCTTACTCATCTGAAGAAAAACCTATACACATGTACTCATGTATATATCCGCTTCCACTTTTATTTAATGATATACTATTTATCTTGAAGACTGAGGTCAAATAGGCAAACCCCACAGGCAGTAGAAATGCGGTGAAGTGGGAGGGTTGTGATCCCTTATTTTCGGATCATAACCTCGCTGATAAAAGGAAGAAGAAGAAGAAGAATGATGTAAAAAAAAAAAAAAAAAAAAAAGAAAAAAATATTGATAAAGATGATGAGTGATTTTCTCTGCTTAACAATAAACTTGAATTGTTGCGCTTTCACTTTTCAATGCTAATGTGGTTTTCCAGTTATATAAGTGATAAGAAAGTCTTACATCTCACGTAATAAAACTACCTTCCGGTGTACAACTAAATAGTCATCTGGGCCATCATCTGTAAAGTAAAAGGCCTGAGCCAGCGAGTAAGTTTGAATGTGTGTTTGCGCATGCCAGTAAGTTAACTACGAGTTTAGGTCAGTGTCGAATACTAAGTTTGCCGACCTTTTCCTTTTATTATTGCATTTCTGCAGAAGACTAGTAGGGCTTTGACATCGCCTACTACTTTTACATGATGGATTAAATCCGTATGCAATTCGGTTCGAGTACCATATAAACGCAGATTGCATTAAAAGAGGATTAACTCGATCAGATCGTACACTTTTCAGAAATCCAGTTGAGCTTTTGTAGAAGTAGTAGTAGTTGTAGAAGTAGAAGTAGTGATTTTTATTGAACATTAGTAAATTGTTATTAATACATAATTAAATAGTTACAAAATATGCATTGGAGTCAGCCAGAAAAGAGAGATTTAAAAAAAATTTAAAATAGAATTCAAAAGATCTCAGTTACTTTTTCTGTGTAAATTCATTTTAGTTATATTCACTAATTTTTCTAAAAAGCTTCTTGTAATATTTGTTGCCTGTATTTTAAAGCGGACTTTAAATAGCTAAACAGAACCTTCCAATTTTGACCGTTTAGTATTGCCCTGACTTCAGCTTCCGATAGCACATGTTTATCCCAATGGGTTCGCTTTAATATAGGGCATACTCCGATGAGATGGAAGACGTCTTCTAAGACATGTAGGTTGCATAGTGAGCATTCAGAATTTCGTTCGGTTCTATATGGCATATAATTCAAACGTATGAGCTCTTCTCTAGCCTTAAATTACTTCCACACTGTTTTCGTCTTGGAAGTAATTGAATCCCCCCAAGTCATGTTGAAGAGTTTGATATATGAGTCTGGTTTGACTCTCTTGGGCTTTTACTTTAAATGCATCACGGGTCAATCTTTATCAACAGTTCCTGTAGTGCCTCTCTCCAAGATGTAGGATTGTAATCCGCTAGTTGGATATCATGAATGCGGCAGAGCCTAGACCATTCGAGGAAAAATTGTTGCCTATGGTGTATTATGTGCATTGCAACCAAATTCGGAAGCCTCTGACTCGAGAGTGACATTGCTTTTAAAATGTAACGAAAGTGTAGCTTTACTGTGAAGATGTACAAAGGGGACAGTCCTGTTTCCAGGTGAAGCATATACGTTAGCGTGTTTTCCGGTAGTCTGAAGATTTTTTGATGAAGTATCTTAGCAGCTTTTCAACTTCTTCAAACTGAAAGATACTCCATACTTGGGCGCCATAGCGCATGATGGACCTAACCGCTGCCTCATAGACTTTATACTTTGTACTAAGCGGAATGTTATTTTTGGAAAATATGCACTTCCAATTGCAGTTTATTTCCTTTTTTCCTTCTTTGAGTTTATCTTGAAGGTGCTTTTTAAAATCCACTCGCGGTGTTAAAATGACTCCAAGGTACTTATATTCCCTTACGTTCTCAAGTTCTTCGTTTTGGTAAAACCATTTTTCGTCGCTAGCGAAGCGATCGGTTCCGTTTCGGAATACCAATACTTTGGACTTGCTTGTATTCAGTTTTAGGTTCCAAAGGTTGCAAATTTCTCTAGCTTGTTGATCATCATTTGCATCATGGATGGAGTTTCCGACAGGATGACAATGTCATCAGCATATAAAACGACCTTTATTTTCATTCCAGCGAACTCGATTCCTTCAGGTAGAGATGTTGGCAAATCGTCCATAAATAGCGCGAAAAGAAGAGGACTCATGAGACAACTCTGCTTAACACCCATATGAGACTCAAACCAGTTTGAAACATTGTTTCTGTCCCATACCGCAGTCATATTCTCCTTGTAGAGACTTTCGATAATTTTGAGCACTTTTGTTGACACTCCAAGATTGCTTAACTTATAGAAAAGCGCTTTTCTATCAACAGAATCAAATGTCGCTTGGAAGTCCACAAAGAACGCGTACAATTTTTTTCCATTGTTCAGGTAAGACCTAGCTAAGCTTGTTAGCGTGAAAATATTGTCTACTGTCGAGTAGAATTTCGTAAGCCCGGCTTGGAAATTACTAAGCAGGTTATTTGACTGAACCCATTCTGTCAACCGTTCCAGGATTATACCCGTAAATATTTTCATCACGGAGTTTAGGAAGGATATGCCTCTGTAGTTACAAGGATCGCTGGAATCTCCCTTTTTAAATAAAGGGAAAAGGATATTCCTCCTGAAGCTGGATGGCACTTCGCCCGTCTTGAAAATATAGTTGAACCCCACTGATAGTTTCTCCAGAAACTTGTTGGACCCGTACTTGAAAAATGTTTTTTGGATGCGGTCTTCCCCTGGAGTTTTGTTAAGGTTGCAACGGTGTATGACTCTACAGACATCTTGTGGTGATATATTGCGGTCCAAATCTTCGATCCTCTGAAACGGTAGAGCATATTGTAGCTGGTTTAGCAGTTTTTTAAAATGCTCAGCTAGCACAAATGCTTCAAGTTTTAAACTCTGTGCAAAAGCTGTGCCGTTGAGTTTCCTTGCGAGTTTCCAGAAAGAGCGATTGTCCTGAATCCCTTTTATCCCCACAGTCAGATGTTCAATGTACCTTTTCTGTTTTTCTTTACATAGCGTTTTGTATACTTTATTGGCCTGCTGATACCTAATTTTGGCGATATTATTAAGTGAAGGAGAGCGAACGATTTTCTCCTAGCTACCATACAATCCCAGTCAAGCCATTCTTGTTTCTGCTTACACCTTTGTGTGGACTGAGAAGGTCCTCTAAGATATGGGAAGTAAGTACATCAAGACCGTGAATGGACTGAAATTCGGCTTCGTTTACCGCGCTTATCTTCTGATCTAGGCATATTTTGTAACAATTAGCAAAAGTTTCCTTCCATTGAATTTTTGGTAGTAACCTCATTGGAGGGTCGGTTGTTCGTGGGAATGCTACAAAGTTTACACTAATAGTTACAGACATGTGATCAGAAAAGATTGGCTCTTTTACTTTTAGGTCAGTTATGTATTGCAGCCACTTTCCTCGCACCAGACAGTAGTCGTTCGTTGAACAAGCAGTGCCGCTGAAGAAGATGAAGCGACCGTGCTCATCACTTTTAGATCTCCCGTTTACTACTGTGAGTCCAATCTGTTCACACATTTCGACGAATTTTTTTCCATTGCCATCAAGTACCGTATCTGATTTTGTATATAAACGCCGACCAAAAGATCGAGTTTGACAGATAGAGAAGGAAGGGAGAGTAGGGAAAGAAAAGGAAATTCACGTACAGGGGGAAAAGTCTCAAGTGGTACGATTATAACTCATTTCCTCAATACAGTCAATTCGGTCATGTAAATAAAGTAGATGCATCAGCTATTGTGTGCTCCATGTGCGTGTACGGTGTGTGTTTTTTTTTTATAATTTGTGCGCTCCGAAGGGATTATTAATACCCTAATACTGGGCGCGGTTGTGGCAAAATCGCATCATCACCTCCTCGCGGTGCCCGCTGGATAGCTATCTGATAGTTAACTCACGATGAGCGTATGCTGACGATATATGTGTAGCTGAACACTCAGAACTGCGTAAGCACATCTGGGTGAACTCCAGTACGCATATGTCTAACCGGACGAGGCATCTCTTGTTGACCTGATTGGCTAAAATATGCGTCTCAGAAGTCTAGCAAGAGCTCCTCAGAAGGAAGACGTGCGGCGGATGACTTCCCCGATGGAATCAACGGTGAGGTATACAGGCCAGCGGATACCTTACTTGAGCTACTTCGACATATTTGGAGCTGAGGTCTGAAAGGATTTTCAATACTGCGTCAGGGTAGTAAAAAAGAGATGGTGGAGGATGAACCCTTAATGGGCCAACGGCTGCGCTCATATCACCGAAGTGGGATACTGACATCGGTATATCTGGCCTCCTGTCCTAGGGGTAAAAAAAAAAGGATCTGGTCCTCCAGGTTGGGGGTTGTGCCGTCGGGTTAACTTCCCTACCACGTAAAAAACCTTCTGTTACGAAGCAACCAACAGCCTCGGATACGGATGACTTTACTTTTGACGACCCAAGCAAACATAAAAAGGACTACGATCTTCGTGTCTGCACGTGGAATGTTAGGTCCCTCTACAAATCACGTGCAGCCGAACAACTTGCCGAGGCCCTAGAGTGTTTCAAAGTAGATATCCAAGAAGTGCGATGGGATGGGCCGGGCATAGAGAGGATGAAAAACTGCCGACATCTACTACAACGATTGCTACAGACAACAAGGACAGCGTCTAATCGGGTGCGGATTTGTCATTGGGGGCAGACTTAGGCAAGAGGTCTTGAGTTTCGGGCATGTGAACGAGCGCCTCATAACTATGCGTATCAAGGCTAAATTTGCCAACATAAGCCTAATATGCCCTCATGCCCCTCACGAGAAGATGGACGACGCGACCAAGGATGAATTCTACCAGCTCCTGGACAAAACGTATGAGCAAAGCACATCCTGCACGGCATCACATCCGACAACGGACTCAGGCTAGTCGACTTTGCGGCGGACAAAACTTTGTCGTAGCTAGTACGCGGTTCCCACGTCTCGATATTCACAAGGGAACATGGCTCTTCTTTGAACGAAAAACTGTCAACCAATTCGATCACATTGTGATCGACGCAAGGCAATCTTCCTGAAAGAAGAAAAAGGCTTCTCAGAAAGAAGAAAAAGAGCATGAGAAGTACTCGATCGAGGAGATTGAGAGACGTTATTGCAGGAAAATTTTACCAAAAGGTAAAATGTCAGGGTTAGGTTTTAAAGCCAGAACAGAATTCTGCAGGGACGAAAATGGCAATATACTTAGTAGTGGAATCGCAGTCGCTGCTAAGGATATGGAAGGAACACTTCTGCAGACTGTTAAACGGCGATGATGGCCAATATTCCGCTGTCAGGCAGAATGAGCCACTCAACAGTGACGATGACAGTCAAGATTTCCGTCGAACCGATCAGAATGAAGTGAGGATAGCGATACCTAAACTCAAATCCAACAAAGCTGCTGGAGCCGACGGCCTTGCCACTGAACTTTTCAAGGCAGGAGGAGATGAGTTGGTAAGGAGCATGCATCAGCTCATCTGTAAAATCTGGTCAGACGAAAATATGCCCGATGAATGCAGCATCAGAATCGTTTGCCCGATCCTGAAGAAAAGAGACCCTCTGAACTGCGCCAACTACAGTTGTATAAGTCTCCTCAACATCGCATATAAGATAGTGTCTGCCGTATTATGTGAACGCCTAAAACCGATCATCAACAACCTGATAGGTCCTTATCAGTGCCGTTACAGGCCGGAAAAGTCCACCATTGATAGTGTGTAGAGAAACGAGTCATACAGAGCCATGTCTAGTCTTGACATTCCTGCCAAGCTCATCCGTTTGTGCAGAATGACGATGGAGAACTCTCGCTGCTCCATCAAAGTCGGTAAGAACATCACCGAATCGTTCGATGTCAGGGAAGGTCTTAGACAAGGTGACACGCTATCATGCGATCTCTTTAACATAGTACTTGAGAGAATTGTACGAAACTCACAAGCCAACACTGGAGGTACAATCTTTTACAAGTCTGTACAACTACTCGTTTATGCCGATGATATTGACATAATCGGAAGAACTCAGCAGGCCGTCAATGGGGCATTTGCGAGTATTGAGATCGAGGCAATAAAGATTTAGCGGTGGATGAAAGCAAATCAAAAAGGACACCCAACATCGGCGTCTTGGATAGAACGCCGCAATAGACACATACAATTTTGAGGTAGCAAATGATTTTTTCTACCTAGGCTCTATGGTGAGCTCCACAAATGACATCAGTAGGGAGATTACACGAAGAATTACTCTTGGCAATCGTTGTTCTATGGGCTAAGAAGGCAATTGAGTAGCAAGGCCCTATCTCGAACTACTAAGGTAACTCTTTATAAGACATTAATCATCCCAGTCCTGCTGTATGGCGCAGAGGCATGGGCTTTAACAAAATCGGATGAGGATGCCCTTGGTTATTTCGAGAGAAAAGTTCTTCGAGCGATCATTGGTCCCGTCTGCATAGACTGTGAGTGGAGGCGAAGGTACAATGCCGAACTATACGGCCTATATAAGGACATCAACTTAGCCAGAAGAGTTCACATACAGCGACTAAGATGGCTGGGTCATGTAGAGCGGATGGAGCCCAACGTTCCCGCCAAGAAAGTCTTCGCATCCACCCCGGATGGACGACGCAGTAGAGGACGACCTCGCGGTAGGTGGCGCAAACAAGTGGAGGGGGACCTCAACTCAACTTGCGTGCGCAACTGGAGGCAGCTGCCTCGTAACCGTACTGGCTAGAGAGGTTTGTTGGTTGAAGCCTAGGTCCAACCCGGACTGTAGCGCCACCTAAGTAAGTAAGTACTGGGCACGGACGGAAGCGAAAATTGGGGAGAGGAACAGAGGAGATGTCGGTTTGCGTTGGCTTTAAATGTTTGAATGTTGAAGTAGTGAGGAAATACAGAGCCTAGTAGATCATTCCACAAATGTGTTGTTCGACTTATGAAAGAATCAATGTATTTGACAGTTTATCCGAAGTTGGGTTTGAGGGCCATACAATATTGAAAGACACGAGACATTTCTACGACACTCAAGTGAAACTATCGAGTTCACAATGTCTCTATCACCTATAAGTCTTAACGCACGGTTCTGTACCGTATACATAATGTGCAGAACGATCTTGGGTGCACCAGACCAGATGTGAGCCATCTTCCGGTGGATGAATACCTTATAGATTGAGGCCCGATTAGACGATGGAAAATATGTTTTGCACCGCTTAAGGAATCCTAGACATTTAGCAGCACTTTTGGCGACCTCGAATGTTTGATCGTTCCATCGAAGATGGTTATTAATGCATATACTGAGAATAGAAAGTCTATCGGAGATAGCGATGCAAGTACTATTTATGGATAATAATTGAGGGTTTTAGTTTCGCTTGAGAGACAGAAGACACCATTGTGTTTTAGATGCATTAAATTCCACCCTATTTGGTTGAGCCCCATTCGGTTATGCTATCTACGTCAGAATTTAATGTGTTTAACACACGTTGACGTTCGTCTTCTACTGCCGAAGAGCAGGGACGTGAGTTAGGGAACGAATGTGAAAATGTGAATGCGAAGGAATGAATTGGATTAGAAGCTGTAGATAAGAGGTCATTTATAAAAATGAGAAAGAGGGTCGGAGACAAAACGGAACCCTGGGGAATACCAGTATTTATATGTTGAACTGCAATTTTGAATCCGTCCAAGACAACTTGTATTAAACGGCCTGAAAGGTAAGTTCTAATACATTGAAGAAGAGACCCAGCCACGACATATGCACGCGTTCTCGACAAAAGGGTCTGATGCCAAACGTTGTCAAATGGCTTAGAAATATCGAGCGCAACCATCTTTGTTTCGCCGAAGTGATGGAGAGATTTATTCCCTAACTGTGAAAAAATACCCGACATTACAGTCGAAGAAGTTAGTAATGCGGTTAGATACTCCAAAAAACGAAAAGCGGTTGGGCCAAACGAGATGCCCTCTGAGTTCTGGAAAACGATGGGAGACATCGGGTTCAGATGGCTCAGAATTTTCACCTCCAAATTTATGAAAGATGATCCAATGCCGAATCAAAGGAGGGAAAGTTACCTTCTCCCTGTGTATAAAGGGAAGGGTGATACGTGAAACTGTGCTAACTACCGTTCGATCAAGCTAATGTCACATACCATGAAGATCGTTGAGCGGGCATTAGGTGGCCGACTGCGAAAAATAATACGGCTAGCTGATTATTAGTGTGGGTTTGTCATGGGTAATTCAACCACAGATTCAATTCAAAGTATAAGGATCATAATGGAAAAACATCGTGATTCCTTAAAGGATTTGCATGTTGTAATGGTTGAAACCGCATTCGACAGACAATCTGACATGAGTGTCGGTAAGACATCGAGGGGTTCCAGAAATCTATGTACAGATGATCATAGACATATACGAAGGAGCAAAGACAAGAGTAAGATGTCCCGCTGGAGTAACCGAAGAGTTCCCATTCAAAGTTGGGGTGCACCAGGGAAGCGTTTTAAGTCCTTTGCTCTTTATTGCAGTCCTTGATTATCTGCTTGAAGGTAAAGTGATGGACCCCAAGGTACATCAGTTATTCTTTGCTGACGGTGAAACCATCATAAGTGAGGATCCTACGTCCCTGCAACTAGCACTTGATGTGTGGGTGGACATTTTAGAGGGAAATGGGTATCGCATTAGTTAAAAAAAAGACAGAGTTCTTGTGCTGCCCGTTCTCTGATCCACGCAGACCTATTCCAGATATTTATTTGGATGGAACAGTGCTTCCCAGTGCGAAAAGTTCAAATATCTGGGATCTACGATTAATAGCAAAGCAACCTGTGATGACGATATCAATCATCGCGTAAGCGTGGGGTGGATGGAGTGGCGAGAAAACTCCGATATCTTCTGTGACCGAAAAATTCCCCCTAAGTTGAAAGGAAGGCTCTACACCGCAGTTGTGCGTCCAGCGCTCACATACGGTTCACAATGTTGGATGATGTACAAAAAGTATGAGAGTAAATTAACGGCAGCTGAGATGAAGATACATCGCATGACAGCAGGAATGACAAAGCTTGATCGAATAAGAAGTTCGAAGATCCGTGGAAGCCTCCACGTCAAAGAAACCATCTTACGAAAAATAGAGCGCGATCGGCTCAGTTTGTATTGCCACGTTCTAAAAAAAAAACCTGTTAAGTAAATAAAAAAAAAATCGCATCATTACTTCGCCGAAATAAGAAGAAAAAGAAGAAGAACATGGAGAGATTTGTGGCAATTTTTTTTTTTTTAAGCCATCAAATCACCAGTGGACCTGTTGATACGAAAAAAATACTGCCGGTCATTGAGGAGATTCTGTGAATCAAAGTATTTCATAAGCTGATGGTTTATCAGCGTTTTCGTGGACTTGGAAAGAAGGTACTTAAGTGGCATTTGGTAATTGAGGAAAATTCATCTTTTTTAGGACGGGCTGGGCAAATGCTGTTTTTCACCTTCTTGGAAAGAGCCCAGAAAAGAAGGACAGACAGAAAAGCTTACGCAGGGGTTTTGCCAGCGTGAAAAATACCTCTTAAGAACTATGGGGAGGTACTGTCTGGACCAGTGGATTTTTACACCTGCAACTGTAAGAGAGCGCGATAGTGGACTTGTCCCATGGAAAATTCGACGCTGTCAAGTACAGGCAGGGACAAAACGCTGACAGCTGGAATGTCATTGTAAATGAGCGTTGGGATAGCAGACGAGGCACAAATGGCGAATGAGCAAACATTTTTATTATATCTTTGGGACATTGTAGAATTTTTTGCCTCAATTTTTGGTCATTTAAGAATTTAAGTTTTCCTCAAATTTGTTGCTTTTATTTGATTTCGTTGCTGTGCGCTTTGATAGAGTCAGTGCAATCTAAATCAAAACTACGAGTATGAAGTAAAATAGTAAGGACAAAGTAGGTACTCGTATGTCGAGGATACCTAAATTGAGGCCTGACTGTAATTACGACTAGATGAAGTTGTCGGTAAAACTTTTATTCGCTCTACTCGTAGTTGATCGACTTTTCTTGCACCGTGCTCCTAATTTTAACTTCAAATGAAAACACTAACTTTCCTTTGGGTATGTCTATTCGTAGTGAAAGCAAGTTCCAACAGAAGTTTCGAATAAGCATGTTTTTGGGAGTTTTTTTTCATTACATGCACAGCGACCTTTTGTAATTTTTTTGTCTGAGGAAAAAATACATACATGTGTACCATATGTATACATATGTATGTTTCCAAGCTTATTGACTGGATTTGTAATGCAATTTTAGGTTGTAGAATTCAAGAAATTAAATTTTTCACATTAAGTCGTGTTAGCTATAATATATTTTATAGTGTATATGAGCTCGTCAAAAATCATTTCCTGTAACTACCAATAATACATATATGTTATCATATCATCAGCATAGTCATACATAAAAAAAGGAATATTTAATTGTTTCCTTAAAATTAGATGTTAGATGCTAGAAGCAAAAGTAAAATACAAATGTACCTCAAAATTTCCTCGGTGTAAAAACTTTCGCCAAATACAACAGTGGGTAATTGGAAATGCATAGGTCGGGCATTGTTTTCATGGTTTTAATTCAGCGTCGAAAATGTACCATCCATCAGGCAGTCTTATAGGAAAAGCTATATTATTGCTGCCATCTGCAACAAGGTGATTCAGGTTTTACAGAGGGTATAGGTTTGATAAATTGGAATAAAGGCAAACCGTAAAATAATTTCAAGTAAGAGCTGACAAACTTTCCGGGAGTAACTAGCACCAAAAAATGTACCCAGGTATTTCGAACAATTACGGAATAAAAGGAATACACATGTTTTAATTACCACAATGAGACTGAATTCAATTTTAAAATCTTTCCAGAAAAAAACTTGACATCATAGACGGGCCCTGGACATAAAAAGAATGAGAAAATAATAGCTACTATGTTCATATTTGTGTGCGTCTTGCTGGAAGTGACCATATTTAAGAAATTTTTTCCTGAAATTGATAAATATGTACTTCTATCAACGGAACTTACTGCATTGTTGTATGTATTGAAAGTCATCAATCTCAAACAAATAGGTTAGTGGTTAAGTGATGATTGGCCTAAAATAAACGCAGAAACTCTACAGAAATCTTGGAAAAAATGCTAAGCTCAGACAATTCGGAAGATTTGAGAGAAGAAGAATGCAACAATGAGTATATTAAAAAGTTGTTAGACAGAGACGAAGTTTAAGAACTTTCTGACGAAAAGGTTAATGATATAGTCAATAAATCACATGCACCAACAAAGAAAGAATAGAATGAGGTTGGCGAATACCAAGCTAAAATTATCCACACAGAAGAATATCATTGACTGGATAAAGCCATGGAGTACGTGGAACAACAAGACGATGTTATAAGTACACCGGTCGATGTTTTATTCTTATTTTTTTAAAGTTATTATGAATTATTACTCTCGATATGTAATTGTTCAAAATGGTTAAAACAACATTTTTAGCTGCAACAGTTCAAGAGCTATAGTCTGTGATTAAACATCATGATCGGACTTCTCAACTTTGAAATAATTGTAACGGTCCAGCGATGAAATTCCCCGTTCCCCACTCCATTCAATTGTTTCTTTTCCATAATTCTGACAACACTTAAGGAGTAATCTTAAATAAATATTATTGTCATCGAACGGTTAGTTAAGCTTGAGAGTAATTCTCATGACAACCGCACTTCAAAGAAAATATGAAAAGAATGTTTAAAATTCTTAAGTGGAACGCCAACGGCCTCTTTCAAAGACTCAACGAGTTAGAAAAATTTGTACGAGAAAAAGATGGAGATGTATGCCTGATTTGTGAAACTCACCTAATGAATCAATCGCGAGTAAAGATAAATGGGTTTTAGAGCTATTTACGCTTATCACCCGTCGAAACGGGCAATTGGCGGATCATCATTATTCATAAAAGACTGCATCGGTACACTCGGCAGAAATAAAGATAGAGCTTGAAGGAACAAAAGTGAACACGGTACGTGTAAGAAATAAATTCCTTCAATATGTCGTCTATTTGTTGTCCACTGCGATACAAGCTTGAAAAAAAAGTGATATTACAAATGGTTTTAACTCCCTTAGACCCAACTTCATTATTGGTAGCTATTTAAAAAAAAACACCTTCTGGGGTTTAAGATGTACTATCTCACAGAAAAGCAGAGGAAAACAAATTGAGAAGGCTTGAAGAAAAGAATTGAAGAAAACATCAAATTGAGCGTCACTTAACGCCTTACGAACTCGAAGTTGTAGTTGATTGTTTCCCCGAAATCCTATAAAGTGGAGTAATACTGCGTATCAAAGGAATATGAGATATGGTTAGAGAGAAGTGGAGAGCGCGTAAGTAATTGCAACAAACTCGTGCTCAGCAACATAAAACATATCTAAATCTTTTGTGTAATTTGGTGAAAAAGGCGATTAAGGATTTAAAAAATTGTGTAGTACAAACTTACGTTGAAAGCTTAACAGCAGAAAAAGGCACTAAAAACCACCTAATTCAAGCGGCGCCTATAAAGAAAATTAACCGCGAGTGAGCCAGGGATGATAAAGAGAAAGCAGTAGTCTTTGCCAATCACCTGAAAGAAACCTTTAAGGTGTTTGATGAAAAACGGCTTATTGAAAATATAAACGCGTCGCTTACAGCATTGGACAATTGCACTATTAGGAGTGCAACGCTAACCGAACTCAAGCAGGAGATAGGTAGCGCTACAGTTCGGGGTGAACATGGGCTTCAACCAACAAGCCTCTCCATTTAGCTCGGTCTTTGCCAATTGCCTCCACTTACGCAGTTTTTTGACTAGGTCGATGTCACTGTAAAGCTCGTATGAATCTTCTCCTTTAAAACCCGCCAACGCAAACGGGACTGAATATCTTACGAAGAATTTTTCTCTCGAAGCGACCAAAGATATATTCATCTGCTCTAATGAAGTCCATGTTTCAGTGCCGTGTCATCAGAATCTTATATAGAGTCTCCTTAATTCTTTGAGAGAGGGCTTTACTGTTGAATTGCCTTATTAACCAAAAAAAAAAAAAAAAATTATAGCAGATCCAAGGTAGACAAAGTCCCTTATTACCTCGAAGTTGTAGCGCCCACTGTGACTCTGCCCAATTTATCGGTGTTGATTATCCCTTCTTGTTGGTTTTGCCCTCGTTTATCGCTAAACTCATTTTGGCCGCTTCTGATTCAATGCTTGCAAACGCACCGATGACAGCTCGCTAAGTTCTTCCAATAATATCGTCGACGTATGCGAGCAGTTGTACAGACTTTTGATAAATTGTGCCTCTGGCATTGGCTTCTGAGCTCCGCACAATCCGTTCAAGTACAATATTAAAGAAGTCGCATGACAGCGCTTCACTTTGTCTAAAACCTTTTATGACTCTCTGTGAGGTCAATACCTACCTTGATGAAGCAGCGACCGTTCTCCATCATCATTCCGCACAGACGGACCATTTCTCTATAGCCCCTTTCTTGTGGATCGGGCAAACGATGCTGGGATTCCATTCATCAGGCATACAGTCGTCTAGCTAAGTCTTAGAGATAAATTGGTTTATGACCTCTACCAATTCATCAACAGCTGCCTTGAAAAGTTCGGCCGGTATACCATCAGGTCCGGCAGCCTTGTTTATTTTCAGCTTAGATATTGCACTTCGATTTGGTCAGGTAGACGGAAATGTTGGCTATCATCGCCTATATTGAATGGTTCATTCTGCCTGATAGCGGGATGTTAGTCTTCGTCGCCGTTACACAGTCTGCAGAAGTAGTTTTTACATATTCTCAGCACCGACTGTGAAGCGTTACCTGGAAAAGCTTTAATAAAGTTTCTCCACATTATAAACGCAGCGCTTGAATTACAATATGTCCCGAGTCGATGGAAAGTCGCGGAAGTTATAATGTTTCTAAAACCAGGTAAACCATCGAATGAAAAAATTCATACAGACCTATTTCCTTTCTTTCGATTAAAAAAAAAAATGTTCGATTAGGTCGAATGTTTTTTAGAAAATACTACATAGGTGTTTATAGACGATTATAGAAGAAATGCGTCTAATCCCTTGTATCTGTTGTATACTCGTGATATACCTCAAGAAGAAGGCACCATATAAGCTACATTTGTTGACGACACTGCCATCTTGGCAACAGGTAAAACAATTGAGGGAACTATAAACGAATTGACAAAGATTTTCCGTATCGCGCTCATTGTTTTTTTTTTTTTTTTGCGGGGGTAGGTGAAAATCTTCAACAAGACACTATGAGGATCGACAGCACGTGCTCATAGCAGTGTGGGATTCTTACCCACTAAAAAACCTCCTTTCAAAACACATTTGTTTTTATTTTTACGACAACTAAGTATTCGACTTATCAAGTAGTTTTCATTTCACGAAATCAAGACGTTTTGCAGGTACCTTTCCATTAGAAGTTCCTGCCAGCTCCGCAGCTTAGACGCGGTTACTTATCGCGCTAAGTCTAAAGGTTTGGTTCTTTGTAGACGGCGTAGTAAATTTCTTTCATCCAAAACTTGGAAGACTGTAATATGACTTTTATGCTTTCTCGTGTAGTTTTTTGATTTCATCTTCTATAGTTTTAATGCGAAGACCTCTATGGATATCGCTATTACGGATATACCACGGCGTATTAACAATACCTCTTAGCACTTTGTTTCCAAAAGCTTGTAAAATTTTAATATTTCTTATTTTGGTACAACCTCAGAGTTGTATACCATATGTGCATTCGGGCCTTAGCACTTGCTTATATAAAAGTAGTTTGTTCTCTTTATTAAGCTTGGAATACTTTTCAAGTAACCAATACATTTCTCTATATTTATTATCTAGTTCTTTGCGTTTTTTCTTTACGTGAGTTTTCCATTTCAGCTTTGTATCAAGTGTCATTCCAAGATACTTAGTCTCGTTTGCAAACGGGATTTGAACCGAGTTTGAAAAGATCGGCAAATTTTTTTTTTTCTTATAAGTAAAATTTACATGAACAGATTTGGTCTGAGTGCGATTCGCCAAACCTTTGTCCATTCATTTACTCTATCTAAAGCTTCTCGCAGTTTTTCTGTAGTATCTTCGACCGTTTTACCTACTGCCAAGATAGCAGTGTCATCGGCAAATGTAGCTAGCTCAGTGCCTTCTACTTGTGGTATATCACGAGTGTATAAAAGATACAAAACTGGACCAAGAACGCTTCCTTGCGGCACCCCAGCCATTATTTCCTTAAAATCTGAATATTCTTTTCCACATTTGACGCTGAAAGTCTATTCGTCAGGTAGTTCTTCAAAATATTATATAGGTGCTCTGGCAAAACTTGTCGTAATTTAAACTTTAAGCCTTCGTGCCAGACCTTGTCAAAGGCTTGAGAGAACCTAAGCTAATTGTTTTTTGCTAAAATGATGTTTATGATGTTTGAATATAAAAAAAGATCCAGTAAAACATTTAATAAAAAGTTAGAGTAGTAAAGCAATTCTTTTTTCATTATTATTATTATTATTATTTAAAATGTGTAAGTCCAATAAAATAAACTAGGACCAATTCTGGCCGCTGACGTTCTGGCAACTCCGATCCTGAAACGACAGAGTTTGACCAAAAACTATGTGAATCACCCAAGGAAGAATGGAGACAATACATAACAACCTACAAATAATGTCTGTAACTACTTCTACGAACTGCGGAACCAGGTAGGCGCTCTACACACCATCGCATCTCACGTGCTCAGGGAAACCGGCCCTGTTGCCTGATTTTTTCAGCTGAAATTCCCCATTTTTGGGGGAAAAATAAATTTGTTTCCCCATTTTGTGTTTTGATTCTCCCATTTTTTTCCCCATTCTTTATTCGTAAGAAATCAAACTAATTTAGTTTTTTTTTTTAAATATATAGATAGGTATAAATATGATGCTAATTATTACAAAAATTAATATTCTCAATTCATTTGGCTGGCAGAGAATAAATTTAATTTATTTTTCACTTTTCAATTTAAATTAGTAATTTTTTTCTTTTTTTAACTTGCTATTCTGTTTTATTTTCTTTTTTTTTATATATTCTTTTTCCTATCTTTCATTTTGGTAATAATCACATTTATAAAATGTTATTATCATTACCTTCTATAAATGTTGTTGAATTGATTAATAAATATGAAATATGAAATTCAGTTCTCTTTGTTTCTAATTTAGGTACAGAAGTATTTTTAAGCGTATAAAAATATATACAATTCACTTCTTTTTACGTTTATAGTTTATGTATTAATAATAAAGTACCATTGGAATGAATATTATAAGTATACAAACGAAAAATACTATAATAATTGATTGATTGTAGGTATATATTAATTAAACACTAAAGCTAATATGCTCACTAATTTGCTGTGTACCTATTTTTGTTGTGTAAGGACAATATGCATGGTTAAACAACAATTCTGTGGCGCATGTACAAATGACTTACTTCAGTTCTCAAAATATTACGCCTTTATTTTTTATTTTTCGGTACTTGTGGATTTATTTATTTTATTTTTTGCATGAAATGTGGAGGAATTATATTTAGTGTATGGAATTGATAGAAAATTCAAAAATGGAATTTCAGTTTTTCCCCATTTCAAGCCATTTTTACCCCACCCCACTTGACACGAAATTCCCCAAAATAGGGAAAAATCCGCACATATAGCAAAGCTGCCTACACCAACACCAAGCAATATAACAGCACCAAACCAATGTACGTAACTACTTCTAGCGATTGTGATAAAGTGGAACCAGGAAGGTGCCTCACACGCCTTCACATCTTATATGATCAGGGGAACTGGCCACTTAACCAACGCACGTCAATATCACAATCTACAACACTTGTGTGCAACTACGTCTAGCGATTGCGATAAAGCGGAACCAGAAAGGCGCCTCACACGCTGTCACATTTCATATGATCAGGCGAACTGGCCACTCAATCAAAGCACGGCAATATCACAATCCGAACAAATGTGTGTAACTACTTCTAGCGATTGCGATAAAACGGAACCAGGAAGGCGCCTCACATGCCATTACCTCTCATATGCTCAGAAGAACTGGCCACTTAACCAACACACGACAGTATCACAATCCATAGGAATTGGGGGGAACCAGCGCAATTAATTCTACACACACACTCAACCGTGTACGAGAGGATGCTGTTTTGCCCACCACACACGCCGTTGAACAAACCGTTTGCAGGGGAACCGGCTGCACTAACAACACGCGTCTCGCACACAAGCAGGGAAAAGAAAACAACCCGCAACACACGCCTCTTCCTCCCACACGCTCACTAGATTTAGATTAGATTAGATTAGAGATCTTTCTTTCCAATGAGGAGGACATCTTACGCAGATGGAGCGAGCACTTTTCAGAATTGCTCAATCCCGAACAGGGCACCGAAGATGACAAACCTGTGGTCGAGAGTTGGGCGGAAAGTAGTCCTACGTTAGAAGAAGTAACTTTGGCGATCAAAGCGCTAAAAGGTGGCAAATCTGCTGGTGTGGATGAAATTCGGCCAGAAATGCTCAAGGCTTTAGGTAAAGAGGGAGTGCAATGGCTCTCGCGTGTCATTAAAGTGGCCTGGGAATGCGGTGAAACACCTGCTGATTGGCAAATGGGGGTGATAGTTCCTCTTTTTAAAAAAGGGGACAAAAGAGATTGCGCCAACTATAGGGGTATATCTCTTTTAAGTCTCCCTGGAAAAGTCTTCGCTAAGGTGCTAGAAAAGCGTTCCAGAGCTGTGGTTGAGGACAGTTTGGGGGATGAGCAGTGCGGTTTTCGTCCGGTAGAAGCACAACCGACCAGTTGTTCACTCTCAGAATGGTTCTTGAGAAGGCCTGGGAGTATGCTAAACATATCTACACTTGTTTTGTGGATTTAGAAAAAGCATATGATAGGGTTCCTCGAGGGAACCTCTGGAGTGTTCTGCAGAAGTATGGGATTGCTGGTTAGTCGTTATATACAAGCTGTAGAAGCTGTGTTCGGACAAACGGTGTTAAATCAATACCTTTCACTGTGGGCGTTGGACTCCGCCAGGGGTACGTTTTGTCACCGCTCCTCTTCATTGTATACTGTATATGGATTGGATGTTGCAGCGCAGCCGTGGCGGGGAATTTTTCAAAGTGGGAGACCTAAGGATTAGTCATCTGCTCTTTGCGGATGATGTGGTCATCCTTAGGTCCTCTCAAACCGAACTTCAGCGCGCACTCGAAAGGTTTGTAGCCGTTTGTGATGATGCTGGAATGAAGATCAACGTGAACAAATCGGAAGTAATGGTCGTTTCCAAAAAACCCATTCATCGCACTCTGCATGTTAGTGGAGTCCCACTGAAGCAGGTGGAGAAGTTTAAGTACCTTGGGGTTTTATTCACGAGTGATGGGAGGAGCAATGCTGAATTATCCTGTAGAATTTGTCAGGCTGGATCAATTTTGAGAGAGCTTGGCCAATCTGTTATAAGGAAGGCCGAACTTAGTGTTCAAGTTAAGCTATCGGTTTTTAGCTCGGTGAACGTTCCAACCCTCACCTATGGTCATGAAATTTGGGTAGTGACCGAAAGAATAAGATCACGGATACAAGCTGCCGAAGTGAGGTTCCTTCGCGGTGTTGTTAGAATAACTCGTAGGGATCGAGTGCGCAACACCAGAGTACGCGAGGCGCTCAATGTTGAGCAGCAACTTCTCCGAGCGGAACGATCTATGCTTCGATGGTTTGGTCACGTAGTGCGTATGCCCCCAGACCGGCTTCCAAGACGCGCCATTGTTGCCGTGCCATCTGGTATACGACTTCGCGGAAGGCCTAGAAATAGATGGTTGGACTAAGTCCGACATCTCTCCTGGAGCCGCTTAGGGATTCCTCCTGATGAATTGGAGTCAATGGCGGAGGATCGAGAAGGACGGAGAGTCCACCTGAGCATCCTACCCCCGCGACCCTCATGAAGGATTAGCGGGCCATTGAAAATGAATGAATAGATTAGAGATTATTAATTCATTGATTATTTACAATTCTTTGCAAAGATCAAAAATCAAGAAAGCATGGCAATAAGCCGTCCGCCGATTGGCAATTGCCACATTATGGATTGCAATTTAATAAAACAAAAGCGTTATTCATTAAAATTAAAAACCTTCTGTTATAATTTTTTGCCGATAAGCTAGGGCTATCTTACAGTACGCTACCAGAAGAAACACTTGCGGTTCGAATCGATCGAAATTCGATCTACTCCAAAAAAGCGCCGCCTAGTTTCCCAGAGCGTAGGACATCTGTCCACGAAATGAAACATATCCTCCTTATATAGAAATATATCCTTTTAATACAATATAATATCACTTTAATATAAAACCTCAACAGCTTTTCCACTTCCTCAAACCGCCTTCCGCCCTACACCTGGGCTGCGTACAACATAGTTGACTCGGCAACCGCTACGAAAACATAAAACTTACTGCCATGTACTGTACATTTGTTAACAAAACATTTTCTCCACGTTGTATTTATCATGGTTTTGGCCTTATGTAGCTTGCATTTCAGGTGTTCTTTCATGCTTTAGTTTTGCGTGAAAAGCATGCCCAGATAGTTACAAGTATACTTTTCGACGCTCTCAACCTGTTTGCCGTTCAAAAACCAATTTTCGTTGCGACACGTCCTTCCCCCATCCTTTTTAAAGATCATCGCCTTTGATTTTTTCGCTCCACATTTTACAGAACTCATATGGTTAGTTATGCGCTGCAATGTCTCCGGGGAATTCGCCATCAATACTATATCGTCTGCAAAAAGTAGCGCCTTTATCACTATCCCTGCAAACTCAATACCTCGAGATAGCGATTCATCGATGTCATCTATGAAAAGTGCGAATAGCTATGCATCCTTGTCTAATACCCGTTCTCGCTTTAAACCAGTTTGAAGCAGTTTCTCCATTCCATACAGCTGTTAGCGTCTCTTCATAAATGTTTTATATTACCCTCCCAAACGTTTTAGACATTCCTTTGGCAAAGAGTTTATACATTAAGGAACCTCTGTTTATTGAGTCAAACGCTGTCTGGGACCTACAACCTTTCTTAAGAATGGGGAAAATCAACGGTTCTTTAAACTGTTCCGGCACCACATCATGATCCAAGACGTTATTAAATAAGCCTTCCAGTGTCTTAGTCAGCTCAGGTGTTCCATATTTATAGAACTCCGTAGAGATATCGGTGTTTTTCCATCTTTCAGACTCTGATATGCAACATCTATTTCCGCTACAGTAATTGGTGCATCCAATTCGTAGCTATCGAAGGCCGGTTGAGCAAAGTGGAATCTGCATGGAACTGTTATTGGATTCAAAAGTCGCCTAAATTGCTGAAACAGAGTATCCGTCAATAAAGTTTCCTTGTTAATGAAGTTTTTCCCATTAGCTTGGCAGCGCATCTCCAAAAATCAGCTGAATTTTTACACTCGGAGAGCTTTTTGGCTTCAGCCTTGGCCTGGCTTCTTTTATCTTTTGCATAAGTCATTATACTTTGAATTTGCTTCTACATATGTATAATCTCCTGAATAAATCCTCGCTAGAGTTTCGAAACATTTTCAGCCATACGAATGAGTATTTCCTTGCCCTTTTGCATTCCTCATCAAACCACGGTTTGTCATTAGCTGGTCTATTTCCTATATGATATATGTTTGATGATGTTTGGTAAGCCGCCTTGATGACATCTCCCAGCTGACCGACATCTGTAGACTGCCTTTCTTCCAAAAGTCGATCAAAGTTCTGTCTATATATAATACTTTTCTTTTTCCTCCATTTTAATTTAGGCAGGAGAGCTGTTTCCTTGAAGAGGATGTTATTCTCCTGTACGATAATTCCGAAAGTTATTATTATCGGTTGCTGATCCGAGTACGGAACTTGACCCACCTCAAATCGAACACATAGCTGCGCCAGTCTCCTCCCATGAGTCCCAAGTCTATGACTGGGGTTCCTTGCTGCCCCACAAATGTGAGTTCGCCGCATGTACCCATTTCGCTTGTTCCATTCAAAATGCGAAGTACAAATGTGTTACACATTTCCAGGAGCTTTCCGCCTCTAGCATTGCAGATATTTAGGGTAATCGGGAATTCTTTTTACCAAGGAATTTTTCCCATATTCGAAAAATTGGTATCGGGAACGTTCTTCGAAATTAGGGAAAAATTCGGAGGGAAAAGATACCTATCGGCAACTCTTTTGTAATGGGAAATTTAATGTTTTTTCGCTCGGAATATTCCCCTGTTATTTAGCTGTCGGAATTGAAAACAGAAACTGCAATGTAAGTTGTTCCCTATAAAAAAAATTTAAATAAAATTGAAAATTTTGTCTTTTTAAGGTCGAATCCATCAAATGCGAAGCAAATAGAAGTTTTTATTAAGTTAATGAAAAAAAAAACAGAGATATCGCCGATTCACAACCAATCGAACAAAGGAAGATGTCAACAAGTTTTGGAAAATTGCCGAGAAAGAACTCAACTGTTTGGGCCCACCAACGAAATCTGTTGCCGAATGGAAAAAAGTAAGTGATAAATTGTTTTAATAATAATTCCTTTAAGCAATGTAATTTTAAAAAAAATGTGTGAAGAAAAAAAAATGTCTGAAAATGTGAAACAAAAAAAAGCAACTGGTGGGGGCCCCAACAAAGAACACAAATTCAGTTCGTCGGAAGAAACGGTAATAACGATTTGTGCATTTGGAGAATCAGTTGAAGGTTTTCCAGATGCTCCCACTTCATGTAGCAATAAGAGAAAACTAGACGTTGATCAAAATCAAAACGTCGAAAAAGAAAAATTTTCATTTTTATCAGCAGCCAGTCGTTCTGCTGACGTATTAAAGGACAAATCATTAGATGAGAACATTCTAATTGAAATGCTTATCAATTCAGCAGAACCAGAGAAGCAACAAGATAAACACGTTGAACAGGATGAGTTAGAAACTACAACTCCTCGTTTAACAAAAGAGCTACAAAAAGGCATGACGACACAAGCCACTTTGGAAAAAGAAATTGAAATTCAAAGAGAGCTTTGCAATAAAATTGAAGACGCCGTTTTATCAATGAAACATCACTATGAAGCGATGGAATCAATTTTGAACAAAATTTACATGTCCATTGACAAAGTTAATGATTACCAGAAAATACGTTGGAAGAAACCAAAAGGCACAACCTTGAAATGGAAAAAATGAGGAAGCAGGAAATTGAAACAAAGCTTGAGTTCAAAAGACGTTTAATTGAAATCGAAGAGGCAAAGCTAGAAAAGTTTTAATAAACGTATTTTATATGTTATTTTTTTTAGAATGAATTCAAATATATATTAATTTAATTATTTATTTACGTAAGACCAAAATTAAAAAAAATAAAAACATTTTTATGAGCTTTGAAATTTAAAGGCTATTTCCGATTTCTCTTCTTATTCGTTTTGCTTCCCGATTGAGCTCTGAATCTGTTGCACCGAAGTCATCATCTCTATTGATTGTGTTACTAGAATTATCTTCATCTAAAAATTCAGTATTTACAACATCAATCGGAAATTCGCTTTTAAAATGAATACACATGTTGTGTAAGGCGCAGCAGGCTTTGATTATTTAGACTGCCTTTTTTGGAAGATAGGGAAGTTCTCTTACACTGAGCAGACACCTCCATCTTGCTTTAAGCACTCCATTCGTCCTTTCAATTACATTCCGGCATCGAGTATGAGCTTCATTGAATTTAGCTTCCGATGAACCTTCTTCTATTGCTCTATGGGGTGTTAATATCCACGGCTCCAAAGGATATCCTGCATCACCTGTCGAAAGATTTGATTAAATAAGGACAGTAATTGTTTATGTAAAAAGAACTTACCCAATAGCCAACAATTTTTTTCACCATTTAAATATTTTTCTTCCATCCACGATCGCAGTTCACTTACGTTCCATATAAATGAATCATGACATGCTCCAGGGTGAGTAGCATCTACAAATCGTATTTTCATCTCATAGTCGCAAACCTTGATAGGGGGTTATATGTTAAAAAAAAAGAAAAAAAAAAAAAAAAACTTACAAGTAAGACGTTTAAACTATAATATCCTTTTCTATTATAATATAAATGTTTGTTTATTGGTGGAGCAATTATTTTGACATGAGTGCCGTCTATGCAGCCTATTACTCCAGGTCTTTTATGTTTTTCATAGAAATTCATCTGCATTTTGATCCATACCGGGCAAATTTTGCTCTCGAAAAAATGCAACACATTTGAAAGGACTTCCGAAAATATAGATTGCGCCAACCCCACCACATGGTCTTTTCCTACTCTCGTCTGGTATCCACCTTCGGCAAAGAAACACAAGCACGTACTTAGCTCAACAATAGGAAGAATGGCAATTGGTTCCCTAGCTTGAGGCAAGAAATCAGAAAGCATATCAAGCAATGGTTTAAATAGTGACTTATTTACTCTATAGTAACGATGGAATCTGTAGAACAAAAGGATATTAAGATATAATTATTACTTTATCAAATATATATACTTACAGCGCTTGCGGTTGTTCTAATGGATTCGAATGATCCCTTAAATTTCTCCTTATTGATCTCTGCTCACTTCGTTGCCTTTGCTCTATTTCATCCATTAATAACAAAGCTGATATTCTTTGCATTGCTAATTACTTTTTCACTTATTACCGAACGAAACAAAAAAAATATTTTTTGTTGTGAACTCTAAATCAATTGTCAAATACTTCGAAAATGAAGTTCGAATATTTATTTATCATTTGCATGTTGGTCAAATTTGCTCCCAAGGAAAAACATTCCGTGGGGAATTCCCGATAGTAGCACCGCGTTCCCGGGAATTCCGAGGGAAAAATAGTGCCCACGGAATTCCCGATAGGGCTAATTGTCTTTCGATTTTTTTGATATGTCGGCTAAGGAATTCTCGAGTCCTGCATCTTCTGCAAGTCTAGCATTAAGATTCCCTTTAATTGCAAATTTCGACATAAAATGGCATAACATGATTGTTAAGACGTAATTGCTTTATTTTAGTATAATATTACAATGACAAAACCACTGTACTGTTTATCAACCTTTTTGCAATTGAACTGTAGTTCGTTTCTTTTCCTGTCAAACCTTTCCGGTTTATTCTTTACGTTTGCTTTATTCAATAAAGTCATTGAGTTTGTTCATAGCCACCTAATCTTTAATTATTTCTTCCATCATCGGAAATCACACTTTATCTTGGCGGTAAGAAATATCAGGGAAACAAAAACGCTTGCTTTCTCTCAACATTTTGGTGACCCTGACGTGATTTTCATCAAAAATCTTCGAAAAACAAAAGTTAGGTTAGAACGTGGCTCATAGTAATAAACTCATGGCAGGGGAGGAATCATCTGATAAGTCATCTTCGTCTGATAAATCTGCATCATCTGGCGACGCTGCAGAAATTAAAATGGATCCGAAGAAATTGAAGGCTTTGGAAGCTCTCAAGAATCGACGGCTAGTAACTATAAATCAAATCAATAGAGATAACGACTTTGCCATCGTAGCGAACGAAAAACCATCAACAATATCTTTGCCCGAACTTTAAGTACGCATGGAGGCCCTGGAGTCAGCCTTTCAAATGTTCAACGGGGTTCAAGCAAACATTGAGGACAAGGATCATGAGGAAGTCTTAAAACCGGATAGGTCCAAGTACGAGGAGCTGTACTATGTCACAATTGCAACGCTGAAAGTGCTGATTAATCAAAATCAACAGGAAAAGGATAAGCCAATGGACGCATTGCGCATTTCCAATTCTCAACACCTGATTCGATAAAATTGCCCAAAATTGAATTACCTTCATTTTCAGGTGACGTGACTACGTGGATGAGTTGGTACAATCGATTCGTACCTTTGGTCCACGACAATCCTACGCTTTCAAAGCAATCAAAATTTCACTACCTGGTATCAAAGCTGAGCGAAACCGCCCTTGCTCCAATCGAAGGGCTTAAAATCGAGGAGGACAACTACGATGTGGCGATAACAAAGCTTAAGGACCGGTTCGAAAATCGGAAGGTCATCGCACAAGAGCATTTGCAGCGCATCTTCAACTTTCCAAGGATTCAAAAGGCTTCTGCAGTGGAGTTAAGGGGTTTATTGGACAAAGTCAGCAACCATCTAACCGGGCTAAAGAACCTTAAACGACCAGTAGAACTGGGAGTAGAAATGGGATGATCTGATTGTATTTATCATCACTTCAAAGTTGGATTCATCAACGATCAACAAATGGAACGACGAAGCACCAGTTGACCGCCTTCCTACTTTTCTTGAGTTAACAAATTTTCTAAAGAAGCGGGCCCAGCATTTGGAAGGTAATGTAACAAATCATTTATTTCATTCGGATACCCCTGCGAAATCCGATAATAACAGAGTCCAAAAGTTTAGTCCGAAGAATTGTCCGAAATCATTTATTGCTACCAAAAACACATGCACCTTTTGCTCTAGTCCAGGTCATTTCATTTATCGGTGTCATAAATTCCAAAATTTACCCGTACCAGAACGCATTCAACAAATCAAGAATCTCAATTTGTGCTTCAACTGCTTAAGAACTGCCGACACCTCTAACGCTAATTGCCCATCAAGTTCATGCCGCAAGTGCGGAAATAAGCACCACACACTTTTACATCTAGGCCAAAACGTCACAGCTCAAGTACCACAACCCCCACGCAGTTCAGTTAGTCACTCTACCAATTACAATCAAGCTTCAGATGCAGCTCCTTCCCATCGGTCTTGAGCAACCACTTGGGCTTCGTCAAATCTCACTCATAACTGCTCCCTGCATGCTAGTTGTGCTGAAAGCAGCATGCTGGGAATTGCAGTTGTTAACATTTTTAATAAGCTTAAACAACTAATACCTTGCCGCGTCTTATTAGACTCCGGCTCCCAAATACACATGATCTCCGAAAGGCTTATGCAGCGTTTAGGACTACCTCGTCGTTCTTCCAAAACGTTCCTGATTTGTGCTAACAATACTGAGACTTCAGCTAAATACAAAGCTACGTTCATGATCGGGTCCCGCCTCAATGGATTTACCACTACGCTTGAAGCATTCGTAATGCATCACATCACTGGTCCTCTACCTAGTGACAAAATCGACATTCATAGATGGAATATTCCAAAAAATATTCACTTGTCTGATCCGTTCTTTAATATCCCACAGAAAGTAGACGTACTTCTTGGCGTCGACCTATTCTTCAACTTGCTCTGCGTTGGTCAAATTAAATTGGGATCCAATTTACCTATCTTACAAAACACGCTGCTTGGCTGGGTTGCGGCAGGAAAGCTTCCTATGCCAAATGTATCTAATCCGTATAACCTACTTGCCCTGGGATCGTATAACCTACTTGCCCGGGATGTAGATGACAGTCCGATGAATCGCTGGATGATTCCATAAAAGCGTTTTGGCAAATTGAGAATTTCGATTTACTCCAACGAAAGAGGAGAAGGAATGTGAAGATCATTTTGTTGCAAATTATTCTCGTTTGGAATCTGGTCGATATAATGTGAGACTGCCCTTTAAGCAAAATCCAAGTATGTTAGGAAACTCATATGACATAGCGTTAAAGAGACTTCTCTCTCTAGAAAGAAAATTTCGCAAAAACCCAGAATTCTTTCAGCAATATTCTGAATTTATGAATGCACTTCTTGATCGCGCACACATGGAGATAGCACCAAATATAGACCTAACTGAGCCGCACTGCTTTTTACCACATCACAGTGTATTCAAATCGTCGAGTTCTACTACCAAGCTGCGTGTAGTATGCGATGCGTCTGCGAAAACTGGTTCCGGAAAGCCTCTAAATGAAATTCTGATGGTTGGGCCAGTTATACAACCTGAACTATTGTCCATCGCATTAAGATTTCACATTCATAAATACGTCTTCACAGCGGATATTACAAAAATGTACCATCAAGTCCAGTTAGATCCGGCTGATAGAAACTTTCATTGCATTTTGTGGAGAACGAATTCAAATGATGAAGTTACTGTATATCGATTATGTACAGTAACGTTTGGTACTGCTTCTGCCTCATTTTTAGCAACACGGGCCCTCAAGCAATTGTCAATTGATGAAGGGGCTCAGTTTCCCTTGGCATCAAAGTCGGTGAATTCTGATATTTATGTAGATGACATTCTAACTGGAGCCGATTCATTGGTGGAAGCAAAGGCGCTTCAACTAGAGCTAAGTACAATGCTTAGTAAAGGCGGATTCCTTCTCAAGAAGTGGTGCTCAAATTCTCCAGAGTTAATAGAAAATATACCACAGAGTGATCGCGAGAAATTTGTTAAAATTAAATATGGGGAGGCAATCAAAACATTGGGTATTGTTTGGAACCCAGAAGCGGACAATTTCTATTATGAAATCGCTTCTATGTCTCCTAAGACCGTTACAAAGAGGACTGTTCTCTCTGACATAGCCCAACTATTTGATCCGCTTGGTTTAATAAATCCTGTAGTTGTTCTAGATAAAATTTTCATGCAGCAGTTATGGCGACTAAAGCTCACATGGGATGAATCGTTGACGCAGGAGTTTCATCATCGTTGGATCAATTTTCGGAATAGGTTGCATGAACTTGAAAAATTGCAAATCAATCGACGTACATTTTTTGGTCATTCTGCAAATTATCAACTGCATGCATTCTCTGACAGCTCCGAAGACGCTTATGGTACCTGCGTATACGTACGGTCTATCGACGGGGATGGTGCTATGAGAGTAAAGCTCTTGTGTGCAAAATCAAAGGTAGCGCCAGTGAAGGAAATCAGTTTACCCCGATTAGAATTGTGTGCGGCAGTTATGATGGTCCGGCTTGTTCAGCGTTTAAAGGATACTTTCGACTTCAAGCTTGAAGACATCACCTACTGAACTGACTCCACAATCGTCTTGAATTGGATTTCGGGGGAATCCTGTAACTGGCAAACCTTTGTGGCGAACAGGGTTACTACTATTCAGCTAAATTCTAGAATCTCGCAATGGCGACATATCGAATCGGATTTGAATCCAGCCGACATTATTTCCAGAGGTGCTTATCCATCGACATTAATCAATTGTAATTCGTGGTTTAATGGACCATCCTTCTTGTCACTGCCAAAGGATCAATGGCCGTCCTCCAACTTCAAAATAATTTCTGAGCACCCTTATATGGAGCGAAAAAAGCTCAAAATTATTTTGTCAGTACAAATTCAAACAAATTTCATTGAAAGCTTCAAATATCACAATAATTACCGAACATTGCTTAAAACTGTGGCTTATCTTTTTAGATTCCAAGCGAATTCAAGCTCAAAGGTAGAAGACAACGGTTATCAGGGCCTCCAAGTGCTGAAGAGCTTCGCAAGGCAATCAATGGTTTAGTAAAGTATGTGCAACTCAAGAGTTTCCAAACTGAAATATCAACTTTAGCTAATGGGAACCAATTACCAACAAAAAGTCATATCAACTCGCTGTCGCCATTTATAGATTCGTGTGGAATACTCCGCGTGGGTGGGGGAATATCAAACTCATCTGTGGAATATAGTGCCAAACATCCTATTTTACTGCCGAAAGATGACCTATTCACAACACTTCTAGTTACTCATCTCCATATTAAGAATCATCACGTGGGCCCGCAAGCACTCTTGAGCATAGTTCGGCAAAACTTTTGGCCGGTGCATGGCAAGCTCGTTGTACGAAAGGTAGTGCGTCAATGTGTTCGCTGCGCTCGGGCCAAGCCATCAGTCAGCTATCAAATTATGGGTGATTTACCTCAGCTACGTGTGCAACAAGCAAGGCCATTTAACTTTGTCGGGGTTGATTTCTGCGGCCCATTCCAAATCCATTTCCGTCGTCGTGGGACATCGCCTGTCAAAGCTTATGTGGCTGTTTTCGTATGTTTTGTGACGAAAGCTGTCCATCTGGAACTAGTGGAAAATCTGACTACGATGAGCTTTCTTGCTGCTCTAAAGCGCTTTGTTGGTCGTCGTGGCTTATGCTCTGTCATCTACAGCGACAATGCAACCAATTTCATCGGGGCCCGCAACGAGTTGCATGAATTGTATCAGATGTTCCTCAAGCGTGAAAATAGGGACGCGATAATCAGAGCGTGTGCAGCTGATGGGATCGAATGGAAAACAATACCTCCCAGGTCCCCGCATTTTGGCGGTTTGTGGGAGGCTGCCGTCAAAAGTGCAAAAATTCACATGAAGAGAATCCTTCAAAATTCTTCGTTAACTTACCTTGAGTTTAATACTTTAATAATCCAAATTGAATCTATCTTAAATTCCAGGCCAATTACACCAATGTCAGAAAGCCCTGATGATATCCAGCCCCTTACACCTGGGCACTTTATCATAGGTACAGCCCTAAATGCAGTAGTGGAGCCGAATTTGCAGCACGTCGCCAATGTCAGTTCTCTCAATCGTTATCAGCAGTTGCAATGGCATTTCCAGCAGTTTTGGGCGAGGTGGTCACGAGAGTATTTACAAAGTCTTCAACTCCGTACCAAATGGGTGAAGAAAGGTGTACCGATATCAATCGGCGACATCGTGATAATTCAGAACGATAGCCTTCCACCCCTTAAGTGGAAGCTTGGGCGAGTAGTGCAGGTGCATCCTGGCAAGGACGGGGTCGTGCGTATGGTTACCTTAAAGACGAGCAGCGGAGATACTCAGCGAGCGACAGCCAAAATCCGCCGTCTTCCTATTGAAGGGCCCTTCAAGGTGGGGGAGGATGTTAAGACGTAATTGCTTTATTTTAGTATAATATTACAATGACAAAACCACTGTACTGTTTATCAACCTTTTTGCAATTGAACTTTAGTTCGTTTCTTTTCCTGTCAAACCCTTCCGGTTTATTCTTTACGTTTTCTTTATTCAATAAAGTCATTGAGTTTGTTCATAGCCACCTAATCTTTAATTATTTCTTCCATCATCGGAAATCACACTTTATCTTGGCGATAAGAAATATCAGGGAAACAAAAACGCTTGCTTTCTCTCAACAATGATCTCTTCCAAGTTTCGGAAATGTGCATCTATAGTTTGAAGTAATATTTTTCTAAACACTTTTAACCATTAAAAATATAACATTCTAAAACTATAATAATAATACTCTAAAACTAATATAATACTATCCCAGGTAATGCAGTGATCTTACTCACATTATTACTATTTTCTTTCTGCTTTTCTTTGCGCCTTCTCTCCTTTGCTCTTCTTGTTTTTTACTGACATACTACGACTTCTTCTTCTTCCTTTTATCAGCGAGGTTATGATCCGAAAACTAGGGATCACAACCCTCCCACTTCACCGCATTTCTACTGATCCGCCTGTGGGGTTCGCCTATTTGACCTCAGAAAATATCGGCAGGCCTGCCGATTTTGGATCACTCAGTTACTGAGGCCAATGAAATGCCGATGTCGTCGCATTTGTCTGATCCAGGCGTTTATAGGCCTGCCTTTCCTACATCGCGATGTCTTTGGAACGTGCATAGATATTGCCTTTTTTACAGGGTTCAAATGATCTCTTCTTTGAACGTGGCAATACCAGCTGAGCCGGTCGCGCTCTATTTTTCGTACGATGGTTTCCTTGATGTGAAAGCTTCCGCGGATCTTCGAACTTCTTATTCGATCAAGCTTGGTCACTCCTGCTGTCATGCGAAGCATCTTCATCTCAGCTGCCGTTAATTTACTCTCATACTTTTTGTACATCGTCCAACATTGTGAACCGTATGTAAGCGCTGGACGTACAACTGCGGTGTAGAGCCTTCCTTTCAACTAAGGGGGCATTTTTCTGTCACAGAAGATAGCGGAATTTTCTCGCCACTTCATCCACCCTACGCTTACACGATGATTGATGTCGTCATCACAAGTTGCTTTGCTATTGATCATAGATCCCAGATATTTGAACTTTTCGCACTTGGGAAGCACTGTTCCATTCAAATAAATGTCTGGAATAGGCCTGAGTGGATCAGAGAACGGGCAACACAAGTACTCTGTCTTTTTTGAACTAATGCGATACCCATTTCCCTCCAAAACGTCCACCCACACATCAAGTGCTCGTTGCAGGGATGTAGGATCCTCACTTATGATGGCTCCATCGTCAGCAAAGAATAACTGATGTACCTTGGGGTCCATCACTTTACCTTCAAGCAGATAATCAAGGACTGTAATAAAGAGCAAAGGACTTAAAACGCTTCCCTGGTGCACCCCGACTTTGATTCGGAACTCTTCGGTTACTCCAGCGGGGCATCTTACTTTTGTCTTTGCTCCTTCGTACATGTCCATAATCATCTGTACATAGGTTTCTGGAACCCCTCGATGTCTTAGCGCCACCCATATCAGATCTCGTGGTTGTCTGTCGAATGCCTTTTCAAAGTCAACCAATACAATATGCAAATCCCTTAAGGAATCACGATGTTTTTCCATTATGATCCTTATACTTTGGATTGCATCTGTGGTTGATTTACCCGAGACAAACCCGCACTGATCATCAGATAGCCGTATTATTTTTCGCAGTCGGCCACCTAATACCCGCTCAACGATTTTCATGGTGTGTGACATCAGCTTGATCGAACGGTAGTTATCACAGTTTCGCGTATCACCCTTCCCTTTGTATACAGGAAGAAGGTAACTTTCCCTCCATTCATTCGGCATTGGATCACCTCTCACGAATTTGGAGATGAGAATTCTGAGCCATCTGAACCCGATGTCTCCCATCTTTTTCCAGAACTCAGAGGGTATCTCGTCTGGCCCAACCGCTTTTCGTTTTTTGGAGTATTTGACCGCCTCACTAACTTCTTCGACTGTAATGTCGGGTATTTGTTCACAGTTAGGGGTGGCTCTTGGAAAGTATAGCCGGGGAAACTGTTCATTCAAAAGCTCTTCACAATACTGCCGCCACCTCTGCAGAATTTTGTCGTCATCCACAAGAAGCTGGCCATGAGCATTGCTAATGAACTTTGGCGAACGAATCTCCTGAGCATTCTTCCTTCTTTGGGCGGCTATTTTGAAGATAGTGGCACTCTTGTTCATATTGTGTCTTCGCAGCTCCTGGATAGCCTGGTTTGCATCAGCAACCGGGGAAAATATTTTATCCAGCTCCCGATACAGGCCCTCCGTACTCTCTGCTTGAAGCTGAGCGCACTTCTTCTTCGCTTTTTTCTTGCAGCATCTGTATTCCATTTCGAGGCGAGCTTTTTCGTCACTATTATTAGAGGGGCACTTTGACCAAGCTTTGAAAGCCGCTTTCTTCTCATTTATCACTTTCTTAGCTTCATCACTCCACCACCATGTTTCTTTGGCGTGTTGATGGTGGCCTTTTGAAGCTCCTAGCAGTGATTTGGCCTTCTTTAAGCAAGTTCGCTGTAGGGAATCCCACATATTTTGTGCTCTGCACTCTTCATCCTCAGCTCCGTTGATGGTGTGAGAGAGGTAATTTTTCATTACGAAAACAAAAGCATCGCCTTTTTCTTTGTCCAGATTGTACCACTTGATTTTCTCAGAGACCCCTGTTTGTTTGCTTTTCTTTGGTGTTTTCATAAAAATTTCTGTTAGCAGGAGACGGTGTTGACGAGCGATTGCCTCTCCCAGGATCACTTTGCAATCTTTTACCCGAGGCTTCATGAAACTGGCTACCAAATGGTAGTCAATCTGAGTTTCATCTCCACCACTGCTGTAAGCGATCAGGTGTCGGCTTTGTTTGATGAACATGGTATTTAACACGATAAGACCGTGTGATTTGCACATGCTTAGGATGTCTTCACCAGGAAGGTTCCTGGTGCCATATCCTAGTCCTCCATGGCAGTCTTCATAGTCTTCGTTTGATTTCCCGACATGTCCATTCAAATCTCCTCCCACAAACAGAAATTCTTCCTTTGGGATGTTCTTAAGGAGATTGTGGAAATCTAGCCAAAATGCATCCTTATCTATCTGATTGCACCCATTGTGGGGAGCATATGCACTGACAATATTCCACACCTCTCCTTGTATTACTAGTTTGAGAGACATCAAACGGTCGCTGGACTTCGAAATGCTCAAGACGCTTCCAAGTAGCTCTGCCGCAAGGATGATACCGATTCCGTTCCTAGCCTTTTCCGTTCCGTAGTAGAACATCTTGTAATCTTTTGTCCTAACGTCCAAGAAACGCGCCCGATTCCCGGTGTTTTTCCATTTCGTCTCTTGGACACACAAGATGTCCACCCGCCTTCTATTCATCATCTCTTCCAGCTCGTAACTTCGACCGGTCATGCTTCCAACGTTCCAACTCGCGACCCTTAAATTGCGTCCAAACTGTTTCATTATGTTGCTAGCCCCCGGAATCCGTATAGCTCTGACCCGATCATTTCTGCTCAGTCCAGGATCAGTACCATGCACAGCAGTGGTAGTGCCTGGCGGGGTAGTGCCTTTCCTTTTTGCAAGTATTATCATAATGATACAGTTTTGCAATACAATTTTTGCACCATATTGCGATGGTGTTTGTTGTTTGACACGTGCATGCTCCTGTTTTAGTATTGTTTGATCTTTCTTTTATGACACCGGTGATCTCCAGTCGTGTCAACCCACGGACTCGCATGCACACTTGTGGGAGGGTTTTTATGGTAGTATATGTGTCGCTAGGCTCACTTGGGTGTTATATTGCCTAGATCTGATTTGTCCCCTTAGTCGCCTTTTACGACAAGCGCTAGTTGTTGGGGGGCGCTGCAGTGATATTCTTAACCCGTCCCTGCACGGGGATACTGACATACTACGACTACGCCATTTAAAGGTTTATATGCAACTGAACAAACTACTGACTACATCTCCCTCTTACACTATAGGACTACAAGCATTGATGCCGTTTGCCAATTTTTTAATGAAGTGTTTTCAGGAAAAAATAGAAGTGTTTTGCTGAAAAGTGAAGTGTCATCATAAAAGTTGAGTTTCTATTTATAAAAAAAAAAATGTTTTTTTTTTAATCGGTCTTTATTATATAATATAATAAACAAACTCGATACAAGTGTAAAACCCCCTAAAGCGAGGTAAACAACAAAAGTTAAGTAGCAACCAATGCTTACAAAACCAACCAATAAAATCGTAATAAACAAACTATTGTATTACAATATAAAATAGATTTCATTGCATTTTTGAATGCAATTCTGAATTTAATTCAGAATTGGGACTTATCACATAAAAAATAAACAATAAGAAAACATCTGTTTTAATTTTAAAATACAAAAATAAAAACGAACAACAAAAAAACGAACTTTAACATAAGATGTATTTTATAAGATTTTCGAAATGATTTGTATTCACAATTGCGAGCTATCACATAATAAATAAATAATATGGAGCTTTAATCTGTGGTATCTTAATACAACATCTTTTGGCGTTACCCAGTTCTTGAAACCGTTCTTAGAAACAATTCCTTTCACAAGCAACAGTGCTAACTTTTAATTTGTTTCGGTCTACACCACTCTTAATCAATTTAGTTTGGGAAAAGACCGTCTCAGTAGTTGCACTACTATAAGGAAGGCACAACAAGGCTCCTATAAACTCTTTTAAATGAGGGTACAGAATTAGCCCCAAAGCATTTTTGAGGCAAAAGAATGCCAAAAGACTTCAAGACGTTCTTCTTTGGGTAGGAACTCGTCCAAAATTAGAAGCCTCTATTCGGCTTCTAGGTCTTCGATGTTCCCGTCTTTGACTAGAATTGGAAAAAATCGAACTCATTTCAATAGACTTTCACCCAAAGATTTAAAGTCTGAACAGCGCTTAATAAAGGGTCTTCCCAGTTAGTTCTTTTAAGAAGTTGCTTCCTAAGAATAATGTAAAATTCTTGACAATGGTGTTTTATGTCCTTAACTTCCGATTCATTCAACTCACCAATTAGTATCATCATTTCAACTTTAGGACCAAGGACTTCAGTCATTTGCTTTTTTTTATACTTTATTCAATACTTTATAAATCGAATTATCAGAAAAACTGAAAGAGTATGCCAAAAAATACATGTAGTACTTGTTTTTTTTTGTTTAATCGACTTGCATTACTTGCTGCTATATCATTATTTCGTTCGAAATCTGTAATAAAAAGAAAATGTACCAAAATCTTGTTGACCTTTGCTACTATGACAAAAAAAATAGTAAATATCTCTTACTAAATGGTCAATTTTTACAGGAATGACTTTGGCAGCGACAGATGAGCAAAGGTTCATTGAATGGCAAACGCAACCAATAATACTCGTATAAGTATAAATGCGGATTAATGCTTTTAAAAAGAGATTGGACACCCTTTGTACTTCCCATCATTGTCGCAGCATTACCCGCCGCAAACTCAGCTAAATTGTTAAAGGTATTTTTACTTTTTTTAAAAATATTTTGATGGAATCAGAAACTGAAAGTGAGTCACTACTGCCAAGTTCTATTAAATTTAGAAAACAATAGTGTACTTATACCTGTCGTTTCATCAATTATTAAGAAAAATTTATTCTTTTTAAAAATGTCGCTAAAAATATCTAAACGCTTTTCAGCCAATATAGAATTAGCAGTTTCTGCCGCTTTAGTCCTGCCGCATTTTAAATCTATGGGCGCACCAAATTCACCCGCAATGCTTTTTATAACATCTATTATTGGCTCTATCATACTTAATGCTAAGTTATAAATACACAGGATAACGATGATCTTTAATTCAGCAATTTTCAACTAATTTGTCCGGGAAGTGAATTCTGAAATTTCGTCTGTTTTGGGCTGATTTTTCAAATCAATTTCCTAAAGGGTTTTCAGACTGCCCGTGTCTTTCAATATTTGAAATATTGTTTGCTAAATGTTTAGAGCACAACCTACAATCCACTTTTACCTTCTCTCTCTTCCAGCCAGGTAAATTTGGTTACCCACTCTGAACGAAATTGTTGCTGACATTTTTTGTTGTTTTTGCCAGGTTTACTAGATTGAGCACTTTCGTTGACTATTTCCGGTTCAGTAGCAGAAGTGGTAGTAGTACTACAATAAAAAATTGTAAATAGTACATTTTAACATGTACACAGAACAAGTACATCGAATAACACATGTAATCGAAAAATCACTTGAAGAAAAAAAGATTTGTTCAAGCGTATTCCTTGACGTTTCTCAAGCCTTTGACAAGGTCTGGCATGAAGGCTTAAAGTTTAAATTACGACAAGTTCTGCCAGAGCACCTATATAATATTTTGAAGAACTACCTTACGAATAGACTATTCCGCGTCAAATGTGGAAACGAATATTCAGATTTTAAGGAAATAATGGCTGGGGTGCCGCAAGGAAGCGTTCTTGGTCCAGTCTTATATCTATTATACACTCGTGATATACCGCAAGTAGAAGGCACTGAGCTAGCTACATTTGCCGACGACACTGCTATCTTGACAGTAGGTAAAACGGTCGAAGATACTACAGAAAAACTGCAAGAAGCTTTGAATAGAGTAAATGAATGGACAAAGATTTGGCGAATCGCACTCAACGAGACCAAATCTGTTCATGTAAATTTTACTTATAAAAAAATAAATAATTTGCCGATCTTTTCAAACTCGGTTCAAATCCCGTTTGCAAACGAGGCTAAGTATCTTGGTATGACACTTGATACAAAGCTGAAATGGAAAACGCACGTTAAGAAAAAACGCAAAGAACTAGATAACAAATATCGAGAAATGTATTGGTTACTTGGAAAATATTCCAAGCTTAATATATATAACAAACTGCTTTTATATAAGCAAGTGCTAAAGCCTGTATGGACATATGGTATACAACTCTGGGGTTGTACCAAAATAAGTAATATTAAAATTTTACAAACTTTTGAAAACAAAGTGCTAAGAGGTATTGTAAATGCGCCATGGTATGTCAGAAATAGCGATATCCACAGAGACCTTGGCATTAAAACAATCGAAGACGAAATTCAAACCTACGCGAGAAAGCATAGAAGTCGACTAGAAAGTCACGTAAATATTACAGTCCTCCAACTTTTGGAAGAAAGAAATTTACTGCGCCGTCTACAAAGAACCAAACCTTTAGACCTAGCGCGATAAGTAACCGCGTCTAAACTGCGGAGCTGGCAGGAACTTCTAATGGGAAGGTACCTGCAAAACGTCATTATTTCGCGAAACGAAAACTACTTGATAAGTCGAATACTTAGTTGTAGTATAAATAAAAACAAGTCTGTTTTGAAGGGAGGTTTTTTAGTGGGTAAGAATCCCACACTACTATGAGCACGCGCTGTCGATCCTCATAGTGTCTTGTTGAAGATTTTCACCTACCCTCGGAAAAAAAAAAAAAAAAAAAAAAAAAAAAAAAAAAAAAAAAATGTACACAGAACACATGTAGATAGTAGATTTTTAAAATGAAGTAATTGGATACATATGTTACCTGCAATTACGGTTACGGACAAATTGATAATGTACATAAATACGAGATAGTGTATAACTAATAATATATAAATAAATATGTGGTGACAAATAAGTAAATAAATAAATTAAAAAAAAAATATATTTGGCGCAACAGCTCATTAAGTGCCAGGGCCTAGCTTCTCGCAACCACCTATGTTGTATGCGTTATATTTTTCACACGAATGGAAGGGGAAAAAACTGTTTGTAGGATTCGAACTTGGAACCTCATGCGCAGTGATCCGACACACTAACCACTTACGCCACGGCGCGTTGTTGTTAAAATAAATAAAACAACAAATAAATAAATTATACGAAAACATATAAATAATATTAAATAATAAGATAAATGAGTTAAAGCGATTATAAACTTAAACATAGTTTATGCGCTTTGTTTAATGTAGTAGACTTGAAATCAAGTGGTTTTCAGAAAAACTGCAAGACCAGCTGTAGCGCTCAAATAGTTTGTTCAGTCTTATGGACAATTCTTCAATATTTGAGATCATATGTAATTCTTCAGTCGAAAAATGCCAAGGCATGTTTCCTTCAGTAAATTAATTGTATCGCGCGCTGTGTGGCATGTGGCGCCGTACCGCTGACCTCACATGTCGGCAAGATTAATGCCTTCCAATTGAGGCACGAACAAATTAGTAATCATGTCTTTGTACCGCTTACCGTTGACTGTAACGTTCTGACCATAATCATTTTTAAAGACATATAGCGCACCAAACGGTGACTTTTTGGATGTAATGGTGTTTCGAGAATGGCGTGTGGATTATCATCGCTCCAAATGCGGCAATTCTGTTTATTGACATAGACATTTAACCAAAAGTGTGCTTCACCACTGAAAAAAAAAATTCAAATGAAATTGTGGATCAATAGCAATGGTTCCTTCTGCCCATTCACCAAATGTACCTCGCAAACGATAATCGTGTGGCTTCAATTGCTGTACAAGTTTAATCTTGTAAGCATGTAAACTATGATCTTTACGCAAAATTTTCCATAAAGTGGATAGACACAAGTTTAATTGTTGACTACGATAACGAATTGAGACATTTAGATGATCAAACGATCCATAGTTTCTCGAATTAATCGCTCTGATGGACGATTATGAATACCATAAAATGCACGTAATGCCCGATGAGTTTCTCGACTTGAACCATGGTTTTCAAAATTAATTTGAACAATTTGCAAACGTTACTCCGGCATGAGTGTATTCATGATGAATTGGCAAACCAAATTAAACCGGAAACAACCGAGAAATTTCAAATCGGCTATCACAGAAAACAGTGCTGACAATTTAAATTTATCCACGTCTCAAGAAAACACCATTTATATGTTAGAGGTCTGCAATGAATGTCTTGAAATCAGTTGCAAGACATTCGTTGTATTTCAAGCACCCTTCATTATTGCACGTGGGCGCCGTGGCGTAAGCGGTTAGTGTGTCGAACCACTGCGCGTGAGGTTCCAAGTTCGAATCCGAAAAAAACACTTAAAAGTTTTTTCACGGTCCCACCTCTCGCGAACGTCTGACAAACATCCGAGAGTATTGTTGTCTTGAACAAGCTTCTCAAACCAAATTGCCCTTCGGATACGGCACTAAACTGTAGGTGCCTTCTATTCGTGTGAAAAATATAACGCACATAACATGAGTGGTTGCGAGAAGCTGTCCTGGCACTTAAAGACCTGCTGCGACAAATATTTTTTTTTATTTATTATTTCACTCACAGCTTGAAAAATTGAATGAATGAATCCCCTGATATTTGATTACTATTATGTATGTTATGTATGTATATATAACATGTGGGTTTTGCACCCGACATTACAGTCGAAGAAGTTAGTGAGGCGGTCAAATACTCCAAAAAACGAAAAGCGGTTGGGCCAGACGAGATGCCCTCTGAGTTCTGGAAAAAGATGGGAGACATCGGATTCAGATGGCCCAGAATTCTAATCTCGAAATTTATGAGGGGTGATCCAATGCCGAATCTATGGAGGGAAAGTTACCTTCTCCCTGTGTATAAAGGGAAGGGTGATACGCGAAATTGTGATAACTACCGTTCGATCAAGTTAATGCCACACACCATGAAGACCGTTGAGCGGGTATTAGATGGCCGACTGCGAAAAATAATACGGCTATCTGATGATCAGTGCGGGTTTATCGCGGGTAAATCAACCACAGATGCAAGTCAATGTTTAAAGATCATAATGGAAAAACATCGTGATACCTTAAAGGATTTGCATATTGTATTGATTGATTTTGAAAAGGCATTTGAGACACATTCACGAGATCTGATATGGGTGGCGCTAAGACATCGAGGAGTTTCAGAAACCTATGTACAGATGATCATGGACATGTAGTTACCGAATAATTCAAAGTCGGGGTGCACCAGAGAGCGTCTTAAATCCTTTGCTCTTTATTGCAGTCCTTGGTACATCAGTTCTTTGCTGAAAAGGCAGAGACTTATACAAAAATTCGTTTTATTTGTTCTCTATACGCAGGTGTATGTAATCGCAAATTTTCTGTCGGACCTACTTCCAGTCTAAAGTAAAACGAGCACTTGATGTGTTGGTGGAAGTTTTGGAAGGAAAAGGGTATCGCATTTGTTAAAAAAAGACAGAGTACTTGTGCTGCACTTTCTCTAATCCACTCAGCCCTATTCCAGACATTTATTTGAATGGAACAGTGCTTCCCAAGTGCGAAAAGTTCAAATATCTGGGATCTACGATCAATTACAAAGCAACCGGTGATGACGACATCAATCATCGCGTAATTATAGGGTGGATGAAGCGGCGAGAATACTCCGCTATCTTCTGTGACCGAAAAATTCCCCCTAAGTTGAAAGGAAGGCTCTACACCGCGGTTGTGCGTCCAGCAGGAGTGACAAAGCTTGATCAAATAAGAAGTTTGAAGATCCGTGGAAGCCTTCACGTCAAAGAAACCATCTAACGATCGAGCGTGATCGGCTTAGTCGGTATTGCCACGTTCAAAGAAGAGATCATTTGAACCCTGTTAAAAAAGCAATATCAATAAACGTTCCAAAGACATCGCGAGACAGGGGAGGCAAGCCTATAAACGCCTGGATCACACAAATGCAACGATACCAGCATTTGAATGGCCTCAGTAACGCAGTGATCCAAAATCGGTTGGCCTGCCGATATTTTCTGAAGTCAAATAGTTGAACCCCATAGGCGGATCAGTTGAAATGCCGTGAAGTGGGAGTGTTATCATCCCTTGTTTTCGGATCATAACCTCGCCGAAATAGGAAGAAGAAGAAGAATTAGTAGAAGGAAAATTAGTGTACAAAGTTTGACACAGTTCTGAAAAGACATATCCATCAAGTTCTTATCCAAATTTGAAACGTGCTCATATCTTCTGAGCCCATAGAGGTACCTGACAGCACTGTTAAATGCTACATGTAGCGTCCTTTTACTATCAGCATCACATTTGTAAAAGATTTCACAAACATAATATAAGCACAGGAATAACCAGAGCCTTCGCTTCTCCTCAGAGGGGTAAATTTCTGGGAAGCCCACAAAGTTCGACGAACGCCATACGCCCTCCCACTATGGAATTTATGTGGCTATTCCAAATGACAGCTCTCTAGATTTTTTGAAGAGTCAACAAATTCAATTGTCGAACACACAATCGGTGGGAAATGTGAAATGTCTAGCACTGTTTTTGAAATTACTAAACATTTTCATTTATTTGGATTGAGTGCTAGACAGTTCTCCAATCCGCAGTTAGAGATCCGGCGAAGATTTTCATTTAAATCAAGGCGCCATTCTCGATAAGACCGAGGGACAACTCCGATAAATCTGAATGTCGTCGGCATATATGTATGTGTTTTGACGAATACAGAACAATAGAGGCTATCATTGATGTAGAGTGAGAATAAAAGAAGGTCCAAAATTGACCCTTGGGGAAGGCCTTGCTGCAAGGGAAGAAATTCTGATAGAACGCCCTCTAGAAATACAGCCTGTTTTCTTTCACTTAGATACGATGAAAGTTATTTTGTGGCAAATTTAGACATGTTAAACCAATGAGCTAGTCTATTTAGAAGTGTGGGATGATCCACCATATCAAATGTTTTAGAAAAGTCTAAAAGGACCAAAAAGGTGACATAATCGCCATTCAAGATTTCTTTTATGTCCTCTACCACACTAACTAAACCGGTTGTACAACTTTGTTTGGCACGAAATCCAGATTCAACTGAAACCAACAAGTTATTTTGTAATAACTTGAAACTGGAGGACTATATTTACTTGACTTTCTACTCGACTTTTATGCTTTCTCGCGTAGCTTATGATTTCGTCTTCAATTGTTTTAATGCCGAGATCTCTTTCGATATCGCTATTTCTGATATACCATGGCACATTAACAATACCTCTTAGCATTTTGTTTTCAAAAGTTTGTAAAATTTTAGTGTTACTTATTTTGGTACAACCCCAGAGTTGTATGGTATACCCTATGTCCACACTGGCTTTAGCACTTACTTATATGAAAGCAGTTTATTCTCTATATCTAAGCTTGGAATAGGTCAAATAGGCGAACCCCACAGGCGGATCAGTAGAAATGCGGTGAAGTGGGAGGGTTGTGGTCCCTTGTTTTGGGATCATAACCTCGCTGATAAAAGGAAGAAGAAGATTTAAGCTTGGAAAGTAACCAATACATTTCTCTGCATTTATATTTATCTAGTTATTCGTGATAGGGTTCCTCGAGGCAAACTCTGGTGTGTTCTGCAGGAGTATGGGATTGCTGGTTCTCTGTTAAGGGCGATTCAGTCTTTATATACAAACTGTAGAAGCTGTGTTCACTGTGGGCGTTGGACTCCGCCAGGGGTGCGTTTTGTCACCGCTCCTCTTCATTGTATATATGGATTGGATGTTACAGCGCAGCCGTGGCGGGGAATGTTTCAAAGTGGGAGACCTAAGGATTAGTCATCTGCTCTTTGCGGATGATGTGGTCATCCTTGGGTCCTCTCAAACCGAACTTCAGCGCGCACTCGAAAGGTTTGTAGCCGTTTGTGATGATGCTGGAATGAAGATCAACGTGAACAAATCGGAAGTAATGGTCGTTTCCAAAAAACCCATTCAGTGCACTCTGCATGTTAGTGGAGTCCCACTGAAGCAGGTGGAGAAGTTTAAGTACCTTGGGGTTTTATTCACGAGTGATGGGAGGAGCAATGCCGAGTTATCCTGTAGAATTGGTTAAGCTGGATCAATTTTGAGAGAGCTTGGCCAATCTGTTATAAGGAAGGCCGAACTTAGTGTTCAAGCTAAGCTATCGGTTTTTAGCTCGGTGTATGTTCCAACCCGGGGCGCCGTGGCGTAAGTGGTTAGTGTGTCGGATCACTACGCATGAGGTTCCAAGTTCGAATCCCAGAAAACACCAAAAAGTTTTTTCACGGTACCACCTCTCGCGAGCGTCTGACAAACTTCCGAGAGTATTGTTGTCACGAAAAAGCTTCTCAAATCGCCGTTCGGATACGGCAATAAACTGTAGGTCCCTTCCATTCGTGTGAAAAATATAACGCACATAACATGAGTGGTTGCGAGAAGCTAGGCCCTGGCACTTTCAAGAGCTGTTGCGCCAAATATTTATTTATTTTTTTTATGTTCCAACCCTCATCTATGGTCATGAAATTTGGGTAGTGACCGAAAGAATAAGATCACTGATACAAGCTGTCGAAATGAGGTTCCTTCGCGGTGTTGTTGGAATAACTCGTAGGGATCGAGTGCGCAACACCAGAGTACGCGAGGCGCTCAACGTTGAGCAGCTACTTCTCCGAACGGAACGATCTATGCTTCGATGGTTTGGTCACGTAGTGCGTATGCCCACAGACCGGCTTCCAAGACGCGCCATGGTTGCCGTGTCATCAGGTAGGCGACTTCGCGGAAGGCCTAGAAATAGATGGTTGGATCAAGTCCGACATCTCTCCTGGAGCCGCTTAGGCATTCCCCCTGATGAATTGGATTCAATGGCGGAGGATCGAGAAGGATGGAGAGTCCACCTGAGCATCCTACCACCGCGACCCTCATGAAGGATTAGCGGGCCATTGAAAATGAATGAGTGAATGAATAGTTCTTCGCGCTTTTCATTTCAGCTTTGCATCAAGTGTCATTTCAAGATACTTAGCCTCGTTTACAAACGTAATCTAAACCGAGTTTAAAAAGATCGTCAACTTGTTTATTTTCTTATAAGTAAAATTTACATGAACAGATTTGGTCTCATTGAGTGCGATTCGCCAAACATTTGTCCATTCCATTTAAGGTCCATTCACAGCTCAGCGACCTGCGAATGCGAACGAGCGAACATTCGCAAATTTTGGCATTTCTTTCACAGCTACTTTTTTATCTGGTCGCGCCAATCCACAAATTTCAGTTGTCATTCATTTTGTAACTAATTGCCTAAACGTGAAAAATGCATAAATACATAGCGCAGCTTTTATTCAGAATATAATATCTTACATTCTTTCGATAAATTCAACCACCACAAGAACAACACAAAAGAATTGTGAGGTTAAACTCTCGCGAATGTTTTGGTCGCGGGAATGTGGATTGCGTCCTACATGTGTGGAATGTGAATAAAAGTTGACAGTTCGCAAAAATCATTCGCTTATTCGCGGAAAAATCAGCGAATTGCAGAAACTAATTACAAATTAACTTTTTATATATTAATCGATAGCTAAATTAAGGTCCGTTCTTTTGGAATAGTAAAATTGCCCATGGTGTGCTTATAAATATGGTAAAAATGGTTTATTCGCAGTTTGGGCATTCGCAGGTCACTGAGCTGTGAATGGACCTTTACTCTATCCAAAGCGTCTTGCAGTTTTTCTGTAGTATCTTTGACCGTTTTACCTACTGCCAAGATAGCAGTGTCGTCGGCGAATGTAGCTGGCATAGTGCCTTCTACTTGCGGTGTATCACGAGTGTATAATAGATATAAAACTGAACCAAGAACGCTTCCTTGCGGCACTCCAGCCATTATTTCTCTAAAATCTGAATATTCGTTTCCACATTTGACGCGGAATAATCTATTCATAAGGTAGTTCTTCAAAATATTATGTAGGTACTCTGGCAGAACTTTTCGCAATTTAAACTTTAACCCTTCATGCCAGACCTTGTCAAAGGCTTGAGAGACACCAAGAAATACGCTTGAACAAATCCTTTTTCCTTCAAGTGATTTTCGATTGATATTCTTTCAAACACTTTGGATATAATTGGAAGAAGCAAAATTGGTCTATAAGGCGTTTTTTTCATTCGGCGGTTTTCCTGGTTTAAGCACCATTATAACTTCGCCGACTTTCCATTGACTGGGAACATTTTCCAGTCCTATCGCGACGTTTATAATGAACAGAAGCTTAATTAGAGCTTTTCTTGGTAGTGCTTGAAGAGAACCTTTCCCGTGATTAGGTCGTATCCAGGAGCTTTCTTAGGTTTAACTTTCTTTATTTCTTCCTTAAGTTCGGTTAGTGTTGCATTTCTTATTGCACTATTGCCAATACACGACGTGTTTACATTTTGAATAAGAACTTGTCCATCAAACGGAGTAAAAGTTTCTCCCAGGTGGGTGGCAAAAACTTGCTCTTTCTCTTTATCATGCCTGGCCCATTTGTCTTGTTTTTTCCTAAATAGTGCGGCTTGAATTTGAGGTTTTTTAATACCTTTTATAGCCTTCCAAAGCGAGTAATTAGAATCTTTTTCTGCCGTTAAACTTTCTAGGTAAGTTTGCATTTCATTATTCATAAGGTCTTTAACAGATTTTTTTTTTAGTGAGTTGCACAAACGGTTAAGATGTGCGTTGGCTCGCGGCTTACCTGTGGATTCCCCACGAACGGTTTTTCCCAATGATGAATATCCTCTGAACGATTATTAGGATTTTATTTACTGCAAAATGTTAATGAATAAGAATAAAATAATTTTAAAATAAATTAGCTTACATTGGTATAGCTGAAAGCCTGGATACGGCCAACGTCGTGGGGTTGTTTTCTCTGTCGTATCTTTTTTATTGTGAAGAACATTCTCGAACTATTTGACGTTACAAATTGCCCAAATGGCTGAAAAAGGATTTTCTAACAAACTTCCCCACGATGTTGCCAGGCCAAAATTTCATAACATTTTTTGGGAAACTACCGCTTGATGACATCCCGGGGGCCATCTGAAGTTCTAGGGCGAAGACTCCAGATCCAAAACAGCGAGGCTTCCAACCGCTCTCTTTGCCATCAACGCTCCACTTGACAAACAAACATCGGCAGTCCGCACAATTCCATCGGGACCTGGGTCAACAGCTGACACTCTCCCAAGCTTCCACATAGAACGAACCTCACGCGGTTCCACCACAAGGACGACGCTGCCAACCGCCACCGGTCTCGTCTCTTTGTACCACTTTGAGCGCCTCGTGATCTCCGGAAGGCACTCAGAATACCAACGCCTTGTAAACTCTCTCATTAAGTGCTGCGCTCGTCGACAATACAGCCTACTCCACTGATCCAGGCGCTGTAACATCTCGGTCTCCATCACCGAAAAGAATTGAATTCAGCGTGAGCGGCCTTGGATCCTCTGGGTCGACGGGTATGTGACTCAGCGGCCTCCTGTTCATCTGCCCCCGGGCCTCCATTAACGCATTTAGAAGGACATCTTCTCGAGGAGTCACTCCTCTTAGAATAAAGTCCAAACTGGACTTGATGGATTTAATAAGTCGCTCCCATGCTCCACCCATCCATGGCGAATACGCCGGAATAAATCGCCAAATGATGCCCTCGTATTTCGCTCAGTACTCACTTAGAGCGCCCTCAATCTCCTTTATGTCCCTCTCTAAACGATTCTTCGTTCCAACGAAGTTGAGACCACCATTATCACTATAAATGAATTTGGTGACGACACGGATGATGAGAAATCAGCGCACCGCCATGGTGCACTGGTTCAAACTGAGATCATTGAGCACCTCAATGTGCACGGCCCGGAAACTCAAACAGGTAAATATCATCCCATATCGCTTAGCTGTGCCTCTTCCATATTTAATGCTCATTGGCCCAAAGCAGTCAACCCCCACGTGACTAAAGGGTCCCAACGCGAAAGCTAACCGGCCTGCTGGCAGCTGACCCATGAGTGGCATATCTGGCTTCGCCTTAAGCCTCTTGCACATAAAACACCTTGATTTGACTCGCGTTACTGCTCCGCGGATACTAATAATCCAAGCCCTTTCCCTAATGTCGGAAATCGTTGTTGCTGTTTTCATTTCATTTCATTCATTTTATTTAGCAGAACTCTGCTATTTAAATTCAAGTTTACAATTTGAACTTAATCTAAGGTACATTCATGTATAATTCATAATAATTAAAATTAATGATACATCTATTAAAAAATGGGTTTAATTACGCATGTGCAAAATTACTTTTTATGTATATAATAAGATTTCTTCTGAATATTTGAAAATTTTTTATATTAATCGGAAGGGAATTAAAAGGATGACCTAGCCGATAGCCCTGGTAGCTAGTGCTATATACCTATGTATTATTTTTGTAATTTTATTACTTAATAATAAAGAAATAATAATAATAATAATAAAAGGATGACAGTCTTTATATACTATACTATTTTGGGTTAAGTTATTCATGTAGTGCGGTAGCCTAAACTCATCTCGGTTTCTTAAATGGTATGGTAATTTCGCACGTATCTCAGGTATTTCTGAAGGTAGTTAGGTAAGATACCATATTTGATTTTAAAAATGAAACATAATACATTTACAAGAATTCTTTGTTTTACATTTAACCATAGAAGCATATCTAACATTAATCTTACAGACGTATACCGATTACATTTAATAATAATTCTCATTGCCTTATTTTGTAAGCGCTGTAATTTTATCAACGAGCTATCAGAACACAGATACAGTATGGACGAACAATACTCAGAATGTGGTTTAATCATTATATTATACCATATATATTTATTGCACTAATCACCGATATCATGTTTTTTATTCTACTAGAGAAACCAATTTTTTTGTTGACACTTTCTAACATACATTTTCTAAGTGAGGATTAAATGATAAAGAATAATCTATTATTACTCCAAGATATCTTATTTGTTGAACTTGTTCTATGGCTTCATTTTCAATGCTTAAATTTAACTGAATACAATGTTTAAGGGACATATGGTACATTTAGATTTGTTCACATTTAGATTTAATTTGTTTGATCTCAACCATAAGCTCACTTTCGATAAGCATCATTTGTATACACTCAACAGGGTTATCACCAGAGATGAAGAGAAGTGCGTCATCAGCAAACAGGACGATCTGAGAGTAGTTTAGCTCAGCTTCGATGTCATTAATGTAGATGATGAAGAGCAAAGCGCCAAGTATGGACCCTTGTGGAACACCGAGGGTTGTTTCGACACCAATAGACATCGCTCCATTTACATTCGTTTTTTTGCGAACGACCATTGAGGAAAAATCGAAACCAGTTTAGTTCCTGGCCTGCAATTCCATATCTCAAAAGTTTAGACAGCAAAATGTTCCTGTCATTTAATTATCTCGAAAGCCCTTTTGAAGTCCAGAAATACGGCAACCACATTATTACCAGTGGCTATCTCCTCTTTCCAGCTGATGAGGACGCTGTTCAGTGCAGTTTCACACGAGTGTTTTTCCTGAATCCTGATTGACTTTCTAGGAATAGTCCATTGGTTTCGAAGTAATCCTCAAGTTGCATTTGTACTATTTTTTCAAATATTTTCTCGTATACGGGAAGACCATTTACGGGGCGGAAGTCTTCGCATTTGTTGGAACCTTTGACTTTGACAACTGATTCTTTCCACCGGGAAGGAGCCATTTCCCATCGACAGATTGATTAACCATTCTCGTACCGGACCTAATATAGAAATCGCATCTAGAAACATTTTGGCGCTCAAATTGTTAAAGTCTCGTTTTTGGCTAATCAATCTATTTTTTTTTTTTTTTTTTTTTTTTTTTTTTTTTTATTTCCCAATGCAGCAAATACATCTGTCTTAGAAAAAGACATCTAATATTTGTTTTAACAATTTGAATTTTGGGATTTAATTTGGACTAAGTGACCATTGTTCTTAGCCATTTTCTAGGAATTTTAAACTTAACAACAGTTTAACAATTAAACAAAAAAAAAAAAACAAAAGCAATTAAACAGTTTAAACAATTATGAAACGAGTAAACTAGTTATAATATGTTAAAATTTAATTTTTTTTATGTTTAGGATGTTTTAGTATGTTGACGTTGTGGTCCCTCTTATCAAGTCACTGGGTCTATTTCCCTTTAGTCGTCGTCTTCCGAAGAATTCCTTCATTGGTAATGAATTGACTTCGATGTTAGGATGAACTACTAATTTTATATGATGTCTTCTGCTTATGTTTAGTATCTCTTCTTCCACTGTTGGTATTTTTAGGTCGCGATGGATGTCGATGTTAGGTATGTACCAGTCCGCATTGATTATGGTTCGTAATATTTTTGATTGTTGTCTTTGGATTATGGCGATGTTTGTTTTCTTTGACGTTCCCCAGAGTTGTATCCCGTATGTCCAGATAGGTTTGATAATGGATTTGTATAGTAGTAATTTATTGGTTGTCGAAAGTTTAGAATTTTTACGCAGGAGCCAGTACAGTTGATTATATTTTAGTTTAATTTGGTCCCTTTTTTTTGTATGTGGTATTTCCAGTTAAGTTTGTTGTCCAAGTACATACCAAGGTATTTGGCCACATTGTCGATTGGAATAGTTTTGTCTTTTATTTTTATTGGGATTGGAGAGTAGTTTAATTTAGTGGTAAATATTACTTGTTGGGTTTTGTCTTCGTTAATTTGTATGCTCCATTCGTCAAACCATTGCATTGTCTTATCCAGAAGTCGTTGGGCTCGAGTAGTTACAGTGTCCAGGCTTTCGTCGGATATCAGCAGAATAGTATCGTCAGCAAAGGTTGCCATCATGGTTGTAGCTCCACTCGGTAGGGGGATGTCAGCAGTGTAGAGGACATATAGTAGTGGTCCCAATACAGATCCTTGCGGTACTCCAGCTCTTGTCTGTAGTATTTTGGATTGTTGGTCATTATATTTTACGAAGAAGTGGCGTTCGCTTAGGTAACTTTCAATGATTTGGTAGAAGTCTCGTGGAAGTAAGTTCTGAAGTTTGTATAGTAGTCCTTTGTGCCAAACTTTGTCGAAAGCTTTTGCTACGTCAAGAAACACCCCTATGCAGTATATTTTTTCCTCTAGGTCCGTTGTGATTTTGTAACTACCCTGTGAATTTGTTGGATAGTCGAGTGTTGTCTGCGAAAGCCGAATTGATGGTCTGGTATCATTTTATTATTGGTCAGTATTGGCTGTAGTCGATCATAGATTAATTTTTCGAATATTTTCCCTAATATGGGGAGTAAACTTATTGGTCTGTAGGATGAAGTAGTCTTTGCGTCTTTACCAGGTTTAAGTATTGCAATTATCTGCGCAACTTTCCAAGTTTTTGGAAAATATTTAAGTCGAATTAATGCATGATAGAGATTTCGTAAGTATATCATGGCTTGTCTGGGTAGTTGGGTTAATATCTTTCCGTTAATAGAGTCATATCCTGAAGCCTTCTTGTGGTCAATCCTTTTTTTGATGCAGTGTTCGATTTCATTTATTGTAACTTTTTTTATTTTTACATTTGTGATGAGTGTGTTTGGACGTGAAGGTGGGACAGCCGTATTGCCCTTGTCGTTTGTGAATACTTCTTCGAAGTGCTTAGCCAGAATATTTGCTTTGTCTTGATTGGTTCTGGCCCAAGATCCGTCTGGTTTCTGTAGAGGAGTTTGATGTACTATTTTGTTTTTGAACTTTTTGGTAGCTTTCCAAAGCGAATAGTTGGTCTCAGAAGTTGGGGTCAGATTTTTTAAGTAGTCATTAAATTGATTGTTTTGGATTGCCTTAAGTTTTGCTTTGAGTTCTTTGGTTGCTTTGTTGTATTTTGATTTGTCTTGGGGTAGCCTAGTGATTTGCCATCGTTTTCTGAGTTTTCTCTTTTCATCTATCCGTTGTCGAATTATAGTTGGTGTTATATTCTTGTGTGTTTTCGGCCTATTGATTGGGGTTGTTTTATATACTGCAGCAGTTACTATGTCGTTAAAGTGAACTACAGCTCGTTCGACGTCATTTTGCGATTGTAGTGGTATATTAAGCAGTAGATGTCGTCCTATATATTCCCGAAAAGAGTCCCAATCGGTTTTTTTTGTTGTATAGTTGGGACGAATTAGTTATGGGCGTTATTTTGGACGAGTATTTGAGTTGGATAGGGGAGTGGTCCGATGAAAGTTCAAATCTAGATTTAATGCTTAGTGTCTTTAGTTGGATGTTTCTAATGATGCAAAAGTCGATTAAGTCCGGTGTTTTATTTGGATCAGTAGGCCAGTAGGTAGGTTCGCCGGTGCTTAGATATCTACAGTTATTTTTAAGGATTGGTTTTAGGAGGTTTTTGCCTTTAGTGTTGGATATCCTCGAACCCCAGTCGATGTGTTTTGCATTGAAGTCTCCAGCTGCTATAAATCTGCACCCTAGTGATTTGATGTAGTCTTCGTACTGTAGAGTTGTAATAATATGCTTAGGTGGGCAATATAGGGCTGAAAGTACTAATGGTCCGTCTTTGTCTTCTATTTGGATTGTAGTCGATTGAATGTGTTCGTAGTTATGATGTTCTAATTCAATGTAGCTGATTTTGTTGTTAATTATAATAGCTGTGCCACCGTGTGCGGTTCCGTCAGGGTGATTTGTGTTGTAGATGCTATATCCTGGTATTTTGAAAAAGCTTTTAGCAGTGAAGTGTGTTTCTGCTATCATTAAAACGTCGACGTGATTGTCTTTTATAAATTGTTTTAGTTCTAGTGCATGTTGGTTAAGTCCATTCGCGTTCCAGATGATGATATTAAGTTCTTTATGCATGTGGTCCATTAAGTTTCATCGTTAGGATGGTCAATATTTGTAGCATATTCGTCATTTGTTGAATAAGGTTCCTCATCATTTCTTTTAGTTCAGCGAAGTCCTCTTTGTTGTTGTTGCTGGTAGTTTGTGGGGAAATTCGTCTAGCTTCTACTACAGGAATACGTAGTGTGTCATTGGATGCACTGACGCTTTCATTTGTCTTGCCGCAATCTCGGGGATTGATATGGTGGGGTCTTTTGCATGCAGCTGCTTGGGCGTAGGTTGTATCTGGTCTGATGTTGGTGAGGGTTTCAACATTTGTCTCTTCTCTAGCTGTCGGGAGATCCTTTTTACGCATTGGGGGGAAGCGCTCTATTTTTAAAGCTTTATAGATTTCGCATCCCTTGTAGTTTGCCGTGTGGCTACCATTACATAAAGCACATTTCACTGTACCTTCTTCTGATGGCATTTGGCAGTCCAGGGTCTTGTGGGATCCCGCGCATTTAACGCACACTGGGTCCTTGTGCAGTAATTTTTAGTATGTCCATACCTTTGACAATTTGTGCACTGGGATATAGTTCTTTTGTAGTGTGGCGGTTCGAAGGAAACCTTGCATTGGAGTAAATGTGTAATGTCATATATGTTTTTGTTATTGTCACCCATGGCTACCTCAACATTGAAAAGTGGCAATGGTTTTTTTTGTATTTCGCTGTAGAATGTTATGTATATTCATGACTTTATGTCCTTTTTCTTCTAGCTCATTCTTGATGTCTTCTGTGTCAGTGGAGTGGTGCATGTTTCTTAGTACGACTTTAAATCCTCTTTCTTCTTTTGGTCTAAATGTGAAGTATTTTGTGTAATTTTTTCGTAGCATTTTTATTATAGCCGTGTAGTGAGTCGAGTCAGAGGGTTGTATTCGGATTTCATTGTTCTTTAATACTTTTAATTCAAAATTGTCTTTTGCAACTTCGTTAAGCGCGTTATTTAGAATTTTAATGCATTCAACACTTTGCACGTAAATCGGCGGTGGTTTGATGGGTCTCTTAAATTGCGTTTTGCTAGGTTGGTTAATTTTATGGGTTGTTTCGTTTTTTTCATTATTATAGTCGACGTCTTCATCCACGCTGAGAATATGGAAACGATTTGACGAGCTTAACTCCTTGGGTTTGCTTAACTAGTAGTTCAAAGTTGGTTGGACAAAATGGCTCAGTCGGTATTGACTTGATAATGTTTGAGACACTAATATCAAAGTACTTGTTAAATTCTTCGGCAATAGTTGTAGCATCTTTTACACAAATATTATTGAAGTAAATACTTTTGATCGTTGGCTTAATTTCATTTAAAACATGAGATTTTATTGCACTCCACATTGATTTTTGATCGTGGGCCCTTGCTATGTGCTGTTTAATGCTGTTGTTCTTAGCTCTAACCATTTCTGCCTTGTACCGATTTCTGGATATGCGATATCTGTCCCAGGTACTTTCACAACCAGAATTTAGAAACTCTTTGTATCTGTTTATTTTTTCGCATTTCATTTGGGATAGTCTTCTACTGAACCACTTATTGGTATCAGACTTAGTAATTTTGGTACGGATCAGGCGCGAACGCAGAAAAAAAATTCAGGGGGGGTTTCAAAAACAAGTATTATTTTGTCATAAATAATGTCTTATTTTATTATTAGATAATATAATATAATTAATAGAATATATATAATATATATAATAATATAATATAATTTATAGTTGGAATATTTTACAAAATTATATCCATACGTCTTGGTACTTTAGCCATCATATCTATAACCTCTTCGTATTTCATGTCAATATCTCTATATATGATAAGCAACATCAAGTCATTTAACCGCTCCTCTCTAGTCTTGCTACGCAGATAAGTTTTCAATCTGCGAAGACAAGAAAAATACCGTTTACTTGATCTGCGAAGACAAGAAAAATACCGTTTACTTGATGCCACAGATACGGGAAGTGCTGCACCGATCTGCATAGAGCGATGTATTGTTTGGTGCAACGTTGAATCGCAACAATTGAGAGCGTCTATAAAATTTGTTGGCCGTTTATGAATCGGAATATTTAAGCAATGTCTGCAATAACAGTTAATTTAACATCTAAACAGATATCAAGAAAATGAAAGAAAGACATTTTTACCTGCGCCACATCGTCATTTCGCCTCGAATATCATCAGTACATCTTTTGATGTCATTTGGCCATTCTTTTGAAAATACGTTAATAGTGCTACGTATTTCTTCTGTTTCCAGCTTAGAACACTTTTCCGGTAGAATGTTTTGAATTTTAGAAAGGAGTTCTCGATGGCCACGAAATCCGAAACAGACGTGGAGCTGACGTCAGACTAGAACGAGATCACCATCTTATGGTAGCTCATTTACCCATTCGTTCTGCATCCGTCAACAGCAACCGCTCAAACCTACTTAACATCACCAGGTTTAATATCGACAGGCTCAAAGTTCTCCAAGTGCGCCAACAGTTCAGGGACCATCTTGCCTTAGAAGCAGAAGCAATCAGCAGCATACTGGAAGAGAACATGGATGACCACTGGAGTGCTGTGAAAAATGCTTTTGTGACTGGGGCACGCACGTATGTCGGTAAAAAGCAGAAACACCACCGCACATGGCTTTCTACAGACACCTGGAGACGGATCGATGAGCGTACAGCAATCAAGGCTCGGATTGCAGCGGCCTCAGCGGTAGACAGAACCGAGCTTGAAGCCCAATACCGTGCGAAGAAGAAAGAAGTGCAGCGTAGTGTGAGACGTGACAAACGTCAATCTGTTAACTTACTAGCCTCAAGGGCTGAAGAAGCAGTGAGTAGGTGCGACAGTAGGACTGTTTATAGCATCACTAAGGAGCTCATTGGTGGTCGAAACTCCAAACAACATCCAGTGAAGAGTCTAGACGGTAACCTTCTGATTTCGGATGCGGATCATCTCACTAGATGGAGAGAACATTCTGCTACAGTGCTAGATTAGACGATAGCGGTATGATCTCGAATTCGAATAAGCAGTTCGAAGCAACAAATTCCCGAATTCGCACCGTACCTCCCAGTAAAACCGAAATAATAACAGCAATCAAGTCCCTCAAGAAGAACAAGGCGGTGGGTATTGATGGCATCCCTGCCGAGCTATTTCAAGCGGCGCCAAATACATCGGCAGATTTGCTGCATCCGCTTATACGGAGAGCTTGGGATAGTGAACAATTTCCATAGGAGTGGAAAAGGGGGATAATCATTAAACTTCCAAAGAAGGGAAACGTGATGGATTGCGGAAACTGGAGAGGCATATGCGTTCTTCCAGCCGTGGCCAAAATAATAGCTAAAATAATTCTAGAACGAATTAAAGAACATTTAGATTCAACTCTCGATGTCGAACACGCAGGCTTTCGCGCTGGATCCTCCTGCATCGACCACATAAATACCTTACGAATCATAATCGAACAATGCGTTAAGTATAGGTCTCCGCTACATTTACTGTTTATCGACTTCGAGAAAGCGTTCGACAGCTTGAATCGAGATGCTATCTGGTTGGCCTTGCGCAGGAGAGGAATTCCAGAAAAACCTATAGCTATTATCTAGGCTACATACGAGGGCGGTAAGTGTCACGTCGTGCACAATGGTAAGGTGTCGGAGGATTTTGAAGTCCAAAGTGGAGTACGTCAAGGATGCATACTGTCACCACTATTGTTCTTAGTTTTTAATTATGAAATTCGTTGGACGATGACATCTTACCTTAAACACTTAGATTACGCTGATGATGTTTGTATACTTTCACATCGGATAATGGATCTTCATTTGATGGCACAAAATCTAGATGCTGAGGCAAACAAAGTGGGGCTAAGAATAAACACAGCCAAAACAAAAGCCCTGAGCACTTCTTCTAATAACCGCGCTCAACTTTACATTGCCGGACAGGAGGTCGATAAAGTTGATAACTTTCTATATTTAGGAAGTGTGGTCTCGGCTAATCACGGTGGCACCGAACTGGATGTGTGCAGCAGAATCGGGAAGGCTAAAGCTGCGTTCGGAATGCTGTCCAAAATCTGGAGAAGCAATGTTATTAGCTCAAGAACCAAGCTACGACTGTTCCACTCCAACGTAGAATCAGTGCTGCTTTATGGGTGCAGTATTTGGACGGTGGACACGATTAACACATGCAAGCTACAAGTCTTCGTAAACAAATGCTTAAGAATCGTGTTGAGGATTTTTTGGCCGAACTGCATCTCCAACGAACAACTTTATACGAGAGCAGGCCAAGAACCTATAAGCATTACTATACGAAGAAGAAAGTGGCAATGGATTGGACACACCCTACGGCGCGAAGACAACTCCATTGCGAAATACGCCATGCAGTGGAATCCGCTCAGCCAGGCAGGCAGAATAGTAGGGGCGCCCCAGCCAAACGTGGCGCAGAACAGTTGAGGAGGAATCGAGCTCTTTAGGAATGAGTTGGAGGCAGCTCAAACGCGTTGCAGAGCTTCGAACAAGATGGCGCGCAGGCATGGTTGACGCCCTATGCCCCCCGAGGGTTTAAAGGATCTAAGTAAGTAAGTAAAGTAAGATAGAAAATGTTCCAATCGTCCCACTGATCAACTGGTCTCCTTAGATTCTTTAAAGCGTCAAGCATGTCTTGTGTTGTATCTAATAAACGTCTGACTTCGCCGATGGTTTCTCCTTTCGATACTGGAAGCGTGGTGAACTTTCTTAAGTAAGTCATGACGATGATTCGCTCGTTCTCGTAGCGACTCTTCAACAATATCCACGCGACGTCATAATTTGCTTCTTTAAGGGCAATGTTCTTTAATAGAAGTGCCGCCTCATCCGTGAGATGCCCCTTTAGATGGGACAACTTGTCCACCTTTGAAATTGGTGCCGTATGAACAATGCTTGTGAACAAGTCACGAAATGACATCCACGACAAATAATCCCCCGAAAACACAGGAAGGTTGATTTTTGGTAGCTGAAAGGACATGACTTGCTGAGGTTTTGTGGAGTCGTTGCTCGGTGAAGTCTATGCTACCACCTTCTTATCAAGCTGATCTGTTAAGTATCCCAAAGTTTCACAAAAGACATTTTCTATTTCTGTATACTTATCTTTTACGAAATAATCTTCCTTCTGGTCACCTTTTATTAGCAAGTCATCGTGTATTTGTTGGAATTTAAGCCAGTATCCTTTAAGGGGATCAATTCGCGTTTTGATATACCCTGTTGTACGAGTTGCTTTGCCGACTTTATTGAAGTTAACCCGAAAATTATTAATTAAACTCATTGCGCTATTTTGTTTTTTCCATAACTCTTCCATGGCAAAATTAGGTGATTTTTGTAACCCGTAATTAGACTGCAGACGATGCGAGGGTATGATAGCACCGCAAAGTAAACCGCTAATATAAGACGACTCTAGTGAAAGCACTGTCCACTAATACAAGCTTAAGTTCAGTATATACGTATTGCGTGATTTCGCTCATAGAAATCCAATAATATATGTACCGGTGTACACGCATTAATGTATATTGCACGAAATTGACTTTACACCAAAGTTTGTGAAAAATCCACGTTATTTAATAAATCCAATTAAATTGTTTTAGAATTTGCCGAATGAAAGGTCAGTACATTGTTCTATCCGGCTCGAAGGACCAGAAAAGGGAAAGAAAAGACCCAACTGTGACAATGATCACGCAAGACGACCTTACTCGTCGCTTGTTATAATTCAACTCACTTTATTTCATTATATTGGCGAGCTTGAAGCTATCTAAGAACAATAGGTTAGATGCTTATGTACATGTAAAGAAGTAAACAACCAAGGCGAATAGATAATATGGTAAATTAGAATACATGTGTTGAGTATAGAATAGGGTATGATATGATACACGGACTGTGAGGCCATAGTTGCGACCAGCGATTGATTCCCTGGATTTGACGATGGTGACTCAAACTTCAAGAGTTCGACTACGAAACAGTTCATCAGCCATGTTGACGCCTTAAGCCGACAACCTATGGAAGGCGAGCAGTGGAGGAGGCATCTGCGCTGATCCTGAATATCAATATCTCCGCAGAGGATTGGGTGGGTACCATGCAGTGGCGTAACCGGATGCTATACGACGTAATTTCCACGTTGAAGGAAACTGGGATGACTTTGGAAAAGAACGCGGCTGCAGAAGGACTATCTTGTTATAGGGCATCGGCTGTTCCGAAATGTGGGCAATGCCGAGAGTGGTCCTCAAGGCGAATTTTGAAAATATACCACGACAACGTGGGACACCTTAGTGACGAGAAGACACTGGAGAGGATAAGGCAGACGTTTTGGTTCCCAAAGATGAAGGAGCCACATCAAGTCGTGCGTTGAGTGCGCTTACGGAAAGAGGAGAGGGGGCAAATCTGAGTGCAAATTCGACAGCATATAACGCGTTCCTCTCCCCTTCGACACGGTACACTTGGATCACCTTGGCGAACCCCACAGGCGGATCAGTACAAATGCGGTGAAGTGGGAGGGTTGTGATCCCTTGTTTGCGGATCATAACCTCGCTCATAAAAGGAAGAAGAAGAAGATCACTTGGATCACCTTGGACCATTTACAAAGGGGAAAGGCGGAACCAGATACGTTCTGGCCCTGGTCGACAACTTCACCAAGTACACCACACTATGAGCCGTAAAAACCACCAACAGTAAAAGGGTTCTTAGTGTGCCGAACGAAGTGGCCAGCTATTTTGGATTGACCCGAAGGATCGTCACTGACCGAGGAACCGCCTTCACATCGCAGATGCTTGAGCAGTTCTGTGAGAAGAATGGGATCGAATCCCAAAACCATCCCATGCATGTACACGGCTGCAGCAAGGCCTATACTGACTGACGGTAGCATTGCATGGTGGTAAGCCACCAACCATCACAAAATTACAAAGACTAGCGTGCATTGGTACCATCAGAGCAATGAGAACAGCACCAAAAGCAAGACTCAAGGCCATTCTCAACCTGCTTCCGCTAGACATCTTTGTTTAAGCATCGGTAGCTGTTAGTGGCCGAAGATCAAGCCAGACAGATAGCTGCAGAGATATACAGGCAACTTCACGCGACCATTTCTAAGCACCTACCCGAGCAGGGAAGAATGGAAAAGCGATAGAGCATCCACCGTTGGCGCAGGCATTTCTCTAAACTACTAGGAATTTCCATGTCAGTTTGGCTTCCAAACTACAGCAGAGGTCCTAGCAGCGACAATAGCAGACTGCGATGGAGGCAATACCATAGGAGGATATCACCCTTTTCATCCACAGCCAGGAAGCAATAAAAGCAAGCATCTGCTAAGGAATCACCTTGGTGCCTACCTCCTATCAGAAACGGATTTACCTTCGCTGGATCCACTGAAGATACTCCGGTTTGCTGTAGCAGCTGGACTGGAGGAAGTGCTCTAGACCGAGTATATCATCAGCTAGAACCTTAGTAAGGGGGGCACAATAGATCTTTTATAGGTCGCAGTGCACTTGCACTTCTCAACAGTATACATCATCATCATACATCAAGCATCTGCTACAGAAAGAGAAGAGCTCAAGGTGCTTGGAACACAGCACAAGGTTAGACTCTACTGGTTCCCTGGACATGAGGTCATACCAGGAAACAACAAAGCCGACAAACTGACAAGGGGAGACTCGACACTAAACTCAGATCATTCCTTAGTGTACATCCCGTCTTGCACAACTTAAACTCGAAGCCGGGAAGCGAACAACAGATGGACTTCTCTAGATACTTGTATCACCACAAGGAAGCTATGGCATGTACTCGACAAAGTAAGGCTCATGCGGAGGGGTACAAAAAATCCCTCTCCACTCTTATAGGAGACATTACGGGGACAGACGAAGACCTTTGCAGGGGCTGTGGTGACATGGAGGTTCAGGAAGACACAACCAACTTTCTTTGCCACTGTACAGGCCTCCTCAGCCATCTAAGAAACAGGTTCCTCGGGCAATACCTCATTCAGATGACTGAATGGCTTGTTGTCTACTGAAATGCAACCCTGCACCCTAGAGTACCATCGCCTTCCTCATTGACAACCAGGCTTTTGCCAAAACTAATGGAACAGTGCAGACAGGTCTTTGAATCCACGCCAGATGGACGGCGCAGTAGAGAACGACCTCGCGCTAGGTGATGCAAACATGTGTATGGGTACCCCAACCAACTTGGCATGCGCAACTGTAGGCAGTTGGCTCGCAACCGGACTGACTGGAGATGTTTGTTGGTTGAGGCTCAGGTCCACCCCAGACTGTAGCGCACCCTAAGTAAGAAATAGGCTGAAAGTAGTGGAGCGTGAGAGAACAGCAAGACTAACATGAATCAGACTAACACAATCAGAACACCCTCTGCGATGAAATGCCAACAAGGCGGTACCGCTGGGAGAAGGGAGAAATGGTTAGTGGATGTACAAATCCCCGTCTTTTGAAGATTACCACCTCCCAGCGGTATAACAAGTAAAACAAGTAAAAACTGAACCAAAGCATAGCACCCTGGACACGGAAGCAACCTAAGCGGGTAGCTATTTTACCGAACCAAATAGTTGGACTACATATCTACGAAACGCATTTGCATGCAGTGATACTTACCCTATTGATAGCTGTATCCAGATTGTTCATGTGGCGACTGGAACGTACAACGTACTGTGCTTCCTTGACTTTCGTCATCGTTTTCAATCTTTGTACAGACGCTGAGGCTTACATTAACTCGATCGTCATAACATCATCGTCATACATAATACGATCGTCTGTCTAAAATGAAAAAAAAAGATACAGATGGTGGTCAACAGGGGATGATAGTTCTCATCTAGCTTAGGCCTAGCTACTCCTACTCTTCAGCTTTACGTTCGTGACCGCTGGGTCAGAGATTGGGTAACCAATCGCTTTGGAAGCTCTTGGGCGCAACAGACGACGACTTGTTCCAGACGACAGCGGACGAGTTGATGGTGGCCGTCTACAGCAGCTCATGAAACTGCTTCGACATATTCGGATCACAGGTCAGTAAGGAATCTCCAAGTTTAGTCAGATGGCGAAGGAGGCATTAAAAGGACAACGGCAGCGCTCATACTCCCGTAGTGGACTACTGACACCGGCATACCCGGCAGGTTGTGCTGTCGGGCTAACTTCCTTAAAAGGACTCTAGTTACAAAGCAACCAACAGCCTCGGACACGGATGATTTTACTGCTGACGACCCTGGCAAACGGAATAAGGACAACGCCATTCGAGTCTGCACGTGGAACGTTAGGCCCGTCTACAAACTACGTGCAGCCGAACAACTTGCGGAGGCTCTAGTCTGCTACAAAGCAGATATCACCGCCATCCAAGAAGTGCGATGAAATGGGCCGAGCAAAGGGAGTATGATGACATCTACTATGGCGATTGGTACATACAACAAGGACAGCGACTATGCGGGTGGTTGCGAGAAGCTAGGCCCTGCCAGTTAAAGAGTTGTTGTGCCACTGTACCGGTGCATTGGCGCATCGGATACACGCGCCGGGAGTAAATTGATGACATAGCAGACTGGACGGCGCGCGGGAAGAATTGAGAGAACGCGGCCTAGAAGTTGGTGTGGTCAAGGAAGAGCTGGTAACGCGTCTCCTGACATTCGAGGAAATGAGGAAGATACACGGCGACGGTGCTTCGCACGTTACCACGTTGCCGAAGAAACTGCAGGTAGGTGGCTGTAGCGACATCGATGGCATCGACCCAGGTGAATTCAGTGGTAGAGAGAATGACAACAACGGTGGGGCTGTGCTGAAGAGAAAGCTGCAGGGGGGGTTACAAATTGGCAAATGGCGAGGAAGTGAAAGACGAAGGCAGATTGATCGGCAGAGCGGTTGGTGGGCTGCACAAAAAGCAGCCAGAAGCGTACGAGTCAGTGGCAAACAAGGCGGCAACGACAGCGAGGTCGAGGAAAGGAGTTGCGAGCTTTGAGGCAGATGCTCGAGGAATCGGTGCGGGGAACAAGTGTGCCAACATCCCTGGGGCTGGTATGCAGGGTGACGGATTGCACGCGTGTTTGGATGCTTCCAGTGATCACGCGAGTGGGGGCGCTGGCGGAGTGCAACGAAGTGGCAGGAACCGCGACAACAAAGTGCACATGGGTGCTGGTGAGGCTCCTACTGGCAGACGAGATAACGGAACGCATCAGTATGCTGACTATAGTGATGCCCGATACATCGGAGGAGATTATAACGGCAGGTCTAAGCAAACAGGGGGGCAGATAGCGAGGAGGATCATAACCGATCGAGAAACGGCATTCACATCACGACCGTTCAACCAGTTTTGTCAAGAGAATGGGGTCCAAGAGACACCGCACCCGCACCGCAGGAACACCGCAGCCGCACCGCAGGGCCACCGCAGGAACACCGCAGCCGCACCGCAGGGACACCGCAACTGCACCGCAGCCGCACCGCAGGAACACCGCAGCAACACTGCAGCCACACCGCAGGAACACCTCAGCCGCACCGCAGGGACACCGCAGCTGCACCGCAGCTGCACCGCAGCTGCACCGATGCGCAAACCCGGGACACCACAACGGCACCGCAGCCACACTGCAGCCACACTGCAGCCACACCGCAGGAACACCTCAGCCGCACCGCAGCCACACCGCAGGGGCACCGCAGGGACACCGCAGCCGCACAGGGACACCGCAACCGCACTGCAGGAACACCGCAGCTGCACCGCAGGAACACTGCAGCCGCACCGCAGGGACACCGCAGCCACAGTGCAGCCGCACCGCAGCCGCACGGCAGGGACCCTGCAACCGCACCGCAGCCGCACCGCAGGAACACCGCAGCTGCGGTGCAGGGGCACTGCAGCCGCACCGCAGGGACATCGCAGCTGCACCGCAGGGACACCGCAGCCACACCGCAGCCGCACGGCAGGGGCACCGCAGGGACACCGCATCCGCACCGCAGCCACACACTGCAGCTGCACTGCAACCGCACCGCAAAGACACCGCACCCGCACCGCAGGGACACCGCAACCACACCGCAGCCGCACCGCTGGGGCACCGCAGGGACACCGCAACGACACCGCATTCGCAACGCAGCCACACCGCAGCTGCACTGCAGCCGCTCCGCAGAGACAAGGCACTCGCACCGTAGGGGCACCGCAGGGACACGGCTACCGCACCGCAACCGCACCGCAGGAACACCGCAGCTGCACCGCAGGAACACCTCAGCCGCACCGCAGAAACACCGCAGCTGCACCGCAGCCGCACCGCAGCCGCACCGCAGGGACACCGCAACGGCACCGCAGCCACACCGCAAACGCACTGCAGCCACACCGCAGCTGCACCGTAGGCACACCGCAGCCGCACTGCAGCCGCACCGCAGGGACACCGCACCCGCACCGCAGGGGCACCGCAGCGGCACCGCAGCCGCACCGCAGGGACACCGCACCCGCACCGCAGGGGCACCGCAGGGACACCGCAGCGGCACCGCAGCCGCACCGCAGGGACACCGCAACCGCACCGCAGGGACATCGCAGCCGCACCGCAGCCATACCGCAACCGCACCGCAGGCACACCGCAGCTGCACTGCAGCCGCACCGCAGGGACACCGCAGCTGCACCGCAGCCGCACCGCAGAGACACCGCAACCTCACCGCAGCCGCACCGCAGGGACACCGCAACCGCACCGCAGGGACACCGCAACGGCACCGCAGCCACACCACAGCCGCACCGCAGCCACACCACAGCTGCACCGCAGCCGCACCGCAGGGACACCGCAACCGCAATGCAGCCGCACCGCAGGGACACCGCAGCCGCACCGCAGGGACACCGCAACCGCACCGCAGCCGCACCGCAGGGACACCGCACCCGCACCGTAGCCGCATGGCAGGGACACCGCAACCGCACCGCAGCCGCACTGCAGAGACACCGCAGCCGCACCGCAGGGACACCGCAGTGACACCGCAACGGCACCGCAGCCACACCACAGCCGCACCGCAGCCACACCACAGCTGCACCGCAGCCGCACCGCAGGGACACCGCAACCGCAATGCAGCCGCACCGCAGGGACACCGCAGCCGCACCGCAGGGACACCGCAACCTCACCGCACCCGCACCACAGGGACACCGCGGCTGAGGTGCGTGTGCGGTGTCATTGTGGTTCGGCTGCGGTGCAACTGCGGCGCAGGTGCGGTGCGCGTGCGGTGTCCCTACGGTGTGGCTGCGGTGTCTCTGCCGTGCCCCTGCGGTGGGGCTGCTTTGTGGTTGCGGTGTCCCTGCGGTGCGGCTGCGGTGAGGTTGCGGTGTCTCTGCGGTGCGGCTGCGGTGCAGCTGCGGTGTCCCTGCGGTGTCCCTGCGGTGCCCCTGCGGTGCAGCTGCGGTGTAACTGCGGTGCAGCTGCGGTGTAACTGCGGTGCGCCTACGGTGCGGCTGCAGTGCAGCTGCGGTGTGCCTGCGGTGCGGCTGCGGTGAGGTTGCGGTGTCCCTGCGGTGCGGCTGCGGTGCAGCTGCGGTGTCTCTGCCGTGCGGCTGCGGTGCGGCTTCGGTGCCGTTGCGGTGTCCCTACGGTGCGGCTGCGGTGCAGGCTGCGGTGTCCCTACGGTGCGGCTGCGGTGCAGGTGCGGTGTCCCTGCGGTGCGGCTGCGGTGTCCCTGCGGTGTGGCTGCGGTGCGGCTGCTGCGTGGCTGTTGTGCGGCTGCGGTGTGCCTGCGGTGTCCCTGCGGTGCGGCTGAGGTGTCTCTGCGGTGCGGCTGCGGTGCGGTTGCGGTGTCTCTGCGGTGTTCGTGCAGTGCGGCTGCGGTGTAACAGCGGTGCCCCTGCGGTGCGGCTGCAGTGCAGCTGCGGTGTGCCTGCGGTGCGGCTGCGGTGTGGCTGCGGTGTCCCTGCGGTGTCCCTGTGGAGCGGCTGCAGTGTCCCTGCGGTGCAGCTGCGGTGTTCCTGCGGTGCGGCTGCGGTGCAGCTGCGGTGTCTCTGTGGTGTGGTTGCGGTGTGGCTGCGGTGCGCCTGCGATGCGGCTGCGGTGTCCCTGCAGTGCGGCTGCGGTGCAGCTGCGGTGCGGGTGCGGTTTGTCTGCGGTGTGTCTGCGGTGCGGCTGCTGTGCGGCTGCGGTGCAGCTGCGGCGTCCATGCGGTGCGGCTGCGGTGCCGTTGCGGTGTCCCTGCGGGTGTGGCTGCGGTGCAGCTGCGGTGTTCCTGCGGCGCGGCTACGGTGCGGCTGCGGTGCCGTTGCAGTGTCCCTGCGGTGCAGCTGCGGTGCCGCTGCGGAGTCCCTGCGGTGCGGCTGCGGTGCGGCTGCAGTGCCGTTGCGGTGTCCCTGCGGTGTCCCTGCGGTGCGGCTGCGGTGCAGCTGCGGTGTCCCTGTGGTGCGGGTGCGGTGTCCCTGCGGTGTGGCTGCGGTGCGGCTGCTGTGTGGCTGTTGTGCGGCTGCGGTGTGCCTGCGGTGTCCCTGCGGAGCGGCTGCGGTGTCCCTGCGGTGTCCCTGCGGTGCGGCTGCGGTGCAGCTGCGGTGTCCCTGCGGTGCGCCTGCGGTGCGGTTGCGGTGTCTCTGCGGTGTCCCTGCAGTGCGGCTGCGGTGCGGTTGCGGTGTCCCTGCGGTGCGACTGTGGCGCCCCTGCGGTGCGGCTGCGGTTGCGGTGTCCCTGCGGTGCCGCTGCGGTGCAGCTGCGGTGATTCTGCGGTGTCCCTGCGGTGTGGCTGCGGTGCGGCTGCTGTGTGGCTGTTGTGCGGCTGCGGTGTGCCTGCGGTGTCCCTGCGGTGTCCCTGCGGTGCGGCTGCGGTGCAGCTGCGGTGTCTCTGCGGTGCGCCTGCGGTGCGCCTGCGGTGCGGTTGCGGTGTCTCTGCGGTGTCCCTGCAGTGCGGCTGCGGTGCGGTTGCGGTGTCCCTGCGGTGCGACTACGGCGCCCCTGCGGTGCGGCTGCGGTTGCGGTGTCCCTGCGGTGTCCCTGCGGTGTCCCTGCGGTGCCGCTGCGGTGCAGCTGCGGTGATTCTGCGGTGTTTCTGCGGTGCGGCTGCGGTGCGGTTGCGGTGTCTCTGCGGTGTCCCTGAAGTGCGGCTGCGGTGTAACAGCGGTGCCCCTGCGGTGCGGTTGCAGTGCAGCTGCGGTGTGCCTGCGGTGCGGCTGCGGTGTGGCTGCGGTGTCCCTGCGGTGTCCCTGTGGAGCGGCTGCAGTGTCCCTGCGGTGCAGCTGCGGTGTCCCTGCCGTGCGGCTGCGGTGCAGCTGCTTTTCGGGTGCGGTGTCCCTGCGGTGTGGCTGCGGTGCGGCTGCGGTGCGGCTGCGGTGCAGCTGTGGCGTCCATGCGGTGCGGCTGCGGTGCCGTTGCGGTGTCCCTGCGGTGAGGTTGCGGTGTCCCTGCGGTGCGGCTGCGGTGCAGCTGCGGTGTCTGCGGCTGCGGTTTGGCTGCGGTGCGGTTGCGGTGTGCCTGCGGAGCGGCTGCGGTGTGGCTGCGGTGTGGCTGCGGTGTCCCTGTGGAGCGGCTGCAGTGTCCCTGCGGTGCAGCTGCGGTGTGCCTGTGGTGCGGTGTGGCTGCGGTGCGGCTGCGGTGCGGCTGCGGTGTCCCTGCAGTGCGGCTGCGGTGCAGCTGCGGTGCGGGTGCGGTGTCCCTGCGGTGTGTCTGCGGTGCAGCTGCGGCGTCCATGCGGTGCGGCTGCGGTGCCGTTGCGGTGTCCCTGCTTTGCGGGTGCGGTGCCCCTGCGGGTGTGGCTGCGGTGTTCCTGCGGCGCGGCTACGGTGCGGCTGCGGTGCCGTTGCAGTGTCCCTGCAGTGCGGCTGCGGTGCAGCTGCGGAGTCCCTGCGGTGCGGCTGCGGTGCGGCTGCAGTGCCATTGCGGTGTCCCTGCGGTGTCCCTGCGGTGCGGCTGCAGTGCAGCTGCGGTGTCCCTGTGGTGCGGGTGCGGTGTCCCTGCGGTGTGGCTGCGGTGCGGCTGCTGTGTGGCTGTTGTGCGGCTGCGGTGTGCCTGCGGTGTCCCTGCGGAGCGGCTGCGGTGTCCCTGCGGTGTCCCTGCGGTGCGGCTGCGGTGCGGCTGCGGTGCAGCTGCGGTGTCTCTGCGGTGCGCCTGCGGTGCAGTTGCTGTGTCTCTGCGGTGTCCCTGCAGTGCGGCTGCGGTGCGGTTGCGGTGTCCCTGCGGTGCGACTACGGCGCCCCTGCGGTGCGGCTGCGGTTGCGGTGTCCCTGCGGTGCCGCTGCGGTGCAGCTGCGGTGATTCTGCGGTGTTTCTGCGGTGCGGCTGCGGTGCGGTTGCGGTGTCTCTGCGGTGTCCCTGAAGTGCGGCTGCGGTGTAACAGCGGTGCCCCTGCGGTGCGGTTGCAGTGCAGCTGCGGTGTGCCTGCGGTGCGGCAGCGGTGTGGCTGCGGTGTGGCTGCGGTGTCCCTGCGGCGTCCCTGTGGAGCGGCTGCAATGTCCCTGCGGTGCAGCAGCGGTGTTCCTGCGGTGTCCCTGCGGTGCGGCTGCGGTGCAGCTGCTTTGCGGGTGCGGTGTCCCTGCGGTGTGGCTGCGGTGCGGCTGCTGTGCGGCTGCGGTGCAGCTGTGGCGTCCATGCGGTGCGGCTGCGGTGCCGTTGCGGTGTCCCTGCGGTGAGGTTGCGGTGTCCCTGCGGTGCGGCTGCGGTGCAGCTGCGGTGCGGCTGCGGTGCAGCTGCGGTGTCTGCGGCTGCGGTTTGACTGCGGTGCGGTTGCGGTGTGCCTGCGGTGTGGCTGCGGTGTGGCTGCGGTGTCCCTGTGGAGCGGCTGCAGTGTCCCTGCGGTGCAGCTGCGGTGTTCCTGCGGTGCGGCTGCGGTGCAGCTGCGGTGTCTCTGTGGTGCGGTTGCGTTGCGGTTGCGGTGTGGCTGCGGTGCGCCTGCGGTGCGGCTGCGGTGTCCCTGCAGTGCGGCTGCGGTGCAGCTGCGGTGCGGGTGCGGTGTCCCTGCGGTGTGTCTGCGGTGCAGCTGCGGCGTCCATGCGGTGCGGCTGCGGTGCCGTTGCGGTGTCCCTGCGGTGGGGGTGCGGTGTCCCTACGTGTGCGGCTGCGGTGCAGCTGCGGTGTCCCTGCGGCGCGGTGCGGTGCGGCTGCGTGCCGTTGCGGTGTCCCTGCGGTGTCCCTGCGGTGTGGCTGCGGTGTCCCTGCGGTGCAGCTGCGGTGCCGTTGCGGTGTCAGTGCGGTGCGGCTGCGGTGCAGCTGCGGTATCCCTGCGGTGCGGGTGCGGTGTCCCTGCGGTGTGGCTGCGGTGCGGCTGCTGTGTGGCTGTTGTGCGGCTGCGGTGTGCCTGCGGTGCAGCTGCGGTGTCCCTGCGGTGCGGCTGCGGTGTCCCTACGGTGTCCCTGCGGTGTCCCTGCGGTGCGGCTGCGGTGCAGCTGCGGTGCGGCTGCGGTGCGGCTACGGTGCAGCTGCGGTGCCTCTGCGGTGCGGCTGCGGTGCGGTTGCGGTGTCTCTGCTTTGTCCCTGCAGTGCGGCTGCGGTGCGGTTGCGGTGTCCCTGCGCGGTGCGACTACGGCGCCCCTGCTATGCGGCTGCGGTTGCGGTGTCCCTGCGGTGCCGCTGCGGTGCAGCTGCGGTGTTTCTGCGGTGTTTCTGCGGTGCGGCTTCGGTGCGGCTGCGGTGTCCCTGCGGTGCGGGTGCGGTGCGGCTGCGGTGTCTCTGAGGTGCGGGTGCAGGTGCGGTGTCCCTGCGGTGTGGCTGCGGTGTGGCTGCGGTGCGGCAGCAGTGTCCCTGCGGTGCAGCTGCGGTGTTCCTGCGGTGTTCCTGCGGTGCGGCTGCGGTGCAGCTCCGGTGTGTCTGCGGTGCGGCTGCTGTGCGGCTGCGGTCCAGCTGCGGCGTCCATGCGGTGCGGCTGCGATGCCGTTGCGGTGTCCCTGCGGTGCGGGTGCGGTGTCCCTGCTGGTGTGGCTGCGGTGCAGCTGCGGTGTCCCTGTGGTGCGGCTGCGGTGCGGTTGCGGTGTCTCTGCGGTGTCCCTGCAGTGCGGCTGCGGTGCGGTTGCGGTGTCCCTGCGGTGCGACTACGGCGCCCCTGCGGTGCGGCTGCGGTTGCGGTGTCCCTGCGGTGCCGCTGCGGTGTAGCGGTGTTTCTGCGGTGCGGCTGCGGTGCGGCTGCATTGTCCCTGCGGTGCGGGTGCGGTGCAGCTGCGGTGTCTTTGCGGTGCGGGTGCGGGTGCGGTGTCCCTGCGGTGTGGCTGCGGTGTGGCTGCGGTGCGGCTGCAGTGTCCCTGCGGTGCAGCTGCGATGTTCCTGCGGTGCGGCTGCCGTGCGGCTGCGGTGCGGCTGCGGTGCGGTTGCCGTGTCCCTGCGGCTGCGGTGCGAGTGTGGTGTGGCTGCGTTGCAGCTGCGGTGTCCCTGCGGTGCGGCTGCGGTGCGGCTGCGGTGCCGTTGCGGTGTCCCTGCGGTGCGGCTGCGGTGCAGCTGCGGTGCGGCTGCGGTGCGGCTGCGGTGCAGCTGCGGTTTCTCTGCGTTGCGGCTGCGGTGCGGCTGTGGTGCGGCTGCGGTGCGGTTGCGGTGTCTCTGCGGTGTCCCTGCAGTGCGGCTGCGGTGCGGTTGCGGTGTCCCTGCGGTGCGACTACGGCGCCCCTGCGGTGCGGCTGCGGTTGCGGTGTCCCTGCGGTGCCGCTGCAGTGCAGCTGCGGTGTTTCTGCGGTGTTTCTGCGGTGCGGCTGCGGTGCGGCTGCGGTGTCCTGCGGTGCGGGTGCGGTGCAGCTGCGGTGTCTCTGCGGTGCGGGTGCGATGTCCCTGCGGTGTGGCTGCGGTGCGGCTGCAGTGTCCCTGCGGTGCAGCTGCGGTGTTCCTGCGGTGTTCCTGCGGTGCGGCTGCCGTGCGGCTGCGGTGCGGTTGCCGTGTCCCTGCGGCTGCGGTGCGAGTGTGGTGTGGCTGCGGTGCAGCTGCGGTGTCCTGCGGTGCGGCTGCAGTGGCCCTGCGGTGCAGCTGCGGTGTTCCTGCGGTGCGGCTACGGTGCGGCTGCAGTGTGCCTGCGGTGCGGATGCGGTGTGGCTGCGGTGCGGCTGTGGTGTGGCTGCGGCGTCCCTGCGGTGCCCCTGCGGTGTCCCTGCGGTGCGGCTGTGGTGTGGCTGCGGTGCGACTGTGGTGTGGCTGCGGTGTCCCTGCGGTGCAGCTGCGGTGCGGCTGCGGTGCGGCTGCAGTGTCCCTGCGGTGCAGCTGCGGTGTTCCTGCGGTGCGGCTGCGGTGCGGCTGCGGTGTCTCTGCGGTGCAGCTGCGGTGTGTCTGCGGTGCGGCGACGGTGCGGCTGCAGTGTGCCTGCGGTGCGGATGCGGTGTGGCTGCGGTGCGGCTGTGGTGTGGCTGCGGCGTCCCTGCGGTGCCCCTGCGGTGTCCCTGCAGTGCGGCTGCGGTGTGGCTGCGGTGCGACTGTGGTGTGGCTGCGGTGTCCCTGCGGTGTCCCTGCGGTGCAGCTGCGGTGCCCTGCGGTGCGGCTGCAGTGTCCCTGCGGTGTAGCTGCGGTGTTCCTGCGGTGCGGCTGCGGTGGCTCTGCGGTGCAGCTGAGGTGCATCTGCAGTGCCGTTGCGGTGTCTTTGCGGTGCGGCTGCGGTGCAGCTGCGGTGCCATTGCGGTGTCCCTACGGTGGGTCTGCGGTATCCCTGCGGTGCGGCTGCGGTGTAGTTACGGTGCGGCTGCGGTGTAGTTGCGGTGACACTGCGGTGACTGCGGTGTACTTGCGGTGGAGTTGCGGTGCAGTTGCGATGCCTCTGCGGTGCGGCTGCAAGCCGTCTGGAGGGAGATCTTCTACGACAGGCCTAGCACGAGTCGTAGAAGAACACCTCCAGCGCGCGGAGTCAGCCCTAGGTACAGGGTGAGCACGGAGCACCACAGGCCCAGAGACTACTGGCACGAAAAAGCCAAGATCGCCGGTAAGGAAGGTATACACTTCCCGGGAGGTGAGAAGAACAGAGAGCAGCAGACCCAGAGAGCGGCTGCATGAACCTCCCACGCTAAGCCCGGTAGTCTGGACGACCCACTGAGAAAAGCCCTCTGTGGAGCGTTTGCGCTTCCTAGCCCAAGGCTTCGAACCTGAAGAGACCAGGAAGCTAACCGTGGAAAGGAAAAAGAGGTAACTGACACTCCAGAAGCACAGGGTCACCTAAAAGGGGGAGGGATAACAGCACCCCCCCCCGGAGAAACCTGATAGTAAGCGACACAAGGCTACCAGTAACGTCAGCTTGGCTGGCCCAATCACCGTCTCACCGGAAAGAAGACGCAGAGTAGAGCCCGGCACCAGCTACTCGTATGCAGGCATAGTCAGAAACCTGCGAGTGGCTGTGCTCCCGAAGGAGTACGCGGTGGCAACGCTAAGCACCGAGGAGCACACGGCGCATGAGGACGCCATTATCGAAGAAGTAGCCTTAGGCTGGAAGAGCAAGCTTCAGTTTGAAGGTATACACTTCAGACTGAGGTTACTACTTGTTGACTGCTACAACGATGACACAGCTCAATGGCTACTGCAAGCAGCAGCACGACTAAGTACGTGGAAGGGAGTCAAATTGACAGCGTGTTTGGGAGAAGATATCCCCGAAACGATTCCTTAAGGGCATATTGTATTAGTTGACTTTGAAAAGGCATTCGACAGACAACCACGAGATCTGATATGGGTGGCGCTAAGACATCGAGGGGTTCCAGAAACCTATGTACAGATGATCATGGACATGTACGAGGGAGCAAAGACAAGAGTTAGATGCCCCGCTGGAGTAACCGAAGAGTTCTCAATCAACGTCGAGGTGCACCAGGGAAGCGTCTTAAGTCCTTTGCTCATTATTGCAGTTCTTGAATATCTGCTTGAAGGTAAAGTGATGGACCCCAAGGTACGTCAGTTATTCTTTGCTGACGATGGAGCCATCATAAGTAAGGAACCTACGTCCCTGCATCGACGACTTGATGTGTGGGTGGACGTTTTGGAGGAAAGTGGGTATCGCATTAGTTCAATAAAGACAGAGTACTTGTGCTGCCCGTTCTCTGATCCACTCAGGCCTATTCCAGACATTTATTTGAATGGAAGAGTGCTTCACACGTACGAAAAGTTCAAATATCTGGGATCTATGTTCAATAGCAAAGCAACTTGTGATGACGACATCAATCATCGCGTAAGCGTAGGGTGGATGAAATGGCGAGAAAATTCCGCTATCTTCTGTGAGAGAGAAATGCCACCTAAGTTGAAGGGAAGGCTCTACGCCGCAGTTGTACGTCCAGCGCTCACAAACGGTTCACAATGTTGGACGATTTACAAAACGTATGAGAGTAAATTAACGGCAGCTCAGATGAAGATGCTTGGCATGACGACAGGAGTGACAAAGCTTGATCGAATAAGAAGTTCGAAGATCCGTGGAAGCTTTCACATCAAGGAAACCATCGTACCAAAGATAGAGCGCGACCGGCTCAGCTGATATAGCCACGTTCAAAGAAGAGATCATTTGAACCCTGTTAAAAAGGCAATATCAATGCACCAAATGCGACGACATCGGCATTTCATTGGCCTCAGTAGCCGAGTGATACAAAATCGGCAGGCCTGTCGATATTTTCTGAGGTCAAATAGGAGAACCCCACAGGCGGATCAGTAGAAATGCGGTGAAGTGGGAGGATCATAACCTCGCTGATAAAAGGAAGAAGAAGAGGTGCGCCCATATACTCACACGCACATACTATTGCAACGATAGCCACTGCTGCATGACTGCTGGTCGTGGTCTCCACTGAAGGAAAATTGTGGGCGATGATTTGATTAATTGTTTTTAGCACTGCTCAGCTTCAGAACAACGCAGAAGGATGCTTTATATCTTAAATGAATCAGCGGTGAATTTACTAAATTCATTTATTTTTGATTTCTTTAATCCGGATAGCTAGTACTGAGCTACGGCTGTGGAATCAATATTTACAAATGGAAAATTCGATCTCCACCGTCTTTATGCCACTTACACCTTGAATTTCGGAAAATGCCTTCTTATCTCGCATCTAGGCAAAATAAGGAATAACTGTGCAAATGTCAAGTACCTACATCTAGTAGTTTTCGAGAAACGGTGTTCACAATGAAAATCGATTTTGCTTTTATAGTATTTAAGTAGATAAGATAGATGAAACAGGCATAACCACTGTTCAAAAGCCGGACACAATTGTTGCCAAAAGGGATATAAGGCAAGTTGGGGCTCTTACATCTGCCAAATGTGGAAGATTAGTAACTGAGGCCATCGCTGTTAATGCTCAAGGGGGGCATACGCCTCAATTTAGCGTGATTCCTCTCAAATGGTACCAAGACCACCATATCCGAGATGAACTTGTTGGATCCGCAGGTGCTGGTAACGGTAGTGACTGGATGCAAGAAAGTGAGTTCTTACTCTCTTTGGAGCAGAAAAAAATTTCGGGGGGATTTGAAAAACAAGTATTATTTTTTCATAAATAATGTCTTATTTTATTATTAGATAATATAATATAATTAATATAATATATATAATATATATAATAATATAATATAATTTATAGTTGGTATATTTTACAAAATTATATCCATACGTCTTGGTACTTTAGCCATCATATCTATTACCTCTTCGTATTTCATGTCAATATCTCTATATATGTTAAGCAACATTAAGCCATTTAACCGCTCCTCTCTTGTCTTGCTACGCAGATAAGTTTTCAATCTGCGAAGACAAGAAAAAGACCGTTTACTTGATGCCACAGTGCAACGTTGAATTGCAACAATTGAGAGCGTCTATAAAATGTGTTGGCCGTTTATCAATCGGAATATTTAAGCAATGTCTGCAACCATAGTTAGTTTAACATCCAAACAGATATCAAGAAAATAAAAGAAAGAAATTTTTACTTGCGCTACATCGTCATTTCGCCTCGAATATCATCAGTACATCCTTTGATGTCATTTGGCCATTCTTTTGAAAATACGTTAATAGTGCTACGTATTTCTTCTGTTTCCAGCTTAGAGCACTTTTCCGGTAGAATGTTTTGAATTTTAGAAAGGAGTTCTCGATGGCCAATAAATCCGAAAAAGACGTGGAGCTGACGTCGGACTAGAACAAGATCACCATCTTATGGTAGCTCATTTACCCATTCGTACTGCATCCGTCAGCAGCAACCGCTCAAACCTACTTAACATCACCAGGTTTAATATCGACAGGCTCAAAGTTCCCCAAGTGCGCCAATAGTTCAGGGACCATCTTGCCTTAGAAGCAGAAGCAATCAGCAGCATACTGGAAGAGAACATGGATGACCACTAAAGTGCTGTGAAAAATGCTTTTGCGACTGGGGCACGCATGTATGTCGGTAAAAAGCAGAAACACCGCCGCACATGGCTTTCTACAGACACCTGGAGACGGATCGATGAGCATACAGCAATCAAGACTCGGATTGCAGCGGCCTCAGCAGTAGAGAGAACCGAGCTTGAAACCCAATACCGTGCGAAGAAAAAAAAAGTGCAGCGTAGTATGAGATGTGTCAAACGTCAATATGTCAACTCACTGGCCTCAAGGGCTGAAGAAGCAGCGAGTAGGTGCGACAGTAGGACTGTTTACAACATCACTAAGGAGCTCATTGGTGGTCGAAACTCCAAACAACATCCAGTGAAGAGTCTAGACGGTAACCTTCTGATTTCGGATGAGGATCAGCTCACTAGATGGAGAGAACATTTTGCTACAGTGCTAAATCACTTAGACGATGGCGGTATGATCTTGAATTCGAATGAGCAGTTCGAAGCAACAAATTCCCGAATTCGCACCGTACCTCCCATTAAAACTGAAATAATAACAGAAATCAAGTCCCTCAAGAAGAACAAAGCGGTGGGTATTGATGGCATCCCTGCCGAGCTATTTCAAGCGGCTCCAAATACATCGGCAGATTTGCTGCATCCGCTTATACGGAGAGCTTGGGATAGTGAACAATTTCTACAGGAGTGGAAAAGGAGGATGATCATTAAGCTTCCAAAGAAGGGAAACTTGATGGATTGCGGTAACTGGAGAGGCATATGCGTTCTTCCAGCCGTGGCCAAAATAATAGCTAAAATAATTCTAGAACGAATTAAAGAACATTTAGATTCAACTCTCGATGTCGAACACGCAGGCTTTCGCGCTGGATCCTCCTGCATCGACCACATAAATACCTTACGGATCATAATCGAACAATGCGTTGAGTATAGGTCTCCTCTACATTTACTGTTTATCGACTTCGAGAAAGCTTTCGACAGCTTGAATCGAGATGCTATCTGGTTGGCCTTGCGCAGGAGAGGCATTCCAAAAAAACTTATAGCTATTATCAAGGCTACATACGAGGGCGGTAAGTGTCACGTCGTGCACAATGGTAAGGTGTCGGAGGATTTTGACGTCCAAAGTTGAGTACGGCAAGGGTGCATACTGTCATCACTATTGTTCTTGGTTTTTTATTATGGAATTCGTTGGACGATGACATCTTACCTTAAACACCTAGATTACGCTGATGATGTTTGTGTACTTTGACATCGGATAATGGATCTTCATTTGGTGGCACAAAATCTAGAAGCTGAGGCAAACAAAGTGGGGCTAAAAATAAACACAGCCAAAACAAAAGCCCTGAGCACTTCTTCTAACAACCGCGCTCAACTTTACATTGCCGGACAGGAAGTCGATAAAGTTGATAACTTTCTATATTTAGGAAGTGTGGTCTCGGCTAATCGCGGTGGCACCGAACTGGATGTGTGCAGCAGAATCGGGAAGGCTAAAGCTGCGTTCGGAATGCTGTCCAAAATCTGGAGAAGCAATGTTATTAGCTTAAGAACCAAGCTACGACTGTTCCGCTCCAACGTAGAATCAGTGCTGCTTTATGGGTGCAGTACCTGGAAGGTGGACACCATTAACACACGCAAGCTGCAAGTCTTCGTAAACAAATGCTTAAGAATCATCTTGAGGATTTTTTGGCCGAATCGCATCTCCAACGAACAACTTTATCTGAGAACGGGCCAAGAACCTATAAGCATCACTATACGAAGAAGAAAGTGGCAATGGATTGGACACACCCTATGGCGCGAAGACAACTCCATTGCGAAATACGCTATGCAGTGGAATCCGCTCACCCAGGCAGGCAGAATAGCGGGACGCCCTAGGCAAACGTGGCGCAGAACAGTTGAGGAGGAATCGAGCTCTTTAGGAATGAGTTGGAGGCAGCTCAAACGCGTTGCAGAACTCCGAACACGATGGCGCGCAGGCGTGGTTGACGCCCTATGCCCCCCGACTGGTTAAAGGATATAAGTAAAGTAAGTATGTAAGAAATCTGGTCCTTAGTTACATCGTCGGTCCAAAAAAGGAACAAAGATGGACCGACGGAAATATTCTTCAGGACCTCCTTCATAGTTGTCACGGTTCTTTTGTTTTACAACTTGCCGCGGGACTGCTAATTGAATATCCATTTTGTCTGCCATTTCTTTAGCTCCAGCAAATGTGTGACTGAATCTAACTTCGGAGTTTTGACGCATTTCATTTACTTCCTCATGTAAATGGTTTGCATATTCCATACAGCAGCTGAGATCACATTCTTTTTTTTTGTAAAAGTTCACTTACATTTTTCATTAGGCTGAAAATTGGCTTAATCACTGGATAAGGATATTATAAATTGGGAAGTTTGTATAGCAGCAAGTAGAACATAAGGTTTGACTCCTTCGGTTTTCATATTTCGTACATCCAGATACTCTAATGAGCAACAGATATATTCATAAACACCATAGAACAAATTGAGATGAATTCAAGTGTACAACCCAATGCGTTTCGCAAAATTTTAGAAGACGCGTTTGTTTTGCTTTTGGACCAGGGTTCGCGCATGCATGGTACGGATCATTGAGTTTGTAATTCTCAACAGCTCGTTCTGAACTACTCTACCGATTACATTTGTATCTTCGCTTATATTTGCAGTTGATACATCACAGTTTCTTAACTGACGAAGGAATACCGCTTTGTTATATTTAAACATTGTCGCTTTGTTTTCATAAGGTCTTACGATGATATTCTTGCGAAAATTGTACTCTATTACAATCGTCTCATGATAGCTAATTTTAAGGTCAATATTAGTTTTGGCAACAGCATATCTGGAATTGGTAATTACACCATGTTAATGTTTTTGAGCTATTTGTGATTCTAGTTGGCTCTCTGATAAATTGCTTGCATGTGTTTTCTATTTCGATTTTGTATTTCTTAAATCTCGAGTGTAAGTATACGACTCATTCATCCAATCTATGTTCATATCTCCAGCTACGATAAACTGCCTACTCAATTCAACGAGCTCTTCAAACCATTCCTTGAATAAGTCGCAAAATATCCTTTTTGAAGACTTTGGTGAACAATAAACTGCCGCAAGGTGAATCGATTGGTTATTCTCTGTAATTTTTACAACAAGCCAGAAAATTTGCCTAGGGATACCATCTCTTTTAATCACACAGACTTCAAAATGTTTCTTCACATATATACAGAGTCCCCCGGTATGCCTTGATTCGCTATTACATCGAGCCAGATTGTAGTCATTAAAAACGATTTCGCTATCATCAATATCCTAAGTGATATGCGTTTCGGAAAGTATTATGAAATCAAAATTTTTGTTTGTAGGGTTCAATAGTGCCTCAGTCAGATTGCAGGTTAGTCCTTGAATATTGCAGTAAACTCCCTTTATACTATTTCCTTGCTATATTACAAATCTTTCTTTTTTCGGATCAATATTCCCTTTAATTTCTTTTTTTTTCTTAGCGTTAATTTGTTTACTCTTGGGTTTATTATAAATTGATTGTTTTAGTTGTTCTGCATAGTTCAATTCGTTTCGCTTTTATTTGATTCCGTTATTCTTTTTACCCTATTCTCTATATCATTTTTTATCTCCTTTACTACCATCTGGTTGTCTATTGCTATCTTATTCACTTTCTCAGCCATTTTTTTGCTCTCTGACTTAAATGATTCACTAAATGCACTCAATCTTTTTACTTCTTCCACACTGCTCACACATGTTTCTTGAGCGACCTTCATTGCTTTGAGACGTTCGGCGTACCTCTCTTCAATCGCTTCAAGTAGTCTTTTTATTTTGCATTAATTTTTTTTTGAGTGCCTCCTCAAATTCGGACTTATACTCTTTAAAATATAATCCGTTTCTATTAACCGTATCTTGCATGTCTTTTAACACTAGGGCAATGTTGTGTATATATTGTATACAGTTATCGCAAATAAATTTTACCATTGCACTAGAGTTGAGTATATTACTGCTGTAACTGTCCAGCCCGCAGCAATTAATAGAAACGTGAAATGATTTACCGCAAACGCCTGCACATACCAATCCCGATTCACCACGTATGGGCTTTTTACACCGGCTACAATCCTTCATCCTACCGTCCAATCCTTCAGCAGATTAGCCACAAACACACTATGAAGTCTTGTTATGGAGTCCCCGAAAAATTAGGAAGACCTTGACAATAAGTACCTTGTTTTAAGTTCAAAATTCAGAGCAAGTTAAAAAGCACGACTACGCTTCTCGATTATCAAACAATAACTGTTCCCGAATGGAGAACCGCTTCATGATGATGCTGCACCAGTAAATCGACCAACGGATGGAATTTGGGTAAGATCGCTGAATTACGTGCTGCGTAGGAAATATTTGTTTTTTTGCAATCTCGAACTTAACCGCATTGTACCCTCTTCATCCATAATCGGCGAAAAGCTCAATAAGGAACCCGTGGGTTTTAAGCTTCGCTTGGCTCGGAGACAAGGAACTTCATCTGGAAATGCTTCTTGTTGGCTCTTCCTAAATAACCAGTTCTCAGCGCGAAGATTTTTTAGCGGTGATGCGAAAATATCCTTTTCAGTTGTTTTCCTTCTTAAGATGTCCTTGAATCGAATAAGCAGGGCGAGAGCTCTGACCGTCGAAAACCATCTTAAACGAAACCTCGGCCTCAACTCATCGAGAATCCCGTAGGAAATGTTTCGCTGGTGTACTTTTACGGAGAACTTAGGATTCAAATCAATCTCGCTTACCTTCCTTCCAACAGCTTTGCCTGGTGATATGGGCCAATCATCCTCGGCACGCTGTAAAAATTTGGGTCCCGCAAACCATCTCCTGCTATTGATGGTCCCCGAAAGTTCGCCCCATCTGGTCCCGTCGTCGGCAACATTATCCGCAGATCCAATAAACCACCATTAGTAGTTTCCAAAATCTCACCAACACGAACTGCCATAAAGGATGGAAACTTGAACTTGGACAAACTGATCCATGAGAGCACCGTTTTGGAGTCGGACAAGAACATGGCTTTTGCAGGACGAATGGTGTGGGACTTCTTAACCGTTTCTGCAACCCGCACATCAAGCACAGCCGCCTGCAACTCCAAATGGGGAACCGACAATTTCTTAACTGGAGCCTCCTTCGCCTTTACCATGGCGAGCGCTATCTCCACCATCCCGTCTTGCTCGAAACGCCAATATGATACGGCAGCAAACGCCTTCTCCGAGGCGTCCACGAAAATGATCAAACTTATCTTCGATGACTCGGGCGTCCATGACATATACGGGCGGGGAATTCTTAACTTCTCAATTTCCCTTAAGCACTTCATGAAGTCCAGCCACTGACGCCTTAACACACCGGATAATGGCCCCCCTCACGCCAAATTTCTTGCAATATGACTCGGCCCCGAACGATGAAGTAGCGAATTAGCCCAATAGGGTCGAAAATTCTCATAATGGTCCTTAGAATCTCACGCTTCGAAATTTCAGCACCTGGCTCCAACATCTTCCTCAAGCACTCGTGTCGTTCAGCTGATAAATCAAACAATCTGATGAGGGGTGCCAAAACATTCCCAGTACCTTGGTGACGTAACTCTCGGATTCGTTAGGATCAATGCTGGCACTACCAGGCTTGACTTGATATTCGATTCCGGTAACTGTTCCAAAAGAGCGCGACTATTCGACTGAAATCCCACCAGGTCGAAATTCATGGTTCTGCAAATTCGAATGGCGTCTTTACTCACAGCCGCAGCTTCTTCCATCGTGTCGTGACTATTGAAGTAGTCGTCGACATACGTACGGCTGACTAGACAATCCACTGCTTCAGGGCACTGCTCTCGGAAAAGGTTGGCATGAAAATTCTTGACGAACTGAGCGGAAGTGTGAGAAGAACGAGGCCCAAACATTATCACCTCCATGATGTAAACTGAAGGCTTTCGGGAGTATTACCATCTCTCCAAAGAATCCGCTGGAACTGTTGGTCTGTTTCGCTGATCCTTATCCTATGAAACATCTCTCAAACGTCGGCATTCACCGCAATTTGTCGCTCACGAAATTTGAAAAGTCCAGCGTGAAGAGGTACCAGGTTATCTGGACCCTTTAACAAGTGTGAATTCAATGAGATGCCATTCACCTTTGCTGCAACGTCAGCAACAACCCTGAATTTCGGAGGAAGCTTATTCTTGTTAAAAACCAAAACCAAACTCTTGCCCATTCTCGACCTAACTCGTCATCTGACGCGATCCTTGCATATCCTTTGTTTACCAATTCGCGCATGTGCTGATTTTTCCACTGTAACAACTCAGGATTCTTGAGCAGCGACTTTTCCAAACTAATATGACGTTTCTCAGCCATGGGGTAACTGTCCGGAAGCTTCACTTCGTCCGAGTCCCAAAGCAGAGTCCATAGTGATCTCCTACTTGACGCAGCGTCCGCTCCATCACTTCTATAGCTCGACTGTCTGCCTGGCATACAAAGTTTCCCCTTGGTGGTCGAACTCCAACCTCTTCGGTTGTGAAATGACGTCTGACTAGATCATGTAGCTCTTCATCATGCTTGATGCTATCGTGAAAGAATAATTGCGAAGTCCTTCTTGGTGGGTTAACACAAGAGACGTTGGGCACCGAGCTTGTTTTTCCGAAAACGGTCCAACCAAGGAGTGTTTTAATTGCATGTGGTTCTTCATCCCTCCCAGTCCGCTGGCTTCGACTCACAAAAAGCATCGTTTGATCTAAGCCCAGCAAGATCGTTGGCTTCGCATCACGGAGATCTGTTGACGGCATCGCATCATGGAGATACGACTCATTTAAAACAGCAGTGTTGATACTCTGACACGGCAACTCCCGACCCTTCACGGTATAAATGTCCCGTAGTAGGTGCCGCTTACGCTTGTTCACGGCAGAAACATATAAATTGGTCCGCAATGAATCCTCAACACTGGAGACTTCCTTTGTCCATTGGAGAGTAAGCTACTCCGGTTCACCTCCTAGCTCCAGTTCATCGAAAACGTCCTTCTCAATCTTCGTAATTGCGGAACCGTCATCCAAAAATGCAAACGTGTCCAAAGATTTATTATTGTTGCCGTATAAACGTATAGGAATAACTTTGAACAATACAGAAACCTTAGGTCCTACATGCGACGAATGAATCTGCGGTGTGGGAACGAGCGGATGAGCTGATGAATTCAAAGATGGCTTCGAACTTGACGGATGAAGTAGTGGATGATGTTGTTTCGCACAGCCTCCAACACCACATGCCTTCGATTGCGAACAACTTCTTCATTTGTGTGGCGCCGGGTTCAAACATCTAAAACAGATGACCTTGTCCTTCGCGAAAGTGAACCTTTGATCCGTAGACAAAGCGTTAAACACTCTGCACTCAATCAATGCATGATGGCAATCTGCCCACTTGACGCAAGCACCAGTGGAAGAAAGTGGATGATGGGTTAGCACTTTTCGGGATGAACTTGAACCTCTCACCTTGTCATAAGCTGACGCCATTGCTGGTTTCGATATCTCCGGCGGCAAATCGAACAACTTATCAGTGAGGAAAACTGTGAAATCCCCTAGATTTGCGTCGAGCTTTGCCATCATTCGCTTCTGCCAGTCGTGATACAATCCAGGAGGTAATTTACCTGCTAGATCCGTCGAAACATTCCCCCTCAGTTCCCTCTCTAAATCCATGGACCTGATATCCGCGACAAACCCATTCAACGTCACAGCCCACTGACGAAGTTTTGCATCGCTGCCTGAAACCAACGCTGACAGCCTTAGCAGATTCGAAGTTAGACTGTGCACTAAAATATCGGGCATACCATAAATCGCATCTATCGAATACCTCAAACGATCGCTCACGAAGTGAAAAGCTTCCCGTTTCAGCGCCTTCCTTAGACGAGCAACATTTTCCCTGCCTTTGTAACCACACTCTAACGTGCTGGACCTGAACACGGATTCAAAATATGGCCATTCTTTCTTGTCATCCCCTGAAAAAGGTGGCAACTCCTGCACCTGGCTACGATTCAGGATCGTCAGTAGTTTCGCCATGTCTGACTGGTGGCCTAAACTGTACTGGGTATTATCTTGATGGCTAGCCTTAACTTTGGCCTGGGTACGATCCTCATGGCAAGGATTAACTTTGACCCGGGAACTATTTTCAACTCTAGACTTGGTTGACGCGGGAGTGGAGTAGGCAGCTTGATGGGAACTCACCGAAATTTGTCAATGTCTGCTACTAATTTGCCGCATTGCTTCCAGCCTATCGCTGGCAAGTTTGTTTACCTCTTCGGACTGTGGAACATCTGCGACTTCCTGAACTGGCACCGAAGATGCTTCTTCGAACTTCTTTTTGAGCTTGTCCATCTCCCCTAGCGTGGCGATTTCCTTCTCTTTCTCCTCAACAGTCGACTGAGCTACTTGCGCCGCCTCAATCAAAACATCCACGGACGACATTACGTCTGAGTGAACATGTCTAGCGACATCTGCGCTTGCATCTCCCTCCTTAGTTCCTTGACCATCGCAATCCTTCAAGCGACAAAACCAAGGAGTAGCTGTGTCAAAAAATTCGGGCTTAAAATCAGCGCATGCGTAGTGCCACCAGCGCCGGCATGTTTCGCATGAAACCATATCATCATCGTCAGGCAAACGGCAACTTGGAGTGGCGCAGTTGTAATTGACTGCCATCGTCGTAAATCGAAGTCAAAAAATGACCTCAAACGATGGAATTAAATAAAATGATGTTGGCTCGCGGCTTACCTGTGGATTCCCCACGAATGGTTTTTCCCAATGATGAACATCCTCTGAACGATTATTAGGATTTTATTTACTGCAAAATGTTAATGAATAAGAATAAAATAATTTTAAAATAAATTAGCTTACATTGGTATAGCTGAAAGCCTGGTTACGGCCAACGTCGTGGGGTTGTTTTCTCTGTCGTAACTTTTTTATTGTGAAGAACATTCTCGAACTATTTGACGTTACAAATTGCCCAAATGGCTGAAAAAGGATTTTTCTAACAAACTTCCCCACGGTGTTGCCAGCACAAATTTCATAACATTTTTTGGGAAACTACGGCTCGATGACAATGTGCTTTACGTTGCGGAGCCCGAGTTTGTTGCCATTTTTTACGCGCTTTTCTCTTCTCCTTAACCGTCTCTTTTATTTCCTGTGGATAAGTTTGAATGTAACTGGCCGGCGTTTTCTTTGGTTTGGGAGTATTCTTCCACGCGGTATTCTGTAAGATTTCGACGAAGAAGCGATCAACTTCAACTTAAAGTTCATAGAACGTTTTAAGTGATACGCTCAGCTCAATATTTGCTTCAATATCTTTTTTGAAGCCATCCCAATTAGTTTCCGCGTTGGTTAATCTGACCAGTCCTACTTGTTTAATCAGAGCTTCGCTTGTCCTCATAATGATTGGAGAATAATCAGAGGAGGGATCAAAGCTCTATTCACTTTTTGTACAGTTGCCAGGCATTCCTTTAACGACAAAGAAATCGATCAGATCTGGTATCTTGTTTGTATCAGTCCGCCAATATATTCGTTTACCTGTCGAGTGAAAATCACAACTGTATTGTATACCCGCATTATAAAGCTTTCTACCTTTCTAAGAGGCGTACCTTGAACCCCAGAATGGATGTTTCGCGTTGAAGTCGCCACCAATAATAAAATTTGGTTTAAGGAAGTTGAATATGTTTGTCAAATCACTTTCTTTAAGTTTACATCGCAGTGGACAATGCATAGATGAAATGTTGAAGGCAACATTTCTGTTTCTAACGCGTACCGTACATAATTGCATTGCTTCTAATTCAATCTTTGTTTTTGCTGAGTGTTTGATATGAGTATATTCTTTAATAAACAAAGATAATCCGCCTCTGGCTTTTTCCAACGGGTGGAAGGCGTGATACACGCCATATCCCCTTATCTTAACATTCGATTGTTTTGTCAGATGAGTTACAGAGATCAATCATATCAATATAAATTACTTTTTCTCCGATAAATATTTCAAACTCATGGAGTCTTTGCATGAGCTGGTTGGCGTTCCAAGTAAGAGTTTTAAGTGTTTCTTTCATATTCTGGTTGAAGTGCGAGTGTTATGAATGTTGTTTTCAAGTGCAGCTATTCTCTCGAAAATTAGTTTGTTTATTTTGCATTGTTCTTCGCATTTCTGTAGTCTTGGCGAAGCTCATTGACCCTAAAGCATTTCCACTGGCGATAAGCTTGATCGCGTTGCATTATTAATGCTCGAATCTCATTTGTTAAAAAAATAAAAAAAAAAAATTAATAAATATGTAAATATTTGGCGCAACAGCTCTTCAATTGCCTGGTCCTAGTTTCTCGCAACCACTCGTGTTATATGCGTTCTATTTTTTCGCAAGAATGGAAAGGACCTACAGTTTAGTGCCATATCCGAAGTGATTTTTGCGAAGCTTTCTCGTGACAATGTTAACCAAGCTCTTGACTTTTCTGTTCCAGTTCTGATTGGAACATACCTATCAAAATGCTGATTAATATTAGTTTGAATAAAGTCGACTTGGTCATACAGTAAGGACATAAGGTTAACGATGTCCCATCGAACGCAATTTATGTGTTGTTCAAGAGCATACCGATCTATAAGTTTGAAATCTCTAAAACTATAATTTGACGTGCTTGCACAATCATAAATATCAAAATCGTAAGAAGTAAGATAATATCATGTTTGGAAACTACTCGTGTAGAGATTTGATTATAAAGAAGAACCCTATCAGTATTATTTACGAAAAACGAGTCTAAAAAGGTGCTAGAAGACCTCGTAAAATGCGTAGGGACGTGTGTGTTCACTGCGTAGAGATGACTTCCAATCAAAAGATTGCTGTTAAAATCACAACAAACAATAATGTTGGTTGAGCTGCTAGAAATTTCTTCGATAAGGGCTACATAGGCATTAAATCAACATTCTTATTCAGTCTATAAATCGTACCTAATTGAAAAGGCACCGCACACTATATCTATGAAAAGATATTCAAAAGCAGTCCCAATAGGTAAAGAACATTTTTATTTATAAATAAGGCCTTCTCTCATATATATTGCCACACTTTCACCAATACGATCACATCCATCAGAACGAAAGAGTTTGTAATCACTCAGCTTATAAATAGCATCGTTGTTATCAAATGAAAACCAAGTTTCCGTCACACAGATTGCTTCAACTTTAGAGTTTACAAAAGTATCTCTGAACTCGTTTATTTTTGGGAACAAACTTTGCGCATTAAGGTGGCAAACTTTAAGTCCCTGTCTATGACTGCAAAAAACTTTAATCATCGATCGCAATTCCTCATCACTGACATAACAGATGGAATTCAATCCGCCTACATTGCAATCTATTTTTTAAGATGAAAAAGAAAACGAAAACGATTTACGAAAACCAAACGTCACATCTACATCAAAAGCAAAAGCCTCTTCTCCTACCTCAAAGCAACAGCATTGACTTATTAAGAAAAACGATAAATAAAATAAATTCAAGCAAAACCAATACAAAAACGAAAATCATATAAACATGAAAAATGAATGATAATAAAATTTGTTAAGACAGTGTTCGATCAGCATGATTGTTATTTTCTCTTGTGGTCCTACTTTTTTTTTCTTTCTTTTTTTGTTGTGTCAAGAGGAGTGGTAATCTTCTAAAGATACTAGTAGCCCCAGCATGCAGTATTCGGCTGCTAGCATACATATTTCGCAAACCCGAATAATCGATCGCAGGAATGCGCCTACGTACTAATCCACACCCTGCACACTTCTACCACTCTCCCCGTGGGACTGTCGTTAGGTATTACTTCGCGGGGCTATGGTTAGCATGTCATGATATTCATCTTGCATGAGCTATTGCCGCTTCTGCTGCTTTGCAGCAGCTCAATTTGCACATTCCAATTTATGTCAATTTCTCTTTTGTAAGGCTTAGTGCAATGTAATTTATTCCTTAGAATCTAAGGGTTGTTATTCATAAGGAATAGTGAGTAACATACTATATTCCTTATTTTATGCCATATTCGAACACAGGTCATGTCATACGGAATCAGGTATACGTTAAGATACCTTCAACATATCTTATTTTCTGCTTTGAATAAACAATATAAAAAACCTTATTTAAGACTAACAAAAGACGTAGTTTTTTATTTGATTACAAAAAATTGTATTCTTCTTACATTTAATTAAAAACTTAAAATATAATTTATCTTATGACATTATTTAAATAATAAATATTGACCGAAAATTCCCAAACAGTTTCCAGTTCTTGATCTACGTTGATTTCTGATAAAATGTTTCTTTTTCTTTTTTAAGCAGCCTTCTATAATGGCGCTTTGAAAATCCGAGTGTATACATTTCACATACATGTTTCTTTTATTTAAAACTTCACTTTAATTTAGCACTTCAAAACTTGACCATTCTCTTCTACTGTCCGCGTACAAATATGCCTTTTATATTCCTTACTATAAAGCGTATAGAAGAATTATGAAGTCATACCTATAGCACTGCTAATTTGCAAACATGTTCTTCCGCATTCTGTCTGGGTTGTTTACCTTATATATATATTACAATAAGGCTTACCTTAGGATTATTATGGGTATTCAATAAGATTTATCATTTTGTCCATACCTTATTTAAACCTTAGCCTGATATACCTTATAAAATTGTCTGCTGGGTTGTGTTACATTGCATAAGTGGGCGTTTTTGTGTAATTAAGTCTACCTTCCAGTGTTTGAAGGATCCTCATTTCTCGCTGCTGCTCGTTCCTCCAGACGTAGTTGTTGCATCATGCTGTGGTCCTACGTCTGAAACCTACTCCCGGCTATGGCATTCAACACTTTATCAGTCTCCACAAGTACTCTTTCAGAGTTACCACTCTCCTTCACCTAAATAGAGCCAAAGTGTATCAAAACAGAAAACAGCCGATTGTTGTGTATAAGATTCACAGCATGTTGTTGAATGGAGTGGTTCTTGCTTGTTAAACTCCCGTACATATATGTATGTACTTCCGCTTCGAGAGTTTGCAATTTAGCCATGCGCTTTTTCATCTCCTCTCCTCGTTTTTGTTCGGTTTGTAGAGATATTTCCACTTCTTTAATGTGCATCTCTACATTCTCTTGATGAACTCGCAAGTTATTGAGAGTTGTCTTAAAGCCTTTTACGTTCAAAGCCAGCCTTCTTCAATAAGTACAATGCGTTGGATTACATCCTTTCGGAGAAAACTCATTTTCGTAGAGATTCGCTTCAAGATTTCATCTGTAAGTTTAGCAAGTCTTTCCTCAAAATCTACAACAGTTACACCTGGTGCAGACTTATAGGCAGCTGGGTTCACATTCACAACTCCTTTTCTCCCATCTGGGATGATATTTTGCTTGAATGTTGGCGCAGATTCTTTGGCCAGCGTGTTGGTGTACCGTTGCTTTTCTTACCGTGTTGGTGTAAGTTGTTTCTCTTTATCCAGGGAGCTTGTGGAACGCCTTTTTTCCGCCATTCTCCTCGTGAGAGTAAGAAGAAAATCGAAACCAGAACCCGCTTGCAAGATTTGAATAAATTAATATTGAACTCAGAAAAATTATTCGTTTACTAGGCGTTACGAAGATGCCAAACGTATCCAACGTTACAGGTGACGTTTCTGTTTCTCGCACTTTACTTTTGACGTAGAGAATTTGAAGAATTCGAATTTTATGTCGGATGGTATTAAAAACACGTCTATTCACTATGAATCATTCTCTCAATTTTTTTCAATTATCAAACTATTATTAGACCCTCCGTAAAAGAAGCTTTCCCGAAGAAATATTAATAATTAGAATTTAAATCGATTTCAAAAAAATAATTTGATTCATTAACCAACACAAATCAATAAAATTTGTCCAAATAAATATGTACCTAAGAGGTGTCATATGCCTACTATCTTACCTAACATATCCGGAATCCCAATTTCTACACTGCACAGCAGTAAATGTATCAATTTATCCCTACCGAAGAATTATTCCATTTCAAATTCCAGAAAATTACATTAAATTAAAAATATAAATGAAATCATGTTTGTTGGTACTCTGTGAGTGCACACCACCCAAAATCACTTAATATGCAATGCATTTGTGTGCGGTAAGGGGAAAGATTCAAAATGATCACATGTTCCAAGTGCATAATGCTATTACGAGTATTTACAAATTACAATCACAAATATCATTAGGGAAATGTATTTATCAAATGCGAGGACCATGTACATTGGAGCTGTTGAAAGCAATACTCACCTAATTTTGTTACAATATCACAATGGGGCGATCCTAATCACACCTAATCAACTACAATCTATATGTATATTAAAATGAGTCAAATGCAATCAATACATAGGGTAAAGTGAATGGAATGCCTGTTTCGTACTTGGCAGTTATATCTAGTTCTTGATGTTGTCTACACTTATGCATATGGGTTTTAAGCATTTCTCTGATCACCTGGAATACAGGATCCAGAATTAAGTGAGTTCGGCGAGTTATTGCACATCTACATATCTATTTTATTTATATTTATTAGTTACTAGTTATTTTTTATTTTATTTATTAGTTATAAGTTATTTTTTATTTTATTTATTAGTTATTTACATCTTTAATTGTTCCACTTTGTTCCAATGCTGATCCATTAGCTCTGAAGTGACCCATAACAAAATCGTGTTTCGAGTAGGTACAGGATCACGTCTACCAAGTGCATCCGAAACTTAATTTGTATTGCAGTTACGGATTCTTTGTTCTTTGTATCCGTTTCCACGATGAAAACGCGGTGCTCACCCGTCTAATTCAAAACGACACCACTTTCCCTATTCAACGCAACCTACCACCACTTATTTACTTACTTATGTCCCGTATGCCCTTGTGGGTCCTAGGGCCTCTATTACGCCTACGCGCCATGGTGTACGGTTTCTTGCAATGTGCTTCACCTCAACTTTTCCCCAACTGCCGTGTCTTCTCCCCGACTCTTCTGCGCCATGTTCTCCTCGGACAGTTAGGTATTCTGGCAACATGAGTTGAAGGGTTCCATTGCATAGCATGGTTAGCTATGGAACTATTACCTTTCCAGAACGTGTGACTAATCCACTGCCACTTCCGTCGTTGGTTGTGCCTATTGGTTCCTGACCTGTTCATTGGTAGAGGTGTTCGTAAGAGATACGATTGGACCAGAAAGTCCTTAAGATGCTGCGCAGGCAAATGTTGACGAACGTTTGCAGCTTTCTCGTGATAGTAATGGTCTCTCTCCACATGCTGCATTTATTTAACAGCACAGATTCAACGTTGGAGCGGAACCGTCTTAACTTGGTGTTCAAACTTATTGCATTGCTTCGCCATATTTTATGAACAACATCCAGAACACCGACTTCGCTTTAGCGATCCTGTTAGCTATATCCAGTTCGGTTCCACCATCAGTCGAGACAATACTCCTAAGATAATAAAGACCTTCTACTCTCTCTACTGGTTGTCCAGCAATTCATATTTGAACTGATGAGGTTGTTCCAATGCTGATAATTTTAGTTTCTGCTGTATTCATTTCCAGGCCGCCTCCCTCTTCACATCTGCTGTTATTTGCTGGTCTATAATTCTGTGACAGAGTAAGCATACATCGTCAGCGTAGTCAAGATGTTTAAGTTGGGATGTAAATAAGAGTTCATAAAATTCATCAATTTCCCGTCGACAAAGCTGCAAGCTAAAGCACATCGCTAATCACCCACTGTAATGGTATTGTTGAAATAATGCAACCTTTACCTTGCTGTGTTTTAGTGCTTTAATCGTGGTAGTGATCTGATCCGTACTACCTCCACCACTCACGGAGCACTGAGCTTAGAAACGTGTTAGATCATTTTGCCGCACCCTGTATAAAAGATAAAGTAATTTTAACAAATCATTAAAGTTCCTGTGCCAAAAAGCGATAAGTTAAAGGACTAGGTATATAACAATTGTTTTCACTAACTTCAACGGATCGGAGAGAGCTTAAAGGTGCTGTGAGCGATATATTGATTTGTCATAAGACTGCACCTCCCATGCTGATGCTCATTAACATTTTACGTTCGCTTGAGGCTGCAACTAAGGAAATGTCTGGGGATAAATATTGTACCAGCAGCAAGTAATTCCTTTAGTACACTGTATGATTTCAAAACTAAAAAAGATTGTGAATGATGAGCCGTTAGTAGTACAAGTACTCATTCACCGAAACTGGAAAACAAACAAAAATAAAGAAAGTGTTTGTGATGAGCTTTCGGTCTACTTGAGGACACCTGTTGGTCACCTTAGTGAAAATCTGTTGGAAATATGGTCGGTTTTTAAAGAACAATTTACAAAACTATACATAATTGCATATAAATATTTAACTGTGGTAGCCAGCTCAGTGCCATCTGAAAGACTTTTTTCCAATGCTTCACAAGTGTTGAATCAGCAACGTAATAGAATCCAACTAAAGCGAGTTAATAAAATATCCTGCAAAGTTTGGAAAAGAAGTATTGGGATGTCTAATTTCAAAATAACAGGCTTTCTAAAACCTATGATAAATTAATTTTAATGAAATTTGAATAAATCTTATTTTAACAAAGAACATTGGATAATATCTCATGCTCTTATTTCATAACCTATATTTTTAACAACTACGCCGATGATTTTATTCGATGCATCGTTATGTATCGATGGAACGTTTTGATGTATTACATCAAATAAAATATCGATGTATTTTTTATATGGACATCTCTAATTTTAACCTTAGCCTGATTTATAATACTAGTACCTTATAACATTTTCTGCCGGGTTGCCTCGGCAAAGAATATTACTTAAACAAACGCACCTATGTATGTGTCTGATAGACACATTGCTGACAATATTGAATTAATTACAAATGATTCACTTTGTTTATATATATACATATAAATATATATATTTGGCGCAAAAGCTCTTTAAAGTGCCAGGGCCTAACTTCTCGCAACCACTCATGTTGTGTGTGTTATATTTTCACACGAATGGAAGGGACCTACAGTTTAATGCAGAATCCGAACGGCGATTTGAGAAGCTTCTTCGTGACAACAATACTCTCGGATGTTTGTCAGACGCTCGCGAGAGGTGGGACCGTGAAAAAACTTTTCGGTGTTTTCTGGGATTCGAACTTGGAACCTCATGCGTAGTGATCCAACACACTAACCACTTACGCCACGGCGCCCACTTTGTTTAGTAAATGTAAAAAAAGAAAAACAAAAGTATAGTTAACCTGTTTAGAAATGTTGTTGTTGGCAATTTGATCAAATTTGTGACCTGGCGGCTGTGCTAATAGCGTATCTACGTTTTTTCTTGCAGATTTCAGAGACTTGCTTCTGTGTTCTTGAAATTGGAGAAAGGCATTTATAGCATCTTCTTTTTTTCGTGCCGAAGGCTCTTCCGAAGATGGGGTTGGTTGCGATAAAAATATAACATTGCATGTACAGAGGACATTGCCACTTATTAGCATTTTGTTAGCTAAATCTAAGTCAGTCAAATAATTGTCAATATTTTGGAAATTTTATTGAAAATGTCCCTTATAGTTGCTAGTTTGACATCGAAGGGATCTACTTGTTTTTCCATAACACCTTATGAATCTCAACAAAAATGTAAAGCACTTCAAGACCATCATTGTCCTGAAAATTGGAGGACCGTACACATGCTATACTTACGCTATTATAGAATTATTTAGTTGACTTTATCGAATGTGTCTAACGGAAACTGCCGCCCGTTTACGTTCCAAAAATGTATTTATATTTTTATTTTGTAATGCTCAGGAAAGTGTAACGTCCTCTGAAATGTAAAGTAGGTGTAAGAGAAACATATGCTGGATGGTGCGCCATCTGCTATTGGGTAGAAAGAAGAGGAAAGCTGCCAACTTCAAGGAAGAGATCGTAGGGCACGATGTTTGGTTATCTAATCACGGCCGCCGACTTGAGTAGTGAGTTTGGAGAAGTTGACGGAAAAAGAAATAAAGTTTTTATATCTTTTGTTATACATTTAATCCGAGTGGTTTAATTTTTGACTTTACCACTCAGATGTGGGGTTCAACCTAAATAATAGGGAGTAAAGTACATTTTTAAGATCAAGAAAGTAATAGCTAGTTTATTCTCCCTAAGCAACATGCCGAACATACGTGAGACGAGACGGAGACACCTAACCGCCGAGAATGAAACACAGGAGATACCAGTGGACGACATGTACCTACAGCAACGCCATTGAAGATGGCCCAGGCGACACAGAATTCGAAGTGCAGCAGCAGTCCGCAGTATAAGGGGAACCATCCGCAGTAAGACAGTCCGCCGTACGTCAGAGTACAGGCAAAACAGAGCCCGCAGTACAAGTGGAATCATCCGCAATCAGACAGTCCGTCTTAAGTGGCGCAGGAGGTGACGACGTAGCCAAGTTGAAGACAGAGCTGAAAGTTCTGCGCACTCGATGGGAGGAGTTTAAAACGTACGCTGAGTTTCTAAGGCAAGTCCGCTGTCAAGCCCGGAAGAAGCACCACCGCGGCAATCAATCCGAAGCTTGCCGCCGTTCCAGTGGGTATCAGAATCGAGTTAGGAAACTATTGTTAGACAGCATGATCGTCGATCGAAGTTGATCATGGTGTCAGATTGCCCGAGGTGTATGCTCAGAAAAGTGTAACGTCCTTTGAAATGTAAAGTAGGTGTAAGAAAACATATGCTGGATGGTGCGCCATCTGCTTTTGGGAAGAAGGAAGAGGAGAGCTGCCAACTTCAAGGAAGACATCGACGGCCATGATGTTTGGCATTATGATCACGCCCGCCGTCTTGAGTAGTGAGTTTGGAGAAGTTAGCAAAAAAGAAAAATAAAGTTTTTGTATCTGTTGTTATACACTCAACTCCGCTTATCTGAACTACGCTTTACTGAAAAAATCGCGGTTAACTGAAACACAAAATTTGTCACCGAACATTTTTTCACAAATTTCATACAAATTACTCCGCTTAACTAAAATTCGCTTAACTGGGGTTAACTGAAAAAACTTTTACAACAGAAATTATTAATTTATACTCAAACTACTCCGCATAACTGAAATCAAATAATTGAATGCGCCCATCCTTATAATCGTTTTTCTTTTCTTTTCTTTAGCGGAACACGTCCAATAAATGACACTAATTTTTCACGTTATCGAAGTTTCGTGTTGTTTCGAGTTTTTTTTATTAAAATATTAACATATTAGAAATTATGTTGTTGGTATTTTTTTTTTTTTGTTTTTGAATTTCAGGTTGGATAAGTGAAATTGTTTTTCAGTTATCCGAACTCCGGTTAAATGAATTTTTTTTCAGTTATCCGAAGTTCGCTTAAGAGAAAATACCGCTTAAGTGAAAAAATAATTGTGGCAAATTAGTGTTTCAGTTAAGTGGAGTCGACTGTACATTTAATTCGAGTGGTTTAACTTTTGATTTTACAATTTATTTATTTATTTTCATTTATTTTTTTTTCTATATAATCTTTCTTGTTTTTTTGTTGTTGCTATAATAACATTCATTATAGCGCCAAAGATGAATTCACAAATGAGGAATTCTAAATGTGATCTCATTTTTTAAATACCAAAAAAACATAAGCAGTGTGTCCATTAGAGACACCTTTCCTGGACAAGGGTTTGGAAATTTTAGCTTTGTTTGGGAAAGAAATGCATCTTAAATAGAAGTGGGCGTGACCTTTCACTTATATTTTTATGTAGATACTTCTCATATTAAAAAAATGGAAAAAAATATATATTTTTAACAGTGGCGCGCCGGGAAGTGGATCTCAAAAATCTGTACACTTAATTCTTTATGTGTGAAGTTTCATCGTTCAAACTCGAAATTTAAGACCCAAGAAGAGGCGACATGTAGACAGAGAGCTGGGTATGGAAACTAACGTATTTAAATACTGATACTTAGAGCGTTCCTACAAGCTATGGTTAAATAAGAGGTTTAGGCCTAAAGTTGTATGGTCCTTGCACCATATTGGGCATCGCCCAACGCCGAGTCTAAATCATGAAAAATATAAATTCGGCAATTAGAAATCGATTTCTCGGTTTACTTTTCAAAAGTTTTTATTAACACACAGACATCATAAACCTAACTGTACCTATGTAGATACTTACATACTTACTTAAGTGGCGCTACAGCTCGGGGTGAACCTGGGCCTCAATCAACAAGCCTCTCCATTTAGCTCGGTCTTTAGCTAATTGCCTCCAGTTGCCCACTCCAAGTTGGTCCCATTGAACTAGTGTGCGCCACCTACGGCGAGGAGGTCCTCTACTGCGTCGTCCACCGGGGTTAGAATCGAAGACTCTCATCGCAGACGTCCAATACACAGTTTTTTGACTAGGTCGATGTCGCTGTATAGCTCGTATAGTTCGTGATTGAATCTTCTTCTTCAAAACCCGTCAACGCAAACGGGACCGAAAATCTTACGAAGGATTTTTCTCTCGAAGCGGCCAAGGATATCTTCATCCTCTTTTAATAAAGTCCATGTTTCATCGCCGTAAAGCAGGACTGGGAGGATCAGGGTCTTATACAGAGTCTCCTTTTTTGTTCGAGATAGGGCTTTACTGTTGAATTGCCTTATAAGCCCAAAAAAAAACAGTTATTGGCAAGAGTTATTCTTCGCTTGATTTCTGCGCTGATATTGTTTTTAGAGTTTATAGCAGAGCCAAGGTAAACAAAGTCCCTAACTACCTCGAAGTTATAGCTGCCCATTGTGACGTTCTGTCAAATTCGTCGGTGTTGATTGTCTCTTCTTGTTGACAGCATATATTTGGTTTTGCCCTTGTTTATCGCTAAACCCATTTTGGCCGCTTCCGCCTCAATGCTTGCAAACGCACCGGTGACAGCCCGCTGAGTTTTTCAAATAATGTCAATATCGTCGGCGTATGCAAGCAGATGTACAGATTTGTGATAGAGTGTGCCTCCAGTGTTGGCTTGTGAGTTCCGCACAATCCATTCAAGTACAATATTAAAGAAGTCACATGGCAGCGCGTCACCTTGTCTAAAACCTTTTTTGACATCAAATGTCTCGGTGAGGTCATTACCGACCTTGATGGAGCAGCGAGCGTTCTCCATCGTCATCCTACACAGACGAACAAGTTTGGCAGAGATGTCAAAACTAGACATGGCTCTATAAAGGTCTTCTCTACAGATGCTATCATAGGCGGCCGTGAAATCGATAAAGGGATGATGAGTATCGATTTGGACTTCTTGGGTTTTCTCCAGGATCTGCCGAAGTGTGAAGATTTAATCGATGGTGGACTTTCCTGGCCTTAAACTGCACTGATAGGGTCCAGTCAGGCTGTTGATAAAAGGTTTTAGCCCTTTACACAATATCGCAGAGAATACCTTATATGCGATGTTGAGGAGATTCATACCTCTACAATTGGCGCAGTTGAGGGGGTCTCCTTTCTTGTGGATCGGGCAAACGATGCTGAGATTCCATTCATAAGGCATACACTCGTCTGATCAAATCTTAGAGATGAGTTGATGTATGCTCTCTACCAATTCATCACCAACTGCCTTGAAAAATTCGGCCGGTAAGTCGTCAGGTCCAGCAGCCTTGTTGGATTTCTGCTTGGATATTGCTATCCTCACTTCGTTTTAGTCAGGTGGACGGAAATATTGACTATCATCATCTATGTTGAATGGTTGATTCTGCCTGACAGCGGGATGTTGGTCTTCGTCGCCGTTATACAGTCTGCAGAAGTAGTTTTTCCATATTCTCAGCACCGACTGTCATTCTACTACAAGGTTTCCATTTTCATTTCTACAGGTTTCTGTGCGGGCATTGCTTCTCTGAGACGTTCTTTTTACCTTTTGGTAAAACTTCCGTACATTGTTCCCGGAGTATGAGCTCTCAATATTCTCGAACGTCTATATGCATCTTGTTTTGCTGCATGCGGTCGCCAGCATTCTTCGTCAAACCAGGGGTTTCGCGGTGGTGGGCGAGTGATACCGAGCACATTAGTCGCGGCGTTTCTGATGGTGTGCTGGGAGCGTTGCCACTGGTCTTCGGCACTTTATCCTTTCGGCATAGGGGTGATTGAGAGATTTCGGGATATCCGTTCAGCGAAGAGTCTGGCGGTTTCTTGCGATTGTAGCTTTTCGACGTTAAATTTTCTCACAGTGATTCTTCTTATTTGAGATATCCGCATTCTTGCTAAATCTACCGCGTGTAACAAATCCGCATCCGAATAAGCGTTGCCTGTTGCCTCTGTAGCAATCACCGTGGTAGATGTCACCGTTTTTCATCCTCTTTTTATCCGGCCCATCGCATCGCACTTCATGGATGGCGGTAATATCTGCTTTATAGCAGTCTAGAGCCTCTGCTAATTGTTCGGCTGCTCGTGGTCTCTAAACAGACAGAACATTCCACGTACAGATCCGAAGGTCGTTGTCCTTATTTCGTTTGCTGTTTCGTCATCAGTTGAGTCGTCCTTATCCGAGGCTTTTGGTTATTTCGGAAATATTTGTTTTTTACGTGGTAGGGAAGTTACCCCGACGGCACAACCCCCAACCTGGAGGGCCAGTTCCTTTAGCTATTCCCCTAGGACGAGAGGTCGGGTACACCGGTGCCAGTAGTCCACTACGGGAGTATAAACGCTGCCGTTGGCCCAGTAAGGGTTCCTCCGCCACCATCTCTATTCCAAGCTCCTGACCAACATTGGAAATTCCTTACCGACCTTTGATCCAAATACGTCGAAGTAGCTTGCGCAACATATTCACTAAGTTCAACCTAACTGCATCTATAGACGCCACCATTGGCTTCGTCTCAGCTAAGTGAAAACGCTTGTGTTTTCATATAATCGCATGCACTACCATTTGACCAACCATGTAGTGGCAACTAACTTCAATTTCCGCCCACTATCTATGTCATTCCCAAAATACGCCAAACAGCAACCTTTTGTACTGTATATGTAAGAATGCGTCATTTTCATGTCCGTGGTTGCAATTTTGCCTTATTTACGCAATGAAATATTTAAATTGTGCAAATTTTAACAAAATGGAATTATTAATATATAGGAGGCGAGATATTTGCTGTGCTTTCACAGCTCAATGGCCAACCAGACAATGTTTGTGAAACTCATAATTTATTAACTGCTCAATGATTCGGATATCCGTTAACAGCTTATGATTAAATATTACATCGTGTCCACTCTTTTCCGGCAGATGCAAATTATGTTGCTACTGCATCATTATTATTTCTGATATTACAGCAAAATGTATGCACACATGAAAGTATGCCTGCCTCATTTGCCGCTGGCTGTCTTCGTGTAACCCATATGTTAAGCAGCGGCAATCTAATTATATGCTAGTATATTACTATTATCATTATTATTATGACTTTATTAACTTATAAATAAATCACAAAGTTAATATCATATAACTAGCACTAACCCGAGAGTTTACGGCTGAAACAAATGTTAATATACATATAATACATGGTTTAGTTTTGAAACGCAACCCTTTGGTCTTTGCTTAGTGTAGTGGTAACGTCATCGATTGCCATGCTAGTTGATTTATAGTTCAAATCTTGATATCAGCTAGCATTTATTTATTTATTTGTTATGAAATATACGTACAAGGAGTCAGTCCGATTAATTACCAAAGTTTGTGTCAACACTATTTCAAAGACATACTGGCAGTGGTTGGTCATATGGCTGCAAAATTTGTTCAAACATCGTTCATGTGACCATCGTGGCTGCTGTTGCAAGAGGCTATCCGAAGGGCAAAATTATCGATGACTTTTTGAAGTATAAGTGGGTCAATGTCCGCAATTTCAGTTTGGATGTTACGAGGGCAAGGTGAAAAGTTCTCGGCCTGACAATGAAAGACTGTGATTTTCAGTTAAAAAATGATTTTATTTTTTACATTATCTCCCTTGACTTCAACACACCTAGTCCAGCGTTTCTCCAACATCAGTATTCCTTCTCGGAAATGAGAGTCTGGAAGGCTGTGAAAATATTCATCTACGGCCGTCTTAACTTCTGCATTGGATGCGAAGCGCTTCCCAGAAAGAAATTTTTTCAAGTTTGGGAACAGATGGAAGTCTAAGGGTGCCAAATCACGTGAATAGGGGGGTGGCCGAACATATCGCACCCCAAATCCCACAGTTTTCCCATCGCCAACGCACACTTGTGTACAGGTGCATTGTCCTGGTGAAAGACGATTTTTTTTCTTAAAGCCAGGGCTCTTCAGGGCTGTTTCGCACCCTCTCTTCCGATATACACACAGCCTCAGCTATCTCACTAGCCTATCGTCCAGCACGATATCATACACTTTTCCGATGGTTTCGGGTGTGGTTGCGGTTTTTGGCCGTCCTTCATGTGGGTCATCTTCAGCTGCCCAATTTTTTACGGTTGACATGGAAAGGAGCAGAGTCCCCGTAAACTTTTCTCAACTTTGGATGAATTTCCTTAGGGGTTAACCCATCCAATATGAATAATTTTATGACCGCACGATATTCAAGTTTATCCATTTTAACGAAAAACACGCAAGACGTCTACTGCAAAAATTTGTGTAAACAAACTACTTCAGAGAACAAGTTGAAACTTATCATACGAACTAATGAGTAGTGCACTCAGGCAGGAAACATACATTTTTGCTGATTGGAACACTATCTCTGCGTCAGGCCGAGAACTTTTCACGTTGCCCTCGTATGTTTGAGATGTGGGCGCCGTGGCGTAAGTGGTTAGTGTGTCGGATCATTGCGCGTGAGGTTCCAAGTTCGAATCCCAGAAAACACCAACAAATTTGTTCACGGTCCCACCTCTCACGAGCCTCTGACAAACGTCCGAAAGTATTGTTGTCACGAAAAAGCTTCTCAAATCGCCGTTTGGATACGATGTGAATGGAGGAATTGGATCTTTAAAGACATGTTACAGCCCATCTTTTCATATGATGATAACAAGTTTTCCACGAGTTCGATGTAATTTTCGGCTCTTTTAGATCTCAACAAATTTCTATTGAAATTGGATCTATTGAAAGAAAGTTACCACCAATTATAGAGTATTGCAATAAAACAAAACGTTTGTTCATATACACTGCTTTTTCAAATTTCAAGTCCTCTAATGATTTTTGTTTTCATGCGATATAGGCGGTGTAGATAAAGTTGACAAAATGTTTTCTTGCTACAGCTGTAAAGGAAAAACAAATATGTACATAGATGGCCAATGGTTGTATTTGAAAATATGATTGATATTTCTGCTTTGAATTCATTAATTATTTTCAAAAAAGTGAATCCGAACTGGCAAACAACACAAAAAACAACAATACGAAGGAATTCTCTACGTGAACTTGGATTTTCACTTGCAAAAGCATATATGGCAGCTAGAAATGGTAAACTAAGATCGGCATCATCAGCATCTTTGCTTGCAACTGTTTCAGGGGAAAGTTCAGCAGGACAATCTTTAGATGACATTTTTGCATCATCTTCATCAAATCCACCAAAAAGGTCAAGAAGCGTTCCACTACAAATAAAAGGCAGAGCAAGATGTCACGTTTGTAATAAAGAAAAGACCGCCACCAAAAATAATATAGTATATGTGAGATAATTTTTTGTTTTTGCACAAAGCATTCAAAAATGCATTCAAGAAAAACTAATTTAAATTTATTTTCACTTGTTTCCTCAGAATAAAAGTATTTTTTTTAGTTTATCTTAATTAAAAAAAAAATGAAACGTTTATGGAAAACACACTAAGATCCCATAAGTGTAGAAATCTACACAGAAGGGTAGACAATGTATTTTTTTTTAGGATGAGATGAAGGTTAAGGGCTATAATCAAATTGGCAAACAGAATTTTTGGAGTACTGCAGAAGAAATTTATCGATCAACAGAAGATCAGTAGAAGCACAAAAACGAGGTGTACGAAAAATCGATAAAATGAGATGAGAGCTACAATAGCATGAGATAGAGATAGAACAGAAGAAACGTCGACAGTAGACACCATAGGGTGATGATGTGCATGAAACATCAGGCCATTTAGATTTCCAAGGCAATTTGTAATTTAAGTGTACAGAGTCAACCCGGTAAATTATCATTTTTAGTTTTATTTATTTATCTATTTTTTATTTTTGTTATGGTTCATCTTTGTTATAGGTGTACGGGTCTGCGTCTCTTTAGTCGTCTTCTTGTGATGGTTTTCTGATAGGCTAAAGCTTGTAGGTCATTGTTTGTGTGGGTGCACAACTTTCTTATGTGTTGTGTGCTCACATTTTTTATTTCTTCGTTGGTTGAAGGTATGCCGAGATCACGATGTATACTGTCATTAGATATGTACCAAGGAGCATCTATAATTGTCCGAAGGATTTTGATTTGGCTGCATTTGATGTACTGGCGATGCTCCATATTTGTATTCCATATGTCCAGATAGGTTTGATTATGGTCTTGTATATTAATAGCTTGTTCTCTGTCGATAGTTTTGAACTTTTTTTCGGGAGCCAATATAGTTCTCTAAATTGATTTTAATTTGGTTTCGTTTTTGCATTATGTGATGTTTCTATGTCAGTTTGTTGTCTATATGAATTCCTAGGTATTTCGCATGGTTGTCAATAGGTATTTGCTTGTTGTTTAAATAAATGGCCTTTTTTTTATTTTCCTTGTTTGATTTACATCTGTCTAAGTAATGTCATTAAGTAAATTGTTTAAAGTTACATTTTCGGATTAAAGCGTGAGCATGGACTTTTGTCCTTAAAATTACGTCACCTTTGTTTTTGACATGGCACAGGTGGGTTTTAATCCACCCGAAGCGTTGGGGGTTTTATTCACACCGAGCGTCCATTGTGGCTCGTTGTTGTCGCCTTTCAGGTGACAACAATAATAATTGCAGTCAATTTAAAGTTACATTTAACAACGTTACATACATCAATGACAATACTTAAAACTTAGACATACGAGTATAATCTTAAATGTTAACACATAGTTTTAGTTCTGAATTAGGTCGATGGGTCTTCTTCGTTTAAGTCTTCTTCTTCTTGAGGTTTCTTGGTCGAGGGGAGTGTTGTCGTCCCTGTTAGTGTGCTAGAATTTTTTCCAGGTGTTTTAAGCTGATTCTTTGTATTTCTTGGTCTTCTTTTTCTTTTTATCAGCGAGGTTATGATCCGAAAAAAGGGATCATAATCCTCCCACTTCACCGCATTTCTACTGATCCGCCTGTGGGGTTCGCTTTCTATTTCTTGGTCGACTGTGTTAATTCGTAGGTCGCGATGTATGTCTTCATTGCAGATATACCACTTAGCGTTGATGATCGTTCATACAATTTTTAATTGTTGTCTTTTTATGATGTTGATGTTCGACTTCTTTGCGGTTCCTCAAATGCCGTACGTCCATTCCATATTGGTTTAATTATACTCTTATAGATGAGTAGCTTGTTGTTTGTCGAAAGTTTGGATTGAGGACGTAATAGCCAATAAAGTTGTCTAAATTTTTGTTTTATTTGGGTGCGTTTTTATTAAATTTGGTACTTTCATGTCAATTCGCTGTCTAGGTGAATCCCCAAGTATTTGGCTACTGGTTGGATGGACACTTGTTTGTTGTTTATTGTTAATGGGAAGGGTGTGCATTTTGTTTTGGTAGTGTAGATAACTTGTATCGTTTTGTCTTTGATGATCTTTATGTGCCACTTTGAGAACCACTCAATCACTTTGTCAAGTATTTTTTGTAGTTGGCAAGTTACAGTTTGGAGATGGTTACCGGAGTTGAGTAGAACTGTATCGTCAGCAAATCATAGCTGTTTCTCTGGTAGGGGAGGGGATGTCTGCTGTGAAGAGCAGATAGAGGAGCGGCCCTAACATGCTGCCTTGGGGTACTGCAGCATTGATCGCGTGGATTTGAGAACATTTGTCTTTGAATCGTACATAGAAGCATCGGTTTTCTAAATAACTTTTTAGGAGTAAGAAGTAGTTGCTGAGTTTGTATAGTAGTCCCTTGTGCCAAACTGAGTCGAAGGCTTTCGCAACATCCAGGTTTACTGTAACACAGAATTGCTTTTCGTCCATGGTGGTTGATATCTTGTTTGCTCAATAGTTGAGTGTTGTCTTCTGAACCCAAACTGGTTATTGGGAACAGCGTTGGATTGTGTCAGTATTGGTTGACGTCTTATCATTAGGAGTTTTTCGAAGACCTTGGATATGAGGGGAAGCAGACTAATAGGTCTATAAGAGTTTGGCTTTGTAGCGTCCTTTCCTGGCTTCGGAATAGCTATTACCTCAGCGACTTACCAGAGTTTTGGAAAGTGTTTTTGTCTAATTATGCTGTTGAAGAGATTGCGTATCTAAGATAAGGTTAATCGCGCTACTTCTTTTAGTAATCTATCAGTCAAGAGGTCATAGCCAGGTGCTTTCTTGCTGTTTATTTCCTTTTTGATGCAGAGCCCTATCTCTTGACTGTCATTCTATTTATGCGTTTATTGTCTGTATTGTTGTTGCCGTGAAGTGACGATGAATCTCCGTCACCATCGGTGTTTGTAAAGGTGGTCTCGAAGTACTTGGCTAAGAGTGTCGCTTTGTCCATGTTGCCCCTAGTCCATGTGTTGTCCGATTTCTTAAGAGGTGGGTGATGCTGGGTCCTGTTTGTTATATGCTTGATGGCCCTCCATAGGGAGTGGTTTATCTCGGATGTTGGCGTCAAGTTTTTAAAGTAATTGGAGAGGTTATTGTCCTGGATTTTCTTTAGCTTCTGTTTGGGGTCTTTGGTAATCTTGTTTAGCTTGGTTTTGTCACTTGGTGCTCGGGTCATCTGCCATCTTTTTCTTAGTTTTCTTTTGGTCTGTATGAGTTCTTTAATAACTGGAACACATGAAAAGTTGTTTGGTTTATATTCCATTTTAGGTCTTGCTCTATGAGCCTCTTCGTTAAGTCGTTTTGTGATTTGAGAGAAATTGTCCATATGTTGTCGAAAAGTGTCCCAGTCGGTTTTCGAGTTGTAGAGCTTGGTTGGTTCTGTTGCCTTTATTGGATGCGTGGCGTATTCTATGGTTATAGGTGAATGGTCTGAAGAAAGGTCAAAAGAAGACTTGATTTTCATATTATTAATATTGATGTTCTTGACAATACAAAAGTCAATAAGATCAGGTTTCTTCGTCAAGTCTGTGGGCCAGTAGGTGGGTTCTCCCGTGCTGATGTGCTTGCACTTACTTGTTTTATTGCGTCTAGTAGGTTTTTACCCTTTTTGGTGATTAGTCTTGAGCCCCAGTCTGTGTGCTTCGCATTAAAGTCGCCTGCACCTAGAAAACGGTTGCCTAGAGATTTTAGATAGTGGTCAAATTGATTTGGTGCTTTGGTGGGCAGTAGATTGAGGATATGACCATAGGCCCTTGTATATCTCCCAATAGAATAGACGTAGATTGGATGTAATCAGTTTGAAAGTCGTTGAGTTCGGTGTATTTAATTTGCTTATTGACTATTATTGCGGTTTCTCCATGTCCTGTTCCATCTGGGTGATTTGTATTGAAGGTTTCGTAGCCGGCTTGAGGGCTAAAACTTCTTTTGGTGGTATAAATAACTTGCATTGTTTTATCTTCATTGACTTGAATTCCCCATCTGCCGACCTAGTCCACTGTTTTGTTCATTATATCCTGTAGTATGTTGGTAGCCGTTTGAAGGCAATTATGGGACGAAAGAATCACCGTGTAATCTGCAAATGTTGCTACCATAGTGTTTAGATTTCTTGGTTTTGGTATGTCAGCTGTATACAAAAGATATAATATCGGTCCCAGAACACTTCCTTGAGGAACACCTGCCTCAACTTTGCACTTGTCTGAATATCCATCATTGTACTGTACATAAAAGAATCTCTCGTTTAAATAGCTCTTAATAAGGGGGTAGTAGTCTGGTAACATTCGTTTTAATTTTGAAAGGAGTCCTTTATGCCAAACACTATCGAATGCTTTGGCAACGTCTAGGTAAACAGCCACACAATATTTTCGTTCGTCTAGGTCGTTAAGGATCTTATTTGATACTCTGTGAACTTGTTGAATTGCTGAATATTGTTTACGAAATCCAAATTGATGGTCGGGGATAAGGCTTTTTTGCTGTATGGCTACTGCCATACGGTCGTGAAACAATTTTTCAAAAGTCTTGGAGATAATTGGAAGTAAACTTATTGGTCTATACGATGTTGTTGAAAAAATAACTGATACGCAGAAATTTTAGCAAGCTGCTTGCCTACACGTTATAAGCAGTGTTTTGATAAGCACAGGAAAATATTATGCGAATTGATAAATTTACAGGCCAAATTTGGCAAGTTTTCTTTACGGAACTTACAGAAAACTTGACAAGTTGAGTCTGTAAATTTATCAATTCACACAATATTTTTCTGCTCTTATCAAAACACTGCTAATAACTTGTAGACAGAAACTTGCCATAATTTCTATATATAAATTATTTTTTCAGATAACAAAACACATAGTCCAGACGAGAAGTTGGTCTGTTTTTTTACATGTGTGTTTTTGGTGAGATACATATTACCGGATATTCAACACACAAAGCGACGCTATGTTTTTAGGCAATACTGTATGTCTTTTCCTATGTATTCCCTTCTTGGTATTTATATTTGGAAGAACTGTTTCTTTTTTATACAAACAACATTAAATTAATTAGAGAAAAGTGCTTCTCACCCCAGAAATACCAAAGCGTTTCTCAATATTAATATATAATACATAAAATTATTCATCTTCATTCTTCAAAGGAAATGTATTTAATTGTAACATAATTAGTTCATTCTCGATCGAAAATACACAAATCACTTATTAAGAATACCAGATTAACAAATCTTTCTTAAAAATAAACAGTTAATTGAATTCAAACGAATGTCCTTGTCGTCGCCAAACGAAAGTATTTCTTTCAAAATCACTTGATTCAATTCTTGGAAATGAATTTCCTTAAAATGTTAACAAGATTTCAAATTCCATTTCAATTTACAATTTCAAAAAGATGAGCCATCTAATGTCTTCCCTATGTTCATCATACCTGTGGCAAATTGTCTTGTCATTATCCGAGGAGTAAACTTTTTTCTAAGTTCGTAGAGTTCAATCCATAACTTTCCAATCTTCAAAAGTAATTCTCTGCGAAAATAATGAAAAAATCTCATCTTCAATTAGCGTAGTACACGTTTCATTGTCCTCGGGATACTAAGGGGGTGTTTCGAAACTTTGTTCGTTATTTACAGTTCAAAGTCCCTGGAGCGTCGGCTACAGCCCTAGAGCAATGAGTACCTGTTAAACTTTTTCAGGTTGGTACGAAAATCACAATGTTACTATTTAATTTATTCATTTCGGTAAATCTCACAACCTTTTTGGCCGCACCCCAGATATCGTAACTTATTGTACGTTATCTATACATTTTTACCTCTGAACCTGGAAAATATTCGAATAAAAACAGAAAAAGTTTAAATCTTTTCAAGTTCTTAAAATCAGAGTTTAAGATCTCTACGGTCACTGTGTTGCCCTTAAGATATACATAGGTATAATTTATTGGAAGTGGAAAATACATCAAAGAACAAAAATACCAACGGCCGCAGCACCGTTGCTATAGTCGTGAGAATTTAAATTTCAAATTATATACATATATTTGAAGCCGGTGGTATACTGCGGATGAGCAAAGAGAATCCAGCTATCAGCAGCCTAAGTATTCAGTCAACTTTAGATCAAGTATTGAGTTAAAATGCGAGTAAAAAAAAATTTGTTAAAACTTTGGGTAAAAATTATAAAGTCCAGACAGCAGAGACCTAAAAGGTCTACGTTTAAATTGATTAAGGAATTAGCATTATAAAAGAAATATTTCCAATTGACAGAGTTTAACTGGCAGAAACAGTTCATATGAACATATTGGAATTTGTGTATGTATCGAGGATGTATTTGAGGATTCCATAAGATGCTCTACTATTCGAAGTTTATGGTATCAAAGTTTTACGATATTACCTGTTATCGTTACCGGGTTATAGACAAATGAACAAAACAAAAATTTCAAATCCCCATACGTTTCGAGCCGTACAGCTCTTGTCAAAAAACTGCGTATTGGACGTCTGAGATGGCTACGACATGTAGAGCGAATGGACACCAACGCTCCGGCCCGCAGAGTCTTCGAATCTAACCCCGGTGGACGACACAGTAGAGGGCCTCCTCGCCGTAGGTGGCGCGCACATGTTCAAGGGTACCTCCATCAACTTGGAGTGCGCAACTGGAGGCAATTAGCTAAAGACCGAGCTAAATGGAGAGGCTTGTTGGTTGAGGCCCAGGTTCACCCCGAACTGTAGCGCCACCTAAGTAAGTAAGTAAGTTACAGTCTAAAAATGATATCTTATAGTCTGTCTTAAAAAGTCTTTTTTTTTCAAAGTATTCAATCTACTAACTGTTATTATAAGAATATACACAGCACCCAGACTGTAACTTAATGAAACCTTTTTTTTTTCCTCTTGTACAACCCATGCCCGCGTGGCAACGACACTGCGACCTGAAAGATCTATTGTATCGGAGAGTTGGGGTTAATCTAACAGACGTACTACCTCCCTTATGAAAGTGAGTATGTCTTTAGTAGCGGAGCATTTCAGTTCAACTGAAGTCAATGAAACCTTAATTAATAGAATATTTTACACTGCATTTTTCAACAGCCCAAAAAGAGGTGGCATACATACCTATGGCATACATACGTTTTGGCTCAATTGACTCGGCTACATATGTACAACATACATACATATATTACGAATATACTCCGTGGGTTCTACCTGAATTATTTTCCCCAGTAAAGGACTTGACATGGTGCTCAGGCCTATATACTCGTAGCACAGCAATAATTCGAGCGTTGACGCATTACTCACAGCACCTCTGATCAGGAGATCTTAAAAAAAATGGAGGAGCAGCTGCTTGAAGATCCATTCGAGAGTCTCCGTTAGAAGAAGAAGAAGAAGAATAAGGTTTCTCCAGGACAGAAGAGAAGTCGGTTTCACAAGAAACCAAAGCTTATCAAATTTATTCTGGAGGGTAAACCTCCTTATTCTCTTTCCGATAAAGAAAGAAACTCCTTGGTATGGGCTAATGACGTAATAGTCAAGGACTTTTTCTCGATGCCAGCGCCTAAACCGATAGCAACCGTAGCCACTGCCAAACACATGGACGAATGCTATGGCATCTCCTAGTGTGAAGCAGGGTCCAAGACAGAACCTTGCAAGAAGTACAGAGAGGGGATCAGGAGTTCACTACAGCTCATTGTAGTTGACTTCGGGAAGCCGAGCGGCAAGTATTCTCTTGAGTGCGGTCAACTGATTGAAAAGGCTCCAGCCAGAACAAGTATTTACCGCATTCAAAGGAGTATATAAGGAGGCTGCACTGCAAACCTTGCCCCGGAGGAGGTACCTCCGACGGACCGAAGGGAAGGATCTGTGTTTCTTACCTGGAGGTCAATAAATAGGAGATCTCCGGCTTCCTCAAAATCTAGAATCCTTAAATTGATATGAAGGGCTGGGAGGTAGTCGTGGAGAAAGAAACTATAAATGACACCAAAGGATTCATTATTTTAATGAATGCTCCATCGGTGATTACAAGATAAGCAGATGAAATTGTTTAATCAGGCCGGATAGGTTACTCTCAAGTTCCTAAAATAAATTCAGACTGCCGAAGCCTGAGAGGCGGCTGTGGCTATGGATGAGAGGATTTCGACGACCGATGAAGGTAGTGCAAATCAATCTACCTACATCATAGCACAGTTCCTCTGAGCTGAAGCCTCACCTCTGTTACGAGTAATTGGATCTGACCATTATCTAGGAAGCACAGATTCATAACAATCGCGTGATGGGAATAGCGTCAAACAAATACAACTTTTTTTTTTTTATAATAATAGCTACCGCGACCAAGTCAGTACTTGTATCATAGCTAAGAAAACCCTCCATGTACTAATGTAGTCTCGTTTCAGCTCTGGTAATTGGACGGAAGTGGAAGTTAGAGAGCAGAACGGTAGCTATACTATGGCGTCTGGGTATCTTCCCTACGACGATGGCCCAAACGTTCCCTCGGATTCTTTAGGTCATTCCTATCAGCAACAAAATAAGATCAAACTTGGTAAAGAGGTGTTTAAAAACCCGCGTAGTGCAAATTGGGCAAGATTCAGTAGCGAAGTTAGGAACTCGGTCGAAGAATGTCCTGCAGAGAATCTTACCAACACTACAGGTGTCGATGCAGTCAAGGGTCTTACCAATGCGCTTACCAAATCTTTCAATAAATCATGCCCTGCTAGCTAGCTCATCTAATCGGTGGCAGAACTTGATGTAGATGAAAATAACGAGATAATCAACGATCGCATGGGCAATTATGGAAGCTATCATTCATTTCAGGTGTGTGTCATTATCATTCCCTTCTTTCTTTTCCTATTTCGGTGAGGTTATAATCCGAAAACAAGGGATCATATCCCTCCCACTTCACCGTATTTCTACTGATCCACCTGTGGGGTTCGCCTATTTGACCTCAGAAAATATCCGCAGGCCTCCCGATCTTGGATCACTGGGTCACTAAAGCCAATGAATTGCCGATGTCGTCGCATTTGTGTGATCCAGGCGTTTATAGCCCTGCCTCGCGATGTTTTTGGAACGTTCATTGATATTGCCTTTTTAACAGGATTCAAATGATGAGCCGGTCACGTCATTTCGCATTTTCATTCCTAAAGTAGGGAAAGCTAGCCACATGACTCCAAAAGACTACAGACCAATCAGTCCATCGTCATTTCTATTTAAAACATTGGAACGACTGATAGATCTCCCCATAACAAGGGATACACAATAGGGCGTTCCTCGATATAGAGATAGCCTTCAACAATGTAAGCACCGATGCAATACTAAACAGTTTACGCCAAGCTCAGCTGTCTACCGGCCTCTGTAATTGGATAAATTCAACGCTAGGAGGTATTGCAGCAGAAGACGTGTATACAGAGAAACACCTCAAGGTGGCGCACTCTCGCCATTCATTTGGCTCTTTGTGGTGGATAGGATTTTGGAAATACTCGAAGAGAATGGCTTTAACGTGTCGGTATACGCTGACGATGTTGCCATTCTTGTATAAGGAAAATTCCTCCCAATCCTTAGCGATAGACTCAATTATACACTGCTATTACTTAATAAATGGGTCGGTATCCGAGGTCTGAGCTTGAACACTGCAGAGACAGAGATTGTCGTCTTCGCTAGGAAAAGGGTAATCCTTGAGTTCAAACCCCCAGGAACAGAGGGTTTCTGCTAAGCCTCTCAAAGTCAGCACGATACCTGGGCATAATTCTAGATTCCAAATTAAATTGGAAGGAAAGCATTGAGAATCGCATTAAAAAAGCATGTGAAACCTTTTGCGCTTGTGAAAAAGCATTTGTATATTGATTAAATACCGCGGTTTTTCGACCTTCCTATCCTGATCTACGGGCCTTTAACCTGGTTGAAGGCACTGGAGAAGCAATATTAGCTTTCAAGCTTCACCAGAATTCAGATATTAGCCTACATCGTTGTGACATTGCAACTGCGGAAGTGTGCGTTATGTGGGATAACTAGTCGGGCCGCATGATCTCCTATCGACCAATGTCCCGTGGTGATCCCTGTTATCCTGGCGATACCTTTACGCATCGTCTGTTTTTTCCTTGTTGTAGTTTGGCAACATCTTTCTAGATATGATACAAGTTGTCGGACTAGTACGTTTGAAGATTGGGAAGATTTTTGGCTTGACTACTCCCAGAGGAATATGGACTAATTCTGTACTTGAACAGTGGAGAGCTGAGCCTTGCCTGCCCAGTTCATCGGCTTATTCGCTTCCATAAACATTGCTGTGGCCTGGAACCCAGCCAGAGTAACCTTGCATTGATCGTATAGCGAGGCTAACTCATTTCGGCATTCTTGTATAGCTTGGAGTATATAGGTATAGAAACGGAGGCATTTGCTTTGATAGCAGCTTGATTATCAATGAGTATGGGGATCGGCTGTGCGAATAATCGCCGAAAACAAAATCCCCAAAAAATCCGAAAATGAACGTTCGCCCAAATTTTTTTTTTTTTAAATAATTTCTTTAAATCATATCAGAAACTCATATTGTCAATAATAGTAAATAGCTGTTATTTTCTAAGTTGTAAACAAACCGTGTTGTTTGTTACATTAATCTGGTCAAAGCGTCATTCAGAGCCAACCTATTGATTAATTTACTTAAACTCCGCTTTCCGGAGGGGTTTAGCCGCTTACGCGACTTCGTCGCTCCGCTAAGGGTATGTCAACAAATATCAAGCAGGGGCCTGGGGCTAAGTCTATTCGAGAACAGTTTTGTGCGGGCCAAAAGCGGGTAAGTGGATTAATTTATTGAAACTCCGCTTTCCAGAGGGTTTTAGCTGCTCACGCGACTTCGTCGCTCCGCTAAGGGTATGTCAACAACTGTCAGGCAGGCGCCTGGGGCTAAGTCTATTCGAGGTGATTTTTGTACGGGCCAACAGCGGGTAAGTGCTGCGCTTCGCGTGATTCATTTATTTAAACTCCGCTTTCCGGAGTTGTTTAGCCGCTCACACGACTTCATCGCTCCGCTAAGGCAGGCGCCTGGAGCTGTGGGTATATTCGTTGCTTCGCTAGGCGCAGGGACATAAGCTCCAAATTTTTTTCTCGGGAGCTGTGTCCCACTTAAGTAGGACATAAGTCCCAAACTGAATTAGGGACTTATGTTCCACCTAACTTTTTTTTTTAAGTAAGTCTAGAGAATTCAAATACAATACGATGAAGCCTGAATTTTCCTTATATTTTTTCGAGCTTTCAATGAGACTATGTTTCATCTTATAACAGTTTTCGCTTATCTAGATCAGAAATAATTGAAATGAGAAATGTAATATCTTGAGCTTCTTACATACACCTTAGGTCGTCCAGTTACAACGCAGGCGGAAAATGTCCCCTTTACAATTTAAATGTGGGTTGATTGAATTTTCAAGAACCACATCGTCGGTTGTTAAACTGCATTTAAGTTGTTACAATTAACCAATTGTGGCAGGTCCCTCAAGGAAATCATATACATGGATACCATAAGTGCATAGTTGATACATAAGAGAACGCACATGAAATACCTGTGTTCTCTGAAAACAGAATTCTTATAACGTTGACCGCGTAATACACAGAACCATTTTCCTTTCAATCAGTCATAAAACATAATTTCCCAAGAACCATGGTTCTCAAGGTTCTAATTCCAGATCTTTAAAAAAAATTAAACAGCATACGAAATACAATCCCTTATCAAATAAATACGTAAAACTACCCGAAGGGATAATACCTTTTGTGAAAGAATATGTAATCATAATTGGTTAATATTCCCTTAATATTTAATAGCACAAGCTTATATTATACTCTTTCCTACATAATATGTACGAGTAGTTCTGCATTTAAGGATAAGGGTACTTAAACATGCGTATGGCAGTACATATTATTTTTCCATACATTTGGTGAATATCCATTAGGATTCATGAAACCTCAAGGTTCCATACGTAGAGCGTACCTCATAAATTATCCATGCATTGACTGGTCCGTAAGCAAGGTACTGGTGAACAGCCAAATACACTGGCTCTTAGGAATCCGTTAAGTCGTGTGTATCCATTTTGATTTAAATCAAGGAACAAATCGTGGCGATAGAAATGTCATTAATCTTGCTCCCATAGCGCATACATGAAAAACAACGGCCCCAAGTGTAGTCCCTGGTTAGCCTTATCGAATGATATATGCAAGTGAGTATAGAACTGAATAGATGGTGAGAATTTGGGTTGACAATAATGATAAGAGGACTTGTGAATGGATTTCGATTGTCCTAATTTATGGGTCAATTGTAGCTGTCACATTATTGAGATAAACTTAGTCTGCCGTCTGCACTGGTTATATAATGTCTGGTTTGTTGCTAACCATCTTTGATGTACGAGTTTAAATGAAAACATACCCGTGATAATTACTACGCACGCAAGCATACGAAATGTAGGTATACACCAATGAACAGGTACTCGTAGATCAGTGGTCAGTTTTTGATCTAATCGGAGTAATTATTAACGGAGATCCATGTTTCCATTTCCAGACATATTATCGAATCTAATAAGCATTAATTATTTTCGGAGAATTCTCCTGTCTTTAAATAGATTGCTATTGAACATCAGATATCTGCATTATGTGCAGAGTACCATATCTACTAAAATAAAGAGTATTGGTATAGACCACACCATTGTCGGGGTGGGTTAAATAATTTATTCGAAACATACATTCAAGATTTCGCTTTTATGAAACAGGCTTAAAGAATAACTAAAAAAATAAATATTTGGCACAACAGCTCTTTAAGTGCCAGGGCCTAGCTTCTCGAAGTAAACTAGGCGAAGTAAAAAAAAAGAAGAGAAATACTGTCGTTTTAATAAACCTTTAACAAGATATGCCGTTTAGTCGTAGTAACATCGACAAATCAAAGATAAGCGAGAGACTGCAACTAATATTTTTTTTTTATAAATTTCTCAGGAAAGGCGAACATATAACATTTACATAGCTAGCGCCCCGAGATGCCTGCAGTTGTCTCTTGGTTCTGCGTTTAAATTGTTGTAGATTATAGGTTTCTAGAAATAGGTCAGAAAATGAATTTTGATAGAACGATGTTCTTGCGGTTGCCAGGTGAACATGAAAATTGTGTGCGCTAGTGGCCTGCCTGGTAGTCGGTATTTGCTATTCGGTAGCTAGTACTTGGGATCCCAGTCATGATTCATTTTCTGCAAGCAGAGTATCAAGTACCATTGCATTACCTTTCGTTTCGCTTTTGATTACGATTACTATGAAATTTACATTCGTATTATGTACATATGTAATGGGATTTTATTGGAACGAATACTGATTATAACCGAAGATCACAACATTCGAGTCCTGGTATTCGTTACTGTCGTGGTTTAAGTATGTTGTACAGAAAAGTAATGAAATTGGATCGTTTGGCATGAAAGACAGAAGCGTGTAAGAGAAGAAATTTAACATGTAGAAGTAGAACATAAAAAAACGAGAGATACGAGCCGTGCTGCTGCCGAAGAATGTGTTGATGTGTGTTTGCATGTGCACATGTGTATTTTATATTGCTTCTAGAGTTAATGAGTGGTTGAGTTATTAGCTTGTCTACAGATTCGATTCGAATGCGGCACTTGGGTTATTGTGTAAATGAGTATCAGAACCGAATACTTATTTTCAGTACTATTCGATTCCGATACTCATTTCAAGTAACGAATACTAAATACCGGATACTCACTTTTTGTACATGCCTAATACTCACCCACCTTCTATGCATCATCTCTTCCAGCTCGTAACTCGATCGGTCATACTTCCAACGTTCCAACTCGATTTGGCTAAGGACTCCTCACCTCTAGTGGAGGGAAGTCTAAACTTAAACTCTCAAAATGTGTTTGACGACTGTGTCGTTGCGTTTTATTCACTATCTTATATAATGCGGCTCATCAATCAACTTGTTGGGGGTAACCGATCTTCCTTAACCAAAACTATATCACCAATGCTGATGTTCGCTTCAGTGCCCTTCCACTTCACTCGTTGTTGAGGATGTGATAACTACTCTCTAAAACAATCCGTATTTGATGGATCGGCACAAACTTCCACCGGAGTAAGCCTGAATCAATTGATGATGGTGGGCCTCAGGCTCCAAGGGGATATTACAACCATTTTAATGCGATGGAGAACTCATATGTATGTCTTCACTGCCGATATTGAAAAAAATCGGCAGATAAAAATCAATAGCGAACATCAAGACTATGACGAAGTGAAATCAATCAACCAATAAAGGAATACAAACTTACAACAGTCACGAATGGTACAGCATCAGCACCATATCTAGCCGTAAGAACCCTGCAACAGCTAGCTACTGATGGACATCAAATCCAAAAGCTTCAGAGATTGTCAAAAAAGATTTCTACGTTGACGAAGTACTGACTGGACGAGACAAGTTAAAGGAATGTAAGGAGGCCCAAGATCAGCTATAAAATCTGTTAAAGGGTGGTGGTTTTCATCTTCCGAAATGGGCAGGAAACCGCAGACCACTTCTCAAATCAGTTCTGGACGCACGTAATCAGCCTAATATCAATTTTGTTAAGGAGGAGACGATCAAAACTCTGGGAATGCATTGGAATCCTTCAGCTAACACATTCCAGTTTAAAGTACACATAACCACATAATCGAAAATCGAAAGGCATAGATAAACAAAACGTGTGACATTATCGAAAATACGGCTTCTTTTTGACTCATTAGGATGGCCCACACCAGTTACAGTCACTGCTAATGTACTTATGCAACAGATTTGAAATTGAGACTGAAATTCATTGGGTTGAATTATTAAGAGACGAGTTGTAACAGTGTTTGGATCGATTCAGGCATCAACTACCAAACGCCGAATCCATAAAGCCGTTATATATGTATGCAAGAACTACTAAGGATGACATGGAATTTAGAACTACACTGTTAACGTCCAAAACAAAAGTTGCACCCATCAAAAACAAGCTTACGACACCCAAACTGGAACTATGTGGGGCACATTTATTGTCAAAACTTCTAGAAGAAGTGAAACAGATATTCGCGACCCAGATCGTTAAGGTGTTCGAATGGAAGCACTCAACAATTGTATTGTCACAGATAAGAAAAAATGCATCCAACTAGAAAATAGTCATTGCTAACAGAGTACCTCAAATCCAAAAAAACAACGGATCCAAATTCACGGCTACACATCAGATTTGCAGAAAATACCGAGGACTGCGCATCAAGAAGTTTAGATCCAGCACAACTTAACCATCACTCCCTTTGCTAACGTCGGAGATAAAGAAAGACACTATAATGGACAGATTTTCCTCTTATACACATCTGATCAGAACTACAGCCTACTGCAAATGATTTGTGTTCAACTGTGCACATCATGACAAAGACAGGCGGACAGGGGAGCTAACATTCGATGAAACTGAAGAGGCAAAAATGGTCAATTGCATTCGTTGCAATTGTATTCGTTTCCGGAGGAAATGAGATGCTTGAATAATGGAGATGACATTCCTAAAAGGAGTTATTGGAAGTCTTCTAGAGCACGCCAACATAATCTCCAGCGAAAAGCATCCATACATTTTACTGTGCAACAACAGTACCAAGCCATACATGGTTATATCAATCTGATAATGGTCACATTGAGGTAGTCCTATTGGATTTCTCCTCCATTCTTTTAGCGCAGATAGAGACATGCCTTAACTCTTGGTTTCTGATAAAAGTGAGCAATGATATAGGTGATACTCCAATAATCACTTCTGGTCATTTCCTGATTGAATCCATTCTCATTGCAGTACCTGAGCCCTGTTAAGATGACATATGAAGTTATGGTTTCCGCTGGCGGTTATTGCAAAAAATGGGTCAAGATTTCTGGAAGATTTGGTCTACAGAGTACTTACCACATCTTCAACAACGAGTGAAGTGGAAGTGCACTGAAGCGAACATCAACATTGGCGACATAGTTTTGGTTGAGGAAGATCGGTTACCCCCAACAAGCTGGTTGATGGGCCGCATCACCGAAACACACCCTGCGAAGCATAACCATGTCCGAGCTGCACCTATTTAATGCAAAAAGAAGTGTATCAAAAGACCAATCACAAAGCTATGCCCATTACCAGTTGAAGATGCAAAGTTACAGCCAAGCGAGGTACAACACCTGAAATGTACAATAAATGTATGTACATCTTGGACAAAGTCATAGCAAATCTAGAAATTGGTTCTGGTGATGAGGAGCAAGAGAAATATGCAGATAGAGGTCAAGGCTCAAGAATTACCGCCAACAGCTGCAGATAGGCGTTTTATTGCGACCAATTTCCACTTGGCTTGAAAGGTGGCCCCAGCATGTTATGATAACGAAACCAGACGGGTTTTTTTATTTAATTTTTTGTTTTATATTTTAATATCCAACTCCCGTTTTCTGTTTCAATTTTTGTTCCAAGCTAGGTTAGGTTATGTTAAGTTGGCTTTCCGCACGAGAGTGCAGACACACTTAGACCAGTGAAGGCCCTTTGTGATACACGGATCAAACCATTTGGCCACACAGGGACTAATAAAACCAACCGGAGCTTTTGATAGAGCGATGAATGCACATGATGTCTAAGGATGCCAGATAGCCGAGGTCTTCAAGGAAGGGGAACCCTAGATGGAGCATTATTTTATGCGTTAGGGCTGCACAAGTGCATAGGAGGTGAAGGATGGTTTCCTCCTCCTTCTTGTCTCTACAGCTTCTCCAAAAGTCGTTGGAGAAAAGGCCAAATCTTTCGGCATGTTGGTCAATAAGATCATGTCCAGTGAGAACACCGACAACGCAGCTGATCTGTGATCGCTTTAGCTTGACCAACTAGGCACTACGTTTTTGGTCCAGCCTAGGCCAGATCTGTTTCGAAATGTGACACGTTAAGTCGTTTTCCCATCTGAGGTTGGTTTTGCTAATAGCGTTCAGCTTTAGTAGATGCTTACATGTAGCAAAGGGCATACCCAGGGCTGGCCTGTCAGGTTTCAGGGCTTCCTTAATCGCAATGATTTCCGCCCGAAAAACGCTACAATGATCAGGAAGGCGGAACGAGATGCTTTGATTGAGCTTTTCGGGGAAAACACCACAACCCACCCCACCACCGGTCTTAGAGCTATCTGTAAAGAAGTGAACCGAACTACCATCGACAGGGGGGAGATGACACATTCATCCCGTTCAGGGATGTTTGAACGGAAGTTACGCTCAAATCTCAGCTTCGGGGGGGTGTAGTCCGTGTTTTCGTGCTTGTAGTTGAGGAGATAAAGGATCGAGGAGTGGCCAACGCGGTAGGTAGACCACTGAGAGGAGGCTTTTAGACAGATTGCCGCAAAGGGAGCAATCTGTTTGCCGAAAATATCTAAGGGTAGCAGGTTGAACAAAATGTCCAGTGCCGCAGAGAGAGTAGTTCTCAGTGCACCACTGATGCAAATGCATGCATGCCAATGTTTAAAGGGTAAGGTAAAGCGCGAAAACTCAGTTAACATGCAAAAGAACTAAAACGCCTAGCTTCCGATCTTGACCACGTTTTTATTTAGAGAGACAGTAGATGACAACAAGACAGTCAAAGATTAATGGCAGAATGATTGTGCTAGTAGTGTTGTCATCTTCTTAAAGAAAGTTTATACTGTTAGTGTTGCTATCTTCTTAACATTTCCGCCCACCTCGTCCAGGTCCTGCGACGAAATGGGTACAGTTGTGGGTTGCCGCCCACCGTGTGGATCTCCTCGCTCGCTGTCGATTGGAAGTGCCACTAGCTTGGATATGGCCATTTTTATGATCGACGACTGGGTACTAACAGTCGCAACCCGAACTAAGTCATCGTCTCCAGTATGCACTTCAAGGACGCGACCCAATGCTCATTGAATGGGGGGCGCACGTTCATCGCGAATAAGTACAAGGTGACCGACCTGAAGGTTCTCCTTTGTTTGTCGCCATTTATATCTCACCTGAAGTTCATGCAAATACTCGCAACTCCATCTTTTCCAAAAATCCTGTTGCATTTGTTGTAGTTGTTTCCACTTGGTGAGTCGACCGGTCTTAATGTCAAGTAAGTTACGCTCAGGAACTGCAGTGATGGGGCCGCCCACCAAAAAATGCCCGGGAGTCAAAGCGACTAAGTCCGTGAGATCATCTGATATAGCTGAAAGAGGCCTCCAATTAAGAACGGCCTCGATTTGCTTTAGGACGGTGTAGAACTCCTCGAAGGGTAACAGGGCTTCGCCTACGGTTCATTTGAGATGATGCTTCATGCTCTTAATTCCGGCCTCCCACATGCCTCCAAAGTTTGGGGACACCGATGGTATGAAGTGCCATGAGACTCCATGACATACAATAGATCGCGCAGCCGCTCCTAACTGCTTGCGATAGGCATCAGCATGGTCCTTGAGAATCGTATTGGCGCCGACAATGGTCGTCGCACAGTCACTGTATATGTCAGAGCTATAACCTCGCTGAGCAAAGAATCGTCGTATTGCTGCAAGAAATGTATCGGTAGTCATATTGCTTACAAGCTCGAGATGGATAGCTCGTGTGCTGAAGAAAATGAAAAGAGCGACGTATCCTTTATGAATACGACCTCCTCTTCCTCCTCCTTTTGAAGAACGAATCTTATATGACCGCCGTAATCCAAACCGCAGTGTTTGAATGCCGGTGCGGGGGTGCAGCGGTGAGTGGGAAGGCTTCCCATAATTTGGTTTCTTATGGTTCCCTTTTGACGGAAACATTTTATTCACCGAATGAATTTCTGAATTGAGGAGAGTGCGTCGATTACCCAGTGTAGCCTGCATAGTAGATTCCTGTGCTTGAGCAATGAGCATTTTACACAACCGGCTCTCTCTCGGTAGAATGATTGGATATCTTTCGGAAGCAGGTATCATGGCGTTCCTGAGCCTACCGTTCAACCGAACGATACCCTGATCGTCTATCATCGGGTTTAATTTTAACAACTTACTCTTTATGCTGATAGGTTTGCTTTGAAGGAGACAAGAAATTTCGTTAGTAAAATAAAATTTTTGAACATACCTTATCCAAAATCGTAAAGCAGTGCTTCTCTCAGCAGCTGTGGACCAGGGCGAAGTATCATGTGACTTCTTTGAAATCACCGCAATAAACCGTTGGCACCATGAAGTAACAGCAATCAGTTTGTTGATGTTTGAGTACTTGTTCAGCAAATCCCATTCCATGCCGTTGACCGACAGTGGAAGGCACGGTGCAGTCAGTAATGCGGGGACTTCGACAGCTTCACATTGATTTGACATTGTTAAATGCTCCCACAATGTCAAGGAAAGCCACAATAGTGTATTCTTTAATGCTCAAAGATTGTTCAATGATGCGCACAAGCGAATGTAAGGCTGTTTCAATGGATTTGTCTTTGCAGTACGCATATTGGGACGGCGAGAGCAAAGCCGGGCTAATACTTTGCTGAAGGTGGATATCACTTAACCTTTCTAAAGTTCTAAGTAGAAAGGATGATAGACTGATAGGTCGGAGATCCTTTGCTAGCTTTTTCCTCCCTTTGGTATGAAGATGACTTCAACCTCGGTCCATAGTCTAGCAATATAGCCCAGATTTAGACAGCCCGACATGATGATTTTGAGCCATGGAAGCACAATGTCCTCGCATTGCTAAATTTCAGCTGGAATAATACCGTCAGGTTCTGGGGACGTAAAGGTTTGAAACTGCGCATGGCACATCGGATCTTTTCTGTAGTAACCAAAACTAAGAAGTTGCCGCAATGTTGAAGGGAGGTATTTAGCAATTGCGAGACAGCACCAGGAGAGCTACAAATGAAGTGAGTACCTAGTAAGATGTTAATGGATTCCTTAGCAGAGGAGGTCCAGTGACCATCCGGATGCAAAAGGTAGCTGGATATAAAGGGCTTTGAGAGAGGATTTTCCGCAACCTAGAAAATTCCGAGGGCTCTTCAATGCTGTCTCAGAAGAGTCTCCAGGATCATCGTTGCTCCTTCCTCAGTGAGATTTTGTATTTCCTGAGAGACAATTTATAGGAGTCCCAATCGGTCGTCTCGCTCGAGCTTTTAGCAATATTAAAATGGAGCCTACCGTCTTTTCTAAGAGTACTGAGATTTGAATTCCACCAAGGTGGTTTCGTTTTACCCCGAGGTTTGCGGAGTGGGCAGGGTGCAGACATGGCAGACATGGTTTTTTTTATAATTTCTAAAAACCTTCTGATCAGGCAGATGGTCGTCAAGACCAAATTGGAGATGACGATGGTCTGAAAAAGAGTGCTTTCAGAGACTCTCCAGTTCCTAACCAAGTTATATAAGTGATCGGAAACAAGGGTGATGTCCAGGACTTCTTGTCGATCGCGAGTAATGAATGTCGGTTAAGACCCCCCGTTAACAGATTACGAGATTAGTACTAAGGATAAAATCAAAAAGTTGCTCACCTCTTTCATTTATGTTGGAACTGCCCTAGATTGAGTGATGGGCATTCGCATCACAGCCAATGATGAGACTAGTATTAAGGTTCTCCGCTTTAGCAATCAAGCTCCCCAAGATATCCGAAGGGAGTGTGCCCACATGATCATGACATAAAAATATGCCGATACCAGCCAGAAATTTCTTGACCGCAATTCCAGGTTGGCAGCGACTATGCGGTGATTGCTGAAATTAGAGAGTAAGAAGATGTTTAAATGGGTCTTCGCAAGGATATAGGATCTCGGTTAACCTTCCTTCCCTGCGTAGATTAATTTGTAGCTGGGAGTCTTGAGGCCACAAATCCGGTTTCCAACAAGTCATGGTTTCTGGATCAAGACTAAGTCTTTCCCGTTTTTGTTGATTCGGAGAATAAGGGAGGCCGAAGCCGTGATAGAGCGATGCAGGTTAATCTGAAGGATCCACAGCCTTGGAACCACTTCTCTGTACAGAAACTATTATCACGGTATTGTTGGCTTCCCCTAAGTCTGATGATAAGAGGTTGTCCTCGAAAGAGAGGCCATTAGGGTCCAGGATTATCTTAGGATCAGAGGGTTCGGCAAGAATGGTGGCACGTATTCTGGGTCGGTTAAGAATCTGGTCTTTTTCCACGATCTCCAGCTGTACACCTGGCCAAACCTGCCCTAATCTGGAGACAGCCATTTTGTAGAGATCCTTCAATCAGGCAATTAATTTGACATTCCCTTGACGCCAGACGCCAGCCACCATCCCTGCAGGAAACATCAGGGCCGGGATGGTCACGTAGGCTTTGGAGACAATTGTTGGCGAGTTTATTCTCCACCTTTCTCCATTTGTACGCCGTAATGATGCCACCCAGGTCGCTGTGGTCAACGACCGCGATCTCCAAGTGTGCCTTGAGTTGGTTGAAGGGCTTGATTGTAACGATCGAAGGTACTACCTTGCTCTTTTTGGCTAGGGTGGGAGACTCATCCTGAGACCTCTGGCGTTTAAACGATAAGTCCTTGTTGCATGAGTCGGGGGTGAGCTGGACACGTTTGAGTGCCCAGCTTAGAGAAGTCTTATGCTTCTGAGTCCTATCCTACTCAGGAATATCCTAATTATGGCGAATTACCTTATAAGGTAGCCGGCGATCTTGGTAGAAAATCTTGGAGAGAGCGACATTTCGCAAGCTCGAAGCCGAGCAGTCCGTTGCCCCTGAAAGGGTTTTGAGAAGGGGATGTGGATCCTTCGAGGTGGAGGGAACAGCGTGCTGTAAGCTCGAGGCCGAAGCTAGCTGCCCCGGAAGGTGCAGAGCTAATTTGTAGTCTAACCCCTCGCGTCTCATGGCCGGGATTTCCATTAGGACCAGGTACTGATACTGATGTCGTAGCTGCCGGCGGATTAGACGCGTGTTCAGCAACCCTGGAAGTGACCACTTGCTCGCAACTGCTCGCATAACTAGTACTAGGCCTCAAGGCCAATGCGCTACTAGGGATTGCCTTAGCAGAGCTTGCGGCTACGCTTACCAGGAGGTTGGAAGACGTTTTTTCAAGAAGACCGTACTCTTTTTTTACTTTTTTTATTGTATATTTTTCTTATTTTGGTTTTTTATATTATTATTTTTGTTCATTTTTTTGGATCCACGAGTGGCGGAGAATGGAAGGTCGACCTGCACAGAAAGCCGCATTGTGTAGGTAAGGCAGGCTAATCCGTAGGTCGCCAGGTATCCGGATACTCCGTTAGCGACTGGGCTATTATTTAAAGTGAGCCCCCAGCCAAGCTGATCATCGGAACGGGTTGTATTACACATTGATCCGACCCACCGGAGAGGAGAGAGGAAAGGATAAGATATGATTACGATGACTACATCTTGGTTTAAAGTCTCATCTGGGGAATAGTACCCGAGAGTCATTGCCCTTTACTAGCCCTTACACCGCAGCGAGGTGTGTAGTCAAGTTAGGGTTGTTACCAGCTAAGTAAGGCAAATATACTCAAATTCGATTAATTGCTAAATCATTTAATAATTAAAGTGTTGTATATATTTGTAAAATAAGCAATATTTTAGTATATAAGATAGTGAATAAAACGCAACACATTTTGAGAGTTTCAAGTTTATACTCCCCCTCACCAGCGGTAAAGAGTCCTTCGTAAAAATTCTAAATTCAACACGACCCTTAACGTTCATCCATCACGTCATCGGTATTTAAACTCATCACGTCTATTTTTCATCCATTCGGTTCAATTGTGGAATTTTTTAACTTAACTAAGTATCAAAACTTTTTCCAATAGCTTGATTATTTCTCGCCTCATATTTTTTACTCACTTTATTCTTTAATTAAATTTGTCTATCTTAATTTTTAACGTTTGCATTCAAAATCATTAAGCATGTTTTAGCCCTTTATACTAAATATAAGTATGTATTTACTATATAAGATTTTATCTTAATGTATATACTCGTACAAACCACTAAATCAAATTAATTCAATCGAGTTGAATTGAATAGGTATGTATATACATCAAATACCAGAAATCTCAGAAACGGGTTCATTGTGCGTTGCCTCTCCACTACTGTATTAATATTTCTATTATATCGAAAAGATAATGCAAGAAAACAACAACAACAACTAAGTCGCCACTGCCGAATTCCAAAGGCAGTGTAATTTTGTCGGCCGTAATCCGAAACCAATTTATTTCTTGCGCTACATACACTCCCTCACTTTCAATAATGTCATCGACCATTGATTTCAGTCGGTATTTATGTTAAAACTAGAATATTCATTCGTGGTGCCATTTCTAAATTTCTGGTCCCAAACTGACCTGGACTTCGATTGGGTCAACTCAACATACACACACAAAAAGAAGTGCTGCTGCTGAATATTTTATTTTATTGTCACATGGGAAATTCCAAACTCGAATCAATTTATATCGCTTTTTATTCTATTTTACTTGAATCTAACTTTAGGGTTCGCTAGAGCTGAGATTCATTCCATCCATTGTCGTCTCATCGTGCTGTCTCTTTTCCATGCGCACATTGAGTTGTCCTTTAGTACTTGTCGTCGAGGAGACTGAAATTCGTTGGTAAGGACACCAGAGAAGTGTTCAAAATGTGAACGGAATAAATTTTCTATGTTCGGATCTTCTATCCCTTGAATTGGAAGGTCTAGTTTTTTCCTGATTTCTTTCGAGATGGATTTGGGAACAATGCAAAAAAAAGTTTTTTTCATGAATGGAATTTTATAGATTTTTATTTCTTTCTCCAAGTGTTTGCATTTTTGTGCTATTTCTTTCTTCTTTATTTCTGGATGGTTGCGACTTGACACACGTATAAAAATCCTGAAAAGTAATTTAATTCCGAAGGGACTTGATTTTTGGTGAAGAGTATAAGTATTTGAATAATAAGAATTTCTGTCCATATACTCGTAGATTTTTCCTTTAGATTTCACAACCATAAATTCGTTTTAATGAATTTACGTATACTATTTTAGTATTATTGATAGTAGGTTTATGTAAAAATCAATGATTACTATGTAGAACATTTTTTATTACTTGTTTTAGGAAATTGTATGTAATTTCAGAGCATTAACTGCCTAACTCGGATGGAATAACCAAGGCTTCGTGTGCAGCATCGGGAAACCACTGACTGCTCAAAACTTGGCTTGGGCCAGTAGCGCAACAATAAAGTTCGTGATGAAGGGCTTGCTTTACCTCCGTGTGGTGGTCCCTGGGCAACTATACGTATAAACCCTTATACGTGTAGGCTAAAATTGCAAGTGCGGGTTGTCTAGGGCCTTGATTCTAGACTAAGTAACGTGGGCCAGCAATCTGCGTTAGCGAACATTTTCCCGCTACAGAAACCGGCACTATGCCCGATGACGACTTTTGGCTATTGTACGCGGACAAAGATAGGTTTCTGGAATGTAAAGACGCTCCTCGACGCAGGAAGTGAAGGACCTCACAATGCCAGATTTCTTCAATCCTCTTCCTTTTATCAGCGAAGTTATGATCCGAAAATAAGGGATCATAACCCTCCCACTTCACCGCATTTCTACTGATAGGCCTGTGGGGTTCGCCTATTAAACCCCAGAAAAGATCGGCAGGCCCGCCAATTTTGGATCACTCGGTTACTGAGGCCAATGAAATGCCGATGTCGTCGCATTTGTCTGATCCAGGCGTTTATAGGCCGGCCTTTCCTACATCGCGATGTCTTTGGAACGTGCATTGATATTGCCTTTTTAACAGGGTTCAAATGATCTCTTCTTTGAACATGGCAATACCAGCGGTCGCGTTCTACTTTTTGTACGATTTAAGACGCTTCCCTGGTGCACTCCGAATTTGATTGGGATCTCTTCGGTTACTCCAGCGGAGCATCTTACTCTTGTCTTTGCTCCATCCACTCTTGTCTTTGCTTGTCCACGATCATCTGTACATAGGTTTCTGGAACCCCTCGATGTCTTAGCGCCACCCATATCAGATCTCGTGGTTGTCTGTCGAATGCCTTTTCAAAGTCAACCAATACAATATGCAAATCCCATAGGGAATCACCATGTTTTTCCATTGCGATCCTTATACTTTGGATTGCATCTGTGGTTGATTTACCCGAGACAAACCCGCACTGATCATCAGATAACCGTATTATTTTTCGCAGTCGGCCACCTAATACCCGCTCAACGATCTTCATGGTGTGTGACATCAGCTTGATCGAACGGTAGTTATCACAGTTTCGCGTATCAGATTCCTTAAATACGAATAGGAATTCATGCGATATAATTAGATATTTTGGGGGTAAATGAAATAACATGGTTAGAAGCGGGCGAGTACTAGACCCCAACGCGTAACACTATACTACTCTTTTCCGGAAGTCCGGGAGAGTATGGAGTCGGACTGCTGATAATAACAACAGCACACATGGGCCGAATTTCCTGGCAGCCTCATGGTGATAGAATTATTACGGCCAGATTCCGAACTAGAGTACGACGCGTCACCATCATACAGTGTTATGCGCCAACGAATGCTCGTCTGAGGACGAAAAGGAGAGCTTCTACAATCTTTTAAGCGCCGTCTTCAACACAGCACCAAATGGAGACATTGTCATAGTGATGGGGGATTTGAAAGCCAAAGTAGGCAACGACAACGAAGGGCTCAAACATGTAATCGGGAAGCATGTTCTAGGCAACCGCAATGGCAACGGCGAAAGTTTTGTGGAATTCTGCAATGTCAACCGCCTTGTGATAGGTGGCACCATGTTTGAGCACAAAACCTGCCACAAAGTCAGCTTCAACGACAGGCAAGCAACCTCCAATCAAATTGACCACTTTGCCATCAGCCGCCGCTTTAGAAGTAGTCTCTTGGACGTCGGAAACAGGCGAGCGGCAGATGTGGGGTTAGCACAGATCACTTTCTTATGATAGCTACTCTCTCAACATCGATAGACTAAGTGATCCCTCAATATGCCAACAATTATGGGAGTGGAGGAAATCAGCAGCGCACTGCCCGCAACCATCCAAGACCATTGGTGTGCTGTGAAAAATGTTTTTACATCTGGTGCTGAAAGAATTGTCAGTCGATCGCAGGAAGGCATAGGGCGTGGTTTTCCGAGGATACCTGGAGAAGGATTGACAAACGAAAGTAGCTGAAAGTTCACGTTGCAGCTACTCCAGCAGCAGGAAGAAGAGCTAGAGTCCCTATATCGCATGAAGATAAGAGAAGTTCAGCGTAGCGTGCGACGTGACAGGCGCAATTATATCAATGCGCTGGCCACAGAAGCAGAAGAAGCTGCACGAAGGTGCGACAGTAGGACCGTCTACAGAATCACCAAAGAGGTCGCAGGTGGTCGCAGCTCCAGCCAACGCCCATTGAAAAGCCTAAACGCTTTCTTGTTCATTTCGGATGAGGACCAGCTCAAGAGATGGAAAGAGCATTTTGCTATGGTTTTGTACCGCGTGTTCGCTAGCGATATGCTCCCAAATCAGACTGAGGTGCCTGAGGTGAGAAATGTCCGAATGCGCACTACGACTCCCAGTAATGATGAGATCACTACCGCGGTCAAGGCACTTAAAACTAACAATGTGGTAGGATTTGACGGTATTCCAGCAGGTCTCTTACGAGCAGCACCAACAACATCAGCTGAGCTTCTGCTTTCACTTATAGAGAGAGCTTGAGAAGCTGAGAGCTTTCCTAACGAGTGGAAAAGGGGAATGATCGTCAAGCTTCTTAAGAGAGGAGATTTAATGGAGTGCGGAAACTGGAGGGGTATCTGCGTGCTGCCTGCTGTAGCTAAGATAATAGCTAAAATCATCCTGGAGCGAATCAAAGAAAATCTCGACGACACGCTCTGGATCCTCCTGTATCGACCACATCAACACCCTAAGGATTATCATCGAACAGTGCGTTGAATGTGGATCGCCACTCCACCTGTGTTAACAGGGAGTTTATTTGGCAAGCCTTTTTTTTATCGGGATAGTAAACGCTCGACTGATCTCCACCTTCTGCTGGCGAACCAGATTTACTTTTTTTATGTTTTGGAACTTAGGGCAACTCCGATAGTTTGCGGTGTAAACCCTGTTCATACATAATGCACACGTGGATGGGTTTAGAGAATCTGCATCTTCTTACTTATTTATTTTTTTGTTTCTCGGGATAGGAAACGCTCGACTAGAGCACTCAGACGCAACTGCTCCATTGTACTACCAGAGACCAAACCCTGATTTACCCATTTTATTGGAATTTCCTTGTGTTTCTAAGAAAGCCAAGCAAGCACTTCAATGATGAGGAGATAACAATACCAGCACTTACCACATCAGCACAGAGGACCTGCCACCTGATACTAGCACAGGCCGGACACTCACAAAGACAAAGTTCCGCGGTGTCGCCGCTATCTCCACAAGCGTCGCAGATTGTAGTGTCACTCAAGCCCAGCATGTTAAGATGTTTGGCGAAAGCAAAGTGGCCTACGCCAATAAGTTGTCTACGGACTTTTCTGCTGAGAGAGAGAGAGTGTTTCATCTACCCCGTGTTGTCTGGCCGAGTCGCAGTCAAAAGTACCCTCAATGTCGATGAAGATGCGCATCGCGTATTTTTTCCTATCAAGCGCGCATTCAATTCTGGCCACTAAATTTTGAAGCGCGGTCTCGCCGGATTTCCCATGCTGATAAGCATACTGCATCCCCGATAGATGATGCAGCTTCAAAGCAACTTTGTGCAGGTGAAATTCTACCAGTCTCTCCATACTTTTCAGTACGAAGCAGGTTAAACTTATGGGTCTGAAACTCTTGGGGAGCGAATAGTCCTCCTTACTTCGGTATGAAAGCTACTCTGATTGTCCGCCAAGATGTAGGAATATATGCCAGCACCAAGCCAGTGGTGAAAATCGTTTTCAGAGTTGGCAGCAGCTGATCTATACCCTGTTGCAGCATAGCATATTCCATCGGTGCCAGGCGATTTGAAACCAACAGAAGATGCCTCAGCATATTTGATGGCCTCAACTGTCACCACGGTAAATGCAATATTCCAGCTGCGCCGAGAAGCCGAGTTTTCTGACTTAGATCAAGCTCAACCTGGGTAAGCGGGCCAAGCTGTGACCTAGTGGTTATCTGATTGCCAGGGAAGTGAGGTCCAGTAGAAGACTAGAAGATTCCGCTTTGGTTTCAGTAAACTTGCCATCAAACTTCCTGAGTGACTCCATTTTGGTCGGCTTGCCCCTTCTGAGGACCTTAACCAACTTGCTGGTTGCACCTAGAGTCTCGATCTTTTCACAAAAACCTCTATAAGAAGCACTTTTCGACAACCGAATTAAGTTCTTATAGTCTTTTTTCTTAGATCTAAAAAGATCCCAGTTGCCCTCTAAATTTGTCTTGAGTGACCTTTTTAGAAATTTTCTAGATTCCTTCCTAAGTAGCTGCAGGGGTTTTTTTTCCTGCGCTCCACCAGGGAACCGGCGTTCTGCAGGTTTTTTTTCTTTTTTCATTGGGCACGTCAGTTCAAAACAGCTGGTAAGAACGCTAGTCAGGTTCTGAACAGCATCCTCAATCTTTCGTTTCGTTTTCAGTTTAGTTGGAGTTTTGACAGATCTTCCCTAAACCGCACCGAGTTGGTTTTACTCGGATTCCTCCTCTCCTGGAAAGTTATAGCCTCGCATTCGATTTGGAAAGCAATGTATCTATGGTCTGTCAAGAACGCCTCCGGCAGTACCATCCAGTTAGTAATTTATTTGATATACCTATAAGGTAGAGTCAAGTCAATTACCTCCTGCCTCCTTGCCGTAACAAAAGTTGTCTGGGAGTCAACATTGTTAATTACCATGCCAGACGATAGTATAAAGTCTAGAAGATGGTTTCCTCGTATGTTACATTTGCTGCTACCCCAGACTGTATTATAAGCATTAGCGTCGCAACACATGACTAGTCTCGAAGTCGAAGCACTTTTCGACAACCGAATTAAGTTCTTATAGTCTTTTTTCTTAGATCTAAAAAGATCCCAGTTGCCCTCTAAATTTGTCTTGAGTGACCTTTTTAGAAATTTTCTAGATTCCTTCCTAAGTAGCTGCAGGGGTTTTTTTTCCTGCGCTCCACCAGGGAACCGGCGTTCTGCAGGTTTTTTTTCTTTTTTCATTGGGCACGTCAGTTCAAAACAGCTGGTAAGAACGCTAGTCAGGTTCTGAACAGCATCCTCAATCTTTCGTTTCGTTTTCAGTTTAGTTGGAGTTTTGACAGATCTTCCCTAAACCGCACCGAGTTGGTTTTACTCGGATTCCTCCTCTCCTGGAAAGTTATAGCCTCGCATTCGATTTGGAAAGCAATGTATCTATGGTCTGTCAAGAACGCCTCCGGCAGTACCATCCAGTTAGTAATTTATTTGATATACCTATAAGGTAGAGTCAAGTCAATTACCTCCTGCCTCCTTGCCGTAACAAAAGTTGTCTGGGAGTCAACATTGTTAATTACCATGCCAGACGATAGTATAAAGTCTAGAAGATGGTTTCCTCGTATGTTACATTTGCTGCTACCCCAGACTGTATTATAAGCATTAGCGTCGCAACACATGACTAGTCCCATCTCCCGAGTGTCACAGTACTTAATAAGGTCGGCAACCACTTTCGGTGATGGAGGCATTACCAAATCATAAGGGAAGTAAGCCGACGCAACGGCGAAAGTTTTTCAACTTCCGGTCGTTTCGTAGCTTACAGCTGTAGCAACCAAGTCCCGCCCACAGAATTCTCCAAGTTGGTTACTGAGAGGAAATTTGGCACAATTAGACAAGCTCGTCACATAGCACTGTTACTCCACGAACACCTCCAAAGCCACATATGCGCTTGTTCCGCACGTATGGCTCCTGGATAGATGTTATTTGGGGTTTTGTACGCACTACGGAAAGTCAGCTACTTAAGCGAGCGGTAGCAGCCCTTGAGTGATGGAGGTTTTTCTGCGAAAATATATAAGATATAGTCGGTGTTTTATTAGTAGAATGACGCGCACCAGGTGCGCACACGCTTCCGTCGAGACGAGCGTCATTACCCGTAGCTTTGCCTGCGTCAGCCATTTTCTGTCCGCTCGTGCTGGGACCTTTAGGGGTAACAGGATCAGCATCCACCAGATTTTGTGCGCAGATAACGCCACCGGTAAGAGTGTGCCCAGCAGAAGAGAGCACATCAGATGCGTACACGCTTCCACTAAGGTCAGCAGTCGAAACTTGCTCGTCAGATTGGACCTGTTCGAGCCGACCGAAAAGGAGCCAGCGTTGGGTCTGAGGGCTTGATCGGCTCCGTCGGAGTACTTTCTACCGACCTAAGCCTCTTTCCTGTCGCTATTGAAGAGCAAGTCCTTTCGGTGCTTGCACCTTCAGCTGATTCTGCCGCCAACGCCGCCTTCCTTCTTCTCCTTTTCAGTTGACTCTTAGTCAGGAGCTTATAGGAGTGCGCCACTTCAGTAGCTCGTTCAGCCTTATTGGTTTCTCGAGTCAAACCATCACCGACACAACCTCGATCAGCTGCCCGTCTATTGAGACAGACATTAGACATTCCAGCCGAAGCCTTTCCGCCATTTTCTTTGACATTCCAGCCCAGTTTACCAAACGAGTCGGAGAAAGAGCTACAGGAGTCTTCTGAAGCAAGCATTCCTACTACTTCCGGGTCAACGCCGAAGCGGGGGCTAAGAGTATGGTGGTTGGGACCTCCTATGACCTCGTCCTGGCCGTAATCGAAAAGACCACGGGTGGATTATCGTTTTCGCAAGTACCACCTGAAGTGAATATCTCTTCTTTTTTTTTCCGGAGGAATTCGATGGGCTCTTACATCCCAGCTGAAACATCTTGACTACGCCGACGATGTATGCCTACTCTCAGTCAAAATTATAGACCTCCACTAGCAGATGTAGAGAGGGAGGCGGACGGCGTCGGGCTGAAAATTAATACTGCAAAAACTAAAATGATCAGCCTTGGAACAAATTCATCGGCTCCAATTTGCATTGCTTTCACTTAGCTGATGCCTACCAACTCCTACTCTCAACCTCCACGCGGTGACAGCTGGGTGCCTAGTATCTTAATCCAAGAAATGGGTAACCCACCCCGTTTGGAGGATTCTTGGCGGCGGCAGATAAGCGAAGGGGGCGAAGAGTGCTTTCTTACTAGGGCACTTCTTCTTGTTTCAGGCGGCAGCGAACGAATTCCCTAGACGGAGTCAACTGTGGCGTCCATAGTTCCAGTTAGGTTCAAATTAGTGAATACCTTGCGCGAGCTGCTTCGACGTATTCGGATCACAAGTCGGTAAGGAATTTTCAATGTTGGTCAGAATCTTGGAATAGAGATAGTGGCGGAGTAGCACTTAATGGGCCAACGACAGCGCTTATAGTTCAGTAGTGGACTACTGGCACCGGTGTACCCGGCCCCTCACCCTAGGAGTATAACTAAAGGAACTGACCCTCCAGGTTGGGGGTTGTGCCGTCGGGGTAACTTTCCTACCACGTAAGAAAACGAAGGGTTCCAAAACAACCAAAAGGTTCGGATAAGCAGGACTAAGCTAGCAAAGCTAGCACCTAGACTGCTATAAAGCTGATATAACCGCCATCCAGGAAGTATGATAGGATGGGCCGGGCAAAAAGAGAATGTAAAACTGTGACATCTACTACGGTGATTGCTACAGAGGCAACAGGCAACGCTTATTCCGATGCAGATTTGTTATACGCGGCAGACTTAGACAAGACGTCTTAAGCTTCCGACACGTTAGCGAGCGTATTATGACTATCCGGATCTAGGTTAAATTCGCTTACATGCCCCCATGGAAGAAAAGGACCCTGCCACCAAAGATTCTTTCTACGAGCTCCTCGACAAAACATACGAGCAATGTCCTAAATACGACGTTAAAATCGTATTGGGCGATTTTAATGCCAAAATAGGAAAGTAGGGCAGTCAGTAAGCATAGCCCACGGAACACCACGTTTGATAATGAACAAGGGCTAATTGATTTCGCTGTGGACCGAAATGTCACCATAGCAACCACATAGTTTCCTCATCTCAATATTCATAAGCAGACATGGCGGTCCAATGATCATGTAACGATCAACCAAGTTGATCATATTGCGATCGACACAAGACATGCTTCCAGTATTCTGGATGTCCGGACCTTCCGAGCGGCCAATGTAGACTCGGAACACTACCTTGTTGTAGCCAAGGTACGAATGCGGATATCCCAAACTCAGCAACAAAGAACAATCACTGTGAGAAAATTTAACGTTGAAAAGCTACAATCGCAAGAGACCGCCAGAGTCTTCGCTGTGCTCGTATCTCGAAACCTCTCAATCACCCCTATACCGACAGCATAAAGTGTCGAAGACCAGTGGCAACTCTGCCAACATACCATCAGAAACGCCGCGACTGATGTGCTGGGTCTCGCTCGCACACCACCGCCAAACCCCTGGTTTGACGAAGAATGCCGGCGAGTGCATGCAGCAAAACAAAAAGTACATAAAGCGGCGCTGCAAAGGAAGACGAGAGTTGGTCGTGAGCTCTACGAGCAAAAGAGACGGAAAAACATCGGCTTCTCCATAAGAAGACGAAAGAGCATGAGAAGCGCGCGATCGAGCATAATGAAAGTTTATACTCCAGAAAAAACGTTCGAAAGTCTTGCCAAAAGGTAAAAATAACGTGTCAGAGAAGCAATACCCGTACAGAAACCTGTAGAGATGAAAATGGAAACCTCATTGTAGAATTACAGTCGGTGGTGAGAATATGGAAAAACTACTTCTGCAGACTGTATAACGGTGACGAAGACCAATATCCCACCGTCAGGTAAAATGAACCATTCAACATAGACGATGATAGTCAAAATTTCCATCCACCTGACCAAAACGAAATGTGGATAGGTCAGGTTAGGTTAGGTAAGGTGGCTGTCCTGACAGGGTCAAGACACACATAGACCACTCGGGTCCATTGTGATACCACGTAGAGTTGGGACCGAAGAATCAGCGGTTACCGGGGAACCTTAACTTTTCTCAGGAGGGTGTGGGGTGAGAATAACTATGCCTGAAGTGGCTAGAGAGGGTGACTGTCTCAATCAACCCTAAGTCGGTGTGTACCGGGAAGGTATAGTGTACAAACAAGTATTGGGGGTGACTGATTCAATCGAACCTCCAGTACTGTTTTGTAAGTTGTATTGGGAAGTCTGAGTATAAACCGTGTAGGTGTAGAGATGCATACTTTATTCATGGTTTTGGATACTTTGTCTACCATCTGGTCGATTTCAGATGGTGATAATTTTATTTTATTTTATTTAGTTAGCTTAATACAAGCAGTACAAACTTAAGGCTAATTACCTAAAAAAATAATCAATAACTTATCACAAATTTTTTTTTATTTTTTATTTTTGATTATTATTTTTTATTTTTAAAACTAACAAAACAACTTAAAACTAGGAGTGGGCAGGTAAGGTACGTAGGGAGTCGCGAAGGCTAGATTTGCTACTGTGGTGCATGTCAAAGGCATCAGGGAACTTATTTGCATTACGCAGCATTCTGGTCAGATGTTCATACTGGCCGTATACAGTACGGTGATAGGGAAGGCGGAATAGGGGTGCTGATCTTAAACGTCAAGGGTTAGTATTAAACGAAATCAGTTGCAGCAGATGGGGGCAGTCAATAGTTCCCGCTAATAATTGGTGCAGAAAAAGTATATCAGCGTGAACGCGATGTGTTTCTAAGGCTTGCAAGCCTAACAATTTTAGTCGGTTCTCATAGGGAGGTAAGATGTACGGGTCATTCCAGCGTAGACCTCGCAAGGCGAAACGGATGAATCTGCGCTGAGCAGCTTCAATTCTATGAATGTGGACTTGATGGTAAGGTGCCCAAGCCTGGCTGGCATACTCAAGAAGCGGTCTGACGAAGGTCGTGTAAAGAGATTTGGTTACATAGGGGCTAGAAAATTCCCTTGACCATCGTTTTATAAAGTCTAGTGTTGAGTTGGCTCTGTTGATTACGTTATCAATATGGGAACGAAAGTTAAGTTCAGTGCCACAAATGATGCCAAGATCACGGATTAAGCTAACAATGGGAACAGGTTCATTGTTGAAAAAATAAGTTCTTGGAGGCAAGGGAGGTCGTCTACGAGAGTAAGTAATTGATTGGCATTTTGCGACGTTGAGTTCTAAAAGATTTTCTCGGCACCAGGTGAGGAAAAGGTTTAAATCAGCCTGCAGCGAGTGAGAATCAGTAATGCAGGAAATTTGTTTTGAAATCCTCATATCGTCTGCGTAGATTGCCAGGTCGGATCCTTTAATGATAAGTTCGACATCGTTTATGTTCAACACAAATAAAAGAGGTCCTAAATGGCTGCCCTGAGGAACACCTGAGGTCGCAATGATTGGATTAGAAACGGAAGATCTAAAAAGGACCCTGTATTGGCGATCTTCTAAGTAGGATTTAACCCATGAAATAAATGACGGCGGAAAACCAACAGCTAAAAGTTTGAGGAGTATGATTTTGTGAGAGATTTTGGCAAACGCTTTACTGAAGTCAGTAGCCACGACGTCTACTTCTTTACCTGTTTCAATTCCACATAATGTGGAAGAAACGAATTCGGTGAGGTTGGTGGTTGTAGATCTGCCCTTTAGGAACCCATGCTACTTAGGGGAGACGTTCGATTTACAGTGGAAGAAGATCGAGTCGTAAACAATACGTTCAAAAAGCTTGGGTATGAAAGAAAGCTTAGCAATAGGTCTATAGTTTAAAATTTGACTCTTGCTGCCCTTTTTGTGGATGGGGATGATAAATGACTCTTTCCAAAGTCTGGGGAAAACACCATGTGAGATTGATAATTGAAAAAGAGCAGCAAGGGGTGGAGCTAATTTGCAAAGGCATTTTTTTAGAACTATGGCCGGAAGTCCGTCTGGGCCGGAAGATTAATCGTCCTTGAGAAGATTGATCTTATCAACCACAGTTGATACGCTTATATTTAAAGATGTTAGGGAGGTTTGAGCGCAGCCGTTCAAGTAAGTAAAATAGTTAACATCAGAGAACGACTGGCTGAAGAAATCAGCAAAAAGTTGGGTTATTATTTTAGGATCTGCGGACGCGCAGTCAGAAAATTTTAATGTAGAGGGATACCCGTCAGATTTCCTTTTGGTGTTAATAAACTGAAAGAATCCTTTAGGGTTAGAAATAAAGTCGAACTGTATATGATCAAGGTATTCAGAGTAAAGTGATTCACACAACGCGGAGAAGTTGGTATACGCTAAAAGATAACTTGAATAGTCAGACTCAGATTTGGATCTTAGATACCATATGTCTGCCATTGTTTGTTTCGCTTATTCCGAAGAGAGCGTAATTCCTTGCTGTACCAAGCGGGAGCAGATGTAACATTTTTTTGTAGCGTTAGAGGAACGGATTGAAGCTAACAGTCATAGATACTTACTTACTTAGATGGCGCTACAGTCCGGAGTGGACCTGGGCCTCAAACAACAAACCTCTCCAGCCAGCACGGTTACGACCCAGCTGCCTCCAGTTGCGCACGCCAAGTTGGTTGAGGTCCCCCTCCACTTGTTTGCGCCACCTACCGCGAGGTCGTCCTCTACTGCGCCGTCCGTCCGGATTGGATTCGAAGATTTTCTTAGCGGGAAGGTTGGGCTCCATCCGCTCTAAATGACCCAGCCATCTTAGTCGCTGTATGTGAACTCTTCTGGCTAAGTCGATGTCCTTGTACAGGCCGTATAGTTCGGCATTGTACCTTCTCCTCCACTCACCGTCTATGCAGACGGGACCAAAGATCGCTCGAAGAACTTTTCTCTCGAAATAACCAAGGGCATCCTCATCCGGTTTTTTCAAAGCCCATGCCTCTGCGCCATACAGCAGGACTGGGATGATTAATGTCTTATAAAGAGTTACCTTAGTAGTTCGAGATAGGGCTTTGCTACTCAATTGCCGTTTTAGGCCATAGAAACAACGATTGGCAAGAGCAATTCTCCGTGTGATCTCTCCACTCATGTCATTTGCGGAGCTGACCATAGAGCCTAGGTAGACAAAATCCTTTACTACCTCAAAATTGTATCTGTCTATTGTGGCGTTCTGCCCAAGACGCCGATGTTGGGTGTCCTTTTTTGTAGACGGCATATATTTTATTTTGCTTTCATTGACCGCTAGACCCATCTTTGCTGCCTCGATCTCAATATCGGCATAAGCGAGTAGTTGTACAGACTTGAAGAAGATTGTACCTCCGGAGTTGGCTTGTGAGTTTCGTACAATTCTCTCAAGTATTATGTTAAAGAGATCGCATGATAGCCCGTCGCCTTTTCTAAGACCTTTCCTGACATCGAACGGTTCGGTGATGTTCTTACCGACTTTGATGGAGCAGCGAGAGTTCTCCATCGTCATTCTGCACAAACGGACAAGCTTGGCAGGGATGCCAAGACTAGACATGGGTCTGTATGACTCGTCTCTATACACGCTATCATAGGCAACTTTGAAATCGATGAAAAGGTGGTGCGTATCGATTTTATATTCATGAGTTTTTTCGAAGATCTGCCGTAGTGTGAATATTTGGTCAATGGTGGACTTTCCAGGCCCGAAACCGCACTGATAAGGACCTATCAGGTTGTTGACGATCGGTTTTAGGCGTTCACATAGTACGGCAGACAGGATCTTATATGCGATATTTAGGAGACTTATACCTCTGTAGTTGGCGCAGTTCAGAGGGTCTCCTTTCTTCAGGATCGGGCAAACGATGCTGAAGTTCCATTCATCGGGCATACTTTCGTCCGACCAGATTTTACAGATGAGCTGGTGCATGCTCCTTACCAACTCATCTCCTCCTGCCTTGAAAAGTTCAGCGGCAAGGCCGTCGGCTCCAGCAGCTTTGTTGGATTTGAGTTTAGATATCGCTATCCTCACTTCATTATGATCGGGTTGACGGGAATTTTGACTGCCATCGTCACTGTTGAATGGCTCATTCTGCCTGACAGCGGAATATTGATCATCATCGCCGTTTAACAGTCTGCAGAAGTGTTTCTTCCATATCCTCAGCACCGACTACGATTCCACTACTATGTCGCCATTTTCGTCCCTGCAGGCTTCTGTTCTGGCTTTGAAACCCTGGCATGTTCTTTTTACCCTTTGGTAAAATTTTCGAACATTATTCCTGCAATAAAGTCCCTCAATCTCCTCGATCGAGCGCTTCTCATGCTCTTTTTTCTTCTTTCTGAGAAGTCGATGTTCCTCTTTTCTCCTGCGCACGTAGAGCTCGTAAGCAGCTCTAGTCCTTCTATGCAGCGCCGCTTTGTACGCCTCTTGTTTTGCTGCATGTGTTTGCCGGCATTCCTCATCAAACCAGGGGTTTCGTTGTGGTTGGCGAGAGAAACCGAGTACATCAGAGGCGGCATCTCTGATGGCTTGTTGGCAACGCTGCCACTGGTCTTCCGCATTTGCTGCTGGCGGCATAGGACTTAGATTGAGATTAAGAGAAACTCGATCGGCAAAGGCTCTGGCGGTCTCTTGTGATTGAAACCGCCCGACGTCAAATTTCCTCACAATATGTCTTTGATTTCGCTCCGTTCTGGATATCCGCATCCGTACCTTGGCTACAACTAGGTAGTGATCCGAGTCCACGTTGGCTCCTCGGAAAGTCCGGACACCCAGAATACTGGAAGAGTGCCTTGCGTCGATCGCAATGTGATCGATTTGGTTGACGATTTTTCGATCAAAGGAGAGCCATGTTCCTTTGTGAATATCGAGACGTGGGAACCGCGTACTAGCTACAACAAAGTTTCGCCCCGCCGCAAAGTCGATTAGCCTGAGTCCGTTGCCGGAAGTGTTGTCGTGCAGGCTATGCTTTCCGACCACGCTACTAAAGACTTCCTCTCTTCCTAGCTTTGCGTTACAGTCGCCTAGGATAATTTTAACGTCGTGGCTAGGGCATTGCTCATACGTCTTGTCCAAGAGCTGGTAGAAGTCATCCTTTGTCGCGTCGTCCTTCTCCTCGTGAGGGGCGTGAACGTATATTAGGCTAATGTTGGCAAATTTAGCCTTGATACGGATACTCATGAGGCGGTCGTTCACATGCCGGAAACTCAAGACTTCTTGCCTAAGTCTGTCTCCAATGACAAATCCACACCCGAATAGACGCTGTCCTTTTTGTCTGTAGCAATCGCCGTAGTAGGTGTCGCAGTTTTCCATACTCCTTTTGCCCGGCCCATCCCATCGCACTTCTTGGATGGCGGTAATGTCTGCTTTGAGACACTCTAGGGCCTCCGCAAGTTGTTCGGCTGCACGTGGTTTGTAGAGGGACCTAACATTCCATGTGCAGACACGAAGATCGTTGTCCTTTTTACGTTTGCATGGGTCGTCAACAGTAAGATCATCCGTATCCGAGGCTGTTGGTTGCTTCGTAACCAAAGGTTTTTTACGTGGTAGGGAAGTTAACCCGACGGCACAACCCCCAACCTGGAGAGCCAGATCCTTTTTTTTGTACCCCTAGGACAAGAGGCCGGATACACCGATGTCAGTAACCCACTTCGGGGATACGAGCGCTGCCGTTGGCCCATTAAGGGTTCATCCGCCACCATCTCTTTTTCAATACCCTGACGTAGTATTGAAAATCCTTACAGACCTCAGCTCCAAATATGTTGAAGTAGCTCCAGTAAGGTATCCGCTGGTCTGTAGACGTCACCGTTGAATCCATCGAGAGAATTCGTCCGCCGCACGTCCTCCTTCTGAGGACCTCTTGCTAGACTTCTGAGACGCATATTTCAGCCGATCAGGTCAACAAGAGATGCCTCGTCCGGTTAGACATATGCGCGCTGAAGTTCACCCAGATGTGCTTATGCAGGTCTGAGTGTTCAGCTGCACATATATCGTCAGACTCAGCATAGGCTCATCGTTAGTTCACTATCAGATAGCTATCCAGCGGGCACCGCGTGGAGGTGATGATGCGTCATAGATATACAAGTAAAAATGATCGATGGCTGTATCAATGATAATGGTATTGTCAAAGATAAAGTCAAAATTTATATTACCAATATGATTGTTGAGTTCGCCAAAATTTGCTTTACGAAAGTTAAATTTTCGCTGCGTTAAAGGGAGAACATTCATGTTTTCACTGGCATATGAAAATGTTAAACATATGGGAGGGTGATAGGCGTCCAGTTTAGAGAGGAGGTGGTTACTTATGGTAACTACACAGTTATCGGGGTCAGATGAAAAAACTAAATCTAGCTGTCTTCCCAGATTGTTTTTAATACTACTCATCTGGTGCAGACCAGAAGCCAGAAGTCGGTCGGTGAATAAGACTTCCTTGTCGGAAGAGGCATTAATAGAAACTAAGTGAATATCATCGTCTCATTTAGCCCAGCACAACCGAGGTAAATTAAAATCACCAACAAGGATAACATCATCTTCTGGGGTAATAGATTCCATGAGGAAGTCAAGTGCGTCCACGAGAAGCAGGTACTTCTTGATAGGTTGTGCAGGATGGATATAGCAGCAAACGATGTAAAGAGAACGTTTTGCACTATTGATTTTAACACAAATCAATTCTAGGTTAGATGTAGATGGTGTTGAAAATCTTTGTTAATTTACTCTATAATAATATCAAATGTTCGTTTAGTTGCTGAATTGTTAATTGCGTTTATATTCTCAGTCAGATTGCTTCTAGTTTAGAATTCGTCTTTCGTTAACCTTTGTACTCTTTTGCTTAAATCGTATGACAATTGAATATACAAAAATAAATTGTGTTAAGACTTTGAATAGTACAGTCGCGTCTTTTATTTCTTCTTTCATCTCGCAACTTTAGATCGTATTTCAGATTGTTCTGGGTAACATTTTTCAAATCTGGTGCCGAAACCCGGGAATTATAAAGTTGTGAGCTTAATCGGAAAGAAAAATATATCTCGAAAGGAAAAGGCAAAACGCGAATTCAGTTCGGACATAATGGATTTAGCAAGTCGTTCTTCCTACCGAGGTCAATTAACAAAGCTGGTTAAAAGCGCCAATGATTACTTATCGTCTGATGAGACTAAAATTGGTAGTAATCTAGACAACTTAGACAATATCGAGGAGGAACTCGAGGTGTTGCTTAATCGAGTTATATCGACACATGAAAGTTTGCTCAAAGCAAATACTGACGTACTGCCATTGATTAAACAAGAGAATCTTGCCACGGAGTCGGATGCTGTAGCTGAGTACAACGACAAGGCAGTCGGTATGATTACGCGCCTTAAACATCGGTTATCTAAAGTCCGTCGACATCAGACTGAGTCATTTAGTAACAACCCACGTGTAGATGAATCGACAGAAACACCGCGCAATCCATCTTCTCAGGCGATCAAATTAAATAAATTGAATCCGAAGAAATTTTCCGGTGACTTTAAGGATTGGGCTCACTTCTGGGAGCAATATCGCACTCTAATACATGAAAATGCTTCATTAACTACAATCGACAAATTTAATTATTTGGAGTCCGTACTAGTGGGCAGGGCTCGCATCGACGGAGGCTAATTACAATTTAGCTATTGCTGTGTTGAAGGAAGAGTATGGGGATCACGAAAAGATCATAGATCACACTATGCAACGCTTGTTGTCGACACAACCGGTAAGTTCGAAGGTAGATGCAGTAGGGCTGAGGCGGCTATACACATCCGTATTGACGTCTACTCGCTCGTTGACGTCATTGGATGTTCCTTCATCGCATTATTTCGTCATGCTAAAGGGCGTTCTTCTTCGTTGCCTACCAAGCGATCTACGTGTAGATGTCCATCGCTTTTACGATAATTCATCTGAAAATCTCGAAGCAGATAACACCGATAATATAGGCGATGACAAAGCAAGTATTTCCTCGGCCTCAGAATTATCACCCGCGAAATCAATAGGCGATGGACAAGTTAAGGCTTTATTAAAATTCTTGAAGCGAGAGGTTGAGGCGCTGGAGAAGTCGAACGAAGCTAAAATTAGTTCAACACGCGCTCATCATCACCAAAGTTTGCAGCCGGAAATAACGAAAATGGTTGCTTCTTCTGCAAAACCGAAAATCATGGAACGATAGAGTGCAATCGCACTTTAAGTCTACCAGAGAAGAAGCAGTTATTGCGGAGTGATGGCAGATGCTACCGTTGTTGTAAAAAGGGGCATAACTCGAAGGCATGTAAAAATAAAAACATCGTTTGCAAGACATGCAATGGTCGCCACGCGACAAGCATGTGCGATCCTTATTTTATCAGAATAAAAGATGATTCGAGTTCATTAATTCCTGCTAGCCGAAATAAAGCAACAACAATAACACACGCATCAATTTCATCAAAACAACCGCACAGTTCTTCACCGCAACAAACCCTGAATTTGTACACCACACATATCTCAACGAGTATGCAATGTTTATTTACAGACGGCCTGTGCTTTCGTTTCCAATGATCTTTCCAGTGGTGAATTATTCGTCCGTATTGTCATGGACATGTCAGCTGTAGCTCACCGACTGAACTTACCTTCAATTGGATCGCATAATTTAAGTGTAATTCCTTTCGGCAGTGGTAAGCCGAAACCAAATAAATTGTGCAATAAGGTTCGTCTTACTCTGCGTAGACAATATAGTTATAAGGCAGTGGTAGTAGATGCAATTGAAGTGCCTGATATTTGTGTTGATGTGCTTTCAGTGCCCAGCGACGATATTGCAGACTCCATGAAGGGATTTTGTCTAGCTGATGCCCGCGTTGGTAGACACGATCCAGAAGAAGGCATCAGTATACTCATCGGCGCCGATTCATATTGGGAATTTGCAACGGGCGAGCATAAACGAATCATGGAGAAATTGACAGCGATCGACACAGTTTTAGGCTGGACGATTCAAGGACCTTCATTTGTGAATGCAGTAAATGCAACCCAAAACAATTTTGCATCGCTGAACGTTTGCATTTGTGAGGATGTTCGAAGCTTCTGCCAACTTGAGACCCTTGGAATCCTTCCCAATCCCAGCAAAGGGGTAAGTGCAGATTCAATGATGTATCTTCGCAGATCTGGCAATCGTTACGAAGCTTTGCTTCCCTGGAAAGAGAAAAGTAGCATTCTACACAACAATTTCCCCGGAGCTATGTATCGATTGAAATCGCTTGTCAGGAGGCTGTGCTTGAACGGAAGGCTTCTGGAATATGACGAGGCAATTAACGAAATGCTATCAAACGAGGTCGCTGAATCTGCTCCAGAAATAATCGGCGACCAGGAACGTGTTTATTATATGCCGCATCGCCCAGTCTATCGAGACGATAAAGAAACGACGAAGCTGCGTATCGTATTTGATGCTTCAGCGCATGCACCGAATCATTTCTCCCTTAATGATCATCTCGAAGTGGGTGATAATTTGCTGCCGGATATTTTAACGATTCTGATTAATTTTCGAGTTGGTCAAGTTGTATAATGTGAAAGATCTTCCCGCTGTGAAGACTTATCGTATGACTCGTGTGACTTTTGGTGTCACATGTAGTCCTTACTAACTTGGGGCAACAATTCTGAGAGTGATCGAAGAAGCTAAGCAGCGATATCCGCATACGAGTGACCTACTACGAACGAGTTTCTATATGGATGACCTTGTGCTAAGTGTCGACGATGAATCAACGGCAATGAACGTCTTTAGAGAAGCAAATATAATCTTTAAGCGTGCTTCTATGACTCTTCGCAAATGGAACTCTAATAGTTCAAACGTTCGTCACAATTTGCGCGTGGAGTACAAGAAGCCCGAATTGCAGAAGGTGCTAGGTCTACGTTGAATATCCGCTACTGATGAGCTTGCTGTGGACTTAGATGCAGTCGTAAGCTTGATGAAGTTAGAAGATATGAGAGGAACCAAACGTATCGTTCTTAAGGTAATGGCAAAAATATTTGGTCCTTTTGGCTTCCCAGGTCCTTGGGTGGTGCGTCTTAAGATCTTTTTCCAAAGTATTTGGCGTTTGAAGTTGGATTGAGATGAAATATTGCCTGCTGATATGATGAGGGACTGGTCTGTCTGTTGTAATGAGGTCAACGAACTTAAGGATATGGCCATACCCCGCCATGCGTTTGTTGGTACGAGCTCAGTTCAAATTCGCATATTTGCGGATGCCAGTCAGCATGCATTTGGAGCCGTCGCTTATGCAAGATGCTGTGACAGTGATGGAAATGTTTTTGTACGGTTTATCTGTGCTAAGAACAGGGTAGCACCTATCAACAAACAAAATCAGAACGAATTAACCATTCCAAAACTTGAATTGACAGCAGCCTTAGTCGCAGCCCGTCTACTCAACTATCTGCGAACTAATTTGAGGGTCCAGTTTAGTGAAGCATATTTATGGACGGATTCAAAGATAACATGGTTCTGGATCTTAGGATCAGATAAACGCTGGAAACCGTACATAGAAAACCTAGCCAGGGAAATTAGATCGTTATGGGACGTTTCGAGTTGGAGACACTGTCCAGGTTCAGATAATCCAGCGGACCTGTTAACGAGAGGAATTAGTGCTACATCGCTTTTAAGTTCAAAGCTGTGGACGAATGGACCAGTGTGGCTGCGGAATGATACTCCAGAGTGGCCAAAATCGGACGACATCAATATCGCAACATTGTCAGTATTTCTATCGGGTGCAGATGAGGCATATACTTTGGCGGATTCTACACCGGCTGGAATGGAATCGGTTCTACACTGTGAAGCTTTCATCTCCTGGAGACGTCTTCTGCGCATCACTGCCTACATTTTGCGTGCAGCTCATTGTTTCAAAACCAAACATCGATTTGAAAACTTTGTATCAGCTGAAGAGCTAAACGAAGCTGAAAACTACTGGCTTAACAACGTTCAACGGATGCATTTCTCGAAGGAAATTGCATTGCTAAACAAAGGAAAAGGTATTGATTTGAACTCCAATTTACTAACTCTTAATCCTTTTCTAGATAATGTTACTGGGTTACTGAGAGTTGGAGGTCGTTTGCAGTTTGGCTCATCTGAGGTAGATGAAGCGCACCCGGTGATATTGCCCAAGACATCGCACATCACTAAGCTGATCGTCGTCCATATTCACGAAAATCTATTCCATAGTGGAGTCAGCAGTATTCTCTCACGGCTTCGTTCTAAATATTGGGTGATTAAGGGACGACAGTTAGCAAGAAACGTCATCAAAAATTGCATCGTGTGCAAAGTGCTGCGAGCAAAACCGGCATCTCAACCATTTGCTCCACTTCCCCGAGATCGGATCTTTTCGTCATGGCCATTTGAGGTTACAGGCGTTGATTTCGCTGGACCTTTACATATATCAGACAACGGATATCAACGAAAAAAGGCTTACATCATGCTGCTTACCTGTGCGGCAGTACGAGCAGTACACTTAGAGCTGGTATCGGACTTGACAACTGAGAGTTGTCTCTTAGCATTACGTCGGTTCATTGCCAGGCGTGGTACACCGCGCATCATCTATTCCGACAATGCGAAAACGTTTAAGAGAGCTTCATTTGAACTCAACAAGATTTTTGACTTGAAAGCCAGTGAGAGCTTTCAGGGTTTCCTGAGTGACCACCGCATCAAGTGGAAGTTCATAGTCGAACGTGCGCCTTGGTGGGGAGGTTTCTGGGAGCGGTTAGTTGGAGTGGTAAAGTCATCATTAAGGGCAGCGGTTGGTCGAGCTACCTTGAATGCAGATCAAGTTGTTACTCTGCTTACCGAGGTTGAAAGCGTAGTAAATGCGCGGCCGTTAACCTACTCGAGCGAGGACTCATCGGACCTCGCCCCACTCACGCCTGCCCATTTTCTTCATTGTACGCAAAGATGTTCAAATAGTCTTTCATCCGAAGAAGATCAGCGATCAACGAATGAGCCCACCTTACGAAAACAGTGGACTAATCGCCTGCGCCTTCTATCAACTTTTAAGAGGCGGTGGATTAAAGAATATCTTCAACAACTAAGGTCATTGCATCACGCAAAGCACCTGCCAACGACTTATCTGAAGGTAGGAGATGTGGTGCTTTTACACGATTCTTCTTTACCGCGAACACTTTGGCAGCTGGCTATCATCGAAAGAGCATTCCCTGGTAGGGATGGTAGGGTATGTGGGCTGGCAGGGAGCAACGCTCTCTGCCACACTCAGGTCAGCGTTGACCCATTGTGGTACCGGTAGGGATGGTAAGGTACGAGCTTGCGAGGTACGCCTTTCAAATGGTTCCATCCTTCGTAGACCGATACAACTTTTATATCCTTTGGAAATAAGCAATTAATTCTGAGCCGGAGGATGTTGAAAATCTTTGTTAATTTACTCTATAATAATATCAAATGTTCGTTAAGTTGCTGAATTGTTAATTGCGTTTATATTCTCAGTCAGATTGCTTCTAATTTAGAATTCGTCTTTCGTTAACCTTTGTACTTTTTTACTTAAATCGTATGCCAATTGAATATACAAAAATAAATTGTGTTAAGACTTTGAATAGTACAGTCGCGTCTTTTATTTCTTCTTTCATCTCGCAACTTTAGATCGTATTTCAGATTGTTCTGGGTAACATTTTTCAAAGATGGGATTGAAAAAGCTGACGCGTCATAACAAGTATGAAGGGCTAGAAGAACACCACGTCCATGGGTAACACTGGGGAGATCGTCGCAGGAGAGAGCATTGCGAGATGGAGCTTCATTAGCGACTAGGACGTCCTTACGGAATACATTGAAGTCAGAGGTAAAAAGTTCGGTGTCCTTATGATTAGGTAACAGATTTGTCTTCGTCAGAGAGTCAGAAGATGAAGTGGGAACCGGATCAAGAAGGTGGGAGCGAATGAAATTATTATTATAAGATGCGGGAGGCCAGGACCGGAGATTGGAGTTTGACTGAAGGACACGCGATTGCATAAGGGGGTTATTGGGCAAGTAGTAGCTATTTTAGACGGGAAGGAGGTAGGTTTACAAATCTGAGGCGAAAAAACATTGCTAGTGTTAAAAAGACTGGTGCGATAAGGTTTTTGTAGATTTAAAGATGAAGGGTCCTTCCAGCGACGAAACTCGATGCCATCACGTGAAAAAACGTCGGTGTTGGGTGTGAAAAAAAGCCAATCGTATTTCCTAGGCATATAAACAATAAATGAGGAGTAAGACAACTTACACATAGTGGAGCGCGAAACCTTCACGAAGTATGCTTCCGAAATCCTGTACTTCGAGTAGAACCAATTGTACATCCATTGTTCGTCGATACAGAGAGGAAGACCCTTTAAGAGGTAGGTGGCAGAATCTTATTCTTGTGGAGGAATACATTTTTTCTTCAAGGTCCATTGTTGTCTCCAGGTATCAGAAGATTTGCTTGGTGAGTTTTAAGAAGTTGGCGGTTTGAGAGACTTTGTCGGTCGGGGTTCCTTTCGCATCTTGGTCTTCTTGGTAAGAGGAAGGGCGATCACCCCCAAGGTGTTAGGCTCTGTTTCAAAGTCGATAATGTCGGTAGACATATGGGCAGGGCTAGCAGTGTTGGTCGATTTATCCGAAACGGTAGCAACATCGATCTCAGGAGAGGCGTAATCCGTGCGAAACTCATCGAAAAGAGATTTATTATTTGAAGAATGGCCCTAGCACGGTAGAAGATCAAGTTTACTTGAAACTGACTTGAGTTATTCCGCAATTACTTTCATCGATGTTTTGGTCAACGACGATTCATGATGTAGGGAGCCCATGGTGGCCTGAAATTCTTCAATCCGTTTAGCATGGTCTGCCAAATTACCAGCAACAGAGGCAAGTGCTCCAGATTGCACTGGCAGTGCCCCGGTTACATTTGTCATTACGTTGTGTATTTCGTTTGCGTCGGCAGTAAACTTTGGAGTAGCAGACGAAAAATTAAGGTCCCCTCTGGATTTATAGGATTTATAGACAATGTATTTTTCCAAGTCGGCGGTTAAAGAGATTATGGACGAGTTTAAGGTGTCGCAGATCGTTGAGTTGCGTAAAATGGAGCTGTTGATCTCCCTCAGCTGGACCTCAACGTTTTTGAAGAGAGATTTGTGCCCGTTGTGAAACTTATCCAGTGAGCTATTGATGGAGTCCCAGTTCGACGCCAGAAGCTCACTAGTCTTCAAGTTGTTGATGCGGATCATTTTGTTGAAACCGGTAACCAAGTCCGACAGATCACAAACCTGCTGGTTATTACATTTAATAGCCAGCATTATGTGTGAAAGGGAAATGGTTTTGCATTCGTCCCAGAAGTACCAAAAGATACTAGTGAATTCTTGTAGATGGTTCTTGATGGCGCTTCTGGTGAGTCCAGTGCAAATCGGGTGAAACACCTTCCCACATATACCCCTGCAAGAGATCCATTCACCAGTGAAATTATCGATGACGGAGCAGACGGGGTTGCCACAGAGAGCCATGGTTAATTCCGGCAGTAGGTCAATTGGGCGAAGAGCAAAAAAGCAAGTAGGTGAAAAGTCACGCACAGAAAAAATAAATAAAATTGCGGGTCAGCAGATCGACACTATTACATATGTATTTGCGAAACCGATAAAGCGATGAATTGCGAAAGTACAATTTAGCGCCAGAGTTAATGCACTTGGGTTATTGCCGCGGAATATATATGGAAGTAAAGTATATATATTCAAGTAAAAGAACGTCCGAACACGGCGATGATTGAACAAGGTTGAGTTGACTCGGTGTTGAGTTCTTTATTTAAGAATGTATTATAAACCTGCCAGTTAGTATTCCTAGGATTCCTAAAGGACTTTAATGGAGGCTTGGTAAATTCCAACTAAATTGTATGTACTTTTGGTCCGGAAAAGAGACTTCTTTCGATACCATCCATTTACTAATATCGAGCTTGGGGATTTGGTGGCTAAAGTAATATCTAGTACTTCTTGCCTAATTCTGTTAGTAAAAGTAGGTTCAGAACCTATAATGCATACTACGAGGTTAGTTTCTACGATAAAGTCGAAAAGACGCTCACCTCGATTGTTTGTGTCACTACTTTCCCAGAGGTTGTGGTGGGCATTGGCGTCAGCGCCTATCACTAGGGGAATGTTGCTTGCTTGGGCTGATTTTATCGTCTCGCGTATATTAGTTGGTCGTAGAGGGCCTGTATCATCATAGGGCATATACGCAGATGATCCCATCGCGGTCTAACTCCACACATGTGAAGTCCGGCACGTCTGATGTAAGTCTTGCTTTGAGGAGCCTCCAGTTGTCCCCACTGATACGGCCCTCCTCGTTTCCGCTGTCGCAGATACCGAACACCAGGTGATCCTTCACCACCTCGTTGTAGGGCCTGAGCACCGACTCAGTATTCTTGGCCTCTGCGGGGTTTTGGAGGTATCGTCCTGGGATCTAGGACGTTTAGACGTTGAGTCCGCTTTAGGCAACCCGCCCGAACGTCCATCCAACTCAGGTTGACGGTTCGGGGTGTGAAGGGCCTATTGCCGTTCGCAGGTCTCACCGACTCAGGTTGAGACTTGCTATGCGTAGCCGAGTGTGCGCATTTTGGGCTCTTGCTGTCACGTGGCTCACGCTTAGTCGTTGAAGGGGCCTGTCCTCCCGACTCGGGTTAACCAGTCTCTTCAGCAATAATGCTACCCGCTAATCGCAGCGTCTCTTTGTCCTTCTGCTCTCACAATTCATCTGGTTTCTCGAGAATTCGTGCGAGCATATGCTCTGCTTAGCGAAGGTTTCTGTGCTTCCTTGCACTGGGGGAATTCCTCTTTTGGACTGAGCGCCCGCAACGTGCCGATACGGCTTTTGCCTGGGACTCCGCATCCCAGCGGAATTGTCAATGGATCTGGCATCAGAATCCGAAGGGTTCGTGTGATTGTCATCGTCAGTCGTCTCTCTGCATGTAAGTTTGTCGGTCGGTTCGTTGTCCTTGTTCGTTGCGTTGAGAGGCCAAGCCTCGGAATATGTGTTAGTTTTTGTTTTTTTGATTGATTTTGTAATTCAAATTCTGTTCATGTTCCCACGAGTAAGCCGGTGAGAAGTGTCCACTGCCAGCATAGCCGGTTTTACTGGCGGTAAGGCTTATAACGACAGGCCCTGCCAGGGCACCTGAAGGAGCACGTTAATTACTTACTTATATCCTTTAACTCCTCGGGGGGCATAGGGCGTCAACCACGCCTGCGCGCCATCGTGTTCGGAGTTCTGCAACGCGTTTGAGCTGCCTCCAACTCATTCCTAAAGAGCTCGATTCCTCCTCAACTGTTCTGCGCCACGTTTGCCTAGGGCGTCCCGCTATTCTGCCTGCCTGGGTGAGCGGATTCCACTGCATAGCGTATTTCGCAATGGAGTTGTCTTCGCGCCATAGGGTGTGTCCAATCCATTGCCACTTTCTTCTTCGTATAGTGATGCTTATAGGTTCTTGGCCCGTTCTCAGATAAAGTTGTTCGTTGGAGATGCGATTCGGCCAAAAAATCCTCAAGATGATTCTTAAGCATTTGTTTACGAAGACTTGCAGCTTGCGTGTGTTAATGGTGTCCACCTTCCAGGTACTGCACCCATAAAGCAGCACTGATTCTACGTTGGAGCGGAACAGTCGTAGCTTGGTTCTTAAGCTAATAACATTGCTTCTCCAGATTTTGGACAGCATTCCGAACGCAGCTTTAGCCTTCCCGATTCTGCTGCACACATCCAGTTCGGTGCCACCGCGATTAGCCGAGACGACACTTCCTAAATATAGAAAGCTATCAACTTTCTCGACTTGCTTTCCGGCAATGTTAAGTTGAGCGCGGGTATTGGAAGTACTCAGGGCTTTTGTTTTGGCTGTGTTTATTTTTAGCCCCACTTTGTTTGCCTCAGCTTCTAGATTTTGGGCCATCAAATGAAGATCCATTATCCGATGTGAAAGTAGACAAACATCGTCAGCGTAATCTAGGTGTTTAAGGTAAGATGTCATAGTCCAACGAATTCCAGAATTAGCTTCCGTCAATGCTGCACGGAGTACATCGCTGATAACCACCAAGAACAATAGTGGGGACAGTATGCACCCTTGAAGTCCTCCGACACCTTACCATTGTGCACGATGTGACACTTGCCGCCCTCATATGTAGCCTTGATAATAGCTATAAGCTTTTCTGGAATGCCTCTCCTGCGCAAGGCCAACCAGATAGCATCTCGATTCAAACTGTCGAAAGCCTTCTCGAAGTCGATAAAGAGTAAATGTAGCGGAGACCTATACTCAACGCATTGTTCGATTATGATCCGAAGGAGCACGTTAGCGACTGATAAAAACCCTTCGCCTTTCATCCCTGGGCACGGTTTATATGAAACGCTCACTCCACCCTTTACAATGGGTTGACTACACTTTGGCTTCAGATTTCCTACTCCGGAGACCTTACAGCGTGGGTGGCCCGAGATCATTGGGTACGTACTAAGTATCTTTACCGCGTCAAGGTATGTAGTCGAACAAGATGATGGATGGTAATATCCAAGCTGAAATCCAACAAGGCTGCTGGACCTGACGGCTAACCGGCCGAATTTTTCAAGGCAGCTGGTGATGAATTGGTAGAGTGCATATACCAACTCGTCTCTAAGATTTGGTCAGACGAGTGTATGCCTGTTATAGAGGCATCCGTCTCCTCAACATCGCATACAAGATCTTTTCTGCGATATTGTGTGAACACCTGAAACTGAAACCTTTTATCAACAGCCTGATTGGACCCTATCAGTGCGGTTTCAGGCCAGGTAAATCCACCATCGATCAAATCTTCACACTTCGGCAGATTCTGGAGAAAACCCAAGAAGTCCAAATCGATACTCACATCTCTTTACCGATTTCAAGGCCGCCTATTACAGCATCTATAGAGAAGAGCTTTATAGAGCCATATCTAGTTTTGACATCCCCGCCAAACTTGTTCGTCTGTGCAGGATGACGTTGGAGAACACTCGCTCCTTCAGCAAGGTCGGTAATGACCTCACCGAGATACTTGATGTCAAAAAAGGTTTTAGACAAGGTGACGCGCTGTCATGTGACTTCTTTAATATATTAATTGAACGGATTGTGCGGAATTCACAAGCCAACATTGGAGGCAAAATCACAAGTCTGTACAACTGCTTGCATACGCCGACGATGTAGACATTATTGGAAGAACTCAGCGGGCTGTCACCGGTGCGTTTGCAAGCATTGATGCGGAAGCGGCCAAAATGGGTTTAGCGATAAACGAGGGCAAAACCAAGTATATGCTGTGAACAAGAAGGGACAACCAACACCTCGCATTGGACAGAACGTCACAGTGGGCAGCTATAACTTCGAGGTAGTAAGGGACTTTGTCTACCTTGGCTCTACTATAAACTCTAAAAACAACATCAGCGCAGAAATCAAGCTAAGAATAACTCTTGCCAATCTCTTTTTTTTTCGGGCTTATAAGGCAATTCAACAGCCATATCTCGAACAACTAAGGAGACTCTGTGTTAGACTCTGATCATCCCAGTGCAGCTTGATGGCGCTGAAACATGGACTTTATTAAAAGAGGATGAAGATACTCTTGGTCGATGAGAGAGAAAAAAATCTTCGTAAGATATTCGGTCCCGTTTGCGTTGACGGGTTTTGGAGAAGAAGATTCAAGAACGAACTATACGAGCTGTACGGCGACATCGACCTAGTCAAAAAACTGCGTATTGGGCGTCTGAGATGACTACGACATGTAGAGCAAATGGATACCAACGCTCCGGCCCGCAGAGTCTTCAAATCTAGCCCCGGTGGACGACACAGTAGAGGGAATCATCGTCGTAGGTGGCGCGTTCAAGTTCAAGGGGCCTCGACCAACTTGGAGTGCGCAACTGGAGGCTATTAGCTAAAGACCGAGCTCAATTGAGAGGCTTATTGGTTGAGGCCCAGGTTCACCCCGAGCTGTAACGCCACCTAAGTAAGTGAGTAATGCAACTAGTTTGAATACCAAGATAAGACTGTTCCGCTCCAATGTTGAATCCGTGCTGTTATATGGATGCAGCACGTGAAAAGTGGCCGCTACTATCACCAGGAAGCTGCAAACGTTCGTTAATAGGTGCGTGCGTAATATCTTAAAGATTTTCTGGCCCAATCGTATCTCTATAGAACAGCTTTATGAGAGAACTGGTCAGGAACCAATAGGCGCAACCATCCAACGACGGACATGGCAGTGGATTGGTCACCCGTTCTGAAAGAGTGACAGTTCCATAGTGCACCATGCTATGCAATGGAACCCTTTAACTCAGGATGGCAGAAGACCTGCTGGTCCGAGGGGAACATGGCACAGAACAGTCAGGAAGGAGGCACGGCAGTTGGGGAAAAGTTGGGGAGAGCTCTGCCATATTGCCAGATACCGTACACGATGGTTCCTAGGCGTAATAGAGGCCCTAGGACCCACAAGGGGATACAGGACATTTGTTTTTTTTTATGTGCAGTATCTCTCAATAGCTATTGGTCCGCTAAATAACGAGAAAGATTTGATTCTTTTTCTGGCAGGCTAATACCTGCTGAACTTCAGACATTGTGCGAGCGAATTAGATGTAATTGATGCTGCAAGCAAAATTAATTCGAATGCTATTGGTAGTAATGGTGTGCCTTTGGGGTTTCATTGGACTTACTATCCGCTTACTTATGTAGTTAATGATTGCATTATCCAATTCAACTTCTCTAGCTGCTGAAACTATCAACGGTAATACCTGTAGCAAGAAATAATATAATAAATAAACCCTGGTTATCTAAAGTATTGGAAATCATTACAAGAAATCAAATAAACCATTTCACTGGACAAAATAATTTACTTGCAGTGACACAATCTGGCTTTCGAAACAAGCACACTGCAATTAATTATACGTCAGACGACATTAGGAATGAGTTCGCGTCTTTTAAAATTTTCTAAGGCAATTGCTAGTGTCGACCATTTAGTGTTTACCCACAAATTCATAATTTATCTTCTGTTTAAGTGAATGGTCGACAATATTTAGGTATGTAGGTTACAACAGGTGATATCAACAGGTGGATACCAACTTCCGAATTCTTGCCGTTAACGTCAGGTGTGCCACAAAGATCAATTCGTGAACCATTAATTTTGTCATTATTCACTAATGATCTTCCGCATATATGGCGAAATGTATCTGTCCGTCTGTACTCTGACGACGGTCAAATTTTTCTCTAAATGCCAATTGGACTGGAAGATTGCGTTTGCAGAATAAATGAAGGCCTGTATAATATCTCTAATTAGGCACTTAGCAGCAGTTTAACTTTGAACCCTGATAAGCCCAAAGCTATCTTAATTTCCAAAAGATACATAGATACGTCTTGGATACTACGATTGGTTATGATGGGATCATCTGTGCCACGTATTAAAGCTGTCAGGGGTCCTGGCTTTCATATTAACTGCAATTAAGATTCCACAGATAATGCTTATTTCGTTGCTAAGTGCATTTATAACTGCCTGCGAATACTGCGTATCTCATCAGTTTATACTCTACATTGTACGAGACTCAGACTTATGAAAAATCTTTAAGTGCATCTGATAACTTATATGGCAACTGTTATTTGCAATCCTGACTCAATATCTATAAGAAAATTTGACTTAGCATTTAATGCAGTGACCAGGTATGTTTACTCCTTGATGCGTTTTAACCTCACAAGTGCATATCGAAACATTATTCTTGGGATGACCCTTCAGCAATTTATAAAAAGTCTATGTTGCATACTCCTATCATTAACCAAAGAAAATCTTGTATAGTAAATTAAAATGTTCATATTCGAATAGAGCTTTAAATATTCAGCAACATTCCTACAACTTCTTAGAAAGCAAAAGATTGTTTTTCATTCATTCCATTAGTCTATGGAATTATCTTCTATATCTGTTCGTCGTAATAGGACCTCGAGTATCTTAAAGAAAACCCTATTTTTGCCTCTTACTAGCAGAAATCAGTACTGATTTTTGTACAGTTTTACTCCTTCTATATTTTTTTTTTAAATTTATATTCCTATTATAATACATAACTAATTTTTATTTTTTTATTTTGAAGACCTCGACCAATTTGGAGTGCGCAACTGGAGGCAATCAGCTAAAGACCGAGCTAAATGGAGAGGCTCATTGCTTGAGGCCCAGGTTCACCCCGAACTGTAGTGCCACCTAAGTAAGTAAGTAAGGTTGAGAAACATGCGTAGGAGAAACTGGCAAAGATACAGGCAACCCATTTCTCAAACGCTACTAAAATATTTCAGTAAATTACAGTGGAAGTCGCTTATAACGACGTCGTTTTTAATGATCAATCACTTATAATGATGACTTTCCTTTCATTTGGTTGGTTTCTTTATATTATAAGTACTTGTGGAGTGGAGTCGGATATACGACCGCCGGTTATAACGACCAAATTTGATCGGTCCCTTCACCGTCGTTATAAGCGACTTCCACTGTATTTACAAATTTTAATCAAAATAATCGTAATGAAGAATGGAACAGAAAACTAAGTTCTTGGAATAAATCCTCCAAACATTTTTGGAATATTGTTAAAATTGTTGAAAACAAAAATAAGCAAATTCCATTTCTTAAACACGGTTTTAGCAAATTTTACACTGATATCGACAACGCTAATGTACTTTTCCAGAACTTTGCAAAAAACCATTCTATTTCTGATCATCTTGGGGATATTCACACAAATATACTCATACACAACTCCTTAGAGGCTTTCAATGCGGGTGACGTTAAAACTCCGTCGAGTACGTTTATTACCGAGTCAGAAATACTGAATTTCACAGATAACTTACTCATTAGACAAACAAGTGGCCTCTACGGTATAAGAAATATTTATCTTAAAAAAATTACCTAAGATTGGTAAAACAGTGGATGTCGCTTATAACGACGGTGAAGGGACCGATCAAATTTGCTCGTTATAACCAGCGGTCGTTATATCCGACTCCACTCCACAAGTACATATAGTATGAAGAAACCAACCAAATAAAAGGAAAGTCATCGTTATAAGCGATTGGTCGTTATAAGCGATTGGACGTTATAAGCGACTTCCACTGTAAATACTTAGCATTCATAATAAACGTCTGCCTCAAGATGCAATACTGTCCAACCGCTTGGAAAGTAGCAAAAATAGTGACAGCTAAACACCGATTAGTTTCCTTAGTAGCTTGAGTAAAATTTTTGAAAGGGTGCTTAAGGAAAAATTACTAAGGATAATTGATGAACAGGAAATATTTCCTAATGAACCGTTCGGTTTCAGGCGTTATTATAGTACATGCCGTCAAGTACTTAGAATAAGCAATAGTATCAAGGTTTATCGCGCTATAGGAAAATCGACGGGCATGATACTCCTCGACATAGAGAATGCATGGAATCCGTTTGGCATAACGGACTTCTATACAAAATGCTAAATATTAATATTCCAGCTTTTCTCTGTAAAATCGTCCAAAGTTTTTTTTGTCAAATCGTTGTTGTAAAGTGTATGTCAATAACAGTGTGTCTAGCTTATTAAGTATCGCCGCTAGTGTCCCCCAACGCTCAGTCCTCGGACCAGTCTTATACAAGTTATATACATCAGACTTTCCATATTTACCAGGATGCGAATTTGCAGCATATGCTGATGATACTGCGACACTTTCATCGTATGAGTTCGGTCTCAACTTCTTCTTCTTCTTCCTTTTATCAGCGAGGTTATGATCCGAAAACAAGGGATCACAACCCTCCCACTTCACCGCATTTCTACTGATCCGCATGTGGGGTTCGCCTATTTGACCTCAGAAAATATCGGCAGGCCTGCCGATTTTGGATCACTCGGTTACTGAGGCCAATGAAATGCCGATGTCGTCGCATTTGTCTGATCCAGGCGTTTATAGGCCTGCCTTTCCTACATCGCGATGTCTTTGGAACGTGCATAGATATTGCCTTTTTTACAGGGTTCAAATGATCTCTTCTTTGAACGTGGCAATACCAGCTGAGCCGGTCGCGCTCTAATTTTCGTACGATGGTTTCCTTGATGTGAAAGCTTCCACGGATCTTCGAACTTCGATCTCTGAGTTCGGTCTCAACATCGAGATGAATCTTAAAAATGCCGCTGAAAAACCAAGCGAGTACTATAAAATATGGAAAATTAAATTGAATTCGGAGAAGATATCTTTTTTAGTAGAAAAAAGCATTGTTTTCCTCCACCCAACCAATTAATTGTTAATGGTTATCAGATAGCTTGGTAAAATATCTAGGTATATATCTAGATAAGAAATTAACCTTTCAAGAACACATAAGGAGAACATTGCATAAAATAAGTATTGCTACTAGGATGCTATATCCTTTTATAAACAGAAACTCCTCATTATCCGATGAAAACAAAATAACCATATATAAAGTTATATTTCTAAGCACTCTTACTCTACGGCTGTCAAGTGTGGGGTAGATGTGCTAGGTGTCAGTTAAAAAATTACAAAAAGAACAAAATAAACTTTTGAAAATTATGCTGAATCTTCCTTGGCATCACCCCACTTCCTATCTGCATAGCGTAGCTAATGTTAAACTTTTTTTTTTTTTTTGTCGAGAGTAGGTGAAAAGGCCCGATCGAGCGTGCTTATGGTAGTGTGAGATTTTTACTCACTACAAAAAACACCTCTCTTCAAAAGTAATACTACAACTAAGCCGACGCTTATCCAGCAGTTTTATTTTCGCTTACGATACACGTGATTTTTGGGAGAAAAAAAAAACAAATGTTCGTACGAAAGGTTAAATTCCAATGATAGTTCCTGCCTTTTTCGCGACCGGCATATACTATGACGCGAGGTCAAAAGGTTTTATCCTTCGCAGACGACGAATTGAATTATTCGCGTCAAGTAGTTGAATGACGGTACGGTTACAATGGCCGTGAACACGATCTTTGTGTTTACGCGCAAATTTTGTTATCTCTTCGACGACGCTGGGAATTCCCAGATCTCGATGAATATTTTCGTTACGTATGTACATACCACGGTGCGTTGACGATCGTTCTGAGAACTTTATTTTCAAAAGTTTGTATGATGTTTCTATTGCTTTTCTTGGTACAACCCCATAGTTGTATACCATACGTCCACACAGGCTTTAGCACTTGCTTATAGATAAGCAGTTTGTTATGTAGGCTCAACTTCGAATGTTTTCCGAGTAGCCAGTACATTTGTCGGTATTTGTTTTCTAGCTCGTCGCGTTTCTTTTTTACGTGTGATTTCCATTTAAGCTTAACATCTAGAGTCATTCCCAGATATTTTGCTTCGTTCGCGTACGGTATTTGAGCCGAGTTAAGATATAGAGGTAATCTATCCACTTTTTTATAGGCAAAGTTGACGTGAGTAGATTTGATTTCGTTCAGCACAATACGCCAAGAATTCGTCCAAGCATGGACTTTATTAATAGCATGTTGAAGCTTTCCAGTTGCTGCTTCAATAGTTTCGCCCGTGGTCAATATCGCCGTATTGTCCGCAAACGTGGCGACGGCACAGTTTCTTTCCTGCGGGATATCACGCGTGTAGAGTACATATAGAAGTGGGCCAAGGACGCTTCCTTGTGGAACTCCGGCCGCAATCTCCCTGAAGTCAGAGTAATCATTTCCGTGCTTAACACGAAAGAGTCTCTCGGTGAGATACGATAGTAAGATTAGAAAGAGTTGCCGTGGCAGTAGTCGTTGCAATTTATACTCCAAGCATTCGTGCCAAACCTTATCGAAAGCTTGTGAGACGTCAAGAAATACACCACAACAAATCTTTTTTTCTTCCAGAGCTTTCTCAATCACGTCAGTTATTTTGTGGACTTGGTCAATTGTAGAATGTTTAATTCTAAATCCAAACTGATGGTCAGGAATGAGACGTCTTTCGTCGATTACTGGCTGTAGACGTTTGGAAAAAAGTTTTTCGAATATTTTTGAGATAACCGGCAATAGGGAAATAGGCCGATATGATTTCTTCTCATTTAGCGGTTTGCCTGGTTTCGAGACCATTATAATCTCGGCGACTTTCCATTGCCTCGGAACATAAAGCAATCTGAACGAAGCGTTGATCAAATAGAGCAGTTTGATAATAGCTTTATTCGGCAATTCCTTGACTACCTGCGCCGTTATCAGGTCGTACCCCGGAGCTTTTTTTGTCTTTAAGTTTTTAATCACTTCCCTCAGTTCAATCAGTGCAACTGTTTTTACTTTAAAGTTGTCAGATGTCGTGACTGGGGAGTCGGGCGTTAACGAAGAGCGGTCGAACGGCTTAAACGTTTCTTCTAAGTGCAAAGCAAAAAGTTCTGCCTTTTCTTTGTCGCTCTTGGCCCAGTTTCCATCGACTTTCCGAATTGGTGGTGTTTGCATTTGAGGTTTCCGGATGCCTTTTAGCGCTTTCCAAAGCGAATAATTTGATTCTCTTTCACCGGAGAGATTTTCAAGGTAGGTCGCTATCTTTTTGCTTTTAAATTCCCGAATGCTATCTCTAAGCCGATTGCATAGTCGGTTAAGGACCGTTTTATGCTGCGATGCTCGAGTGATTTGCCACTTCTTTCGTGCTTTTCGTTTCTCCCTCACCAGTTCAATGAATTCTCTGGGATACTTTTCGTTACGGTTGATCTTATAGCTTCTAGAAGGCGTGTTTCTCCATGCCGCTCTTTGAATTGCTTCCACGAAACGATCAATTTCGTCCTCTAGTTCACAAGGTGTTCTAAGTGATACATTTAAGGCAATATTTGTTTCGCAATCATTTCTAAAGCCCTCCCAGTTTGTTCTATTGCTAGTGAGTCTTGGAGGTCCTTTTTTCTTGATCAGCGCTTCTCCAAGTAATAAAATTACCGGCGAGTGGTCAGAAGAGAGGTCAAAACATTCTTTGACTGTAATAAACTTCTCGCAAATGCCTTTTGTAACAAAAAAATCGATAAGATCGGGAATTTTTTGTGAGTCAGTTGGCCAATAGGTTGGTTTTCCTGTCGAATAAAAACAACAACCGAAATCATATGCCACTTCGTAGAGAATTTTTCCTTTAGAGGATGTACATCTTGAACCCGTTCGCGTTGAAATCTCCACCAATAGGGAAATTTGAGCCAAGGTCATTGAAGATACGAAAGTAGTCATCTTTTTCTAGTAAGCATCGCGGCGGACAGTAAACAGATGCTATATTGTAGCTCAGGTGTTTATTTTTAACCGTTACCGTGCACAACTGCAGTTTTTCCAGTTCTATGCTTATATCGGCCGAATGTTCGATGTTAGTTTTAATGAATAAGGACGAACCGCCCCGCGCTCTATCAGAAGGATGGTAGGCGTGATAACCATCGTAGCCTCTTATCTTTATTTGCGACTCCCTTGTTAGATGGGTTTCGGAGATCAAACATATGTCGATATTTTCTCTTATTAGAAACATTTATAATTCGTTCGATTTTTGTAAGAGTCCATTTGCATTCCATGTTACTATTTTAAGCAAGGCGCTCATATTTACTTAGATTTAGATATAAGGTTAGCCATACAAAAGCTTTCGACGTTACTAAGACGTTCGAGAATCCGTTTGTTAACTTCACATTGTTCCTCGAACTTAGCGTAGATGCAGTTCAGAATTTCATTCAACGGATCAGAGGGTGGCCCGTCGTTTTGTTTGGTTGCTTTGACTGCAGCCTGAGAATACGTCAGACGTACGGGGTTCGCTGGCTTATCCGAGATTATTTTTCGTTCAGCCTTTTTAGTGGTCCACTTTGAAGGCTGATTGACTGTTTCAAGAGTCTGCACTGCTGATTCGAGCGTCCTTTCAGTCGGCTTAGGAATCTGTACAACTGGCATACGAGACCGCTCAGTCTGCTTAGCAATACGTTCTTCCGACGTAGGAGCCCGATCGACTGATTTCGTTCCCCGTACAATCGGCGTTGTCGATTTTTTCCGTCGCATCAGTAATTCCTTAGCGACCTCGCAACCGCGATAATTTGCTGGGTGCCTTCCTTTGCAGTTAACGCAAGTTGCTTTTTTATTTTTGCTCAAACTGCAATTTTCCGAAGAGTGTTTTCCAGCGCACTTAACGCATCGCGGCTCTTTCCGACAGTACGCCTGTGTATGGTTAAACTCTTGGCAACGCTTACATTGAGGGATGGTCTTCGTGTTGACACGTAGCGGCTCGATTTTAACGACCATATTCATGATTGCACGAATGTTACACATATATCTTTTCCTGGCTTTCCGTTTTATCGAATGACAGCACAAAAAGCGAAGTTTACGTTTCACTATAGGTTCTTCTCCACGCTCGGGTCGTTTTCTCTCCTTTTTTAAAAAGTTCACGGCGTCGAGAATGTTATAACTTCTATCGCGTAAATCACCTATAACGTCTTCTTTAGCGCATGATGGATGAAGTCCTCTAGCTACGACCCTCAAGGGTCTCTCAGACTTGTTTTCGTAAGTATGCCATTGAATTTTTTCGTTGTTAAGCTTTTGAGATACAGCCCGATAGCCCTCAGTGTCATTAACCTTGATTTTCCATGCATCGTTTCGCAAGGAAGTTATTTTTAATTCAGTAGCGATCGTTGTTTTTAAAATTTTCCTCAAAGAATTGTAGTCCGCAACGCCTGTAATATTTATTGGTGGAGGTGCGCGTTTGCTTTCAATTTTCTTATCAGATTTTGGCTGCGCTTTCCGATTAGGTTCGTGTTGTGGAACAATCTCGGGCGAGTATCCAATCGTTTAAGTATCCAATCCGTTTCGCGAGCGAGTTCTTCTTCGTCCGTACTGTAGTGATGGCTACCCGGAGAAGGCTCACTATGAGTAACCGTATGAGTTTTTGAAGACTCGTTTTGAAGCAAAGAAACTTTATTCTCTGATTCAAGTTTCTCAACTTTGCTTTTGAGCTCCCGACGCAACAGCTCCATTTCGTCGAACCTCTTATGGAGCACGGCGTTTTCCTTTTGCAGAGTACTCTCTTCCAAGGTTTGCGTTTCCCGAATTAACACATCCGGGTTTGCGAGACTTTCATTTTGCGCTTTAGTAGAAGTCTTTTGAGGCGGAGATCTTTGTAGCCTCGAGCTTTTCCTAAATGGGTTTATTAAATTTTGGCGCAATAAATAGCTCTCCCCAGAATCCGTAGAGCATGCCTCTTGCGAGGGTGGATTTTCCACTTGAACTGGGCTGCCACCTGGGGTATTAATACCGTTTCTTGTGTTCATTGCATAAAATGTTAGTACCGTAATCTAAAGAAAGACAGCGGGTTGGCATTTTAGTCGCCTTTTACGACAGGCATGCCTACCGTGGGTATATTCTGACCCCTAACCCACAGGGGGTGAATGTTGAATGTTAAATGTTGAACTGATCTCCGAAAGAATACAAAAGCTTATCAACACATTTCTGATCAGATGTGACCTACCTGATAAGCCTCTAGTAAATGAATTAAATGTCAGTTACCACAGGTTGGAAAAACTTTGTAAAAATTCCACATATTTTTGCATATCTATAGTTTTAAGTTCTTTATTTGATATATGCGTATGTTAATTTACTAATTCTGTTTATTCGTTAATTTATTTAAATTATTTATTAATCTTTTTGTTAATTTATTTATCTATTAACTCATTTCGCTTCTGATTTAGTGAACTTTTTAATCTCTACATCTATAAAAGAGAACGCATTTTTCCTCTTTGTCCGCGAATAGGGAGTAAGTACGTAACTGTACCTCAACAATATATACATCAATCGATTTGTCGTAAGAAGAGGAATTACTTAGGATACATTTTAGTATCCTGAATCCGTTATTGGGCTCTTAAACCCATTTTATGTAATAATAATTTTTCTATGCTTTACACACATATGACTACGAAATGTCTGAACTGATTTGAATATGACTTAATTCCTCGATTAGTACATTTCCTACTGAAGAGATTGAGGTATAAATCATTTTTCTATGATTCTTATAACAGAAATAATAAGTAAAAATATAATTATTTGAGGTATAAAAATATCACAGATATGCGTGGGTCATTGCAATCAATGGCCCACCAGTGGAGTGCACGCATATTCATGTTCATCAAACAAACTACATCGTATAAAAGGAAGTCCCCAAAACGTGAATGACTGCGATTATCTCGGGAACCATTGAAGGATTGAAGAAATGCTAAATGCTTTGAGTGTAATGGCTCTCACGTATTATTAAAGTGCCATAGGAATGCGGTGAAACACCTGATGATTGTTCCTCTTTGTAAAAGGGGGGATAAAAGAGATTGAATCAACTAAAGGTGGTATGTCTTTTAAGTCCCCGTGAAAACGTATTTGCTAAGGTGCTAGAAATGCGTTCCAGAGCTCCGGTTGAGGACAGTTTGACGGATGAGCAATGGTCTCGGTTTTCGACCCGGCAGAAGCACAACCGACCAGTTATTCACTCTCAGACTGGTTCTTGTGAAGACCTGGGAGTATGCTGAACCTGTATACACCTGTTTTGTGTATTTGGCGAAAGTATGTGTTAGGGTTCCTCCAGGCAAACTCTGGAGTTCCTTATTAAGAGCGACGCAATATTTGTATACAAACTATAGAAGCTGTGTTCGGGTAAATGGTGGTAAATCAATACCCTTCACTGTGGGAGTTGGACTCTGCCAAGGGTGCCTTTCGTCACCTCGCCTCTTCATTGCATGTATGGACTGGATGCTGCAGTGCTGCTGTGGCAGAGAATGTTGCAAAGTGGGGGACTTAAGGATAAGTCATCCTCTCTTTGGGGATGATTTAGTCATCCTTGGTCATTTGTCGGAAGTATTGATTGTTTCCATAACGCCTATTCAGTACACTCTGCATATTTGTAGAGTCTCAATGAAGCAGCTTGATACGTTTAAGTATCTCGAGGTCTTATTCACGAGTGATGGAAAGAGCAATGTCGAGTTATTCTGTAGAAATGGTCAAGTTGGATCAATTTTGAGAGAGTTGGGTCAATCTGTTATTAGGAAGGCCGAACTTACCTATAGTGTTCAGACCTAATTATCGGTTTTTAACTTGATATATGTTACAACTCTCACCTATAGTCGCGGATACAAGCTGCTGAAAGAGGTTCCTTCGCGGTGTTGCATAACACCAGAACGGAAGGATTTATGCTTTGACGGTCGCACAGAGCGTGTCCCCAGCTGGTTTCCAAGACGTGTCATGATTGCCGCACCATCAAGTTAGCGACCCCTCGGTAGGCCTATAAATAGATGGTTGGATCAAGTCCGACATCTCTCTTTGAGCCGTCTAGGGATTTCTCCAGATGGTTGGAGTCCACGGCAGAGGTTCAAAAACGATGGAGAGTGCACCTAATTATCCTACCCTCGCGACCCTCATAAAAGCGAAGCGGGTACAACCAGCTAGTTTATTATATTGTCAATATGTCTATTGTGTTATATGTTCATATATTTATCTTGTTGTTCATTTCATATTTATACATTTATTTATTTAGTTGTAAGATTATTTATTTATTAATTTATTTTTTGCTTATTTACTTATTTTTTTATATATTTATTTGTTAATTTTTTCATTTGTTAATTTATTTATTTGTTAATTTACTTATTCATTTGTTATTTTATTTATTTGTTAATTTATTTATTCACTTATCTATTCATTTGTTCATTTATTTATTTGTTAATTTATTTATTTGTTAATTTATTTATTTGTTAATTTATTTATTTGTTAATTTATTTATTTGTTAATTTATTTATTTGTTAATTTATTTATTCGTTAATTTATTTATTTATTAATTATTCATTTGTTTATTTATTAATTTGTTAGTTTAATCATTTACTTTTTATTCTAATTCATTCATTTACTTTTTACTTATTTATTCTTTAATTTATAAACTTAATTATATTTAATTTAGCAACAAACTTTTATATATTATATTTGTGTTAAGTAGTTATTTGCTACAAACTTATTGTTGCAACTTATTCATTTTTTTACTTAAATTTTTCCTTTTTTTTTTTTTTCAATCAAATCAAAGTTTTTGTCGTTGTTTCCCCCCGAATAATAAATCGTAAGAAAATTGTAAATTATCTAAAAATTTTTTTTCAGTTGAAAGGTATACATATGTATATACCATATACCATATCTCTGTATGTAAATTGTGTGGTTGCAAATTTTGTAACTTTGAAACGAAATAAATAACTATATATATATCTTAAAGAAAAAACGTTTGGTCCACCAGCGTTTTAAGTTATCCATGGATGATCTCTTCTCTGGTCAATTGTCCAGCATCACTACTTCGCTATCATTTACGCGGGTTTCTCTGCTATCAGTTGTAGGAACTGTAAAGCATAGACAATAACAGTGTCGTTTTATGCGACTAACTCGACATAAGTCAACTATTGTATGTAATTTTTGTTGCATTCGTGATATTTAAGTTCTTGTCTTGCCACCTAAGTGGCGCTACAGTCCGGGTGGACCTGAGACTCAACCAACAAACCTCTCCTGCCTTTTCGGTTACAAGCCTGATGCATCCAGTTACGCATGTCAAGTTGGATGAGCTCCCCTTCACTTGTTGTCGCCCTATACTGCGGCGTCCATTCGGGGTGAATTCAAAGACTTTCCGGGCAGGTACGTTGGGCCCCATCCTCTTTACATGATCCAACCATCTTAGTCGCTGTATGCGACCTCTTCTGGCTAGGTCGATGTCATTGCATATGCCGTATCGTTCGGCATTGTACCTTCTCCTCCACTAGCCATTTATACAGACGGGACCAAAGATCACTCGAAGAACTCTTCTCTCACAATAACTAAGGACATCCTAATTCGATTTAGACAAAGTCCATGGATCTGCCCGCTCCGCCATACAGCATGACAGGGATGATTAGTATCTTATAAAGAGTAACCTTAGTAGTTCGACTTAGAGCTTTGTTACTCAATTGCCTTCTTAGTAATTCTTCGTTTGATCTCACCACTGGTATAATTTTCTTTTTTTTTTATTCGCGCACGCCGAAGGGATTATTAATACCCTTATACTGATGCTCATGGCAAGGGCGGATAGGAAAAGGGGGGCATGAACGAAGGAGATGCCGGCTTGCATTGGCTTTAAATGTTTGAAGGTTGTAATGATTAGGAAATACAAAGACTGGTAGATCATTCCACAAATGTGTTGTTCGGCTTATGAACGAATCAATGTATTTGGCAGTTGGAGTGACAGATCGTTAACGTTAGCAGTTATAAGCAGTGCAATTGTGGCTCTAATTAATTTCAATTTTTAAAGTGGTTTTACTAATTATTTTTAACAAGTAATAAGTTCAAATGCCCGTCTTAGTGTTCCATCCTGAAAAAATAAACTAATGGTGAGTCGTACGCGTAATTAGTGCATTAAATAGCCCAAATCACAAATTGGTCGCAAACGGCAACAAAAGGCAAAATGTCAAATTTGCAACGTACCCCTTCACCAATTAATAACCGGGACCGAAACACGGCTAGTGCACACACCTCCGGAATACCAGGAGAACTTTCGATCGTGCAACAGTTCGGTGATAGTAAATATGCCTGCGGCTGACTTAAAACTCCTGATAGAAAATACATAATACAGTGGAAGTCACTTATAACGACGGTGAAGGGACCGATCGAATTTGGTCGTTATAACCGGCGGTCGTTATATCCCACTCCACTCCACAAGTACATACAATATAAATAAACAACCAAATGAAAGGAAAGACATCGTTATAAGCGATTAATCGTTATAAACGACGTCGTTATAAGCGACTTCCACTGTACTTGATGTGAAGTTACAAAATATGTCAACAAAAGACGACATTGCAAGCATGACATTGCACGTCTGAAATCCAGACGTTGCGGCAAAGTAATGAGTCATTGCAAGCTCAAGTTAAACAAATGGAATCGCGCTGTATAGCATTGGAGCAACATGTAGAACTCTAGGAAAAAAGGGCGAACGAAAAGAATGTGCTCGTACACCTGCTAACCGAAAACGGAGTGGATGCCGCATTAAAAGCGAAGGCACTTTGCTTGGAATGGAAGAAAAAAATCTCTGCCAGATACCCCGAAAGAAAGATGTAAATTCGCGGACACCATTTGTGGACGACATGCACTTTCACTTAGCCAAAAACAACAATTTGCAGTGAAGTGGAAATGACATTTGTTCAGCAGCTGTCAGATGTGCAGCAGATGACAGCGGGCGATAGTGTATTCGACAGCACAAACCAAGTCAGCAGTAGGGCAGGCTGCAGCACATCTAGATCAAGTCCGGTTTTGCCTAGGGATGAGCAATCTTTTGCAGATAAAAAAAAATTATTTTAAATACTAATGCCGTCAGCCATAAAGTAACTTTAAGTGCATTACATATAAAGAATTGTTTAAAAAAATTTATAATGTTGCAAGAATTAAGAATAAGTTGCATTTCAATGATTTTTTTGAATTTGTAAAAAATCACATGTTTTTCTTATTTGAAACGTTTATTGAGAAAAAGATTTAGAGTTATACGAATATAAATTTCCAAATTCTTTACTTCACTGGATTCCAGCAATAAGAACCCACATACGAGGAAGAGCAAGTGGAGGTGCTATCTATGGAATTAAGAAGAAGCTGGTTAGTATCTTCTATTGTATATTTCTCAATGTAAATGATCAAATTGTGGTTGAATGTTCGCTAAGCAAAGAGAGGCTGCATATTGTACCAGTCTATATTACCTCCTCGAATTGGTCCAATGATTTCAATACTTTGCAAAATTTATTGATAGATTTAAACCCCAGTAATGTAATGATTATAGGCGACTGTAACACGAAAGTAGGAGAGGTGCAAGTACAAAATTTGGAGCACGAATTCTGTAATTTGAATTTCACTTTTGAAAGGAAGGCTACAGACAAAGTGGTAGATAAGCGAAGTAAGTTATTTATTGAAACGTGTGACGCTTTTGGTCTGGTGTTGCTAAATGGTCGAAGTCACAGCGACGTGCGGGGTAATTACACCTTCATCAGAGGTTCCAGCTGTTCAACAATAGACTTTTGTTTAATAAAGGGAGAATGGTTTAAGTATGCAATGGATCTTAAGATTGAGTTGCTAGTACATTCAGACCACATGCTCCTAGTGCCGCAGCTAAATATTGGGTCAAGTCACACCAAATCAAGCGCATTGTGCTTGCCTCCAAAACTAAAGTGGAGAAGCATCGAAAGTGAGAGATACCAGAATAACCTTAACATCCAAAGTCGCGACGGATTTCTTAGTGCCAGAAAATGTTGCAGATGTGTGTACATCTATCATCAAGGAAGCTTCGAAATTTCTATAAATCAGTCGCCGATATGTAAACGAGAAGCCTGGTTCGATGAAGAGTGTTTGGAAGCAAGAAGAAAATGTTTTGCATTTCTCAAGCTGGCTGGAAGTTTTAACTCTGAGGTTGTTAAGAAGCCACAATAAAACCTACGAAGAGCTATGCAAACAAACATGTATTCATTACATCCATGTCCTTAGAAATGAGCTCGCAAAAACAAATGATGCCAAAACGTATTGGAGAGTAATAAAGAGGTTGAATGGTGTTAGATGCATCAAGGGTTTGGGTTTAGAGGCTAATGCTGTAGGAGTCCATTTCCAAAATCTGCTAAATGCAAGGGGAAAAGGCTGTATGCCTTTTTCGTCGATTTTCGTGCTGGCTTTGAGTACAGTACAGTATAGAGGTATGCGCTTTTTTATAAGCTAAGTTTACTGGGGATACCGTCGAAAATGCTAAGGATAATACAAAGCCTATACAGCGACAACCAGACGGCAGTATGGGACGGTGTCACACTATCTGAATGGTTTTCCACAAATACAGGAGTCAAACAAGGCTGCATGATAAGTCCGTTATTGTTTAGTCTATACTTAGATGATTTAGCTTCCTTCTTACCAGGTGGAATTGAGTTCGAAGAATGTACCACCAAGGTACTCCTCTATGCGGACGATGGCGTCATTCTCATGTTGCAGCTTATGAGTAACAAAATGGAGGAATACTGCAAGCTAAGGAACCTCAGTGTACAATAAATATTGCTAAATCAAAAGTCTTGATATTTCGAAACAATCCAGGAAGATACTCCAGAGAAGAAAAATTGTCGCTTCCTCATGAGCAGCTGTAAGTAGTCAAGCAAACTCGCTACCTAAGAGTAACACTAACACCAAGACTATCGTTCGCAAGTCACCTAAAGGAGAAGCTGAAAGAATCGCAAAGAGCTATAAGTAGCACTTGGAGAAGGTTTTTTGGTAGAAACGATAGGGCAGAAATGAAAGGGCTATTTCACTACATATCGGCTGCATTAGAGTACCGAAATCAATATATAGAAATATAGTCTAACACAATCAACCTTTATTTTATGTTTATTTTGCATTATTTCTTTGCCGATTTGAATTAAAACTGTCATTCTGGCTGACGGCTTTAACTTAATTCAATAAAAATAAATTCAATTATTATTATTATACATTATATTAAATATTTGACAGTTTGTCCGAAGTCGGGCTTGAGGGTGAACTGATGTGCATTCGAAGCATGACGCGTATTGCGGGCGAAGTTTTTGAGGGGAGGAATGCAACTGGTTATTTCGCTGGAGCATTTTTTTATAAAAAAAAAAAAAAGCGATGAAATAAGAAAAGTCGTGAGACATTTCTACGATGTTCAAATGAGACTATGGAGTTCACAATGTCTCTATCACCTATAAGCTTTAATGCGCGATTCTGTACCCTATCGAGAATGTGCAGAACGGTCTTGTGTGCACAAGAGCAGATGTGGGCATTATATTCCAGCTTTGGGCGGATGAATGCCTTATAGATGGAAGCCAGATCAGATGGGATCAAATTTTTTTCGCACCGCTTAAGGAATCATAGACATTTTGCAGCATTTTTGTCGACTTCGAATATGTGATCGTTCCATCGAAGACGGTTATTGATGTACCGAGAATTGCAAGTATTTCGAATTCAGCGATGCGTGGGGTGGTGTATTGGGTTCGCTTGAGAGACAGAAGACAGCATTGTGATTTTTTTTTCTTCTTATGTCCTTTAACCCCTCGGGGGGCATAGGGCGTCAACCACGCCTGCCCGCCATCGTGTTCGGAATTCTGCAACGCGTTTGAGCTGCCTCCAACTCATTCCTAAAGAGCTCGATTCCTCCTCAACTGTTCTGCGCCACGTTTGCCTAGGGCGTCCCGCTATTCTGCCTGCCTGGGTGAGCGGATTCCACTGCATAGCGTATTTCGCAATGGAGTTGTCTTCGCGCCGTAGGGTGTGTCCAATCCATTGCCACTTTCTTCTTCGTATAGTAATGCTTATAGGTTCTTGGCCCGTTCTCAGATAAAGTTGTTCGTTGGAGATGCGGTTCGGCCAAAAAATCCTCAAGATGATTCTTAAGCATTTGTTTACGAAGACTTGCAGCTTGCGTGTGTTAATGGTGTCCACCTTCCAGGTACTGCACCCATAAAGCAGCACTGATTCTACGTTGGAGCGGAACAGTCGTAGCTTGGTTCTTAAGCTAATAACATTGCTTCTCCAGATTTTGGACAGCATTCCGAACGCAGCTTTAGCCTTCCCGATCTGCTGCACACATCCACTTCGGTGCCACCGCGATTAGCCGAGACGACACTTCCTAAATATAGAAAGTTATCAACTTTCTCGACTTGCTTTCCGGCAATGTTAAGTTGAGCGCGGGTATTGGAAGTACTCAGGGCTTTTGTTTTGGCTGTGTTTATTTTTAGCCCCACTTTGTTTGCCTCAGCTTCTAGATTTTGGGCCATCAAATGAAGATCCATTATCCGATGTGAAAGTAGACAAACATCGTCAGCGTAATCTAGGTGTTTAAGGTAAGATGTCATAGTCCAACGAATTCCAGAATTAGCTTCCGTCAATGCTGCACGGAGTACATCGCTGATAACCACCAAGAACAATAGTGGGGACAGTATGCACCCTTGACGTACTCCACTTTGGACTTCAAAGTCCTCCGACACCTTACCATTGTGCACGACGTGACACTTGCCGCCCTCAAATGTAGCCTTGATAATAGCTATAAGCTTTTCTGGAATGCCTCTCCTGCGCAAGGCCAACCAGATAGCATCTCGATTCAAGCTGTCGAAAGCCTTCTCGAAGTCGATAAACAGTAAATGTAGCGGAGACCTATACTCAACGCATTGTTCGATTATGATCCGTAAGGTGTTCATGTGGTCGATTCAGGAGGATCCAGCGCGAAAGCCTGCCTGTTCGACATCGAGAGTTGAATCTAAATGATATTTAATTCGCTCTAGAATTATTCTAGCTATTATTTTGGCTACAGCTGGAAGAACACATATACCTCCCCAGTTACTGCACTCCATCAAGTTACCCTTCTTTGGAAGCTTAATGATCATCCCCCTTTTCCACTCCTGTGGAAATTGTTCACTATCCCAAGCTCTCCGTATTAGCGGATGCAGCAAATCTGCCGATGTATTTGGCGCCGCTTGAAATAGCTCGGCAGGGATGCCATCAATACCCACCGCTTTGTTTTTCTTGAGGGACTTGATTGCTGTTATTATTTCAGCTTTACTGGGAGGTACGGTGCGAATTCGGGAATTTGTTGCTTCGAACTGCTCATTCGAATTCAAGATCATACCGCCGTCGTCTAAGTGATTTAGCACTGCAGCAAAATGTTCTCTCCATCTAGTGAGCTGATCCTCATCCGAAATCAGAAGGTCACCGTCTAGACTCTTCACTGGATGTTCTTTGGAGTTTCGACCACCAATGAGCTCCTTAGTGATGTTGTAAACAGTCCTACTGTCGCACCTACTCGCTGCTTCTTCAGCCCTTGAGGCCAGTGAGTTGACATGTTGACGCTTGTCACGTCTCACACTACGCTGCACTTTTTTTTTCTTCGCACGGTATTGGGCTTCAAGCTCGGTTCTCTCTACTGCTGAGGCCGCTGCAATCCGAGCCTTGATTGCTGTACGCTCATCGATCCGTCTCCAGGTGTCTGTAGAAAGCCATGTGCGGTGGTGTTTCTGCTTTTTACCGACATAAGTGCGTGCCCCAGTCGCAAAAGCATTTTTCACAGCACTCCAGTGGTCATCCATGTTCTCTATGCTGCTGATTGCTTCTGCTTCTAAGGCAAGATGGTCCCTGAACTGTTGGCGCACTTGGGGAACCTTGAGCCTGTCGATATTAAACCTGGTGATGTTAAGCAGGTTTGAGCGGTTGCTGTTGACGGATGCAGTACGAAGGCGTAAATGAGCTACCATAAGATGGTGATCTCGTTCTTGTCCGACGTCAGCTCGACGTCTGTTTCGGACGTCCAGGAGACAATTTCTAAAGCGGCGACTGATCGCAATGTGGTCGATCTGGTTGGATGTTCGTTGCCTATCAGTAGAGACCCAACTGATCTTATGGCAGGTGTTATGCTTAAACAGCGTACCTCCGATGACTAGGCGGTTGGTATTGCAGAAGTCCACAAACCGCTCACCATTGTCATTACGGTCTTCCACGCCGTAAACTCCCATCACGTGCTTAAGCATGGTGTTGTCGCTACCCACCTTGGCATTGAGATCTCCCATTACCATTACGATGTCCCCATTAGGCGTTTGGTTGTAGGCGGCACCTAAGTGGCTATAAAAATTATCCTTTTCATCCTCAGTCGCGTCTAGAGTCGGAGCATAACACTGTATGATGGCAATTTTTCTAACTCTACTCTGGAACCTAGCCGTCAATATCCGGTCACTATGGGGTTTCCAGGATATGAGGCTACTACGTGCTGCTGGAGTTAGCATGAGTCCTACGCCAGAACTCCGTGCACTTCCAGCTGGTTTACCAGAGTAGAGCATGACAGTGCTTTTTGTTGGGGAGATGTATTCCCCAGCATCGTACCATCTTATCTCGCTCAGCCCTAAGATGTCGATTTTATACCGTGCGAATTCGCGCTCCAATTGGAGGAATCTGGCGTTATAAGGCCCTTCCTTGAGTGAGTCCAGGAGGGTCTTAACGTTCCAGAATCCGATCGGTGTCCGTGTCCGATAGCCAAAGGTCGTCAACAAATGATCAGTCCGTATCCGAGGCGTATGTTTCCGTTTCGGAGCAATAGTTTGTTTTACGGTTGCGGCTCGCTGGGCCACAGACCAACCGACACTTATCCTGTTTTTTGGCGCAGGAAGCTCGCCATTCGTCCTCTCCCGTTAGCAATTTCCGAAGAAATTCCCAGATGACACCACGAGGAGGTGGAAGTAGGGCTTACTAACAGAGCTGCTAGGTTTTCGGCTGCAGTGGCTCCTACTCGTTACTTAGCGGACCAGCACCTATCGGGAGATGCTGCCCCTACCAGGCCTTTGTTAGTCGTTTGCCATCATTGCATTGTGATTAGGATGCATTAAATTCCACTCTATTGGTTGCACCCCATTTGGTTATGCTGTCCAGGTCGGCATTTAATGTGTTTGACATACGTTCCTCTTCTACGACCGAAGTGCAGGGACGTGAGCTAGGCAACGAATATGAAAAACTGATAGTACTGTCATCAGTGAAGGAATGAATTGGATTGAAAGTAGCAGACAAGAGATCATTTATAAAAATGAGAAAGAGAGTCGGAGACAAAACGGAGCCCTGGGGAACACCAGCATTTATATGGTGAACAACAGACTCACCATAGAGTCTAGGTAGACAAAGTCCTTTACTACCTTAATATTATATATGTCTATTGGCACAGTTCAGATCGTCTCCTTTCTTTAAGATCGGGCAAACGATGCTGATGTTCCATTTATCAGGCTCGCTCCGAAAAAAATTCTAGATGAGCTGGTGCATGCTTCTTACTAATTCATCTCCTCCTGCAATTGAAAAGTTTGGCGGCAAAGCCATCTACTCAAGTAGCTTTGTTGGATTTAAGTTTAGATATTGTAACGATTCTTTTATCGTTATGTTGGCCAGATCACAGTTCTTGTACTACGACTGACAGTGGTACTACTGATGATACATCAGAACACCTTAAAGAGTGAGAAATAGTTTTCAGCTTCCAAGCAGACTCACTCGGAAATAATTAAATAAAAGTCTTGACAACTGCTAAACGATATGTGAAAATTCAGTCTTTATTGCTTATCCTAGCATATTAATTGAACTAACAAGGCAAAATAACTTATTCTAATATTAACGGAAAATTGCTTACGCGGTGAAAACTAGAGGTAAAATTAATAAATCGAACAAAGACAAAAAGGTATATGGTATTATGTTACTGGCAAGGTGTGCATGGTGTAATGTCAGATATTGATTTGTGCGAAAGGTATGTGTGTGCTGTGTATGTCGATAAAGTACATGACAAATTTAATGATTTTATGTTATGTGCAAAAGTGATTACATTGTTAAATCTAAACAGTATGTGCAACAATAAAATGGTAAATTCTTAAAGCTAACAGAATGTGTGACAATGAAATGTTAATATTCGTAAAACTAAACAGTATGCATAACTAATAACAATGAAATGATATTCCTAAAACTAAACAGATATCGCTATCATCACTTCATTCTGATCGGCTTGACGTGAGTCTTGACTATCAGCGGAATATTGATCATCGTCGTATGTTTTGCATTCTGCAAAAGTATTCTTTCCATATCCTCAGCACCGACTGCGATTCTACTACTATGTTACCATTTTCGTCCCTGCAGGTTTTGAAGCCCTGACATGTTCTTTTACCTTTGGGTGGTAATATTTTCGAACATCATTCCTGAAATAAAGTGTCGAAATCTCCTTGATCAAGCGCATGTCGTACTCCGTTTTCTTCTTTTTGAGAAGTCGATGTTCTTCTTTTCTCCTCCGCTCGCAGAGTTCGTGAGCGGCGTCGTACTAATTACGAAACGTTTCGTTCCGCAGCGGCCGCAGTCGACTAGCCTGAATCTGTTATCGGACGCGGTGCTGTGCAGATTGTGCTTTCCAAGAGTTGACCAATAGCTGGTAGAAGTCATCCTTGGTCGCGTCGTCCATCTTATCGTGAGGGGCGTGAGCGCATATTAGGCTAATGTTGGCGAACCTAGCCTTGATACGGATAATCATGAGGCTCACGTTCACATAGCGGAAACTCAAGACTTCTTACCTAGGTCTTCCTCTTATAACAAATCCGCACTTGAATAGACGCTGTCCTTGTTGGCTGCAGCGATCGCCGTAGTAGATGTCGCAGATCTTCATCCTCCTTTTGCGCAGCCCATCCCATCGCGCTGCTTGGATTGCCGTAATGTCTGCTTTGCAGCAGTCTGGGGCCTACGCAAGTTGGTCGGCTGCAGGTAGTTTGCAGAAGGACCTACTCGTAACATTCCACATGCAGACAGATCGTTGTCCTTTTTACATTTGCAAGGATCGTCAATAGTAAAATTATCCACATCCGGTTCAGACCTATAAGTTTGACATCCTTCCTACTGAAAAGTATGGAGAGACTGGTAGAATTTCACGTGCGCAAAGTTGCTTTGAAACTGCATCCACTATCGGAGATGCAGCATGCTTACCAGCGTGGGAAATCCTGTGAGACCGCACTTCAAAATCTAGTGGCCAGAATTGAATGCGCGCTCGATAGGAGAGAATACGCGATGGGTATCTTCATCGACATTGAGGGTGCTTTTGACAATGCAACTTTTGACTGCATGTGCGACTCTGCCAGACAACACGGGGTAGATGAAACATTAGTGTTGTGGATTAAAGCAATGCTAATGAATAGAACTTTGGTAGTGGATGCGGATTGTGGCCAATATGTTATGACAGGGGTAAACAGGGGCTGTCCGCAGGGTGGCGTTCTGTCTCCATTGTTATGGTGCATGGTGGTCGACTCTCTGTTGAACACTCTAAATAGTTCTAACGTCTACGCTCAGGCATATGCGGATGATGTCGCCGTACTTTCTGTCGGGCCATGCCTGGCGACGGTCTGTGCTAACGCACAGGCGGCGCTGGACATGATCGATTAATGGTGTACTAGGAGTGGGCTTTCGGTGAATCCTCTTAAGACTGATGTTGTTCTTTTCACGAGAAGGAGGATTTTGACCGGTCTGACTCAGCCAGTACTAAAAGGCGTCACCATTCGCATTTCCAATGAAGCCAAATATCTGGGAGTGATTCTAGATAAGAAACTTCATTGGTCTAAACACGTCGAGTCGAAAACATCCAAGGCGCTCTCAGTCTTCTGGCAGTGTAAGGGTGCTTTTGGCAAGACTTGGGGCTTATCACCGAATAAGGTTCTCTGGATCTACACGGCTATGATAAGACCATTCCTCGCATATGCGTCGGTTGTTTGGTGGAAGGGGCTCTCGCGTAAATATGTGGTTGCTTTTTGCTCGAAACTTCAAAGAACGGCTTGTCTCGGCTGCTCAGGAGCTTTCCCGAGTACGCCTGGCTCTGCTCTAGACGCTTTGCTGAACTTACATCCCCTTGATACTTATATCATGGGTTGCACTATCAAAGCCATCCATCGTCTTAGGCGGGGTGGTTTTTGGTATACTCCACACTGGAACTTTGATGAACTTGCGCGACACTTATCTTACGACTCCTGTCTTATGGATATGCCGTCTGATGCAATGACACCAGAACTCCAGCTGATGCGCAAATTCAGAGTCGACTTTCCTTGTGTCCAGGACTGGCTTCGGTCAGAATCTGAGCCGGGAATGGAATGTAGTCGTATTTTCACGGATGGTTCCAAAACCAGTCAAGGGTCTGGCGCTGGGGTCTTCGTGGAAGTCGACAACATTAGACTTCACTTCTCGTTAGGCAAATATGCGTCTGTTTTCCAAGCGGAAACTTATGCAATCCTAATGGCCATGAACTATGTTGTGAAGAACAGGTGGAAGGGACGTAGCATTTGTGTCTGTAGTGACAGTCAGGCTGCGCTTAAGGCCTTGCTTAACCCTTTAACCACTTCCAAAATAGTTCGTGAAACCAAAAACTCTTTGAACTCGGTCGCAAGGCTGAATTCTCTGTCTCTTATCTGGGTCCCAGGTCACACTGGGATCTTGGGGAACGAGATCTCCGATGAGATTGCTAGACAAGGCTCAGAGGAGGCTTTCTCCGGTCCCGAACCCGCGTTGGGTCTTCCAGCGTCCTCGGTTAGGGCTTCCATTGACGATTGGGTCTCTCACGAGCACAATTGTGTGTGGCATGACTCTCCAGGTTGCAGGTTGACTAAACGCATGCTCCCGGACGTCTGTAAGAAATCAGCGGCATTCTTGCTGTCTCTCAGCAGAAAAGACTGTAGACAACTTATCGGCGTCTTGACAGGCCACTTCGCTTTTGCCAAGCACCTTAACGTGTTAGGCTTAAGTGACACTACAATTTGCGACGCTTGTGGAGAAAGTGACGACACCGCGGAACATTATCTCTGTGAGTGTCCGGCCTTTGCTCGTATCAGGTGGCAGATCTTCGGTGCGGATGTGGTGAGTGCTGGTACTGTAAGCTCCTCATCACTGAAGTGCTTGCTTGGCTTTCTTCGAAAGTCAAGGGAATTCCAACAAAATGGGTAAATCAGGGTTTGCTCTCTGGCAGTACAATGGACCAGTTGTGTCTGAGTGCTCCAGTCGAGTGTTTCCTATCCCGACAAAAAAAAAAAAAAAAAAAATCCACATCCGAGGCTGTTGGTCGCTTCGTAGCCGGTCTTTTTGTACGTGATAGGGAAGTTAATCCGACAGCACAACATTCAACCTGGAGGGCCAGTTCTTTATGTTATAACCCTAGGACGCGTGGGCGGGTAAATTGGTGCCAGTAGTCCAGTACAGGAGTATCAGCGCTGCCGTTGGGCTATTAAGCGCTTCTCCGCCACGATCTCTATTTCAAGGTCCTAACTAACGTTCTATATTCCTTACCAACCTGTGATCCGAATATGTTGGAGCAGCTCGGCCGAGATATTCACTATATTCATCCTAACTGGAACTGTAGACGCCACCGTTGACTCCATATAGGGAATTCGTCCGCTGCCGTCCGGAACAAGAAGTAGCGCTCTCTCGTCTTCGCCGTCAAGATATTCCAAAGGGGTTGGTTACCCATTTTTCTATCAAGTTACTAGGCACACAGCGGTCACCAAGGTCCGGTTTAAATAGATAAAAAATAGAAAAATAAAGTCGTACTGAGGTTGAAGGTGATATTAGGTATATATGTATATAAAAGTTAAACTCCGTCTGTTTGTTTTGTATGTACGTCCAGAATGGGCGCTTCAGGCGCTCAGCCGATAGTCAAGACATGTTTACCACGTATGAGTTGCATGTCAGAAAAAGATAGGCTAAGCTGGGCGAAAGACAAAGAAGGAAAAGCTCCGAAAAGTCAGAAAATTAAAACTAAAACATATCGTTCCAAAATCGCTTGTTAAGCTTAGGCATTTTCGAAAATGTCAAATGATCGTCATGGAACCAAATCGTATGTGCAACCTGCGTTTTCAAAGCAGTTTAATGCAGATGACGTTTTCGATTTTTCTTGTTGCCTTTATTGAAAATTGTCATTTAAGTATGTGGACTTGTCTTGTCTGAGCGAAAAATGTTCGGAATCAGTTTAAGAGTTTCATCCCAATATTTAAAACTGTTTTTTTTTTTTTTTTGCTTTAGGTTTTGACTTAAATCATGGACACATTTCACTTTGACTTGACTTTTGACTAAATCCTGTCACCCAGTCAAATTTGACTTGCATATGGTTCACCACAATCCTTATGGAGAGGTGTTGTAGCCCTATGAAGCATTTGTAGGAGAGAGACTCCATACTCGTACTACTATACGTACATATTTATGAGGTATTTTTCCACTAATTTGGGGATCTGTGGGAAGACTTGTATACTTGTTTGGGGCCAGTAGGGCAGCAACCCATAGCCATCCGCAAGTAGGACAGGCCTATAGTCTTATGCTGCAGGATAAGGACGACCACAAATGGATTTAGTCATCGATGTTTTAGTCATGGGATAACATTGTTAATTCACTAAGTTTTCGAAGTCTTTAAGGCTTAAGAATATAAATAGGTACTGCAGTTAAATCAAAGGGCTATGGTAAGGAGTGAGGGTGTTTGGATGTTATTCAATTTAATTCAATAACTGTTTCCCCAAATCCAACTTTTGGATTTGCGTTTTGGAGCATCTGCTTAACATTTTCTACAAATTTCAGCCTGTTAGTACAAATGCCACGTTTAAAAAACGAACTGTCCTGTGCTACCCTCTATTCTCAATTCAAAATATTATTATGAATATATGACTATGATGCAACATTTAAACGGCAGTTCGCTCTAAATATAATAATTAATTCGATAATAATAATTATTAGAGAAACTCCTTAAGTCCAAGTGAAATTAATGGTGTGGTGTTACTGTGGCTATTATTGTTATAAGAGGTCAATGATTAATATTGTAGACTGTGTACTAACTGCACTGCACGTACATACGTGAAGACAGTATATTAGAGGAAACTAACGATATTCTCGTGTTTACATGAAATTAGCTTTGTGTCCGGTGACCAAAGGTGGAAACTACATTACTTGCAAATTAGAGAAACATTATTCTAATGTAATCGGCGAAGTGTTGCAGGATTTAATTAGAAAATTTATTGTTTTTGAAAGACATGAGTTTAAGAATTTATATACGTAAAGATGTAGGTTCGCAAGCACATTATACTGTGTTGACATATCTATACATATGTACGATATGTCGGTAGGTTAGGTTAGGTTGAAGTATAATATAAACAATAATAGGTCCATTGTGATACCACGTGGGTCATGGGAAAACGTTTCTCGTTGCCTAGTTGTTAAACCATTTTGAGCTTCTTATGAAGCGTAGGAGGCTCTTAATGTCGATGTCAATCAGGTCGCTTATATCGTTGTATTAGGAGGCTCCTAGCTGAAGCTTCCTTCTATGGGAGATAGCTGGGCAGCAACAAAGAAAATGAGGAATAGTTCCTTCCTCTTCTTCATCCATGCAGCTTCTACACAAGAAGTAGTGGTTTTTAGGTACATGCAAATGAACTTATTTCTACATACGAAGGTACACCTAGATTGAATTTACACCAAATTGAATATTAAAAAAGTATATTTAGGTTAACAGTAAAGGTTTGTATTTGTTTTAATCAGATATTGAAAGACATTATTTCCATAGCACATATTTCAATTGATGACGTAAGTTAATGATGTCCTTTGAGGTTCACTTAAAAAAATACAATTGGGAACCTCCAACCGGTTCCAATTAAACTACAGTTTACGTTATAAAAATATTTAATTTATTTTCGAGAGCCAACTGCTCTGTTTGCGTGTCACAATTCGAATCCTTAATTCTATTTTACAATATTATCTCTAAACCTAAAAATGCTGACATAGATATTTTACACATTTCAATTCTTAAATATAAAATTGCTCAGTTGCATTTCACACGCAGACCCATTGCCTAACTTGCACGAAGATTGAAAGTTAATTCCCCCAACGATTGCGCGTGCGACTGGATTGCATTGCTTGCACTTCTGCATTCCACAGGTAGACAGCGGATCATGTTAACTCGTATTACTATCTTACTATCATAAATACTGTTACGGATGTAAATACTCGTAGGTATCACAAAATAAAGACACAAATAAAGCCATTTTTTTCCAAAAAATGTTTATTGGTTTATTATAAAAATATAAAAAAAAAAAAAAAATTCATTCAAAATGACCTCCATTTACTCTTATATAGGCCTTGAGACGAGTTGGCTACTCATCAATCGCAGCATGCACGATTTCTATTGGAAAAGTGTAGACTGCTTTCCTTAACCTAGTTTTAAGCGACTCCAGGTTTGGGTGTCTTTTCGTACAAGCCAAGCCCTCCAAAACGGACCAAAGCTTGTAAACCAAAGGATTAAGATCCGGACATGCTGATGGCCAATGATCAATGGTTTTGAAGCCAGAAATATGCGCAATAACCGCGATTATATTTTCCTTATCGCTCCACTCCATGTTAAAAACTTGGCTAATCTTAATTTAAATTTGCATATGAGCAGATCAAATATGAAATCCCAAATGACGTAAGCCAACACAAGAGTGCGGGTAATACCAGAGGCTGTAGGGAACATTTAAAAGGTATAACAGTATTTATGAAAGTACTAGGTATTCTATACTCTCGGTGGTCTTCTACTTTTGACATACTGGGCTGAAAGGAAATCCTGGACTCAAAGGGGAGGAAGTTTGTTTTGGGTTTCATCATCATTCTCAATACGGCACACCTTCGTTTTGCAAAACAAAACTTTTCTTTTGTGGACTATATGAGTTGACTGTTTTTATCCAAACATACAACTTGGTTATGGTAGAAGTCTGCTGTAACCAACTGATTCGTGTTTGAGTACTGAAAAAATAATAAATGAATTCAATGGATTGCATTTTCGCAAATTATATGGATAGGTTTCAATTCAAAAGGACATTTTTTGAAAAGTGGACGTGTCCGGTATGGGCGCTAAATTTTTATTCCGAATGTTAAAATTGCACTTCTGCATAAGACTAGTAGGGCTCTGACATCGCCTAGCGGAACAGTACCATTGCCGAGATGGCTAAGGCTCTATATTCACCATTTTTACCTCGGTGATCGAAGTTCGGAATATCAATGTAAAGAATGATTATTTTTGGAGAAGAAGAACATCCAGGGATAGCCCAGTGGTAGAGCGTTGGTGGACAACGACCTTCGGATCTGTACGTGGAATGTTCTGTCCCTTTACAGACCACGTGCAGCCGAACAACTAGCAGAGGCCCTAGACTGCTATAAAGCAGATATTACCGCCATCCAGGAAGTGCGATGGGATGGGCCAGGCAAAAAGAGGATGAAAAACTGTGACATCTACTACGGTGATTGCTACAGAGGCAACAGGCAACGCTTATTCGGATGCGGATTTGTCATACGCGGCAGACTTAGGCAAGAAGTCTTAAGCTTCCGACACGTGAGCGAGCGTATTATGACTATCCGGATCAAGGCTAAATTCGCTAACATAAGCCTAATATGTGTTCATGCCCCCACAGAAGAAAAGGACCCTGCCTCCAAAGAGTGTTTCTACGAGCTCCTCGACAAAACATACGAGCAATGTCCTAAATACGACGTTAAGATCGTATTGGGCGATTTTAACGCCAAAATAGGAAAGGAGGACGTCTTCGGTAGAGCAGTCGGTAAGCATAGCCTACACGACACCACGTCTGATAACGGACTAAGGCTAATTGATTTCGCTGTGGAGCGAAATGTCACCATAGCAAGCACATGGTTTCCTCATCTCGATATTCATAAGCAGACATGGCGGTCCAATGATCATGTCACGATCAACCAAATTGATCATATTGCGATCGACGCAAGGCATGCCTCCAGTATTCTGGATGTCCGGACCTTCCGAGCGGCCAACATAGACTCGGATCATTACCTTGTTGTAGCCAAGGTACGAATGCGGATATCCCAATCTGAGCAACAAAGAAGAATTACTGTGAGAAAATTTAACGTCGAAAAGCTACAATCGCAAGAGACCGCCAGACTCTTCGCTGAACGCGTATCCCGAAATCTCTCAATCACCCCTATACCGCCAGCATCAAGTGCCGAAGACCAGTGGCAACGCTGCCAACATGCCATCAGAAACGCCGCGACTGATGTGCTGGGTCTCGCTCGCCCACCACCGCGAAACCCCTGGTTTGACGAAGAATGCCGGCGAGTGCATGCAGCAAAACAAGAGGCATACAAAGCGGCGCTGCAAAGGAAGACGAGAGCTGCTCGTGAGCTCTACGAGCAAAAGAGACGGGAAGAACATCGGCTTCTCCAAAAGAAGAAGAAAGAGCATGAGAAGCGCGCGTTTGAGAATATCGAGAGTCTATACTCCAGGAACAATGTACGGAAGTTTTACCAAAAGGTAAAAAGAACGTGTCAGAGAAGTAATACCCGTACAGAAACCTGTAGAGATGAGAATGGAAACCTCGTAGTAGAATCACAGTCGGTGCTGAGAATCTGGAAAAACTACTTCTGCAGACTGTATAACGGCGACGAAGACCAACATCCCGCTGTCAGGCAGAATGAACCATTCAACATGGACGATGATAGTCAAAATTTCCGTCCACCTGACCAAAACGAAGTGAGGATAGCAATATCCAAGCTAAAATCGAACAAGGCTGCTGGACCTGACGGTTTACCGGCCGAACTTTTCAAGGCAGCTGGGGATGAATTGGTAGAGTGCATACACCAACTCATTTCTAATATTTGGTCAGAGGAGTGTATGCCTGATGAATGGAATCTCAGCATCGTTTGCCCGATCCACAAGAAAGGAGACCCCCTCAACTGCGCCAATTATAGAGGCATCAGTCTCCTCAACATCGCGTACAAGATCTTTTCTGCGATATTGTGTGAACGCCTGAAACCTTTTATGAACAGCCTGATTGGACCCTATCAGTGCGGTTTCAGGCCAGGAAAGTCCACCATCGATCAAATCTTCACACTTCGGCAGATCCTGGAGAAAACCCAAGAATTCCAAATCGATACTCACCACCTCTTTATCGATTTCAAGGCCGCCTATGACAGCATCTATAGAGAAGAGCTTTATAGAGCCATGTCTAGTTTTGACATCCCTGCCAAACTTGTCCGCCTGTGCAGGCTGACGATGGAGAACGCTCGCTGCTCCATCAAGGTCGGTAATGACCTCACCGAGACCTTTGATGTCAAAAAAGGCTTTAGACAAGGTGACGCGCTGTCATGTGACTTCTTCAATATTGTACTTGAACGGATTGTGCGGAACTCACAAGCCAACACCGGAGGCACAATCTATTACAAGTCTGTACAACTGCTTGCATACGCCGACGATATCGACATTATCGGAAGATCTCAGCGGGCTGTCACCGGTGCTTTTGCAAGCATTGAGGCGGAAGCGGCCAAAATGGGTTTGGCGATAAACGAGGGCAAAACCAAGTATATGCTGTCAACTAGAAGGGAAAACCAACACCGACGAATTGGACAAAACGTCACCGTGGGCAGCTATAACTTCGAGGTAGTAAGGGACTTTGTCTACCTTGGCTCTGCTATAAATTCAGCAAACAAAATCAGCGCAGAAATCAATCGAAGAATAACTCTTGCCAATCGCTGTTTTTTTGGGCTTATAAGGCAATTCAACAGTAAAGCCCTCTCTCGAACAACTAAGGAGACTCTATATAAGACCTTGATCATCCCAGTCCTGCTTTACGGCGCTGAAACATGGACTTTATTAAAAGAGGATGAAGATATCCTTGGTCGCTTCGAGAGAAAAATTCTTCGTAAGATTTTCGGTCCCGTTTGCGTTGACGGGTTTTGGAGGAGAAGATTCAATCACGAACTATACGAGCTGTACAGCGACATCGACCTAGTCAAAAAACTGCGTATTGGACGTCTGAGATGGCTAGGACATGTAGAGCGAATGGACACCAACGCTCCGGCCCGCAGAGTCTTCGAATCTAACCCCGAGGGACGACGCAGTAGAGGGAATTATCGCCGTAGGTGGCGCGCACAAGTTCAAGGGGACCTCGACCAACTTGGAGTGCGCAACTGGAGGCAATTAGCTAAAGACCGAGCTAAATGGAGAGGCTTGTTGGTTGAGGCCCAGGTTCACCCCGAACTGTAGCGCCACCTAAGTAAGTAAGTAAGAGCGTTGGTGTTTAAAACCATGACTACTGCAGGTTCGTCTCCTGAAAAAATGTTTTCTTCTTTGATCAATTCTCCAAAAATAATCATTCTTTACGCTAATTATTATTACGAGTACGTACTAGCTGACCAGTGCTCGCCTTGCTTCGGCCGCATTTTAGTTGACGGTTATTTACTTGTTGAAATATGGTATACTCGTAATTGCCAACTGAATAAAATACCAAAAATGTGTAAACTCAATTATAACTTCCCCCGTGGGAATCTCATCTCATCTAACAAAATAGAAAAATATTGCATATTGTGTACAAAGTTAGTTTCTTACATTTTGTTTAAATTTTTATTTTATTTTTTTAGTTTCATGCCCAAATTTTGGAAAAAAGTATTTCTTTATAAGGTATGCGTATCAGTAGCTGGATTTCCAAAATTTGTACACTTGTACTACTTCGAGATCTCAGAACCTCAAATGTGGAATCGCATCCTCCTAACTCGAAGTTTATTGCCCGAGAAAAGGTGACATGGCTCCATCTACTTGGCTATTCATGCTGAAAATTTATAAATATACTTATAGTTCTCTTTGTTCCAAACCATGTGTCAATTTCAATATACCCCTATGTGATAAGGTATAAAAAGAGGGTGCCTACCTATTCGTCAAAATGTATTTCGCAAATCTTACTTCGCATTTATTGAAATGCATTTTATTTGTCTCGCAGTAGTTGTTTCCCAAATTTTCATTTATCTATCAACGTGATCATTTAGCAACGCTTTTCCTGTGCTTTTCCATTTCGTTTATGATTAGGCAGCAATTCGTTGCTTTGAAAGAATTTATTTCGCTAACTGTTAGTTCCCGTTTTGCTTAGTCATCGTTTATAAAATTGGCAAAATAACACTTGGCATTCATTCGTTTTGCAAACGCCGACCGTGGTTGAAAGTGAGGTATCACTATTTCGCAAAATGGATAGTCCGGAAAACGTTAGTTTCTTATTTAACCAAAAAAAAACTAGGTTTCATATTGTGAACTGACAGTTCTAAACGAAATTCCGCTGCTAACCTCATCAGCAGGTGCATCTGACGACATGGTAAAACCTATTGGGGAAACCCCCAGTTTCCTTAAATGAATCGACAAATCAATTGGTAGGTACACCGATGACCCCAAAATGGCAAATGGTGTGGGTGCCGGAATTTTTGGTCCCAATTTCAAATCTGCGTACCATTTGGTCAAAACACTTCTATGTATCTTCCAAGCATTGTCTCATTACCCTCAAGCAGCTCGCTGCACACAACACCATCTCACTCACTTGGGTCCCTGGCCACAGGGCATCGCCTGCAATGAGACTGCTGATCAACTAGGCAGATCTGGCTCTCAACTAAAATTCATTGGTCCGGAACCCTTTTGCGGCCTACCTACAATGCAAATCAAAATTGGGCTAGATCGCTGCAAACACCGCGAAAGCGCTCATACTGGGATTCACAAATAGGTCTAAGACATGCAAAGTGATTTAATGATCTCTCCAGTAAAAGATCGAAAGAAATTCTAGCAATGAAAAAACATAATACAAAGTTGTTACCAGGCTTTGGTTATTGCCGTCTCAAATACGTATACCACCTTAAGAAAATTGGCATTAGTCAATCTGACACTTGCAAACTATATCTTGAGGACACTGAAATTACTGAGCGCATTATGTGTGAATGTCCCATTTGGGTTGGAAAAAGCGTTCCTTTCACTTATTTTTATTTGAAATAAATTCGTTTTTCCTAAAAAAAACATATTTTTTTTGAAATATAGTTTGAAACCCCATACAGGTAAAAGACATTAAGTGCATTTCGCGTAAAATCATCCAAATTAACTGTTTTTTGGCCATAATAATTATGACATCAATTATGTAAAGGTAAATAACATAAAAATAATAAAAATTATTAAATTATCTCGTTTTGTCTACTTTGTTAGTTAATGAATTTTACCTTTGAACCGACGATATATAACACTCTAACGGGTAAGGCTGCCCTGAGGCACCTATTACATAAACTTAGTTTAATTTGAATCGTGAAACATTTCGCGCTCAATCAATATTTACAGTCGGAAAGTTTTATGCTGATGCTTTTGGCAGCAAAAGGGCATTCTGTGTGACAAGTCAGTCAGTAAAGCGAAAAAAATGATTGATGATTTGGTGTAAAATTAAAAATTTAATAAAATATATTTCTAACTGTCAGATTTTAGTAAAAAAAATTGTTTGCAAGCATTAAACATATATAATTTAGTGCACTATTTGTATTAGTGTGAATTGAATATGTACCTATAAATGTGATTTAGCAACAAAAATCCGAAGGCAGCCTCAGGGCGGCCTTGCCCGTTTAAGCGTTTAAAAATTTGCCCGTACGTCTGATTATTTTTTGCTGTTGATAGGCGATTTGTGGACAAATTATGTTTCTACATTTTTCTGTAGAAATGGAGAAAAGTCAGTGATATAAAAAAAATAGGATTCTGTTCAAATAGATTCAGACGAAGAGGATTTTAGTAATGATGAACTCGAGGACCCAGATTACATTCCACGGGAAATATCACCTGAAGATGCCCAAAAAAAAGTCTAATCCCGAATCACCAGTTCGTATTTAGAACTAAACATTCCATGATAGACCAAGTGCATCCAATTACGAATGTAGTGGAAAAGCACTGGAAGAAAAACAAGTGTGTTTGGTACTAAGATGTTGCTAAAACTTTTGACAAGGTTTGGCATAAGGGCCTTAAGTATAAACTGCATAGGGATTTACCACGACGGTTTTACGAAATACTAAAATCCTATATTTCAGATCGAGTTTTTCGAGTTCGATACGAACAAGAATATTCGGAACTAAAGAAAATTGAAGCGGGTGTTCCACAAGGAAATGTCCTAGGACCAACCTTGTATCTGTTGTATACTAGGGATATTCTGGTGTACAAAAATGCATGATGGCTAATTGTACAGATGACACTGCAATATTAATACCTGATAAATGTACTATGAAGGGAGCAGATAAACTGCAGAATGCAATTAATAGAGTAAGTGATTGAACGCAACAATGGCGTATCAAACTCAATGAAGATGACGAATTTGCAATGAAATGTACAGATGAAATTAACTCTGCAGAAACAAGTTTTTTTACGGCGCTAGGTCGAGAGGTCTTGTTCTTTGTAGTCGGCGCTCAAGGTTTGTCACATCCATAGTACGGATTATTTCATTATTGCAATGAACATGAAGACGGGTACGAAGTTTGCGAGCAAAGTTTGTTACTTCGTCCCTCACGGTAGCAATTCCTAGATCTCTGTGAATATCACTATTTTTTATATACCAAGGAGCATTCACGATTGCTCTTAGTATTTTGTTTTGAAGTGCTTGCAGTAGAGCCATTATGCTTGCTTTGGTACAACCCCAAAGTTGTATACCATATGTCCAAGACGGTTTTAGCACTTGCTTATACAGAAGCAGTTTGTTGTATACGCTTAACTTCGAGTATCTTCCGAGTAGCCAATACATTTCTCTAAATCTGATTTCGAGCTCTTCGCGCTTCTTTTTAACGTGTGGTTTCCACTTAAGTTTTGCGTCTAGGGTCATTCCTAAATATTTTGCTCGTTTGCTTACGGTATTTGCACCGAGTTAATGGATATAGGTAAGTTGTTTATCTTTCTTAACGTAAAATTGACATGCGTTGATTTTGTCTCATTGAGGACTATTCGCCAGGTTTTTGCCCATTCGCATACTTTGTTCAAAGCTCGTTGGAGTTTTCCCGTTGATGATTCGACTGACTCATCCGTTACGAGGATAGCCGTGTCGTCTGCGAACGTTGCTACAACGGTCCCTTCATCTTGTGGTATATCTCTTGTGTAGAGCAGGAACAGGATTGGACCGAGAACACTTCCTTGTGGAACACCGGCGTAGATATCTTTGAAATCCGAATATTCACTCCCGTGTCTAACACGAAAAAGTCTGTTTTCAAGATAAGATTCCAATATTCTGTACAACTTTTCCGGCAAGATTACCCTTATCTTATACCTTAGTCCTTCGTGCCATACCTTGTCGAAGGCTTGCGATACGTCGAGAAAAGCGTTAGAGCATATTTTTTCCCTTCTAGAGCTTTTTCAATTTCGTTCGTTATTCGATACACCTGATCGATTGTGGAATGTTTGATCCGAAAGCCGAATTGATGATCCGGGATCAAGTGTCTTTCTTCAATTACTGGCTGCAATCGTTTCAGCAGAAGTTTCTCGAAGACCTTAGATATTACTGGCAGAAGTGAAATAGGTCTATATGATTTCTTGTCATTTGCACATTTCCCCGGTTTCGGAACCATAATAACTTCGGCGACTTTCCATTGGCTTGGAACATATAACAGTCTTAAAGAAGCATTTATAATGTAGAGCAACTTAACCAGCACTTTTTTCGGTAGCTCTTTCAAAATTTCGCCAGTTATTTTTCAATTTTTTTATTATCATTCGAATGCAGAAACAAGTGATGTTCTCTTACGAGCTATCAATTTGTCTGTTCTATATAATCGGTCGTCGACTTCTACAATCGCACCTGTAAAAGCACCGATTGAAACCTCTGAAACAACAACAAAAAATATAACAAACCACGGCAACAGGAACAATAACAGAACAAGGGTCAGAGGGAATAATACAACCATCAAATGCATTCGTTATCGAGCCACAAAAAAGGAAACGATCGCCATTACCCGGCGCCAAAAATACTGGCCCAAATATCGTACCATCTGCTGGTGGTTTTATTGGGTCCCGTATGTTATTCATTTTTTTTTTTAACAATTACGTTATTATATATTTATTAAATGACTATAAACATAATTTTTGCTTCAAAATTATTAGTGAATCTACAGTACCTACTACAATTTTCTCATATTTTCAGCATTGCATGCTATCACCAAGCCATCTAAGGAATTTTCCAATATTACGTGCCGAAAAAAATGCAATTACACGTAAACGAGTCGGCATTTCGAGAAAACAGTAAACTGTCCCCTTCAATTAAAAATCACAAAATTACAATCCAGATTTTTAAATATTTTGTTAGTATTAGATTAGTAATATGATTTCTGAAGAAACAAATCGAGCTGCTAATGCCGAAAATATTAACATGAAATTTACAACTACCGCTGAGGACAGAAACCGCCAGACTCTTCGCTGAACGCGTATAACGAAATCTCTCAATCACCCCTAAGTTGCCAGCATAAAGCGCCGAATACCAGTGGCAACGCTGCCAACATGCCATCAAAAATGCCGCGACTGATGTGCTGGGTCTCGCTCGCCCATCACCGCGAAACCCCTGGTTTGACGAAGAATGCCGGCGGTGCCGGTGCTGACAATATGGAAAAACTACTTCTGCAGACTGTATAACGGCGACGAAGACCAATATCCCACTATCAGGCAGAATGAACCATTCAACATACACGATGATAGTCAAAATGTCCGTCCACCTGACCAAAACGAAGTTAGGATAGCAATACCCAATCTGAAATCCAACAAGGCTGCTGGACCTGACGGCTTATCGGCCGAACTTTTAAAGGCAGCTGGTGAGGAATTGGTAGAGTGCATACATCAACTCATCTCTAAGATTTAGTCAGACGAGTGTATCCCTGATGAATGGAATCTCAGCATCGTTTGCGCCAACTATAGAGGCATCAGTCTCCCCAACATCGCATACAAGATTTTTTCTGCGATATTGTGTGAACACCTGAAACCTTCTATCAACAGCCTGATTGGACCCTATAGGTGCGGTTTTAGGCCAGGAAAGTCCAACATCGATCAAATTTTCACACTTCGGCAGATCCTGGAGAAAACCCAAGAAGTCCAAATCGATACTCACCATCTCTTTATCTATAGAGAAGAGCTTTATAAAGCCATGCCTAGTTTTGACATTCCTGCCAAACTTGTTCGTCTGTGCAGGATGACAATGGAGAATGCTCGCTGCTCCATCAAGGTCGCTAATGAACTCACCAAGACTTTTAATGTCAAAAAAGCTTTTACACAAGTTGACGCGCTGTCATGTGACTTCTTTAATATTATACTTGAACGGGTTGCGCGGAACTCACAAGCCAACACCGTAGGCACAATCTATCACAAGTATGTACGAGTGCTTGCATACGCCGACGATATAGACATTATTGGAAGAACTCAGCGGGCTGTCACCGGTGCGTTTGCAAGCGTTGAGACGGAAGCGGCCAAAATGGATTTAGCGGTAAACGAGGGCAAAACCAAGTATATGCTGTCAACCAGAAGACACAGCCAACACCGACGAATTAGACAGAACGTCACAGTGGACAGCTATAACTTCGAGGCAGTACAGGACCTTGTCTACCTTGGCTCTGCTATAAACTCTAAAAAGAACATCAGCGCAGAAATCAAGCGAAGAATAACTCTTGCCAATCGCTGTTTTTTCGGGCTTATAAGGCAATTCAACAGTAAAGCCCTATCTCGAACAACTAAAGAGACTCTGTATAAGACCCTGATCATCCCAGTCCAGCTTTACGGCGCTGCAACATGGACTTTATTAAAAGAGGATGAAGATATCTTTGGTCGCTTCGAGAGAAAAATCCTTCATAATATTTTCGGTCCCGTTTGCGTTGACGGGTTTTGAAGAAGAAGATTCAATCACGAACTATACGAGCTGTACAGCGACATCGACCTAGTCAAAAAACTGCGTATTGGACGTGTAAGATGGCTAAGACATGTAGAGCGAATGGACACCAACGCTCCGGCCTGCAGAATCTTCGAATTTAACCCCGAGGGACGACTGAAAAGTTATACAAAGTACAGAAAAGAGAGTTTTCATTTCACAACTCAGAGAGATTACATCAAGATTAAATCATAAGGGATAGGATATCATACGATCCGTTTCAGCTGGATTATACCCATTTAGTACGTTATAACTTGAGTTTAAGCAGTAAACATAATTTGTTTTTCCACAGTGAAACGTAATACTGTTTCAAGGAAAATTTCATCTAAAGGTTGATCAGTTTGACTGTACCTACTTTAAAAGAAATTTATTAAAAACAAAAACCATTTAAGCGAGAAATTGTTTCACTTGAGCGTTAATATTCTGGATTTAGTCGCTACGATCCTTGTATGTTGCCTCCAGTATAAAGCGATTTTTTGATTGAGTATTTCAACCTCCGTCAAAACGGATAAAAAAAGAAAGAAAAAACTTTGAACCGCAAAAGCCAAAAAACGTTCCACCTATTTCGAAAAAAACCATAATCGATTGCGTCTGGCTGGCTCGTAATATTGATGCTGGGCTTCTGCTCCCGCAGCATGTTCGGGGAAAAAAACTTTCATAAAATCTACAAGGTATGAACTTAGAGCTGCGAAAACATGATGAGGGAAGGAAATCCACAAATAAGTACCGTGCATGGATTCATGTAGGGTGAAATACACTCCACCTATTGCCTTCGTCTGCCGTGTATTTGACGACGGTGTGCTGAAAGATTTACTGATAAATTTGTAATACTATACCCCCAATCCCCTAAATACCCTGCACAATAAGAGGAATATCCTACATCTTTACGTTTTACATTGAGCTCAACAAAGCACTTTTACAGATTCCGTACCTTTTTACGGGGTTTTAATTGAAAATTAGAAAATTGAAAAGGTTGCACCTCGTGTCGGTGGAAACGACGTTGGTGGGTAGGTATATACTCGTATGTATGTAGCGCTGCGACACTTCAAAGCGTACGTCGTTTTGGGATAAATATGGTAAGTGGATGAGTTTTAGGAAACCTTTTTCTGCGGGAGGTAAATAGAATGGAAGGCGTTTATACTTGGAAAAGTTTTTATTTTTTTTTTTTGCTTCTCTTCCCATGCAATAACAGTATTCCATCTAGAACGAAGTTAAGCCGTAGGATGAGAAATTCGCAGAAGACATAGGCCTTAAGAATGGAAATTTTCAATTAAATTAATGGAAGGATGACAAAGGGTTATGCGTTTGTCGCATATGGTGAATGTCCTCAAGGTTTCTGCGTCAATAATCGTAAATAGCTACGGTTTTAGCATTAAATTGTTCAAATGTTGGTAGCAGTAGATAAGTTATTATAATATATATTATATGTATGGCAAATGAGGACGATTCTACTTGTCGTTGCTTCGCCTACAAAATCCGACAAGGCAATTATGTACAAATTTGAAAGAGGTCAAAGAAAGTTAAAATTTAGAGCACTCAAAAAATTATGATTGCAAAAATATATAAAAATATATAGATTCTTCATAATTGTTTTATTGGAAGATCTGTCGAATAAGAGCTTAAAATCTTAGGCTTAACATTTTTATTTTCTTTGACTACCTACGGAGTCTTGTGCTTGTTTGTTACATTATGCCCATTTTCCAGGTATATCCGGATAAAACTTAGACTTCTGATATAAAAAGTAAAGATGTTCCTAACCTACATATGCAGATATGTACATACAAGGTGGCCCACCCACCCGTGTATCACATTATCGAAAGATGATATAACTTTTGCAGCTCTCAGTTTTGTTTTGATATTTGCGAAGTAAACAGATGCAGAATATACGTCGACAAGACATACTCCTATATTCCTCAAGATCGCGGAATACTCGTGACTATTTTTTTACGGAATAATTCGTCAGTGATTTTGACGCAACGTGAATGGCGCAGATTTCCCGGTCGTCCTACTCCAACTGGTCAAACACTAAGGCGTTTAGTAACTCGCCTCCAAGGGACTGAAACAACACGTGACAAAAGAAGCGCCGGAAGGCTTTGCAGTGCTCGTTCTAACGAGAATATCTCCGTTGTGGTTGAAGATGTCGCGGATGAGCCGTCAGCGCCAACTGTGACTGATGAGCGATACAGAACCATGATTAACGAGTTTTATTGCCGCAAATTGACAAATTGGGACTGGAGGATATGCATGTGGTTCAAAAAGGACGGCACAACTGCACACACAGCTCGCGCGACAATAAACATTTTAAAGGATGCGTTTCCGGGTCGCATAGTGTCTCGTTTTGGCGATTTAGACTGACCGGCAAAATCGGCCGATTTGATAGGTCCAAACTTCTTTCTTTGAAGGTTTTTTTAAGATACGGGTATACGAGAACAAGCCACAGACTCTGGAAATTCTCTAGGAGTAAATCCGACAAGAGTGCGAGAACTTATCGCCCGAAGTTCTCGCCAAAACGATGGAAAATGCGGTAAAAAGGGCTCAAATGGTCACCAACAATGGCGGCGCCCACTTGGCCGATATTATCTTCAAAAAGTAATGAAAAAAATCTTCAAGGTCCAAGCAAACATTTAAGAAAAAATTATGAAATTATGTCGTTTCAATTTAATAATATAGCAAAACAGCATCGGGTGGGTGCTTCTGGGCTACCCTGTACATCCATCATCTTCGTCTCACATACATAGTTTCAGCGGCTGGAGGACTTTTTTCCTGGACACGTATGGGGGTCACATTCATGCATTAGTGGATAGAGCTAGGCATCGATTTTATATGACCATTGTGACCAAGCAGTTCAAGGTCCCCTTGAACTTGTGCGCGCTACCTACGGCGATGATTCCCTCTACCGCGTCGTCCCTCCGGGTTAGATTCGAAGACTCTGCGGGCCGGAGCGTTGATATCAATTCGCTCTACACGTCCCAGCCATCTCAGATGTCCAATACGCACTTTTCTGACTAGGTTGATGTCGCTGTACAGCTTATATAGTTCGTTATTGAATCTTCTCCTCCAAAACCCGTCAACGCAAGCGGGACCGAATATCTTACGAAGAATATTTCCGTAAAAAATATCTTCATCCTCTAATAAAGTCCATGTTTCAGCGCCGTAAAGCAGGACTGGGATGATCAGGGTCTTATGGAGAGTCTCCTTGTTTGAGATAGGGCTTTACTGTTGAATTGCCTTATAAGCCCAAAAAAACAGCGATTGGCAAGAATTATTCTTCGATTGATTTCTGCGCTGATGTTATTTTCAGAGTTTTTAGCAGAGCCAAAGTAGACAAAGTCCCTTACTACCTCGAAGTTTTAGCTGCCCACTGTGTCGTTCTGTCCAATTCGTCGGTGTTGATTGCCCCTTCTTGTTGACAGCATATGTATACTTGGTTTTGTCCTCGTTTATCGCTAAACCCATTTTGGCCGCTTCCGCCTCAATGCTTGCAAACGCACCGGTGACAGCCCGCTGGGTTCTTCCAATAATGTCAATATCGTCGGCGTATGCAAGCAGGCTTGTGATAGATTGTGCCTCCGGTGTTGGCTTGTGAGTTCCGCACAATCCGTTCAAGTACAATATTAAAAAAGTCGCATGACAGCGCGTCGCCTTTTCTAAAACATTTTTGTGACATCAAAAGTCTCCACCAAAAATTGAAATTATCTTATCGCCGGTAAGGGAGTGGCCCGTTATGCTCGGTCCCGAACTTGCAAAGTCGAATCAATTACCGGTCGCGAGTCCCGCTTTGACCGGGAAAAATCAACGGAACGGAAATCTACCCAATTACAAAAAAAATTACAACGTTCCTACCCAAACGCAAATTCAGAAAAAAATAAAAGGAAAAAAACCACACTAAACTTATCCGTTTTTTTTCCAATGTCCTTTTTTGTTCTCCTCCTAATCCCTTCGTCCTTTCTGACGATGGCTTCCTCTCTTTATGTTTCCAAGTCCTCTCGTCCTGGAGCTACCGTCTTGTCACACAAAATTTGTTTTTCCTTGATTTTATCCTCTATGCTCGAAACACTATATTAAAAAAAAAAAACCTTTTCTCACTTTTTGGTATCTAAACCAAAAAAAACTTGCTATCAGCTCACTGGTCAACCAAGAAGTGTCGGCCGCTGGGTACTAGTCTACTCGGATCGATTCGACTTTTCCCCCTATCCGATCTGTTCAATTTGACAATTTAAGAATCAAAAAGAAGAGAATTACCTTGTAAGTTAAAACCAGTTACTGTGGGCATTCTCCTACCACAAATAAAAATAAAAATGTGACTTATGAAGGTTAATTGCAGGACGAGCCCTACAACACCCATTCTGCGTTAAACAGCGCTAATAAGGAAGGATAACAAAACAAAGAAAGAATAAGTAAAATTAGCGCGAATCAAGCTTATCTATTCGGTAGAATTCCGCGCAGATTTGAGGATGGGGAGCGTGCCTTTAACGCGTCACTCCATACAATAAGTCGACGGTCAGGGTGGACTCTCGGCCATTGATGGATCCGGTCCGAAACTTCCTCAGTCCACGGATAGCTTCTCGTCCGTTGCAATGTTCTAGTGTGTATAATGTGTTTATGTAGCTGATGTTGTGTGTGTTTGTAGTTCTGGGACCCCAATGTGGTAATTATGTTCTGGGACAGCCTCTTTGTCCCTTTAGTTCGCCTTGCATTTGTGTTTCGTATTTATATATCGCGCTCATTTTGTCCTTTGTATTGTGTCAGCCCGTTATAGCCTCTCTCTCTCTCTCTCTCTCTCTCCCTCTCTCTGACTTGTATACTGCTAGTTCTGGTGAAGGGATTACTGAACCTATAACAACAATGCAAAGGTTTACAAGAACATACGTACTGAAGTCATTTTAAGAAGAAGTGTGCACGTTGTTAGTAAATTAAAATGGTTTCACATTTCAAGTTTTCGCCCTGATTCCACTACACATGCAATTTATTTATCACATTTCATCAAAGCTACAAGTTACATCTCACTGCCTTTCATATTTTAAATTGAGTAAGCTTAAAGACAGTCAGCTAGCAGTTAAATTTTTGAACTGCTGTTTAGGATGGGAATTTTTGGCCGAAAGGAGTTAAGATTCGTTCTTTTATTTACGACCCTACAAAAAACTAAGCGTTTTTAATGCTAATGGTGGAAATATGCATCAACAGCACTTGAATGTTTATGACCACAATGCGAGCGGATGCAGAACTAAGACTTCAGATTTGTTTATTGCGCCTAGTCACAAAGATTATGACGTAATTATAATTACGGAAACCTGGCTCTACAAAGATATGCTGCCAACTGAAATTCTTAACAAATTAATTTATGATGCAACTGTTGAGTTAACGTTTTTCGGCAAAAAGGTTCCATTGCCGAATTTAGATACTGATCAAATCTGTTTTTCAGCTTATGTCGGAGGTACACAATTTATTTATATTGCGCGCGAGGTTCCCAGCTTAAAACTCAGAAAACGCCAAAAAGTTTTTTTCACGGTCCCACCTCTCGCGCACGTCTGACAAACATCCGAGAGTATTGTTGTCACGAAAAAGCTTCTCAAAATAAATTGCCCTTCGGATACGGTAGTAAACTGTAGGTCCATTCCATTCGTGTGATAAATATAACCCACAGTCACTGTTGAGCCAAATATTGTGTATATGTATGTATATATATATATTTTTAATTTAGTTCTGGATTAAAATAATTAAAGTAAAGTGACCTAATTACAGGGAGCACACTGTATCTAGCAGTTGTTTCGTTTATTCAATTCCAGTGAATTTATATTGTTTTTGATTTGTGTATAGCTACTAAGCAATAGCAACAGAGAATGTCGAAGAAAAACATTTTTTTTTTAAAGTATTAACTTTTTCTCCAAAATTTTTTTTTTGCATATTTCTTATGCCCGTTTATATTACATACACATATGTACATACATTTTCAATGGCGCGCTAATCCTTCATTAGGATCGCGGGGGTAGGATGCTCAGGTGGACTCTCCATCCTTCTCGATCCTCCGCCATTGACTCCAACTCATCAGGAGGAATCAGTAGACGGTTCCATAAGAAATGTCTGATTTGGTACAACTATCTATTTCTGGGCCTACCGGGGAGTCGCCTACCTGATGGCACGGCAATCGTGGGACATCTTGGAAGCTAGTCTGGGGCCATTCGCACTACGTGATCAAACCATCGAAGCACAGATCATTCCGTTCGGAGAAGTAGCTCAACATTCAGTGCCTCGCGTACTCTCGTGTTGCGCACTCGATCCCTACGAGTTATTCCTCCGACGCCGCAAAGGAACCTCATTTCGGCACTTTGTATCGGCGATCTTATTCTTACAGTCACTACTAAAATTTCATGACACTAGGTAAGAGTTGGAACACACACCGGGTTAAAAACCGATAGCTTAGCTTGAACACTAATATATAACAGATTGACCAAGCTCTCTAAAAATTGATCCAAGCTGACCAATTCTACAGGATAACTCGGCATTACTCTTCCCATCACTCGTGAATAAAATCCCGAGGTACTTAAACTTATCCTCCTGCTTTAGTGGGACTCCACTATCATGCAGAGTGCACTGAATGGGCTTTCTGGAAACGACCATTACTTCCGAATTGTTCACGTTGATCCTCATTCCAGTATCATCACAAACGGCTACAAATCTTTTGAGTGCGCGTTGAAATTTTGTTTGAGAGGGTCCAAGGATGACCAAATCATCCGCAAGGAGCAAATGACTAATCCTTTAATCTCCCACTATGAAACATTTCGCGCTACGGCTGCGCTGCAACATTCAGTCCATATATACAATGAAGAGGAGAGACGACAAAACGCACCCTTGGCGGAGTCCAACGCCCACAGTGAAAAGTATTGATTTAACACCGTTTAGCCGAACACAGCTTCTACAGTTTGTAAATAAAGCCTGAATCGCCCTTAACAGGGAACCATCAATCCCATACTCCTGCAGAACACTCCAGAAGTTCCCTTGGAGGAACCCTATCATATCCACAAAACAAGTGTAGACAGGTTTAGCATACTCCCAGGCCTTCTCAAGAACCATTCTGAGAGTGAATAACTGGTCGGTTGTGATTCTACCGGGACGAAAACCGCACTGCTCCTCCCCCACACTGTCCTTAACCACAGCTCTGGAACGCGTTTCTAGCGCATTAGCGAAGACTTTTCCCGGGAGACTTAAAAGAGATATACCTCTGTAGTTGGCGCAATCGCTTTTATCCCCTTTTTTAAAAAGAGGAACAATCACCCCCATTTGCTAATCACCAGGTGTTTCACCGCATTCCCAGACCACTTCAATGACGCGGTAGAGCTATTGCACTTCCTCTTTGCCTAAAGTCTTGAGCATTCCTGGTCAGATTTCATTCACACCAGCAGATTCGTCAACTTTTAGCGCTTTGATCCCCAAAGTTACTTCCTCTACCATAGGACTACTTTCCGCCCTTCTCTCGATCATAGGTCTGTCATCTTCGATGCCCTGTTCGGGATTGAGCAATTCTGAAAAATGCTCGCTCCATCTGCGTAAGATGTCCTTCTTATTGGAAATAAGTGTACCGTCTTTGGATTCAACTCCTTCAACGACGATTTTCCTCTGAGTCGGCGGACGGTTTACCAATCCCCAAACTCCTTCCAATACTGTTCTTTCGCTATTTTCACAGCTGATTTGCAAGTTCTTCGCGTCTCAGTTTACCTATTTCGAGAATCGGAGTTCTCCAAGTGAATTCACGCCTTAAAGGCTCTCTGTACTATACTATACTATGCTATACAGTACACACTGCGACATATAAGATATATTGTGCCAGCCCGGTGCCGGCATTCGTCTGTATCTGCTACTCCTATCTTGTGCAGATGGTACCTGAGTGGGCAACGGCCAGACAAGTAGCCTGTTAAGGTTCTTAAGTCTGCTTTCCTAAGCTCGAGTAGCTGTTTGGCCTTGCAACGGTTGAGATTAATGTACTTCTTTGGCTGTCTTAGTGCCTTGAGTTTGGCCCAGTACTCTGCATGATGATCATCTTCCCATTTTTTTTTATTATTTTGATGTTTGCGCTACTCCGAGTGACTCCAAAATAGGGTTCAGGACCGACTAGCGCGACTAGCGCCTCTTTTCGCTAAGCAGTCCGCCCGTTCATTGCCCTAAAAGCCTTCGTGTCCTGGTGTCCAGGCCACAGTAACGGTGTTTTTCGATGCGAGATCTTCGAGTAGGTTTAGACAGTCTGTAAATTTTAATTTTTAAATTTAACTGCTGCTATCCTAACCCTAAACTCGAACCGGACGTAGATGTTAGCGCTGCCGAAAAGTCTAGATGATCAGCTGCAATTGCCACTGAACTCTTAGCGCTCATACGAGTAGGAACCAACCATTTTTCTTCTACCAATATCCCACGCACATTCTTTCGCACGCAGGCAGCGGACATAAGAGGAAGAACACGCTGGGATTGTCCGAAAAATAAAGCTCGTAAAGTGGATTCCAATATCTACCTCCTTTTCCATAGAAGTACAAGTTCATCCACAGTTAAGAGTTGCATCTGTTTTCCTTAATTCGATTTCATTTAGTTGTGAAATAAAACCCTTAAATCTGTCCTAGGATTTGGAATTATTTTTCACCTGCGCAGTGTCCTCATAACCTCTGCTCCTGCTCCTACATTTGATGCTGTCAAGGCATATTGGATCATTTATCCAAAAATTTACCAGCGATCAGCAAAAAATTTGCAGACGCAGCTCGGTCGGGAATTAATACAAGTACACACGGACCGAAAAGAGCGTCTGCAATTACCTTTTTTTTGTCGCAAACACCTATATTATTTGCTCGAATCATCGACCTATCGATCTCTGATCGAACAATCACCAACCAGTTGCCTGAGTTTTATCGCTGCGAGTAACGCACAGTTGCGACAAAACACGAAAACCACCAGAACGTAAAGCATCCAGAGCATGCAAACAAATCCAATTCCTGACACTTGGACAAGATTGAGGTGCCGCCTCCCCCGGTGGTTTTCACCCGCCAGCGTACCAACATTTCACTCAGAAGTCCAGCGATCCAGGGTGTTCCCAACATCGAAAGTGCAAGTGCGAAAAATTACCTAACCTAAACATTAACATCCCTTAAAAGTGATTTATCTTGATTTGGTGCTTTATATTTGCATTTAACTTTATAAATTTTGTAATTCGTAAATGCCGTTTAATTATCTAAAAAAAATAAAAATTCTTGTTAACTGTAACGTACATCCCATAATTTGCATACGTAGTCATAATAGCTTATATAGTAAAAATACATCGCCTTAGAAATTTATGACATTGATAAAAACCAAAAACAAAAACCATTAACAACACAGCGACGAAAACATGTGGCCACATCTTTCAGCGTCCGGAAAACTGTAAGTACTTACACCAATAATATGATATGTAAAATATTTCTTCGGCAATCAAAAACATTTCTTTTATTATTTTTTTATTTTTTTATTCCTAAGTAATAGTTTTGAATCCTATTTAATTTATAAATAAACCTGTCTAGTTCACGATATTTGAATTGAAGCAAATAAATACATAACGTTTTTTTTTTTTTTTTGTATCATGCGCATACAAAATGCATTTCATTATATTTTTGATGTGTGATTAAAAAAAATCGGTCTTAAAGTTTGTGATTGAGTAGATAAATGTGAGGGTAACTTTTGCGACTATCCTTAATAGATATGGACAAAGGGTAGTTATGGTGTATCTAGGCTCTCACCAGATACATTGGGGTAGGGCATGTCCAAAATGTTTCGCAACACCTGAAACAAAGTCAGCCTCACAGTTCTTTTTACCGTTCTCTTTTTTTTCTCATTTTTTTTACCTTGGTTCTCTCTTGAATCATCTCCTCCTCTTTTCCTTCTCACGTTACACCTCTTTTGAATAAAGAAATTAGCAGGCACGATAAATCATGTGTGTATAGGGAGGCAGCAGATCCCACCCCACCGTCGAGTTAACGCCGCGCATCCGCAAGCGTGCCTGCTGCTGCCATGGGACATAGGTCAACTAACACTTCCTTTACAAAACCGCCCACCTAGCTATACATTACAAGTCCCATACAAGTTTTTATCCTACCGTGTACGATTTCAGAGCCTTAAGTGCTGCCTGGCTGTCCGAGAGGATATAGATACGAGTACCATCAACCTTTCTTTGCAGACATTCTCGTACACAGAGCTCGATTGCATGGACTTCCGCCTAAAATATTGTTGGTAATTTCCCAAGCGCTGCTGCACGCTGGAACCTAGGTCTATAAACCCCTGCGCCAGTGCTACCATTTTCCTATTCAGAACCAACCAAGTTTCAGAGTTTGGTAAGACTACAAGCCCTTCATTCCTCCATGTGTGACGGGCACCTATGACCACATTGAATTTTCTGGAGAACCGGTATTTCTTGAGCATGGTATCTGGGATTTTGAGAATAGGGTGATTTTGAATATACTCTAGAATCTTCAAATGGCTTGTAAAGTTGCCGATTTTAAGGTCCGAGATCTTGGGCGGGCTAAGAACACTCAGCATAGCTTCTTTTTGTACTGCAAGGTGCAACGGTGTGAAGCTAAGCATTGCTCCCATTGCTGCCATGGGGCACGTTCTCATTGCTCCTGTGATACTCAGACAGGCTAGACGATGGAATTTATTCAACTGTTTCTGAGTCTTGGTCTGTAAAGTTGTTGGCCACCAAGAAGATGGGTTTGATAATGGCGATGTACGTTCAATATATTATATGGGGTTTCAGCCCCCAAGTTTTAGCATGTAGGCGCTGGCACGTAAACATTGCTCTTGTCGGTTTCTTGGTAACCTTGTTCAGATGTGAATTCCAGGTGGGCGTCTTGTCAAGTATAACACCTAAGTATTTCGCTTCTTGGATATGTCGATTGGGATGCTTTCCAGTGTAATTTGTTTAAGAGTATGATTTCTTTTCCTGGAAAAGGGTACAAGTATAGTTTTTCCGGGGTTGATGGTAAGTCCCTTTGTCCTGCACCAATGGGAAGTTAAATTGAGGGCACCACTTAAAGGCTCTCTTCTTATCTCTGATGGCTTCTTGAACTCCCGGCGTTTTAGATCAAGCAGTTCTTTTCTCACCACCAGCCGCCACACCAAGCCGATTCACCCCACAAACATCTCCCGCAGAGGCAATAACCGCTGTTAAAAACAGTTGCCATTCTGCTTGCCAACAGATGAATGGCTCTGCAGATTCTGCAATGAGACTCCGGAGCATCTTCTGAAATTTGAGTAAGTTTTTAAATATCAGATTAAGATATGACAACCATGAACCTACTTTTTATTCTCAGATTCCTCAGAGAAAATGGATTGGAGAGGGAGCTCTAGGATGAATTGAGTACACAACACTTCTCGCATATGACCCTCAAACACAATTCCGAAGGATTAATAATAAGAAGGGTACACAGATGAAGGAACAAACCTCTCCGAGCTATTAGTATGGAGGCACGGCCATTACCCGACCTTACAGCGATTTTGGCCGCCAGACTGCTGCAGTATAGATTAAGGGGAATGAAACTGAGCCTCATTGTCGCCCTTGGTGTTGGCCTTATTGAACCCATGACTCCAATGCACGCTGCCCTCTGAATTTTGGGTAGGTTTGATCTCCAAGGTATCAGCAGGAGCTTAATTGGCCATTAGGTCGCAATGTAAGATAACCCTACACACAAAATTAAAGATGTTTGTTTTCTATATTAAGCTTGTCATATTTTCTAGTAACCTTCTCTGTACTTCTTTTCGAGTTGTATCAATCTTTTTTTTTCACATGCGGCTTTCATAAACATGAGCAGGTGTGATTTCGTTAGATGCGAATTGCCACATAATTGTCCGTGGCATTTACTCTATTCAACGATTCTTGCAATTGTTCGGTATTATCTATTGCCAAGATGGCGAATTCATCGGCGTCATATATGACAAAAGCGGACCAGGAACACTTCCTTGCCGTTATTTCTTTCAATTTGGAATTCTCGTTTCGGTGTTTTACACAGAAGAGGCTATTCATGAGGTAGGTATGCTTTAAGAATGTTTTATAAGGGTTTACCCAGAACTTGCCGTAATTTTGACTTCAAGCATTTGTACCACACCTTGTCAAATGCTTAGAAGACGTTAGTAAATTCGTAGTCTCAAAAACTGTCGACGTAATCGGGAGGAGTGAAATAGGTCTATATGAACATATGTCGATCGGACATATTCCGCGATTTCTCAATGGCTCGGAACGTATTCCAATTTGAACTTTCCTGAGCAACACTTTACGAACTTCTTCTGTGATTAAGTCGTATCCATTCTTAGGCTTTAGCTTCTCTTTTTCTTACTTAAGTTCGGTTAAAGAAGCACTTGTTAATACATATCTATGTAATTGTCAAGTTGTATGTCCAACACAGTGATATTTTTAATAAGCGCTTGCCCATCGAACGGTTTAAAAGTTTATTCCAGATCGACAGCAAACATATCTCTTCTCAGTGTTCTCTTTATTATGTGTGGCCCATTCTGTTAAGTTTTGAAGGTCATTTTCTATTACTCGGCCTATTTTTTTTTTCCTCTTGTACAACCCGTGCCCGCGTGGCAACGACACTGCGACATGAAAGATCTATTTTATCGGAGGGTTGGAGTTAACCTAACAGACGTACTACCTCCCTTATGAAAGTGAGTATGTCTTTAGTAGTGGAGCATTTCAGTTCCACTGAAGTGAGTATCTCCTTGTGGAAAATACGTTTCCTTAACCAGTGTAGTGCCGGGTATTCACAAAGAATGTGTTCGGATGTTTTATCCTCCTCTAGGCATAGTCGACAGTCCTTCTCTTGGCACAGGTTCAACTTGTTAAGGTGATATCTTAGGCCGCAATGGCCAGTTAGAAAGCTCACTAGCTTCTTAATGCTTTCCCTATCTAAGTTAAGGATTTCCTTATTGGAGTAAGGCTTGATTAAACGTTTGGATTGTCTTAAACCTGACCCATTAGTCTAGTGATCTAGACGAAGTTTGTTCTCCCATTCGTTAATCAACGCTGTAGCTGTTGTCCAGTTGACGCTACAATAAGGTTCGGGACCTATAAACGCAGATTCTGAGCCGGCCCTAGCAAGCTCATCTGCAGATTCGTTGCCCACAATCCCCTGGTGTCCCGGGACCCAACCGAGCATTATTCTGTTGTGCTTGGCAAGGTCTTATAGCGCATCGTAGCAGCATTTTACAGTTATGGAGTCCATTTGGTTGGACGATAATGCCCTAAGTGCTGCCTGGCTATCTGAAAATATATGAACTCTAGAGCCCTTAATTCCCTTACGGAGATTGTGTCTGGCGCATAATCTCAATGGCATGGATTTCAGCCTGAAACACAGTGGGAGTCGTACCCATAGGTACCGAAAGTTTTGTGTTGGGTCCAAAGACCCCGGCTCCAACTCCAGAAACCATTTTCGATCTGTCGGTGAACCAGACGAGACTTCTGGGGTCCAGTGTTGGAACACAATTGGACCAGTTTCCGCGGTCCAATATTTCTACCTCGAATAACCTTCCGAAGCAATGTTGCCTGACCATAATATCTGGTATAGTACAAAACATGTCTCTTTTAGGGATCGAGTTGAGTATCTTTAGATGCCCCACCAGGTCACCTGGTTTATATTCATAATCTAGGTGCAGCTTGATGGCATATCTAGCAGCCATCTTCCTAATGAAGATTGGTAAGGGTGTTAGCCCGAAAATAGCTTTAAGAGCTGTCGTAGGGCAGGTGCGCATCGCACCTGTAATGCCGAGACAGGCAGTTCTTTGCAACTTCTGCAACTTGTTTGCCGTTGTCTGCTGGAGGGTTTTTGGCCACCAGACGGTAGCCGCATATGTGATAATGAGTCTTACCATCATTATGTACAACCAATGTATCATTTTAGGACAGAGACCCCAAGCTCTGCCGTATAGGCGTTTACTAGCCCACAGTGCTCTCGTAGCACGTTCTGTGGCGGACTTGATACGTGAATTCCAGTTAAGTCGTTTGTCAAGAATTGCATTAAGGTATTTGACCTCGCTGGAATAAACTATTGTGGTGCCTTTGATTGTGATGTGTTCAAGGTTGACCTGTGTCTTCCTTGTAAACGGCACCAGAACGGTTTTACTAGGATTGATGGATAGTCCTTCTTTGTTACACCATTCTACAACTTGTAAGAGTGCACTTTGCATGACGTTAGAGATTGTCGTGCCGTGTTTTCCACTAATACAAACCGCCATCAGCATAACCGACGGTGGTGTGGCCTGATCTGTGAAGATCTGCTAACAGGTTGTCGATGACTATTGACCATAACAGGGAGGAGAGAACTCCTCCTTGAGGACAGCCTTTCGCTGCCGTTACAGACACCGACACTCCCCCGGAGGAGGAGGTAATTAATCGGCTTACCAGCATGGCCCTAATCCATTGGTTGGTCGATTCTTCGATACCTCTGCTACTCATCGCCCTTCGAGTCGTAACCAGTGTTATCGAATGCGCCCTCGATATTAAGAAATGCACACAAGGCTATATCCTTAGAACTGAGTGTACCCTCTATCTTTTTGACGAGATAATGAAGGGCACCTACTGTAGATTTGCCTTTTCTGTATGCGTACTGATTCGAGTGCAGAGGGTTAGACACATCTAACCTGTCTCTGATGAGAATATCAATTAGTCTCTCCATTGTTTTGAGGACAAATGAAGTTAGACTTATAGGTCTATAGGATTTAGGCAGCTCACTAGGCCTATTGGCCTGGTTTGCGAATGAATACCACATTAACTGTCTCCAGGTGGGTGGTATGTATCCCCAATTGTAGCTAGCTCTAAATAAAGCTATCAAACTCGCCAGGATGAGGTCGATTGACTTTTGTAGAAGTGCTGGAAAGAGACCATCACCGCCGGGAGCTTTAAAGGGATTGTATCCCCAATTGTAGCTGGATCTAAATAAGGCCGTCAAACCCGGCAGGATGAAGTCGATTGACTTTTGTAGAAGTGCTGGAAAGAGACCATCACCGCCGGGAGCTTTAAAGGGTTTGAAGGTGCCCACTGCCCATTCAACTTTATCTGGGCTAAATATTTTACCTGATAAACTGTTAACTCTATTTTCCACAAAAACCCTGTTGTCAAATGTGTTCGAGTACACGTGAGATGTGTTTAGAGACGAACCTGGGAAATGTACCTGGAGCAGGGTTCTAAGTGTATCCGTACGGTCCGTCGTGTAGGTTCCGTCATTCTTCTTCAATAACCCTACACAGTTGACATGATCTTTAACAAGCGCTTTATGGATTCGTGCCGCTGTTGGCATAGCGGCAATGGTTTCGCAGCATTTCCTCCAAGCAGCTCGTTTAGATCGTCTCAATTCTAGATTGTATTCTGTGAGAGCAAACCTATATTCGTCCCACCTCTTCGTTCGCTTTGCAGAGTTGAAGAGTTTTCTGACCTTCTTCCTAAGTTTCGCCAGTTGGTCATTCCACCAGGGCACTTTACGTTTGCTAACATTGGTTTTGGGGACGCAGCTGTCGTGGTAGGAATTAAGCAGTATATTGTTAAGCTGGTAAGCAGCTTCATCCAGGTCCTCTGTGGACTCGATAGATGTGAGGAGCATATCTTTTCTTGAGAACACTAGTTTACGATAGCGATGCCAATCCATAGATTTGGGATCGTATCTGTTAGAGACATATGAGAGTTAACCGGGTATGTCAAACCTTATATGTTGATGGTTCGGCAGTGAGGCCTCATCTGATACGTGCCAATTTTCAATAAAATTAGAGATAAATGGGCTAGCGAGAGTGAGGTCAAGTACCTTTTCGCGAATCGCATTTATGAAGGTGGGTTTAGAGCCTTTATTGAAAATATCTACTTGACTACTGACAAGATAAGACTAAAGACACTCACCCCTTCTGTTGATGTCACTACTACCCGAGACCTCATGATGTGCATTAGCGTCGCAACCGATGATGTAGTGGAGGTTGCTTTTTTGGCAGTAGTTAATGAGGCTCTGGACGTCTTTAGGTGGGATATCACCATTATCGTCAGGGAAATAGCTGAGGCGCACACGATATTCTGTGTTCCCTTTCCGGTTGGGACTTCCAGTAGTAGGGCCATCAGGTCGCTAGTTATAAATTCTGGAATGGGAAGAAAGTTTATATTACTGCTAATTAAGCAGGCCGCTCTAGGGGCTTGCTCTCCACACTTGGAAATCAACTTACTTGCCCTATTCCGGAGACCTCTTATTTGTCCGCAACTAACCTAGGGTTCTTGGATGAGACCAAGGGTTATATTTTCTTCGGCGAACCGCTTGCTGAGGGTAGCGGACGCGCCCTTAGCGTGATGCAGATTCGCCTGTAGCACCTTGATCGTGCTCATCGATCCTCTTTTGAAGATCGAACTTGCCGGAGTAGTTGACCCTTTTTAGGGCCCTTTCCTCTACGGCAAGCAGTCAGATTAGGATGATCCGGAGGTTTGTTCCTAACCGATTCCTCATTCGTCCGAGAAACGTGCCCTGGGGCACCGCTGGCGGGTTTTGAAATTCCGGCTACATTGCCGATCGTGGTACGTCTAACTGCTCTAGGTGTAGCAGTAACGCTAGCGGCGGAGCTAGTACAGGCAGTATGCCCAGAGGCACTGCTGGTGGAAGCGGTTGGTAAAGTGTCCGTCGCAGAAGCAGTTGTTGAGCCAACTGCGTCCACCATCTTCGGGCTACCGTGACCAGGCTCTTGACCCTTGTCGGTGGTCTTCAGGATCAGTTTGACCTGGTCAAAATGGTAGAACACTTTGTTTTTAAGCGTGCTAAGCATCCTCATGGAGGTGTCGTCCATGGCTAGCACAAGGTGGAGGAGTGCACCTCCCTTTACCCTTTGCATGTCCTTCCATGCAGTTGCCCGTAGGCCTTCATTTTGTGCTTCCAGGGAAGCCATAATTTTAGATGACGGGAGCTCGAGACTGTGGAAAGAATCCTCGGACAATGTGTGTCTTCGGGAAGGATCGCTCTTCCACCAGTGACACGTCCAATCCACTTTTGGCTCTGATAGCCTCGAAGTTCGAGCGCATCCACTCGGCGGTGGCATTGTCTGAGCAGATGAAGATTAGCCATCCCGCCTTGTGTTGTGAGCCTGAGAAATGCAGCCAAACGCCTCTGTCAATGTCGATGACAATCGAAATGTCGATAACAGCCTCTTGAATGCTGGTCAACTACTCTGTTGATAGAGGTTGGTTCATCAAGTCAGCCGGGAACACACCTAACCTGACACCACTTGCTACTTGACTAAAATTGGGAACACCAGGTATAGGCCCTGCCTTGGCTTTCTCGGCAGCAGGTGCTGGTGGGGTGTGATCCTCTGATCTGACCCGTTTTGCTTCTTTAGCAGTAGGAGGGGCTTTGGCAAAAGCTAGGGCACTTTCCCTGGTCTCACCTCTGCGAGTTGCGAACTTGAAGAAGCAGAGTTGAACCGAACGAATCCGCAGCTCGTCTAACCGCTTCCCAAAGGAGGAGCACCCAGATTTCTTTGTGACAATGCTGCACGTATCCACGAGAGTGGATGTGTCAGAATCAGAGGCGGCGGTATCCGCTTCTTCGGGATTGGCACACTTGGAGGGCAAGGATTGAGCCCGCTTGGCTCCGTCATCCATACCATCCGAAGATTTAGGTTGCTCGTCAGCAAGCCGAGTAGTTAAGGCCGAAAATGTAGTGGCCGTCGGAAGCTCTATAGCATTACGACTAAGTGCAGCTATTTGCTCGTCAGCAGAAATAGAAGCTGGTGCGATTTGAGATGCACCTATCTCATAGTTTTTATTTGTATAGGAAAATTTTGGACCCACGAGTACTCGAGAAAGGAATATCACCCATGACAGAGCTCGATATACCATGGGAAGGCTGAATTGAAACCGAAGGTCGCCAAGGTATTCGGAGTAAGCATACTAGCGACTAAGCACTCTCTTAGCCATGCATCCCTCGGCGTATGCTGTTCCACCTTGGATTAGTGATTATTTTCCAGAGGTTTATTCATCACGTCGCTCACTTTGGCCGAATACTTACAGTCGGTAATTCAAGCCGTGCATTTCAGGCAGGCGCAAAAGACCACATTCAATTGAACAAGCATGGAATGTTAGGCCGGTTATATCGCTGTAGCATTCGTTGCCCGGTGGCCGCCCCGTGGAGGCAGTGAGTCTTCTTGTAACGGTTACTCAATAGGGATCGTCCAAAGACTTTGCCCTAATAGCCCGTACCTGACCACAATTGCTCGGCCTAAATGTAAAACCAATTTCGCCCAAAGTCCGTTATTTCAAGATGTCAAACCTTCGAAGATGCATATTTAGTAGTTTATATACCTGCATACTCATGTGTACATACTTACGTACATATACACGTATGTACGTTTGTATTTATATAAGGCATACCCTATGCCAAAAGTTCCCGCTTTATAAGATTTTACATTGCCTTTCAATATATAGATATTTACAATGAACAGCAGCAATTAGGGGTCGAGATACTTCTGAAAAAATTATTCATAATCGAAAACGCTATGAAATATTCAATAAAATATCATTACGCAAACATTGCCAATCAATTCACTTATGCAAATACAAAGCATACGTATTTATGTATAAGAATATACGATGGGATGGGATACATACAATTGAGAGGTTTTGTAGATAGGATGTGTACCTACGTATCTGTACATCTTTAATCAAGCGAGGGAAAATTTTCCTCATCCGAACAATACATTGAATTTCGAGTTGAGTTTTTAAAGTTGATTTGGGTTTCCCATTACCATGTTATTATAAAGGTTGATTCTTTTTAGAGTGATATAACATTAAATTTAAATAAAATACAGGGTGTCCCAGTAAAGCAGTATAATCCTTTAAGAGAAGATACCTGAAGTTCCGCCGAACAAAAATTGTATGGCAGAGGAGGGTTTATTCTCATATATATATATATATAGGGTGTCCTAGTTAAGCAGGATAAAAATTTCATAAAAAAAAAAGATATTAAATACAAATTTTGAGAAAAATGCATTTTAAGTGAAAAAATGGAACAACAAATTTTCATTATTTTGAGTTTAAGGAGCCATAACTTTTTGTAGCTGCACAGCTGTACCCAATGTGTTTAAAACTTGTATGCGCTACTAAATTGTCTTTCCAAAATGTATAAAACTATTTGTATCTATAATAGTTTAGAAGTTATAGCATTTAAACTGGTTACACCTCCAAATAAGAGGTCACCCATTTTGATTGGCTATAACTTGAAATGTGGTGAGAATCGACCCCCCCCCCCCCCCCCCCCCCCCCCCCCCTCAGGTATCTCCTCTTAAAGGATTATACTGCTTAACTGGGGCACCCTGTATATATAAAAAAATATATGGGTAAATGAAGTTTAAATAAGTAAAAAAAATGTTAAGGATTATTTTATGACATTTATTGTTCTTCCGACATATGGTATGTCCACCACGACTATTGTACGACTGGAAACTTTTCAAATCGCGGACTAGGAAAATCCGATTTCTAGTGGCGGGGAGATACTTAGTTCACTAATTTGCAAAAAAAAAAATAAACCGAATGGTCGAAATCCGAGTGCTAATGGCGAAGACTTATTTGAGGCCTTATTTCCGAAATAACAAGAGTTACGTTGATTTTCAAAGCTTCAAAAGTATAACCACTGACACACATCCCTATGAAAAATAATCAAATGTCATTTAATCACACGATCCTAAAGGCCTATTCACTGTACCATTTCTTGAACAAATTTTATCATGAAATTTGTCCTTCAAAAAACTAATTTTTTGAGTCACTGTATGCCACATAGTATCGCCTTTGAGAAACCAAAAGTTTTCCAGGTCAATCTCAAGCAAATTCCGGAGCAAATAATCTTTTATCATGCATCTGTAACGCTCACCATTGACAGTAACATTCGCTCTGGCTTCATTTTAAAGAAGCATTGACCAGCATGCCTCCAGTATGTTAACCACACCAAGCAGTGCATTTTTCAGGATATAATGGAACCTCGTGAACCTCTTGAGGATTATTCTCACTACATTTACGATATTTCTGATGGTTAACGTAGGCAATTAACCAGAAATGTGTTTCATTTTTGAACAAAAATTTTCGATAAAAAAGTGGATCAGCTAGCAATTAACTTTCACCACATTCACCAATCAAACGGTGCGAACGATGGTCTTGCGGCTTGGGAGCTTGAATCAATTGCATCTTTTATGGGTGTAGACCAAGATCCTTACTCAAAAATTTCCATGTGATGAAATAACAAAACCAACTTGTTAAGAAACGCGACGAATAGACGAATTCGGATCTTCATCAACACTCTCGCTTAAAGCACTGATATTTTCTTTTGCACGTACAGGTCTTGTTTTTGCTCTTGCATCAAGTAGAGTAATTTTTTATCCGAAATTTATCAATAAGTTGACGAATATGTTGGTCAGATGAGCGATGACCTATATAAGAGTATGTACTCGTACGTATATTTACCATAAAATTCCCGAAGTGCTCTATAAATTTAACGAACAGAATATTGCTTTTGGAAATAGATATATCTTTATTTCGCATATAAATATGTACAAAGGTGTTACCACACATTTTACATTAGTACAGAGATATGATATTGCATATACCTTTCTGCCGAAACATTATTTTATTTTTTATATAACTGAGGAATACATTAGTAAACATAAATTTAAATTTGGAGGAATGAATGTGACAAAAACCGCCATTGAGATAAAAAAAAAAAGAAAATTTAAAATTTAAAATATTATATTGCAGTTATTCTACAAATAAATATAAGGACAATAAATAAACAAGAAAAATAAATGACACTTTATATAATAGAGTAAACTAAGTAAAAATAACTAGCTATGTTTATAAATAAAAAAAAAATAGTACAAAAGAACAAATAAATCAATAAATAAATAAATAAGTGAATAGATAAGCAAATAAGTAGATAAGAAATTAAATAAATACAAAAAAAAATATAGAAATAAATAAATCGATAAATAAATAAATAAATAATAAATAAATAAATAAAAGAATAAATAAATAAATAGGTAAATAAATAAATAAATAATAAACAAATAAGGGAATAAATAAATAAATAAACAAATGATTAAAGGCATACGGAAATGAATAAATAGATATAATCTGGAACATATAAGTATTGAAACATAAATTTTGACAATTTACATACATACAAGTATAACGAATTTAAGAAAATAAATCATTTACTAAGCGATTATCAGCAAAAACGCATTTATTTTTGAATTTCATCATAAGCTTTTAAAATCTCGCAGATATCAGTTCAACATTCGCTCTTTTATGAAGATTCAAAGTTGAGTAGTGCTATGAAAGGTCACGTATCCTTTGAGGAGTTTATTTTGCGACACTTGTAATTTTTTACATGACAATGAAAAACACACTTGTGACAATGTGCACAGTTTCCCCATACCGGATATCCATACAGGAGTAACGCTTGGCAAACTATTTTGTGTATGATACGTTTGTTTTTGTTCGATAGGGCTGATTTTCTGTTTATGAAGGGATATAACATCTTTGTTGCTATATTAACTTTTTGTAAAGTTCTAGATATATGTTCATTAATTGTTAACCTGGTGTCTAGATGTATGCCTAGGTACTTAACTTAATTGCTCCAGTTTATTGACGTTCCATTAATTTGCAATTGGCTGCTCGGAAGATAGCAAGGTTTTCTTTTTCAAGTAAAAAAGATGGCTTGCAATTTGTCTCCATTCAGCTTAATCTTCCACTTATTGTAATAATTCTCTAATACTTCCATCGCATCGATTTGTCTCAACGTTGAGAGAAAATTTGTGAGCTGAAAGTATTGCAACATCGTCTGCGAAAATGGCTGGTTCTCAATTAATCAAAATTGGAAAATCGGACGTAAATAAATTGTACAAAACGGGACCAAGAACAGAACCTTACTGTTGACAAGAACTTTAAAAGAACGACCTGACAAAAAACCTTTCCACTAACATGCATAAAAACTGAGGAAAGCCGTAATTAATCATTTTATATAACAGACCATCTTGCCAAACAGAGTCGAAAGCTTTTTCAATGTCCAAAAGGACCATTCTTGTAGACATACCTACTTTCTAACAAAATTGCAAATACGCAGTACTTGGTGGGAGGTGCTATGCTGTGGTCTAAAACCAAACTGCACGTCGGGATATATATAGACATTATCGGAAGATCTCAGCGGGCTGTCACCAGTGCTTTTGCAAGCATTGAGGCGGAAGCGGCCAAAATGGGTTTGGCGATAAACGAGGGCAAAACCAAGTATATGCTGTCAACTAGAAGGGAAAACCTACACCGACGAATTGGACAAAACGTCACCGTGGGCAGCTATAACTTCGAGGTAGTAAGAGACTTTGTCTACCTTGGCTCTGCTATAAATTCTACTAACAAAATCAGTGCAGAAATCAATTGAAGAATAACTCTTGCCAATCGCTGTTTTTTTTGGGCTTATAAGGCGATTCAACAGTAAAGCCCTATCTCGAACAACTAAGGAGACTCTATATAAGACCTTGATCATCCCAGTCCGGCTTTACGGCGCTGAAACATGGACTTTATTAAAAGAGGATGAAGATATCCTTGGTCGCTTCGAGAGAAAAATTCTTCGTAAGATTTTCGGTCCCGTTTGCGTTGACGGGTTTTGGAGGAGAAGATTCAATCACGAACTATACGAGCTGTACAGCGACATCGACCTAGTCAAAAAAACTGCGTATTGGACGTCTGAGATGGCCAACTTGGAGTGCGCAACTGGGGGCAATTAGCTAAAGACCGAGCTAAATGGAGAAGTTTGTTGGTTGAGGCCCAGGTTCACCCCGAACTGTAGCGCCACCTAAGTAAGTAAGTAAAGTGTATTTGTAATTGGGTCACCTAAGCTTGCTGACACACAGTGGTTACTTAAGAAAGTAGATGCGAGTGCATTGGCTTTTCCCTCATCTGTAAAGTAAAAATTCGATCCATTTTGTAGGCAGGGAAGTTGTTTGTTTTTATTTTTGACGATTCTTACTCTATTCCAGAATGGTTTGGCATTTTTATCTTAAGGATCTAGTTTTTTATTCCAATTCGTATTACGTAGCTGAAGTAATTTTTTCGAAATCAGGTGGGTCAGATATGATGCATTATCCCGACATACTGGCTGTCGATATCTTTGCCAATTTCTTCTTTCAATATTTCTTAACTTAATTAAAACTTGTATGTGAGGGGGAAGTTTTTTATAAAATTTATTTTTTATAACTCTGGGTACAGAGTAATCTATAGCCTTAAGGATGCGATCGTTAAAATTATCGACAACAGCATCTACTCCTTCCCTACTGCAAATATTTTCAATATCTACAGAACTTCCGCGAAGTCTTGTTTTAATTGTGGGGCGATATCGTGCGCAGTTTCCATTTTTTATGTCTTGAACGTATTGCACATTTTCCTTACCAGAACAAGGAAGATTGATTACGGTGTTGCGGTGTAAACATACTTATTTGCTTACTTAGGTGTTCGGGTTGGTGCCTCCAGTTGCGCACTCAAGGTTGGTTGAGCTCCCGTTGAACTTGTGCGCGCCACTTACAGCGAGGAGGCATTCTACTGAGTCGTCCCTCTGGGTTAGATTTGAAGACACTTAAAAGGTGGAACATAATGGACTTCAGTAGGATTAACTTTATGTCTAAATCAAATGAAAAGCCCATTCAATTACTCCCTAGTTACCCATAACGAATTAGAGCAAACATCATAATCTGCCAAATTATTTGCTTTGGTTTCAGCGCAGGGAAAAAAAATAGAAAATGAGCTAAAAAATTAAAAAAGAAATTAATATTATTGCATCTTCCGGTGAAAGAGATACATATCCTCTCAAAGCGGCCATCGCTATTCCTCTTAAATTTTTTTGATTTGTATAAGCTGTCGAATTTTCATACTGAATATCCAAGTTAATGACAACTTTAAGTAAAACACCGCAAATACAAAAATGAATGCAATATTGAACTTTTATATGTAAGATTCGCAAAAGCAGTTCGTTTCTTGCTACATGGCCCTCAATTGGGCGCGTCGTGAGTTAACTCGATATAACCAATGTTTAGCAGAGTGATCGTTTCTATGACGTTCCACATCAGTAGATGACGAATATAAGAAAACCTCATATAAGAGTCTTCACTGAACGCGTATCCCGAAATCTCTGTCACCCTATGCCACCAGCATCAAGTACCGAAGACCAGTGGCAACGCTGCCAACATGCCATCAGAAACCCCGCGACTGATGTGCTGGGTCTCTCTCCCCCACCACCATGAAACCTCTGGTTTGCCGAAGAATGCCGGCGAGTGCATGCAGCTAAACAAGAGGTATATAAAGCGGAAGACGAGAGCTGCTCGTGAGCTCTAGGAGCAAAAGAAACGGAAAGAACATCGGATTCTCCAAAAGAAGAAGAAAGAGCATGAGAAGCGCGCGTTTGAGAATATCGGGAGTTTATACTCCAGGAACAATGTACGAAAGTTTTACCAAAATGTAAAAAGAACGTGTCAGAGAAGTAATACCCGTACAGAAACCTGTAGAGATGAAAATGGAAACGTCGTAGTAGAATCACAGTCGGTGCTGAGAATATGGAAAAACTACTTCTGCAGACTGTATAACGGCGACGAAGACCAACATCACGCTGTCAGGCAGAATGAACCATTCAACATAGACGATGATAGTCAAAATATCCGTCCACCTGACCAAAACGAAGTGAGGATAGCAATATCCAAGCTAAAATCGAATAAGGCTGCTGGACCTGACGGCCTACCGGCCGAACTCTTCAAGGCAGCAGGGGATGAATTGGTAGAGTGCATACACCAACTCATTTCTAATATTTGGTCAGACGAGTGTATGCCTGATGAATGGAATCTCAGCATCGTTTGCCCGTTCTACAAGAAAGGAGACCCCCTCAATTGCGCCAATTATAGAGGCATCAGTCTCCTCAACATCGCATATAACACCTTTTCTGCGATATTGTGTGAACGCCTGCAACCTTTTATCAATAGCCTGATTGGTCCCTATCAGTGCGGTTTCAGGCCAGGAAAGTTCACCATCGATCAAATCTTCACACTTCGGCAGATTCGGGAGATAATCCATAAAGTCCAAATCGATACTCATCATCTCTTTATCGATTTCAAGGCCGCCTATGAAAGCATTTATAGAGAAGAGCTTTATAGAGCCATGCCTAGTTTTGACTACACATGGCCAAACTTGTTCGTCTGTGCAAGATGACGATGGAGAACGCTCGCTGCTCCATCGAGGTCGGTAATGACGTCACCGAGATCTTTGACGTCAAAAAATGTTTTATACGAGGTGACGCGCTGTCATGTGACTTCTTTAATATTGTACTTGAACAGATTGTGCGGAACTCACAAGCCAACATCAGAGGTACAAATATCAAAAGTTCGTCCAACTGCTTGCATACGCCGACGATATTGACATTATTGGAAGAACTCAGCGGGCTGTCACCGACGCGTTTGCAAGCATTGAAGAAGAAGCGACCAAAATGGGTTTAGCGACAAGCGAAGGTAAAACCAAGTATATGCTGTCAACAAGAAGGGACAGTCGTCACCGATGAGTTGGACAGAACGTCACAGTGGGCAGCTATAACTTCGAGGTAGTAAGGGACTTTGTCTACCTTGGCTCTGCTATAAACTCTAAAAAGAGCATCAGCGCAGAAATCAATCGAAGAATAATTCTTGCCAATCGCTGTTTTTTTTTGGGCTTATAAGGCAATTCAATAGTAACGCCCTATCTGCAAGAAGACTCTGTATAAAACTCTAATCATCCCAGTCCTGCTTTACGGTGCTGAGGCATGGTTTCTATTACCGTGGAGTAGTGGGGGGGGGGGGGGCAAGGGCGCTCTTTGCTAGGGGTGGCACTTCGGACATGATTTTAAGTAAGCTAAAAGCTGATGGTCTTGATATAATGGATTGCAGAGGTCAAGCATATGATAATGCTGCTGTTATGGCTGGAAAATATACAAGAGTCCAGCAAAGACTGAAAGACATAAACCCCAAAGCAGAATTTATACCCTGCTCCAATCACTCTTTGAACTTGGGTTGTTTACATGCTGCTGCTTTTGAGCCAAATTCAGTCACCTTCTTCGGTACCTTAGAACGCATATATTCATTTTTTTCCGTGTCCACACACCGTTGGGAAGTTCTGCTTGGTACTTCAGGCAAAGCATTAAAGAGGCTGCAAGAAACAAAATGGAGTGCAAGAGCTGATGCAGTCGAGAATACCTGGAACCATTATGAGGGCATTTTTAATACCTTAAAAACTGACGGAGGCAGACGAAAGCCTAAACACAAGGACGGATGCAGGAGCATTGCTAATAGCATTGCAATCGTTTTCATTTCTGTGTTTTTTGGGCTTTTAGAAACCAGTACCTACTGCACGAAGTTAATGATGCCCAAATATACTTGCAAACAGAAGGACTCAACCTTCATCAATGTGCTCAAAAAATAAATGCATTACAGATCTTCCTTCCAGAAAAACGAGATGAATTGGTAGACGGTGCTTTTACTTATGCTAAAAATTTATGTCAAAAACTTGGAATTTTAATGGAACGTCCTAGGAAAATAAAATAAAAACATATTTTTGGGGACGGAAATATAGATGCTGCTTTATCCTATGAAAATGAACTGCGACGAAAAATATTTTCTTCCTTAGACAGGGTCAGTGCTGAAATACACGAAAGATTTCAACAGCTACGAAATTAGGCGACAAAGTTCGACTTTCTCACCCCAGACAAACTCTTAGATAAAAACTATGAAAGCAATTCAGATGTTGCACCTCATGAGGATGACATTGATAAGGATGAAATTGAGATCGAACGCGTACGGTTAAGAGCAACTATATCTTCTACAGGTAAAACAAATGAACTCGCCAATAAAAGCCCACTCGAACTATTAAAATATACCATATATTACAGTTTATATTGGAAGTTAGTCTGCCTAACATAACAGTAATGCTCCGTCTTTTCTCACAATTGCTATAAGTAATGCCGACTGTGAGAGGAGTTTCTCAAAATTGAAGCTTATTAAAAATTATTTAAGGTCCATAATGAGCACTCTAAGGCTATCTAATCTGGGTATCATGGCTATAGAGCAGGAAATCACAGAGACCATCTATACTGAAAGAATAATAAGAGATTTTGCCCTGATGAAAGGTAGAAAAATAAAATTTTAAAGAAGTTTTCTGTAAATAAATAAAAAAGTTTCTCGTAAATAAAAAAAAAAAAAAATTAATTACCTGCATTATGTACCTACCTATATAACTTTTTTCCCTTTTACTTAAAACTAAATTAAATGCTTTCATCCCTTAATTGTAATTAAATTAAAAATTTTCAAAAGCTAAAGAAAAAAATAAGTAAATGTAAAATAAATTACAAAAATAATCGAATCCTGTTTTTCTGAAGAATTTTAATTTAGATAATTAAAGTTTCTGCCCCGGGCGGCCCCAACCCACGCTACGCCACTGCTCTATTAAAAGAGGATGAATGTACTCTTGGTCGCTTCGAGAGAAAAATTCTTCGTAAGATACTCGGTCTCGTTTGCATTGACGCGTTTTGGAGGAGAAGATTCAATCACGTACTATACGAGCTGTACAGCGACATCGACCTAGTCAAAAAACTGCGTATTGGACGTCTGAGATGGCTCGGACATGTAGAGCGAATGGACACCAACGATCCGGCCCGCAGAGTCTTCGAATCAAGCCCCGAGGGACGACGCAGTAGAGGACCTCCTCGCCGTAGGTGGGGCGCACAAGTTCAAGGGACCTCGACCAACTTGGAGTGCGTAGCTGGAGGCAATTAGCTAAAGACCGAGCTAAATGGAGAGGCTTGCTGGTTGAGGTCCAGGTTTACCCTGAACTGTAGCGCCACCTAAGTAAGTAAGTAAGTAGCGTTTCGATCTCCTGGTTCCACCAATAGCGTCACACACAGCAGAAGTAGCGCGGGTAAGATCATGCAACATGTCCTCAGCTGATCCGTTGTTGACTACGCTGTTGCTCATTATCTCTTCGAACATATCTTTATCAAAGAGTTTATATTTCCATCTCGGACCGGCTTGCCTAGGGCGTTTTATCTGTTTCTTTCCTTCCATTTTGAAAATGATCGCTGTGCGTGAATTCTTCGCTTACCATCCACTTTGGGCTTTACAGATGGGAGTGGCTCACGAAGATTATGTCGATAAAGAGCCTGTTCCCTTTTTGCAATAAGTGTTTATCCTGCAATGTTGTGAATGTTATAAGTCGTCTAGGAGCCACTTGGCTGCCAATTTCTCTCTCTAATATCTATTTGGTGGCCGTATACATGTCTATCGAAAGCAATAACACAGTACTGCCAACAAAATTTTAATATCACACGGTAGAACTAAGTAGTGAAAATTGAGATTTTTTTTCAAATCTACACGTCAAGCGCTGTCACCTGAAGTTAAAGTCGTAGGTTGCTGGTTTTTTTGTATATTACATAAATGATGTGCCAGATCCTGTCTGCCGTACTATGGGAATGCCTAAAGCCGATCGTCAACAACCAAATAGGTCTTTATCAGTGCGGTTTCAGGTCGGGAAAGTCCACCGTTGACCAAATATTCACACTGCGGCAGATCTTGGAAAAATCCAGGAATACAAAATCGATACACATCACATTTTCATAGATTTCAAAGTTGCCTATGATAGCGTGTATAGAAACGAGTTATAGAGAGCCATGCCTAGTCAAGGTGACGCGCTATTATGCAAACTCTTGATCATAATACCTGAAAGAATTGTACGAAACTTACAAGCCAACACAAGATGTATAATCTTTTACAAGTCTGTACAACTACTCGCTTACGGCGATGACATTGACCTAGTCAGAAGAACTCAGCGAGCCGTCAGTCAGACATTTGCGAGTACAGTAGATGACGGATATAAGTAAACCCCATATAAGAAAAACAAGCTTATAAGACACACATTCTAATACACCATGAACTTTCTCAAATAGTAACGTGTTAAATTAATCTCGTACAAGAAACACGTCAATAAGAAAACACTTATAAAAGAAACGTATTCTGATACAAAATTCTATAATAGCATAGAATATTAAACGTTTATAAGGAATTAGTCTCCACTCAAATGATGCGACCTAACAAGTGTATACAATACTTAGTTACTTACTTAGGTGGCGCTAGAGTCTGGGTGGACCTGCGACTCAACCAACAAACCTATCCAGCCAGCCCGGTTACGAGCCAGCTATGCAGATGGGATCAAAGATCACTCGAAGAACATTTCCCTCAAAGTAACCAAGGACATCCTCATCCGATTTTGACAACGTCCATGCCTCTGCGCCACACAGCAGGACTGGGATGATTACTTATAAAGAGTTACCTTAGTAGTTCGAGATAGGGCTTTGTTACTCAATTGCCTCCTTATCCCATAGAAACGCCGACTGTGAAGCGTTATTCCTTGTTTGATCTCCCCACTTTGGTGTCATTTGCGGAGCTCACCATAGAGCCTAGGTAGACAAAGTCCTTTACTACCTCAAAATTATATCTGTCTGTTGTGGCGTTCTGCCCGAGGCACAGTTGTTGAGTCAAACAGAGCCGTCATTCTGCTCGCACTTTTTGACAATTCAGTACAGTCTAGCACATCATCCTGAATAGATTAAAGACTAAACTATGATTGAAGAATGGTTTCGTAGGACCAATTCCGAAACAGTGCAAATACAAATGTTTTGTATTGTGTGACCATAATAGCTTTTTGCTTCAATTCGTTGCATTGGTCGACTTACTCGTATTGAAATCACAATTTGGCGGTGAGTTGATTTCGAGAAATGCAACCTGTCAATTGGCCTCCAAAATCATGCGAACTGACAACTTTCGATCATTTCCTGTGTGACAGCGTGAAGTCACTGGCTTATGTTGATAAACTATCATTTGAAAGTGAATATTGTTCGTAACATCGAACGGTTCGGTGGAGTAGCGAGAGTTCTCCATCGACATCCTGCACACATGGACGAACTTGGCAGGGATGCCGAGACTAGGCATGGTTCTGTTTAACTCGTCTCTATACACGCTATCATAGGCAACTTTGAATCGATTTTATATTCATAGGTTTTTTCCAAGATCTGCCGAGGTGTGAATATTTGGTCAATGGTGGACTTTCCAGGCTAGGAATCGCACAAGGACTTATCAGAGGACCTAGGTTGGTGACGATGGGTTTTAGGTATTCACATAATACCGCAGACGGGATCTTGTATGTGATCTTGAGAAGATTTATACCTAGAGGGTCTAATTATTTTTAGGATCCGGCAAGGGATGCTGGGGTTTCATTCATCGGGCATACTTCCCTCCGACGAGAATTTACAGATGAGCTGGTGCATGCTCCTTACCAACTCATATCCACCTGCCTTGAAAAGTTTGGCAGCAAGGCCATCAGCCCCAGCAGCTTTGTTGGATTTAAGTTTATACCATATATCATTATCCTCACTTCGTTCTGATCGGGTTGACGGGAATCTTGACTATCATCGTCATTGTTTAATGGCTCATTCTGCCTAACAGGAATCTGTAGAAGTGTTCCTTGCATATCTTCAGCACCGACTGTGATTCTATTACTATGTTACAATTTTCGTCCCTGCAGGCTTTGAAACCCTGGCATGTTGTTTTTTAAAAAAAATAAAAAATAGATATTTGGCGCAACAGTTCTTTAAGTGCCAGGGCCTAGCTTCTCGCAACCACTCATGTTGTGTGCGTTATATTTTTCACACGAATGGAAGGGACCTACAGTTCAGTGCCGTATCCGAACGGCGTTTTGAGAAGCTTTTTAGAGACAACAATACTCTCGGATGTTTGTCAGACGCTCGCGAGAGGTGGGACCGTGAAAAAACTTTTTGGTGTTTTGTAGGATTCGAACTCGGAACCTCACGCGTAGTGATCCGACACACTAACCACTTACGCCACGGCGCCCTTTTTACCTTTTGGTAAAATTTTCGAAGTAATGATGCCTGTAATAAAGTTTCTCAATATACTCGATCGAGCGCTTCTTATGCTCCTTTTTCTTCTTTCTGAGGATCGATGTTCCTCCTTTCTCCTCCGCTCGTAGAGCTCGCAAGCAGATCTAGTCCTTCTATACAGCACTGCTTCATACGCCTCTTGCGTTGCTGTATGTGCTTGCTGGCATTTGTAATCAAACCAGGGTATGGTTGTAGTGGTCGAGAGAAACCGAGAACATCAGAGGCGACATATCTGATGGCTTGCTGGCAACGCTGCCACTGGTCTTTCGCACTTGCCGCTGGCGGCGTAGGACTTAGACTAAGATTAAAGGAGAGTCGATCGGCAAAGGCTCTTCCTCACAGTATTTGGTTGATTTCGCTCCATTCTACATATCCGCTTTCGTTCCTTGGCTACAACTCGGTAGTGATTCGAGTCCACGTTGGCTCCCCGGAAAGTCCGGATACCCAGAATGCTGGAAGAATGCCTTGCGTCGATCGCAATGTAATCGATTTGGTTGACGGTTTTTCGATGATCAAAAGAGAGTCATGTCCTCTTGTAAATATCAAGACGTGGGAACTGCGTACTAACTACGGCAATATTTCGTCCCGCCGCAAAGTCGACTAGCCTTAATTCGTTGTCGGATGTGATGTCGTGCAGGCTGTGTTTTCCGACCACGGTACTAAAGACGTCCTTCTTTCCAAGCTTTGCGTTAAATAACCTAAGACAATTTTAACGTCGTGGCTAGGGCATTGTTTATACGTGTACTCCAAGAGCTGGTAGAACTCATCCTTCATTGCGTCGTCCATCTTCTCGTGTCCGAGTTGCCTCTTAACCATAAGTTTTTTACGTGGTTGGGAAGTTAACCTGACGGTACAACCCCCAACGTGGAGGGCCAATTCCTTTTGTTATACCCCCAAGGTGAGTGGCTGGGTACAACGGTGCCAGTGGCCCACAACGGGAGTGCGAGCGCTGCCGTTGGCCCATTACGGGCTCCTCCACCACCATCTCTATTCCAAAGTACTGACTAACATTGGCAATTCTTTACCAACCTGTGATCCGAATATGTCGAACAAGAACAAGAAGAAGTGCTTTAGTCAGAGAGCACTCTTCGCCCCTCTCTCATCTGCTGCTACCAAAAATCCTCCAAACGGGGTTGGTTACCATTTCTTGGATGAAGGTACTAGACACCCAGATGTCACCAGGTGGATGGTTTTTTTCCGGAGGAAAGTGAAGAAGTTTTTACAGATGAAACTGAGCCCGTACTCAGTAAAAGTAAAAAACACCTCCTCTCCATTGCCCTTTTTCCCCTTGATGATAAGATGGACTATGTTCTCGAGAGTTGTTGTTTTTCCAAGCTTAACTTTTGTCTCTCGGGTTCGAATTGCGGAGAGTGAAAGAATACATCTTCCGCATCTTCCTCAGCCTGAACAGTAGGAAGAATTATCGTGCTTGAATCTGTAGAGATATGCACGAAAGCATCCATGTCCACTTAATAATTGCGTGGTGTAGAAATCTACCTCGCCATGCCTTAAGAGACTCCTCTGCTAGTATGTCGATTAGGAGTAATCCTGCAATAACATGTACTGCATGGCCTGATATTGTACGAAATACACTGCATACTTGAACGCACAAGGTCGGCAGGTCGACTAAATTTTACGCATCTATAACTGGGTTTTTATAGCTTTGGTCCATATTGGTGACCCGTAGATCATCACAGATGTAACCACACTGCCCAAAAGCCACCATTTACTGTATCACGGTCCTCCATTATTTGGCATAATGCGCATGAGTGCGTTATTTACTCGCGAGGATTTTCCACTAGCATATTCCCGATGTTCGTTAAACGAGAGCCTTGTGTCAATCATGACGCCTATTTATTTGATGGCGTGATTGGACGTAATCTAATACACCCCTATAGTAAGAGTGATTCTTCCCCTTACCGTTCTTCTACTGATTAGTAGAAGAACATTCTGTCTTATGTTCGGCTAATTTTAAGCCTACCGATTTAAGCCGGCGTTGAATAATCCCGACTGTGCCATTGCTTATTATACCACTTCTTCCAGTAGCTTGGCCCCCACGACTATCTCAATATCGTCCGCAAAGTCTAGAATTGTAGCTTCTTCTAGTAAAGATAGGTTGAGTATCCCATCATAAATAGCATTCCATAGAAGTGGACCCAACACGGGACCCTGTGGTACTCTTTCTGTGACGGTATACTCCTTAGGACCATCGTCTGTGATATATATTAGCATCATTTTTCTGAAGTAATCCGTTACTATCTTCGTGATGTACATGGGTACCTATTCCGAAGCGAATCCAAGATGTGCTTCCAGTTCATAGAGTTGAATGCGTTTTTCATATCTAACATAATTACAGCACAATACCGGTTAACACCACCCTTCCATCTACTGCTTTCTATGGCTTTCTCCGCTAAGTCAACTAGCACTCGGATTACATCTACCGTTGACTGTGACCTTTGGAAACCATACTGGTGTTCTGCTAGTCCTCCTGCGTTTTCAATGACAGCTTCCAACAAGTTGGTGATGAAACGTTTCAGAATTTTTGCAGCCGTATCCAACATACAGAGCGGGCGAATCGACGATGGATCCCCAGGAACATTACTTCCCTTGGAGATTAGCAGTAATTTCTGGTTTCTCCATCGCTCCGGAAATACTCCTTCACTCAAGCATAAGCTGTAAATATTTGGAAACATTTCCGGTCGGAAATTTCGGTTTTAAAGGTTATGTTGAGTATGCCATCTAGTCCAGGTGTTTTTTTTGTCTCCGAAACTGTTAATGACTGCCAATACTTCTTCTACAGTAACTGCAGGAATTAAATATATTTACTCTGCTTTCTGATCATCTAATAGGGATTCCTGTTACCTTGAAAACCGTCCACTGAATATGATTTCCAACATCCTTGGGCAGGTGGGAGCTATTGACCGGAAGCTCCTCAGTTTCTTCATTACCACCTGGTACGCCATCCCCCATGGGTTTTGGTTAACTTGATTGCACAATTCATTGAACCCCCGACACTTGCTGTTCATGATTGCTAGTTGTTGCCTTCTACGCGCTGATCTGTACTGCGTTGTAATGTGGTTCATAATCTGTTCTGTTTTGCTAGCAGCTGAACCTGAGAGCGTTAAGTTCACAAACATAGTTATGTGCACCTCTTCGTCAAAAGTTCCAGATTTCCAACCTATCCTTTGCACCAAATTCATCGGTTGGTGTATGTCGCGCCTTTGATGTGTTTTTATCTCGCATAGTATTGCCTGATGATCACTGTGGTTGTGATCATCAGGCAATACCACCTTCGGGTAGGGGTTAGAATATAACAGAGGTAGGCATGCCTGTCGTAAGAGGCGACTAAAATCCACCCTCCGTATAGCGACTATGGCGTATACAAAATATGCAATGAACAAAACAAAAGATTTAAATACCCCAGGTGGCAGTCAATGTAAACTGGAAAATCCACCCTCTTCGGAGGTCGGCTCTACGGATTCTGGGAAGAGCCATTTATTGTGTTCATCTGATCCTTTTAAAAAAGGTACTAGGGTAGTTAGATCTCAACCATTAAGGTCTACCATAAAAACGTGCGGAACTAGAAGTCCGGCGACATCCATAGTGGCGGCGCACGATCAACGGACTTCAGCGAAAATTCGAAGCCTCACGGATGAAAATGAAAGAAAGGAATTAGATGTATTTACAGCAGAAAATAAAGCCTTTAAGGATATACCGAAAGCTCGGAATGAGTCGGCTGCGAGTTCAAACGTCCTCGATAACACTGATTATCAAACGGATGAAGAAGAACTAAGTCAGGAAACCAACTGGATTCTAAAAAAACGACCAGTTAAGAAACGAAAAGCTGGTTCTTCTCCCGAAATGGTAACGAGGCAAGAAAACACGCAAAATAAGCGAGAAGATAGATAGATAAGTTAGATAAGAATAAACACATGTGTCGAAGAAAATCCACGAACTAAGGTACGATCACCGCCACCAATAAACGTAATCGGAATTGCAGACTATAATAAACTGCATTCTATTCTCAAACCTCTGTTGCTATCCGATTTTGAAGTAACATCGCTCAACAATAACAAATGGAAAGTAAACGTAAAGGACTCAGACAGTTACCGCTTAGTATCTAATAAGCTGAATACTAAAAAAATTCAGCGGTATACTTACGAAAATAAAACTGAAAGACCGATACGAGTCATAGCTAGAGGACTTCATGTCTCATGCTTAAAGGAAGATGTTGTTCATGATTTGAAGAAGAAAAACTTTAAAATCGTCGACGCGGTAAATTTAATTAAACGGGAAAAACAAAAATTGGAAGGCGAGGAAACGACGGTAAAATGCGGGCTTCCTCTTTTTATGTCAACTTTTGATAAAGCTGAGAGTTTAGATAAGATTTACGAAATAAGAACAATTCTGAATGTCGTACTCAAAATCGAACCCATGCGCAAGAATACAAGATTGATACCTCAGTGCAAACGATGCCAAGGATTCAATCATACGCAAACGTATTGCCGAAAAGAACCGCGATGTGTGAAATGCGGCAGAAATCCCCCCTCCCAAGTTTGCGGAGTAAACAAACAAACCTCTGTGCAATATGTGCTAATTGTAAGGGAAAGCATCGGGCAAATTATAGAGGCTGTGAAGTAGCTAAAGAGTTGCAAAAACGAAGAGATGGGGGCTAAATACAAAATTAAAACTGCAAACTAAGCCAAAGCGTAAGATCGCAACAGAAAGTAGGCAAACTAAAACTACCGGGTTCAGGCCCAAAAAGGTGAGGGAAAAAGTGACAACAGAGAAGTCCTCGACCTCTGTTCTTAAAAGAAACGATACTGAAAAGTTAACGTTGGAAAAGCTGACCTCGGACAGCAGGAGTGCAGACTTACGCTCAGGCCGCAGCATCCGAAAAACAAAAAAGCCTTGAAATCTCGACGGATCCTGTCTCTCATGTTTTCTCAGTTATTCTCGAGAAATTCGAACAACAAACCAAAATAAATAAAATTATTCTCGACAAGCTGCTTAAGCTTGAAAATAATTCACGGAAAACGCGTACTTCAACTAGAATATGAATGACAAACGAATGTACTTGGAATGAAAACGGACTTTTGCAAAAACTTGACGAACTGGAAATATTCACGCGAGAAAAAGATATTGATATTTGCTTGATATCTGAAACCCACGTAAAAAACGAATCGCATTTAAAAATAGTAAGCTATAATGACTACCACGCTTGCCACCCTTCAGGAAAAGCGAAAGGCGGATCATCCTTGTTTATTAAAGACTGCATCGATCAATCCGAAGACCTTAAGATAGAACTTGAAACTTTGCAACTGTGCACGATTCGAGTTAAAAGTATTCAGCGTACTTTTAAAATCTCATCTATCTACTGTCCACCGCGTTCCGCGCTTGAAAAAAGTGATTTTACTAACCTATTTGAATCGCTGAAACCTAGTTTTATTATTGGCGGCGATTTTAATGCGAAATATACGTTCTGGGGCTCAAGATACAGCTCGAAAAAAAGTAGAATGCTCTATGGGGCAGGTATGGAGTACAGTTGTGATTTCCATTCGATGGGTAAACCCACTTATTAGCCAACTGATACTTCGAAAATACCCTAACTGATAGATTTTTTCGTTGTAAAAGGTATATCTACCAACCATATAAAAGTTAAAGAGAGCTTTGATCTGTCGTCTGATCATTACTTAGTTAGGTGGCGCTACAGTTCGGGGTGAACCTGGGCCTCAACCAACAAGCCTCTCCATTTAGCTCGGTCTTTAGCTAATTGCCTCCAGTTGCGCACTCCAAGTTGGTCGAGGTCCCCTTGAACTTGTGCGCGCCACCTACGGCGATGATTCCCTCTACTGCGTCGTCCCTCCGGGTTAGATTCGAAGACTCTGCGGGCCGGAGCGTTGGTGTCCATTCGCTCTACATGTCCTAGCCATCTCAGACGTCCAATACGCAGTTTTTTGACTAGGTCGATGTCGCTGTACAGCTCGTATAGTTCGTGATTGAATCTTCTCCTCCAAAACCCGTCAACACAAACGGGACGGAAAATCTTACGAAGAATTTTTCTCTCGAAGCGACCAAGGATATCTTCATCTTCTTTTAATAAAGTCCATGTTTCAGCGCCGTAAAGCAGGACTGGGATGATCAAGGTCTTATATAGAGTCTCCTTAGTTGTTCGAGATAGGGCTTTACTGTTGAATTGCCTTATAAGCCCAAAAAACAGCGATTGGCAAGAGTTATTCTTCGATTGATTTCTACGCTGATTTTGTTAGTAGAATTTATAGCAGAGCCAAGGTAGACAAAGTCCCTTACTACCTCGAAGTTATAGCTGCCCACTGTGACGTTTTGTCCAATTCGTCGGTGTAGGTTTTCCCTTCTAGTTGACAGCATATACTTGGTTTTGCCCTCGTTTATCGCTAAACCCATTTTGGCCGCTTCCGCCTCAATGCTTGCAAAAGCACCGGTGACAGCCCGCTGAGATCTTCCGATAATGTCTATATCGTCGGCGTATGCAAGTCGTCTGATCATTCCCCGGTTATTTTAACAATCAGCGAAGAACTAGTCTATAACCTAGAGCCAGTGAGATTAACTGGTCGAATAACTAAAAGGAACGAAATTGAAGATAATATTGAACTGAACGTTCCACTTACGACACCCTATGAACTTGAGGTGGAAGTTGATCGCTTCGTTGAGGTCGTACAGCTCGCCTCTTGGAATAATACGCCCAATCCAAGGAAAACGCCGGTCATATACGGTTTACGATATCCTCCGGAAATAAAAGAATTGGAGAATTGGAATAAAAATAAAGCACACTTGAATCGTCTGTGCAATTTGTTGAAGAAGACTATTAAGGGTTTTAAGAATCGTGCAATAGGCTCTTATCTTGAAAGCTTAACAGCGAAGAAAGATTCCAATTATTCACTTTGGAAAGTTGCAAAAGGCACCAAAAGGCCCAAAGTCCCCGCGCCGCCAATCAAATTAAATCAAAATGAATGGGCGAGGGAAGATAAAGAAAAACCGGACGTCTTTGTGGCGCACCTGGAACAAACCTTTAAACCGTACGATGGTCAAGTGGTTTACGACAACCGCAATAGGCTGGATTTACCATCTGACGATTTAACGCTCACAAGTTCAACGTTGAGGGAACTCAAACATGAGATCGAGAATCTAAAACCTAAGAAATCCCCTTGTTATGATTTGATTACAGGAGAAATTCTCAAAGTTTTATCTAGAAAAGCATTGATTAAGCTTCTCCATATTGTAAATGCTGCGCTCAGATTAAAACACGTGCCGAGCCAATGGAAAGTTGCGGAAGTCATAATGGTCTTAAAACCAGGAAAACCGCCAAGTGAGGTAAAATGGTATGGACCAATTTCCCTTCTTCCAATCATATCGAACATTTTCGAGAGGATATTATTAAGGCGTCTCCAACCGGTTATAGAAGAAAATAATCTTATCCCTGACCACCAGTTTGGGTTCAGAAGCAAGCATCCGACGGTTGACCAGGTGCATAGAATTTCTGACGTAATCGAGAAAGCACTTGAAGAAAAAAAGATTTGCTCAAGCGTATTTCTTGACGTCTCGCAAGCTTTTGATAAGGTGTGGCATGATGGCTTGAAGTGCAAACTACGACAAGTTCTCCCTGTATGCTTATACGATATTCTAGAATCATATCTCGGGAATAGAACCATTCGTGTTAGACATGGGGTCGAGTACTCCGAGCTCAAAGAAATTTTAGCCGGCGTACCGCAAGGAAGCGTTCTTGGGCCGCTTCTCTATTTGCTATATACTCGTGATATTTATTTATCAAAATCAAAGATGATGATTTTTAGAAATGGCGGTGGAAGATACTCTCGCAACGAAAAGTGGTTCTATCGAGGTGAAAACGTTGAAATAGTGAAAGAGTATAAATATTTAGGTGTGCTAATTACATCCAACCTCAATATGAAAAAACACTTTGAATGTCAGCTAGCAGCAGCTAAAAGAGCTATTTCATCAGTTTGGGGACGTTGCGTCGACAATAAGTTTATCGATCACACAGCGAAGAATAAACTATTTCGTACAACTGCTGCCTCTATACTGCTGTACGGAGCCCAAATTTGGGGTTATTGCTTTTTTGAAGAAGTTGAAAAATTTCGAAGGTACTTTTTGAAACGAATCTTTCGACTTCCAATATGTACACCGAACTATATGCTGCATCTAGAAACTGGAGTCCCTCCTCTCTTCTTAGATACCCTAAAGCTGCATATAGATTATATTGTTAAAGTAGTGGAGATGGATGATGGAAGACTGCCCAGGATTGTTCTGAAGCATATACTTTCGACAAGAGGGCATTTGGTTCAAAAGTGGGAGGAGTTGGCAGCAAATTATGGCGCGAGCTTAAATATTGCATCTGATATACAACTTTCAATGATAAAACCTATGCTTACAAATGTTTTGAAAAATGCAGGTAATTCCATGTATGAGAGATTTGTAGCTGAAGCACATTCATCGCAACATAGGCTGATCTACAGTAGGCTGAATTATAACCACATTGAAAGCGACTCAACGTACTTCCTCAATCGTTACTCTCTGCATATGATAAACACAATATTCAAACTTAGAGGTGAACTAACAAGTCTTTATTTTATTCCACATCGACCCGATCTGCCAATTTTATGTGACCTGTGCAACCTTAAAGAGAGGGAGGATGTTTACCATTTCATCGGAAGATGTCCCATTTTAGGAGAATTTCGCGCGAGATACTTCAGAGTAATTTCGCTAGACTTGGATGAGGTGATCAACGTACTGAACGGAAGTCATGGTTGGGATGTTTTGTACAACTATGCTACAGCTGCAATCCGCTACAGAGCCCGTATTTTGGAAGGGGATTTTTAAACAGAAATAGCAACCATATTGTCAATCTGGTAGACGGCCTTAAGCCAAACCATAAACGACTATGTATATACTGTTCGTGAAAATTATATGAAGTTAATAAAAAGTCTAACTAACTAACTAACTAACTACTCGTGATATACCGAACGAAGATGGCACTCTCTTGCTACGTTTACCGATGACACCGCTATCCTAGCAGTAGGTAAAACAATCGAAGAAACGACTGAAAAACGCGCTGAATAAAGTAAATGAATGGACGAGGGACTGGCGGATCGCCCTCAACGAATCTAAATCTGTTGACGTGAATTTCACTTACAAGAAAAATAATAACTTGCCAATTTTCCTAAACTCGGCCCGAATACCTTTTGCAAACGAGGCCAAATACCTAGGAATGACACTCGACGCAAGGCTGAAATGGAATTCGCACGTGAAAATGAAACGAAAAGAACTCGAAATCAAATATAGAGAAATGTACTGGTTACTCGAAAAACATTCCCAGCTCAGTACAAAGTCGGTGTGGACCTACGGTATACAACTTTGGGGTTGTACCAAGAAAACAAATGCAACATTTTACAAGCTTTTCAAAATAAAGTGCTAAGAGAAATTGTCCAAGCACCGTGGTGTAGTATAAACGACGATATCCACATTGATCACGGAATTCCGACAATCGAAGCTGAAACTAGAAGCTTCGCGAGAAAGCATAGAAACCGACTAATAAGACATGTCAACAATACAGTCCTATAAATTTTGGATGAAAGCAATTTATTGCGCCGACTACAAAGGACGAAACCTTTCGACTTGGCGAGATAAAGATTAACCGCGTCTAGATTGCGGAATATGTAGGATCTTTCAGTGGAAAGTAACCTGGCAAACGTTTTTATTTCATGATAGAAAAATTCCTTGATCATCATTACTACGTCATTTCTATTAAAGGTGTTCACATTCCCATTATTAAGAAGGGTCTATTCCTGAAAAGAACGTTTACCGAAAGTCCAGATTGCGCCTGTACCTGTCGTATCAGCTATAAATACGTTTCCGCTATGCTGCCTACACATCTATTTCTAACTCACGAGCGGTCTGTGATAGTAGGTCTTGAGCAGCCTGACAATGGTTTAAGTTAAGCTGGAGCCCTTAAAAGGCGATGATGGAACTGCAAGTTCGGAGATCCTTTGCTTCCAGTACCACCTTATGCTTTAGCGTCCTCACTTCCGCTTGTTGCTCTAATATTATCTCGACTTGGTTTTCGAATTGCGAATTTTTTAGGTCCACAAATCTCTTGAGTTCAATAACAAGATCTCCTTTGGCATTTTTTTTTTAATATAGTTAACATTCTAGCCCAGTTCTTTAAGTCCAGGATCACTCTTGACCTTCCGAAGAATATCCGCATACTTACGAGTATGTTTGCCTATTGTTTTAAGACTAAGGTATCGGCACGTATTGGCTTCTTCGGTCTCTTTATGCGTGCTTTCACCTTTGTCCAATCAGCTTATTTTTAATTTACTTGTGATGGCACCTCGCTTAACAGTTTCTTCGGTCTTTGTTTGGTTGGACTTTTAGCGCTCTTTGTTTTGTTCAACGCTGGTTCTTCTGTGCTAGGTGTTGCTCCCGTTTCCTTTTGGGGATTGGGAAGTGGTTATTTTGCAAAGCTGCTTGTGCTTAACCCCTATTCTCCGAAGGCAAGAAATACTTACTCAAACTTGATGAAATTCAGCATCATGCCTTGAAATGGCTTAAGAAATTAGAAATATGAAACAAACAGAAAAATCAAAGTTCGAGTGCAGATTCAGGGGGTGTCCTCATATGAGGACTATGTGTAAAATACTACTTACTTACTTAGATGGCGCTACAGTCCGGGGTGGACCTGTGCCTCAACCAACAAACCTCTCCAGCCAGCATGGTTACGAGCCAGCTGCCTCCAGTTGCGCACGCCAAGTTGGTTGAGGTCCCCCTACACTTGTTTGTGCCACCTACCCCGAGGCCGTCCTCTACAGCGCCGTCCATTTGGTGTGGATTCGAAGTCTTTCTTGGCGGGAAAGTTGGGCTCCATCCGCTCTAAATGACCCAGCCATCTTAGTCGCTGTATGTGAACTCTTCTGACTAAGTCGATGTCCTTGTACAGGCCGTACAGTTCGGCATTGTACCTTCTCCACCACTCACCGTCTATGCAGACGGGTCCAAAGATCGCTCGAAGAACTTTTCTCTCGAAATAACCTAGGGCATCCTCATCCGGTTTTGTTAAAGCCCATGCCTCTGCGCCATACAGCAGGACTAGGGTGATTAATGTCTTATAAAGAGTTACCTTAGTAGTTCGAGGTAGGGCTTTACTACTCAATTGCCCTTTTAGCCCATAGAAACAACGATTGGCAAGAGTAATTCTCCGTGTGATCTCCCTACTGATGTCATTTGCGGAGTTCACCATAAAGCCTAGGTAGACAAAATCCTTAACTACCTCAAAATTATATCTGTCTATTGTGGCGTTCTGTCTAAGACGCCAGTGTTGGGTGTCCTTTTTTGTAGACAGCATATATTTTGTTTTGCTTTCATTGACCGCTAGATCCATCTTTGCTGCCTCGATCTCAATACTCGTAAATGCCCCATTGACTGCCCGCTGAGTTCTTCCGATTATGTCAATGTCATCGGCATAAGCGAGTAGTTGTACAGACTTGAAGAAGATTGTATCTCCGGGGTTGGCTTGTGAGTTTCGTACAATTCTCTCAAGTACTATGTTAAAGAGATCGCATGATAGCGCGTCGCCTTGTCCAAGACCTTTTCTGATATCGAACGGTTCGGTGATGTTCTTACCGACTTTGATGGAGCAGCGAAAGTTCTCCATCGTCATTCTGCACAAACGGACGAGCTTGGCAGGGATGCTAAGACTAGACATGGCTCTGTATAACTCGTCCCTATGCACGCTATCATAGGCAACTTTGAAATCGATGAAAAGATGGTGCGTATCGATTTTATATTCATGGGTTTTTTCCAAGATCTGCCGCAGTGTGAATATTTGGTCAATGGTGGACTTTCCCGGCCTGAAACCGCACTGATAAGGACCTATCAGGTTGTTGACGATCGGTTTTAGGCGTTCACATAGTACGGCAGACAGGATCTTATATGCGATATTTAGGAGACTTGTACCTCTTAAGTTGGCGCAGTTCAGAGGGTCTCCTTGCTTCAGTATCGGGCAAACGATGCTGAGGTTCCCTTCATCGGGCATACTTTCGTCCGACCAGATTTTACAGATGAGCTGGTGCATGCTCCTTACCAACTCATCTCCCCCTGCCTTGAAAAGTTCAGCGGCTCCAGGAGCTTTGTTGGATTTGAGTTTAGATATCGCTATCCTCACTTCATTCTGATCAGGTTGACGGGAATCTTGACTGTCATCGCCACTGTTGAATGGCTCATTCTGCCTGACAGCTGAATATTGATCATCATCGCCGTTTAACAGTCTGCAGAAGTGTTCCTTCCATATCCTCAGCACCGACTGCGATTCTACTACTATATTGCCATTTTCGTCCCTGCAGGCTTCTGTCCTGGCTTTGAAGCCCTGGCATGTTCTTTTTACCTTTTGGTAAAATTTTCAAACATCATTCCTGCAATAAAGTCTCTCAATCTCCTCGATCGAGCGCTTCTCATGCTCCTTTTTCTTCTTTCTGAGAAGTCGATGTTCCGATGTATTATTTTAAATAGTGTTTAATTATAAGATAATAAATAACATTTATACACAAGACTTTACTTCAAAAACTCAAAAAAAAATTCAATTTTTAAAAAAAGTCTTTAGTTTTGTATGGTATGGCAGAAAGCAGCTAATACATATAGCTAGACATTGCACTTACAACACTCAGTCCTGACTTTTGACTTGAAGTTATCTCCAGCGCATCTTCTCTGCTTGCTGTTTTCAGTTTTTTTTTTTTGACAAAGTGTCCAATTTGGTCAAAGCGAATCACTTGCATTACATGTGGCAGTTTCGCTTTGTTGCTGGTTTTTAATGGGGTTTTCAATTTCGTTGCAGACTTCGTGTAAGCATCAAAGCATTTTGAAACGAAACGTCCAGCATCCATGTGAATAATGACCACCACAATTTTTTCCACAAATTGATATGTGATGTACGTTTACGTACTGATCCATTATATCTGTACAACCCTTATTTCGATTGTAGTTTTGGATCGCATGAGGAATCCTGTACCTTCTAACACTTCCCTCAGGATTACCTGCAAAGCAAGTTACGAGACAATTCTCGATGTTCACTCCATCCTCTTCGTCTGAGTCCTCATCTGTAAGGGCAGTCGCAGCCGGTGGCTGTGAAACGCCTGGATTATCATCATCGTCTTGCTGTAACATGTCCAGAACTTCAGTTAGTGTCAAACATCTAGTCCATAAAAAATAAAATAAAAAATATGTATACACATTCTCCGAGTATCATCATAATATGGGGACACCTAATTTCACAAGCAAATTTCGTGTAACTGAATAACAGTACATAACTTTAATATTTTTTTGTTTTGAAACACAACTTCTACACATTCCAAATAATGGGCAAACATAAAGATTCAATAACAATTACAATAATTAGAACTTACGTTCTCGACGAAGCTATAATTTCAGCACTTTTCACGAAACTCTAAATTTTTGGTTGTAAAACAGGTCTGTACTACTCAAATTTTACCAACGAAATGCATTTTCCCGATAAGAATAACATTCACTCGAACCAATAATCAGCTTGTAACATAACTAAACCTCAATGATTCCGATTCACATGAAATTTAAAGTAACCTTTTTTGTGTCCTCAGTTGAGGACGCCGGGAGAATATGGGTTAACCTTTTGGCGTCACTTGGCTTTTTCTCTTGGGTGTAATGGGGGCACATCCTTATCGCTACCTTTAGGGTCATTTAGCGATGCATGTATTGATGCGATGCTGTATTGATTTTAGGTCCACGCCTAAAAATTTGCCTTCAGGATGGACGCTTAGTTAATGGCGGCATCTACTCGTCCTGTCACAAAAATTTCAATGGGTTAATGTGGCTTTTTCGTCACGCCCTCCATGTTTGCCGCTCTTGTTCGGGGACTGCTTATTGGTTATTCACAGTTAACCCACAGGCCGTTCAGCTATCCGCCACCTGCTGACCCCCATGAGGCCACGTGGAGGCTGAGAGTATGAGTTGGAAGTACTCAGTTAGGTGAAAACGCTTGTGTTTTCATATAATCGCATGCAGTACCGTTGGACCACCACTGTGTACAATATGTACTACATTTCTGAACATATCCTTGTGAAACTAAAAATTTTACTGGGATTTGGATCCAATGGCAGAAATGACAGATCGATAATGACAGGTCGAAGATCTTCTTTTAAATGCTTTTGCGATAGGTGTGTATTTATAAAAAAAATATTTTTTGTATGCGTAGGTATTACTGATAAAAGAGAATGTCTTTCTTATATGCGTTCTATTTATATTAGAAAACACTGATATAAGGATTTGGATGTTTTTACTTTCTTATACATATTTGTCATCTACTGTATTGAGACCGAGGCAGCAGAGATGGGTTTAGCGGTCAATGAAAGTCTTCGAATCCACCCCGGATGAACAGCGTAGTAGAGGACGACCTAGCGGTAGGTGGCGCAAGCTAGTGGAGGGGGACCTCAGCAAACTTGGTTTGTGTAACTTGAGGCAGCTGGATCGTAACCCGCCTGGCTGGAGTGGTTTATTGGTTGAGATCCAGGTCCACCCCGGAATATAGCGCCACCTAAGTGAGAAAATGATGTGCTTCTACTCGTATAGGTTCAACAATTAGCAATTCAGGGAAACCAAATTTAAAAAAAAAGTTTGGTTCCCCATTTTTCCTTCACCCTAATGTACACATTCGGGTATCTTATTAATCTATAGGTACAAATGTATGCTACCATAAGCCCAATTATATTTTATGGCCCAGTATCACTGTAATAACTACGTGATAAAACAATAATTACTAAATCCCTTTGTAAAAACACAAATCCCAGCTTTAGTCTCATAACAATGTGTCAAATATACAAAACAAATCCACCTCCCTTGCAGAACTAACTGGTAAAGTCAAATTAGCTCCATCCAGTTGTACCCTAATTTTCCAGCTTTTTATTACACAATCCTTATATTTTTCAACACAAAAGGATTTTTGCGAAACACATCCAGTCACATATATCCATCGGCACCCAGAGTCACTTGAGAACCAACAACAATTACAACATAGCGCTTCCCGTACGAGCATTTCTACAAACATACTCGTACATATGTATTCATACACGACCTAACCCTTTTCTATCAGCCCGGCAACATGAACACACGAGTGCACTGGGTGTCCTCCCAAAAGGGATAACTGGTATTATTTGAGAATGGCTTGCCATTTCCAGCAAAGCCTTTAGTTATCTTCTTCCCTTGTCATTTTTAGGTCACTGTCATTCCTACGCATTGTGTATCATAAAAAAAAAATCGAAAGAGAAAAAAAAATGTGAACATAATCATTATGTCATCGTATAACCGTAGGCTATAGAAATGTCCCTTCCTTTTGGGGCTGCTCAATGGGGGTGACCAGTCTCTTCCATCAGCAATAGAAGCAAACCAGCAAACATTGGCCATGCACACGCGTATACAGATAACTCTTCGTTTACAGTAGGATAACCACAGGCTTTAAGGGATATTTTATTTACACACTGCGGAACTAGGTCGTGGCAGTCTTGCATCACATTGTCTTCTTTCAAATTCAACGTCCTTGCTGTGTATCCCGTTTCGTTGCGACCGACATTGAAATTGAAAACCCTTTTTAGTTTCATCTATTTGAAAAGGATGTTTGCTGCAAAAAAAACTTCAATCTTTCTCCTCACTTTGTATGCTAACACAAATGATGGTATAGTCGTCTGTTTTTATTTTGTCTCTCGTGAAAGGTCCGCTATAAAAAGGAAAATGTATACGGTTAGGATTTTTCTGCTTTTGACGGAATCGCACGGAGTGAAAGGATGCGAATTAAAGGATACAATTTAAGCATCCTTCATCCTAGATAGGGGACTGTGTACAATTTCTAGGCTATCCTACACATGAGGCGATGCCAATGTAGAAGTGTGGAAGGATGGAAAGGAATGGGAGTTAGGAAGCATGATTCTTTCTTTGGTCACTTGTGTGTTAAGAAGTGATTTCATTCACATGACTGGTGGCTTTGATAAGTAACATATTTCTATTTTCTAGCCTACTTAGCTCCTACAGATGCTAAACTTACTACATTTGAGGCTTTAAAATTAAGTTATTTTGTGAAGGAAGAAAGCATGAATTATAAGCTGATAAAAGGTATGACATTAACAGGCACATGTAGAAAACAAAGTACGCACTTAACATTAACACTCACAAACTTATCAGTAGGTTGAAGTTTTTCACCCTAAATGGCCAGGATTTAACTTCCTCCCGGGAAGTACTCGGAGAAATCAAAAGCTAAAGACAACTCACATCAGTTTGCGAACCGCAGTTGGAATGTAACTATTCGTAACAGTTAACTTAAAATCAAGCTGGTCGGAAAGAGGTTTGCTGGGCGCACAGGTTTATTCTAAACTGTAATTCCATTTGAATGAAGTAATTACTGACTTGACACCTATATAGATTAGAAAAATTATGAAATTTTTGATTTAATCAATAAGAACTTGCAAATTAGCTGTAAAAACAGCGGAAGAACAGTCTTGAAAGGAGTTTGGCGCGACATTGGAACGTGATCACAGATCTGCAAATAAGATGTTCTGGCAGACCATATTCAACTTATTCAACTGTTTTCCTCTGAGTCGGCCTCAGAGGAAAAAAGTTGAATATCGTTGAAGGAGTCAAATCCAAAGACGGTACACTTCTTTCCAATGAGAAGGACATCTTACACAGATGTAACTTTGGCGATCAAAGCGCTAAAAGTTGGCAGATCTGCTGGTGTAGATGAAATCCGGCCAGAAATGCACATGGCTTTAGGGAAAGAGGGAGTGCAATGGCTCTCGCGTGTCATTAAAGTGGTCTGGGAATGCGGTGAATCATCTGGTGATTGGCAAATGAGGGTGATTGTTCCTCTTTTTAAAAAAGGGGACAAAATAGATTGCGCCAACTACAGGGGTATATCTCTTTTAAGACAGTTTGCGGGATGAGCAGTGCGGTTTTCGTCCCGGTAGAAGCACAACCGACTAGTTATTCACTCTCAGAATGGTTCTTGAGAAGGCCTGGGAGTATGCTAAACCTGTCTACACTTGTTTTGTGGATATGATAGCGTTCATAGAGGCAAACTCTGGAGTGTTCTGCAGGAGTATGGGAGAGCGATTCAGTCTTTATATAAAACTGTAGAAGCTGTGCTCAGATAAACGGTGTTAAATCAATACTTTTCACTGTGGGCGTTGGACTCCGCCAAGGGTGCGTTTTGTCGTCTCTCCTCTTCATTGTATATATGGACTGAATGTTGCAGCGAAGCCGTGGCGGGAAATGGCTCATAGTGGGAGATTTAAGGATTAGTCATTTGCTCCTTGCGGATGATTTGGTCATCCTTGGACCCTCTCAAACCGAACTTCAACGCGCACTCAAAAGATTTGTAGCCGTTTGTGATGATGCAGGAATGAGGATCAACGTGAACAAATCGGAAGTAATGGTCGTTTCCAGAAAGCACATTCAGTGCACTCTGCATGTTAGTGAAATGTTAGTGAAGTCCTACTAAAGCAGGAGGATAAGTTTGAGTACCTCGGGATTTTATTCACGAGTGATGGGAAGAGCAATGCCGAGTTATCCTGTAGAATTGGTCAGACTGGATCAATTTTTAGAGAGCTTGGTCAATCTGTTATAAGGAAGGCCGAACTTAGTATTTAAGCTAAGCTATCGGTTTTTAACTCGGTGAATATTCCAACTTTCACCTAGTGTCATGAAATGTTAGTAGTGACTGTAAGAATAAGATCGCCGATACAAAGTGCCGAAATGAGGTTCCTTTGCGGTGTCGGTGGAATAACTCGTAGGGATCGTACGCGAGGCGCTGAATGTTGAGCAGCTACTTCTCCGAACGGAATGATCTGTGCTTCGATGGTTTGATCACGTAGTGCGTATGGCCCCAGACTGGCTTCCAAGATGTGCCCTGATTGCCATGCCATCAGGTAGGCGACTCCGCGGTAGGCCTAGAAATAGATGGTTGGACCAAGTCCGACATCTGTCCTGGAGTCGTCTAGGGACTTCTCCTGATGAGTTGGAGTCACTGGCGGAGGATCGAGAAGGATGGAGGGACCACCTGAGCATCCTACTCTCGCGACCCTCAGGATTAGCGGGCCATTGAAAATGTATGTATGTATGTATCAATAAGTGACGAATACAACAGGATTACTAGAAAAAAATTATGAATACTCCGCAAAGTATGTAGGTCGGATATAATTTCATCGCAGCTTCCCTCTTAAGTGTTAATATTGTTATCTCACTTTGCGAATGTTTTAAGTCTTTATTGGTCCGCTTCAGCACACATTCAGCTGAAAGTCTGCCAATGGCGAATCATTAAGCAGATCTTGAATAAGATCTAGAGCTCAATTTGCACATCATTTATCGATTTAAAATTCGACTATGGTAACGTTTATATATACGACTAAATATATACAGCCATCCTGGCCAATATACCTATAGGACACAGACAGTAAAGCTCAATTTTGCTAACAATTTCTCTGTAGCGAGGACGTATCTCAGTGCATCTATCTGAGAACTTTAACTTTCATTAATTTTATTAATAAAAACTCCAGATGTATAGTTCTGTCATTACCTTCTTTATGCTGATGACTTTAAGCTCTTTTTATGTACTTTAAATTTAATATATGCTATTGCACATTATAGTGCAAGAATAATTGCATTTTCTTAAAGGTAAAATATGTAAAATCTCCGCCTTTTTCAGATGTTTAAAGCCATTGAACGTTACTCGATATTTTTTTTTGTTTTTAAATGAAGGTGAAAATCTCGAATCTCGGCTGGTCAAACGGTAGTGCATGCGATCATATGAAAACACAAGCGTTTTCACTCAGCTGAGGCCTACCAACTCCTACTCTCAACCTCCACGCGGTGACAGCCGGGTGCCTAGTACCTTAATCCAAGAAATGGGTAACCAACCCCGTTTGGCGGATTCTTGGTGGCAGCAGATGAGAGAGGGGGGGAAGAGTGCTTTTCTCACTAGAGCACTTCTTCCTGTTCCAGGCGGCAGCGGACGAATTCCCTAGACGGAGTCAACGGTGGCGTCTATAGTTCCAGTTAGGTTGAACTTAGTGAATACCTTGCGCGAGCTGCTTCGACGTATTCGGATCACAGGTCGGTAAGGAATTTCCAATGTTGGTCAGGACATTGGAATAGAGATGGTGGCGGAGGAGCCCTTAATGGGCCAACGGCAGCGCTCATACTCCCGTAGTGGCCTACTGGCACCGGTGTACCCGTCCCCTCGTCCTAGGGGAATAATTAAGGAACTGGCCCTCCAGGTTGGGGGTTGTGCCGTCGGGGTAACTTCCCTACCACGTAAAAAGCCGATGGTACCGAAACAACCAAAAGCCTCGGATAATGATGACTCAACTAATGACGACCCCAGCAAACGAAATAAGGACAACGACCTTCGGATCTATACGTGGAATGTTCTGTCCCTTTACAGACCACGTGCAGCCGAACAACTAGCAGTGGCCCTAGACTGCCATAAAGCAGATATTACCGCCATCCAGGAAGTGCGATGGGATGGGCCGGGCAAAAAGAGGATGAAAAACTGTGACATCTACTACGGTGATTGCTACAGAGGCAACAGGCAACGCTTATTCGGATGCGGATTTGTCATACGCGGCAGACTTAGGCAAGAAGACTTAAGCTTCCGACACGTGAGCGAGCGTATTATAACTATCCGGATCAAGGCTAAATTCGCTAACATAAGCCTAATATGTGTTCATGCCCCCACAGAAGAAAAGGACCCTGCCACCAAAGAGTGTTTCTACGAGCTCCTCGACAAAACATACGAGCAATGTCCTAAATACGACGTTAAAATCGTATTGGGCGATTTTAACGCCAAAACAGGAAAGGAGGACGTCTTTGGTAGGGCAGTCGGTAAGCATAGCCTACACGACACCACGTCTGATAACGGACTAAGGCTAATTGATTTCGCTGTGGAGCGAAATGTCACCATAGCAAGCACATGGTTTCCTCATTCATAAGCAGACATGGCGGTCCAATGATCATGTCACGATCAACCAAATTGATCATATTGCGATCGACGCAAGGCATGCCTCCAGTATTATGGATGTCCGGACCTTCCGAGCGGCCAACATAGACTCGGATCATTACCTTGTTGTAGCCAAGGTACGAATGTGGATATCCCAATCTGAGCAACAAAGAAGAATTACTGTGAGAAAATTTAATGTCGAAAAGCTACCCTAAGCTAAGAGACCGCCAGACTCTTCGCTGAACGCGTATCCCGAAATCTCTCAATCACCCCTTTGCCGCCAGCATCAAGTACCGAAGACCAGTGGCAACGCTGCCAACATGCCATCAGAAACGCCGCGACTGATGTGCTGGGTCTCGCTCGACCACCACCGCGAAACCCCTGGTTTGACGAAGAATGTCGGCGAGTGCATGCAGCAAAACAAGAGGCATACAAAGCGGCGCTGCAAAGGAAGACGAGAGCTGCTCGTGAGCTCTACGAGCAAAAGAGACGGGAAGAACATCGGCTTCTCCAAAAGAAGAAGAAAGATCATGAGAAGCGCGCGTTTGAGAATATCGAGAGTCTATACTCCAGGAACAATGTACGGAAGTTTTACCAAAAGGTAAAAAGAACGTGTCAGAGAAGTAATACCCGTACAGAAACCTGTAGAGATGAAAATGGAAACCTCGTAGTAGAATCACAGTCGGTGCTGAGAATATGGAAAAACTACTTCTGCAGACTGTATAACGGCGACGAAGACCAACATCCCGCTGTCAGGCAGAATGAACCATTCAACATAGACGATGATAGTCAAATTTCCGTCCACCTGACCAAAACGAAGTGAGGATAGCAATATCCAAGCTAAAATCGAATAAGGCTGCTGGACCTGACGGCTTACCGGCCGAACTTTTCAAGGCAGCTGGGGATGAATTGGTAGAGTGCATACACCAACTCATTTCTAATATTTGGTCAGAGGAGTGTATGCCTGATGAATGGAATCTCAGCATCGTTTGCCCGATCCACAAGAAAGGAGACCCCCTCAACTGCGCCAATTATAAAGGCAACAGTCTCCTCAACATCGCATACAAGATCTTTTCTGCGATATTGTTTGAACGCCTGAAACCTTTTATCAGCAGCCTGATTGGACCCTATCAGTGCGGTTTCAGGCCAGGAAAGTCCAACATCGATCAAATCTTCACACTTCGGCAGATCCTGGAGAAAACCCAAGAATTCCAAATCACCACCTCTTTATCGATTTCAAGGCCGCCTATGACAGCATCTATAGAGAAGAGCTTTATAGAGCCATGTCTAGTTTTGACATCCCTGCCAAACTTGTCCGTCTGTGCAGGCTGAGGATGGATAACGCTCGCTGCTCCATCAAGGTCGGTAATGACCTCACCGAGACTTTTGATGTCAAAAAAGGCTTTAGACAAGGTGACGCGCTGTCATGTAACTTCTTCAATATTGTACTTGAACGGATTGTGCGAAACTCACAAGCCAACACCGGAGGCACAATCTATTACAAGTCTGTACAACTGCTTGCATACGCCGACGATATAGACATTATCGGAAGATCTCAGCGGGCTGTCACCGGTGCTTTTGCAAGCATTGAGGCGGAAGCGGCCAAAATGGGTTTGGCGATAAGCGAGGGCAAAACCAAATATATGCTGTCAACTAGAAGGGAAAACCAACACCGACGATGTGACAAAACGTCACCGTGGGCAGCTATAACTTCGAGGTAGTAAGGGACTTTGTCTACCTTGGCTCTGCTATAAACTCGAAAAACAAAATCAGTGCAGAAATCAATCGAAGAATAACTCTTGCCAATCGCTGTTTTTTTGGGATTATAAGGCAATTTAACAGTAAAGCCCTGTTAACTAAGGAGACTCTATATAAGACCTTGATCATCCCAGTCCTGCTTTACGGCGCTGAAACATGGACTTTATTAAAAGAGGATGAAGATATCCTTGGTCGCTTCGAGAGAAAAATTCTTCGTAAGATTTTCGGTCCCGTTTGCGTTGACGGGTTTTGGAGGAGAAGATTCAATCACGAACTATACGAGCTGTACAGCGACATCGACCTAGTCAAAAAACTGCGTATTGGACGTCTGAGATGGCTAGGACATGTAGAGCGAATGGACACCAACGCTCCGGCCCGCAGAGTCTTTGAATCTAACCCCGAGGGACGACGCAGTAGAGGGAATCATCGCCGTAGGTGGCGCGCACAAGTTCAAGGGGACCTCGACCAACTTGGAGTGCGCAACTGGAGGCAATTAGCTAAAAACCGAGCTAAATGGAGAGGCTTGTTGGTTGAGGCCCAGGTTCACCCCGAACTGTAGCGCCACCTAAGTAAGTAAGTAAGAAAATCTCGAAAGACACTGTGGGGCTAGAAACCCAGAGTAGTGTGAGACTCTAACCGCACTAAAAACACCTCCTTAGTCATGACCAATCAGAGAAAGATCGACAAGTGATTTTAATTTCAACGTTCAGTTGCGTTTGAGAAGGTATTAAAAATTAAATACGGGTTCTCATAATTGTCAAATTATAAGTTCGTGAGGTTTAGTTCTTCTTAATCTACGAATATTATATCGTACATTTAAGAAGTCTTCTATGTCAGGTTTAATATGCATCTGCAGACGCTCGTTGTGACGGATTGCGTCATTTTTAATTGCTTCCGTCACATGATCAATCTGCAAATCACGATGCAAGTCAGCATTTCTAATATACTATGGCGCATTTACTATTCCCCGAAGGATTTGTACATTTGGTTTCTTTGTACAACCCCATAATTAGATACCATACGTCCAAACAGGTTTTAGTATCTGATTATATGTATATTAAGATTTTATTCTCAATAGACACTTCTGAATTATATCCTAACAACCAATAAAGTTTTTTATATCTGATATTTAGCTCTTCTACTTTCTTTTTCAATATTTTCAATATTTGGTCAGAGGAGTGTATGCCTGATGAATGGAATCTCAGCATCGTTTGCCCGATCCACAAGAAAGGAGACCCCCTCAACTGCGCCAATTATAGAGGCAACAGTCTCCTCAACATCGCATACAAGATCTTTTCTGCGATATTGTTTGAACGCCTGAAACCTTTTATATCTGATATTTAGCTCTTCTACTTTCTTTTTCACATGTTCAATATCGATCTCGATATTGAATTTGATCAGGCATTGACATTTTCAGACAAGATGGATTACATTACCTTCAAAGCAAACTCAATTGTTGGTTTTATTAAAAAGAATACTACTTCCCTACTACTTCTTCAACCTATTTCGGCGAGGTTATGGTCTGAACTCAAGCGATCATAACCCTCCCACTTGACTGCATTTCTGGTGATCCGCCTGTGGAGTTTGGCTGTTTGACCCCGGGAAGAAATGGCATGCCTGCCAATTTTGGTTCACTTCGTCACTAAGGTAAACCATCATTTGTATGATCCAGGAGTTTTTAGGCCGGCCTCCCTTTCGCAATATCAGTGGAGCGTTCATTGATTCTGCCTTTTTAACGGTGTTTAAGTGAGCCAGTCGCGCTCTACTTTTTCTGAAATGGTGTCTTTGACGTGATGGCTTCCACTGATCTTCAAACTTTTTATTCGATCAAGCCTTGTCTTTCCTGCAGTCATGCGAAACAGCTTCATCTCACCAGGCGTTAGTTTACTCTCATAGTTTTTGTACATTGTGAACCGCATGTGAATGCTGGACGCATTGAACGATAAGAGAAGATAGCGGAATTTTTTCGACACTTCATCCACCATACGCTTACGCAATGATTGCCGTCATCATCACAGGTTGCCCTGCTGTTGATCATAGATCCCACACATTATATTTAAGTTTTCGCATTTGGTGTACAAATGTGCTTTTAATATATGTTTTGTAATAGATGGCTTAGTAGTTATTGAAAGTTGTATGCACTTTCTTGGTGGGCGCCGTGGCGTAAGTGGTTAGTGTGTCGGATCACTGCGCGTGAGGTTCCAAGTTCGAATCCCAGGAAAAACCAAAAAGTTTGTTCACGGTCCCACCTCTCGCGAGCATCTGACAAACATCCGAGAGTATTGCTGTTACGAAGAAGCTTCTCAAATCGTTCGGATTCGGCACTAAACTGTAGGTCCCTTCCATTCGTGTGAAAAATATAACGCACACAACATGAGTGGTTGCGAGAAGCTAGGCCCTGGCACTTAAAGAGCTGTTGCGCCAAATTTAATTTTTTTTTTTTTATATGTGTTCTGTTAACTTTAAGTTTCATTATTAGTTTCATTATATTGTACTAGAAGTCGTAAGCAGGGATCAGATCCTTATCAGGTCCAGGACTCGATCTTAGATACGGGCCGAGCCTTCAGATCCTTCTATTATACTGAAAATCATTCAGGTTATCAACCACCATCTTCCAACTAGCAATTGGAAGGTTGCCAAGCTAGAGAAACCTGAAGGAGGTGTGCTGTAATAGTGATTAACAAGAAACATCTGGCTCCCCTGGCGGAAAAAGGTGGTCAAATGAACTATGGGTTCGGAGCCATAAATCTACGGGTTTATAGAAAGGATGAGGAGAACCTGGAAATTAAGCAACCAAATTCGTCCATATCTGCCTCGATCATACAGGGTAGTGACATACCGGCCACCTCAAAACTTATGGTAGAAGAGGATATAATGTGTTGAAAAATATAATGAATATAATGAATGAATATTCTTTTTTACATAATGGAATGCGATTCCGAGCAGGTCGCTCTTCCACCTTAGGCCAAGTGAGTATGGATCCGGGCAGCCTGGCTCTATCGGAGGTGGATCTGTCTAGCGGTCCCATCAGCTCATCCATGAGATGATGCGAACAACACTGTAGTAGAGGCGTCTGAACGTGATCGCGATGGCTCTGCGATTCATTCAGATTAACCCTCACCACTCCATTACGGCCTCGGTCGGCCTTCTTCTCCGGCTAAATACCATCGCGGAGGACATCGTCTTGGTCTAGGAACCTTGGGTCGTTAATGACTTGGTGTGTATGCTCAACACTCTTTATTGCAAAAGAATCTACATGAATAACGAAGGTAAGCCAAAGAACTTGCATTCTCGCAAAGAGTATATTATATGATGCCCTTACGCTCTAATTACAGCGATCGTGATACGGTTTCCGTAAGCCTAGAAGTCGGATCTAGGGAATACTGAATAACTTCGGCGTATCTGGCTCATTACCATCACGATTGCAGACGTGGAGACATAAAGCTGCGCTCATTCTACGCTGTGATGCCAATGCGCATCATACAGTTTGGGGCAGTACCGACATCAGTGAAAGAGGTGAGCAACTTTTTGATTTCATTCTAAGTCTAACCTCGTTCTCTGTGATATTGGATGTGAAGCCACCTTTGCTACTAGCAATAGACAGGAACATAACCCTAGTCTCAGACAATATACTACATAGGATCAGAAATTGGAAGGTATCTTGTGAGCACTCCTTCTCTTCTTCTTCTTCCTCTTCTTCCTTTTATCAGCGAGGTTATGATCCGAAAATAAGGGATCACAATCCTCCCACTTCACCGTATTTCTACTGATCCGTCTGTGGGGTTCGCCTATTTGACCTCAGAAAATATCGGCAGGCCCGCCGATTTTGGATCACTCGCTTACTGAGGCCAATGAAATGCCGATATCGTCGCATTTGTGTGATCCAGGCGCTTATAGGCCTGCCTTTCCTACATCGGGATGTCTTCGGAACGTGCATTGATATTGCCTTTTTAACAGAGTTCAAATGATCTCTTCTTTGAACGTGGCAATACCAGCTGAGCACTCCTTCTCTAATCATAGATAAATTCAATTCGGTCTAAATGACGTCCCTCCCAATCAGTCTTTAGGACGTATCCAGCATAAGTCTTGGAGATTCTTCTGTGGAATAGAAGAAACGTCTGAGGCATTAGGCCTCAGAAAGATTCTGGCTACTTTCCCTAAAACCGCAGGCCGTATTAATAGTGCCAATGGCTCTTAGACGACCTCTAGTATCGAATACATTGAGCTTTTAATGGATATTCTCTTGCTTTCCTAGCTGCTGCAATGATGCAGTGCATCCCTTAGCAGCCTCTGCAGTAAATATGTCATGCAGTTCAACTACTCTTATTACCAAAAGCAAACTCCGCTGGGCAATACGCAGCTTCAAACCATTTAAGTTGATAGGACCGGGCGGTATTTCAGCCTTCTCTGGCTGACTGTTATCTTTAGAGGTTGCCTGAACCTGGTTCATATCACCAAATCTTGGATGAAAGTCAATGTGGTCTTCATACCGAAGGCAGCTAAAAGCTCGCACATTAACCCAAAGATCTCAGAGCCACAAGTCTATCATCATTTCTCTTGAAGACTCTGGAGAAGCTGATAGATGCCCATATTCGCTGCAGCATCAATCCTTAACTCGCTGGTGTGTATCACTGGCAACCTTTCTCGATATCGAGGGAGCTTTTAACAATCTTGAAGCTGGAGCATACCTTACAACCTTCCACTTCCAGGATTATAAGCAATTCATTCACCGCTAAGTTTCAAAGAAAAGGAGAAAGCACCCCGCTTTGTGTAGTGCCTCTACTTACAAACATTTGAGCTACATCGTCGCTTAGCTTACAGATAACCCCGCCCGTCAATAACTAGTCAACCAAGGCGTTAATCGGTGTCGTAATTCCAAGGTTTGTGAGTGCTAGCGTAATTATTACTTATACGAAAGCATTGCTATAGCTGCTCCCGGAGAAAACGTCAATACGATCATATATCTTTTGCAAAACGCTCTCTCTGAGCTCTCTAAATGGACTAAAGGATGTGGCCTTGGTGTCAACCCACAAAAAAACATAACTGGGGGTGGCAATGGTGTAGTGGTAACGTCGTCAATTGCCACGCTAATGGTTCATGGTTCAAATCCTGATGCCAGCAAGCATTTATTTATATCTCATGAAATATATAAAAGTCAGTCCGATCATGTGCAAAAGCTTCTGTGAACACTACTGCGAAGGCATAACACTGGCAGTAGCTTGGTCATGTGGCTGGAAAAATGGTTCGCTCTGTTGATGGTGATTTGCCCTTGACATCGGTTATCGGGAAAAAATTACTGTTAATCAGAAGCAAAGACAATAATAACAAAAATCTCCCCAGTTATCTGGATGCCACCCCCGGAGAATAGCTGAAGCATAAACAACTGAGCTTCAAGAACTACTACACCAACATCTTTCTCTCTCTTTCTCTCTATCCATCCTTTCCAACGCCCGCACTGTGTGTAAACATGTTAAAGGTATTCATAACCCTTTGAGTGCGCGCAAATTATAAAAATAAAAAAAACTGGTCCTCTTCACAAGGAAATAAAAAATTCCACATTTCGACCCTCCAAAATTGTGTGGCACTAGTCTAACCCTCGTTGACAAAGCTACATATTTAGGACCCATTCTCGATAAGAAACTTAGCTGGAAACCCAATATCCTAGAACGTTTTAAGAAAACCACTATAGCTCTATACTGCTGTAAGAAAGCAATAGGAAATAAATGAGTAGTTGCGTCGATGAATACCCCCGACTGACGAGTGGTTCACTTCGTCGATGAATACCTCCGACCACTACTGTAACTCCAATAGAACAGCAACATCAGGCGATGATCACGCCGCCAGAGCATGATCATTTCTCTAACCAAGTTGTTTGCAGCAGTAAATTACATTCAGTGTTATTATTCACACGTAATTGTGACAGGAATTTGTATATGAAGGAGATTGAGAGACGTAGTCAGCAGAGTCTGTTCAGCCGTGGTTAAGTACCTACCAAGTCGTGTACTGCGAGCATTCTCTCATCGAAGTTTCGGTTTCAGCCTTTTGAAAGCCTTCACTTCGGTGATTGGGCGATAAGTTTCGGGCCTGCTACTGACCATAGGAGCCATCAGAAGCAACACCCAGCGAACCGATCAACTAGCTAGTAAACTTTATTACTTGTATATTGTAAGCAACATTATAAAGAAAGCCAAATATTGTAAAAACACAGTATCGGCCAATAAAGCAACTATTTCCCGATTTTTTATGGATTTTCTTTGGGTAAACCGTGGAACCGGCGAGCTTACCTCAGCCGTCGACCAAAAACACCGGCACATCCCTACACTACAATTTTATGCCATACCCAAACATTATTTTTTGTTTTTGAGAAGCTTTCTCGTGACATCAAAAACCTTCGGATATTTGTCAGACTTTCGCGAGAGTTGGGACCTTAAAAGACTTTTTGTGTTTTCCGGGATTCGAACATGGAACCTCAAGCGCAGTGATCGGACGCACTAACTACTGTGCCGCGACACCCACCTCCCACTTATGTTCGACAACAAATTTTAAATCCGTATCCCCTCCAGACTTAAGTGGGAGGAGGATTTGGAGTTGCAAGAGGGATCCATATGTTTCTACACCAATGGATGCAAAACAGAGTCGAGACTGGGAGGGGTGTCTTCTCCAATGATCTAAACATACTCGTAAGTACATATCTCTTTCCGGGTTCCTAATCATTGCAGGAGATTATGGCTCTACCATACCTATACCTATCGCAACTTACGTATAATGTGATATCCAATCGGGATAGATTGTGCCATTCCAGGGAATTGCATGGCCCGTGAACTCGCCAGGCAGTGCACTAGCCTATCGACTACACCGAACAAAGGGAATATCGGTATGCTTCTCGCTACAGTGAAACTGCTGCTTAAGTGGAGCACTATCAACGTAACCAACAGCAGGTGAGCAAACGCTACTAAGTTCCTCATCACTAGGCAGATCTGGCCCAAACTGGATCAAAAGCTCTAGAATTGCGTTATTAGGCAGAAAAGAGCGCTTATTACAATTATAGTAGATACCATTGCGGGACACTGCATCATTGGAAGGTATACCATCAGGCTATGATTTCCCGCAAACGACTTCTGTAGCAGCTGCATGGACGAAGAAGAGGAGGAACCATACTACACCCCCTTTGTAGGTGCCTTTGTATGAGTCAACGTCTCTCTCTCAAGCATAGTTTCGTTGAATCATAAATTTTGGCCTGGCTACCAATCCGAAATTACAGACATTTTACGTCAAAAAGCGATAGATTCTCTCGCCACCAAATTTATATATGTACGTATTGAACATTTCACTTTGATGCATTAAATTTAGATTAGGGTAATTGCGGGAGAGATGCCGCGCTTTTTTAAAAATCGATGTAATTTTTTTATAAAAGTAAAACAAACTTCAATTTTCAAAAAAACTTAAATATTGATTTATTTTCTACCATAATAAATTACTTAAATAAGAAAATAAAACTTTTTTCATAAATATTAATAATAAAATAAAATATGTTAGGTGTGCCATCTCTCCCAACATGTGTGGGAGAGATGCCGCATGTTAAATTCGTTGAGCTTAATTTTTTTTTTTATTTAATTTGTATGCCCAGTGTGTTTTTTTCGCTCTTCGTCACGTCCACAGTCTGTACAAAGGAAAGATTCTGGTGTTTTGTAGCGTGTGCAGTTTTCATGTAGCCATTTGCTACATTTCATAAATTGGATCCAATCCTCCTGTCTTTTGGTCCAAAAATAATTTTCCCATCATTAGGCACAAATATTAGGATTTTTAGCCGGCTTAATCTTTCTTTTTGAAGCCTTTTTTTCTGGTTGGGTTTTCGGAGACTCTTTTAAATAAACAAATTCAACATGCGGCATCTTATCAAAAAAAAAGTGCGGCATCTATCCCTGTAGTGAGGGAGAGGTGCCGCACCACGCTTCATAACTAACAAAAAAAGAAAACAAAAAAAAAATCACACCAATCACTTCTTTTAACACTAATTAATGATACAAAATACTTACACTTGAGAAAACACGCGACAACCTGCTTCTGGATCGACAAGTAGCAACATACTGAAAAATTTCCATAGCGTGAAATGGGTGCGAAAAACAAAACAAGGAGAAAAACTCCCTTTACATGTCGTATGTAAATAGTTTTTTTTTCCTACGTTTTCGTTTGAATACCTAACGGACTAAAAATAAAAATAAAAAATTTCCGCGGATGACTAGATGTATGAGTTTGGTTGGGTGCGGCATCTATCCCGACGCGGCATCTCTCCCGCAATTACCCTAGATTTTATTTGCTTCAATTTTCAGCTTATACATATTTTTTTCCACATTCTGGAAGTTAATGCACACATTTCTGCATTATCAGCACACGCGCCAGCACAGAAGAGCATTGAGTCATTATGACGCCACTGGTATCAAGGTGATACAAATTTAAGAAAGGGCAGCTTCACCAGAGCATGAGCACATATTAGGTTTATGTTAGCGAATTTAGCCTTGATCCGGATAGTCATGGTACGCTCGTTCATGCGTCGGAAGCTTAAGACTTCTTGCCTAAGTCTGCCGAATAAACGCTGCCTGTTGCCTCTGTAGCAATCACCGTAGTAGATTTCACAGTTTTTCATCCTCTTTTTGTCCGGCCCATCCCATCGCACTTCCTGGATGGCGGTTATATTCATCGCAATCCAACTGTCCAACCGTTTAGACGTGTTTTCATTTTCTCCTGCTTCGCGAGTCAATATTTCCGCCAAATCACTCTAAACCGCTTTTTCGCCAACTAAATATTCAGTGCATTACCCCAAGTGTCGCCCGGTTTTGCAATTAATTTCAATTAAGTGACCTACTAACTGTATTCAAGTGCCTTACCCCAAGTGCTGACATTCGCCCCACTTTCATCTGACTTTGATAAAAGTGTTCCCATTAAATTTTTGCATAGATCTGCAGTAATTATCGTGCTCTGTGTCACTGTGCCACCAATTCCATTCACCCCATTTTCGCTGACGCGCTTGTTCACCCTATAATTCGTCATGTCTTGCGGTATTATCAACTGCCCAATCACTGACAATAATGCTGATTGGGTTTCTTGTAGAGTAATCTGCGGAAAATCTTTCCATGCCATATGTGTCGGTCTTAACAAAAGAAATACGGTATATGTAAAAGCACTTTCGGACAACCTCCTTTTCTTTTGTGATGAGTGCAAGAATATCTCACTCTCGCACGTTCTCCTTGCGATAAAGTGCCTTAGTGACTCAAATGACTCCCACCAAACAAAATTCTCTAAAAAGATTATGGGTAAACTCTCCAACTTAGATAGCAGTGTTAGATGTGTTGACGAATTAGGCAACTCGGTAAAGAAATAGACCGAGGATCTCAAATCCAAACTCTGTAACATTGAAAAAAAAATTGTTGGTCTGACGGAGTTATTTCTTGCCAGTCCCACGAAGGAAGAATCCACCATGCACCATCTCAACAAAGTGTTTTGTGATCTCAAAGCTAATTATACCTAGCAGATCAGTTCCTTCGATAAATTGCGCGAATGTGTAAACTCCCTACGGGAAGACTTTGACATCGTCTTCCAATCGTCAAGCAAGCATTCATCTCCTAGGCAACCTGATCCAATGCTCGACGTAATTTTTGATCGAATCAATGGTGTCGGCGACGAAGTCACTGCAACGCGCTCAATCATTGTGAATGGAATTGAATCGGTATGCCACAAAATCGACGACCTACCTATCCATACCCGACATAACCCAAACATCCATTACAACACATCAATTTTGGATGAATTACTGGATGCAGATGTCGACTCACGCTCAACTCCACCTTCCCTTTTACTGCCGACGGACGAATCATCAAAATCTCTCGCTGCCCCTACTGTCCAAGAGTCCGAAACTCCCCCCGTCACTGCCCTCCGGAAACCCATCAAGCGTTTTGGAACAACCTGGACACCTTCTGAGTGGCAGCGTAGGCTGAATAAATTAAGTCCTGACAACCTCCAGGTTACCACCTTCCTCATCAAAGGTAGCCCTCGTAATGCTGATGTCTTGTGGATTACGAATTTGTTTTTAAAGAAATACGGTATCACCATCTCCCGATGCGAACTGATCCTGCCTTCTCACCACAGAAGTCTTCGCAACTTTGAATTCGACCTCCCGGCTAGATACGAATGGCTATTCCAAAACCCTGCTAGTTTAACCTCTGAAAGATGCGTATCTGCAAATGGACGGACAAGTCTACTAACATAGATAAGTTAATTAATAATAGACTTAGTAACAACCTCACCCATAGAGATAAGTTAATTAATAATAAGTTGTACCCACTCTCTGTCCACTCTTCGCATAACAAATCCACCATTTCAAACAATGTTCCTACCACCCACCAAAAATCCAAAATGGGCATCTTCCCTAAATTCAACTTTAAAACGGCAGCCGTACTGTCTAGGTCTGCTACCAAATTGCCGAATATCAAGCGAGTTTCTTTCGATGTCCCGCCGGTCCCCTCTCCCTCTCCAAACACCAAGGCCACTCCCTCAGTCAAGTACCCCAATAGAATTTCAAGTAACCGCGTCTCTTTCAATCTGTCACCTGATTCCTGTCCTCCTCCAAGCCATAGCACTTCTTCTAATAACACTCCCCCCACCGTTAATTACCCGAATTTCACCCACTCCCACACCCTCAATCCTTCCTCGTTAACCACCCCCAGTTGCACCTCTGCCCATACTTCGTCCTCGGTCTCTCTTAACAATTCCATCCCGGCCAATTTGCCATCTACTGCATCTCCCCCCACTTTCGATCCAATGCTTCCTCCCACCGTCAAACTCACGTCTAAATTAATAGACCCAACGTCAACAATCAATGACCTCGATGGCCGCTACATTATGTCAAGATTGCGCGATAACCGGCTTTTTGAAATGTGCGCCTTTACCTAGCCTATTTACATGACAAGCCTGACTCCGTCTGCATCGACGGAAAAACAAAGACTAATGTCATGGTCTTGATCCAAAAAGAAGGCCTCCCAACTGACCCTATAGCCCTGAAGAATATCTACACACGTTTTCATGAGAGTTTTAATATCTCCTTTTCCACTGTGGCTAAAGACCTATCAACCTATGGCTCTCATAATGGTTCCAAACGTCTCTCGTATCTCCAAAAAACTCGCAGCAATCATAATAAATATTTTCGTCCCTAACTCCATCACAGTCGATCCATCTCACTCCATTGAAATTGCCCCAAAGCTCCTTTCCCTCTACTATCAGAATGTCAGAGGACTTCGCACCAAAACCTCGATGGTGCACCTGAAATCACAATCACTTCCCTACGACATTTTGGCCCTAACTGAAACCAACCTTTGTCCCAATGTTCTTAGCTGTGAATTATTCACTTCTGACTTCGTAGTCTTTCGCGCTGACGGCCAGAAACATGAAGATCTCTCCTTCGGCCGCGGTGTTCTTTTAGCCATACATAATCGTCTTGATGCAACCCTCGTCAAATTCTCAAATTTCACTTCTTTTGAATTCGTATCAGCTAAATTATCTGTATCCAAACGGAGCGTATATATTGTTTGCTGTTATATTCGCCCTTCTCAACCCATCCAAGCATACCAGCTGGCCGTTGATACAGTTGACTCTCTGTTAGATATCGCTGATCCTGATGACGATTTTATAATTGTTGGCGACTTCAACCTTCCCCTTTTACAATGGTCTCCATCGGAGGACGAATCATCATTTGTTCCTACCAACTCCTCCTCAGAAAAGGAAATCCTCCTTACTGATCGTCTTTTTGACTCCGGCCTTTTTCAGATCAGTGGCATTACCAACAACTTAGGTAGGCATCTAGATCTGATTTTCTCATCCGACCCCCATAATTCCTTGGTTACCGCGAGTAACCATCTTCTCTGCACCCTAGACCAATATCACCCCCCTCTAGCTCTTGCCTTTTCGTATGAAAACGTCAACATTACCGTTGATTCTGAGAACTCTCTCTCTTTCAACTTCCACAAAGCTGACTTCCTTAAACTTAACAACCTACTCAATAGCATAAATTTCAGCTTCTTCCTAAACATTAACACACCCATTGATATCGCTCTCGTATTCTTCTACACAGCAATCTTTGACTGTCTTCTCCAATCTGTCCCTTATCTGCCTCGAAAAAACTGCTCATCATCACCTCCTTGGTATAATAAGGAATTGCGTACTCTTCGCAACGTCAGAAACAAATTATGGAAAACTTACCTGGTATCCAAATCTGCCTCAGATTACGCATATTACCAGCAAGTTTACTCCCGCTTTTCCATCCTCTGCGAATCCCTCTATCTCGAATACCTCGATAGAATGCAATTAAGTCTAATCACTGACCCTAGGCGCTTTTACCAATTTATCAACGTCAAAAGAAAGTCCGACGGCTTTCCTTCCACTCTAAAATTACTTAATACTTCATCTGCTGACCCTAAAGTAATCTCCAACCTCTTTGCAACCTTTTTCAGCCAATCGTATAGTGACCATGTACACGAACCTAGATTTTTTCTCCTACCTGAATAACTGTCCTCAAACCTCTCTAGCTTCAGTCGACATTAGGTCTGATATTGTGCGAGAAAAAATTTATAGGCTCGAAGATGACTTCTCCCCTGGTCCCGATGGTCTGCCCGCCATCTTACTAAAGCAATGTGTAGATGTCCTGTGTCAGCCCCTTACAACTCTATTTCGTCTCTCACTCTCTCAAGCCGTTTTCCCAAAATTATGGAAGGACTCTTTTATTTTCCCTATCCATAAAAAAGGCAGTAAAAACGACATTTCTAACTATAGACCCATAGCCAAACTTTCCTCTATCCCTAAGCTCTTCGAAAGCATTGTCTACGACTCACTGTATTTCCACTGCAAATCCATTTTTTCCCCACAACAGCACGGTTTCTTAAAAAGTAGGTCCACTACGACTAACCTGACCGAATTCGTTTCCAAAACACTACAAGCATTATAGAAAGGTAATGAAGTGGATGTCATTACCACCGACTTCAGCAAGGCCTTTGACAAAACCTGTCACTTAACAATTTACCTTAAACTTAAAGCCCTCGGTTTCCCAGCCTCTTTCATTTCATGGCTGAGATCGTACCTAGAAAAACGCCAGTACAGGGTTCTCTTCAGTTTTTCAGTCTCTGACCCCATTAACGCCACTTCAGGGGTTCCTCAAGGCAGTCATCTTGGTCCGCTGATCGTTGTCTTAACTATAAACGATGTTGGTCACGTCATAAAAGACTCTGATCTGTCTATTTACGCGGATGATATGAAAATCACTAAGGTAATATCTACCCCCACCGATTCTCTCTTCCTTCAAATCGATCTTAATTCATTCCACACATGGTGCGACAAAAACTTTCTAGAACTTAACGTCGCCAAATGTCAATCCATTACATTCTCTCGTAAACGCCTCTCCCCATCCCTCAGAACCTATTACTTTCTTAGCGAGCCCGTTCCCTCAGTCTCCTCTATATGCGATTTGGGTATTATTTGTGACAGCGAGCTAAACTTCCGTTCCCACATTGATCATATTGTACACAAGGCCAATTCTTCTCTCGGTTTCATAAAACGCTGGTCTAAAGAATTTCCAAACCCTTACGTTTCTAAATCCCTTTATATCACCTTTCTCAGACCACTCTTGGAATACGCCAGCCAAGTTTGGTCACCTTATCACAACAAACACTCTCTTAGAATCGAAGCTGTGCAGCGTAGGTTTATCCGGTTTGCCTTACGCGGTCTCCCATGGGCCGACAACTATATCTTACCTCCCTATGAAGACCGGCTAAAATTGATTAACCTGCAAACCCTTACAAAACGTCGCGAAGTCGCTGACATACTTTTCGTGTACCAATTATTAACCGGTATGATCGATTCCACCGCACTACTGGAAATGATTTCCCTTCGCACTAACCCTCGAAACCTCAGGTCCGTACCGCTCTTTCTTCTCCCTCACCACCGCACCAACTACGGGAATTTCGAACCAATTTCCAGAATGTTACGCCTGGCAAATAACTCACAAAACACCCTAGACTTTCATTCGAGTCTATCCGCCCTTAGAAAGTCCCTGTACACCTCTTCATGAACCAACCACTCCCAGTTCCCTTTTGAGATAGTTTTTAAGACCTAGTTTAATAAAAAATGTGTGGGCCCCCAGGGGCCCAACAAAAAAAAAAAAAGTTAAGTTAAGATTTAAGCTTGCTTGTATTAAGCTAAAAAAATAAATACAATAAATACATTTATAGCAGTCTAGGACCTCTGCTAATTGTTCGGTTGGACGTGGTCTGTAAAAGGACGGAAATTTCTACATAGTCGTCCTTGTCCTTATCCGAGGCTTTTGGTGGTTTGGGAACCATTCGGAATTAACCAACATAAGCGGAACTATCCTATTTTACACATACGTCATAATCTATGCTGAAGGATTAGGTAATCTTTGTAAGAGGTCGAAAGCATCGAATGCTTTACAGAAATCTAAGAAAGCGAAAATTGTGTAAAAGTTAACAGAGCTCTTAAGACCGACATATAATGACGAAATATCTCTAATTCGCAGAATAAAGTGCACAAAATTTAGCAATTGATAGTGAAATTTATAACAGATAAGGGAAGCTTATGTTCACTGTTCAGGAAAACGTAATGCTGCAGGAATGGCACAATATATCTCATAGGTCGCATTGCGTACAAGGCCCTAGTATAGTAATGCTGTGGATAATGCTAGTGGATAAATCCCATTAAGACTTAACGACTTTTTTTTATGCTTAGGTTAGCGCTTTCGTACTGAACGGTGTCCAATCCTTATCGTCTTAGAAAAAATTTAAATTACCGGGTCGCGCAAGTTCTTCCATTACGTGTTGAATGGCAAATTGTAATTAAGTCCTTTTGAATGAAATGTACTTTTGGTCCATTTTATTTTGGAAGTAAACCCATTTCGTAGCAAAATATTCCATATGTATAGCTTTCTAACTTACAGGGTTCCAGATGTGTAAGAGGGTTATTCGCACATATAGCATGTTTACGCACTAGAAGGTTGGTTCGTTGGTTAGGATCGGCCCTCGATGAGGCACTTAGACTAGATATAAGTCCATTGTACTGCCGATGTGTAAGGTGTGTGGGGCACCCTCTTACTCTATTAACCATTTACTTCGTTGTAAGAAGGAGTTGATTTAAGCCATGCAGCCGTTGCCGAGATCATTTAGATCGTTGGAAATATATTCAACCAAGGTGACCTCCCTAATCTTGGCGAGCGCATGACAAGAGCATAGGACGTGACTGATGGTCTTTTCTTTCTTTTCATTCCTGCAGCTTCTACAGGAGTCGTTTTAGGGGATGCCTAGTCTCTGGGCATGTCTTTCTATGGCACAATGTCCGGTGAAAATGTATTTTGAAGAGGGTTCTTCTCTTGTGTTTCAGGAGTCCGACGGACCTAGTTTTGATAATCTTTGGCCAACGTTGTCTGGCGGTTTTGCGTTGGCATAGATGTTGCCATATGTGATTGTCCACTTTTTCCGCATCGCGTCGGGCTGGATAAGGTTCTTAACATAAAACGTTGGCATCGATATTGATAATGCTTATGCTATTTGTACTAAAGGAACATTGTCGAGTCAGCTGCACAATACCCAGGTAGGTTATAGTGTCGTGGTACACAGCAAAGGGTTATATTGTCCAGCTAGCTCGTTTAGAGATACACTACAGTCTTTCACTGCCTTAGATCTCGTAATGGTGGATGCGAAAGATTTGATGACTGCCTGACTGTTGATATAAATAGCAATATCTGATACTAGTGTATTAGCCGCTAGCCAGTCATCGGCTTGACGAACAGCGGTAACTTCGGCTTGAGAAACGCGACAATGGTTTTAAAGGTTAAAAGAGATGTGTATATCCACGTCTTCCGAGAAGATTCCGGCACCGACTCCGTCCTTGGTTTTGGAGCCGTCCGTGAAAATTGACAGCAATTCTTTGTAAAGGACATCGCGCTGGGTTCACTCAGTTTTGTCCGGCATTGAGTGTAAGTCATACTCAGTGGGCAGGTGGTCAGTGAAATTGGGGAGATGACGGTGCATTAAAAGTATTTTGTTGTGCCCGTGTGTTCGCCCTCCATTGCTTGAAGCATCTCAGTCTTATTGCCGAGCTGTTAGATAATTAATAACTGACGATGTCAATCGGAAGTAGGTGGGAGAAGTTTTCAGTGCACCGGTTATGCTAAGACATGTAACTTGTTGAGTTTTTTCCATTATGGTTAGGTTGGACTTCTTCTCCAAGGCGGGCCACCTTACTAGTACCCCATTCATGAGAATCTGTTTTATTACCAGCGTGTATAGCCAATGCATGACGTTTGATTGTACGCCCCAAGTGGAGCCTACTGCCTTTGTGCAGATGTATAGGGCAGCTTACGACTTCTTGGCACGTTCGACGACATTTTCTTTCCAATTAAGTTGCGGTCAAGCTTAAGACCTAAATAGCTAGCGCTATTTGAAAGTTTAAGAGTGGGTCCTCTTATTTTGGGTAGAGTGAAGTCAGGGAGTTTGTTTTTCTTTTTAATAGACCAGCTCGGTCTTCGTTGGGTTAACGGAGAGGCCGTATTTGTTGGTCCATCTGAGCAGTTCGTTAAGACCAGACTGCATGAAATCGGCCAGTGTCTGCCGGTTATCACGATAGTGACATCATATGCGTAGGCAATAACCTTGCTCAAGTTTTTCTAATCTAAAAGGTTAGGCCTCTTTTCATATAATTCTCGAATAATTCTTATTCTCCATACCCTTTGTAACTCGTAACTGTTCAAAAAGTTTGTTATATCTAATTCTTCTATAATTTCTTCTTGTTATGACATCAAAAGCATCTTATGCTTTATAAAAATCTTAAAACGTTTTAATTTGGCCATTAATTAGGTAGAATAGTGGTAGATCTCCTGGTATTACATATTACTTCTGGTCTAAATGTGTCTGTTCATAGACACAGATAGCCCTCTAACCTTACTTCACAGTGAATATGCATATAACTCGTCACTACAGCACAAATAAATTCATTTTTCGCCATAAAATACTAAGCAGGCAGAACTAACTCAAACAAAGCGCCTTATTTTCACTCAGCCTCTTATATACATATGTACATATGTACACATATTTTTCTATTTATAAAACCCTCATTTTTCATTGAGGCTGTGATTCTATATCTGTCGTTCTCCATATATCATATCTAATATCAAATTAAGGGTACAAGACGACCGGCATAACTTTCACAAATAAATTGATATTTCTTGGGAATTCACCACATATTCTCGGTTAATATGTTGCCTTGCAACGGTATACATTTATAAATCATTACAACGTTTATTCAATTTACATACAGACCGATTCGACTTAAAACACCAAAGTTCTCCCAAAAACTTAATATTCTGACATTGAAACTTTTCCCAACAAGAGAAACGCACAGATTCCGACAAGCAGCACCTTTCAGCCACAGTAACTTTGTTTTCACTTTGCAAACATGTGACTTGAGCCCACGTCCCACATTTGCGTAAATACTCCAAGGGAGTCGGAAAGCAACTTTCCAATTTTACAAAATAAACAAAGCAAATATTCCTCTTATTTTGAGAGATTGGAGGGTGAAACGTGCTGTCTACATTGAAACGTCTTTAGGGTGAACGCTAGTGACTATATTCGCATTTACCGCAGTCAGAATTCAGATTTATTGTTATATTCTGAAATAAATACACCGTTGAAATATTCTCGCAATTTTAAGATTGAAAAATAAAAATAAATAAATCTGTACACGGATGCTCCCCCGCACAATTCATTAACATATAGTATATCAGGAGATCTGTTAATTGCCAGCTTCGAAAATGTTTTTAAAATGCCCGTTGTCCCGATTTATACGGGATCTGTAAATATGCTACCCAAACTACATACATATGTATATGTATATCCCAATCTCACCTAAGCTATGTGTAGTAAAAACTTAATTATGACACAGATTATGTGGAATACCGGCTTTTAGGTCCGGAATTCTGTCGCCAATGTTGAATGCACATCTCAACACTTTTCAAAAACGGAAACGAATTAAAGAAACAAAAAAAAAATTTAAATCAGTAAAATATTTTCGAAGTAGACGAAAAATACCAACAGTATTATAACGTTGTTTGTCAAGCATTTCATAGTAACCGGGGTTCCAGCCTCATGTCGATCCATTTTGGCAAAAAGTCATTCTACAGCTATTACCCAAAATGAAAGCAAGCCCAACATATAGTATTTCATCGTGAGTAACATGATTAATTAACTTATCGACTACACTTATATAGGTAAATAAGGAAAATAAACTTCTGTTTGGTTTGTATGTACGCGATGAACTAAAAAACAACGTGGTCAAAAGGCTAAGTGTCATAAGAATCTACCATAGAGGTGCTACACATTAGTGCATAACTACACAAGTACGTACATATCGCATGGACGATTTTTTCATTCCACACAATTTGTGCGATTATTCATAATGAACAACCGCCCAAATTGTTTAAAATGAAAAATCGCCCAAAATAATATTTTTTGCGATTTTTTATTTTGCTCAAATGTTATATTTTTTGAAAAACGCAAAACTAACTTTAGTAAGTGCACTGTAAAAGTAATTGTGGCGTAAATATTTTTTTGCTGTTGTACCTATACGTCTATCCTGATGAAATCTTCGCGGATTAAAAGGGTTTAACCCTTTTGTCCACAGTGGTAAGCCCCTCAGGCAACTCCGCTTAGGGTATGTCAACAACTGTCTGGCAGACGCCTGGAGCTAAAGTTTTTAAATGTATACATATATACATAGGTCAGGCCAACAGTGGGTAAGCGGGGCGCTTCGCGCGATCAATTTAATAATCTTCGCTTTCCGGAGAGGTTTAGCCACTCATGCGTCTTCGTCGCCCCACTAAGTGTAAGCCTTCTTCCTCTACCTTCATTTAAAATTTGAAGTTAGTTCGGCCAAAATCATTTTTGGCCGGTAAATCCAAAATCTAAGTGGGCTATATTTTACTTTACCGGAAATGTTGAAAATTTAATTTTTTTTTATTTGGTCTAATAGATTAGCTCAGGCTGAGCACGAATCTACAATTTTTTGTTCGGCGCTCTCTTACCGCAGAGGCGTAACCCGCCCCCAAACTTTCAAAAGGGCCAACCAACTTAAAAATTGCTAAACCGATTTGAATATTATTAAATTGTCTGCTTAGTTCATTAATCAATAAAGAGATTGAGATGTCATTAATCTGTGTTTCTTAGAACCGGAATAGTGAGCCAATATATAAGGTTATGCGTTAACGAAAAATCAGAAACAATCGTGAGGCATTGCAACTATCAGGGCAGCCAGCAGTGTGTTGATTTTCATTTAAGGGATGTTTTTCTTTCTTTGTTTTTTTCTTTCCCCATTTGGTTTAGCTACGTAGAAGTTTAATTGAATCGGTGAGTGGAAGAACAGTATAAGCGCCAAAAATTGCATTTTGGTCTTAAATAGCCAAAATGCTCTACATATGTAAATCTACCAATCAGCAAAATAATACTACATTAGAGGGCCAAATGTATACAAAAATGGAATACGCTTTTCGCTGATTGTATGGAAGCGCAGTACAAATGCGTTTAGTTTTTTCTGTTTTTCTCAAAAGCGATATTTTGTACATGTACTGTTCTTCCACTCACCGATTCAATTGTACTCTTGAAATAAGCTGGATACAAGTATTTGGTCTGATTGGAAAAAAAATGTTATAAGTGTTTATGTTTGACTAGAACAAAATGAGATGTCTGAGATGAAGGCGGGTGGACCAAATCAGAGTCCGCGCGAGCAGAGCCGCCGGCCACAGCTAGTCTTATATCTTATATAACTTAAAAATTCAAAAATTTACTTTCATAAAAAAAAACAACTTTATTTAATTAAAATGGGCAGAGGTTACCCTTACACATTTACTACAGAACTGCCCATACAAAGAATCTTAATCTACCTTAAATACCTATTCGCTTGCCCTGTCACTGTTCCAAGTTCCCACAGGTGGGATTTCCTTTAACCGAACGTGGTGGAATGCGGGTGCATCGAGTGGGCCAGACGCTAAGTCAGCATTTTGATGACTGTGGGACTGCAAATTCTGGGATGCGATGTGCGCGTGGAGTGTTATTTGAAGAGTTCAGTTTTTTATATGTTAACTTATATGTATAAAATACAATGTATGAATGTATGTATGTTTGTTTGTTTGTTTGTTCGTATGTTTGTATGCTATGGACTCGGAAACCACTGAACCAATAGACGTCAATTTTTCAGTTAATATTCGGTATTGTCCCGAGAGTGTGCCTCAGAGTTTGGTGGAAATCGGCCGACTACTTTAGTAGCAAAGTACTTTAGTACCTCAATTTTTATTTTTTTTATTGTTAGGTGCAGCAACGCACGCCGCCGGGTACCCTCGGTCCAGCAGTCTACCCGCTAGTTTAGTATTATAGTACTTTAGTATATTAAAAAAGTAGATATATATATAATATATTTAAGGTTGGACCATTTACCCACTGTTGCCCAGTACAAAACTGTTCTCTAATAGACCCAGGCACATGCCTGACAGTTGTTGCCCCAGGCGCAACAACAACAACAATACCACATTTTCGTAATAAGAGTTATACAATATAACTCCATTGCCAATTCCCATAAGCAGTTTACAGTAGCAGTTTACATTTACAGTGAATAAGAAATCGCATTCACGGTTATAACTTAGCCCATCTCTACTTTGAGTGTCCTACCTTTCCTTGTTTGGGGTGGTAAATTTCAGGTGCCCATGTGGTGAGTGCTGGTATTAACTCCTCATCACTGAAGTACAAAAGTAAAATCTTCTCATGAACAACTAAGGAAATCTTGTATAGGGTCCTAATCATCCCAGTCCTCACCCAGCGGGCGAGGATGCTCTTGATTTCTTTGAGAAAGCGACTCTACGAGTGATCTATGGTCCTGCCTACACAGACATGGATTGGCTTGGATATGTAGACCGGATGAACAGCATCACTCCACACCGGAAGATATTCGAATTCATTCTGAGGGGGATGCTGCATAGACGGAGAAAACTTAGGGCGCGGAACTGAGGCCGACTGAGTACAGACCGACTGGACTGAAGGGTCTTGTATACTAGTATTTAAGTTCAGGTCAACACCCGTCTGTAGCGGCCTTTAAGTTAGTAAGTGAGTAAGTATTATATTTCTTGAAATCCACTGAAGTGATTTTTTTTTCTAATCGACCTCTATGGCTAGTATATAGTAATATTCGTATATACATATATGTATATGGTTCTGTGAAATTTCTAAGAATTGCTCAATGAATTGTGGTTAAATTTACTTCTTGTGGATTGGAATGGTCTCATTTAAAATTCAACCGAGTCATATAGCGTTGGAGTAGGATGTAACGAGTAGTTGTGTAGACATTAAGCAGATACTGTTGTAACTTGGTTTAATAACATAAACTAATACAAAAGCAACCTCTTTTAAAAATGAATAAAATCAGGTGGAAATCAGGTAGTTCTATAGGTCAGTTGTGCGCCATGTAGGTTATTCCTGTTGATAATAGATATTGTACGAGTAAATCAAAATTGTATGCAGTTGGAAGCAGGGAATTGAGACCTGCCACGTTAGTGAAAAGAAAACTATATTGACCTCTTTTATTCAAACAACCTGCTTTTTCGTTTCAATGTAATGAACACAAATATTATTTATTATTTATGAATGCACTTAACTAACTTAAGGTAACCAGCACGTGTTCTCGCCTCCGCAGTCAAAGACCGTGACCAACAAGTGTGTGTTGACAAGTGTTGCCGCTTCAACATCATCGGGAGTTTAGACACAGATCTCCACAAAAATCTATACAAAATATTTGTGTCGCCAACCCGATACTGGGTAAGAGTGAACGCTCTCATTGAGTCCTCTATATCTGCATATGTATATCCGAAGCTGTGAATACAACATCGGTGTGAATGAAAGCTACTAAAAAGTATGTATCCGACTTTTTGCATTCGATACCGGATGTATTTGAAATTAGGCGTAATGATCAGTTATGCATATCATTTCATCGCCTGTCTTATCAACTCTCTTATATATTCAGCTTTATCCTGAAAATCAGTTCAAATCGATATGTATTCGAATTCATATAACCGATATGGCTCTAAAGTGGGAAATACACGATACAACAGTTGTACCGACTTGCGTTGTACCGACATCAGCCCAACAGTTGTATGCAGTATAAACATTATACAATCTGCGTACGCGCAGTGGTTCAACCACTTACGCCACGGTCCTCCAATATTCATCATTATTCTGGATAAGACCTCACTCACCCGATAAGCTTTGTCGTACGATGTTTTTTGTAAGTGAGCCTAGCATCGATCATCACACTTAAAGTGGGAAACACACGATACAACTGTTGTACCAACGGTTTGACAGCTTTGATGTTGTATACGATAATTGTATCATGTGTATCCAAACAACCAACCGTTGTACCGATACCGTATGGTCGCATGGTCTTGACTGTACAACCGCTGTCACATGCACAGATTGTATGGAAATTATATTGTGTATATGTGTCAAATGTCTGAATAAAATGTCTGGTTGTATGTAAATCGTATGTAAAATGTATAATGTGTGTCTGATCGCTTTTGATGTTTATATTGTTCTCGCCTGCACTAGTGGTGGCTGTCTCTCTCCTTTTGCACCTGCTTACTAGTACTGCTTTTGTTTTTTGTTCAACGAAATCGAGGCCAGCTGATGCCAACCACTGACTTGCTCTTTAGATATATTCATTATAAACGTTCTCTATTTCTTCCAGATATTTTGCCACAACTACAATTGCAATATCATCGGCAAAACTTATTATTTTTGCTTGATTTCGGATTCCAAACCTCAGAACCCCATTATACATATATCATACATAATGTTCCATGGGATGGAATACCGATCTATTTGAACCTTCGCCAAATACGTATATGTGGTACTGGGTTACTTCATCGTCGAAGAGAAGAAGCCTTTTCTCAAAATAGCTCTTCACTATTTTGAATAAGAACCATTGACCTAAAGGAATGCAGTATAAGTCCCCAATTTGCGGAGATGAACGCATTTTTGACATCGAATTTTATAACGGCACCATGCAGCATTCTCCAATGTTGTAGTCACCGTCGTTGGAGCATCTACTTTAGTACGAGCAGGATTTCTCCCGATTTCATCAATTGTCACTTCCAATCGGTTGCATATGATTTTTTTCAGTATTTTACCCATTGTGCCCAACAAGCAAGTGGGACAGTATGACGACGGTTTACATAGCGCGTTGTTTCTCTTTGAGAGCAGGACTAGACGTAGCTATTTCCATTGATCAACAAAACTATTTTTCTTAGGATATAGATGCGTGCTTGGGTAGAAGTGAAGTGCGACATAAATAGAACATTTATGTTCGCCAAAGCCCTGGCTCTAGTCGATGAGATACGAATATGTACTCGACTTAAAGCGCTTCCTCTACTCCAACAGCTTTGGTGAATCGAATTATCTGAAGTGGATCCAACGAGTGGAGACCCACCTCTCTGGAACTTTAGGCGCAAAGGTGGTGTCTTCTTGTGATTAGTGCTTCACATTGCTTTGGAAGGTGTGCTGGTGTTTCTTCGAAGTCCCTGCAATATCTACAGAATGGTATTGGTCCAAAGAACGGGATTTGTAAGCCGTGCGTTGTAGAAATATTTTTTTTTTTTATTTCCAAGTTAGATTACATCTGTCCTGGGACACTAATGCCCGATTTCACAGTGGGAGCTTAAGTCGCAGCTTAGTTAAGTAAAACGCAAAGCTTAAGTTCTAGCTTAAGTTTTTCGGGTTTCACAGTCAATTAAAAAGTGTGGTTTAGCTAAGCCAAGCATAAGAAGTGATTGGGAATAGTTTATGTGTAATTAACTACTGTGAATAGATCGGAGATGTCAAATAGAAAAATGTCTTGTTAGTCATGTAAATAATTTGTTTTTCTTTTCAATAAAAGAAGAGTGGAACATGTGCGACGGCAAAAAAGAAGTGAGAATTTTAGCTCAGCTTAAACAAAAATTAAAAAAATGCCATCCGAATAATAAATAAAAAAAAAGAAAATGTCGCTGCATTTCGCTGCTCTCAAGCAATGAGTATTGCCAGAACATTTTTACTTGTCTATATTCAATACACACGTATAACCATAAAACACAAGGGGCGCAGGTCTTTAACGAAATTAATAAGTGAATTCCACACAGGTATGCCTTGCTAATTTGCCTCCATTGTAAGAGAGTAGATATTTATTGAGTAGAGCAATATTCCCAGAGATAGAACAAAAAAAAATATTTTCCAGCGTTAGGTTCATGTCCATAAATAAAGTAGTTCCTTTAAACAAAGGTAATGTGCTAATACTGGTAACATAGAATGATGAATTTTGCTCTGACAGTAGTTAAGCCACCAAAATCGGCGGCTTAAGTTATATCAACACTTATGTGGAGTTTAGCTCTTAAGCCGCCACTGTGAAACACAAAGATGAGTTAAACCGTAGGTTAAGCTCCAATTGAGGCTTAAGCTCTCACTGTGAAACCGGGCATAAGATATTGTTTTATCTTAGAAAACTATGTTCTTAGGTTGCTTTCCTTTTACGTTTATACAAGTCGAGGATTACATTCATATCATTTTAACATAATGTGCTCTATTTATGACATACATGCATATAGGAACATTCATATAGATTGCAGGTCTACTGGTCTCTGTCTCTTTAGTCGTCTTTTCGTGATAGTTTCGTATCGCGTTGTTTAGGTGATTTGATATTGTGATTTGATAATTTCTACGATGTTTTACGATTTCGTCTTTAATACTCTTTGGTAATGTACCAGCGTGCATTGACAATCGTACTAAGTATTTTTGATTGTAGTCGTTGTATAATATCGATGTTTGATTTGGCAGCAGTTCCCCATATTTGGATGCCGTAAGTCCATATCGGTTTTATTATGCTTTTGTAGATTAGAAGTTTGGTTTCTATAGAGAATTTAGAATTTCTTCCTAGGAGTTGTCTGAATTTGTTTTTGATTTGGTTGCGTTCTTGAATTATGTGTGGTTTCCATGTTAGTTTGTTGTCTATTAGTATGACTAGATATTTCGCTCAGTTGTCGAGAATAACTTTTTAGTTGTTTATTGTGATGTTTTGAGGTTTGAACTTCCTGTTTGACGTGTATATAATTTGGACTGTTTTTTCTTCATTAATTTCTATTCCCCATTTATGAAACCAATCCATTGTTTTGCTTAGGGTTAGTTTTGTTTGGTTTGTAGCAGCTTGTAAACAAGTGTGTGATGAAAGAATCAATGTCGTCTGCGAATGTTGCTAGCATGGAGTCCTGTGTTATTGGCTAAGGTATGTCCGCAGTAAAGAGAATAAAGGATAGGGCCTAGTACACTACCCTGTGGAACACCTGCGTCGATTTCACGTAAATTTGAATGTTCATCATTGTGCTGCATATAGAAGTTTCGATTGTCCAGGTAATTTTTATGAGTTCGTGGTAGTCCGGTAGCATTGCCTTAAGTTTGAATAATAGTCCTTTGTACTATACACTATCGAAGGCTTTAGCAACGGGTAGATAAACTGCTACGCAGTATTTTTGCTCATTCAAGTCGTTTAGAATCTTATTTGACACACAATGTACCTGTTGAATAGTAGAGTGATTGTATTACTCGAAACCCACATAATTAAAAACAAAATTGAAGACTATGCGATGTATTTAAAAGAATTTCATATGTCTTGGAAACCAGCAATAAAACACAGTAATTATTGAAGAGCGACAGGAGGATGTATGTATGGTGTAAAAAAGAGTCTGAGTGAGTGCGGCATACAGCACGTATTTGACAACACAAAGGGGACAAAAACTATTAAAATTCAGGTAGACAATGATATACTTACAATTATTGCTTTGTACTTAAGATATGCTAATTGGGATTAGGAGTTTACTGTGGTAAGACGGTTTGTTAAAATGGAACACATAGTCAATCCTATAGTTATTGGTCATTTAAATATCAGAATTGGTGAAATGCAGCAAGTGGGAATGGTGTAGTGGTAACGTCGTCAATTGCCACGCTAATGGTTCATGGTTCAAATCTTGATGTCAGCATGCATTTATTTATTTCTCATGAGATATATAAAGTCAGTCCGATCATTTGCAAAAGCTTCTGTGAACACTACTGCGAAGGCATAACACTGGCAGTAGCTTGGTCATGTGGCTGGAAAAATGGTTCGCTCTGTTGATGATGATTTGCCCTTGACATCGGTTATCGGGGAAAAAGTACTGTGAATCAGAAGCAAAGACAATAATAACAAAAATCTCCCCAGTTATCTGGACGCCACCCCCGGAGAATAGCTGAAGCATAAACAACTGAGCTTCAAGAACCACTACACCGAAATCTCTCTCCTCTATCTATCCATCCTTTCCAACGCCCGCACTGTGTGTAAACATGTTAAGGGTATTCATAACCCTTTGAGTGTGTGCAAATTATAAAAAAAAAAGTAATAGAAGACATTTATCGAAATACAATATTTTCGAAGCAGGTTCGAGGATAAGGAAATCTAATGATTTGGTCATTAATAAAAAAGGCAAACAAAATTTATGGATCTTTGTAGTGAATATGGATTAGTAGTAACTAATGGACAAACAAAAGGAGATGAGGCTGGAAATTTCACATATGAGAGCAGCGTTGGAAATTCTGTCAACGATATATGTGCAGTCTCACAAGAGTTACTTACCCACATAGAAACCTTCTTAGTAGATGAAAAGATATGGTCGGACCATATGCCAATTCGGTTATCGGTAACTTTTAGGAGACAATTAACCCAGCGAAAGTACCTAACCTTTTACCAAAGCTCATGTGGAGAGAAAACGATAAAGAAGTATATCACCAACACATATATAACTGTGGCGGTCTGGCAATGCTATTCGCCAGCATCCACGTAGCGAACACATCCGCGCAGTCAAAAGGGCTAAATGTCAAAATCGTTATTGGAGACATTTGCCTGAGTCACGTAATCCATCATCCACCCTCAACAGCAGAACCACGCGGTAGCAGTTCGGTCAGCATAAAATATATTATTTGTAATACATATGTACATAGTTAAGTTACACGTTAAGTTCAGTAGATAAGAAAGAGAATATTAATTATCTTCTGGTCTTTTGCAAAGTGTGATAACGAGCGCGTACACGGTTCATTATATAACAATATTATTCAAAGTAAACAGAAAAAAAATATCTTAAAGCTTAAGGATTTAGCTGATATAATAAAGGCTTCATCAAATATGTTGCATGAAACACATAATTTCAGTTATTTTCCAAAAAAACAATTGGTTCGATATAAAGTGCTCCGTAGCGAGAAGGAAGTCGTTTAAGGCGTTAAAACTATTTATGAAAACAACGAGCCCAATATATAGACAGAACTACATCAAGGCAAACAAAAGGTATTGAAATATTTGTGAGGAGAAGAAAGCTAAATATTACAAATCCCTTGAGCAGAAAATAAATTTGGTGAAAGATAGCAAAGGATGGTGGAAGATCGCCAAAGAGATAAGAAAACAAGACACGCAGCAGTGTTCAGGAATATCAGCATCGGAGTTTAGAACCTACTTTCAGCAGCTTCTAAACGCTCTGCAAACATCCAAAGATATTCTGTATGCGGCAATGTTGCGAGAGGGTGCAGGTCTAGACGCGGCTGTAACAATTAGAGAGGTAAAAAAGGTTCTAGAAAAGGCAAAGTTAAGTAAAGCCCCAGGTGAAGACCGAATTCCTTATGAGTTCCTTAAGAATGCCCCTGATGGACTTTTGTTCGAGTTAACGCAAACATATAATCAGATATTTCCAAGCGGACAAACTGACGAAACGTTTATAAAAAGTGTTAGCAATTTACCAAGCAACTATCGGGGGATATCATTTATGAACTGCATTGCGGAAACCATGATGGGTATACTAAATGAACGAATATTGGCTTGGGTTGAAAAACACAATATTCTTACAGAATATCAAGCTGGTTTCAGAAAAGGATATTCCACGGTTGACAACATCTACAACTTATCAGCTATCGTACACTTCAAGTTCTCGGAAAAGCAAAAGGTTTACGCCTTCTTCGTGGATTTTAAAGCGGCGTTCGATAAAGTATCACGTAAACTATTAATATACAAATTACATGCAATGGGGGTATCTACCAAAATTATCAGGTTACTGGAGAATATTTATGAAAGCATCAAATCAGCAGTATGGGCAGGAGAAGAATTATGAAACTACTTCGACACATTTTCAGGAGTTAAACAAGGTTGTCTTTTATCACCTCTTCTATTCTCTCTATACTTAAACGATTTGTATGAATGTTTGGATGGTGGTTTAGACATAGATGATATGAATATAAGGTTGCTTCTCTATACAGACGACGTTGTCATTCTGGCCGAAAACATAAAAGTTCTGCAAGGGATGATAAATAGATTTGAAGAGTACTGCAATAAATGGAACTTAGAAGTGAATTTAAACAAATCGGAAGTCATGATTTTTAAAAATGGAGGCAGAACAGCAAACCGAGAGAAATGGTACTTTAAAGGCGATGAAATAAAAACTACAATAAATTATTGCTATCTGGGGATGACACTGACTCCAAAAATGAATTTCACAAAACATATAGAGAAAAGAAACCATGCAGCAAAAAGCAGCATAAACGCTACATGGAATAACTTCCTTAGTAAAAGAAATATTTCCTTACGATCCAAATGGCAGTTATTCCAAGTCGTGTGCAGGGCTGTGCAAACATATGGAGCGCAAGTTTGGGGTCATACACTTTTTGAAGAAGTAGACAAACTCCAAAGGTATTTTGTCAAAAGAATACTGCGGTTACCTAATTTCACACCCAACTATGCACTTATGCTAGAAACTGGAATGGAATGTGGTCATCTTTATACGTTAGACCTGCATCTAAGGTACATAGGTCGGACACTTTTTGAGTATGGAAGCAATCGGCTGCCGCACTTGCTTACCTTAAAGCTAATCCAGAAGCAACTCTCTGGGTAAACAAACTTAAATAAGCTGGGTGCTGACTTCAGCCTTAGTTGGAGACACGTCAATATAACTCAAATGGAATAGAACAATAGAGAGCAGAATTGGTAGCCAAATTAAAGTTAAGCTACCATTGGAAAAGGATACAACGAGCAAGGGAAACTGAAAGGTTCTATAGAAACTTTGATTATGAAACGGGCACTCACTACCTTACAGACGCCAATAATCAAAATAAAATAATGTGGATTTTGAAGGCCCGGTGCGATTTAATTGAGTTAAATGCAACAACTTTTAGTACAAACAGGTCTAAGAGCTGTGCCTTATGCAATCTAAAAGAAATTGAAAGTATACAACACTTCATAGGAAGATGTCCTATTCTTAAAGAATTCAGGTATAAATACTTTTTAAAAATATACTTATTAGAAAAGGACATAGTTAGATTGTTAAACGGAGTATTCAGTAATTGGGAAAATCTTGTAAATTACATTATCAATGCTTTAGCGTACAGGAAGTTTTTAATCGACGAATTTAATTACTAAACACTTAAAACTGTAACTAATTTTTTTCTTTCTTGTTTAAATCAAGCCTCCGACAGACGACATTTATCTGATAGTCGTATGTTGTAAAATTTTAAATTGGGGAACTGTAAACGAAAATTAGTTTTATTACGCTATAAAGAACTTTTACTACTACTAGTAGAGTGATTTGGTCGAAATCTAAATTGATGGTCCGGAATAAGGCGTTTTAGTTTTAGTGATATGTCGATACGGCAAGCAGAAATTGTTCGAATATTTTCGAAGCAATCGGTATAAAACTTATCGGCCTGTATGATGAGGGTTTTGTAGGGTCCTTGCCTGGTTTCGGGATTGCTATTATTTTGGAGACTTTCCATACTTTTGGGTAATAATTAAGCCTTAGGATGGCATAAACCCTAGAAGGGTAATCTACGTCAATTCGACGAATATCAATTTTTCGAAAATTTAAGTTTAAGTGGTGAAAATTCGACCGAGGGGAGGGGAAACAAACAAACAGCGAGAGCAACGTTTATATAACGTTTCTTTTTGTATTATTCTCCCGTGCAGGGAAGGCAAAGGGATCTAAGCTCATACAGCCATGAACGTGAACAAAATGCTTTCATTTAATTGGTTAAGCGTTTTTTATGGGGAAATTATGTGCGAAAGTTTACTTTATTTTAGCTGACTTAATGGTACCATACGCGCATGATTTTATTTTTCTGCACATCTATGGCTTAGTACCTTCGAATAATATAAGATTCATCCCGCTCCTTTTATAATAAATAATAAAAAAACGTACTATAATTTTCATGTTCACATATTAATATATAGATTTGCTTTGTCAAATGCTGATCTGGTACATTGCCAAATTTTTCGTAGGTTTTGTTTTTCTTTGATTTTTTGTCTTATAACTTTTGGTGATAAACTAGCTTACAGTTTTAATCTCAGGTGTTGACTCAGTTGCTGCTAGGTGTATTGAATCATTCAAGTGTATTATAGCACTTTCAATGTTTTGGTGTGTTTTGAGATGAATCGTTGGCTCAATTTTCTCGTCAATTACTCTGCGAAAAGTGTCCCGATCGGTTTTATAATATGTTTCCGGTTATATTTTTATAAAATTAATCATTTGATTCATTTATTTATTTTCTACAGTCTACATAATTAGAATGACTATACCTAATTTACATTAAATTTTGCTCAAATGTATTTATTTCTTTGTATAACTTTGCACCCCTATACTGTTATCAATTTGATATGTATTCGAAAATCAGTTCGCTTTTATAGTACAACCTTCATTGCTTATTTATCGTGCTTCAATTAATATTTTTAAATTAAGTTGGAGTTTGGCTTACAGCCACTGTACGTGATTCATAGATGAATCCTTTTCGTATTAAAATGTTTCATTCACCCATATATTTATCATTCTCCACATCCATCAGTTGCAGTTGTAAAATCTATTTGTACCCGTAACACCGTATATGTGCACACTAACATACATATGTATGTATCTACATATTTGTAACTCCAGCACAGTAGAACGACTGCCCCAATAGCAAACTGCACGAGATACCTACGAGTATGTCTGTAAATAGTATCCTTTTTGTATTTTCTCTTTCTGTGTTTTATTACTATTTGGTTTGCAATAGCAACTTGCATGCATGCTCGCACATGAATCTGTTCCTTTTTTTAGATCGTATCCTCTATATAGAAAACAGGAACACACAAGGCCATTGCTACTGCATACACCAATCACCCTTAACGCGAAATTCCTCAAATAACGGACCCATTACACTGTCTTTCTTGCTAAATCTTCGCCAGTGTGTAAATAAATCCTTTCCGTTTATTATATCGAAATCAGTTGTTGGAATGGCCGTCGACGATGTAACTCTAAAATTCAAAGGAAAACACAAGCAACATAGGGCGAGTAGAAAAAAAGCTTAGGAACAAATATCCACAAGTAAATACTCGTACATATTACCCCTACAGATACATACAACATATATCGTGTATTGAGAATTTACGATTTCTGCTTAGATAAGCGTGAAACTTGCTAAAGTTACCAGCTCCATATCCGTTACCTCTTTTCCTACTGCTCCTTCTACTCCTTCCACTATCCAGCATTACAGATGGTAGTGGAGAAAAAAAAGGCAGCATTCAGTTCAGTAGCCCGAGCTGCATCAGTAGCAGCAACCGTATAAATCCTTTTGGTAGTATAATTCAGTGAAGGGCTGTAGTTGAGGGATAACATTGCTATGAACAGAGTAGAGCGGGGATCGGCGTATACCAATAGAAAAAAACGAAAAGTTGCGGCCAAAAGTAAAAACTTACATTCGCACAATGAAAAAAGAAAAGATAGAAATAAAGCATACAGAAGACAAAACTATACAGAGAGCCATCCGTAAAAATATCACCAAGGACGAAATAAAACGGCAAAAATTGTTCTGAAATTGAAAGGCACTCAGGCAGGACTATGGCATAGATACTCGTAGATATACACATGCAAAAATTTTAATATTTTCTTTTTTTCTAATTTTTGCATGACGTAGTGGAAGCTGTACAGGAAATCAGTGTTGGATTCATTCCGAGAGAGGCTAATATATTGATCGGAAAATCGTGTGGTTATGACATGATTTACATGTTACCCTTATTATTATTTTTTTTAGCCGGTTTTTCACAATGAAAAGGACATTGCATGGGTAGGTATCATGTATGCGAGGAATCAGTGTATACAATATATGAAGGTGTAGAGTAGTTGAAAGTTTTCATTTCAATTTAGTGCATAATACCGGTCACTATTATAAACACTGTAGCATTCGTTGAAACGGAAAATATACACATACGCATATCGTTGTTGGTGTGGTTTAGGACGCAGAGAGCAATGCTTACTTTTAATCAAACGACTTTACAGCGCAAATTACATAGTAATCCCCACATCGATGATCATTGCCCAATCCATCAAACCACTGTACTTGGCCCTTGAGGTGAGGACTCTAAAAAATAGAACCTATGTACCTATGTCAGATTCCCCGTTTTTAACCGAGAGTCTGTAAAACTATTATAATAATTTGCTTCTTTACTTCGGCAAATGGCCAGGAAGATACATCAATCTCAATTTCGTCTCCATGCTAACACTAGAATCCGCGGTTGCATCTTTTCTGTCGTGTGCCATCTACCTCAATATTAGGGATGGCGGTGCTGCAGGAAACGGTTATTCAATGAAACCCGAAGTAACATTTCTTGGCGCCCAGGTACGGACTCTTATGCGCAGTTTTTCAGTGGGAGTTAACTCTGGTTAACTCAGCACTGAAAAACTGGGCCTTAGGGTAAAGTTTTTTTTACAATCCCTATTGAGTAACCGTTACAAGAAGTATCACTGCCTCCTTGGGGCGGCTGCCGAGCAACGAATACTATAGCATGATAATCTGTCTACTAGCCCTGAGTCGCTCAACGCTGGAATTCATCACTGTGGCAACCTCTGGAAATCTCTAATCCAGGGTGGAACAGCATACGCCGAGGGATACATAGCTAAGAGGGTGTTTAGTAGTTAGTATGCGAACTGAGGATACCCAGGCGACTTCCTGTTTCATTCTATGCCATCCCGCAGTATACCGGGCTCTGCCGTGGGTGATGTTTCCTTCCCCTACTACTCGTGGATCCAGAATTTCAGATCTAAATAACAAAATCTTACAGGGTGATGCACCCCCTTTTACATCAACTTCTGGGACAGCAATCTTGCTTCCCCCAAATCCCGAGGAGGTCGCTGGCACTAGGGCCGACCTTATCATTAATGTCGCTGATAACAGACGCGATGAAGTGGATCTGTCCTCCCATCTCGACTCTGATTAGGACACCCTCTGCCGAGAGTACTCCAGCATGCTCTCGGACGAACATTCGGTTCAATCCGGTTGCGCTGCCGTTGAAGTTGTTGTTGAGGAATTGTCCCTAACCACCAGCGGATTCGTCAAACTTACTTCGGCTGAAAACAGGCGATTCAATCGTGCCTTAAAAGTCGGCGTCTCTAGAGAATGTGCTCTCGAGATAGCCAAAACCTATCAGCCTGAAAAGGGTACCGATGTGAAGCGCTTGCGGTTCGAGAAGTCTATCCCTTCTGCTCCACAGAAGAAAAAAGCCAAGACCGGGACTGCCACACTCGACAAGACCTCATATAGGGACAAAGTAGGTATTTTCAAATTAGGTGTGGTTCCTGCTGATCTGGCACGTAGTTCCCTTAGTATCGAGCAAATGGCTTGCGTCCAGGAAAGCGTCATAGACACTATCATTGAGCTGATAGACGAGGTTGTCAAGCCACGGTTTCATGGTTTATTTCACAAATCAGGCTGGTTCTGATTCCTCCACTGCAGAGTGGATGAGGGTCAACTTTGAAAATTTTTAAGGGAAATGCGGGTTGAACCTGATGTTTGGAAGAGGACTTATTTCCGAAGCAGCATATCATCCGTCGGTTCTTTCCTTAGAGTACGGGCCTTAAAACAAGCAAAATTCTGACACTTCTGGACGCTCAGAACGTTGATCTCTTTGCCAGAAACTGGAGGGTGGTACAAAGGACCATTGAGAAGGATCTTGTTCACCTGCTACTTGGTGTCATGTACTGCTCAATTGATCGCTTAAAGATGCTAAAAGGTAATAAAGCATACTGTTTTGGCAGAGTTAGGCTGATCCTGAAGAACAGAGACAAGGTCTCAGGTGAACAAAAACATATACTAACTGCCGTACGAGTTGTGTCAAATGTTGCCACCCGTCCTTAAGACGCAGCACCTCGGGACACAGCGAGATGTAGTACAATCGTGTCTACATCTTCCACTTTGGAAGCCGTATATGTGGATACACTCGGCACACCTGAGTCTAGTTTAGTCACATTGCAGAATCCGGTGCCCTGCGATGGTAGTGCCTTGACAGTGGCGACATCTACATCTCACATGGCGGGTGTGACACATTACGCACCGAAACGAACTAATTGGACACTTTTTCGCGAAAATCTCGGGGGCAGAGATAACACGTGGCTTACATCCTTAAGGTCTAACTAAATTGTTACGTGCAAATTTCGCACGAAATCCTCGGTCCCCTCCGTCCTACCAATTCTCACCCGTCCACCATTTTTGGCTTTTCATTTTTATTCCGTTGTCTTCTTGCAGTGATCTCGTTAAGCGTTTCTGGATGGTTCCGCCATTCAGTGCTTATTCCTTTCCACACGCTTCAAGGGGGCAACAAAAGCAGGTACTCCGGGAGACAGAGTCCAACGGTCGGTTGGCAACCCTCTGATGCGGATGGACCGTCCGCCAACGATGTACATTGATCAGCGACGAGTGAGACAAGCGACGATGAAGAAGAGGGTGGACTGCCCCAATATCTTGCCCGCACCACCAGGGCATATGTATATACAACATAAAGGACGAGTACACAACAAGGTACATCATGAACATCATTATTTACCCAAGCATCCCAAACATACCAACACATACACATAATCAACACAACTTGTACGACCATGAGCAGCGGCCAACGGACTGGAGGAGGTTCAGTCCAAATTCAGCGATGGGCGAGAGCCCGACAAGGAAGCAAGCAAGGAACGGTTGCATGCTTCAGCAAAAGAGCGGAGTACTGCACATAAAGTCGTCCTTGAACTTGTAATTGCTGAATAAGAGGTAGGCCAATTTGCAGAGAGAGGCTCTCGGTCGAGTAAGCAAAGTGCTGAGGCGAGTTCAGCACTTCTTGGTTGTCCACGAGAGTGTGCAGTAAAGCGCTAAGGTGATTGAGGATTTTTTTTTTTTATTAGCAGTTAGCAAGTTGGCTTATTTTTTTTGAACAAGCGGAAAAAAGGTGCAGAAGGGGACTGAAGGAAAAATAGAGAGGCGAAGGAGACTCAAGGAGAAGGAGCATTTGAGGAAGATTTGAGGATAAACAGTATGGAAGCGAGGAGTAGGAAGCAGATTATCACTCCAAAAAAAAAAACAGATAAGTTGAGTTATTTTTTTCGCATTCTTTTTTTCGGTTAGCGTAGGATTTTGATTTGTTCAATCCCGGTAGGGTCTCATACCATATATTTCCCGGTGAAAGCGGGACGCGCGACCTAATTCCGTTTTAACGTTTGAAGTTTCGGGACCGGTGATAGCGGGCCACTCTAACGGCTTCATATACGCAAAAACGGTTGAATACATCCTTTGTTCTTTTTTTTATCTTTTACCATTTCCTTCTTGTGGAGAGACTTTTCGAAATCTTAAATAAATTGGCCGTACTCGTAAAGAGTGTTATAACGCACGTTCGTTGTTCTTTTTTTCCTTCTTGGCATAATTTCTGGACTCCCACCCCATTCACTTTCCCAAAAAGGTTTTCCGATCCCTTTCAAAGATCTGGTGGCGCCCATTCCACGAGTAAACAGCCAGACGTCCGTGTAAACGAAATTCCAGTGAACTCACCCCAGCTGAGTAACCGGGAGAGCAGCATCCCACAGGCTGCTGTTGTTGCAATTTCCCGATCCTCTTTACATTATCTGTGGCTATCTGTCACTTTCGCATTATTCCCTCGCGTGCGCGGCCGTCTTAGTTTTTCTCGAGTTTGAATTTTTTTTAATTAAATTTTCGGGAGAATATAATAACGGCTTACATCTTTAAGGTCTAATTAAAAGACGTTCATAATGAATACATGATTAAATAAGCACTTAAAACATCGCCGAACTGATTGAACGATATAACCGAATTGCTTCGAGTCTCGTTAGTAATTCTGTTATACTCTAGTTTATAAAAGAGTGCTAGAAATTAATGTGAATACAGTTCGATATCTGCAAATAAGAGAAGGCATGTTACAAGCGAGCAGTTGTTTTCCTTCCGTCGTTACTGTGAAATTCTTCCTACAACTTATCAGAAGTGAGATACGGTACTAACATTAGAAGAGCAAAAGCAAAAAGAAAAAAATGTTTTCTTGTTACATGTTTTTTTTCCGAAAAAAAGTGTTGATTTATAAGAACAATAATGTCTGAGGAGTGGACTTCGTTTTGGAATCAGCCACAGTGCTTGTTCTCAAAAATAAAACTCCAAACAGTTGGTACAAAGGCCGAATTAAAACTTCGTCTACAGGAAGAATTCAAAAACCACAGTAAAGATGATCTCAGAAAGCTGATGCAGAACAACTCCAAGGAATCCACACCATTCGTCAATGAATTGAAAAGCTGGTTAGAATTAAAAAACCCTTTAACTTTCAAAAAGTGGTGACAAATGCAGATATATACGTTGATGTTAGAAATCGAAGAAAACGTCGCGTCGTGACGAGACTATGCAACAATACGTACTCTCTATACAAGAAATCATATCCCAAAGCGCTGTTGAGGACGAAGATCTCTTGCAATTTATAATAAGTATGGGAACAGACCCATCATCTTGTGTGAAAAAATATTTATACAAAATTAGCGCATACATACATATATGTTAACACAAAGGACAAAGAATAAAGGATATTGCGGATACCGAAATAAAAAAAAAACTATCCTGTACGACGCTAATAATGTGATTGAATTAAAGTCAGCCCTGCGTAAATATGAAAAATTAAAAAGCAATTGTCGCGACAGTTATTCAATCAATAAATTAAGAGGCTCGTCACACAATTTCCAAGCGCGCAACATTCCATCGAAGCGACAGGAGAGCAACGGATTTCCTAACCAGACCCACACCATTGCCCGTCAAAAATGCGAAGGTAAAAAAGAACCAACATCCTTTAAGCGCGGAAAGCAAGGACACATTTCACCGAACTGCACAACCAAGAATTCAGTGATGATGTTGCAGCAGAAAAGCAATAATCTACTTGAAGCTCGAGAAACTTTTGGATTGTTACCTGAGCAATACAACACTAAGGCCATATAGTCACCTAGGAACGAATTTGAAAGCAACATTAGCTATCGGTTCGTTAGTGATCAAATGGATAGCTTAACTACGTTATTGTCGCTCTCTGACTCTAGGAGTCCCATCAGTTTTATTGAAATGCAATACCTTCCACCGTTTATGATATCAACACTAGAAATGGGAAGTCATCGGTACTGTGGAGTAAACAATAGGCCTCCGGATCTTTTGGGAAGAATTAAGTATCGTTTCCTATGAAAGTTCTTTAATAAATTTACAACTTTTACTAGTTCAGAATTATTCTATAAGTTATCCTGTAATTTTTGGAAGGAATTTTTTGGAAAAATTGGTTTGGTACTGCAACAAGGAGATTCAAAGCATTCACAGCTGGATATAAGCAAGATCTTCACGCAACATCCGATGTACATCATGCAGTTAGAACAGACGATCAGCGGAGTGAGGTCAGTGACATCGACGACATCATTCATCAGGTTTTAAATATTGACGTGAGTGGTAAAGAACACTTTCTTAGTTAGAATCTAATATTAATGTAAATTTACCAGAAGCTATTAACAAGGATATAGTTAGAATAGTTAAGTCTGCTTTCTAATGATCATAAAGCTCCTGGCAACGATTTTAAAATGAACATTTTTATAGTCAAAGGAAAATCCTTTTCATTGTACACTAAGAAGGCTGTGCAATGTGCATAAATTAGAGCTCCAAAAGATATTAGATAATCTCATGAAAAAAATTATAATTCGTGAATTCATGATTTTCACCATGTCGAAATAGCCGAAGAGTCTGTTAAATACCATTCAGGCTTAAGAACGGACCTTCCGTTTTCTAAAGATTCATAAAACAAGTCTTTAGAGACCTGACCTCAAGAGGTAAAGTTTTAATCCCTTTGGACGATTTTCTAATTGCCACAAAGTCTCTGAAAGAAAATTTAGAAATTTGGAAAGAAGTTGTAAATTTTTTAGTAAAAAATTGTTTACATCTGAGACTAGACAAATGTTTATTTTTACAAACCGAAATCGTATATCTCGGTTACAAAAGAAATGAAGAAGGCATAAGGCCAAATGACAGTAGTATTAATGCTATTAAAAATTTCCCTGTTCCATCCTGTACAAGGGAAGTCCATCGTGTTTTAGGACTTTGTTCGTATATCGAAAAATTTTAAAAGAATTTCACAAACCTGGCAAAACTCTTGTTTAAAAAAAAAAGATACGCTGTTCGTGTTTGGTGTCAGAAATATTGAAACTTTCAATTTATTAAAAACTGAACTACTGAAATCTCCTATTTTATCAATATATAGTGCTCACAATATAACAGAGTTGCACTGTGGTGATAGTGGCATAGGATACAGAGCACTCCTTCTTCAAAAACAAAAGGATAACAAATTCCACCCTGTTTTCTACTTCTTGAAGCGTGCAACAGAGGTTGAAAGTAGATACTACAGCTATGAGCTGAAAACATTATCTATGCATAATCTACGCTCTAAGAAGATTGAAAATATATATAATAGGAATACCATTCAAAATCGTGAGAGACTCCAAGCGCTAATACTAACTCTAAAGAAAAAATCTCTTAATCCATATATATATTTCCCGTTGGGCCTTAGAGCTTCAAAGCTTGGACTAAAATGTAGAGCACTTTTAGCTATTTAACATACTTCACGTCTATGACGATTCTTTTGAGTTTGTGTTGGCAGCAGGGCAGAGACAGGACTCCAAAATACTCACTAGTGTTACTTACTTAGATGGCGCTACAGTCCGGGGTGGACCTGGGCCTTAATCAACAAACCTCTCCAGCCAGAACGGTTACGAGCCAGCTGCCTCCAGTTGCGCACGCCAAGTTGGTTGAGGTCCCCCTCCACTTGTTTGCGCCACCTACCACGAGGTCGTCCTCTACTGCGCCGTCCATCTGGTGTGGATTCGAAGACTTTTTTAGCGGGAACGTTGGGCTCCATTCGCTCTACATGACCCAGCCATCTTAGTCGCTGTATGTGAACTCTTCTGGCTATGTCCTTATATAGGCCGTATAGTTCGGCATTGTTCCTTCTCCTCCACTCACCGTCTATGCAGACGGGACCAAAGATCGCTCGAAGATCTTTTCTCTCAAAATAACCAAGGGCATCCTCATTCGGTTTTATCAACGCCCATGCCTCTGCGCCATACAGCAGGACTGGGATGATTAGTGTCTTATAAAAAGTTACCTTAGTAGTTCGAGATAGGGCTTTGCTACTCAATTGCCGTTTTAGCCCATAGAAACAACGATTGGCAAGAGAAATTCTTCGTGTGATCTTATATTATATTCACAAATACACGTGGTACCGTCAGAGTCTTCAGCAGAAGTCGCTGATCGATTTCTTTGTGGTACCATCGTGTCTGAAGAGAATGGTTTGTGATGTTCGCGTATTGAGAGGGGCCGAACTGTCAACTGATCATCACTTAGTGCTGTGCAAATTGTATCTTAGCGAGAGAGTGCCTCCCCTACCCAAGCGTAAACCAAGGATGGTTACACGCATACGATGGGAGAGGTTACAGGACGATGAGATACGGGAGACATTTGCACGGCAAATATCTGAAAGGTTTGAACGAATTCCAACTGTTCCATCAAATGTAGAGGAAGAATGGCAACTGTTTTCAACGGCGGTTATTGCCTCTGCGGGAGATGTTTGTGGAGTGAAGCGGCTTGGTGTGGCGGCTGGTGGTGAGAAAAGAACTGCTTGGTTTACAACGCCCGGAGTTCAAGAAGCCATCAGAGAGAAGAAGAGAGCCTTTAAGGTGTGGATTCACTTGGGGAACTCCGATTCTCTCGGTACACTGAGGCGCGAAGAACTTGCAAATTAGCTGTGAAAACAGCGAAAGAACAGTCTTGGAAGGAGTTTGGCGAGAAATTGGAACGTGACCACAGATCTGCAAATAAGATGTTCTGGCAGACCGTCCGCCGACTCAGAGGAAAAAAGTTGAATATCGTTGAAGGAGTCAAATCCAAAGACGGTAGACTTCTTTCCAATGAGGAGGACATCTTACGCAGATGGAGCGAGCACTTTTCAGAATTGCTCAATCCCGAACAGGGCACCGAAGATGACAGACCTATGGTCGAGAGTTGGGCGGAAAGTAGTCCTACGGTAGAGGAAGTAACTTTGGCGATCAAATCGCTAAAAGTTGGCAAATCTGCTGGTGTGGACGAAATTCGGCCAGAAATGCTCAAGGCTTTAGGTAAAGAGGGAGTGCAATGGCTCTCGCGTGTCATTAAAGTGGCCTGGGAATGCGGTGAAACACCTGGTGATTGGCAAATTCTTTTTAAAAAAGGGGACAAAAGAGATTGCGCCAACTACAGGGGTATATCTCTTTTAAGTCTCCCTGGAAAAGTCTTCGCTAAGGTGCTAGAAAAGCGTTCCAGAGCTGTGGTTGAGGACAGTTTGGGGGATGAGCAGTGCGGTTTTCGTCCCGGTAGAAGCACAACCGACCAGTTGTTCACTCTCAGAATGGTTCTTGAGAAAGCCTGGGAATATGCCAAACCTGTCTACACTTGTTTTGTGGATTTGGAAAAAGCATATGATAGGGTTCCTCGAGGCAAACTCTGGAGTGTTCTGCAGGAGTATGGGATTGATGGTTCCCTGTTAAGGGCGATTCAGTCTTTATATACAAACTGTAAAAGCTGTGTTCGGATAAACGGTGTTAAATCAATACCTTTCACTGTGGGCGTTGGACTCCGCCAGGGGTGCGTTTTGTCACCTCTCCTCTTCATTGTATATATGGATTGGATGTTGCAGCGCAGCCGTGGCGGAGAATGTTTCAAAGTGGGAGAACTAAGGATTAGTCATCTGCTCTTTGCGGATGATTTGGTCATCCTTGGGTCCTCTCAAACCGAACTTCAGCGCGCACTCGAAAGGTTTGTAGCCGTTTGTGATGATGCTGGAATGAAGATCAACGTGAACAAATCGGAAGTAATGGTCGTTTCCAAAAAACCCATTCAGTGCACTCTGCATGTTAGTGGAGTCCCACTGAAGCAGGTGGAGAAGTTTAAGTACCTCAGGGTTTTATTCACGAGTGATGGGAGGAGCAATGCCGAGTTATCCTGTAGAATTGGTCAGGCTGGATCAATTTTGAGAGAGCTTGGCCAATCTGTTATAAGGAAGGCCGAACTTAGTATTCAAGCTAAGCTATCGGTTTTTAACTTGGTGTATGTTCCAACTCTCACCTATGGTCATGAAATTTTAGTAGTGACCGAAAGAATAAGATCGCGGATACAAGCTGCCGAAATGAGGTTCCTTCGCGGTGTTGTTGGAGTAACTCGTAGGGATCGAGTGCGCGACACCAGAGTACGCGAGGCGCTCAACGTTGAGCAGCTACTTCTCCGAACGGAACGATCTATGCTTCGATGGTTTGGTCACGTAGTGCGTATGCCCCCAGACCGGCTTCCAAGACGCGCCATGGTTGCCGTACCATCAGGTAGGCGACTTCGCGGAAGACCCAGAAATAGATGGTTGGATCAAGTCCGACATCTCTCTTCGAGCCGCTTAGGGATTCTCCCTGATGAATTGGAGTCAATGGCGGAGGATCGAGAAGGATGGAGAGTCCACCTGAGCATCCTACCCCCGCGACCCTCATGAAGGATTAGCGGGCCATTGAAAATGAATGAATGAATGAATGATCTCCCTACTGATGTCATTTGCGGAGTGCACCATAGAGCCTAGATAGACAAAATCCTTTACTACCTCAAAATTATATTTGTCTATTGTGGCGTTCTGTCCAAGACGGCGATGTTGGGTGTCCTTTTTTGTGGACAGCATTTATTTTTGTTTGTTTTGCTTTTATTGACCGCTAGACCCATCTTTGCTGATTCTATCTCAATACTCGTAAATGCCATATTGACGGCCCGATGAGTTCTTCCGATTATGTCAATGTCATCGGCATGAGCGAGTAGTTGTACAGACTTGTAAAAGATTGTACCTCCGGTGTTGGCTTGCGGGTTTCGTATAATTATCTCAAGTACTATGTTAAAGAGATCGCATGATAGCGCGTCACCTTGTCTAAGACTACGGCAGACAGAGTTGTGTATGCGATGTTGAGGAGACTTATACCTCTGTAGTTGGCGCAGTTCAGAGGGTCTCCTTTCTTCAGGATCGGGCAAACGATGCTGAGGTTCCATTCATCGGCCATACTTTCGTCCGACCAGATTTTACAGATGAGCTGGTGCATGCTCCTTACCAACTCTTCTCCTCCTGCCTTGAAAAGTTCAGCGGCAAGGCCGTCGGCTCCAGCAGCTTTGTTGGATTTGCGTTTAGATATCGCTATCCTCACTTCATTCTGATCGGGTTGACGGGAATCTTGATCCTCATCGCCACTGTTGAATGGCTCGTTATGTCTGACAGCGGAATATTGGTCATCATCGCCGTTTAACATTCTGCAGAAGTGTTCCTTCCATATTCTGAGCAAGGACTGCGATTCTACTACTATGTTACCATTTTCGTCCCTGCATGCTTCTGTTCTGGCTTTGAAACCCTGGCATGTTCTTTTTACCTTTTGGTAAAATTTTCGAACATCATTCCTGCAATAATGTCTCTCAATCCTCGATCGAGCGCTTCTCATGCTCCTTTTTTTCTTTCTGAGAAGTCGATGTTCCTCTATTCTCCTGCTCACGTAGACCTCGTAAGCAGCCCTAGTCCTTCTAGAAGTCATCCGTGGTCGCATCGTCCATCTTCTCGTGAGGGGCGTGAGCGCATATTAGGCTAATGTTGGCAAAATACGGATAGTCACGAGACGCTCGTTCACATGCCGGAAACTCAAGACTTCTTGCCTAAGTTTGTCTCCAATGGCAAATCCGCATCCGAATAGGCCCTGTCCTTGTTGTCTGTAGTAATCGCCGTAGTAGATGTCGTAGTTTTTCATCCTCCTTTTACCCGGCCCATCCCATCGCACTTCTTGGATGGCGGTGATGTCTGCTTTGACACACCCTAGGACCTCCGCAAGTTGTTCGGCTGCACGTGGTTTGTAGAGGGACCTATCATTCCACGTGCAGACATGAAGATCGTTGTTCTTTTTATGTTTGCTTGGTCGTCAACAGTTAAATCACCCCTATCCGAGGCTGTTGGTTTTTTACGTGGTAGGGAAGTTAACCCGACGGCACAACCCCCAACCTGGAGGACCAGATCCTTTTTTTTACTCCTAGGACAAGAGGCCGGGTACGCCGATGTCAGTAACCCACTTCGGGGATATAAGCGCTGCCGTTGGCCCATTAAGGGTTCATCCGCCACCATCTCGTTTTCAGTACCCTGACGCAGTATTGAAAATCCTTACAGACGTCAGCTCCAAATATGTGGAAGTAACGCAAGTAAGGTATCCGCTGGTCTGTAGACGTCGCCGTTGATTCCATCGGGAGAATTCATCCGCCGCATGTCCTCCTTTGTATACCACAAAACTAAGGATAAAGTGCTGTTCTACGTTCCTACACCCATGGAAAGACATGTGATACAAAACTGTATTCAGAAATGCTTAACATGTATTTGTTTTTCTCCAAATTCTGGTAAAACTGAAGGAACATTGCATTCTATACCAAAGGATAAAGTACCCTTCGATACACTGAACATTGACCACCTCGGCCCCTTGTCGACTGCAAACAAAAAACATCTATTTTGCGTAATTGATGGATTTACAAAATTTGTAAAACTACACCCGGTAAAGACAACCCAAAGTAAGGAAGCCGTAACTTGCTTAACTTCATATTTTGAAAACTATTCGAAGCCCAATAGAATTGTTTCTGATCGTGGAACACGTTTCACGTCGAAAGAATTTTCTGACTTTTTAAGTGCAAACAACATTCAGCAAATGGAAAGATTAAATAGGGTCCTTGTTCCCATGGTACCCAAAGAATGTGAATCCAACACAGCAAGTGCATGGGATAAGCACATACGTATAGTTAAAATGGAATTTGGCTTAAACAACAGGCTTTTCACCAAGTACTCTATTATATGGATCGAATCAAAAAGAGGAGTTTTGTGATCGCGTTATAGAATTTTTGCATGGTATTGTAGTATAGGAGCAGAAAGAGTTGACTTTGAAAATGTTAAGATTAACCCTTCTGTCAATGGATGTTTTAAAACCTTCCCATCAATGGAATAGGTCTGGCTGGACCTTCATACATTTTGTATGAAAATTGATGGAACTCTATGAAATAATTGAAGTTTTTTTGTTATTTTGGACATGTTATTATTTTTATTTTTAAATTAAAGTTTTTTTTTACATAACATTAATATTACGAAGTATTTTCTTGATTAACACATTTATGTCATTTATGTAACTGAATACTGTGTTGTAAAGAGACAGGCCATTCGCAGGCAGTGCATGTAAATCTGGTTTTCCTTTGGTTGGTTTTGTAAGCATTGGTTGCTACTTAACTTTTGTTGTTTACCTCGCTTTAGGGGGTTTTACACTTGATCGATAAACTAACGAGTAAGGAAAATAACAGAGTCATGTTAACGCATGACGGCGCTTTTGCACTTGGTTTTCCTTTGTATTTTATCGTTTATTCTGCAAATTCTACACGACTTTTTATGGCCCGTTGATGTCTGGCTACTGCTGGGCTGTGGAATCCTATTTTGCAATGGTGCTCCGAAAAAAGATTCGATGCCATTTCGATCGGAAAACACTCCTATTATCCTTGGATCGTCACTAACTGCTCAATCAAAGAATGCAAAAATTGTCGACGTGCATTGGTTTTGTTCATTGCACTCATATCATTTACTTTTTTGTAAATTATGAAAGATGCTAATGCTGCGACATCAAACATGTTGCAGAGAAAAGTCAATGGCCATCGCTTCGGGTGAATTCAAAAACGTCAAAAAACTGTGCAGTGTTGCGGCAACAGAACAGGGCTTCTGTTGCTGTTGCCTTGCTACTGCACTGTTGCTGTTGCCCTGCGCAATTTATTTTGACAGTTATGAACGATTGTGTTGTAATGGTATGTACAATAGGAGAAATTGGAGAATGTAGTAAAAATATTTACATACATTATATAAATAGAACATTAACATTGTTAAACGTTTACCTTTCATCCATTTCTCACTTGGAAAAAACAAACAAGAGCTCAAAACAAAGAAAAGCAACAGCAAAACAATTGTTGCGCAGGTTGCTCTTCTTTGACGATTGGTTGCGCAGATGTTGCAAAAAAAAACTCTTGATTTGAGCAACACTGCCAAAATGTTGCTTTTTTGAACTTGTTGCTTTAATGTTGCTGCAACACTGCCGCAACACTGCATTTTTGAATTGGGCCATAGTCTGCCTGCCGTTTACATGTATATTCTCCCATTATTTAATCCATGTCGTCGACGCCAACTTTATGTTTGTTGTAAAACAGAATTGCTTCACTCATATATATCCACAAACTGAACAAAAATAACTAACTGTAAAATTGACTAATGATCTAATTATCTGGAAGTCGTAGGCAATAAACGATTTACAATCAAATACGAAATGTTCAAGTGACCCAATGGCCTGCATACGTCATAAACATAAGTAATTATTGGAAAACTCCAGGCAGTTGCATAATAAATTATTTTGTTTATATATAATGCACTAAACAAAACTAATAATTACTTGACGGACTTAGGTAAAAAGAGTTTTCTTTTTTGATGAAATGTTAAATAAATACGTTTCTCCATACAATATGTAGCAAGGTCTGGCCAGACCTATTCCATTGATCCTAGGGGTTGTTGTAGAAAAACTTTATTTTTTTCTCACCCACTTAGATTTACAATTCATTGTCCACACTAAAGCATTCAAAATATCTACGCTGATGAAGTCAGAAAATTTGGTAAAGATAGCTACACAATCATTTAGGAAAAAACGGTTTCGAAAATGGGAAAGGTTTGGCCAGACCTACTCATTGACAGAAGGGTTAATGCTCGAAAAAACATCGAAAGAAACCAAACTTCGAACAAAATTTACTATGTATGACAAACTTCACAAGAAGCCTCAGTATACAAACAGGGAGATTTCGTGCTGATAAAAATTATCATAAGCATGCCAGGTATAAATAAAAAATGATTTGCCAAATATCGAGGACCCTACGAAGTGGAGAAAGTTTAACCTAATGATAGATACGTGGTTAAAGATATCGAGGGCCTACAATTGACGCGATTACCATACAAGGGAGTTTCCGCACCAGCCAATATGAGACCATTTATAATACAATCTACTAGAATAGAGAATTTTTATGACACTGATCTAACCGAATTGCTTCCAGTCCAGTTAGTAATTCTGTTATGCTCTAGTTTATACAAGAGTGCTAGAAATTAATGTGAGTACAGTTCGATGTGCGATGATTCCCAGATCAATGGGCCAGATTTCAATAATTGATGAAGATGTGAGAGAGCATTTAGCTTTACTTAGCAACGATACTACCTGCGGCCCTGATGGAATTCCTCCGATTGTGCTAAAATATTGTTGCAATACTTTGGCAACACCCTTAGCCGTGCTATTTCGGACATCATTTAAGCAGAACATTTTTCCTAAAATTTGGAAAAACTCTTTTATTATTCCAATACACAAAAAGGGAAATCGAGGTGAAATTTCTAATTATAGACCTATTGCCAAGCTATCGTGTGTGCCAAAACTGTTCGAGGCTATAGTTTGTAAGGGTTTTTATTTTGCTTGTAAACCATTTCTTTCAACCAAGCAGCATGGGTTCATTAATAGAAGATCCACTGTTACCAACCTGTTGGAATTTACTTCTTTTACAAACAAAGTTGTCGAAGAGGGTGGTCAGGTCGACCACCTGTATTTATACAGATTTTAGCAAGGCCTTTGACAAACTTTCTCACAGCTTAATTCTGTTTAAAATGACCTCTTTGGGCTTTCCAAATCATTTCGTTCGATGGATATGTTCCTACATTGAAGAACGAACTTATCAAGTTTTATTTCGGGGAATAACATAGGATGCAATCTTCGCTACATCCGGTGTACCCCAAGGAAGTCACTTAGGTCCTCTTTTATTTATCATTGCGATCAATGACGTGGTGGCAATACTTAAGAGTACTCGAGTTTTAATCTATGCTGACGACATAAAAATCTTTAGACTTGTACGCAGTCAATCTGATTGCATTGCTATGCAGAATGATTTAGATACGTTCGCTGAGTGGTGCTGTAATAACAATTTATTTTTGAACGTATCTAAATGCCAGTCGATGATTTTTTCAAGAAAACGTAATTTAATAAGCTATGATTACAATCTCAATGAATCTGTACTTAACAAAGTCACATCAATATGTGATTTAGGAGTGCATTTTTCTCAAAATATCGACTTCGATTTTCACATTGAATCAGATTGTCAATAAAGCGAATTCAATGCTTGGCTTTATAAAACGTTGGAGTAAAGAATTCAAGTGTCCTCTTATAACATCCACGCTTTATAATACCTTTGTTCGTCCGCAGTTAGAGTATGCGTCTAACATTTGGTCTCCAATGTATGCAGTACACATTAACCGTATTGAATCGGTACAGCGTAAGTTTGTCCGATTTGCACTTCGCCATTTAAACTGGAATGACCCTACACGTCTTCCACCATATTGCGACCGCCTTCTTCTCCTAAATCGTCATTCTTTGGAGAAACGTAGGGAAGTATGTGATGTAGTATTTTTACACCAGCTGGTAAATGGTTTTATTGACTCGCCGGATCTTTTAAATAAAGTCGGTTTAAACGTAAGATGCTACAACTCCAGAAATACCGAAATTTTCCGCGTAAATTTCCACAGAACGAACTACGGTTCTAACGAACCTCTTACGCGTATGGCGAAGGAAGTAAATAGTAACCGCGACAAATTTGATTACAAACATAGTAAATTAAATTTAAAACATAAATTATATGAACAATACTAGTTTTGTTGAAAGTGTTTAGTGTAACCTTGACTTATGCGTAGCATATTAATTTTTAGTTCATACTTTTGTTTAGTATGCAACCTGCTTTTTGTTTACTTGTCCAGTCTTTCTGTGTAAGGTGTTAGGCTTTATAAATATTCACAATACTAACAACTAACACCACGCTAAATGATGACTGTGACAAACTGGATATTACTTAGTAGCTGATTTGAGTTTCTCTCTTTCAGTTCAAAGTAATATTCGTCACAAAATGCTTGCCCTTAAGCAGTACTGATAGCGTTTATAAAGGGATGGATGCACATGACGCCTGATCGCCGAGGTAAAGTTACGAAAAAGTAAACGAACGGGTTGAACCACAAAAGTTGCTTTTTAAACTAAATTTTTTCTTGCATTAAAATTCGTAGCATGGGAACATTTCTTACTCTCTCGAGAACGCTCTCTTTTGTGAAAAACTACGAAAATTCTCCGCTTATTATCTCCTTTCTGTTGACGACAAAGTGCAAGGAATCCCAACGGACTACGATGAGTTATATAACCTTTCACTCATCCGGCTTCATTTTTCGAATTTTTCGATTCCTTCCTCTCGCATTTGTGTTTTTTCTTAATTTACTAACTAAAATATGTAATACTTTTCTTAAACGACCTTAGACTTCCACCCTCTTAGCATCTAATTAGGTACTTAATTTTGATTGAAGCTTATTTTGCATTCACGGTGAGTAGAGGTAAGATTTTGTCTTGGGTTCCGAAAGCCATTGAAGCGATATCAAATTCCAAAACATCAAGGATTATCTAAGCCCCTGGATGTGCTTCATTATATTTTAATAAGTAAATGATACTGTTCATCGCATACTTATCCACAAGAAAAGAGGTAAAATGCCTACGGTCTCCAGGCCTTCTAATACTGTCTGGTATACAAGAACAGAAATTTACAGCGTAAGGAGTGGAACTTAATTAAGAACTAAGGATAATAAATGCGCGGAGATTAAAAATGGAAAATCCACTTCATAGTTCTTTCCATTACCTTCCTGTTGTTATCTTTGTTTTTGTTTCTCGATGTCGACAAATGTACAGTTAATCATAAAAGTAAGTATACAGCTCACTTTGAATTATTTTTATTATAAAAAGCAGTACAATATATAAAGATAAAATAAGTAAAATCATGTTTCTAGCCGACATAAAATCGTTGTGATAATAATAAAATGGGCTTACAAGATATTGATTAAAAGTAAAGGGAAGTTTACATCGCAAAAGTAAGTACATATACGCATTATATTTTGAGGAAAATCGTGTACGAGTAGATGCAACGCCCTCTTTTCTTGACAAACGTGTTCCAGATTTTTTTCTGCACCTAAGAATTCACTGCTATGTTAATAAATATCCAATATTAGACAAATGATATTACGGACTTCGTAAATCATAGCTTTAAGAAGGCATGTGATAATAATTGTCGACAAGAGTACAGGAATTTAGTGTATTGTCTCTGCCGAAGGTGGCTTGTTTGGTAAGTGATTCTCACCACAACATCGTTTTGCGGTCCCACATGGAGGTGGCTAGACGACACTACCGAGCAGCCGTAATAAGCAGTACCTAGTAATAACCAGTAAAAGAATTATACACCGCCACAAGGCTAGAAAATTGTTTATATAAGTGTAAATCAATTATTAATGTAGCAGTATAAATAAAGAAATGCAGCGGATTGCCAATCGACGTAATTGCTGGGCGTTTGACCACACAAGCTGGATAAATTCTTCGTCCTCAGTTAAGGCAACAGGCGTATGCAAAACGATGAGCGCGATCTCAGAGTTGGAGCTGACGAGCTTTAACCTACAGGTGAGATCGATTGTGCAAAGCGGAACTCGGACTCAGTTTCATATGCTAAAAAATGAGATCGTTCTCAACCATGTTTTATTTATACGAAACATCTCTCTATAATAACTCTTTCTTTTGTCAAAATAAAATTGAATTTACGTTCAGTATTATTGCTTATTTGTTTAGATGGTGTCATTAACCAAGGAGTAATACATTACCCTTCATCGCCCAATAATATTGCTAAGAAAGAGTATTTTTTATATGCGGGAGTCGTGAACGAATCCTGACCAACAAACTTCAACACTGGTACATTTTTCTTCTGTGTTGCATGTAGCTTGCACATTTATTGAGTGTAATCCTTTGTAATTGACGTACTCCTCATAGTAACTGGTTTCTTAAGTGGTTTCTTTTTGCTTAAGGAAATTCATACTTACTGCTCCATATCTTTTGCGCTTCTTGTATTTCTTCTGCAGTATCACTCTAGATACAGATCTTCACCAATTCCTATTTGAAATCCTGGGTCTCTTATATAGCGCAGGAAAATTGTCATTTTATATTCATTCGTCAAAGCACCACCGCGTGTTTTCAGTATCGGCTCCAAAAATTCTTCAGTTAATAATTTCACACCCTCTGCACTAAATCGATACAGCCGACGAAAATCTTCACCACCTGGACCTTCTATTTTTATAAATGGGATTTCTAACGAAATTTCGTTTTCTCATCTTTTTGCATATCAAAACAAGCTCTGTCTCACATGGAGCTTTCAATGTGTGATCGATCTCAACACATTGAGACCAAGCTCATAACATGAGATCTAACTCGGTCAGTGTATTTTTTTGCATACCATGTTAAGAAACGGTGCCGTGAAATAACACCAACTTTCAAAAATTTGCTTTATTTCGTTTTTGGAAAGTGAAATAAAGCCAAATTTCAACAGTTGGTCTTATTTCACTTTAATAAAGTGAAATACCGCCAAATCATATTGGGAAATAAGACCAATTTGACCTTATTTCTCTTTTCCAAAGTGAAATAAGGCCGACTTTAATAACTTATAACTATCCGGCTTATCAAGCTACTCGTACAAGTAGGACATGTATATAAGATTTAAGTTGGACTTATTTTATTTTGAAAAGAGCATTAAGGCCAACTGCAAATTTTAAATAACAAATTTCTTACGAGAAGATTGCAACATACTCGTAACAATGTACTGGTAAACATAACAGAAGAATTTACCGTTCGTTGAATTGGCAACACAATAGTTTGCAAGGTTGACTTGAAGTTAGTTCATTTGCAAAATAAAGTTAGGTGAGACAACAACGTACAGTAAAATATATAAAGTAGTAGTGATTTAGTAATTCCGTTTGAATTTTGCCAGGGTTTTAGGAAAGGAGGTAGTCTTTAGTACATTCCAAAAACCAATCACCTAAAATTCTCGTGAATTTTGAACTATTATTTTCTAAAAATCATCGCCCGAATTTTGAACTATTATTTTCTAAAATTCTAAATGGAACAACCGTAAGCTCTTAGTATAAAGAATTTAAAATTAAGTTTTTCCTGGACACACAAACATATAACATGTAAGTAAAACCTAACAAGTGGCAGCTGCAAGAATACTAACGATAAAGAAATAATTCTTCACTTGCGTTGTAAGTGTCCGGCTCTAGGCAGGGCCAGACAGCGAACACTAGGTAAGCCCTTTTTTGATAACCTAACAGAGTTAGCGGAGATGACCATTTGGGACATTATCAGTTTCCTGAACGTAACGGGATGGATTGGAATAATGTTCACTCCTTTTCCCTATCCCTATTAGTTAACGCCCGTTTTCCACATCCGATAGGTCACTTGAGTTGTGGTACTAAAACAGCGCTTTTGTGCTAATTATGTTTTAGCACTTCTACTTACCTACCTATATAAACAAAAGCACACTTAAAACAAATTTCAGCATTTGACCTTATTTCACTGACTTGAAGCGAAATTAAGCCAATTTTATCAATTTCAAACTGAAATAAGACCAACTGTTGAAATTTGGCTTTGTTACACTTTCAAAAGCGAAATAAGGCCAATTTTTAAAAGTTGGTCTTATTTCACTTGGCCTTATTTCACGGCACCTTAAGAAACATCTCAGAAAAGTGAGTAAACAGCTTGAACTCAGCTTTTTGCATACGACCTAATGGACAGTGATTAACACGACAATAAATTTCTTAATAACGTGATTCTAGCAGGGATTTATGGGGGCCATGTTTCGTTGGCGAAGGGAAGCGCGACATTTTCCAATATGTCGCTGTGTCCGCATTCAGTCATGGTGTTGCGGATTTGAAAGATGGGATGAATAACGTAACAAAGAAATAGTCCCACACCATTATACTTGTATTTCAACCTTCGTGCTTCATTGTCTTTCTTATATATGCAGCGCTCCTTAAATTCCATTTCGTTTGGTCTTCGAACGTTGAGGAGAACAAGTTGACCTTAGTTTCGTCTTCTTCTTCTTTCTTCTTCGTTTTATCAGCGAGGTTATGATCCGAAGATAAGAGATCGATCCTTACCGCATTTTTACTGATCCGCCTGTGGGGTTCGCCTATTTGACCTCAGAAAATAATGGCAGGCCTGCCGATTTTGGATCACTCGGTTACTAAGGCCAATGAAATGCCGATGTCGTCGCATTTGTCTGATCCAGGCGTTTATAGGCCTGCCTTTCCTACATCGCGATATCTTTGGAACGTGCATTGATATTGCCATTTTAACAGGGTTCAAATGATCTCTTCTTTGAACGTGGCAATACCAGCTGGGCCGGTCGTGCTCTATTTTTTGTACAATGGTTTTCTTGATGTAAAAGCTTTCACGGATCTTCCAACTTCTTATTCGATCAAGCTTTGTCACTCCTGCTGTCATGCGAAGCATCTTCATCTCAGCTGCCGTCAATTTACTCTCATACGTTTTGTACATCGTCCAACATTGTGAGCCGTATGTGAGCGCTGGATACACAACTGCGGTGTAGAGCCTTCCCTTGCCGGAGCATGCATCAACTCATTTGTAAAGTATGCACGATGAATGTAACCTCAGCATCGCTTGTCGGATCCTAAAACAAAGTGAGACCCTCTAGGTATAAATCTTCTCAAGATCTCATATAAGATCCCGTCTGCCGTATTACATGAATACCTAAAACCGATCGTCAATAACCTAGGTCCACTGATTCTATCCGATTCCTATCCAGGAAAGTCCACCATTGACCAAATATTCACACCTCAGCAGATCTTGGAAAAAATCTGTGAATATAAAATCGATTCAAAGTTGCCTATGATAGCGTATATAGAGACGAGTTAAACAGAACCATGCCTAGTCTCGGCATCCCTGCCAAGTTCGTCCATTTGTGCAGGATGACGATGGAGAACTCTCGCTACTCCATCAAAGTTGGGAAGAACACCACCGAACCGTTCGATGTCACGAACAATATTCACTTCCAAATGATAGTTTATCAACATAAGCCAGGCAACTTCACGTTGTCACACAAGAAATGATGGAAAGTTGTCAGCTCGCACGATTTTGGGGCCAATTGACAGGTTCCATTTCTCGAAATCAACTCACTGCCAAATTGTGATTTCAATAAGTCGACCAATGCAACGAATCGAAGCAAAAAGCTATTATGGTCACACAATACAAATCCTTTGTATTTGCACTGTTTCGGAATTGGTCCTACGAAACCATTCTTCTATCATAGTTTAGCCTTTAGTCTATTCACGATGATGTGAATCGTAAAGTTTATCAAAGCAAACAAAACACACTTTCCCATATACTTATGTATGAGGAAGTATTCTAAGCATTCCGAACTGGAGATTTCAATTAAAATTGATGTTACGATTATAGAAAAACAGCCTGTCTATCTGGCGTCTGTAGGCTTACTTCCGGAGCGAAATCCGAATAGATAGATATATGCCGTCGTAGACTTTTTCATTGACCTTTTATTGCCAACCATTCTTCCATACATTATTTTCATAAATCTTTACCGGATTAGCTAGAGAAAGCAATATAAGCAATCTGAGGGCACTTTTTCTTCGACTTACGCTTATCTCCACTTTTTAGTCCTCACTAAATTTTGGAAAATTAAAAAAATAATGTATTTGTTCGTATTTTGTTGATTTTACGTGCATAGATGTAAAATCACCTTGCAAACGGGTGTATATTTACTTCTGTGATTAACTGTATATCCCATTCTTAGTCCACGTTCTCCTGTCAAATGCTGTCTTCTTGTAGACTAAACTGTGATCTACCTTAATATGCACCATAATCCCAGGGCACTATGACGGCAGACGCTGTTCCTGACTCGAACGAATGGTGGTGAAAATAATTTTGAAATTTGCGCTACAATATAAAGCGGAAAATTTACTTTAACTATGAAAATATAGAACAATGGACATAGAGTGATGATTCAAATAAACTGAGTTTGTGTTTAACCCGTTGGTAGTTGGTGTACGTTGGACATTTTAGTGAAACCTACGGATGTATGTAGTTATAAAATAAAGGCGTAACGAAGCGTGATGTTTCATTAATATGTTGGGTATATCTGTAAGAAGCTAATTGCATGCACTCCGTCGAACTCTTTTATGAACATCAAGTTTTTTGTACATTGTTATGTACATATGAAACTTCACGTTTGAACAACTTTACCAAATTATCAAAATTTGTTTTGAATATAGATTTTCGTTTTCCGAAGTTTATTGACGACTTCGTGGTTACGTACTCGTATATTAAGCTACGATTTCACTTTATGATAAATGGTGAAAAATTTGACCAATGTCGTATTAAGTGTCCTATCAAAATTGTATCAAACACTACCAAAACTGTAAATGGTCAAACGTTTGTATTAAAAATATGGATCATTTGTCGTACAGTAGAATCGTAACTTTATGGCACACATAATCGTCCATCTGAGGAAGCCATCTATTGAATTTTGGGTAGACTTTGTATCAAATACACTATAAATGATGCAATAACACCAACACGCCAAGAGGATGGGCGTACTGAATAGAATACCGCCATTGTAACGGAAAGTGTGCAAGAACATCGTCGGTTGGAGCAATTGGGACTCGCAAGCTGAGCTGTTGTTTTGTCGCCAAATTGTGTTCAGCGATTTGGCTTATTTTTTGTTTGCCAATAAGCATAATTTTCGCATATGAAATGAGACCAATGTAGAAGAGACCTTACAGACACAATTGAATCTAGAGAAATGCACGTTTGGTGCGATTTACGCTATTGTAGCATCGTTCGACCTTATTTCTTCTAAACTGAGGCCGGAGCTCATCCTACGACACAATTTGACGATAAGTTGGTTTTAAAAAAATGGACCTGTCAATTCTCCTACAAGAGTGTCCGATTTGACACCTATCGATTATTCCTTGTAAAGCTGCGCAAGACTATGTTGGTAAACCAACAAGTCATTCGTGACAGATCGCCACCATTGTTCGAAAATGTGTGCCAAAATTGGACGGACAGAACGCAGTTTGTCAAGAAAAGGCACTGTGGCCATATACACGAAATAATTTTCAAATATTTTGGATTGATCTTTCAAATGGAAAAATATTTTTGTTGCTAGTTTTCTGTGTTCATTTTTTTATATTTAAAATTCTATCGGGCTTAAAAATACCTGTTGTAATGCGGAAGATGTTCAAGTATTGTACAATTTTGGCATGGTGATGTAGCCACGTTCGTTCATTCGTAGCACTTTTGTGTTTCCTTTTTTAAAGCTACATACCTATGCGAGTATTACCAGTATAACTGCGAGCAATTGTGATAACCCTTCCACTGTTGATACACGGAGCGATAAATGTAGTTAAATTCGACAAAAATTGTATGAAATTCATTACAAATGCAATGCATTTCCAGCCCAGTAAAATGTTGTTGTCAAATTAATTACAGAAGTAGTACAACTCAGTAAAAATATATACACTCGATATTTAGTCAGATTTGCTGTAGCTTATACAAGTAGAATAATAGACTTTATTAGTAATAAAACTGGCCTCAAATAAAGTAATAAGCTGTAGAAATAACTTAATGCATAGTTATTTAAATCAACATAAATTTCTTCAACTAAATTATTTTATATGTATTGTAAATAAGTAAATCTAAGTGAATAGAATTAATTCAATAATCGTATGTGAATGCATATGTCCCTATATATGTATGTACGAGTATGCACATGTATTCCGATTGAATAAGAAAACACGAAGAGTATCATCCTCCTTCCGTCAGCCAGACGGCTTTCTCTTAAATTGGGAAGAAACAGCGAAAGGAGAATATAAAAAAAAAGAATTACCTCCCACTAGGTGCAGATTCGAGATCATGATAAGGAAAAGAATTATTTGAATTCTGAATTTTGCAAAAGATATTCTTGATTAGATCTGAGCTTCTGGATGGCGGATCACGATTAAGTATACACCATTTTAAAAGTTAGGCTCTCAGGCAATGCAACTGCAAAAACCCCGTTCAATTTCGTGTAGCAGTTTTCGCGTGGTACGTGTGGATGCAGTTTAACGGTTACAGTTTTATTGTGTGTTGTTCTTAAATGAATAAATCGCACGCAAAAAACGTCGGAATAATACTTCAAAACACTTGCCAATAATGCAATCATCGACAAATTCGTATCCCAACAATTTCTGTTGGTACAATTTAACAGAACTTACTTACTTAGGTGGCGCTACAGTCCGGGGTGGACCTGGGCCTCAACCAACAAACCTCTCCAGCCAGCACGGTTACGAGCCAGCTGCCTTCAGTTGCGCACGCCAAGTTGGTTGAGGTCCCACTCCACTTGTTTGCGTTACATACCACGAGGTCGTCCTCTACTGCGCCGTCCATCCGGTGTGGATTCGAAGACTTTCTTGGCGGGAAAGTTGGGTTCCATCCGCTCTAATTGACACAGCCATCTTAGTCGCTGTATGTGAACACTTCTGGCTAAGTCGATGTCCTTATATAGGCCGTATAGTTCGGCATTGTACCTTCTCCTCCACTCACCGTCTATGCAGACGGGACCAAAGATCGCTCGAAGAACTTTTCTCTCGAAATAACCAAGGGCATCCTCATCCGGTTTTGTCAAAGCCCATGTCTCTGCGCCATACAGCAGAACTGGGATGATTAGTGTCTAATAAACAGTTACCTTAGTAGCTCGAGATAGGGCTTTGCTATTCAATTGCCTTCTTAGCCCATAGAAACAACGATTGGCAAGAGTAATTTTTCGTGTGATCTCCCTACTGCGGAGTTCACCATAGAGCCTAGGTAGACAAAATCCTTTACTACCTCAAAATTATATCTGTCTATTGTGGCGTTCTGTCTAAGACGCCGGTGTTGGGTGTCCTTTTTTGTAGACATCATATATTTTGTTTTGCTTTCATTGGCCGCTAAACCCATCTTTGCTGTCTCGACCTCAATACTAGCAAAAGCCCCATTGACTGCCCGCTGAGCTCCTCCGATTATGTCAATATCATCGGCGTAAGCGACTAGTTGTGCAGACTTGTAAAAGATTGTACCTCCGGTGTTGTCTTGTGAGCTTCGTACAATTCTCTCAAGTACTTGTTAAAAAGATCGCATGATAGCGCGTCACCTTGTCTAAGACACTTCCTGATATCGAACGGTTCGGTGATATTCTTACTGACTTTGATGGAGCAGCGAGAGTTCTCCATCGTCATTGTGCACAAACGGACGAGCTTGGCAGGGATGTCAAGACTAGACATGGCGAATGACGAACAGATAAAGCCACTCCATAAGAACCGGTCAAACTCCATATTGTTTCTTCCATCAATTCGATTGTTTCCGTATTCTTCGTTTCCTCACTTTGCTGATTGATTTTCACGAGGCGCCAAGTCAGGAGACTACTTAAGTAATTAAATTATAATCCAAATGTTATCTAATTGTATTCTTACATATATGAAATAAAGGATTTGTAACCTAGCACCAAACGAAACCAATTTATTTTTGTGCAAGTTAGCAAAAGAGTTTCCGTTGCAGCCAAACTTGCTGCAACAATTTTACAAATCGTATGGTTCAACGTGAAAGCAATCCAGCGACTACTAAACTCCAAAGATGCCGCCAAAAAGGATAGAAAATCTGCAGCCGTTTGCCTCATCCAGCCGCATAAACCAGTCGTCCGTCAAGAATTCCCAAACCCAGCAATAGGAATACAACTGCTGCTCCTGTGACGAGTCCGATGCCACCAGGAACATGGTCCAGTGCGATCAATGCAACGCTTGCAACCACTATTCCTGTGCTGGTGTGGATAGCTACATATGAGAGGAAGAATACGTATGCAAAGTGCAGGTAAGAATGTCTGTGTATCTAGTTTTCCAGGGGCGGTATCCGCATCTGCAGCAAGCCAAGCCAAAACTGCTACGTCCAATGTTCATTCGAATGGTGTCGTCAGTACAACCATAATTTTTGCTGCACCTATGACCTCCTTGCACTCTGCGACATCTTCGCTTATTGCTACTGCATCGTCGCAGGAACGAACAGCCATATACACTGCTGCGTTCGTCCAAAGTATTTCTGTGCGAAGTGTGGCCGAAGTTGTTACTACGTGTGGAAGCTCTGTTGCTGCGTTACATTCTGCGACAACCTCACTTAACTAGAACGAATCTTATCGGCTGCCAGCAGCATCACCTAGTGCTGCGTTTGCTAAAAGTGCTGCCACAATTTCTGCGCATAATGCGGCCGAATTTGCTGCTTTGTGTGGGAATCGCGTTTCTGTTATCGTATCAGCTGAGGGCGCCCCTTCGCCCTCCTTTGCAATTAACCCAGCCCAGCATGCAACTGGTTTGCCATCGCACACTTCGATGCTCACGACCACTGCCCATAAGGCTGTAACTGTTGCTGCACATAAAGCGTCCATGGCACCGACCATATCACCGATAAATGCGACAAGTGGTTTTAGTCGAGTATTTCCCGTCGATGAACCGAATACTGTGGAGGCACTCATTTTCGACACTGCTCCAGAAATGAAGGGTAAACCCCCGGTTTTTATGAGCCAACAGCGACGAAGGTCCAACAGCGCATCCAGGGCCGATTCAACAAAGGACTCCAGCTGGAGTTGCAGAAAGTCAAGGAGGAGAGAACATTGAGGGAACACGGGAGAGAGAGGAGCTCGAACAAAAGAAAAAGGGAGATGCCAAATACCTAAATAGTACAAAATCTTGAGTCAGAGTCCGGTGATGAGTATGCAGAGGAAAATTCAATTGAAATTATGTACATAATTATTATTTTACTTAGGTACAAATATATATATATTGTATACATCTGGGCGTTCATACTCCTTCAAATCAAAAGTACTTTGAATAAAAAACTAGTGCTGCATTTAGGAGTTATCAGTTCCCCAAGTATATGTACATACAAATAAATGATTCGACTTCAAATATATTTGTTATTTCTATGTGGTAATATTCAGGGTTATCGTGAATAAATGTTCCCTCGGAATTTGTCCCCCGAACAAAAATTAGGTATCTTCAAAAAAGAGGAAATAATTCCGCGCAAACGAAATAGGTATCATGAATGAAAATGCAGGAGAATTTTCAACGCAATCGCGATATTTAATTTTTCCCCGAAGAATTTTTTCCCTATTTTTGAAGGTCCCAAATTTTTGTCCGGAGGAAAAATTCCGAGGGAACATTTATTCACGATAACCCTGATTGGGATGGCCAATAAGTTCCCTCTGTTTATCGTTACTGTTCCCGTTAACTTTGATTGACGCGGTTTGTAATTGTTGCTTCGAGCTTGCAGTTTTTTCTTCTTTAAATACTCATCGCAGTACATATGTGAAAGAACGTTCATACCGATCGGTTGTGTTTTACGCATTTGGTAAACTTTTGAAAATGGCAAATAAGGATTTATTTTCGGAAAGGAAAAAACGCTGCACAAACACATAAGAAGAATTTCGCTGTGCACGGGGATAACTCTGTAAGCGCTTGGACTGTTCGCGAGTGGTTCCGGCGTTTTCGTTATGGCGATTTCACATGCTCTGACTTGCCCCGTTCTGGACGACCGGTTGAGATTGATGGGGACCAAATTAAAGGTCTTGTTGAAAATAATGCACACTACACAACCAGGCACATAGCTGATATACTGGATTTATCGAAATCAAGCGTAGCAAATCACTTGCGTAAAGTGCAATACGTAAATCAATACGATATTTGGCTGCCGCACAATGTGAGCAAAAAAAATTTATTGGATCGTGTCTCCATCAGCGATTCCCAGCAGAAACACAACGAAAGTAAACCATTTTTAGAACGGATGATAATGGGCGATGAAAAGTGAATACTTTATAATAACGTGGAACGGAAAAGATCATGGAGGAAAAGAGGTGAGCCACCTTTAGCAATTCCAAAAGCTGGTCTTCACCCTAAGAAGGATATGCTCTGTATTTGGTGGTATTGGAAGATAATTGTGTATTATGAGCTTCTCTGCATAACCAAACCATTAATTCCGATAAATACTGCTCTTAATTGGATAAACTGAAGGATGCAATTACCGAAAAACGGCCGGAACTGGCTAACCGGAGGACGTCGTGTTCCATCAAGACAACGCTAGACCGCATGTCTCTTTGCAGACTTGGCAGAAGTTGGTGCAGTTTGGATGGGATGTTTTACCTCACCCGCCGTGTTCACCTGATCTTGCGCTTTCGATTACCATTTATTCCGGTCCCTGCAGAACTCACTTAATGGAAAAAAGTCCGTCTGGATGGAAGCTTGTAAAATCCACTTGGAGCAATTCTTCGCCAATTAAAATCAAACGTTCTACGAAAGGAGCATTATAAAATTGCCCAAAAGATGGTATAAAGTGGTAGAAAATAATGGTGCATATATAACTGATTAAAGTTTTTCCTAACAATAAATATTTAATCTTTCATTCCGCCTAAAGAAAAACAGAGGGAACTTATTGGTCAACCCAATATAAATAGGCAACGTTGCTATATTTCGGGTTTTGATGCATAGATTTTTCTTCGCCTTGATATAATTGTATGTAGATATATTTGTATACATATATGTACATATATGCATTTGCATAAAATATTTTATACCCCAACTACAGGTTTCGTTTTTATTATTTACAAACACTGTTTTATTGTCATTTCATTCTCTGTTTTATTTTTTAATCGTACCTAAAATAGGCAAATCTTCCTCTCTCTCTAGCTACGGACCCATTGTGTTGTGTGCAGCGCTGCCACTTTTACTACAAAGTGGCATCTACTAGCTTTGTCCAAAAATCTACTAGCTTTTTACCTCATCTTCAAACAAAATGAAAACAAGTCTGTTTTGAAGGGAGGTTTTTTAGTGGGTAAGAATCCCACACTACTATGAGCAGTGTCTAGTGTCTGTTGAAGATTTTCACCTACCCTCGAAAATTCGGCCGTTTCTTGACAATATCTTTCAAATTCTTCAACATTTATGTGAAATCCGGAACACAAAGTGTCTAAAACTATTTTTAGGCGATATAACAAATTTTTATCAAGTCCTGTTATAGCTGTTGATACTTCGTATGAATTGAAGAATCTTCTGCTGGTGTTACCATCATTCGTGTTACTAAAATTTGATTTTGGTGTATCCACTTAAAGTCCAAGTTGTTGCTTGAACTGATTTTGAATATCTTTCTTCTTGTTTTCCACAACTTGTTTTTCTTCATTCGTTAATCTAACGTTCCACTTTTTCACAGGTAACCTGTAAGCTACATGTAACATACCCTCGAAAAACCGTATGCGGGCATGAAGCAAAGCAGAGACCAAAATTTAAGTTTTATTTTTTGCATGATCTCCTTTTTGTTAAATTATTAAACTCTGAGGAAGGTGCTTCACATATGTTACACCTAGCTGTTGATTCGGTATGTGTTGCGGCATTACATACTTCACCGTCTACCATGGTGAATAACATTTTATGTTTTATATTCAAACCATGAACTTCTGTAGCAGAAAGTTCTTCAATTTGTTTTTTTATGTAATCTATTTCTTCGTTAATTATTTCGTTTGTTTCTTTTATAAATCAAATTCTTATTGGTCGACAATAACGAGGGGATGACGGGGTTGGGTTTTGCCAAAGAATTTTCATTTCAGACCCATAAACTAGCTGAAGTGGAACTACAGAGCTTTGGAAAATGTTAGCATCAGAATCAGCTTCATTTTCAAATTTCATTTTATATTGGCTCTGATGGGATCCGTCACAACCCCACTTACTTATTAAAATTAATGTTTCTTTGTATTCATAACTTAAAAGACCTGCAGCTTCCCGAAGATGTATGATAAGACGACTCACCGTGTGATCCATCAACTTTTGCACTTGCACTTCAGCACATATCTCAGTTATGGAATGTATTTCTGGGTAGCATTCTTTTTTAACCTTTTGTAGTAGAGAATAGCAAGGAAAGAAATGTTTGTTAGTTCTCTACCAATCTCATACTGGGCTTTTGTAAGTCCTGCTTCTGTAAACATTGACAGAGCACCTAAAGGTGATAACTCTTGAAAATGTACAGATCATGTTTTTGACAAACCTGCAATAGGTAACGATACCATCCCATTCAGCCACTCAGCATTGCTTTTCTCAAACCTTGATTTTGTTTTTCGGGCAGCTATCCATTTTTCTTTAAATTGGTGTTAAATGAGTGATAGTCATTGCTTTGCATTGACTATTTTATCATTTTCCATATATTGACTTAAAATTTCTCGTTACATGAAATCATGTTTTTCATCAAATGTTGTTTCATTTGAGCTTTGCATAATATTATACAACTCTTTTCGGGCGATTAACCTCAATCCAGAAGGTCCTATTTACATATTTAAAGCAAATTAACACCAGAAAATAGTTTCCAAATATGGTATGTACCACAAAAAAAAACACAATATTTTACAAAAGGGCTCTTTGGGGCAGCTTAATCCTTTACTACACACTTCAATATTTATAACTTCATAAAACAAAACAAATTTCACTGCTTAGAAACACTTAGAAACATATTTAAATGCTTTTTAAACAAAAAAGAAATGCATATTTTCTCATAATTTACGTAAGGCTAAATTATAGCCTGTATATACAAAAAATACATAAGTACAAATCCAAAACATATATTACATAGTTAAATAAATACTTGGTCTGCAATTATCCATAGTTATTTAAATTTAAAAAAAATTAAAATCAAAAATATAAAAATATCAATGATGCACTTAATTCGCGCTTTTTCCAAAATTGGTTTAACACTTCACGCAATTGTTTACTTTTGACTGATCGCGTTGCACTCTGTGACAAGATAAAGCTTTGGGGGTTTTGAATTTTTATAGGTTTACTATTAAGGTTTTAAGAAAATAACAAACCAGGGTTGGCAATTGAAAACAAAAAAATACCATTTTGACCAAGAATTGGGCGAATATACTACTCTGTGCGCCGCCCCCGGAGTTCCTCTGAAGCATAAACAACTGAGCTTCAAAAACCACCACACCAAAACCTTTCTCTCTCTCTCTTTATCTATTCTTTTCAATGCCCGGACTGTGTGTAAACATGTCAAGGGTATTCATAACCCCTTGAGTGCTCGCAAATTATAAAGTCAGCGGCTTTCCGAACTGTGGTGATTTCGGCTTGAAAAACGCTGCAGTGATTTGGAAGGTTAAAGGAGAGGTGTATGTCCAGATCTTCTGAGAAAATTCCGGCACCGACTCCGTCCTTGGTTTTGAACCCGTCCGTGAAAATTGACAGCGATTCGTTGTAAAGGACACTGCGTTGCGTCCACTCACTTCTATCCGGTATCGAGTGCGTGTAGCCCTTGTTAAAATCATATTCAGTGGGCAGATGGTCAGTGGAATTGAGAAGATGACGGTGCATCGAAAGTATATTGGCATGTCCCGTGTGTTGCTCCTTCCACTGCTTGGAGCCTCTCAGTCTTATTGCCGAGCTGACAGCCAATTGTTTACTGACGATGTCAATCGGAAGCAGGTGGAGCATGGTTTGGAGCGCCGCTGTAGGAGAAGTTCTCAGTGCAGGTAATGCTGAGACATGCAACTCGCTGAGTTTTTTCCATTATGGATAGGTTGGAATTCTTCCCCAAGGCGGGCCACCATACCAATACTCCATACATGAGAATTTATGACCGACGTGTATAGCCAGTGCAACATGCTTGGTTTAAGGCCCCAAGTGGAGGCTACAGCTTTCTTGCAGATGTATAGGGCGGCCAGCGATTTCCTGGCCCGTTCGACGACATTCTCTTTCCAAATTAGCTTGCGATCAAGCTTTAGGCCTAAATAGCTAGCGCTATTTGAAAGCTTGAGGGTGGATCCCCTTATCTTGGGCGGAGTGAAGTCAGGGAACTTGTGTTTTCTTGTGAATAGAACTAGCTCGGTCTTCGTCGGGTTAACGGTGAGGCCGCATATATCGGTCGATCTGAGCAGTTTATTAAGAGCAGACTGCATGACATCGGCCAGCGTCTACATAGGCAATAACATTGCATCCAGTTTTTTCGATTTTTAGAAGGGCCTCGTTGAGCACCAAATTCCACAATAGTGGAGACAGTACACCCCTTTGAGGGGTGCCTCGATGTGCATGTCGTTTGACAGTGGTACTTCCGAAGGATGCTGTTATTACCCTGTTCCTTAGAATGTGTTCTATGAAACAACAGATGGGTTCGCAGATGTTGAGCCTGCGTAAGGCACTGGTAATCGAATTTGTTTCAACGTTGTTGAAGGCTCCCTCTTTGTCTAGAAATGACACTGGGGTGAACTCTTTGATTGAGAGTGATTTTTTGATAGGGCGGATGATGGAGTGCAAAGCCGTTTCGACAGGTTTACCTTTTTGTTAGGCGTGCTGTGACGTGGATAGTAAGGTGCTATCAATAGTGGGCTTGATGTGTAGGTCCAGGTTTCTATCCAGAATCTTGAGAAGGAAGGATGTTAGACTAATAGGTCTCAGGTCCTTTGGGAGGGTGTTTGATGTCTTGCCCGCTTTGGGTATAAAGACCACTCTGGACGGAGGCCAGGCAGTTGGTGTTGTTCCGAGCTCAAAACATGCCTTCAGAATATGGGAAAGATACTGCCATACCATGTTGAAGGCCGTCTGAATCTGGGCCGGAAAAATACCGTCTGGTCCCGGGGATTTGAATGGTTCGAAACTGTTTACTGCCCACTTCAGCTTATCTTCGCTGATCAGATGAGGAGGTGCCTGTGGGCGTGCAGCCGGGGAAGTGAGTGTCCATGAGCAGGTTGAGCGATGCTTCGTCCGATTGCGCCCAGGATACATTGGGATTTATAAGGACACTAGGTACAGTTGGTGTTTTGGAGAGGACTTTTCGCAGTCTAGAGGATTGAGACGTGTTGTCAATACTCTGACAAGAACCGCGCCAGGATCTGCGTCTAGCTTTCGGAACCTCTATTTTGAAGTTCTTCAGACTTTCTTTGTAGATCTCCCAGTCCAGTGGTAGCCTTGTTCGTTTGGCTTTATTGAATTGTTTCCTGCTTATGCAGCGAAGACTGTTAAGTTCTGCATTCCACCATGGGGGACGATTGCCAACCTTTATCTTGTGATCCAACAGGATTCGATGAAAGCTGTATTAAGTGCAGAAGTTAGAACAGTGTTTAGCTTGTCTAATTCCAATTGTGTAGTTAGTGTAGTGTACACTTGATTGGATAGTTTAGCAGAGAGGGGTTTATTGTGTAAGGACCAGTCGGTTTTCCGTCGATTGCGGAAGACTAAGGGTGCGATACTGCGACAAATTTCCAGTTTGTACTCCAGATAACGGTGATCGGAAAACGAATGGCTGTCAGATACAGTCGAGTTAGAAATTGCAGGATAGATACTGTGGAAAGCAAAGGTGACGTCAAGCACCTCTTGCCGGGTCTTAGTAATAAAAGTAGGACTATTTCCTCTGTTGCAAACTACTAGGTCGGTGCGAACCAAATACTCGAAAATGGACCTACCTCGAGGGTTAGTACGCTACTACCCCATAGATCATGGTGCGCGTTGGCGTCGCACCACAATATGATGGCTTCTCTTCTCCTCCTTGCTTCATCTACCGCTTCTTCCACTTCCTTGGATGGAGCAGACTCGGGGTATTCATAGCCTAGGTATCCTGACGCCAGCCAGTTGGTGGTATTTTTTGATTTAAGCAGTGTTACTGCTAGGTCTCTTGTGCTATGGTGGGGGAGAAAAGTTAAGTTCAAGGAGGTTTTAGCAAGAATGCAAGCTCGGGTTCTACCTACATCCTTTGCGTGGTATAGCGTATATCCTGGGGCCCTCAATCCTATGACGGTGTCATCTCTTATCCAAGGTTCTTGGATCAGGGCAATGTCAAAGCCTCGTTCACTGAGGCGAAGTAGCAGGTTAGCGGATGCTAAGCAAGAATGGTGGAGATTAATCTGTATCAGTTTGAGCATCATTATCAGCTGATACGGACCTCTCCACGACGGTAGCGTTTAGGTCATCGGGGGATGATGGTTCATCATCAGGGATTTCAACGCGGGGGAGGGCAGGAGTCGCCAAGTTAGAGGGAACCGCGATGGTATTTCGGTCCGCCGTGAAAAGCCTTACATCTATCACCTTCAGACCACAACGGATCATGAACTCCTTCGCGCGAAGTAGAGGTAACGATTTGGCGGTTAGAGAGATGATTAGCGAGTGGCCAGATCTCTTGGTGTCATTATCCGTCTTCTTAGAGCTCGGTGGCTCCTCAAATGCCTTCCAGTCTTTGACTGGTAGGTCCGGATTCTGGTAGGCGATAAGGCTAAGGATTTTTGCTGGCTCGGGCGGTTTGAGTGGAACCCATACCCTTGCTTTCGGCCTGTGGGGGGTTTGGCTCCGTTCCACCGCCTTGAGTTTGGCTCCTGGCCAGATTTCACCTATGCTGCTAATGGCAGCGGCGATGAAGTCGACCGAGTTCTGATCGTCGCATGCGATCAGCTTAACAAAGCCTTGATGCCAGCCAGCGTCCTCAAAGGTGGGTGGAGAGTTGGGATGAGTTAGGATCATTCTCATCATCATTCTGCCTTCAATGAGCCTTAACTTATCGAAGGAGATCCTCCCTTCTTCGTCAGTCCAATATCGCGACGACGAGGCTGTCCTTGACTGTCTCGGAGGAGGGTTTGGAGCTCACTGAGCTCTTTGTCCTCTTGAGGCGTTGGACTGGATCTGCGTCTCTTGGGCGCAGAGTCTATCGCGACTACGGACTGGCCCCCAGCTTGGTTTGGTAAACCAGATCGACTCGATGTGTCATTAGCGTGGGAGCGATTTTTTCGAGGAGAGGGATTTACTCTTCGATTCGTGGGTTGGCGAGTGCCCCGGGTGGAGGACTGGCGTGAGCCATGGGTGGAAGGGTGGCGTGTGCCACGGGTGGTTGGGTGGCGTTGCCCACGGGTAGCGAAGTGCCGTAGAGGCTTAAGCTTCATTAGTTCGTTGAACTGTCTGGCAATGTCAGTTGTCCAGACGTGAGACTCCCGCTCTTGCTGACTCCACTCCTTTTCCGCCGAAGGATAGGAGAGACTAGGTAGAATGATTATCTTTAAGTTTTACTTCGAGCCTCTTTAAGTGAATCGCTCATCGTTGCGGCACTACCGCTTTGGACGTGATACGTCCCCGATGTCGATTCGAAGCGTTTCGAGCTCTAGTTTAAGCCATCACACCACGACAAGGTAGATAATCAAGTGATGGAGGACCGACCAGTTATTCACTTTCAAAATGATTCTTGAGAAGGCCTGGGAGTATGCTAAACCTGTGTATACCTGTTTTGCGTATTTGGCGAAAACATGTGTTAAGGTTCTTCGAGGCAAAAGTATGGGATTGATCGTTCCCTATTAAGGGCGATGCACTAAATCAATACCCTTCACTGTGGGGTTGGACTCCGCCAAGAGTGCACTTTGTCACCTCGCCTCGTCCATCATATATGGACTGGATGTTGCAGCGCAGCCGTGGCAGAGAATTTTGCAAAGCGAGGGACTAAAAGATTAGGCATCTTCTCTTTGCGGATGATTTGGCCATCCTTGGGTCCTCTTAAATCGAAATGTTTGTAGCCGTTTGTGATGATGCTGGAATGAAAGTAAACGTGAATAAATCGAAAGTAATGTTTTTTTTCCAGAACGCCCCTTCAGTACACTATGCATGTTTTTGGAGTCCCACTGAAGCAGGTGGGTAAGTTTAAGTATCTCGGGTGTTATTCACGCGTGATGGAAATATTAATGCCGAGTTATTCTGTTGAATTGGTCAGGGTGACGGTGAATAGATTTTCAGAGAGCTTGGTCAATATGTTATAAGGAGGCCGCAATGAGTGTTCAAGCTCAATTATCGGTTTTTAACTCGGTATGTCTTCCAGCTCTCACTTATAGTTGCGGATAGAAGCCGCTGAAATAGATTCCTTCGCGTTGTTGCCGGAATAAAGCGTAGGGATCGATTGCGCAACACCAGAGTACGCGAGGTGTGCAATGTTGGGCAGCTACTCCTCCGAACGGGAGGTGTATGCTATGACGGTTTGGTCACGTAGCGTATGTGCCCAAACTGGCTTCCAAGACGTGCCATGATTGGCATGCCATCAAGTTAGCGATCCCTCGGTAGGCCTAGAAATAGATGGTTGGATCCAGTCCGACATCTTTCCTGGATTCATCTAGGGATTCTTTCTAATGTGTTGGAGTCTACGGTGGAGAATCAAGAATGATGGAGAGTGTACCTAATCATCCTACCCCCAGGACCTTCATAAAGGATTAGCGGGTAAACTATTTCAATGACACAACTGAGAGTGCTCTAAAGAAGTGTACTTGAAATCGCATATTAAAAGACCCAGCGAAGCGGGTACAGCCAGCTAGTAAATACTATAAAAGTAAAGTCGATTTTCCTTGTGAACACCGTTTCTCGAAAACTACTAGACGTAGGAACTTGTTCTACCATGAGGTTCCAAGTTCGAATCCCAGAAAACACCAAAAAGTTTTTCACGGTCCCACCTCTCGCGAGCGTCTGACAAACATCCGAGAGTATTGTGTCATGAAAAAGCATCTCAAATCGTTCGGACTCGGCATTAAACTGTAGGTCCCTTCCATTCGTGTGAAAAATATAACGCACACAACATGAGAGGTTGCCAGAAGCTAGGCCCTGGCACTTTAAAGTGCTGTTGCGCCAAATATTTGTATTTTTGATTTTTGTAGGTACTTGAAATTTGCACAGTTATTCCTTATTTTGCCTAGATGCGAGATAAGAAGCGATTTTCCGAAATTCAAGGTCTAAGTGGCATAAAGGGGTTTGAGATCGCATTTTCCATCTGTAAATATTGATTCCACAGCCGTAGCTCAGTACTGGCTCTCCGGATTAAAAAAATTAAAAATAGGTGGATTTAGTAAATTTGCCGCTGATTCATATAAGGTATCACACATCCTTCTGCGTTGTCCTGAAGCTGAGCAATGCTAAAAACAATTAATCAAATCATCGCCCACAATTTTCCTTCAGTGGAGACCAGGGCCAGCAGACATGCTGCAGTGGCTGGGCGGGCTTGTGTATGCTCTGGTGGGGATTCCCACGGGAGAAGTTATAATTGACCTTACGCATTTTTGGTATTTTATTCAGTTGGCAATCACGAGTATATTTTAACAAGTAAATGAGCGTCAACTAAAATGCGGGCGTAGCAAAGCGAGCACTGGTCAGCTAGTTTTTCATAAAACTTTGAAAGAAATGTTTCACTACTCTAGATATAACTTTAATTTTATTCGGTCTTAGTCATAGTATATGGTTACGTTCACACCTGGTCAGGTGCACCAAAACCATATTACACTTCTTAGATAGTATATCGCGTTATAAAGCTTGTAGGAGACATGAATAATGCGAACAGTTTTGTTTCGCTTGAATATCGATATATCCACTGAAAGTGCTCAAACGAAGCAGCCAGTTTACTAAAACCTATCTTCGGACGTACCACGAAATATAGAGATTATTGACGTATTATACATATATGGACTCCTAGTGCGCAACTTCACGCATGCTTCAACATCTCAAGCTCTCTTGTTTCACAGCGGGAAAAGTTGGAAACTGGTACTTTGTTTGACAGTTCGCCAGCCAATGGAAAAAAAAATAAGTTGTGCTTTGATTTGTGTTTTTGATTGTGGAAAAATAAGCTGGGAACATTTAATTGTGGAATAAATAATAACTCTAACTAAAAAGTGGAGGATAGAGATATAATGAGGTGCTACGTGGTTGGCTGTGATTCACAAAATTCAAATTGATAATATTGAAACTGTAGGAAACATGAAAATATTTCCAGTGACATCTATGGCACCAAATATTGAAACTATTTAACTGTTAACAGTTTTTTACAACCACCATGCTTAAACAAATATAGATGGCGCAAGTTTCTATGGCGAATATCTATGATGGCACCACGTGGAGGTATAGTTTGCATAGCATTCCATGTGTATGTTTTTTATGTTGTGAATGAGTTGTGTGTTTTGTATCTGATTGTGTAATACTTACAATACTACAAATGGTTCCAAATGTTGAATATAAAAGACAATCCCAAGAATGACGCAGAACAATTTATTGTTTGGTAAAATGAAACGAAGTAAAAAGAAAAAGATACGTGACAAGAACAATCGTTGAAATTCAGAAGAGTTAAAAGACAGTCTTGCCAGACCAAAGGAAACTACTAGAATAAATTAAATGTCATGGCAGAATGTTGCCAAAGCGCTGGTTGAATTCAGGTCTCAACACGCCTTCCTCAAACAGCGCATCCTTACATGACGTCAACCCGATGTCCCTCATACATCGATAGTGTGCTGGCCCAGAAAGTGGTTTAGTCAATACATCCGCTGGCATCTTGTCAGTTGGGGTGTACACGACGGCCATCTTTCCATCCTTTAACAGCTGACGCACAAAGTGATACCTGGTTGCAATGTGCTTCGTACGTGAGTGACAAACTGCATTCTCGGCTATGTGCTTTGCTCCTTGATTGTCTGTTCCAACTGTAATTTCAGCTAACTCAGGCAAATTCATTTCGCTCATCAGGTTTCGAAGATATGTTGCTTCTCTAGATGATTCAGATAGTGCGACATATTCTGCCTCAGTTGTCGAAATAGCTACCGCTTTTTGCTTTTGAGAACGCCAGGTGATTGCTGCTCCACTCAGTGTTAAAACGTATCCTGTATACGATACTCTATCTATCTCGTCGTTCGCATGATCAGCGTCTGAAAATCCTCGAAGACCAAGTGTGTCCTTTGTGTACACCAACCCATAGTTCTCTGTACTTCGCAAGTAGCGTAGAACACGTTTCGCAGCTGACCAATGCACGTCTTGATAACTCTCGTTAAACTGTGCCAGTCGATTAACTGTAAAAGCGATGTCCGGCCTAGTCGCAATCGCTAAATACATGAGCGAGCCGACGAGCTGCCGATATGGTTTTTCGCCTTGACGTCCTTCAGTTCGACGCTCCCCACTCGGTAATTTCGCCTTCGTATCGCTCGGGGTGCTGATCGGCCTCGATTCGTCCATCTTGAATTTCTTCAACAGCTCCTTAACATATGCCTGTTGTTTTAGTCTTATTTCCCCATTTCGTTGAATTATTTCGACGCCCAAGCAGTACCGCGCCAATCCGAGATCCTTGACCTCGAAAACAGCAGCAAGTCCTTCCCGGATACTGTTCAGTGTCTTCTGACTTCTTGATGCATATAAAATGTCGTCGACGTACACAGCAACGACTGTGAAATCTTCCTTACTTGATCCAAAATAGAGACATGTATCATTAGTTGCCGGCTTCAGACGTAGACCACGAAGTGTTTCGTCCAGTTTCTTATGCCACTGACGCCCTGCTTGTCGAAGACCATAAAGTGCTTTGAGCTTCTGGAGCATCTGCTTGGCCTTTCTTCCCACTCCATCCTTTTGTCCATCTTCCTTCACAAGCATCTGCAACGCCTGCTGAAAGTATTTTGGAGGATCCATATATATCTCCTCATCCAGGTCGCCATTCAGGTAAGCGGCAACGACATCCATCTGATGAACTGCTAATCTTTCACGAACAGCCAATGCCATTAACAGTCTGATTGACTCAAGACGAGCCACAGGTGCAAAGGTTTCCCCGAAATCTATTCCATGGCGCTGCGAAAATCCTCTGGCAACAACACGAGCTTTCTTCTTATTTATTTCGCAGAACAACTTTGCTGGTCACAACAGCCCTATTCGCTGGACGCTCGACCAGGTCCCATGTATTGTTCTTGATAAGTCCTCGAATCTCATCTTTGATCGCCTCCAGCCATTTTTGTGCTTCTGTTCCAGACATCGCATCATCGAGTGATAGCTCGCCAATATTCGCCATCTCAATAGTTCCGGCTCCATCCAATGGATCAAAGTAAACTTCGTCATCTGTTACCTCTTCCTTTTCGTCTTCATCCAGGTTCTGTTGTTCGACTTCTTTTACTTTGGCGTTACGCGATGCTGATCTCGTTTGATATATCCTTCGAGCCCCTTTGGGCTGCTCTTGGGACTCAGAAACAGCCTTCGAAACTCGTCTGCCATCTTGTGGTGTCGTCCTTGCTTCGGGCTCTTCATCTTCTTCCGATCGTTGCATCGGCATCTGCACTGAAGTTGGTCTGGATTCGCTTTCAGGAACTGCAAAGTATTTTTCTTGATCTTCCAAATCGACTAACTCGTTTTCGATGAACTTAACATCCCTTGTAATAACAACCTTTCGTTCTTCAGGAACCCACACTCGGTACCCCTTGGATGCTTCAGAGTATCCGACCATGATAGCTTCACTTGAACGCGCCTCGAACTTTCCCTTGCCAGGAGATTTGTTTAGCACAAATGCTTTTGATCCAAACACTTTCAAGTGGCTCAGATCTGGCAATCTTTTGTTCCAACGTTCAAACGGTGTGCGGCCGTCCAAACTAACCGTAGGACACCTATTTCGTAAATAGTTTGACGCCGCTACAGCTTCCGCCCAAAATTCATTCCCAACACCTGACTGGATGAGCATGCATCTCGCCATTTCGACAAGAAATCGATTTTTACGTTCCGCTACTCCATTTTGCTGTGGCGTATGTTGAACTGTAAGTCGTCGTTTAATTCCATTCTTTCTCAGAAAATGGTCAAACTCGTAGTTGCGGAATTCCCGCCCATTATCCGACATCAAACACTTAATTTTCTTACCAGTTTGTGTCTCTACGCGAGCTTTGTAGTCTTTGAAAGTTCTAAAAACGTCACTCTTCTGTTTCAGAAAGAAAACTTCACACCACCGGCTACTATCATCGATGAAAGTGATGAAGTACCTTGATTGAGCCAACGAATCTGTTCTAGAAGGTCCCCAGACATCAGTATGCACGAGATCCAACAGCTTTGTACATCTTTTGGACCTTTTAGGAAACGGTAATGACGTCATTTTGCTGCGAAGACAGACGTCGCATGACTTTAACCTTCCATCGTCGCTGATGTGTAGTCCGGTTGCCAATTTTCTCCGAGACATATCTAACATATCTCGTCCATTCAGGTGACCAAGTCTGCGGTGCCATAGTTCAAAACTCAATCCTTTTTCGTTGACCACGCACGCTTCTGGAGTACTTTCTTGGACGTAGTACAATTCTCCAACTCGATTGGCAATCACCTTGACTTCGTCATCATTTCCACGTACAACTGCTCTTTCCCTGTTGAACGTGATGGTGTTCCCGTGATCCGTTATCCTCGCAACAGAGAGAAGATTAGTTCTCAAGTTTTTGACTAATAACGTATTTTGGAGTTTTACTGACCTTTCAGACTTCCCGTCTGTAGTGACAATCCCGGCAGTTCCTCTTGCCTCAACACTTACGCTCGCATCGTTCGCCAACAGCAGCTTCCCGTGCACCATCGAAGGTGATGATAAAAACAAACGTTCATCATTGCACATATGGGATGTGCAACCACTGTCCAGACACCATCGTCCTCCACTCGCCCCCTTTAGAATCCCCAAAGCCTGATCTTCCACATCCACTATGCGGAAAGAACTTTCTACATTGTTTGATTCACCTTTTGAGTAGCTCCGTGGTTTCTTATTATCCGGACATTCAGACGCCTTGTGACCCACTTGATGACATCTGTAGCACTTATACTTGAACGCTCTGTTGCTTTCGCTTGCATTGCCATGGCTTTTCTTTCTTCTCTGGCATGCATCTCGACGAACATGCATCGCTTCTGTATCACCGTCCACCTTACGTTGATTTTGAGCGTCATACTTTTCTAAAATTTTCTCCCTCAGGACTGCTGGTTTTGGAAGATTGTCATGCGACTCCATCGCACATCGGAACAGTTCGAAACTGGGTGGCAGTCCGTTCAGCAGCAGTATCGACAACAATTCTTCATGTACATCGACACCCATGCTTTTCAGCTGTGAAACTGCATCGAAGAACTCCATTAAGTTCCTTCGCAGATCGTCGCCTTCCTGCATTTTGTAGGTCGCCACACGTTTCAACAGTGTCGCCTTCTTGACTGGTCCTGTGGATGCGAACTCAGACTTTAATCTTTCCTAGACATTCTTGGCCGTGTCCAATCCTTTCACCAGTCGCAACAGACTCGGATCAATGGCAATGATCAGATCTGCCTTTGCCCTTGCGTCGTCTTCCAGCCACCTCTACAGCTCCCTTTTGGACTCTTCACTTTCGTCCTTTACTTCGGGTCTCTGTGCTGCTCCGCTGACCTGCTTCCACGCCCCACCCTTCGTCATCACCGCTTCGATCTGCATCACCCAAGTATCGTAATTTTCGCTCGTAAGCGGCCTGATTGTGTTCATGTTTATCGACATTGTCTATTTTTATCTTGTTGTTATAGTGTAGGACTGGGCCCATAACCTGTTGAATATAAAAGACAATTCCAAGTATGACACAGAACAATTTATTGTTTGGTAAAATGAAACGAAGTAAAAAGAAAAAGATAAGTGACAAGAACAATCGTTGAAATTCAGAAGAGTTAAAAGACAGTCTTGCCAGACCAAAGGAAACTACTAGAATAAATTAAATGTCATGGCAGAATGTTGCCAAAGCGCTGGTTGAATTCAGGTCTCAACACCAAATGTTCACATGTAGTTTTCATCTTGTTCGTCCTCAGATGAATCAGCAGCTTCAACTTCTTCATCAAGTGTCATCATTCTGGGATGTTTGCAACAGTAGCCGTGTTTTTTTTTAAACCTAGCTAGCCAGTAGTTGCTAGTAAAGTCAAATTTTGCACATAAAACAAAGACAAACTACTACTTTTGATTTAATTCCCAGCCGAAAGTTACTGGCTGGGAATTTGAATTTTTTTTCTTATGCCTAATTTCAAGCGGTGCAAAACGAATGTTTTTTAGTTATTTGTTGTTGCTGCCACTGGGAAGTTCCTTGGTTTCTAGAAATATGTCGTATAAAATCGGCTGGCTTTGACTGGTTCGCAAATCGTTTAAATTGAACGACTGGCTAGCTAGGTTTCAAAAAAACACTACTAGCACAGATAATAAACTTAGTAAGTAAGTTTATTATCTGTGCTACCAGCCTCTAAAATTTTCCGATTCATCGGATATGTGGGTTGGTGCATGTATGTATTTCCAAATCTATATAAATAAAAATGAAATTCAGTTCGTTGGTCGTCGCATGACTTGAGAACGGCTGGACCGATTTGGCTCATTTTTTCTTTAAAATCTTCGTAATAGTCCGAGTATGATTTTTAGGGAAGGAAAAATTTGAAAAGTTACCCGAAAAACTGGAAAATTTGGGAAAAACTGAAAGTTTTTTTTCATGGGAAAAAATGTGTGCACCCATGTATGTATGTTTGTATGCTATGGACTCCGAAACCACGAAACCGATTGAGCTCGAATTTTCAGTCAGTCTTTAGTGTTGGCTTTAGAAGTGAAGTTTATGAAGTTTGGTCAAAATCGGTTTACAGCTTTAGTATTAAAAAATTCCTTTTGTTAGTCGCAGCAAAACACGTCGGGTACCATCGATCCAGCAGTTTGCCCACTACTTTAGTATTATAGTACTTTACTAATTTTTTTTTATATATATTTACGGTTGGACTACTTACCCACTGTTGGCCGGCACAGAACTGTTCTCTAATAGACTTAGCCCCAGGCGCCTGCCTGATAGTTGTTGCTCCAGGCGCCTGCCTGACAATTGTTGCCCCAGGCGCCCGCCAGACAGTTGTTGCCCCAGGCGCCTGCCAGACAATTGTTGGCCCAGGCGCCTGCCTGACAGTTGATTTCTTTTTTGTAAGGCGAAGCAACGCTCGCTGGGTACCCGCTAGTAACAAATATATTTGAAGTCGAATCACCTATTTCTGTGTACATATACCTGGAAAACTGATAACTCCTAAATGCATCACTAGTTTTTCGTTCAAATGTATTGGCGGTCGAACCCCCTGAGAGTACGAAGTACTTTTGATTTGAATGAGTAATAACGCCCAGATGTATGCAACACTATATTTGTACCTAAGCAAAATAATAATTGAATCGGTGAGTGGAAGAACAGTACAAGCGCCAAAAATTGAATTTTGGACTGAAATAGCCAAAATGTTCTACATATGTAAACCTACCAATCAGCAAAATAATAATATGTTAGACAGCCGAATGTATACAAAAATGAACTACGCTTTTCGCTGATTGTATGGAAGCACAGTACAAATGCCTTTAGTTATTTCTGTTTTTCTCGAAAGCCATATTTGTACATGTGCTGTTCTTCCACTCACCAATTCAATTAATTTCGATAGAACTTTCATAGGAAAATATTAATTTCAAAACCTTGATGTCTCTTAAACTAAGCGATTAATTAATTTTTTTACCATATATTTTGTGTTTATTTCGTTCGTCGAAATCTATAAAAGGGCGTTCTCAAACCTTGTCGCTCCGGAAACCGTAGACGTGCCGACGAGTGTATGCCTGATGAATGGAATCCCAGCATCGGTTGCCCGATCCACACGAAAGGAGACCCTTCTCTTTTCTGCGATATTGTGTGAACGCCTGAAACCTTTTATCGACAGCCTGACTGGCCCCTATCAGTACGGTTTCAGGCCAGGAAAGTCCACCATCGATCAAATCTTCACATTTCGGCAAACACAAGAAGTCCAAATCGATACTCACCATCTCTTTATCAATTTCAAGGCCGCCTATGACAGCATCTATAGAGAAGAACTAGAGCCATGTCTAGTTTTAACATCCCTGCCAAACTTGTTCGTCTATGCAGGATGACGATGGAGAACGCTCGCTGCTCCATCAAGGTTGGTAATGACCTCATCGAGACCTTTAATGCAAAAAAAGGTTTTAGACCAGGTGACGCGCTGTCATGTGACTTCTTTAATATTGTACTTAAACGGATTGTGCGGAACTCACAAACCAACAGCGGAGGCACGACCTATCACAAGTCTGTAGAACTGCTCGCATACACCGACGATATTGACATTATTGAAAGAACTCAGCGGATTGTCACAGGTGCGTTTGCAAGCATTGAGGCGGAAGCGGCCAAAATGGGTTTAGCGATAAACGAGGGAAAAACCAAGTATATGCTGTCAACAAGAAGGGAAAGCCAACATCGACGAATTGGACAAAACGTCACCGTGGGCAGCTATAACTTCGAGGTAGTAAGGGACTTTGTCTACCTTGGCTCTGCTATAAATTCTACAAACAAGATCAGCGCAGAAATCAATCGAAGAATAACTCTTGCCAATCTCTGTTTTTTGGGCTTATAAGGCAATTCAACAGTAAAGCCCTATTTCGAACAACTAAAGAGACTCTGTATAAGACTCTGATCATCACAGTCCTGCTTTACGGCTCTGAAACATGGACTTTATTAAAAGAGGATGAAGATATCCTTGGCCGCTTCGAGAAAAAAATTCTTCGTAAGATTTTCGGTCCCGTTTGCGCTGACGGGTTCTGGAGGAGAAGATTCAATCACGAACTACACGAGCTGTACAGCCACATCGATCTAGTCAAAAACTGCGTATGGACGTCTGAGATGGCTAGGACATGTAGAGCGAATGGACACCAACGTTCCGGCCCGCAGGGTTTTTGAACCTAACCCCGAGAGACGACGCAGTAGAGGACCTCCCCGCCGTAGGTGGCGCGCACAAGTTCAAGGGGACCTCGATAACTTGGAGTGCGCAACTGGAGGCAATTAGCTAAAGACCGAGCTAAATGGAGAGGCTTGTTGGTTGAGGCCCAGGTTCACCCCGAACTGTAGCGCCACCTAAGTAAGTAAGTAAGTTGCTCATAGGCGTTAGCAACGCTCAATTGGGGGTCCCGCTAAGATCCAAAGAGGGTGTTCTACAAGAACCTGTGGCGACCAAAACTCGTCTTGGATGGGTGGTTCATGGCAATTGCGTCGAGAGGATAAACGACCACAGAAGCACTTGAACGAACTACAATTTTTACGTTTGTGAGAGTAGCGATCTACGTCGCCTAATGAAGGAGTTTATGGGTGAGGACAATTTTGGATCATCAAACCCTCAAAAGATTATAATGTCCAGCGAAGACGCTCGAGCTTTAGATTTTCTACGCACCCGCACCTTTTGCAAAAACGGCAGATATGAAACGACACTACTCTGGAAACTCGATGAATTCCATTTACCTGAGAGTTTCCCCATGGCTACGAGACGGCTAGTATGTCTTAGAAAACGTATAGAGCGTCAGGAGGGTGTGATGGGAGCATTGCCAGCTCAAAATATTTGAATCCACCACATTTGTTTCTAAATGATTTCCTTGTTGGTTGATATCCTGAATTATTGGATTTATGTATATGAGGCTGCGTTTAACGTGGTCACATGCAACGTGCGTCGTCGGGGTCACCAATTATTGGGGTTGTTTCCACTCCAATATGAAAAGTATTGTTACTTAAAATTTTTATTTATTTGAATAAACACATTAACAATAAAGTCAATTATAAAATAAAGGTAAATTATATTAAATTGAAGGTAGGTTTGAGTTTGCTTTATGCATGTTTCCATCGCTAGCTCTCGTATGGGACTGACTGACTTTTCTCATTTTAGCAATGTGATGGGAGCATTGCCAGCTCAAAATATTTGAAGCCACCACATTCCTCCCCTCTAAGAAAAAACTAGGTATATATTAATTTAGGAACAAAATTTCGGTTTGGAATTTTATGTATGTTATGTATAAGTGAGTTTAATCTTTAATTCATTATTGTTCGAAACACTCTTTAAAACAGAATTTTAATTTTCAAAATTCGATTAACAAACTTTGTAAGCTGGTTTAAGCCTATCTACTGATATAGATTTGTTTTTTCCGTTTACGTCAATTACATAGTACTTTCTAGTTCTTCTTATAATTTTAAAGGGTCCTTCATAAGGTTGTTCAAGGCCTACTTTCATTGCATTTTTTCTAATAAAAACAAATTTGCAGTTTTGGATACAATCGGAGAAATATAAATTTTACTTAGACGGTGACCGAGGTGGTTTGAATGTAACACAACGCATTCGTTTTCTGAGGTTCTGAATGAATGTTGTAGAATCTTCATTTTTAAAGTTTTCGGACTGTATGAAAAATTCACCTGGAATCTTGAGAGGCTGACCATAGGCTAATTCCGCCGGTGAGGTATTAAGATCTTCCTTAATTGTTGTTCATAACTCTAAAAGAACTAAGGGCAGATCTCGCACTAGTTCTTTGTATTTCCTCGGGCTTTTAAAGAATCCTTAAGTTGGCGGTGAACTCTCTCTATCATTCCGGTGCTTTGAGTGTGGTAGCTCGTAGTTCGAATTCGGCGACTTCCCAGGATTCTCGAAAGTTCCTCGAACAACTTCGATTCGAATTGAACTCCGTCGTAATTTTTTTTTTTTTTTTTTTTTTTCTCTTGTACAACCCATGCCCGCGTGGCAACGACACTGCGACCTGAAAGATCTATTGTATCGGAGGGTTGGAGTTAATTTAACAGACGTACTACCTCCCTTCTGAAAGTGAGTATGTCCTTAGTAGCGGAGCATTTCAGTTCCACTGAAGTAAGTATCTCCTTGTGGAGAATACGTTTCCTTAACCAGTGTAGTGCCGGGCATTCACAAAGAATGTGTTCGGAGGTTTCATCCTCCTCTAAACAGAACCGACAGTCCTTCTCTTGGCACAGGTTCATCTTGTTAAGGTGGTATCTCAAGCCGCAATGGCCAGTAAGAAAGCTCACAAGCTTCTTGATGCTTTCCCTATCTAAGTTAAGGATTTCCTTATAGGAGTAAGGCTTGATTAATCGTTTGGATTGTCTTAGACCTGGCCCACTAGTCCAGTGGTCTAGACGAAGTTTGTTTTCCCATTCATTAATCAGCGTTGTAGCTGTCGCCCAATTGACGCCACAATAAGGTTCAGGACCTATGAACGCAGATTCTGAGCCAGCCCTAGCAAGCTCATCTGCAGATTCGTTGCCCACAATCCCCTGGTGTCCGGGTACCCAACCGAGTTTTACCCTGTTGTATTTGGCAAGGTCTTGTAATGCATCGTAGCAGCATTTCACGGTTCTAGAGTCCATTTGGTTGGACGACAGTGCCATAAGTGCTGCTTGGCTATCTGAGAAGATATGTATTCTAGCGCCTTTGATCCCCTTGCGGAGATTGTGTCTGGCGCAAATCTCAATGGCATGGATTTCAGCCTGAAACACAGTAGGAGTCGTAACCATAGGTACCGAAATCTTTATGTTGGGTCCAAAAACCCCAGCTCCAACTCCAGAATCCATTTTCGAACCGTCGGTGAACCAGACCAGACTTCTAGGGTCCAGTGTTGGAGCACCATTGGACCAGTTTTCGCGGTCTAATATTTCAACTTCGAATAGCCTACCAAAGCAGTGTTGCCTGACCATAATATCTGGTACAGTGCAAAACATGTCTCTTTTAGGGATTGAGTTGAGTATCTTTAAATGTCCCACAAGATCACCTTGTTTATACTCGTGATCTAGCTGCAGCCTGATGGCATATCTAGCAGCCATCTTCCTAATGAAGATTGGTAAGGGTGTGAGCCCAACAATAGCTTCCAGAGCTGTCGTAGGGCAGGTGCGCATCGCACCTGTAATGCCAAGACAGGCAATTCTTTGCAACTTCTGCAACTTGTTTGCCGTTGTCTGCTGGAGAGTTTTTGCCCACCAGACGATGGCCGCGTATGTGATAATGGGTCTAACCATCATTATGTACAACCAATGTATCATCTTAGGAGAGAGACCCCAAGTTCTGCCGTATAGGCGTTTACTGGCCCACAGTGCTCTAGTAGCGCGCTCAGTGGCGGACTTGATATGTGAATTCCAATTAAGTCGTTTGTCAAGAATTACACCAAGATATTTGACCTCGCTGGAATAAACTAGTGTGGTGCATTTGATTGTGATAGGTTTAAGGTTGACCTGTGTCTTCCTTGTAAAAGGCACCAGAACGGTTTTACTAGGATTTACGGATAGTCCTTCTTTGTTACACCATTCTACAACTTGAGATATTGCACTTTGCATGACGTTGGAAATTGTCGTGCTGTGTTTACCTCTGATAAAAACCGCCAAATCGTCAGCATAACCGACGGTGGTGTAGCCTGATCTGTGAAGATCTATTAGCAAGTTGCCGATGACTATAGACCATAACAGGGGGGAAAGAACTCCTCCTTGAGGACAGCTTTTGGCTGCAGTTATGGACACCGACACTCCCCCAGAGGAAGAAGTAATGAATCGACTTACCAGCATGGCCCTGATCCATTGGTTGGTCGATTCTTCGATACCTCTGCTACTGATCGCCCTTGCGATCGAGTAGTAACCAGTGTTATTGAATGCTCCCTCGATATCAAGAAATGCACACAAGGCTATCTCCCTTGAACTGAGTGTTCCCTCTATCTTTTTGACGAGATAGTGAAGGGCACCTACTGTAGATTTGCCTTTCCTGTATGCGTACTGATTCGAGTGCAGAGGATTAGACAGATCTAACCGGTCTCTAATATGGATATCTATGAGTCTCTCCATTGTCTTAAGGACGAATGATGTTAGACTTATAGGTCTGTATGATTTAGGCAGCTCGCTAGGCCTATTGCCCGGCTTGGGGATGAAAACCACATTAACCTGCCTCCAGGTGGGTGGTATGTATCCCCAATTGTAGCTGGCTCTAAATAAAGCTGTCAACCCCGCCAGGATGAGGTCAGTTGACTTTTGGAGAAGTGCTGGAAACAGACCGTCACCGCCGGGGGCTTTAAAAGGTTTAAATGTGCCTACCGCCCATTCAACTTTCTCTGGACTGAAAATTTTTCCACATAAACTATTAACTCTCCTGTCTACATAAACCCTGTGGTTAACTGTGTTCGAGTACACATGAGATGTGTTAAGAGACGAGCCTGGGAAATGTACCTGAAGTAAGGTTCTAAGTGTATCCACACGGTCCGTCGTGTAGGTTCCGTCATTTTTCTTCAGTAACCCTACACAGTTGACATGATCGTTTGCGAGTGATTTATGGATTCGTGCCGCTGTAGGCATATCAGCGATTGTTTCGCAGCATTTCCTCCAAGCAGCTCGCTTAGATCGTCTCAATACTAGATTGTATTCTGTGAGAGCAAACCTGTATTCGTCCCACCTCTTCGTTCGCTTTGCAGAGTTGAAGAGTTTTCTGACTTTCTTCCTAAGTTCCGCCAGTTGATCATTCCACCAAGGCACTTTGCGTTTGTTAGCATGTGTCTTTGGGACACAGCTGTCGTGATAGGAATCAAGCAGTAAATTGTTAAGCTGGTATGCAGCTTCATCCAGGTCTTCTATGGACTCGATAGATGTGAGAAGCATATCTTTTTTTGAGAACACTAGTTCACGATAGCGATGCCAATCCGTAGATTTGGGATCGTATCTATTAGAGACATATGAGAGTTGGCCAGGTATGTCAAACCTGTCGTTATTTGCGAAGGACAACCGAATCTTGCTACATAACCCCTAATAAAAGCTTTGGCAACTGTTGCAGCGGTGCTATTCCTCATTGGGTAAGCCTCTGGCCACCTTGTGCAGCGATCTATTATTGTGAGTATATAGTTACATATATCATTGTGACGGCGGCAGAGGTCCAACTAAGTCTACATGTATATGTTCAAAGCGTGCTGAAGTGATAGGAAACTCTTCAATTTGGGACTTGATATGACGTTGGACTTTAGATTTTTGCGAACTTATACAGCTCTTCGCCCAGTAACCAGTATCTGTGTTCATTCCTGGCCAGAAAAATTTCGCAGCACACAACTTTCTAGTAGCTCTTACACCAGGGTGAGACAGACCATGTAGCTTATTAAAACACGTTTTTCTAAAACTTTCAGGCAAATATGGTCTGTTGCTACTTGTTAACGTCTCGAACCAAATTTTAATATCTGTATTAGGAATTGAAATGTATTCCAATTTCATATTTTTCGATTGATTGCTAGAAAGTAATTGTTGAAGTTCTTCGTCTTCTTCTTGACTTTTGGCTAATTTTTCTAAGTTCATACTCATCAAAGTTATGCTAGAAACTTCGTCGGGTGGGCGTGATAAGAAATCGACCACAACGTTGTCCTTGCCCGAGATGTGTCGTATGTCATTCGTAAATTGAGCAATGTACTCGAGGTGTCTAGTTTGACGGGGACTACGTTCTGTTTTTGACATGAGAATAGCGGTTAAAGGCTTGTGGTCGGAGAAAAGTGTGACTTCGCGCCCTTCCACGAAATGCCTAAAATGCTTTAAAGCCAGGCAAATTGAAGTTCTCGATCAAAGGTGGAGTACCGAGTCTCTGCAGGTTATACTTTCTTTGAGAAAAAGGATAAAGGTATCCAGCAACGTCGATGCTTATCAAATTGTTGCAAAACTGCACCAACCGCCACGTTAGATGATTCAGTTGTTATATTAAATTTCGTGTTTTCAATCGGATGAGCTAAAAGTGTGGCAGAGGCCAATGCTTCTTTTGCTTTCTGAAAACCGATACTGCACTAATCTGACCAAATAAATTTGCTTGAATATTTTGGCTGTCTGTCGAGTCTTGATAAGTGGGAGTAAATTGCTGCCAAATATTCAGCTAGCTTAGGAATTTTTTTTTTCTTTTTTTTTCGCTGGAAGGAAAAGTCATCGAAAGACATTGCAGAGCAAGTACGCGAGGGATGCTCTGCAATAGTGAGGGACTTTAACCCAATCTAAAAAACCTCCAGGGGGGACTGACTTTCGTCATCCCGAATGGGATTGCACCTAGTCGTTCGAATAATCGGCAATTTATTTTTGATTTCTTTGGAAAGTAGAAAAGAGTAATCCGCCGTTTGTCATATTACAAGCCTTTTTTGTTTGAAAATATAACCTAATTTCTTGGCCTTAGTTAACTCTTATAGATTGGAGCCCATAGGTCCACAATGGTTTCAGAACTTGCTTGTATAGCAATAACTTATTGTAGTTGGACAGCGATGAGTATTTCCCAGTTAGCCAATACATTTTACTGTGTCTCATGTTCAACTCATCTCTCTTTTTCTTTACATGCGCTTTCCAGCGCAGTTTAGCGTCCAGGGTCATGCCTAGATATTTAGCTGTATTGAAGTATTCCACAACATTGTTGTTTATGTATACTGGAATGTATGATACGTTTTTTACGTAAAATTAATATGTACTGACTTTAGGTCATTTAACCTAATCTGACATTTTTTTGTCCATTCTGATATACTGTTTATTGCCTTTTGAAGCTTTTTGTAGCTATTTCGGTAGTCGCTCCCACTGCAAGTACCGCAGTGTCGTCTGCAAAAGTTGCTATAGTGGTTTCTCCACTTTCAGGCAGATCGCTAGTGAATAAAAGGTATACCACAGGACCCAATACACTGCCTTGTGGTACCCCAGCTTTAATTTCTCTTAATGTTGAGTACACTGTCTCTTGTTTAATTCTGAAGAATCGATCTGATATATATGACTTCAGAATTTTTGAATACTGCTTCGGCAGTTGTTTTTGTAATTTATGGATCAATCCTTTGTGCCAGACTTTATCGAAAGCTTGTACTATATCAAGAAATATACACATTTTTCTCTTCAAATGCTTTTTCGATTTAACTGTGATTCTATGCACCTGATCAATTGTAGAGTGATAATTTCTAAATTCAAATTGGTGAATTGGGATTATCGATTTTTTGTCAATTATTTTTCGCAGACGTTTGACCAGTATTTTTTCGAATAACTTGGACAACAATGGTAGTATCGATATTGGGCGATATGAGGTTACTTCGTTGGGTGGTTTCATTATTACCTCCGCGACCTTCCACATGCTTGGCACATATCTTAACTTGAATGCAGCATTTATTATCTGCGCTAGTTTTGTCAAACCTTTTCGTGGAAATTGTTTTAAAATTTCCCCTGTAATTAAATCAAACCCTGGGGCCTTTTTTTATGTTTATTCCTTCTTTAATTTCTTTGGCAAGTTCTTTAGCTTTTACCGGCCGAATAGGTCTATCTTCTTCGCACCTTACTTCGATTCCTTGATAATCTTTATCTTCATAAGGTTTGAAGACGTCTTCAAGATACTCTGCAAAAGTGTTTGCTTTCTCTTGGCTGCTTTTTGCCCAGTTACCTTCTCTAGTTTTTACTGGTGGAATGTGAGCTATTGGCCTGTTCATTTTCTTTGTTGCCTTCCAGAGCGAGTAGTCGGTACTAGCATCATTTGTAAGACTTGTAAGGTAAGTTTTTAAAGTCTCATTATTAAACTCTCTTATAGAAGAGTGCTTTTCTCACTGGAGCACTTCTTCCTGTTCCAGGCGGCAGCGGACGAATTCCCTAGACGGAGTCAACGGTGGCGTCTATAGTTCCAGTTAGGTTGAACTTAGTGAATACCTTGCGCCAGCTGCTTCGACGTATTCGGATCACAGGTCGGTAAGGAATTTCCAATGTTGGTCAGGACATTGGAATAGAGATGGTGGCGGAGGAGACCTTAATGGGCCAACGGCAGCGCTCATACTCCCGTAGTGGACTACTGGCACCGGTGTACCCGGCCCCTCGTCCTAGGGGAATAATTAAGGAACTGGCCCTCCAGGTTGGGGGTTGTGCCGTCGGGGTAACTTCCCTACCACGTAAAAAACGCATGGTTCCGAAACAACCAAAAGCCTCGGATAAGGATGACCCAACTAATGACGACCCCAGCAAACGAAATAAGGACAACGACCTTCGGATCTGTACGTGGAATGTTCTGTCGCTTTACAGACCACGTGCAGCGGAACAACTAGCAGAGGCCCTAGACTGCTATAAAGCAGATATTACCGCCATCCAGGAAGTGCGATGGGATGGGCCAGGCAAAAAGAGGATGAAAAACTGTGACATCTACTACGGTGATTGCTACAGAGGCAACAGGCAACGCTTATTCGGATGCGGATTTGTCATACGCGGCAGACTTAGGCAAGAAGTCTTAAGCTTCCGACACGTGAGCGAGCGTATTATGACTATCCGGATCAAGGCTAAATTCGCTAACATAAGCCTAATATGTGTTCAGAGCATTCTGTGAGAACATAGCGTCAACCCCTGCAGCGGCCAGGTTACATAAAGCACTGGCTAAGGAGAAAGCAGGAGCGCCTGGCTCACTGAAAAAGCAAGATGGCAGCTATACCGAAGATGAAGAGCAGAGGGCTCTTCTACTATTAGAGACACACTTCCCGGGTAGCTCAATCTACAGCAGCACAGATGCACTAGTAAGACATAAAAGGCCCAGGAGAGAGGACTGGGCGATGGCAAGAGACATCTGCATGAATCAAAGGCTAAGTTGGGCTCTGAACACCTTCCAGCCGTTTAAAGCACCGGGAGCGGATGGAATATTCCCTGCCCTACTACAACAAGGCCAGGAAATCATTATGCCACACCTCCTAGGACTATTGAGAAGCAGCGTCGCACTTGGGCATATACCAAGGATATGGAGAAGGGCAAAGGTCATATTCATTCCGAAAGTGGAAAAGAGACACCACTTCACCAAAATCCTTTAGGCCCATCAGCTTGACTTCATTCATATTAAAGACGCTAGAAAAGGTCATAGATAATCACCTAAGAATGACTGTGCTGGAAAGAATACCTCTCCACCACAATCAACATGCCTACAGAGCAGGAAGATCCACCGAAACTGCGCTCTACCAGCTGACAAGTTGGGTTCAGGATACACTGGAGAGCAAGGAAACAGCAGTATGCGCATTTCTAGACATCGAAGGAGCCTTCGATAACACCTCCCACGAAGCAATTAGGAGGGGTCTCGAAATAAAAGGAGTAAATCACACCACAAGTAACTGGATGTGTGAGATGCTAAGAACTAGGACTGCTGAGATAGAGGTGGGTCAAAAAACCATCACAATAAGCACCACTAGAGGCTGTCCACAAGGAGGTGTATTATCACCATTGATGTGGAGCTTAGTAGCAGATGAACTACTGCACAAATTGACAGGTGCCGGCATTACGTGCCAGGGGTACGCCGACGATGCAGTCATTGTCGCAAGAGGAAAATTTGAAGAAACGCTATGCGAAATCATTCAGAGGGGTCTACGAATCACACAGAAGTGGTGTAAAACGGTAGGACTCAGAGTGAACCCTACCAAAACCACTGTGATACCTTTCACAAAGAAAAGACAGTTAAAGCGTATGCAACCCATCCTGTTGGAAGGGATCAGAGTTGACCCACAGAAACAGGTCAAGTATTTAGGTCTAACACTAGACAGCAAACTCCTCTGGAGAGAACATGTAGAAACTGTGGTAACCAAAGCCACCAGAGCACTTATGGTGTGCAAAAACATTTCAGGAAAGACCTGGGGTTGTAGCCCAGCCACACTGAGATGGATGTATCTGATGATAGTAAGACCCATCATCACTTACGGGGCAGCGGCATGGGTCAACAGATCTAGACTAACCACGACGAGGACATCCCTCAACAAAGCGCAAAGATTAGCCTGTATATGTATAACAGGAGCCATGCGAACCTGTCCCACAGCAGCTCTAGAAGTGATCGTAGGGATACCTCCACTACACATAGTGCTAGAGCGAATCGCCAAGGAGACCATTTTAAGAATCAGCAAAGAGGGCATCGGTAAAGGAACATGCATCGCAAATAAAGAGCGAGTAACCCTATCCAAATCGGTGCCGCTTCTGGACTGGCCCAGAGATGATATGGTCAAGAAATACTGCTTTGAAAGGAAATTTGACTCAAAGCTGAGCAACAAAAGAGATTGGAGCAGCGAATCCGATAAATACCAACTCAAACAACACACAATTAAATGGTACACAGACGGATCGAAAACATCTACTGCCACTGGGGCAGGAGTGTACGGGCCCAGGACTAGAACTTCTGGGGAAATACAACCAGAAAAGAAGCAGAGCCTGCCTAAGAGTTAGTAAGAATCGGCTTCGCATGTTGGCGGGCATGTTAACAGGTCACTGCAGACTTAAGGAGCACTTTAGGAAACTGGGAATAGAGGGAGACGGACACTGTAGATTCTGCAGGGACTTCGCAGAAACACCAGCGCACCTTCTTATGGAATGCGAAGCACTGATCCACAAAAGAGGGAATCACCTTGGTGCCTACCTCCTATCAGAAACAAATTTGCCTTCGCTGGATCCACTGAAGATGCTCAGTCGCTAGTATGCGGACTCCGAATACCTTGGCGACCTTCGGTTTCAATTCAGCCTTCCCATGGTATATCGAGCTCTATCATGGGTAATACTCCTTTCTCGAGTACTCGTGGGTCCAAAAATTTCCTATACAAACAAAAACTATGAGACAGGTGCATCTCAAATCGCACCAGCTTCTGTTTCTGCTGACGAGCAAACAGCTGCACTTAGTCGTGATGCTATAGTGCTTCCGACGGCCACTACATCTTCGGCCTTAACTACTCGGCTTGCTGACGAGCAACCTATGGTATGGATGGTATGGATGACGGAGCCAAGTGGGCCCAATCCTTGCCCTCCAAGTGTGTCAATCCCGAAGAAGCGGATACCGCCGCCTCTGATTCTGACACATCCACTCTCGTGGATACGTGCAGCGTTGTCACAGAGGAATCTGGGTGCTCCTCCATTGGGAAGAGGTTAGACGAGCTGCGGATTCAACCGGACGGTTTCGTTCGGTTCAACTCTGCTGAAAGAAGGCGGTTCATGTTCGCAATTCGCAGAGGTGATACCAGGGAAAGTGCCCTAGCTTTTGCCAAAGCTCCTCCTACTGCTAAAGAAGCAAAACGGGTCAGATCAGAGGATCGCACCCCACCAGCATCTGCTGTCAAGAAAGCCAAGGCAGGGCCTACACCTGATGTTCCCACTTTTAGTCAAGTGGCAAGTCTTGTCAGGTTAAGTGTTGTCCCGGCCGACTTGATGAACTAGCCTCTATCAACAGAGCAGTTGACCAGCATTCAAGAGGCTGTCATCGATATCTCGATTGAGCTAAGAAACAAAGCCGTTTGGCCCCGTTTCTCAGGTTCACAACACAAGGCGGGATGGCTAATCTTCGTCTGCTCAGACAATGCCACCGCCAAGTGGATGCGCTCGAACTTCGAGGCTATAAGAGCCAAAAGTGGATTGGACGTGTCAATGGTGGAACAGGGATCCTTCCCGAAGACACACATTGTCCGAGGATTCTTTCCACAGAGTCTCGAGCTCCCGTCATCTAAAATGCTGGCTTCCCTGGAAGCACAGAACGAAGGCCTACGGGCAACTGCATGGAAGGTCATGCAAAGCGTAAAGGAAGGTGCACTCCTCCACCTTGTGCTAGCCATGGACGACACCTCCACGAGGGTGCTTAGCACGCTTAAAAGCAAGGTGTTCTACCATTTTGGCCAGGTCAAACTGATCCTGAAGACCACCGACAAGGGTCAAGAGCCCAAAGAAGGTGGACGCAGTTGGCTTAACAACTACTTCTGCGGCGGATACTTTACCAACCGCTTCCACCAGCAGTGCCTCTGGGCATCTGGTGGCACCAGCAATGTGGCCGGACTTTCAAAACCCACCAGCGGTGCCCGAGAGCACGTTTCTCGGACGAATGAGGAGTCGGATAGGAACAGACCTCAGGGTCATCCTAATCTGACTGCTTGCCGTAGAGGGAAGGCCCCTAAAAAGGCTCAACTACTCCGGCAAGCTCGATCTTCAAAGGAAGATCGATGAGCACGATCAAGGTGCTACAGGCGAACCTGCATCACGCTAAGGGCGCGTCCGCTACCCTCAGCAAGCGGTTCGCCGAAGAAAATATAACCCTTGGTCTCATTCAAGAACCCTGGGTTAGTTGCTGACATATAAGAGGTCTCCGGAATAGGGCAAGTAAGTTGATTTACAAGTGTGGAGAGCAAGCCCCTAGAGCGGCCTGCTTAATTAGCAGTACTATAAACTTTCTTCCCATTCCAGAATATATAACTAGAGACCTGGTGGCCCTACTACTGGAAGTCCCAACCGGAAAGGGAACACAGAATATCTTGTGCGCCCCAGGGTATTTCCCCGACGATAATGGTGATATCCCGCCTAAAGACGTCCAGCGCCTCATTAACTACTGGCAAAAAAGCAACCTCCACTACATCATCGGTTGCGACGCCAATGCACATCACGCGGTCTGGGGTAGTAGTGACATCAACAGAAGGGGTGAGTGTCTTTTAGAATACCTTGTCAGTAGTCAAGTAGATATTTTGAATAAAGGCTCTAAACCCACCTTCATAAATACGATTCGCGAGGAGGTACTTGACCTCACTCTCGCTAGCCCATTTATCTCTAATTTTATTGAAAATTGGCACGTATCAGACGAGGCCTCACTGTCGGGCCATCAACATATAAGGTTTGACATACCCGGTTAACTCTCATATGTCTCTAACAGATACGATCGCTATCGTGAACTAGTGTTCCCAAGAAAAGATATGCTCCACACATCTATCGAGTCCATAGAGGACCTGGATGAAGCTGCTTACCAGCTTAACAATATACTGCTTAATTCCTACCACGACCGCTGCGTCCCCAAAACCAATGTTAGCAAACGTAAAATGCCCTGGTGGAATGACCAACTGGCGAAACTTAGGAAAAAGGTCAGAAAACTCTTCAACTCTGCAAAGCGAACGAAGAGGTGGGACGAATATAGGTTTGCTCTCACAGAATACAATCTAGAATTGAGACGATCTAAACGAGCTGCTTGGAGGAAATGCTGCGAAACCATTGCCGCTATGCCAACAGCGGCACGAATCCATAAAGCACTTCAAATATTTTAAAGCTCCCGGCGGTGATGGTCTCTTTCTAGCACTTCTACAAAAGTCAATCGACCGCATCCTGCCGGGTTTGATAGCTTTATTTAGAGCTAGCTACAATTGGGGGTACATACCACCCACCTGGAGACAGGTTAAGGTGGTATTCAATCCCAAACCAGGCAATAGGCCTAGCGAGCTGCCCAAATCCTATAGACCTATAAGTCTAACTTCATTTGTCCTCAAAACAATGGAGAGACTAATTGATATTCACATCAGAGACAGGTTAGATGTGTCATGCCCCCACAGAAGAAAAGGACCCTGCCACCAAAGAGTGTTTCTACGAGCTCCTCGACAAAACATACGAGCAATGTCCTAAATACGACGTTAAGATCGTATTGGGCGATTTTAACGCCAAAATAGGAAAGGAGGACGTCTTCGGTAGAGCAGTCGGTAAGCATAGCCTACACGACACCACGTCTGATAACGGACTAAGGCTAATTGATTTCGCTGTGGAGCGAAATGTCACCATAGCAAGCACATGGTTTCCTCATTTCGATATTCATAAGCAGACATGGCGGTCCAATGATCATGTCACGATCAACTAAATTGATCATATTGCGATCGACGCAAGGCATGCCTCCAGTATTCTGGATGTCCGGACCTTCCGAGCGCCCAACATAGACTCGGATCATTACCTTGTTGTAGCCAAGGTACGAATGCGGATATCCCAACCTGAGCAACAAAGAAGAATTACTGTGAGAAAATTTAACGTCGAAAAGCTACAATCGCAAGAGACCGCCAGACTCTTCGCTGAACGCGTATCCCGAAATCTCTCAATTACCCCTATACCGCCAGCATCAAGTGCCGAAGACCAGTGGCAACGCTGCCAACATGCCATCAGAAACGCCGCGACTGATGTGCTGGGTCTCGGTCGCCCACCACCGCGAAACCCCTGGTTTGACGAAGAATGCCGGCGAGTGCATGCAGCAAAACAAGAGGCATACAAAGCGGCGCTGCAAAGGAAGACGAGAGCTGCTCGTGAGCTCTACGAGCAAAAGAGACGGGAAGAACATCGGCTTCTCCAAAAGAAGAAGAAAGAGCATGAGTAGCGCGCGTTTGAGAATATCGAGAGTCTATACTCCAGGAACAATGTACGGAAGTTTTACCAAAAGGTAAAAAGAACGTGTCAGAGAAGTAATACCCGTACAGAAACCTGTAGAGATGAAAATGGAAACCTCGTAGTAGAATCACAGTCGGTGCTGAGAATATGGAAAAACTACTTCTGCAGACTGTATAACGGCGACGAAGACCAACATCCCGCTGTCAGGCAGAATGAACCATTCAACATAGACGATGATAGTCAAAATTTCCGTCCACCTGGCCAAAACGAAGTGAGGATAGCAATATCCAAGCTAAAATCGAACAAGGCTGCTGGACCTGACGGTTTACCGGCCGAACTTTTCAAGGCAGCTGGGGATGAATTGGTAGAGTGCATACACCAACTCATTTCTAATATTTGGTCAGAGGAGTGTATGCCTGATGAATGGAATCTCAGCATCGTTTGCCCGATCCACAAGAAAGGAGACCCCCTCAACTGCGCCAATTATAGAGGCATCAGTCTCCTCAACATCGCATACAAGATCTTTTCTGCGATATTGTGTGAACGCCTGAAACCCTTTATCAACAGCCTGATTGGACCCTATCAGTGCGGTTTCAGGCCAGGAAAGTCCACCATCGATCAAATCTTCACACTTCGGCAGATCCTGGAGAAAACCCAGGAATTCCAAATCGATTTCAAGGCCGCCTATGACAGCATCTATAGAGAAGAGCTTTATAGAGCCATGTCTAGTTTTGACATCCCTGCCAAACTTGTCCGCCTGTGCAGGCTGACGATGGAGAACGCTCGCTGCTCCATCAAGGTCGGTAATGACCTCACCGAGACCTTTGATGTCAAAAAAGGCTTTAGACAAGGTGACGCGCTGTCATGTGACTTCTTCAATATTGTACTTAAACGGATTGTGCGGAACTTACAAGCCAACACCGGAGGCACAATCTATTACAAGTCTGTACAACTGCTTGCATACGCCGACGATATAGACATTATCGGAAGATCTCAGCGGGCTGTCACCGGTGCTTTTGCAAGCATTGAGGCGGAAGCGGCCAAAATGGGTTTGGCGATAAACGAGGGCAAAACCAAGTATATGCTGTCAACTAGAAGGGAAAACCAACATCGACGAATTGGACAAAACGTCACCGTGGGCAGCTATAACTTCGAGGTAGTAAGGGACTTTGTCTACCTTGGCTCTGCTATAAATTCAGCAAACAAAATCAGCGCAGAAATCAATCGAAGAATAACTCTTGCCAATCGCTGTTTTTTTGGGCTTATAAGGCAATTCAACAGTAAAGCCCTCTCTCGAACAACTAAGGAGACTCTATATAAGACCTTGATCATCCCAGTCCTGCTTTACGGCGCTGAAACATGGACTTTATTAAAAGAGGATGAAGATATCCTTGGTCGCTTCGAGAGAAAAATTCTTCGTAAGAGTTTCGTTCCCGTTTGCGTTGACGGGTTTTGGAGGAGAAGATTCAATCACGAACTATATGAGCTGTACAGTGAAATCGACCTAGTCAAAAAAAACTCCGTATTGGACGTCTGAGATGGCTAGGACATGTAGAGCGAATGGACACCAACGCTCCGGCCCGCAGAGTCTTCGAATCTAACCCCGAGGGACGACGCAGTAGAGGGAATTATCGCCGTAGGTGGCGCGCACAAGTTCAAGGGGACCTCGACCAACTTGGAGTGCGCAACTGGAGGCAATTAGCTAAAGACCGAGCTAAATGGAGAGGCTTGTTGGTTGAGGCCCAGGTTCACCCCGAACTGTAGCGCCACCTAAGTAAGTAAGTAAGTAGATTTTCTGAGCTTGATATTTAAGTTGTTCAGCGTGGTTTTGTCGCTTGGCGCCCTTGTCTGTTTCCAACGTTTTCTAGCTTTTCTCTTTTCTGTAATAATTTCACATATTTCGGAAGGATAAGAGTTTTGTCTAATCTTGTCTGCTGTTTTGGGAGTTGCAGCTCATGCAGCTTTTTGGATATTGAGTGTAAATATTTGCCCTGCTTCTTCTAGTTGGTCTTCTGTTTGAATAGCTGATGATAGATGAATATTTTCTTCTAACTTTTGTCTGAAGTAGTTCCAATCATTAGCTAGTTGTGGGCTATGTTCTTTTATTATTATTTTATCGCCAAGTGTAAAAAGTATTGAGGAGTGATCTGATTGAAGATCAGGTCCTTCTTCTATATTTATTTTATTTGTGGATATATTTTTAGATATAAAGAAGTCAACAAGATCTGCGGTTTTATTCCTATCTGTTGGCCAGTAGGTAGGTTTTCCTGTTGAGTTATATTTGATGCCATCTTTTTTAATAGTTTCATATAGTTCTCTGCCTCTAGTATTTGTTAATCTAGATCCCCAATATTTATTCTTGGTATTAAAATCCCCTCCCGCGATGAATTTATTGTGAAATATGCGGAAAAGACTTTTAAAATCATTTTTATTCAGTCTATAGCTAGGAGAGCAGTATACTGATGCAACAGATATTTCCCCACTGCTCGTTTTTATACTTATGGAAATTCCTCGGATGGCACATGATTGGAATTTTGCTCCTATATGGTGCTCAATTGTATTCTTTATTAACATCGCAGCCCCACCTTTTGCACAATTATGAGGGTGTGGGGAGTGATATTAATTATATCTTTGGAGTTTAAAGTGCGCCTTAGGAATAAACCTATTATAAAAATATATCATCCCTAGGAACTGCTGCGCTTGTTTGACAGAGGTTGCCGGTTTTAGGGAAAGGATCGTATCTACTCTTTCTTCGGATGGCATAATACCATCTTTGCTTACTGTGTTTGCCAGAAAAGTAAGGCTTTTACTGCCGAAAATACATTTAGTTTAATATCGTATGCACTCAAGCGTTGAAATACTTGCTCTAGATGAAGTTTATGTTCTTCGGCTGACTTACTGGCAATCAGTAAATCGTCGATGTATGGGAACGCAGAACTCAAACCTTTCAATACATTATTAATAAAACGCAGAAAAGTTTGAGCCGCATTTCGCAGGGCAAAAGGTATTCATAAAAATTCGAATAAGCCAAAAGGCGTTATAATGGCCGTTTTATGGATATCTTGTTTTGCTATAGGGATATGGTGGAAAGCTCTTACGAGATCAATTTTTGAAAAATACTACATCCTTCTAAATGCATGTTAGCATCTTGAATGTGCGATATTGGAAATCGATCTGAAGCCGTGCATGCATTGAGACGACGATAGTCGCCACAAGGTCTCCAATCGTTGCTCCCTTTCTTTTTAACTAAATGTAATGGCGAAGAAACAGGAGAAGAAGAAGGCCGACATATTCCCAGACTAACCATATACTCGAATTCTGTTTTCCTAGATCTTATTTAGCTTTATCTAGTCTTCGTGGTTTTGCGTATGGCAATTCACCCGTAGTATGTTGTTAGATTTCTAAACCGTTCAATTATTCTCCCGTATGGATCCGAAAGTTGGAATAGTTTCGGCGTTATGGTTCTTATGTTCCTCGTTATCGTACTAACTGTCAGCGATGTAGTCGCATCTATTAGACCATTAAGCTTTAACTCGACTAATATATTAAATTTCGACAAAAAGTCCGCAGCGATGATTGGATAGCTGACGGAGGCTACGATGAAAGCGTGGATGAAAACCCTTCGTAAACCAAAATCAACTTTAAGCAACTGTGTACCGAACGTGTTTATGTTTGAACCATTTGCTGCCGATAAATAAAACTCAGAATCCTTCTTGTCACGAGGGAAAAATTGTACTGGAATAGTGGATTCGTCGGCGCCTGTATCTATTAAAAATGTGAGTCTAGAATTTCTACATCTTTCAAATAAACGGTGGCATGAGCGGCTGCTAGCGCCAACTTCGCTGGCAGGCGTAGCTAGTTTTTTGAATCAAAATTGCATGGCTAACGACACTTTTTTGCGTCTTTGCCGTATTTATGATGAAAATAACAGGTCGGATATCTCGAGATCTGTTGTTTGCTTCTGCCCTTACTCTGACTGTGATGACTACGATATGAAATGGAGATGCTACGAGAACGTGGTCGCTTGTATGTAGGTCTGGGTCGAAAATACTGCGAGTTTTCCTAATATTCGTTCTATTACTTGGAGTCTATTTGAAACTAAATCGATGCACTTGCAACACCAAGAATATTGCCTGCGTCGTGAATTTTATCAGCCATTTTCATAAATGGATCCATTTCAGTGTCCGTCGCAGCGACTAAAATTAATTTGATGTGTGTTGGTAAACCGTTTAGCCAAATTTTTTTTGTGGGAAGAATGTTAGAAGAGCCTGGAATTACTTGTAATTGACGAAGGTATTGAGATGGAGTACAATCGCCTATTGCGACACCACCTAACAATTTCGTTAACCGAATATTCTCACTTTCCGTATGCCTACTTATAATCGGTTCCTCCAACTTTGTGAATTTGTCCGTTTTCGGAGGGCTATCGATAATATCAGTTATTGTCATTAAAATGTCCTCAGGTAATGCTGTTAAAACATGATAATACTTTAATGCGTCGCTTTTTATATTATTTATTATAAAAGTTGACTTAACTAGCGGGAACCAAGTTGTGGGACTCAAATGACAAAAGTTTGGCATTTTAACTCTAGCTAAAGCATTTGTTATCGCATCAAATTTAGAATCACTTTGAACCGGACTTTGTGTATCATTACCCATGTTTGCAATTCACCTTTCGAACAATAAAAGTGAAGATTAAATTCACTTACCAGCAGTCAATACTCCAAATTTTTTAACTGTTTGATGTTAGAGTTGATCAAACGCATGTATAATTTCTAAATTAGTTAAAATAATAAAAAAAAAATATGTATATTATAGAATTAATTAAAAGTATCTAATTGCACAGAAAATTATAGCTGCCGAAATATTCCTCGATCCTTTGGTAATGACTGGTGGGCCTGATGTTCGATGTAAATGTTGCCGGTCGATGTAAATATTGGCAATCGATGTGCGTGTAGTTGTCCAATGCTCGATAGAGTTGATTGATTTTAATTATGATGTTTGAAGAGGTGACGACTGGTGTAATTATGTTCGCCGTTCCGTGGTTAGGTTATGTACTGTCATACTGTGGTTATGTATTTACTGTAACACTTGTTTTACTGTACAGATTGTCGAGTGGGTATAGTATCCAAATGTATGTACATATGTATATTGGTCGGAGCGTTTGAACAATTTTAGGTGTTGGAGGTATATAGCACGGTGCACTTTTATTCAGGTACTTGAAGTTTGTTTCTAAATGATTTCCTTGTTGACTGATATCCTGAATTATTGGATTTATATATACGGGGTGTCCGCCAGGAACGTATACTACTTTGTTTTGCCGCCATTTTGGTAAACATTAGTCTTGACAGTTCATATTTGGCAGTCGTGAAGTAGACACGTGGCAAATTTATTATGGAAAAATATTCGATAAACCAACGTGTTTTAATCGTTAAAACATTTTATCAAAATCAATCATCGATTACTGTGACGATGAGAAAGTTACGTGAAATTTTTGGGAGAAACAACGTGCCAACAAAACGCACTATTTATCATGTAGTGAATGATTTCGAAGAAAGTCGGTTCTGGGCAATGGAAAACCCTCAAATTATTCATCAGTCACCTTTGCATCCATTAAAAGTAACAGTCTGGTGTGCAATTTGGTCAGGAGGAATCATTGGACCTTACTTCTTTGAAAATGAAAACGGCGTAACGGTAACTGTGAATGGGGAGCGATATCGTGATATGATTGAAAACTTTTTAACGCCACAACTGCATGCTTTGGGCTTGATTAACATGTGGTATCAACAAGACGGTGCCACATCGCATACAGCCAGGATTACAATGGAATTACTGCGAGACCTCTTTCCACAACAAGTTATTTCAAAAAATGGTGATGTTGATTGGCCTCCACGGTCGCCTGATTTGACTGCTCCTGACTTCTTTTTGTGGGGATATCTGAAAAGCAAGGTTTATGCAAACAAACCAGAAACGCTTGAGTAACTCAAACAAAATATGAAATTAATGAAATACCGCGTGAAATGTGTGAGAATGTAATGAAAAATGTGCTCAAAAGGGCTCGCATTTGTGAGACTAGCAGAGGCGGACATTAACCTGATATTGTATTCCATACATAATTGCCGACATTAAATAAAACATGTATCAATATAAGATCCATTCTCTTTCATTTTATCAAAAATTATAAACAAACAAGGTAGTATACCTTCCCGGCGGACACCCTGTATGAGGCTGCGTTTAACGTGGTCACATGCAACGTGCGTCGTTGGGGTCACCAATTATTGGGGTTGTTTCCACTCCAATATAAAAAGTATTGTTACTTAAAATGTTTATTTATTTGAATTCACACATTAACAATAAAGTCAATTATAAAATAAAGATAAATTATATTTACTTAAAGGTAGGTTTGAGTTTGCTTTATGCATGTGACCAACGCTAGCCCTCGTATGGGACTGACTGACTTTTCTTATTTTAGCAATGTGATGGGAGCATTGCCAGCTCAAAATATTTGAGTCCACCGCAAGGGCCTATCTGATGCGTTAAACAAGAAAATTCAGGAATATGTTGCGAAGGGCTACGCTCGTGAACTCTCGCCTAAAAAGCTACCCGAAGGACGCGACCTGTCGTGGTACCTGCTGATTTCTTGGGTAGAAAATCCTAACAAACCGGGACAAATCGGGATCGTTTGGGACGCCGCGGCTGCAGTTCAAGGAACCTCACTAAACTCCGTACTACTAAAAGGTCCCGACCAACTAGTTCCTCTGACGTCGGTTATCTACAAGTTCAGGCAACAAAAGGTGGCAATCTGAGGGGACATAATGGAAATGTTCCAGCACATAATGGAAAGAACACCAACATTATCAGGGATTCCTGTGGGGTAGTAACAAAGAAGGAAAGCCCGATACATATATCATGATGGTCGTGACCTTCGGGGCCACAAGCTCTCCGTGCACAGCACAATTTATCAAAAATACAAATGCTGAGCGTTTAAGCGGTGAATTTCCGAGAGCTACCTGTTCAATCAAGGAGAATCACTACGTAGACGACTTAATGGACAGCGTACCATCAGAGGAGGAGGCAATTGAGCTAGTCCAAGAGATTCGTCATATTCATAAGCAGGGTGGCTTTCGTATAAGAAATTGGGTTTCCAATTCCGCCGCGGTTCTTAGACCGCTTAATTCAGAGCCTACAAACCAAGTGAACATGAAAGTCAACGCCGAGCTATAGACGGAAAAGGTACTTGGGATGTGGTGGTGCACGTCTTCAGACTGCCTTACGTTCAAGCTTAGTGCGAACCCGAAACAAATTGATCACGACGCCCCACAAAACGAGAAGTCCTGCGAGTCTTGATGACGATTTTCGACCCATTAGGGCTAAAAGCTTGCTTCCTTATGTATGTAAAGATTCTACTACAGGAGATTTGGCGTCCCGATATTGCGTGGGATGATGAGATAAAAGAAGAAGAATATGAGAAATGGCGAAGATGAGTGCGGCAGTTGAGCAAGGTGGAAGCCGTCAAAGTTCCGAGATGCTACGTAAGTTCAGCTTAGGGGGCTAAAACACAGCTCCACTTATTTGTCGACGCGAGAAAGTATGGATGTTTCGTTGCTATAGCATATGTACGAACCTCCAATAGACAGTTTGTAGAGAGCAGTCTGATTGGTGCAAAACCCTGATTTGCGCCTCTTAAGTCACAGTCAATTCGCCAACTGGAACTGCAGGCAGCCGTCCTAGGTGCCCGATTCGCGAAGTGTATTGAGTTTACTCGACGATACTTCTGGTCGGATTTCAAAACTGTTCTATGTTGGCTGCGCTTTGACCATCAAAAGTACCGGTAATACGTGGCCTTCCGTGTTAGTGAAATACAAGAGTTCACGGACTTAGCTGACTGGCGATGGGTTCCCACAGGGATGAATGTGGCCAATGAAGCAACAAAATGACAAATGCCGCCGGAACTCGCCACAACTAGCCGATGGTTTACTGGACCAGCATTCCTCAAATTCGCACCGGAAAACTGGCCACAAAACTTCGGGGAGAGAGAACATGTTCCGGTACAAAGAAATATCAAGGTGGACGAGGTTGTTAAGGAGTACGGCGTACATCTTCCGATTCGTACACAATTTGAGCACCAAAAAGTCTAAGGAACTTAAACTAGCTGGACCTCTGTCATGATATTAACTTCAGCGGGCCGAAAACGCTTTATTAAAAAAAGCAGAAGAATCCAGAAAAATTTGCAGACTTGAGTGTAAACCGCTACGTCGAAAAAAGCATCCCGCGTTTTAACCAGCGTCCATTTCTTGACAAAAACGGCATCGTTCGAGCCAATGGAAGAATCCGCCACGCTACTGAAGTCGGCTAGGACCTCAGGCTACCCATTATTCTCCCCAGATCCCATCCGATTACATCACATATCATCAAGGACGTCGATACAATCACCGGAACGACGAAACGATTATAAACGAGCTCTGGCAGAAATTCTATATCATTCGCATGAGATCTGCCCTCAAAGCCGAAAAGAAGTCCTGTCAAGAATGCAGGAATGCCAAGGCTCAACCACGTCTACCAATCATGCCTCAACTTCCTCCAGCACGATAAGCCTCATTCTGTCGACCATTTTCCTATGTCGGAGTCGACTATTTTGGCCGAATGACGGTGAATGTGGGACGAAGAGTTGAAAAGAGATGGCGAGTTCTCCTAACCTGTCTTACCACGAGAGCAGTTCAAATAGAAGTTGCCCATGCCTTGACAGCAGACTCTTGTATTCTTTACCTTCGCAACTTTATGGCCAGACGTGGGACACCCATCCGGTTTCATTGCGACAACGGAACCAACTTTCATGCTAAAGGAGACACTCGAAACAATACAGACGGACAGATTAGCGGAAGCTCTCACCGCCAGCGCTACCAAATGGAAATTCATACCACCTGGCTCACCGTATATGGGTGGCAGCTGGGAGCGGCTGGTATGCTCTATAAAAACCGTTCTCTATGCCATAAGACCGACTCGAACTCCGAATGATAAATTACTGAGAAGTATGCTAATTGAAGAAGAAAATATTTTCAACTCGCGACCCTTGACATACATTCCAATTGACGTTGAAAACCAGGAGGCTCTAACGCCCAACCATTTCCTGTTGGGCTCGGATAGTGGATTTAAACCTGTAGCAGATTTCAGCGATGAAGGCAGAGTGCTTAGGAAGAATTGGCTTGTCTCGCAGCAGTTTGTGGACTGGTTCAGGTAAAAACATCAAAGGATGGCCAGGTACGAAGCGCTTTCGTACATACACAAAGCGGCATCTACGGAAGACCCGTAATTAAAAAGCTTCAAATGTGTTGAGTTCAGGGGTTAAACTACCGGGGGGAGTCTTAGGAAAGTGTCGACGGACCCTAAAAGTAAAAAGTAGTAAAAAGTAAAAGTAGCTTCCCCCTAATGACGAACAGATGGAGCCGCTCCATACGAACCCGTTCCTAAAGCAGAGAAATTCACAAATGGATATGGAAAGCATTATAAATTATTAAAATTATTGTTCTAGGGATTTCATGTATGTATGTATGTATGTATTGTATTTAAGTAGCGCATCAGTAAAATGATATATAACGAAAGCAATTTAATGAATGTTGAGTGGGGCTCGTATGTACGTACCTACAGATCACAATCAGTAGAGTTTCTGAACTCAACGTAGATTGGAAAATTGTGAAAAATAAAACGCCATTTGGTCAAATTATAGAATGCAAAGCATATTACATCTTTGAAGAATTGAAATCAAAAATAGTTTGAAATAGCCTGAACAGACACGGCACGTTTGCAAGCCGCACGGTTCAACAACAGAAAAATATATTGTGTGCAGACAGCCGGTGCTTATCGCGCAGTTATGCAGGAGGAGGTCAATGTTACATACACCTCAGTTCAAAGATAGAAGTCGAAGAAGCAATAATTTGAACACACATTCAAAACATACTTACAACCGCACGAGTCAATTTTCCGGCGGTTGAGGTGTGAACGGCGGTTTCCGCCGTGTCTGTCCGGGCCCTAAAAAGCTATGTATCTAGTTGATGCTGTCATCATAAGATCCAACCAAAAGCTATTTTATTTTGTTTTAAACAGATTAAAAAAAACGCGAATTCTTTGTGTATTTTAGAACAAAATTAGAATACGTTATTGAAATACATACACTTGAAATAAAATTTCTTTAAAAGCGCTATAAGAATCCAACAAGCAATGTTTTTCATTCAACACTGTCCCATAGACAATTACGTTGCTGGAGACGCTGCCGCTATGTGTGCGTGCTAATATACCGGTAATTTACATTGAGGTCTTGCGAAAAGAAACGTAAGTACACTACGAAATGATTTCACATTTTCGCGGTCCACCTTTTACATTATCATAAAAACTGTATTGACTGTTAAACCTTTTACCTTATATAATTATTTTTGAAGCCTTTCGTAATTTAAGTACCAACTATGTACACATGTAATTTTAAGGAATACTCCTTTGGTTACACTCCCCTTACCTTTCGCGTTTCTCCCTGCTGCATATATGGTTGTCATAAAACTTTGTAAACAAAAAATCTTTTTTCATTAACATAAAAATGTGTACAAATGTACATTCAATTTAATTTGGAAATATCATATTAAGAAGCAACATGCTTTTTTAAGTTATCACCAGCGACAATTTTTGCAATTCTACGTATATGTTAACCGTTCTAGACAAGTTTTACTAATTAAAGTTTACTGAATCAAAAAATAATCTGAGACCGTAAAAGCGCAGTCTTATAATGCTGTTTTTTTTTATCTTAACTCTGTCTATAAAGTGGTTAGGTTAAAATATTTTTATTTAAGTTATTTCATAAGAATAACTTTTCTTGGAAGTTGATTTTATTAAGGAGCGAACTTGGCTGCTACCAAAACTGTTTGGAGTTTAGAAATGTTTTTTTTTTAATTAAATTCTTTGATTAAAGATATTATAGCAAGTATGGTATCATTTCGGATGTAGTAAGGCCAAAAAGCAACTCAATTGCAAATCGAATGAGCTTTAGTTGAATAAAATCGATTAATTTGTTTTGGATATATCTTGAGCAACACTGTTTCAAGAAAGAAGAGGTTATTGAAACTTTTAAAACGTTTGATTTTTAAGCACCTCTGTGATGGACGACAAGTAGCCAATTTTCCAAAATTTACGAATAAGTAAAGTACCGTTATATGCATTTTTTTGCCAAAAATCCCGTACGCCATCGCATAGCATATATCTTAACTAATCCACATTTTTAACTAAAACAAATTCATTTGACCCGTTTTTGAGAAAGTCGATTTTTTCAAAAGTGAAGCACTGTTATTTTAACAGTTTTTTTCAAAACATTGTGTGCAGTATTTTTTCATATGCTCAACATTATTTAAGCATCAGTTTTAACCAAATTGGAGATTAAATACCAAAACATTCCCACAAGTAAAGAGAATGCTCATTAAGAGAAATTGGCATGTACGTACCCCATAAGATGCATAGCATGCATCCATGCCAATAGAAATCCCAAATGTTAACATAATATTTAGTTGAAGACGTTTATGGGGAAATCGACTTTTTTTAAGATCAGCTCTAAGTAAAGTGCCAGTATGTTTGAAGTTAGAATCAAGCTTCCAATTTCTTATTGAACTGTGATCCCACTGACCTCAGATAAATGTTGGTACCAAATCGGTCCAACCGTTTAGGCTGCAGTCGAGCGGGAGTACAAAGACGGGCAGAGAGGCAGATAGACAAAATTGCGAGACAAACTTTTTTTAGTTTGTTTATGATAGTACTATCAAATTTTAATAAAATCTCGGACCGGAAATTTCCAAGAAACCAATACTTGCACTATAGTTAGAATTAGCTATTTGAAAACCACTTCACAAAGATTGTATGCAGAACGTCGTCGTTGCCATATGTTTGAGAGGCGGTTAATATTCAGGAAGGTAGGAAAAAGTAAATCTATGACTTGCAGTCAGAGCGTGTCGTTGACTTGGAAATACCGGCTTTAAAAAAAAATTTGAGAAAAGTGTTTCTTTATTGCATAGTAGATAATAAAATGTATATACAATACATTTGCAATGCAGAGCATTTCCAAAAAGTTCTGTTGGCTATGTGCATTGATGTTTTTGCACTAGCAAAAAACATAAAAACTTTTCGTTGACAATTGTTTCTTAATCGTGAAAAAGATTGACAAAATTGAATTTCTGTATCTAATTTTAATTGTTATAAAATATTTAGAAAATATTGTCTAGTGTATTTAAAGCCCTGAACATTAGTTTAAATTGTGTTTTAAGCAAAGAGTATATGATATAAATGTATATACGTAATCTGTGCTCAATTTAGTCCCGACAAGACGTACCTTTACAAGTACGATCATTTAACGTCGAAAGCAAATAAATACATATTCAACTTCTATGTATTATACACGTACTTTAATCGGCAAGAGTCCGATGTACACTTGGCTCTTGACCGACACACATATTTAATCGCCCACAAACAAAAAGAAAAGCTTTGAATCTTAAATATGACGGTCACAGAATTAAGATTCATTAAACTGCAAAACATCTAAATACGAAGAGTGACTGCACTTTGTAACAAGCACTATCATGCGTACCCGTATGAACATATATATGTATTTACATGAAACTATAGATTACAATTCGCTCACAAAAATGGAGCAGAATCACATAGATAAATACACGAATTCCAGAGTCCGCTTAGAGCTTACCACCACGAAAAGGACATTTACAACAGTATGACATACAATGCAAGCAAGCATTTTAAAATCAGACAATTCTTAATGCCCTTTTATTCTTGTTTTCTTTTTCATTTAAATAATCATTAGTAATACATAGGGTAGTGACTCTGAAGCAGTCGCAAGTATAAAGTTGTCTGTATCTTTTCGTTCTTATCTCATTTTGAGTTAATCTCGCTCATTTTGTCGATTTATTCGAAGGATGTAGACTATATTTATTCGGGTTAGTTGTGCTTTTACCGAATCTTAGGGAAGTTCGCTGTTGTGTAGAGATACTTTAGTATTGATAAAAATAAATTCTGTTTATTATGGAGATCGATGTGGGGTATTTAGAATTAATAAGAATGGGATTCAAGTGAGTAAATAAATATAAAGTGAAATTTACCCCAATTTTGTACTGATTAAATTGCCCCAGTTTATTTGAATATTATAAATGGACAACGGATTGTCTTGCTTTTATATGGTGATATTAAATATCAATATAAAACTCATAATACAATCCATTACAACGCCCGCGATAATTTCTTATTTTTTTTTTTATTGTTTCGCATCTGTTTTAATTTTATCTATAACCTTATCATGTCTACAAATATATAGAAGCATTCAAATGTTTATTTTAGATTAAATTTGTGTACCTCCAGTGGCTCAACAGATAACTAATTGGTAATTGCAATAAAAAATGTAGTAAAAATCATCTCTCGCCGTACTCTCGACAAATCATATGTCGCCGGACTCTCGACCTCTGTCTGAGTATAATAGGTGATGTGGAATAGCTAAGTCATTGCAACAACACAAACAATTCGGCTACATTGGTGTTATTCGAACAAATATAATTCATGGTTTATATTGAAAAAAAATAAAAACATTTCTAAATAATCAACGGTGTTATCAACCGTTGTTACCATGATTACATACTTATCTAAATCTATGATACGTCGAACAAAGTAACATTCCATGTGGGAGGGTGTGTATTGTACGTTATGCTCTATTTTTTTTTATCAAACTTCAACAAATTGAGAAAGAATTTTGGAGATGTAAGTACAAGTAAATAGACATCGTCGTTCTAAGGTAGTGGAATCGATGACTTGAACTTTTTATTAAGATCTTAAGGCAGCCCATAGATAAGATTTCTCACAGTAGGACGAAATGCGCGTTTGCACCTTAGTAGCTTTTCAATAGGTTCGAAATACTTTCACCCCCAAGCTTGAGCCGCATAAAATCAAATTGATTCGGAAACTGCCTCAAACACTTTATACTTTCTGCTCTGGGCTACGAATTTATTGGCGAGACATCTACTCCATGTTGTATTTATGCCAGTGAGTGTGAGCTAACTTTATGTTAAAATGCTTATCCACATTTAGGTTTTTGTCAGTAGCACCTCCACGTATTTATAGCCAGTCACCACCACTACTTCTGCACCATTAAGATTCCATTTCTTATTCGAACCCATTCTGCCTCCACCCTTCTTGAAAATCATAATTTTTGATTTTTCCAGGTCAACTACACGGCTAAGCAACAGTATTCATACAATCGATTGATTTGAAGTTGAAGCAATTCTGAATTTGCAAGCAGAACTATGTCGTCAGCAAACATGAGTGCCTTTATGCAAGTGGAAATGTATGCCTTTTGATAAACAATCGGTAAGATCGTCAATAAACCGCGCAAATAGACATGGGCTGAGCGCACATCCTTGTCTGACTCCTGATTTTGCTTGTAACCCCCTAGAATTTGCTTCTCCATCCCATACAGTGGGCGCCGTGGCGTAAGTGGTTAGTATGTCGGATCACTGCGCATGAGGTTCCGAGTTCGAATCCCAGAAAACACCAAAAAGTTTTTTCACGGTCCCACCTCTCGCGACCGTCTGACAAACATCCGAAAGTATTGTTGTCACGAGAAAGCTTCTCAAATCGCCGTTCGGATACGGCATTAAACTGTAGGTCCCTTCCATTCTGTGAAAAATATAATGCACACAACATGAGTGGTAGCGAGAAGCTAGGCCCTGGCACTTAAAGAGCTGTTGCGCCAAATATATATATATATATATATATATATATATATATCCCATACCTCTACCTGAGTATCTGCTTAAAGCTTTCCAAAGCCCTTCCAAATTTTCGCAACATTCCAAAGCTATAAAGCTTCTTTTTTTTTTTTTTTGTCGGGATAGGAAACACTCGACTGGAGCACTCAGACACAACTGGTCCATTGTACTGCCAGAGAGCAAAACCTGATTTACCCATTTTATTGGAATTTCCTTGACTTTCTAAGAAAGCCAAGCAAGCACATCAGTGATGAGGAGCTTACAGTACCAGCACTCACCACATCCGCACCGAAGATCTGCCACCTGATACGAGCAAAGGCCGGACACTCACAGAGATAATGTTCCGCGGTGTCGTCGCGCTCTCCACAAGCGTCGCAGATTGTAGTGTCACTCAAGCCTAACACGTTAAGGTGCTTGGCAAAAGCGAAGTGGCCTGTCAAGACGCCAATAAGTTGTCTACAGTCTTTTCTGCTGAGAGACAGCAAGAATGCCGCTGATTTCTTACAGACGTCCGGGAGCATGCGTTTAGTCAACCTGCAACCTGGAGAGTCATGCCACACACAATTGTGCTCGTGAGAGACCCAATCGTCAATGGAAGCCCTAACCGAGGACGCTGGAAGACCCAACACGGGTTCGAGACCTGAGAAAGCCTCCTCTGAGCCTTGTCTAGCAATCTCATCGGAGATCTCGTTCCCCAAGATCCCAGTGTGATCTGGGACCCAGATAAGAGACAGAGAATTCAGCCTTGCGACCGAGGTCAAAGAGTTTTTGGTTTCACGAACTATTTTGGAAATTGTTAAAGGGTTAAGCGAGGCCTTAAGCGCAGCCTGACTGTCACTACAGACACAAATGCTACGTCCCTTTCACCTGTTCTTCACAACATAGTTCCTGGGCATTAGGATTGCATAAGTTTCAGGCGCATATTTGCCTAACGAGAAGTGAAGTCTAATGTTGTCGACTTCCAGGAAGACACCAGCGCCAGACCCTTCACTGGTTTTGGAACAATCCGTGAAAATACGACTACATTCCATTCCCGGCTCAGACTCTAACCGAAGCCATTCCTGGACACAAGGAAAGTCGACTCTGCATTTGCGCATCAGCTGGAGTTCTGGTGTCATTGCATCAGACGGCATATCCATTAGACAGGAGTCGTAAGATAAGTGTCGCGCAAGTTCATCAAAGTTCCAGTGTGGAGTATACCAAAAACCGCCCCTCCTAAGACTATGGATGGCTTTGATAGTGCAACCCATGATATAAGTATCAAGGGGAGGTAAGTTCAGCAAAGCGTCTAGAGCAGAGCCAGGCGTACTCGGGAAAGTTCCCGAGCAGCCGAGACAAGCCGTTCTTTGGGGTTTCGTGCAAAAAGCAACCACATATTTACGCGAGAGCCCCTTCCGCCAAACAACCGACGCATATGCGAGGAATGGTCTTATCATAGCCGTGTAGATCCAGAGAACCTTATTCGGTAATAAGCCCCAAGTCTTGCCAAAAGCACCCTTACACTGGCAGAAGACTGAGAGCGCCTTGGATGTTTTCGACTCGACGTGTTTAGACCAATGAAGTTTCTTATCTAAAATCACTCCCAGATATTTGGCTTCATTGTAAATGCGAATGGTGACGCCTTTTAGTACTGGCTGAGTCAGACCGGTCAAAATCATATTTCTCGTAAAAAGAACAACCTCAGCTTTAAGAGGATTCACCGAAAGTCCACTCCTAGTACACCATTTATCGATCATGTCCAGCGCCGCCTGCGCGTTAGCACAGACCGTCGCCAGGCATGGCTCGACAGAAAGTACGGCGACATCATCCGCATATGCCTGAGCGTAGACGTTAGAACTATTTAGAGTGTTCAACAGAGAGTCGACCACCATGCACAATAACAATGGAGACAGAACGCCACCTTGCGGACAGCCCCTGTGTACCCCTGTCATAACATATTGGCCATAATCCGCATCCACTATCAAAGTTCTATTCATTAGCATTGCTTTAATCCACAACACTAATGTTTCATCTACCCCGTGTTGTCTGGCAGAGTCGCACATGTAGTCAAAAGTCGCATTGTCAAAAGCGCCCTCAATGTCGATGAAGATACCCATCGCGTATTCTCTCCTATCAAGCGCGCATTCAATTCTGGCCACTAGATTTTGAAGTACGGTCTCACAGGATTTCCCACGCTGATAAGCAAAGCAAAAGCAACTTTGCGCACGTGAAATTCTACCAGTCCCTCCATACTTTTCAGTAAGAAGGATGTCAAACTTATAGGTCTGAAACTCTTGGGGTGCGAATAGTCTTCCTTATCAATTTTCGGTATAAAAGCTACTCTGACTGTCCGCCAAGGTGTAGGAATATGTGCCAGCGCCAAGCCAGCGGTGAAAATTCTTTTCAGAGTTGGCAATAGCTGATCTATACCCTGTTGCAGCATAGCCGGATATATTCCATCGGTGCCAGGCCATTTGAAACCATCAAAGATGGCACAGCATATTTGATGGCCTAATCTGTTACCACGGCTGATGCAATATACCAGCTGCGCCGAGTTTTCTGACTTAGATTGCCAGGAAAGTGAGTCTCCAGCAGAAGACTAAAAGTTTCCGCTTTTGTCTCAGTAAACTTGCCATCAGACCATCTGAGTGACTCCGGTTTGGTCGGCTTACCTCTTTTGAGGACTTTAACCAACCTACTGGTTTCACCGAGTGTCTCGATCTTTTCACAAAAATCTCTATAAGAAGCACTTTTCGACAAACGAATTAACTTCTTATAGTCTTTTTGCTTCGATTTAAAGAGATCCCAGTCACCTTATAAATTTGTCTAAAGAGACCTATTTAGAAGTTTTCTGGATTCTTTCCTAAGCCGCTGCAGTTCCGGGCTCCACCAGGGAACGGGCGTTCTGCAGGAGTTTTTTGTCATTGGAAACGCCAGTTCAAAACAGTTGGTAAGGACACTGGTCAGGTTTTGAACAGCATCCTCAACCTTTCGTTTCGTTCTGAGTTCAGTTGGAGTTTTGATAGATCTGTCTAGCTCTTCCCTAAACCGCACCCAGTTGGTTTTCCTCGGATTCCTTCTCTCCTGCAAAGTAATGGCTTCGCATTCGATTTGGAAAACGATGTATCTATGGTCTGATAAGTACACTTCCGGCAGTACCGTCCAGTGAGTAATCGACTTGAAGTATCTATTAGACAAAGTCAAGCCAATTACCTCCTGCCTCCTTGTCGTAAGAAAAGTTGGCTTGGAGCCAACATTGTTTATTGCCATACCAGATGATAGTATAAAGTCTAGGAGATGGTTTCCTCGTATGTTGCATTTGCTGCTGCCCCAGACTGTATTCTGAGCATTAGCATCGCAGCATATGACTAGTCCCATCTCCCGAGTGTCACAATACTTTATGAGTTCGGCAACCGCCTTCGGTGGTGGAGGCATTACCGAATCATGGGAAATAAGCCGATGCAACAACGTAGGTTTTCCAACTTCCGTTTGTTTCGTAGCTTACACCTGCAGCAACCAAGTCCTGACCACAAAATTGTCCAAGCTTGCTTACAGAGAGGAAATTCGGCACAATTAGACAAGCTCTCGGTCTTTCAGATCGCTCGTCACATAGTACCGTTACTCCACGAACACCCCCAAATCCACATATGCGCTTGTTCCGCACATATGGTTCCTGGATAGATGTTATGTGAGGTTTTGTACGCACCACGGAAAGTCTACTACTTAAGAGAGCGGTAGCAACCTTGGAGTGATGCAAAATGTTATAAAGCTTGCAGAACAAAGGATTTCGATCCACAATGTCAAAAGTTGTTGCTCATCGGGAGCAGTGTGAGTTTATATACTAGTGAGCTCAGCTATAAATTTGTTTGTAAAACTTAAGTGATGTATAAAGAATTGATCGTAGTTGGTTGAACAGCCTGTTTCTTATTTTATGATGGATGGCATTTTAGCAAATGCTATTAGGAAACTTTGATTTTGGCGTGGGATGAAAAGTCAATTTCACAGTCTCGGCCGCAGTCAGTATTAGACAAAATCATAGTTACTGTTCCGAATATTTCTCGTCCGTTTGGAGAGAGCCTTCTTCTCTACTGTACAGACCTCCAGTTGCGATCTTTAGCCAAAGATGCGTCCAGGTATATAATTCACATCTGATATTGGCAGTGGAGATCGTAGAGCCTCGATATTCATCGTGCAATCAGTGTTTTAGACAAGATATCTACAGCCGAGTGCAGTCACCATATCAGGGAGAAACACATTAACGCCACTACAAACTTAATAAATAATTTTTAAATGTCAACTAATCTACGCCTTGTGTATACAGTGAAAGATACCATTATTTATTTATTATAATATGCACAAATATAAAGAAAAGTATTAGTCTGAATTTGTCTTTGACTGAATTTGTGTTCTTAATTCTTTGACTGTGTTTTTTTTTTGACAGGATTTTAGTTCTTTCACTGGTTTATTTCTAGTCAAATCTGACTGGAAAGACAGTTTAAAAACGGCAACTTTGGACGCATAACGAATAGGTTTTGTTAAATTTTCTTGTTGATATCATCTGTGAGTTTGCTGTTTTTTTCATTTGGGTGATCCAATCTTTCGTAGCTATTGCTTTTCGGATAAAAGGCTACGAATTTGTCTTCCTATTTTGACCACCCCACACTCACTCAGTGTGCAATATCGTCATCACACTTTCCTTGGTCGTTTACTATTGAGCCCTAGTGTTTAAACTTATTGCATTTCGGAACAGAATACAATAACAGAATGTCCGATGTCGGGTTTATTACGGGTTCGGAAAAACGACAATGCAAATGCTACGTATAGATACGTCAATCCGCATTTTTACTCCGAAAACTTATGACATATGTAGATAATACTCAACTGTAGAGATATCGGAAGCTCTGATCTAATACATCAGCCATTTCCAGTGCACCTACACCTCTTGCAGCATTCGAGACTTATTTCAGTCATTGAAGGAGGAAAATCCGAAAAATCTATAATGTAAGTCCGATGTGGCTGAATTTTGCTACGTATCTTTTTGGTCACTACACAAGATTTTGTCCAAATTACGAAAATTGTGTTTTCGATAAAATGTCCTAATTTATTACTCCTATGACTATAGTGAATAAAATTAAATCATCATCATCCTAATCATTATATTCTACTGAAGCGATCCATAATTATATACCGTTGGAAAGCCCTTTCTATGTAGATGTGCACATACATACATACATACATAATCCGGTCCTCTTAAACCCTACGGTATCGAGGTTCTGTCTCTGGTTTCTGTCATCCTTTCTTTAATAAATTTTCTCCATTTCTTCCTATCTTTAGCTGCTTCCTTCGCCGAGTTCCAGCTTTCTGCTCCATCTTTTAGTAATTTCTCTAGCGCGCTGTGCCATGTTGTCCTGAGCCTTCCTCTTCTGTTCTTCCCTTCAGCTCTAGCTTCCCAGATTTTCTTTACTTGTCTGTTGTCTTCCATCCTTACTAGATGTCGAAGCCATCTAAGTTTTTTACCTTCTATAACCTTTTTCACCGATTCCACATTTAGCTCCTTTCGGATGTCTCCATTTCTTTTTCTGTCGATTCTCTTTAGTCCTATCACTCTTCGAAGGTAGTTCATTTCCATGGCCTGTATTTGCTTTTCTTGTCTTTTAGCAAGGATCCAGGTTTCTCCTCCATGCAACAGTACTGATAAGTACATCGAGTTTGTGGTTCGAGTTATTTCTTTATAATCTACGAATTTTTTTCTGCAACACCGCATACAGCCTATTTAAAGATTGGATCCTTGCCTTCAATTCCTCCTCTAAGTTGCTGTTAATAACGCTTCCGAGATACCTATAATTTTTTACTTGCTCAAAAGTCCCTCCGTCCACATTCACTCTTATCATTCCTGTTCTATTACTTACAACCATCACTTAAGTTTTTTCGACATCGATGTGAAGATTTTGAGATTCCAGGACCTCCTTCATACTTTTAAGTTTTTCTCTAATTTTCTTTTAAAGTTAAACCAAGCAGATATCCACAGGGTTTTTTTTTTATTTCAAGGGCAGATAAATAAGAAAGCTGCAATCGCCATATAAAAGTAAGCCAATACATCTGTGGCAATAAGCTGAAGTACCTTAAGTCGACTTAAGTTAAAATTGAATTAATTACAGAAAAATGTTCCCAATTGGGGGTGGCAATGGTGTAGCGGTAACGTCGTCAATGGCAACGCTAATGGATCATGGTTCAAATCCTGATGTCAGCAAGCATTTATTTATTTCTCATGAAATATATTAAGTCAGTCCGATCATTTGCGAAAGCTTCTGTGAACACTACGGCGAATGCATAACACTGGCAGTAGCTTGGTCATGTGGCTGGAAAAATTGTTCGCTCTGTTGATGATGATTTGCCCTTGACATCGGTTATCGGGAAAAAGTACTGTGAATCAGAAGCAAAGACAATAATAACAAAAATCTCCCCAGATATCTGGACGCCACCCCCGGAGAATAGCTGAAGCATAAACAACAGAGCTTCAAGAACCACTACACCAAAATCTTTCTCTCTCTCTCTCCTATTCCAACGCCCACACTGTGTGTAAACATGTTAAAGGTATTCATAACCCTTTGAGTGCGCGCAAATTATTAAAAAAAAAAAACTACACAAAATATTCTTTCTCAATTTTTCATTTGCATATCTGTAAAGACTGCCGAGTTACGGATATCAGAGCAGTGGCGCGATTAGAAAATTTCATACCATTTTCATATGAGCGATAACTTTAAATGCCTGTACAAATGGACTTAAGCTACTTCAACTTATTGCCACAGACATATGCATTTATGCGTGCAATAAATACACAAATCACACGTCGAGTGTTTAGCCACCTCTCTGTTAAGGATCCACACATTTGCACTGAGCTGTTATGTTTCTCTTTCGGAAAGTTGCTTGTGTGAAAAAGAGAGCGAAGATCAGAAATCAGATGCCAACAATCAGTGATTCCACTTATATGTATCTTCAAATGTATTACTTTATAAAAAATGTAATACCGCATGCCGTTTGACACAAAGTTTTAATTTGTGTAAAAAAGAAAATGTTTATATAATAATAAAAAAAATTGTATAAATAATTGTCCACAGACAAGTTCCTTTAATGCTTGGACTTTGAAAGTCCCTAGAACGTACTAATATATATATATATTCAAAAATGATCTTTGAACGCTTTCCGAAAATCTCACTTGGGAAATGATTAAATATTGGTTTATGACGTCATATTGGGCAATGGGCTGGGGGAAGAAGTACGATATCCGCTCTGGGCACCAACAGAATACTTCCTTCAAAATTTTTGGCTTTTTATTTCAAATGCCCTGATTAAAACCTGATTTACCAGTTTTATAGGAATATCGTAAAGTGAATCACGAGTCTACTTATAGTAGTTTTATTCGGAAATAATATTGTTTCAAACATTTTGTAGCACTAAAAAGTGGAAGCTGCAAGCACATGTACTCGTACATATGTAATCTATTTCTGCATTCTTGATTTCTAAGATAAAAGTATTTATTTATATAACGACTTTGATATTTTGTTCTTACTACTTTGTAAGAGCTTCAAGATACTATCGAAAAAATATATTGTTTCAATACTTAAAATACTCGTACTTGGATTTTAAAAATAATTTGATCAGCCTGAGCTGACTCTGCTGAAGGTGCTGCTATCTGATAAAAGTGGGTTGATTAGATATTCTGAAAATTTCTTCAGTATTGCTTCTGTCTCGTCTACCAAAAAACGTTGCTCATTATCTTATTCCATTAGGGCATCCTTTGATTTCAAAGTGCTTAATTATGTTTTTCGTTTTAGATTAGCCAGCCACAAAATTGAACAGCGTCGCTTGACAACGAAAGAAACAGCTATTGTGAATACAACTGATGGAAAAGTTAGAGGAGTTAAAAGGTCTACAGTATACGGTGATCCATACTACAGCTTCGAAAATATACCTTTTGCAAAACCACCAATCGGCGAATTGAGATTCAAAGCTCCGCAACCGTCTGAACCTTGGGATGGAATTAGAGACTGCACTTCTTCTGGTAACAAACCCCTTCAAGAACATTTTGTGCTAGGACGTGTTGAAGGCTCCGAAGATTGTCTTTATCTAAACGTATTTATCAAAAAGGTATACCTATATTTCAATATATACATAGATTGTCTTCCGTGTATTTATCACAACCCTTTAACTTAAGCTCCTCTCTGAAGGACCACTTCCAGTACTAGTTTATATTTATGGTGGTGGGTTTCAAGTTGGCGAAGCTTCTAGGGACATTTATAGCCCCGATTACTTTATGAAGGAGGACGTGATACTAGTAACTATAGCATACCGGCTAGGCCCGTTTGGTATACAATCAACAAAAGTGTTTCTAGTTACATATATTATTATAACCAACTAATTGTATTATATTGGCCTCTAAACAGGTTTTCTAAGCCTTCATGAGCCTACTCTTGACGTTCCTGGTAATGCTGGTCTAAAAGATCAAGTTCTCGCGTTAAAGTGGATAAAAAAGAACATTGAGTTCTTTAATGGGGATTCCAATAACATAACCGTGTTTGGAGAAAGTGCTGGTGGAGCTTCTACTCATTTTATGATGATTACTGATCAAACAAAAGATCTTTTCCAAAAAGCCATTATACAATCGGGTAGTGCACTAGCCCCTTGGGCACTTACCCCGTACAGTAGTTATCCATATCGCCTTGCCAAAGCTGCGGGATATAAAGGCGAAGAAAACGAAAAACAAATATATGAGTTTATATCTAAGTGTAATGGAAAGAAACTTATATCCGCACAAAAAGGCTTTCTCACTACTGAGGAACAGCGTAATCGTATTTTTATTATTTTTGGACCAGTAATTGAGCCCTATGTGACGGAACATTGCGTGGTTCCAAAACACCCGAAGGAAATGATGAAGACTGCATGGAGTAACAGCATTCCATTAGTGATTGGGGGATGCTCATTCGAAGGACTTTTCAACTATGCAGGTTTAAATATTGTAAAATTAAACTTATGACTTTTTTTGTGTTAAATTCTTCCAATATTTAGGTATAAGAAAAGTTCCAGAGCGGCTCAACACTTTGGGAGATTGCCAGTACATAGTTCCACAGGACTTATGTGAAGATCGTCAAAGTGAGATTTGCAGAGAATTCGGCCTGAAGATAAAACAAGCACATTTTGGACAGCACGAACCTTCAATGGAACATCTGTATTCTTATTTAGATGTAAGTTATATACATATATGCTCTTTCGAAATGGCGTAATGTTGGGTGTCTTTCTTTCAGCTTATGTCCTATAAGCTATTCTGGCATGCAATCCACCGAACCATTCTATCTCGCGTAGCGTATGCCACTGCACCTACCTATCTATATCGATTTGACTTTGATTCTCCGTTCTTCAATCATTTGAGGGTAATGAAATGCGGAAAAGACATTCGAGGCGTTGGGCATGCTGATGATTTGTCCTATCTTTTCTATAATATATTTGCCATAAAACTTCCAAAGGACAGCCCCGAGTATAAAACTATTTATCGAATGATTGGGCTGTGGACGCAGTTTGCAGCGACAGGAGATCCAAATACGGATCGCATTAAGCCAGCAGTGTGGAAGCCTGCACAAAAGAGTGATAATCCGGGAAAATGCTTGAATATCAGCGACGAAGTTGAATTCATAGATTTGCCTGAATCGATTAAATTAGATGTATGGGATAGTTTGTACGGCAAGGATTTGTATTAAGCGGCTTAAGGGTCTAGTTAAGTTGAGGGTGGGTTGTGTGCAATATGTAGCATAAATTAGGGAGTACATTTTCAAATAAATAGTTACGTGAGATTATTGCGGGCATTTTTTTTTTGGTTTTTCTATAATCAAATCGGCTCTTTTTCATTGTTGGAAGAAAAATCTATAAACCTTTGTTTGGTCGCAAGCTTAACCTATATCGTTTATATCGCTTGATGTCCACTTCCGTATATGTATGTGTTCGGGAGAACCTCTTTTGATTCTCTATTTGAAAATTCGCCAAGCACATAAACTTGTCGATAATTTGTATTTGTGATGCAAAGGCACGTAAACCAGTACACCGGGTTGAAATTAAATGAACCACCGTCTCTTGTGCTTGTATAATCAGAAGTCACTTTATTCTTAAAATATTCTATCTTATATACTATTTTACAAATAACAAAATAAAGGTGTGGGAATGGAATGGGAATTGGAATGAGACATGCAGCATGCATACAGTTCGTGTATCACCGAACTGTTATCAGCATCTAGCGTCCATGTGCGTCATATCTCTTGTTTTATTAGGATGCATCTTTGGATAGGTCTATACAGTGGATTGCAACATCTGTTGTTTTACTAGGATGCATATTTTGATAGGTCTATACAGTGGATTGCAACATCTGTTGTTTTACTAGGATGCATATTTGGATAGGTCTTATGGTGCTTTACAATGTAAGATAACTTTTAACAGTATGTCTATCAGTATTAATTCATACCAAAGCTTTTTTTATTTATAAGCTAATTGATATTTGGGAACAGTTACCTACGCAAAAACCGCCACAGCTTAAGGTTAAATTTAAAGCAGATTAATAAATGGATAAATATATTTTTTATGACAAAATCAAAGGACACCTGGAAACTATTATTTTAATAACACAACACTCCCAGATGATCATGATAGAGCAATGCGACAATAGCCTAAAAATGTAAGTTACATTTGTGTTTAATTGACTTTATGAAGACTTGACAGCGGGAATCGAGATTATATTTGGTGCGCCTTGCGTAGAATAGGCTTCACAGAAAAATGTATAGCTATAATGAACACCACATATGACCATGATAAAAGCCCATATCCATATGGCTATGGTGTCAGACGGTTGCAGACTAATGTATTATCATTACCAGTGAGACCAAAAAAAAAAGTGCTTAAGCGGTCTACAAAAGTCAAGGATATCATAAGGAGTATATCTTATATTATAGGATATCTTATGGAGTACCACAGCAACTCTGCGGATGGATGGACAAATTTCTTTAGGACAGATCAATTCAGGTTCTTGTCCACTGTGTCATCCGACACATTTGCTATTAATGCTGGTGTACCTCAAGGATCCATTCTTTCTCCAACATTATTTTTACTCCACATTAATGATCTACTAGCATCAACAAAAAATAAGATTTCGTGATGAAAGCATTCTAGTAGCATTTTGCTGAAACAACATGCCCATAAATGTGGGGTTTTTGGTTCACCCTGTTCTCAACTCTCCACAACATAATCCAAGTCACTGAGGAGAGGATATGTTTTTATCAAGCGAGGCAGTCGAAGACGAACAGCGAAACGCGACGAACAACTAAAACGAGTTCAAACCGAGTTGCCAAGACCCTTTAAACTTTTTCCCTTAATTCATTTAATCTTTTTTTTTTGTAAATTGAAATACTCTTTTGTTACCTATCAATAAACTTAATTATAACGTTCCTAAATATCGAATTCTACATGGGGGCTCAACAGGGATCGTTATAATTATTTACCGGTAATAAAATTCGATCGAAGACAATTAATTTTCAATTAAAAAAAAAAAAAAAAAGATTCTCGAGTGTACCTATACCAAAAGCCCTTATCGAACAAGTGTCGAATAGCGGAGTCTTTTTTTTTTGTCAATACGTGTCGGATAGACAATGGTGGGTAAACGAGGTAAGCGGATGAATAGCACAGCGAACTTTTCCGAAATGTTTGATGCTCTCGTACAGCGGGAGGTCGACTTAAAGAAACGAGAAAAAGAATTAGAGACTTCTAAGAGCATGTGGTTGAAATCAGTGCAACGACGAGATACTGAACTACCACAAAATAGCGCAATGGACGAGGTTTTAGCAGGTGGTGGCCGAGGAACGACGAGTACAAAAGCGGGTGAGATACAAAGGCAGACACAAGGCGGTCAGGCAATGGGTAGTGTGTGCGACGGAGGTGAGTTAGGTAATGCAAAGGCTCAGTGTCAGGAAGGGCAACAAGAGGTACATCTGCAGACGGCGGGTGGAATTGTTGTTCCTAGTCCTGAATTGGAATTTTCATTGCTACGAACGGAGGTTAACGAGTTAAAAGGGCTTGCTAACGGGACAAGTATTGGTTCATTTGAAGACGCTCTTAATGCCGTATCACATTTTAGTGGAGAAGGTGACGTAGCCACATGGGTCGACGAATTTGAAACTGTAGCTGCTCTGATGAAGTGGGATGAAACGAGACAAATATTGTTCGCTAAACGGTTGTTAACTGGAACGGCCAAACTTGCTATGCGATCGAGGGCAACAATAATCAAATGGGCTGATTTGAAGAAACTGTTGTTAGATGAATTTAGTGGTGGGATGACAACTGCTGATGTGCATAAAGGGCTAGCGGCTAGAAAACAAGCAAAGGGGGAGAGCATTACGGAGTATTTGTTCACAATGCGCGAATTGGGCGCAAAGGGCGACGTTGATGACAAATCTATAATGCAGTATGTCGTAGATGGCATCGATGATTCTCCATTAAATAAAGCGATGTTGTATGGTGCACTTTCGATGAAGGACTTTAGGGGTAAGATTTTAGATTATGAGCGCTTCCGATGTTCTTTACGACAGCACTCGTTTATATCTAATAATCAATCCAATAAGCCTAAAACGAAGGACGCAACAATGAATGGGAAAATACGTTGCTATAAAAATAGATAACGTGACCTACTGTACTAATGTCTACGTAGTTTCCTCAAAGTCCTTAAAACATGCTCTTTTAGTTGGCAAGGACATTTTACGGGGAACGCGGATCGCTCTTGGTAAGGGCGGCGTGCAAATTGAGCAACTAGAGTCTGAACTAAGGAACTGTTTCAAGGTTAGTGACGTGAGCGTTGAACTTTGTATAGGTAATGAGTTATACAAAGACGAAGTTAAAAGCATGGTTACTAATTATCAACCCCTGAAGTCACGGTCAACTAATGTCGAAATGAAAATCATTTTGAAAACAGAAGTTCCTATTGCGCAACGACCGAGAAGACTTGCTTCATTAGAGAAGGACATCGTCCAAAAGCAGATCGAGGATTGGCTTCAGCAGGGAATCATTCGACCAAGCAACTCCGAATACTCTTCGCCGATAGTGCTTGCGAATAAAAAGGATGGAAGCAAACGATTGTGCATCGACTATCGCTGTCTGAATAAGATAATCGTTCGCTATCGTTTTCCGATACCGCTCATAGACGAACAAATTGACCAGCTCAGCTTGTTTAAAGTTTTTTCCACAATGGGTTTGGAAAATGGGTTTTTTCACGTCACCGTGAACGAGGAAAGCCGCAAGTATACGTCATTCGTTACGCCGGGAGGACAATACGAGTTCAATCGTGTACCTTTTGGACTTTGCACTTCGCCACCCGTGTTCCAGCGCCATGTCAGTCGAGTGTTCCACGATTTGCTGTTACAAAGAATTATGCTGTTGTATATGGACGATATTGTGGTACTAGGCAGAGATTATGACGACGCAATGACGAATCTTAAGAGGGTGTTGGCAGTCGCCAGTGAATATGGGCTAATTTTTCGATGGAAAAAGTGCCAATTTTTATGTTGGGCCATTGAGTACTTGGGATTTCGAATAGAAAGTGGATGCATCAAGCCGTCAGAGAATAAGCTCAATGGGGTACGGAGGTTCCCACAGCCGACAAGTGCATTGAAGATACAAAGTTTTTTGGGGTTGACAGGGTATTTCCGAAAATTCATCCAAGGATACTCGAGTATTGCGATGCCGCTGACCAATTTGCTGAAAAAGAATGAGAAATTTCGATTTGGACCCAAGGAAATCGCAGCTTTTGAGGAGCTGAAAAATATTTTGACGTCAGCGCCGGTGCTTAAGTTATATCGTCCAGATGCTGTAACAGAACTTCACACGGATGCTTCCAAATGGGGATTAGGTGCCATTCTGTTACCAAAGGAAAACGATAGTTTTTTCCCCGTGTCTTACTATAGTAAGAAAACGCTTGCGGCAGAACAAAATTACAGCAGTTATGAGCTGGAAGCTCTTGCTGTCGTGACAGCCTTGAAGAAATTTCGTCACTACCTGCTTGGCCTTCATTTTAAAATCGTCACTGACTGTGCAGCGTTTAAAGGGACGATGGAAAGGAAGGAGTTCTCGTCGCGAATTGCCGGATGGGTGCTAATAACTCAAGAATTTGACTTCGTGCTGGAACATCCCAACGCCACAAGGATGCGACATGCGGATGCCCTGAGCAGAAATGCAGTAGCAGTTGTCAGAGGTGAATTCTTATCTAGAATTGTGAAAGCACAGGAGGATGATGAGAGCATTCGACTTATCAAGAATCTACTGGAGTATGGCCCTTACGAGAATTTCATCAGCGAAAGAGGTGTTATTTTTAATGTTGACAACGAGGGAAGAAACCGTTTGTACGTTCCTAAGAGGATGCAAGCGGAGTTCCTACGTAATATGCACAGTGATGGACATTTTGCGACGAAGAAGATGGCTGAAATTGTTAAGCGCGATTACTATTTACCACATCTAACGAAGAAGCTGGATGAAACTCGAAACAATTGTATCGCCTGTATTCTGGCGGAAAGGAAAGCGGGAAAGCAGGAGGGGTTTTTATCTTGCATCGATAAGGGGAGTGCGCCGCTTAGCACATACCACGTCGATCATCTTGGACCACTTGATAAAACGACGAAGCAATACACTTTCATATTCTGCATTGTGGACGGGTTTTCAAAATTTACATGGATTTATCCAACGAAAACGACGTCGGCGGCAGAAGTTATATCCAAGCTGGAGTTACAAAAAGCAACATTCGGGAATCCTGCTAGGATCATATCAGATCGGGGATCTGCTTTTACGAGTAATCTTTTCGAGGACTATTGCAGAGCCGAACACATTGAACATCTTTTAATTGCGACCGGCGTTCCAAGAGGGAACGGCCAAGTTGAGCGAATTAATCGCATAATTATTTCAGCTCTTTCCAAATTGGCATCAGAGGACTCGAAAAAATGGTATGTGCATTGTAGCAAACTCCAGAGATGCATCAACTCTACTTGGCAGCGCAGCACCGAGCTAATGTTCGGTGCTCGGATGAAGAACAACACGGACCTTGAACTGGTTCATATAATCGAGGACGAGATACGGGAAGTATTCAACAGTGAGCGAGAAGAAGCGCTACAGTTAGCACGAAATACAATAGCTAAGATCCAGGAAGAAAACCGCCGGACTTACAATCGAAGAAGATGCCCAGCGAGACAATACAAAGAAGGAGATTTGGTAGCAATTCGTCGAACACAGTTTGGACCAAACCTGAAGATAGCTGGAAAGTATCTAGGTCCCTACAAAATTAGCGGTATTGGGGAACACGAGAGGTATGAGGTACAGAAGGTGGGCGATCACGAGGGACCAGCCATTACAACCAGTAGCGCCCATATGATGAAGAAGTGGCGTCGGACCGACTGATGACTTCAACTCGTCTTCGGACGAGGGCAGCTATGACTAATTTTCCTTTCGTTTTTCTTTAACAGTTCGCTGGGGACAGCTTGTAAGCAGGATGGCCGATTTGTGGGGTTTTTGGTTCACCCTGTTCTCAACTCTCCACAACATAACCCAAGTCACTGAGGAGAGGATATGTTTTTATCAAGCGAGGCAGTCGAAGACGAACAGCGAAACGCGACGAACAACTAAAACGAGTTCAAACCGAGTTGCCAAGACCTTTTAAACTTTTTCCCTTTCCCTTAATTCATTTAATCTTTTTTTTTGTAAATTGAAATACTCTTTTGTTACCTAGCAATAAATTTAATTATAACGTTCCTAAATATCGAATTCTACATAAATGCCAATACGTCGCATAGTCAGAGATGCGAACAAATCTACACAATGGGGAAAAGCAAACCTTGTGAAGTTCAACGTGAAGAAACTACAACCCACCACTTTTTCCAGGAAGAATATATCTACAGTTTTTCAGCTTCAAATAGATACCCAAATAATTGATCCCAAGGAGATCATGCATTTACTGGACGTCACACTAATCGCTGGAGTAACATGGCATGACCACATATCCAACATTGAAAAATCAGCTTCAATGAAGTTGAGTCATCTTTTTAGAGCAAAGAAGTACTTTACTCCGCCGCAACTTCTTCTTCTGTATAAAGCACAAGTAAGCCCGGGCTTAAGTAATGCTCTCATGTTTGAAGTTCGGCCCCAAAACACTATCTAAATCTACTTGACAGTATCCAGATTCGTGCAGTTCGCTTAATAGAAGATCCAACACTTATAAAATGTATGATACTACAATGAAGTGAATTCAGAAAAAGAAGGAATAGAAAAACCAACTCAAAAAATTCTTTATTAAATTATATTCTTACCGCGAGAGTGGCGTGAGCTATCTGCTGATGCGGAAAAATGTATCAAAGCAACTGATCATAATTGTACTGTGTTGCGAGCAACAAAAATTGCAGAAAGCAATAAATAAATTCTATTGTATTTGGTTTCAAACACTTTACTTACGTCCAGTTGTCATCGAAGGCAGGTGGCAGATTTATGCTTGTTCTACAGATGGTACCATAGCAGATGTTCGGAACATCTCAACAGTATGATCACGCGAAACTCGACTTTTCAATGTCCTACAAGACAGGTCACTTGAGAATTCAACTCTTACTTCGTAACCGCAAGAACACCATTCTACCAGAATCCATTTTGATACAGGGCAAGTGAGGGTAGGTAAAAATCGTCCATAGACATTATGAGAATAGCAAGCGCGTGCTCATAGTAGTGTTAGATTCTTACTGACCAAAAAACACCACCTATAAATTTAGATTAGATATTGCAACTAAGTAATAACTTATCAAGCAATTTTTCTGTCACGAAATAAAAAACGTTTAGCAGGTTACTTTCCACTGAAAGATAATGCATGTTCTGCAATCTAGACGCAGTTAATCCTTTTCTCGCCATGTCGAAAGGTTTCGTCCTTTGTAGTCGGCGCAATAAATTTCTCTCATTCAAAATTGAATGTATGGCATGTACTGTTGACATGTCCGATTAGTCGACTTCTATGCTTTCTCGCATTTCAGCTTCGATTGTCGGAATTCCGAGATCCCTGTGGATATCGTCGTTTCTAGTATACCATGGAGCTTGGACAATTTCTCTTAGCGCTTTATTTTGAAAAGTTTGTAAAATATTAGCATTTGTTTTCTTGGTACAACCCCAAAGTTGTATACTACGTCAACACCGGCTTTTGCACTTGCTTGTATAAAAGCAGTTTCTTCTCACTACTGAGCTTTGAATGTTTTTAACTATACTCTGTTTCACTACAATTGTCAGTATTGGGAAGATAGGATGTTTGCCTGTCAGTCTTATTGCAATAGCTTGCATAAACCTGTCTCTCTTTTAAGCCCTCACTGGGTTGCCATGCTATGCATGACACATCGCCGCAGATCGGAAAACAATAGTCGTCAGGTTACCATCTGCTGGTTTAAAAACAACACAATTTGTTGAACGAAATAAAGATAGTTGTGTACAAAGTGGACACCACCTCGATTTTGATGAAATTCTAGTTTTATATAAATTATAAAGTTTAGCTGCATTTTAACGATTCTGTCAAAAAAATGAAAAAAATGAAAGAAATAATAAAATCAAGTGGCAACACCCTCATATACTCAAATTCATTTATTGGTTCTCAAAGCACAAAATCCCAAAGTTCTTTGACAAAACCCATAGAAAAAGCTGCAACAATTTGCTTTGACTTAGTAATGGGAACACTGTTTTTATGTTCATATTTTCCATACACACCATACAGCGGGGATCAGCGTTGCCGTTTATACTTCAATCGAAGTATTTTACTTCGTTTTCATAGACAACACTTCGACACTTCCTCTTTCGCAAAAACACTTCACTTTTTGTAGACTTTATATTTTCCCTCTTAATTGGGAAATTGCATATATTCGTTAATGAGCTCTTCCATAAAGTAGCCAAAAATCGTAAACGCGAACACATCCATTCGATAAATAGCATCGATAACTACTCGTACAAGTCTACACTTCTACCCAAAGAAGTCTTTAAGTCTTTTGGCATTCTGTGTTCTACCTCAAAAACGCGTTGGGGCAGATTATGTACCCTCATTTAAAAGAGTATATAGGAGCCTTGTTGTGTCTTCCTCATAGTAGTGCAACTACTGATAGGGTGTTTTCCTAAACTAAATTGATTAAGAGTTTAGGCCGAGACAACTTAAAAGTTAGCACTGTTAATTTACTGATGATTGTGAAAGGAATTATTTCTAAGAACCGTTTTAAGAACTGGGTATCGCCAAAAGATGTTGTATTAAGATACCACAAAGCTTAGATTAAAGCTCCCTAATTTAAAATAAAGAGTCATTTAATATAAGAAACTCAACTTTTATAATGACACTTCACTTTTCAGCAAAAGACTTCTATTTTTTCCTCAAATACTTCACTAAAAAATTGACAAACGGCATCACTGGCGGGGATTGATGGCGGCCGAATGATCATTCTGCCATCGGCTGTGTGGCAGGCTAATGGTGGAGCCGTATATGCGAATTTTAGGAAAATTACAAAAACAAATTGTGTGTAAGTCAGTGATTTGGTTTTTATTTCAGTGGCAATTTTTCTAACTAAGTGCCATGAAAACATGTACAAACACCAGTGTTTAAAAAACCCCCATAAGGCCTGTACTGACAATTGTAATGAAACAGAGTGTAGTTCATTTCTTTATACATATCTGATTTCGAGTTCTTTACGTTTCATTTTCATGTGCGAATTCCATTTCTGCCTTGAGTGTCATTCCCAGATATTTGGTCTCGTTTGCAAAAGGTATTCGGGCCAACTTTAGAAATAGCAAGTCATTAGTTTTCTTATAAGTGAAATTCACGTGAACAGATTTAGATTCATTGAGGGCGATCCGCCAGTCCCTCGTCCATTTATTTACTTTATTCGGTGCGTTCAGTTTTGCAGTCGTTTCTTCAATTGTATTACCTACTGCTAGGATAGCGGTGTCACCGGCAAACAAAGCAAGGATAGTGACATCTTCTTTCGGTATATATCACGAGTATATAACAAACTAGCTGGCCAGTGCTCGCCTTGCTTCGCCCGCATTTTAGTTGACGGTTATTTACTGGGGGCAAATCACGTAACTTTTCAGACGATCATCGTTTGAACGATAGCAACCGACGAATGGAAAAATTGTTGCACATTGTAGCGGTTAATATTTCCCTACCACAGTTGGTTGCGCACTCTTGGATCTATAAAGCCTAAATATATGTTTGAACTATAGCAAAAACCGCAATCGTGAAAAGTTTACATGCATTTAGGCGTTATACAGCCAACCGTGGGCAACCAACTTTGGCAGAGAAATGTTAACTCCGACAATATGCAACAATTTTTTCCATCAGTCGATTACTATCGTCCAAACGATAATCGTCTGAAAAGTTACGTGATTTGCCCCCTGAAATATTATTGCCAATACAATACCGAAAATGTGTGAACTCAATTATAATTTCCCCCGTGGGAATCCCACCAGAGCATATCTACGCAAATCCGCTTCCAACACACAATTTATTTTAAATTTATTAAAGCATTCTAAAATATGGACAAATCCAATGATCAACAACATCTCATCTAACACAATGGCAAAATATTGAAATAGTTCTATGTCTACATATGTATGTACCTACGCGTATATTCCCAAGTCTCTTAATTGCATGAATTTTTGACAGCACATGGATATCTTATTTAATAAAATTTACGATATCCTAGATTTAGCACTGATAATGTTTTTTTTTTTCAATTTTAACTCTAGAAGAGATGCACACTGACGATCACAACATAATCATGGGCAGTGATGCCGTTTGCAAATTTTTTAGTGAAGTGTTTTGAGGAAAAAATAGAAGTGTTTTGCTGAAAAGTGAAGTATCATTATAAAAGTTGAGTTTCTTATATTAAACGACTATTTATGGGAAAAACACATATATTTTTTTAAATATGAGAGCTTTAATCTAAGCTTTGTGGTATCTTAATACAACATCTTTTGGCGATACCCAGTTCTTGAAACCGTTTTTAGAAACAATTCCTTTCATAAGCATCAGTGAATTAACAGTGCTAACTTTTAAGTTACTTACTTACTTATGTCCTGTATCCCCTTGTGGGTCCTAGGGCCTCTACTACGCCTACGCGCTATCGTGTACGGTTTTTGGCAATGTGTCTGAGTTCTCCCGAACTTTTCCCTAACTGCCGTGCCTCCTTCTCGACTGTTCTGCGCCATGTTCTCTTCGGACCGCCAGGTCTTCTGCCATCCTGAATTAGAGGGTTCCATTGCATAGCATGGCTCACTATGGAGCTGTCACCCTTTCGGAACGTGTGACCAATCCACTGCCACTTCCGCCGTTGGATAGTTGTACCTATTGGTTCTTGACCCGTTCTCTCGTAAAGGTGTTCGTTAGAGATATGATTGGGCCAGAAAATCCTTAAGATATTGCGCAGACACCTATTAACGAACGTTTGTAGCTTTCTGGTGATAGTAGTGGTCACTCTCCACGTGCTGCAACCTTATAGCAGCACGGATTCAACGTTGGAGCGGAACAATCTTATTTTGGTGCTCAAACTGATTGCATTGCTTCGCCATATTTTGGACAACATCCCGAACGCGGACTTTGCTTTGGCGATCCTGTTGGCTATATCCAGTTCGGTTCCACCATCGGTCGAGACAATACTCCCAAGATACTGGAAATCCTCTACTCTCTTTACTGGCTGATAATTTTAGTTTTTGCCGTATTAATTTTCAGCCCGACGACACCTGCCTCCCTCTCCACATCTGCTGCCATTTGGTGGAGGTCGATAATTCTGTGGGAGAGTAAGTATACATCGTCTGCGTAGTCAAGATGTTTCAGTTGAGATGTAAGAGTCCATCGAATTCCTCCGTTTCCCGTCGACAAAGCTGCATGAAGCACATCGCTAATCACCAATAGGAATAATATTGGTGAAAGGATACAGCCTTGTCTTACCCCACTTTGGTTCTCAAATTCCTCAGACGACCTTCCCCTGTGCAAAACGTGACATTTGTAGCCTTCATATGTAGCTTTCATAATAGCAATTAGTTTATCGGGAATACCTCTCCTGCGTAAGGCACGCCAAATAAACTCCCTGTTGACACTATCGAACGCCTTCTCAAAATCGATGAACAGCAGGTGCAGTGGCGATCGATATTCAACACACTGTTCGATGATAATCCGCAGGGTGTTGATGTGGTCGGCACAGGAGGATCCAGAGCGGAAACCTGCTTGTTCGGCATCGAGTGTGTCTTCGAGATGTTGTTTGATTTGCTCCAGGATGATTTTAGCTATTATCTTAGCTACAGCAGGCAGCACGCAGATACCCCTCCAGTTTCCGCACTCCATTAAATTTCCTTTCTTAGGAAGCTTGATGATCATTCCCTTTTTCCACTCGTTAGGAAAGCTCTCAGCTTCCCAAGCTCTATATATAAGTGGAAGCAGAAGCTCAGCCGATGTTGTTGGCGTTGCTCGTAAGAGCTCTGCTGGAATACCGTCCTACCACCTTGTTGGTTTTGAGTGCCTTGATCGCGGTAATGATCTCATCTTTACTGGGAGTCGTGGTGCGTATTCGGGAACTTCACAACTCGGGCATCTCAGTCTGATTTGGGAGCATATCGCTAGTGAATACGCGGTTCAAAACCGTAGCAAAATGCTCTTTCCATCTCTTGAGCTGGTCCTCAACCGAAATGAGCAAGGAGGCGTCTAGGCCTTTCACTGGGTGTTGGCTGGAGCTGCGACCACCTGTCAGCTCTTTCATGATTCTGTAGATGGTCCTGCTGTCGCACCTCCGTGCAGCTTCTTCTGCTTCTGTAGCCAGCGCGTTGATGTAGTTGCGCTTGTCACGTCGTACGCTATGCTGAACTTCTCTCATCTTCACGCGATATAGGGACTCTATCTCGCTTCTCCCTGCTGCTGGGGTATCTGCAACGCGAGCTTTCAGCTGTTTTCGTTCGTCAATCCGTCTCCAGGTATCCTTGGAAAGCCACGCCCTATGTCTTCTTGGATGGCAAACGACTAACAAAGGCCTCGTAGGGGCAGCATCTCCCGATAGATGCTGGTCCGCTAAGTAACGAGTAGGAGCCACTGCAGCCGAAAACCTAGCAGCTCTGTTAGTAAGCCCTACTCCCACCTCCTCGTGGTGTCATCTGGGAATTTCTTCGGAAATTGCTAACGGGAGAGGACGAATGGCGAGCTTCCTGCGCCAAAAAACAGGATAAGTGTCGGTTGGTCTGTGGCCTTGCGAGCCGCAACCGTAAAACAAATCTTGCTCCGAAACGGAAACAATCGCCTCGGATAAGGACGGATAATTTGTTGACGATCTTTGGCTATCGGACACGGACAACGATCGGATTCTGGAACGTTAAGACCCTCCTGGACTCACTCAAGGAAGGGCCTTATAACGCCAGATTCCTCCAATTGGAGCGCGAATTCGCACGGTATAAAATCGACTTCTTAGGGCTGAGCGAGATAAGATGGTACGATGCCGGGGAATACATCTCCCCAACAAAAAGCACTGTGATGCTCTACTCTGGTAAACCAGCTGGAAGTGCACGGAGTTCTGGCGTAGGACTCATGCTAACTCCAGCAGCACGTAGTAGCCTAATATCTTGGAAACCCCATAGTGACCGGATATTGACGGCTAGGTTCCAGAGTAGAGTTAGAAAAATCACCATCATACAGTGTTATACTCCGACTCTAGACGCGACTGAGGATGAAAAGGATAATTTTTATAGCCACTTAGGCGCCGCCTACAACCAAACGCCTAATGGGGACATCGTAATGGTAATGGGAGATCTCAATGCCAAGGTGGGTAGCGACAACACCATGCTGAAGCACGTGATGGGAGTTCACGGCGTGGAAGACCGTAACGATAACGGTGAGCGGTTTGTGGGCTTCGGCAATACCAACCGCCTAGTCATCGGAGGTACGCTGTTTAAGCATAACACCTGCCATAAGATCAGTTGGGTCTCTACTGATAGGCAGCGAACATCCAACCAGATCGACCACATTGCGATCCGTCGCCGCTTTAGCAATTGTCTCCTGGACGTCCGAAACAGACGTGGAGGTGACGTCGGACAAGAACGAGATCACCATCTTATGGTAGCTCTTTTACGCCTTCGTACTGCAGGTTTAATATCGACAGGCTCAAGGTTCCCCAAGTGCGCCAGCAGTTCAGGGACCATCTTGCCTTAGAAGCAGAAGCAATCAGCAGCATAGAGAACATGGATGACCACTGGAGTGCTGTGAAAAATGCCTTTGCGACTGGGGCACGCACGTATGTCGGTAAAAAGCAGAAACACCACCGCACATGGCTTTCTACAGACACCTGGAGACGGATCGATGAGCGTACAGCAATCAAGGCTTGAAGCCCAATACCGTGCGAAGAAGAAAGAAGTGCAGCGTAGTGTGAGACGTGACAAACGTCAACATGTCAACTCACTGGACTCAAGGGCTGAAGAAGCAGCGAGTACGTGTGACGGTAGGACTGTTTACAACATCACTAAGGAGCTCATTGGTGGTCGAAACTCCAAACAACATCCAGTGAAGAGTCTAGACGGTAACCTTCTGATTTCGGATGAGGATCAGCTCACTAGATGGAGAGAACATTTTGCTGCAGTGCTAAATCACTTAGACGACGGCGGTATGATCTCGAATTCGAATGAGCAGTTCGAAGCAACAAATTCCCGAATTCGCACCGTACCTCCCAGTAAAGCTGAAATAATAACAGCAATCAAGTCCCTCAAGAAAAACAAAGCGGTGGGTATTGATGGCATGCCTGCCGAGCTATTTCAAGCGGCGCCAAATACATCGGTAGATTTGCTGCATCCGCTAATACGGAGAGCTTGGGATAGTGAACAATTTCCATAGGAGTGGAAAAGGGGGATGATCATTAAGCTTCCAAAGAAGGGCAACTTGATTGAGTGCGGTAACTGGAGAGGTATATGTGTTCTTCCAGCTGTAGCCAAAATAATAGCTAGAATAATTCTAGAACGAATTAAAGAACATTTAGATTCAACTCTCGATGTCGAACAGACAGGCTTTCGCGCTGGATCCTCCTGCATCGACCACATAAACACCTTACGGATCATAATCGAACAATGCGTTGAGTATAGGTCTCCGCTACATTTACTGTTTATCGACTTCGAGAAAGCTTTCGACAGCTTGAATCGAGATGCTATCTGTTCCAGAAAAGCTTATAGCTATTATCAAGGCTACATATGAGGGCGGCAAGTGTCACGTCGTGCACAATGGTAAGGTGTCGGAGGACTTTGAAGTCCAAAGTGGAGTACGTCAAGGGTGCATACTGACCCCACTATTGTTCTTGGTGGTTATCAGCGATGTACTCCGTGCAGCATTGACGGAAGCTAATTCTGGAATTCATTGGACTATGACATCTTACCTTAAACACCTAGATTATGCTGACGATGTTTGTCTACTTTCACATCGGATAATGAATCTTCATTTGATGGCCCAAAATCTAGAAGAAAGTGGGGTTAAAAATAAACACAGCCAAAACAAAAGCTCTGAGTACTTCCAATACCCGCGCTCAACTTAACATTGCCGGAAAGCAAGTCGAGAAAGTTGATAACTTTCTATATTTAGGAAGTGTCGTCTCGGCTAATCGCGGTGGCACCGAACTGGATGTGTGCAGCTGAATCGGGAAGGCTAAAGCTGCGTTCGTAATGCTGTCCAAAATCTGGAGAAGCAATGTTATTAGCTTAAGAACCAAGCTACGACTGTTCCGCTCCAACGTAGAATCAGTGCTGCTTTATGGGTTCAGTACCTGGAAGGTGGACACCATTAACACACGCAAGCTGCAAGTCTTCGTAAACAAATGTTAAGAATCATCTTGAGGATTTTTTGGCCGAACCGCATCTCCAACGAACAACTTTATCTGAGAACGGGCCAAGAACCTATAAGCATTACTATACGAAGAAGAAAGTGGCAATGGATTGGACACACCCTACGGCGCGAAGACAACTCCATTGCGAAATGCGCTATGCAGTGGAATCCGCTCACCCAGGCAGGCAGAATAGCGGGACGCCCTAGGCAAACGTGGCGCAGAACAGTTGAGGAGAAATCGAGCTCTTTAGGAATGAGTTGGAGGCAGCTCAAACGCGTTGCAGAACTCCGAACACGATGACGCGCAGGCGTGGTTGACGCCCTATGGCCCCCGAGGGGTTAAAGGATATAAGTAAAGTAAGTATGTCTTCCCTGCGATCGACCGACAATTCTTTCAGCACCAGATGTAAAACCATTTTTCACAGCACAGCAATGGTCTTGGATGGTTGTGGGTATTGAGCTGCTGATTGCTTCCACACCTTGCGAAAAGTGCTCCCTTAATTGTTGGCGCACTGAGGGATCACTAAGTCTATCGATGTTGATCCTGGGCATTCTTGTGTTGTCGTGGAGTCTTCGAACTGCAGCAGTGCGTAGTTGGAGAGTAGCTATCATAAGATGGTGATCACGTACTATCCCCATATCTGCCCCTCGCCTGTTTCGGACGTCCAGGAGACTACTTCTAAAGCGGCGGCTGATGGCAAAATGGTCAATTTGGTTGGAGGTTGCTTGCCTGTCATTGGAAACCCAGCTGACTTTGTGGCAGGTCTTGTGCTCAAACATGGTGCCACCTATCACAAGGCGGTTGGCATTGCAGAAATCCACAAACCTTTCGCCGTTTTCATTGTGGTTGCCTAGTCCATGTTTCCCGATTACATGTTTGAGCCCTTCGTTGTCGCCTTGCCATTCAAATCCCTCATCACTATGACAATGTCTCCATTTGGTGTTGTGTTGAAGACGGCGCTTAAGAGATTGTAGAAGCTCTCCTTTTCGTCCTCAAACGAACTATTCGTTGGGGCGTAACACTGTATGATGGTGACGCGTCGTACTCTAGTCCGGAATCTGGCCGTCAAAATCCTATCACCATGAGGCTGCCAGGAAATTAGGCCCTGGCGTGCTGTTGTTGTTAGCAGTAGTCTGACTCCATATTCCCGCGGACTTCCGGATGGTCTTCCAGAATAGAGTAGTACAGTGTTACGCATTGGAGACTGGTACTCGGCCGCTTCTACCAATCTTACTTCACTTACCCCCAAAATGTCCAGTTTATATCGCATGAATTCGTTTAAGTTGTCTTTATGAAAACACCCTATCAGTAGTTGCACTACTATGAGGAAGACACAACAAGGCTCCTATAAACTCTTTTAAATGAGGGTACATAATCTGCGCCAAAGCGTTTTTTAGGGTGGAACACAGAATGCCAAAAGACCTAAAGACATTTTTCTTTGGGTAGAATTGTAAACTTGTAGTTATCGAATGGATGTGTTCGCGTATATGAGTTTTGGCTTTTTTATGGGAAAGCTCATTTATGAATATATAATGCAATTTCCCAATTAACAGGGAAAACATAAAGTCTACAAAAAGTGAAGTGTTTTTGCGAAAGAGGAAGTGTCAAAGTGTTGTCTATGAAAACGAAGTAAAATACTTCGATTGAAGTATAAACGGCAACGTTGATCATGGGATAGCGCGCTCATATACTCACACACACATACTATTGTAACGATAGCCACTGCTGCATGACTGCTGGCCGTGGTCTCCACTGAAGGAAAATTTTTGGCGATGATTTGATTAATTGTTTTTAGCTTTGCTCAGCTTCCGGACGACGCGGAAGGATGTTTTATGCCTTAAATGAATCAGCGGCGAATTTACTAAATTCACCTATTTATTACTTTTTCAATCCGGAGAGCTAGTACTGAGCTACCGCTGTGGAATCAATATTTACAGATGGAAAATTCGATCTCCACCCCCTTTATGCCACTTAGACCTTGAATTTCGGAAAATCGCTTCTTATCTCGCATCTAGGCAAAATAAGGAATAACTGTGAAATAATGGTTCATGGTTTAAATCCTGATGTCAAATATGATCCTGATGAAAAATATAAAGTCAGTCCGATCAATTGCGAATGCTTGTGTTCACACTAAGTGTATACATAACCCCTTGAGTGCGCGCTAATTGTAAAAAAGAGAGTCTTGGGATTCAGAAAAAAAAGTCAAACTTTCAAAACTTTATGAAGCATTTTCTCATAAATAAATACTGACGATACAGTTAAAATAAGAGTGCTACATCACAAAAATGTAAAACTCAATAAATATGGCATGGACTGGAGGAGAAGGTACAATGACTAACTATACGGCATATATAATGAAATCGACTTAGCCAGAAGAGTCCACTTGCAGCGACTAAGACGTCTGGGTCATGCATCGCGGATGGAGCCCAGCGTTCCAGCCCGGATGAACGGCGCAGTAGAGAACGACCTCTACAGGTGGCGCAAACAGGTGGAGAGGAACTCAACCAACTTAGTGTGCGCAACTAGAGGCAGCTGGCTGGAGAGGTTTTTTGGTTGAGACCCAGGTCAGTACCACAAGAGTGACCAATGAAAAAAGTAAGGGTAGTATATTAATTTAAAGGGTAGTTCTGCTATTGAACTCTTAGGTGACTGCACGCCTCGTCGTGGTATAAAGGCCTAGTAGAGGTCAAGGACTCTTGAGAGTTATCCCCTAGATGAGATTCGAAACCAAGGTGCAGTCGACCCAAACCCTTACTTTTCCATCTTACCTTTTCCCTCTCCCCTCCGGTGGGTTGGATGAAGAAGTAATACGACCCGTGCCGACATCAGTCTAGTTGGGGACATTCCCAAAAATATCTCAATCGTGAATGAAGCATTTGGATACCTGGCGACCTCCGGATTTGCTAGCCTTATGTGTGTATTGCGGATCTCTGCAGAGACTGAAATCCCTTTCTCCGCTACTCGTAGGAACACATCATGAACTTTCAAAAAAACAGATTATCCAAACAAAAAGCAACAATTAAAGCGGCATATGCAGAGGTCAAAATCTCATCGAGCATGTGAGAGTATATTAGTTAAAATGACACACGTATGGGTTGAGTGTATACTTGAAGCAAAATCTAAATTTTTAGATTTTTGCTCAATCATGTATCCAGCATTGACGATGTGTATATGGGTGATTGACTGATTGATCATGCATATTCTCATTTTCGCGTGAACAGCGACGAGACAGCATAGTAGAAAGTAGATAGCGGAAAAAAGTTTTTATTTTTTGCAAGATAGAGGAGAAAAATGTTTCTTTAGAATTTATAGAAGTTTATCGTTCTCTACCAGCGTTGTGGAACGTAAAAGCTAAAGAGTATAGCAACCGTATTTAAAAAAAATGAGCAGTACGAAACGCATCCCACGGCGGTGCAGCAAGCGTCCGTGTCACCCATATTTTCTTTTTTATATTTTTTAAAAACTGATTTCAAGTGTTTATCGCTTAAATCTCACCAGAAACCGCACGTGCTTTTATCTCAACATTTACGAATGAATGATTGAAGACTCATGCTTGATGTGTGTATATGCAACGTCAGAAATAATTTTCTAACACACTCGCACATGCTTGATGAGTTTTCGACCTTTGTATATGCCGCTTAAGACCGGTTCTTCTTTCAAACTGGATGGTAGTACAAGGCTCAGGCCACTCAACGCTATATCGAAGTCCTACAGTGATGTAAGGACAAATAAGTGCTGGTAGTCATAGAAATAAGCGCCCGGGATGGAGCTATCGGCATTCCAGCTAAACTGCCTTCAGTTTTCCTGGATATCATGAAGGAGAATCCAAGTCCTCCACCTAGATGTTGTCATGGCGGATGGCATCAGGGCCACGTGAAGCTGATCGATTGCGAAGACCAAAGGTCATACGACCTCAACAAACTTGCTATAGACAAATTAGCGGAGGTATGACCAGGTGCCAAGCTTGAGGATCCCAGCCAAACCGTCCAACGCGGGTACAATTCTGCAAATCCCACGCACAATTGCAAAGTCGCTAAGCTGGAAGAGCCAAGGGGACTTTACAGATGTGCACTTATTCATCAAATAAGAATCTTTTGCTCCTTTGGCGAAGCCTGGAGGTGTTGTGTTCTACGGTTTTGACCCTTTTGCCATTGAGGTGTATAAGAAGGACTAAGAGTCTGATCAGGAAATTGTAAGGTATCAAGCAAACCCTCATTCTCTGATCACAAGTATCTCAAATTTTCTTTACATGTAGATTCTATCAGCCCGCCAGTTTTGAGGAATTACCGTAAAACTGATTGGCTCGATTACAGGGTAATTTTAATTAATTTAGTTACCTCAGATCACCCTAATCTCCCTTGCAACCTCCAAGAACTCGATCGCATAGTTGAAGATATAACCTCAGCCCTCAATAAAGCGATGAATTCCTCTTACGTTACGTATATGGCGTTACAGTCCTCCACTCGCCGTCTGTGCAGACGGGCCCATAACTCACTCGAAGAACGTTCTCTCAAAGTAACCAAGAGCATCCTCATGCAATTTCGATAGAATACATGCCTCTGTGCCATATAGGAGGACTGGGATTGGGATGATGGATTATGGACTTGTACAGGGCTACCTTAGTCGTTCAAGAGAGGGCTTTACTACTCATTTGCTTTCTAAGCCCAAAGAAACAGCGATTGGCAAGATTAATTCTTCGTTTGATTTCCATGCTGATGTCATTTCCCGAGTTTATAGCGGAGTCTAGGTAGACAAAGTCCTTAACTACCTCAATGTTGTGACTGCCTATCGTGACATTAGTTGTGTTTTGGTGAGACCTCGCTTTTCAGTGAAGTAAGATTTAGCACGGAATACAACAAGAAAGAATGGCTGGCAGTCACTTTAGCTTTTTTTCTCCAGTCAAAACTGAGTTGGGATGTTTAGTTCGAGCTATTCAATTTCAGAGGGCGCTGAAAATAACTTTTTTATTCAATTTGATTCAAGTTCAATAATTCAGTAGAATTTCACAAATTTAAGCACAACTTTTTCATACTGTCAATTCAGTTTCATATTTATATATATATATTTTATTTTCGTACTAAATTTACAATAACGTTGTTGCCACACAATTTACATACAGAGATTCGATAACTAATTTTGTATCTTTCAACTGAAACATTATCTTTTAGGACTTTAATACTAAAGAGAAAAGAAATAAATTACTCTGAAGAAAACTACGAAAAACCTTCAATATAAAAAGTAAAAAAAATAAATAAAAATAAATAAATAAATAAATAAGTAAATAAATAATAATAATAATAAATAGATAAATAAGTAAATAAATAAATAAAATATTATTCTAATAACGTGTAAGTAAATAACTAAACAATATAAACAAATAAATAATAATAAATAAATTTATAAATGTATATAATAAGATAAAAGCACAATTTAACAGAACAATAAATAAGTAAATAAATAAATTAACAAGTAAATAAATAAGTAAATAAGTAAATAAATAAATAGGTAAATACATAAAAAAAAATTAACGAATACATGAATATATAAACAAACAAGTTTATAAATAAATGAATTATGAATAGGTAAACATGTAGCTAAAAAAACAAAAAAATATATAATAGAATAAAGAAGTAAGTAAACAAATAGCTATGTGGACAGAGACAAGAGAAAAAAAATGTTCAAACATTTAATTGGTTTATGAGAGGATTATCTGGAAAAATACAGTTTTGTAAAAATTTGTCTGTCAGCTTAATGATTCTATCGGAGATCAACTCAACATTCGCTCGGAAATGAAAATCCGAGGTAGAATGGTATCTGGGTATGTTAAGCATGATTTTCAGCAATTTGTTCTGCGTCACTTGTAACTTCCTTTTATGTCATATTGCACAGTCTCCCCATACTTGGGATCCATAAAGTAGTGCAGTTTGCGTGTTTGAAGTCTAGAACATATTGCACTGCTTTTTACCCGATTTGAGAATTTGACAGAAGACTGGGTTATGATTAGAACTAAGTTCATTTAACGCAACCGGCTGAGAGAGTAAACTAGGTGAATTTGTTATAAAAATGTCGAGTGTAGATGGGAGACCTCTCGAACCAGATGGAATATTTGTAGGACTAGACGGAAACAATACAGAAAATGGGAACACATTTGACAGACCTGACAGTTAGTTACCACACGCATTCGCTCTATTGCACCCCCCGTCCCTATGTCTGCAGTTTAAGTCACCTCCAATGACATAGTCTTCATTTATCGCAAACAATTTCCTTAACACTTCTGTCAATGAGTAGGTCTGGCCAGACGTTTTCCATTTTCGAAACCATTTTTTCCTAATTGATTGTGTAGCTATCTTTACCAAATTTACTGACTTTGTCAGCGTACATATTTTTAATGCTTTAGTGTGGATAATAAGCTATAAATCTAAGTGGGTGAGAAAAAAAAAACGTTTTTCTATAACAACCCCTAGAATCAATGGAATAGGTCTGGCCAGACCTTGCTACATATTGTATGGAGAAACGTATTTATTTAACATTTCATCCAAAAAAAAAAACTCTTTTTATCTAAGTCCGCCAAGTAATTATTAGTTTTATTTAGTGCATTATATTATAAACAAAAAAATTGGTATAAACAAAATAATTTATTACGGTATTTTGCAAAAATATGCAACTGCCTGGAGTTTTCCAATAATTACTTATGTTTATGACGTATGCAGGCCATTGGGTCACTTGAACATTCCGTATTTGATTGTAAATCGTTTATTGCCTACGACTTCCGGATAATTAGATCATTAGTGAGTTTTACAGTTAGATATTTTTGTTCAGTTTGTGGGTATATATGAGTGAAGCAATTCTGTTTTACAATAAACATAAAGTTGGCGTCGACGTCATGGATCAAATGTTAGGAGAATATATGTACATACATGTAAACGACAGACGACGCGATGGCCATTGGCTTTTTTCTACAACATGTTGGATGTCGCAGCATTAGCATCTTTCAAAATTTACAAAAAGTAAATGACATGAGTGCAACGAACAAAACCAATGCACGTCGACAATTTTTGCATTCTTTGATTGAGTTACCCCTCATATCGAAGCAAGGATGAACGATCCAAGTATAATAGGAGTGTTTTCCGTTCGAAATGGCATCGAATCTTTCTTCGGAGCACCACTGCAAAATAGGATTCCACAGCCCAGCAGTAGCCAGACATCAACCGACCAGAAAAAGTCGTGTAGAATTTCCAGAATAAACGATAAAATACAAAGGAAAACCAGATTTGCATGCACTGCCTGCGAAGATCCTGTCTGTTTACAAGACAGTATTCAGTTGCGTAAATACCATAAACGTGTAAATCAAGAAAATACTTCGTAATATTAATGCTATGTAAAAAAAAAACTTTAAATTAAAAATAAAAATAATAACATGTCCAAAATAACAAAAAACTTCAATTATCTCATTGAGTTCCATCAATTTTCATGCAAATGTATGAAGGTCGAGCCAGACCTATTCCATTGATGGAAAGGTTTTAAAACATCCATTGGCAGAAGGGTTAAATCGGTGCTCAAATGTTGTCTTTTTTCAGCAGATGAATTACCACCAGGAAAATATACACAACAAATTTTGATTGCCCTACCATTATCCAATCTTACCTCTATACCTAGATTTTCTACATAGCGAGTATGAACGATTGGTAAAAGGAAATGTTGAATCGGTCTCCGAATTAGAATAGCAACGCCTCCAACTCTTCTATCTTTTCTATCTACCCGATAACATTTGAAATCGGCAGTGGAGAGTTTGGGATCTGATTTTAGCCACGTCTCGGTTACTAAAGCGATATCAACTTTCTTATCAATTAAAAAATTTATAAATTCAACATGTTTTTTCTTAATACCTCTGGCATTCTACGTAATAATATTTATATAGTTAACTGACATATTACTTAACATTAGAGTACAAGAACTTAGTAGCTAATTGCGTGACAACATTAAATTGTTCTACCTTAGATTTGCACGAACTTAGCTTCGTGATCATTTCCATGACAAGAGAATTAAGCTCCTCCATAGTAAACAGATCGCCGCTGGCAGTTGGCGTATTGTTGTTGTTGCTTGATAGCACTTCAGGTGGAATCTCCCAAGCACTTGGTCGTGAAATGTTGGTGTCATCTATACGTTTCGATGCATTTCTCTGAGGCAGAGCGGGAAAATCGTCCACTGACATGTAGTTAAAGGGGTTAGTGTTTACATTTACAGCAGTATTTAGCTTTGGGTGAGAGCGAGATTGAGAACGGTTTGTTCTGGTTCCAATTTTCGCTCTCATTTCTAGATGTCGATTGCGGCTCACACATACATTGTCGGTGGATTTATGGTCCCCACTGCAGTTTGCGCACTTGAGTATATCAGCATTCATGCATTCATCTGTCTTATGGGGACCAGCACAGTTCGAGCAGTATGTTTTCATATGGCAGTTTCTCTCGCCATGGCCAAACATTTGACAGTTTCTGCACTGTGTTAATTTGTTCTTTTGTTTTCGTTGAAAACTCCAGTTGACTTGAGTGTGGAAAATCGAGCGAATATTTTTTTTAATCAAATAATTTTACAGATCCACTTTCAAGTGAAACAATATAGAAAGTGTCTGAATAATGTTCGTATTTCTTAGTAACAATTTTCACTTCTTTGCACTTAAGACCGCGATTAATTAATTCGTTTTTCATGCATTAATATCGAATGTACCTAAGCCAAACAAAACGACTTTAAAAGCTTTTTCACCTTTAAGGTCATGTGAGAAGAATTGACAGCTTTCTTCCTTTAATTTACTGAGCACAGAATTGTAAGAATCAGTTGATTCGCACATGATTTTTATGCCGATAGAAATTTTTTTGACCGAATAATCGGAAATATTTAGGTTTTTCATGAAATTATGCACATATTCAGCGGGCTTTTGCAATAGTTTAATTGGTGGTGGGAAATTTAATTTTTTAGGAGATTTATCCGGCGACACAATTTCGTCCATCTCCTCACTACTATTGTCACTATCGGGTAAACATTGAAGTGGGCTCCAATAGTTTGCCCTTGGATCTTTTTTCCGTGGAACCATTTTCGGCATGGTTTTGGGTTTTTTATCCGAGGACATAGGATTGTCCTCGGTATTTGGCGATCTCGCGCGCTTATGAATATTGATAGTGAAATTAATAAAGAAGCGTGGGAGTAAAGTCTAAGAACGTTGATTAGGTACACAACGTGCGCTTACAAAAGCTCCGGGTTGACTGTCAATTCAGTTTCAATTCAAATAATAAAAAAAGTTTTTAACCAAATTGACTGAGGATCGTTTCGTTGAGAAGCTTTCCTTTTGCTTTGCATAATTCTCACCAAAAAACATGCCAATTATGTCGATTTTGATCGCCTTTTTTGTTGAGAAAATGTACTTTGCCTTGGTTCACCAATTATCGTTCCAATTATGTCAATCGTCCGCGTAGGCGAGTAATTGTACCGACTTTTGAAATACTATACCTCTTATGTTGGCTTGCGAGTTGCGCACAATACTTTCAAGTACGATATGAAGAAATCGCATGACAGAACGTCACGTTGCCTAAATCATTTTTTGACATCAAAAGGGTCCAAAAGGGTTGCTACCGACCTTGATAGAGCAGCGTGAGCTCTCCATTTGTCGTCTTGCAAAGTCGAATAAGTTTGGTAGGAATGTCAAAACTAGACATAGTTCTGTATAGCTCTCCTCGATGTATACTGTCATAGGCGGGTTCGAAATCGATAAAAAGGTAATGGGTATTGATATTGTGTTCTTGGATTTTTTAAAAGATCTGTCGTAGTGTGAATATTTGGTCGATGGCGGAGTTTCCACGTCTAAAACCGCACTGATATGGACCAATCAGGTTGTTGAAAAATGGTTTTAGGCGTTCACACAACACTGCGGATAAGATCTATGTAGTAAGGGATGTTTAGGATACTGATGCCCCAGTAATTGCCTCAGTTTAGTGGGTCCGACATAATTTTAGAAATGAGATGGTGTATGCTCCCTACCAAATCATCTCCCGCTACTTTAACGAGCTCGGCGGCTATGTCGTTCGCTCCAGCAGCTTTATTTGATTTTAGCCCATTATCGCCGTTTAACAGTCCGCAGAAGAGTTCCTTCCATATCCTTAGCACCGACTGCGATTCTACCACAAGGTGTTCATCTTCGTCCCTGCAGGCTTCTGATTTAGCTTTAAAGCATTGGCATGTTATTTTTACCTTTTGGTAAAATTTTCGAACATCATTCCTTCATGTTAGCCTCTGTATCTCCTCAATTGAACGCTTCTCATGCTCATTTTGTTTCCTTCTGAGAAGTCGATGCTCTTTCCTTCTCCTCTGCCCGAAGAGCTCGCGAGCAACTCAGGTCGTTTTGTGCGGCGCCACTTTATATGCTTTTTGTTTAGCTGCAAGTGCTCGCCGGCATTCTTTATTAAACCAGAGATTTCTTTGTGGCAGTCTGGCAAAACCTAGCACATCCAAAGCGGCATCTCGAATGGCTTGCTGGCAACGTTGCCACTGGTTATCTGCACTTGCTGTTGGCGGTATACGACATCTTTAGAGATTGAGGAAACTCGATCGCCAAAAACTCTGGCGCTTTCTTGTGATTGGAGCCTGTCGATGTCAAATTTTCTCACAGTATTTCCCAGTAGTAGTCCGAGTCTACATTGGCTCCTCGAAATGTTCGGACATCCAATAAACTGGATGAGTGCCTTCCATCGATCGCAATGTGGTCAAGGTGGTTGACGGTTATATGATCATGAGACTATCATGTTCCCCTGTCGATTCTGAGGCGAGGGAACTGCGTGCTCCTGCTACATTTCGACCCGCCGCAAAGATATCTTGTCGTGTAGGCTATGCTTTCCGACTGCACCGCCAAAGACGCTAGCTTTGCGTTAAAGTCGCCCAGGAAATTTTTCATGGCTAGGGCATTGCTCATAGGTTTGGTCGAGGAGCTCGTAGAAGTCATCTTTGGCGTCGTCATCGGTCTTCTCTGTGGGGGCATGGGCATGTATGAGGGTAATGTTGGCAAATTCTACCTTAATCCGGATTGTCATGAGGCGTTCGTTTACATGCCGGGTACTTAGGACTTGGTGGTCTGATTCTAATGATGAATCCACGTCGAAATAGAAGCTGTGTGATTTTTTTTTTGTAGCAATCGCCGTAGTAGATATCACAGTTTTTCATCCTCCTTCTGCCCATCACACTTCTTGGATGGCGATGATATTTGTCTTGTAGCAGTCTAGGACCTCCGCAAGTTATTTGGCTGTACGCGGTTTGTAGAGGGACCTCACATTCCATGTGCAGACACGAAGATCGTTGTCCTTTTTACGTGTGCCAGGGTCGTCAATAGTTAGATCGTCCTGATCCGAGGCTATTGGTTGCTTCATAACTATACCTTTTTTACGTTGTACGGAAGTTAGCCCCACGGCACAACCCCCAACCTGAAGCGCCAGGTCCCTTTTGCAACCCCTCGGACGAGGGGCCAGATACACTGATGTAAGTAACCCACTTCGGGGATATGAGCGCTGCCGTTGGCTCATTAAGGGTTTATCCGCCACCATCTCTTTTTCAATACCCTGACGTAGTATTGAAAATCCTTAGAGACCTCAGCTCCAAATATGTTGAAGTAGCTCCGGTAAGGTATCTGTATGTATGTAGACGTCACCGTTGATTCCATCGAGAGACTTCATCCGCCGCACGTCCTCCTTCTGAGGAGCTGTTGCTAGACTTCTGAGACGCATATTTCAGCCAATCAGGTCAACAAGAGATGCCTCGTCCGGTTAAACATATGCGCGCGGAAGTTCACCCAGATGTGAAAAAAAAATCGGATGCCTCTATAATTGGCGTCGATCGCAATGTGATCGATTTGGTTGACAGTTTTTCGATCGAAGGAGAGCCATGTTCCTTTGTGAATGTCGAGAAGTGGGAACCGCGTACTAGCTACGACAAAGTTTCGCCCCGCTGCAAAGTCGATTAGCCTGAATCCCTTGTCGGATGTGATGTCGTGCAGGCTGTGCTTTCCGACCACGCTACTAAAGACTTCCTCTCTTCCTAGCTTTGCGTTAAAGTCGCCTAGGATAATTTTAACGTCGTGGCTAGGGCATTGCTCATACGTCTTGTCCAAGAGCTGGTAGAAGTCGTCCTTTGTCGCGTCGTCCTTCTCCTCATGAGGGGCATGAACGCATATTAGGCTAATGTTGGCAAATTTAGTTTTAATACGGATAGTTATAAGGCGCTCATTCAAATGCCGGAAACTGAAGACTTCTTGCCTAAGCCTGCCTCCAATAACAAATCCGCACCCGAATAGACGCTGTCCTTTTTGTCTGTAGCAATCGCCATAGTAGATGTCGCAGTTTCTCGTACTCCTTTTGCCCGACCCATCCCATCGCACTTCTTGGATGGCAGTAATGTCTGCTTTGAGACACTCTAGGGCCTCCGCAAGTTGTTCGGCTGCACGTGGTTTGTACGGGGACCTAACATTCCATGTGCAGACACGAAGATCGTTATCCTTTTTACGTTTGAATGGGTCGTCAACAGTAGTATCATCCGTATCCGAGGCTGTTGGTTGCTTCGTAACCAAAGGTTTTTTACGTGGTAGGGAAGTTAACCCGACGGCACAACACCCTACCTGGAGGGCCAGATCCTTTTTTTTTTTGTACCCCTAAGACAAGAGGCCGGATACACCAATGTCAGTAACCCACTTCGGGGATATGAGCGCTGCCGTTGGCTCATTAAGGGTTCATCCGCCACCATCTCTTTTTCAATGCCCTGACGTAGTATTGAAAATCCTTAGAGACCTCAGCTCCAAATATGTCGGAGTAGCTCAAGTATAATATCAGCTGGCCTGTAGACATCACGGTTGATTCCATCGAGAGAATTCATCCGCCGCACATCCTCCTTCTGAAGAGCTTTTTCTAGACTTCTGAGAGGCATATTTCAGCCAATCAGGTGAACAGGAAATGCCTTGTCCGGTTGAACATGTGTGTGCTGAAAATCACCCAGGTGTGCTTACGCAGATCTGAGTGTTCAGCTACACGACAATGGCTTCCTCTTGCCGTATAATTCAACCCCGGGCAAGAAAGAACTGCATTAGTGGACTGCAGATTTAGGCCATTTAATATTCAATTGCAGAGAACTATTTAATAATGCCAAGAGTACGAGAGACGTGCTCGATTGGGACCTCTACAATACATCCCTTAATATATACAAGAAATAATTAAGGGGAATAGAAGAAGAATTTGAGGGATCTAGGCTAAAGAAACTTCTCTCTTCAAACCGAATAATACCCAGCTATCTTAAGAAAACTGATGGGTCTAAAACGCCATTCAACGAAAATTAGTCCGAAGGTATTCTCCAAGTTGTTAGCAACATGCATAAGTTTGCCGATGCTTGAGACAATCCTAAAATGGGCTGTGCGAATAACCTCCCAAAACAAAATCGCCCAAATTCCAAAAATGAACAAACGCCCTTTTTTTTTTAATACCTTATTAATTAATTTTTTAAAATCAGAAAATCCTATTTCTATTCGAGTACAATTTTGTGCGGGCGAACAGCGGGTAAGTGGCGCGCTTCGCGCTATTCATTTATTTAAACTCCGCTTTACGGAGTGGTTTAGCCGCTCACGCGACTTCGTCATTCCGCTAAGGGTATGTCAACAACTTTCAGGCAGGCGCCTGGGGCTAAGTCTAGTCGAGAACAGTTTTGTGCGGGCTAATAGTGGGTAAGTGGCGAGCTTCGCGCTATTCATGTATTTAAACCCCGCTTTCCGGAGTGGTTTAGCCGCTGACGCAATTTCGTCGATCCGCTAAGTGCATGTCAACAAATGTCAGGCAGGCGCCTGGGCTAAGTCTATTCGAGAAGAGTTTTGTGCGGGCTTATATTGGGTAAGTGGCGCCCTTCGCGCGATTCATTTATTTAAACTCCGCTTTCCGGAGTGGTTAAGCGGCTCAGGCGACTTCGTCGCTCCGCTAAAGGTATGTCAACAACTGTCAGGCAGACGCCTGCGGCTAAGACTAGTCGAGAATAGTTTTGTGCGGGCTAATAGTGGCTAAGTGGCGGGCTTCGCGCGATTCATTTATTTTAACTCCGCTGTCCTGAGGAGCTTAGCCGCGCATGCGACATCGTCGCTCCGCTACCTTTAGCGTCACGAACTGTCAGACAGGCGCCTGGCGCTAAGTCTATTCGTCACTCCGCTAAGGGTATTCATTTTGGTCTATGGTCGTCTTTATTTTTTGGACCTGCGTTGCAAAGTATTGCTTAAAAACTTTTGGGCGATTGTTCACTTGGCGGTTTTTGGCGATTTTGTTTTGCGCTATTATTCGCATAACATTTTGACATATTTTCACTTTCGGCATTTTGGGCGATCTTTCACTATGAACAATAGCCCAAAATATAAAAATGCGTAAATGCCCAAATTAAAGTGAATATTCGCCCAAAAAATGTTCAGGCTTTTTATTGGGCGATTGTTAATTTCTCGAATTTGGGCGGTTATTCCCACATCCCCTAAAATGTTGCCTAAATCGGATATATATTCCAAAACACCAAAAATATGAAGAAAAGCCTATAGTCATCCCTTTTAAAGACATTAGAACGACTAATAGATATCCACCCACGCAACAGTATTGATAAGAAACTATCAGTTGCAAAAGCTTATGTCAACAGTATTGCAAAGGCATACTGACACTGGAAACAGATCAGCCATATGGCTGGAAAAAATGTTCGCTTTGTTGGTTTATTGATATCGGCATGATATCTGGTCGGGGAAAATACAATTAATCATAAGAAAAGACAAAAATTTCTGAACAAATTTCGTCAGTTATCTGGACACTACCCCCGCAGATTATCTGAAACCTTATACCTGGATTTCAAACCCCTACACCAATCTTTCTCTCTCTGCTCATCCTTTCCAACGCTCGCAATGCCCAACGCATTTTACAAGTATTCATAACCCCTTACTTACTTACTTACTTACTTACTTATTTAGGTGGCGCTACAGTTCGGGGTGAACCTGGGCCTCAACCAACAAGCCTCTCCATTTAGCTCGGTCTTTAGTTAATTGCCTCCAGTTGCGCGCCGTCAGTTGGTCGAGGTCCCCTTGAACTTGTGCGCGCCACGTACGGCGATGATTCCCCCTACTGCGTCGTCCCTCGAGGTTAGATTCGAAGACTCTGTGGGCCGGAGCGTTCGTGTCCATTCGCTCTAAATGTCCAAGCCATCTCAGACGTCCAAACAACAAAAACAAAAACAAATATTTGGCGCAACAGCTCTTTAAAGTGCCAGGGCCTAGCTTCTCGCAACCACTTATGTTGTGTGCGTTATATTTTTCATACGAATGGAAGGGACCTACAGTTTAATGCCGAATCCGAACGGCGATTTGAGAAGCTTTTTCGTGACAACAATACTCTCGGATGTTTGTCAGACGCTCGCGAGAGGTGGGACCGTGAAAAAACTTTTTGGTGTTTTCTGGGATTCGAACTTGGAACCTCATGCGTAGTGACCCGACACACTAACCACTTACGCCACGGCGCCCAGACGTCCCGTACGCAGTTTTTTGACTAGGTCGATGTCGCTGTACAAGAAAGGAGACCCCCTGAACTGCGCCAATTATAGAGGCATCAGTCTCCTCAACATCTCATACAAGATCTTTTCTCTTGTGTGAACGCCTGAAACCTTTTATGAACAGCCTGATTGGACCCTATCAGTGCGGTTTCAGGCCAGGAAAGTCCACCATCGAGAACGCTCGCTGCTCCATCAAGGTCGGTAATGACCTCACCGAGACCTTTGATGTCGAAAAAGGTTTTAGACAAGGTGACGCGCTGTTATGTGACTTCTTAAATATTGTACTTGAGCGGATTGTGCGGAACTCGCAAGCCAACACCGGAGGCACAATCTATTACAAGTCTGTATAACTGCTTGCATACGCCGACGATATAGACATTATCGGAAGAACTCAGCGGGCTGTCACCGATGCGTTTGCAAGCATTGAGGTTTAGCGATAAACGAGGGCAAAACCAAGTATATGCTGTCAACAAGAAGGGAAAGCCAACACCAACGAATTGGACAAATCGTCACAGTCGGCAGCTATAACTTCGAGGTAGTAAGGGACTTTGTCTACCTCGGCTTTGCTATAAACTCCGAGAACAACATCAGCGCAGAAATCAAGCGAAGAATAACTCTTGCCAATCGCTGTTTTTTGGGGCTTATAAGGCAATTCAACAGTAAAGCCCTATCTCGAACAACTAAGGAGACTCTGTATAAGACCCTGATCATTCCAGTCCTGCTTTACGGCGCTGAAACTAGAACTTTATTAAAGAGGATGAAGATATCCTTGGTCGCTTCGAGAAAAAAATTCTTCGTAAGATTTTCGATCCCGTTTGTGTTGACGGGTTCTGGAGGAGAAGATTCAATCACGAACTATACGAGCTATACAGCGACATCGTCCTAGTCAAAAACTGTGCGTTGGACGTCTAAGATGGCTAGGGCATGTAGAGCGAATGGACACCAACGCTCCGGCCCGCAGAGTCTTCGAATCTAATCCACAGGGACGACGCAGTAGACTGAATCATCGCCGTAGGTGGCGCGCACAAGTTCAAGCGGACCTCGACCAACTTGGAGTGCGCAACTGGAGGCAATTAGCTAAAGACCGAGCTAAATGAAGAGGCTTGTTGGTTGAGTCCCAGGTTCACCCGGAACTGTAGCGCCACCTAAGTAAGTGAGTAAGATGTCGCTGTACAGCTCGTATAGTTCGTGATTGAATCTTCCCCTCCAAAACCCGTCAACGCAAACGGGACCGAAAATCTTACGAGGAAATTTTCTCTCGAAGCGACCAAATATATCTTCATCCTCTTTTAATAAAGTCCATGTTTCAGCGCCATGTTTCAGGGTCTTATACAGATTCTCCTTAGTTGTTCGAGATAGGTCTTTACTGTAGAATTGCCTTATAAGCCAAAAAAAAAAAAAAACCGCGATTGGCAAGAGTTATTCTTCGCTTGATTTCTGCGCTGATCTTGTTTTTCGAATTAATAGCAGAGCCAAGGTAGACAAAGTCCCTTACTACCTCGAAGTTATAGCTACCCACTGTGATGTTCTGCCCAATTCGTCGGTCTTGGCTGTCCCTTCTTGTTGACAGCATATACTTGCTTTTGCCCTCGTTTACAGCTAAACGCTTTTAAGCCCATTTTGACCGCTTACGCTTTAATGCTTGCAAACGTACCGGTGAGTTCTTCCAATAATGCCAATAACGTCGGCCGGCGTATGCAAACAGTTGTATTGACTTTTGATAGATTGTGCTTCTGGTGTTGGCTTGCGAGTTTCCCACAACCCGTTTAAGTACTATATCGCAAAAATTATGTTATATGCGATGTTGAGGAGATTTATGCCTCTATAATTGTTGCAGTTAAATGGGCTTACTTTCCTGTCAAAACTTAATTAGTATATGTAAATAATGAAAGAAACTTAATCAGAAACAAAAGTTTCATTTGCGCGCACTCAAGGGGTTATAAGAACCAGCGGCAACGCTGGTTCTATGCCATCAGAAACGCCGCGACTCGCTGTCAGACAGAATGGACCATTCAACATAGACATTAACAGTCAACATTTTGAAGCGAAGTGAACACAGTAATACCCAAGCTGAAATCCAACAAGGCTGATTGACCTGACGGCTTACCGATCGATCTTTTCAAGGCATCTGGTGATCAATTGCTAGAAAGCATACACCAACTGGAATCTAAGCATAGTTTACCCGATCCACAGGAAAGTAGACCCATTTAACTGCGACAATTATAGAGACATCAACCCCAACATCGCATATAACATCATTTTTGCGATATACCATAGTCCTTGAACGGGTTGTGGGGAACTCGCAAGCCAACACCAGAAGCACAATCTATCAAAAGTCTCTACAACTGTTTGCATACGCCGGCCGACGTTATTGACATTATTGGAAGAACTCACCGGTACGTTTACAAGCATTAAAGCGTAAGCGGCCAAAATGGGCTTAAAAGCGTTTAGCTGTAAACGAGGGCAAAGCCAAATACATGCTGACAACAAGAAGGGACAATCAACACCAATTGGACAGAACGTCACAGTGGACAGATACAAGTTCGAAGTAGTAAGGGGCCTTGTCTACCTTGGCTCTTCTACAGATTCTACAAACAACTCTAGTGCAGAAATCAAGCGAAGAATAACTCTTGCCAATCGCCGTTTTTTGGGCAAATAAGGCAACTCCACAGTAAAATGTTATCCCGAACAAGTAAGGAGACTCTATATAAGACCCTAATCATCCCAGTCCTGCTTTATGGCGTTGAAGCTTGGACTTCATTGAGCTACATGGAGAGGCTTGTTGGTTGAGGCACAGGTTCTCTTCGAACTGTAGCGCCACTTAAGAAAGAAAGTAATTTATTTACTATGTACAAGTGATTGAAAAAAATATAAATATCTCTCCTTCAAGTCCTAACGTCTTTCTACAGATTCAAAATAAATTTCACTGCAATTAAGCGTAACACAGTGAAAGCAGTGGAAACTCGCGATAAGGAAATTTCAATTTATCTTCGTTTGCGTACAGAAGTGATTGAAATTTGATTTCACATTCACAACTCTAAGACGTACAATGATTGATGCAATAATTGATCGATTCTTTGTTTCTCTTTTATTGCTTATTTTAGCCACATGCGCAGGATAACTAATTACTCTTTTATGTGTGTACGTGTGTACGAGTATGTCAACCACAGTCTCTGCTGCACCACTCAGTGGTTTCAAAACAAACGAAGAATTAAGGAAAATAATAGAAACACCTTCTGTAGTATCCACAGTTTAAATTTAATAGTTCAATATTCAATATTCATATTCATAATATTGATATTCATAATATTCATATTCACTAACACAATACATACGAGAACAAAGATTCTGCGGCGTGGGTTTCAGAGTACGTGATCTTCTGCTGCATGTTTTACCAGGACAGTCCCTTAGTAAGGTCCAACAGCAGTTTTTTTTTTATAATTTGGGCGCACTCAAAGGGTTATGAATACCTTTAACATGCTTACACACAGTGTGGGCGCTATCATATGGCGATCCCACCGGCATTGATATCTGTCTTCCAAAGTCTTTATATCCTGGTGGAGGCGTTTCCCCTGTTCTTCACTGTAGTCATCCATGTTGTCTGGAAATCTATTCAAATGGCTATGCAAATTACCTAATTTGATACTCATATTGGCTCCCAGATTTTGAAAATTCACAAGCAATTTCGGAAGAATTTACAGCTTTGTTGTTCCCCAAAAAGTTGTTGACAGCTGATACAAAGCTTGTCCATGCTTCTGATTCAACCCGCGTCCTGTGGTTTATAAAATCATTGTTGTTTATAAGACTACGGATTTGTGGTACATCAAAGATGCCTGCATTTAATTTTTCAGTACTGAAGCCAGGAAACGATTGACAAATATATTTAAATCAATCAACATTCTTATCTAAAGCTTTCACAAATGTTTAATAAGCCCAAGTTTAATATGAAGTGGGGGAAAAATGATTTTTTCTCGAGACATCAATGGTTCATGAACGATGTTAGCTTTTCCCACAGTCATATCTATTCTCAACGGCCAATCTTTCCTACTATAGTGTTCGTTTTTTGGCCGACTGCCCCATAGACAAAGAAAACAGGGATATTTGGTGTAGGCACCTTGCTGAGCCAATAAAAAATTTACAATTTTTAGATCCATTCAACAAACAAGTCAAGACTTCACTATGCAGCGTTGGTGGCTTAACCGATGTTATGTTTGGATAAGACCATGAGCGCTTTTGTTTCTGTTCATGCCTCTTCCTTTCACGGCACAAAAGAAGCAATCATCGAAGTGGTTCTTTGGCTCGTTCCAAGTCATCGCCACTCCAAGTGGAAGTCCTTTCCGTCCTCCTTGGCTCCAATAACGAAGTGCTCCACGCAAGTTTTGCAAACTTTGTATATTTGTCCTATTGTCCCAGTTTTTTTTCCAAAATATGCTTGGTAGGGCTCCTTTTATAAAATCATTTTCGTTGTTTTTCTTGACAAATTTACCACATATGTAACAAAAATGGTCGTAGTTATTAATACAAGACTTCCACGAAGAACTCATCCTTTTTTTTGCAATAGGACACATTAATGAATGAACTGTAATTTTTACGGTTTAAAAATGATAAACAAGATGCTATAAGTGAAATACTCAAACAACAACAATGATTTGTTAGGATTTTCGTACAATAAAACACGTTGACGAGGGTAGATAAGTAAAAAGTCGAAATTCTGTATAGTTCAGTTTATTATGAGAACTAGAGTCAATTCAAATAAAATAAATCTGTGGCCTCAAGGAATAACATAATAAGTATAATTAAGCCAAAATTGAAATACTTTTTGTTTTTAATATTTTTTATATCATCTTCTGCGCTGTGTGTGAACATGTTAAAAGGTATTCATAACCCTTTGAGTGCGCGCAAATTATAAAAAAAAAAAAAGTAATGAAACATACAAATAGCGCCATATAAGCCTTTACAAATCGTGGGTTTCTTCCACGAGCTAATCGCAGTGTGATAGGTCCAGCATAGTCACAGCTGACCTTGCTGAATGGGCGCGAAAAGCGAACTCGCTCTACTGGGAGGCTTCCCATTAATTGGGTGGACGAGGATCGACGTTGACGAAAACATACGATGCAATAGCGAACTAATTTGCGTAATAGATTTCTGCAACCGAGGATATGAAAGTTCTGGTTAACTAACGCGATCATTAAGGACACACCGGCATGTAAATATTCTTTGTGAATGCACTGTACTATAAGCTTCGCTATCGGATGCGATTTCCAAAAATGATGGGATGTTTTTCACTGTAAGATAGCTCAGATTGTTGCAAGCGTCCACCGACCCGAAGTACATTCATTTGATCAAGATATGGAGTCAATGATAAGAGTTTGTTTCGCGCCGGTAACTCCTTACCCTTTCTTAAAATATCGATTTCATTACTGAACAATGAACATTGAGCGGATTTGATAAGGCTAGTTTTAGCATCTGCAATTTCCTGTGTACTTTTGAATGGACAAAGGTTTGGCGAATCGCACTCAACGAGACCAAATCTGTTCATGTAAATTTTACTTATAAGAAAATAAATATTTTTTCGATCTTTTCAAACACGGTTCAAATCCCGTTTTCAAACGAGGCTAATTATCTTGGAATGACACTTGATACAAAGATGAAATGGAAAATGCACGTAAAGAAAAAACGCAAAGAACTAGATAAAAAATATAGAGAAATGAATTAAAAATAAAATAAAACAAAATGGAAAATATTCCAAGCTTAATATAGAGAACAAACTACTTTTATATACGGTAAGCAAGTGCTAAAGCCTGTATGGACATATGGTATACAACTCTGGGGTTGTACCAAAATAAGTAATATTAAAATTTTACAAACTTTTGAAAACAAAGTGCTAAGAGGTATTGTTAATGCGCCATGCTATATCAGAAACAGCGATATCCACAGAGATCTTGGCATTAAAACTGTAGAAGACGAAATCAAAAACTACGTGAGAAAGTATAAAAGTCGACTAGAAAGTCACGTAAATATTACAGTCTTCCAAGTTTTGGATGAAAGAAATTTACTACGCCGTCTACAAAGAACCAAACCTTTACACTTAGCGCGATAAGTAACCGCGTCTAAACTGCGGAGCTAGCTGGAACTTCTAATGGGAAGGTACCTGCAAAACGTCCTTATTTGGTGAAATGAAAACTACTTGATAAGTCGAATACTTAGTTGTAGTAAAAAATTGAAACAAGTTTGTTTTGAAGGGAGGTTTTTTAGTGGGTAAGAATCCCACAGTGTCTTGTTAAAGATTTTCGCCTACCCTCCGAAAAAAAAAATAAAAAATTACTTGTGTGGATAAAACCTGATAGTTGCGACTAATTGCAGAGCAACGAGAATTTATAATCAATCGAAAAATGTATGCCACTATACGTGCGGATTTCAACCAATTAGATGAATGATTTAAAACTGTCTCAAGAAATACATGAACCTTAGCTGACTTTCGTCCCTCCAGTTGATCGACAGGAAATTCTTGCGTATTTTACGGTGATGGACCATTCACATGGTTCTATACTTAGCCATGATCGACCTCTCCACCAGATTTCCGTGGAAGCAAGGGCTGATGGTAGAACTCCACGTGACGCAACATCTGCTGGATTGAACGCCGATTGAATGTAGTTCCAAGACTTTAGTGGAATCGAAGATAAAATTTCTGAAGTCCGATTAGCAACGAAGACCGACCGTTTGTTAGGAGGAGCAGAAAGCCAATGTAAAACGATGGATGAATCAGTCCACGCAAACACCTTCATTTCAGTATACTGTAAAGTGATTTTAATTTTATTTATAAGTCGACACAAAAGAAGAGCCCCACAGAGTTCCAGTCTCGGAAGAGATAGGACCTTGATTGGGGCGACCTTAGTTTTCGCTGCCACTAAGGCTATCGAAGCTGTTCCATCTAGATCTACACTTCTGCAGTAAACGACCGCTGCATAGGCATCCAACGAAGCATCGCAGAATGCATGCAGCTCCCAATTAAGTTTGTTCTTTCATATGATCCTAGGTATAGAAATCGATTCGATCAGACGAAGTTCGTCACGAATAGTGATCCAACGATGTGCAAGCTCCGTCGGCAGCTCTTCATCCAAATTGATTTGCTCTCGTCATAACTCTTGGAATAATATTTGAATGGCTGTAATAATCGGAGCGAGAAATCCTTGATGCATCAGACAAAACACGATGTTTGGCACATAAAGTTAGTTTGGGGAGGATGACGTTGTACGAAAAGCAATCCCGCGATGGACACCATTATAATCCAAGCACCTTTACCGTGGTCGACTCCTCGAACTCCATTGGGGATAATTCTCTTTGTTCCTTTGGTAAGGACAAAGAGAGAGGCCAGCAGTTTGTAGTCCACTTTCGTAGATTCAAACCAGCAGATTTCCGTAAATACATAAGCTCATTTCGAAGTCTTCTAACGTCATCTACAGTATCGGCGCCCGTTATGACATCGTCAACGTAAATATCGTTAAGAATAATGGAAGATGCCAGAGGATGTGTTTCCAAAGAATCAAGGGCAAGTTGTTTAAGTGCACGTACTGCTAAAAATGGTGCAGCTGATGTGCGGTAGGTTACTGTTAATAACCGGTAATGCTTCACTTGATTCTTTTGGGATTCAATTCAATTCAATTCCATTTCAATTTATTCAATTCAAATGTACATTAAGATATAATCTTTTATAGTACTTAGCTTATACATACTTTGAATAATTAATCGAAAATTATAAAAATTCATCTTAGCAAAGAAATAACAGTTAACCAGATTATTCATGATATTTACAAAAAGAATAGAAAATATAAAATAAAAATATAATAGAAAAATAGAAGAGAAACAAAACCAAAAGGGAAATAGTAGATTGTGATGGGGAGGTCGGTGGGGGGGTCGAAGTAGAAAAGAGACAAAACAGGAAAGGATATACGTATGTATATAGCAGTTTATTGTGAGGTAGCAAAATGTTGAAAGACTGCATTTTTAAAGTTTGTAGCGTTAGTTATACCCTTGATACGCAAGGGTAGCGAATTCCAAAGCTTGATGGTGTGAACAAAGAACAGGTGCGAGGAGTTTAGATAGTTACGCATAGGTACAATTATATTACAAGTCCTCGGTGATTGTGCGAAATGTAGTTTGTAGAATAGATACGGTGGAGTTTTAGTCTGAATTACTTTTTGTAGAAAAATGCAATTTCTGGCGTTGATATATTGTTGCAGAGTGCACCCTAGTAAGTTCCTGGAATATTCGGAAATATGATCATACCTTCGAAGTCCATATATATATCGCACAGCATCGTTAAAGGCTACTTGAAGTTTGCTCTGAGATAAGGAGTCAAGACTGCAGTACACAACTTCGGCATAGGTAATTATTGATAGAACCAGAGTTCTTATAAGACGCAGCCTAGTCTCGGTAGGAGTAAAACTAGCACTTACCCTTAATTTACGGAGGCATCCGTAGATGCGACCGATTACAGCGTTCACATGATTGTAGCCACTTAAGGTACGATTTATTACAAAACCTAGGCTGGTAAGGGACTCAACCAAGGTTAATTTACTACCACAAATCCATAGGTCAGGTAAAATATTAAGGTCAAATGACGTGTTTGATATTGGTATTACCTGCGACTTTGATGGGTTTATAAGCAATCCATTTGACACCGACCAGTGATAAATTTTAGCTAAATCCGCGTTAAGTAAAGATACAAGTTCAGATATTTTGCACATCGGCCGGGACAGATGGAGTTGAACATCGTCCGCATAAAGATGCACTAAAGCATGTACGCAAACTAATGGCAAGTCGTTAATGAACATGCCAAACAGAATAGGGCCGAGAATGGATCCCTGAGGCACGCCTTGATTTATGGGCTTCAGTATAGATAATCTATCACCAATAGCGACTCTCTGCTTCCTTTCATAAAGAAAACATTTTAAGAGTTTTAAGGGTCTCTCCCCGAAACCAAAAAGATGCTGCAGCTTCCAACAAAGGATTTCATGGTTCACCTTGTCAAAGGCCTTAGAGAAATCAAGGAGGCATAGGAATGTTACGTAGCCCCTATCGAAATCACGTCTTATGTCATCTAAGATATTGACCATAGCAGTAGAACAACTGTGATTAGGTCTGAAACCAGATTGAAAGGGGCTAAGCAAATTATTTAAGGATAGATGGTTCTGTATCTGCTTCGTTAGAAGTTTCTCAAATACCTTGGATAAGCAAGGTAAAATACTAATAGGCCTGTAGTCATTTAAAGAGGCCGCATTGGTCTTCTTGGCAACAGGAATGACACTAGCAATTTTCCAAGATTGCGGAAAGCTTCAAAGTCCGCTAATCTGGGCACACATGTACCTGCATTAGCCACCAGGCCAAGGTGATTTACTGCCTCAACACTACCAAGGAAATGGTCATTCAGTACGTCTGGGTCAAATTTTTGTATTGTATTGTATTGTATTTATTGTTATTCAAATCTATTATTCTAGGTACAAAATTAAAAAAGCGTATTATAATAGAACAAATCAAAATAAGTCTTAATACATACTCGTTAATACTAAGGTTTAGAATTGTTCTTCATAAATTGAATAACCAAGAATAAATAAATTTGGGAGACGCTCTGTAGATAAGTCTAAAGCTAGATCTAGTATCGAACTTAAAAAAAAAAAAAAAAAAAAAAAAGTAAATATAAAAAGTTTACTTACATTATGCGTCGGTGGGGAGAAAAGTTAAAGAAAAATAAGCATAGATGGAAAAGAATAAAAGCGATACCTAAGATCGAACTTTTAAAAGGTTCTCGATTTCAATATAATTGAGATTTAAAAGCCAAGATTTTATTTTTTTCATGAAAAATGACAACACTCTTAAACGTCTGATGGAATCAGGTAGTTTGTTAAATAACATAGGAGCTACTATTGTAAAGAATTTTCTAAAGTGGTTTTTATTGTAAGTGGGGATATAAACATAAGCATTGGAGTTAATACGCAAATTATGTGCAGCATTATTTCTAGCACTAAGGTAACCACTCCTTATAAAAAATACTTTTAGAACCTTATAGTAATAGAGATGCCTTGGTGCAACTTTTACCGGCCGTAATTCCAAGATTGCGAAGATTACCCCAAAGTTTTTTGGGGGGCAGCGACGTATTTAATTTAGAGGCGAAGTAATTACTCTTGGCTCTCCGAATAATATATGTTGCATTGTTTCTCTATACTTTGTATGCACGCCAGTTAGTAGAGGAAGGGTTATGTTTCCATTTATCATAAAGTTAATTGCGATTTTTGATTCCAGCAAGGACTTCGGAGGTAAACCACGGACAGATATTATGGCGAATTCTTACTGTTTTGGTGGGAACGCATTGGTCATATAGGTGGGCGACGAAGAATTCGAAGAAGTTTATCTTATCGTTGGCATTAACAGTTAGTCTACAATAGTCCCAGGGGATTTCAAGGGCAGCGTTATGCAATTCATTGAAATCAATCGAGTTAAAATCTTTATACGAAAATGACATAGAGACAGCAGCACAAGTAAAGTGAATATTGTAAGTACAAAAAAGTAGGTCGTGGTCAGAGATATATTCTAAGGATAGCTGGTTGAAGAGGAGTACAGAAGAAGAATCAGATACAATAAAAAAGATCAAGCAGACTGGGAACAGAGTTAGTACAAAAACGCGTAGGGTAGTTATTAACTATTTCGAGCCATAAAGAAGAAACGCAGTCCTTTAATTGAAAAGCACGATAGTTAGTTCTTAGCAAATTAGCATTGAAATCTCCGCAAATAATAATGTGCTCATATGTTGCAGAAAATTCGGAGAGAGATGAGAAAAAAGGATCAGGCGGATAGCTTCTTTTAGGGTTATACACACATGCGACTATGCACTTAGTGCAGCTGTCATGAATTTCAGCGATTAAGTACTCAATACCTGAGTCTACAGACTTACGGACTATTCTGCAGTTAAGGACAGACTTGCAATAAATTGCCACCCCTCCTCCAATAGTACTCGTTATTCTGTCATTTCTGTATAAGCTATAAGTTGGGATATTGTAAAGACAATCCGCGAAATCTGGGTTAAACCAAGTTTCACTCACACATAAAACATCAACACAGGAATTTGCAAACAGGTAACATAGGTAATCTAATTTGTTTGAATTAAGGCTACGGGCATTAAGATGACAAACTTTAAATCCATCACGACGCTTAGAGAGAACATTTACCATAGCAAAAGTGGAGCTTTCATTCACGACACGTCGACTATTGGATAAGAGACTATTATCCATAGTCAGACCAGAAAATGTTGCCACAAACAAAAAAATGCATTCTTATGGGAAAACGATATATACACATAATGGGAATAAGAAAAAACATATAAAGGAAAGGTGAACAAGATGGAAACATTATAAAGAGAATAGGAAAATTCAAACAATAAAATTGAGATGAAAAAAAAGTAAATAGTCTTAATTTGGACAATTAAATAGCAAAGAAAAAAAAAGAGTATAATTTGATTATAAATAATAAATAATAGTACAATGACTTAACGATGCTTTCATTCTTGCGTCGCAGCAGCAAGCAGATCTTCGGAGCTTTCGATTCGAAAGCTTTTTCCAGTAGCAGACTTCTAGATGTAAACAGATCCAGACTTCGTATAAACAGAAAACAGCTGTTTTTTTCGCTTCAAGTTGAGGGCACTTTGTAGAAGAAGCCGGGATTGCTTGGATAAACTCTCGTTCAAGTAGCAGCTGTTGTCTAGGTCAATGCCCACATCACGAAGGCTTAGCTCTCAGGTGTTTAGCTTGCGGTAAATAGCCGCTGATTTGAGTACTTCATTCCTCTCATAACAGCTGTTGAATTTTAACACAATTGACGAAGAGACTGTGTGTCGTGTGGTGTGGTTGCGCTTCTGTATGCGAAAAAGATTTTTTAGGAGAGGGGCTTGCAGTTAATCGTAAGACAAAGGCGGTTGAACAGATGTTTTAAGTTCTCATCAGGGCTCTCAGGTATTCCATAGAGAATAGCATCACAGGCAACCTCTTTTTTCTCCAAAGCGTTAACTTGCCGTTGAAGAGCGAGTACTTCTTCACTATGCGTGTGTGAAACAGCATTATGGTCCGATTCGAGTTTATCGACACGGTCGATTATGATGGAAATTGAATTGTCAATTACCTCAAAGCGCTGCCGCCAGCTATCTTTAATCTCCTCAATTTTTGTTATAAATTCAGCACGAAGCTTTGCTATTTCTTCCATAACTCCAAGTCGGAACAACTCAATTTGTTTGGTGAGGTTTTCTTCTAAGACCTTACGGATTAGTATTGTATTGTCATCATTCGGAGGCTTGGACGATGGAGAATTCAGCTGAGTAGGAATGCAGACGATTTAGTGCAATTCTGAAGGACCTTTCAGAGTTTAATTTTACATGGCTTTTGAATGGCAACTCCACCATGTATCTACCATCAAAACTTCGAATGTGTGTTGTAGCAAAATGTTCTTCAGCCCTTTGTTCCTCAAGAGATAAGTGGGGTTCAGCATTGACCTCTTCTAGACGTCAAAATCTCTCAAGGTCAAACTCCTGCGTGTGATCCAGTTGAGTGTAAGACGTCTTAATTCCAGACCTAGCTTCAAATCGTGAAGTCTGTTAACATTTACCGGCTATCACACACCCGAATATCGTTGAGATGGAATAAGGTACATCCATGGTCTATGGTGCGAAGATTCCTGTATTATGTTAAAAACCTTATCTGCCCCGATTAATAAGTCGATGGGTCCAGGCTCGTCAAAATAAAGATCAGCTAGTTCCATGGAGAAGGGTAGATTTGTTTTTGCATTGGTTAACGAGAATGGCGGAAGTAAGGACGTTAGTTTCGAGATTACATAACAATCGATGTCTGTGTTATTTGCATTAAAACGAGAACGCAAGTTTAGGGATACCAAGCCATTGGTAACACCTGCAGAAGTGGATGCGACTCCCATAATGGGAATCCGAGATCGTTTTCGAGCTAATCCCAAGCGCTGAACAGCTTGTTCGGTGCTAAACGATACTTGAGATCCTGTATCCAGCAGGATATAATCCTTGATTATCTCGAGTCCTAACAAAGGCAGTGGGGAGAAGAGTTGAAACACGATGATTGGATTCGAGCGAATGGTGATTTATGACAGGGAAATCGTCTGAGTGCTGCAGCGATTGAGTTGTAAGGGGAATTGGTTGACCTTGATTTGAAGTCGAGGTATTTGACGAACATGGTTCTTGAGTAGGATAAACTAATGAGTGATGCCGAGAATTACACATCCTACATCGAAAGTTAGAACGGCACTTGTTAGACGCATGCCCATGTCGAGGACAGTTGAAACATAAGGATGTTTCCTTAACGAAATTGCGGCGGGCATTAACCCCAAGAGCAATAAATGTCTTACAAAATGGAAGTATGTGGTCTTCTTTACATTTTGGACATCCTAGTTTGGTTTCCACAAGATGTGAACGAACGCTGTTTTGAACCTTTTTATTTGCCTTAGAAGAACGAGTTAATGAACAGCAAGATTCAAGGCAGCTGCAGCGATTTTGTAATAGTTCAAGAAACTGATCGATGGTATAATCGTCTTTCGAACGCACCTCTGCTGCCCAGGCTTGTTTCGTTTCTTGATCTACTTTTTGCAAAAGTATATAAACAGCCAGCGATCGCTGCTCACTGATTCTAAAGCGTTTAAGCCCCGTATAACTGCATCGGCACCGTCAGTAAGCGTACGAAGTAATTGAATATTTGATGAGCTAGGCGATGGTAATGAAAGGAAATTTTGTATAAACGATTGTCCTATAAGATGTTTCTTGTCGTAACGAGCCTCTAGTTTGTCCCACGCCTCAATATAATTGGGTTCGGAGCACGGTATATGTTTGATTAAGCTGCCAGCATCCCCACCTAGGAACGATTTCAAGTACCAACGTTTCTGCGTAGCAGTGATCGAACGATTTCTATCAATTGTTCCCATGAAAAGATCTTTAAATGGTGGCCAGTCCTTATAATCCCCGTAAAATGTAGGAATCGTGAACTCGTTTCTTCTAATTTCTGGACATTGGAGTCTTGTTCACTCACCACTTCTTCACTAACCAATTGCGGCTCAGAATCGGCATAGGTTTTCTGAATAATTGCATTTTTTAAGACAGAAGAAGACTGAAAATATTTGGCCTCGTATTCAGCGTATCCAGCTCGTATTCAGGCTCAATATCTGCGAAATTTGCTTCGGCGCTGAGTTCATATAACTTATCCTGCTGCACTACAAACTCAGACCAAGCTTCAGTTAGCTTTTCTTATCGAATTTCCAGGAAGGAAAGCGGGGTGGAATCATCAACCGACTCGGAAAAAGCTAATGTCCTCGTAAGGCACCCTTTGGCGCGACCGCGCTTCGCTTTTATAACATTAAATTTCGTCATAATGTATAGTTTTTATTAATTTAAATGTCTACAAAACGGATTTGAGAATAGTATTAAAAAAACGCGCACTCTATTGCACTAGTACAGAAAAAAAGCAAAGAGTTTGATTGATAGGTAGGGCAAAGATCAATGGTTAGATGAACACGTGTTTTAGCATGCATACCATATACTGCACATATGTATCCGTATGAATATACTAGCGTCGAAATGCACATTCGTATAATGCATCTACCCTTGGAACTCTTTTCAGCACGAGGAGCACTTTAAACATACATACATACATAAAGTCCATCAAAATTGAGATTTTCCATACCAAATCAATTGAATCAATTAATACCACCTTGCACTGATCATAAGTTAATCCGGCTTGCAGAAGGACCATTTAATGTTTTGTAAAGTTTGTGTAGAAATTGTTTTAACTATGTAAATTATGTGTATACATATACACATAATTTACTTGTGATTAATTAAATGTGTTTTAATTCAATTTTAAGATAATATAATTTATTAAGGTGTGAACTGTACAACGTCTATTAAGTGTTTGTAATGTGTAATATATGTTTTAATATACAAGTTACCAACTAATCAACCATCCTCGATGGTGGTCCAAAAAGAAAGAGACTTGAGTCAAGCTCACAAGATAGCAACTAGGCAAAGAAGGATACAGTGTCAAAAGAAATATATCAAAAGAGAGCATAAGTTACGTTATTATTTAACATAAATTTAATTTCAATTTATTTAGAATTAGTATAAGGGAGTACAACTGGTAGTAACATAAGCCAAAGACGATTTTACGGTTGATGCAGCAATAGGAGTACAAAGGAAATTTATGTTATTTTATGTAGTGTGATGTTTGAATGTTTGGTAAATTATGCAGAGAGTACTAAACAACAGAGATGTGATACCTATGTATATGTATATCTTCCAACTGAGATATTATTAATGTTGATATTAAATACTGATTTACATTTATTTTTAATTTATATCTGAAGGAAAAATACCATAAAAAAAAATTAAAATAGACATAACAATAAAAACTATATAAATAAATAAATAATTAAATAAGTAAATAATCAAATAAATAAATAAATAAATAAGTAAATAAATAAACAGATCTAAATAAATAAAAATATATATAAATAAGAACGAACAAAGAAAAATAAATAAGCAAATGATTAAATAAATCTTCTTCTTCTTCCTATTTCTGCGAGGCTATGATCCGAAAACAAGGGATCATAACCCTCCCACTTCACCGCATTTCTACTGATCCGCCCGTGGGGTTCGCCTATTTGACATCAGAAAATATCGGCAGGCCTACCTATTTTGGACCACTCGGTTACTATGGCCAATGAAATGCCGATGTCGTCGCATTTGTGTGATCCAGGCGTTTATAGGCCTCCCTCTTCAGCCTCGCGATGCCTTTGGAACGTTCACTTATATTGCCTTTTTAACAGGGTTCAAATGATCTCTTCTTTGAACGTGGCAATACCAGCTGAGCCGGTCGTAGTCTATGTTTCGTACGATGGTTTCCTTGATGTGAAGGCTTCCACGGATCTTCGAACTTCTTATTCGATCAAGCTTTGTCGCTCCTGCTGTCATGCGAAGCATCTTTATCTCAGCTACCGTTAATTTACTCTCATACTGTTTGTACATTGTTCAACATTGTAAACCGTATGTGAGCGCTGGACGCACAACTGTGGTGTAGAGCTTTCCCTCCAACTTAGGGAGCAAGGTTCCAGGCAAAGGGGACACAGGAATAGAGGTATCCAAATGAATCTATCTCCTATGACCGTCCATACGTGATGGAGAATCACACCCTGCAGGAGGTGTCCTTGCTGAATACGAAGTATGGCGGATCTAAGGAGGAAAACTTGAAAAAACGCGTAATCCCAGGTGTGTAACGACCTTGCCTAAGGGATGAATGGCACTCCGTAAGTATGCCTTATAACGGTGGACTCCGGAAGCTGGGTGACATCCGGTTTAAATTAGCCCTCCCGTGGCATGGGGCTCTACCGCGGGTGAACTACCCTTCCCCTTTTCAAAAAATCCCATGGATACAAATTTAAAGAATAAAGATGAGGAATGCACTCCTTTTAACGTGCAAACCGGGGCCTCTTTGGGCCTCTCAGACACTTCACTTGGTCCTGCTGTGGAGTCTGAACTTATGGATGTCATAGCAGAGGATGTGGCTTCAGGTACCACCGACGCAACCGACACGATAAATACGGAGGACGAAGAAACTCTCCTAGCATCACCTGGCTCTCCTGCAACGGTAATAGACGCACATATTGAAGGTGTCAAAGGTCTCTTTTCAGAAAGGGTCAAGCTATCTGGAGCTGGACGCAAACGACTGAAAGAGTTTCTGAGGAAAGGCCACAGCCTGAAGAAAGCTCGAGTGCGAACGCAGACTCCACTGAATAAGCAAGAAGGCCCCTCAAAACGTCCAATAGGAGACAGTGCTACACCACCAGACAGCGCAGTGAAGAGGATGGTCAGACCATCAAGCCCTGTAAAAGCCTACAGAGATGCCGTTGATAGCGCCAAGATTGGTGTCTTACCACCAGACCATCTGGACGACAGACTAGCTTAGACGGGTACAAGATAAAGTACTGGACATCATCCTGCAGCAGAGGGAAAGCTCTGCAAAACTGCAGTTCCTCGTCTGTACTTTTAAACACGGCTGGCTTCTTTTCAGCTGTAAATATAGAGCAACAGCGGACTGGCTCAAGGCAAGAGTGCCCAAAATGAAGCTTTGGAAAGATGCTCAGCTGAAAACTATTGACAAGGGAGAAGTTCTGCGTCCAGAAATATTTATCGGATACTTTCCTGGCAAAGACTCGAACGAGCGTTTGTTTGAGGCCACACAGGGCCCCAGCACTAGCGCTGAGACCATGCGGGGCTCCAACATCAGGGCGGAGGCCGCAAACAAACGGCCACCAGGAAGTACATCAGCTGGAACTTCAAGCGCGCTATCGAAACATCCGCGCAACCCTCGCCCCTCAGACCCAGACATAAACCACGTCAAGAGGTGGATTACATCCTCTGGAAGGTTAAAGAAGTGGGAGAGAAGAAACCCCGAGGAAGCCGCGCTAATGAATAGCGGCAGGGCCAGAGATACGGCCGAACGGGACAGGGGGCGTAAACGATAAATGACTCCTCCACCATCAGAAGGCATTTCAAGTACCTTAAAATCAACTTGCACCGTGCTAGGGCAGCATCTTCCGTGCTGAATAGACGGTTCATCAAGGAAGATGTTGCATTGGCACTGATGCAAGAGCCATTAGTGCTCAAGGGAGCCATTAAAGGGCTCCCTACGAAGAACTGTAAGCTAATTTATTCTGACTGTGGAGCAATCCTAGGGCAGCAATTTTAATAAGCAATACTCATAATATATTTACCATTACAGAGTTCATTACTAGGGACCTGGTGGCGATAGTGGTAGAAGTGACGCTAACAAGTGGAACCACGAAGGTTGTGTTTCCCTCCGCTTACTTTACCGGGGACACAAACGAGGCACCACCGAACGAGATAGGGTACTTGATGTCTTACTGCAGTGCCGAAAAGTTGCCATAGATATTCAGCTGGGACGCTAACACCCATCACATCGCCTGGGGCAGTTCGGACATCAACAAAAGAGGTGAATCGCTTTTTGAATTTGTATGTGCTAACAACATGGTGGTGGTAAATAGGGGAAACGTTCCTACTTTTACTAACATTATCCGCCAAGAGGTACTAGATCTCACTTTGGCAAGCCCTTTTATACACAATTTTATCACAAACTGGCACGCTTCTGATGAAGTCTCCATGTCGGACCATAATCACGTTAGAACCGATATAGGGATATACACGAATGACACGCTAAATTACAGGAAACCTAGGCACACTAATTGGGATTCCTATAGGTTTATCCTCGAGGCAGAACTAAATCATGCTTCGAATCCTATACTTACCATTCCAGAGTTGGAATTCGATGCAGAACACCTTCGAAAAACCATTTCCGTCGCTTACGAAGGCAGTTGTGCCGAAACACAGAAAAAGACCAACCGCGATGCCCCATGGTGGAATAAGCGTCTTGAGTCACTTAGGCCTGAAAGTAGGAACCTATTCAATAGGTCTAAAATCAATGGCGATTGGGCCTTTACAAAGAAACTCTAACAAGTTATCACAAAGAACTTAGAAAATCTAAACGCGAATCTTGGAGAACTCACTACGAACGAATTGAAAGCTTCCCCGCCGCGGGACGCCTTCAAAAGGCCCTAGCCAAGAGTCACTCCAGGAACCTTAGCTCCCTAAAGAAACAAAATGGGGAATTCACCAGCAGTCCGGAGAAAATCTGTCAAGGTTTACTTGATATCCACTTTCCAGGCTGTATATCCGATTGTGCTGTCTCTACAGAGCACCCGAGGAACGACGTTCTCATTGCTTCTACACGAAACTATAGCCTATTTGGCAAAATCTTAACTGCCAACCATATTAGATGGGCTCTATCTACCTTTAGCTCATTTAAATCACCAGTTGTAAGTAACATATTTCCCTGCCTACTACAACAAGGAGCAAACCTGTTAATTCGATCCCTTATAAGAATTTTAAGATCCAGCCTTACACTACGCTACATACCACAAAGTTGGAAGGAGCTTAAAGTGGTCTTCATTCCTTGCCGCCTTTGGGATGAAGTCCACTTTAACAGGCGGAGCTATCGCCTAAATCCTTTCGACCCATTTGCCTCAGTTCCTTTCTCCTAAAAACTAAAAAAGTTCCTTATGCATGATCCTCTGCATGCAAACCAATTTGCCTATCAACCTGGGAAGTCTACGGAAACAGCCATACACAGCTTAACGCTATTGATTGACAAATCATTAGCTGCTAAAGAAACAGCCCTATGTGCCTTCATACGTAGACAGGGAGCATTCAACAAAACTTCTTATGAGGCTGTCAAAAAGGCTATGATCAGGAAAAATATCGCTCCTCTGATCATAAACTGGATCCTAACCATGCTATAGCATAGCAGGAAAATGAAAATCGAGTGCGGAGGCTCGCATAAAACTACAACAGCTACCAGAGGTTGCCCGCACGGAGTTGTCCTCTCTCACCTGCTCTGGACCTTAGTTATTGACGAACTCATCCAGCTACTTCAAAAATCGGGTTACAAAGTACAAGGATATGCAGATAACATTGTCATCAGCGTCAGAGGCAAATTTGAAGACATAATTTCCCAACTAATGCAAGGTGCCCTGAATTTAACTTCCGAATGGTGCAGGGCAAAGGACTTACCATCAACCCGGAAAAACTATACTTGTACCCTTTTCCAGGAAAAGAAATCATACTCTTAAACAATTTACACTGGAAAACGTCCCAATCGACATATTCGAGGAAGCGAAATACCTAGGAGTTATATTGTACTTGATAAGACGCTCACCTAGAATTCACATCTGAACAAGGTTCCCGAGAAAGCGACAAGAGTAATGTTTATGTGCCAACGCCTACATGATAAAACTTGGGGACTAAAACCCAACATAATATATTGGACGTACAGCGCCATTATCAAACCCATGGTCACCTATGCATCGTTGGCTTGGTGGCCAAAAACATTATTGGCCAAGACTCAGGAACGGTTGAATAAAATCCATCATCTAGCCTGTCTCAGTATCATAGGAGCACTGATAACGTGCCTCACGGCAGCAATGGGAGCAATGCTTAGCCTCACACCGTTGCACCTTGGAGTACAAAAAGAAGCTATGCTAAGTGCTCTTAGGCTGCTCAAGATCTCGGACCTTAAAATCGGCAACTTTACAAGCCAGTTGGAGATTCTAGAGTATATTCAAAATGACCCTATTCTCAAAGTCCCAGATACCATGCTTAAGAAATACCGGTTCACCAGGAAATTCAATGTGGTCATAGGTGACCGCCACACATGGAGGAATGAAGGGCTTGTAGTCTCACAAAACTCTCAAGCTTGGTATACAGATGGTTCCAAATTGGAAAATGGTAGCACTGGCGCAGGGGTTTATGGACGTGCAGCAGCGCTTGGGATCACCAACAGTATTTCAGGCGGAAGTCAATGCAATCGAGCTCTGTGTGCGAGAATGTCTGAAGGGTCGAGGGTGCTCGTATCTATAATACAATACATCCTCGCGGACAGCCAGGCAGTACTTATTGCTCTTAAATCTTACAAGGTAGAATCCAAACTTGTATAGGACTGTCTAAACCCACTCGAAGATCTCGCATCGAAAAACACCGTCACCGTGGCCTGGATACCAGGACACGAAGGCTTCGAAGGCAACGAACGGGTGGACTGCTTCGCGAGTAGAGGCGCTACTCGCCCACTAGTCGGTCCTGAACCCTATTTTGGAGTCACACGGAGTAGCGCAAACATCAAAACAAAAAAATGGGAAGATGATCATCATGCAGAGTACTGGGCCAAACTCAAGGACCTAAAACAGGCAAGGAACAGGCTACTTAACTGGTCATTGCCCACTCAGGTACCATCTGCACAAGTAGCAGATACAGACGTATGCCAGCCATGTGGATGGCAAAAAGAAACGCCAGAACATATGCTTTGTGAATGCCCAATGGACGCAAGAAAAAGACTTCTCCTTCTCTCGGAGGGAGGGCTTTATTGAGTCCCTCTGACTTCAGGAACATTGATCCTGGAGCTTTGTTGAGGTTTATCAAGAGCCTGAACCAAATTCTCAGCTAAACACCGGGCTGGCACAATTGATCTTATAGGTCGCAGTGCGTACAAGGGCCCTAGTATAGTATATAGGTAGTATAATAAAGTATAGTATAGTATAGTATATACCCTTTGATGGAATGATGGAATTGGCTATGAATGCTCCCTTTTGTATTTCTTGGTTTAAAATGATACTACGTAGTCAAATTTATATCTGTTGTTTTGGGCAATTGAGTCATCATTGGTAATACTAATTCATTATCGTTAACTACGAAAGATATTGATATCGGAAACACGCCAAAAAGGAAAAAACCGAATGATTACTCACCACACAGTGTCCAATCAATCTTCTCAGACGCAGTGCCAGCGGATATGAAAACTCCAGAAAGGCCAAGTAACCTCTTTAGGGAACCACGGAGAGTAGAATCTTCTGAAGCGAATGCCTGGTTTGAGCTCAATTCCGTAGACGTAACGCTTCGCCCTGAAGAAGGAAAGCAATTGGAACCAAAAGCACAGCTACAGCTTGGAAAATTGCTGAAGGATCAGGAAGACGTCTTTGGAGAGATCACGACACCTATCCCTCACATTGTGCATACCATTAATACTGGTCATGCAGCCCCAATTTCCTTTGCCCCATATCGAATTTCACCTGCAAGGAAAAACCAGCTTAGGACCGAAATAGATGACATGCTGCAGAATGGGATTATTGAAGAAAAGTCATCCCCATGGTGGTATTCGTGTCTGCGTCAACTATAGAGCATTGAATGTCATAACACTTCCAGACCGATACCCACTACCACGTATAGATGACTTGCTACATGAAGCGAAAAGTACGAATTACATGACAACTTTTGATTTACGATCAGGATATTGGCAGATCATGGTTGCAGCAGAAGATCAACTGAAGACAGCGTTTATCACACCTTTTGGCACCTATATCTTTAAACGTATGCCATTCGGACTGCGGAATGCACCAGCAACATTCCAACGACTGATCGATAAATTTCGGAAAAGCTTACCAGAAATTATGTTACTCGCATATCTTGACGATATAATCATATGCTCAGAAAGCTTCTCAAAGCATTTGAGAGACCTACAAAAAGTTTTTAATCGTCTCAAAGAGTTTGGTTTTCGTCTTAAGCGAGAGAAATGTAGATTCTGTTGTTCAGAGGTAAAATACCTGGGTCACATCTTAACACCCAATGGTTTCAAAATAAACCCTGGAAAAACACAAGCAATATTAGCACGGCCAAGACCCAAAAACCCGAAGCAGGTACTATAGTTTCTACAAACATGCTCGTGGTACAGAAGCTTTATCCCAAATTTTGCTAAAGTTTCAAAACCACTCACTGACTTGACTAAGAAAAACGCATCTTGGAAATGGGAAAATGAAGAACAATGTTCGTTTGATCACCTTAAGCGACTCCTATCCACAGCACCAATCTTACAACAAGTTAAAGAAGGTATACCTTTTGTGTTAAGAACCGATGCCAGCAGTTATGCCACCGGTGCAGTACTACTCCAGGGGAAGGGAGAAATGGAACACCCTGTCGAATACGCAAGCCGGTTGTTATTTCCAGCTGAACGCAACTAATCGACAACGGAAAGGGAAGCACTTGCTGTAGTATGGACAGTTCAAAAGTTCCGTGGATACATTGAGGGTTCTGATGTCAAAATTTTAACGGACCATCAACCTTTGAGATGGCTGATGTCACCTACCGGAAGACTTGCCAGGTGGGCACTCCAGCTACAGCCATATAATCTTAAGATTGGCTATAATCCGGGAAGAAACAATGCTGTTGCCGATACACTTTCCAGGCCACCCTGTCCGGACATAGGACATGAAAAGAAAGTTGCACGATATGCTCTATAGATATCGACTTACCGAGACGTGGACGAAAGAACTCAGAGAAGAACAACTATCCGATTCAGAACTGAAGGTTATCATAGACGCCTTCGAGCGAGATGATGAGGGTATCATTCGATGGACCAATCGAGGTTACATTCTGATTGATGGAGTTCTCTACCGCTACTGCTCCGAAGAGGACTCTGAAAATGGCCAACTCGTTGTACCAAAATCCATGAAACCGTTGGTGTTACATAAATACCACGACGATCAAACAGCTGCACACTATGGGTTAGAAAGAACATTAGCACGAATATTGAAACGCTATTACTGGACGAAGATGAGATCTGACGTTGCAGATCATGTTAAGAATTGTCTCGATTGCCAACGATATAAAGCTACAAACCTTAAACCAGCCGGACTAATGCAAACAACCCCAAGCAGTCAGAGATTCGAGGTCATAGCCGTCGATTTGTTTGGACCCTTGCCTGTGACCACTGAAGGCTATCAATGGATTCTTATAGTGGAGGACATATGCAGCCGTTGGGTTCAATTATTTCCATTGAAAGAGGGGACCGCTGAAAATTGTGCTCCCACACTCCTCAATGAAGTATTCCTACGCTATGGTGTCCCAAGAAGACTTCACAGTGATAATGGGACCGTATTCATATCAGCATTGATGCAGAAACTCACCTTTTGCTTAGAGATAAAGCAATCCTTTACGCCAATATATCACCCCGAAGCGAATCCTGTGGAAAGGAAGAACAGGGACCTTAAGATGCAGCTATCTATTTTGGTGGGGAATAAACATACATCATGGAATTCAAAGCTCCCATCAATAAGATTCGCAATGAATACCGCAAAATGTGAAAGTACTGGATTTTCTGTCGCCTACCTAACATTCGGGAGAGAACTCCGAACGCCAGATGAGGTTTACCACGATCTTAAAGCAATCATTCGATCTGAGAACTTCATTCCACAAATAACGCCACATTTGCTAAGATTGGCGGACACGCTAAAACAAGCTCGAGAATCATCAGAGAAAATGCAAGACAAGAACAAGACCTATGTTGACCAGAGAAGAAGACCACATCCTGCACTTGAAGTTTGTGACAAAGTCTTGGTAAAAACGCATCCTATTAGTAAAACTGCAAAGGGTTTCACATCCAAGTTCGCACCAAAAAGGGATGCCCCCGTACGTCATACTAGCGAAGAGAGGTGCAACCAATTTCCGTATTGCACTCGAAAGCAATCCCACCGTTCCATTGGGAACATATCACGCATAAATCTTAACACCCAAACCAGTGGTTCCGATCAAGAAGAGGGGCCGACCTGCTAAGAAAGCTACAAACGCTGTAGAATCCGATGTTCCAAAGAAGACCCAAAAAAGGATGACTTCACCTGTTCCTGCCACATCATCGGGACGATCTATGCGGCAGAGGGGGAGATTGTAGCAGGCATCCTAGTTTTGCACATTTTATATTTCATTTTTTCCTTCATTTATCATTCTGTTAACTTATAAAATACATATTCAACTTGCATACTTACATACGTACACTCAGTTTACATACAGATGTACATATATTTATATTCACAACCATACATTTTCATTATATTCATACACACATTTGTTAACACTAATATTTTTTCCTATAATAATCACATCATGTAAGAAAACACTTTTTAAATACAAAATTCGAATATGCTCCACCTATGTAACGTAGTCTCTTTATACACACAATTGGTCGAAAGAGAAATAATAAAGAAATAAAAGCTAAGAATCGTTACAATTGTGTGTATAAAAGGGCGACACGATCAGGAGCTCGTCGCAGTTTTTCCCAGTCACGTGTAAGCCTGCAATCATCCATTGGAGCTACACGACTAGTTGAGAGCATTGCATAGTGGACGAATTGAACAATTCACTTTGGTCGTTTGGCCCTCTGACTCATACTCTCTAAGGAAGATTTGCATTGTAATAGTATAGAGTTTAAAGAAGAACATAAAGCAAACTTATTTTTTCTACGCTGAAATTACTTATTTTTATTTTATCCCACTTCATACTTAATTTTTTTTTTCTCATGAAATTTTTATCCCTTACAAATTTCCTTAAAATTATGTTAAGAAACTTTTTTACGTACGATCAACAGAAGTTATAGTAAAAGCCATTTTTTGTCAGACAAAAATGGTCAAACAGAATTAAGTGAGAATAATAAACTAACGAACCTATGGATATCGCTATTTCTAATATACCATGGCGCATTAACAATGCCTCTTAGCACTTTGTTTTCAAAAGTTTGTAAAATTTTAATGTCACTTATTTTGGTACAACCCCAGAGTTGTATACTATATGTCCATAGAGAATTTAGCACTTGCTTATATAAAAGCATTTTGTTCTGTATATTAAGCTTGGAATATTTTCCAAGTAATCAATACATTTCTTTATATTTATTGCGTTCTTTGCATTTTTTCTTTACGTGCGTTTTCCATTTCAGCTTTGCATCAAGTGTCATTCCAAGATACTTAGCCTCGTTTGCAAACGGAATCTGAACCGAGTTTGAAAAGATAGGAAAATTATTCATTTTCTTATAAGTAAAATTTACATGAACAGATTTGGTCTCGTTGAGTGCGATTCGTCAAAGCTTTGTCCATTCATTTACTCTATCCAAAGCTTCTTGAAGTTTTTCTGTAGTATCTACGACCGTTTTAGCTATTGCCAAGATAGCTGTGTCGTCTGCAAATGTAGCTAGCTCAGTGCCTTCTACTTGGGGTATATCACGAGTGCATAATAGATATAAAACTGGACCAAGAAACGCTATCAGTACTGCTTAAGGGCAAGCATTTTGTGGCGAATATTACTTTGAACTGAAAGAGAAAATTTCAAATCAGCTACTAAGTAATATCCAGCTTGTCACAGTCATCATTTACCGTGGTGTTAATTGTTAGTATTGCGAATATTTATAAAGCCTAACACCTTACACAAAAATACTGGACAAGTAAACAAAAAGCAAATTGCTTAGTAAACAAAAGTATGAGCTAGAAATGAATATGCTACGCATAAGTCAAGCATTACACTAAACACTTACAACAAAGAAGTTAGTATCGTTCGTATAATTTATGTTTTAGATTTAATTTACTATTACTTACTTACTTACTTACTTAGATGGCGCTACAGTCCGGGGTGGACCTGGGCCTCAACCAACAAACCTCTCCAGCCAGCGCGGTTACGAGCCAGCTGCCTCCAGTTGCGCACGCCAAGTTGGTTGAGGTCCCCTTCCACTTGTTTGCGCCACCTACCGCGAGGTAGTCCTCTACTGCGCCGTCCTATGGTTGTAGTCAAATTTGTCGCCGTTACTATTTACTTCCTTCGCCATACGCGTAAGAGGTTCGTTAGAACCGTAGTTCGTTCGGTGGAAATTTACGCGGAAAATCTCGGTATTTCTGGAGTTGTAGCATCTTACGTTTAAACCGACTTCATTTAAAAGATCCGTCGAGTCCATAAAATCATTTACTAGCTGGTGTAAAAATACTACATCACATACTTCCCTACGTTTCTCCAAAGAATGACGATTTAAGAGAAGAAGGCGGTCGCAATATGGTGGGAGACGTGTAGGGTCATTGCAGTTTAAATGGCGAAGTGCAAATCGGACAAACTTACGCTGTACCGATTCTATACGTACGCCGTTTATATGCTGAGTCGGAACTGCTTCCAAACAGGTTCCAAATGCATATAAACGCCTTTCGAGTCCAAATGGGTTCGACTGGACTCGACTCAGCTATCAGAGCTGGGTCAAGTCCGAAAAATGCATGTATACCTGGGTCGAGTGGTTGAACTGACATGTTGTCTCTGTGTGTGTGAGATCCCTCAGTCGTTCACAGACCTCCGCGGCGTATACACGTGTTTCGGCTTCTTCTTAAATAGCAGTAACTGATTTAAGAAGAAAATTAGAAAGTGCTTTCGTAAGCGGCAAGTTAGCCTAGACAAAGTGTTAGCAGTCAGTTAAGCCAGGGGCACGGGTTCAAGCCCCGGCCAAGCCTAAAATTTTTATTTTTTTTTTAAATTAAAAGAGACTTATAGTGTGAGTGAGTTAGTTCGCAAACAACATCAGGCGATGGCGTCTGAGCAGCGGTTCGCTATCCCTCTTACGGGATCAGCGGACTGTACAACATCGGCCGACGACGAAGTCATGGCGTCAGACCATATGGCTTCAGGATCGGCTGAGGGTACCTCGAAAAGAAGGAGAAGGCTAAGGCCGGCTGCCAACTTGGTCAAGTGCGCCTCTCTGTCAGCTTCAACCGAAAAGCTGCCGGTTAGAGTGAAGGGAGGGGCGCCAACGAAAACAACAGTGGCAGCTCAAAAAACGAAAAAAATACGAACTGACGGTGGAGAAGGCCGCTTCACCGGAGGCAGCAACAGCTTTGCTGATCTAGCAACCTCTGAGTCAGACGATGAAGAGGAAGAAGTCGATACTCTAAACTATGCTATAAGGCAGCTCCAAGAGAGGTTGAATGCCATCAAGGCTAAACAAATTGCCCGAAGAGAGAAGGAGCGAGAGCTGGAGCTTCATCGAGTGCAGCAACAGCAACAACATCAGTCGCAACAGCAACAACAGGCGCAACAGCGGCAGCCGCAAAAACAACCGCCGCAACATCAGCAGCAGCAAGAACAACTGCCGCAAACACAGCAGCATAAGCAACAGCTACAGCCAAAGGCCCAACGGCAGCCTAAACCAAAGCAGCAGCAGCCGCAGCAAAAGCAGCAACCACAACAGCTGCAACTACAACAGCCGCAAAAACAGCAGCAGCAGAAACAACAGCAGCAGCAACAACATCATCATCAGCAGCAGCAGCAACAGCAACAGCAGCAACAAAAGCAACAACAACAACAAAAACAACAACAACAGCAGCAGCAACAACAGCAGCAGCAGCAACAGCAACAGCAGCAGAAGAAGCAAAGGGTGCCACCAATAAACACTTTCAAGATGGAGCTTAAGGATACCATCGAACTATGTAAGTCGGCCATAGGAAATAATTTTTATGTTAAAAGACTTAGTGCAGATAGGCATGCTATCCACTGTAATACAGTGGATCAGTATCACCAAATCAAAGATTTATTGAGGGCTTCGACGACGGAGTTCTTCTCCTTCACCCCGAAGGGGGAAAAGCTGCAAGCCATGCTGCTAAAGGGGTTGGAACCGTCCACCGAACCGGAGGAGCTCTTGAAGCTACTCAAAGAGAAGGAGTGCGTTGATCTCATTTTTGTAGGGGTTAAGCCGTTCACCACAGCTAAGGCCAAAAGGGAGAAGCGGAAATTACCGTTCTTCCTGGTTCAGCTGTCACCCAACAGCAAACTGGATGGTCTAAGGAGTATTAAAGTCCTAGACTACCAGGTTGTCACCTGGGAAAGAGTAAAGAGGAGCGAAGGCATGTTACAATGCGTTCGTTGCCAAAGGTTTGGGCACGCCGCGTCGAACTGCGATATGCAGCCTCGATGCGTAAAATGTGGCAAAGACCACAAAGCAGAGGAATGCGCGCTAGGTAGGGAAGGCATGACTGAAAAAAGTCAGCTCACGTGCGCATTATGTAGGAACACGGGGCACACCGCAAACTATCGGGGTTGCCTTAAGTTCCAGTACATTAAAAGAATAAATCTGGCTCGTCAGCAGAAGGTGGAAGTGAAGCGTCCGTCCGTTCCAATTGTTCCTGCACAATCCGTCACTCCCCAAGTGACCTACGCCCAAATGGCGTCAGGCCGGGGGAATACGGTACAGTCGCAGCCGAAGGTTGTTCCGCAGGTCCCAAAGCCGAGAGCACCGAAGGCTGAACCTGATTTGTTGGCTATCTTGCTCTCTATCCAGGGGCAGATGGGCCAACTTCAGCGACAAATTCAGGAGCAGGCGAAGCGGGTGGACCAGATCTACGCGCTTCTGCCGGGCCTAACGCACCACCAATCGTAATGGGTACGAACATGGCGGAGCAATCCTTAAAGATCCTTGCGGTGAATGTGAATTCACTGATTAGGATCGAACGAAGAGCCGCACTTTTCAAGTTGCTTGAAGATCATTCTCCCGATGTGCTTTTGGTTAGCGAAACTAAGCTATCGCAGAAACACAAGTTGAGGCACAGTAGTTATAATATTATAAGAAGAGACCGACCCAACTCTGTACAAGGAGGAGGTGTCGCAATCTTCATTAGAAAAGAGTTACGTCATAAAGTAGTGTACTGCGGTAAAGTGCGTCGATTCCGGGAGCTGGAAGCATGTATCGTGTATATCCCTCTCCATAGTGGAAAGAGGATGTATATGGTCGCTGGCTATGCTCCTGAAGCTACTCAATCCACTTGTTTTATTTCAGAGCTCGAAACACTTTTTCGAATACTTAGGCTGGAGTCGGAAGAGAACTTTTACATATTAGCCGGTGATTTAAACGCCAAACATAGAGATTGGGGAAATAACACACCAAATTCTAGAGGGAACCTACTATTCAATTGGTGGGGTCGGCACAGTGTTGAGTATCGACTAGATTTAAAAGCGACGGATAGTCCGTCGTATCCTAGAAGCGGATCTTATCTGGATCTAATGCTGTTCGACGTACGGTTACAACTGACCGACATGGACCGACAAACGATAAACTGCTTACACACTTTTGTGTATGACAGTGACCATTGCGGACTCAGTGCCGAAATAACGATTCCCAACGAAATTGCGGAACTGGAGGAGTTTGTCCAATTGCACGCCTACAATTACAGTAGAACGCGTTGGACTCGCTTCTCCAGACAGTTGACGAGAGCACTCTCCTCGAACTTGCTCAACCTACCGTCTAATAGGAATCTGTCAAACGAGGAGATTGATAGATATCTAAAACAAATGGACGAGATAATAAAACGAACGATAGACAGTACGATACCTCGGTATCGACACACTGACAACGTGGACATATACCGCAATGCAACGATTGACGCACTGCACGAACATAAAAGTAGACTGCTGTCTAGATTAAAAACCTTGTACAGACAGTTTACTGACAGACAGAACTCGGAGGAGGTTAGGACGCTGAAGTCGCTGATTAAAAATCTCTCGCAATTAATTAAAGAAAATTACAGACTTTCTGTAAATTTGCACTGGGACAGGAAAATTCGTGCTGTAAAATCCAACAACCCGAGTATGTTCCCCCAAATAAACAAGATCTTTCGGAGGAATAATCAAAACGATCTTCCGCATCTTAAAATCCCCCGAACTACGAACAATGTACAAATACTAGTGACCGCAGGTATAGATCCAGATAACGCAGCTGAGGATGACAATTTCTTTGTGATCGAAGATCCACAGGAGAAGGTAGAGGCTATACGAGCGACCTTCCAGGACTTGTATAAGGTGAATGATAGTGTTTGCCCGAACCACGATCTGGAGAATCGGGTCCTTGTGCACAACTTCTACCTTCGAAATGACATAGAGCACTGGCGATCTGAGAGCACTGGTTTCACCGTGTTCAATGAAAGATACATGGCAAACAATGCCGTCGCCGATGAAAGGGTACATCCCCCGTTCATTTCGAAGGCAGAGCTCCAAGCGATCTTCGAATCACTGAGGAACAAGAAATCCGTGGGAATCGATGGTATACCCAACATTGTGCTTAGACATCTTCCTCCAGAAGCGGTGAACATTTACACCATCCTGTTTAATAATGCAATGAATAATGCCCATTATCCAGCGCATTGGAAGACAGCGGTGGTGCAGCCCATTCCCAAAAGGGATAAAGATAGTTCCAATCCGGGGAATCTCCGGTCGATAAGTCTACTTCCGAACATCAGCAAGGTATTCGAAAAAGTTATTCATAGAGCCCTGACTAAGTGGGTTGAGGACATGCACATAATTCCGGATAATCAATTCGGTTTCAAGGCGGGGCATGATACCATACATGCGGTGTCTAAACTGGTATCGGATATCCAATGGAACAAAAGCAAGAAGCAATGCACGGGTGCCTGCCTGGTTGACTTGGAGAAGGCCTTCGATACCGTATGGTTAGAGGGACTCTTTTACAAGTTGAGCAGGCTAGGCATAAGTAAACCACTGCTGTACATACTTTATGACATGCTCACCGGTAATAAGTTCATTGTGAAGAATGGCAATGTGACGTCTGCTGGAATTTTTGAAATAAAAAATGGTCTGCAACAGGGTGCGGTTAATTCGCCGATCCTTTTCAATATTTACACGAGCGATCTCATAGGTTCACTTCACCATTCCATAGCGTACGCAGACGATTTGGTCGCGTACAGATCAGGGCCTAAGATTGAGGTAATTGCAATACTCTTGCAGCGTGACTTCGATAAGATCAAGAGATACTGCGACGACTGGAAGTTGAAGATTAACTTTCAGAAGTCGGAGACCATCCTGTTCAGAACGCCGTTGTCTGGGGCCTCTAGGGACACCAGAAAGAATTGGCGAAAGTTCTCTATCGTGGGACAGCACGGACAGCCACTTGCGAGTCGAAGTGTAGTCAGATATCTTGGGATCTGGCTAGATCAATATCTGTATTTTAACAAACATATAGATGCTGCTCTGGCCAGAGCCAAAGTTGCTTTCGCCCTTACAAAGAGACTGTTTTATAGCAGCCAACTCGATGCAAGGGTGAAGGTAATCTGCTACATGGCCCTCATTCGGCCTATGCTCGCATATGGATGTCCCGTGTGGTTCAACGTAGGGCCAAGCTTATTGGAAAAGATGCGGGTGTTTGAGAGGGCTTGCCTTAGGGCTTGCCTTCGTTTGTACAGAACACCAGAGTCTGAGTACATAAAATTCTATCCTAATAAGGTCCTGTACAACAGGGCGAATCTGATCAGAGTGGATAATTTCTTGATCAAGATGATTCGAAGGCACATTTCAAGAGCAATGACTTCGATGAATAGCCTGATCTTTGGGGCTTATTACCCCAACAATCTCTATCACGAGAGTGTTCGCCTTAACGGCTTTATTCCACCAGAAGCATTCCTATACCTTGATCAGAGAGGTCTGATCCAGGATAAGTTAGCGGTGCCGCTAATCTTCCACGTCGCCAGAACAGCTGTGGATAGGCGACTCAACTACGACCGAGACGTCGCACAGAGTAATGTAGAGCGTCTCCGGTACAGTAGGTCGGTTTCCAACCGCGACATTGAAGACGTTAGTAGGCAGCATGACCAATTTTCGTGGCTTAGAGAAGAAGAGGGAACGCCGTCGTCGTTTCCCCCCAATCCGGGTTAGCCTGTAACGTAGGCAGAGTGGGTCGTCTTTTTATTGCCATGGCCGACTCACATAGTTTTAGGTAGTCTTAAGTTTGTATAATATAAAAAAAAATTAAAAAAAAAAAAAAAAAAAAAAAAAAATTAAAAAAAAAACAAAAAAACAGCACAGCACTTGGCTAAAAAAAAAAAATTAAAAAAAAAAAAATCAAGCACAGCACCTGGCTTAACAAAAAAAAAGAGTGTATTTAATTACACTTCGTAGTTAAGTTAGCATAAGTTTATTTTTAAGGTAGTTATAAGTTTTATCTAGTTTACAATAATTGAAAAAAAAAAAACAGTCCATGTACTAAGTTTTTATACAACAAACATTTTTCTTAGTTCTTAATTTGTTAATTAGTTAAGTAGTAATAAATAAATTTAGTTAGGTTACGTCGAAAGACATAGGTTAAGAGTTAAGTTTAGCTTAGAGCGCCCGCAACGGGCCAGTAAGTTAGAATAAGATAGTTACATAAGTTAATTAAGCTAGTTTTAAGCATTTTTGTTAGCATGTAAGATATAATGAATTGAAGTAATAAAATGCATTAAAAATGAAATGAAATGTGTGAGATCCCTTTCTTGGGCTTTTTTTTTTTTTGTTCGGGATGGGAAATCGCTTTGTTTTGATTGAGTTCATGGTTAGCTGCGGGTAAGGTTGTCTGTTCAGTTATTTCATATTTATTAAATTCAAAAAATAGAACTAAACAGAACAATAACACAATCAAAATCAGTGTGTCTGCTATACTCATATGTCAGATCGACCACATTTGGACTTTTAGACCATTCGACTTGGTGTGTAGAAATACTCAGATCGAAATCTGGACTCGACTACTCGACTCTGCATATAAACGGGGTAACGGTTAATGTGTACTACATAACACACATTAGAGACCAAATGTTAGACGCATACTCTAACTGCAGAGGAACAAAGGTATTATAAAGAGTGGATGTTATAAGAGAACACTTGAGTTCTTTACTCCAACGTTTTATAAAGCCAAGCATTGAATTCGCTTTATTGACAATCTGTTCAATGTGAAAATCGAAGTCAATATTTTGAGAAAAATGCACTCCTAAAGCACATATTGATGTGACTTTGTTAAGTACAGATTTATTGAGATTGTAATCATAACTTATTAAATTACGTTTTCTTGAAAAGACCATCGGCTGGCATTTAGATACGTTCAGAAATATATTGTTATTACAGCACCATTCAGCGAACGTATCTAATACCTGTGACACACTGGTGGTATGAATACCATAGTATACGGAAATACCATCTATGTGTCAGGCATTACCATGGTAATACCACACGAGCAACATGGTATTAGCGTGGTATTGATACTTGGGTTTCTACTATGGTATTCGCAACTTTCCAACGATTGCAGCGCCATTCTACTTAAGGAATCTTCTTAAAACTACAGTTTATTATCACTTTGCCAGTAAATTGGTATTTGTTTTGATAAAAATGGACGTTCGCAAAAAAAAAGAAAAATCCTTAGTTCACCAGAAATTATAAAATTAATCGCTGTTTAGCGTTTACATGTGCCAAAGTTAAGAAAAAATATAAAAACTAGCACATTTACAAAAAAATGTGCGAAGAATTAGTAAAAGTATACGACATAAAACTAACTGAGGCATAACTCCGGACAAGGATAAATAACTTGACCAAAAAATATAGGTGTATGTATTTTGAATCTAGCAATTATTTTTATTAATATAATTATTATCTATCCGAATTCAGACCTGAAAAACAGAAAATTGGACCATCTGGAGGATCTCCTTCCGAGTGGGAATACTATTCATTGATCCACGAATTTCTAGGAATCTATAAATCAAATAATGTGCAAGAAATGATGGAGGAACTCGAATTTTTTTGGTAGTTAACATATTACACTAAACTAATATATTATAATAAAAGAATTTCATTCTATTTTGTTTCTTTTTTTATTTCAAATTTGAAGACACAATCAGACTGACTACGTACAGGTCTAAAGATTTTTATGTCGTCAGCATAGATTAAGATTCGAGTACTCTTCAGTATTGCCACCACGTCATTGATCGCAATGATAAATAAAAGAGGGCCTAAGTGACTTCCTTGGGGTATACCGGATGTAGCGAGGATTGCATCGGATGTTATTCCCCGAAATAAAACTTGATTTGGGAAGCCCAAAGACGTCATTTTAAACAGAATTAAGCTGTGAGAAAGTTTGTCAAAGGCCTTGCTAAAATCTGTATAGCTGCAGTCGACCTGGCCACCCTCTTCGACAACTTTGTTTGTAAAATAAGTAAATTCCAACAGGTTGGTAACAGTGGATCTTCTATTTATGAACCCATGCCTTTTGGTTGATAGAAATGGTTTGCAAGAAAAATAAAAAACCTTACAAACTATAGCCTCAAATAGTTTTGGCACACACGATAGCTCGGCAATAGGTCTATAATTAGAAATTTCACTGCGATTTCCCTTTTTGTTTATTGGAATAATAAAAGAGTTTTTCCAAAATTTAGGAAAATGCTCTGCTTTAATGATGCCCGAAATAGCACGACTAAGGGCCACAGGTAGTATCGTTGCTAAGTAAAGCTAAATGCTTTCTCACATCTTTATCAATTATTGAAATCTGGCCCATTGAGCTGCTAGAGAAACCTTCAAGGTGGGCAAAATTACTTTGGGTAGGTGAAAAGTTGTCGGAACAGAAGGATAGGCCAAAGAATGAAGAGAACATATTGCAGATTACAAGAGGGCTGCTGCTTGATTCGCTTAAGTAAGACATATTAGCAGTATAACCATCCGGTTTTTTTTAATGTTTACAAATTTCCAAAAAAAACTTTGGGATCGTAAAGAAGTGAGCCACGCATTTTATTAATGTAACTATCATATAGATTTTTCGATAAGATTTGAAAGTCTCTATAGAGGATAGCGAACTGGTTATAATCGCTTGTTCTGTTTGTCGTTAAATAATTTTTCCACGCTTTATTTCTTTTATTTCGAAGACTCCGTAATTGGTTATTGCACCAAGGAGCAGTTCTAGACAAATTCTTACGTGTGTATCTTACAGGTACGGACGAGATAAAACAGTTAAATATATGTATGTAAAAATGTTCAGTCATTTGTTCAATATTACTATAGCTGCTGAAAATTCCTACAAAGTCCATACTAGATATTAGTTCGTTTAGTAAATTAAAGTCTGATTTCTTAAAATCCATCATTCAAATTTTCAAAAGTATCATGAACCACGTCGTCATCAGAAAGAATAACGTGAAGTGGAGGATGATACGCGTCAATAGTACTCATCGTGGTGGAACTAGGTTCCACAATACAACTGCTCGAATTTGTATAAAAAACTAGGAAAAGTTGTCTGTCAAGAAAGTTTTTTAAACTGCTTAGTTACAGTAATCCACAAGATATTATATTGTCCACAAAAATTGTTTCTTGAGGTAAAGACGCTTGAGCTACCACAAAACTAAGTTCGTCGTCAGAAACGCTCCACTGTAAGTTGGGTAGATTAAAATCGCCCACCAATAAAATGTCGTCGAGAGGATTACAATTTTCCGATACAAAATTTATGGCATCAGATCAGATCTCCCCATCGCGATCCCTAGGGAACCTTCACGGCAGAAGACCTAAACCCATTCCCCCAAGCAATTAATCTCCCTACAAAATTTGAAGAGATCCTTGATATGGTTCAAGGACCTCACCTCCTCCAGGTTTAAAGTGGTTACAACTCCAAATAAGAGGTCACCACTTTGATGGGCTATAACTTATAAGGTGGTGAGAATAAAGCCCCCCCTGCCATACAATTTTTTGTTCGGCGGAACTTCAGGTATCTGCTCTTAAAGCATTATACTGCTTAACTGGGACATCCTGTATATGATCTATTTGGATTCTTTCTTAGTTTAATTAATATTTTCTTTACTTCTCCTAGGGATTTTAACATCGCTTAAATGTTCATACTTAATTATTTATACATTTATTCTTGGTATTTCTTTACTTACTTCAATAACAAGTTTATTTTTCTTTTAAAAATATTTTTTATTATTTAACTTAGCTAAAACAATTATTATTAGTATAACACAATATTATAATGATTAAGTCTATGGTTTTTCACTATTTATTTATTATTAGCTTAATACGAGCTCGGAGGAGGGGTACAGTCCTAAGGTTACGAGGGTTTGTGTGAAGGGACATCATTTATAGTAGAGCGGGGGAATCGATCGATCCGGTTAATAATTGGTGCACGAAGAGTATGTCAGCAACCTCACGACGTTTTGTAAGGGTTTGCAGGTTAATCAATTTTAGCCGATTTTCGTAGGGGGGTAAGATATAGTTTTCGGCCCACGGGAGTCCGCGTAAGGCAAAGCGGATAAACCTACGCTGCACAGCTTCGATTCTAAGGGAGTGGGTATCGTGATAAGGTGACCAAACTTGGGTGGCATATTCAAGGTGGGGTCTGACAAAGGTGATGTAAAGGGATTTAGTTACGTTAGGGTTCGAGAATTCTTTAGACCAGCGTTTTATGAAATCGAGAGAAGAATTGACCTTGTGTATAATTTGATCAAAGTGGGAACGGAAGTTTAGTTCCTTATCACAAATAATACCCAAATCGCGTATACAGGAGACTGAGGGAACGGGCTTATTATTAAAGGTATAGCTTCTAAGGGGGGGGGAGGCGTTTACGGGAGAATGTTATGGATTGACATTTGGCGACATTAAGTTCTAAGAAGTTTTTTACGCACCATGTGTGGAATGAATTTAGATCGTTTTGAAGTAACATTGAGTCGTTAGGGGTAGATATAACCCTGATGATTTTCATGTCATCCGCGTAAATAGACAGATCTGAGTCTTTTTATATGTGACCAACATCGTTTATAGTTAAGACAAAGATCAGCGGACCAAGATGACTGCCTTGCGGAACCCCGGAAGTGGCGTCAATGGAATCGGAGATTGAAAAACGGAAGAGAACCCTGTATTGGCGATTCTCAAGGTACGATCTCAGCCATGAAATGAAAGAGGGTGGTAAGGTAAATAGTTCGGTGACAGATTTTATCAAACGCTTTTCTGAAGTCGGTGGTAATAACATCCACTCATTCATTGCCTTCCTCTAATGCTTGCAGTGTTTTGGAAACAAATTCGGTTAGGTTAGTCGTAGTGGACCTACCCTTTAAAAAACCGTGCTGTTGTGGGGTAAAAATGGATTTGCAGTGGAAATACAGTGAGTCGTATACAATGCTTTCGAAGAGCTTGGGGATAGAGGAGAGTTTGGCTATGGGTCGATAGTTCGATATGTCACTTTTACAGCCTTTTTTATGGATGGGGAAAATGAAGGAGTCCTTCCATAATTTAGGGAAAACGGCTTGAGAGAGTGAGAGTCGAAATAGAGTTGTAAGGGGCTGGCACAGGACGTTGACACATTTTTTTTATAAAAATGGCAGGTAGACCATCGGGACCGGGGGAAAAGTCATCCTTGAGTCTATTTAAATTTTCTCGCACCATATCAGACCTAATGTCAATTGAGACTAGGGAGGTTTGTGGGCAGTTACTCAGGTAGGAGATATAGTCAAGGTCCGGATCGTGTACATGGTCACTGTACGAAAGGGTGAAAAAGGTCGCAAAGAGGTTGGCGATTTATTTAGGGTCAGCAGAAAATGTATTAAGTAACTTTAGAGTGGAAGGGAAACCATCGGACTTCCTTTTGACGTTAATAAATTGGTAAAAGCGCCTAGGATCTGTGATTAGACTAGATTGCTTTCTATCAAGGTATTCGCGATAAAGGGATTCGCAGAGGTTGGAAAAACGGTAGTAAGCTTGTTGGTAGTATGAGAAATCTGAGGCAGATCTGGATTTCAAGAAAGTTTTCCATAATTTGTTTCTAACATTTCGAAGAGAACGCAATTTACTATTATACCAGGGAGGGGATGACGACCAGTTTTTTCGAGGCACACAAGGGTCAGATTGGAGAAGACAGTCAAAGATTGCTGTGTAGAAGAATGCAAGAGCGATATCAATGGGGGTGTTGACGTTTAGAAAGAGGCTGAAATCTATGTTATTGACTAGGCTATTAAGTTTAACGAAGTCAGCTTTACGAAAGTTGAAGGAGAAAGAGTTTTCAAAATCAACAGTGGTGTGGTCGATTTCATACGAAAATGCAAGAGCGAGAGGGGGGTGATAGTGGTCTAGGGTGGAGAGAAGATGGTTACTTGCGGTAACCAAAGAATTATGAGCGTCGGATGAGAAAATAAGATCTAACTGCCTACCTAAGTTGTTCGTTATGCCACTAATCTGAAAAAGGCCGGAGTCAAAAAGACGATCAGTCAGGAGGGTTTCCTTTTCCGAGGAGGAGTTAGTAGGAACAAAGGATGATTCGTCCTCCGATGGAGTCCATTGCAAAAGGGGAAGGTTGAAGTCGCCAACAATTATAAAATCGTCATCAGGATCAACGATATCTTACAGAGATTCCACTGTATCAACGGCCTGCTGGTATGCTTAGGCGGGTTGAGAAGGGCGAATATAACAGCAAACAATATATATGCTCCGTTTAGATACAGATAGTTTAACACATACGAATTCAAATGAGGTTGTGTTAGTGAGTTTGACGAGGGTTGCCTCAAGGTGATTATGAATAGCTATAAGAACACCACGGCCAAAGGAGAGGTCTTCATTTTCCTGGCCGTCAGCGCGGAAGACTACGAAATCAGAAGTGAATAATTCACTGTTAAGATAGTTGGGACAAAGGTTGGTTTCGGTTAGGGAGAAAATGTCGTAGGGAAGTGATTGTGAGTTCAAGTGCACCATCGAGGTTTTGGTGCGAAGTCCTCTGACATTCTGATAGTAGTGATAGGAGCTTTGGGGCAATTACGACAGATTGAGATGGATCGACTGGAATTGAGTTAGGGACGAAAATATTTGCTGTGGTTACTGCGAGTTTTTTGGAGATACGAGAGACGTTTGGAACCAATATGAGAACCATAGGTTGAGAGGTCTTTGGCCACTGTGGAAGAGGAGATGTTAAAACTCTCATGAAAACGAGTGTATATATTTTTCAGGGCTGTAGGGTCAGTTGGGAGACCTTCTTTTTGGATCGAGACCATGACATTCGTCTTTGTCTTCCCGTCGATGCAGATGGAGTCAGGTTTGTCATGTAGATAGGCTAGGTAAAGGCCAACATTTTCAAAAAGCCGGTTATCACGCAGTCTAGACATGATATAGCGGCCATCGAGGTCATTGATTGTTGCCGTGGGGTTCAATAATTTAGCCGTGAGTTTGACGGTGGGAGGAAGTAGTGGATCGAAAGTAGGGGGAGATGCAGTTGAAGGCGAGTTGACCGTGGTGAAAACGTTAGAAGAGACCGTGGACTTGGTATCGGGGGTAGAAGACGATGAGGAAGGATTGAGAATGTGGGAGTAAGTGAAATTCGGGTAGACGGTGGGGGAAATTTTGTTAATGGGAGCCGGTTTTTTGTGATGAGAAGACGTTACAGGTGAAAGATCAAATGACACTCGTTTGATTATAGGGTTATTTTGAGACTGGGAGACGGTTGTAGCTGAACGGTTAAGAGTTTTCATTTGCCAATTTGGATGAGGCTCGGGTGGATTATTACGAGTGGGAAGATGGCTTTGAGTAGGTGATGGACATATTATTTGGCTTAGAAATATGTTTAAAATTAGTCTCTTTAAAGTTAGGCTTAGAATTACAATTGGGCTTAATATTAGAACTTAACTTATCGGTCCATCGAGTCATCCTCATTTTGCCAAGAGCAAGAACATCTTTCGGGGACTTTGGGAAGAGCCAGCTATATTTCGCGGGAAGGTCGATCTTGAAGCATCCGGGTGTTTTGGATAAGATCTTCTTGCATTTGATATCGGAGATGCGATACTGTTGTTGGAACATAATACGCACCCGAGACTCATCGGCAGTACACGGAGCTCCAGTCAGGAAGTAAGAAGCTGAAAGGCCGTTTATCTCATTAGAAATAGTAAGTTTCCTGAGCCTACTGTTCCATTCAGATTGCGTCCATGTGGTCCCAAATTTCGATATGGTGTTGGTGGTGCATGTAGAATTAACAGTCATATCTGGTGAAGGATTGCTGGATTGTGGTTGGTCTTCGCGTACGGGGGTGGAAGGGCAATCAAAGGCGCAGGACTTGAGGGAGATTGGATATCATTAAGGTCGATGTGTGCAGCGGAGTCAGCGTTAAGAAACTCTTCATGCAATGATTTGTTTTCGGAAAGGTGCGTAGCAAACTGGATGAAGTTGAGTTTAGTTGGCACTAGTTTGAGTTCTTCAATGATGTCGTTCGTTGCTAACCTTGAAAGCTTCTTCGCAGTTGCTTCTTCAATTAGGGAATTCAAGCCCAGATGAATTTCATCAATACATTCCGCGTGATGGGCAATGTTAGTCTTGAGCTCCTTTAATGAGGTGGTATGGCCGGAAAGTGACGGAAGTGTATATCTTCGAGAACAGGGGAGGCGATAGAGCATTTTATGTTATCGGTTTTGGTTTGCCTGCTCTTCATTTCATCGATTCCAGCGTTGGATGATTTCATGAGTGCGAGCAAGTGATCATATCTCCTTTCAATTTTTTGTGAGGATTTCTTAATTTCTTTTAAAACGGAGCAGTAATCCGAAACGATGTTTTCGAGGGCATTGTTCAAAGAGTCACAGTTATTGGATAATATTTCCAATGTTTTGTCGATACTATGACGCAGCTCCGATTTCAGCTCAGCGACCGAGTCCGTAAGGGTACATAATTGTGTGCCAAAGAGATTGTTTTGCATTCGTCGCAGAAGAAACAGAAAAGGTTGTTGTACTCCTGCAGATGAGCTTTGGCATTCCTCGTCAGGCCAATGCAGATAGGGTGGAAGAGTTTATTGCAGATACCTTTGCAGGCTATCATGTCAGCGGAGTTCGAGATGGTGCAGTTATTGGACCCACATGACGACATGGTGAAATTCAAAGAAGAATGTACGCGACACAGTAACACAGATACGATGAGGTGACGAAAAGAAAAATGATATTGCACGAACGCGAAAAAAGGTTCACGATTGTAAACAACGAAGATATAGGTCAGCGAGCACGGTTGTTTATAAAAAAACGCAGGGTTGAATGTACGCAGTGACACAGAAATAGTGGAGTAGCCGAGAAAAAAAGAAACGATAAACACAACTCAGTCAGGGGTCAATAAGGAAAAAAATGCGCGATTAGGGAAAATTAGACAAAAACTGCAAGCAAGGGTGAATGAAAAGAGTCGGGCACTGGAGGAGACTAAAAAACTTGGCTTTATTCACTGGAGGTTCGAACTGAACTGAATTGTCGCCTAATTTAACGACATTATTTTCTTTTGAGGTTTGGCCTCCCATTTTAAAATAAAAACTATGACATGTATGCAAGTATATATATTTTTTTAAATATTCATCATTATACAAGCTATATCTAAGTCAACTTATATATTATTGAAGTTTTAAGTACTCAAGTATACACCGACTATATCTATGATATTTCCGCAGATTAACCTGCATCACTCCAAGGCTACTACCGCTCTCTTAAGTAGTAGACTTTCCGTGGTGCGTACGAAACTCCACATAACATTTATCCAGGAACCATATGTGCGGAACAAGCGCATATGTTGTTTTAGAGGTGTTCGTGGAGTAACGGTGCTATGTGACGAGCGATCTGAAAGACCGAGAGCTTGTCTAATTGTGCCGAATTTCCTCTCAGTAATCAAGCTTGGACAATTTTGTGGACAGGACTTGGTTGCTGCAGCTGTAAGCTACGAAACAAACGGAAGTTGGAAAACCTTCGTCGTTGCGTCGGCTTATTCCCCTTATGATTCGGTAATGCCTCCACCACCGAAGGCAGTTGCTGAACTCATAAAGTATTGTGACACTCGGGAGATGGGATTAGTCATATGCTGCGATGCTAATGCTCAAAATACAGTCTGTGGCAGCAGCAAATGCAACATGCGAGGAAACCATCTCCTAGACTTTTTACTATCATCTGGTATGGCAATAAATAATGTTGGCTCCAAGCCAACTTTTCTTATGGGAAGGAGGCAGGAGGTAATTGACTTGACTCTACCTAATAGATACTTCAAGTCGATTACTAACTGGTACTGCCGGAATTGTAATTATCGGACCATAGATACATCGTTTTCCAAATCGAATGCGAAGCCATTACTTTGCAGGAGAGAAGGAATTCGAGGAAAACCAACTGGGTGAGGTTTAGGGAAGAGCTAGACAGATCTATCAAAACTCCAACTGAACTCAGAATGAAACGAAAGGTTGAGGATGCTGTTCAAAACCTGACTAGCGTCCTTACCAGCTGTTTTGAACTGGCGTGCCCATTGACAAAAACCCCCTGCAGAATGCTGGTTCCCTGGTGGAACCCAGAACTGCAGCGACTTAGGAAAGAATTCAGAAAACTTCTAAATAGGTCACTCAAGACAAATTTAGAAGGTGACTGGGATCTTTTCAGATCGAAGCAATAGACTATTAAAATTTAATTCAGTTGTCGAAAAGTGCTTCTTACAGAGATTTTTGTGAAAAGATCGAGACACTCGGCGAAACCAGTAGGTTGGTTAAAGTCTTCAAAAGAGGTCAGCCGACCAAACTCACTCAGACGGTCTGACGGCAAGTTTACTGAGACGAAAGTGGAAACTTTTAGTCTTCTGCTGGAGACTCACTTTCCTGGCAATCAGATAATCACTAGGTCGCAGCTTGGCCCGCTTACCCAGGCTGAGCTTGATCAAAGTCAGACAACTCGGTACAGCTGGTATACTGCATCAGCCGTGGTAATAGTTGAGGCCATCAAATATGCTGTTGCTTCTTTTGAGGGTTTCAAATCGCCTGGCACCGATGGAATATATCCAGCTATGCTGCAACAGGGTATAGATCAGTTGCTGCCAACACTGAAAAGAATTTTCACCGCTATTCTGGCACTGGCATATATTCCTACACCTTGGCGGACAGTCAGAGTAGCTTTCATACCGAAAATTGGTAAGGAAGACTATTCGCTCCCCAAGAGTTTCAGACCTAAAAGTTTGACCTCCTTCTTACTGAAAAGTATGGAGAGACTGGTAGAATTTCACGTGCGCAAAGTTGCTTTGAAACTGCATCCAATATCAGAGATGCAGCATGCCTATCAGCGTGGGAAAACCTGTGAGACCGCACTTCAAAATCTAGTGGCCAGAATTGAATGCGCGCTTGATAGGAAAGAATACGCGATGGGTATCTTCATCGACATTGAGGGTGTGTTACGTCGGATACGTCGGATACCTTTGTATAACGGCATCTCACTTACTCCACCCACGTATAATGGAATTAGCCATTTGTGTGCACTCAGCACAAAATAACGGATAATAGAATTACATGCGCTAGCCATTTATGCGCACTCAACATAAAACATATTTCATTGCACGGGCATGTAATATGAATATTTTGTAAGCAACTGCATTCCTTTCCCATTGAAAGCTATGCAGCTGTATTTCATCTTTGCTTGCCGTTAGAATAATTCAATCAAGTTACTCATTGTCCAGTAGTCATAGTGCACAGATGTATTTTTGAGATAAATAAAGATTTTTTTTAATAAACTCGGCACGTAAGAACGTACCTAATTGGTGCTTTTGACAATGCGACTTTTGACTGCATATGCGACTCGGCCAGACAACACGGGATATAAGAAACATTAGTGTTGTGGATTAAATCAATGCTAATGAATAGAACTTTGGTAGTGGATGCGGATTGTGGCCGTTATGTTATGACAGGGGTAAACAGGGGTTGTCCGCAAGGTGGCGTTCTGTCTGCATTGTTATAGTGCATGGTGTTCGACTCTCTGTTGAACACTCTAAATAGTTCTAAGGTCTACGCTCAGGCATACGCGGATGATGTCGCCGTACTTTTTGTCGAGCCATGCCTAGCGACGGTCTTTGCTAACGCGCAGGCGGCGCTGGACATGATCGATGAATGGTGTATTAGGTAGGGATGGGCTAAGTCGTAAATTTGCGATTTCTTATTAACTGTGGATGTAAACTGCTGCTGTAAACTGCCAATGGGAATTCGCAATGGAGTTATATTGTATAATTCTTATTGCGAAAAAGTGCTATTGTTGCGCGAAAATTAAACATTCGCAAACGTGAAATGGCTTGGTTTTTAATGGTTCACGTTTTCGCGATATATCAGTGAATAAATAACCATAATAATTTTGTTATCAGTAAATGTAGGTCTAGATATACCTGTCCGGCAATTTTGTCTAAGTCAGACAAAATTAGGTTTTCTTTCATAAGCGAATTTCAATTTTATTTCCTACTTATGTATATATTTATGGACACATATATACGAGTATGTACATACATACATATGTATATCCTTTCATTAAAAAAAAATTATTCGCATATAAGACACAGTAGAATGGTTAATTAGAATGTGCTTCTTTAAATTTGTTGTACTGGTTCTGTAAGAAAATTTCGACCGGCACAAATTACATTTTACGAATATTTTGTCCACTTCTGTAATTGTTATTCCAATTTCCTATTTGCAACGCAAAAGCAGCAACTGCACGTATAATCCCTGTATAACCCCTATAACCAATCAACCAAACTAACAAACCAGCTACGACTGCGATAGCAGCAATAGCAGCAATAGCAGCAATAGCAAGATAGCAAGTTAATCCTTGTGCTGCTATACACCAATCAACCAAACTAACAACCCAGCTGCGACTGCGATAGCAGCAATAGCAGCAATACCAACATAGCAAGTAAAACCCCTGTGTTGCTATATAGCAATCAACCAAACTAACAACCCAGCTGCGACTGCGATAGCAGCAATAGCAGCAATACCAACATAGCAAGTATACGGCTCCGGTAAATCCTCTTAAACTGAGGTTGTTCTTTTTACGAGAAGGAGGATTTTGACCGGTCTGACTCAGCCAGTGCTAAAAGGCGTCGCCATTCGTATTTCCAATGAACCCAACTATCTGGAAGTGATTTTAGATAAGAAACTTCATTGGTCCAAACACGTCGAGTCGAAAACATCCAAGGCGCTCTCAGTCTTCCGGTAATGTAAGGGTGCTTTTGGCAAGACTTGGGGCTTGTCACCGAATAAGGTTCTCTGGATCTACACGGCTATGATAAGAGCATTCCTTGCATATGCGTCGGTTGTTTGGTGGAAGGGGCTCTCGCGTAAATATGTGGTTGCCTTTTGCGCGAAACTTCAAAGAACGGCTTGTCTCGGCTGCTCGGGAGCTTTTCCGAGTACGCCTGGCTCTGCTCTAGATGCTTTGCTGAACTTACCTCCCTTCGATACTTATATCATGGGTTGCACTATCAAAGCCATCCATCGTCTTAGGCGGGCGGTTTTAGGTATACTCCACACTGGAATTTTGATGAACTTGCGCGATACTTATTTTACGACTCCTCTCTTATGGATATGCCGTCTGATACAATGACACCAGAACTCCAGCTGATGCGCAAATTTAGAGTCGACTTTCCTTGTGTTCAGGACTGGCTTCGGCCGGAGTCGGAAGTCGACAACATTATACTTCTTTTCTCGTTACGCAAATATGCGTCTGTTTTACATGCGGAAACTTATGCAATCCTAATGGCCATGAACTATGTTTGGGGACCTGCATTGCGATTGATCGGGAAACTACTGACTGCCCAAAACTTGGCTTGGGCCAGTAGCGCAACAATCAAGTTCGTGATGAAGTGCTTACTTTACCTCCTAGTGGTGGTCCCCGGGCAACTATACGTATAAACCCTTATACGTATAGGCCAAAATTGTAAGTGCGGGTTGTCTAGGGCCTTGATTCTAGGCTAGGTAACGTGGGCCAGCAACCTGCGTTACTGAAACCAGCTCGCTACTGAAACCGACACTATGCCTCGGATAAGGACTGATCACATGTTGACGACTTTTGGCTATTGTACCCGGACAAAGATAGGTTTCTGGAATGTAAAGACGCTCCTCGACTCGGGAAGAGAAGGTCCTTACAATGCCAGATTCCTCCAACTGGAAAAGGAATTCATGCGATATAAACTGGACATTTTGGGGGTAAGTGAAGTAAGATGGTTAGAAGCGGGCGAGTACCAGTCTCCAACGCGTAACACTGTACTACTCTATTCTGGAAGACCATCCGGAAGTCCGCGGGAATATGGAGTCGGACTACTGCTAACAACAACAGCACGCAAGGGCCTGATTTCCTGGCAGCCTCATGGTGATAGGATTTTGACGGCCAGATTCCGGACTAGAGTACGACGCGTCACCATCATACAGTGTTACGCCCCAACGAATAGTTCGTTTGAGGACGAAAAGGAGAGCTTCTACAATCTCTTAAGCGCCGTCTTCAACACAACACCAAATGGAGACATTGTCATAGTGATGGGAGATTTGAATGCCAAGGTAGGCAGCGACAACGAAGGGCTCAAGCATGTAATCGGGAAGCATGTACTAGGCAACCGCAATGACAACGGCGAAAGGTTTGTGGATTTCTGCAATGCCAACCGCCTTGTGATAGGTGGCACCATGTTTGAGCACAAGACCTGCCACAAAGTAAGCTGGGTTTCCAATGACAGGCAAGCAACCTCCAACCAAATTGACCATTTTGCTATCAGCCGCCGCTTTAGAAGTAGTCTCCTGGACGTCCGAAACAGACGAGGGGCAGATGTGGGGATAGTACGTGATCACCATCTTATGATAGCTACTCTCCAACTACGCACTGCTGCAGTTCGAAGATCCCACGACAACACAAGAATGCCCAGGTTCAACATCGATAGACTTAGTGATCCCTCAGTGCGCTAACAATTAAGGGAGCACTTTTCGCAAGGTGTGGAAGCAATCAGCAGCTCAATGCCCGCAACCATCCAAGACCATTGGTGTGCTGTGAAAAATGTTTTTACATCTGGTGCTGAAAGAATTGTCGGTCGATCGCAGGGAAGACATAGGGCGTGGCTTTCCGAGGATACCTGGAGACGGATTGACGAACGAAAACAGCTAAAAGCTCGCGTTGCAGCTACCCCAGCAGCAGGGAGAAGCGAGCTAGAGTCCCTATATCGCATGAAGATGAGAGAAGTTCAGCGTAGCGTACGACGTGACAAGCGCAACTACATCAACGCGCTGGCTACAGAAGCAGAAGAAGCTGCACGGAGGTGCGACAGCAGGACTGTCTACAGAATCACGAAAGAGCTGACAGGTGGTCGCAGCTCCAGCCAATACCCAGTGAAAAACCTAGACGGCTCCTTGCTCATTTCGGATGAGGACCAGCTCAAGAGATGGAAAGAGCATTTTGCTACGGTTTTGAACCGTATATTCGCTAGCGATATGCTCCCAAATCAGACTGAGATGCCCGAGGTGAGAAGTTCCCGAATACGCACCACGACTCCCAGTAAAGATGAGATGATTACCGCGATCAAGGCACTCAAAACCAACAAGGCGGTAGGACTTGACGGTATTCCAGCAGAGCTCTTACGAGCAGTGCCAACAACATCGGCTGAGCTTCTGCTTCCACTTATAGATAGAGCTTGGGAAGCTGAGAGCTTTCCTAACGAGTGGAAAAAGGGAATGATCGTCAAGCTTCCTAAGAAAGGAAATTTAATGGAGTGCGGAAACTGGAGGGGTATCTGCGTGCTGCCTGCTGTAGCTAAGATAATAGCTAAAATCATCCTGGAGCGAATCAAACAACATCTCGAAGACACACTCGATGCCGAAAAAGTAGGTTTCCGCTCTGGATCCTCCTGTGCCGACCACATCAACACCCTGCGGATTATCATCGAACAGTGTGTTGAATATCGATCGCTACTGCACCTGCTGTTCATCGATTTTGAGAAGGCGTTCGACAGTGTCAACAGGGAGTTTATTTGGCGTGCCTTACGCAGGAGAGGCATTCCCGATAAACTAATTGCGATTATGAAAGCTACACATGAAGGCTCCAAATGTCACGTGGGAAGGTCGTCTGAGGAATTTGAGAACCAAAGTGGGGTAAGACAAGGCTGTATCCTTTCACCAATATTATTCCTATTGGTGATTAGCGATGTGCTTCATGCAGCTTTGTCGACGGGAAACGGAGGAATTCGATGGACTCTTACATCTTAATTGAAACATCTTTACTACGCAGACGATGTATGCTTACTCTCCCACAGAATTATGGACCTCCACCAAATGACAGCAGATGTGGAGAGGGAGGCAGGTGTCGTCGGGCTGAAAATTAATACGACAAAAACTAAAATCATCAGCCTTGGAACTAACTCATCGGCTCAAATATGCATTGCTGGACAACCGGTAGAGAGAGTAGAGGATTTCCAGTATCTTGGGAGTATTGTCTCGACCGATGGTGAACCGAACTAGATATAGCCAACAGGATCGCCAAAGCAAAGTCCGCGTTCGGGATGTTGTCCAAAATATGGCGAAGCAATGCAATCAGTTTGAGCACCAAAATAAGACTGTTCTGCTCCAACGTTGAATCCGTGCTGCTATATGGTTGCAGCACGTGGAGAGTGACCACTACTATCACCAGAAAGCTGCAAACGTTCGTTAATAGGTGTCTGCGCAATATCTTAAGGATTTTCTGGCCCAATCGTATCTCTAACGAACACCTTTACGAGAGAACGGGTCAGGAACAAATAGGCACAACTATCCAACGGCGGAAGTGGCAGTGGATTGGTCACACGTTCCGAAAGGGTGACAGCTCCATAGCGAACCATGCTATGCAATGGAACCCTCTAACTCAGGATGGCAGAAGACCTGGCGGTCCGCGGAAAACATGGCGCAGAACAGTCGAGAAGGAGGCACGGCAGTTAGAGAAAAGTTGGGGAGAACTCAGACACATTGCCAGAAACCGTACACGATGGCGCGTAGGCGTAGTAGAGGCCCTAGGACCCACAAGGGGATACAGGACATAAGTAAAGTATGTTGTCAGGAACAGGTGGAAGGGACGTAGCATTTGTGTCGTAGCACAGTCAGGCTGTGCTTAAGGCCTTGTTTAACCCTTTAACCACTTCCAAAATAGTTCGTGAAACCAAAAACTCTTTGAACTCGGTCGCAAGGCTGAATTCTCTGTCTCTTATCTGGGTCCCAGGTCACACTGGGATCTTGGGGAACAAGGCCTCCGATGAGATTGCTAGCCAAGGCTCAGAGGAGGGTTTCTCAGGTCCCGAACCAGCGTTGGGTCTCCCTGCGTCTTCGGTTAGGGCTTCCATGGACGACTGGGTCTCTCACGAGCACAATTGTATGTGGCATGACTCTCCAGGATGCAGGTTAACTAAACGCATACTCTCGGATGTCTGTAAGAAATCAGCGGCATTCTTGCTGTCTCTCAGCAGAAAAGACTGTAGAGAACTTATTGGCGTCTTGACAGGCCACTTTGCTTTTGCCAATACCTTAACGTGTTGGGCTTAAGTGACACTACAATCTGCGACGCTTGTGGAAAGAGCGACGACAACGCAGAAGATTATCTCTGTGAATGTCCGGCATTTGCTTGTATCAGGTGGCAGATCTTCAGTGCGGATGTGGTGAGTGCTGGTACTGTAAGCTCCTTATCACTGAAGTGTTTATTTGGCTTTCTTAGAAAGACAAGGCAATTCCAATAAAGTTGGTAAATCAGGGTTTGCTCTCTGGTAGTACAATGGACCAGTTGCGTCTGAGTGCTCCAGTCGAGCGTTTCCTATCCCGACAAAAAAATAAAAATAAAAAGTACTCAGAGAAATACCATATGTGCAATGTATTATAATATTCGAGTATTATAAATGAATAAAAGAAATTATTTTTAATAGTTAGGCTTAAACATATGTTCTATTTTTATTTTTATTTCTAATTAAACTGTCATTGTGGTTGAGGTGCCTTATTTGAGCAAGGAAACTGCTTTCTCCTCCTGAGTTGTTGCCAGTTGTGCCAATCTGTGAAGTTCTGCCTCTGCTCTCTGCGCCGCACCTTCGTCCCTCTTCTTAGCTTCTTTGTTTGTTTAGTTTATTCAGGTTGGTCTCTCGTTGCTCTCCTGGACTGCCTCTTCTTGCACTCTTCGATCGTTAGTCTTTGTGGATCAGCATTTTAAGGTGTCGGTACGTATTTTGGAGCATCTTTGTTTGCTGCGCCTTCTGGAATGTATTGCTCGTCTAGTTATCGAAACAATTCATCAAGCTCCTCCCTGTTGTAGCTCCTCCCTGTGTAGCAGAATCTTAAATCGGCAGGATCGGATATAAGGAACGCTGGATATAAGGATTGTATCTTTACCTTATGTTCCCATAAGCGTTCAGGGTCGTCTTGCATTTGGGTCCCATACTAACCCTACCTCACCTAAAAATCTATGGGAATAAGATTTAACGGGTGTCCCAAGCCAAAATGTTTCTGGCTAAAGAGACGCAAACCGTTATGAAGGCTAAAAAAGCGGAACGGAAAAGAAAGGCTATTTGACAGCCGAGAGTTCTGATCATTAAGTCTTCTTTATTCCGAATTTCTTAGTCTATTTATACAAAATTCCTTAGAAGCTACTTACAATATGTGTTATTCTAGTTGACTGACTCGTAAGAATGGATCTTAGCGGTCAGACATGTCATATTTATTAGCTTGTCAAAACTGTACAATGTATATGGTTAGTGTGGTCTGACTTATACATACAATTACATAGGTTAGTATTTACATAGTAATAGCATTACAATGGTGTTGCCATTGTCTTCCAACACATCCCCCCTTTTCAGTATATCGTTCGCTCAACGGGTTTTACCAGTCGGCCGTATCGAGTCCAGTAACCTTGGGTCTCGGCGCTTCTGGTGGACGATTGCAAATTTAATGTTGGCGATGGTGACGATGAGGCGTTCGCCGAGGGAGATGAATGTGATGGTGATGACGTATGTGATTCTGAAGCGGATGACTTCGTCGGCGATGTTGTCTTCTCTGGCGATGAACCTGGTGATAAAGTTATCGCTGGCGACATGTCTTCGTGAATCTCTGCTTGCTCTTTGATTTCTCCAGCACGGTGAGCTCGAGCGAGATGATAGCTGTTGCGACGAAGTTTACCTGTTGGAGTTTCGATGATATAAGAGCGAGGGTGGTTGGTCTTCTCACGAACTGTTGCCCACACTCGTTTGTCACGAACCCAAACCAATTCTCCGGGAATTAACTCACGACATTGCACTACTCGATGTCTTCGGTTGTAGTTTCGTGCTTGCATCTCTCTTCTATCATCCTCCTTCCTTCTCAGTTGGTTGTAGTCGACTACCTTCGACGTATAGCGTTGTGGAGCCATAGGCAATGTTGATCTTATTCGGCGGCCCATCAAAAGTTCCGCCGGGCTGTAGCCGCTGGATAACGGGCTGGCGCGATACTCCAACAGCGCTTTGTATGGGTCGGCGTTCTTCTTGAGCTGCAATTTGGCGATTTTTACCGCAGCCTCAACGAACGATGTGATGTGGCGAAATCCGTAGTCCCTTGCAAACTTGGAGAACTCTGAGGTGTGAACTGGTTCGAATTGGGTCCCGTTGTCGCTTCTCACCAGCTCAGGTACTCCGTGACGTGCAAAAATTGACTTGCAGTGATTGATGACCGTTGCAGCTGTCAATCTTTCGAGTAAAGCGACCTCGAAAAATCTAGAAAAGAAATCAGAAATGATCAAGTACCAGTGCCCTTGGCATTTAAAAAGATCCATAGCTGGCCTTTGCCATGGACGGGTTGGCAAGTCTGATGGCATTAGCTTCTCTCGAACTCCTCTTGTTTCTTGAATGCATGCAGTACATCTGCTAATCATCTCGCCAATATCAGTTGAAAGTCCGGGCCACCAGACAGATTCACGTGCTCTAGCTCGGCACTTTGTGATTCCTTGATGACCAGCATGAAGTCTCCCGAGGACGTCCTGTCGCATGGATGCTGGTATGATGAGACGGCAGCCGCGCATCAGCAAACCATTCTCATTGGCGATGTCGTTTCTGACTGTATAGTAGGGTTGCAGAATTTTTGCTAATTTGTGTTTTTCTGGCCACCCGTTGAGCGCATAATCGGCGATTTTTCGAAGAATAGGATCACATTGCTGTTCTTTCCATATCTCCTCGAGCTTTGAGTCGGACGCTGGAATGTGAGCGACCACCAGGCTGACGTGTGCGAAAGTCTCCTGTTCCAACTCGTTGCTGCTGTCCTCCACTTGTAAAGGCTGCCGGCTGAGTGCGTCTGCTGCAATCAGATCCTTACCTGCAGTGTAGAATATGGAAAAGTCGTAGCGCATCATCCTCATTCTGAACCGCTGCAGCCGTGGAGGCAGATCATCCAGATTCTCGGTTGTAAAGATTGGCACCAGAGGTTTGTGATCGGTCTCCAGATGGAATCTGATGCCAGTAACAAAGTCTTGGAATCGTTCACAAGCCCAAGTGAGAGCCAAGGCTTCCTTCTCAATCTGGGTGTAGCGTTTCTCACAATCGGTAAGCGTCCTGGAAGCGTAAGATATTGGCTTTAACTTACCGTCGTGTTGACGTTGGCGAATGACAGCTCCAATCCCATATGATGAACTGTCAGCTGATATGACAGTTTCCTTATTACTGTCATATATTGCCAACACAGGCTCGGTGGTGAGAATTTTTTTGACTTGGTTGAACGAATTCTCCTGCGTTGAACCCCATGTGAATGTTTTTTCCTTCTTTAGCATTTCGTTGAGAGGTTGCAGAATATCTGACAATCTTGATGTGAACTTACCAAGATAATTGATCAGTCCGATCAGAATACGGATCTCGTGTACATTTTTCGGTCGATCCATGTTAAGGATAGCGGAAATACGATCGCCATCGGGATGCACGCCCTCTCCATCCAGAATGTGTCCGAGAAACCTGATGCGTTGGACAGCAAACTGGCACTTGGCTTTGTTGAGTGTGACGCCCGAGTCTTGAAGACGTTGCAAAACTAGCCGTAATCGCCGGTCGTGCTCATCGGCTGTGCTTCCCCACACAAGAATGTCGTCCATTTGACAAAGGATTCCTTCCAATCCTAGAACTACGCCGGACATTCTCTTTTGGTAGTGTTCTGGAGCAGATGTGATGCCGAATGGTAGGCGGTTGTAGCAAAACCTCCCAAACGGTGTGATGAAAGTGGTCAGCAATTTTGACTCCTCAGTGAGTTTTATTTGCCAGAACCCACTGTTTGCATCCAGCTTACTGAAGAATTTTGCCCCTGTCAGCTGTCCAAGGGTGTGCTCGACAGACGGCATAGGATGGCGTTCCCTTTTAACGAACTTGTTGAGCCGTGTCAGGTCCACACAGACACGGATGTCTCCATTTTTCTTTGAAGTGATAACCATTGGAGCGCACCAGTCGGTGGGCTTGTCCACCGGCTCGATGACCCCTTGTAGCACCATGTCGCCCAATTGCTTCTTAAGTTTATTGAGAAGCGGAATTGGGACGCGCCCGGGTGTGTGCGTAGCAAAAGGTATGGCTTGGTCTTCTAGTTTGATGTCATAGGGCTCATGAATTGTACCCAGCCCACTGAATAGCTTGGCGAACTCCTGCTTTGGTTTCACTTTGGTGTGCATCTCTACGTGGTTGATGCGTCACACCAGTCCAAGATCCTCACAGGCAGGTAACCCCAATAAAGGCTGTGACAAGCCCTTCACTACATAGATTGTGTCCATCTTGCGCTCCTGCAAATAAACCAACTCATCTCGAAACATGCCCATGGTACGAAGTTTGTCTTTGTTTGGCCCGCAAAGAATCTGGTCCGAAGGGAGTAGTAGTGTCTTCTTGAATTTTCGTTGAAAAATGGCAAATGGGATGGTGGTGACGTCAGCTCCCGGGTCTAACTTCCAATTGATGATGACTTTATTGACGGCGACGTCCGCTGTCCATCGCTTGTTGCGGTTCTCGGTATCGTTGAAGCTGCATATCGTTGAGATGGCTCCGAGAAACTTCGCCGCACGGTTGTCCGCCTTGGATACGACTTGCTTAACTGTTTTTGTTGTGAGGCAAGCACGTGCGTAGTGACCTTGTTACAGTTATTGCACGTTTCCCCTTTGGCCGGACAGTCATCCTTCTTGTGCTTTGTCTTACCTGCGCACCATCTGCATCGCCATCCTTGACCTCCTTGACTTCTGCTGTCGCTGCTGCTATATTTCGGCCTTAGGTTCTTACTGCTCTTAAATGTTGATGCCCCGAGGTCCACTGTTTTGTCCTCTGTGTCCCTGGAAAGGTCTCGCAACTGCCGCTTTATGGCTTCGCTTTGCCTAGCGTGCAGGGAGGCCTTCTCCAGTGTGAGAGTGTTGTCCATTTGTAGCTTTTCGGACAGTTTGCGGTCTCGCACTCCGACCACAATGCGATCGCGGATTAGTTCATCGTGTAGTTGACCGAAATTGCAGTGTTCGGCCAATGCGTAGAGCGATGTGATGAACGTGTCCACTGGCTCGCCTTCCTCCTGCTCCCTTGAATTGAAAACGGCGCGCTCGTAGATAACATTGCGTCTGATAACGAAGTAGCTATCAAATTTTTCCATCACTACTTGGAACTTCTTCGTGTCGGCATCGTTCAGTCCAAAGGAGAGGAGAATGTCCTCTGCCTGGCATCCCATGATGTATATGAGAGTGTTGACCTGTTTGTCCTCCGTTTAGCGCTCAGTCCAGATGCCCGCATGAAGCGTTCGAAACGCCTCCTCCACTTTGGCCACTCTGAAGGTGTCGAAAATGTGAAGGATTCGGGGCATTGCACCTGGAATTGTCCAACTGTCAATGCTGGTTCTGCTTGCTGTTGACCTCGGAGAGGAACGTCGGCGTCGTTGACCATGTTTTATTTTACTATGCTTCTTGCAAACGAGCAAATAAAACGGTTCGTAAAAAAAGCACCGCTGCCACCATGTGTTATTCTAGTTGACTGACTCGTAAGAATGGATCTTAGCGGTCAGACATGTCATATTTATTAGCTTGTCAAAACTGTACAATGTATATGGTTAGTGTGGTCTGACTTATACATACAATTACATAGGTTAGTATTTACATAGTAATAGCATTACAATGGTGTTGCCATTGTCTTCCAACACACAATAAAATACAAGGTAAACGAAATCAAAGTCATATCGGTTATCAAACTGCATGCAATAAATGCAGCCATCAGCAATAATAATTGAAATGAATGCAAATACAAAAAGAGCATAAGGAGAATGCTAGCATAATTTCTATAAGGTGGCACTGACTTTGTCATGTGTTTGGTGTCGAGTTTATTAAATGTGCTTTGAGAAATATGTATTTTGTTACTGGGTGAATGAATGAATGAATTGGATACTATTGGCGTATATTTTGTGTTGTGTTAATTTAAGGTAAACAAATTGTGCATTAAGTGGAAGTGTGTTTTGTTGTGCAGGAAAGGTTAATGGCACTTCATCGTGGTATTGTGATTGGAAGGGTTAATGGCACTACATGCTATATGCGGTGTAAGTATGGGGCAGTAAGGAATACCGCACTGTGGAAAAGCTCCTGAGATTCTATACAAAAAGAGTATTCCGTCTCGCATCGAATACACCTAATTACATGCTAATGCTGGAAACTGAGTTATCCCAGTTGTTTATTATAAACAGACATTTAAACTGCAAGTGGATCACGTCCGCAAAGCCTTAAGTATACCAACCACGTGCCTGCCGAGAAAGGTAGTTCTGAATACTGTCCAATCAAGAACCGGTTGGTATAGAGAATGATTGGAACTAGCTACCGGATGCGGGATGAAACTTTACGAAGATGACCTAGAGAATCGTAAGCCTAAATTGTACGACCTCATTGTTAAGCTGAATGAACAGGCTAGAAGAAGGTATTTGGAGGAAGCCGCTGGCTCTCTACATAGGGGAATATTCAGTCGACTCAATCATAATCTGGAACAGAACAATTACTTTCATGACAGTTAAAGGATTGATGAAATAGCGAGGATATTGAAGCTGCAAGGGGAACTCTGGATGCTAAACTACGTACCCCACAGAGAGGACCTACCCATCTTATGCAGCATGTGTAATCTGGAGGAGAGGGAAGACATTTTCCATTTTATGGAAAGATGTCCTAATGTCGTCCTTACTTCCAATCCTGAGTGAAGTAAGGAGGCAGATATTTGGGATTAATGTCCTGACTGAGGGTGATGTGATAACTTTACTGAATGAAGTTGAGGTGAATGGACTATAACAGTACTGCAAAATTGCCCTAGCGTACCGACAACAAATTATGAGTGGAAACTTTTAAATAAAAAATTTGTTACTTTGTTCAATACATATAATGAAAAACTGATGAATTTATACTTGTGGTAAAATGGTTTGTTTAAAATAATCAACAAAGCAGACGGCAATGCCATGCTGCTATAATTTTTGTATAATTTTTTATAAGCTTTCTTATGGAAAATAAATTATAATCTAAATCTATGTCACACCAGTAGATCATCAAACGATACTGTTTGTAACCAACGCGGTACACAGCTACTAGAGATGTTTTAACTCTATAACAGTATTGTCTTAAATGGCTGCACTGAAGGCGACTTCAAAGCCCACTACACATTCTTCGAAGGGACAAGACAAGTCCGTCATTGACTATTGCGCTGTAAACAATGAGTGGATACCGTTAATAAACAAATTTGTGGAAACTAAAACATTTTCTGATAATTCGCCAATAGCTGTGAAATGGACAAGTAAAACTTAATTCACCAGAGGAATCTGAACCTACTTCCAAGACTTAAGTTGAAAAAAGAGAACACTCATAAATACCAACGAACTTTAAACGATTTGTTTTCATGGATGAATGGAGATTTGGAGACAGTTGGAACATTTACAACCCAATTAGTACCATGGGTACGAAACTCGTCGAGAAAGAAAATTACTCAAAGCCGTAAATCCTTTCAACAGAAGTGGTTTGACGGTATGTATGGTGGCACGAACAAAATCGTTTGCTCTCTTACAAGCATTCTGAATTTCCGATAGTCCAAAACTTTGGAATTGGTATACTGAATCCAATACTCGAAATAAAAGTTTTTTTTGAAAACAGCCAAACTTACAGATTAGGTATAACCAAAAGCTCAAAACATTTCTGGAGGATATCAAAAGCGATAAATAGCTTTCATTTTGTAATAGGCGCGGGAATTTCGGCTGAGGATTTGGCCGTATACTTTAAACACCATCCTCTGAATGAATCCAACGTAGCATTTACATAGGCTGAATCATTAATCATAAACGACCCATTTGATAGTGAAATAACCGCATTGGAAATAAAAAATGTTCTCCTTAAAGCCAAGAATGGAAAAGCACCAGGTGAAGACGGTACACCGCATCTTCAAAATTGCACCTATAGCTCTCATAAATAAACTGAAATTACTCTATAATAAAATCCTCTCGAGCGCCGATGTTCCAACTTTCTTTAAAAAGTCTTTAATATTCCCCGAACACAAGAAGGGCGCACTGGGAAATGTTGAAAACTTGAAAAGTGGGTTAATGAAAACAGCTGGTCAAACGGTAGTGCATGCAATCATATGAAAACACAAGCGTTTTCACTCAGCTGAAGCCTACCAACTCCTACTCTCAACCTCCACGCAGTGACAGCCGGGTGCCTAGTGCCTTAATCCAAGAAGTGGGTAACCAACTCCGTTTGGCGGTCTCTTTATGGCAGCAGATTAGAGAGAGGGGGAAGAGTGCTTTCCCACTAAAACACATATTCCTGTTCCAGGCGGCAGCGGACGAATTCCCCAGACGGAGTCAACAGTGGCGTCTATAGTTCCAGTTAAGTTCGAACTTAGTGAATACCTTGCGCGAGCTGCTTCGACGTATTCGGATCACAGGTCGGTTAGAAATTTCCAATGTTGGTCAGGACATTGGAATAGAGATGGTGCCGGAGGAGCCCCCAATGGGCCAACGGCAGCGCTCATACTCCCGTAGTGGACTACTGGCACCGGTGTACCCGGCCCCTCGTCCTAGGGGAATAATTGAGGAACTGGCCCTCCAGGTTGGGAGGGGACCTTCCGATCTGCACGCGGAATGTTCTGTCCCTTTACAGACCACGTGCAGCCGAACAACTAGCTGAGGCCCTAGACTGCTACAAAGCAGATATTACCGCCATCCAGGAAGTGCGTTGGGATGCGCCGGGCAAAAAGAGGATGAAAAACATCTACTACGGTGATTGCTACAGAGGCAACAGGCAACGCTTATTCGGATGCGGATTTGTCATACGCGGCAGACTTAGGCAAGAACTCTTAAGCTTCCGACACGTGAGCGAGCGTATTATGACTATCCGGATCAAGGCTAAATTCATTAACATAAGCCTAATATGTGTTCATACCCCCACAGAAGAAAAAGACCCTGCCACCAAAGAGTGTTTCTACGAGCTCCTCGACAAAACATACGAGCAAGGTCCTAAATACGACGTTAAAATCGTATTGGGCGATTTTAACGCCAAAATAGGAAAGTAGGACGTCTTTGGTGGGGCAGTAAGCATAGCCTACACGACACCACGTCTGATAACGGACTAAGGCTAATTGATTTCGCTGTGGAGCGAAATGTCACCATAGCAAGCACATGGTTTCCTCATCTCGATATTCATAAGCAGACATGGCGGTCTAATGATCATGTAACGATCAACCAAATTGATCATATTGCGATCGACGCAAGGCATGCCTCCAGTATTCTGGATGTCCGGACCTTCCGAGCGGCCAACATAGACTCGGATCATTACCTTGTTGTAGACAAGGTACGAATGCGGACATCTCAATCTGAGCAACAAAGAAGAATCACTGTGAGAAAATTTAACGTCTCAAAAAGAAGAAGAAATAGCATTACAAGGTAATGATCTGCTTAAAATATCGAGATGAAGAAATCATGTGCTTGCTATGATGACGTTTCGCTCCACAGCGAAATCAGTTTGTGTTTTCATTTAATCTGCAAGAACATCTGCAATTTTCGTTTCGATTGCCTGATTATTTTCTTTTCCATTTAGGATCTGTTTCTTTTGGGTGGTTATGTTGTCAGCAGTTGATTTTGGTGTTTGGAATTTTTCCGCCAACGTTCTTCGTTACACGCCACTTTCCAATTCTAATTAATTTAAAGACCAAGATGAAGAAATCTCGAATGTATCTCACGTTTTCAGCTGCAAAAACTGCTGTATACAACCTTCAAAGTCCAAAACCAGGCTGTTTTTTTTTTTATTGAGTAACATATATAGATAGCTTACAAATCAGTGACATCTTAGTAAGTAAATGCATATGAAATAGAGAGAGAGATACTTCGCTTACCTGATCTTTGGTTACCACTGGTGAAGTGATATTAGTGCCAATATTAAATCAGTTGTCAAATTTTCATAGCGGATTCTGTGTGAAAAATTAAATTAAATAAACCATTTTGCAGCGAAGTTCCAAGTTAGGCAGGTGGACAACTTATATATGTATTTTGTAAACATTTTTGTATGCATTTTACTTCGTGCAGCCACATATTGCCCTACGTATGAAGGTGGCCGACTTACAAGGGTGGCCAACTTGACAGGTACTACGGTATCGGAAAAAGGAACACAGTCGACGTAAACATTAACGACATAAACAGCAGTCAGTGACCGATGATAACGAAAGTTAGTTTGCCATTTGTATCTTTGGATCCCCTGCTAATAACAACAAATGTGTGAAGACATATAAGTATATTGAAGTTATTGTCTGTGAATTATATTTTTCGAACAATGCGTATCGGAACGCGCGTATTTGAATACAGAATATATTAGCACACCATGTTTCAAAAAGATGTACTCGTACTTCTGAAAATATTAATAAACACACCACCCCATGAAATTAGAGTTCCGCAACATGTTCCCTATTTAATTTTTTCATCGCACAACTATAGTACAGAAATGAAAGAACGACTATAACCGTGACCATCCAATGGGCCAGATGTGTTTTGATTATACATATTATGCGTGATCACAAGTGTGACCGTAATAGAACATTGCTAGTATATCCTACTAGTGGAATGTTTTCAAAAAAAACGAAGAGAATATTTTTTTATGCAGAAATAAATTAAATAATTTTTTTTTAGATGTAATAAAAACAAACAATATTTGGCGCAACAGCTCCTTAAGTTTCAGGGCCTAGTTTCTCGCAACCACTCATGTTGTGTGCGTTATATTTTTCACACGAGTGGAAGGGACCTACAGTTTAGTGCCGTATCCGAAGGGCAATTTGTGTTGAGAAGTTTTTGGAGACAACAATGCTCTCGTGGTGGGACCGTGAAAAAACTATTTGGTGATTTCTGGGATTCGAACTTGGAACCTCACGCGCAGTGGTCCGACACACTAACCACATGCGCCACGGCGCCCACACGGTTGTTAATCTTGCTTAACTTATAATTGTACTTTCTGAGGAGAAATCGAAGTCAGTACCAAAATTTCAAAAATAATTCTCAAAAATTAAAGAATTATTATATATATTATAAACTAAAGAAAACTTAATAAGTCATGAACCAATTTCAATTTTTAGCGCAAGGTAATTATTATAATATATTGACAACATACCGAAATTTTAGTCAAAAATTGTAAAATACAAAATTTTACATGTACAACATTGAATTAAACATATTTAATACAGATTTTTGCACAGAAAAAAATTGTAGAAATATTCCCGGCACCGATTTTAACAAAAAACAACCCGTAAATGAAAAAATAATCTACTTTTCAGAGTCAGTGGAATATTTCGTAGTGAAGCTTCTGGTCACACTGGTGAGCGTTCAAATGTGGAAAGTAGTGTATTTACATTCACAACACATGCGAGTACTACAAACTAATGAAAAAGTCTGACCCAGTGTGAAGTAGTCAATTGCATAATTCATGTACAAGTCGGTGTAAATGAGTAAAAATCTATATTATTATTCAACAGAAGCAATGAATTGAAAAAAAAAAAAAATTATAAAGAAACAAAAAAAAAACAACTATTATATGTGCAGAATAAAACAATACACCCTATTCAATTAGTTTTTGTTTTTGTTTTTGTTTTTGTTTTAGAAAAGGCATTGAATAGGGTTGTGCATTTGATTTGATAGATCGTGGTTAAAGACATCATGGTATAAAGTTAAATTCGAACGCAACGTCGGTAATATCAAGCTTAGCCTGCAGAAAGGATGTGTGGCGCCAAAAGTCAAATCTAAAGGACTTTGTTCAACATAGGTATGGTTTGCTGGTGCAGGTAAGAGCTTATATTTGTATAAAAGCATTTTATTACTTTACGTTTTAGTAAGACTTTGTTAGACGATGGAGTAGGAGTATAGGGTATCATGCATTCAAGTTCAGATATTTTACATTTTCGATGTATATTTTTAATTTATTGATTGGAATGCCGTCATTAAATGATCGATATTTTCAATCAATTGAGGCATTTAACTGTAAATACTAGGCAATGAAATCCCATGTCAAAAACTTGTTAAATAAGATGAAGAGTTCTCCTATAAAGAGATATGAAGCAGAATTTGTCTCACATTGAATGCTACCAAACAAAGGGAATCGGTTTGCAACTATAAAGTATTGGTTCCGTGAAAATGTTCGAGCCCAAGATCAAAACTTTCAGCTCCCCATTCTGTCTGTCCGTCTATTTGCAGGTGCAAATAGGTACGACCTACTATCTCTAAAGCATACCTGAATACTTTAAATATTTTAAGTCGTCTATTAATGTACATCATGCTATAATTTTCCAAGTCGCAATAACAGAAGCACTTAATATACCTACATATAATACATGCATATATGTGCTTTCTAATTTATAGCTTCAGACAAGAAGATCAGCGCAGCACCTCTCGAGCTAAGATTAATCTTCTTATCGTTGACTATTTTATAGAATTATTATATACTAAAGAGCTATAAAATAGCAAAATCCTTATTATGCCGAGACAAATCGATATATTGTGTGATTTGACAGCTAGTACGAGTATGTAAACATAAAGACCGCAACTGCAATAGTGTAGGTTTATTAAACATTTCTTCTTTGAGATCGTTTACGTATCTAACAAATTCATTTTTGAGACTTCGAAAAAGCGGTTGCCTAAATTTGTGATTAAAGATACTGTTCGTTTGCCTTTCTGTGTTCTTTCGTTGAACTGAGTTGGCGCCTATGTATAATACTCGTACAATTAATTTTTTTTATAGAATGATTTCCACAGTGTATTTTTTTTTTATATGTTGTTGGTATGATAACGTTATAAGCTTTTATTATGGTCGGGAGTGTTGTGGGTGAAACACAGATGATTTTTTGATTTCTAACTTCCCAGGGTCAGTAATAAATTCAGTTAGATCTTTTCCTTTGCACAGTGCGGGCGTGGTGTGTCATAAACTACGAGTAGATCTTTATAAGACTAACTTTATTTTTCTATCGTTCACTTCTTTCTATGTGAAGAGTAGATAACTATTGGTCAGAATGAACACCGACATTAGTTTTCTCGATTCGTTACGTTTTAGCTTTAGGTAAGTTGCATATTTGGTATTTAATTTATTTAGATTTAGTAAAATTTCGGTGTGTACCATGGTTTTGAGTCAAACAAGTTTATTGATAACTGAAAGTATTTGCTATCAAATTAATTAAGTGTATATAGAGAAAGTGTAATTGATCGATTGGTAAGATTGGTTTGTTTGTGATTGATTTTGAAAATTTACCTAAAGGTTTCTCGCACTGATAATAGCCGACGCCCGATATTTATTTTTAGAATTAACAACGCGCTTAATGTGTATCTTTTGCATGTACCCAATCAACTCAACAATATTGATCATTATTGTTGTATTAATAAATTCTTCCAATTAATAATTGCATTTACTATTAAAATTATACATCAATTAAGAAATAGTAATTATTATGGAAGGCATGTACGGATATAAATTTGATATTGCTGATGGGATACCTTGCTGCCGTTTAAACAAGTTTTTTTCTTAGTGTTGGTAATTATTTATCTTCTGTGTTAACATGTAGCAAAATAGATCAAACCACGGCATATACGTACACGCATGTCTGTTTATATACATATGTATTTGGCGGCGTACGCCGAAAGAAACTACGCAATTTTATTAATTTTAGAAAAAACTGGGAGCGTAGTTTGAAATATTTCACTTTCAGTTAGGACACAAATGTATCATAAATGGATGCGTATACAATGTAATGACCGCATATTAAATGAAAATGCAGTACCGACATGGAACATGCATCAACTCTAATACATTATATTTTTATGCATAAAACTGTTCTGTTGGCTACCAGATAACCGTTTAAATTATCTAGCTATGAATAACTAATCAATTGTTAGTCAATTTTTTTAAATTAAGTGTTTGTTGTAACACTTCCACTTTATGTGGGCAGATCAGTGGAGAAAAAAGAGTATAAAAATTGTGAAGAAAATATAAAAGAAGAAACCATGTTTTTTACTAATTTATTATTAGACCCTGGTGTATCTACTGGTAAGTAATCGATGTACCATGCTCCAACAAATTGGAATTTTTTTTATTGTATACATATTTATACACTTCTGAGCGCCGCCGTAGCGCAGTTGTTAATGTATCGGACCAATGCGCGTAAGGTTCCATGTTCGAATCTCGTCTTAAGACGAATAAAAAAGTAATACATGTCTTTATTTTAGAATGTTTTATTGATAGATATTAGTTCTTGTATTCAATTCGACAAACTGCCGACTGTAAGGAAATCTAGGTTGCACTTCATATAAATTCCAAGTTTCTAAATCTGAAACATACAGAACGGATTTAACCACGTCCTATTAAAGTACGAATGAAAACTTTCTACTTACATTTTACTTTTGTTTTTAAAGTTGGCTGAAAATTGGGAGTGGCCTGATATCATATATATATATGGATGGATTATAGAATAGATCAATTCTTAAACATTTTGCAAACAATTTAGGGATTTAATAAGGTGCATTTTTAGAATGAGATCGGAAAGATATCTCGCATTTTAGACCAATTCTTGTTCTGTTTCTGCCTGTGCCACAGGAAAATATTATCAATCGGCTCGGAAGGATTCTAAAATATCTCCGCTGTGTCTCCCCTACAAAACATAAATCTCTCCAGTGACTGAGGTAAGCTTTCCATTTTCGGTTTTTCTTATCCTTAAAGCGGACGAAATGAGAACTGTCTACCTTTGCACTTAGTGTAGCATGGCTACTGTCGTGCGATTAAGGTCACAGTTTACCCACTTTTCTTTAGGACTCTACCATTTTTTTTAAATTCTTACCCGTAGTTAAATAAACTGAACCATTATTTGAATATTTCAAAGGTTTATTCTTGTGAAAAATTTTAATACACAGCAATGTTCAATCTGCAGCCACACGATATGGCATTAGCTGCTTATATCTTTAAAAAAAACTTTCTAAGCCATCTTCTGAAAACTTAACTGGGTAATGGGCTTAAGCCCAATACTTACGAACTGATGCTTTCAGCATTAAATTTAATTGCAACAAAAGAGCTGGAAGAATGGATGCCAAACTTGGAACATGTAACCATATACCGTAAAGTAACGGCGAAAATATAAGTCAACACTTTTGACTTCACAAAGGAATTTTTAATTGTTTATGTCAGATACGTACAATATATAGGTAAATAACATATATATGCATTTAAATATGTTAAATTGGTATTACTATTATATATAAACTCGAAACTTCGACTATCCTTCCGTTTTTATGTACTTCAGTCATTTCATTTACGTTTTCAACTAAAAACTTTATACGATTAACAGATTCTTGAAGCTTGCCTATTTCTCGGGATTTGCTCTGCCGATTTCTTACAAAATTATAATCGAACCATATGAAGTACATATACATATGTATAATATATGAAATATGGAATGTCATGTCATGCCAAGTTTTGGAAAATGGCATAAATATTTATTATTTTTTTCTTACAAGAAAATTTACAAAAAAAAAAAAAATAAAAGAAAAAGAAGAGCATTTGAGAACTTGTACTTTTGTGCAACAGAGCAGAACTTGGGGAGTCAGGTGCGAAAGGTTCAAATATCTGGGACCTATGATCAATAGCGAAGCAAACTGTGATAACGACGTCAATTATCGCGTTAGCGTAGGGTGGATGAAGTGCCTGCAAAACTCCACTATCTTTTGTGACTGAAAAATGCCCCCTAAGTTGAAAGGAAGGTTTTACACCGCAGTTGTGCATCCAACGCTCACATATGGTTCATAATTTTTGACAATGTACGAAAAGTATGAGACTAAATTAACGGCGGTTGAGATGAAAATGCTTCGCATGACAGCAGGAGTGACAAAGCGTGATCGAATAAGAAGTTTGACTCGTATATACGCATATACTAGTGTTTATTTTTTCTTATCATCTATTTATTCTCTACATTTCTACAAGAAAAATAGAAACTAATTGTATTTCTAACTAAAATAAAGAAAATTAAACGAAATTCATGGCTTTTGCACAATGCAAAAGTATCCGTAATTTTGGCATTGGTAACTAATGGCTCTCAGATGACGTAAGACAAACTGTTAGGATTTACTAATGAATGTTTTTTTTTTGTCTATCTGAGAATATAATCTGTTGACAGCTATTGATCTGCTTGAGAAGTTTTGTTTTGAAAATCTGTGCAATGTTCAAGGAAACCCATAGAAGGAAGTAAAATTATTTTTGACATGCTTGAAAATGGAACTTACTTTCGTGATATATCATAAATTGCGAAAAGAAGCGTATCTACAGTGCAAATCATCATAAAGAGATGTCAAAAGAGGTGTAATGTAGAAAACAAAACCAAAAGAGAACGAGCCGACAAGCTGAACAAGCCAGGTGAAAAAGGATTCTGAAGTTAGTGCAATAAAACAAGTTAATTCCGAAGTAAGTTCGGATACTGTACAAAACGCGAATCACAAGTAGGGATATAAAAATAGAGTAGCAAGGAAGGAATCATTTGTTTCCTTTGTAAATATGTAGTAGGAAGCGGGTTAATTTAGCTTAGATGTACTTAAATAAAGACAAAGGATTCTACAAAATATTTCTATTTACGAACGATTCGATTTTAGTAGAACCAAATTACAAATACTTTTGCAGTTCACTCTATGTCTGCATTGCCCATATCTATAGCGTTTTTTATCTATTACATCAAGAGACAAACACGAATTTTGGGATCCATTTTCATAAATTATATATCATTGGAAAGCTCTTTCCATGCAGATGTGCACAATGTTCTTTATTTAAAGGCCAACTTAATAAGAAATCTGAAATACCCATGTAAAAGTACATCAGTACAGATGCATTTATGTATGCAAAAAATAAGCAAATCACACGTACAGTTCAGTGTAAAGCCACCACTCTCTTAAGGACCCAAGCAGTTGCACTGAGCTGTTGTGTTTCTCTTTCGGAAAGTTGCTTACGTTAAAAAGAGAGCGATCAGTGATGCCACTAATGTATCCTTAAATGTACTACTTCAAAAAAAAGTTTATACCACAGATATAGAGAATCGTACACATGTATATTTTCATAATGCAAATGTTAAAAATGAATGCCATTAAATTAAGCATTAATTTTCATTTTATACGAGTATATAAAATATTTGATTAACTACAATGCCGTCGAATTTCGACCGCCTGGCCAACTAGTAAATTTTAATATTAAGTTGGTAAAACAGTTTTATTTTTTATTTAAGCAAAGTTTCATTTTATGGAAGTTTTTGTCTATTTCTTTAATACAACAAATATGTTTATGATAATTCATTGTTTTAATTACAACGCAAAAAATTAACTCAAACGCAAAAACCATTGTCGCCCATTTTAAAAGCTTTTGCTTTGTTGTATGTATATGTGCTACAATTCTTGCAATCAAAATCGACTAGTTCAAATTCAGCTATAGCTTTGAAATCTTGAACAAACATGTATAAGCCCTATGGAAATGCAAAATAGTATACCTTATATTGTTCTAAAGTGATAGATGCTCCAAGATCGCGGATTATCTTTTTCTTCATAACCCCCTTGATATGGATATCAAATGAAAGTAGACGAGTAGAATACGATAATGTATAGGTTATAACGCAACTAAAATTTGAAAATAAAATAATACGCATAAAATAACGTTTTTAAAATGAGCTTTTATTATTTAGATGTACTAAAACGAAAAAAATAAGTTATCACTGAAACAGGTATCATACAGATATTATGTTGAATTTCTTGTCTTAAAAACCTGGAAATCTTTTGTTTGAGAAGCCTCTAAATGTTTTATTCATTCAAAAGCAAAAGCAAACATGTCTTATGCAAATAGGGTCTATACAACGATCCCCATTGTGTTTCATTTTTGGCATCCACAAAAATTCTCGATACTCTGTTTGCGTGACTGGTGTGCATAAGAGGCAAGCTTAATACGTTTTCAAATTGTACATGGTATATCGATGCAAGCCCAATTGTGTTGCTGGTGCTGGTATCTAAATCATATCAAATGCTTTTGGAACTAATCGACGTTGTTTGGAAATTAAGAAAATTTTATTCCAAAATTCATATGCAAATTTATGTTTTTATGTTTTTATGATACCTAATCAGAATCTCCGAATAGTTGTGCAACTATTTTTGTTATCCGACCAGCCTGGAGTCACATCTGAAAATGGTGAGGTATCATCTTTATTTTCTGATGGTCTTACAAACCTGTTCTCTGTCCACAATGAGATATATACAGATAGTTCTAAGACCAGAGAGGGAACGGGCTCCGGTATATATACTCGAGAAATATTTACCCGCAGGTGGCTCTGAGACTTCCAAACACATGCAGTGTGTTCCAAACAGATGTTCTAGCTGTATTTAAAGCTGTGGAATTACTTGAAGTGGGATCAATATCTGATAAGATCTACATCTACATAATACGCAGAGCCGTGTCAAATTATGGTGAGTACCTGGGCACTACGATATAGAGGACAACGAAAAAACCGACCCACTGACCAAAAGAGGAGCAGAGCTCCCACACAGTAATATAATTGGAAGTACAAGTACTAAACCACAAGGTGCATGGCTAAGAGAATAATTCTTCATAGAAATACCAACATAGTTAACATAAGATGGTCCAACTTAGAAGGCCATAGGGTGTCCAAGGCCTCGTGGCCTGTTTTTGAGTCGGAAGGTTCATCGTCTGTCTGATGATGTTGTTTGGGGTTAGGCCCTCACCCAGTTTATTTAGCAACAGGTGCCGTTCTTCATAGTAACGTGAATAATGAAACATGATGTGTTCCGCACCCTCGACTGCTTGCGTACACACTGGGCATATGGGTTGTCGCCGATTCCAAACGTCTGGAGGTAGGCTCTGAAGCAACCATGGCTAGTAAGTAACTGGGTCAGGTAGAAATTCAGCTCCCCATGCTTCTTATTGATCCAAGCGTTTATATTGGGGATCAATCTCTGCGTCGACCTGCCTTCATCGGAGTGATACCATCTCTCCTGCCATTCCTCCAGACTTATCATTCGTGGTACCTCAGTAATACTTCGACTCATCGCTGTTGATGTCGTTGTCCTTCTGGAACGATATTTATATTGGGCTTCTTTAGGAAGAAAGTCTATTGGTTCTATGCCAGCCATTACACATGCGCGTCGTAGGCTCCCATATTTGGGAGCCGTAGAGCATTATTGGTCCCGCAACTCTTGCTAAGAGTAGTCTCCTCTAACGTCCGCTAATATTTGTCATGATTCTTGCTAGGACAGTTGTTGCCTTTGCTGCCTTCTCAGCTGCATATTGCAGATGTTACTAAAAAGTTAGCCTTGCATCTATAGTAATACCAATGTACTTCAACTCTGGTTTGAGATTTACCGCGTGATCGCCTGCTGCTGATGAGAAGCCTTGTGGCCTGTATTAGATCGCAGGAAATCTGGGGAGATTATAAGAACAGCGATAGGAATACTCTCTCATCATTTTCCTCTAAGGAAACTCGCTTTAAGATTAGAATTATGAATTATGGAAGTACGCAGGTACTGCAATGCCCTACATGTCTCAGAGGAAATAACACATATCTGTGAATGCCAAGGCATGGCCAGAACTAGGCTAAAATACCTCGGAAGAGACTTTTTCAGTAACGTAGAAGACGTTCCTTGAGCCATAATGAAATATGTATTTAAATTCTGTAAAGAAATTAAGTGTATGGAAGAATTGGCTTAGGTTTGTCGTGAATGTTCCCTAGGGATCACGGTGGGCCCACTATGGTCCCTAGTGTTTTTTGATAACTTCATAACCATACTCAGCCTGACCTAACCTAATCTACACACATACTACACCCCTTCTTCGACGTTGATCAATCAAATTGAAGGTAACGTACATATGTCCATATATTTGAATGTTAATGGTTGCACAACCTTTCCTTAGATGTTCGAATATTGCCCCTAATCCTACCTTCGAATTTCTTATCAAGTGGAATATTTTCTCCGATAACCCTATAATGAGAAACTCAAGCTTGATGCAATCAATTTTGTATGTTCTAGTTGAATGAGATTATTTCACAGAGCTGATAATTTAGTTTTTGTTTACTGTATTTGATAACAGTAAGCAAATGGAAAAAAAATACACAAACAAATCAAGCACCCTAGCCAAATAAATAGGTGCAATTTCTAAAAATAAACAATACTGCCAATAAGCGAACAGTAAGATTAATTTATTTCGACAGTTGATAACACAGAACAGCAAATAAATAAATATTTGGGAATGCGTAGTAGACATTGTTGAATATACTCGTGAAAATGAATATATAGGTAATATAGACCTATGCACACTATATAATAGGATATTGTTCTTGTTTCTGCCGGCATAAATTAATACTTCTACTTATTTTGGTTTACTCTCCTTAATTTCTATATATAATTTTTTAGTTAGCTGTGACATTTATGTATATACCTATGAGGAACTTAACAAGCATATCATTCCTTTTCACGGACAATTTATGCAGTTTGGGGAAGTAATATCAAGAATAGAAGAATCACACATGCCGCAAAGCTTAAAGTATTCCATGCAACTGCAGTCTCCTTTTATATGCAGTGCAAGTATGGGGTTACTACTCTTTTGAAGCCGTGTAAATGTTTCCCCACTTTTTTATCAGGCAATTTTTTAAATTTCTAATTGCTTCTCCCAACTTTATCCTTTACCTTGAGACTTGAATAGAACCCTTATTCGTGGAAACTCAAGTTACATCTAACTCTATTTTAATTCAACATACTCGTATAACAACTAGGCGAACCCCACAGGAGGATCAGTATAAATGCGGTGAAGTAGGAGGGTTATGATCTCTTGTTTTCGGATCTTAACATCGCCGAAATAGGAAAAAGAAAGATATAACAAATAGAAATATTACTTATTAAGTTTAAGTAATTTTGTTTTACCAAATGCGATTTAAGTCATCCCTAATAGTCCAATGATGTTATAGTGCAGGATCATTTCGCTATCCTGAGCATATTTCTTCTTTTTTTTTACTTTTAAGAAATTTTATCAAAACGATTTAAGCCTGCGTTGTTATTATATCATACAAGGGTGGACCTGGCTCTCAATAATTGAGTCAAAAATTGACTAATTCTGATGATACGAGACGATGCGTCTGCATAACCGGAGACTACTGCGCTTCAATCCTATAGCAGTTTAAAGAAGCCATCAAAGAAAAAAGAAAGCGAAAATTAACCAAAGTGTCCTCGTTCTGCACGACAACGCGCCTGTTCAAAAGAGTAGCGTTGCGTTGGCTGCCCTGCATAAGGTTGGCTTCGATATTTTGGATCGCCCACCGTATAGCCCTGATCTGGCTCCCAGCGATTACTATCTTTTCCCAAAGTTGAAAAAGGAACTTCGTCGGAAGAAGTTTTTAAGCGATGAAGAAGTGAAGGACGCAGTTTCGGCTTACTTTTCCGACAGAGACAAACAATTTTTTTAGAAGGTTATACATAAACTAATTGAAAGATCATTAAAATGTATTAGGGTAGCAGGTGAATATGCTGAAAAAGAACGATAAATTTGCATGTTTATTTTCACTTCTTACATATCGTATACGTATGAAACGGTGATAACTACCGTTCGATCAAGCTGATGTCACACACCATGAAGATCGTTGAGCGGGTATTAGGTGGCGGACTGAGGAAAATAATACGGCTATCTGATAATCAGTGCGGGTTTGTCTCGGGTAAATGAATCACTGATGCAATCCAAAGTATAAGGATCATAATGGGAAAACATCGTGATTCCTTAAGGGATTTGCATATTGTATTGGTTGACTTTGAAAAGGCATTCGACAGACAACAACGAGATCTGATATGGGTGGCGCTAAGACATCGAGGGTTTCCAGAAACCTATGTACAGATGATCATGGCCATGAACGAAGGAGCAAAGACAAGAGTAAAATGCTCCGCTGGAGTAACCGAAGAGTTCACAATCAAAGTCGGAGTGCACCAGGGAAGCGTCTTAAGTTCTTTGCTCTTTATTACAGTCCTTGATAATCTGCTTGAAGGTAAAGTGATGGACCCCAAGGTACATCAGTTATTCTTTGTTGACGATGGAGCCATCATAGGTGAAGATCCTACATCCCTGCAACGAGCACTTGATGTGTGGGTGGACGCTCTGGAGGGAAATGGGTATCGCATTAGTTCAAAAAAGACAGAGTACTTGTGCTGCCCGTTCTCTGATCCACTCAGGGCTATTCCAGACATTTATTTGAATGGAACAATGCTTCCCAAGTGCAAAAAGTTCAAATATCTGGGATCTATGATCAATAGCAAAGCAACTTGTGATGACGACATCAATCATCGCGTAAGCGTAGGGTGGATGAAGTGGCGAAAAAATTCCGCTATCTTTCGTGACAGAAAAATGCCACCTAAGTTGAAGGGAAAGCTCTATACCGCAGTTGTGCGTTCAGCGCTCACATACGGTTTACAATGTTGGACGATGTACAAAAAGTATGAGAGTAAATTAACGGCAGCTGAGATAAAGATGCTTCGCATGACAGCGGGAGTGACAAAGCTTGATCGAATAAGAAGTTCGAAGATCCGTGGAAGCTTTCACGTCAAGGAAACCATCGTACAGAAAATAGAGCGCGACCGGCTCAGCTGGTATTGCCACGTTCAAAGAAGAGATCATTTGAACCCTGTTAAAAAGTCAATATCAATGAACGTTCCAAAGACATCGCGATGTAGGAAAGGCAGGCCTTTAAACGCCTGGATCAGACAAATGCGACGACATCGGCATTTCATTGGCCTCAGTAACCGAGTGATCCAAAATCGGCAGGCCTGCCGATATTTTCTGAGGTCAAATAGGCGAACCCCAGAGGCGGATCAGTAGAAATGCGGTGAAGTGGGAGGGTTATGATCCCTTATTTTCGGATCATAACCTCGCTGATAAAAGGAAGAAGAAGAAGAAGAATATCATGTACGTATATTCGGCGCAACAGCTCATTAAGTGCATAAGCCTAGCTTCTTGCAACCAGTCGGGTTGTGTGCGTTACATTTTTCGCACGAATGGAAGGGGCTTACAGTTTTGTATCGTATCCGAAGGTAATTTTTTTGTTTTTTGAGAAGCTTTCTTGTGACAACAATACTTTCCGATGTTTACCAAACGTTCGCGAGAGGTGGGACCGTAAAAAAACTTGTTGGTGTTTTCTGAAATTCGAACATAGAATCTCACGCGCAGTGATCCGACACATTAACCACTGCGCCAAGGCGTCCACCGTATATACATATATATTATAGGGAGCATGCATAATAATTAGTTTCATTAGTTTTAGTTTAACGCTAGTTAACTTAGTTTTGTGTTGTAAATTGAGTTATCTTTATGCTATAGGGTATTTTAAGTTCAGCACACAGAGACAAAAGCCAGTATACGTATAGTATAGGTGTACATAAACGCTCAGCACTTTTTCATTTTTTTAAAATACGCCTCTGTTAGTTTAGTAGTAGTGGGCGCCGTGGCGTAAATGGTTAGTGTGTCGGATCACTACGCATGAGGTTCCAAGCTCGATTCCCAGGAAATACCAAAAAGTTTTTTCACGGTCCCACCTCTCGCGAGCGTCTGACAAACATCCGAGAGTATTGTTGTCACGATAAAGCTTCTTAAATCGCCGTTCGGATTCGGCATTAAACTGTAGGTCCCTTCCATTCGTGTGAAAAATATATCGCACACAACATGAGTGGTTGCGAGAAGCTAGGCCCTGGCACTTTAAAGAGCTGTTGCCCCAAATATTTGTATTTTTTTTTTGTTAGTTTAGTATCATAAAAAGTTGTGCTAAGAAAATATAGATAGAGTTTGTCCTTCCTTAAAATGCGTATACACAATAGAAATATATTTATTTTTCTTTATCAATTATTTCTTTTGATAACCTTCATTTGAAATTGTGCATAGGTATGTACGAGTATTTCTAAAAATTTTATCTCAAATATGCGCTGGAGAAATAAATAAGATTAACTGGCAAATTTGACATGAAATCAGATAAGACAGATTTTATTATTTTTGAAAAAAAAAAAAAAAACGTCGCTATTTTTTAAAAATATTGATACGAACCCATTTTTTTTTTAGCTACTTGTACTTGTTCGAGAATTGAGTCAATTAAATTGTTATAAATTTCCATGTGCTTTTGTATGAACTTTGCATATGTATATTTAGGCTAAAGCAGTCATACTTTTATTTATGTGCGATTAAATCACTTTTTGAGCGATAAAATTTACCCTTGTAAGATAAAAAAAAGATACGTGCGATAACAATCTTAATTTCAAATTTTTCGTTGATTTTGTACAATATAAGTGTATTGTAAATCACGATGGTATGGTGTATTGGCAATGTGTTCGGTTACAGAGTGGTAGGTTGTCGGCTCAAGTATCAAGAATATTCATTCAATCAAACGCCAGTAAAAAAGCATTTTTGCACGAACAAAGCTTTTCTCGAGTTGCTTAGGTTAACAGTATGAACAACATCTGACAGTGAACTATCAGTTACAACACTTTTGTCTTCCGAGGAATTTCTTGATAATAGATCTGCCACATGAAGTAGTTTCCCTGGCACATACTGAACATCAAAATCGTATTTGAATAGTTTTATTTCCATACGTTGTAGTCTGTTGGAATGAATTTGACTTAGCTCTTTTTTCGTTATGCCCACTAATGGCTTATGGTCTGTATGCACTGTTATCTTGCGACCGTAAATATATGTATGAAATTTTTCACACGCATACACTATACCCAGAAACTCTTTTTCTATTTGAGCATAGTTTACCTCCGCATGAGACAAGCTTTTGGATGCGAAACAAATTGGTTTACTTTCTTGAAACAAGCAACAACCCGTTCTTCGATGCATCGGTCTGAAGAACTATTGGATCATCAGGAGAAAAGCTATGCAAAATTGTAGCATTAACTAGCTTTTCCTTTATAGATTGTAAGATCTCTGAATTCCTCTTTGTCTAGACAAATTCTACATTTTTTCTCAATAGTTCCCTTAAAGGCGCATTTATTTCAGCGAAGTTTGGAATAAATGACCTTAAGAAACTTAAAGTTCCGAAAATTTTCTCTAGTTCTTCCTTATTCTCCGGGTCGTTAATCCCCCGTATCGCTTTAATCCGTTCAGGATCAAGTGATAGACCATCCTTTGAAAACACATGTCCTAAGTATCTAACTTCTCGTTCACAGTACTTAACATTTATTTCTCTTGCCCGCCTTAAAACCCGTTCTAGATTCTCATCATGTTCTTGTTTTGTCTTACCTCCTACTAATAGGTCATCGATGTAAGCAAACACACCTGGGAGGCCACCAAAATACTTGACATTGACCTTCTGGAACTTTGCAGGTGCAATTTTAATGCCGAAGGGCAGAACATTAAATTTGTATTCCCCGAATGGAGTGCTAAACACACACAAGTATGTAGATTGCTCATCTAATTTAAGCTGCCAAAAACCTTCCTTGAAATCAAGAACAGAGAAGTACTCCATTTCCCTCATTACGCAACAAAATTCTTCGATTTTTGGTATAAGAAAATGCTCTCCAATAAGATTAGGATTTAACGATTGTGGGTCAAGGCAAATACGTAAAGTACCATCTGGTTTTTCAACAACCACTAAATTATGACACCATGTTGACGGCCTATCTACTTTCGAAATTATCCCTTTCTTGTCCATAGCCTCTAAAGTTTCTTTCAATTTAGGTTTTAGGCTAAGTGGAATTCTACGCGGTGGTCGATTGCATGGAATTGCGACAGACTTTAACTCCAGTGAGCATTTGTCTGGAAAGCAACCTGCCCCAGAAAATACCTCATTATTATTTTTTTATAAACTGGTGTTTATCAATAGCAGAGACTCGCGTATTAACACACTTCGCTTAAGATTACTTCACCCACTGTCGCAAGCTTAAACCCCCCATAAGCTTCCAGATTTATCTTAGATGGTTTCAAATTTATTGGCTGATCTGTTATTTGCATTGCATTAAAAATGTAAAAAGGTAACACGTTTACATCTGCACCACTATCTAATTTAAAATCAATGCAATCACTACCAACCCTCAAAGTCTCCACCCAAACGGACTCAGTGCTATTTATCGCTCTAGCAATGTCAATATAAAAATCAGTCTCATTATCACAAGTCTCTAATATATCCCTTACTTGCACTCTTTTATCACGAACCGAAAATGGCCCCACTGATTGCAAGCCAAACATTTTCTGTTATGAGCTGGACAGTTACCGAATTTATGCCTCCTGTTACATTTCTAACATCTACTGTACATACTTTTCTGTTCATTACTTTTATTATTCTTTTCACTCCTAGAATTTCTACTTTTTTCTACTTCACCTTCTTTGCTTTTTGTGTTTCCCTCTTCCTTGTTGTTCCTCGTACCTCCACTGAACCGATTGCGTCTGATATCATCTACGCTGGTCTGCTGGTTCTGCATCTGATCGCTTGACTCGCCGTTATCTCTGTCACACGACAAAATTCCTTTGCCTTCGTCAAGTTCAAATTGTCTATTTTTAGAAACTGCGACTAAACATTATGGTCCGCTATGCCAATCACCACAGGATCCCTCAAAATGGATTGCTTCTGTCCACCAAATTCACAACTCTCGACCAGCTTAGCTATGTCTGCCATAAAATGATCAAACGGTTCTCCTTCCCGTTGACTCCTTGTACAGGACACATATCGTTCGTATACCACGTTGCTTCTTGGGTTGCAATACTGTTCATACGCATTCATGACTGGAACGATCTTCTTGACATCCTCTTCAGCAATTGATAATGTGTTGAAAAGCTCAATTGCTTCTTCTCCAGCAAAACTGAGAAATCTTGCAACTTGGATTGCTTCCTCTTCTTCGTCTGTCTTCGTTGCCACTGCTTAGATTTGGTAGCGTTGTTTAAACTGCGCCCAATTCTCCTTTAAATTTCCATTTAATTCAAGTGGTTTGGGTTTAGTGTAATCCATTTTCAAATTGTCTTTGTTTTTTTCCACTTTTCACGTCAACACTTTTGAGTAAATGTACAGACACTGGAACACTTTTAAGTAAACGATTGCGCCATGTTTTATAAAGACGTGTGCTTGAATTTGTGGTCTGTCAGATACTGACTCTTTATTTCATTTATTTCATACACATTAGTACTGCCAATATATATAAGGTATTGCCAGAAGGGCATTACATAATTTCATATTAAGGAGTCCTGCCAGAAGGGCATTACATAAATACATGTTTTGCTATTTATACAACAGCAGCCATACGCCCACCGTCCCAATCGTCCTCAACAACTTGTTCGTTTCCATTGCCACCACAGCCATTAGCTGCGTCTGCACTAATCACCAAGAAGAAATTCATTACCAAAACATTGCTACAGCCAAACTTAGTCCATTACGACATAAATCGGCCGTCAGCATAAACATCGCTGATACCTGCGTCACCTCAGCGGAGACACATATAAAATAAAGATACCGCCGCGATCGCATCACTACCGAGGCAAACTTACTTGCTTCATTATTCTGCTGGGACCATTGTCACTTGTCACACAATGATCGTTATCATCATTCATTGACCAAACAAACGAACTCCAAATTCCACATTAACTGTTAAGACGGTCAGAAGTTAACTTTTACAAATTAACTGGTGTTCTCCTTCTTTCCCACCACCAGCGCTACAACCGACACAATGCATGATATTCGCCACCCGAATTCGAATCTGCCGCCCTCTCGGTACAGAGAAGCTATGATTATACAGAGCTACCGCCTCCAAGATCGATAGCCGGCGGCAGGTCATCTTTGGTGTCACACACACCTATTTCCTCAGATATCAATTGGGACATACAGACAAATCAATAATTGAGAAGCACTCGACAAACAGCATAGAGCTCTATGAAAACAATTTGTTATATAGAATTAAACATTATGGTACATAGAATGTAATAAATTGTTATATGTGTATTACGCATCTACTGTCACGTCAAGTGTATTCCGTGCAATACTTCAAACATTGAATTAAATATGACATGCATCCCAGTGATATCAAGTCTTATGTACGAGTAGGTATTATAATTAAACGGGAAACGGGCATTTTTTGTATCCGCCAATTTTAATGCTTAAATTAAAATACTGATTTTATTTTCATTTTAAAACTAAATTTAATGCAATCGTTATAAAAAATAAGCATTCCCTTAAGAAACCCATCCGACTATTTTGATAAGAAACCTCCATACGGAGCCCTTGTTATTTTTGTTTCCGCTTAAAAAAGAATGTACTATATTATTAATTTTAGGGTTTTGTTGATGCTTTTGTATGCGAGAAATATGGAGAATTTTTTCCCAACAAAGGCATGAGAAAATGTGCATTAAAAATTAAATTTTTTTTATCGTCCACGTGGGTAATTTAACAATATCTGGCTGACACTATTTCACTTTATTATTCTTTAGTCAATAGGCTCTAGTAGTCGATTGTCTTGCTAATGGTTCGTGGTTCAAATCCTGATGTCAGCAAGTATTTATTTATTTCTCATGAAATACATAAAGAGTCAGTCTTATCAATTTCCAAAGCTTATATTATGGTCATATGCAGCACTGGATTTAAGTTTTTGGTGCCCTAGTTTCACCCTTTTTGTCGTTAGATATACGTATTTACTCTCAAAGGATAGATGCAATCATTTATTGATAAAGAAGCAAAACAAGGAGAAAAGTCGTGTGCAAACATATAATTTTAAATCAGAAGTCTAATAACCAAAATACTTCTAACTAGGAAAAAAAAGTAATCTCTTTTTGTGGTGCCTCATCTGTGGTGATGCCCTAGGCCGGTGCCTAGTGTGCCTTACTATAAAGCCATCACTAGGCATATGGAAATGGAATGAATGATTGATATGTCCATGATATGAAAAAAATAATGTGAATTAAAAGGGTTTTATTTTATTTTTACCCCCTTCGGGTAGGGGTTAGAATATACCCGTGGTAGGCATGTCTGTCATAAGAGGCGACTAAAATCCACCCTCCGTATACCGAGTATGATTTATACAAAAATATGCAATGAACAAAACAAAAGATTTAAATACCCCAGGTGGTAGTTCAGGTACACTGGAAAATCCACCCTCTTCGGAGGTCGGATCAAGATCAATGGACTTCAGCGAAAATTCAAAGCCTTACGGACCAAAAATGGAACTTCTCTACGAAGAACTAAGAAAAGAATTAAATTAGGATATACCGAAACCTTGTAATGAGTCTGCTGCGAGTTCAAACGTCCTCGATAACAATGATTATCAAACGGATGAAGAAGAACTAAGTCGGGAAACCAACTGGATTCTAAAAACACGACCAGTTAAGAAACGAAAAGCTAGTTCTTCGCCCGAAATGGTAACGAGGCAAGAAAATATGCAAAATAAGCGCGAAAATAAAGAACAGCGTGACAAAATAAACACATGTGCCGAAGAAAAGCCATTGCAAACTTTGCAAAGTAATTGCAAACTATAATAAACTGCATTCTATTCTCAAACCTCTGTTGCTATCCGATTTTGAAGTAACATCGCTCAACAACAACAAATGGAAAGTAAACGTAAAGGACTCGGACAGTTACCGCTTAGTATCTAATAAACTGAATACTGAAAAAAATCAGTGTTATACTTACGAAAATAAATCTGAAAGACCGATACGAGTCGTAGCTAGAGGACTTCATGCATCATGCTTAAAGGAAGATGTTGTTCATGATTTGAAGAACAAAAACTTTAAAATCGTCGACGCGGTCAATTTAATTAAACGGGAAAAACAAAAATTGGAAGGGGAGGAAACGACGGTAAAGCGCGGGCTTCCTCTTTTTATGTTAATTTTTGATAAAGCTGAGAGTTTATATAAGCTTTACGAAATAAGAACAATTCTGAATGTCGTAGTCAAATTCGAACTCATGCGCAAGAATACAAGGTTGATACCTCAGTGCAAACGATGCCAAGGATTCATTCATACGTAAACGTATAGCCAAAAGAACCGCGACATGTGAAATGCGCCCGAAATCACCCTTCCCAAGTTTGCGGAATAAACAAACAAACCTCTGCGCAACATGTAAGGGAAAGCACCCGGCAAATTATAGAGGCTGTGAAGTAGCTAAAGTGTTGCAAAAACGGAGAGATGCGCTCCTTAAGCCCCTAAATACAAAATTAAAACTTCAAACTAAGCCAAAGCGTAAGATCGCGCAGAAGGAAGTAGGCAAACTAAAACTCCCGGGTTCAGAGCCCAAAAAGGTGAGGGAAAAAGTAACAACAGAGAAGTCTTTAACCTCTGTTCTTAAAAGAAACGGTACTGAGAAGTTAACATTGGAAAAGGCACCGGGTAATGACCCTCGGACAGCAGGAGTGCAGACTTACGCTCAGGCCGCGGCATCGGAAAAACCAAAAAACGTTCAAATTTCGACGGACCCTGTCTCTCATGTTTTGTCAGCTATTCTCGAAAAATTCGAAGAACAAAGCAAAATAAATAAAATTATTCTCGATAGGCTGCTTAAGCTTGAGAATAATTCACGGAAAACGCGTACTTCAACTAGAATATGAATGACAAACGAATGTTAAAAATATGTACTTGGAATGCAAACGGACTTTTGCGAAAACTTGACGAACTGGAAATATTCATGCGAGAAAAAGATATTGATATTTACTTGATATCTGAAACCCACGTAAAAAACGAATGGCATTTAAAAATAAAAGGCTATAATGATTACCACGCTTGCCAACCTTCAGGAAAAGCGATAGGCGGATCATCCTTGTTTATTAAAGACTGCATCGAACAATCCGAAGACCTAAAGATAGAGCTTGAAACTTTGCAACTCTGCACGATTCGAGTTAAAAATAGTCAGCGTACTTTTAAAATCTCATCTATCTACTATCCACCGCGTTCCGCGCTTGAAAAAAGTGATTTTACTAATTTGTTTGAATCGCTGAAACCTAATTTCATTATTGGCGGCGATTTTGATGCGAAACACACGTTCTGGGGCTCAAGATACAGCTCGAAAAAAGGTAGAATGCACTATGGGGCAGGTATGGAGCACAGTTGTGATTTACAATCGACGGGTAAACTGACTTACTGGCCAACTGATACTTCGAAAATACCTGACCTGATAGAATTTTTCGTTGTAAAAGGTATATCTACCAACCACATAAAAGTTAATGAGAGCTTTGATCTGTCGTCTGATCATTCCCCAGTTATTTTGACTTTGAGTGAAAAACTAGTCTATAACCTAGAGCCAGCGAGATTAACTGGTCGAACAACTAACTGGGAAGGCGTTAGGAACGAAATTGAAGATAATGTAGAACTGAGCGTTCCACTTACGAGGTTGAAGTTGACTGCTTAGTTGGGATCGTACAGCTCGCCCCTTGGAATAATACTCCAAATCGAAGGAAACCGCCGGACAGATACGGTTTAGGATATCCTCCCGAAACAAAAGAATTGGTCAAGGAAAAAAGAAATGCGCGTAAAAAATGGTAACAGAGTCGTGCTCCGCAACATAAAGCACACTTGAATCGTCTGTGCAATTTGTTGAAGACGACTGTTGAGGATTTTCAGAATCGTGCAATAGGCTCTTACCTTGAAAGTTTAACAGCGAAAAAAGATTCCAATTATTCACTTTGGAAAGTTGTAAAAGGCACCAAAAGGCTCAAAGTTCCCGTGCCAAAACATATATTAAATCAAAATCAATGGGCAAAGGAAGATAAGGAAAAACCGGACGTCTTTGCGGCCCACCCGGATGAAACCTTTAAGCCGTACGATAATCAAGTGGTGTATGATAACATCAATAAGCCGGACTTACCATCTGTAGATTTAACACTCACAAGTGCAACGCTAAGGGAACTCAAACATGAGATCGAGAAATTAAAACCTAAGAAAGCTCCTGGTTATGATTTGAAAATCGGAGAAATTCTCAAAGTTTTACCTAGAAAAGCATTGATTAAGCTTCTCTATACTGTAAATGCTGCACTCAGATTAAAACACGTGCCGACCCAATGGAAAGTTGAGGAAGTCATTATGGTTTTAAAACCAGGAAAACCGCTAAATGAGGTAAAATCATATACACCAATTTCGCTTCTTCCAGGCATATCTAAAATTTTCGAGATGATAATACTAAGGCCAATCGGTTACATTGCTGAGTCTGACGATATATGTGCAGCTGAACACTCAGACCTGCGTAAGCACATCTGGGTGAACTTCAGCGCGCATATGTCTAACCGCACGAGGCATCTCTTGTTGACCTGATCGGCTGAAATATGCGTCTCAGAAGTCTAGCAAGAGGTCCTCAGAAGGAGGACGTGCGGCGGACGAATTCTCTCGATGGAATCAACGGTGACGTCTACAGACCAGCGGATACCTTACTGGAGCTACTTCAATATATTTGGAGCTGAGGTCTGTAAGGATTTTCAATACTGCGTCAGGGTATTGAAAAAGAGATGGTGGCGGATGAACCCTTAATGGGCCAACGGCAGCGCTCATATCCCCGAAGTGGGTTACTGACATCGGTGTATCCGGCCTCTTGTCCTAGGGTTACAAAAAAAAGATCTGGCCCTCCAGGTTGGGGGTTGTGCCGTCGGGTTAACTTCCCTACCACGTAAAAAAACTTTGGTTACGAAGCAACCAACAGCCTCGGATACGGATGATCTTACTGTTGACGACCCATGCAAACGTAAAAAGGACAACGATCTTCGTGTCTGCACATGGAATGTTAGGTCCCTCTACAAACCACGTGCAGCCGAACAACTTGCGGAGGCCCTAGAGTGTCTCAAAGCAGACATTACCGCCATCCAAGAAGTGCGATGGGGTGGGCCGGGCAAAAGGAGTATGAAAAACTGCGACATCTACTACGGCGATTGCTACAGACTACAAGGACAGCGTCTATTCGGGTGCGGATTGGTCATTGGAGACAGACTTAGGCAAGAAGTCTTGAGTTTCCGGCATGTGAACGAGCGCCTCATGACTATCCGTATCAAGGCTAAATTTGCCAACATTAGCCTAATATGCGTTCACGCCCCTCACGAGGAGAAGGACGACGCGACAAAGGATGACTTCTACCAGCTCTTGGACAAGACGTATGAGCAATGCCCTAGCCACGACGTTAAAATTATCCTAAATGATTTTAACGCAACGCTAGGAAGAGAGGAAGTCTTTAGTAGCGTGGTCGGAAAGCACAGCCTGCACGACAACACTTCCGGCAACGGACTCAGGCTAATCGACTTTGCGGCGGGGCGAAACTTTGTTGTAGCTAGTACGCGGTTCCCACGTCTCGATATTCACAAAGGAACATGGCTCTCCTTTGATCGAAAAATCGTCAACCAAATCGATCACATTGCGATCGACGCAAGGCACTCTTCCAGTATTCTGGGTGTCCGGACTTTCCGAGGAGCCAACGTGGACTCGGATCACTACCTAGTTGTGCGCAAGGTGCGGATGCGGATATCCACAACGGAGCGAAATCAACGAAATGCTGTGAGGAAATTTGACGTCGAAAAGCTACAATCGCAAGAGACCGCCAGAACCTTTGCCGATCGTGTTTCTTCTAATCTCAATCTTAGTCCTATGCCGCCAGCAAAAAATGCGGAAGACCAGTGGCAGCGTTGCCAAAAAGCCATCAGAGATGCCACCTCTGATGTACTGGGTTTCTCTCGCCCACCACAACGAAACCCCTGGTTTGATGGGGAATGCCGGCAAGCACATGCAGCAAAACAAGAGGCGTACAAAGCGGCGCTGCATAGAAGGACTAGAGCTGCTTACGAGCTCTACGTGCGCAGGAGAAAAGAGGAACATCGACTTCTCAGAAAGAAGAAAAAAGAGAATGAGAAGCGCTCGATCGAGGAGATTGAGAGACTTTACTGCAGGAATAATGTTCGAAAATTTTACCAAAGGGTAAAAAGAACATGCCAGAGTTTCAAAGCCAGAACAGAAGCCTGCAGGGACGAAAATGGCAACATAGTAGTAGAATCGCAGTCGGTGCTGAGGATATGGAAGGAACACTTCTGCAGACTGTTAAACGGCGATGATGATCAATATTCCGCTGTCAGGCAGAATGAGCCATTCAACAGTGACGATGGCAGTCAAAATTCCCGTCAACCCGATCATAATGAAGTGAGGATAGCGATATCTAAACTCAAATCCAACAAAGCTGCTGGAGCCGACGGCCTTGCCGCTGAATTTTTCAAGGCAGGGGGAGATGAGTTGGTAAGGAGCATGCACCAGCTCATCTGTAAAATCTGGTCGGACGAAAGTATGCCCGATGAATGGAACCTCAGCATCGTTTGCCCGATCCTGAAGAAAGGAGACCCTCTGAACTGCGCCAACTACAGAGGTATAAGTCTCCTAAATATCGCATATAAGATCCTGTCTGCCGTACTATGTGAACGCCTAAAACCGATCGTCAACAATCTGATAGGTCCTTATCAGTGCGGTTTCAGGCCTGGAAAGTCCACCATTGACCAAATATTCACACTACGGCAGATCTTGGAAAAAACCCATGAATATAAAATCGATACGCACCACTTTTCATCGATTTCAAAGTTGCCTATGATAGCGTGTATAGAGACGAGTTATACAGAGCCATGTCTAGTCTTGGCATCCCTGCCAAGCTCGTCCGTTTGTGCAAAATGACGATGGAGAACTCTCGCTGCTCCATCAAAGTCGGTAAGAACTTCACCGAACCGTTCGATGTCAGGAAAGGTCTTAGACAAGGCGACGCGTTATCATGCGATCTCTTTAACATAGCACTTGAGAGAATTGTACGAAACTCACAAGCCAACCCCGGAGGTACAATCTTCTTCAATTCTGTACAACTACTCGCTTATGCCGATGACATTGACATAATCGGAAGAACTCAGCGGGCCGTCAATGGGGCATTTACGAGTATTGAGATCGAGGCAGCAAAGATGGGTCTAGCGGTCAATGAAAGCAAAACAAAATATGTGCTGTCTACAAAAAAGGACACCCAACATCGGCGTCTTGGGCAGAACGCCACAATAGACAGATACAATTTTGAGGTAGTATAGGAATTTGTCTACCTAGGCTCTATGGTCAGCTCCGCAAATGACATGAGTGGAGAGATCACACGGAGAATTACTCTTGCCAATCGTTGTTTCTATGGGCTAAAACGGCAATTGAGTAGCAAAGCCCTATCTCGAACTACTAAGGTAACTCTTTATAAGACATTAATCATCCCAGTCCTGCTGTATGGCGCAGAGGCATGGGCTTTGAAAAAACCGGATGAGGATGCCCTTGGTTATTTCGAGAGAAAAGTTCTTCGAGCGATCTTTGGTCCCGTCTGCATAGACGGTGAGTGGAGGAGAAGGTACAATGCCGAACTATAAGGCCTGTACAAGGATATCGACTTAGCCAGAAGAGTTCACATACAGCGACTAAGATGGCTGGGTCATTTAGAGCGGATGGAGCCCAACCTTCCCGCTAAGAAAGTCTTCGAATCCACCCCGGACGGACGGCACAGTAGAGGACGACTTCGCGGTAGGTGGCGCAAACAAGTGGAGGGGGACCTCAACCAACTTGGCGTGCGCAACTGGAGGCAGCTGGCTCGTAACCGTGCTGGCTGGAGAGGTTTGTTGGTTGAGGCCCAGGTCCACCCCGGACTGTAGCGCCATCTAAGTAAGTAAGAAAGTAAGTAATCAGTGAGAGAAGAAAATAATCTTTTCCCTGACCACCAGTTTGGGTTCAGAAGTAAGCATTCGACGATTGGCCAGGTGCACAGAATTACTGACGTAATCGAGAAAGCACTTGAAGAAAAAAAGATTTGCTCAAGCGTATTTCTTGATGTCTCGCAAGTCTTTGATAAGGTGTGGCATGATGGCTTGAAAAGCAAACTACGACAAGTTCTCCCTGTATGCTTATACGATATTCTAGAATCATATCTCGGGAATAGACTCTTTCGTGTTAGACATGGAGTCGAATACTCCAAGCTCAAAGAAATTTCGGCCGGCGTACCGCAAAGAAGCGTTCTTGGGCCGCTTCTCTATTTGCTATATACTCGTGATATACCGAACGAAGATGGCACTCTCCTTGCTACGTTTGCCGATGACACCGCCATCCTAGCAGTAGGCAAAATAATCGAAGAAATGACTGCAAAACTGGAAAACGCACTGAATAATATAAATGAATGGACGAGGGACTGGCGGATCGCCCTCAATGAATCTAAATCTGTTCACGTAAATTTCACTTACAAGAAAACTAGTGACTTGCCAGTTTTTCTAAACTCGACCCGTTTTGCAAACGAGGCCAAATACCAGGGAATGAGACTCGACGCAAGGCTGAAATCGAATTCGCACATGAAAATGGAACGCAAAAAACTCGAAATCAAATATACAGAAATGGACTGGTTACTCGAAAAACATTCCCAGCTCAGTTCTGAGAGCACCAAGTGATAAAGCCGGTCTGGACCTACGGTATACAACTTTGGGGTTGTACCAGGAAAACAAATGCCAATAAATTACAAACTTTTCAAAATAAAGTGCTAAGAGAAATTGTCCAAGCACCGCGGTATATTAGAAACGAGGATATCCACAGGGATCTCGGAATTCCGACAATCGAAGCTGAAACTACAAGCTTCGCGAGAAAGCATAGAAACCGACTAATCATACATGTCAACAATACAGTCCTACACATTTTGGATGAGAGCAATTTATTGCGCCGACTACAGAGAACGAAACCTTTCGACTTGGATTAACCGCGTCTAGATTGCGGAACATGCTGGATCTTTCAGTGGAAAGTAACCTGCCAAACGTTTTAATTTCATGATAGAAAAATTGCTCGATAAGTTATTACTTAGTTGCGATATCTAGCAAATTTATATCGAAGGGTGGTGTTTTTTTAGTCAGTAGGAACCTGACACTACTATGAGCACGCGCTTGCTATTCTCATAGTGTCTATGGAAGATTTTTCACCTACCCTCGGGAAAACAAAATTTTTTTTTTTTATTTTTCAAGAAGAAATTTCCAAGTGATCGAATTTCACGTAATTTCTGGAAAATTGACGAAACTCTCATGCGTTTATAGTCTAAGAGCTGGTGAACGTTTTTAAAACGTCATTTTAGCACAGGAAATAAATATATTTTTTTGTTAAACTTGAGCTAATGATCACAAATATCAACGTCTGGCAGCTGTCTGTTGGTGCGACTGGGCCCCAAAGACGTCGAAAAAAGGGATGCGGTCACGTCATTTCAGCAAAGCTGAATTTTTGTATATGAGTAGTTTACTTGTTTATATAACATATCTTACCACTGCCAGACATTTTGGCCGGGTCTAACATCCTGCCAGACGCAAGCGAAGTTTGAATGTCGCTACTAAAGCTATGTGCGACAAATGTATCTGATAGCCGATTTTCATCGAAACTATTGAAGCATTTGGAAACACACTTAGTGTCTTTTACGAAATTAAATTCTAAATAAAATAGTATATTCACAAAATGTTCATATATCCAGTAGAACAGAAGATTTTTTAAAAAGAGTCAGTACCATTTGTTTCGTATTAAGATATCATTTTCCTACTAAATGCATCATATGTCTTCTCCCTTCGGCTGTTCTACCTGGGAAAAACAAAATAATCATGCTTTCAATAATTTTCGGTTTTTTATTGGGTTATATAAATGATTTGGAAGAATATAATTTCCTATATTACAGTATTTTAATCTTGTATATCATGGTCTTCTTCGTCGTCAGGTTCAGATCCATCATCACATAAATTAAAGAATTTAACAATTTTTTTTAGTTTGCATGGAATAATCAATATGCAATAGTATTGCAATAAAAATAATGCATTATAATATTCATAATGTATGTACCTGAACTCTCGTTTTCATCATAAATATCAGGAGGTTGGATTACAACGTCTTTCACTAAAGCAGGTAATTGATCACCGTCGAACCAAAGAAACTCATATGCACCATTAGATTCCAACCATCCATTTTCAATTGGGGATAAATTAGTTGAATTTTTTAAATGTGCATTTCTCCAAATATTTGAAATATAATGAGCCCGTAAGAAATGATGACCCAGCTCTGATTTACACGGTGGCAAATTTCCAGCGTCAACATTTTTAAATTTTGTATGGAAATCGTCATTCATGTTCATTGCATTACATGTTTTTGTAAATATCTCATATCTGGATTTATTGACGTAATTTATATTACGGATATTATACAAACGACATACAAACTCCTCTACGACTTCAAAAACTTGTTCCCTTGAGCCTTATACATGTACATCCAAAGTACCAAGCAAGATCAGTAAATGCTTTTTGATATTTGTGGGATTCATTCAATTGTATAAAAGGTCTTCGTTTTCCTTTTCTGCAAAATGTAGCATAATTATCGCAACCAGTTGCTGCATGAAATCCTGGTAAAGAATTACACAAAGACTCTCCTAGAGCATTAAACAATTTGGATAAATCTACAAATCGTCGTGAATTTCCAACGCCAACCTTCTTCCAAATGTTCAGATAGCTCTTTAAATGTTCCATGTTACCTAACATAATCACAATAACGTCTGTATCTGAGCATTTTATTAAAACATTTGCATCTTGATCGATGTCGATGTTGCAAACATGGTAGACGATTTTGGTGTCAGCTTCTTCATGTTTTTCACAAGATAAATTGTCTTCCACAGTTTTTTTCACTTTTCCATTGTCAGTTTTAAAACAGTAACAAAAGTCATAATTTGTTGAGGTTGTCCAAGCTATCTCTCAGAAGATGTTTGCTATCTTCGATAGATGGTGAAAAATAACGATCAAAATGATATCGATTCTGCAGAATACCTAGTAGTCACTTGCAAATTTTTTTTTGAGATGTTGCCGAATGTTTTTGGAACTTCCTTTAAGAGATGCAGCATGAAAAAGCCATCGATAATTACAAACAATATCAATATTGCGTATTGCCTGACTATCAATTTTGCCTCCAACAATTTCATGAGAACAGATTTATCGGTTTTACAAACTGTTCCATCTAAATGGCACATTGATAAAGGAACAGGCATCAAAGGATACGATAAAACTTTTGCAATATCTATATATTGTTCCAGGGTATTGCTATAGGGTTTGGTGCTGCTTTTCCTGTTGCAATGTTATATAAGAAATCGTTACTCAGTTCTGGTGCAAAAGGATTTATATTTTGTTTAATGTAATGCATAAAATTCTGAAGCTGCACGCAACTTTTTTCCATTCTACTTCTTTCCAAGTCTGCTGTAATATCTTGAGCTCTATGCAATCCACATTGCTTAAATACGTGCCTCCCGTGCAGGGAAGGGTTAAGAATATCACTGCAGCGCCCCTTCCCCCCAACAACCAGCGCTTGTCGTAAAAGGCGACTAAGGGGACAAATCAGATCTAGGCAATATAACACCCAAGTGAGCCTAGCGACACATATACTACCTTAAAAACCCTCCCACAAGTGTGCATGCGAGTCCGTGGGTTGACACGACTGGAGATCACCGGTGTCATAAAAGAAAGATCAAACAATACTAAAACAGGAGCATGCACGTGTCAAACAACAAACACCATCGCAATATGGTGCAAAAATTGTATTGCAAAACTGTATCATTATGATAATACTTGCAAAAAGGAAAGGCACTACCCCGCCAGGCACTACCACTGCTGTGCATGGTACTGATCCTAGACCGAGCAGAAATGTTCGGGTCAGAGCTATACGGATTCCGGGGGCTAGCAACATAATGAAACAGTTTGGACGCAATTTGAGGGTCGCGAGTTGGAACGTTGGAAGCATGACCGGTCGAAGTTACGAGCTGGAAGAGATGATGAATAGAAGGCGGGTGGACATCTTGTGTGTCCAAGAGACGAAATGGAAAAACACCGGGAATCGGGCGCGTTTCTTGGACGTTAGGACAAAAGATTACAAGATGTTCTACTACGGAACGGAAAAGTCTAAGAACGGAATCGGTATCATCCTTGCGGCAGAGCTACTTGGAAACGTCTTGAGCATTTCGAAGTCCAGCGACCGTTTGATGTCTCTCAAACTAGTAATACAAGGAGAGGTGTGGAATATTGTCAGTGCATATGCTCCCCACGATGGGTACAATCAGAAAGATAAAGATGCATTTTGGCTAGATTTCCACAATCTCCTTAAGAACATCCCAAAGGAAGAATTTCTATTTGTTGGAGGAGATTTGAATGGACATGTCGGGAAATCAAACGAAGACTGCCATGGAAGACTAGGGTATGGCACCTGGAACCTTCCTGGTGAAGACATCCTAAGCATGGGCAAATCACACGGTCTTATCGTGTTAAATACTATGTTCATCAAACAAAGCCGACACCTGATCACTTACAGCAGTGGTGAAGATGAAACTCAGATTGACTACCATTTGATAGCCAGTTTCATGAAGCCTTGGGTAAAAGATTGCAAAGTGATCCTGGGAGAGGCAATCGTTCGGCAACACCGTCTCCTGCTAACAGAAATTTTTATGAAAACACCGAAAAAAAGCAAACAAACAAGGGTCTCTGAGAAAATCAAGTGGTACAATCTGGACAAAGAAAAAGGCGAAGCTTTTGTTTTCGTAATGAAAAATTACCTCTCTCACACCATCAACGGATTCCCTACAGCGAACTTGCTTAAATAAGGCCAAATCACTGCTAGGAGCTTCAAAAGGCCACCATCAACACGCCAAAGAAATATGGTGGTGGAGTGATGAAGCTAAGAAAGTGATAAATGAGAAGAAAGCGGCTTTCAAAGCTTGGTCAAAGTGCCCCTCTAATAATAGTGACGAAAAAGTTCGCCTCGAAATGGAATACAGATGCTGCAAGAAAAAAGCGAAGAAGAAGTGCGCCCAGCTTCAAGCAGAGAGTACGGAGGGCCTGTATCGGGAGCTGGAGAAAATATTTTCCCCGGTTGCTGATGCAAACCAGGCTATCCAGGAGCTGCGAAGACACAATATGGACAAGAGCGCCACTATCTTCAAAATAGCCGCCCAAAGAAGAAACAATGCTCAGGAGATTCGTTCGCCAAAGTTCATTAGCAATGCTCATGGCCAGCTTCTTGTGGATGACGACAAAATTCTGCAGAGGTGGCGACAGTATTGTGAAGAGCTTTTAAATGAACAGTTTCCCCGGCTATACTTTCCAAGAGCCACCCCTAACTGTGAAGAAATAGCCGACATTACAGTCGAAGAAGTTAGTGAGGCGGTCAAATACTTCAAAAAACGAAAAGCGGTTGGGCCAGACGAAATACCCTCTGAGTTCTGGAAAAAGATGGGAGACATCGGGTTCAGATGGCTCAGAATTCTTATCTCCAAATTCGTGAGAGGTGATCCAATGCCGAATCAATGGAGGGAAAGTTACCTTCTCCCTGTATACAAAGGGAAGGGTGATACGCGAAACTGTGATAACTACCGTTCGATCAAGCTGATGTCACACACCATGAAGATCGTTGAGCGGGTATTAGGTGGCCGACTGCGAAAAATAATACGGCTATCTGATGATCAGTGCGGGTTTGTCTCGGGTAAATCAACCACAGATGCAATCCAAAGTATAAGGATCATAATGGAAAAACATCGTGATTCCTTAAGGGATTTGCATATTGTATTGGTTGACATTGAAAACGCATTCGACAGACAACCACGAGATCTGATATGGGTGGCGCTAAGACATCGAGGGGTTCCAGAAACCTATGTACAGATGATTATGGACATGTACAAAGGAGCAAAGACAAAAGTAAGATGCCCCGCTGGAGTAACCGAAGAGTTCCCAATCAAAGTCGGGGTACACCAGGGAAGCGTTTTAAGTCCTTTGCTCTTTATTACAGTCCTTGATTATCTGCTTGAAGGTAAAGTGATGGACCCCAAGGTACATCAGTTATTCTTTGCTGACGATGGAGCCATCATAAGTGAGGATCCTACATCCCTGCAACGAGCACTTGATGTGTGAGTGGACGTTTTGGAGGGAAATGGGTATCGCATTAGTTCAAAAAAGACAGAGTACTTGTGCTGCCCGTTCTCTGATCCACTCAGGCCTATTCCAGACATTTATTTGAATGGAACAGTGCTTCCCAAGTGCGAAAAGTTCAAATATCTGGGATCTATGATCAATAGCAAAGCAACTTGTGATGATGACATCAATCATCTTGTAAGCGTAGGGTGGATGAAGTGGCGAGAAAATTCCGCTATCTTCTGTGACAGAAAAATGCCCCCTAAGTTGAAAGGAAAGCTCTACACCGCAGTTGTACGTCCAGCGCTCACATACGGTTCACAATGTTGGACGATGTACAAAAAGTATGAGAGTAAATTAACGGCAGCTGAGATGAAGATGCTTCGCATAACAGCAGGAGTGACCAAGCTTGATCGAATAAGAAGTTCGAAGATCCGTGGAAGCTTTCACATCAAGGAAACCATCGTACACAAATTAGAGCGCGACCGGCTCAGCTGGTATTGCCACGTTCAAAGAAGAGATCATTTGAACCCTGTTAAAAAGGCAATATCTATGCACGTTCCAAAGACATCGCGATGTAGGAAAGGCAGGCCTATAAACGCCTGGATCAGACAAATGCGACGACATCGGCATTTCATTGGCCTCAGTAACCGAGTGATCCAAAATCGGCAGGCCTGCCGATATTTTCTGAGGTCAAATAGGCGAACCCCACAGGCGGATCAGTAGAAATGCAGTGAAGTGGGAGGGCTGTGATCCCTTGTTTTCGGATCATAGCCTCGCTGATAAAAGGAAGAAGAAGATTGCTTAAATACGTGCGATATTATCGTTGATCTTATGCTGTGACTTTTAGACCAGCGTTGACGAGCAGATATCGAATTGGTGAAATGTATAACTCCTGTCAATCTTTTTGCAGCATCTGCATTTATTGTCTGTTCCAACGTCAAATCTATTGGCTGTCTAGAGAATGCTTTTTCGGTTCTTTTCACAACCAAGGACCTGTTCTCAAAAAGTTGTCTTAGTCCTGGGTGAGGTTCGTCGATTTTTAATAAATTATCGTGGTACTTGACCAACCACCGTGCGTGCGATTTTGGGCAATATGTATTTAAATAATTCGAAATCTGCAGTACGAATGCTTCGTGTCAAAATTAAATAATAATTAACATCATCTACATAAATCATGTAGAACTGCGGTGTTTTGCCAATTTGTCCATTAATCGTTGCTTCTTGATATGCATTATATTTTCTAAACAATTGTATAAGATAAGATGGTCAAAAGTGGGACTTGATGTCTGTGTAGATTGAAAGTCAGTAAGATACATGATTATATCATCGCCAATTTCTATTTGTTCTTTCTTCATAAAACTTTCAAAACGTAGGATCTGAAAGCCCAAAGTCATTAAAGGATGCAGTCTCTTGCACGTGTTAAAATGCTTTACAGCTATAAATCCAGCTACTGAACCATTTGCTAAAAGTTCACTATCCACCATTACATAAGCCAATCCAGAATCATCTATAAACTTTCCGATGGCTTTGAAATAAGCCATCATAATGTGGAAGCTGCCTAGATGAATAAAAAGGCCATTGAATCTTGGCTTTTTCAGTTGCTTGAATTTGAATAGCGGCTACTGACTCTTTTTAAAATATCTTCTGTTCTACTGGACATATGAAAATATTGTGTATATACATTTACATTTTATTTAGAATTTAATTTCCTATAAGACACACTTAGTAAGTTTTCAAATGATTCAATAGTTTCGATGAAAATCGGCTATTAGATACATTTGTCGCACATAGCTTTAGTAGCGACATTCAAACTTCGCTTGCGTCTGGCAGGATGTTAGACCCGGCCAAAATGTCTGGCAGTGGTAAAATATGTTATAAGTTCTAGCGATCAATGTCCAGCTACGTGCCATCACAAACAGAAGACACACACTTCCAAAAATATGTTATATAAACAAGTAAACTACTCACATAAAAAAATTCAGCTTTGCTGAAATGACGTGACCGCATCCCTTTTTTCGACGTCTTTGGGGCCCAGCCCCCCCCAAACGCACCAACAGACAGCTGCCAGACGTTGATATTTGTGATCATTAGCTCAAGTTTAACAAAAAAATATATTTATTTCCTGTGCTAAAATGACGTTTCAAAAACGTTCACCAGCTCTCCGACTATTAGGCCTAGTCCACTAGGACTAGGTTTAACTTAAAAATTTGATGTGTCGTTTTTTAAGTTCAGTTCACTATCGAATGACAAACTACGAGGGCAAGGTGAAAAGTTATCGGCCTGACAATGAAAGACTGCGATTTTCAGTTAAAAAATGATTTTATTTTTCTACATAATCCCCCATGACTTCAACAGACTTAGTCCAGCGTTTCTCCAACATCAGTATTCCTTCTCGGAAGTGAGAGTCTGAAAGGCTGTGAAAATATTCATCTGCGGCCCTCTCAACTTCTGCATTGGATGCGAAGCGCTTCCCAGGAACAAATTTCTTCAAGTTTGAAAACAGATGGAAGTCTGAGGGTGTCAAATCAGGTGAATAGGGGGGATGGCCGAGCGAATTGTACCCCAAATCCCGCAGTTTTCCCATCGCCAACGCACACTTGTGTACAGGTGCATTGTCCTGGTGAAAGATGATTTTTTTCTTCTTCAAGCCAGGCTTCTTCTCGCGAATTTTGGCATCCAGCTGGTCAAGAAGGTTGGAGTAATATTCGCCTGTAATTGTTCTGCCTTTCTCAAGGCAATCAATTAACAGGATCCCTTTCGCATCCCAAAACACACTGGCCATGACCTTTCAGGCAGATGCGATCGACTTCGCTTCTTTGGCGCTGAACCACCGGCTTCCACCCACTGCTTCGACTGCTGTTTCATTTCTGGCGTGTAGTGGTGGACCTATGTCTCATCAATGGTGACAAATCGCCGCACAAAATCGGTCGTATCCCTATTGAATCGGTCCAAAGATTGCCGCGAAAATCGTTTGCGCATTTGCTTTTGATCGGCATTCAGCAAATGCGGAACCCATCTTGTGCAGAGCTTTCGCATCCCTAAGTTTTTGTGCAAGATGTTTCGCACCCTCTCTTCCGATATACACACAGCTTCAGATATCTCACTCACCTTCACTCGCCTATCGTTCAACACGATATCATGCACTTTTTCGATTCTTTCGGATGTGGTTGCGATTTTTGGACGTCCTTCAAGTGGGTTATCTTCGAGGGACGTGCGATCACGTTTAAATTCAGCTGCCCACTTTTTAACGGTTGACATGAAATTAACAGAGTCCCCGTAAGCTTTTGTCAAGTTTGGATGAATTTCCTTAGGGGTTAACCCATCCAAATCGAAGAATTTTATGAACGCACGATATTCAAGTTTATCCGTTTTAACGAAAAACACGCAAGACGTCTACTGCAAAAATTCGTGTAACCAAACTACTTGAGAGAACAAGTTGAAACTTGTCATACGAACTAATGAGAAGTGCACCCAGGCAGGAAACGTAAATTTTTGCTGATTGGAATGCTAGCTCTGCGTCAGGCAGAGAACTTTACACCTTGCCCTCGTATACATAGCTGCATCGGTTATCCTTGGGTTTTGAATAAGTACATCATTATTATTCTGTTTTTTGAATATAAGGTGAAGTAAACAATGAAACACATACACATTTTTTATTTACTTTCAGATCGCTTGAACATAAAGTCAACCAGTATCGCCTTACGAGTAGTGAGACAGTAATTGCAGAGACAGAATATGGTAAAATCAAAGGCGTCAAGCGGACATCCATATATGATGATCCGTATTATAGTTTTGAAAAAATTCCCTACGCTCAACCACCAATAAATAGCCTACGCTTTAAGGCACCGGAGCCTCCTTTGCCTTGGACGGATATATTGGATTGTACGCAGGGTAATCCAAAGCCTTTACAAATTCACTTCATACATAACAGACCCGAAGGAACCGAGGATTGCTTGTACTTAAATGTATACACCAATAATGTGAGTATTTACGTATATTATATAATACACAGTATTGTTTATTTCACATTATCTCAAGTCACCTCTAAATGTTGAAATGTTTTTACAAATATATTGAAGACTACATTTTTCATTATTTATTTCGATGCAAAAGCATAAATTAACTATTTAGTAAATAAAACATTTTTTTGATATATGCATATATTTGAAATTTTCGAAATGAAAAATAAGATGCGGATACATAGTAACTCTATATTATATTATTCCGTCGAATCTGTATAAACGAATCCTAATGACATTAGGAATAAATATGTGGGGATTTAAATATTGTATAGCAGCAGATGAAAAACAATATTTGCTCCCATATGAGGAATTGTAATTTCTTGTTCCAAGTTAAAATAAACTCTTTGGCACATATTAAAAGAAATTTGAGAAATCACTGCGCGGAACAGCAATTATCAGGCACGAGTTTTTTTTTCCGAGGGTAGGTGAAAATCTTCAGCAAGACACTATGAGGATCGACAGCGCGTGCTCATAGTAGTGTGGGATTCTTACCCACTAAAAAACCTCCCTTCAAAACAAACTTGTTTCTATTTTTTACTACAACTAAGTATTCGACTTATCAAGTAGTTTTCATTTCACCAAATAAGAACGTTTTGCAGGTACCTTCCCTTTAGAAGTTCCTGCTAGCTCCGCAGTTTAGACGCGGTTACTTATCGCGCTAAGTCTAAAGGTTTTGTTCTTTGTAGACGGCGTAGTAAATTTCTTTCATCCAAAACTTGGAGGACTGTAATATTTACGTGACTTTCTAGTCGACTTTTATGGTTTCTCGTGTAGTTTTTGATTTCGTCTTCTATAGTTTTAATGCCAAAATCGCTATGGATATTGGTATTTCTAATATACCATGGCGCATTAACAATACCTCTTAGCACTTTGTTTTCAAAAGTTTGTAAAATTTTAATATTACTTATTTTGGTACAACCCCAGAGTTGTATACCATATGCCCATAGAGGATTTAGCACTTGCTTATATAAAAGCATTTTGTTCTCTATATTAAGCTTGGAATATTTTCCAAGTAATCAATACATTTCTTTATATTTATTGCGTTCTTTGCGTTTTTTCTATACGTGCGTTTACCATTTCAGCTTTGAATCAAGTGTTATTCCAAGATACTTAGCCTCTTTTGCAAACGGAATTTGAACCGAGTTTGAAAAGATCGGAGAATTATTTATTTTCTTATAAGTAAAATTTACTTGAACAGATTTGGTCTCGTTGAGTGCGACTCGCCAAAGCTTTGTCCATTCATTTACTCTATCCAAAGCTTCTTAAAGTGTTTCTGTAGTATCGACGACCGTTTTACCTACTGCCAAGATAGCAGTGTCGTCGGCAAATGTAGCTAGCTCAGTGCCTTCTACTTGGGGTATATCACGAGTGTACCATATAGTAGGTATGAAACTGGACCAAGAAACGCTATCAGTACTGCTTAAGGGCAAGCATTTTGTGGCGAATATTACTTTGAACTGAAAGAGAAAAACTCAAGTCAGCTATTAAGTAATATCCAGCTTGTCACAGTCATCATTTAGCGTGGTGTTAGTTGTTAGTATTGTGAATATTTATAAAGCTACGCATAAGTCAAACATTACACTAAACACTTACAACAAAGAAGTTAGTATCGTTCGTATAATTTATGTTTTAGTTTTAATTTACTATGGTTGTAATCAAATTTGCTGCGGTTACTATTTACTTCTTCGCCATACGCGTAAGAGGTTCGTTAGAACCGTAGTTCGTTCGGTGGAAATTTACGCGGAAAATCTCGGTATTTCCGGAGTTGTAGCATCTTTCGTTTAAACCGACTTCATTTAAAAGATCCGGCGAGTCAATAAAACCATTTACTAGTTGGTGTAAAAATACTACATCACATACTTCCCTACGTTTCTCCAAAGAATGACGATTTAAGTAGAGAAGGCGGTCGCAATATGGTGGGAGACGTGTGGGGTCATTGCAGTTTAAATGGCGAAGTGCAAATCCGACAAACTTACGCTGTACCGATTCTATACGCTTAATGTGTACTACATAACATACATTGGAGACCAAATGTTAGACGCATACTCTAACTGCAGCGGAACAAAGGTATTATAAAGAGTGGATGTTATAAGAGAACACTTGAATTCTTTACTCCAACATTTTATAAAGCCAAGCATTGAATTCGCTTTATTGACAATCTGTTCAATGTGAAAATCGAAGTCGATATTTTGAGAAAAATGCACTCCTAAAGCACATATTGATGTGACTTTGTTAAGTACAGATTTATTGAGATTGTAGTCATAACTTATTAAATTACGTTTTCTTGAAAAGATCATCGGCTGGCATTTAAATACGTTCAGAAATAAATTGTTATTACAGCACCATTCAGCGAACGTATCTAAATCATTCTGCATAGCTATACAATCAGACTGTCTGCGTACAGGTCTAACGATTTTTATGTCGTCAGCATAGATTAAGATTCGAGTGCTCTTAAGTATTGCCACCACGCCATTGATCGCAATGATAAATAAAAGAGGGCCTAAGTGACTTCCTTGGGGTACACCGGATGTAGCGAGGATTGCATAGGATGTTATTTCCCGAAATAAAACTTGATAAGTTCGTTCTTCAAAATAAGAACATATCCATCGAACGAAATGATTTGGGAAGCCCAAAGACGTCATTTTAAACAGAATTAAGTTGTGAGAAAGTTTGTCAAAGGCCTTGCTAAAATCTGTATAGCTGCTTTCGACCTGGCCACCCTCTTCGACAACTTTGTTTGTAAAATAAATAAATTCCAACAGGTTGGTAACAGTGGATCTTCTATTGATGAACCCATGCTACTTGTTGGATAGAAATGGTTTGCAAGCAAAATAAGAACCATTACAAACTATAGCCTTAAACAGTTTTGGCACACACGATAGCTTGGCAATAGGTCTATAATTAGAATCGATTTCCCTTTTTGTGGGAAAGAGTTTTTCCAAATTTTAGGAAAAATGCTCTGCTTTAATGATGCCCGAAATAGCACGGCTAACGGTGTTGCCAAGGTATTGCAACAATATTTTAGTATAATCGGAGGAATTCCATCAGGGTCACAGGTAGTATCGTTGCTAAGTAAAGCTAAATGCTCTCTCACATCTTTATCAATTATTGAAATCTGGCCCATTGAGCTGCTAGAGAAACCTTCAAGGTGGGCAAAATTACTTTTGGTAGGTGAAAAGTTGTCGGAACACAAGGATAGGACAAAGAATGAAGAGAACATATTGCAGATTACAAGAGGGCTACTGCTTGATTCGCTTAAGTAAGACATATTAGCAGGATAACCATCCGTTTTGTTTTTTTAATGTTTACAAATTTCCAAAAGCAACTTTGGGATCGTAAAGAAGTGAGCCGTGCATTTTATTAATGTAACTATCGTATAGAATTTTCGATAAGATTTGAAAGTCTCTATAGAGGATAGCGAACTGGTTATAATCGCTTGTTCTGTTTGTCGTTAAATAATTTTTCCACGCTTTATTTCTTTTATTTCGCAGACTCCGTAATTGGTTATTGTACCAAGGAGCAGTTGTAGACAAATCATTACGTCTGTTTCTTACAGGTACGGACGAGATAAAACAGTTAAATATATGTATGTAAAAATGTTCAGTCATTTGTTCAATATTACTATTGATGTTGAAAATTCCTACAAAGTCAATGCTAGATACTAGTTCGTTTAGTAAATTAAAGTCTGATTTCTTAAAATCAATTTCAAGAGTCAAATTTTCAAAAGTATCATGAACCACGTCGTCATCAGAAAGAATAACGTGGAGTGGAGGATGATACGCGTCAATAGTACTCATCGTGGTGGAACTAGGTTCCACAAAACAACTACTCGAATTTGTATAAAAAACCAGGAAAAGTTGTCTGTCAAGAAATTTTGTTAAACTGCTTAGTTGCAGTAATCCACAAGACATTATATTGTCCACAAAAATTGTTTCTTGAGGTAAAGACGCATGAGCTACCACAAAACTAAGTTCGTCGTCAGAAAAGGTCCACTTTAAGTTGCGTAGATTAAAATAGGATTACAATTTCCCGATACAAAATTTATGGCATCAGTAGCATGCTTATGTATCTCGATCGAGCTTTCAGGAGGAATATAAATGTTAATAATTATAATGAACTTATATCCTAGATTTAATTTCACACAAATAACGTCCAGCAAGTCTGTATTAGGAATTGGAAAAATACAACTTTGCAAAGAATTTCGATCTTTGCAAAGAATTTCGGAGGAACGCTTTCTTGCGGCACCCCAGCCATGGTTAGATTAGGTTAGGTTAGATAGGGGCTATGAGGTTATCATAAAACACTAGGCACCAAATTAGGCACATCGCGATCCCTAGGGAACCTTCACGGCAGAAGATCTAAACCCACTCCCCCAAGCAATTAACCTCCCTACAAAATTTGAAGAGATCTTTGATATGGTTCAAGGACCTCACCTCCTCCAGGTTATCGAAGAAGTATCTACCAATGTGCTTTAGCCTTGTCCTGGCAATTCCTTGGCGCTCACAGAGTACATGACTTATGCCCTCTGACTCATGTAGGTCATCGCAGTACCTACAAACATCCGTGTCAGATAACCCTAGTCTCATGGCATGCCTCCTTAGAAGACAGTGGCCAGAGAGTATTCCTATCGGTGTTCTTAGCCTTGATCTACCTGATTTAATCATCTCCCCAGATTTTTTTGCGGTCTAACACAGGCCACAAGGCCTTAGACACCCTGTAACCATCTAAGTTTGACCATCTTAGATTAGCCGTCTCAATGATTCTGTCACGAATAATTCCCTTAGCCACGCACCCTGCTGGTTTAATGCCATCAATTATGTCGCTTCGTGGAAGCCCCGCTCCTCTTTTAGCCAGCACTTCGGCTTGCTGGTTGCCCTCAATATCGCAGTGTTCAGGTACCCAACATAATCTGATTCGGTTCTGCGTACATAATGCCCTAAGCATTGTGCGGCAATTCCTGATTATATCAGATTTGGTGGCGTAAGACTCTAGCGCCTTCAGCGCACTGTTGCCCGCTTGAAATTGATCTACCTGATTTAATCATCTCCCCAGATTTTTTTGCGGTCTAACACAGGCCACAAGGCCTTAGACACCCTGTAACCATCTAAGTTTGACCATCTTAGATTAGCCGTGTCAATGATTCTGTCACGAATAATTCCCTTAGCCACGCACCCTGCTGGTTTAATGCCATCAGTTATGTCGCTTCGTGGAAGCCCCGCTCCTCTTTTAGCCAGCACTTCGGCTTGCTCGTTGCCCTCAATATCGCAGTGTTCAGGTACCCAACATAATCTGATTCGGTTCTGCGTACATAATGCCCTAAGCATTGTGCGGCAATTCCTGATTATAGCAGATTTGGTGGCGTAAGACTCTAGCGCCTTCAGCGCACTGTTGCCCGCTTGAAATTTAATTTGTAGGTCTAGTCATAAAAGATAAGAAAGATGTCGATTGCAGCCGCATGTGTTGTGCGTAGAGCACCTGTGATGGCAATGCAAGCTGTTCTTTGTACCATGGCCAACATGTCCCGTGTGTTTTTCGTATTCGTTGCCTTCCACCACACAAGAGCCCCATACGTAAGGATGTGTCTGACTATCATGATGTATAGCCTGTGCATCATTGCGGGCTTCAGGCCCTATTTTTCTCCCCGCGGTCCGCTTACAGATGAAGAGAGCATTATAAGCTTTGCGGACTCGTTCCTGTATGTTAAGTTTCCAATTTAGTTTCTTATCCAGCATTATACCAAGATATCTAGCGCGATCGGAAAGGGAAAGCTCCACCCCTGCTAGCTTAGGCAGTTTGATGGGTGGTATCTTGTATTTTCTCCTGAAGAGTACCGATTCAGTTTTATCCGGGTTGACGTGTAGTCCACACCATCTAGCCCATTTTTCGAGACTCCATCATTTGACTTATTGTGTCAAGGAACTTGCCCTGAACTAAAATCACCGCTTCGTCCGCGTAAGCAGTGACGCTTATGTCTGTATTGTTTAGTTCTTTAAGTACCCCATTGATGATTAGAACCCAGAGGAGGGGTGAGAAAATTTCTCCCTGAGGAGTCCCCCTGGTAACGGATTTTCTTATTGAACTTTTTCCGATAGCGGAGTTAATATTTCTAGTGCCGAGCATATTGCAGAGCCAATTGGTAATGCTATGGTCGACATTCATAGATTCTAGGGCCTGTTTGATGGCCCTTCCTTCTACATAATTGAAAGCACCTTCTATGTCTAGGAAGGCTGCTAGTACAAATTCCTTATGTTGAAGGCTAGCTTCTATCTTCCCTACTACGTCGTGTAAAGCTGTTTCCACCGATTTCCCCTTCAAATAAGCATGTTGAGCTTTGCATAGAATTATTATTATTTATTATTATTATTATTATTATTATTATTATTATTATTATTATTATTATTATCGATTGTTATAAGTATACCACTGAATCTTTTCGGCATTCAATTTTTGGGACACTGCTCGGTAACCGTCGGCATCATCGACATTGATTTTCCACGTATTGTTTCAGAGAGATGTCACTTTAAATTTCGATGCCAGCGTTCCTTTAAGAAGGCAATGCAACTTATTATAGCCCGTAATTTCAACGACGTTTATCGGTGGCGGAGGACGTAATTTTAATTGTTACGGTTTTTCTTGCAACTCCTTGCGCTTTGCGTCTTTTATGGCTCGACTTCTGGTGAGGAACCAGCTTTGCATTTTTTGCTAGGTCGTTTCTTTTCGATCCAATTCGTTTCACGTGTTAGCTCTTCTTCGTCCGTCTGGTATTCGCGACTAGGTGAGCGATGTTGGCTAACTGTACTTTCTTTTTTTAGATACGAATTTTTTAAGGCATTATTTTCTTGCCTGAGTAAATCTACCTCTTTCTTAAGCTCACGATAGAGTAGCTCCATTTCGGTAAACTTGGTACGGATTACGTCGTTTTCCTCCTCAATGCTTTTTGATTTCGCTGAGTCCCGTTTTTCACGCGCTTACGCTTCCGGCGGACTTCTTTTTCCGGAGACGTTCGATCTTGTTGGTGGAGATCGAGATGCCCTTGTATTTTTTGAGAAGGGATTTATTAGTTGCAATCAATGGCTCTCCCCAGAATCCGTAGAACCGACATCCGAAGAGGGTGGATTTTCCATTGTACCTGTTCTGCCACCTGAGGTATTAAAGTCGTTTGTTTCGTTCATTGTATGTTTTTGTATACTCCATACTCGGTATACGGAGGGTGGATTTTAGTCGCCTCTTACGACACGCATGCCTACCTCGGGTATATTCTAACGCCTACCCGAAGGGGGTGATAAGCCACGAGTATAAAAAGGAAAACGAATAACATCGAAGTTTTTCTAACCACTGTACCAAAAAAAAAAAGGAACGACAGTGGACCAAAGAGTCTGAAAGCATCCTTCTTTACAAAAAATAATCTTCTGTATAAATAAAAATTAAATGATGTTCCTTGCTCATCGTATCACTTGAGAACGGCTGGTCTTGGTAGGTAGGCAGGTGGAAGTGGTGGTTCTGTAAACAGAAACCAAATTAGCACAGTTGTGCCGTTTTAATACAACGACTCATGTGACCTTGATGTGTGTTAGTGAGGAGAATCTAGAGCCAGCCTATCTTCTTTTTCTTCTTCTTCCCTTTTCAGCGAGGTTATGACCCGAAAAGAAAGGATCACAACCCTCCCACTTCACCGCATTTCCACTGATCCGCCTGTGGGGTTCGCCTATTCACCGGTAATTTCCCATGCACACTTGTAGGAGAGTTTTTTAGATAGTGTATGTGTCGCTGGGCTCACTTTAGTGTTATATTGCCTAAATCTGATTTGTCCCCTTAGTCGCCTTTTACGACAGGCGCTAGTTGTTGGGGGGCGCTGCAGTGATATTCTTAACCCGTCCCTGCACGGGCTAATCTAGAGCCAGCATGTGGAGTTTAAAAAGAGGATTAGCTCATTTATGTTCTTACCCGAGATCTCCTCAAGTGTATTATAGAAGGGTTTGCCTAATGCTTGATGCCTAGCCCTGGCTAGTGCCGGACAAGTGCACATGTAGTGGATGATTGTTTCCTTTTTGGTGGCTATGTTGCAACTGCGGCAGTGTGTATTATATGGGATATCTAGACCAGTGTCCCATGATTATCGCGGTCTGGCAATATCTTTGCGCGTTCTGTTTAATAGAGCGGTTGTTTTAGTCTTGTAGTTGGGCCACATCTTTCTGAATATGACACAGTTCGTTAACCTAGACCATTTAAGTTTAGCCTTTCTAGCAAAGATTGAGGAGATGTTTGTCTTAATTGCTCCGAGTGGGGTGTAAACAAGTTCCGCAAGTGAGGACTGGAGGGCTGAGCCTCGCCTGGCCAGTTGATCAGCATGTTCGTTGCCATCAACGTCGCTGTGACCTGGAACCCAGACTAGGGTTGTGGAGATAGCCGTCACCATAACATGAAATTCTTCCGGCGGTGTTTGGCGGTCGTGTTCTATGTAAACGGAGGTGATATACCATATAAGTCTGCACTACCTACGTTCTCTATTTTAACCGTTATTAAATCGGATGAACTAAAATTTGGACATATGAAAGCTTTGATATGTTTTTTTTTAGCTAGAATACAGGTTCTTGGCTTACCATGATTGATGTTATTCCGGTTGTTAAAAAAGTTGTATTTATTGTCGTTGAGGCCCTTAATGTTAGGACTGTTTACCCAGGGCTATTGGACAATGCTGATGTCAATGTTTTCCTCCTTGAGAAAAATCACCTGATTATCTGTAGCACTAATCGAGCGGTGCAGATTAATCTGAATGACTTTTGACATTGGAATTATCTGTGTTGTTTGTGGTTTGGGTTTGTGGTTTTGGTGGTGTTTGTGGTTTCAATCCTGATGTCCCCCAACAATTCGTGGGCATCGTCGACTTCGTCTGAGTCGTCAGTTAAACCAGAGGATCGGAATATTTTTACTTTGGCATGTCTGATGCCGAAGCTAAGTCTGCATCCGTTCTTCTCAATGAAGACAGCACTTTCCTCATTAAGTAGAAGAAAGAAGGAAAGGGTATTGTTGTAAGGTTCCTCAGCCTTGATAACTTTCCAGTCATCCATGGAAACCGTACGGTTATGCATCTTCAGGAAATTTAGCGGCAGGTCGTCTTTAGTGGCTATGTTTGAGAGCCAAATGCGGATTCTCGATCTCCTCGGAATCTCTCTGGCCAGGATCAGCTTGAGTCTCAAGTCGTCCCATGCGTCACGGATCTTGTGAACTCAGCTTCTTAGAAATTCCTTAGAGAAGGCGTCCTCACATTTGATTACCCTGTACCCTCGTATGACCGCAGCTGAGTCGAGGCAGACAGCGGTCTTCCTTGGTTGTTAATTAAATGGTCCATGACCATCTCGGATAGTTTGACCTCAATGGCTCGCCAAACTTCGACTACCTTACCGTCGGTAGATAGGTCGCCTACCAGTGCGGCTTGGAGGTGGTGTCTGACAACCTCGCTGACAGTTCGTGTCGCTTGGAAAGCCGAGGAGGCCGAAGGGTAGTTGGGGTTGGGTGTTGACAGCTTAGATACGTTAATCCTTTAGGAATCGGACTTGATTTCCTCCTGGGATCGGTTACGCTTTGCCGCCTCACTTTTTGAGACTTGTGGGGTATTGCGGAAGTTTATGTACTCATCGACAACCTTCTGGTATTTGATTTTATCGGCCTGGTCCCACTTGAAAGCCGTGCCGGCTGGTAATTAGTAATCTTACCCAGCATGAAGATGCACGCTGGTACGCGCTTTTCCTACGGTTGTTGGCTGACTTGTTAAGATTAGATGTTTCACGCTTATGGGAACTAAGTCGAGTGTCCGACGCGGTAGTTATAGTGGCTGTTAGTGGTTTGGGGAGCGTCTCACTCTCCGCTGTTTTTTCCTGGCTGGAAACGAGCAGTTCATCTTCCGATGAAGCGCCGTAAGGCAAGAATATGACCGACCCCGCCCGTTCGTGCGAAGGAGCTCGTTAGAGACTGGTTTAATCCCCAGCCTTGCATTCTTGGGCACGCGCTCACTCCACCACTGACATCAGGTATCTCGATCCAATGGCCAAAGAGCATAAGCAAAGTATTAAGCTATTGTGGAGCTAAGAATTCTCTACAATGCCTCTTGGTCTTGGGTAACCCCATCTTGACATCGTACAAAACTGCTGTGGTCGTTATTACCGGCTGGCACCCATCTGGAGGGTTAGGATGAAGATTTTTGCCAACCACGGTCCAATTTGGCTCATTTTTTTTTTAATGTCTGCAATAGTCCGAATAAAGTTTCTACGGAAAGAAAAATTGGAAAAGTTGACCGGAAAATTTAAAAAACTGAAAGTGCTTTTTTGCATGGGATTTCTTTGTTTTTCTCATTTTTACTTTGCTTATGCAGCACAGACTGAGCTCAAATTTTCAGGCAATCTTTGGCATTGGCTCGAGAGTGTTCCTGTGAAGTTTGGTCAAAATCGCTGAGCTTTAATTGTATAGTACTTTAGTACTAAAACAACATTTTCTCTAATAGACTTAGTCCCATGCGCCTGCCTGACAGTTATTTTTTTTTTGTTAGGCGCAGCAACGCACATCGGTTACCCGCTTCTCTATATATAAAATTCAATGTACCTATGTAGCTATGTTTATATGCTATGGGCTCCGAAACTACCGAACCGATTGCACTCAAATTTGCAGTCAGTGAAGTTTGGTCATAATCGGTACTACTTTAGTATTAAATTACTTTAGTACAAAAAAAAAAACTGTTCTCTAAAAGACAGCCCATACGCTGCCTAACAGTTGTTGCTCTAGGCGCCTTCCTGACAGTTGTTTTTTTTTTTGCTTTTTTTTTGGGGCAGCAACGCCCGCTAATAGATTTGGCTTAGCAAAAAAGCTAACATTCTCCACCTTTGATGGATTCGAAAAATTCGCACATATGCAGGGTGTTCATTAGTGGCTTTTTCTGATAAATATTGTTCGATTATAGATAGAGATATGAGATTTTTTATAAACTTGGTGTGTTGGGAAGAGTGGAAAACATTTTTGTTCCTAGGATGATCTTAAAAACCAGCGGTTTTTGAAATACAGAACTGTTTCCATCCTACCTGGTTCTGGCCAACCCCACCCCACCACCTATTCAACGAACAAAAAAAAAATTATCTCATGCTGAAAAAACGAATCTAAAGGAAAGGAGTAAAAACTTATTCAGACATCGGACGAAGTAAACGATAGAATGGAGCAGAAAGTGATAGGAAAAAAGTACTCGTATGTATACCTGAGCCTGGAAAAAAGCATTCGAAAATAAATTCTTTAAGTTTAAACTATACCTATGCCAACTTAAAACTTAAAAGAACTCCTACTACTAATACTCCTAATTGAATTTAAAATTTGTCAGGATATTGTGTGTGTATGCTTCTGGACTTAAAAATCTATAGACACCTGCCGATCTCTTTTGACAACTAGAGTCGTTTCAAATTAGATGTATTAGTTTTTGCTTCCGTCGTCCCTTTTCCACTTTTTCTGTTAAGCACACACAACAATGCCACTTAATTGTTAGAAAAAGGATGATAAGAGAAAAAAATGGCAACTAATTTTAAACGAGTTTTAGTGTATTTGTCATAATTTTACATCTCGAATTCCACTAATCTCCCTGTTTTATGTCGTCAGCATAATCATCAATATTTAACACTGGACACAATTTTTCAACTATTTTTAGCTTCAACCAAAGGAACCTCGTCCTGTTATGATCTGGATCTACGGCGGTGGTTTTATAATGGGAGAGGCAAATCGTGATTGGTATAGTCCTGATCTTCTCATGAAGAAGGACATTGTATTAGTTACCCTGAACTACCGCTTAGGACCATTTGGTAAACTTTACTAGCTTCAAATTGAATCAATTAAGAAAAATCCATATACACTGCCTCTATTTACAGGATTTTTAAGCCTCAAAGATCAAGCATTGGACATACCTGGCAACGCGGGTCTCAAAGATCAAGTCTTAGCCATAAAATGGGTAAAAAACAACTGCGCCCGTTTCGGTGGCAATCCAGATAATATAACAGTATTTGGAGAGAGTGCTGGAGCAGCTTCCACCCATTATATGTCTATTACGGAACAGACAAACGGTCTTTTCCAGCGTGCCATATTAATGTCCGGTTGCGCTATCACGCCTTGGGCATTGACAGAACCAGACAATTATGCATATCGTCTTGCCAAATCAATTGGATATGCTGGTGAAGACAGCGATAAAGATGTTCTTCAGTTTTTATTAAAAGCGAAAGCTCGTGATTTGGTCTGCGATGATCCAAAGCTGTTAACACCGCAGGAGCAGCGTAATGGCGTTTTATTCTGTTTTGGACCAACTATTGAACCCTATATTTCAAAACATTGTGTTATACCTAAGCCCCCAATAGAAATGATGAAAACGGCCTGGAGCAATAAAATTCCAATTGTAGTAGGGGCTACATCATTAGAGGGATTGATCTTCTATCCAAGTTTGTTTTCTATACAGGTTGAATTTGAGAAGATGTTTACATATTTTTTTTTTCTTTTGCAGATCTTAAGAAGGAGCCAAGGGTCTTGTACGAACTAGAAACGTGTGCTTATATAGTGCCAAAGGAAGTCGTGACCGACAGAGAAAGTAGCGAGTGTTTGGAACTTGGTCAGAAATTGAAGAGAGCTCATGTGGAAGACGAATCACCTAATCTTATCGACACATTCATTGAAGTTAGAAAACAAAATTATAATTTGGTTTTTCTATTTCTTACCAGCAAATTTGTTTTAGGTGTTATCCTACCAGCACTTTTGGCACCCAATTCACCGATTTATACTTTCCCGGTTGAAATATGCCGATGCACCTACATATCTTTATCGGTTTGACTTTGAGTCTGATAATTTAATTAATCCGTATTATTTAATGCGATGGGGTAAAGGTGTACAAGGCGTTAGTCATGCTGATGATCTATCGTACCTATTTCATACATTGATGGGACGAAAGATGCATAAGAAAAGCAGAGAATATAAAGCTATCGAACGAACAACTACTATTTGGACTCAATTTGCAACTAATGGTGATCCAAATTCTGAGATAACACAGTCGCATCCTTGGAAACCTTTGGAAAAGGGAGATGAAACGTATAATGTCCTGAATATCTCCGACGAAGTACAGGTTATTGAACTGCCTGAGATGGAGAACCTTAGAGTATGGGCTTCATTGTATCCAAAGGACTTACTTTAAGTTAAAATGTACATATATATGTATTTTTGTATTACCTTAGCACTCATTATATTCATTAATATATTATTATAAATAAAGTTGTAAATAATCTGAAAATTAATTTGTAGACAAAAGAAGAGACGAAAGGCATCCGATAAATATTTTGCATCGCCGCCGGTCGCCTTGCGAGGTTAAGAAAATATCAACGAGAAGTTGCATCGTCCGAATCAAGGACTAAGTTGTTATAAGTGTTGACCTGGTTATTTCATTTGGTAAATAGTGTATCCGCTTGAATTATTTAAAATACTCAGACTTAAAACAGTGCAAAACTGAACTTAAATAAGGTTGGTCGTTATGGTTATGAGCGAAAGTTTTCGTCAACAACGTGATTTGTCCGCAACTGGGGGACTTGAGGCTAGCAAAGTTCACATTAACGAAATCTTTACATGCATTTAAGTAAAAGAATTGGAGGAAAGATGGGAGCTGCAAATTTGAATCACTTATGGCAGGCCCAATAGGAGCGAGTTATATAGAGCCATGTCAGAAGGACTACAAAAGAATGCACGACAACACCACCAACCAGTTTCTATACGTATATACCAATATGCTCCAGAATCAAAAATCAAAAAAAAAAGCACGTACCCAAATTTATCTTCTTGCTTACAATAAAGGAAGGGGGCGTGAAAAGGGCCTTTTCTACGTAAAATAAAGACAAATTGAATAAAAGATCAATACCGACACTATTTTTTATGATATAAATCTGTGACAATACCACATAACAGCTTAAGTCCACTTAAGTCAAAAGTAAGTTAATTATAGCAAAATATTTCCAATTACATAAATTATTTTCCCCCAATTTTTTACTTGCATACCTGTAAAGACTGCTGAGTTATGGGTGTTAGAGTAGAGGTGCAATTCAAAAATTTCATACGATTTACGCGTAAGCCACAACTTTAAACGCTTCTCCTGAAAAATCGTACAAGTCGACATAAGCTATTTTTTTTTTCGTATTGCCACAGAAATACACGTTAGGCTACTGTTTTAAACTGTTTATAACCCGTCATTCATCTCCAGTCATCCACAAAAGTCTGCGTACAGCGACGAAACTTTGGAAAACAGAGGCGTTGTGGCCAAATAGTAAATAATATGTCTTTCAAATTGCAATATTTCAGTAAAAGAGCATTAAACCCATTCATTTTGAACAATATTTTATTTTTTTTTATTTTCTTAAAAAAAAATTAACGAAAACAAAAAAAAGTCATTAAATACATTCCACAAAAATTTGCGTACAGCACTGAAATAAAATGGAAAACATTAGTTCAATTGAATAAAAAGTAATTATTTCTTTTTACTTTTATGGTTAATATTTTGTCGGATATCCCTTCTTCTTAATTACCTCCTTCAAACGGTTTTGCATAGAAGAAACTAGTTTTTCTGTACACGAACTAGTAATATTTCTCCATTCTGCTAGTAAGGCTTCCTTAAGTTGCATTTTATTCCGAATCTCACGCGTTCGGATCCTGCGTTCTAATTCATCCCACAGGTGCTCAACGGCTTGAGGTTTGGACTCTGCGGGGGCGTTCGCAGCATGTGGGGAACGTTGAACAAAAGCCACATACGCACATTATGGGCCGTATGTTTTGGGTCATTATCTTGCTGGAAGTAAAAATCATCCGAGACTCCCAGTATTTCAGCACTGTCTCTTAAATTTCTTTTGAGGATATCAATGTAGTTGAACTGGTCCATGATTCCTTCGATTATTTCCAACTTTCCGCCCCCGATGCAGACATACAGCCCCATACCATCAAACCTCCACCTCCATGTTTCACTGTCTTGACGGTATACTTGGGATTTAGTGCATTGTTTTGACGTCGCCAGACTCTCAAGCGGCCATCCGAACCAAAAATGTTATATTTTGACTCGTCCGAAAATATAACCTTGCGCCAGAAGTCTGCAGATTTGTTCACGTATTCCTTTGCGAACATGAGACGTTTCTGACGGTTAATTTTATTCACCAAAGTTTTTTTTTCTGGGTGTGCACGACTTAAACCTCATATCGACGATGACCCTTCGTACTGTTTCTGGATGCACTGTGGTGTTATTGTAAATTTCGATATGCGAACTTATCTTTTGAGCGCTAATGAAGGGCTCCTGCTCCACAATCTGCTTGATCGCCCGCTTATCCCTCAGAGTTAGCTTCGGTGGTCTCCCAGATCTTGGCTTTGACTCAATTTCACCTTCATCCCTAAAGCGACTTATTGTTCTCTGGATCGTTGACCGGGGTCTTGAAGTTATGTCAGATATTTGAGAGTACGACTTTAGCTGCTGTATGTATAAATTCAAAATCAACTGCCTTTCAGACACACTTAATTCTTTTTTTTCCATTTTCTGAATTAATTTTAACCGAATTTCAAACTATTCTCTCTACAAGCACTACAAGCAGACAACCACGCAACTTATTCATATCCTGCAAAAAGAAATGTCCCGTTACTTTAACGGAATTCTGGGAAGGAAAATCTGTAGCTGTACGCAAACTTTTGTGGAATGAATTTAATGACTTTTTTTTGTTTTTGTTAACTTTTTCTTAAGAAAGTAAAAAAAAATATATTAATATTGTTCAAAATGAATGGGTTTAATGCTCTTTTACTGAAATATTGCAATTTGAAAGATATATTATTTACTATTTGGCCACAGCGCCTCTGTTTTCCAAAGTTTCATCGCTGTACGTAGACTTTTGTGGATAACTGTATGTATTTTTGAGAATTGCTGGGCTTGGTTTGTTAGGATACGATCAAATTAAGCCTACTTTTTTTATAATTTGCGCGCACTCAAGTGGTTATAAATACCCTTAACATGCTTTTACACAGTGCAGGCGTTGGAAAGGATAGATGGAGAGAGAGAAAGACTTGGTGTAGTGATTTGAAGCCCAATTGTTTGTGTTTCAAAGAAACTTCGGGCGTGGGTAGATAACTGGGAAGATTTTTGTTATTTTTTGTCTTTGCTTCTGATTCACTGTACAGATATATAGTTAGTAATTGTTATAAATGGTGGTATTATTCCTTACGTTGAAAAGTGAAGTATCTAGGTTATACGAATACATACCATCAATCAAGAGTACCATAAATTATTGCGATGCTGTCTCCGACACTATAAAGGAGATATATTCGGTTTTGCGTAATTTGAGGTCACATCTGCTTAAAATCTACTATGAAGAATAGCTTAGCAAAAAGTTTGATTTTACCATACCATATTTCGTGCTTTCGTGTTTATCCGTTTGGACTATGAGTGGCCATAAAATCAATACTGGTTTCAATGACTGTGTAAGATTTATATACAATATTCCGAGTCATAACAGTGTTTCTCATCTTAAGGCATTCCTTTCCGGAATAGATTTGAACCAGTTCTATTACTACAAACATATTCTGAAACTCTATAGCAACAACAACAAATGTTCTGAATTCTTAAACAAAGAGCTTCAGTTTGCTTTGTCTACAAGAAGTTTAAAAGTAATTACATATACCGCGCATTTCAATGGAGTCGTTAACGAGTAAGCAGGGTCGAAGTACTGCCATCTACGAATCAGTAGATGATTGAGGTTGAGACTTCCGTTTCCGAGTACCTACAGTGCCTCACAAAAGTCATGGGACAGAAGGCAAGGACAAGAATTTGAACCCATTTCGTTATGGGAGTAAGCAAAAACGTGATTATTGTTTATTTATTTAATAACACTGCATAAGATACAAAAGTTACAATAACACAATTCATGAAAAAAAAAAAACAAATTGTAAAAAAAAAAAACAAGAGGAAACATTACTTCAATTAAACACACAACCATGGGACAATGTAACCTTAGTGGTCTGACAAGTTCTTAGGATAAAGTGAACAATCCTTCGCCGAAATCCTCTTTAACTAGGCCTTTTTTAACTTTGTACTTCCTTAGTTTGATTTCAGAAATATCCGAAAGGTGTTCAATCCAATTGAGGTCCGGAGATCGAAGCGGTGTTTCAATGACCCTTGACAATTTTAAAGATACTACCATATGACCAAACGGTGGCGTGGCAAAATAGCATCATCACCTCCCCGCGGTGCCCGCTGGATAGCTATCTGATAGTGAACTAACGATGAGCGTATGCACATCTGGGTGAACTTCAGCGCGCATATGTTTAACCGGACGAGGCATCTCTTGTTGACCTGATCGGCTGAAATATGCATCTCAGAAGTCTAGCGAGAGCTCCTTCCTCAGAAGGAGGACGTGCGGCGGATGAATTCTCTCGATGGAATCAACGGTGACGTCTACAGAGCAGCGGATACCTTACCGGAGCTACTTCGACATATTTGGAACTGAGGTCTGTAAGGATTTTCAATACTACGTCAGGGTATTGAAAAAGAAATGGTGGCGGATGAACTCTTAATGGGCCAACGGCAGCACTCATATCCTCAAAGTGGGTTACAGACATTGGTGTATCCAGCCCCTCGTCCTAGTGATTGCAAAAAAAAGGATCTGGCCCTCAGGTTGGGGGTTGTGCCGTCGGGTTAACTTCCCTACCACGTAAAAAACGTTTGGTTACGAAGCAACCAACAGCTTCGGATATCGATGATTTTACTGTTGACGACCTAAGAAAACGTAAAAAAGACAACTATCTTCGTGTCTGCACGTGGAATGTTAGGTCCCTCTACAAACCACGTGCAGCCGAACAACTTGCGGGGGCCCTAGAGTCTCTCAAAGGAGACATTACCGCCATCCAAGTAGTGCGATTAGATGGGCCGGGCAAAATTATGAAAAACTGCGACATCTACTACGGCGATTGCTACAGACAAAAAGGACAGCGTCTATTCGGGTGCGGATTTGTCAATGGAGGAAGACTTAGGCAAGAAATCTTGAGTTTCCAGCATGTGAACGCGAGCCTTATGACTATCCGTATCAAGGCTAAATTTTCCAACATAAGGCTAATATACGTTCACGCCCATCATGAGAAGATGGACGACGCGACAAAGGATGACTTCTACCAGCTCTGGACAAGACGTATGAGCAATGCCGCAGCAACGACGTTAAAATTTTCCTAAATGATTTTAACGCAACGCTAGGAAGAGAGGAAGTCTTTAGTAGCGTGGTCGGAAAGCACAGCCTGCACGACATCACATTCGGCAACGGACTCAGGCTAATCGACTTTGCAGCGGGGCGAAACTTTGTCGTAGCTAGTACCCACGTCTCGACATTCACAAAGGAACATGGCTCTCCTTTGATCGAAAAATCGTCAACCAAACCGATCACATTACGATCGACGCAAGGCACTCTCCCAGTATTCTGGATGTCCGGACTTTTCGAGGAGCCAACGTGGACTCGGATCACTACCTAGTTGTAGCCAAGGTACGGATGCGGATATCCACAACGGAGCGAAATCAACGAAATACTGTGAGGAAATTTGACGTCGAAAAGCTACAATCGCAAGAGACCGCCAGAACCTTTGCCGATCGAGATTCTTCTAATCTTAATTTAAGTCCTATGCCTCCAGCAGCAAATGCGGAAGACCAGTGGCAGCGTTGCCAACAAGCCATCAGAGATGCCGCCTCTGATGTACTGGGTTTCTCTCGCCCACCACAACGAAACCCCTGGTTTGATAAGGAATGCCGGCAAGCACAGGCAGCTAAACCAGAGACGTACAAAGCGGCGCTGCATAGAAGGACCAGAGTTGCTTACGAGCTCTACGTGAGCAGGAGAAAAGATTAACATCGACGTCTCAGGAAGAAGAAAAAGGAGCATGAGAAGCGCTCGATCGAGGAGATTGAGAGACTTTATTGCAAGAATAATGTTCGAAAACTTTACCAGAAGGTAAAAAGAACGCGCCACGTGCTGAAGATATGGAAGGAACACTTCTGTAGATTGTTAAACGGTGATGATGACCAATATTCCGCTGTCAGGCAGAATGAACCATTCAGCGATGTGACGATGACAGTCAAGATTCCCTTCAACCCGATCAGAATGAAGTAAGGAAAGCGATATCTAAACTCAAATCCAACAAAGCTGCTGGAGCCGACGGCCTTGCCGCTGAGCTTTCCAAGGCAGGAGGAGATGAGTTGGTAAGAAGCATGCACCAGCTCATCTGTAAAATCTGGTCGGACAAAAGTATGCCCGATGAATGGAACCTCAGCATCGTTTGCCCGATCCTGAAGAAAGGACACCCTCTAAACTGCGCCAATTACAGAGGTATAAGTCTCCTCAACATCGCATATAAGATCCTGTCTGCCGTATTATATGAACGCCTAAAACCGATCGTCAATAACCTGATAGGTCCTTATCAGTGCGGTTTTAGGCCGGGAAAGTCCACCATTGACCAAATATTCATACTACGGCAGATCTTGGAAAAACCCATGAATATAAAATCGATACGCACCACCTCTTCATCGATTTCAAAGTTGCCTATGATAGCGTGTATAGAGACGAGTTATACAGAGCCATGTCTAGTCTTGGCATCCCTGCCAAGCTCGTCCTATACAAGGACATCGACTTGGCCAGAAGAGTTCACATACAGCGACTAAGATGGCTGGGTCATTTGGAGTGGATGGAGCCCAACGTTCCCGCTAAGAAAGTCTTCGAATCCACTCCGGATCGACGACGCAGTAGAGGACGACCTCGTGGTAGGTGGCGCAATCAAGCGTGCGCAACTGGAGGCAGCTGGCTCGTTACCGTGCTGGCTGAAGAGGGTTGTTGGTTGAGGCCCAGGTCCACCCCGGACTGTACCGCCATCTAAGTAAGTAAGTATGACCAAACGGTGTGCGATTTATGTATAGGGGTCGTTGTAATTAAACATGTTAAAAAGTCACATTTTGTCTGCGCTTTTGCGCAAATGATTTTTAATAAAAAACAAATAAATACATGTGTATTTAGGGCAACAGCTCCAGTTTCTCGCAACCACTCGTGTTGTGTGCGTTATATTCTTTCACACGAATGGAAGGGACCTACTCGTACAGTTTCGTGCCGTATCCGAAGGGCAATTTGTTTTGGAGAAGCTTCGTAACAGCAATGCTCTCGGATGTTTGTCAGATTTCGCGAGAGGTGGGACCGTGAAAAAACTTTTTGGTGTTTCTGGGATTCGAACATGGAGCCTCACGCGCAGCGGTCCGACACACTAACCACTGCGCCACGGCGGCGCCCACATGATGATTTTTATTTATGTTCAAATATACCCACTGGGTCATTCTCTCCTCCATTTACACCACCAACCGACATACAGTCCCATACAAGAACCACGACACCGCCATTCTCATCTACTGGTAGCAATAGCAAGTTCTTCCTTGTGAACTTGATTACTTAGCTTTTGCTATACGGTAATGCGTCTATCACATCCAAAAATATTGAGCTTACGTACTTTCATATGCATATTATCTTCTTCTATTAGGTAAATTAAGAATCTTTAAATACAAAAGCAAAATCGATTTTCCTTGTGAACACCGTTTCTCGAAAACTACTAGACGTAGGTACTTGCACAGTTATTCCTTATTTTGTCTAGATGCGAGATAAGAAGGGATTTTCCGAAATTCAAGGTCTAAGTGGCATAAAAGGGGTAGAGATCGAATTTTCCATCTGTAAATATTGATTCCACAGCCGTAGCTCAGTACTGGCTCTCCGGATTGAAAAAATAAAAAATCGGTGAATTTAGTAAATTCGCCGCCGATTCATTTAAGGCATAAAACATCCTTCTGCGTCGTCCTGAAGATGAGCAATGCTAAAAACAATTAATCAAATCATCGCCCAAAATTTTCCTTCAGTGGGACCACGGCCAGCAGTCATGCAGCAGTGGCTATCGTTGCAAAAGTATGTGTGTGTGAGTATATAGGCGCTCTATCCCATGATTACGAGCCCAAACGCAAAATAGTTGGTCTATAAAGCAATTGATACTTACACGTGCTTATCCTTTGCAGTTTTGAAACAAATAACTCACTATTTAATGATTAACGCAAGGTTTAATTCAGATTAAATAAAATAAGCAACAAATAAGGAAGTAACCTAAATAAATTCACGATAAGGAGTGATCTTATGGAAAAAAAACATGTTTGCAGTACTTTTTTGAACGCAAAATAGTTGGTCTATGAGCCAAAATTTTAATTTTACCACTCTGTTACGTCACCTTTTTTCTTAATTACTGCTGCTATTCTTCGTGGCATAGTATCAACTAGTTTTTCACATTCTTCAGCAGTAAATGATTGCCAAATATTAGTAATTTTATTAGTCCTGAAGAGTCCTAGCCGGCTCTTGTCTCAGTTTCTGCTTCATCTTGTGCCAAACAGTTTCGATTGGAGAAAGGTCAGGGCTGCTGGAATGCCATTCCATTAAAGGAATACCTGCAGCAGATAACCATCGCGTTGTGGACCTAGCCGTATGACAAGAAGCGCCATCTTGCTGAAATATGTAACTTCTGTCACTTGATCGAAGCCGTGGTATTGATGAAAGAAGTAGCCCTTGCAGAATATGTTCGTACTTCACAGTATTAACCAATCCGTCAACAAAGTGTAAATTCCCAACACCACGCCCAGACATGCATCCCCATACCATGAGAGATGCTGGGAACTTGACGGTTCGTTTTAAACAATCCTTGTGAAAGGGTTCTTTGGAGGTTCGAATCACACGTTTGCGTTCGTCGTCAACGTAAACCTCAAACCTGGATTCATCGCTCCAAATAACGGTTCGCCATTGACTTAATGTCCAGTTTTTACGTTCTTTCGCCCACTCAATCCGTCTTTTCTTATGTTTAGGCGTCAAAAGTTACTTTCCTTTCGCCTGAGTTTTGCATGAATGAAGTTATTTTAAAATTTATTATATTAAATTATTTTAAAACAAACCTTATAAAAACGGTAATCCGTTTTTTTCATTATTCTTTTGCAAGTATCGACAGAAATTTTTTTCTTAATGCGACTTTTCCATTCTACAGTTAAGGCAGCGGCAGTTTGGCGTTGGTTTTCTTTGATCATTTTTTTCAACACACGACAATCACGAGGTTTTGCTATCGTTGGACGTCCCGTTTTTTTTACATATTTCCACATTTCCGGAATTTTTGTATTTTGTAATTATGTTTTGCACTGATGATCGCGGCAAACAACATTTTTTAGCTATATTATAGCTGAATAATCCCGTTTGGAATGCCTTAATTATCGACTGCCTAAGATCTCGCGATAGTGCAACGCCACGCGCCATGTTTGACCAAAAACTGATACTAACTTTGCATAAACAAAATGGTCATGCAACAACAAAAATCATTTCTCTCAATTTGTTCGTAACGGTTTAACAAATCACTATTAAAATAACACTAGACCAACTATTATGCATTGAAAAGAGAGGACTAACTATTATGCTATTATCTTTGTTGCAGTAAAACTGACATTGCCACCGTATGCTTCATTTATTTTGTTTCTCCTGCACTAATTTTATTAAGAATAATTACTTTATTACTATTTTCATATATCTACTTTTGTATAAATGACTGCTACCAACCAATTAATTTCAGCATCGGAAAGATTTTTTGTGTTAAAAATCTAAGTAGACCAACTATTTTGACTTTTGGTCGTATGTTTTGATCTTCAGTGTGCGATCTCTTCTAGAGTTAAAATTGGAAAAAAAAACATTATCAGTGCCAACTCTAAGATATTGTAAATTTTATTAATTAAGATATCCATGTGCTGTCAAAACTTAATGCAATTAAGAGACTTGGGAATATACGCGTAGGTGCATATGTACATATATACATATGCATGTACAGACATATAATAAACATTACAATATTTTTCCATTTTGTTAGATGAGATGTTGTCGATGGTTGGATTTGTCCACATTTTAGAATGTTTTAATGGATTTAAAAAAAAGTGTTTGTTGTGAGGGGGTTTGAGTGTGCTCTGGTGGAGATTCCCACGGGGGAGCTAATAATTGAGTTTATACATTTTTGGTATTGTATTCAGTTGCCAATTATGTTTCAATAATTAAATAACCGTCAAATAAAATGAGGGCGAAGCCAGGCGAGCACTGGTCAGCTAGTTTTTGTATGTTTAAGCGAACATAAAGTTTACTTTTAGCCGTTCTTCCATTATAACCAGCTTTCCTCACCGTTTCAGGATTCAGTACTTTCCTCTTTCTTTTCTCTAAATAAGTTCCTAGTTTTGGTGCACTAGTTCTTGGATTTTGTCTAATTTCTCTTAAATTTTTTTTTTCATCGCGAACATCTAAGAGTTTCTACACAATTATAACTATAATTTTCGAATTTCTTTTTGCGACGTATTGAGTATTTGAAACTACGATACAAAATTAACTTTCCAGGGTCGAATTGCTCTTCATGATTATCTCAAAAATGGATAGGTATAAATAATGAATGCGAATAAACATGGACATATTAGAGAAAAAACTCTGTTATTTCTAATTTTATCCCATGAATTGTTTGCATTCTGCTCTCTGACTTTCCCGTTAAGTGACATAGCGTGCTTTGTCATTGCTTTAGTTATTTATCTAATTTGAAACAATTAAATGCTACTCTAAAACTTTAGCTGTTGTGCGATTTTTTTGGTAAATTTCAAGAAATACATACATATGTACATATATGAGGCCATCAGCGCAAAAGTGGTGTAACCCACAATTTTTGTTGGTTGCTGTTCTGGTGTTACATACATTCCTTACATTACCAACTCTCAATACAAATCAATACAAAAGTGGTGTAAGCCACCTTTTGGGATTCAAAAGCAGATGGAGCTGAAAAAATCGTTTTTGCACAGAGCCTAATATAACAAAGTAATAGAGCAATCAAATTTTAAATCCCCATTCTCTCCTAATTAAATAGTTTGGGGTTACACCACTTTTGCGCTGACAGCCTCATATATTGTCTTTGCTTGTCCCATGACTTTTGTAAAGCCTGTGTGCAATTGTGTTTAGTTTAGTTAAAGCATAGACAAATAATATATATTATATATAAGATAAGATAATAAGATATCTTATTTATCTGTGGTTAAAGAAAGCTATCTATTGGGTACACAATTATTGAATTAGCCATTGTGATTGTGCTATGTTTTCATCTCAAAAAGCTAAATTAATGAAAACGAACAAAATGTGGGAACTTAAAGAACGTTTTAGACGGATAAAAAAGTTGAAATCTCCTTGCAAGGAATTTATAAAAAAAAAAACTAAGTAGTCTTCGAGCTGATTACGAGCGGTGACTGCAAATGATTACATTTCCACGCAAATACCACGACAAGAGTATGTCTGCATAAATTGGGGTGTTCTGCTCATTCACATCAGCAGTTTACAAGAGCTCTAAAAAGATTGCATACCTTAAGGCAGCAAACATCTTATTTGTCTGCCTAAATGTGGCTTTTACAAACTTTGATATCTCTCAACGGGGAATAGCACCTTTGAGGGTCGCAAAAATGCAAATCTTTTATTTTGCTTAAATGATATTTTGATATGTATAGAATATGGTATATGGTAATTCCATTGACATTGAGTCGGTCTGGAACACTTTTCATGTTAAAAATAGCCATGTTTGTGCGCAGCTTCTTAACGCGCGGAGATAGAGAGAGAGAGAGAGAGAGAGATCGGCGGAGCTGAGCGCGCATTGACCGAGCAAGCAAAAAAAGCTCGCAGACAACAAATTTCTACTCGAAACGCCACAAATGCCGAAGATATAATTAATGTGGAAGAACAACTGTATGGTACAGGCATTGCCGTTTAACGGTGAGAAGCTAATAATTACAAGTTTTCTCTTTGCAAAATTTTAAACGCGATTTATGGAAAACACAATTTTTCAAACTGGTGTACATCATAGCTCCTACAATTTACATCGGATTGACAACGGACACTATTTTTCTACTCCCAATTAATTTCTTTGTGGAAGTACGTAGCCGTTTTTATTTGATTTTTTTTTTTTTTTAAACCAACTTTATACACGATTTTTTAGTGTAAATTTGTACACTTTTTTTTTCCAAATAGTGTCAATTTGGAAAAATTAATATATTTGATAAATCGTACGTACTTCCAATCTATCACAGATTAGGAAATCACAGCCGGAACCATGTGCACCAGCTGGACCCACGTGACGCAAACGGCGCAAATCGTGAAAAAGAGGTCAAATTTGATGGTCAAATGTTTTCTTCTCCTTAATAACATACACACTGATGTAAGAGGGTTCTCTAAATTCAGAACATAAATTTGAGATATTGGCGCAAAATTATAGTCATCTGATTTTAAAGAATGTTAGTAGCCACTAATTAAAATCTCTTTAACTTTAAAGCCGGTACTTGACTTTGAATTGAATTATAGCAAAAGTTTAACCTACCTACAACTAGTATCGACCCAAACCCAAAAATTTAAAGTTTGAGAACAAAAACACAGTTTAGGGACCAATGTCGTATATAAATTTCAGCCGTTGGTTGGCTGAAATTTGGATTTGAAAAAGTGAAAAAGAATGGCGGATGACAGATGGTTAAAAGCCCACTCTAAATGTTAAAAGGTGCTTTAGGTGGTTTTAAAGTTAGCGCGAGGTGATACGTATAAAGTGGGTCTTATGTCGAGTATAAATAGGAAAACACTAATATTGACTTTGTTACGTGCTAAAATCCTTTTAAAGTGTACTTTTATAATTGCGCCATTATGATTTCACGTGGAAAGTGTAAGTAACTATTTTTTCCACGAACGAATTTCGATTTGCATAGTGTTCGCAGTTATTTTTTACTGAGTGTACATATTGGCAGTCAGTATACCTACTGTACTGTACTGTACTGTACTATACTGTATAAAAAGATAGCTTTCCAAGCATGGGATAAGTGAAGTTAAAAAATTACGGAATTGAAAAGGCGCGTTTGGAATTGGATTGGAACACGAACCAAGTAAAATGGAAGCGAAGAAAGCGTAGTAGCGTAGCGTAGAGTTTTTAACGTAACTTAGAATGCGCTTCATCGATACGCTAGTCGATTCATAGGCAGCAAACTTCGGAAAAGATGTTCAACGTAGAGGAACAAATTAAAGTGCTTATATTTGTAAAATTGCTACCCAATGAAAAAAAAACAAAAAAAGAGATTCAATCATCGAAATATAATGAAGACGCTCAGGTCCACTTACTAACAGACGACAAAGAAAAGGATAGGTGGAAAGAGTATTTCAGGGCATCAATCAATGGAGAATTTCCGCGCAGAGGCGTTTTTTATGTGGTTGTTCGCCGAAGTGCTCAAGCAGTGATAAGAACGAATCATGGAAGGGTAGTCGGATCAGATTATATACATTCGGAAGTATGATTTATGGATTGGCAATATGTGTATGAATTAGGTTCTAGGCCAGCAGAGCGAAAGCTTCCTTGTTTCACTGTAAAAGACGACACGAGAAATTGCAACAACTATCGAACGGTGAAGACAATATCTCAAAGAATGTATTGAACGGACCGAATGGTAATTTCTAATCCATTGAAGAAGAGATTCATCGATGCCATATGGACCCATTTTCGACAAAAGAGCCTGATGCCACACTTTGTCAAATACCTTAGAAATATCGAACGTAACCATCTTTGTTTCGTCGAAGTAATGGAGAGATTGGTTCCACTTCTCGGTGAGATATGCCATCAAATCACCAGTGGACCTATTGCTACGAAAACCGTATTGCCGGTCATTGAGGAGTTTCCGTGAATCAAGATATTTCATAAGCTGACGATTTATCAGCGTTTCCATGACCTTGGAAAGGATGGACGTTAATGCAATGGGTCGGTAATTGGAGGGGTAGGACAGACAGTAAAGCTTACGCAAAGGTATTGCCAGCGTGGAAGAAACCTCTTCAGAACTATGGGGGAGATACCATCTGGACCAGCGGATTCGTGTATGTTAAGACTTTTGAGTACTCCTGGAACTGTGCGTGTGCGAAAGTGCAAAGCACTATCTGGCAGGGTGGATTTAGCTGCAAAGTGAGCAGCAAGCAGATTGGCTTTGTCTAAAGAGCTGACAGCTCAAATGACATTGGAAATGACCGTTGGGATGGCAGGCGTGGCAGAATTTTTAATATTTTTGACGAATGACCAACAATTTTTACTATCTTTGGGACATTGTAGAATTTCTTGCCTGAATTTTACACGTCGAATATCAGCATTGCAGTCATTTCTGGGTTGTTTAAACTTCTTTCGGTTTTCCTCAGAGTTGTTGGCTTTATAAGACCGAAAACTTACCTCTTTCAACCTGACAGCCTCTTTGCAGCTCTGGTCAAACCACGAGTTTGCCTTTTTATTCTGTTAGGAATAAAGGCATCCATACCTAAGAAGATGGTGTCAGTAATCATGTAAGCGGCGGCATCCATATCGCTATCGAGGAAGCATAGTGACCAGTTAAAACTCCTAAAGAAATTATTAAGGGCGTCCCAGTTGACTTTCTCGTAACGCCATATTTTTCTTTGCGAGTTTTTGCTTTCACTGTGTGGTCAGAGTACGAGAATTTTGCTGATACGACGTTGTGGTCAGACCGGCCTAGAGGCGCTAAAACATCAATGATGTATTTATCAGGGTGTGAAGTAAGAAACAAGCCCAGAGAATTGGCAGAATGACTTTCAACGTCCGGTATACGTGTAGGATCATTTACAAGCTGAGTCAAATTCTTTATCTCAGCGAAAAGTTCGACATACCTTTCTTCTAGTGTTATCTGACCAGAATGTCGAAGCCAATCCGAATTGTGTATATTGAAATCCTCCGCAATGACGATTTCAGTATGAGGATACAGGGACACAATTCGTGTGATGGAATCGGACAGCGCATCAAATTCGTAAACAGTCGCGTTGCTATCCGCACTAGTGCTTCTGTAGATAAAACAGTAGTGGATAATTTGCTTACGGACGGTGAATTTTAGCCATTTGTAATTAAATTCCGGAGTGGAACAGTGGCCATACTGTGGTGGAATTTGTAAGCTACACACTACGGACGTAAGTGGCGAGGCCGCTATGGGGAAAGAATAATAGCACTAAGTTATCTTTGCAGCTTTAGATCGGAAGATTCTTCGACTACCTGTGTTTCGGTAAGTGCCAAAACAGGTGATTTATGGGAATCAACGTGGGCGTATAGGTCAAGAAATTCGTTCGAAGCCCACGAATGTTGATATAATCAACTCTAAATTTCCTCATCACTACAACATAAAAACACAAAAAGACACAACTCTGACGAAGTGTAGATTCTAAGTATAGTTTTCCACAACAAACTATCGCCGGTGTTGTGCCCAAACGACAATCAGCTGTGGTCCCCTATTTAGAAAAACACTCACGGTCCGGTATACATCAGATGTTACGCTCTCTCAATCATCGCAGCTGAAAGCATGTAAAGAACATGCGACAATTGCGATGCGATGACTAAGAAGGCAATGACTAAGATTACCGAAAATGAATTGGGCTATTTCTAATTGTATTGTTATTGCTTGGATGGTGTGGGGAGAGATTGATAATTTTTTTTTTTTTTTGTTAATTTGGGTTCACTTGGGTTTCGACTATTTTTTTTTTTTTATGGTTTGTTGGTGGGTGGCTGGAAATTTCTAAAAACGCGTCTGCACATAACGACGGGCAACACGGCACTAATCGATCTGGAAAGGGTCCTATTTTTCAATTACGAACAATATTTTTGTTAAGGAGAAACATTAATGAAACTGGAACGACTTCTCTTATTATCGATAACGCTATCGTGAGAAGCGTTGTCACAGCCCTTCAGAATACATTTAATAACTGGATTGGCGTTAGTTTTTGAATCAGCCGCATGAAGACCGAACATTTGCAATGTCGTTCTATCGAACCCGCAAATCCGTTCTCGGATATTCTTTTAGGCGGAGTTATCATTACAAAATACAATAAGTTTAAATGCCTATACTTGCGCTCAGTCTTAAATGACTAAGGAAGTTTTGACGACGATATTGCACACCGAGTGCGTGTGGGGTGGTTGAAATGGTGAGAAAACTTCGCAGTTTTTTCAAATCGAAAAATTCCACTTACACTTAAAAGCTTACTTTATACGACTGTCGTACGTCTGACATTAATATAACGCAACATAATGCTGGACTATGTATGAAAAATATAAATCAACAATGACGGAGTTGAAAATGTTCCGAAAATTAATAGCGACTCGAGTTCTAGCTGAATTTCAAAGAAGTGGCAGCAAAAATATTTGTATCACTCAAATGTAAAACCAAATAGCAAACTCTAGTATCGGTAATAATGGGATTCAAAATAGAGCGGTATGTAGAATGCTATTGAAGAACTAGCCAACTCTATAAGTGGCGTAGGAGCAAGGCAGATACGTATTGTAATAATAAAACCGTCTTCAACTACCAACTTCACTTTCGTTATATGTACTTTAAAATAATCAAATACATACATTTTCAATACATACATACATTTCAAATGGCCCAGTAATCCTTCATGAGGGTCGCGAGGGTAGGATGCTCAGGTGGACTCTCCATCCTTCTCGATCCTCCGCCATTGACTCCAACTCATCAGGAGGAATCCCTAGACTGCTCCAGGAGAGATGTTGGACTTGGTTCAACCATCTATTTCTAGGCCTGTCGCGGGGTCGTCTACCTGATGGCACGGCCACCATGGCACGTCTTGGAAGCCGGTCTGGGGGCATACGCACTACGTGACCAAACCATCGAAGCAAAGATCGTTTCGTTCGGAGAAGTAGCTGCTCAACATTGAGCGCCTCGCGTACTCTGGTGTTGCGCACTCGATCCCTACGAAGTTCGGCCTTCCTTATAACAAATAATTTTATTCTAAATTAATCTCAGCTTAAACAGTCTCTACAAATTCACTTTTAATCACAATATTGTTTATTCTCAGCACCAATTTGTAAATAATTAACTCTCACAGTAATCGCACTTAATCGTCGTTATTTTCATCTCTATCGACTGTGTGTCTTCTTTGGTGGTGGTTGGGGTATTTATACCAAATGCAAGAGCCTGTAGTACATTTTCGAACATGTTAGATTTCATTAGGAGCGAATTGTGGAATGTGAAACGTGGAACAAACTGATGTGTATGATAGCATTAGTGTTGCTACACCTTGCTCGTTGGTAATGCACTGCGAAAGGTACTTTCTGTGGATGCTGCAGTGTGTAGGAGAATGGTTAACATTTTACGTGTACGGACGCATTATATAATCTAATATTTATAAAAGAAGCAGAAAGTTATTGTAAGATACCCTCTACAATCATATGTGCCAATGTATATGCTTGCATACGCACGTACGAGTGCATAATCTAAGTTGTTATAGTATGCTGTGCTCAGAAGCTTTTTTCGATTTAAAACATTCGTAGCTATTATCAGTGTTTCACCTTCATCCTTGTATTCCGAGCACTTCTTTCTGCTTGTTGCATATTTTTAAAAAGCGCGTGAATTGCCCTAGAAATATTGAGTGCAGTCTCGGACTCCACTTACACTTTAAAACAAAACTGCAGTACATCGCTAAATAAGCTAAAAAAAATAATACGATGAAATTATTGCAAATGGTTTCTACTCGTGTGACTTAATTTTATTAGTATTCAGTTTTCATAGGAATGTAAATCTATACTCGTACATATAATAAAACTATAAATACCTGTCTGTACGTTTATTTGAATAGGCATCACGCAAAAACTACTGCACGAAATTGAACACCTAATGTCTAACTTAAAAAATGGTGTATGTTTCATCGTTATCCGCCATCTAAAAGCTGAGATCTAATCAACTAGAATTTAATCTCGAATCTGCACTCAGTGGAAGTAATAATTTTTTTTTTCTTCGTTCTCATTTTGCTGTCTCTTCGTTATCTTTAAGAGCAGAGCCGACTGGCTAATGGAAGCAGAATGGTACTCGTTGTGTTTTCCTATTCTTCGGGTTTCTTCTCTGGTATACCTACTTGACGGGTTTTGTGCGTGTTTGTTTGTGCTCTTGTGGAGATTCCCACTGCGAAAGTTATAATTTACGTTACACATTTTTAGTATCTACTAGGTGTGGCACACAACTTCGACCGGGTAGAATAAAAACGGTTATTACAAGCTTTATGTAATAGGTAGATCACTTACTTACTTACTTACTTACTTACTTACTTACTTACTTACTTACTTACTTACTTAGGTGGCGCTACATTTCGGGGTGAACCTGGGCCTCAACCAACAAGCCTCTCCAACAAGAATCTCCACGGCGATGATTCCCTCTACTGCGTCGTCCCTTGGGGTTAGATTCGAAGACTCTGCGGGCCGAAGCGTTGGTGTCCATTCGCTCTACATGTCCTAGCCATCTCAGACGTCCAATACGCAGTTTTTTGAATAGGTCGATGTCGCTGTACAGCTCGTAAAGTTCGTGATTGAACCTTGTCCTCCAAAACCCGTCAACGCAAACGGGACCGAAAATCTTACGAAGAATTTTTCTCTCGAAGCGACCAAGGATATCTTCATCCTCTTTTAATAAAGTCCATCTTTCAGCGCCGTAAAGCAGGACTGGGATGATCAAGGTCTTGTATAGAGTCTCCTTAGTTGTTCGAGATAGGGCTTTACTGTTGAATTGCCTTATAAGCCCAAAAAAACAGCGATTAGCAAGAGTTATTATTCGCTTGATTTCTGCGCTGATCTTGTTTGTAGAATTTATAGCAGAGCCAAGGTAGACAAAGTCCCTTACTACCTCGAAGTTATAGCTGCCCACGGTGACGTTTTGTCCAATTCATCCGTGTTGGCTTTCCCTTTTTGTTGAGAGCATATGGTATGCTTGGTTTTGCCCTCGTTTATCGCTAAACCCATTTTGGCCACTTCCGCCTCAATGCTTGCAAACTCACCGGTGACAGCCCGCTGAGTTCTTTCGATAATGTCTATATCATCGGCGTATGCAAGCAGTTGTACAGACTTGTAATAGAATGTGCCTCCGGTGTTGGCTTGTGAGTTCCGCACAATCCGTTCAAGTACAATATTAAAGAAGTCACATGACAGCGCGTCACCTTGTCTAAAACCTTTTTTGACATCAAAGGTCTCGGTGAGGTCATTACCGACGTTGATGGAGCAGCGAGCTTTCTCCATCGTCAGACTGCACAGACGGACAAGTTTGGCAGGGATGTCAAAACTAGACATGGCTCTATAAAGCCCTTCTCTATAGATGCTGTCATAGGTGGCCTTGAAATCGATAAAGGGATGGTGAGTATCGATTTGGATTTCTTGGGTTTTCTCCAGGATCTGCTGAAGTGTGAAGATTTGATCGATGGTGGACTTTCCTGGCCTGAAACCGCACTGATAGGGTCCAATCAGGGTGTTGATAAAAGGTTTCAGGCGTTCACACAATATCGCAGAAAAGATCTTAAGTATATGCGATGTTGAGGAGCAGTTGAGGGGGTTTCCTTTCTTGTCGATCGGGCAAACGATACTGAGATTCCATTCATCAGGCATACACTAGTCTGACCAAATCTTAGAAATGAGTTGGTGTATGCACTCTACCAATTCATCCCCACCTGCCTTGAAAAGTTCGGCCGGTAAGCCGCCAGGTCCAGCAGCCTTGTTGGATTTTAGCTTGGATATTGCTATCCTCAATTCATTTTGGTCAGGTGGACGGAAATTTTGACTATAGTTCGATATCTCCACCATTACGGGGGTCAAGGGGCGAGCGCGCTGTGCACCGATAGGGGCACAGATGGACTCTCTGAGATTAGACAACGGCATCGACTTAGGATAGGCACATGGAACGTCTCATCGCTCACAGGGAAGGATCTTGAGCTTGTTGGGGAGGCTGTTAAAAGTCGACTAGATATAGTTGGCGTCTCTTCAACAAAGCAGAGAGGTTCTAAAACTGTGGACCTTTCGGGTGGGTGGAAGCTCTTCCTGTCAAGAGTTGCACCCTCAATGTCTGCTCGGGCAGGAGTGGGGATACTCACAAGTCCCAGGTTGACAGGCAGAGTATTGGAGTGGATACCATTAGGAGGGAGAGTTGCGATCTTAAAGCTCAAGCTTGAAAGATCAACTCTGGCATTGGTGCAGGTGTATGCACCGAACCTTCTGTCAGAGTACGCAGCTTTCTTAGATGAAGTTGATGTTGCCCTTGAAAAGGTTGCAGATATCGATTCTTTTGTCCTGATGGGTGACTTCAATGCTCATGTGGGTGTAGATGTTATGACATGGGGGAGTGTGATTGGGAGGAACGGTGATCCTGATCAAAACGCGAACGGAGAGAGGTTGTTGGATTTTTGTTGTGAAAATGGCTTATCCATCATGAACACCATCTTTCCACACAAAGACATTCACAAATACACGTGGTACCGTCAGAGTCTTCAGAAGAAGTCGCTGATCGATTTCTTTGTGGCACCATCGTGTCTGAAGAGAATGGTTTGTGATGTTCGCGTATTGAGAGGGGCCGAACTGTCAACTGATCATCACTTAGTGCTGTGCAAATTGTATCTTAGCGAGAGAGTGCCTCCCCTACCAAAGCGTAAACCAAGGATGGTTACACGCATACGATGGGAGAGGTTACACAACGATGAGATACGGGAGACATTTGCGCGGCAAATATCTGAGAGGTTTGAACGAATTCCAACTGTTCCATCAAATGTAGAGGAAGAATGGCAACTGTTTTCAACAGCGGTTATTGCCTCTGCGGGAGATGTTTGTGGAGTGAAGCGGCTTGGTGTGGCGGCTGGTGGTGAGAAAAGAACTGCTTGGTTTAAAACGCCCGGAGTTCAAGAAGCCATCAGAGAGAAGAAGAGAGCCTTTAAGGTGTGGATTCACTTGGGGAACTCCGATTCTCGAAATCGGTACACTGAGGCGCGAAGAACTTGCAAATTAGCTGTGAAAACAGCGAAAGAACAGTCTTGGAAGGAGTTTGGCGAGAAATTGGAACGTGACCACAGATCTGCAAATAAGATGTTCTGGCAGACCGTCCGCCGACTCAGAGGAAAAAAGTTGAATATCGTTGAAGGAGTCAAATCCAAAGACGGTAGACTTCTTTCCCATGAGGTCCTCCAACACACGCCTCTTCCTCCCACACGCTCACTAGATTTAGATTAGATTAGATTAGAGATCTTTCTTTCCAATGAGGAGGACATCTTACGCAGATGGAGCGAGCACTTTTCAGAATTGCTCAATCCCGAACAGGGCACCGAAGATGACAGACCTATGGTCGAGAGTTGGGCGGAAAATAGTCCTACGGTAGAGGAAGTAACTTTGGCGATCAAAGCGCTAAAAGTTGGCAAATCTGCTGGTGTGGATGAAATTCGGCCAGAAATGCTCAAAGCTTTAGGTAAAGAGGGAGTTCAATGGCTCTCGCGTGTCATTAAAGTGGCCTGGGAATGCGGTGAAACACCTGGTGATTGGCAAATGGGGGTGATAGTTCCTCTTTTTAAAAAAGGGGACAAAAGAGATTGCGCCAACTATAGGGGTATATCTCTTTTGAGTCTCCCTGGAAAAGTCTTCGCTAAGGTGCTAGAAAAGCGTTCCAGAGCTGTGGTTGAGGACAGTTTGTGGGATGAGCAGTGCGGTTTTCGTCACGGTAGAAGCACAACCGACCAGTTGTTCACTCTCAGAATGGTTCTTGAGAAGGCCTGGGAATATGCCAAACCTGTCTACACTTGTTTTGTGGATTTGGAAAAGGCATATGATAGGGTTCCTCGAGGCAAACTCTGGAGTGTTCTGCAGGAGTATGGGATTGCTGGTTCCCTGTTAAGGGTGATTCAGTCTTTATATACAAACTGTAGAAGCTGTGTTCGGATAAACGGTGTTAAATCAATACCTTTCACTGTGGGCGTTGGACTCCGCCAGGGGTGCGTTTTGTCACCTCTCCTCTTCATTGTATATATGGATTGGATGTTGCAGTGCAGCCGTAGCGGAGAATGTTTCAAAGTGGGAGACCTAAGGATTAGTCATCTGCTCTTTGCGGATGATTTGGTCATCCTTGGGTCCTCTCAAACCGAACTTCAGCGCGCACTCGAAAGGTTTGTAGCCGTTTGTGATGATGCTGGAATGAAGATCAACGTGAACAAATCGGAAGTAATGGTCGTTTCCAAAAAACCCATTCAGTGCACTCTGCATGTTAGTGGAGTCCCACTGAAGCAGGTGGAGAAGTTTAAGTACCTCGGGGTTTTATTCACGAGTGATGGGAGGAGCAATGCCGAGTTATCCTGTAGAATTGGTCAGGCTGGATCAATTTTGAGAGAGCTTGGCCAATCTGTTATAAGGAAGGCCGAACTTAGTGTTCAAGCTAAGCTATCGGTTTTTAACTCGGTGTATGTTCCAACTCTCACCTATGGTCATGAAATTTGGGTAGTGACCGAAAGAATAAGATCGCGGATACAAGCTGCCGAAATGAGGTTCATTCGCGGTGTTGTTGGAATAACTCGTAGAGATCGAGTGCGCAACACCAGAGTACGCGAGGCGCTCAACGTTGAGCAGCTACTTCTCCGAACGGGACGATCTATGCTTCGATGGTTTGGTCACGTAGTGCGTATGCCCCCAGACCGGCTTCCAAGACGCGCCATGGTTGCCGTGCCATCAGGTAGGCGACTTCGCGGAAGGCCTAGAAATAGATAGTTGGATCAAGTCCGACATCTCTCCTGGAGCCGCTTAGGGATTCCCCCTGATGAATTGGAGGATCGAGAAGGATGGAGAGTCCACCTGAGCATCCTACCCCCGCGACCCTAATGAAGGATTAGCGGGCCATTGAAAATGAATGAATGAATGAACTATACATCGCAACTCACTTTTGACTGAAGATAAAAGCTGAAGTAGTTCCTAGTGAAAATTGTTGTTGTTCTGTGTGCTAAATTCTACTTCACTGGCAACCTCTGAGTTGCGATGTCTCACCAAAACACGCCTATGGCCTTTGATAGTACAAACGTACGAGTGTACCAGGCACGTATGCTACATACATTATAGTTGGGAAGTACTATACGGAGAGAAGCACCAAGAAGAAGAGAATTGTGAATGAAATGGCAATCATTGTTATGATGTGACAAGTTATAACGCTTTTGTAGTTTACTATGACCGATTTTTTATACTAGATTCGACATCTGTTTTTATCTTAGCCCGGGGCTCGATCAAAATTTGTCTATCTATATAAGAGTATGTGCGGTTTCAAACGAATCTTCAGAAGTTCTTAAATAAGAAAGCTAAATCATTAAGAAGTTGCAGATTAAGTGACACTAAAAAGCAAAATGAAAGGCAATTTAATCGGAATATAGGAGTTCACAGAGAATATTCGCCATCCGACTTATAGGTATGTAAGTTTTCTAAGTGTACTCATCATCTCCCTGGGGCCTCTACAGGAGCTCTAAGAAAAGCGAGAATAAAATACTACGTCGGTTTTTTTCAAATAAGTATAACCCTTTTCGTTAAATGCATAAATCTTTCTCCCAAATAAAGATCTTCTGAAGTAGGCAAAAATGTGTGCATATTTGTGGACAGTAATAATTTGTATTTTTGTAGGTGTAGGGATGCACCCAACATTTTCAACGTTTCTTCTTTTTCTTGCGATGACGAAGATAATTTAACCCTTTACTGCATGATTTTTCTTTTTCTTGAGGAAAAAAATATTCTTTTATGTATTCCATTGGCCTGATTACGAAAATGATAATGATTTTTAAAAAATATTGAGCCGTTTTCGAGATATTGAGCAATTTGTATACATATCATATATGAATATGATATATCATGCAGATAAGGCACACTTTTTTGACGTCTCAAAATTGGTTTAATTTCACTTTTTTCTAACTACTATTAATAAAATAAAATGTTAAGGCTTGTAACAAAAGTAAAACAAAATACATAACTAAAACTTAAAAATTCAAAATTAAGTTATTTATATGTTTATATTAATAAGATCTTAAGTTTCAAGAGGAGAGAAATCATTTGATGTGAAAATCTTGAAAACAATCTCTGTCTTTGTTGAAGCAAAGCGCTCTTTCCCATTCTGCACATTTGGCAAATGTTAATTTTCCACACCCAGGCAGCTTACACCTTAAAAGTTGAGGCATATGGTTAAAAAGATAAATGGTTAAAACCATCTAGAACTTCTTCCGACGAAACAGGTGCTGACCTTCTCCGCTTCGATTCCCCACCACTCAAACGACAAATTGTTTCCGGTACCGATGTCTTGAAATCGGCTAGGGACATGGTTTCTCTACCGGAACAGTGAATTGGTTGTCTGGATCACATTACTTACTTAGGAGCTACAGTTTGAGGTAAACCTGGGCCTCAACCTCCTCTCCATTTATTTCGCTCTTTAGTTAATTGACTCCAGTTGCGCACTCCAAGTTGGTCGAAGTCCCCTTGGACTTGAGCGTGCCACCTACGGCAAGGAGGTCCTCTGCTGCGTCGTCCCTCCCGGTTAGATTCGAACGCTCTATGGGCCGTAGCGTTGGTGTCCATCTGCTCTATATATCCTAGCCATCTCAAACGTCCAATATGCAGTTTTTTTGACTAGGTCGATGTCGCTGTACAGCTCGTATAGTACGTTATTGAATCTTCTTCGGGAAATCCGACCGGAATCTTACGAAGCACTCTTCTCTCGGAGTGACTAATGATATCTTCATCCGCTTTCAATTAAGTCCATGTTTCAGCGCCGTAAAGCAGGACTAGGATGATCAGAGTCTCCTTAGTTTACTGTTGAAATGCATTACTAACCAAAACAACAACAAGAGTTATTCTTCGCTTGATTTCTGCTCTGGTATCATTGTCAAACTTGAAAGCAGAGCCTAGGTTAACAAAGTCCTTTACTAAACTGAAGTCCCTTACTACCTGCATTACACTGCCAAGCAAACAAACTAGATTCAGCTACGATTGATTCAATAATGTCGGTATCAGAAAGAAGAAAGCGTAGGGTGTGTTTAGTTCCATAATATTCTAAGGTAATTCCGAACTTCCCTTGAATTCTAAATTTTCGCCAAAAAATCCAACTTTTTTCAAATCATTTTTGAATAGTGGTCCTCAGTGGTCTTAAGTTCTCCAGCTGTTGACGGTCGTCCAACCACGGCATTTAGATTTTCCGCATTTATAATGGACAAAGACTCAATGTCAAAGAGCTCATTATCAATTTGATTATCTTTCTAGACTTCGATATCTTCAAGAGAATTTAAGTGTCCTGGCTCCTCATTTCTTATTTAAGTTAAATTTAAACAAAATCAGCATTATCCAAATCAGTCCCACCTTCACATTCATCCTTACTCTCATCCCAAATGCATATCAATTTCAAAATTTCTTCATCAGACCTAATTCTTGAGGCCATTTGAAACTAAAAAATTACACGTAATGAATTATCTTTACTGCATGGAATATCATATATGACATACATAACATATATGATAAGTGAATTTTGAACTTCGTTGTTGCTTGAAGTATCATATCCGATATCTATGACTTTATGTTCACTTTCTTTGTAAATATGTAATATTTAAACTCAAAAGTTTGTACAAATCAAATAATAATAATATTTTCATGCAAACATATAAAAGAATTGGTACTTGCACCCTTTATTTAATTACTATTGGCACAAAACAAAATTGTTCACAAGAGCTTAAGAAAACTAACCTTCACTCGTTGCAGTTTTTGGCTAACGGTAAATGCAGCGACCGAAGAAAGTCACTCAACTCTGGATGTGAAAACAAATTACATTTTGTTTGTGAGAATATGCACTCACTAATTGGAAATTTTCCGTAAAAAATGCGTGAAAACATGAAATAAAAAAAACATATCATATATGATATGCTATGCAGTAAAGGGATGGTAAAAGTAAGTCCTCTTTATCACTTGACATCTTCGCAACAACTAAATAAATTACGCTTGCAAGTCGATTCAGGACGAATTTAGTATGCGTCTTTGACGAGACACTTGTTACGTGCAAATTTTGCACGAAATCCCTGGTCCCCTCCGTCCTACCAATTCTCACCCGTCCACCATTTTTGGCCTTTCATTTTTATTCCGTTGTCTTCTTGAAGCAGTGGTCTCGTTAAGCGTTCCTGGATGGTTCCGCCATTCAGTGCTTATTACTTTCCACACCCTTCAAGGGGGCAACCAAAGCAGGTACTCCGGGAAACAAAGCCCAACGGTCGGTTGGCAACCCTCTGATGCGGATGGACCGTCCGCCAACGATGTACATTGGTCAGCGACGAGTGAGACGAGCGACGATGAAGAAGAGGATGGACTGCCCTAATATCTTGCCCACACCACCAGGGCATATGTATCTACAACATAAAGGACGAGTACACAACAAGATACATCGTGAACATCACACATTCACCCAAACATCCCAAACACACCAAACACAAACAACACAACTTGTACGACCATGAGCACCGGTCAACGGACTGGAGGAGGCTCAGTCCAAATTCAGCGATGGCCGAGAGCCCGACGTTTACACTGAATTATTTGTATGGGGTGGCACGTCATCGGCTAGTCCCTTTTCCCCAAATCTGCGTAAGATTCCACAGGGATAGCTAGCTTTCGCGGATTTATCAAAATAATAGGAATACGAGTGGGTACTCAGGCTTCTTCCTCCTCAGGAGTGTCCAACGCAAGGCGTTGTTTGACACATTTCATTTTAGAGTCAATAACCTCTTCTACCATGCTAGGTCCAACGCCAAGCGTTGTTTGATAAACTTCCTTTTCTTCTCATATTCATTCTTCGCTTTTGTATTTTTCGCGATTGTTTGGAATATTTCATTTTGCGTTCACTAGCCCCTCAATTGCTAGCGCTTGCTGTGAACGTGGCACCAGGGTAAAGAGCGAACCCCGGGAATGCGTAACCCGACCCTCTGAACTGCCAGTTGTTCGGGCGATTTCAGAGAGAGAGAGCCATTGGAAAAATGAAAAGAGCTGCTGGATAGCGGCGTTCAAGGAACGGTTGCATGCTTCAGCAAAAGAGCGGAGTACTGCACATAAAGCCGTCCCTGAACTTTTGAATGGTTGAATAAGCGGTAGGCCAATTTGCAGAGAGAGGCTCTCGGTCGGTTAAGCAAAGTGCTGAGGCGAGTTCAGCACTTCTTGGTGAACCACGAGCGAGTGTAAACGAGCGCTAATATCTGAGGAGTTTTTTTTTTACTTTGTGAACGATCCTATTTTTGAGCGGAAAGGTCCAGAAGAGACCAAGGAAAAAAATATAAGAGCGGAAAAGGAACGGCCTGAAGAGCAGGAGTAACAGGAAGAGTCAAGGAGGAATAGAAAGAAGGAACAGGAAGGAAGAGGATTTTGAGGAGAAACATTCTGGAGAAGAGGAGTAGGGAGCAGGTTACCCACTCAGGAAAAAATACAGATTAGTTGCTTCAATTCTATTTTGAATTCTCTTTGTGCGATTAGTGTAGGATTTTGTTTTGTTCAACCCCGGTAGGATTTCATTTCGGTAATTTCCCGCTGAAAGCGGGACGCGTGACCCAATTCCGTTTTAACGTTTGAAGTTTCGGGACCGGTGATAGCGGGCCACCCCAACGGCTTCACCTACGTACATAAATACGGTTGAATACAACCTTTGCTCTTTTTTAAATACGGTTGAATACAACCTTTGTTCTTTTTTTTGCCATTTCCTTTTTGTGAAAAAAGACTTTTCGAAATTTTAAATAAAATGGCCGTACTCGTAAAGAGTGTTATAACGCACGTTCGTTGTTTTTTTTTTATTATTGGCACAATTTCAGGATTCCCACCCCATTAATTTTCCCAAGGTTTCCCGATCCCTTTCAAAGATCTGGTGGCGCCCATTTTCCATATTGTGTGTAAACACCCAATTTCGCTAATCGAAGTGAACCCACCCCATCTGAGCAACCGGGAGAGCAGCATCCTACAGGCTGCTGTTGTTGCACTTTCCCGATCCTCTTGGTATTATCTGTGGCTATCTATCACTTTCGTTTTTTTCCCTTCGCGTGCGCGGTCGACTTTCGCCTTAGTTTTTGTGTTTGTTTTTTTCAATTAAATTTTCGGCAAAAATTCTTTGCAACACACTGGTCTGCAGAAGGCCCCACATGACCAAGCCAGCCAAGGGAACCATCGCTTGAACATATATGTATATATACATATTATATATGTATATATGCAGGGTGTCCCAGTTAAGCAGTATAATCCTATAAGAGGAGATACCTGAAGTTCCGCCGCACAAAAAATTGTATGGCAGGTGGGGTCTATTCTCACCACATTTCAAGTTATAGCCCATCAAAGTTGGTGATGTCTTATTTGGAGGTGTAACCACTTTAAACGCTATAACTTCTAAACCATTATAGGTACAAAAATAGTTTTATACATTTTGGGAAGAAAATTTAGTAGCGCATTTGAAACGCATTGGGTACAGATGTGCAGCTACAAAAAAGTTATGGCTCCTTAAACTCAAAATAGTTAAAATTTGTTGTTCCATTTTTTCACTTAAAATGTATTTTTCTCAAAATTTTTACTTAATATTTTTTATTTGTTTTTATGAAATTTGTATCCCTAAAAAATTATGTTAAACAACTTTTTTACCTACGATCAACAGAAGTTGTAGTAAAAGCAATTTTTTGTCAGACAAAAATGGTCAAACAAAATTAAGTGAGAATAATAAACTAACGTACCTATGAGCAATGCAGTTAACAGTTAACTGTCGAATAGAAATAAAAAGCGTAACAAAGAATTATCACAGATTTGCAAATGTACTGTTATTTTGTTTCAATTGATTAACAGTCGACATTTTGCTCTGTAAGGTAACAGCCGATCTCCACAAAATGTATTCAAAACGTGAATACGCGGAAATAGTGTTTATATACGGGTTCTGCAATGGAAACGCTTCAATGGCAAGATTGAAGGACCAACGACGATACCCAAATCGTAGAACACCATGTAGTCGGACATTCGCTGATGCGTATCAGCGCCTTGTTGATACTGGGTCAGCTGCACCAAATAAAAGGGGACGGCATTCAGACGCAGCGGCGGCAGAAGTTGAGAGTGGGATTTTGCGTGCTGTAGAAGTTCAGTCTTCAGTCAGCGTCCGCAGACTAGCTGTGCAGTTGGAACTTCCCAGAACCAGGATTCACAGAACTCTACAGAGTAATAGATTACACCCCTTCCATTTAACACCGGTATCTGTATGAAAAACTTCAGTTCCCAACTTCCTCTCGTTCTTTAGTTTTTATTCAACCTAGGTTTACGTGCAGAAACTCCGAGAACCAATATCTTGTTTATGTTGTCAGAAATTGGAACGCTCTACCCATGGACATTAGAATGCTACGTGGAACCAAGTCATTTGATAAAGTTTTATTTAAATATCTGACTGAAAGTACCTAGAAGAATTTTGTACTTAGAGAGTTTATCTTTTTTCTTTTAATTTTTTTTTTCTTTTTTCTCTATTTTGAATACCATATATCTCCAGTGTTAACATGTGTAGTTTATTTTAATTCACGAAAGCAAAACCAAAAATATGAAATTATGAATTACTTAGTCTAAAATTTATTAACTTTTACTATTATAGACTTAAATAAATAAATAAATGAAATGAAATATAGGATTTACTACCAGGAGATGTGCAAAGAAGAATGGAATTTTGCCAATGGCTACTGCGCAAACAAGCAGAAAACAGGCACTTCCTCAATAACATTATGTGGACTGACGAAGCGCAATTCAGAAGAGATTGGGGTAACAAACCATCATAATTTTCACCATTGGTCAGACTCCAATCCCCATTTAATGCGCACAACATCCTTTCAAAGGTAATAATTTAATTATTGTGAACAACTTCTTCAAAATGTGTTGTTTATTTTAAAGGAGGTTTAGCGTAAATGTTTGAGCTGGATTAATGGGAAACACTTTAGTAGGCCCGCGCGTTCTTCCACGAAGAGTTAATTCCCATTACTACCTGGAGTTTCTTGGAGAACGATTGCCGGAGCTCCTTGAAGATGTTCCTCTTGTTCAGAGAAGGGCGATGTTCTTTCAACAAAATGGAACACCTTGTCACAGTAGCAGCGGAGTAACTTCGTTCCTCAACCATACTTTTAACGAACAGTGGTTTGGTCGATTTGGCCCCAACCCTTGGCCACCCAGATCTCCTGATCTAACACCCATGGATTTCTTTTTCTGTGGTGCTATGAAAGAAAAAGGTTGTTTTAGAGAAATGTCGAGTCTGGAAGAGCTCCAAGAAAAAGTTAGTGCCGTTTCAGAAGAGATGAGAAGAAGTTTGCTGCTTGCTAATCTGCCATCAGAAATGCTTAAACGCGCCCGAAAGTGTATTCAAATGGAAGGAAGGCACTTCGAACAATTGCTATAAACATTCCATAAACTGTTCTGTTTTAAGACTAATTCAGTAGGTACCTACACTTCTTTTTGACCATTTTTGTCCGACAAAAAATTGCTTTTACTAAAACTTCTGTTGATCGTATGTAAAAAAGTTGCTCAACATAATTTTTCCATAAAAAAAAAAAAATGTTAAGTAAAAATTTTGAGAAAAATGCATTTTAAGTGAAAAAATGGAACAGGAAATTTTCATTATTTTGAGTTTAAGGAGCCATAACTTTTTTGTAGCTGCACATCTGTACCCAATGTTGTTCAAAAGTTGTATGCGCTACTAAATTTTCTTTCCAAAATGTATAAAACTATTTTTGTACCTATAATAGTTTAGAAGTTATAGCGTTTAAAGTGGTTACACCTCCAAATAAGAGATCACCCACTTTGATGGGCTATAACTTGAAATGTGGTGAGAATAGACCCCCCCCCTGCCATACAATTTTTTGTTCGGCGGAACTTCAGGTATCTCCTTTTAAAGGATTATACTGCTTAACTGGGACACCTTGTATATATATATATATATATATATATATATATATATATAATCAACCTAGTTCAGGTATTTAAGTTAATATAACATTACCTTTTCCATTCCGGTGCTATCTAATCTCTAAGCCGCAAGAAGAACATCACTTACAAAGACCAAAAATTACAATAGTGGAAGCTTGCAATTTTGTCGCATACTACCTTGGATTTCTAGACACTACGATTGTTGAAGATCTGGCACCTTTATAACTGGCCTTGATAATAACTATGAATTTGTTTGAAATACGATTTATACTGTTGAAAGCTTTTTGAAGTCGATAAACAGCAGATGAAGCGGTGACCTATACTTGAGGCATTGCTTTATGGTGATCTGCAAAGTATTTATGTGGTCGCTTTTTTTATAACTTGCGCGCACCGAAGGGATTATTAATACCCTTATACTGATGCTCAGCGCACGGGCGGACGTTGCAGGAAGCTCACGATCGTGGCTTAAGTTACAGTGCTACTGGAAGGACTGATGTGTATCCAGGCATTCGTTGCCTAATATAGCTTATCTGGATATGAAGTATGTAGTAACACCATAGTCGAAGTAGCTTAAAATCGTGGAAGAATGCTCTTTTCATCTTCTCAACTGAGATCCATACAAGGTTATAAGAAAGCCTTCAGTCTTGTCAAAGGGTGTTGTTTGAAGTTCTGAGCAGTTTCTAGGTCTCTGTATATAGCCATGTAATATGGTGTTTTTGTCGTTCTGCTCCAGCTACAAAAATGTTTTTCGCAACTTCCAGTGTTTTTCTATGCTCGGCTGCACTAAGATGCCACCTTCTGTAGCGAGATGCAGTACGAACGGAAATGTGAGCAATCATAAGGCCCACGCTTCTATCCACACTTTGTCGCCGACGTTATGTTTTGATTTCTGATCGTAGTACTTTTTGACTTTACCTTAGCGTTTACTTGATTTCGTAGCCTGTTTGCTATCTAGCTCTAATATTGCTAATGTAGTCATCGTAATTGTATAGGCTTTCACCTGTCTGTTAACTATAGAGGGGATATGTGGTTTCATATTTCCAATGCCTTCATAAGGGCTGTAGTTAGTACCCGTGTGCTCAGTAGTGTTAGAACACAGCATAACGAATATACTTTTCCCAATTGGTTTGATCATTATTGCGCAGTTCCTCAAATAATTGCCTAACGTCCTATGCGATCGTTCAAGTGCCCCGTTTGACTGTGGATGGTATGGACTTGTTTGGGTCTTTTGTATTTTTACGAGTTTGCAAATGTTTTTGAATAGATCGCTGGTGAAGTTTTTTCCTTGGTCTGTGAGGATGGTTTGTGAACTTCCAAATGTACAAATGATTTGCTTTACTAATGATTTGGCCACAGTTTGGGCTTCTTGGTTGGGTATCTGGAATATTTGGATAAATTTGTTAGGTCGTCCTGGAATGTAAGAATATATTTGTTATCGCTTTCGGTAATTGGAAATGCCCCACCACATCAAGAGCTATCCTTTCGAAAAGAGCTTTTGCTGGTGTAGTGATAATCATTGGGACTTTGTTACGTGTATACACCTTATTTTTCTTACACAACTCGCAAGACATAGTATAACTCTCTATGAGATTACTGCGCCTATGGCTTAATTGCTAGCGTCAGTAGTGAGATAAGAAGTTTTGCTAGAGTTAGGGTATTGTAGGATAGGTGGTTTAATGATTGCTTGTTCTAATTGTTTAAATGATTCGTCACAAAATACTTCCTATTTGAAAGTAGGGTAGAAGTTCTGCAGTATACTGTTAGGCCTACAAAGATTTTATTTGTTTATGAGTATTTGGGGTTTGTTAGTATATTTTGAATGGCTGATATCTTTTCTGGGTCTGGTTCTACTCAGCATTCTGAGATTATGTGTTCTAAATATATGACTTCTTTTTCGAGAAATCTGCACTTGTCTAACTGTATTTTTAGGTTGGAAGTGTCTAAAACTTGGATTACTTCGATCAGCTTTTTGTTGTGGTAATCTTACTTAGTTACTTATGTGTGGCTACAGTTCGGGGTGACCATGGGCCTCAACCAACAGGAACCCCATTTAGCTCGGTCTTAAGCAAATTGTCTCCAGTTGCGCACTCCGAGTTAGTCGAGGTAACTTGAACTTGTGTACGACATCTACGGCGAGGAGGTCCTCTACTGCGTCGTCCCTTTGGGTTAGATTCGATGACTCTGCGGGCCGGAGCATTGGCGTTCTTCCGCTCTACATGTCCTAGCCATCTCAAACGTCAAGTACGCTGTTTTTTGATTAGGTCGATGTCGCTGTACAGCTAGTATAGTTCGTGATTGAATCTTCTCCTCCAAAACCCGTCAATGCAAACGGGACCGCAGATCGTCCCTTACTACCTCGAAGTTGTAGCTGCCCACTACGACGTTCCATCCAATTCATCGGTGTTGACTATCCCTTTCGCCCTTTGTTTATCGCTAAAACCATTTTGACCGCTAATGCTTCAATGCTTTCAAATGCACATGTGACAGCCTGCTGAGTTCTTCCAATAATGTCAATATCGTCAGCTTATGGAAGCAGTTGTACGGACTTTTGATAGATTGTGCCTCTGGTGTTGGCCTGTGGGTTCCGCAAAATCCGTTCAAGTACAATATTAAAGAAGTCTCATGACAGCACATTAACTTGTCTAAAATCTTTTTGATATCAAATATCTCGGCATAGTCACTGCTCCGACCTTGATGGAGCAGCGAGCGTTCTCCATCGTCATCCTTTACAGACGGACAAGTTCTCCAGGGATGTCAAAGCTAGACATGGTTGTCTATAGCTCTTCTCTATAGATGCTGTCATAGGCGGCCTTGAAATCGATAAAGAGATGATGAATATCGATTTGGAATTCTTGAGTTTTCACCAGAATCTGTCGAAGTGTGAAGATTTTATCGATGGTCGACTTTCCTGGCCTGAAACCGCACAAACAGGGGCTAATCAGGCTTTCGATAAAAGGTTTCAGGCTTTCACAAGGTCTTGAGGAGTCTAATGCCTCTATAATTGGTGCAGTTGAGTGGGTCTCATTTCTTATGAATCAGGCAAACGATTCTGAGATATCATTCATCGGGTATACATTCGGCTGATCAAATCTTAGAGATGAGTTGCTGTATGCTCTCTTCCAGTTCATCACAATCTGCATTGAAAAATTCGTCAGGTCCAGCAGCCTTGTTAGATTTTAGCTTTGATATTACCATCCTCACTTCGCTTTGGTCAGTTGGACGGAAGTCTTGGCTATAATCATCTATTTTGAATGGTTCATTCTGCCTGACAGCGGGATGTTAGTCTTCGTCGCCGTTATACAGTCCGCAGAGATCGTTTTTCCATATTCTCAGCACCGACTGTGATTCTACTACGAGGTTTCCATTTTCATCTTTACAGGTTTCTGTACGCCTATTGCTTCTCTGACACGTTATTTTCACCTTTCGGTAAAACTTCCGTACATTGTTCCTGGAGTATAAACTCTCGATATTCTCAAACGCGCACTTATCATGCTCTTTCTTCTTCTTTTGGAGAAGCCAATGTTCTTCCCGTCTTTTTTGCTCGTAGAGGTCACGAGCAGCTCTAGTCTTCCGTTGCAGTGCCGCTTTATATGCCTGTTGCTTTGCTGCATGCAATCGTCGGCATTCGTCGTCAAACCAGGGGTTACGCTTTGTCGGTTGGGCGAAGCACAGCACATCAGTTGCGACATTCCACTGGTATTCGGCACTCGATGCTGTCAGTGTAGGGATGATTGAGAGATTTCGGAATACGCGTTTAGCGAAGACTCTGAGTGTCTCTTGCGTTTGTAGCTTTTCAAAGTTAAACATTTTTTCACAGTAATTCTTCTTTGTTGCTCGGTTTGGGATATCCGCATCGTACCTTGGCTACAACAAGGTAATGATCCGAGTCTATGTTGCTCGCTGGAAGGTCCGGACATCCAGAATACTGGAGTCACGTCTTGCGTCGATCGCAGTATGATCTATTTGGCTGATCGTTACATGATCATTGGACCGCCATGCCTGCTTGTGAATATTGAGATGTGGAAACCATGTGCTTGCTATGGTAACGTTTCGCTCCACAGCGAAATCTATTAACCTTGGTCCGTTGCCGGACGTTGTGTCGTGTATCACATATCAGGCTTATGTTAGCAAATTTAGACTTGATCCGGATAAACATAATACGCTCGCTCACCTGTCGGAAGCTTAAGACTTATTACCTAAGTCTGTCGCGTATAGTAAATCCGCATCCAAATAAGCGCTGCTTGTTCTCTCTGTAGCAACCTCCGTAGTGATGTCACATTCCGCGTGCAGATCCCAATGGTCGTTCTCTTTATTTCGTTTGCTGGGTTCGTCAGTTGAATTATCTTTATACGAAACTTGTGGTTGTTTTTCATCCAGTCCTTTTTTAACGTGGTAGGGAAATTACCCCGACGGCAAAACCGCCACATGGAGGACCAGTTCCGCTTTTTTATACCTCTAGGACACGGGGCCGGGTACACCGGTTCCAGCAGTCCATCGCGGAGGTGTGAGCGCTATCAGTAGCCCATTAAGGGGCTCCTCTGTCATCGTCTCCATTCCAAGGTCCTGACTATCATTGGAAATTCCTTATCGATCAAGGCGCTTGATCAGCGGTCACCAATTGAAGGCTGAGAGTAGGAGGTAGCAGGCCTAAGCTAAGTAAGAACGCTTGTGTTTTTATATAACCGCCTGTACTACCGTTACCGTGGTCATCTAGGTATTTGTCATAAACCATGATGTTATATACATGTACCATGATTTTATACCCTGCAATCCAGCGAGAACTTTGTTCATCAGACTCTGGACGGTAGGAGGTGCATTTCGCAAACCAAACGGCATTCTATTAAACTCAAAATGTCCATTGGGTGTATTGAAATCTGTTGAAAAGAATGAAAAATACGTCCAATTTATGCTGATACTATTTATTTGATGGTAGAAAATGCAATGAACAATCAGTGGAAGTTTGGTTGCTTTAGACCTTAGAGAGTGATGCTGCTCTGTGTGGTGAATTTCAATTGGTGCTGTTAGAGCTTTTACCAATAGCACATTTGGTAAAATATATGCGCAGATGTGTTGTGCTAAACATCCCTCCACTCCAGTATGCGTCTTGACCTCTGCAACTCTCACGACCCCATCCTTGCCCGGGAATTTTTTTGGTTATTCTACCTAATAACCATTTGAGAGGGGGAAGATTATCTTCTTTGATGATGACTAATGTCCCGCAAGTTAAATTCTGTCGAGTTTCATGCCACTTGCATCTTTGTTGTAGTAAATGCAAGTATTCTGTAGACCAGCGCCGCCAAAATACCTGCTGCATGTACTGAAGCCGACGAAAGCGTGACAGGCTACTGAAGCTTTTTGTTGTAATGTCGGGTTCCGGGAAAGAAGAGATTGGTTACCCGATCAGAAAATGTCCCGGCGTCAGAGGCTCTAGATCAGTGGGATCTGAAGACAAGGGGGTAAGGGGGCGTGAATTCAATATTCCCTCAACTTGAACCACTACTGTTGCTAGCTCCTCGTATGCTAGCGATGCATCTGCGACGACTCGAACCCAATTGTGTTTTGCTACCTTCTCAGCAGCTTCCCACAGCCCTCCGAAATGAGGTGACCGTGGGGGAATAGGTCGCCATTGGATATTCTCCTTTAAGCAAAGTTCATTGATGGCATTTTGATGATCCTTGGTCATGAACAAGTTCGTGCCTACTAATTCCATGTGGACAGCCTTCGTAGCAAAGCAGATAAAAATGCAGACGTATGCTTTTACGGGCGTTTTACCTCGAACTCGAATGTAGATTTGAAATGGGCCGCAGAAGTCAACACCTGCCGTTTGAAAAGGACGTCCAGGATTGACGCGTTCAGGAGGGAGATTTCCCATTAGATGCTCTACTCCACGTGGCTTACATCTGAAACATCTGATCCAATTGTTGACTGTTTTGCGGGCCAACAATCTTCCAGATAGGGGCCAGCACATCTGCCTTATAGATGCCAGAAGAGCTTGAGGACCAGCATGCATGTTTTTACCATGAAAATAGACAAATAGAATAGTAGTAAATATATGATTTTTAGGCAGTAAAATCGGATGTTTAGTGTTATAAGGCAGATTAGAATTCTGAATACGACCGCCTACTCTAATAAGGTTATCGATTTCATCGACGAAAGGTGAGAGTGATCTGAGATGCTCTTTTTCACCCATGCTTTCGTCTAGGAATTTGCGAAACGCAATGCCTTGAACATTTCGCAGTATTCCTTTAAGAGCGACTTGAAGCTCTGTTGGTTTAAGTGCACCTGTTCTTCGGTCACCTGATGTTTTGCAGTTCTTGTAAAATCTGTAGACATATACGAAAACTCGTTCCAGTTTTAGAAATGAATGATTGTGTCGCACTCCATCCAACAGATCCACGTAATGCGATGCCAGGAGGACCATCTTTAGTGCTCGTTGTTCAGGCATGGATTCCTTTGGAATTCGAATTTCGTGTTCTGCACTATCAATGATGGTTGTCTGCAGAAATTCAGGGCCATTGAACCATATGCGAGAATCCTTCAGCTCGAGGGGCAATGGCAATGTCAGCTGGGTTGGCCTTAGTCGAGACGTAATTCCACACTCCACCCGCAGTGAGATCCTTTATTTTTGTGACTCTGTTCGCTACAAAGGTGGTCCAATTGTAGGAGGGGCACTGAAGCCATTGAAGAACGATCTGTGAATCCGTATAAAAAATAATTTTATTGACGTGGATGGATAGAATTTCTTTGATCCTGTCGACTAGTTCTGCCATAAGAAAAGCTGCGCATAACTCCAATTTGGGGATTGAAATAATTTTCAACGGAGCTACTCTTGATTTTCCACATAAAAGCCATGTAGTAATGGTTCCATTTACGTCGATTGTCCGAATACCATATAGCAACATGCGCCATATGCTACTTCGCTGCTGTCAGATAATGAATGTAGTTCAACTACTTCGATTGAATCAGTAGGAAATATGAATCTTGGTATGTGGAATGACATAAGGCCAGTCATGCCTTCAACATAGGATTTCCACTTGAGACTTAATGGTACTGGAAGTGGGTCATCCCATAAAAGTTCTTTCATTTTCAAAAGTTGTTGCAGGAAAATCTTTCCTAATACCACTACTGGTCCCAAGATTCCAAGGGGATCGAATATTTTCCCAAGATTTGATACAACAGTTCTCTTAGTTATAGTTGAGTGTTCAGGAATTTGAAACTGGTAATGGAAAGTATCCGCACTTGGTTGCCAAATTAGACCCAGAGTTTTAATGAATTCATTTTCGCTTATAGACAAAAAGGTTTTCCTGTGATCTACAGGAATATCTTCAAGCAATTTCTGACGATTTGCGCAGAATTTCCGTAAATTTTGCAGTTGAAAGCAGGCTAATTAATTCCCTTTGCAACGATATTGCAGTACTCAGATCATTTGCACCTGCCATGATATCGTCCACATAGGTGCTATGCTGTAATGCAAAGGCTACTTGGTAAAATGATTCGGATGATTCGATAGCCAATTGGTGTAGGGAACGTGTGGATAAATATGGAGCCGCTGACAAACCATATGTTACAGTGTGGAGCTGGTACAGCTTGTAACTACTATCGGTTGTACTGCGCCAAAGAATCATTTGAAATGCTCTATCTCTGGCTTCGACGAGTATTTGGCGATACATTTACCTAATATCAGCTGTGAAGACGTATTTATATGCTCGAAAGCGAATGATAACTGAAAAGAGATCTGCTTGTACCGTTGGGCCTGTCAGCAGAACATCGTTTAACGACTTTCTCGAAGACATCTTCGCCGAACCATCAAACACAACCCTAAGCTTTGTCGTTGAACTGTCAGGTTTGAGGACGAAGTGATGAGGTAGAAAATAGTTATTTTTTGGAATACTTGAAACTTCAGACATATGATTTAAGTTTATGTATTCGTCCATGAATTGACGATATTGCTCCTTAACCTCGTCGTTTTTCTGAAGTTTCCTCTCTAACGAAAGAAATCTCCGCTTAGACATTTCGAATGACGATCCTAGATTCATGGCTGGGTCATGTTTGAATAGTAGTCGAACCACAAAACGACCTGATGAATCTCTTCGAACGTTGTCATAGAAGTGCAACTCACAAATACGTTCTTCATTGAAGAGCGTTCGAACTGGTGTATCATGTGAGTCAATTTCTCAAAATTTATTAAGAATCCTTTCTAAAGTTGTTAGTGTCGGCTTAGTGGTAGCAATGTTACAAGTATATTTTGGAGGTTTTGAACACATTGCTTCTCCAAGCAATACCCAACCGAGTGCCGTATTTTGCAATGAGGGTAGGGATGGAGACAATTGAATTAGACCCTGAAGAAGAAGTTTACAGTACAGTTGTGCACCCAAAAGTAGATCAATTTTTCCTTGATAGTTGAAATTTGGATCAGCTAGTTGAATCCCTGGAGGTATTGGCCAATTACTGAGTGTACTTCAACTTCGGTATGAAATGAAGTTACATTCGAATGTAGCGATATAGTCATCCTATATTTTGAAAGAACATCTATTTCTCCTATTCCTCTTATTGGCATATGTTGCACTGATCGCTTAAGACCAAGAAGATGCGCAAATTCCTCAGATATAAAGTTCCGCTGTGAGCCGGAGTCTAAGAGGATTCGACATGCCACAAATTGTCCACTACCGTTAACAACCCTAGCAATACCTGTTGACAGAAGTACTATTGAATGCTTAGGTTTTGTCGTAGCGGGCAAGGTGCATATGACACTATTCCTTGCAGTGGATGTGGCCGCAAATGACGTGGTTAGACCTAGTTGAATTTGATGCTCCACTACCTCTCCAGATGACCTTGGATCCTGGATACCAGCCAGATGGAGAATAGTGTGGTGTCTCTTTCTATAGTTATGGCAGGTACCCTTAGAAGCGCAGTTCCTATTCAGATGACCGGGTCTCAGGCAATTGGTACATAACCCATGCTGCTTAGCAGCAGAAATGCGTTCATTTACCGGAAGTGACAAAAACTGAGAGCATTTGTGAATGGCATGAATACCTTTTTTGCAGAACGAGCACTCGCTAGTATCAGTGACTGTAGTAGCGGTGAATGACGACAGTTGTGGTAAGTGTCGTGGCGGTCTAACTGTGAATTGTTTGCTAGCGGTATGACTTCCTTCCAATATGCGACATCGTTTGTCTAGAAACTGCAATAACTCATCGAGAGATGGTAACCTTTGCTGAGCATATTCATCATTCCCTTTCTCTAGGGTTTGAAAGTGCAGTTTGGATAATATGAGGTGATTGATAAGATCGTCCCAATGAGCAACTGGACGACCAAGACTCGTTAATGCTCTTGTATGAGCGTTTACTGTATCGATCAGCTCGCGTATATTGTTAGATGTGGGCTTCGAAATAGATTTTAGTTCGAAGAGCTTCCGGATATGCTCTTGAACAATAATAGGCTTTTTATCATACCGTTTAACTAGAATTTGTAAAGCCACTTTGTAATTGGATGATGATATTTCGAGGGATTCGATTAGTTTCAAAGCGCCATTGCTTAACGCGGACCGGAGGTAATGGAATCGAGTTATGTTATCTAACGCACTGTTTTTGTGGACTAAGTTCAAAAACATTTTATAGAATGATGTCCATTGTAGATAGCTTCCTGAGAACGAAGGCAAGGGCTGCTTAGGAAGCACAAAATTCGTAGACGACGTATCGATTCCGCTCTGTAGAGAAGCATCTAGACTAACCGAGTGGTGTTTCAATTTATTCAAGGCTACTAAAAGTAAGGGCTTCAATTAAAAATAAAGTTACTCGAATGTTGCTCTATCAGCATTTTTAAATTCATCTAGATCTAGTTGTTCGATAAGCTGTTGCGCAGCATCGAAAGATTCGAAGTAGCCTTCTACCGAATTAAGGCGCCCTTCTAATTCAGCTGCAGTGGCCGTGGGTAATTGTGCTTCTACAAAGGTTTTTACGCGCGTGATTTGTCCTAGTAAAACCGACCGCCTTGCCTTAGCCTTTGATATTTTTTGTTCCGACATTGTCCATAATCGTTTACCGCACTAGAAATTCTTCAAATTATTTTGATTTGCACGATTTAAGAAATTTAATAAGGCGGTTCATTAAATCTAGAAACTGTTTCATAGAAAATGTTCAGTGGAAGGGGCTAAACGGGCTTAACCGTTAACCGATGTCAAAAATGTCCCGCTAATGAGAGGTGAATTGTACCGATATCGAACACCCGATAGCCTGAAGTATGTCTTTTGTATCTTCTTCTTCCTTTTATCAGCGAGGCTATGATCCGAAAACAAGGGATCACAACCCTCCCACTTCACCGCATTTCTACTGATCCGCCTGTGGGGTTCGCCTATTTGACCTCGGAAAATATCGGCAGGCCTGCCGATTTTGGATCACTCGGTTACTGAGGCCAATGAAATGCCGATGTCGTCGCATTTGTCTGATCCAGGCGTTTATAGGCCTGCCTTTCCTACATCGCGATGTCTTTGGAACGTGCATTCATATTGCCTTTTTAACAGGGTTCAAATGATCTCTTCTTTGAACGTGGCAATACCAACTGAGCCGGTCGCGCTCTATTTTTTGTACGATGGTTTCCTTGATGTGGAAGCGTCCACGGATCTTCGAACTTCTTTTTCGATCAAGCTTTGTCACTCCTGCTGTCATGCGAAGCATCTTCATCTCAGCTGCCGTTAATTTACTCTCATACGTTTTGTACATCGTCCAACATTGTGAATCGTATGTGAGCGCTGGACGTACAACTGCGGTGTAGAGCATTCCTTTCAACTTAGGGGGCATTTTTCTGTCACAGAAGATAGCGGAATTTTTTCGCCACTTCATCCACCCTACGCTTACGCGATGATTGATGTCGTCATCACAAGTTGCTTTGCTATTGATCATAGATCCCAGATATCTTAACTTTTCGCACTTGGGAAGCACTGTTCCATTCAAATAAATGTCTGGAATAGGCCTGAGTGGATCAGAGAACGGGCAGCACAAGTACTCTGTCGTTTTTGAACTAATGCGATACCCATTTCCCTCCAAAACGTCCACTCACACATCAAGTGCTCGTTGCAGGGATGTAGGATCCTCACTTATGATGGCTCCATCGTCAGCAAAGAATAACTGATGTACCTTGGGGTCCATCACTTTACCTTCAAGCAGATAATCAAGGACTGTAATAAAGAGCAAAGGACTTAAAACGCTTCCCTGGTGCACCCCGCCTTTGATTGAGAACTCTTCGGTTACTCCAGCGGGGCATCTTACTCTTGTCTTTGCTCCTTCGTACATGTCCATGATCATCTGTACATAGGTTTCTGGAACCTCTCGATGTCTTCGCGCCACCCATATCAGACCTCGTGGTTGTCTGTCGAATGCCTTTTCAAAGTCAACCAATACAATATGCAAATCCCTTAAGGAATCACAATGTTTTTCCATTATGATCCTTATACTTTAGATTGCATCTGTGGTTGATTTACCCGAGACAAACCCGCACTGATCATCAGATAGCCCTATTATTTTTCGCAGTCGGCCACCTAATACCCGCTCAACGATCTTCATGGTGTGTGACATCAGCTTGATCGAACGGTAGTTATCACAGTTTCGTGTATCACCCTTCCCTTTGTATACCGGGAGAAGGTAACTTTCCCTCCATTGATTCGGCATTGGATCACCTCTCACGAATTTGGAGATGAGAATTCTGAGCCATCTGAACCCGATGTCTCCCATCTTTTTCCAGAACTCAGAGGGTATCTCGTCTGGCTCAACCGCTTTTCGTTTTTTGGAGTATTTGACCGCCTCACTAACTTCTTCGACTGTAATGTCGGGTATTTCTTCACAGTTAGGAGTGGCTCTTGGAATGTATAGCCGGGGAAACTGTTCATTTAAAAGCTCTTCACAATACTGCCGCCACCTCTGCAGAATTTTGTCGTCATCCACAAGAAGCTGGCCATGAGCATTGCTAATGAACTTTGGCGAACGAATCTCCTGAGCATTGTTCCTTCTTTGGGCGGATATTTTGAAGATAGTGGCGCTCTTGTTCATATTGTGTCTTCGCAGCTCCTGGATAGCCTGGTTTGCATCAGCAACCGGGGAAGATATTTTCTCCAGCTCCCGATACAGGCCCTCCGTACTCTCTGCTTGAAGCTGGGCGCACTTCTTCTTCGCTTTTTTCTTGCAGCATCTGTATTCCATTTCGAGGCGAGCTTTTTCGTCACTATTGTTAGAGGAGCGGCTTTGAAAGCCGCTTTCTTCTCATTTATCACCTTCTTAGCTTCATCACTCCACCACCATGTTTCTTTGGCGTGTTGATGGTGGCCTTTTGAAGCTCCTAGCAGTGATTTGGCCTTCTTTAAGCAAGTTCGCTGTAGGGAATCCCACATATTTTGTGCTCTGCACTCTTCATCCTCAGCTCCGATGATGGTGTGAGAGAGGTAATTTTTCATTACGAAAACAAAAGCTTCGCCTTTTTCTTTGTCCAGATTGTACCACTTGATTTTCTCAGAGACCCTTGTTTGTTTGCTTTTCTTCGGTGTTTTCATAAAAATTTCTGTTAGCAGGAGACGGTGTTGCCGAGCGATTGCTTCTCCCAGGATCACTTTGCAATCTTTTACCCGAGGCTTCATGAAACTGCCTACCAAATGGTAGTCAATCTGGGTTTCATCTCCACCACTGCTGTAAGTGATCAAGTGTCGGCTTTGTTTGCTGAACATGGTATTTAACACGATAAGACCGTGTGATTTGCACATGCTTAGGATGTCTTTACCAGGAAGGTTCCAGGTGCCATACCCTAGTCCTACATGGCAGTCTTCATAGTCTTCGTTTGATTTCCCGACATGTCCATTCAAATCTCCTCCAACAAACAGAAATTCTTCCTTTGGGATGTTCTTAAGGAGATTGTGGAAATCTAGCCAAAATGCATCTTTATCTCTCTGACCCATTGTGGGGAGCATATGCACTGACAATATTCCACACCTCTCCTTGTATTACTAGTTTGAGAGACATCAAACGGTCGCTGGACTTCGAAATGCTCAAGACGTTACCAAGTAGCTCTGCCGCAAGGATGACACCGATTCCGTTCTTAGCCTTTTCCGTTCGGTAGTAGAACATCTTGTAATCTTTTGTCCTAACGTCCAAGAAACGTGCCCGATTTCCGGTGTTTTTCCATTTCGTCTCTTGGACACACAAGATGTCCACCTGCCTTCTATTCATCATCTCTTCCAGCTCGTAACTTCGACCGGTCATGCTTCCAACGTTCCAACTCGCGACTCTCAAATTGCATCCAAACTGTTTCATTATTTTGCTAGGCCCCGGAATCCGTATAGCTCTGACCCGAACATTTCTGCTCAGTCCAGGATCAGTACCAAGCACAGCAGTGGTAGTGCCTGGCGGGGTAGTGCCTTTCCTTTTTGCAAGTATTACCATAATGATACAGTTTTGCAATACAATTTTTTGCACCATATTGCGATGGTGTTTGTTGTTTGACACGTGCATGCTCCTGTTTTAGTATTGTTTGATCTTTCTTTTATGACACCGGTGATCTCCAGTCGTTTCAACCCACGGACTCGCATGCACACTTGTGGGAGGGTTTTTATGGTAGTATATGTGTCGCTAGGCTCACTTGGGTGTTATATTGCCTAGATCTGATTTGTCCCCTTAGTAGCCTTTTACGACAAGCGCTAGTTGTTGGGGGGGGCGCTGCAGTGATATTCTTAACCCGTCCCTGCACGGGTATGTCTTTTGTATATGTATAATTTTTCACAATTTCACTCAGTTTATGTTTCATGTTATGTTTTTTTGTTTTAGATAATCTCACCGTTCCTTGTGTAATAAATTCTTATATATAATGTGTGTATGTGTGTATTTAATAAGTATATTTATGTGAAAATCCACCAAAATTGTGATGAATAATTTACGTGTTCAAGTGAAAGATCACGTCGGAGTCACCATGAAAAGAATGAAAAATACGTCCAATTTATGCTGGTACTATTTATTTGATGGTAGGAAATGCAATGAAGAATCAGTGGTAGTTTGATTGCTTTAGACCTTAGAGAGTGATGCTGCTCTGTGTGGTGAATTTCAATTGGTGCTGTCAGAGCTTTTACCAATAGCACATTTGGTAAATTATATGCACAGATGTGTTGTGCTAAACATTTGTTTTTTCCATGTCTTCTTCAGATACTTCGATCTGGTTAAACCCACTGGCTGGATTTAGTAATGTTGTAAAATATTTTGAGTCGCATAGTTGTCCGAGGATATCTTCGATGTTTGGTATGGGGTAAGCGTCACAAAGCCGTTATTGATTTAGTCATGGCTGAGGACGTATATACTTGTGGGCTAATTTCTTGAGAGACATGTATTTATTTTGAGCGTTGGTGAATTGGACCATATTTTATCGCTTTTTCCGGTCTAGCGGGTATTATTATTAGATTTCGCTTATAAAAATACATATATGAAATCGGTGGTATACCGTTTTCCTTTTGTTCACACTCTAAAGTGAATGGCATTGGCAACACTATCAACCTCGAAAATAGAATTATAACACTTAGACTTTGGTGACATGTACGAATGCGCACATTTAAAACTTAACTCACTCAAATGATTTTGACATTTAAGTGAGTGCACTAGCTCCTCAACACTCAACTCTTCTTTCATGCCAACTATCAGATGCCTGGGTTTACGTATTGGCGGAACTTTCACTTCATAATCTGAAATCATTTTTGACTTAAATTCCGACTCAATCGCTTTCAGTGTCTTTTTGTCACCTTGGATAATGACCATACCATTATGGGCATTTTTAACACGATTTATTTTAAGGGACAAAGACGTGGAATTAATGTTTTCTTTAATGTCCGAATGCGTTTTCTCGTTATTTTGATTACCTCTCGGTTTAATTATTATTGTTTCATTATTGTTTTTTATAACACCGGCATAGGTACATTTTGCATTACTTGGATCCGTAGCCGCTATTTTTTTCAGTGCTGGTACCGAGTTACACTTATTATTTTTTACCTCCTTCACCATTGCTTTTCCATCTCTTTTACGTTCTTAAGTACTCTCTTATTTTGGTTAGTGATTTCTTTAACGTCATCATGTATTTGTTTACTTTGCATTTTAAAAGATTCACTTATATCACTTTTTTTTTCTTCACCTCATTGACACTTTTCTCACACGTTTCTTGAACGATTTTCATTGTTCTCAACCTATCGGCATATCTGCTTTCAATGGCTTCAACGGAGTTCTTGATTTCCAATTCAATTTTTTTAAATGACACTTCAAAATCATCTTTATGTCCTTTTAAGTACAGGGTGTCCGCCGGGAGCGTATACTACTTTGTTTTGCCGCCATTTTGGTAAACATTAGTCTTGACAGTTCATATTTGGCAGTCGTGAAGTAGACACCTGGCAAATTTATTATGGAAAAATATTCGATAAACCAACGTGTTTTAATCATTAAAACATTTTGTCGAAATCAATCATCGATTACTGTGGCGATGAGAAAGTTACGTGAAATTTTTGAGAGAAACAACGTGCCAACAAAACGCACTATTTATCGTGTAGTGAATAATTTCGAAGAAAGAGGGTCTGTAGGTGATAGGCCCAAGCATGGGCCACAACGTACTGCAAGATCGGCTGAAAACATTACTGCTGTTCAAGGAAGTGTTCAAAACAATCCATCAACCTCAATTTGACGCCGTGCTAACGGTAACTGTGAATGGGGAGCGATATCGTGATATGACTGAAAACTTTTTAACGCCACAACTGCATGCTTTGGGCTTAATTAACATGTGGTATCAACAAGACGGTGCCACATCGCATACAGCCAGGATTACAATGGAATTACTGCGAGACCTCTTTCCACAACAAGTTATTTAAAAAAATGGTGATGTTGATTGGCCTCCACGGTCGCCTGATTTGACTGCTCCTGACTTCTTTTTGTGGGGATATTTGAAAAGCAAGGTTTATGCAAACAAACCAGAAACGCTTGAGCAACTCAAACAAAATATTCGTAATGAAATTAATGAAATACCGCGTGAAATGTCTGAGAATGTAATGAAAAATGTGCTCAAAAGGGCTCGCATTTGTGAGACTAGCAGAGGCGGACATTTACCTGATATTGTATTCCATACATAATTGCCGACATTAAATAAAACATTTATCAATATAAGATCCATTCTCTTTCATTTAATCAAAAATTATAAACAAACAAAGTAGTATACCTTCGAGGCGGACACCCTGTATCTACTGTTCTTCTCTACGAACTCTTGTACATCCTTGAGAACCGAATCAAAATTATGGATGTATAAGACACAGTTATCACACATGAATTTTATCATAACATTCGTGTCCAGAATACCACTACTATAACGCTCGAGACCGCTACACGAAACCGCATGGTGGATATTTTTGCTGCACACTCCCGCACATTGGATTCTAGTTTCTCCACGAATATTATGCTTGCATTTTTGCTTAAATCTCAGAAGCTCAGGCACACAACTTTGATTTAACCACTTTGCGTTTTGCCAGGTTTTCTGAATTTACAATATTTCAACTCAATCCCTTCCTAAAAACAATTTAAACACAGCGCGTTCACGCATACATCTTCACGGTTTGAATGTTCCTCAGTGTGTTGATATTGCTGGTGTAGCTAATGTGCCAAGCAGGCTTCACGCCCTAAAGTTGAGGTTGCCCTGATCTGTTTACCACTGTCCAATGTTTGCCAAACACCTTCGCTTTAAAGTTGGTAAGAGCTTCCGGTCATGGGTCTTTTAAGTAGGGACCTTTGAGTATTCTCCCACTTTTTGTCACTTTAGCACTTCTTTTTTTTAGTGTTTTTTTTTTTTTTTTTTGATTCTATAGTTATAGTCTTGAATGTATTGATAATATATTGATAAGATTTATTTTTGAGTTTATACTTTTCTTATTTTGAAAAACTTTTCGAAACTCGAAACTTTGTAACTTTTCGAACTTCGGGACTCTAAGCAGATGCTTTATCCTAAAGTATCCCACTGTTGCCACCAAATGTCCTGTTGCGCGAGCGGCTAACTTGCACGAGCCGTCCGAACGTTAAGTTGCGGGAGCGATATGTGCTCGAGAAAATGAAAGATGTGTTTTTGCGGAATGCTGTAACTCCACTGTTCATCCCGTCGTTCCCAGTGTTTCTTTCATGTCTCTTATTCGTCGCTTACCCATTGTGCTCTCTATGGCCCATCAGTGTTGCACTAGTTTGTTTAAAAAGTGATCGCAAGAATACGTAACTTTTATTATCTATACCTTGTGACATTTTCGGTAATTTATTTCGGGCCCTTGAGTGAATCAGTGTAACGGCACATGTGTGTCGCTGCAGTAGGTCAGTTGCATGTTTGCACTGAAATAGGATAGGGTGACATATGTGTTGAATTGAGTTGGCATCATCGGGGGACTGAGGTCGCTGCGTCTTGTTTGGGCACAACAAGACATTAAAGGACCGGATAGATGCTATGGAAGTTTGTTGGTGGAGGCCCAGGTCTACTGTAGCGCCACCTAAGCAACTTAGTAAGATGCTAAGGGGTTAATCTAGGTGTAACGTTTTGCTCACGGTCACACCTCTCGCGAACGTCTGACAAACATTCGAGAGCATTATTCCTATGAAAGCTTCTTAAAAAAATAAATAACACTTCAAATACGGCATAGAACGGTAGATACCACTACCTTTACATTTGGGTGCATTTTCTTTATCCAAGGATATTTCTTTTCATGTCATGTAGTTAATGTAGTAGCGGAAGCGAATAAAGGAAACTAATGTATGATACCGACAAAGGAGTGAAGTACTACGATGTCACAGCTGGGGACCCGCAAGGATCGGTTCTGGGCCCTTTACTATTGAACATAGTGTACGACGGAGTTTTACGGCAACCACTGCCACTTAAAGTGAAGATAATTGAATTTGCTTAGGGTATCGCTGTTGTTACCATAGCAAAACAAATCAGTGAAGTAGAATCAGCTACAAATGTGGCAATCAGTCAAATCAAAAGCTGGCTAGGATCCGACGGTCAAGAATTACCTGACCCCAAAACTGAAGCTGTTCTTATAGCCAGTCGGAAATCTGTGGAATATATAAGGTGATATGCTAGGATGATCCTACTATACCGAGTCGTTAGCTCAGTTCTTCTTTACGCGGCTCCGGTTTGAACAAGAACTCTCGCGATCAAAGAAACAAGGAGGAAACTGACATCAGCCTATAGACTCGGCGCTGTAAGGACCATAAGTGCTTTTAGAATTATCTCTGACGAGGCAGCCTTCTTTATAGCAAGAATGGGTCCTATTGACATCCTCGCGAACGGCATGCAGAGAATCTACAATAGAAAAGGTTTGAGCCATCAAGAAGCTGGCGGAAGAAGAAAGATTAAAAAAGAAAAAAAAACACCTTCAGTTTGCATGCACAATAGCTGGAATGTGCTTGTGTGCATATGTGGTGTATGGACCCTATTACCTACTTTAGGTATGGAGATAAGTTCTACCTCAGTCCACAGTTTGGAAATTTGGACAAGATCCAAACAACCCGTTATTATGATTTTTGCCGAGGGATAACCCAAATGTAGATAGTTGGATATCATCAGATCTTGGCGACTTGTAGGGTTTAAGGTTTGACCCTTCGGGATATTTGGCTTCGTTAAAAAGATGTCTGCACTTTTTTCTGCTCTTATACGTCTCTTATGCAGACGCTTTTATATTAAGTGAGCATTTCAAAGGTAACTGCAGTCAATAAACTTAAAAATTGTGCCAGGATTTGAAATTTGACAACTGTTTACTTCGTGATTTTCAAATTTTGATATTTCCGAATCTTAGAGAAAAGAGACCCTCTGAACTGCTCCAACTACAGAGGTACATGCAAGTCTTCTCAACATCGCATACAAGATTTTGTCCGCCATGTTATGTGAACGCCTCAAAACGATTGTCAACAACCTGATAGATTTCAGGCCGGGAAAGTCCACCATTGACCAAATATTCACACTAAGGCACATCTTGGAAAAACCCATTAATATGGGGTCGTCGGTCGGGTCGTCAGTGGGGCATTTGCGAGTATTGAGACCGAGGCAGCAAAGATGGGCTTAGCAGTCTTTGAAACCAAATTTCCGCCCGCGCCCTGAGAACCAGTATAAGGGTATTAATAATCCCTTTGGCACGCGCAAATTACATTTGACACGCAGAACTTACAAGCCAAATGCGACTGCGATATCAGGAATAGCAGCAATACCAACATAGCAAGTATAACCCCTGTGCTGCTACATAACAATCAAATAAAATTACAAAACAGGTGCGACTGCGACAGCACCAAAGCAACGCAAGTATAGCCTGCGCTGCTATATACCACTCAACCAACCAACCAAACTCAAACAAGCTTCGACTGCGATAGCACCACCAGCAATAGCAACGCAAGTATAACCTGTGTTGCTATATACCAACCAACTAAACTTTCGAACCAGCAACGACTGCGTATGCAACCTTATGAGTTGGTTTGGTGCTTGTTGGCGTATCATAAAAAGCTTCGCACACGCAATGGCACATGTTCGAAAATAAAATTGGATGGCGACGTTCAGCATATAACGTGCAAAAAGGCTATTTTAGTTTTATAATTTTATTATACCTCTTCTTCAAGTTTTTCGTATGAGACAAACACATAAATATTTGCGTGTAATGTACGAAAAATGAAATTCTGACTCGTGAATAGAAGCCAGGCAATTATCACTAGCAATAGCAGTTTATTTATGAATTGTTAACAGGTTTCGAATGCCAATTTTCATTAGCAGTGAATGATTAGCAGATTGCGATTCTTTGCTCATCTCTAGCTGAAAGCAGCGTTGCCAAATCAGTGCTTTCAGTGTTAATTTCAGTGCTCAAAATTTCATTTTAGTGCCGAAAGGTTGATTTGGTCATTGCGCGTTTTTTAGTGCTTAGAAAAATATTTTAGTGCTTTTTTAACGCTGCACGTTATAATCTGCTTTTTCTCTGAATGTAACCTATCCTATTATACTAGTTAATTATATGTATTCCATCTCTTTTGTAGTTTATTGACACTTCATTCTACGCTTCGACTTACTACATCAGTATTGAAAAAGTAATTTTCAAAACTAAAGGGTTTCATTTTACTTTATCAAGAAAACCCGTAGTTTTTATTAAATAAGATTTGATTTTTATTTTAATCAATAGATGGAAGGGTTGCCATTTACATATAATGAAAAACCATATCAGACAAATGACCTCCACTATCTCAGTTGCTCAACCAGGCTCTTTTGATAAAATTTTCCATTATACTTTCGCGCATTAACGGCTCGGATGTTGGCTTTGACTGCTGGAGCTTGGCGTAAACTTTCTCTTTCACATGGCCTCAAAGGAGAAATTCGCACGGTGTTAAATCACACTATCTCGGCGGTCAATTTTGATCACCATTTTGGGAAATGACTCTGACAGGAAACTTTTCTCGCCAAGGGCCAATGATTTCGCCACTTATGTGGCACGTAGCTCCATCTTATTGAAAATGAACATCGTCCCCATCCATATCTCCAAGATCCGGCCATAAAAAATCATTGATCATTATTTGATAGTACAATCTATTCATCGTAAGCCGCTTCCGCTTCCGCTTCATTTTCAAAGAAATAAGACCCAATGGCGCCTCCGGCTCAAAAACCGCGCAAACATCAACACGATTAACACGTTCTCAACAATCATTCCTCGATTTTCAAAGCCCCAAATGTGGCAATTCTGGCGCTGCTAATGACCGGCAGGCTTAAGTTCATACGTCAACTGAACCTTTTAGGTTTTATGATCCCAGTCTTTATGCAAAATTCGGTGGAGTGTTTTTTAGTGATATGCCCAATTTCTGAGATCGACGTGGAATCGACAAACCTGGGTTTTGGGTCACACTTCGCGCTGCAGAAGCGATATTCTCAGTTGTTCTTGCGCGATGCACGTGCCATACTGGTTCTTGACATTACAAGCTTGTTCCAATCACCCTAATCTCTGAACCAATTTAACAATAAAAGTGAGGAGATGCTTCATGTCAACTTTTAACTTTTCGAACTGTTTCAGCGAAATTTTTGTATGGAATTTTAATAACCTTAATGCATCGTTGAAGGATGTGTCGTTCTGTTTTTATTTATGGCGTAGTTTTTACTTGTCATTTGCCGGGTAGCAGAATAGCATGCAATTCCAAATGAAACTTCTTATTCGAAAACCCTAAATTGATTGTACTTCGAAGATTTTTGAGAAAATTACAGTTTTGGTGCCCATAAGGTTAAAATTAACGCAGAACATTTTAAGAACGGTGTTCAAACGCCAGAATTACTTGGCAACACTGTGCATGAGTCGAAGAATGTCAAATGATGTGAAATCCTTTTAACCACGAATCGGGCCACACAAGTACTGTTATGATATAGGCGCCTGCACTTACCCTTAACGGAGCAACGAAGTTGCCAGAGTGGTTAAGCCCTGCGGGGAAAAGGGTGAATTCCTTTTACCCTGCGAAGATTTTGTTTTTCGCGCAAATTTGCAAACTATTACTTTCTCAAATTCTTAAAAACAAAACGCTTTCGTGGTTTGAATTCCATTAGTCAATCTTTAAAATATTGTACATTTAAGACAATACAAACATCTTGTTGTGAGTATTGATTTTTGTATTATTTGAAATAATGTCATGCTGTGTTGTAAACTATTTCTCGTATGAATTCATTTTTTTGTTTGCAATTCTTCAAAATAAAAAGATTTGAAGCTATTGTAGATTTATAGCTATTACGCCTTAAAATGTTGCAACTTTTCAGAATCGTAAATGGATGTTTCTGTAATTTGATAATCTAAGGACGATATATTGGAAAGTGACATAAAGCCAAATTGACCTTCCATGACTGCAACCATCCATTTGCACTCTTGCACACTTTGTAGAGAACAAAGTAAAAGAGAACCAAAACAAACAGTCGATAATAATTGGTGGAAAGTTGAAATACCATATACAAAAAATAAAAATATTACGAAGTTAAGTTCCTACTATGATGTACAATACGTATGTATGTATATTGTGTGCAGCTTTGTAAAAGCAGCATTTGTAAAATCTACGTACATAAATATACTCTTCTTCTTTCTTTGATCAGCGAGGATATGATCCGAAAATAAAGGATCACAACCCTTCCACTCTCATACGTTTTGTACATCGTCCAACATTGTGAACCGTATGTGAGCCCTGTTCGCACAACTGCGGTGTAGAGCCTTACTTTCAACTTAGGTGGAATATTTCTATCACAGAAGATAGCGGAATTTTCTCTCCACTTCACCCACCCTACGCTTACGCGATGATTGATGTCGTCATCACAAGTTGCTTTGCTATTGATCATAGATCACAGATATCTTAACTTTTCGCACTTGGGAAGCACTGCTCCATTCAAATAAATATCTGGAATAGGCTTGAATGGATCACAGAACGGGCAGCACAAGTACTCTGTCGTTTTTGAACTAATGCGATACCCATTTCCCTCCAGCACGCCCACCCACACATCAAGTGCTCGTTGCAGGGATGTAGGATCCTCAATTATGATGACTCCATCGTCAGCAAAGAATAACTGATGCACCTTGGGGTCCATCACTTTACCTTCAAGCAGATAATCAAGGACTGTAATAAAGAGCAAAGGACTTAAAACGCTTCCCTGGTGCACCCCGACTTTGATTGGGAACTCTTCGGTTGCTCCAGCGGGGCATCTTACTCTTGTCTTTGCTCCTTCGTACATGTCCATGATCATCTCTACATAGGTTTCTGGAACCCCTCGATGTCTTAGCGTCACCCATATCAGATCTCGTGGTTGTCTGTTGAATGCCTTTTCAAAGTCAACCAGTACAATATGCAAATCATTTAAGGAATTGACGTACATAAATATACTAGTGACAATAAAAGAATTGAGAATATCGAGAGTCTATACTCCAGGAACAATGTACGGACGTTTTACCAAAAGGTAAAAAGAACGTGTCAGAGAAGTAATACCCGTACAGAAATCTGTAGAGATGAAAATGGAAACCTCGTAGTAGAATCACAGTCGGTGCTGAGAATATGGAAAAACTACTTCTGCAGACTGTATAAGGGCGACGAAGACCAACATCGTGCTGTCAGGCAGAATGAACCATTCAACATAGACGATGATAGTCAAAATTTCCGTCCACCTGGCCAAAACGAAGTGAGGATAGCAATATCCAAGCTAAAATCGAACAAGGCTGCTGGACCTGACGGCTTACCGGCCGAACTTTTCGAGGCAGCTGGGGATGAATTGGTAGAGTGCAAACACCAACTCATTTCTAATATTTGGTCAGACGAGTGTACGCCTGATGAATGGAATCTCAGCATCGTTTGCCCGATCCACAAGAAAGGAGACCCCCTCAACTGCGCCAATTATAGAGGCATCAGTTTCCTCAACATCGCATACAAGATCTTTTCTGCGATATTGTGTGAACGCCTGAAACCTTTTATCAACAGCCTGATTGGACCCTATCAGTGCGGTTTCAGGCCAGGAAAGTCTACCATCGATCAAATCTTCACACTTCGGCAGATCCTGGAGAAAACCCAAGAATTCCAAATCGATACTCACCACCTCTTTATCGATTTCAAGGCCGCCTATGACAACATCTATAGAGAAGAGCTTTATAGAGCCATGTCTAGTTTTGACATCCCTGCCAAACTTGTCCGTCTATGCAGGCTGACGATGGAGAACGCTCGCTGCTCCATTAAGGTCGGTAATGACCTCACCGAGACCTTTGATGTCAAAAAAGGCTTCTTCAATATTGTACTTGAACGGATTGTGCGGAACTCACAAGCCAACACCGGAGGCACAATCTATTACAAGTCTGTACAACTGCTTGCATACGCCGACGATATAGACATTATCGGAAGATCTCAGCGGGTTGTCACCGGTGCTTTTGCAAGCATTGAGGCGGAAGCGGCCAAAATGGGTTTAGCGATAAACGAGGGCAAAACCAAGTATATGCTGTCAACTAGAAGGGAAAACCAACACCGCCGAATTGGACAAAACGTCACCGTGGGCAGCTATAACTTCGAGGTAGTAAGGGACTTTGTCTACCTTGGCTCTGCTATAAATTCGAAAAACAAGATCAGCGCAGAAATCAATCGAAGAATAACTCTTGCCAATCGCTGTTTTTTTGGGCTTATAAGGCAATTCAACAGTAAAGCCCTATCTCGAACAACTAAGGAGACTCTATATAAGACCTTGATCATCCCAGTCCTGCTGCACGGCGCTGAAACATGGACTTTATTAAAAGAGGATGAAGATATCCTTGGTCGCTTCGAGAGAAAAATTCTTCGTAAGATTTTCGGTCCCGTTTGCGTTGACGGGTTTTGGAGGAGAAGATTCAATCACGAACTATACGAGCTGTACAGCGACATCGACCTAGTCAAAAAACTGCGTATTGGACGTCTGAGATGGCTAGGACATGTAGAGCGAATGGACACCAACGCTCCGGCCCGCAGAGTCTTCGAATCTAATCCGAGGGACGACGCAGTAGAGGGAATCATCGCCGTAGGTGGCGCGCACAAGTTCAAGGGGACCTCGACCAACTTGGAGTGCGCAACTGGAGGCAATTAGCTAAAGACCGAGCTAAATGGAGAGGCTTGTTGGTTGAGGCCCAGGCTCACCCCGAACTGTAGCGCCACCTAAGTAAGTAAGTAATAAAAGAAAAGAATATTTTCCAATTCAAAACATTTTTGTTTTTCATCAGTCATCAACATCTGATTGCTTCATTGGCGCCCAACATTGTGGCTACTGGATTTGCAGCTGGACATAGCGAAAAGTTGGAAACTACAGTAGAGCCCAGAAAAGTGTATCGCGCTTGGCATATATTTTTTCGTTTCTTTCTTCGAAAGAGGACGTATATGCCGAATTTTGGGGGAAATTGCTGCCTGATTGGGTACACAAGGTACTGGTGACTTGGCTTCTAGATAATTGGTCGGTTTAGACAAGCCCTAGCCACGACGTTAAAATTATCCTAGGCGACTTTAACGCAAAGCTAGGAAGAGAGGAAGTCTTTAGTAGCGTGGTCGGAAAGCACAGCCTGCACGACAACACATCCGACAATGGACTCAGGCTAATCGACTTTGCGGCGGGGCGAAACTTTGTCATAGCTAGTACGCGGTTCCCACGTCTCGATATTCACAAAGGAACATGGCTCTCCTTTGATCGAAAAACTGTCAACCAAATCGATCACATTGCGATCGACGCAAGGCACTCTTCCAGTATTCTGGGTGTCCGGACTTTCCGAGGAGCCAACGTGAACTCGGATCACTACCTAGTTGTAGCCAAAGTGCGGATGCGGATATCCACAATCTAAGTCCTATGCCGCCAGCAGCAAATGCGGAAGACCAGTGGCAGCGTTGGCAACAAGCCATCAGAGATGCCGCCTCTGATGTACTGGGTTTCTCTCGCCCACCACAATGAAACCCCTGGTTTGATGAGGAATGCCGCCAAGCACATGCAGCAAAACAAGAGGCGTACAAAGCGGCGCTGCATAGAAGGACTAGAGCTGCTTACGAGCTCTACGTGCGCAGGAGAAAAGAGGAGCATCGACTTCTCAGAAAGAAAAAAAAAGAGCATGAGAAGCGCTCGATCGAGGAGGTTGAGAGACTTTATTGCAGGAATAATGTTCGAAAATTTTACCAAAGGGTAAAAAGAACATGCCAGGGTTTCAAAGCCAAAACAGAAGCCTGCAGGGACGGAAATGGCAACATAGTAGTAGAATCGCAGTCGGTGCTGAGGATATGGAAGGAACACTTCTGCAGACTGTTAAACGGCGATGATGATCAACATTCCGCTGTCAGGCAGAATGAGCCATTCAACAGTGACGATGGCAGTCAAGACTCCGGTCAACCCGATTAGAATGAAGTGAGGATAGCGATATCTAAACTCAAATCCAACAAAGCTGCTGGAGCCGACGGCCTTGCCGCTGAACTTTTCAAGGCAGGGGGAGATGAGTTGGTAAGGAGCATGCACCAGCTCATCTGTAAATTCTAGTCGGACGAAAGTATGCCCAATGAATGGAACCTCAGCATCGTTTGCCCGATCCTGAAGAAAGGAGACCCTCTGAACTGCGCCAACTACAGAGGTATAAGTCTCCTAAATATCGCATATAAGATCCTGTCTGCCGTACTATGTGAACGCCTAAAACCGATCGTCAACAACCTGATAGGTCCTTATCAGTGCGGTTTCAGGCCTGGAGAGTCCACCATAGACCAAATATTCACACCACGGCAGATCTGGAAAAAACCCATGAATATAAAATCGATACACACCATCTTTTCATCGATTTCAAAGTTGCCTATGATAGCGTGTATAGAGACGAGTTATACAGAGCCATGTCTAGTCTTGGCATCCCTGTCAAGCTCGTCCGTTTGTGCAGAATGACGATGTAGAACTCTCGCTGCTCCATCAAAGTCGGTAAGAACATCACCGAACCGTTCGATGTCAGGAAAGGTCTTAGACAAGGCGACGCGCTATCATGCGATCTCTTTAACATAGTACTTGAGAGAATTGTACGAAACTCACAAGCCAACCCCGGAGGTACAATCTTCTTCAAGTCTGTACAACTACTCGCTTATGCCGTGACATTGACATAATCGGAAGAACTCAGCGGGCCGTCAATGCGGCATTTACGAGTATTGAGATCGAGGCAGCAAAGATGGGTCTAGCGGTCAATGAAAGCAAAACAAAGTATATGCTGTCTACAAAAAAGGACACCCAACATCGGCGTCTTGGACAGAACGCCACAATAGACAGATACAATTTTGAGGTAGTAAAGGATTTTGTCTACCTAGGCTCTATGGTCAGCTCCGCAAATGACATCAGTAGGGAGATCACACGGAGAATTACTCTTGCCAATCGTTGTTTCTATGGGCTAAAACGGCAATTGAGTAGCAAAGTCCTATCTCGAACTACTAAGGTAACTCTTTATAAGACATTAATCATCCCTGTCCTGCTGTATGGCGCAGAGGCATGGGCTTTGACAAAACCGGATGAGGATGCCCTTGGTTATTTCGAGAGAAAAGTTCTTCGAGCGATCTTTGGTCCCGTCTGCATAGACGGTGAGTGGAGGAGAAGGTACAATGCCGAACTATACGGCCTGTACAAGGACATCGACTTAGCCAGAAGAGTTCACATACCGCGACTAAGATGGCTGGGTCATTTAGAGTGGATGGAGCCCAACCTTCCCGCTAAGAAAGTCTTCGAATCCACCACGGACGGACGGCGCAATAGAGGACGACCTCGCGATAGGTGGCGCAAACAAGTGGAGGGGGACCTCAACCAACTTGGCGTGCGCAACTGGAGGCAGCTGGCTCGTAACCGTGCTGGCTGGAGAGGTTTGTTGGTTGAGGCCCAGGTCCACCCCGGACTGTAGCGCCATCTAAGAAGAAGACAAGCTGAACAAGCAATTGGTCGCTTGGCTCCTGAACTCTTATCGTTTGGGTATAGCCAATCTGAAAAATAACTGTTTGCTTGGTCCTAGGGAAAACTTATTCCGTGGAATAAATTGATCATTGTTCTGAGGGAAGAGGAAAGGTGTGGAAGGCTACTGGTCTGAAAACAGTTGAGCATACAGTAGAGGCCGGAAAATTGGAACACGTTCCTGAAAGCTTATGACGAGGAAAGGCGAACGCATCGCGTCACAAACGACCGCAAGAGTTTCAAATAACGAGCCGATTCAACAAAACGAAATGCCTGAAACTACGCCGTGTACACCACGTACCGCAAGTTCTGTTGCCTCGACGAGCGCGGCAGCATTAACGGCGCTATCGGAAGAACAGCGCTACAGCGAATAGTAACCACAATTCACGTTAAAGAAATCCACGGAACTTTTAGCGGATGTACCGCCCGATTTGATGGAGAGGAGAGTGCATCCAAAATCAATGATTTTATCGGAACGATTCCCAGAATATCACGGATGCTTGCGCTCTAATTGGTATCCCACGTTTGTTAGACGATTTTGCAGCAACTTGGTGGCAGGGAGTAAAAAAGGAAGCCAAAAGTTTTGAAGATGCAGTAAAACTACTTCCCGCAGCATTCTCACCAGCTAAACCATGGTGGCGTATCTACACTGAATTGTTGGAAGAGCTAGTAAAACAATTGATCAATTCGTGTGCAGGAAACGATCATTGCTTTCACAATTATCAGATGATATATCTGAATCCATCATGCTTAATATGCCTTATGGGCAAATTCTTCCTAAGATAAGAGAAAAAGTCTTTGGGAATTCACTCAAAACTTTCCAGGAGCTATTGGAACAAGCCAGAGAGGTGGAAATGTTCAATGAGGAGAACAAAAAGCCTGTAAATTCGGAGGAAAATAATGAAAAGAAGCGTTGCACATTTTGTAGGAAGAAAGAGCATGTAGGGGAATCATGTTTTAAGAAAGCTAAAAACTCAGAGAATGGCAATTCGGGTGCGGAAAATAAGAATTATAAGCCTGCTTTAAATTTCTATGGTTGTATAGCTTCTGGCTACTACCGAACAAATTGTCCTACCTGCAGCAATAAAAATGATTTGCATTTTAGCCCGAATTCACTCGATTTTAATTTAATAGATTCCAGTGTGATTGGAAGAAACGTCCCTACAGTGGAGATCAACATTAACGGACTTCATGGGGGGGCATATCTAGACACGGCAGGTAGAACCAGCGTAGCTGGATCTCGTCTCTATCAACAGCTCTTGAAGATAGCATGCCCGTTTAGGCCGGTTAATGCAGAGTTGACTTTTGCCGACGGTGTACCGAGGAAAAAAGTAGTTTATACCACTTTAGTTGACATTATAATTGGAAAGAGGTTTCGGAAAATCCGTTTTATCGCATTGCCAAATGCGAAAGGAAATCGAACTCTAATTGGAATTGATTGCATGGAACAATGTGGAATTGTGTTAAACATTGCGCAAAGATCATTCCACTTTATAGATGACCCAACAAACACATTCGACTTTAAATTAATCAATAGTAGCGTTTTGAAACCAATTGAAAATGAAGAAAAAATGTACTACCGACCACCAGTGGTGAAGCAGAAGCCAAGAACACCGGGGAAGGATATAATGGAAGAAGTATCTGCGTACTTTGCTTGGGTAGTAGGTCGAGGAGTAATAAGCCCTATTGATATAACGCTGAAACGAAAGAGACCCAACGATTACTCTCCGCATGGTGTACAATCCATATTCTACGATTCTGTACCAGAAGAAATGCGAACTCCGGATAGATCCAGTGATTTATTTAGTGGAACAAAGAAAGTAGAACCTTCAAGCGTCGAAGCATGGTTTGAGCTTAACAGCTTCGACATTAAATTGCGGCACGAAGAAGCTGAGCACTTGGAACCTAAAGAGAAGGAAAAAATAGAAGAACAGAGAGATATATTTGGGGAAATAGAGACCTATTCCGTATGTCGAACATAGGATTAAAACTGGAACGGCAGCTCCTATTACTTTTTCTCCATATAGAATTTCACTGGACAGGAAAATGCAGTTAAAGGCGGAAATACGAGTAGAATGCTACAGAAAGGCATAATAGAAGAAAAGGCATCTCCTTGGGCTTTTCCTGTTGTTTTAGTTCCCAAGAAGGATGGAGGTATACGATTCTGCGTCGATTATAGAGCACTCAACGCAGTGACGCTCCCAGATCGTTACCCTTTACCACGGATTGATGACCTATTGCATAAAGCTAAGAGTACAGTGTATATGTCAACGTTAGATTTACGTTCAGGATACTGGCAGATTATGGTAGCAGAAGAAGACCAGTTAAAAACCGCTTTTACTACATCCTTTGGTACATATATATTTCAACGTATGCCATTTGGATTACGGAATGCGCGAGCAACTTTTCAGCGCATAATTGACAAATTTCGAAGAAGTCTAGCAGATTCTGTTTTTTGATTATATTATACTCAGAAGATTTTAAAAACCATTTAGAAGATCTCAGAAGAGTTTTCAATCGTTTAGACAAATTTGGATTTCGTCTCAACCGAGATAAGTACAGATTTTGCTATTCTAAGGTGAAATACCTAGGTCATGTTTTGACACCTGATAGAATAAGGGTAGACCCCGGCAAAACGGAAGCCATATTAAAGAGGGCCAGACCAAAGAATCCAAAGAAAGTACTATCATTTTTGCAGACCTGTTCATGGTATAGGTGATTCATTCCTAATTTTGCAAAGGTTTCAAGCCGCTTTCGGATCTCACAAGGAAAATTGATTTTGGAAGTGGGACGATGAGCAGCAAGCCGTATTTTAAATTTAAACAACTTAAACAATATTACTCCATGGGGAGATGGAAATGTAACATCCTGTTGAACATGCAAGCCGTTTGTTATAACCAGCAGAACGCAATTACTCAACGACGGAAAGAGAAGCACTCGCTGTAGCATGGGCAGTACAGAAATTCCGAGGATATATAGAAGGATCTAAGGTCAAGATCTTAACTGACCACCAGCCTTTAAAATGGTTGATGAAAATAAAATCACCCACCGGATGACTCGCCAGATGGGTACTCCAGCTGCAGCCATACAACCTCGAGGTTGGATACAACCCCGGAAGAAACAACGCTGTTGCGGACAAGCTTTCCAGACCACCTTGTCCTGACGAGGAACATTTGGAGGGAAATTGTGAAATTTGTTCTGTAGTTATCGATATGCCAACACGAGGGTCAAAGGAAAGCAGGGAGGACCAATTACTTACTTTACTTATGTCCTGTATCCCCTTGTGGGTCGTAGGGCCTCCACTACGCCTACGCGCCATCGTGTACGGTTTCTGGCAATGTGTCTGAGTTCTCCTCAACTTTTCCCTAACTGCCGTGCCTCCTTCTCGACTGTTCTGCGCCATATTCTCTTCGGACCGCCAGGTCTTCTGCCATCCTGAGTTAGAGGGTTCCATTGCATAGCATGGTTCGCTATGGAGCTATCACCCTTTCGGAACGTGTGACCAATCCACTGCCACTTCCGCCGTTGGATAGTTGTGCCTATTGGTTCCTGACCCGTTCTCTCGTAAAGGTGTTCGTTAGACATACGATTGGGCCAGAAAATCCTTAAGATATTGCGCAGGCACCTATTAACAAACGTTTGCAGCTTTCTGGTGATAGTAGTAGTCACTCTCCACGTGCTGCAACCATATAGCAGCACGGATTCAACGTTGGAGCGGAACAATCTTATTTTGGTGCTCAAACTGATTGCATTGCTTCGCCATATTTTGGACAACATCCCGAACGCGGACTTTGCTTTGGCGATCCTGTTGGCTATATCCAGTTCGGTTCCACCATCGGTCGAGACAATACTCCCAAGATACTGGAAATCCTCTACTCTCTCTACCGGTTGTCCAGCAATGCATATTTGAGCCGATGAGTTTGTTCCAAGGCTGATAATTTTAGTTTTGGCCGTATTAATTTTCAGCCCGACGACACCTGCCTCCCTCTCCACATCTGCTGTCATTTGGTGGAGGTCCATAATTCTGTGGGAGAGTAAGCATACCATACATCGTCTGCGTAGTCAAGATGTTTCAGTTGAGATGTAAGAGTCTATCGAATTCCTCCGTTTCCCGTCGACAAAGCTGCATGAAGCACATCGCTAATCACCAATAGGAATAATATTGGTGAAAGGATACAGCCTTGTCTTACCCCACTTTGGATCTCAAATTCTTCAGACAACCTTCCCCTGTGCAGAACGTGACATTTGGAGCCTTCATATGTAGCTTTGAAAATAGCAATTAGTTTATCGGGAATGCCTCTCCTGCGTAAGGCACGCCAAATAAACTCCCTGTTGACACTGTCGAACGTCTTCTCAAAATCGATGAACAGCAGGTGCAGGGGCGATCGATGTTCAACACACTGTTCGATGATAATCCGCAGGGTGTTCATGTGGTCGGCACAGGAGGATCCAGAGCGGAAACCTGATTGTTCGGCATCGAGTGTGTCTTCGAGATGTTGTTTGATTCGCTCAAGAATGATTTTAGCTATTATCTTAGCTACAGCAGGCAGCACGCAGATACCCCTCCAGTTTCCGCACTCCATTAAATTTCCTTTCTTAGGAAGCTTGACGATGATTCCTTTTTTCCACTCGTTAGGAAAGCTCTCAGCTTCCCAAGCTCTCTCTATAAGTGGAAGCAGAAGCTCAGCCGATGTTGATGGCGCTGCTCGTAAGAGCTCTGCTGGAATACCGTCAAGTCCTACCGCCTTGTTGGTTTTGAAGGCCTTGATCGCGGTAATGATCTCACCTTTACTGGGAGTCGTGGTGCGTATTCGGGAGCTTCTCACCTCGGGCATCTCAGTCTGATTTGGGAGCATATCGCTAGCAAATACACGGTTCGAAACCGTAGCAAAATGCTCTTTCCACTTCTTGAGCTGGTCCTCATCCGAAATGAGCAAGAAGCCGTCTAGGCTTTTCACTGGGTGATGGCTGGAGCTGCGACCACCTGTCAGCTCTTTTGTGATTCTGTAGACAGTCCTGCTGTCGCACCTCCGAGCAGCTTCTTCTGCTTCTGTAGCCAGCGCGTTGATGTAGTTGCGCTTGTCACGTCGCACGCTACGCTGAACTTCTCTCATCTTCATGCGATATAGGGACTCTAGCTCGCTTCTCCCTGCTGCTGCGGTAGCTGCAAAGCGAGCTTTCAGCTGTTTTCGTTCGTCAATCCGTCTCCAGGTATCCTCGGAAAGCCATGGCCTATGTCTTCCCTGCGATCGACCGACAATTCTTTCAGCACTAGATGTAAAAACATTTTTCACAGCACACCAATGGTCTTGGATGGTTGCGGGCATTGAGCTGCTGATTGCTTCCACACCTTGCGAAAAGTGCTCCCTTAATTGTTGGCGCACTGAGGGATCACTAAGTCTATCGATGTTGAACCTGGGCATTCTTGTGTTGTCGTGGGATCTTCGAACTGCAGCAGTGCGTAGTTGGAGAGTAGCTATCACGAGATGGGGATCACGTAGTATCCCAACATCTGCCCCTCGTCTGTTTCGGACGTCCAGGAGACTACTTCTAAAGCGGCGGCTGATGGCAAAATGGTCAATTTGGTTGGAGGTTGCTTGCCTGTCATTGGAAACCCAGCTTACTTTGTGGCAGGTCTTGTGCTCAAACATGGTGCCACCTATCACAAGGCGGTTGGCATTGCAGAAAGCCACAAACCTTTCGCCGTTGTCGAAATAGTGAACAAAAAAAATCTCGCTACAGTGAACCTATGTTCTTTTTATTTTCTTAGAACCTTACAGCAAGCTAAAAATAGTTAAAACTCATTAGTGCCATGCAGTCGTGAGTTAGGCCCGCCGGGAAGCATATACGTTCATAGATATGCATACGTCCAAATCTTATCGTGTTGCGCGAGTGTCTTGTATGATTATGTACGCAGTTTGGGGTTGTTTGTTGTACAAATGCAAACTGTCTGTTGCTTGTTTTTGTTAAAAATAAATTATTCTGTTCAATAAATATTGGCTTATTTTTTAGTAATTGCAAAAAAAAAAATTGTAATTATATTCTATTTTCGACATATTGCATGTAAAAACATACACATATTGATGAAATTTGCTTCATGGAGTCCACGCTCGTTACAGTGAACAATCTCGTTCCAGTGAACAGGCCCGGTTTTTATTAGTTCACTATATCGAGCGTCTACTGTATTTTAATTATCTACAAAGCACATTTTTCTATGTTAATGTTCACATGTGCTACACATAATAATCACATCACGTAAGAAAACACTTTTTAAATATAATATTCAAATGTGCTCCACCTACGTAACGATTGTCTCTCTATACACACAATTGGTCGAAAGAGAAATAATAAAGATATTCTAAAGTTTAAAGGTAAGGACCAGCGTTGCCACTTCTATCCAGAGCAAGTAGCATGCTGGCAATAAAAATGTAGGATTTAAAAAAAAATGTTTTGTTAATTTTCTTTATTTTTGCGTTATTACACATAGCATTCAGTTTAAACATTAAATAACAAATAACATAAGAAAACCCATTAACATAACAAAATTAACATAAAAGAAAAATAATAAATTCATTTATAAATCACAAATCTATAACATTGAATAAATAATAGTAGGAATTCATTTATAAAACAAAAAAATTATTATTAAATATTCAATTGCACAGAGAAGTAAGTATCTCTTATATTAAATAAAAGGAGAATACTAATAAGAGGAGCAAACATGTTTACTTAATTTGAATGTATTTGCAATTGGAAAATTTTATTTCAACAAAACCTTGCCAACTCCCCAGAAGGATCAAATATTGCCTCACGTTTTAATAGCTTTTTCCAGTAAAATTGAGTCCACAGTTTCTGAACTTAACCGATTTCTCAGATCGTCTTTTACCATGTTCAATTCAGAAAACTTTCGTTCAGTGCAACCACTGCTGTGGGGAAGTCAACAGAAATGTAGCTGCTTGCATAATTCAATACAAACTATTATTGCATTTGACTTTACAATATCTATTAAGTTTGAGTTTATTTTAGATGATTGTACACATACTTTAAATTGCATACCGGTATAGCAATTTACCGATTGTAAATGATACAAATTATTTTTAAAATCGATATTTATATTTAAATATTGAGGCTTAATAAAATTTTTATATATTTCGATTAATAAATTTGTTACTTATTTATTTAATAAATGTATTTGTACCTTTTCTGTTTGAAAACATTTATTCAAATCGTTAAGTTTTTTTTAATAAATACGATAAAAACAGTAGATAAAGTTTATTCTCCCTATTAATAAAAAAATTATAAATAAGCTTTTCATTTTCGTCCTCAAATGATGCCAATGTAAAATAGTGAAACAAGGAACTCCATTGTTCTAACACTCTATTTATTACGGCTTCCAAAGACAGCCAATGTGTTGTTACATGCCGCAATAATAATTTATGCTGCAAATTCAAATGTTCTTGAAAGTCTTTGAACTGGCCTTGTCGCTTGGGACTATGTGCAAAATGGGCATATGTAGCTTTGATGGAATTTATAACATTAGCAACACGAGATCTGATATGGGTGGCGCTAAGACATCGAGCGGTTCCAGAAAGATAATCAGATCATCATGGACATGTATGAAAGAGCAAAGACAAGAGTAAGATGCCCCGCTTTTAAGTCCTTTGCTCTTTATTACAGTCCTTGACTATCTGCTTGAAGCTAAAGTGACGGACGTCAAGGTACATCAATTATTCTTTGCTGACGATGGAGCCATCAATTATTCTTTGCTGACGATGGAGCCATCATAAGTGAGGATCCTACATCCCTGCAACGAGCTCTTGATGTGTGGGTGAAGGTTTTGGATGGAAATGGGTATCGCATTAGTTCACAAAAGACAGAGTACTTGTGCTGCCCGTTCTCTGATCTACTCAGGCCTATTCCAGACATTTATTTGAATGGAACAGTGCTTCCCAAGTGCGAAGAGTTGAAATAGCTGTGATCTATGATGAATAGCAAAGCAACCTGTGATGAAGACATCAAAGGAAGGGTCTACACTGCAGTTGTGCATCCAGCGCTCAGATACGGTTCATGATGTTGGACGATGTACAAAAAGTATGAGAGTAAATTAACGGCAGCTGAAATGAAGATGCTTCGCATGACAGCAAGATCGAATAAGAAGTTCGAAGATCCGTGGAAGCCTTCACGTCAAGGAAGCCATCGATAAAAGATAGAGCGCAACCGGCTCAGCTGGTATTGCCACGTTCAAAGAAGAGATCATTTGAACCCTGTTAAAACAGCGATATCAATTAACGTTCCAAAGACATCGCGAACCAGGAGAGGGAGGCCTATAAACGGCTGGATCACACAAGTGTGACGACATCGACATTTCATTGGCTTCAGTAACCGAGTGATCTGAAATCGACAGGCCTGCCGATATTTTCTGATGTCAAATAGGCGAACCCCACAGGCGGATCAGTAGAAATGCGGTGAAGTGGAAGGGTTATGATCCATTGTTTTCGGACCATAACCTCGCTGAAAAAGGAAGAAGATGAAGAAACGAATCAAAATAAAAAAAAATTAGGTAGACACTTCAGAAATATGGAGCATAATGAGGGAAAGATGTAACATGTAGCATGGCACTCGAAAATGTAGCAGTTTTGCTGGTAAGGACCGTTACAATTGTGTGTATAAAAGAGCGACACGATCAGAAGTGCGTCGCAGTCTATCGAATATGTCTATGCGTATGTACACAGCTTTATGCCTGAAACACAATATCACCTCGACCTCGGTTTTGCTTCCGTTACGTCTCATCCACCTCGAGAGCGCGTTGAATGTTTGTTTACATTTTTTTCTTTGTTAGATGTTTTTTCAGCTGTTAGATGTCAAAGCAAAGCAAAAGTTCAGCTATCTCAACTTCTGCCTTGGGTTAGAGTGTCGTTACGTAGCATTACGTTTTTCTTTACGAATGGAAAACGTGAGGTCGAGGTGGAAGCGACATTGTGATAGGATACATTGATTTCCTATAGTTCAACTCATAGACGTCAGGCGAAGCCGATGTCGAGGCGCTATTGTGTTTCAGGCATTATAGTTGGAGCCGCCTAAACTCTGTTCGTATTGACTGGGATAGGGTGTTTAGTAGACAGGTCGAGCGAGAAATTGGTCTCCTGGCGCTGAGTTAATTTTTGGGAAATGTAAAATCTACGTACATATGTACATAAATATACTAGGTACAATAAAAGAAAAGAATATTTTCCAAAGTAATACATTTTTGTTTTTCATCAATCATCAACATCCGATGATTCAGTTGTCAATACATCAATTAAGGTTAAGCATGCGACAGTGAATTAGTGCTAGTATAATATTTACATTTATTACATGTTTGCAATTGCATGTCACCATTTTCACAGAAAAAAAAAGAGTAAAAACAAGACAGCCTTGTTATCTCGTGCAATCTTAACATTCAATTAATGTTGTTTTGCAAATTTACGAACGAGATTGAATTCTTTTATTCATCATCACACCGTTATTCTCCCACAAGTTCACCTCTAATAACAAGTTTTCCAACCGCGCGTCCATAACCTTGTCAATTAAATTTTGTTACTTGATTCCACTACATATACGTATAGGTATATACTCATACGTACGACTCCCGGTCAACTACAGTCTGGTTTGGACGATTAGTTTACACTCCAATACAATTCTTAATTTGACTTACATGGCGTGTAGCATATTAATGTAAATAAATGCTATTTTGAACTTTATATTTTATGCAGTTAGCTTTTGGCATTTAATCATGTTTTATTTGTCGCAGCGGTATCATACAAATTTTATATTAAATTTATATTGCACATATAAAATTGGATTAAGTACCTCCGTACATGCCACTTACAATTAACTTCAGTTACTTGATGCATCTGAATTATATTAAAACACATTATATAAGCGGGCGCCGTGGCACTGTGGTAAGGGTATCGGACCACTACGCGTGAAGTGCAATGTTGTAATCTCAGAAAACACCGAACTTTTTTTTTCATGGTCCAGTTAACACGCTACTTTCTGCACACGCGCCGCGCACTTTATGCACACGTCAGCTAATATCACTTGAAATATACATTTGCACTGGATCAGGTGTAGTATTCCCGTCTGGAATATTTTCCCATACTATTGAATTTGCTATTGGTGCATTTTTAGTCTATAAGTACTTGTGTATCTTAGAATGTAATTTAGAGTTAAGTTTGAATTAAATAAAGAGACATCAGTCTCAATAAAAAAAATATTTCTTTATTTTTTATTCGAAAAGGATTCGCAAGTGGTCATGAAAAGTACTAAATAGTGAAAATTGTGAAAGTTTTTAACACTTCCCGTGTGATAATAGACAATAAATATTATAATAATTTCATTGTAAGTCACAATTCAAATTCTGCGTAACTCTCAACGAATTTTTTATGAGGATGTAATGTCCATTATTATATCAAATACTATTTTTAATAGAGGAACCTAGTTAGAAAAATTAAGAAGATTAAATACAATCTATGTGAAAAGTAAAGCAAGACAAACATTCAAGTTACCTCTCTACATAAATTCATAAGAAGAAAAAGAAAGAAATTAGTAAAATATAAGTATAATAGAAAATTTGTATTCATATCTTAAAAGAAAATATAATAACAATAGAAGCAAATATATAAATCATTTTTTAGCCGATAGCCTTGGTAGCTAGTGCTGTATCCTATAGATTAAGATGTAAATTAATTTATGTTTTAATAAACAATAATAATAAATCCTTTTTATTGTAACAAATAGAGGATAGTCTAGCCAATAAGATTAATAACACACATTGCTTTACACTCATACAAATTAGTCTAAGAACGATAATCAAATTTCTATTATTACAACAATAACTAAGTATACATATAAATAAATAAGAAAAAAACAGGTAAAATGGAAGCGATCTAACAAGCCACTAATAAACTTACAGGAGCAGTAAATGCTCAGATCGAAGCTATCAAGAAAATTGAAAGGAGAAAGGAGAAGCCTTGGAAACAAGGACACAAGAGATATCCACAACACAACCAACACTTCAATCTCCTAGAAATGAACAGGAATTGAGGGATATAAGCAAATGGCCAGACAGTGAGCTGCAAACATTTGATAGGAATGCCATCCAGTACATATTTTGAATCCACAACCTGGGAAAAATATTCAAGGATTATGAAATAGTGAAAAACAAACCCATCTATCGGGCAATACTGCAAAGTATCAGACAAAAGATCAGAGTTGGAGCAGAGTCTGCACTAATTTCATATAACATATTCGATGAAGATTGGTCGGCGATAAAAATATGTTTATCCCTCCACTATGCCGATAAGAGGGATATAAGAACTTTCGAATACCAATTAAATACTCTCAATTAAATTCTGAAATGAAATTCTAGCATAGACGAATTTTACGCAAAAATTTTACGCAAATAATAATCAATAAGATTATAATGGAAGACTACAGGACAGAAACCACTAATGCGCTTATCGAGAATTACAGAAACCCTTCACTCGATGTCTTCTTTAGAGGATTAAATGGTGATCTCTCAAAGATATTAGTTATCCAAAAACCACAGACGCTACCAGAGGCGTATACCTCTTGTTTGGAGATCCAAAACCTCAATTATCGGAACATGGCTATACACCAGAAAAATGCGTACAATACAGTAACCGCTCCAGTCAATCAGATATTCACAGCACCACCAGGACAAAGTCAATCAAGGCCAGTACCTCCGCCACCTTGACAGGAACCGCTAACACTGCAACAGAGGAACTAACTTACAACATCCAACATAGCCAAAATAATCGATACCAGCGGAATCAGAATGCTCTTTCACCATCAAGACCTACTTAGCCGAATCCAGCAGTTCCAATGGAACTTGACCAGTCCGTACAAACAAAGCAGGTCAACTGTATGAATAGGCCGTCATATAATCAGCGCAACTATAACCAGCCCGGTTATAGCCAACATTTCAGAAACGATTCCGTTTATGTCCCACAGAAGCGACAACGATTGTACAATATCGAAACTCAGGAAGAGGCACAGTATCTTGATGAATCTGAACAGGGGTATGAGGAAGAGAACGTCCAGGAGTATGAAACAGAGCAAGCAAAAGAAGAGTCATCGGAAATAAATTTTATGACAGGAGCCTGTATAGCATACCATACATAAATTACGAAACTAACAATGCCGAAACATTCAAATTTCTCATCGATACGGGAGCAAAGAAGAACTTTGTATGACCCGAGTTAGCCACCAATGCAAAACTAGCCAAAAAGCCTTTCAAAATAAAATCGGTCGGAGGAGAAATCCAAATTGACAAAAAAAATAACTGGTAAATTCTTTGAAAGCATTAGAAACAACACTATAATAGAGTTTTTTGTTTTACCTGGTCTAACTTCATTTGATGGTCTCGTCGGAGATGATACTCTAAAAGAACTAAGAGCAGTAATAGACCGGAAAGACAATATACTCAAAATAAAGCCTAATATTAGAATACCACTACAAGAAAAAGAATTAAAACAGATAAACAATTTAGAAATTAGAGAAAGCCATTTAAATAATAGAGTAAGAGAAGAGATTGGAGCCATAGTAAATAAACATAGAAGCATTTTCGGAGCAGTTAATGATAACGAAACTATTGACACAGGAATCAAAGCGGAGATAAAAACATTCACGCATGAAGCCATCTATACAAAGTCCTACCCATATCCGATAGATAAGCAGATTAAACAACTCTTGGAGGATGGTATCAAAAGACCTTCCAAAAGTCCATACAACTCACCAATGTGGGTAGTACTGAAGAAAATAGACGCATCAGGAATATACAAATACAGAATGGTAATAGACTTTAGAAAGATCAACGCTGTAACGATATCAGACACGTATCCAATACCAGACATATCCAACACTATTGCAAGTTTAGGAAAATCGAAGTGTTTCACAACTATAGATTTAACATCAGGTTTACATCAAATCAGGATGAAAGAATGCCATATATAAAAAACGGCAATATCCACCATGAACGGAAAATATAAATATACTCGTCTACCGTTTGGGCTGAAGAACGCCCCAGCAATCTTCCAACGAATGATAGATGACGCTTTAAAAGAGTACAAAGGGAAGATTTGCTTTGTATATATTCACGTCATAATAGTGTTTGGGAATACTGAGGAACACTTAACGAATGTGGATACGGTATTCGAAAGATTAGAACAGGCTAACCTAAAAGTAAATCTGGACAAAACCGTAAGACTTGGATTGACATCCTACTACCGACGATTCATAAGAGACTTTGCCAAGATTGGAAAGCCCTTAACGAATCTAACGAGGGGGGAGAAGGCCCAAATAAGAGCCAGTCAATCACGGAAAAAAACAGAATTGAACTGAAAGCCTAAGAATTGAAAGCATATAAAAATCTGAAAGAACTCCTAATATCATCAGAAATCTTAATTTTCCCGGACTTTGAGAAGCCATTCGTACTCACGACAGACGCTTCGAACACAGCCATTGGTGCAGTACTTTCGCAGGGAGAAATTGGAAAAGACTGACCTATCACATATATTTCTAGATCACTGAATAAGACAGAAGAAAACTACACTGCGAATGAGAAGGAAATGTTAGCGATAGTAGGGGGCCTCGACAATTTACGGAACTATTTATATGGCGCAAAAAATTAAGGTACGATCAACCGCTTACCTTCGCACTAAGCAATAGGAATACAAACGCGAAACTAAAACGATGGAAGGCTAGGATAGAAGAATATAATTACGAGCTTGTTTACAAACCATGGAAGACAAACAAAGTAGCTGGTACACTACCGAGACTAAAACTTGAAGTCAACAATCTAAACCCACCCAATTCGCAAACAATGCACAGCGCAGAGGAGGATAGCTCGGGTCTCATCCCACAACGCGAAGCTCCATTAAACGTATTCCGAAACCAATTTGTCTTTAGAGAAGGTAGCGATATATGCGCCTATGAAGAACCCCATCCAAATTATCATCGACACTATATTGGACTTCAGGAAATCACAAGAGAGAAATTAACCGAAACATTAAAGGAAAAACTTAGTCCAAATACTACAGAGAAAACGTCAATAAATATAGAATCAGAATAAACGAAAGAATAGTCCAAGAGTTAACTAATCCATACAACAAACTACGAATCATTCAGGAAAAACACAACAAAGCTCACAGAAATTACAAAAAGAATAAGGACCAGATTCTGGAAAAATACTATTTTCCAGAAATTACTAACATGGCAAAAAAGTACGTCCGGAAATGCGAAATATGTAACTCTAGCAAGTACGACAGAAGCTCACTAAAACCAGAAATGCAGGAAACCCCTAAACCTAACATACATACCCATCAGAAATATTACACATGGATATTTTTGAAATAGATCACAAGAAAATCATAACCTGTGTAGATAAATTTTCGAAATTCACAAAGTTCTTCCACATAAAAGAGAAATCCGTTCTTTACCTTAGGAGTAAAATAATTATAATAATAATAATAACAATGTGATTTTATTCATAAGTATTTTCATAAAATTACAAAGTTAACAATAATGAGCATTGGCAGTTTGCCGTCAGCCGGATAACTTACTTATGTCCTTATGCATAGCGTATTTCGCAATGGAGTTGTCTTCGCGCCGTAGGGTGTGTCCAATCCATTGCCACTTTCTTCTTCGTATAGTAATGCTTATAGGTTCTTGGCCCGTTCTCAGATAAAGCTGTTCGTTGGAGATGCGGTTCGGCCAAAAAATCCTCAAGATGATTCTTAAGCATTTGTTTACGAAGACTTGCAGCTTGCGTGTGTTAATGGTGTCCACCTTCCAGGTACTGCACCCATAAAGCAGCACTGATTCTACGTTGGAGCGGAACAGTCGTAGCTTGGTTCTTAAGCTAATAACATTGCTTCTCCAGATTTTGGACAGCATTCCGAACGCAGCTTTAGCCTTCCCGATTCTGCTGCACACATCCAGTTCGGTGCCACCGCGATTAGCCGAAACGACACTTCCTAAATATAGAAAGTTATCAACTTTCTCGACTTGCTTTCCGGCAATGTTAAGTTGAGCGCGGGTATTGGAAGTACTCAGGGCTTTTGTTTTGGCTGTGTTTATTTTTAGCCCCACTTTGTTTGCCTCAGCTTCTAGATTTTGGGCCATCAAATGAAGATCCATTATCCGATGTGAAAGTAGACAAACATCGTCAGCGTAATCTAGGTGTTTAAGGTAAGATGTCATAGTCCAACGAATTCCAGAATTAACTTCCGTCAATGCTGCACGGAGTACATCGCTGATAACCACCAAGAACAATAGTGGGGACAGTATGCACCCTTGACGTACTCCACTTTGGACTTCAAAGTCCTCCGACACCTTACCATTGTGCACGACGTGACACTTGCCGCCCTCATATGTAGCCTTGATAATAGCTATAAGCTTTTCTGGAATGCCTCTCCTGCGCAAGGCCAGCCAGATAGCATCTCGATTCAAGTTGTCGAAAGCCTTCTCGAAGTCGATAAACAGTAAATGTAGCGGAGACCTATACTCAACGCATTGTTCGATTATGATCCGTAAGGTGTTTATGTGGTCGATGCAGGAGGATCCAGCGCGAAAGCCTGCCTGTTCGACATCGAGAGTTGAATCTAAATGATCTTTAATTCGTTCTAGAATTATTCTAGCTATTATTTTGGCTACAGCTGGAAGAACACATATACCTCTCCAGTTACCGCACTCCATCAAGTTACCCTTCTTTGGAAGCTTAATGATCATCCCCCTTTTCCACTCCTGTGGAAATTGTTCACTATCCCAAGCTCTCCGTATTAGCGGATGCAGCAAATCTGCCGATGTATTTGGCGCCGCTTGAAATAGCTCGGCAGGGATGCCATCAATACCCACCGCTTTGTTTTTCTTGAGGGAGTTGATTGCTGTTATTATTTCAGCTTTACTGGGAGGTACGGTGCGAATTCGGGAATTTGTTGCTTCGAACTGCTCATTCGAATTCAAGATCATACCGCCGTCGTCTAAGTGATTTAGCACTGCAGCAAAATGTTCTCTCCATCTAGTGAGCTGATCCTCATCCGAAATCAGAAGGTCACCGTCTAGACTCTTCACTGGATGTTGTTTGGAGTTTCGACCACCAATGAGATCCTTAGTGATGTTGTAAACAGTCCTACTGTCGCACCTACTCGCTGCTTCTTCAGCCCTTGAGGCCAGTGAGTTGACATGTTGACGCTTGTCACGTCTCACACTACGCTGCACTTCTTTCTTCTTCGCACGGTATTGGGCTTCAAGCTCGGTTCTCTCTACTGCTGAGGCCGCTGCAATCCGAGCCTTGATTGCTGTACGCTCATCGATCCGTCTCCAGGTGTCTGTAGAAAGCCATGTGCGGTGGTGTTTCTGCTTTTTACCGACATAAGTGCGTGCCCCAGTCGCAAAAGCATTTTTCACAGCACTCCAGTGGTCATCCATGTTCTCTATGCTGCTGATTGCTTCTGCTTCTAAGGCAAGATGGTCCCTGAACTGTTGGCGCACTTGGGGAACCTTGAGCCTGTCGATATTAAACCTGGTGATGTTAAGCAGGTTTGAGCGGTTGCTGTTGACGGATGCAGTACGAAGGCGTAAATGAGCTACCATAAGATGGTGATCTCGTTCTTGTCCGACGTCAGCTCCACGTCTGTTTCGGACGTCCAGGAGACAATTTCTAAAGCGGCGACTGATCGCAATGTGGTCGATCTGGTTGGATGTTCGTTGCCTATCAGTAGAGACCCAACTGATCTTATGGCAGGTGTTATGCTTAAACAGCGTACCTCCGATGACTAGGCGGTTGGTATTGCAGAAGTCCACAAACCGCTCACCATTGTCATTACGGTCTCCCACGCATGGTGTTGTCGCTACCCACCTTGGCATTGAGATCTCCCATTACCATTACGATGTCTCCATTAGGCGTTTGGTTGTAGGCGGCACCTAAGTGGCTATAAAAATTATCCTTTTCATCCTCAGTCGCGTCTAGAGTCGGAGCATAACACTGTATGATGGTAATTTTTCTAACTCTACTCTGGAACCTAGCCGTCAATATCCGGTCACTATGGGGTTTCCAGGATATGAGGCTACTACGTGCTGCTGGAGTTAGCATCAGCCGGATAAGAGAGAAACAAAAAAAAAAACAATATATATACTAAATATAAAGATTTAAATATTTAATATTTAAAATTAACGGTATTAACATAAGTGCAATTGAATTCAAAATGCTTCATTCACTATTTGCTGTCGGTATTTATAGGCAGATTTCAGATAGCTGTATAGAACACTCCAGTCTTGGCCCTGTAAGCTAAGGATGACTTCATTTTCCAAAAGTGTATCTTTTCCCCAATGAGCTTGCCTGATCGATTTTAGTATTGGACAGGTTCCGATAAAATGATGCACGTCTTCCTTCAGCCGCAGGTTACATAAAGCGCAGTTCGCATTCTCGACGACTCTATGTGGAACAAAGTTAAGGTTAAGCAGTTCACCTCCTGCTTTAAAAATAGCTGAAATAATCTGCAGATTGTAGCGGTCATGGAAATAATTTCTTTCGCCGAGATCATGGTTTAGTCCTCGATATACATATAAGCCTAACTTCACTTTGTTGCGCTTTCTCTCTAAATGTTGTACGACTGGAGTCTTCAACAGCAATTAAAAGCTTTTCGTGGTACACTTCCAAGATTCTGCATTATATTCTGATATATGGTGTGTTTTCGTGAGAACTATGCAAAGCAAAGTGAAAGCTCCTCCACAAAACGATTCTAAGTCAATCTGGAAAAAAATCTTACTTCACTGAGAAGTGACGTTTCACCAAAACGCACCAATTGTTGGAGATTCAGCCAAAATCACAATATAGTCAGCGTAGAGGAGAAGTTTTAGAACAGGCCCATTAAACACGATTCCTCTTGGTAAAAATGTTGAGAGATCATCCAGAAATATGGAGAAAAGAAGTGGGCTCATAAGACATCCCATTTTGACCCCCATCTGAGACCCAAACCAGTTAGACAGGTTGTGTCCATCCCATACAGAAGTCCTATTATCGGTGTACATACTTGGAATGACTTTTAGCATTTTCGTTGACACTCCTAGATTACTCAGCTTGTAAAAAGCGCTTTCCTGTCAACGGTGTCAAAGGCTGCTTTGAAGTCAACGAAAAATGCGTAGAGTTTTTTCCCCCTGTCCAGATAGGTCCTCGCAATACTTGTTAGCGTGAAGATGCTGTCCACTGTTGAGCATCCTTTTCTAAACTCGATCATCAAATCATTTTCATGTACCCATTGAGTCAAACGTTCTAATATAACACGTGTGAATATTTTCATTATCGAGTTCATGAATGATATTCCTCTGTAGTTATTTGGGTCTACCATGTCTCCTTTTTTAAACAAGGGAAATATTATATTCCTTCTGAAGCTATCCGGCACTTCACCCATGTCAAAAATGTAGTTATATGCTAATGTAAAGTTTTCTAGGTATTCACTCGAAGCAAATTTGTAGAACTTATAAGGAATACGGTCTTCTCCCGGTGCTTTATTTAACTTGCAGCGGTGTAATACTCTGCAGACTTCCTGAAGTGTATATGCTTGGTCAAGTGAGTCTACCGCTATGTAAGGCATCGCATAATTCATTTGAAGCCCGCTACTTGGTGGATTTAATAATTGCTCAAAATGTTCAGCTAGTACTGACGTTTCGACTTGGATACTTCGAGCAAACATCCATCCATCAAGAGTCCTGACTAAACTCCAAAAAGCGCGACTATCTGTTACAGCTCCTAGTGTCCTTATCAGCTGATGTATATACTTTGACTGTTTATACCGGCACATATTTTTGAATACCTTGTTCGCCACTTGGTACATCCTTTTTGCATAGATTGAGCCTGTTTCCCTGACTAAAGGTAGATAAGCAAACGATCTTCTCCTAGCTGTCGCACACTCCCGGTCGTACCATATTTGTTTTTCCTTGTGTCTGCCAGAATGTTGAAAAGGTCGTGCAGGCTCTGTGATGCAAGAAACCAGAACATCCATACAACGATCAGACTCGAAGTCACTTCCATTTATAGCATTGAGCATGCGGTTCAGATTTCTCTTGTAGTCAAAAGAAAAAATTTCCTTCCATTGCACCTTAGGTAGTAACCGAGGTTCAGGAACGGAAAGCATTGCAGATATTTGTAAAATTACTGTTACTGATAACGGTAGGTGATCCGAATAGATTGACTCTTTTACGTTAAGGTCTGTTATGAATTCCATCAATTTCCCACGCGCAAGACAGTAGTCAAACGTTGAGCAGGCGGAACCTCTATAAAACGTAGAGTGACCCTGCTCACCGCCCTTGGATCGGCCATTTATTAGCGAAAGCCCAACCGACACATCAGAGAAAGCCGAATTACACATCTCGATGAATTTAAAATCATTGCAGTCCACCAATTTATCTGTTGATTCCCTTAGAGTGTGTAAATACTGTGTCAAAAGCCCCGGCTCTACTTCTAGTAGCTGTGTGACCCCTACTCTTGCATTACAGTCACCGATTACCATAATATCCTGTTTATTAAACTCCAGTAAAAACCATACAGTTTGGTAAAGTCGCCCATCCATTTACTACAGTTGATGTATATATAGCTTATATTATTTATATTATATAGCTTTATTATATATAGCTTAACACTTTTCGTAACAATTTCTATTAAAATTCTGTTGATTTTGATTATTATTGATGAATCTGCATTCTACACTTTTGCTGAGTTCTTTTCTGATGCCATACAAGGATCCTCCACTCGTCCTACCAAAAGAAGATATCCTCGTTGATAGAGTCCAATGAAGTGTATAGTTTTTAAAGCATGCTTCAAAACGCTCTATATTTTTTTCTACATGAGTTTCATGAATGAAGATCAACGTGAACAAGTCAGAAGTAATGGTCGTTTCCAAAAAACCCATTCAGTGCACTCTGCATGTTAGTGGAGTTCCACTGAAGCAGGTGGATAAGTTTAAGTACCTCGGGGTTTTATTCACGAGTGATGGGAAGAGCAATGCCGAGTTATCCTGTAGAATTGGACAGGCTGGATCAATTTTGAGAGAGCTTGGCCAATCTGTTGTAAGGAAGGCCGAACTTAGTGTTCAAGCTAAGCTATCGGTTTTTAACTTGGTGTGTGTTCCAACTCTCACCGTTGGTCATGAAATTTGGGTAGTGACCGAAAGAATAAGATCGCGGATACAAGCTGCCGAAATTAGGTTCCTTCGCGGTGTTGCTGGAATATCTCGTAGGGATCGAGTGCGCAACACCAGAGTACGCGAGGCGCTCAATGTTGAGCAGCTACTTCTCCGAACGGAACGATCTATGCTTCGATGGTTTGGTCACGTAGTGCGTATGCCCCCAGACCGGCTTCCAAGACGTGCCATGGTGGCCGTGGCATCAGGTACGCGACCCCGCTGTAGGCCTAGAAATAGATGGTTTTATCAAGTCCGGCATCTCTCCTGGAGCCGTCTAGGGATTCCTCCTGATGAGTTGGAGTCAATGGCGGAGGATCGAGAAGGATGGAGAGTCCACCTGAGCATCCTACCTCCGCGACCCTCATAAAGGATTAGCGAGCCATTGAAAATGTATGTATGTATGAATGAGTTTCAAGTAAAATGAATATATCGTATTGATTTATGTTATCGAAGAATTCATTAAAGAGTAATTTATTTGAAAGGCCTGTTACGTTATACGCAATTATCTTAAAAGAAAACTTACTGAAACTAATATTTGATCTTAAACTAGTATGCGAATTGAGATTTAAAAAGCTGACGGCATTATTGTTAAACATTATTTTCCTGAACACCAATTTGCACAGTTTGAGAGGCACTGTCTGACGTATCGTACTTGTCACCAGTCAGCTGCTGCAAAAATGACATTCCAATTTCTTCGCGCATGACAGCATGTTTGTGTTATCGATGTAAAATGTTTTTCCACCTAGCTTAAGAGTTTCGCCTCGAATGAAAACCTGGATGTTTTGGTTTTTCTCCTCGATATCTTTCTTAAGTCTCATTAGACGCTTTCTTCTTTGTCGTGACGCGGCGGGGTAATCCCTTACTTACTTACTTATATGGCGCTACACTCCGGGGTGGACCTGGGCCTCAACCAACAAACCTCTCCAGCCAGCACGGTTACGAGCCAGCTGCCTCCAGTTGCGCACGCCAAGTTGGTTGAGGTCCCCCTACACTTGTTTGCGCCACCTACCGCGAGGTCGTCCTCTACTGCGCCGTCCGTTCGGGTTGGATTCGAAGACTTTCTTAGCGGGAAGGTTGGGCTCCATCCGCTCTAAATGACCCAGCCATCTTAGTCGCTGTATGTGAACTCTTCTGGCTAAGTCGATGTCCTTGTACAGGCCTTATAGTTCGGCATTGTACCTTCTCCTCCACTCACCGTCTATGCAGACGGGACCAAAGATCGCTCGAAGAACTTTTCTCTCGAAATAACCAAGGGCATCCTCATCCGGTTTTGTCAAACAGGGATGATTAATGTCTTATAAAGAGTTACCTTAGTAGTTCGAGATAGGGCTTTGCTACTCAATTGCCGTTTTAGCCCATAGAAACAACGATTGGCAAGAGTAATTCTCCGTGTGATCTCTCCACTGATGTCATTTGCGGAGCTGACCATAGAGCCTAGGTAGACAAAATCCTTTACTACCTCAAAATTGTATGTGTCTATTGTGGCGTTCTGTCCAAGACGCCGATGTTGGGTGTCCTTTTTTGTAGACAGCATATATTATGTTTTGCTTTCATTGACCGCTAGACCCATCTTTGCTGCCTTGTTCTCAATACTCGTAAATGCCCCATTGACTGCCCGCTGAGTTCTTCCGATTATGTCAATGTCATCGGCATAAGCGAGTAGTTGTACAGACTTGAAGAAGATTGTACCTCCGGGGTTGGCTTGTGAGTTTCGTACAATTCTCTCAAGTACTATGTTAAAGAGATCGCATGATAGCGCGTCGCCTTGTCAAAGACCTTTCCTGACGTCGAACGGTTCGGTGATGATGATGGAGCAGCGAGAGTTCTCCATCGTCATTCTGCACAAACGGACGAGCTTGGCAGGTATGCCAAGACTAGACATGGCTCTATATAACTCGTCTCTATACACGCTATCATAGGCAACTTTGAAATCGATGAAAAGATGGTGCGTATCGATTTTATATTCATGGGTTTTTTCCAAGATCTGCCGTAGTGTGAATATTTGGTCAATGGTGGACTTTCCCGGCCTGAAACCACACTGATAAGGACCTATCAGGTTGTTGACGATCGGTTTTAGGCGTTCACATAGTACGGCAGACAGGATCTTATATGCGATATTTAGGAGACTTATACCTCTGTAGTTGGCGCAGTTCAGAGGTTCTCCTTTCTTCAGAATCGGGCAAACGATGCTAAGGTTCCATTCATCGGGCATACTTTCGCCCGACAAGATTTTACAGATGAGCTGGTGCATGCTCCTTACCAACTCATCTCCTCCTGCCTTAAAAAGTTCAGCGACAAGGCCGTCTTCTCCAGCAGCTTTGTTGGATTTGAGTTTAGATATCGCTATCCTCACTTCATTCTGATCGGCTTGACGGGAATTTTGACTGCCATCGTCACTGTTGAATGGCTCATTCTGCCTGACAGCGGAATATTGATCATCATCGCCGTTTCCTCAGCACTGACTGCGATTCTACTACTATGTTGCCATTTTCGTCCCTGCAGGCTTCTGTTCTGGCTTTGAAACCCTGGCATGTTCTTTTTACCCTTTGGTAAAATTTTCGAACATTATTCCTGCAATAAAGTCTCTCAATCTCCTCGATCGAACGCTTCTCATGCTCTTTTTTCTTCTTTCTGAGAAGTCGATGTTCCTCTTTTCTCCTGCGCACGTAGAGCTCGTAAGCAGCTCTAGTCCCTCTATGCAGCGCCGCTTTGTACGCCTCTTGTTTTGCTGCATGTGCTTGCCGGCATTCCTCATCAAACCAGGGGTTTCATTGTGGTGGACGAGAGAAACCCAGTACATCAGAGGCGGCATCTCTGATGGCTTTTTAGCAACGCTGCCACTGGTCTTCCGCATTTTTTGCTGGCGGCATAGGACTAAGATTGAGATTAGAAGAAACACGATCGGCAAAGGTTCTGGCGGTCTCTTGCGATTGTAGCTTTTCGACGTCAAATTTCCTCACAGCATTTCGTTGATTTCGGTCCATTGTGGATATCCGCATCCGTACTTTGGCTACAACTAGGTAGTGGTCCGAGTCCACGTTGGCTCCTCGGAAAGTCCGGACACCCAGAATACTGGAAGAGTGCCTTGCGTCGATCGCAATGTGATCGATTTGGTTGACAGTTTTTCGATCAAAGGAGAGCCATGTTCCTTTGTGAATATCGAGACGTGGGAACCGCGTACTAGCTATGACAAAGTTTCGCCCCGCCGCAAAGTCGATTGGCCTGAGTCCGTTGCCGGATGTTTTGTCGTGCAGGCTGTGCTTTCCGACCACGCTACTAAAGACTTCCTCTCTTCCTAGCTTTGCGTTAAAGTCGCCTAGGATAATTTTAACGTCGTGGCTAGGGCATTGCTCATACGTCTTGTCCAAGAGCTGGTAGAAGTCATCCTTTGTCGCGTCGTCCTTCTCCTCGTGAGGGGCGTGAACGTATATTAGGCTAATGTTGGCAAATTTTGCCTTGATACGGATAGCCATAAGGCGCTCGTTCACATGCCGGAAACTCAAGACTTCTTGCCTAAGTCTGCCTCCAATGACAAATCCGCACCCGAATAGACGCTGTCCTTTTTGTCTGTAGCAATCGCCGTAGTAGATGTCGCTGTTTTTCATACTCCTTTTGCCCGGCCCATCCCATCGCACTTCTTGGATGGCGGTATTGTCTGCTTTGAGACACTCTAGGGCCTCCGCAAGTTGTTCGGCTGCACGCGGTTTGTAGAGGGACCTAACATTCCACGTGCAGACACGAAGATCGTTGTCCTTTTTACGTTTGCTTGGGTCGTCAACAGTAGTATCATCCGTATCCGAGGCTGTTGGTTGCTTCGTAACCAAAGGTTTTTTACGTGGTAGGGAAGTTAACCCGACGGCACAATACCCAACCTGGAGGGCCAGATCCTTTTTTTGTACCCCTAGGACAAGAGGCCGGATACACCGATGTCAGTAACCCACTTCGGGGATATGAGCGCTGCCGTTGGTCCATTAAGGGTTCATCCGCCACCATCTCTTTTTCAATACCCTGACGTAGTATTGAAAATCCTTACAGACCTCAGCTCCAAATATGTTGAAGTAGCTCCGGTAAGGTATCCGCTGCTCTGTAGACTTCACCGTTGATTCCATCGAGAGAATTCATCCGCCGCACGTCTCCTTCTGAGGACCTCTTGCTAGACTTCTGAGACGCATATTTCAGCCGATCAGGTCAACAAGAGATGCCTCGTCCGGTTAGACATATGCGCGCTGAAGTTCACCCAGATGTGCTTACGCAGGTCTGAGTGTTCAGCTGCACATATATCGTCAGACTCAGCATACGCTCATCGTTAGTTCACTATCAGATAGCTATCCAGCGAGCACCGCGAGGAGGTGATGATGCGATTTTGCCCACCGGGGTAATCCCTATGTAGCGATATTCCCGAGCCCTTTAGACGGCTTGCTGCTTGAAGAATGACCGCGATATCATCTTTGTGCTTAACTTCAACAACAACATTATCCACATTCGGATTTCTTAACCGGATCGATCTCACAGATGCAACTGCTGCTGAATTTTGCGTCTTAAGCAAATCTAAGCATATTGTTTTTGCCTTTTCGACTGCGGATACTCCAGATTGTGCCGGGGGTCCACAATGACGTTTTTTCATTCGGTTTTTTTGACAGCCATTCTATTTGCCCTTCCAACGAGACGCAGCGAGACTCAATTTTTTCAAGTTGGTTGCGTAGTGTAAAATTGTTTTGCTGTAGAGCGAGTAAAATAATAAAAGCCCTTAACTTCTTTACAGTACCAAGGGTTCTGGTAACAGACAACGAAAGCAGCTTCATCAGCTCAATTATCTAAAATTATATAAAAACATTAGGCATTGAACTCTACTCCACCACAAAAAAGCCAAGTAAACGGAGGTATAGAAAGAGTGCACTCAAAAATAATAGAGCTAACCAGATGTCTTAAGAAGGAAAACCCAGATCTCACTAGGAAGCAATTAATTAACATAGCAGTCGACCGTTACAACAATTCAATCCATTCGGTAACCAAGAAAAAGCCAAGAGACGTTTGCTTAGGAAGGATTCAGAGGATAAACTACCAAAATCTTATGGACTTTCAGGCCAGAGTGAATGAGGACCTAACAGAACTTATAAGAAAGAACCAAAGAAACAAGATCAGCAGGCAAAATTTAAACAGAACTAAACCAAAGAAATACCAAACTGGAGAAGTAGTGTTTGCAGCAGTGTTGTTTGCTCTACACGAAAGAAAAAGTGGCAAAAGATAACCGTGTCACAATCCTTACCGAAACCGGGAAAAGAATTCACAAGTCTAAAAAACCAACTTCAGCAAGTGGAAAGCTTAAATATTAAAGAACCTACACGGAAAAAACTCAAGAGAAGCCAGATCAATAAATTGAATCGGATCCGCTTGGAAGACGATAGCTGAAACCCCAGACGCAACAGACTGGGACAACTTATTGAAAACCCAGAATACTGTCATAGAAAACAACAATAACCAGTACAAATAAACGAACGCCTAACTGCAGTGACACAGGGGCTAATGGAAAATTACAATAAAGTCATCCAAAGGGTAGATGACACAAGCACTGATAAATACGAGCAAATGATGTACAACAAGATCACAATACTCAAGGAAGAAGTTAATGAAATTGCATTGGCGGCCCAATTAGCTAAGAAAGGAATTGTGAACACCAATCTTCTGGACAAAACCGAAATGCAAGAAGGATTGTCGCAGGCAGAAACTCTTCCCTTCTTCTTCTTCTTCTTCCTTTTATCAGCGAGGCTATGATCCGAAAACAAGGGATCACAGCCCCCCCACTTCACTGCATTTCTACTGATCCGCATGTGGGGTTCGCCTATTTGACCTCAGAAAATATCGGCAGGCCTGCCGATTTTGGATCACTCGGTTACTGAGGCCAATGAAATGCCGATGTCGTCGCATTTGTCTGATCCAGGCGTTTATAGGCCTGCCTTTCCTACATCGCGATGTCTTTGGAACGTGCATAGATATTGCCTTTTTAACAGGGTTCAAATGATCTCTTCTTTGAACGTGGCAATACCAGCTGAGCCGGTCGCGCTCTAATTTGTGTACGATGGTTTCCTTGATGTGAAAGCTTCCACGGATCTTCGAACTTCTTATTCGATCAAGCTTGGTCACAGGCAGAAACTCTTCCCTATAACAACGAAGTAGAAACCATCGAGTATGCTGAACCAATTATGCTTCAGGATCACTGTTACTCTATAGTATATCCCTACCAAAAACAGAAGCTAAGGAATACAATCACCTTTTAATCAGGTCTACACTCAAGGACAACAAACGAATCCATTTTGAAATCAACGAACTGCTTACAACACATGATGAATAGTACGGCATTATGGAAATGTGCACAAAAATGCGAAAATGACAATCTGCAACGAAAACCAACTTCGGAAATTATCATCAGACCATTTGCATTACTCAGTTATTGAAGGGAAAGAATGCCGGATGCGAGCATCAGTTTTATATGAAATCAATCATCGAACTTCTCACTGATAACACAGTTTTCTTGACGAATTTCAAGAAGCACGCAATAAAGATTGTAGACGCTTTCGCATGTGCCATACCCGAAAAACATCAAGAGTTAACACAAATAGGGATTTATTAAATATGCTTTTGATAACATCTGATCCTTTAATTAATTCTTTTCGAGAAAAACCTTTACAAATTTTTAGTTCAATGACAACTGAAGTTTTGAAATTTTGAATTCAACCTGAAACTGTGAACTGTATTTATCAAGCTGGAACAATAAGCAATGAAAGCTACTTAGAGCTCGATAGTACAGACACAGATAGCGATTTTTCAAGCTAGAATTGAACGATACATGCTGATAAAGTTTAAAGAATAGGCTACGCCAACTATTTATCTTTTTAATATTATACGTTCGTAATGTTTCTGGAAAAATAAAAATATATACAAAAACTTAAATTTAAAATTCTATATCTTCAAAACTATTATAGTCACATGTGTACCAAAATTCCCCCCCTTATGTCCTTTAACCCCTCGGGGGGCATAGGGCGTCAACCACGCCTGCGCGCCATCGTGTTCGGAGTTCTGCAACGCGTTTGAGCTGCCTCCAACTCATTCCTAAAGAGCTCGATTTCTCCTCAACTGTTCTGCGCCACGTTTGCCTAGGGCGTCCCGCTATTCTGCCTGCCTGGGTGAGCGGATTCCACTGCATAGCGTATTTCGCAATGGAGTTGTCTTCGCGCCGTAGGGTGTGTCCAATCCATTGCCACTTTCTTCTTCGTATAGTAATGCTTATAGGTTCTTGGCCCGTTCTCAGATAAAGTTGTTCGTTGGAGATGCGATTCGGCCAAAAAATCCTCAACACGATTCTTAAGCATTTGTTTACGAAGACTTGCAGCTTGCGTGTGTTAATGGTGTCCACCTTCCAGGTACTGCACCCATAAAGCAGCACTGATTCTGCGTTGGAGCGGAACAGTCGTAGCTTGGTTCTTAAGCTAATAACATTGCTTCTCCAGATTTTGGACAGCATTCCGAACGCAGCTTTAGCCTTCCCGATTCAGCTGCACACATCCAGTTCGGTGCCACCGCGATTAGCCGAAACGACACTTCCTAAATATAGAAAGTTATCAACTTTCTCGACTTGCTTTCCGGCAATGTTAAGTTGAGCGCGGGTATTGGAAGTACTCAGGGCTTTTGTTTTGGCTGTGTTTACTTTTAGCCCCACTTTGTTTGCCTCAGCTTCTAGATTTTGGGCCATCAAATGAAGATCCATTATCCGATGTGAAAGTAGACAAACATCGTCAGCGTAATCTAGGTGTTTAAGGTAAGATGTCATAGTCCAACGAATTCCAGAATTAGCTTCCGTCAATGCTGCACGGAGTACATCGCTGATAACCACCAAGAACAATAGTGGGGACAGTATGCACCCTTGACGTACTCCACTTTGGACTTCAAAGTCCTCCGACACCTTACCATTGTGCACGACGTGACACTTGCCGCCCTCATATGTAGCCTTGATAATAGCTATAAGCTTTTCTGGAATGCCTCTCCTGCGCAAGGCCAACCAGATAGCATCTCGATTCAAGCTGTCGAAAGACTTCTCGAAGTCGATAACCAGTAAATGTAGCGGAGACCCATACTCAACGCATTGTTCGATTATGATCCGTAAGGTGTTTATGTGGTCGATGCAGGAGGATCCAGCGCGAAAGCCTGTCTGTTCGACATCGAGAGTTGAATCTAAATGATCTTTAATTCGTTTTAAAATGATTCTAGCTATTATTTTGGCTAGAGCTGAAGGAACACATATACCTCTCCAGTTACCGCACTCCATCAAGTTACCCTTCTTTGGAAGCTTAATGATCATCCCCCTTTTCCACTCCTGTGGAAATTGTTCACTATCCCAAGCACTCCGTATTAGCGGATGCAGCAAATCTGCCGATGTATTTGGCGCCGCTTGAAATAGCTCGGCAGGGATGCCATCAATACCCACCGCTTTGTTTTTCTTGAGGGAGTTGATTGCTGTTATTATTTCAGCTTTACTGGGAGGTACGGTGCGAATTCGGGAATTTGTTGCTTCGAACTGCTCATTCGAATTCAAGATCATACCGCCGTCGTCTAAGTGATTTAGCACTGCAGCAAAATGTTCTCTCCATCTAGTGAGCTGATCCTCATCCGAAATCAGAAGGTTACCGTCTAGACTCTTCACTGGATGTTGTTTGGAGTTTCGACCACCAATGAGCTCCTTAGTGATGCTGTAAACAGTCCTACTGTCGCACCTACTCGCTGCTTCTTCAGTCCTTGAGGCCAGTGAGTTGACATGTTGACGTTTGTCACGTCTCACACTACGCTGCACTTCTTTCTTCTTCGCACGGTATTGGGCTTCAAGCCTTGATTGCTGTACGCTCATCGATCCGTCTCCAGGTGTCTGTAGAAAGCCATGTGCGGTGGTGTTTCTGCTTTTTACCGACATAAGTGCGTGCCCCAGTCGCAAAAGCATTTTTCACAGCACTCCAGTGGTCATCCATGTTCTCTATGCTGCTGATTGGTTCTGCTTCTAAGGCAAGATGGTCCCTGAACTGTTGGCGCACTTGGGGAACCTTGAGCCTGTCGATATTAAACCTGGTGATGTTAAGCAGGTCTGAGCGGTTGCTGTTGACGGATGCAGTACGAAGGCGTAAATGAGCTACCATAAGATGGTGATCTCGTTCTTGTCCGACGTCAGCTCCACGTCTGTTTCGGACGTCCAGGAGACAATTTCTAAAGCGGCGACTGATCGCAATGTGGTCGATCTGGTTGGATATTCGTTGCCTATCAGTAGAAACCCAACTGATCTTATGGCAGGTGTTATGCTTAAACAGCGTACCTCCGATGACTAGGCGGTTGGTATTGCAGAAGTCCACAAACCGCTCACCATTGTCATTACGGTCTCCCACGCCGTGAACTCCCATTACGTGCTTAAGCATGGTGTTGTCGCTACCCACCTTGGCATTGAGATCTCCCATTACCATTACGATGTCCCCATTAGGCGTTTGGTTGTAGGCGGCGCCTAAGTGGCTATAAAAATTATCCTTTTCATCCTCAGTCGCGTCTAGAGTCGGAGCATAACACTGTATGATGGTAATTTTTCTAACTCTACTCTGGAACCTAGCCGTCAATATCCGGTCACTATGGGGTTTCCAGGATATGAGGCTACTACGTGCTGCTGGAGTTAGCATGAGTCCTACGCCAGAACTCCGTGCACTTCCACATCACAGTGCTTTTTGTTGGGGAGATGTATTCCCCAGCATCGTACCATCTTATCTCGCTCAGCCCTAAGATGTCGATTTTATACCGTGCGAATTCGCGCTCCAATTGGAGGAATCTGGCGTTATAAGGCCCTTCCTTGAGTGAGTCCAGGAGGGTCTTAACGTTCCAGAATCCGATCGCTGTCCGTGTCCGATAGCCAAAGGTCGTCAACAAATGATCAGTCCGTATCCGAGGCGTATGTTTCCGTTTCGGAGCAATGATTTTTTTTATGGTTGCGGCTCGCTGGGCCACAGACCAACCGACACTTATCCTGTTTTTTGGCGCAGGAAGCTCGCCATTCGTCCTCTCCCGTTAGCAATTTCCGAAGAAATTCCCAGATGGCACCACGAGGAGGTGGGAATTGAAAGGTAGGAATTCTAGATTTCTCGTTTCACACCAATTCCTTAAATTGCCCATTCTAGGGGGAGGGATAGGCCTCGCCTACTATACGATTTTTTGCTTGTCCGGTTCAAATTACCCATCCACCCACAATTCAGAATTTCTTACGTCTAGCATGTATGAAACTGTTCACTGTCCGGCGCCCACAGTAAAGTATTATACTTTAGTACTACAATTTTTATTATTTTTTTTTTATGTGCATCAACACACGCCGCCGGGTACCTTTGGTCCAGCAGTCTACTCACTGCTTTCGTATTATAGTACTTAAGTACTAAAAAAAAGTTATATATGTATATGGTGGGACCACTTACCCACTATTGCCCGGCACAAAACTGTTCTCTTTCAGACTTAGCCTCATGCGCCTGCCTGACAGTTATTGCCCCAGGCGCCTGCCTGATAGTTGTTTTTTTCTGTTAGGCGTAGCAACGCACGCCGGGAGCCCGCTAGTATAAAATACAATGTATGCTTGTTTGTATGTTTGTTTGTATGCTATGGACTCGGAAACCACTGAACCGATGGAGATTAAAGGAAGTCTTTGGTATTGTCTCGGAAGTGTTTCTGTGAAGTTTGGTCAAAATCGGCCCACTGCTTTAGTAGTAATTAAATAGTAAAGTACTTTAGTACTATCTTTTTTTTCTTTTTTTTTTTGTATGTGCAACAATGGACGCCGCCGTGTACCCTCGGTCCAACAGTCTACCCACTACTTTAATATTATAGTAATTTAGTACTAAAAAAAAATGTTGATTTAAGGTTGGACCACTTACCCACTATAGCCCGGTACAAAACAGTTCTCTAACAGACTTTTTTTTTCTTTTAGGCGCAGCAACGCTAAAGCAACGGCGGGTGCCCGCTAGTATAATCTTTACATCTATAAAAGAGAACGCATTTTTCCTGTTTGTCCGCGAATAGGGAGTAAGTACGTAACGGTACCTCAACAATATATCAACCGATTTGTCGTAAGAAGAGGAATAACTTAGGATACATTTTAGTATCCCGAATCCTTTATCGGGCTTTTAAACCCCTTTCATATGTTTTATTAACTGACAAAAACCATTTTACTATGCTTTACACACGTATGATTGCGAAATGGCTGAACTAATTTGAATATGACTTAATTTCCCGATTAGTACATTTCTTATTGAAGAGATTGAGATATAAATCTTTATTCTATGATTCTTATAACAGAAATAATAAGCAAAAATATAATTATTTGAGATATAAAAATATCACAGATATGCGTGGGTTTCTTGCAATCAATGCCCTACCAGTGGAATGCAAGCATATTCATGTTCATCAAACAAACTACATCGTATAAAAGGAAGTCCCCAAAACGTGAATGACTGTGATAATCTCGGGAACCACTGAAGGGATTTGGATGCAGTTTTCACTGTTATGATCTGCATTTCCCGGGGAAGATTGTATTAAAAATTGCTCTAATTTTCCTTTAATGAAGACTACTGACAGCAGCCATGCAGCAGAGGCTATCGCTGCAATAGTGTGTGTATGTGAGTATATGGGCGAGCTGTTTTGAACTTTAGTGTGTGATCTCTTCTGGAGTAAAAATTGCCAATGCCAAATCTAAGACATTTTCAAACTTTCATGCTATTAAGAGATTTGGCAATATACGTGACCATACCATATGTACACATAATACATACATACATACAGACATAGAAACATTGTAATATTTTTTCCATTTTATTAAATGAGATTTTGTTGATCGTTGAATTTGTCCACATTTTAGAATGTTTTAATAGATTTAAAATAAACTATTAACAGAGTGGCGTAGGTAGTATATTGCAAGTTGAATACTCATACTTTAAGTCTATTTTCCTACCTTTTAGAAGGTGTGTTTCGAGAAATACTTCAGGTAATTATACTTGTTTTTCAATTGTAATAAACTATTTCATTGAAACGAGACTGCATATTTGTAAATAAAATATTCTGGCAACCGTTTGCCGAATCAGAGGTAGAAATTTGAATATCGTGAAAGGAGTCAGAACCAAAGACGGTACACTGCTTTCCAATGAGTGACGGAGATGAAGCGAGCACTTCTCAGAATTGCTCAATCTCGAACAAGCCATGTCATCAGGAAGATGATAGACCCATGGTCGAGATTTTGGCGATCAATTCGCTAGAAGTTGTCGAATCTACCGATTTGGTTGAAATCCGGGCAGAAATGCTAAAGGCTTTTGGTAAAGAGTGAGTGCAATGACTGTCATTAAAGTGGCATGGGAATGCGGTGAAATACCTGGTGATTGTCCCTCTTTGTAAACAAGGGGATAAAAGATTGCGCCAACTACAAGGGTATATTTATTTTAAGTGTCCCTGGAAAAGTCTTTGCTAAGGTGTTAAAGACAAGTGCCATAGCGTTGAGGATAGTTTAGGCGATGAACAATGCGTTTTTCGTCCCGGTAGAAACAGGACCGACCAGTTATACACTCTCAGAATGATTTTTGAAAAGGCCTGGGAGCATGCTGAACGTGTATACACCTGTTTTGTGTATTTGGCGAAATCATGTGTTAGGCTATGATAAGGGCGATTCGGTATATACATATATACAAATTATAGAAGCTGTGTTCGGGTAAATGACGGTAAATCAATACCCTTCATTGTGAGGGTTGGGCAGGGTGCCAAGGGTGCCTTTTGTCACCTCGCCTCTTCATTATATATATGGACTGGATGCTGCAGTGCAGCTGTGGCAGAGAATGTTGCAAAGTGGAGGACTTAAGGATTAGTCATCCTCTCTTTGGAGATGATTTGATCATCCTTGGTCGTTTGTCGGAAGTATTGATTGTTTCCGTAACTCCTATTCAGTACGCTCTGCATATTGTAGAGTCTCAATGAAGCAGGTGTATACGTTTAAGTATCTCGGGGTCTTATTCACGAGTGGTGGAAAAAGCAATGTCGAGTTATTCTGCAGAAATGGTCAAACTGGATCAATTTTGGGAGAGTTTGGTCAATCTGTTATAAGGAAGGCCGAACTTACCTATAGTGTTCAAACCTTATTATCGGTTTTTAACTTGGTATATGTTCCAACTCTCACCTGCAGTCGCGGATACAAGCTGCTGAAAGAGGTTCCTTCGCGGTGTTGCGTAACACCAGAGTACGCGAGGCACTCAATGTAGAACAGCTACTTTTTCGGACGGAAGGATTTATGCTTTGACGGTTTCGTCACATAGAGCGTGTCCCCAGCTGGTTTCCAAGACGCGTCATGATTTCCGCACCAGTTAGCGACCCCTCGGTAGGCCTATAAATAGATGGTTCGATCAAGTCCGACATCTCTCTTGGAGCCGTCTAGGGATTTCTCCAGATGAGTCGGAGTCGACGGCGGAGGTTCAAAAATGATGGAGAGTGCACCTAATTATCCTACCCTCGCGACCCTCATAAAGGATTAGCGGGTGAACTATTTTAATGACAAATCGGAGAGTGCTCTTGAAATCGCACATTTAAAGACCCAGCGAAGCGGGTACAACCAGCTAGTATTATATATTGGTATATGACCGAAGATTTTATTCGAAAATACACAAAAATTGATCCCCTGACAAATTGTTCCTTGATTTATGATGTGTTAATTCGGGATCGTCGATATATGTATGTATAAGTATGAGCAGGCTTATTTTTCGACAGAATGGGAGATTATATCTACGTTTTTATATCATACATTCACTAACATATAACGATCTTAATAAGTTGTAAAAATTTCCCGTGCAAGGTTTTTTTCCACACCCAGATTTCTACGTGTTTCACCAGAATTCGTGACTTTGGGGTATAGATATTAGTAGGCAAATCTCTTAGAAATATGAGAAACCTCATCTGAAATGCATTTTTTCCAATGAAAAGGTTAAAGATTGAAAATAAAATTGGTCGTAGTGGCATTATTGTTATTTGTACATTCTCAATCCAGGTTAAGAAAAATTAAAATAATTTCTGGATATTGTCATTCAACTCTCATTCTCATACGACTCCTTAAAAATGCATTAAAAAGTAAGTGAGTAAGCCCTTGTATTCCGGCGAAAAGTCATTCGTTGTAATTCTATACGTACACCTTATATACTTATACGTATGCATTTGAAATATATTTTCAATTACAGTACTTATTCAAACAGTTCAACATATTATCGGTTTATCCCATGACTTGTACGTTGTTACTTGTAATCCTAAGTAGGTACCTACGTCGTTGAACATGTGGTTATCCTTGAAACTAAAATCATTTATGATGATGACAAAGCAGTAAAAATGCACCCATCATTTAGTGTAATATTATACTAATTGCATAATAAACAAGAAGTTATACACTTTTATTTGAATTGCTTATTAAATGCGTACACGTAATACATAACGTATAGAATAAAATTCAGTCCATTTTCATTAAATTTGAATGCTTAGTATGTATCTGTAAGGAAATATGCCACAGCAAGCAACTCGAAGTTGTCAATTTAAATTAATTTTCTCACTCCCAGTAAGCTACTAAATGCTTTCGAACACATGTCTGTCACGTTTTTCTACTTCTATTCATCTCCAATTGAATATATTTATATGAATAGAGGCATATGATACATGCCTTCAATTTCAGATCCAGTATGAGACAGTTAGTCAAAAAATGATGATACAACATTTGTATTAAAAACCTTGTAATCCAAATATATGGTAATAACATACGTATATATGCTGGAAAAGGTCAAACTCGTTTGATGAGTGTCTTTGATTTTATGAATCTGGATACAAAAAATAATCTTAGCTAGTTTTGACAACAAAATGCCAATGTATTTAGACCATGTGCCTATCATTTGACAATTTTCAATTTGCAGACCAATATTTTGAATTGGTCACTAGGAATTTCGTTTATTTCGCTTTAGTTGTTTGCTAAAGTTTTCTTTTGGAATTGATACAATTTTGCTGTGTTTATTTTGCAATTCTTACTTAGCAGTTTCTATTTCGCGTATTGATTACGCATCTTTTGGTTTGTACTTTGTGTATTTGTTACTTCATCCATTACTCAGTTTCGCATAGTGTTGCTTTGCTTATCAATTACCTAGCAAGCAGAGATAATTTTCACTCAACGTAGTACATACATGTACATATATAGAATGCATATAGATAGAATTTCGTATAAAATGGGCTGATCGGATAGGTCTTTAAATTCAAGGAGTGCACGAAGGTTTCAACTGCAAATTGCAGCAAAATCTGCTGAAAAAGTTATATAACATTTTAAAGTTATAACTCTCGAAAAGACTCGTCAGTGTCTAATACGGAAATGAATATTCCGAAATAAAAAAAAATTACAGTGGGGTGCCGCAAAGAAGCATTCTTAGCTCAATTTTGTATCTTCTATATACTCATGATATACTTGTAAAGTAGAAGATACCACATTTGCCGATGATACTACCATCTTGGCAACGCATAGGCGCACAAGTTAAAAATAGACAGAGTACTTGTACTGCCCGTTTTTGATCCACTCACGACATTTATTTGAATGGAACAGTGTATCCCAAGTGCGAAGAGTTCAAATATCTGGGATATATGATCAATAGCAAAGTAACCTGTGATGAAGACATCAATCATTGCGTAAGCATACGGGGATGAAGTGGCGAGAAAACTCCGCTAAAAACTTCTTCTATGGCAGAAAAATGTAACCTAAGTTGCAGTTGTGCATCCAGCGCACACGTACGGTTCACAATGTTGGACGATGTACAAAAAGTATGAGAGTAAATTAACGGCAGCTGAGATGAAGATACTTCGTATGACAGCAGGAGTCACAAAGCTTGATCGAATAAGAAGTTCGAAGATCCGAGGAAGCCTTCACGTCAAGGAAACTATCTTATGAGACATAGAGCGCGACCGGCTCAGCTGGTATTGCTACCATTTCATTTGAACCTAGTTAAAAAGGCAATATCAATGAACATTCCAAAGGCATCGCGAAGCAGGGGAGGCAGGCCTATGAACGCGTGGATCACACAAATGCGACGACATCGGCATTTCATTGGCCTCAGTAACCGAGTGATCCAAAATGGCGAGGACTGCCGATATTTTCTGAAGTCAAATAGGCGAACCACACAGGCGGATCAATAGAAATGCAGTGAAATGGGAGGGTTATGATCTCTTGTTTTCGCATCATAATCTCTCCGAAATAGGAAGAAGACAAAGATGGTAGTCAACAGATAAAACGATCGACGAAAGCACCGAAAACTTACAAAAACGGAAAAAACTCAAAGATAAATCCAGAGAAATGTACTGGTTACTGGACAAGATTCCAAGTTTAGCATAAAGAACAAACTGCTCTTATACAAGCAAGTGTGGACATATGGGATACAAGTCTGGTCTTGTATAAAAAAAAAAAAGTAACAACAATATTTTGCAATTTGGCAAGAGGAATTGTCAATATATTAGAAAAAGCTATATCCCTAGATATCTCGGAATTGCAACAGTCGTAGATGCACGTCAGAGGTTTTTCTTTAGTGAATAAAAGCTTCATACAAGTGCGAAAATTCGTCTAAAAGACCGGCTTCGAAGAATTTTTTAACCTACTCTCGAAAAAAAAAAATTAATAATTTGGGATCTGTTTGATGATTATTTTTGCCTCGTTTTAAACAAAATCATGTTAAAGTATATATTTAAATGAAAAATATATGACCTTTTCCAGTTGGTGATGAAAAAAAAAGCTAATTAATCGAAATATGAATTCAAAATTGTAATTTCAAATCAAAATAAAAATAAAAAAATTCAAATGAAACTTGGGAGGTAATTAAAATGAGAAGTTGCTTAATTGCGAAACATAGACAGTATCTTGAAATCAACGCTGGATGAAAAGTTTCAAACAATAGTTGGGACGTACACAAAGGACATTTTGGTCGTAAAAATTAATATCTGCCGTAAGCAATGACTGTACAAGTTCTTAAGAAGTAAAAATGCATGTTTCTTTCTTGAACACTAGATCAATTTTGCTCAACTTACAAAAGAGCCCATAAAATTAGTGCGTATTTGGTCAGTATACAAAATACGGAAAAACGGGAATTACCAGTAATCGGGAAAAAGACTACATATTTTTGACAAAAAATTACCTCTGCACACGTGGTTTAAAAGTAACCCTTAACACCCTGTATACCTATGATATCATTTACGATATAACTTTTTAAATACGCATCTACGATAATTCTTTTGACTCATAGTACCTACAACACAGTAAATTTAATAATAAATGATGCGCATACGCATTTTCCCATTCCTTACTGAACCAACAAGTAGGTATATTTTGTTTATTGTGATATGTCTGAACTATACGGCCGAAGAAATGCGCCCTCAATATTACACTGTGAGAGCAAGAGAACAACCAATAGGTACTTACACTCATTCTCTCGATTCAAGAAAAACAAAGGCATCAGAAAGCTGCCCGCTAATCGCGTGGAAGAATATTGATAGAATGAGTCGTGTTCGATTGCCGTCGTCCGTCCACGACTACAACAATGATGAGAACATTCATATCGATATCGAACGGCGCGAATAAAGTTAATTTAGCGTGTGAGGTGCCCTACTAGAGCTATCCGTAGCCACCAATCGTCAGCATAGGCATCAGTTTAGTAGCTACCCTTGTGCGAGGCAGCCGCAAAATTGAGATACTTTTCGTTTACGTGTGAATCCTATTGCATTCGAATATAAAGTGGAATTCTTGATTGAAAGTTTTTAGAGAGTTACGCGTAAAGCATAAACCCTACGAGTTAAGGATATTGAATAAAACTAACCCCGACTGTGATTATGGCCGCATTCGACATTTCATTTGCGGATCAATTGAAAATAGCCTTTAGGTAAGTGGTGAACAATTTGCAAAAGATAGAATAGTTTGGCATGCTTAAATTAATTACTAGTCAGGGATAATAATATGTTATTCCCTTGATAATGCACATACATATGTACAGCAGTCAGTTGTGGGGTATCTGCTATTATTAGTGGTCTACAGTGCGTTTAACAAGAAACGAGACTTGTATCCTAATATGCAATTAGAGAAAGGCCTGTTGTTATTCAGTCCAACTTCAAAGTGTGGTAATTACCTTAAAAAGTGTTTAAACAAGAACATGGAAATGGATTTAGCATTTATTTTATTTCTGTTTCTTAAACAAAATCTTTAAAGTTAGATATAAATTGTATACAAATCGCATCCAATGAGAAAGTACTGCTTCCCTTCGCCTTTTCTTCCGTGCATGTATGTTCTTTATACAAAGCAATTACCATAAACCAAAATAGGAATAGCTACATATATAATATGTAAGTATGTATACAGCTATAGGTATTTATGCGCAGGAGGTATTCACTTCACAGCAGGGTTTATTTCTGACCGATCATCCTGCACTAATTTGCGTCTTCATGCAAAATACCATTAAAAACCTTTAGAATCGTGGAAAGGGAAAGAGGATGCTGGTATCTTAAAAGAAACAGTTGGTGTGAATATTTATTACTCAATCTTAAAGATTTGGATTTCATTGGCTACTTTCAAATGGATAACTGTTTCTTTAATAGGATGTAGATATTTTAGTCTAATTTAATTGAAATAAACTCAGGTGTTCCAGAGAAGGTCAATTGGGATAGCAAATATATAAATTAAATTTACCCAAGGAAATTTTCCTGCTTACGATGTACTTTACGTTCTGTGCATGATGGGGAAATAAAAAACTTGTAGAGGCAAAGCAAACGACTAGGCATTGGAATACTGCTTTGGAAAATGGAATTTGTGTTTCTATTACTACAACACAAATCTGTTCTTATATTGCGAAATTGAAAAGGGTAAATTAAAGAAACCAACAGGACGCTGCCATTACTTACTTACTTACTTAGGTGACACTACATGTCCTAGCCATCTCAGACGTCCAATACACAGTTTTTTCTTTGACTAGGTGGATGTCGCTGTATAGCTGGTATAGCTAGTACTTAAATTTTCGCCTTCAAAACCCGTCAACGCAAACGGGATCGAATATTTTACGAAGAATTTTTCTCTCGAAGCGACCAAGGATATCTTCATCCGCTTTCAATAAAGTCCATGTTTCAGCACCGTAAATTAGGATCGAGATGATCAAGATCTTACATAGAGTCTCCTTAGTTGTTCAAGATAGGGCTTTACTGTTGAATTGACTTATAAGCCCAAAACAAAACAGTGAACGGCAAGAGTTATTCTTCCGATGTTTCTCCCGTCTTTTCTGCTCGTAGAGCTCACGCGCAGCTCTCATCTTCCTTTACAGCGGCGCTTTATATGCCTCTTGTTTTGCTGTATGCACCCGCCGGACGGGGTATTCTGTGTTTACCGACTGCCCTACCAAAGACGTCCTCCTTTCCAAATTTGGCGTTAGAAACGCCTAATACGATTGTATCGCCATATTTGGGACATTGCTCATATGTTTTGTCGAGGAGCTCATAGAAACAATCTTCAGTGGCAGTGTCCTATTGTTACGTGGGCCATGAGGATATATCAGACTTATGTTAGCGAATTTAACATTGATCCGGATTGTCATAATACGCTCGCTCACGTGTCGGAAGTTGGAGACTTCTTGCCTAAGTCTGCCGCACATAGCAAATCCGCTTCCGAATAAGCGCTGCTTGTTGTCTGTGCAGCAACCACCGCATTTCTTGGATGGCGGTAATGTCTGCTTTGTGGTAGTCTAGGGCCTCCGCAAGTTGTTCGGCTGCACGTGGTTTGTAGAGGGACCTAACATTCCACGTGCAGACACGAAGATCGTTGTCCTTATTGTATTTGCTTGGTTCGTCAACAGTAAAATCGTTTCAATCAAAGGCTGTTGGTTGCTTCGTAACCATTTTTTTCTATGTGGTAGGGAAGTTAACCCGACGGCACAATCCCCAACCTGGAGGACCAATTCCGTTTATTATAACCATAGGACGAGGGGCCGGATACACCGATACCAGTAACCCACTTCGGGGATATGAGCTCTGCCGTTGGCCCATTAAGGGTTCATCCGTCACCATCCCTTTTCCAATACACTGACCCACTGTTGAAAATCCTTACAGACCTCAGCTCCATATACCATATGTCGAAGTAGCTCAAGTAAGGTGTCCACCGGCCTGTAGATGTCACCGTTGATTACAACCGAAAAATTCATCCGCCGCACATCCTCCTTTTGAGGTGCTCTTGCTAGACTTCTGAGACGCATATTTCAACCAATCAGGTCAACAAGAGATGCCCGTCTAGTTAAACATATGTGTGCTGAAGTTCACCCAGATGTGCTTGCGCATGTCTGAGTGTTCAGCTACACATATATCGTCAGACTCAGAATACGCTCATCGTTAGTTCACTACCAGATAGATATCCAGCGGGCACCACGAGGAGGTGATGATGCGATTTTGCCACGCCCTCTGTGTGTGTCTAGTAGACACTGTCATCGCGTGCTAAGACAGAACTCCTCTCCGGGCTTCTGTCAACCTTCTTTTATTGTATCTGACTATAGCTTTCTAGGCAAATTCCCAAATTTCCAGTCGCCCGCTGGAATTCCATTCGCCAAAAATCTCACAAGTTCTGGTACCTTTGGCCTGACAGCTTCGAGATGTTTCCCAGGGTTTCTTGGTGTGTTCTTATTTTGATGACTAACTTGTTTTGTTTCTACGCTTGCGTAACAATATGTTCAAGCTTTTCATGACTGACTTTTGGTTGCGGTGCAGACGTGTAGAGCCTAAACACGGGGTTGTGCGAACTCGCATTTTTATACTCTAATCTTCAATTTTTTGCTACTGCTTTTTCTTTTGGTATATTAACTTACGCCTTTAATTCCCTTGAATAAAACTAGGTATGTACACATGATTACACGACGTAAGTTGGAATTGGAAAGGGCAGATAAAGAGAGAAAGATTGGAGATAATGTGGGGTACAACTCACCGCTAATACACCAATAGTGAGATTTCGATATATGATAAATTACATAGAAATGTTATTTAATTCCTTCTTATAGCCTAGTCTTGCCTGTCAATTGTGCCTCACATTGTGCTAAATAAAACCATAATAACAAAACCCCACAGTACGTAGTACCTATACACTTTCTTTATATTGTGGATAAGTGCGTATCCTTAAGCAAATCTTTAGTTAACATTGCATGTATAGTGCAGTGCAATAAGTGTTGTAATTAGCTAGTTTTATGTACGATAGTCTAAATCTATAATACTTTTCAAATATCTAAATTTAATCCGATATTTTTTTTTATCCAAGATTCACCTAAACTCACGCTGAAACCACATATTTCCTTATTTATTGCTAATTTACTTACTGATTTCGTATTTATTTTGTCTGTGATTGTATATAAAAAACAAATATCTCTTTTGAATTACATATATTATTACAACTTTTGTCTTTTTTTCTTAAATTGGAGGTTTTTCTTGCATTTTCCTCCATAGATTTTAATATTTCATAAATTACTTAACTTTCAAAATTGTTTAAATTAAGTTTCAGTGAGAAAATAAAAATGTATCATACGAGTATCTCTGAATTTAAAAATGTGCGGTAGCGAATATTAATTATATTGCGAGATAAAGTATGTCTGTCTATCTATTTTTTTATTATTATTATTTTTTTCTTCACTTAATTCGACACTTCACTTCATAATGGAATCTCAGCATTTTGTATTATAAGTAATCATTTCAGGGCACTTCAAAAATTAATAAATTTGGTGGATACCATAAATGGAATTGAGTGCGAGAAATGCAGTTACTCTGACCAAAATCATGCACTTGGCCGAGTAGATACATTTACCACACTAAACTAAGTTTTATTACATGATGAAACTTTTATTGTTTGCTGAATATGTACACTACGATTACACTGGTTCGATTTTCGAGGTTCTTCCTGTCCAAACCCATAAAATGGTTAGCTTTCCTTTGAGGGAATGTGTAAAAGGTGTCGACTGCCAATTTAAACATGTGCACTCAACTAGATTTTAGTGGATCTTTAATGGCGTTTCATTTCCACTGCTAGCACATTGAGGTAAAATTTATAAAATAATTTCAAGGATGTCCTTCACCAGCTTTAGAAGCATTATATAGGCTTCAAAACAAGAAATCTTCATTTTGTTATGATTGAGCTAAGGAGCTTATTCTGCAGATACACTGTGTGAGAATGTGAACACAATTTTGCTTATAGTGTTAACAGTAGCTTCGTTTGGAATGGCTTCTTGCTAGAAAAAAACTCAGTGCTCAGAAAGATTGATACGTAAAGATTTGTATATTGAATATGAATATACAAACAAATTTGTATCTGCTATTTTTTACATAAATGAAATGGTAGAAACTTCGCCTTGGCCCCATTTCGAAGCTCAACAAGTACAAGACAGCACTAGGACTATTACCGGGTAAGCGCTACGTAACTATATGATGGCTGGATTGGGAAAACGACAGGTGTACGCAATTAAAAGAGCCACGCAACAATTAAAATCAAGTGCATGTTACTGGCACAACTGATTTAAAATGCACACTCCCTAACGTTTGGAGATAAGCTCGTTTTAGCGATGTGATTCTAGGCAGTCAATATGCATTAATAGCGTATCAAATCATTTTTGGTCAAAGGGCGGCGACGGTTAAGATTGGAAAGAATAGATAGAAAAAGAATACGCACGAGAGGTAGGGATCCGTGCCGCGAAAATTAGACCTTGTTCACATACCAATTCTGTTATTTAAAACATTTTCTGAGTACCTACTAGAAAACACAGATTGAGCGTCACCAGTGCGCAGCATTGAAGATTATTTGATAAGAAAATATACGGAAAATTGTTTGCAAAATAATTATGAGTCCTCCTATTCAACAAGATAATGACCTTTACAGAAGTACTTTAGGCCAGGGTATTGATATAAGGGTGATTTTTGTTGCTGTTTGGTTTTTCAGTGTTCTACTTTTGACCGCTCACGTGCGATTCGTGACATGTGTCAAAGTCAAATATACTCAGTTAGCATTGCCATGTCATCATGGAAACAACGCCTACAAATTATTGAATTTTATTATCAAAATTCGTGCTCTGTGAAAAATGTTTTTCGCGCACTTCGACTATTTTACGGTCGTCATAATCGAACTACTGAGCAAGCAATTCAAGCCATAGTGACCAAAGTTCGCACCAATTTCACGCTATTGGACACCAAGCTACCTACCCATATGCGTAGACAGAGACCCGGAAAAATGCACTGCTTGGTGCGGTTTATGGTCCGGCGCAATCATTGGTCCGTATTTTTTCAACGGCTGTGAGAACAACGTTTACCCAAAATGCACGAGCTGAAGCTGGCCAACATGTGGTTCCATACAGACGGCGCTCCATGCCACACAGCACGCGGATCGATGGACCAATTGAGAAATGAGTTCGGTGAGCAATTTACCTCTCGAAAGACAACATTATTAACGAGATACCAGCCAATATGCTCCAAAAAGTGACCCAAAATTGCACACTCCGTATGGAACACGTAAAATGTAGTCGTAGTCAGCATTTACATGAAATAATCTTTAAAAAGTAAATGGCAAGCATTGGTTTATCAACTCAAATAAAAATTCTATACACTTTTGCAATTTTGCTGTACTTTTTTTGACAATTAAAAACCAAACGCTTAAAAATGCACCCATTACTATCTGACAGCATGAACATATACATACATATGTATTCACATTAGATGATTCATGTCTTCTTCTTCTTCTTCCTTTTTTTTCAGCAAGGTTATGATCCGGAAACAAGGGATCACAACCATCCAACTTCACTGCATTTCTACTGATCCGCCTGTGGTGTTTGTCTATTTGACCTCAGAAAATATCGGCAGGCCCGCCGATTTTGGATCACTCGGTTACTGAGTCCAATGAAATGCCGATGGCGTCGCATTTGTGTGATCCAGGTTTTTATAGGCCTGCCTTTCCTGCCTCGCAATGTCTTTGGAATGTTCATTGATATTGCCTTTTAACAGGGTTCAAATGGTTTCTTCTTTGAACATGGCAATACCAGCTGAGCCGGTCGCGCTCTATTTTTGGTACGATGGTTTCCTTGATGTGAAAGCTTCCACGGATCTTCGAACTTCTTATTCGATCAAGCTTTGTCACTCCTGCTGTCATGCGAAGCATCTACATCTCAGCTGCCGTTAATTTATTCTCATACTTTTTGTACATCGTCCAACATTGTGAACCGTATGTGAGCGCTGGACGTACAACTACGGTGTAGAGCATTCCTTTCAACTTAGGGGGCATTTTTCTGTCACAGAAGATAGCGGAATTTTCTCGCCACTTCATCCACCCTACGCTTACGCGATGATTGATGTCGTCATCACAAGTTGTTTTGCTATTGATCATAGATCCCAGATATTTGAACTTTTCGCACTTGGGAAGCTCTGTTCCATTCAAATGTCTGGAATAGTCCTGAGTGGATCAGAGAACGGGCAGCACAAGTACTCTGTCTTTTTTGAACTAATGCGATACCTATTTCCGTCCAGAGCGTCCACCCACACATCAAGTGATTGTTGCAGGGATGTAGGATCCTCACTTATGATGGCTCCATCGTCAGCAAAGAATAACTGATGTACCTTGGGATCCATCACTTTACCTTTCAAGCAGATAATTAAGGACTGCAATAAAGAGCAAAGGACTTAAGACGCTTCCCTGGTGCACCCCGACTTTGATTGGGAACTCTTCGGTTACTCCAGTGGGGCATCTTACTCTTGTCTTTGCTCCTTCATATGTACATGTCCATGATCATCTGTACATAGGTTTCTGGAACCTCTCGATGTCTTAGCGCCACCCATATCAGATCTAGTGGTTGTCTGTCGAATGCCTTTTCAAAGTCAACCAATACAATATGCAAATCCCTTAAGGAATCACGATGTTTTTCCATTATGATACTTATACTTTGGATTGCATCTGTGGTTGATTTACCCGAGAAAAACCCGCACTGATCATCACATAGCCGTATTATTTTTCGCAGTCGGTCACCTAATACCCGCTCAATGATCTTCATGGTGTGTGACATCAGCTTGATCGAATGGTAGTTATCACAGTTTCGCGTATCACCCTTCCCTTTGTATACAGGGAGAAGGTAACTTTCCCTCCATTGATTCGGCATTGGGTCGCCTCTCACAAATTTGGAGATGAGAATTCTGAGCCATCTGAACCCGATGTCTCCCATCTCATCTTTTTCCAGAACTCAGAGGGCATCTCGTCTGGCCCAAACGCTTTTCGTTTTTTGGAGTATTCGACCGCCTCACTAGCTTCTTCGACTGTAATGTCGGGTATTTCTTCACAGTTAGGGGTGGCTCTTGGAAAGTATAGCCGGGGAAACTGTTCATTTGAAAGTTCTTCACAATACTGCCGCCATCTCTGCAGAATTTTGTCGTCATCCACAAGAAGCTGGCCATGAGCATTGCTAATGAACTTTGGCGAACGAATCTCCTGAGCATTCTTCCTTCTTTGGGCGGCTATTTTGAAGATAGTGGCGCTCTTGTTCATATTGTGTCTTCGCAGCTCCTGGATAGCCTGGTTTGCATCAGCAACCGGGGAAGATATTTTCTCCAGCTCCCGATACAGGCCCTCCGTACTATCTGCTTGAAGCTGGGCGCACTTCTTCTTCGTTTTTTCTTGCAACATCTGTATTCCATTCCGATTCGAACTTTTTCGTCACTATTGTTAGAGGGGCACTTTGACCAAGCTTTGGAAGCCGCTTTCTTCTCATTTATCACCTTCTTAGCTTCATCACTCCACCACCGTGTTTCTTTGGCGTGTTGATGGTGGCCTTTTGAAGCTCCTAGCAGTGATTTGGCCTTCTCCAAGGAAGTTCGCTGTGGGGAATCCCACATATTTTGTGCTCTGCACTCTTCATCCTCAGCTCCGTTGATGGTGTGAGAGAGGTAATTTTTCATTACGAAAACAAAAGCTTCGCCTTTTTCTTTGTCCAGATTGTACCACTTGATTTTCTCAGAGACCCTTGTTTGTTTGCTTTTCTTCGGTGTTTTCATAAAAATTTCTGTTAGCAGGAGACGGTGTTACCGAACGATTGCCTCCCCCAGGATCACTTTGCAATCTTTTACCCAAGGCTTCATGAAACTGGCTATCAAATGGTAGTCAATCTGAGTTTCATCTTCACCACTGCTGTAAGTGATCAGGTGTCGGCTTTGTTTGATGAACATGATATTTAACACGATAAGACCGTGTGATTTGCACATGCTTAGGATATCTTCACCAGGAAGGTTCCTGGTGCCATATCCTAGTCCTCCATGGCAGTCTTCATAGTCTTCGTTTGACTTCCCGACATGTCCATTCAAATCTCCTCCAACAAACAGAAACTCTTCCTTTGGGATGTTCTTAAGGAGATTGTGGAAATCTACCCAAAATGCATCTTTATCTATCTGATTGCACCCATTTTGAGGAGCATATGCACTGACAATATTCCACACCTCTCCTTGTATTACTAGTTTGAGAGACATCAAACGGCCGCTGGACTTCGAAATGCTCAAGACGTTACCAAGTAGCTCTGCCGCAAGGATGATACTGATTCCGTTCCTAGCCTTTTCCGTTCCGTAGTAGAACATCTTGTAATCTTTTGTCCTAACGTCCAAGAAACGCGTCCGATTTCCGGTGTTTTTCCATTTCGTGTCTTGGACACACAAAATACCCACCCGCCTTCTATTCATCATCTCTTTCAGCTCGTAACTTCGACCGGTCATGCTTCCAACGTTCCAACTCGCGACCCTCAAATTGCGTCGAAACTGTTTCATTATTTTGCTAGCCCCCGGAATCCGTATAGCTCTGACCCGAACATTTCTGCTCGGTCCAGGATCAGTACCATGTACAGCAGTGGTAGTGCCTGGCGGGGAGTACCTTGTTTGGTCTTTCTTTTATGTCACCGGTGATCTCCAGTCGTGTCAACCTGTCAACAGAAGATAGCGGAATTTTCTCGCCACTTCATCCACCCTACGCTTACGCGATGATTGATGTCGTCATCACAAGTTGTTTTGCTATTGATCATAGATCCCAGATATTTGAACTTTTCGCACTTGGGAAGCTCTGTTCCATTCAAATGTCTGGAATAGTCCTGAGTGGATCAGAGAACGGGCAGCACAAGTACTCTGTCTTTTTTGAACTAATGCGATACCTATTTCCGTCCAGAGCGTCCACCCACACATCAAGTGATTGTTGCAGGGATGTAGGATCCTCACTTATGATGGCTCCATCGTCAGCAAAGAATAACTGATGTACCTTGGGATCCATCACTTTAATTTTCAAGCAGATAATTAAGGACTGCAATAAAGAGCAAAGGACTTAAGACGCTTCCCTGGTGCACCCCGACTTTGATTGGGAACTCTTCGGTTACTCCAGCGGGGCATCTTACTCTTGTCTTTGCTCCTTCATATGTACATGTCCATGATCATCTGTACATAGGTTTCTGGAACCTCTCGATGTCTTAGCGCCACCCATATCAGATCTAGTGGTTGTCTGTCGAATGCCTTTTCAAAGTCAACCAATACAATATGCAAATCCCTTAAGGAATCACGATGTTTTTCCATTATGATACTTATACTTTGGATTGCATCTGTGGTTGATTTACCCGAGAAAAACCCGCACTGATCATCACATAGCCGTATTATTTTTCGCAGTCGGTCACCTAATACCCGCTCAATGATCTTCATGGTGTGTGACATCAGCTTGATCGAATGGTAGTTATCACAGTTTCGCGTATCACCCTTCCCTTTGTATACAGGGAGAAGGTAACTTTCCCTCCATTGATTCGGCATTGGGTCGCCTCTCACAAATTTGGAGATGAGAATTCTGAGCCATCTGAACCCGATGTCTCCCATCCCATCTTTTTCCAGAACTCAGAGGGCATCTCGTCTGGCCCAAACGCTTTTCGTTTTTTGGAGTATTCGACCGCCTCACTAGCTTCTTCGACTGTAATGTCGGGTATTTCTTCACAGTTAGGGGTGGCTCTTGGAAAGTATAGCCGGGGAAACTGTTCATTTGAAAGTTCTTCACAATACTGCCGCCATCTCTGCAGAATTTTGTCGTCATCCACAAGAAGCTGGCCATGAGCATTGCTAATGAACTTTGGCGAACGAATCTCCTGAGCATTCTTCCTTCTTTGGGCGGCTATTTTGAAGATAGTGGCGCTCTTGTTCATATTGTGTCTTCGCAGCTCCTGGATAGCCTGGTTTGCATCAGCAACCGGGGAAGATATTTTCTCCAGCTCCCGATACAGGCCCTCCGTACTATCTGCTTGAAGCTGGGCGCACTTCTTCTTCGTTTGTTCTTGCAACATCTGTATTCCATTCCGATTCGAACTTTTTCGTCACTATTGTTAGAGGGGCACTTTGACCAAGCTTTGGAAGCCGCTTTCTTCTCATTTATCACCTTCTTAGCTTCATCACTCCACCACCGTGTTTCTTTGGCTAGTTGATTGTGGCCTTTTGAAGCTCCTAGCAGTGATTTGGCCTTCTCCAAGGAAGTTCGCTGTGGGGAATCCCACATATTTTGTGCTCTGCACTCTTCATCCTCAGCTCCGTTGATGGTGTGAGAGAGGTAATTTTTCATTACGAAAACAAAAGCTTCGCCTTTTTCTTTGTCCAGATTGTACCACTTGATTTTCTCAGAGACCCTTGTTTGTTTGCTTTTCTTCGGTGTTTTCATAAAAATTTCTGTTAGCAGGAGACGGTGTTGCCGAACGATTGCCTCCCCCAGGATCACTTTGCAATCTTTTACCCAAGGCTTCATGAAACTGGCTATCAAATGGTAGTCAATCTGAGTTTCATCTTCACCACTGCTGTAAGTGATCAGGTGTCGGCTTTGTTTGATGAACATGATATTTAACACGATAAGACCGTGTGATTTGCACATGCTTAGGATGTCTTCACCAGGAAGGTTCCTGGTGCCATATCCTAGTCCTCCATGGCAGTCTTCATAGTCTTCGTTTGACTTCCCGACATGTCCATTCAAATCTCCTCCAACAAACAGAAACTCTTCCTTTGGGATGTTCTTAAGGAGATTGTGGAAATCTACCCAAAATGCATCTTTATCTATCTGATTGCACCCATTTTGAGGAGCATATGCACTGACAATATTCCACACCTCTCCTTGTATTACTAGTTTGAGAGACATCAAACGGCCGCTGGACTTCGAAATGCTCAAGACGTTACCAAGTAGCTCTGCCGCAAGGATGATACTGATTCCGTTCCTAGCCTTTTCCGTTCCGTAGTAGAACATCTTGTAATCTTTTGTCCTAACGTCCAAGAAACGCGTCCGATTTCCGGTGTTTTTCCATTTCGTGTCTTGGACACACAAAATACCCACCCGCCTTCTATTCATCATCTCTTTCAGCTCGTAACTTCGACCGGTCATGCTTCCAACGTTCCAACTCGCGACCCTCAAATTGCGTCGAAACTGTTTCATTATTTTGCTAGCCCCCGGAATCCGTATAGCTCTGACCCGAACATTTCTGCTCGGTCCAGGATCAGTACCATGTACAGCAGTGGTAGTGCCTGGCGGGGAGTACCTTGTTTGGTCTTTCTTTTATGTCACCGGTGATCACCAGTCGTGTCAACCTACGGACTCGCATGCACACTTGTGGGAGGGTTTTTAAGGTAGTATGGTATATGTGTCGCTAGGCTCACTTGGGTGTTATATTGACTAGATCTGATTTGTCCCCTTAGTCGCCTTTTACGACAAGCGCTAGTTGTTTGGGGGAGCTGCAGGTCCTGACTAACTTTGGAAATTCCTTACCGACCGTGATCCGAATCTCTCGAAGCAGCTCGCGCAAGACGTTCACTAAATTCAATCTAACTGGAAATGTAGAGCCACCAGTGACTCAATCTAGGAAATTCATCCGTTGTTGTCTGGAACAAGAATAAGTTCGTTAGTGAGAAAGCACACTTCCCCCCTCTCTCCTTGTTGGTAAGCCTACGCTAAGTGAAAACGTTTGTATTTTCATATAATCGCATGCACTACCGTTTGACCACTCGAGGTATGATAAATCCACCGCTTTTTGTTCGTTGTACCTATTATGATGTTCTTTTTCCAGCTTGGGAACTTTCAACTATAGGCTCAAGGAAAGAATACCGTTGTAGTGTATATCCATTTCATATCTGAAGCAGTTTGTTGTGTGTGTGCTTAAAGTGTTTTTATTTTACAAATGCTCTCTGCTGGCCTAAAAACAAACCAAAACTTAACCTATGAAGGAACCCGCAGGAACTCACCATTCACCCGCTTTCATTTATAATTTCCGAAGAAGTTTCGAAGAAAGAGGTACAAGGCGTTTGTCTATAGTGACCCTTCTTATATAAATACGTAGAAAGCAAGCGTTTATTGCAATAGCGAGATGACACTTTTACGACCACTTAATAATGTGCATTTTCACGCCGTATTAGTACTATATGTACCATATAGTGCACATCGGAAAATACTCTTGGTAAACTAGCAGATATATTAAATTATTACTATTATACATCTTATTTAAAAGTATAATCACATGCTTTTCGTTTCTTTGTTCATGAGGCATTTGCTTTTTCTCTTCGAGTTTTTGGTTTAAAAATCCAAAAAAGGCATTCTAAGTTGAAGAATTTGTAATCCAGTACTTAGACAGGCAAAACAGTTTTATCTTTGTTACTTCAACCTGCCGTAAAGTCCAAGAACTACATAATATACGGCATACATACATACATACATACGCATGTACATACATGTACATGTAAATTTCTTCGAATTATTAAAACATACTACGCTCAATCAATTTATAACTTAATGCGTATACCACGCCGGATAGGTAGTAATTTCAATCAGAAATTGTACGCTTCATGATATAAAAGGAAACCAGCAAAACAGCTTTTCGGTAATAACGTGTACACATCTACATATCTGTGTACATCCTCGTAGTATGCAGTGAATACTTTATGAAATTGAATAAATTGATTGATGTGAAATTTATCTTTGATTATAATTTCTATCCCTTGTCTCAAATTGATTGCTTTTTTTTGTATTAAGACAATTTGCATATGTACATATAAACATAATTTAATTCAATTTCGTAAAAAAATGTTTAAATTTGTAGCCTATTATTTGAAAAATAAAAAATTATCCGTAAAAATCCTATTTATTTCTAAAAGATAAGTCGATTCATTTCTTCACCGACGGATCAAAAACTAACGACGAAGTAGGTGGAGGTGTTTTTTCTGGTATGCTTACTTAAGAATCTCAGTATCTCTTTCCTTCTTTCAAATCATTGCAGCGTGTTTCACCTTATGTGGCCATGCCGAGTTCCCGGATACTAATTCATGTTCAAAGTGTCACAACTTTAGTAATATTTCAAATTTTGCCTTGAGCTTTCTTGACATCTTAGAAACAGTTATTTCCAACAATTTAAACCAATTTCATAAAAAATATATATTGAAGGTATTCAGTTTTCTTATACTTTTAGAAACTACCCCATACGCGGGCCATAGAGAGTACCGCAGTACTCGCATTAAATACCAGTATTTTTCTGTTTTAGAAATAATTTTTATTATGTTTTATGGAAATTCATTTTTATTATATCATAGATAATAATTAGAAAGTAATTAGTTAAAAAGTGTTGAGAACATTTTGAATTATTTGCATTTGCTTTGTTCTGTATCGTCGCGTTCTTGACTGGGTGTTTGCGGGGGTGGAGTAGGGAGTAAAATGTTGGTGCCAAGAACTGTTTCCATTGTAGTTTTTATGAAGTTAAACTGAGTAACCGATGCTTCATGGCTCCTTTTAACTATAGATGGGGCACATAAATCCTTTTCTAAGTTTTTCAGGAAGAGTTTTCGATGATTAGTTTTGGGAGCAATCTGGGAACTATTTTCCGTAAAAATAATGTACGTATATGTTGCCAAGCAAGTTGTATCCAAAATATTATAGAAGAATGCTAATGGTCAACGATTAGTTCTTCGCTTTTTCGAAAATGTCGATAGAACTTGATCCATTTGGTCAATGCCGGTTTTTGTGTTATTATAGTAATAATGGTATTATAACTTATTATATAACTAATGGTATTATGTAACTAACTCTATAAATTGGCAATGCATTAGGTTTGTATAATTCATCCATATGTTCCATGTTAGAATGATGAACACTTGCAACTATAACAATCCCGAAATATGCATTGAGATCTTCTAATAATAGAGGTTTCCAAGTTCTTTTTTTTTTCTGTGGATTGGCCTTATTATACTCGTATGTAGACTGCATTGCCTTATGGTTTGCTTCACTTATTATTAAAGCTTCATTTCATCTGTAAGAATCAAATTGAAGGTTTCAAGCCATGTTAAGTGTCTAGTTTTTCGATGTGGTCCACCCTTCTTCTTCTTCTTCTTCTTCCTTTTATCAGCGAGGTTATGATCCGAAAATAAGGGATCATAACCCTCCCACTTCACCGCATTTCTACTGATCCGCCTGTGGGGTTCGGTGTGGTCCACCCTATAAATATATTATATTATTATTTTTTTATTATATATATTATATTTTTATTATATATATATATTATATTATATATATTATTATATATATTATATTTTAAATATTCTTGAAACACATGACATGTACATATATATGTTATGTTTCTTACTAGATTCAAGAATAATGTTTTAAAACAGCGTTTGCGATGATGGCACCGGTGATTTTTTCGAGATTGTGTTATCCCGTGATATATACTCGCCTACAATATCGCATGGTGAAGTATCTGGATAATTTTCATCATCAACTTTACTGTCATCATAGATCGACTGGACTTCAGTTTCATTTTCCATGACACCAATTTTTACAAATTCTCCTAGGTCGGAATCCGGAGCATCACCTGGTAACCAATCAACATCATTATCGTTGTCATCATTTGCCAAAGTATTTTGCTCGTCAACATTGCTCTTCATTTAAGCTAGTCAATTATCAATAATCAAACCGATCTAATCGAACGAATCATAGAGAGTTGCAAGGTATTGATTCCATTTTCGATTTACAATTTAGAATATGTAATGTGCACATAAATGCAAATAGGCACAAGTGATGACTTTGCAAAAATTGCAATAACTTATCGACTTGATCGAACTTCAGGTGCAACAGTGCCACTCACTCCAGCTGTAAAAAGTATTTTGATTTACTTCCATAATTGGTAGCTCTTGTTCTTAAATTAACTTTACTTATAAACTTCCACAGTTCTAATGAAATACTGATGAATAATATACGCAGCCCCGTTGTTTTTCACACTTATTTCACGGAAAACTCGGTTTGCAAAACTAGCGGTAATAGCCTACGACCGAATTTACACTTTTGTTTCCATGAGTACCTGGGTACTATGTGGGGCAGGTACAGGTTGAACATTTCTACGGCCATAAAAGGGTTAAGAAAAATTTGATGTCCGCTAAATATATCCGCACTTTTTGGGCAGCCAAACAAGTCCTTGGAATCTTTTTCTCTTAATTCAAAAGTAGCTCTAGATTGCCGATCGTCTCTCATAGAGATGGCAGAGCAGTTTAATATTCACCTTTGTTAGGTGGCGGGGCAGAGAGATATTCCAGGGATCTGTAAAACCAGACATGGAACAGCAATACCCATTTTATCAGGGAAATCGATCACGGCAGAGCTTTAAAGATTTTCATATCTTTGATGATACAAAAAACAACTTTTCACATGGCACATTTACGTATTGAGTAATTTCACAAAAATGTCACTACACTGGTTCACTGTGTAGTTCATCTAGCCGTTTATGCTCTAGTTTGAGGTAAAGGCGGACATACAACAGTCGTACGTTCAGATAGGACTGCGGAATCCACTTTTTCAAACTTCTGTATCATGCTATAGAAATACCAAACTAAATCGAAATTTCGAAGTTGTCCCTATACGCTGTCAACAAGAAGGGACAATCAACACTGACGAATTGGACAGAACGTCACAATGGGCAGCTGTAACTTCGACGTAGTACCTAAGGGACTTTATCTACCTTGGCTCTGCTATAAACTCTAAAAACAAGATCAGCACAGAAATCAAGCGAAGATTAACTCTTGCCATTCGCTGTTTTTTTGGGCTTATAAGGCTATTCAACAGTAAAGCCCTATCTTGAACAACTAAGCAGACTCTATATAAGATTCTGATCATCCCAGCCCTGCTTTACGGCCCTGAAACGTGGACTTTATTAAAAGAGGATGAAAATATCCTTGGTCGCTTCGAGAGAAAAATTCTTCGTAAGATATTCGGTCCCGTTTGCGTTGACGGGTTTTGGAGGAGAAGGTTTAATCACGAACTATACAAGCAGTACAGCGACATCGACCTAGTCAAAAAACCGCGTATTGGACGTCTGAGATAGCTATGACATGTATAGCGACTGGACACGAACGCTCCGGCCCGCAGAGTCTTCGAATCTAAACCGCAGGGACGACGCAGTAGAGAACCTCCTCGCCGTAGGTGGCGCTTACAAGTTCAAGGGGACCTCGACCAACTTGGAGTGCGGAACTGGAGGCAATTCGCTAAAAACCGAGCTAAATGGAGAGACTTGTTGGTTGAGGCCCAGGTCCACCCCGAACTGTAGAACCACCTAAGTAAGTCAGTAAGAAATTGTTGCGATATTCGGCGTCAGGTATTTTTTAAACATTATTCTGCTTTAATCTATTTCTAACGATTGTCAATATTCATTGCAGGAGCTAGAAGGAATATCTCTTTACATTTGATAAACATATATTTTTCCATAATATTCCTGGTACTATTTCAGCGTTGGAACCATAATTCTGGAAGGGTTAAAATTCTTTTTACAAAATTCTGCTTTTCACAATTCCGTTTTACAAACAACCCTCTCACTTGCTTTAGCATTAGGTTGAGGTGTAGAGGAAAGTTTTTTTGTTTTTTTTTGTTTTAAGATTGCCCTGTTGTTTTAGACAAGTATTCTATTTGTGTCTTTTGCTTCATGAACGTGTTCACGTAGTATTATTGATGATGCAAACATGTCGAAGTTGGTTACATGATTTGAGGAAAACTATGTCAAAGACAACTGTAAGCATCCTCCCGAATTTTGGGCGGTTAATGACACCTTAAAAGCAACGAAAAAAGTATTTCCTAGTTACGAGTAGTTGGCCGGAGTTACGCAGGGCTTTACAATATAATTAAAGACTTACGAAATCAGCTTATTATGGGCAACGCTGAAGCCGAGCGGCCGAAAAATGGAAAAGAAAAAGTATTTAAGAAAAAAACAAACAAATAAAAAGAATCACAAAAAATGGAAGAGACTATATTGGATTTCTTAAGCGAATATCTAAAAATATAGCTCAAATATGAAATACTTTTTGGTTCCTTTTTTTGTGTTTTCCTTTCTTCAATTACTGTACTGCACTTTCTTTAAATATTAAATACATATATTATAACTTGTTGACAAACTTTAAAAATAATTTTTCTGTTTATATTCGATAGCTGGAGAAAAAACAGAATAAGGAGAATTTGATTGTCTAAAATATTACTTGCTAGAATTTTGTAAAACAGGACGGAAAAAAAACAGAATTTTGATAAGCAGAATTTTCGTGTGAGAACACAGAATTTTGCGAAGCAGAATTTTGATAGCAGAATTTCGACCTGCTCCCACTATTTCATAGTATCTACAATACCAAAAAAAATTTTTTTTTTGCAATTTCACTTGCTCAAGACTGAAACAGTGGTCCTAATTTATTGCAGTATGCAAGAAATTTGTTTAGATACCTACATATATATAAACGTACATTTTACCTCTTATCCGTGCTAGGAAACGTACCATACCATTTTTATCTGACGTTAAATGTACATATATACGAATATTTACCTAACTTCAGATCTTTTTAAAGGAAGAGAAATGTTGTTGTTAAATTCGGAAATGTATATTTATTCCATTTATGTGTTTTCAATAAAGTCTTATAGCATTTTCATTCTTAAGATAAATGTTAACCTGGTATTGCCATTTTTCCGAGAAGTTATACTTTTTTCAGCTGTATTCTCTAAAGAGCTTGCACTTTTCTCATGTTATACTTTAAAACAGAGACGAGAGCAGAATTCGCTCAAGTCACGAATTACTCCGAAGTTGTTGGTCTCAGTTTTTATTGAATGAAACTCATTATCTGTCGGGTAAGCTTCTTTGCTTTCCTGCGATTAAAAACATAAATATAAAAACTATTTGCCAAAATGTTATACAAACGTAGGCAAAAATGTTAACTTTTTCTGTTCTGTTCTGAAATGTCCACAAAACCGATAAGCAGAGTGCAAAAAATAATACTGGCTTCTTTCAGTTATATTCTAGCTCAGGTCAATATTTGCCATATGACTGCAAGATGTAAAACAAGCTTATGAGCAAATATGTTGCGACTGATAAAACTGAATAAAATATATTCACAAGTCTCAAAACCTGCTTTACTACGCTTCTAAGGAGGTTTCTCACAACCAATTAAAGTACTTAACGAAATATCTATGCCTTCTGTCGTACAAAAATAAAATAATATTTGCTTGGGAAATTCGATGACGAAGCGGACTGTCAATGAATTAAACAGCTTTTTAAGCGTATTTTTAATTTGGACGAAGTGGATCGATTCTCCACTATTTTGTCAACTGAGCAAATTCGACCCAGGAACACATTAAAATAACTTATTAAATAAAACCAAAGGGGATATACCATATACGTATTTACGTACACAAATATGCATTATATATTTAAAGTCAAGGTTTTTTTTTTTTAAAAAAAAAAGCTTAATTAAAATTTATCTAAGTTAGTGTGGAAACTCCTTTATTGTAATTTTGACCATTCCTATGATCATTAAGTGTTGTGTTTATATACGTACATATATATTTACATTATATGCAAATTATAATTTTTGTTCTCTTGCCACAAGTGTTTTCTTTTAATGTGCAGATGATATGCTTAGGCCAAACGCTTAATACTTAAAATTTTATGACTAAATAAATTGTGTTTAAGGTCGAATCTGACTAAAAATGCGTACGAAGGTTAAATTTACATATATGTACATTTGTATCTGTGATTTCATTGGAGACAGAAAAAGCTGAATCACTCTTTTAAGAATTCCAGCATCGGCGGTTATTCAAATTATTACCTTAGATAGACTTTAATTAGGTTCTAATTTGTGTTTTTTGTGGATATGCAACTATTACTATTTTTGTTATGATTATTGTCTTTTTTAATTAATTTTCTTAACTGAAAAATTAACAAAGCCAGAAATCTGACAGCATTATGTTGTACCATAGGATTTTAAGTTTCAAATACCAGTGTTACCAGGTGGTAGCAACACTATCAACGCCGTTGCTTCATTGACTACTTTCCACTTCAATGTGGCTGAATTCAATCAATCAATGTAGTTGGCTGCTGCTTTTTTACCTGGATTCTTTTATGCTTCGTGAGACCTTCTCCTTCTTCTTCTTACTTCGGCGAGGTTATGATCCGAAAACAAATGATCATAACCCTCCATCTTCACCGCATTTCTACTGCTCAGCCTGGGGGGTTCGCTTATTTAACCTCAGAAAATATCCACAGCCCTCCCTATTTTAGATCACTCGGTTACTGAGGCCGTCGCATTTGTGTGATAAAGGCGTTTGTAGGCCAGCCTCTCCTGCCTCGCGATGTCTTTGGAATGTTCATTAATATTGCCTTTTAACAGGGTTCAAATGATCTCTTCTTTGAACGTGGCAATACCAGCTGAGCCGATCGTTCTACATCTTCCGTAGGATAGTTCGCTTGATGTAAATGCTTCCACGGATCTTCGAACTTCTTATTCGATCAAGCTTTGTCACTCCTGCTGTCATGCGAAGCATCTTCATTTGAGCTGCCGTTAATTTACTCTCATACTTTTTGTACATCGTCCAACATTGTGAACCGTATGTGAGCCCTGGACGCACAACTGCGGTGTAGAGCCTTCCTTTCAACTTAGGTGGCATTTTTCTGTCACAGAAGATAGTGGAGTTTTCCTGTCACTACATCAACCCCACACTTACGCGATGATTGATGTCGTCATTACAGGTTGCTTTGCTATTGATCATAGATCACAGATATTTGAACTTTTCGCACTTGGGAAGCACAGTTCCGTGCAAATAAATGTCTGGAATAGCCCTGAGTGGATCAGAGAACGGGCAGCATAAGAACTCTGTCTTTGTTGAACTAATGCGATACCCATTTCCCTCAAAAAACGTCCACCCACACATCAAGTGCTCATTGCAAGGATGTAGGATCCTCACTTATGATGGCTCCATCGTCATCAAAGAATAACTGATGTACCTTGGGGTCCTTCACTTTACCAAGCTTTGCTTTATCAAGCAGATAGTTAGGGACTCTAATGCAAATGAAATAATGAGAGCAAATGATTTAAGACACTTCCCTGGACTTCTGCTTCATGAGGCCATTTTTATTTTATTAATTTTACAATGGTTTCGTTAAAGAGACAGGTTAAGAATTTCACTGCAGCGCTCCCCAACAAATAGCGCTTGTCATAAAAGTTGACTAAGGGGGAAAATCAGATCTAGGCAATATAACACCCAAGTCAGCCCAGCGACACATACATTAGCTTACAAACTCTCGCGTTTCGAAGTCCAGCGACCGTTTGATGTCTCTCAATTTAGTAATACAAGGAGAGGTGTGGAATATTGTCAGTGCAAATACTCCCCAATTGGGTGCGATCAGAGGAATAAAGATGCATTTTGGGTAGATTTTCACAATTTCTTTAAGAACATCCCAAAGGAAGAGTTTCTGTTTCTTGGAGGAGATTTAAATGGAGATGTTGGGAAGTCAAACGAAGACTATGAAGACTACCATGGAGGACTGGGATACGGCACCAAGAACATTCCTGGTAAAGACATCCTAAGCATGTGCAAATCGCACGGTTAAATATCATGTTCATCAAACAAAGCCGATACCTGATCCGATCACTTACAGCAGTGGTGGAGATGAAACCCAGATCGACTACCATTTGTTAGCCAGTTTCATGAAGCTTGCGGTACAAGATTGCAAAGTGATCCTGGGAGAGGCAATCGCTCAGCAACACGGTCTCTAGCTAACAGAAATTTTTATGAAGATTGCAAAGAAAAGTAAATAAACAGGGGTCCCTGCGAAAATCAAGTTGTACAATCTGGACAAAGAAAAAGGCTAGGCTTTTGTTTTCGTGATGAAAAACTACCTCTCTCACACCATCAACGGAGCTGAGGATGAAGAGTGCAGAGCACAAAATATGTGGGATTCCCTACAGTCATATTGCTTAACCGTAGAAGGGTTAATCTTCGTCGATTCGGCGAACATCGATTTTTCGAAAATCTCACTTTGATATTATAAATAAATAAATAAATATTGATAAACATAAATAATCAAATTGACAGGAATTTGTCAAAAACTTTCAATTAAAAATTGGAGTAGTGTATTACTTCGTCGAATCGAAGAATGATTACCTTTAACGTACAAAAAATATGATTACCTTTCTGGGGTTAAAGAAGGCCAAATCACTGCTAGGAGCTTCAAAAGGCCACCATCAACACGCCAAAGAAACATGGTGGTGGAGTGATGAAGCTAAGGAATTGATAAATGAGAAGAAAGCGGCTTTTAAAGCTTGGTCAAAGTGCCCCTCTAATAACAGAGAAGACAGTAACCCGCTGGAGTTAGTGAAGATCGTTGAGCGGGTATTAGGTGGCCGAAGGGGGAAAATAATACGGATATCTGATGGTCAGTGCGGGTTTGTCTCGGGTAAATCAACCACAGATTTAATCCAAAATATGTATAAGAATCATAAAGAAAAGCATCGTGATTCCTTAAAGGATTTGCATATTGTATTGATTGACTTTGAAACGGCATTCCACAGACAACCCCGAGATCTGATATGAGTGACGCTAAGACATCGAGGGGTTCCAGAAACCTATGTACAAATGGTCATGGACATGTACGAAGGAGCAAAGACAAGAGTAAGATGCCCCGCTGGAGTTACCGAAGAGTTCCCAAACAAAGTTGGGGTGCACCAGGGAAATCTGTTGCTTTTTATTACAGTCCTTGACTTACTGCTTGAAGGTAAAGTGATGGACCCCAAGGTACATTAATTATTCTTTGCTGAAGGTGAAACCATCATATGAGCACTTGATCTGTGGGTGGACGTTTTGGAGGGAAATGGGTATCCCATTAGTTCTCTGATCCACTCAGGACTATTCCAGACATTTATTTGAATGGAACAGTGCTTCCCAAGTGCGAAAAGTTCAAATATTTGGATCTATGATCAATAGCAAATCAACCTGTGAGGACGACATCGATTATCGCGTAAGCGTAGGGTGGATGAAGTGGCAAAAAAACTCCGCTATCTTCTGTGATCGAAAAATGCCACCTAAGTTGAAAAGAAAGCTCTACACCGCAATTGTGCGTCCAGCGCTCATATACGATTCACAATGTTGGACGATGTACAAAAATTATGAAAGTAAATTAACGGCAGCTCAGATGAAGATGCTTCGCATGACAGCAGGAGTGACAAAGCTAGATCGAATAAGAAGATCGAAGATTCGTGGAAGCCTGCATATCAATCAAGCTATCCTGCGAAAGATAGATCACGACCGGCTCAGCTGGTATTGCCATGTTCAAAGAAGAGATCATTTGAACCCTGTTAAAAAGGCAATATCATTGAACATTCCAAAGACATCGCGAGGCAGGAGAGGCAGGGCTACAAATGCCTGGATCACACAAATGCGACGTCATCGCCATTCCATTGGCCTCAGTAACCGAGTGATCTAAAATAGGGAGGGCTGTGGATATTTTCTGAGGTTAAATAGGCGAACCCCACAGGCGGATCAGTAGAAATGCGGTGAAGTTGGAGGGTTATGATCACTTGTTTTCGGATCATAACCTCGCCGAAATAGGAAAAAGAAGAAGAAGAATGATTTCGTTACAAAAATGTACTCGATTTTAATCAATGTTAATATTATAATTATAAACGATTTCAGAAAAGTGGGTTTCTCAATTGTGTATGTCCCTGGGTCTGTCTGTCCCTGTACCTACGCTCGATTACAGCCTCAACGGACTGATTTTCTTCAAACTGTGGTTTGTGGGTCTACAGTTCAGAGCGAAATCGGAATTTTCGTTCTAAAATTAGCAGTACTTTACTTGGAGCCGATTTTTACACTATTTCGATTTTCTCGAAAACAGTGCATCGGGCAAAGAGAATGAAACGTAGGCGGAAATTGAAAATGGGGAAAAATAAAATTTGTTCACGAAGCAGGTGGCAAAAGCAGGTGCGAATGGTTTGACTGTCAGAACTGAGAGTCATATGTGTATCGATAGACACATATGTACTCGTATATCGTTAAAATGTCAAAATGTATATACTCCTACAAGCATTATAAATCTTGTTTCTTTGATCTTCGATGAATATTTCAAAAATGATCATATTAATGGATTTGCTTGCATGTACATAGGTGCAGGTACGTGCCATGCCCGGTATTCAAGATGTCAAATAAAGTGAAGGTTAAGCAAACACTTATATTAAAAATTAATAGAGAGCACGACTAGGTAGTGTGGCACTTGCACTTGTGCAGTGTTTAGTTGCAAAATGTCAAATTGACTATGCAATGATGCAAATGCAAGTGGAGTCTATCGTAAAAGCAAAGTCCCGGTTCGGGATATTGTGCAAATTATGATGAAGCAATGCAATTAGTTTCAACACAAAGCTAAGACTGTTGCGCTCCAATGTTGAATCAATGCAGTTATAGGGATAGTATCACGAGGAAGCTGCAAGCGTTCATTAACGGGTGCTCGCATATCATCTTAACTATTTTCTGGCCCAAACGTATCTCTAACGAACACTTCTACTAAATGATTAGGGACCTTGATACATAACCTAACCATCTAACGACGGAAGTAGCAATGGCTTTGTCACACGTTCCGAAAAGGTGTCGGCTCCATAGCTTGCAATGTACAGTACATACATGTATATTTACATAGCGGTTATGAATACCCCAAACATATTTTTACACAGTGCGGAAAGGATAGATAGAGAGAGAGAAAAAATTTAGTGTAGCGGTTTGAAGCTCAGTTTTCTTCTTTTTTTTTATAATTCGCGTTCGCCGAAGGGATTATTAATACCCTTATACTGATGCTTCAGAGAGACTCCGGGGGTAGCGTCCAAATAACCGGGGAGATTTTTGTTATTTTTTGTCCTTATTTCTGATTCACAGTATTTCTTTCGCAACCACCAGCGTATAAGCAAGTCAATCAGCCAATAGAGCGAACAATTTTTCCAGCCATATGACTCAGCTACTGCCAGTGTATATTTGTATATTTAGTTTATTTTTACGAAATCCTATCTTGACGTTTGAGTTATCAGTAAGAAAGCGGCTCATAATTGAAGTATTTCGTAATCGTTGCCTTGAAAATCTATGCAGCGATGTGCAAATTATTTCAAGTGACTGATAGTTTGGTAGTTAACTTATCATTTTCTACTTATTAAACCATTATAGCAGAACATTCCTCTGACTAAAAATAAAATAATAAATAATTGGTCACCAAATTTAACTTCGTATACGTTTTATATGTGGGCAAAATCGCATCATCACCTCCACGCGGTGCCCGCTGGATAGCTATCTGATAGTGAACTAACGATGAGCGTGTGCTGAGTCTGACGATATATGTGGGCCTTAATGGGCCAACGGCAGCGCTCATATCCCCGAAGTGGGTTACTGACATCGGTATATCCGGCCTCTTGTCCTAGGGGTACAAAAAAAAGGATCTGGCCCTCCAGGTTGGGGGTTGTGCCGTCGGGTTAACTTCCCTACCACGTAAAAAACCTTTGGTTATGAAGCAACCAACAGCCTCGGATACGGATGATCTTACTGTTGACGACCCATGCAAACGTAAAAAGGACAACGATCTTCGTGTCTGCACATGTAATGTTAGGTCCCTCTACAAACCACGTGCAGCCGAACAACTTGCGGAGGCCCTAGAGTGTCTCAAAGCAGACATTACCGCCATCCAAGAAGTGCGATGGGATGGACCGGGCAAAAGGAGTATGAAAAACAGCGACATCTACTACGGCGATTGCTACAGACTACAAGGACAGCGTCTATTCGGGTGCGGATTTGTTATTGGAGGCAGACTTAGGCAAGAAGTCTTGAGTTTCCGGCATGTGAACGAGCGCCTCATGACTATCCGTATCAAGGCTAAATTTGCCAACATTAGCCTAATATGCGTTCACGCCCCTCACGAGGAGAAGGACGACGCGACAAAGGATGACTTCTACCAGCTCTTGGACAAGACGTATGAGCAATGCCCTAGCCATGACGTTAAAATTATCCTAGGCGAATTTAACGCAAAGCTAGGAAGAGAGGAAGTCTTTAGTAGCGTGGTCGGAAAGCACAGCCTGCACGACAACACTTCCGGCAACGGACTCAGGCTAATCGACTTTGCGGCGGGGCGAAACTTTGTTGTAGCTAGTACGCTGTTCCCACGTCTCGATATTCACAAAGGAACATGGCTCTCCTTTGATCGAAAAATCGTCATCCAAATCGATCACATTGCGATCGACGCAAGGCACTCTTCCAGTATTCTGGGTGTCCGGACTTTCCGAGGAGCCAACGTGGACTCGGATCACTACCTAGTTGTAGCCAAGGTACGAATGCGGATATCCACAACGGAGCGAAATCAACGAAATGCTGTGAGGAAACTTGACGTCGAAAAGCTACAATCGCAAGAGACCGCCAGAACCTTTGCCGATCATGTTTCTTCTAATCTCAATCTTAGTCCTATGCCGCCAGCGGCAAATGCGGAAGACCAATGGCAGCGTTGCCAACAAGCCATCAGATATGCCGCCTCTGATGTACTGGGTTTCTCTCGCCCACCACAACGAAACCCCTGGTTTGATGAGGAATGCCGGCAAGCACATGCAGCAAAACAAGAGGCGTACAAAGTGGCGCTGCATAGAAGGACTAGAGCTGCTTACGAGCTCTACGTGCGCAGGAGAAAAGAGGAACATCGACTTCTCAGAAAGAAGAAAAAAGAGCATGAGAAGCGTTCGATCGAGGAGATTGAGAGACTTTATTGCAGGAATAATGTTCGAAAATTTTACCAAAAGGTAAAAAGAACATGCCAGGGTTTCAAAGCCAGAACAGAAGACTGCAGTCGGTGCTGAGGATATGGAAGGAACACTTCTGCAGACTGTTAAACGGCGATGATGATCAATATTCCGCTGTCAGGCAGAATGAGCCATTCAACAGTGACGATGGCAGTCAAAATTCCCGTCAACCCGATCAGAATGAAGTGAGGATAGCGATATCTAAACTCAAATCCAACAAAGCTGCTGGTGCTGACGGCCTTGCCGCTGAACTTTTCAAGGCAGGAGGAGATGGGTTGGTAAGGAGCATGCACCAGCTCATCTGTAAAATCTGGTCGGACGAAAGTATGCCCGATGAATGGAACCTCAGCATCGTTTGCCCGATCCTGAAGAAAGGAGACCCTCTGAACTGCGCCAACTACAGAGGTATAAGTCTCCTAAATATCGCATATAAGATCCTGTCTGCCGTACTATGTGAACGCCTAAAACCGATCGGCAACAACCTGATAGGTCCTTATCAGTGCGGTTTCAGGCCGGGAAAGTCCACCATTGACCAAATATTCACACTACGGCAGATCTTGGAAAAAACCCATGAATATAAAATCGATACGCACCACCTTTTCATCGATTTCAAAGTTGCCTATGATAGCGTGTATAGAGACGGGTTATACAGAGCCATGTCTAGTCTTGGCATCCCTGCCAAGCTCGTCCGTTTGTGCAGAATGACGATGGAGAACTCTCGCTGCTCCATCAAAGTCGGTAAGAACATCACCGAACCGTTCGATGTCAGGAAAGGTCTTAGACAAGGCGACGCGCTATCATGCGATCTCTTTAACATAGTACTTGAGAGAATTGTACGAAACTCACAAGCCAACCCCGGAGGTACAATCTTCTTCAAGTCTGTACAACTACTCGCTTATGCCGATGACATTGACATAATCGGAAGAACTCAGCGGGCCGTCAATGGGGCATTTACGAGCATTGAGATCGAGGCAGCAAAGATGGGTCTAGCGGTCAATGAAAGCAAAACAAAATATATGCTGTCTACAAAAAAGGACACCCAACATCTTGGGCAGAGCGCCACAATAGACAGATTCAATTTTGAGGCAGTAAAGGATTTTGTCTACCTAGGCTCTATGGTCAGCTCCGCAAATGACATGAGTGGAGAGATCACACGGAGAATTACTCTTGCCAATCGTTGTTTCTATGGGCTAAAACGGCAATTGAGTAGCAAAGCCCTATCTCGAACTACTAAGGTAACTCTTTATAAGACATTAATCATCCCAGTCCTGCTGTATGGCGCAGAGGCATGGGCTTTGAAAAAACCGGATGAGGATGCCCTTGGTTATTTCGAGAGAAAAGTTCTTCGAGCGATCTTTGGTCCCGTCTGCATAGACGGTGAGTGGAGGAGTGGAGGAGAAGGTACAATGCCGAACTATATGGCCTGTACAAGGACCCCGATTTAGCCAGAAGAGTTCACATACAGCGACTAAGATGGCTGGGTCATTTAGAGCGGATGGAGCCCAACCTTCCCGCTAAGAAAGTCTTCGAATCCACCCCGGACGGACGGCGCAGTAGAGGACGACCTCGCGGTAGGTGGCGCAAACAAGTGGAGGGGGACCTCAACCAACTTGGCGTGCGCAACTGGAGGCAGCTGGCTCGTAACCGTGCTGGCTGGAAAGGTTTGTTGGTTGAGGCCCAGGTCCACCCCGGACTGTAGCGCCATCCAAGTATGTAAGTATACGTTTTATATCAATAGATTTGAACTCAGCCTCATGAATAACGTTGATCATTAAATAATTTATGCATATTTTATAAAAGTATAGCCCCCCTGGCAGCTGACCTCCTCGTGGTAGGGGGCGGGCAACGTGACTGGGATGTGCGGATGGGGTAACTTAAATAGTTATTCCCATCCATACAACCCAGTCACGGCTAACAAAGCGCACACCCCATGATGACACGAAGACGACCGGCCTCGGATATTGCCAAGCCTGGTAAGTCAGGGCATCCTTTGGAGCCAGGCCTGAAACGTGTCAGGATGCGAGCGTCTGGTATTCGGCTTGTCCCGCTCGGCAGCCGGCCGGGTCAAACCCGAAATGGCTGCGAGCTTCCTGTCAATGGTCTCGCGAACCATTACGGGGGTCGAGGGGTGAACGCGCTGTGCACCGAGAGGGGCACAGATGGACTCTCTGAGATTCGACAACGGCATCGACTTAGGATAGGCACATGGAACGTCTCATCGCTGACAGGGAAGGATCTTGAGCTTGTTGGGGAGGCTGTTAAAAGTCGACTAGATATAGTTGGCGTCTCTTCAACAAAGCAGAGAGGTTCTAAAACTGTGGACCTTTCGGATGGGTGGAAGCTCTTCCTGTCAGGAGTCGCACCCTCAATGTCTGCTCGGGCGGGAGTGGGGATACTCACAAGTCCCAGGTTGACAGACAGAGTATTGGAGTGGATACCATTAGGAGGGAGAGTTGCGATCTTAAAGCTCAAGCTTGAAAGGTCAACTCTGGCATTGGTGCAGGTGTATGCACCGAACCTTCTGTCAGAGTACGCAGCTTTCTTAGATGAAGTTGATGTTGCCCTTGAAAAGGTTGCAGATATGGTTTCTTTTGTCCTGATGGACAAAAGTGCCTCCCCTACCAAAGCGTAAACCAAGGATGGTTACACGCATACGATGGGAGAGGTTACAGGACGATGAGATACGGGAGACATTTGCACGGCAAATATCTGAAAGATTTGAACGAATTCCAACTGTTCCATCAAATGTAGAGGAAGAATGGCAACTGTTTTCGACAGCGGTTATTGCCTCTGCGGGAGATGTTTGTGGAGTGGAGTGGAGTGGAGAGAAGAAGAGAGCCTTTAAGGTGTGGATTCACTTGGGGAACTCCGATTCTCGAAATCGGTACACTGAGGCGCGAAGAACTTGCAAATTAGCTGTGAAAACAGCGAAAGAACAGTCTTGGAAGGAGTTTGGCGAGAAATTGGAACGTGACCACAGATCTGCAAATAAGATGTCCGCCGACTCAGAGGAAAAAAGTTGAATATCGTTGAAGGAGTCAAATCCAAAGACGGTAGACTTCTTTCCAATGAGGAGGACATCTTACGCAGATGGAGCGAGCACTTTTCAGAATTGCTCAATCCCGAACAGGGCACCGAAGATGACAGACCTATGGTCGAGAGTTGGGCGGAAAGTAGTCCTACGGTAGAGGAAGTAACTTTGGCGATCAAAGCGCTAAAAGTTGGCAAATCTGCTGGTGTGGATGAAATTCGGCCAGAAATGCTCAAGGCTTTAGGTAAAGAGGGAGTTCAATGGCTCTCGCGTGTCATTAAAGTGGCCTGGGAAAGCGGTGAAACACCTGGTGATTGGCAAATGGGGGTGATAGTTCCTCTTTTTAAAAAAGGGGACAAAAGAGATTGCGCCAACTATAGGGGTATATCTCTTTTAAGTCTCCCTGGAAAAGTCTTCGCTAAGGTGCTAGAAAAGCGTTCCAGAGCTGTGGTTGAGGACAGTTTGGGGGATGAGCAGTGCGGTTTTCGTCCCGGTAGAAGCACAACCGACCAGTTGTTCACTCTCAGAATGGTTCTTGAGAAGGCCTGGGAATATGCCAAACCTGTCTACACTTGTTTTGTGGATTTGGAAAAAGCATATGATAGGGTTCCTCGAGGCAAACTCTGGAGTGTTCTGCAGGAGTATGGGATTGCTGGTTCCCTGTTAAGGGCGATTCAGTCTTTATATACAAACTGTAGAAGCTGTGTTCGGATAAACGGTGTTAAATCAATACCTTTCACTGTGGGCGTTGGACTCCGCCAGGGGTGCGTTTTGTCACCTCTCCTCTTCATTGTATATATGGATTGGATGTTGCAGCGCAGCCGTGGCGGGGAATGTTTCAAAGTGGGAGACCTAAGGATTAGTCATCTGCTCTTTGCGGATGATTTGGTCATCCTTGGGTCCTCTCAAACCGAACTTCAGCGAAACTTCGAAAGGTTTGTAGCCGTTTGTGATGATGCTGGAATGAAGATCAACGTGAACAAATCGGAAGTAATGGTCGTTTCCAAAAAACCCATTCAGTGCACTCTGCATGTTAGTGGAGTCCCACTGAAGCAGGTGGAGAAGTTTAAGTACCTCGGGGTTTTATTCACGAGTGATGGGAGGAGCAATGCCGAGTTATCCTGTAGAATTGGTCAGGCTGGATCAATTTTGAGAGACCTTGGCCAATCTGTTATAAGGAAGGCCGAACTTAGTATTCAAGCTAAGTTATCGGTTTTTAACTTGGTGTATGTTCCAACTCTCACCTATGGTCATGAAATTTGAGTAGTGACCGAAAGAATAAGATCGCGGATACAAGCTGCCGAAATGAGGTTCCTTCGCGGTGTTGTTGGAATAACTCGTAGGGATCGAGTGCGCAACACCAGAGTACGCGAGGCGCTCAACGTTGAGCAGCTACTTCTCCGAACGGAACGATCTATGCTTTCGAACGATTTTGGAGATCAGTTTTCACGTCAAGCAGCATCCATAATACATAAATGTAATATAATTTCATCCGATCATCAGAACACTCTGCTACAAGATTCAATGTATTTGAGAGATACCGATTGCACTGAGGTAGCTAACGTACTAAATTGCTTGAATGTTCAAAAGGCACCCGGTGCGGATGGCATAAGGACCATAGATTTAAGGTCAAATAGCGATATCTTTGTTCCTATACTAACAAAATTAATAAATCTGAGCTTCGAAATGGCAACGGTACCAAAGAAACTTAAAGAGGCAATTATGAGGCCTATTTATAAGGGTGGTATCAAGAAGCGTGTAGAGAACTATCGCCCAATAGCAATTCTACCGGCTATTGACAAGATTATGGAGCAGATTATGTCGGATCGAATACGGGAATTTGTCGAAAAGCATAAGATAATACACAAAAATCAATACGTCTATCAAAAAGGTAAGAGCACCAACCAACTTCTCGGCAATTTTGCGGACCTAATCAATAACACCCTGAGCAAGCGTCATCACGTACTAGTCCTATTTTTGGACTTTAGCAAGGCTTTTGATACCCTGGATCACAAAAAACTTATCGAGGCCTTAGGAGGAATAGGAATAAGAGGCAAACTGTCGGACTGGCTATCGAATTATCTCAAAGATAGAACTTTCCGTGTCAAAATCAATAACTCGCTTAGCAGTGAATATGAAGTGCAGCATGGAGTTCCACAAGGGTCCAAGCTTGGTCCCCTTCTTTTTATATTATATACAAATAAATGCTAAAATGTTTCAAAAGTAGTGTTCCATTTGCCTACGCAGACGATACCGCGATTGTGGTATGCCGTCCATCTCTAGAAGAAGCAACAAGGGTAATGCAAACCGAATTCAACGCAGCAGGGAGATGGTGTCACGACAATGGGCTTGTGATCAACGAGTCGAAGACCAAACTAATGCACATTCGAAGCCCAATGCACATTCGAAGCTTTAATTCACAAAACTGCGAAAGCATTGAAGTCGTAAATACTTATAAATATTTAGGTGTCATTATAGACAGCCATTTTCTCTGGGGGCCACATATCAATGACCTGCGGAACAAGCTAAGAGGATCTCTATTTGCGCTGGCCTGTCTGCAGTTCAAATCAGCGACGTGTGTACAAAAGCAGGTGTATCATGCTCTCATCGAATCGAGATTAAGATATGGCGTACTAGGGTGGGGAGGTGCGGCACAAACACATATAGACAAGCTACAAAATATCCAGGACAGGGCAATGAGGATACTTTCAGGAAGAAATGGAACAACTGCAGTGAAAGTTCTTAGTGTCAAGCAGATCTTTGAGATAAGTGCTGCGTTAGAATATTACGGCGATCGAAACTTGAGGAGACCAATAAGTCATCGTTTTGAAACACGCAGAAGAGCAGGGGGATTATATCAGCTACCACCAATCATCAATGAGTATGGAAGAAGACAGCTGAGGTATACTATACCCAGAATTTTCAACACTTTACCCCAACTCTTAAGAAATATTGCACAAATTAACGTTAGAAAAAGAAAATTAAAGATATACTTCTTAGAGGCAATACCGTAATAATGCACTATTAAAATTAAAATCGTTCAAATTTGTTTTTTCTTCTTTTGTTTTTATTTTTTTCCTTTTTGATTTGTATTGCTTTTTTTCCACTACATTAATCTTGAGTTTTAAACAGTACTTCTATACTATAACTCTTTTTCATTATATTTAAAATACAGAAACTTCATTTTGATGATAGAATCATGTAAATTAAACATTTATATCCAAGCAACCTCCTGCAGACAAGCCACAAGGCTTCGCAGGTCTGAAAATTGTAAAAAAAACTTATCGAACTGAAATAAATTCAAATTCAAATTCAAATTCGATGGTTTGGTCACGTAGTTCGTATGCCCCCAGACCGGCTTCCAAGACGCGCCATGGTTGCCGTGCCATCAGGTAGACGACTTCGCGGAAGGCCCAGAAATAGATGGTTGGATCAAGTCCGACATCTCTCTTGGAGCCGCTTAGGGATTCTCCCTGATGAATTGGAGTCAATGGCGGAGGATCGAGAAGGATGGAGAGTCCACCTGAGCATCCTACCCCCGCGACCCTCATGAAGGATTAGCGGGCCATTGGAAAATGAATGAATGAATTATAAAAGTATATCAACTGAGAGGGTTAAGCAATAAAACAAATTTTATAGTTAATGCGTGGATAAACAGAACCTTCGGCATTGCCTGTGCTTCAAAATGATTCCACTTGCTACATTCCATTGTCTATTTCTCAACTGCAAGACGTCATACGTAAATGATATATATATGCTAAGTAATAAAATTAATTTCATTGTTTCATATTAATTTGGTTAATAGCTAGCTTCCTGATATTATATCTAGGTATGTACTGTATCAAGATATTGTATCGAAATTATACATATCTAAGATAACTTATAGGCAAATCACCGTAAGTGATATGAGGATGGATTTTTGTATATCCAACTTGCTGGTTATATTTGCTTCGCTGGGCCTTTTTATAGTATAGTTGGCACACGCACTTTCAGTTCTTTATTCTTATGTTTACAGCAATGAAATGTGGGTTGTATTTGAATTCGTACTGTGAATTATATTTGTCAAAAAACTCCAGTGGAGCGAAAGTTGACATTCGTCATGTCCCTTTGAAGCGTACTCATTGATGTTACTCACGAGCCTATCATTTGTACTTTTTCAAAAGTTTTACTGCTGATGTGATGCTCCATACTCAGTTGATAAGCTTCCGATCAGTGTTGAAATTATTAAAATATGTGCAGAAATAAACTCACAGGACGAATTACAAGCTCGCGCGATTGTGTTTTAATTATATAAAAGATAGATATGCCATAAAGCTTAACAAAAAATATCTGCTTCTATAAAGTAACATGTGATTTTGCTAATACAGTTCAAGACGTATTGGAAAATAAAACTTACAGCTGTACTCGTATATGCTGTTTCTGGCAAAATATTCAGATTTGAAATGTTTACCTTTAGAATGCATGCTTTTAATTTTAAATCCTCAGTAAAAGTATATTTTTTTGGAGTGTTTCAAGGTTTGGTATGTCGTATGCTTCTGTACATAATGCATTGCTTAAGTATACATTTTGAGCCGAATAGACTGAAAAACAACCAAAGAACATCGTATTTTTAAAAACTGTGGAGTGCTGTTGTACGAATTCTTCCTTAAAAACCTGGTATTGTATGAAATTTTAATAAAATTGACGTTTTCCAGGAAAGTGTGTACATTTGAATTTCGATGGATACAACATTTAGCATAGACATGTGTCGGGACTGCTTGCAAGCCATACAAATGCATTTGTATATTGACTGTATGTATTCAATGCTGGGTTTCTTCCTTATTGTCATAGGAAAATCGAGCTCATTTTTCAGTTTCAATAATGGAAAATAGGAGTCGATATTGGGGCTTGGAATGGGTGTAAGTGCTGATTGTTGGGCGCATACCCCGACGATTATCACGAAGTCGATTTTGTTGGCGATTGTACCGTTTGTTAGAAAGCCTGGTCGTCATTCTGACCCTGAATTGGGGATACCTATCTATGATACATTTGTATTTTTCTATAATTTTCAAATGTATAGAATGCGTAGTACAGTTAACTGCATACATCTATTATTAAGATGCATATCAATTTGTAGGTAATTTGAATACATTCTAACAAATGCGACACCATACGAAGTAATTTTTACTCTGTAAATAGTGGCCACAGTGGATAGTGTGCCGGACCAATGCGCGTGAGATTCAATGCTCGAATCCCAGAAAACACTAAACATTTTTTCACGGTCTGACCTCTCATGAACGTCTGACACACGTCCGAGAGCTTTTTTGTCATAAGAATGCTCCTAAAAAAAAAATAAAAAATAAAGATTGCCCTTCGGATACGGCACAAAACTATAGGTTCCTTCCATTCGTGCGAAAAATATAACACACACAACCACGAGTGTTTACGAGAAGCTAGACCCCAGGCCCTTCATGTGCAGTTTGCGCCAGATATGTATGTATGTATGTTAATAGTAAGCCAGCGGGAAAGAAAGCGCTTCAGAAGGGCTTTGGAAGCGCATACAAAGAAGCTCGAAGCGCTTACTCACTATATGTCCCTTCTTTTCCTTTTTACTATATGATGTCCGTAGACGTAAACACTTACGCTGCTTCAGCGCTTTATGAGAAGACAGAAGTAAGCACTTATGCCCAGATCAGTTCGAAGCGCTTCTTAAATGCTTCAGAAGAAGGCAGATGTAAGCAATTTCGATTAGATTGGGTAATTTTAAATTTATTTATGTATTTATAAGAAAATATATAATTAAAAGTTAAAAGAAAAAAAAAAAACAACTTTCATTAAAACATCATTGATCTATTCAGATCAATTTTTCACAAAAATCACTTCAAGAATGATCTCATATCGGCGGAACGTAATTCATAAAGAACACATATTACCAGCTACTGTCTAGACAGTTGTCGGGCAACGCCATATGAAAATGCTTTCTATGAGCTTCTTAAGGAATCGCTTCGTAAACATTCAATACAAAGTGCTTACAGGCATCTACCTCCGGTTATGAAGAGCAAGCGCTTTCTCCCGCTGGGCATGAAGAGTAAGCGCTTACACACTACATCCTCTGGAAGCGCTTACTATTTTTCCCGCTGGGAAACTTCACTATTGTTCGTTTAATTGACTGCATGTGAAGAAAATCTGAAGGCAAAAATGTTAAACGCGGCTTATTTGTCTTTTTTTCTTATAGTTTTTCGATCAATTTTGCGAACAAAATAATTCCGATAAATATAGTACTCTCATAGCTTTCAGAAGTATTGAACGGTCAATTTTTGGGATAAAACTTACAATAAGCGTGCAATTGAAACATTACGAATAAACATATTTCTTTAGCGTAAAAAGTAAATGTTGCGTGCCTTCAAGAAATATTTTTTTCTGGTTTTTTCCACCTTTGGCAGTCGTAACATACAAGTTCTTTCCTTTATTAAATGTTCTTAATGAATTCTTTCATTTTACCGAACATGCATCAAATATTGTTGACGGACCCTTTTTCAAATCATCAATTCGACTGTAATACAATCATCTGTAATAATCTGGATAATATTTTACTATCAATTTTTACAACATACTCGTAATACTGGAAATTTCACTTATTATATCTTGGGAAGTCATGGCATGTGTCATACATTTCATTATACTTTAATTTAAAGTTCATAACACATTTTTCCGGCTGTCTGAGCTACAAGATACGTAACCCATATAAAGTATTCGCTCGTCTGAATGTAGACGGCACCGTTGATTCCGTCAATAGAATTCTATGTCGGACATCCTTTTTGTGAGAACGCTTGCTAAAATATGTATATGCCTTGTCCAGTTTGATTCATGTGCGCTTAAGTTTATCCAGATATGCCTGCTGATTCATTATCAGATGGCTATCCAATTGGCGCTGCGGCAAGGTGATGATACGATATTTTGCTCACCTTTTCGTACCAAGTATCAGAGGATAATCTACGATGAATAAATTGGTACCATGGAAGACTACTTAAAGGGTTAAATCACATGGTTTGTTCACTTTCACTTTACGCATTATAGTAATTGCTAAAATGTTGAAGCTCCACCAAACTTCAAAGTATGAACCTGCAATTAAGGCACACCCTGTATAAGGAACTTGCTGATTTATTTGAAAGTTAGAATTTTATAATTCATTCGAAAATATTTAAGTACAGTCTGTAGATGTTCTTTTTTAAGTTTTAGGAAATTTCCTTACGTTTTTCCTTTTGCTTTTACTAATCGGAGTCGCTGCAGATAAAGAGTGTGCTTAAAATAGACTTCAGTACATCTACATGAGCAAGGTCGCAAAATTATGTTCAAATTATCGGTTCAACAATCGTTTTGAGAAAGTTGAGCCCAGAGGGCTGACGTCTTTCATTGATTTTTTATCCACCACTCATACATAAACACTATAATTAACAGATGGTTATAGATTCACTCTGGATGGATCATAATTCTACAAGTAAAAATGTCTGGGTGGGTCATAGGTACACTTGAACTCAGTTGGACATATGTGCCTTATGCAGGTCATACGCGCTACCGCTCATATCGAGCATATCTACACATATACTTGGAGAGACAAGTCTATATTCTTGGATTGACTCGATGAATCTAAATAAGACTGTCTCAATCCTTGATATCTTGTTTAAATACATTTCCTCATTTCCTCTGAACGTACATAATTCTATATAGTCACGTACTTATAGGTATGCACTTCCTTGCTAAACATATTATAACACCGTGGAAAGTATCGAACTGCACACCGTTGGTATTTTCAATTGGCTTATGATACAAACCACCACTTGTTGTAAAGGTTTAATAGTGTGCAGGATTGACCGCACTAGCACACCGAAAGAAATGTCTGCTTGTCCTGTGGTCAGTTAGTTAATTACTTTCCCCATTAAAAGTATGGCATTTTTGTAAGGTTTTGCATGTTCAGTAAAGAAATTCCATTTAGATAATTAGCTCGAGTACATACTAACTAAATCTATAGCTCTTACTTATTCACGTGATTACTTCGATTATAAAACAAAATAACATCGGTTATTGAAAAAAATAGAAGGAACTTAACAATTGTTATAAGTACATATATCGTTTGAAGTGGTCAGAAGACATAGTTATCAGATCTTTAGATTTTTTAACGACACTTCTTATCAAAAGAGAATTGTATATCAACAGAGAGACTATGTGTTGACTGCAATAAAATAGACACAACACAATAGACGCAACCTCATAAAAAATATATAAACTACCAAACAACCTAAAAATGTGTATGTGCTTGACGATTCGAAGTTTGTAGTGCACATTAAATTTAGTTTATAGCACTTAACCCTTTTCTGTTTAATAGAACATTTTAATATAGATCACATCCATTTCTTATGTTATTACATTAATTACTCGTATTTATAAATAAGAACCTATTTTTCAAGTGCATTTATAGAGTTGTATTTATTGTATTGTAAGTATAGGTAGATAGTAATATAGATTGTTATTATTTTACGTAGCTTATGAAATTTTAACATTCTTCGTGCAAAAACACATTTTTGTTAAGAATGCATAGTGACCCAGCGGTTTTTTTATTTAAAGACTTCAGTTGTGTACATTTATGTACATACATGTGTGCTGTCCGTGAGAATGTTAACAGTTGTTTGATAAAAAAAAAAAAATTAAATAAATTTAAAACGTGTTAATTGATTTGAAAGTGTCGAACATATCGATGACTAAGCAATTATTGTGAACTTGAAATGTTTGTAGTAATCTTGTACGAAATCAAGTTATCTGTATGATGCATGTAACGGTTATGTGATTGCACGATACAAGTTCAGAAAAGGTCAAGAAACATGTTTATTCACCTGCTTGAGGTATTAACCATCCATTTATAATTGATTTATACTAATTGAATGAGATTATAATGATCAGTAGAACTAAAGAAGGAGAACATCATCTTGTGACTATAGTTTACACATGCAAGGTAGTTCCCGACATATCACGACTATAGGAAGTTGATTTAGTCAACCCTATCATGAATAAGCAAGTACCTGCGTCAGTAAAAGGCAGAAAAGTCAGCGCACATTGCTACTGGAAGACTCCTGGAGACGGATCGATGAACGTAGAGCAATCAAGGCTCGGGTTGCAGCTGCCTCAGCAGTAGAGAGACCCGAGCTAGAAGCCCAATATCACACTTGAAGAAAATGGATGTGCAGCGTAGTGTTTGACTGCGCTGCCGATGTTTGTCCACTTTCACATCGGCTGTGACAAATAAAGTGCGGCTGAAAATAAACACAGCCAAAACAAAAGCATTGAGCACCTCAATCTCCCGCGCTCCACTGAACATTGCCGGACAGCAAGCCGAAGAAATAGACAACATTCTATATCTACGAAATGTGGTCTCGGCTAACCGTGGTGACATCGAATTGGGGTTGTGCACCAGAAACGGAAAGGCAAAAGTTTCGTTCGGAATGCAAGAGTCTGGATAAGCAATGTTTTTACCATAAAAACTAAACTGCAATTGTACTGCTCCAATATAGAACTAGTACTGCTTTATGAGTGCAATACTTAGAAGGTGAATACAACTATCACACGTAAGCTGCAAACCTTCGTAAACAGTTCTCTGAAAATCAGCTTGAAAATTGTTTGGTCCAATCGTATCTCTAACGAACAACTCCGTCGTGGAATCCGCTCATACAGGCAGGTAGAACAGCGAGACCCTTTAGGAAACCGTGGTTCAGAACAGAACAGTTTGCTGCATATAATGCTTTTTTCTTGTTTTTTTTTTTTTTTTTTGGTTGCGCCAAGGGGTGTGGTAATCTTCTAAAGATACTAGTAGCCCGGGCTATTAGCATGCACGATTCACAAACTCGAATAATCGATGCCAGGATTGCGCCTACGTACTAACCCACACTCTGCACACTTCTACCACTCTCCCCGCGGAACTACCGTTAGGTATTACTTCGCGGGGCTGGTTAGCATGTCATGCTATTCATCACGCATGAGCCATTGCTACTTCTTATATTTCTTAATTTTTACATTCAAATTACTGTTACTGCGTGAGTTCACTTCTCATTGTGTGTCTTTAACATGTCACTTGCGTTACATTGCATATGTGGGCGTTTTGTGTAACTTTGTCTACCTTCCAGTGTTTGTACGATCCTTATTTCTAGCTGCTGCTCGTTCCTCCAGACGTAGTTGTTGCAGCATGCTGGTGATGATCTCATTCGCTGTGTTCCAGGCTTTATTCGTCGTCAGAATGAATTTTATTGATGATCTCATTCGGTGTGTTCCAGGCTTTATTCGTCGTCAGAATGAATTTTATAAGTCCTCTCGGAGTCACTTGGTCGCCAATTTCTCTCTGTAGTATGTTTTTGGCCGTCGTATACATCCGACCTTCCAATAAAACATGTTCCGCGTTCTGGATTTTGCCTTTGCAGTGCGGGCAGTATGGGTCATCTACGTGTTTGTATTTATAGAGATATTCCCGAAAGCATCCGTGCCCTGATAGGAACTGCGTCATGTAGAAATTTGCTTCTCCGTGTTTTCTGCTGATCCATTCCTCTACGTTGGGGATCAGCATATGGGTCCATCTTCCTTTTGGTGTGGTGTTCCATCTCTGTTGTCATTCTTCTTGTATAACCTCGATGGTTGCCGCAGCTTTTTTTATTTCCAAATCGATTGGCATTCGACCGAAGATGACACTAATAGCCTCCGCGGACACCATCCGAAAGGCACAACACACTCTTAACGATGTCATTCTATGGGCCGAGTTCATCCGTCTCATGTACGTTATCCGGTACGTCACTTGTGCCCATATGGGAGACGCGTACATAATGATCGACTTGCTTACCGCTGCTAGCAGGTTTCTAATTGGCTGCCTGGGTCCTCCAACGTTTGGCACTAATCTGAACAATGCCTCTACTGCCCTGGAGGCTCTCTCACCTGTGTACATAAGGTGCTCTTTGAAGTTTAGCCTGTGGTCCAGCAGCACTCCCAGGTACTTGATGTGTGGACGCAACTCGATGGTTTGCTCACCGACCTGTATGGTAAGGTGTTCCACCTTTGTTTTGCTACTTATAAGCACTGCTTCTGTCTTGTGATCTGCCAGTTTCAGACCCGATGCCTGTAGCCATGCCCTCACGTTCCTTATTGTTTGGTTGCAGTTTTCGGACACTTGTTCTAGCGTTTTTACTACGACGATTACTGCAATGTCATCAGCGTAGCCGATAATTTCTACTCCGCTCGGCCTTGGCGTTCTTAGTATGCCATCATACATTATACTCCACAGAGCTGGGCCTAGTACTGCTCTTGGAGGACTCCTCCCGTAATTTTGTACTTCTTAGGCCCCTCTTCCATGTCATAATGAAGAGTTCTCTCACTAAAGTAGCTGCCTATTATTCTCAGCAGGTTAGATATACGCAGGTTGCTTAGCGCTCTAACTATACAGCTCCAGCTGGCTGAGTTGAACGCGTTTTTGACGTCGAGTGTTACGACGGCGCAATACTGCTTGCTCACTCCTAGCCATCTTTGTCCCGCGATAGCTTCGAGTGTAATGTCGCACACTGCCCTTATCGCCCCTATGGTGCTTCGTTTCTTTCTAAAGCCGTACTGCCGAGTAGAGAGCTCTGAGTTTCCTTCCGTGTATGGCTCTAGCCTTGTACGTATTATTTTTTTCTAACGCTTTCCCCAGTGTATCAAGTATGCACAACGGCCTGTACGACTATGGTTGCTCGGGTGGTTTATTTCCTTTTGGGATGAGGACTAACCGTTGCCTTTTCCACTGTAGTGGGGAATTGGCTTCCATTAGGCATGTCGTATAAAGGCGCGTGAAGATCTCTGGCTTTGCTTTAATGGCTCCTTTTAGCACGAAGTTCGAGATTCCGTCCATTCCCGGCGTCCTGTTGCTCTTTATTGTTGCCGCGGCTTCTAAAACGTCCTCTGTGGTGACTGCTGGTATTGTCTCTGTTTCTTCCGCTGCTCCTTGTGGTAGGGTGAACCAATCTTGCCAAGAGCGCAGACAATTAAGTGCATGATAATCTGGCAAGTCGGTGCAGCTGCCGTGTCATTCTTTAATTTTTTCATGACTCTTTGGTATGCGCCTTCCCATGGATTGTCTTGTAGCTCCTCTCTGAGTGCCTGAAAGCATTCGGCTTTGCTCTTTTTTATCAGCTTTCGGTTTTTTGATCTCTTCCTCTGAAACTGTTCTCTCAGTACCTCATAGTCCTGTGTGCCTCTACCTCGGGCTCTCTGCTGGGACCTCCGCATTCTGGGACATTCTGCTCGCATGTTGGCGATGTCGTCATTCCACCAGTACACAGGTGTTCTTCCATTTCCATTTCCCTTCCGTGGCATGGCTACATCGCATCCTCGGGATAAGGATCTTGTGACTTCCTTAGTCTGATCTTCTGCTGTGCCTCTTGCTATGTCCATGTCGTTTATCATGTAATCCAGCATTTCGGTATCTACGTCTTTTGTTTTCTAGCCCAGCTTTTGTTCTTTTGGAGGGGTTTTGCGGTGTTGTGATCGGTGTTGCTCTTCCGTTTCGAATATGATGGCCTGGTGGTCGCTGTTTGTGTACAGGTCTGAGACTTGCCATTTCATCCCTCTTGCTATGGCTCTGCTGGCGAACGTCAGGTCGATGAAAGAGCGCGCTCTGCCATTGTCGAATGTGTGCTTGTTGCCCCTGTTTAACGAGGCTGGCAAATGCTTCTAGCAGTGCTTCGCCTCTTCTATTTGTCATGGTGCTATTCCACTCGACTGCCCATGCATTAAAGTCTCCGGCTATAATGATTGGTGTTTTATTCTGACTTCCGCTACAAGGCTGTCCTGCATCTATTCGTATTCCCCCATGCTCAGGCTCGGTGGTGCATAGTAGCTGAAGAAATAGATTCCTTTTATTTTGGCGTATACGAAGTTCTGCCGGTGCCTGGAGTCCAAGCTTCCAAAGGGATAGCTTCCGCATGTCCATATTGCTGCCTCATTCTTCCCGTCTTCTACCCATCTTCCGCTATCGCGTTGAGTTTTATACTGTTCGCAGATGAGGATTACATCTGCCTTTTGTTCTTTCGCCGTTTGCGTTAGAAGATCCTGGGCGGCTTCGCAGTGGTTCAGATTTATTTGGATGCACTTCATGATTTCATCGTGATTTCACGTATTGCGCTTTTGAACGCTGCATATCTGAAACTTCCAGTGGAGTGATCAGTTCCGCTTTTGCATCCTGAGTCACATATGGCGCACCTTGGTTTTTCCGTGCATTCTTTCGCCATATGCTTTTTCCCTCCACATCGAAGACACGTTCCTGTGCGGTCTGTTTTATTTTTGCATTGCCTAGCGACATGTCCGTACTCAAGGCACCTGTAGCACTGTGTTGGGGCTAGATGCTCTCGTATTCTGCATCAGACCCACCCTACCCACATATGTCCCGCGGCGATCATCTTGCTCGCTTCACTCACGGGGAGATTAATGAGAGCGATTTGTGTTTCTCGTCTTGTCATCCGTATGGACTTGATTGCGTCCTGTGTGATCCTCATTGTCGATGGGAACTGTTCTGTTATGGCCTTACAGTTTTCTTCCGCTATTCTTACCTCATCTAGTTCGCGACACTCTATTGTTACTTGGTCTCATAGCGCTTTGACCTTGGCTTCGCATTGGAGGATTCTGGTCATGTCTTCTTCAAACTTTTCGGTTTGTCCATCATTTTTCCTCTTTAGCTCTAAGAGCAGATCGCCTTTAGCTGTCTTCCTGATTCTATTAACGTTTTCGCCAAGTTCTTTTAATTCCGGCTTCGCTTTCATCATTTTCAGGATGTTCGCGTATGACGTTTCTCCAGTTTTCGCTACCACAATAGCATCCGGCCTTGTGGGTTTTCTTGGGATCTTTTGGTTTCTTTCTCCGTTTTCCCTTTGGTCTCCTTTTTTCCATCATATGTATTCTTTATGTTTGGCCTTTGGTTGGCTTCTTGCTTTTTTAAGCACCTCCTTCCGCTCCAGTGTTTGAGACGATGCAGCTTTATCCTCTTTTTTGTTTTTTTATTTTTGGTCGGCTCCTTGCATTTTTGGGCGCCTCCTTCCATTCCTGTGTTTGTATAGGTGTGGTTTCTACACCTTCTTCTAATATTGACCGCTTTCCTTTTTTCGGTGTTGGCAGTTGGTTTTCTATTTCGCGGGGTCGCTTTGTATTTCCCTCGACTGGTTTGAGCGCTGGGGATGTTTCTCCGCTTTTATTAGCCTGGTCTGCATTCCTTTCTTTGTATAAGTTTTCTGCAGTCATCACTCTCTTGTGTATGGGGTCTTGTGCTCAGAGCCTGATCAGTGCTAAACAAGAATGTTACATCTGTACCTACAAACACCAACTTAATGGTGACGAAGCATTGAGCGTACTTTGAGGCCTGCCAAGGTTTTAACGGGTCGGAGGCGCTTGTAGCATTAGCCTGAAAGGCATTTCAACCGGATTTCACTCCAGCCTACTCAGGTGACAGAATACTACAGACGTCAGCCCTCATAGCAGTAATTTAAATTCATTTTTCCAGTATGCCATAATTAAGACCTTACTGTGCTCGGTCTTAATGTTCTAGAGTACTGATGACAGAGTCATCGTATAGAACCGTTCGATTGATAATAGATACTATTATAGCTGTATGCTGTAGTATAGTGTAGTACATGTATATATGCAGCCGCACTTCCGGGGTTAGAAGCTGCGCGTTTCACGTTGTGACGGGTACGTCCGGATCTCGCCATTTTCTCCTCTTTTTCCTGGAGTTTTGAAGACTCGGACAGTGGCACAGGAAGTGGGTTGTGTCCTCAAAAGCTTCCTCGTCACCGCAGCCTCTACAGAGTTCCTCCTCCGTCAGGCGTAGTTTCTTCATGTGGTATCGAGTGTTGTGCCCCGTGATGATGCCCACGAGGGTGGAAAGGGATTTCCTATCTTTCCGGGTGATTCTCTCGGTCTTTGCTTTGTCGAAAGATGGCCATAGCTTCCTAGTGATGGTGCAAGTTCCCATCGAGTTCCATCTTGTGTTCGCCTCATCAATGGCTTTATTCCCTGGAGCGAGCTTGAGTGTGCAGGGCGGGGTACACACAGGGGGGTCAACTTGTTCTGGTGGGGTTGCTGAGCCGATTCTCGCCAGCTCGTCGGCTTTCTCATTGCCTGGGATACCCTCGTGTCCAGGGACCCAACAGAGCGACACCTTGTGCTGTGTTCCAAGAACCCTCAGCTCTTCTCGACAACACTTCACAAGCTTCGGTTTAATTTCTATGGCAGTAATCGCTTTTATAGCTGCCTGGCTGTCGAAAAAAGATGGTGATACCTTCTGGCGGTATTGCCCTTACCGCAGACTCACGGGCGGCTGTTGCCACTGCTAAGACCTCTGCTTGGAAAACACTGCTGTGGTCTGGAAGTCGTATGGATTTTGATATACCTAGAGGGTCGGAGAAGATACCTGATCCTACACCAGTGCTCATTTTTGAACCATCTGTGTAGATGGCTATAGATTCGGCATTAGGTATATGACCGCTTTTCCAATCTTCCCTGCTAGGGTAGGCGGTGCAGAAAGGCCTTACAAAGTCTAAACATGGCGTCATGTAATCCGTTACGGGCATGAGGCCAAAGTAATCGTGTAGGATCATCGGGTGACCTGTTCCGCTTGGTGTCCAGTTCACTAACTAAAAAATTCTCATAGCATTAATGGCTGCTGATGTGCGTATAAAGATGTCTAGCGGTAGCAGGTTAAGAATAGCCTCGAGTCCTGCGGTTGCGGTTGTCCTCATTGCACTGGTGATGCCAATGCGCACTAGTCTTTGAACTTTGGTGATTGCCTTTAAGTTGATGGATTTCTTGACAGCTGTCCACCATACTAGATTGCCGTAAGTTAGTATGGGTCTAACTATAGCCGTATACATCCATACTATGATTTTGGGGGAGGGTCCCCAGGTTCTACCAAAAATTCTACTACATGAGTAAAAGGCTATTTTTGCTTTCTTAATTCTTTCCTCTATATTTAATCTCCAATTGAGCTTTTTGTCAAGTACAAAGCCCAGGTATTTTACGCTACCGAACAATCTGAGTGGGATACCATCAACAGAACGTGTTCCAAACTCCGGTATTTTCCTCTTATTCGTAAAATGTACTAGTTCGTTTTTTTTGGGATTAACCTTTAGACCACAGCTCCTGGCCCATATGCTAAGAGTATTTAGGGCTCCATCAGGTTGTTTGCTATGGGTAGGCAGGAGTCTACCTGTTGCAAGCAGCACAACGTCATCCGCGTACGCTGTAGCTCTGACCCCACTGTACCTTAGCTGTTGTAGTACCTCATTAAGGACAATGACCCAAAGCAGTGTGGAGATTACCCCGCCTTGAGGGATACCCCTTGAGGCTTATGCTTCGAGCTTTGAACCCTTTAGTTCGGTGGTTATATGTCTTTCCTCGAGCATGCTAACAATCCAGTTAATTAGACTGATGTCGATGTCTAGGTTTCTTACATTATTGAAGGCTCCTTCAATGTCCAAGAATGCAGCTAATGTGAACTCTTTATCCTTAAGTGATTTTCCTATAGAGCCGACAACTGATGTAGGGCAGTTTCCACACATCTACCCTTCGTGTATGCGTGTTGGGCTGGGGATAAGTCCCCCGGGCGTATTCTACTACGTATGTTAATGTCGAGCAATCTTTCAAATGTTTTCAGGATGAAAGAGGTAAGGATTATTGGTCTGAATTCCTTCGCGGTGGTGTGAATAGCCTTGCCCGCCTTGAGTATAAAAACCACCTTTACCTCCCTCCATGTTCTTGGTATGTGACATTGTTTAAGACTACTGGCAAATAGCTTTTTGAGAACTGGGATAATAATTGGTGCAGTTTTTTGGAGCATGATCGATCTTGTTGCCCACTCTATTCTGTCCTCTGTTACCATATCCGCAGGCGGTTCCGATTCGCTGTGATTGCTGTTATTAGTACTGCCACATGGTACGGTAGTACACCCCGGGAAGTGCGTTTTAATGAGCAATTCAAGGGATTCCAAACAAGACTCCGTCCAGTTTCCTTCAGTGTTCTTTAGGGAACCTAGAGTTTTCGATTCTCTGGAGAGGATTTTCCTCAATCTAGCCGTTTCTGTTGTACCCTTTATCTCGTCGCAAAAGCGTTGCCACGACTGTCTTTTGGCTTTTTGCGTTGCGCTCTTGAAGTTCCTCTGACTGGCTTTATATAGCTCCCAGTCCGAGTCAGCTCCCGTTGATTTCGCCAGATTCAAGAGTTTCCTTGTTTCTCTTCTTATTCTGACTAGTTCTTTGGTCCACCATGAGGGTGAGACTTTTGTCTTAGGTTTAGATACGGGACATGCCTTCTGGAAAGCCTCTTTGAAGACAGCAGTGATTTCCTCGGTTTTTCGGTCAATGTCCGCTGGCTCATGTAAGTAACATTCTTGTAGTAGATTCGTGTTCCTCCGTACCTCGTAACTGAAGGCAGTCCAGTCGGTCTTCCTTGGGTTTCTGCGGGATTTGGGAGAGTCACATCTATCATTAAGATTAAATTCAATAAATCTGTGATCGAAGTAGGATTCTATTCCCAAAGTATTCCAATTTTCTATAAAGAGGGTATTTGAGTTACTTGCTAGTGTAATGTCAATTACCTCCTGCCTGTTTCTAACTACGAAAGTGGGTTCAGAACCCATATTGGCTACTAAAAGGTTATGTTCGATAATAAATCCGAAAATCAACTCACCGCGTGGGTTTGTATCACCACTGCCCCATTGCGCGTGGTGTGCATTCGCATCGCAGCCTAGTAGTAGGTCCCATCTCTCGAGTTCCGCTTTCCTGGTTAAGGCGCGGGTAAGTTCTGATGGCGGTCCATCATTTCCGTCGTAAGGCATGTACACGGCTGAGATAATCAGCGGGGGGCGACCCCTCCGGTCAAGCCTTACTGCCGTCTGGTCTGAGTTGCTGTAGATAGATAGAAGAAATAAGTTTATATGTTTCCTAGCTACGATACAAGTTGTATAGTACAGTACAGTACTAAATCTTTATGATTTAGCCCACTAATTTTGCCACAGGAGATCCATGGCTCTTGTACGAGAGCTATGTCTATGTTCTTTTCGCCTAGAAGATAGATAAGATTGGCGCTAGCAGATATGCTGTGGTGCAGGTTTATTTGAATGAATTTCTTGTTCTTCTTACCTTGTCACCCGCCCCCCTTTCCTTCCTCTCTGTCCTATCCGTAAAGGGTCGGACTTTACACCGGGTGATACCAGTGCGAACTTTATTATTATACCTCCTTAACAAAGGCATTGATCTATAATTGAGCTGGACCACGATCTCCGTGCCCGTTTCTGTGTGCTCGCCCATCTCTAGCACCTCCCAGTCGTCGCTAGGGAGCTCCGGGTTAAGGTGCCTCAGGTTCCTTTCAATACGGTCCTTGGGAATATAAGGGCCAGATATCAGGATACGCCCCTTTTGGCCTAGTAAATTCTAGCAGGTCCTTCTGTTCGACGAGTCGAATGTCGGCATTAGCCCATGGAGCCTGCGTGTTAGCCACGAAAGTTTGGAGCCACTTAAGCGTGAACACATTATCGCATGAAAGGAGCTTAAAACCTCTGAATGTGGTCAGCTGTTGAAAGAAGGGGGATAGTCCCTCCTTCTCGACAATGGTGGAATTGATAGCTTCGAGTATGCGCAACTCGATGAGCCTCCACTGATCTTTGTTGAGTCTTTTATCTGGGCTGTTATGATCTACAATCCCACCTGTAGACCAGCACTAGCAGATGCGGCCAGCCTGGTCTTCTTGCTAGTACTGTTCGCAGGCGGCGAGATCGTATCGTCGTGTCTCCCCCGTTTGGAACTGCTCGCAATCGGCTCGGATGAGGTCTTAACGACTGACTCCGGCTCGGTTGACAAGGGCCTCAGCCTGCCCGCGATCGGGGAGGTTGGCAAGAGGCTTACCTTCCTTCTCGCGAGCAGGCCGCCGTCTGTCCCCCTAGTCTGCCCTACGCTGCGTTCTCTAGCGCCTGCGTATGCCCTGGAACTTCTCACGATGGGGACGGGTTGTATCCCTTTACCCCGAACAGTCGAGAGCGGCGTAGGTTTGTTTGCAGCTGAGGAGGGTGGCAAACGGCATTCCCCCCTCAACGCAATCTGACCCTTGCCCGTTCGTAGTGCTGTGTCGTCGTTCTTTCTGTAGGTTGCCTTCTTGGAGCAGCCTGCAGCCGGCCCTGCCGCAGATGGGTTAGAGTCGGTTGCTGACCGAAGACCAGCTACGGTCGAGATGGGAAGCTGACGACTTCCCGCTCTCACCGTAGGTGATCTTCTTACCTTCCGGTCCTGCTCGCTTGACCCTGCGAGCTTGACCGTGTTGTTGGCCCTGTCCAGAGCCTCCCTTTCCTTGTCCGTGAAGGAGTTCGGATCACGCTTTTTAAGCCGCCGAATTAGCCTTGAGGCATTGCGCTTTCTGTTCCTTAGCGTCGTTGTCCTGTTCTGTGTCCTTACCTTCCTAGTCTTCTCGGACGTGGATGATGGTCGGGCTAGTCCCAGGTCAAGTGCACCCGCGCTGACTACTGTCGCGGAACTACAGGTAGTAGAATTTACATTGTCAGCAGGGCTACATTCACCATCCGGTATGGGTGCTGACCGATTTTCCTCATGAGGCTGACTACGGCTTGCCCCGTTCGGATCATCCATCTTCGCCACCCCGACATCTACATTGCTGTCCTCGAATGATTTCTGTGGCTCTGCTGCAATGGGAGGCTGCTCCGAGATTGCCAATGTGATCGCCTCAGGTCTAGATTGGCTACGACTTATCGTAGACTTTGGCGGTCCCATCGGTCATCTCACGCTCGGGATAGCTGCAGCGGTCTTCCCCATCGGTGAGCCTGTCACTGACGAGCGTTCCGATAAGGCCAGCTCCTGCAGGTAGGACCGTGCGTTGTGGAGTCTCTTCCTATCTGGCTCTGAGAGCTCTTCCCACCTCTTTGTCTCTAGTCTCTTGGCAGTCAACTTACAGTTTTTTGCTCGTCGGGAGCTAGTTGACGCATTAGAGAGGGATGAGCTAGCAATGAAGCAAGCGTCATATAGAAAGAGCCTTTCCAGGTTCAAGTCGATTGCTCCAACGCTTTCTTCATCCGAAGTTCGAAGCAGAGCTTCCTCCATATCTCCTATGATCCGGTGATTTTTTTAGAGCTAGGAGTGCCCGACCGGATTACACTCTTCGCTTTTTGAGTTATATTATTGAGATTTAGATTTGACATGTAGGGTCCCACGAGTAAGGGGGAAGAAGATATCCGCCTGTACTCAGCCCCTGTATACAGGTAAGGGGAATAAATTGAAACTGGAGGTCCCCAAGGTATCCAAAGTTCACCATTAGAAGACACCGTAACGTGGTGCCATTCATCCCATAGGCATGGTAGTTTACACCTGTGATTCCGGGTTTTTTTCAAGTTTTCCTCTTTAGATCCGCCATATTCCGTTAACAACAGCGGCACCTCGTGTAGGGTGTGGCCCTCCACCACGTATGGACGGTCTTAGTGAAGAGAAAAAGCTTATTCCTAACCCTCTGGCCCCTTTGCCTGGATATCTTGCCGCCCGTCCTTCGCAGCTAACCTGCATTTCTGTAGGCCGTCCACTATCCGCCACCTGTGATCCCCCACAGTCGCCTGAGCTTAGCCTCACCTGCCCGTCCGACTGGTGCAGTGGCGGTGCATATAATGCGGGTTCACCCCGGTTTGCTTGTGCAGGAAGCACGCTTAATGCCAGAGCAACCCTACGCTCAATGTTAGTTCTATCTATCAAATAGCTTCGATTTTGAAGCTAGCGATAGCGATTTTGCCACGCCATATAAACAATAAAAAAGGGATAGCTTGTGACACTTACTCGTAGTTTGCAACATAGCGATATAATTTAGGTAAAATGGTCCTAATCGGTAAAATTATTATGTTACATTTTTCGCTTAAAACTACCTCCTCTACACGTGGTTTATTACCCTGCATGTATTTTCATATAAATAAAAAAAATAAAAAAATAAATGAATTCTCATCATCATTGTCAATTGCATAAGTAAGATTTGAACCTTGGATCGTGTATTAAAATGAGTCACACTTTCAAAGATAATTTGGTACATACCTAACATCATTAAGTTATAAATTCTTTTTCTTTTCTGTCTGCTGATAACCAATTGATCCGGACTTATCTCCAATTTCTGCTCCACTGACGCAACGCTTCACCTTTCTTAGTCTAAAACTGTTCCACCATTATCAACGAGCAAAACTCTTCATATGTGTGTCATAAGAAATTGTCTTATCAATATTAGTAGATCGACGCAAGCGTTTATTTAAGTAATTCCGCAACAGACTCTCTGCTTGTGTTCAAAATAATGTTTTATAAAACATTTCCTGATAACTAACTAATCCGGGTTGAGTGTAGTTTTAAATACAAATTTTATTTGTTTTGTTTTTTATTTAACAGATATGTTAAGTTCAAGTCTCGACAGAACAGATTGCGTACGAGTGAAAAGGTGGTTGCTGATACAACCTACGGCAAAGTTCGTGGGGTGAAATGGCTTTCAGTGTATGGAGATGAATACCTAAGTTTTGAAGGGATTCCATTTGCTAAGCCACCACTTGGAGAGCTACGTTTTCGTGCACCACAGGAGCCCGAGCCATGGATAGATGTAAAAAGATGCACCAGAGTACGTGGAAAACCAATACAAATGAATTTGGTACTGGATATGGTTCAGGGAAATGAAGATTGCCTCTACTTGAATGTTTACACCAAGAATGTAAGCTGAATTAAGAAAGCACTCTTTCATGAATAAACACTGTATATACATATATATATATATTTTTAGCTAAATCCTTCAAAATCACTGCCAGTTCTTGTGTGGATCTATGGAGGAGCTTTTCAAATCGGAGAGGCTTCGAGGGATATGTATAGTCCTGATTACATTATGAAGGAGAATGTAGTGTTAGTTTCCATAACTTATCGATTGGGGCCAATGGGTGAGCACTTACTTACATACGAGTATATAATCATAATACTAAGCCTTCGAGTGCAGATCAAAAATTGCGTCCACGGTTTCTTCTTATTCTTTTTCAAACATGTAAAATTGCGTGTAAAAGATTTTTAGTACCCAAAGCAGTACCAACAAAAAACATAATAAATACTTGCGCAGACGGCTCATAAAAGGCCTGGGCAAAGCATTTTGCCTCCATTCGTGTTGTGTGCATTAAATTTTACACTGTAATGCAAGGAATCTGCGGCGTTATGCCGGTATTTTTTTTTTTATTTATTTATTTATTTTTTTTTTTAAAGCATTCTCCTGACAAAAATACTCTCGGATATTTGTCAGACGTTCGCGAGAAGTGGGATCGTGAAGGAAACTTTTGGTGTTTTCTGGGATTCGATGATTGAACCTCACGCGCAGTGGTCCGACACGCTAATCACTGTGCCATGGCGACCATAGAAGGAGTACAAACATTTTTGAAATCTGCACACTGACACTTATAGAAAAAAGATTTGGGAAATTTCAAAGTCTAGGAAAGTAAAGGCTTTTAGCTGGATAGAATTTTAAAATTAAAAAAAATCGCACAAAAAAGTAGTTTTTAATAAAAAATCTTTAATCCCATTCACGGGATAAATATTTGCAAATGATTTTGGGTATATGACAACTACGGCTACTCTACTCTTGATGAAACGTATTCTGTGTGTCCAATTTTGGATCACTTTTCTTAACAATGCTTCACCATGCTTCACGAATAACACGAACAATGTTGACTTCCAAGGCGTCAAATACTGGTTTATCAGTATAAGCTATTGACTTCATATAGCCCCACAAGAAATAATCGAGAATTGTTAAACTGCACGATCTTGGACCCTAATTCACAGGCCCATTTCTTAAACTTACTAGCCATCAGCAGCGCCATCCTGTTAAAACCACATCTCGTTCATTCATTAACCATTTTCCGGTAGCAATCCCCATTGACTGTAACGCGAACTCCGACCTCATTTTTGAAGAAATAACATTCGATGACTCCAGCATGGAATCTCTACCAAAGGGTAGATTATTCTGCATGTAATGAGATATATAGAAACTCTTCTGGATTGATACATTTCGTATGTGATAATTTCGCTTATTTATAAGCCCGTTAAGCTCAAACCTTTGACCAAAATTATCCATGAATTGGACGCACAGCGCCCCGATTACTGCGACCTACGACAAATCGATAAATTTTGATCTTTTTGCATACTTTCGTTTACAGCGGCGATGTTCTCTGGAATACGAGCATTCATTTGACCCGTCGCATCATTTACAGACTGCACATCCATGACGCTTGGTCAAAACGATACATTTTCAAAGTAAATTTGGATAATTTGGTAATATTGTTCCAGCGTTAGATTATTCATGATGATTTGCCAGACATAATATAAAACATATTAAAGTTACATTATGCACGTCCTTCTGTAAAACATTGTGTCCGAAATTCAATAATTGTAAGAAGCTAATGAAGAATTAAATTCCTCTATTCCGCTATATGCGCAAATGACAAGCGTGGTATTTTTGCTTAATCTCTCCTTACTTTATCGTTTTTATGAAATAAGATTTACGAACCTCAAGTTCAAAATATTATTCAATTTGATCGGCAGAAAGCCCTGGTAGCTTTTGCCGTAAATTGAAAAAGAATTGTGTTATTTATTATCTGTTAACAAAGTTATAATAATAATAATAATAATAATAATAATAATAATAATAATAATAATAAAAATAACAATATCCAATTCCAAATCTTAGTCTTTTTTTTTTCCTAACTATAACCTAAACACCATATTCTACTTACAGGTTTCATGTCATTCTCCGATCCAGAGGTGGGAATTCCTGGTAATGCAGGTCTAAAAGACCAAGTTTTAGCGCTGAAGTGGGTAAAGAATAATTGTTCATATTTTGGAGGTGATCCCAATAATATAACAGTTTTTGGTGAAAGTGCGGGTGGCGGGTCCACCCACTACATGATGCTCACAGAACAGACAAAAGACCTTTTTCACAAAGGTATTATTATGTCAGGCAGTGCTGTAGCGCCATGGGCCAATATACCCCCAAAGAATTGGAGCTATAGACTTGCCAAGGCTGCCGGTTACACCGGAGTAAACAAAGACAAGGACGTCTGTGCATTTTTAACCAAATTAAAGCCAAGCGAAATGTACAAACACTCTGAAGAATTGCTCACAAAGGAGGAACGACATGAACGGATTCCGTACAGCTTTGGACCAACAGTTGAGCCATATGTTAGTGATGAATGTGTGATTCCCAAAAATCCCGTCGAAATGATGCGAGAATCATGGAGTAATTCGATACCAATGCTAATCGGTGGCAACTCCTTCGAGGGTTTGCTTATGTTTTCAGGTAAATTAAAGAAGCTAGTTTGAATATTGTAGCCTTCGATACTAATATCTTCGTTCGTAGAAGTTCGAAAATTTCCCGATATGGTGAATGAGCTAGGCGATTGTGAAAAAGTCGTCCCGTTGGAACTGTCTATCACAGCTGAAGAGCGCAAAAAGTTTGGATTGATGCTAAAAGAAGCCTACTTTGGCGACAGTGAGCCGAGTTTTGAAACGCTTCTTCAGTATAGCGATGTATGTATTATAAACAAACTATTTTTTAAAGATGCATAGACTTCAATATTCTTACCTCACATTCCAGCTTTTTTCCTATAAATACTTCTGGCACGGAATCCACCGTACTTTACTCTCTCGAGCGGAATACGCCAGCGCACCGACATACTTATATCGATTTGACTTCGATTCAAAGCATTTCAATCACGTCCGTATCCTGAGCTGTGGTCGGAAAATTCGCGGAACTTGCCATGGTGATGACCTTTCGTATCTCTTCTACAATGGTATTGCAAAGAAGCAGAAGCATCGCAGTCGGGAGTATAAGACAATTCGAACGATGGTTTCACTTTGCGTGAAGTTTGCCACAACAGGTGATCCAAATATTGGGCACAAGAGTGAGGCAACATGGCATCCAGTAGTCAAAGGCTCAGAACAGTTTCAATGTTTGAATATATCGGATGAGTTGGAAGTGATGGACTTGCCAGAGGGTGAGAAATTGAAACTGTGGGACAGTATGTACACAAGGGAGTTGCTTTACTAATAGAGCAAAGTACTAATTTTTGTGAAGAAGAGATGAATCTGTTTAGTAGAGTCCGTCCGGGTGATTAGTTTTAGAACTATTGATATTTTTATTTAACCTTTTGGTTGTGGGCTCAAGAAAGTGATATGATATTTAAATAAAAACAATTTTTTCAAGAACTACATTTTTCAATATGTTTATGTGTATCTGTGGTCCTTACATGTTTAAAAATTGTATCTGGGGGTACTTGTTTTTAGGTGTCCCACATATTTGTATATACTTACATATATAGACTTATTACAGTCCTTGATTATCTGCTTGAAGGTAAAGTGATGGACCCCAAGGTACATCAGTTATTCTTTGCTGACGATGGAGCCATCATAAGTGAGGATCCTACATCCCTGCAACGAGCACTTGATGTGTGGGTGAACGTTTTGGAGGGAAATGGGTATCGCATTAGTTCAAAAAAGACAGAGTACTTGTGCTGCCCGTTCTCTGATCCACTCAGGCCTATTCCAGACATTTATTTGAATGGAACAGTGCTTCCCAAGTGCGAAAAGTTCAAATATCTGGGATCTATGATCAATAGCAAAGCAACTTGTGATGACGACATCAATCATCGTGTAAGCGTAGGGTGGATGAAGTGGCGAGAAAATTCCGCTATCTTCTGTGACAGAAAAATGCCCCCTAAGTTGAAAGGAAGGCTCTACACCGCAGTTGTACGTCCAGCGCTCACATACGGTTCACAATGTTGGACGATGTACAAAAAGTATGAGAGTAAATTAACGGCAGCTGAGATGAAGATGCTTCGCATGACAGCAGGAGTGACAAAGCTTGATCGAATAAGAAGTTCGAAGATCCGTGGAAGCTTTCACATCAAGGAAACCATCGTACAAAAAATAGAGCGTGACCGGCTCAGTTGGTATTGCCACGTTCAAAGAAGAGATCATTTGAACCCTGTTAAAAAGGCAATATCAATGCACGTTCCAAAGATATCGCGATGTAGGAAAGGCAGGCCTATAAACGCCTGGATCAGACAAATGCGACGACATCGGCATTTCATTGGCCTCAGTAACCGAGTGATCCAAAATCGGCAGGCCTGCCGATATTTTCTGAGGTCAAATAGGCGAACCCCACAGGCGGATCAGTAGAAATGCGGTGAAGTGGGAGGGTTGTGATCCCTTGTTTTCGGATCATGGCCTCGCTGATAAAAGGAAGAAGAAGACTTACATATATAGACTTTGGCTATAAACCTTTTACGTTTTGCATTTTCATCTCAGACTTCAAGATGAAATTCATCGAGGAAAATATACCGATAACTGAAAGGTGGATACAAATGATGGTGGATGAAAACAATTACATTGTACTTATTCTTTTTTAAGTACAAGTACAATTCCTTGGTACTTGAATATACAAATTTCAAATAAATTTTAAAAGCATATATCCACATACTAAACTAGTAGGTTCTTCTTCTTCTTCTTCTTCCTTTTTCAGCGAGGTTATGATCTGAAAAACAAGGGATCATAACCCTCCCCATTCACCGCATTTCTACTGATACGCCTGTTTGGTTCGTCTAAACTAAACTAGTAGGTTGCTGGTGTTATTTCTGCTAATCCTTTAGGCATAATACATCTGCAAAATTTAGAAGCTTATTAACACATTATAAATTCTAATGACACATCACTTATTTTTTTTTTTTTTCTCCGAGGGTAGGTGAAAATCTTCAACAAGACACTATGAGGATCGACAGCCCGTGCTCATAGTAGTGTGGGATTCTTACCCACTAAAAAACCTCCCTTCAAAACAGACTTGTTTTCATTTTTACTACAACTAAGTATTCGACTTATCAAGTAGTTTTCATTTCACGTTATAAGGACGTTTTGCAGGGACCTTCCCATTAGAAGTTCCTGCCAGCTCCGCAGTTTAGACACGGTTACTTATCGCGCTAAGTCTAAAGGTTTGGTTCTTTGTAGACGGCGCAGTAAATTTATTTCTTCGAAAACTTGGAGGACTGTAATATTTACGTGACTTTCTAGTCGATTTCTATGCTTTCTCGCGTAGGTTTGAATTTCGTCTTCTATAGTTTTAGTGCCAAGATCTTTATGGATATCGCTATTTCTGATATACCATGGCGCATTAACAATACCTCTTTGCACTTTGTTTTCAAAAGTTTGTAAAATTTTAATATTAGTTATTTTGGTACAACCCCAGAGTTGTATACCATATGTCCATACGGGCTTTAGCACTTGCTTATATAAAAGCAGTTTGTTATATATATTAAGCTTGGAATATTTTCCAAGTAACCAATACATTTCTCTTATTTATTATCTAGTTTTTTGCGTTTTTTTCTTAACGTGCGTTTTCCATTTCAGCTTTGCATCAAGTGTCATTCCAAGATACTTAGCCTCGATTGCAAACGGAATTTGAACCGAGTTTGAAAAGATCGGCAAATTATTGATTTTCTTATAAGTAAAATTTACATTAACAGTGCGTTAAGTGCGATTCGCCAAACCTTTGTCCATTCATTTACTCTATCCAAAGCTTCTTGCAGTTTTTCTGTAGTATCTACGACCGTTTTAGCTATTGCCAAGATAGCAGTGTCGTCGGCAAATGTAGCTAGCTCAGTGCCTTCTACTTGCGGTATATCACGGGTGTATAATAGATACAAGACTGGACCAAGAACGCTTCCTTGCGGCACCCCAGCCATTATTTTCTTGAGATCTGAATATTCATTTCCACATTTGACGCGGAATAGTCTATTCGTAAGGTAGTTCTTCAAAATATTATATAGATGCTCTGGCAGAACTTGTCGTAATTTAAACTTCAAGCCTTCGTGCCAGACCTTGTCAAAGGCTTGAGAGACGTCAAGGAATACGCTTGAACAAATCTTTTTTTCTTCAAGTGACTTTTCGATTACATGTGTCATTCGATTGTACTTGTTCAACTGTAGAATGCTTACTTCTGAATCCGAATTGATGATCCGGAATGAGATGCCTTTCTTCTATTACCGGCTGTGTTGGCCTAATCAATATTCACCTTGGATATAATTGGAAGAAGCGAAATCGGTCTATAAGACGTTTTTTCATTCGGCGGTTTTCCGGGCTTAAGGACCATTATGATTTCGGCGACTTTCCATTGACTGGGAACATATTCTAGTCTAAGTGCGGCGTTTATAATGAACAGAGGCTTAATTAGAGCCTTTCTTGCTAGGGTTTTAAGAACCTCTCCCGTAATTAGGTCGTATCCAGGAGCCTTCTTAGGTCTAAGTTTCTTTATTTCTTCCTTAAGTTCGGTAAGTGTTGCATTTCTTATTACGCTATTGGCTATATAAGACGTATTTATATTTTCAATAAGAGCTTGTCCATCAAACGGTTTGAAAGTTTCTTCCAGGTGGGTGGCAAAAACTTGCGCTTTCTCTTTATCATGCCTGGCCCATTCGCCTTGATGTTTCCTAATTGGGACGGCTTGAATTTGAGGTTTTTTAATACCTTTTATAGCATCACACTTATGCATCACAAGTTTTTGGTACCAAAAGGATTTATTAAAATTACTTTTGTGGAATTAAAAAAAATATGTATTTGACAGAAAAAAAAATGTTCTGAATTTTTATGAATTTGCTAAGCACACAGGCTTAAGATATTTTTCTACAATTATTTTAAAGTTTGTGAAATCTATTCCGGGTATCAAGAACTTCAATTGCTTGTGAACCAGTTGCAAAAAAAAAATAAATAAATCAGAAGACAGACATGCTAAAGTTTTGATATGGCCGGTGATTTATTGGAAAAAGTGTAAATACTCCCATGGCTTTGAAAGTGAAATTTCTTTAGCTAGATTAGTGAATCGGAGTGAAATCGACACAAAAACCAAACATGGAACAGGCAACCAAGCTCGTTCGATCACCGAAATCAAGCAGCGTCTGGCCCAGTTAGTACTCGTACTTAGATGGTGGACTCCTTGGCAACGCGTTGTTGGCATTTTATTTATTTTCGTGTTATACGAGTATGTTGATGTGTACATACTCTACACAGAGTTTACAAAAGCTTTTGATATACCTGGTACATCACACTTTACTTTTAGCTCTTCAATGTTAAGATCATTTTCCAAATATTTAAGCTATAGAAGGCAACTGGTGAAGGTGTAAACTTTTACATCTCGCGTAATAAGGGTCATTTCTAGTCACAAATTAGTCAACTGGGCTATCATCTGGAAGGTGAAAGGCCAGAGCCAAAGCCAGCGCGTAAGTTTAAATGTGCGATTGCATATGCATGAGAGAGCGATTAGTACTTAGATGTATAAGATAAAGATGGATGAGTAGCGCATGTCCAGATGTCAACTACGAGTTTGAGTAGGTGTCGATTACTACGTTTACATGTCAGGTTGAATCCGGATTCAATTCGGTCCGAGTACCATATAAACGCAGATCTGATTGAAATAGAATTGACTCAAACTGATCACAAAGATTTCTGTGATCGTGTTGAGGCTTTGTATATAAACGCGAATCGAAAGATCGAATTTGACAGAGAGGAAAGAAGAGAGTAGGGAAAGAAAAGGAACTTCGCTTTCTATTGAACTGAAGTTTCAGTTCAACCATGTGCATATGTGGGTGAGGCATACATTTTTTTTATTTTTTTTAACAGGATGACTTTTCGAAAACAAGGCATTTGTATGGACATGGAGCTTATACAGTGGTGAAAATAATTATAAAGTCAACAACAAAAATGCAATAAAAACCATCTCTTTTGTAATTCGGCGAAAATTTTTTTTAACAACATATTGCACTTGATGTTCCTAACCAACGGTAAAATTCCAGTCGTCTGATGTGATCGGTAGCTACAGATATTATTACTGCTATTCGACTTTCGTGCTTTGAGGTGGAAATATATATAAAGGCAGCATTTAAAAAGTGTAAGCAATAAAAAATCAACTGCTAATTGTTAATTAATTTTCCTTGGTAGCTTTAATTATTTCTAAAATCTATTAAAAGTGTTTAGTGTGTATTTAGTCTTATTTTATTTTTTATTCAGTCATGCCTCGATCGAAAAGATTTAACGCCGAGAAAAAAATAAAAATTCGAATTCGGAAGGGAGTAGGCTTATCGAACAGGGCCATAGCCAAGGAAATAAACCCATCTCCAACAGTGGTTAACAATTTCGTTTCTCTACAGGGAGATTATGGTAAAAAACGAAGGTCGGGTCGAAAGTCGTCACTCACACCCTGGCAAAAGAAACTGATTATATATGAGGCCTCGAAAAATAAGTTATTCTCAAGTTAAATTAATCTTCCAGTTACATGCAGAAGGATCAGGCAAATTTTAAACGGAGACAAAAACTTGGTTTTTAAGAAAATGAATAAAAAGCCAATGCTCACTGCTGCTCATAAATCCGCACGACTCGCATTCGCCAAAAAATATATGGGTTGGGCAGAGCAGTGGAACCAAGTGATTTTTAGCGACGAAAAGAAATTTAACTTGGATGGTCCTGATGGCATACGGAGTTACTGGGCACGACTTAAGGTCTAAAACCGAGATTGTGATGAGCAGAAACTTCTGAGGAGGCTCTGTCATTGTGTGGGGTGGCTTCAATTTTAATGGAACATTGCCAATTGAATTCATTTCAACAAAAATGAACTCCGCTGCTTATATCCATATGCTGCAAGGCAATTTATTTGCAAATGCTGACGATTTGGTAGGCGCAATCTGGATGTTTCAGCAAGATAATGCAGCCATACACTGCTCTCGTGCCACTATGAAGTGCTTTGAGGACATTGGGATAGCAGTTTTAGATTGGCCATCTCGAAGCCCAGATCTGAACTCTATAAAAAATCTGTGGGGCATTCTTGCTCGAAGGGTTTATGCAAATGGAGGTCAATTTTACTGCGTGGGAGCACTTAAACAAAAAATTGAGTAATAATGAACCAATTTAGGTGGAAGTATTCTCCAAAACTTAATTCATTCGATGCCAGAAAGAATATTTGAAGTCATTTTAAACAATGGATGACATACTAAGTATTAATTGTAAAAAAATAGTCCGAATAAAGTTATGCCTTTATATTTATTTCCAGTTAAAATTGGTCGTTTTTATGTTACAGGAATTTCTTTTTAATTTGGAAATCTATTTATTAGTAAAACTTGTATAAGTTGGCTGCTGGTACTCTGAGGAATTCCTAAAATCAGATTCAGTTTGCTCCATAGATCGTGTAGGAAGCAATTGCGATTTCTTTAGTGCCTTTATAATTATTTCCACTGTAGATGATGTAGATGATATGAAAATCTTGACAACGATGAGCTCTCTAGACGAATTTGAAGAAAATTCACTAGAAGATGTGGGCCTCAAAATAAATGCATAGTTTGAAAAGATTTGAAGTCACACATTATTTTTATGCCATGCAGACATCTCAACCTGTGCTCTGAAAGCAATTTAAAATTGCAGGCGCAGTCAATCGCTGAAGGGCATTCATTTGTAAAATGTCGCTATTGTAGAATGGGACTAAAAGAGGCAATTCTTGTATTTACATACAAATTTTAGCATTTCCGTAACGTAATAAGAACATAAAAGCTGTCCACAAATGGAGGATTTATTTCGTATTTTTTGGGGACTTATTTCATACCTATTTGAGGACTTATTTCATCTTCGGTCTTCGGGTTTTATTTCACAGCACAATAATCCCTCAATGTGGGGAGTTATTTCATTTTCCGTTTGGGGTGTTATTTCATGTAGGGTGTTTACCCCATAGTACTAAATATTTATTTTATATTTTTATTAAATGGCCGAAGAGTACAACTTTTTAATGCAAGTAAGTAATTGCACGACGAATGTAAGTTAGAAATGAAGAGAATAGATAGGAAGGACGTATATTTTTAAGTGTTCTACTTTCAAACTCGAGGTGATTAGGTTTCATTGCATACCGGTGGGTGCTGTAACGCAGTATTTAAAAAAAAAACAACAAGTGATGGCGTTGCCTACAACATCTGCAAAGAAGTATGGTCCAACCATTGGCATACTATATATGGACTAGTGAAAGTTCCATACAATCTCTCCCCAAAAAAAGACGCTAACATAACTAGCAGTCTTGGTTAGGAGCGGAAAAATGTGGAAAAAAATTGCCAAGCATCTTGAATTTCTCCATAGATAGAATGGTAGAGACACCTCTGGCAAAATCGCATCATCACCTCCCCGTGGTGCCCGCTGGATAGCTATCTGATAATGAACTAACGATGGGCGTATGCTGAGTCTGACGATATATGTGTAACTGAACACTCAGACCTGCGTAAGCACATCTGGGTGAACTTCAGAGCGCATATGTTTAACCGGACGAGGCATCTCTTGTTGACCTGATCGGCTGAAATATGCGTCTCAGAAGTCTAGCAAGAGCTCCTCAGAAGGAGGACGTGCGGCAGATGAATTCTCTCGATGGAATTAACGGTGACGTCTACAGACCAGCGGATACCTTACCGGAGCTACTTCGACATATTTAAAGCTGAGGTCTGTAAGGATTTTCAATACTACGTCAGGGTATTGAAAAAGAGATGGTGGCGGATAAACCCTCAATGGGCCAACGGCAGCACTCATATCCCCGAAGTGGGTTACTGACATCGGTGTATCCGGCCCCTCGTCCTAAGGGTTGCAAAAAAAAGATCTGGTCCTCCAGGTTGGGGGTTGTGCCGTCGGGTTAACTTCCCTACCACGTAAAAAACTTTCGGGTATGAAGCAACCAACAGCCTCGGATACGGATGATTCTACTGTTGACGACCCTAGCAAACGTAAAAAAGACAACGATCTTCGTATCTGCATATGGAATGTTAGGTCCCTCTACAAACCACGTGCAGCCAAACAACTTGCGGAGGCCCTAGAGTGTCTCAAAGCAGACATTACGGCCATCCAAGAAGTGCGATGGGATGGGCCGGGCAAAAGGAGTATGAGAAACAGCGACATCTACTACGGCGATTGCTACAGACTACAAGGACAGCGTCTATTCGGGTGCGGATTTGTTATTGGAGGCAGACTTAGGCAAGAAGTCTTGAGTTTCCGGCATGTGAACGAGCGCCTTATGACTGTTCGTATCAAGGCTAAATTAGCCAACATTAGCCTAATATGCGTTTACGCCCCTCACGAGGAGAAGGACGACGTGACAAAGGATGACTTCTACCTGCTCTTGGACAAGACGTATGAGCAGTGCCCTTGCCACGACCTTAAAATTATCCTAGGTGATTTTAACGCAAAACTAGGAAGAGAGGACGTCTTTAGTAGCGGGGTCGGAGAACACAGCCTGCAAGACATCACATCCGGCAACGGACTCAGGCTAATCGACTTTGCGGCGGGGCGAAACTTTGTTGTAGCTAGTATGCGGTTCCCACGTCTCGACATTCACAAAGGAACATGGATCTCCTTTGATCGAAAAACTGTCAACCAGTTTGTGTCGATGCTTTGAACTCGCATGAGGTTTTTTTCTTCTTTCTGTGCGGTATAACAAAGTAAAAAATACAAAATTCCTAAGCGAGCTCGTTCGTTTAGTGTTGAAGACAATTCGTCTTCAATCACTAAATAGGGTGATGGCATGTAAGGTCGGCCCTCTCCAGTAGTTAATGCGTTTGTAAAATACACATGCAAATTTTTTTTTCCAAAAGGTTAACGGTTTTCCTTTCTGTGAGCAAAAGGTTTTTGCAATGCAGCTGCTAGTTTCTTCGTTAAAATTGTCACTTTGATTCAAGTTCTTGTCTGAAGTGAAACGTCTGGATTTTAGTATTAAAAAAATGGTGGAAGTGATTTACAAAAAATTCTTAAAATCAGTGAAATATTGACAGTAAGTGCGTTATGTTATTATATTTATCTTATTAATAGATTCTTTTTACTGTTTATTGAACACAAAACAAAAAAAAAATGTTATTTTAAATAAAAAGAGAGAGGCCGACCTATAGAGACATTTTTTGTGTGATTCTTCTAAGGTCGGCCACCCTGGCCGACTACCGAAGATTGAGTTTTTTTTGTTTTGGTTAACTAACGATGCAAATTCAAAGCTTACTTCAGCTATGATTGATTTTTGATAAAATTTGTAAGTTTTGTTCCTTGTTTTTAGTAGTCGGCCCCCTGTTAACGAATCGAAAGAATGGACGGCCGACTTTAGGAGACAGGTTTCGTTAAGTCGGCCTTCAATATTTTAGATTAAAAAATTATAATACAATAGATATGTAGATAGGGGAAAATTAACGGCTCAAAAAACTATTATTTATTAAAGCTTGATCAAAAATGGAAAAATCTGAAGGACGGACAAAACGTGCTTTCCCTAAGTACTCAGAAGAGGCACTTAATGAGGCCTTGAAAAAGATCAGTGAGGGAAATTGGCCAACAAGGAAAGCAAGCAAGGAATTCCGAGTCCCTAGAACAACAATCCAAGACCGAATTCATGGGAGGATTGTGGAAAAGCCAAGACAAATGGGGCCGGATGCTGTGCTTAGTGGAGCAAAAGAACAGTCCCTGGTGGACTGGCTTTTAAACTTAGCAAAATGTGGACTTCCACAAAAACCAACAGATCTGCTAATTACGGTGCAAAATATAATTTTAGAAGAAAATCGAAAAACTCAATTTAAAGACGGTCTACCAGGAATGACTTGGTACTACGGGTTCCTAAAGCGCGATCCTGAACTGTCCCTCAGAACACCAGAGTGACTCTCAAAAGGTCGGGCGATAGTCACCGAAGAGTCGGTCTGGATGTGGTTCTCAGACCTAAAAAATTATCTGCAGGAAATTGATGCTGCAGATATTCTTGAAGACCCTTCCAGGATTTTTAATGGGGACGAAACATCGTTCAGAATGTCTCCGAAATCTGGGACTGTTTTGGCACCTAAATGCTGGAAAAACCTTTATAAGGTTAGCCAAGGCAACGAAAAGCCACAGAAGCAGAAGAAGCTGCACGGAGGTGTGACAGCAGGACCGTCTACACAATAACCAAAGAGCTGACAGGTGGTCGCAGCTTCAGCCAACACCCAGTGAAAAGCCTAGACGGCTCCTTGCTCATTTCGGATGACGACCAGCTCAAGAGATGGAAGGAGCATTTTGCAATGGTTTTGAACCGCGTATTCGCTAACGATATGCTCCCAAATCAAACTGAGATGCCCGAGGTGAGAAGTTCCCGAATACGCACCACGACTCCCAGTAAAGATGAGATCATTACCGCGATCAAAGCACTCAAAACCAACAAGGCGGTAGGACTTGGCGGTATTCCAGCAGAGCTCTAACGAGCAGCGCCCACAACATCGGCTGAGCTTCTGCTTCCACTTATGGAGAAAGCTTGGGAAGCTGACAGCTTTCCTGACGAGTGGAAAAAGGGAATGATTGTCAAGCTTCCTAAGAAAGGAAATTTAATGAAGTACGGAAACTGGAGGGGTATCTGCGTGCTACCTGCTGTGGCTAAGATAATAGCTAAAATCATCCTTGAGCGAATCAAACAACATCTCGAAGACACACTCGATGCCGAACAAGCAGGTTTCTGCTCTGGATCCTCCTGTGCCGACCACATCAACACCCTGCGGAATGTCACGTTCTGCACAGAGGGAGGTTGTCTGAGGAATTTGAGATCCAAAGTGGGGTAAGACAAGGCTGTATCCTTTCACCAATATTATTCCTATTGGTGATTAGCGATGTGCTTCGTGCAGCTTTGTCGACGGGAAACGGAGGAATTCGATTGACTCTTACTGCTTACTCTCCCACAGAATTATGGACCTCCACCAAATGACAGCAGATGTGGAGAGGGAGGCAGGTGTCGTCGGGCTGAAAATTAATACGGCAAAAACTAAAATTATCAGCCTTGGAACAAACTGATCGGCTCAAATATGCATTGCTGGACAACCGGTATAGAGAGTAGAGGATTTCCAGTATCATGGAAGTATTGTCTCGACCAATGGTGGAACCGAGATATAGCCAACAGGGTCGCAAAAGCAAAATCCGCTTTCGGTATGTTATCCAAAATATGGCGAAGCAATGCAATCAGTTTGAACACCAAGCTAAGACTGTTCCGCTCCAACGTTGAATCCGTGCTGCAATATGGTTGCAGTACGTTGAGAGTGACTATTACTATCACCAGAAAGCTGCAAACGTTTGTTAATAGGTGCCTGCGCAATGTCCTAAGGATTTTCCGGCCCAATCGTATCTCTAACGAACACCTTTACGAGAGAACGGGTCAGGAACCGATAGGCACAACCATCCAACGACGAAAGTGGCAGTGGATTGGTCACACGTTCCGTAAGGGTGACAGTTCCATAACGAACCATGCTATGCAATGGAACCCTTTAACTCAGGAAGGCAGAAGACCTGACGGTCTGAAGAGAACATGGCACAGAACACTCGAGAAGGAGGCACGGCAGTTAGGGAAATGTTGGGGAGAACTCAGACACATTACCAGAAACCGTACACGATGGCGCGCAAGCGTAGTAGAGGCCCTAGGACTCAAGGGGATACAGGACATAAATAAGGCAACGAAAAGGAGACAGTCACTGTTTTGTTTCTTTTTATTGCTAATGGTGAAACTTTACCCCCTTTAGTCATGTTTCCATACTTCCGCCCCCCACAAGCTCTAATCCAGAGCATACCAGACAAATAGATTTTGCGAAGGTCAGAGAGTGGCTGGAGAGCTATATAATAGCCATGTACTGTGATGGTTTTTATGAATTAATAAATACCTATTGTAAAGCTGAAAAATTAGCTTTTAACCTTAGTTGAAATAATGAAAGTCTGGATGTAAAAACTCGGTCCGACTACTAAATACTTAACTGGCCGACTACTGAAGTAGAGGGGGCCGACTACTCAAAAATGAGGTTTTCATTAACATTGTTGTTTTAGGTAGTAAATACCCTAAAAATGCCTTGAATTTCATAATTAACACATTCCAATTAATCAGAAATGCTGAATATTCTATTCTTTATTATAATAACGGATTTTTAAAAGCAAATTAAACGTAAAAAAAAAGTTAAGGGGCCGACTACTGACTACTTCACCCTACCCCAAAATGGTCTCGAGAGAAAATAACTCCAGAACCAATTATTTTACACCACTTCAATGTCTGCCCGATTCGGACAACGAAATTGATTGTGGAGAAGAAGTCCAAACACCACCTACTTCGAACCGAAAAAATAAAATTCCATCTATCTGTCTCCTACAGAAAACTAGTGAAAATATTCATACCCTGTTCCGTGAAGTGAATATTCAAAATTATGCTATTAAAAAAATGTCGATTGGCATTAAAATTATTAGTGACACCTTAGATTCATTCAACGCAATATGCGCTGTGCTAATGAATAAAAATTGGCAATTTTTTTCGCATGATCTTCCATCTACAAGGTCGTTCAAAGTTATGTTGTATAGGCTAGATGAATTACCTATTGAAAGTCTAAAAAACGAGCTCATATTAATGGGCCTTAAAGTGCAAAACATTACGATCATTAAAAGGCAATATTCCAACTTCACTGATGTCTTTTATTTAGTCTTTCTTGAGTGCGGTTCAATCAAATTAAACGATCTTAAAAAAAATGTGCGATCTGTATTTAAAACCCACGTCAAATGGGACTTCGTTCGCAGGCAAAGAAACAAAATCACTCAGTGCTATAATTGCCAAATGTACGGGCACGGAGAAAAAAAATTGCCACATTAAAACGCATTGTGCAAATTGCTCCGAAAATCATCCCACTAACGATTGCAAGTCTGACAGCATCAAGTGCGCTAACTGCAGTGGCACTTATAAGACTACCGATCCAATCTGCGGAAGCCGAAAAAGTTTCTACGAAATTAGGGAGAGGCTCTCTAATAAAAACAAAACTTATCCCGCAAAGAGAGCTACCCAAAACACCTTCACTTCAACCGACATCCAATTCCCCGCTCTGAAATCTCAACGAAGTAACACATGCGTCAACACACCAGCGATCAACTCAACCAGCTATTCGAACGTATGGACCAACAACAACAACCCCATCACTGCTACTGAACCAAAGGAAAGCAACAATCTCTCGCTTTCCTCTACCGAAGAAATCTACGCGTTAACAGCGGAACTAATTACATTACTTGGAAAATGCAACACCAGGGCAGAACAATTTAATACCATTGCACAATTAGCTGTTAAGTATTTGTATCAACAAGTTAAATAATGAATGTTAGTCTTAATGTTATATGTTGGAATGCTAGAGGCATTCGAAGTAAAGCTTTAGAATTGTCTGTTTTTCTAAGCAGACACAACATTGATGTAGGTTTAGTTAGCGAAACTGGCTTAAATCAAAATTCAAACAAGTTATCAAACAGAATATATAAATGTTATCGTCTTGATAGGAATGAGAGAAGTGGTGGTGGTGTTGCCGTTGTTGTTAAAAGGAGGATAAAACATAAAGTACTCCCAATTATAAAAACTAAATTGATCGTGCTTCAGTAGAAAAGCGCTTAGCATTAAATGGCGACTTACGAAAATTGATCAGTATAAGTGATTTATATCTAATAGGAGGTGATTTTAATTGTAGGCATAGTAATTGGGGTTGTCTTAGAGCAAACTCATGGGGAAATGTTTTAGCAGACCTAAACACTAGACATCCCTTTCATATTTTATATCCTCCTCTTCCTACATACATTCCTTCGGACAGTCGGAAAAATCCGTCGACTTTGGATATTTATCTAACTAATATGTATGAATTGTTCACTCAACCAGTGGTTTTGAATGAATTAAGTTCTGACCACTTGCCCGTTAAATGTAGTGTTCTTTTGACCTCTGAAAAAAGCTCCAATATTGTGTATGATTATAAAAAAATGGTATTTGGAATCATTTTTAGACAAAAATGCGACAAAAATTAGCAAACACACAAGTGCATTTACCCACTGAAATAAATGTAAACCAAATTGACGAAGCTGTTAGTTTATTCACTACCTCGGTGCTAAATAGTATTGATCAATCAGTAGCAAAAAAAAGAATTCATTATAGTTGCTCAAATTCGCTGCTTAATCATATCGTGGAAGTAAGAAATAGAGCAAGAACTAAGTGGATAAGAACCAGAATAGATTTTTATTTGACTGAGACTAAAACACTAACAGAAATTATAAAAGATTTAATTTTGAATTTTAGGAACAGAAAATGGACCTCGAAACTCCAGAGTCTAGACAAAAATAGCAAACCATTCTGGAATATTGCAAATGTTATTAAAAGAAATAATTGTACCATTCCAGCTTTAAGAGAAGGTAACACTCTTATGTTGTCTAACGCTGAAAAGTTGAATGCTCTAGCAAATTTATTTTATGCTAACCACTCCATTTCAAATAATCTTGTAAGCAGCGTTGAACAAGCAGTGGAACAATCCCTTGATATGATCAACTCTCATGTTATAAGCATTGGTAATAATGAGACTATCACTTGTAATGACGTTTTGTCTGTCATTCTCGATCTGAAAAAATCGAAGTCAAGCACGGGTATGGTCCTTCTTGATGTCGAAAAGGCTTTTGATACAGTATGGCACAATAGTCTAGTCCACAAACTTTTCAGGCTAAATTTCCCAATGCACCTAGTCAGAATCGTTCAATCCTTCTTATCGGGTCGTAAGTTCATAGTTATTGTAAATAACTCACTTTCTAATGAGTTTATTTTAGAAGCTGGTGTACCCCAAGGTTCGGTGCTTGGTCCAATCCTCTATAATATATATACACATGACTTTCCTAGACTAAATAACTGCGAGTCTGCTATTTTTGCAGATGATACATGCATTTACCATATTTCTCCGATTTACTTGGTTTTATCATTGAAGCCAATTTGCAATCGGCCCTACATGCAGTTAAAATATATTTTGATAACTGGAAGATTAAAATTAATGCTTCAAAGACTCAGGCTATCTTTTTTACTAGGAAAAGAAAAGCCTGTTTCTTACCAATCAACAGACTCACTTTAAATAACAGAGAAATGGATTGGATGACCAGTGCTAAATACCTTGGGGTATACTTAGATAAGACTTTAACTTACAGTTTACACATACAGGAAATTATAAGAAAGGTGAAAATCACAATTAAAATAATGTATCCCTTTATAAATCGAAAATCAAAACTAAGCAATTAAAACAAGCTCATAATATTTAAAGTTATTTTCCAGGCTATCATGTTCTATGGCTCACCCATATGGGGTAAAAGCGCCATGAGCCACATTCGTAAATTGCAAATAATGCAGAACAAAGTGCTTAAAATGATACTAAATCTACCTTGGTACTTTTCAACTGCTGAATTACATGAACTATCTAATATTGAAAAAATACCCGATAGACTAGCAAGATTGAATGAACGCTATTATTGGTCTTGTAGCTCATCTGATAAACCCTTGATATCAGGTCTGTTATAATAATTAACTTATTTATTTATTTATCTATGCATTTATTTATTTATTTATTTGTCTATTTATTTATTTAATTATTTATTTATTTATTTATTTTTTTATTATATATTTATTTATTTATTTATTGATTTATTTATTTATTTATTTACTTATTTATTTACATATTTATGTTCATATATATTTATTTATTTTTATTTTTTATTCACTGTTTATTTAATTATTATTTATTCTTGTTTATTTATACATTTATCTCTAGTAAATAATAGTAGTAAAAAAAAATAAAAATAATTACAAAATTCATAAAAATCACAAAATACACCATTGGCATTTGCCGTCAGCCGTCATTTATCTCTATATATACATATGGTATATATTTAGTTATTTATTTATTTGTTTACTTGTACCTTAGTATATTTATTAATTTATTGTTATTTGTTTGACCTGAAATTAATGCTTCGTCACGCTTATGTCCCACCACAACTTCTCTTCTTCCAGGTCAAATAAAACCCCCACGTTTTAATGAAGGTTTTTTTTTATTCTCATATATTTTTTCTTCAATACTAATTTATATCTGTGATACTTTCTTTTGCTAACTTATATAATATCTTCAGTAGTTAGGTAGAATGATACCTGCCCGTGCAGGGTCGGGTTAAGAATATCACTGCAGCGCCCCCCAACAACTAGCGCTTGTCGTAAAAGGCTACTAAGGGGACAAATCAGATCTGGGCAATATAACACCCAAGTGAGCCTAGCGACACATACACTACCTAAAAAACCCTCCCACAAGTGTGCATGCAAGTGCGTGGGTTGACACGACTGGAGATCACCGGTGTCATAGAAGAAAGATCAAACAATACTAAAACAGGAGCAAACACGTGTCAAACAACAAACACCATCGCAATATGATAATATTGCAAAACTGTATCATTATGGTAATACTTGCAAAAAGGAAAGGCATTACCCCGCCAGGCACTACCACTGCTGTGCATGGTACTGATCCTGGACCGAGCAGAAATGTTCGGGTCAGAGCTATATGGATTCCGGGCGCTAGCAAAATAATGAAACAGTTTGGACGCAATTTGAGGGTCGCGAGTTGGAACGTTGGAAGCATGACCGGTCGAAGTTACGAGCTGGAAGAGATGATGAATAGAAGGCGGGTGGACATCTTATGTGTCCAAGAGACGAAATGGAAAAACATCGGAAATCGGGCGCGTTTCTTGGACGTTAGAACAAAAGACTACAAGATGTTCTACTACGAAACGGAAAAGGCTAAGAACGGAATCGGTATCATCCTTGCGGCAGAGCTACTTGGAAACGTCTTGTGCATTTCGAAGTTCAGCGACCGTTTGATGTCTCTCAAACTAGTAATACAAGGAGAGGTGTGGAATATTGTCAGTGCATATGCTCCCCAAAATGGGTGCAATCAGAGAGATAAAGATGCATTTTGGGTGGATTTCCCCAATCTTCTTAAGAGCATTCCAAAGGAAGAGTTTCTATTTGTTGGAGGAGATTTGAATGGACATGTCGGGAAATCAAACGAAGACTATGAAGACTGCCATGGAGGACTAGGATATGGCACCAGGAACCTTCCTGGTGAAGACATCCTAAGCATGTGCAAATCACACGGTCTTATCGTGTTAAATACTATGTTCATCAAACAAGCCGGCACCTGATCACTTACAGCAGTGGTGGAGATGAAACTCAGATTGACTACCATTTGTTAGCCAGTTTCATGAAGCTTGGGGTAAAAGATTGCAAAGTGATCCTGGAAGAGGCAATCGCTTGGCAACACCGTCTCCTGCTAACAGAAATTTTTATGAAAACACCAAAGAAAAGCAAACAATTAATGGTCTCTGAGAAAATCAAGTGGTACAATCTGGACAAAGAAAAAGGCGATGCTTTTGTTTTCGTAATGAAAAATTACATCTCTCACACCATCAACGGAGCTGAGGATGAAGAGTGCAGAGCACAAAATATGTGGGATTCCCTACAGCGAACTTACTTAAAGAAGGCCAAATCACTGCTAGGAGCTTCAAAAGGCCATCATCAACACGCCAAAGAAACATGGTGGTGGAGTGATGAAGCTAAGAAAGTGATAAAAAAGAGAATAAAGCGGCTTTCAAAGCTTGGTCAAAGTGCCCCTCTAATAATAATGACGAAAAAGTTCGCCTCGAAATGGAATACAGATGCTGCAAGAAGAAAGCAAAGAAGAAGTGCGCCCTGCTTCAAGCAGAGAGTACGGAGGGCCTGTATCGGGAGCTGGAGAAAATATCTTCCCCAGTTGCTGATGCAAACCAGGCTATCCAGGAGCTGCGAAGACACAATATGAACAAGAGCGCCACTATCTTAAAAATAGCCGCCCAAAGAAGAATGTATGCTCAGGAGATTCGTTCGCCAAAGTTCATTAACAATGCTCATGGCCAGCTTCTTGTGGATGACGACAAAATTCTGCAGAGGTGGCGGCAGTATTGTAATGAACTTTTGAATGAACAGTTTTCCCTGCTATACTTTCCAAGAGCCACCCCTAACTGTGAAGAAATACCCGACATTACAGTCGAAGAAGTTAGTGAGGCGGTCAAATACTCCAAAAAACGAAAAGCGGTTGGGCCAGACGAGATGCCCTCTGAGTTCTGGAAAAGATGGGAGACATCGGGTTCAGATGGCTCAGAATTCTCACTTCCAAATTCTTGAGAGGTGATCCAATACCGAATCAATGGAGGGAAAGTTACCTTCTCCCTGTATACAAAGGGAAGGGTGATACGCGAAACTGTGATAACTACCATTCGATCAAGCTGATGTCACACACCATGAAGATCATTGAGCGGGTATTAGGTGGCCGACTGCGAAAAATAATACGGCTATCTGATGATCAGTGCGGGTTTGTCTCGGGTAAATCAACCACAGATGCAATCCAAAGTATAAGGATCATAAGGGATTTGCATATTGTATTGGTTGACATTGAAAAGGCATTCGACAGACAACCACGAGACTTGATATGGGTAGCGCTAAGACATCGAGGGGTTCCAGAAACCTATGTACAGGTGATCATGTACGTACGAAGAAGCAAAGACAAGAGTAAGATGCCCCGCTGGAGTAACCGAAGAGTTCCCAATCAAAGTCGGGGTGCCCCAGGGAAGCGTTTTAAGTCCTTTGCTCTTTAGTACATTCCTTGATTATCTGCTTGAAGGTAAAGTGATGGATCCCAAGGTACATCAGTTATTCTTTTCTGACGATGGAGCCATCATAAGTGAGGATCCTACATCCCTGCAACGAACACTTGATGTGTGGGTGGACGTTTTAGAGGGAAATGGGTATCGCATTAGTTCAAAAAAGATAGAGTACTTGTGCTGCCCGTTCTCTGATCCACTCAGGCCTATTCCAGACATTTATTTGAATGAACAGTGCTTCCCAAGTACGAAAAGTTCAAATATCTGGGATCTATGATCAATAGCAAAGCAACCTGTGATGACGACATCAATCATCGCGTAAGCGTAGGGTGGATGAAATGGAGAGAAAACTCCGCTATCTTCTGTGACAGAAAAATGCCCCCTAAGTTGAAAGGAAGGCTCTACACCGCAGTTGTGCGTCCAGCGCTCACATAGATTCACTATGTTGGACGATGTACAAAAAGTATGAGAGTAAATTAACGGCAGCTGAGATAAAGATGCTTCGCATGACAGCAGGAGTGACAAAGCTTGATCGAATAAGAGGTTCGAAGATCCGTGGAAGCTTTCACATCAAGGAAACCATCGTACAAAAAATAGAGCGCGACCGGCTTAGCTGGTATTGCCACGTTTAAAGAAGAGATCATTGTTAAAAGGCAATATCGCGACAAATGCGACGACATCGGCATTTCATTGGCCTCAGTAACCGAGTGATCCAAAATCGGCGGGCCTGCCGATATTTTCTAAGGTCGAATAGGCGAACCCCACAGGCGGATCAGTAGAAATGCGGTGAAGTGGGAGGGTTGTGATCCCTTGTTGTCGGATCATAACCTCGCTGATAAAAGGAAGAAGAAGAAGAAGGTAGAATGATACCATATCTCTGTAAATTGTGCAATTGATGTTTTTAAAAAAAGGATGTTTAATTTGGCTGAAATAAAATCATAAAATCCTAAAATCATAAAAACTGTCAACCAAATCGATCACATTGCGATCGACGCAAGGTACTCTTTCAGTATTCTGGGCGTCCGGACTTTCCGAGGATCCAACGTGGACTCGGATCACTACCTAGTTGTAGCCAAGGTACGGATGCGGATATCCACAACCGAGCGAAATCAACGAAATAATGTGAGGAAATTTGAGGTCGGGCGGCTACAATCGCAAGAGACCGCCAGAGCCTTTGCCGATCGAGTTTCTCTTAATCTTAATCTAAGTCCTATGCGGCCAGCAGCAAATGCGGAAGACCAGTGGCAGCGTTGCCAACAAGCCATCAGAGATACCGCCTCTGATGTACTGGGTTTCTCTCGGACACCACAACGAAACCCCTGGTTTGATGAGGAATGCCGGCAAGCACATGCAGCTGAACAAGATGCGTACAAAGCGGCGCTGCATAGAAGGACTAGAGCTGTTTACGAGCTCTACGTGCGCAGGAGAAAAGATTAACATCGACTTCTCAGAAAGAAGAAACAGGAGCATGAGAAGCGCTCGATCGAGGAGATTGAGAGACTTTATTGCAGGAATAATGTTCGAAAATGTTACCAAAAGGTAAAAAGAACATGCCAGGGTTTCAAAGCCAGAACAGAAGCATGCAGGGACGAAAATGGTAATATCGTAGTAGAATCGCAGTCGGTGCTGAGGATATGGAAGGAAATCTTCTGTAGACTGTTAAACGGCGATGACGCCCAATATCCCGCTGTCGAGCAAAATGAGCCATTCAACAGTGACGATGGCAGTCAAGATTCCCGTCAACCCGATCAAAATGAAGTGAGGATAGCGATATCTAAACTCAAATCCAACAAAGTTGCTGGAGCTGACGGCCTTGCCGCTGCACTTTTCAAGGCAGGAGGCGATGAGTTGGTAAGGAGCATGCACCAGCTCATCTGTAAATCTGGTCGGACGAAAGTATGCCGGATAAATGGAACCTCAGCATCGTTTACCCGATCCTGAAGAAAGGAGACCCTTTGAACTGCGCCAATTACAGAGGTATAAGTCTCCTCAACATCGCATACAAGATCCTGTCTGCCGTATTATGTGAACGCCTAAAACCGATCGTCAACAACCTGATAGGTCCTTATCAGTGTGGATTCAGGCCGGGAAAGTCCACCATTGACCAAATATTCACACTGCGGCAGATCTTGGAAAAAACCCATGAATATAAAATCGATACGCACCACCTCTTCATCGATTTCAAAGTTGCCTATGATAGCGTGTATAGAGACGAGGTATACAGAGCCATGTCTAGTCTTGGCATCTTGTGCAGAATGACGATGGAGAACTCTCGCTGCTCCATCAAAGTCGGTAAGAACATCACCGAACCATTCGATGTCAGGAAAGGTTTTAGACAAGGTGACGCGCTATCATGCGATCTCTTTAACATAGCACTTGAAAGAATTATACGAAACTCACAAGCCAACACCGGAGGTACAATCTTTTACAAGTCTGTACAACTACTCGCTTATGCCGATGACATTGACATAATCGGAAGAACTCAATGGGCCATCAATGGGGCATTTACGAGTATTAAGATCGAGGCAGCAAAGATGGGTCTAGCGGTCAATGAAAGCAAAACAAAATATATGCTGTCTACAAAAAGGACACCCAACATCGGCGTCTTGGACAGAACGCCACAATAGACAGATATAATTTTGAGGTAGTAAAGGATTTTGTCTAACTAGGCTCTATGGTGAACTCCGCAAATGACATGAGTAGGGAGATTACTCTTGCCAATCGTTGTTTCTATGGGCTAAGACGGCAATTGAGTAGCAAAGCCCTATCTCGAACTACTAAGGTAACTCTTTATAAGACACTAATTATCTTAGTCCTGCTGTATGGCGCAGAGGCATGGGCTTTGACAAAACCGGATGAGGATGCCCTTGGTTGTTTCGAGAGAAAATTTCTTCGAGCGATCTTTGGTCCCGTCTGCATAGACGGTGAGTGGAGGAGAAGGTACAATGCCGAACTATAAGGCCTGTACAAGGACATCGACTTAGCCAGAAGAGTTCACATACAGCGACTAAGATGGCTGGGTCATTTAGAGCGGATGGAGCCCAACGTTCCCGCTAAGTAAGTTTTCGAATCCACCCCGGATGGACGACACAGTAGAGGACGACCTCGCGGTAGGTGGTGCAAACAAGTGGAGGGGGACCTCAACCAACTTGGCGTGCGCAACTGGAGGCAGCTGGCTGGAGAGGTTTGTTGGTTGAGGCCCAGGTCCACCCCGGACTGTAGCGCCATCTAAGTAAGTAAGTAAGAGACACCTATTGGGTTTGTGTGGATTTGCTAAGTAAAACGGTTGAAATTCAAATTGTTAAGGCATTGTTTGCAACAGATGTCACCTGGAAAATGTGCTAGTTCAAATAATTGCTCATAGATGGAACCAACAAAATTTAATTCAAAATCGGTATATATGCACTTGACTGCCCTATAAGTTGCACAATATTCGCATATTTATTACGAATCGATTTTTTATGTAATATGTCCCTGCACACCGAACTACATTCAACGAAATTTGAAACAAGTATGAGTTTCTATTTTTGTTCGCTCTGAACCAAGAGAGCTAACGCTAATGTTGAAACCGACGCGAAGTTGGCTACCAGCAGTCCATATACGTATATATACAGTATGTCAATGGGTCCAACAGTCTTTCACACACGAGTCGCACTCGCACTAAACGGATTTTCTTAAGAGGTGTCAATGCCTCACATTGAAGTCAAAATGGATTTCGTCGTTCATGACGCGTTTCCTATCAAAACTCACAGGTTCCTTGTTGGGAACAATAATTGCCTGGGCTTTCATAACGTATGATGACAATCGTCTGCCGATATCGTTTTGACGATAGTTTTGCTTCACGTAGCACTCAAAATCACTCGTCTAGACAATACGTTTTGCCGATTCAGCTTTTACTTCACTTACCTCCAAAAACTGTCAAACACTATCGTCAAGACGACATCGCTTGCACGATAGCTAAAGAGATATAGTCTTGCTTAGACCCAAGTAGTAATGCTGATGACTTAGACGAGGAACTGTTAAGTTTTGTTAGCAAATATGGTTATTCAACTACTCCACTCCATTTTTCCCTGGAACTAAAAGCAAACGAACTTACAACAGAACATATGAACAACTACGAGTATTACACAACACTCGACCAACTGATAGACATATTCAGGAAACTGAATAATAAAAAGACTTCCGGATTAGATGGAATGCCAAATATCGTACTGAAACATATACTGATCGAAATCATACGGCAATACTGCGCAATCCTCAATAACTTGCTAAATAACTGCTACTTCCCGAATTGTTGGAAAACATCGAAGGTATTTCCAATACTTAAGAAAGAGAAAGATCCTCTGACTCTTCTAATTATAGGCCAATCAGTCTCCTGCCTAACATAGGGAAGGTCTTTGAGATAGTTATCAGCAATTCAATTTTGATCGCGTGCGAAAGAAAGGAGATAATTCCGCGGAACCAATTTGATATTGAACAAACAGATATTAACTGGAATTTTAACGCCAAGAGATGCACGGCTGCCTGCCTAGTGGATATCGAAAAAGCTTTTGACACAGTTTCGATTAACGGGTTAGTTTACAAACTTATCATATATGAATTTCCCCCTCACCTGATAAAGGTAATCATCTCTATGATACGAGAAAAGAAATTTGTTGTAACAGATAGACAATGCACGACAACTAGAGTATTTAATATCACCAATGATCTGCCGCAGGGTACAGTTACTGCACCAATACTCTTTAACATTTATGTTTCCGAAATGTTGAGGGATGTGGATAATTCACTGGCATTCTCCGACGATGTCATTCTGTATGCTCACGGCACAAAAATTGAAGAAATGCAAAATGAACTTCAGCTTAAAGTCAACAGACTTTAGGCATTTTGCCGAGACTGGAAGTTAAAAATAAATACATCCAAATGTGAAACCATGCTGCTCCGCACCCCATTGAGGTGCGGTAATTCAAATTTGCGACACAATTGAAGAAACTTCCAAATAGTAGGTTCTGGTGGACTTCGCATCGAGTCAAAGACTGTTGTGAAGTATTTAGGTGTTCATTTGGCTTATGCTACAATGGTCAAATAAATATGCAGTTGAAGAAAGCAAGGGCAGCATTCATGTCACTCAAAAGTCTCTTTTACTCCAACTACCTAAGATCCGATGTGAAGATCATCTGTTACCGAGCATTTGTGCGTCCAATTCTGACTTATGTGAGTGCACTATGGTGGAATATAAGTCCATCATATATGGAAAAACTAAGGGCTTTTGAGAGAAAATGTCTTCGAGCATGCGTGCAGATGTACAGAAGCACACATTCCGACTTTCGGCATTACGTCTCCAAAAAAATACTACTGGACGCTTCAGGCGTGTCCAGAATTAACAATGTCATTCTGGACCTTGTGAGGAATCATTTCGCATGGTCAGCGAATGTCATTGAAAACGAACTAATTTCCGGATTGTTTTATCCTAACCCTGAGTATTTTAGAAATTCATTGGAAAGTGAATATACCACCTGAAGCATTCTTGTATCTGGACGCACATATGTAGCTACTTATCAGACTCGAGAAATGTTCCCATTATTTATCATGTTGCTAGAAGAGCCACCGACAAGAGAATTCTCTATGTACCTGGACGCTCGGCGGATGAACATACTGATCAGAGATACTGTTCAAGCGTGCATATTATCAATGAAAGCAGAATCAATAACGAGAAACATTGGTGCTTGATTGGGTTGAAGCTTAGGCTAAATTAGTTAGGTTTTTTTTTCTTTTTAGTACCGTTAGTAGTTTTAGTTTAGTTTTACAAAAAAAAAAAATAATACTGCTAAAAAGTTTGTTCGCTCCACATTTTCTTTAAGCCAATATAAAAATGATTAAAATATTTCAAACAAAAATACAATAAGGTGTAGCAAAACTAAAAAACATAATTTATATTAAAGTTCATGTAATGAGAACCATCCAACTGGTCATTTACTGTATAAGATTACTTTGCGTATAAGTAGTTCCCTTATTTTTGCTTATAGACAAATGTACAGTAATACGCCGACCTACGCTACCCCGTTTTACGCGAATTCGGAGATACGCGGTTTTTCTTTTTGATCATCGCGCACATCGGCGTGTTCGGTTTACGACAAGTTCGAACGTGTTCCGTGTGGAATAACAATTCCAATTCCGTAAAACATTACATACGCAGTGCAAATTCGGTTTATGACAAGTTCGGACGGCTATCTCTTGGTCCCACCTATCGCGTAAGTCCGGGGTATTACTGTACATATATTTAATTAGTGGAAATAAATAAGTCTCGAAAAGGAAGATATAGTCTGGCATTGGTTTGTATATTTTGCAAACAAATTAAACTTTTTTTGAGTAATTTTAAAGTGAACAATAGAATTTAAGTGTTTTTTTTTTTTAAATGCAAAAAAATATCCAACAATAGAAATTGATTTTCTGTTTGGTAAATAAGCTAGAGTTTGTAAGCGACTGTAATTTGGACATTCTGTGAACGTAGCTCACTGTAGCATACTGTCATTTTATTCTATGTCTTGTGTCAGTTTTCAGTCAGTTTGGACGATAGACGGGACGATAATGATGGAGCTACACGAAGCAAACTACAGACGAGAGTGTTCGTTGCTATCGTTTAGATGACAATCGTGATGAGAGCCCTGGACTTACTGCATCACACGTTCTTGGGGTGTATATCGCTACAAGATTAGATTCCAACTATTATTGTTCATACATATGAAAAGTCCAAATGTCACGTTCTGCACAGAGGAGGTTGTCTGAGGAATTTGAGATCCAAAGTGGGTTAGGACAATGCTGTATTGTTTCACCAATACTACTCCTATTGGTGATTAGCGATGTGCTTCGTGCAGCTTTGTCGATGGGAAACGGAGGAATTCGATGGACTCTTACATATCAACTGAAACATCTTGACTACGCTGATGTATGCTTACTCATTTCATTTTTATTTCAATGCATTTTATTTGTTCAATTCATTATTTCTTACATGCTAACAAAAACGCTTAAAAACTAGCTTAATTAACTTAACTATCTTATTCTAACTTACTGGCCCCATGCGGGCGCTCTAAGCTAAGCTTAACTCTTACCCTATGTCTTTCGACGTAACCTAACTAAATTTATTTATTATTACTTAACTAATTAACAAAATAGGAACTAAGAAAAAAGTTTATTACATTGTATAAAAAAAAAACTTTGTAAATGGACTTGTTTTTTTAAAACTACAAGATAAAAGTTATAAACTACCTTAAAATAACCTTAAGCTAACTTAACTACGAAGTGTCATTAAATACACTCTTTTTTTTTAAGCCAAGTGCTGTGCTAGATTTTATTTTTTTTTTTTTTAGCCAAGTGCTGTGTCATTTTTTTTTTTGTTTATATTATACAAACTTAAGACTACCTTAAAACTATGTAAGATACCTTAATAGACGACCCGCTCTGCCTACGTTACAGGCTAACCCGGATTAGGGGGAAACGACGACGGCGTTCCCTCTTCTTCAAAAAGCCACCAAAATTGGTCATGCTGCCTACTGACGTCTTCAATGTCGCGGACTGAAACCGCTCTACTGAACCGGAGACGCTCTTCACTACTCTGTGCGACGTCTCGGTCGTAGTTGAGTCGCCTGTCCACAGCTGTTCTGGCGACGTGGAAGATTAGCGTCACCGCTAACTTATCCTGGATCAGACCTCTCTAAAGCCGTTAAGGCGCACACTCTCGTGATAGAGATGGTTAGGGTGATAAGCCCCAAAGATCAGGCTATTCATCGAAGTCACTGCTCTTGCAATGTGCCTTCGAATCATCTTGATCAAGAAATTATCCACTCTGATCAGATTCGCCCTGTTATACAGGACCTCATTAGGATAGAATTTTATGTACTCAGACTCTGGTGTTCTGTACAATCGAAGGCAAGCCCTAAGGCAAGCTCTCTCAAACACCCGCATCTTATCCAACAAGCTTGGCCCCACGTTGAACCACACGGGACATCCATATGCGAGCATAGGCCGAATTAGGGCCATGTAGCAGATTACCTTCACCCTTGCATCAAGTTGGCTGCTATAAAACAGTCTCTTTGCAAGGACGAAAGCAACTTTGGCTCTGGCCAGAGCAGCATCTATATGTTTGTTAAAATATAGATATTGATCTAGCCAGACCCCAAGATATCTGACTACACTTCGACTCGCAAGTGGATGTCCGTGCTGTCCCACGATAGAGAACTTTCGCCAATTTTTTGTGGTGTCCCTAGAGGCCCCAGACAACGGCGTTCTGAATAGGATTGTCTCCGACTTCTGAAAGTTAATCTTCAACTTCCAGTCGTCGCAGTATCTCTTGATCTTATCGAAGTCACGTTGCAAGAGTATTGCAATTACCTCAATCTGATCTGTACGCGACCAAATCGTCTGCGTACGCTATGGCATGGTGAAGTGAACCTATGAGATCGCTCGTGTAAATATTGAAAAGGATCGGCGAATTAACCGCGCCCTGTTGCAGACCATTTTTTACTTCAAAAGTTCCAGCAGACGTCACATTGCCATTCTTCACAATGAACTTCTTACTGGTGAGCATGTCATAAAGTATGTACAGTAGTGGTTTACTTATCCCCAGCCTGCTCAACTTGTAAAAGAGTCCCTCTAACCATACGGTATCGAAGGCCTTCTCCAAGTCAACCAGGCAGGCACCCGTGCATTGCTTCTTGCTTTTGTTCCATTGGATATCCGATACCAGTTTAGACGCCGCATGTATGGTATCATGCCCCGCCTTGAAACCAAATTGATTATCCGGAATTATGTGCATGTCCTCAACCCACTTAGTCAGGGCTCTATGGATCACTTTTTCGAATACCTTGCTGATGTTCGGAAGTAGACTTATCGACCGGAGATTCCCCGGATTGGAACTATCTTTATCCCTTTTAGGAATGGGCTGCACCACCGCTGTTTTCCAATGCGCTGGATAATGGGCATTATTCATTGCATTGTTAAACAGGATGGTGTAAATGTTCACCGCTTCTGGAGGAAGATGTCTAAGCACAATGTTGGGTATACCATCGATTCCCACGGATTTCTTTTTCCTTAGTGATTCGAAGATTGCTTGGAGCTCTGCCTTCGAGATGAACGGGGGATGCACCCTTTCATCGGCGACGGCATTGTGTATGCTTACTCTCTCACAGAATTATGGACATTCATCAAATGCCAGCAGATGTGGAGAGGAAGGCGGGTGTCGTCGGGCTGAAAATGAGTACGGCAAAAACTAAAATCATCATCCTCGGAACAAACTCATCAGCTCAAATACGCATTGCTGAACAACTAGTAGAGAGAATAGAGGATGTCCAGTATTTTGGGAGTATTGCCTCAACCAATGGTTGAACCGAACTGGATATAGCCAACAGGATCGCCAAAACAAAGTCCGCCGGGATGTAGGGATGTAGACCAAAATAAGGCGAAACAATGCAATCAGCTTTAAAACCAAGCTAAGACTGTTCCGCTCCAACGTTGATCAGTGGTGTTATATGGCTGCAGCATGTGGAGAGTGACCACTACTATCACCAGAAAGCTGCAAACGTTCGGTTATGGATGCCTGCGCAATGTCTTAAGGATTTTCTGGCACAATCGTATCTCTTGTGAACACCTATACCAATAGGCACAACCATCCAACGGCGAAAGTGGCAGTGGATCGCACTTTCCGAAACTATGTAACATGTTTCACCAGATAGAAACTCGAAGGAAATGGTTCCCCTAAATTCCGACGAAAAAGACAGCAGGACCTTTATTGGATGAAAGTCAGCTTTTGTCACGAATTCTGCACAATCTGTTTTCAGCACACTTTTCGTCGTGAGTTGTTGTACAGGATCTACTTCTTCTCACCCGTTCCGACTTGAGTCATAAAAAGTTCTCTTATTTACTTTTACCTATGTCCTGTATCCCCTTGTGGGTCCTAGGGCCTCTACTACGCCTACGCGCCATCGTGTACGGTTTCTGGCAATGTGTCTGAGTTCTCCCCAACTTTTCCCTAACTGCCGTGCCTCCTTCTCGATTGTTCTGAGCCATGTTCTCCTCGGACCGCCATGTCTTCTGCCATCCTGAGTTAGAGGGTTCCATTGCATAGCATGGTTCGCTATGGAGCTGTCACCCTTTCGGAACGTGTGACCAATCCACTGCCACTTCCGCCGTTGGATAGTTGTGCCTATTGGTTCCTGACCCGTTCTCTCGTAAAGGTGTTCGTTAGAGATACGATTGGGCCAGAAAATCCTTAAGATATTGCGCAGACACCTATTGACGAACGTTTGCAGCTTTCTGGTGATAGTAGTGGTCACTCTCCACGTGCTGCAACCATATTGCAGCACGGATTCAACGTTGGAGCGGAACAGTCTTATTTTGGTGCTTAAACTGATTGCATTGCTTCGCCATATTTTGGACAACATCCCGAACGCGGACTTTGCTTTGGCGATCCTGTTGGCTATATCCAGTTCGGTTCCACCATCGGTCGAGACAATACTCCCAAGATACTGGAAATCCTCTACTCTCTCTACCGGTTGTCCAGCATTGCATATTTGAGCCGATGAGTTTGTTCCAAGGCTGATAATTTTAGTTTCGGCCGTATTAATTTTCAGCCCAACGACACCTGCCTCCCTCGAATAAGAAGTTCGAAGATCCGTGGAAGCTTTCACATCAAGGAAACCATCGTACAAAAAATAGAACGTGACCGGCACAGTTGGTATTGCCACGTTCAAAGAAGAGATCATTTGAACCCTGTTAAAAGGCAATATCAATGCACGTTCCAAAGACATCGCGATGTAGGAAAGGCAGGCCTATAAACGCCTGGATCAGACAAATGCGACGACATCGGCATTTCATTGGCCTCAGTAACCGAGTGATCCAAAATCGGCAGGCCTGCCGATATTTTCTGAGGTCAAATAGGCGAACCCCACATGCGGATCAGTAGAAATGCGGTGAAGTGGGAGGGTTGTGATCCCTTGTTTTCGGATCATAGCCTCGCTGATAAAAGGAAGAAGAAGAAGAAGACACCTGCCTCCCTCTCCACATCTACTGTCATTTGGTGGAGGTCCATAATTCTGTGGGAGAGTAAGCATACATCGTCTGCGTAGTCAAGATGCTTCAGTTGAGATGTAAGAGTCCATCGAATTCCTCCGTTTCCCGTCGACAAAGCTGCATGAAGCACATTGCTAATCACCAATAGGAATAATATTGGTGAAAGGATACAGCCTTGTCTTACCCCACTTTGGATCTCGAATTCATCAGACAACCTTCCCCTGTGCAGAACGTGACATTTGGAGCCTTCATATGTAGCTTTGATAATAGCAATTAGTTTATCGGGAATATCTCTCCTGCGTAAGGCACGCCAAATAAACTCCCCGTTGACACTATCGAACGCCTTCTCAAAATCGATGAACAGCAGGTGCAGTGGCGATCGATATTCAACACACTGTTCGATGATAATCCGCAGGGTGTTGATGTGGTCGGCACAGGAGGATCCAGAGCGGAAACCTGCTTGTTCGGCATGGAGTGTGTCTTCGAGATGTTGTTTGATTCGCTCAAGGATGATTTTAGCTATTATCTTAGCTACAGCAGGCAGCACGCATATACCCCTCCAGTTTCCGCACTCCATTAAATTTCCTTTCTTAGGAAGCTTGACGATCATTCCATTTTTCCACTCGTTAGGAAAGCTCTCAGCTTCCCAAGCTCTCTCTATAACTGGAAGCAGAAGCTCAGCCGATGTTTTTGGCGTTGCTCGTAAGAGCTCTGCTGGAATACTGTCAAGTCCTACCGCCTTGTTGGTTTTGAGTGCTTTGATCGCGGTAATGATCTCATCTTTACTGGGAATCGTGGTGCGTATTCGGGTACTTCTCACCTCGGGCATCTCAGTCTGATTTGGGAGCATATCGCTAGCGAATACACGGTTCAAAACCGTAGCAAAATCCTCTTTCCATCTCTTGAGCTGGTCCTTATCCGAAATGAGCAAGGAGCCGTCTAGGCTTTTCAATGGGTGTTGGCTGGAGCTGCGACCACCTGTCAGCTCTTTCGTGATTCTGTAGACGGTCCTGCTGTCGCATCTCCGTGCAGCTTCTTCTGCTTCTGTAGCCAGCGCGTTGATGTAGTTGCGCTTGTCACGTCGTACGCTATGCTGAACTTCTCTCATCTTCATGCGATATAGGGACTCTAGCTCGCTTCTCCCTGCTGCTGCGGTAGCTGCAACGCGAGCTTTCAGCTGTTTTCGTTCGTCAATCCGTCTCCATGTATCCTCGGAAAGCAACGCCCTATGTCTTCCCTGCGATCGACCGACAATTCTTTCAGCACTAGATGTAAAAACATTTTCACAGCACACCAATGGTCTTGGATGGTTGCGGGTATTGAGCTGCTGATTGCTTCCACACCTTGCGAAAAGTGCTCCCTTAATTGTTGGCGCACTGAGGGATCACATAGTCTATCGATGTTGAACCTGGGCATTCTTGTGTTGTCGTGGGATCTTCGAACTGCAGCAGTGCGTAGTTGGAGAATAGCTATCATAAGATGGTGATCACGTACTATCCCCACATCTGCCCCTCGCCTGTTTCGGACGTCCAGGAGACTACTTCTAAAGCGGCGGCTGACAGCAAAATGGTCAATTTGGTTGGAGGTTGCTTGCCTGTCATTGGAAACCCAGCTGACCTTGTGGCAGGTCTTGTGCTCAAACATGGTGCCACCTATCACAAGGCGGTTGGCATTGCAGAAATCCACAAACCTTTCGCCGTTGTCATTGCGGTTGCCTAGTCCATGCTTCCCGATTACATGTTTGAGCCCTTCGTTGTCGCTGCCTACCTTGGCATTCAAATCCCCCCTCACTATGACAATGTCTCCATTTGGTGTTGTGTTGAAGACGGCGCTTAAGAGATTGTAGAAGCTCTCCTTTTCGTCCTCAGACGAACTATTCGTTGGGGAGTAACACTGTATAATGGTGACGCGTCGTACTCTAGTCCGGAATCTGGCCGTCAAAATCCTATCAACATGAGGCTGCCAGGAAATTAGGCCCTTGCGTGCTGTTATTGTTAGCAGTAGTCCGACTCCATATTCCCGCGGACTTCCGGATGGTCTTCCAGAATAGAGTAGTACAGTGTCACGCGTTGGAGACTGGTACTCGCCCGCTTCTAACCATCTTACTTCACTTACCCCCAAAATGTCCAATTTATATAGCATGAATTCATTTTCCAATTGGAGGAATCTGGAATTGTAATGACCTTCTCTTCCCGAGTCGAGGAGCGTCTTTACATTCCAGAAACCTATCTTTGTCCGGGTACAATAGCCAAAAGTCGTCAACATGTGATCATTCCTTATCCGAGGCATAGTGTCGGTTTCTGTAGCGGGCAATATTCGGTAACGCAGGTTGCTGGCCCACGTTACCTAGCCTAGAATCAAGGCCCTAGACAACCCGCACTTACAAGTTTGGCCTATACGTATAAGGGTTTATACGTATAGTTGCCCGGGGACCACCACTAGGAGGTAAAGTAAGCACTTCATCACGAACTTGATTGTTGCGCTACTGGCCCAAGCCAAGTTTTGGGCAGTCAGTAGTTTCCCGATCAATCGCAATGCAGGTCCCCAGTTCTCTTGCATCGCATCCAAGTAAAGAAATGGCCACAGAGACTAGGTCAAGCTAATTTTTTCCCGTCAGAGAATGTGAATCAAAGTTAAAACTAAATTTGATTAAATTTCAATTGTAATATGCTAACAAATAGTCAATATTTAGCCTCTCTGCAATCTCCTCAGTTGAAATCCTTGGTTTATTTTCCACTACGTCACGTATACTGTCGTCAACAGATCCGAAAGGCCGTTTAGAGCGGAGTTAATTAACCAAGAAAAATTCACCGTTCCGAGATCTACCAAACCACTTTTTAATTTGCCAAGTTAACGTTCTGAATGCTTTTTATTGCAGTTACAACACTCGTTCCTTTTCGAAACTTGTATGGCGTTACTTGGTGATGGTGTAAGCATTTATCCCCATTTTTGATATTTTTTAACTTTAAGAAGTCTAGTGATAAAATGACTCAAGATGTCACAACCTAACCACTGGTATACAAATTGTTCATAAACCAAACACTAGTTGGTTATACAGGCAACTTTACGCCACGTATGAAAATCAGGCACGAACTTTTGCAAGCACCCAATACTTAGAAGCAATTGCACAGGCGTCTTATATATAAAATACAATATATGTTTGTATGTTTGTTTGTTTGTTTGTTTGTATGTTTGTGTGCTATGAAAAATTTGTGTGTTTTTTATTTAACCCTTCTATTACCTCAGGGTCTTTTTGTGACCCAAAATGACTTTTAAGTAGAAATATAGGTGTTCATAATTTTTTTTAAATTGTGTCCTCTTTACTCAGTGTATGAATTCGTGTATATTTTAAGGAAAAATAATTGTTTATCCTGAAATTGTTTTGGTGAGACCCTACCGGTAGTTGTATACATGCGTTACCTAACGGGTCATTACATGACCCATGCAAATTTTAAATGTGATTTGACATAAAATCAGTATTACCGGAAGGTAATACTCGTAAGTGTATTTTTTTTTTAAGGTAACAGAACGGTTAAAAAGAAAATCTTCGCTCTTATTGAATCAACCTATATGTATTATTATGTACATACATTTTTGAGTCGTTTTCATAATTATAGCACCACACTGTAAATATGCAGTTACTCTTCAAAAACTTGTATCTCATAATGTGATATGAGTAATAGGATAATCTTCGATTCATTTCATGGAAACCTGTTCACTTTCAGTGAAGAGTCAAAATCAACCGTTAGTTACTGAAATTGTAGAAAAAGTGTGTTTCATAATTTTAGCATAACCATTCGTTTCTGATTTCCCCATCAGTTCAGACGCATTTGAGTGTAAAGTTTGTCAATACAAGTATTGAAAGAGTATTGTAAAAATAATACCGCACGGAAAGATATTGATTGCCATTGAAAATGGCAATATATTGGCTATAAAAGAAGGATTGGCGATTGCTCGCCAAATCGGGCATAAGGTAATGTCAATTTTTTTTAAAAATATTGAAGGCTATAGCAAAACCAACTATTTAGGACGCCCAGAAAAATAATGAAACATGTGTCTAGTATGTGTGAGAAGAACTACTGTATGAAGAGCCATAAAGCATAATCCTAAAATTAGGAGTTCAAAAATGAATATTGCACAACGAATAATGCGTCAAACAAATTGCTCGGCTATATATTTTCACACAGGCGAAATTTATGTGTTCCATTCCAAGCATTTAATTATAAATTAGAATTCTGAACTACTATTGTATTTACGTCATTATTTCCAGTGAACTTTTATTTCATGCACAAATACTTTAATTACCATCAAGTATATCATATGGTATATTTTTGCTCTACGTGTATGTACGATTAACAGTCGTAAACATTCGCTGTATCAATTTATTTAGTCATGCTATCAGGCTAGTTCAAAATATCGGTATGAAATTAAAACACGAATTCATGTGAAATATTAAAGTGTACACACTTTTCTGCTCTCATTACTCAGACCATTTCTTCTCATATAATTTAGTCGTTTACGAAAAAAAAAAAAAAAAAAAAATGAAGACAGCAATTCTATAGGTATAATTAAGTATTAATGCATATACTTGTATGTATACATATGTACATATATCTGAATGCATATATGGCGTAAGCTTTAACTACGACAAATAAACGATTAGCTTTGTAAACTAATTCTTACGGTTCATGCACCTAAATTTAAATGATTTGGTAACTGTATAGAGTTTTAGAGACTCTGGGAAATATGTAAGAGTAAATCGTTGCATGACTTTTGGCGCTTTGTACACTTTAATTGCTGTTGTGTGCGGTGGAATTGGAGTCAGCTTTATTTAAAAAAAAAAATAATTTTTCGATTCAAGAAATTATTACAAGTAAATCCCAAAGACAACTGACTATATAATACAAAATTAATAAACCTGTTTGAATTTTCTTTGCTTTTTGCAAATGGCATCACGGATCATGTCATCGCGATATTGACAGTTTTGTAGATACAGATAGATGAATAATGGAAGAACATGGAATAATGGTGTCGATTTTTAGCAGAATAATAAATCAATGACCGTTCGGCAACGACTGGTTGTACAATTTGACGCCTAGTCGCACGTCTTGAAGAGACTCGCTCAGCACTAGATAAAGCAAATGCTGCCAGACAAAGAACATGCCAGTGCATCATGCTGGTGCATCACTGGACGATTTTCAGTGCCCCAATAGCGGATTTTTTATTTATTAACAAAGCCAGATTAATGCCCTCGTGTCTCATGATAATTTTTTCCCGAAAATTGGGGTCGTCGTTAGGCGTTTTTCTGTTTTAGTTCAGAGCAGAGCCTGAACTGTCAAAGAAAAATTCGTGTTTCTTTTTTAGCTCAGACACATCAGAGCTCTGAATTCGTTTTTCTTTTTTCGTTCAGAGCATGCTCTGAGCGCACTCTATGAGCTCTGGATTAATTGGCTGAGCGTTCAGAGCAAAATCCTGAGCACAGTCGTTTTTCGTGTTTGACAGGAGTGGACGAAGAAAAAAAAAAAGGAAAACAATTGAAATGGCGGACGAAATTTGTTGTTCTGGTGCAGAAAGTAAATATAATATAAAAAATAACTATCAATAGATATTCTATTCATATTTTGACAGCTCAAGCTCTGATTACTAATCAAATGACTCAGAGTGCTTAACTGTGTTTCATAAACAAATCTGAACGCTCTGAGCACGCACGGTTCAGAGCACGTTCAGAGCGCGCTCGATGTGCTCGAGCTCTGCTCTGAACGAAAAAAGAAAAACGCCTAATATGTGGGCACCGTGGCACAATGGTTAGTGTGTCGGGCAACGCACGCCATGAACGTCTGACAAACACCGGAATATTGTTGTCTCGAGAAAGTTTCTCAAAACAAATCGCCCTTCAGATACGGCACTAAACTGTAGGTCCCTTCCATTCGTGTGAACAATATAACACACACAACATGAGTGCTTGCGAGAAGCTATTCCCTGGCACTTAAAGGGCTGCTGCGCCAAATATTTATTTATTTGTACATACTATGTACAAGACGTGCCATGATTGCCGTGCCATCAGGTAGGCGACTCCCCGGTAGGCCTAGAAATAGATGGTTCGATTTAGTCCGACATCTCTCCTGGAACCGTCTGATGAGTTGGAGTCAGTGGCGGAGGATCGAGAAGAATGGAGGGTTCACCTGAGCATCTTACACCCACGACCCTCATGAAGGATTAGCCGGCCATTGAAAATGTATGTATGTATGTACTATATATGTAGTTTTTTTTCTTATTAATTGAAAAATAAAAAAATTGCATTTGCACTTATCCGTTTTAAAAACAATGGATATCTTTATTCGGGGTTTTGAAAAGTTGTTCACTTATGAAGAAATTGCACTTAAACGTTTTGCACTTATGCGAACAAATTTGTATAGAAATCGCGTGAAATAGCTAGGGGCTTCTAAAGTTGTTGCCCCTTATGCGATTTTTCCACTTATCCGTTTTCCGCTTATACGTTCTCGATGTATTCGTATTTATCCAGAGCTAGAACTTTTACAGGAATATTTAGAACTGTTCCATGTGATTACGTAGCACTTGCAAGTGCTTTGTGCACTGATGATTCGGAATTTTCGAGATTTAAGATCTCCATGTGAGACTGCTGCGCACTTCATTTAAGCTTGCGGAGGGTGTTTTTCGGATTTCTCCTACGGAATGCGTATTTAGCTTAGTGGCTGTTTTTTACCCCACACCTTAACTGTAATAATTAAGTTTTAGACAATTTATTTCGTTGTGTTCTTTGTAGCAATGCTTTTTTATATGTATTTTTACAACAATGAATAAAACTTCTTCCTTTTCTTTGGCAAACGTGTTCACTCTTGTGTGTCCTGTCAGAGAGAAAATCTACCTATCGCGTTCTACGCCATCTGAAGGTCTTGCTCGCAGAGGAAGGCACAACGCTATTGCCAGTATTACACTTATTAAATAATTCAAAATTATTTTATTTTATGCATATATATAGTATATAAAAATATTAGCTCCTATAAAATTTGAAATTTTTTTCGAAATTTTAATTACCTACGTATACTTACACATAAATAATAAAGCTTCCTCGTGGTAAATACAGTAAGCCCAAATTATTATGTTTACTCAAAGTTCATTTTTATCAGTAATTATTGGAAAGTCCAAGAACGAAGATCAACAAATGGTGGTAGTTAATTGGCATAATGACAACTCCAATATTGATCAAATAATTAATGAGAATGAGTAAGGGTTTTATATAAAAAAAATAATAAAACCACGTTGTTAAAGTACAATAAAATGAATCATTCACAGAAAAGATAAACCTAGATATTGTACGAGTTCATAGTGCACATTAGATATGAGAAAGTAACTGAATAAAGGTAAGCAACCATTTGTTTACCTCTTATCTTCTTTGCTGGAAGAATATTTAGTAGTATTTAGAAGAATATTTGGTACTTTTTTTTATTATAAAGCAGTCATCACTGTTAATTCACTCTCCAATGTGAAGGTTTTGTGTAAAAGCTTCTGCAGGTAAAGGGATAACAAATACAAAAATTTTACCATCACATGTGAAATGTTCCAAAACCAAAGATCTTTAGGTTTGTGTAGGTTAACTTAAGTGTATTCTGTTCGTTAGGATTCACTTAGACCAGAGAAGGCCCATTGTATGTTTATTTAAGTTGATGGTATCCGTTACAACTGAAATTTTTAAATTTTTGACTGGACTTTTAAGTTTTTGCTCAAGATAAACTTGAGTGCATGTATACATATGTGTATATCAGGTGAAAACGTATGAATATTTCTGCTTACATAGTAACCATGTAGCACATACTGAACATATACGCGTGCGCCTATTCACAGTACCCAAAAGATGTTCGAAAGCTAATGGTGAGTTCGCAGATTGAAACTAAACAATTCGTTTTTTTCTGGGATCGACTATACTCGTACATAGTCACTTTCACTTATTTCTGTGTATAGTGGGAATCAAAATACTGTTGTCTGTAATATGTGCATCCTTACACATTTCGTCGCCACTAGATATACTGCAGAATCGAATTAAGAGTCTAGTCAATTCAAAATAGGTATACAGCCAGATATTGTAATAGGATTTCGAGATATGTAAGCATCTTACTACTTAACCACGTTCCAAGGCTTTAGTTTAAAATGTAACGCTAATATTACTAGTAGACAGACTTGGGATTAAAATACTATCCCGAAAAATCAACACTGGAAATAAGCATACACTGATAAGTCTAAGACAGGTGATGGTGTAGAGGCTATAGTGTTCTCAGTACTACTTGACATAAGGCAATCTGGTAGACTACCGGATTATTGCAGATTATTGCAAAACGCATGTTCGTGAAGCGGCTGAGTAGTTATTGGTAAGATTGCTGTCGAATACGGACATTGTCACTTATTCCAATAGTTTTAAAAGCACTGATCGTTACAACCAGTTCCAACGATAGTTTAATGTTTTTCCGTGTTACCATGCAAGAAAGATGTGGTCCCAGTATCCGTAGGCACTCTAATTAGGATACTAGCAAGGGTTTTAGTCACTGAATAAACACGCTGCGAAACTAAGGATTCCAATGTGATGTCCATCGTTCAGTCTGTTTTCCTTTATCACTATCGAACAGAGTAACCAAGAGAAATCACTTTATTAGACATGTTCACCACAACCAAGTTTTCTTATACTGCATTCGCTACTGCATTACAAGGAAGACGTTATGGAGCAACGCGTTTGGAGTTTCATTGTTTGTAAAGAATTTTTTGTTCAGTATTTCTGAATTGATACTGGCCAAAAAGTAATAAGCAGAATAAACGAGCTACGAGAGTGTAAAAAAGCTCAATCTACCGCCACCCTGAATTCGCATATAGAGCTTTGTTCTGAATTCTGTTAAATATTTCAAATATAAAAAAACACCAACCGCCAACTTGTTCGTATGCCAAATCAAAAGCTGCGCTATTTTCACTATTTTCTTACTGCAAATGGTTATTTTTTAAACTCTTGTTTGAAAAGCGAATGTAAACGCCTCTATCAGTTGCTAAAATTTTAATTTCGAAACAATCAGGCGCGTTTGACAGCTCTAGCGAATTGTTCGATGCAGCGCAGTTTAGTGAGTATATTCATACAATTTTTATTTACTCACATGGCGTGTTTTGGTTATAATTATACAAAGCAAAGTGAGATTTTCAAAAAAACGATCCCCACTCAATCCGGTTAAAAACGCTTTTTTTTTTATTTGAAGATGGGTGATTGAATTGAAATTTAAGTGAAAAGTATGAAAAAGTTGTGCTTGCATTTGTGAAATACAACTGAATCATTTAACTTGAATCAAATTGAATTCATTTTTTTGCACTTTTTTTTGTTGAAATCATATACAGTACTACCTCGATAATGTGAACTAATTAAAACAAGGGGCTGTTGAAAATTTTTTTCAATTAAAAATAAGAAAATGTTTGAATAACAAATGCCCATATAAGATGAAAATGGTTCTTCCCCCAATAAATAACATTTGGTACAACATGGAAAAAATATGTCTAGACAAATTACTGCAAATATCAAAAGAAGAATGCAAAATATTGAGGAAAAGCTCACATTATAGAGGTGTGAACATTTCAAAGTTCACATTATAGAGATGGTAATGTATAGATTTGTGAGTTCACATTATCGAAGTTCACATTATCGAGGTAGTACTGTACTTAGTTAGTCAGCCATTCAGCGTATAATGAATACGATTAAAACTCAATATATGCTTGCAGGTGAAGTGACGTCCGACCAAGTTCGTAGCGCCTGCAAGCCTACCAGCAGTTACACAAAAACTTGTCCACTTTAGTGGAACACGAAAATTGCTGAGCTTATTCGCAAATCAAGAGTAAGTTAGAACCTCGCTAAAGAAGGAGTCATCGATTGGTCCACTTACAAAGAAACCGATCAAATACTCAAGAATGAGATCAAGTTCTCAAAGAAGATCTCTTGGAGGAAACTGGCAGGATCTATCAAATCAACGATGGAGGCGTTCGGTCTTAGGGATCATCACCCGCATCTTATATCAATAGGGGTGATGGTACTTAGGCAGATGCTGGATATTCTAATGAGCACTCATTTTCCTGCCACCAGCACCCGTGGCAGGACTTCATGCGGTTGCAAATGATGAAGGAAATCTAACCACACGACCCCAAAGGACTACAGACCAAATCAGTCTATCGTCATTTAAAACATTGGAACGACTCATAGACGTACACATAAGGAATGTGATCGCCGATAAATACGTATCTAGATCACAACATGCGAATATGAAAAGCAGATCGGTAGATACTGCTTTCTGCAGAGTAGTATCCACCCGAGGAAAAAAATATCTCGATCACAAGGTATACACGCTGGGAGCGTTCTTTTATATAGAGGGAGCTTTTAACAATGCAAGCACCGATGCAATATTAAACAGTTTACGCAGAGCTCAATTGTCTACCGGCCCCTGCAATTGGGTAGGTACGACAATTAAGGCACTTTCGATCCTTAGCGATAGACTCAATTATGCACGGCTACTAGTTAGTAAATAGGTAGGTAGCCGAGTTCAGAGTCTGAACTCCGCGAAAAAAATGCGGATTAAAATAAACCACATAAATTAACTTTTCTAAAAATTATAATATAAGTATTGAGAACCCTTCAAGTCATCTACTTTAAAGTATTGTAATAGCGTAGTTCTAAGTTTATTTGAACTATAAATTATCTCAGTGTTAGAGTGAAAGAATACACGACTAATAAAAAAAAAGAATCTCCCTGTAGAGTAGTCATCTAGAATTACGAATCAAATGTCTATGCTGTTGAGTTTTACGAGAGCGCTGAATCGTATCCTGTACCATTACTAATTGTAAATAGACGGGGTTTGTATGCATATTTAAAAGCGACATTCTAAATTATAGAGAAAGAAGAAGTTTTATAAAAATTTGTGAGCTTTTATTAGATGTATACGTCTTTAGGTACATACTTGCATGTATTAGCAGATAATATCTATGGCTTGAGCTCGATTTTCTAAAAAAATATGTAGATTTATTGCTTTTACCTTTAAGTATACACCCATAGCACGGCATCAATTCCAGTTATTGAACTCAAAAACGGATATTGTAGCGATGCTAATGCTGCCAAGGTGCTAACGTTCTACATCGGCGTCAATATAGCGTGTACGATTTTTTGTGGGGGCTATAGAGCAGTAGAGCACAAGGAAGTTCGATTCCGATACACCTCTGTTGGTGCAATGAAAGACCTCGTTCAGTTTTTATTTACATATAAGACTTTATTCAGTTCGATTAATAAATCCTCTTGCGAGTGAACATATAATAAATTATAATAATCAGCCAAGGCGTAAAATGATAAACAAAACCGGAGAGCAAGGAGAGGTGTGATGCGATTTCCCAGAAGACAGTAATGTAGAGTCGAAATGATACTCAATCAAAATGATAACGCATCAAACTCGGTTATGGCGTGCAAGAACTGTGGGATGCTTCTCAAAAGGCAGTAGTGCACCGCCGAATTGATTGTCAGCTCAAACTACTGCTGATTGAACAAAAATGAAAAATATGCTATCGTTGCCGGCTATTTATACGCGTTTGGCAGAGCTCTTTAAATAACTTTATTTATTAAACTCAGCTGGAGGTGCTTTTATATAATAAAGCTTCACAATATCAAGCACAAATGGATGAGTACAGTACCAAAAAAAGTTTTCAGGTTTAAAAATAAGTTAAATATTCCTAATTATAAAATTTTGAAGTTATGTTTTAAAGTACAATATAAAGTAAAATAAAAAAAATAAATTATAGGTTGTTATAGTCTCCCCCTCAGGCGCTAAAATCGTCTCGATGAGACGACGGGAGTGTTTGTCATCTTCGGTGGGCGTCGTCGTCTTCGTAGAATTCGAACTAGTTCTTCATCTCTGTCATTTTTCGTTGGGGTGTATTTGGTTAGAGAGAAAACATGATATGTCCCCAATGGAATGGTTAGGTAATCTTTGGAAGCAACTTGGTAAGTCATTGCTTAGTATGTCGGAACACTGCGCGTGAGGTTCCAAATTCGAATCCCAGAAAACACCAAAAAGTTTTTTCACGGTCCCACCTCTTGCGAACATCTGGCAAACATCCGAGTGTATTGTTGTCACGAAAAAGGTTTTCAAAATGCTCTTCGGATACGGCACTAAACTGTAGGTCCCCTCTATTCGTGTGAAAAATATAACGCACATAACATGAGTGGTTGCGAGAAGCTGTGCCCTCGCACTTGAAAAACTGTTGCCCTAAATATTTATTTTATTTTTTATTCAGTTCACTAAATAAAAAAGTGAACCTATCCAAATAAATTATAATAATCATCCAAGAGGCAGTAGTCAGCCAATGGCAAGAAGAATAAACAGAACCAGAGAGTAAGGAGAGCCGGTGTGATGCGATTTCCCAGAAGACAGTAGTATACCGTGGAAATTGTACTCACATCGAACTCGGTTATGGCGCGAAAGAAGTGTGGGGTGCTTCTCAAAAGACAGTAGTTTACACTTGAACTGATTGCCAGCGCAAACTCCTCATTGAACAAGACGAAAAAATATGCGAATGGTGGCGGTTATTTATACGCATTTGGCAGAGGTTTTTAAAGAACTTTTAGTATTAAATTCAGCTAGAGGAGCTTTTACATAATAAATATAATTATAATATAAAAGATCAACTGGAGGAGCTTTTTAGTACAGTACTTATAAAAGTTTTTCGGTTTTGAAAATAAGTTATATAATCCAAAGTATAAAATTATACATATACAATTATAAAATTTATAAGTTGTGTTTAAAATATAAAGTGAAAAATGATAGGTCGTTATAACATGAAAAATGTAATGTGCTTGGAAATCTTATAGAATCATGAATTTAATCAAGCTATTATGTCTAATTATCACAGATATAATCCTCCTGTCTGCATGTATCCGGTATTACTGGGGCCCTTGAGGGGTGGGTAGTCGGGAGGTCAGGATCTCCACCTCCACCTACATCAACATTTTACAACTTATCTCCTTTATCCCCTCGTGTGGCTTTTAGCAAAAAGTTTCAGCCTTTTTCAACTCTTCCCTAATTGCCGAGACTCTCTCTCTCCACACTTCTGTGCCATGTACTTCTCACATGGTTAGGTCTTTTGCAATTCTGGGTTAACAGTTTCCAATTATATCCAGTAATTAGGTTTGGAACTGTTGCTCTGACGTATGACCAATCCGCTGCCACTTCCGCCCTTGAATAGTTAGGTCCCTAACCCGTTTTTTGGAAAAAATGTCCATTGGAAGTACGCCTGGGGCATAAAACACTTATATGTTCTATAATTTCGAATAATTTTTTTTAAAAGGAACCTTAAGTGGGTGTGTCAATTGGTAGATTGGTTAGTTGAGTGTGTATCTAATCAATTTTCCGGAAAATGTTTATAGATTTATATATCAATTTGAATTAAAATAGGAGTACAGATACCATGAAAATTGTCAATTTTTGAAAACCGATTAAAAACAAGGTACTGTTATACACCATTTTATCACAAACCCTGTACACCGCCTAATATCCCTCAATTAAACCAAATATTAATACATATTTTAAAAAAAATTATTGGTATCTATCATTGGTTAGAAAATGAATTTCTTTTGCAAAATTTTCTCAAAAAAATTGGTATGCAATATTTTTCTATATTAAGAGCATTATTCGATTAGAAATATCGATCCGAATCAACGGATAGATAGCGAAGAAAAATATTTAATTAATTTTGAAAACCAGTCAGTTATATGTATATGTAATTGGTTGGCAAAAATATTCTGCGCCATCTGCTTATTTGGTTAGAATTAACCAGATTATGGAATTTAAACGTAATCATTAAAACTGTTTTGAGAAAATCCAATCTTAAGAAAAGTACTGCTAATTTTAAAATTGAAATAAAAATTTGGATTTCACGTTGAATTTTTTGAATACTCTCAGAAGCCATTCTCCCAGTTTAAAATTTTTATTTTTAAATTCTCCTTAAATTGTGCGTGGGCTATGCAAATAATGCGACAACATGTAGAAAAACACGGTTTCTTTATATTTCGCAGCATTTTCTAGTAGTTTCTAGTAAAGTGTGGTTCCATTTTAAAAATGTTTGCATTTGAACGGATTCGGTCTCTCTCTCTTTCTCTTAGCTCGAAATTCTGTACTCCTCCCCATGGGTGCCCGCGGGAAATGGCTAATCCTAGTTCGCTAGGTTAGTGTCAGCTAAGACTAACACGCACGCATCAATCGTGCGCAGTGGTCATCGAGAATGAGGTAACAACAGATACCTAACTCCCTGGTGGTGTGAGCTTTAGAACCGTGCCGAGGGATGGAAGACTGGGGGTTAAACCAGTCCTAACGAGCTCCTGTGGGCGCCCTGGCAGGGCCCACAGTAAGTTGCGCCTTATCTTAGCATGCCGGTAAACTAAGATCGACCAGTTGTTCCGTGCTTACTCGTGGGAATCAAAATGAATAATGAAAACTAAACAAAATTACAAAAAACAAAAAAAAAATGTAATTATACCTGGGGAAGTACTCTCTGGACAGACAGGGATGGATGAAACAGGGGTCGATGATGTAGTGTCATCCCCACATTCTTCCACGTCTAGGCTAGAGAAGGAGCCTGAGGACGTTTTACTGGCTAGCGACAGCGAGGATGCTGACAGCACACTCACTGACGCTAGCGCAATGGGAAGTGAGCAGGCTAGTACTCTCACTTCTGTAATTAAGGGCGATAGTGGGTTGGCGGGTACTCCGATCTTATTAGAGCAGGGCACACGTGAGTTGGCTGGTACTCTCACAAAAGTTTAAAAAAGGTAGCAGTGAGTTGGCTGGCACTCTCACCAAATGTGGCAAGGGAATAGTGACCAAAGGGACTAGTAGCGCAGCTGGCGAGAGCTCTGCTGCTCCTAGTTTCTCTGAAGTCGTGCGGAAGGGTAGCAGGAAAAACGCACAGCAACTGGAGAAGATGCTTGTGCGCAATGCTCGACAAAAGGTCGAGAGTGCTAAGCGCAAAGTCGAACAGTTCGGGGGGTGTGACGTTAACTCCTTGAGTATTTGGCATAGGTTGCAGCTTGATCGGCCTAAGGTAGTCTTAGCCGATGAGGCTGCCAGGAAGGCTGCACAGGCAGGTGAGGCTAGAAGTAGGGAGGAGCTGGGGGCCTCTACGAGACTGGAGTAGAGCCCCCCAGAAAAACTGAGGGCACAGGCAGGGAGGGGGAGACTTCAGCTGCGGGGGCCAGTAGGGTGGCGTTCCAAAGTAAAAGGAAGAAGATGTCTTCCACTGAGGATAGTGACCTTCAATTCGACGGTGCTGGATGCGAATTGGGCCGGAAGGTTGTTGCCTGTGGGAACAAAGCCTCTGCTGACTTCCTCAGACAGTTTATTTCGGAGGTTGGGGAAGTAGGGAGCGGGACTCAGCTCAAGTGCGTGACTATGGCTAGATACATTCCGCCCAAAGCTTGGGTCTGGGTTCCGCTACCGTACACTTACCCAGAAAAACTGCTTGGTCTCCTCCACATGCAGAACAGGGAGTTGAAGGCCGATACATTTAAGGTGCTCAAGACAGGTCCTAGGAAACAGTTTGGTCAGCACTTCTTGCTGGCCCTAAATAGGGAATCGCTGCCATCCCTTGAAAAGACCAAAGGGATGGTGCGACATAGTATGGGGAAGGTGCAGGAGCAGTTGGTAAGGAAGGACAACTGGCTCTTCATCGTGGGCTGCGATGCAAATGCACATCACTCGCCATGGGGTAGCAGTGATACTTATACAAGAGGTGAGTGTCTTTTTGATTTCATTCTTTCGACCAAGCTCACCATATGCAATAAGGGATCTACGCCAACTTTTATAGTAAGGAACAGACAAGAAGTGATTGATATAACTCTAGCTTCTTGCTCTGATCACCTAGCGGTAGAAAAATGGAGGGTTTTGGAGGAGGCATCTCTTTCTGATCGCAGATGGATACGCTTTCAAATTAATTTCCAAACTAGGGCTAGCAACAGCTACATAAACCCTAAGAGTACAGACTGGTGTTTGTATACAGATGTAGTAAGGAAACATCTTAAGGATGGGCCTATTCGCAATGGCGATCCTCAAGATATAGATAAGGCGGTAGACAACTTAGCCAAAGTAATGAACATGGTATTCGAAAGGGGCTGTCCACTAAGAAAGAAGTCCAAGACGTCCCAACCTCCTTGGTGGAGCAAGGAAATTAACTCCAAAAAAACAGGTTAGGCATTTCTACAACAGGGCCAAAGAAATAGGGGACGGTACTACATGGGATGAATATATGGACCGCAAGCGGGAGTTTAAGTACTTAATTAGGCAATCAAAAAGAAAGTCGTTGAAGGAATTTTGTCAGTCCATTGCGGATACTAGTGAAGCTTCCAGACTTCGCGAGATGCTAGCTAAAGACACTTCTGTCCCAAGCTTCATCAAAAAATCGGACGGCTCGTAGGCAGAAAATAGCGAAGAAGTTTTAGAAACGTTAATTGAAACTCACTTCCCAGGAAGTAGATCATCAATGGATTCTACTACTAATAGCTGCTCGTATAATGGTAGGTCAATAGGGGACGACGTAGAAAATCTCATTACATGGATGAATCTGCGATGGGCTATTATGTCATTCGCACTATTCAAAGCACCAGGCCCTGATGGAATTTTGCCAGCTATGCTGCAAAAAGCTCCAACCAAGGTCAGAAGCAGGCTTAGGGAAATTTGTAAACATTGTTTAAGGTCATGTTACGTACCAGTGGCATGGAGGGAAGTGCGGGTTATATTCATACCTAAGGCAGGTAAACCAAGCCACAGTTCAGCGAAAGACTACAGACACATAAGTCTCTCGTCATTCCTCCTCAAGACACTTGATAGCCTTCTTGATATTCACATCAGAAGTAAGTGTTGCAACGGGATTCTGTGCAAAGCTCAGCATGCATATTTGAAGGGGAAATCGGTGGAAACAGCTTTACACGACGGAGTAGGGAGTAGAAATTAGCCTTCACCATAAGGAGTTTGCACTAGCAGCCTTCCTAGATATAGAAGGTGCGTTCAATAACGAAGAAGGAAGGGCCATCAAACAGGCCCTAGAAACTATGAATATCGAGCATAGCGTTACCAATTGGCTCTGCAATATGCTCGGCACTAGAAACGTTAACTCCACTATCCGAAACAGTTCAATAAGAAAATCCGTTACCATAGGGACTCCCCAGGGAGGCGTTATCTCACCCCTCCTCTGGGTTCTAGTCATCGATGGGAAACTTAAAGAACTAAGCAACACAGGCATAAGCGTCACTGCTTACGCGGACGACGTGGTGATTTTAGTTCAGGGAAAGTTCCTTGACACATTAAGTGAATTTATGGAATCAGCTCTTAATAGTCTTGAAAAATGGGCTAGATGGTGTGAACTACAAGTCAACCCAGATAAAACTGAATTGGTACTCTTCAGTACAAAATACAAGATACCACCCTTCAAACTGCCTAAGCTAGCAGGGGTGGAGCTTCCCCTTTCGGATCGCGCTAGATATCTTGGTATAATGCTGGATCGGAAACTAAATTGGAAACTTAACATACAGGAACGAGTCCGCAAAGCTTATAATGCTCTTTTCATCTGTAAGCGGATCGCGGGGAAAAAATGGGGGCTGAAGCCCGCAATGATGCACTGGCTATACATCATGATAGTCAGACCCATCCTTAAGTATGGGGCTCTTGTGTGGTGGAAGGCAACGAATACGAAAAACACACGGGATATGTTGGCCATGGTACAAAGAACAGCTTGTATTGATATCACAGGTGCTCTACGCACAACACCTACGGCTGCACTCGAGATCTTTTTGTATCTTTTACGACTAGACCAACAAATTTAATTTCAAGTGGGCAACAGTGCGCTACGGCTCACTAACGTTGGTCTCTTCAGGACTAATAACATAGAACACAGCTCCATTCTCAAGGAATCTTTTCCCGGAATCCCTGGCGAATCGGACGATATACTTGGCACCTTAGACTTCGACACACCATACGAAGTACTGTATCCTATTAGAGAGGACTGGCGAAGGAAGACGGTCTCTGTCCATAACGCTAAGGGAATTATTCGGGATAAAATCATTGACACGGCTAATCTAAGATGGTTAAACTTAGATGGCCACAGGGCGTCTAAGGTCTTGTGGCCTGTGTTAGATCGCAGGAAATCTGGGAAGATTAATAAATTAGATAGATCGAGGCTAAGAACAGCGATAGGAATACTCCCTGGCCACTGTTTCCTAAGGAGGCATGCCATGAGACTTGGGTTATCCGATACGGATGTTTGTAGGTTCTGCGACGACCTACATGTCTCAGAGGATATATCTCATATACTCTGTGAATGTCAAGGAATTGCCAGGACAAGGCTAAAGCACCTTGGTAGATACTTCTTCGACAACCTTGAAGAGGTGAGGTCCCTGAACCATAACAAGGATCTCTTCAGATTCTGTAGGGAGATTAATTGCTTGGGAGAATGGGTTTAGGTCTTCTGTCGTAAAGGTTCCCTAGGGATCGCGATGTGCCCACTTTGGTGCCTAGTGTTTTATGATAACCTCTTAACCCTACCTGACCTAACCTAACCTAATCTGTGTGTAAAATGCTGGAAAGAAGATACACAAAACGACGGTGCGGAGATTCGTGGCATTAGTCAACCTACCCAGAGCATTATTTGCGCTCAAGAAGGAAAATAATTCGCCTCAAAAACAAACAAAAAATTATGAAAATGCCGAAAGACACTCAGCCTACACTCAGGTCATACATGATTCTCGGTACTTCGGTGCTGTGTATGGTAACTTCTCCAAATATAATACAACTGCACCGAGTGCGGCACCGATACACACTGTCTTAAGTGGAGTACAAAGGTTAGGTTAGGTTAGGTTGGAGGGAAGTGCACTTAAGTGCTTATCACGGGGGCCATTCGGTCGATTGTATTTCCCTTTGTAGTGTGGAACCTATACTTAAACGATTATCTTGCATTCGGTTCTGTTGTGAAGCAGCCTGTGCTTTTTACGAAGCCTATCATTTTCCTTAGTGGGACTTGTATGAGATCCCCTAGTTCGTCAAAAAACCTGTTCCCTATATGACGGAGGCGGCGGTTTTGAAGATTTGATGGTTTCTGTCCCCTCAGAACACATAAGACCAACACAATTCTTAATACACAAATGAAGCTTTATTAATTTGGAATTACATTCTTAACCTATGCAGTCCGCTTTCCTATATTTTGCCTATGATTCGATTCCCTTGCGCTTGGGCTTCTTATTCTTGGGGCTTTTAAGACTGTCCTGGAACTATGGCAATTTCTTTGACATCACCAAATCCGAATGTATGTATATCTCTATGGAAGTTGTTTGCCAGGGCCCCCAGAGCCTTCCTTGGTCGTCGTTCTGTTGTGTTAATTTTATTTGAAAATAATATTAGTGACAATTATAGTAATAATATAAATAAATTGTAATTACATCTTAGAAAACGTGTGTATTTTTGTACATTTTTTAGCTTTTTCGTTCAGCGCCCACTAGAGATTTGGCCCCGGGTGCTAAATTATTATGACGTTTCAATTGAATGTAGTAGATTTTGCTTTCTTTTTGGTACAATTAAGGACAATTGTTGCCATTTGCAAACTCTAGATATAATTAAAACATCAGATAGCTATTGCATGGAGAAAACATTTTTATTAATAAGAAAATTTAACTTATGGATAACCTCGTTAACTACGAGTTAGTTAACTCATTGGTTATCGGTATGTTAGCGATTTTTTATTAATACGGCTGCCAGTGCTTAAAATCTGCTGCACTTTATAATATAAATCATGTATCCCCTAATTGGATCTGGGAGGATGAACGTTAGTTTATCCCAGGCACTCAGACAAAAGAAAATAAAATCTATTATCAAGTGAGTCAGCTAATGACATAATTTTGTTGGGTGACTTCAACATAGACATCTTACAAAATTCGATTCTAGTAGACAATTATTTATTTTTACTGTCATCTTATGGCTTGGAATCATGTATAAACAGACCAACTCGTATTTCAGACTCTACTCGGACTTGCATTGATCACATCATGGTGCGTTTTTTTAGCTTCCAAAAATTTCTGCTTAGCAGCTCCATTTTAGATTGTTTGAGCTTGAAATTCGTTTCTGGTACAAGTTCAAAAAACTTGCCTTCCTGTTCTTCCATCGTTAAAACTGATTATGTTGCGCTTAATAATCTACTTCGTTTTGAATGCTGGGATAACATACATATTTAGTGAAAGTGATCCTTCAAGGGCTTATTCTACATTTATTGAAACCTTAAAAAAGTATGTCAAGCAATGTTCGAGAGAAGAGTGAAAAGTACGACCAAAATTAAAAAACTAAAACCTTGGATAACTTTTGAGTAAATCAATAAAATTAAAGAGAAGAACAAACTTCACAAGAAAAAAGTCAAAAATCCAAATAATATAGAAATCTGTACTGCCTATAAACAATTATGTAAGGATATATCTAAAGATGTTTTGTTGTGTAAAAATAATTTTTATTTAAGTAAGTTTTTAGAGTTCAAAGGTGATTCAAAAAAAGAATGGAATTTGGTCAAAGAAATACTGAACAAATCAAATCAAATCGAACAATTTCAAAGCCTGAAAGTTAATGATGTTATCATCTCCAACTCCAAGGATTTAGCTGATAAATTCAATGATTATTTTGCCTCTGTCGGCTCTAAAGTGGTGTTAGATATTACATAAAGTAGATAAAAGCCTTACCGGCAAGAATGTATAAACCCGCACCAGCAGCCGAATATGAAAAAGCCGGTACCCAGAGGGCAAAGAAAACGACACCGCTCTGAAGTAATGCGATACGCGGTTCCGGAGTGGATGGTGTCAAGTAGAAAGAAGGGGTTAATGGTGGTTGGTTTTTTAGTGAGTAGTGAATCTCACACTACTAGAAACAGAGCGGGAATGTTTCCTGTGCGCATTAGCATTTTTCCACTACCCCCTAGGCAAAAAAAAAAAAAAAAAACTGGTGTTAGATAGTTGTCCTGTTTTTAATAAAAGCGAATGTTTAGCTCATGAAGTGTCATTCCCTCAGAGCTTCTTTTTTGATCCAATTAAAAAGTGGTGTTAGATAGTTGTCCTATTTTTAATAAAAGCGAATGTTTAGCTCATGAAGTGTCATTCCCTCAGAGCTTCTTTTTTGATCCAATTACGTCTTTTGAACTGTACAAAATTATTATCTCACTCAAAAACTCTAATTCTGAAACTACTCGGTGCTTTTCTAACAACTTCGTGAAGAAAATAGCTTTGAACATTTGTGACACTTTATGTCATATTTATAACAAGAGCATTTTTAATGATGTGTTCCCAGACGACTTAAAACAAGCGAAGTATTACCTTTATTTAAGAAAGGTGACAAAACTTCATTAAATAATTATAGGCCAATCTCTTTACTTTCAGTATTTTCTAAGATATTTGAAAAAGCTATAAAGAACAGAATGAGAGAAAATCACATTTTTTAGTGAGTCTCAATTTGGTGTTCGTACTGGTTTTTCAACTGAAGGAGCCCTCTTAAATTTCTGTACAAATATTTATAATAGTTTTAATAGCAGAAATTTAACTGCAGCTCTATTTATCGACATTACAAAAGCTTTTGATACCGTCGATCATCAAATACTTTTGGACAAACTGTACAAATGTGGTTTCAGGGGAGTAATGCATATTTGGTTCTGTTCATATTTATTTGGCAGAGGGCAAAGGGTTAAAGTTAATGGACAACTCAGTTCCAATAGCATGATCTCTATAGGAGTTCCCCAAGCTTCCGTGCTTGGTCCGATACTTTTTTTAATTTTCATTAACTCGCTTTTTTCACAAAAATATCGAAGCAAAGTTAATGCGTTCGCTGATGATATGGCATGTGCGTTTCAGAGTGACTGTGTTCTTAATCTTTCTGCTGACATAAATCATGACCTGGAGGTCTTAAGTCATTGGTTCCAAATGCATAAAATGGTTATTAGTGACAAAACTAAAATTATGTTTTTTAATGTTTGTGGTAAGGAAGTTGACTATGGACCTTTCTTTTTTCATTGTGCTAACTGCAACAAATATAAGCACAGTAAGTATATTTGCAATTCGGAAGATACCTCGCAGACATTTTTTGACTCACGCACATGCTCTGATAAATGTTTTAATATTGAAAGTGTCAAGTCGTTTAAATATCTTGGAGTCTTGCTTGACTGGAAGATGAGTTGGTCTGCTCATACCGATGCACTAAAGAAATATCATATGGCTGCCACAAGGCAAATGTACCTTTTAAAATCGTATTGCTCACGAATTCTTCTTAAGTGCATTCATTACGGTGTAGTGCATTCTAAGCTTGTATATGGCATAGTTTCATGGGGTGGTACACACAACAACAAAATCCACCCGCTTCTAATTTCTCAGAAACACGTTATACGTCTCATTTGTAGTAAAAGTCCCAGATATAATAGTTTAATACTTTTCCGAAACCTTAAAGTTCTACCTCTAAAACTCTTATATTTTTACAAAGTTCTGAAAATATTTTTCGCCAGATCGGGCTATCTATTGAACAGGTGCTTTTCTAATTATAGCCTTAGAGTAAACAATCAAAATCTTGCTTTAGCACCTCATCACAATTTGCACTTTTTTTTTTTTTTTTACGTCAATTGCTCCGAGACTGTTTAATAACCTTCTTTATAGCATTAGAAGTATAAGAATTGAATCTATTTTTGTTAAAAAAATTAAACTATGGCTTCTAGACCTAAATTATAAAGATATTTATGTTCTATTACGTGTTACTACTTAACTCATTATTCTATTGTATTTAAATTTATATCTTTGCTGGTATTTAAATAGCAAAAGGAAAAAATAAATGTATTTATATATATAAATCTTGTCGTGACCCCATCTCACTACATTCTAAACTTTTTTTTTATGTTATTTTCTTATGCTTTGCCTGCTGCTTTCGCCTCAAACTGTTTATTGTAAGAGCGGGATACCGATAAAGGAAATGTTCCGCAATATCCACCCCCAGTAGATATGGCGAAGAATTCTGTCTAGAAGGCAGTCCCAATTTTGGACAGAGGATTTGGTCCCAATGTCCAAAAATCGGCTAACTACAGTTCTTGTATTTAGTTCATCCGAAAGAATATTCGCGTCTTAGCATGATGACTGCATAACAGAACAAGACGATTTGCTGTGATTTAAATTAATTTGAGTAATGGCGACGTCGATCATCGATATAGATTACGGGCACTCAATAAACAATTTATCCAGGCCAACTGAATTCGAATCTATCCGATAATGGGTCGATGCAGGAACCATATCAGCCTTGAACAAAGTGTCCCCGCAGAGTGATTTTCATCTACGGAGACGAATTATTCACTTTGGAAAGCTGTAAAAGCACCAAAAGGCCCAAAGTCCCCGCGCTGCCAATCAAATTAAATCAAAATGAATGGGCGAGGGAAGATAAAGAAAAAGCGGACGTCTTTGCGGCCCACCTGGAAGAAACCTTTAAACCGTACGATGGTTAAGTGGTTGACGACAGCCGCAATAGGCTGGATTTACCATCTGACGATTTGACGCTCACAAGTGCAACGCTAAGGAGATCGAGAATCTAAAACCTAAGAAATGTCCTGGTTATGATTTGATTACCGGAGAAATTCTCAAAGTTTTACCTAGAAAAGCATTGATTAAGCTTCTCCATATTGTAAATGCTGCACCCAGATTAAAACACGTGCCGAGCCAATGGAAAGTTGCGGAAGTCATAATGGTTTTAAAACCAGGAAAACCGCCAAATGAGGTAAAATCGTATAGACCAATTTCGCTTCTTCGAATCATATCGAAAATGTTCGCGAGGATATTATTAAGGCGTCTCCAACCGGTTACAGAAGAAAATAATCTTATCCCTGACCACCAGTTTGGGTTCAGAAGTAAGCATTCGACGATTGACCAGGTGCATAGAATTACTGACGTAATCGAGAAAGCACTTGAAGAAAAAAAGATTTGCTCAAGCGTATTTCTTGACGTCTCGCAAGCCTTTGATAAGGTGTGGCATGATGGCTTGAAATGCAAACTACGACAAGTTCTCCCTGTATGCTTATACAATATTTTAGAATCATATCTCGGGAACAGACTCTTTCGTATTAGACATGGAGTCGAATACTCCAAGCTCAAGGAAATTTCGGCCAGCGTACCGCAAGGAAGCGTTCTTGGGGCGCTTCTCTATTTGCTATATACTCGTGATATACCGAACGAAGATGGCACTATCCTTGCTACGTTTGCCGATGATACCGCTATCCTAGCAGTACGTAAAACAATCGAAGAAACGACTGCAAAACTGCAAAGCACACTAAATAATGTAAATGAATGGACGAGGGACTGGCGGATCGCCCTCAACGAATCTAAATCTGTTCACGTGAATTTCACTTACAAGAAAACTAATAACTTGCTAATTTTCCTAAACTCGGCCCGAATACCTTTTGCAAACGAGGCCAAATACCTGGGAATGACACTCGACGCAAGGTTGAAATGGAATTCGCACGTGAAAATGAAACGTAAAGAACTCGAAATCAAATATAGAGAAATGTACTGGTTACTCGGAAAACATTCCCAGCTCAGTACTGAGAACAAACTGCTTTTATACAAGCAAGTGCTAAAGCCGGTGTGGACCTACGGTATACAACTTTGGGGTTGTACCAAGAAAACAAATGCTAATATTTTACAAGCTTTTCAAAATAAAGTGCTAAGAGAAATTGTCCAAGCACCGTGGTATAGTAGAAACGACGATATCCACAGGGATCTCGGAATTCCGACAATCGAAGCTGAAACTAGAAGCTTCGCGAAAAAGCATAGAAACCGACTAATCGGACACGTCAACTATACAGTCCTACACATTTTGGATGAGAGCAATTTATTGCGCCGACTACAAATGACGAAACCTTTTGATTTGGCGCGATAATGATTAACCGCGTCTAGATTGCGGAATATGCAGGATCTTTCAGTGGAAAGAAACTTGCCAAACGTTTTTATTTCATGATAGAAAAATTGCTTGATAAGTTAATACTTAGTTGCGATATCTAACAAATTTATATCGAAGGGTGGTGTTTTTTTAGTCAGTAAGCATCTGACACTACTATGAGCACGCGCTTGCTATTCTCATGTGTCTATGGAAGATTTTTCACCTACCCTCGGAAAAAAAAAAAAATAAAATCTTCGGAGACACATTGTTCAAGTTGACGAGAGAAACGTGGCTACGATTATAAGTCACTTTCGTTGATATGATCCGGTCGATGCGCTGGCAAACGAGCGGACGAATTTCCAGTCCCTATTCACGGCTAAAATCTCGGTGATACTGGAAAAAACAGCTAGTACAATGCGTTTTTGTGTCTTCGGACGGCTCATTTCTGCGTGGTACTTTCAAATACCTATGGCACTTAAAATCATTCGTACAATATTCTTCTGAAAGAATGACTGAGGTAAGCTTGGTGGAACTGAGAATAAACACAGTCAAAACCAAAATCTTAAGTTTAATTGACAACATATCAACCTTACAAATATGGATTGCAGGGTAACAAGGCGATAGAGACTCTCTTGACGATTGTACCGAATCGAAAAGTTTCATTCGATAATGTGCTAAAATAGAAGAACTATGACTATTTACGGAACCTAAGTATTTATCTTGAGAAAAAATAGAATGATTTACATACATATAATTCTAGTTTGGGCTTTTATTGAGATTAATGATGTAAATGGAAATCATTCGTTTGTTGTGCAAATGATTTTATTAAAGGTTCATACTTTTGAAACAGTATATATTTCTGCTATCGATACTGATATTTTATTTAAGTTCTTCTCCATTTTTTGACTTGAGTCTATCAATTTTATTGCTCATTGTTCAAAACTCTAAAAAAAAATAGGTCGCAACTAAAGTCAGTTGTCTCACGGACTCATTCATCATTGTATCTCCAAGACTCTCAGTCCTGAAAACATGAAAATTAAAGTTACTTCCTGTTTTGCCAAAAATTAAGAATTCTGCATCTTCTTTCTCGTAAAAGTTAATCTTTAGGTTGAATTAATGACTTTGGTATGTAAATATGCACTTAATGAATATTTTACTTAATCCATCTAACGATTTATTACTTTGCATATCTATTGGGTGTTATTGGGCAGTTATCCTGGAGTACATGGTTGGGTGTCAAATCGCCCAAAACCATTCGCTCAAAATGTCACATCGCAAAAAAATGGTGGGCGATATGACATTACGACACAAAAATTAAAAAAAATTACAAAACGCCCGTTTTGTCAGAATTCATTAATAGCCCTGCTTCCGATCGCCCAAAATGGGAAAAAATGCAGAAAAATGTCCAATCTTTCAAAAATATTTTTGGGCGATTTAATATTTTTAATTTTTGCGCTGTTTAGCATAATGTCAAATCACACAGAAATATAACTGATTTTCGACAATTTGACATTTTCGTTAAATTGGGTTTACAATTGCGTTTAAAACGTTTTTTTTTTTGTCGAAGATGGCGCATACATACTCGTAAGTCCACAATGCATAAACAGTGCAATGTGTATGGGTGGGCGTGCTGCCCCCTGCAACCCCCCTGCAATCCCCCTGCTTGAGGTCACTGTTGGATTTGAGGTGCGTGCATGCAAAGTTTCTTTATATTCATGTTACGCATCCATCTTATTTGGCCGTTGTTTTCCTTGAAAGGTTTACATTGTTTTGTAGGTGGGACATAAGACCCAACATTTTATGTTATATAGCTCCCGGAAAAAAAATTTGGGACTTATGTCCCGGGGATTAATGTCTGCGTCCAAAATTACGGAAAAAAAATATTTTCAATCTTTTTTAATTTGGTCTATGGTCGTCTTTTTTTGACATGTGTTGGTGTTTTCAAATTGCGATAAAACGCCCATTTCTGCTTTGGGTGATTTGACATATGTTGGGCGATGTGACATTTTCCAAATTTGGGCGATTTGGTGTTGAGCGATATGACACAGATCCGCCTTAAAATAGCCGAAACACAAAATCGCCCAAAATCACAATTTTGGGTGTTTTGACATCACGTCAAATCGCCCAAAAAATAAAAATTTTAAATCGCCCAACGTTTTTTTTTTGATGCTTTGATTTTGTGTTCGTTTTTTCCATTTTGGGTGATTTGGTTTTGGGCGATTTGACACCCAACCCTTTATAGTGCTTAAAAATGAGTGGTATCCAATCTCCTGTCAAATTACTAGCCTCCCGGACTTTAAGGCGTAGAAATCAGAAAATGAGCTGGTAGATACTGAATAGTGTGTCCACCTGCGCTGGTGTCTACATATTCTCTTCTTGTCTACCTTCGATCACCCACTCGCTAATGAATAACAGATAATTACCCTGTTTGCAAAATCGAATTAACTTTCATAATATGTAAATCTATGAAGCTTTACTGCCTCCGTTAACTACAAACAGAAAAAAAAGAAAAGAGGTAGCTGTTTTTCAGGTTTAATTATAATTACAAATATCTGTCGCCAACTACACGTGCTGTAGTACCTATAGTTTGCTGGGGGTTATTGCAAGTAATGACTTTAAAAATGAGTTTCTACAACCAGCTTTCAACCAATAATTTTTCAGACTCACTTTAATTGTAGGTTCTATTCATTCGTAAAATAAGTGTGAAAATTGATTTATGTATCTAAAGGGTATCCTAAATTGGATGAGGATTTAATTTGAAAATAAATCAACACTTTTTGCATTGAAATCAAATATTTTTTTATTGAATTTAAGAGTAGACATTATGTGGTTAAATGAGAAAAATTAAGTCGTTCAAATGGCCACCCATACTACTGTTGCAGGATTTAGGTCTTTTGACAAAATTTGTTCTAGTCTAATCAAGTTGATCGATGTCGTGTCTGATTTAATTTTTCAGTTCAGCAGTTGTGTTCGGCTTATTGGAATAGACCGTGGATTAAAGACATCCCCACAAAACTAAGTTGCATGGAGTTCACTTGCTAGGTCTGGGCGGCCAATTGACCTCAGAGTGGAAACTTCTTTGCTAGTAAAGTCATTGCTTCTGCATTTGTATGACATGTTGCATCATCCTGTTGGAATATCTTTCAATTGATGCAAAAAAAAACAAATCTGAAAACATGTTTGTATACCTGGCACCAATAACTATAACCGCATTTCCGGCCTATGATCTTATAACCCCACCGAACCAAAAACCACAACAGTAATAACTATTTGAGCATGTACCTTTCTCTCATGAATCTCACGACAATGCTCTAAGCTCCAAATGCGACAACTGCTTATACGAATCCTTTAAGATGAAAAAGGGCCGCGTCATTAAAGCCAATTTTTTTATGCCAATATATTGCTCCATTTCGTACTACCCTGAAAATAAACTTACAAACTGTCGACATTCCATATGTTCAGTAGGCTCTAGTCCATTGTTATGCTGAATTTTGTATTAGTGAGGTTGCAACTCCTTTACCATTATTCGTTGCAGAAAGCTCCTTTAAATGTCCAATTGCTGAGAACTATGTCAAATTAAGGTTAAGGTTCCCCGTGCAGGGACGGGTTAAGAATATCACCATAGCGCCCCCCAACGACTAGCGCTTGTCGTAAAAGGCGACTAAGTGGACAAATCAGATCTGGGCAATATAACACCCAAGTGTGCATGCGAGTGCACTGGAGATCACCGCTGTCATAGAAGAAAGATCAAACAAACAATAATAAAACAGGAGCATGCACGTGTCAAACAACAAACACCATCGCAATATGGTAATACTGCAAAACTTTAGCATTATGGTAATACTTGCTAAAAGGAAAGGCACTACCCCGCCAGGCACTATAGACTAAGAGCTGGTGAAATTTTTTCATGATTATTTCGTCAACAAAATTTCGCTTATTTTTTGGTTGTCGTGTTCGGATACCTCACGGATGTGAAATTCTGGTGGACCTGGGCCGGGCGCTTTAGGGGCTACAGGGCCTCAAAGTTGCAAAAAATCTTGGAAAAAAAAAGATATAGCGTCAACTTTGAGTCCTTGTTTGATGAATCGCGATTAAAAATCATATCGTGTAGTGAAATTGCCAGAGCGATTGGGCGGTCACAAACCCCTGCCAGAGTGAACGAAACATGTAACAGAAACTCCAATTTTTAAGTTATTTCGTCACCACTCAAATTTTGGTATATCATCTTGTTTATGCTGGTGAATCTAGAACTGAAATTTCAGAGCAAAATTCCAATCGCAACACCTTGCCAGAGCGCGCCAAAGCGCATTGTGCGTGAGGGGCCTTTTCAGTGGTTTGTATAAGGAATTGTTGCATATCTTCAAAAATATGTAAATAATTAAAAATATTTCAACTGATTCTGAAATATTATCCAAAGATCTTTAAGACCGTGTATTAAGTTTAGTCCTAACATTTATATTTTCGAAAATATTCGATTTTAAGACCCAACATTTCGAAAGTAACATAAGAGATTTTTTTTGTTTGTTTTTATTTTCAGTAAGTTCAGTCATTTGTTGTTAAATCTGCAATTTAGAAAAAAAAAAGTCTTCACCATAAGTCAAAATAAATTGCATTACTCACTTTAAGGTATGCGTAAATATGAGATGAGTTTATTGAGAAGTACAAATAAATTTTAAGGATTTCTCTGTTCAATTTGCAGCAGTTTTAATCTGTCTGTTAATAGAATCATAATAAAACTATAAAATTAAAATTTACTTCAAGTAATAATAACCAAAATCGATTTTACGTCATTCTCCTTCGTTGAAGGGATTTCCTTTATCATTGGATTCTTCGTCACTGCATTAGTTACGTCCGTTGTCTGTAAAATAGTTCAATATCATTTGTAAGGTGCATACATATCAGCGGATGTTAAATCAAGATATACCTAATTTAAATTCTTTTTCAGTTGACGGTTGAATGATGACATAATTTACAAATGCTGGTAGCTGATCTCTTTCGAACCACATAAAATCATAACTTCCATTGTTTTCTAGCCATCCTATCTGCTTTAGTACCAAAGCAGTAGGATTTTTAGAGAAAGCATTGTTCCAGATAGAAGGTATATATTGAGCGCGTAACAGCTGTTGGCGTAGTTCAGATCGACAGGGTGGCGAACTCGAAGCATCGAAACTTTTGAGCTTAGCGTCAAATGATCCTTCGAGATCCTTTATCTTATACGTGTTATTAAATATTTCGAATCTTGCGTCGTCTACCGTTTTCGTATATCTGATGTTATACATGTGACATACAAAGATTTCAATAACTTTAAAGGTCGCTTCAAAAAAAACGATTTTTCCAGTATTTTCACGGTTTTAATTTTCCTTTCCTAAAAAATGCTGAATTATAATCGCATCCAGTTGTCGCATGAAAACTTGGCAAAGAACTTGATAGTGGTTCTTTTAAGGAAAGGTATAATTTGGATACATCAATGTATCGTTGATAGTTCCCAAACACCAACCTCCATTCAAATCTTTATTGAAATTTTCAGATTTTTCATTTTTCCAAGGAGTATTACAAGTACATCCGTATCAGAGCATCTTACCAAAATATTCGATTCATCTTTTACCTTAGTTATGTGATAAATTATTTTTGTATCCGCTTCTTCATGTTCTTCACAGGAGTAAGTCTTGTCAATTAGTTTTATTATTTTATCATTATGGCATTCAAAGCGATAACGTAAATTATAATTGAACTAAACTGTTTTGTTGCCTATAAATGGTATTAGTTCATCACTCTCCCAGTGTTGTACTAAAAATTTTACTAGAGCAACTTTCAACTTGTTATTTCTAAGTTCTTAAATGAAATCAGGAGGCCGTATTTGGTCAGGTCCTGAAATGTCATATTCTTATTCAGTGCCATTTCTTGAATTGTGCTCATAGTCCTTAATTGATGGTGAAAAATAACGATCGAAAATTATATCAATTTGATCAGCACTGAACCGCGTGACCATTTGCAAAATTTTCTTTGAAATATGTACATGAAAAATCCATCGAGAACAACAACCTCGATATTTGTCGGTGCTTGGCTGTTTACTCTCTTTTCCAATAATTTAAACAAAGCAGATTTTTCAGTTTTGCTTATGGTTCCATCTAAATGACATAGAGCTGTTGGGACTGGTGTCAAGGGACACAACAATACCTTAGCAATGTCTATATTCTGTTCAATTGATACGGCTAACTATATTTTCCAGACAACGGACGTAACTATTGCAGTGACAAAGAATCCAATGATGAGGGAAATCTCTTCAGCGAAGGAGAATGACGTAAAATCGATTTAGTTAATTATCACTTGAAATAAATTTTAATTTTATAGTTTTATTATGATTGTATTAACAGACAGAGTAAAACTGCTGCAAATTGAACAGAGAAATCCTTAAAATTTATTTGTACTTCTCAATAAACTCATCTCATATTTACGCATACCTTAAAGTAATTTATTTTGACTTATGGTGAAGACATTTTTTTTCTAAATTGCAGATTTAACAACAAATGACTGGACTTACTGAAAATAAAAACCAAAAAAAAAATCTCTTATGTTACTTTAAGTGTAGAAACATCATGAGCAGGAAAAGTATTTGGCTCATTTCCTAATGTTGGGTATCGAATATTTTCGAAAATGTAATTGTTAGGACTAAACTTAATACACGGTCGTAAAGATCTTTGGATAATCTTTCAGAATCAGTTGAAATATTTTTAATTATTTACATATTTTTGAAGATATGCAACAATTCCTTATACAAATCACTGATAAGGCCCCTTACGCGCTCTGGCAAGGTGTTGCGACCGGAATTTTGCTCTGGCATTTCAGTTCTAGATTCACCAGCATATACTAGACGATATACCAAAATTTGAGTGGTGACGAAATAACTTAAAAATTGGAGTTTCTGTTACATGTTTCATTCATTCATTTCTGGCAGGGGCTTGTGACCGCCCAATCGCTCTGGCAATTTCACTACACGATATGATTTTTAATTGCGATTCATCAAACAAGGACTCAAAGTTAACGCTATAATTTTTTTTTCCAAGATTTTTTGCAACTTTGAGGCCCTGTAGCCCCTAAAGCGCCCGGCCCAGGTCCACCAGAATTTCACATCCGTGATGTATCCGAACACGACAAGCGAAATTTTGTTGACGAAATAATCATGAAAAAAGTTCACCAGCGCTCCGACTACTACGACTGCTGTGTATGGTACTGATCCTGGACCGAGCAGAAATGTTCGGGTCATAGCTATACGGATTCCGGGGGATAGCAAAATAATGAAACAGTTTCGTCGAAATTTGAGGAGCGTTGGAAGCATGACCGGTAGAAGTTACGAGCTGGAAGAGATGCTGAATAGAAGGCGGGTGGATATCTTGTGTGTCCAAGAGACGAATTGTAAAAACACCGGATATTGGGAAGTGTTTCTTGAAAGTTAGGACAAAAGATTACAAGATGTTCTACTACGGAACGGAAAAGGCTAGGAACGGAATCGCTGTCATCCTTGCGGCAGAGCTGCTTGGTAACGTCTTGAGCATTTCGAAGTCTCGTGACCGTTTGATGTCTCTCAAACTAGTAATACAAGGAGAAGTGTGGGATATTGACAGTGCATATGCTCCCCAAAATGGGTGCAATCAGAGAGATAAAGATGCGTTTTGTGTAGATTTCCACAATCTCCTTAAGAAGATCCCAAAGGAAGAGTTTTTGTTTGTTGGAGGAGATTTGAATGGAGATGTCGGGAAATCAAACGAAGACTATGGAGACTGCCATGGAGGACTAGGATACGGCACCAGGAACTTTCCTGGTGAAGACATCTTAAGCATGTGCAAATCACATGGTCTTATCGTGTTAAATACCATTTTCATCAAACAAAGCCGACACCTGATTACTTACACCAGTAGTGGAGATGAAACCCAGATTGACTACCATTTGGTATTCAGTTTCATGAAGCCTCGGGTAAAAGATTGCAAAGTGATCCTGGAAGAGGCGATCGTTCGGTAACACCGTCTCTTGCTAACAGAAATTTTTATGAAGATACCATGGAAAAGCAAACAAACAAGGGTCTCTGAGAAAATCAAGTGGTACAATCTGGACAAAGAAAAAGGTGAGACTTTTGTTTTCGTAATGAAAAATGACCTCTCTCACACCATCAATGGAGCTGAGGATGAAGAGTGCAGAGCACAAAATATGTGGGATTCCCTACAGCGAACTTGCTAAAGAAGGCCAAATCACTGCTAGGAGCTTCAAATGGCCACCATCAACACGCCAAAGAAATATGGTGGTGGAGTGATGAAGCTAAGAAAGTGATAAAAAAGAGAATAAAGCGGCTTTCAAAGCTTGGTCAAAGTGCCCCTCTAAAAATAGTGACGAAAAAGCTCGCCTCGAAATGGAATACAGATGTTGCAAGAAAAAAGCGAAGAAGAAGTGCGCCCAACTTCAAGCAGAGAGTACGGAGGGGCTGTATCGGGAGCTCGAAAAAATATCTTTCCCGGTTGCTGATGCAAACCAGGCTATCCAGGAGCTGCGAAGACATAATATGAACAAGAGCGCAACCATCTTCAAAATAGCCGCCCAAAGAAGAAGGAATGCTCAGGAGATTCGTTCGCCAAAGTTCACTAAAAATGCTCATGCCCAGCTTCTTGTGGATGACGACCAAATTCTGCAGAGATGGCGGCAGTATTGTAATGAACTTTTGAATGAACAGTTTTCCCTGCTATACTTTCCAAGTGCCACCCCTAACTGTGAAGAAATACCCGACATTACAGTCGAAGAAGTTAGTGAGGCGGTCAAATACTCCAAAAAACGAAAAGCGGTTGGGCCAGTCGATATGCCCTCTGAGTTCTGGAAAAAGATGGGAGACATCGGGTTCAGATGGCTCAGAATTCTCACTTCCAAATTCGTGAGAGGTGATCCAATACCGAATCAATGGAGGGAAAGTTACCTTCTCCCTGTATACAAAGGGAAGGGTGATACGCGAAACTGTGATAACTACCATTCGATCAAGCTGATGTCACACACCATGAAGATCGTTGAGCGGGTATAAGGTGACCGACTGCGAAAAATAATACGACTATCTGATGATCAGTGTGGTTTTGTCTCGGGTAAATCAACCGCAGATGAATCCAAAGTATAAGGATCATAATGGAAAAATATCGTGATTCCTTAAAGGAATTGCATATTGTATTGGTGGACTTTGAAAAGGCATTCGACATACAACCACGAGATCTGATATGGGTGGCGCTAATACATCGAGGGGTTCCAAAAACCTATGTACAAATGATCATGGACATGTACGAAGAAGCAAAGACAAGAGTAAGATGCCCCGCTGGAGTAACCGAAGAGTTCCCAATCAAATTCGGGGTGCACCAGAGAAGCGTTGTAAGTCCCTTACTCTTTATTACAGTCCTTGATTATCTGCTTGAAGGTAAAGTGATGGACCCCAAGGTACATCACTTATTCTTTGCTGACGATGGAGCCATCATAAGTGAGAATCCTACATCCCTGCAACGAGCACTTAATGTGTAGGTGGACGTTCTGGAGGGAAATGGGTATCGCATTAGTTCAAAAAAGACAGAGTACTTGTGCTGCCCGTTCTCTGATCCACTCAGGCCTATTCCAGATATTTATTTGAATGGATCAGTGCTTCCCAAGTGCGAAAAGTTAAAATATCTGTGATCTATGTTTAAAAGCAAAGTAACCTGTGATGACGACATCAATCATCGCGTAAGCGTAGATTGGATGAAGTGGCGAGAAAATTCCGCTATCTTCTGTGACAGAAAAATGCCACCTAAGTTGAAAGGAAGGCTCTACACTGCAGTTGTGCGTCCAGCGCTCACATACGGTTCACAATGTTGGACGATGTACAGAACGTATGAGAGTAAATAAACGGCAGCTGAGATGAAGATGCTTCGCGTGACACCAGGAGTGACAAAACTTAATCGAATAAGAAGTTCGAAGATCCGTGGAAGCTTTCACGTAAAGCAAACCATCGTACAAAAGTTAGAGCGCGACCGGCTCGGCTGGTATTGCCACAAGGCAATATCAATGCACGTTCCAAAGACTTTGCGATGTAGGATGCCTGGATCAGACAAATGCGACGACATCGGCATTTCATTGGCCTGAGTAACCAAGTGATCCAAAATCGACAGGCCTGCTGATATTTTCTGAGATCAAATAGGCGAACCCCAGAGGCGGATCAGTAGAAATGCGGTGAAGTGGGGGGGTTATGATCCCTTATTTTCGGATCATAACCTCGCTGAAAAAAGGAAGAAGAAGATGTCAAATGTAGGTTCTCAGGAAATATTCACGACTGACTTTACACTACGTTAATAAACATGACGATTTAGATCATTCGTCGAACCCGTTTCACTATTCTCTATTTTTGTAATAAGTTTTAGCAATAATAATGCATTTTTCTTTTATATAGCGTTCCATATAGACTAATTACAACTGTTGTATATGACATCTGTAAAAAAAGCAGAACTTCCAACTGAAATACCGAAAATGGCACGATATTTAATTTGAGACTATCTTTATTTGATAAATTTCTGCCGTTGACCGTAAACACGTGTTCTAGAGTTCGCCTATTATACAAATAAGTATTTATATATGTTAGTTACACATTGAGAAGCAATTCATTATTAATTGTGTTTTATTTGTAAATGCCTTAAAAAGCATAGGGAATTGATAAGAAAATGTGAACAGAGATAAAATGAGGTATTTTGGAAAAATATAAACTCCAGAATTACTTAACATTGATATTGCAGCGATAAAAATGACAGTAATCTTAAGAAAGAAAATAAAAAGCCCCAGAGCCCAATACCTGCACACACGATCACTAACAATCGTCACTAACACGTTTTAATAGTACATGCCCCCAATTCAGCTTTACACGTAAATTGAAAGAAATTATACAACCGATCGGAATCACTTTATATCGTTCTACCCTGATGCCAATTTATAACGTCACACTTCCTAATCAAGTGCGATTATATTAACTATGAGCTGTGTATGTTTTCGAAAGGCAGAGACTAAAAAAAAAACTTAGCCGAACGATGCAGCATCATTCAAATTCATAGCTGTAAAGCTTTGAATTTATTTGTGATATACTTTTACCTAATGTAATGTGCTATTACGGTGTGAAATGCAAGAAAAATTCAGCCTGTTAGTCGACTTCAACGCCTTGTACACCCTAGAATGGCATCAAATTATAATTTATTTGAAGATGAGCAAGCTCTGTTGTATACCGTTGAGTCTATTCAGTTGTGTCCGTTCGTCTATTCATCTATAGTCTCTATATATAGTATACGTACTGAGGCTTAAATTTTGAGCTTAATAGTTAAAATTTGGTATGTAGGTATTATAATTTCGGTAACTATTTAGAAAAAGAAGAAGAAGAGTATCAAGAACCACTGTATTACCTTTCGTTTCGTTTTTGATTACAATTACTGTGAAATGTACATTTATATTATCTACATATGTGATGGAATTTTATATTTATGTAAAAGGAATGTTATTACTTTTTGATCGGGAATATGTTATTCCGTCGAAACTTAATGAAATTTATTTCATTGAAAATAAATATTTATCTCTACAAAATTATATCAGGCATTTGATGGAAAATACATACATAGGTACATACATTTAACTTTATATATAGAGATGACAACTCACAAAACTGTATTTGTTTAATGGAAAATACGAGTGCCCAGTTTTTATTACTTTTACTTTTTACTTAACTCTCTCTTAAATCTGTTTTACGGATCAGTTTTACGAACTTTTAAGATCACCACTTATATGATCCCCTCTTCGCCAATACTTTCTTTATATACCCGTCCGCAGTAGCATCCAGGCATAAGTCCAACCACCTTCGATTGTCTACCAGCGGATTGAAATGGATATAGTATGTTTTATAAAGGTTTTTTTTTGGTCTGGCGACGCTCAGTCGCCAAAGAATCAGCACTTTGCAAAACATCTTAACAAAATGTACTCGTAACCACCCTTAGCACATTGCGTTGACCGTTTTTGCAATTGACCCACAGTTGCGGAAGATTCGCACGTCAAAAAGGACTCGCTGGTCAACACGAACACGAACAGCATTTCATTTCCATATGTAATACATATACATAATAATAAAATAAAATAATAATAATGACAAATAATATAATAATACATTAGTATATAATATATGTATATATACAGATAGAAGATAGCTTCACTTTCAAAAATAACGACTCATATGTATGTAAGTATTTATGTATATTATTTTGGACTCAAGTCTACTGACCTCCATTATTATCTCTCACTCATTAGTTATCAAATCAAACTGAATACTTGATTTGATTACTAACCAAATATAGTCGTAACAACCCCCGAGACCTGGTATTCGTTACTGATGATGTTTGAGTATGTTGAGCACAAAAGTAATCAAATTGGAACGAATAGTGATTACTGATTACTACCGGAAGATCACAACATTCAAGTCCTGGTACTCGTTACTTTGTACAGAAAAGTAATCAACATGGAACGTTTGGCATAAAAGACATGAGAGTGCAAGAGTAGAGAAAAATGGAACATGTAGAAGTTAAAACATGAAAAAAACCAGAGAGGCGAGTCCTGCTGCTGCCGAAAAATGTTTTGATGTGTATTTGCTTGCTTTACATTGCTTTTTTTTATAATTTGCGCGTGCCCATCTGGAGTAAATGTGTGGTTGAGTTATAAGTTTGTGTACGAATTCGATTCGAATGCGGCACTTGGGCTAATGTGTAAATGAGTATCCGAACCGAATACTTATTGACAGTAGTATTCGGTTCCGATACTCACTTTTTGTACATGTCTACCGAATAGAGGTCGAGCACGTCGAGCATGCTCTGAACCCACAATTCTCAGAGCGCACTGATTTATTTATAAAACACATTTGAGCACTTACCTGTCATATGATTACCAATCAAATGGTTAGCTTGATAATCTATATCTATATACATACATATAATAAAATGATAGTAAGGGCTCTTGATAGGCGCGTATTATGCAGAAACTACTGTACATATTTTGACGAATGTTTTGGCGTTCTATACCTTAGGATATTGGTTTCATTTCCAATAAGAATTATCACGATAATCCTTAAGGGGATTAAGATATTAAAAGAAATAAACACAGAGATTAAAAAAAAGTAAACAAAACCAGGCATTATAAAACTATACATTCGGAAAGTTAGAGAGCTACTGAGTTTTTTTTTTTTGCATACTTTTGGATGCCGTATAACAAAAATAAACACATTAATTTCCTGTTTCACATTAATTTCCTGTATTTCCAAACTATAGCGCCTTCTAAGTAAGTGATTTATTTCCTTGCCTACCTATAGGCGCAAATTTATACATTAGGTATGCACATGTGCATTTTGACGCAGTACTTCTGTTAGCTAAAAACATACATATGCGGCGGTCGTCGGGGAAGAATGGGACCAAGGGATTCATCATTCTTATGAATGAACCCCCAGCCTCACTTCTGGCAGACAAGCAGTTGAGGTTGTGCTATGGAGCGGGAGAGGTAACTCTAAAGCTCCTAAAGCGGACTCAACGTGCGGAGAATGATGGGGCGACTGACGCTATGGAAGTTGAGATTGCGACAACCGATGCAGGTAGTGCAAATCAATCTTCATCATAGTGCGGTCGCCTCCGACGACCTGAAGCTGTATCTGGCCCTAATCCAGGAACCGTGGATTCATAACAATCGCGTGATGGGAATAGGGTCAAAAAACTATAATGTATATTATAGAAGCGACGCTGGCAAGGTTAGGACGTGTATCGTGGCCAAAAGGAGTTTAAATATATTAATGTTATCTCACATCAGCTCCGGCGACTTGACAGTTGTAAACGTGAGAGGGATGAATGGAAACTGCACGTCCCCTCAGAAAATCTGAGGTCGCTCATATCAGCGTCTCAAAAAGGTGAGAAAAACTTAGTCTTGGGATGTGATGCTAACGCCCACCATACTCTGTGGGGTAGCACCGACATCAATGCTAGAGGCGAAGTTTTGTTTAATTATATTCTTGAAACCAATCTTATTATTTGTAATAGAGGCAATGACCCCACCTTTGTGACATCTAATTGAAGAGAAGTCTTGGATATAACTTTTATTTCTGACCAGAGCTCTGTTGAAGTTGTTAAATGGAGAGTCTCCAACAAGGCGTCACTATCTGACCACTGTTGGATACTCTTCAAGCTACAACTTTCTACTCATGGGAGTGCGATCTTTAGAAATCCGCGTAGGGCCAACTGGTCAAAATTCAAGAGAGAACTGAGGAAATCAGTGTATCACCTCACTGAGGACCTCGACTCGACTGAAGAAGTTGACAATGCAGTCGATGCACTGACTAATTCCTTTACGCGATCCTTCAAGAAGTCCTGCCCGGTTAGTAGGCGTCCACCAGGGTGGAACGATAAAATAGCGGAACTCATTCGTATTTCAAGAGTAGGGTGGAACCTCGCTAAGGAGGGGGTCGTCGAGTGGTCCACCTATAAAGAAAGCGTGAAGCTCCTCAAGAAAAAGATTAGGTTCGCAAAGAGGAACTCCTGGAGGTCCTTTTGCGCATCTATAGAATCAACAAACGAAGCGTCCCGCCTAAGGAAGGTCCTGTCAAGACACCAACGCCGGAATCCAATATTAGGAAAAGCGATGGCACCTGGGCAGAATCACACGAGGAAACGCTGGATATGCTACTGAGTACTCACTTTCCCGGATGTACATCAATCTTCGGAGATGATCTAACTATTCCACAGACGACATCGGAAATAAGCGCGGAAGAGGTGGGTTATATAATAGATGATGACAAGATAGCTTATGCAATTAAATCATTTGCTCCATATAAGGCAGCAGGAATGGAAAACATTCGACCTGTGATGCTGCAAGAGTCAGTGGATATTGCTATTCCATGGCTCAAGCGTATCTTCACAGGATGATGGAAGCTAGTTTATGTTCCTAAAGCATGGCGGGAGGTGCGCGTTATTTTCATTCCCAAAGCAGGGAAAGCGAGCCATACAAACGCAAAAGACCTGAGACCTATCAGTCTATCGTTCTTTTTGCTGAAAACTTTGGAACGTTTGATAGATGTATATATGAGGTGTGATCGGCGATGATTACTTATCTAAATCACAACATGCATACATCTGCGGCAGATCGGTAGACGCGGCCCTCCACCGGGTCGTATCGAGCATAGAAAGATCCCTGCACTGCAAGGAGTTCACTCCTGGGGCGTTCCTGGACATTGAAGGAGCTTTCAACAACGTAAGCTCTAACGCGATCCAGAACAGTATGCACAGAGCACATCTCAACACCGGCCTCTGCAACTGGATTGCGCAGATGCTTCAATCAAGGATTATATCTTCAACGTAAGGAGATGTAACCATCCGGAGAAGGGTCTGCAGAGGAACACCCCAAGGTGGAGTCTTGTCCCCGCTAATATGGCTCCTTGTGGTGGATGAGATCTTGGTAATACTGAAGGAAAACGCTTCAACGTGACGGCCTATGCGGACGATGTCGTTATCCTGGTTTCGGGAAAATTTCCTCCAGTCCTAAGTGAAAGGCTCAACTTCGCGCTACAACTAGTGGATAACTGGGTCAACAGCAAAGGGCTGGGAGTGAATCCTTCAAAGACGGGGGTAGTTCTCTTTACTAAGAGGAGATCAATCCCTACCTACAGACCCCCAAATACTGGTGGCACTGAACTAAGTATCTCAAGTTCAGCTCGGTATCTGGGCGCAGTTCTGGATTCCAAACTTAACTGGAAGGAAAATATTGCCGAACGCGTTAAAAAAGCAAGCGTAGCTTTCTACTCGTGAAAAAAGGCTTTCAGCAATACGTGGGGCCTCAAACCGGCTGTGGTGTACTGGATATACACGGCGGTTGTAAGACCCATTCTCACATATGGTTCACTAGTATGGACAGCACTTGAGAAGCAATACCTGCTTTCAAATCTCACCAAAATCCACAGGGCGGCGTGCATCGGAGTCATGAGATCGATAAGAACAACACCAACGGCAGCAATGGAAACCATGCTTAGTTTCATTCCGCTTGACATATACTGCAGCAGTCTGGCGGCTAAAACCGCTGTAAGACTGAGAGAAGGCCGGTTGTGGTCATCAAGCCTTTACGGCCATGCCTTCATTCTGTCCCGATGGGGGATCACCAGCGGATTGACGGGAACTGATCACATGAACCCGATGCTAGCATTCGAAAGGAGATTTACTACAAGAATTCCTGATAGAATATACTGGAAGAACCGAAGAACCATGAAGAAAAAGGAATTGGCTTTCTATACCGACGGTTCTAAGATGAACGTTGGCACGGGAGCCGGAGTTTATTGTGAGGCCCTAGGAATAAACCGCTCCTTTAGAATAAATGACGACTGCAGCGTCTTCCAGGACGAGGTCATTATGCAGGCTGCTGAAATTATACGCGAGAGTAATATCGTTGGTAAAACGAGCATTGTCTATATAGACAGCTAGGCAGCCGTTAAGGCTCTGGACTCTGCCGTAGTTAGGTCGAGGCTCGTGAGAAGCTGTAAATCACTCTTAAACGAGACATCTAGAGCCAATGCGGTGACCCTCTGCTGGGTACCAGGGCACATGGATATCGAAGGTAACGAAAGGGCTGACGAGTTGCTAGGAAAGGGTCGGCGCTGCACTTATCGCGGGCCCTCCCCTCTGTAGCAACCCCAATCAGTTCCTTGAGGATGAAGCCACCGGTCGAGCAAACAGACGCTGGGTTCATCTGGAAACATGCGCAACGGCCAGCCTACAAGAAGAAATCAACCTCTCTGGTAAAACTTAGTCGTTATAATGCACGGGTCATTTCTGGCATAATTACCTGACATTGTGCCATTGGCGTTCACGCGGAGCGACTCGGTGTGCTGCATAATGACTATTGCAGAAGTTGCAGGGACGAAGAAGAAATTGAATCTGTTCGTCACCTGTTATGTGACTGCCCTGCCCTATCCGTCAGAAGAATAAGGACTCTTGGTAGTTACTTCTTCTCGGAGCTGGAGGACTAGGGTAGTGTTGAGCTAGCGGATCTCCTGAGATTCATATTCTAACGGCGGATTATCTTTACAGCCTTTCTAGGGTTAAATGATTGGGCACAATGGACCCGTACTGTTTGTTCTGAGTGAGCAGTGACTCCTTGTCACAAGGCGCCCATCTACCTAACCTAACCTACTCTGAGGTAATATAGCGCATTCTGATCATGCTCTGAACGAAAAAAGAAACACGAATTCAAAGCTCTGAAATGTTTGAGCTAAAAAGAAACACGAATTTTTATTTTGAAAACTCAGGCTCTGCTCTGATCTAAAAAGAATTTAAGAGAACATGTTTACGGAAGAGTTCAAATAAGAAGGTTCTTACTAAATTGTTCGATAATATAAAAATGCTGTAATTTGCGTGTGTCTCTATTTTTCTTTTTTATAAATACTTTCGTTTTTCCGTTTTGATAATCCTTTTACGACATCAATCCCTATGCTTACGCGATGGGTGGATGAAGTGGCGAGAAAATTCCGCTATCTTCTGTGACAGAAAAATGACACCTAAGTTGAAAGGAAGGCTCTACACCGCAGTTGTGCGTCCAGCGCTCACATGCGGTTCACAATGTTGGATGAAAGTATGAGAGTATATTAACGGCAGCTGAGGTAAAGATGCTTCGCATGACAGCAGGAGTGACAAAATTTGATTAAATAAAAAGTTCGAAGATCACGTTAAGGAAACCATCGTTCAAAAGATAGAGCGCGACGGGCTGAGCTAGTATTGCCACGTTCAAAGAAATGATCATTTGAGCCCTGTTAAAAAGGCAATATCAATGCACGTTCCAAAGACATTGCGTTGTAGGAAAGGCAGGCCTATAAACGCCTGGATCAGACAAATGCGACTACATCGACATTTCATTGGCCTCAGTAACCAAGTGATCCAAAATCGGCAAGCATGCCGATATTTTCTGAAGTCAAATAGGCGAACCACACAGACGGATCAGTAGGAATGCGGTGAAGTGGGAGGACTGTGATCCCTTATTTTCTGATCATAATCTCGCTGAAAAAGAAAAAAAGGAAGAAGGTAATTCTGTTGCGAACTACTTGGTCAAACAACCAAAATGAATAAGGGGTACTTGAGCACTTAAGAGGGTGTTTATAACTGCACATCCCGGATAAGTGCCCTACCACATTCAGTAAATCTGCTGATGCACTTATCCGGGTTTTACTGTATACATATATATATTTAAGATCGAACTTTTCTAATTTCGAAGATATAAGCCTTCAAAGTTCCCAAACAAATGCAGTTTGTAGTTTCGCCTGGAAATAAGCAATAATATTTTTTTGTGACTTAAAACTACAACCTTTTACTCTTAACAGTATGCAAGGTTCGGTGGACGCCAACAGTAGATAAGCGGCGAGGTTCATATGACTAAATTTATAGTCTTCGCTTTCCGGGGTTGTTTACAAACGACTTCGTCGCTCCGCCAAGCGTATGTCAACGATTGTCAGGGAGTCGTCGGAAGCTAGAATCACTACATATCAAATCTTCGATATCATGTTTTTCACTAATAAATTATCTTCTAAGTTATCGAAGTCTAATCCTTGCATACTGTTAGGAGCTAAAGAACGTAGTTCTTTTTTTATTTAAAAACATGATTGGTTAGACAGGTCTGACCTTGAATATATACATATCAAAATTCTCAGAAAAATGTGTCCTCACCACCACGTTTTAAATTTTTTTTGCAAAATCGGGGCGGATGCCGTTTTCTAAATAATTTCTTTGGAGCCCATAGCAGTGCGTGTTAGCCAATTTTTCAAAAAGAAATGCTCTTATGTCTTTATTTTTACTAGAAACTGAAAAAAAATGTAAATATTCCACGTCCATATTCGGTAAAGAAATAAAAGAATAAGGTAACATTCGTCCATCTCAGGCAAACATAACTTTAACGTATGTTTTTTGTTAAATTTAATACAAATTATGTAAATCTCCAACATTTTGTCTGTTACTATGCCGTATGTCTACTTTACATTCAAATTTGACAATACGCTTGTGAAAAAAGTTACAGATTCAATGTTTTTATCATTAAAAGAATTCCAATAAAATATGAAAAATACCGTCATATTGTTACCAAATTACCTATATTTATGTTGTAATTTATTGTAGGTACATATGTAAACTAAAATAGCACTAATTTTGAAAAATGATGTACATAATTCGAAAAAATAATAACATAATATAATACAATACTAAATGCTGTCCCTTTATTTCCGTTGTTTGTTCTAAGTTTTGTATACAAACCATCATTGCATTATTCGTCTGGGAAATTGCATTAATTTTATATTTTACGTATAAAATACAATACACTGTATACATATATACACATGTATATAGACACATAGGACAATGATAAGTTTTTCTTCTTTTCACACATACTGTCCCCTACATGTCATCACATCACTTCAATAGGCATTAAGCTTAAATGGATGTATAAGAACTCTACTGTAGTGAAAGCCCACCATTTCTTGCCAACAACAAACATTCATTCATTCAAAAAGGCGATGTCTGACGCGTTGCTGACGGACCCTCCCCAACCGAAATTCAGTGCACCTAATTCGGTCTCAGTCAAGGCCACTTCACTATTGCTGGTAGCAGTAATATATGAATAGATATGTACTACATACAGTGTGTTTCAACAAATTTCACAGAATTTTTGTTGCTTTGAATTTCCTGCTATCTACTTTGCTGCCACCACAGAAGTTGTTCGACGAGAATATGACGGAAAAAGCTCCCACATCGCTCGCAATCAGGGTACTACACAGGTTCTAGATACATTCGAGGCTAGGCATACACAAAATTGTTTCGATTTCTGGCTAGGGCACATCAGAAGAAAAGCTCAAATTTGCACAGCACGCAAACGGTATGCGAAAAGTTTTCTTCACATCAGTTGTGGTGCTGTCGTCTCTCAGTAAAGCGGGTGTGTAATGTAGGATGGAAAAAGTTTTGTATTAAAATTATTGTGCAAGAAGTCCCGACAGTCTTCAGTGTGTGTGCGTGTGACAACAAAATTCATTGAAAGTATTCTAAGCCCTGGATAGTATCCTTTACATGACCAAAAGTCTTTAGAGCCGTGACTAAAAAAAAATTACTTCGGCTGTGAGAAGAGTATCCTTGAAGAGCATAAAAAACATCAATCCCGACACCATCTGTAAAGTAAGCTGTTAAAAAAACACTTCGCCTGTAAGGAGAGAGTGTCCTTTAAGAGCATAAAAAGAAGAAACTATCCCAGCGAACGATGACTTCAAATCTGCCCGCATTTGACCAGCTTAAGTTGGGAATCAAGTAAGTAATAGCCCTTTAACTCCTTATCGATTAATATCCCTCGGGATATGGAATAATGGATTCGATAAATATTTTTAATGGCGCCCAACAGATGTTTTCATTGAAAACTCTGCGCATCGCAGTTTTTGCAGACGATAATTCAGAAAAATCATGGAAAATCACTGCCATCAAGTCCATTATGTTTTATATGTTTCATCGTCATGGGGCCGAAACGAATGTGTGAACAGTGTGTTCTGTGCTTCTGATTTTCTTTTTTGGGACCTAATTACAGAGTGATATTCTATTTTTCCCGCTTTGGATGAGTTCCAACAAGTATTTACTTAGATGAAAAATCTATATTTGCTATCCACGCCGAGTGAGAGAAGTGTTTTGTTTTTGTTTATTTCACATCATCATTTGATGGATGGTCATTCAATAAAAATAGGTGATTATAATGTCCTTTATGAGCAATATGTTAGCTTTTGACCACAATTAGGACGGAAAATAGAGGATTTCCGTATGTATTTTCTTCTCGTTAATTGTGTTCAATTTGTCTTTATTTGTTGCGTTCATAAGTGTTCTATTGTTGAACATTGAATCGAGGTCAAATATCTGTTGGAAACGACCTTGATGTTTCCTTTTTTTCTTGTTTTCCCTTTTAAAACTTTTATTCTTTTTTGTATTGTTTTTGTTTGCATTTGCTTGCGTTATGATGAATGGTGTGCTGCTGTTCTTGCAGCTGTGATGAAAAAGCTTTTCGCCATCTAACTGCTTAGTGGGGGTGGCAAAATACTTGTTGTCTGGATGAAGCTTTCGATAGGGGTTTGTTTTATTTGATGCTTTGCTTCCAATTATGTATCTTCTGAAAAAAAGTACTCTCACCTGGGGATGTTTTTCTTTTCAATTAGTTTTTTTTAAATTCTTTTCATGGATTCATACACAATAATGACGAATAATATATCTTCTACTTATATATTTTAGGCAAATAATAACATTACATAACACGCTGATTTTTTCGCCATTATTGTACTTATTAAATTAATTTGAAGTTTTATTTTCCGGCAGCAGAGAGAATAAATTTTCTTTATGCGGAACATTTATTATTTTTTTACGGCCTACTTATGTATGTACAAATATATTATGTATGTATATACATACATACTTGCATGATCTAAATATGAAGAACATTAGTAGTGTGTGCACTTCATGAAATATCATAGAGCCCAACTCAAAAAGTATTATATGCATATATCTACATCTGCATATCGTCAGTGGAAAGCACAAGTCTAGTCTAAGTCACAAAAACAGGATTTTTTAGGGGAAGATTTTTTGGTTTTAAATTGAATTATAGCTACATTTCTTGGCTCGTTGATTGCTCTGTAATTTTTTAAGTTCTCTTACCTTTTTTTTTAAATAAAAAAGAAATGCTTTATAAATAACTATATCCGCTTGGTGCCGTTAAGGGCTATATTTACCTTCACTTCCTCCAGCTAGCCAATCGTGGGTGGAACAACCTCACAAGCTGTGTCATATCTAGGAAGACGTGGCCCAGTTTCAACAAACCCAGGTCAAAAGAGTTACTAGGCAAACCAAGACCAGTTATTGCCAAAATCGTAGCTATTATCACAGGTCACTGGCCAGTTGGAGACCATGCGGCCAAGCTTGGTATCCCCCACAACACCTTTTGTAGGAGCTGCAAAGATATTAATGAGAAAGAATCTCTATGTCATTTCCTTTGCAGATGTCCGGCCCTGGCGAGGATCATACAACAAACTCTTGGCAAACCCTTCTTCGAGGATCTGAGAGAGATAGCGGACAAGAGGATTGGAGAACTTATTCTCTTCCTGAACTCCACGGGCTGGGTTTAAACTTAACATCCCTTTTTAACTAACCACTACAACAGGTAGACACGAGTCCGTGGTAACAAAACGGCGCACCTAAAGCGCTAATTGTGTTCTTTTTGGACCGCCACTTTACCTACCTACCTACCTAAATAACTATCTACTACAGTACTACTTCGATACTGTGAACTTCGATAATGTGAATTTCCCGATAATGTGAACTCACAAATCTATACATTACTATCTTTATAATATGAACTTTGAAATTTTCTCACCTCATTCGTTATTCGAAAATTCTCTTATTTTTAGTTTAAAAAAAAGTGCCAATAATGTGAACCCCTCCAAAATGTGAACAGGCCCCTGTTTTAATTAGTTCACATTATCGAGGTAGTACCTACTGTATTTTTAAATAATTTTAAGAACAAAAAACACAAAAATGAAGATAGAACCCATTCCCATACAAGTGTGCATCCTCCTAAAAAATAACATGAACATAAAACCAAATTCAGCAGTGCACTCGTTTGAGATAGACCAAAGGAGAACTCTTTGTCACTTAGAACAAAATGTCCTTACGAATCGTATGTAATTCCCAATTGGTTTAAGTGACACTGTAAATTGGAATTAGACCACTTTAGTTTTTGTATTGAATCTTGAAGGTGTAAGAAAAATTGTTCTATTCCATAAACCAATTTGGAAAGAGTTTCCCTTTTCAAAATTTAGCTCTTAAAACAAAAAGGGTATAGATTATCGATAGACAGAATGAGAGACACCAAAACACCAAATTTCAGATTCGGAAAGAGCATCCTCAAATTCGTAAAACTGCATTATTAACTCATTTTCGAAAAAAAAATGGACGTCGAACAGGAACAGTGGACGTCGAACAGGAACAGTGGACGTCGAACAGGTTCTCAATAGGATTGAGGTCGGGACTTTGCGCTGGCCGACTCAAAACATTAATTTTCTTCTCCTCAAACCAACTCTTCACAAGCCGCGATGTGTGTTTGTGATCATTGTCCTGCTAAAATATGGACGTTACCGGTAGATATTGAGTATGGCTCCATATGGTCTACTTAGGGTCTAGTTCTTTATTTGCGGACCGTCGGACATAGCGTTTACCATCAGAACCGAACATGTGAAACTTCGATTCGTCGCTCCACAGTACTCTTTTCTAAAATTAGACCGGTTTTTCTGCATGCTTTTTTGCAAATTATAATGCTCTCCTTCGGCTTACCAGATGTGCCTCCAAATGTGGATTAGGGGTAAATCCTCATAAAGCGGAACTCGTTCTCTTCACGGGGAAATATACAGTTCCCCTCATAAACCCTCCTATGATAAATGGCACCAGTCGCATCTTCACTGAAAACGGAAAATACCTGGGTCTTATTTTGTACAGAAAATTAAACTGGAAAGCCAATCTACTAGAACGCGTCAGGAAAACCAATGTAGCTCTCTATTCCTGTAAAAAGGCTATAGGTAGGAGCTGAGGTATGAAACTTCAAATCACTCATTTGCTGTGCGTGTCCGTTATCAGGCCTAGACTACTTAATGCCGTGATCGTATGGTGGCCTGCACTTGATAAGGCTGTCCACCTCACTCAACTAGCTAAGGTGCAAAGATCTGCATGCATTTGCATCAGTGGTATACTGAGAACTACTCCCTCCGCGGCGTTAGACATTTTGTTCAACCTGCTATCCTTAGATATTTTCGGCAAACAGATTGCTGCCTGTGCGGCCATCCGTCTAAAAGCCTCCTCTCAGTGGTCTAGCTATCGCGTTGGCTACTCCTCTATTCTTGATCTACTCAACTTTAAGCAGGAAAACATGGACTATACCCCGCCGAAACTGAGATATCTTTCCAAACAAGTGTTGGGAGGAGATTTAGCTCTTTCACAGTTGTCCCTTTGACCGTCAAGGAACATTCGGTTGTTAGAGGCATATCTTAAATAATATTATGCCACTCTCCATTAATTAGCGCATAGTCGATTACCGAAGCAGATTTATATAAACATTCTAAAAATACGAAACCAGATTGATTTATCCAAATATTTTCATCTTTTCTTTGTAATTTTCTGCTTGTTTGTTATAATTATTCCATAAATGTTGCACCACTGATCGAACGACGCTAAGCTTTTGTAACATATTTCCTTGTGGGCATACATGAATGATCGATACAAAAGGGAATAAGTGGCAGACAGACAGGTGGTACGAACAAGAATTTTACTAGTGCAAAAATCTTGCGATAAATGTACCAAGTATCGAGAAGAAAAGAAAAAATATACCGTATTCAGTTTTCATCGTTTCTAATTACTTTTTCACCATATGTACGAGGACATGCAATATACCATATTTTTACGATGCGAAACTTTTATTCTAATATATATGAACATACATATTGCACATATAGGTATATGTAGGTGTACTACTTTTTTTTTTTAAAATTTGTATTGATACTGGCCAATGAAATTTTACTTAATTATCCGTAGCGGAATATTAATTCACCAGTTTATCTTCTTTAGGTACGAGAGTTGGTTCTAGAAATATATTTGAAGCACTATGACTAAGTAGGCATGACACATTCCGATAAGAACTATCTATTAAAAGTGACTTCACTCAACACACAACACTTTTTGATAATAACTACTAGACGCACCTAAAAATCAATATTTCCACACATATTTTTAGTTGTGTACCAATAGAATTAAAAAAAAAAGAAATTAAGTGAAATATGTAATGAAATATCGAAAAATATTATATTATTTCAAAACGAAAAGTAAAGAAAAGTTCTGACTCAGAAAGGTTACAGAAAACTAAAAGTAAGTAGATCATTGCAAGGCTGTTTACCAAGTTTAAGTTATTGTACATATGCTACCTTAGACAAACCTACATATCTTTACTGTAATAAAAATTAATCTAAGCTTGCTTGAGATACCAGAAGCCAGTAGGTATGTATTAGCACTGGTTTCGATTGTTGATGTAAATTTGTCTGTTTTGGTATTCGGATTCAACTCATTTTATAAAAACAGACTTGCAGATTCCTCTGAATTTATACTTTCTTATGACAGATTTTAAAAGTGTGTATTCGGGCTTCTACAAAGTATGTTCTCTGAAAGGCGCTGATGAAAACTGTACTAAATATTGTACCATTTTCTCTGTCCAGACAATTACGCCCTTACGCACGATCCATGCTACTTGAAATGCGACTGTTTCAAACAATATTGACAAGTAACATTGGTCGTGTGTAGTGCGCTTGAGATACTTCAAATATATTCCTCCATGTTCCGGAACTACATTATGTTGAATGTTCTCCGGAACAGATAATCAGGAGAATTCTTAATTAAAAAAAAAAAAAAATTATCAGTAAAAACCATATTTGAATAAAAACATTTGACTTTTCGGCAATGAAATTTGACTCTGTCTCTTCACATACTGCAGAAATTTCATGTATGTAAGTAAGTATGCCTCTGAGGAACGCTGGCCATCGTAACAGCTGCCGACCCAAATAATAATAAATACAAATAATGATGTATTCTGTATTCACGAAAATTCATTCGCACTGCATAAAACATACAAGGTCCTTTCAGTTCAATAAACTCCAAGACCCCACCCATAGAACATCCTTACGATTGCAATCAATTTTTCACATAGTTCGTTTAAAATTCTGTGATATAATAGATATTATCACAATGTGTGTATTTCTAATCAATTGAATCTGAAATATACGATCGATGAATACCAAAAAGCTCAAGCCAAACGTAATTAGATACCCAAGCTTTTTAATCAACTGCCATATGTTTTAGATCATATGAAGCGAAGAAAGAGCTTTTTTAAGTACTTTCATGAAACTCAATCACAAGTTATCACTGAATGATGCAAATCGTTTGCAGTCTTATACATACAATACATACGTCATATATTAAGTAAATTGTCGCTCGTTCTATTGGAAGAAGGAAAATGCCTAGCCATTACTTCTTTGTGTAGAGATGACATTATCTCGTAATACTTTATTTGCACACAGTTAGTATTGTACATAGGTACTGTACACAGGTTCATACATACATATATTTAATAAGAACATGTTCGCAAATGTACATATAGACATGTAATGTGTAATAATATACATGTAGAATCCAACTCATATATATTGGAACATTCTTCCAGAATACATATGTATATGTATATGTGTACTGTTTCGGCAGTTGCCGACAGCGATGTAGTTTTTGACTGCTAAAGTTCTTAGCATCGTACAACTAATCGTGCTGTAAATATATGTACGTTAGCGACGATTTCTCTTAGTCCTGTGTTCTTGTTTCCACTTCACAAAGCCATGTGAATTTATTAAATTCTTCGGGTGAACCGGTAGTGTCTAGGAACAAAAAACAAACAAATATTTGGCGCAACAGCTCTTTAAAGTGCCAGGGCCTAGCTTCTCGCAACCACTCATGTTGTGTGCGTTATATTTTTCACACGAATGGAAGGGACCTACAGTTTAATGCCGAATCCGAACGGCGATTTGAGAAACTTTTTCGTGACAACAATACTCTCGCATGTTTGTCAGACGTTCGCGAGAGGTGGGACCGTGAAAAAACTTTTTGGTGTTTTCTGGGATTCGAACTTGGAACCTCATGCGTAGTGATCCGACACACTAACCACTTGCGCCACGGCGCCCACTAGGAACAAGCGGCTCTAAACTCTAGTGATTATCTAAAAACTGTCGTTTCTAATTCCAGCGTACATTACGCTAGGCAGGGTGACAAAGAAGAGAGTAATATAAAAAAAAGTACCCTCTACCTTGCGGTGCTGAGCACACAACCGCACAAGCCCTCGATTATACTGCAGCGCTTTTGGTGTCCGAAAAACTTATCATCAACCAATGTATATAATAATTGTGAGTTAGTGTACATTGCCCAGCCAAAAAATATCTCAAGAACTATAAGGCATAGAGAGCTAAGATTTTACAGGAAGGTAGATCTATCTGAAAATAGGGGGCATAAATACTTTAAAAATGGTGTATCCCCTCAGACTTGGTTACACAATCTCAAAACGACCGCACAATCGGCATCTAATTTATCGAAAACCAAAACACTAACGGCCGTATTAATAAAAAGTCGCTAACACACCGATAAGCAATGAGTTAACTAACTCGTAGTTAGCGAGGTTATCCATTAGTTAATTTTTTTTATTAATAAAAATGTTTTCTCCATGCAATAGCTATCTGACGTTTTAATAACATCAAGAGTTTGCAAATGGCAACAACTGTCCTTAATTGTACCAAAAAGAAAGCAAAATCTACTACATTCTATTGAAACATCATAATAATTGTCCAAGTTTTATAGAATGTCTAGAGCTACAATGACAGTTTTCGCATTCTCCAAAGAAATCTGGCCTTCCAAACACCAAAGGTTCATCAAAGCGTATTTGGAGTAGCAATAAGAGCAATATTGCAGCATTGCTCTGCAGGATTTCTGGGATTTAAGACGGACGTAAAAAGATGGTTGGTGCATGCATAACCACCATCTCCTAAAAGACGACCCCTAAACTGCCCCTTTCTAAACGATCTTTTATCCTGCTCTGCCCGAAAATTCGAGAATCATGGGTATTTCCACAGTAGTGAGCAACAATATCCCATATTCTTAAGTGGGATTCGCGCACAACTTGGGTGTTAATAGAAAAGTAACGTTTTCTACTGCCCTTAGTACTGCAATGATTCTCCTACATGTCACTGAATTTTTGATGATAAGCCATTTTTTGTATCTTATTCGCAGCAATTTTACACACACGCAAAGTTATCAACTCGTTAACTAGCGAAATCGGCGAGTTAGTTAACCACAAGCTAACAAACATCAGTTATGTCTGAATTTTTTTTATTAATAAGAATTTGAACATATCCACTGCGTAAACCATGAGTTAGAGAAAAGTCATGTTTATTAATACGGCTATAAGAGTGCTTGAATTTTCTGCAATTTTATATGTGTAAGTTTGATATATTGCCGAGTCTTGTTGATTTTTCAACGAGCTGTAATCAAGTAACTCAATAATAAGACTTTAGGATGAAGTGCATGTTATCATACTTGTTGCTCAACTTCAGCGTACGTGGGTTATACCTTAACATGCTCATACATTAAGCTACCAACATATGCATGTTGTATGTTGTGTAAATATCAATATTCTCTTTGGATGTTTAGACGTCAAATTTCATAAAACACCGTTTTGTTTCTTATGCAGTGCCTCAAAAGAACGCCACTGGAAAAATACGGTGTTGATATTTTATATTGATTAGGATTTCGGAATATAACCGTACCTGCTTCTTTTCAAAACGCTAGTCCCATGATCTCTGAAACATTGCTGAATTCAACTGCGGGTCCTACCCATCCACAGAGTGCAATTGTTTTCTTCTTTTTTTTTTGCCAAAAATTTAAGAAACGTAATTTCCAATTTTATTTCTTTCGCATCGCTTTCGATGAAAGTAATTTTCGAGAATCATGAGAGAGTTCTAAATTTCTTCTTAGATTTAATCGTCTTAACATCTGTTATGCGTTAAAACTCACGCCAAAGCCATAAATTAGAAAACACTTTTTTCAAATTTGTTGCCAATAATTTGTTTATACATACTGACATGAAACAGCTAGAAAAATTACTCAAGCGTTATTGACAAGTCTTTTTGTTACCAGTTCAATTACCTATTAAAAGAGAATTTAATATCCAGTGAAAACCAGTATTGAAAATAATTACTTCACACTTCTACTGTCATCAAATTTGACGTCAGCGAAAATTGTGATTCCAAAATCAATGACTAACCGCAAGTAGCAGAACGTGCCACTCATAAAATATTATTGTAGAATACACAATTATCGGTGGATAATTATAATTTGTAAAGATAAATCATAGATAAAATCAATTACTGTACCGCGCAGACGAGACCATATTAGTTATGCTTATTAGCTCTTAAATGAAGTGATCGCTAATTTCACTGAAAATCCGTTAATTTACTTGTTTATATTTAAAATTTGATATCACAGTTTGACACACGGAAATCAAAAAAAAAACTTTATGCTGCTGGTACAAGGTTAATTATGGATTTAGCTACATCATTTTCGATTCTGATTGTATTCTACGATCGAAACTGATTTTCATTTCTATAATATCTTTGTTAATGGGTGTTTCGGTTTATTATACCAGTTGTTGAACAATTTTTTGTACAACGCTTAAACACATCGATATAAACCCAGTACCGAAAATTAAGTGTAGTTGGAGGTTTTGTTCAGATTTGATACAGATGCTTGTTAATTATTTGGGTAGCACTAGTGGTTCAAAACTCGGTCTTTGAAGTTAAAGATTTGTTTGATATTTTACTCATGTAATGTAAAGCAATTATGTATTTAGAGTACATTTTGCTTAGCAGGTCCGTTAGTAATATATAGAATTGCTTATCTATCATTTCAGTACGTTTATGGTAACGCAACATTCATACATATGTAGTTTTTGAACAGATCAATATCGATTAATTATAGAGATATCAACAAATGTATATCTTTTTTTTTTTTATATGTGTGGATAAAGTATCTACGAGTATTGTCGAAGAGATCGAGATATGAAGTAGTTTCCTTCACTGCTACCGAATATTTTAATTCAGCAATTAAAAAAAAATTTTTTTTTTTTTTTGATTTAACAAAAAAAAAAAAATGTTCATATCAACGTTACATGCATAATTCAAGGAAAACAAAATGTTATCACTGGCTTTACTTTTAATGGAACCACTTGCAAAGTCATGGTTGCTTGAAAAATGACACAGAGTTTAGCGAGAGGCCAATGTTTCACATTATCTGTGGGCAAATTTGATGGCAGACGGACGAACGATAGAGTATAGTGCATTGAAAAATAAAACTCACTACGAATTTGCCATTGAACCAGTTTCGGATAAAAAAACAAGTATCGACGCCGATGATTTTATTTATCGCTTCTAATGAATTTCAAAACCACAAACAGAAACCATTTTAATCTCTTTAACGAAAATAGAAAAAAGTTCGCCAACGAAATTTTTTTCAATGACTCAACTCGAGCATGCTGTCGAGTTGATTATTCAGATAACGTGAATAACCGACTATATTACCTAGCTACATACATACATCTGATTGTACGTATGTATATGTGGAAACTATGTATTTTTATTTTATTACACCACCAAGTAGTTATCAATTATTTCTAGTGGTGATTACATCCATCAATTTGTGAGAAAGCAATATCCCCGAAAAGAAAGAACTCGCTCAAGAACCATGCGTAAATTTCATAAACATTTTCAGATTATAAATAAATCAGAGTTTTATGCAATGTAGTTTATTTGTTTGTTAGAAAGTATAATACGCATGGAACAGTTTCTCGCCAATAAAACAGAAATAGTTTTTTAAATTGATTTTTAATATTTCAAATTAGCTTTTAAAATAGTTTTTCTTTGTAGACATTAATTATTAAAACTTGTCGCCAAAAGATTCCCGTTTGTTTTAGAACTTCAAAGAGTAAACAATTACGCAGGTGGTGCTCTCAACCGCCTATTTCAACTAGCTATTTTCTGACTAGCAATCAGAAAATCTTTGCAAGTTGTAGAACTTAAATAATATGATTTTTCCCCGTCTTTATCTTTCTTAATTTTTAGAGTGGCAATGGTGGAGTCGGTGGTGGGTTTGCTCGTTAACCGATACGTGCAAGTTCAAGACCCAGCGGAGAATATAAATCTGTCTTGCTTATTTTTCTTGATTTTGCTTTTCCTTCTGGCTTAGAAATAAACATATTGAACCTCTAAGTTCCTGGGCCTATCTTCTCGCAACCACTCGTGTTGCGTATGCTATATTTTTTCACACAATTGGAAGAGATCTACAGTTTAGTGCCGTATCCAAAGAGCAATTTATTTTGAGAAGCTTTCTCGTGAAAACAATACTCTCGGATGTTTGCGAGACGTTCGCGAGAGGTGGGACCGTGAAAAAACTTGTTGGTGTTTTCTGGGATTCGAACATGGAACCTCATGCGCCGTCATCCGACACACTAACCACTTGCGACACGGCCCCCACAACTTACACCCACCACCTTACAACTTGTCCTTATAATACTAATATTTGCTTTCAACATAAATACCTTTCATATCAACCGACATATTTAATTTTAATATCAAGCGGATTCTATACAGCGAAAAATGTTTGGTTTATATAATAATTCCACTGTGAGTCTAACTGGCCGAACACAATAGTGAAGCTGAAGCTATACGCGTGCAGCGCTGAGTACGAACACAATGGTGAAGCGCTGCATGGGTGTTCGTTCTTGGTAATACAAATGCTTCGGAATTTTTTTTATTTTTATAGTGAGGATTACTCAAATCCCATAGAATATTGTTCCTTTTTACGAGATTGATTCATTTTTCGGTTTACTGATGTGCCGTATCTTTTTTTTTTTCTATGAAAATGTCAAAAAAGGGAGCTGCAGTGAAGCTGCAGCGACAAGCTTCAGCTTCACATTGTGGCTGAATCCCAAAACGTCAAAAATATGCGCATTGTGACTTGACGCTTTTATGATGCAATTCCATGATGCTTTTCATACTGCTTCATATTGTGATGATTTGCAACTTTTGACGTGTTGAATGACATGATACATATTCTGATTGATCATATGTATTCCATGCAATGGTTTACTTTTTGCTTTTTCACAAAGCTTATACAAATAGAAGTTTAACAAAGGCTGAGTTCATAATTGCAACATTGGTGCACATACCATGCAATAAATATTGATTCAATGCAATTATGAACACAAATACTGCTGCAAGTTTGCAGCAGTTTTGCGTTTCCAAAAAAGAGTTCATATATGCAGTAGGCAGTAAAAAAAATTGACAGAAATTTTTAGTTTCTCTTTCTTCTTTCAGTGACAGAGTTTGGTTGTGTTATTTACAAAAATTTGTTAATAATGTCAATTAAAAGAATAATTTTAGGACTGATTCTTAAGCACTTAAATGGATCCAATTTTAAAAGTTTTCAGGCAAAGCTTTCTGAAAGAAATAGAAGCAAAATTCAAAGAAAAGGTAGATTATTTTGATAAGATAGAACTGGATTTGAAAAAAAAATAGGAGAATTTCCAGATGACGTTTTCAGAAACCATTTTCGTATGAAAAAGGCCACATTTCAGGTTCATTTTCTATAATGCAACGTTAATAACGTTAACGACCTTAAATTTTATATCAATTTCTCAACAGTTTATTGAAAAGGAGATTTGTCCACTTTGGAAAAAAATCAAATTTTAGTCGACCCAAAACCTCTCTGATGCTGGCACTTTTGTTAACTATTTGAAAGCTCGCTCCTTTGCTCCTTTAGACAAATAAATAATTTGTTTAACGTTGCTAAGGGACTGGCTTTTAAGTATTTCATTGAAATCACAAAACTAATATTCAAGAATAGGAAAAAGTAAATAAAATGGCCAGATTCAATTGAAGAACAGATAATAATAATGGACAAATTTGCAAGTTTAAGGACTAATCCTTTTCCAAGCGTTCTTGGATGTGCAAATGGAACTCAAATACCCATAATAGCACCCACAATAGACCCAACAAGCTATTTTAATCGAAAGGGTACGTTTTCAACTAATATGCAGGTTAGTCAGGTTTTAGTGTTGATTATTGTGTTATATTTGAGAAAATGTTTTCTTTTCAGGCTATATGTGATCATAGCCAAAAGTTTATCGACGTGTGTTTTGGCTATCATGGTAGCTGTCATTATGCTTCTGTTTGGGAGCGAAGTTCAATTGGGAAGGCATTAAAGGTTGGTTCCAAAAGAATAGTTCAAGATGGCAATATTTCGGGCGATTCAGCTTATCCATTAAATTGTTATCTAATGGTCCAATATCGTGATAACGGGCATCTTACTATAACACAAACAACATACAATTATGTACATAGTTCAACACGAGTTTGCGTGGAACAAGCTTTTGGACGATTGAAATCTATGTTTCGAATTCTAAAAGTCATCGATATAAAAAACTTGGAGTATGCTAAATACATTGCACTTGCTTGTGGTGTTTTCCATAATATAATCATAGCAATAAAAGGAGCTTGAACCTTACTCAGCTACGCAATCACGCGACCAAGATAACGATGATGATATCAACATTTCGGAAGAACATCAATCATCTGCTGAAGCTGCTAATGAAGCTAAAGTCAAACGAAACAGAATTGCGATGCTATTTTCTTCATAAGCTTGTAGTTTATACTATTAAAATTAAAATTAATAATACCTTCAAATATAAAAAAAATACTCGTTTTATTTTTTTATAACGATATGTAAGTTTTTAGGTTTATTTCATTGATACAAAATTTGTACATTTACAGTTTACAGATCATTGACCAGTTTACAGAATTCTGGTTTTGATTTTACACTAAATCTAATTTATTAGCACACATATTAAATAAAAAGCTCATTTGTTAAAAAAAAAAAATGTAATTTAAATTCATAGCAACTTTTTTGAGAAAGAACAAAAACTCAATCAGTAATTCTTTCTAATGTTTCCTGTTATGACATAAGAACTTCTAATCTTTTTTTCTCCACTTCAATTTGTTCACGTTCCACTTTTAAAAGCTCCTTGTGCCGTCGCTCGTCCTCTATAGCTTCTTTTTCCAAGAATTCCATTATTTGATTATTTGACAATTTTGAATAATTTTTTTTAGTCTTCTTTTTTGGAATCTCATTCTGTTTTTCTTTATCACTTTCGTCACTTTGTCCAAAAACCTCTGCCACAAGCTCATATGGAAGTTCAACATTATGTCGGCATCCGTACACCCCGTCAAATTGATGGAAATAGTCGCACGAAGAGACATCTCTCCCGCTGTGTTTGTTCCTTTTTTTTATCCTTTGATATAGCATTTGCAAATTTATTTAACCTAACACCAAATTAGTTTGACCCAAACACAAATATATTTAGCCATTTAGCAAATAACTTTAACCCAAAAGCAAATATGTTTAACCTTTTAGCAAATAGGTTTAACCTTTTAGCAAATATGTTTAACCAAAGAACAAATATATTTAAACCAAAAGCAAATCATTTTAACCAAAACACAAATTTATTTCAACTTATATTTGTATAAATACTTAGAGGACTTCTAAAACAAAATTAATATTTAAAAAAAAATATTTAGTCCATTCGCTGCCTTTGGAATGAGTAAAACCATATCCATTACATAATTAGTGCAATCGGTTTGTGTAATTTGTTGCAAACTATCTTCAATAACTGCAACCAAGTTATGATCCCTGCTGACGTTAGTTAAAACTTGATGTGCGTGTGTCTTCATTTTAGAAAAAGATTTTTCAATGGGGTTTAACATGGGAGAGTAAGGAGGAGAAATGAACAAAACTTGTTAGAGTTGCAAGTGGAGTTTGTCAAAATCTAATAATGCATTATTCCTTGGTTACTAATTGCTGCAATTAGAGTAACGTTAAAAAAGGTAACAAATTTGCAGATGCGCTGAAATAAATTTGTGCTTTGGTTAAAATGATTTGCTTTTCGTTTAAATATATTTGTTCTTTGGTTAAACATATTTGCTAAAAGGTTAAACCTATTTGCTAAAAGGTTAAACATATTTGCTTTTGGGTTTAAGTTAATTGCTAAAGGGCTAAATATATTTGCGTTTGGGTTAAACTTATTTGCTGTTAGGTTAAATAAATTTGCAAATGCTATAGGTTACCTTTCCTTCAAGGGCGAACGAGTTTTCATTTTCGTAAAAACTTTTCCCCAAAGAACAGATTTTTTTTTCGGCCTGCTATTAATTCGGACTCCATTCCTAAACGAATCGAAATAAGCAGTTTGGTGTCAGCATCCGACCACAATTTTTGTTCACTTTCATTCCTATAAAACACAAATAATATAGGTATTTTAACTTTTTAATAAAAAAAACCTTCATTTATTTTGGCGAAATCTATTAAATTTTCATTTATTTTACTTACATATTTTCTCCTGCCATCTTCCTGCAACAAAACAATATTCAATGCAGAGTTGATCGCAATTTGAGTGTCATTTTGCTTATATGAACGCAGATGACAACTGCCGTCATGCAAAGATAATGCAGTTTTTTACATTAATGAACGCAGAAATTGCAGTGCTGCCGCTAGTAACTCTAATATTTATTTCCTTAATGGTAAAAAAAAACAAAAACAAAAATTAAAAATTTCATCGTAAATCCGTATGAAGGATTAAAATTGTACATAAAATATAAATGCATAAATAACAATTCAGCAGTATCTCATCGACTGTGAAAGGAAATTCGGGCTTTTATTATTCTTTAATTGCTTCCATCACAATCCCCCACACAAATTTTTTTGTTTTTGCGCTTCGATATGAAGTTTTGTTCCTTCTCCAAGCGTGTGATTATTAGCTGTTGGGTTAATTTGTTCGTACATTTCTTGTTTGTTCTAAATGCAATAATCAATAAATTAAAATATTTTAAACAATTACTAATTATTTACTTACAAATCCAGTAGCGAATTAATTTTTGCTTGTGAGATTTTTTTTTGGTGCTGCCTTGACAAACAAAATTGTGAAATGTCATGTGTATCATGGTACGAGTAATTCACGATGCCTGCCTGGGTGATCGGATTCCACTGCATGGCGTATTTCGCAATGGAGTTGTCTTCGCGCCGTAGAGTGTGTCTAATCCATTGCCACTTTCTTCTACGTATAGTAATGCTTTTAGGTTCTTGGCCCGTTCTCAGATAAAGTTGTTCGTTGGAAATGCGGTTCGGCCAAAAAACCATCAAGATGATTTTTAAGCATTTGTTTACGAAGACTTGCAGCTTGCATTTGTTAATGGTGTCCACCTTCCAAGTACTGCACCTATAAAGCAGCACTGATTCTACGTTGGAGCGGAACAGTCGTAGCTTGGTTCTTAAGCTAATAACATTGCTTCTCCAGATTTTGGACAGCATTCCGAACGCAGCTTTAGCCTTCCCGATTCTGCTGCACACATCCAGTTCGGTGCCACCGCGATTAGCCGAAACGACACTTCCTAAATATAGAAAGTTATCAACTTTCTCGACTTGCTTTCCGGCAATGTTAAGTTGAGCGCGGGTATTGGAAGTACTCAGGGCTTTTGTTTTGGCTGTGTTTATTTTTAGCCCCACTTTGTTTGCCTCAGCTTCTAGATTTTGGGCCATCAAATGAAGATCCATTATCCGATGTGAAAGTAGACAAACATCGTCAGCGTAATCTAGGTGTTTAACCCGCCATTGATGACGCAAATTTGACTTTGATCAATGGTGACGCCGGTCTCACGCACCGGGGTTTTCAACTGAAGATTTCTCGAAACGTGTTACTAATAGTTCATGTTTTTTTTTTAAATATATGCTCTTTGACAATAAAACAAAGATATTTAATCAACATAAGCTCTTTTATTTCAATATTAAAATTCACAAAATTTTTTAATTAGAGCATTAAAAATAACAATGGTTTTAGTAATACATTTTTTAAAATTAAGAAAAAAATTAAAATCAGATATTCATAAAGGGAAACAACGTTTTTTAGTCTTTCCACATTAGGAACTCTTACAAAATGAACAAAAATTGGTATCCTTCCAAACAAAAAATAACAAAAAAATACATCCGAAAAACTAAATTTCTTCAGGTAAACATCTGCTGCAATACGGCACTACGTATTCAAGGCACAAATATTGTTGACATTTATGGCAAGAGTACTTGGTTTTTCGGTTTTTTTCCCATCTACACTGGTAGCACCAGCCATTTCTTGAAGAATCCGATGTCCCAGGTACATCATCTATATGTAAAATCTCCGACAGTCTTACTCTCATTGATCGTGGCAAGTTCAAGTGCGTTTGCCGATCTCTTTTGTGAGGTTCAACTAGTTTCATAGCCAAATTCTCAATAAAGTTACGACGCAGTAGTTTTGTGCCTTGATTGTTGGCTGTATGTATCACCTGGCTGTTTATGGTACTGACATTGAGCATAGCGTAGAAGACTACCATAGGCCATCGCCTTGTTGCTCGAGCACAATTATAATTCGCACATAAACGATCCACAACATCGACGCCGCCCTTGGTGTCATTGTAGCTTAAAACTATATCGGGCTTTCGCGTTTCGGCATCGACTTTAGCATCACTGTGCATTGTACTAATAAGAAGAACATTTTTTTCCTTTCTTTGGAACATGTGACACCAAAACCATGTTGTCACGAAAACCAAACATATTGGATTTTACATTTCGACCGGGCAATATGTTGAAGTCTGTAGGAATTTTCTTCTTGTTCTTCCTGATTGTTCCGAAGGTTGTTAAGCCTTTTTGCAGCAATGCTTCAGCTAAGGGTATACTGGTGTGCCAATTATCAGTTGTGACGTTGGACTTGTATTGAAAACCGGTTCGCATAATCTTTGAACAACAGTGAAGCCAGAATTGTCGAAATTGTATGGGCCTGCTTGTGGTTGTTTTCCGGGATAAATTTCCATATTATATGTGTAGAACATTGTGGCGTCACAAAGGGCTTGCATTTTGATGCCATATGGATTTGGTTTGCTTGGAATGTATTGCCTAAATGAGCACCTTCCGCGAAATCCTTCCAACTTCTCATATATAGTCACAAAAACAGATAAAGTGTAATTAGCCTTAGCCTGCTTTCATCAAACCTCAAAACTCGCAGTAAAAATTTAAATCTCTGGGCAGACATTGAAAGCCGAAATATTTCAATTGAACCACCATCCGTTCGAAACAACTCTTCAACGTTCAGATGATTAGATTTTTGAACACCAGCTAAAAGGAGCAATCCTATCAGGCAATATATTTCCTTGAAACCAGTCTCTTTGGCATATGTTTCTCTGCAAAATTTATTTACTTACATACACGGTGATACACGGTCTCACGCACCGGGTTAGTAAAAAAAAATACACAACGTGTGCTCACTAAGCAGTTTCGACGTGAACTGATGGTGGAAGACGTGCAATGCGGCAGCTAGTCTAAATTGCAACAAAAAATAATATCGGAGAATAAAGTTATTCGAAGTTTTTAACACCCCCCATCTCACAGACCAGTAGGCCACCATTGGTGGGTTAAGGTAAGATGTCATCGTCCAACGAATTCCATAATTAGCTTCCGTCAATGCCGCATGGAGTACATCGCTGATAACCACCAAGAACAATAGTGGGGACAGTATGCACCCTTGACGTACTCCACTTTGGACTTCAAAATCCCCCGACACCTTACCATTGTGCACGACGTGACACTTACCACCCTCGTATGTAGCCTTGATAATAGCTATAAGTTTTTCTGGAATGCCTCTCCTGGGCAAGGCCAACCAGTTAGCATCTCGATTCAAGTTGTCGAAAGCCTTCTCGAAGTCGATGAACAGTAAATGTAGCGGATACCTATACTCAACGCATTGCTCGATTATGATCCGTAAGGTGTTTATGTAGTCGATGCAGGAGGATCCAGCGCGAAAGCCTGCCGGTTCGACATCGAGAGTTGAATCTAAATGTTCTTTAATCCGTTCTAGAATTATTCTAGCTATTATTTTGGCTACAGCTGGAAGAACGCATATACCTCTCCAGTTACCGCACTCCATCAAGTTTCCTCTCTTTGGAAGCTTAATGATCATCCGCCTTTTCACTCCAGTGGAAATTGTTCACTATCCCGAGCTCTCCATATTAGCGGATGGCGCTGCTTGAAATAGCTCGGCAGAGATGCCATCAATACCCACCGCTTTGTTTTTCTTGAGGGACTTGATTGCTGTTATTATTTCGGTTTTGCTGGGAGGTACGGTGCCAATTCGGAAATTTGTTGCTTCAAACTGCTCATTCGAATTCAAGATCTAAGTGATTTAGCGCTGTAGCTAAATGTTCTCTCCATCTAGTGAGCAGATCCTCATCCGAAATCAGAAGGTTACCGTCTAAACTTTTCACTGGGTGTTGTTTGGAGTTCCGACCCCCAATGAGCTCCTTAGTGATGTTGTAAACTGTCCTACTGTCGCATCTACTCGCTGCTTCTTCAGCACTTGAGGCCAGTGAGTTGACATATTGACGTTTGTCACGTCTCGCACTACGCTGCACTTCTTTCTTCTTCGCACGGTATAATCGCAATGCAGATCCCCATTACGACGAAGTTGGCATCAAATCGTTTAATAAATTGTGAGGCATATTGGCGAAGTTTGTATGAAAAAAATATACGAATACGTGAAACATTAGTATGTTGAATGTTGTGTTAAATAAAAGGGCGAATAATTTCTGAATTTAAATAATTTATTGTGGAGATATTTTTTTTTCTTTTAGTATTTCGTATAATTCTCTTCGAGTAAAACTCTTGGCAATATCCGACGAATCTATAAGCCAAATAGTAGATTATATCTAGGTTAATATAATTACATACTTGACTCATATGACTTATAATCTTTGAAGTGACATTAAACAAAATGGCGGGCGTGAGCGGAAAGTTTTATGGTGGCATATGATTGCCAATAGACTAAGGTTTATGCCCATAAAAAACCAATGCCATACATATAAACATAATTTATTTATTGTTGGAAGAAAAACTTATCAAAATTTTGAAATGTCCGATTGAACAAAAAAGCAGTATTAAAAATACATATATTTTATAAGAATAAACAACGAATTTCGATCAAATATTGCTTTTATTCAATTATTTTGCAAAAAAAATAAAATAAAATAATTTTGAGCGGTTTTACCATATAAATACTCCACTGTGCGTCGTATAAAAAAAATGTAAAAATAAGTGTAGCAACCTTACATGCGACATACAAACTCATTATGAATTGATGCCCTAACCAACAAATTTACGGCTACAACCCACAGCAGAGGAAATCAAACAGTGTGTAGTGATCTTGAAGAGTTGAACGGGGGAAAATGTTTTAGGATAACCCACAACATAGACCTTTGGTAGTAAACACAAAACTTACCGCAAATTCGGTACCTTCCTCCGGATAAAATGTTTTCGTTCATGTTTGCAAAAAGTTAACGATATTTACTCGTGAATCGATTTTCTCGAAAACGGCTGAAACGATTCTGTTCATTTTTCGTATCTGATTTATTTTAGGCTGCAAGGTTTTTGCAAGAAAAGACGTAAAAAGTGTTATTTACCGTTTTTTAAAAGTCTTTCTGGATTTTAATATCTAGATGAGTGTTGAAAAATTATAAAACAAATAATTATTTTTTCCAATGCCAAGTGTGAATAAATGGAGCAGGGTGTGATATCTAGGAACAAGTATTAACCAGTCGTGTAAAATGAGTTTCAGCTAACTATTTTTTTTCTTTTTTCATGAGGGATACGACTCAAAGGGAAGGCTGCATGTTTTCATGTTTCCTCGCGAGGCAATGTGTTGCGCAAAAAAAGCAGCGGGCTTAATGGTCTGAGCCAAATGTAGTCAAATGCGGAAAGAAAGTGTAAATTTGTTCACTTTCTGCCCCTCTATTTGTTGTGTTACGTTTTTTGGGGTTGGATCATATTCTTAATTTCCCTGTATCCCTCTTTACTTCTTTAACCGCGTATATATATTATATATTTTTATTCTTTTGACGCAATACAAAAATAAATATTTTTTTCTTGATTTGTCTCGAGGTGAGACGAAAATTCTGTCGAAAGAAAGGGATATAGGAATATTTTGAAGGAAAAAAACCCCTACGAATTGAAGTGTATATTTGTACCATACATTTGATACATTTTTTCGCTTCAGATAACGGTAACTTAAATATATTATATATCAGCCCTAACTATGTCAACAATTATAATATAGCTAAAAATTTGTTAATTTTTGTTATAAGATTCTATCATTTTTTTCTTAATCGAGTCGAATTTCAAAAATAAATTTAAAAAGTATTTTCAGCAAAATTTGTTCGTTAAATTACCCTTTATTAGAGACATTATGTATGAATGCGCAGGTCTCTCTTATTTCGTAAGAAAAAAGTGAAATGTAAATTAGCAAATACGAAAAGCAATTCTATTAAAGATATTATAGTCGACGGAACAGATACCATGCAATTACAAATGACAGTAACTAATCTTAACAAAATCTGACTTCTTGGTATTGATTATGACTGATGTACGCGTACATATATGTACTTATGTGTATAGGTCAAATTTGAATCTTTGAAAAAAAGATTGTTCAAAAAGTCGACTTTGATCTATATTATTAACAAATTAATTGGAGTCTATCGCCAGGAATAATTTATAAGAAAAATAAGAATCTATATTACATATGTATATGTACTGCACATACATGTGATTTTAATTTATGCTTAGTTCTAAGCATATCATTTTTTCTAAATATGCATTTGCATTGCTTAGGCACACGTATTCGTATATATGTACATGGTTTTTGGGACATTTCTATTCCTATTACTTACATAATTGAAATCAAAAATATAATTTTTCAGCTCATCTATTTTCGATAAATTCTATCCGACTCTATCCTACTTTGTTTCACTCTACGTCATCCTCAATAGTCCCATGACACGCTGATTTATCTGGGCACCATGGTTGGAATTGATATCTTCAACCAAATTAAATACACACGTCATTTGAACTTGGAACACCATGTCTTCTGGTCGCACATATAAACGACTTGTGAATTATAAAAAAAGAGCGCACGTATGTACATATGTGGTCAATCTAAAAGATCACATATGGAAAAGAACAATTATATTAGCTTGAATAGTTTATGCAAATTTTCGAGTAAATTTTTAATGGCAATCAATAATTGGTATTTCTTGGTACCTTTTAAGGATATCGTTGCGTGGTAAAATTGTCAAATTTGGTTGTGGTTCACAAAGTTTTTGTTTTCTTTTCTAAATTGTTTGCTGACCTTTGATCATTTATACGAGTCATTTAATTTCTGAATTGAAATTTTACATAATGGTCCACACTAAACTTATTCAATCAAACTTGAGGCATTCGATTTTTTGTCGAGCTAGAGGCAATCTTTGGTGATCGTACTGTCGGATACTTCTTAGGGTAGAAATAAGATAGTAGTATCTGACAAATAAATTGCAAATATGTATACCTATACTTTATTCCAAATGGTTTTTTTTTGTTTTTTAAAAACAGTAAGACATAACAAATAGTTTATTTTACTACCGCTACTTTCGGGAAGTACAATATTATTATTGACATATGGTATTTCTTTTATTGTTTTTATAGCGGAGATTGTTTCTTGACATATCTTATATATGCCAAAAAGCAATTCACTAATAATATGGGCTAGTTTACGTTTACGCAATACAATCATTCATTCTCCGGTTGCTTCTGGCATTAACGTGCGTAGGTTTCAGATAAATAGAAAGATATAATAGAATGCCTACAATAATCTTTATGATTTGTTTTTGGCATTGGTGCGAATCTGCTTGAATGAACAAGATAAGCAATTAGTTTGCGGTTGAGATCAGCGATCTGTGGGTGACATAAGCTTCGATAGATAAAAACCGTCTGTTCGGAGTGATGTCAGATAGTAGCATAGAATATCTTGAGATATTTATTTTGTTTTTATTTTTATCAAATGCGTCTGTGATCTATATTGCCTTATAGTATAATTGAACCAAATGTACAATATATTAAATATAATATGTATAATAGATAGGAAGTCTTCTTGAGACAACTATAATGTTTTAATGTTATTGTTACGTGGCGAATTGAATGTAGACCACATAAAGTACGTACATAAATAATAAGTACAACAGAGTCAAATGAGTTTATATTTACGGGACAATTTTGACCTTTAGAAATCTCTCTAGTAATTTTCATTCAGTCAGGTGTGACGTAGGAATCGTTCAATTCATTAAAGTGCGATTCGAGGGATTATTTTTTCTGATGAGAGTGTTGACAGTTAGCAAGGGCTTCCTAGCTGAAATTAGCTGCCGAGGCCTATCTAAATAATAATGTGCGGGTGCGTTTTCCTTAAAAAAAACTGCTCAGCCATTCCAATATCATATACGTTTAAACCTCCAATTTAGAACTAGTGCGATGACAGTGTATACATACATAAGATTTTTAGAAAAAAAAGCAGTGAAGTAAAAGAAAAAATCGAAAGCTGTGTATAGATACACCGGCTAAACATCTAAGGAAATATTCCACTTTGCTCTAAATTTACGGTTCGACTCAAAGTACACCAGTATATAAACTTAAAAAAAATTATATTGCATATACGAGTATGTGTATTCCATTTTACGAAAATTAGTTGTGCAATATCAAAAATATCGCGTCGTGCACCGAATATCTCATTTCACATATGAATGTACACTTAAACGTTCCAAGAAGTACACTAGCTTGTTCGTAATTTCCTGTTAACCTCCAAATACCGCAGTATTGCCTTATATAATGTCGGGCGGCGATGGTATAGTTCTCTTCGATTGACACGCTAATGGTTAATGGTTCAAATCTTGGAGTCAGGAAACAATTTACTCATTTCTAACGAAATAAAAAGTCAGTCCAATCAATTGCGAAAGCTTATGTGACAACACTTCTGCGTAGATATTACACTGACAGTAGGTTTGACTGAACATTTTGTTCGTACTGCTTGATGATTGATGCTAATGACTTCAGACGTCGCGAATACATCCATACATACATATTTAGTGTAAACAGCCCATGAAGGACATAGGGCCTAGACCTATAGTTTTGTGTCGTATCCGAAGGGCAATCTGTTTTTTTTCTTTTTTAGAACCCTCCGCATAACAAGAATACTCGCGGATGTTTGTCAAATGTTCGAGAGAAGTGGCACCGTGAAAAAGCTTGTTGGTGTTTATTGGGATTTGAACATTGAACATTTATATATATACATATGTATATAAGAAAATGGAACAAAATATCCCACGTTTCAATAAATATTCCATTTAGCGCCAAACGCCCCATCAGAAGCTAAAATTGTACACCAAGGCCGACATTACCTAAAATGTTCAAAAAAATAAAACAATTACATTTTGTACCGTTCACCATAAATATCCTACTATAACCCAAGATATCCCCAAGATTTTTATATTAAATATTGTAATATACATTGTAAAATATCGCATCATATGAGTACATACATACGTATCTATACATGACATACTTAGATTTGCCAATTATTCCACTAAGTACTCCTTCATTATACACATAAGCCCAAAACTTATATTAAATCAGCCCAAAATGTCACTAAATTTATAGTTCTTTGAGCGATAATACAAATGAGTCTTTGGTCGATCCAATATTTGAGCGTGAGGGAAGCGTTCAAAATGTTTGATCAGTTGAGCGCGATCTAAGTGAGAGCACGTTTTAACTACATATCTGGTAAAGAGTACATACTCGTAGCACAATAAGACTTCCCAAGATTTTTCAGCAACATGTAAACTTGGTGTAGAAAAGTACTTTGCTTTCAAAAACATCCGTTGTTATTGCATTTCGGAGCAAACAAATTTAAAAAAGTCCGAAATACATTTTTAGTCTTTCGATTAAATATGTACCTATATACGTATGTATATTCATTCAGAAATCGAATGACGTATTCAACAAGCGAAATTTTGCCGCGCCCAACGCTGGATGCCAGAATGCACAAATGTTTAGCAATATTTTCTTTTACGCGCGAAGTCTTTACTGTAAGTCATGTCTTCAAAATGAAGTTGGCTGAAAATGACTCAGATCTTCCAAAAAGACAAAACATTGATATTCGGTACCATTAGCAGCAACCCTATTTTGTTTTGCTCCAGTAAATCTATCTTCGCCGTTTAACAATTATGCTTTACGCTAGTAGTTGTACAGATTGTACAGAAGAACTAAAGCCATGACGTTTGCTCCAGAATTGTTTACAATCCTTTCTACTACGACGTTAAAATACAGTAGACGCTCGATATAGTGAACTAATAAAAACCGGGCCTGTTCACTGGAACGAGATTGTTCACTCTAACGAGCGTGGACTCCTTGAAGCAAATTTCATCAAAATGTGTATATTTTTACATACAATACATCGAACATAGAATATACAGTGAACTCTTGATAATTTGACCCTCTATAAATCGAAAACCTCTATAAATAGAAGTACTGCCTAAGTCCAATGAGAAAGCCTCTATTAATCGAAGAAAAAATATACAATTTGTCCTCTTCGTTAATTCGAACTTATTCTTGTGCAACATAACCTAAAAACTTCTCTAATTCAAACTTGCTGCCTTTTTTTACCTCTACAATTCGAAGTTAAGTCTATCTGTTTTTACTCAACTGTTCGTTGAAGTGCGTGTGCAATGAAAACTTGTGCCCTGTGTATTCCTTGTTCAGATGGTTTACAGTAGAGTTTACAATTTTTATATTCTAAACAAACTTTTAGAAAGGACAGATGTCGACGATGACGTTTTTTCAGCTTTAATCACGATCGAAAAGACCCTAGACCGAGCTCGTTTGCAGTCGCTTACTCAGAAGAAAAATACAGATTTTGTAATTTGTATACAAAAAATTATAATTTCTTTACAAAATAAAATTAAGTTTTCTAAAAATATTCTTTTTTTCTCTCTGAAACCTCCGTAATTCAAAAACCTTTGTAATTCAAAGCTTTTCCCTGGTCCAATGAAATTCGAATTATCGAGAGTTTACTGTAATTAGAGTTTTTTGTTTTGCAATTACTAAAAAAACAGGCCAATATTTATTGAACGGAATATTTTATTTTTAACAAAAGCAAACAACAGGCAGTTTGCATTTGTACTACAAACAGCCCCAAACTGCATAGCATATAATCGGGCAAGATACTCGCACAACACGATGAGTAGAACAAACTGTAAATTCGGACGATTGTATATGGATATGCATATCTATGAACGTACATATGTACTTCCCAGAGTGCCTAACTAGCGACTGCATGGCACTAAGGAGTTTTAACTGTGTTTTGTATGCTGTAAGGTTCTAAGAAAATAAAAAAAAACGTAAATTCACTGTAGCGAGATTTTTTTGGTTCACTATTTAGAATAGCCTGTATAAAATATTGTGTGTTCACTATATTGGATTGTTCACTGTATCGATGTTCACTATATCGAGCGTCCACTGTATGTACAATGGCGTTACCATAGCCACTTTCGGTGAACCGAAACAACCTCTTCTGATTTAAATAGCTTACTCAGACTTGTTGGATTTAAGGTGAAATATGTATTGTAATTATCACTTATAAATATATGAATTTTCATCACGGGCTTGGGTTTTATTTTATGGGATTTATTTACTTAAAATTTAACACAAGCACACATGAAGCGTATATAATCTTTCCAATCTTTGTTTATTCAGGTGGTAGCTCAGTTGAAAGTTGCCAGAATGTTCATATGTTTTCTTTAACTGTGATTTCTGCTAGTATTCCATTAATTTCTTCTGTAATCTGTTTGCATGTCAAATACAACAATAAATAACCTCTAAATACATCACATATTAAGGTATTAAAGTCACAAAAATAATTCAAAATGAGCATTCAACGCTTTCACAATGATTGATTCATGGTCACTGCAAAATGGAAAACAATTTAATGCGCGAAAAAGTTAGTGCTTCGTACAATACACTCTCATCGATTCTATTTATGCTTTCAAGACTAAATCCGATTATTCCCCTTTGATCACTTGCCACAGTATGATTGCCAAAATGAATAAATAACGAACCAATTCATGGTTAATTGTATCACACTTTCATAAAACTGTTTTTTTATTGGTGGTATTTGCATGCAAAAAAAAAAACGCACGTTGCGTATACGACTTATTTGCTATATTGCTAGAAAACAATAACACACGGTAGTTCAGGCCAATTACGTACGTATGAACTGGGATGATCAGGGTCTGATAGAGAGTTTTCTTAATTGTTCGAGATAGGGTTTTACTGTGGAACTGCCTTATTAGCCCAAAACAAAGCGATTGGAGAGAGTTATTCTTCGCTTGATTTCTGCGCTGGTATCATTTTCGGAATTTATATAGTCTTCTCGTTATATAGTCTGCAGAAGTAGTTTTTTTCATATTCTCAGCACCGACTGTGATTCTACTACGAAGTTTCCTTTTTCATCTTTACATGTTTCTGTACAGGTTTTGCTCTTTGGACACGTTCCTTTTAGCCTTTGGTAAAACTTCCGTGCTCTCAATATCCTCGATCCCACATTTTTCATGTCGTTTTCGAGAAGCCGAAAGCCTACCCTTCGGTAGGGGTTAGAATGTACCCAAGGTAGGCATGCCTGTCGTAAGAGGCGACCAAAGCCCACCCTACGTATACCGAGCGTAGTGTATACAAAAAATGCAATGAACAAAACAAAACGATTTAATACCCCAGGTGGCAGCCCAAGTTCACTGGAAAACCCAACCTCTTCGGAGGTCGGCTCTACGGATTCTGGGGAGAGCCATTTATTGCAACTAATAAATCCCTTCTCAAAAAGTACAAGGGTATCTCGACCTCCACCAACAAGATCGAACGTCTCCGGAAAAAGAAATCCGCCGGAAGCGCAAACGCGGGAAAAACGGGTCTCAGTGAAATTGAAAAGCATTGAGGAGGAAAACGACGTACTCCGTACCAAGCTTACCGAAATGGAGCCACTCTATCGTGAACTTAAGAAAGAGTTAGATTTACTGAGGCAAGAAAATAATGCCCTAAAAAACACGTATCTACAAAAAGAAAATGCAGTTAGCCCACATCGCTCACCTAGTCGCGAATACAAGATGGATGAAGAAGAGCTAACACGTAAAATGAATTGGATCGAAAAGAAATGACCTAGCAAAAAACGCAAAGCTGGTTCCCCGCCAGAAGTCGAGTCACAAAAAAATGAAAAGCGCAAGGAGTTGCAAGGAAAGCCACAACAAATAAAATTACGTCCTCCGGCACCGATAAACGTCGTTGGAATTACAGACTATAATAAGTTGCATTGCCTCCTTAAAGGAACGCTGGCATCGATGTTTAAGGTGGCATCTCTCCGAAACAATACGTGGAAAATCAATGTCGATGATGCCGATGGTTACCGAGCAGTGTCCCAAAAATTGAATGCCGAGAAAATTCAGTGGTATATTGTACTTATGAATATAAGTTATAAAGACTACTGCGTGTTATAGCAAGGGGACTACACCCCCCGTGTACTAAATTCTTATGCTCAAGCGGTGATGACAGTTAATAGCACGTACATGACCGACAACTCACGGGAGATCAAAGCAAGAAACCATCCAAACTTTGACGTTAAGACTACTGCTCAAGTTGTGACATTGGAAAATGGTGATAGAGGTAGTTCACAAGATCCTGTATCTCACGTTTTTCCCTAATTCTTGCGAAACTTGAAGAGCAATGCGAAACAAACAAACTAATTTTCGAGAGACTAGTTGTACTAGAAAACAACATTCATAACACGCACTTCAACCAAAATATGAAAGAAACGCTTAAAATTCTTACTTGGAACGCCAATGGGTTCATATGAGTACAAAGACTCGACGAGTTAGAAATATTTATACGAGAAAAAGATATTGATATATATTTGGCCGGTGAAACTCATCTGACAATCAACAATCGAATGTTAAGATAAGGGGATATAGCGTGTATCATGCGAATCATCTTTATTTATAAAAGAATGTATCGAACACTCAGCGGAAGTAAAGATTGAATTAGAAGCAATGCAATTAAGCACGGTACGCGTTAGAAATAGACACCTTCAACATTTCGTCTATATATTGTCCACTGCGATGTTAAATTGAAGAAAGTGATTTCACAAATATCTTCAACTTCCTTAATCCAAATTTTATTATTGGTGGCGGCTTCAACGCGGAACACCCCCTCTGGGGTTCAAGGTACGCCTTCCAGAAAGCTAGAACGCTTTATAATGCGGGTATATAATATGCGTACAGTTGTGATTTTCACTCGACGGGTAAACAAACATATTGGCCGACTGATAGAAATAAGATACCAGATCTGATCGATTTCTTTGTTGTTAAAGGAATATCTGGCAATAGTATAAAAATTGAAGAAAGCTTTGATGTCCCTTCTTAACATTCTCCAATCATTATGACGATAAGCGAAGCTCTGATTAAAAAAGTAGGACCGGCCAGATTAACCAGCACGAAAACTAATTGGGATGACTTCAAAAAAGATATTGAAGCAAATATTGAGCTGAGCGTATCACTTAAAACGCCCTATGAACTTGAAGTTGTAGTTGATCGCTTCGTCGAAATCTTACAGGATGCCGCGTTGGAAGAATACTCCCAAGTCAAATGAAGCACCGGCCAGTTACATTCAAACTTATCCACAGGAAATAAAAGAGATGATTAAGAAGAAGAGAAAAGCGCGTAAAAAATGGCAACAAACTTGGGCTCCGCACATCTTAACCGTTTGTGCAACTTACTAAAAGTATCTATTAAATACCTTAAGGATAATGAAATACAAGCTTACTTACAAAGTTTAACGGCAGAAAAGGATTCTAATTATTCGCTTTCGAAGGCTATACAAGGAATTAGAAAATCCCAAATTCAAGCCGCACCAATTAGGAGAAATCAAGACAAATGGGCCAGGTATGATAAAGAGAAAGCGCAAGTTTTTGCCACCCACCTTCGCAAGCTCTTATCTAAAATATGATATAAACACGTCATATATAGCCAGTGCAATAAGAAATGCAACACTAACCGAACTTAAGGAAGAAATAAAGAAACTTAAACAAAAGAAACCTAATCACGGGAGAGGTTCTTAAAGCGCTACCAAGAAAAGCTCTAATTAAGCTTCTGTTCACTATAAACACCGCGCTTAGACTAGAATGTTTCGAATCAATGGTAAGTCGCCGAAGTAATTATAGCCCTTAAGCCCGGAAAAGCGCCGAATGAAAAACCTCTTATACACCAATTGCGCTTCTTCCAATTATATGTATCTAAGGTGTTCAAAAGAATATTGATTAGGCGAATACAGCCAGTAATAGAGGAAAGGCATCTCATTCGGGATCATCAATTCAGATTTAGAAGTAAGCATTCTTAAGTTGAACAAGTGCATAGAATAACACATGTAATCGAAAAATCTCTTGAAGAAAAAAAGATTTGTTCAAGCGTATTCCTTGACATCTTTCAAACCTTTGGCAACGTGGCTTAAAGGCATGAAGGCTTAAAGTTTTAATTACGACAAGTTCTGCCAGAGCACCTATATATTGTAATATTTTGAAGAACTACCTTACGAATAGATTATTCCGCGTCAAATGTGGAAACAAATATTCAGATTTTAAGGAAAAATAATAATGGCTCGGGTACCGCAAGCAACCGTTCTTGGTCCGGTTTTATATCCATTATACACTCGTGATGTACCGCAAGTAGAAGACAGTGAGCTAGCTACATTTGCCGACGACACTGCTATCTTGGCAGTAGGTAAAACGGTCGTTGAGACTACAGAAGAACTGCATTTAACATGAATGTTAAATGAGTGGACAGAAGTTTGGCGAATCGCACTCAACGAGACCAAATCTGTTCGTGTGGATTTTATCTATAAGAAAATAAATAATTTGCCCATCTTTTCAAACTCGGTTCAAATTCCGTTTGCAATTGAGGCTAAATATCTTCGAATGACACTTGATGCACAGCTGAAATGGAAAGAGCATGTAAAGAAACGCAAAAACTAGATAATAAATATAAATGTAGAGAAATGTATTGGTTACTTGAACAATATTCCAAGCTTAGTATAGAGAACAAAATGCTTTTATATGCAAGTACTAAAGCTAGTGTGGACATATGGTATACAACTCTGGGGCTGTACCAAAATAAATAACATTAACATTTTACAAACATTTGAAAGCAAAGTGCTAAGTAGTATTGTTAATACGCCTTGGTATATCAGAAATAATGATATCCACAGATATCTTGGTATTAAAACAATCAAAGACAAAATTAAAAACTACACGAGAAAGCTTAAAGGTCGACTAGAAAGACATGTAAATATTACAGCCGTCCAAGTTTTGGATAAAAGAAATTTACTACGCCATCTACAAAGAACCAAACTTTTAGATAATCGCGTCTAAACTGCGGAGCTAGCAGGAGCTTGTAATGGGAAAGTACCTGCAAAACGTCAGTATTTCGTGAAATGAAAACTACTTGATAAGTCGAATACTTAGTTGCAGTAAAAATAAAAACAAGTTTGTTTTGAAGGAAGGTTTTTTAGTGGGTAAGAATCCCACACTACTATGAGCACGCGCTGTCGATCCTCATAGTGTCTTGTTGAAGATTTTCACCTACCTTCGGAAAAAAAAAGAAAATCTTCCTTACATCTTTTTTGCTTCTAGAGCTCACAGGCAGCTCTCGTCTTTCTTTGCAGCGCCGCTTTATATGCACTTGATGCTGGTGGCAAACGGGTGATTGCGGGATTTCGGGATACGCATTCGGCGAAGACTCATAGCATTTTTAAGTTAAATTTTTTCACAACGATTCTTCTTTTTGTGTCGTTTGGAATATCCACATTCGTACCTTGGCTACAACAGGGTTATGATATGAGTCTGCATTAGCCGCTCGGAAAGTCCGGACGTCCAGAATACCAGAGGCGTGTCTTGCGTCGATCGCAATATGATCAATTTGGTTGATCGTTGCATAAGTATTGGACCGCCATGTCTGCTTGTGACTAATGAGCTGAGGAAACCACGTGCTTGATAAAGTAATGTTTCGGTGTATAGGATGCTTTGGTGGTAGGATCCTTTTGTTTCGTGGGGGCATCAGCACATATCAGGCTTATATTCGGAAATTTAACCTTGATCCGGATGGATATACTCGCTCAGGTGTCTGGAGCTTAAGACTTTTTGCCCAAGAATGGCACAAATCCGCACCCGAATAAACGCTGATCGTTGTCTCTGTAGCAATCACCGTAGTAGATTTCACAGTTTTGTATCCTCTTATTGTACGTCCCATTTCACTTTCTGGATGCCGGTGATATCTGCTTCAGAGCAATTTAGAACCACTGCTAATTTTTCCGTTACGCGTGGTCAGAATATTCCACGTACAGATCGGAAGGTCGTTGTCCTTACTTCGTTTGTCAACAGTTGAATCTTCCTTATCCGAGGCTTTTGGTTCTTACCTTTTCACGTGATAGGGAAGTTACCCCGACGGCACAACCCCCAACTTGTAAGGCGAGTTCCTCTTGTTATACTCCTAGGACGAGGGGCCGGATACACCGGTGCCAGTAGTCCACCAAGGGAGTGTGAGCACTGCCATTGGCCTATTAAGGGCTCCTCCGCCACCATATCTATTCCAAGGTCCTGACTAAACTTGGAAATTTCTTACCGACGTGTGATTTGAATATGTCGAAGCAGCTCTCGCAAGGTGTTCACAAGGTTCAACCTAACTGGAACTGTAGACGCCAGATAGCGTACTAAATGATTATAATCCGTCTGAAATGAATCTTATGGTATAATGAATTTATGAAAAAAATGCATTTTAACTAAGTGGACAGTAATGCAATGAAAAGTTTTTACTCAGATGTAATTTCTTTGATTTTTCAAAGATTTCATTGAGTTTTTTTTTAAGAAAACGCCCCGAAAAAGTTCGACTAACATAATAGAATACATATATGGACGGATTATAAAAAAAATATTGCCTACATATTTTGGTAACACTACTTTTATAGTTTCTAAAAAAAAATTTTCAGAATTAGCTCTACAAATTTTGTAGCCCTAGCTCGAAAAAGAATTTTTAGAATTTAATTTAGAATTTTTTTTAAAACCCTTAAAAAGTCTTTGTGATTCTACGCATGTTATGGACGAAATTTAGACAAATCTAGTTTCCTTAAATACTGTTCTAACCTTTATTTTTCAGTTTCTAGAAAAAATTGGAAAACAAGACTTTTCAAAAAGCTGGTAGGTCAGTGGACGGATTTCAAAAATGTTTACACTTGTACAACTCCGATCCCATATGTAAAATTTTATCCTCGGCCAAAATATAAGGCTCAGACTATGTGACATAGGGATGGGCGAATGGTAGAACATGGTTGAATCGGCCCGTCTCTTTATACTGATCAGTTTTATATTGTACTAGCGGGTACCCAGCGTGGGTTGCCGATTTTGACCACACTTCACAGGAACACCCTCGGGCTTAAGCTAGAGCTCAATCGGTTCGGTGGTTTCGGAGTCCATAGCATACAAACATATATACATTGAGTTTTATATACATATTCGTATGTATATAGATAGATACTTTATGCGATCTATCGCCATTATTTCTGTATCTTGCAAACTACATATGTATGTAATTATCAATGTTAATATCATATGTTCTATGGGATAAGGTATACGAACTAAATGAACTATCTTTTTAAGAGTGTACCACATTATTAATATGTATTTGAATATATATATGTACATTACGTATGCATTTCAAAGTAAGTTTTTAATATGTTCACATACCGAAATTTCGCATTAATAATCCATCTCAAATTTTTAATACGTTTTTTTTCATCAAACTCGCGAAGGTAGAAAATATAGATGTAAGCCATCATCGTATCAATTATCGTCATACCATATGTTCGCAGAATATTTCGCATAAGCAATTTCTATATTAGATATTTTCTTCAAACTATCAAACATTGTGTACCTTGCTAATTATATCGTATTTCGGTTATATACACGTACGTACTTTAATTTTTTTTCTAAATTAACAGTTTTACGACAGTGTTTTGCTTCAAAATCAAGCATGCTCTCACCATGTTTCTAGGCAATGCGTGACTAATTCCATGACACTGAAATTCTGTATTCTGTCATAGAAGGGTTTGCATATAACTTGGACAAACTGTATACCTTACTTAGTTGTAGAGATTATAACTTATTGCCTGTCGACAAAAAATAATTTATTAAGTCTTGTTTATTTTGATTTCACGTTAACAAAATATTTTAGCAGGCCTGCATGTGTATATCCTTGTTTGCCTTGAAAATCCTTTAAGTCTCTAGCTTATGTGAATGACTGAGATACAAACAGTATACTATATGTATAAAAATGTCTGTTAATTATACAAATCGATTTGGAAAACTAAAGCTCTCTAGGGGCGATAATAGGAGTAGTGCGTGATGAATAAGTATATGAAAGAATTATCCTATTGTGAACTCACTATGTGGGCGTGAGTCACATAATTCATAAATGTCTCGGCAAGTAGTTTCATGCATTACAAAACTCTGACTGGTATTATATTAATGAATCAAAGAAGTTTTACCGCTATCTAGGGACAGCTTAGATTCTTGCATGAACAGAATAAACGCAAAGTTCTTGATATACCTTACGTGATTCAAATTATTTTATTGAAAAATTGAAGTTCTTTATTAATAATATGTCACTTGCTCATTTCATCTTTTGCTCCTTAGATGAGAATTGATTTAAATTGAGATAATTGGAAAAGATTAAGATACTCTCGCTCGAGTACACATCTACAATACATGCGAATTCTAAATGGTTTCTATTGAGATTACGAACTGCTGTAAGGCAGACTGTGATGAGATCACATTCGGCGATTGATGTTTTATCAGAAATGGAAATTTAACTTTTCATTTATGGGGTTGAGCTTTAAAGTGTTACGAGTGAGCCAATTAGAATGCTAATTACATATTCACAAATGTAGTCAGATGTATATATGTATACACAGTACATATATTCTTTTCCTTGCAAACAAATCTGCTCAAGGTCTTTTTGTATTCTGTGGGAATAATAGTTATGGAATGGTATAACGCGTGACTTGAAATTTATACTTTTTATTGTCATATGAAGTCATTCAGGTGCTGGAGTTCTATTATGATACTTTTATTATTAGTGGGTGTAAAATGCTAATTTGTTTACATCGTCTATGATCGTTGATATAAGATTTCTCTTGATTTTGTCGCGACAAGTAGCTATGTTTTACAAATTAAAAATAGGTATCTATATGCGTAAGCAATGAAAAATAAGCCTTGTTCGTAAGAATTCAGCCTACACGAATTCAAAACGAGCCTTATTTGAGAGAGCACTATACTGACTGAATCTGGTTTTCAACCACGTTAAAAGGTTGTTTGACGGTCACTCCTGCTCAAGACCTTAATATACATATATATATATGTATATTTTTTATAATTTGCGCATTCTAAAGCCCCAAGGGGTTATAAATAACCTTAAAATGTTTACACACAGTGCGGGCGTTGGAAAGGATAGAGAAAGAAAGATTGGTGTAGTGGTTTTGATACTCAGGTGTTATGTTTCAGAAAAACTCCGGGGGTGGCGTCCTGATAACTCGGCACATTTTTTTTTTGTTATTTTTGTCTTTGCTTCTGATTCATAGTATTTTTTTTCGTGGCTACCTGATGTCATAGATATATCAATCACCCAAGAGAGCGAAACATTTTTTCAGCCGTATGACCAACCTACTGCCAGTTATATGCCTTTGCAACAATGTTCGTACAAGCTGTCGCACTGACTATTTCATGAGAAATAAATGAACCATGAACCATTAGTGTGGTTATTGATGACGTTACCACTATACCATCGCCAACATACTAATACTTAAACCTAGTGTATGTAACTGATGAAAATCATTAGACTCGACATCTTTGGGGTTTTCATGTCTGGTATGCTATTAAAAAGTCTTGAGCCAAGTGCATGAAGACATCTAGTTCAATACCTTCACTTTACCCTATTGTAATACTTAGGTGTAGTTACAATATAGTAAAATTTGCGATATTTTTTTAGAAATGTCCTTTATTGAAAATTTAAATGCATCCCAAATACTGTATTATACTTTCACGTATATTATACAATACATAAATATTATGAAAAAAATATAAAAAGTTGTGGGGTGGGGAGATGTTTCCCCGGCAGGCATTGTCGGGATCGTTTAGATTGTGACGTAATTGTATTTACAACTCCTATTTTATGCACTAACTCCTCAAAAGCTTAGGAAGCAAAAGCGGAAGATTGAATTTCGTATTATATTCTAAAGGGAAGCTTTTCTAGCGTTTGTAGACGATGACCCGGATTTGAAGGCTACTTCGCAAAATTACTTGCTTAATGCTTACTAAAGACTACGAAAATTTTCAGAACGTTGATAACCCCAGGGAACTTTATTTCACTTAATCTAATCCCATGTACAAAGGCTAAAGCATCGACCTTGACATTATTCTCAACTTGTAGTCTACTTGAAGATAGCTAACTCTAAGTCGTTTCATTTAAAGCTGTAAACAATAATATTGTCTGTCTATAAAAATGAATTTCAATAAATCAGTACAATCTCTCGAATGTATCTGCTACTCTTACATCACTGAACGTATGTACAGGTGTTCAGCTGTACATGCTGATAAACTGATAACGATCTCGGTAGGTACTATAATGAATGTTCTCCGAAGTACGATTATCATTTTGATCATAGTTAGAAAACCGTGCTATCTACAACCAAAAACAAAAATATAACCCATGTTTCAAAAAAAACTTTATTAATACAAAAATGATAGGAGAATTCAATTAATGAGCCGCAGTGTGTTGGCCTTTCTTATCTTGGCGGGAAGAATATAATCTTTTTTTTTTGCCATTTGCAGTAGTCACACGCCTATTGCTTCCCTAGATTATAAACGAATAAATTTCTTAAGATTAATTTAATCTAAAGTGGTGACATAACGAACTTCTGATGTTTGTTTTCTTTTCTCCGTAGGATGGTGGATTTTAAGGTGCAACAGCGAAGGTATCGTACCAGAGAGAAGACCATAGTCAACACAGTTTATGGGCCTGTTAAGGGTGTCAAACGTAAGTCTATCTACGGAGAGCCATACTTCAGTTTTGAGAAAATCCCCTTCGCGAAACCACCTCTTGGTGAATTGCGATACAAAGCTCCACAACCACCAGAACCATGGACAGAGGTGAAAAGTTGCACATCCATGGGTCCGAAACCCCTACAGAAACATTTTGTTTTTCAAATGACAGAAGGATCAGAAGATTGCCTGTATCTGAATGTTTACACCAAAAATGTAAGCTTATTCTTGCAGTTTTGCCACTAAGCAAGGATTTTAAACGATTTTCCTTTTTTGCAGCTGAATCCTAGTAAGCCACTGCCTGTAATGGTTTGGATTTATGGCGGTGGTTTTCAGTTTGGAGAAGCTTCCCGTGATCTCTACAGTCCCGATTATTTATTAAGGGAAGATGTCGTTGTGATTTCAATTACATATCGTCTTGGTCCATTTGGTAGGTTTTTATCAAATCAATTTCGCACTTGAAATGGTAACTATTTCTTTATTATGTAGGTTTTCTTTGCATGGAGAATTCTAGTTTTGGCATACCTGGCAATGCTGGACTCAAAGATCAAGTGATGGCACTCAGATGGGTGAAGGAGAATTGCGCACGTTTTGGTGGTAATAGTGATAACATAACTCTATTCGGTGATAGCGCTGGTGGTGCATCCGTTCATTACATGATGATAACGGATCAGACGAAAGGTCTATTCCACAAAGCAATTTCCATGTCAGGCAATGCTCTCTCACCATGGGCGGTAACACCACAGCGAAATTGGCCCTATAGACTGGCTGTGACAGCCGGTTATACGGGTGAAGACAACGATAGTGATGTATTTCAGTTCCTGTTGACAGCTAAGGGGTCAGATATTGTTAAAGCCAATGAGGATCTCTGTACAGATTCGGAGAAACGCGAAAGGATAGGATTCTCATTTGGGCCAGTTATTGAACCATATGTTACAGAGGAATGTGTAGTGCCAACGAAACCAATTGAAATGATGCGCACCGCTTGGAGTAATAGTATTCCAATGATTATTGGAGGTGTTTCAAATGAAGGACTTTTACTTTATTCAGGTGAGTTCCAGAACTGATTTCATCTTAACGTTTTTCCTATTTCCTTAACTTCAGTTAGTATGTTGACGTTGATAACTAGTACACGCAAATTAAGAAAAAATAAAAGAAGAACTTTGTGCATTAGCAAATTAAAAGAGCTTCATTGTTGTACAAATCCTTTTCCATTTCATATTTGTTGTAGGTCGATTCCACAGCAAAATATCGTTTATCATGTTCTTGGCGACATGGTCACTAGGTAGTACGTCGTCTTATACTTTGGTAAGTGTATAAGACGATATGGTCTGTTACGTTCGTTTAATTTTACAATAACACCGAATCTTGTGTCGATACTGGCAAAAGAAGTATTCTTGGCAGTGTACAGAAATCACGGCTCATCCTGTCATATATTGATCTACGAGTTTAAATGAATTTTTGTTATCTTCAAGCTCAAAACCAAGCAAATAACAGAAATACTGTTTAAGGACACGTTCCCTAGTCTTCAGTAGGCTTTTTATTTTTTCTGCCCAGTTCCTGTGATCTAGTAATCTACTGAAACTTGGCCGCAAGAACATCCGAACTGCTGTCGGCGTACTGACTGGTATGCAGCCCGATTAGGTCTACACTACAGGGACCAAGAAAATATAGAATATATTTCGCACCTGCTGAGTGATTGTCCTACACTGGCCCTTGAAAGAAGCGTTACTTACTGATCCAAACGAACTTCTGAGATTCATATGCATACATATTTATCTGGTTTAGTTAGCGCCCGAAAGTGTTAGGTTCACAGGATTTATTAAACAGATTAGGCACAATGGACTCTATCTGGTTTAAGTGTAATATTGAATTCCCCGTCAACAAGGCCCAAAACTTGAATTTGAAGCGTTCTTGTTTATCAAATGCCTTTTTGGCCCACAAAGTTAAAGATATATTTAGTGACGATACTTCGTTGCCGGTGATGTGAAGTAAGGGCTTTGTAGTAGGACTGAAAACCAAATTTTCATTTAAATATGATTCCTATATTGCATTCTTGTTTACATAGGAAGTTCTGAACGCATTTTAAAAATTTCAAGTCACCATTATTCTTTTACTTTAAGATTCTGCTATCAAATGAAAATTAGTTTATGATTGGTTTCCTCAAAAGACCTTCCCTCTATTAATTTGGTATCCTTCCGTGCCTTTTAAGATCATGCTATGTAAGAACGCCCTTTCTTTTGTCGTCTCTGATAACCTTCGCTAAATTACTTTATCAAACTGAGAACCGTTTTAATTCTTTGTGTTAGTAGGCGTGTCATCAGTTCAACCGAGCTTATTCCTAGTCTAGCACACAAAGGGTAAAACTGGTCTTTAACAGTATTCGAACAAAACAGTGCTTCTAAAAAGAATTTCGTACAGACTTGAGTAAACAATTATTTAGTTAGGTTAAAATCTTTCAACCTTTCTCACCAAGCCATCATATCTATCGTTGCACAGAATAATGAAATTCAGCGCGCACTCGAAAGGTTTGTAACCGTTTGTGATGATGCTGGAATGAAGATCAACGTGAACAAATCGGAACAAATCGGTCGTTTCCAAAAAACCCATTCAGTGCACTCTGCATGTTAGTGGAGTCCCACTGAAGCAGGTGGAGAAGTTTAAGTAACTCGGGGTTTTATTCACGAGTGATGGGAGGAGCAATGCCGAGTTATCCTGTAGAATTGGTCAGGCTGGATCAATTTTGAGAGAGCTTGGCCAATCTGTTATAAGAAGGCCGAACTTAGTGATTTTTGGAAAAAGATGTTCGTATGTAATTAAAAAGAAATGTAGCACTTAAGACAGGTTAAATTCCAATGAAAGTTCCTGCGTTTTTTACATACTCTGACACGAGGTCAAAAGGTTTTGTCCTTTGCAGACGACGAATTGAATTGTTCACGTCAAGTAGTTGAATGACGGTACAGTTACAATGGCCGTAAACACGACGCTGGGAATTCTCAGATCCCGATGAATATGTTCGTTACTTACATACCACGATGCGTTAACGATCGCTCTAAGAACTTTATTTTCAGAAGTTTGTAGGATGTTTCTATTGCTTTTCCTGGTACAACCCCATAGTTGTGTACCATACGTCCACACCGGCTTTAGCACTTGCTTATAGATAAGCAGTTTGTTATGTAGGCTCAACTTCGAATGTTTTCCGAGTAGCCAGTACATTTGTCGGTATTTGTTTTCGAGCTCGTCGCGTTTCTGTTTTGTGCGCGATTTCCATGTAAGCTTAACATCTAGAGTCATTCCTAGATATTTTGCCCCGTTCGCGTACGGTATTTGATCCGAGTTTATATATACAGGCAATCTATCCACTTTTTTGTACGTAAAGCTGACGTGAGTAAATTTGCTTTCGTTCAGCACAATACGCCAAGAATTCGTCCAAGCGTGGTCATTATTAGTAGCATGCTTCATCTTTCCAGTTGCTGCTTCAATAGTATCTCCCGTTGTCAATATCGCCGTATTGTTCGCAAACGTGGCGAAGACGCAGTTTCTTTCCTGCGGGATATCACGCGTGTAGAGTACGTATAGAAGTGCGCCAGGGACACTTCCTTGTGGGACTCTGGCCGCAATCTCCATGAAGTCAGAGTAATCATTTCCGTGCGTAACACGAAAGACGATCTCGGTGAGGTACGATCGTAAGACTAGAAAGAGTTGCCGCGGCAGTAGTAGTTGCAATTTATACTCCAAGCTTTCGTGCCAAACCTTATCGAAAGCTTGTGAGACGTCAAGAAATACACCACAACAAATCTTTTTTTCTTCGAGAGGAATGAGCCATCTTTCGTCGATTACGGGTTGTAGACGTTTATAAAGTAGTTTTTCCAATATTTTTGAAATAACCGGCAATAGGAAAATAGGCCGATATGATTTCTTCTTATGCAGAGGTTTGCCTGGTTTCGCGACCATTACAATTTTGGCAACTTTCCATTGTCTCGGAACGTAGAGCAACCTGAACGAAGCGTTGATCAAATATAGCAGTTTGATAAGAGCTTTATTCGGCAATTCCTTGAGCACCTGCGCCGTTTTCAAGTAGTAACCCGGAGCTTTTTTCGTCTTTAAATTTTTAATCACTTCCCTCAGTTCAATCAATGGAAGTTTTTTTACTTTAGAGTTGTCAGATGTCGTGACTGGGGAGTCGGGCGTTAACAAAGGAATGGCTTCAACGTTTCTTCTAAGTGAAGAGCAAAAAGTTCTGGCTTTTCTGTGTCGCTCTTGGCCCAGTTTCTATCGTTTTTTCAAATTGGTGGCGCTTGCATTTGAGGTTTCCGGATTCCTTTTAGCGCTTTCCAAAGCGAATTTTGCCTTTAAATTCCCGAATTCTATCTCTAAGGCGTTTGAGTAGGTCTTTTTTTCTTGCTCAAAGCTTCTCCAAGTAATAAAATTACCGGAGAGTGGTCAGAAGAGAGATCAAAACTTTCTTCGACTGAAGAAACAAAACCCTTCTCGTTAATGCCTTTTTTAACGAAAAAATCAATAAGATCGGGAATTTTCTCTGAGTCGGTTGGCCAATAGGTCGGTTTTCCTGTCGAATAAAAACAACAACCGATTTCATTTGCCACTTCGTAGAGAATTTTTCCTTTAGAAGATGTACATCTTGAACCCCAGAAGGTGTGCTTCGCGTTGAAATCTCCACCAATAAGGAAATTTAAACCAATGCGATTGAAGACATGAAAGTAGTCGTCTTTCTCTAGTGAGCATCGCGGCGGACAGTAAACAGATGCTATAGCTCAGGTGTTTATTTTTAACCCATACCGCGGTCAATTGAAGTTTTTTCAGCTTTTGTCGTTTCGTTTGGTTGTTTTGACTGCAGCCTGAGAATACGTCAGACGTACGGGGTTCGCTAGCTTATCCGATGTTATTTTTCGTTCAGCCTTTTTAGTAAACGACTTAGGCTGATTGACTGTTTACAGAGTCTGCACTACTGATTCGATCGTCCTTTCAGTCGGCTCAGGGGTCTGTACAACTGGCTTACGAGCCTGCTTAGCAATACGTTCTACCGACCTAGGAGCTCGATAGACTGATTTCGTTCACCGTACAATCGGCGTTGTAGATTTTCTCCGTCGATCTGTAGTTCCTTTGCGACCTCGCAATCGCGATAATTTGCTGGGTGCTTTCCTTTACAGTTAACGCAAATTGCTTTTTAATTTTTGCTCAAGCTGCAATTTTCTTAAGAGTGTTTTCCAGCATACTTAATGCAGCGCAGGTATTTCCGACAGTACGCCTGAGTATGATTAAACTCTTGGCAACACTTGCATTGAGGCATTGTCTTCGTGTTGACATGTACCGGCTCAATATTACCGACCATACTCATGATTGTACGAATATTGAATATCTTTTCTTGGCTTTCCGTTTTATCGAATGAGAGCACAAAAGGCGGAAGTTTGCGTTTCACTATAGCTTCTTCACCACGGTCGGGTTGTTTTGTCTATTTTTTTAAAAGGTTCACGGCGTGGAGAATTTTATGACCTCTGTCGCGTAAATCATCTATAACGTCTTCTTTAGCGCATGATGAATGAAGTCCTCTAGCTACGACCTTCAAGGGTCTCTCAGACTTGTCTTCGTAAGTAGGTATGCCATTGAATTTTTTCGTTGTTATGCTTTTGAGATACAGCCCGCTAGCCCTCAGCGTCATAACCCTAATTTTCCATGCATCGTTTCGCAAGAAAGTTACTTTAAATTCAGTAGCGATCGTTGCTTTTAACATTTTTCTCAAAGAATTATAGTCTGCAACGCTTGTGATATTTATTGGTGGAGGTGCGCGTTTGCTTTTAATTTGGTTTTCAGCTTTTGGCTGCGCTTTGCGATTAGGTTCGTGTTGCGGAACAACCTCGGGCGATGAACCGGCCTTACGTTTTTTAGATGGTCTTCGTTTAACTATCCAATCCGTTCCGCGCGAATTTTAATTTTAACACTCGAGTTTTTGTAAAAAAAACTTTGTTTATTTTTATTCGATCTTAATTATAGCTAAACAATTTAAACATTGACTTGTAAAATACGAGTAACCTATCTTTCGAGCACCGCGCACACTCCTTAACTCTCTTGTCACAACTCCTCTTTATTTCCTCTGTCAGGCTTTTATAGTCTTCTTTGATTCTGTATGGCGTCCCTTTTTCTTCCTCTGTTGTCCATATGTTTGCTTGGGTCGTCTTTATGGTCCCACATGCGTTCGCTTGGGTTGCCTTTCTTATCCCACATGTGTTCGTATGGAAATTTCCTATCTGTTGAGGAAGTCTATTTATAAACATTGGTGTGTTTTGGGCTGACAATGTGTTTGCGCAAGGAGTTATCGCTTCTTCGGGTGTGGTCTCATATATAACTCGCGCGAGTTCTTCTTCGGCTGTACTGTAGTGATGGCTACCTGAAGAAGGCGCACTATGAAAAACCGTCTGCGTTTTTGAAGACTCGTTTTGAAGCAAAGATACTTTATTCTCTGATTCAAGTTTCTCGACTTTCCTTTTGAGCTCCCGACACAACAGCTGCATTTCGTCGAGCTTCTTACGGAGCACGGCGTTTTCCTTTTCCAGAGTACTCTCTTCCAAGGCTTGCGTTTCCCGAATTAACACGACACAAATGTGCGCTTACAAATGTTTGTAATATTTGCCAAACGACCATAGATGACAGTTAACCTGTTGGGTTACTTCTTTAAGACTCTAGTTTCCACTTCTAGTCCACATCCCCTTCCCAGAATTGTTAATTGTCAATATTTCTTTTTTCTTCTAATATACAAAAATTGTCAAAATGTAAGTCTTAAATTTACAATAAGTAACCTTTCTTAAAGTAAGTCCTTTAATATACGTACGTTCGAGTGTATATTCTGTTTGCTTTCAAATAAGCCAAACTCGACGCGAAACCGTTAACAAATAATTCTCTTCAAATATGCATTTTAAATACAGAAATCTGTTTCGACAACTTTTTAACGCTCAGTACGCTATATACTTGCCTATGTTATATATTGCTTTAATATTGATTTTGAATAAAATGTACTATGGTATAGTAAAAACAGTTGGCATATCGTTTTTTACCAAAACCTGTCACACCATTTCAAAGCATATGCCTAAACTAATCGAAATATGAAATTTGAACGAAATTTCCTTTCTTTACTTTCTTTTTTCCAAAATCGCCCTTAACCCTAATTATCCCAGAGATTTTTTGTTGAATTTTTCAATTTGGGATGATGTGTACCCTATATGGTACGGTGGGATAATGCATTATCATAATCCAATATTAAAATATTACACTAAAGTAATATATAGTATTTTTTTTTTTGTATTCTATTTACATGAAGGATGATTATATAAATTATTAAAATATCATATTACGTTAAATGATAAGCTTTGAAACAGCACACGTGTAAGGCAACCCCAGGTCGCCACACCCCCTTGAGTGTGGCAAAATCCACATCTAGTTCGCTTGCCTTGCTCGGCAATCATGTGATTTATTTGATTATATCTGATGTCCTGGTTCTCTGTATTGGCGGGCTTAAAGTGTTCTGGCCTGTTGCTTTTTCCATATGTTCCCAGCAAACTCCTAGCTATTCTACGATGAAATTCCAAGTTGTTCAGTGTACCTTTATTATACCATATTTATGAAACTGCCATTTTTTATTTAATTTTTTTTTTTTATAATTTGCGCGCACTCAAAGGGCTATGAATACCTTTAACATGTTTACACACAGTGCGGGCGTTGGAAAGGATGGATAGAGAGAGAGAGAGAAAGATTTTTGGTGTAGTGGTTCTTGAAGCTCAGTTGTTTATGCTTCAGCTATTCTCCGGGGGTGGCGTCCAGATAACTGGGGAGATTTTTGTTATTATTGTCTTTGCTTCTGATTCACAGTACTTTTTCCCCGATAACCGATGTCAAGGGCAAATTATCATCAACAGAGCGAACCATTTTTCCAGCCACATGACCAAGCTACTGCCAGTGTTATGCCTTTGCAGTAGTGTTCACAGAAGCTTTTGCAAGTGATCGGACTGACTTTATATATTTCATGAGAAATAAATGCTTGCTGATATCAGGATTTGCACCATGACATGAGCGTGGCAATTGGCGACGTTACCACTACACCATTGCCCCCCATGTGTTTGAAATCGCCATATCAATGCAGTGAGCAAAAAGTGGATAGTACAATTTTTTCCCCCTAATACTAATTCGATAAAGATCGATATTTTGTCAGGTCTATCGACGCATTCCCATATTTTTATTGTACACTTTTATAAGTTTCGTTTGGGAAACTGATGTTTATTTTCTTCTTTTTTTTAAGCACGCGGGAATCTTCTAACCGAATTTAATTTAATAAAAGCTTCTCCTTTAACCCACGATTTTTTTAGGTTAGGTGTACAATATACGGTATAGTGGGATAACTCGGGTCTTAGCAGAATATTTTGATTTTTGGGCTAGAATACAAATTTCGATTCGTTATTAAATTGTGACCACACAAATATGAAATTTAACGTACACATAAGTTCGTTTTACTATTTAAGATAACTATTAAGCCAAATTTTCAAAATAAAGTAAAATAAATAAATAAACAATACAGTCCTATAAATTTTGGATGAGACCAATTTATTGCGCCGACTACAAAGGACGAAACCTTTCGACTTGGCGAGATAAGGATTGAACGCGTCTAGATTGTGGGACAGGCAGGAACTTTCCTGGCAAACGTTTTTATTTCGTGATAGAAAAATTGCTTGATAAGTTATTACTTAGTTACAATATCTAACAAATTTATATCGAATGGTGATGTTTTTTGGTCAGTAAGAATCTGACACTATAAGCACGCGCTTGCTATTCTCAGTGTCTATGGCAGATTTTCACATACCCTCGAAAAAAAAAATAAGAATTAAGCTGTAGTCTTGTCTGACTGATAGAGTTGGTGCCAAGATTTCTCAGAACTTACTAACTAAGCTTACTGTTAAAATTTGCTCGTGTTTATCTTAAGATTCTAACTTTGTTTTTCCTTTTTTAGACACCAAACGGAATCCAAAACTTCTCAACGAACTAGGCAATTGTCGCTTTGTTGTACCCGTTGAATTGGGAATGGATCGTGAAAGTGAAATTTGCAAGGAGTTCGGTTTGCGCCTAAAAAAGACGTACTATGGAGACAAGGATCCCAGCATTGAAACCCTCTATGAGTACCTGAATGTAAGCTTAAATAATTTAGCTAATCGTTCGTTCCATATATGACTTGATAACACTTTCCCCTTTCAGATGGTTTCACATGAGTATTTTTGGTTCCCCATTTACCGTACAGTATTGTCCCGACTCAAGTATGCTTTGGCACCCACCTACATGTATCGCTTTGACTTCGATTCAAAGCATTTTAATCACTTACGCATTCTCAGCTGTGGCAAAAAAGTGCGTGGCACTTGCCACGGTGATGACCTTTCGTATTTATTTTACAACTCTGTCGCGAAGAAGCTAAAGAAACACACAACAGAGTACAAGACCATTGAAAGACTGGTTGGTTTGTGGACGCATTTTGCAGCAGATGGTAACCCCAACTACGATCCAGCAGTAGCCGAGAAGTGGGAACCCGTTCGTTCGGATGAGAAAACCTTTAAGTGCCTTAATATAGCCGATAGCTTGCAGATTATCGATTTACCTGAGGTGCACAAATTACAGGTGTGGGAGAGTTTCTTTTCGGAGAATGAACTGCTTTGAGGAGACGAGCGTGATAATAGATAGAGTTTATGTAGTTAATAATGGTATATACCTAAGAATGTATATTTTTTAAAATAATGCACCCAACATTTTGGAAATTTTCGCATGCACTGAGAGATGCTGAAATATCACATAGATACGAGTACATACATATTTAAAAAGTTTATGTGAATTGTGAGGATAGAGCTTTAAAAATCAAAACGGGGGATGTGTATTCTTCTGAAGTTCGCCATAAGGTGTGTAGTGTAGTATAGAGAAGATGATTGAAGGAATGATAGTGCGCTGGTATGATTACCTTCATACATATGCATATGAATAGATTTATACATACACATTTGTATATTAAGTGTTAAATCTAAATAAATTTATTTATTAGAGTATAAAAATGTTTAAAATATTTATCATAAATGGACTATTTTATTATATGTTTTGCTATATATATATATATATATATATATATATATATATATATATATATATATATATATATTTTCCCTTAATATGTGAATTGATATGTTATGCTGGTACATACATACATAGATAGGCATATAAATATTTATTTTTTATGAATTAGTCTTTTGGAATGTTACAAGAGCACATGCAGTGAGTGTATTTATCTATTGTATTAAATAATATATTTTTTCTAAATAGAACATTAAAAATGAATATTAAATTTAAAATATGTTAGTTTTATTTGCATTTATTTACTATCCGTACAGCCTTCGAATGGGCCTGCTCTTTAACCAAAGGCAATAAAAAGCTGAAATACAATGAATGTGCCTATTATGAATCACTCACAACGCAACTTGATTTGTTGTCTTCCACACAACTAAACTTCAGTATTGTACTACTTTCGGCATCGCTGTACTACCCGCACTACTCCTTTCACTTTTGTACTACTATTTTAGATTCTCCCAAGCATATTCACGCATGTGGGAATTTAAAATTATTCTCTTTCAATTTCTACTTATGTATATAACCACAACAGGGAGATTGAGAAAATCTTACAAAATGAAAAATTTTCTATAGTCGTTGATTGAACTACAGACGTTAGTTCCACTAAGGGCTTAGCTGTTCTGATCAGATATTTTGATTGAAATTTCTCAAAGATAAAGGCACAGGCCCATAGAATCCGTTGATCCGTTGCTCCTTCGTTCCGTTGAAAGTTGCCATTAAAGTTGACGTATTACCGGAGAGAACAGTCCCATAGAATCCGTCGCATACGTTGACGGATTATAGCCGATGACATTTTGTACTGCTGAAAGTGTTTTCTTTAAGCGAAAAATTTGTCAATTTCTGTCAATGCTTCCACCAATGAATGTGCTTACTCTCAATTTGTGAATTAATGCTTCACCAATGAAAGCGCCTACTCTCAATTTGTGAATGCATGAACTACAATATGTGAATGTGCGAATGTGTGAACCTTTAATGCGTGAATGTGTGAAACTGTCAAAGAATCAACGGACGGAAAAGTAGAAAGTAAACCTTATTCTATCCGTTAAAGTTGACGTATCCGTTGGTTATGGGCCACCTTCCACAAGAATGTGCGTATTTTATCTAGCTGTCAGTTAAAAACAACGGAGCAACGGATCAACGAATTCTATGGGCCTGGGCCTTAAGAGACCGATTTTTTGCGTTAGGGAAATTGAAGAATTCTGATGCCCAATCAATATTATATTCGATTCACAAAAGTTTCATTGATTAAAGTTTTTCAACAACACTTTAATTTAGATACTCATATAATATTAAAAGCCGCCTTTACTCGCTGACTGGCATTAGAACAAGTAGTACAAAGGGTGTTGGAACAATGGCAAGCAACAACATTACTTCCTAGAATATACATTTGAAACTACTTCTACCAATGCAGACTTAGCATGCAAAATTCAAACGGAGCTGAATGAAACAAACAAGTTTAAATTATTATTTTTGAGCTATGTCCTCAGCTTAACTAATAAGGTTAATATAGAATTTCAATCGAAATCCGTTCGAATTCACGTCTTATTACCAATTATACTTCAAAACTTTCTGAAACCTAGGTTCATATCCGATCAGCTATTGAATCAAGTAGATTTAAACAATGGTGATGGTTTGAAGGAAACTGGAAAGGTTTATTGTGGGGGTAGGGCAGGAATACATCTTAAGTCCATAAACCTTCCAGCTGCTGAGCGTGGATCATGTAAAGGAATTAGATGCTGAGTGGAGAATTTTAGTTAATCAGGAATTTGTTTGAAAAAATTTGGATCTTGAATGTTTTTGGGCTTCAGTTTTTAACACCAAAATGCATTAAATGAATTCATGTTTCCAAGAATCCGCAGCTTTTTAAATCTATTGTTTTGTCTTCCACATAGCAGTGCCGCGGCGAGGGTGCATTCTTTTTTGAGTTCATACACACATACATAATGAAAATAGAAAAACAAACTTCTACGTACTACTCTTTCATTGAAAATACTACTCTTTAAAACCAATTTGTACTACTTTCGATTTTCTTTCAGCAGCGCTGGCCGTAGTATGCATGACAAACCGCCGCGGATCGGAGAGCAATACCTACAGGGCTTCCATCTGTGGCTTAAAAACAGCACAATTTGTTGAACGAAATAAAGACAAATTGTGTACAAAGTGGACACCAACTCGATTTTAATGAAATTCTAGTTTTATATAAATTACAAAGCACAAGAAACAAAATATCACTATACGCACGTAAAAATTCCAAATTATAAAGCACAAAAGCGAAAAATAGTTTAACTGCATTTTAACGATTTTGCCAGAAAAATAAAAAAATAAAAAAAAAAAATTCCAGCGGCAACACCCTCACATACTCAAATTCATTTATTGGTTCTCAAAGCACAAAATCCCAAAGTTCTTTGACAAAACCCATAGAAAAAGCTGCGACAATTTGCTTTGACTTATGTCCTTTTCAATTAAGCCAAAAGGAGTACTCTTTTTGTGTTCTGCACAGAAAAAACACTCCCAATCATGTTCCATTTAAACCTACATCGGATTACTTGTCAAAGTCATATGGTACAAGACGCATTCCTTTGTTTTTTTTTATTTTCTCAGTTGGGGCAAGATAGTAAAAGCAAATTTTACATAGATATGATTAACAAATTGATAATATCTTAATAAAAACATGATAGGATTGCTAATATCCTTTTCCATTGGACAAAAAGAAGCCATTTTTTGTTTTGTTTACCTGTAAAAAATGTAAACAAAAAATCAGACATTCACCAACACACGCAGAGGTAAGCACAGGACGATTTTACATCTTCCATTGGAATCAAAAAGGAGTGAAATCGGGAGTGAAACTAATGGAAAACGACATTACTGGCCGTACACAATGGTGAAGCTGAAGTTTTACGCCTGTAGCGCTGTCAAAAAATCGCGCACTGCTGTAGCTGAGTACGAACACAATGGTGAAGCGCTGAACGGGTGTTTTTTGTTGGTAATCCAAATGCTTCGGAATTTTTTTTTTCACACCTTGGCTTATTTTTGTTATAAATTTAATGCGAGGATTACTCAAATCGGATACAATATTGTTTCTTTTTACTAGATCGATTAATTTTTATGTTTACTGATGTGTCATATCTTTTTTTTTTCGTTTTGTATGGAATTTTTTTTTTTTGCCGAGAGCAGGTGAAAAATCTTCGAAAGACACCATAAGGCCCGACCGCGCTTATGGTAGTGTGAGATTTTTACTCACTAAAAAACCACCTCTCTTCAAAATTAATACTACAACTAAGCCAGTGCTTATCCAGTAGTTTTATTTTCGCTTACGAGAATCGTATGATTTCGATGATCGTATGTGATTAAAAATAAATGTAGCACTTTAGACGGGTTAAATTACAATGAAAGTTCCTGCCTTTTTCACGACCTTCATATGCTATGACGCGAGGTCACAAGGTTTTGTCCTTTGAAGACGACGAATTGAATTGTTCGCGTCAAGTAGTTGCGTGATAGTACGGTTACAATGGCCGTGAACACGATCTTTCTGTTTACGCGCAAATTTTGTTATCTCTTCGACGACGCTGGCAATTCCCAGATCCCGATGAATATCTTCGTTACGTACATACCACGGTGCGTTAACGATCGTTCTAAGAACTTTATTTTCAAAAGTTTGTATGATGTTTCTATTGCTTTTCTTGGTACAACCCCATTGTTGTATACCATACGTCCACACTGGCTTTAGCACTTGCTTATAGATAAGCAGTTTGTTATGTAGGCTTAACTTCGAATGTTTCCCGAGTAGCCAGTACATTTGTCGGTATTTGTTTTGAAGTTCGTCGCGTTTCTTTTTCACGTGCGATTTCCATTTGAGCTTGACATCTAGAGTCATTCCTAGATATTTTGCTTCGTTTGCGTACGGTATTTGAGCCGAGTTTAGATATACAGGCAATCTATCCACTTTTTTGTACGTAAAGTTGACGTGAGTAGATTTGGTTTCGTTCAGCACAATACGCCAAGAATTCGTCCAAGCGTGGACTTTATTAATAGCATGTTGAAGCTTTCGGGTTGCTGCTTCGATGGTATCTCCCGTTGTCAATATCGCCGTATCGTCCGCAAACGTGGCGACGACACAGTTTCTTTCTTGCGGGATGTCACGCGTGTAGAGTACATATAGAAGTGGGCCAGGGACACTTCTTTGCGGGACTCCGGCTGCAATCTCCTTGAAGTCAGAGTAATCGTTTCCGTGCTTAGTATGAAAGAGTCTTTCGGTGAGGTACGATCGTAAGATTAAAAAGAGTTGTCGTGGCAGTAGTCGTTGCAATTTATATTCCAAGCCTTCGTGCCAAACCTTATCGCAAGCTTCTGAGACGTCAAGAAATACACCATAACAAATCTTTTTTTCTTCCAGAGCTTTCTCAATCACGTCGGTTATTTTGTGGACTTGGTCAATTGTAGAATGTTTCATTCTAAATCCAAACTGATGGTCAGGAATGATATGTCTTTCGTCGATTACGGGCTGTAGACGTTTGGAAAGAAGTTTTTCAAATATTTTTGAGATAACCGGCAATAGGGAAATAGGCCGATACGAATTCTTCTCATTTAGCGGTTTGCCTGGTTTCGGGACCATTATAATCTCGGCGGCTTTCCATTGTCTCGGAACATAGAGCAATCTGAGCGGAGCGTTGATCAAATAAAGCAGTTTGATAATAGCTTTATTCGGCAATTCTTGAACTACCTGCGCCGTTATCAAGTCGTAACCCGGTGCTTTTTTCGTCTTTAAATTTTTAATCACTTCCCTTAGTTCAGTCAATGCAACTTTTTTTACTTTAAAGTTGTCAGATGTCGTGACTGGGGAGTCGGGCCTTAACGAAGGGCCGTCGAATGGCTTAAACGTTTCTTCTAAGTGCAAAGCAAAAAGTTCTGCCTTTTCTTTGTCGCTCTTGGCCCAGTTTCCATCGTTTTTCCGAATTGGTGGCGCTTGCATTTGAGGTTTCCGGATGCCTTTTAGCGCTTTTCAAAGCGAATAATTTGATTCTCTTTCACCGGAAAGATTTTCAAGATAGGTCGCTATCTTTTCGCTTTTAAATTCGCGAATACTATCCGTAAGGCGATTGCATAGTCGGTTAAGGACCGTTTTGTGCTAAGGTGCACGAGTGATTTGCCATTTCTTTCGTGCTTTTCGTTTCTCTCTCACCAGTTCAATGATTTCTCTGGGATACTTTTCATTGCGATTGATCTTATAGCTTCTAGAAGGAGTGTTTTTCCACGCCGCTATTTGGATTGTTTCCACGAAACGATCAACTTCGTCCTCTAGTTCACAAGGTGTTTTAAGTGAAACATTTAAGGCGATATTTGTTTCGCAATCATTTCTAAAACCCTCCCAGTTTGTTGTATTGCTAGTAAGTCTTGGAGGCCCTTTTTTCTTGATCAGCGCTTCTCCAAGTAATAAAATTACCGGCCAGTGGTCAGAAGAGAGATCAAAACATTCTTTGACTGTAACAAACTTCTCGTAAACGCCTTTTGTAACAAAAAAATCGATAAGATCGGGAATTTTTTGTGAGTCAGTTGGCTAATAGGTCGGTTTTCCTGTCGAATAAAAACAACAACCGAATTCATTTGCCACTTCGTAGAGACTTTTTCCTTTAGAAGATGTACATCTTGAACCCCAGAAGGTGTGCTTCGCGTTGAAATCTCCACCAATAAGAAAATTTGAACCAAGAGAATTGAAGACACGAAAGTAGTCGTCTTTTTCTAGAGGGCATCGCGGCGGACAGTAAACAGACGCTACATTGTAACTCAGGTGTTTATTTTTAACCCTTACCGCGCACAACTGAAGTTTTTCCAGCTCTATGCTTATGTCGACCGAATGTTCGATGTTAGTTTTAATGAATAAGGAGGTACCGCCCCGCGCTCTATCAGAAGGATGATAGGCGTGATAACCAGCGTAGCCTCTTATCTTTATCTGCGATTCCCTTGTTAGATGGGTTTCGGAGATCAAACATATGTCGATATTTTCTCTTATTAGAAATATTTCTAATTCGTCAGATTTTTGTAAGAGTCCGTTTGCATTCCATGTTACTATTTTAAGCAAAGAGTTCATATTTACTTAGATTTAGATTTATGGTTAGCCGTACAAAAGCTTTCGACGTTACTGAGACGTTCGAGAATCCGTTTGTTCATTTCACATTGTTCCTCGAACTTAGCATAGATGCAGTTTAGAATTTCATTCAACAGATCAGAGGGTGATCCGACGTTTCGTTTGGTTGCTTTGACTGCAGCCTGAGAATACGTCAGACGTACGGGGTTCGCTGGCTTATCAGAGGTTATTTTTCGTTCAGCCTTTTTAGTGGACGACTTTGACGTACGTTTAACCGGCTTAGAAGGCTGATTAACTGTTGCAAGAGTCTGCACTGCTGATTCGAGCGTCCTTTCAGTCGGCTTAGGAATCTGTACAACTGGCTTACGAGACCGCTCAGTCTGCTTAGCAATACGTTCTTCCGACGTAGGAGCCCGATCGACCGATTTCGTTCCCCGTACAATCGGCGTTGTCGATTTTTTCCGTCACAGCTGTAATTCCTTAGTGACCTCGCAACCGCGATAATTTGCTGGGTGCCTTCCTTTGCAGTTAACGCAAGTAGCTTTTTCATTTGTGCTCCAATTGCAATTCTCCGAAGAGTGTTTCCCAGCGCACTTAACGGAGCGCGGCTCTTTCCGACAGTACGCTTGTGTATGATTAAAGTCTTGGCAACGCTTGCATTGAGGGATTGTCTTCGTGTTGACACGTAGCGGCTCAATTTTAACGACCATACTCATGATTGTACGAATATTGAATATCTTTCTTGGCTTTCCGTTTTATGGAATGGTAGCACAAAAAGCGGAAGCTTACGTTTCAATGTAGTTTCTTCACCACGGTCTGGTCGTATTCTCTCTTTTTTTAAAAGGTTCACGGCGTCCAGAATGTTATAACCTTTAACGCGTAAATCATCTATAACGTCTTCTTTAGCGCTTGATGGATGAAGCCCTCTAGCTACGACCCTCAAGGGTCTCTCAGACTTGTCTTCGTAAGTATGCCATTGAATTTTTTCCTTAATTAATTTTGAGATACAGCCCGATAACCCTCAGCGTCATTAACCTTGATTTTCCTTGATTTTTGTATGGAAATGGGAAAAAAGCGCGCTGCTGTGAAGCTGAAGTTAACTCCACTTCTACTTCAGCTTCACATTGTATTCGCAGAATTGGATGTGTGTGTAAGGACAGCGCGACGTACTTCAGCTTCAGCTTCATCATTGCGTTCGGGCAGTTAGTAATGAGAACACATATGCATATGCCGATGATGTCGCCGTACTTTCTGTCGGGCCATGCCTGGCGACGGTCTGTGCTAACGCGCAGGCGGCGCTGGACATGATCGATGAATGGTGTACTAGGAGTGGGCTTTCGGTGAATCCTCTTAAGACTGAGGTTGTTCTTTTTACGAGAAGGAGGATTTTGACCGGTCTGACTCAGCCAGTACTAAAAGGCGTCACCATTCGCATTTCCAATGAAGCCAAATATCTGGGAGTGATTTTAGATAAGAAACTTCATTGGTCCAAACACGTCGAGTCGAAAACATCCAAGGCGCTCTCAGTCTTCTGGCAGCGTAAGGGTGCTTTTGGCAAGACTTGGGGCTTATCACCGAATAAGGTTCTCTGGATCTACACGGCTATGATAAGACCATTCCTCGCATATGCGTCGGTTGTTTGGTGGAAGGGGCTCTCGCGTAAATATGTGGTTGCCTTTTGTGCGAAACTCCAAAGAACGGCTTGTCTCGGCTGCTCGGGAGCTTTCCCGAGTACGCCTGGCTCTGCTCTAGATGCTTTGCTGAACTTACCTCCCCTTGATACTTATATCATGGGTTGCACTATCAAAGCCATCCATCGTCTTAGGCGAGGCGGTTTTTGGTATACTCCACACTGGAACTTTGATGAACTTGCGCGACACTTATCTTACGACTCCTGTCTTATAGATATGCCGTCTGATGCAATGACACCAGAACTCCAGCTGATGCGCAAATTCAGAGTCGACTTTCCTTGTGTCCAGGACTGGCTTCGGTCAGAGTCTGAGCCGGGAATGGAATGTAGTCGTATTTTCACGGATGGTTCCAAAACCAGTCAAGGGTCTGGCGCTGGGGTCTTCGTGGAAGTCGACAACATTAGACTTCACTTCTCGTTAGGCAAATATGCGTCTGTTTTCCAAGCGGAAACTTATGCAATCCTAATGGCCATGAACTATGTTGTGAAGAACAGGTGGAAGGGACGTAGCATTTGTGTCTGTAGTGACAGTCAGGCTGCGCTTAAGGCCTTGCTTAACCCTTTAACGACTTCCAAAATAGTTCGTGAAACCAAAAACTCTTTGAACTCGGTCGCAAGGCTGAATTCTCCGTCTCTTATCTGCGTCCCAGGTCACACTGGGATCTTGGGGAACGAGATCTCCGATGAGATTGCTAGACAAGGCTCAGAGGAGGCTTTCTCAGGTCCCGAACCCGCGTTGGGACGTCTGTAAGAAATCAGCGGAATTCTTGCTGTCTCTCAGCAGAAAAGACTGTAGACAACTTATCGGCGTCTTGACAGGCCACTTCGCTTTTGCCAAGCACCTTAACGTGTTAGGCTTAAGTGACACTACAATCTGCGACGCTTGTGGAGAGAGCGACGACACCGCGGAACATTATCTCTGTGAGTGTCCGGCCTTTGCTCGTATCAGGTGGCAGATCTTCGGTGCGGATGTGGTGAGTGCTGGTACTGTAAGCTCCTCATCACTGAAGTGCTTGCTTGGCTTTCTTCGAAAGTCAAGGAAATTCCAATAAAATGGGTAAATCAGGGTTTGCTCTCTGGCAGTACAATGGACCAGTTGTGTCTGAGTGCTCCAGTCGAGTGTTTCCTATCCCGACAAAAAAAAAAATGAGAACACTGATTTGATGTTCATATTGTAATATTCTTGCTTAGGTTCGTTTGAATAAAACTGTTTTTTGTGTATTTCACTGTTTATTTACTGTCAACTACTAACTTTACTTCAACACAATATTCATTCACTTAATTCTTTACTTTTCAAATTAAACTCTCACTACAGATTTACTTTCAATATGTCGCTTGTTTTCGCCACTGGTCGAATATCTCTTGTAATCGCTGTATTCACTTATAACAACTGTGTCCACGGTGGTTGTGGTATGGGTATTTATATGAAGTTGCAAGGGGTTCTAGAACATGCTAGATATTTCTCCGGGTGAATCGAGGATCCGGGAATATTGGGATATTGTGTGTAACAATTGTGGAACGTAAGCACATCAGGTTGGAATATTAACTGCTAACAGGTTTTGCAATAGATGTCGTTGCTACAGTTTGAGATACAGTGTTTTAGTCAATGCTACACTGCCCCCCTCTTAAACTTGTTCGTCCCGACAAGATCATCTGAATTACTGCCATGGTAACGTTGAAGACGATCCAGGTGGACAATTTTCATCTTGTCTCTTACTCCACGCTGATCCGGAAGACGACGTCATTGATGCATGTGACCACTTTATAAGGGACCTCCCAGTCTTGCTGCAGCTTGGGTGACTTCCCCTTTTTCCGGTGTGGGTTGTACAGCCATACCAGGTCTCCCTCGTGGAAGCTGGACGTTGTTGCCTTTGTGTCGTACCTGGTTTTCATGCGGTCACTCGCTATCCTTATCATCGTTCTGGGTCCCTTGCTGGCGGCACACACGACGCATTTACGGCACCAACTTTCTACGTCTACCCTTGCGCTGAGCCAATAGAAACGTTCTCGCACCTTCTCCAGCGTCTTGTTTGCACCCAAATGACCTCCGGATGCTCCATCATGCATCTCCCGTAGCACCTCGTGTACTTTTGATCGCGGCAAGACAAGCTGCATTATGAAATCTTTCCCGTCCGGCCTTTCCCATTTCCTTTTCAGAACACCATCTTGCACATGAAGGGAGTCCCACTGAGCCCAGTATGCCTTGAGAGTGGGGCTCCTGTCCGAGATATCTTGTCCATTTGGCTTTTCCATAAACTCCTTCCACGCTAATATCGGCTCGATGTCTGGGTCTTCTTTTTGAGCGTTGCGGATTTCCTCTGCATTCCAAGTGATAGGCTCAGCTCTTACCCTTTGGATGGAAAGAAGGTTCTTCTCTTCCTGTCGCACACAATGCTTGCAGTCGCTTTTACATGGTCGCCGGGATAAGGCATGCGCATTGGAATGAAATTTCCCTTTACGATGCTGTATTTCATAATCGTACATCTGCAGCCGTTCCATCCATCTTGCGACCTGGCCCTCTGGATTCTTGAACTGCAGCAGCCATTTTAGAGCCGCGTGGTCTGTGCGCAAAATGAACTTTTGGCCGTAGAGGTATTTATGGAAGTGTTTTGTCGCCAGAAGTTCTCGCCTGGTCACGCAGTAGTTCCTTTCCGGCTTGGAGAGCACTTTGCTGAAGTATGCGACTACCTTCTCTTGGCCGTTGTGTACCTGCGAAAGAACCGCTCCGACACCGACGTTACTTGCATCTGCATCCACGATGAACATTTCTTCGGGAATGGGATATGCTAGTGTTGGTGCTCCATATAGTTGTTGCTTAAGGTTCTTGAAGCTTTTGTCGCACTCACCTGACCACTTGAATTGCCTTCCTTTTTCCGTCAGTTGGTGCCAGCTCTTCGCGCTTCCGGCAAAGTCCTTTACGAATCGTCGGTAGTACGTAGCGAGACCCAAAAAGCTCCTGAGCTGAGGTTTGTCTTTTGGAACTGGCCAGTTTTTCACAGCTTCCACTTTGTCTGGATCTGTTCGCACTCCTTCTGATGAGATAACGTGGCCCAGGTACTTGACTTCGGATCTGAAGAGGTCACATTTCTTTGGGTTCAGCTTCAGGTGAGCACTTCGAAGCCGTTCTAGCACATTCTTCAGGTTGTCGCGATGTTCCTCGAATGTTTTTCCTATCACGATCACATCGTCCAGATACACCAAGCAAGTTTTCCAGGTCAATCCACGCAGGACGTGTTCCATTAGGCGCTCAAACGTTGCCGGAGCGTTGCACAATCCAAATGGCATTACTGTAAACTGCCACAGCCCATTTCCTGCAGTGAACGCAGTTTTCTCTCGGGCCTTTGGATCGACCTGTACCTGCCAGTAACCGCTCTTTAAATCAAGGGTGGAAAACCATCGAGCTCCTGAGAGTGTGTCTAATGTGTCATCAACCCGTGGCAGAGGGTAGCTATCCTTTTTGGTGACGTCATTAAGTCTCCGATAGTCCACGCAGAATCGAGTGCTACCGTCTTTCTTCTTGACCAGTGCAACAGGTGAGGCCCACGGAGTCTTAGAACTTTCGATGAGCCCTTCCTTCTCCATCGTGGACACCATATCCGCAACCTCTGTCTGTTTTGCCAATGGTAGTCGTCTGGCAGGCTGACGAATTGGTCTGGCATCCCCAGTGTCTATGCGATGTTGCACCAGATGTGTTCGGCCATACTCTCCATCCTGTGAGGCAAATATATCAGCGTACTCACCGATTAGATCTTCTGTCATGGCTCGCTGATCCCGATCCAGTTTGCAGTGCTTGAGGATCCTGTCCCTTACTTCGGCCAACCTGGCTGATGAGACGGGCTTCGCAGATTCCTTTTCGGTTATTGTTGAAATTGAACATATCGGCGCACATTTACCAATAACCTCCCCTTGTTTTAGTTTGACGCTATGGCTCTTTAAGTACTGGGACCAGGCTGTTCTTTGGCTCCACTAAAACTTTTCCCACGATGTAGTTCGGAGAATTCCTTCCTGAATCCGGTTCCAATAGGTAGAATCGGTGGCTCCCAGGATCACCCTCTAGTTTTGTCCAAATGATAGTCTCGGAGGATGGTGGTAAGACTTCGTCCTTGCTGAGTATTGTCCTTAAATGTGCTGCGCTCTCGTTCCCGTACACCATTGGTATCTCTATGTTCCGGTACCGTAGAACTTGCATCCCGATATCGATGATTACGTCATGTTCTTTCATAAAGTCCACTCCGATGATGCATTCATCACATATATCGGCCACCAGGAACGCATGAGAAAAGGCCAACCCTGCTAGTTGTAGCGTGAGGCGAACTTCTCCGTAAACTTTCGCCGATTCCCCTGTCGCAGTTCTAAGACAGTAGCAGCTGGTGTTGTGCAGCCAAGACTTCCGGACGAGATCTCTTCTTACAATGGAAGCCGTGGCGCCAGTATCGATAGTAGCCACGCACTTATTTTTGCCGATGAATGCTTCCACTGTTAGACTCTTGATGCATCGTTTGGTTTGTGAGACCTGGATGGTGGTCTTGGGGGCGTCGATTCCAATAGCCAACTTCTGCCCCACGAAGCTGGCTCTTAGGCGTTTCCCGACTTCTGGTTTCGAGGAGCATGACCAACAGGATGGATGTTGTCTCTGTTGTATGGTTCTTCGTTGCGTCGCTTATTTGCACAATGTGGACAAATTCCGCGTCTGGGTTGAGCTCTGCTTTGCTGTTGCAGGTGTCCTAGTTTGTTGCAGTTCCAACAACGAATTTGTCCTCCGCGAGCGTTGTTTCGGTCTTCGACATCCATCCTCTGGCAAGAGCATTCGACGGGGGCTACTTCCCTTACACGGTGGATTCCGTGACATGCCTGGTCTGCTGCCTCCATTGTCAGAGCAAACGCCAAAGCTTCGGCGAGCGTTTTCTTTCCAGCCATTCTTACCGCCATCTGTAGTTTCGCATCAGCTATGGCATGGGTAAACGCCTCGGTTGCCATTTCGTTAATAATCTCCTCACCGGCGTTTGGATAGGACAAATGTGCCAGTCGCTCGATATCCGCTTGCAATTGCTGGAGAGTTTCTCCTCTCATCTGAACTCTTCTGCGCAACTGGACCCTATATACTTGCTGCATGTGGTCGTCCCCAAATCGAATCTCGATGCTTTTACCAGACTATCGTAGTTGCGTTGCTTGTCGTCGGGAATAGTTTGCAGAAGCTCTGTAGCTGATCCTCTAACCGCAAGTGTTAGGGCAATGGACTTATCTTCGTCGTCCCAGTTGTTCGTCATTGCCGCAGCTTCGAACTGCATCTTATATATCGGCCATGATGTCTGTCCATCGAAGACGGGAGGCTGCATCTCTTTCCTTCTCGGGCAGTCGGTTGAATACTCCCGAACTTTCTGTTTCTTCACGTGTTCGAATTCCTTTGCCAAATTCTCGAATCTTCCTTCGACAGTCTCGATTTTCGTTTGAACATTCTCGAATCTTCCTTTAACGGCTGTTTCAAATGTCTCAATTTTAGCCTGTACGTTTTCGAATTGTCCTTCAATTGTTCCGAATTTGTGTTTTAGTTTTTGGTACACAAACCACCCTGTAGTCAATGCTACAATATTTTCCATACCCACAGCTGGGATTGATGGTGGCCGCATTATCATTCTGCCATCGGCTGTGTAGCAGTCTGGTTGTAATGGGATATATACGAATTTTGGGAAAATTACAAAAACAAACTGTGTGTAAGTCAGTGGTTTTGACACAGAAGAAAATTCAAAACGTACTCGGCAATGTTTTTAATAATTAACGAAATACAGAAATGGAAAGCAGTTTTGTATCCGCGATCGATAAGCTTACTTCTTGTGATGACCCTTCTCCATTAACATCGAAGTTCTTTTTGTTTGAAGCCAACTTCCTCTTTAGGTTGCGTTTGTTATGAATCCAATCCTAAATTGTTATTAGGTACATAACCAAGTCTAATAACTGCATAACGTTTGCCATTCTTTGGATGTTCTGCTTGGGGGTCCTAAGCTCTTGAATTCCAATGAGAATTTGTCCCAGTGTTGTTTAATATCCTGTTTGTTGGTACCAAATTGTCCCTTGCCCCTGGCTACATCAGAATGTTCCTCAAAGAGAGCAACCATACTTTCAAACTGGTGTTTGTTTGTAACTTTCTGACTATAAAAATACTGTTAAATTATAAACATTCTACTTATTTTTATTTACGCAGACTTCTCCATTTAAAAAAAAAAGAAAGCCGTATTTATCTCAAAAAACCAACTACAACTGCAAAATCGAGGTTGTGTGCTTTTGACAGTTGACACAACCAATAAACAACTGAGTTGTTTATCATAATACAAGCAAAATGTGCGGACAAGTACACAGACAACCAAAAATTTGCTGTTGTCTCGAATTGACAGATGACAGACAACTGGCTGTCTCAAAGTTGAGATCGATAATACTAATTCTGTATTTATAACCAAACTACAACTGAAGTTATGTTTCATAATAGGGGTATAAGTTTAAATATCAGAAGGCGTAGCTAAAAATACGTAGGGCCCGATACAAAGAGAGCAATGAATGGCTCTTGGACAGACTCATGCATTCATAAAAACTTATCATCCATCGACCTTTGCACATAAAACGTCACAATCTGACGACATACTGTTATACCTTACATAATGCCAAGCTTAAAGGATCATATCATTTTACGGCTTGTACACATCTTTAGAAGATTCTTTAACTACATCTTACACCGCAAGCATGGAAAAATATAAACTGTATTTTTTTGTACCCACGGCAGAGAAGCCTTGTCACAAAACTCCGAAGGACTTTAAGCCGATAAGCGCCACTTCAGTCTTTTTGATATTCTCAATCGTCCCAAACTTAATTCATATCTAACCAGCCCACATGCCTTTATGAAGGCAGATCGGTAGACAAGCTAAAGTGGCAATAACAATCCAATAATTCAATGTAATGGCCTTCATGGGCATTAATGATGCGGAAGCACCAGCAATAAGACAAGCTCTAGAGCAAAAGAGACGGGAAGATCTTCGGCTTCTTCAAAAAAATAAGAAAGAGCATGAGAAGAACGCGATCGAAGATATTGAGAGCTTAACTTCAAAAGCAATATACGCAAGTTTTACCAATACGTCACAGTGGGCAACTATAACTTCGAGGTAATAAGCGACTTTCCCTACCTTGGCTCTGCTATAAATTCTGACAATGATATCAGCACAAAAATTAGCGAAGAATAACTCTTGCCTATCGCTTTTTTTTGCCCAATAGGGCAATACAACAGTAAAGCCCTATCTCGAACAACTAAGGAGACTCTATATAAGACCTTGACCATCCTAGTCCTACTTTACGGCGCTGGAACGTGAACTTTATTGAAGGCGGATGAAGATATCCACGGGGGGGATCTATACTCACCACATTTCAAGTTATAGCCCATCAAAGTGGGTGACCTCTTATTTGGAGGTGTAACCACTTTAAACGCTATAACTTCTAAACTGTTATAGGCACAAAAAAAGTTTTATATATTTTGGAAAGACAGTTTAGTAGTGCATACAAGCTTCAAACACATTGGGTACAGCTGTGCAGCTACAAAAAAGTTATGGCTCCTTAAACTAAAAATAATGAAAATTTATTGTTCCATTTTTTCACTTAAAATGCATTTTTCTCAAAATTTTTAGTTAATATTTTTTTTTTATGAATTTTTTATCCCTAAAAAATTTCCTTAAAATTATGTTAAGCAACTTTTTTACGTACGATCAACAAAAGTTGTAGTTAGCTATTTTTAGTAAGCTATTTTTTGTCAGACAAAAATGGTCAAACAAAATAAAGTGAGAATAATAAACTAACGTACCTATGAGCAATGCAGTTAACAGTTAATTGTCGAATAGGAAAAAAAGCGTAACTAAGAATTATTACAGATTTGCAAATGTACCGTAATTTTGTTTCAACTGTTTTACAATCGACATTTTGCTCTGTAAGGTAACAGCCGATCCCCACAAAATGTATTCAAAACGTGAATACGCGGAAATAGTGTTTGTATACGGGTTCTGCAATGGAAACGCTTCATTGGCAAGATTGGAGTACCAACGACGATACCCAAATCGTAGAACACCGTGTAGTCGGATGTTCGCCGATGCGTATCAGCGCCTTGTTTATACTGGGTCAGCTGCACCAAATAAAAGGGAACAACATTCAGACGCAACGGCAGCAGAAGTTGAGAGTGGGATTTTACGTGCTGTGGAAGTTCAGCCTTCAGTCAGCGTCCGCAGACTAGCTGTGCAGTTGGAACTTCCCAGAACCAGGATTCACAGAACTCTACAGAGTAATAGATTACACCCTTTCCATTTAACACCGGTACAGGATTTACTACCAGGAGATGCGCAAAGAAGAGTGGAATTTTGCCAATGGCTACTGCGCAAACAAGCAGAAAACGGGCACTTCCTCAATAACCTTCTGTGGACTGACGAAGCGCAATTCACAAGAATTTACACCACTGGTCAGACTCCAATCCCCATTTAATACGCACAACATCCTTTCAAAGGTAAGAATTTAATTATTGTGAACAACTTCTTCAAAATGTGTTGATTACTTTAAAAGAGGTTTAGCGTAAATGTTTGGGCTGGATTAATAGGAAACACTTTAGTAGGACCGCACGATCTTCCACAAAGAGTTAATTCCCATTACTACCTGGAATTTCTTGGAGAACGATTGCCGGAGCTCCTTGAAGATGTTCCTCTTGTTCAGAGAAGGGCGATGTTCTTTCAACAAGATGGAGCACCTTGTCATAGTAGCAGCGGAGTAACTTCGTTCCTCAACCATACCTTTAACGAACAGTGGATTGGTTGATTTGGCCCCAACCCTTGGCCACTCAGATCTCCTGATCAAACACCCATGGATTTCTTCTTCTGGGGTGCTATGAAAGAAAAATTTATTTTAGAGAAATGTCGAGTCTGGAAGAGCTCCAAGAAAAAATTAGTGCCGTTTCAGAAGAGAGTTTGCTGCTCGTTAGTCTGCCATCCGAAATGCTTAAACGAACAATTGCTATAAACATTCCACAAACTGTTCTGTTTTAAGACTAATTCAGTAGGTACCTGCACTTTTTTTGGCCATTTTTGTCTAACAAAAATGGCTTTCACTACAATTTCTGTTGATCGTACGTAAAAAAGTTGCTTAAATTTTAAGGAAATTTTTTAGGAACAACAAATCTTCATTATTTTGAGTTTAAGGAGCCATAACTTTTTTGTTATGCACAGATGTACCCAATGTGTTTGAAACTGTGTATGCGCTATTAAATTGTCTTTCCGAAATGTATAAAACTATTTTTGTACCTAGAACAAGTTAAGTTATAATGTTTAAAGTGGTTACACCTCCAAATAAGAGGTCACCCACTTTGATGGGCTATAACTTGAAATGTGCTGAGAATAGATCCCCCCAATTCCCCAGTAGCTTGCATGGTTAGTGTTTGAATTTGTTTTCGTTCCGAAGTCGATGAGCCTTGCTATATCTATATGAAGAGTTCAAAGCTATGAGCCTGACCTCTTTCGGTCTGAACGCTTTTGAAACGCTTGCTTACACAATTACGTACACAGCTAGCTGAGTCCCTACGTCTTAAAATATCGATACCCTGTTCATGGCATGCACTTAAGGCAGAAAGTACACCCTCGCTAGGTTTTTTGACATTAAAGGAGATTTCAAATGGATTATAGTATCGGGAGGCTAGTCAGCGTAACAGTCTCTAGAGAAACTCCGCAAGGTGATGTTGTTTCCCCTCTTCTAGTTTTTGCAATGTATAAGTTTCTAATGACATTTTTTTTAAAACCCCCCGAAGGTAGTCATAGGTTGTCAATAACTGGATCAGGCGCTGTGGAATTATGGTCAATCGACAGAAATCGGTAGTATTGCTCACTAACAAACGAATTATAGGTACCAAATTTCAAAATTCCATATACTGACAGGGCTAGTGGGATCTAAGAAGCTCAACTTGAAATATAATACAATAAAAAGACCAAGGAAGGCTATGACAGCTCTTAGGGAACCGTGAACCAAAATTATCATTTAAGTCCACATCTCAATTGTGACACCTATGCTAAAGTATGGAAATTCAGTTTAGTTACAGGATTAGGATAGTAACTAGAATACAAAATTGAGCTTACATAGGTCCTACCGGAGCAATGAAAACCATACATGAAGATTTATTCATATTTGTGAAAGAATCCACAGCGAATAGAATATTAGGACTAAGACAATCTGAAGACCATAGACGTAGTCCGAGAGGACATGCTCAAATTCCGCATACGCACAAGGACACCGGTGTCATCAGGGACTTCGTGACACTTTCTTAGAATAGGGTTTCAAATAAGCAGTCCCCGATCAAAACCGGCCCGATTGAGGTTGAGATTGTGAAGGAAGGAAAAGCCATATGAAATTTCTGCTGCGACCCGAGAATATCACAACCAGTCATCGGTCATCGTTTTCATTTAAAACACAAAATATGACCAAATTTAAATGATTGCAATTGCAAGTATTACTCTCTGAAAACGCAATAAAATATTTGGAACTGCTGAACTTATTTTTAAGGCATTTATCACGTATATTATAATGGAACACGTGGAAATCATATACGCAAGTTATGAAAATATGTTACATCTGAATGCAAGAATTTGTACTCCTGCAAATTCTTTGATGTTAAATTATTTGAGAGAAAATTGGAGGAAGTATTGGTGAATCTTCGTACTTAATGCGGCTATCTTGAGCCACGTTGTTAACATACCATTCTCCATAAGATTAATAGTTGGTCTTGCCGTAATCTTATGTGTTAGTTCTGATTAGAGTGTGGGAGTAAGGTTAGCTTTGTTCTCTCAACACTTTTTTGCTTATAGAGCTCACGAGCAGCTTCCGTCTTCCGCCGCTTTATATGTATCTTGCTTTGCTACACGCACTCGCCGGCATTCTTCGTCAAACCATGGGTTTCGCGATGTTGGTCGGGCGAAACCCAGCACATCAGTTGCGGTGTTCCTAATGGCATGGTGGCAGCGTTGCCACTGGTATTCGGCACTTGATGCTAGCGGATGATTGATAGGGATGATTGAGAGATTTCGGGATACGCGTTCAGCGAAGACCCGGGAGGTCCGGACATGGAAAATGCTGGAGGCATGTCGATCGCAATATGATCAATTTAGTTGATCGTTACATGATAATTGGACCGCAATGTCTGCTTGTGAATATTGAGATGAGAAAACCATGTGCTTGCTATGGTGACGTTTCGCTCCACTGTGAAATAAATTAGTCTTAGTCCGCTGTCAGACGTGGTGTCATGTAGGCTATGTTTACCGACTGCCCTACCAAAGATATCTGTCTGGAATAAGAAAAAGTACTCTAGTGAGAAAGCACTTTTCCCCATATTAATAAAATAAATATTTAGCGAAACAACTCTTTAAGTGCCAAGGCCAACTACTCATGTTGTGTGGGTTATATTTTTCACACGAATGGAAGGGACTTACAGTTTAGTGCCGTATCCGAAGGGCAATTTGGTTTGAGAAGCTTTTCGAGAAAACAGTACTCTCGGATGTTTGTCAGACGTTCGCGAGAGGTAGGACCGTAAAAAAAAAACTGTTTGGTGTTTTCTGGGATTCGAACTTGGAACCTCACGCACAGTGGTCCGACACACTAACCACTTACGCCACGGTGCCCACCTTTCCCCGTATTGGAAATCATAAAAGTAGTTTGAACAAATTATGTGCGTGTTGCTCTCTTCTAAAACCTGATCGTATATTATAGAATGCCATTCCAGTCAAGGAAACAAATCTATGTTAGTCGAAAATTGTCATTTCTCTTTCAAAAACAAATTTTTGAAACCGACCAGCTGTATAGATGTTGCTCAGCTTCAGGACAATGCATAAAGGTGATTTATGCATTTGAAGATTTTTGAATGAATTTACTGAAACTGAAATATTATGTTTTAAAATGCGATAAGCCGTTATTGAGTTATTGGCGTGTAATGATCCTGCTGAAAATGGAAAAGGCGATTTCAACCCCGCTTTGAGCTTGAATTTAGAAAACCCGCTTTTGTCTCCCAACAAGGGTCGAAAAGGAATACCCATGCAAAATTTCAAGGTTCTAGGTTTAGCGGTTTCGAGAAAACCATAACAAAAATCATTTAGAGAATTTTCGTTTCAATAGTAATAAATACGAGTAGAGTACGATTATGTTACTTATTCTATTTGGAAAATACAATCCCATCCATTCTGCAACGAAATGAGTAAATAAATTTAATCAAGCTGTCTGGAATTTCAATTATATTGTAGACATAATTAGATCGTCTGAATTTGTCTATTAATGTTTTACTGATAAGGTTTGTGATCACTTACATCATCAAGTCGGCAGAAATACCAGACTGAAATACATTTTTTTTTAATAATTATTCTTTTGCAATCTGGTATTTGTATTGCCTGTATTTTTATTTCTATTTTTATTATTTAATTTGAGAAAGTGAAATAATATCGGAAAATATCACAAAGCAGAAAATATTTTGTCTAGACGCCGCGCCGGAATGAATTCCTTGTGAAATTTTCTAAAATATTTTATTCTTACGTTTAATCCAGAAATGAGAATGATATATGGTACTGAGTTGTTGATACTTATATGTATGGATTATTAATTGAAAAGCAAATAAAAAATATTAGCAAAAGGATTGTTTTACCGTGAAAATTCGAACCTCTGTATCTCATACTGGTATTGTTAATGCGACGCATTTGCGCACATGGCTAAGCAAGTCTTACTCGTGGTAATGGCAAAAATCATACATATGTACGAGTATCATTCACTACACGGATACAGTAACAATTATATATGATTATGTTATCATATTCTGTTCTAGTATTTTTTAGTTCGACCTAGTTGTTCCGCCCGTGGACGGAAAAAATTACCAACTGTTTCCGAAAAACATGCAGAATGGTTGTAGCCCATCTAATACGGATCGTATGATACCCTATCTCTTATCACCTAACCACACCCTATTAAAGTTGGCATGGAGTTGCAAATGAAATGTACACTTCTCAGAGATTTGAACAAAATCCTCTCAGAAAAAGCGCATTGTCCTTCAGGTACTCGTATAATGCATCGACGGATTATAGAAGAGATTAATACGTAGATTTAAATAGACTTTTAGGTTTAACACTACCCTAAACTCCAGATTACTGGTAGTCAGTGCCTGATATAACCTCTTTCTCTTACATATGGTACTTATTTAGATGGCGCTATAGTATGGGGTGGACCTGGGCTTCAAAATACAAACCTCTTCAGCCAGCCCGGTTACCAGCCAGCTGCCTCCAGTCGCGCACTTAAGTTGGCTGAGGTCCCCCTCCACTTGTTTGCGCCACCTGCCAGGAAGTCGTCCTCTACTGCATCCTCCATTCGGTGTGGATTCGAAGATTTTTCGGCCTGGAACGCTATGCTCCATACGCTCTACATGGCCCCGCCATCTTAGTCGCTGTGTGTGAACTGTTCTGGCTAAGCCGATTTCATTATGTAAGCCGTATAGTTCGGCATTGTATTTTATCCTCCACTCGCCGTCTATGCAGACGGGACCAAAGATCACTTGAAGAACTTTCCTCTTAAAGTCACCAAGGGCGTCCTCATCCGATTTTGATTAAGTCCATGCCTCTACTCCATACAACAGGACAGGGATACTTAGTGTTTTACATAGAGTTACCTTAGTAGTTCGAGATAGGGCTTGTTACTCAATTATCTTCTTAGTACAAAAGAACATCGATTGGCAAACGTAATTCTTCGTTTGATCTCCCCACTGGTGTCAATTGCGAAGTTCACCATGATAAAGCTTAGGCAGAGCAAATTACTGTCTCAAAATCATATCTGTCTATTGTGGCGTTCTGTCCAAAACGCCGATGTTGGGTGTAGTATTTTGTAGCAGCATTCATATAATTTTGTTTTTTTTTTTTTCATTGACCGCTAAACCGACCTTTGCTGCCTCGGTCTCAATACTCACAAACGCCCCACAGATGGCCCGCTGAGTTTTTCCGACTATGTCATATCATCGGCGTAAGCGAGTAGTTGTACAGACTTGTAAAAGATTGTACCTCCGCTATTGCCTTATGATTTTCGTACAATTCTATCAAGAATTATGTTAAAGAGATCACATGATAGCGCTCCACCTAGTCTAAGACATTTTCTGATATCGAACGGTTCGGTGGTGTTCTTGTCGACTTTGATGGAGCAGCGAGTGTTCTCTATCGTCATTCTGCACACACGGGCGGGTTTATTCCCGTAATGGGAATATTTGGTCAGTGGATTTTCCCGGCCTGAAATCGCACTGATAAGGACTTATCAGGTTGTTGACGGTCGGTTTTAGGCGGTCACATAATACAGCAGACAGGATCTTATATGCGATGTTTAGAAGACTTGTACCTCTGTAGTTGTCGCAGTTCAGAGGGTCTCCTGCCTTCAGGATCGGGGAAACGATGCTTAGGTTCAATTCATCGAACCTTCGTCCGACCAGATTTTACAGATGAACTGATGCATGATGCTTACCAACTCATCTCCTGCTGCTTTGAAAAGTTTGGTGGCAAGGCCGTTTACCCCATTTGGAGGATCTTTGGCGGCAGAAGATGAAAGTGGAGGGAATAGTGCTCCTCATTAAAGTACTTCTTCTTGTTCCTGATGGCAGCGGATGAATTCCCTAGATAGAGTCAACGGTGGCGTCTATAGTTCCAGTTAGGTTTGCACTTAGTGAACACCTTATGCGAGCTTCTTTGACATTTTCGGATCACAGGTCGGTAAGGAATTTCTAATATTAGTCAGGACATTGGAATAGAGATGGTGCCGGAGGGACCCCTTAATGGACCAACGGCAGCGCTCACACTCCCGTAGTGGACCACTAACACCAGCGAACCCTGCCTCGCGCCCCAGGGGTATAATACAAGGAACTGGCCCTCCAGGTTGGGGGTTGTGCCGTCGGGATAACTTCCCTACTACGTAAAAAAGACCACTGATTCAGAAACAACCACAAGCCTCGGATAAGGAAAATTCAGCTATTGACGACGACAGCAAACGAAATAAGGACAACAACGTGCAGCCGAACAATTAGCAGAGGCCCTAGACTGCTATAAAGCAGATATAACCGCCATCCTGGAAGTGCGATGGAATTGGCCTGACAAGAAGAGAAGGAAAAAATGTGACATCTACTGCGGTGATTGCTACATAGACAACAACCAGCGCTTATTCGGATGCACATTTGCTATACACGGCAGACTTAACCCTTAACATACCCGGGTACCCGTGTATCCACTTCGGACTTTGAACCGCTATTGCTCCAGCATATAATATATCATATCTATATATATAAAACTAAGTGGCAAAATGCGTATGTTTTCCTGTACCGCCCGTAATTTCCAACCAATTTAGTTGGTTTGTTTTATAAAAGTAGATAATTGCGGTACAAAGGTGATAGGAAAACCAAAATTACAACAACAAAAAACGTTTTTTTTTGTAATGCCTGGGGGTGGGGTTTAAGCTAGTAATACATATACAGTACTCTGTGTTTATAGACTACTCGAATTTGGATAAAATCTTGAGTTCCATTAAAGCTTAAAATCTAGGAGACATAAATATTGATCTTATGAAGGTCTCTGAAAAGGATAATGAGAATCATTTATTTTTATTGGCTTTATATGGTCTTCAAAGCCATATTAACATACCTACTCGTGTAACAAACTCTACTACAACTCGCATTGATCACATTTTTACCCGAATTCACATCAAAAACAAGAATTCTTTCAGTTATGATGTTTCGGATGTTAAATATTCTGACCATCATACGGTTATTCTTAATTGTGATACATCTGTTAAGCCTAAGCGCCCAAAACATCACCCCAACGATAACTATGTATATCATGTTGAATGAATGCCTTAAATATGAATTCTGGGAACCTGTCTATTCAGAGTATAATTCATCTGTTGCTTTTGAAATATTCTTAACCATTTTAAAAAAAACATATTGATTGCCTGCAGTTTTGCCGGGGTATTAGTACAAAAAGATTAGTACTAGTGCAAAAAGATTAGTATTAGTACTAAAAGATTAGTATTAGTACTAAGAGATTAGTATTAGTACTAAACGATTTATCAGGCCATGGATGACTGACGAACTTTTGAAGTTAGTTAATAAAAATAACTTTTTTACTGTAAAATGCATTAAGCATCCTCGGAATAAAAAACTCAGGAAAGACTTTAAGACATTATGCGAAGAAGTCAAGACTAAAGTTGTGGAAACGTGGGATCACTACTGGGAGCCAAAGGTAAACCTAAAGAAGAGTGGAGGTTTTTTTTTTTTTTTCTCTTGTACAACCCATGCCCGCGTGGGAACGACACTGCGACCTATTGTATCGGAGGGTTGGAGTTAATTTAACAGACGTACTACCTCCCTTGTGAAAGTGAGTATGTCTTTAGTAGCGGAGCATTTCAGTTCCACTGAAGTTAGTATCTCCTTGTGGAGAATACGTTACCTTAACCAGTGTAGTGCCGGGCATTCACAAAGAATGTGTTCGGAAGTTTCATCGTCCTCTAAACAGAACCGACAGTCCTTCTCCTGGCACAGGTTCATCTTGTTAAGGTGGTATCTCAAGCCGCAATGGCCAGTAAGAAAGCTCACAAGCTTCTTAATGCTTTCCCTATCTAAGTTAAGGATTTCCTTAAGTAAGGCTTGATTAATCGTTTGGATTGTCTTAGACCTGGCCCACTAGTCCAGTGGTATAGACAAAGTTTGTTCTCCCATTCGTTAATCAGCGTTGTAGCTGTCGCCCAATTGACGCCACAATAAGGTTCAGGACCTATGAACACAGATTCTGAGCCAGCCCTAGCAAGCTCATCTGCAGATTCGTTGCCCACAATCCCTTGGTGTCCGGGTACCCAACCGAGTTTTACCCTGTTGTATTTGGCAAGGTCTTGTAATGCATCGTAGCAGCATTTCACGGATCTGGAGTCCATTTGGTTGGACGACAGTGCCAGAGTGGAAAAAGCATTTTAGAAAAGGATAGTAAATCTGTAGAAACGTGTAATTTAGAGATAAATAGCATTTGTATTTCTGACCCAAACGATATTTGCTAATCAATTTAATGAGAATTTTGTCACGCTGGAAAGTTAAAACCCTCTACTAACCCGTGTACCTAACACTTGCCACTGTAACATAGCGGCGGATCTTCTTGAAGACAGCTCTAATTTAGAAATAAATGGCATTTGTATTACTGACCCAAATGATATTGCTAATCAATTTAATGAGTATTTTGCTGGAATCGCTGGAAAGTTAAAATTCTCCACTGAGCCATGTAATACTTGCCATTGCAACATAGCGGCAGATCTTCTTGAAGACAGCACTCAGGATAATATAATAGTTCTGTTTTGGACTCTATTTCACCGAGAGAAATTATTAAGCTAATACAGGGAAAATATAAGATCGTGTACCAGCGATGGTATATCCAAAGTTTTTACTAAAGAAAGTTATATTTTGTGTAGTTGATGTATTGAGTCATCTATTTAACATGTGTGCTCTTAGTGGTTGCTTCCATCAGTCTTTGAAACGTGCATAAGTTATTCTCCTCTTTAAAAAGGTAGTCTTAAAAAGTAGATGATTATAGACCCATTTCTCTACATTCAACTTTCTCCAAACTTTTTGAGAAATTGCTTAAGTGTCGGATTGTTTCTTTTTTGGAAAAGAATATCTTTATTGCAATCAACCAATTAGATTTTAGATCTGGCAAGTCAACAGAAGATGCCATCCTTAGAGTATGCTTAGAGTAGTAGGCCGATTTTGACTAAACTTCACAGAAACACTCTCGGGACAATACCGAAGATTGCCTGAAAATTTGAGCTCAATCGGTTTGGGTGGTTTTCGAGTCCATAGCATACAAACAAACAAAAAAACATACAAACGAACAAACAAACATACATTGTATTTTACATATAAGATATAAGATGATACAGCCAAAACGGCGATTTTTCTATTCCACAAAACATTTCAACTACTTTGTTATACACCAATTTTAACTGAAATGCTATATAATTTTTTGCTTTTCTAACGAAATTCACTTCACTAACCTTGAAGCGCAACTATTTTCTACCTGCTATATTTTAGCACAGGTAGAAAACATGAACGAAAAGTAGCTTAAAACGGTCATTGAATCTTAAATTAAGCATGTGAACAAAAAAAAAATGAATATTATAGTTGAAAGACATTAAAAACGCGCAAAATTGATAGCGGATACAAGGGTACCCCGGGAGTCTGATTGCGTAGTTCTTTTTAGGTGTGTATTTTAGGGTTCAGCAAGTAGTCTTAAGCGGCATATACACACGTCAAAATCTCATCAAGCATGGGAGAGTGTGTTAGTGAAAATGACGCTCGTATGGGTTGTGGGTATGCTCGAAGCAAAATCAAAATTTTTAGATTTTTCGTCAATTATGTATCGAGCATTGACATAGTGTATACGGGTGATTGACAGATTGATCATGCATATTCTCATTTTCACGTGTACAGCGACCAGGCAACATAGCAGGAAGCAGGTAGCGGAAGGAAGGAAAATTTTATGTTAGAATTTATAGAAGTTTATCGTTCTTTACCAGCGTTGTGGAACGTAAAAGCGAAAGAGTATAGCAAGCGTATTTTAAAAAATGAGCAGTACGAAACGCTCCTTAAAACATATATTTTTATCATATCATATTTTCTTTTTTATATTTTTGAAAAACTGATTTCAAGTGTTTATCGCTTAAATCACACCAGAAACCACACGTCCTTTCATCTCAACGTTTGTGTAAAAATGAGTAGTTCAAGATTCATGCTTGATGTGTGTAGGTATATGCAACGTCAAACAGAATTTACTAACACACTCTCACTTGCTTGATGAGATTTTGACCTGTGTATATGCCACTTTAAGCTTCCGACACGTAAGCGAGTGTATTATGACAATCCGGATCAAGGTTAAATTCGCTAACATTAGCCTGATATGTGTTTATGCCCCAGGGAACAAAAGGACCTTGCCACCAAAGATTGTTTCAACGAGCTCCTCGACAAAATATACGAGCAATGTCCTAAATACGACGTTAAAATCGTATTGGGCCATTAAAGCAATTAGTACTTACTGTGCCCGGGATACAAATCATCCAGAGGATTTGATGAAGTTTGCGATGTCATTTATCGGTCTGTTGGACAACTCTTCTAAATGCTTAAAGAAGTGTTGTCTAAGGAAATTATTTCTCAATTGATAGAGGCCTGGACAGTAGCAAAGAAAAAGGATGGTGTCCTCCCGTCACCTCTACAAAGGTCTTCGTTCGTCACACGTAGTTTTTTCATGTGGTACAGCATGGTGTTATGCCCCGTAATGGCTCCTATTAGAGTAGAGAGGGATTTTCTATCCCTTCCCCGGTTTGCTTTCATGACCAGGGACCCACCAGAGCTTTACCTCGTGCTGTGTTCCAAGAACGTTGAGCTCTTCTCTACAACACTTCACAAGTTTAGATTTTATTTCTATAGCAGATATTGCTTTTATTTTATTTATTTCTATAGCAGATATTGCTTTGATCGCTGGTTGGGTGTCGATGAAAAAGGTGATATCCTTCCGTGGTATTGCCCTCAGCGAAGTTTCACGGGCTGCTATTGTCGCTGCTGAGACCTCTGTCTGGAAAACGCTGCTGTAGTCCGGAAGCCGAGCTGACATAAAGAAACCAAGCGTTTCAGAGAAGATGCCTGCACCTACACCTATTTCGATTTTGATCGCTCGTTAGGCGTTCTGTAATTTGTTCAGTCTATCCTACTCAGATAGGTGCCCGAAAATGGTTTCGTGAAGTCTAGGTAAGGGGTTATGTAGCCTGTACGAGCTACATTGCCTAGATATCTCTGCAGGATCATGGTATGATCCATTGCATTTGGTCTCCAGCTATCTATTTGGATTAATCTTACGTCACTAAGAGATGCCGATGCTTGTATAAAGATGTCTAGTTGTAGGTGGCTCTAGCCCGCAGAGTCTTCGAATCTAACTCGCGGGACGATGAAGTAGAGGCCCACCGCGCCCTAGGTGGCGCGCACAAGTTCATGGGGACCTCGACCAACTTGGAGTGCGCAACTGGAGGCAATTAGCTAAAGACCGAGCTAAATGGAGAGAGTTGTTGGTTGAGTTCTAGGTTCACCCCGAACTGTAGCGCCACCTAAGGAAGTAAGTAGGGCCGTTGGCTCTAGCAGCTATGTTGGATTTCAGTTTAGGTGTCGCTATCCTCACTTCATTCTGATCGGGTTTACGGGAATCTTGACTATCATCGTCACTGTTAAATGGCTTATTCTGCCTGGGAGTGTAATGTTGGTCATCTTTGCAATTTACCAGTCTGCAGAAGTGTTCTTTCTATATCCCAAACACCGACTTCGATTCTACTACTATATTACCATTTTCGTCTCTACAGGCTTCTGTTCTAGCATTGAGTGTGTGGCATGGTTAGGTAAGGTTAGGTTTGCTGTGCGCACGAGAGTGCAGTGTGATACTATGGATAAACCATTAGGCCACTCAGGGATTAAAAAAACCAACCGGAGCTTTTGATAAAGCGATGGGTGCACATGACGTCTAAGGACGCCAGATCGCCGAGGCCTTCAAGACAGGGGGACCCTAGATGGAACATTCTTTTTGCGATAGGGCTGGACAAGTGCATAGGAGGTGAAAGATGTTTTGGCGTGTTGACCTATAAGACATTGTCCCGTGAGAACACTGACACCGCAGCTGATCTGTGATCGTTTAAGCTTGACCAACTCAGCACTACGTTTTTGGTCCAGCTTAGGCCAGATCTGTCTCGAAATGTGACACGTTGAGCCGTTGTCCCATCTGAGGTTGGTCTTGCTAATAGCGTTCAGCTTTAGTAGATGCTTGTATGTAGCGAGGGGCATACCCAGGGCTTGCCTGTCAGGCAGAATCCTTAGACTAGTAGCCTAACTGGCGAGCTCATTAGCCCTGCAGTTTCCTGGAATGTCCGTGTGGCCCGGCACCCAGCATAGGAGTATTTGAACTGCTCTCTCATCTCCGTAAGAGATAAACGACAGTGAAGTGAAAGAGCATGATCCCAGGGACTTGATTGCCGCTTGGCTGTCAGTGCAAATAATAATCCTGACAGATAGTACATTGCATTACTCATGAGCCAGGACAGGGCTTCCTTAATCACCATGATTTCCGCCTGGAAAACGCTACAATGATCAGGAAGGCGGAACGAGATGCTAAGATTGAGCTTTTTGGAGAAAACACCACAACCCACCCGACCCGAACCCGAACTACGATCGGCAGGAGGGGAGTTGTCCCATTCATCCCGTTCAGGGATACTCGTACGGAAGTTTCGGTCAAATCTCAGATTCGGTGGGGTGTAGTCCATGTTTCCCTGGTTAAAGTTAAGAAGATCAAGAATAGAGGAGTGGTCCATGCGATAATTAGACCAGTGGGAGAAGGCTTTTATACGGATGGCCGCACAGGCAGCAATCTGTTTGCCGAAAATATCTAAGGGTAGCATGTTGAACAAAATGTCCAGCGCCGCGGATGGAGTAGTCCTCAGTGCATCACTGATGCAAATGCATGCAACATCAGTTGAGTGCGGTGGACAGCCTTATCAAGATCAGGCCATCATACAGTCACGCCATTAAGTAGTATAGGCCTGATAATGGACACGCACAGCAAATGAGTGATTTGAAGTTTCATAGCTCAGCTCCTACCTATAGCCTTTTTACAGGAATAGAGAGCTACATTGGCTTTCCTGACCCGTTCTTTTAGATTCGCTTTCCAGTTTAATTTTCTTTGAAGATGAGACTGGTGCCGTTTATCATAAGAGGGTTTATGAGGGGAACTTTATATTTCCTCGTGAAGACAACGAATTCCGTTTTACGAAGATTTACCCTTAGTCTACTTTGGAAGCACATCTGGTGAGCCGAAGGAGAGCATATTGAAGGATTTACCTGATAGTGTCTGGGTGCTTAACGGAGGCAGCAATAGCAATGTCATCAGCATAAGCGATCACTCTGCAGCCTGACGTTTTCAAGTCCACCAGTAGTTTATTTACTACCAGGTTCCACAGGAAACGTGACAAGACTCAGCCTTGGGGTGTACCGCAGCGTGCAATTCTTCTGGCCGATGCTAACGCCCAGCTGTGCGTTAATAATCCTGCATGTAAGCAATTGATTGATCAACACTCCGAGCGAAGTACATATCTACTTTCAGATTTGCAAGTGCGTCGGTAATCGCATTTGATTTTTATTTTTTGTTTTTTTTTTCTCGAGAGCAGGTGAAAAATCTTCCAAAGACACCATAAGGCCCGATCGCACGTGCTTATGGTAGTGTGAGATTTTTACTCACTAAAAAAACACCTCTCTTCAAAATTAATACTACAACTAAGTCAGTGCTTATCCAGCAGATTAATTTTTGCTTACGAGAATCGTGATTATAGAAAAAGATGTTCGTATGTGATTGAAAATAAATGTAGCACTTTAGACAGGTTAAAATCCAATGAAAGCTCCTGCCTTTTTCACGACCGGCATATGCTATGACGCGAGGTCAAAAGGTTTTGTCCTTTGAAGACGACGAATTGAATTGTTCGCGTCAAGTAGTACAATGATAGTATGGTTACAATGACCGGGAACGCGATCTTTCTGTTTACGCCCAAATTTTGTTATCTCTTCGACGACGCTGGGAATTCCCAGATCCCGGTGAATACCTTCGTTACGTACGTACCACGGTGCGTTAGCTATCCTTCTAAGAACTTTATTTTCAAAAGTTTGTATGACGTTTCTATTGCTTTTCTTGGTACAACCCCATAGTTGTTTACCATACGTCCACGCTGGCTTTAGCACTTGCTTATAGATAAGCTTGTTTGTAGGCTCAACTTCGAATGTTTTCCGAGCAGCCAGTACATTTGTCGGTATTTGTTTTCGAGCTCATCGCGTTTCTTTTTCACGTGCGATTTCCATTTGGGCTTAACATCTAGAGTCATTCCTAGATATTTTGCTTCGTTGGCGTACGGTATTTAGGCCGAGTTTAGATATTTAGGCAATCTATCCATTTTTTGTACGTAAAGTTAACGTGAGTAGATTTGCTTTCGTTCAGGACAATACGCCAAGAATTCGTCCACGCGTGGACTTTATTAATAGCATGTGTCAGCTTTACGGTTGCTGCTTCAATGATATTGCCCGTTGTCAATATCGCCGTATCGTCCGCAAACGTGGCGACGACACAGTTCCTTTCTTGCGGGATGTCACGTGTGTAGAGTAGGTACGTATAGAGTTGGCCAAGGACACTTCTTTGCGGGACTCCGGCTGCAATCTCCTTGAAGTCAGAGTAATCATTTCCGTGCTTAACACGAAATAGTCTCTCGGTGAGGTACTATCGTAAGATTAAAAAGAGTTACCGTGGAAGTAGTCGTTGCAATTTATATTCCAAGTCTTCGTGCCAAACCTTATCGAAAGCTTGTGAGACGTCAAGAAATACACCACAGCAAATCTTTTTTTCTTCCAGAGCTTTCTCAATCACGTCAGTTATTTTGTGGACTTGGTCAATTGTAGAATGTTTCATTCTAAATCCAAACTGATGGTCAGAAATGAGACGTCTTTCGTCGATTACGAGCTGCAGACATTTGAAAAGAAGTTTTTCAAATATTTTTGAGATAACCGGCAATAGGGAAATAGGCCGATATGATTTCTTCTCATTTACCGGTTTGCCTGGTTTCGGGACTATTATAATCTCGGCGACTTTCCATTGCCTCGGAACAATCTGAACGAAGCGTTGATCAAATAGAGCAGTTTGATAATAGCTTTTTTCGGCAATTCCTTGACTACCTGCGCCGTTATCAAGTCGTAACCCGGAGCGTCTTTCGTCTTTAAATTTTAAATCACTTCCCTCAGTTCCAACAATGCAACTTTCTTTACTTTAAAGTGTCAGATGTCGTGACTGGGGAGTCGGGCGTTAACGAAGGGCCGTCGAACGGCTTAAACGTTTCTTCTAAGTGCAGATCAAAAAGTTCTGCCTTTTCTTTGTCGCTCTTGGCCCAGTTTCCATCGTTTTTCCGAATTGGTGGCGCTTGCATTTGAGGTTTCCGGATGCCTTTTAGCGCTTTCCAAAGCGAATAATTTGATTCTCTTTCACCGGAAAGATTTTCAAGATAGGTCGCTATCTTTTTGCTTTTAAATTCCCGAATACTATCTCTAAGGCGATTGCATAGTCGGTTAAGGACCGTTTTATGCTGCGGCGCTCGAGTGATTTTTCTTTCGTGCTTTTCGTTTTTCCCTCACCAGTTCAAAGATTTCTCTGGGATACTTTTCGTTGCGGTTGATCTTATAGCTTCTAGAAGGAGTGTTTTTCCACGCCGCTCTTTGGATTGTTGCCACGAAACAATAAACTTCGTCCTCTAGTTCACAAGGTGTTTTAAGTGATACATTTAAGGCGATATTTGTTTCGCAAGCATTCTAAAGCCCTCCCAGTTTGTTCTATTGCTAGTAAGTCTTGGAGGCCCTTTTTTCTTGATCAGCGCTTCTCCAAGTAATAAAATTACCGGCGAGTGGTTAGAAAAGAGATCAAAACGTTCTTTGATTTTAATAAACTTCTCGTAAATGCCTTTTGTAACAAAAAAATCGATAAAATCGGAATTTTTCCTGAATCGGTTGGCCAATAGGTCGGTTTTCCAGACGAATAAAAACAACAACCGAATTCATTTGCCACTTCGTAAAGAATTTTTCCTTTAGAAGATGTACATCTTGAACCCCAGACGATGTGCTTCGCGTACGTTTAACCGGCTTAGAAGGCTAATTGACTGTTTCAAGAGTCTGCAGTGCTGATTCGTGCGTCCTTTCAGCGTTTGATCGCATTTGATTTGACATTGTTAAAAGCTCCCTCAATGTCAAGGAAAGCCACCATAGTGTATTCTGTAATGCTCCAAAATTTCTCAATGATGCGCGCAAGCGAATGTAAGGCTGTCTCAACCGATTTGCCTTTGCAGTACGCATGTTGAGACGGCGAGGGCAAAGCTGGGCTAATACTTGCCGAAGGTGGAAATCCATTATCCTTTGTAAAGTTTTAAGTAGAAAGGACGATAGACTGATAGGTCGCAGATCCTTTGATTCCACGTGCGAGCTGTTTGAAGCTGATGACTTCAACTTCGGTCCATAGTTTGGGAATATAGACCAGATTTAGACAGCCCGACTTGATGACTTTTAGCCATGGAAGCACAATGTCCTCGCATTGTTGAATTTCTGCTGGAATAATACCGTAAGGTCCTGGGGACTCGAAGGGCTTGAAACTGCGCATGGCCCGTCGGATCTTTTCTGTAGTTACGAAAACTAAGAAGTTGCGGCAAGGCCGTCGGTTATGAATAAACAAAACGTTTATTCAATTTCTTTCATTATGTTTAAAGAAATAGAAATCTAATCTTTATGTTAAAGCATAATAATAAACTAACTGGCCAGTGCCCGCATTGCTTCGCCCGCATTTTATTTGATGGTTATTTACTCTTCAAAATATAATTGCCAACTGAATATAATATCGAAAATGTATAAACTCAATTATAACTTTTCCCGTGCTAATCAGTTTTCAAAAGTGCACCACCTTTCCGGCATAATACGTTAAAGTAATATTGTTATTCAGCAATTCGTCTCATAATCTCCAACATTTTAACTTTTTCCATTTTTGGCCTAAAAACTAAGAAAACAGACTTAAAGTATCACTATTCAAACCGCAATATACCACTCACGCCACCCTGTTAATAATTTATTTTAAATCGATTAAAAGCTTCTAAAATATCCAATGATCAACATCATCTAACAAAGTGGGAAAATATTGCAATGTTTCTATGTCTCTACATTAAGCGCCGTGGCGTAAGTGGTTAGTGTGTCGGATCACTACGCATGAGGTTCCAAGTTCGAATCCCAGAAAATACCAAAAGGTTTTTTCACGGTCCCACCTCTCGCGAGCGTCTCACAAACATCCGAGAGTATTGTTGTCACGAAAAAGCTTCTCAAATCTCCGTTTTTCGTTTAGTTACTTCACCCGCTTGTTATCGTTTTTCCGTTTTCTGTTCGTTTGCACTAAATGATACGAAAACGCTTTTCGTTCGTTTTGTGAAAGTAGTTATTTTTTTAACTAGTTTGTACACTAGTTATATTTTTTAATAACTGTTTCGTTTCGTTAACACAAAAATCGAAAACGACCCACCTCTATTCTGCAGGCATGAGCTCGAAACATGTGGCAAGGTCAGCGCATTGTTCGAGTGTCACGACGGAGAATCTTAGGTATACGAATCAAGAACATTGTAGTAGCATTCAGATTAGTTTCTAATTGCCCTCGCACTGAGTCACAAATTGTTCGTTTCATTTTAATTAGTAAACTCAAATTGGTACCCAACGTGGGGCTTGTTAATATTTTTAAATTTTATTTTTTTATAAAATAAAAGAAATCATACAACTGCGCAACGAAAAATTAAAATAAGCAAAAACCCACAACAGAAGAAGATACAGCCGAAAACGAAGCACACAACTTCACTTCAAGCAAAAGGGATTGACACCGGCAACAAGAGAGGACACTGACCAGAGGCTATCAGCAGATAATTTAAAAAATTGGAGAAAATGTAAGTGACTTGCTCATTATTAAACAAGATGAAATACTCGTAAATATAACATACTTATGTAAGCTTACTTTAGACAAGAAAAACACGTCAGTTGTCTTTGCAATCTCTTTATTGAATAATGTACTGTTTCTCCAACCCAACCAGGGTTGCCACCCAGTGTTACCTATCAATTCGGCCATCCTACTATCTGATCGTGTCCTCACGATCAAACACGTCGTACTCATCGCCTGTGAGCCCCTCATCTGGCAATTCGCACCAAGGTTTCAATTTCTCGGCACTCATCACTGCCGTGTACCTACGTTGAGTCCGCTGCATCCCTGGGATGTCCTCCACCACGTACCGATCGTTTGGCAGTACCCTGGTGATAATGTATGGGCCTCGATACGCGGGTTCCAGCTTCCTCGAATCACCTGTCGCCATCGCCTCATGTTCGATTAAAACAAGATCTTCTTCCTCGTAATGGACTTCCGCAGCGCTACTTCTCTTCTCAGACGCATCTCCTCAGCGCTCGGAGTCTCAGCTCTCCCCAGAACTAAGAGCAGTTTGTTACCAAGGATATCTCTTGGAGTATACATGAAGAGCAGCTCACGTGGACTTGCTCTCGTTGTTGAATTTCGGGCCGTGTTAAGTCCCCATTGAACTGTTTGTAACCAGGCTGCCCATCCTTCCCTGCGGAGTTCGCACACTTCAGCGCTGCCAAGATTGTTCGATTGCAACGCTCCACCTGACCATTCGCCCAAGGAGTACGTACCGCAGTTTTGATGTATTGCACCCCATGGCCCTCGACGTAAATGCGGTGCCACGGTCCGTGACTATCCGCTTAGGCATTCCGAAAAATCCTGCGACCTCGTTCAGCACACTCAGCACTCCCATCGTGTTCACCGACTTTACTGGACTTAGTACAACGTATTTTGTAAAGCTGTCCACCAAAACGAGAACATACCTGGTCGCTCCCTTTCCTCGTGTGAAAGGTCCGAGATGATCCAGATGAGCTGTGTCGAATGGCAGAGGTACCCGCTCTGTGTTATGGAGCTCTCCCTCTTCCATCCCACCTTTTCTTTTAGCATATGCGTAGTCCACGCACACCTTGATGTACTCCCGGGTGAACCCTCGAACCAGAATGTCTCCTTTACTCGAGCCAGCGTCTTTTCCTCCGCCATGTGTCCTACGTCATCGTGACACAACTTCAAAATCCGCCATCGGACTGCATGCGGCACTGTCCGCCAGCCGAAATAATCGAAGTCCTCTCAGCTTAAAATCCTTCTGCAGCAACCTCTTCCTCGCTGATGTCTCTGGTGAGTGTAACTCCTTTATGACATTTCGCAGCTTTCTGTCATGCCACTGCATTGTGGCCACCCAATCGTCCTAAGCGATGTACATGTTTAAAACAAAAAGTGACGCTTCCTCCATCTCCTTCTCTTCTCCCACCGGGCGTCGACTGAGTGCGTCCACGTACTCTGCATTCTTCCCCGGCTGATGAATTGTTTCGAACGAGAACTCCTGAAGTTTTAGCCACCACCTTCCAACTCGTGGGATGCTCTTCTGCTTGTTCTTCGTTGCCACAATTGCCTCGCAGTCCGCGATTACCTTGAACTCCTTGCCCAGAAGGTAAACACGAAGTCGTTCTAGACTGTCGACAATAGCCAGAACCTCCAGCTCGTAGGAGTGGTACTTCTGTTCGGCCGCCGACATTGATGAGTGATAGTGATTGTAATTTGAGTATCGTACTTGAAACCCTTAGGCCCTTACGTATCCGTGAAAATGAAACAAATATGGACGCTGCAAGTTTGCAATTGGTAATAGAAGCCGCAGTGCGCAGCGCACTCGAGACTCAAAGGAAGGAATTTGATAAAAAATTAGGTGAGGTAGCTCGAAAATTCGAAAACACTAATTTAAATAAATCAGAAGTGGAAGTGTATAAAGAGACAGAAATAGTGGAGGTCGTGAAATGCGATGAGACCCTCGATACAGTTAAACCTTTACCGGAGATTGGTGGCAAGCAAGAAAACTATGTGTCCTGGCGACAGTCAGCACATTCCGCATACAAAATTTTTGATAAATACGATGGTAGTTCAAGACACTACCAAGCAATAGCTATTATCAGAAACAAGATTAGGGGCTCGGCCGACGCCGTTTTGTCTTTCTTCAGTATTAAACTTTAAGGCTATTATTGCTAGGCTAGGTTTCACATACGCCGACAAATGGCCAATATACTTGTTGAACAAGAACTGAGTACTTTGAGACACGCCAACCTAACCATTCTACAATACTACGACGAGGTCGAGAGGAAACTCACACTACTGGCAAACAAAACTATAATGAGATTCGACAGCGCTTTAGCTAGCGCTGTCAACGAGAAATACAGAACGGATGAGCTTCGCGTGTTTATATCTGGCTTAAGAAAATCACTCAGTGACGTCCTATTCTCAGCCCGTCCATCCGAATTACCCGCCGACCTAGCATTGACTCAAAAGTTGAGTTTAACCATGAGAGGTACATGTTCGCAGTGAGCTATGCCCGGAATTTTGAGGAGAAAGCACAAAGGTCTGAGACTCAGCGATCGCAAAACTGACCGCAATATAAATCCAATGGAAATAATAGTGAGAATAATCAAACTAGTTACCCGGCCAATCAGGGAAAGAACCCGTATTATAGTAGACAACATAGTTATAGCAACCAAATGCAGGGATATAGTAATCAGGACCCTAACAAGCGCGAATCAATCGAAAAAATGGACGTAGATCCCACATCGTCGCGATTCCGACAGACGACCAACTACCCGCTACATAGCTTTGGTAACAATACCTATAACCAAGAGCAGGTTAATCCCGGTGAATATCTTCGTTACGTACATACCACGGTGCGTTAACGATCGTTTTAAGAACTTTATTTTCAAAAGTTTGTATGATGTTTCTATTGCTTTTCTTGATACAATCCCATAGTTGTATACCATACGTCCACACTGGCTTTAGCACTTGCTTATAGATAAGCAGTTTGTTATGTAGGCTTAACTTCGAATGTTTTCCGAGTAGCCAGTACATTTGTCGGTATTTGTTTTGAACTTCGTCGCGTTTCTTTTTCACGTGCGATTTCCATTTGAGCTTGACATCTAGAGTCATTCCTAGATATTGTATTTTGCTTCGTTTGCGTACGGTATTTGAGCCGAGTTTAGATATACAGGCAATCTATCCACTTTTTTGTACGTAAAGTTGACGTGAGTAGATTTGCTTTCGTTCAGCACAATACGCCAAGAATTCGTCCACGCGTGGACTTTATTAATAGCATGTTGAGGCTTTCCGGTTGCTGCTTCAATGGTATCGCCCGTTGTCAATATCGCCGTATCGTCCGCAAACGTGGCGGCGACACAGTTTCTTTCTTGCGGAAGTCACGCGTGTAGAGTACATATAGAAGTGGACCAAGGACACTTCCTTGCGGGACTCCGGCTGCAATCTCCTTGAAGTCAGAGTAATCGTTTCCGTGCTTAACACAAAAGAGTCTCTCGGTGAGGTACGATCGTAAGATTAAAAAGAGTTGCCGTGGAAGTAGTCGTTGCAATTTATATTCCAAGCCTTCGTGCCAAACCTTATCGAAAGCTTGTGAGACGTCAAGAAATACACCGCAACAAATCTTTTTTTTTTTCCAGAGCTTTCTCAATCACGTCAGTTATTTTGTGGACTTGGTCAATTGTAGAATGCTTGATTCTAAATCCAAACTGATGGTCAGGAAGAGACGTCTTTCGTCGATTACGGGCTGTAGACGTTTGGAAAGAAGTTTTTCAAATATTTTTGAGATAACCGGCAAGAGGGAAATAGGCCGATATGATTTCTTCTCATTTACCGGTTTGCCTGGTTTCGGGACCATTATAATCTCGGCGACTTTCCATTGTCTCGGAACATAGAGCAATCTGAGCGGAGCGTTGTTCAAATAGAGCAGTTTGATAATAGCTTTATTCGGCAATTCTTGAACTACCTGCGCCGTTATCAAGTTGTAACCCGGAGCGTCTTTCGTCTTTAAATTTTTAATCACTTCCCTCTGTTCCAACAATGCAACTTTTTTTACTTTAAAGTGTCAGATGTCGTGACTGGGGAGTCGGGCGTTAACGAAGGGCCGTCGAACGGCTTAAACGTTTCTTCTAAGTGCAGATCAAAAAGTTCTGCCTTTTCTTTGTCGCTCTTGGCCCAGTTTCCATCGTTTTTCCGAATTGGTGGCGCTTGCATTTGAGGTTTCCGGATGCCTTTTATCGCTTTCCAAAGCGAATAATTTGATTCTCTTTCACTGGAAAGATTTTCAAGATAGGTCGCTATCTTTTTGCTTTTAAATTCCCGAATACTATCTCTAAGGCGATTGCATAGTCGGTTAAGGACCGTTTTATGCTGCGGTGCACGAGTTCTCACCAGTTCAATGATTTCTCTGGGATACTTTTCGTTGCGGTTGATCTTATAGCTTCTAGAAGGAGTGTTTCTCCACGCCGCTCTTTGAATTGCTTCCACGAAACGATCAATTTCGTCCTCTAGTTCACACGGTGTTCTAAGTGATACATTTAAGGCGATATTTGTTTCGCAATCATTTCTAAAACCCTCCCAGTTTGTTCTATTGTTAGTAAGTCTTGGAGGCCCTTTTTTCTTGATCAGCGCTTCTCCAAGTAATAAAATTACCGGCCAGTGGTCAGAAGAGAGATCAAAACATTCTGTAATAAACATTGATTGTAATAAACTTCTCGTAAATGCCTTTTGTAACAAAAAAATCGATAAGATCGGGAATTTTTTGTGAGTCAGTTGGCCAAAAGGTGGGTTTTCCTGTCGAATAAAAACAACAACTGAATTCATTTGCCACTTCGTAGAGAATTTTTCTTTTAGAAGATGTACATCTTTAACCCCAGAAGGTGCGCTTCGCGTTGAAATCTCCACCAAAAAGAATTTGAACCAAGAGCATTGAAGACACGAAAGTAGTCGTCTTTTTCTAGTGGGCATCGGGGCGGACAGTAAACAGACGCTACATTGTAACTTAGGTGCTTATTTTTAACCCTTACTGCGCACAACTGAAGTTTTTCCAGCTCTGTGCTTATGTCGACCGAATGTTCGATGTTAGTTTTAATGAATAAGGACGAACCGCCCCGCGCTCTATCAGAAGGATGATAGGCGTGATAACCAGCGTAGCCTCTTATCTTTATCTGCGATTCCCTTGTAAGATGTGTTTCGGAGATCAAACAAATGTCGATATTTTCTCTTATTAGAAACATTTCTAATTCGTTAGATTTTTGTAAGAGTACGTTTGCATTCCATGTTACTATTTTAAGCAAAGAGTTCATATGTACTTAGATTTAGATTTATGGTTAGCCATACAAAAGCTTTCGACGTTACTGAGACGTTCGAGAATCCGTTTGTTAATTTCACATTGTTCCTCGAACTTAGCGTAGATGCAGTTTAGAATTTTATTCAACGGATCAGAGGGTGATCCGACGTTTCGTTTGGTTGCTTTGACTGCAGCCTCAGAATACGTCAGACGTACGGGGTTCGCTGGCTTATCCGAGGTTATTTTTCGTTCAGCCTTTTTAGTGGACGAATTTGACGTACGTTTAACCGGCTTAGAAGGCTGATTGACTGTTTCAAGAGTCTGCACTGCTGATTCGAGCGTCCTTTCAGTCGGCTTAGGAATCTGTACAACTGGCTTACGAGACCGCTCAGTCTGCTTAGCAATACGTTCTTCCGACGTAGGAGCCCGATCGACTGATTTCGTTCCCCGTACAATCGGCGTTATCGATTTTTTCCGTCGCATCTGTAATTCCTTAGCGTCCTCGCAATCGCAATAATTTGCTGGGTGTCTTCCTTTGCCGTTAACGCAAGTAGCTCTTTCATTTGTGCTCAAATTACAATTTTCCGAAGAGTGTTTCCCAGCGCACTTAACTCAGCGCGGCTCTTTCCGATGTACGCTTGTGTATGATTAAACTCTTGGCATCGCTTGCATTGAGGGATTGTCTTCGTGTTGACACGTAGCGGCTCAATTTTAACGACCATACTCATGATTGTACGAATATTGAATATCTTTTGCTGGCTTTCCGTTTTATGGAATGATAGCACAAAAAGCGGGAGCTTACGTTTCAATGTAGTTTCTTCACCACGGTCTGGTCGTTTTATCTCTTTTTTTAAAAGGTTCACGGCGTCCAGAATGTTATAACCTCTAACGCGTAAATCATCTATAACGTCTTCTTTAGCGCATGATGGATGAAGCCCTCTAGCTACGACCCTCAAGGGCCTCTCAGACTTGTCTTCGTAAGTATGCCATTGAATTTTTTCCTTATTTAGCCTTTGAGATACAGCCCGATAGCCCTCAGCGTCATTTGCCTTGATTTTCCACGCATCGTTTCGCAAGGAAGTTACTTTAAATTTACTAGCGATCGTTGTTTTTAGAATTTTCCTCAGAGAATTATAGTCGGCAACGCCCGTGATATTTATTGGTGGAGTAACGCAAAGTAACGACCCTATTTATTCGAAGCTGTACCCATACCCTATGGGTGTAGCTGATTTCGTTAATACCGAAATAAAGGATCTTTTAACGATTGGCATCATCAGGCCACCCAAATCCCCTTACAATAACCCTGTCTGGGTCGTTGATAAAAAGGGTACTGACAACTTGTGCAATAAAAAGAAACGTCCAGTAATGGACTTTCGAAAGCTCAACCAAAAAACAATTGGTGATAAGTATCCCATACCTAACGTTATGGTTATTTTATCAAATTTGGGTAAAGCAAAATATTTCACAACCCTCGCCTTAAAGTCAGGGTTTCCGTAAACGGCGGAAAATACGAATTCTGCCGACTTCCATTCGTGTTAAAAAATGCGCCCAGTATTTTTCAGAGGGCTATACTCGTAGATGATGTCCTTCGCGAGCAAATTGGAAAGACTTGCTACGTTAACGTCGACGACGTTATTATCTTCTCTGAAACTGAGACGGATCATGTCAAGCACATTGACTGGATTTTACGAACTTTTTATGAGGGCAACATGAGGGTCTCACGGGGAAAATTCCAACTTCTTCAAGGAAAACGTGAAATATCTCGGTTTCACGGTGTCAAGAGGGGGTATCAGAACGAGTCCGTCCAAAGTGGAGGCAATCCAAAACTTCACCGAGCCCTCGACAATGTTTGGAGTTAGATCCTTTCTAGGTCTAATCAGCTATTACCGGTGCTTTATTAAAGATTTCGCATCCATAGCTAGACCCTTATCTGACATCTTGAAAGGCGAAAATGGCAGGGTAAGTGCCCACCAATCCAAGAACATTAAGATCAAACTAAATGACAAAGAACTACAAGTCTTCAACAAATTGAGGGAAAGTTTATATCAGAAGATGTCACATTATTGTACCCATACTTCAGGAAGCCTTTCGATCTAACGACGGATGCTTCGTCACATGGACTGGGAGCGGTTTTGTCCCAAGATGGGAAACCGATAACGATGATTTCAAGGACACTAAAAGATAGAGAATTGCACTTTGCAACCAACGAAAGGGAACTCTTGGCCATAGTATGGGCCTTAAACAAATCTGTGTAACTACCTTTATGGAGTTCAAAATCTTAATATTTTTATGAACCACCAACCTCTCACATTTTCGGTTTCAGACTTAAACCCAAATGCAAAGATAAAGCGCTCGAATGCATTTAATGACGAGCATAACGCTCACATATTCTACAAACCAGGAAAGGAAAACTATGTCGTTGACGCACTGTCGCGACAAAATATTCACGCTCTAGTGGACGAAGCTACCTCCGATGTCGCCACAATTCACAGTGAACTATCTAACCTACAAGATCGAAACAACAGAAAAGCCAATAATATGCTTTAGAAATCAAATATGTACTTATAGAGACTCGCAGTTTCATAATTTTCGGAGCGAAAGGCAGGCACTTCATATATTTCTCAGATACGGACACACTTATAAAAACAGTGAGAGATATGGTGAAGCTAGATGTGGTCAATGCAATTAATTGTGAACTACCGGTTTTGGGCTCGTTGAGTTGTTCCCAACAACGAAGTTTTGGTATTCCAAAGAATTCGTGGTGGATATTTTTGATCAAATTGAACAAAAAGAAATTACGCTTGTAGAACATAACCGGGAACACAGAGCTGCTCAAGAGAACGTAAAACAAATTTTACGTAACTACTTCTTCCCAAAAATGACCAGTCTGGCAAACGAGGTTGTCGCAAATTGCAAAATATGTTCAAATATTCGTAATTGCGTCGACAAATTTTCTAAATTTGCGGTGGTCCAATCGATACTGTCCCGTATAATCGCGGACGTGAAAAGCAGCTAATGAACATCTTTCCTCATACAAAAACAATTTTCTGTGACAATGAGCCGTCGTTTAATTCCGAAACTATAAGGTCAATTCTGCTAAACCATTTTAACGTCCGCATAGTTAACGCTCCACCTTTACATAGCACGTCTAATAGTCAAGTAGAGAGGCTGCACAGCACTTTATTAGAAATCGCAAGATGCCTCAAACTCGAAAGAAAAATCGAGGACACGGTCGATCTGATACTTCAAGCTACCATAGAATATAGCAGAACTATCCATTTAGTCAATAACCAAAAGCCACTAGATATAATTCACTCGGTCCCGCCCTAGCTTAGGGAGGAAATAAAGAAGAAGAACAGGACCTTTCGAGTCGGAGAGAAGGTATTAGTAAAAACCAATAGAAAGTTAGGCAATAAGCTCACACCACTGTACGTAGAAGAAAAAGTGGAAGTAGATTTGGGAACAACAGTTCTCATTAGAGGGATGGTGGTCCACAAGGACAATCTAAGGTAAAATAGAATAGAATAGAATACAGTCGAAAACGGAAAACGGATAAGTGCAAAAATCGCATAAGGGCAACAACCCTTGCCCCTAACAATTTCACGCGATTTTTGTACAAATTTGTTCGTATAAGTGCAAAACGTTTAAGCGCAAATTCCTCATAAGTGAACAACTTTTCAAAACCACGAACAAAGTTTTCCACTGTTTTTAAAACGGATAAAGGCAAATGCAAATTTTTTTACATTAATAAAAAATTAAGTGGCAACACTTAAAACTACATACATAGAACATACTTATATACATTTTCATGGCCCACTAATCCTTCATGAGGGTCGTGGGGGTAGGATGCTAATTTGGACCGCCCATCCTTCTCGATCCTCCGCCACTGACTCCAACTCATCATGAGGAATCCCTAGACGGCTCCAGGAGAGATGTCGGACTTAGTCGAACCATCTATTTCTAGGCCTACTGGGGAGTTGCCTACCTAATGGCATGGCAATCATGGCACGTCTTGTACATGGTATGTACACATAAATAAATTTTTGACGCAACAGCTCTTTAAGTGCCAGGGAATAGCTTCTCGCAACCACTCATGTTGTGTGCGTTATATTTTTCACACGAATGGAAGGGACCTACAGTTTAGTGCCATATCCAAAGGGCAATTTGTTTGAGAAGCTTTCTTGAGACAACAAGAGTCTCCGATGTTTGTCAGACGTTCGCGAGAGGTTAGACCGTGAAAAAAGTTGTTGGTGTTTTCTGGGATTCGAACTTGGAACCTCACGTGCAGTGGTCCGACACACTAACCAATTACCCCACGGCGCCCCACTAGTAAATAGTAGTATTATATGTATTAATAATGTTATTTTGGATATAATATCTACATGGACGTATGTACTAATATACAAACATATGTGCAATTATGGAAAAAAATGCGTGGAAAGAAGAAAACCAATCCTTTTCTTTGTGTTTCTGTGCAATCTTCGTTAACTTGCTGACCTGTACATTGATCCGAAGAGAGAAGTCGGAATTTTCAATGCTAATTTATTTATTTGGTTTAAACGTCGTTAGTACGTTCAGGTACAAACTTAGCCTTTTCAAACAGAGTCAATTCAGACTAGTTCCCATTGTTGCCGTTCTGTGGAAGAGTAGACACCGTTTACCTTGAGTGTCAGACTGAGAAATTCGTGCTAAAAGAACAAAACCCGTTTATCAAGTAGATTCAAACTTACCATAGAAGCGTCATACATTATTGTATACTACCTGAGTCATCACTATTTGAATTTTAAGAAATATCAATCAAAAGTACAAAGTCCCTTATCAGATAGAATAAAAGCCCCCGTCAGATCGCATAAAATAATCTAAAAGATTAGTCACTGCATAAAACTAAAGACTCACAACATATACTTTTCAGAATCAGAAGTGATTAATAATATGAGTAAAAGTGGCTTAACAACTTTGCTCACAGGGCTTGCGAACTTTCAACATTTTCCCTTCGCCACATTAGCTTAAGTATCATACTCGTAGATGTACTGAAGGCTATCACTTTCTGTTCAGAAGTGGAATGGATTATTTTGTGTAGGTAGTTGAGGAACATGAAAACTGGTTTTCATTTTCATGTTCAAGGTGATCATGGACCATGAATGGAGTTTAACAAACGTTTGCCTATACCAGTTACGTCATTGCAACCGGCATTCTATTAATTCATAATCTACTCGTAGAGTACATGTAGTTTGTGCTTTATTTTGGTTTCTTTTAAACACTTAAAGCTTTTCGCATTATGTCATGAATTTTTTTTCCTTTTCTTGGAAGGCTATCTATTAGCGATTTACTATCTACCTACCGCATGGTATGGGTACTGATAAGTTAACAACTATAAAGTTAACACCTGGGAGCACATTGAACGTTATCTGACCTTACACTGGACTTTTTAATAAGCGCGAACGGTAACATTTTTGTGGGTGTTTTGATTTATATATGATATATATGTGTATGTACATTTGTACGTATATACATATAGGTATGCTCAGTTTTAGAGCGGTTTGTTTTATTTGTTTTGAATTTAGGGGAATAAAACCGAGTATTGAAAGATATGAAAGTAAATGCTATAATTTTTTTTTTATTTTGTTTATGATTTTATGATATTAATGTTTGGTTTTTAGATTGAACGAACCTTTTTTTTTTATTTTGTTTATGATTTTATGATATTAATGTTTGGTTTTTAGATTGAACGATTATTTGCTAGTTAAATCTGCAGCATTATTTATCTACTTTTTGTTCCGTTTAATCATGGCATAGTAATAGTAAGAACAGCAACGAATATAACAACAAGTAAGGTCTGCAACTTGATATAAGAACTGGGTTTAGTTTTCCTTAAATGGATACTCATATTAGTCTACTCTACACCTGCTTTACTATTTGCCATGTGTTGGTCTTTATAAAAAATTTTAGAAATGAGATATTAGTTTCAATTAAGAATATCGATGAAAGGGCGTGAACCCTTAGTTTACTTATATTGCATAAATCGAATTTATATACATACATACTTACATTGATGCATTCAAATGGCCCAAATTTGTAATATACGAATGTGCAATCCCTACATACATGCACTTTAATGAGTGCAGAAAAGGTATGAGTCAAAGCCAAAATTCCAATAGTTCCCAATAAAGTGGAAAATTGGTGACCAATCGCAATCAAAATGTACTGCGGACACCCTACGACTACCACTCTATCGTCCATCCGTCATAACTATTACTGGCGAAAACTTAATTCAGACATACATAGCTGATGTGCTTTTTCAAACAACCGGAATTATATTAGAGGTGACTCCAGTGCAATCAAAAAAAGCACGCAACTTATAGTTGGAGAGACCTTTTGAGTTAAATCCAAAACTATTTTCATCTTATTTCTGATTTGAGATAGGAGTGCTTAAAAAAACTTTCCTCTTTTCTCTATATTTGTAAATCCTAACCTACAAATTTGAAAACAAATAAATTTAATATAGAATCTTGGAATCTGTAGCTACAAACTAATATATTTTATATGCCTAACGAGACATAATATTGCATATTTTTCAATCGCTCTGAAAGAGAAAGTATGCATCTTCTTCTATTAAAGGTCCGTATGGCATAAAGAACTTTTATACAAGCTTATAAGACTTAACTGTCAGAAGTGGCTTACCTGAATTATCCGCGGTTTTGTTACAGAACAGGTGCAGTTCCATTTTGATAGGTTCTCAGAGTTCATTTTATTTTCGAGTTCATTCAGGAGTAGCTCAGAATTCAATTCTTGGGCCAACTTTATTCAATACTAGCCTACTGATGCCCACAACTTTGTCTGCGTGGTTCACAATTATATTATCTATATATGTATTTGCATGAGAAGAAACCTCCGAAGATCTTACATTTACATTCTTTCAGACAGTCAAACAGCCCTTAAAGCTCTCATGTCCTATAACTTTGAGTCTATGCTAGTCTGGAACTTTCTGCAAACTCCCATGCAGCTTCCTGCACATAACAAAATCACACTCGCTTGGGTCTGTGAGCACAAGTGCATCACTGACAATTAAGTTGCTGACGAACTAGCCAGCTCTTGTGCCCAACCTGCGTTCATTGGTTCTGAACCCTTTTGTGGCTATTCCATCAGCCAAATAAAGATTGAGATAAATCAATGGAAAAAGAAAGAAAAGGTCGCACACTGGACTCTCAATCTGGCCTAAGACATGTTAGGTTAGGTTAGGTTGAATGGGCTGCCAGCTTACACCAACTCACTAAGACTAGAGATAGATCCTATGTGATACCATGTGGATCATGCGAACCCTACCTACGTATTAAAACCATTTTGAGCTTCTAATGAAGCATAAGAGGCTTCTAATATCTATATTTATCAGATCGAATAAACCGTTATAGTAGATTAAGTGGAGCTTTCTTCTGTGGGAGAGAGCCGGACAAGCACAAAGAAGGTAATGAATGGTTTTTTTCTCTTCTTCGTCCATACAGCTTCTACAAAAATGTTATCTATTAGACAGTGCCCAGTAATGACACCTATTGTAGAAGCCATATGCATTATCCATAAATCTCTTTTGTCACTAGACATATATTTCCACTTGTTCACGTAAGATTTGCTCTTTTGATTGGATCCGGCTTAAATTTGAGTTTGCAAATAGCGATCGATATACCTAGAGTATCCTTACTTAGAAGGATGGGTATAATTGTTCCTATTCTGGCGAGTTTATCAGCCTTACAATTCCCCGGAGTGTCCCTATACCCTGGCACCCAACACAGGTGAAAATCAAACTGCTCTCTGTAAGAGACGATCGGCCATCTAGAGCTACTAAAGAATTTATAGAAATCGATTCCAATGATTTGATTGCTGCTTGGCTGTTTGAAAATATGCGGATATCTTAAGCAGATATCACGTTTTTTCTTTAGGCAAGATAAGAGTTCCTTAATTGTCATTATTTCCGCCTGGAACACGCTACAGTGATCAGAGAAAAAACTTCCACTTAGCCTGTCGTTAGCTTTTGATCCGTCGGTGTAGGAGTTAATCAATTTATCTTCCAGAACCTGAACCAGACCTGGAAAATGAAAGTGAAATGATACACTAATTTCTCAAACAAAAGGACTAAAGAGATTCGAGCAATAAGCAAGCATTGATCAAGCCAAGATCTTAATTGACTTCCTTATTGGTCACTGCTCTCTCAAACATCACTTCAAGAAATCCGGCATCAGTCAGTCTGCCACATGAATGCCTATCTTGAGGACACCGAATCTGCTAAACATACTCGTATCTTATGCGAATGTCCCGCTATTGCTCAAAGCAGAATTCAATATTTTCAGAAGGGGTTCACTTTCCCATCTGACGTTGTCTCTTTGTTAGCTCAAAAACGTGTAAGCTTCTTACGTGAACTTAATTTTACTTAGGAAGCAAATTCACACAATGCGTCTCTGAAAGAGACAATGCTCCGTATGGCTATTTAATGGCTTATCACTCCAGGTTTATACATATAAAAATAAATGTATGTAACTACTTTGGCTACAGAATAAAAAACATCAAATTCTATCGTTATCGCCTGCGTTAAAATATATAAATAAATAAATAAATCTTTGGCGCAACCGCTCTTTAAGTGCCTGGGCCTAGCTTCCCGCGACCACTCGTGTTGCGTGCGTTATACTTTTTTACACGAATGGAAGGAAGCCTACAGTTCAGTGCCGCGACAACAATACTCTCGGATGTTTGTCAGACGTTCGTGAGTGGTGGCACCATAAAAAAACTGTTTTTGTGTTTTCTAAGATTCGAACATAGAACGCACGCGCAGTAGTCCGACACACTAACCACTTGCCCAACCGCGCCGCGCCCACAATTGGGGGGCCTAAAGTCCTAGAGTCCTATTAGAGAGGACTGGCAAAGGTAGACAGTATTTGTCCGTAACGAGATTGCAATATACACAGATAGTTCTAAGACCAGAGACCTGACCTGACCGTGGTCAGGTATTTTCTCGAGAGATACGAACCTATAGGTAGCCCTGAGACTTCCGGACACATGCAATGTGTACCAAGCAGAGGTTCTAGCTGTACTTTAAGCTGCGGACTTACTTGAGATGGGATCAATATCCGACAAGAATATCGCCATCTAGATTGACAGCCAGGCTGCGCTAACCGAGTCAGATTATGTTGGGTACCTGGACACTGCGATATTGAATGCAACGAGATAGCCGACGCGCTGGACACATAGTGATATAATTAGTAGTACATATTAAACCACCAGGGTGCGTGGCTAAGGGAATTATTCGTGATAGAATCATCGACATGGATAATCTAAGATGTTCAAACATAGGTAGTCATAGGGTGTCTAGGGCCTTGTGGCCCTCCCGCAGGAAATCTGGGGAGGTCATAAAATTAGAAAGATTGCGGCTAAGAAAAGCGATAGGAATACTCTCTGCCCACTGTCTCCTAAGGAAGCATGCTATGAGGCTAGGATTATCCATAACGGATGTTGGTAGGTACTGCAATGACCTACATGTCTCATGATTGCTGACATTGTCAGCACAAGGCTAAAGGACATTGGAATATACTTCTTCGATAACCTAGAATAAATAAGGTCCTTCAGTCACAACAAGGACCTTTTCAAATTCCGTAGGGAAATTAATTGTATGGGAGAATTGGTTTAGGTCTTTTGCCGTGAAGGTTCAGATTAAGTTGGGTTGAGTTGGGTTATGAGGTTATCATAAAACTTTGGCACTAAAGTGGGCCCATTGCAATACCTACACTTTAGTGTCAAAGTTTTATGATAACCGCATAACCCAACTCAACCCAACTTAATCTAACCTTCACATGTGCGTTTTGGGGGGCACGAATACGATATCCGTGGCGCTACGATATTTTTGTTTTCTTAAAGATCTCGACGCACTGAACAAAAATAGTAATTAATAAGTAATATTTTTTAAGACATCGAACTTTGAAAATATACTTTTGACAACCGACATTTCAACCGAAACTACCTTTAGTGTTACCAACATTGGGTAAGTGGCGCGCTTCATTTATTTAGACTCTGCTTTCCGGAGGAGTTTAGTCGCTCCGCTAAGGGTATGTCAACAAATGTCAGGAAGACGCCTGGGGCTAAGTCTATGTATGTTATATTCCGTTTTTTAACAGAGATCTATCAGAAAATATCGTTAATATGTGGCAATACTAAACTTAGTTTTTTTTATGTACTCGCGGAAAGCTAGTTTCTATTGAAATATCGGTTGTCAAAAGTCAATTTTCAAAGTTCGATGTCTCGAAAACTAAGCGTGATATCAAAAAAATTTTGTTTATTTCGCCACGGATATCGTAATATCACCCGTCGGGGCTGTAGTAGAGTGGATTGAGCAGTTGTAGAGCGAGTGGACGTTCGATCCGATACACCTCATTCCATGCAATAAAAGATATCGATTTGTTTATTTAGATTTATGACTTTATTTTGTTCAACTATATTAATCCTCCTGCGTGTGAACATAAGTAAATATAGTAAATTACTACTTTAAGGGACAAGAGATGGACTTAGTAAAGGAGTTCAAGTACCTAGGTGTAACCCTTACAAGCAATATTAGCTTCAAAAAGCACCTCACGTCTAAACTTTCCGAAGCCAAAGCTGCCATATGTGCATCCTGGAAAAGTTGTATGTCAAACAGGCATATTGGACATCCGGGAAAATACAAGCTGTTTCAAGAAGTTTCCAAATCCATCATGTTGTATGCGGCACAAGTATGGGGTTATAAACAATACGAAGAAGTGGAAAAATTACTTCGTTTCTTCCTAAAGCGGATCTTCAAACTACCACCCACAACGCCAAACTATATGCTACATATTGAGACTGGTTTGCCGAACATGTCTTTAGACACACTCAAGCTGCATTTTGATTACGTTCTCAAGCTCCTTCAAATGGATTCTTCAAGACTCATCCACAGGTTTGCTAAATTCTTGGTCACAAACCATCTTAATTTCATAAATGATTGGACACTACTCTCTGAGTCCTACGGAGTTCCTCTGCGGCTGGTCGTGAATAATGCAACTGATCTACGTACACAGCTATATGAGCTGCTATCATCTATAGACGCAAAATCACGAGAAGAGTATATTAGTTTGGCAAGATCTTCGCAACAAAGGCAATATTACTCCAGACTAAATTTAAATTTGTATGCAGAAAATTACTTCAATGCGAATTATTCATTGGATATGATCTCAACTGTCTTCCGAGCTAGACGTGAAATATTGCGCTTAAATTATGTTCCTCATAGGCCAGACCTGCCACTCTACTGCGAAATGTGCAATATGCGAGTTAGAGAAGACATTTTCCATTTCCTTGGCCAGTGTCCAATATTACGTGAAATTAGGAGAGCTGTGTTCGAAAAGAACTTCTTAGGAGAAGAAGAAATATTAAGCATTTTAAATGGAGCCAAAGGCTGGAGCACACTTTTTAGATTTATTCAGCACTCATTAATATATCGGAGGAAAATTTTAACAGAAAGTTTTTAATATTTTTATTTTTCTTTTTCCTATTCTCTGCTTTAACGTAACAATAACACTTAATTATAATAATTGAAATTGAAGTTATCTACATTACTTTTTATCTTTCTCATTTTCTGAACTTGATAAATTGTACTATTATTTTGCTTAAGTCAATCTGACCGACGGTTTCTATACCAGGTCACTAAAGACAATGTACCGTGTAATATGTATCCTGAATTTGCTAAATAAAGTCTTTTCTAATCTAAATCTAATCTATAGTAAATTAGCTGACAAGTGCTCGCCTTGCTTCGCCCGCACTTTAGTTGATGGTTATTTACTTGCTGAAATATATTTTCCAACTGAATACAATCCTAAAAATGTGTAAACTCAACTATAACTTCCCCCGTGGAAGTTGTAATTTATCCCCCCCGGAGCACACACAAACCAGCTCACAACACACAATTTATTTTAAATCCATTAAAACAGTCTAAAATAGGACAGATCCAACGATCAACATCTCATCTTACAAACTGGAAAAATATTGCAATGTTTCTATGTTTGTACAAATTAATTTATTTTACGCAGAATTTATTTAAAAAAAAAAATTATTAAATCAAATAACCGATTGGCAGCGATTTTGCCTACAAAAGGTGAACAAAGACTGAACATTCATAACTTAAAATCTATGGCTTAAATACTACATATCTTAATGTTATCGGAGGCGAAAACATCCAGCGGCGATGTGTTCCCACAGGTACTCGAGCATAACACACCGTACGTGATGGAATGTGGGTCCAGCGATGTCAACGGATCATGTTGCATACAGCACAGACGTACTGTCAGCGAAGTTCACGACAGACTCACGGGAAGCGATGTTGGGCTTCGGGTGTCTCTGTGGGAAACTGTTTCTGAACTTATTCTGTGTTAAATCCTCCACCCTTAAATTCGAGTGTCCTCACTCGTGACCTTGTAAAATGGCGAATATTGACATATGCCAATTCTTTTGATCGGTGATGGTCGTTCCGAAGTCTCTGCAGGTGATTCTGATAGTAATTCGGCTGCTGTTTTCATTTTTCTTGGTTCAACTGTTGTAGAGATTCTTAGGTTGTTTTTTGTGCGTGCTTGAAACAGTATTATGGATATTACCACGGCTGTGGTGATGATGTTTGCTTACTCATATTGACCCGTTGAACTGGTTAAGGAGTAGTGATCCGGGAGGTATTTCTTCAACTGTTGGAATATGCTGATTTATTATATCGGTACAATTTGTTGGTCTGCTTCGTAGTAAGTTTGGTATGCACTCCGTGTCGCTTAAGTCTATAATTTCATTAATTTTACAAATAGTTAAATCATTAAAAGTTTGACAATTGTTTTTAATGCCATAAAAGTCAATTTCGCACTGAAGTACATTACTAAAATCAATTTTGATTACAAGAGATTTTCTTTTTATTGGCCTAACTAATAATTTTGTGCATTCTTCTTCTTTTTTGTGGTTGGCACACTCACAATATAAAGCATAGATGTACCATTAGAAGCTATTTTTATATTGGCAAATTTGAATGCCTCCTCCATGTTTACATATGGTATGGTAATTTATTTTTTTCGAAAAAAGCCTTAACTAAATTTATTTCAGTATTTGAGAGTATGAACGAATTTACTATGCCAGCTTTTGCCCACTGTAAGGCTTGTTCTATATTTGTTATCTCTTCCTTAACTACATCCATTCTATACTTAATGCTGGTCGAATATATGTTTTTAATTTTAACATTCTCTTTCAAAGTCTTAATTATATTGTTAGTGACATTTGTAATATTATTTACTTTTTCCAATAACAGTTTATTTATAACTAATTGCTTATTACTATTAACTAATAGATTTTGGGTTTTGGCCTTTAAAATTTGGAAGTCGTGGTGGTCCGGGGTACCGGCTATCAACTTCCACGCAGTTCCTAGCATGTTTATTGCCCTTTTCTTTCTAACTATAGGCTTGATGCGGTTGAGTCGGTTAAGGATTTCTGTGATTTCGTAGGATATAATATATAATAATAATAATACATTCGGAGCAACAGCTCCATAAGTGCCAGGGCCTAGCTTCTTGCAACCACTCATGTTGTGTGCGTTATATTTCTCACACGAATGGAAGTGACCTACAGTTTAGTGCCGTATCCGAAGGGCACTTTGTTTTGAGAAGCTTTTCGAGACAGCAATACTCTCGGATGTTTGTCAGACGTTCGCGAGAGGTGGGATCGTGAAAAAACTTTTTGGTGTTTTCTGGGACTCGATTCACGCGCAGTGATCCGACACACTTACCACTTACGACACGGCGCCCACAGGCTAGGTTAACACACCAGGACGTTTAAAACGAAATGCGGAGAAAATCGAATTCCTTTATAACGTATGTATGTTGTATGTTTTTTTTTAATTTTACGATATTTTTCAAACCCTTCGCAAATCTGGGAAAAACCAATTGCACAAGGAATGGAGGATGCATTATGTTTATATTGTAAAAAAAATGGGATTAAGTTGATAAATGCAACTTTTATGACGCTTTTCCCAAAAAGGTCATAAAATTTACCTGTTTTTTTTGTCTCACTTGATTACGAACAGTAGCGTAATCTACCTGTTACCGTGTTTTAAATCAAATAAAAGGATACTTCGAGTATTAGGGAGCTTAGTTCAAGAAATAACTTTATACAATCTACAACTATGGGTAAAGGAAAGACATTAACCAAGGAGGAAATAGGCAAAATTCAAGCTTACCGGGAACAAGGAAAATCCATCCGTTTCACAGCCAGCAAGAATGGAAGAGGCACCACTGTTGTACACAGCTTTATTAAGGACCCGGAGAAATATGGAAAAACCGCAAAGGAAGAGTCAGCAAAGCAACAACATGTCAGGAAAGGCGGGCGATACTCAGAGCTGCTTCAAATTCAAGGCTCTCCGTAAGTAAAATTAAGGTAGAAACTAGAGTTACAGCTAGCAGATCGACTGTTCATCGCGTGATACAGAAGGCCAGCCATATTTGCCATGAAAAAATGAAGAGGAAACCACCATTGAATGCGCCACGTAAAATCCAGCGGCTTGATTTGCAACAAGTCACATCAGGTGGAATCGAGAGTGGCATACAGTCGTCTTTTCTGATGAAAAAATTTAATTTGGACGGACCTGATGGATACAGTTGTTATTTCCATGATTTGAGAAAAGAAGAAATGCATCTTCAAAGGCGGCACAGCAAAGGAGGTGGTGTAATGGTATGGGGAGCAATAAGCTATTACGGAACTGTGGAGCTGGATTTACAAAGCTCCAAAATGACGGCAATCACTTACAAATCGATACTGGAAAGAGCTTTTCTGTAGTTTTCGGAGATGTTTGGTGGACAGCGATGGACTTTCCAACAAGTCAATGCACCGATACATACCGCACGGACAACAAAAGCCTGGATTCAGAACCAAAATGTAAACCTACTTGCATGGCCGCCATATTCACCCGACCTGAACATCATGAAAAACGTGTGGGGTTGGCTTTCAAGAAAAGTCTACGAAGGAGGAAGGCAATATGATGAAACGGAAAAGATTATTAAAGCCATAAAACGAGCCGAAATTCCGCTAGATTATTTGACAGCATTCTATGAATCTCTACACAGCAGGTTACTTGAAGTGATTCAGCGATCAGGAGGTAGTACCCATTACTAAAAACTATTGCTACTCTTTGAATAAAACCAACATTTATTTATACAAAGAAATTTTGTATTGTTTGTTTACCTTTTAAGCTTCTAACAGGTAGATTTAGCTACTGTTCGTAATCAAGTGAGACAAAAAAAAATAGCTAAATTTGATGACCTTTTTGAGAAAAGCGTCATAAAAGTTGCATTTATCAACTTAATCCTATTTATTTTTTTACAATATAAACATTCCTTCATTCCTTGTGCAATTGGTTTTTCCCAGATTTGCGAAGGGTTTGAAAAATACCGTAACATAAAAAAAAAACTGCCTGTTCGTAATCAAGTGAGACGGAGTGTATGTATGTATGTATGGATGTATATATGTATGCATGTATGCATGCATGTGAGTACAGTACGAACTCGGTACTCGCAACCCTTGATACACGCAACTCCTCGATTTTTGCAACACTATAAAACATAACATTATAAACTTTATAAGTGCAATTCCTCAAAAAAGAATTCCTCTATAACTGCAACTTCCTATGCTGTTACTAAGTAAATATACAAATACATATGTTCTTGTTTTTTTTTTGTCTCTTTTGTTCTGTTCTCATTTATCTTCATAATCTATATGCAGTATTATGAGGAATTCGCAAATGACCGTTTTCATGCCGTATACATGTATGTATTTTTTATTTTTTTTTTTTATAGTTGCGCCAAAGAATGTGTAATCTTCTAAAGATACCAGTAGCCCGAGCTACTGGCATGCACGATTCGGAAACCTGAATACTCGATGCAAGGAATACGCCTACATACTAAGCCACACGCTGCACACTTCAACCACTCTCCCCGCGGGACTACCGTTAGGTATTACTTCGCGGGGCTGGTTAGCTATTTATGCTCTTCTTTCGCTGTCTTCCCCTCCTTGTTCCAAAAGTGTTGCCGGTTGGACTTGGTTGCTCTCTCTGATTCTTTCCTCCAGTTCTCTATATGAAAACGTGGGCACTGAAAAAATACGTGCTGAGCGTCTTCTGGGGCCTCTCCGCAATTTGGACAGTTGGGAGATTCATCGAGCCCAAACCTGTTGAGATATGCTCGAAAGCATCCATGTCCGGTTAGGAACTGGCTAAGATAGAAATCTACCTCTCCGTGTTTCCGGTCCATCCATTTTTGGATATCCGGTATAAGTCGATGGGTCCATCTTCCCTTTGAGGACTAGTTCCATCGCTCCTGCCATGCTCTAATGCTTCGCTGTCTTTCTTCCAGCTTGATATTTTTGACTGACGCTTGAGGTTCCTGAATTTTGGCGTCGTAAGTCCTTTGTAGCTCGATAGCCAAGATATCCGCTGGTAGCATTCCCGCGAGGACACATACTGCCTCGTCTGACACCGTACGAAAGGCACAGCATACTCTCAGCGCACATAATCTGTATATGCAATAATCTGATTATCTTTTTCATCATAGATTTGGCCCATATGGGTGCCGCATACATGAGGATGGACTGCACCACCCTTGATAGAATAAGTCGTCTTTGTTGCCTAGGTCCTCCTATATTTATCATTATTCTTGATAAGGCACCGCTCACCCGAGCCGCTTTGTCACACGTTCTTTCAAGGTGCTCCTTGTAAGTGAGCCTCGCGTCGATCATCACACCTAGGTATTTGATAACCGATTTTGATGTCGTATTATGATCTCCTACTCTGATGGTGATTTCCTCTCTTTTCTTGCGGCTGCTTACCAATACTGCCTCTGTTTTATGTTCAGCGAGCTCTAACCCGACTGCTGCCATCCACCGTTTGACTTTTCGGATACATTCATTTGCAATATCCTCTATTTCCTCTAGATGTTTTGCAACCACGACAATTGCAATATCATCGGCGAAGCCTATGATTTTTCCCTCATTTGGGATTCCAAGACTTAGAACCCTATCATACATAATGTTCCAAAGGATAGGGCCTAATACCGATCCTTGTGGAACTCCGCCAGATATGTGGTACTGCTTTACTCCATCGTCGGTATCGAAGAGCATAAACCGTTTCTCGAAGTAGCTCAGTATTATTTTAATTAAGAACCATGGCACCATCATTGACCTAAGCGATTGCCCTATGAGTCCCCAATTCGCAGAATTGAACGCATTTTTGACGTCCAATGTTATTACGGCACCGTATTTCTTTGCACCGCATCTCCTGCCCTGAATAGCTTCTTCCAAAGTTGTAGCTACCCTTCTTATTGCGTCTACTGTAGAACGAGCTTTCCTAAAACCGTACTGTTGGTTGGCGAGTCCCCCGGCTTCACCAATTGCCACTTCTAATCGGTTGCATATGATTCGCTCCAGTATTTTACCCATTGTGTCTAACAGGAATATGGGACGGTATGACGAGGGCTCGTCTGGTGGTTTTTTCCCTTTAGACAGCAGCACTAGACGTTGCTTTTTCCATTGGTCTGGAAAAACTCCTCCTGTTAGACACTTGTCGTAGAGTTCCACAAATGGTTGCGTATTTGTTTTAATGGCTAATTTAAGGGCCTTGTTCGGTATGCCATCCAATCCAGGTGACTTGGTATCCTCGAATCGTCTGCATACATCCAGGAGTTCCCTTTGAGTGACATTTGGGATGTCCTGTACTTCCAGAGGTGGCCCTATACGCTCTGCTGGTGTTTGAGGTGGGAACAACCCCTATACAATTTTCTGTATAAGGAGAGGGCATGAGGGGGAGGGTGCCCTAGTGCCTTTGAGTTTTGTCATTACTGTTCTATAGGCGGTGCCCCAAGGATTTACATCTGCTTGCTCGCAGAGTTCCTTGAAACTATTGCTCTTACTTCTGTGGATGGCTAGTTTTAGCTCTCTTCCCCTATCTTTGAATTGCACCCGTTGGTCCTGATGTGTGGTCAAACCTCTGGATCGCTGGAATAGTCTTCTGGCTCTATGGCACTTGCTGTGTAGCTCTGCTATCTCTTGGTTCCACCAGTATACTGGTGGCTGGCGATTTGTTGACATTTTCCGGGCCATGGATGCGTCGCAAGCCCTAGTTACTTGTTTGGTAACCTCAGCGGCCATAGCGCTTGCTGTTCCTGGGCTTATTGTTGACTCTGCAAAAATCAGGGCAAAAGTGTCTTTGTCCATGGTGCTTATTTTCCACCCCATTCGTTGTGCCTTCTTTGGGCGTTCCTGGGTTGTTCTCCTAGGTTGTACTTCAAACAGGATGGCAAGGTGGTCGCTGTGAGTATATTGATTAATGACTCTCCAGTTGGCGCCTCTCGATAAGGAACTAGTTGCAAGGGTGATATCAACTATGGAGCCTACACCATTTCTACTAAAAGTGTGCTCACTTCCAATATTAGGTCTAGTGACCTCTTTTGAAGAGAGGTGTTTTTTTAGTGAGTAAAAATCTCACACTACCATAAGCACGCGCAGTCGGGCCTTATGGTGTCTTTAGAAGATTTTTCACCTGTTCTCGGCAAAAAAAAAAAAAAAAAAAACTTCCTGTATTTAGCAATATTAGGTCTAGTGACGATGCGGCTTCTAGGAGAGCTTCTCCCCTTCTATTGGTCCGTCCGCTGCCCCAATCAGTGGCCAATGCATTGAAGTCTCCAGCTATAATCGTTGGGCTACGACCTCTAGCATCATCCACGAGCCTATCAAGCATTCTTTGGAACTCCTCAATGGTGTTGTTTGGAGATGCATAATAGCTATAGACATGTACTCCTTTGACCTTTGCTCGCACGAAGCCTGTTCCGGGTGTCATCATTTTTTCTTCAAATGCGCAATCTCCACAGGCCCAAATAGCTCTTTTTGAGTCATCCGCAGCCCAAATTGTATCATCGAGATTTTTGTACTGCTCGCATAATACGGCAACATCTATCTTTAACCGGCGAACGGTTTGTGTTAAGATGTCCTGTGCCGCTTCGCAGTGGTTTAAGTTTAGTTGCAGCACTTTCATATTCTTCTTGCGACTTTTGCAGATTCTTGGTATACCGGGTATACTATGCTTCCTGCCGCGTGTTTGATGTTGCTACTTCCCTTTTCTTCGCAAAGAACCTTGCATCATTGCTACAGTTCTTGGATATATGGCCTTTCTGTCCACACCTAACGCAATCCTCACTCGTATCCAACGTGTTTTTTCACGCCTTTGCTAGGTGCCCGATGTTAAGACACCTAAAACATCGCAGCGGTATTATTTTACCCCGTATTCGGCATACCGTCCATCCGATTTTTATTTTTCCAACCTCCAGAACTTTTTTGGCAGTATTTATCGGGAGGCTAATGACGGCAGTTTGCGTCCCTGCATAGGCTGTCCTCATAGATTTGATGGATGAGATCTGTATGCCTTCTGCTTCCTCGAACTGCTCGAACAGAGCTTGGCAGATCTCTTCCTTTGTGATGACGCCATCTAGGTCTTTGCACTTAATGAGCACCTCTTGCGTTAGGGATCTCACTTCCGCTATTTCACAGAGAACTTTTCACACTTTACTTTGGTGTTCGGATGTTCTTCCATCAGCTGCTTTCTTGAGCTCAAGCAGTAGCTCTCCCTTGGCTGTCCTTCTTATGCGGGTTACATCACACCCCAATCCATTCAACTCGGGGTTGGTCTTCACCTTTCGGAGTATGTCGCAATAGGATATTTGTTCGATCTTTTTAATCACCAGTGCGTCAGGCTTAGCATATATCTTGCCTCGACTTTTTTCTACTCTTGTCCAAATGACTTTATTAGTAGTTTCTGCACCTGGTTCTTCGATCCGGGGTTTCACTGTCTGTCCATGGTTTTTCCCTGTGGCCTTTTTTTTTTCTTCTCTCTTTTTGGTCCTTATGCACGATTCGTTTCACCTCCATTTCCGTTTTTTCCGCAACATGTTCGGCGTATGACAGTGTGGAGGGTTCTTCGGTATTTGGAGATCTCGTCCTTTTTGGTTTGAGTGGCTTTAGACACTCTACTGCATACCACTTTATCTATTTCACAATCTACTGCGCAGCTGTAGTGTTTGCGAATTGCACTTGCCAATTTCTTAATCTTATGATGTACATGTATGTATGCATGCATGCGTGTATGGATGTGTGTATGTATGTGTGCATATATGTTTTTTTTTTTTTTTTTTTAAGGTTGCGCCAGGGATGTGTAGTCTTCATAGATACTAATAGCCCGAGTGCTACTAGCATGCACGATTCGCAAACCTGAGTAATCGATTCCAGGAATACGCCTACGTACTAAACACACACCCATCGATCTTGCCACACAGCTCTTGAAGTTGCTTTTTCTTCTTCTATAACCCTTCTTCTTTCGCTAGCCTCTTGATGGCTCGAGCCTTTCCGATTGTAGATTCTCTGCATCTCGTTCGCGAGGATGTCGATAGGAACCATTCCTGCTATGACAAAGGCTGCTTTGTCAGAGATAGTTCTAAAACTACTGATGGTCCTTATAACGCAGAGTCTGTAGGCTGATGTAAGTTTCCTCCTTGTTTCTTTGGTCGCGAGAGCCCCCGCCCAAACCGGAGCCGCATAAAGAAGGACTGAGCTGACAACTCTGGATAGTAGGATCCTCCTAGCGTATCCAGGTCCTCCAATGTTGGGCATTATCCTTGAGAGTGCTGCCTGAAGTCGTGACGCTTTTTTGCTCGAATAATCAACATGCTGTTTAAGCCGCAGTCTATTGTCGAGCATTACTCCTAGGTATTTGATTACTTCTTTGGATCTGATGATTTGGGTTCCAACCTGGACATTCATATTTCCACAGATTTCCGACTGGTTATTAGAACAGCTTCAGTTTTGTGGTCAGCTAATTCTAAACCGGCGGATCCTAGCCAGCTTTTGATTTGACTGATTGCCACAATTGTAGCTGATTCTACTTCATTGATTTGTTTTGCTACTGTAACAACAGCGATGTCGTCAGCAAATCCAATTATATTCACTTTAGGTGGCAGTGGTAGTCGTAAAACTCCGTCGTACATTATGTTCCATAGTAATGGGGCCAGCACCGATTCTTGCGTGACCCCAGCTGTAATATCGTAGTACTTCACTCCTTCGTCGGTATCATACTTCAGTTTCCTGTTGGAAAAGTAGCTCGCCATTATCTGCAGCAAGTAAGATGGTGTATCCATCCTACATAGCAAGAGATCTTCTTATAGTGGGCCAGTCTGCCGAATTAAACGCGTTTTTGACATCTAGCGTCACTACTACGCAGTATTCCTTGGTGCCGTATCGCCATCTTTCACCTTCAACTGCTTCCACTGCTATATTAACTACAGCTTTAATGGCGTCAATTGTTGAGCGAGACTTTCGGAATCCGAATTGGTGGTTGGACAAAGCCCCTTTCTCCTCCGCAATTGTGAGCAATCTGTTGTAAATGATTCGCTCCAGGATCTTTCCCATTGTGTCCCGTAGGCATATCGGCGATACGACGATGGGTCTCCTGGGGATTTGTTTCCTTTTGGCAATAAAACGAGATGTTGCAGTTTCCATTGATTAGGGAAAATTCCTTCTTCTAGGCACTTTTGCATTGTTGCAATAAAGACGTCTGGCCTTTTTTGAACAGCGGCTTTCACTGCTTTGTTAGGGATGCCGTCAGGTCCGGGCGTCTTGTTGTCACCTATCTTTCTGGATGCGATTGTCAATTCCTCTGTTGTAATCACTGGAATTACCTCTGTAAAGTTTTCTCTGGTGATTGCGCACATAGTAGATGCTCTCCTTGGAAAAAGATGTTCTACTATTGACTTCAGCATTATCGGGCATGTTATCTGCGGGGAGTTGCTGCCCTTAAGCTTTGTCATCACCATCCTATACGCCGTGCCCCAAGGGTATACGTTTGCTTCATCGCAGAGCTGTCTGAAACATTTTGCTTTGCTCTCCTTGATAACTCTGCTTAACTATTTTCGCGCCAGCTTAAAGGACGATAGGTACTCCTGAAAGTTGGGTGTGTTTCGCGATGTTTGTACTTTGCGTCTTGCCCGTAGACACTCTGCTCTGAGTACCCTGATCTCGTCGTTCCACCAGTAGCAAGGCAGGCGTCTTCTACTTGGGGCCCTCCTGGGCATTAATGCATCGCCCGCCATGTTGATGGACTGGGTGAGGCGGCGAGCTGAATTTTCTGCCGATCCTTGGACTAGTGTGAAGGTGTCAACCACTTCCACGAATGTATTTTTGTCGAAGAGCTTATCCTGCCCTTTCGGACCAGTCGATCGCGGGCGATGAGTGCTTCTGGCGTTACCGATGTCAATTATAACAGCTTGGTGGTCACTGTGGGTATAATCTTCACTGACTCTCCATTTAATTCCCCGCAGGATGGAGTTACTCGCTAACGTGATATCAATTATTGAGCCCATGCCTGCTCTGCGAACGGTGTTAGCCCTACCTACGTTTGCGATGCCTACGTTGAGAACTGCAAATGTTTCCAGGAGGGTATGACCCCTTGCGTTGGTAAATCTACTGCCCCATTCCGTCGCCCATGCATTGAAATCTCCGCCAATAATCACTGGAGTTCTTTCCCGAGCATCGGCCACGAGCTTATCTAGCATCTCCTGATATTCAATTATAGTCCGGCTGGGCCGAACATAGCAACTATAGAAGTGTATACCGTTGATTTTGGCCCGAACGAAGGCCTCTGACTCTTCATTGGCATCCTGGAACGCATGTCTCCCACATGACCATATTGCGGCCCGCTTCGATCGATCACTGAGCCAGATGCTGCTGTTGTCCGGAATTTTATATGGCTCGCTGATCAAGATTACATCTGATTTTTCGTCCTTGATGGTTTGTGCCAGGATATCCTGAGCTGTCTCACAATGGCTGAGGTTAATTTGGATAACCTTCATGGTTTCTTGCTGCAGACCGCTTTCTTGAGGACAGGGCATTTATTGCCGACGGCTATGTGCTTTGTATTTTCCGGGTTGACTTTCCTGCAGAACATGCAGGATGGTTCCTCGTTACAATCTCTCGCGATATGTCCCTATTTACCGCATCTCCTACAGAGTTTGGAGCGGTCTTCTTCGCTCTTATAATGCTTGGCCAAATGTCCGAATTCGAGGCACTTAAAACATTTCTGTAGCAGCGTCCGCTCACGAATGCGGCAGACTACCCAGCCAATTTTGATGCGTCCTGCTTCCAATAGTTTCTTCGCGCTTTCTGCAGGGATATTAATTATTGCCGTTTGAGTCTCACCGTACGCCTTCCGCAAAGAAATGATGTCAGTAGTCATGACCCTGCCCAAATCGAATTGGGCTCTGATCACCGCGCATACGTCCTCCTTGGTAGTGACCTCGTCGATATGGAGCCTCTAGGTACTAGTACCCCCCGCGTTCCACTAGGGACTCTTCGGGAGCAAGGCGTACTCTTGCTCCCACCAAACAGGCATATAAAGATCGCCGCACAACCTGCCAAATTCTGGAGCACTTTGGTAGTATACCGGAGTGCAAAAGAACCGATAAGGTAAACGCCCGTGTAGAATGGGCTAAGAAGATCGCCAGCTAAGACAAAGCTGGGACTAGCTGCGACTCCACGTCAAAGCGGCAGCGATCGTTGGAGGAATCCGTGTCGGAGCCGAAAAGAGCCAAGGTACACAACACCAGTACCTCTTCCAGGCCATCCAACGTCATATCGAAGTCCTACAGGAATGTCCTTAAGGACAAACTAGTGCTGGCGGTCATCGACAAAAGTGATGCGGACGGATCAATCGCCGCCGATAAATGGAAGTTGGTTCCTTCACGGATACCTTCAGTGTTCCTGGACAAAATGAAGGAGAATCCAGGTCCTCCTCCTAGATGCTGCGATGGCGGATGGCACCAGCGCCACGTAAAGCTAATCGCATGCGAAGACCAGAGGTCATACGACCTATATAAACTAGCCATAGGCAAATTAGGGGAGGTATGACCAGGTGCTAAGCTCGAGGTTGTTGCGAGGGAAGGTATTCCGAGTACACCGAGAACTCGCAAGCTCTTGCAAAAAAGCTATTGGAAATAGAGGGAGTTTACAACCCCGAATCACTTACTGGTTCTACATCTCGGTCATTAGACCGATACTCACATACGGGGTCATTGTCTGGTGGACAGGTTAAGAAAAAGCTATAAATCGCGATTATCTAAGGTCCAGCGCACAGCTTGTCTGTGTATAGGCGGAGCACTACGTACAACCCCCTCTGCGGCACTGGACATTTTGTTTCATCTGATGCCCCTCGATATATTTAGTAAGCAAATGGCAGCGAATGCAGCAATTCGCCTCGATGCTACCCAACAGTGGTCAAAAAAAGAATTGTGCTTTCTCTGACAGGCTTAATCTTAAGTTCTCCTTCCGTCTTCCAAATCATTGTAGCGTGTTCCAGGCCGAAATTTTGGCGATCAAAGAAGTCTTATCTTGGCCGCTCGTCTCTCGTGGAGATGGCTGAGCAGTTCAATATTCACCTGTGTTGGGTGCCGGGGCATAGGGACATTCTAGGGAATTGTAAGGCAGATGAACTCGCCAGAATAGGAACAACTATACCCATCCTGCCGGACAAAGGCTCCTTAGGTATACCAATCGCTACTTGCAAACTTAAATTTAAGCTGGATGCTATCGAGAGTACGAACCTTACGTGGACAAGTGGATTCACATGTCTAGCGACAAAACAAATTTGGCCGAAGCTAGATCTAAAATGTTCTAAGTTTTTGATTTCTCTCAACAGATTGCATATCGGCGCTATAATAGGTGTCATCACTGGACACTGTCTAATAGGCAAGCATGCCACAAGGCTAGGCGTTTTTGCGAACGACTTTTGTAGAAGCTGCATGGATGAGGAAGAGGAGAAACTATTCCTCACCTTCTTTGTTCCTGCCCAGCTCTCTCCCATAGGAGCCCCCTTTTACAACGACATAGGCGATCTGAAAAATATAGATATCAAGAGCCTCCTACGCTCATAAGAAGCTCAAAATGGTTGAACGAGTAGGTAGGAGGAAATTTCTCCCATGATCCATGTGGTATCACAATGGACCTATTATTGGTCTAAGTGTGTTGGCGTTTCTCAGCTGGCAGCCACTTCAACCTAACCTAACCTAACCTAACTTACTGTGACTCATAGTGCTCGTAGGTACGTTTCCACCACACCGAAATCCGCGATTGTGAAGAAATGATTTCGAAATCCCATTGAAGTGTTCCCACTAATCGAAAACGGGATTTGGTTTACTATAATATGTTTTGTTTTTATTGTAGCGATAAAGATACATTGTTTTCTTAAGACTGTATTGTACAATTTACAGAGTTATGGTATAACACTACCTTACTACTGAAAATACTAAAACTATTGTATTATAAATTCGAGTTTGTTTGAAGGAAAAGCTACTGAAAAAACCTTCATTAAACAATAATAGCTCTAGTTCTAGCAATTGTGAGATCGTTATTTTTCGTTGTAAATAAAAATTATTCAACAAATGAATTTCAAAGATAGCGATCGATAGCGATAGTTTCAGGAAATGAAGCAACATTTTTTTCCAATATAACAAAAGTAGCTAAATTATAGTGAAAGTAACAAGTAGTGAATGAATTGCAAAAAAGTGGTTCGGTGCTGTAATAACACAATCTATTTAATAATAGAAAGTCATGGGCTTTCATATTAGTTTAAACCCGACTAGAAATATTGTAAATGGTAGCGATATTGCTAAATTTAAAATTTTCTGTTAGAAATTTTATAGATTGTAAAAAGTTTGGCTCAAAAGTAGCATTATGGCAACTCTTCCCGACAGCTGTTTGTCTTTTTTTCTGTCACCACTATACACTGACTTACTGAATTTACTAAAAGTCGTGTTCGTTTTAATAAACAGCCAACTGAAAGTGGATTTCACTTTAATTTTATATAGTTCCTGAATCTAACAGCTATAACTAAACCAACCCCATCTTCTCCGCCAGTCAAGCTGTTTTTAAGGCAGGCTTAAGCATAACGAAATCGAAGAGTTCTGTAAAAAATGGTCAATTAACACTGCATCTCTGTAAACAAACGGCAGGCGTATAGATAACGAAGTGGCCAACTGCGTCGGTCTGTCTGTCCATATATCTGTAGGTATGTCACCTCTCCTTGGGTATCGATTTTGCACTAGACAACTTATAAGATTGTGATCTCCAAGTGCTCACCCATCGTATTGTCCAGTCCTGTCATATGAATTCGAAATAAAACGTGTCAAATTGGCACGCTCGTGTTGCATCGACAACACTGGACCGCAGTAAGAAGACGAATGTAAGTTAATATAATATCGGGTACAAGTTCCATTATATTCTTCGTCACGAGTCTCTTTGGGATATCCAAATGAAAATAGCTTAAAAGCTGACTAATGGCGTTATTGTTAATTTGGTGGGAATTTCCTTATCAGTAGGTTATTCATATGCGCGCCGGTATCGTCAGGCGTAGCATTATGAGTTATTTTATAAACCAAAAATTAAATTCTGTTATGGTAAGCATTTTGTTTTGCAGTAGATTATTGGTATGAATGTATATAATAAAGAAATAATAGAAATGTTAAAGACATAAAGCTACCAATTGAATGAATGAATTTAATCGGGAGAATAGATGTAAGTTTATTACTTAAACTGGTGGTCAAACGGTAATGTATGCGATTACATGAATATACAATACAAGCGATTTCACTTAGGAAACCCCACCAACTCCTGCTCTTAACCTTCACATTGGTGACCGCTGGGTGCCTACGACCTTGATCGGTACTACGTAAGCATACCTGAGCGGGATTCAGTTAATGACGACAGGTTGAATAGTGGGAGATATTGGTGGCGTTTGACAAAGAATGCCGGCGAGTGCATGCAGCAAAACAGGAGGCATATATAGGCGCTGCAACGGAAGATGAGAGATGCTCGTCAGCTCTACAAGCAAAAGAGACGGGGAGAACATCGGCTTCTCCAAAAGAAGAAGAAAGAACATGAGAGGCTAGTGATCGAAAATATTGAGATTTTATACTCCAGGAAGCCCCACTGGCAGCTGACCTCCTCGTGGTGGGGGGCGGGCAACGTGACTGTGATGTGCGGATGGGGTAACTTAAATAGTTATTCCCATCCATACAATCCAGTCACAGCTAACAAAGCGCACGCCCCATGATGACAAGACGACGTAAACGGGCCTCGGATATTGCCAAACCTGGTAAGCCAGGGCATCCTTTGGAGCCAGGCCTGAAGGGTGTCAGTATACGAGCGTCTGGTGGTCGGCCTGACCCGCTCGGCAGCCGGCCGGGTAAAACCCGAAATAGCTACGAGCTTCCTGTCAATGGTCTCGTGAACCATTACGGGGGTCAAGGGGTGAGCGCGCTATGCACTGATAGGGGCACAGATGGACTCTCCGAGTTTCGACAACGGCATCGAATTAGGATAGGCACATGGAACGTATCATCGCTCACAGGGAAGGATCTTCAGCTTGTTGAGGAGGCTGTTAAAAGTCGACTAGATATAGTTGGCGTCTCTTCAACAAAGCAGAGAGGTACTAAGACTGTGGACCGTTTGGATGGGTGGAAGCTCTTCCTTCAGGAGTCGCACCCGCAATGTCTGCTCGGGCGGGAGTGGGGATACTCACAAGTCCCAGGTTGACAGACAGAGTATTGAAGTGGATACCATTAGGAGGGAGAGTTGCGATCTTAAATCTCAAGCTTGAAAGATCAACTCTGGTATTGGTGCAGGTGTATGCACCGAACCTTTAGTCAGAGTAAGCTGCTTTCTTAGATGAAGTTGATGTTGCCCTTGAAAAGGTTGCAGATATGGATTCTTTTGTCATGATGGGTGACTTCAATGCTCATGTGGGTGTAAATGTTATGACATGGGGGAGTGTGATTGGAAGGAACGGTGATCCTGATCAAAACGCGAACGGAGAGAGGTTGTTGGATTTTTGTTGTGAAAATGGCTTATCCATCGTGAACACTATCTTTCCACACAAAGACATTCACAAATACACGTGGTACCGTCAGAGTCTTCAGCAGAAGTCGCTGATCGATTTCTTTGTGGTACCATCGTGTCTGAAGAGAATGGTTTGTGATGTTTGCGTATTGAGAGGGGCCGAACTATCAACTGATCATCACTTAGTGCTGTGCAAATTGTATCTTAGCGAGAGAGTGCCTCCCCTACCACAGCGTAAACCAAGGATGGTTACACGCATACGATGGGAGAGGTTACACGACGATGAGATACAGGAGACATTTGCACGGCAAATATCTGAAAGGTTTGAACAAATTCCAACTGTTCCATCAAATGTAGAGGAAGAATGGCAACTGTTTTCAATAGCGGTTATTGCCTCTGCGGGAGATGTTTGTGGAGTGAAGCGGCTTGTTGTTGCGGCTGGTGGTGAGAAAAGAACTGCTTGGTTTAAAACGCCCGGAGTTCAAGAAGCCGTCAAAGAGAATAAGAGAGCCTTTAAGGTGTGGATTCACTTGGGGAACTCCGATTCTCCAAATCGGTACACTGAGGCGCGAAGAACTTGTAAATTAGCTGTGAAAGCAGCGAAAGAACAATCTTGGAAGGAGTTTGGCGAGAAATTGGAACGTGACCACAGATCTGCAAATAAGATGTTCTGGCAGACCGTCCGCCGACTCAGAGGAAAAAAGTTGAATATTGTTGAAGGAGTCAAATCCAAAGACGGTACACTTCTTTCTAATGAGGAGGACATCTTACGCAGATGGAGCGAGCAATTTTCAGAATTGCTCAATCCCGAACAGGGCACCAAAGCGTTAAAAGTTGGCAAATCTGCTGGTGTGGATGAAATTCGGCCAGAAATGCTCAAGGCTTTAGGTAAAGAGGGAGTGCAATGGCTCTCGCGTGTCATTAAAGTGGCCTGCGAATGCGGTGAAACACCTGGTGATTGGCAAATGGGGGTGATAATTCATCTTTTTAAAAAAGGGGACAAAAGAGATTGCGCCAACTTTAGGGGTATGTATCTTTTAAGTCTCCCTGGAAAAGTCTTCGCTAAGGTGCTAGAAAAGCGTTCCAGAGCTGTGGTTGAGGACAGTTTGGGGGATGAGCAGTGCGGTTTTCGTCCCGGTAGAAGCACAACCGACCAGTTGTTCACTCTCAGAATGGTTCTTGAGAAGGCCTGGGAGTATGCTAAACATATTTACACTTGTTTTGTGGATTTGGAAAAGGCATATGATAGGGTTCCTCGAGGGAAACTCTGGAGTATTCTGCAGGAGTACGGGATTGCTGGTTCCCTGTTAAGGGCGATTCAGTCGTTATATACAAACTGAAGAAGCTGTGTTCGGATAAACGGTGTTAAATCAATGCTTTTCACTGTGGGCGTTGGACTCCGCCAAGGGTGCGTTTTGTCACCTCTCCTCTTCATTGTATATATGGATTGGATGTTGCTGCGCAGCCGTGGCGGGGAATGTTTCAAAGTGGAAGACCTAAGCATTGGTCATCTGCTCGTTGCGGATGATTTGGTCATCCTTGGGTCCTCTCAAACCGAACTTCAGCTCGCACTCGAAAGATTTGTAGCCGTTTGTGATGATGCGGGAATGAAGATCAACGTGAACAAATCGGAAGTAATGGTCCTATCCAAAAAACCCATTCAGTGCACTCTGCATGTTAGTGGAGTTGTTGAGCAGCTTCTTCTCCGAACGGAACGATCTATGCTTCGATGGTATGCGCCCAGACCGGCTTCCAAGACGCGCCATGGTTGCCGTGCCATCAGGTAGGCGACTTCGCGGAAGGCCTAGAAATATATGGTTGGACTAAGTCCGACATCTCTCCTGGAGCCGCTTAGGGCTTCCTCCTGACGAATTGGAGTCAATGGCGCAGAATCGAGAAGGATGGAGAGTCCACCTGAGCGTACTACCCGGTGACGAAGACCAACATTTCGCTGTCAGGCAGAATGAACCATTCAACATAGACGATAATAGCCAAAATGTCCTTCCACCCGGAACAGATAAGCAATGCGACAATAAGGATAATACGGAAATGGCTCACCTCAGTTGGTCTAACACTGGCGGAGCATAAAACTGAAGCAGTCCTGATAAGTAGTAGAAAGAAGGTAGAAACTCTCACCATTATAGTCGGCGGCCATGAAATCACATCTAAACCGCATATCAAATACCTAGGTATCATGATAGATACGAGACTTTCATTTAGAGATCACCTTAAGTATGTAGGCTGAAAAGGTGCAATAGCAAGTGCTGCACTCGCGCGTATCATGCCCAACATAGGAGGACCAAGACATGGCCGTAGGTTACGTCTATAATCCTATACGCCGCACCAATTCGGGCCGGGGCCATGGCAATTAAAACATACAAAACATACAGATCACATATCACATCTGTGTATCGAATATGTGCATTGAGAGCTAGCTGCGCATTTCGCACTACTTCTAGCGATGCAGCTTGCGTGGTAGCGAGAATGCTCCCAATAGATATCCTGGCAGTAGAACAGCAACGTCAATACTGCGCAAGAAGAGAAAGAAACGAGGCCAGCGAAAACCGGCTCTATAGAGCAGAAAGCCTAAGAGAATGGCAAGAACGCTGGAATGCTTCTGAGAAAGGCGGGTGGACCCATAGGCTCATACACCAAATCCAGCCATGGTTCGACAGGCAACATGGAGAACTTGAGTTCTACTTAAGGCAGTTCCTAACGGGCCATGGATGCTTTCGTTCGTACTTACATAAGTATAAACACGACAATAGCCCTTACTGTCCGCATTGCGCTGACTGCGTAGAAAACGCAGAACATATATTTTTTGAATGCCCAAGATTCCTCGACGAAAGGAATGCACTAAGGAGTGAACTCGGCCACCCACTGACGCCAGGAAACATCGTTGGCGAAATGCTCAAAAGCCAGGAGACATGGGACGCAGTCGCTGGGAGCACAATGCGCATAATGAAGATTCTAAGAACCCTAGAAAGAGAAAGGAAAGAATCAGACCAGCGAAATACAATAAATGCTGAGCAGGAAAATGCAAACATGCACTAGTCGAATACATCAGACTAAAACCCCCCCCGCGATGAAATGCTTGACGGCAGTACCGCGGGGAATGGGGCGGTCGTGGGAGGGGGGTTTAGTGGGTAAGAGTCCCACACTGTTACTCAGGACGTACTGAGTTTCGTCTTTTGAAGATTACCCCTCCCAATTAAAAAAAAAAAAAAAAAACCCAGTCTCACCTTCACTGTTAATGCAAAATACCTGGGTCTTATTCTGGACAGAAAACTGAACTGGAAAGCCAATCTACTAGAACGCGTAAGGAAAGCCAATGTAGCTCTCTATTCCTGTAAAAAGGCTATAGGTAGGAGCTGGGGTATGAAACCTGAAATCACCTGTTGTCAGGCCTATACTACTCTATGGTGTGATCGTTTGGTGGCCTGCTCTTGACAGGACTGTTCACCTCTCTCAGGTAGCTAAAGTGCAAAGATCCGCTTGCATGTGCATCAGTGGTGCACTAAGAACTACCCCCTCTGCGGCACCGAACATTATGATCAACCTGTTGCCCCTGGATATCCTCGGCAGACACACTGCTGCCAATGCGGTTATTCGTCTTAAAGCCTCCTCTCAGTGGCCTAGTTATCACACTGGCCACTCCTCGATCGTTGATCTTCTCAACTTCACACATGAAAACACGGACTGCACCCCACCGAAACTGAGATTTGACCGACACTTCCGTACGGGTATTCCTGAACGGGATGAGTGGGATGGCTCTCCCCCTGATGATGAAAATTCGGTTCACTTCTACACAGATGGCTCTAAGACCGAAGATTGGGTGGGCTGTAGTGTTTTCTCCTATAAGCTCAACCTGAGCATCTCGTTCCACCTCCCTGATCATTGTAGCGTTTTTCAGGCGGAAATCATGGCGATTAAGGAAGCCCTGTCTTGGCTGAAATGTAATGTATTATCTGTCAGCGATATTAGCATTTTCACTGACAGTCAAGCGCCTATCAAGTCCCTGGAATCGTGCTCCTTTGCTTCAAAGACCGTCTTAGGCTGCCGTTTGTCTCTTACAGAGATGACAGAGCAGTTCAACATTCACCTATGCTGGGTCCTAGGTCACAGAGACATTCCAGGAAACCGTAGGGCGGACGAACTCGCTAGACAGGGTATTACTCCAAGGATTCTGCCAGATAGGCAAGCCCTTGATATGCCCCTCGCTACATGTAAGCATCTACTGAAGCTGAACGCTATTAGCAAGACCAACTTTAGGTGGGATATTGGCTCAACGTGTCACATTTCGAGGCAGAACTGGCCTAAGCAGAATCAGAAACGTAGTGCCGAGTTGGTTAAACGAAAGCGATTACAGATCAGCTGCGTTATCGGTGTCATCACCGGACACTGTCTAATCGGCCGACATGCCAAAAGACTTGGCCTCATTTCCAATGATTTCTGCAGGAGCTGTAGGGACGAGGAGGAGGAGGAAACCATTCTTCACTTCCTATGCACATGTCCTGCTCTATCACGCAAAAGAATGCTCCATCTAGGAGCTCCCTTCCTTGACGACCTTAGCGATTTGGCGTCCGTAGACGTTATGAACATCAATCGCTTCATCAAAAGCTCTGGTTGGTTTCATTAGTCCCTGAGTGGTCTAATGGTAGATCCTTGGCATCACAATGGACCTTTACTTGTCTAAGTGTGTCTGCATCGTGGTGCAGACAGCCAATCTAACCTAATCTAACCTTGCCCGATCCACAAGAAAGGAGACCCCCTCAACTGCGCCATTTATAGAGGCATCATTCTCCTCAACATTGCATACAAGATCCTTTCTATGATAATGTGTGAACGTCTGAAATCTTTCATCAACAGCCTGATTGGCCCCTATTTGTGCGGTTTTAGGCCAAGAAAGCCCACTATCGATCAAATCTTCACATTTTAGCAGATCCTGGAGACAACCCAAGAAGTTCAAATCAATACTCATCGTCTTTTTATTGACTAAAAGGCCACCTACGACAGCATCTATAGAGAAGAGCTATGCAGGGCCATGTCTATTATAGTTTTGACATCCCTGCCAAACTTATCCGTCTGTGTAGGATGATGATAGAAAACGCTTACTGCTCCATTAAGGTCGGTTTGTGCGGGATTGTGCGGGATTCAAAAGCCAACACTAGAGGCATAATGTATCAGGACTGTACAACTGCTTGCGTACGCCGATGATATTGTCATAATAAGAAGATCTCAGCGGGCTATCACCGATGCGTTTGTCAAACGATCTCGAGAGGTGACGGGTAATGGAGGAGAAGATTCAATAACGAACTATACGAGCTATACAGCGACATTGACCTAGTTAACAAAAAACTGCATATTTCACGCTTAGATGAATAGAGTATGTAGACCGAATCAACATTAACGCCCCGGTCCCCACAGTCGTTGAACCTAACCCAGAGGGACGATGCAGTAGAGGGCCTCCACACCGTAGGTGGCGCGTACAAGTTCAAAGGGACCTCGACCAACTTGGAGTGCGCAACTGGAGGCAATTAGCTAAAGACCGAGCTAAATAGAGAGGCTTATTGATTGACGCCCAGATTTATCCCGAAATGTAGCGCCACCTAAGTAAATACGTATGCCAACAAATACTCCAGGAGTATAGCGCCTCTCTTCTAGCCTGTTCTCGATCCTACACGTAAGGTACTAAAGGTTAGAGTCGCAGAATCGACAGCATTTTAAAAGGCTGATTGGTCTAAAACTAGTAATTGTTAGTATAATCCTTTTAACCTTTCGCATCAAAGAAATGGTACATATCCATGGGCTAAGTAAGCCATAAAAAAAACGTTTTCAGAGCCTTTGTAGGGTTGGCACCAGTTCTTTTAAGCATTACTGGATACGTGCTGGTTGATTTATATTTCTCAAAGAACGAAAAAGAAACATAGTCGTCTGTTTGGTCATTGTCTAGGAGGCAACATTTGTGTTGAGAATTGTGATCCCCGAACTGGGTCCAGAGGTTTCAGCGAGCACGTTTCGCTCAAGCAACAGTACTTTCAACCTGAAAAGTTTGTCGCAAACTGCTGCATTCTCGCAATAAGGTTTTGAAGCCCAGTCTCGCAGGATTTCCCACGTTCATTAATATGCTACATCTCTAATAGTGGATGCAGCCTCAAAAAGGCTACAGGTGTTAGAAATGTTCTGATTTGATTTCTTGGTCTCTGCTCTCCTGAGCTCCACCCATGAACCGGGAATCTGCATGGACTCCTTGTAATTGGGCATGCTAGTTCAAAGCATCTGGTGAGGACACTATTCAGATTTTGAACAGCACCAGCCACATTTTGTCTCGTTCTGAGTCTAGTTAGAGTCTTGACAGAACTGCCTACCTTAAGGCTTCCTTAAAGCTTACCCAGTTCCTTTTCTGTTAATTTTACATACCTTTGCTGTAAAATTATAGCTTAGCATTTGATTTGGAAGGCAAGACTTCTATAGTCTCATAAAGTCACCTACGGCAGAACTATCTAGTTGGTAATAGACTTGAAGTGCCTATTAGATAGAATCAAGTCAATTAACTCTTTCCTTATTGCCGTAACAAAAGTTGGCTGATGGCCAACATTGTTAATCAATGACCATGCCAGGCGATTGCTTTTTAACGATGGAATATACCCAAGCATGCTATATGAGGGTATAAAGCAGTTGGTCCCAACTCTGAATAGAAAATTCATTGTTGGTGTGGCACTGGGATTATATTCCTGCACTCTGCTAGGCGGATAGTGTGGCTATTGTAAAAAAAAAAAATAAAAAATAAATAAAAAATTGGCAGGCTCTCATTTCCGAGCCATAGGAGTTTACGTGGAAACGTGACAAATAGTGCAAAATAGTACTACCCGCTTTTAAAATGAATCGAGTACTATTTTGTTCGGATACACATCTCGTATCTCGAATAGCGAAATGAGTGGAATCGAGAATTTTGTTTGTGTATTCAACCACTTGGGGATGTTCTCATATGCATATAGCACTCATATCTTGAATGATCATTCGAGATATGAGACGTTTGTATATACTATGTGCTTTCGTTCTTGGTTCTCCTATATCTACTTCAAAGGAAGTAGGTATAGGAGATCATTCGAATGATTTTAGACGATATCTCGAGATATTTCCCCTTTCTATATCTTAACCCTTTATGCTCGTTCTTGGTTCTCGCTGCTTCGTAGGATGTAGGTATAGTAAATCATTCGAAAGTTTTCAGACGATGTCTCGAGATATCTCGAGATATTAGAACAATCGATTATAATCGAGCCCATCACTAGTTCTCGCTGCTTCGTAGGAAGTAGGTATAGGAGATCATTCGAATGATTTTAGACAATGCCTCGATATATTTACCCTTTACGCGCGTTCTTGGTTCTCGCGGCTTCGTAGGAAGTAGGTATAGTAAATCATTTGAATGATTTTAAACGATGTCTTGAGATAGCATCCATATCTCGAATGATCATTCGATTATACGGATCACTCGAGTTCTAATGTCTCAATTCTTTAAATCATAGATTGAACCTCACACCTAGTGATCCGACACACTAACCACTGTGCCACGGGTGACGCCCATTAGATATACTGCCTGCATAGTATTTGTACCGCTATACATTTATCTCTTTCGCACGCGCCTGCGACACCTGGAGGTTGCGTCAGTGGTCACAATGGCGTGACAACATTTACATACATGCTGTCTGTATTTGGCCGGTTCATTATTCACAGAGTTATTGGGTCATGAAATCTGGCATCCTTTCGTTGCATCGTCAACTTTGGCCTAGTTACCAAACCGAACTTACAGAATTTTTCACGCCAAAGTGATAAAGATAACTAGTAGATGTATATACAATGCTAGCAGTCTATAAAGAACTTCAAACCAATAATGCTTATGACACACAGCCGCAATAACGTGGTATCTACACCATGTTGTTCGAATACTACGCTCTATACCTTATGTATGTATGTCACTTAAATAGAACGTAAATATATGCATATTGCGATTGAAAATCGAAACTCTACGCAGTATACCATTTTTGTGATATTAACTACCCTGTGCAAACCCAGCACTTTAATGCTTTATAGCGCCACTCTTCTCTAAATTGGAATAGTCTTTTAAGCAATTCTCGGTTTTATTACGATATGTACGAAAACAGATTTTATTGTCATACCAAAAACACAATTATCATACCAAAAACACAATTATCTGAATGTACGAGTATTTACGAGTATACAAAAAAAATAAAAAATTAAAAATAAGATTATAATATTTTTAAAAAATAAATGCTCAATGTCATATTATCAGCAAATTCCAAAGTATAATATGGCATTGTTGTGTCAGCGCTAGTATAATAGTATTCCCTATACCACATTACCTAATGCCTGGTATCAGTATGCGCTGTGTGCCTTTATCATAGGTCTGACTTCTTCTTCTGTTGGAAAGTATGACTAGCCTTGGGTGGTTGCTGCATGCTGGATAAACCCTCAATAAAAGATTCATTATACCGACGTGTGAAACTGCGGTTTAAAATCGAGCTGATGGAGTTGAAAACTCGCATAGAATGTACTTTCTACTTTTTGTGCATGCGTAGGGACTGTCTGCGATTGCGAACATGACCTAGATATTATCGATGATTGGCCCTAGACGTGGCCCTCATTCACATTTTTAAATGATTTTTCTGAACGGAATACAAAAGTATTCATCTAAATAATGATTATTTTTAGGGAATTGATCAAGGAAGAAAACATTTTTCCAGAGGCAGGAGACGAACCTGCCACAAACGCTCCACCACAGAGCTATCGCTCGATATTTTCTTCTCCGGTCAATTCTCCAACACCCCTACTAATCTTCTCCAGAAATGCAATACCTAATAACGCTCAACTTAAAAAAGTATTACTCCTTGCAGATTGAAACTTTCGAGTACTTACCTAACCACTTTATTTCACTTAGTCCCAAAGTGTCAAGCTTAAGCCACATGAACTCATTTTCCAACTGGTGTTTAGGATATGATAGCCAAAGTCGTCAGCATGTTATCTGTCGTTTTCCGAATAATGATGGTTCTTTCGAAACACAATGTGGTTAAGGGTATTACTGGCACAATCCATGTCTTTAGCAATCTTGACTAATAGGAAATTATTAAGTAGTGGGTATGAATATTGTAAATTCAAGGAGTTCCTATTATTTTTCCAAATTAATTTTCTTGAATGGACACTTATGAATGCATTTTTATCAGTATCTGGTGCGTATTCTATTATACCTAGGCAAAATTGTATGCACCTCCGCTACTTTATTTACGTTACGCCTGCTTACCTTGCTAAAAAAAACAGCTCCAGCGACATAGTCGATTATACTCGTATTCCGTCCCTTTAACAATTCATACGAAATACTCGTCTGCTTTGAATGTTTATCAGTTTACCCTAAAATCTGACTTCAGCCTACGGAATGCTTGAACAAATCTTATTTTTCCTCACTGATATAACCACAGGCATACATATAAGGGTATATAAAATTCCAGTACAGTGAGAAAGGTATAAATATAAAGGAATCTATATATGTATATAAAAATAACCTGTTCGTTTGTGCGCTAAAAACTCAAGAACTCACCATCTGATTTAACTAAAACTTACGCAATATATTAGTTATGAAGTAAGAATTGCACGTAAACCAAAAGTTTGCAAGTTTTCCTAGAGATGGCGCTGAACACCAAAATCCCAAAATGATTACTACAGCACTCTACGATGACAGCTAACAATGAAATGACATTTCTCATGGCAAAATCACAACATTCACACCAATTTAGTTGTTTTTTGTTTTTTGTAGATAATTACAGTACAAAGGTAATAGGCAAAAAAAAAAAAAAATAAATTACAAAAACATTCAAAAACATTGAAAATTGACTGACAGTTTTTTTTTTTTTCGGTTAGGTGCAGCAGCGCCCGCCGGATGCCCGCTAGTGTATACCATATATAAAAATGAGACCCCGTTTGTTCGTTTTTTATTTTTATAAACTATGAAACTCCTAGGGTAGTTGACAACTGGAGGCAAATCTCTGGCATCAAAGAAAGAAGCTTAGTCCAGACATCATATCTGTCAAACTGCCAAAACAAATAAAATGTATTCCTCGTATTTTTAAGTAAAAATTGATTTTATTTTTATTAACTTCTTTTAAATTTTTTTTTTTCAGCAACAAAGCAGGAAATAGAACAAAAACCTAACAACAAAGAAAATCCAAGAATATTGTTTTTAGGTAAAAATTGATTTCATTTTTATTCTTCTTTTACCATTATTTTTTTTATTTACATATTTTTTTTTCAGCAACAAAGCAGCATATAAAACAAGAACATAACAACAAATAAAATTCAAGAACATTGTTTTTAAATCAAACTTCATTTTATTTTTATTAAATTCATTTAACATTCTTTTTTTATTTAAAAAATAAGAATTCATTCATTTAAAATAAAAGGTATTACATTATTAAAATATATTTGAAAAGTTTTTCAATGTACTTTTCTATAAAATATTCGTCCCTAGCAATATTAATGACTACCATTGAATTATCTAAGGAACTAAATATTATAAGAACATAAGTTTTCAATTCCAATACAGCCAGACCTAATTGAACTTGACCATAATAGGCATGTTTTTGTTTCAAAACATACCTACCATTAGACAGTTGGAGGAAATCCAATGTGTGCAACAGCTCCGTCGCCGACAATTGTTTTCCCTTAGTTGGAGACTTAATTTCTACCAATCTTCAATCATCGCCATCATATGCCAAACCATCTGGACTTATAGCGAGGAATGGTAGATTGAGGGAAATTATTAAGCCTGCATCAAACAGTAAGTAACGTTTACCGTACAATTCTTTAGCCAACTTTTCAGCATAATGACCGGGTCGCCTCTGTGCCTGTCATAAATAGACGACAACTTTTTTGGCCAATTTGGAGCTTTGTTAAATGAGTAGGTAAAAACTTGGTAAGAAATGCTTCCGGTAATACGTTTCCTCCTCTCAACTAACCACTGGCCACTAGTTTGGTTTACGGTAGCTTTACAAACTTGGGCAGCTTCTTCTCTAGTTTTCGATATCTCTCGAAAAAACTAGCATTAGAAGAAGTGAGAAAAGATTCCATGAGCGGAATAAACTGTCGTTAGGCGTTTGAGGCTACGACGAAGTTAAAAAAATTATCGGTTTCTTCTTTTTTCTCCTCTGCTTTAAGATTCTCTCCAGATGATCGAAGACCAAAGAAAAACTTTGTCAATTCGCAGGTGGGTCTTGCTAGAATTTTGTTGGGAACACAAAATAAGCAGTACTCTACGAGTACTTTCTAAGAATTCGTTAAAAATGTATTCTTCTACTGATTTTAAAACTACGATGTTTTTCATACTCACCTTTTTCCATGCATGGCACAGATTGCTACCGTTGACGGAGCTGAAATGCTTGGCGAAAGATTTACCAGCCTTTCCCCATTTTTGCGTCAGCTCCGTGCACCTTATCATTTCTAGCCTCGGTTCTCTAAAACAAAAATTTATGGATGAATTTGATATTATACGAAAAAATACCTATACCTTATTATCCGGATCAGACATGCTATGTGCTTGCACTTGGCCCCTTCACCGGCCTTGCAGGAGCAAGTGCATACCCAAGACTGTCGTTGTTTGGTTAATCGCCTTAACTTAATTTCGTGGGGCTTTGAAGTCATAGCCGATGCCATGACTACAAGACCCGTCACTTCATCCACTGACGGAGGCGGTGATATGCCAATCGCGTAGATCCAGCCGGCTTTGTAAACTTCCTCACCTTCTCGAATAGATATTTTCATTCCATCGAAATACTGCACAACGTCGTAGAAGGAAATTTGTATTTCCTTGGCCATTTCCTTATTTTTATGTGCATCCATCACACCAGCCCCGAAATTTAAAAATAATGTGGAAAAGCCAATAATCATCACTTAACAACTCTAATCCATTAATTTTCATCATTAAGGAATTTATATTTATCCAATTCAGTACACCTTACATACTAACAAAAACGCTTAGAACTAGATTAATTAACTTAACTAACTTATTCTAACTTACTGGCCCCATGCGGGCGCTCTAAGCCACCTAATTAAATTTATTTATTCTAACTTAACTAATTGAGAATTGAAAAACTAAGAAAAAAGTTTTATTGTACACAAGCTTACTAAATCGACTTGTTCAGTTGTTATAAATAAAACTTATAAACTACTTTAAAATAACAAAACATTTTGTTGAACTCTGCCTCGAGAAGCATGTACAAAAAAATATGCGAACGTTAGGCAGAAAATGAAGAAAATGCATTCCAGCAAAAAGTGGAGGTCAATCGCAGTTTGGAATTGCATCGCCCACAAAACCTTCGCTGGTTCAAGGAAGTTTTCCAGCAAAATTCAATTTGATCAATGGCGATGTGCGAATTGTTTTTTTTTTTACATCACTGCAAACCAAGAGAAGAGCGAAATACAATGAGTACTAAGTCGGAAACATGTTTGGGAGAACATAGCAATGTGTATTCCCTAAACCAGTCCATGTACCCATTTTTATATGTAGGATGATTCCGCAGTGCAAACGTTGCCAAGGATTTAACCATACGCAAATGTACTGCAAAAAAGAACCGCGATGTGTGAAATGCGCCGGAAATCACCTCTCCCAAGTCTGTGGAGTAAATAAACAAACATCTGCAACATGTGCTAACTGTAAGGGAAAGCACCCGGCAAATTAAAGAGGCTGTGAAGTAGCTAAGCAGTGATATGCTCCTTAAGCCCCTTGCAAAATTTAAACTGCAAACTAAGCCAAAGCGTAAGAATGCACAGGAGAAAGTAGGCAAACTAAAACTACCGGGTTCAGAGGGCAAAAAGGTGAGGGAAAGAGTGACAACAGAAAACTAGAATATGTACTTCAACTAGAATATGAATGACAAACGAATGCTAAAAATATGTACTTGGAATGCAAACGGACTTTTGCAAAAACTCGACGAATTGGAAATAATCATGCGTGAAAAAGATATTGATATTTGTTTGACTTCTGAAACACACGTAAAAAAGGAATCGCATCTAAAAATAAAAGGCTATAATGATTACCACGCATGTCACCCTTCGGGAAAAGCGAGAGACGGATCATCGTTATTGATTAAAGACTGCATCGAACAATCCGAAGACCTAAAGATAGAACTTGAAACTTTGCAACTGTGCACGATTCGAGTTAAAAATAACCAGCGCACTCTTAAAATCTCATCTATCTACTGTCCGCGCTTGAAAAATCTGATTTTACTAACTTGTTTGAATCGCTGAAACCTAATTTTATCAGCGGCGGCGACTTTAATGCGAAACATACGTTCTGGGTCTCAAGATACAGCTCGAAAAAAGGTAGAATGCTCTATGGGGCAGGTATGGAGTACAGTTGCGATTTCCATTCGACGGGTAAACCCACTTACTGGCCAACTGATACTTCGAAAATACCTGACCTGATCGACTTTTTCGTTGTGAAAGGAATATCTACCAACCACATAAAAGTCGAAGACTGCTTTGATCTGTCGTCTGATCATTCCCCGGTTATTTTAACAATCAGCGAAAAACTAGTCTATAACCTAGAGCCAGCGAGATTAACGGGTCGAACAACTAACTGGGAAGGCTTTAGGAACGAAATTCAAGATAATGTTGAACTAAGCGTTCCACTTACGACACCCTATGAACTTGAGGTTGAAGTTGATCGCTTCGATGAGATCGTACAGCTCGCCTCTTGGAATAATACGCCTAATCCAAGGAAAACGCCGGACAGACACGGTTTGCGATATCCTGCGGAAATAAAAGAATTTGTTAAGGAAAAAAGAAAAGCTCGTAAAAAATGGCAACAGAGTTGTGCTCCACAACATAAAGCACACTTAAATCGTCTGTGCAATTTGTTGAAGAAGACTATTAAAGATTTTAAGAATCGTGCAATAGCCTCTTACCAAGAAATAAATTTATCAACACCCGATTTCAAATGCTACCGAAACGATCGAATTGATCGAAGAGGTGGTGGTGTTGCAATACTTATTAGAAGGTCAATTCAGCATTCGCCTTTGCCTATTCTAAGAACATGTCAGGTGGAAAATGTAGGTATTGAAATAAAACTAAAAAATCAGAAATTAATAAAGGCTTTTTGTGTTTATTTTCCTGGGGGTTCTACATCAGCTGAAAAGCGATTAAGTTTTAAAAATGACTTAAGAAAACTCCTAACAATAAATGGCGATTTCTTAATTGCAGGAGACATAAACTGCCGTCATAGAAATTGGGGTTGTATTCGAGCAAATGCATGGGGTAATATACTTTCTAATCTATCTGTCACGTTGCCTATTTCTGTGCTGTTTCCTGCTTGTCCCACTTATTTTCCTCCTGGTTCTCGTGGTAGTCCTTCTGTCCTTGACTTAATTATTACAAATGTGCCTAGTCTAGTCACTCAACCATTATGTTTAAATGAACTTAGCTCTGATCATAACCCTGTTGTTTGTCAACTTTTTTGGTCAGGGGAAAAAAAGGTGCAATACATACAAGATTTTAAAAGCGCGAACTGGACGCGATTCCGTTCTGAGCTCAAATATAGACTTCGTAGTATTCCAATGACCATAGATAATATTACGTGCAAGGAAGATGTCGATTCTATTATCAACGTTTTTACCGAAAATATCTTAAGCTCTGTCGAACAATCGGTGCCAAAAATTCCACTAACGAACAACTCCAGAAAACTTCCTTCCCATATCTTGGAGCTCATTAAGTTAAGGAACATTAGCAGAAGACATTGGCAAAAATATCGCCAACCCATATTTCGTTATCAGACGCTTTATTTGAAAAAAACTGGTTTGTAATGAATTTCGGCAATATCGAAACATAGAATGGAACAGGAAACTTAATTGTTTGGACAAAAACGCAAAACCATTCTGGAATATTGTGAAGGTGGTAAAAACAAAAAACCGACAGGTGCCGTTTCTCAAAAACGCATCTAGTTCTTACTTCACCGACATTGAGAAAGCAAATGCACTTGCCCGTAGTTTTGCAAATAATCATACAGTATCTCAACACCTAGGTGATGCATATACGAATAATCTGGTAGCTAACACGATCCAAGCTTTCCTGCTGCAAATGAAAATTGCATATCCAATTTGTTTATAAATAAAGACGACATAGAATTTATTGTCAATAACCTGCGCATCAGAAAAGTAGGAGGCACTGACCTGATACGAAATATATATTTAAAACAACTACCTAAGACTGGGATTAAATATATAACTTTTATAATAAACGCTTGCATAAAATTACAATACTTCCCCGATGCGTGGAAAAAAGCTAAAGTGGTACCCATTCCAAAAGTTGGTAAGCCTCCAGAGTGCCCAGAAAGCTATAGGCCTATTAGCTTACTAAGCAACCTAAGTAAATTGTATGAAAAAGTTATACAAGAACACATTTTAAGATTTATCAGTAATCATAACATTTATCCTAAAGAACAATTTGGCTTTAGACGGTATCACAATACTTCCCATCAGGTACTAAGAATTTGTAACGCTGTTAGAAATAATCGATCACAAGCTAAATCGACAGGTATGATACTTTTAGACATCGAGAAGGCATTTGATTCGGTTTGGCACGATGGCCTAACATACAAAATGATAAATTTAAGCTTTCCTCCGTCTCTTTGTAAAATAGTGCAGTCTTTCTTGTCTAATCGTTGTTTTAATGTCCACGTAAATAGCAGCGTTTCTGATTTGATTGTCTTTAATTCCGGTGTACCACAAGGCTCAGTTCTTGGACCGGTGCTCTATAATATATATACGTCCGATTTTCCCAATTTACCGAACTGTGACATAGCTATTTTCGCAGATGACACTGCAATATATTCATCCCATCAATTCGCTCTCAATATTGAGAGGAATTTAAAAGAGGGGATGGATATATTAGTGAAATATTACAGCAGATGGAAAATAAAGTTAAATGAAGGTAAAACCAAAGCGATCTTTTTCACGCGAAAAAGAAAAGCCTGTTTTCTCCCCAGCAATCAACTCCAAGTAAATGGAATCAACATAAATTGGGAACCATCGATAAGATACTTAGGTATTCACTTGGACACTAAATTAACGTTTAAAAGCCACATTAATAACACGGTAAAGAAAATCGGCATTGCGATAAAGATGTTGTATCGGTTCATTAATCGAAAGTCTTCACTCTCAAATGAAAATAAAATTATTCTTTACAAAATTATCTTTCAGGCAATTTTACTGTATGGTTGCCAAGTATGGGGTGACTCTGCAGCCTGCCATATAAAAAAATTGCAAGTATCACAAAATAAAATACTAAAAATGATGCTTAACTTGCCATGGCGCTACTCAACCTAAGACCTCCATGAAAAGGCGAATGTTGAATTGATCTCACTTAGGATCCAAAAGCTTAGAGACAAATTTCTCACAAGATGTAGTTTTGTTGACAATCCTCTGGTCAATGAATTAAATACTTAAGAGTGTAAACCATCATATATTCATGTATTTGCTCATCGAAACTCGTCATTGTTATCGTTAATTTATTATTGCGTTTTAATTTGTTTAACTTATTATTGGCTATACTACTTATTTCTATATGTTTATTTATTTAATTTATTTATTTATATTTATTTGCTTTATTTATTTATCTATTTATTTATTTATTTATTTATTCATTTGTTGTTATATTCTTTAATAATTTATGTTTTATTTGTTAAATTTATGTTTCATTTGTTAAATTTATTTATTTATTTGTTAAATTTATTTATTTATTTATTTATTTATTTATTTATTTGTTCAATTTATTTATTTATTTGTTTAATTTATTTATTTATTTGTTAAATTTATTTATTTATTTGTTAAATTTATTTATTTATTTGTTAAATTTATTTATTTATTTATTTGTTAAATTTATTTATTCATTTATTTATGTATTATTAATCTATCTATGTCCTTATTTATTTATTTATTTATAAATTATTTATTTGTTCATTTACATATTGTTTTATCTCTCTTCACTTCTATTTTTTTTTTTTTTTTTATATTCAATTTTCTGTTTTATAAAGCGAACAATATTTTTCTTTTTTTTTCTGTTCTTTGAATTGAAGGTTTTCTTTCGTATTTTTCCTTCAGAGTTAATTTTTGTCATTTATATAGTTTAATAAAATAATATACTATATTTAAGTAGAAAGATAATAAAAATTATCGTATTACTTATGTAAAATGTGCGGTTACAAATTACCTATGTAAACTTATTATACGAAATCAATAAAATCTAATCTAAATTGAAAGTTTAACAGCGAAAAGAGATTCCAATTATTCACTTTGGAAAGCTGTAAAAGGCACCAAAAGGCCCAAAGTCCCCGCGCCGCCAATCAAATTAAATCAAAATGAATGGGCGAGGGAAGATAAAGAAAAAGCGGACGTCTTTGCGGCCCACCTGGAAGAAACATTTAAACCGTACGATGGTCAAGTGGTTTACGATAACCGCAATAGGCTGGATTTACCATCTGACGATTTGACGGTCACAAGTGCAACGCTAAGGGAACTCAAACATGAGATCGAGAATCTAAAACCTAAGAAATCTCGTGGTCATGATTTGATTACCGGAGAAATTCTCAAAGTTTTACCTAGAAAAGCATTGCTTAAGCTTCTCCATATTGTAAATGCTGCACTTAGATTAAAACACGTGCCGAGCCAATGGAAAGTTGCGGAAGTCATAATGGTTTTAAAACCAGGAAAACCGCCAAATGAGGTAAAATCGTATAGACCAATTTGGCTTCTTCCAATCATATCGAAAGTTTTCGAGAAGATATTATTAAAGCGTCTCCAACCGGTTATAGAAGAAAATAATCTTATCCCCGACCACCAGTTTGGGTTCAGAAGTAAGCATTCGACGATTGACCAGGTGCATATAATTACTGACGTAATCGAGAAAGTATTTGAAGAAAAAAAGATTTGCTCAAGCGTATTTCTTGACGTCTCGCAAGCCTTTGATAAGGTGTGGCATGATGGCTTGAAATTCAAACTACGACAAGTTCTCCCAGTATGCTTATTCGATATTCTAGAATCATATCTCGGGAATAGAATCTTTCGTGTTAGACATGGAGTCGAATACTCGGAGCTCAAAGAAATTTCGGCCGGAGTACCGCAAGGAAACGTTCTTGGGGCGCTTCTCTATTTGCTATATACTCGTGATATACCGAACGAAGATGGCACTATCCTTGCTACGTTTGCCGATGACACCGCTATCCTAGCAGTAGGTAAAACAATCGAAGAAACGACTGCAAAACTGCAAAATGCACTGAATAATGTAAATGAATGGACGAGGGACTGGCGGATCGCCCTCAACGAATCTAAATCTGTTCACGTGAATTTCACTTACAAGAAAACTAATGACTTGCCAATTTTCCTAAACTCGGCCCGAATACCTTTTGCAAACGAGGCCAAATACCTGGGAATGACACTCGACGCAAGACTGAAATGGAATTCGCACGTGAAAATGAAACGTAAAGAACTCGAAATCAAATATAGCGAAATGTACTGGTTACTCGGAAAACATTCCCAGCTCAGTACTGAGAACAAACTGCTTTTATACAAGCAAGTGCTAAAGCCGGTGTGGACCTACGGTATACAACTTTGGGGTTGTACCAAGAAAACAAATGCAAATATTTTACAAGATTTTCAAAATAAAGTGCTAAGAGAAATTGTCCAAGCACCGTGGTATAGTAGAAACGACGATATCCACAGGGATCTCGGAATTCCGACAATCGAAGCTGAAACTAGAAGCTTCGCGAAAAAGCATAGAAACCGACTAATCGGTCACGTCAACAATACAGTCCTACAAATTTTGGATGAGAGCAATTTATTACGCTGACTACAAAGGACGAAACCTTTCGACTTGGGGAGATAATGACAAACCGCGTCTAGACTGCGGATTATGCTAGATCTTTCAGTGGAAAGAAACCTGCCAAACGTTTTTATTTCATGATAGAAAAATTGCTTGATAAGTTAATACTTAGTTGCGATATCTAACAAATTTATATCGAAGGGTGGTGTTTTTTCAGTCAGTAAGAATCTGACACTACTATGAACACGTGCTTGGGAAAAAGAAAGATTGTTGATTCTATTTCATGCCTCTTTCCTAGAAATTTAATTCCCCCAGAGTTAAGACAACCTTTATTTCATCACATGGAAGTGCAATATACACAAGGTTAAAGAGATTAAGAGAGAATCCTACTGGAATACCGCGCGTATACGAGGCAGAGAAAAATAATATTTTTGTACAATGTCGAAGGGTGAATACATATATATTTTTATTCATAATCATATTCAGGTTTTCTAATCATTCTTAGCTCTTTGGACCACTACCTTGTTCATGTTTGAGGATAGCAGGAGCTGCAACTAGTTAAGCCTGCTCAATTATATAATTGTTTGGTGGTGGCGCTGGGACATCCTTATCCTGGGGTGCACTTTTAGCTGCACCGAACATTTTGTATGCTGCGTACGAAAACTTTAGAATGTTGTTAATGTTGTCTTGTATTCCTGTAATTAAGAACTAGATTAGTAATAATTACTCATAAACTAATAGAATACTAAACTAACTCACAGATTATTTGGTCTTCCGGGGGGAAAAAAATTGTCTTCGTCTTCCAAGTATGAGTTTGATGAACTTTGGCGACGACTATGACGACGATTGGGGATGAAATGTGTTGAAAATCCTGCTGTTGTGTTGTATTCCTGTAACTAAAAACATTATTAGTAACAATTACTCATAAACTAATAGAAAACTAAACTAACTCACCGATTATTTGGTCTGTATGAGTATGTGTTTGATGAACTTTGGCGACGACTATGACGACGACTATGGATGAAATGTGTTGAAAATCCTGCTGTTGTGTTGTATTCCTGTAATTAAAAACATTATTAGTAACAATTATATATGTACTAATAAAATACTAAACTAACTCACCGATTATTTGGCCTTCCGGGGAAAATGTTTGCTTTCGTCCTCGAAGTACAAGTCGATGGATGAACATTTTTGTCCACGTCTAGGGCGGCGACTGGGGATGAAAACTTGGAAAATGTCTGCAGCTGTCTTGAATTCCTGTAATGTAGAAGTATTATTAGTGATAATTATACGTGTACAAATAAAATACTAAACTAACTCACTGAATATTTGGTGTTCCAGAGAAAATATTTGCCTTCACCCTCAAAGTTCGAAGGGATGAACTTTCTCGACGTCTACGACGACGACTGGGGATGAAATCTTGGAAAATTTGTTGCTGTTGTGTTATGACCTGTAATTAAAATAAAATATTAATAACAATTACTCGTACTTTGTTATAACAAAATTCCTATATCTGAAATTACATGCTGACTCAAAAACTGTCATTCTTTTCAAATTCAACAAATGAGATGCAAGATGAAATGGACAAACAAAAACGGTAGGAATCGACGGTAGAATTTAACTTGATTGTTGTTGACATTCCTATTATTTTATTCATGGATCTTGATTTGACTTGATTTTAATGTTAAACGAAAAAAATTAATTGTCATTATACCGGCTCAAATAGGAATCAACGTGAGAAATCGTAGGAATCCTAGGAAGAGCGTTTAAAAGAAAACAGTCGCAGCAAACCGTCGTTTTCTTTGAGTGTATCCGCTATTGAAGTTTATTTGAGGCTTCCCCGTATGCAAGGGTTTATAATTAGGTCCTTGCGAGTAACACCGGCGAAACATCTTCATTTCGGCAACCTGTAAAGCTTGAATATGTTTGCCTGTGCTACCCAGTACTTCGACCTGTAGATCATTACTGGCCTTGTGCCCGTTTTGTACACTTTTCCTTTGAGTTTTGTTGGCTTCTTAAGATAGCATTATAAGTACGAGTAGGACAGTAAAACTTCACCATTTCATCCTATTGGTCACATCGTCATCGATTTTTCCATTCAGGCTCATAATTGAGCATAGCTAGGGGTTTGTACGGGACTCTTAACACTGATGTGGAGGCCATTTCTCTTCCAGAGGTCTTTTCCACTCATTTACCCAACTTCGGCTGAGAAAGTAGTGGTTTTACTGCAAGACACGCGGACCTGCGTGGTGCTTCTGGAGTATACGTACATATCTTGAATTAGCTTGACGTACGTTTCTGTAATGCAGTTTGCTCTATTTCTATCAAAATCTTCCTTCTTCTTCTTCCTTTTATCAGCGAGGCCATGATCCGAAAACAAGGGATCACAACCCTCCCACTTCACCGCATTTCTACTGATCCGCATGTGGGGTTCGCCTATTTGACCTCAGAAAATATCCGCAGGCCTGCCGATTTTGGATCACTCGGTTACTGAGGCCAATGAAATGCCGATGTCGTCGCATTTGTCTGATCCAGGCGTTTATAGGCCTGCCTTTCCTACATCGCGATGTCTTTGGAACGTGCATTGATATTGCCTTTTTAACAGGGTTCAAATGATCTCTTCTTTGAACGTGGCAATACCAACTGAGCCGGTCACGCTCTATTTTTTGTACGATGGTTTCCTTGATGTGAAAGCTTCCACGGATCTTCGAACTTCTTATTCGATCAAGCTTTGTCACTCCTGCTGTCATGCGAAGCATCTTCATCTCAGCTGCCGTTAATTTACTCTCATACTTTTTGTACATCGTCCAACATTGTGAACCGTATGTGAGCGCTGGACGTACAACTGCGGTGTATAGCCTTCCTTTCAACTTAGGGGGCATTTTTCTGTCACAGAAGATAGCGGAATTTTCTCGCCACTTCATCCACCCTACGCTTACACGATGATTGATGTCGTCATCACAAGTTGCTTTGCTATTGATCATAGATCCCAGATATTTGAACTTTTCGCACTTGGGAAGCACTGTTCCATTCAAATAAATGTCTGGAATAGGCCTGAGTGGATCAGAGAACGGGCAGCACAAGTACTCTGTCTTTTTTGAACTAATGCGATACCCATTTCCCTCCAAAACGTCCACCCACACATTAAGTGCTCGTTGCAGGGATGTAGGATCCTCACTTATGATGGCTCCATCGTCAGCAAAGAATAACTGATGTACCTTGGGGTCCATCACTTTACCTTCAAGCAGATAATCAAGGACTGTAATAAAGAGCAAAGGACTTAAAACGCTTCCCTGGTGTACCCCGACTTTGATTGGGAACTCTTCGGTTACTCCAGCGGGGCATCTTACTTTTGTCTTTGCTCCTTCGTACATGTCCATAATCATCTGTACATAGGTTTCTGGAATCCCTCGATGTCTTAGCGCCACCCATATCAGATCTCGTGGTTGTCTGTCGAATGCCTTTTCAAAGTCAACCAATACAATATGCAAATCCCTTAAGGAATCACGATGTTTTTCCATTATGATCCTTATACTTTGGATTGCATCTGTGGTTGATTTACCCGAGACAAACCCGCACTGATCATCAGATAACCGTATTATTTTTCGCAGTCGGCCACCTAATACCCGCTCAACGATCTTCATGGTGTGTGACATCAGCTTGATCGAACGGTAGTTATCACAGTTTCGCGTATCACCCTTCCCTTTGTATACAGGGAGAAGGTAACTTTCCCTCCATTCATTCGGCATTGGATCACCTCTCACGAATTTGGAGATGAGAATTCTGAGCCATCTGAACCCGATATCTCCCATCTTTTTCCAGAACTCAGAGGGTATTTCGTCTGGCCCAATCGCTTTTCGGTTTTTGGAGTATTTGACCGCCTCACTAACTTCGGGTTAGTAATGTTAGTAATGTCGGGTATTTCTTCACAGTTAGGGGTGGCTCTTGGAAAGTATAGCCGGGGAAACTGTTCATTCAAAAGCTCTTCACAATACTGCCGCCACCTCTGCAGAATTTTGTCGTCATCCACAAGAAGCTGGCCATGAGCATTGTTAATGAACTTTGGCGAACGAATCTCCTGAGCATTCTTCCTTCTTTGGGCGGCTATTTTGAAGATAGTGGCACTCTTGTTCATATTGTGTCTTCGCAGCTCCTGGATAGCCTGGATAGCCTTTGCATCAGCAACTGGGGAAAATATTTTATTTTACCTCTTGATTTTCTCAGAGACCCTTGTTTGTTTGCTTTTCTTTGGTGTTTTCATAAAAATTTCTGTTAGCAGGAGACGGTGTTGTCGAGCGATTGCCTCTCCCAGGATCACTTTGCAATCTTTTACTCGAGGCTTCATGAAACTGCCTACCAAATGGTAGTCAATCTGAGTTTCATCTCCACCACTGCTGTAAGTGATCAGGTGTCGGCTTTTTTTGATGAACATGGTATTTAACACGATAAGACCGTGTGATTTGCACATGCTTAGGATGTCTTCACCAGGAAGGTTCCTGGTGCCATATCCTAGTCCTCCATGGCAGTCTTCATAGTCTTCGTTTGATTTCCCGACATGTCCATTCAAATCTCCTCCAACAAACAGAAATTCTTCCTTTGGGATGTTCTTAAGGAGATTGTGGAAATCTAGCCAAAATGCATCTTTATCTCTCCGATTGTACCCATCGTGGGGAGCATATGCACTGACAATATTCCACACCTCTCCTTGTATTACTAGTTTGAGAGACATCAAACGGTCGCTGGACTTCGAAATGCTCAAGACGTTTCCAAGTAGCTCTGCCGCAAGGATGATACCGATTCCGTTCCTAGCCTTTTCCGTTCCGTAGTAGAACATCTTGTAATCTTTTGTCCTAACGTCCAAGAAACGCGCCCGATTCCCGGTGTTTTTCCATTTCGTCTCTTGGACACACAAGATGTCTACCCGCCTTCTATTCATCATCTCTTCCAGCTCGTAACTTCGACCGGTCATGCTTCCAACGTTCCAACTCGCGACCCTTAAATTGCGTCCAAACTGTTTCATTATGTTGCTAGCCCCCGGAATCCGTATAGCTCTGACCCGAACATTTCTGCTCGGTCCAGGATCAGTACCATGCACAGCAGTGGTAGTGCCTGGCGGGGTAATGCCTTTCCTTTTTGCAAGTATTATCATAATGATACAGTTTTGCAATACAATTTTTGCACCATATTGCGATGGTGTTTGTTGTTTGACACGTGCATGCTCCTGTTTTAGTATTGTTTGATCTATCAAAATCTTCCTCTAGGTCAATTAACACAATATGCAAATTGACTTTCTTCATGTTGTATTTTTCAACAAGTATTTTTGAATTGTATCTGTTCTTTAGTGTCCACTAACGAATCCCGATGGTTCTCACGCTTTATGTATGACCGTTGCTATTCCTCCAGGTATCTGGTATGTACATCTAGTGTCGTATACTTGGAGAATTGTATTCTTAACCATCAAATTCCATCTATGCCGACCATTTTCCATACCTCTGCAGGTATTTGTGTCGGACCCTGTGGCTTTCCTGTTTTAATCTTGGATGCAGAAAAACGCGAAGAAGAAGGCCATTCGGCTATACTTTCCAAGAGACACCATTACCTATGAAAAAATACCCGACATTACAGTCGAAGAAGTTAGTGAGGAGATCAAATACTCCAAAAACGAAAAGCGGTTGGGCCACACGAGATGCCCTCTTAGTTCTGGAAAAAGATGGGAGACATCGGGTTCAGATGGTTCAGAATTCTCATCTCCAAATTTTTGAGAGGTGATCCAATACCAATGGACGGAAAGCTGACTACAGTTCGATGAAGCTGATGTCACACACCATGAAGATCGTATTAGGTAGCCAACTGCGAAAAATAATACGGCTGTCTGATGATCACTGCAGGTTAGTCGCGGGTAAATCAACCACAGATGCAATCCAAAGTATAAGCATCGTAATGGAAAAACATCGTGATTCCTTGAAGGATTTGTATATTGTATTGGTTGACTTTGAAAAGTCAGTCGACAGACAACCACGAGATCTGATATGGGTGGCGCCAACACATCGAGGTGTTCCAGAAACCTATGTACATATGATCATGGACGTGTACAAAGGAGCAGAAATAAAAATGATTGGCAGGTTACTTTCATGCATGTTCCGCAATTTAGAGGCGGTTAATCCTTATCTCGCCACGTCGAATGGTTTCGTCCTTTGTAGTCAGCGCAATAAATTGATCTCATCTAAAATTTGTAGGACTGTATTGTTGACATTTCAAATTAGTCAGTTTCTATGCTTTCTCGCGAAGCTTCTAATTTCAGCTTCGATTGTCGGAATTCTGAGATCCCTATGGATATCGTCGATTCTAGTATATAACGGTGCTTGGACAATTTCTCTTAGCACTTTATTTTGAAAAGTTTGTAAAATATTGTCATTTGTTTTCTTGGTCAAAGTTGTATACCGTAGATCCACACCAGCTTTAGCACTTGCTTGTATAAAAGCAGTTTGTTCTCAGTAATGAGCTGGGAACGTTTTCCGAGTAACCCATTTCTCTATATTTGATTTCAAGACCTTTGCGCTTCATTTTCACGTGCGACTTCCATTTCAGCCTTGCGTCGAGTGTCATTCCCAGGTATTTGGCCTCGTTTTTAAAATGTATTCGGGCAAAGTTTAGAAAAATTGGCAAGTCATTAGTTTTCTTATAAGTGCAATTCAACTGAACCGATTTAGATTAGTTGAGGGCGATCCGCCAGTCCCTCGTCCATTCAGTGCCATCTTCTTTTGGTATATGACGAGTATATGGCAGATAGAGAAGCGGCCCAAGAACGCTTCCTTGCGGTACGTCGCCCGAAATATTTTTGAGCTCCGAGTATTCGTTTTCATGTCTAACACGGAAAAGTATATTTCCGAGATGCGATTCTATGCACCTGGTCAATCGTCGAATGCTTACTTCATAACCCAAACTGGTAGTCAGGGATAAGATTATTTTCTTCTATAACCGGTTAGAGACGCCTTAGTAATATCCTCTCGAAAATTTTGGATATGACTGGAAGAAGCGAAATTGGTTTATACGATTTTACCTCACATGGCGGCTTTCCTGGTTTTTAAACCATTATGACTTCCGCAACTTCCCATTGGCTCGGCACGTGTTTTAATCTGAGCGCAGCATTTACAATATGGAGAAGCTTAATCAATGCTTTTCTATGTAGAACTTTGAGAATTTCTACAGTAATCAAATCATAACCAGGAGCTTATTATTATTTATTATTATTTGTGTAGAGTTATTTTGCACTACGACCTAATGGTCTATTGTGCCCCCTGCTAATACCTTGGAGAGGTTTGTTCCCTTGTTAGAGTCCCCTTCGCAATTGCAATTCCCGACGAATTGTGTTTGAAGGTCATATGCTCTTACTTTGCGTCGGCGAGAATAGTTCACCTTAGAGCTCTTTCTCTAGACCAGTTTCTTTTAAGAATATGAGAATGAGAAGTGGGTCCATGGTTGGCATATCCTCTTCTGATACTTGGTATTTGCCCAAGTATTTCAATCTTTCAATCTTCCAGAAGGTGCTCCAGAGTCTCACATGACTCGTTGCAGAATCTGCAAAGGCCTTCATTTGTTATACCTAGTTTCCGTAGATGCTCCCTGAGTTTGCAGTGCCCCATTAAGAAGCCTGTTAGGATCCATAGGCTATTCTTGCTAAGGCAGATGCAGGCTACGAATCTTTCCCGGTTGTAACATCCCAGTAGGTTCTTAGCTTGCCTCAGGCCTGTTGTGTTGTTCCAGGTTCTTGCCCTGTCTTCTCTCTCCATTTTCCTGAATTTCTGGCGTATGGTGTGTTCCCCCATTTCACAGAATGGTTCAGGTCCAATGAAGGGTTCTGCAGCCCCTTGTGCACTGGCCCATGGGTTCTGAGTGCTTGGTTCTTGGCCCAAATACGCCCGCCCCTGTGCCCTCTTCAGTTCTCGAACCGTCTGTGTACCACTTTATCGTGTGGCTGCCCAGTCCGTATATCGTGGATTCGTTCCTCCACTTTTTCTTGTTACTTACCTTTGTACTAAAGTTTTTTCCAAAGTTAAATTTCCTGATACTGTCGTCCCTGGGGACGGCCAGAAGGAGAAGTTTTTTGAGAAGTGCATCGTATTCTCTCGAACCAACACATTTCTTCCTTCCAATACCTTCTATTGCCATCCTTAGGATCGTCCGCCGTGCATTTTGCTCCACTACAAGATGGAGCGGTGTTAGCTCCAGGAGTACTTCCATGGCTGCAGTTGGATACGTTCGCATGGCCCCAGTGATGCAGAGGCACGCAAGTCTTTGCACTTCAGTGGGTGTCTCCCTCGTAGTGACTAGACTAGTTCGCTTTGCCCATGCTATTTTTCCATAAGTGATCATTGGTCTCACAATGGCAATATTCATACATCTTAGAATGTTTGGGCTAAACCCCCAAGACTTACCCGCTAGGCTTCTGCATATCATTAGAGTACGGGTAGCTTTTTTGGATATCTCCTCTATGTGTTTCTTCCACAAGAGTTTGCTATCTAGGTGCAGTCCTAGATATTTCACTTCCTTTACCGGTGCCAGTATCGTGCCCGACAGTCGGATTGGCTTCAGTTCAAGTTTTCTCTTCCTCGTGAACGGTACTATTGTGGTTTTGGTCAGGGTTTATATTGAGCCCAGCCGTGCTGCACCATTCTTGAGTTACTGTTAGGACCCTTTGTATAATATCACATAGGGTTTCCTCGAATTTCCCCCTGGCAATCAGTACAATGTCATCAGCGTAGGCTTGACAATTAATTCCTAGGCTTGTTAATTTTCCAAGAAGCTCATCCACAATAAGACTCCACATCAGGGGAGATAACACCCCTCCTTGTGGGCATCCTCTTGTTGTGTTGACCCTGATAATTCTACGTGATGTTTGAGTTTCTGCTGATCTTGTTCTCAGCAACTCATACATCCACTTAGATATTGTTCTGCTAACTCCCTTTCTGTCAAGGGCTCGTTTAATAGCTTCATGTGAAGTGTTATCAAATGCCCCTTCAATGTCTAGGAAGGCGCAGACTCCTATCTCTTTTGTTACAAGAGCACTTTGGATTGTTTCCGTCAGCTGACAGCTCTGTATGCATGCTGACGATAATGCAGTGGGGATGCATTAAGTATATCCTCCCTTGAATGGTTGTCCACAGCTTTCTCCATTGTTTTGAGAAGAACATCTTTAGCTTTAGTAAAGCTGCCGTCAGGTTTTTTAAGGCATGTTGGCATTCCCCCGATTTTGCAAGAGCTTTATGTAACCTAGCTGCAGCAGGAGTGATGTTTATTGTCTCACAGAACTTCCTGAAGCTTTCTTTTTTCGTCCTTCTTAACTCCTTGTTGTAGTTTGTGAGTGCCGCCCTGTAGCTTTGCCAATCCCCATTACGTTTTGCTCTGTTAAACAACTTGCGTCTATCAGAGCGTAACTTTGTTAGGTTGCTGCTCCACCATGCACATCTTTCCCACCCTTTCAAGGGATGAACAAAGAATGAATGAATTCTAGTAAAGACTCACCCCTGGTATTGGTGTTGATGCTCCATATAACATTGTGAGCATTGGCGACACATCCAATCAGCAGCGGCATTTGAAGCTTATTACAGTACTCCACTAAGCGCTGTAGTTCTATTGGGACAGCTGATTCATCCCCAGCACAGCATGCAGAAGCGATGATGATGGTGCGGTGTACTCCGTCGATGTTCAAGGAAACCTGTAATGGCACCAAGTCTCGCGTCGCAAATTCTGAAAGTAGGAGAGAGTAAATTTTGTTATTGATAAGGATACATGCCCTTGGATTGGTCACCCTTATATCCCAAATTACCTTTGCATCCTTACATGACCGTCCTTTGACTCCTCCTTTCAAGATCCATGGCTCTTAAATCAATACAATGTCCATTTTTTGCTTTGTAAACATCCTAGCTATTGCAGCTAATGCCGCTATGGCGTGGTGGTTGTTTACCTGGGCGATCTTTATTTTACTGGTGGAGGTCATCGAGCTAGTGCTCGACGGGGGCTGTTGCCCCACTCTCCGCCAGCAGAATCTCTTCTTCCTCCAGGTTAATGTTCAGAGGGAGAGAGATTACTGTACTGTTTATGTCCTCCTCAGATAACGAGTCATCTGAGATGGACATAAATTCATCTGCGCTCCGAGCGTCCTGTTCTGCAGTTGCAGTTGGTGTTTCGACCGTCAGTGGAACTGGATTCTCCATTTCCGGTGGTGTCTCCTCTGAGGCTGCTTTCGAGCTGGTACTATGCCCTGTGCTCTCCTCCAGCTTCTTGATTCCACCCACCGTCACTCTGCCAAACCGGTAGCTCAGAGAGCAGTTTTTAGCCTTAATGGCTTCAAAAGACTCTTGGTGAATTTCGAGGGCCAGTATCTGCCCAGTCCCCTCGCTGCGACCATACAAAACCTTCCATGCCTTGATGTTCAGGTCATCATTCTGCACTTCTAGGAGTGCCAAAGAGGTTTGGTAATCCTGATCCACGCTGCGTGGTAGAAAGACGGTGATGGAATGGGCACGTGGTATTTCCACACTGCCGCGTGCAGTAAGGCCCACCCCTTTCCAACCCTTCAGTTTGGGAGCTACGGTCTTCAGCCATTCCACCGTTTGTGGAGTCTCGCAGTCGACCAGTAGCATGCCATTCTTGAAATGAACGTCCTGGAACTTGAGCTTATGCTCCCTTCACAGGATCATTTTCGCCGCGATGGCGTACTCGAGTGCTTTCAGGTCCCCAGCATCGAGCATTTCCTGTGGGTAATTCACAGGAAGTACCGCAACCTGCTCAGTCTTTGCGACCTCAGCATGTTTTCCACCAGCCGGAGCTGCCCCAGCAGCCACAGCATAGCTTCTGCCAGCTGAGACAGCGCTAGCATTCGCAGGCTCTGCCTGTGGCCTCTTAGCGCTCTCCTCGGTCCTCGGCCTTTCCTGCACATTATATGCAGGGGGTTTTATGGCACAGCGGTGGAGTCGGGCTTTGCCCTATGTTCCTCCGCCTTTTTACTGGCATCCTCAGGTGCAAGGCCCTTTTCGAGGTAGCGCAGGTACCATCGAGATCCCGCACCGCTCAGACCCCTTCTCAGGAGGTCGTCCTTGCCTCCCGGTTGCCCAGGTGGCGGCATCAGCGGGCAAGCTCGCTTCCTCTTGGTCGGTGCGGCATTGGATTGAGGAACTGTAGGTGTCCGAGCTATGCCCGAACTCCTTGCCTCATTATCCACCTTAGCCACTTTGCCCAAAGATCTTGGTTCGTTACAACTTAAGCTCTCGCACCACGTCAAGGTGTCTGCCAAGCGACAGAACCAGGAGCTTTCTTAGGTTTTAGATTTTCGACTTCATGTTTGAGTTCCCTTAGCGTTGTGAGTGTTAAATCGTCAGATGGAAAACCCGGCCTATTGATGTTTTCGTAAACCACTTGACTATCGCACAGTTTGAAGGTTTCTTCCAGGTCGCAAAGACGTCCGCTTTTTCTTTATCTTCCCTTGCCCATTCATTTTGATTTAATTTAATTGGCGGCGAAGTAAGATGCCCGCGTCTTAAGTCCTTTGCTCTTTATTGCAATCCTTGATTATCTGCTTGAAGGTAAAGTGACGGACTTCAAGGTACATCATTTATTCGTTGCTGATGATGGAGCCATCGTAAGTGAGGATCCTACGTCCCTGAAACGAGCACATGATGTATAGGTGGACGTTTTGGAGGGAAATGAGTTTTGCACCAGTTCAAAAAAGACAGAGTCCTTGTGCTGCCTGTTCTCTGATCCACTCAGGCCTATTGCACACATTAATTTGAATAGAACAGTGATTCCTAAGTGCGAAAGGTTCAAATGTCTTGGATCATGATTAATAGCGAAGCAACCTGTGATGACAACATCAATCATCGCGTAAGCGTAGAGTGAATGAAATGGTCTTCTGTGACCGAAAAATGCCCCCTAAATTGAAAGGAAGGCTGTACATTCATATAAACATATATATATATATATATATATATATATATATATATATATATGACAAGAAAGACCTAAGCCTGTGCGTCTACTTTACTTTTTTTTTAATATTTCATCTATTCAAATTCATTAAATGTGCATCAATTACGACCGTATCCGAAAACGAGCTTTGGCTACCGTTTAGTTAAGTGGGAAATACACGATACAACTGTTGTACCAATAGTTTAACAGCTTTGGTGTTGTAAACGATAATTGTATCGTGTGTGTTCACACAACCGACCGTTGTACCGATATCGTATGGTCGCATGGCCTTGACTGTACACATGCACAGATTGAATGGAAATTACGTATGTGGTGTGTATGTGTAAAATGACTGAATAAAATGTCTAGTTGTACGTAAATCGTACGCAGATTGTATAATGTGTGCGCTGCATACAACAGTTAGACTGATGTCGGTACGACGCGAGGGTTGTATCGTGTATGCCCACCTTACATCACTTTTCCGCTTATGAGATACATAATGTATGTCATACATTTTCGCTATAAAAATCATTGCATGGTGCTGTAAGTGTTAGAAAAAACTGCCACAATTATTAGCAATAGTTGGGAAACTAATCTTCCCCGCTGTATTTAATACTCGTAAGACAAAGTAATTCCACTGAAACTTTATTGTCAAAGGGAAATACGCTAGCACGTGCCCAGTCCAGTTTTTGTTTACTTACGTTTGTAACACATACATGCATATACACCCTCTTCATTAATTTCTTTTTATTATTACTTTGGAATTTGGAATTTGTTTGAAGGCTTATAGCCAGCCATTTAATATAAAAACTCATATCAAAATGGGTCTCTCACTTAGACATAGCATCACCACTGATTAGACTGGCAAAAAAGCGTCAACAAAACTTTCGGAGGGTGTGTTAGGTCATCCGATAAGGTTGACCTCTTCTTATGTTCTTAGAGGTGCTGAAATATTTGCAGCATTTTTTTTCAAAATAACATACAAATTTAGAGACGTGTATTGTATATAATTTAAAACAGTGTTAATTCCGTTTTATTTTTTGGGTGGAGTCGGTTTAATTACTTTTATCAACACAATTCATCCCAGACTCTATAATCAATTAAGCAGTGCAAAAGTGCGAGGATCAAAGTTCATAAATTTGTTGTCACCGATTCTGTGAAAAGTAACTACCAATGGTCCATCTGTTTTAAGTTTTAGTTTGAGACAAGGACTTGAGGAGAACAGTTCAGTCACATACAATAGAAATTGTGGAGGCGTTAACACATTACGCAATTCCAATTTGGATTAACTATATTGAAAAGTATTTAGTTAACTAATAAGTGTTTGTTTAAAATCTTAAAAGTATTTAATTGTGACGGTGATTTGTTTTACTATTATATTATTCAAATCGGTTGCTGTAATTTTCTGCAAAAATGAGTACTAACTCTATTCGGCAATTTCTTACCCAAACGTAAGTATCGCTTATGTGCTTTGAGGTCAATTTTTGCAATAGATTCAAATAGAAATCGAAAGACAGTGAATTTCAGTTATATTATAATACCTTTCTGTTTCATTACTTTTAGAATTAAGTTAATATTATAAATTAGGTTTCCATATTAGCATTATTATAAATTAGGTTTCCATATTAGAGTATATAGTATAGATACTATATTTGCTCTAACTAAGAATCGCAAAGTAAATTTATCTTTAGTCGAATATGCCCACAAAATTGTTATATTTGCAGACATATACCTATACATACATCCAATCAATTGACCAATAAATGTAACAATTATCTTGCGCTATTGATTTAGTGCATATGCGGTAAAAATAGCTGAAGTTGTGATATGATTGTATTGAAATTTCATGTTAACTCAAATATGGACGTACTAAACTTCCGTCAAGAACTTGCGCCATCATAAATCCACCAAAATGTTATCAGTACAAAGTCCAACTTAAAGAAGATAAAGGCGCTGGGGTATGAACTGTAATATAAAAGTTCAGTTCAAAGTCAGGTCAAGAGTGTTAATCGTTTCTTTGAAATCAAACATTCCCTTTGACATCTGAATAATTTATATTCATTTGACCCCTTATTAAAGAAAATAATTTTATTATCATTTATTTCTACTACCAAAATTGGAATGACAACTTGCGTCATAATAAATTTGCACTAAGAAAATGCGCGTTTCAATTAATAAGCATTAAAAGAAGAAAATAACACTGGCCAACAAAAAACAAATATTTTTTTTTCGTGCTTCGCAAATGTTTGTATTTTATGTGTTGGCATGAGATTATTTAAAATATGTAAGTCTGTAAAAAGACGAAGAAACGCCCATATTCTTAGAAAAATCTGTATAGTTAATAAAATAAAAATGCATGAACATTTTTAGATACTCATTCTTTTTTTAATTATTCTGAAGACTGTTTGATACCTTGTCTTTTATACAAATATGAAGGATGATCTCGTTGCGTGGCCCAACACAAATCTGAAAGCATTCTCGATGACCATTTTCCTTAATATCTCTTCTTCCTCGCCATAATGTCCTGATGAAATCTCTCCCTATGCTCGTCACTTACAGCACCTAAGTTTTCAATAAAAAACTCTAAATGGGAATCAAGGAAATGAATCTTCAAATCTACTTTTATCACACTTCAATGCCGAATTTCAAAGATCATTTTGGCCGGAACTACACATGTTAATACGCTTGATATACGCAGGTAGTAGAGCATCGCAAGGTGTATTGAATTTGGATTTTATTTAAATGAAATTTATGGTTTGTTAAATGTGATATGCCCCTTTTCATCCCTCTTAGGTTAATAGTAAGGGTATATGCATATATATATATATATATATATATATACTTTCTTTTAGTTGTTAAAGAGGAAACACAATCCCAGTGCACTTAAACTCTCCGGTTCATTCTACTACTGGCAAGAACATTTCTTTTATGCAGTGATTGCAGTAACGTTGATGTTATTCGATATCCTTTTTATACATATGACTGATGATTGCTGTTCCCTGCTGGGACTTGAACTTGCACACATCGGTTAAGGAGCAAACACACTACACACTGCATAAGTGTGCGTAATAATATACGAGCATGGGAATGCATTAGATACACCTTTATGCCTTTTATCAATTAATGGAAATGCTCATAACTTCTGCGTGGATCTCAATTTTACTTTGCGTACATATGTATGTAATGTATAGGTTTAGGCATATTTTGTTGTGTTCCGATACTATTCGCAATGGCTAAGATAATGTACTGTTTAGGTACTCTATGTAGATACTCGCTTTATGCTATGCCATTCATTTAACTTCGAAGATAATTTCCACTGCGACATTGAATTTCATACATAAACAGTTTTATTTTAACTATGTACATCGATATAGAGTTATTGCTTGATTCCGAGTCAGTGGTTCTATTCTTTGTTTCAAAGTAGAATCTTTATTTTGAGTATTAAACCTTTAAAAATACACAGAAATAACATTATACTAACTCGTACCTTTGTATTCTTAACTGCATCTCTCTCATTCTACTCCAGTATAATTTGCTACCAATTCAGAACAATAATCTTAAGACTAAGTTGGTATAGTTTGATTAATTCGTAATGACTAAAGCCATACATACATATACGTAGAATCAATACAAGTAAGACCAATATATGCATAAGTGGATGCATAACCCACACTATTAGACTTTTAAATGTACTTTTCTTTGTCGTCACGGGGAATATAGATTTTCCTACAAGTGAGTCACCGTCGTTTATCATCATTCACATTTAAAATCCACGAATGCGAATAAAATCTTAGTAATAATGTTGAACTATCAACTGCAAAAATCTTGAAAAAAAACCCCGATTTTTTTTTAAAGTCAAATGTTTCCGAAAAGTAGGAGTGGGCACAAATGTTACCGCCAAAGTTGTAGAAGCTAAATAGGTCCTGAGTTCAAAATATACTTTTTTAATTTCAAACAAACGTATAAAATAAATAAATAAAATAATAAAAGCCAACACTATACACAATGCATTCTCCTTTAGTTCCTCTAGTTACACTATATCATTACAGTGTCATAGTTAAATGTGAAATTGCTGTAATTTATAGTCTGTGGCATTAAGAATGTAACTGCCTTAAATTTAACTATAAATTTAAAAAAATTTCAGATATGGACTAAGGTAAGTTCTGACGAAATAAGCAACCAAATTAGCAAATCCACACACGGGTAAAATTGCAATTCTTTTCCACAGACTTGAAACAGATAAAAGAAAAACACCGCGTAGACAGACATATAATGTTTTTTTTTTGTTATGAATATTTTAATGGATTATATAGAAGGTATACATATGCTTTTATGTTGTCATCACGATCCGGCTCCATCTTTGTTATCAGACACTTGGTCCAAAGTCGAATAAAATTGATATTCTATGCCGTATAAACTTTTAGGGGCTTGAGTTTATTAAAAGATAAGAATTCAGATGTTAGTTGTATAAGCACGTGCGGTGTACATACGAGTATAACACTCTCACATTCGCATCACCCATCATCCACCAAAAGCCGCGCCTTTAAATTTCTTTTAACATATATGATCGCTTTTTAGGTGTATAGGTAGAATGTACATAACAACTAATGATCCCTTCTGATGTTATGAATTAACACTCTTTCATGAAGATAGACGTACATATTTATCTGTTTTATGCATTGATAACGATCACCAGCATTAAATGCATTATGTGAGATACTTGAATCTTCTTATCTTTCAGGGTAATGGCTTACAAGGCACAGCAAAAGAAGTTAGCAACGAACGAAACAGTGGTTGTTGAAACTGATAAAGGTCCAATCAAAGGGGCCAGGTGGAATTCTCTCTACGACCATAGTTATTACAGTTTTGAGAGAATACCCTTCGCCAAGCCGCCGCTAGATGAACTGCGTTTTAGGGCACCCGTCCCAATAGATCCCTGGACTGAAGTTAAGAACTGCACGCGAGTGTGCGAAGTGCCATTGCAGCAGAATTTCGTATTCAGTGCCTACAAAGGAACTGAAGATTGCTTGTATTTAAATGTTTATACAAAGAATGTAAGGATTATAGCCTAATTTTATATATTGTACGTACATCGTGTACTTATGATTATTTGCTACTTACAGTTGAATCCTGCAAAACCATTGCCTGTCATGGTGTACATCTTTGGTGGAGGTTATCAAATTGGTGACGCCAGTCGTGATCTTCACGGACCCGACTATCTTATGTCAAAGGATATTGTGCTTATTACCATCAATTACAGACTGGGAGCTTTTGGTTTGTTTAGCGCATAAGTCCGTAAAAGTATTTATGGTTTAATGATATTGATTCAAGGTTTCCTGAGTTTTAATGATAAAGAACTGAATATTCCCGGCAATGCTGGCCTTAAGGATCAAATTATGGGTCTACAATGGGTAAAAGAAAACTGTGCAAGATTTGGAGGAGATCCAAATAATATCACTCTATCTGGTGAGAGTGCGGGTGGAGCATCTGTTCACCTCCTTATGATGTGTCCAAAAGCTAAAGGATTGTTTCATAAGGCGATTATAACGTCAGGCAGTGTTTTGTCTTCATGGGCTTGCCAGCCGAATTTAAATTGGGCATATAGAATGGCCAAAATTCTAGGATATGTGGGTGACGAGAAAGAGGGCGATATTTATAAATTCTTATCCAGAGCCAGTGGCGCCAGTATTGTAAAGGCGTCAGTGAAAACTCCAACCGTTGAAGAGCTTCGTAATTCAATACAGTTTGCTTTTGGTCCATGCATAGAGCCATACATCACAGACCAATGTGTTATTTCCGAAGATCCTACAAAGATGCTAAAAAACTCATGGAGTAATGAGATTCCGCTTTTAATTGGAGGAAATTCTTTCGAAGGACTTTATTTTTATCCAGGTATTCTAGCTGATTGTCTTCTCACTTACCAGATTTTTGAACACTTGTTTTTTAGATATTATGGCTGACAGGGATGCAATGGTTAATCCCGATAACTACTTATACCTTGCCCCACAAGAGATAATAACCGACAGAAATAGTCAGCAATGTAAGGAGGTAAGCTTGAAGCTTTTAAAGGCACATTTTGGAGAAAAGAAACTAACAGCTGAAACCATAATGCAGTTTTTGGATGTAAGCTCACATTCAAACTAAAAAAGATTATTAGTAACTTTTATATTCTCTTCTAGTACCTTAGCTACAAGGTCTTTTGGCATGCTATTCATCGCACTGTATTGGCCCGATTAGAATACAGCTCACAGCCGACTTATCTCTTCCGATTTGACTTCGATTCTCCATTTTACAATCACATTCGTACATTGCGAGTTGGTAACATGTTCCGCGGTGTCAGTCATGCCGATGATGTAGGTTATCTATTCCACAGTATCTACGGTAAGAAACTTGCTGAAGATACTCCTGAGTACAAAACAATCCATAGAATGGTTGGAATTTGGACCAGTTTTGTTGAGAGAGCTAATCCCAATTGTGATGAAATAAGTGAAGTAGAATTTAATCCTGTTTCAAAAGATGACAAAATTCACAAATGTTTGAATATTTCTAATGATGTGGATTTTATTGATTTACCTGAAACCGAGAAGCTGGCGGTTTGGGATAGTGTATACACGCGAGAACAATTATATTAGTTAGGTCAAAGGCTGAAGTTTATAAGAAATAAGTAATATATAAGTCATAGTTGTTTATTTAGTAAATAAGTAAATACTTTCAAATAATATACTGCTCAAAAAGCCGATTAAAAGACCCTAATAAAGGGGATTAAACAAAATTATTTTTAATTGTTTTCTTTTTGTGTTCAAAAAACTGTTTAGATTGAACAAATTTTGATAGATCGAGTGTTTGAAGTAGAACGATGAACTCCTCTGGGGTTTAATACTTAAGAGTATAGTTCTCAATTTGGGAAAGAATAACTCACATTTTAAGGAGATCTACATTTTCCTATCCATTCACATTCAAAGTCAGATCTACATTGGCTGTATGCATTTCAGATATTCCGGTTCATCAAAGCAGTTGGACTAGAGGAAGTGCTCTAAATCGAGCACGCCATCGACTAGAGGCCTAGTTTGGGGAGCACAGTAGATCTACCATAGGTCGCAGTGCATTTGCGCCTCACTAATCACAATCATCTACTTATACATCCGCTTACATTCACAAGATTTAATATAGGTGTGTTAAAAATTGCTTAAACCAATGGGTGGCAATGGTGTAGTGAAGTATATAAAGTCAGTCCGATCAATGCATGACACTGGCAGTAGATTGGTCATATTGCTGAAAAAATGGTTCCCTTTGTTGGATGATTGATATGCCTATGACACCGGTGGTCGGGAAGAATATATACGTACTGTAAATCAGAAGCAAGAAAAAAATATCAACAATTTCAGTAGAAACATATCAAATAAAATATCAGACAACTGATACTGATCACAATGCAAATTGTGTGAAAGCAATCATAATGTAAATTGGATACGAAAATCAATATCTATCTAAGCAATTGTCTTGGCGAACGCAATGACAACGTGGAAAGATTCTTTGACTTTTGCAAAGTCAATCGTCTTGCATTAGCAGTAGACCTTCTTAAAATCAGTAAGACTTCGACTGATCGACAGTGAAATTCGAATCAAATTCATAACGTGGTTATTAACCCGCTTTTTAGAAGTTGTCTTTTGAGATATCCGAAACAGGTGTGGTGCGGGTATCAGGAGGGAGCGCGGTTCCCAACCTATGATAGCTTATATCTGTTTACGAACTACAGCCGTTTGTATTAGCAGAAATCTCCGCTGAACCAGAAATACTGGAGTCTGCAAGGAGCCTACAATGCAACAATAAGGGGAAGTCGTAGTTTTCGTAGTGGATTCAGATTCAATAAACTTATTAAATACTCTGAGTATATTTATTTTATTCGAATTGACTCTAGTTCTCATGCAAAACTGAATCATACAAAATATAAATTTTTTACTTGTCTACCGTCGTTAACGTGTTTTATTCTGCATATATCGTAAAAAATATTTGTTGTTGTTTGATTTTTCAGTTTTAATTGGTAAAAATAACAGTTCGTTCATTGATTTGTCCTATTGAGTGTTATTATTGCAAAAAAGGATGAGTTCTTCACGGAAGTCTTGTATTAATAACCCCGACCATTTCTGTTACATTGTGGCAGTACCGACACACACCCTTCCGAACAGCAACGTCGATGCACTGAAGGCGATCAGCTTAAAAAAAAATAAAAACTTAAAGAAAAGAAAAGCGCGTGATTCGCTTCGTGAACGCCGAGTGCAGTGGTGGTGTCTGCGCATACGAGTAGATATAGCGCTCGTCCTTTACAGTAATTCAATAATTTCAAAGTCGGTTGTTAACGTAAATTTCAAACTAAATCAAATGAATAAATTTAGTAACTTGTACCAATATATCCGACAATTGTTTTACACATCCGAAGTCGCGCCACTGTAATCCCACCACTGAAACACAAAGGGATGCAGTTTACTCCCTTTAACATATGTGGTAAATTTTGTCAAGAAAAACAACGAAGAAATATAAATGATTTTATAAAAGAAGCCTAGAACATTTCGGAAAAAAAGAAATGGAAAAGATTATGATTATGATATGACTGTGTCTTGAAAAAAAAATCATTTTTCCGCCACTTCATTTAAATCTCGCGGGTGATTAAACAGTTTGTAAAAGCTTTAGACAAGAATGGTGATTGCTTTAAATATAAGTATTTGCCAATCATTTCCTGGCCTCAGTACGGACAAATTAAAAGCAGGCATCTTTGATGGACCACAAATCGAAATGATTTTACTTTTTGGGGAACCACAAGGCTCCAAATTATTCCGAAATAGTCGCCAAATATATTATTATTTTCATAATTAGTACACCCGAATTACCCAAGATCGACCCCGAAACCCCACACATGAAAATCTTTGTTGCTCTGTGTAATTGACGGACCATCTTAAGATACAATAAAAAAGCACTAGAATGCTGCGACACATTCATTTGTCTGCGGTGCAGACAGTTTAGTCAGGAGAAACCAAAGGGGACGACCTCAAATTCTGCTACACTTATTTTCCATTGACTTTGAAAAAGGCTTTACACCACACTTGCTTTCGGTTACTATTAGAAACTTCCTTCTCAGTCCTTTGTCGCTGTGAAGCTGTGGAATCTTACCTACGTCGAGCACCTTGACTATGTTATTGCATTTACTATATTATCGCATATTAAAACGAATTGGTACCAAATGGCCCTTAGATAGAAAATTGAAAGCAAACGCGCACCTCCACCAATAAATATTACAGGCGTTGCAGACTTCACTTCTTTGAGGAACATGTTAAAAACGACGATCGCTACTGAATTTAAAGTAACTTCCTTGCGAAACGATGCATGGAAATCAAGGTTAATGACGCTGAGGGCTATCGGGCTGTATCTAAAAAGCTTAACAATGAAAAAATTCAATGACATACTTACGAAGATAAGCCTGAGAGACCGTTGAGGGTCGTAGCTAGGGGACTTCATCCATCATGCGCTAAAGAAGACGTTATAGGTGATTTACGCGATAGAGGTTATAACATTCTCGACGCCGTGAGCCTTTTAAAAGAAGAGACAAAACGACCCGAGCGTGGAGAAGAACCTATAGTGAAACGTAAACTTCCGCTTTTGTGCTATTATTCGATAAAACGGAAAGCCAGAAAAAGATATATAATATTCGTACAATCATGAGTATGGTCGTTAAAATCGAGCCGCTACATGTCAACACGAAGACAATCCCTCAATGCTAGCGCTGCCAAGAGTTCAACCATACACAGGCGTACTGTCGGAAAGAGCCGCGCTGCGTTAAGTGCGCTGGAAAACACTCTTCGGAAAATTTCAGTTTGAGCACAAATGAAAAAGCAACTTGCGTTAACTGCAAAGAAAGGCACCCAGCAAATTATCGCGGTTGCGAGGTCGCTAAGGAATTAGAGATGCGACGGAAAAAATGTACAACGCCGATTGTACGGGGAACGAAATCAGTCGATCGGGCTCCTGAGTCGGTAGAACGTATTGCTAAGCAGACTGGGCGGGCTCGTAAGCCAGTTATTCAAACTCCTAAGCCGACCGAAAGGACGCTTGAATCAGCAGGGTAGACTCTTGAAACAGTCAATCAGCCTTCTGAGCCGATTAAACGTACGTCAAAGACGTCCACTAAAAAGGCTGAACGAAAAATAACCTCGGGTAAGTCAGCGAACCCCGTACGTTTGACGTATTCTCAGGCTGCAGTCAGAGCAACCAAACGAAACGACGGGCCACCCTCTGATCCGTTCAATAAAATTCTGAACTGCATCTACGCTAAGTGCGGGGAACAATGTGAAACTAACAAACGGATTCTCGAACGTCTAAGTTACGTCGAAAGCTTTTGTATGGCTAACCTTATATCTAAATCTAAGTAGTTATGGACGCTTTGCTTAAAATAGTAACATGGAATACAAATGGACTCTTACAAAAATCTGACGAATTAGAAATGTTTCTTATAAGAGAAAATATCGACATATGTTATGTTTGATCTCCGAAACCCATCTAACAAGAGAATCGCAAATAAAGATAAGACGCTACGCCGGTTATCACGCCTATCATCCTTCTGATAGAGTGCGGGGCGGTTCGTCCTTATTCATTAAAACTAACATCGAACATTCGGTCGATATAAGCATAGAGCTGGAAAAACTTTGGTTGTGTGTGGTAAGGGTTAAAAATAAACACCTGAGCTACAATATATCATTTGTTTACTGTCGCCGCGATGCCCACCAGAAGAAGACGACTATTTTCCTGTCTTCAATGCCCTTGGTTCAAATTTTCTTATTGGTGGAGATTTCAACGCAAAGCAGATTTCTGGGGTTAAAGATGTACATCTTCTAAAGGACAAATTCTCTACGAAGTGGCAAATGAATTCGGTTGTTGTTTTTATTCGACTTGAAAACCCACCTATTGGCCAACCGATTTAGGAAAAATTCCCGATCTTATCGATTTTTTTTTTGTTACAAAAGGCACTCACGAGAAATTTATTACAGTCAAAGATTGCTTTAATCTCTCTTCTGATCACTCGCCGGTAATTTTATTACTTGGAGAAGCGCTGATCAAGAAGAAAAGACCTCCAAGACTTACTATAGAACAAACTGGGAAGGCTTTAGAAATTATTGCGAAACAAATATCGCCTAAAATGTATCACTTAAACACCTTGTGAACTAGAGGACGAAGTTTATTGTTTTGTGGAAACAATCCAAAGAGCGGCATGGAGAAACACTCCTTCCAGAAACTATAAGATCAATCGCAACGAAAAGTATGGCAGAGAAATCATTGAACTGGTGAGGGAGAAATGAAAAGCACGAAAGAAATGGCAAATCACTCGTGCACGCAGCATAAAACGGTCCTTAACTGATTATGCAATCGCCTTAGAGATAGTATTCGCGAATTTAAAAGCAAAAAGATAGCGACCTATCTTGAAAACCTTTCCGGTGAAAGAGAATCAAATTATTCGCTTTGGAAAGCGCTAAAAGGCATCCGAAAACCTCAAACGCAAGCACCACCAATTCGGAAAAACGATGGAAACTGGGTCAATAGTGACAAAGAAAGGGCAGAACTTTTTGCTTTGCATTTAGAAGAAACGTTTAAGCCATTCGACGGCCCTTCGTTAACGCCCGACTTCCCAGTCACGACATCTGACAACTTTAAAGTAAAAAAAGTTGCATTGATTGAACTAAGGGAAGTGCTTAAAAATCTAAATACGAAAAAAGCTCCGGGTTACAACTCGATAACGGCGCAGGTAGTCAAGGAATTGCCGAATAAAGCTATTATCAAACTGCTCTATTTGATCAACACTTCGTTCAGATTGCTCTATGTTCCGAGACAATGGAAAGTCGCCGAGATTATAATGGTCCCGAAACCAGGCAAACCGCTAAATGAGAAGAAATCATATCGGCCTATTTCCCTATTGCCGGTTATCTCAAAAATATTTGAAAAACTACTTTCCAAACGTCTACACCCCGTAATCGATAAAAGGCGTCTCATTCCTGACCATCAGTTTGGATTTAGAATTAAACATTCCACAATCGACTAAGTTTACAAAATAACTGACGTGATTGAGAAAGCTCTGGAAAAAAAAAAGATTTGTTGTGGTGTATTTCTTGACGTCTCACAAGCTTTCGATAAGATTTAGCACGAAGGCTATAAATAAATAAATAAGGAGTATAAATTGCAACTACTCCCCCACCGCAACTCTTTCTAATCTTACGATCGTGCCTCACCGAGAGACTCTTTCGTGTTAAGCACGGAAATGATTACTCTGACTTTAAGGAGATTGCGGCCGGAGTCTCACAAGGAAGTGTCCTTGGTCCACTTCTGTATGTACTCTACACGCATGATATCTCGCAGGAAAGAAACTGCGTCGTCGCCACGTTTGCGGACGATACGGCGATAATGACCACAGGCGAAACTATTGAAGCCGCAACTCGAAAGCTGCAACATGCTATTAATAACGACCACGATTGGATGAATTCTTGGCGTATTGTGCTGAACGAAAGCAAATCTACTCACGTCAACTTTACCTATGAAAAAGTGGATAGATTACTTGTATATAGGCCGCCCGTCCTCCTTTGAGGAGGACAGTCTTCCTTTGTAAGGTGATGTCCTCCGTCCTCCACAAAAAGAAAAATGTCCCCTACACGACCAAACACATAATTGCTAAAACCAAAAATCAAATTTCTCTCACTTCTCAAAGAGTACGATTTTATTTTACAAATGTGGCAACACCTACATTAGAGTCAAGTTTTAATATAATCGGCAGCACCTGCAGAAGAGCAAGAGAGTTTAATGTTTCTCATCTCTTCAGGGACTATGGCTTCTACATCTGTTCAGCGAACAGAACAGACAAAGACAACACACAAGTGTCAGCTGCAGAGTGCAGTGCTCGTGCGGTGTATGAAGGAAAGAAACAGAAGTAAATAAACAAAAAGTGAATAAATGTGCGTAGTTCCTAAAGCTTTATTGAAATAATTTGTGTTACAGAGCCAGAATGTCGAAATCCGACGAAAAAGAACCAATTTCACCAAAAACGAAGAAGAAAAGGCTCTGTCGTTTCAATGGCGATTGGCTAAAAGTTGCAGAATCATTTCCTGGCTGAGAAAATCATCTAATTGTAGCTCGACTAAAGCTCACTGCGTTATTTATACGATGGATTTTTCAATAGAATTCAAGGGAATTTCAGCGCTCCGGTTACATCAAGGTGGGAAATCGCACCAATCGCTTGCCTCGGCTACTGATTAGATTTTTAGATTACATTAGATTTTATTAATTCCAATTAGTTTAAATTCATTACAAAAACAATAAAAGTACTAAATCTATCTTAAGTGACATGGCTAAAAGCCGTCTGCCAAAGACTAACAGCATAATTTTACATTTGATTCACTTTAGAAAATCTAAAAATTCTCCTCCATAATTCTTTTTCTGTAAGCTAAACTTATTTCGCAATATGATGTGAGAGCTCTCCAATTGGACCCGTTTAGCAATGCCTTGACGTCTTCAAATAGCAAGCTGGCTTTCCCAAAGTGGAACCTCCTAATATCACGAAAAATTGGACAAATCCCTATGAAATCCATAACATTCTCCCTCTGTGACATATTGCACAATGAACATAAAACCGGAAGGTCATCTCTATGCGGTATAAAGTTTAGTGGAAGTAGCTCTCCCCTTGCACGAAAGATTATAGAGATGCATCTTATTTTATTCGTGTCCTCAAAGTAGTTTAGAGAGCCCAGGTTCAGCTGTAGTTCGTTGTAGATCTCCCTATGGGTTGACACACTCGCTTGCTCGATATATTTTTGCCAAATCTGTGTATCTAATTGCGACAGAAAGTCATAGAGGTAACACTTCCAACTACTTCGCGCATTCCAGTCCAATTCCAAATACTTACTTACTTAGGTGGCGCTACAGTTCGGGGTGAACCTGGGCCTCAACCAACAAGCCTCTCCATTTAGCTCGGTCTTTAGCTAATTGCCTCCAGTTGCGCACTCCAAGTTGGTCGAGGTCCCCTTGAACTTGTGCGCGCCACCTACGGCGATGATTCCCTCTACTGCGTCGTCCATCGGGATTAGATTCGAAGACTCTGCGGGCCGGAGCGTTGGTGTCCATTCGCTCTACATGTCCTAGCCATCTCAGACGTCCAATACGCAGTTTTTTGACTAGGTCGATGTCGCTGTACAGCTCGTATAGTTCGTGATTGAATCTTCTCCTCCAAAACCCGTCAACGCAAACGGGACCGAAAATCTTATGAAGAATTTTTCTCTCGAAGCGACCAAGGATATCTTCATCCTCTTTTAATAAAGTCCATGTTTCAGCGCCGTAAAGCAGGACTGGGATGATCAAGGTCTTATATAGAGTCTCCTTAGTTGTTCGAGATAGGGCTTTACTGTTGAATTGCCTTATAAGCCCAAAAAAACAGCGATTGGCAAGAGTTATTCTTCGATTGATTTCTGCGCTGATTTTGTTTGCTGAATTTATAGCAGAGCCAAGGTAGACAAAGTCCCTTACTACCTCGAAGTTATAGCTGCCCACGGTGACGTTTTGTCCAATTCGTCGATGTTGGTTTTCCCTTCTAGTTGACAGCATATACTTGGTTTTGCCCTCGTTTATCGCCAAACCCATTTTGGCCGCTTCCGCCTCAATGCTTGCAAAGCACCGGTGACAGCCCGCTGAGATCTTCCGATAATGTACAGACTTGTAATAGATTGTGCCTCCGGTGTTGGCTTGTGAGTTCCGCACAATCCGTTCAAGTACAATATTGAAGAAGTCACATGACAGCGCGTCACCTTGTCTAAAGCCTTTTTTGACATCAAAGGTCTCGGTGAGGTCATTACCGACCTCGATGGAGCGGCGAGCGTTCTCCATCGTCAGCCTGCACAGGCGGACAAGTTTGGCAGGGATGTCAAAACTAGACATGGCTCTATAAAGCTCTTCTCTATAGATGCTGTCATAGGCGGCCTTGAAATCGATAAAGAGGTGGTGAGTATCGATTTGGAATTCTTGGGTTTTCTCCAGGATCTGCCGAAGTGTGAAGATTTGATCGATGGTGGACTTTCCTGGCCTGAAACCGCACTGATAGGGTCCAATCAGGCTGTTGATAAAAGGTTTCAGGCGTTCACACAATATCGCAGAAAAGATCTTGTACGCGATGTTGAGGAGACTGATGCCTCTAAAATTGGCGCAGTTGAGGGGGTCTCCTTTCTTGTGGATCGGGCAAACGATGCTGAGATTCCATTCATCAGGCATACACTCGTCGGACCAAATATTAGAAATGAGTTGGTGTATGCACTCTACCAATTCATCCCCAGCTGCCTTGAAAAGTTCGGCCGGTAAACCGTCAGGTCCAGCAGCCTTGTTCGATTTTAGCTTGGATATTGCTATCCTCACTTCGTTTTGGTCAGGTGGACGGAAATTTTGACTATCATCGTCCATGTTGAATGGTTCATTCTGCCTGACAGCGGGATGTTGGTCTTCGTCGCCGTTATACAGTCTGCAGAAGTAGTTTTTCCATATTCTCAGCACCGACTGTGATTCTACTACGAGGTTTCCATTCTCATCTCTACAGGTTTCTGTACGGGTATTACTTCTCTGACACGTTCTTTTTACCTTTTGGTAAAACTTCCGTACATTGTTCCTGGAGTATAGACTCTCGATATTCTCAAACGCGCGCTTCTCATGCTCTTTCTTCTTCTTTTGGAGAAGCCGATGTTCTTCCCGTCTCTTTTGCTCGTAGAGCTCACGAGCAGCTCTCGTCTTCCTTTGCAGCCCCGCTTTGTATGCCTCTTGTTTTGCTGCATGCACTCGCCGGCATTCTTCGTCAAACCAGGGGTTTCGCGGTGGTGGGCGAGCGAAACCCAGCACATCAGTCGCGGCGTTTCTGATGGCATGTTGGCAGCGTTGCCACTGGTCTTCGGCACTTGATGCTGGCGGTATAGGGGTGATTGAGAGATTTCGGGATACGCGTTCAGCGAAGAGTCTGGCGGTCTCTTGCGATTGTAGCTTTTCGACGTTAAATTTTCTCACAGTAATTCTTCTTTGTTGCTCAGATTGGGATATCCGCATTCGTACCTTGGCTACAACAAGGTAATGATCCGAGCCTATGTTGGCCGCTCGGAAGGTCCGGACATCCAGAATACTGGAGGCATGCCTTGCGTCGATCGCAATATGATCAATTTGGTTGATCGTGACATGATCATTGGACCGCCATGTCTGCTTATGAATATCGAGATGAGGAAACCATGTGCTTGCTATGGTGACATTTCGCTCCACAGCGAAATCAATTAGCCTTAGTCCGTTATCAGACGTGGTGTCGTGTAGGCTATGCTTACCGACTGCTCTACCGAAGACGTCCTCCTTTCCTATTTTGGCGTTAAAATCGCCCAATACGATCTTAACGTCGTATTTAGGACATTGCTCGTATGTTTTGTCGAGGAGCTCGTAGAAACACTCTTTGGAGGCAGGGTCCTTTTCTTCTGTGGGGGCATGAACACATATTAGGCTTATGTTAGCGAATTTAGCCTTGATCCGGATCGTCATAATACGCTCGCTCACGTGTCGGAAGCTTAAGACTTCTTGCCTAAGTCTGCCGCGTATGACAAATCCGCATCCGAATAAGCGTTGCCTGTTGCCTCTGTAGCAATCACCGTAGTAGATGTCACAGTTTTTCATCCTCTTTTTGCCTGGCCCATCCCATCGCACTTTCTGGATGGCGGTAATATCTGCTTTATAGCAGTCTAGGGCCTCTGCTAGTTGTTCGGCTGCACGTGGTCTGTAAAGGGACAGAACATTCCACGTACAGATCCGAAGGTCGTTGTCCTTATTTCGTTTGCTGGGGTCGTCATTAGTTGGGTCATCCTTATCCGAGGCTTTTGGTTGTTTCGGAACCATGCGTTTTTTACGTGGTAGGGAAGTTACCCCGACGGCACAACCCCCAACCTGGAGGGCCAGTTCCTTAATTATTCCCCTAGGACGAGGGGCCGGGTACACCGGTGCCAGTAGTCCACTACGGGAGTATGAGCGCTGCCGTTGGCCCATTAAGGGCTCCTCCGCCACCATCTCTATTCCAATGTCCTGACCAACATTGGAAATTCCTTACCGACCTGTGATCCGAATACGTCGAAGCACCTCGCGCAAGGTATTCACTAAGTTCAACCTAACTGGAACTATAGACGCCACCGTTGACTCCGTCTAGGGAATTCGTCCGCTGCCGCCTGGAACAGGAAGAAGTGCTCTAGTGAGAAAAGCACTCTTCCCCCCTCTCTCATCTGCTGCCACAAAGAATCCGCCAAACAGGGTTGGTTACCCATTTCTTGGATTAAGGTACTAGGCACCCGGCTGTCACCGCGTGGAGGTTGAGAGTAGGAGTTGGTAGGCCTCAGCTGAGTGAAAACGCTTGTGTTTTCATATGATCGCATGCACTACCGTTTGACATGCCACCAATTCCAAATGGTACTCGTAATTTTCCGCCAAATTGATCATCTCTTTATACCACAGACTTCGGGTATGTACTGCGTATTTAACAACCTTTCTTGGCAATCGCTCTTCTCCCATCCTAAGTGTGCTGAAAATATAGTCAATATTCAGTTTGAGTGTTTGTTTGGCTACTGCAACTAGCCAACATTTGGAGAAATTCTTCGCTAAAAAAAATTCTGCGCAGGAGGATAATGTCACTGCAATCGAAATTGCTCACATTTTTCATGTGGTGAAACATAATTTCTGATATAATTCGCTAGACTGTAGCTTAAAGCTTTTAAAAAAAACACTCCCTGATTCAGATGTTGCCAACAAAATTGCGCGTGGTCGCACAAAAGAAAGAATGGTTGTAGGAAATGTACTCGCTCCCTTTGTGATTCAGAAGTTAACGTCGTATTTAATATCGAAAAAAGTTTATTTTGGTGTTCAAACTGATGCATCTAACCGCAAACATCGAAAAATTTTCCCAATTTGTGTTCAGTATTTTGATAAAGTTTTTGGTATTCAAAATAGAATATTGGATTTTGTTGAAAAGGCAAACGAATCTGCTTTAGGCATGTGTGAAATGGTAAAAAGTGTACTAGAAAAAATAATCTTAGCTTAAACAAAGTCGTGTGTTTAAGTGCAGACATTACAAATTCTAATTTTGGGAAAAACAATTCGCTATTTACAAATTTAAAAAAAAGCAAATGAAAACATTTTGAAAGGCAATTGTTATGCTCATATATTGAACAACGCTTTACAGAAATCGATAAACAATTTAGAAGTAGACGTCGAAAACATAATTTTAAAAATTTACTCGCATTTCTCCAATGCCGTAAAACGACGATAAAGGTTATTCGAATTTTGCAACTTTTCTGATATTGAGTTCAAGGAAATTCTTCGGCACGTAACAACAAAATGGTTGTCTTTATTACCTGCCATAGATAGAATCATACTTACTTGGCCAGCATTATATTCATATTTTATTAATGAAGAGATTTCAAAACAAATGCAACAAGTTTTACATACAAAAAATGAAGTGATTTCGCCAAAAATTGAGGTGTATTTGCTCTTTCTGTCTCATATTTTAAAAGTTTTTTCCGAAACTACAAAAAATCTAGAGTCCAATTTGTGTTCAGCTATCGAATTACATAATATTTTTGTAGATTTTAAAGATAAACTAAATAAACGTATGGAGCAATATTTTTAGGGGTTTGGAGCTCACAAACTACTGTCTAGAATCTAGGATTTAAGTGAAAGATCTTATTTTGAAAATGATGTTGATCAATTTAAAAAAATAACTTTACAGTATATTGATGAGCGATTCGATTTTTTCAAAGAATGTTGGCTTTATAAAGTAGCCAAATTAAATTTAAAATCAGAGTTCTTTACATTCGATGATGTAATTGAAGTTATTGAAGTGCTCAATTTAAAAGATATGTTACCAAGTATTAATGTTGATAAGTTATTTGAAGAGGTTTGCTTAGTAAAAAAATGTTAAATAAGTTAAATCTAAATGAATTGTCGAATTCAAATGAAATATATTTAAAAATGTTTGTACACTTTCCTGATGTTTCTAATAGAATTCAGATTATTTCATATTTATTCAGTATTCCTGCTTCTAGTGCCTTTACATAGAGAGTATTTTCTGTTATGAATGCTAAATGGAGTGAGGAACGGGGAAAATGCTCGACAAACTTAATAAAATGTAAATTAATAATACATTTTAACCAAAGAGAATCCTGTTTAGATTTTTATGATGACGTCAAGATCAAATTATCGAAAGCCAATGAAAAATATGTTTTTAAACATTAATTTCGCTATTATTCTGACATGTTTATTTACTCTAGCAATATTTTTTTTTTTATTCGCGCTAGTGAAGAAGCATTTTCGTTTGTGTTTTTTTATTTGTTTTATCTTTCTAGTCTATTTATTTATGCTTTTTTTATTGAATTGTTATTTTATTATTATTTATTTTATAAAAATTGGGCAATATACGCATTTTAAGTTCTAAATAAAGTTTTCTGTAAGGTGGCAAGCCTACTTGTATATCTTAACTCGACTCAAATACCGTACGCGAATGAAGCAAAATACCTAGGAATGACTCTAGATGTTAAGCTTAAATGGAAATCGCACGTAAAAAAAAACGCGATGAGCTCGAAAACAAATATCGACAAATGTATTGGCGAAGTTGAGCTTACATAGCAAACTGCTTATCTATAAGCAAGTGCTAAGGCCAGTGTGGACGTATTGTATACAACTATGGGGTTGTACCAAGAAAAGCAATAGAAACATCATACAATCTTTTGAAAATAAAGTTCTTAGAACGATCGTCAACGCACGGTGTTATGTACGTAACGAAGATACTCATCGAGTTGTGGGAATTCCCAGCGTCGTCGAAGAGATAAGCAAATTTGGGCGTAAACACAAGCATCGTGTTCACGGCCATTGTAACCATACCGTCATTCAACTTCTTGACACGAGTAATTCAATTCGTCGTCTTTAAAGGACAAAACCTTTTGACCTCGCGAAAAAGTCAGGAACTTCCATTGGAATTTAACCTGTCTAAAGTGCTACATTTCTTTTAGCTTCATACGAATATCTTTTTGCCAAAAATCACATGTCTCGTAAGCGAAAATAAAACTGCTGTATAAGCGTCGGCTTAGTTGTAGTATTAATTTTGAAGAGAGGTGTTTTTTAGTGAGTAGAAATCTCACACTACCATAAGAACGCGCGGTCGGGCCTTATGGTGTCTTTAGAAGATTTTTTACCGGCTCAAGAAAGAAAACATGACCATTAGCTGAGAGAAGCAAACAAAGTGGGTGTAAGGGTCAATCCATCTAAGCTATGTTATCAGCGAGACGACTAGGGCAATGTTTATGTGCAAGCGCCTCTACGATCTAGTGGATATACACTACAATCACCGTGGATAAACACCACATTTCAACTCATCCCCGTGGGGTTCGCCTATTTGGCCTTAGAAAATATCGGCAGGCCTCCCAATTTCGGATTTCTTCGTTACAGAAACTCCCGTTTCTTAAAAAATGCCCTACCTCAGCGTTCGGCTCTCGGTCAGTTTTTGTTTTTAATTTATGTAAGCTCAGTTTTAAAGTAAATTTAAATGGAACGTCTACTGCCTTTGTGGACGACATAGCCTTCACCTATCAGTCTCATACAGGATTCGAGTGTATTGGAAAGATTTCTGAAGACCTTGAAACCTTGACGCTTTGGTTTACTGCGCATAAATTAACCATCAGCAAGAAAACAAAGAAAAGCAGAAACTCCCAGTTTTACAGTCTACGTATAAATAACATGAATCTTGCCAACGTACCTATCGCTTACAAAACCAATTTTCAATAAGCTGCCTTTATTTGTCCGGATAACTTTAAATTTTCATTCTTTTCTAAACCGAGTAAAAGTCTGGTTATTCAGGACTGACTATGCTAATATTGAATCTTTTCTGAGAAGTGTATCTTAATCATCCATCTTCTTCGACTACGTACCTTGTCGCGGTGAAGATGCTTAGTAAGGACCCAATGATCCCGAACGGCGATTGCAGTAGGGCCACCCATGCTGTATGGTCTTCGGGGAAGGGTATCTGAAGCTAAAGTGTAGTCAACCCATTCTAACGGGTGGAGTGAGCGTTTCATGTAAACCGTGCCCAGGGATGAAAGGCTGAGGGTTTTTATCAGTCGCTAACGAGCTCCTTCAGGTGCCCTGGCAGGGCCTGTCGTAATAAGCCTTACCGCCAGTAAAACCGGCTATGCTGGCGGTGGACACTTCTCACCGGCTTACTCGTGGGAACATGCATACAATTTCAAAAACAAAACCTAACAAAAAAACAAAAACAAACACAACTACAAATTCCGAGGCTTTGCCTCCAAACCTAACGAACAAGGACAATGAACAGACCGACAAACCTATATACAGAGAGACGACGGACAACGACATCTACACGAACCCTTCGGATTCTGATACCAGATCCATTGACAATTCCGCTTCAGATGCGGAGCCCCAGGCAAAAGCCGTATCGGCACGTTGCGGGCGCGCAATCCAGAAGAGGAATTCCCCTAGTGCTAAAAAGTACAGAAACCTTCGCTTGGCAAAGCACCTGCTCGCACGGATTCTCGAAAAACCAGAGGAATCGTGGGGGCAGAAGGACAAGGAGTCGCTGCGCTGGGCGAGTAGCATTATCGCTGAGGAGACCAGTCAACCCGAGTCGGGAGGGCAGGCCCCCTCAACGAGTAAGAGTGTGCCACTTGATAACAAGAGGCCACCCCCAAAACGCGCTCGCCTGACAATACATAAAAGGTCTCAGCCTGAGTCGGCGAGACCTGCGAATAGCAATAGGCCCTTCGGCAACACCCCGAACCGTCAACCCAAGTCGGGAGGACGTTCGGGCGTGGTACCAAAATCGGACTCAACGTCCAAACGTCCTAGATCCCAGGACGATACCTCCAAGACCCCGAAGAAGGCCAAGTATACCGAGTCGGTGCTCAGGCCCTACAACGAGGTGGCGAAGGATCACCTGGTGTTCGGTATCTGCGACAGCGGAAATGAGGAGGGCCGTATCAGTGGTGATAACTGGAGGCTCCTCTAGGCAAGACTTGCGTCAGACGTACTGGCGCATTGTCTTAAGATCCCAACTGCTACGCCACCGACCTTTTCGGACGCTGGCTGGTACCTCAACGGTGCAAAACTTTTAAAATGCAGTAACAGCAGTTCCATCGCGTTCCTAAAAGAGGCAGTACCCAAGCTTAACCACCTTTGGGCCAAAGTCGATTTATCGGTCTGTCACTGGAGCGACATAAAGGTCCGTCCAAGAGCTCGAACTTGGATTCCACCAGGACCAAGCAGTGAATCGGATATCCTGAAGTTGATCCGTATTCAAAATCCTGACCTTCCAACCTCCAATTGGAAGGTCATTAAAGCCGATGAACCGGTAGAGGCAGGAAGGTTAGTCTCATTCCTCCTCAACCAAGAATCCCTGGAGCTTTTAAGCAAGAGGGATTACAAGATCTTCTACGGCATGGAAGAACTGGTACTGAAGGTCCATGAGAAAGACGAGAGGCTCATCTCAGGTATGGTTTCCTCTTTGAGCAGTCTTGGATTGGATACCGAATCAGATAGCCTCCCGTCGGACTCATTACCGACAGCTGCCACTTCGACCCAGGCCGTAACGCCAGCTGAGTCAGCAGGCGTCAAAGAAATGGGACCGGTCGGTACACCAGCTGAGTCAGCAGGTGAGGTAGAGACAGTTTCGCTGCCAAAGCAAAACAGTGGTGAATCTTCCGAGTCGGAGGATGGTGACACCACAGTAATAGAGGCATCTGTACCAGTCAGGAATGATGCTCCGACTAGTGCAGATTAATCTACACCATTCCATAGCAGCTTCTGCTAACCTTTTGCTCCGCCTGCAGTCAGGAGGAGAGGACATTGCCCTTATTCCTTGCTTTATGCCAAAGGATCAGGTAAACCAAGATCCTGCATTCTAGTAAAAAATAACTTAAAAGCCTTCTTCCTACCAAATTTCAGCGATTCGGACTTCGCATGTGTGGAGTTAGACCGCGAGGGGAAAGACAGGCTATGGATATCGTCAGCGTATATGGCCTATGATGACACAGGCCCACTACCAACACCAAATATACGCGAGACGATAAAGTCAGCCCAAGTAAGCAACATCCCCATAGTGATAGGCGCTGACGCCAATGCCCACCACAACCTTTGGGGAAGCAGTGATACAAACAATCGAGGTGAGCGTCTTTTTGATTTCATCATAGAAACTAACCTCGTAGTATGTAATATAGGTTCTGAACCTACCTGCCTACAAAATTAGACAAGAAGTAATAGATATTACTCTAGCAACCAACTCCACAAAGCTAAACATTAGCAAATGGATGGTGTCGAAAGATATCTCTTTTTCGGACCATAATTATATTCAATTCAATTTGAAATTTACCAAACCTCCATCCAAATCCTTTAGGAATCCTAGGAACACTAATTGGCAGGTTTATAACACATTTTTAAATAAAGAGCTTAGCACCGAGATAACTCAACCTTGCTCACCATCCGAAATCGACCAGATGGTGGACAAAGTCTCCGGAACTATGAACAAAGCCTTCTTGAAAGCTTGTCCAATTAGCAGGCACAGAAACGGCAATAAACCACCTTGGTGGAATTCTAACATAGCAAAACTCCGAAATAATAGTAGGAAACAGTTCAATATAGCAAAGTCTTCACGATCTCCAGAAGATTGGGATAACTATAAGAACAGCCTCAGGGTCTTCAAAAAAGAGATAAGGAAAGCTCAGCGAGAATCGTGGAGATTATTCTGTAGCAATATAGAAAGGACAAACGATTCTAGCAGATTGAGGAAAATTCTTTCCAAATCTCCTCATATCCCTAGCTTTTTCCAGAAACCTAACGGAGACTGGACTAAGTCCACAGAAGAAACATTAAACCTTCTTATGGACACGCATTTCCCAGGAAACTCTATAGATACGAACACATCTATACCCCAACACCACTCTATCATGGACGTTCCGGCAGGAGTAATAAACACCCACACTATCCATTGGGCTGTTAATAGCTTCCTACCATATAAATCTCCAGGCTTAGATGGTATTTCACCAGTGGAACTGCAGGAGGGCATAAAACCCTTAGCCCCCTGGCTCTACGTGATTTTCAACAGCTGCCTTAAATTCAGCTATACCCCATCCTCGTGGAAACGAGTTAAGGTGGTTTTCATCCCGAAATGCGGTAAGACCTCCCACTATAATCCGAAGATTTCAGACCAATCAGCCTCTCCTCCTTCCTTCCGAAGACGTTAGAAAGGCTAGTCGATAACCATATCCGTTCAAAACTCAAGGTACAAACCTTATCTAGCTCTCAGCATGCTTACCGGAAAGGTTTTTCAGTGGAAACAGCTCTACATTCGTTAGTAGGCACCATTGAAAAATCTCTTGCCGTTAAAGAATATACTATGGTGTCTTTCCTTGACATAGAAGGCGCCTTTAATAACGTCAATACAGAATCCATCACAAGAGCGCTCGCTGACCTGAAGGTGGACTGCTGCCTTTGCATCTGGATAGATCGAATGCTGAACAGCAGGCAGATTCTATCCGAGCTCGGGTGCTGCTCAACCAAAAGGCTAGCGCACAGGGGCACACCCCAGGGGGGTGTTCTCTCTCCGCTAACTTGGATATTAGTAGTGAATGAGCTACTCACTTCACTAGAAAATAAAGGCTACAAGGTCGTAGCATATGCTGACGATATTGCCATAGCCATATCAGGTAAATTCCCCCAAACCCTAAGAGATGTAATGAACTCGGCGCTAAATTTAGTAGCGAATTGGACGGACAGCGTTGGGCTCAACGTAAACGCGTCCAAAACTGAACGAGTACTTTTTACTAGGAAATACAAAATCTCGTTCGTAGCCCCACCTAAGCTTAGAAACACGGAACTCAGCTTTTCAAACAAAGCAAAATACTTAGGGTTGACCCTCGATAGTAAACTTAACTGGAAACAGAGCATTCTAGACCGAACCAAGAAAGCGGAAATCGCCATCTACACCTGTAAAAAGGCTATAGGTCCTAAATGGGGTCTTCAACCTAATATAGTCCACTGGTTGTACCTGGCGGTGGTCAGACCAATCCTGCTTTATGGCGTTCTTGTCTGGTGGCCTGCACTCGAAACAAGGTGCAACACAAACTCTATCGAAAGAGTACAACGATTAGCATGCAAATGCATCACAGGAGCTCTCAGGTCCACTCCCACAGCCGCCTTAGAAACCCTACTTAACATATATCCCATTGATATCTTTGGGAAATTGGTAGCATCTAAAGCAGCCCTAAGACTTAGAGAATCTCTGCAGTGGTCAAGCTCACAAATTGGCCACATGAAAATCTTACAAAACTCCAATCTCAGAGTAACAGATTACATATCCCCATCTATTGATTTCAGTATCAAATATAACACCACCATCCCTGACAGATCCGCATGGGAGGAAGGTATCATTCTAAATGACGCCGCAATCGAAATCTATACAGATGGTTCCAAAACTTCGGATGGCACAGGACTAGGTATATTTTCCGAATCACCTAGAATAAACGTAGCTCTCCGACTTCCGGACCACTGTAGCATCTTTCAGGCGGAAATATCGGCCGTTCGTGAAGCAGCGCGCAGACTCTCTATATACCCGATAGATGGTAAGTCTATCGTCCTTTATATAGACAGTCAGTCAGCGATTAAAGCTCTGGAAACGCCAACAATAAGATCTAAGTAAGAATCTCTTAACGAGATTGCGGACAGATGCAACATTACTCTGTGCTGGGTCTCGGGACACAGAGATATTCCAGGCAACTGTAAAGCGGATGAACTAGCTAGACAAGGCACCGTACTTTCTCTCGATGTCAATAGAGAGGCACCGGCACCACCAATACAATTAATGAGAATCCGAATGTTTAACGAAGCGCAATCTAATGCGAACAACAGATGGAGTAATCTAGCTACGTGCGCATTGACCAGGAAGATCTGGCCCTTACTTGACGCAAAGAAAACCAAAAATCTCCTTTCATTAAATAGAAGGAACATAAGCCTCACAGTAGGAATAGTCACAGGACACTGCTTGTTAGGTAGACACGCCACTAGAATGCGTGTCGCAGCAAATGATTTCTGCAGAAGCTGCAGAGATGAAGAGCAGGAGGAGAATAGTCTCCACCTCCTTGGCACATGCCCAGCGCTAGCCACACTAAGAAAGAAGCTACTAGGCGAATACTTCTTTGAGGACCTAAGTGACCTGACATTAGAAACTTAAATAGATACATAGGTAAATCCAACTGGTTTAGCTGAAATGCCCCCCCTCCACACCACCACCACCCCTCCTCCCTCGTTATTGGTTACTATCAATCCCCAAGAGGTACTGCAACAGACACCTCCCAAGATCGATAGCTAACCCTCCCATAGCACTAGATCAGTGCCTGTAAATAACATTACTGCATAGAGGTAACAGAGATTGATTGAGTCAATCAATCCCCCTATTACTCACATGCACACTACCTACACGGTGAACTAGGTATTAAGGGTTTGACTGAAGCAGTCACCCTACCTAGCCAAACCATCCCCTAAAGTTCGACTGCATACTAGTGCAAGATTGACTGCATCAGTCATCTCGCTCTACTTTGCTTTCCCCACTATTTCCACGGTCCACCTAGGTACGGGTTCGATTGAAACAATCACCCTACCTAGTTCACACTTTATACATAGCAGTACTTAGAGTTCGATTGAATCAGTCACTCTATGTACGCTTATGCTTCTCTACACCTACACGGTCCACCTAGGTACGAAGGGTTTGACCGAATCAGTCACCCCACCTAGTCAATAGCATGCATAACAGTAATTAGAGTTAGACAGAATCAGTCACTCTACTATACGTATGCACCTCTACGCCTACACGGTTTAAGGGACCTGCCAATAATAACTTGCATACACAGTATAGGGGGTTCGATTGAATCAATCACCCCCCATCACTTGCTGCACACTATACCTTCTCTGTACACCTTGACTTCAGGGTTGACTGAGTCAGTCACCCTCTCTACCCTTTTCAGTCAGCATTCTCAGCCAACACCCTCATGAGAAAGGTTAAGGTTCCCCTGGTTACCGGTGACTCGACCGGTCATTACTCATGTGGTATCACAATGGACCCATGTGGTCTAAGTGTGTCCTGACCCTGTCAGGACAGCCACCTTTACCTAACCTAACCTAACCTATCTTAATCATCAGCAAACATCAATGTTAAATATGTATGTATCTTATTGTCTGAATTGCTATATCTATCACTTAGAATTGTTTTTCTTTACCTTTTCGCTTTAATTTTGAAATTACAATATATTATTTCAAAAGTTGAATTATTAATAATGTAGAACTGGTTGTCCTTTGCAGCGGGGCGAAACTTTGTCGTAGCTAGTACGCGGTTCGCACGTCTCGACATTCACAAAGGAACCTGGCTCTCCTTTGATCGAAAAACTGTCAACCAAATCGATCACACTGCGATCGACGCAAGGCACTCTTCCAGTATTCTGGGTGTCCGGACTTTCCGAGGAGTCAACGTGAACTCGGATCACTACCTAGTTGTAGCCAAGGTACGAATGCGGATATCCACAACGGACCGAAATGAACGAAATACTGTGAGGAAATTTGACGTCGAAAAGCTACAATCGCAAGAGACCGCCAGAACCTTTGCCGATCGAGTTTCTTCTAATCTCAATCTAAGTGCTATGCCGCCAGCAGCAAATGCGGAAGACCAGTGGCAGCGTTTCCAACAAGCCGCCCCTGATGTACTGGGTTTCTCTCGCCCACCACAACGAAACCCCTGGTTTGATGGGGAATACCGGTAAACACATGGAGCAAAACAAGAAGCGTACAAAGCGGCGCTGCATAGAAGGACTAGAGCTGCTTACGAGCTCTACGTGGGCAGGAGAAAAGAGGAACATCGACTTCTCAGAAAGAAGAAAAAAGAGCATGAGAAGCGCTCGATCGAGGAGATTGAGAGAATTTATTGCAGGAATAATGTTCGAAAATTTTACCAAAGGGTAAAAAGAACATGCCAGGGTTTCAAAGCCAGAACAGACGCCTGCAGGGACGAAAATGGCAACATAGTAGTAGAATCGTAGTCGGTGCTGAGAATATGGAAGGAACACTTCTGCAGACTGTTAAACGGCGATGATGATCAATATTCCGCTGTCAGGCAGAATGAGCCATTCAACAGTGACGATTGCAGTCAGGATTCCCGTCAACCCGATCAGAATGAAGTGAGGATAGCGATATCTAAACTCAAATCCAACAAAGCTGCTGGAGCCGGCGGCCTTGCCGCTGAACTTTTCAAGGCAGGAGGAGATGAGTTGATAGGGAGCATGCACCAGCTCATCTGTAAAATCTGGTCGGACGAAAGTATGCCCGATGAATGGAACCTCAGCATCGTTTGCCCGATCCTGAAGAAAGGAGACCCTCTGAACTGCGCCAATTATATAGGTATAAGTCTCCTAAATATCGCATATAAGATCCTGTCTGCAGTACTATGTGAACGCCTAAAACCGATCGGCAACAACCTGATAGGTCCTTATCAGTCCGGTTTCAGGCCTGGAAAGTCCACCATTAACCAAATATTCACACTACGGCAGATCTTGGAAAAAACCCATGAATATAAAATCAATACGCACCATCTTTTCATCGATTTCAAAGTTGCCTATGATAGCGTGTATAGAGACGAGTTATACAGAGCCATGTCTAGTCTTGGCATCCCTGCCAAGCTCGTCCGTGTGTGCAGAATGACGATGGAGAACTCTCGCTGCTCCATCAAAGTCGGAAGAAACATCACCGAACCATTCGATGTCAGGAAAGGTCTTAGACAAGGCGACGCGCTATCATGCGATCTCTTTAATATAGTACTTGAGAGAATTGTACGAAACTCACAAGCCAACCCCGGAGGTACAATCTTCTTCAAGTCTGTACAACTACTCGCTTATGCCGATGACATTGACATAATCGGAAGAACTCAGCGGGCAGTCAATGGGGCATTTACGAGTATTGAGAACGAGGCAGCAAAGATGGATCTAGCGGTCAATGAAAGCAAAACAAAATATATGCTGTCTACAAAAAAGGACACCCAACATGGGCGTCTTGGACAGAGCGTCACAATAGACAGATATAATTTTGAGGTAGTAAAGGATTTTGTCTACCTAGGCTCTATGGTCAGCTCCGCAAATGACATCAGTAAGGAGATCACACGGAGAATTACTCTTGCCAATCGTTGTTTCTATGGGCTAAAACGGAAATTGAGTAGAAAAGCCCTACTGTGAGCGTCAAAAAAAAGTTTACACCACTGTGTTTCATGTTTCAAATTCAATTACAGTTTTTATTAAAGGTTTATCTTACATCTAGTTTAACATGTTCATTTATATCTTAATTCTTAATTGAACGACATATAGAAGTTAACAAAAAAGTCCATAACAACAATTTTATAAACAAATTACTAAAAATACTTCACATTTTAGGCGTCAAAAGAAAGTTTACAGTACAAAAAAAAATAACAAAATATTGCGATAAGCCCTGAATTATTATTTCGTTCGTTTTCCTTTTGCCTTAATAACGGCCTTCAACCTCCTAGGCATGGATTCTACCAAATTTTTCGTGAATTGAGATGGAATTTTTTCCCACTCTTCCAACAATACGGACTTCAGTGAGTCTCTTCTAGTTATGACCCTTTTTCAAACTTGCTTGTCGAGAGACTCCCACAAATGTTCGATTGGGTTAAGATTTGGGGATTGCGGAGGATGATCCAACAGCTTCGGCGTCCGATAAAACAACCATTCTTTCACAATTTTGGCCGTGTGCTTAGGGTCATTGTCCTGCTGGAATACCCATGTTTGATCCAAACTCAATTTTGCGACGCTAGGCTGTAAGTTTTCCCTCAAAATATTTAAGTAATCCATTTTGTTCATTGTGGACTTAGGTTAGGTTAGGTTAGGATCGGCCCTCGATGAGGATGTACTTAGACCAAGAAGTAGGTCCATTGTACTGCCGATGTGTAAGGCGGGTGGATCACCCTCTTACTCTTGGAACCATTTGCTTCGTTGAATGATGTCGAGAATTTTAGCCGTGCAGGCGTTGCCGAGATCATTAAGATCATTGTAGAAGTATTCACCCAGAGTGGCCTTCCTGATGTTGGCGAGCGCAGGGCAGGCGCACAGGAGATGACTGATGGTCTCTTCTTCCTCTTCATCTCTGCAGCTTCTGCAGAAGTCGTTGTGAGGGATACCTAATCCTGGGCATGTCTTCCTATGACGCAGTGTCCGGTGAGGACATTTGTTATTTTTGAGAGGGTTCCTCTCTTGTGCTTCAAGAGTCCGATGGACCTGGATTCATTGAGTATCGGCCAGAGCTGTCTGGCGGTATGACATTGGTCTAGATGTTGCCATCGATGATTGGCTACTTTCTCGGCATCAATTTGAATAAGGTACTTAACATAAGACGCTGGCGCTTCGATGTCGGTGATGCTTATGCTATCTGTACCAGAGGAGCCTTGTCGTGCTAGTTCGTCGGCGCTGCACAATTCCCCGGTATGTCACAGTGACCTTGTACCCAGCAAAGGGTGAGGTTGTACTGACCAGCTATCTCGTTAAGAGATATGCGACAGTCTTTCACTGCCTTAGATCTCGTAGTGCTGGCTGCGAGGGATTTGATGGCTGCCTGACTGTCGACATAAATAACAATTTCAGGTGTTGATAGTGTGCTAGCCGCCAGCCAGTCAGCGGCTTTGCGAACTGCGGTGATTTCGGCTTGAAAAACGCTGCAGTAGTCTGGAAGGTTAAAGGAGAGGTGTATGTCCAGATCTTCGGAGAAAATTCCGGCACCGACTCCGTCCTTGGTTTTGGACCCGTCCGTGAAGATTGACAGCGATTCGTTGTAAAGGACATTGCGTTGCGTCCACTCACTTCTGTCCGGTATCGAGTGCGTGTAACCCTTGTCAAAATCATATTCAGTGGGCAGACGGTCAGTGGAATTGGGAAGATGACGGTGCATCGAAAGTATATTGGCATGTCCCGTGTGTTGCTCCTTCCACTGCCTGGAGCCTCTCAGTCTTATTGCCGAGCTGACAGCCAATTGCTTACTGACGATGTCAATCGGAAGCAGATGGAGCATGGTTTGGAGCGCCGCTGTGGGAGAAGTTCTCAGTGCACCGGTAATACTGAGACATGCAACTCGCTGAGTTTTTTCCATTATGGATAGGTTGGATTTCTTCTCCAAGGCGGGCCACCATACCACCATACCAATATGGAGTATTGAGTATGAGAATCGGTTTAATGACCGACGTGTATAGCCAGTGCATGATGCTTGGTTTAAGGCCCCAGGTGGAGCCTACTGCTTTCTTGCAGATGTATAGAGCGGCCAGCGATTTCCTGGCCCGTTCGAAGACATTCTCCTTCCAAATAAGCTTGCGGTCAAGCTTTAGGCCTAAATAGCTAGCACTATTTAAAAGCTTGAGGGTGGATCCCCTTATCTTGGGCGGAGTGAAGTCAGGTAGCTTGTGTTTTCTTGTAAATAGAACTAGCTCGGTCTTCGTCGAGTTAACGGAGAGGCCGCATTTATCGGTCCATCTGAGCAGTTCATTGAGAGCAGACTGCATGACATCGGCCAGCGTCTGCGGGTATTTGCCTGTTGCTAGAATGGCGACATCATCTGCATAGGCAATAACATTGCATCCAGTTTTTTTCGATCTTTAGAAGGGCCTCGTTGAGCACCAAATTCCACAATAGTGGAGACAGTACACCCCCTTGAGGGGTGCCTCGATGTACATGTCGCTTGACAGTACTACTTCCGAAGGATGCTGTTATCACCCTGTTCTTTAGAATGTGTTCTACGAAACAACAGATGGGTTCGCTGATGTTGAGCCTACGTAAGGCACTGGTAATCGAATTTGTTTCAACGTTGTTGAAAGCTCCCTCTATGTCTAGAAATGACACTAGGGTGAACTCTTTGGTTGAGAGTGATTTTTCGATAGGGTGGATGATGGAGTGCAAAGCCGTTTCCACAGACTTACCTTTTTGGTAGGCGTGCTGTGACATGGATAGTAGGGTGCTATCAATAGTGGCCTTGATGTGTAGGTCCAGGATTCTTTCCAGAATCTTGAGAAGGAAGGACGTTAGACTAATAGGTCTTAAGTCCTTTGGGAGGGTGTGCGATGTCTTGCCTGCTTTGGGTATAAAGACCACTCTTACCTCGGTCCAGGCAGTTGGTGTTGTTCCGAGCTCAAGACAAGCCTTCAGAATGCAGGAAAGATACTGCCATACTATATTGAAGGCCGTCTGAATCTGGGCCGGAAAAACACCATCCGGTCCCGGGGATTTGAATGGTTCGAAACTGTTTACTGCCCATTTCAGCTTATCTTCGCTGATCAGATGAGGAGGTGCCTGTGGGCGTGCAGCAATTACCAGGGCGCGATCATCGTTGGGGTAGGCGTGCAGCCGGGGAAGTGAGTGTCCATGAGCAGGTTGAGCGATGCTTCGTCCGATTCAGCCCAGGATCCATTGGGATTCATGAGGACACTAGGTATAGTTGGTGTTTTGGAGAGGACTTTTCGCAGTCTAGAGGATTGAGACGTGTTGTCAATACTCTGACAAAAACCGCGCCAGGATCTGCGTCTAGCTTTCCGAACCTCTATTTTGAAGTTCTTCAGACTTTCTTTGTAGATCTCCCAGTCCAGTGGTAGCCTTGTTCGTTTGGCTTTATTGAATTGCTTCCTGCTTGTGCAGCGAAGGCTGTTGAGTTCTGCATTTCACCATGGGGGACGATTGCCCACCTTTCTTCTTGTGGTCGGACAGGATTCGATGAAAGCTGTATTAAGTGCAGAAGTTAGAACGGTGTTTAGCTTGTCTAATTCCAGTTGTGTAGTTGGTGTAGTGTACACTTGATTGGATAGTTTAGCAGAGAGGGATTTATTGTGTAAGCACCAGTCGGTTTTCCGTCGATTGCGGAAGACCAAGGGTGCGGTACTGAGATTTCCAGTTTGTACTCCAGATAGCGGTGATCGGAAAACGAATGACTGTCAGATACAGTCCAGTTGGAAATTGCAGGATAGATATTTTGGGAAGCAAAGGTGACGTCAAGCACCTCTTGCCGGGTCTTGGTAATAAAAGTAGGACTATTTCCTCTGTTACAAACTACTAGGTCGGTGCCTACTAAATACTCGAAAATAGACCTACCTCGAGGGTTAGTGTGGACTTAATAAACACCAGGTTTCCCACACCTCTTGCCGCCATGCATCCCCAGACCATAACCGACCCTCCGCCATGCTTAACCGTGGGGGTAATGTTTTTGTCATCGAACGCCTTATTTTTGGCTCTCCAAATTTTTGGTGGTTGTCTTGATTTTAAAATTTAAAATTTACTTTCGTCACTGAATAAAACATTTTTCCAAAACGAAATATCCTTTTCTTCGTACTTTTTTGAAAACCGAAGTCGCCGTTTTCGATTGGCTGCTGATATGAGTGGTTTTTCGTGGTACTCTGCCATGTAGTCCATTATTATGTAGTACTCTTCGAATAGTAATTGCACTAACGGGAACACCTGACTGTTTTTCAATGTTTTCTGATATTTTGACAGCACTAGCAGATGGATTTTTCTTCACATCTCGCACAATGGATCTTACTACAGATTTGGAAAGTCGTTTAGGTCTACCAGTGCGTGGAGGATTTTCAACAATTTAAAATTTTTATATTTATCAACAATTCTTTTAGCAGCTTGATGGGTTCTGCCAATTATTTTTGCTATTGCTCTTAAAGATTTGCCTTCTTTTTTAAATTTCAAGACGAGTTTTCTGGTTTCAATAGGCGTTTGCTTACCCATTTTAATAAAACTTTAATTGTAAGATGTTGACGCTACTTCTTTTACAAACAAAGAAACAAAGAATGAAATCGAAAGACAGCCTTTGTCATAAGGAAGAAACAAAGCAAAGCAGGGAAATACACGCAACGGCAATTTTCGAGCTCCGCAAATCACAATTCACAGGGTGTAAACTTTCTTTTGACGCCTAAAATGTGAAGTATTTTTCGCTATTTGTTTATAAAATTGTTTTTATGGATTTTGTTTGTTCACTTCTATATGTCGTTCGATTAAGAATTAAGATATAAACGAACATGTTAAGCTAGATGTAAGATAAACATTTAATAAAAACTGTAATTGAATTTGAAACATGAAACATAGAGGTGTAAACTTTTTTTTGACGCTCACAGTATCTTGAACTACTGAGGTAAATCTTTATAAGACATTAATCATCCCAGTCCTGCTGTGTGGCGCAGAGGCATGGGCTTTGACAAAACCGGATGACGATGCCCTTGGTTATTTCGAGAGAAAAGTTCTTCGAGCGATCTTTGGTCCCGTCTGCATAGACGGTGAGTGGAGGGGAAGGTAGAATGCCGAACTATACGGCCTGTACAAGGACATCGACTTAGCCAGAAGAGTTCACATACAGCGACTAAGATGGCTGTGTCATTTAGAGCGGATGGAGCCCAACCTTCCCTCTAAGAAAGTCTTCGAATCCACCCCGGACGGACGGCGCAGTAGAGGACGACCTCGCGGTAGGTGGCGCAAACAAGTGGAGGGGGACCTCAACCAACTTGGCATGCGCAACTGGAGACAGCGGGCTCGTAACCGTGCTGGCTGGAGAGGTTTGTTGGTTGAGGCCCAGGTCCACCCCGGACCGTAGCGCCATTTAAGTAAGTAAGTAAGTAAGAACTGGTTGTCACCCCACATCAGATATTTAAGTTTTTATAAAATATAAATTTTTGTATCATTCCACACTAACTTTTTAAGTTTCAGAATGATCACTATTATTTAATTCGGCCATTGTTAACCATTTTTTTTTAAATTATCTTTAAGTTTGGAAGTAAATAAATAAATGGAAAATAAAAAAAATAAAAAAATATTAGGCAAATCAAATGGTGGTGTGGTTGTTATAGAAAAATTCGTTTCCATCGCGCTGTCCTTGGAACGTTAATGGATATTGCCTTTTTAACAGGGTGCAAATGATCTCTTCTTTGAACGTGACAATACCAACTGAGCCTTTATTTTTCATGAGATGGTTTCCTTGACGAAGGCTTCCACGGATCTTCGAACTTCTTATTCGATCAAGCTTTGTCACTTCTGCTGTCATGTGAAGCATCTTCATATCAGCTGCCATAATTTACTCTAATACTTTTCGTACATCGTCCAACATTGTGAACCGTATGTGATCGCTGGACGCACAACTACGGTGTAGAGACTTCCTTAGGGGGCATCCTTTTTCGGTCACAGAAGATAGCGGAGCTTTCTCGCCAGTTCATCCACACCACGCTTACGCGATGATTGACGTCGTTATCACAGGTTGCTTCGCTTTTGACTTTAGATCCCAGATATTTGAACTTTTCGCACTTGGGAATAACTGTTCCATTCAAATAAATGCCTGGAATAGACCCTGAGTGGTTAAGAGAACGGGCAGCACAAGTACTCTGTCTTTTTTGAATTAATGCGATACGTATTTCCCTCCAAAACGTCGTTGCAGGGACTAAGGATTCTCACTTATGATAGCTCCATCGTCAGCAAGGAATAATTGATGTACCTTGCGGTCCGTCACTTTACCTTTAAGCAGATACCCAAAGACTGCAATAAAGAGCAAAGGACCTAAGACGCTTCCCTGTTGCACCCCGACTTTGATTGGGAACTCTTCGGTTACTCCAGCGGGGCATCTTACTCTTGTCTTTGCTCCTTCGTTCATGTTCATGATAACCTGTGCATAGGTTTCTGAAGCCTCTCGATGTCTTAGCGCTACCCATGTTAGATCTCGTGGCAGGACGTAGAGGAAATACGGTAGTTCGCAAAAAGCAAAAGAGAGTTGAGATTTGTACTGAGTATATCGTTAGGAACCGAACACGGCTGCGTGCAGGTATAGTAGATGCCTTATATCTATAGGAGAACACATGACAAAAGTAAGAAAGTAAGTTACATAGCTATATATGCTAGGTCTTCTTTGGGATTGCGGAACAAAAATTACTATAAAGATAGTTGAGCGTTGAACTTGTAATAATTCTATGGAGGAAGATATAATTTTGAGACTTAAGGTATTTTGGTTTGAAGTAAGACATTTTTTTCTCGTTGGAAGGTGACATTTTTTAAAGGCAAAACTGAGCATGTACTCAGTAACAGTGTGGGATTTCCATCCACTAAACCCACCTCCCCTTCTGCCATTCGTCCTCGCGGTACAGCCGTCTAGCGTTGTCATTGGCACGATCACATTGGCACTCTGCTGTTCCACTGGTCTCAGTATTTCTTCATGACTCCGCTTGCTCATTATTTAGCAAGTCTCGTTGATTTCATTTTAGCTATGCTTTTATAAAAAAATTTGGCGCAACAGGTCAGTGTTAGGGCCTAGCTTCTCGCGACCACTCATGTTGTGTGCGTTATATTTTTCACACGAATGGAAGGGACCTACAGCTTAGTGCCGTATCCGAAGGGCAATTTGGTTTGAGAAGCCTTTTTGAGACAACAATCACGAGAAGGTGGGACCGTGAAAAAAACTTTTTAGTGTTTTCTGGGATTCGAACTTGGAACCTCACGCGCAGTGATAATAATATAGTAATAATCTCTATGTCTATGTTATGTTATAAAATAGAACACATTTTTTCTGTTTGTCTGCGAATAGGGAGTAGGAACATACCAACACCTCAACAATATGTATATCAATGGATTTACTGTGAGAAGGGGTATAATTTAGAAGTAATTTTAGTATCCTGAATTCATTATTGGGGCTTTAAACCCCTTTGTACGTATATGTTTTTTTTAACTGAGAAAAACCATTTTCCTATGCTTTACACACATATGACTACAAAATGGATGAATCGATTTGAATATGACTTGATTCCTCTATTAGTACATTTCCTGCTGAAGAGATTGAGGTAGTATAAATCATTATTCAGTGATTCTTATAACGGAAGTAATTAGCAAAAATGTAATTATTTGCGATATAAAGATATCACAGATATGCGTAGGTCATTGCAATCAATGGCCCACCAGTGGAGTGCGCGCATATTCATGTTCATCAAACCAACCTTTTTTCTTTTCTTTTCTTTCTTTGCACTATTTCTTCTTCTGTTTTTTATGTAATTATGCATCTCTACATATATCTATATTTTAGAAGACATTTTTTATGTTTGCCCGCAAAAAAAAGGGAAGTAGGCTAGAGAAACCCCAAGGTTATTATACATCAATAGATTCGTTGTGAATAGAAGAAGGACCAGAAATAAATGTTAGATTCTTTAAGTAAATGTACATATGTATATGCATGAATATAAACCGCAGGTTTTGGCTTAAATCGTAAGACAACGTGCCGCGCAAAGCCCAACTTTATATGATTAAACCGGTCCTTTGAACCAAAATTTACGCCTATTCGATGTAATGTAATGTCGACGTGGGCAATTAATATCGTTGGATTATTACGCGGATGAAAATTGAAAAGCTGTCGAAAAACGTAAATTTGTAAAGGAAAAATTAAACTCGCGTATTCCACTAAAAGATGAAATTCCTTTATTGGTATCTCAAAACGTAATGAAAGAGAGAACGATATACATTCCATAAGGTGGAATTAAAAGCCCTTTAGGTGAGCGAAGAGTATCCTTGAAAAAGTCTTTGCGTTCCAGACGTATGGTTGAAGATATTTTGGGGGATGAGCAATGCGGTTTTCGTGCCGGTAGAAACACAACCGACCAGTTATTCACTCTCAGAATGGTGCTTGAGAAACCCTGGAGTATGCTAAACCTGTCTACACCTGTTTTGTGGATTTTGCGAAAGCATATGTAAGGGTTCCTCTAGGCAAACTCTGGAGTGCTCTGCAAGAGTATGGAGTCGGTCATTCCCCGTTAAGGGCGATTCAGTCTTTATATGCAAACTGTAGAACCTGTGTTCGGGTAAATGGCGTTAAATCAATACCTTTCACTGTGGTCGTTGGACTCCGCCAAGGGTGCGTTTTGTCACCTCTCCTCTTCATTGTATATATGGACTGGATGTTGCAGCGCAGCCGTGGCGGAGAATATTTCAAATTGGGCGACTCAAGGATTAGTTATCTGCTCTTTGTGGATGATTTGGTCATCATTGGGTCTTCAAGAACTGAATTTCATCGCGCCCTTCAAAGGTTTGTAGCTGTTTGTGATGATGCTGAAATGAAGATCAACGTGAACAAATCAGAAGTAATTGTCATTTCCAGAATACCAATTCAGTGTAGTCTACATGTTAGTGCTCCCACTGAAGCAGGTGGACCTCGGGGTCTTATTCACGAGAGACAGGAAGAATAATGTCGAGTTATCCTGTAGAATTGGTCAAGTTGGATCAATTTTGAGAGAGCTTGGTCAATCTGTTATAAAGAAAGCCGAACTTAGCGTTCAAGTTAAATTATTGGTGTATGTCCCAACTCTCACCTATGGTCATGAAATTTGGGTAGTGACCGAGAGAATAAGGTTACGGATACAAGGTTCCTTCGCGGTGTTGCTGAATCGAATGCGTAGCATAAGAGCTCAATCTTGAGCAGCTACTTCTCCGAACGGAACGATCTATGCTTCGATGGTTTAGTCATGTAGTGCATATGCCCCTAGACCGGCATTCAAGACGAGTTATTATTGCCGTGCCATTAGGTAAGCGAGACTCTGGTAGGGCTAGAAATAGATTGTTGGATCAAGTCCGACTTCTCTCCTTGAGCCAAGCGGGCCATTGGAAATGTATGTACGCAAACTATTTCAACGACAAAACTGAGAGTGCTTGAAATCGCATATTATAAGACCCAGCGATGCGGGTATAACCAGCCAGTATAGTAATATGTATACTTTATTTATCAAAAAATATATATTTATTGTAAACTATATTCCCTTAGTAATGTTTAAAAAACTACAGTAGCCAGGTTGGCTGAACGACTGTGTCTCTACTATATGGCTGAACGAATGTTCACTCGTAGGTTAAAATATTTTGACGTTTGTGTTGTAGAAAGAGATAGAAAAAAGTAATCAAAATCCAACCTTCGAAAAGAACACACGTATTTTCTTTAACAACATAATTAGATCCATAATTATTTCTAACATCCTTAAAGGAAATTACAAATCAGATGTGGGGTTGATTCACCTCCAAGTTAAATTCTAATTAAACAACAAAGTCCGTGAGTATAAGTAAATAAAAATACAAAACCGTACACGTGGCTACTGGAACACCCGCTAATATAACCTAAATGGCCAACCGAATGAACAAAGCTGAGTTAGCCGAGGCATTACAAGAGGCTGATATTGATTTACCTCAGACAGCCTCGACAGCCTCGGTCGCCTCAATGCGTAAAATATATACGGAACATTTTCAATTGCAAGAGGCCAATCGAGACCGCTCACCGTCACCGCCACCGGAGCAACAGGCAGGAAGCCGACGTGACGTCCTGACCGAACATCCACATCCACAACCGAGACAGTTCACCATCACCAGTACCTCCGAAGTCATCTGCCCATAATAGTCACGCACCATTGCCGATGTTTCAATCAGCTGACAGTATCGATAACTTAGATGCTTAAATAAATAGGTTACGAAAAATGGCAGAAATTGCAAATCTCAGGGCTTAACTCCGTGCACTAGAAGTCGACGACACCGAATCAACAAGCCAAATCCATAGTCGATGCCTTGAATTTAGTCACATCGAGTATTCTCTCCAGAAATTCGATGGTGACGATAATTGTGGAGTCCAAAAGTGGGTTAATGATTTTGAAGAAATTCTCGCTTCTGGTCGGGTAGACGAAAGAGATAAATTAGTTTTTGTCTGCCGAATGATGGAAGGAATCGTGCGTAAATTTTTCGTGACTATATAAGCCTGCGATTGGAATACTCTGAAGGACCAACTAATTTCGGAATTCAAACAGCGTCGTTCCCACCAAGATGTGTATGCAGAATTCGCCAATCGACTCATCCATCGAAATTAATCTATTCGCAAGTACATCATCGAAATGTATGGAATAGCCAGCTATGCCGATATAACCGAAATGGAATTAGACCAATTTATCCTTGATGGGCTTAGCTACGTAGGACCCAGTGGATCTATTCTTTATGCAGCCCGCACCATGAATGATCTAATGGAGTCGCTGATGTACTATGAACGCCATCGTACTCGAGTTTTAACCAACCGAACCAGTATTCAGAGCCACACACCGTATAACAATCTACCAGTCCGTGCAATTCCACCGAATACAAATACCGCTTATAAGCCGAAAACCTAACAAGCCAACTGAATGATACAAACCGCAAACCGAGCTATGTTAACCGTCAACCGAGAGACCCAAATCGATGTGCCAGTTACCGTATTATTGGCCACCAGGAAGCAGAGTGCTACAAACCCCGTGAACTATCATGTAGCTGTTTTATTTGTTGGGAAATGGGACAGCAATACTGCGACTGCCTGAGAAACGCTGTATCGCAGCAGCTGTCGTTGACAGTGAGCCAGTCGTTAAGCCAACCGCAATTACGGGTGAAGATGAAATAGTTGCCGCTATTCAACTGGTGAGTGCCTCCTTTAATTCTAATCACGTTGAACGCAATGGTAATTCGACTTTTGTTGTTTAATTTGACACTGGTAAGCCAGTGAGTTTTATCCATAGATCCACTGTGCCTGAAGAATTGCAAAGTAAGCTGTTAGAGTATGTACATTTTAAAGGATTAGGAAACGCAAACTTGCATATTTACGGTAAAGTCACTTGTTGTATCACAATGACAATCACAATCACAATCGTGTTCAATTCATATTTGTATTATTCCAGATAATGTATAACCAATCCCAATCTTGATTGGTCGTGATTTATGGGAGAAGTTTGGGATTGCGTTAAGGTTTTCAACTACATATAAAGCAACGATTACAAAATTCGCAGGAATTTAAAAATGTTTTTTTTGTGACAACAGTCTTTATTAACTGTATGCACTTCTTCCGAGCCATTCAAATTTAACTTTAAATCGTGTTACCGTGCATTCAATTTGTTAGATTGTTAACTGATGATGAGTTATTATTTGGTTTGGTTTGACAACTGACGAACCATTTTATCATACCGAGAAAAAGAGGAAGTGTCGAAAATTATTGATGACTTGTTAGCGCAACTCATTATCCGGCATAGTAGCTCTCCATATGTCTCTCCCTTGTATAATATTAGTACGTAAATATAATGGTGAGATGAGAATGTGCGTAGACCTCCGTGATTTAAATAAAATTACAGTACGGGAGAATTTCCCTTTACCACTAATCGATGATTGTATAGAAACCTCGAAGGTAAAACTTGTTTTAGTTTGCTTGATTTGAAGGGTGGCTTCAACCAAATCCCTATGGATGAAGATTTAATTTAGTACACATCGTTTGTTATTCCATTTGGTCAATATTAATATTTGCGAATACCTTTCAGCCTTGGAAACGGGTCATCCGTTTTCGAATGTTTCATCTCTTCGGTTTACAGTGATATGATTGATTTGCTCTCGTGAAATCGTTACATACATCGATGATATTTTAGTTGCCACTGCTACGGCAGACCAGCATATTCAAGTACACCTGTCCCCCGATTTAGACGGAAGATCAGTTGCTGAAAATATCGCGTAAATTTAAATCCTAGATTTTTGTATGAAAAACCGTGCAAATCGAAAAAAAAAATGCACATAATTTATTTAGTTTTTTTAATCAAATTAATTTATTTCAACGCCAATATGAATAAAATATAATTGAAAAATAAAATATATCAGTCCGTTCATGTAATAACTAATAAATAAAGGTGTCGCAACTTTGGCGACCGTAAGGGATGCGATTGAACTCTTCAGTCAAAACAATTTGCGTTGTTTGATGAACGTTTATTTCTACACAAAGATAGGAGAAATTCAAAAGAAGTTATAATACTAAGACATTCCTTACCGCAGTTTTACTCCCTTATTCCTTTTCTGTCGGCAGATGAATGACAAAAGAAAGAAACGTTTGAAACCCAAGCTTAAAAAAGCTTAAAGAACATAGGCACAAAACGGACCAACACGATAAAACGTCAAAGAAGGAAGAAGGAGAATAACACTGCGTTTGCACCAGTTTTTTCTTATCCCGTGCTTGTACTAGGCGGTCTGCAACAGAAGGAATTGTTCTATAGTAAATAAAAATACAAAATTCATAAGAAATTAGTGCAAAGATTTAATTACATGCTATCACCACCATCATTTACAATCAATCTTTTCTTCTTGGTTGGTGAGGTTTCGCTCATCACTCGATATTATTTCTGGTGATTCTGATTCGATGGATGATAAATTACTGATCAGTTCAGATGGAAGAGACATGGTAATGAAATCAGTAATCAACATTTGTGTTTTGTTTTTGGTAAGATCTTTATATACATCCTCATATTGAGCTAAACAATTCTTGATATCTCGCTGGAACCGCAGACCCCGCTCAATATCAGGGTCATGTTGTAGAAAAAGATTACCTAATTTTCGCCCGGTTGCAAGTCCTTCGTGGATGACCTTTGCTGTGAATGCAATTGATTCAGTCTCCTCATCAGGATCGTTGTCTTTATCAATTGTATCATCAATCATGTTAATTAAATCATTCTCATATAATTCTTCATCCGCCACTAGCTCTTCAATACCTGCCTCAGTTAAATTCTCGAAACCTTCTACTCCCACTGCATGCGCCAACTCAGCTATCAGAGAATATTCATGCTCAAATGGTTGACAAAAAATCTCACCTTCAACTACTCCTGGCCATAATTTTTTCCAATAAGCATTCAGCGTTGATTACTTAATCTCGGAATATGATAATGCAACATGCTTAGCACAATCCAAAATTGTTAATTTTTTACAAGCATCCATTACTGTCAAAGATGCATCATTACCAGTTTGTTCTAAAATATACCTAAAGATTAGCTTGATACACAGTGCCTTAAAAGTAGAAATTATTCCTTGATCTTGTGGCTATAATAAAAAAGTTGTGTTCTTTGGTAGACATAGAAGACCCATCTAAACACCCGTTTACTCTCTAATTTCAGCAATCAAGACATAGTCGCTACAAACCTGGAATTGAGGTCAATAAATTACTGGCTGGTATCAAAATATCTAGGTCACGATCATGTGGGCCCACTCCCTCTGGACATCTTTGGGAGCTTGATTGCTAAAGCGGAGAACCTTAATACTAGTCTCATCATTAGCTGTGGTGCGAGTGCCCATCACTCAATCTGGGGCAGTTCCGACATAAATGAAAAGGAGAGCAACTTTTTGATCCTATCCTTAGTACTAATCTCCTAATCTGTAACCTGGGGTCCAAACCGACCTTCATTACTCGCAATCGACAAGAAGTCCTGGACATCACTCTTATCTCCGATAACTTATATAGCTTGGTTAGGGACTGGAGAGTCTCTGAAGAGCACTCTTTATCAGACCATCGCTACCTCCAATTTAGTCTTGATAATTATCTGCCTGATCAGAAGGTTTTAGAAATAACAGAAAAACCAATTGGTCCCTTTATAGGAAACGTTTATTAACGCTGATTCCCTCCCACCTGCCTACTGAACCTACTTGCACTGAGGACCTTGACGGTCTGGTCAACACCCTAACATCGGCACTCAATGGTGCCATTTCCTTCTCTCCCTCTTTTCTCCCTTTGTTTCTGCAAAATTCTGGGAAACTGGAGGGCAGCCATGGTTCCATCAGCCATAGGGCCACTTCCCCAGCATCTTGCAGAAAAAAACTAATCTAGGATTCCCTTGGAGGATTTTTTTACCCTGAAGGAGAGGAGAAACGGGCAGTTTCTCCAACTATCAAGAGACGAATGAGACGAGCGGCGAGGGTGAGACCACCGATGGCAAGGTCGGTGTGTCCGGCTCAACAAGCTGCCCACCCTACAACGGGCACACCAAACACAAACAACACTGACTACAACGCAGTTCAAACAATCAACGAGTAAACAGACGAGACAAAGAGTCTGTTCCCACGAACATAACCAACGAGAAACGCTACATCAACGTCACAAGACAAACCATTAAGAGGGGACAAGGTGTCCCAGAAGCTGCAAACCAAAACTAACACATAACTCGGTGCAAGGGGACGAGGTGTCCCAATACCTACAAACGCAACACAAACATCAAACATATGTAAATACATCGCGAGGGGACAAGGCGTCCCAGAAGCAGCGCAACCACCACATCATATAGACATATTCAACATCAAAAACACAACCAAACACACGAAGGCATCGACATCAAACACCATCAAACACAAACAACAAAAGCGGCAGCCCACGGACAACGGATGGAACTCATCAATGGCCCAAAGCCCACAACCCGTACCCGGAATTCTACCGAGTAGCTTCGTTTAATTGCGTAATTTAAATTTTACTCCTTGTTCTATTTTCTTCCGGTAGGTTAATTTTGTTGAGCGCAAAATGGCGGTTTAGGGCCTGTCCTGTAACTAGTCAGGTCACTTCCTTTCTTCTTTTACTATTGGTGGGAGGAAAGCCACTTTCGAAATTTTTAATTAATCATCTTTTTTCACTTTGTTGATTCTCTTAAATTGTTTAAACGAACAGAGCGGATGGGAAAGAAAAGCCGAAGTCGGGCGAATTCGAGTCAACGGAATTTGGGTGAATACTGAGAGAACAATAGCGGTGGTTCAAGAGCGGTTGCTGGGCTGGTCAAACGGTAGTGCATGCGATCATATGAAAACACATGCGTTTTCACTCAGCTGAGGCCTACCAACTCCTACTCTCAACCTCCACGCGGTGACAGCCGGGTGCCTAGTACCTTAATCCAAGAAGTGGGTAACCAACCCCGTTTGGTGGATTCTTGGTGGCAGCAGATGAGAGAGGGGGGGAAGAGTGCTTTTCGACTAGAGCACTTATTCCTGTTCCAGGCGGCAGCGGACGAATTCTCTAGACGGAATCAATGGTGGTGTCTATAGTTCCAGTAAGGTTGAACTTAGTGAATACCTTGTGCGAGCTGCTTCGACGTATTCGGATCACAGGTCGGTAAGGAATTTCCAATGTTGTTCAGGACATTGGAATAGAGATGGTGGCGGAGGAGCCTCTAATGGGCCAACGGCAGCGCTCATACTCCCGTAGTGGACTACCTGCACCGGTGTAACCGGCCCCTCGTCCTAGGGGAATAATTAAGGAACTGGCCCTCCAGGTTGTGGGTAACTTCCCTACCACGTAAAAAACTCATGGTTCCGAAACAACCAAAAGCCTCGGATAACGATGACTCAACTAATGACGACCCCAGAAAAGGAAATAAGGACAACGAGCTTCGGATCTGTACGTGGAATGTTCTGTCCCTTTACAGACCACGTGCAGCCGAACAACTAGCAGAGGCCCTAGACTGCTATAAAGCAGATATTACCGCCATCCAGGAAGTACGATGGGATGGGCCGGGCAACCAGAGGATGAAAAACTGTGACATCTACTACGGTGATTGCTACAGAGGCAACTGGGGCCTCACTCTGTATTGCTACTCGAAAGTCAAATTTTTGCGAAAGTGCTTTACGATTCTAATCTTAGCCGGCACTCTGTAAGAAAATAGAATCGAATGGAAGTATTGCCAACTGTGGCTATGAAATTTGCGAATCTAGCTTCGAGTATCGAACGGTGAAATGTCACTTTGAAGCAAATTTCGTTCCAAAGAATTTTGTGTTTTATTTATATTTGAGAAAGAAAGTTAAATATATGTTATAGAACTGGAACTGGATGCTGTCGAATTGTGGTTTCATCAAGAGAAAGAATAGAACGTGGGCGAATTAGAAATAGGTCGAATATAATGGAGCTAAGTGATAAAAAGTAGAAGAAAAATGTAGTAGTGGTTGGTTCAACCCGAAACTGAGAGTATTAGGTGGGAAATACACGATACAACCGTTGTATGCAGCACACACATACAATTTGCATACGACTTAGGTACAACCAGACATTTTATTCAGCCATTTTACACATACACACCATATAATTTCCATACAGTTTGTGTATGTTACAGCGATTGAACAGTCAAAACCATGCGACCATACGATATCGGTACAACGGTCGGTTGTGTGAATACACACGACACAATTATCGTATACAACACAAAAGATGTAAAACCGTTCGAAGAACAGTTGTATCGAACATTTACATTTGATTTTTGGTGGACTGCCGTCATGTTCTAAAACACGTTTTAATCAAGTAATTTCACAAAACTATTTTATGTATATCACTTTCATTGTATTTTAAGTTAAAAATAACATTTTATGTCATAAAATACTTACATTTTAAAAGAAACACAATTGCTTACCTCAACATCCGCAAACCAAATAGCAATAGAACAAAATGATGCGAATTCGAGTTAATTTGACATTTCGTTTAGCAATACAGAGTGCCAGATTTGCGATAATAAATTGACATTGAAGTTGGCAACAAAAGTTTGTTCGATTGTCATAAATTCGGATTTGCGATTCGAATTACAGAGTGACAATTCTGCGAATTCGAATGTTTTGACTTTAGAGTAGCAATACGCTTATTCGGATGCGGATTTGCCATACGGGGCAGACTTAGGCAAGAAGTCTTAAGCTTCCGACACGTTAGCAAGCGTATTATGTCTATCCGGATCAAGGCTAAATTCGCTAACATAAGCCTAATATGTGTTCATGCCCCCACGGAAGAAAAGAACCCTGCCACCAAAGAGTGTTTCTACGAGCTCCTCGACAAAACATACGAGCAATGTCCTAAATACGACGTTAAAATCGTATTGGGCGATTTTAACGCCAAAATAGGAAAGGAGGACGTCTTTGGTAGGGCAGTCGGTAAGCATAGCCTACACATGGATCATTACCTTGTTGTAGCCAAGGTAGGAGTGCGGATATCCCAATACCGAAGACCAGTGGCAACGCTGCCAACATGCCATCAGAAACGCCGCGACTGATGTGCTGGGTCTCGCTCGCCCACCACCGCGAAGCCCATGGTTTGACGGAGAATGCCGGCGAGTGCATGCAGCAAAACAAGAGGCATACAAAGCGACTCTGCAAAGGAAGGCGACAGCTGCTCGTGAGCTCTACGAGTAAAAGAGACGGGGAGAACATCGACTTTTCCAAAAGAAGAAGAAGGTGCATGAGAAGCGCGCGCGTTTGAGAATATCGAGAGTTTATACGGCAGGAACAGTGTATGGAAGTTTAGCCAAAAGGCAAAAAGAACGTGTCAGAGAACCAATACCCATACAGAAACCTGTAGAGATGAAAATGGAAACCTCGTAGTAGAATCACAGTCGGTGCTGAGAATATGGAAAAACTACTTCTGCAGACTGTATAACGGCGGCGAAGACCAACATCCCGCTGTCAGGCAGAATGAACCATTCAACATAGACGATGATAGTCAAACTTTCCGTCCACCTGACCAAAACGAAGTGAGGATAGCAATATCCAAGCTAAAATCGAACAAAGCTGCTGTACCTGACGGCTTACCGGCCGAACTCTTCAAGGCAGCTGGGGATGAATTGGTAGATTGCATACACCAACTCATTTCTAATATTTGGTCCGACGAGTGTATGTCTGATGAATACAATCTCAGCATTGTTTGCCCGATCCACAAGAAAGGAGACCCCCTCAACTGCGCCAATTATAGAGGCATTAGTCTCCTCAACATCGCATACAAGATCTTTTCTGCGATATTGTGTGAACGTCTGAAACCTTTTATCAACAGCCTGATTGGACCCTATCAGTGCGGTTTCAGGCCAGGAAAGTCCACCATCGATCAAATCTTCACACTTCGGCAGATCCTGGAGAAAACCCAAGAGTTCCAAATCGACACTCACCACCTCTTTATCGATTTCAAGGCCGCCTATGACGGCATCTATAGAGAAGAGCTTTATAGAGCCAAACTTGTCCGTCTGTGCAGGCTGACGATGGAGAACGCTCGCTGCTCCATCAAGGTCGATAATGACGTCACCGAGACCTTTGATGTCAAAAAAGGTTTAAGACAAGGTGACGCGCTGTCATGTGACTTCTTCAATATTATACTTGAACGGATTGTGCGGAACTCACAAGCCAACACCGGAGGCACAATCTATTACAAGTCTGTACAACTGCTTGCATACGCCGACGATATAGACATTATCGGAAGAACTCAGCGGTCACCGGTGCGTTTGCAAGCATTGAGGCGGAAGCGGCCAAAATGGGTTTAGCGATAAACGAGGGCAAAATCAAGTATATGCTGTCAACTAGAAGGGAAAACCAACACCGACGAATTGGACAAAACGTCACCGTGGGCAGCTATAACTTCGAGGTAGTAAGGGACTTTGTCTACCTTGGCTCTGCTATAAATTCTACTAACAAAATCAGTGCAGAAATCAATCGAAGAATAACTCTTGCCAATCGCTGTTTTTTTGGGCTTATAATGCAATTCAACAGTAAAGCCCTATCTCGAACAACTAAGGAGACTCTATATAAGTCGAAATGTAGCGCCACCTAAGTAAGTAAGTAAGAGCGGTTGCATACTTACGTAAATAAGCGGAGTAATGCACAGCAAGCTGCACTTGAATCCAAATGCTGAATTTGCGGGGATTCATGTATGCGTGAGTAAAAGACTCGAAGCTCGACCAAGGCCTAGTATTCAGGGGGAGACCACTTGTTGGTTGACCAGCAAGAGATCTGGAAGTTTATTGCGAAACAAAGAGATATAGAAAATCTACAAAGTGAACGTTTTTATACAGTGAAAGTTTTTGAGTAGTGGAAAAAAAATTGAAGACATAAAAGGAAGGAAAGGAAGTGCTTGGGACAGAGTACAGGACGAGGACATCAGGATTTTGCATAAAAGACTGGAAGCCAGAACTTGGGTCCAGAAGAAAAAAACTAGAACAAGGAGGATATCAGAATTTCACAGATAGTTTTGTGTTTCATTTCAAATTGTTTTTTTTTTTTTTGAGTTGAACATTAGCGCCTTTTGGTGTAGGATACTTTTGTAATTATTGGTAAATACGGTAGGATTCGGCTCTGCTTCTTCTTTGAAATTTCCCGTTGAAAGGGGGACACGCGCCCTCTAATTTTGTTTCATTTTTAAGTTATTTGGGACTTACCGTAGCGGGCCATTCTTACGGCGATATTTTTTTTTTTTTTGTTTTTTTGAGAACCTTTTTTCCTCTAAGAGGTTCTTTTCTGATCCCCTAGTACATTGTCTTTTTTTAATTTCATTTTGATTCTTGTTTATCCTCTCATGTTAATAAATCGCCGAGCGATTTTAACGTGGTGAAAATCTTTGTTTTCTTTCCATTATTTTTTTCCAGCACTAGTATACCCCCACCATTTCCCAAAACTAACCTAAAGGTTTCGTAATTTCACTTTTCAATTTTCTAAAAATTACGTGGCGTCCAAACCCTTTCAGTACATACCTACCCTATATTTTTTATGTTTTCTCCATTTCGTCGATTCACAAATCGAACTCACCCCAACTGAGCAGCCGGTGAGCGAACAGCACTCAACGTGTTGTGTTGTTGCACTTTTTCCTTTCGCCCTTACTGTCATTCCGTTTACCAATCGCAAAAGCTATCGGTCGTGTTCCTTTTTTGCGCTTTTTTTTTATCGGTAAATCAGTGTAGCAAGTTGGCTACTTCTTCTTTTACTTTCCCTTTCGCGGATTAATTATCCTCCCCTTATTAAGAGTGCAACAAATTGGCATGGCCTGACCACTCTGCAAGCCTCGAGGTAAAAAGAAACCGCCTTGGTGGAATGCAAATCTCAGTACTCTTAGGAAAGACAGTAGGCTCCCTTTTTATATTGCTAAAAGCTCCCGTGAGACGGGCGGTTGGGACTCTCTATCTCTCAGGAAATACAAAATCTCACTGAGGAAAGAGCAACGACGATCCTGGAGACGCTTCTGCGACAGCACTAAAGAGTCCTCGGAAGCTTCCAGGTTGCGGAAAATCTTCTCTAAAAGCCCTTCTATACCCAAGTACCTTTTGCATCCGGGTGGTCACTGGATCTCCTCTGCTGAGGAATCCATTGACATCTTACTGGATACTCACTTTCCTGGTAGTTCCCCTGTTGCAGTCTGGCAATTGGTAAAAACCCCCCTTCAACCTTGCAGGAACTCCTTAGTCTTCGTCACTACAAAAAAGATTCGATGGGCTGAAAAAATCTGGTCTATATTCCCAAACTTTGGACCGAGGTTGAAGTCATATTCATACTTAAGGCAGGAAACAGCTCGCACGTGGAACCAAAGGATCTCCGACCTATCAGTCTATCATGCTTTTCACTTAAAACTTTAGAAAGGTTAATTGATATAGTATTAGCTCAGCTTTGCTCCCGTCGTCCCAACATACGTACTGCAAAGGCAAATCGGTTTAGACAGCCTTACATTCGCTTGTGCGCATAATTGAATAATCCTTGAGTGTTAAAGAATACACCATGGTGGCTTTCCTTGACATTGAGGGAGCATTTAATAATGTGAAATCAAAGGCGATTATCAACGCACTTGCAAATCTGAAAGTGGATACTTCGCTCGGAGTGTTGATCAATCAATTACTTACATGCAGGATTATTAACACATAGTTGGGCGGAGCATCGGCCAAAAGAATTGATCGCTGCGGTACACCCCAAGGTGGAGTCTTGTCACCTCTTCTGTGGAACCTGGTAGTACATGAGCTACTGGTAGACCTGGATACGTCAGGCTGCAGAGTGATCGCCTATGCTGATGACATTGCTATTGCTGCCTCCGGTAAACACCCAGACACTCGCAGAGAAATCCTCCAATATGCTTTCCTTCGGCTCACCAGATAAGCCTCCAAGTGTGGACTTGAGGCTAATCCCCATAAAACGGAACTCATTCTCTTCACGGGGAAATATAAAGTTCTCCTTATAGACCCCCCCTATGATAAATGGCACCAGTCTCACCTTCTCTGAAAACGCAAAATATCTGGGTCTTATTTTGGATAGGAAATTGAACTGGAAGGCCAATCTACAAGAACGCGTCAAGAAAGCAAATGCAGCTCTCTATTCCTGTAAAAAGGCTATAGATAGGAGCTGAGGTATGAAACATAAAATCACTCATTGGTTGTACGTGTCCGTTATCAGGCCTATACTATTCTATGGCGTGATCGTATGGTGGCCTGCTCTTGACAGGGCTGTCCACCTCACTCAACTAGCTAAGGTGCAAAGATCTGCATGCATTTGCATCAGTGGTGCACTGAGAACTACTCCCTCCGCGGCACTGGGCATTTTGTTCAACCTGCTACCCTTAGATATTTTCGGCAAACAGATGGCTCCCCGTGCGACCATCCGTCTAAAAGCCTCCTCTCAGTGGTCTAGCTATCGCTTTGGCCACTCCTCCATCCTTGATCTTCTCAACTTCAAACACGAAAACACGGAGCATCTCTTTCCACCTCCCTGATCATTGTACCGTTTTCCAGGCGAAAATCATACCGATTAAGGAAGTCCTGTCTTGCCTGTCTGAAATGTAATGTACTATCTGTCAGGGCTTTTAAGCATTTTCACTGACAGCCAAGCGGCAATCAAGTCCCTGTAATAGTTCTCCTTCACTTCAAATGCCATCTTAAACTAACATTAGGGTCATGTTGTAAAAAAAGATTACCTAATTTTCGCCCGATTGCAAGTCCTTCGTGGATGACCTATGCTGCGAATGCAATTGGTTCAGTCGCATCATCAGGATCGTTGTCTTGATCATTTGTATCATCAATCATGTTAACTAAATCATCCTCATATAATTCTTCATCCGCCACTAGCTCTTTAATATCCGCCTCAGTTAAATTCTCAAAACCTTCTACTCCCACTGCATGCGCCAACTCAACTATCAGAGAATATTCATGCTCTAATGGTTGACAAAAAATTTCACCTTCAACTACTTCTGGCCATAATTTTTTCCAATAAGCATTCAGCGTTGATTACTTAATCTCGGAATATGATAATGCAACATGCTTAGCACAATCCAAAATTGTAAATTTTTTTAAGCATCCATTACTGGCAAAGATGTAATGGTTCAGTTTATTTTAAAAAATACCTGAAGATTGGCTTGATACACAGTGCCTTTGAAGTAGAATTTATTCCTTGATCTTGTGGCTGTAATAAAGAAGTTGTGTTCTTTGGTATAAATACAACTTGCATATTTTCATGCTGTAAATTTTAATCCAACAAAGCTGCTGGAGCCGATGGCCTTGCCGCTGAACTTTTCAAGGCAGGAGGAGATGTGTTGGTAAGGAGCATGCACCAGCTCATCTGTATCGGACGAAAGCATGCCCGATGAATGGAACCTCAGCATCGTTTGCCCGATTCTGAAGAAAGGAGACCCTCTGAACTGTGCCAACTACAGAGGTATAAGTCTCCTAAATATCGCATATAAGATCCTTTCTACCGTACTATGTGAAAGCCTAAAACCAATCGTCAACAACCTAATAGGTCCTTATCAGTGCGGTTTCAGTCCTGGAAAGTCCACCATTGACCAAATATTCACACTACGGCAGATCTTGGAAAAAACCCATGGATATAAAATTGATACGCACCAACTTTTCATCGATTTCAAAGTTGCCTATGATAGCATGTATAGAGACGAGTTATACAGAGCCATGTCTAGTCTTGGCATCCCTGCCAAGCTCGTCCGTTTGTGCAGAATGACGATAGAGAACTCTCGCTGCTCCATCAAAGTCGGTAAGAACATCACCGAACCGTTTGATATCAGGAAAGGACTTAGACAAGGTGACGCGCTATCATGCGATCTCTTTAACATAGTACTTGAGAGAATTCTACGAAACTCACAAGCCAACCCCGGAGGTACAATCTTCTTCAAGTCTGTACAACTACTCGCTTATGCCGATGACATTGACATAATCGGAAGAAATCAGGAGGCAGTCAATGCGGCATTTACGAGTATTGAGACCGAGGCAGCAAAGATGGGTCTAGCGGTCAATGAAAGCAAAACAAAATATATGCTGTCTACAAAAAAGGACACCCAACATCGGCGTCTTGGACAGAACACCACAATAGACAGATAAAATTTTGAGGTAGTAAAGGATTTTGTCTACCTAGGCTCTATGGTGAACTCCGCAAATGATATCAGTAGGGAGATCACACGAAGAATTACTCTTGCCAATCGTTGTTTCTATGGGCTAAAACGACAATTGAGTAGCAAAGCCCTATCTCGAACTACTAAGGTAACTCTTTATAAGACATTAATCATCCCAGTTCTGCTGTATGGCGCAGAGGCATGGGCTTTGACAAAACCGGGTGAGGATGCCCTTGGTTATTTCGAGGGAAAAGTTCTTCGAGCGATCTTTGGTCCCGTCTGCATAGACGGATAAGGTACAATGCCGAGCTATACGGCCTGTACAAGGTCATCGACTCAGCCAGAAGAGTTCACATACAGCGACTGAGATGGCTGGGTCATTTAGAGCGGATGGAGCCCAACCTTCCCGCTAAGAAAGTCTTCGAATCCACCCCGGACGGACGGCGCAGTAGAGGACGACATCGCGGTAGGTGGCACAAATAAGTGGAGGGGGACCTCAACCGACTTGGCGTGCGCAACTGGAGGCAGCTGGCTCGTAACCGTGCTGGCTGGAGAGGTTTGTTGGTTGAGGCCAGGTCCACCCCGGACTGTAGCGCCATCTAAATAAGTAAGTACATTTTAAGGATGGCCGGGAGCATTGTCAATTAGCAGAAGCACTTTAAAAGGCAAATTTTGTTCACTTAAATACCTCTTGGCATCGGGGACAAACAAATTATGAAACCATTCGTTAAAAACCATGGCAGTAACCCATGCTTTCTTGTTGACCATCCAATAAACGGGCAGGTTGTTGATATTTATCCCTTTAAATGCACGTGGCGTTTTTGATTTGTTAATAACCAATGGTTTCATTATATTATTGCTTGCAGCATTACTACAAAAAATAACTGTTATACGATCTTTCGTTGCCTTATGTCCACTAGCTGATTTTCTAGCTTTAGATACATAGGTTTTTTTGACATTTTTTTCCAGAATAACCCCGACTCGTCAGCATTGAATACCTGATCAGGAGTGTATGAATTAGGTGCAATAATTTCAGCCAACTGTGCTGGATATTCTTGCGTTGCGTCTACGTCGCCAGATGCTAGTTCACCTTTCAGTCTTAGATTATGTAAAGAATGCCATTGTTTGAATCTTTCAAACCAATCGTGGCTAGCTGAAAAGGACAGCTTCTTTTCAGCTGAAGAAGTAGATGGTAACTCATCCTTAATTTACTGGGAAAACAGGAGTGTGACGGATGCCACTGAGCAGATCTGCAAACACTGAAAAACGGTTCTAGCGATCAATGTTCAGCTACGTGCCATCACAAAGAGAAGACACACACTTCCTTAATTTGTTCATATATCCGCAAAGCCTTATTTGTGATGTCGTTGGTATCAATTGTTATTCGCTTTTGAGTTTGGTCTTCTATCCAAATCATTAATGCCTTTTGCATGCTTTCAATTACAATATCCCTTACGTAAGAAGTTGCGCTTTTACTCGTACCAGTTCCAGCTGCTTCACTTCTTCTTTTTCTGATGCAGCTTTCATTTTTGCTGATGCTTAGTATTGTGGCTTTATTCATGGAATATGATTTAGCAAACTCTGTTACTCTTTCTGCATTATTAGATGATCAAGAATTTTAATTTTGGTTTTTAAGGAGATGACTTTTATTTTCCTTTGCTGTTTAATTACTTTCGACATTGTGAAGCTTTAAAAATATTATAAAATAATATAAGATATATGGTAAATATTTATTACTAATCATTAAATATTAAGTTCTAAAAATTTGCAAAATTTCTTCCACTGCACTACTAGTGAATATGATTAGCACAAAAAAAGATTATACAAACGGAAATTCCCTTTTTAGGTTTAATGCCAGTGTAACCAGCATACATGTTTGCATTAATTTTGCAAAATTCCTGAATTTGACAACCGTGTAAAAAAAAACAGTACATCGAGAGACAGTGGCTGGGGAAAAAAACGTGTAAAACTGAAATCGTGTAAAAAAAGTACCGTGCAAAGCGGAAGACAGGTGTACTTCGTAAACTGTTTAGCCGTCTTGTTGAATATTGTTCGTAATTATAAGTTTTGTTTTCATATTTTACTATTTCGTGAGCTTTAAATATAATTTCTAGCTTCTAGTTATTTCCAATAGAAACAAGTCGTATTTTTTGAAGAACAATCGCTTTATTTGAGTTTCTAATAACAAATATAATATTTTCGTGATCATCTGTAAGTGCACCAAGCTTTATGTTTTGTAATTTCTGAAGGTCAACGCTATATTCTTTTATGCCTGCATTGGTCAGAATATTCCCATGGAAAATTTCATGTCTAGCTGAAGATATATTATTTTGTATGTATTCTATGCTATCTTGTAAAACTTTTAATTTTAATATAAAAACTATATAAAGGGTTTGCTGATATATTTTCTTACTGTTGTTATCAATTTCAGTTAATCTGCTCGTTATAATATCTCTGTGTTTAAATTTAATTAAATTCCTAAGCCTACTAAATGTATCATTAAAGCTCAGATTAATTTTTATTTGTTTATTAAGGTTCTGAATGGCATTGTGATTGTTGTCATCAGTTACCTTTAAATGATCTGCTATTTCTTGACGATCAGCGTCGTCCATTGTGCCAAAAAGCCACATTTGGGTCCATTTGGGTCCTTCTCCTAGCTATCGAATAGAGCTGGTCCTTGAATTTTGTTGACTATTAGTCGTTGGTACACATATTCTTTTGCTTGACGACAACTTTCCAATAATGGTAGGAGTGTATCAACCTCCCATATAAAAGAAGAAAGGGCATAAGCAACATCGCCACGGAATTCGTGAATTCGTGATGCGTCTTTTATCAAGTCATTCATGGTGAAAGTAATTGCTGGTGTTGTGGCTTCAGGGTTAGACATTAAAATTGTCTCTTTATCACTATCATTGTCACTAAGGGTATGGACATTTAAATTTCTGTATAAGTCAAACCTTTCACTTTTGTTATTTTTGGTATTATTTAGCGTTGACTTCACGGTTACACTTTACACTTTTTTTTCTTTTATTTTTCTTATACAAGCAAACACAGTTATTGTTACACTAATGGAACTTATGGTTCTGTAGTTCGTCAGAACTACACTTTGTCGACTGCGCTAAATATGATTATGAGTCAATTTTTAAATAAAACCCAGATCTCTTAAGTGTCGATGATTTTTATTGATTTCCAAAACTGAACTAAATCTAAACTAAACTTATTCTATACAAAATCAAAATTATTTCTGAGTGCAAATTTTGCTTCATCGGCTAGAAGCCATTGAACGGAATCAAAAGGAAATGATGAATGTGCCATAAAATGAATTTATGAAACAATAAATGAACGAATGATAGCAGAATCGCATATTATTGAGTACTTAAAATATGCAGATTTAGATGCCGGATGTGTTGGGTCAGGTTGCGTCCGGGACGTAACATACGTGCCAACTTCGCTCTACAGTTCTCGTCACACAAAAATAACACTCGCGACGATTCAAATCACTTGAGATTTCCTCCACGGAATAATCACTAAAATAATTATAGACAACCATCACGACGACCTGAACCAATAGAACGGTGAAGCTCCGCGAATCGGAACAGGGATACTTTAATCCATTCAGGGACAATCAACACGATAACGGGCCCAGGTGGCTAAAACCACAGCAAAATACCTGCAATAACCCCACTAGACCGGTATTCAAAAGAGAGAGAGGGAGAGAGACAAGTGCTCAGTATTCCATGCAATCTACCCAACCTTAGACAGAGAGAATAAATAATTTAAATGAAAACGACACTTTTTTTAGGCGAACAGTGGGCTTGCACCACTTACGCCGAAGAATAAATAACACATATATAAAATTACTCATTAACACGGGCGCCAACAGCAACTACTGCAAACCTGGTGTCCTACGCGATGAGACCATCCTTCCTATAAAAAAGAAGGCTCATACGGTGAACGGTGACATCACCATTGAACAATGTCACGACGTACTTATTTTCGGTATAATTACAAGATTTTATCTCCTTTCTTCTTCTTCTTCTTCCTTTTATCAGCGAGGTTATGATCCGAAAACAGGGGATCATAACCCTCCCACTTCACCGCATTTCTACTGATCTGCCTGTGGGGTTCGCCTAATTAGAAGATTTTATGTAATAAATAATCTCGAGCACGAGGCACTAATCGATTCTAGACTTCTGAATCAACTCAACGGAGAATCAACTCCGAAACAAGTATCTTGACCCATGGTAACAAACAAGAGAAAATATATTTTGATGACCTCGACCAAATTAATCATTTTGGGGAAAACTAATGACTTAATAGATTATATACTTACTTACTTTGGTGGCGCTACAGTTCGGGGTGAACCTGGGCCTCAACCAACAAGCCTCTCCATTTAGCTCGGTCTTTAGCAAATTGCCTCCAGTTGCGCACTCCAAGTTGGTCGAGGTCTCCTTGAACTTGTGCGCGTCACCTACGTCGCGTCGTCCCTCGGGGTTAGATTCGAAGACTCTGCGGGCCGGAGCGTTGGTGTCCATTCGCTCTACATGGCCTAGCCATCTCAGAGGTCCAATACGCAGATTTTGACCAGGTCGATGTCTGTACAGCTCGCTGTACAGCTCTTATAGTTCGTGATTGAATCTTTTCCTCCAAAACCCGTCAAGGCAAACGGGACCGAACATTTTACGAAGAATTTTTCTCTCGAAGCGACCAAGGATATCTTCATCCTCTTTTAATAAAGTCCATGTTCCAGCGCCGTAAAGTAGGACTGCGATGATCAGGGCTTTATATAGAGTCTCCTTAGTTGTTCGAGATAGGGCTTTATATGACAAATAAAATAAAAAATATACATGCAAATATTAACACCATACTGCCATTCCGCACCGACGTGCTGGCCGAGATAAAAACAGTCGTGGACAAACCTGTATGGAGTAAACAGTACCCATACCATCTGTTAGCAAACGCGTTCGCTTATTTCGTAAATCTTATCTAAACTCTCAGCTTTACCAAAGGTTAGCATAAAAAGAGGAAGCCCGCGCTTTACCGTCGTTTCCTCGCCTTCCAATTTTTGTTTTTCACGTTTAATTAAATTTACCGCATCGGCGATTTTAAAGATTTTATTCTTCAAATCGTGAACAACATCTTCTTTCAAGCATGAGGCATGAAGACCCCTAGCTACGACTCGTATTGGTCTTTCAGATTTATTTTCGTAAGTATACCACTGAATAATTTCAGTATTCAGTCTTCTTCTTCTTCCTTTTATCAGCGAGGCCATGATCCGAAAACAAGGGATCACAACCCTCCCACTTCACCGCATTTCTACTGATCCGCATGTGGGGTTCGCCTATTTCAGTATTCAGTCTATTAGATACTAAGCGGTAACTGTCTGAGTCCTTTACGTTTACTTTCCATTTGTTGTGGTTGAGCGATGTTACTTCAAAACCGGATAGCAACAGAGGTTTAAGAATAGAATGCAGTTTGTTATAGTCTGCAATTCCGATTACGTTTATTGGTGGCGGTGGTCGTACCTTAGTTCGTGGATTTTCTTCGGCTCATGTGTCTATTTTGTCACGCTGTTCTTTATCTTCTCGCTTATTTTGCGTGCTTTCTTGCCTCGTTACCATTTCGGGAGAAGAGCCAGCTTTTCGTTTTTTAACTGGTCGTTTTTTTTAGAATCCAGTTGGTTTCCCGACTTGGTTCTTCTTCATCCGTTTGATAATCAGTGTTATCGAGGACGTTTGAACTCGCAGCAGACTCATTACGACGTTTCGATACATCGTTAAAGGCCTTATTTTCTGCTTTAAGTACATTCGATTTTTTTCTTAGGTCATCGCAGAGAAGTTCCATTTTACTTAGCCTAGTCCGGAGTTCCATATTTTCAACCGTAAGGCTTTGAATTTTCTCTGAAGTCCGTTGTTTGTGCGCCGACACTATCGATATCGCCGGACTTCTAGTTCTGCACGTTTTTATGGTAGATCTTGATCTACTACCCTAGTACCTTTTTTAAAAGGGTCTGATGGACGCAATAAATGGCTCTCCCCAGAATCCGTAGAGGGTGGATTTTCCAGTGTACCTGGACTGCCACCTGGGGTATTCAAATCTTTTGTTTTGTTCATTGCATATTTTTGTATACGCCATACTCGGTATACGGAGGGTGGATTTTAGTCGCCTCTTACGACAGGCAAGCCTACCTCGGGTATATTCTAACCCCTACCCGAAGGGGGTGGACCCTTTCTGACGACGAATTTACTTTTTTGGTATCTCATGCGTCTTTGCCTTAAGAAACAACTTCGGTGTACAATGCAATATCTTGTGGATTACTGCAACTAAGTAGTATAAAAATCTTTCTTGACCTAGTTTTTTATACAAATTCGAGCAGTTCTATTGTGGATCACAGTTCCACCACGATGACTACTATTGACGCGTAGATATCATCCTCCACTTCACATTATTTTTTCTCATGATCATTTTGAAAATCTTAGTCTTGAATTTGATTTTAACCTTTATCCCACCCTTTTGTAGAAAACTACACATAGATAGTTATATATTTATTTGGTATAAATTTATAAAATTGGTTTGTTACCGCACATTTAAAATACAGAGATATGATATTATCTTATATCTTCCAACTGAAATATTTATGTATGCTGCAATCAATGGTACATGTTATAAAAAAAAATTATTTGAAGTCTGAAGGAAATTACCATAAAAATCTTCAACTAAAAACAAAAAAAATATAAAAAAATTAATAAATAAATAAATAAATACAAATAGAAAATATATAAATTAATAAATAAATGAATAATTCATAAATAAATAAATGGATGAATAAATAAATAAGCAAATAAATAAATAAATAAAAAAAATAAATAAATAAATGAATAAACAAATTAATAAATAAAAAATTAATAAATAAATAAATAAGTAAATAAATAGAACAATAGATAAATAAGTATATGCGACATATATTATAAATAACAATAAATAAATGAACATAAGTGAATAAAGAAAGTAAATAGATGAATTAATATATAAAAGAGAGAGAGAAAAAAAAAAAAAAACACATAACGAACAGAGACATAAATAAATATAACAAATGTATTTGAACACTGATATGCATATGTACATTCGAAAAATAGCACTCGGCTTTCTTATTAATATAAGTGGTTTATGAGCTCATTGTCATCATTTTAAGTAATTTATTTTGAGAGATTTGCAACTGTTTAATATGACATTTTGCACAGTCTCCCCATACTTGGCATCCATACAGCAATATCGCTTGGAAGACGACTTTGTGAATTATAATTTTATTATCATTGCTAAGAAGAACAGGTGGAAGGGACGTAGCATTTGTGTCTGTAGTGACAGTCAGGCTGCGCTTAAGGCCTTGCTTAACCCTTTAACCACTTCTAAAATAGTTCGTGAAACCAAAAACTCTTTGAACTCGGTCGCAAGGCTGAATTCTCTGTCTCTTATCTGGGTCCCAGGTCACACTGGGATCTTGGGGAACGAGATCTCCGATGAGATTGCTAGACAAGGCTCAGAGGAGGCTTTCTCCGGTCTCGAACCCGCGTTGGGTCTTCCAGCGTCCTCGGTTAGGGCTTCCATTGACGATTGGGTCTCTCACGAGCACAATTGTGTGTGGCATGACTCTCCAGGTTGCAGGTTGACTAAACGCATGCTCCCGGACGTCTGTAAGAAATCAGCGGCATTCTTGCTGTCTCTCAGCAGAAAAGACTGTAGACAACTTATCGGCGTCTTGACAGGCCACTTCGCTTTTGCCAAGCACCTTAACGTGTTAGGCTTAAGTGACACTACAATCTGCGACGCTTGTGGAGAGAGCGACGACACCGCGGAACATTATCTCTGTGAGTGTCCGGCCTTTGCTCGTATCAGGTGGCAGATCTTTGGTGCGGATGTGGTGAGTGCTGGTACTGTAAGCTCCTCATCACTGTAGTGCTTGCTTGGCTTTCTTCGAAAGTCAAGGAAATTCCAATAAAATGGGTAAATTAGGGTTTGCTCTCTGGCAGTACAATGGACCAGTTGTGTCTGAGTGGTCCAGTCGAGTGTTTCCTATTCCGACAAAAAAAAATCATTGCTAAGTAAAGACTTCCTGTTTATTAATGGGTATAACATTTTAGTAGCAATGTTTACTTTTTTAATTGTTTTGGTAATTTGATCACTAAATGTTAGTCTGGTGTCAAGAGTTACTCCAAGGTATTGCACGTATGATTCCCACTGCACGTCAGTATCATCAACTCGGATTCTGCCTCGAGGAAGATAGCAAGCTTTCCTTTTCCTTGAGAAAAAGATAGCTTGCATTTTATTTTCATTCACTTTAATTTTCCATTTGTGGTAATATCTTATAAGTATTTCCATCGCATTGCTTAAATTTGTCTCGATGGCAAGAGCAAACTCATGCGATGAGAAAATAGCAGTGTCATCAGCGCATGAGGTTCCAAGTTCGAATCCCAGAAAACACCAACAAGTTTTTTCACGGCCCCACCTCTCGCGAGCGTCTGACAAACATCCGAGAGTATTTGTTGTCACGAAAAAGCTTCTCAAATCGCCGTTCGGATTTGGCACTAAACTGTAAGTCCCTTCCACTTGTGTGAAAAATATAACGCACACAACATGAGTGGTTGCGAGAAGCTAGGCCCTGGCACTTTAAAGAGCTGTTGCGCCAAATATTTGTATTTCTATCAGCATAAATAGCTGCATTGCACTCTGAAAGGCTATTAAAATCCGAGGTGTATATATTATACAAAACAGGACCGAGGACAGAACCTTGGGGCACACCAACATAAAAATTGTTTAAATCAGAACAAATCTTATTTACGGAAACTCTTAAATTTTGACCAGACAAGAAACTTTGAACTATTTTACACAAATAAACAGGAAATCTATACTTTAATATTTTAAATATAAGAGCGTTATGCCATACCTAGTCGAATGCCTTCTCTATATCCAACAGCAGCATACCCGTAGATTTCCCTACTGCGCGGTTAAGCTTTACGTGCCTACAAATTCTGTATACTTGATGTGCAGTGGAATGGTATCTCCTGAAACCAAATTGTTCATCAGGAAATATCTTCTGATCACTGACAATTTGCAATATTTTTTCTTTTATAATTTTTTCGTACACTTTGCTTAAATTTCTAAGTAAACTGATTGGTCTGTAACTTGCAGAATCTTCTGCGGGCTTACCCGCTTTCAGCAAAGGAACTACCTTAGCAGTCCTCCAACCTTCAGGAAAGTGCTGCATTTTGAGGCATGCATTAATGATAAATGCGAGGAACCTATAACCTAATTTTGGTAGTTTTTTAATGTAGATATTCCTCAATGCTGAAAGCCCTCGCTAACTACCGCAAACAGTCAAAGCGGCCGATTTCGTTAAGAGACTTTGGGCTGAACTCAAACAGCAATGTGTTCGTGAATGAGAGTTTGACGCCACGGAATCGAACTATTCTTCAACACGCAGTACGTATGAAGAAAAAAGGGCAGTTATCTTCTGTGCACACACATCTTGGGTCAGTGTTAGTCAAATTCAACAAAGACGGGGAAACTGTAGCCGTAGAAGACCTTGACAGTTTAAATGCCGCTGCCGAGAGATTTCAGCTGAGAGAACAAGAAGACACCGTTTGATATAAAAGAAATCTTTCATTTTACAATAATTACCGTAACCTCTCTTTTGTTGATTATTTTAAATTTTCTCTTTTGTATTTATCGATGGCCAAAGTTTTGTTTGTTTTTGTTTGTGTTTTTGTCTCTCTACAATCTCCTTTTTTTTAAAAACTTTATCAGTGGAGTCAGGTGTTTATCGTGGTGGGATCGGTTCTAGCGAGAGTAATATGGATGGAAATACGTATCGGATGATTCGGATTTTGCATTCCCAAAAAAGGCCTACATGTTTGTCACATAAATGCACAAAGCCTGACGCCTAAATTGGATGAATTTCTTCTGCTGTTTGTTGATTCTGGGGTTGACGTTATTTATATATCCGAGACGTGGTTTAGTTCTGATATCAGAGATAGCGCCTGCAAGGTTGATGGTTATAAGCTTTTTCGTGGTGATCGGATTGGTCAAGGGGGTGGGGGTGTGGCTGCTTATGTTCGCGACGGATTAGTATGTATAATTGCTTGCAAGTCAAACCATAGTAGTACTTCCGATTATCTGTTCCTTAATATTTCATGTGGTATTGAACATTTGCTACTTGGAGTAATCTACAGACCCAAAAAGAGCATAGATATGACTCCCGTTTTCAGAACCCTAGAAGGAATAACATGTTCGACTCCTAATATCATTATTTGTGGTGACCTAAACTGCAATCTACTTAATGAGCATTCCTCTGCACAACTGGTTGAAAGCTTTAAGAGCATTGACCTAACGCCTGTTAATGTTTCAGCAGCTACTCACTTTTCAAATGATTCTGCCACTCTCCTCGATGTGTTCTTTGTAGGTGATTCTGATAAAGCTCTGTTTTACAGTCAACTAACAGCGGCCGGCTTTTCGAAGCACGACTTGATCTACCTAACATATGATATGCAGATAGTTACGACTGAAACAGTATTTTCTTACCGAGATTTCCAGAACATTAACTATCAAAATTTACGGTCTGACGTTGTGGAGATACAATGGGACAGCATTTACCTTATGCCCTCAGTTAATCAGCAGGTATCATTTCTAGAAGTTAGTTTGAGAACACTTTTCAATGAACACGTTCCGCTACGACCTAGAACAATTAAAAGTAGTTCTCCTCCTTGGTTTAACAGAGGTATTGCAGAACTGATCCACAAACGTAATCTTGCTTACATTCGCTGGAAACGTTATAAGCTTCATGTGCTCTACGATATATATCGCTCTATTCGCAAATTGGTTGTTCTACGCATCCAAACTGCGAAACGAGAGTTTTATGAAAATTATTTGAATCCTGTCATTCAACCTGGGAAAGAGCTTTGGCAAAAGTTGCGTAAGTTGGGCAATGGTAAGCAAAAATTGGATGCACCGACAGATGTAGACTGCAACGTCCTCAACTCGCAGTTTGTATCTGTCGCTGCGCCGCTATCCCAAAATCATGACATTCCTGCGTTTGTGGCTCAGTCAAGTGCAATAAGTAGCATTGAAGGAAATTTTAATTTCACTCGTTTAACAGATGAAGACGTCGTTGAAGCCCTGTTGTCTATCAAATCAAATGCAACAGGCTTAGACGAAATAAATCCAAAATTTCTAAAACTTATTCTCCCCTTTATTCTTAAATATATAACGCATATTTTCAATTCCATTCTAACCACCTGCGAATATCCTCTTTTATGGAAAAAGGCAAAAATACTTCCGATACCCAAGAATAAAAATGGAATCAGCTCTGAATACAGACCAATTGCTATACTACCGTTTTTGTCTAAAGTTTTTGAGAAGACTATTCTAAAACAGATACAAGCGCACTTAACCAGCAAGCACTTCTTAAGTACCTCCCAGTCCGGCTTTCGTGTGAAAAGGAGCTGCAAAACCGCACTTTTACTGGTGGTGGACGATATCCGCAAAGCCATGGATGCAAACTGTCGTACATTTTTAACATTATTGGATTTCTCAAAAGCTTTTGACACGGTAGATCATACTATTCTTTGCGATAAGCTGCTGTATAATTTCGAATTCTCTCCTCTTGCAGTCAAACTCATGCACTCCTACCTTATAAATCGTGAGCAATGTGTGGCAGTTGGGAATCAAATGTCTTCCTTCCTTGGATTAGCTGCAGGAGTACCGCAGGGTTCCATCCTCGGGCCGTTATTATTCACGCTTTATGTAAATGAACTCCCTCAAATAGTAAAACATTGTTGTGTCCACATGTTTGCAGACGACGTCCAACTTTATCTTTGCTGTCCGCTAGACAGAATAAGTGGTGCTATAGATAACATAAACGAAGACTTAGGAATTATTCAGCAGTGGGCACAAAAGCCCAACTTGTCCCTTAATCCAGTAAAATCAAAAGTTCTTTGCATCTACAAACAGACATCGAATACATCCAGCTTTCCGCCCATAAAATTGGGAACATCTTCCATAGAATACGTTCATACGGCAAGGAACTTGGGGATAGTATTCAATGATACCCTATTTTGGACTGATCATGCAACTGCCACAATCGGAAAGGTTTATAATGGTCTCCGTTTGTTATGGCTCACCCAAAGCTCTGTGCCTGTTAAAACCAAGATGCTACTTGTTAAGACTCTGCTCTTACCTATATTGTTGTATGGATGCGAAGTCTTTTGCAATGTTGACTGCAATACTCGACGTAAACTAAATGTTATTTATAACAATTTGGCAAGGTACGTCTTTAACAAGAGATACCATGACCATATATCTAGCTACTCTTATCAGATAATGAATCTCAGTTATGATAACCTAATTAAGTTCAGGTCGTTAATTCTACTGCATGAAATTATGCAAACTCGACAGCCCGATTATCTATACAGCAGACTAAATTTTGCCAGCTCACAAAGAACAGCTGTTCTGATTCAGCCCAGATTTAATTGTATACAATCTGAACGTACATTTTTCGTCCACGTCACTCGCTTAGGAGAGTCACAAACGCAAACAATTTCAAAACTAATCTTTTTAATCACTTGGCCAGTGAAACACAATAAACATTAGATCAAATCAATCTTTGGATAGTTCAGGTAGTTTGTAAAATGTACCATTTTTCAATATTAAATACAAATTGTACTTCTTAGTTCTTAATTTATTTTTAAATTGTTATTTATGTTAGCACTTGAATGATTTCTTAAGCCTTTCACAAATAATGAGATGTTGTAATCTTACCGTGAAACTATTTAAATAAATAAATATGAAATATGAAATATGAAAATATGAAATATGCCGTCAAAACCTGCGACTTTTTTCAGATGCAAATTGCCTACAACAAACTTAATATCTTCCTCTGTAGCAAACACGCCAGTAGGAAATTCGGTCGTTGACTGATTGAAATCATACACAGTATTATTAACAAGTGTGTTTGTTATAGCGTCACCAAGATTTTGGGACTTACTTACTTAGGCACTACAGTTCGGGGTGAACCTGGGCCTCAACCAACAAACCTCTCCATTTAGCTCGGTCTTTAGCTAATTGCCTCCAGTTGCGCACTCCAAGTTGGTCGAGGTCCCCTTGAACTTGTTCGCGCCACCTACGGCGATGATTCCCTCTACTGCGTCGTCCCTCGGGATTAGATTCGAAGACTCTGCGGGCCGGAGCGTTGGTGTCCATTCGCTCTACATGTCCTAGCCATCTCAGACGTCCAATACGCAGTTTTTTGACTAGGTCGATGTCGCTGTACAGCTCGTATAGTTCGTGATTGAATCTTCTCCTCCAAAACCCGTCAACGCAAACGGGACCGAAAATCTTACGAAGAATTTTTCTCTCGAAGCGACCAAGGATATCTTCATCTTCTTTTAATAAAGTCCATGTTTCAGCGCCGTAAAGCAGGACTGGGATGATCAAGGTCTTATATAGAGTCTCCTTAGTTGTTCGAGATAGGGCTTTACTGTTGAATTGCCTTATAAGCCCAAAAAAACAGCGATTGGCAAGAGTTATTCTTCGATTGATTTCTGCACTGATTTTGTTAGTAGAATTTATAGCAGAGCCAAGGTAGACAAAGTCCCTTACTACCTCGAAGTTATAGCTGCCCACGGTGACGTTTTGTCCAATTCGTCGGTGTTGGTTTTCCCTTCTAGTTGACAGCATATACTTGGTTTTGCCGTCGTTTATCGCTAAACCCATTTTGGCCGCTTCCGCCTCAATGCTTGCAAACGCACCGGTGACAGCCCGCTGAGATCTTCCGATAATGTCTATATCGTCGGCGTATGCAAGCGGTTGTACAGACTTGTAACAGATTGTGCCTCCGGTGTTGGCTTGTGAGTTTCGCACAATCCGTTCAAGTACAATATTGAAGAAGTCACATGACAGCGCGTCACCTTGTCTAAAGCCTTTTTTGACATCAAAGGTCTCGGTGAGTTCATTACCGACCTTGATGGAGCAGCGAGCGTTCTCCATCGTCAGCCTGCACAGACGGACAAGTTTGGCAGGGATGTCAAAACTAGACATGGCTCTATAAAGTTCTTCTCTATAGATGCTGTCATAGGTGGCCTTGAAATCGATAAAGAGGTGGTGAGTATCGATTTGGAACTCTTGGGTATTCTCCATGATCTGCCGAAGTGTGAAGATTTGATCGATGGTGGACTTTCCTGGCCTGAAACCGCACTGATAGGGTCCAATCAGGCTGTTGATAAAAGGTTTCAGGCGTTCACACAATATCGCAGAAAAGATCTTGTATGCGATGTTGAGGAGACTAATGCCTCTATAATTGGCGCAGTTGAGGGGGTCTCCTTTCTTGTGGATCGGGCAAACGATGCTGAGATTCCATTCATCAGGCATACACTCGTCTGACCAAATCTTAGAGATGAGTTGGTGTATGCACTCTACCAATTCATCCCCAGCTGCCTTGAAAAGTTCGGCCGGTAAGCCGTCAGGTCCAGCAGCCTTGTTCGATCTTAGCTTGGATATTGCTATCCTCACTTCGTTTTGGTCAGGTGGACGGAAATTTTGGCTATCATCGTCTATGTTGAATGGTTCATTCTGCCTGACAGCGGGATGTTGGTCTTCGTCGCCGTTATACAGTCTGCAGAAGTAGTTTTCCATATTCTCAGCACCGACTGTGATTCTACTACGAGGTTTCCATTTTCATTTCTACAGGTTTCTGTACTGGTATTACTTCTCTGACACGTTTTTTTTACCTTTTGGTAAAACTTCCGTACGTTGTTCCTGGAGTATAAACTCTCGATATTCTCAAACGCGCGCTTCTCATGCTCTTTCTTCTTCTTTTGGAGAAGCCGATGTTCTTCCCGTCTCTTTTGCTCGTAGAGCTCACGAGCAGCTCTCGTCTTCCTTTGCAGCGCCGTTTTGTATGCCTCTTGTTTTGCTGCATGCACTCGCCGGCATTCTTCAACAAACCAGGGATTCCGCGTTGGTGGGCGAGCGAGACCCAGCACATCAGTCGCGGCGTTTCTGATGGCATGTTGGCAGCGTTGCCACTGGTCTTCGGTACTTGATGCTGGCGGCAAAGGGGTTATTGAGAGATTTCGGGATACGCGTTCAGCGAAGAGTCTGACGGTCTCTTGCGATTGTAGCTTTCGACGTTAAATTTTCTCACAGTAATTCTTCTTTGTTGCTCAGATTGGGATATCCGCATTCGTACCTTGGCTACAACAAGGTAATGATCCGAGTCTATGTTGGCCGCTCGGAAGGTCCGGACATCCAGAATACTGGATGCATGCCTTGCGTCGATCGCAATATGATCAATTTGGTTGATCGTGACATGATCATTGGACCGCCATGTCTGCTTATGAATATCGAGTTGAGGAAACCATGTGCTTGCTATGGTGACATTTCGCTCCACAGCGAAATCAATTAGCCTTAGTCCGTTATCAGACGTGATGTCGTGTACTCTATGCTCACCGACTGCCCTACCAAAGACGTCCTCCTTTCCTATTTTGGCGTTAAAATCGCCCAATACGATTTTAACGTCGTATTTAGGACATTGCTCGTATGTTTTGTCGAGGAGCTCGTAGAAACACTCTTTGGTGGCAGGGTCCTTTTCTTCTGTGGGGGCATGAACACATATTAGGCTTATGTTAGCGAATTTAGCCTTGATCCGGATAGTCATAATACGCTCGCTCACGTGTCGGAAGCTTAAGACTTCTTGCCTAAGTCTGCCGCGTATGACAAATCCGCATCCGAATAAGCGTTGCCTGTTGGCTCTGTAGCAATCACCGTAGTAGATGTCACAGTTTTTCATCCCCTTTTTGCGCGGCCTATCCCAGCGCACTTCCTGGATGGCGGTAATATCTGCTTTATAGCAGTCTAGGGCCTCTGCTAGTTGTTCGGCTGCACGTGGTCTGTAAAGGGACAGAACATTCCACGTACAGATCCGAAGGTCGTTATTCTTATTTCGTTTGCTGTGGTCGTCATAAGTTGAGTCATCCTTATCCGAGGCTTTTGGTTGTTTCGGAACCATGAGTTTTTTACGTGGTAGGGAAGTTACCCCGACGTCACAACCCCCAACCTGGAGGGCCAGTTCCTTGATTATTCCCCTAGGACGAGGGGCCGGGTACACCGGTGCCAGTAGTCCACTACGGGAGTATGAGCGCTGCCGTTGGCCCATTAAGGGCTCCTCCGCCACCATCTCTATTCCAATGTCCTGACCAACATTGGAAATTCCTTACCGACCTGTGATCCGAATACGTCGAAGCAGCTCGCGCAAGGTATTCGCTAAGTTCAACCTAACTGGAACTATAGACGCCACCGTTGACTCCGTCTAGGGAATTCGTCCGCTGCCGCCTGGAACAGGAAGAAGTGCTCTAGTGAGAAAAGCACTCTTCCCCCCTCTCTCATCTGCTGCCACCAAGAATCCACCAAACGGGGTTGGTTACCCATTTCTTGGATTAAGGTACTAGGCACCCGGCTGTCACCGCGTGGAGGTTGAGAGTAGGAGTTGGTAGGCCTCAGCTGAGTGAAAACGCTTGTGTTTTCATATGATCGCATGCACTACCGTTTGACCAGTGTCCCGTTTTGGGACACTTCATGATTTTTCAAAAAAGTACTTGTGATTAGGTTAGTTTTCTCCAGGTTAGTAAAGTAAGTACTACCGGAGAAATGAAGGCCACGGATTTGTTTGTTTTTATTTTTAATTATTTTGGCTATGTACCAAAACGGGTTTGCACCTTTATCCAGATCACCCAGCCGACGATTCCAGACTAAGATGAGAAATTATTTTGTTAAGATACAAAAACTGATGCTTGCATATTGTGTGGCGATATCTTTGCCAATTTCTTCGTTGCACATTTCTGATTTTAATGAGCTCTAAAATAAAGCGTGGGAGCTTCGTACAGAAATTACTCTTAGTGACATTTGGTGTACATGCATCAACTGAACGTAAGATATCATCGCAGAACTGCCCAATAATGCAATCAACGTTTTCTTTCTGGGTAACATCTTCTAGACTAGTTGATTTGTTCCGAAGCTTTGATTTCGTATCTGCTTGAAAATGCCTGCAATTAAAATTTTTGGTATCAACGAAGTATTCAACCTTTCTTATTCCTGGCATAAGAATTTCACACAGAACAGGATAATGGTCAGAGCTAAGAGCATTGATTGATATTGGCTTAGTGATGAAAGACGGGACATTAGTAAGAAATATATCTAGAATAGATGGACTACCACGACAGCCAGCAGGGACATAAGTAGAACTAGAAGGATACAAAACAGAAACGGGATACGTTACAAGTAGATTGGAAAGTAAATTGCCGCCGGCATTTGCTCGGGTACAACCCCAGTCTCTGGGCCTACAGTTAAGATCTCCTCCAATTAAAAATTGCCCACTTAAGCTTAAAAGTTTCCTAAGATCACTTTGCAGACTTAGGCGTTTAGCTGCCGGAATAGAGCCACCGGGATAGTACACGCAAACCACCTTCATCGAAACTCTCAAGCTTAATTTTACCTCAATAACTAAATTTTCCACCACTTCTGTTCTTATTATAGGCAAAAGAGAATGTTGAATTGATCTTCTGACAGGAATAGCAACACGCCCACCTCTCCTACCGACTCTATCAACACGATAGCATTTAAAACCGGAGGTGGAAAGACTAATGTTTGAATCTAGCCAAGTTTCAGTAACTATTGCGATATCAATATTGTTACTATAGTTAAAAAATTCAAAAATTCAATTTGTTTTGCCCGAATACCTCTGGCATTCCAATTTACAATTCGTATTTTTCTATCTATCATAATTACTTATTATTAGAATATAAAAACTTAGTCGCTAAATGTGCGATAGCTTTAAATTGATCTACTTTTCTCTTACATGTACTTAAATTAGTGATCATTGCCATTGCCAGAGTATTCAGCTCTTCAACAGAAAAGAGAGTGTTGTTGTTGTTGCATGGCACGTTGTCGATACCTGGACTCGAATCAGCTGGTGGTTGGTTGACGTTTTCCCAAACATTTATTTGTTGTGGAGCTCTACTGTCAGAGAATTGTACTGCATGTTGACGTTGCGAATTAGTGCGTGAGGGCAACGACGGAAAGTCTGTTAATGAACTTAGCAAAATCTGCTTCTGTTGATGGTTACGATGACGGATAATATCCGAACCAGAATGAGAGCCATTGTTATAAGAGTGAAAAGTGCTCTTTACTGACTTTTCCCTCATCTCCAAGAATTGGTTTCTGCTAACACATGATGGATCCGTTAATTAGCGAGTTCTACTGCAGTTTGCTCATTTCACGATAGTTGGATTGTTGCAGTCAGAAGTTTTATGAGAGCGCAGTTGGCACAGTAAGTTTTGATGTGGCAATTGCACTCGCCGTGGTCAAACATTTGACAATTGAAACATTGTGTTAATTTGTTTTTTATTTGTCTGAGAAAACTCCAACTACACATAAAACACCTTTTTATTTTATTGTTTTCAAAAACCACTAATTGCTAACTTGCGGAATTTTCTGACTTTATTATAAGCCTTATCATATAAAAAAAGACAATGCCGTTTTGAACGTGTTGTTTTGGATCTCGTTGATGGTTTAAAATGTCACAACCTAATATAACAATGGAAATATTCTTTTCTTCGTATGAGGTTGGTCAAAAATTAATGTCAAAAGGTCTTACAACGGTTAGCACTATGAGAAAAAATAAAAGAAGCATTCCACCAAAGCTTCTTGAATGTAAAAAAAAGGCCGTTGTATCAATCGACATTTGCATTTACCGACAACATAGCACTTGTTTCGTACATTGGAAGGAAAAATAAATGTACAGTATTGCAAAGTACAATGCATAACTCTATTGAAATTGGATCTGGTGAAAAAAAGTTACCATCAATTATAGAGTATTACAATAAAACAAAACGTTTGGTCATCTACACTGCCTCTTCAAATTTCAAGTCCTCTAATGATTTTTGTTTTCATTCGATATAGGCGGTGTAGATACAGTTGGCAAAATGATTCTTGCTACAGCTGTAAAGGAAAAACAAATAGATGGCCAATGCCTGTATTTGCAAATATGATTGATATTTCTGCTTTGAATTCATTAATTATTTTCAAAGAAGTGAATCCGAATTAGCGAGCAACACAAAAAACAACAATACCAAGGAATTTTCTATGTGAACTTAGATTTTCACTTGCAAAACCATATATGGCAGCTAGAAGCGATAAACCAAGATCGGCATCATCATCATCTTTGCTTGCAACTGTTTCAGGAGAAAGATCAGCAGGAAAATCTTTAGATGATATTTCTGCATCGTCTTCATCAAATCAAAAGTCAAGAAGTGTTCCGCTACAATAAAAGGCAGAGCAGGATGTCAGGATTGCTATTGTAGCATCGACTGACAGTACTGCATGGTTTGTGTACCAAACTAAAACACTGTGTTCCAAACTGTAAACAACGCCAAACCTGCTAGCAGCAAATATTCCCACCTAACCGGATGTGCTAATGTTCCACATTTGTTCCACAGAATGTTCCAATCGTTCCAAGATCATAAACCCATCCCGAGCAACATCTAGCATGTTCTAGAACCTCTTATTTATTTTGTATAAATACACCAACCACAACCACCATCGGTACAGTTGTTAATAAAGTGTATACAGCGATTAAAAGAAAAATCCGACCAGTGGTGAAAATAAGCGACATTGTGACTACAAGAAATCTGTGGCGACAGTTTGATTTGAAATAAATAAAGAATAAAGTGATTTGAAAATTATTGCGTTGAAGTAAAGTTTGTGATTGATAATAAATAAATAGTTAAAATACACAAAAGACAATTTTATTTAAACGAACCCCAGCGAGAAGATTTCATTGGTGACAGAAAAGTGGAAAAAACAAATTTTGCGTATTGCTTATTATGTAAGTGGAAAAAAAAATGGTTCGGAAATTACTAGAAGATTTGTCATTGGTGCAACTTAAGGAAGTACTGAGCCAGCGGGATCAACCTACGGCTGGTACGAAAAGAGAATTGATTATTAAGATGCGGAAAATAATGACGGACGAGTGTGCAGATCCTAAAACAGCTTTGTTTGACGTCGAAGAAGAACAAGTAAGTACGACGAGTGATATGTCGGGTTTAATAAAATTGCTATCTGAAAAATTCGACGATCAGAATAGAAAATTCGAGAAGCTAGATAATTCTTTTGATGAGCAAAATAAAAAGCTGGATGTGCAAAACAAGAAGTTCGAGCCACTAAACAATTCCTTAGCTGAGCAGAAGAATTCTATAGATGCTAAGCTCGATGAGCAAAATAATTCTCTAGAAGCTAAGATCGACGAACAAAAGAACGTTCTAGAGCAACAGCTATTCGATCAAAGGAGTGTTCTCGAAAGGGGACAACAGGGGCAACATCCATCTTGTTGGCCAGGCTCCTCGAAACCAGGAGTCGGGACACGCCAAGTTCGCGGGGCAGGAGTTGGCTATCGGAATCGACGCCCCCAAGCCCACCATCCAGGTCTCCCAAACCAAACGATGCAACAAGAGTCTAACAGTGGAAGCATTCATCGGCAAAAACAAGTGCGTGGCTACTATCGATATCGGCCAATGGTGTACGGAAACGAGAATGCAGCACATTTAAGGACAATACTCAGCCAGGACGAAGTCTTACCACCATCTTCCGAGACTATCATTTGGACAAAACTAGAGGGTGATCCTGGGAGCCACCGATTCTATCTGTTGGAGCCAGATTTAGAAAGGAATTCCACAAACTACAATACATCATGGGAACGTTTTAGTGGAGGGAAAGAACAGCCTGGTTCCAGTAAGGCTCATGAACTTAAAGAACTACAGCATTAGACTAAAACAAGGGGAGGCCATTGGTAAATGTGTTCCGATATGTCCAATCTCGACAATAACTGAAAAGGAATCTGCGAGGCCCGTTTCATCAGCCCGGTTGGTGGAAGTAAGGGACATGATCCTCAAGCACTGTGAACTGGATCAGAACCAGCGGGCCATGGCAGAAAATCTAATCAGTGAGTACGCTGATATATTTGCCTCACAGGATGGAGAGTATGGCCGAACACATCTTGTGCAATATCGCATAGGCACTGGAGATGCCAGACCAATCCGCCACCCTGCCAGACGACTACCATTGGCAAAGCAGAAGGAGGTTGCGGAGATGGTGTCAACGATGGAAAAGGAAGGGCTCATCGAAAGTTCTAAGAGCCCGTGGGCCTCAACTGTTCTACTGGTCAAGAAGAAAGACGGTAGCACTCGATTCTGCGTGGACTATCGAAGACTTAATGCCGTCACCAAAAAGGATAGCTACCCTCTGCCACGGATCGATGACACATTAGACACACTCTCAGGAGCTCGATGGTTTTCCACCCTTGATTTGAAGAGTGATTACTGGCAGGTACAGATCCATCCAAAGGACCGAGGGAAAACTGCTTTCACTGCGGGAAATGGGCTTGGAAGTTTACTGTAATGCCATTTGGATTGTGCAACGCTCCGGCAACGTTTGAGCGCCTAATGGAACAATTCCTGCGTGGATTGATCTGGAAAACTTGCTTAGTGTATCTGGACGATATGATCGTGATAGGAAAAACATTCGAAGAACATCGCGACAACCTGGAGAATGTGCTAGAACGGCTTCGAAGTGCTCGCCTGAAGCTGAACCCAAAGACATGTGACTTCTTCAGGTCCGAAGTCAAGTACCTGAACCACGTTATCTCATCAGAAGGAGTACGAGCCGATCCAGACAAGGTGGAAGCTGTGAAAAACTGGCCAGTTCCAAAGGACAAATACCAACACATGAGCTTTTTGGGCCTCGCCACGTACTACCGACGATTCATAAAGGACTTTGGCGGAAGCGCGAAGAGCTGGCACCAATTGACGAAAAAAGGAAGGCAATTCAAGTGGTCAAGTGATTGCGACAAAAGCTTCATGAATCTTAAGCAACAACTATGCGAGGCACCAACACTAGCATACCACATTCTCGGAGAAATGTTCATCGTGGATGCAGATGCAAGTAGCGTCGGTGTCTGAGCGGTTCTTTCGCAGGTACACAACGGCCAGGAGAAGGTAGTAGCATACTTCAGCAAAGTGCTCTCCAAGCCGGAAAGGAACTACTGCGTGACCAGGCGAGAACTTCTGGCGACAAAACACTTCCACAAATACCTCTACGGCCAAAAATTCCTTTTACGCACAGACCACGCGGCTCTAAAGTGGCTGCTGCAGCTCAAGAATGGGCGCCGTGGCGTAAGTGGTTAGTCTGTCAGAACATTGCGCGTGAGGTTCCAAGTTCGAATCCCAGAAAACCCCAAAAAGTTTTTTCACGGTCCCACCTCTCGCGAACGTCTGACAAACATGCGAGAGCATTGCTGTTTCGAAGAAGCTTCTCGAAACAAATTACCATTCGGATACGGCACTAAATTGTAGGTCCCTTCTATTCGTGTGAAAAATATAACGCACACAACTTGAGTGGTTGCGAGAAGCTAGGCCCTTGCACTTATAGAGCTGTTGCGCCAAATATTATTATTATTATTAGCTCAAGAATCCGGAGGGCCAGGTCGCAAGATGGATTGAACGACTGCAGATGTACGACTACGAAATACAGCATCGTAAATGGAAACTTCATTCTAATGCAGATGTCTTATCCCGGCGACCATATAAGACCGACTGCAAGCATTGTGTGCCACAGGAAGAGAAGAACTTTCTCTCTATCCAAATGGTAAGAGCTGAAAATATTGCCGGCTGGAATGCAGAGGAAACGCTCAAAAAGAAGACCCAGACTTCGAGCCGATATTAGCGTGGAAGGAGTTTATCCAAAAGCCAAACGGGAAGGATATCTCGGGCAGAAGCCCCACTCTCAAGGCATACTGGGCTCAGTGGGACTCCCTTCATGTGCAAGATGGTGGGCTGAAAAGGAAATGGGAGAGGCCGGACGGGAAAGATTTCATAATGCAGCTTGTCTTGCCGCGACCAAAAGTACACGAGGTGCTACGGGAGATGCATGGTGGAGTATCCGGAGGTCATTTGGGTGCAAACAAGACACTGCAGAAGCTGCGAGAACGTTTCTATTGGCTCAGCGCAAGAGACGACGTAGAAAGTTTGTGCCGAAAATGCGTCGTGTGTGCAGCCAGCAAGGGACCCAGAACGAAAACGCGAGGCAAGATGCACCAATACAACGTGAGCGCACCCTTCGAACGGATTGCCGCTGACATAGCTGGTGCATTTCCGGAAACCGACAATGGCAACCGTTACATCCTGGTCGTCATGACTACTCCAGCAAATGGCCGGAAGCGTTCGCCATCCCTAACCAGGAAGCGAAGACCATCGTGGAACAGATCGTCAACAACTGGGTGAGCAGATTTGGCGTACCTATGGAACTGCATTCTGACGAGGGACGCAACTTTGACTCGAAGATATTCCAAGAGGTATGTCAACAACTAGGAATTAAAAAGACGAGGACCACTCTACTTCATCCACAATCCGACGCGATGGTAGAGCGCTTCAACAGAACCTTAAACGAACATCTCTCCAAGGTCGTAGAAAACCACCAGCGCAATTGGGATCGACAAATTCCTCTCTTCCATTTTGGCCTACCGAAATGCAGTGCACAGTACTACTGGACATACTCCATCTAAAGTCTTGTTTGGTCGAGCAGTCCGGCTACCTAGTGAGGTGAAGTTTGGATCCCCTAACGATAAGCCCAAATGTTAAGAGGACTACGTGGCAGACCTCAGGGAAAGGATCCGAGACATACGTCAGAGGACCAGGACGAGGATAAGGATAGCGAGTGACCGCATGAAAACCAGGTACAGCACAAAGGCAACAACGTCCAGCTTCCACGGGGGAGACCTAGTATGGTTATACAACCCACACCGGCAAAAGGGGAGGTTACCTAAGCTGCAGCAAGAGTGGGAGGGCTCCTATAAAGTGGTCACACGTATCAACGACGTCGTCTTCCGGATCCAGCGTGGTGTAAAAGGCAAGATGAAAATTGTCCACCTGGATCGTCTTCATCGTTATCATGGCAGTAATCCAGATGTTCTTGGGTGTAGAATCAACCCACACTACTGCATGGTTTGTGTACCAAACTAAAACACTGTGTTCCAAACTGTAAACAACGCCAAACCTGCTAGCAGCAAATATTCCCACCTAACCGGATGTGCTAATGTTCCACAATTGTTCCAATCGTTCCACGATCATAAACCCATCCCGAGCAACATCTAGCATGTTCTAGAACCTCTTGCAACTTTGTATAAATACACCAACCACAACCACCGTCGGTACAGTTGTTAATAAAGTGTATACAGCGATTAAAAGAGAGATTCGACCAGTGGTGAAAATAAGCGACATTGTGACTGAAAGAAATCTGTGGCGACAGTTTGATTTGAAATAAATAAAGAATAAAGTGATTTGAATATTATTGCGTTGAAGTAAAGTTTGTGATTGATAATAAATAAACAGTTAAAATACACAAAAGACAGTTTTATTTAAACCAACCCCAGCGAGAACATTACACTATGAAGAAAAGTCCGCCACTAAAAATAATATACATACATATATAAGACAATTTGTTAGTTGCACAAAAGCTGCTTGTAAAAACCAACATAATAGAAATGTTTGTGTCAAATGCACTAAAAAAAACGAATTTAAATTTATTTTCACTTGTTTCCTTAGAATAAAATTACAAAAGTATGTTTTTTTGTTTATCTTAATTAAAAAAAAAAAAACATTCATAAAAACACACTAAGAACCCATATGTTTAGAAATCTACACACAGTGGTAGACAACGTATATTTTTTTGAGGATGAGATGGAGGTTAAGAAATCAGACTTTAATTTACTAAACGAACTAATATCTAGCATCGGCTGCTCGGCAGCTTTCCCGAGTACGCCTGGCTCTGCTCTAGACTCTTTGCTGAACTTACCTCCCATATCAAAGCCATCCATCGTCTTAGGCGGGGCGGTTTTTGGTAGACTCCACACTGGAACTTTGATGAACTTGCGCGACACTTATCCTGCGACTGCTGTCTTATGGATATGCCGTCTGATGCAATGACACCAGAACTCCAGCTGATTCGCAAATTCAGAGTCGACTTTCCTTGTGTCAAGGACTGGCTTCGGTCAGAGTCTGAGCCGGGAATGGAAAAAAAACAAAAAAAAAACAAATATTGGGCGCAACAGCTCTTTAAAGTGCCAGGGCCTAGCTTCTCGCAACCACTCATGTTGTGTGCGTCATATTTTTCACACGAATGGAAGGGACCTACAGTTTAGTGCCGAATCCGAACGGCGATTTGAGAAGCTTTTTCGAGAGAACAATACTCTCGGATGTTTGTCAGACGCTCGCAAGAGGTGGGACCGTGAAAAAACTTTTTGGTATTTTCTGGGATTCGAACTTGGAACCTCATGCGTAGTGATCCGACACACTAACCACTTACGCCACGGCGCCCACAATGCCGGGAATGGATTTTCACGGATGGTTCCAAAATCAGTCAAGGGTCTGACGCTGGGGTCTTCGTGGAAGTCGACAACATTAGACTTCACTTCTCGTTAGGCAAATATGCGTCTGTTTTCCAAGCGGAAACTTATGCAATCCTAATGGCCATGAACTATGTTGTGAAGAACAGGTGGAAGGGACGTAGCATTTGTGTCGGTAGTGACAGTCAGGCTGCGCTTAAGGCCTTGCTTAACCCTTTAACCAGTTCCAAAATAGTTCGTGAAACCAAAAACTTGCTGTCTCTCAGCAGAAAAGACTGTAGACAACTTATCGGCGTCTTGACAGGCCACTTCGCTTTTGCCAAGCACCTTAACGTGTTGGGCTTAAGTGACATTACAATCTGCGACGCTTGTAGAGAGAGCGACGACACCACGGAACATTATCTCTGTGAGTGTCCGGGCTTTGCTCGTATCAGGTGGCAGATCTTCGGTGCGGATGTGGTGAGTGCTGGTACTGTAAGCTCCTCAGTACAATGGACCAGTTGTGTCTGAGTGTTTCCTATCTGGCATAGAATTTGTAGGAATTTTCGACAGCAATATTTCTACATACGTATATTTGACTGTTTTCTCTCGTCCGTACCTGTAAGAAACACACGTAAGGATTTGTCTACAACTGCTCTTTGGTGCAATAACCCATTACGGAATCTTCGAAATAAAAGAAATAAATCGTGGTAAAATTATTGAACGATTATAAGCAGTTCGCTGTCCTCTATAGAGACTTTCAAAATTTTTTTTTTTTTACCCGAGAGCAGGTGAAAAATCTTCCAAAGACACTATAAGGCCCGACCGCGCGTGCTTATGGTAGTGTAAGATTTTTACTCACCAAAACAACACCTCTCTTCAAAATTAATACTACAACTAAGCCGACGCTTATCCAGCAGTTTTATTTTCGCTTACGAGACTTGTGATTTTTGGTAAAAGGTGTTCGTATGTAATAAAAAAGAAATGTAGAACTTTAGACAGGTTAAATTCCAATGAAAGTTCCTGCGTTTTTCACAACCGCCATATATTATGACGCGAGGTCAAAAGGTTTTGTCCTTGGCAGAGGACGAATTGAATTGTTCGCGTCAAGTAGTTGAGTGAGGGTACGGTTACAATGGCCGTGAACACGATCTTTGTGTTTACGCGCAAATTTTATTATCTCTTCGACGACGCTGGGTTCTCGATGAATATCTTCGTTACGTACATACCACGGTCCGTTCACGATCGTTCTAAGAACTTTATTTTGAAAATATGTATGATGATTCTATTTCTGTTTTAAGCCGCGTAATTTTAATTTATTCACTAACGACTTTTTTTTAGTATAACTTGATATGTTGTGCAAGTTTGGTGTACAATTTTGTTTTCGAATATTTTATTAAAAGTATTGCTAGCAGATCTTCGTTGAGTGCACACGTACAATTTTTTTTATGCAAAATATGAGTTTAGAAATTATTTAAAAAAATATATAAAGAAATTTAAGTGTATAAAACCAGGTGTGTAAAATAATGAAACGCATGTAAAATAATTAGGGAAAACAAAAAAAAAATCAAAAAAAACTTTTAGTTTATGGTCAGTAATTTTTTTAAACTTTTTAGGCAACATCTCATAACTTCTAAACCGGGTACATAGGACTATGAAATAGATATCACCTTATATTGACGTCTAGACTAACAACTCCATATCCTTAAAAAAGTATTAGCCACGCCCCAATTAACTCGGGCATGAAAGGGTTAATTGCATGTTGAAGCTTTCTAGTTGCTGCTTCAATTTTATCACCCGTTGTCAATATCGCCGTATTGTCCGCAAACGTGGCAACAACGCAGTTTCTTTCCTGGGGGATATCACGCGTATCGTATAGAGTACATATAGAAGTGGGCCAATAACACTTCCTTGTGGGACTCCGGCCACAATCTCCTTAAAGTCAGAGTAATCATTTCCGTGCTTAACACGAACGAGTCTCTCGGTGAGGTACGATCGTAAGATTAGAAAGAGTTGCCGTGGGGGGAGTAGTTGCAATTTATACTCCAAGCCTTCGTGCCAAACCTTATCGAAAGCTTGTGAGACAAGAAATACACCACAACAAATCTTTTTTTTCTTCGAGAGCTTTCTCAATCACGCCAGATATTTCTTGACTTGGTCGATTGTAGAATGTTTTATTCTAAATCCAAGCTGATGGTCAGGAATGAGACATCTTTCGTCGATTACGGGTTGTAGACGTTTTGAAGGTAGTTTTTCGAATATTTTTGAGATAACCGGCAATAGGGAAATAGGCCGATATGATTTCTTTTCATTCATAAGTTTGCCTGGTTTCGAGATCGTTATAATCTCGGCGACTTTCCATTGTCTCGGAACGTAGAGCAATCAAACGATCAAATAGAGCAGTTTGATAAGAGCTTTATTCAGCAATTCCTTGACCACCTGCGCCGTTATCAAGTCGTAACCCGGTGCTTTTTTCGTCTTAAAATTTTTAATCACTTCCCTCAATTCAATCAATGCAACTTTTTTACTTTAAAGTTATCAGATGTCATGACTGGGGAGTCGGGCGTTAACGAAGGGCCGTCGAACGGCTTAAACGTTTCTTCTAAATACAAAGCAAAAAGTTCTGCCTTTTCTTTGTCGCTCTTGACCCAGTTTCCATCGTTTCTCCGAATGGTGCTTGGTGGTGCTTGCATTTGAGGTTTCCGGATGCCTTTTAGCGCTTTATAAAGCGAGTAATTTGATTTCCTTTCACCGGAGAGATATTTAAGGTAGGTCGCTTTTGCTTTTAAATTCCCGAATAATATCTTTAAGGCGATTACATAGTCAGTTAAGGACCGTTTTATGCTGCGGTGCACGAGTGATTTGCCATTACTTTCTTGCTTTTCGTTTCTCCCTTACCAGTTCAATGATTTCTTTGGGACACTTTTCGTTGGGGTTGACGGAGTGTTTCTGCATGCCGCTCTTTGGATTGTTTCCACGAAACGATGAGCTTCGTCCTCAAGTTCACAGGGTGTTTTAAGTGATGCATTTAAGACGATATTTGTTTCGCAATCATTTCTAAAACCCTCCCAGTTTGTTCTATTGCTAGTAAGTCTTGGAGGTCCCTTTTTCTTGATCAAAGCTTCTCCAAGTAATAAAATTACTGGAGAGTGGTCAGAAGAGAGATCAAAACATTCTTCGACTGTAATAAACTTCTCGTAAATGCCTTTTGTAACGAAAAAAGTTGATAAGACCGCGCATTTTTTGTGAGTCAGTTGGCCAATACGTGGGTTCTCCTGTCGAATAAAAGCAACAACCGAATTCATTTGCCACTTCGTAGAGAATTTTTCCTTTAGAAGATGTACATCTTGAACCCCAGAAGGTGTGTTTCGCGTTGAAAACAGATGGTATATTGTAGCTCAGGTGTTTATTTTCAACCCTTACCACGCACAACTGAAGTTTTTCCAGCTCTATGCTTATATCCACCGAGTGTTCGATGTTAGTTTTAATGAATAAGGACGAACCGCCCCGCGGTCTGTCAGAAGGATGATAGGCTTGATTGATAAACAGCCTAGCCTCTTATCTTTATTTGCGATTCCCTTGTTAGAATGTGTACTTGATGTTTGATGAATGTGTACCAACAAAAACGGTTAAAGTGCAAAACAGAGCATGTCCTTGGTTTACATCTGAGGTGGTTAGCTCTATAAAAAAGCGGAATAAACTGTATAGCAGATGGAAGCGTAGGCCATGCAACGCTAACAGGTCTGAGTACAAGGCGGCACGTAACTACTCAACCTCCATTGCTTCAAAGAAAAATGATTATGCTTCCAAACTAAATACCTCCCTCCCCGCTAAGAAACTCTGGAGTAACTTGCATAAAATTGGCATTTCTAGTGGTAACTACGACTCTAAATGTGTTCTGGATCCCGATGAACTAAATCTCTACTTCCTTAATGACGATTCCACCTCCTATACTCGGAATTTAGGCTATAACCGGACTGAAGACCTGCACTCGGTACCAAAACTGGAGGATTTTATTGTCGCAACAGAAGACGAAGTCATCCAATGCATAGCAGCTATTAAGTCTAGTTCTATAGGTGAAGATGGTATACCAATACGTTTTGTCAAGCTTATCTTACCCCAAATTATTTCTCATCTTACTCATGTAATCAAGTGGTGCATAACGACCTCAACTTTTCCCCAGTTCTGGAAAATTGCAAGAGTTTTGCCTATTGCAAAGAAAACTAATCCATCTTCTCCATCTGACTTTCGACCGATTAGCATTCTACCTACATTGTCAAAAGCCCTGGAGAAAATAATAGCAAAACAAATAACGAAGCACCTATCACTAAATAATCTGTTGACTGCTCAGCAGTCCGGTTTCAGAGCTAACCACAGCTGTTCAACAGCTATGGTCAATTTGCTTGAGGAAATCAGACAAGACTTTGACAGGGGTTATGTTTCGTTACTTTGTCTGCAAGACTTCTCTAAGGCTTTTGATAAAGTGAATCATGCAATTTTGTGTTGGAAGCTTAGAAACAATTTCGGATTCGGTGAAAGGGTTGGGAAATTGATGAGTAGTTTTCTTTCTGGCAGATACCAAAGGGTTATTTCTGGAGAACGTTGTTCAACCCTAAAAGAAATGAAGCAAGGTGTTCCACAGGGCTCAATTTTGGGACCTATACTCTTCTGTATGTTCATAAATGACCTTCCATCCACGTGTAAACATGCCCCTGTCCACCTATATGCGGACGATGTCCAATTAGTCTTATCGAAACCCTACAATAAACTGGATGAACTTGGTCTTCTCATCAACGAGGATCGGAATCAAATACATACGTGGTCAGTAACTAACGGATTGCTACTCAATCCGACAAAATCTCAGGTAATTGCAATATCCAATAAGAACTTCAACTCGAATCTTTTACCCGACATATACCTCAATAATAATAAAATTGTAGCTGTTGAATCTGTAACCAGCCTTGGATATACAATAAATCGTCACTTGTCTGGGTGCAATCATACCAATATGGTCGTCGGTCGTATCTATGGGTGCCTACGCAAATTGTGGCTCAGTGCATACTTTACTCCACTGGAAACACGACGAAAGCTGGTAATATCGTTAGTCTTGCCTCTAATAACGTATGCCGAGGTTGTTTACAGTAGCCTCGACTCATTATCCCATCGTAAATTGCAAGTTGCCTTTAATGATGCAGTGCGTTACATTTACGGCCTTCGTAGATATGACCATATCTCTTTGTATGCAAGGGACTTGCTAGGTTGTACTCTGCAAGAATATATTAATGTCAGGAATTGTATATTTTTAAACAAATGTATTTATAATCAATGTCCATCTTATTTGTATAACAGGCTTAGGTTTGCTCGTTCCTCAAGAACTATTAATCTTATTTCATCCCGCTGCAATTACCTAAGTTCATCGCGTTTATTTTACATCCACACAGTTAGGCTATGGAACTCTTTACCGTCACGCATAAAAAATATCTCGTGTCCTCGCAATTTTAAAAGTGCACTCCTGCTACATTTTTCTACTTTAACACCTCAACGATAAACCCGTCCCCCCCACACTCCCCCACACCGCTACCTCTTTAACCTTTAGATTAAGAAACTTGTATATTAGTTTTAAGTAATTAATGTATCATTTTAACTTAAAGTACTAAGTACTAAAAAAGATTGCAAATCTTAATGTACAAACCACATCATGAAATAAATAAATGAAATGAAAATGAAATGATGGGTTTCGGAGATCAAACATACCATATGTCGATATTTTCTCCCATTAGGAATATTTCTTATTCGTTAGACTTTTGTAAGAGTCCGTTTGCATACCATGTTACTATTTTAAGCAAAGGTTCCATATCTACTTAGATTTAGATATAAGGTCAGCCATACAAAAGGTTTTGACGTTACTAAGACGTTCGAGAATCCCTTTTTTTTAATTTCGCATTTTTCCTCGAGCTTAGCGAAGATGCAGTTCAGAATTTCTTTCAACGGATCAGAGGGTGGCCCGTCGTTTCGTTTGCTGCCGTAGGCTTTGCGGAACAAGTATTTGCGTTCCTTTAAGAATGAGTCAGATCATCTCTATAATTCCAATATAAGCATTCTGCTTCATTTAAAAACGACTTGGTATTCGGCCATCCTTTGAAAATGCGATCTTTAAGTACTGTTAATACCTTATCTTTTACAGTTTTCACCCTAATGCATTGCAAACGCGAATCCTTTATGCGCAGGTTATTAAGTGGATCTATTTCTGAGATCTGTAACAGGATTTTTTCAATTTCTTCTATTCGGTACACTTCCTCCTCAGATTCCTCGTGCTTTTCCGGAACTCCGAGTGGTGCTCTTGATAGTACGTCCGATATATGCATTTATGCTCATTTTGTATATACGGCATTTAAGTTATAACGTTCTAAGCTAAATTGCATCCGTTGTAATCTCTTAGGTGCATTAAGCAACGATTTTTTAAATATGAATTGCAACGGAAGATGATCCGTCTCTACCAAAGTTTGATTTTTTCCGCAGATATATTGATCGAAAAGTTTACAAGCAAAGACAATGGCAAGGCACTCTTTCTCTATTTGGGCACACTTTTTTTCCGTTGGAGTCAAGACCCTCGAAGCATAGGCTACAGGATGTCCTTCTTGTCTTAGGACAGCTCCCATTCCAATACAACTTGCAACGCATTCAATAACTGTGTCCCTTTAGAAATCGAAGTACTTCAAAATGGGAGCATTTGCTATCATCTCTTTCAGTTTTGAACACGCCACCCCCTGTTCCTGCCTCCAACGCCACTCACTGTCCTTTCGACATACTTTTCTTAATGGTTGGGCAACTTCTGAAATTTCGGGTACAAATCTCGATAAATATGTGCATAAGCCTAAGAATCTTTGTGTTTCTTTAACGTCTTTTGGACGTCCCATGTTCACAATAGCTTTCACTTTATTTTCGCCCACTTTTAATCCGTCCGCTGATAATGTAAATCCGTAAAAAGATACCTCCCTCAGTCCAATTCTCGACTTTTCTCGATTTAATTTCAAATTTGCTTCTCGCAGTCTTATCAGCAGTTTTTCCAAATTCCAATTGTGATCTTTTACCGCCTCCTCCATTATACATATCACCACGTCCGTAAATTAAGTAATCGTCTACAAAAACTTCTACTCCTTCGAGTCCACTAACAACCTCTTGTTGCTTTTGCTGTCAGATTTCCGGTGCCAGCTTTATTCCGGAAGGCATTCTTAGCCAGCAATACCTGCCGAGAGGCGTCCAAAATGTCGTTAGAAGACTACTCTCTTGATCTAATACCACTTGGCAAAATCCATTTTTAGCATCAAGCGTTGTGAAGACTTTTGCATTAGCGAGGCTCGGTAACATTTCTTCCAGGGTATTGGTTTGCAGATTTCTTCTTTTAAGCGCCTTGTTCAAATTTTGTGGATCTAGACATATTCTCAATTTATTATTTCGTTTTACAATAATTAAATTACTTATCCACTCCGTATGATGATGTACTTTCTTAATAATATTTCGATTTTCCAATTCGGGTCTTCTTTCAGAGATATTGGAATTCGTCGTGGTGATTGTTGTGTTGGAATCATTGTCGTATCAATTTCTAGTTTCACGCTCCCTTCCAGCAGTCCATCTCGCTTAAAAACGTCTCTATATCTTTCCATAATTTGTTCAGCATTAACTTCAATGTTGTTTACTAAATTTAAATACTTTACCTCAATTATCTCAAATAATTTTGATGCGTGTGCTGATAGAATCGGGAAACACTTCTCGTTTACTAGCTGAAAACTTAGTTGCTTTTTTATACCGCCGTATTGGCCAAACAAACGTCCAGCACCAACAGGTTTTATTATATTTCCACCGAAGGCTCTTAATCTTATTCTGCTCTCACTTAATTTTCTTTTCACTATTTCTTTTAAAATCGTTTAGACTCATTATGTTGCACGACGAGCCTGTATCTATAATGCACTGCATTAATTGTGGTTTACTGTTGATATCCACAGAAAATTCAAATTGTCTCATAATCATTCCTTCGCTTTTCTTCTCTTCTCCTATCTGTGCGACATACAAAATTTCTTTTTCTTCACTTTCGGTTTCCGCTAGTTTATTTACTGTATTTCCTTTTTTACATACTTTGCTGAAATGATTTCTTCCTTTACATAGGTGGCATGTTTTTCCATATGCTGGACAGTTACCTTTTTGGTGTGTTTTACCACAGTAGCTACAGCAGCTATTGTTTGACTTACTCGCTCTGTGTTGCAATTTTCTGTTTTGTCTTACTCGATCTCTTTTTAGCATATATGTATGTGTATGTATGTCTCGTTGTCGCTGAACTCATATACGTTGTTATTTGTTGCGTGTGTAATAGTCCTCATTCTTTCTCCTGTTTGTTGTGCTAACTGCTAATGAGCATGATTTTTGTGCTTTGTCTAACGTGAGCTCTTCTTCCATCAATAATTTCCTTCGCATACCATTGCACTTAATTCCTGGTATGAGCCGATCGCACAGTCGTTCACAGACCTCCGCGGTGTACACATGTGTTTCGGCTTCTTTTAAAATAGTGGTGATTTTAAGAAGAGATTTGGACAACGAGTAATTAAAGACGAAATAATCTAGAGGAACTGCTATTGGTCAGTTAAGCTAGGGGCACTGGTTCGACTCCCGGCCAGGCCAACAATTTTTTATATTTTTTTAATTAAAATAAAATTACAAATATGAAACAAAAGTGAACAAAAGTGGCAAACACCATCAGGCGATGGTACTGCGAAGCGAAGGAGGAGGCTAAGGCCGACTTCCAACTCGATAAAGCGCCCCTTTCTATCAGGTTCAACTGAGAAGCTGCCGGTAGGAGTAAAGGGAGGGGCGCCAATGAAACCAAAAGTAACAGCAGTGAAAAAAAGTTCAAAGAAGACAGACGAGCTGAAGTACTTCTCCGACGGTAGGGAAGGCCACTACCTGAGGGACAGCAACAGCTTTGCCTCATTGATGACATCCGAATCAGATGACGAGGAGAAAGAAGTGGAGAGCCTGACCAACAGTATCAGGCAGCTCCAGGAGAAGCTAAACGTTATCAAGGCCAAACAAACGGCCAGACGAGAGAAAGAGCGACAGCTGGAGCTCCAACTTAGGCAACAACAGCAACAACAAAAACAACCAGCACAAAGTCAGCTGCAAAACGAGAAGCAGCCAAAACAACAGCCAGAGCCACAGCCAAGGCCCCAACGGCAGGTAAAATCAAAGCAACAGCAGCAGCAACAGCTGCAAAAGCAGCACCAACAACAACAGCAGCGGAAGACGCAGCTATCGCAACAGCTGCAAAAATCCCAGCAGTCGCAACAGATCCAAAAATCGCGGCAGCAGAAACAACAACCGCAGCAAGAACAGCAGCAGGAATAACAGCAGCAGCAGCAGAAACCACAACAACAGCAGTTGCAACAATCGCAGCAGCAGCAGAAGACGAAGCAGAGGGTGCCGCCGATCAACACCTTCAAGATCAAATTGAAAGACACCATCGAACTATGTAAGTCGGCCGTAGGGAATAATTCTTATGTTAAAAGACTTAGCGTAGATAGGCATGCTATCCACTGTAATACAGTGGAACAGTATCATAAAAGTAAAAACTTATTAAGGGAATCGACGACGGAGTTCTTTTCCTTCACCCCGAAGGGTGGAAAGTTGCAAACTATACTACTGAAGGGGATGGAACTGTCTACCGAACCAGAGGAGTTCTTAAAGCTACTTAAAGAGAAAGAGTGCGATGGGCTCATTTTCGTAGGAGTCAAGCCATTCATCACAGCCAAGACCAAAAGGGAGAAACGGAAATTACCGTTCTTCCTGGTTCAGCTATCACCCAATAGCAAACTGGATGGTCTAAGGAGAATTAAAGTCATAGACTACCAGGTTGTCACATGGGAAAAAGTAAAGAGGAGCGAAGGCATGATACAATGCGTTCGCTGCCAGAGGTTTGGGCACGCCGTGTGGAACTGCGATATGCAGCCTCGATGCGTGAAATGTGGAAAAGACTACAAAGCAGAGGAATGCGCCCTAGGTAGGGATGGCACGACTGAAAAAAGTCAGCTCACGTGCGCACTATGTAGGAACACGGGGCACACCACAAACAATCGGGGTTGCCCTAAGTTCCAATACATAAAAAAAGTAAATCTAGTTCGTCAGCAGAAGGTGGAGATCAAGCGTCCTCCGGTTTCAAATGTTCTTGCACAACCCGTAACTCCCCAAGTGACCTACGCTCAAATGGCGTCAGGCCGGGGGAATACGGTACAGTCGCAGCCGAAGGCTGTTCCCCAGGCCCCCAAGCCGAGAGCAGCGGAGGCTCAACCTGATTTGATGGCTATCTTGCTCTCTATCCAGGGGCAGATGGGCTAACTTCAAAGACAAAGTCAAGAGCAGGCGAAACGGGTGGACCAGATCTACACGCTTCTGCCGATCGCACCTCCAATCGTAATGGGTACGAACATGGCGGAACAGTCCTTAAAGATCCTTGCGGTGTATGTGAATTCACTGATTAGGATCGAACGAAGAGCCGTACTTTTCAAATTGCTTGAACACCATTCTCCCGATGTGCTTTTGGTTAGCGAAACTAAGCTATCCCAGAAACACAAGTTGAGACACAGTAGTTATAATATTATAACTTACTTTTATTTCAGAGCTTGAGACACTTTTCAAATACTAAGGCTGGAGTCGGAGAATTTTTTTTATTATATCCGGTGATTTTAACGCCAAACTTAGAGATTGGGGAAACAACACACTAATTCTAGAGGGAACCTACTATTTAATTGGTGGGGGCGGCACAGTGTTGAGTATTGACTAGATTTAAAAGCGACGGACAGTCCGTCGTTGCCTAGAAGCGGATCTTATCTGGATCTAATGCTGTTCGACGTATGGTTACAACTGACCAACATGGACCGACAACCGGTAAACTGCTTATACACTTTTGTGTATGACATGGACCATTGCGGACTCAGTGCCGAAATAACTATACCCAACGAAATTGCGGAATTGGAGGAGTTTTTCCAATTGCACGCCTACAATTACAGTAGAATGCGTTGGACTCGCTTCTCCAGACAGTTGACAAGAGCACTCTCCTCCAACTTGCTCGACCTACCATCCAATAGGAATCTCTCAAACCAGGAGATTGATAGATATCTAAAACAAATGGATGAGACAATAAAACGAACAATGGACAGTACGATACCTCGGTATGAACACATTGACAACGTGGACATATACCGCAATGCAACGATTGACGAACTGCACGAACATAAAACTAGACTACTGTCGAGATTAAAAACCTTCTACAGACAGTTTACTGACAGACAGAAATCGGAGGAGGTTAGGACGCTGAAGTCGTTGATTAGAAACCTCTCGAAATTAATTAAAGAAAATTACAGACTTTCTGTAAATTTGCACTAGGACAGGAAAATTCTGGCTGTAAAATCCAACAACCCGATTATGTTCCCGCAAATAAACAAGATCTTTCAGAGGAATAATCAAAACGATCTTCCGCGTCTTAAAATCCCCCGAACTATGAACAGTGTACAAATACTAGTGACGGCAGGTATAGATCCGGATAACGCAGCTGAGGATGACAATTTCTTTGTGATCGAAGATCCGCAGGAGAAGGTAAAGGCTATAGGAGCGCCTTTCCAGGACGTGTATAAGGTGAATGATAGTGTTTGCCGGAACTATGACCTGGAAAATCAGGTCCTTGTGCACAACTTCTACCTTCGAAATGACATGGAGCACTGGCGATCTGAGAACACTGGTTTCACCGTGTTCAATGAAAGAAATATGGCAAAAATTGCCGTCGCCGATGAAAGGGTACATCCCCCGTTTATTTCGAAGGCAGGGCTCCAAGCGATCTTCGAATCACGGAGGAAAAAGAAATCCGTGGGAATCGATGGTATACCCAACAGTTTACTTAGACATCTTCCTCCAGAAGCGTGAACATTTAAACCATCCTGTTCAATAGTGCAATTAGTAATGCCCATTATTCAGAACATTGGAAAACAGCGGTGGTGCAGCCCATCCCAAAGAAAAATAAAGATACCTCCAATCCGGGTAATCTCAGGTCGATAAGTCTCCTTCTGAACATGAGCAAAGTATTCGAAAAAGTGATCCATAGAGCCCTGGTTAAGTGGGTTGAGGACAGTCACATAATTCCGGATAACAATTCGGTTTCAAGGTGGGGCATGAAACCATACATGCCGGGTCTAAACTGGTATCGGATATCCAGTGGAACAAAAGCAAGAGGCAATGCACGGGTGCTTGCCTGGTTGACTTGGAGAAGGCCTTCGATACCGTATGGTTAGAGGGACTTTTCTACAAGTTAAGCAGGCTGGGCATAAGTAAATCACTGCTATTCATACTTTATGACATGCTCACCAGTAAGAGGTTCATTGTGAAGAATGGCAATGTGACGTCTGCTGGAACTTTTGAAGTAAAATATGGTCTGCAACAGGGTGCGGTTAATTCGCAGATCCTATTCAATATTTACACGAGCGATCTCATAGGTTCACTTCACCATGCCATAGCGTACGCAGACGACTTGGTCGCGTACAGATCAGGGCCTAAGATCGAGGTAATTGCAATACTCTTGCAGCGTGACTTCGATAAGATCAAGAGATACTGCGACGACTGGAAGTTGAAGATTAACCTTCAGAAGTCGGAGACCATCCTGTTCAGAACGCCGTTGTCTGGGGCCTTAAGAGACACAAGAAAGAATTGGAGAGACTGTTTTATTGTTTGCAAGAGCAATGACCTCGATGAATAGCCTGATCTTTGGGGCTTATTGCCCAAATCATCTATATCACGAGAGTGTGCGCCTTAACAGCTTCATCACTGCAGAAGCGTTCCTATATCTCGATCAAAGAGGTCTGATCCGTTAGCGGTGCCGCTAATCTTCCACGTCGCCAGAACAGCTGTGGATAGGCGACTCAACTACGATCGAGACGTCGCACGGAGTAGTGTAGAGCGTCTCCGGTACAGTAAGGCGGTCTCAAACCGCGACATTGAAGACGTGAGTAGGCAGCGCCACCAATTTTGGTGGCTTTGAAGAAGAGGGAACGTCGTCGTCGTTTCCACCCAATGCGGGGTAGCCTCTAACGGGGCAAAGTGGGTCGCTACTATTGTATACTAATAGCTATGGCCGCCTTACGTAGTATAAGGTAGTTGTAAGTTAAAAGGTTAATAAAACAAAATAAAAAATAAAAATTAAAAAAAAAAAAACAGCACTTAGCTAAAAAAAAAACAAAATAAAAAAAAGGCACAGCACTTGGCAACAAAAAAAAAGAGTGTATTTAATTGCACCTAGTAGTTAAGTTAGTTAAAGATTATTTTAAGGTAGTTCATAAGCTTTATTCATTAACACAAAAATCGGTTCAGACACTAAGTTTTTTCAAACATTTTTGTTAGTTTTTAATTTGTTAATTAGTTAGCTATAGTAAATAAATTTAGTTAGGTTACGTCGAAAGACATAGGTTAAGTGTAAGGATTAGCTTAGAGCGCCCACATGGGGCCAGTTAGTTATAATAAAATAGTTAAGTTATTTAAGCTAGTCTTAAGCGTTTTTCTTAGCATGTAAGGTATACTGAATTATTTAAATAAAATGCATTAAAAATGAAAATGAACGGATGAGCCGATGGCATACATAGTCGTCTTCATGTTCGGCTGGATAACCGCAAGTTTTTATGAGATCCCTCAATCTGCAAATGTATGCTTCCACACTCTCCGATGGCTGCTGTATGGCTGTATTAAATATATAACGCTCATATCGGATATTTTTGGTGGGTGCAAAAAAATTTTCTAGGGCGTTTAGAATTCCTTTCGTAGTTTTTTCATCTGCCGCTGATAATTTTAGTTTATGTAAAATCCTAAAGCATTCCTCCCCTATGCATGCTTTTAATATAGCTACTCTTACCCCATCCGTTCGTTTATCGAGTTCTACCGCTACTTCGTAGTTTTCTTATTGTTTCTTAAATAGTTTGAAATGTTCCAAAGCGTTGTCCCGGACGATAATTACTTATTTTCGAATAAAAAAACTAAAAAGTCACTTCTGACACCATGTTGCTTTATTGAAGTCAAGACAAGAACTGGTTTATTGGGTAAAGTAAAGTCTACATTAGTGATTACATAATGATGAAATACGCGAATAATGTATATAATAAAAGTACAGTATACAGATACTATAACAGTTGCTTTAACTGCAGCCTGAGAATACGTCAGATAACTGGGGTTCGCTGGCTTTTCCGATGTTATTTTTCGTTCAGCCTTTTTAGTGGACGACTTTGACGTACGTTTAATCAGCTTAGACGGCTGATTGACTGGTTCAAGAGTCTACACTGCTAATTCGAGCGTCCTTTCAGTAGGTTCAGGAGCCTGTACAACTGGCTAACGAGCCCGCTCAGTCTGCTTAGCAACACGTTCTACCGACCTAGGAGCCCGATCGACTGATTTCGTTGTCCGTACTAACGCCGATGTAGATTTTTCTGCCGCATCTGTAATTCCTTAGCGACATCGCAACCGCGATAATTTGCCGCTTGCCTTCCTTTGCAGTTAACGTAAGTTGCTTTATCATTTGTGCTCAAACTGCAATTTTCCGAAGAGTGTTTTCTAGCGCACTTAACGCAGCTCGGCTCTTTCTGGCAGTACGCCTGTGTATGATTTACAAAACTTATTGAAAAATCTATATGACAGTTACATTAATAAAATGCGTGGCTCACTTCTTTAAGATCCGAAAGTTTTTTTGGAAATTTGTAAACGTTAAAAAAAAGGATGGTTATCCTTCTAACATGTCTTACTTAACCCTTCAGTGGGTGCGCGGTCTACGATCGAAAACCACACTTCTTAAAATTAGTATTATTAGTATTATGACTGCTACAGCAGGACTGGTCTACGATTGTAGACCACGCGCCCAACTACGTAACAATTTTTGCTTGTACCTAGAATTTTATTCTTATTATTTTGTTAAGTTTAGGTACATAATATAAAATAGTTTTTGAGAAAATGTGATTTAAAAAGGTACAATTTAGACAAGAAACTGTCTGAAAAACGTTCGCATAGCAGTAGGAGCTCTGAAATATAGGAACGGTGGTTTCACGAATTATCAAGTGGGGAAGAAAGTCCAATTGACGAAGAAGATAAGGATGAATTGGAGAATGTGAGTATGGATGTATATGTAGGATGAGAGGGCAAGGGGAGGGGGAACTTTACTTAAAATGAAAAGTCGACACAATCTTCATTTGAAAATTAATTAAACTTAAATAAAAGATAAAGTATTATATAAAGAAAAAAAGAAATACAAAAGTTTTTCGTTGCCAAATGCTTCGCGTGGCCGTCACTCTTGACCGTAGCAGCTGGACTCCTAGTCTCTCCCTTTTCAAAGAACTCTTCAGTTTAGACGTGCTGTGGATCGTGAAAGGACAGTGTGGCCCTACATTCGGCCATCCTGCGCATCACCTGTCCCGGGTGATTCTTCGTCGTTTGCTTCGCTATCTTCAGTATCGCTGTTTACCCACGGCTTCATGTAATCAGCAGATGATGACGTAATATTTGGCCCTTCATGATCGCCTACCTTTTGCACCTCATAACGATCATTGGGCTTCACCTTGACCACTTCATATGGCCCTAAGAACTTTGGGTGCAGCTTAAGTCCGACTCCAAATTGAGTTCGCTGGATCGCAACTAATTCGTGCACCTCGTACTTCTTCGAAACCTTTCGTTTGCGGTCATAGCCTCTTCGATTTTCTTCCTGGACTAGGACAATCTGATCCTTGGCGTTGCATCTCATTTCGTCCCGTTCACTAAGAAACTCGTTCGTCAGGGCTTCTTCCATTAACTTTGCGAGATTGCAGTCCGCTTGGCTTCGTATTGGCACTCCGAACATTATTTCGAACGGTGTTTTATTCGTACTGCGGCTAACTGAACTATTAAGCATTTGTTGCAGTTTCGACACATGCTTATACCATTTCAGGGGATCTTCAATCGACAACTTTGTTAGCACTTCGATTATAGTCCTGTTAGTGCATTCAACCTGTCCATTTCGGTCATTTCGGTCATCGCAAAATTGGTGATCAACGTGGTAAGTATGCAAGGGAACGTCGCTCTTGTCGATAGGATTTAAGAATCCCTCCTGCTTTCCTTGCTTTCTTGTCGCAAGGATGCACGCAACACAGTTAGAAATAACCGTTTGCACCTTCTCCAACATCCTTGGTATGAAATATTCTTGCTTGGCAACAGCTTCTACTTTTCGAGCATTGAAATGACCCTGCTCGTGAATATTGCGAAGAACTTCTCTCTGCAGTACTTTTGGCACAACTAACAAATGGCGTCCTTCAATGAACGTGTACAAAATCTCGCGACGTATCTCAAAGTCTTCATATGTCTGCCCGTCTTGCAGTATTATCGTCACTAATTTGCAGTACTCGTCGGTTTCCTGTGCCCTTTTTACGCGCTGTTGAATTCCATCTTCGATTCTAAGAACCACCGGAAACCTGCTTAAGGCATCCACATGGCGCATTGACGTTCCTGGCCGATGTAACAGGACGCAATCAAACTCTTGAAGCGATATAGCCCATCTAGCTACCCTTAGACACAGCTTCTTCTTACTCATCATAGCTTGAAATGCGTTGCAGTCGGTGTAAATTGTAAATTTGAGCTCTAACAAGTATACTCGAAGCTTTTTCAAGGACTTAACGATGGCTAAAACTTCGTGCTCGTAGCTTGTGTAGTTTTTCTCTGTTGGCGTATGTATGCTATTAGTAACTGATCTCCAACAGTTTCTTCATTCGCAATTTGTTGCATTGTGTAGAAATACTCCAATAAACTGTCCGTAGAACGTTTCTTGGGAGATTCAAGCGCGCGATGAATGTCGATGCTGGGACGAGGATCATGAAACTCAGCTACCAATGTCGCCTTTAAAATATCGTAGCTAATGATTCCGGCCTTAGCTTCAATAGCAAGCTTAGCCGCACCTCGTAACAGACGTCTGGCATACAAATATTTTTGCACATCGTTCCAGCCACAGACCGTACAAATCTCTTTCAACCAGGCTTTAACGGCTTTACCAGATTCACCCGTAAAATGTTCGAGAGAATCTTCTACGTCTCTAAACACAAAATTATTTTCATTAGGCATGCTTACGCTTTTTGAAATTCCCCCCTTATCAACTTCTACGTCTTCGTTTTTATCAACCGTATCTTCGTCTTGCTTTTCATCAACCGTATCAGTTTTATTTTCATCCGACATTAGCTTACTAAGCCGTTCAACAAACTCGATCCTTAAATTGTACCGATAAGACGCGCCTCTTTCTTTAAGTTTTTTTCTGTAGTTTTTTGTTGTTGTTAGAGTCTTTAATTCATCTATGCACTTAGCTATTAATCATTTATATCCGTGTCTCGGACAAAACAAAAGCTATTAATTCTTTAGTTCATGCAAAAAAAAGGCAATCAAATAAAAAAAACAGCATGCAGAGAAATAAACATAAACACACTTTATGCTGTCAAATTCGATCCCAACAAGTTAAATTCGGCTGGTGCACTAGTATCGATAATGCAGCTCACAAGCTTTCGAGCAACTAATTGGAAGTTGTTCCAAGTATTAAGTTAAGCTTAATCTCGTACATTGCATGCATTGCAACTTATATCTCATGCTACTAATGTTAATAAGTATTAGTATAATAAACGGAAAGATCTCACCGATTCTGATGGCTTGCCGTTGGGGTATTGCGGTACGAAAATTGATGCTCCGTTTTAGCATGAACCTTTTTTTTATTTCACTGCACTATCTGTTTGCAATTAATCAATTTATGGTCACTTCACTTTACGTTTCTTTGTCTGTATCGAGTACTTTGCATCTTTCTGTTGCTTTTCGTTACTTTTTTTTCACTTTATTCCTTATTCTCCTGTCACTTCACTGTTTCTGTTTTTGTCCTAGTTTCTTCAATTAGTTTTATCGTTTCCCGCGTGTTTGGTATCAATTAAGTTAATGTTTAATTTAACGCGTTTATTTTCAATCCCACTTCTGACACCATGTAGGATGAGAGAGCAAGGGGAGGGGGAACTTTACTTAAAATGAAAAGTCGACACAATCTTCATTTGAAAATTAATCAAACTTTAATAAAAGATAAAGTATTATATAAAGAAAAAAAGAAATACAAAAGTTTTTCGTTGCCAAATGCTTTGTGTGACCGTCACTCTTGACCGTAGCAGCTGGACTCCTAGTCTCTCCCTTTTCGAAGATCTCTTCAGTTTAGACGTGCTGTGGATCGTGGAAGGACAGGGTGACCCTACATATATGTTGCTCAAGAAAGTGAACACGACACAGAGTCTGAACAAGGCTTACAGGACAAAGATGATGAAATGTTGTCCGAAGACGTGCTTGTAAAGATCACATGCGGAACATTTGCTTGTGCAACTAAATATACGATTTTTCAAGTTCTAATAATTTATTAATTGTTTACTTAATTTTTTGTTTTTGAATTTTATTTATGAATTATGTTTATGCTTTGTTCTAAGAAAATATATATTTTTTTTAAGTCACTTAGATATTTGTTGTTTGTAAAGTTATAAACTCTTGTCAATAAACCCTGAAAAAATTGATATTACATTGCTTTTAATTTTCATTTAAAAAAGGATAAATATATCCATTTTGCAACGAGTAGATATGATTGACAAGAGTTCGCTATGGTTACTGAATAAATATTGACAAATAAAATATCAACACTGGGTGTTCGACAGCAAAATTAAATTGGTCTACAATTGTAGACCACACGCCTACTTATGTCCCAATCAGGCACGCGCCCACCGAAGGGTTAAGCGAATCAAGCAGCAGCCCTCTTGTAGTCTGCCATATGTTCTCTTCATTCTTTGGCCTAAAAATTAAATTCAATAAAATTGGAAAAACTCTTTTATCATTCCAATACACTAAAAGGGATTTTGAGGTGAAATATCTAATTATATACCTATTGCCAAGCTATCGTACCTACCAAAGCTGTTCGAGGCTATAGTTTTTTTTTTTTTTTTTTTAAGGGTTTTTATTTTGCTTGAAAACCATTTCTATCAGCCAAGCAGTATGGGTTTATGAATAGCAGATCCACTGTTACCAACCTGTTGGAATTTGCATCTTCTACAAACAAAGCTGTCGAAGAGGGTGGTCAGGTCGACTGTATTTATACAGATTTTAGCAAGGCCTTTGACAAACTTTCTCACAGCTTAATTCTGTTTAAAATTACGTCCTTGGGCTTTCCAAATCATTTCCTTCGATGAATATGTTCTTATCTTGAAAAACGAACTTATTAAGTTTTATTTTGGGGAATAACATTCGATAGAATTCTCGCTACATCCGGTGTACCCCAAATAAGTCACTTAGGTCTTCTTTTATTTATCATTGCGATCAACGACGTGGTGGCAATACTTAAGAGTTCTCGAATCTTAATCTATGCTGACGACATAAGAATATTTAGTCAGTCTAATTGCATTGCTATGCAGAATGATTTAGATACGTTCGCTGAGTGGTGCTGTAATAACAATTTATTTTTGAACGTATCTAAATGCCAGTCGATGATCTTTTCAAGAAAACGTAATTTAATAAGTTATGATTACAATCTCAATGAATCTGTATTTAACAAAGTCACATCAATATGTGATTTAGGAGTGCATTTTTCTCAAAATATCGACTTCGATTTTCACATTGAACAGATTGTCAATAAAGCAAATTTAATGCTTGGCTTTATAAAACGTTGGACGAATTCAAATGCCCTATTATAACATCCACGCGTTATATTACCTTTGATCGTCCGCAGTTAGAGTATGCATCTATCGTTTGGTCTCCAATGTATGCAGTGCGCATTAACCGTATTGAATCGGTACAGCATAAGTTTGTCCGATTTGCACTTCGCCATTTAAACTGGAATGACCCTTCCGTCTTCCACCATATTGCGACCGACTTCTTCTCTTAAATCTTCATTCTTTGGAGAAACGTAGCGAAGTATGTGATGTAGTTTTTTTTACACCAACTAGTAAATGGTTTTATTGGCTCGCCGGATCTTTTAAACGAACCCGGTTTAATCGTAAGACGCTACAAGTCCAAAAATACTGAGATTTTCCGCGTAAATTTCCACCGAACGAACAACGGTTCTAACGAACCTCTTACGCGTATGGCGAAGAAAGTAAATAGTAACCGCGACATATTGATTACAACTATAGTAAATTAAATCTAAAACATAAATTATACGAACGATATTAACTTCTTGATGTTGTAAGTGTTTAGTGTAATGTTTGACTTATGCGAAGCATATTCATTTTTAGTTTATACTTTTGTTTAGTATGCAATCTGCTTTTTATTTACTTGTGTAGTCTTTTTGTGTAAGTCGTTAAGCTTTATAAGTATGTACCTATATACACAATACTAACAACTAACACCACGCTAAATGATGACGGTGACAAGCTGGATATTACTTAGTAGCTGATTTGAGTTTTTCTCTCTCAGTTCAAAGTAATATTCATCACAAAATACTGGCCGTTAACCAGTACTGATATCGTTTTTAAATATGTACACAAATACTCGTATGTATACAAATGTGCAACACGTTTTCGAAAGTTTTCTCTTGTAGTCTCGCGTCGAATTGCAGCCTCAGAAATTAATCAATTTTTGCGAAAACAAACGTGTATGTAAATATGTTGAATTAAGTTGCCTGAATAATATGCTTAATTTGTCGGTAGCATATGGGAACTGATTCTCAGAAATTGAATTTCCGCTCATGTGCGTATACATTTCGGGCGTTGATATATTTTCTGCAAAATAGCTATTTAATGGTTTTACGAATGGCCACAAGGTGAAAAAAGTTAATTGAATTTTTCGACTGCAATATGCTATAAAAAAAATTTCGTGTGGATAGATTATATCCTTCAATTGGTTGCAGAAGTGTAGATTGCAATTTAATATCCAATTATTCACACTAAGATGGTGTATTTGTGGATTCATTTCAGTCAGTCGGGTTTTGTAACAAAGAGAACTAATAACGATAATTGAACGAATGTAAATTCTGTCGAACAATTTAATTTTAATATCTACGCATAACCCATTCAATTGCATAAAAAAAATATATATGGGACACATATTTGGCGCAACAGCTCTTTAAGTGCCTGGGCCTAGCTTCTCGCAACCACTCGTGTTGTTCGTGTTATGTTTTTTCATACGAATGGAGGTTTACGTATGTGCCGTATTTGTTTTCGAAAAGCTTTCTCGAGACAAGAGTACTCTCGGATGTTTGTCAGACGTTCGCGAGAAGTGGGGCCGTGAAAAAACTTTTTGGTGTTATTTTTTGCGTGGGATTCGACCATGAAACCTCACGCCAGTGCTCCAACACACTAAGCACTGGTCCACGGGCCGCAGTAGTATTGAAAATCAGCGCTTTTTTGTCATTATTCCATTTTGAACTTTTTTTATTTTTTCATAATTTGCGCCCATTATTATTTTGACAACAAGTTTCAATTAACATCTAGAATAAAATATGGTAATTGAGCTTAGTTACTGTTTCCCCTGTGCGTCTCAGGGCCTCGATTACGCCCATCATCACCGTAAATATCGTAGCTCACACCAACTGCTTCCCAACTGCCGTGATTCGTTCTCAACTGTTCTGCGCCATGTGGTACGATGGCGCCTATAGGTTTTTTTGCCCGTTCTCTAGTACAGATTTTTATAGGTTTGATCAGAAAATCCTTAAAATGTTTCTTAGGCACCGGTTTACAAACGTCTGCAGTTTTGTCGTGATAGTGGCAATCACCTTCCAAGATGGATTCCATATTGAAGCGGAACGGTCGCAGTTTGGTGTTAAGGCTTATTACATTACTTCATCATATTTTGGACAACATTTCGAACGTTGATTCCGCTTTGGTAATTCTACTTGCAACATCCTATTCGGTTCCACTGTCGGCTAAGACAGTACAGTGGACGTCCAGTATAACGAATGTATAGCGAACATTCGACGTAACGAACGCTTATTTAAATTGTATTAGCATCTCTAAGTAGCGAATTTTCACAAAAATTGCTATCCGATATAATGGACATATTTTATGTTAATATGCAGACACGAATTTTGTGATCCTTTTTACGGCGTTTCTACTGAAGCGATTTTCATATAATATAAGTTAGTTAAGCTGTAATCGCCATATAACAGTACGTCAATGCATACGCATTTATGCATGCAATAAATACGCATATCACACGTACAAACATTGTTAAGCCACCACGGTCTTAAGGACCCAAAGGGTTGCACTGAGCTGCCGTATTTCTCTTTCGGAGAATTTCTTACGTTAAAAAGAGAGCGATCAGATCAGAGCGACTCATCTATCTTAAAATGTACTACTGTTAAAACAAACGTGTGCACCACAGATATCGCCAATCGTACATACATATATATGTATATTTTTATAATGCAAATATTAAAAATCAATGCCATTGAATTAAGCAATAATGCATTTGCATTATATATATAATTGATTAAATCGAACGCGGTCGAATTTCGGACCACTAGTATTTATAATTGCACATTTCGTTTGCGTCTATTCCTTGTAGCGTGCAATATTGTTATTCTCATTATTTTTTATGCATGTGGGAAATGAATTTTCGCAATGCAGCATACGTTAAGTCACACAAACCGTGTTTTTTCCGGAGGTAATCAACTTTATTCTTTATATAAATTAGTTTCAGAATTGACTTTGCTCCTTATTCTACTTCAGCGTCGTTCTATCATCACAGATCTAGAAACTTGGAATAATACTGAATCCGATAAACAGGAACTAGCGTACGGTGACACTGTTGAACTAGAATTATTAACTGAAGATGAGCTGGATGATGAAGGTGATGATTTGTGAAGCTCCAGTTACTTAAGCATGCTGAAGCTATACGTTTTTTAGCCAATGTACTAATATAATCAAAATAGGTCGATGTTGATATGTTTGATATATTCACCTGAAGAAGGCTTCAAGAAAAACTATTAAACTTGAACTTCTAACGTAAAGTAAAGCAAAGTTATATCAACGACTTTTTCCTTATACGTTGAAGTGAATTTTAAATAAAAATAACATGCACAGATGTTGTCAAATTTTTTCAAGTATTATGTTAAAACAGTCAAACTAATCGTCATAGCAATTGGTCCTGTTTTTTCTTTTATGCTATAATCTTATAATTTTTGCTATTCGTAATTCGTTTACTATAGCAGCTACGCAATGCCCGTAGTGCAATATGATACCGATTGACACCGAACTATTATTTTCGAAAACCGAACAATTACATTCAGAAATTATCGAAATAAAGAATCTACTTTCTCGCGCAAGCATTTCAAACATTGCTACCAGTGATAAAAACAAAATCATTACGCGCTCTCAGTTCTCTTCGAAGGTCAATGCACTTGGCCTAAGTTCTCGCGCAATCGTCAAAGCTGTTGCCACACGGAACAGTCGCACTGTGAAAAATTTGCAACTTCCTCCCAGCAATGTTCTTGCTGTCGCTAAAGCGAAAAAAAAAATTCTAAAGCATCGCTTTCCTCGCTCGGTACTGTTAAGCAATCGCTGACTACTCAGTGCTGCCAGACTTTTTTCAACAAAAATACCACATGATGGATACAAATTTACCATTTCCACCAAAAATTTCCCACACAAGTACAAAATGACTTTCAAGGTCATAAGAGCACCACAAAAGCACGAAGCGGAATTAAAGTAAAACCACAAAACTAACGAACATTTTTTTTTTTAAATAACCTTGCCATTGCAAAATAATACAACTGTAAAAAAATGAGCGATAAGGCGCCAAGCGATCTTCTACAAAACAACTGCAAACCAAATTATTACTTTTTTTTAAACCTGTCTGTGCTTAAATATTGATTTATTTACCTGCATCTGAATTTTGGATAAATGATATTTTTTTTATAAAACTAAAATTCTTAAATGTAATGTCCGATTCTACAATAATGTTCCTGAAAGAAAGATCTTATTTTACAAATACTGTTAAGCAAACCAACATTAAAACTATTCCTTTTTTTATTTTTTGCATCTGCTACAAGTGAAAGAATCTTTGTATTGCTAGAAGAATGACTCTCAAAATAAAATCATATGCTGTTGTTTACCGTGTGTACATGAAACTTATAATTCCGTAATCCCTTACATGTATTAATAATTGCCACACTACAATAGTAGATCGCTACGCATACAATCACCAAATACGTGAGATCGGCGAAACTACCCCTTTCTAGTTATGTGCTGAATTCATTACTGACTATTGCAGTCAGAATGAGTGAGAAGACGAATTTGTCAGTAGAATTATCCTTTTTGTATGGAAAACGGAAAATATTACCTTTTTACCATATGGTGAAAATTGGAGTTCAAATTTACCACGAAAAGGTAAATTTACCACGATCTGGCAGCACTGTGACTACTGCTTCGAGTGTAGTGCTGCTGCTCACGAATTATTTACCGCTGCTGCTGATGTTCCCGATGAATCGTTGCTCCCCCGTTGGTACTTCTGGTACTGACATTGGTTTGTCCACAGAGCTCGCTACTATCGCCCCCGTTGCTGCCCCTGGAGTTGGATCGTCTTCCCCCGCTGTTACTGCTTCTATTGATTTGCCTTAAGTGCACTTAGATACTGAATCTTCTGCTCTTCCGGTTGTTGGTCCGTCTTCCCCCACTTCTACTGCTGCTATTGATTTGCGATAAGTGCAATCAGGCGCTGAATCTGATAATGCAAATCCATGGCGCACTGCAACTGATACGCTCAAGAAATCGTGGGAAAACAATTATTGATACAAGCAGAAATTCGGCTGTTGGCGTGTATCTGAAAGTCATACAGCATTTTAAATGGCTTCATTTATATTCATTTAAGCCGACTCCATCTTCTCAGACTGTGTTGGATTAAGTCTCTGCTGCATTTGGGGTAAACTCTTGGTCTTTGGTTTGCATTAAATTAGTCAAAGCTGGAATCGATGTGAGTTCCCTCAAATACGTGAATTTTAAACTTGGTGTTTCGGACAATTTATTTACTATATTTCTTAATTCGGATGTATGGTTAAATGGACAGCGTATCCGTTTATTCAAATTTCAACCAAAAAATGAGATGCGCATATAGCCCACTAGCGTGAGAGTATAGTTAATTGCCTTTCCTTGCCTGTTGTTTCTGTTTGTGAAACTGCTTGTCAACAAAGCATGAGCGATCATGTAAATAATCGACGTGTTGCTGTTACTGTTAATTCTCTAAGCTCCTCCTCATCAGATTGCCTTTCTGAGTTGTGCATCTATCAACATAATGCTGGCGGATTGCGAACTAAAACAAATCAGCTGTTCAGTTCTTCTTCGCTACATGAGTACGATGTTATTTGGCGTGTTTTTTTGAAACCTAGCCAGCCAGTAGTTGCTAGTAAATTAAAATTTTACACACAAAACAAATACAACAACCGGCTGGCTACTACTCTTGATTTTATCCCCAGCAAAAAGTTGCTGGCTGGGAATTTCGTGATGCCTAATTTCAGGCGGCGCAAAAACGAATATTTTTTAGTTATTTGTTGTTGCTGTCACTGCGAGGTTGCTTCGTTCCTAGAGATATGTTCGTATAAAATCGGCTGGCTTTGGCTGGCTGGCAAATCATTTAAATGAATGACTGGCTGGGTAGGTTTAAAAAAAAATGTATTGTCATTGTTGAGACTTGGTTAAAGCCAAAAATATTATCGATACAGCTATTTGATGCCTCCTACTTGGATAAGATCGTGAAGGAGGTGTGCCAATCGCTGTTCGAAGTACTTTTGATAGTAAACGGTTGTGTTTGGATAATGATTCAGACGGTATTGAACAATTATGTGTACATGGTAGCTCTAAAACTTCTGTTAAACTTTTTTTTATCGCTAGCTGCATTCGACCATCGAGTGGACTAGATATTTATTCGAACCACATATCAAATATTATTAGTCCAGTGAGTGAATTTACGATTGATACGATTGCACTTGAGCTATTGTAATTACTTTTCTTGTAACCCAAGCATTAATAATAAGTTCAGGTCCTATAACTATGCAAATGCCAACTTAGCGGGTCTAAATGATTTCTTTTCTGCCTTAAACTGGAACGATATTTTTGATCGTAAATCCTTGAAAGATATGTATTCCATTTTTAAAGAAGATCTCGCTAATGGAATTGATCTTTTTGTACCTGTTTCTACTACGAAATCGGGTTTCAAATTCCCATGGCATAACATGGCATTCATTTTAAAAATGTAAAAGATAAAGCATTTAAGCGCTCAAAATTGGCTGGTAATTTTGATGACCGGGCTAGATTTATTTAATTAAGAAAAGAGTACGAATTCCTTTATAAATTCTTGTACCGCCAATATATAGCATCAATAGAATCGAATATAAAAAGGAATAGTAAGTCTTTTTTTGTGTTACCTAAATTCGAAATGCAAGGATCTAACTTTTCTGCAATGTATGGCGCTTGGTAGCCTTCTTATCTAACGATATTCAATCTATCTGTCAGCTTTTCGAAAAATTTGTTCTATCTTCCTATAATTTGGTTAATATTCCAGGTATTGAAAATATGTATACCAATATTGATTCTAGCGTGACATTGCCCCACTTAATTTTTTCAATCAAGATATTTTAAATTGCTTAACTGACATTGACTCTGAGAAGAAAGCTGGTTTTGACCTAGTTTCCCTTTGCTTCTGTCACGATGCGCTGTCGCTCTTTGGTCTGCCTTGGCGTTGTTGTTCAACAAGTCTCTTTCGTTGGGTGAATTCATCAATGAATTCATCCCATCTACAAAGGCGATCCTAAACATGTAGTATCAAACTGTAGGCCTATCTCTGTCAGTGATTCCTAAGGTGTTTGAGAAACTCGTGACCGAAAGATTGTATTTCTCACTTAAAGAGATGTTGTCACCTGCTCAGCATAGTTTTGTCAAAGATCGCTCAACTTGTATAAATTTGCCTCTCTCTTCACAATTTTGCCTTGATAAAATGGAAAAAGGTAAGCAAGTCGATGTTTTATAGACAAACTTCGTCAAAGTTTTTGATCGAGACCACGGTCTTCTGCTTCTTTGAAACTAGGAATCAACGACATGTTTTTAAAATGGTTACAATCTATTTATCTTATATTGATAATGTATTGTATATACTGATGTATTCTCTTGAATTGATATATAATCATCTTGAATTGAAATTATCTTGAATTGAACTTGTCTAAATACAAAATCTTTAGTGCAGCCAGATTACGTAGCGTCATCAGTTGTAACTACTAATTAATTAATATTAAGTTTTCTAAAACGGAATTCTGTTGCATTTAACGATGCGTATACTTTAAAGACTAGTAGTAGTAGTAGTATTTCTGTTTATTTTTTCATAAAAAAATTAGAGGAATTTGTTACAACATGACAATAATAATACGTCGTCTGATGTTTTGTTTTTTTTTTCTATGGGTTAAATTCGTCAACTAAACTTTTCCTATACCAAAATGCTTCTACAATATAATTCATCAGAGCACTCCAATTGTTGTGTGGGGTTCTCCATTTAGCAAGTTGATGATTTGATCCTCCTGTATGAACTTTAAAGACTATGTTTTGTTCGTGCTTCCTATTCTGGAATATTGTTGTGTAGTCTGGTCACCCTTCATAAAATTAATAGCTTGCGTATTGAAAGAAGACAAAAAAAATGTACGCGTTATGCAGTAAGAAAATTAAATTGGTCTAATAATTTGCCAAATTACTCATCAATGCGTGCTCTGATTGCTATAAATAGTCTAGAATGCAGCAGAGATGCTCTATGCATTTTATTTATTAAAGATATACATAGTATCTTTTGATATCAATTCCATTGACTTGCTTTCTTTTATATCTTTTTATTAAAGAATTAAAGAATTTTGCGGAATAGAAATGACATTTTTTATATTCCAAATCATAGAACCAATTACGAACTTAAAGAACCTATTACTTACTATCTAATTCTTTTTAATTCAATTTGTGAAGAAGTTGATATATGCATTAGTAGGGCTCCTTTTAAGAGATTGGTTCTCAATGCATTGAATACTACTTACTTACTTACTTAGATGGCGCTACAGTCCGGGGTGGACCTAAGCCTCAACCAACAAACCTCTCCGGCCAGCACGGTTACGAGCCAGCTGCCTCCGGTTGTGCACGCCAAGTTGGTTGATGTCCCCCTCCACTTGTTTGCGCCACCTACCGCGAGGTCGTCCTCTACTGCGTCGACCATCCGGGGTGGATTCGAAGACTTTCTTAGCGGGAACGTTGAATTCCATCCGCTCCAAATGACACAGCCATCTTAATCGCTGTATGTGAAGTCTTCTGGCTAAGTCGATGTCCTTGTACAGGCCGTACAGTTCGGCATTGTACCTTCTCCTCCACTCACCGTCTATGTAGACGGGACCAAAGATCGCTCGAAGAACTTTTCTCTCGAAATAACCATCCTCATCCGGTTTTGTCAAAGCCCATGTCTCTGCGCCATACAGCAGGACTAGGATGATAAGTGTCTTATAGAGAGTTACCTTAGTAGTTCGAGATAGAGCTTTGCTACTCAATTGCCGTTTTAGCCCATAGAAACAACGATTACTTACTTACTTATTTACTTACTTAATTAGGTGGCGCCACAGTTCGGGGTGAACCTGGGCCTCAACTAACAAGCCTCTCCATTTAGCTCGGTCTTTAGCTAATTGCCTCCAGTTGCGCACTCCAAGTTGGCCGAGGTCCCCTTGAACTTGTGCGCGCCTTCTACGGCGATGATTCCCTCTACTGCGTCGTCCATCGGGATTAGATTTGAAGACTCTGCTGCCCGGAGCGTTGGTGTCCATTCGCTCTACATGTCCTAGCCATCTCAGACGTCCAATACGCAGTTTTTTGACTAGGTCGATGTCACTGTACAGCTCGTATAGTTCGTGATTGAATCCTCTCCTCCAAAACCCGTCAACGCAAACGGGACCGAAAATCTTACGAAGAATTTTTCTCTCGAAGCGTCCAAGGATATCTTCATCCTCTTTAAATAAAGTCCATGTTTCAGCGCCGTAAATCAGGACTGGGATGATCAGGGTCTTATATAGAGTCTCCTTAGTTCTTCGAGATAGGGCTTTACTGTTGAATTGCCTTATAAGCCCAAAAAACAGCGATTGGCAAGAGTTATTATTCGCTTGATTTCTGCGCTGATGTCGTTCTCACAGTTTATAGCAGAGCCAAGGTAGACAAAGTCCCTTACTACCTCGAAGTTATAGCTGTCCACTGTGACGTTTTGTCCAATTCGTCGGTGTTGGCTTTCCCTTTTTGTTGAGAGCATATGGTATACTTGGTTTTGCCCTCGTTTATAGCTAAACCCATTTTGGCCGCGTCCGCCTCAATGCTTGCAAACGCACCGATGACAGCCCGCTGAGTTCTTCCGATAATGTCTATATCGTCGGCGTATGCAAGCAGTTGTACAGACTTGTAATAGATTGTGCCTCCGGTGTTGGCTTGTGAGTTCGGCACAATCCGTTGAAGTACAATGTTAAAGAAGTCACATGACAGCGCGTCACCTTGTCTAAAACCTTTTTTGACATCAAAGGTCTCGGTGAGGTCATTACCGACCTTGATGGAGCAGCGAGTATTCTCCATCGTCAGCCTGCACAGACGGACAAGTTTGGTAGGGATGTCAAAACTAGACATGGCTCTATAAAGCTCTTTTCTATATATGCTGTCATAGGCGGACTTGAAATCGATAAAGAGGTGGTGAGTATCGATTTGGAATTCTTGGGTTTTCTCCAGGATCTGCCGAAGTGTGAAGATTTGATCGATGGTGGACTTTCCTGGCCTGAAACCGCACTGATAGGGGCCAATCAGGCTGTTGATAAAAGGTTTCAGGCGTTCACACAATATCGCAGAAAAAATCTTGTATGCGATGTTGAGGAGACTGATGCCTCTATAATTGGCGCAGTTGAGGGGGTCTCCTTTCTTCAGGAGCGGGCAAACGATGCTGAGGTTCCATTCATCAGACTTACACTCGTCAGACCAAATCTTAGAGATTAGTTGATGTATGCATTCTACCAATTCATCCCCAGCTGCCTTGAAAAGTTCGGCCGGTAAGCCGTCAGGTCCAGCAGCCTTGTTGGATTTTAGCTTGGATATTGCTATCCTCACTTTGTTTTGGTCAGGTGGACGGAAATTTTGACTATCATCGTCTATGTTGAATGGTTCAATCTGCCTGATAGCGGGATGTTGGTCTTCGTCGCCGTTATACAGTCTGCAGAAGTAGTTTTACCATATTCTCAGCACCGACTGTGATTCTACTACGAGGTTTCCATTTTCATCTCTACAGGTTTCTGTACGGGTATTGCTCCTCTGACACGTTCTTTTTACCTTTTGGTGAAACTTCCGTACATTGTTCCTGGAGTATAAACTCTCGATATTCTCAAACGCGCGCTTCTCATGCTCTTTCTTCTTCTTTTGGAGAAGCCGATGTTCTTCCCGTCTCCTTTGCAGCGCCGCTTTGTATGCCTCTTGTTTTGCTGCATGCACTCGCCGGCATTCTTCGTCAAACCAGGGGTTTCGCGGTGGTGGGCGAGCGAAACCCAGCACATCAGTCGCGGCGTTTCTGATGGCATCTTGGCAGCGTTGCCACTGGTCTTCGGCACTTGATGCTGGCGGCATAGGGGTGATTGAGAGATTTCGGGATACGCGTTCAGCGAAGAGTCTGGCGGTCTCTTGCGATTGTAGCTTATCAACGTTAAATTTTCTCACAGTGATTCTTCTTTGTTGCTCAGATTGGGATATCCGCATTCGTACCTTGGCTGCAACAAGGTAATGATCCGAGTCTATGTTGGCCGCTCCGACATACTGGCCGAGTGATCCAAATAAAATACCAGATCTGATAGACTTTTTTATAACGAAAAACATATCTGCAAACTATCTTCAAATTGATGAGTTCAATGACCTAAACTCTGATCATTCCCCAATACTACTTACGTTGAGTGAGAATATAATTCAGAAACAAAGCAGACCAATGCTAACTAACAAACGCACCGATTGGGATAGTTTCAAGAAAACTTTGGAAGACAGGATTGAACTAAGCGTGCCTTTGTACAATATTCAACACCTGGAAACAGAAGTCGAAAAATGTGTTAATGATATACAACAATCAGCCTGGATGAACACACCAGAAATTAGAAGGAAAATTAAAGGGAACAACTATCCCAGGGAAATTAAAGAACTTATTGCGGATAGAAGACGAGCGAGAAAAATATGGCAGCAAACTAGAGCCCCTCGAGACAAAACGAAATTGAATAATCTTACTCAACTGTTAAGAAGAGAAATTAGAACTCTAAAAGAAGACTCAATCAACGATTATCTTAGAGGATTAACCAATGAAAAAACCACTGATTATTCGCTATGGAAAGCAATGAAAAACACCAAAAGGCTAGTTATACAAATACCACCCATCAAAACAGTCGAAGGAAAGTGGGATAGACGTAACGAACACAAAGCCAAAATATTCGCAGAATACTTAAAAAGTGTATTACAACCACACGCCGAGCAGGAAATATATATGCCTGCGGAAACAGTCGAAGAAGAAAGTGAAGAAATAAGACACACGACTCCAGGCGAAGTGAGAAATGAGATTAAAAATAACATTAACCCGAAAAAATGTCCTGGTTATGACCTTATAACTGGTGAAATATTGAGGCAGTTACCAAGGAAAGCTGTAAATAAACTAACGAATTTAATCAATGCTGCTTTTAGAATGAAATATGTTCCTAGCCTATGGAAAGTGGCTTAAGTAATAATGGTCTCTAAACCCGGAAAGCCACCGAACGAAGCGTCATCATACAGGCCAATTTCAATACTGTCAGTCATATCTAAACTTTTCGAAAAACTGCTTGTTAAACGATTTAATCACATCATTGAACGAAAAAACCTGATTCCAAATTATCAGTTCGGATTTAGAAGACAACATTCAACAATTGATCAATTCCACAGAATAGTTAATATCATTGAAAAAGCTTTCGAAGAAAAAAAGGTCTGTTCTGCAGTATTTCTCGACGTAGCTCAGGCTTTTGACAAAGTTTGGCATGCAGGACTAAATCATAAACTAAGATGCCTCCTACCAAAACAATATGCTGCAATCTTAGAATCATATCGAAGCGGAAGATTTTTCAGAATTAAACAAGTAGATTCGTACTCAGAACTAACGGAAATTAAAGCAGGAGTTCCGCAAGCTAGCGTGCTGGGCCCCATTCTGTACCTCCTATACACTAGTGGCCTCCCAGAGCTTGAAAACAGCACTTTTGCCACATTTGCTGATGACACTGCAATCCAAGCGGTAGGAAAGAATAATATAGAATTAACGCAGAAACTGCAATCAGCTGTGAACAAAATTTGTAATTGGAGAGTAAAATGGCGAATGAAGCTTAATGAAAGCAAATCAGTGCACACAAATTTCACTAACAGAGGAATAAATCATATCCCGGTAACTATCAACCGACAAGTAGTGCCGTACGCAAATACAGCAAAATATCTTGGAATGACCCAGGACGCTAAGCTAAGATGGAAAGAACACGTAAAAAAGAAAAAAACCGAATTGGAAATAAAATACAGAAACATGTATTGGCTGATAGGAAAGGATTCGTCACTATCAATCTATAATAAGCTTTTATTATATAAGCAATCATTGAAGCCAATATGGACTAAAACAAAGTGCTAAGGAATATCGTTAATGCACCCTGGTACATAACGAATAATGACCTCCACAGGGATTTTGGAGTGGAATGTGTCACAGATGAAACTAGGAAAATTGCACGAAGGCATGAATCAAGGCTTCAACAAAACACTAACACTGAGGTAGTACAACTTTTAGACAACGCAAACATAGTGCGAAGGCTAAATAGGACAAAGCCACTTGAATTGACCTAGGTGTATCAGAACACACACATGTAGAAATATATATATACATATATAGTAGGTATAGTATGTATCTGGATATCTACCTAACATTCGAAAATATGTACATATATACGAGTGTAATGGAACGACAACAACGAGCGTCGGGGCGCTCGGTGTGAATCTATCGCCCAACGTTTTGAGGGGATTAAATCCCACTTATGTTCTATGCACTTACTTATATACATAAGAAGACACTATCATCTGTCGAGAGACGCCAATGGGCGGAACTCTCGAATCGAAAACAAAGACCATAGAGATCAGAAAAAAATTGCTAATTAGTCCAGGCGACTAGATCGCAATATCATCGAAGAGCACCGAACGTGGACTGTGCTCCATCCGAGCCTAACCAACGGTACTAACCGGGGTAGGTAAACGCCTAAGAAAATAATTAAACAAAAAAAAAAAAAAAAACATGTTGGCCGCTCGGAAGGTCCGGACATCCAGAATACTGGAGGCATGCCTCGTCGATCGCAATATGATCAATTTGGTTGATTGTTACATGATCACTGGACCGCCATGTCTGCTTATGAATATCGAGATGAGGAAACCATGAGCTTGCTATGGTGACATTTCGCTCCACAGCGAAATCAATTAGCCTTAGTCCGTTATCAGACGTGGTGTCGTGTAGGCTATGCTTACCGACTGCCCTACCAAAGACGTCCTCCTTTCCTATTTTGGCGTTAAAATCGCCCAATACGATTTTAACGTCGTATTTAGGACATTGCTCGTATGTTTTGTCGAGGAGCTCGTAGAAACACTCTTTGGTGGCAGGGTCCTTTTCTTCCGTGGGGGCATGAACACATATTAGGCTTATGTTAGCGAATTAAGCCTTGATCCGGATAGTCATAATACGCTCGCTCACGTGTCGGAAGCTTAAGACTTCTTGCCTAAGTCTGCCGCGTATGACAAATCCGCATCCGAATAAGCGTTGCCTGTTGCCTCTGTAGCAATCACCGTAGTAGATGTCATAGTTTTTCATCCTCTTTTTGCCCGGCCCATCCCATCGCACTTCCTGGATGGCGGTAATATCTGCTTTATAGCAGTCTAGGGCCTCTGCTAGTTGTTCGGCTGCACGTGGTCTGTAAAGCGACAGAACATTCCACGTACAGATCCGAAGGTTGTTGTCCTTATTTCGTTTGCTGGGGTCATCCTTATCCGAGGCTTTTGGTTGTTTCGGAACCATAGACTTTTTACGTGGTAGGGAAGTTACCCCGACGGCACAATCCCCAACCTGGAGGGCCAGTTCCTTAATTATTCCCCTAGGACGAGGGGCCGGGTACACCGGTGCCAGTAGTCCATTACGGGAGTATGAGCGCTGCCGTTGGCTCATTAAGGGCTCCTCCGCCACCATCTCTATTACAATGTCCTGACCAACATTGGAAATTCCTTACCGACCTGTGATTCGAATACATATAAAAAAATATATAATAATTAAAAAAAAAAAAAACATCGAAGCAGCTCGCGCAAGGTATTCATTAAGTTCAACCCAACTGGAACTATAGACGCCACCGTTGACTCCGTCTAGGGAATTCGTCCGCTTCCGCCTGGAACAGGAAGAAGTGCTCTAGTGAGAAAACACTCTTCCCCCCCTCTCTCATCTGCTGCTACCAAGAATCCTCCAAACGGGGTTGGTTACCCATTTCTTGGATTGAGGTACTAGGCACCTGGCTGCCACCGCATGGAGGTTGAGAGTAGGAATTGGTAGGCCTCAGCTGAGTGAAAACGCTTGTGTTTTCATATGATCGCATGCACTACCGTTTGACCGGCCAGAAACAACGATTGGCAAGAGTAATTCTTCGTGTGATCTCCCTACTGATGTCATTTGCGGAGTTCACCATAGAGCCAAGGTAGACAAAATCGTTTACTATTTCAAAATTATATCTGCCTATTGTGGCGTTCTGTCCAAGACGCCGATGTTGGGTGTCCTTTTTTGTAGACGCTATATTTTGTTTTGCCGTCATTGACCGCTAGACCCATCTTTGCTGCCTCGATCTCAATACTCGTAAATGCCATATTGACGGCCCGCTGAGTTCTTCCGGTTATGTCAATGTCATTGGCATAAGCCAGTAGTTGTAAAGACTTAGGCCGGTATTCACCGACCAATCTTAAACTAAGAGCTTCATAAACCTATTCACCAACAAATAATAGCGCAGATTTAATAGCGCTCATAAGACTTATGAGTGGTCCCACTCACTCTTAAGTTATGAGTGCTCATAATTTAGGAATTTCGAAAATTTTCGAAATCAGCTGTGAACTGTCACTCAGACCAAGCAAAGGACAAGCTGCATTGGCGAAATGCAAAAGAAGAAGTGCCGTCGAATTTAATGCCTCCAGCATTTCCGTCAAAAGAACTGCCAACCAAATAAAAAATAAAATGTGCCTTGATTAATTCTGAATAAAATCAGGAAAATACAATGTTTCTGTTTTCATTGGCATTTCTCCCAGTTCGAAAGAGAGTTCAGAAACTCATTTTAGAACGCGTTTGGAAATCCGAAAATTAATTTTTCGCATATTCGAATTAGTACGGGCACAAACCTATTAGTGCTTGGTGAATACGCAGCAAAAATTTAAAACTAAGAGCTTCATAAAATTAAAATCGATTAAAGAGCGCTTGATAATTACCGGCCTTATAAAATATTGTACCTCCGGTGTTGGTTTGTGAGTTTCGTATAATTCTTTCAAGTACTATGTTAAAGAGACCGCATGATAGCGCGTCACCTTGTCTAAGACCTTTCCTGACATCGAATGGTTCGGTGATGTTCTTACCGACTTTGATGGAGCAGCAAGAGTTCTACATCGTTATTCTGCACAAACGGACGAGCTTGGCAGGGATGCCAAGACTAGATATGGCTCTGTATAACTCGTCTCTATACACGCTATTATAGGCAACTTTGAAATCGACGAAGAGGTGGTGCGTATCGATTTTATATTCATGGGTTTTTTTCAAGATCTGCCGTAGTGTGAATATTTGGTCAATGGTGGATTTTCCGGGCCTGAAACCGCACTGATAAGGACCTATCAGGTCGTTGACGATCGGTTTTAGGCGTTCACATAATACGGAAAACAAGATCTTATATGCGATATTTAGGAGACTTATACCTATATAATTGGCGCAGTTCAGAGGGTCTCCTTTCTTCAGTATCGGGCAAACGCTGCTGAGGTTCCATTCATCGGGCATACTTTCGTCCGACCAGATTTTACAGATGAGCTGGTGCATGCTCCTTACCAACTCATCTCCTCCTGCCTTGAAAAGTTCAGCGGCAATGCCGTCGGCTCCAGCAGCTTTGTTGGATTTGAGCTTAGATATCGCTATCCTCACTTCATTCTGATCGGGTTGGCGGGAATCTTGACTGCCATCATCCCTGTTGAATGGCTCATACTGCCTGACAGCGGAATATTGATCATCATCGCCGTTTAACAGTCTGCAGAAGTGTTCCTTCCATATTCTCAGCACCGACTGCGATTCTACAGCTTTACTGCCATTTTCGTCCCTGCAGGCTTCTGTTCTGGCTTTGAAACCCTGGCATGTTCTTTTTACCTTTCGGTAAAATTTTCGAACATTATTCCTGCAATAAATTCTCTCAATTTCCTCGACCGAGCGCTTCTCATGCTCTTTTTTCTTCTTTCTGAGAAGTCGATGTTCCTCCTTTCTCCTGCGCACGTAAAGCTCGTAAGCAGCTCTAGTCCTTCTATGCAGCGCCGCTTTATACGCCTCTTGTTTAGCTGCATGCGCTTGCTGAGAGAAACCCAGTACATCAGAGGCCATCTCTGATGGCTTTTTGGCAACGCTGCCACCGGTCTTCCGCATTTGCTGCCGGCGGCATAGGACTTAGATTAAGATTAAGAAAAACTCGATCGGCAAAGTCTGTGACGGTCTCTCGCGATTGTAGCCTCCTGTTGGCTCCTCGTTGGCTCCTCGGAAAGTCCGGACACCCAGAATATTGGAAGAGTGCCTTGCGTCGATCGCAATGTGATCGATTTGGTTGACAGTTTTTCGATCAACGGAAAGCCACGCTCCTTTGTGAATGTCGAGACGTGGGAACCGCGTACTAGCTACGACAAAGTTTCGCCCCGCCGCAAAGTCGATTAGCCTGAGTCCGTTGTTGGATGTGATGTCGTGCAGGCTGTGCTTTCCGACAACGCTACTAAAGACGTCCTCTCTTCCTAGCTTTGCGCTAAAGCCACCTAGGATAATTTTAACGTCGTGGCTATTGTAGAAGTCATCCTTTGACGCGTCGTCCTTCTCCTCGTGAGGGGCGTGAACACATATTAGGCTAATGTTGGCAAATTTAGCCTCGGCGCTCGTTCACATGCCGGAAACTCAAGACTTCTTGCCTAAGTCTGCCTCCAATGACAAATCCGCACCCGAATAGACGCTGTCCTTTTTGTCTGTATCAATCGCCGTAGTAGATGTCGCAGTTTTTCATACTCCTTTTGCCCGGCCCATCCCATCGCACTTCTTGGATGACGGTAATGTCCGCTTTGAGACACTCTAGGGCCTCCGCAAGTTGTTCGGCTGCACGTGGTTTGTAGAGGGACCTAGCGTTCCATGTGCAGACTTGAAGATCGTTGTCCTTTTTACGTTTGCTTGGGTCGTCAACAGTAAAGTCATCCGTATCCGAGGCTGTTGGTTGCTTCGTAACCAAAGGTTTTTTACGTGGTAGGGAAGTTAGCTCGATAGCACAACCCCCAACCTGGAGGACCAGATCCTCTGACGTGGTATTGAAAATCCTTACGGACCTCAGCTCCAAATATGTCGAAGTAGCTCTGGTAAGGTATCCGTTGATCTGTAGACGTCACCGTTGATTCCATCGAGAGAATTCATCTGCCGCACGCCCCCCTCCTGAGGAGCTCTTGCTAGACTTCTGAGACGCATATTTCAGCCAATCAGGTCAACAAGAGATGCCTCGTACGGTTAAACATATGCGCGCTGAGGTTCACCCAGATGTGCTTAGGCAGGTCTGAGTGTTCAGCTAAACATATATCGTCAGACTCAGCATACGCTCATCGTTAATTCACTATCAGATAGCTATCCCGTGGGTACCACGGGGAGGTGATGGTGCGATTTTGCCACGCAAAAGTATGTACAATACTAACAGTTATTTTTAACCGAAGCATATTTTCTGGAGTTTTTCCTATTGCTCTCAAATGTGCGGATATAGTGTCTCTATTTAAAAAAAACGTTCAGAAGAGGTTATGAGCAACTACAGGTCAATTTCACTTCTTCCCGTCTTTACTAAAGTTGTCGACAAAAATTGTTAAAGTAAGATTATTATCTTATTTAAGCACGAATAAGTTTTTCAGCACTGTGCGGTATGGCTTTCAGCAGGGAAAATCAACTGAAATGCCATACTTCATTTTTGTTCCAGTGTTTTCTCTATCTCTAATGCAAAAAAGTTCACTGCAGGTTTATTTGTGGATATAACGAAAGTCTTTGATATGCTTAAGAACAATATCTTACTGAGCAAACTAGAAAAGGCTGGATTTCGTGGTTTCATGCTCGATTGGTTCAGATCCTACCTTTCAAATATACTTCAAAGATCACTAGGATCGATCTACAGTTTTTGAATTTAGGAGCACCTTAAGGCTCTGTGCGGCGGGCAAAATCGCATTATCACCTCCTCGCGGTGCCCGCTGGAAAGCTATCTCCAGATAGTGAATTAACGATGAGCGTATGCTGAGTCTGACGATATATGTGCAACTGAACACTCAGACCTGCGTAAGCACATCTGGGTGAACTTCAGCGCGCTTATGTCTAACCGGACGAGGCATCTCTTGTTGACCTGATTGGCTGAAATATGCGTCTCAGAAGTCTAGCAAGAGCTCCTCAGAAGGAGGACGTGCGGCGGATGAATTCTCTCGATGGAATCAACGGTGACGTCTACAGACCAACGGATACCTTACCGGAGCTACTTCAACATATTTGGAGCTGAGGTCCGTAAGGATTTTCAATACTACGTCAGGGTATTGAAAAAGAGATGGTGGCGGATGAACCCTTAATGGGCCAACGGCAGCGCTCATATCCCCGAAGTGGGTTACTGACATCGGTTTATCTGGCCTCTTGTCCTAGGGTTACAAAAAAAAAAGGATCTGGCCCTCCAGGGTGGGGGTTGTGCCGTCGGGTTAACTTCCCTACCACGTAAAAAACCTTTGGTTACGAAGCAACCAACAGCCTCGGATACGGATGATCTTACTGTTGACGACCCATGCAGACGTAAATAGGACAACGATCTTCGTGTCTGCACATGGAATGTTAGGTCCCTCTACAAACCACGTGCAGCCGAACAACTTGCGGAGGCCCTAGAGTGTCTCAAAGCAGACATTACCGCCATCCAAGAAGTGCGATGGGATGGGCCGGGCAAAAGGAGTATGAAAAACTGCGACATCTACTACGGCGATTGCTGCAGACAAAAGGACAGCGTCTATTCGGGTGCGGATTTGTCATTGGAGGCAGACTTAGGCAAGAAGTCTTGAGTTTCCGGCATGTGAACGAGCGCCGAGGCTAAATTTGCCAACATTAGCCTAATATGTGTTCACGCCCCTCATGAGGAGAAGGACGACGCGACAAAGGACGACTTCTACCGGCTCTTGGACAAGACGTATGAGCAACGGACTCAGCCAAATCGACTCTGCGGCGGGGCGAAACTTTGTCGTAGCTAGTACGCGGTTCCCACGTCTCGACATTCGCAAAGGAGCGTGGCTCTCCTTTGATCGAAAAACTGTCTACTAAATCGATCACATTGCGATCGACGCAAGGCACTCTTCCAGTATTCTGGGTGTCCGGACTTTCCGAGGAGCCAACGTGGACTCGGATCACTACCTAGTTGTAGCCAAGGTACGGATGCGGATATCCAGAATGGAGCGAAATCAATGAAATACTGTGAGGAAATTTGACGTCGGGCGGCTACAATCGCAAGAGACCGCCACAGGCTTTGCCGATCGAGTTTTTCTTAATCTTAATCTAAGTCCTATGCCGCCGGCAGCAAATGCGGAACACCAGTGGCAGCGTTGCCAACAAGCCATCAGAGATGGCCTCTGATGTACTGGGTTTCTCTCGCCCACCACAACGAAACCCCTGGTTTGATTGAGGAATGCCGGCAAGCACATGCAGCTAAACAAGAGGCGTACAAAGCGGCGCTGCATAGAAGGAGCAGAGCTGCTTACGAGCTTTACGTGCGCAGGAGAAAAGAGGAACATCGGCTTCTCAGAAAGAAGAAAAAAGAGCATGAGAAGCGCTCGGTCGAGGAAATTCAGAGAATTTATTGCAGGAATAATGTTCGAAAATTTTACCGAAAGGTAAAAAGAACATGCCAGGGTTTCAAAGCCAGAACAGAAGCCTGCAGGGAAAATGGCGAAAATGGCAACATAGTAGTAGAATCGCAGTTGGTGCTGAGAATATGGAAGGAACACTTCTGCAGACTGTTAAACGGCGATAATGATCAATATTCCGCTGTCAGGCAGAGTGAGCCATTCAACAGGGATGATGGCAGTCAAGGTTCCCGTCAACCCGATCAGAATGAAGTGAGGATAGCGATATCTAAACTCAAATCCAACAAAGCTGCTGGAACCGACGGCATTGCCGCTGAACTTTTCAAGGCAGGAGGAGATGAGTTGGTAAGGAGCATGCACCAGCTCATCTGTAAAATCTGGTCGGACGAAAGTATGCCCGATGAATGGAACCTCAGCATCCTTTGCCCAATCCTGAAGAAAGGAGACACTTTGAACTGCGCCAATTATATAGGTATAAGTCTCCTAAATATCGCATATAAGACCCTGTTTGCCGTATTATGTGAACGCCTAAAACCGATCGTCAACAACCTGATAGGTCCTTATCAGTGCGGTTTCAGGCCTGGAAAGTCCACCATTGACCAAATATTCACACTACGGCAGATCTTGAAAAAAACCCATGAATATAAAATCGATACGCACCAACTTTTCATCGATTTCAAAGTTGCCTATGATAGCGTGTATAGAGACGAGTTATACAGAGCCATGTCTAGTCTTGGTATCCCTGCCAAGCTCGTCCGTTTGTGCAGAATGACGATGTAGAACTCTCGCTGCTCCATCAAAGTCGGTAAGAACATCACCGAACCATTCGATGTCAGGAAAGGTCTTAGACAAGGTGACGCGCTATCATGCGATCTCTTTTTCATAGTGCTGGAGAGAATTGTGCGAAACTCACAAACCAACCCCGGAGGTACAGTCTTCTTCAAGTCTGTACAACTACTCGCTTATGCCGTGACATTGACATAATCGGAAGAACTTAGCGGGCAGTCAATGGGGCATTTACGAATATTGAGAATGAGGCAGCCAAGATGGGTCTAGCGGTCAATGAAAGCAAAACAAAGTATATGCTGTCTACAAAAAAGGACACCCAACATCGGCGTCTTGGACAGAACGCCACAATAAAAAAAAACAAAAAAAAAAAACAAATATTTGGCGCAACAGCTCTTTAAAGTGCAAGGGCCTAGCTTCTCGCAACCACTCATGTTGTGTGCGTTATATTTTTCACACGAATGGAAGGGACCTACAGTTTAATGCCGAATCCGAACGGCGATTTGAAAAGCCTTTTCGTGACAACAATACTCTCGGATGTTTGTCAGACGCTCGCGAGAGGTGGGACCGTGAAAAAACTTTTTGGTATTTTCTGGGATTCGAACTTGGAACCTCATGCGTAGTGATCCGACACACTAACCACTTACGCCACGGCTCTATGGCCAGCTCCGCAAATGACATCAGTAGGGAGATCACACGAAGAATTACTCTTGCCAATCGTTGTTTCTATGGGCTAAAACGGCAATTGAGTAGCAAAGCCCTATCTCGAACTACTAAGGTAACTCTTTATAAGACACTAATCATCCCAGTCCTGCTGTATGGCGCAGAGGCATGGGCTTTGACAAAACTGGATGAGGATGCCCTTGGTTATTTCGAGAGAAAAGTTCTTCGAGCGATATTTGGTCCCGTCTGCATAGACGGTGAGTGAAAGAGAAGGTACAATGCCGAACTATACGGCCTGTACAAGGACATCGACTTAGCCAGAAGAGTTCACATACAGCGACTAAGATGGCTGGGTCATTTAGAGCGGATGGAGCCCAACGTTCCCGCTAAGAAAGTCTTCGAATCCACCCCGGACGGACGGCGCAATAGAGGACGACCTCGCGGTAGATGGCGCAAACAAGTGGAGGGGGACCTCAACCAACTTGGCGTGCGCAACTGGAGGCAGCTAGCTCGTAACCGCGCTGGCTGGAGAGGTTTGTTGGTTGAGGCCCAGGTCCACCCCGGACTGTAGCGCCATCTAAGTAAGTAAGTAAGTTAAGGCTCTGTGCTGGGACCTATTCTGTTCCTTATATATATTAATTCACTCTTTGGGCTTGATTTTACAGGTACACTTACTGCCTTTGCAGATGATGTAGGCTGTTCCTACGGTTCAGATAGTGCTTTGAACTTGGTCCCTGATATCAAATGGGATCTAAACATATTAAGGGTCTGGTCCGCCGAACAAAGATTGAGGAAAAAAACTAAAATAATGTTTTTTAACCTATCGACCACAACTGTCTCTAATGCGGAGTTTTACTTTCATTCTACATATTGCCAAATTTGTTTGCTCTGACAAGCGCTTAAGAATTATTTATTATGGAATTTTTCACTCGAAGCTCCAAAAGAATGGTATTGTTTGCTGGGGTGGGTCATATCGTAATAAAATTCAGCCTATTTAAAACTTTTTTTTATCAGATCCGGAAATTGGAATTTTAATTTCTGATTATAATTTATGGAGACATTTTTCAAACGTTGTATCTGTACCGTTTACCGCCTGGCCTAACTTTTATTTGGTTTCTTCGTGCTGGCTTTTTAATAAACTACCCCAATCAATCAGATCGTTAACCTTTCCTGGAAAGTTTAAGAAATGTGTAAAACATTGGCTCTTGCAATTTGATTAGAGTAATTTAGAACCTATTCTTTCTGACATTCTGGTGTAACTTACTCGTAAGTCTTTTTTCTAGATAATGAACTTTTAAATTTAACTTGAATTGTAATTTTTAAGTGTATTCATATTATCTACTTTTTCTTATTCAAATGTGTATATTACTATTTAAGGGTCACCCCACCAATAATTAAACTATTTTGCTAAAGCCCATTGAAGTGGCATTTGACACTTTTTCAGTATGTATAGTATAGAAGATAAAAAATGTCACTAATCAATTTCAATTTCCAAAAAAATCTGAATTCAAATAATTTATTTGTATACCTATTCGAATTTATTTGAAATAAAAATCTAATCTAAAATCTAATCCAAATAGCAGGAGTGAAAACAATTTCGCTTGTTCTAACAACCCCTATATAGTTTTATTTGGGAAACTCCCGTTTTTTACATACAGCAAAAACAAAGTTTTTTCTATTTCGCAAAACTTTAACTACTTTGTTATACACCAATTTCAACTGAAAGGCTACATAATTTTTTGCTTTTCTAAAGAAATTCACTTTCACTAAACTTGAAGCGCTACCATTTGCTACCTGTTACATATATTTTAGCAAAGGTAGAAAATATGAACAAAAACTAGCTCAAATGCTTTTTGAATCTTAAATTAAGCATGTGAAAAAAAAAGAAAGGATATTATACTCGAAAAACATTAAAAATGGGCAAAAATTGATAGTGGATACACGGGTACCCCGGGTGTGTGTTTGCGTATTTCTTTTTGAGTGTGCGTTTTAGGGTTAACGGTAACATACCCACGCAATTTTTTTTTCTGCACATCTATGGCACAGTACATTTCGAATGATATGAGTTGCATACCCCTCCATTTATTTATATATAAGAATTCGATTTTAAGATCTTATTAATATATAAGATTTCGTATCTCTACGTCTGTTTCGTTTAGGACAAATCATCATGTGAAGTTATAAATTCAAAAAGTGCAGGGTACAAGCTCTTATTCGCCAACCCGTGCATATTGTATGATGCTGTTTTTAGCTGCTTCCTATATTTAATGAATTATTCGACTTGTTTTCTAAGATATTTACTGAGTTCAATAGGTTTTCACTACAGACGACTAAATCCTATTGATTTCTATTAGAGGTACTTCTCCTCTTACATTTTTCTTTTAAATTCTTATGTATGTCACTAGTTACCGCTTCCGGATTGTGAATAAAAATGCACATTTTCTATTTTTAATTTATCGCTGCGTAGAATAATGTGCTTTGATTTATCAATTTTGATTCTATAGATTGTACGGGGCCACGTGCACTTTTTGAGGGCGTTTTCATAAAAAAAAACAAAATTTAAATAAACGTTACTAAGAGCGCAGATTTTCTTTTGCCAAACCTTTTTTTTTTTTTATTTACTATTTAGTCAATGGAATTTATATATGAAACACAATATCCGACAAATGCCCACCACGACTCCTTTGGCAACACAGGATTCGCGTATCAAATTGACGCTTCGATCATTTTATATGCGTTGTTTAACAGCATGTGTCCCGCTCTATGACTTAATTTGCCAAAACATGCATGTACCTATGCCATGTGTCACATTTCAGAAGAGAATTTTCAATTCACAACTGCACCTCCAGTTTAATAGGCCGTTGTTAAATCATATGAATATTGAATCATACTATCCGTTTCTAACGGATTGTAACCATTCTGTGTGTTTATTCCAGTCATTTTCATTAGGGCAGGATATTCAAATTTTTTTACGTCTCGTTTGGCTATTTCAAATCTCTATTTAAGGAACCTCTAAAAACCCAACGTATTCAAGGACTCTTAATATCACCGAGCAGCCTATATTTTCCCACATGTATTGCTTTGAGCAGCATTTCGAAATATTGCTACTTCTCATGTTAAATGTTTAACCCAGTATGAAATAAAATGCATTGCTTCGGATCAATGAGCCTTGTGTTAATTAGAATAATTAAAATTTTCCGTTTTGATTATACAGCTACCTACCTTCAGAAAATTTTATAAAGAGTGCATGGAATGTTTACCAAATTCCTTAGCCAATTTATTCATTTGCATCCACCTTTGTGGGTGAACTCTTGTAAGAAAAGTATCCAACTTTTACGATTGTTGGGAACTCTTACTACTCCCTTCCCTAGACATGATTGGAAGTATAGATACATACAAATATACCCTACTGGGACCCATTCTTCTCATGAATGATTCCTTTGTACTTGTGATGTCTGCAATATTCATACATAAAACATAGAATGCAGGGAAGTGCTTGCTTATAGTGCATATCCCAAAAATGTTTTAGACACAAAATGTTGCAGGGAAATTGTTAAAGAGCTTGCATTGTCCTTCTGGGCACTGCTGATAGTTAAACGACAATGCACAGCAACTGTACTACAGCCAACGTTGTTATAGCAATAGTCTCCTAGAGTCAAGTATTTCAATTCAACATAATTTGAAGAACAGGACTGCTTACGACTCTGTGCATGTGTGTGCAGTGAACAAAAAGGACTTTCTGTCCGAGTTTTAATGATAGAATTTTTAATGAATGTGGTTGACATTGTGTGAGCTAGAGTGGCATTTAATTTGCATTTCGTAATACGAGTACAATAGTTTCCAAAACATCACGGAAAGTGTACTTCATAGTAAAACCAATATATTGTACTTGAGGTCGATTTGCTTTGAGTATTGAAGTTTAAACAATTTGCCGTTCGATGGACAACCGTTGATCGAAGATCCGAATGATAATACGGCACCCGACAATTTTAAAATAAAACCGTATCCCTGTCCGAACTTCGAATGATAATAAAAAAATTGAAAAATAACAAGGCAAGGATTTAATCACTGGCGAAATTTTGCAAGAGCTACCGAAAAAAGTGCTGGTTAAGTTGCTCTACATTATGAATGCTTCTTTAAGACTGTTATATGTTCCAAGGCAATGGAAAGTCGCCGAAGTTCTTATGGCTCCGAAACCGGGGAAGTGTGCAAATGACAAGAAATCATATAGACCCATTTCACTTCTGCCAATAATATCTAAGGTCTTTGTTGAGTACGGTCAGTATTCACAGTGCGTCGTCATCCAATTGCCAGCCGCTCGACATTCAACCCGACACCTAAATTCACCTGCCTGACATTGAACTGAGTTCAACCCAAATACGGATGTAACATAACACCTTTGTTTTGTATTATTTTTGCATGCTTCCGTTCATTCATATTTATGTTGCACTATATTTGCACAGTAATCAATTTACACTACTCGTAATAATAAAATTGTATTTACAGAATAAGCAATTTGCACATAACTCGCACTTATTAGTTTTTTTTGAATGTAATATTTAGTAAAGTAAGCTAATTTCGTTAAGAATTCTTTGTGCTAGAATAAACCAAATTTTGAATAAATACTGGGTAATAAACATTGAACAGTTCAGATATATTTTGACAGCTATCTAAGACTTTTAATTTTTATTCCAAGTGAGTCTGCTTGGAAGGCTGCAAATACTCTCAATTTTTGGTGTTCTAGTATTGTACTGGAAATACCGCCGATAGTCACGGTACAGAACTGTGGTCTATCAACCTATACAGTAAAAGCACTGTATACAGTCTTCGAGAAACTTTTGCTGAAACGATTGCAGCCAGTAATTCAAGAAAGACACTTGATCCCGGATCATCAATTCGGCTTTCGGATCAAACATTCCACAATTGATCAGGTGTATCGAATAACGAACGAAATTGAAAAAGCTCTAAAAGGGGAAAAAATATGCTCTAGCGCTTTTCTCGACGTATCGCAAGCCTTCGACAAGGTATGGCACGAAGGACTAAGGTATTAGATAAGGGTAATCTTACCGGAAAAGTTGTACAGAATATTGGAATCTTATCTTGAAAACAGACTTTTCCGTGTTAGACACGGGAGTGAATATTCGGATTTCAAAGATATCTACGCCGGGGTTCCACAAGGAAGTGTTCTCGGTCCAATCCTGTTCTTGCTCTGCACAAGAGATATACCACAAGATGAAGGAACCGTTGTAGCAACGTTCGCAGACGACACGGCTATCCTCGTAACGGATGAGTCAGTCGAATCATCAACGGGAAGACTCCAACGAGCTTTGAACAAAGTATGCGAATGGACAAAAACCTGGCGAATAGTCCTCAATGAGACAAAATCAACGCATGTCAATTTTACGTTAAGAAAGATAAACAACTTACATATATCCATTAACTCGGTGCAAAAACCATACGAAAACGAGGCAAAATATTTAGGAATGACCCTAGACGCAAAACTTAAGTGGAAACCACACGCTAAAAAGAAGCGCGAAGAGCTCGAAATCAGATTTAGAGAAATGTATTGGCTTCCCGGAAGATACTCGAAGTTAAGCGTATACAACAAACTGCTTCTGTATAAGCAAGTGCTAAAACCGTCTTGGACATATGGTATACAACTTTGGGGTTGTACCAAACCAAGCATAATGGCTCTACTGCAAGCATTTCAAAACAAAATACTAAGAGCAATCGTGAATGCTCCTTGGTATATAAGAAATAGTGATATTCACAGAGATCTAGGAATTGCTACCGTGAGGGACGAAGTAACAAACTTTGCTCGCAAACTTCGTACCCGTCTTCATGTTCATTGCAATAATGAAATAATCCGTGCTATGGACGTGACAAACCTTGAGCGCCGACTACAAAGAACAAGACCTTTCGACCTAGGGCCGTAAGGAAAAACCGCATGTAATGACGGTATTAGTAGGTGCCTTCACTGGAAAGCTACCTACCTAACGCGATTAACACTACAGAAGCGTAAACTACTCGTTAAGGCAACTTAGTCGTAGTCATCACAAAAATGAAAAAATGAGAGGAACGAAATTCCTACTACTATGAGTACGCGCAGCCGGTTCTCATAGTGCCTCTCTGAGGGGGTGAGGTTTAGCCCGTAGGCATATACTGACTAGCACTGATGGCATTGTCAGATATATGAATCGGGCATAACCAATGGTACGTACCATTGGTATCTTTTGAAGATTCCTGCACCTCCAGGCGCAACCAAAAAAAAAACAAAAAAACGATTTGTAATTTTTCTGAGAAATATTTCCAAAATTTGAATAAAGCTACTTACTTAGATGGCGCTACAGTCCGGGGTGGACCTGGGCCTCAACCAACAAACCTCTCCAGCCAGCACGGTTACGAGCCAGCTGCCTCCAGTTGCGCACGCCAAGTTGGTTGAGGTCCCCCTCCACTTGTTTGCGCCACCTACCGCGAGGTCGTCCTCTACTGCGCCGTCCGTCCGGGTTGGATTCGAAGACTTTCTTATCGGGAAGGTTGGGCTCCATCCGCTCTAAATGACCCAGCCATCTTAGTCGCTGTATGTGAACGCTTCTGGCTAAGTCGATGTCCTTGTACAGGCCGTATAGTTCGGCATTGTACCTTCTCCTCCACTCACCGTCTATGCAGACGGGACCAAAGATCGCTCGAAGAACTTTTCTCTCGAAATAACCAAGGGCATCCTCATCCGGTTTTCTCAAAGCCCATGCCTCTGCGCCATATAGCAGGACTGGGATGATTAATGTCTTTTAAAGAGTTACCTTAGTAGTTCGAGATAGGGCTTTGCTACTCAATTGCCGTTTTAGCCCATAGAAACAACGATTGGCAAGAGTAATTCTCCGTGTGGTCTCTCCACTCATGTCATTTGCGGAGCTGACCATAGAGCCTAGGTAGACAAAATCCTTTACTACCTCAAAATGGTTCTGTCTATTGTGGCGTTCTGTCCAAGACGCCGATGTTGGGTGTCCTTTTTTGTAGACAGCATATATTTTGTTTTGCTTTCATTGACCGCTAGACCCATCTTTGCTGCCTCGTTCTCAATACTCGTAAATGCCCCATTGACTGCCCGCTGAGTTCTTCCGATTATGTCAATGTCATCGGCATAAGCGAGTAGTTGTACAGACTTGTAAAAGATTGTACCTCCGGGGTTGGCTTGTGAGTTTCGTACAATTCTCTCAAGTACTATGTTAAAGAGATCGCATGATAGCGCGTCGCCTTGTCTAAGACCTTTCCTGACATCGAACGGTTCGGTGATGTTCTTACCGACTTTGATGGAGCAGCGAGAGTTCTCCATCGTCATTCTGCACAAGCGGACGAGCTTGGCAGGGATGCCAAGACTAGACATGGCTCTGTATAACTCGTCTCTATACACGCTATCATAGGCAACTTTGAAATCGATGAAAAGTTGGTGCGTATCGATTTTATATTCATGGGTTTTTTCCAAGATCTGCCGTAGTGTGAATATTTGGTCAATGGTGGACTTTCCAGGCCTGAAACCGCACTGATAAGGACCTATCAGGTTGTTGACGATCGGTCTTAGGCGTTTACATAGTACGGCAGACAGGATCTTATATGCGATATTTAGGAGACTTATACCTCTGTAGTTGGCGCAGTTCAGAGGGTCTCCTTTCTTCAGGATCGGGCAAACGATGCTGAGGTTCCATTCATCGGGCATACTTTCGTCCGACCAGATTTTACAGATGAGCTGGTGCATGCTCCTTACCAACTCATCTCCTCCTGCCTTGAAAAGTTCAGCGGCAAGGCCGTCGGCTCCGGCAGCTTTGTTGGATTTGAGTTTAGATATCGCTATCCTCACTTCATTCTGATCGGGTTGACGGGAATTTTGACTGTCATCGTCACTGTTGAATAGCTCATTCTGCCTGACAGCGGAATATTGACCATCATCGCCGTTTAATAGTCTGCAGAAATGTTCCTCCCATATCCTCAGCACCGACTGCGATTCTACTACTATGTTGCCGTTTTCGTCCCTGCAGGCTTCTGTTCTGGCTTTGAAACCCTGGCATGTTCTTTTTACCCTTTGGTAAAATTTCCGAACATTATTCCTGCAATTAAGTCTCTCAATCTCCTCGATCGAGTGCTTCTCATGCTCTTTTTTCTTCTTTCTGAGAAGTCGATGTTCCTCTTTTCTTCTGCGCACGTAGAGCTCGTAAGCAGCTCTAGTCCTTCTTTGCAGCGCCGCTTTATACGCCTCTTGTTTTGCTGCATGTGCTTGCCGGCATTCCTCATCAAACCAGGGATTTCGTTGTGGTGGGCGAGAGAAACCCAGTACATCAGAGGCGGCATCTCTGATGGCTTTTTGGCAACGCTGCCACTGGTCTTCCGCATTTGCTGCTGGCGGCATAAGACTTAGATTGAGATTAGAAGAAACACGATCGGCAAAGGTTCTGGCGGTCTCTTGCGATTGTAGCTTTTCGATGTCAAATTTGTGGATATCCGCATCCGTACCTTGGCTACAACTAGGTAGTGATCCGAGTCCACGTTGGCTTCTCGGAAAGTCCGGACACCCAGAATACTGGAAGAGTGCCTTGCGTCAATCGCAATGTGATCGATTTGGTTGACAGTTTTTCGATCAAAGGAGACCCATATTCCTTTGTGAATATCGAGACGTGGGAACCGCGTACTAGCTACGACAAAGTTTCGCCCCGCCGCAAAGTCGATTAGCCTGAGTCCGTTGCCGGATGTGTTGTCGTGCAGGCTGTGTTTTAACGTCGTGGCTAGGGCATTGCTCATACGTCTTGTCCAAGAGCTTGTAGAAGTCATCCTTTGACGCGTCGTCCTTCTCCTCATGAGGGGCGTGAACGCATATTAGGCTAATGTTGGCAAATTTAGCCTTGATAGGGATAGTCATGAGGCGCTCGTTCACATGCCGGAAACTCAAGACTTCTTGCCTAAGTCCGCCTCCAATGACAAATCCGCACCCGAATAGATGCTGTCCTTTTTGTCTGTAGCAGTTTTTCATACTCCTTTTACCCGGCCCATCCCATCGCACTTCTTGGATGGCGGTAATGTCTGCTTTGAGACACTCTAGGGCCTCCGCAAGTGGTTCGGCTGCATGTGGTTTGTAGAGGGACCTAACATTCCATGTGCAGACACGAAGATCATTGTCCTTTTTACGTTTGCATGGGTCGTCAACAGTAAGATCATCCGTATCCGAGGCTGTTGGTTGCTTCGTAACCAAAGGTTTTTTTACGTGGTAGGGAAGTTAACCCGACGGCACAACCCCCAACCTGGAGGGTCAGATCCTTTTTTTTGTACCCCTAGGACAAGAGGCCGGATACACCAATGTCAGTAACCCACTTCGGGGATATGAGCGCTGCCGTTGGCCCATTAAGGGTTCATCCGCCACCATCTGTTTTTCAATACCCTGACGGAGTATTGAAAATCCTTACAGACCCCAGCTCCAAATATGTTGAAGTAGCTCCGGTAAGGTATCCGCTGGTCTGTAGACGTCACCGTTGATTCCATCGAGAGAATTCAACCGCCGCCCGTCCTCCTTCTGAGGACCTCTTGCTAGACTTCTGAGACGCATATTTCAGCCGATCAGGTCAACAAGAGAAGCCTCGTCCTGTTACTCTTATGCGCGTTGAAGTTCACCCAGATGTGCTTACGCAGGTCTAAGTATTCAGCTGCACATATATCGTCAGACTCAGCATACACTCATTGTTAGTTCACTATCAGATAGCTATCCAGCGGGCACCGCGAGGAGGTGATGAAGCGATTTTGCCCACCTTTGAATAAAGTTAAGAGTACCCAAATCGAAATGTTTGATTCAAAAAGATTTGGTTAAACCGGGCTTTAAATAATTCTCGAATATAACGAATGAAAGTAGGGGCTTTGTTTGATTCCCCTCTTAAAAAAAACTCGCTTATAATATAAAAAACTACCGGCTCGGTTATACCGAATAAAATGGCAATGGAAATTAGGAGAATTTTCAAGGTACCAAGTCCAATTACATTTTTAAATCATTTGCAAAAGGACCAACCTGAGGGAAGCCAACATAAGACTCAACCTAGCAGTGACATAAATCAAACACTACAACTGATCCTAACCAAACTTAATACTCTAGAAATGCGACTTAAAAAGTTAGAAAACATAAACGACAAAGTATTTAAGTATAATCATGGACCAAGATCTTAAAGTGATATGTTGGAATGCAAATGGTTTCCTGCAACACGAACAGGAATTGCAGGTGATTCTTGAAACAAATAACATAGACATTTGTCTTATTTCAGAAACCCAATTTACAAAACACACGGAAATAAAATTTAAAAAAACTACAACATCTACCACACCGCTCACTCTGAAAACTCAGATAAGTTTGGAAGCGCTGTTATAGTAAAAAACAATATCCAACAATAGGAGGGGTTGAAATAAACTACAGAGAAAATACAGGCTACAGCAGTAAGCATAAAAACTAAACATAAAAATATTAATATCGCGGTTACTTACTGTCCTACAAAACTTTCAATCAGAAAAGAAGAATATTCAGATTTTTTTGGAAACCTGGGACACAGGTACATAATTTTAATGCATACATACATACATACTTCTCATTCCTTTTATCAGCGAGGTTTTGATCCGAAAACAAGGGATCACAACCCTCCCACTTCATCGCATTTCTACTAATCCGCCTGTGGGGTTCGCCTATTTGACCTCAGAAAATATCGGCAGGCCTGCCGATTTTGGATTACTCGGTTACTGAGGCCAATGAAATGCCGATGTCGTTGCATTTGTCTGATCCAGGCGTTTATAGGTCTGCCTTTCCTACATCGCGATGTCTTTGGAACGTGCATAGATATTGTCTTTTTAACAGGGTTCAAATGATCTCTTCTTTGAACGTGGCAATACCAGCTGAGCCGGTCGCGCTCTATTTTGTGTACGATGCTTTCACATCAAGGAAACCATCGTACATAAAATAGAGCGCGACCGGGTCAGCTGGTATACATACATACATACATACATACATTTTAATGCAAAAAGCTAAAACTGGGGTCCTAGATTAACGTCAACGAGAGGAAGAGAACTTTATGCTGCAATTCAAAACATCTGTGCGAAACTATCTCGACAGGAAGCCCCACGTACTGGCCTACAGACAAAAATAAGATACCAGATCTAATTGATTTTTACTTAATCAAAAATTTGTCGAGCAGCTGCATACACATAGATGAATTTGAGTATCTAAACTCTGACTATTCACCTAAAATTCTCCAAATGAGTGAATATGTGATTCAAAATACAAATACTAAAACCTTAACAAACAAAAGAACAGATTGGCAAATCTTCAAGTTAAAAATAACAAATCGAATAGACTCAATACCTGATGCTGCTGATGTCCAGGTAAACCGCCAAATGTAGTCATATTACAGACCTATATCGCTATTGCCGATGATATCAAAAGTGTTTGAGAAAGTGCTCGCTAAACGTTTAAATAAAATAATTGAAAGAAAAAAGCTGATTCCGAACCATGAATTTGGTGTTCGAAGGCACCACTCTACGATACAACAGCTACACAGAATTACGGATAAGATCGAAGAAGCATTAGAAGAAAGGAAGGTATGTTCTGCTGCATTCTTGGATGTGGCGCAGGACTTTGATAAAGTATGGCACGAAGGACTTACCTATAAACTGAGATGTGTGCTGCCAAATCAGTATGCTTTCATTCTTAAATCTTATCTAGATGGATAATACTAGCAGAAGGGAGAACTAATGAAGAATTCACAGAAAAACTGTAAATAGGCATAATCAAAATCTGTGAATGGACTAAAAAGTGGAAAATCAAATTGAATGAGTCCAAGTCAGTCCATATTGATTTTATTGTACTAATAAAAAGGTTGAACATATACCATTCAATATAAACGGAAAAATAGTTCCATACGCTAATACAGCGAAATATTTAGGTATGGCACTAGACGCTAAGCTGCGATGGTAAGAGCACATAAAAAAGAAAAAAGAAGAGTTAGAGATCAAATCGCTGGTCAAACGGTAGTGCATGCGATCATATGAAAACACAAGCGTTTTCACTCAGCTGAGGCCTACCAACTCCTATTCTCAACCTCCACGCGGTGACAGCCGGGTGCCTAGTACCTTAATCCAAGAAATGGGTAACCAACCCCGGTCGGAGGATTCTTGGCGGCAGCAGATGAGAGAGGGGGGGAAGAGTGTTCTCTCACTAGAGCACTTCTTCCTGTTCCAGGCGGTAGCGGACGAATTTTCTAGACGGAGTCAACGGTGGCGTCTATAGTTCCAGTTGGGTTGAACTTAGTGAATACCTTGCGCGAGCTGCTTCGACGTATTCGGATCACAGGTCGGTAAGGAATTTCCAATGTTGGTCAGGACATTGGAATAGAGATGGTGGCAGAGGAGCCCTTAATGGGCCAACGGCAGCGCTCATACTCCCATAGTGGACTACTGGCACCGGTGTACCCGGCGCCTCGTCCTAGGGGAATAATTAAGGAACTGGCCCTCCAGGTTGGGGGTTGTGCCGTCGGGGTAACTTCCCTACCACGTAAAAAATCTATGGTTCTGAAACAACCAAAAGCCTCGCATAAGGATGACTCAACTAATGACGACCCCAGCGAACGAAATAAGGACAACGACCTTCGGATCTGTACGTGGAATGTTCTGCCCCTTTACAGACCACGCGCAGCCGAACAACTAGCAGAGGCCCTAGACTGCTATAAAGCAGATATTACCGCCATCCAGGAAGTGCGCTGGGATGGGCCGGGCAAAAAGAGGATGAAAAACTGTGACAACTACTACGGTGATTGCTACAGAGGCAACAGGCAACGCTTATTCGGATGCGGATTTGTCATACGCGGCAGACTTAGGCAAGAAGTCTTAAGCTTCCGACACGTGAGCGAGCGTATTATGACTATCCGGATCAAGGCTTAATTCGCTAACATAAGCCTAATATGTGTTCATGCCCCCACGGAAGAAAAGGACCCTGCCACCAAAGAGTGTTTCTACGAGCTCCTCGACAAAACATACGAGCAATGTCCTAAATACGACGTTAAAATCGTATTGGGCGATTTTAACGCCAAAATAGGAAAGGAGGACGTCTTTGGTAGGGCAGTCGGTAAGCATAGCCTACACGACACCACGTCTGATAACGGACTAAGGCTAATTGATTTCGCTGTGGAGCGAAATGTCACCATAGCAATCACATGGTTTCCTCATCTCGATATTCATAAGCAGACATGGCGGTCCAATGATCATGTAACGATCAACCAAATTGATCATATTGCGATCGACGAGGCATACCTCCAGTATTCTGGATGTCCGGACCATCCGAGCGCCCAACATAGACTCGGATCATTACCTTGTTGTAGCCAAGGTACGAATGCGGATATCCCAATCTGAGCAACAAAGAAGAATTACTGTGAGAAAATTTAACGTCGAAAAGCTACAATCGCAAGAGACCGCCAGACTCTTCGCTGAACGCGTATCCCGAAATCTCTCAATCACCCCTTTGCCGCCAGCATCAAGTACCGAAGACCAGTGGCAACGCTGCCAACATGCCATCAGAAACGCCGCGACTGATGTGCTGGGTCTCGCTCGCCCACCACCGCGAAACCCCTGGTTTGACGAAGAATGCCGGCGAGTGCATGCAGCAAAACAAGAGGCATACAAAGCGGCGCTGCAAAGGAAGACGAGAGCTGCTCGTGAGCTCTACGAGCAAAAGAGATGGGAAGAACACCGGCTTCTCCAAAAGAAGAAGAAAGAGCATGAGAAGCGAGCGTTTGAGAATATCGAGAGTCTATACTCCAGGAACAATGTACGGAAGTTTTACCAAAAGTTAAAAAGAACGTGTCAGAGAAGTAATAACCGAACAGAAACCTGTAGAGATGAAAATGGGAACCTCGTAGTAGAATCACAGTCGGTGCTGAGAATATGGAAAAACTTCTTCTTACTTCTGCAGACTGTATAATGGCGACGAAGACCAACATCCCGCTGTCAGGCAGAATTTTTTTTTTTTTTTTTTTTTTTTTTTTTTTTTTTTTTTTTTCCGAGGGTAGGTGAAAATCTTCAAGAAGACACTATGAGGATCGACAGCGCGTGCTCATAGTAGTGTGGGATTCTTACCCACTAAAAAACCTCCCTTCAAAACAGACTTGTTTTCATTTTTACTACAACTAAGTATTCGACTTATCAAGTAGTTTTCGTTTCACGAAATAAGGACGTTTTGCAGGTACCTTCCCATTAGAAGTTCCTGCTAGCTCCGCAGTTTAGACGCGGTTACTTATCGCGCTAAGTCTAAAGGTTTTGTTCTTTGTAGACGGCGTAGTAAGTTTCTTTCATCCAAAACTTGGAGGACTGTTATATTAACGTGACTTTCTAGTCGACTTTTATGTTTTCTCGCGTAGTTTTTGATTTCGTCTTCGACTGTTTTAATGCCAAGATCTCTGTGGATATCGCTATTTCTGATATACCATGGCGCATTTACAATACCTCTTAGAACTTTGTTTTCAAAAGTTTGTAAAATTTGAATATTACTTATTTTGGTACAACCCCAGAGTTGTATACCATATGTCCATACAGGCTTTAGCACTTGCTTATATAAAAGCAGTTTGTTATATATATTAAGCTTGGAATATTTTCCAAGTAACCAATACATTTCTCGATATTTGTTATCTAGTTCTTTGCGTTTTTTCTTAACGTGCGTTTTCCATTTCAGCTTTGCATCAAGTGTCATTCCAAGATACTTAGCCTCGTTTGCAAACGGAATTTGAACCGAGTTTGAAAAGATCGGCAAATTATTTACTCTCTTATAAGTAAAATTTACATGAACAGATTTGGTCTCATTGAGTGCGATTCGCCAAACCTTTGTCCATTCATTTACTCTATCCAAAGCTTCTTGCAATTTTTCTGTAGTATCTTCGACCGTTTTACTTACTGCCAAGATAGCAGTGTCGTCGGCAAATGTAGCTAGCTCAGTGCCTTCTACTTGCGGTATATCACGAGTGTATAATAGATATAAGACTGGACCAAGAACGCTTCCTTGCGGCACCCCAGCCATTATTTCCTTAAAATCCGAATATTCGTTTCCACATTTGACGCGGAATAGTCTATTCGTAAGGTAGTTCTTCAAAATATTATATAGGTGCTCTGGCAGAACTTGTCGTAATTTTAACTTCAAGCCTTCATGCCAGACCTTGTCAAAGGCTTGAGAGACGTCAAGGAATACGCTTGAACAAATCTTTTTTTCTTCAAGTGACTTTTCGATTACATGTGTTATTCGATGTACTTGTTCAACTGTAGAATGCTTACTTCTGAATCCGAATTGATGATCCGGAATGAGATGCCTCTCTTCTATAACCGGCTGTATTCGCCTAATCAAAATTCTCTCGAACACTTTGGATATGATTGAAAGAAGCGAAATCGGTCTATAAGACGTTTTTTCATTCGGGGGTTTTCCGGGCTTAAGGACCATTATGACTTCGGCCACTTTCCATTGACTGGGAACATATTCTAGTCTAAGCGCGGCGTTTATAATGAACAGAAGCTTCATTAGACCTTTTCTCGGAAGTGCTTTAAGAACCTCTCCCGTGATTAGGTCGTATCCAGGAGCCTTCTTAGGTTTAAGTTTCTTTATTTCTTCCTTAAGTTCGGTTAGTGTTGCATTTCTTATTTTGCGATTGTCAATATACAACGTATTTATATTTTGAATAAGAGCCTGTCCATCAAGCGGTTTGAAAGTTTCTTCCAGGTGGGCGGCAAAAACTTGCGCTTTCTCTTTATCATGCCTGGCCCATTCGTCTTGATTTTTCATAATTGGGGCGGCTTGAATTTGAGGTTTTTTTAATACCTTTTATAGCTTTCCAAAGCGAATAATTAGAATCTTTTTCTGCCGTTAAGCTTTCTAGGTGAGTTTGCATTTCATTATTCTTAAGGTCTTTAATAGATCTTTTTAATAAGTTACACAGGCAGAATGAACCATTCAACATGGACGATGATAGTCAAAATTTCCGTCCACCTGACCAAAACGAAGTGAGGATAGCAATATCCAAGCTAAAATCGAACAAGGCTGCCGGACCTGACGGCTTACCGGCCGAACTTTTCAAGGCAGCTGGGGATGAATTGGTAGAGTGCATACACCAACTCATTTCTAATATTTGGTCAGACGAGTGTATGCCTGATGAATGGAATCTCAGCATCGTTTGCCCGATCCACAAGAAAGGAGACCCCCTCAACTGCGCCAATTATTGAGGCATCAGTCTCCTCAACATCGCATATAAGATCTTTTCTGCGATATTGTGTGAACGCCTGAAACCTTTTATCAACAGCCTGATTGGCCCCTATCAGTGCGATTTCAGGCCAGGAAAGTGCACCATCGATCAAATCTTCACACTTCGGCAGATCCTGGAGAAAACCCAAGAATTCCAAATCGATACTCACCACCTCTTTATCGATTTCAAGGCCGCCTAGGACAGCATCTATAGAGAAGAGCTTTATAGAGCCATGTCTAGTTTTGACATCCCTGCCAAACTTGTCCATCTGTGCAGGCTGACGATGGAGAACACTCGCTGCTCCATCAAGGTCGGTAATGACCTCACCGAGACCTTTGATGTCAAAAAAGGTTTTAGACAAGGTGACGCGCTGTCATGTCCCGCGCTGTCTGTCCTGCTTTATGGCGCTGAAACATGGACTTTATTAAAAGAGGATGAAGATATCCTTGGTCGCTTCGAGAGAAAAATTCTTCGTAAGATTTTCGGTCCAGTTTGCGTTGACGGGTTTTGGAGGAGAAGATTCAATCACGAACTATACGAGCTGTACAGCGATATCGACCTAGTCAAAAAACTGCGTATTGGACGTCTGAGATGGCTAGGACATGTAGAGCGAATGGACACCAACGCTCCGGCCCGCAGAGTCTTCGAATCTAACCCCAAGGGACGACGCAGTAGAGGGAATCATCGCCGTAGGTGGCGCGCACAAGTTCAAGGGGACCTCGACCAACTTGGAGTGCGCAACTGGAGGCAATTAGCTAAAGACCGAGCTAAATGGAGAGGCTTGTTGGTTGAGGCCCAGGTTCACCCCGAACTGTAGCGCCACCTATGTAAGTAAGAGATCAAATATAGAAAATTGCACTGGTTGATAGGAAGAAAATCAGCCGAATCAATTGGAAATAAAGTGCTTATATATAATTAAATTCTGAAACCAACATGGACATATGGAATCCAATCCAGCGTAAAAAAAAAAAAAAAAAATTTGCGTTTGGTGATGTGGAGTAGTAGTCATTTCCTTCCAGTAATTAATTGCGGAGGGATCTCATTCGATCCGCACCTATTCCCCAACATTGATAACGTCGGCTAGCAAGTGAACACGAATGTCGCGAAGGAAGTGACAGAAATTAAGCATTATTGAAACCGCAAACGATTCGCACTCCATACAAAGTCAAACGTTATCAATACGCATCAAAATAGCTGCGGATTACGGTAACAGTTATTAATTTTTCTCTTGGAAATGATGAAAAGCAATAAAAAGTATGTATTAATATGCGTATGAAGATAGAAAGATAGATTCATATCTGAATTAAGGTTTGAGCGCACTTCAAGTCATCCTTACGAAGAACAATATAGTTAATTCCACTTCTTTGGAGGACGATGTAATTAAACTCATTTGCTTGAAAGACTGCATGGAAGGTTTACTTGAGACAAAGAGTTATGGTACACCAATAAAAACCATTGCCCCTACCTGTAGTATGCCACAAGATATGGACATGTCTCTTGAAAGTGAAATGAACATGCTAACTGAAACATCGGATGACAAAAGCAATACGTCCAAAGACTTGAGCGCCGTCGAGAAAAAAAACCAAATGTACGAACTGCTTTTAACTGTTAGAGAACAATCCGGGGAAACAAATTCTTGTTTGAAAAAAGTCTACCGGTCAACAAATCGACTGAGTGAATACCAAAGAAAAGGGAATGAAATCCATCAGTCACTGCTTGAAGAAATAAAAAGCCACAATGCACGCATGGAACAACTCGCAGTAGAAAAAAATTAATTAAAAAGAAATATCCTTCAACTTGCATAAATGAATTCCATTATTTTCCAAATATTTCGCTTGTTTTGGATTATTTGTTGAGGAATATTTTCATTTGACAGAAAAAGGGGTGAATTCGAAGTCGTTAATAATTTGCTTTTACGGACCGATAATGTAGTTCATCCGGCGGTTTCTATAATAGGATCACGCAGAGAAAGTGATTAGGTGCGGATCGGATGAGATCCCGCACACAATCCGCCGGATTCAATAATCGGCATGAATATTTTAAAAGAAGGATTAGTATAGATAATAATAGATATATTTAGAATGAATCCTATCCGCCCTGGGCTTGACAATTTGATGTTTATTTTGTAAATAAGGGTAATAGCAACACATTGTTTTATCCGCATTAAGTAACTACTTCTTGGAGATGTTTTGCACTACCATGCAAATAGATCAAGCTAAGCAGTTCGAACTAAGAAAAGGAAATCTATGACAGTACAATGAACGATGTAATAGATTTCACGTGCCGCTACAATTGAGATTTGCTGTGAGACTATTACTGTCTGTGTTATTCTAAATTTTGATTAATGAACTTTTGTCATTTTTCGGGCAAAACCATAAGTGTATCCTCATAGGGTTTCGCCATGCTTTTGTCCCTTCATCTTGCCCAAAAACATTGAAAACTTGGATTTTTACCGACGAGTGTGAATTGAATGATTTTGAGAGGGATGGGCGGGCAAAATGATGGCGAAACCCATACAGCAGCACTTCCCATAAAAAACACTTGCCCCACTGCTAAGCACGGAGGGGGATCTGCTATGGTATGGGGATGCATGGGTGCGAATGGTGTTGAGGAGTTGCACTCGCTTGATGGGTTAATGAATCGGTAAATATCTCAATATCTTAAAAACCAATCTTTTCGGGAGCATGGACAAATCCCTCACTCGCTCACCATATTGTCACCATTACGTTTTTGGGGTGTATGTCTATCTTGGAAGCCCACTCGCGTCCACGCATTCTCTTAACCTCTACCGATTACCTTTTATGATCCCCTTCTCATCGCAGGTAACGCTGTCTGTACGTCAAGGATATTGCTACCTTCAAACGTCGTAGCATAATCGCTGGTATTGAGACGTGGGACACCCTAGTTTTTTTTTTATTATACCTTTCCGATCGCTTAAAGGTGACGACTTATGGTTGCAATTGAGACTTTGAACCTTGCAGCAAGGCTAAGATCAGTCGTAGCTGAATTTTCACTGTTAATTTCCCAAGTTGCTGCGGCTCCGTTCATGCTTTTTTATTGAATTGAAAAAGGAATATTGCCCTTAAATACATATATTGCTGAAATCATTCTTAATGTAAGGAAAAAAGTTAGCTTAATTAACTAATAGTGTAAATTTATTTTTGCCGTTAGAAAGGTTAAATTGGAGCCTTAAGGAATGACCAGAAGATCGGCATTTTCATATGTAACGACCTAATATTAATATTACGTGTACCATATGCTAAATAAATTAACTTCAAAGTCCATGTAATTTTGCATGTACATACACATATATAAGATCCTTTAACTCCAAAATAAATGTCGAAAAATAAAAATAGCATGATGTTAAATAAAACGCAGTTGGATCATAATTTTTGTACAAAAATGATTTAAATTTCATGGAAAGAAAAATACAGCCAATAATTTTGATTTAATTTGGTTCCAACTTACAGATAAAAGTAAAACTCTCCAACAATAACAAATAAATATCCATAAACTGTGAGGTAGCCTTAAACCCTAACACCCATCAATCCCTCCCTATAATTTACCATACAACCGGGATCTTTCATACATGCTGTCCCACACAGCTAATTTATCAGCCTCTGGTAAATCTATAACCTTCACATCGTTCGATATATTAAAACATTTTAAGACACCGTCACTCTTAATTAGAGGACCGATGTTAACATCACCAATAACATCACAGTTGGGACTGCTAGTTTCAGCAAAGCTCGTCCAAATGCCAATCATCCGCTCAAGGGTTTTGTACTCAGGAGTATCCTTTGACAATTTGTGGGAAAATGTATTATGGAACAAGTAACACAATTCGTCCCCATGACATGCTCCACTGTGCCCCTTGCCACATATCAAATCACGGAATATATTGAAATGTGGGGAATCGAACTCAAAGCGGTAGAGATATGTCGGTGCTTTGCCGTATTCCAGGCGTGATAGAACGGTACGATGAATTCCATGCCAGAACATTTTATATGAAAGGAGCTGTAAAAGTAGTCGTAAATAAAATTTCTTTAAAGTGTACAAAGAGTTGTTTAATCACATCAAGGTACTGCATGAAAGTCTTCTGACTGCATTCTTCATCGCCGAAATGTGCCTTTTTGAGTCTTAAGCCAAACTCCTTGCACTTTTCGCCTTCCCTATCGAGACGAAGATCTAGTGGGACTAGGTACTCACAGTCCCTAACTTCATCGAGCGTAATCGGTCTTCTGCGAATTTCTGGACGGGATTATAAGGCATATTATAAGTTGAGACTTATATAGGGAATTCCCCAGCATACCTGGAATGAACAAAAGTCCTTCATCAGAGTTTCCACCAATCATGAGTGGAATGTTATTGCTCCAAGTCGTCTTCATGAGTTCCAGTGGTTCCTTAGGAAGGACGCAATCTTCTGTGATGTATGGCTCGACCACCGGAGCAAACGCAAATAAGATCCGATTCCGTTTCTCATCCTTACTTGTTATCCTTACGGCCGCCTTGACCATATCTGGGCCATTTGCCTTCGACAGGAATTCATATACTGACTGATCGTCATCCTCGCTAGTGTAGCCCAATGAAACTGCTAAGCGGTATGGCCAATTGTTCATTGGTGGTATTGCCCAGTGACACAGTGCACTACCGGACTGCATAATTGCTTTATGAAAGAGACCCTTGGTTTGATTTGATATCATCAGAAGGTGGGTTGAGGCACCACCAGCACTTTCTCCAAAGAGCGTTACGTTATCAGGATCCCCGCCAAATTTTGAAATATTCTCTTTCACCCAACGAAGTCCTAAAATTTGATCCTTCAGTCCAGCATTTCCAGGTATGTTCAATTTTGGGTCTTTCAGGCTAAGAAAACCTACAAAATATCATGAAAATGGTTAAAAATTTAAGAACCATCAGTTAAAATATACCGAATGGTCCCAGTCTGTAAGTAAGTGATACACAAACAACATCTTTGGACATCAAATAATCTGGACCATACAAGTCCCGTGTAGCTTCGCCAATTTGAAAACCTCCACCGTAGATCCATACCATAACAGGTGCTGGTTTCTCTGGTTTTAACTGTAATGAAATGATTAACTTGAAGACTTATATATGCCTGTAATGCTTTCAACTTACATTTCTGGAAAATACATTTAGGTACAAACAGTCCTCAGATCCTTTGTACTTTCTGAATATGAAATTCTCTTGTAGAGGTTTCTCACATGCTTGAGTGCAGTCTTTTACATCTGTCCATGGCTCTGGTGGGACTGGTGCTTTAAATCGCAGTTCTCCCAATGGGGGTTTGGCAAAGGGTATCTTTTCAAAACCATAGTATGGATCGCCATAGATTGAATTGCGTTTTATGCCTTTCACAGGTCCTTTGTTGGTCAGAATTTGAACCGTTTCTTTTGTAGTTAGGTAGCTCTGTGTGAATTTGTACTCTATGACCCTGTAAATGAATTTTCTATTTCTATGAAACGATTTAAAATTTGAACTCAGCAAGTAGTAAAAACTCAATTTAGCATTCAAATGTCATTTCGCACTAAGAAAATAGATAGTAAATAGCATAGACATAAAAACCAATTTCTGGCGATCAGTCAAAATGTCAAATAATTTACAAAAAAAAAAAAACAACAACAATGAATGACCTACATATATGCAAACATTCACTGAGCAGAGCACATGATGTGCGAATTGGCAACATATTTTTTTCTCTTATTAACGTCTCAAAAACGTAGTATGCTTGCATACTGTTTCCCATCCCACCACGCTCCTGAATGCACTGAAAGACGACACAATGTAAAACACATAGTGCGTACGCGACAGCCATACTTAAAACAAGATGGTAGAGTGAAAAGAAGTCGATGGTAGAGAAAAGGAAAAATTGGTTCAATTTCATAACAAAAGTTGGATCTACATAATTCGCACTTATAACATGATTTCGCTCGAAATGGAATGCTCTACTAGTAGCGGGTCTTAATTATTCTTTATATATCCTATTCAATAGGGTACAAGTATATTAGTTTTGAGAAATACTTATATAGTTCGTAATATAGAGAAAGAGTTAAGATGGGCCTTACGAAGCCTATATACAAATCAGTAAGTGCCAAAAGCCGAGTTAATTTAAACATATCCGTATGTCGATTTTGTTTATTTGGGCCTTGAATTTTGAGTTAAAAAAAATAAAATTGCATACACCAGCTTGTTGCAATCCGATGGAGTACACATTTTTAAAATCTACCCACTGACATGTCCGTTTTTCGAAAATGTGTTAATGAACTATGTAGGCAGCTACGTATCTCCTCCATAATACGTGCATCTATAGTACCGTGCTCATTTTACCCCTTCGGGTAGGCGTTAGAATATACCCGAGGTAGGCATGCCTGTCGTAAGAGGCGACTAAAATCGACCCTCCGTATACCGAGCGTAGTGTATGCACAAAATGCAATGAACAAAACAAAACGATTGAATACCCCAGTAGGCAGCCCAAGTTCACTGGGAAATCCATCCTCTTCGGAGGTCGGCTCTACGGATTCTAGGAAGAGCCATTTATTGCAACTACTAAATCCCTTCTCGAAAAGTACAAGGGTATCTTGATTTTCACCAACAAGATCGAACGTCTCCGGAAAAAGCAGTCCGCTTGCACTTGCGCGTGAAAAACGGGACTCAGTGAAAAGCATTGAGGAGGAAAACGACGTACTCCGTACAAAGCTTACCGAAATAGAGCTACTTTATCTTGAGCTTAAGAAAGAGATAGATTTACTCAGGCAAGAAAATAATGCCCTAAAAAACACCTATCTACAAAAAGAAAGCCCACATCGCCCACCTAGTCAGGAATTCCAGACGGATGAAGAAGAGCATGGGTTTCTAAAGGGCAGATCTACAACCACCAACCTCACCGAATTCGTTTCTTCCACATTATGTGCAATGGAAAGAGGTAAAGAAGTAGACGTCGTGGCTACTGACTTCAGTAAAGCGTTTGACAAAATCTCTCACAAAATCAAACTCCTTAAACTTTCAGCTGTTGGTTTTCCGCCGTCATTTATTTCATGGGTTAAATGCTACTTAGAAGTTCGCCAATACAGGGTCCTTTTTAGATCTTCCGTTTCTAATCCAATCATTGCGACCTCAGGTGTTCCTCAGGGCAGCCTGAGGGGACCTCAGGGACCTCTTTTATTTGTATTGACCATAAACGATGTCGAACTTATCATTAAAGGATCCGACCTGGCAATCTACGCAGACGATATGAGGATTTCAAAACAAATTTCCTGCATTACTGATTCTCACTCGCTGCAGGCTGATTTAAACCTTTTCTTCACCTGGTTCCGAGAAAATCTTTTAGAACTCAACGCCGCAAAATGCCAATCAATTACTTACTCTCGTAGACGCCCTCCCTTACCTCCAAGAACTTATTTTTTCAACAATGAACCTTTTCCCATTGTTAACTTAATCCGTGATCTTGGCATCATTTGTGACACTGAACTTAACTTTCGTTCCCACATTGATAACGTAATCAACAGAGCCAACTCAACACTCGGCTTTATAAAACGATGGTCAAGGGAATTTTCTAACCCCTATGTAACCAAATCTCTTTACATGACCTTCGTCAGACCGCTTCTTGAGTATGCCAGCCAGGCTTGGGCACCATACCATCAAGTCCACATTCATAGAATTCAAGCTGTTCAGCGCAGATTCATCCGCTTCGCCTTGCGAGGTCTACGCTGGAATGACCCGTACATCTTACCTCCCTATGAGAATCGACTAAAATTGTTAGACTTGCAAGCCTTAGAAACACGTCGCCTTCACGCTGATATACTTTTTCTGCACCAATTATTAGCGGGAACTATTGACTGCCCCCATCTGCTGCAACTGATCTCGTTTAATACTAACCCTCGACGTTTAAGATCAGCACCCCTATTCCGCCTTCCCTATCACCGTACTGAATACGGCCAGTATGAACCTCTGACCAGAATGCTACGTAATGCAAATAAGTTCCCTGATGTTTTTGACATGCACCACAGTAGCAAATCTAGCCTTCGCAACTCCCTCCGTACCTTACCTGCCCACTCCTAGTTTTAAGTTGTTTTGTTAGTTTTAAAAAAAAAATAAAAATTGGTGTTAAGTTATTGATTATTTGTTAGTAATTAGCCTTAAGTTTGTATTGCTTGTATTAAGCTAACTAAATAAATAAATAAATAAATACACGTGAAACGAATTGGATCGAAAAGAAACGACCTAGCAAAAAACGCAAAGCTGGTTCCTCACCAGAAGTCGAACTACAAAAAGATGAAAAGCACAAGGAGTTCAAAGACAAGCCACAATAAACGTCGTTGGAATAACAGACTATAAGAAGTTCCATTGCCTCGTTAAAGGAACTTTGGCATCGAAGTTTAAGGTGACATCTCTCAGAAACAATACGTGGAAAATAAATGTAGATGATGCCGACGGTTACCGAGCAGTATCCCAAAAGTTGAATGCCGAGAAAATTCAGTGGTATACTTATGAAAATAAGTTAGAAAGACCACTGCGTGTTGTAGCAAGCGGACTCCACCCCTCGTGTACTAAAGAAGATGTAATAAACGACCTTCAAGACAAAGGCCTTAAAATTCTTGATGCCGTCAATATTATCAAGAAGGAGAAGCAACAGTCGGAGCGAGATCAGGAAAAATGTGTAAAGCGTGGACTTCCACTATTCATGCTTAGTTTTGATAAAGACGAAAATAACGATGTAATATATGGCATTAAGACAATTCTAAACATCGTGGTCAAAATCGAACCTATGCGTAAGAGCTCCAGATCGATCCCGCAGTGTAAGCGCTGTCAAGGCTTCAATCATACGCAGACGTACTGCCAGAAAGAAAGACCCAAAATAGCTACGAAAAAACAGCGAAAGATAGAAAATCCGTCAATATTGACTTAAGATAGGGTAATGAAAAAAAACTTAAACGTATTAGAGAAAAGGTGACAGAAGCAAAATCGTCGAATATTGGCGTGCAGTTTTATGCTCAAGTGGCAATGACAGTTAATGGCAAGCACATGACCGACAACTCACATTAGATCAAAGCAAGAAACCATCTAAAATTTTACCTGAAGGCTCCTGCTCAAGTTGCGATATTAGAAAACGGTGATAGAGGTAGCTCACAAGATCCTGTATCCCACGTATTTTCCCAAATTCTTGCGGAACTTGAAGAGCAATGCGAAACAAACAAACTAATTTTCGAGAGAAAAGTATCACTTGAAAACAACATTCATAACACGCGCAGTTCAACCAGAATATGAAAGAAACACTTAAAATTTCTACTTGGAACGCCAACGGGCTCATACAAAGACTCGACGAGTTAGAAATATTTATACGAGAAAAAGATATTGATACTCGTATATGGTATGCTTGGTCTGTGAAACTCATCTGACAAATCAATCGAATGTTAAGATAAGGGGATATAGCGTGTATCACTCATTCCACCCATCGGAAAGAGCCAGAGGCGGATCTTTGTTTATAAAAGAATGCATCGAACACTAAGCAGAAATAAAGATTGAATGAGAAACAATGCAAATAAGTACTATACGCGGTAGAAATAGACATTTTGCCTTCAAAATTTCGTCTATATATTGTCCACTGCGATGTAAACTTGAAGAAAGTGAGTTCACAAACATCTTCAACTTCCTTAAACCAAATTTTATTATTGGTGGCGACTTCAACGCGAAACACTGATAGAAATAAGATACCACACCTGATCGATTTCTCTGTTGTTAAAGGCATATCTGGCAACTGTATAAAAGTTGAAGAAAGCTTTGATCTCTCCTGTGATCATTCTCCAATCATTATGACGATAAGCGAAGCTCTAATTGAAAAAGTAGGATCGGCCAGATTAATCAGCGTGAAAACTAATTGGAATGGCTTCAAAAAAGATATTGAAGCGAATATTGAGCTGAGCGTATCACTCAAAACGCCCTATGTACCTAAAGTTGAAGTTGATCGCTTCGTCGAAATCTTACAGGCTGCCGCGTGGAAGAATCCTCCCAAGCCAAAGAAAACTCTGGTCAGTTACATTCAAACTTATCCACAGGAAACAAAACAAAACAAATTATATCCAAAGTGTTCGAGAGAATATTGATTAGGCGAATACAACCGGTAATATAAGAAAGGCATCTTATTCTGCACCATCAATTCGGATTCAGAAGTAAGCATTCTACAGTTGAACAAGTGCATAGAATAACACATGTAATCGAAAAATCTCTTAAAGGGAAAATGATTTGTTCAAGGGTATTGCTTGACGTCTCTCAAGACTTTGACAAGGTCTGGTATGAAGGCTTAAAGTTTAAATTACGACAAGTTCTGCCAGAGCACCTGTATAATATTTTGAAGAACTACCTTACGAGTAGACTATTCCGCGTCAAATGCGGAAACGAATATTCAGATTTTAAGGAAATAATGGCTGGGGTGCCACAAGGAAGCGTTCTTGGTCCAGTTTTATATCTATTATACACTCGAGATATACCGCAAGTAGAAGGCACTGACTACATTTGCCGACGACACTGCTATCTTGGCAGGAGGTTAAACGGTGCAAGATACTACAGACAAACTGCAACAAGCTTTGGATAGATTAAATGAATGGACCAAGATTTGGCGAATCGCCCTCAACGTGACCAAATCTGTTCATGTAAATTTTACTTATAAGAAAATAAATAATTTGCCGATCTTTTCAAACTCGGTTCAAATTCCGTTTCAAACGAGGCTAAGCATCTAGGAATGACACTTGATGCAAAGCTGAAGCGGAAAGCGCATGTAAAGAAAAAAACGCAAAGAACTAGATAATAAATATCGAGAAATGTATTGGTTACTTGGAAAATATTCCAAGCTTTATATAGAGAACAAACTGCTTTTATATAAGCAACTGCTATAGCCAGTATGGACATATGGTATATAACTCTGGGGTTGTACTAAAATAAGAAACATTAAAATTTTACAAACTTTTGAAAACCAAGTGCTAAAATGTATTGTTAATGCGCCAAGATATATCAGAAATAGCGATAACCACGAGATCTCGGCATTAAAACATTCGAAGACGAAATTAAAAACTACGCGAGAAAGCATAAAAGTCGTTTAGAAAGTCGGGTAAATATTACAGTCCTCCAAGTTTTGGATGAAAGAAATTTACTACGCCGTCTACATAGAACTAAATCTTTAGACTTAGCGCGATGAGTAACCGCGTCTAATCTGCGGAGCTAGCAGGAACTTCTAATAAGAAGGTACCTGTAAAACGTCCTTACTTCTTGAAATAAAAACTGCTTGATAAGTCGAATACCTAGTTGTAGTAAAAATAAAAACAAGTTTGTTTTGAAGGGAAGTTTTTTAGTGGGTAAGAATCCCACACTACTATGAACACGCGCTGGCGATCCTTATAGGGTCTTGTTGAGATTGTCACCTGCTCTCGAAAAAAAAAAAAAAAATTTTAAAGAATTCCGCATCTTTAAGTACAACTAGAACCTCGCCCAATTTCATTCTTTTAGCCTTTATGTGAGTTTTCATTCTGTTTGCTCAAAAACGAAGGCCCAAAGCAGACTGAAAGAAATGGCTTAACCGACTCGGCTGTTGCAAATTGAAGTTCCTTGAATCTAAATTCTACATAATGTAATTATGTACGCACACACGCCTAATATTTTGTATGCCCTATCACCTCCCGAGTTCGATAAACTTAATGAGTCGCTCTGCACATTCTCTACGCTATCCATCTTCTTTACTTCTTTATATTAAGAACTCTTTGTCAAATTTATTATATATTATATAAGATCCTAATGCTTATGACACTTAGCAGCAATACTGTGATATCAATGTGTGGTATACTGCAATACATGTGTATTGTATATGGTATGTCTGCTATTTTAATACCACGTTCAAACCTGTTGTACTATTTCCCAAACGTAGTATCTATATTCGCAAACAAATGTGGTAAACCACGTTTGTGGAGTTGACCGCTCTCTGAAAACCCAGCTTACAGTGCCACATTTGGCCTTCACCAAGAACATAGAAACTAGTTCGACAATTTGCCAATAATCATAATTCAAAGCATTCCCAAATTGAGATTATTTTAAGGATACTATCTCCCTCATAAGGCATTTAAAGAAACCCAATGAATGGGCTCTTAGTTTGCTGTATTTAAAGAAGCATCACCGAGACCAATTGATTTCTCTTTAAAATAAGGAATTAATTTGAAGTAAAGCTTCGTGGCATGTGTTGAAAACCATCATTAACCATTTAAAAAAGTTATTTACTTTTGAGGGGGCTTATTTAAACCATAAGAAATCAAACAAAAACAAATATAAAAAGTCAAATTGGCCACCAACCATATTTTCTAGCTTATATGCACTTTCAAAACTGACAGCAGTTTCTTTCTGATATTCGTTTTTTTTCATGATTGTGTCAGGATATTACGGAAACAGTTCCTCTGATTTAAAACAAAACGATTTATTAAATTAAAATAAGTATATAAACAACTAAAACTAAACTAAAACAAATAAAAATAAGGACGGCGAATTTACGTTCCGGTCACGACGGCGTACTATGAACGGATGTCCTCTAGCCTAGGAGTATTACTATCGTATGTGTGGAAATGTATGAGCGTGAGTCCGGATGTGTGTATGTGTATCTGTGGCTTATGTGTGTGTGTGTGTCTGTTATAGATGCTGACAACTGTAAAATATTTCTGTGCGCCAGGAGTAGTAGCTATCTCTATACCATAACATCTATACCTTGGTATCAATACCAGCTCTATATATTTAGCATTATAAGGCAGACATAATCGGGCGCCTAACAACCTGGTTGAAGTCCGCCGGAACTTTTTTAAAGTCGCATTATTTTTCCACAAAAACGTCCAATTCATAATTTATTCTAGTTATTCTTATTATTATTATTACCTTATGCAAGGTATCTTATGCGGCTCGTTATGCAAAGCGAGTTTGGCATATCTACTCTAAGAGATAAGATTAAAAATTTGTATTTGTATGGGTTTCGGTAGTTGATAGATTAGATTGGATTAGGTGTGATCTTGTTGAATCAATAAAATACAAAAAAATGCGCAATAAATGCATGGCATTAGCCATCAGAGAAATAGATTTTATATGTGTAATTCAATTCAAAATGACTGTGTAGTGTAATAGCAAACAGATAAAAGTCGATTTAGAAATGTTTATTAATATTTTGCTTACGATACTTCAAAGCTGATTTTACGTAGCTAACCAAAGTTGACCAACTGTGACCATTTAAAATGTTTGCGAGATTGTTAATTATTAATCAATTTATTTCCCCAGTACAAGCGTTTGATGGAAAAGATAGAACATGTTCCAATAAAATGTATTATATTACATTTTCATTTGCATGCAGGTTGCACATTGAACATTGGACATTGCGATCAGTTCGATAATGTATATAGTTGAGATATAGAAGCTCTCCTCTTGTTTTATTGCTGTAGATGTAGAGTCTATACTGTAATTTTTGCGAAAATAATTGTACTCCAGACTCCGATATACGATCTTGGATTCACTTTGCTGCGCCCTTTCGTGAAAAAGCTCAAATTTCGCATCTCTTATCTTATCTCACAACGAATTTTTCCAAGTTGCGGGGTTATCAATATCTAGTTGAATGTTGTTATCCATGCACAATCTTGACCACTCACCCAAAAATGTGTTTTGCGATGTACGAGATGGGTAGCCACATTAGGGAGCCTATGTGGCTGGTACTCCATAATTTTTTATTAAATGTAGTCAAAATGCAATTTTAGCGTGTTCTAATAGAGAGGAGGTAGCCCTGCTTCCAGATGTAGCATGTAGGTTGGTGTATTTTCTGGCAGTCCAGTCGAAATATTTTCTTTAAGAAGTATGTATCTCAGCATTTTATACACATCATAATACTGAAAGACCTGCCAGATCTGAGTTGCAAAGTACATTATAAATAGCCTTACAACCGCTGCCAACAACATAGAAATGCTTGTTGTTTTGTTACTCTTACCCAAGATTCCTGTACAGTTGTAGTTTATAACAGTTTTATCTTCCTGGAGTTTATATTAAAGGCTTCTTTTTTTTAAATTAAAGCTTGGGTGTGAACCTTTTCAAATACCTCGCCTTCCCACGTGCAATTTTCTTCTCTAGCTTATTGGCCTGTACCTTTTCAAAAGACTATCATTTTTGACTTGCTAGTATTGACTTTGAAATTCTACCTGCTGCAGTATTGCTCTAATTTGTTGTTTAAAATAAAAGATTTGTAATCTGTACTATTGTATGATACTTATTATAAAATGAAGGCCCTACAAACCAACTCGCAATGAATTAATTCCCATACAAATTGGGACTTAAATCATGTGAACCAACTTCCACGATTTTTAGGAACTAAATGCCAACTCTGGAACGAACAAAGTTCCAAACTGCGAACGAATTAAATCACAATAGTGGAGCTTTGTTAATTATGAACTAAGTCACAAAGTAATTGAAATAAAAGAAAAGAGACAATTTTAAATGAACTAGTCGCAAAAGATATTATATTTCACTATACATATATCATCTAATTTGATAACAAATATATACTCAATTACCTTACGCTTACAAAAAAAAGTTCCAATCTGCGAAAGTGAAATATGTAATGTACGTAAATGTGAATGACATTTATGACTGCTTTTGCGGGATAAAGGACATGTATATCCACTATCCAACCGTTTTAAGATGCTGTCTGCTGGCAATTTTAAATGATATGATGCATAAACGGGGTTAAAGCATTTTCTGTTTACACATTATTATGTACAGTTTCGTTTTCATCTACTTCGTCATCAGGATATTCTGGAAAATCTTCAAATAAATCATCGTCTGGCTCAATCTCATAGCAAATTCTAATATTTTTAAAAATCATTTTCAATCAATTCACTGACCTCTCTTAATGTTCTTGATTCGTCTTTATCAAGTATTGGATAAGTGGATTATTAATTTATTAATCTCCGCTTTCTGGGGTAGTTTAGCCAATCACGCAGTTAAATTACACTTTAATAATTACTTTAAAAAAATAACAGAGTACTTTTAATTTTGATTTTTTATTGAACTGACTTTAAACCTCAGATCCCGTACCACAAACAAAACAAACAAATATTTGGCGCAACAGCTCTTGAAAGTGCCAGGGCCTAGCTTCTCGCAACCACTCATGTTGTGTGCGTTATATTTTTCATACGAATGGAAGGGACCTACAGTTTAATGCCGAATCCGAACGGCGATTTGAGATGCTTTTTCGAGACAACAATACTCTCGGATTTTTGTCAGACGCTCGCAAGAGGTGGGACCGTGAAAAACTTTTTTGGTATTTTCTGGGATTTGAACTTGGAACCTCATGCGTAGTGATCCGACACACTAACCACTAACTATCCCGTACCACTGGTGGGGGGAAATCTTTGGTTGTACGAAGGATAACAGCAACTTAGAATTGAAGCTACAATGAAAAGTGGACCAGCTTATATAGGTCAAAAGTGCTGATGCAAGAATTCTGTGTCTTCGTGTATCGCCAAGTGGCATACTTCGTTACGCGAATTGCCTAAGGGGCAAAAGTGTTTCTTTTTATCTGTCGATCGCCAAGTGGTATCCGTTTGTGCGTGATTCGCTCAAGAACCAAAAAGTGCTTAATATGCAATTAAACTATGAGTTTTGCTTCACCGAGTTCTTGCGATCGCAATACTTTTGTTACATTGTTACATTGTATGTATTATCTGTACATGACCCATCATGGTGTTCTGCTAATATAACCAATCATCTTCGTCGCTCCGCATCTGGCTAAAATTACCCGGATATTATTTTGCGGATATTTTGTTCACGGGTATTTCTATACAAGAAACAATTGTCTCTGGATATTTTGTAGCATATATTTTGACGCGAACATTTTGTCCACGGATACGGAGGCGTGTCACCCAGGCACTATCTTTTCTGTTTTCAATACTTGTTAGCAAAAACTAGCGACTGTCGATATCTCTCCCGACTTCGCCTACAAGGCATTTGACATTTAGTCAAGTCAAGATTTCAAAATTTGCACATTTTGGAAGTCGATTAAAAACAATGTTGACATTTTAAAGCGCAAAAAATCGATATAAAGCGACATTTTTAACAATCGATATTTTTTGGTGGATTATTCGTACGTAATCCTTCACGACCAACCCGGCAGGCAGCCATATCTTAACGCTATAACTATGGGACATTCTTCGGCTAATACACTAGACGGTCATCGGACTCACATGCAGGTGCGCAGGGCGCCAACAAAAAAAATAAATAACTCACACTATTTTGTTGTTACTACATAAGGAACTAGCTCCGAAATGAACTATCTTTCCAAAAGTAGGAACTAGATCCCAGTGCCGAAATTGATGGAACTTAGTTCGTTTCGATTATTTGGAGACAGCTCTATTTATCTAGTTCGTAGGACCTAAAATAAAGTTGATATGTCCTTTGCCACAGGGTTAACGCAAAGCAATTGAACGGACCATAACAATTTTTTTTATTGGGACACCTCCTGGAACAGTTTATTATAAACTGTTTTTTCCGGTTTTGAGTTTGAGAGACCACGAAAAGAGACAAAGAAACACAAATAACAGCAACTTCGGCTTTGTCGGTTTTAATAAAATTAGATTTGGTGCTTCGAGTTTTTGAAGATGCAGATTCTAAGCCCAAAATCACCTAATATTTGAGTTTACACATTATCAGTATTGTATACGCATTCAGTTGATATTTGATTTTGAAAGGCATTTTGAAAAAGGGATTTAATAGGGTCATCCCAATATGTTCACTAAAATCTCAGTAATGCTATAGGATGGATACATATCCTTCCTATCCTTAATATTTTTACATTGTCAGTCAATGTAGCAATATGGATATCTATGGACTATAGAATATTCTAAGAAGAAAATCTTTTTTTTTTTTTTTTTCTTAAAAGTGGTAGGCGTGTCATTTGTCATTTCATATTTAACACTCATGGAGAGTGGTCGATAACAATTTATTATGGAGCATCTAACACCGCAACAACGTGTTGAAGTTATCAAAATATTTTATTCAAATAACCGTTCAATTGCGAATACGCGAAGAAAATTGCGTAATTTTTTGGTGTTAATCGCTTGTCAAACAAGTCAACCATTCAGCTTGTAATGAATAATTTTAAAAATTTTATAGACTGGGAGATAAAGCAAAGTCTGAGCGAGAACGTAACCAGGGGAAAGGTGAACGCAACTAATCAACCAATATTCTGATGCTTAAGGACAGCATTCGAAAAGATATTGCCGAAATCACACCAGAAATCCACAAAAATGTTATGAAAAATATGCCTGAAAAGGCTTACATTTGCACCGCGGTCAGAGGCGATAACTTGACTGACATCATTATTTCATACATAATGTTAAGGACGCCGAAGCGCAGTGTGATAGTCTGTCGGACCACTGCGTGTGAGGTTCAATGTTCGAATCCCAGAAAACATTAACAAGTTGTTACGGTCCCCCCTCTCGCGAACGTCTGATAAACATCCGAGAGTATTGTTGTCACGAGAAAACTTCTCAAAAATAAAATAAAAATTGATTGAATCGAATACGGCACAAAACTGTAGGTCCCTTCCAATCGTACGAAAAATATAACGCACACAACAGAAGTGGTTGCGAGAAGCTAGGCCTTTTACCATCATGGGCTGTTGCGCCAATGTTTATAACGTTAATATGATGAAATATAATAATTTAATACTATAGAGTTATATACTGGTGCGGCTGGCGAGAAAAATGCGGGAAAAACTGTTGATAACGACGATGTGGACGATAGCAATGATGGCGGCCGAAAGAAGGTCTCGTTTATGATATCTCACTTTTATTGGGAGTCGTAAGTGCTTCCAAATTGGCCGGGTTAAATGTGTGGAAGATACGTTTGTAGATCCTACATATTTGTGTGTAAGTATTGTTAAGTGGGCGCCGTGGCGTACGTGGTTTGTGTGTCGGATCACTCCGCGTGAGGTTTGAAGTTCGAATCCCACAAAACACCAAAAAGTTTTCTCACGGTCCAACCTCTCGCGAGGGTCTGACAAACATCCGAGAGTAATATTGTCTCGAAAAAGCTTCTCAAAATAAATTGCCCTTCGGATACGGCACTAAACTGTAGGTCCCTTCCATTCATGTGAAACATATAACGCACACAACATGAGCGGTTGCGAGACGCTAGGCCCTGGCACTTAAAGAGCTGTTGCGCCAAATATTTTTTTTATTTAAGTATTGTTAATGATCATATAATCAATAAATAAATTAATTATAAAACTGTGTTTGATTTAAAAGTTATTACAAAAAAACGTCGGCCTGTGTATGTAGGTATGAATATAACGTATTTGCTTTCATTCTCTCTATTGTTACCTGGATCACTTGGACAATTTGTAATATAGCCGATTCAATTGGAGTCAATCACAAATTATTCTACTGTATCTCTTCCGGCATTTCCTAATCCACTGTGTTGTGTTAGTTGCAAAAGATAAAAGAAATGACTTTTATGAAAAGTCATTAACATACTCGTATAGTTATAGCGAAAATTTATAGATAAACTAGTATCAAAAGCAAGATTTTATAATTTGTTTTGCTTAGGTATTTGTGTTTTTTTTTTTAGATGTAGATACTGCGCCTTTCTATGAGAGCAGCAACACACACATTTGCACATATTAGATTCCTAACAATTATATGGCCTTTGAACCCAGCGACTAACTTGTTTCTCCAGTTTTCTAATTCACAAATATTCTTCATTGGCTTACATTATGTACACATTTGGGGAAAATAAAAAACTGCCAATACATATACAGAACAGTTTTAACACCATTTTATTTTGTATGTGCAATTGCTATGAATTGCTAAACTTAGAAAATTGTAAGTTCCGGAACTTAATCAACCATGTCCATTTTGTTTAACTCATGGATTGGAGTTACTATAGACAAAACCATCATTAAGAAAAACTGCTAACATACGGATAACATATCATTCGGAATTAGTAAAAATTTGTAATTAAAAAAAAAATTACCAGAATGTGACAACTAATTGAGGCTAACCGCATACAAACAATTCGAAATTAAGCACCCTAGTCAAATTAAAGAAAAACGCTTTCCAATCAAAATCACAACAAAAATACTTGCTTTTCACAGTAATTTGCCAATAAAAACACGTAAAAATACTTTTGCGCACTTATCTTCTCATTAACTCCCCGCAGAATGAATTAGAATGAAATAAATAAACGTCTGACAAAAACTTAAAATATGCATTTTTGAGATGAGCCCTAGTTAATCAAACCAGTAGTCGACCTTACTATTTAATTTGTTTAACGAATTCATCATGAAGGCCTGACCAATGGCTCCGAATTGTCCTGCATTTACCATGCTTTAGGGTATTTAACAGAACCAAAAACCTATGACGACAGGTTCCCAATGGCATTTTCAATGGCTATGCGAATTATACTGGTATTCCGTCAGTATATGAAAATATTGACAGGAACATTCGAATATATATTTTGATATGCGTACATAATAATATTACCATTACACCGCAAACTAAATGATGGCCAATGCTGTGGAAAAAAATAAAAGTATTTGAAATTACTGCATCATTTTTCCATCACCTGTGTTAAGTTTACACGCGCTCTAAGAAATGCCTCTTATCTTACCACTAACATTGTTCAATAGTACAGATAAAACGTAAATTTGGTCTTAATATAATTTATCTGTGAGGTGCGATCTTTATGAATAGATATCAAAAGTTAAGTAGTGTTATTTCGTATTATATAATTAGCAGTTTATGCTTTTTTCGTGGTTGTAAATTCCACGCCTTTCTTTTATTATCATATATGATAGTAATAACGAATAGATACATACATATATATGCATATAGGTATATTGTTTTTTTAGCAATTACCATATATGATCTTTGTCTTTGAACCCAGTGACTTACTTGTTTCTTTGGTCATCCAAATCACAAAAATTGTGTTCTTTCACTTTGCCATCCTGATGGCGTATAGATTTAGTTTATTATACTTATTCCACTTAAAGCTAGTTTACAAATATTCAGTTGAAAAAAAGAATTTATTAAGTAATAAGATGGCCTGGAAGACTCTTCCAATCGACCATTTAAAGGGAGGCCAGGCACTCTACGATATTGTAGGGTGAATAAATACCTACTCGTTGGACGAAATTAAATTCGCATTACTGTTCATTGCATTCCCCACCCGTCATAACAGGCTTCGAAAATAAAAATTTTCGAATATTTACATTTATAGGAAATACTCGTATGTGCCTCTGTGAGCGCCGTGGTGCAGTGATTATTGTATCGGACCACTGTGCGTGAAGTTCAATCTCTCATCCTAGAAAACATTAAGTCTATACACGATCGCACCTCGCGCCAACATCCAACATTGAGTAGGAGAATTTTTAAAAAATCAATTGCCTTTCATATACAAATAGATCTATAGGTCCATTTGCGCGAAACACATACCCCACAGAACACAAATGGTTGTGAGAAGGCTTAAAGCTAGCTTTTAAATATGCAGTAGTAAATATTGACCTTATCGAATCGATCTTAAGATTAAAATATACTTAGCATCCTGGAATTCCTCCGTTTCCAAGAACGTTCTCCTTTATAGCTTGAATATAAAAAAAAAAAACCCTACAGAAAGGTTGCAATCCATCTAAAACGAATCAACGGACTATATCCTACTAAAGTTGGTTTGGAATTGTGAAAAGAAAACTTCCTCCTCAGTACTTTCTTTAACTTTTCAGAGATTTGATTATGATTCTATGTCCCTATACAACGGAGAGGCCGATTACATGATAGAAAAGATCAAAGGCTGCATATTTTGTTAGTAAGGCTTTATATGATTTATGGCCGTGACAGTAGTCGGATTTTAAATAAAGATTCGCATTTGTATTTCCTAAGCCTGGTGAACTCCTCAGGTGAGCTCAATCAAAGCTAGGGTTTTTATTGCAAACTGCCCTAGATAACCTTGTTTCATCGAAAATCGTCTTCCATAGAGATGATTGGATTTCTTACGAACCCAGGAGCACGTGAAGGATGCAACTCCGACCGCTTCTTACAAGCTTATCCTCTTTTTTTGTGACTGGGATATCAATACGACCTGATAACTTTGGATACGTATTGTCGATGTTTGTACCATTTCGGGTTCTATTGTTACCACACGCGAACAGTGTTACAAGAGATTCTGTTTGAAATACCAAGGCTAAAGCTCTAAGAATCTGGTTTCGCTACACGACAAATTAAAAAAAAAAAAAAAAAAAACATCGCAAATTGGCATATAAAAAAAAAAATAGCGAATTTCCATCATCTTCGCGCGTCAAAATGTAAGGCTAAAAAAAGTGGCATAAGAAAACGGCACTAGAAAACACCATAGCATTGAAATGCTATTCGGATGAATGTGGGTTATTAGTTTATTAATAAAATAATTGAGTGATGCAAATCACTCAAAAAATACTCCAAGAAATTAATTTGATTGTGTCACGAATATGAGAATTAATGTAAATTAATATAATAAAACTTTGCCGCTTCCATCGCCCACTGTTGTTTTTTTTGTAATTTGTTAAACAAGCAACACACGAATGCTTAAACAAATTTATATTCTACATGGGAAATAAAAACAGCGCCGCTAAAAAAAACAAAGAATTCCAGAAATCAAATTGTCATTTGAAAGCAAAAGTTCAGGCCACACGCGATTTGTGTAGTATAGGTACAAGTGCATATAAGTACATGTGCGCATTTTAAATTGTTTCAGATACGATAATCTGCATTGAAAGTGTCTAATTATTTTCCGATCCGTCACAACAAAGAGAAATCGAACAATTTCGATTTAAAAACTGTTATTAGTTGGATCCAACAGTGATTTATTGAGAAAGAATTGTTTTTATAAATGTAAAAATATTGCAATTTATATATGTATGACGCGTACACATTTCCGTGCTACGATGTTGGTGCATTCAAAGTTAATTTGATGGTATACAAGGTGGCGCTATAATTTGCTATAAACTCTTTTTTAAATGAAAAACTTGCTTTTAAACCATAATGATACATAGTTTGTAATATTGACAAATAGTAAGGACATACCCTATAAGGTATATATGTATTACAGTAGACGCTCGATATAGTGAACTAATAAAAACCGGGTCTGTTCACTGGAACTAGATTGTTCACTGTAACGAGCGTGGACTCCTTGAAGTAAATTTCATCAAAAAGTGTATGTTTTTACATGCAATACATCGAAAATAGAATATAATTACAATTTTTTTTTGCAATTACTAAAAGACAGTTTGCATTTGTACTACAAACAACCCAAAACCGCGTAGCATATAATCGTGCAAGATACTTGCATAACTCGATGAGTAGAACAAACGGTAAATTTAGACGATTGTATATGGTTATGCATATCTATGAACGTACGTACTTCCCAGCTGGCACTAATTAGTTTTAACTGCTTTTTGCATGCTGTAAGGTTCTAAGAATATAAAAAAAAACATAAGTTCACTGTAGCGAAATTTTTTTTGTTCACTATTTATAATAGCTTGTATAAAATATTGTGTGTTCACTATATTGGATTGTTCACTATATCGAGCGTCCACTGTATGTACATATACGATAAGTACCAAAAGCCGAGTCAATTTGTGAAAAGTCAAGAAAAATAAGGGTATCATACGATCCGTTTTAGTAGAATTGCAACCATTCTGTTTGCTTTGTGTTAAACTTTTGTTGAGACTTATCAATTTTATGTTCTGAAATCGCTTTACTGATTTTCGTAAATTGTCTATTTCTTAGCTATTTTAGTTCGGTTTGTCTCAAAATTCATAAGCTAGTAAAATATATAACATATGAAACGAAATTATTTTTTTTAACTAGGCCATGCCCAAAGTGACACTAAGGACTAAAAGCTCTATTGTTTCGGCTGAGATCTTAGCAATCAACTCTGCGAGTAAGAGTAAGCCCTTAGTGGAGGAGTTCCTAAGCCTTGTACTCGACCACAGCCACTTTTCCAGTATTTTCAGTACCTCCTAAAAAATATTTCTGTATTAAATGCTCTATTCAGACCGAAAATCGAGCTATATGTTTCTTCTATAGAATTTTTTTGTTGACATGATCTCGAATATGACATCAAAGTACCTGTGTACTGCTATACCGTATATTCCGCACTGAAATGCGTGCGCGAACATGTATCAACACAAGTTTTTAGAACGAAATTCAAAGTACTTGCAGCGGTTTTTGTCTCACTCATTTGTAAAGCTGTATTTGAGTGTCATTTTCAACTAATTTGTCAAGCTAAGTAGACGTTTCAGTAAAATAATTGGTAAAAATATGGCCTCATCATCTGGTGTTACTGGTTAGCAATTTCGTTTTCGTTCAGGGCGTACAGAGAATAAGTAATATTGCAATTGCTGTGTATTTTCTACATTCCTTATGATTTTTGTAGGATTTCAGACTAAGTGCAGAAGAGCAGGATAATTATTGGGCGACGATTTTGGATGAGCTTCAGCGATGACGATGATTTTAGCCATAGTTTTGAAGTCGATTATGTACCGCCGCTGTCAGCTTTATCATTCTGCTTTATCCATCCTTGGTGTGTATGCATCTTTCAACCCTAATTTATTCGGATAGGCCCCTGAAGGTATGCAAACTACTCACTGTTCAAGAGTTAAAGGTGTACTTGGGTGTTCTCGTTGTGGCTGGCGTGCATCATTAAGTGGAGAGCACACATCGGTTCTTTGGAGTTCGGTAACTGTCATCCATTTTCGGCTGTAATGTCTCTTTGCCGATATTCTGCAATTACGCGCTTTATACGCTTCGATAATATGCATACTAGAGCTGATCGAATGTCTACTGATAAGGCGGCCATAATTCGAGATCTTTGGAACCTAATGAACGAAGAGCTGCATAGAAACTACAAAACATCGGCAAACATCACAGTCGATGAACAGCTGTTTACGTACAGGGACCGTCCTAAGTTTACGCAGTACATATTCTCAAAGCCAGCCAAATATGGCATGAAGGTGTGGTGGGCCTGCGATGCGTCAAACAATTATCCACTGCGTGGTGAAATCTTTACTGGAAAGGAGTCAAGTGCAGCACGCCAGACCAACGATGGAGAAAATGTGGTTAAGCAGTTAATGCGGAGGTACGAGGGATCAGGCCGAAATGTAATCACCGGCAATTTTTCCACTAGCTTTGACCACGCGAAACACATTCTCGGTAAAAAATTTAACTTTGGTCTGCACCGTTCGCCAACATAAAACGTTCGTTCCGCCACAAATGAAAAAACACAAGGACCGTGAAGAGTTTTTGAGCGTGTTTGACTTGCATCAATCGATCAGTGTAGTATCATATGTACCGACAACAAACAGGGATGCAATTTTTTTTATCGTCTATGAATCATGATAACTCTATAGCCGATGAACAAAATAAGTAAAAGCAAGAGATAATACTGTATTATAATAACACAAAGAGTCGAGTAGACATGATGGACAAAATGACTGCATTTTACACGATGAAACCCAGAACCAGACGGTAGCCGCTCCCCATGTTCTACAATTTGCTCGATACCTGCAATCTAGCTGCCTATGTCGTGTATTCTTTCAACAACTCGGAGATCATTACGACTAATAAACGGAGGTTATTTCTCACCATGCTGGCAGGTATAGAAGAGCATCGAAAATCCCGAGAATGATGGCCAACTTTTCCACGTCGCATTGCATCCAGTTAGCGCTCGATAAGACAATTGATCCACCAATGGCTCACTCTACCTACACCAGAACGCGGAGCAGACGGATGCCTTGTGTTCAAAGGTACTTGGCACCTTTGCGTTTCAGGTCGTAAGCGCAAAACACAATATGAGTGCATGTGGTACGCAAACCCAGTATGCGATCAGCACTGCAAACATTTAGCAAAATGCGTCGCCTGCGTTGCTGCCAAACCATAGTTGCTGCCACAGTTGACCGAGTAGTCTACGAGTACATCACTATTACTTGTTTGTTTTCAAAAAAAAAATATGAAAAACTGTAACTTTTTAAACACAACTGCTTTTTTTTTTTTTTTGTAAGTGCTGGACATTTGCAGAGAATGTGCTCGGCGATTTTTTCCTCTTTCTGACAGAGGCGTCACTATGTCTCTGGAGACCGATTTAGGTTGTTAAAGTGGTATCTCAGCACACAGTGATGCAACCCTTGTTGAGTCTAAGTATTTCCTTGTAGCAGAATGACTTGATTAGCCTTCTGCCCTCCCTAAGCCCTAGAAAATGTCCCCTCTGGCTTAGAGTTGATTTTTCCGCTTATTAATAGTTTTTAGAGCTTCAGCCTAGTTAATACCGCAAAAAGTTTCTGGATCTATAAATGGTTAACGAATAAAGCGCGTCAGGTTTAAGAAAATAAAAAAAATAAAAATAAAAATAAATTGTCATTTTAACGATTTCATTCAAATTTCGAATTTGAAACGAATAGTATAGAGAAGGAAGTATGCGCGAATTCACGCAGATGCACTGTTCACTTATCCATATAGTTGAACAAATCTTTTTGGCAATTTGTATAGATTTATTAAGTACGCGCGCACCTATCCCACAAGCAAACGTAAACAAATGACAGACAGTTTACAGCCCATCTTAAAATATAAAGTTTATTTACCTTTATCGTTCTATCATCATTTGACACAACAACAAAATACCTACGCAGGCTGGTAAGTTACCATTCAGATTCAGAACAGGCAACTCAAATATGTTAATGGTCTCTCATTGCAATTCTCGCTTTAACTTATGGAAGGCGACTTTGTTGTTGGTGTTGACAAATATTACATTCGAACATACAATTATTGACTCCATACCTAGGCTTGCAGAGTTTGGGTGGTGAGAGATTGCGTTTGTCAAACAAAAATTGTTTACATTCTTCACAAAATTAGCAAACCTATATCGGCGATAATACGATACTTTAAATTCTATTAATAATGAACTAGGTATGTATTCAAATAATAATGAACAATATTTAAGTTGACATTTACTCGTATACTGCAATATGGTATGCACTGTATCGGCAATTGATTGAAATATTGTTGGCAAGTAGAATTTGTTTAGCATATGACACAAAGAATGTAGTTTAAATAAAGGGGAAGACTGGGTCAAACATATTTGCATTTACGAATATGTATGTATGTATGCTTTAACAAAAAAATAGAAACAAGAAAATATATGTGTGTGCGAGTAATACGACTGGCGCTTAGCAAAAAAAAAACTGAGAAACAAAAGAGTCTGAAGCCCTGAATCAATTAAATGGTACACACTTTCTCCAGTTCCTTCCAAGCAGAGGTTCATGCAACAGAAAGATTGCCCAATTAAACTGTATGGGAATGCCTTACTAATATCAACAGATTGGACAAGGTTAATAAAGTAACTCTCTACTGAGTGCCAGGACATATAGGAGTAGGAGGAAGTGAAGCAGCTGAGGAACTTCGCTTTTTATTTTCTATTTATGTATATGCACATACGAGTATGTATGTGTACTACATAAATCAACTTCCTATAAAGAGCGTAGGAGTCAGAGGGCCAAGCGGCCAATTTTAATCGTTCAACTTGTCCACTCTGAAATACACTAACTAGTCGTGTAGCTCCAATTAAATGCTGTGACTGGGAAAGAATGCGACGAGCTCCTGATCATGTTGCTCTTTTATTTATGCACTTTTAACGGTCTTTAGCTTCAAACTTTTGAATTTCATTATTGTTTCTTTTTGCGTCCAATTGTGTGGGTGCAGAGAAAAAGGTGTTTCCTTATATGAGGTGGTTTTTATAGAAAAACATATGAATGTGTACAAATGTGTGGTTTGGATATATACGGATACATACATATACAGTGGACTCTCCCTAAGTCGAACTCTCCCTAAGTCGAATTTCTCTCTAACTCGAATTTGTTCGCCATATTTTAGCATTCCCCTCAATTTTCCATACAAAAGCATCCTCTAAGTCAAACTCCCTCTAAGTCGAAACTCCCTCTAAGTCGAAACTCCCTCTAACTCGAACAAATCATGGTATCCCGTGAAAATTCGACTTAGGGGGAGTCCACTGTATATGTATATGTAAACTGAATGTACTCGTATGTAAACTGAATGTACTTGTATGTATGCATGCATAAAATATTTGAATATACAAGTACATATTTTATAAGTTAACAGAATGGGTGTTGAAAGAAAAAACAAATATACAATGTGCAACATTTTCATTGAATGTAAAGCACTAATCTACATATACAAAAGAATGGGAGCCTGTAAAACAATACCTGCAGATAAAACTAGTGTCTAACCTTTTGTTGCTTTGCATTGGTTTTTTGTGCGAGTATTTTAAAAGTAACCGAAAATACCGTTTAGTCAACAAAAAATCAAACATCTGTCCAATAATTCAAAAGTAATAGAAGAAATGGAACATCAAAATAAAGTTTCTTCTTTTCTTTATAAAAAATACTCTTCCATTAGATTTAGATTTTTAGATTAGATTTAGATTTTATTAATTCACAAATTAATTACAATTCGTTACAAAGATCGAAAAATCAAAAAAGCATGGCAATAAGCCGTCTGCCGATTGACAATTTTTTTTTTTTTAAAACCATTGCTACTTTATGGATTGCAATTTAATAAACGAAAAGCGCTATTCTTCAAAATTAGAAACTTTCTGTTATAATTCTTCGCCGATAGGCTAGGGCTATTTTACAGTACGCTACCAAAAGAGACGTTTGCGGTTCGTTGAGCTTACTTATGATTTCTTCATGCGAAATTTCATCTACTCCAAACAAGTGCCGTCTAGTTTCCCGGAGCGTAGGACATCTTCCCACGAAATGAAATATATCTTCCCTCTCCGCCATGTTACATATATTACACAAGACCGGTAGATCTTCTCTATGCGGTTGATAATTTAGGGGAAGTAGTTCAGCTCGCAGTTTTAGCATAAGTGATATTTCTTCGCAGCTAATACCATCGTGAAAGTAGTTTCGGTCTCCCAAATTATGATCCAACTGCCTATAAATAGATCGATGCAGTGACTCTAATGCTTCTCTTTCAAATTGTTGTCTGAAGTTAACATCTACTGCTGCTAACAACTGGTATAGCTTTGGCTTCCATGACTCCGTGCTTGCTTCATCCAAATCCAAGCTTATTCCACACTCGTGCGCTAGTTCGTTCCAATTTCTGTACCAACCATTATTGCATCGTAGTGCTTCCAGAGCAACTTTTCTTGGTAATCTTTCCAAAGGCATATTGAATACCTTTAAAATATAGTCCACCTGCAGTTTCAGCGTCTTTATAGCCAGTGGAGAAAGTCCAGTCTCTAGCATTATGGCATAGTTTGGGGTGTTAGGTAGTAAACGGAATATCTTTTTAATATAAAACCTCAATAGCTTTTCCACTTCCTCAAACCGCCTTCTGCCCATACCTGGGCCGCGTACAACATAGTTGACTCGGCAACAGCTTCAAAAACACGAAACTTACTGCTATGTACTATGCCTTTGTTGGCAAAACATTTTCTCCAAGTTGTATTTATCATGGTTTTGGCCTTTTGTAGCTTGCATTTTGGGTGTTCTTCCATGCTTAAGTTTTGCGTGAAAAGCATACTCAGGTAGTTATACTTTTTGACGGTCTCAATCTGTTCGCCGTTCAAAAACCATTTCTCGTTGCTACACATCCTTCCCCCACCTTTTTTAAAGATCATCGCCTTTGATTTTTCCAGGTTTATAATTAGGCTCCAAATTTTACAGTACTCATACAAACGGTTAATCATGCGCTGCAATGTCTCCGGGGAATTCGCCATCAACACTATGTCGTCTGCAAAAAGGAGCGCCTTTATCAGTGTCCCTGCAAACTCAACACCTTCAGGTAGCGATTCGATGATGTCATCTATGAACAGTGCGAATAGCAATGGGCTTAAAGTGCATCCTTGTCTAACTCCTGTGCTCGCTTTAAACCAGTTAGAAGCATTTTCTCCATTCCATACAGCTGACAGCGTCTCTTCATAAATGTTTTGTATTACCCTCCCAAACTTTTTAGACATTCCTTTGGCAAAGAGTTTATACATTAAGGAATCTCTTTTTATCGAATCAAACGCTGCTCTAAAGTCCACAAAGAATACATATAACTTTTTACGTTGCGCTATATAGGCTTCCGCAATGCTTTTGAGTACGAAAATGTGGTCGATGGTGGAATATCCTGCCCTGAAGCCAGCTTGGAATTCTTTAAGCAGACCATTAGTATTTATCCATGAGGTTAATCTTTTTTGTAGTACGGTTGTAAATATCTTATAAGATGCATTCAAGAATGATATGCCTCTATAATTATAAGGCTGGGACCTACAACCTTTCTTAAAAATGGGGAAAATCAACGCTTCTTTGAACTGTTGCGGCACCATACCATGCTCCAAAACGTTATTAAATAAGCCTTCCAGTGTCTTAGTCAGCTCAGGTGTTCCATATTTATAGAACTCCGTAGGAATTCCATCCGATCCCGGTGCTTTGCCATCTTTCAGACTCTTATATGCAACACCTATTTCTGCTACCGTAATTGGTGCATCTAATTCATCGCTATCGAAGGGCGGTTGAGCAAAGTGGAATCTGCATGGATCAGTTATTGGATTCGAAAGCTGCCTAAAGTGCTGAAATAGAGTATCGTTCCCTAAAGTTTCACTGATGATGAACTTTTTCCCATTAAGCTTCGCAGCGCATCTCCAAAAATCAGCTGAATTTTTACACTCGGAGAGCTTTTTGGCTTCCGCCTCATAGTGCAGTTTCTTTTTTCTTTTGCATAACTCCTTATATTTTGAATTTGCTTCTACATAAAATCTCCTGAAAAAATCCTCGCTAGAGTTTCGAAACAATTTCAGCCAAACGAATGAGTATTTTCTTGCCCTTTTGCATTCCTCGTCGAACCATGGTTTGTCGTTAGCTGGTCTATTGCCTATGTTATGTATGCTTGTCTGGTACGCCGCCTTGATGACATCTCCCAGTTGACCGACATCTACAGGCTGCCTTTCCTCCAAAAGTCGATCAAGGTTCTGATTATATATAATCCTTCTCTTTTGCCTCCATTTTAATTTAGGTAGGAGAGCCATTTCTTTCAAGAGGATGTTATTCTCCTGTACGTTAATTCCGAAAGTTATTATTATCGGCTGATGATCTGAGTACGGAACTTGCCCCACTTCGAAATCAAACACATAGCTGCGCCAGTCTCCTCCTATGAGTCCCAAGTCTATGACTGAGGTTCCTTGCTGCCCCACAAATGTGAATTCGCCGCATGCGTCCATTTCGCTTGTTCCATTCAAAATTCGGAGTCCAAATGTGTTACACATTTCCAGGAGCTTTCTGCCCCTAGCATTGCAGATACCGTCTTTCGATTTTCTGGATATGCCGGCTAAGGAATTCTCGAGTCCTGCATCTTCTCCAATTCTAGCATTAAGATCTCCTATAATTGCAATGTTCGAGGTAAAATGGCATAGCATGATCTCTTCCAAGTTTCGGAAATTCAGTTCCCAATGGTTGCCGTTGATATAGGCTGGCACTATTCGAAATAATTTGTCATCGAACTCCACATTCAAAATGATATTCTCACCCACAGTTTGAAAATTGCAGATGACACCTTCGAGTTTTTTCTTGAATCCAAAAAGACAGCCTCCACTTGCTCTTCCCCTATCATGTACTCTGCTCGCTGGTATCCACTTAAAATTATATTTCGAAAATTTATTTTCAAAGAAGCCGAAGTTACTTTCAGTTACGAAGGTCTCAAATAAAAATATAATATCGTATTCATAAATAAAATTATAAAAATCATTAAATAAAGACTTATTCCCTAAACCTGATATATTATATGAAATTATTTTATATGTAGCTAAATTTAATTGATTAATATTATTTTGGCAGACGGCTTTTCAATTAAAAACGTTTCTTTAAATTCCCCCCAACAGTTTGAGAACCTGCGATTGGTTTCCCCATATCTCCACCCATGAGCTTCTTCTATTATGTTTACCCTAATCAGCCCAGGTCTATTATTTCCCTAATGCACACAGGTCTTGACTCAAAGTCACCATATTAGGAAATTAGTTTGAAACAATAAAACATAATTATTAAAACTGATTTATTTACTTATATTAATAAAGAGATTATTTTTGTTGTGCATTTGTAATTTGATTGACCTGCAGGTTGATTTAAAAGTGATATGCAAGTGTGGCACATTATTGATTTCTCGGCGTGCTCGTTGCAGATATTCTTGTCGTATTTGCAATAAATTTGCATTCAAGCCCGATCTATTCCATTAGGACACATAAAGCATATTTTTTTCTTCCGAGAAGTACTTTATCTACAGAATCGTAAACCGTGGAGGGAACTATTTTAGCAATGGCATTTCTTAGTGGACGAGACAAATATCCGGTGACTAAGAGTCACCACCTGGGTGGATTAAGAAAAATTTAGAGAATAGCCGTATACTTTTGATATGGCAATGCCTTGCGGAGTATTTTTTTTTCCATTTTTACATAGTATTTATTTACTTATGGAGGGAGACAAGGTGAGGGAACGTGGCTGCAGTAACTTGATAAACTTAAGTAAAAAGAAACCAAAAGGCTGACTGAAAATCACCTGGTGGCAGATTAGCGTTAAACAAGAAATATAGTTGCAATTATTTTCATTAGCAATTTCTTGTCAACAATTACCGCAAACTTATATTTACATTGTTTACTTGCTTCTTCTGGAGAGTATTGGTTTCATGCATGCCTACTACACTTTATTATAAAGAATACTCCCATTTTCGGATCCAGATCCTTTCTCTGCTTTATTTTGTACTTTTCTTTGTCCTTTTACAGCCCCAAATCAAAAAAAAAAAAAGTATATAAAAACACAGCTCCAACCGTACGTATTGTCTGCATCAAACGCGTCCATTCACTATAAAGGATTTCTGTCACGTGAAATTTTCCTAACTGGTCGGAAATAAGACTCTCCATGAAAAAAAATGTCCAAAAAAACTTCGTATGACGAGTACGAACATTCTTGGAATTAACCTAATCAGTACAAATACACTAAAAATTACTGCACTATAATGTAAACGTACCAGTGGAATTCCGAAAATGTGGCTACTGTTGAATGTTAGGTGGAAGTCTTCCAACATATGGATGCTGAACATGTGCCTTTCGGCTAATTTTCTCAAATCATTGAGTTCGTCATTGGCTTCGCTAGTTCTTTAGCTCCTGTTGAACGTGTGTTTTTGCAAGCGATGAAAGTTTGGAAAAAGGAGAGGTCTGCTCATCAGATATCGACGCTATTTTAATTGTGGAGATCAATTTGGAATTTACGTGAATCGTCTTTCATGATCTTATTAAAACTCAACTGGAGCTGCTACGAAAAATTCCGAGCTAGGAGAAGTACAGTTTCAAACCAAGATAAGGTCAAGCCGAAAAAAGACCGGGCGCAGTGTCAACAATGTCAGTTGATGTGGGTAAAAGTCGATAAATTGTTCCGATTTTTATTTTCAATTCATTTTTGAACTTAACCTCTGATGTTGCACACACATTTTCCGCTGAAATACATGTGCTTTTTTATTCTTTGTTTTCAACGTAGATAAACTTTTTTATATTTTCTGTTGAAAATGAAATATCCTTTTTTTCGCCCAAAAAGAGTTGGTAGTACTAGTTATGATAAAGTGGTGCAGGTCAGCACTTTTATCAGTGTTCTTACAGGGCAGAGTTTGACAAGCTTATTAGAAGGTTATGAATATTTTTAAACAACTTCTGCAGGTGCTGCAAAGTAAGGCAACAGCTCATTAAGTGCCTAGGCCTAGCTCTCTCGTAACCACTCGTGTTGTGTACGTGATATTTTTGGCACGAATAGAAGGGACCTACAGTCCGTTCCGAAGGAGATTTTTAGTTTTTTGAGCTTTCTTGGGACAACAATACTCTCGGCTGTTTGCCAAACGTTCGCCAAAGGTGGGACCGTGAAAACAACTTTTAGTGTTTTCTGGGATTCGAACATGGAGCCTATCATTTTCATACAAGCTATCATTTGCTTCATTTGTATTGGTATTTTTTCCCCTCTTGCACGATAACTTGTGCGAAACTGCACCGATTTCGATGATTATTTATGCAGTGTTTTTTCCCAAAACATATGTGCATAGTTAGGCATGCAGCAAAATTGGAATACACATAGTTAAATAAACAATGCCACATATACCCGCTGCATGCAGTGCAGATCCCCACGATTTCTCTATTTCTTAATTCATTCAGCCAATGCTAACAAATCACAAGAAATGGAAATTTGCAATAAGCGACACAGACACAAAAACTTCCAGTATTACTAGTAAACATATAAATATCATATTATGAATCTTATTGCATTTCTTTAATTTTAATCTAAAACAAATTTAGTGGCACACAAATTTCCACAAACACTTCAGCTGTTAGTTAACGAATGACAGTAGCCGATGCGGTCGATGTCAAAAAATGTCTGCGCATGTGCTTCACTTGCAAATCTGAGCGCTGCACTGCTTGCTTACATATGTGTTTTGCGCTTTTACATTCTTTTGCATTCGTGAAGGAGTGATTTTGGTGTTTCAATTTGCAGGTTAATCTTGGAGAAATTGTCACAATATTCGCCGTGCGCTCATAAGAACTTTTACAAAATCTTTGTCTTTGTCTGGTCTCAGCGAATTTAAAAATACCGTTAATCTTTAAAAGTTACTCACAACATAGCATAAATCTGCAAAGATTTGAACGAATGTGCTAGAGAATCTTTCGCTTGGTTTCGGGACCTATTAATTTGAGTACCAAACATCTTAAGTATATTATGTACACGTTTTATATAAATTCGATTTAGCAATCGGGAGTAAGTATGTATGTACAACCCACTCGTGCACTTTATAACCTCTCAACACGTGTGTAATTACATTTCTAATTAAAAACAATTAGGCTGATATTGCTTGATTTTTACAATGAATTAAGTCAGACCAAAGTGTAGTTCAAGTTCAAGACAGTCTACTAAGATAGCAATTATAAAATTTATTTCTTTTTGTACAGAAAAATATGAACTTCGAATATGTATAAACTTCTGTCAGATGAAATTAGAATTTGGAAAGTCAAGTGATTTTATTTTGAGTTTTACAATGCCGCATGAAAAGATTAAATAATTTAATGCATGTACACTGTACATATTGTACTTGCACATTCATATGTGTACGTATGTGGTGTCCGTTTTTTTAATTTTCGGATTTTAAATTAATGCAAATCTGTTGAAATATTTATTTATTATTATTATTATTTTAATAAGTTACTTCAATGTATGCAGAAATCATACAGCCTGCGCAGTAAATTGTTAGCTGTGACGATAGCAGATGAATCCATCGCTCGACGGTAAGCCGCACATCTGTATTAAAAGGAAATCTATTATACTGTTCACATAGGCGGCGGCAGCATTTCGTGAGCCTCGATGGCAAGAATTCGGTCTGTGTTTGAGGAAAGATTTCGTGAGCGGTGAAAGTGGAAGAATAAAAAAAAAAATAGCCGGGTGTTGACAGCCGGTATAAACAGCATGATCATTTTTTTTCAATATTTCCTCTCAGTACTTCGTATGAAATTTCACCCCAATTCATAAGACACGTACAATGGTAATCCATCGTTTACATAGTGAAAAAAGACGTATACTTTAATTGCACCGCCTGCACTTGACTGTACATAAGTACTTGTACTGCTTCGGTCTCTCGGAAGCCCATTTCTTGAAATTTCACAAATTTCATCTTTAAAGCTCGAAATTTAAGACCCAAAAATAGGTGAACACCAGACGTTCGGACGGACGGACGGATGAACAGGGCCTTATCGACTCGGCTGCTTGCCCAATTTCGGAAAATATTCTATTCCCATATGTTTACAGCAAAGTAAAAAATATCAATCTTTGCTTTGAAAGATTAAAATTCATATGTACAAAATACATGCGCCTCTACGATCCCAAATCTTTTATTTTTTATTTATTTATTTATTTTTGCTTTTTCTTAAAAATGAAAGCCTAGAGCACTCAGACTCTTTGGCCCATTGTATCCCAAGCAGGAACCCTTACCTTACAATGCCAAATTCCTTTAATTGGAGAAAGAATTAATAGTATATATTGTACATAGATTGGACATTTTAGGGGTAAGTGAAATCAGATGGTAAGAAGCGGGCGATTACCAGTCCACAACGCGTAACACTGTACTACTCTATTTCTGAAGACCATCCGGAAGTCCGCGGGAATATGGAGTCGGATTGCTGCTAACAACAACAGCACGCATGGGCTTTATTCCGGACTAAAGTACGACGCGTCACCATCATACAGTGTTATGCCCCAACAGAGGTCTCGTCTGATGACGAAAAGGAGAGCTTCTACAATCTTTTAAGTGCCGTCTTCAACATAACACCAAATAAAGACATTGTCATAGTGATGGGAAATTTGAATGCCAAGGTAGGCACCGACAACGAAGGGCTCAAACATGTAATCGGAAAGTATGGACTAACCAATCGCAATGACAACGGCGAAAGGTTCGTGGATTTCTGCAATGCCAACCGCCTTGTGATAGGTGCCACCATATTTAAGCACAAGACCCGCCACAAATTCAGTTGAATTTTCAACGAAAGGCAAGCAACCTCCAATCCAATTGTCCATTTTGCCATTAGCCGTCGCTTTAGAAGTAGTCTCCTGGACGTCCGAAACAGGCGAGACGGGCAGATGTGGGGATACTACGAGATCACCATTTTATGATAGCTACTCTCCAGCTACGCACTACGCACTTCGAAGATCCCACGACAACACAAGAATACGCAAGTTTAACATCGATAGCCTAAGTGATCCCTTAGTGCGCTAACAATAAAGGGAGCACCTTTCGCAAGTTTTGGAATCAGCACCAACCAGGACTTGACGGTATTCCCGCAGAGCTCTTACGAGCAGCGCCAACAACATCGTAGGAGTTTCTGCTTCCAATTATTATGAGAACCCCTCCTGATGAGTGGAATGAAAGGGAAAAGGGAATGATCGTCAAGCCTCCTATGAAAGGAAATTTAATGGAGTGCGGGAACTGCAGGGTTATCTGTTTGCTGCCTGCTGTAGCTAATATAATAGCTAACATCATCTTGGAGGGAATCAGACAACATCTCGAAGACACACTCGACTGATGTCGAACAAGAAGGTTTCCGTTCTGGATCCTCTTGTGTCGACTACATAAACACCCTGCGGATTATCATCGAACAGTGCGTTGAATATCGATAGCCACTGCACCTGCTGTTCATCGATTTTGAGAAGGCGTTCGATATTGTCAACAAGGAGTTTATTTGACGTGCCTTACGCGGGAGAGGTGTTCCTGATAAATTAATTTGTATTATCAAAGCTACATATGAAGGGTTCAAATGTCACGTTCTGCACAGAGGGAGGTTACCTGAGGAATTTGAGATCTAAAGTGGGGTAAGGCACGGCTGTAGTCTTTCACCAATACTATTCCTATTGGTGATTAGCGATGTGCTTCGTGCAGCTTTGTCGACGAAAAACGGAGGAATTCGATGGACTCTTACATCCCAACTGAAACATCACGACTACGCTAATGTTGTATGCTTACTCTCTCATAGAATTATGGACCTCCACCAAATGACAGCAGATGTTGAGAGGGAGGCGTCATCGGGCTGAAAATTAATACGGGAAAAACTAAAATTATCAGCCTTGGAACAAACTCATCGGTTCAAATATGATTGCTGGACAACCGGTAGAGAGAGTAGAGGATTTCCAGTATCTTGGGAGTATAGTCTCGACCGATGGTGGAACTGAACTGGATATAGCCAACAGGATCGCCAAAGTAAGAAAAGGTTAACGGTAGAAAAGGAGGCATTGGCAGTTGGGGAAAAGCTGGGGAAAGCTGAAACATATTGCCAGAAACCGTACGAGATGGTGCGTAGGCGTAGTATAGGCCCTAGAATCCACAAGGGGATACAGGACATACTTGTAAGTAAGAAAGAATGAACCTTTTTTGTGCAGTTGTTGGAAAAACGTTGATATTATTCATTTTTCTTTTTATACTGAGGTGACTGATTATTGCTATTCACCACTGGGACTTGAACGGTTAACGAGCAAACACGCTATCCACTGCACTATTGCCACCCCGTATGCCCTCTGCCACTGACCACTTTTTCTTCTTTCACCGTTTTTATTAAAAATCATAAAAAAAACGTATTTTCAAAATGTGTAGGCATTCAATTCTTCTATATTCCAACAATACAAAACCTTGACCAAATATTCATACTAAGGTAGATCTGAATGTATTATAAAATAGATATGCGCCACCTCTTCATCAATTTCAAAATTGCCTATGACAGCATCTATAAAGACGAGTTATACAGAGCCATGTCTAGTCTCACTATCCCTGTCAAGTTTGCCTGTCTGTGCATGAAAGTGGAGAACGCACACTACTCCATCAAAGTCGGAAACAAAACCACAGAACCGTTCGATGTTAGGATCGGTCTTAGACAAGGTGACGCACTATCATGCGATCCGAGCCCAACGTACGAGCCTGGAAAGTCTTCGAATCCACTCCGGATGGACGGCGCAGTAGAAAACGATCTCACGGCAGGTATAGAGGAACCTCAACCAACTTGGCGTGTGCAACCTGGCTCATAACCGGGCTAGCTGAAGAAGTTTGTTGGTTTAGGCCTGGGTCCACGCAAACTGTAGTGCCACCTAAGTTAGTAAGTAAGTTTCTTCAAAAACCAAATTTTAATGAAATATCTGAAAAGTCAAGGAAATGCTCGCATTAAGTATAGTATAAGTAAAATGTTTTCATTTTACAACTCAACACCCACTTACTCGTAATAGACCGTGGTTGAATCATAAAGGATAAGGTATTATACGATTCATTGCAGACAGATTGTTTTGTTTTTTTAATTTCTGTTTTTCGCATTGCCTTTAATTTTTTATTGTCTAAAGTAGCGCTTTTTGCCTGAAGTTATTGATATCGGTAGCAAAGCAATAGTAATATTAATTGTGTTATACGAACTTCCAAGTCGGATGATATCAACTTAATACGTGCCTGAACATTTAAATCTCCTTATGTTCCATGTTGGTACAGTTTAGTCTGAAATACATGGAAACAGTAATAGAAATTGTGGATTGAAAAAAAACACTTAAATGGCAAACGTTAAGTACTCGAATGAATTACAGCATTGGAAAATCGACTTACAACCACTTTATTTGCAGTACAAAGTGGAATATAAAAGAGTAGTACCTAGATAATGTGAACTACAATAATTGAACCTATGCTCTTTATACTTCCGAATATGGTAAGTTTGCACATATGTGGGTCACTTTAAGGTGGCGTGGTTGTCTGTACTTGAGCTGGACAAAATCTATTAAGATACCATCTGCCATCTGTGCTAACTACTTAAAGGGCTAATTAAACTAGCCATCGATTCTTATGAAGTGTCAAATGCTTTTGATTACAGTATTCGACAGGTCTTCTAGGCTGAAGAAGACGAGCCCTCTTAGATGGAGCAATCTCTGGAGAAGTACACAGGAAATGGAGATTTGTTTCTTCCTCTCCGATAAGGACACTGATGGTGGTGGTGGAGCAATAGTTTTAGCAAAATCAATTCAGTAAACCCCATTCGGTTCAGCTTAGATTAGATATTTTTTAAGACTTAACGTTCCGTGCTGCCTACAGCGTGAGTAGATGTATCCAAATAACGAGAAGTATATATATATGTACGCATACTTTAACTTTGTCATCATTTTGAATTTTGCTGCTATTTCCTGTTCCAGCATTCTTGTCAGTCCTAGAAGTTAGTGGAGAGTCTTTGACTTCGAAAAATAATTTTAAAAAAATACTTAATTCGTATTACATAGAGCAAAGAGATAAAAAATTCACGTTTCGATTCACATTATCGGTTCTTTACATACGAGTACACTGTATAAACATAGCTAAATACATATAAAAGTATTGGGTTACTGAATTCTTTTCATTCAAGTGTAATTAATCTTATAAGGAATTTACTAATGGTATGTATTTATATTTGTTTTGTAGGCATTTTGGAATATATTTGGATATTTGGTGTAATAATTTGCGGTAGTTTTAAATGCATTGGGGTATTTTGGTGAAAGATAAAATGGGGTGTTAATTGGGCTTAAGATTTTCAGCATTTTGGAAACATTTTTTTCAGCTATGAAAAGAGAAATAAAACAATAAAACAAAAAAATACTGAAATGGATGGCAAGCGAAAAATACTCGAACGAATTATAGCCTTGGAGATTATGCTTACAGTGGCATTACGTATGTATTTGCGTGCAGATTTCAATGAAAATAAAAAAAAATATAAATAGAAATCCAGTGCGATGCAAAATATAGTACAGTGGCATATAACTGTACATATGTATGGGGTAAAGTGTTACTGAATTGTTATCAACGAAGTTTCAATCTTATCTGTTAGTTACATGCAAAATAATAATTATTATAAACGGTTCGACATGCTCAGCACTGCGCCACATTGACGTAACTCATTGTGATACTAAATATATATATATTTGGCGCAACAGCTCATCAAGTGCCTAGGCATAGCTTCTTGCATCGCTCGCACGAATGGAAGGGACAGCTTGCGCCGTATCCAAAGGGCAATTTTGTTATTGGGAAACTTTATCATGGCAACAATACGAGTACTCTCGGATGTTTGTTAGTGGTTCGCGAGAGATGGGACCATGAAAAAACTTTTTTGGTGTTTTCTGGGATTCAAAAATTGAACCTCATGCGCAGTGGTCCGACACACTAACCACGGATCTAAGAAAAGCAAAGATCGGAACACGGATAAGACAAAATACCATTAGGTGTTACGGGATGAACATTTTGGGAAGGTACCCAAAATACCGAAACGTACTTGGAATGCAAAGCTACAGCGGAAGCATTTACAATCAGCTGTAGATATTGCATACCAAGAGGCGTGTACTCATACTCTTTTAGATGAAAGGACCCTACGCCTTGGTGATGTAGGGAATTTGAAACCCTAAAGAAAAAAATGGGGAAAGCCCTTAATCATGCCATGAGAAGGGACAACCCTGAATCATGGGATGAGTAGGTATAAGGCGAAGAAGGAAGATTGAGAAGGAACTTTACGATGATGCAAAAGGGAGTTATGGAGGGAATTTTGCTCGAATATGAGTACCACATCTGAGGTCAATAGACTTCAGAAAATCCTTTCCAGGGATCCAGTTTCCAAAGTCGGACTCATTCCGGACAGAACGCGGGAGAAAGTGGAGACACTGGATAGTACAAATGAGGTCCTCATGAAAATACACCTTGCGGAAAGCTTTAAGGCAGATCAGCCCTGTGCTACGAGGAAACAAGGAGCAAATAGGATGGATAGGGTGGAAGCGGACCGGATAGCTACTTCAGAAGCGGTTAGAGGAGCGACAGCAACGTTTTCCCATTACAAGACCAAAGGACCGGATGGAATTTTTCCATCTTTAATGCAAGTAGACTTAATTCGATCTAGGCTTAGGGTTATATACGTTACTTGACTAGCATAGGCTAGATACCGGTAACATGGAGAGAAACAAATGCGGTGTTTATTCCAAAACCGGAAAAGAAGGAATGCACAGAAGCGAAATCCTTCAGACCGGTCAGCCTAACATCATTTCTGTTGAAAATAATGGAAATAATTGTGGTGGAGCATATGGAGAAATTTGCGCTAAATGTGAATCCTTTGAACAGTAGACAATGTGCGTATAGAACTGGCAGGTCTACGAAAATAGTGCTTAACCAGGTTGTACGCATTGCGAAGGAAGAGATACATACCGGAGGTACTGCAATAAACACATTAATGGATATTCAAGGTGTCTTTTATAAAATACTCTTCGAAAACCTGAAATTAGCCTTAGATATATGCAAGTTTAACACATTGGTGGTGTAATGGGTCGACAATATGCTGGAAAATGGGGCGATAAATATTCAGACGAGAACTTCAGGGCTTAGAGGAAGGGTTAGCAGAGGCTGCTCACAGCAATCTCGCCGAGGTCAGCATACTGGATGTATACGATAATAGTTAGACCAATTATCTCATATGCGTCAGTTGGCTGGTGTGAAAAAGCCTCCCAGAGAACTGTAAAGAAAAATAACTGGTTAAATGCCGACTAGCACCATTCATAGAGAAGTTTAAAGCCTGGAGCTGAAATGTGTGGTACCGTTATCTACAAGTCATGGTGTACAGCGATTGCAGTTTTCTTATTAACCTGGCCTTAAAATGAAAAAAAAGGTAACATTGCGCATATCTGCAAGAAAGAGCTTTCCAATGGTATAGGTTAGGTTAGGTTAAGTTGAAGTGGCTGCCAGCTAAGAATCGCCAACACACTTAGACCAATAATAGGTCCATTATGCTACCACATGGATCATGGGAGAAATTTCTCCTACCTACTCGTTAAAGCATTCTGAACTTCTTATGAAGCGCAGGAGGCTTTTAATATCAATGTTTTTCAGGTCGCCTATGTCGTTGTAATAGGGGGCTCCTAGGTGAAGCTTCCTTATATGGGAGAGAGCTGGGCAGTGGCAAAGAAGGTGAGGAATAGTTCTTCCTCTTCCTCATCCATGCAGCTTCTACGAAAGTCGTTCGCAAAAACGCCTAGCCTTGTGTCGGCCAAATTTGTTTTGTCGCTAGACATGTGGGTTCACTTGTCCACCTAAGGTTCGTACTCTCGATAGCATCCAGCTTAAATTTGAGTTTGCAGGTAGCGATTGGTATACCTAAGAAGCCTTTTGCCGGCAGGATGGGTATAGTTGTTCCTATTCTGGCGAGTTCGTCGGTCTTACAATTCCCTGGAATGTCCCTATGCCCCGGCACCCAACACAGGTGAATATTGAACTGCTCAGCCATCTCCATGAGAGACGAGCGGCAGTGTAGAGCTACTAAGGATTTTATAGAGGTCGATTCCAAGGATTTGATTGCTGCTTGGCTGTCTGAAAAGATGCGTATATTTTTAGCAGATATCACGTTTTTCCTAAGCCAAGACAAGACTTCTTTAATCACCAAAGTTTCCGCCTGGAACACTCTACAATGATTTGGAAGACGGAAGGAGAGCTTAGATTACGCCTGTCAGAGAAAACACCTCCACCAACCCTGTCCTTAGATTTTGAGCCGTCAGTGAAGAAGTGGATTGACCCATCTTCTAAAAATGTATCATCATTCCAGAGTGATCTGGAGGGGATGGTGACGAGGAAGTTCTTGTCAAAATTTAGACGTGGGATGGTGTAGTCCGTGTTTTCGGGAGAGATTTTGAGTTTATTCAAAATGGAAGCGTGGCCAAAGTCTCTTCTTGACCACTGTTGGGTAGCTTCGAGGCGAACGTCTGCATTCGCTGCCATTTGCTTGCTAAATATATCGAGGGGTACCAGATAAAACAAAATGTCCAGTGCCGCAGAGGGGGTTGTACGTAGTGCTCCGCCTATGCACAGACAAGCTGTGTGCTGGACCTTACTTAGATAATCGCGATTTATAGCTTTTTCTTAACCTGTCCACCAGACAATGACCCCGTATGTGAGTATCGGTCTAATGACCGAGATATAGAGCCAGTGAGTGATTCGGGGTTGTAAACCCCATCTATTTCCAATAGCTTTTTTGCAAGAGAAGAGTGCTACTGTAGCTTTCTTTACTCTTTCTTGAATATTAAGTTTCCAGCTTAGTTTCTTATCCAGGATGAGACCCAAATATTTTGCTGTGTTAGAGAAAGTTAAGCCGATACCATTTAGAGACGGAGGGTCGACTTTATATTTCCTGGAGAAGAGTACAAGTTCAGTTTTGTGGGGGTTTACACCCAAACCACACCGAACTTCCCATCTAGTGAGCTTGTTTAAAGCGTTTTGTAGGAGTTATTTTAGAGTATTTAGGTGCTTTCCTGAGACAGCTAAAGCAACATCATCTGCATAAGCGATCGCCGTGCATCCCTCGCCTTCCATGATTAACAATAGTTCATTGATCACCAAGTTCCATAAAAGGGGGGATAGAACACCACCTTGCGGAGTGCCTCTACTGACAGACCTTCTGGTAGACGTCCCACCCAGCTTAGAGTTGATAATCCGACCATTAGGCAGTAGATTAATCAGTTCGCAAAGTGAGCTGTCGACCTTCAGGTCTGAGAGTGCATCTGCTATCGCTGATACATTGACATTGTTGAAAGCGCCTTCTATATCCAGAAAGGCAACCATTGTATACTCCTTATGAAACAGGGAATATTCTGTTTTACGCACCAGTGAGTGCAATGCCGTCTCCACTGATTTGCCTTTGCAATATGCATGTTGGGCCTCCGACAGTAGTTTCTTGTCAATACTGCTGCGTAAATAGATATCAATCAGTCGTTCTAATGCTTTTAAGAGGAATGATGATAGACTTATCGGTCAGAAATCTTTTGGATTTATGTGAGAGCATTTGGCCGCTTTGGGTATGAAGACAACTTTTACTTCTCTCCATATCTTTGGGGTATATACCAGATCTAGACAATTTCTAAAAATTGTCTCAAGCATCGGCAGGATTACTTCTGCAACTCGACAGGTATAATGCCGTCTGGTCCCGCGGATTTGAAGCTGTGCAGTGCCCACTGAAGCTTGCTCTGTGTAATCAGTTTTGAGGAGTTTTTTTTTTTGCGCAGATGGTTTGCTGAAAACCATATTGCTAACAACTTGGGAACTGCCTGGGAAATGAGTGTCAAGCAGTAAATTTAGCGAATCTTCGCTTGAAGTAGTCCAAGACCCATCGGTATGTAATGGTGTATAATTTATGAAAATTGCTTCAGTAGAAATGCCGTAAAAGGGATCACAAAATTCATGTTTGCTTATTAATATAATGATGATGATAAATAACCACTGGGGCACGGCGCCCACTATTGTATTAAATAGAATAATACATATATAGGAGGATAGGAAAAAATTAGCTTATAAGGTAAATATGGATGTAATGCGTAGGTTGTATAAAGGAAACAAGTGTCTTTACACCATTTTAGCATAGGATGGCTCATCTTGACATACGTATATATTGGAATATTTAGAGCTAGGCGGGACCTTTTAAGTATTTTGGGATGTATTATACTTTGGTTTATTCTAAAATATGGATGTAATGCGTAGATTGTATAAAGGAAACCAATGTCTTTATTGTACTGTATTATACACATTTTCTAACAAAACTCAAAATATCTCAGAAATACATTTTGTTGACTTGCACCACTTTAGCTTACGATGGCTCATTTGAAATATATAGGAATATTTAGTGCTAGACGGAACATTTTAAGTATTTTGGGATGTAGTTTGATTTATTCCAAAAAGCAATTTTATATTGTTTTTTAACTTGGAATGGTTTGAAAAATGTTGGCATATACTATTGATTCATGTTTAATATTTGTATTTAGTCTAAAATAGGAAATAGCGGCAGTGATTTTGACAAACAAGTGAAGGGGAAAGTGTCATACACAAGCGGCATACGTTAAGACTAATTAAACAAGACAACAACGAAAAGTTTGAAAAAATGTTAGTATATTGAGTTAATAATTGAATTGAAGAAGGAAGAAAGAGAAGAGAAAATCCCGCGCAGAAAGAGAAGAGCGCACACAGCCTCCCAGCTCAAGGAAATCGAAAAATTTTGCGATTTCTTCAATCTCTTGCTGAAACGGGTGCTAACACAGAAGGCATTATCTTCCACAAGTCCGTCCAGTTGCTGGACGAGGTAGTTCACCTACCTTGGAATAAATATTAATCCCACAAACGACACGTTCATAGAGATGCGAAAAAAGCCCTAGGAAATTCTACTACTTTGGTTTAGCAAAACAACTGTGCTTAAAACTCTTAACTTGACGAACTAAATTAATGATCTACAGAACACTTATCTTATCAGTCCTGCTATATGACGCCGACTGCTGGACGATAAGTGAGAAAGCTGATTCAATATCGAATTCTTTCGATTGAAAAATACTTCGTCGGATATTATTTCCCGTGTATAAGGAGGATGAATGGAGAAGGAGATTCAACCGCGAACTCTATAAGTTGTACCAAGATGTGGATGTAGTCCAAAAAGCTAAGATGCATCGACTTTTTTCGCTTGGCCACATCAACAATGCTCCAGCTAACGGAATCTTCGAATCACAGCCCTCAGGCTTGAGACAACGAAAACCACAGAACCCCAGGCATAAAGACCAAGTAATTGCGGATGTCAGAAAACTTGGTCTACGTAACTGGCAGCGTGCGTGTAACCAACGAAGATGAGGGATGCTGTGTCTCAGGCAACGACCTTACATGGTTCGGGAGCCCATTATTTAAATAAGTCAATATGATCTGTTTGAGACTCTAACATATCACTTACTATAGGAAAGTCGCTGAAATAATATGATTCTAAAGCCAGGAACATCTGGCATCAGGATTTGAACAATGAACCATTAGCGCGGCAATCGATTACGTTACTACTTCACCATTGCCACACCCTCCCTATACACTGGTATAAGCGTATAGTCATACGGAATTCAGTAATGAGGATGTTTGATTCAAAATAATATCTAAATAATACAACGTTTCCAAAATAAAGTATTGTAATAACAGGTATAGCAAATTGACATGGTACATTAGAAACACAGACTTTCATTGCGACCCTAAACTATAGACTGTTGCAGGAACTATTGTGAGATGACACATACTTATGTATGTAAATGAAGATACGATCGGATTTACTCGAAGACTGAAGCCCATCAAAAAACATTACCTAATTGCTGTCATCTGAAACTATAATTATTTATTTTGTAATTTTGTATTTAATGTAAAATTTTGTTTATAAAAATATATATGATATTAAATGTAAACTGCTCGTTAGTGTACTAACCATTTTTATAGTTTCAATAAAAATAAAAATTCATTCTTGTGTAATGCTTTCATTTTGCGGCATGTGACCGCGTGTGATACGATACCATTAAATTCTACTTGTTTCCACTTCTTGAGTGGTTTAATCGCGCTTATGCTGGAAGTTACTGGCAGTATTCCGGAACTTAAAGCTTCGGATTACTAATGCGGGTTCGCACCAATGCAGTTCACCTGCACTGCCGGTTCAGCACTCACACGAAATGTTACTTTTATCATCCAAGCCGATCTTTATCTGAGATCGGCAAAGAATTAACTGAATTCTTATGGGACTCGATTTGAGATTTTCATGCTTTATTTGATCTGCTTCCAGCTATCTATATATACATAGGTATATAGCTATACATAAACTGTGTTCTGCCTCATACCGAAAAAGTTTTTTGACAGCTTTCCAGTGTTAGTCCGCCCTCTCTTACACTGCAGTGGTTCAAGTGGACTAATGTTTTTCAGTGAATTTTCTTTTGTAATCTAGAGACCATAATTACCAACTGAAAGCAACTAACGAATTCTATTTTTCTTTTCTTTTTCTTTCAGATCCAGGGGCAGTTTATTTCATTTTAAATCGAGAAAATAAAACCCGGCTATATTAATAAGTTCGTATTTTTTAAATTGTTTCCACCATCAGTGCATACATGAACAGGCATCTTTTTCTTAAACAATCACCTGTGTGTATAAATAATATTTGGAAATCATATTAGTGATTGCACAAAAGTCACCAATTTCACAAACAGTCGCCCAATGTCAAAGATTTGACCAAAATCTGCCCACATACGAATTGTTGATAAAAAGTGGTTTTCACACGGGCCATCGTGAGTGTGGCGATTAGATTACGATATCAAAGTAAAAAAAAAACAATAAATCAGCCAATCAAGCGCTTTTTCATCAGTTTCTAAATGTGATCACAGCGCCATCCACCTATGTAGTACATACATACATACATCATTCACAATTCGTTCACTTTCCTTTTCTATCGTGTTTATCAACACAACGTGTGGCCGCATAAAAACACTATCTACACACAATCAAAATATGCAAATCGTAAATAAAAACAAAACGAATCAAAACATAGAATGCAAAAACGAAATACAAAATCACCGACGACGATTACATAAATACTCACCAACAAAAATTTCGAGAAAAAGAAACTAAAACAAGAGATACATATGTATATACACCTTATGCACATATTCATATGTAAGGTATGTTGCTCCAAAGTCGATTTTCAAATGATGAAAGGAGGAGGAGGAGGAAAAAACGTAATTTCCCCGCATTATACCTCATATGGGATAAAGAAATAAAAACAAACCCAAGGGAAACGCTCCACATAGCTTTGCGCTACCACCATACCATAACTACCATAAAATATAGCCACAGCCAGTGCTACAATTGTTAGACAATCGTTATGATGTTCGGGTTAATGCGTGCGTACTCACCTAAAGGTCAATTTGACCATGTCCAGGAAACTTAAGGATGCCATAAAGGTAATTAGCACTATGTTTGCATTCAGGCTAACAAAAGAGTAACGAAATACGAGAAGATACGTTAAAATGAATTATTTCGTTTTGACACAACAATTAGTGATAGTTGTAGCAATCTGCTCTCACTTTACTTAAGGCCCGACGCGAACTGAAGCAACCAGTTGAGAAGAAAGTCGATTGAGCTAAGTGGAATGGTGAGAGTCCGGCAACTAGAGATATACATATGTATATAGATAGTGACGACATTACACAAACCAGCTGAGTGAGTGGTCTTTGGATGTTTGTTGATAACGCGGTTCGTCATCATAGCTGAGATCTAATTGAAGAGTTGCCGTGGTATGAATGTACTTTAAAAATGTTAGTGAAGAATATGGAAACATAACATTTGATTAAAAGTATACTTTTGGGATATAAAAAAATTAAATCGATTTGCTGAAGCCTACATTTAGTCATTACTAGCTACCCGCGCTTGCCTTGTTTCGCCCGCCTTCCGCTTTTAAAACAAAAAAGTATTTTCTTAGAAGACCTTTTTTTTAGTCCATAGATAGCCTTATTGCTAGGATTTAATAAAAATGTAAAAATATTAAGGATTATATCCAAGCTACTCAAGTCAAGAAATGAAAACGTGAACAACTGCATACAGGCGATACTATGTAAGCTCAATTCCCCACCAGAGCAAACACAAACATGTAGACAACCCGTCAAGCAGCTACATGCGAGTATAACTGAAAAGAAAACCGAAGAATAAGAAAACAGAAGGAGTACTATTACCATTTCGTCACCCAGACGGCTCTGCTCTTAAAGATTGCGAAGAGTGAGCGAAAGGAGAAAAAAGAAAAAGAATATTACCTCCACTGAGTTCTGATTCGAGATCATGAGGGAGAAAAAATTAATTAAACTCGATGTTTCTATATTATTTTGGTAGGCAGCTAGCTTGAGATGATACTTAGTCAAGATAACTTCTAGGAACATCAATAGTATACATACATAGGAGTATGTACATGTTTAGGTAGTTTAGAATACGGAAGTATTTAATTGAATAGTCTACTTTTAGGATGCAGAGGTATTTAATGAATTTCTCAAAGCCTACATTTGGTCATTATTTCAAATGAATTTTATTGCGGGTTGCCAACCACGGTAGACAAAAAAGGTTTTCCCAAAAACTCATATTGAGCAATAACTTTTAAAAAATTTTATTTTTTTTTTTTTTTTTTTCGAGGGTAGGTGAAAATCTTCAGCAAGACACTATGAGGATCGACAGCGCGTGCTCATAGTAGTGTGGGATTCTTACCCACTAAAAAACCTCCCTTCAAAACGGACTTGTTTTTATTTTTACTATAACTAAGTATTCGACTTATCAAGTAGTTTTCGTTTCACGAAATAATGACGTTTTGCAGGTAGCTTCCCATTAGAAGTTCCTGCTAGCTCCGCAGTTTAGACGCGGTTACTTAATGCGCTAAGTCCAAAGGTTTGATTCTTTGTAGACGGCGTACTAAATTTCTTTCATCCAAAACTTGGAGGACTGTAATATTAACGTGACTTTCTAGTCGACTGTTATGTTTTCTCGCGTAGTTTTTGATTTCGTCTTCGATTGTTTTAATGCTGAGATCTCTGTGGATATCGCTATTTCGGATATACCATGGCGCATTAACAATACCCCTTAGCACTTTGTTCTCAAAAGTTTGTAAAACTTTAATGTTACTTATACAACCCCAGAGTTGTATACCATATGTCCATACAGGCTTTAGCACCTGCTTATATAAAAGCAGTTTGTTATATATATTAAGCGTGGAATATTTTCCAAGTAACCAATACATTTCTCTATATTTATTATCTAATTCTTTGCGTTTTTTCTTTACGTGCGTTTTCCATTTCAGCTTTGTATCCAGTGTCATTCCAAGATACTTAGCCTCGTTTGCAAACGGGATTTGAACCGAGTTTGAAAAGATCGGCAAATTATTTATTTTCTTATATGTAAAATTTACATGAACAGATTTAGTCTCGTTGAGTGCGATTCGCCAAATCTTTGTCCATTCATTTACTCTATCCAAAGCTTCTTGCAGTTTTTCTGTAGTATCTTCGACCGTTGTACCTACTGTCAAGATAGCAGTGTCGTCGGCAAATGTAGCTAGCTCAGTGCCTTCTACTTGCGGTATATCACGGGTGTATAATAGATATAAGACTGGACCAAGAACGCTTCCTTGCGGCACCCCAGCCATTATTTCCTTAAAAGAGGAATATTCATTTCCACATTTGACTCGGAATAGCCTATTCGTAAGGTAGTTCTTCAAAATATTATATAGGAGCTCTGGGAGAACTTGTCGTAATTTAAACTTTAAGCCTTCGTGCCAGACCTTGTCAAAAGCTTGAGAAACGTCAAGGAATACGCTTGAACAAATCTTTTTTTCTTCAAGTGATTTTTCGATTACATGTGTTATTCGATGTACTTGTTCAACTGTAGAATGCTTACTTCTGAATCCGAATTGATGATCCGGGATGAGATGCTCTTCTTCTATTACCGGCTGTATTCGCCTAACCAATATTCTTTCGAACACTTTGGGTATAATTGGAAGAAGCGAAATCGGTCTATAAGACGTTTTTTCATTCGGCGGTTTTCCGGGCTTAAGGACCATTATAACTTCGGCGACTTTCCATTGACTGGGAACATATTCTAGTCTAAGTGCGGCGTTTATAATGAACAGAAGCCTAATTAGAGCTTTTCTTGGTAGTGCTTTAAGAACCTCTCCCGTAATTAGGTCGTATCCAGGAGCTTTCTTACGTTTAAGTTTCTTTATTTCTTCCTTAAGTTCGGCAAGTGTTGCATTTTTTATTACGCTATTGTCCATATACGACGAATTTATATTTTCAATAAGAGCTTGTCCATCAAACGGTTTGAAAGTTTCTTCCAGGTGGGCGGCAAAAACTTGCGCTTTCTCTTTATCACGCCTGGCCCATTCGTCTTGATTTTTCCTAATTGGGGCGGCTTGAATTTGAGGTTTTTTAATACCTCTTATAGCCTTCCAAAGCGAATAGTTAGAATCTTTTTCTGCCGTTAAGTTTTCTAGGTAAGTTTGTATTTGATTTTTCTTAAGGTCTGTAATACATCTTTTTAGTGAGTTGCACAAACGGTTAAGATGTGCTTTATGTTGCGGAGCCCGAGTTTGTTGCCATCTTTTACGCACTTTTCTCTTCTCCTTAATCATCTCTTTTATTTCCTGCGGATAAGTTTGAATGTAACTCGCCGGGGTTCTCTTTGGTTTGGGAGTATTCTTCCACGCGGCATCCTGTAAGATTTCGACGAAGCGATCTACTTCAACTTCAAGTTCATAGGGCGTTTTAAGTGATACGCTCAGCTCAATATTTGCTTCAATATCTTTTTTAAAGCCATCCCAATTAGTTTTCGCGCCGGTTAATCTGGCCGGTCGTACTTTTTTAATCAGAGCTTCGCTTATCGTCATAATGATTGGAGAATGATCAGAGGAGAGATCAAAGCTTTCTTCAACTTTTATACAGTTGCCAGATATTCCTTTAACAACAAAGAAATCAATCAGATCTGGTATCTTATTTCTATCAGTCGGCCAATATGTTGGTTTACCCGTCGAGTAAAAATCACAACTGTATTGCATCCCCGCATTATAAAGCATTCTACCTTTCTGAGAGGCGTACCTTGAGCCCCAGAAGGGGTGTTTCGCGTTGAAGTCGCCACCAATGATAAAATTTGGTTTAAGGAAGTTGAATATATTTGTGAAATCACTTTCTTCAAGTTTACATCGCAGTGGACAATATATAGACGAAATGTTGAAAGCAAAATGTCTATTTCTAACGCGTACCGTGCTTACTTGCATTGCTTCTAATTCAATCTTTTTTTCTGCTGAGTGTTCGATAGATTCTTTTATAAGCAAAGATGATCCGCCTCTGGCTCTTTCCGATGGGTGAAAGGCGTGATACACGCTATATCCCCTTATCTTAATATTCGATTGATTTGTCAGATGAGTTTCACAGACTAAGCATATATCAATATCTTTTTCTCGTATAAATATTTCTAACTCGTCGAGTCTTTGTATAAGCCCGTTGGCGTTCCAAGTACAAATTTTAAGCGTTTCTTTCATATTCTGGTTGAAGTGGGCGTGTTATGAATGTTGTTTTCTAGTGCAACTAGTCTCTCTCACTTTTAAAAATGGTCTTAGAAATCTTTAGGTGTTCTGTGCTTATACCCGATCCAGTAGAGTGCATATATTCATTTTTATACATAGCTTGTAAAATAGAGAAATAATAAAGATGGACCTAAGAAAGTACATATGTATGTAAATAGTTTATTATGGTAGGGTTAATCCAGCCAAACCCTGGAGTGTTCTGCAGGAGTATGAGATTGATGGTTTCCTGTTAAGGGTGATTCAGTCTTTATATACAAACTGTAGAAGCTGTGTTGGGGTAAACGGCGTTAAATTTATATCTCTTACTGTGGGCGTTGGACTTCGCCAAGGGTGCGTTTTGTCACATGTCCTCTGGTATATATGGACTGGATGTTGCAGCGCCGCCGTTGCGGAAAGGTTTCAAAGTGGGAGACTTAAGGATTAGTCATCTGCACTTTGCGGATGATTTATTCATCCTTGGGTCCTCTCAAACTGAACTTCAGAGCGCACTTCAAAGGTTTGTAGCCGCTTGTGATGATGCTGGAATGAAGGTAAACGTGAATAAATCGGAAGTAATGGCCGTATCCAGAAATACTATTCAGTGCACTCTGCATGTTAGAGGGGTCCCACTGAAGCAGGTGGATAAGTTTAAGTATCTTGGAGTCATAGTCACGATTGATGGAAAAAGCAATGCCGAGCTGTTAGAATTTTTGACGGTGGATTCATTTTGAGAGACCTTGGTCAATCTGCTATAAGGAAAGCCGAACCTAGTGTTCCAGCTAAATTACTGGTTTTTAACTCGGTATATGTTTCAACTCTCACCTATGGTCATGCAATTTAAGTAAGAATAATATCGCGGATATAAGCTGCTGAAATGAGGTTCCTTCGCGGTGTTGCTGGCATAACTCACAGGGATCGAGTGCCCAACACCAGAGTACGGGAGGCGCTCAATGCTGGGCAGCTACTTCCCGAATTTATACTTCAACGGTTTGGCCACGTAGTGCGTATGCTCCCAAACCGGCTTTCAAGAAGTGTCGTGATTGCGATGCCATCAGGTAAGCGACCCCTCAGAAGCCTAGAAATAGATGGTTGGATCAAGCCCGACGTCTCTCCTGGAGCTGCTTAGAGATTCCTCCTGATGAGTTGGAGTCAAAGGCGGAGGATCCACCTGAGCATCCTACCCCCGCGCCCCCCATGAAGTATTAGCGAGGCATTGAATATGTATGTATAGTTTATTATAAACCATAAAAACGACAAATTAACGAAATATCAGCTGCGAATCATATGCTTCCACTCATCCTTGGCTAAAGATCGCAGTAAAGGCATGTATTATCCGTGGTCAGGGGCTTCACTCTGTATTGCTACTCGAAAGTCAAATTTTTGCGAAAATGCTTTGCGATTCTAATCTTAGCCGGTACTCTGTATGAAAACAGAATCAAATGGAAGTATTGCCAACTGGGACTATGAAATGTGCGAATCTAGCTTCGAGTATCGAACGTTGAAATGTTACTTTGAACCAAATTTCGTTCCAAAGAATTTTTGTTTTTTTTGTATTTGAGAAAGAAAGTTAAGTATATGTTATAGAAATAGAACTGGATGTTGTCGAATTGCGGCTCAATCAAAATGACACACAAGGAGAAAGAATAGAGCGGAGGCGAATTAGAGAGAATATAATGGAGCTAAGTGATATGGAGCTAATTGATAAAAGAGAACAAAAATATAGCAGTGGTTGGTTCAACCCGAAACTGAGAGTAGTAAGTAAGAAATACACGGTATAACCGTATTACCGACTTCTGTTGTACCGACATCGGCATACTGTTGTATGAAGCAAACACATACAGTTTGGGTACGACTTGCGTGCAACCAGATATTTTATTTAGCCATTTTACACATACACACCATATAATTTCCATACAATTTGTGTATGTGACAGCGGTTGTACAGTGAAGACCATGCGACCATACGATATCGGTACAACGGTCGGTTGTGTGAATACACAGGACACAATTATCACACACAACACCAAAGCTGTCAAACCGTTGGTACAACCGTTGTATCGTGTATTCCCCACTTTACTCATTCTATCCACTGCTACGGTGAGATCCAGCAAATATATTACTTTCTCTTCAAGAGAAGTTAAGGTGGAGCGTTTACAATTGATTTTTGGTGGACTGCCTTCATGTTTAAAAACACGTTTTAATCAAGTAACAAAAGTATTTTGTGTATATCACTTTCATTGTATTTTAAGTTAAAAATAACTTTTTATGTCATAAAATACTTAGATTTTAAAAGAAACATAAATGCTTACTTCAATATCCGCAAACCAAATAGCAATTGACGAATGGTAATGTTGGAAAACCCCCTCTGGTATGAAAAAAAGAAGCTTTATTCTTCGTATGTTATATTCCTGTAATTAAAAACTATATTAGTAACAATAACACATGTACTAGCAATAAAATAAACCTCTTGTCCCAGTTTCAAGGGATGAAACTTTTTTGGCGCCTACGACTACAATTGGGGTGGAAAATCCTTTGAAATGTTGTCGCAGTTGTGTAGTATATCTGTAATTAAATATAATATTAATAACAATTAGTTATATAATTACTTAAATACTGTTTATTAGATATTCCGAGAAATAAATTTTAATAAAAAATAATAAACTGTTGAATTGGCTGGAACTGTGTCACTTTCGATGATCGATGGAACGGGGGAAAGACTTGGAACACTTCAATTATTGTATTTCTGCAATTTAAAAGTAATATTATTAACAATTATAGCGACAATATAAACAAATAGATTTACCTCTAAAAAATCGCGGGTGTTTTTTCTAGTTTGACAGATACGTTGTCTGGACTAATCTTCTTTTTTTTCACGCCAGAGATTTGCCTCCAGTTGTCAATAGAACAAAATGATGCGAATTTGAGTTACTTTGACGTTTCGTTTAGCAATACAGAGTGCCAGATTTGCGATAAGAAATTGACATTGAAGTTGGCAACTAACGTTTGTTCGATTTTCATAAATTCGGATTTGCGATTCGCATTACAGAGTGACAATTCTGCGAATTCGAATGATTTGACTTTAGATTAGCAATACAGAGTGAGGCCCCAGGCTTCATTCAACTTTTTTTTAATACAGGCCGATTTTGTTTGGCTGTCATTTTAGTTTTACTGCCATTTATCAGTTCATATTTGAAAGATGTGAAGAGTGATCGATAACGATTTACTCGTATTATGGAGCATCTAACTCCACAACAATGTGTTGAAGTTATCAAAACATTTTATTTAAATAATTGTTCAATTGTGAATATGTGAAGAAAATTGCGTAATTTTGTTGATGTTAATCATACAATTTGCACGACGGTTTCACAAAAAACGGCTTGTTAGGTGGGTCAATACGAAGTATCTTTTAAAGGAATATCAAGAAAGGGTTCAGGTTCAGGTTTTCATGTTGTTGACTTCTTACCACTAACTATCATCTCTTTAACAGCCGGTAATTTACTTTGAATTGAACTATAAACAATTTTTAACCTACCTACAACTAGTATCGACCCAAACCCAGAAAATGTAAAGTTTGAGAACAAAAATACAGTTTAGGGAACAATGTCGTATATGAATTTTAGCCGTTGGCGTTGGTTGGCTGAAATTTGAATTTGAAAAAGTGAATAAGAACGGCGGATGACAGATGTTTAAAAGCCCACTCTAAAAAATGAAAGGTATTTTTGGTTGTTTTAAAGTTAGCGCGAGGTGATAACTATAAAGTGTTTTGGGTTTTACGTCGGCAATAAATAGGAAAACATTAATATTGACTTTGTTACGTGCTAAAATCCTTTTAAAGTGTAGTTTTTGGGACTATAATTTTGCGCGATGTTAAAGACCATGGCTGAAATTCATATGGAATATGAAATTCATCATTGTTCCCTAAACTGTGCTTTTGTTCTCAAACTTAAAATTTTTGGGTTTGGGTGGATACTAGTTGCAGCTAGGTTAAAAATTGTTTATAATTGAATTCAAAGTTAAGTACCGGCTTTAAAGTACATGGATACTCGGCCATCGGATACGAACAGAAGTTAATGTACATATGTTCTAAAAATTCTTCAGGCATGTGAATAGGTCTTCTATAGTCGATTTTTTATAATCAATGCATTAACCATATAAGGTTTCACCCAATTTTTAACGGCGTATCCTACAAATAAGCAGATTTTGCAGAAATCCCCTAAAGGTCAAAGAAACAACATCCCATTAATAAAAGGCTTTAATTTCAGCAATCCAAACCCACCTTATTAGAACGTGCTTATATCATAAGTGATAGTTTATAATAGGAGGTCTATCCCTTTAATATCGATTGTAACCATTTCATAGGTTTTACGTGAATTTATATAATTGGGCCATCATTTTTACTTGGGCATATGTATTTGAATGGCTGGACATTTCATGTCTGAGCATTTCACTGAAGATGGCGCATTTCTGCACTCAAAATTTTGGCATTCTGACATAGCACAATCGCATCATCACCTCATCGTGGTACCCACGGGATAGCTATCTGATAGTGAAATAACGACGAGCGTATGCTGAGTCTGACGATATATGTATAGCTGACCACTCAGACTTGCGTAAGCACGTCTGGGTGAACGTCAGCGCACATATGTTTAACTGGACAAGGCATTTCTTGTTGAGCTGATTGGCTGAAATACGCGTCTTAGAAGTCTAGCAAGAGCTCCTCAGAAAGAGGACGTGCGACGGATGAGTTCTGCTGAAAGAATCAACGGCCAGCGGACAAGTTACTTGAGCTACTTCTACATATTTGGAGCTGAGGTCTGTAAGGATTTTCAACAGTGAATCAGAGTATTGAACCCTTAATAGGCCAACGGTAGCGCTCATTTCCCCGAAGTGGGTTACTGGCATCGGTGTATCCGCCTCCTCGTCATAGGGATTGCAAAAAGGATCTGGATCCAAGAAGTGCGATGGGATGGCCAGGCAAAAGGAGGATGGACAACAAGGACAGCGTTTTTTCGGGTTCAGATGTGTCATTGAAGGCAGTCTTAAGTAAAAAGTCTTGAGTTTCCGATATGTGAACGAGCGCCTCATGACTATCCCTATCAATGCTAAGTTCACCAACTTTAGTCTAATATGCGCTCACGCCCCTCACGAAGAGATGGACGACACGACGAAGGATGACTTCTACCAGCTCTTGGATAAGACGTATAAGCAATGCCCTATCCACGACGTTAAAATTGTCCTAGGTGATTTTAACGCAATGCTAGGAAATGGGGACGTTTTTAGTAGCGTGGTCGTAAAGCACAGCCTGCACGACATCCAATAGGGCGGGACGAAACGTTATCGTATCTAGTACGCGGTTCCCACGTATCGATATTCACAAGAGAATAGGGCTCACCTGTGATCGAAAAACTGTCAACCCAATCGATCACACTGCGATCGACGCAAAGCACTCTTCCACTATTCTGGGTGTCCGACCTTTCCGAAGAGCCAACGTGAACTCAGATCATTACCTAGTTGCAGCCAAGATATGGTTGCGGATATCCAGAACAGAGTGAAATCAACGAAATAATTTGAGGAAGTTTGATTTCCGACGGCTACAATTCCAAGGGACCGCCAGAGCCTTTGCCGGTCGAGTTTCTTTTAATCTTAATCTGAGTCCTATGCCGCCAGCAGCAATTGCGGAAGACCAGTGGCAGCGTTGCCAATAAGCCATCAGGGATGCCACCTCTGATGTACTGGGTTTCTCTCGGCCACCACAACGAAACACCTGGTTTAACGAGGAATTCCGGCAAGCACATGCAGCAAAATAAAAGGCGTACAAAGCGGCGCTGCATAGAAGCGCTAGAGCTGCCCACGACCTCTATGAGCAGAGGAGAAAAGAGAAACATTGACTTCTCAGAAAGAAAAAAAAAGGAGCATGAGAAGCGCTCAATCGAGGAGATTTAATGCAGGAATGGTGTTCGAAAATTTACCAAAAGGTAAAAAGATCATGTCGAAATTCCAAATCCAGAATAAGAGCCTGCAGGGACGAAGATGAGGATATGGAAGGAACACTTCTGCAGACTGCTTAACGGGGATGATGACCAATATTCCGCTATCAAGTAGAATGAGCAATTTAACAGTTACGATGATAGCCAAGATTCCCGTCAACCCGATCAGAATGAAGTGGCTATATCTAAACTTAAATTAAACGAAGTTGCTGGAGCCGACGGCCATACCGTCAAACTTTTAAAGTCAGGGAGAGATGAGTTGGTAATTAGCATGCAGCAGCTCATCTGCAAAATCTTATCGGAAGAACGTATGCCCGATGAATGGAATTTCAGCATCGTTTCCCTGATCCTGAAGAAAGGAGGCCCTCTGAACTGCCCCAACTACAGAAGCAGAAGCCTCCTCGAGTAGTGGAGAAGGTACAATACCGAACTATATGGCCTATTCAAGAACATAGACTTAGCCAGAAGAGTTCACATGCAGCGACTAGGATGACTTGGTCATGTAGAGTGGATGGAGCCCAACGCTCAAGCCAAGAAAGTCTTCGAATCCACCCCCGATTGGGCAGCGCAGTATAGAACGACCTTGCGGCAGGTGTGCAAACAAGTTGAGGGGGACCTCAACCAACTTGGCATGCGCAGCTGGCTCGTAACCGGGCTGGCTGGAGAGTTTTTTTTGTTGAGGCCCAGGTCCACCCCGGAGTGTACCGCCACCTAGGTAAGTAAGTTTTGCACTCAAAGCTTTCGAGCAGTTGCTTGACAGCTCATGCCCAACTTCATGGCAGACATGGATGGCAAGTGATAAATACGAAGATACATGTCTGGCCATGCAAACATGGGGATGGAATGCGGTCTCCATGAGACATTTTTAAGACATGCCATATACTCAAATATGAATCATGGCTCGTGGAAACACCGAGTTAGAGCTATATGGCATGGATGCATATACAGTAATATCTAGCTAATCCGAATTAACTAATGCAAAGGGAACGATTGGGGAGTACATAGCCTTAACTGGTAAAACAATTAGTATGAACACGACGTGGTATTATACATAAGAATATTATTTTGTGTACAAGATGTGAAAAAGTCTGAAAAAGTAGCAAATTTTCACGCAAATTTCACAGAAATAAGTTCTACTACTCTCTATTCCCTGTTCTTTGCAAAAGATTTATTCAAACCGCTGCATATCTCCATAACATTCTGAGCACCAATGATCAAACTGAAACTTACTCGTATGTATACTATACATATACACATATCAATCGCTTTCGATTTAAAGCCAAGGTAAAGATTTTACAGACCGAATTGGGAACACAGTGCTGGAGGTTCACGGTTAAGAATCGTAGAGAGTACCAAACCTTTTTTGTACGTTCCCACCTCTACAAAATGTCTGGCGAACATCTGAAATTCCAAGCTACTTTTTATTATTCCCCTTCGAACTAGCTCTTCGGATTAAAAAAATAAAAAATAGGTGAATTTAGTAAATTCGCCGCTGATTCATTTAAGGTATAAAAAACATCCTTCTCCGTTGTCCTGAAGCTGAGCAATGCTAAAAACAATTAATCAAATCATCGCCCACAATTTTCCTTCAGTGGAGACCAAGGCCAGCAGTCATGCAGCAGTGGCTATCGTTGTAATAGTATGTGTGTGTGAGTATATCGGCGCGCTATCCCATGATTATGTTTTGATCTTCAGTGGTCATTTTGTGAACATTATCAGTGCCAAATCTAAAATGTTAAATTTTATTAATTAAGATATCCATGTGCTGTCAAAACTTCATGCAATTAAGAGACTTGGGAATATACGCGTTGATACGTGTGTACATGCATGCATGTGTAGACATAGAACTATTGCAATATTTTTCCATTTTGTTAGATGAGATATCGATCATTGGAATTGTCCACATTTTAGAATGTTTTAATGAATTTAAAATAAATTTTGTGTTGGAAGCGGGTTTGCTTCTGTGGAGCGATTTTGCTTGGATGATCGTGCTTTAACATACAGCAGAAGTCTGCCATCATGCTTGTATTCCATTTTCCCTGATACTTACGTTCTTATTCTTTTATATCCTGATGAAGTCATCCACTGACAGCTCCCAAGTAATCAGGAAAGTAGCATAAATGAGAATGAAGAAAGTGAAGTTTTTTGGCTGATCAAACGGTAGTGCATGCGATCATATGAAAATACAAGCGTTTTCACTTAGCTGAGGCTAACCAAGTCCTACTCTCAACCTCCACGCGGTGACAGCCGGGTGCCTAGTACCTTAATCCAAGAAATGGGTAGCCAAACCCGTTTGGAGGATTCTTGGCGGCAGCAGATGAGAGAGGGGGGGAAGAGTGCTTTCTCACTAGAGCACTTCCCCCTCGTCCTCCCTCATCCTAGAGGAATAACTAAAGGAACTGGCCCTCCAGGTGGGGGGTTGTGCTGTCGGGGAAACTTCCCTACCACGTAAAAAAACGAATGGTTCCGAAACAACCAAAAGCCTCGGATAAGGACGACTCAACTGATGACGACCCCGGGAAACGAAATAAGGACAACGACCTTCGGATCTGTACGTGGAATGTTCTGTTCCTTTACAGACCACGTGCAGCCGAACAATTAGCAGAAGCCCTAGACTGCTATAAAGCAGATACAACCGCCACCCAGGAAGTGCAATGGGCTGGGCCGGGCAAAAAGAAGATGAAAAGCTGTGATATCTACTACGGTGACTGCTATAGAGATAACAGGCAACGCTTATTCGGTTGTGGATTTGTTATACGCGGCAGACTTAGACAAGAAGTCTTAAGCTTCCGACACGTGAGCGAGCGTGTTATGACTAACCGGATTAAGGCTAAATTCGCTAACATAAGCCTCATATGTGTTCATGCGCCCACGGAAGAAAAGGACCCTACGACCAAAGAGTGTTTCTACGAGCTCGTCGACAAAACACACGAGCAATGTCCTAAATACGACACTAAAATCGTATTGAGCATAGAAAGCAGATGGTTTCCTCATCTCGAAGCAGACATGGCGGTCCATTGATAATGTAACGATCAACCAAATTGATCATATTGCGATCGACGAGGCATGCCTTCAGTATTCTGGATGTCCGGACCTTCCGAGCGGCCAACATAGACTGGGATCATTACCTTGTTGTAGCCAAGGTACGAATGCGGACATCCCAATCTAAGCAACAAAGAAGAATCACTGTGAGAAAATTTAACGTCGAAAAGATACAATCGCAAGAAACCAGACCAGACTCTACACTGAACGCGTATCCTGAAATCTCTCAATCACCCCTATCCCGCCAGCATCAAGTGCCGAATACTAGTGGCGGCGCTGTCAACATGCCATCAGAAACGCCGCGACTGATGTGCTGAGTCTCGCTTGCCCACCACCGCTGGTTTGACTAAGAATGCCGAGGGTGCTTGCAGCAAAACAAGAAGCATACAAAGCGGCGCTGCAAACGAAGACAAGAGCTTCTCGTGAGCTCTACGAGCAAAAGAGACGGGAAGAACATCGCCTTCTCCAAAAGAAGAAGAAAGAGCATGAGAAGCGCGCGTTTGAGAATATCGAGAGTCTATACTCCAGGAACAATGTACGGAAGTTTTACCAAAAGGTAAAAAAAACGTGTCAGAGAACCAAACCCATACAGAAACCTGTAGAGATGAAAATGGAAACCTCGTAGTAGAATCACAGTCGGTGCCGAGAATATGGAAAAACTACTTCTGCAGACTGTATAACGGCGACGAAGACCAACATCCCGCCATCGGGCAGAATGAACTATTCAACATAGACGATGATAGTCAATATTTCTGTCCACCTGACCAAAACGAAGTGAGGATAGCAATATCCAAGCTGAAATCCAACAAGACTGCTGGACCTAACGGCTTACCGGCCGAACTTTTCAAGGAAGCTGGGGATGAATTGGTAGAGTGCATACACCAACTCATCTCTAAGATTTGGTCAGACGAGTGTATGCCTGATGAATGGAATCTCAGCATCGTTTGCCCGATCCACAAGAAAGGAGACCCCCTCAACTGCGCCAATTATAGAGGCATTAGTCTTCTCAACATCGCATACAAGATCTTTTCTGCGATATTGTGTGAACGCCTGAAACATTTTATCAACAGCCTGGTTGGACCCTATCAGTGCGATTTCAGGCCAGGAAAGTGCACCATCGATCAAATCTTCACACTTCGGCAGATCCTGGAGAAAACCCAAGAATTCCAAATCGATACTAACCACCCCTTTATCGATTTTAAGGTGAGAGCTTCATAGAGCCATGTCTATTTTTGACATCCCTGCCAAACTTGTTCGTCTGTGCAGGATGACGATGGAGAACGCTCGCTGCTCCATCAAGGTCGGTAATGACCTCACCGAGACCTTTGATGTCAAAAAAGGTTTTAGACAAGGTGACGCGCTGTCATATGACTTCTTTAATATTGTACTTGAACGGATTGTGCGGAACTCACAAGCCAACACCGGAGGCACAATCTATTACAAGTCTGTACAATTGCTTGCATACGCCGACGATATAGACATTATCGGAAGAACTCAGCGGACTGTAACCGATGCGTATGCAAGCATTTTTCAAATAACTGCAATTTTAAGGATTATACTTGGACGTCAAATTAATTAGTACGTAAACTTCATACATTCGCAGGTACGTTCGACCTAGTCGCGCCATTTTATGGTTTTATTTTCAGTATTGCTAAAATCCGCCAAAGGCAAATACTGTCAAAACTTCCTTCACTTATGTTGCTCAGGTACTCGTAAATCTCTTTTATTCGAATCGTCTTCGAGGATCATGGTAAGGCTGATTAGAATAACGTTTCAAAGAGGCCGGAAAACGTCGAGTTAGTTTAGTTCTTAGGGATTATAAGTAGGGATTCATTGGAAAGTTCTACAAAGAGGGAATTATCTGCCTAGAGTATAGTACATCGCTTCTCCATGTATAATAATATGAATTAAAGCTGTGAGTTAAATCTTATTTAGATACCCTGTGGCTATGGGGTGGGGGTGTCCAAAAAAATAATTTAAGCACTCTCAGAGTAATTCAAATAATTGCCTGACATTGGCATTACCTCTGTTCTAGTAGTAAGTACTAAAGTACTTGTATTAAAACATTCATCTGCCTTTAGTTTACAGAGACATAACATATGACATGAACACCATCATAGACAGTTAAAGCAGATCCAATCGTAAATCAAAGCCAGTGTCCCAAATCCAGTAACTCAATACGTGTGCCATAGATTAGGACATCGACATTCGGATACATTCCCAGGTATTTCCAATGAGGCACAGAGTTTTGTAATTCCATTTGCTAGTCATAGTTAAAAGTGATTGCAAAAGGACGCTTGAATTTATCCTATCTATTTATATTGGTATCCTTATCTCTATCGATATCCCATTCATTTGGCATCCACCCGTTAACCATCGCTGTATACGAGTATGTTGTATTTTACAAAAGATTTTAACCTAGGGACAGATACTGTCTCCTTGCATTGGGTGTGTGGGAGATATATGCCTCTCTCTAAGTGTATGTGCTTTTGACAGATGAGAAAAGCTGGTTGTGTTACATTCGATAAAATTGGCTTTGGGGCTTTTGTCGTCTCTTTTGACTTAGACAGTACAAATGTGATTAGTTATTGAATTAGCCCCAGGGTTGAGCAAACGAGCTAATCGAATTTTCCGTAGTAGAGAAGTTTCTTTGGGTATACAATGATCTTAACGGCGGCGATTAGGGTGTTTTTTGAGCACTTATTTCCATATTCTTAAGCAGTCAAAGAGTTTTTGTAAAATTAAGGATTTTGATGAGTTAAGAAGTAATTTAGCATGAGAAACAAGTTTTTTGTAACGCATATTAAAGACAATAATAAACAAATTTAAAAAAAAATCAAATCAAAATCAGAAATTGGAATTCCTTACCCCTAAACATTAGAAGACTCCATGGTACCAATCAATTTGAGAAATAAGTTTTCAGATATCTGGCCGAGAATTAATAATTGCATAATTTTGTATTTACTTCATTTTTATATTGTATCTATTTTCCATAATATCATTTTGAAATTGAAATGTAAAAATTTGCTTAACTGAGTGTAAAGTAATTTATAACTTTTACTGTTAATGGCTGTAAGCTTATTGTAAGAGATGTTAATAAAGAATAATTGAATATTGAAAAGATTACAAAAATTGTCTCTATTTATAAGCATTTTCTAAATGTCAATCATCATACTCTATCCGTAAGGTAACATTGACCTAACTAAACAGGTCGTAAGAGAATAAATGAAGTGTGACCCCATACATGTATACAAACATTTTTAATGACCCGTTAATCCTTTATGAGGGTCGCCGAGGTGGGATACTTAGGTGGACTTTCCATCCTTCTCGATCCTCCGCCATTGACTCCAAGTTACCAGGAAGAATCTCTAGAAAGCTCCAGGAAAGATGTCGGACTTGATCCAACCATCTATTTCTAGGCCTACCGGGGAGTCGCCTACCTATTGGCATGGCAATCATGGTACATCTTGGAAGCCGGTGTGGGGGCGAACGCACTATGTGACCAAACCATCGAAATAAGAATCGTTCCGTTCGGAGAAGTAGCTGCTCAACATTGAGCGCCTCACGTATTCTGTTGTTGCGCACTCGATCCCTACGAGTTATTCCAGCAACACCGCAAAGGAACTTCATTTCAGCAGCCTGTATTCGCCATCTTATTTTTTCGGTCACTAGTTCTTTCCATTTGAGTTTTGCATTTAGAGTCATGACAGCATACTTGGTAGTGTTAGCATACGAAACTCTATTTGTGTTAATAAATATGGGAATAACATCTATTCTTAAGTTCGTGGAGTTTATGTGACATGATTTAGATCCATTGAGTTAGATCCTCCATTTTTTTTTTTGTTCACTCGACTATTTTGTTTTGTTGCACACTCGATCCCTACCATTCCAGCAACACCGCGAAGGAACCTCATTTCGGCAGCTTTCTCATAAAATATTGACCAAGCTCTCTCAAAACTAATCCAGCCTGAGCACTTCTACAGGATAGCTCGGCAAATTACGGATGGTAGAGAGAAACATACGCATTTTGCCACTTAGTTTTATATATATAAATAGGTACCTACATAGAAATAAAAACGTAACAGGTAGTATCAGACTGGAAAGTAGCAAGGGTGGTAACGTTGCATTGCAAACACTTTAGAGCCACTTAAGGTCAAGTGGAATATTTTTACATTATTTACAATGAGGACATTCAGAGTATGGGTTGGGTAACGCTCCAGTATTGGTTCCATCCAACTCAGAGAGAGCTCGGTTCCATCGAAAAAAAATATTTTGCTGCAGCTGGATTGAACTTGGAGCGGCACAAACCGATAGTGTGAACTGTTTACTTTGGTCTGTCGTCGCTCACTCTTGTTAATGGAAAAGCATCATTGCGACGTAAAACCTTAAAAAAAAATTTATTTCTAGAAGGGGTAATTATGTACATATATATGTGTACAGTGAGTTACAAAAGTGTGTAAATACTTAGATAGGTTAATTCATTGACTCTAGACTAACATTTTTTGAATACTAGAGTACTATCTTGAGCGCGATCGAAAGTAGAGATGCCACGAATAGTGACTTAGCCGAAGAAGGAATACCGAATATTCGGCCACGCTCTACGCCGAAGCGTCGAATAATCGGCGGCAAAAAATGTGTATACGACATATGTGCTACGCGACAAGTTGCGACCTGTCTCATTTACAGTTAAAAATATCAGTGTCTTATCAGTGTTTCTTCGTCAAAAGCTTTACAAAATGGTACAATTGGGATTCCTATTGGGAATATTATGAGGTTTGCCGTGAAAATAATAAAATGGCTGTCTGTTTGCTGTGTTTTTTCGTACGTAAAAAATTGTCAAAAAAAAGAAACATACAAAAATGATAAGACCAATGAAATACGCGACAGTTTCTAGGAATGTTTTGAGCAAGTCGCTGCAGACAATTTTCAATATATGTAATGAGAATGTGGAAAAAGTACCATTCAAATCGAAATTGACCTTTATTTAAAAACTGTTCGCCAAGATCGGACGGCAGACCCACACAAGTGGCGGTCAGCAAACACGAAATAGTATCCAAGTCTGACAAGCTATATCTTTCGTGTCAGAAAAGCTATATCTGTATATAAGAGAAAGACAACCACTAAGTCCGCTCACCTTCAACAATGCATATTACGTGAAAGCTTTATTAGGCACATAACTTTTCTAGTTCACACCACATTTATATAATTACATATTGTAATTCTTCTATAACTCGATAACGTTAATTTAATTGCGTTAACATATTAAAAGTAGTAAAATATCACGCAGTAAATGCCACTGTCTTCGAATGTTTCAGAGCTCTCCAGAAAGGCTCTCGAGGGAATATTTCAAGAACGCGGATTATCATATCGCTATAAATTAAAAGCTGATCTTATAGAGCGTCTCCAAAAATTAATGGTGGTAGACGCAGGTGACAAGCAGCGAAAGGAAATAGATTTACAAGATAAAATGTTAAATACTTTTTCAGAGAATGAAGAAGAAATAAATTTACAAAGTACAGCTTCGGAAACTTCTTTTTGCCCGATCCTGAAGAAAGGAGACCCTCTGAACTGCGCCAACTACAGAGGTATTAAGTCTCCTCAACATCGCATATAAGATCCTGTCTGCCGTATTATGTGAACGCCTAAGACCGATCGTCAACATTCTGATACATAGGTCCTTATCAGTGCGGTTTCGGGCCGGGAAAGTCCACCACTGCCCAAATATTCACACTGCGGCAGATCTTGGAAAAAGCCCATGAATATAAAATCGATACGCACCACCTCTTCATCGATTTTAAAGTTACCTGTTGTGGCATCAACATTGTAACCAATCTCGTCACACACCCTCAATTACTTTTTTTGGTGAACACACCCTTAATTATGCATAATATCCAAACACTTCCTTTTTGGCATCACAAAAATAGGAACACTTTTTGTAATATAAAAAAGACCACCATTTGTAAAGCGGTCTCTTTTCGTTTTGTTCTGCTCTGGTTGGCATCAAGACTAAATAAATGGTCTGGCGAAAGACCTAATAAAACAAATTGAGTTTTATTATTTCAATAGTTAATTTACATGTTGTGCCGTGCCAGGGAGCGGCACATAATTGGTGACCCCGACAGTGGAAAAACAACGAGGCAACGCCACAAATTGGCGAACCCAAGCCTTGCACGTGCCCAAGTGCATACACACCCCGACGAGCCACGCAGCTGCCAAAAGGACTCGCACACCAGTTCGTACGTGCAAAAAAAACATTAACCTGCAAGTGCGCAACAAAACAACATCTGCGTTTCCAACCACGGAGAAATCGCGCACATAAGCATCTTGGTCAAGCATGGACTTCCGCTCTTTATGCTAACCTTCGATAGAAGCGAAAATATAGACGATATTTATAACGTAAAAAGTATTTTGAATATCGTAGTTAAAATCGAGCCTATGCGTACGAATACACGATCGATACCTCAGTGCAAACGCTGTCAAGGTTTCAATCACACCCAGTCGTATTGCCAAAAAGAACCGAAATGTGTAAAATGTGCCGGGAACCACTTATCAGAAAGGTGTGACTTAAATAAGCAGGCTCCGGCGACCTGCATAAACTGTAAAGGCAAGCACCCAGCAAACTATCGAGGTTGTGAAGTAGCAAAGGAGCTTCAAAAAAGGCGCGATACTCTCAAGAAACCGAAACACCCGAACCCAAGCTTAAGAGATCGTAAAACCGATAAGCCCAAGACCGCTAAGCCAGTCAAAACGAAGCGACCGATAAAGGGAAATAAAAAAATTGCGCAAGAGAACGTCGCTGGTCCAAGTGCAGCGGAAAAACCGCCACAGGTTGACGCGAGATCGTACGCGCAAGTCGCGTCAAACGAAAACAAATTAAGATCAGCTACAACAGATCCGGTTAGCCAAATATTTACCATTATATTGGAAAAATTTGAGGAGCAAACCAAAGTTAATAAAATTGTACTTGACAAATTGAGCAAGCTCGAGTTCAAACCTCGCAAGACAATCAAAAAAACATGAATATGAAACAGCTACTTAAGATACTAACGTGGAACGCAAACGGCCTTCTGAAAAAAATCGACGAGTTAGAAGTGTTTCTACGGAAAAATAACATTGACATATGTTTGGTATCGGAAACGCACTTAAAAAAGGGACTTAGACCCAAAATAAAAGGCTACAGCGATTACCATGCGAATCATCCTTCGGAAAATGCGAGAGGCGGGTCCTCTCTTTACATCAAAGACTGTATTAAGCACTCCGAAAACATAGAAATAGAATTTGATTCTATGCAAATAAGCTCAGTCTCCGTAAAAATAAACCACTTAGACTACAACATCGGATCTAGTTACTTCCCTCCGGGATATAAGCTAGTAGAAGACGACCTCGTTCGTCTCTTTGACTCACTCGGACCTAATTTTGTCTTAGGTGGTGACTTTAACGCGAAACACACTTTCTGGGGATCCAGATGCAATTCGACAAAAGGCAGATTATTGTTCAAAGCCAGCATGAAACGTGGGGTGAACTTTTTTTCGACAGGAAAGCCAACTTATTGGCCAACTGACAAAAATAAAATCCCTGACCTCGTCGACTTCTTTATCGTAAAAGGGTTAACTAAAAATTTGACGGAAATCGAAGAATGCTATGATCTATGCTCAGATCACTCGACAGTCACTCTGAAAATAGGTGGAAGTCTAGTAAAAAAAGAAGGACCGCCTAGGTTAACTAGTAACAAAACTAACTGGGACGCTTTCAGAAGAGACTGCAAGGAAAATGTTGCTTTAAATGTACCGCTAAAGACACCGTTCGAAATAGAAGAAGAAATCGACAAACTCGTCGAAGCCATTCAGAGCTCAGCGTGGAAAAACACTCCTTTGCGAAAGACAGAAGCGCGGAACAATAAAGTCAAATACCAGCCTGAAATCGAAGACCTCATACGAGAAAAGAGGAGAGCGCGCAAGAGATGGCAACAATCCCGCGCGCCACCGGATAAAACTTATCTGAACCATCTTTGTAACAAGCTTAAAAAAGTGCTGCAGGACCTAAAAAATCACGAGACTTCTACTTACCTCGAGGGTTTGACCGCTGATAAGTATTCAAACTACTCTCTATGGAAAGCCTTGAAGTCCATAAGGAAACCTGTAATGCACTCGCCGCCAATTAGGAAAGCTAACGGGGAATGGGCAAAAGAAGATAAAGAGAAAGCAGAATTATTTGCCGATCACTTAGAGGAAACGTTCAAGCCGTTCGATGGACAACCGTTGATCGAAGATCCGAATGATAATATGGCACCCGACAACTTTAGAGTAAAAACCGTATCCCTGTCCGAACTTCGAATGACAATACAAAAATTGAAAAATAACAAGGCTCCGGGATATGATTTAATCACTGGCGAAATTTTGAAAGAGCTACCGAAAAAAGTGCTGGTTAAGTTGCTCTACATTATAAATGCTTCCTTAAGACTATTATATGTCCCAAGGCAATGGAAAGTCCCCGAAGTTATTATGGTTCCGAAACCGGGGAAATGTGCAAATGACAAGAAATCATATAGACCCATTTCACTTCTGCCAATAATATCTAAGGTCTTCGAGAAACTTCTGCTGAAACGATTGCAACCAGTAATTGAAGAAAGACACTTGATCCCGGATCATCAATTCGGGTTTCGGGTCAAACATTCCACAATCGATCAGGTGTATCGAATAACGAACGAGATTGAAAAAGCTCTAGAAGGGAAAAAAATATGCTCTAGCGCTTTTCTCGACGTATCGCAAGCCTTCGACAAGGTATGGCACGAAGGCCTAAGGTATAAGCTAAGGGTAATCTTACCGGAAAAGTTGTACAGAATATTGGAATCTTATCTTGAAAACAGACTTTTCCGTGTTAGACACGGGAGTGAATATTCGGATTTCAAAGATATCTACGCCGGTGTTCCACAAGGAAGTGTTCTCGGTCCAATCCTGTTCTTGCTCTACACAAGAGATATACCACAAGATGAAGGGACCGTTGTAGCAACGTTCGCAGACGACACGGCTATCCTCGTAACGGATGAGTCAGTCGAATCATCAACGGGAAAACTCCAACGAGCTTTGAACAATGTATGCGAATGGACAAAAACCTGGCGAATAGTCCTCAATGAGACAAAATCAACGCATGTCAATTTTACGTTGAGAAAGATAAACAACTTACCTATATCCATTAACTCGGTACAAATACCTTACGCAAACGAAGCAAAATATTTAGGAATGACCCTAGACGCAAAACTTAAGTGGAAACCACACGTTAAAAAGAAGCGCGAAGAGCTCGAAATCAGATTTAGAGAAATGTATTGGCTACTCGGAAGATACTCGAAGTTAAGCGTATACAACAAACTGCTTCTGTATAAGCAAGTGATAAAACCGTCTTGGACATATGGTATACAACTTTGGGGTTGTACTAAACCAAGCAATATGGCTCTACTGCAAGCATTTCAAAATAAAATGCTAAGAGCAATCGTGAATGCTCCTTGGTATATAAGGAATAGTGATATTCACAGAGATCTAGGAATTGCTACCGTGAGGGACGAAGTAACAAACTTTGCTCGCAAACTTCGTACCCGTCTTCGTGTTCATTGCAATAATGAAATAATCCGTACTATGGACGTGACAAGCCTTGAGCGCCGACTACAAAGAACAAGACCTTTCGACCTAGCGCCGTAAGGAAAAACCGCATGTAATGACGGTATTAGTAGGTGCCTTCACTGGAAAGCTACCTACCTAACGCGATTAACACTACAGAAGCGTAAACTACTCGTTAAGGCAACTTAGTCGTAGTCATCACAAAAAATGAAAAAATGAGAGGAACGAATTTCCTACTACTATGAGTACGCGCAGCCGGTTCTCATAGTGCCTCTCTGAGGGGGTGAGGTTTAGCCCGTAGGCATATACTGACTAGCACTGATGGCATTGTCAGATATATGAATCGGGCATAACCAATGGTACGGACCATTGGTATCTTTTGAAGATTCCTGCACCTCCAGGCGCAACCAAAAAAAAAAAAAAAAAAACATAAGCATTCAAGTGCGCGACAAAAAACAGCGGAGCACCACGAGAACACCACGTGAAAACCAAAGTAGCGTAGCATCACGACAGCAGTTTTACACTACACATCAGCGCAACAGACCACCGGAGCACCACCACGACGGCAGCAGAGCACCATAATAAAGGCACCATCAACGCAAACCACTTCAGCACACCACAGCAACACATGCGCAGCGGACGGAGCACCACCATCACTGCAGCAGAACCATACAAAGCACAGCGAGGGATGAGTACTACAAAATCTATACAGTGAGTCAGTATAGCAGTGATCAAAGCATTTTTACTTTTTTATTTTTTGATAAAACATTATATATAAAATATATGCAAGTAATAATACATACATGTATGGCATTTAACATGTAAACTTATGAATTTGATTGAAATTTTTTTTTATCGAAGAGTGTAATAAGCACCGGTCGTACATAAATAGCATACAGTTTTAAATAACAGTTTACTTGCTCCCTTTTCTTGCTCGCTTCGTCCCCTACGTACTACGCGAAAATTGCCTGACAGTTACAATTAAGTATTTTTCTAGCGGAACTTTTTTGCTCTTTGGTCGAAAGTTTTTTTTTTGTGATTTATTAATAATATACCTGGTAAAGTGATATAGTGAGTTTGATTGAAATTAGTCTTTATTTTAATTTCAAAATGTCGAATACTGACGGAGCATCCGTAAGCAAAGTCAACGATACTGTATCAGGTGAAAATAATACGGACATAACCGCAATGTCGAATAATACCGAAGTATTACCCGACAATGCGACTTTACAAACGTCACTAATTTCAATTAAAATTCCACCTTTCTGGAATAATCGACCAGATTTATGGTTTCTGCAGGTGGAGACGCAATTTAGACTTAAAAATATCGCTTCACCCAATACAAACTACGATTATTTAGTCGCGTGTTTAAATAATCAGACCATGGAATCAGTCGCCGACGTTTTAATTACCCCTCCCACACAAGACAAGTACAATTTTTTAAAACGGGTTTTGCTAGAAAGGAAAAGGGATAGTGAAGAACGACGTTTAGATAACCTCTTAAACAAAGTCGAATTAGGTGACCAAAAGCCTTCCGAGCTTTATAGAAGCATGGAAAGCCTCGCGAACGGTAACAACCTCGTTAACACTTCACTCGTTAGGAAGCTTTGGCTCAATAAGCTACCAGCATCTATACGCGTTAGCCTAATCGCGGTGGAAAATTCGCAAAGCCGCGAATAACTTTTCAGTCTTGCTGACAGGTTACACGATTCCTCCAGCAAATCGCAAATTTTTCAAATCGATCCCCGAGCAAAACCCAATCAAGACACACTTGATACCTTAATCCATCGCATCGAATGTCTTGAGATGCAGAATCAACGGGATACCAACTTTAATCGGCATCCACGGAAATTTTTACGTAGTCGATCATCATCTCGATTTCGCTCCAGTAGTCGCAATAGAGATGATGTTAACATTTGTTGGTTTCATAAGAAATATGGGTCTAACGCTATCAAATGCACTAAACCGTGCAACTTTCAAAATGCTCTCGGTACAGCTAATTCATCAAAAAACTGATTTTTTCAACCTCGAACGCGGCATCGAGTGCGAATATATTTTCTCGCCGTCTATTTATTCGCGACAAGCGATCAAAACTCAATTTCCTTATCGACACATGAGCAGAGATTTCCATTATTCCGAAAAAACTCTACCTCCATTACAATCAATCAAATGATTTCATCCTACTCACCGTTAACGGTGGAAAGATCCGAACGTACGGATTCAAAAATATCACAGTTGATTTCAACCTCAGACGTACCTTTGACTTTACATTCATCATAGCTGACATAGATCACCCAATTATTGGTGCGGATTTCTTACACAAGTTTAATTTGATTATCGATATACGTGAACAGAAGATAGTTGACAAACAAACGAGTTTTACAGTCAATTGTACTTCAGTACCAACTTCTTTTCACACACCAAAGTTGTTTTCCATTCCAACCGAATTTGGAAAAATTTTGGACGAATTCCCGGAACTTAAAGCCCCACCAGATTTTACCTTGCCGGTCAGACATAGCGTCGTGGACCGGATAGCAACAAATGGTCCTCTTCCTTCATCACGCGCCAGAAGACTCAATCCTCAAAAACTCTCAGTGGCTAAACAAGAATTTCAGCAAATGGTTCGATTAGGTATTTGTCGTATTTCGAACTCTCCTGCAGCTTCCCCGTTACACATGGTTCCGAAGAGGGATTCCCCTGACTGGAGACCATGTGGCGATTATAGACAGCTAAACGCAGTAACAATTCCTGACAAATACCCACTACCGCACATTCATGATTGCGCTTCCAACCTTCATAACTGCAACATTTTCTAGAAAATTGACTTAATAAGGGCGTACCATCAAATTTCGGTAGCCCCAGAAGACATACATAAGACCGCAGTTACAACTCCCTTCGGACTGTTCGAATTTTTAAGAATGCCATTCGGCGTTAAAAATGGAGCTCAATCTTTCCAACGCTTTATATATGAAATCCTGGGTGACTTACCTTTTGTGTTCGTCTATGTAGACGACATACTCATATCAAGCGAATCGATTGAAAAACACAAACAAGACTTGCGTATCGTTTGTAAAAGACTGCAAGAACACGGGCTTAATATCAATATGACCAAATGCGTTTTAGGAGTCGAAAAACTCGATTTTTTGGGCTACACCATCCAAAGAAATGGCCTTACCCCATCTTCTAATAGGATAAAAGCCATTAGCGATTTTCCAAGTCCGAAATCTATCAAGCAATTACAGCGTTTTTTGGGAATGATTAATTTTTATCACCGTTTCATACCCAATATCGCGACTAAAGCAAGTTGTTTATACGAAATATTAAAAATTTCAAAGAGCAACAAAGGTGTGAAAGTGAATTTTAATTGGCCTGAAAAGTGTGAAGAGGCTTTTATCATCTTGAAAAAGGATTTAGAACAACAAACGATGCTGTTTCATCCAAACCCAAAGGCCCAGATATCAATTACGGTAGACGCTTCAAACGATGCTATTGGCGGAGTTTTGCAGCAATATCATTTCAATCACTGGCGGCCTTTAGGTTTCTTTTCTATGCGTTTAAGTCCGGCCGAAAGGAAGTATTCGACTTTTGACCGAGAACTACTTGCAATTTACAAAGCCATTAAGCATTTTAGGTATTTCGTGGAAGGGAGACAATTCACCATTTTCTCCGACCACAAGCCACTCACGAAAGCAATATGCTCCAAGACGGAAAAAAACGCCTCGTCAAACTCGACAATTAGAATATATAGCTGAATTCACTACAGACATTCGCTATATTATAGGCACACAAAACATTGTAGCTGACACCCTGTCAAGGTCTCACATAGATGCTATAGATTTTAACCACATCGATATTCCCAGTATTGCAAAAGAGCAAGATTCAGATGAAGAATTAAAGTTACTTTTGGGATCCTCGAAATCCTCAGTCAAACTTTTAAAGGTACACATCCCGATTCACGACGTTGACCTGTGGTGTGAAGTTTCAACCGGAATAAACCGTCCATACGTCCCCGACATTTTCAGATGCACAGTTTTTGAAAATCATCATAAACTTTCACATCCAAGCGCTAAGGCTATGCGCAAAATAATAACATTTAAATATTTTTGGTCAAAAATGAACAAAGACATTAACAGATGGACGCAAAGTTGTGTTCCATGCCAAAAATCTAAAATCACCAGACATACGAAATCCAGACACGGAAAGTTTCCAGTCCCTGAAGGTAGGTTTTCACACATTCACATGGATCTAGTAGGACCACTTCCCCCTTCACAGGGTTATACATACTTACTTACTATAAAAGATCGTTTCACTTCATGGCCTGAGGCCATACCTTTAAAAAACATTACCGCTCAAACAGTTGTCTCGGCTTTCATTCATAACTGGGTTTCAAGGTACGGTGTCCCACAAACCAATACTACGGATCAAGGTACTCAATTTGAATCCGCATTGTTCAAGCAAATCTCAGAAACCTTGGGTATCAAAAGAATTCGAACAACAACGTACCACCCTCAAGCGAATGGCTTTGTGGAGAGATTCCACAGACAACTTAAGGAAGCCTTAAGGTCCCATGAAGACGAACCGAAATGGTTCTCTAACTTGCCCTGGACCTTACTAGGAATCCGTTCTACAATAATTGACGACTTAAATACGACACCTGCTCAGTTACTATATGGTCAAAACCTACGTCTTCCTGCAGAAATCATCGAACCAAAACCATTAGACGCTCAGCTAACACTTTCATCAGCAAAAGAAATCAGCCAAGCTATAGCAGGGGTTCGACCTGAATCGAAGAGGAACCGCGAACAAAAATACATTTTCGTTCCGAAAGCGCTAGATTCATGCAGTCACGTTTTCGTTAGGGACGAAGTGAGCAAAGGAAGTCTTAACCAACCATATGCGGGACCTTTCGAAGTACTCGATAAAACTGACAAAACATTCACTATATTAATAAATAATAAAAGTCATACGATCTCAATAGATAGGGTAAAACCCGCCTTTATAATCAAGGAAAATGTAACGACTCGATCAGTGTTTAAACCTAAAGTCACTTTTAATTTATAATTAATGAAACCATTGTATCTAAATATGTAAGATTCATATATTTTGTTATTGTTTGTTATTAATGAAGTATTTTAAATTCGATTGAAATTAATTAACTACTAAGCTAAGATCTAAAACTTTCCTATTGAAACTATTAAACTAATATGCATTGTGTCCTTTTTTTTTGAATTTTTTTATTTTATTACTACGAGTACTTATGTATTAAACTGATAGTAAACTCTTTCTTTCTCTGGCTGACGGCAAAAGCCAATGCTATAATTTGTGAAATTGTAAATCTAGTAAAATGAAGCATTAATAAAATCACATTACTACTACTACTACTACTACTATATTTTGTTATACAAATTAATGAAAGCATTGTACCTTAATATGTAAGATTCATATACGAGTATTTTTGTTATAAAATTAATGAAACCATTGTATCTTTAATATTTAAGATTCATATACTTTTATAAGTATTAACAAAACTAATGTAAAGAAGCTTTTCTATGAGGGGGAGTGATGTGGCATCAACATTGTAACCAATCTCGTCACACACCCTCAATTACTTTTTCTGGTGAACACACCCTTAATTATAATATCCAAACACTTCCTTTTTGGCATCACCAAAATAGGAACACTTTTTGTAATATAAAAAAGACCACCATTTGTAAAGCGGTCTCTTTTCGTTTTGTTCTGCTCTGGTTAACATCAAGCCTAAATAAATGGTCTGGCGAAAGACCTAATAAAACAAATTGAGTTTTATTATTTCAATAGTTAATTTACATGTTGTGCCGTGCCAGGGAGCGGCACACCTGTGATAGCGTGTATAGAGGCGAGTTATACAGTGCCATGTCTAGTCTTGACATCCCTGCCAAGTTCGTCCGTTTGTGCGGAATGAGGATGGAGAACTCTCGCTGCTCCATCAAAGTCGGTAAGAACATCACCGAGCCGTTCGATGTCAGGAAAGGTCTCAGGCAAGCTGACACGCTATCATGCGATCTCATTAACATAGAACTTGAGAGAATTGTACGAAACTCGCAAGCCAACACCGGAGATACAATCTTTTACAAGTCTGTATAACTACTCGCTTATGCCGATGACATTGACATAATCGGATGAACTCAGCGGGCCGCCAGTGGGGCATTTGCGAGTATTGAGATCGAGGCAGCAAAGATGGGTTTAGCGGTTAATGAAAACAAAACAAAATATATGCTGTCTACAAAAGGGGACACCTAATCGGCGTCTTGGACAGAACGCCACAACAGACAGATACAATTTTGAAGTAGTAAAGGATTTTATCTACCTAGGCTCTATGGTGAGCTCCGCCACTGACATCAGTAGGGAGATCACACGGAGAATTGCTCTTGCCAATCGCTGTTTCTATGTGCTAAGAAGGCAATTGAGTAGCAAAGCCCTATCTCGAAAGACTAAGATAACTCTTTATAAGACACTAATCATCCCACTCCTGCTGTATGGCGCAGGACATGGGCTTTGGCAAAACCGGATGAGGATGCCCTTGGTTATTTCGAGAGAAAAGTTCTTCGAGCGATCTTTGGTCCCGCCTGCATAGACGGTGAGTGGTGGAGAAGGTACAATGCCGAATTATACGGCCGATATACATGCAGCGAGTAAGATTGTTGGGTCATGTAGAGTGGATGGAGCCCAACGTTCCCGCCAAGAAAGTCTTCGAATCCACCCCGGATGGACGACGCAGTAGAGGACGATCTCGCGGTAAGTGGGGCAAACAAGTGGAGGGAGACCTGAACTGCAGGTGGCATCTGGCTCGTAACAGTGCTGGCTGGTGAGGTTTGTTAGTTGAGGCCCAGGTCCACCCCGGACTGTTGTGCCACCTAAGTGACAGAGGTTTTACCTGGAGGTATCCAAATCGGTGAAGTTTGCATTAATGTACTGTTATATGTCGATGATTTAGTTCTGCTGGTTGATTCGCCAGAGAGTCTGCAGAGAATGATGAACAGGCTGCTGATGAAGATGCTGTGAAGATTGGAGGCTGTCGGTTTTTTTTTTTTGCCTGGTGGATGGTGGAAAGCGCTACTACTCACGAGAAATAAGCCCGCTCTATTTCGAGTAGTGTGGGATTTGCTACTCACTAAAAAACCACCTTTAACCCTTTTATTCTACTTGACACCATTCACTCCGGAACCGCATTTTTGCATTACTTCAGAGTGGTGTTGTTTTCCTTCCTTTCGGGGCCGGCTTTTTCATATTTGTCTTCTCTTGTGAGTTAATTTTTTCTTGCCCGTAAGGCTTTCATCAGGCTTACAAAAATCTCATGAGGGTGATTATTAGGTATTCCTCTCTCTTCTTTGATTTAAGCACTTTTTCTATAAAGGAACGTACTTGATTGCAGATCCGGTTACTCACTGACATTTTTGTCATTATGTTTTCCGCGGTGATGACGTCGATTAGAGATTCTAGCCCCTTCCTTTAGCTTCCCATCTGTTGCACTCGAAGAACGTGTGGTTTGAGTCGTCTAGTTCTGAGTCGCCATATTGGCAAGCCGAGCTCCCTGTTTTGCCCATTCTGTGGAGATAGGCGTTGAAATAACAGTGTCCGGTAAGAAATCGAGTGACGTAATAATTTACTTCCCCGTGTTTCTGTCCCTTCCATTCAACAATGTTACTGACCAGCCTCGCGGTCCATCTTCTTCTGCTTTCTGAGCTCCATCTCTCCTGGCACCTTTGTACTGCGGCCATTTGTTTTCTGTATTTCTTTTGTCGTAGTGCGTTGGCCCATATCTCGCACCCATACATGAGAATGGCGTGGGTGACTGTCATCAGGAGCTTTCTCTTGCTAGCTGTTGGGCCTCTAATGCTTTCCATTAAACTGCTCAGTGGCATTGTGACCTTCGCAACTCATTCCGAAGCAGATCTTAATTGATTCCAGAAAGTAAGCTTCGTGTATAGGGCCATCGCTAGGTACTTCACCGCTTCCTTGCTGGTTATTACCTCAGATTCGACTTGGAAGTCGACAATAGTTGGAATCCTCTTCTTTTCCTCTCCGTCTCTTCTGTGGCCAAACCTAAGCCATGTTCTTCCTTCCAGAGGTACACCCGCCTCATCACCTGGTTAAGTTTTCTTTGTGCGCTATCGGTGTCTCTTGCCGTAATCATCGCGGCGATATCATATGCTTACCCTACCAGAAAGTTGTCTTCGGGCATTTCCATACGAAGGATGCCATCAAAGGGGACGTTCCAGAGATCGGGTCCCAGGATTGACCCCTGCGCTGCTCCAGCAGTAATCTTCTTTATTCGTGGTCCCTCTGCGGTGTTGTATAACAGCTTTTGGTCCTTGAGATAGTCCTTCACCATCCGTAAGAGATATTCGGGAACATCAAAAGTGCTTTCGAGGGCGTTCAGCATATCGCTCTATCTGGCTGAATTGGAGGCATTTCGCACATCCAGAGTTGCTAGCAATACGATTATCCTTGAATAGTGGTTGCCCTGTTGAGCCAATTGGACGGTCCTTACCAGTTCTTCAATTGCTCCAATCGTAGAGTGGGCCTTTCTGAATCCATGATGCCTTTCGGACAAATCTCCTGCTCTCTGCACGGCTGCTGTAAGCCTTGGTTTTAACAACTTTTCCAGAAGTTTCCCTGCGATGTCCAGCATGCACAGAGGCTGTACGCTGGTAGGGAATCCGGGTCTGCTTTTCCTTTGTTGATCAGTACCAAGCGCTGTAATTTCCAGCTCCTAGGGAAAATCCCTTCCTGGAGACAGCTATTGTACATGTTCAGTAGCAGCTGAGGACATGTCTGGGCAATCGTCTTAAGCACCTCCGCTGGTATTCCGTCAGGTCCAGGAGCCTTTCGGTTTTGCAGGGTTTTTCGACGCGAGGATCAACTCTTTTTCACTGAACATTGGGGTGTCCGGTCGTTGGACCGGAGAGGTGTCGGAGGCCGAACACGGTGCTTCATCCCCATCCTTTCTTCGCCGAGGATAGGGTTAGTCGTCTGTGTTCCCAGTTTTCGCATTACGTCTTTGAAGCCTAGCCGCCAGGGGTTGCTGTTGACATCCCGGTGGAGATCCTTCCACTTCTGTTTTTTGCTCGAATTGATGGCCCTCTTGAGCTCGGATCTGATGGTTCTAAATTCTGCTAGAATGTCTTCCGTGGGTTCAGCTTGTCTTCTCCTAACCCTGGTGACTTTGCGTCTGGGATGTAGGCATCTTCTTCGAAGCACAGCTATCTCGTCGCTCCACCAGAGCGGCTCTATTAGAGCCGCTTACTCGGGGCATCGAGGCATCACATGCCAGCCGTATGAGTTACATTGTGGCCTTGTTTCAGCAGCTCCGATTGTTTCGATTGCGGATGTGAGAAGCTCTTCGTTGAGTCTGCTAATGTTCCATCTCGGCGTTCGGCTTAGGTTTTGGTTTGGAACGCGTTGCCCTTCTCATAGGTCGAAAACGATATACTGGTGATCGCTGCCCGTGTAGTCTTCGATAACTTTCCAATTTTCAACCCTTGCGGATGTCAGTTCGGATGCGAAGGTTACGTCCGGGATAGTCTCTGCTTAACCAGGCCTCCTAAATGTGGATGCGTTGCATATGTTCACAGTGTTAAGCCCTCGTCTTGCGGCCATCTCGAGAATTTGCTTTCCTCGTGAGTCTGTGGTCGGCATTCTCCGCTCATGCGCCCTTGCGTTGAAGTCTCCAGCGACCAGGATCTCCCCCTCGGTCTCTTGAATGAAGTCTTCTAGTCGGTCTAACTTTTCTCGGAACTCGTTTATTCTTTCGTTTGGCGTGAAGTAGAAGCTGATTATTGTAAGTCCGGCGCATTTCACCCAAAACGAAGCCTCTTTCTGCGCCTTGGCTTTGTACGGGGAATGTCCTTGCGTCTCGGATCCGGTAGCAGCTGAACCTAGCGGTGTCCGCCATCCAGCTAGGGCCATCTTTATCTTTGTACTGTTCGCTGATGATAACAATATTTGCTTCCAGTTCAATTCTGAGTTTAACGAGGAGGTCGTCAGTCTTTCGACTCCTGTGGAGGTTTCCTTGGAATATTCTGGTCATTGGACGCTGTATTTCTTCGCCTTCTCAAGTTCCTCCCTGAAAACTTGGCAGGTGCCCGACCCCGGTATATGAGACAGCAGAGCTGGTATGAGATTCCGCTCCGCACATAAGCAGAACTTTGCGCATGCTTTGCATTCTGCTTTTTTGTGTCCGTGTGCTCCACAATTGAAACTTAGTCCTTTGCTTCTTCTGTCCGAAGCATTTGTAGCAGCGTGTATCCTCCACTTTTCGGCGCACTCTGCAGTGGACCCACCCGATTTTTATTCGTGAGGCCTTTAGCAGTTCATTTGCGGGTCGTGCATTGAGTTGAACTATTGCCGTTTTCTGTTCTCTTGTGTTTGGCTTCATTAGAGTCACCCGAGCCTCCACTGCGGGGCCAATGAGTTTTTGTCTCACGGTTTTTTGTATTTCCATTTGACGCCATTAAATTATTTTCTCTGGAGATACATATGTAAAGTCGTATATCTACGCCGATAAACCGGAAACAATTGCGCACCGGGAAGCCAACATTCGACACGTTATTGCCGAAATACAGGCTGATTTACTGCGAAGAATGTGTGAAAATTGGACCTCCAGATTACGCCATGTAAATGTCAGCCGCGGCGGCCACATGCCTAAAATCATATTCAAACGTTAATGCCATAAAATTATTTGTCAAACAAAGCCAATTTCATGGACATTAAAAATATTTTCCTGTATTTTATTTTAATTTAAAGTTCTCCGCCTCTAAAAACGATATCCTTTAGATACCCTTAAAGTTAATTTCGAAATCGTTAGAAACGGGCGAAGAGAGACTAACAAAGCGAATTTCGATGTATGTGATAGAAGCGAAGATACTCTGGTTTGATGAATGACAAACGTTGGCTGAGTCCTGTGGCCATATCTTCACCTTAAACCTAAATAATGTATTAAGCTGGAAAGGAGAACTATATAATTTGCTCAAGATTCTGCCCGATTAACTACATGGAAACACCATAGAAAACAGTATAGCATAGGGAAATCTATGCTAGAATTAATCATCGACTCGGAAACACGAATTATTTTAATGATAAATATACGGTGGTAATGATACCAACTATTTTTAAAGTAAGAGGGGAAATTATGCGATTGAACTACATATGTACCTCATCGAGAAGACTTGCCAATTTACTGCACACCTTGCAACTTACAGAAGAGGAAGAACGAATATCATTTCCTAGGAACTTGTCCCATACTAGGCGAGGTCAGGCAACAGTATTTCAGTAAGCGGATTTTAATTCAAAAGCTTCTTCAATAATAGCTCTCCTGTACTTTAATGCATTGCATCCTGTCCAAATACATCATAGTCTTTGTGACGGTTTCCGAAATTAGACCGCCGAGGATTATGTGAGTATGCATTTAGTTAGACCCCTGTGCACATCCAGTATACCCATTTAGCCTTCCGGATCTTGTCTTCAACGTGATAATTCCCAGTTTTTTTTTCTATGCACTGGTGTTAAGCTTTCTCATGACACCGTTAAAGGGTCTTCTGACCTCTTTATTTAGTACTGAATGTATGCATATGTCTGGCTGAGTGGATTTCGCTGTTATAGATACTCTCCGCCGTGATCCTTGGGACCCTGAAAATTTTTCGATAGTTCTTTAATTTAGATCCATATCGAAAGTCAAAGTAGATAGCGCTGTGATCCAATATCATTGAATGATCCGTCACCCTCTCAAGCATAGTACTACTACAAACAGAGACATCAGTCCTTTCTTTTGTCTGGCATCCAAAAAGGTCGGCTCTGATCCTCTTCTTGTCCTTACAAAGTACAAAGTATAGGTCATGTTTCTGTTTTTTTCTTTCCATATTCCTCTTTTGCTTCAATTGTTTTTGCTGTCTCCGCTTAGAGTCAGAGTTTGCGTTTGAAACGCATTCGTCCAATGTGACTTCAACAGATCCGACTGACTTCTTGGAACATGGCTGATCCGCATTGTCCATTGCAGTTGACCGCTAAACTGTAGCGCCACCTAACTCGAGCGAATAAAGGAAAATATTATAATCGATAGATCACCATCAAACATGACGCTTTTGATCTCTGCCTGGGTTAACATCTGCATATCTATTCGCTTACCCGTCTATTCATTTTCATTCATTCATTACTTGTCGCTTATTTTTGGTATATAGTATTGCTACAAAATCTTAAGAAGGCTTCTAACTTCTTCTAAAAAAATTGCATCTGTGTAGCATCTAAGTGGGTGGGCATCTTAGCCGGTGGCAATGGTGTAGTTTTAGTTATTTTTCATGAAATATATAAAGTCAGTCCGATCAATTTCGAAAGCTTGTGTGAACACTACTGCAAAGAGATAATATTGGCAGCAGCTTGGTCATGTGGCTGGAAAAATTGTTCGCTCTGTTGATGATGATGTAATTATCGTTATCGGGAAAAAAATACCGTGAATCAGAAGCAAAGACAATAATTAACAAAAATCACACCAGTTATTTGGACACCACCCCTGGAGTTTCTCTGAAGCAGAAACAACTGAGCTTCAAACAACTGCACCAAATCTTTCTATCTTTCTCTCTCTAACTATCCTTTCCAACGACCGCTCTGAGTTTAAACATGTTAAGGTTATTCATAATCCCTTGAGTTCGCGCAAATTAAAAAAAAAAGTGTAGCCTATAATTATTTTGTTTCTCATTAAAGTGACCGTGATGAGAAACAATGATTTTAACCTCAAAATTAGAAGAATTGTACTCTGCAATATGTTTCGATATTATATTATATTAAAAGTATGTATGATGTACATAGGTATGTATGGTATGTACCTGAATCAATCCGATACTTGCGCTCATCAACTTGAGGGCATGATACATTATACATTAGACTCACATTCCTTTACATTGTTCATTTATCTCATCCCCAAGGGATATCAAGATTTTAATTAAGCCTTCAACAACCCTCTCCTGGTAATTCTAACCCCACCAGAGAATGAAATAAATTGATTCCTTCCGAAACCGAAAGCTAAATTATCCAATTTGTAAGAGATTCTCGATTTTACGACAGAGCACAGACAATCCCTTTCCACTTCTGGTACCACCCTTCCTTGCGCTTGTCGATGAATTTTGGTGTAGTTCGGAAGGCATATTGTTGGCGACGATACAGAAGCGGAACAATAACCGTAAGACAGCGAAACTATTCTAATTCGCTTACAATCCTCGTACAGGCTCCTAGTTCATCAAACTTTTATTTCAGACCTAAAGTAATGGCATGCAACTTTCGCACCTGCACTGTTATTATCACATACCCCTCAGCATCTGGCGTCATCCCTATTTTATGGGTGTCCCGGAATTGACGTTCATGCTCAAACTTATGGACGGACAAGCGAAGTGTTACACATAGTGGAATACTTTGGGGAGTTAATGAAATGCCAGAGACGGCAGATTGAGCTACTTGGTTCACAACAGGATTTTCTCTTCCTCGGGGGATGTACTATATAGTAGTTGATGAAGGTGTTGAACTTCTGCCAACGGAGTGTTGAAAGCGGAAGTATGGCATAGCTTCCTTGAGTAAAGGTTGGTAATAAATTTCGGTACCTTGTTACACGAGTCTCTCTGGGTGTATGTGTGCTTTTACTGGCAAATCATAAATCTTTCAAACTTTATTACTCCTTCAGAGTTTAAGTGTTAAGGTTCTGCTGTAATAGGTTTATTGAGCATCCTTTTGAGTAGGCGGAGAAGGAGACAGACTGTCCTTTGTTTATTTGTCATCTTTAATTAGCCGCACCCGGGCGTAGGAAGAAAAAGATTGAGAATGTGTTGAAGGCATTGTTAAGAAGGCGAATCTGTATGCATAAGTGATGATTGTTGTGCAGCTTTCGCATAAAGTCATGATTGATTATTATTTACGAGCACACGAGTAAACAAGCAACTTGTTGATGAATTTTTGATTCGGTGTTCAAGAGGAATTGATCATAAAATTTATGAGATGAACGTGATTTACATATAATTAACTAGTTTTCTGTTTAAAAGAAAAAAAATGTTTTCTATAAAAAAACGAGCAAGCAAAATGTTTGAAAAAATTTCTTAAAATAAAATACTATGAGAATACGGGAGACTGCTTGAATTGTTTCCTAACTTCAGACATATACATATGTAAAAGAAGGGATGGGTAGCGCTATAAATTGCAGTGAAACTCCTCTAATTCGAATTTTTACAAGTGTAACTTGAACTTTTCCTCAAGTCTAAATATTCGTCTTAAATAAAAGGCGTTGAATTTCTGTTTGGGGTTGGACGCACTTCTTCTTTGCTTGTCTCATGCAACGTCTGTATTTCACTTCGAGGCGGGCTTTTCGTCTCTATTACCTATTACAGGGGCACTTTGGCCACGCTTTGAAAGACGTTTTCTTCTCATTTATCCTTCTTTAGCCTCATCACTTTGCAATATACACAGATGATTCTAAGACCAGAGAGGGCATGGGGTCAGGTATTTACTCGAGAGATACGAACCCACAGGTAGCTCTGAGACTTCCGGACACATGCAGAGGTTCTATCTGTACTTAAAGCTGCGGAATTACTTGAGATGGGATCATTATCCGACAAGAATTTCGCCATCTACATTGACAGTCAGGCTACGTTAAAGGCGATTGAGTCTTACGTCACCAAATCTAAGAAAATAAGGAATTGGCGCACAATGCATAGGGCATTATGTACGCAGAACCGAGTCAGATTATGCTGGGTACCTGGACACTGCGATATCGAAAGCAATGAGCAAGCCGACGCGTCGGCGAAAAGAAGAGCGCAGCTCCCACATAGTGACATAATTGGTAGTATTAAACCACCAGGGTGCGTGGCTAAGGTAATTATTCGTGATAGAATCATCGACACGGCTAATCTAAGATGGTCAACCTTAGATGGTCACAGGGTGTCTAAGACCTTGTGGCCTGTGTTAGACCACAGAAAGTCTGGGGAGATCATAAAATTAGAAAGATCACGGCTAAGAGCGATAAGCGATAAGAATACTCTCTGGCCACCGTCTCCTAGGGATGCATGCTATGAGACTAGGATTATATAAGACGTATGTTTGTAGGTACTGCAATGACCTACATGCCTCAGAGGGCATAACACATATACTCTGTGGATGCCAAGGAATTGCCAGGACACGGCTAAAACACCTTGGTAGATACTTCTTCGATAACCTAGAAGAGGTGAGGTCCTTGAACAACAACAAGGATCTCTTTAAATTCCGTACGGAGATTAATTGTATGGGAGAATTAGTTTAGGTTTTTTGGGGTGAAGGTTCCCTAGGGATCGTGATGTGCCCACTTTGGTGCCTAGTGTTTTATGATAACCTCATAACCCTACCTAACCTAACCTAACCTAACCTATTCTCATCACTCCACCACCATGTTTCTTTGGTGTGTTAGTCGTGGTCTTTTGAATCCAATTTTTCCTAGCACTGATTCGGCTTTCTCTAAGCACGTTCGCCTTTTGTTTTTTTTGTTCAGTACCACTTGATTTGTCCCCCCTTAGTTTATTCACTGAGAGCACGAGAGTAGATATTGGTAGAAATACGAGTACCAACATAGATCATCTGTTTGTTAGAACAAAAGAGAAAAACATAAGATAATTGATTGTGATCAGTATGGCTTTCAAAGGGGCAAGAACATTAATAAACTTCTGGGAAATTTTGCGAACAAGCTAAACGAAAGCCTCAGCAAAAACCACCATAGTTTAGCTTTGTTTATTGATTTCAGTAAGGAGTTCGACACTCTGTCTCACAAAACTCTGTTGACTTCATTACAAAATGCAGGAATCCGCGGCGACTGTTTCAATTGGTTGGAAAACTACTTGGCCCTTCGATGCGCCCCCAGCGATGACTATCCACCTTGTCGCGGTGCTGGGGCTTAAGTAGGGTTGAAGGTTTTCTGCGGAGAGTGTCGGCGAGTGCCGGACTCCTAAACTACCTGAGGTCCAAAAAACCAAGAGATAGTCTCCCTAATTCTACCGGTGGTGTGAGCGTTTTTAAAACCGTGCCGAAAGATGAAAGGTTGGGGGGATACACAAAACCAACCACTAACGAGCTATCACAGATGCCCTGGCGAGGTCTGTGTATAGTGAATGCCTTACCCCGGCATGGCGGCTCTGGCGGGGCGAACTACAATTTCCGGCCTTACTCGTGGGAACAAAAATGAACCAAAAACAAAACAACAAAACAACAACAACAGACGCCAGTCCGGAAGCTGACACGCTACCCGTGGGCGTACCGGTACTGGCCGAGCTGCAGCCACCATCGGCAGCTAGCTCGGATGAGGAGATCTCTATGGAGATGGAGGAGCGGCTTTTAGCAGATCCATCCGAGGGTCCCCGGAAACCGAAGGGGGGGAAGAAGGTCTCTCCAGGCCAGATGAGACGGCGGTTGTTCCGTAGAGCGACGCATGTCAAGTCGGTGCTGGACGCAAAAGATCCCTCTTCCCTCTCCGAGAAGGAAAAGAACTCCCTGGCCTGGGCTATTGATACAATAGCAAAGGACGCTCTGATGAGGCCTGCGCCTAAACAGAGCGTTGCTGCAACCAAGGCCAACCGTAAGGTCGCTGCCCCTAAGGCAAACCTTGGCGGAAAAAGAGCAACCACAAATATGAAAACCAGCAAGACCGCTGCCGCTAAGGCAGGTCCTGCTGGGGCTCAGCCAGAAACCTCGAGGGCCGCTGAACATCGTCGTAGGATGGCCGAGACCAGGCGGGAGGAGTTTGTGTCAAAGAGGCTTAGGTCTTCGGAGGACACATAAAATCCCCCAAAAGGTCGAAGGCTGATACGGGGATGCTCTTCAGCGGGGCGATTCGAAGTTCACTGCAGCTAGCTGTGGTGGATTTCGGAAAACCTAGTGGCCAGTATTCTCAAAAATGCGGTCAGATGATTGAGAAGGCCTTAGCTGGAGCAATCTTCGACCGTATTCGAAAGAATGCCGGCGGAACTGCACCCACATTCGGGAGAGCGAAGTGGCATCGTGGGGTCATTATGATAGACTGCAAGGATCAGTTATCGCTTGACTTCGTGAAGGCCACGGTTCGCGGTTTTAAACTCTGGGAGGGGGCTGCATTGCGAGCGGTACCCCCAGAGGAGATACCCACCATGCCCAAGGGAAGGCTCTGTGTTCCTGACTGGGGTGTGGACAAAACAGAGATCTTCGGCTTCCTAAAAGCCCAGAACCCTTCTACTGAGGCGAAGAATGGGACCAAGGGATTCATCATTTTTTGAATGAACCCCCGGCCTCACTTCTGGCAGACAAGCAGTTGAGGTTGTGCTATGGAGCGGCAGAGGTAACTCTAAAGCTCCTAAAGCGGACTCAACGTGCGGAGAACGATGGGGCGACTGACGCTATGGAAGTTGAGATTGCGACAACCGATGCAGGTAGTGCAAATCAATCTTCATCATAGTGTGGTCGCCTCCGACAACTTGAAGCTGCTCCTCATGGAGGACGTGTATCGTGGCCAAAAAGAGTTTAAACATACTGATGTTATCTCATTTCAGCTCCGGCGACTTAACAGTGGTAAACGTGAGAGGGGTGAATGGAAACTGCACGGTGGCGTCTGCGTACCTACCCTACGATGACGGCATCAATGTCCCCTCGGAAAATCTGAGGTCGCTCATATCAGCGTCTCAAAAAGGTGAGAAAAACTTAGTCTTGGGATGTGATGCCAACGCCCATCATACTCTGTGGTGTAGCACCGACATCAATGCTAGAGGCGAAGTTTTGTTTAATTATATTCTCGAAACCAATCTTGTTATTTATAATAGAGGCAATGACCCCACCTTTGTAACGTCTAATAGAAGGGAAGTCTTGGATATAACTCTTATTTCTGGCCAGAGCTCTGTTGAAGTTGTTAACTGGAGAGTCTCCAACAAGGCGTCACTATCTGACCACTGTTGGATACTCTTCAAGCTACAACTTACTACTCATGGGAGTGGGACTTTCAGAAATCCGCGTAGGGCCAACTGGTCAAAATTCATGAGAGAACTGAGGAAATCAGTGTATCACCTCACTGAGGACCTCGACTCGACTGAAGCAGTTGACAATGCAGTCGATGCACTGACTGGTTCCCTTACGCGATCCTTTGAGAAGTCCTGTCCGGTTAGTAGGCTTAGCGGTAAAAGGCGTCCACCATGGTGGAACGATAAAATAGCGGAACTCATTCGTATTTCAAGAGTAGGGTGGAACCTCGCTAAGGAGGGGGTCGTCGAGTGGTCCACCTATAAAGAAAGCGTGAAGCTCCTCAAGAAAGAGATTAGGTTCGCAAAAGAAGAACTCTTGGAGGTCTTTTTGCGTATCTATAGAATCAACAAACGAAGCGTCCCGCCTAAGGAAGGTCCTGGCCAAGACACCAACGCCGGAATCCAATATCAGGAAAAGCGATGGAACGTGAAACGAATTGGATCGAAAAGAAACGACCTAGCAAAAAACCCAAAGCTGGTTCCTCACCGGAAGTCGAGCCACAAAAAGATGCAAAGCGCAAGGAGTTGCAAGAAAAGCCACAACAAATAAAATTACGTCCTCCGCCACCGATAAACGTCGTCGGAATTACGGACTATAATAAGTTGCATTGCCTTCTTAAAGGAACGCTGGCATCGAAATTTAAGGTGACATCTCTCCGAAACAATACGTGGAGAATCAATGTCGATGATGCCGACGGTTACCGAGCAGTCTCCCAAAAATAGAATGCCGAGAAGATTCAGTGGTATACTTATGAAAATAAGTTAGAAAGACCACTGCGTGTTGTAGCAAGGGGTCTCCACCCCTCGTGCACTTAAGAAGATGTAATGAACGACCTTCAAGGCAAAGGCTTTAAAATTCTTGATGCCGTCAATATTATCAAGAAGGAGAAGCAACAGTCGGAGGGAGATCAGGAAAAAATGGTAAAGCGTGGACTTCCACTTTTCATGCTAACTTTTGATAAAGTCGAAAACAAAGATGTAATATATGGCATTAAGACTATTCTAAACATCGTGGTCAAAATCGAACCTATGCGTAAGAGCTCCAGATCAATCCCGCAGTGTGAGCGCTGCCAAGGCTTCAATCATACGCAGACTTACTGCCAGAAAGAACCGCGATGCGTGAAATGCGCAGGTAAACATCTCTCAGGTGAGTGTCACCTAAATAAGCAAACCCCAGCCAGTTGCATAAACTGTAAAGGAAAACACCCTGCGAACTATCGAGGTTGCGAAGTGGCGAAAGAGCTCCTAAAAAGGCGCGATACGCTCAAAATATCCATGGGCATGAATCTAAAATCAACTAAAATTAGACCCAAAATAGCTACCAAAAAAGCAGCGAAAGATAAAAAATCGGTCAATATTCCCTTAAGATCGGGTAACGAAGAAAAACCCAATCGTAGTAGAGAAAAGGTAACAGGAACTAAATCTTCGAATATTGGCGCGCAGTCTTATGCTCAAGCGGTGATAACATTTAATGGCAAGTACAAGACCGACAGCTCACGGGAGATCAAAGCAAGAAATACTTCAAGCTTTAACGTAAAGACTCCTGCTCAAGCTGCGACATTGGAAAACATTGTTAGAGGTAGCTCACAAGATCATGTATCCAATGTTTTTTCCCTAATTCTTGCGAAACTTGAAGAGCAATGCACAACAAACAAGCTTATTTTCGAGACACTAGTTGCACTAGAAATCAACATTCATAACACGCGCACTTCAACCCGAATATGAAAGAAACGCTTAAAATTCTTACATGGAACGCCAACGGCCTCATACGACGACTCGATGAGTTAGAAATACTCATACGAGAAAAAGACATTGATATATGCTTGGTCTGTGAAACTCATCTGACAAGGCAATCGAATGTTAAGATAAGGGGATATAGCGTGTATCACGCCTTCCACCCATCGGAAAGAGCCAGAGGCGGACATCTTTGTTTAAAAAAGAATGTATCGATCACTCAGAGGAAGTAAAGATTGAATTAGAAGCAATGCAAGTAAGCACGGTACGCGTTAGAAATAGACATTTTGCTTTCAACATTTCGTCTATATATTGTCCACTGCGATGTAAACTTGAAGAAAGTGATTTCACAAACATCTTCGACTTCCTTAAACCAAATTTTATTATTGGTGGCGATTTCAACGCGAAACACCCCTTCTGGGGTTCAAAGTACGCCTCTCAGAAAGGTAGAAAGCTTTATAATGCGGGTATGCAATACAGTTGTGATTTTCACTCGACGGGTAAACCAACATATTGGCCGACTGATAGAAATAAGATACCAGATCTGATCGATTTCTTTATTGTTAAAGGAATATCTGGCAACTGTATAAAAGTTGAAGAAAGCTTTGATCTCTCCTCTGATCATTCTCCAATCATTATGACGATAAGCGATGCTATTAAAAAAATGCGATTAAAAAAGTAGGTCCGGCCAGATTAACCAGCGCGAAAACGAATTGGAATGGCTTCAAAAAAGATATTGAATGAAATACTGAGTTGAGGGAATCACTTAAAACGCCCTATGAACTTGAAGTTGAAGTTGATCGCTTCGTCGAAATCCTACAGAATGCCGCGTGGAAGAATACTCCCAAACCTAAGAGAACGCCGGCCAGCTATATTCAAAATTATCCGCAGGAAATAAAAGAGATGATTAAGGAGAAGAGGAAAGCGTGCAAAAAATGGCAACAAACTCGGGCTCCGCAACATAAAGCACATCTTAACCGTTTGTGTAACTTATTAAAAAGATCTATTAAAGACCTTAAGAATAATGAAATGCAAACTCACCTAGAAAGCTTAACGGCAGAAAAAGATTCTAATTATTAAGCTATTAAAAAACCTCAAATTCAAGCCGCCCCAATTAGGAAAAATCAAGACGAATGGGCCAGGCATGCTAAAGAGAAAGCGCAAGTTTTTGCCGCCCACCTGGAAGAAACTTTCAAACCGCTTGATGGGCAGGCTCTTATTCAAAATATAAATACGTCGTATATTGACAATCGTATAATAAGAAATGCAACACTAACCGAACTTAAGGAAGAAATAAAGAAACTTAAACCTAAGAATTCTCCTGGATACGACCTAATCACGGGAGAGGTTCTTAAAGCACTTCCGAGAAAAGGTCTAATGAAGCTTCTGTTCATTATAAACGCCGCGCTTAGACTAGAATATGTTCCCAGTCAATGAAAAGTGGCCGAAGTCATAATGGTCCTTAAGCCCGGAAAACCGCCGAATGAAAAAACGTCCTATAGACCGATTTCGCTTCTTTCAATCATATCCAAAGTGTTCGAGAGAATTTTGATTAGGCGAATACAGCCGGTTATAGAAGAGAGGCATGTCATTCCGGATCATCAATTCGGATTCAGAAGTAAGCATTCTACAGTTGAACAAGTGCATAGAATAACTTATGTAACCGAAAAATCTCTTGAAGAAAAAAGGATTTGTTCAAGCGTATTCCTTGACGTCTCTCAAGCCTTTGACAAGGTCTGGCATGAAGGCTTAAAGTTTAAATTACGAGAAGTTCTGCCAGAACACCTACATAATATTTTGAAGAACTACCTTACGAATAGGCTATTCCGAGTCAAATGTGGAAATGAATATTCGGATTTCAGGAGATAATGGCTGGGGTGCCGCAAGGAAGCGTTCTTGGTCCAGTCTTGTATCTATTATACACCCGTGATATACCGCAAGTAGAAGGCACTGAGCTAGCTACATTTCCCGACGACACTGCCATCTTGGCAGTAGGTAAAACGGTCGAAGATAGTACAGAAAAACTGCAAGAAGCTTTGGATAGAGTAAATGAATGGACAAAGGTTTGGCGAATCGCGCTTAATGAGACCAAATCTGTTCATGTAAATTTTACTTATAAGAAAATAAATAATTTGCCGATCTTTTCAAACTCGGTTCAAATTCCGTTTGCAAACGAGGCTAAGTATCTTGGAATGACACTTGATGCAAAGCTGAAATGGAAAACGCACGTTAAGAAAAAACGCAAAGAACTAGATAATAAATATAGAGAAATGTATTGGTTAATAAATATTCCAAGTTTAATATAGAGAACAAACTGCTTTTATATAAGCAAGTGCTAAAGCCCGTATGGACATATGGTATACAACTCTGGGGTTGTACCAAAATAAGTAATATTAAAATTTTACAAACTTTTGAGAACAAAGTACCAAGAGGTATTATTAATGCGCCGTGGTATATCAGACACAGCGATATCCACAGAGATCTTGGCATTAAAACTATAGAAGACGAAATCAAAAACTACGCGAGAAAGCATAAAAGTCGACTAGAAAGTCACGTAAATATTACAGTCCTCCAAGTTTTGGAAGAAAGAAATTTACTACGCCGTCTACAAAGAACCAAACCTTTAGACTTAGCGCGATAAGTAACCGCGTCCAAACTGCGGAACTAGCAGGAACTTCTAATGGGAAGGCACCTGCAAAACGTCATTATTTCGTGAAATGAAAACTACTTGATAAGTCGAATACTTAGTTGTAGTAAAAAATGAAAACAAGTCTGTTTTGAAGGGAGGTTTTTTAGTGGGTAAGAATCCCACACTACTATGAGCACGCGCTGTCGATCTTCATAGTGTCTTCTTGAAGATTTTCACCTACCCTCCGAAAAAAAAAAAAAAAAAAAACTGGGCAGAATCACACGAGGAAACGCTGGATATGCTACTGAGTACTCACTTTCCTGGATGTGCATCAATCTCTGGAGATGATCTAACCATTCCAGAGACGACATCGGGAATAAGCGCGGAAGAGGTGGGTTGTATAATAGATGATGACAAGATAGCGTATGCAATTAAATCATTTGCTCCATATAAGGCACTAGGAATGGATAACATTCGACCTATGATGCTGCAAGAGTCAGTGGATATTGCTACTCCATGGCTCAAACGTATCTTCACAGGATGCCTTAAGCTAGGTTATGTTCCTAAAGCATGGCGGGAGGTGCGCGTTGTTTTCATTCCCAAAGCGGGAAAAGCGAGCCATACAAACGCAAAAGACCTGAGACCTATCAGTCTATCGTCCTTTTTGCTGAAAACTTTGGAACGTTTGATAGATGTATATATAAGAGGTGTGATCGGCGATGATTACCTATCTAAATCACAACACGCATACATCTGCGGCAGATCGGTAGACACGGCCCTCCACCGGGTCGTATCGAGCATAGAAAGATCCCTCCACTTCAAGGAGTTCACTCTTGGGGCGTTCCTGGACATTGAAGGAGCGTTCAACGCAAATCACTCTTAAACGAGATATCCAGAGCCAATGAGGTGACTCTCTGCTGGGTACCAGGGCATGTGGATATCGAAGGTAACAAAAGGGCTGACGAGCTTGCTAGGAAAGGGTCGGCGCTGCACTTATCGCGGGCCATCCCCTCTGTAGCAATCCCGATCAGCTCCTTGCGGAAAAAAATAGAGGATGAAGCCACCGGTCGAGCAAACAAGCGCTGGGTTTATCTGGAAACATGCGCTACGGCCAGGGCGCTATGGCCGGCCTACAGCAAGAAGAGATCAACCTCTCTGGTAAAATTTACTCGTTATAACGCACGGGTCATTTCTGGCATAATTACCGGACATTATGCCATTGGCGTTCACGCGGAACGACTCGGTGTGCTGCATAATGACTATTGCAGAAGTTGCAGGGACGAAGAAGAAATTGAATCTGTTCGTCACCTGTTGTGTGACTGTCCTACCCTATCCGTCAGAAGAATGAGGACTCTTGGTAGTTACTTCTTCTCGGAGCTGGAGGACTTGGGTAGTGTTGAGCTAGCGAACCTCCTGAGATTCATATCACTTTCTGGGTGGTTCTAACGACGGATTTTCTTTACAGCGTTTCCAGGGTTAAATGATTGGGCACAATGGACCCGTACTATTGGTCTGAGTGAGCAGTGACTCCTTGTCACAAGGCACCCATCTACCTAACCTAACCTGGCTCTTCGAACATATCGTGTCAAAATCAGTGGAACTCTGAGTGATGAAGTCAACATTAAACATGGTGTACCACAAGGCTCTAAACTGGGACCACTTCTGTACATCATATATGTAGGATCCACATTATCACCTACATGGCAACACCGCTTAATCATCGCATAACCTTGGCAGCACTTAGCAAAACTGAACGTCAAACAAGACATAAAAGAAGGAGGAGAAAAGGCGCGAGTTCTCTTGGCTGAATATCATAGTCGCTGTCATCATCGTCGAAGTCGCCACCATCCTCGCCGAAGTCGCTACCACCATCGTCACCGTCGCCTAACCTACCTACCTACCCTTTTTGTTTTCATTTCCATGAATTTAATAAAGTGAAGTTATATTAAATCGTGTTGTTTCTATAAATTGGGGGCTCAACCGGGATTTGAGACATAATTTCGATATTGGGACCATTGAGTTTTTTTTGAACATTACTTTGATTTATTCGCCGCGAGTTCGAAATACAGTAAATACTAAGATTCTATTCGCTGTGAACTGTGAAAGTTAGTTGAAGTGTAAGTGCCGTTGTCGGTGGTGTGCCGTAAATACACCAGAAGAAAGAAAAAAGACTGTCATTCGCCGTGAACTGTGCAAAAGTAGCACCGGGTGGCACAAACACATAACAAAAAAAATAAAATTGTTTTCTGCGAATCCACGGTACCTGAAAGAGAGCGGCATATAGGGCAAATTGCCGTGAGTACCCGGCATTAAAGGTATAAAAATTACATTTTTCGGTGCATGCAAATCTTTATTAAGTGACATCAATTTATTAAAACGGGAAATTGAGAGCCTTACGAAGCGCTGTTTCAGCTATCGGGGGCAGTGTTATAGTTACAGTAAAATACAGTTGTTGCTGAAATAGAACCGCATAGACAGCTATAACGTTACAGTAAAATACTGTTGTTGGTGAGATCGAACCACTTAGACAGTTATATAGTTACAGTAAAATACGGTTGTTGCTGAAATAGAACCGCATAGACAGTTATATCATTACAGTAAAATACTGTTTTTGGTGAAATCGAACCGCGTAGACAGTTATATCATTACAGTGGAATACTGTTGCTGCTGAAGTAGAACCATATAGACAGTTCTACAGTTGCGTTGAATTGCTGTGGGAAGTTGAATCGCACAGGCAGTTATACCGTTATATTAGAATACCGTTTTTAGCTGTCATTGCCGAAATAGAAGTTCACAGGCAGTTATACAAGAGACCCCTTCCGCCGCAAGGAGCTCAAACGCGTTGTACTTAACCGGTAAATTGTATACAGTGGTGCGCTAGACTAAACGTTCACTTCGTTCACTAATTGTAATCAGGTGTTAAAACCAGGAACCTCATAAGACTTAATAGTCAAATGGGTAGGGATAGGAGAACTAAAAATAGTACCGCTAGGAATAGCAATCCAATGGCTATTTCGGAAATGATGCAGGAGCTAGAAGTGAGGGGCAAAGAGTTAGAAATGCGAGAAAGCAGACTGAATGAGAAGGAACGAGAGATTGCTAAAGAGATGGAGGTCACGCTTTTGAGAAGCGAAGTCGAATCTTGTTGAGAAATAGAAATAGCATCGGGTTAGTGCAAAAAAGGAGGGAACTTCTCGAAAATTGTCGAGTTTATTAAGATAGGCGTTCGAGTTAGCGCACTTATAGATACGGGAAGTGAGGTGACAATATTGAGGAGGGATGAATATGCCAGGATGGGGGAGCCAGAGATGACTGGGGCCCCAATACCATTAAGATGACTTTCTGATAGTAAGACACTTGGTAGTTTTAGAGCGGATATATTATTTGAGAAAAATCGTAGAAATGCTACCATTCATGTGATTCCTGAAGGGCTGATGTCGCTTCCGATGATATTGGGTCAAGATGTGTTAACGAATACAGGACTCTACATAACGGACGGATATGTATCAGTCAAACCGTTAGACCATTTCTGGGAATGTTTCGAGGTTCACAATGAACCAGAAGAGGTCAACTTACATATTGAGAATAAACGTTTTTCAAATCAGATCAGGGATATAGTAAGAAATTATCATCCGAAGGCAGAATCCGACAAGAATTTTGAAATGAAAATTATCCTAAAGAATGAGGATCCTATCTTCCAAAGACCTAGGCGTCTTCCACCATTGGAAAAAGAAGTGGTTGACAAACAGATAGCAGAATGGCTGCAAGAAAAAATTATGCGTCCAAGCTCTTCAGAATTTGCAAGCCCCATAGTACTTGTGAATAAGAAGGACAACACGAAGCGATTATGTATTGACTATAGAAAGTTAAATAAACAGGTTCTTAGGGATCACTTTCCACTTCCCCTCATAGAAGATCTGCTAGACCAGTTAAGTGAAAAACAAGTCTTTAGTACACTAGATCTTGAGAATGGTTTCTTCAATGTTTCTGTTTCAGAGGAGAGTAGGAAATACACCTCGTTCGTAACACCTAGCGGTCAATACGAGTTTTTAAGAATGCCTTTTGGGTTGTGCACTTCGCCCACTATATTTCAAAAGTATATTAACAACATTTTTAAACCGTTAATAGAACAAAACATTATTCTCGTCTATATGGACGATATCATTGTCCTGGCAGGCAGCTATGAGGAATCGTTGGTAAATCTCGGCACAGTTTTTAACCTGGCAGCACGGTATGGGCTCCGCTTTAAGTGGAAAAAATGTCATTTTCTCTGCACGAAGATCGAATACCTTGGTTACGAGATTTGTGATAATCACGTTAAGCCGTCGTCGTTGAAGGCCAAGGCGGTTAAACATTTTCCACAACCAAGAAATGTCAAGAGCGTTCAAAGCTTTCTAAGTTTGTCAGGATACTTCCGAAAATTCGTTCCGAATTACGGCTTAGTTGCCAAACCGCTAAGCGATCTTTTGCGGAAGAGTAACAAGTTTGAGTTTGGCGAACCGCAAAAAAGAGCGTTCGAGAACATAAAAAAATTGTTATGTGAACAGCCGTCGCTCATGATTTATAATCCCAAAGCTGAAACCGAGCTGCATACTGACGCATCGAAAATCGGGTTCGGAGCTATCTTGATGCAGAAATGCAGTCCAGTGTATTATTATAGTCGGAAGACTTCACCTGCACAAGAGAAGTACAGTTCATACGAACTAGAAGTCTTAGCTATTATCTCAGCATTGAAGAAGCTTAGAGTTTACCTCTTCGGTTTGAAATTTAAAATTGTCACCCATTGCGCTGCTTTTAAAATGACAATGGAGAAAAACGAATTAGCACCTAGAATTGCAGGATGGGCACTATTACTACAAGACTACGACTACGTCCTCGAACATAGAGCGGGTACAAGAATGAAGCATGTAGACGCACTTAGCCGAAATCCGATTATTATGGTAGTACGTAGTGAGCTAATAGACAGAATAATAGCTGCTCAAAACAGAGACGAGCGAATAACTGTGATTTTGAAGATTTTAGAGAATAACAATTATAAGAATTTAATTTCAGATAATAACATTTTATATGAACTTAGCGATCAAGGAGAAAAACTTCTATGCGTGCCCAAGGGAATGCAAAAGGAATTAATCAAAGCCGTGCACGACCAAGGACATTTTGCTGCCAGGAAAATGGAGGACATCATACGTAGAGAGCACTCAATTCCAAATCTCAGAGAGAAAACCTGAACGTAATCCCAAAAGAAGATCGTCCCTTGCATACTTATCACGTGGATCACGTCGGACCGTTGACCGCTACGGAGAAACAGTATAAGTACATACTCAACATTGTAGACGGATTCAGTAAATTTGTTTGGATATATCCAACCAAAACCTTATCCACAAGCGAATTGCTCCAAAAATTGAGTTTGCAGAGCGCTGTCTTTGGTAATCCCCAACGAATTATTACCGATCGAGGCACAGCGTTTACTTCAAACAGCTTTGAAGAATATTGCCAGGGGGAGAATATAAAGCATGTATTGGTAACAACTGGTGTCCCCAGGGGTAATGGACAAGTGGAGAGATTAAACAGAACAATATTACCGATTTTAAATAAACTTTCTTCTAGCAACCCAGAACATTGGTTTAAATACACTTACAAAGTTCAACTTTTTATTAATTCTAGCCTCAATAGAAGCATTGGAAGAAGCCCATTTGAAGTTATGTTCGGACTGAGAATTAGAACTAAGGAAGATACTCGCGTTGCGGAAGTAGTAGCAGAAGAAATCTTAGAAGTTTTCGACGAGGAAAGGGATACCCTCAGAAATGAAGCGAGGCGAGAAATAGAAGAAGTCCAAAAGGAAAATCAGAAGACCTATAATAAAAAACGAAAACCAGCCGCGAAATATCAACTAGGCGACTTAGTCGCAGTCCGACGCACGCAATTCGGTAATGCAATTAAAATATTAAAATAATTAATATTATTCCTTACAGAATAATCAACATTGGCCTGAATGATCGCTACGACGTGGAAAAAGTGGGGGAAAGAGAAGCCCCAAAGAAGACAACTACCAGTGCGGACAATTTAAAACCTTGGATACCTTTTGAAGACAGCTCAGAAGATGAAGATGACCCTTACCAGAACCACACAGAAGACAACATACACACCTGAGAAGTCAACATACCACCCAGAGAAGACAAATTATACAACTGAGAAGACAATACGTAACACAGAGAAGACAAATCATACACCTAAGAAGACAACATACAACTGAGAGAACACAACATACACATCTGAGAAGACAACACACAACCCAGAGAAGATAAGTCATACACCTGAGAAGACAACATACACCATAGAGAAGACAACATACACCATAGAGAAGACAACATACAACCCAGAGAACATAGCATACAAACCTGAGAAGACGACATACAATCCAGAGAAGAGGAAGCATACAACTGAGAAGGCAACATACGCCTTAGAGAAGAGAACTTATACACCGGAGAAGACAACATACACCCCTGAGAAGACAAGCTGCATACCCGAGAAGACAACATACATCCCCAAGAAGAAGTAACACATCTGAGAAGAACAAGTGCTGAGACGACACCATCAATTGTTAAAACCAACTACACCAACTACACGACAACGTGACGCAATGTTCACCGAGACGTTGAACTCTAGGATGGCCGAGTTGTAGGATCCACATTATCACCTACATGGCAACACCGCTTAATCATCGCATAACCTTGGCAGCACTTAGCAAAACTGAACGTCAAACAAGACATAAAAGAAGGAGGAGAAAAGGCGCGAGTTCTCTTGGCTGAATATCATAGTCGCTGTCATCATCGTCGAAGTCGCCACCATCCTCGCCGAAGTCACTACCACCATTCACCGTCGCCTAACCTACCTACCTACCCTTTTTGTTTTCATTTCCATGAATTTAATAAAGTGAAGTTATATTAAATCGTGTTGTTTCTATATATATGCAAACGGCTTACTGAAAGCACTGAAGAACAGCGCAAAATTCGCATACGCAGACGATACGGCGATTGTGGTGTCACACAGAAGCATCGAAAGGGCAACTGCAATAATGCAGAAGGAACTGGACGTTGTTACAAGATGGTGTCATGACAACGGACTAACAATCAATGCGGAAAAAACAAAAGTCATCCACATCAAACCACCCCATATCCTATATCATGACATACCATACGCATACAATTCCACGATACAAAATGTTTACACAACAACAACATGGACTGCAGCAAATCAGACAACGAGTGCAAAACCTGTATTGATGTCGTCAATACCACTGCGAAGGCATAACACTGGCAGTAGCTTGGTCATGTGGCTGGAAAAATTGTTCGCTCTGTTGATGATGATTTGCCCTTGACATCGATTATCGGGAAAAAAGTACTGTGAATCAGAAGCAATGACAATAATAACAAAAACATCTCCTCAGTTATCTGGACGCCACCCCCGGAGAATAGCTGAAGCATAAACAACTGAGCTTAAAAAAAAAACCACTACACCAAAATCTTTCTCTCTCTCTCTCTATCCATCCTTTCCAAACGCCCGCACTGTGTGTAAACATGTTAAAGGTATTCATAACCCTTTGAGTGCGCGCAAATTATATAAAAAAAAAATAAAAAATAAGCACAAGCACAATGTGAACTGTTAAACTTAAAGCCAATCTTTCCTGCAGACAAGCTCTTAAGGCTTCGCGGGATATAAACATGATTGTAATTTTATTAGATATTAATAATAAAAATTGAAAATTGAAAAAAAATTGAACTGTACGAGTGCGGAAGTTGTCTTGTCCCATGAAAAATTCGACGCTCTTAAGTGCAGGTGGAGATAAAGCGCTATCTGGCAGTGTGGAGTTCGCTGCGAAGTGGGCAGCAAGCTGATTGGCTTTATCTAAGGAGCTGACAGCTGGAATGTCATTGTAAATGAGCGTTGGGATGGCAGGCGAGGCAGAATTTTTAATATTTTTGGGGAATGACCAAACATTTTTACTACCTCAAACCACGAGTTTGCCTTAGATTTGATCTACAACGCCGATTGTACGGGGAAAGAAATCAGTCGATCGCGCTCCTAAGTCGATAGAACGTATTGCTAAGCAGACTGATCGGGCTCGTAAGCCAGTTGTACAGATTCCTAAGCCGACTGAAAGGACGCTCGAATCAGCAGTGCAGACTCTTGCAACAGTCAATCAGGCTTCTAAGCTGGTTAAACGTACATCAAAGTCGTCCACTAAAGAAGCTGAACGAAAAATAACCTCGGATAAGCCAGCGAACCCCATACGTCTGACGTATTCTCAGGCTGCAGTCAAAGCACCCAAACGAAACGACGTATCACCGTCTGATCCGTTGAATGAAATTCTGAACTGCATCTACGTTAAGTTCGGGGAACAATGTGAAATTAAGAAACGGATTCTCGAACGTCTCAGTAATGTCGAAAGCTTTTGAATGGCTAACCATAAATCTAAATCTAAGTAAATATGGACTCTTTGCTTAAAATAGTAACATGGAATGCAAACAGACTCTTACAAAAATCTAACGAATTAGAAATGTTTCTAATAAGAGAAAATATCGACATAGTACATATGCTTGGTCTCCGAAACCCATCTAACAGGGGAATCGCAAATAAAGATAAGAGGCTACGCTGGTTATCACGCCTTTCATCCTTCTAATAGAGCGCGGGGCGGTTCGTCCTTATTCATTAAAACTAACATCGAACATTCGGTCGATATAAGCATAGAGCTGGAAAAACTTCAGTTGTGCGTGGTAAAGGTTAAAAATAAACACCTGAGCTACAATATAGCATCTGTTTACTGTCCGCCAGGATGCCCACTAGAAAAAGACGACTACTTTCGTGTCTTCAATGCCCTTGGTTCAAATTTCCTTATTGGTGGAGATTTCAACGCGAAGCACACCTTCTGGGGTTCAAGATGTACATCTTCTAAAGGAAAAATTCTTTACGAAATGGCAAATGAATTCGGTTGTTGTTTTTAGTCGACAGGAAAACCGACCTATTGGCCAACCGATTCAAAAAAAAATCCCGATCTTATCGATTTTTTTGTTACAAAAGGCATTTACGAGAAGTTTATTACAGTCAAAGAATGTTTTGTTCTCTCTTCTGATCACTCGCCGGTAATTGTATTACTTGGAGAAGCGCTGATCAAGTAAAAAGAACCTCCAAGACTTACTAGCAATAGAACAAATTGGGAGGGCTTTAGAAGTGATTGCGAAACAAATATCGCCTTAAATGTATCACTTAAAACACCTTGTGATCTAGAGGACGAAGTTGATCATTTCATGGAAACAATCCAAAGAGCGGCATGTAGAAACACTCCTTCCAGGAGCTATAAGATCAACCGCAACGAAAATTATCCCAGAGAAATCATTGAACTGGTGAGGAAGAAACGAAAAGCACGAAGGAAATGGCAAATCACTCGTGCACAGCAGCATAAAACGGTCCTTAACCGACTATGCAATCGCCTTAGAGATAGTATTCGGGAATTTAAAAGCAAAAAGATAGCGACCTATCTTGAAAATCTCTCCGGTGAAAGAGAATCCAATTTTTCGCTTTGGAAAGCCCTAAAAGGCATCCAGAAACCTCAAATGCAAGCACCACCAATTCGGAAAAACGATGGAAACTGGGTAAAGAGCGAAAAGAGGCAGAACTTTTTGTTCTACACTTAGAAGAAACGTTTAAGCCGTTCGACGGCCCTTCGTTAACGCCCGACTCCCCACTCACGACATCTGACAACTTTAAAGTAAAAAAAGTTGGAGGGAAGTGATTAAAAATTTAAAGACGAAAAAAGCACCGGGTTACGACTTGATAACGGCGCAGGTAGTCAAGGAATTGCCGAATAAAGCTATTATCAAACTGCTCTATTTGATCAACGCTTCGTTCAGATTGCTCTATGTTCCGAGACAATGGAAAGTCGCCAAGATTATAATGGTCCCGAAACCAGGCAAATCACTAAATGAGAAGAAATCATATCGGCTTATTTCTCTATTGCCGGTTATCTCAAAAATATTTGAAAAACTACTTTCCAAACGTCTACAGCCCGTAATCGACGAAAGACGTCTCATTTCTGACCATCAGTTTGGATTAAGAATCAAGCATTCTGCATTTGCCCAAGTCCACAAAATAACTGACGTGATTGAGAAAGGTCTGGAAGAAAAAATGATTGTGGTGTTTCTTTTATTGACGTCTCACAAGCTTTCGATAAGGTTTGGCACGAAGGCTTGGAGTATAAATTGCAACTACTCCCCCCACGGCAACTCTTTCTAATCTTACGATCGTACCTCACCGAAAGACTCTTTCGTGTTAAGCAAGGAGATTGCGGCCAGACTTCCACAAGGAAGTGTCCTTGGCCCGCTTCTACATGTACTGTACACGCGTGGCATCCCGCAGGAAAGAAACTGCGTCGTCGCCACGTTTGCGGACGATACGGCGATATTGACTACGGGCCAAACTATTGAAGCAGCAACTGGAACGAAATAATTACCGACGAAGCCGCTGAATCCATCCCAATTAAAGAATTAATACCTCCGGTGATAGGTCTTAAAGCCACTAGTCAATTTATTCGTAACCTACTTAATATCAAGCAATATCAATGTAGAAGACTTAACCATACAAAATTGTATTTCACTTGAACAAAAAATAATATGCACTAGTAAATCTTCTGACTACTGCACTGAAGCAAAAATCGTGTGAATTCTGCGCTCACCAAATAAAAGGAAATACACCATTCAAGGCTGTGTTACCTGGTTTAGATTTATACACCAGTGAAGTGTTAAGAACCGAATTAATTTAAATTGGAATAAAATGCCTTAATATTAAACCAATCACCATCAAAACTCAGTCGAACTTTGTACATTGTATTTACATAGTTTGCATTCAACGGATCCACAACTATGAATTACACTGGTGAACAATGGTTTGGTTCCCCTTGATATGAAAGTGGTTTCGAATAATTTTATGCCTACAATTTATGAGACTATGAATGATTTTGGAATAATGGCTCTGGCTTTTTTTAAATGCTCATTTTCTTATTAAATAAATAAATAAATAAATAAATATTTGGCGCAACAGCTCTTTAAGTGCCAGGGCCTAGCTTCTCGCAACCACTCATGTTGTGTGCGTTATATTTTTCACACGAATGGAAGGGACCTACAGTTTTAATGCCGAATCCGAACGGCGATTTGAGAAGCTTTTTCGAGACAACAATACTCTCTGATGTTTGTCAGACGCTCGCGAAAGGTGGGACCGTGAAAAAACTTTTTGGTGTTTTGTAGGATTCGAACTCGGAACCTCACGCGTAGTGATCCGACACACTAACCACTTACGCCACGGCGCCCACTCTTATTACACTACAAAAAAAAAAAATAGAATAAATGACTCGTATATTATTTAATATCAATTTTTTTTATTGAAAAATAGTACTAATTGTTTTGTTTTAGTGTTTAATTAATGTACATAGAAAAATGTGTAGAACTTATGTTATACTTTAGGGAAATTAGGCTTTTCTTCTATAATTTTTTTGGGGGCAATCTCTTCTTAAAGACCAGCAGTAATCTGCCATCATGTGACGGTCCCATCTACCCTGATACCTTTCTCCGTCACTTTTAGTTTCTGGTGGAAGCGCTTTCCCTGTTCCTCACTATAATTTTGCAGATTATCAGGAAATCTATCCAGGAGACTGTAGAGAAAGTGCAACTTTATGCTCATATTCGCTCCTAAAATCTTAACAGGTTCACTGTCCACAGCCCACATTTGGGCTGTTGGACGTTGTCGCCATGCGTCCAAGGCCCATATATGGGCTGTTAGCTGATGGGAAAACAATTGCATTTTGTGAATGAGACTCTTGAGTAATTATACAAAAATTAGGTGGACTTGATAGGACACATAATAAACTTCAAAAAAATTCCGGAACATGGGCGAATCTCTATAATTGTGGCTTTGAGGGAATTAAGAAAAACAATTTCGAAATTTCTGTAGAAAATCTATATTAATTATTTATTTCTTATGAGCGTTTTGAAAACAATCAAGGCAATATGGCATCTAGGAGTCCACGGGGGCTGCATGTATATAATATATATATACACACTTTATACACCGCAAATACATAAAATTATTTTGTATGGACATTTTTGTTCCCAACACAAACAAAAAACGTTTGGACTGGGGGGGTCGATATATGTTTTCTTGTCGACAGTGAACCTGTTAAAGCTTTCCAACATCTGTTGCACAATTTCTATGTAATTTGGTGCTTTATATTGTAGTAACCTAAACATTTTTGTAGACTGTACTTCTGGATATATCCATGTTTTCTTTTGATTGAAACCTTTAACGTCTACTACGCAAAAGTAGCAATCATCGAAATGATTTTTAGGTTCCATCCAAATGATAGGGATACCGCGTGGCGCTCTCCTTTTGCCCACAAACGTAAAGACTCAACATAGGATTTACAAACCTTATGAGGAACCCATGACTTATCTTGTTTTTCAATATGTAGTCTGAAGTAATCGGTATAATTCTCCTTGACAAAGTCTGTGATATTTCGTGACTGTTTTGTTGTTATATAAACACCACAAATATAACAAAATACATCTGGGCTATATTTGCAATTTCTTCACGATGAACTCATGGGGGGTCACTTGATGTATGCTGAATGCAAGTCTACTGAAGTTGAAAAATCCTCCGACTGCAGTGGTCCACACAAATCTACTGACCCCGCATGCGTAGTATATAAGTAGATCGCAGTATGTTAATGTACTCCAACAAATCTCTCAGAGAAATCGCCATCATACACAAAACCCGGTTCTTGTTCCACGGGAAAATAACAGCATCGTCAAGTCACCTATCAAATATCTTCAACTGGGACATAAACTCCAATCAATCTTCTGCAGCAACACCTCCTGGTTCACCAAACCTCAACTATTGGACGGATGTTTGACCTAAGCCCACAGTAAATAGAAATATTCCTGACAGCACAGTTAAGAATTCTTTATTTTCAGTCGAGAAGATAGTTTTACTTTTAAATGAAGTTACAACATTAAGCGTATGCCGTTCAAAATCGGAACAATTCAATGTTATAACTACATTTGCTATTAAGTATGTTTATAATGTCATATAATAATCCCAAAACTGTCATTTGGAATGCAAGAAGCATTCGCCATAAGCAAATAGAATTTTTGAATTTTTTGCATTGTAATAAAATTGACATAGCTCTGATTACTAAAACTTGGCTGACTAGTGATATACCTTTACAGGATAGGGAATCTGTGATAGGTGGCGGTGTTGCTATCTTCATTAATAAAAATATCAAACATTCTGTTACACATACGCCGAAGCTACATGTGATTGAAGCTTTGTGCGTTGAGATTAGTTTAGAAAACTCTTTGAAATTACAATTTTTTTTCAGCTTAACTTCCCTGGAAGAAGAAGTAGTAGCGAGAGAAGAATTCATTTTAGAAGAGAAATTTTGAAACTTTTTAGATAAAATTCCGACAAATTGATCGGTGGTGATCTGAATTGCAGGCACCAATCTTGGGCTTGTTTGAAAGCCAACTCTTAGGTAGCCATACACAGTCGACTTTCCTTATTATATCCCATGGTATCAACCTTTATCTCGAGTAATACTTCTCAAAATCCATCCTCCCTTGATGTTTTCATAACAAATACAAGTAACCTATTCTGACAGCCTATCGCGTTAAGTTCTCTTACCTCAGACAATTTTCCAGTTTGCACAACTCTTAATTTATCTGCTTCAGCAAATAGTTTTGTTGGTAAGTGTTAATATTCGGCAGCAAATTGGAATAGATTTCGAGCATCTCTGATACATCAACATTGATAATAATCTTTTATTGTCAAATACCAATTTTGCGTTTGGTGGGCAAAATCGCATCATCACCTCCACGCGGTGCCCGCTGGATAGCTATCTGATAGTGAACTAACGATGAGCGTATGCTGAGTCTGACGATATATGTGCAGCTGAACACTCAGACCTGCGTAAGCACATCTGGGTGAACTTCAGCGCGCATATGTCTAACCGGACGAGGCATCTCTTGTTGACCCGATAGGCTGAAATATGCGTCTCAGAAGTCTAGCAAGAGGTCCTCAGAAGGAGGACGTGCGGCGGTCAATTTCTCTCGATGGAATCAACGGTGACGTCTACAGACCAGCGGATACCTTACTGGAGCTACTTCAACATATTTGGAGCTGAGGTCTGTAAGGATTTTCAATACTACGTACTACTTACTTTAGTTACTTAGGTGGCGCTACAGTTCGGGGTGAACCTGGGCCTCAACCAACAAGCCTCTCCATTTAGCTCGGTCTTTAGCTAATTGCCTCCAGTTACGCACTCCAAGTTGGTCGAGGTCCCCTTGAACTTGTGCGCGCCACCTACGGCGATGATTCCCTCTACTGCGTCGTCCCTCGGGATTAGATTCGAAGACTCTGCGGGCCGGAGCGTTGGTGTCCATTCGCTCTACATGTCCTAGCCATCTCAGACGTCCAATGCGCAGCTTTTTGACTAGGTCGATGTCGCTGTACAGCTCGTATAGTTCGTGATTGAATCTTCTCCTCCAAAACCCGTCAACGCAAACGGGACCGAAAATCTTACGAAGAATTTTTCTCTCGAAGCGACCAAGGATATCTTCATCCTCTTTTAATAAAGTCCATGTTTCAGCGCCGTAAAGCAGGACTGGGATGATCAAGGTCTTGTATAGAGTCTCCTTAGTTGTTCGAGATAGGGCTTTACTGTTAAATTGCCTTATAAGCCCAAAAAAACAGCGATTGGCAAGAGTTATTCTTCAATTGATTTCTGCACTGATTTTGTTTTTCGAGTTTATAGCAGAGCCAAGGTAGACAAAGTCCCTAACTACCTCGAAGTTATAGCTGCCCACGGTGTTGTTTTGTCCAATTCGTCGGTGTTGGCTTTCCCTTCTTGTTGACAGCATATACTTGGTTTTGCCGTCGTTTATCGCTAAACCCATTTTGGCCGCTTCCGCCTCAATGCTTGCAAACGCACCGGTGACAGCCCGCTGAGATCTTCCGATAATGTCTATATCGTCGGCGTATGCAAGCGGTTGTACAGACTTGTAATAGATTGTGCCTCCGGTGTTGGCTTGTGAGTTTCGCACAATCCGTTCAAGTACAATATTGAAGAAGTCACATGACAGCGCGTCACCTTGTCTAAAGCCTTTTTTGACATCAAAGGTCTCGGTGAGGTCATTACCGACCTTGATGGAGCAGCGAGCGTTCTCCATCGTCAGCCTGCACAGACGGACAAGTTTGGCAGGGATGTCAAAACTAGACATGGCTCTATAAAGTTCTTCTCTATAGATGCTGTCATAGGCGGCCTTGAAATCGATAAAGAGGTGGTGAGTATCGATTTGGAATTCTTGGGTTTTCTCCAGGATCTGCCGAAGTGTGAAGATTTGATCGATGGTGGACTTTCGTGGCCTGAAATCGCACTGATAGGGTCCAATCAGGCTGTTGATAAAAGGTTTCAGGCGTTCACACAATATCGCAGAAAAGATCTTGTATGCGGTGTTGAGGAGACTGATGCCTCTATAATTGGCGCAGTTGAGGGGGTCTCCTTACTTGTGGATCGGGCAAACGATGCTGAGGTGACATTCATCAGGCATACACTCGTCTGACTAAATCTTAGAGATGAGTTGGTGTATGCACTCTACCAATTCATCCCCAGCTGCCTTGAAAAGTTCGGCCGGTAAGCCGTCAGGTCCAGCAGCCTTGTTGAATCTTTCATTCTGCCTGACAGCGGGATGTTGGTCTTCGTCGCCGTTATACAGTCTGCAGAAGTAGTTTTCCCATATTCTCAGCATCGACTGTGATTCCATTACGAGGTTTCCATTTTCATCTCTACAAGTTTCTGTATGGGTATTACTTCTCTGACACGTTCTTTTTACCTTTTGGTAAAACTTCCGTACATTGTTCCTGGAGTATAAACTCTCGATATTCTCAAACGCGCGCTTCTTATGCTCTTTCTTCTTCTTTTGGAGAAGCCGATGTTCTTCCCGTCTCTTTTGCTCGTAGAGCTCACGAGCAGCTCTCGTCTTCCTTTGCAGCGCCGCCTTGTATGCCTCTTGTTTTGCTGCATGCACTCGCCGGCATTCTTCGTCAAACCAGGGGTTTCGCGGTGGTGGTCGAGCGAGACCCAGCACATCAGTCGCGACGTTTCTGATGGCATGTTGGCAGCGTTGCCACTGGTCTTCGGTACTTGATGCTGGCGGCAAAGGGGTGATTGAGAGATTTCGGGATACGCGTTCAGCGAAGAGTCTGGCGGTCTCTTGCGATTGTAGCTTTTCGACGTTAAATTTTCTCACAGTAATTCTTCTTTGTTGCTCAGATTGGGATATCCGCATTCGTACCTTGGCTACAACAAGGTAATGATCCGAGTCTATGTTGGCCGCTCGGAAGGTCCGGACATCCAGAATACTGGAGGCATGCCTTGCGTCGATCGCAATATGATCAATTTGGTTGATCGTGACATGATCATTGCTTATGAACATCGAGATGAGAAAACCATGTGCTTGCTATGGTGACATTTAGTCCGTTATCAGACGTGGTGTCGTGTAGGCTATGCTTACCGACTGCCCTACCAAAGACGTCCTCCTTTCCTATTTTGGGGTTAAAATCGCCCAATACGATTTTAACGTCGTATTTAGGACATTGCTCGTATGTTTTGTCGAGGAGCTCGTAGAAACACTCTTTGGTGGCAGGGTCCTTTTCTTCTGTGGGGGCATGAACACATATTAGGCTTATGTTAGAGAATTTAGCCTTGATCCGGATAGTCATAATACGCTCGCTCACGTGTCGGAAGCTTAAGACTTCTTGCCTAAGTCTGCCGCGTATGGCAAATCCGCATCCGAATAAGCGTTGCCTGTTGCCTCTGTAGCAATCACCGTAGTAGATGTCACAGTTTTTCATCCTCTTTTTGCCCGGCCCATCCAATCGCACTTCCTGGATGGCGGTAATATCTGCTTTATAGCAGTCTAGGGCCTCTGCTAGTTGTTCGGCTGCACGTGGTCTGTAAAGGGACAGAACATTCCACGTACAGATCCGAAGGTCGTTGTCCTTATTTCGTTTGCTGGGGTCGTCATTAGTTGAGTCATCCAGGTTGGGGGTTGTGCCGTCGGGTTAACTTCCCTACCACGTAAAAAACCTTTGGTTACGAAGCAACCAACAGCCTCGGATACGGATGATTTTACTGTTGACGACCCATGCAAACGTAAAAAGGACAACGATCCTCGTGTCTGCACATGGAATGTTAGGTCCCTCTACAAACCACGTGCAGCGGAACAACTTGCGGAGGCCCTAGAGTGTATCAAAGCAGACATTACCGCCATCCAAGAAGTGCGATGGGATGGGCCGGGCAAAAGGAGTATGAAAAACTGCGACATCTACTACGGCGATTGCTACAGACAAAAAGGACAGCGTTTATTCGGGTGCGGATTTGTCATTGGAGACAGGCTTAGGCAAGAAGTCTTGAGTTTCCGGCATGTGAACGAGCGTCTCATGACTATCCGTGTCAAAGCTAAATTTGCCAACATTAGCCTAATATGCGTTCACGCCCCTCATGAGGAGAAGGACGACGCGACAAATGATGACTTCTACCAGCTCTTGGACAAGACGTATGAGCAATGCCCTAGCCACGACGTTAAAATTATCCTAGGCGACTTTAACGCAAAGCTAGGAAGAGAGGAAGTCTTTAGTAGCGTGGTCGGAAAGCACAGCCTGCACGACAACACTTCCGGCAACGGACTCAGGCTAATCGACTTTGCGGCGGGGCGAAACTTTGTTGTAGCTAGTACGCGGTTCACACGTCTCGATATTCACAAAGGAACATGGCTCTCCTTTGATCGAAAAATCGTCAACCAAATCGATCACATTACGATCGACGCAAGGCACTCTTCCAGTATTCTGGGTGTCCGGACTTTCCGAGGAGCCAACGTGGACTCGGATCACTACCTAGTTGTAGCCAAGGTACGGATGCGGATATCCACAACGGAGCGAAATCAACGAAATGCTGTGAGGAAATTTGACGTCGAAAAGCTACAATCGCAAGAGACCGCCAGAACCTTTGCCGATCGTGTTTCTTCTAATCTCAATCTTAATCCTATGCCGCCAGCAGCAAATGCGGAAGACCAGTGGCAGCGTTGCCAACAAGCCCTCAGAGATGCCGCCTCTGATGTACTGGGTTTCTCTCGCCCACCACAACGAAACCCCTGGTTTGATGAGGAATGCCGGCAAGCACATGCAGCAAAACAAGAGGCGTACAAAGCGGCGCTGCATAGAAGGACTAGAGCTGCTTACAAGCTCTACGTGTGCAGGAGAAAAGAGGAACATCGTCTTCTCAGAAAGAAGAAAAAAGAGCATGAGAAGCGCTCGATCGAGGAGATTGAGAGACTTTATTGCAGGAATAATGTTCGAAAATTTTACCAAAGGGTAAAAAGAACATGCCAGGGTTTCAAAGCCAGAACAGAAGCCTGCAGGGACGAAAATGGCAACATAGTAGTAGAATCGCAGTCGGTGCTGAGAATATGGAAGGAACACTTCTGCAGACTATTAAACGGCGATGATGATCAATATTCCGCTGTCAGGCAGAATGAGCCATTCAACAGTGACGATGGCAGTCAAAATTCCCGTCAACCCGATCATAATGAAGTGAGGATAGCGATATCTAAACTCAAATCCAACAAAGCTGCTGGCCTTGCCGCTGAACTTTTCAAGGCAGGAGGAGCATGCACCAGCTCATCTGTAAAATCTGGTCGGACGAAAGTATGCCCGATGAATGGTCTTGGCATCCCTGCCAAGCTCGTCCGTTTGTGCAGAATGACGATGGAGAACTCTCGCTGCTCCATCAAAGTCGGTAAGAACATCACCGAACCATTCGATGTCAGGAAAGGTCTTAGACAAGGCGGCGCGCTATCATGCGATCTCTTTAACATAGAACTTGAGAGAATTGTACGAAACTCACAAGCCAACCCCGGAGGTACAATCTTTTACAAGTCTGTACAACTACTCGCTTATGCCGATGACATTGACATAATCGGAAGAACTCAATGGGGCATTTACGAGTATTGAGATCGAGGCAGCAAAGATGGGTCTAGCGATCAATGAAAGCAAAACAAAATATATGCTGTCTACAAAAAAGGACACCCAACATCGGCGTCTTGGGCAGAACGCCACAATAGACAGATACAATTTTGAGGTAGTAAAGGATTTTGTCTACCTAGGCTCTATGGTCAGTTCCGCAAATGACATGAGTGGAGAGATCACACGGAGAATTACTCTTGCCAATCGTTGTTTCTATGGGCTAAAACGGCAATTGAGTAGCAAAGCCCTATCTCGAACTACTAAGGTAACTCTTTATAAGACTTTAATCATCCCAGTCCAGCTGTATGGCGCAGAGTCATGGGCTTTGAAAAAACCGGATGAGGATGCCCTTGGTTATTTCGAGAGAAAAGTTCTTCGAGCGATCTTTGGTCCCGTCTGCATAGACGGTGAGTGGAGGAGAAGGTACAATGCCGAACTATACGGCGTGTACAAGGACATCGACTTAGCCAGAAGCGTTCACATACAGCGACTAAGATGGCTGGGTCATTTAGAGCGGATGGAGCCCAACCTTCCCGCTAAGAAAGTTTTCGAATCCACCCCGGACGGACGGCGCAGTAGAGCACGACCTCGCGGTAGGTGGCGCAAACAAGTGGAGGGGGACCTCAACCAACTTGGCGTGCGCAACTGGAGGCAGCTGGCTCGTAACCGTGCTGGCTGGAGAGGTTTGTTGGTTGAGGCCCAGGTCCACCCCGGACTGTAGCGCCATCTAAGTAAGTAAGTAAGTAAGTACCAATGCGTCACTTGAAATCGGGGAACATATGGAAAACTTTATAGAGACTATTACAGCTGCGGCTGACAGTTCAATTCCTAAAACTACAGCCCAATGTCCTTAAGCGCCTTCACTACCGCAGTATACAATACTTCTTACACGAAGAAATTTAATCAGGTATAGGCAATATTTTAATACTGCTGAATATGTGATGCTAAATAGTCAAATTAATAATGAAGTTAGCATGTTCCGAAACAGATACTGGAATTCATTATTATCTAGCTTCTCCAAAGGTTCTAAACTATTCTGCAAGGTAGCTAAAATTGTTAAGAAAAAGACCTGTAATATTTATATTCAAAATTGGTCAAAACTTTTTACAGCACAGATTCTTTGCAGGTTATGTTGGAAATATACATTCTTCTTTGCAGCAGGTTCCGTTTTGGGTACATCAGGGCTCAGTTTTAGGTCCAGTTCTATTTAACATATACTTGTCCGACATTCATAATCTGTTTCCAAATACACATTTGGCCATATTTGCTGATGACACTGCCATTAGCTACCCTCTGACATACTACAGTGCTTGCAAAAGTTTTTCCATAGCTGAAAAATAAAGTTAACCCTAATAAATCTCAAGCAACGAAAATCTAACCGAAATTATCAAAGCGATCGGAAACACAAAAAAACAGGAAGTAACAAACGTGGATATAACAAATATGTATATACCGCACAAGAACAAAAAATACCGAGCGCTCCTCAATTGTCGCCACTTTTAACAGCAGTATAACAAAAACGAATTTCGTAAAGAATGCCCGTGCGAGTCGCACTGATAATTGCTAAAATCAATCAGAACATATGTAGATAGCAGTGCAAAATTGATCGAGGCTAATTCCAACAACAATGTTTTCATCAACAATATGCTCACAGGTTTGAACACACAATTGTTGTGGCAGACAAAGAAGAAGGCAAGAGAGGAAGGGTGGACATTTGTGTGGGAGAGTGCTGGAAAAGTATTCGCGCGCAGAGAGAAAAATGCTGAGGCTTTGTTTATACAGTCCATGACTGATATAAATAAAATCAAACGCAATTAATTTAATTGTATAAATGTTTGCGTGATCGAATTGACTTATGTGACAATGGATATGGCTGATAACGTCAATATCGAAGTAGATCTGTTTGATTTAAATTTTATGGAGTTTTTAGATTTCAATCAAGCTGAAAACGAATTAAGAAAATTGAGTTCTTGTTGTTTATGTATGAATATAAGATCATTGAGAAAAAATTGGGATGTTTTCTGTGCATATGTAAGTCCGATTCTGAATTATGTCGATATAATTGTCCTAGTGGAAATAAATATAAAGAAGAAGAACAATAGAAACTATTATTGTATTGATGGTTTCTGTTTGTTCAGAGTTTAGTAATAGGGATAAAAAAAAGGTGGCGGTATTGACAACTGGAGGCAAGTCTCTGGCGTGAAAAAAAAGCTTAGTCCAGACAACGTCAAACTGGAAAAAATACTTGCGCTTTTTTAGATGTAAGTTTATCTGTTTATATTGTCGCTTTAATTGTTACCAATATTACTTTTAAATTGCAGAAATACAACAATTGAAGTGTTCCAAATTGTTCCCCTCAGTCACCGATCATCGAAAGTGGCACAGTTCCAGCCAATCCAACTGTTTTCAGAGGGCCTTCGCTTCGCCCAGGACAAGAGGAAACATTTCCTTCGGAATATCGAATATTCAGTGTTTAAGTAAGTAAACGACTTATTGTTACTAATATTATCTTTAATTACAGATATACAACACAACTGCACAACATTTCCAAATATTTTTCACCCCAATTGTCGTCGTAATCGCCAAAAAGTTTCATCCCTTGAAACTTTGAGAACAAAGGCAAATAATTTGGCCGGAAGACTAAGTAATCAGTGACTAAGTTAAGTATTTCAATAGTTTATGTGTAATTGCCATTAATATACTTTTTAATCACAGGAATACAACACAGCAGCAGAATTTTCCCAAGTTTTCCTCCCCATCTCAGCATACAATATCTTCTCTGCAGCTAAAATTGGACTTCAGGGAAGATGTTTTTTTTGTTTTGTTTTTAACATGTTCTTTTTTTCTCAAATTGAAATTCAAAATAAAATCTCTTCAAACATTTGTTTGTGGTCCTTAAAAGAACCCATTGTGTAAGAACTAACTTCTCTTTCACATCCGAAACCATAAAGAGTGCGTCCTTGCCTCTTTTATGCATATACAACATCCTTTGCGGTGACTGTCTTACGCTTAGCATATTCGGTGTAGGTAACAACATCACGAATATCATTTTCCAAGAACACTTTCGGCACACCACGGGTTTCTTCGTATATCACTGATAGTTATTCCGGGGACAGCAGGAGCTGCATCTAGTTCAGCCTGGTTGATTGGATGAGTTTGATGTTGGTTTGGTGGCGACGACTACGGCGACGGTGGGGGATAACAACCTGGAGCTTTTTTTCTTCGTATGTAATTTTCCTGTAATTAAAAACTATATTAGTGAGAATAACACATGTAATAGTAATAAAATAAACATAATCACTGACTATTTTATCTTCCGGCAAATTATTTGCTCTTGTCTCCGAAGTTCCAAGGGATGAAACTTTTTTGGCGCCTACTGCGACAATTGGGGTGGAAAATGCCTGGAAATGTTGTCGCTGTTGTGCTGTATATCTGTAATTAAAGATAATATTAGTAACAATTTGTAATATACTTACTTAAACACTGATTAATCAATATTCCGTGGGGTGAATTTTATTTTGTCCTATGCGTAGCGAAGGTGCTCTGGAACTGGTGTATTTCGTGGATTTGTGTTCGACATCGACGACTGACAACTGGGTAGAAAGACTTAGTATTGTTCTGCTCTTGCATTCCTGCAATTTAAATGTAATTTTAACAACAATTTTAGTTATAATGCCAACAACCGCACAGGCAGCCATCTGTTTGCCGAAAATATCGCCGCGGAGGGAGTAGTTCTCAGTGCACCACTGATGCAGATGCATGCAGATCTTTGCACCTTAGCTAGTTGAGTGAGGTGGACAGCCCTGTCAAGAGCAGACCACCATACGATCACGCCATATAGTAGTATAGGCCTGATAACCAATGCCAATGCGTGATCTGAGGTTTAATACCCTAGCTCCTACCTATAGCCTTTTTACAGGAATAGAGAGCTACACTAGCTTTCTCGATGCGCTCTTGTAGGTTGGCCTTCCAGTTTAATTTGCTATCCAAAATAAGACACAGATATTTTGCGTTTTCAGAGAAGGTGAGACTGGTGCCATCTATCATAGGAGGGTCTATGAGGGGAACTTTATATTTCCTCGTGAAGAGAACCGTTTTATGGGGGTTAACCCCCAGTCCACATTTGGAGGCCCATTTGGTGAGCCGAAGGAGAGCATATTGGAGGATATCACTGAGAGTGTCCGGGTGTTTACCGGAGGCAGCAATAGCAATGTCATCAGCATAGGCGATCACTCTACAACCTGACGTATCCAGGTCCATCAGTAGTTCATTCACTACAAGGTTCCACAGAAGAGGTGATAAGACTCCACCTTGAGGTGTACCACAGCTGGCAGTTCTTCTGGCCGATGCTCCGCCCAGCTGTGTGTTAATAATCCTGCATGTAAGCAATTGATTGATCAACACTCTGAGCGAAGTATCCACTTTCAGATTTACAAGTGCGTCGGTAATCGCCTTTGGTTGGACATAGTTAAAAGCTCCCTCAATGTCAAGGAAAGCCACCATGGTGTATTCTTTGACGCTCAATGATTTTTCGATGGTGCGCACAAGCGAATGTAAGGCAGTCTCAACCAATTTGCCTTTGCAGTACGCATATTGGGACGGCGAGAGCAGAGCTGGGCTAATACTATGGCGAAGATGGATATCAATTAACCTTTCTAAGGTTTTAAGCAGAAAGGACGATAGGCTGATAGGTCGGAGATCCTTTGATTACACGTGCGAGCTGTTTTCTGCCTTAGGTATGAATATGACTTCAACCTCGGTCCAAAGTTTGGGAATATAGACAGCCCGACAAAATGACTTTGAGCCATGGAAGCACAATGTCCTCGCATATCTGAATTTCAACTGGAATAACACCGTCAGGTCCTGGGGACTTGAAGGGTTTGAAGCTGCGCATGGCCCATCGGATATTTTTTGTAGTTATCAAGACTAAAGAGTTGCTGCAAGGTTGAGGGGGGGATTTCCCACTTGCGATACAGCAACAGGGTAGCTACCAGGTGAGTGAGTATCCAGTAAAATGTCAATGGATTCCTCAGCAGAGGAGGTCCAGTAACCATCCGGATGCAAAAGGAAGCTGGGTATAGACGGGCTTTTAGAAAGGATTTTCCGCAACCTGGAAGCTTCCGAGGACTCTTCAATGCTGTCGCAGAAGAGTCTCCAGGAACGTCGTTGCTCCTTCCTCAGTGAGATTTTGTATTTTCTGAGAGACAGTTTATAGGAGTCCCAATCGGCCGTCTCACGGGAGCTTTTCGCAATATTAAAAAGGAGCCTACTGTCTTTCCTAAGAGTACTGAGATTAGCATTCCACCAGGGAGGTTTCATTTTACCTCGAGGTTTGCGGAGTGGGCAGGCCTCGGACATGGCACCATTTAGTGCCGATGTTAGGGTGTTGACTAGATTGTCGAGGTCTTCAGTGCAAGAAGGTTCAGTAGGCAGGTGGGAGGGAATAAGCGTTAATAAACGTTTCCTATAAAGGGACCAGTTGGTTTTCCTATAATTCCTAAAAACCTTCTGATCAGGCAGATAGTAATCAAGACTAAATTGGAGGTAACGGTGGTCTGAAAAAGAATGCTCATCAGAGACTCTCCAGTCCTTAACCGAGTTATATAAGTGATCAGAGACAAGATTGATGTCCAGGACTTCTTGTTGGTTACGAGTAATGAAGGTCGGCTTGGACCCCCTGTTACAGATTAGGAGGTTAGTACTAAGGATAAAGTCAAAAAGTTGCTCACCTCTTTCATTTATGTCGGAACTGCCCCAGATTGAGTGATGGGCATCCGCATCACAGCCAATGATGAGACCAGTGTTTCGGCTCTCTGCTACAGCAATCAAGCTCCTCAAGATGTCCGGGGGGAGTGGGCCCACAAGATCGTGACCTAGATAAGCCGATATCAGCCAGTAATTTCTTGATCGCAATTCCAGGTTGGTTGCGACTATGTCTTGATTGCTGAAATTAGAGAGTAAAAGGATGTTTAGATGGGTCTTCGCAGGATACAGGATCTCGGTTTACCTTCCTTTCTTGCGTAGATTAATTTGTAGTTTGGAGTCTTGAGTCCACAAACCCGGTTTCCAACAACCCATGGTTCCTGGATCAAGACTAAGTCTTCCCCGTATTTGCTGAGCCGGAGAATAAGGGAGGCCGAAGCCGTGATGGAGTGATGCAGGTTGATCTGAAGGATCCGCAGCATTGGGGCTACTTCTCGCTTCAGATACCATTATCACGGCATTGTTGGCTTCCTCTGAATCTGATGACAGAAGGTCATCCTCGAGAGAGAGGCCACAAGGGTCACTGTCCAGGAGTGATGGTGAGGGAGAGGGAGGACCAGAAAAGTTCGATTTCAGGAGAGCGTCAACCATTTCAGTGTATGTCGACGAGGAGTCAACCCCCGAAAAAGATGGATCGGCGCAAGGGAGCGAGGGAAGGGGCTCGGAAGGAGAGGTGCTCTTAGCTGGTGCAGAAGGGACTGCAACCTGCTTAAGAGGTACTTTCTCGAGCTCCTTCTCGTCACATTTATAGACTTTCAAGGTGATGGAGCTGAATCCATAATTTACTTTAGAAGATGCCAATGGGGCCAGAGACTCTTCATTGATAACAATGATCACACTTCTGACGTCTCCTCTCGGCTCGTCCACTTTGGCAATCTTCCAATTATGGGTAGGAAGGGAGCTGTTGTTTGCCTTCCGAATATCCAGGATAATTTTAGGATCAGAGGGTTCAGCCGGAATGGTAGCACGTGTTCTTGGTCGATTTGGAATCTGGTCCCTTTCCACGACCTCTAACTGTGCACCTGGCCCAAGCTGTCCTAATCTGGAAACAGCAAGTTTATAGAGATCCTTCGATCTTTGGTCAACGCAGGCAATAAATTTGACATGCCGTTGATGCCAGCCACCATCCCTGCAGGAAACATCAGGGCCGGGATGGTCACGTAGGATTTGGAGACAATTGGTGGCGAGTTTAATCTCCACCTTCCTCCACTTATCCGCCGTAATGCTGCCATCCGGATCGTTATGGTAAACGACAGCGATCTTCAAGTGTGCCTTAAGCACTTGGTTGAAGAGCTTGGTAGTAGCGATGGAATTGGTTGGTTTTTGCCAAGGGTGGGAGACTCATCCTGAGACCTCTGGCATTTGGACGATAAGACCTTGCTGGATGAGTCGGAGGGAACTGGACACGTTTGAGTGCCCAGCTTAAAGAAGTCTTATGCTTCTGGGTTCTATCCTGCTCAGGAATTTCCTGGATGCGGCGAATTAGCTTATAAGCTAGTCGGCGATCTTGGTAGGAGATCTTGGGGGGAGCGACCTTCGGCAAGCTCGAAGCCGAGCCGTCCGTCGCCCCTGAAAGGGATTTGAGAAGGGGATGTGGATCCTTCGAAGAGGAGGGCACAGCGTGCTGTAAGCTCGAGGCCGAACAGTTTGCTGTCCCTGAAGGTGCAGAGATATTAAGGGGTTTGCCCCCTCGCATTTCATGATCTGGCTTTACGATGGGACCAGGTGTTGAAACCACTGTCCTATCCGCCAGTATACCAGACGCGCGTTCAGCAATCCTGGGGGCGTTCACCCGCTTGTAACTGCCCGCAACGCTAGTGCTAGGCCTCAAGGCCAATGCGCTAGGCGGGATTGTCACAGCAGAGGTTGCGGGTATGCTTCCCAGGAGGCTGGAAGACGGTTTTTTAAGAGGACCGTCCTCTTTTTTTACTTTTTTTATATTTTTTTGGTTATTATTTTTGTACATTTATATTGGATCCACGAGTGGCGGAGAATGGGAGGTCGACCTGCACAGAGATCCGCATTGTGCAGGCAAGGCAGGCTAATCCGGAGGTCGCCAGGTATCCGGATACTCCGTTAGCGACTGGACTATAATTTAAAGTGTGCCCCCAGCCAGGCTAATCCTCGGCACGGGTCGTATTACACCTTGATCCGGCCCACCGGAGAGGGGAGAGGAAAGGATAGGATATGAAGGGGAAGGATTAGGACGACTACAACTTGGCTTCGTGTCTCATCTGGGGAACTACCCGAAAATCCTTGACCATTACTAGGCCCCTACACCACGACGAGGTGTGTAGCTGCTCAAAACAATTCACAAAATAAACTTGACTTTAAGGGACTATATCCATTCATTAAGACGATCCGCTCTTAGTATGATAATAAGATTATCATTTTTAAAACTATTTTCCTGGCCATAATATCTTATGGCGCACTAGTCTGGTGTGATTGTGCCAATACACACATAGGAAAACTACAAATTTGGCAAAATTAAATTTTTTATAAATGATGCTAAGTCTACCTTGGCACTTCTTAACTAGAAGGTTGCACAAAAGAGCAAATGTCAACTTTATTTCTACAACTATAACATAACTATAACTATAACTATAAACAAACTTACAACAAACTTCTTTGAGAAATGTAGATATTCAGACAACGAGCTCATCCAACAACTTACATTATAATGTTACGCTTTTTCTTTAAGTGTGTTCTTAAACTGCCGTCAACAACTCCAACCTTTGCTATTCATGTCGAGTCTGGTCTTCCTCAAATTTATGTACGTAATCTAAAAGCCAATGCCGACTACATACTTAAAGTGATGCGCAGGTCGAATGATAATTTACAAAAACGATTGATGAAATTTGCATTTCAGTCCAATTTATCGCCCTTTAAAGAATGGAATGAGTTTGCATCCTCTCATAATATCGTTCTTGGACTTACAGTAGTGAACATAAATGAGTGGGAAGACAAGCTATACAAATGTATTAAAAGAGTCGATGATCTGTGGTATCAAGAATTCATGATCAGAGCCCGAACGTCCTTGACACGTCTTATCTATAAATCTCTTAATCACTCACTAGGCCCCAATAGCTATTTTAACACAGAACTGAAAGTTGAACAAATAAGTCAAATTTTTAAGGCGAGGACTGAGCTTCTAAAATCTGCACCCTTTGTAAAAGTAATGAGGTTGAAGACATCTATCACTTTGTTGCAGTCTGCCCAATTTTATTAGAATTGGGTTTACTTTATTTTTCTAAAGGATTTCTCACACTGGATGAAACTAAACAGATCCTTAATGGAGCCCAGGGATGGAATCTGCTTTTTCTCTTTTGTAATCACGCCTTGAATTATCGTAACAGCCTTATTGACCTATAACTTAAACTTAACATGATATGCACATAATTCTCCAATTTTTTGTATGTATATTTTCGTATTATTTATTCTTATATCCTTATTGTTTATTTATTTTTATTTTTTTCCCTTAAAGTAAAGTAATGTCAATTCTTGACAGACGGCAATTTTGCCATGTAAACTTTTCTTTTTTGTCTTGCAAAATTGTAAATCTATTTAATGTTAATAAAAGAATGAATAATAATATAATGTTACACGTTTTGCTACTTATTTATCTGTTCATTTGTAATTTATTTTTCTACTTACATTTATTCACTTTTTTTTTCTTTATTTGTTTATTATAATTATATTCTTATTTATTTATCTATGTATCAATTTATATATTAATTTGTCTATTTATTTAATTAATCATATATTCATTTATTTAATTGTTTTCGTATGCACTTATTTATTTATTTTGTTTTTTATTTATTTACATATTTTATTTTAATATCTATTGATTAAATAAAATTAATTAAACGTTTGTTTTATAATAAAAGAATAGCACGTTTGCAGAAATATTGGAAAATGATGAGCCCGTTGCACATTATACATTTATCTCTGTGATCACTTTGTTATTTAGTTTTAAGTGTTCTTTAGTGTTACGGATCATATAAGGGTTTTGTTAGTATAGTTTTTTTTTTTTTTTGCGGGATAGGAAACGCTCGACTGGAGTACTCAGACGTAACTGGTGCATTGTACTACCAGAGAGCAAACACTGATTTACCCATTTTATTGGAATTTCCTTGTCTTTCTAACAAAGCCACGCAAGCACTTCAGTGATGAGGGGCTTACAGTATCAGCATTCACCACATCAGCAACGAGGATCTGCCACGTGATACGAGCAAAGGCCGGACACTCACAGAGATAATGTTCCGCGGTGTCGTCACTCTACCCACAAGCGTCGCAGATTGCAGTGTCACTCAAGCCCAGCACGTTAAGGTGCTTGGCAAACGCAGTTTTTTCCCTTAATTATCTAAATTATGTAAATAAATCTTATTCTTAGTCTAATCCTCATTATATACACACTTTAATAATTATAGCTGTAAGGAAATAATTTTTAAAACTCTGAAAAATAGCTAATGTATTAACCATTCTATCAAACTACTTTAATAAATAAATAAAAAGAAAAAAAAAAAATTATAATCGCGGTATGCATTTTATTTCTTATGCAATTTGTTTTACTTTTGTTACCATATAAAGAGTTTACCAATAACCGTATCAGAACTTTGGAATGTCACAGTGGCTACACTGATTGGAATATCAAACTCAAGCTTTTACGAATGTGCTCAGTAGTACAATATGTGGCAAATTATCATGGAAAGATGCTTGATTCAACACCACCAAATTATTCGAATTAACCATCAAAATTCGTGTTCGGTTCCATTTAGTTCTTGAAGCAATGAATTTAATGCCAGAAAAGTTTCATGACAAGTTTCCTTACAAGTTATAAATAAATATACATAAATTTGTATGTTAATATTCTCAAACGCTTTCTGTATTGTGTATTATTTAAAACATTTTAAATCGTTCTGTAGGTATTTTAAAGTATTCGAGAAAAGCTTCCTGTCGGGTCAAATGGTTTTAAGTAAGATCCTCAGGATTTCTGAAAGCACAATACGTCTTGTTTGTTATTAGAAAATTTGAACAGTATACCGTAATTTTCCGCATATCTATTCTTTTTCAAGTTATTAATGGATAAAGCTACGTTACTGGTTTACGAAAATTGAATAAGATCCATCTGTGATCAGAAAGAGATTCCTCCTTAAAAACCCTCCATTTTTAGGTGATCAGAACACGAAGCGAGTGTTATATCAATCACTTCTTGTCTGTTTCTTACTACAAAAGTTGGCGTAGATCCCTTAATTCATATGGTGAGCTTGGTCGACAGAATGGAATCGAAAAGACACTTACCTCTTGTATTAGTATCACTGCTACCCCATTGCGAGTGATGCGCATTTGCATCGCAGCCCACGATGAAGAGCCAGTTGTTCTTTCTTACCAACTGCTTCATCTCCGCCAGCTCGTACGGGAGATATGCGGAGACCAGGCACAAGGGTTTTCTTCCCTCTCTTTCACAGGAGACTGCTACTAGATCGCTAGCACTGGAATTATTCAAAAGAAATGCCCTTACGTTGTTTTTAACAGTATACAAGCCCTGATTTTACCTTCGTTGGCTTTGTAGATCAACGTACAATTCCTGTTTGTGAGCCCTTGGATCTGGTTGTTCTCGCTGATCCACGGCTCTTATACCAGTATGGCCGAGACGTCATGCTTGATAATATAGTTGATCAAGCATGCCGAAAATTTAACGTCGAAAAGCTACAATCGCAAGGGACCGCCAGACTCTTCGCTGAACGTGTATCCCGAAATCTCTCAATCACCCTTATGCCGCCAGCATCAAGTGCCGAAGACCAGTGGCAACGCTGCCAACATACCATCAGAAACGCCGCGACTGATGTGCTGGGTCTCGCTCGCCCACCACCGCGAAACCCCTGGTTTGACGAAGACTGCCGGCGAGTGCATGCAGCAAAACAAGAGGCATACAAGGCGGCGCTGCAAAGGAAAACGAGAGCTGCTCGTGATGTCAACGAGCAAAAGAGACGGGAAGAACATCGGCTTCCCCAAAAGAAGAAGAAAGAGCATGAAAAGCGCGCTTTTGAGAATATGGAGAGTTTATACTCTAGGAACAATGTACGAAAGTTCCACCAAAAGGTAAAAAGAACGTGTCAGAGGAGCAATACCCGTACTGAAACCTGTAAAGATGAAAATGGAAACCTCGTAGTAGAATCACAGTCGGTGCTGAGAATATGAAAAAACTACTTCTGCAGACTGTATAACGGCGACGAAGACCAACATCCCGCTGTCAGGCAGAATGAACCATTCAACATAGACGATGATAGTCAACATTTCCGTCCACCTGACCAAAACGAAGTGAAGATAGCAATATCCAAGCTAAAATCCAACAAGGCTACTGGACCTGACGGCTTACCGGCCGAACTTTTCAAGGCAGCTGGGGATGAATTTGTAGATTGCATACACCTAAGATTTGGTCAGACGAGTGTATGCCTGATGAATGGAACCTCAGCATCGTTTGCCCGATCCACAAGAAAGAAGACCCCCTCAACTGCGCCAACTATAGAGGTATCAGTATCCTCAACATCGTATATAGGATCTTTTCTGTGATATTGTGTGAACGCCTGAAACATTTTATGAACAGCCGGATTGGACCCTATCAGTGTGGTTTCAGGCCAGGAAAGTCCACCATCGATCAAATCTTCACACTTCGGCAGATCCTGGAGAAAACCCAATAATTCCAAATCGATACTCACCACCTCTTTATCGATTTCAAGGCCGCCTATGACAGCATCTATAGAGAAGAGCTTTATAGAGCCAAGTCTAGTTCCAAGTCTAAAAAACTTGTCCGTCTGTGCAGGCTGACGACGGAGAACGCTCGCTGCTCCATCAAGGTCGGTAATGAACTCACCGAGACCTTTGATGTCAAAAAGGTTTTAGACAAAGTGACGCGCTGTCATTCTTTAATATTGTACTTGAACGGATTGTGCGGAACTCACAAGCCAACACCGGAGGCACAATCTATTATAAGTCTGTACAACTGCTTGCATACGCCGACGATATAGACGATATCGGAAGAACTCAGCGGGCTGTCACCAGTGCGTATGCAAGCATTGAGGCGGAAGCGGCCAAAATGGGTTTAGCGATAAACGAGGGCAAATCCAAATATATGCTGTCAACAAGAAGGGAAAACCAACACCAACGAATTGGACAGAACGTCACAGTGGGCAGCTATAACTTCGCGGTAGTAAGGGACTTTGTCTACCTTGGCTCTGCTTTAAACTCGAAAAACAACATCAGTGCAGAAATCAATCGAAGAATTGCTGTTTTTTGAGCTTATAAGGCAATTCAACAGTAAAGCCCTATCTCGAACAACTAAGGAGATTCTGTATAAGACCCTGATCATCCTGCTGCACGGCGCTGAAACATGGACTTTATTAAAAGAGGCTGAAGATATCCTTGGTCGCTTCGAGAGAAAAATTCTTCATAAGATTTTCGGTCCCGTTTGCGTTGACTGGTTTTGGAGGAGAAGATACAATCACGAACTATAAGAGCTGTACAGCGACATCGACCTAGTCAAAAAACTGCGTATTGGACATCTGAGATGGCTAGGACATGTAGAGCGAATGGACACCAACGCTCCGGCCCGCATAGTCTTCGAATCTAACCCCGAGGGACGACGCAGTAGAGGGAATCATCGCCGTAGGTGGCGCGCACAAGTTCAAGGGGACCTCGACGAACTTGGAGTGCGCAAGTGGAGTCAATTAGCTAAAGACCGAGCTTAATGGAGAGACTTGTTGGTTGAGGCCCAGGTTCACCCCGAACTGTAGCGCCACCTAAGTAAGTAAGTAAGCCACTCCCTATTTAAGGCCAGCAAGAAGTGCTGACCAAACTGCTTTCTAGGTCCTGTTCTGAGAACCCTCCATGTATCGGCCTTCAACTCCCAGGAGACCAAGCCGTTTTTCTGGGTAGGTGTATGGCAGCGAAACCCAGACCCAAGCCTTGGGCGGAGTGTATCTAGCCAGCTCCGCCTCAGTAAAGCACTTGAGTTGAGAGCCACTCCATACCTCCCCAACCTCCGAAATAAACTGTCTGAGGAAGTCAGCAGAGGCTTTGTTCCCACAGGCAACAACCTTCCGGCCCCCTTTCCACCCAGCACTGTCGAATTGAAGGTCACTATCCTCAGTGAAAGACATCTTCTTCCATAGAGCATTTTGAAACTTCTCCTCGACAGTAATCCAGTGGTCCATGGTCAGGCTGTTATGCGTAGTGGAAAAATTATGTGAAATAAAAGAGTTTAGTTAAAAAAAATATGATCTTTATTGATCTTTATTGTCGGAGAATTGAGTGTAAACGGAAAATTTCTATGGTCGACGTTATGCACATTATACATTCCTCTACCCACATTCGTTTTGCGTTTTGCAGCGTAACCACCAACAGATATCCGGTGGTAATATAATCAAATCGATCATATTATGATGGCCCTTTGCTTTCCCACACGCATCCTTTCAACAGATTAACAAATTGCTTGTGTGCAATTTTATGTCTTTCCTGCCAGAGAAACGATGATGGATAAAATTGCATGCATATGCACAGCAAGGCGACCGCAGGGCTCCTGCTCGTTGACAATAGCAACAAGGATCTCGTCTTCTAGGTCGTAGTTCGGGGGCGGCGAAGGCGAAATACCAGCCTTCACCTTTTTCGCCCCGCTCGATTCCACGACGTCGTCGGGTCTGCTCCTTTTACTTTGGAACGTCACCCTTCTAGCCCCCACAGCTGAAGTTCTGAAGCTGAAGTCCCCCCCTCCCCCGTCGCTGTGGATGTAAATGGAAACAGAGCTTTCTGTTGCCGGTGGTTATCCCAGCCACAGAGTAAATATTAGGGGAATCCCCCATGATGTTGTAAAATAGGCACACCTGGACCTGTGAGTGACGCAATCGTTGACATAAAGCAAAGGTCTCAACATACACAAATCCGCTGCTCCAGATGGTATCTCCCCCATAGTTCTGAAGAGGTGTTCTTTCACGCTAGCAAAACCTCTGCGTAAGCTTTTCTGTCTGTCCTATTCTTCTGGGCTCTTCCGAGAAGATGGAAAACAGCATTTGTCCAACAATTCCCTAAAAAAGGCTTCCCCTTCCAATTACCGACCCATTGCACTAACCTCCCTTCTTTCCAAGGTCATGGAAACGCTGATAAATCGTCAGCTTATGAAATATCTTGATTCACGAAAACTCCTCAATGACCGGCAATATGGTTTTCGTAGCAACAGGTCCACTCGTGATTTGATGGCATATCTCACCGAGAAGTGGAACCAATCTCTACATCACTTCGGCGAAACAAAGATGGTTGCGTTCGATATTTCTAGGGCAATTGACAGAGTTTGGCATCAGGCTCTTTTTTCGAAAATGCGTGCATATGGCATCGATGAGTCTCTTCTTCAATGGATTAGAAATTACCTTTCGGGCCGTTCAATACAAGTTGTCTTGGACGGCTTCAAGTCTGCAATTCACCATATAAATGCTGGTGTTCCCCAGGGAACACCCACCTCTTGTCTGCTACTTCTAATCCAATCCATTCCTTCGCTGATGACAGTACACTCAGTTTTTCATATTCGTTCCCTAACTCACGTCCCTGCTCTTCGGCCGTCGACAACGTATGTTAAACACATTAAATTCCGACCTGGACAGCATAACCAAATGGGGTTCATTTAATAGAGTGGAATTTAATGCATCCAAAACTCAATGCTGTCGTCTGTCTCTCAAGCGAAACCAAAACCCTCAACCATTATCCATGAATGGTACTTGTATCGCTGAATCCGAAAGACTTGCCATTCTCGGTATGTGCGTCAATAACCGTCTTCGATGGAACGATCACATATTCGAAGTCGCCAAAAATGCTGCAAAATGTCAAGGATTCCTTAAGCGGTGCAAGAAATATTTTACCCCGTCTGATCTGGCCTCCATCTATAAGGCATTCATCCGCCAAAAGCTGGAATATGGTATAACGCCCACATCTGGTCTGGTGCACCCAAGACCGTTCTGCATATTCTAGATAGGGTACAGAATCGCGCGTTAAAACTGATAGGTGATAGAGACATCATGAGCTCCATAGTCTCACTTGAACATCGTAGAAATGTCTCGTGTCTTTCTCTTCTTTATCGGTTTTTTTATAAAAAATGCTGCAGCGAAATAGCCAGCTGCATTCCTCCCCTTCAAAACTTCACCCGCAATACGGGTCACGCTTCGAATGCACATCAGTTCACCCTCAAGCCCATCTTCGGACGTACTGTCAAATATAGGGATTCGTTTATAAGCCGAACAACTCGTTTATGGAACGAATTACCAGCCTCTGTATTTTCTAATCATTACAACCTTGAAGTATTTAAAGCCAACGCAAACCGGCATCTCCTCTGTCTTTTTCCCTCCTTTTCCCAACCCTGCCCTGAAAACCAGTATAAGGTTTTAATAATCCCTTTGGCATGCGCAAATTATAATAAAAAAGAAATAAAAAATTTGAAAAAGGCAGCCGCTGAAAAAAATTAATATCCGGCAAAATATTGGGAGAAGTCAGGAACAAGGAAGACTTAAGGAAATTGCACATATGCTCCTTTGCATACCAGCAACGTCAGTTATCCAAGAGAGGATATTCTCGAAAACTGGCTAAATAATGAGTGAACGCCGCAACAGACTGAAGACGAAAGTATTAAATGAATTCTGATTTTTTTTAAAAAACAACGTTATTTTTGAATAAAATTAAATTACTGTTTCTCTTATAAAGATTTCCATACCGCCATTAAAAATATCTAGTTTATAGTCATACATTTTAACAAACGTTGTTTTTATTACTTCATGGAATACTATCGATAACTATCGATACTATCGGATGTTTTTCGCAAACTATCGTGAACTATCGCTAGTGTTGACTATCGATGTTTAACGAACACTACCTTAGGCCGATCAAGCTGCAACTTATTCCAAGCACTTAAGGAGTTAACGTCCCACCCCCCGAACTGCTCAACTTTGCGCTTTGCACTCTCGACTTTACGTCGGGTATTGCGCACAAGCATCTTTTCCAGTTGGTGCGTTTTTTTCCTGCTACCCTTCCACGCGATCTCAGAGAAACTAGGAGCAGCAGAGTTCTCGCCAGCTGCGCTACCAGTACGTTTGGTCACTTTACCCTTAACGCTATTAGTGAGAGTACCAGCCAACTCACTGTTACCCTTTTTGACTATAGTGAGAGTACCAGCCAACTCATATGTGCCTTGCTCTATTATACCCACTATCACCCTTAATAACAGAAGTGAGAGTACTAGCCTGCTCACTTCCCACTGCACTAGCGTCAGCGAGTGTGCTGTCCGCATCCTTACTGTCGCTAGCTAGTAAAACGTCCTCAAGTTCCATCTCTAGCCCAGCCCTGGAAGACTGTGGGGATGACACCATGTCATCGACCCCCAGTTTCATCCCTGTCTGTCCAGAGAATACTTCCCCAGGTATAATAACACTTTTCAGTGTTTTTTGTATTTTGTTTGTTTAAATTTCCATTCATTATTGATTCCCACGAGTAAGCACGGAACAACTGGTCGATCTTAGTTTACCGGCGTGCTAAGAAAAGGCACAACTTACTGTGAGCCCTGCCAGGGCGCCCACAGGAGCTCGTTAGGACTGGTTTAACCCCCAGTCTTCCAGCCCTCGTCACGGTTCTAAAGCTCACACCTCCAGGGATTTAGGTATCTGTTGTTACCTCATTCTCGATGACCAATGCGCACGATTGATGCGTGCGTGTTAGTCTTAGCTGACACTAACCTAGCGAACTAGGATTATCCATTTCCAGCGGGCGCCCACGGGGAGGACTAGAGAAGAGGATTTTAGCCCACTGTCAGTCAGTGATACTTGCATGAGTTTCCTTAGTTTTCCAACTGCCTATTTCACTAATTGCGCAATCGATGGGTGTGGTTTGGAAATTCACAGATTGGAAGGTGGTTTCAATATCTCTGGTAAATGTTTAAATGTTTAGGTTGGTGCTTATAAGAGTAAGCTGAATTGTTTGCTACGGATACGGATACTCATATCCGTTATTAAACGTAATATACTAACATACGAGGTATCTGGCATGGCATGAAATAGTATGTACGATTACCACGAATAACTTTTTCAGTATCGTAAAAAACCAGGCCCAATCCATCAAATGCATATGAGATTGTTAGGAAACATATGTTTTCCTATTGACTTAGATATTCTGTATAATGGTAAACGTCAACCTAATGACTGATGATTTGCTTCGTCTCCTTGAACTTACAAAAAAAAAAAAAAAAACCAATAATTCCGAATCAACTCTCTAAAGTAATTGCTTTAAAACTTCAAAATCACTTTGCAACTAAGTTGTGAGCTCATGAAAAATTCATTTAAGATTCACTACTCACTTCCAAGAAAGTGGTTGGATTCTCGGACCAAACTTGGCCTCTATAATTTTATCTAATAATCGATTCCATTATTTCCTGCTCCAAAAAGTTTTTAATAATTTTCCAACCCGTTGGTGCTGCAGAAAACTGTTTTACTATGTTAAACTTTGCCATGGCTTGCTGCTGCAGTTTCTTTGTTCACACGAGGCGATGGGGAAATAGAGTGCTTCTTTTCTTTAACCAAACTGAGGTATCTGCAGCAACTTAATGCCATTACGATATTTTCAGACGATAAAGCAGATCGTAATAATGTATTGATCACTTGGGAGTGGGATATTTTCCATCTGAGCACTAAGGGTGATTGTGGAAGTGTGAGCTATATTACAATCACCGGTTGGTCCTTCTACGATAATATCGTATGTGAGCCAGATGTTTATGCTATTTTTGTGCCGTTAAGGAGGGACTTTTATGTGCTTTCACTATGCAATGCAGTTCCACATAAACATGTGATAGGCTAAGCAGAAAATTGTGAAAGCATATGAGCTTCAGTAGATGATGGGAGAGTAGTTCATTAATTATGAACTTTATCTTTAGGGTGTTTTTCGATTTCTATACCAGCAAATATCCATTTTCGAATGATTGATAAGGTTACGGGTTGTAGTGCAGTAATGGTTCCCCTATGATACGGATGCTACAGGAGGGATGGCGCATAAAGTGTTATGTCAGAAAGATAGATTGCAGAAAAGTAGATTTCAGAAAGATATTATTACTTGGAGCGGAATAAGGACTCTTTGTAGTTGTTAAATTGCTGTATCTGTATTGCATGCCTGATGATAATTCCTCAATATGCAAACATACATACATGTGCGACTTATTAACGCACCCTTTACATATGTATATAGATGAATGTATTTAGATATGTGTTCTTTCAATAGCGGCTGCTTGAAGGTTATGGTTATATTTAACACGATGGGATGATATAAGGTCCATGGACATTGCGGCTATTCCGAACAAACATTAGGTCCATTGATCTTACGTTCAGCTTGCGAACTGATATAATGCCCAGCATGAAACTGTCATAAAGTCCTTGCACTCGTTTGACATTATGGCAGTTTCAAGAAGACTTAATGCCCAAATGGAATCTGTCTGTTTCAACAAATTCCAAGCGGATATTAGGTCCACAATTTGAAATTAACAAAGGACATACTAGAGTTTATACCAGTAACTTTGCACGCTTATTATGAGCTGCGTGGCTCGCTTCGCCCGTGACAAGGGCTTTGTACATACATGTATTCGCCTATGTTAAGACCGGGTTGTGTTAAGATTAGACCATCATTTCAACACTCTGTTAGAACCGCCAGATTTTTATTTTAGTTATCTTGAATACATAAACCAACTACAAAGATTTAAAAAAAGAAAAACAGACTTTTTAAATTTCACTATCGAAAGTATTGGGGAACTATGCCCATCTGGTAACAATCCATATGCCGAACGTATTAATAAAATTCACATTCCAATAATTTCCTTATTTTTTACTTAGACCAGTACCACTGGATCTAGAAAAAAAAAAAAAAACCATCTACACAAGGACGAAATAGAGGAACCAACCGGAGCTTTTTATAAAGCGAAGGATGCTTTTGACCTGTGTTTTCGCCAGATCGCATAAGATACAAAAGAGAAGCGCTTCAAGATGAAGTAGTCTCCCTTTGAATAGGGCAGTTGCAGAGGAAATGAGGAATTTCCTCTTCCTCTTCATTCCTGCACCTACTGCAGAAATCGTTGGACAAGAGACCTTATCTTTTGGCATATAGCCCTATTGGACAGTGTCCTGTGAGAATACTGATAGCGGAGCTGATATCTGATCAATTCAGCAAGATCAAACCATTTCAGGTGCCACATTACGGACACATATAGTCAAAGTGCGATATGGGGTTTAATAACCCGCTTCTGCCTATATCCTTTTTACAGAAGTAGAGATCTATATTATGTTAGATTTCTTCACGCTTTCAAGTTGATTGGTTTTCCAGTAAAGTTTCTTATCCAAAATTAGACCAAGGTAATTTGTATTATTTGTAAGAACAATACTGGTGCCGTTTATATTAAGAGGGTCTATGTGAGGAACTTTATATTAGCTAGTAAAACTGACAGTTCGGTTTTGCGGAGATTAACACCCAGTCAACTGTAGTAGCTCATTTAGAAAGCGAGAAAAGAGCCTATTGAAGAGGTTTTCTTACAGTATCTGGATGCTTACATGAGGCAGCAATAGCAATGTCATCCGCATAGGCAATTACTTTGCATCATGTAGTCCTTTCCAGATCGGTTAGTAAGCGCGTTAATGATTGTCTCTGGTTTGACATTGTTAAAGGCTCCCTCATTGGCGAAAAAGACTACCATGGCATACCCCTTAATGCTCAGAGATGTTTCAGTGGTGTACGAGAAAAAGCGAGTATAAGGCTGTCTCAACTAATTTACCTTTACAGTACGCATGTTGGTACGTGCGCTGCGAGCATAATCGGCTAGTACTGTAGCGTAGATGGATATTAATCAATTTCTTCAGTGTTTTTAACAGATTGGAGGGTAGACTGATAGTTCGGAGACCTTTTCGGTTAACATGTAAGCTTTTCCTGCTTTAGGTAAGAAGGTATTTTAATAGTTGATTCACATTTATTTGCAGCATAATATCCGTAGATCAAAATTTATTATAATAGATCAATTATAAACCTTTTCATTTTTTTATATTTTGACATGAAAATGTTTTCAACACAATATTTTTGAATGTTTTACTTTCGCTTTTTACGTCTACTCAGTTTAAAAAAAACGGCACAGTATGAATCAGTATCTTTTTAAGAACTCACTGGCATACATATGGTATATAATAATACCACAGCTATAGTTGGCCAAGTCAAACGGTAGTGCATGCGATCATATGAAAACACAAGCGTTTTCACTCAGCTGAGGCCTACCAACTCCTACTCTCAACCTCCACGCGGTGACAGCCGGGTGCCTAGTACCTTAATCCAAGAAATGGGTAACCAGCCCCGTTTGGCGGATTCTTGGTGGCAGCAGATGAGAGAGGGGGGGAAGAGTGCTTTTCTCACTAGAGCACTTCTTCCTGTTCCAGGCGGCAGCGGACGAATTCCCTAGACGGAGTCAACGGTGGCGTCTATAGTTCCAGTTAGGTTGAACTTAGTGAATACCTTGCGCGAGCTGCTTCGACGTATTCGGATCACAGGTCGGTAAGGAATTTCCAATGTTAGTCAGGACATTGGAATAGAGATGGTGGCGGAGGAGCCCTTAATGGGCCAACGGCAGCGCTCATACTCCCGTAGTGGACTACTGGCACCGGTGTACCCGGCCCCTCGTCCTAGGGGAATAATTAAGGAACTGGCCCTCCAGGTTGGGGGTTGTGCCGTCCGGGTAACTTCCCTACCACGTAAAAAGCGCATGGTTCCGAAACAACCAAAAGCCTCGGATAAGGATGACTCAACTAATGACGACCCCAGCAAACGAAATAAGGACAACGACCTTCGGATCTGTACGTGGAATGTTCTGTCCCTTTACAGACCACGTGCAGCCGAACAACTAGCAGAGGCCCTAGACTGCTATAAAGCAGATATTACCGCCATCCAGGAAGTGCGATTGGATGGGCCGGGCAAAAAGAGGATGAAAAACTGTGACATCTACTACGGTGATTGCTACAGAGGCAACAGGCAACGCTTATTCGGATGCGGATTTGTCATACGCGGCAGACTTAGGCAAGAAGTCTTAAGCTTCCGACACGTGAGCGAGCGTATTATGACTATCCGGATCAAGGCTAAATTCGCTAACATAAGCATGATATGTGTTCATGCCCCCACAGAAGAAAAGGACCCTGCCACCAAAGAGTGTTTCTACGAGCTCCTCGACAAAACATACGAGCAATGTCCTAAATACGACGTTAAAATCGTATTGGGCGATTTTAACGCCAAAATAGGAAAGGAGGACGTCTTTGGTAGGGCAGTCGGTAAGCATAGCCTACACGACACCACGTCTGATAACGGACTAAGGCTAATTGATTTCGCTGTGGAGCGAAATGTCACCATAGCAAGCACATGGTTTCCTCATCTCGATATTCATAAGCAGACATGGCGGTCCAATGATCATGTCACGATCAACCAAATTGATCATATTACGATCGACGCAAGGCATGCCTCCAGTATTCTGGATGTCCGGACCTTCCGAGCGGCCAACATAGACTCGGATCATTACCTTGTTGTAGCCAAGGTACGAATGCGGATATCCCAATCTGAGCAACAAAGAAGAATTACTGTGAGTAAATTAACGTCGAAAAGCTACAATCGCAAGAGACCGCCAGACTCTTCGCTGAACGCGTATCCCAAAATCTCTCAATCACCCCTTTGCCGCCAGCATCAAGTACCGAAGACCAGTGGCAACGCTGCCAACATGCCATCAGAAACGCCGCGACTGATGTGCTGGGTCTCGATCGCCCACCACCGCGAAACCCCTGGTTTGACGAAGAATGCCGGCGAGTGCATGCAGCAAAACAAGAGGCATACAAAGCGGCGCTGCAAAGGAAGACGAGAGCTGCTCGTGAGCTCTACGAGCAAAAGAGACGGGAAGAACATCGGCTTCTCCAAAAGAAGAAGAAAGAGCATGAGAAGCGAGCGTTTGAGAATATCGAGAGTCTATACTCCAGGAACAATGTACGGAAGTTTTACCAAAAGGTAAAAAGAACGTGTCAGAGAAGTAATACCCGAACAGATACCTGCAGAGATGAAAATGGGAACCTCGTAGTAGAATCACAGTCGGTGCTGAGAATATGGAAAAACTACTTCTGCAGACTGTATAACGGCGACGAAGACCAACATCCCGCTGTCAGGCAGAATGAACCATTCAACATAGACGATGATAGTCAAAATTTCCGTCCACCTGACCAAAACGAAGTGAGGATAGCAATATCCAAGCTAAAATCGAACAAGGCTGCCGGACCTGACGGCTTACCGGCCGAACTTTTCAAGGCAGCTGGGGATGAATTGGTAGAGGGCATACACCAACTCATTTCTAATATTTGGTCAGACGAGTGTATGCCTGATGAATGGAATCTCAGCATCGTTTGCCCGATCCACAAGAAAGGAGACCCCCTCAACTGCGCCAATTATAGAGGCATCAGTCTCCTCAACATCGCATACAAGATCTTTTCTGCGATATTGTGTGAACGCCTGAAACCTTTTATCAACAGCCTGATTGGACGCTATCAGTGCGGTTTCAGGCCAGGAAAGTCCACCATCGATCAAATCCTCACACTTCGATAGATCCTGGAGAAAACCCAAGAATTCCAAATCGATACTCACCACCTCTTTATCGATTTCAAGGCCACCTATGACAGCATTTATAGAGAAGAGCTTTATAGAGCCATGTCTAGTTTTGACATCCCTGCCAAACTTGTCCGTCTGTGCAGGCTGACGATGGAGAACGCTCGCTGCTCCATCAAGGTCGGTAATGACCTCACCGAGACCTTTGATGTCAAAAAAGGTTTTAGACAAGGTGACGCGCTGTCATGTGACTTCTTCAATATTGTACTTGAACGGATTGTGCGGAACTCACAAGCCAACACCGGAGGCACAATCTATTACAAGTCTGTACAACTGCTTGCATACGCCGACGATATAGACATTATCGGAAGATCTCAGCGGGCTGTCACCGGTGCGTTTGCAAGCATTGAGGCGGAAGCCGCCAAAATGGGTTTGGGGATAAACGAGGGCAAAACCAAGTATATGCTGTCAACTAGAAGGGAAAACCAACACCGACGAATTGGACAAAACGTCACCGTGGGCAGCTATAACTTCGAGGTAGTAAGGGACTTTGTCTACCTTGGCTCTGCTATAAACTCTGAGAACAACATCAGCGCAGAAATCAAGCGAAGAATAACCCTTGCAAATCACTGTTTTTTTGGGCTTATAATGCAATTCAACAGTAAAGCCCTATCTCGAACAACTAAGGAGACTCTATATAAGACCTTGATCATCCCAGTCGTGCTGCACGGCGCTGAAACATGGACTTTATTAAAAGAGGTTGAAGATATTGGTCGCTTCGAGAGAAAAATTCTTCGTAAGATTTTCGGTCCCGTTTGCGTTGAGGGGTTTTGGAGGAGAAGATTCAATCACGAACTATACGAGCCGTACAGCGACATCGACCTAGTCAAAAAACTGCGTATTGGATGTCTGAGATCATAGGACATGTAGAGCGAATGGACACCAACGCTCCGGCCCGCAGAGTCTTCGAATCTAATCCCGATGGACGACGCAGTAGAGGGAATCATCGCCGTAGGTGGCGCGCACAAGTTCAAGGGGACCTCGACCAACTTGGAGTGCGCAACTGGAGGCAATTAGCTAAAGACCGAGCTAAATGGAGAGGCTTGTTGGTTGAGGCCCAGGTTCACCCCGAACTGTAGCGCCACCTAAGTAAGTATAGTTGGCCAAATACCACAGCAATCTTCTTTAATTTCCAAGCATTGGTATCAAATTTACTCCAAATTTTGGCAGGCGTTGAAAAACGCGAGTAGAAACTAGTGCAACAAATCGAAGGTACTTATAAGTGGGTTTTTTTTTATGAACTTTACTTTAACCTTCCATCAAATTTCTTCGCAGCTAAATCCCATTAAAGTTTGGTTTCCAAAGGTTTCCAATTTATAGTCGCATCAAATGACATCATATTTAAAACGTGTTTTATTAAATGATTTGCTGTTTGAACGTAAGGCTATGGGTTCAGGTATATTGCTACAGCAACTTTGAAACAGGACCTAGATTGTAGATTGTTGAAGATGTGGGATTAGGTCACCTTATCACTGCGGCCACATTGGGCCTATTGTGATTGCCTCTGATCTTAAAGCTGACTCAATATGCCCGATTTAGTGATTAACTCTACTATACTTTTGAATGAACTTGCAGATAGGGCTTCTGCTTCAAGGTAGAATTTACCTAAGTAACGATGACGTGTTCTGATACAGTGACAAAGGATGTGTTTTGCTGATTCTTCGCCTTCGTTATACATTCTGCAGATGCTGTCTTGTTCTATTCCTATAGCCATGAGATGTTTTTACACTCGACAGTGGCCTGAAAGGAAACCTGTGGCTATTCGAATCTGACTCCTAGTTAGTTGTGGGAATTGTTTCGTTATTTGGAGGGTATTTAGCAGAAAGATCTTGGCTATTCTGTTACCTTCAGTTTCCATCCAGTAATGATGCACTTTTTCTTTTAGCCAATTTTTGATACAGCTTTTTGCCGTACTCACTGGTAATCCACAGAATAGTCTTGGCATCATAAAGTTCGACACAGCACCTGTTCTGGCTAGCAGGTCAGCTTTTTCATTTCCATCATATTCGCTGTGTCCTGGCACCCAAATGAGATGAACCCTGTTTGTGCTGGCTAGTGATATGAGTAGTTTAAGGCAGTTCCATGCTAGTTTGGATGTTATTTTATAAGCCTTAATTGCCAGTAGAGCAGCCTTGCTATCTGAAAGGATATAAATGTTCTTGTTGGTTATAGATCTGTTTATGTTTTCTCTGATGCATAGTTCTATAGCGAATACGAATGAAGGTTTTCGTAGTAGCGCCGTATACTCCAGCCCCAACTCCTTCATCTGTCTTGGATCCGTCTGTGCACCACATATGAGAGTTATTGGTTTTAGCTTTGTTCTGTTTTTGCGATCTGGGAATGTAACCTTGAAGTAGTGACTGAAGTTGAGCCTTGGCAAACATTTATCCGTAATTGCTATTTCTAGTAGTTCATTACTTTTAAGTTCATGCGCAATATCCGAGTGAACTAGTTGGGAATTCGAGTTATTTTCTGCAATGAGCATAAATGCCTTAACCATAGTTTCTTTCTTTATATGAAGATGTAGAGGTGGTAGAGTTAGAATAACCTCCAGCGCTGTAGTAGGAGCAGTTTTCATTGCATCTGTTTTGCATACACAGGCTAGTCTTTGTAGCTTATTGAGCCTGTTCTGTGTAGACGTTTGCTTTGCTTTTTGCCACCATACTGGTGCTGCATATGTGACAATTGGCCTTGCTATTGCCATTTAGGGCCATAGCATAATTTTGGGATTTAGGCCCCAATTCCTGCCAATGAGACTTTGCTGGTCCATAATGAGATCCTGGCTTTATCTATGGCTTTTGTTAGGTGAAAATTCCAGGTTAGTTTTTCATCTAGTGTTAGGCCAAGGTATTTGACCTCCTTAGAGAATTCTATAGTTTCACCAAAGAGTGTGAGTGCTTTTATTATTTCTCACTTTCTTCTTTTGGTGAAAGCAACTATGGTGCTCTTTGCTATTTGCCTCTGATAAATATCTCAATATCATCTGTGTAGCCTTGGACATAAAACCCTTCGTTGCAGTGTTTTTAGTAGTTCATTAATTACGATAGACCACAATAACTGGGAGAGGACTCCTCCTTGGGGGCATCATTTCGCAGCAGTGACTCTGAGTTTATTGCTGCCTAGTGAGATGATTTTTTTTCTGTCTTTTAGCATGCATTTTATCCAGTTAAACGTTGTATTATTTACTTTTGTGTACTATATGCATCTATTATATATATCATATTTGGGCGTTTCGGTATAATCAAAAGCTCGTTCGATGTCAAGGAAGCAGCCCACCACGAACTCTTTGTCTCTAAAGGATTTTAAAATCCTAGTTGAGAGTTCCTAAAGAGCATGGGTCGTTGATTTTCCTGGTTTATAGGCATATGTATTGGTTTTTATGTAGAGGATTTATGTTGAGAGCTCTATCTCTGATATGCCTTTCAATTATCTTCTCCATCGTTTTTAAGAAGAGAGAGGTAAGGCTTATGGGTCTGTATGATTTCGGTAGTTCTCTTGGCCTGCTTAAGGGATGAACTAAACCGTGACTTCTTTCCAACTTTTTGGTATATAACCCCACGCAAAACTTGTTCTCAATATGTTAATTAGTAGTGGTGTTAGATACTGTGTGCCTTTTTGAAGGAGAGCAGTGAATATTACGTCTTCTCCTGGGGTTTCAAAAGGTAGAAAGGAATTTATGGCCCATATTATTTTTCCTTGATAGAAGATTTACTTTGATCTCTGCCAGTCCTCTCTGGTGGTCTTACGGTCTTACTCTGGGGAGTATAAGCTGGAAATATGGGAGCGATGATGGAGTCTGGGAAGTGTGTTTCGGCTAAGAACTGTAGCGTCTGTAGACCGTTTTCCGCAATGGTGCCATCTGGCTTTTTCATTAACCCGATTTGATTAGTGTGCTGTTTAGAGAGAAGTCTCTATATGCTGACACTGCTGGGAATATCAGAAAGCCCCTGGCAGACATCTGTCCAAAATTCTCTTTTAGCTAATCTAATCTCGAGGTTATATTTGGTTAGAGCTTCAGAGTATGAAGTCCAATCATTGTTGCGCTTCGCCTTATTGAATCATTTTCTAGTTTCTTTCCTTAGATTGGCGAGTTTTTGTTTCACTACGGTGTGAAGCGGTTGCCTGATTTTTTTTTCTCTGGGCAGACCTGGTGGTAGGCTGATTTAATTGCTAGACTTAGATTCCCACAACCAAGTTCTAGGCTATCTATGTCTCTAATATTCTTATTGCAACCGTTCAAGTTATCCATGAGTTCTAGACTACATCGGTCTCAATCTGTGGATCTTGGCTGCCTATAAGTTTGAGAGTGTCTAGTGCCTAATTAATATCGAAGCGAATTTGGCGATGGTCCGACATACCATAGATGATTCTGTTTAAACATGCCAGTTTTCGATAAAGTTTTTTATGAATGGGGTACTAAGCCCTACCTCTGTTCATAAAGGTGGCGCTATTTCCGTAATTTAAAATATATATATAAATATTACTTTGATTAATAAATTCTAGAATTTCTCTTCTGTTTATACATATCCGAGCTGCCCAAGATGGTATGATGAGCATTTGCATCGCATGCAGTTGTAAGCTGAAGGTTCATTCTGGCACAGTAGTCCACGAGTCTCTGCAGTGACAGAAATTTTTAGTCTTCGGAGTCTCCAGCCAGGTAAGCTGAGCATATAACTGCATCTATCTTACCTCCGTCAGCAGGTAGTTCTATCGTTGCTGCCACCAAATCTTTTGTAGTGTGCTCTGGAACCTGAATTAGTTTTACCGTGCATGCTCTAGGTCTACCTTCATTTACAGAATCGTAGATTAAGTCACCTGTGAGGCTTTTTATCTGATCCTTAAGTGTGTAGGGCTCCTGGATAAAAGCCAGATCTATTTGATATTAAATCTATAACTTAAGATCGCCCGGGCGGCTTCTACGTGCTGAAGATTTATTTAGATGCACCTTAAACCCATATTGTTTTCATTGGTGGGAAGTGCTGGCAGAGCTGCCAACATTTATAGCTGGTTCAGTGAGATTACAGATTGCTGCTGTCTGAGACCTTGAGGATGAGTCTTTTGACGCCTTCGACGCTTGAGATATTTTTGATCCTTCTTCTGCTGATCCACTAATACCAGCAGTGATGTTTTCTACTGCCTGGCATTTTCTTTGGGCTTTATCTGCTCCAATTCCAATTCCTTTCCTCGCGTCGAGCAGTCTTTGCTGAGCGCTGAACTTTGAATGTGCCTTAGCTCTGTCCTCAGTCCCAGCTTCAGGCTCTTTACTCCGGACCGGCTTCAATAGTCCTTTTATTCTAATCAGGAACCTGCGAGAAGTTAAGGAATATTTTACAACCTTTATTCAGGATGCAGTCCTTGGATTTCTCATAGACTGAAAAAGTTACCTTAAAGTTTAAATACCTTCTTTGACTCGGTAGCAATTGTCTGCTACTAAGTGGGAGCTTAGATTTAGGGTCCTGTGTAATATATGGAAATTTAATTTAGTACTCTTTTACATGCCTTCATGCAGATATTGTTCTTAGCTGATTTTTACTGAAATCACTGCTTCGTTCTGTGTCTCAAATTCAATTCGTTTCCATGTATTACTAGCAATGATCTTTGTCTGTTATGATATTGAAGCTTGGAATCAGTTGGGTTTGCATCATTATGAAAATTATACTATGAAGTCTCCGATACATACATACATACACACATACATACATACTTGGTGCAATAGCCCATTAAGAGCGTGCCCTAGAGCCAAAATGCCTGCTGTGTTGTGACAAAAAGGACACAAATAGCAACCATGCCACAGGAAGCGGCAAATGCCCAGCCTTCCGAAAAGCCTTCAGAGACCTGAAACACCTTATATGAAGATAAAACAGCTCAACCTCAATCACTGCGAAGCTGCGAACGATCTCTGTGCGCGAACAAAAAGTAGACGTCGTAAGCCTTAGTGAGCCCTACAAAGAATTCGATGCAAACGCGTGGATAACGGACACTACGGGAAAAGCGGCCATATGGACATGTAGGAAAACCGCCTTCCAAGAGAGAATACCAACATCAGGAGATGGTTTTATTTGGGCAAAAATCGACGGAATATATATTTATAGCTGCTATGCACCACCAAGCCTCTCGATAGCAGAGTTCGAAGAGCTGCTGGACAAACTCGTAAACGATGCTTTAGATCGAAAACCGGCGATCATTGCTGGCAACTTTAATGCATGGGCCGCTGAATGGGGATGCAAAGAAACGAACAGACGCGGAAGATCCCTACTGGAGGCTTTTACAGCCCTAGACGTGGTACTAGTAAACAGCGGAAATAAACCCACGTTTTGCAGAGGAAGCGGCGCTTCTATTATAGACATCACATACGTAAGTAGCTCCTTGATAGGAAGAACAAAGTGGGAAGTCAGTGACCTCTATACTCATAGCGACCACCAGGCGATAATATGTGAAGTACTGCCGGAAGCAAGAAGACAAACACCGCTAGCCAGGCTACCCCAGAAAAAAGGCTGGAAATCAGACTCTTTCGACGTGGAAGCATTCACATGTATCTTCAACAGAAATGCAGTACTGACGGGTCGTGCGGGCAGTAAAGCAATGCAGGCCATAAATGAGGTTACACGGGCATGTGACGCCACAATGAGGAGAAGAAAGGCTATGGAACATCGTCCCCCAGTTTACTGGTGGAATGAAGAAATCGCGCATCTACGTACCAAGTGTCATCGAGCGAGAAGGGCGTATACGCGATCTAGAGCGAGGTCCGTCTCCAGTGAACTGCAAGAAGACTACAGGGTGGCTCGAAAGGAACTAAAAACAGCTATACTAAAGAGCAAACGGAAGTGTTTCGCCGAGCTGTGTGATGAAGCTGACGAAAATCCTTGGGGCAAAGCCTACCAAATCGTCATGAAAAAATTGAAAAGATGCCAGCCAGATTTCCATCTGCCCAGAGTTCTTCCACAACAAATATTGGAGCGAATCATCTGTAACAGGGTAGAGGCAGCAATTCAATAATCTGGAGGTCTTTCAGAACACCAATACGGTTTTCGAAAATCACGCTCAACAACAGATGCAATCAATGTGGTAGTTAAAACGGCACAAGAGGCTATACAGGGAAGAAGATGGAGAGGCGGTTCCAAAAAGTACTGCTTGGTTATAACTCTTGACATAAAAAACGCCTTCAATACGGCAAATTGGAGTCACATCTTACAAGCGCTCAGAAGGATGAGAGTTCCACAATACCTCATAGACGTTATTGTTGACTACTTCAGGTGCAGAATCTTGGTATACAATACAGACCGCGGCCCCAAGGAATATAAGATCATAGGCGGAGTACCACAGGGCTCATTCCTTGACCCTTTGCTCTGGAATATTATGTATGACGGTATACTGCGACTTCCTATACCCGAAGAAACAAAAATAGTGGATTTGCTGATGATATCGCCATTATTGTCACTGCTAAACTGTTGGAGGAGGTGGAACAGATAAGCAATGCGACAATAAGGATAATACGAAAATGGCTCACCTCAGTTGGTCTAACACTGGCGGAGCATAAAACTGAAGCAGTCCTGATAAGTAGTAGAAAGAAGGTAGAAACTCTCACCATTATAGTCGGCGGCCATGAAATAACATCTAAACCGCATATAAAATACCTAGGTATCATGATAGATACGAGACTTTCATTTAGAGATCACCTTAAGTATGTAAGCCGAAAAGGTGCAATAGCAAGTGCTGCACTCGCGCGTATCATGCCCAACATAGGAGGACCAAGACATAGCCGTAGGTTACTGCTGGCTAGAGTGGTTACGTCTATAATCCTATACGCCGCACCGATTTGGGCCGGGGCCATGGTAATTAAAACATACAGATCACATATCACATCTGTGTATCGAATATGTGCATTGAGAGCTAGCTGCGCATTTCGCACTACTTCTAGCGATGCAGCTTGCGTAGTAGCGAGAATGCTCCCAATAGATATCCTGGCAGTAGAACAGCAACGTCAGTACTGCGCAAGAAGAGAAAGAAACGAGGCCAGCGAAAACCGGCTCTATAGAGCAGAAAGCCTAAGAGAATGGCAAGACCGCTGGAATGCTTCTGAGAAAGGCAGGTGGACCCATAGGCTCATACACCAAATCCAGCCATGGTTCGACAGGCAACATGGAGAACTTGAGTTCTACTTAACGCAGTTCCTAACGGGCCATGAATGCTTTCGTTCGTACTTACATAGGTATAAATACGACAATAGCCCTTACTGTCCGCATTGCGCTGACTGCGTAGAAAACGCAGAACATATATTTTTAATGCCCAAGATTCCTCGACGAAAGGAATGCACTAAGGAGTGAACTCGGCCACCCACTGACGCCAGAAAACATCGTTGGCGAAATGCTCAAAAGCCAGGAGGCATGGGACGCAGTCGCTGGGTGCACAATGCGCATAATGAAGATTCTAAGAACCCTAGAAAGAGAAAGGAAAGAATCAGACCGGCGAAATACAATCAATGCTGAGCAGGATAATGCAAACATGCACTAGTCGAATACATCAGACTAAAACCCCCCCTCGCGATGAAATGCTTGACGGCAGTACCGCGGGGAATGGGGCGGTCGTGGGAGGGGGGTTTAGTGGGTAAGAGTCGCACACTGTTACTCAGGACGTACTGAGTTTCGTCTTTTGAAGATTACCCCTCTCAATCAAAAAAAAAAACAATTAAGAGCGTAAGTATGGCATACTGGAAACAACGTTCCAGAATGATTGACATGTGGAATGACGTAAGGTAGAAAAGAGTCGACGCAGCCCTAATAAGCGAACCATACAATACGAATCCATATCCATAGCTGGATAGACGACACCACGAAAAAAGCCGCGATATAGAGCGAAGCACCCAGTGATTATTGCTGGAGGGGCCGTAGAACCACAGACGCAAGGGGAAGAGCTCTCCTCGAATCCTTCGTAGCACTGGGCATTAGTCTGGTCAACGACGGTATAGCGGAAACGTTTCGAAACGCAGACGGAGGGTCAATCATTGACATCACATTCATGAGCAGCTCACTCCTGCGGAAAACCAAATGGCGGGTCAGCGAAGACTATATCCACACTGACCACCAGGTAATTTTTTTTTAAAGTCGGCGAAGAGAAAGGCAGACTGCGTCCCACCCTAACAGGACCAAAGTGGAAGGACACGCTCTTGGACAAAGACATGTTCGAAGAAATGTTAAACACCAACGCCACAATGAACAACGAGTCGTCTGAGGCCCTTTCGCATCAAATTATCCAGGTCATCACCAAAGCGTGCGACGTAGCAATGCCCAGAAGGTCTCTCAGTAAAATAGGTGAGCCCTGCTACTGGTGGACCGACGAGATCAAACCGCTCAGAGCGAATACATACAAGCACGACGCAGATCTCAGAGATCCAGAGGCAGACAAGATTTCCAAGAACGGCTAACCACCTTCAAATTGGCGAGACGGGAAATGGGAGGGTCCATTAAGGAGAGTAAGTCAAGGACCTTCAGGTGGCTCTGCGACGAGGCTGAATTAGATCCCTGGGGCATAGCGTATATCGGGGTGATGCAGAAGCTTAAAAGCAACAGGTCTCCACAACTAACCTGTCCGGCAATGCTAAGGACCATAGTAGAGAATCTATACCCCATACACCAACTACTATGGTCTCCATCACGAGGGAGATCAGTGCGGAGTACATCCCGGCAATCACGTCGGAAGAACTCTTTGGGGCATGCAAAAAAATCGGAGGAAAGCACCTGGACCGGATGGCATTCCGAATAGGGCAATCAAGGCGGCTGTTAAGACGAGACCGGACATTTTCTAACAACGATGCAAAGGAGCATAGAGGAGGAGTATTCCCTACGCCATGGAAATTACAATATTAAGTGCTACTTCCAAAGGCAATAATCCACTCGGACAAGCATCATCGTATCGCCCAATATGTCTGCTTGATACGCTAGGAAAGATCCTAGAGCATATCATTTATGACAGACTCCTTGCGGTGGCAGAGGAAAACGGAGCCCTAGTCTGGCAGGGCTTCCGAAAATTACGTTATACCGTCGATGACATAAAGGCGGTAGTACGAGGGTAAGGTGAAAAGTTATCGGCCTGACGCAGAGATAGCGTTCCAATCACCAAAAATGTATGTTTCCTGCCTGGGTACACTTCTCATTAGTTCGTATGACAAGTTTCAACTTGTTCTCTCAAGTAGTTTGTTTACTCGGACTTTTGCAGTAGAAGTATTGCGTGTTTTTCGTTAAAATGGATAAACTTGAATATCGTGCGGTTATAAAATTCTTCATGTTGGATGGGTTAATCCCTAAGGAAATTCATCCAAAGTTGACAAAAGTTTACAGGGATTCTGCTCCTTCCCTGTCAACCGTTAAAAAGTGGGCAGCTGAATTTAAACGTGGTCGCACGTCCCTCGAATATGACCCACGTGAAGGACGGCCAAAAACCGCAACCACACCCGAAACCATCGAAAATGTGCATGATATCGTGTTGGACGATAGGCGAGTGAAGGTGAGTAAGATAGCTGAGGCTGTGTGTATATCGGAAGAGAGGCTGCGAAACGAAACAGCAGTCGAAGCAGTGGGTGGAAGCCGGTGGTTCAGCGCCAAAGAAAGCGAAGTCGATCGCATCTGCCGGAAAGGTCATGGCCAGTGTGTTTTGGGATGAGAAAGGGATCCTGTTAATTGAGAAAGGCGGAACAATTTCAGGCGAATATTACTCCAACCTTCTTGACCAGCCGGATGCCAAAATTCGCGAGAAGAGGCCTGGCTTGAAGAAGAAAAAAATCATCCTTCACCAGGACAATGCACCTGTACACGAGTGTGCGTTGGCGATGGGAAAACTGCGGGATTTGGGGTACGATTTGCTCGGCCATCCCCTCTATTCACCTGATTTGGTACCCTCAGACTTCCATCTGTTCCCAAACTTGAAGAAATTTGTTTCTGGGAAGCGCTTCGCACCCAATGTAGAAGTTGAGAGGACCGTAGATGAATATTTTCACAGCCTTCCAAACTCTCACTTCCGAGAACTTCTCACCTTGCCCTCGTAGACAGATACAGCAACTGAAGCTATACAGGAGAAAGGTGGAGATGGGGGACGAAGAGATACTGCGCAGTAGTAACGCTCGACGTCAAAAATGCGTTCAACTCGGCGAGCTGGTCATTCATTAGTAGATCCCTGGTCAGGATGGACACACCATACAACCTGCTGAGGGTAGTCACGGACTACTTCAGCAATAGGAAGCTAAGATAATATACTGACGATGGCATTGAACACTACAGCGTTTCCGCGGGAGTCCCGCAAGGGTCAGTCCTTGGACCTCTCTTATGGAACATTATGTACGACGGCGTTCTGCGACTAACACTGCCCGAGCGAATAATTGGAGTGATTGGCTTCGCTGACGATATCGCAGTGGTTACAGTACCCAAGCACATACACGAAGTACAGTCTGCCACGGATGAGGCAGTTATAAGAATAAAGGAATGGCTGGAGTCTAGCAGAACTCTCCCAAATGCTCCCGAACATCGGCGAGCCTGGATACGTCCGCAGGATTCTGCTGTCCAGAATGGTCAGCTCGGTACTTCTATACACTGCCCCGATATGGGCGGGTGCACTGGCGACAAATGAGTGTAGAAAGAAGCTATCATCAGCTCACAGGGTCTGCGCAATCAGAGTGATCAGCGGCCTCCGAACTATCTCCGACGATGCAGCCTGCGTTTTAGCTGTGATGGTCCCAATCGACATCCTCGCAGATGAGACGCAGAGGGTGAACCATCAAAGACCCGAGAACCGGTAAGAAGCAAATTAAATTAAGGAGGAGAGTAGGGAAGAATCGGCAACGCTGTGGCAAACCAGGTGGGACAGCTCTACAAAAGGCAGGTGATAGTTCGCCCCTGTGTCCAGAATGTCCAAATGAGGAAGAGGACGCGGAGCATTCACCGTTCTACTGTAGAAGCTTTGTAGAAGATAGAGCAAACCTACCAAGCCCGTAAGTTACATGACGCGATCAGAGGGTAAGTGAATGGAGATCTGCTAATTCATAGTATGTGTGCAGAACGCGCTGCGAAGAGCGGAAGCCCTAAGAAGAGCCCAAGAAAGAAGAAATACCTAATTGCAGTCCCGCGAGAAGAGTGGTTGAAGTGTGTAGGGTGTGTGTTTAGTACGTAGGCGTACTCCTGGAATCGATTACTCAGGTTTGCGAATCGTGCATACTAGTAGCACTTGGGCTATTAGTATCTATGAAGATTACACATCCGTGGCGCAACCTTAGAAAAAAAAAAACAAAGCCCATGAAGAGCCTAGGCCTAGCTTCCCGGATGACATTGAAATATAAGTATACTCATACATTGTCGTACACCATTGTGTGGGTAATGTGTGATGAATTGGGGAAATGGGGGAATTTACGCTCCTGTAAATGTTTGTATTCCCTTGACCGAAGGAAGGAATAATACCTGGTAGGAATAATTTGGGGACCTGCATTGCGATTGATCGGAAAAGTACTGACTGCTCAAAACTGGACTAGCGCAACAATCAAATTCGTGATGATGTGCTTGCTTTACCTCCTAGTGTTGGTCCCCGGGCAACTATACGTTTAAACCCTTATACGAGTAGGCTAAAATTGCAAGTGCGGGTTGTCTAGGGCCTTGGTTCTAGACTAGGTAACGTGGGCCAGCAACCTGCGTTACTGAAACCAGCCATCAGTCACCGTTTTAGAAGTAGTCTCCTAGACGTCCGAAACAGGCGGATAGTACGAGATCACCATTTTATGATAGCTACTCTCTAACTACGCACTGCAGCAGTTCGAAGATCCCAGGACAACACAAGAATGCCCAGGTTCAACATCGATAGACTTAATGATCCCTCAGTGCGCCAACAATTAAAGGAGCACTTTTCGCAAGGTGTGGAAGCAATCAGCAGCTCAATGCCCGCAACCATCCAATACCATTGGTGTGCTGTGAAAAATGTTTTTACATCTTTTGCTGAAAGAATTATCGGTCGATCGCAGCGAAAACATAGGGCGTGGCTTTCCGAGGATACCTGGAGATGGACTGACGAACAAAAACAGCTGGAAGCTCGCATTGCAGCTCCTTCAGCAGCAGGGAGAAGCGAGCTAGAGTCCCTATATCGCATGAAGATGAGAGGAGTTTAGTGTAGCGTGCGACGTGACAGGCGCAACTACATCAACGTTCTGGCTACAGAAGCAAAAGAAGCGGCACGGAGGTGCGACAGCAGGGCCGTCTACAGTATCAGCAAATAGCTGACATGTGGTCTCAGCTCCAGCCAACACCCAGTGAAAAGCCTAAACGGTTCCTTGCTCATTTCGGATGAGGACCAACTCAAGAGATGGAAAGAGCATTTTGCTACGGTTTTGAACCGCGTATTCGGTGGCGATATGCTCCCAAATCAGACTGAGATGCCCGAGGTGAAAAGTCCGAATACGCACCACAACTCCCAGTAATGATGAGATCACTACCGCGATCAAGGCACTTAAAACCAACAAGGCGGTAGGACTTGACGGTATTCCAGCAGAGCTCTTACGAGCAGCGCTAACGACATCGGAGGAGCTTCTCCACTCCACCTGTTGTTCATCGATTTTGAGAAGGCGTTCGATAGTGTCAACAGGGAGTTTATTTGGCGTGCCTTACGCTGGAGAAGTATTCCCGATAAACTAATTGCTATTATCAAAGCTACATATGAAGGCTCCAAATGTCATGTTCTGCAGAGGGGAAGGTTGTCTGAGGAATTTGAGATCCAAAGTGGGGTAAGACAAGGCTGTACCCTTTCACCAATATTATTCCTATTGGTGATTAGCGATGTGTTTCGTGCAGCTTTGTCGACGGGAAATGGAGGAATTCGATGGACTCTTACATCTCAACTGAAAAATCTTGACTACGCAGACGATGTATGCTTACTCTCCCACAGAATTATGGACCTCCGCCAAATGACAGCAGATGTGGAGAGGGAGGCAGGCGTCGTCGGGCTGAAAATTAATACGGCAAAAATTAAAATTATCAGCCCTGGAACCAACTTATCGGCTCAAATATGTATTGCTGGACAACTGGTAGAGAGAGTAGAGGATGTCCAGTATCTTGGGAGTATTGTCTTGACCGATGGTGGAACCGAACTGGATATAGCCAACAGGATCGCCAAAGCAAAGTCTGCGATCGGGATTTTGTCCAAAATATGGCTAAGCAATGCAATCAGTTCTTTTTTTTTATAATTTGCGGGCACTCAAATGGTTATTAATGCCTTTACACACAGTGCGGGCGTTGGAAAGGATGGATAGAGAGAGAGAGAGAAAGATTTTTGGTGTAGTGGTTCTTGAAGCTCAGTTGTTTATATTTCAGCTATTCTCCGGGGAGATAACTGGGGAGATTTTTTGTTATTATTGCCATTGCTTCTGATTCACAGTACTTTTTTCCCGATAATCGATGTCGAGGGCAAATCATCATCAACTGAGCGAACAATTTTTCCAGCCACATGACCAAGTTACTACCAGTGTTATGCCTTCGCAGTAGTGTTCACAGAAGCTTTTGCAAATGATCGGACTGACTTTATATATTTAATGAGAAATAAATAAATGCTTGCTGACATCAGGATTTGAACACCAAGATAAGACTGTTCCGTTCCAACGTTGAGTCCGTGCTGTTATATGGTTACAGCTTGTGGAGAGTGGCCATTACTATCACCAGAAAGCTTCAAACGTTCGTTAATATGTGCCTGCGCAATATCTTAACGATTTTCTGGCCCAATCGTTTCTGTAACTAACACCTTTACGAGAGAACGGGTCAGGAACCAATAGGCACAACCATCCAACGGCGGAAGTGGCAGTGGATTGGTCACACGTTCCGAAAGGGTGACAGTTCCATAGCGAACCATGCTATGCAATGGAACCCTCTAACTCAGGATGGCAGAAGACCTGGCGGTCCGAGGAGAACATGGCGCAGAACAGTCGAGAAGGAGGCACGGCAGTTGGCGTAGTCGAGGCCCTAGGAACTACAAGGGGATACAGGACATAAGTAAGTAAAGTATAACGGCCACGTTACATATACGTACATACATATGTTTTACAGAATTCGATCCGCTTTATGGTACATAAGCGAGATAAAAGTAAACTTCTGCACTACCACCATATTTACATGAAATAACATAGGCCAATGCTAATTTCACCAATATAATGGTGTACGCCATAATCAAAATATTCTCAATTCAAATCTATTAGTAATCGCTTCTTCCATTAAAAGCTTTAAATTAAGATAAGGGTTGAGAAGTTCCATTGACAGAAATCAACGATTCAAATAGTTCTCGGATACATATTTAAATTATTTGCTCAGTTTTATTTTAGTCCCTAACCGCTAAAGCAAACACAATACACTTACCGGCGACAACCGGGAATCCATTTAGATTATCTCTTAGCTTCGTATAGAATGTACCCACTTTGCTTCCTCACATTTATGTGCAATTATTTCGCATCATGTTACCAGTCTATCACTCAAGGAATAATTTCGGAAAATCTCTCCACAGGTATTTGACATGCAAATATTTTGAGCTGGAACTAAAGTTGGATTTCGCATGAATTTACCGCCAGCTAAGCGGCTTACCAACACCTTCAAGCTTTATAATTTCCATGTTCGTAAACAGAGATAACACTTTTTTTTTAAGTTTTTTTTTTTTTGTGTGCTTTTGGCATCAAATAGTTTTTAGAGGATTTATCTCAGCTTAAAAGAGCTATCCTCCTGGGGTGGTTTTATGGCTGTTTTGACTTATTTCGGTAAAACTTTTATTGGAGTGAATAGTAGTAGTGTGGAGGAAAAGTTGAGATAGTAATGATGAGTAGGTGTGCTTGTGGATGTGGAAAATCCATTACGGATGCCACCCACGAAGTTTTTAATGATAGAGGTAGACATGCTCATCGGGGGAATACAAATGCAAAGTATGGATATGGAGCATTTACGTACCTATGCACGTAATGTAAAAGCATTGTTTTCTGTTCTCTTGACACGAATAATATTATTGGTTCAAAATATTGATATACTACTATGCGAAAAATGAATTATGTTTTTTAATAAAAAACGTAATTTGTATCTCTTCCCAATCTTCCGTTTGGTCGGTCTGCTTCTTTTGAACAGTTCTTCTCTGAAAAAGACTAAGAGTATTCAAAGAATTTTCCGCCTTTACTATTGATGTTGATCCACTCAGTCAGGACATATGCACTTATGTAGAAACCAGCCGCAGATCTTTGACAGCGTATATTTCAGCGACGATTAATAAATTTTTTTTTTTTGGTTAGTCAACTATCATCTTCATGCTGACGAAAATTTAGTCATGGATATACAGTTGAACATTGCATACAACATCTCTTGTGTGATATTGCATGAACGCCTGAAATCCTTCATCAACAGCCGGAATGGCCCCTATCAGATTTTCTACAAGGTGAAGCGCTGTTATGTGACTTCCTTAATATTGTACTTGAACGTATTGTGCGGAACTCACAAGCCGACACCAGAGGTACAATCTATCAAAGGTCTGTACAACTGCTTGCATACGCTGACGATATTCACGTAATTTGAAGATCTCAGCGGGCTGTCACGGGTGCGTTTGCAAGCATTGAAGTAGAAGTGGCCACAATCAATTTAGAGATAAACGAGGGCAGAACGTTACAGGGGGCAGCTACAACTTCGAGGTACTAAGGGACTTTGTCTACCTTGGCTCTGCTATAAATTCCGATAATGACATCAACGCAGAAACCAAGCGCGCAATAACTCTTGCTAATAGCAGTTTTCTTGGGCTAATAGGGCATTTCAATAGTAAACCCCTATCTCGTGAAACAGAGGAGACTATATAAGACTCGGATCATCCCAGTCCTGCCTTACAGCGCTGAAGAAGAAAAATTCTTCGTAAGATATTCGGTCCCGTTCACGTTGATGGGTCTTAGAGAAGAGGGTTCAATGACGAACTATAGGAGCTGTACCGCGACATTGACCTAGTCAAAAAACTGCATATTAGACGTTAGAGATTGCTAGAACATGTAGAGTGAATGGGCACCAGTGACCCTGCCCGCAGAGTCTTCGAATCTAACCCAGAGGGACGACGAGTTAGAGCTCATAAAGCTCACAAGTTCAAGAAGACTTCAACCAACTTGGAGTGTGCAACGGGAGGAAATTAGCTAGAAACCGAGCTAAATGTAGAGGATTTTTCTTTGAGGCTCAGATTCAACCCGAACTGTAGCGCTAGCTAAGTAAGTAAGTAAGTAAGTAATACTGCAGGCAAATCAAGGCCATTGGAAAAAATTAACAAGCTAGCACAATAATTATGAAATAAGCAAGTTTCGCTTGATGGCCAATTCGAGGTAACCCTGAGTTGGGTTCGAGGGCAAAGTTACGTTTATGTCAACTAACACGCTAACGAACTGATCAGGCAAGTATCAGCCATCCACTGTTCACTTGCAGAATTAGTTCACACAACGCTACTTATATAAGCCAATCACGGATGAATAAAGCTGAATTTGTATCATATGTAGAAATATACATTATATATATATAAGCTACAACAGCGCAAGAACAAATGACTTCCTAAGCAGAATATACATATAAAGAAATTACTAGAATAACAACGATCACCACGGGACACTGACCGATAGGAGACCATGCACCTAGACTGGGCATCCCACTTAACACATACTGTTGCAGTTGCAATGCCGCAGATGAAAAATAAACTCTTATCCACTATACTATATGCGCTGTCTGCAAATCCTTCTAATAACTTTTTTATTCCACAGGTTGGATTTAGAGATTTCTCATCAACAGCCATGTCACATGAGTTGCGATACCGAAACTGCACCTAGTGCTAATTAAGTTCTTTTAACAGAAACCACACTTCTACCTACCTACCCACCCTACATCAGTGATATCGATTATTATATGGTACAAAAAATATGCAGGGAATACGAATTGTGATTGCTCGAGTTACAGTTAGGCCAGACAGAATCCTTGACCTCACGCAAAAATCTATTTCATATTATTTAATCCCCAATTTCCGAATTAAGATGCTCTAAAAGCTGACGCTTCTGAAATATGCAGAAGAAATGTTTCAATTATAATTAAGCCAAACTGAAAGCATACTGACAGCTGGAACTCTGATTTGGGCACTCCACGTCACTTATATGTTAAATTCGAACACACAAAGCCACAATATTTTAAGCATAATTTTAATCAAAACTTTTTTCTGCTCTGGCAGTCATGATACTCTCCAAGGACATCAAAGAAAAGCATATGCTGACGAAAATCAGAACTACGAGTAGGTATAGTCGCCGTTTTTTATACTGCTATGTTTCACTATATGAAGAATGCACAAGCTATTATACCTCCACTCAACACAAACACAGCAACAGATCCATTTTTTCTGTATTATCCTTGAGCTGTTAAATGCGAAATGGATTCTATAAATCGCATATGAATTCGTAACTTTTTTTTCGTTTCGTTTCTTTCTCAAATAACGAGGACTCATAACAAAAATGCAAATTTTCCATCGTACTATACTAAGAATGAGTATGGGGGCAAAGACAAAAGTTAAAAACTTTTGAAAACACCTTCTGTGTATTCAATAGAGAAAATGATTTTCCTCGGAAAAATGTGGGCTAATTCATAATAAAATTTTATTAAAGTAGGATGAGTGGAGAGCATATGCAAAAAAATCGAATAAATGTAGATGTCTGATTGTTTTTAAGTACGTATGACACTCACACATACTCCTCAGGCGTTGTATTAACAGAAGAAAGATATTCAAAAGTCCTTCAGGCATTTTGTAGAGCAATGCAGTAGTATTCAATTGTAGACGAATACATATCAAAATGATCAATGGAAAGTCTATTTGGCATCATTTGCGGAACACATGATGCCGAAGGGTGGTGAAATGGATAAAATCTGCTGGTGAAATGAAACAGCTGAAATCAGATTGACGGATAGTTGGTATACTTTGAATTATTGAAATTTGTTCCATTTGAAAGGTTTTATTTCTTGATTTGTTTTTTTTTTGTTCCTTTTGAGTTTTATTTGATTTTTTTTGAATTTATCAGTTCAAGTGAAATAATTTGTCAGTGCGAGTATTTTGTTTCTGTATATTGTTAATATAGCAAAACGTCTTGTTTTGTTAAAAAAAAAAAAAAAAACTACGGCTTTTCGCTCGCTCTAAATAATACCGATCATTTAGGTTGTGGACTAACAACCAACGGTCTTGACTTCGAATATCTGGAAATTGACCGTGCACTGCTAGTTGGAAGCCAGTCGGGGTGCACCAGGGAAGCGTTTTAAGTCCTTTGCTCTTTATTACAGTCCTTGAATATCTACTTGAAGGTAAAGTGATGGACCCCAAGGTACATCAGTTATTCTTTGCTGACGATGGAGCCATCATAAGTGAGGATCCTACATTCCTGCAACGAGCACTTGATGTGTGGGTGGACGTTTTGGAGGGAAATGGGTATCGCATTAGTTCAAAAAAGACAGAGTACTTGTGCTGCCCGTTCTCTGATCCACTCAGGCCTATTCCAGACATTTATTTGAATGGAACAGTGCTTCCCAAGTGCGAAAAGTTCAAATATCTGGGATCTATGATCAATAGCAAAGACACCTGTGATGACGACATCAATCATCGGATAACCGTACGGTGGATGAAGTCGATCTTCGCAATCTTCTGTGACCGAAAAATGACACCTAAGTTGAAAGGAAGGCTCTACACCGCAGTTGTGCGTCCAGCGCTCACATACGGTTCACAATGTTGGACGATGTACAAAAAGTATGAGAGTTAATTAACGGCAGCTGAGATGAAGATGATTCGCATGACAGCAGGAGTGACAAAGCTGGATCGAATAAGAAGTTCGAAGATCCGTGGAAGCTTTCACATCAAGGAAACCATCGTACAAAAAATAGAGCGCGACCGGCTCAGCTGGTATTGTCACGTTCAAAGAAGAGATCATTTGAACTCTGTTAAAAAGGCAATATCAATGCACGTTCCAAAGACATCGCGATGTAGGAAAGGCAGGCCTATAAACTCCTGGATCAGACAAATGCGACGACATCGGCATTTCAAGTGGGAGGGTTGTGATCCCCTGTTTTCGGATCATAACCTCGCTGATAAAAGGAAGAAGAAGAAGAAGACTGCTAGTTGAAAGCAGCTGATCACACTCCTTAGGCAAATGGGCCACACACGATTCATGGAATAGGCTGTCAGTTAAGCCTCACAAAACACTCTGTGATAGAAGTGGCACAGGTAGTACCTATTGCACTCCGATCCTTAGTAATACTTTATATTGCAATCTGAGAGATCTATCGCATCCACGGTAGATGAAAAACAAAAATAAGTCTGGACTTATTTCATAATTGTCACTCCAATCATAATCTATGCCTCACTGGAATAGTGGGAAAAGACTAAACCAGACCATGTCCGCTCCGCCCCCCAAAAGGTGCAAAACCTGGCTTCTGTCGGCAACACGTGTGCAATGTGTATACTTATCCGCCTGCTGTAGGTTTCCCATTTCTGCATATAATAGTTATGAACGCTGCGGCTTCCAGCACCCAAAAACTTCACCTCCAGTCCGACGCAACGTCAAAACTTCCAAACAAAAAAAACTAAATATTACTTCTAAATAATTTCTTCGAATTTGAGTCTAAGCGGGCTTGGACTGAAACTGGGACTCATATACGAGGGCTGTTCGATAAGTCAGTGAATTTGATGCAAGATGGCGCTCGGATCGCATAGGGGATTTTTTTGTGACCTCTTTGTTTCTTTCTCGACATTGACAAAAAAAAAAATTAAATAAATCCACTACTTTTTGCGCTGTACTTTTTGCTGCAGTCCCCAGGAAATTTGTTCCTATGTAATAATGGGTATAAGGTTTTCCCAGGCATTAGATTGCGTGCGCTGAGAGTTTGTAGGCTCTGCACTATTATCTGTGCAACCGGAAAAATCGGTGTTTATCAGGAGTTCTAGAGATTCTAGTGTAGACTTAGTCCATTCCCCATCCATCTTTCTAAGAAAAGATAGATTGGAGTGTTCTTTTGACAGAATTTTACTGAGTCCTGCAGAGTCCTTAAGGGTCTCAATGGATTGGCAGTAATCTATCCATGACTGTCTCTTAGCCACTCTTACAGATTGTTTATATTGTAGCATTGACTACAGGATGGTTTGTGTACCAAAAACTAAAACACTGTATTTCAAACTGTAGCAACGACATCTATTGAAAAACCTGTTAGCAGTAAATATTCCAACATGATGTGCTTACGTTCCACAATTGTTCCACACAATATCCCAATATTCCAGGATCCTCGATTCACCCGGAGAAACATCTAGCATGTTCTAGAACCCCTTACAACCCGTGCAACTAAAGGAAGTACTGAGCCAGCGGGAGCAACCTACGACTGGTACGAAAAGAGAATTGATTATAAAGTTGCGGAAAATAGTGACGGACGAGGGTGCAGATCCTGAAACAGCTTTGTTTGACGTCGAAGAAGAACAAGTAAGTACGACGAGTGACATGTCGGCTTTAATGAAATTGCTATCTGAAAAATTCGAAAAGCTAGACAATTCTTTAGACGAGCAAAAGAAAAAGTTCGAAATGCTAGAAAATTCTTTAGGTGATCAAAAGAATTTTCTAGACGCCAAGCTCGATGAACAGAACAAACAATTTGAGGATTCTCTAGATTCTAAGCTCGATGAGCAAAAGAATTCTCTAGATGCTAAGCTCGATGAACAAAAGAATTCTCTAGATGCTAAGCTGGATGTGCAAAACAAGAAGTTCGAGATACTAGAAAATTCCTTGGCTGAAAAGAGGAATTCTCTGGACGCAAAATTCGGAACAATTGAAGGACAATTCGAAAACGTACAGGCTAAGATCGAGAATGTTGAAACAAAATTCGAGAATGTTCAAACAAAAATCGAGGCTGTTGAAGGAAGATTCGAGAATCTGGCAAAGGAACTCGAATACGTGAAGAAACAGAAAGTTCGGGAGTATTCAACCGACTGCCCGAGGAAAAAAGAGATGCAGCCTCCTGTCTTCGATGGTCAAACATCATGGCCGATATATAAGAAGCAGTTCGAAGCTGCGGCAATGACGAACAACTGGGACGATGAAGAGAGGTCCATTGCCCTCACGCTTGCGCTTAGAGGATCAGCTGCTGAGCTACTACAAACTATTCCCGAGGACAAACAACGCAACTACGATAGTCTGGTGAAAGCCATTGAGATGAGATTTGGGGACGACCACATGCAGCAAGTATATAGGGTGCAGTTGCGCAGAAGGTCCCAGATGAAGGGTGAGACGCTCCAGCAGTTACAAGCAGATATCGAGCGGCTGGCACATTTGTCCTATCCAAACGCCGGCGAGGAGATTATTAACGAGATGGCAACCGAAGCGTTCAGCCATGCTATAGTTGATGCGAAACTACAAATGGCGGTAAAAATGGCTGGAAAGAAAACGCTCGCCGAAGCTTTGGCGTTTGCTCTGACAATGGAGGCCTGTCAGGGAATCCACCGTGTGAGAGAAGTAGCCGCCATCGAATGCCCTTGCCAGAGGATGGACGTCGAAGACCGAAACAACGCTCGCGGAGGACAAATTCGTTGCTGGAACTGCAACAAAATAGGACACCTACAACGGCAATGCAGAAATCCACCCAGACGCGGAAACTGTCCACATTGTTTGAATAGGCGACGCAACGAAGAACCATCCAACAGAGACAACATCCATTCTGTTGGTCATGCTCCTCGAAACCAGGAGTCGGGAAACGCCTAAAAGCCAGCTTCGCGGGGCAGAAGTTGGCTATTGGAATCGACGCCCCCAAGACCACCATCCAGGTCTCCCAAACCAAACGATGCAACAAGAGTCTAACAGTGGACGCATTCATCGGCAAAAACAAGTGCGTGGCTACTATCGACACCGGCGCCACGGCTTCCATTGTAAGAAGAGATCTCGTCCAGAAGTCTTGGCTGCACAACACCAGCTGCTACTGTCTTAGAACTGCGACAATGGAATCGGCGAAAGTATACGGAGAAGTTCGCCTCACGTTACAACTAGCAGGGTTGGCCTTTTCTCATGCGTTCCTGGTGGCCGACATATGTTATGAATGCATTATCGGAGTGGACTTTATGAAAGAACATGACGTAATCATCGACATCGGGATGCAAGTTCTGCGGTACCGGAACGTAGAGATTCCAATGGTATACGGGAACGAGAACGCAGCACATTTAAGGACAATACTCAGCAAGGACGAAGTCTTACCACCATCTTCCGAGACTATAAACTAGAGGGTGATCCTGGGAGCCACTGATTCTACCTATTGGAGCCGGATTTATGAAGGAATTCCCCAAACTACATCGGGGGAAAAGTTTTAGTGGAGCCAAAGAACAGCCTGGTCCCAGTAAGGCTCATGAACTTAAAGAACCACAGCGTCAAACTAAAATAAGGGGAGGTTATTGGTAAATGTGCGCCGATATGTTCAATTTCAACAATAACCGAAAAGGAATCTGCGAAGCCCGTTTCATCAGCCAGGTTGGCGGAAGTAAGGGACATGATCCTCAAGCATTGTGAACTGGATCAGGATCAGCGAGCCATGGCAGAAAATCTAATCGGTGAGTACGCTGATATTTGCCTCACAGGATGGAGAGTATGGCCGAACACATCTGGTGCAACATCGCATAGACACTGGAGATGACAGACCAATTCGCCAGCCTGCCAGACGACTACCATTGGCAAAACAGACAGAGGTTGCGGATATGGTGTCCACGATGGAGAAGGAAGGGCTCATCGAAAGTTCTAAGAGTCCGTGGGCCTCACCTGTTGTACTGGTCAAGAAGAAAGACGGCAGCACTCGATTCTGCGTGGACTATCGGAGACTTAATGACGCCACCAAAAAGGATAGCTACCCTCTGCCACGGATCGATGACACATTGGACACACTCTTACGCGCTCGATGGTTTTCCACCCTTGATTTAAAGAGCGGTTACTGGCAGATACAGATCGATCCAAAGGACCGAGAGAAAACTGCGTTCACTGCAGGAAATGGGCTGTGGCAGTTTACAGTAATGCCATTTGGATTGTGCAACGCTCCGGCAACTTTGAGCGCCTAATGGAACACGTCCTGCGTGGATTGACCTGGAAAACTTGCTTGGTGTATCTGGACGATGTGATCGTGATAGGAAAAACATTCGAAGAACATCGCGACAACCTGAGGAATGTGCTAGAACGGCTTCGAAGCGCTCACCTGAAGCTGAACCCAAAGAAATGTGACCTCTTCAGATCCGAAGTCAAGTACCTGGGCCACGTTATCTCATCAGAAGGAGTGCGAACAGATCCAGACAAGGTGGAAGCTGTGAAAAACTGGCCGGTTCCAAAAGACAAACACCAACTCAGGGGCTTTTTGGGTCTCGCCACGTACTACCGACGATTCGTAAAGGACTTTGCCGGAATCGCGAAGAGCCTGCACCAACTGACAGAAAAAGGAAGGCAACTCAAGTGGTCAGGTGAGTGCGACAAAAGCTTCAAGAACCTTAAGCAACTACTATGTAAAGACTCCTACTCAAGTTGCGACATTGAAAAATGGTGATAGAGGTAGTTCAGAAGATCATGTATCCAATGTTTTTTCCCTAATTCTCGCGAAACTTGAAGAGCAATGCAAAACAAATAAACTAATTTTCGAGAGACTAGTTGCACTAGAAAACAACATTCATAACACGCGCACTTCAACCCGAATATGAAAGAAACGCTTAAAATTCTTACTTGGAACGCCAACGGGCTCATACAAAGACTCGACGAGTTAGAAATATTTATACGAGAAAAAGATATTGATATATGCTTAGTCTGTGAAACTCATCTGACAAAGCAATCGAATATTAAGATAAGGGGATATAGCGTGTATCACGCCTTTCACCCATCGGAAAGAGCCAGAGGCGGATCATCTTTGTTTATAAAAGAATCTATCGAACACTCTGCAGAAATAAAGATTGAATTAGAAGCAATGCAAGTAAGCACGGTACGCGTTAGAAATAGACATTTTGCCTTCAACATTTCGTCTATATATTGTCCACTGCGATGTAAACTTGAAGAAAGTGATTTCACAAACATCTTCAACTTCCTTTAACCAAATTTTATTATTGGTGGCGACTTCAACGCGAAACACCCCTTCTGGGGCTCAAGGTACGCCTCTCAGAAAGGGAGAAAGCTTTATAATGCGGGTATGCAATACAGTTGTGATTTTTACTCGACGGGTAAACCAACATATTGGCCGACTGATAGAAATAAGATACCAGATCTGATTGATTTCTTTGTTGTTAAAGGAATATCTGGCAACTGTATAAAAGTTGAAGAAAGCTTTGATCTCTCCTCTGATCATTCTCCAATCATTATGACGATAAGCGAAGCTCTGATTAAAAAAGTACGACCGGCCAGATTAACCGGCGCGAAAACTAATTGGGATGGCTTTAAAAAAGATATTGAAGCAAATATTGAGCTGAGCGTATCACTTAAAACGCCCTATGAACTTGAAGTTGAAGTAGATCGCTTCGTCGAAATCTTACAGGATGCCGCGTGGAAGAATACTCCCAAACCAAAGAGAACCCCGGCCAGTTACATTCAAACTTATCCGCAGGAAATAAAAGAGATGATTAAGGAGAAGAGAAAAGCGCGTAAAAGATGGCAACAAACTCGGGCTCCGCAACATAAAGCCCATCTTAACCGCTTGTGCAACTCACGAAAAAGATCTATTAAAGACCTTAAGAATAATCAAATACAAACTTACCTAGAAAGCTTAACGGCAGAAAAAGATTCTAACTATTCGTTTTGGAAGGTTATAAAAGGTATTAAAAAACCTCAAATTCAAGCCGCGCCAATTAGGAAAAATCAAGACGAATGGGCCAGGTATGATAAAGAAAAAGCGCAAGTTTTTGCCGCCCACCTGGAAGAAACTTTCAAACCGTTTGATGGACAAGCTCTCATTGAAAATACAAATGCGTCGTATATAGACAATAGCGTAATAAGAAATGCAACACTTACCGAACTTAAGGAAGAAATAAAGAAACTTAAACCTAAGAAAGCTCCTAGATACGATCTAGTTACGGGAGAGGTTCTTAAAGCACTACCAAGAAAAGCTCTAATTAAGCTTCTGTTTATTATAAACGCCGCGATTAGACTAGAATATGTTCCCAGTCAATGGAAAGTCGCCGAAGTTATAATGGTCCTTAAGCCTGGAAAACCGCCGAATGAAAAAACGTCTTATAGGCCGATTTCGCTTCTTCCAATTATATCCAAAGTGTTCGAGAGAATACTGGTTAGGCGAATACAGCCGGTAATAGAAGAAGGGCATCTCATCCCAGATCATCAATTCGGATTCAGAAGTAAGCATTCTACAGTTGAACAAGTACATCGTATAACACATGTAATCGAAAAATCACTTGAAGAAAAAAAGATTTGTTCAAGCGTATTCCTTGACGTCTCTCAAGCCTTTGACAAGGTCTGGCACGAAGGCTTAAAGTTTAAATTACGACAAGTTCTGCCAGAGCACCTATATTTTGAAGAACTACCTTACGAATAGGCTATTCCGCGTCAAATGTGGAAACGAATATTCTGATTTTAAGGAAATAATGGCTGGGGTGCCGCAAGGAAGCGTTCTTGGTCCAGTCTTATATCTATTATACACTCGTGATATACCGCAAGTAGAAGGCACTGAGCTAGCTACATTTGCCGACGACACTGCTATCTTGACAGTAGGTAAAACGGTCGAAGATACTACAGAAAAACTGCAAGAAGCTTTGGATAGAGTAAATGAATGGACAAAGATTTGACGAATCGCACTCAACGAGACCAAATCTGTTCATGTAAATTTTACTTATAGGAAAATAAATAACTTGCCGATCTATTCGAACTCGGTTCAAATCCCGTTTGCAAACGAGGCTAAGTATCTTGGAATGACACTTGATACAAAGCTGAAATGGAAAACTCACGTAAAGAAAAAACGCAAAGAACTAGATAATAAATATAGAGAAATGTATTGGTTACTTGAAAAATATTCCAAGCTTAATATAGAGAACAAACTGCTTTTATATAAGCAAGTGCTAAAGCCCGCATGGACATATGGTATACAACTCTGGGGTTGTACCAAAATAAGTAACATCCAAATTTTACAAACCTTTGAGAACAAAGTGCTAAGGGGTATTGTTAATGCGCCATGGTATATCAGAAATAGCGATATCCACAGAGATCTTGGCATTAAAACAATCGAAGACGAAATCAAAAACTACGCGAGAAAGCATAAAAGTCGACTAGAAAGTCACGCTAATATAACAGTCCTCCAAGTTTTGGATGAAAGAAATTTACTTCGCTTTCTACAAAGAACCAAACCTTTAGACTTAGCGCGTTAAGTAACCTCGTCTAAACTGCGGAGCTAGCAGGAACTTCTAATGGGAAGCTACCTGCAAAACGTCATTATTTCGTGAAACGAAAACTACTTGATAAGTCGAATACTTAGTTATAGTAAAAATAAAAACAAGTCTGTTTTGAAGGGAGGTTTTTTAGTGGGTAAGAATCCCACACTACTATGAGCACGCGCTGTCGATCCTCATAGTGTCTTGTTGAAGATTTTCACCTACCCTCGGAAAAAAAAAAAAAAAAAAAAAAAAACTATGCGAAGAACCAACACTAGCATATGCCATTCCCGGAGAAATGTTCATCGTGGATGCAGATGCAAGTAATGTCGGTGTCTGAGCGGTTATTTCGCAGGTGCACAACGGCCAAGAGAAGGTAGTCGCATACTTCAGCAAAGTGCTCTCCAAGCCGGAAAGGAACTACTGCGTGACCAGGCGAGAACTTCTGGCACTGCTTCTGGCGACAAAACACTTCCATAAATACCTCTACGGCCAAAAGTTCCTTTTGCGCACAGACCACGCGGCTCTAAAATGGCTGCTGCAGTTCAAGAATCCGGAGGGCCAGGTCGCAAGATGGATTGAACGGCTGCAGATGTACGATTATGAAATACAGCATCGTAAAGGGAAACTTCATTCCAATGCGGATGCCTTATCCCGGCGACCATGTAAGAGCGACTGCAAGCATTGTGTGCGGCAGGAAGAGAAGAACCTTCTTTCCATCCAAAGGGTAAGAGCTGAGCCTATTGCTGGTTGGAGTGCAGAAGAAATCCGCAACGCTCAAAAAGAAGACCCGGACATCGAGCCGATATTAGCGTGGAAGGAGTTTATGGAAAAGCCAAACGGACGAGATATCTCGGACAGGAGCCACACTCTCAAAGCATACTGGGTTCAGTGGGACTCCCTTCATGTGCAAGGTGGTGTGCTGAAAAGGAAATGGGAGAGGCCGGACGGGAAAGATTTCATAATGCAGCTTGTCTTGCCGCGATCAAAAGTACACGAGGTGCTACGAGAGATGCATGATGGAGCATCCGGAGGTCATTTCGGTGCAAACAAGACACTGGAGAAGGTGCGAGAACGTTTCTATTGGCTCAGCGCAAGGGACGACGTAGAAAGTTGGTGCCAAAAATGCGTCGTGTGTGCAGCCAGCAAGTGACCCAGAACGAAAACGCGAGGCAAGATGCAACAGTACACCGTGGGTGCGCCATTTGAATGGATCACCGCTGACATCGCTGGTCCGTTTCCAGAAACCGACAATGGCAACCTTTACATCCTAGTCGTCATGGACTACTTCAGCAAATGGCCGGAAGCGTTCGCCATCCCTAACCAGGAAGCGAAGACCATCGTGGAACAGATCCTCAACAACTGGGTGAGCAGATTCGGCGTGCCTATGGAACTGCATTCTGACCAGGGAAAAAACTTCGAATCAAAGATATTCCAAGACGTATGCCAACAACTAGGAATTAAAAAGACGAGGACGACTGCGCTTCATCCACAATCCGACGGGATGGTAGAGCGCTTCAACAGAACCTTAAACGAACATCTCTCCAAGGTCGTAGAAGACCACCAGCGCGATTGGGATCGACAAATTCCTCTTTTCTTGATGGCCTACCGAAATGCAGTGCACAGTACAACTGGACATACTCCATCTGAAGTCTTGTTTGGTCGAGCAGTCCGGCTACCTAGTGAGGTGAAGTTTGGATCCCCTAACGATGAGCCCAAGAGTGAAGAGGACTACGTGGCAGACCTCAGGGAAAGGATCCGAGACATACATCAGAGGACCAGGACGAGGATAAGGGTGGCGAGTGACCGCATGAAAACCAGGTACGGCACAAAGGCAACAACGTCCAGCTTCCACGAGGGAGACCTAGTATGGCTGTACAACCCACACCGGCAAAAGGGGAGGTCACCCAAGCTGCAGCAAGACTGGGAGCGCCCTTATAAAGTGGTCACACGCATCAATGACGTCGTCTTCCGGATCCAGCGTGGAGTAAGAGGCAAGATGAAAATTGTCCACCTGGATCGTCTTCATCGTTACCATGGCAGTAATCCAGATGATGTTGTTCGGGACGAACAAGTTTAAGAGGGGGGCAGTGTAGCATTGACTACAGGATGGTTTGTGGACCAAAAACTAAAACACTGTATCTCAAACTGTAGCAACGACATCTATTGCAAAACCTGTTAGCAGTAAATATTCCAACCTGATGTGCTTACGTTCCACAATTGTTCCACACAATATCCCAATATTCCAGGATCCTCGATTCACCCGGAGAAACATCTAGCATGTTCTAGAACCCCTTACAATTTCCTATAAATACCCATACCACAACCACCGTGGACACAGTTGTTTATAAGTGCATACAGCGATTACAAGAGGAAGATTAGACCAGTGGTGAAAATAAGCGACATTATTTGAAATAAATAAAGAATAAAGTGATTGAATATTGTGTTGAAGTAAAGTTGGTGTTTGATAATAAATAAACGATTAAAATACACAAAAGACGGTTTTATTTAAACGAACCCCAGCAAGAATATTACAATATTTTCTAAGGCAGTCTTTGTAAGGATGTTAGTATTTACAGCCATGGCAGATATTGAAGGTCTCTCTCGTCAGTTTCCTAAGACGTGAGAGTTCGTCGTTCCACCAAGGTGGGAATGTTTTCTTGCTATATTTGGCTGGCCACGAGACCTTATACGCCATATTAAAAGCTTTTTCGAAAGTCTCTACTTTGTTTTCGGGTTCTGTAATTGAGGTTATTTTTGGTTTCGGGGTTTTACGGAGATTTGATCGTATGACTTCACCAAACTTGGCCCAGTCGATTCTTTTGGGGTTTCTAGAAAGTTTAGGAGACTCGATCTCAAGATCTACATCGAAGAGTATCAAATTATGATCTGCGAAAGATTTCAGATTCGATACTCTCCAATTTTCAACTTTGATATTATGGTTATTAATAGAGAGTGTGACATCAATAACGTCCTCCCAACCGTTAAAATTATCCGTACCCGGAAAGTTAAAAGTCGGGGTGTTACCTTTGTTGTAGATAGAAAGGTTGCTTTGAACCTACAGAGTTTGTGACTCTGCAAGCGCAATTCAAGTGCATTTTTCCTGGATACACCACTACACGCCCGAAATGAAGGAATAATCAAAATAGCGGACTTCTGCAAGTGAACGTGCTCCAAAAAGGCAAAAACGGTTCCGTCGGCCGGAAAAGGCATGGCAATGGTTTTCTGGGATTCCTACAGCGTAATCTTCATTAACTATTTGGAAAAGGGAAAAACGATCACCCGATAGTACTATGCCAATTTATTAGATAAATTTTAATGCAGAATTGATGGAAAAATTGAAGAAAAAAAAAGTGATGTTTCATCACGTTAGTGCACCGCTCATTTGTCCGCAGTAGCAACAGCAAAATTAGCTGAATTGCGATGTGAACTGCTTCCACATCCACCCTATTCTCCAGATTTGGCTATTATTTCTTGTTTCCTAATACTCGTATGAAGAAATGGCTCGGTGGAAAAATATTTCATCGAATTAAGAAATTATCGATGCAACAAATGCCAATTTTGCAGGATTTGAGAAATCATATTTTTTGGAAGGGTTGAAAAAGTTGGAATATCGTTGGGAAAAGTACATCGCACTGAAAGGAGAATACGTTGAAAAATAAATTGAATTTTCAGAAAAAAATCAAGTAGGTATTTCATTTCAAAGTCACTGACTTATCGAACAGCCTACGTACAGACGCAACACCTACTGTTCGTAGCAGAACCAAGAAAACCGCACAAACTGTCAAACGGCAAACCAATGCTTATTAGAAAAACCGTGTACAATCAACGTTTGAATAAAACCACATTCCTTTGAACGTTATAACAGAATGTGTAATTGGATTTATTGCGCTTTCTTATATACATATAACATAATTGCCCTTTTGTTAACCAAATACATTATGTACAATTTGATAATTATATTTTGACATTTGTGTGTAGGCGTGGATAGAAGGTGTGTTTGTTTTGATGAATGGAAACATCTTTGAGCACCGAACACCTATAAAGAAATTTATTGGTTGGTTGATTGGTTAAGATCGGCCCCGATGAAGATGCATTTAGACCAGAAGTAGGTCCATTGATGAGATCACTAATACCATGGAAAAAGCATTCACTTAGGGTGACTAATGGTTTCTTCCTCCTCTTCATCCCTACAGCTTCTGCAAAAATCGTTGTAGGGGATGCCTAGTCTTTGGGTATGTCTTCCTATTACGCAGTGCCCGGTGAGAACGTTTGCTATTTTGGAGAGAGTACATCTCTTGTGTTTCAAGAGCCAAAGTTGTCTGGCGGTGTTGCATTGGCCTAGATGTTGCCACTTTCTCCGCGTCGGTTTGAATAAAGTTCTTAACATAAGACATTGGCGCTTCGATGTTGATAATGCTTATGCTGTTTGCACCAGAGGAGCCTTGTTGAGCCAGTTGGTCAGCTGCATAAATTCCTGGTATGTCACAGTGACCTGGTACCCAGCAAAGGGTGATGTTGTACTGACCAGCTATCTCGTCAAGAGATACGCGGCAGTCTTGCACTGCCTTAGATCTCGTAGTGCTGGATCCAAGGGATTTAATGGCTGCTTGACTATCGACGTAGACAGCAATATCCGATATTGAAAGTGTATTGGCAACTAGCCAGTCAGCGGCTTGACGAACAGCGGTAACCTCGGCTTGAAAAACGCTGCAATGGTTTGGAAGGTTAAAAGGGAGGTGTATGTTCAGTTCTTCTGAGAAGATTCCGGCACCAACTTCGTCCTTGGTTTTGGACCCGTCCGTGAAAATTGACAGCGATTCATTGTATAGAACATCGCGTTGCGTTCACTCAGCTCTGTCCGGTATTGAGTGCATGTAGCCCTTCTCGAAGTCATATTCAGTGGGCAGGTTGTCAGTGGAAGTGGGGAGATGACGGTGCATCGAAAGAATTTTGGCATGTCCCGTATGTTACTCCTTCCACTGCTTGGAGCCTCTCAGTCTTATTGCTGAGCTTATAGCCAATTATTTACTGATGATATCGATCGGAAGTAGGTGGAGCATGGTTTGGAGGGCCGCTGTGTGAGAAGTTCTCAGTGCCCCGGTAATGCTGAGACATGCTACTACCTGAGTTTTTTCCAGTATGGATAGGTTGGACTTCTTCTCCAGGGCGGGCCACCATACCAGTACTCCATACATAAGAATCGCTTATATTACCGACGTGTATAGCCAGTGCATGATGCTCGGTTGTAGGCCCCAAGTGGAGCCCACTATTTTCTTGCAAATGTATAGGGCAGCCAGCGATTTCCTGGCACGTTCAACGACATTCTCCTTCCAAACTAGCTTGCAGTCAAGTTTTAGGCCTAAATAGCTAGCGGTATTTGATAGTTTGAGAGCGGAAATTCTTACTTTTAGTAGAGTAAAGTCAGAGAGTTTATGTTTTCTTGTAAATAGAACTAGCTCAGTCTTCGTCAGGTTAACGGAAAAGCCGCATTTGTCGATCCATCTGAGCAGTTCGTTAAGAACAGACTGCATGATATTGGCTAGCGTCTGCGGGTATTTGCCTGTTATTACAATAGCGACATCATCTGCGTAGGCAATAATTTTGCATTCAGTTTTCGATTTTCAGATGGGCTTCATTGAACACTAGATTCCAAAGTAGTGGAGACAGTACAACCCCTTGAGAGGTGCCTCGATGTGCACGTTGTTTGACAGTGCTTTTTCCGAAAGATGCTGTTATTAACCTGTTCTTTAGCATGTGCTCTATGAAATAACAGATGGGTTCACAGATGTTAAGCCTGTGTAGGACATCGGTAATTGAATTTGTTTCGACGTTGTTAAAACTCCCTCTATGTCCAGAAATGACACTAGGACACAATTTTTGATTGGTCTTGATGTGTAGGTCTAGGATTCTTTCTAGAATCTTATGAAGGAAGGACGTTAGACTTATTGGTCTAAGAAATTTATTAATTTCCTAAAAAAAAAAAGTGACGGAAGGGATTTTAGCAATGAACAAGAAAATTGACGTGAACGAATCAGACACGAGCAGATTATGTCTCAGGATACGGAAAAAAAAGTAACAGAAGAGATTCTAGCAATGAACAAGAAATTGACATGAGCCAATCAGACACGAGCAAATTATGTCTCGGGATACGGAAACTGGCAAATGTATTTAGTGCGAAAAAGGATTTGGCATCCCATCTGTTATCTTGTTTTCCTCAGCTGAAACTCACACAAAGCTTCTTTCAAGGGAATAGAACCAGATATTTCAATTATGTCGAAGTGCCCAGAGCGGTATCTTCTGACCCTTTCACCCCAAATGGGTATTAGAAAAAAGAACATCTCGTCTGCACAGTCGGGTTCAACAGAGAAGAATGCCGTGAATACTCAGGATTTCGGGAGATCATAACCCTGTGTGTTAAGAAAGGTCTACTTCTGAACCTTTTCAAGTGTCAGCAGATGATATTCTCTCAAACGCGTGACCCTTTCAACATTTGATTATTCTTTATCATAGTGTCTTCTTTGACATGTTCGTTTTTAAGGGGTGGTCCAAGTGGTTTAACGATCCTTGCTCTGCCATTGCTTTTCGTACGTCCCCATCTTGAGTATGCATCACAAGTATGGACACCATTGTATGCTACTCATATTGATCGGCTCAAGTGCATTCAGTGAACGTTTATTTGATTTGAATTAAAAGAGCTCCCACGGGAAGACGCTTTATGCTTTGAGCTTGTGTTAGTATTTTGTATAAGTACATAGCTCACTTTCAGCTACTAACACTAGTACTAAATAATGAGGCACTGGAAGTACTTTTTACGCTTGGCAAATCTCTACTCGAAGTAGCTGTTTGCTTTAAGCGCTTCACGACACAGATTTGATAGTGCGATGCAAAAAAAAGTGAGGTAATTAGGCCTATTCGCGGGTGCCACTGAGCTCCTGAAAGGTATCTATTTTAAGGCTTTCTGAGCAACTCAGCAACCCGACTGACTCTAGATCTGGAGAATCTAGATCAGAAATAATCATACTAAGAAAGGAATAAGATGGTCCATAAGAAGCACAACTAAATGGGCAATTAGACTACCAATGTAGATACTCGTAGTTGACCGACGGGATTAGGACTATTCAGATCAGTACGTCAACCTCTTTTTCATTTATTGAAGCAGGTGGTCTACGCTCTAACAGGGGCAAGATGATGGTTCACTTGAGGGCTGAGAAATCAGATTTGCCTTTTAACTCATACCACAGAATTAGCTATTTCGTTATAGGAAATACCCTATCCATTTACATTCAGAGATACTTTTGTAAACTCTAAAGTTGATGCGATCTGTGTGACGGAGACTTGGTTTTCCTCTGATAATAACGATGCTGTTTATAATTTGAGTGGTTACAAACTTTTCCGTTCGGATAGATGTGATCGTATTGGAGGAGGTATAGCAATCTATGTGAGAGAAGGTCTTATTTGTAAACATAAATGTTCTTCACCTATTGGGTCTGCTTTTGAATATCTTTTCATAGATATAGTGTGCGGTGCAAATAGTGTTCGATTAGGAACGATCTACAGACCGAATAAAAATATTGACTTGATGCCTATATACGCCCTTATCGAAGAAATTTCTAGCAGCTCAACCAACATTATTGTTTGTGGTGATTTTAACAACAATCTTTTAATCGAAAGTCATCTTACTGAGAACATGAATTCGCTTGATCTTTACCCAGTCCCTACGCATTTCACGAGCTCTTCTAGCACCTTGTTAGATTTGTTTTTCGTAAATAATACTGACAGGGTTCTTCTTTATGATCAAATCTCTGCTCCAGCATTTTCCAAATATGATATCATATTTCTCACTTACGATTTTGATATTTATGACTGTGCAAGCACGTCAAATTTTAGTTTTAGAGATTTCAAACATATAGATCGGTATACTCTTGAATAACACATAAATTGCGTTCAATGGGACCTCGTCTACCTTATGTCTTCACCAGACGACCAAGTCGACTTTATTCAAACCAATATTAATCATCTTTTTGATAGGTACGTTCCAATCAGAACGGGAACGTTAAGAGAAAAGTCAACAGTTTGGTTAACAAATGAAATTCGAACGTTAATGATGCAACGCAACTTCACCAACTCTACAAAAACTTGAAGAATAATGTTGTCCGCGAAATAAGAGTGGCAAAGACACAATTTTTCTCCCGTCGCCTAAATAGTACCTCAGATGGTCGCAAATTATGGAAAAACCTTCGTGAATTAGGGATTGGTAAGCAAAAGTTAAATTGTTCTTTCACTATCGATGGCAATGAACTAAATCATAAGTTTTTATCGATTCCAGTTAGTTTAATCCCAGCAACAGTTCATGATACTCGTAGTTTTAGTGTAGGTCCTGTAGTCTCCACAGATACATCTTTTGTCTTTAGAAGGGTAGACAACACGGATGTAGTTGAAAGTTTCTTATCTGTAAGATCGAATGCTGTAGGAGTAGATGGAGTGCATCCGGTGTTTATCAAAGCAATCTTACCATTATTTCTACCATACATCACTCATGTCATCAACACTATCTTAATGACCGGCATATTCCCCCGCCAGTGGAAAATGGCCAAAGAAAAATACCAATTCCAAAAAAATTCGATTGGTGATGAATTTAGACCCATATCAATTCCTCATTTTCTCTCCAAAGTTTGTGAACGGATCATGCCTTAGCAACTGAATAAGTATATAACACAAAATAACTTGCTGGCTTCAGTTCAATCTGGATTTCGTGCTAAACACAACTGTACAACGCTTTAGTTAGTGTGGTAGAAGACATAAGAGAAAAGTTGGATGACGATAATGTCACCTTTTTGGTCCTTCTAGATTTTTCCAAAGCATTTGACATGGTGGATCATCCCACCCTTCTAAATAAACTAGCTCATTGCTTTAACTTGTCTAGATTTGCCACAAAATTACTTTCGTCGTATGTAAGTGAAAGAAAACAGGCTGTATTTTTGGAGGGCGTTCTATCAGAATTTCTTCCCTTGCAGCAAGGCGTTCCCCAAGGGTCAATTTTGGGCCCTCTCTCATTCTCACTCTACATTAATGATATAGCCTCTATTGCTCTGCAGTCGTCAAAACACATATATGCCGACGACATTCAGATTTATCGGAGTTGTCCCCTCGGTCTCATTGAGAATGGCGCCATTGATTTAAATGAAGATCTTCGTCGGATCTCCAACTGGGCATTTAAGAATTGTCTAGCACTTAATCCAAATAAATGTAAATGTTTAGTAATTTCAAAAACAGTGCTAGACGTTTCATATTTCCCACCGATTTTATTGAATAATTCGACAATTGAATTTGTTGACTCTTCAAAAATCTAGGCGTGATATTCAATAGAACGCTCACATGGAATAGCCACATAAATTCCATAGCGGGAAAGGCATATGGCATTCTTCGAACTCCGTGGACTTCCCAGAAATTTACACCTCTGAGGACAAGATTATTACTTGCTAGGGCTCTGGTTATCCCAGTGCTTATGTATGGGTGCGACATTTTTTATAATTGTGATGCTGATAGTAAAAAGAAGCTACAAGTAGCATTTAATAGTGCTATCAGGTATGTCTATGGGCTCAGAAGATACGATCACGTTTCACATTAGGGTAAGAGCTTGCTAGATATGTCTTTTCCGAACTATGTCAAGCTTCGTACACTTCCTCTCCTTTTCAGTATCATAAAAACAAAAGAACCTATATATCTTTATAACAAAATCAAGTTTCCGTCATCGAGCAGATCTGCTTGCTTAATTCTCCCGCGCTTCTCTTGCCTAACATCCGAAAGACAATTTTTCGTTGCTGCTATCCGCCTTTGGAATTCACTTCCGCGTAACCTTAAAGAACTGAATGACATACGACGATTTAAGGGCGAACTACGACTTTTTCTAACAAATCAAAGCAACTAGACTTCGACTTTCCCCCTTCTTTATTTTCTTCTTCTTTTTCAAGCTCTCAAGCACTCAAGTCACTCTATTCAATTGTTTTAATTTAAAGTGAAACAAATTTGCAATTGTTTCTTTTCACTAATTTACTTTCCTGTTCAATTCTTCTCTTTAATTTTGTTTTTTTCCTTTTTTTTTTTACTTTCATATGTTTAGTATTTGATGTAATTAAATTTTATTTGTATTCTTAAATCATCTATCACAAGCTTATAAGTGTACTCTTACTGTGTTAGAATTACTATTATTAATAAACAAACAATAAACAAACAATAGAGATCCTTATGAGTAGATAAGGGATGAATAAAACGACCAGGGTTCCGGAGTACACCGTTACTAACTGAGCTATTTTGAAGGCCTTCAGTCTGATGACGATGGCTCTCGGCACGGTTCGATTAGCACCATTAACTCAACCCCTGGTACGTAAAGATGCCGGAGTGGAAGGAGGAAGAAATGCGGAAATTTCTTTATCAATAATTTCCCCAAAAGATACTGCACCCTAAGAAAGCTAAGTATTGCTTTGGTATAATACTAAGAATATCTGAAACTATGTTGCTACAAATTCGCTATAGTTACTTGGAATGAGGGTAAATAAAAATATCTCTATATATAGAATTCAATGTGTGTACCTATGTTTGTTTGTATGCTATGGATTCTGAAACCACCTAACCACCTACCACCTTTTGTTTTTTTTTTTGTGCGGCACAGCAACGCACACCGGGTACCCTCTCTTTTAAAAAAAAAACTGAGAAATCCTATCGTTTTTTTTAATAATGAAATTGTACGTAGAAGCAATATATTAGGTAAAATTAATTGATTCAAATAATACAATAGTCCGGAGAGTCTAGGTGTTCTGGGATTTTGGTTTCCTTTGAAAAAGAAAAAGAAAAAAAGAAGTAATTCAAAAATAATTCGCAAAAGATAAAAAAGATATCTTCCCACTTTCCAGGAAATGGGCCATATACAATACATAAAAACTAGTAAATGGTTTAAGCCTTCCAGTGAAGGCACCTACTGATACCGTCATTACATGCGGTTTTTCCTTACGGCGCTAGGTCGAAAGGTCTTGTTCTTTGTAGTCGGCGCTCAAGGTTTGTCACGTCCATAGTACGGATTATTTCATTATTGCAATGAAAATGAAGACGGGTACGAAGTTTGCGAGCAAAGTTTGTTACTTCGTCCCTCACGGTAGCAATTCCTAGATCTCTGTGAATATCACTATTTCTTATATACCAAGGAGCATTCACGATTGCTCTTAGTATTTTGTTTTGAAATGCTTGCAGTAGAGCCATATTGCTTGGTTTAGTACAACCCCAAAGTTGTATACCATATGTCCAAGACGGTTTTAGCACTTGCTTATACAGAAGCAGTTTGTTGTATACGCTTAACTTCGAGTATCTTCCGAGTAGCCAATACATTTCTCTAAATCTGATTTCGAGCTCTTCGCGCTTCTTTTTAACGTGTGGTTTCCGTTTTTGTCCATTCGCATACTTTGTTCAAAGCTCGTTGGAGTTTTCCCGTTGATGATTCGACTGACTCATCCGTTACGAGGATAGCCGTGTCGTCTGCGAACGTTGCTACAACGGTCCCTTCATCTTGTGGTATATCTCTTGTGTAGAGCAGGAACAGGATTGGACCGAGAACACTTCCTTGTGGAACACCGGCGTAGATATCTTTGAAATCCGAATATTCACTCCCGTGTCTAACACGGAAAAGTCTGTTTTCAAGATAAGATTCTAATATTCTGTACAACTTTTCTGGTAAGATTACCCTTAGCTTATACCTTAGTCCTTCGTGCCATACCTTGTCGAAGGCTTGCGATACGTCGAGAAAAGCGCTAGAGCATATCTTTTCCCTTCTAGAGCTTTTTCATTTTCGTTCGTTATTCGATACACCTGATCGATTGTGGAATGTTTGATCCGAAAGCCGAATTGATGATCCGGGATCAAGTGTCTTTCTTCAATTCCTGGTTGCAATCGTTTCAGCAGAAGTTTCTCGAAGACCTTAGATATTATTGGCAGAAGTGAAATGGGTCTATATGATTTCTTGTCATTTGCACATTTCCCCGGTCTCGGAACCATAATAACTTCGGTGACTTTCCATTGCCTTGGTACATATAACAGTCTTAAAGAAGCATTTATAATGTAGAGCAACTTAACCAGCACTTTTTTCGGTAGCTCTTTCAAAATTTCGCCAGTGATTACATCATATCCCGGAGCCTTGTTATTTTTCAATTTTTTTTATTATCATTCGAAGTTCGGACAGGGATACGGTTTTTACTTTAAAGTTGTCGGGTGCCGTATTATCATTCGGATCTTCGATCAACGGTTGTCCATCGAACGGCTTGAACGTTTCCTCTAAGTGATCGGCAAATAATTCTGCTTTCTCTTTGTCTTCTTTAGCCCATTCGCCGTTAGCTTTCCTAATTGGCGGCGAGTGCATTACAGGTTTCTTTATGGACTTCAAGGCTTTCCATAGAGAGTAGTTTGAATACTTATCAGCGGTCAGACCCTCGAGGTAAGTAGAAGTCTCGTGATTTTTTAGGTCCTGCAGCACATTTTTTAAGCTTGTTACAAAGATGGTTCAGATAAGTTTTATCCGGTGGCGCGCGGGATTGTTGCCATCTCTTGCGCGCTCTCCTCTTTTCTCGTATGAGGTCTTCGATTTCAGGCTGGTATTTGACTTTATTGTTCCGCGCTTCTGTCTTTCGCAAAGGAGTGTTTTTCCACGCTGAGCTCTGAATGGCTTCGACGAGTTTGTCGATTTCTTCTTCTATTTCGAACGGTGTCTTTAGCGGTACATTTAAAGCAACATTTTCCTTGCAGTCTCTTCTGAAAGCGTCCCAGTTAGTTTTGTTACTAGTTAACCTAGGCGGTCTTTCTTTTTTTACTAGACTTCCACCTATTTTCAGAGTGACTGCTGAGTGATCTGAGCATAGATCATAGCATTCTTCGACTTCCGTCAAATTTTTAGTTAACCCTTTTGCGATAAAGAAGTCGACGAGGTCAGGGATTTTATTTTTGTCAGTTGGCCAATAAGTTGGCTTTCCTGTCGAAAAAAAGTTCACCCCACGTTTCATGCTGGCTTTGAACAATAATCTGCCTTTTGTCGAATTGCATCTGGATCCCCAGAAAGTGTGTTTCGCGTTAAAGTCACCACCTAAGACAAAATTAGGTCCGAGCGGGTCAAAGAGACGAACGAGGTCGTTTTCTACTAGCTTATATCCCGGAGGGAAGTAACTAGATCCGATGTTGAAGTTTAAGTGGTTTATTTTTTCGGAGACTGAGCTTATTTGCATAGAATCAAATTCTATTTCTATGTTTTCGGAGTGCTTAATACAATCTTTGATGTAAAGAGAGGACCCGCCTCTCGCATTTTCCGAAGGATGATTCGCATGGTAATCGGTGTAACCTTTTATTTTGGGTCTAAGTCCCTTTTTTAAGTGCGTTTCCGATACCAAACATATATCAATGTTATTTTTCCGTAGAAACACTTCTAATTCGTCGATTTTTTTCAGAAGGCCGTTTGCGTTCCACGTTAGTATCTTAAGTAGCTGTTTCATATTCATGTTTTTTTGATTGTCTTGTGAGGTTTGAACTCAAGCTTGCTCAATTTGTCAAGTATAATTTTATTAACCTTAGTTTGCTCCTCAAATTTTTCCAATATAATGGTAAATATTTGGCTGACCGGATCTGTTGTAGCTGATCTTGATTTGTTTTCGTTTGACGCGACTTGCGCGTACGATCTCGCGTCAACCTGTGGCGGTTTTTCCACTGCACTTGGACCAGCGACGTTCTCTTGCGCAATTTTTTTTATTTTCCTTTATCGGTCTCGTCGTTTTAACTGGCTTAGCGGTCTTAGGCTTATCGGTTTTACGATCTCTTAAGCTTGGGTTCGGGTGTATCGGTTTCTTGAGAGTATCGCGCCTTTTTTGAAGCTCCTTTGCTACTTCACAACCTCGATAGTTTGCTGGGTGCTTGCCTTTGCAGTTTATGCAGGTCGCCGGAGCCTGCTTATTTAAGTCACACCTTTCTGATATGTGGTTCCCGGCACATTTTACACATTTCGGTTCTTTTTGGCAATACGACTGGGTGTGACTGAAACCTTGACAGCGTTTGCACTGAGGTATCGATCGTGTATTCGTACGCATAGGCTCGATTTTAACTACGATATTGAAAATACTTTTTACGTTATAAATATCGTCTATATTTTCCCTTCTATCGAAGGTTAGCATAAAGAGCGGAAGTCCATGCTTGACCAAGATTTCATTGCCTTGTTCCGTTTTCTGCTTTATCTTCTTTAAGATATTAATTGCGTCGATAATTTTCAAGCCTTTTCCTTTAAGGTCATTTATAATGTCATCTTTAGTGCACGAGGGGTGGAGACCCCTTGCTATAACACGGAGTGGTCTTTCTGATTTATTTTCGTAGGTGAACCACTGGATCTTTTCCGCGTTTAGTTTTTCGATATTGCTCGGTAGCCGTCAGAGTCAACTACATTAATTTTCCAATCATTGTTTCGGAATGACGTTACCTTAAATTCCGATGTCACAGTTCGCTTGAGAAGGCAATGCAATTTATTGTAGTCCGTAATGCCGACGACGTATATTGCAGGCGGGGGACGTAATTTGTCGTGAGTTTGTTTCTGTTTCAAGTCTTTTTCTTTGTCTTGTTTTCGTGGCTCGATTTCAGGTGAAGAACCGGCTCTTCGTTTTTTACTGGGTCTTTTCTTTGAGACTCCATTTGTTTCGCGTGCGAGCTCGTCTTCATCCGTGTGATATTTGGGACTAGCTACACGGGGTGGCGTAACTTCGTGTTCTCTTTGCAAAAGAGAATTCTTTAAGGCCTTGTTTTCCTCTTTAAGTGATTCTACCTCTCTTTTAAGCTCTTGGTAGAGTAGATCCATTTTATTTAGCTTAATACGGAGTTCATTGTTTTCTTCCTCAAAGCTATTACATTTCACTGAGTCCCGTTTCTCTTGCGCTTGCGCTTCCGGCGGACTTCTTTTTCCGGAGACATTCGATCTTGATGGTGGAGACCGAGTTACCCTTGAATTTCTCAAAAAGGGGTTTATTAGATGCAACAATTGGCTCTCCCCAGAGTCCGTAGAGCCTACCCCCGAAGAGGGTGGATTTTCCAGAGAACCTGGACTGCCACCTGGGGTATATTATGTATACATTTTATCCCCGGTATACGAAGGGTGCATTTTAGTCGCCTCTTACGACAGGCATGCCTACCCCGGGTATATTCTGGCCCCTACCCGAAGGGTAAATACTTCATAACGTATGCATAAAAACTAGTAAGTACCTGAGCCAATAGTCTCCGCAGCTAGGCTCATTAAGATCAATATTACTTACTTACTTACTGTGGCGCTACAGTTCAGGGTGAACCTGGGCCTCAACCTACAGGCCGCTCCATTTAGCTCGGTCTTTAGCTAATTGCCTCCAGTTACACAGTCCAAGTTGGTCGAGGTCCCCTTGAACTTGTGCGCGCCACCTACGGCGATGATTCCCTCTACTGCGTCGTCCCTCGGGTCTAGATTCGAAGACTCTGCGGGCAGGAGCGTTGGTGCCCATTCGGTCTACATGTCCTAGCCATCTCAGACGTCCAATACGCAGTTTTTTGAATAGGTCGATGTCACTGTACAGCTCGTATAGTTCGTGATTGAATCTTCTCCTCCAAAACCCGTCAACGCAAACTGGACCGAAAATCTTACGAAGAATTTTTCTCTGGAAGCGACCAAGGATATCTTCATCCTCTTTTAATAAAGTCCATGTTTCAGCGCCGTAAAGCAAGACTGGGATGATCAGGGTCTTATACAGAATCTCTTTAGTAGTTTGAGATAGGGCTTTACTGTTGAATTGCCTTATAAGCCCGAAAAAACAGCGATTTGCAAGGGTTATTCTTCGCTTGATTTCTGCGCTGATGTTGTTCTCAGAGTTTATAGCAGAGCCAAGGTAGACAAAGTCCCTTACTACCTCGAAGTTATAGCTGCCCACTGCGACGTTTTGTCCAATTCGTCGGTGTTGGCTTTCCCTTCCTGTTAACAGCATATAATCGTTTATCGCTAAACTCATTTTGGCCGCTTCCGCCCCAATGCTTGCAAACGCACCGGTGACAGCCCGCTGAGTTCTTCCGATAATGTCTATATCGTCGGCGTATGCAAGCAGTTGTACAGACTTATAATAGATTGTGCCTCCGGTGTTGGCTTGTGAGTTCCGCACAATCCGTTCAAGTACAATGTTAAAGAAGTCACATGACAGCGCGTCACTTTGTCTTAAACCTTTTTTGACATCAAAGGTCTCGGTGAGGTCATTACATTATTTTATTAGCAGCGAGCGTTCTCCATCGTCAGCCTACACAGACGGACAAGTTTGGCAGGAATGTCAAAACTAGACTTGGCTCTATAAAGCTCTTCTCTATAGATGCTGTCATAGGTGGCCTTGAAATCGATAAAGAGGTGGTGAGTATCGGTTTTGGAATTCTTGGGTTTTCTCCAGGGTCTCCCGAAGTGTGGAGATTTGATCGATGGTGGACTTTCCTGGCCTGAAACCACACTGATAGGGTCCAAACAGGCTGTTGATAAAAGGTTTCAGGCGTTCACACAATATCGCAGAAAAGATCTTGTATGCGATGTTGAGGAGACTGATGCCTCTATAATTGGCGCAGTTGAGGGGGTCTCCTTTCTTGTGGATCGGGCAAACGATGCTGAGATTCCATTCATCAGGCATACACTCGTCTGACCAAATCTTAGAGATGAGTTGGTGTATGCACTCTACCAATTCATCACCAACTGCCTTGAAAAGTTCGGCCGGTAAGCTGTCAGATCCAGCAGCCTTGTTGGATTTCGTTTTGGTCAGGTGGACGGAAATTTTGACTATCATCGTCTATGTTGAATGGTTCATTCTGCCTGACGGCGGGATGCTTGTCTTCGTCGCCGTTATACAGTCTGGAGAAGTAGTTTTTCCATATTCTCAGCACCGACTGTGATTCTACTACGAGGTTTCCATTTTCATCTCTACAGGTTTCTGTACGGGTATTGCTCCTCTGACACGTTCTTTTTACCTTTTGGTAAAACTTCAGTACATTGTTCCTGGAGTATAAACTCTCGATATTCTCAAACGCACGCTTCTCATGCTCTTTCTTCTTCTTTTGGAGAAGCCGATGTTCCTCCCGTCTCTTTTGCTCGTAGAGCTCACGAGCAGCTCTCGTCTTCCTTTGTAGCGCCGCTTTGTATGCTTCTTGTTTTACTGCATGCACTCGCCGGAATTGTTCGTCAAACCAGGGGTTTCGCGGTGGTGGGCGAGCGAGACCCAGCACATCAGTCGCGGCGTTTCTGATGGCATGTTGGCAGCGTTGCCACTGGTCTTCGGCACTTGATGCTGGCAGCATAGGCGTGATTGAGAGATTTCGGGATAAACGTTCAGCGAATAGTCTGGCGGTCTCTTGCGATTGTAGCTTTTCGACGTTAAATTTTCTCACAGTAATTCTTCTTTGTTGGTCAGATTGGGATATCCGCATTCGTACCTTGGCCACAACAAGGTAACTATCCAAGTCTATGTTGGCCGCTTGGAAGGTCCGGACATCCAGAATACTGGAGGCATGCCTTGCGTCGATCGCAATATGATCAATTTCGTTGATCGTTACATGATCATTGGACCGCCATGTCTGCTTATGAATATCGAGATGAGGAAACCGTGTGCTTGCTATGGTGACATTTCGCTCCACAGCGAAATCAATTAGCCTTAGTCCGTTATCAGACGTGGTGTCGTGTAGGCTATGCTTACCAACTGCCCTACCAAAGACGTCCTCCTTTCCTATTTTGGCGTTAAAATCGCCCAATACGATTTTAACGCTCGTATGTTTTGTCGACGAGCTCGTAGAAACACTCTTTGGTGGCAGGGTCCTTTTCTTCCGTGGGGGCATGAACACATATCATGCTCATGTTAGCGAATTTAGCCTTGATCTGGATAGTCATAATACACTCGCTTACGTGTCGGAAGCTTAAGACTTTTTGCCTAAGTCTGTCGCGTATGACAAATCCACATCCGAATAAGCGTTGCCTGTTGCCTCTGTAACAATCATCGTAGTAAATGTCACAGTTTTTCATTCTCTTTTTGCCCGGCCCATCCCATCGCACTTCCTGGATGGCGGTAATATCTGCTTTATAGCAGTCTAGGGCCTCTGCTAGCTGTTCGGCTGCACGTGGTCTGCAAAGGGACAGAACATTCCACGTACAGATCCGAAGGTCGTTGTCCTTATTTCGTTTGCTGGGGTCATCATTAGTTGAGTCATCCTTATCCGAAGCTTTTGGTTGTTTCGGAACCATAGATTTTTTACGTGGTAGGGAAGTTACCCCGACGGCACAACCCCCAACCGGGAGGGCCAGTTCCTTAATTATTTCCCTAGGACGATGGGCCAGGTACACCGGTGCCAGTAGTCCACTACGGGAGTATGAGCGCTGCCGTTGATCCATTAAGGGCTCCTCCGCCAATATCTCTATTTCAATGTCCTGACCAACATTGGAAATTCCTTACCGACCTGTGATCCGAATAGTATTAGTATTTAGTATTTATTATTCCATTTAACATCATTTATAATAGGTATTACATTATCTTTGTTCTATAAATGAGAATTTCATACAATAAAAGAAATATATATAAATTTTAGTAAAAGAAAAAACGATTAAAAAAGTGCCTTCAAGATGAAAAGGGAATTCAAAATTATGAATAAGTTTACAAAACAAATGATATAAATTAAATAAAAAAGTAAAGTTTTCCTATGACTAGTCTGCATATCTAAGAGCACGAGTTACCTGACAAATGTTGAAATAATACAGCAATAAAATTTTTCCTGTCATAAAGCCGTTTGATTCTGAGAGAGAGTGAATTCCACAGGCGGATGGCATTGACAAAAAACTGGCGTTCACAAACTAGGTATGAAACACGCGGAGGGATCAAACTTAGAGATAGATTTGATTGCGAGAAGTTAGTTTTTTCAAATAAATATGTTGGCTGTTTGCTGATTATAATCTTATGTAGAAACGTAAGTGTACAAAGGTCAAGATATATGTCTAATGTACACCCAAGAATATTTTTGGTATATGAAGAGACATGGTCATAGCGCCTCAAACCGAAAACATATCGCGTAAGGTTATTAAATGCAACATTAAATTTTTGTCTGGTTTTAGCACTGTAACAGCGAAAAATCTCACAGCCATAGGTAATGGTAGGGATAAGTAGAGATCGTACTAGCATTATCTTAGTATTGACAGGTGTAAAATGCTGTGACATAGAAAGATTTCTAATAGAACTGTATATACTACCAATGACCGCACAAATATGGGTATCCCAATCCAAGGTACAGTTGAACCACAAACCTAAGTTCTTAGCCTTCTCTACAAATTCAATAGGTGAATTCCCATAGTATATAGTGGGAAAACTATTAGAATTTAACTTGGTTCTATTTATGATCAAGCATTTGGATTTACCAGGGTTAACCATCAAGGAGTTCTCTTCAGACCAGCTTCGAATATTTTGGAGATCCTCGTTGAGCTTATAAGCCGCATCTTCAACTAGTCCGAGCTTGAAACTAAGATATAATTGTACGTCATCAGCATACATATGTATATGTGAGTTATTAATGATTTCCGGAAGATCATTTATAAATATGGTGAAGAGCAAAGGGCCGAGGATAGATCCTTGGGGCACACCCGCAGTTGTTTCGATTAATTCAGACGCTACATCGTTAACTACAACAGCTTGTTTTCGGCCATCGAGATACGTAGAAATAAGTTTGGAAGCAGCGGGTGAGAAGAAATACATCATATTAAGTTTCGAGATGAGTCGACTGTGGTTAACCGTGTCAAAGGCCTTAGAAAAGTCTAAAAGCGTTAGAAAAGTAACCATTTCATTATCCAAAGCAATTCGCAGTTCATCTGTTACTTTAAGAAGGGCAGTTATACAACTGTGACTTCGTCTGAATCCAGATTGGTTTGAACAAAGTAACTTTTTGCGTTTAAAGAAAGCAGACATTTGACTGTGAATCAATTTTTCCAAAACCTTTGATAAGAAAGGAAGGATAGCAATGGGTCTGTACTCAGCTGGAGAATGAGCTGAAGCTTTCTTCTTCAGGATTGGGACAATTTTTGATATCTTCCATACATTGGGAAAAGTGGAGGTTGTTCAAATATTATTAAACACATAGGTTATTATCGGGAGAAGGTACGGTAGTATTATTTTTATAAAAATAGAATGAATTCCATCAATACCAACAGCCTTGGATTTTATATCAAGAATGGCTCTAACCACATCAGCTTGCTCGACTCTCTGGAATTCAAAGGAGTCATTACTAGAATGTACGAATCTGGACGGTTGAGTGTACCGATGAGATGTTGTTTGTACTCTTACAAATTCATGGTTGAGCTGATTAGGATCAATACCATCCATTTCGTTGTTTAGTTGCCGTCTTATACCTACCGCGCGCAAATTTTTCCACAGTGTTTTCGAGGACAACTTAGCATTTAAGTGATTAGCATAAAAACGCACCTTAGCTAGTCTTATTTTTGAATTTACTAAATTTCTGAATCGACGAAAAGTATCCTGAAATTCAGGAAGCCTATAACGTTTCCATTTAGTAAAAGCGGCATCACGTTTATTTTTCAGCTCATTTATTTCACCAGAAAACCACGGAATAGAGGAGTATCTAGAAACTTTAGTTTTAAGAGGCACATGTACATCGAAATGGTACATGGAGATAGTTAACCTGCCTATCGGGTGAGGTTTCAGTGTAAATCGGTTGCCAATTAACATCACAGAGATCTTGCTCTAGACGCTCAGCATTAATGTTCATATAATCCCTATATATAAACTTGATTTGCTGTCTATTACAGACAAAGTTAAATGTGTGGAAAATAAGATCATTCTTGGAGAAGCTGGAGCAGATGCTTGGCTGTAAAATCTGTCTTCGGGGTCACTGGTCAAAAACAGATCCAAAAGAGTGCTTGTGCTTTCAGCTAAGTGCGTTGGAAGAGTAGAGTTAACAACTTTTAAACCTAAGGTATTCAGCGAATTGACGAACGATTCAGAGCATTCACGGTTTAAAATGTTGCAAATAAAATCTCCACAGATGATTGTTTTTGCGAAAGAGGGGGAGGCAGTTTCAAGTACATTGTAGAGGACGGACAGATCAATATAATTATTTGGCCTATAAACAACGCCAAGCAGGCATTTCTCTCCTCTTTTTGCTGCAATCTCAAGAAAACAATACTCAATTGGGCTATCAGCAGGTGAAATTAGATGAGGTTTTGTAGATATGGTATTGCGAACATAAATAGCAACACCACCTCCTATTCTATTATACCGGTCGGCCCGAATAATTTTGTATCCTTTTAAGGAGTAATGACTACTTGGTCTTTCAATGTCGAACCAGGTCTCAGAAACACATAGAATATCAACATTCGAACCAACAAATAGATTTCTAAATTCATCAATTTTTTTGTAAAGACTCTGTGAATTAATGTGACATACACGTAATCCCTCGCGTTGCTTACAAAAAATATTTATTAGTACGCGCAGATTATCGCTGTTGCCATCATTTCTTGTAGAACGCACACTCATGTCAGATATAAATAATGTAACCAAATATGTACATATGTACATATATATACAAATATACAAATCCCTCACGGTATGTGCAAATAAAAACAAAAATCGAGCTTGAAGAAATGAAGACAAGAATAGGCAACAATATAAAACAAAGTATCGGCAAATATATAAACTTATCTTTAAAACATCTTAATAGCTGCAGCTTACAAATCAGGTCGCACATTTTCATCTTGGTTCGTGACGTTAGCAAGTGACTCCAAACGTTGACAACAATCGATCAAAAAAGCTCTTCCTTTAGGTGTTTGACGTACAAAAACTTGCCCATTGCGTGTGAAAACAGAAGAAAGCCCATCGTGACGTTTTAAATGGAAAGCTTTCCGAAAGATGTTTTGATTATGCATGGTGAGGCTTTCGTTCAGATGGATCCGCCTGTCAGATTGCAGGCCAAGATTATGTAAACAAAGTGGAGTGCGCTTTGCTCTGAATGCTTGATTTGCCGATTTGAGCACAGAGATTTTATCTGCCACGGATGAGAATTTTATTATTATTGCCGAGGTTTCTGCATCTTCTTTAGGCCTAGTGCGAAAAATCTCCTTTGGGACCGGTGCTGGTACGCAATTTATTGAAGAGCAGAGCGTGGCGAACATATTTTGGAGGTCTTCGTTCATTGTTTTTGGAACGCCGTGCAATATGGCATCAGTGGATAGTTTGTCGCGTTCTATTGCATCAATTTTATTTTGTAGTGCGGATACTTGGTTCTCGAGTTGATAACACCGGTTTGATTCGGAAGTTTGTTCCAGGATTTCAATTCGCACTGTAAGCGCAGACATACTTTTGTTCGCATCATCGAGGCGGCTGTTAAAATCGGCGACAATTTTATCAAATCTTTCCACTAGGTTGTTGTGAGTTTGCTGTATGAATGCTTTTAGTTCAATGTTGAGATCTTCGATTTGTTTAGATAGGCGCATTTCAAACTCTTTATGAATTTTTTCATTTTTGTTAACAATTGCTGGTGAGATTGGCGGTTTACTATTTTTGGATGTAAATCTTGTTTCACGAGAAGTTTGTTGTTCGGACATCTTTGACAGAGATTTGGCGCGCAAAAGTCAATCACAGAAACTTAGGGTTTAAAACCGAACATTTTAAGTTAAGAATTACTATAAATTCTGGAGAAACTTTTCAATGAAATGTTTTAGGCCAAAAACCACGGTGTTTATGCGCGAATTGAAAACTTTTTTGAAAATATCGGAAAAGTTTTTAGGGAAATAATTTGAAATCAAAATGCTATGGCGACACTTCAGTGTTTACATTCTTTCACAGTTAGAACTTACCTCATCGAAGCAGCTCGCGCAAGGTATTCACTAAGTTCAACCTAACTGGAACTATAAACGCCACCGTTGGCTCCGTCTAGGGAATTCGTCCGCTGCGGCCTGGAACACGAAAAAGTGCTCCAGTGAGAAAACACTCTTCCCCCCTCTCTCATCTGCTGCCGCCAAGAATCCTCCAAACGCGGTTGGTTACCTATTTCTTGGATTAAGGTACTAGGCACCCGGCTGTCACCGCGTGGAGGTTGAGAGTAGGAGTTGGTAAGCCTCAGCTGAGTGAAAACGCTTGTGTTTTCATATGATCGCATGCACTACCGTTTGACCAGCCGTTCGATATTACCACGTAATTTTAATTACTTGTTAATAAAAGACAGTAATAATATTAATAATAGTAAGTACTTATTTTTGTAGTATCTACTTGACTTTCTTCAAGGTGGTGAATAGCAATATCAAAGATTTTCTAGCAAGTACTTTTCTGTGGTAAATATGAAATTTTGCAGGTATGTGTAATCATTAATCAGGAAGAATTGCAATGGTGAGTCTCATTTTGAAGCAATCACGTAGTTATAGGTATTTACAGAAATGGCTGCATTTTTACGTTCATATAGATAGATAGATATTTATTTTGTATATAAATTTAGAAAATTGGTTTGTTACCGCACATTTAAAATACAGAGATATGATATTATCTCATATCTTCCAACTGAAATATTTATGTATGGTGCAATCAGTGGTACGAGTATATATTATATTAAAAATTTATTTCAACTCTGAAGGCACAGCCGTCAATTAAACACAAAAATAGTTAAAATTAAATTAAAACTAAATAAATAAAAATAAATAAATAAATAAATAATCAATTAAGTAAATAAATAATCAATTAATTAAATAAATAGATAAGTCAATAAATAAGTAAATAAATAAATAAAATAAATAAACAAATAAATAAATAAATACATAAATACATAAATAAATAAATAAATAAATACAGAAATAAGTAAATAAATAAATAAATACATACGTATAAATATCGAAAAAGTTTACAAGAAACGAAGGGTTATAAAGTCTAATTCTAAAATGCTTTACCGTTTTAACAAGGAAAACGTAGAGTGGCTTAGTGAATACTTCATTGGCAAGCAATTATTATATGATTTTACTCGGACGAACGAATTGTTTTAGAAATTTATATATTTTACGGCATTCAAACTGATACAAGAGGAGGGTCAATTCCACCTCAAGAAAAGATGAAGATCTTTTTAAGATACGTTGGAGATTCTGGATTTCAAGTTAGCGCTGGTAAGGATATTAGCGCACAGTACTTGTTAAGAAATACGCTTTATATTGTAGATAGCTTATAAATCTTTCCATAAAAATAGTCATACTAAAATTAAAGTTAAATTGTTAGAATGCAAATTTGTCTTAAAACTAAATTTCTTAAGAATAATTTTTTCTACCTCAAATGTAAACCCTTCTAACCTATCATAATTTACCCTGGTCGTCAAGTTCGTGTTGACCAACTGTAATAGCCTACGAGTATAAGATAAATACCGGTGATAGCTTTAGCGAGTTCTTTTGCATAACTTTTACTCTTTCACTTAGTAAGTAACCACCAAACAGTATACATCGTCCAGCGGTAACTTAGTTATCATGATATAAATAATTGTATGGAATAAAATCAGTTTCCCAAATGTTCGCGTTATTCACTATCATTTTTTGGTCCTTTGAGTCAGATTGGATTTCAATTTCGTTTTCTGGTGGTTGCTAGCGCATTGAAGACTTTCATGAAAAGGAGAGAAATGGATGCTCAAGAAGCGATCATACAGGGTGAGATAAGCAAACATTTACATACATAAAACCAGGTATTTAAAATGGAAGGGGTAAACCAAGCTCGTAAATACATAAAATGTGCTATCACATGCGTTTATAATTTGTTCGGATGTTGGTCCTACGACATTAGAAGTTCGGTTGGAGCGTTTGGAGAGTCCATGGATAGATCTTTGTGAAAATCAAAAATTGTATTTTTAGTTTCATGGTGAGGAATGGTACGGCGATCCCGAACCCGATTTCGAGGTTTGTGGAACGAACTACATGTCTGCAAAAGGTGCGTTGGTTATAGCTATTAGAAAGGGGTTTCCGGTGCTGAATAACATTCAATAAATTCTATAATCTCTTTGGTAAGCTTGCAAGCCGCATTATTGAAGCAATTTGAGAAATTGGCCCCCACAAGCTCTGGGAAAGTATCCTACTTAGGCCCAGTTTTTCAGTGCGAGATCATCCGAGTTTCTAGATTAAACTAGAGTTAACCTTAGAAACATGTTTTTCAGTCAATTCTAATCCTAAACTAACTAAGAGTTAACCCTAGATTAAATGAGCAATTGTTTTTGTAACATGCCGAAATAGCAAGCGAAGAGTTTAATTTCATTTCTATTTGTGTGAACATTTTATTAAATCGGTAAGGAAATGAATACGTTTTCGCGATATTCCGATTCTGATTCAGATGTCAGCGACGCGGAATTGTTCGACATATTAAGTTCAACTGCCTTACGAGAAAAAACAAAGGACTTGTACGATCGCGACCAAATCATTTTCATTTGTTTGGAGAATATGACTTACGACTGATTCCCCCTTTGAAAGGCTTCATACCTTTCAGCATTTTGGAGCTTATCCGGCCACACATAAAAAATAAAACATAATCTAGTAAAAATGCAATTTCTTTTGAGGAAAAATTGGAGTTTCTCTTATTTATTGTGTTTTTTCGTTTTGTATTGATTTCGATAGTTTTTTAGCAACTGAATCGATAAATCATGCAGTGATGCAGAATTCAATCACCACTCATGGAGTCAAAATTAATCCTGCACTGAAAAATGATTTAATGAGTTAGCTCTAGATTAATTTTAATCCAGAGTTAATTAACACTGGTCAAATTCAGAGTCAACTCAGCACTGAAAAACTGGGCTTTAGAAATGTCCATTATGAATATTCCGCCATTTTCAGGTGTCTACTGCGATTGGTCGAGTTTTCGGGGCATGTTTATGAAAACCGTTGGCTGCAATAATATTCCATCCGATTTTCAGAAATTTCGTTATTAAAATCTTGTTTTGCGTGACGAGGCAGCAAAATTAGTAAACAGGTGTGGAAAAAAATTAAAACGTCGATATAATACCTACATACTATACATAATCAATGCTATGCATATTTTACATAACCCAGTGTGTCTACAGCTAACGGTCCACAATTGTATAAGTTGGTGGGCAATGCAGACGAGGTTATTTGCTGGTTTACGGCCTTGAAAGCCGAAGAACGAGATCCATGGTTAATGTATTTGCTGATTTACATGACCGACGTTGAAACTCGTAAAGCTTGGCAGCAACGCAAAGTAAAACTTCAGAAAATTCTACCTTTCAAGAACTTTTAGGCTTTTTAGAGACTCCTGTTAACACGTTGGAAGCAAGTGTCCCTAAGAACCGTGTGAATAGTACTCTCGTGAACCGAACCCTTCGAACATCAAAAGCCCAGCAGTCGTTCAGTCGCCATGTCCAAAGTGCGAGGGGGATCGTTCGCTTCCTCAGTGTAGTGAATTCCTAGCTATGACTGTTAGTATGCGTCTGATCTACGTCAGAGTTCAGCGATTATGCTATGATTGCCTTGGCACTAAACACATCATATTATATATTGAAGAAAATAACCTCACAGACTCCGTCGTTGTCTTTCAATTGTCGCAATATTTCTTTCTGAAAGACCTTTATCTTGCTGATTCAGGATTCAATAAACCAGGACCAATTGATATATTGTTGGGAGCAGACGAGGCCTGGAGTATTCTTCAAATCTCGTACGGCGGACAATAAGTATATGGTTCAACTTCCTTTTCGACAAGATAAAGTAAGATTTGGAAATACCATATCTGGTGCCTTATCTAGACTGCTTGCCATGGAGCATCGCTTTCCTCATAATGCAGGTCTTCAGTCAGAGTATCGTAAATTCATCAAGGGTTATCAGGATTTGGGACATATGGAGCTTATTCCAGACAACAAAATAGGTAACATCGGGGAGTGCATTTTACATGCCATACCATGCCGTTCTTCTTCTTCCTATTTCGGCGAAGTTATGATCCGAAAACAAGGTATCATAATCCTCCCACTTCACCGCATTTCTACTGACCCGCCTTTGGGGTTCACCATAAGTCGTACCATTCCGTTGTCACCAATAAAATTCACGTCGTTTTTTGACGGTTTCCATAAGGATGCAAATGGAATTTGTCTGAACGAGATGCTCCATATAGAAACTCCACTTCAGCGGAACTTAATTAATGTTAATACGTTTTCGATATGATATGTTTTTTGTGCGGACACCGTAGAAATGTTCCACCAAATTTGGATTCATCCGAAACATAGTGATTTCCAAAGGAGAGTGTGGAGGGAATCCCCTGATGACCCAATTTCTCATTTTCGTTTGTGTACCGTAACATAGTCGTAGGTTCATCCCCTGCTTCCTTTTTATCGATGAGAGTTCTCCGTTAGTTAGACTTTAATTGTAAAAAGCAGTTTCCTATTGCGCGCATTCAATCTTACAAGACATGTACGTCGGTGACCTTATGACAGGATCTGACTCACCGTCAAAGCTTAAAGAGCTCAAATTGTTGGGCGGTTTAGGTAGATTGTGGAGAAACTGTATCTCTTGATTTGGATTATACGTCACAGTGGACAAAGGTTTTGGGGTTAGTTTGGTACCCTCAACATGTTACTTTCAGCTTCCAAATTACGGTACATGACCAACTACTGCCTACTAAGCGGAAATTGCTATCATAAGTTGCAAAGATTTTCGATCCTCTGGGTTTCCTGTCACCTTACACTCTATTGTTTAAAATATTGCTTCAGGAGTTGTGAGTTGATGAGACGAAAATAGGTTCGGAGCATCTGTTGCCGATGGAAGTAGCTAAAAAATTGAAATCGTATCGGGAAGGACTACCCTTTTTTGAGAACTTAAGAATTTCGAGAAGATGTACCCTGAATTCTAAATGTTTCGAGCAAACAGGATCCTCCGATGCCTCATAAAATGCTTATTCTGCTGTGGTTTATTTCCATAGTTGCTCTGCAGATGTTACTATAGAGGTTTGACTAGTTGCAGCAAAGACTTGTGTTGCTCCGGTAAAACAGTTGTCGATTCCTCGTCTTGAACTCTGCGGATCTCTCCTCTTGTGTCGCTTAATTGAGTTCATTCGATCCTCGTTAGACGTTAATCGTACACGCATTTCTATCTTTAGTGACTCAGAAATATTTAAGCCTGGGTTTCTACTCCTCCATAGCGATGGAATACATTCGTTGCAAATCGCACCTCGGAGATACTAACTACGTTACCTCGGTCCTCTTGGAGTTACATCTGCTCAGCAGAAAACCCGGTAGAAGGGTCCGGTTTAGTTAGCCAAGGACTTCAACCAGTGGCCAAGGAAATGTGGAGTGTGAAGAAGGAAGTCTGTGCTGCTACATTTCTCATCTGCCAGTGAACATTTCTTCGAATGTCTGTCTGCTGATGTACATATATTCATGGCAAGGATTAATAAGAATCGCTGAATCGTTGAATCGATTTCAACGAATCGCGCATGCGGTCACCTCTCATTTTTAGAAATTCGTCATGCAAAGCAATCATGCCTACTGTAGTCGCAACTTGAATTCAAGGCTGAGCCCTAAAAATGAATCAACAGGTTTCAAAGGACTCAACGCTATTTCCGTTATCACTTTTCCTGGATGATGTCGGTTTGCTACGTGTTGCTGGGAGAATTGCTAACGTTAAGGATGTTCCCTTTGGCATTAAACATCCGTTCATTGTGCTGAAATATAACTCATTTTATTGAACGCTCATAGAAGGTTCCTGTATATTGGAGTATTTGGTTAAAAAAAAGAAAAAGTATTGCCTGTATTCGCCTGCAGTAGTCCACCAACTTATGCGGAAATTACCGCTTTCTCATATTGAACCATCTTACGCTTTCGCTCATACAGGTTGCGATTATGCTGGCTCAATAACTCTTCGTTTGTCCGAAGGGAGAAAGCCGAAGTTGGTAAAACATTGCATTGTTTTTATGCATGACGACCAAGGGGATACATCTACTGACTTAACCACGGATGCGTTTTTACCTGTTCTTAGGAGGTTCATTGTGAGACGTGGTAAATGCAGCGGACAAAATTCCAAGAAGCTGCTGGGGTACTAACGAAAATGTTAAGATTTGTTCAATCGCTGAAAAAATTAAGTGGGAGTTTATCCCTCCGCATAGCCCATAGTACGGTAAGCTCTTTTAAAATTCGCACAAAAACTAATTGCATTTTTCTAGTGGGCGATGCTTCGCTTGCTATAGCTGTTTCTTTCGAGTACTCTTTACGAAATAAATAAACGATTGTTTACACAACAAAAATTAAAAAAAAACATAAATGACCTACCGTTATAGCTTTTAAAACATTTTTTTTGGCAATAACGATTGAGAAATAATACAAGATAAGTATGTACATTGTATATACTACCAATTTTGGATGAACTGGTAGTACTTAGTTGAAAGAATTCAGTATTTACTAGAAGTATTTGCTAGGAAAAAAAAGTTTTTTCACCATCCCACCTCTCGCGAGCATCTGACAAACATCTGAGAGTATTGTTGTTACGAAAAAGCTTCTCAAATCGCCGTTCGGATTCGGCACTAAACTGTAGGTCCCTTTCATTCTTGTGGAAAATATAACGCACACAACATGAGTGGTTGCGCGAAGCTAGTCCCTGGCACTTAAAGAGCTGTTGCGCCAAATATTTATTTATTTTTTATTTGCTAGCAAGTCAGAACTTATTTTTATGAATGCCAAATCTAATAAATACTTAAAATATTAGCTTCTACTAGTAGTAATAATATTTACTTAGACCTTTTAGTACTACTACGTACTTAAGTTTTATACATACGACCCAATATTCCAACATAACGACTTCGTGATCAGAATCCATGTCAGTTCTCCTACTCTTACAACACCTAAACCAAAGGATTACAATCAGTTACCATCTACGTACGAGTATATTGAATTTTTAAACCAGTTCTAATTTAACTTTTATTTTCTATAGTATATACTTTTCGCATATAATATCTTACCGATATTAAACAGCTCTCAAATCATTGCAGAGAATAATTGTATAATATAATAAAACACACAAAGGGGGAAAAATGCCTATGCATTTAAAAACACATTGACAAATCAAAGCTCTACATTAAAGTTCATATCTACAATCGAAGGATCCTCTCAACAAATTCCATTCTCAATTTATTTGCAATCAACTGCCAATTTGCATAATTTTATTGTTTGTTCAAAGACAACTTACAGCAACGCACCAGCGCACATAGGCAGACAAGCCCGAAGATAAACCAGACAAAAGGCAGAAAGCAATTTGCCAAAATATCTGAATGTTTACCGAATGGTTTTTCTGTCTTTTTGAGCATACTCACACCACGCTGTACCATGCGGAATACCTTCCAAATCAAATCTGAATTTATTTTCCATATATTTATTTATTTCTATTTGGAATCATTTTTTATTTTCTGAAGATAACCTTTTTCTGAACCGAACAAAAAATGTCGATGACGCAAACCTAAGCCATAAGTTGACAACTAAGAGTAATAGCAGGCTCCAAATGACACATGCAAATTTCAAATTAAGTGCCAATTACAGGATTCGCATTAATCTATAACTTCACCGACTTCATGAGTACGTAATTGCTTGCGCACGTAGCGTAATTTTATTACGACCACCGACGTCACCGCTGAGCCACCGCCGCCATCGTCGCCGTAATATTTTTGCACGAAACGGATAATTAAAACCCAATTACCAACCACCGCCCAGTACACAAGGGATGGTGCGAGATACACGGTGAACATTTCTAAAACTAATTTACATTGTTTATAAACTCAGGTTACACAGGATATACTACATACACACACACTGGGGGTAAGGCCCTTCATATTCGTCTTATAAACGACATAAATCGTGTATGTGAACGCTTTGTCGCGTGTAGATATTTTAATAGAATATTTCCTTACTCCTTGGGGGGTAACTGTGAAAGTGCGGTTTCAGTATGGTAGACAGGACATTTATCGCATCTTAATAAAAGTTAACAACTAAAACGCCAGGCCCCTTTTCAGGGGGATGTACATAATTTATGGACGAATGAGTTGGAAATCCCTTGGGTGTGCGAAAGATAAAAGATACATTCTTGGGAATATAGGGATGGGAAAGTCGGAATACGGTTTCTTCTCGACCCATTTATCGGTGGGAGGTTAATTCTTTATTTAACTTTATTTTGCTCTATTAAGTTTTTCCTTCATATGTAATAACAGCGACTAACTAAATTAGACAATCAGTCAATACTTGAACATACTATCCTGCGCATTTATTTATGAAACTGCTGTTTAGTTGGCTATGGAAATGGGTGAAAATATGTGAATGGAATGTAGAATAGATACAAAAATAAGTTTAATTTATTAAATAAGACACGAGAGACCTTATTTCGGGCAGTTAATTGTGGAAGCTATCAACTTCCTAATTTTATGTATTTGCTGCATATTACATAGATTTCAATACAAAGGAATAATGAAAGAGCCAGAAAAGAGTAAATAGAGCCTTTCATACAAATTATGAGTATGTTTTGATTTTCAGTTGTCTCTACGTGGCGGGAAGCATTAATAGTTTTGAAAAGACCGCAGTTGAGAAATCGAACTAAATGCTGAAGGCGTTCTGACTTCACGTCAAAGCCGTCATCTTACATTACGTTGGCAAACCAAATGGATTACTACAAATGGTACACACAAAAGTGACAAATAACCGATGGTCTCTTCAACATCGACTGGGGTAAGGAATCTGGAGGATCCAACCAACATGCGATGCATGTTTCCGAAGACTCCTGCAGCTCTGTTTTAGATGCACATGGTATATGGTATTTGCACGGAAAGGTTTTGTCCGGAATTTCAAATCTGTTTCTAAATAGACAGAAATGGCTACGAAAAGCTGTCAGTTGCGGCTTGACTTTGGACGCTTTTATGGCTGAACGGACTCCTGAAGTGGCGCACTCCGATAAGCTCTTGATCCTGATTAAGAATCAGTGGGGAGAAAAAAAGGCAGACGGCGATCGCCCCATGCAAGCATGCTATGGAAATAGCTGAAGGCGCAGATAACAAACTTTTTTTCATGAAGCCATGTGTGGGACAAGCGTATCTGTAGTTTCGGAAGTGTTTGTGGTATCACGGCTTTTTATAATGCGCAGTCTGAATGACTTAGAGCTTGTCTCATTGTGCCGAATTTTGTCCCAGTGACCACGCTTCGACAATTTTGTGACCACGACTTAGTTGCTTCTACCATAAACTATGAAACGAACGGAAATGGGAAAACTTCCTTCCTTGTGTCAACTTACTTTGCCTATGATTCGGTACTGCCACCAAAGGCGGTTGCTGAACTCATAAAGTACTGTGGCACTCGGCAGATGTGACTAGGTGACGACGCTAATGATCCGAAAACAATCTAACGCAGCAACAAATACAACATCAGAGAAAACCATCTCATAGAGTTTATATTATCGTCTGGTATGGTCAATAACAATGTTGGCTTCCAGCCAACTTTTATTACGGCAAAGGGGTAGGAGGTTGACTCGACCTTATCTAATAGGTATTTGAAATCGATTACCTACTGGACGGTTCTGGCGAAGGTGTCCTTATCAGACCATAGACATATAACTTTCGGAATCAAATGCGAAGCCATAACTTTAGACGAGAGGAGGTATCAGCGGAATATTAACTGGGTACGTTTTGAAGAAGAGCTAGACAGGTCCGTCGAAACTCCAACTATACTCAGGTGGAAGATGCCGTTTAAAATATAACTAGCGTTGTCACCAGATGTTTTGAACTGACGTGCCCAGTGACAAGAAACCCCTGCGGATTGCTGGTTCCTCATTCTCACAGTGGAATATAATATACCATATGCAAACATTTCAACCATTTTTATACCTAATCCCAGGACATATTAAGTTTAACACATACTTTGTAGCATGAAAAATAATGGAGACCCAATCATTTTTATTTTATTTTTTTTAATGCGCGGGTAGTGGGAAAAATCCTTTATGGATACTTGTAGCCCGTGCTACGAGTTATGCCCGACTCCATGCTCCTGCATGGTTACATGCTAAAGAACACCTCCGGTTTTTCCGTCCTGTTGTTCCCCTGCGGCACCGCCAGTCAATGCATTCGTTCGCAGGGGCAGGTTTGACATTTCGTCACTTCTTCTTAGCTGCCAGAACTGGCAGGATCTTCGTTTCTCGTAAGCTTGTACTTGTAGAGATACTCTCGGAAGCATCCGTGCCCCAGATAGAAATTGTGTTGGGTAGTAGTTTACCTCCCTGTGCTTTCTACTAATCCATTCATTAACTTCGGGGTTCAGTTTGTATGTCCATCGCCCTTTGGTTGTGATGTTCCACCTATGTTGCCATTCTGCTTTTATAGATTCTATAGTTGTTGTTCCGTCATCGTGCTCGTTTTCGCGTAGGGCCGCAGTCTTCTTCGTGTCCGTGGCATTCCGCCTGATATTACGGTTATCGCATCCGCTGATACAGTTCCAAAGGCGCAGCATACCCTTGAAGATGCAATTCTATGCGCCGAGTTCATCGTTCTAATGTACGACTTGCGATGCATCGCTGATGCTCATATTGGGGCCGCATGCAGTAGTATTGACCTATTCACAGCTGTTAGGAGATTTCTGATTGGCTGCCTTGGGCCCTCAATATTTCGCATTGGTCTGCATAGTGCCGCTACTGCCCGGAAGGCCTTCTCGCCTGCGTACATTAGGTGGTCCCTGAAGCAATTTCCTCACGTGCTATATCGTGCACAGCTTGTATTGCATGGTTGGTTCTTGGTTTCTTTCGGAATCCAAACTGTCGGTTACAAAGCCCCGAGTCTCATTCCATGTGTTGCTCTAGTCTTGTCCGTATAATTTTCTCGAGCACTTTCCCCAGTGTATCTAGCATGCATAACGGCCTGTACGACGATGATTGCTCAGGTAGTTTGTCGCCATTTGGTACGAGGACTAGTTGTTGCCGTTTCCATTGAGATAGGAATTTTCCTTCTGTTAGGCATGCTGTGTAGAGGAGTGTAAAGGCATCTGGTTTGGTTTGAATCGCCTCCTTCAAAACAAAGTTCGGGATCCCGTCCATCCCCAGCGTTCTGTTGCTTTTGATAGCTGCTGCGGCTTCTATAACAACTTAGTTGTAACTGGTGGTGATAGCGAATTAAAGAAAAAAAAGGGCGATATCCAAAAACGTTATAATTTATTAATTCTTTAATCCGATCAAGACAATAGAAATACTCAAAAAAGATTCCCAATGGTTCGATAGAGGGAATGATGTTTCGCGCTTGGTGGTTGCTAGTAAAGAGAGCGAGAAAATTCATTGCACATCAGCAAGAAGCTGAAAATAGCCAAAATCAACTGGTTTATGCAGATGAGCAATGACATACAGTTGTACTGATAACGAATGTTAATGTAATTGATATCATTTACCGATCATATAAAGCCATACAGGTAAATTAACAAGTGTTTGGCGATAATTAAATATACAAAGTTATTCACTTAAGTATTAATTTACAATCCATTAATTTAAGTATTAAGAAAGTTAACTTTAAGTATTAAACAAGTTAAATTTAAGTAGTCAAATATTACGTTAAGTTACAATTAGTTTTAAGCAAGTTTTCAATTTCATAACACGCCGCCCCCCTGAAGGAATTTCAGGAACATGGTAGGACTGCAAGCTTCGTAATAGGTCGTTTCAATATGGTGCTACTGGTGCGAATGGAGGCCACTCGCACATGGCCGTCTTTGCCAGGGTGAATCTCTTCCACACGTCCTAGTAACCATTTGGAGGGACGCAAATTTGGTTCCTTGAGAACAACTAGGTCACCAACTCGAAAATTCCTGTTTGTCGTTCTCCATTTAGGGCGTTGTTGAAGCGACGTTAAGTAATCGGAGTGCCATTGGCGCCAAAATCCTTGCATCATGTTTTGAATCAGCTCCCATCGACCTAAACGATTCGGTCGAACTTCTAAGTAGCTTGGTTCCGGTATTGCAGTGTAAGGCCTTCCTATAATAAAGTGAGAAGGGGTTAGAGGATTTAGATCTGAATCGGAAATAGCACAAACGGGCATAGAGTTCAGCAATGCCTCGATTTGAGCTAACAAAGTTGACATTTCCTCGAAAGTAAGAATGTTGTTCCCTAAAACTCGCCGAAGATGTTGCTTTACACATTTTACCCCAGCTTCTCAAATTCCCCCGAAATAAGGACTATGTGGTGGGATGAACTCCCATCTTATGTTATCTTCAGCCAACGTTGTAGATACGGTCTCATTATGCTGCTTGGATCGAACTAAATGGTAAACTTCTGAAAGTATCCGCGCAGCTCCTTGGAAATTAGTTCCATTATCAGAATAAATGACACTGCATTTACCACGCCTGGCGATGAATCTACGTAGGGCCGCTAAGAAGGCATCTGTTGAGAGGTCAAGTGCAATGCCTTCGTCGCCATGCACACGAATAACGCAAAGTATCCTTTCGTTAACTTAGGCTTCCTTCCTTTAGACAATCGAAGTGTTATCGGTCCAGCATAGTTACAACCAGTACTGCGAATGTATAAGACGGTGAAAGCCTAGAAGATGGTAAATTTCCCATGAGCTGAGAAGATGTGGTTTGGCGTAAGCGGAAGCATTTGACGCAGTCATGTACGATTTTCCGGATTAAGTTTCTGCTACCCAAAACCCAGAATTCTTGACGTATGAGCGAAAACAATGCCGACACACCTACATGTAGGAATTTTAAATGAGTTCCCCGAAGAATTAATAGTGTCACCGGATGATGCTTGGGTAGGATAATTGGATGCTTTAGGCTAAAAGGAGAGTCTTCCACCAACTCGAAGTAATCCTAGCTCATCAATAAAAGGTGATAAGGAAAGCAATTTTGATCGACTGGAGATAAGTTTTCTAGACTTAAGCGCGTGAATTTCATTCCTAAACTCACTTTGAACCCACAAAAGCCAAGTCTTCTTAGAAAGTTGAAGCTCTGTATACGAGAGATAACCATTTTCGCGATTTCCAGCAGAAACTCTACAATTCCGAATGAAACGACGAACGAACGCACCAATGCGAACTGGCCTTGTCCAGGAAGATATTTTATCGGCCAAGTCATCCAGAAAATGGCGATGTGGGGACGAAGTATTTACAGCCACAGATTTCTTTCTTTCTTCTGGTGCCCCATCTAGTTCGAGGATACTGTCAATTGGCCATTGCGTCATGTCCATTGGCAACCATGCCGGGCCTTTCCACCAAATCTCCAAATCCAACAATTTCTTTGGTTCTACCCCTCTCGAAGCACAGTCAGCAGGATTTTCTTCGTAGCGAATATAATTCCACGAGGAGCGAGGTAGAACGTCGAGTATTTCCGATGTGCGATTTGCCACAAAGGTATTCCATTTACGAGAGGTAGAAGAAAGCCATGCTAACACGATCTTGGAATCACAAAATGGGAAGATATTAACTGGTTTTATGTCCAACGACGAGCGGATAAGTTCTTTAAGGCGACATAAGAGAAGGGCCCCACACAACTCCAGCCGAGGAATGGTTAGCTGCTTTACAGGAGCGACAAGAGTTTTCGCAGCCACAAGCTGAATCTCGATTACGCCATCTCCGGAGATACTGCGGGCATATACCACAGCAGAATACGCCTTCTCGGAAGCATCAGAGAAACCGAAATCAAAGTATTTACAGTTAAATATGCACCTTCTCAAAATTTCAATATTTTCCAAACAGGGTAAGTCCTTTTTATACGAGTTCCATTTTTCAGCTACTTCAGCAGGCAAATAATCGTCTCATCCTATTTTAGCTTTATAAACCCACAACTCCTGAAACAGTATTTTTAGCAAAATAGTGGATGGAGCTAGGAAACATAGTGGATCAAAAATCTTTGCAACTTCCGATAGTAGATTTCGCTTAGTCGGTGACGATTTTTGGTTTAAAGAGATTTTAAAAGTGAAGATATCACGGTAAGGATTCCAAACCAATCCAGGAACTTTTGTCCAATTATTCGCGCAATCCAAATCCAATGAAACAGTCTGATTACAGTCGGTGCCATTCAAAATCGACCAGCAGTTCGAACTCCATTAACTTAACTGTAATCCCCCACATGAGAGCAGCTCAATCAATTGCTCCTTCAATTTAATGACCTCAGAAACCGAATCGGCGCCTGTCAGGATATCATCGACGTAAAAGTCGTGCAAGATCGAATGCGATGCAATAGGGTACTGATGCTGATAGTCCAAAGCTAATTGTCTTAAAACTCGCATGGGCAAAAAGGGTACAGGTGACGTACCATAGGTTACGGTAGATAACCGAAAATGTGCAATAGGATCGTCTAGACTTTCTCTCCATAGGATACGCTGAAAATCGCGATGTTTCACATCAACCCAAATTTGTCGGAACATTTTAATAATGTCCGCACAAAAAACGTATTTGTGCAGCCGAAATCGCATGCACACATTTATTAAATTACGCTGAAGTATAGGTCCTACATACAATATCTCATTTAAGCTAAGTCCGTTAGCATCCTTGTGTGAACCGTCAAAAACCACTCGAATTTTATTAGTAACGACAGCGTGGTGTGGCAAATAAAAAACTTTTCCAGAAGTAGGTTCAATCTCGTTTTCCGGGATACGCTCCATGTGTCCTAATTCCTGGTATATTTTCTTAAATTTGCAGTACTCTAAACCAAGACCTTTACAACGAGAGAAATGACGTTCCATTGCTAATAACCGAGATATAGCACCCGAAATAGTATTGCCAAAATTGACATCACTTTGTCGAAATGGCAGCTCTACGATATATTTACTATCAGGTGCTCGAGAGAAGTTATTAGAGAAATGTGCGTCCACGAGGTCCTCGTTTTTCAGAGTCGATAGATTGTTAGGAAATTCCTCAATCTCCCAAAAGGATCGTAACAGCACGTCTAGGTCATTGTCTACCCCTACGTGCAAAGAAACGACCTCTTCTTCTGGGATCTTGCCAGATATTACCCAACCGAATACAGTGTTATGGGCAATTAGACGTCCCTGCACATCCATGCGATGGCCATCACGCAAAATATTCCAGGCTTTGTCAGACCCGAGCAATATATCGATGGGCCCTGGTGTATTAAATCCGGAATCGGCCAATTGAAGATCTTTCAACAGAAAGGGATTGTTGAATTCAAAAGGAAGCATGGGAGTTTGCGAAGTGATTTTCTTCTTCGACTTCTATTTAGTTCGAGTCAAACCGAGAATGTAAGCTGAGTGTTACAACACCATGTGTTACGCCAGCTTCGAGGGAAGATATTCCAGAAATAAGAAATCGACCATTGCGACGACGAAGGACTAATCTTTTCACACAGCTTTCGGTCACAAACGAGACCTGTGACCCTGTATCGACTAGTAAACGACAAAGCTGAGATTTACCTGTAGCATCAATTACATTTACTACAGCAGTGGGTAGAAGGCCATATGGACGATCATCATTATGCACGTGATTGCTTACAATGGTTAACGAGTTGCTTGTAGACGATGAAGAATGTTCTGTACTCGGAGTTTCAACTAGATTGGCTTCACTAGCTGACCGATTTAAGTTTTCCAGGTGAACTAAGGTGTGATGACGAGTATGACAATGGGAACAGCGAGACTTTATTCGGCATTGTGACGAAGAATGCTTAGTACCCAGGCAATTATAACACAATTTCTGATCCCTGACAAAACTACGACGAGAGGGAATCGACATCGTTAGAAACTGTGAACATTGGGGGAGAAGATGATTTTCGTTACATTTGGGGCAAGAAGATTTCGAGACAGCTTTTAATATTATTTGAAACATTTGCGGAACGCGGCACATTTCGGATAACCCAGTTTTTGGATTCACTCGCTTCCAAAGCATCGCACCTATCTTCTAAGAATTCAAGTAACTCTTGTATGGTAGAGTCTTCCGAAGACCTATTTTCTAGCGCCCAGGCCTTACGCGTTTCAATGTCCGTTTTATTAAGAAGGAGATAAATCAAGCACGGATCTCTACTTTCCGACTGTAGCGCTTTTAACCCGCGAACAACCTCATCGGCATTATTTACCATCTTGCGTAAATGTGTAGCGTTCGCGACTGTCACTGTAGGTATTTTCGAATAACTTTCTATATACGCGTTAATAATGCATAGGGGCTTGTCATACCGATGTTCAAGTTTCTCCCAAGCAGGCAAGTAGTTAGAATCCGAAATTTCCACATGATTCAACAACTTGGCTGCATCATCCCGTAGCAACGATTTCAAATAACGCAATTTTTGTGCGAGGGGTAGATTGCGTTTACGGTCTATGCTTCCTAGAAACATGTCCCGAAAACCAGGCCACTCGCGATAATCACCCGAAAACGGCGCTAATTTAAATTGAGGTATCTCCAACTCTAACTCTACGTTCGATTTTGGATCTGAAGCAGAAGTAGCAGGTTTCTCAAGAAGTTTTTCAAGCAACGCGGATTGTTCTTTAATTAAATTGTCTGTAGAAACAGTTTTTGCTTCATCGCGCGAATTAAATAAAACACGAATAATCAAATTAATAACGTCCAAGTGGATCTTTATTGTTCAAATGTTATACTCTGACTAAATCTAATCATGCCAGTTGGAATTGATTGACCATACATACGATTAAGTGCTGATTAATCAGTTACATGATCAAGCTGATTAATCAGTCACCTGTACATGCACTTTTGCAACTTGAGCCACGATTCGGGGTTATTGCCTGAACATCAATAAGTAGCAACAACTGAAGGTTGTTGCCCGATATGTTTTATGTGAAGAAATGGAGAAATGCTATGTCGACAAGTTGTTGCCCGACATGTCTTATATGACAATAAATGCAAAATGTGCTGTATCAATAAGTGACAATAACTTAAGGTTATTGCCCGACATGTTAATGGAGGTCACCATACAAATATGTAACTTCTCCTCCCTTATTTTTAAGATTCTTCTAAATCGTTGGAATCTCTATTATTTGAGCTTTTGGTTCTGGCTGGGTCACATTATTCATTTTTAGTTTTAGTTTACGGTTGGTCTTAGCTATAAATATAATTACAATTATTACTATTATGACCATTACAAGATTGTTATACTACTGACATGATTTACAATTTTGTGATATTGTAGTTCTTTTATTTGTCTTATATTTTCTATTTGTTGAATTTTCGCAAGTTCTTCAAAGTTTAATTTTTCTATTTCTTTTAAATTGTTTCCATCCTCGTAATGAAAATTATGAACAAATTCTAAATTATAATTTGAAATAGTTATATCTAATACAGTAATTGAGCAATTATTAATATTTATTATAAAATTTCGAGTTAAATTGAGTTTTCTGTCATCGCATAGATTTACAAAAGCTTCCTGTTTAAGGTTTTTACATACGATAGTATTTTCGTCTACTTTTATTACTTCTTTTTTGGTATTAGATCGGTAGTTACATGAGTTTTGTATTATGCATGATTGGCTTTTATTTAATTCCTTCATATAGATGTTGTCCTTATTGTATTCATATTCTATGTTATTTGTTTCTATAATCTTTACAGTATCACTATCTATTTCTTTTTTCTTAACATTTGGTATGGGCATTATCATTTTAAGCTGGGTTATAATATAGTCTTTAGGCAATTTAAGGGCTAATATTAGTCGATCTTGGTCATATTTCATGAGTCCTAGTCTAGCATATTCAAGTTTATAGAAGTCTATCTGTGCTACATCTATTTCCATTCCTGTCAGTATACTTGGGTGAAGTACACCGTGTTTAGCAGACGCTATATTGTATAATATGCTATCTATCTTGCTCTCCAATATTTGCAATTTTAGTAGTTGGTCCGTAATCAGTTGTCTCCTAACCATGTCTTTTTGGTTAGATGCGATAGTTGGATACGTATAAGATAAAACGTCCCTGTCTTCTTCTATTGTTTTCTTAAAATCATTTAAAGAATTCATGAATTGTCCGTTAATGTGTATTTGGTGATTTAGATTTGTTATAGCTGCATGATTGTTAGTATCTATTATTTTCATGTGTTCGAGAATGTCTTGTCTGTCATTATCGTCCATGGTTCCGAACAACCACTTTTGTGCTGTTCCTATAAAATTTATAAGTCCTCTTCTTTGTCTTTTAATAGGTATGATTGCTTGAAATTTTGATTTAATATTAAATAATTCGTTTTGTATTTCAGTAATATTCGTTAATTGTGGAGTCTTTAAGTTTGCTTCCGTCGATGCTATTGTTGAAAATATTTCCTTGGTATCTATAATATGTAATATAGTCTGGCTATTATTTATTATTTCTACTGGCCCTAAGTTTAGAGTAGTGTAACCTTTACCGGTTTGTGTTGGTGTTATTATCAGAGTTGCTTCCGCTACTGTCATCGTTAACATCGCCATTATGATCATCGGCCAATAGATTACCTGCAAATTTATTTGGTCTTTTAATATTTGTAGCATGTACATTTTTTAAGTTATGTTTTCTATAATAAGTCTCATTTTTGTGTCTTAAGTGTTTATAGTTCCTTATGTTACCCTCTTTGCGTTTTTCGTGATAGTTTTCCCTAGTCCTATTTCTTTTGGGTACAATTTTTTTCTTATTTTCACATATCTTCTGTCTTAATTCCTCCTGATTTGTTTTCTCGGCTTGATTTGGACTCATACCTAGCATCGAGTGGTATCTATTATTGTATATTTGAATTGCTTTATATATCTTCCTATTGGTTCAAATGTCTGTATCCTTAATAGTTAGTAAAATTTCAAGTAATGTCGAGTGAAACCTTTCTATATCGGACTTTCCTGTATTAGAATTGGCTTTTGTCATATGCATTTCTTTTCCCTCTTTCCGAAAGTGTTCTTTTATATTTTCTGAATTAAATTCATTGTCACATATTATTTTAATTGGTTTTCCGAATTTATTTATTTGCTGATCTATACATTCTAACTTACTTGTATAATGTTTATAAGTCAAACTATACCCGTATACCTTTTTTAGTCAATTTGTCTATATAGAGGGGTTTCTGTAAGATTAAATTTAGGTCTGATTGGTTTCCTATCATATTTAGCGGCTTGACAAGTCTCGCAATTTCCTATTACTTTAGAAATTTCTTGCATTAATTTTGGAAAGAATATTTTTTCTTTTAGTGTGTGATATGTCTCTACTATTCCTGAGTGGTTACTTTCTTTGGTGTGGTAAAGAGATATTTGCCTATGAGCGTCTTCTTCTTTCTCTAAATCCCTTGCCCTTCGAGTAAGTTTATACAATTTAACTTCTTTATCATGTGCATACATTTCTATTAATAGTTTTAGCACTTTATTATAATCATTATTCTCTACTTCGGAGAAAATTCCTATAATCCCGGTTTTTATTGTTTTTCTAAATAAATCCCTCCAGTAATCGACCTCTCTTGTCATATCGACATATATAATTCTCTTACCATGCAGAATTTCTATTTCGTTTCTAACTGAGTTAGTAAGTATCAGCTGAGTTTTATATGTGTTTACAATTCCCTCTTTTATTTGTATATGGTCTAACATTTGTTCTTCAGCTGAATGTACAGTCTCTAACTCTGATGCTTCATTGACTTCACCTGGGACTCTACTTAACAAGTCTGCAACTATGTTCTCCTTACCTTTTATGTACTCGATATCGAATTCGAATTCTTGCAGTTTAAGAAGCCCTCTTTGTACTCGTTGACTAAACTCTTTTCCATTGTATTTTTTTGTCAGATATTTTACAGGCATATGGTGAGTAACTAGTTTAAATTTTTGTCCCCAAAGATACTGTCTAAAGTACGAGGTAGCCCATACCACCGCCAGGAACTCTTTATCGGTTACTGAATAGTCCTTCTCATGGTCGTTTAACGTTCGAGAAGCATAGCATACCGGCTGCCCTTCTTGTGTAAGTACTGCCCCTAAAGCAAAATTACTTGCATCGGTATATAAAGAAAATTGTTTACTGAAATCGGGAAATTTAAGTAAAGGATGTTTAACAAGAGCTTCCTTCAAAGTTGCTTGAATGTATTCTGGGTCGTTTCTATTGAGTTTCATGTTTTTTTTTCAAATACTTCACCACGGGGTACGCTATTTTGGAGTAGTCCCTGATAAATTTTCTATAATATCCTGTCCTCCCTAAGAATCCTCTTAATTGTTTTACTGTTGAGGGTAATGGGTACTTCTGAATTATTTCTACCTTATTAGGGTTTGGTTTCATTCCTTCAGAAGTTAGAATGTGGCCTAAGTATTCGGTGTTTTTCTTTAAAAACGAGCTTTTGTTGAGTTGAATTTTAAGGTTGTGATCGGCCAATTTTTGGAATATCTTATCTAAAGATATTATATGTTCTTCCAATGAAGTGGAGAAGATAAGTATGTCGTCAAGATAAACTGTACAGATCTTATCTATATATTCTCTTAATATATCATTCATTAGGCGTTGGAACGTTGCCGGGGCATTTTTAAGCCCGAAAGGCATTCTAACATATTCATATAGACCGTTTGGTGTAACAAATGCCGTCTTATGAATATTGTCAGGATGTACCTTTATTTGATGATATCCCTTGGCTAAATCAAGGGTAGAGAAATATTGTGACATACCCAGTTTATCCAGTATTGCCTCTATATTCGGTAGCGGATACTTATCATCTACCGTAATTTCATTTAGTGCTCGATAATCAACACATAATCTAAATTTGGTTCTTCCCTCACTATCGGGTTTCTTAGTTACGACTACGATTGGAGAGGCATAACGGCTATTCGATTTGCGAATAATACCTTGTTTCTCCATATCGTTAATTTGCGTTCTAACCTCCTCCTCATGTTTTGGAGGGAGTCTGTAAAGTTTAGCGTTTATTTGTTGGTCAGTAGTTAGTTTTATTTCGTGAACTACACTATCAGAGTTTGTAAGCTGATCTCCTTCTTGATATAAAAGACACTTATGCTTATTCAGCAGTCCTCGAATTTCTTTCTCCTCATAAGGTTTTAAATGTTCTAATTGGATGTGACTATTTCCATTTAAATCATAACATTCGAAAGTTAAATCAGCATCAAATATAATTGGAACTATAGTTTTATTTAATAGTAGTATTTCCCGTTTTTGTATATTTATAGTTTCTATCATATTCTCTATTACATCCATGCCTAACAAAAGACTGTATGGCTTATCTCCTAAAGACTTACCGTATGCTTTGATAAAAACCTTGGATTTGTATCCGAATTCTTGCGGTAATGGGACTTGGTAAATTCTCATTTTTTCGGCAGTTTGTTTATTAACTGTGTTAAGACTTACAGTTACTTCATCTACAATTTTAAATCTACTACAATCGATCTTACTAGTGTTTACGATGGTCATGGTTGAACCTGTATCTATTAGACATATATGTTTCTTATTTGCTACAGAAAATGTTATTTGGGTCTTGTGCCCGGAGAGGCTGGATTCAGAAAAACCGGTGCTTCTATTGAATGGATTTTCTGTTCAGTAATAATATTTCTTTCAGTATGATTTTGGTACTCTTGTGAGTTTGAGTGGGCTATATTATCGATGTCCATCGGTTCGAGGTTGTGTCTATAATGTGTTTGCCTAGAGTTATTATAGCTGTTGTATCGCGGTTGTTGATTGTTTTGTACAATGTTAGTATTTCGTCGCTGTTGGCTTGTCTGTCCAGAGTTTCCGTAACTATTAGACTGTCTTTCTGAGTAGGGTTGTTCAGTATTATTGAAATAAATATTTCGTCGCTGTTGGCTTGTCTGTCCAGAGTTTCCGTAATCATTATATTGTCTTTCTTCGTAGACTTGTCCTGAATTGTTGAAGTTCGTATTTTGTCTTCGTTGGTTATTGTAATTATAAAAACGTTGGTTGCTAGGTCTATCTGTCCTTTCTTCCTGTCTGTAATTCTGATACTCCTTATTACTACTGCGATATGATAATATGTTTCCTTGATCAAATCCTACATACGAATAGAGTATAGTTTTTATTTTATGTAGGTCATATTCGTTTCTAATTTCTCTAGCTAAATTTCCTGTTGCTAGTTCCCTTACCTTATTTATTATTACATTATATAAGAGTGTCTTAAGACTATCCTTATTGCTATCATACATAATCATATCATACATAAGGTATGTATCTCAGTTATAATATACTCAATTTTATTATTTAAGTCGAGAATTGAACTCACCCTTAGATTATTAATTTTTCGGGTTATTTCCCCCTGGTCGATGATTGGTCGAAAGTTCACCCCTAGCAGCTTCTTCGCCTCAGTCCACGTTGTTATGGAATTCGTCAGCAGTAGCTCCTTCGCTCTTCCGATAACTTTACATTTTAATATATCGGTCCATGTAGCGGGTCTTTTGGCCTCCGGTGTTAAATCCAAGTGGTTGTCCACCACATTGATGAATTGAGTCAGCTCCTCTCTATTTCAGGCGAATTCTCTTATGTATGAGATCTCTTTCATTATAACTAGGGCTCGGCTGTCTGGTTGTTGAGCGTTAGCTTCTAGTCTTGAAAGGATTTCTGCCATTGTAGACAATATGGTGTTTATTTCAACCATTTCAGGTTTGTCTTCTTCAGTTGGTAAATTCCTTCTGGAGTCGTGAAGAGCGTGTCGCGAAATTTTTGGGAACTTGTAATAGCACTCAAACAAATAAAAACTTCTTGATCTTCCGTATGTTACGACTGATTTTTTGTCTGCAACAATCACTGAATTTGATTACTGTTTTTATTTTTCGACTGATTTTTAGTCCACAACAATAACTTGTACTATACTTTTATTTAGTTATAATATTATTTGTTCCGACTGATTTTTAGTCTGCAACAATCACTGAATTTAATAACTGTGTTTTTATTTTTCGACTGATTTTTAGTCCACAACAGTAACTTGTATTCTTCTTTTATTTATTTGTTACGACTGATTTTGCAATCACTTGTAGGTATTTAACTTTCTTTTCTTTCTTTAGAGAAAAAAGAAAATCCGCATGACTGCGCCAATTAAATAAAACACGAATAATCAAATTAATAACGTCCAAGTGGATCTTTATTGTTCAAATGTTATACTCTGACTAAATCTAATCATGCCAGTTGAAATTGATTGACCATACATACGATTAAGTGCTGATTAATCAGTTACATGATCAAGCTGATTAATCAGTCACCTGTACATGCACTTTTGCAACTTGAGCCACGATTCGGGGTTATTGCCTGAACATCAATAAGTAGCAACAACTGAAGGTTGTTGCCCGATATGTTTTATGTGAAGAAATGGAGAAATGCTATGTCGACAAGTTGTTGCCCGACATGTCTTATATGACAATAAATGCAAAATGTGCTGTATCAATAAGTGACAATAACTTAAGGTTATTGCCCGACATGTTAATGGAGGTCACCATACAAATATGTAACTCGCGCGGGAAGCCTCTTGCGAATTACTTTAACAAGCGCTGATTTGGTAGCAATATATTTCGTTTCGGTCACTTCAAAGTCTAATTCGGGGTCCCCGTAACCTTCTTCGGAATGCAATTTGAAAAGTTCGTTTTGGTTGTTACAGAATTCCCGCCACGTGTCCTCCAAACGCTCGAGTCGGGCTTCCAGGACCTCAACCCCGACTTCGTTGGGAATCTCCGACGTGAAATTATTTGCTCGTGTGATAGAACCCTTTAAATGGCCTCGTACTTGCTTAAGCACATCCATTATAAATAATTTGTGTATACCCAATGAGGAATACCGAACAATTGCTCCCTACAGACAGGTAAATTTTACACCGAGCCAGACCACGATTCTATTTCACCCAGAATAGCAACTCCTCAGCAGCAAATTCAACAGGAACTCAGATAAATCCAACGATGATAGTCCAAGAAACGGCACAAATTACCCAGATACTTGTTTTACCTTATCCTTACAAAGAATTTGCAGCAGCACTAGCAACCACCCGAAATACCAATAGGCGCGAAACCAACAAAACGAAATAATTTTATTCGATTAATAGAAGGACCAACTTTGATAGCGAATTATATAAAAAAAAGGGCGATATCCAAAAACGTTATAATTTATTAATTCTTTAATCCGATCAAGACAATAGAAATACTCAAAAAAGATTCCCAATGGTTCGATAGAGGGAATGATGTTTCGCGCTTGGTGGTTGCTAGTAAAGAGAGCGAGAAAATTCATTGCACATCAGCAAGAAGCTGAAAATAGCCAAAATCAACTGGTTTATGCAGATGAGCAATGACATACAGTTGTACTGATAACGAATGTTAATGTAATTGATATCATTTACCGATCATGTAAAGCCATACAGAAGCGCTGTATCGAACCATAGGGTAAATTAACAAATGTTTGGCGATAATTAAATATACAAAGTTATTCAGTTAAGTATTAATTTACAATCCATTAGTTTAAGTATTGAGAAAGTTAACTTTAAGTATTAAACAAGTTAAATTTAAGTAGTCAAATATTACGTTAAGTTACAATTAGTTTTAAGCAAGTTTTCTATTTCATAACAGGTTGTGTCGTCTCGGTTTTATCTGCTGTGTCTCGTGGCAGTGTGAATCCATCTTTCCACGAGAATAGGCTGCTGGCAATTGAGTTTATGATGTTTGGGTATATCGGTGCAGCTGCCATGGTGCTTTTCAGTTTTTTTTTTGTATCTATGCACATATATGCACACATGATCAGTACAAACAGCCGAGTCTATTAAGCGATGTCCGTTCGTCCGTCCGTTCGTCTTTCCGTCTATAAGCTACCTCTTTTAGGCTTAAATTTCGACGACTTGTGATAGACCGAATCAATACAAGTGTAAACCTTTTTTAAAATCCGCCCTCTGAAACCAAATTTTTAACAAAATATAAAGGAATTTTCTCTGTCTACATTTCGTCCATACTACGTGTTGGGCTCGCCCACTTGTTATGTGCTTAACAAAATATCTCCACACTAATCCCTTCTATAATCTGTCCATACATTATACAGGGCTTATCCTTAAAAAACTACATTTACGTTAAACGTCGCAAAAGTTAATGAAAGTATATACTTTTAGCGTGGGCGCCGTGGCGTAAGTGGTTAGTGTGTCGGATCACTACGCATGAGGTTCCAAGTTCGAGTCCCAGAAAACACCAAAAAGTTTTTTCACGGTCCCACCTCTCGCGAGCGTCTGACAAACATCCGAGAGTATTGTTGTCTCGAAAAAGCTTCTCAAATCGCCGTTCGGATTCGGCATTAAACTGTAGGTCCCTTCCATTCGTGTGAAAAATATAACGCACACAACATGAGTGGTTGCGAGAAGCTAGGCCCTGGCACTTTAAAGAGCTGTTGCGCCAAATATTTATTTATTTTTTATATACTTTTAGCAAAAGGCTTCCGTTTCCACACCCGCATTGGTAAGGCGTGGTAAAGTAACAAGGGATAGGGTATCATACGATCCGTTGGAGATAGATTGTAACCATTCTGTATGTTCTGTATGTTCCTTTTTCGAATCGCATCTGTTTTTTTTCGATAAGAACGCGTAAATATTAAAATTTCTTATGTACCATCCGGATGAAATTGCGATACAACGCCCGTTGTTTCATCAATTTTGTACAATATCCTTCCTTTACGCGCTTCTCGTTCAAATTTCTATCAGACACTATGAGACTTTCACTAGTAGCAAGGATATGGCTACAACAGAATTGACTTCAATTTGCGGTATATTTTTCTGATCACACGATCAGGACGCTGTTGGCGTCCTGACTGGAAAGTGCGTGATAAGCAACCATGCAGTCCGGCCGAAGAAGAAATAGAGGCTACTCGCCAGCTGCTGTCGATTGTATTGCACTGCCCCTTAAAAGAAGCGTTTCTCTGGCAGTCACTTCTTTTCAGAGCTGTATGCGCTACGAAACACTGACCTAAACAAACTCATGTCCTGAGGTTCATTTTTATTATTCGAACATTTTTGGTGCCTAGAGTTTATTGAACAAATTGGACATAATCGACTCTATGCGGTTTTGAGTGAGCCGTTGGTATTTGCTTAAGAAAAGGGCACCCAGAACCTAACTTAATACTAAAACTTACTTATAAACACCTCGTAATGCAATATGGGCGCCGTGGGGCAGTCGTTAGTGTTTCAGGCCAATGCGCGTGAAGTTCCATGCTCGAATCCCAGAAAACACAAACAAGTTTTTTCCCGGCCCCAATTCTCAGGAACGTTTGACAAAAATCCGAGAGTATTTGTTCTGATGAGAAAGCTTCTCATAACCAAAAATTTTTTTTTTGCCGAGAGCTCGTAAAAAATCTTCCAAAGACATGGCATGTGCTTATGGTAGTGCGAGATTTTTACTAACTAAAAAAACACCTCTCTTCAAAATTAATACTACAACTAAGCCATTGCTTATCCAGTAGTTTTATTTTCGCTTACGGGATGATGATTATAGAAAAAAAAGTTCGTATGTGATTAAAAATAAATGTAGCACTTTAGACAGGTTAAATTCCAATGAAAGTTCCTGCCTTTTTCACGACCTTCATATGCTATGACGCGAGGTCAAAAGGTTTTGTCCTTTGAAGACGACGGATTGAATTGTTCGCGTCAAGTAGTTGAATGACAGTATGGTTACAATGACCGTGAACACGATCTTTGTGTTTACGCGCAAATTTTCTTATCTCTTCAACGACGCTGGGAGTTCCCAGATCCCGATGAATATCTTCGTTACGTACATACCACGGTGCGTTAACGATCGTTCTAAGAACTTTATTTTCAAAAGTTTGTATGATGTTTCTATTGCTTTTCTTAGTACAACCCCATAGTTGTATACCATACGTCCACACTGGTTTTAGCACTTGCTTATAGATAAACAGTTTACATTTTTCGGTATTTGTTTTGAAGCTCGTCGCGTTTCTTTTTTATGTGCGATTTCCATTTGAGCTTGACATCTAGAGTCATTCCTAGATATTTTGCTTCGTTTGCGTACGGTATTTGAGCCGAGTTTAGATATACAGGCAATCTATTCACTTTTTTGTACATAAAGTTGACGTGAGTAGATTTGCTTTCATTCAGCACAATACGCCTAGAATTCGTCCAAGCGTGGACTTTATTAATAGCATGTTGAAGCTTTCCGGTTGCTGCTTCAATGGTATCGCCCGTTGTCAATATCGCCGTATCGTCCGCAAACGTGGCGACGACACAGTTTCTTTCTTGCGGGGTGTCACGCGTGTAGAGTACATATAGAAGTGGGCCAAGGACACCTCCTTGCGGGACTCCGGCTGCAATCTCCTTGAAGTCAAAGTAATCATTTCCGTGCTTAACACGAAAGAGTCTCTCGGTGAGGTACGATCGTAAGATAAAAAAGAATTGCCGTGGCAGTAGTCGTTGCAATTTATACTCCAAACCTTCGTGCCAAACCTTATCGAAAGCTTGTGAGACGTCAAGAAATACACCACAACAAATCTTTTTTTCTTCCAGAGCTTTCTCAATCACGTCAGTTATTTTATGGACTTGGGCAATTGTAGAATGTTTCATTCTAAAACCAAACTGATGGTCAGGAATGAGACGTTTTTCGTCGATTACGGGCTGTAGACGTTTGGAAAGTAGTTTTTCAAATATTTTGGAGATAACCGGCAATAGGGAAATAGGCTGATATGATTTCTTCTCATTTAGCAGTTTGCCTGGTTTCGGGACCATTATAATCTCGGCGACTTTCTGAATCTGAACGAAGCGTTGATCAAATAGAGCAGTTTGATAATAGCTTTATTCGGCAATTCCTTGACTACGTGCGCCGTTATCAAGTAGTAACCCGGAGCTTTTTTCGTCTTTAAATTTTTAATCACTTCCGTCAGTTCAATCAATGCAACTTTTTTTTACTTTAAAGTTGTCAGATGTCATGACTGGGGAGTCGGGCGTTAACGAAGGGCCGTCGGACGGCTTAAATGTTTCTTCTAAGTGAAAAGCAAAAAGTTCTGCCTTTTCTTTGTCGCTCTTGCCCCAGTTTCAATCGTTTTTCCGAATTGGTGGTGCTTGCATTCGAGGTTTCCGGATGCCTTTTAGGGCTTTCCAAAGCGAATAATTTGATTCTCTTTCACCGGAAAGATTTTCAAGATAGGTCGCTATCTTTTTGCTTTTAAATTCGCGAATACTATCTCTAAGGCGATTGCATAGTCGGTTAAGGACCGTTTTATGCTGCGGTGCACGAGTGATTTGCCATTCCTTTTATGCTTTTCGTTTCTCCCTCAACAGTTCAATGATTTCTTTGGGATACTTTTCGTTGCGGTTGATCTTATAGCTTCTAGAAGGAGTGTTTTTCCACACCGCTCTTTGGATTGTTTCCCCGAAACGATCAACTTCGTCCTCTAGTTCACAAGGTGTTTTAAGTGATACATTTAAGGCGATATTTGTTTCGCAATAATTTCTAAAGCCCCCCCAGTTTGTTCTATTGCTTGTAAGTCTTGAAGGTCCGTTTTTCTTGATCAGCGCTTCTCCAAGTAATAAAATTACCGGCGAGTGGTCAGAAGAGAGATCAAAACTTTCTTTGATTATAATAAACTTCTCGTAAATGCATTTTGTAAAAAAAAAATCGATAAGATAGGGAATTTTCCTGAATCGGTTGGCCAGTCGGTTTTCCAGATGAATAAAAACAACAACCGAATTCATTTGCCACTTCGTAAAGAATTTTTCCTTTACAAGATGTACATCTTGAACCCCAGAAAGTGTGCTTCGCGTTGAAATCTCCATCAATAAGAAAATTCGAATCAAGGGCATTGAAGACACGAAAGTAGTCGTCTTTTTCTAGTAGGCATCGTGGCGGACAGTAAACAGGTGCTATATTGTAACTCAAGTGTTTATTTTCAACCCTTACCACGCACAACTGAAGTTTTTCCAGCTCTATGCTTATATCGGCCGAATGTTCGATGTTAGTTTTAATGAATAAGGAGGAACCGCCCCGCGCTCTATCAGAAGGATAATAGGCGTGGTAACCAGCGTAGCCTCTTATCTTTATTTGCGATTCCCTTGTTAGATGGGTTTCGGAGATGAAACATATGTCGATATTTTCTCTTATTAAAAACATTTCTAATTCTTTAGATTTTTGTAAGAGTCCGTTTGCAATCCATGTTACTATTTTAAGCAAAGAGTCCATATTTACTTAGATTTAGTGGCCCTGAGACTCACGGACACATGCAGTGTATTCCAAGCAGAGGTTCTAGCTGTACTTAAAGCTGCGGAATTACTTGAGATGGAATCAATATCCGATAAGAATATCGCCATCTACATTGACAGTCAGGCTGCGCTAAAGGCGCTAGAGTCTTACGTCACCAAATCTGAGTTAACCAGGAATTGCCGCACAATGCTTAGGGCATTATGTACGCAGAACCGAGTCAGATTATGTTGGGTACCTGGACACTGCGATATCGAAGGCAACGAGCAAGCCGACGCGCTGGCTAAAAGAGGAGCGGGGCTCCCACGTAGTGATATAATTGGTAGTTGTATGTGAATGAATGTGTGTGTTTTGATGTAAAATGTTAATAAAATAAGTGTTTGTGTGAATTGTGTACTGTGGTTCAATCAAAACTAAATGTGTTGTGTATTTTAATTTATAGATAACCAATTTATTGTGTAATGTATGTATGAGTTTAATTGATCGATTGTAAAACAATATGTGTGTGAATGTGTGTATCAACGATAATATGTTTAATGTTAATTTGTAAGAATGCCACTGCACTGGTCAACGGCTGAATCACGAATGCCCGTAATTCGATAGCAAAAAATATTACAATTAGAATTTATGTTAAGTATAAGAGAGTAACAGTGCATATAAAAAAGAAAGTAACTGAGAGGCAATAAAGATAGGGTGAGTTATACAATGTTTGGTGTTTTGATGCGCCGATTTCTTAACATCCAGCCCCCCTGAAAGATTACGATCTTTCAGCGATAGGGAAGAGGGCCACCTTGACTACAGGTCGAACGAAGTCTCCAAATTTGGTGCGTATTGTCACTACTCTACATTTGCTGTCGCTTCCAGGATGAGTGTTGATTATACGTCCGAGGATCCATTTTGACGGCGGCAAATTGGGTTCTTTTAATAGGACCATATCATCAATCTGTAGATTAGGTTGTGTTCCCTGCCACTTGGGTCGTTGCTGCAGTGACGTAAGATATTCGCGGTGCCATCGACCCCAAAAGCTTTGAAGCATTGCCTGCAAGAGAGAACAGTTAGTATTTATGGAAATAACAGAGCTGGGATCAGACGGTTGTGGAACAGCTGTGTAGGGTTCCCTTATTAAAAAATGCGAAGGGGTAAGAGCCATTTGTTTAGAATCTGACGTTTGCCACATTGGGCGGGAGTTGAGTAACGACTCTATTTTAACCAAGAAAGTATACATCTCTTCATAAGTGAGTTTTGATTCACCTATGACTCGTTTTAAATGTAGCTTAACCGATTTAACACCAGCCTCCCACAGACTTCCAAAGTAAGGAGCGGACGGTGGTATAAATTTCCAGCTTATGTTGTCTTTGGAAAGGTGATCGCAAACGATGGTATTGTGATGCTGACTGCAGAGGAGTTCATACATTTCGTTGACTAAACGACTGACACCGTGGAAATTGGTCCCGTTGTCGCTCCATATTTCGCAGGGCTTACCACGACGCGCGACGAAACGATCTAATGCCAATAACAAGGCAGCTGATGAAAGATCTGCGACCAATTCAATGTGAATGGCTTTGGTAACAAAGCACACGAACAGCGCTATGTAGGCCTTCACGAACCTTGGATTTCTTCCTCGACTTAACCGCAACGTAATCGGGCCGGCATAGTCACAACCGACTCTGCTGAAAGGTCGCGAATACCGAATCCGTTCGACAGGAAGGTTTCCCATAAGTTGCTTGCTTGTCTTTGAACGTCCGCGAAAACAAGTCACACAGTCATGCACAATTTTACGTGACAGATTTCTGGATCCGAATATGTAGTAAGTTTGTCTAATCAACGCGAACAAAAGCGACACACTGGGGTGTAAATGTTTTTTGTGTAAGTATTGTGCTATTAGCTTAGATATCGGATGCGATTTGCGCAGTAAAATGGGATGTTTCTCCGAATATGATAAGTCCGAATGTTCTAAACGCCCGCCAACACGAAGCACACCGGATGAATCTATGTATATAAGGACTTAGAGATGTACATAAGTCTATTTTTTGGGGCTAAGTCTTTTCCTTTTTTGAGTAGATCTTATTCATCGGAAAACAGGGACAGTTGGGCACATTTCACCAATTTAGTTTTCGCCATTAAGATTTCTTCAGCTGAAAATAATTCTAAATTACGACTACCTGAAGCCGCGCGACAATTCGAGAGAAAGCGAAAAATGTAGGCTACTACTCGTACCGATTTCAGCCAATGTGATGAATTGTTTAAGATAGTTTCTAAAACATTAAACGAACGGACGTTAGATACAAATACCTGTGTCGAAGATACTTTTCTTTCTTCCAACTGGTCGAACTGAATATCCTGTGTAGTAGGATTTGATATAGGCCATCGATTTCTGTCCATACTCAACCAATCAGGTCCTCTCCACCACAGTTCTGCTGCCGATAGAGTTGATGGTGAAATCCCTCACGTAGCGATGTCAGCAGGATTGGAAGCAGAACGAACGTGGTTCCAAAATTTGAAGGGAATTGATGTCAAAACTTCTGAGGTCCGATTTCCTATGAAGACAGATCACTTCTTGGGAGGAGCGGAGAGCCAATGCAGGACGGTTGAAGAGTCTGTCCAAGTAAAGATCCTTGGATTGTTTTCCTGTAACGAAAGTTTTATTTTGTTTATCAAACGCGTTAGTAAGACAGCCCCACATAATTCGAGTCTCGGAAGAGACAAGACCTTTAATGGTGCAACCCTTGTCTTCGCAGCAACAAGCGATATAAAAATAAAATAAAATAAAATAAAGATGCGTCACAAAATCCGTGCAGTTCCCTGTCTATTTGCTCGTCAACATCATTCTTGGAATAAATAGAGATTCTACGACAGGTAGCTCATCTCTTATGTTTTCCCACTGGCTTGCCAATTCTTCTGGAATCTCCTCATCCCACTTCAGCTTCTTTCTCCAGAGCTCCTGAAATAAGATCTTGACGGATATGATCACAGGTGAAAGAAAACCTAACGGGTCGAAGATCTGTGAAGCGTCCGACAAAATACGACGTTTCGTGCAAGCTTTGGAATTACTAAGGTTAACCTTGTAGGAAAAACAATCCTTGGAAGGACACCATTGAAGACCTAGGATCTTGATGGAGTTGAATTCTTCAAAATCAACTGGTGACAACTCTCGATGATTCTCTGGTATTGATAGTAAAACAGGCCAGAAGTTCGTGGTCCATTTCCGAAGATTAAAACCCGCCGATTTCAACAAGTCCACTAGTTCAGATTGAAGCGTCATGAGATCATCAATAGTGTCTGCACCTATGATGACGTCATCAACATAGAAGTCATTAAGTAGAGTGGCCGCTGCTAGAGGATGCGTTTTTGCTGAATCTAGAGCCAATTGCTTCAAAGTGCGTACTGCCAAAAATGGTGCTGCCGATGTTCCATATGTAACAGTAAGCAACCTGTAGTGTTTTAAGGGCTCTCTGGATTCTGACGCCAGACTATACGTTGGAAATCGGTGTGGTTACGTGTGATCCAAATTTGTCTGTACATCTTCCCAATGTCGCCCGAAATAACATACACATGACGACGATAGCGCAGACATATCGAGAAAATATCGCGTTGAATTGTGGGTCCAACGAGAAGAGCTTCATTTAAAGAGATTGAGGAATACGATTTAGCGGAAGCATCGAATACAACTCTAATTTTCGTTGTACTGCTATCTTCTTTAAAGATCGCGTAGTGTGGAAGGTAATAAATGTTTTTGGATTCGCAAGCTTCATTGATTGGAATTTCTTGCATGTGATCAAGCGATAGGTATTCGTTAATGAACGCGGAATATTGAGATTTAAGATCGGTATTAAATTTGAATCTCCGCTCAAGTGAATGAAACCGATTCACCGCGGTACTGAATGAATTGCCAAATTCAAGTTTGGTTGAAGGTTTGAATGGCAAGTGTACCTCATACCTGCCATCCGAATGACGAGTGTGATTTTTAACAAAGAGCTCTTCAGCTAAGTGTTCCTCGAGCGATAACGATGATTCGTTGGAAACCTCCTCAAGTTTCCAAAACCGTTCCAGATCAAATTACTGCGAAGTGTCTAACCGTGTACAGAACGCTCTTGCTTCCGGTTTATCGAGGGAAAATTGTGAGTTTCTTCCAGCAATTACGCAGCCAAATATAGTTGGAATATAAGCAAGATTGGTTTTCATGTCCGAGCTGGACGCCCCCTTGATAATGCTAAAGAATTTGTTAGCACCTATCAAAACATCAACGGGACCGGGTACATTAAAGCTTGGGTCAGCCAGTTCGAGTGAGAGAAAAGATTCAGGAATCCGTTTTATGGGTATCGGTGGCAACGAAGACGTAAGATTTGGCAGAACGAAACAGTCAATGACGATGGATTCCGAGTTGTATCGAGAAGACAGAGTAAGAGTTACTAGTCCGTTAGTAACTCCTGCAGATGCGGAACCAATTCCGATGATCGGGATTCGAGAGCGTTTACGGCGAAGTCCCTAGCGTTGAACAACCCTGTCAGTTATAAACGAGACTTGGAATCCCGAGTCAAGTAAAATACGTACGTTTTGCTGAGTGCCTTGGTTGTCCTGCATCCGAGCAAGAGCTGTTGGAAGAATGGTTAGAAAGCGACGATTGGATTCGAGAGAGTGATTAGTGATGACAGGTGGTTCAGGAATTCCAGACGAAGATGAAGGATACAAATTCGAGGTTAGATTCGAGTCGATTGTTTGATGAGATGTAGTCGAAGTTTGATTATGCATGGAGTGCACTAGCGAGTGATGTCGAGAGTCGCACACTCGACAGTGAAAATTAGAGCGACACTTGCTAGAAGCATGTCCATGCCGAAGGACTGAGTGAATTGATTTAGATTAGATTTCGATTTATTTTCTTTTAAGAACTTACAAGATTGTTTTTATAATATAAAAATCGGTTATGCATGGCTTTGCCGTCTGCCAGATTGACAATTGTTCTTATTAATACAATATAAAATAAAAGATTTGTATAAATTATATCAAATAGAAGGAAAAAAAATAAAAATAAAAATAAAAAAGTATGAAAGAGTTTTACAAATTTGTTTTAGAATTCAAATTCAAATAGCAAGTAATATAATGCTGGTACAGTGGTAGAGACAATAAATTCAAAAGGTTTCGTTTATAATTCGGTCTCGATAAGCCATTGCAATTTTGTAATAGTGGAAGAGTTTAGATATATCGTCTTCGCAGTTCAGGAGGTCCAATATCTCAGCTTCAGATTTTACATTACTGCCTAGGAGATTTCTTCTTGTTTCCCTCAGTATCGGACATTTTCCTATAAAATGGATTATATCTTCTCTCTCCGAAAGATTACACGTGCTACAATAAATGGGTAATTCTTCGCGGTGTGGTATATAATTGAGCTTTACCAATTCACCCCTCATTTTGAATACTGATGAAATCAATTCTTGGCTGTTCTCGTTGCGGAAGTAATTTCTTTCGCATAAATTGTGGTTAAGGCGGCTGTATATTGATCGATGGATAGATGAAGTAGCCTGATTGATGCAGTCTTGTCTATATTGCTCATCTACCTTAGATACGAGGTCATATAGTGTATTTTTCGTACACAATCTATTAGAGGGACATAGAAATGGAAATCACTTCCGCAGTATCTTGCTAGGTCCTTTAGTTTCTCATACCATAGGCTCTTTTTTTGAATGGTATACAACGCTAACATTTTTGGAAGTCACTCATCTGACATTTCTAAAACTCTGGCTACATAGTCCACATGAAACTTAAGAGTTTTCACAAAAAGAGTGAATTTTTTTTGACGAAATCACGACGAGCGTCGATATTAAGAGCTATGAAATCTTTATAGTGCGAAAGCGTGTGATCCTTTTTGCATTTGGAGCAGCCCTGAGGGGATTCTACAAAGTGAGATCGAATCGCGGTCGAAGCCTTACTTCGAGTTTGTAGAGAACGAGGAGGGAATAGCAAGACTCTAAACAGCTAAAGCGGGCTTGCAAAAGTCCTAAAAACTTGTTAATTGTACAATTGTCCCTTGAACCTGTTTCCTCAGCCCATGCTTCCCTTGTTTCGTGGCCTACCTTTTGAACCAATAAGTAGATCAACCAAGGGTCCCGATCAGTAAAACCCAAATTGTACAAATGTACAAATTTTTGAGAAGCTGGTAACTCTAACTGTTGCAACGAGGTATCACTTTGTTCGGTAGCCTTTTCTTCCGCGTCATCAACAATAGCGGATTTCGATTTTCTGTCCCGAATCACGTTAGCAAGAAGAGAATACGTCTTAAAATATTTCGCTTCGTAATCAGCAAATTCTGGATCCGGATCCACATAACCTGGAGTCTCTACAAATTGATACAGTTCGTCCTGTAGAGCCGCAAAGTCAGACCACACTTCATTAAGTTTCGAGAAACGGATCTCTAACATATCGAGTGGTGTAGCGGTACTTATAGATTCCCCAAATTGTAAAGCACGCGTAAGGCAACCTTTAGCGCGACCACGTTTAGCCTTGATGACATTCATGTTAAAAAAAAGAAGTTCAGAAAAACACGATGAGAAAGTCTAGATAAACTTATTTAACACGATTAGGTCTCTAGCAGATGTAATTTATTTCAATTATCTCAATAGAACTGTAATCGACAATTCAAGCACTCCCGTTATACCGGTATTAACGCGTGATTCGATGCACCATATATGTGTGTATGTAGCCTGATATATGTGCGTACTTACGGGTGTTATTGATCGTTTTTTATATCACCTGCTCCGCATATCATATGTGTAAATCATCCATAAAAGGCAATACAATTCTCAGCACGATGTGACCGGTGAATCCGACTCCGAAGGACCATCAAATGTATGTAAATGAATGTGTGTGTTTTGATGTTAAATGTTAATAAAATAAGTGTTTGTGTGAATTGTGTACTTTGTTTCAATCAAAACTAAATGTGTTGTGTATTTTAATTTATAGATAACCAATTTATTGTGTAATGTTTGTATGAGTTTAATTGATCGATTGTAAAACAATGTGTGTGTGAATGTGTGTATCAACGATAATATGTTTAATGTTAATTTGTAAGAATGCGACTGCACTGCTCATCGGCTGAATCACGAATGCCCGTAATTCGATAGCAAAAAATATTACAATTAGAATTTATGTTAAGTATAAGAGAGTAACAGTGCATATAAAAAAGAAAGTAACTGAGAGGCAATAAAGATAGGGTGAGTTATACAATGTTTGGTATTTTGATGCGCCGATTTCTTAACAGTAGTATTAAACCACAAAGGTGCGTGGCTAAGGGAATTATCCGGGATAAAATCATTGACACGGCTAGTCTAAGATGGTCAAACTTAGATGGTCACAGGGTGTCTAAGGCCTTGTGGCCTGTGTTAGATCGCAGAAAATCTGGGGAGATAATTAAGTGAGATAGATCGAGGCGAAGAACAGCGATAGGAATACTCTCTGGCCACTGTCTCCTAAGGAGGCATGCCATGAGACTAGGGTTATCCGATACGGATGTTTGTAGGTACTGCGATGACCTACATGTCTCATAGGATATAACTCATGTAGTCTGTGAATGTCAAGGAATTGCCAGGATAAGGCTAAAGTACCTGGGTAGATACTTCTTCGATAACTTGGAGGAGGTGAGGTTCATCTCTTCAGATTTTGTAGGGAGATTAATTGCTTGGAGGATTGGGCTTAGGTCTTTTGCCGCGAAGGTTTCCTAGGGATCGCGATGGGCCCACCTTGGTGCCTAGTGTTTTATGACAACCTCATAACCCTACCTAACCTTACCTAACCTAACCTACTTAGATTTAGATTAATGGTTAGCCATACAAAAGCTTTCGACGTTACTGAGACGTTCGAGAATCCGTTTGTTAATTTCACATTGTTCCTCGAACTTAGCGTAGATGCAGTTCAGAATTTCATTTAACGGATCAGAGGGTGGTCCGTCGTTTCGTTTGGTTGCTTTGACTGCAGCCTGAGAATAGGTCAGACGTACGGGTTTCGCTGACTTATCCAAGGTTATTTTTCGTGGACGACTTTGACGTACGTTTAACCGGTTTAGAAGGCTGATTGACTGTTTCAAGAGTCTGCACTGCTGATTCGAGCGTCCTTTCAGTCGGCTTAGGAATCTGTACAACTGGCTTACGAGCCCGCTCAGTCTGCTTAACAATACGTCCTACCGACTTAGGAGCCCGATCGCCTGATTTCGTTCCCCGTACGATCGGCGTTGTACATTTTTTCCGTCGCATCTGTAATTCCTTAGCGACCTCGCAACCGCGATAATTTGCTGGGTGCCTTCCTTTGCAGTTAACGCAAGTTGCTTTTCATTTTTGCTCAAATTGCAATTTTCCGAAGAGTGTTTTCCAGCGCACTTAACGCAGCGCGGCTCTTTCCAACAGTGCGTTGTGTATGATTAAACTCTTGGCATCGCTTGCATTGAGGGATTGTCTTCATGTTGACACGAAGCGGCTCAATTTTAACGACCATGCTCATGATTGTACGAATGTTATATATCTTTTGCTGGCTTTCCGTTTTATGGAATGATAGCACAAAAAGCGTAAGCTTACGTTTCAATGTAGTTTCTTCACCACGGTCGGGTCGACTTCTCTCTTTTTTTAAAAGTTTCACGGCGTCGAGAATGTTATAACCTCTACCGTGTAAATCAAAAATGCCCTTTGGATACGGCACAAAACTGTAGGTTCCTTCCAATCGATCGGATAACGTTGATAAGAGAAAATTCAATATCACTGACAGGCTAGCCGCTATCATTTTCATGTGTTACTGCTACTACCTCTACTGCTGCGGTTAATAATGACAGCAGTAGAGTTTCTTCTAATTCTGCTGTCGAATGCGTTGTTTTCGCTACCACTGATGATGACGATTTAAATACCCCCAAAGATAGTGTTTGTGATGCGTTCGTCGTTTCTGCTGTCGTTCCGGACGCCGTTGAATGATTATGACACCGGGGCCGACAGTGCAAATGCAATAGTGCCTGGTTGTGATGTTGCGGATTTTAATGTTTTCCATGCTGTTGATGACGATGCTGTTATTGTGGCTGATGCTGCTGATCCTGCCGTTGAAGATGACATAACTCATTTTGTCACTGCTGAATCTTGCAGAACAGGTGCCAAAAGTACTTCATTACACTCTCAAAATGTTGGTGGGATAAGAACTAAATTGGACAAGCCGTATATGTATGATAACTAAAGTATTGTTACGCGAGCGCACAACCGACACGGAAAGTAAACACCGAGAAGCCCGGAGAAACCTCTCGAAGCTGTCGACCCGAAGGTACAAGAACTTTCCAGATTCTTGGTGGATGGAATTCCAGCGGCGAATTGGAAATTTGGTTATTTATCTGGAAAGCCAGAGCCAAATATATAAGGAGGTTGACAGAAGTCCAATTTGGAGTTCTTTGTTGGCAGCAGTGACAGTGATCATTAGAGACGCGCAGTTCTCAAACAAAAAAATAAAATTGTACTAGATTTAATTTTTTGCTTAAACCTTGAAGTATTCGGCTGGATCGGCGATTTTTGCTACAGTATATTTTTCTTTATCTAAAAACCCGAATCTGTGGTGCATCGACCAGCACTCCAATCGCTTCGACCGACTTAACTCGAATGCGATCACAGATCCTCCCTTAGCCACTCAACCAATTAGTGACTCAACTGGAAAAGGGTATCACTTAACTCTCTTGATACTCTTAATAATAAATGCTTTTATGTGCATTTGTTGTTGCTCTAACATGTATATTTTGCTTCTCAAGATTACCAAGTTATATGTAGTTGTCACTGAAACTTGACTTACTGATCGTCATATGACTTCAGAACTATTCGATAGCACGCAATTTACAGTATTTCGGAAGAATCGTTGCGCCTTTACAACCGGTCTTGAAAGAAGGAAAACAATGACCACAAAAGTGACGATCAGCTGAAAGAAAGTGTCAAACATATTTAAAAGTCGGTCAATGCACTCACACACGAAATAAAAAAGAAAAACATTAACATTGTAACTGGAAGCAGCGACAGTAACCTATATTCTGAGGTACTGAAGAAAAATGGGTCATCTGTCCTTATCTACCCCAAAAATAAGCAAGAGTCAAATGAACGTGAGAGCAAATAAAACAAATTGACCCAACTAATATGAACTTTAACAGTGTGGTGAACAAGAATGATGGCGGTGTAGCAATTAAGTGTGGTGACATTGTGAAATTATCATCAGAAAAATTAAAAAGTGAAATTGAATCTAAACTTAAGGATCAGTATAAATTTATAGTGCCTACGAAATTTAACTCAAAAGTTTGTATTATGAATCTAGAAAATAAAGAACTGAAAGAGGAAATCATAAATAAAATGAAAAAAAAAAATTCTGAATTAAATGACTGTGATATTAGACTAGTTCACTTATTTGGAAATAAAAATAAATACAGAAACTTGAGTGTAGTTCTCGAAGTGGATAGTAGCAGCTCCAGCAAAATAATGAAACTAGAAAATGTTAAAATAGGATGGGTTAAATGTCCAGTAAGGGAATATTATAATCTTATACGTTGTTACAAGTGTCAGGGTTTTAACCACAAATCAAGTGCTGTGAAAACAAAACTGCATGTATGAAATGTGAGGAGGAGCATCAGGTAAAAAATTGTACCAGTGAGGATGTTAAGTGCAAAAATTGTACGGAGTTCAACAAATCGATTTTTTTATTTTTTATTTATTTTTTTTTTTTTTTTAAAGGAAACCGAAATCCCGGAGCACTCAGACTTCTCCGGTCCATTGTACTACCAGGCAGGAACTTTTCTTTGGTGCAGTGGTTGGGAAAACTTCGATGTAAGTCGTTTTTCCTTTATACTTGGGTGGCCCATGGTTGCTGTTCGCATGATTTACAAATCGGTTGGTATGAATGTAATCATTCAGCTAATGACAGAAGCTGTCCGATTTTTCTTCGAAAAATAAAAATGCTTAAAGAAAGAATTCAATTCAAATCAAACCAACTGAATTATTGGTGTGCTAATGTTCAAGACCGTGCAAATAATTTTAATGAAATCGAGTTTTTAGTGAGTAATAACACTTTTGAAATCCTCGCCTTTTCCGAAACTCAAAAAACGTAGATAATTGTGAAATAAATCTCCCGAACTACCATATAGTACTCCGTTGCGTTGTGATAGTACAAGCAGCCATACAGGTGATGTAGTGCTCTATATTAAATAAGGTCTACAATACAGGATAATTAGTGAAATACATGTTCCAATGAAAATGTGGTGTTTATGTTATGAGATCTTCACAAATGACTTCAGAGAAACCGTAGCTATTTTTTATAGATCACCTAGTAGTTCAGAACGAGAATTTTGTACAACATTCGCGAGTTGGCTTGACGACGTATTGCACACAAATTATAACATAGTAATTTTTGGGGACTTAAATATTAATCTACTTGGTATCAATTATACTTACACTGAAGTTTTTCATGAAATATACATGAAAAATACAAAACAAGTGATAAACAAACCAACAAGAATTGAAGAGAGCACGAGGTCATTGATTGACTTTGTTATATGCCCTAGAGAGAAAGACGTTTTGGGCGGATACAGCTCCGGAACTAAATGTCAGTGATCATGAAACCATCGTTATTCAGGTGTCCGCGGTTAATAAAAACGTAAAAAATAAGAAAAAATACATAGACATAGATTTAAATATAATAAAAATCAACTTAGAGCACTTCTTAGTGAAAAATGTGATCAATTATATAACTATACCGACTTTCATGTTAAGTCATCATTATTACAAAAGAATTTAATAAAAACAAAACAAAAAAAACTACGAATCTAACAAATGCTTAAAGAACTAAGAACCCTAAAATTTAACAAAATTCAGTGCTTCCGTAAACCGAGTATATTTAATAGACCAGCAGATTGGAACATTTACAGAAACATACGAAATCTGTATAAAAATAAATTCAACCTCGCTAAAAGAAACTATATTTGTAGTAAAATTGAATCATGTCATAAGCAGAAGATCATGTGGAAAACAATAAAAAAAATTGGTTTTAAAAGAGGAAAAATTCGAAATCACAGAAATCAATCAACGATTATCTTAAAGATTAACCAGCGAAAAAACCACTGATTATTCGCTATGGAAAGCAATGAAAAACACCAAAAGGCCAATTATACAAATACCACCTATCAAAACAGTCGAAGGAAAGTGGGATAGAAGTAACGAACATAAAGTCAAAATATTCGCAAAATACTTAAACTGTATTTCAACCACACGCCGAGCAGGAAATATATATGCCTGCGGAAGCAGTCGGTAAAGAAAGTGAAGAAATAAGACTTACGACTCCAAGCGAAGTGAGAAATGAGATTAAAAATAACATCAACCCGAAAAACTGTCTTGGTTATGACCTTATAACTGGTGAAATATTGAGGCAGTTACCAAGGAAAGCTGTAAATAAACTAACAAATTTAACCAATGCTGCTATCAGAATGAAATGTGTTCCTAGCCTATGGAAAGTGCCTGAAGTAATAATGATCTCTTAATCCTGAAAGCCACCGAATGAAGCGTCATCATACAGGCCAATTTCAATACTGCCAGTTATATTTAAACTTTTCGAAAAACTGCTTGTTAAACGACTTAATCACATCATTGAACGAACAAACCTAATTCCAAATCATCAGTTCGGATTTAGAAGACAACATTCAACAATTGATCAAGCCCACAGAATAGTTAATATCATAGAAAAAGCTTTAGAAGAGAAAAAGGTCTGCTCTGCAATATTTCTCGACGTAGCTCAGGCCTTTGACAAAGCTTGGCATGCAGGACTAAATCATAAACTAAGATGCCTCCTACCAAAACAATATGCTGCAATCTTAGAATCATATCTAAGCGGAACATTTTTCAGAATAAAACAGGAAGATTTGTACTCAGAAATAACAAAAATTAAAGCAGGAGTTCCGCAAGGTAGCATACTAGGCCCCATTCTGTACCTCCTATACACTGGTGACCTCCCAGAACTTCAAAATACTACTTTGGCCACATTTGCTGATGACACTGCAATCCTAGCGGTAGGAAAGAATAATATAGAATCAACGCAGAAACTGCAATCAGCTGTTAACAAAATTTGTAATTGGAGAGTAAAATGGCGAATGAAGCTTAATGAAAGCAAATCAGTGCACATCAATTTCACTAACAGAAGAATAAATCATACCCCGGTAACTATCAACCAAAAAGTAGTGCCGTACGCGAATACAGCAAAATATCTTGGAATGATCCTGGACGCTAAGCTAAGATGGAAAGAACACGTAAAAAAGAAAAAACCCGAATTGGAAATAAAATACAGAAACATGTGTTGGCTGATAGGAAAGGATTCACCACTATCAATCTACAATAAGCTTTTATTATATAAGCAATCATTGAAGCCAATATGAACATATCGTATTCAACTATGGGGCTGTACCAAAAAGAGCAACGCAGATATCATCCAAATATTTCAAAACAAAGTGCTAAGGAATGTCGTTAATGCACCCTGGTACATAAGGAATAATGACCTCCACAGGGATTTAGGAGTGGAATGTGTCACAGATGAAACTAGCAAAAATGCACGAAGGCATGAATCAAGGCTTCAACAAAACACTAACACTGAGGTAGTACAACTTTTAGACGACGCAAACATAGTGCGAAGGCTCGAAAGGGCAAAGCCATTTGAATTGATCTAGGTGTATCAGAACACACACATGTAGAAATATATATATATTACAGTAGATATAGTACGTACATATCTGGATATCTACCTAACATTCGAAAATATGTATATACGAGTGTAATGGAACGACAAAAACGAGCGTCGGGGCGCTCGGTGTGAATCTATCCCTCAACGTTTTGAGTGGATTAAATCCCACTTATGTTCTATGCACTTACTTATATACATAAGAAGACACTATCATCTGTCGAGAGAAGCCAATGGGCGGAACTCTCGAATCGAAAACAACGACCATAGAGATCAGAGAAAAATTGCTAATTAGTTCAGGTGACTAGATCGCAATATCATCGATGAGCGCAGAACGTGGCTACTTAATGTTAGTATTGTTATTCAACTTATTAATTCGTACTCTATAAAAAAATATGTAACTCTGTTTGATGAAAATAAATAACAAAAATGGTAATTTTAGGTTTTGAAATAATAACTGAAAGGCTGTTTTATCTTATGCTTGCTACTTCCTACCAAATGACACATGTTTTATAATTGTAGACCATATATTATACGTATATTTATGGAGACATTTAATAGAGTGGTGCTTTTCTGTTGGAAGGAACTGAATGTACCTTTTTATGACTTTGAATAAGTATCACAACAGGATCAATATAAAACAAAGTAAGTATTAAGTAAGGAACGAAATCGATAGCCCATTATATTTGAAAAGTAACTTTTGTATGCAATTTACAAATTCAATGTCCGCGAAGGAAAATTTTGCAACAATGCCCTTAGCACCCCTTTTAGAAATGAGCACAAACAAAGAACAAAAGAATTACGAAATCGAAATGAATGGTGCAGCTGAAAGTTGTGTACTTGTATTGCGAAACGCAATTTACTTCTGTAGTATGGCATGGTGTTATGTACAGCTGCTAGAAGCAGTGAAACGCATAAAACTACACTTGGTTGCAATTATCCTCAAGTTTTGTACACATATCCATAGCTATGTACGGATGCGATGTCGAAGGAGCTCATTTTATTCTTACGCCAGTCTTCATGGCGCAAGGTTTTAATTACGTATGCACTGTTCCATTGTTGTGTTGAAAAATTATTGCGGAAAAGATTAAGGAAAAGTGTTCTCCTTGTTTCCAGTTTTTCGAGCATACAGGATTCAAATTGTGTTTGGAAGTAGGTTAAAAAACTGAAATTAAGTTCTTCAAGAAAAATAAAAATAAATAAATGTCTCACCAGATGTGGTTTGCTTTTGGTTTACGCGGTATTTTTATGTGGCTCTAAGCTATTCACGTTACCTACATAATATGTACATATGTGGAGAGGAACAAAGGAAAGGAATATAAACTTTAAGTTGGTAAATAAACGCGAAATAGTTAGAAAGTTTCCGTAAAGATTATTGCTTGGGAATCACAAACAAATCTTTGGTCATTATTACAAACAGGTTGAAAAACAAAGCAAAATAATTATTATATATATACCCTATTTACATATGTGCATACAGTGGTAGACAATAGTTTATATGCACACGAATTTTCGAGATCATTTTTTTAATAAAAAAAATTCTGAGTTTGAATAACTTGAAATCGTTTATTTATTCTCCAAATCAAAAAAAAAAAGTATTAGTTCCAAAAATTTTTTTTTTTACAAAAATATGAAAATTGTGGTGTACATTCATTTATACGCACTTAGGCAAACTTTACCATAAAATTCAGAAAAAAGTTAAGACATTTTTTTAATATTTCATGTAACCCTTATTATTTTTTATTACAGAAAAAAATTCCAGTTAGCACGGATTCGATTAACTTATATGTAAAGTTTCGGAGTTAATTTCAAGCCAAGCCAGGCGAATTCCATTTTTTAGCTCCAAGACACTGTTGTACTGCTTCCCGTTTGAATATACATACATACGTTACTAGCAAGTATGTCCGAAAGGTTATCGAGTTGCAATACATGCTTGCCGTTGAAGCAATTCAATGTTTAAAAAAAAAAAAAACATTTTTTAGATTCCCTAGAAACTTGGATGATAGCGTTGGCTTTGCTGGAGCATGCAACCCCGTATCCACAGTACGGCGTAGTACGGCTGCGCATGTCCAAAGATCAATTGCGCATGTCCAGGAAAAAATATTCCCGCATGTCCAGATTTGACTGTATTTTCATTTCTTAAAAGTTTTTATAAAAATGTTTCTTTGGTGTAGACAAGCCTTAAGACGGAGTCTTTCAAATTTCAATACAAATCACACAGTGTCATCTGATCAGGCCATAGGTGTGAGCAGTAAGCACGGGAATGAAATGTCAAATGTCAAAATGAGCGAAGTGTCAAGCTGACCGCCATTAATAGACCTTTTCGCGGTTTGACGTCTATGCTGTCAAAGTGTTTTGGTGGCCCAATGCAAAGGACAAGTGTACTGCTAGGACATACGCATACTCTGCCTTCTGTGGAATTTGGGGATCATCAGCAAGGATCAGCAAAGGGCAGAACATGGAGACCTGTCGTATACTCACCGATATTCTGGAGAAGGTCAACTCAACTTCGAAACTCTACGAGGGCACAAAGAACTATCACAACTTCACGAGCAAGAAGTGAGTTAACTAGGTATTAGCAGCAATTTCTGGTAAACTTAACTCCCTCTCCATTACAGAAACTTCTTGGATCCCTTGACGAAGCGCTTCACAAGCGGTGAACCATTCCTCAGCCCACAGGGCATTGAATTTCTTACGCTCAAGGTGAAAGGCAAGAGTTTCACGATCCATCAGACTAGAAAAATGGTCGGCGTAGCCATTGCAGAGGTCACGGGTATCACAGAGGAGGCGACAATTGCTCGAGCGTTTACAGAGGAACAGTTGGATCTGCCGATGTCGCCCGGATTGGGTTTGTTACACAATCAGGTGAGGATGGTATCCATACGTTATGGTGAGGATGGTATCCATAAACCACTCACTTGGGAAGAATTGGAACCGGAGATTGAGGAATTCGTCGAGAAGTACATGTATTCCAACATCTATGCGACGGAACAGAAGGACCAGTCAATGTTGGAGTGGTTAAACACTCTCAAGAAGCATTCGTACAATGCAAGGGAAAACAAGGATGTGACAACTCAACCGTCACCGGTTATTATTGAGCAGATAGCCCAATAAAAGTAGATTTATCTAAGAATACAGATCCACTTGCACTTTTTTTTTCACATAAGCTCAACCAAAGAGAAGGAGACTATCCAAACAGATAACAATAAAACTCAGACTTTCTAAGAATGCAAGTCAACTTTTTAATGTTTTTTATTTTGTTTGTATAAAAGATGATTTAGTGTGTTCCCTTCTTCTTTTTGTTGTGTCCGACTTTACGGTGCTGCTGACGAGGTCCAGGTATAACCTCTTGGTACACCGGAGTAACCGGAGAGTTCTTACTTAGATTCCGAGCCTTCGACATGTCACTGAAAGGAGAAATAAGTTAACGAATCTGAACAATGGGTTTATAAAAAAACCAACTAACTATTGATCTGCAGCTCCAGTGGACATTCCCTGTGAACACTTGATGATATCCTTCGCCCTGCGATCTCTCATCTTTTTGAAACCAGATCTCTCATACTTAAGCAGCCAGCGTTCTGGATCTTGTGGCACTTCAGCGTTGTAATTCTTCGGCAACTTATCCTTCCTCTTGCGATTGGTTTTCTTTTTCTTCTGCACATCTCCTGGCGTACTTGGTGATTATTCGATCTTGGCATCGGCAGACATCTTGGCCGCTTTAGTACTCATGACCCGGTTTGCTGCCTCCAAAGCGTCTATTTCGGAAGTTGTAGTCAGTTTCTTGTTGACTTCGAGGGCCTTCTTCGGATTGATATGAGTATAACGAGCAACTTAAGGAGCTCCTCGAGAGAACTTGCAGCAGTGTCTGTGTCACCGCCTCGCAAATAGAATTCAACGGCTTGGCGCCACATGTCTGATGAATCGGCGCTGCTGCCCTGAAATTAACGAGTGTAAGCGGTCGGGGAAGTCAGCAATAGATCCAACTTACGTTGTTCTTCTCGTACCAGTCCACTGCGGATTTGAGTAGAGCCGGCGCGGCTTGTAACTAGCTTTCAAATAGGGACAGGTAGGTTTTGACAGTTCATGTTGTCCATGTTTTTTTATCTGTTCTTCATTTTCCTATTTTTAATTTTTCAGACACTAAAGACAAATCACCATGGCAAGTTACAGCGTCGAGCAACACGTGCGAGTGATAATACTTTATTATCAAAATGGGCATTCTGTTGCGATAACTATGCGCGCGTTGCGCCCATTTCATCATATTCAGCGACGAGGCCCATTTTTGGATGAACGGGTACGTCAAAAAGCATAATTGCTGGATTTGGGATGATGCCAATCCACACGAGGTCCACCAAGTGGCGATGTATCCGCAGAAAGTCACTTTTTGGTGTATATTGTGGGCCGGCGGCGTCATCAGTCCGTACTTCTTCGAAAACGACGATGGCATTGGTTATGTTACGCAGAGGCGACGAGAGCTGGGTAATAAGCCACAAAGCCACAAAGCCACAAACGACCGGTGCCTCAAAGGCAACATAACTCGTGCCATCGCTCAATTCATCGAAGATTGGACCTCTCGGATGCGCGCCACTCAGCAAAATCGTAGTCGCCATTTGAACGACGTCATATTCCACACAAAATGTCATTAATAGGCCTTTCAAACAAAATAACAAATTCGTCGATATCTCACATACAACTTGTTTTATTCAATTCTAACATCTACCTGTCCCTATTGGAAAACCCTTTAGTTTCTTTCCGGGTAGTGTTCCTGACAAGACACCAAAACTTCTAACAATTCTGCATACATTTCTGAATTAATTATTGTGGTAATGAAGTTAATAGGAGTATTCTCGTAAGTACAAAAGGCTTCCCATACCTTAACAGTTCTACCCAAGAAATTGCGCTTCGATCGCACCATATTATGCTCGCTTAAATTATGCAAATAACAGCTGTAGCTGTTCCAAATTATTATTTTTTTTTTTTCATAAAAAAATACATTTCGCCATTTAATTTGACGGCACTTATTCAAACGCGGTTTTCTTTTAACTTTCGTCCAATTTATTAAGTGTAGTATTTACACATATACACATATTTGAAAAAATCTGCTCGATTTGCCTTCGAATAACGTAAATATTCTATTTAGAAAGCCCGTTGCAAAAAAATATTTTCAAATTCAATTCAATTCAATTTTATTTTTACTTAAAATGCTTTACAAATATTTTACAGTATTTAATTTAAGTCAATGGCGTAGTTGCCGTCTGCCAGATTGACATTTAATAAAGTTAAAAATGAACTAAGCTAACGCATACATACATACATATATACGTTTTCAAATGAACCGCTAATCCTTCACGAGGGTCGCGGGGGTAGGACACTCAGGTGGGCTCTCCATACTTCTTGATCATCCTATTTCTAGGCCTACCGCGGGGTCGCCTACCTGATGGCACGGCCACTATGGCCTTGGAAACTGGTCTGGGGGCATACGCACTACGTGACCAAACCATCGAAGCATAGATCGTTCCGTTCGGAGAAGTAGCTGCTCAACAACTGCGCCTCGCGTACTTTGGTGTTGCGCACTCGATCCCTACGAGTTATTCCAGCAACACCGCGAAGGAACCTCATTTCGGCAGCTTGTATCCGCGATCTTATTCTTTCGGTCACTACCCAAATTTCATGACCATACTAAGCGAACGCATACATTTAAAAGTCTTCCTCCATAATTCTTCTTCTATACTCTAAAGTTATTTTACAGTATTTGCAGAGCTTTTTCACGCACAAGATAATTTTCTCCCCATATCGTTCTCCTTATCTCCTTCAATACTGGATAAACACATAAAAAATGGTTTGTGGAGGACGCAAGAGAACATGCAGAGAGGACATGTTAGTGGTAAGTCATCACTATGCGGAATATAATTTATTTGATTTTTGGAAATTTTTTTGTTAAAAATGATACTCCGTCATTATTCCCCTGTTTTAATCCTTCTACCGCGTCCCATATCAACAGTTTATCGTCTACATATAGCCTGTCGTCACGAAAAACAACATTTGCAGCCGATGAGCATTCTTTGATCGCGTTTCTGATACCAATCAATTTGTGACGTTTTGTGCGAATATACGGTGAATAATCTTTTCTGACAGATATTCCAGAGTTCCTAATCAAATTCTACTTTCGAAGCAATGATCCGACCTCATACACCTTAACGCGCAGTAAAAAGCTTCTCGATTTATCATTACTAGACCGGAGATCCTTAACCTGCCAATCGTCTATATTACTTGACAAACTAAGCACATTCTTACAAACTGCTCTCAGTTCCTCTTTGCAATCTATACCGAGTTGGACATTAACATGGCAAATGATATGACCGTCTCTTTCCTTCTGCCTCACGCCCTCGTAAAGATCCTAATTTGTGCACATCGCCTTTCCAATGATTCAACTTTTGTGTACAGTTATTATCTAAGTTTTCAGCTTGCAGAACCTTTAACCACAGATAATATAGTTACATAGATATCGCATCCAGTACAAAAAAAAGGCAAATTTTCAATCGACTGGGATTTACTCGTGGGTCCCAGTTCGATCGATCTTGTATGTATACCATGCTCAAATGGTTGTGAGTTGAGTAGCACGTTTTGTGAGATGTATGAAAGGCTGATTCTATGTGTGAGCAATTTTCATCAAATAAAGAATAAATATCTACGTAGGTACATATGTATGTAGGTGACACAGTCACATAAATTTTTCAATGAATTTTTATTTTTCAGAAAAAGGTTTTCGATTTTTAAATTATTTATGTTTGCTTTATAAATAATTACGAGTATGATAAGGTAGGAACTTGGTACAATTGTGAAATTATGTCATCTCATTATTTGATTTTTTTCTGAATAAACTTTATTATTAAAAGCATTTTGTAAGGTAATGAAAACGGTTGAAATTAGTTATCTCATTTGAATAAGTATAGATTTATTTTATGTTTATTCAAATGATGATGATGATGATGAGTATTATTTACATCTTTTATTTTCTTGACAATATTTGCACCTTTTGATTTTTGCTGATTTTTCGCTTTTTAATTCCCATGAGCGGTGTTTGCGCAATAAGGCAAGAAGGGCAAAATTAAGCAACTCTTGCGATGATAAAAGCATTCGTTTTTCTCATCAAACCAGCTACAAAAAAAACCAGCTGCTGTCACGGATATTTGTTATTCTTATGCATTCGGAGGCCATTGTTTCTCTTATTTTCCTTATATGAGGGCGATCCCGGAACATTCCATGGAAAACTTTAAAATGAAGCTTACAAACGTCAAACAATTCATCTGATGGTGCAAAAAAAAATGCCAAAATCACTATTTTGAGAAAAATTTATGCCAAATATAAAAAACTCAGAAGGTCATGTTATTTTTTCATCTTTTCTCAAAAAAATTTCTGAACAATTTGAACAGTGGCTCTTTGAAGGCATTTTGTAAGCAATATATCCCGCAAGGTATCGCATTGCAACAGTCTCAAGTGTAAAATCAGTTTCTGTTTCTAGTTTGTTTATGATTTCTGTATACAAAAACTCATCACAGTCTTCTTCTTCTTGTTCCTCATTTAGCAAAACAACATGAGTGCCCTTTGTTTGGACTATACCTAAGCTCAAAAACTGAACATCATCGTCCTTACAATTACAGTAAGGTGAGAAGGAAATAAGGTTTGACGAAAGACTTTTTGACGTTAGTACACTGAATTCATAAGTAGATGGATTCTTATTATTCCCACCTTTTACTCTGACAATTGAGAACAGTTTCACTAAGATGTCTTGATGCACCCTTATTGTCAGCAAGTAATCAGCATCAACAAACGTACCGTTGTTAATGTCCTCACTTAGTAATAAAACTGCTTTAAGTGTCTGTTCTATTCCTTTGAAATAAAAAGTTTTGGGTACATTTGAAAAATTTTGCATCGCTTGCAAATATATTACAAAATATTTTATCTGTTGGTATGCAGCATTTCCAACAGTAACTCCACGTTGAAACCCATTTTTGTCGTATTGTGAGCCACTGTTCATGCAGTCAAAGGTATTGTTTAATGCCAGCGTAAAGGCTTGCGTTGCTTGAGCGTGTTGCGAAGTAAATTTTAAACAATTCAGGTTTTGAGCTGTTTGTATGGACGCAGCAGATGTCCTGTTAAATATTTGAGGAGTACGCTAATTTTTTTCAAAAGCGTTAGGAGCTATATGTGAGCTAGTAAATTTTAAACAAGATTTGGCAACATTGTCGGTCTCTAAATTATATATTTCTCTGAAGACATCGAAAGAAACTAAACCATCGGGGGTGTTCAGATCCGATTTGAGTAACAGATTGCGCACTGATTTAAGTAAATGAGGAAAATCGTAAAGGCAGTATATTTTTTTGGTTTTCAAATGTCGTAAATGGATTTTTTTCAGTCACATTTAAAAGTTAATGCGCTTTCCTGTTGTTTGGACCCTGGTCACAAACAACAGCGCATACTTGAAGACCAAGATCCTTGCATATTTCAAAATTCTTTTTAATCAACTGTTTTAAGTCATTCCCTTTTATTCCATTTTCTGAAACAAAATAGTTAACAACGCTTTTCCATGAATCAAAAAGACCATTAACCATAAATACACAAATTTCATTAGCATTTGATTTTTTTCTTGCTGAACCTAGATCTTCGAATCCATCAATTAAGTTAAGTTGGTAGCGTTGTAGGTCAAATTTCGGCGGATTCGAATCTCATCAAAAACCAACACCACATACTTTTGACGATGACTCATTGATGCAATTTTAGATTTCAATATATTTTGAGCCATGTTTTGGTACACAGGCTGTAGACCTTTCACAGGAGCCCAAAGATATAACGAAGCTATATGAGGAAATCGAAAGCCCAACCCATCGCGTAGAAATGTATATGTATTTTGCGAGTGATAAATAACATTTTGTGCAAGTTCTTTTTCTTCTGGGCTATACAAATTTGATTTAGAAGGCCCCATCAACATAAAACAAAATAACTTAGACTGCACTGACGTATCCATGCTCTTAATTTGGGAAACCAAACCTGAATACATATTTTGTTTCTTTATTTTTAATGTAGAATGAGCTCTGTTATTTAATCTAAGTTTTTGCTTTAAGTTTTAATTTTTAAACTGAAAGAAGCAATACCTTTTTTTAGTTGAAAAATGGTTTTTTCCCGCTTCTCGATTGATTGCATTTCAAGCACCCTAGATCTGAACTTGAACTTCTTCTTCTCTTACTATTCGAAGAAGAAAGATTTTCTAATTCTTCAAATTTATCAATATCATTTTGCAATTTGAGTGTGGGAACTGCATCTCTTTTTAACATTTTCCTGCCCACAAATTCACTCCAAAATGATTTTGGCAAACACAAAAAAAATTAAAACTACATGCTTTTTTCCATAAATTATTTAAAATTTAATTTTTTTGAGGGGCATGGAAAAATGTTTAAATTAGGAAAACCCCTTCTCGATTTCGTGCATGTGGTGCAAGAAACTCTTGATTTCCTTTTATCATTCATTTGTTATTTTTATTTAAAACCAAGCAACCAAGCGCTGTCGCAATTCGATCTCAAAGAAATGATACACATAATTTTTAACCAGCGATGACAGAAATTTCAAACTCATGTATTTACCAAAAGAAACAAGAAATACGCATCTAGACAAGTATATATGCCACGCAACCCTTCTTAGACAACACGACGCGACGTAAGATACACACAAGCCATGACAATGACACGATCGCTATTGAATCATACCATACCATCAGTTTGTTGTATGTACATAGATATTGTTCTTTAACAGAAAATGGTTTTTGCATGACTGAAGTTTGCTTTGGTGTTTCTACGACACACTGAAGAGCAAGATTATTGCATGGTCTTGCAACAAAATTTTATTTCGTTTGGTCTGAAAGAGTTCCATTAATCTCCTTTACTAGGGTGGCAACCAAGATCGATCGAACCCACGAGTAAATCCCAGTCGAATGAAAATCCGACATTTTTTTTGTACTGGATGCGATGTCTACGTATGTATGTAACTATATTATCTGTGGGCTACTCAACTCACAACCGTTTGAGCATGGTATACATACAAGATCGATCGAACTGGGACCCACGAGTAAATCCCAGTCGATTGAAAATTGGCCATTTTTTTTTGTACTGGATGCGATATCTATGTAACTATATTATCTGTGCTTGAACTTCTCACTCATAACTTTGAAATTTTGGTGTCTAGGTTATCCAGTTTCGCTTCTAGAATTTACTCAAACTGGCAAACGCTCAATTCACTGAGTCGTGACATATTTTGGGCCTTTTTGGCTACTGGAGTATCGTCCGGTGAAATTTGGCCGAGTTTTCTTTTGTCCATATACGGTATCTTTACCGCTATTTGATGTTTTCGGATCATAAGCTCGTCGAAATAGGCAAAAGAAGATATGTTATATTAAAGATTGCATATAATATTTTGAGTTATTCTTCTCTTCGACACTACACGTTAGGCTTTGCACATCTTCGTCAGTGATCGTCTTGGTAACTTGCAACGATTTGCATTAAAAAATTTGTTTGGTTCGCAAGTGCAACTTTTTTTCTTTAATTTGGCTTTCATTAGACTCCAAAATTTCTCTATTAGACGCAGTTTCAGACAATTGAGGGGTTGGCATCTTTCGGTACAACATTGACATCATTTTGTTCGAAGAATTCCAGAGTTTTTTTTGCATAGTGGAATGTCGCCAAATCAGGCCAAAACAATACAGCCTCTTCCTGAGCTTGAATAATCTTTAATAGCCTCTTTTGTAAGCAATCTTTAATGCAGATATCAGCATTTATTGTACCGTGCGTTATGAACTCTTCGCTTTTTCTACAACACGAACAGATAGCCTGCCAAATGAGGAATTTTTGGCGAATTTGGAGGCGCGCCGAGTTATAAATTTTTGTTCAACACCACCCACAAATGGTGCGACGTAATACTCGTTACCTGGTATTTGTCCAAAATCTGCGACGCAGTACGTTTCGTCATTCATAATGCAGCAATTAAGTATCGCTGGATGGTAGTCGTAGGTAGGTAGGTAAAGTGGCGGTCCAAAAGAACCCAATTAGCGCTTAAGGTGCGCCGTTTTGTTACCACGGACTCGTGTATACCTATTGTAGTGGTTAGTTAAAAAGGGATGTTAAGTTTAAACCCAGCCCGTGGAGTTCAGGAAGAGGATTAGTTCTCCAATCCTCTTGTCCGCTATTTCCCTCAGATCCTCGAAGATGGGTTTGCCAAGAGTTTGTTGTCTGATCCTCGCTAGGGCCGGATATCTGCAAAGGAAATGACATAGAGATTCTTTTTCATTAATAGCCTTGCAGCTCCTACTAAAGATGTTGTGGGGGATACCAAGCTTGGCCGCATGGTCTCCAACTGGCCAGTGACCTGTGATAATAGCTACGATTTTGGCAATAACTGGTCTTGGTTTGCCTAGTAACTCTTTTGACCTGGGTTTGCTGAAACTGGGCCACGTCTTCCTCGATATGACACAGCTTGTGAGGCTGTTCCACCCGCGATTGGCTAGCTGGAGGAAGTGAAGGTGATTATAGCCCTTAACGGCACTAAGCGGAATTTCGACTCTTTCTGCTAGAGAGCCGTTACGGCCGACCCTCGCCTGGCCAGCTCATCAGCACGCTCATTACCCTCATGGTTGCTGTGCCATGGGACCCAGATGAGAGTGATTCTCGAGTGAGTGCTTTGTTGATTCAATTCAAACCGGCATTGCTCTACCAGTTTTGAAGAGATGCAGACTGCATCAATGGCCTTGATGGCAGCCTGGCTATCCGAAAAAATAGCGATATTGTGGTTAGATGTTGGAAGATTGTTTAACATGCGGCAGGCTTCTCGAATCGCAAGAAGCTCCGCTTGGAAAACGCTAGCAGAGTCTGGGAGACGGAAGGACCTTGATATATTCAGCTGATCAGAGAAGATGCCAGCGCCGACTCCGCAGTCCATCTTCGAACCGTCCGTGTATATCCCTATGTCATAGTTGCAGGTAACGCTTCCGTTCTTCCATTCTTCTCTAGAAGGGAATTTTGTTAAGAAGGATTTTCTGAAGTTGAGTTTGGGTATCGTGTAGTCGGTCGAGGACGCAACCAGTTCACTTGGTATCGTCTCCAGGACCTTGCCGTGACCATATGGCCTTGTGGTCCAGCATCCATATTCCCTGAGCCGGACTGCGATGCATATAGCTGTGTTTATGATGTGTAGATCGAGAGGGATCAGATGCAAGATCACGCTGAGAGCATCTGTTGGACAAAACCTCATTGCTCCTGTGATACCCACGCACGCCGATCCCTGTACTTTTTTTATTCTGTCGATATTGTACTTTTTGCTCAAAGCTGGCCACCAAACGATAGCGCCGTTAGTAAGAATTGTACGCACAACGGCTGTGTACATCCAAAGGGTCATCTTTGGCTGGAGTCCCCATTTCTTACCGAATGTTTTATTACAGGCATAGAAGGCTACGCTTGCCTTCTTAATTCATTGTTCTATATTGAGTTTTCAACTAAGTTTTGGGTCTAGAACCGTGCCTAGGTATTTTGCACTGGAGCAAAGCGAGAGATGCTGACCATCTAGTTTGGGGGTAAACAGCATCATTTCAGTCCGAGGCCACAGCTCGTAGCCCATGAGTGTACCTTATCCAGAGCCCTCTCCATGAGTTGACTTATCGTGGAGAGGAACTTTCCTGATACTAGTATAACCATATCATCCACGTACGCAACCACCTTAAAACCCTCCCTATCAAGTCGCACCAATATTTTATTAATCGCCATTAACCAGAGCAGGGGGGAGATGACTCCGCCTTGTGGAGTTCCTCTGTTTACCGTCTTAGTTGTACTACTGTTGCCTAGTGTTGCATGGATTATACGAGTACTGAGCATAGAAACTATCCATTGGCTAATGAAGCCTTCTACACCTAACTCGGTAAGAGATTCCTGAATAGATTCAGTGAAAATGTTGTTGAAGGCTCCTTCTATATCAAGAAATGTGGCGAGAGTATATTCTTTGTAGTGAAGAGTTTTTTCCACTGTACGCACGACCCCATGAAGAGCAATTTCTGTGGACCGCTCTTTGCGATACGCATGCTGGGATTTCGACAGTGGAGAACTCAGGTTATCGCGGATATGGAAGTCTAGGATACGTTCTAAAGTTTTCAAAACAAAGGAGGACAGGCTTATGGGTCTAAAATCCTTCGCGGATTCATGCCCTCGCCGGCCCGCCTTGGGGATGAAAACCACTTTGACACGTCTCCAGGTTTGGGGAACATGGCTTAGGTTTAAGCAACTCCTATAAATCGGTAATAGCCAGGGAATTGCTATGTCTTGCAATTTCTGCAGCATAATAGGCATGATGCTGTCAGGGCCAGGTGACTTATAGGGAGAGAAGCTATTTATAGCCCAGGAGACTTTATCCTCCGTAATAATGTTTGTGATGTTATCCCAAGCTGCCAGTGGCGTACAGGTGGAACTAGCTTGTTCTACTCTAATCTCACTGCAGCCTGGGAAGTGAGTACTCATCAGGAGTTCTAGAGATGCCGCAGAAGAATCCGTCCAGCTTATATCCGTCTTTTTAAGAAAAGACGCGTTGCTATGCCCTTTGGACAAAATTTTGCTGAACCTTGCGGATTCTTTGAGGGACTCGATAGACTGGTAGTAATCTTTCTAGCCCTGTCTTTTTGCCATTCTGATGGACTCCTTATATATTTTTAGGCAGTCCTTGTAGGGCTGCCAGAAGTTGTGAATGTAGCAGATATTGAAGATCGCTCTGGTCATCTTCCTAAGCTTTCTTTTCTTCTTTTTACCAAAACTGATTGGACACGAGACTTTAAAGGCAACGTTAATTGCTTTCTCAAAGATTTCAACCTTTGAATCCAGTTCCGTGGTCGAGTCGATTTTATACGTTGATGTGCTACCCAGTTTTGACTTAACTATACGACTAAACTTTGTCCAGTTTATGCGTTTTGGGTTTCTATACGGTTTAGGGGTCTCAATCTCGAGACAGAAGTTGAAGAGTATCCAGTTATGATCAGAAAAAGATTGTAAATCGGATACTCTCCAGTTTTGACCCTGATGGTTTCGTTGTTAGATACTAGAGTAATGTCAATAACCGCTTCCCACCCATTGAAGTTATCCGTACTCGGAAAAACAAAAGTTGGAAAATTGCCAGTATTGCAAATTGATAGGTTATTGGTAATGATGAATTCGAAAACAGACTCACCACTGTCATTTGTCTCTGCGCTACCCCAAAGCGTATGTCTGGCATTGGCGACGCAGTCCATCAAGAGGTTGTCCTTACTAGTGTTAATAGTTGATGTTAGGTATTGGACGATGTACAAAAAGTATGAGAGTAAATTAACGGCAGCTGAGATGAAGATGCTTCGCATGACAGCAGGAGTGACCAAGCTTGATCGAATAAGAAGTTCGAAGATCCGTGGAAGCTTTCACATCAAGGAAACCAGTACAAAAAATAAAGCGCGACCGGCTCAGTTGGTATTGCCACGTTCAAAGAAGAGATCATTTGAACCCTGTTAAAAAGGCAATATCAATGCACGTTCCAAAGACATCGCGATGTAGGAAAGGCAGGCCCATAAACGACTGGATCAGACAAATGCGACGACATCGGCATTTCATTGGCCTCAGTAACCGAGTGATCCAAAATCGGCAGGTCTGCCGATATTTTCTGAGGTCAAATAGGCGAACCCCACAGGCGGATCAGTAGAAATGCGGTGAAGTGGGAGGGTTGTGATCACTTGTTTTCAGATCATAGCTTCGCTGATAAAAGGAAGAAGAAGAAGTTAGGTATTGGACTTCCTCCGGCGGGGCTTGCCGATCCCGGTCCATGTAGACAGATGCAACGAAAAAGACCTCACCGTTTGCAGTTTCCAGTTTAACCACCGTTAAATCGGCAGAGCTAAGGTTAGGACATAGGAAAGCTTTTATATGCTTCTTAGCGAAAATGCAAGTTCTAGGCTTACCGTTGCAGTTTTATTTGGGGTATCTGGGACAATCTTCATGCCCTCCAACAGAGTGCTGGCGTCGTTGACATCGTCTGTGTCTTCGTCCGGGCCTGAGGAAATGTAAATTTTAGATTTGGCATTTCTTATGCCAAACATTAGACGGTAGTCCAACTTCTCGAGCACCTCCAAACTATCCTCGTTTATGAGGAGCAGAAAAGTCATGCTGTTTTCCTGCGGCTGCTCCGTCTTGATAACTGCCTATTCATCCATTGGGACCGCAGGATTTTGGCGCTTAAGACCCCGAATTAGCTGTTCGCCGTCTATTGGCATAGTAGGCAACCAGATGCGAGCCTTCGGTCTTCGAGGGATGTCTCTGGCTGGGATAAGCTTGATCTTCAAGCCGCTCCATGCGTCGCTTATCTTAGCGACACACTCACCAAGGAAATCCTTCGAGAACCTGTCCTCGCATTTGATTACCCTATACCCTCTAACGACCTCAGCTGAGTCGAACCAGGGTACAGGAGCGCCTTCTTTTTCCGCAAGGTAGTCAAGCACCATCTGCGAGAGTTTGGCTTCGATCGCCATGCCTTCAGGATGGACTTGCCACTGGTAGAAAGCTCATCTACTAGAGCAACTTGGAGATCGTCGCTGACCACTTCGCTGACGGTACGTGAGGAAACAACAACATTGTTGCTTTTTTGTGTGGTGGAGGTGGTAGTTTTTGCCGGTTGTTTGATCTGCCTTTTAGCAACGCCGCTTTCGACTTTGCTGCGTTTGCTGGGGTGAGCCATCTCTTCTTGAGATCGGTTCCTCTTCAAGGCTTCCTGTTGGGTGTTAAGACTCGTCTTGGCGGCCTGGCGCTTGTTGTAGTCTTCAACAACAGCCTGGTACCTCAACTTGTCTGCCTGGTCACGTTCAGTGACAGTGCCTGCCTCTTCATTTTTGGCGATCTTGTTTAGAATGTAGACGGCCTTCTCGAAGTAGTGTTTATGTTGGAGGCTAGTGAATTTCTCTTGTGGATTTTGCTTGGGAGTACTCTTAGTAGTATCCTTGGCAGCATCCACAGAGGAGGAAGTAGAGGGTTGAGACATTGGTAGAGTACTTTGGCTGGTACTTACTACACTGCCTTTTGTTTCAGTGGCGTCTTGGCTTGAAGCCAGCAGCTCACCTTCTGATGAGGTGCTAATTATTTTTTTTTTTAGTTTTTTCTATATTTTTTTATTTTTATTTTGAACATTCATATTTGGTCCCACGAGTAGTACGGAAAGGAGATTCGTCCTGGCAGAGCCGATTTACCACGATAAAGCTATGATACGACAGACCTCGCCTGTGCATCTGAAAGAGCTCGTTCGCGGCTGGTTTAACCCCCAGCCTTGCATTCTTGGGCACGGTTTCCTGCGTTAAGCACTCACACCACCACTGAAATCAGGTACCTCAATCCGATGGCCAAGAGGCATATGTAAATAATACTATTGAGGAGTAAGAACCCGATACAATGCTTCTTGGCCTTGGCTAACCCCATCTTGACAACGTACAAGACTGCTGTGAAGGTTATTACCGGCTGGCACCCACGGGGAGGGTTAGGATGAGGATTTTTGCCTAGCCGGATGGTAGTCGTACTACTCGAACATTTTTTTGCTGCAACTCAGACAGAAATATTGGCACTGCGCTTAAAGGTCCTTTCAATGTCCTTTTGAAGGGTGGAGTCCAAAGCTCCAGACTTCCGTCCCGAACTTTTCACGCCATGGCATGGTGGTTAGTGTGTCTGACCACTGCGCGTGGTGTTCCCTGTTCGAATAATTGAATTAAATATGCTTCCACATATTTGACTCTTACGATTTTAGTTTGAGACACATCATAGAGAGGCGTTCAAGCATATGCTTCTTTTATTTGTTTAGTCCTCGGCGTCTGAAGGCAGAATGCACATTCTTCACTTAACTCCTTTCGGATAATGAGCATTAAGAATTGCTCTATATGTGTATATGCAATGTACATAAATAAATCTACTGCAATCATTCCGCACCTTCATAATTTTCAAAGACACGATTATCTTTATACAGGATACCGCACTTCTTTTTTTTTTTGCAACAATTATTCGTTCCATTTAGAATAAGCATCCGAAACTGGTTTCGGTGCCGTGAAATAAGGCCAAGTGAAATAAGGCCAACTTTCACCAATTTGGCCTTATTTCTCTTTTCAAAAGCGAAATGAAGCCAACTTTAATAACTTATAACTATAAGGCAGCATTGAAACCAACTACAAACTGCAAATAAAAAATTTCTTATGAGAAGATTGCAACATAACAATGTACTAGTCAACATAGCAGAAGAATTAACCGTTCGTTGAATTGACAACACAATAGTTTGTAAGCTTGATTATGCAAAATAAAGCTAAGTGAGATAACAACGTACGTTAGTAGTAGTGATTTAGTATTTCCGTTTGAATTTTGCGAGAGTTTTAGGAAAGGAAGTAGTCTCTATTACATTCCAGAAATTCGCGCGAATTTTTTACTATTATTTTCTAAAATTCTTAATGGAACAGCCAAAAGCTTTTACTATAAAGAATTTAAAATTAAGTTTTTTCCACTGTTTTCTAACACACAAATAGATTAGATGTAAGTAAAACCTATATATAGGTATGTATATAAACAAGTGGTAGCTGCAAGAATACTAACGTTAAAGGAACAATTCTTTACTTCCTTTCCAAGTTTCCGGCTCTAGGCAGGGGCAGATAGCGCACACTAAGTTAACCCTTCTTTGATAACCTAACAGAGTTAGCGGAGATAAGCATTGGGGACATTATCAGTTTCCACAATGCAACGGGGTGGATTGGAAAATGTTCCCTATCCTTATTAGTTAACGCCGGTTTTTGCATCCGACATATCACTTGAGTTTTGGCACTAAAACGGCGCTTTCGCCGATAATTCGACAATTATATTTCAGCACTTCTACCTACCTACCTACCTATATAAACAAGAACACACTTAGAACAAATTTCAGCATTCGTCCTTATTTCACTGACTTGAAGAGAAATTAAGCCAGTTTTATCAATTGAAAGCGCAATAAGAACAAATTGGCGTTATTTCACCTTATCAAAGTGAAATAAGACCAACTGTTGAAATTTGGCTTTATTACACTTTTCGAAAGCGAAATAAGGCCAATTTCTTAAAGTTGGCCTTATTTCACTTGGCCTTATTTCACGGCACCACTGGTCTCTAGTTTGCGCTTACATACTCTTCTTGTGGCAGTTGCTAGTCGGTACAATATTGATATTGAGTGGGTATTCTCACCACATTTCAAGTTATAGTCCATCAAAGTGGGTGACCTCTTATTTGGAGGTGTAACCACTTTAAACGGTATAACTTCTAAACTATTATAGGTACAAAAATAGTTTTATACATTTTGGAAAGACATATAGTAGCGCATATAAGTTTCAAACACATTGGGTACAGTTGTGCAGTTACAAAAAAGTTATGGCTCCTTAAACTCAAAATAATGAAAATTTGTTGTTCCATTTTTTCACTTAAAATGCATTTTTCTCAAAATTTTTACTCAGTATTTTTTTTTTATGAAATTTTTATCCCTCATTTCCCTCAGAAGTTGTAGTAAAGGCCATTTTTTGTCAGGCAAAAATAGTCAAAAAGAAGTGTAGGTACCTACTGAATTAGTCTTAAAACAGAACAGTTTATGGAATGTTTATTGCAATTGTTCGAAGTGCCTTCCTTCCATTTGAATACACTTTCGGGCGCGTTTAAGCATTTCGGCTGGCAGATTAACGAGCAGCAAATTTCTTCTCATCTCTTCTGAAGCGGCACTATTTTTTTCTTGGAGATCTTGCAGACTCGAGATTTCTCTTAAATAAACTTTTTCTTCCATAGCACCCCAGAAGAAGAAATCCATGGGTAATAGATCAGGAGATCTGGGTGGCCAAGGGTTGTGGCCAAACCGACCAATCCACTGTTCGTTAAAAGTATGGTTGAGGAACGAAGTTATTCTGCTGCTACTGTGACAAGGTGCTCCATCTTGTTGAAAGAACATCGCCCTTCTCTGAACAAGAGGAACATCTTCAAGGAGCTCCGTTAATCGTTCTCCAAGATTCCGTTCCGCGTATTCACGTTTTGAATACATTTTGTGGGGATCTGCAGTTACCTTACAGAGCAAAATGTCGATTGAAAATCAGTTAAAACAAAATTACGGTACATTTGCAAATTTGTGATAATTCTTTGTTACGCTTTTTTTTCTATTCGACAATTAGCTGTTAACTGCATTGCTCAGAGGTACGTTAGTTTATTCTTCTTCTTCCTTTTATCAAATGTTCAAAATATTCTTGTACATATCACCAGTTATTTTGCCCTCAAAATGAAAAATCGGACCAATTTCGGATAACGTGAATCATTTCCAAACCATCGTAAAAAAAATCTAACATTTAAATCACGATTATTGAGACACTCGAAATGTCTCGAATTTCTGTGTTTGTTGGGCGTACGTTTGTCCTCTAATCCGTTCTAGATTCGAGAGGTCATTATTGACTTTCGGTCACTATATGTGTGGCTAACTCTAAAAGGGGACTGCACCATTTCTGGTTGTTACTTTTTGACATGAAAGTATTATACTCGTACGTCATGATTTCAGTTAAAGAATCATATTTAAAAGATAGCATTTCGCTAGTTCAGGGTTTTATCAAATTTCTATTAATTACAATACAATCCAATTTCGTAAATTCAGCTGAACTTAATTAGTGACATTCATTAACTCTTAATTAGCACCAATAGAAATAAAGTAATTCAATTTGCGTTCGCACTTCCAAAATCTATTATCGGCGTTTGCTAAAATAAATAATATTCCTCTTCTTTTATCTATTCCTATTTGAAATGAATTCAGACAAAAAAACAAAATTTCCCGCACTGATATCCTACCCTGTGCATATTTTTAAGGTGAACTTAAATTTATTCCTTAAACTATAGGTAGATATGCACTCCAGTGTCCGGGTTAGTGGTGCAGCTTTTGTTATTAGATTAGCATACAAAGTGAGCTGGTGAATAGGATTCATTTAATTAGCTATTTATTGTAAAATTGAGTTCATTGAAAAACTTAATTACTTCATATCAGCAAATACTAGTAGGTATGGAAAATTGTGAGTAAAACAAAAGCAATTCCACTGCAGTTCCAATGCTGAAAAGTTTTAAATGTTGGTCAGTATGAAAGTAAATACCTTTCGTTATATTTGTTGCATTATAATTACTATGATCATTTTTGTTTTATTTTATCCAACCATGGTGTTGGTATTTAATCTCTCGATAAAGTCTACTATTGTTTTATTATTTGAAATGTACTCTAATAAGGTACTAACAAAATGCATTAAAAAAAATAAAATTTGCAATTTAGTTGCTCTCATTAAAATTTGCAATTAGATGGATACTACGCCAACGTTCATATGCACACACATTACATACATACAATTGAATGCATAGTGCTTCAGTTAAGCACTGGTATATTAATTACGCACCCACCCGACGCAATCTATTCCAACATTCAGATTTTTATACTGTTGTAGCTAATACTAGTCTAACAAAAACCAAAAATCAATATACCTGTATATTTGTTTGCACTTTAGTTTATTTTAGACGGAACATCATTGGCGATTTTATTGCGTGCAAATTACAATGGAATTAGCTACCTAAATATCGCCTAAGAGATCCTATTTCACTCTTATACATACCTATATATTGGCTTTGTCGATGAATTGATTTGGAGATATCACATCTGTTTTAAGCCTGGAAAAATAACAGCTGACCAAATTTTTATTTTGCGCCAAATCATGAACAGTATCAAAGAATATCTAAAACGTCTCCACTACTTGTGTATTGATTTTAGAGCAGCATATGGTAGCGTAAACAAGTTTACCTGCCACATCTAGTTTTATTTTAGTATTCTTCCTACAAGAAATTATTTTGCAGAATAACGATTGAAGCACCCTTCCCCATCAGAGGTTTGAGAAATGTAGTTGATACTCACTGGCCAACACGAATTAGTCTAAATGCAATTGGAATCCAATAAAAATCAGGTCGAAGATTTTTGAATTAGACAATAACTTTAAAAGCAAAAAATCAACCCAGAGGTTTTTTTTTTAAATCTTCTTCAGCGCTAAGTTTAAAGCTATTAAACGCTGTGAAGATGGCTTCAGCAGCAAATGCAGTTCAGCCTACGAAAGAAAAATGAAAAGCTACCCTACTTACTACCTAAGCTTCATTTGAAAGTGCAGTCTTACTGCATTTAAGAATTTTTCTGATATTCTGATATTCCATGCGAATGATACGGAAAAAGTAATTCTAAATTCAACTTATTATGACTTTATGTATGATTTTAGAAGTGCTCATGTGGGACAAAATTGAGGCATCAACCGTTGATTAGTCACTGTTATTCTGTATGCCAATATGTCCCGGAACTGAAAAATTTGAAAAAGTCGCAGAAAAAGGGTCACGGAGCAAAAAAATTGCAACAAAAACAAATAATGTGAAAATTTAACGGCGTGAGAACATCATATCCATTGAAATGAAAAACTTAGAAGCTAATATAAAAGGTTAGGATTGCAAGCGACTAAGAAAGGTCTCATAGGAGCAGCATCTCCCGATAGGTGCTGGTCCGCTAAGTAACGAGAAAGAGCCACTGCAGCCGAAAACCTAGCAGCTCTGTTAGTACGTCCTACTCCCACTACCTCGTGGTGCCATCCGGGAATTTCGTCGGAAATTGCTAACGGAAGAGGACGAATGGCGAGCTTCCTGCGCCAAAAAAACAGGATAAGTGTCGGTTAATCTGTGGCCCAGCGAGCCGCAACCGTAAAAAAACGAATTGCTCCGAAACAGAAACTAACGCCTCGGATAGGGACTGATAATTTGTTGATGGCCTTTGGCTATCGAACACGGACAACGATCCGATTCTGGAATGCTAAGACCCTCCTGGACTCACTCAAGGAAGGGCCTTATAACGCCAGATTCATCCAATTGGAGCGCGAATTCGCACAGTATAAAATCGACTTCTTAGGGCTGAGCGAGATAAAATGGTACGATGTTGGGGAATACATCTCCCAACAAAAAGCACTGTCATGTTCTACTCTGGTAAACCAGCTGGAAGTGCACGGAGTTCCGGCGTAGGACTTATGCTAACTCCAGCAGCACGTAGTAGCCTTATATTCTGGAAACCCCATAATGACCGGATATTGACAGTTAGCTTCCAGAGTAGAGTTAGAAAAATTACCATCATACAGTGTTATGCTCCGACTCTAGGCGCGACTGAGGATGAAAAGGATGATTCTTATAGCCACTTAGGCGCCGCCTACAACCTAATGGGGATATCGTAATCGTGATGGGAGATCTCAATGCCGCGGTGGGTAGCGACAACACCATGCTTAAGCACGTGATGGGAGTTCACGGTGTGGGAGACCATAATGACAATGGTGAGGGGTTTGTGGACTTCTGCAATACCAACCGCCTATCCATCAGGGGTACGCTGTTTAAGCATAACACCTGCTACAAGATCAGTTGGGTCTCTACTGATAGGCAACGAACATCCGACCAGATCGACCACATTGCGATCGATTGCCGCTTTAGAAATTGTCCCCTGGACGTCCGAAACAGACGCGGAGCTGACGTCGGACAAGAACGAGATCACCATCTTATGGTAGCTCATTTACGCCTTCGTACTGCATCCGTCAACAGCAACCGCTCAAACCTACTTAACATCACCAGGTTTAATATCGACAGGCTCAAGGTTCCCCAAGTGCGCCAACAGTTCAGCGACCATCTTGCCTTAGAAGCAGAAGCAATCCGCAGCATATTGCAAGAGAACATGGGTGACCACTGGAGTGCTGTGAAAAATGCTTTTGCGACTAGGGCACGCACGTATGAGCATATTTGCTGCATCCGCTAATACGGAGAGCTTGGGATAGTGAACAATTTCCACAGGAGTGGAAAAGGGAGATGATCATTAAGCTGCCAAAGAAGGGTAACTTGATAAAGTGCGGTAACTGGAGAGGTATATGTGTTCTTCTAGCTGTAGCCAAAATAATAGCTAGAATAATTCTAGAACGAATTAAAGAACATTCAGATTCAACTCTCGATGTTGAACAGGCAGGGTTTCGCGCTGGATCCTCCTGCATCGACCACATAAACACCTTACGGATCATAATCGAACAATGCGTTGAGTATAGGTCTCCGCTACATTTACTGTTTATCGACTTCGAGAAGGCCTTCGACAGCTTGAACCGAGATGCTATCTGGTTGGCCTTGCGCAGGAGAGGCATTCCAGAAAAACTTATAGCTATTATCAAGGCTACATACGAGGGTGGCAATCGTCACGTCGTGCACAATGGTAAGGTGTCGGAGGATTTTGAAGTCCGAAGTGGAGTACGTCAAGGGTGCATACTGTCCCCACTATTGTTCTTGGTTGTTAACAGCGATGTACTCCGTGCAGCATTGACGGAAGCTAATTATGGAATTCGTTGGACTATGACATCTTACCTTAAACACCTAGATTACGCTGACGATATTTGTCTACTTTCACATCGGATAATGGATCTTCATTTGATGGCCCAAAATCTAGAAGCTGAGGCAAACAAAGTGGGGCTAAAAATAAACAAAACGAAAATAAAAGCCCTGAGTACTCCCAATACCCGCGCTCAACTTAACATTGCCGGACAGGAAGTCGAGAAAGTTGATAATTTTCAATATTTAGGAAGTGTCGTCTTGGCTAATCGCGGTGGCACCGAACTGGATGTGTGCAGCAGAATCGGGAAGGCTAAAGCTACGTTCGGAATGCTATCCAAAAGCTAGAGAAGAAATGTTATCAGGTTAAGAACTAAGCTACGACTGTTCTGCTCCAACGTAGAATCAGTGGTGCCTTATGGATGCAGTACTTGGAAGGTGGACACCATTAACACACGCAAGCTGCAAGTCTTCGTAAACAAATGCTTGAGAATCATCTTGAGGATATTTTGGCCGAATCACATCTCCAACAAACAACTTTATACGAGAACGGGCCAAGAACCTATAAGCATTACTATACGTAGAAGAAAGTGGCAATGGATTGGACACACCCTACGGCGCGAAGACAACTCCATTGCGAAATACTTACTTACTTAGGTGGCGCTACAGTTCGGGGTGAACCTGGGCCTCAACCAACAAGCCTCTCCATTTAGCTCGGTCTTTAGCTAATTGCCTCCAGTTGCGCACTCCAAGTAGGTCGAGGTCCCCTTGAACTTGTGCGCGCCACCTACGGCGATAATTCCCTCTACTGCGTCGTCCCTCGGGGTTAGATTCGAAGACTCTGCGGGCCGGAGCGTTGGTGTCCATTCGCTCTACATGTCCTAGCCATCTCAGACGTCCAATACGCAGTTTTTTGACTAGGTCGATGTCGCTGTACAGCTCGTATAGTTCGTGATTGAATCTTCTCCTCCAAAACCCGTCAACGCAAACGGGACCAAAAATCTTACGAAGAATTTTTCTCTCGAAGCGACCAAGGATATCTTCATCCTCTTTTAATAAAGTCCATGTTTCAGCGCCGTAAAGCAGGACTGGGATGATCAAGGTCTTATATAGAGTCTCCTTAGTTGCTCGAGAGAGGGCTTTACTGTTGAATTGCCTTATAAGCCCAAAAAAACAGCGATTGGCAAGAGTTATTCTTCGATTGATTTCTGCGCTGATTTTGTTTGCTGAATTTATAGCAGAGCCAAGGTAGACAAAGTCCCTTACTACCTCGAAGTTATAGCTGCCCACGGTGACGTTTTGTCCAATTCGTCGATGTTGGTTATCCCTTCTAGTTGACAGCATATACTTGGTTTTGCCCTCGTTTATCGCCAAACCCATTTTGGCCGCTTCCGCCTCAATGCTTGCAAAAGCACCGGTGACAGCCCGCTGAGATCTTCCGATAATGTCTATATCGTCGGCGTATGCAAGCAGTTGTACAGACTTGTAATAGATTGTGCCTCCGGTGTTGGCTTGTGAGTTCCGCACAATCCGTTCAAGTACAATATTGAAGAAGTCACATGACAGCGCGTCACCTTGTCTAAAGCCTTTTTTGACATCAAAGGTCTCGGTGAGGTCATTACCGACCTTGATGGAGCAGCGAGCGTTCTCCATCGTCAGCCTGCACAGGCGGACAAGTTTGGCAGGGATGTCAAAACTAGACATGGCTCTATAAAGCTCTTCTCTATAGATGCTGTCGTAGGCGGCCTTGAAATCGATAAAGAGGTGGTGAGTATCGATTTGGAATTCTTGGGTTTTCTCCAGGATCTGCCGAAGTGTGAAGATTTGATCGATGGTGGACTTTCCTGGCCTGAAACCGCACTGATAGGGTCCAATCAGGCTGTTGATAAAAGGTTTCAGGCGTTCACACAATATCGCAGAAAAGATCTTGTATGCGATGTTGAGGAGACTGATGCCTCTATAGTTGGCGCAGTTGAGGGGGTCTCCTTTCTTGTGGATCGGGCAAACGATGCTGAGATTCCATTCTTCAGGCATACACTCCTCTGACCAAATATTAGAAATGAGTTGGTGTATGCACTCTACCAATTCATCCCCAGCTGCCTTGAAAAGTTCGGCCGGTAAACCGTCAGGTCCAGCAGCCTTGTTCGATTTTAGCTTGGATATTGCTATCCTCACTTCGTTTTGGTCAGGTGGACGGAAATTTTGACTATCATCGTCCATGTTGAATGGTTCATTCTGCCTGACAGCGGGATGTTGGTCTTCGTCGCCGTTATACAGTCTGCAGAAGTAGTTTTTCCATATTCTCAGCACCGACTGTGATTCTACTACGAGGTTTCCATTCTCATCTCTACAGGTTTCTGTACGGGTATTACTTCTCTGACACGTTCTTTTTACCTTTTGGTAAAACTTCCGTACATTGTTCCTGGAGTATAGACTCTCGATATTCTCAAACGCGCGCTTCTCATGCTCTTTCTTCTTCTTTTGGAGAAGCCGATGTTCTTCCCGTCTCTTTTGCTCATAGAGCTCACGAGCAGCTCTCGTCTTCCTTTGCAGCGCCGCTTTGTATGCCTCTTGTTTTGCTGCATGCACTCGCCGGCATTCTTCGTCAAACCAGGGGTTTCGCGGTGGTGGTCGAGCGAAACCCAGCACATCAGTCGCGGCGTTTCTGATGGCATGTTGGCAGCGTTGCCACTGGTCTTCGGTACTTGATGCTGGCGGCAAAGGGGTGATTGAGAGATTTCGGGATACGCGTTCAGCGAAGAGTCTGGCGGTCTCTTGCGATTGTAGCTTTCCGACGTTAAATTTTCTCACAGTGATTCTTCTTTGTTGCTCAGATTGGGATATCCGCATTCGTACCTTGGCTACAACAAGGAAATGATCCTAGTCTATGTTGGCCGCTCGGAAGGTCCGGACATCCAGAATACTGGAGGCATGCCTTGCGTCGATCGCAATATGATCAATTTGGTTGATCGTGACATGATCATTGGACCGCCATGTCTGCTTATGAACATCGAGATGAGGAAACCATGTGCTTGCTATGGTGACATTTCGCTCCACAGCGAAATCAATTAGCCTTAGTCTGTTATCAGACGTGGTGTCGTGTAGGCTATGCTTACCGACTGCTCTACCGAAGACGTCCTCCTTTCCTATTTTGGCGTTAAAATCGCCCAATACGATCTTAACGTCGTATTTAGGACATTGCTCGTATGTTTTGTCGAGGAGCTCGTAGAAACACTCTTTGGAGGCAGGGTCCTTTTCTTCTGTGGGGGCATGAACACATATTAGGCTTATGTTAGCGAATTTAGCCTTGATCCGGATAGTCATAATACGCTCGCTCACGTGTCGGAAGCTTAAGACTTCTTGCCTAAGTCTGCCGCGTATGACAAATCCGCATCCGAATAAGCGTTGCCTGTTGCCTCTGTAGCAATCACCGTAGTAGATGTCACAGTTTTTCATCTTCTTTTTGCCTGGCCCATCCCATCGCACTTCCTGGATGGCGGTAATATCTGCTTTATAGCAGTCTAGGGCCTCTGCTAGTTGTTCGGCTGCACGTGGTCTGTAAAGGGACAGAACATTCCACGTACAGATCCGAAGGTCGTTGTCCTTATTTCGTTTGCTGGGGTCGTCATTAGTTGGGTCATCCTTATCCGAGGCTTTTGGTTGTTTCGGAACCATGCGAAATACGCCATGCAGTGGAATCTGCTCACCCATGCACGCAGAATAGCGGGCGCCCTAGGCAAACGTGGCGCAGAACAGTTGAGGAGGAATCGAGCTCTTCAGGAATGAGTTGGAGGCAGCTCAAACGCATTGCAGAACTTCGAACACGGTGGCGCGCAGGCGTGGTTGACGCTCTATGCCCCCCGAGGGGTTAAGGGATCTAAGTAAGTAAGTAATATAAAAGCTTGCATTCCACAAAAAAAAAAAAAAAAACATAAATAAATAATTTAACAAAAAAAAAAATACGCAATAGGAGGAAAAATAAATTATATTAAATTAAATGAGTACAAAAAGAACATATTTGATTATGCAAGAATAAATAATAATTGCGTTTTCTTGGCATTTCATGCCTTTTTTTATCTTAAGTTAAGAGCAAGCAGTTCATCACATGTCTCAATATTTAATTTGAACTAGCGGCTACCCGGCGTGCATTGCTGCGCCTGTCTGCGCCTGTTTCACTCAAAATGCAGTTGTGGATAATCTGCTGGACCGGTTTTAACCAAACTTCACCCTCGGGCCAATACCGAAGATTTACTGAAAATACCCACCACCTCTTTATCGATTTCAGGGCCGTCTATGACAGCATTTATAGAGAAGAGCTTTATAGAGCCATTTCTAGTTTTGACATCCCTGCCAAACTTGTCCGTCTGTGCAGGCTGACAACGGAGAACGCTCGCTACTCCATCAAGGTCCGTAATGACCTCACCGAGACCTTTGATGTCAAAAAAGCTCTTAGACAAGGTGACGCGCTGTCATATAATTTCTTTAATATTGTACTTGAACGGATTGTGCGGAACTCACAAGCCAACACCAGAGGTACAATCTATTACAAGTCTGTAAAACTGCTTGCATACGCCGACGATATTGACATTATTGGAAGAACTCAGAGGGCTGTCACCGGTGCGTTTGCAAGCATTGGGGCGGAAGCGGCTAAAATGGGTTTAGCGATAAACGACGGCAAAACCAAGTATATGCTATATATATGCAACAAGAAGGGACCACCAACACCGACGAATTGGACAGAACGTCACAGTGGGCAGTTATAACTTCGAGAAAGTAAGGGACTTTAGCGTGGCAAAATCGCATCATCACCTCCCCTTGGTGCCCGCTGGATGGCTATCTGATAGTGAACTAACGATGAGCGTATGCTGAGTCTAACGATATATGTGTAGCTGAATACTCACACCTGCGGAAGCACATCTGGGTGAACTTCAGCGCACATATATTTAACCGGACGCGACATCACTTGTTGACCTGATCGGCTGACATATGCGTCTCAGAAGTCTAGCAAGAGCTCCTCAGAAGGAGGACGTGCGGCGGATGAACTCTCTCGATGGAATCAACGGTGACGCCTACAGACCAGCGGATACCTTACCGGAACTAATTCAACATATTTGGAGCTGAGGTCTGTAAGGATTTTCAATACTACGTCAGGGTATTGAAAAAGAGATGGTGCCGGATGAACCCTTAATGGGCCAATGGCAGCGCTCATATCCCCGAAGCGGATTACTGACATCGGTATATCGGGCCCCTCGTCCTAGGGGTTGCAAAAACAAACGGATCTGGTCCTCCAGGTTGGGGGTTGTGCCGTCGGATTAACTTCCCTACCACGTAAAAAACTTTCGGTTACGAAGCAACCAACAGCCTCGGATACGGATGATTCTACTGTTAACGACCCATGCAAACGTAAAAAGGACAACGATCTTCGTGTCTGCACATGGAATGTTAGGTTCCGCTACAAACCACGTGCAGCCGAACAACTTGCGGAGGCCCTAGAGTGTCTCAAAGCAGACATAACCGCCATCCAAGAAGTGGGATGGGATGGGCCGGGCAAAAGGAATATGAAAAACTGCGACATCTACTACGGCGATTGCTACAGACAAGAAGGTCAGCGTCTATTCGGGTGCGGATTTGTCATTGGAGGCAGACTTAGGCAAGAAGTTTTGAGTTTCCGGCATGTGAACGAGCGCCTTATGACTATCCGTATCAAGGCTAAATTTGCCAACATTAGCCTAATATACGTTCACGCCCCTCACGAGGAGAAGGACGACGTGACAAAGGATGACTTCTACCAGCTCTTGGACAAGACATATGAGCAATGGCCTAGCCACGACGTTAAAATTATCCTAGGTGATTTTAACGCAAAGCTAGGAAGAGAGGACGTCTTTAGTAGCGTGGTCGGAAAGCACAGCCTGCACGACATCACATCCGGCAACGGACTCAGGCTAATCGACTTTGCAGCGGAACGAAACTTTGTCGTAGATAGTACGCAGTTCCCACGTCTCGACATTCACAAAGGAACATGGCTCTCCTTTGATCGAAAAACTGTCAACCAAATTGATCACATTGCGATCGACGCAAGGTACTCTTCCAGTATTCTGGGTGTCCGGACTTTCCGAGGAACCAACGTGGACTCGGATCACTACCTAGTTGTAGCCAAGGTACGGATGCGGATATACAGAACGGAGCGAAATCAACGAAATACTGTAAGGTAATTTGACGTCGGGCGGCGACAATGGCAAGAGACCGCCAGAGCCTTTACCGATCGAATTTCTCTTAATCATAATCTAAGTCCTATGCCGCCAGCAGTAAATGCGGAGGATCAGTGGCAGCGTTGCCAACAAGCCATCAGAGATGCCGCCTCTAATGTACTGGGTTTCTCTCGGCCACTACAACGAAGCCTCTGGTTTGATGAGGAATGCCGGCAAGCACATGCAGCTAAACAAGAGGCGTGCAAAGCGGCGCTGCATAGAAGGACTAGAGCTGCTTACGAGCTCTACGTGCGCAGGAGAAAAGAGGAACATTGACTTCTCAGACAGAAGAAAAAGAAGCATGAGAAGCGCTCGATCGCGGAGATTGAGAGACTTTATTGCAGGAATGATGTTGGAAAAATTTACCAAAGGGTAAAAAGAATATGCCAGGGTTTCAAAGCCAGAACATACGCCTGCAGGGACGAAAATCGTAACATAACACGGTGCTGAGATTATAGAAAGGGCACTTCTGCAGACTGTTAACGGCGATGATGACCAATATTCCACTGTCAGGCAGAATGAGCCATTCAACAGTCACGATGGCAGTCAAGATTTGCGTCAACCCGATCAAAATGAAGTGAGGATATCGATATCTAAAATCAAATCCAACAAAGCTGCTGGAGCCGACGGCCTTTTCAACGCAGGAGGAGATGAGTTGGTAAGGAGCATGCACCAGCTCATCTGTAAAATCTGGTCGGACGAAAGTATGCCCGATGAATGGAACCTCAGCATCGTTTGCCCGATCCTGAAGAAAGGAGACCCTCTGACCTGCGCCAATTACAGAGGTATACGTCTTCTTAACATCGCATATAAGATCCTGTCTGCCGTATTATGTGAATGCCTAAAACCGATCGTCAACAACCTGATAGGTCCTTATCAATGGAGTCTCAGGCCGGGAAAGTCCACCATTGACCAAATATTCACACTACGGCAGATCTTGGAAGAAACCCAAGAATATAAAATCGATACGCACCACCTCTTCATCGATTTCAAAGTTGCCTATGATAGCGTGTATATAGACGAGGTATACAGAGCCATGTCTAGTCTTGGCATCCCTGCTAAGCTCGTCCGTTTGTGCAGAATGACGATGGAGAACTCTCGCTGCTCCATCAAAGTCGGTAAGAACATCACCGAACCGTTCGATGTCAGGAAAGGTCTTAGACAAGGTGACACGCTATCATGCGATCTCTTTAACATAGTACTTGAAAGAATTGTACGAAACTCACAAGCCAACACCGGAGGTACAATCTTTTACAAGTCAGGATGACTACTTGGTTATGCCGATGACATTGATATAATCGGAAGAACTTAGCGGGCCGTCAATGGTGCATTTACGAATATTGAGATCGAGGCAACAAAGATGGGTCTAGCGGTCAATGAAAGCAAAACAAAATATATGCTGTCTACAAAAAAGTACACCCAACATCGGCGTCTTGGACAGAACGCCAGAATAGACAGATATAATTTTATATAATAATAATACATATATATATAATATAATTTTATAGTAAAGGATTTTGCCTACCTAGGCTCTATGGTGAACTCCGCAAATGACATCAGTAGGGAGATCACACGAAGAATTACTCTTGTCAATCGTTGTTTCTATGGGCTAAAACGGCAATTGCGTAGCAAAGCCCTATCTCGAACTACTAAGGTGACTCTCTATAAGATACTAATCATCCCAGTCCTGCTGTATGGCGCAAAGGCATGGGCTTTGACAAAACCGGATGAGGATGCCCTTGGAGAAAAGTTTGTCGAGCGATCTTTGCTCCCGTCTGCATAGACGGTGGGTAGGGGAGAAGGTACAGTGCCGAACTGTATGGCCTGTACAAGGACATCTACTTAGCCAGAAGAGTTCACATACAGCGACTAAGATGGCTGGGTCATTTGGAGCGGATGGAGCCCAACGTTCCCGCCGAGAAAGTCTTCGAATCCACCCCGAATGAACGACGCAGTAGAGGACTACCTCGCGGTAGATGGCGCAAACAAGTGGAGGGGGACCTCAACCAACTTGGCGTGAGCAACTGGAGGCAGCTGGCTCGTAACCGTGCTGGCTGGAGAGGATTGTTGGTTGAGCCCCAGGTCCACCCCGGACTGTAGCGCCATCTAAGTAAGTAAGTAAGGGACTTTATCTACCTTGGCTCTGCTATAAACTCGAAAAACAAGATCAGCGCAGAAATCAATCAAAGAATAACTCTTGCCAATTTTTTGTTGGCTTATAAGGCTATTCAACAGTAAAGCTCTATCTCGAACAACTAAGGGTATTCTGATGTGCGCAACTGGAGGCAATTAGCTAAAGACCGAGCTTAAATGAGAGGCTGTTGGTTGAGGCCCAGGTTCACCCCGAACTGTAGCGCCAACTAAGTAAGTAGGTACACATCATTTTCAGCGCCACTCTGCCGCTTTAAATAACGTAATGAATACGTGATTATATAAGCCCATAAAACATCGCCAAACTGATCGAACGATCTAACCGAATTGGTTCGAGTCTAGTTAGTAATTCTGTTATAATCTAGTTTATAAAGGGCTACTCAAAATAAATATGAGTACAGTTTGATATCTGCAAATAAAGAGAGTGTGTATTACAAGCGAGCAGTTGCTTTCTTTCCGTCGTTACTGTGGAATTCCTCCACCATCCGTCTGTGAATTGTCTAATGATGATGACGATGACAAGGAGGACCACAGATCAGAGTATGAAATTCTAAACGAGGAGCTGAATAAATCTCGCAGCATTTTTAAGAAAAAAGAAGAAATCGCAAGATTGAAAAAACAAAAACACGAACTTCAAAAGCATGAGGCAGCAACCAACGGTAAATCAGCTGCGGCTTGTAACTACAAGGACATCGAGGACCCATTACCAGCATTTAGTGGAGACGACAATTTACCCGTGCAGTGATTGTTTGAGCAGTTTGAGGAATGCTCCGGAATCCTGAAATTAGACGATAGGACAAAATTTCTGTTCGGGAAAAGGCTGCTCACAGGTACAGCAAAATTATCAATTACAACGCTAATAATGTGATTGAATTAATTGTCGAGACAGCTATTCAATCAATAATATCAAGAGGCCCACCACACAATTTCCAAGCGCGCAGCATTCCACCGAAGCAACCAGAGAACAACGGATTTCCCAGTCAGACCCACAGCAGGGCCCGCCCACGATTCGAAGGTAAGAAAGGACCAACATTCTTTAAGTGCGGAAAGCAACGACATATTTCACCGAACTGCACAGCCAAGAATTCAGTAATGATGTTGCAGCAGAAAAACAGTATTCTACTTGGAGCTCGAGAAACTTTGGATTGTTACCAGAGCAATACAACACTAAGGCTATACAGTCAGCTAGCAACGAATTTGAAAGAAACATTAGCTATCGGTTCTTCAGTGGATATCTTAACTACATTGTTGTCGCTGTTGGACTCTGGGAGTCCCATCAGTTTTATTCAGACGCAATACCAACCACCGTTTATGATATCAACACTAGAAATGGGAAGTCATCGGTACTGTGGAGTAAACAATAGCCATCTGGATGTCCTGTGCAGTATTAGTAGTATCGTTTCCTATGAAAGTTCTTATATAAATTTACAACTTTTAGTAATTCAGAATTATTCTATGAGTTATCCTGTCATTTTAGAAAGGGATTTTTTGGGAAAAATTGATTTGGTATTGTAAAAAAGAAATCCAAAGCATTCAGCTGGGTATAATCAAGATCTCCACGCAACATCTGATGTACAAGTTAATTAAAATACCACTTGGTGGCTTGGTTGTCGACTATTTCTATTCACAACACTTTCACTGATTCTAAGCTTGGTTATCGCTTGAGTTCACTCGAGGTTTGTGTTAACTGGAATTTTTACAGTGTCACAGAATGCAGCTCCATTTTGGGCGCCAGTTAATTAAAATACCACACGATTTACTAAAAAAAATCGCAAAGCAGAATGCTTTTATTGACCTTTATTGCTTCGCAAATACTTAAAAACTGTTCTGACAAATATTCAATCACTTATATTTATTACCTAATTTTCCCTAACTCAGGTTCTGCTGTTGTTTGCTGTCGTGGGAACGATTCGATGCGCATTGATTGCACCAGACACTTGGTCAGCATTTCCGTTCCTCGGGGTTCGCGTGTGCAGGTGTTGTTTGCACCGTCTGCTAGTGTTAAGTCTTCCCCTCTTAAATGCGATTGTCCACAATCGCTAAAAATATGGGAGGTTGTTAAACTTTTGCTTTAGCATCTCAAGATGTTGGGGCGCGTTAGGTGATACGATCGTTCTTGGTTCGGGATGTTTCTCATGGATCTTTTCTTCTGGAATTTGGATGGTGACCTTGGTATTGTTTCGTTTAGGTTAGGCTTGCGGATCGTGGTTATTATGGCGGGTATTCCGAGACAGATGATGAGCGAGTAGGTGGTTACTTGATGTGCGTTTTTCTCTGTTTGTAATAGTCGGATTTCATTTGTGTTGTTCCTAAACAATGTCTTTGGAATTACAAATGGATAGAGAGTTATAACTTTTACATGTATTTGCTGTTCCATACATCTCTTCATTATTTCTAAGAATTACATCAAATAAAATTTCTGTTACAATATTATTCCTTTTTACTGGTTTAATCACAAGACTTTCATAAATTTCATTTGTAGTTAAAGGAATGTTTACAATATAGAGCATTATTGAACTATATCTTATGGCTTTTACTTCTGAGAAATCTAAAGCTTCTTCTATTGTGTTATAGGGCAACTATTGTTTATTTAAAATATTTGAAATATTTGATAATACCTAATTTAGCCCAGTGGATGGCATAGTTAATATTTTCTATTTCTTCTTTTACAAGTTTTATTTTGTATTGCACATTTGTTATTACTTTAAAACTTAATTTATTGTCTTCTTTTAACAATCTCTGTATTTCATTTTGAACTTTAGTGATATTATTCATTCTCTAATTGCAATTGATTTATGACAACCCGCTTGCTATTATATTTAGAACGTATGTGATTTTTTCTTTAATGGTGACAAAATCGTCATGGTCTGGATTGCCAGCAATCCATTTCCATGCGCTGCCGATGAGATTTAAAGAACGTTTTGTTATTCGCGGTTTGAAGTTATGCAAGAGATCTTTAATTTGTTGCAACTCATGTGATAGCAAAGGAAATGTGGTATGGTTTTGGGTTGATTCAAGGTTAAGGATTGCGGTTATTGTGGATATGAATCTGCTATCAAAGATTGATTCAGACCCCAAGCTAACACTCAGTGATTTGGCAAACGAATGTAATCGAATATTAACCTTAAAAAGTGACATGGAATTAGTAGGAAATGGGAATGGTCATGTTCATCACGAACCAGTGGTGAAAACTGTGCAAAAAACCATTAAAGCGAAGCGGCAAACCCCGAAAAATGCGTGCTGGTATTGCGGGGGAATGCACTACGCCGACAAATGCTGGTACAAAGCACACAAATGTACTGACTGCGAAAAGGTGGGACATAAAGAGGGCTTTTGCAGTAGTGAAAGGAATAAGAGTAAGGAGAAAAGTAAAGAGAACACTAAAAGCAGAAACAAAAATCGAAATAGCGGGCATAAGACAAGAGTAAGCAGCATATTCTCAGTGTCCAAGGTAGATTACGATGCACACCGAAAGTACATCAACGGTAAACCGGTTCGTCTGCAGATCGACACAGCATCTGATATTACTATTATTTCGGAGGAGAGCTGGAGGAAATTGGATTCGCCCAAAACTACACCGACATCGCATTACGCACGAAATGCCAGTGGAGAATCACTTCCATTGATAGCGAAATTACAATGCCAGATTTCCTTTCAGGGGAAAGACTTTTTTCATCATTGTTTCATTTCAAAAATTCCTCATCTTAATATTTTGGGCATAGATTGGATAGAATGTCTTCAGCGCTTTGACGTACCTATCAATTCCATCTGTGCACGTGTGAAATTAACCCCACCATCAAGTTTCTATGAAGTGTTATCTGAGTTAAAGATTCGGTACGCCGACGTATTCGATGAAGCGTTAGGAGAGTGCACTAAGGCAGAAGCAACTCTCCATTTAAAACCAGGTTCCAGGCCAGTTTTCAAACAAAAACGCCCGGTGCCATACGCATCCTTACCAGCGATCGATGCTGAAATTGGACGACTTGAAAAGCAAGGTGTCTTGAAAAGGGTAGATTTTTCCGATTGGGCAGCGCCAATTGTCGCTGTTAAAAAGGCGAACGGGAATGTTCGAATTTGTGCAGATTTCGCAACAGGACTGAACGAGGCACTGCAGTCAAATCAATACCCACTGCCTTTACCAGAAGAAATTTTGCGGAGGTAAATTTTTTTCAGTAATTGATTTGTCTGACGCTTATCTGCAGGTTAGAGTGAATGAAGCATCACAGCCGCTATTGACAATCAACACCCATCGAGGGCTGTTTCAATATACACAGGTCCCATTTGGTGTGAAGTGCGCCCCTGGCATATTTCAAAATATAATGGATTCGATGTTGGCGGGTATTGATGGGGCAACAAGTTATATTGATGACATAATCGTTCCTTCAAGATCAGCAGAAGAACACACGGTTAAGTTGCAGGAAGTGTTCCAACGATTGAAGGATTGGGGATTCCGGGTGAAGTATGAGAAATGTTCATTTTTCCTTGCAGAAGTTACGTACCTCGGATTTATAATCGATCAGCATGGTCGTAGACCGGACCCTTCACGAGCAACTGCAATTGCAACTATGCCTGAACCAACAGATGTCCCAAAACTACGTTCCTTTCTAGGTATGATAAATTTTTATGGACAATTCATTAGCAATATGCGGCAAATCAGGGCGCCGCTAGACAAACTTTTACGCAAGAATGCAGATTTCCACTGGTCAAAAGAATGTCAAATTGCGTTCAAAGCAGCGAAAGAAGCACTCTCATCAGACCTCTTGTTGGTGCATTTCGACCCTTCAAAGGAAATAGTTGTGGCTGGAGACGCTTCAAGGAATGGTATAGGTGGTGTAATTATGCACGTATTCGGCGATGGATCAACAAAAGCGATAGCGCATGCTTCAAGATCATTAAGTTCGGCAGAGGAAAACTATAGTCAAGCGGAGAAGGAAGCTTTGTCGCTTATATTCTGCGTTAGGAAGTTTCATAGAATGATCTATGGAAGGCGTTTTACGCTACGCACGGACCATCAACCTCTGTTGGCCATATTCGGTTCCAAGAAGGGAATCCCCACATACACGGCAAATAGGCTACAGCGTTGGGCTTTAACACTGCTCGCATACGATTTTAAAATCGAATACGTGAATACAACGAAATTTGGTTATGCAGACGCCCTTTCGCGACTCATTAGTAGGCAAAGGGCCAGTACGCAGGAGGATTTTGTCATCGCATCTGTCACATATGAAGACGGAGAAAAACGAGTATTGTCAGATATTGTCCAAAACCTACCTATTACATCGAAAACAATAGGAGAAAAAACATCCGTGGACCCAATACTCAAACAAGCACTGAAATTTGTCAGATCCTCTTGGCCTAGGGATATCACTGATCCCGCACTCAAAATGCTTTTTCATCGAAGACATTCGCTCAGTGAAACGCAAGGTTGTATCATGCTTCAAAATAAAGTACTAATCCCTCTCTCGTTACAGAAAAGAGTACTCAAGCAGCTGCCACCCAGGAATTGTGCGAATGAAGGCACTCGCACGCAGTTTTGTGTACTGGCCAAATATAGACAGGGATATCACTCAGCTTGTTCGCGAATGTCGTGCATGTGCAACAGCCGCCACAGCGCCAGTCAAGGCGCCACTGGTATCATGGCCTATACCAACAAAACCGTGGTCTTGTATCCATGTGGACTTCGCGGGACCTTTGCATGGCCAAATGTTCCTCATAGTAGTGGACGCATTTTCTAAATGGCCAGAGATTGTTTGCATGAAGTCGACAACATCGAGGGCAACAATCGCGACACTTCGGGAAATATTTGGCAGATTTGGATTACCAGATGTGCTAGTGTCAGACAACGGCACGCAGTTCACTTCCCGCGAATTTATCGAATTTTTTTGAAAAAGGCGGAATAGACCATAAAAGAACGGCACCTTTTCACCCACAATATAATGGACAGGCCGAAAGGTTCGTGGACACATTTAAACGCGGCATTCCATTGTGAGAAGAGATCTCATCGGAAGTTATGGCTGCACAACACCAGCTGCTACTGTCTTAGGACTGCGACAGCGGAATCGGCGAAAGTATATGGAGAAGTTCGCCTCACGCTACCACTAGCAGGATTGGCCTTTTCCCATGCGTTCCTGGTGGCCGACATATGTGACGAATGCATCAGCGGAGTGGACTTCATGAAAGAACATGACGTAATTATCGACATCGGGATGTAAGTTCTGCGGTACCGGAACGTAGAGATTCCAATGGTGTACGGGAACGAGAATGCAGCATATGTAAGGACAATTCTCAGCAAGGACGAAGTCTTACCACCATCTTCCGAGACTATCATTTGGACAAAACTAGAGGGTGATCCTGGGAGCCACTGATTCTACCTATTGGAGCCAGATTTAGGAAGGGATGCTCCAAACTACATCATGGGGAACGTTTTGGTGGAGCCAAAGAACAACCTGGTGCCAGTAAGGCTCATGAACTTAAAGAGCCACAGCGTCAAACTAAAACAAGGGGAGGTTATTGGTTAATGTGCGCCGATATGTGCAATTTCAACAATATCCGAAAAAGAATCTGCGAGGCCCGTTTCATCAGCCAGGTTGGCCGAAGTAAGGGACATGATCCTCAAGCACTGCGAAGTGGATCAGGATCAGCGAGCCATGACAGAAGATCTAATCGGTGAGTACGCTGATATATTTGCCTCACAGGATGGAGAGTATGGCCGAACACATCTGGTGCAACATCGCATAGACACTGGGGATGCCAGACCAATCCGCCAGCCTGCCAGACGACTACCATTGGCAAAGCAGACGGAGGTTGCGGATATGGTGCCAACGATGGAGAAGGAAGGGCTCATCGAAAGTTCTAAGAGTCAGTGGGCCTCACCTGTTGTACTGGTCAAGGAGAAAGACGGTAGTAGTCGATTCTGCGTGGACTATCGGAGACTTAATGACGCCACCAAAAAGGATAGCTACCCTCTGCAATGGATTGATGACACATTAGACACACTCTCAGGAGCTCGATGGTTTTCCTCCCTTGATTTTAAGAGCGGTTACTGGCAGGTACAGATCGATGACTATGGGAAATGGGCTGTGGCAGTTCACAGTAATGCCATTTGGATTGTGCAATGCTCCGGCAACTTTTGAGCGCCTAATGGAACACGTCATGCGTGTATTGACCTGGAAAACTTGCTTGGTGTATCTGGACGATGTGATCGTGATAGGAAAAACATTCGAGGAACATCCCGACAACCTGAAGAATGTGCTAGAATGGCTTCGAAGCGCTCAGCTGAAGCTGAACCCAAAGAAATATGACCTCTTCAGATCCGAAGTCAAGTACCTGGGCCACGTTATCTCGTCAGAAGGAGTGCAAACCGATTCAGACAAGGTGGAAGATGTAAAAAACTGGCCAGTTCCAAAAGACAAACACCAACTCAGGAGCGTTTTGGGCCTCGCCACGTACTGCGGAAATCACGAAGAGCTTGCATCAGCTGACGGAAAAAGGAAGGCAATTCAAGTGGTCAAGTGAGTGCGACAAAAGCTTCAAGAACCTTAAGCAACAACTATGCGAGGCACCAACACTAGCATATCCCATTCCGGGAGAAATCTTCATCGTGGATGCAGATGCAAGTAACGTTGGTGTCGGAGCGGTTCTTTCGCAGGTACACAACGGCCAAGAGAAGGTAGTAGCATACTTCAGCAAAGTGCTCTCCAAGCCGGAAAGGAACTACTGCGTGACCAGGTGAGAACTTCTGGCACATCGAGTTGATATTAGCGTGGAAGGAGTTTATGGTAAAGCTAAATGGACAAGATATCTCGGACAGGAGTTCCACTCTCAAGGCATACTAGGCTCAGTGGGACTCCCTTCATGTGCAAGATGGTGTACTGAAAAGGAAATGGGAAAGGCCGGACAGGAAAGATTTCATAATGTAGCTTGTCTTGCCGCTATCAAAAGTACACGAGGTGCTACGGGGATGCATGATGGAGCATCCGGAGGTCATTTGGGTGCAAACAAGACGCTGGAGAAGGTGCGAGAACGTTTCTATTGGCTCAGCGGAAGGGACGACGTAGAGAATTGGTGCCGAAAATGCGTCGTGTGTGCCGCCAGTAAGGGACCCAGAACGAAAACGCGAGGCAAGATGCACCAGTACAACGTGGGCGCACCCTTTGAACGGATTGCGGCTGACATCGTTGGTCCATTTCCGGAAACCGATAATTGCAACCGTTACATCCTAGTCGACATGGACTACTTCAGCAAATGGCCGGAAGCATTTGCCATCCCTAACGAGGAAGCGAGGACAATCGTGGAACAGATCGTCAACAACTGGGTGAGCAGATTTGGCGTGCCCATGGAACTGCATTCTGACCAGGAACGAAACTTCGAATCAAAGATATTCGAAGACGTATGCCCACAACTACGAATTAAAAAGACGTGGACGACTCTGCTTCATCCGCAATCTGACGGGATGGTAGAGCGCTTCAACAGAACCTTAAACGAACACCTCTCCAAGGCCGTAGAAGACCACCAGCGCGATTGGGATCGACAAATTCCTCTCTTCTTGATGGCCTACGGAAATGCAGTGCACAGTACTACTGGACATACTCCATCCGAAGTCTTGTTTGGTCGAGCAGTTCGGCTACCTAGTGAGGTGAAGTTTGGATCCCCTAACGATGAGCCCAAATGTGAAGAGGACTATTTGGCAGACCTCAGGGAAAGGATTCGAGACAAACATCAGAGGACCAGGACCAAGATAAGGATAGCGAGTGACCGCATGAAAAACAGGTACGACACAAAGGAAACAACGTCCAGCTTCCACGAGGAAGACCTAGTATGGTTATACAACCCACACCGGCAAAAGGGGAGGTCACCTAAGCTGCGGCAAGACTGGGAGGGCCCTTATAAAGTGGTCACGCGCATTAATGACGTCGTCTTCCGAATCCAGCGCGAAGTAAGAGGAAAGAGAGAGAAAGAGAGAAAGAAGATGAAAATTGATATATATATACATATATATACACATATATTTGGCGGAACAGCTCTTTAAGTGCCAGGGTCTAGCTTCTCGCAACCACTCATGTTGTGTGCGTTATATTTTCCAAACGAATGGAAGGAACCTACAGTTTTATCGTTATCATGGCATTAATCCGGATGATCTTGTTCCGGGCGAACAAGTTTAAGAGGGGGGCAGTGTAGCATAGACGCACACTACTGCATGGTTTGTGTACCAAACTAAAAACACTGCGTTCCAAACTGTAACCTGCTAGCAGCAAATATGGTATTCCCATCTAACCGGATGTTCCACAAATGTTCCACACAATATCCCAATTATTCCAGGATCATCAATTCATTCCGAAAAACATCTAGCATGTTCTAGAACCCCTTGTATAAATACCCATACCACAACCATCGTCGGTACAGTTGTAATAAGGTTAATACAGCGATTACAAGAGATATAGATAGAATGGGGGTGGCAATGGTGTGTTGGTAACGTCGTCAATTGCCACGTTAATGGTTCATGGTTCAAATCCTATAGTATATAAAGTAAAGTATCCTATAAAGTATATAGTAACGAAAACGCGAGCGTCGTTTTCTTTAACGTTTGTTTTATTTGAGTTCTGACTTACAACTAACTAATTTTACTTAAGCTAAAGTTTCTAAAGTTTTTTATTGCACGAAATTCCACTCCTCTTATCTAGATCTTCCCACGAAGATGTAGAAGAGGAACGGAATTCGCGTGAACAACAATCCTCACTGCGACTCGATATTTGATGCCGAGTAAACAATGAGGAATGTGCTCAGTGTGCAAGATGTTGAATGTGCACGTCTGATATAAGTGCACATATAACACCTCCCCCATTTAACATTTTGGGCTCCAAAATTACATAAAATGTTTACTTATGCATTAAAAATTGAACCACAAATTGGTTCTCTAACTTTTTCAGGATCTTCATTATTTGTTTTTATTTCGTTATTTTTAGTTTTTTCTTCTTTTCTTTCATTATTTCTAATTCTTTTTGAAAATTTGTACAAAAACACAGCCACACCAAATAAAAATAAAATTATTGTTAAATTTAAAGTTAAAGAAATATGATTTGCAATAGTTGTTTTGCTATTGATATATTTGATGGTATCTCTATTCCTAATTGTATCTAGGTGTAAATCTTTGAGTGTAACGTTATTTATTTGCTTCCTGAAATTGGTGTATGTAGTTAGAATTACAATACTGCTTAAAAATTGTTCAATTTTATTAACAAATGTAGAATTATTAATTTTAATTTGACAATTTGTAAATTTTATAAGATTGTTATCTTTTAAAGTTAAATCTTGTTCGATACAATTTTGTTGTAATTTGGTTGTTAACAAGTTTCTAGTAATGATTATGTTTTCAAATGCTGTTTCTATAGAACTTTTATTATTGTGCTTAAATGGACATACATTTTCTTTTTCAAATATGTTTCTAATACAATTATTGTCATGTAGCTTAATATCTTTTTTCAACATTACATTTTCGTTATAAGTGTAGATATTATTTTTCTGTATAATTATGACTTCAGTGTCTAGATCTAACTGTTCGAACTTATTATTAGGAAAAGGAATTACTAAAGCTTTATAAAATTTTTCTTTTGTAAAAGTGGGCACTCCAATAGCAATGATTAGGAAGTTTTTCCTGAAAAAGATTCCACTTCGAAGATATGGGAGCATTTCTACTGTTATGTTATATTTGCCTTCTTCTTCTTCCGTTAGTATGTTGTGCACTAACACGTTCAAATGACTTAACAAAATTATGTCAGATAATTTTTCTAGTTATTTATTAATTGTAGTAATGTCGGCATAGCTATGTAAAATAAACTTAGAATTATCAATTTCGGCTATGGTTTTATTTGTTTCTGTATTGATTTTGAATAAGAATGTGTTAATTTTGCGTTCTTGTATGTTGACATGTTCAGTAATATCGTTAAGATTTTTTACTAAGTTGTTATTTATGATAACTTGTTTATTTGATTGGTCGATTGTCTGTTTCGTGTTTTGTTCCAAATTGTCCAAATGTTCATATATAGTAATAGCGTCGTCATCGTCCATTGTGCCTGCCAGTTTTTTTAAACCGCAGCCTAAATTATTAACAAGTGCTCTTTTTGCCTTAATGAATTGCTGGTATTATGGATGCAAGATTTTGCTTTGCTGTTATTATTTCTCTTTGAAGCAAATTATAGTCTTCGTCGGTTAGTTTTTGCTTGAAAGTTTTGATATTTTTTTCCACTATGTTAATTGCTTCTTCATAGGCTGTCACGTTTACGAGGTGCAGAATCTTAGTAAAATTGTCTACAATGTTAAGCTCCTCCAGTTTTACGACAGTGTAGCCATACTCGTTATTTATGGGTAGTACTTCTATGGTTTGTGTTATGATAGGAGTAAATTGTATTATAAGATACAAGAACAACATCATCTGTAATAGAATATGATGGACAAAAAAAAAATAAAAAAATAATAAGATATTTATGAAATTACGAATTTTGATATTTGTATCTACGCTTAACTTGTTTCTTATGATACTTAGTGTTCCTTTTATTTGACCTGTCAGTGATATAGTTTCCCTCTCTTGTAAAGCTGTTCAACTTTTTATATTTAGGTTGGTTTTTCGCTACAGTTCTGTTCTGAACAATATCCGCACATTGGTTTCCATTTTCCTGTCTATAATCACTGTTAAACCGATTTTCCTTGCTAATGATTTGATTCCTATAGATCTCATTAATTTCTTCCTTGCTATAATTTTTTGTAATAAAATCGATTGGTTTTAATTTTGTAGACGAGTGTATAGTTCTATTATATATAACTAATATTTTATCTAATTTATCATCTTATTCTGATCTATCTCCTGATGCATTAAGTATGCGCAAATGTTCGTTTAACGTGCCATGCAACCGTTCGATATCTGAGTTACCTGTTTTCAAACTAGCTGTGGTTTTATGAAATACAATTTTATTTTCTGTAAGAAATTCATTGACTGCAGCATTGACAATGCATGTATCTCCGTCAGATATTAGCTCGTTCATTTGCCCTAAGTATCGTATTCTTTCTTTAATGGCTTTCAGAATAGACTGCCAATTACGATCTTGAAGTTTGTGAATTGTGCCGTATTTCGAAAATTTATCGATAGTAGTCAAATAAAATTTGTTTCTTTCGGGGAACCAAATGTCCATGTGGACTAAATCGTTGAAATGTTTTGCTGTTTTAGTTAATTCGTTTCTGAATTCTATCGAATTTGGCAATATTGCAAACATTGCAATTGTTAATGAATTTGTGTATAATGGATTGCAAATTAGGATAGAAGTAAGATCCTTTTAATTCATTGTACACTTCGTTAATACCCCTGTGATTGTTTTTTTTCATGTGAGTTATTAATAATTGTCAGTATTTCATTATAATCTGTAATATCTTTTAAAATATTAGATGTTTTGATTAACTTTAATCTAGTATTGTTGGAAAAATATTTGACGTAATTATCCTGAAATTGTATGTAGAGTTTTTTATCTTTGCAATATACAGCCATTGTCCCTTTATTAATCAGAATTCTTCTCATTACCTCTATTAAATTGCTTTCATTACTTATGTGAATAATATTCTGTACCTTTTTGTGTACGATTTTATGGACAATCTTTTCCTTGGCGTTCTCATACAAATAAATCTGATTTTTGTACAAATTTATAGGTCTTTCGGTAATAGGTATATAATTTGAACTATCTTCTGCAGCGCTGTGTATCGTAGCTAAATTTGAGTCGTTGTCTTCGTCTCTTTCGTTATTATTAACTTCTAAATTTGGTAATCCAGATAATCCGTCAGCTGCGTTTGCTTTGCCTTTAATATATTCGATGTCGTAGTTGTACTCATTTAATTTTATTTTCCAAAGTTGTAACTTTGCATTTGGTTCTTTCAATGAATCCAACCAAATTAGAGGCCTGTGATTGGTCCTTATAGTAAATTTCCTCCCGAATATGTAGGGTCTATAGTACTTAGTTGCTGACACAATGGCAAGAAGCTCTTTTTCAATTGTTGAGTACCTACGGTCGTGCTCGTTAAGAGTTCTACTATAATAAGAACTAACTTTGTCATTTTGCATAAGGATGCCTCCAATAGCAAAATTGGAAGCGTCCGTCAATAAAATGATTTTTTTTTTTAAATCAGGGTGAGTAAGTATAGGATCATTTATTAAGAGTTCTTTCAATCGCTTAAATGAATGAATGTATTCTTCGTCCCTCAAATTTATCCTTGAATTTTTCTTCAAATATTTAGTCATGTGATACGCAATTTTAAAATAATATCTAATAAATTTGCGGTAAAAGCCCGTGATTCCCAAAAATGATTTTATTTCCTTAACCGTTTTAGACAGTGAAATTTTTTGTATCGCATTAGCTTTTTTTGGGTTGGGTTTTGTTCCTTCGGGGCTGACGATATGCCCGAGGAATTCAGTTTCTCTCTGAAAAAAGGAACATTTGTCTAGCTGAGTTTTTAGGTCCACTTCAATTAATCTTTTCAATATTAAATTCAAAGAATTTAAATGTTCTTCTATTCCTGTAGAAAAAATAAGAATATCGTCGAGATAAACGATACAGGTTTTGTTTATAAAATCTGACAATACATGATTCATCATCCTTTGGAACGTGGCGGGTGAATTTTTCAAGCCAAAAGGCATCCTATTAAATTCGTAGTGCCCAGTTGCAGTTGAAAAGGCAGTTTTTTTCCCTATCTCTGGGGTCTACTTCTATTTGATGAAACCCCTTAGCTAGGTCCAGGGTCGTGAAGTAATTACACTTTCCTAGCTTGTCGAATAAATCGTTGATGTTGGGGATTGGGAACTTATCGTCAAAGGTGATACTATTTAATTTTCGATAGTCTATTACTATCTGCCATTTTTGAACATTTGACTTGTCCATTTTCTTGGGAACGACCCAAATAGGCGAATTGTAAGGACTTTTCGATTCTCTTATGATGCCCTGTCTTAGCATTTTATGTATTTGTTTGTCTACTTCATGTAAAGTTTTTTTTTGTCGAAGGCTGAGGTGAGCTCGCCGGCTCCAGCGGTATGTCCGTGCAGGGCACGCGCAGGCTGGGTGTCCGTGCAAGGCACGGGCTGACTTGCTATGTCCGTGCAGGGCACGGGCTGGGTGTCCGTGCAAGGCACGGGCTGACTGGCGAGTCCGGACAGGGTCCGGGCTGCTTCTCAGGAAGGGGAGCCAAGCGTAAGCTTGGAGCGGGAAAGGCTGGCGGTAAAACTCCGCTAAATGCCGGTCTGGGGGATTTGTCCCAAAGGAATGGGGACACTTATCAAGGGACGGGCCGGCTGTGGTCAAAACGGACCCTTAGCTGAATACCCACTCACTGGGGTGAAGGCACGAAAACAAAACCAAAAATGTTGGTGACCGAATTCGGGGGAGAGTCTGTTCTAGGTACGCTGGATTGGTACACTTATCACCACTGAGCAGACTGTCCCAACTGCCACTTACGTTCTCTTACTTGTGGAATATCCTCGCAAGAACGAAGTGTGACTTTTTAAAACTCCTTCGTGTTTTGTTGTTGTTTGCGACTCGTTGACTTTCTGGCTTTATTTTATATTGGCGTGCCTTAGGGTATACCATATTTCCTTATAAGTTTTGTTTCTGTAGAGGTGCCCGAAAGTATGCAACCCTTTTGGTGGCATGGGTCGTCCTCTGCCAAAACACCTGGCTGTATACCCTGTTTTCTTTCTCGGTTGGTAATTTAAGGTAGGGAAACATGTCACTTCGTTACATTTTCCTCCTTCTTCGGCAGACGGGAACCTTCTCGTCGTTTACTTATTTCTCCTGTAAGGAAAAATATAAATATAAATTACTTCATGAAAACTTTAATTAAAAAAAAATAAAAATAAAGATGGATGATTAAAAAGATTAAGACTAAAAAAATGAAAAAAACTAATCATAGCACTAATGATGACTGTTTCTGCAGGAATTCAGGCGGTCGGGGCTGCGACCATCGTAATCGGATGTACGTTGGTGACGTCCGTGTTAGTGGTGGCGACGGTGAGAGGTATACTTCGACCTTAGGCCATGGCGGTGGTTTTGACAGTGCCGGTTTGGCCATGGTTAAGGTTGAGCCTATTGATGGTGAGGGCCCGCTCTCTTGTGTCGGCAATGGTCTCAATGATCCTAGTCTAGTAATCGGCATAACGGGTAACGGTAGGCTTGCTGGTGGAAATGGCAACAGCATTGATTTTTCGTCTGGCTGTGTTTGTGTAACACTTCGCAATGACGGCGGCGGTATGACATCTGACGGTGGCGACAAGTTGGCATCTCTCAACTCTGGCGGCATTGATGTCGACGGTTATGACGGTTCTGGTAACGGTGATGACTGTAACGGCGGCGGTATGACATCTGACGGTGGCGACAAGTTGTAGTTTTGCAACTCTGGCGGCACTGATGTCGACGGTAATGACGGTTCTGCTATCGGTGACGGCGGTTCTGGTAGCGGTGATGACGGTGACGGCAGCGGTATGACATCTGACGGTGGCGACAATTTGGAGTTTGACAACTCTGACGACACTGATGTCATTCGGCATGGTAGTGGTGACAACGGTAGGGACGGTGACGGCGGTGGTATGACATCTGGTGGGTGCAGCCAATTGGAGTTTGGCAACTCTGGCGGCACTGATGTCATTGGTACTGGAGGTTCTTCTAATGACTGTGGCGTTGACGACAGTGACGATCTCAGTACGGGCGGGATCCGGTGCGATGGCTTCATTGGTCGCGTTGATATGTCGCACTCTAGCAGCGGTATCGACGGTGGTGAAGAAAGCTTCATCTTGTTGACAGCTTCAGGCTGCTGTTTCGGAGGCGCCCTCGGATATGTATGTCGGCTTTCTGCTGCGCAGCGCAGTGTTGTTGGCGTTGGTGCACTCGGTGTATTGTGGCACGGACAGTTCCTCGTCATTCTTTCGTCCTCTCCACAATGGGAACAGAAGAGGCGAAACGGTTGGCGGCATTTTTGCTGGCGGTGCCCATGTTGCTTGCATTTCCAGCAGTGCGTGTTGCGATCGTAGATGATCTGGGCCGGTAGAGTCTTGACGGGTTGGAGTCTCGAGGGATGGTTTAGAACGGCCGGCGGTCTACTGGCCTTTTCTTCGCTCCTTACGAACTCATATTCCTCTGCGAGATGCATCAGCTCTTCCAGCGTCTCAAAATCTCGGCGCTTGATGTACAACCGGTACTCGGGCCGGAGTTTATCGTAGATTCGGTCTACGCTCTTAGTACCCTCCATTTGGGGATGCTGCCGGATCAGGTACTGGTATGCCCGTATGTACTCCTTAGCCTCCTCCCGTGGCCCTTGTCGTCTCCGCATGATTTCGTCTTCTAACTTGCTGACGAAGCGGGCTGGAAGGTAGTACCGGAGGAAAGCCTGCCGCAAATCTTCCCAGGTCTTCCAATTTCCTGGGTAAATTCGGAGCCACTCCAGGGCCGTCCCTCGGAAGATCTCGGGAAGTGTACGGGGTAAGTGATCTAACGGAATGTCATAGCACTGGGCTAATTCCTCGAGCCGCTCAATGAACTCGTGGGCGTTTCCTGACCCGTCAAATCTCAGGCGCCACTTGCGGACAGTGTTCATTATTTCGGCCTCATAGCTGAGGACCAGCTTACGCTGTGGCGCGGGTTGCAGGGAACTCGCTGTCGCCATCGGCTCCTCCAGCCCCACGGGCTTGGAGGTCGGTCCTGGATATTTCACTTGGCTATCCATCGGGACCGGGAAACGAGTTTCCACATACAGCGGTGCAGGCCCTCTGGCCTCGGTGGGTTCAGCAATGGGTTCGCTTCTTCGGCGTACTCCCTTTCCTGGATGCGGTCTTCCCACTCCGCGCAGAGGTTCTGGGTCGACTTGCGGGTTCTAGCATCCATCAGGTATTGGCTCATCCGCTGTCGTAGTTCCTTTAATGTCCCCGTGGTGTCCAACCCCTTGTCGGCTATTGTGGTCGTAAGCTCTGCCTTGCTTAGCAAGTAGATCCAGCCGATGTTCATAGAAGCGAGCTGGTCATCTGATGACGGATCTCGGCTTGCTGGGGCGTCATCTATTCCGGGCGCCATTTTCTGGTACTGTCTGGTTCTGGTTTCACGGTGATACCATTTTAAGAGGTCTGGTTCCGGCTGGTCCGGTTCTGGTGATACCTTTTACAGAGGTCGGGTTCTGGTGGTACCTCTTCTAGAGGTCGAGTTCTGGTGATACCTCTCACAGAGGTCGGGTTCTGGTGGTACCTCTTGTAGAGTTAAGTCCGTGCAGGGCACGGGCTGACTGGCTATGTTCGTGCAAGGCACGGGCCGGCTATCAGTCCGTGCAAGGCACGGGCTGACTGGCGAGTTCGGACAGGGTCCGGGCTGCTTCTCAGGAAGGGGAGCCAGGCGTAAGCTTGGAGCGGGAAAGGCTGGCGGTAAAACTCCGCTAAATGCCGGTCTGGGGGATTTGTCCCAAATGAATGGGGACACTTATCAAGGGACGGGCTGGCTGTGGTCAAAACGGACCCTTAGCTGAATACCCACTCACTGGGGTGAAGGCACGAAAACCAAAACCAAAAATGTTGGTGACCGAATTTGGGGGAGAGTCTGTTCCAGGTACGCTGGATTGGTACACTTATCACCACTGAGCAGACTCTCCCAACTGCCACTTACGTTCTCTTACTTGTGGAATATCCTCGCAAGAACGAAGTGCGACTTTTTAAAACTCCTTCGTGTTTTGTTGTTGTTTGCGACTCGTTGACTTTCTGGCTTTATTTTATATTGGCGTGCCTTAGGGTATACCATACTTCCTTATAAGTTTTGTTTTTGTAGAGGTGCCCGAAAGTATGCAACCCTTTTGGTGGCATGGGTCGTCCTCTGCCAAAACACCTGGCTGTATACCCTGTTTTCTTTCTCGGTTGGTAATAAGGTAGGGAAACATGTCACTACGTTACATTCATCGCGGTGAAATTCTGGGTAGCGGTAGAGTTTTGAATAAATTGGAACATTATTCTGAGTAATAATTCTGTGTTTGATTTCATTAGTGAAGGTAAGATCGTCATTTTCCTTGTAAAAAACACTTTTATTCCGAAGGATTACCATTTTTAATTTTTTTTGCTCCTCATTGTTCAAATGATCTAAGCTTATGTGGTCTAATAAGTTATTTATGTTAATCTCACTATTGAATATTTCTGTGGGGGTTTCTTTGTGAGACCTGTAAAAATAATCTTCCTCATCAGGGTTCAGAAAGAGTTTAATAGCAGCGTTATCTGTTTTCATGGAACGATTTTTATAGTCGATAATAGCATTTAATTTAGACAAGATGTTGTTGCCTATTAGGCCGTCGTATTTGTCGTTAAAGTTGTATTCCAGAAATTCTACATTGTAGTTCGGAACATTAAATTCATTGAAGATCGGAAACGAGCATTTAGTTTTAATTGAAATTTCTTTATTGCATGCTCTAATGGATACGTCCGATGGAATCAACGGTGACGTCTACAGGCCAGCGGAAACCTTACCGGAGCTACTTCGACATATTTGGAGCTGAGGTCTGTAAGGATTTTCAATACTACGTCAAGGTATTGAAAAAGAGATGGTGGCGGATGAACCCTTAATGGGCCAACGGCAGCGCTCATATCCCCGAAGTGGGTTACTGACATCGGTGTATCCGGCCCCTCGTCCTAGGGGTTGCTAAAAAAGGATCTGGTCCTCCAGGTTGGGGGTTGTGCCGTCGGATTAACTTCCCTCCACGTAAAAAACCTTCGGTTACGAAGCAACCAGCAGCCTCGGATATGGATGAATTTACTGTTGACGACCCAAGCAAACGTAAAAAGGACAACGATCTTCGTGTCTGCACGTGGAATGTTAGGTCCCTCTACAAACCACGTGCAGCCGAACAACTCGCGGAGGCCCTAGAGCGTCTCAAAGCAGACATAACCGCCATCCAAGAAGTGGGATGGGATGGGCCGGGCAAAAGGAGTATGAAAAACTGCGACATTTACTACGGCGATTGCTACAGGCAAAAAGGACAGCATCTATTCGGGTGCGGATTTGTTATTGGAGGCAGACTTAGGCAAGAAATCTTGAGTTTCAGGCATGTGAACGAGCGCCTTATGACTATCCGTATCAAGGCTAAATTTGCCAACATTAGCCTAATATGCGTTCACGCCCCTCACGAGGAGAAGAACGACGCGACAAAGGACGACTTCTACCAGCTCTTGGACAAGACGTATGAGCAATGCCCTAGCCACGACGTTAAAATTATCCTAGGTGATTTTAACGCAAAGCTAGGAAGAGAGGAAGTCTTTAGTAGCGTGGTCGGAAAGCACAGCCTGCACGACAACACATCCGACAACGGACTCAGGCCAATCGACTTTGCAGCGGGGGGAAATTTGTCGTAGCTAGTACGCGGTTCACTCGTCTCGATATTCACAAAGGAACATGGCTCTCCTTTGATCGAAAAACTGTCAACCAAATCGATCACATTGCGATCGACGCAAGGCACTCTTCCAGTATTCTGGGTGTCCGGACTTTCCGAGGAGCCAATGTGGACTCGGATCACTACCTAGTTGTAGCCAAGGTACGGATGCGGATATCTACAACGGAGCGAAATCAACGAAATACTGTGAGGAACTTTGACGTCGAAAAGCTACAATCGCAAGAGACCGCCAGAACCTTTGCCGATCGTGTTTCTTCTAATCTCAATCTAAGTCCTATGCCGGCAGCAGCAAATGCGGAAGACCAGTGGCAGCGTTGCCAACAAGCCATCAGAGATGCCGCCTCTGATGTACTGGGTTTCTCTCGCCCACCACAACGAAACCCCTGGTTTGATGAGGAATGCCGGCAAGCACATGCAGCAAAACAAGAGGCGTACAAAGCGGCGCTGCATAGAAGGACTAGAGCTGCTTACGAGCTCTACGTGCGCAGGAGAAAAGAGGAACATCGACTTCTCAGAAAGAAGAAAAAGGAGCATGAGAAGCGCTCGATCGAGGAGATTGAGAGACTCTATTGCAGGAATAATGTTCGAAAATTTTACCAAAGGGTAAACAGAACATGCCAGGGTTTCAAAGCCAGAACAGAAGCCTGCAGGGACGAATATGGCAACATAGTAGTGGAATCGCAGTCGGTGCTGAAGATATGGAAGGAACACTTCTGCACACTGCTAAACGGCGATGATGACCAATATTCCGCTGTCAGGCAGAATGAGCCATTCAACAGTGACGATGGCAGTCAAGATTCCCGTCAACCCGATCAGAATGAAGTGAGGATAGCGATATCTAAACTCAAATCCAACAAAGCTGCCGGAGCTGACGGCCTTGCGTCTGAACTTTTCAAGGCAGGAGGAGATGAGTTGGTAAGGAGCATGCACCAGCTCATCTGTAAAATCTGGTCGGACGAAAGTATGCCCGATGAATGGAACCTCAGCATCGTTTGCCCGATCCTGAAGAAAGGAGACCCTCTGAACTGCGCCAATTACAGAGGTATAAGTCTCCTCAACATCGCATATAAAATCCTGTCTGCCGTATTATGTGAACGCCTAAAAGCGATCGTCAACAACCTGATAGGTCCTTATCAGTGCGGTTTCAGGCCGGGAAAGTCCACCATTGACCAAATATTCACACTACGGCAGATCTTGGAAAAAACCCATGAATACAAAATCGATACACACCACCTCTTCATCGATTTCAAAGTTGCCTATGATAGCGTGTATAGAGACGAGTTATACAGAGCCATATCTAGTCTTGCAGGGATGCCAAGCTCGTCCGTTTGTGCAGAATGACGATGGAGAACTCTCGCTGCTCCATCAAAGTCGGAAGGAACATCACCGAACCGTTCGATGTCAGGAAAGGTCTTAGACAAGGCGACGCGCTATCATGCGATCTCTTTTATATAGTACTTGAGAGAATTATACGAAACTCACAAGCCAACCCCGGAGGTACAATCTTCTTCAAGTCTGTACAACTACTCGCTTATGCCGATGACATTGACATAATCGGAAGAACTCAGCGGGCTGTCAATGGGGCATTTAAGGGTATTGAGATCGAGGCAGCAAAGATGGGTCTAGCGGTCAATGAAAGCAAAACAAAATATATGCTGTCTACAAAAAAGGACACCCAACTTCGGCGTCTTGAACAGAACGCCACAATAGACAGATATAATTTTGAGGTAGTAAAGGATTTGTCTACTTAGGCTCTATGGTGAACTCCGCAAATGACATCAGTAGGGAGATCACACGAAGAATTACTCTTGCCAATCGTTGTTTCTATGGGCTAAAACGGCAATTGAGTAGCAAAGCCCTATCTCGAACTACTAAGGTAACTCTTTATAAGACATTAATCATCCCAGTCCTGCTGTATGGTGCAGAGACATGGGCTTTGAGAAAACCGGATGAGGATGCCCTTGGTTATTTCGAGAGAAAAGTTCTTCGAGCGATCTTTGCTCCCGTCTGCATAGAGTGAGTGGAGGAGAAGGTACAATGCCGAGCTATACAGCATGTACAAGGACATCGACTTAGCCAGAAGAGTTCACATACAGCGACTAAGATGGCTGGGTCATTTAGAGCGGATGGAGCCCAACGTTCCCGCTAAGAAAGTTTTCGAATCCACCCCGGATGGACGACGCAGTAGAGGACGACCTCACGGTAGGTGGCGCAATCAAGTGGAGGGGGACCTCAACCAACTTGGCGTGAGCAACTGGAGGCAGCTGGCTCGTAATCGTGCTAGCTGGAGAGGTTTGTTGGTTGAGGTCCAGTGTCAATAATGAATCTTAATGTTCTCAAGGGATTGTCTACAGTTATATAGGGCATGTCTCTTCCGAGGCTTCTATTTGAAAATTTTCTTGATTATTAGAGATATCCATAGGCTCCAAATTATTGGTCCTATTATTTCGTGAATAACCGCTTCTGTTATTGCTCTGTCTGGATTGTCCGCTTTGATTTCTATTATTGTAATAATTGTAACCGCTGTTGCTAGTTTGAGGTCTCTCTTGTCTAAAGTTCCTATTTCCACTTCGTTGGTTACTAAACCTATCAGAATTCAGATTTCTAATTTGTTAGTTACTAAACCCATCGGAATTCAGATTTCTAATTTGTTGGTTGCTGAACCTATCTGAATTAAAACTTCTGGTGTGTTCATTTTGGTGTCTATTGGTATTGTACCTTAGGTTGTTATTAAAGCTTAAGTTTTGTCCGTTTATTAAATTTTTCCTTTCTTTATTTATTTGACCATTAGGTCCAAAGTTTTGTTGATTCACTTCTAGTATTATTTTAAAAGCGTCGCGTGAACTTTCTGGATTGCGGCTAAATATAACTGTTCTAGTTGGATCTGGTAGGTTGTGTTTAAATGAATCAAGCGCTATGCGATTATTTGAATCGATCATATTCTGATTGTTCTGTGGGTTGTTGAGTAAATAAGCGTTATTAATTCTACTTAGATAGTTGTTGATTGTATTGTAGTAGTCTTCTATCGTAGTCCTAACTCTACTGGTTCTAATTTTGTCGATTAAGGAGTTAGCAGATAACCTTTCGGTAAAATAATTTTTTAAAATTTCTTTTATTTGTTCCCATGTGTCTAACCTGCCATGTCTTTGGAGTGCACACCTCGCTTTACCTATTATTTTATCTTTTATGTACCCTGTTAGTACAGTTCTATTATTAATGTTAAATTCATCCAACGTGGGGATGATTGCGTCCACCCGTTCAATGAATTCTACTAAATTATTTTCCTCGCTGCTATATTCTGATAATTTGGAGATAAAGTCTAAGACAATTTTAATTTTTTCAGTGACAGTAAGACCTTCCATTTTACAATAAAATAGTTTCGTTTAAGTTAGAACAATAATACAAAATAAAAAAATAATAAAATATAACTTAACTTTAATGTGCTCTTATGTTGGCCGATGACAATGTTGATAAAGATGACGTTGTTTCTCCTCCTGGTTGATGACTGTAGTATGGTACTGCTTCACTTCTTTTTATTTTCTTTTGTTTCTCACTGATTCTTTATTTGTATTTGTTTTTGCTGTTTCCTTTTTTTTGTTTTTTTTTTTATTGATTGATTTATCTGCTTATCATGCTTATAATGCTTTTATATATTTTTTTTTTTATAAAAATTTAACTGGCAAAATTATTTTTTCTTATCACCTTTTGTAAATCTTAACACAAACAATGGGGTTCACCGGATAACTTAATATCGATTCACTTACTGGATTTTCATGGCATATACATATATCGGGTATAATACTTAATGTGCTTTCTTTTTTTTTTTTTTTTTTCGACGAAACAATTGTAGAGGCAATCAAAAAATACTTTACACGTATTCTTTTCACTTTTGATTACTTTATTACTTGACTTATTTCGCGTTTACCGACTGCGCCAGTAACGAAAACGCGAGCGTCGTTTTCTTAAACGTTTGTTTTATTTGAGTTCTGACTTACAACTAACTAATTTTACTTAAGCTAAAGTTTCTAAAGTTTTTTATTGCACGAAATTCCACTCCTCTTATCTAGATCTTCCCACGAAGATGTAGAAGAGGAACGGAATTCGCGTGAACAACAATCCTCACTGCGACTCGATATTTGATGCCGAGTAAACAATGAGGAATGTGCTCAGTGTGCAAGATGTTGAATATGCACGTCTGATATAAGTGCACATATAACAATATAAAGTCAGTCCGATCATTTTCGAAAGTTTGTGTGAACACTACTGCGAAGGCATAACACTGACAGTAGCTTGGTAATAAGGCTGGAAAAATTGTTCGCTCTGTTGATGATGGTTTGCCCTGGACATCGGTTATCGGCAAAAAAGTACTGTGAATCAGAAGCAAAGACTATTGTCTAACAAAAATCTCCCCAGTTATCTGGACGCCATCCCCGGAGAATAGCTGAAACATAAACAACTGAGCTTCAAGAACCACTACACCAAAATCTTTCTCTCTCTCTCCATCCATCGCTTCCAACGCCCGCACTGTGTGTAAACATTTTTTTTTTTTTGCCGAGGGTAGGTGAAAATCTTCAACAAGACACTATGAGGATCGACAGCGCGTGCTCATAGTAGTGTGGGATTCTTACCCACTAAAAAACTTCCCTTCAAAACAGACTTGTTTTCATTTATACTACAACTAAGTATTCGACTTATCAAGTTGTTTTCATTTCACGTAATAGAAGTTCCTGCCAGCTCCGCAGTTTAAACGCTGTTACTTATCGCGCTAAGTCTAAAGGTTTGGTTCTTTGTAGACGGTGCAGTAAATTTCTTTCTTCCAAAACTTGGCGGACGGTAATATTTACGTGACTTTCTAGTCGACTTCTATGCTTTCTTGCGTAGGTTTGAATTTCGTCTTCGATTGTTTTAATGCCAAGATCTCTGTGGATATCGCTATTTCTGATATACCATGGCGCATTTACAATACCTCTTAGCACTTTGTTTTCAAAAGTTTGTAAAATTTTAATATTACTTATTTTGGTACAACCCCAGAATTGTATACCATATGTCCATACAGGCTTTAGCACTTGCTTATATAAAAGCAGTTTGTTCTCTATATTAAGCTTGGAATATTTTCCAAGTAACCAATATATTTCTCGATATTTGTTATCTAGTTCTTTGCGTTTTTTCTTAACGTGCGATTTCCATTTCAGCTTTGCATCAAGTGTCATTCCAAGATACTTAGCCCCGTTTGCAAACGGAATTTGAACCGAGTTTGAAAAGATCGGCAAATTATTTATTTTCTTATAAGTAAAATTTACATGAACAGATTTGGTCTCGTAAACATGTTAAATGTTTTCATAACTTTTTGAGTGCGCGCAAATTATAAAAAAAAAAAAAAAAAATATTCGCCCAGTGGTGAAAACAAGCGACATTGTGAAAGTAAATCTGTAGCGACAGTTTAATTTGAAATAAATATATTCTTTATTGAATATTGTGTTAAAGTAAAGTTGGTGATTGATAATAAATAAACGATTAAAATACACAAAGGACAGTTTTATTTAAACGAACCCAGCAAGAATATTACAATATATTGATCACAATATAACATAGTTGCACTGTGATGCTAGTTGTATAGGATACGGGGCAGTCCTTCTTCAAAAACAAAAGTATAATAAATTCCACCCTGATTTCTACTTCTCGAAGCGTGGAAGAGAGGTTGAAAGTAGATACCGCAGCTACGAGCTGGAAAGATTATCTATAATCTACGGTCTAAGAATATTCAAAATGTATCTAATAGGAATGCAATTCAAAATTGTGACGGACTGCCAAGCGCTAACACTAAATCTAAGGAAAAAATCTCTTAATCCAGGTATTTCCCGTTGGGCATTAAAGCTTCAAAGCTTGGACTATAATGTAGAGCACCGCAAAGGAAATATGATGACTCACTCGATGCTCTTAGTCGATCATTTAACATACTTCACGTCCATGACGATTCTTTTGAGTTTGTGTTGGCAGCACGGAAGAGACAGGAGCCCAAAATACTTACATTGCATTCTATACCAAAGGGTAAAGTACCCTTTGATACACTGCACATTGACCACCTCGGTCCCTTGTCGACTGCAAACAAAAAATATATTTTTTTTGCGTAATTGATTTCATTCACTCATTCATTTTCAATGGCCCGCTAATCCTGCATGAGGGTCGCGGGGGTAGGATGCTCAGGTGGACTCTCCATCCTTCTCGATCCTCCGCCATTGACTCCAATTCATCAGGGGGAATCCCTAAGCGGCTCCAGGAGAGATGTCGGACTTAATCCATCCATCTATTTCTAGGCCTTCCGCGAAGTCGCCTACCTGATGGCACGGCAACCATGGCGCGTCTTGGAATCCGGTCTGGGGGCATACGCACTACGTGACCAAACCACCGAAGCATAGATCGTTCCGTTCGGAGAAGTAGCTGCTCAACGTTGAGCGCCTCGCGTACTCTGGTGTTGCGCACTCGATCCCTACGAGTTATTCCAACAACACCGCGGAGGAACCTCATTTCGGCAGCTTGTATCCGCGATCTTATCCTTTCGGTCACTACCCAAATTTCATGACCATAGGTGAGAGTTGGAACATACACAGAGTTAAAAACCGATAGCTTAGCTTGAACACTAAGTTCGGCCTTCCTTATAACAGATTGGCCAAGCTCTCTCAAAATTGATCCAGCCTGACCAATTCTACAGGATAACTCGGCATTGCTCCTCCCATCACTCGTGAATAAAACCCCAAGGTACTTAAACTTCTCCACCTGCTTCAGTGGGACTCCACTAACATGCACAGTGCACTGAATGGGTTTTTTGGAAACGACCATTACTTCCGATTTGTTCACGTTGATCTTCATTCCAGCATCATCACAAACGGCTACAAACCTTTCGAGTGCGGGCAGAAGTTCGGTTTGAGAGGACCCAAGGATGACCAAATCATCCGCAAAGTGCAGATGACTAATCCTTAGGTCTCCCACTTTGAAACATTCCCCGCCACGGCTGCGCTGCAACATCCAATCCATATATACAATGAAGAGGAGGGGTGACAAAACGCACCCCTGGCGGAGTCCAACGCCCACAGTGAAGGGTATTGATTTAACACCGTTTATCCGAACACAGCTTCTACAGTTTGTATATAAAGACTGAATGGCCCTTAACAGGGAACCAGCAATCCCATACTCCTGCAGAACACTCCAGAGTTTGCCTCGAGGAACCCTATCATATGCTTTTTCCAAATCCACAAAACAAGTGTAGACAGGTTTGGCATATTCCCAGGCCTTCTCAAGAACCATTCTGAGAGTGAACAACTGGTCGGTTGTGCTTCTACCGGGACGAAAACCGCACTGCTCATCCCCCAAACTGTCCTCAACCACAGCTCTGGAACGCTTTTCTAGCACCTTAGCGAAGACTTTTCCAGGGAGACTTAAAAGAGATATACCCCTATAGTTGGCGCAATCTATTTTGTCCCCTTTTTTAAAAAGAGGAACTATCACCCCCATTTCCAATCACCAGGTGTTTCACCGCATTCCCAGGCCACTTTAATGACACGCGAGAGCCATTAAACTCCCTCTTTATCTAAAGCCTTGAGCATTTCTGGCCGAATTTTATCCACACCAGCAGATTTGCCAACTTTTAGCGCTTTGATCGCCAAAGTTACTTCCTCTACCGTAGGACAATTTTCCGCCCAACTCTCGACCATAGGTCTGTCATCTTCGGTGCCTTGTTCGGGATTGAGCAATTCTGAAAAGTGCTCGCTCCATCTGCGTAAGATGTCCTCCTCATTGGAAAGAAGTCTACCGTCTTTGGATTTGACTCCTTCAACGATATTCAACTTTTTTCCTCTGAGTCGGCGGACGGTCTGCCAGAACATCTTATTTGCAGATCTGTGGTCACGTTCCAATTTCTCGCCAAACTCCTTCCAAGACTGTTTCGCTGTTTTCACAGCTAATTTGCAAGTTCTTCGCGCCTCAGTGTACCGATTTCGAGAATCGGAGTTCCCCAAGTGAATCCACACCTTAAAGGCTCTCTTCTTCTCTCTGATGGCTTCTTGAACTCCGGGCGTTTTAAACCAAGCAGTTCTTTTCTCACCAGCAGCCGCAACACCAAGCCGCTTCACTCCACAAACATCTCCCGCAGAGGCAATAACCGCTGTTGAAAACAGTTGCAATTCTTCCTCTACATTTGATGGACCATTTGGAATTCGTTCAAACCTCTCAGATATTTGCCGCGCAAATGTCTCCCGTATCTCATCGTCCTGTAACCTCTCCCATCGTATGCGTGTAACCATCCTTGGTTTACGCTTTGGTAGGGGAGGCACTCTCTCGCTAAGATACAATTTGCACAGCACTAAGTGATGATCAGTTGACAGTTCGGCCCCTCTCAATACGCCAACATCACAAACCAATCTCTTCAGACACGATGGTACCACAATGAAATCGATCAGCGACTTCTGCTGAAGACTCTGACGGTACCACGTGTATTTGTGAATGTCTTTGTGTGGAAAGATGGATAAGCCATTTTCACAACAAAAGTCCGACAACCTCTCTCCGTTTGCGTTTTGATCAGGATCACCGTTCCTCCCAATCACACTCCCCCATGTCATAATATCTACACCCACATGAGCATTGAAGTCACCCATCAGGACAAAAGAATCCATATCTGCAACCTTTTCAAGGGCAACATCAACTTCATCTAAGAAAGCTGCGTACTCTGACAGAAGGTTCGGTGCATACACCTGCACCAATGCCAGAGTTGATCTTTCAAGCTTGAGCTTTAAGATCGCAACTCTCCCTCCTAAATGTATCCACTCCAATACTCTGTCTGTCAACCTGGGACTTGTGAGTATCCCCACTCCCGCCCGAGCAGACATTGAGGGTGCGACTCCTGACAGGAAGAGCTTCCACCCACTCGAAAGGTCCACAGTTTTAGAACCTCTCTGCTTTGTTGAAGAGACGCCAACTATATCTAGTCGACTTTTAACAGCCTCCCCAACAAGCTCAAGATCCTTCCCTGTGAGCGATGAGACGTTCCATGTGCCTATCCTAAGTCGATGCCGTTGTCGAATCGCAGAGAGTCCATCTGTGCCCCTATCGGTGGACAGCGCGCTCACCCCTTGACCCCCGTAATGGTTCGCGAGACCATTGACAGGAAGCTCGTAGCCATTTCGGGTTTGACCCGGCCGGCTGCCGAGCGCGACAAGCCGAACACCAGACGCTCGCATACTGACACCCTTCAGGCCTGGCTCCAAAGGATGCCCTGGCTTACCAGGCTTGGCAATATCCGAGGCCGGTCGTTTCCTTCTTGTCATCATAGGGTTTGCGCTTTGTTAGCCGTAACTGGATTGTATGGATGGGAATAACTATTTAAGTTACCCCATCTGCACATCCCAGTCACGTTGCCCGCCCCCCACCACGAGGAGGTCAGCTGCCAGGGGGGCGCGTAATTGATGGATTTACAAAATTTGTAAAACTATACCCGGTAAAGACAACCCAAAGTAAGGAAGCCGTAACTTGTTTAAGGTCATATTTTGCAAACTATTCGAGGCTAAATAGAATTACTTCCGATCGTGGAAGGTGTTTCACGTCGAAATAATTTTCTGACTTTTGAGAGCAAACAATATTCAGCACATTAAGGTCGCTACCCACTCTCCTCAATCTTATAGCCAAATCGAAAGATTAAATAGGGTCCTTGTTTCCATGTCAGCCAAAGAATGTGATTTCAACACAACAAGTGCATGGGATAAGCACATAGTTAGATTCGAATTTGCCTTAAACAACACTTGGAATCGGAGTACAGGCTTTTCACCGAGTACTCTATTATTTGGAATTAGTCAAAAGGGGGAGTTTCTACAGACACCTGGAGACGGATCGATGAGCGTACAGCAATCGAGGCTCGGATTGCAGCGGCCTCAGCAGTAGAGAGAACCGAGCTTGAACCCCAATACCGTGCGAAGAAGAAAGAAGTGCAGCGTAGTGTGAGACGTGACAACCGTCAGTATGTCAACTCACTGGCCTCAAGGGCTGAAAAAGCAGCGAGTAGGTGCGACAGTAGGACTGTTTACAACATCACTACGGAGCTCATTGGTGGTCGTAACTCCAAACAACATCCAGTGAAGAGTCTAGACGGTAACCTTCTGATCTCGGATGAGGATCAGCTCACTAGATGGAGAGAGCATTTTGCTACAGTGCTAAATCACTTAGACGATGGCGGTATGATCTTGAATTCGAATGAGCAGTTCGAAGCAACAAATTCCCGAATTCGCACCGTACCTCCCAGTAAAACCGAAATAATAATAGCAATCAAGTCCCTCAAGAAGAACAAAGCGGTGGGTATTGATGGCATCCCTGCCGAGCTATTTCAAGCGGCACCAAATACATCGGCAGATTTGCTGCATCCGCTAATACGGAGAGCTTGGGATAGTGAACAATTTCCACAGGAGTGGAAAAGGGGGATGATCATTAAGCTTCCAAAGAAGGGTAACTTGATGGAGTGCGGTAACTGGAGAGGTATATGTGTTCTTCCAGCTGTAGCCAAAATAATAGCTAGAATAATTCTAGAACGAATTAAAGAACATTTAGATTCAACTCTCGATGTCGAACAGGCAGGTTTTCGCGCTGGATCCTCCTGCATCGACCACATAAACACCTTACGGATCATAATCGAACAATGCGTTGAGTATAGGTCTCCGCTTCATTTACTGTTTATCGACTTCGAGAAAGCTTTCGACAGCTTGAATCGAGATGCTATCTGGCTGGCCTTGCGCAGGAGAGGCATTCCAGAAAAGCTTATAGCTATTATCAAGGCTACATATGAGGGCGGCAAGTGTCACGTCATGCACAATGGTAAGGTGTCGGACGATTTTGAAGTCCAAAGTGGAGTACGTCAAGGGTGCATACTGTCCCCACTATTGTTCTTGGTGGTTATCAGCGATGTAATCCGTGCAGCATTGACGGAAGCTAATTCTGGAATTCGTTGGACTATGATATCTTACCTTAAACACCTAGATTACGCTGACGATGTTTGTCTACTTTCACATCGGATAATGGATCTTCATTTGATGGCCCAAAATCTAGAAGCTGAGGCAAACAAAGTGGGGCTAAAAATAAACACAGCCAAAACAAAAGCCCTGAGCACTTCTTCTAACAACCGCGCTCAACTTTACATTGCCGGACAGGAAGTCGAGAAAGTTGATAACTTTCTATATTTAGGAAGTGTCGTCTCGGCTAATCGCGGTGGCACCGAACTGGATGTGTGCAGCAGAATCGGGAAGGCTAAAGCTGCGTTCGGAATGCTGTCCAAAATCTGGAGAAGCAATGTTATCAGGTTAAGAACCAAGCTACGACTGTTCCGCTCCAACGTAGAATCAGTGGTGCTTTATGGATGCAGTACTTGGAAGGTGGACACCATTAACACACGCAAGCTGCAAGTCTTCGTAAACAAATGCTTAAGAATCATCTTGAGGATTTTTTGGCCGAACCGCATCTCCGAAGAACAACTTTATCTGAGAACGGGTCAAGAACCTATAAGCATTACTATACGAAGAAGAAAGTGGCAATGGATTGGACACACCCTACGGCGCGAAGACAACTCCATTGCGAATTACGCCATGCAATGGAATCCGCTCACCCAGGCAGGCAGAATAGCGGGACGCCCTAGGCAAACGTGGCGCAGAACAGTTGAGGAGGAATCGAGCTCTTTAGGAATGAGTTGGAGGCAGCTCAAACGCGTTGCAGAACTCCGAACACGATGGCGCGTAGGCGTGGTTGACGCCCTATGCCCCTCGAGGGGTTAAAGGATATAAGTAAGTAGTAAGTTAGGGAATTTTTGCATAGTAGTATAGGATCAGAAAGATTGACTTTGAGAGTGTTAGGTTTAATGCTCAAGAAAACATCGAAAGAAACCAAACTTCGAACAAGATGTACTACGTCACAAAAAGCCTTAGGTATACAAACAAGGAGATTTCGTGATGATGAAAAACACCATAAGCATACCAGGTATTAATAAAAGAAAATTATTCGCCAAATACCGAGGACCCTACGAAGTGGAGAAAGTTTTACCTAATGATACATACATAGTTAAAGATATCGAGGGCCTACAGTTGATGCGATTACCATATAAGGGAGTTTCCTCATCAGCCAATATGAGACTGTTTTTACCAAGATTTACAAACGTCGCAAAAAGCCTTAGGTATACAAACAGGGAGATTTCGTGATGATAAAACATCATAACCATGCCAGGCATTAATAAAAAAATTATTCGTCAAATATCGAGGACCCTACGAAGTGGAGAAAGTTTTACCTAATGATAGATACGTAGTTAAAGATATCGAGGGCCTACAGTTGACGCGATTACCATACAAGGGAGTCTCCTCACCAACTAATATGAGAATGTTCATGATGCAATCATCTGGAATAGCGAATTTTGATGACACTGTGGAAAGCTTGTGGAAAGCTTGATTTATCTGACAGCCCAAATACCGAAATTTTAAAAGCGTTTGATGATGAAACGAAGAATTTGTAAGAATCTTTCCAATTTTTTTCTAAACTATCATAAAAATATCTAAGTCGAAAATGTATGACATATCTGTGTAACTATTTGTTCAAGTACATATCGCTAAAATGTATTTATGTATTTATTTATTGTTATTTTTGCAAACTCAATTTATGTAATTTACAAAAAATATGTAATCGAGGCGATTACTTGATCAAGTTGGCCGAACTGTGGTCGAATTAATTATATTTACACATAATTTTCAGCGCCACTGTGCCGCTTTAAATAATAAAATGAATACGTATATAAGTATGTATAAGCCCATAAAACACCGCTAAACTGATCGAACGATCTAACTGAATTGCTTCCAGTCTAGTTAGTAATTCTGTTATACTCTAGTTTATAAAAGAGTGCTCGAAACTAATGTGAGTAAAGGTCGATCTGCAAATAAAGAGAGTGTATGTTACAAGCGAGCGGTTGTTTTTTTTCCGTCGTTACTGTGGAATTCCGCCTACAATTATTTACTAACACAAATAAATAATTGGTGATGTTTTCCGTAATACACCGAAATTAGTTATAAATCCATTTCTTTTTTGTTGTGAACGATTGTGATGAGCAACTAATGCAATTTTTATTGGAAAAATATTTTTTATACGAAAAAGTCTCAAAAAGTCCCTAAAAAAATAATAGGGGTCAAAAAGAGATGTTCTCTAAAAAGTCAGATCATAGGCTCTGCGTCAAATGCAACTAAAGTCGCATAGCGGCAACGCTGCCTGTAACTCACTAGTGTGATGCCTGTGTGTGTTTTTTAGGAAATGCGGCATGGGTGATTGGCTTATGAAAGCATAATACGCTTTAAAAACTAAGCGGAGCCGGAAGTAAAGGTAACCTAAACCTTATTGCTGCAATTACACATAGCCCAGTTTAGATCCTCATTTTTATTGGTTTCCTTTATAAGTATGTGTCTGCCTAAGGGTATGCTTATACTGAATTAACGGAATTATACTGACATGCCATTTAGAAGGCAGCATGTGTCCACCGGTAACTATAAAACTCACATTTCCCTCCTATTCAAACATATACATATGTATTGTACTTACATTATCGTATGAGAGGCATTATTTTTTATTTACATAGTTCGTATTCATTCGTTTTACCACTTAATATTCACCTTGCGCTATCAGTAACGAATCTTGTTGTACTGAAGCTAAAGTGAAAATAAAATTAAGTGGATGACTGCGTCACACGTACTAGCATATACATATGCATTATTATTAAATGCCCGTCGTTTGCAAATTATTCCCATTTGAAATAAAACATCTTAATGGCTGATTAATAATTCCGTAAATATGCAACAAAACGCAATAACCGTTGTTAGCCCCTCGTCCGTTTGGCTGTTTGTCTGCCTATCTATCAGTCTTTCACCACTTTCTAGCTCCTAAGCTGTATGTACTACATACATGATTTTGACTGAAAATATGAAGAATATTGGCATTTTGACCTCAAACATGCGCTTACAGTGACCAAATATTTGAAAAGTAAAAAAACAAAAAAACAGGCGAGATTTTTTATAAACCTATATTTAACAGTTTGTAAGACATGAACATTTTTAAGTTCGCATCGGATGTTTTATTTTTCACCCGTCGTCCCTATGGTATAACCCAAAAAAATAAACATTTTAAGACTTTCCAAGAATGTCCGACCACCAATGAAAAAAATTTCACCAAAATTTGTCTAATAATTGAGCAATTATTTGAGAAAATGGTCGACAGAACGGTCCTCCTCCATTAAGAATTATGAATTTCTAAGCGAACTCCCATCTTCTGTCATTATTTTCCTAGATTGAATCAGGCACGAACGAGCTTTCTTAAATATTTTGGCCTTACCCCAGATGGGCAACATAATAAAAGAAACAATTAGTAACAAAAGAAGGTCATACGAAACGACAATACACATCGCAAGGATGGTGCAAACTCAGATGTAAGGGCTGAACATATGCATCTGAACATCTACAGAGAGCAAAAAAGGCCAGCTGAAGAAGGAAAGCCTCATTGTTCAGAGAGGTAAACATGAAAAGAGGCAAAGAATGATTCAAGCCGATGATGGAGTGTCCTCTACTCGCGCAAGGAGTAAAACCGTTAAGGGGTGTCAACTCGATGTGACTGGGCCTTCTACCAGCATTGCAGATGTTATATCCAGGAGACATAGGTCACAGAATTAACATTCGAAGAATCTGAAAAAGGCAAATAATTCCACACCGGATCCAAACTTTTCAGTGAAATTTCACCTATGGAATTTTTGATCAGAGTGCTGAGGATTGCCTGCCTGAATCTGGATCTTCGACAAACAGTTGAAAGGCATCAAAGCTGATTAGTTAAGTGATGCCGGTAGATTGGTTGGTCTTGTAACTTAACCCGAAGTTCCTTGAGCAGCAGGAAAATTGTTTTTGTAGCCCAGTTCACAGACAGATCAGCTTACAGAATAAAAAAATAGCAAGACCCTCTTTTCCGAGCCTCTCTATAACAGTAATATTGAAATTGATCAGTATCTAATGATCGAAAATTTTTACGATACCAATACTTGCCCCTTAGTTATACCATTTCTCGCCAACATCCTTTCTTAGCCTCACGCGGCAGCGAAGAAAAGCAAATACTCACCTAGAAACTTTTTAATTAGGACCAAAGACAACTGTAAGGTAGATGAACAGCAATAAAGTCTGCAGGGAAACAACGCGCGGCAACAAAAGCCCAACGCAGACGTTTTCTTGTCCCAAATTAAGATATACTCCAGGCAAAGGATGCTCAAAGAAATACAACAAAAAATAACTTTTGCCCGCACCATTATCAACGTAATTATATCCGTTTCCGTATGCCCGATGGTTTCCTGCCCAAAAATATCAGTACCAAGAGCCAACAACCCAAGCGACGACAACGAAGACGATGATGACGTGGAGCAGTAGGACCTAACAACCACTTTTGGGTTAATTAAAGTTTCGTCTGAGAATGTTTATGTGAGCAGCATTGAAATAGTAATTGCTGATGCTTGAGCACATCCTGACCGAAATAGTTCTTGTTGTTGTTTTATTGTTTGCCTTCATGTTTTGTCGAAAAGTTAAGTGATGAGCTTGCTTCGCAAATGCCAGGAAGTTAACTTTCGTTTGTGCCTTAGTTTTCATGACGGAGAGCAGGCCAATGATATGTATTTGTTTTGAAGATTGCTTGACGATTACAAATTAAAAGATAAATGACCAATTAAACTCGGTGGCCAGACAGCAAGGTGACTAATGTCTAACTATTTTTATAAAGAACTATTCTTAGCTGCTTCATTAGCGTAGTTAATTATGTACGAGTACTTTTGCTTCAAACCATGTGGTTTCCTGTTCTGCAGTGCGCGTTTGCAGCTATGTATCTTTAATTTCATTAGCTGACAATTTATTTTTATTATTTATTTAAGTTGTCTCTTTTAATTTAAACTAAAGAAGTTTACAAACAATGTGTGGTGTATATATGTAAGTATGCATTTTGCGAAATACTCCGAAGCAACACCCTAGGTGGCTTACTGAGCGTAGGATTAATGAACCCACTTGGTACTTCTTTTTTAGTATTACATTTTTTATTGCCTGAATACCATGCCAGTGCACGTAGGTATATGTGCTGCGACATCAAAAGAGTTCAAAGTAAACCAATTTACACCCTAATTTTATTACCCTTTTCATATCTTGCTCATCAGATGTGATGTGTAACAGACTGAAGTATATATGCATATGCGTATTACTTTTTAGTTCGAGGCAGCAAGCAGAAATGAAAAGTCTTAGACAGAACTTCGTTATAAACATAAACTTTTTCGTTCACTCTTTGATAGAATGTATCATTTTAAATACTGCTAAGCAACCGTGTTTGGCTGTCAGGTGTTGTTATGACATGCTTCTGTGGTTTGTTGTTTGTTTCCATCGCGAAACATTTCATAATACTTTTTATTTGGTCTTGGTCTGATGGGCGATTGATGGTGGGTTGGGTTTATATAATTTTTCCACGCTACGAACTATTTCGTGTGCTACAGCCTCCCGACAGTTTTGCCGCCATTTAAGCTTGTTTACATGCATACATGCGCTGTTAATCACATTTCATGGTGTTCACTTACTAACGTAAGTAGTACTATAGTGCGGGTGCTTCTACCAACAGGTATCTTCGTTAAGCTCCATCCTTAGCTAATTGTCTGCAGCTGCATACTCCAACATGGTTGATATCCCTTGTGATGAAGCTTTCTACTGCTTTGTCTCCTCGGGTAAGATTCGAAAGCTCTCTGGGCTGAAGCGCTCCACATGTCCTATCCATCTCATATATCTAACACGTAGTTTTTTGACTTCATCTAAATCGGTGTACAGCTCGTAAAACTCGTCATTGAATCTTCTCCTCCAAAGCCAGTCAAGGCAAACGCGATCAAATATCTTACGAAGAATTTTTTTTCTCAAAACGCCCAAAGATATCTAAATCCGTCTTCAATTAAATATTTGCTTCGGTGCCGTAATGGAGGACTGGGATGATTAGGGTATTACATAGAGTCTCCTTAATTGTTCGGGACAGGGTTTTAGTACTAAATTGTCCTCACAGCCCAAAGACACCGCGATTTGGTAGCGACTGACTCTCCTATTATGATCAGATCCAACTCAGCCTCCCATAAAATTTTGTTGCTAAAATCCATTGCACTTTATTGCAAGCATAAATAAAGTCAGCTGTATCTTTATGATGTGGGTATTAATTCTGACGAACACATTACATCATTGATGTTATCAGCGAAACAGGATTCGGCAACACAAATGACGTCTAGATTAGATTCCTCAAACAGTTAGCGAAACTCATCAATTTTCGGGTACAGGCTTGGAGCATTAATATGACAAATCTTTAGGCCATCAGTTTGCTTACCTAAGATCCTTATCATTGAATGCAATGTATTATGCATGATTACAGCGGTGAAAGAGTAGATAATGCAAGAAAGTTCAGTATAGAAAAAAAAAAAGAAGAAAAATTAAAAAAACATTAAAATATTTAGATTAATTAACTTAATATGAAGAAAAAAGAAAAAAGAAAATTCTAATGAATGTAAATGATATTATTATATATGTTCTGCATTGTTGGCAATTCCCACCCTGGGCTCTTCGATTGATCGGCTGGTCCCTTCTTCCAGTGTTTGAAGAAAGTCGATTAACACAGCTGATTGAGTTGGTTGGCCTTTAATGTAAACAACTCCACGTATGGTATATACCGCGGAAAATATGTTTTGTTGTTTCAACAGCAGGCAGTAAGGGACTTTGTCTACCTTGGTTCTGCTATAAACTCTAAAAATAAGATCAGCGCAGAAATCAAGCGAAGAATAACTCTTGCCAATTGCTGTTTTTTTTGGCTTATAAGGCAATTCAACAGTAAAGCCCTATCTCGAACAACTAAAGAGACTCTGATCATCCCAGTCCTGCTTTATGGCGCTGAAACGTGGACCTTATTAAAAGAGGATGAAGATGTCCTTGGTCGCTTCGAGAGAAAAATTCTTCGTAAGATATTCGGTCCCGTTTGCGTTGACGGGTTTTGGAGGAGAAGATTCAATAACGAACTACACGAGCTATACAGCGACATCGACCTAGTCAAAAAACTGCGTATTGGACGTCTGAGATGGCTACAACATGTAGAGCGAATGCACACCAACGCTTCCGCTCCTCGCCGTTGGTGGCGCGCACAAGTTCAAGTTGACCTCGACTAGCTTGAAGTGCGCAACTGGAGGCAATTAGCTAAAAGCAGAGCTAAATGGCGAGGCTTGTTGGTTGAGGCCCAGGTTCACCCCGAACTGTAGCGCCACCTATGTACAACGGTAATTCCCATTATTAATTATCTAAATTAAAATTCTTCAGAAAAACAACCTCTAAGTACAAAATCGAAATTGCCAACTAAGCCAAAGCGTATGCTCGCGCTTGAGAAAGTAGGCAAACTAAAACTACCGGGTTCAGAGCACAAAGAGATGAGGGAAAGAGTGAAAACAGAAAAGTCCTCGACCTCTGCTCTTAAAAGAAACGGTACTTAAAAGTTATCATCGAAAAAAATACCGGGTAATGACCCTCGGAGAGCAGAAATGCAGTCTTACGCTCAGGCCGCGGCTTCCGAAAAACCAAAAAAACTTGAAGGGTCCGTCGACCCTTTTTCTCATATTTTCTCAGTTATTCTCGCGAAACTTGAAGAACAAAGCAAAATAAATAAAATTATTCTCGATAGGCTGGTTAAGCTTGAAAATAATTCACAGAAAATGCGCACTTCAACTAGAATATGAATGACAAACGAATGTTAAAAATATGTACTTGGAATGCAAACGCACTTTTGCAAGAACTTCACGAATTAGAAATATTTATGCGTGAAAATGATATTGATATTTGCTTGATTTCTGAAACCCACGCAAAAAAGGAATCGCATTTAAAAATAAAAGGAGAAAGCGATAGGCGGATCATCCTTGTTTATTAAAGACTGCAGCGAACAATCCGAAGACCTAAAGATAGAGCTTGAAACTTTGCAACTGTGCACGATTCGAGTTAAAAATAGTCAGCGTACTCTTAAAATCTTATCTATCTACTGTCCACCGCGTTCCGCGTTTGATAAAAGTGATTTTACTAACTTGTTTGAATCGCTGAAACCTAATTTCATTATTGGCTGCGATTTTAATGCGAAGCATACGTTCTGGGGCTCAAGATACAGCTCGGAAAAAGGTAGAATCACAGATAATATAGTTACATAGATATCGCATCCAGTACAAAAAAAAAATGGCCAATTTTCAATCGACTGGGATTTACTCGTGGGTCCCAGTTCGATCGATCTTGCATGTATACCATGCTCAAACGGTTGTGAGTTGAGTAGCACGTTTTGGGAGATGTATGAAAGGATGATTCTATGTGTGAGCAATTTTCATCAAATAAAAAATAAATATCTACGTAGGTACGTACATATGTAGGTGACACAGTCACATCAATTTTTATTTTATTTATTTTTCAGAAAAAGGTTTTAGATTTTTAAATTATTTATGTTTGCTTTATAAATAATTACGAGTATGATAAGGTAGGAACTTGGTACAATTGTGAAATTATGTCATCTCATTATTTGATTTTTTTCTGAATAAACTTTATTATTAAAAGCATTTTGTAAGGTAATGAAAACGGTTGAAATTAGTTATCTCATTTGAATAAGTATAGATTTATTTTATGTTTATTCAAATGATGATGATGATGATGATGATGAGTATTATTTACATCTTCTATTTTCTTGATAATATTTGCACCTTTTGATTTTTGCTGATTTTTCGCTTTTTAATTCCCATGAGCGGTGTTTGCGCAATAAGGCAAGAAGGGCAAAATTAAGCAACTCTTGCGATGATAAAAGCATTCGTTTTTCTCATCAAACCAGCTACAAAAAAAACCAGCTGCTGTCACGGATATTTGTTATTCTTATGCATTCGGAGGCCATTGTTTCTCTTATTTTTCTTATATGAGGGCGATCCCGGAACATTCCATGGAAATCTTTAAAATTAAGCTTACAAACGTCAAACAATTCATCTGATGGTGCAAAAAGACTGCCAAAATCACTATTTTGAGAAAAAATGTTGGCAAATATAAAAAACTCAGAAGGGCATCTTATTTTTTCATCTTTTCTCAAAAAAATTTCTGAACAATTTGAACAGTGGCTCTTTGAAGACATTTTGTAAGCAATATCATATATCCCGCAAAGTATCGCATTGCAACAGTCTCAAGTGTAAAATCAGTTTCTGTTTCTAGTTTGTTTATGATTTCTGTGTACAAAAACTCATCACAGTCTTCTTCTTCGTGTTCCTCATTCAGCAAAACAACATGAGTGCCCTTTGTTTGGACTATACCTAAGCTCAAAAACTGAACATCATCGTCCTTACAATTACTGTAAGGTGAGAAGGAAATAAGGTTTGACGAAAGACTTTTTGACATTAGTACACTGAATTCATAAGCAGATGGATTCTTATTATTACCACCTTTTATTCTGACAATTGAGAACAGGTTCTCTAAGATGTCTTGATATACCCACTTTGTCAGCAAGTAATCAGCATCAACAAACCTACCGTTGTTAATGTCCTCGCTTAGTAATAAAACTGCTTTAAGGGTCTTTTCCATTCCTTTCAAATAAAAATGTTTAGGTACATTTGAAACATTTTGCATCGCTTGCAAATATATTACAAAATATTTTATCTGTTGGTATGCAGCATTTCCAACAGTAACTCCACGTCGAAGCGCATTTTTGTCGTATTGTGAGCCACTGTTCATGCAGTCAAAGGTATTGTTTAATGCCAGCGTAAAGGCTTGCGTTGCTTGAGCGTGTTGCGAAGTAAATTTTAAACAATTCAGGTGTTAAGCTGTTTGTATGGACGCAGCAGATGTCCTGCTAAATATTTGAGTCGCTAGGCGTACGCTAATTTTTTCGAAAGCATTAGGAGCTCACATAGCTAGTAAATTTTAAACAAGATTTGGCAACGTTGTCGGTCTCTAAATTATATATTTCTCTGAAGACATCAAAAGAAACTAAACCATCGGGGGTGTTTTTTTGGTTTTCAAATGTCGTAAATGCGTTTTTTTGCAGTCACATTCAAAAGTTGATACGCTTTCCTGTTGTTTGGATCCTGGTCACAAACAACAGCGCATACTTGAAGACCAAGATCCTTGCATATTTCAAAATTCTTTTTAATCAACTGTTTTAAGTCATTCCCTTTTATTCCATTTTCTGAAACAAAATAGTTAACAACGCTTTTCCATGAATCAAAAAGACTATTCACCATAAATACAGAAATTTCATTAGCATTTGATTTTTTTCTTGCTTAACCTAAATCTTCGAATCCATCAATTAAGTCGTTGGTAGCGTTGTAGGTCAGATTTCGGCGGATTCGAATCTCATCAAAAACCAACACCACATACTTTTGACGATGACTCATTGATGCAATTTTAGATTTCAATATATTTTGAGCCATGTTTTGGTACCCAGGCTGTAGACCTTTCTCAGGAGCCCAACGATATAATAAAGCTATATGAGGAAGTCGAAAGCCCAACCCATCGCATAGAAATGTATATATATTTTGCGAGTGATAAAAAACATTTTGTGTAAGTTCTTTTTCTTCTGGGCTATACAAATTTGATTTAGAAACCCCATCAACATAAAACAAAATAACTTAGACTGCTCTGACGTATCCATGCTCTTAATTTGGGATACCAAACCTGAATACATATTTTGTTTCTCTATTTTTAATGTAGAATGAGCTCTGTTCTTTAATCTAAGTTTTTGCTTTAAAGTTTTAATTTTCAAACTGAAAGAAGCAATACTTTTTTTTAGTTGAAAAATGTTTTTTTCCCGCTTCTCGATTGATTGCATTTCAAGCAGCCTAGGTCTGAACTTGAACTTCTTCTTTTCTTACTATTCGAAGAAGAAAGATTTTCTAATTCTTCAAATTGATCAATATCATTTTGCAAATTGAGTGTGGGAACGGCATCTCTTTTTAGCATTTTCCTACCCACAAACTCACTCCAAAAAGGATTTTGGCAAACAAAAAAAAGTGTTATCGCCATTAAAACTACATGCCTTTTTCCATAAATTATGTAAAATTTCATTTTTTTCTTTTGAGGGGCATGCAAAAATTTTTAAATTAGGAAAACCCCTTCTCGATTTCTTGCATGTCGTGCAAGAAACTCCTGATTTCCTTTTATCATTCATTTGTTATTTTTATTTAAAACCAAGTAATTAAGCGCTGTCGCAATTCGATCTCAAATAAATGATACACATAATTTTTAACCTGCGATGACAGAAATTTCAAACTCATGTATTTACCAAAAGAAACAAGAAATACGCATCTAGACAAGTACATAAATGCCATGCAACCCTTCTAAGACAACACGACGCGACGTAAGATACACACAAGCCATGACAATGACACGATCGCTATTGAATCATACCATACCATCAGTTTGTTGTATGTACATAGATATTGTTCTTTAATAGAAAATGGTTTTTGTATGACAGAAGTTTGCTTTGGTGTTTCTACGACACACCGAAGAGCAAGATTATTGCATGGTCTTGCAACATAATTTTATTTCGTTTGGTCTGAAAGAATTCGATTAATCTCCTTTACTAGGGTGGCAACCAAGATCGATCGAACCCACGAAGAAATCCCAGTCGATTGAAAATTGGCCATTTTTTTTGTACTGGATGCGATATCTATGTAACTATATTATCTGTGGTAGAATGCTCTATGGGGCAGGTATGGAGTACAGTTGTGATTTCCAGTCGACGGGTAAACCGACTTATTGGCCAACTGATACTTCGAAAATACCTGACCTGATCGATTTTTTCGTTGTGAAAGGAATATCCACCAGCCACATAAAAGTTAAAGAGAGCTTTGATCTGTGGTCCGATCATTCCTCAGTTATTTTGGCATTGAGCAAAAAACTAGTCTATAACCTAGAGTCAGCGAGATTAACTGGTAGAATAACTAACTGGGAAGGCTTTAGGAACGAAATTGAAGATAATGTTGAGCTGAGCGTTCCACTTACGATACCCTATGAACTTGAGGTTGAAGTTGTTCACTTCGTTTAGATCGTACAGCTCGCCTCTTGGAATAATACTCCCATTCCAAGGAAAACGCCGGACGAATACGGCTTACGTTAAGGAAAGACGAAAAGCGCGAAAAAAATGGCAACAGAGTCGTGCTCCGCAGCATAAAGCACACTTGATTCGTCTGTGCAATTCGTTGAAGAACACGATTAAGGCTTTTAAGAATCGTGCAACAGGTTCTTACCTTGAAAGTTTAACAGCGAAAAAAGATTCCAATTATTCACTTTGGAAATCTGTAGAAGGCACCAAAAGGCCCAAAGTCCCCGCGCCACCAATTAAATTAAATCAAAATGAATGGGCAAGGAAAGATAAAGAAAAAGCGGACGTCTTTGCGGCCCACCTGGGAGAAACCTTTAAACCGTACGATGGTCAAGTGGTTTACGACAACATCAATAGGCCGGGGTTACCATCTGACGATTTGACGCTCATAAGTGCAACGCTAAGGGAACTTAAACATGAAATCGAGAATCTAAAATCTAAGAAAGCTCCTGCTAATGATTTGATTACCGGAGAAAATCTCAAAGTTTTACCTAGAAAAGCATTGAATTAGCTTCTCCATTTTGTAATGCTGCGCTCAGATTAAAACACGTGCCGAGCCAATGGAAAGTTGCGGAAGTCATAATGGTTTTAAAACCAGGAAAACCGCCAAATGAGGTAAAATCGTATAGATCAATTTCGCTTCTTCCAATCATATCGAATATTTTCGAGAGGATATTATTAAGGCGTCTCCAACCGGTTATAGAAGAAAATAATCTTATCCCTGACCACCAGTTTGGGTTCAGCAGTAAGCATTCGAGGATTGACCAGGTGCATAGAATTACTGACGTAATCGAGAAAGCACTTGAAGAAAAAAAGATTTGCTCAGGCGTATTTCTTGACGTCTCGCAAGCCTTTGACAAGGTGTGGCATGATGGCTTGAAATCCAAACTACGACAAGTTCTCCCTGTATGCTTATACGATATTCTAGAATCATATTTCGCGAATAGACTCTTTCATGTTAGACATGGAGTCGAATACTCCGAGCTCAAGGAAATTTCGGCTGGCGTACCGCAAGGAAGCGTTCTTGGGCCGCTTCTCTATTTGCTATATACTCGAGATATACTGAACGAAGATGGCACTATCCTTACTACGTTTGCCGATGACACCGCTATCCTAGCAGTAGGTAAAACAATCGAAGAAACGACTGCAAAACTGCAAAACGCACTTAATAAAGTAAATGAATGGACGAGGGACTGGCGGATCACCCTCAACGAATCTAAATCTGTTCACGTGAATTTCACTTACAAGAAAACTAATGACTTGCCAATTTTCCTAAACTTGGCCCGAATACCCTTTGCAAACGAGGCCAAATACCTAGGAATGACACTCGACGCAAGACTGAAATGGAATTCGCATGTGAAAATGAAACGAAAAGAACTCGAAATCAAATATAGAGAAATGTACTGGTTACACGGAAAACATTCCCAGCTCAGTACTGAGATCAAACTGCTTTTATACAAGCAAGTGCTTAAGCCGGTGTGGACCTACGGTATACAACTTTGGGGTTGTACCAAGAAAACAAATATTTTACAAGCTTTTCAAAATAAGGTGCTAAGAGAAATTGTCCAAGCACCGTGGTATAGTAGAAACGACGATATCCACAGGGATCTCGGAACTCCGACAATCGAAGCTGAAACTAGAAGCTTCGCGAAAAAGCATAGAAACAGTCCTACAAATTTTGGATGAGAGCAATTTATTGCGCCGACTACAAATGACGAAACCTTTTGATTTGGCGAGATAATGATTAACCGCGTCTAGATTGCGGAATATGCAGGATCTTTCAGTGGAAAGAAACTTGCCAAACGTTTTTATTTCATGATAGAAAAATTGCTTGATAAGTTAATACTTAGTTGCGATATCTAACAAATTTATATCGAAGGGTGGTATTTTTTTAGTCAGTAAGAATCTGACACTACTATGAGCACGCGCTTGCTATTCTCATAGCGTGTATGGAAGATTTGTCACCTACCCTCGGAAAAAAAAAAAAAAAAAAAAAAAAAACATTTTTCATTAGGTTGAAAATTGGCTTAATCACTGTTAGGGATATTATAAATTGGGAAGTTTGTATAGCAGCAAGTAGGACATGAGGTTCGACTCCTTCGGTTTTCATATTTTGTACACCCAGATACTCCAATGAGCAACAGATATATTCATAGACACCATAGAACAAATTGAGTGAATTCAAATGCTCAACCCAACGCGTTTCGCAAAATTTTTAAAGACGCGTTTGTTTTGCTTTTGGGCAAGACGCCTTAATTTTGTCTTTTAAAACTAGAGCTGCTTTATGTTATTAGATAATCGGAATAAATTAACAACCTCTTTAATGGTTGCTATGCAATTTCGTATAGACGGTATGTTACAAGCGTGTGTAATGGCCAAATTCAAATTATGATTAGCACAGTGGACGTAAATAGCTTCTGGATACAATGCTCTAACTTTGGCAGCACAGCCGTTGAATTTTCCGCTCACTGACCGGGCCCCATCATATCCTAAACATGTAATGTAATTTATTACCTAATCGGTCTAACTGACAGTTTTATTTACATAAATAGTGTGAATTATTGACACTCACCTTGCCCTCTCATATTAGCCAAATTTATGCCAATATCCTTCATCGTGGTCAGCAACGTACTTGCAAGCCCTTTTCCTATAATCTCATCAACAGGAACGAAACACAAAAAGTCTTCCCGAATCGCATATTCGTTGTCAATTTATCAACATAACGAACACATATTGAAAACTGTTCAATGCGATGTGGCACGATCGTATTTTTGCCATGGCAATTTCCTAGTACCTAGTAGCACGGTGGCAGATATTTCGGGGGGTTTGAACCCCCCCGTGCGTTCGCGCCTGGTGAAGACAGACAACCTAATCTTTGGAAATTTCGAAACATATTATTATTAATATTATTTATTGTTTCTTCATAATTTGGGCTGTTATGGTTTCCCAAAAAGTTATTAATTACTTCTCTAAACGATACCCATGATGCCAATTCTGTAGGATTCAGTGTCCTATCGAAGTCTTCATCTTTCATTAGTTTTCTTATATCAGGGCCAATGAAAATGCGTTCTTTCAGTTTAGCTTCAGATAAAGATGGGAATACTCCTTGTAAATGCTTAAATTCATCGCCTTGTTTATATAAAGCTTTTACAAATTATTTCGTGATACCAAGTGCAGAGGTGGTAATAAAACTTTTTCAGGTGACACTAAGTTTTGTCGAACTATATTTTTATTTCCTGGATCCAAATTATTATAGCTCTCGCAGTCCATTCTTTTCTCGTGTAATGTTGTATCCTGTTCCTGCTGCCCCACTCACATAAGAAGCACGGATATTTTGTGAAGCCACTTTGCTGTCCTAATAACATGCCACGTGTTTTTAAATCTCCACAATCAATGTACCATGCTGGTTGTATTATAGTTGATTTTAGTCAAAACTGTAACAAAATTTGTATATTTTTTATGGGTGGTAAGAAGGTAGAAAGAAACAACATTCCTATACGCTTATTAATTTATCGATACATATTCTAATGAGATAAATTGCATTTCTATAGAAAAATAATAAAAATTTAAAAAATATATTTTCTATAGAAAAATAATAAAAATATAAAAAATGTATTTTCGAAAATTGTGACTTGCTGGATTTTTTTTACTATTTTTCTCGTAATCAGGATACTTTACCGAATTATAAATTATTTCGGAATGATAAGGTAACTTTGACTACTGGTGGTGGTGTTGCCATTTACTGCAAATCCACCCTCAACTGTTAACCTGTCACAAAGTCCGATAGAACCAGTGTCGAATATATAATAATAGAAGTATCTGATAATAAGGTTTAGTTTTCTGTGCGTATAACCCTGACCGTAGCTCTTCCTCTGTATAATTTTTTTCGATTCTCTCTGATTTTTCCCCTTTATTTGAGCACATAATAATTGGTGGTGATTTCAATGCCGATTTATTTAAAAATGGTTTCCGTGGGAACCAAATTCTTGGCAATTGTTCGTCCTTGGGTTTGTCTATAGTTAACTCACATCCAACACATTTTCTCCCGTTTCTGTTCCAAGTATCTTAGACCTGTTGATAGTTGCTGACGCCTCATCTGTTCTTCTTTTAGATCAGTTATGCCTCGATGGTATATCTGATCACGATTTGCTTTACATTGCTTATGGTTATGACATTCGTTTTCGGATATTAGTTTACCTCTACTGTTTTCTTTAAGCGATTTTGTTTAGATTGACCTAAGTCTGCTTCAAACGACTACAGGTGTGGTTCCTTGGGATAATTTTTTTGGTACCAGCTGATCCTAATGACAAAATAAAAAATGTTCAGTCGTTTGTATGCACTTTATTTCATAATGATGTTCCTTTGAAAACTGTGTCCATCCGTAATAATAGCAGCCATTGGTTTACTGCGGATGTGATAAATGCCATTAGGGACAGAAATAGACTTGACAGCAGGTGGAAGCGTACACCTAATTCCGATAATTTAACTTTGTACTACTCGAGATTCCAAAAGGAGCTTACATACATACGTACCTTTTCAATGGCCCGCTAACCCTGCATGAGGGTCCCGGGGGTAGAATGCTCAGGTGGACCTTCCATCCTTCTCGATCCTCCGTTGACTCCAATTCATCAGGAGGAATCCCTAAACGGCTCCAGGAGAGATGTCGGACTTGGCCCAACTATCTATTTCTAGGCTTTCCGCGGAGTCGCCTAGCTGAGGGCACGGTAAACATAGCACGTCTTGGAAGCCGGGGGCATACGCACTACATGACCAAACCACCGAAGCATAGATCGTTCTGTTCGGAGGAGTAGCTACTCAACATTGAGCGCCTAACGTACTCTTATGTTGCGCACTCGATCCCTACGAGTTATTCCGGCAATACCGCGAAGGAACTTCATTTCGGCAGCTTGTATCCGCGATCTTATTCTTTCGGTTATTACCCAAATTTCACGACCATAGGTGAGAGTTGGAACATACACCGAGTTAAAAACCGAAAGCTTAGCTTGAACACTAAGTTCGGCCTTCCTTATAACTCAAAATTAAATACAGCGCTTCCATCTTAAAGACTCTGGCGTAATCTTCGTGAGGTTGTTATAAGCGGTTAAGGCAATGGAACATGCGCATTTGATTCTTACGTATTGAATGACACCTTTGTATCAAATAATGAGCATTCTTTTAATGCTCATTTAATTTTAGGCATTCAAAATGAAGATCTGCCTATAAAAAAATAAACTTTCTTTTTATAAAGTAACTAACTTAGATGTCCACCAAATTATTATGAGCATAAAGTCGAACGCTGTGGCGTAAGTGGTAAGTGTCGGAACACTGAGCGTGAGGTTCCATGTTCTTATTCCAGAAAACACCAACAATTTGTTTCACATTCCTACCTCTCGCGAACGATTGACAAACATCCGAGAGTATTTGTTGTCACAAGAAAGCTTCTCAAAAACAAAAATGCCATTCGGATACTGCACAAAACTGTAGGTTACTTTCATTTGTGCGAAAAATATTACGCACACAAGAGAGAGAAGCTAGGTCTAGGCCCTTCATGGGCTGTTGCATCAAATATTGTATTAAATGAAAATGTCGCCTTTCTCCTGTAAGGGGTGATCATGTTATCCACATATATATCTGAAAACGACCTGTTCATTTGTGTGCTAAAAACTTTAAAACAAACCATCTGATTAAGCTGAAACTTTCACAATATCTATATATTTGTTATAAAGTAAGAAGTGCACGTAAATCAAAAAGGTTCAAGTTTCCCGACAGATGCAGCTGAAAACCAAAATCTCACAATTATTACTACAGCACTCAGCAAAATCAACAGATTCATGCGCAATCGCACAAATTAATGTATGTATGGTATACATAAAAAGGAGACTCCGTTTGTTTGTTTGTTTGTTTTCGATAAACTTCTTAACTCCTCGGCCAATGGAGCTCGAACTTAGACATAAAGTATGTATGTTTTAAAGAGAGGAAGGTTTCGCACACAGTACGATTTCTTCACGATAGATGGTTCAAACAATAACTTCGAAAAATTGACAAATGAAGCAGAAAATAACAACCAACACTACAATTGCATTTCTCACGGCACAAATGAAATATTAACCACACAATAGCATGAATAAAAAATTTAAGTTTACTAATCGTTAAAAACATACAAAAAAAAAAAATACATTTATTTTATTTCATTAAATGGCGTTGCAGCCCACGCAGGGCATCCGATAGTACAATATAAAGAGACCTTATTGTGACAACGACAATATAGCAAATGCCTAAAGTCTGGTTGAAGAAGGTCAAGTCATAAAGTACTCGTTTACAACCGATCATTGGCAATTGGTGGTCGCAAACAGTCAAACAGGGTCAATTGTAAATGCGATGAAGCTTTCAATTTCGTCTGTATCTATTGACTGCAATTGCACGACACTCAATCATTTTAAAATGAATTTTCTGTGTTAACGAATATTGGCAATGCTACGATAGTGTGTGCCACTGGACGAAGGTGTTAGCGAATGTTGGCAATGCTGCGATGGCATATGTCACTGGTCAACTGTTTTTTTCTTGTACTCATTTTTATACATTTATGTTTCAACCGTCGAAATAAAAGGTGCCGGCATTTTTCAACAAGAAGCATTGTTTTTTTATTTCTATTTTTTGGTGTGGAATTTTCCACAGGAATCTTCCACATTCTGTATTCATAAGTCAAGTTTAAGCAACTAATCTTGTCATTCTGGGAGATGTAAACACTGACATCTTAACATTAAGCACAGTGTCGCAGTCATTGGTTGGCCATGTGGCGTGTTCGCCGAAGAAGAGTTCATCTGTTACTGTTTCTTTATTCATAAGGTATTTCCATACATACTTAGTATTAGCTTAATACTAATTTAATACTTAGTGTTTACAATGTGTCAAGTAATATATAATAAGGTTTTACTTCTAAACTTAATACTATAGTAGGAAAATAATAATATTGATAATAATGAAAATGTATATTCTATATGATATATAAACGCCACAGCCTAGTAGCTGAACAAGGTTTTACTTCAACTTCAAATTCCTACCTGGACCATGTTTTTAGTCGCTTACGCAAAATATCTCCTAATCAATATGTTGGTGTTAACTTTGACTTCCACGTTACTGATGACAGCATGACGAGTATTTTGTTCAAAAATCTAAAAAAATGTGAAACCCAAAGGCAATGTGTCTCTACATATAGTCACCCTTACGTGACTGCACACCTCGTCGTGGTGTAAGGGCCTAGTAGAGGTCAAAGACTCTTGGAATTTATTCCCAAGATTATATTCGAAGCCAAGGAGAACCCAGGTCGTCCTTCTAGATGCTGCGATGGCGGATGGCACCAGGGGCATGTTAAGCTAATCGTCTGGGAAGACCAAAGGCCATACGACCTCTACAAACTAGCTAGGGGAGGTATGGCCAGGTGCTACGCTCGAGGTTGTTGCAAGGGTAGATGTCCCGAGTAGACCAAGAACTCGTACCTTATTGTCATCAATAAAGAATCTCTTGCTCTTTTGGCAAAGACTGGAGGCTTTGACCCTATCACAATCAAGGTTTACAAAAAGGACGAAAAGTCTGATTTGAATAAACTGACCCCCGATCCTTCGGACCCCACTCCTCTGATCAAAGAACCCGAGTCATCTATCACATTTCCTTCTCTGGATAGTGATGCTGATCATTCCTTAATAATCCGTCTTTTGCCGATAAAGACAAATTTTCTGACATGGAGACGGATGACAATTTTGACAAACTACATCCACTGCTTTTGAGTGAGGACGAATTGTTGGAATCGTCCTCCACTTGGAAGCCTTGAATACCACATTGGTGGAGATTTCTCTGCCTGATTGTAGCGCTAATTCTGCAGTTAGTTCAGATTTACCTCCACCACTCCATTGCGGCATCTGCAGGCCTTCTTTTCCGTCTCCCAGAGGACCTTGGGTTGTGGACAACTTAATACGTCGACTCCAGACTCCTAATTACTATACCCTGTATGTGCGCGAAGAAGGTAAGCCCAGAGCATATATACTGATAAAAAGTAACCTAAATGTAACTTTACTCCCTAATTACAGCGATCGAGATACAACCGAAACAAGACTAGAAACATCCAGCGGTTCTTACTTTTTAGTATCGGCGTATCTCGCCTATGACTCTCTTTTTGAGGATAACCTGGTAAGGTCAAACAAAATTGAGAAAAAAATTTGAAATAAAACAACAACGCTGTGAGATATAAAATTGATTCTGACTTTATTTTGAAGCTACGTTCGTGCCATTATGTGTGGCATCATTATAGCATACGTTAGCCCATCATTTAAAGGGCCGCCTCGGCCTCGCTGGCAGTGCTTCAAGCGGTCGGTCCAATTTCGGATGACTCGGTCCAATATGTACGGCGTTATTTTGGCATAGCGTCTCGAATGTTGGCCTCGAGCTCGTCCAAAGTGGTTGGCTTGTTAGCGTAGACTAAGAACTTGACGTAGCTCCAGGGAAAATAATGGAGTGGTGTCAAGTCGCATGATCGCGGCGGCCAATTTATGAACGCTCGCCGTGAGATGACCCCGTCGCCAAATTTCTCCTTCACAACTTTGATCGTTTCGTCGTTTATATGGCAGAGAGCGCTTCAATTCTTGCGTCAGCACAATCTTATATGGATGCAGGCCCAAATCCTACCGCAAAATAAGCCGGGTTGACTCTCTGGCGATGCCCAATTCAGCTGATCGGCGCCGAATCGACATTTCTGGGTCTTCTTCGATACTGGCCGCTACGGCGCCTATGTTTTCTTTATTTCGCACCAATCTCTGTCTGGTTGGTGGCTTAAGGTCCAAAAGAGTGTACTCACGCTCAAACTTTCCCACTGTGCGACGAATTGCCTGGACACTGAAGCCTTGATGACGACCGACCTCACGGCGAAATTCACGTTGCGTATTTACAACTGAGCCGAAATTTCGATAATATTTTTTAATAATTTCCGCACATTCGGCAAGGGTGAAACGATGCATGATGAAATGGCAAACCTTACTGAATATTTTGACAGCTGGATGTCGTTGGTAACTTTGACAGATGTTGAAACATAACAATTGAGAAGAGTATCATTGCTATCTGGTCACCCTTTACTCAACTCCGGTAACCATCACCAAACTGTAACTTGTCAACTACAAAAAATACTGGACAAAACTATTGCGTGGTTCTCAAAATAGTAAAATAGTAAATAATAAACAACAAACAGGTGTCCATCCAAACAGTGGCTTGGGTATTCATCTAGACAGCAAATTGACATGGAAGTACCACATTCAACAAAAACGCACCCAAATAAAACAAAAATTTAGACAACTTTATTGGCTATTGCGACCTCAATCCAAACTTTCGACAGACAATAAGTTACTCATCTGTAAGAGTATAATAAAACTAATATTTACGTACGGCATTCAAATTTGGGGAACCGCAAGGAAATCGAACCTCAACATCATACAAAGGCAACAATCTAACATTTTAAGAACGATCATCAACGCTAAGTGGTATATGTGCAATGAAGACATCCATTGCGACCTACAAATCAACACAGTCGACCAAGAAATATAAAGAATAAGCTTAAAACACCTGAAAAAAATTCTAGCACACTGTAATAGCGACGTCAACACTCTACTTGACCAAGAAACCTCAAGAAGAAGAAGAAGACTTAAACGGAGAAGACTTACCAACCTAACTTCTCAGAACTAGAACTAAGTATTAACATTTAAGATTGTATGTCCAAGTCTTAAGTATTGTCATTGATGTATGTAACCTTGTTAAATGTAACTTTAAATTGACTGCAATTACTATCGCACGCACCTGAAAGGCGATAACAACAAACGACAAGTGGCGCTCGGTGTGAATAAAACCCCCAACGCTTCCGATGGATTAAAACCCACTTGTGTCATGCCAACAGTAAAGGTGACTACATTTTAAGGACAAAGGTCCAAGCTCACGCTTAAATCCGACAATGTAACTTTTAAACAATTTAATTCCCTCGGGGCTGGATTCGAAGACTTTCCGGGCCGTAGCGTTGGTGTCCATCCGTTTAACATATCCTAGCCATCTCAAACGTCCAATACGAAGTTTTTTGACTAGGTCAATGTGGCTGTACAGCTCGTATAGTTCGTCATTGAACATTCTTCTCCAAAATCCATCAACGCAAATGGGACCGAATATCGTACGAAGAAATTTTTCCTCAAAGCGACTAAGGATATATTCATTCGCTTTCAATAAAGTCCACATTTCAGCGCCGTGAAGCAGGACTGGGATGATCAGGGTCTTATACAGAATCCCCTCAGTTTCTCGAGATAGGTCTTTGCTGTTGAATTGCCTTACTTGCGATTAGCAAGATTTATTTCATTTACGAGTATTTATACTGCTTCGGTCTCTCAAAAGCCCTTATGTTAAATTTTCTCAATGTTACAAACTATGTGCTTGTATTGTTCCCTGTGGAACAGGGTATAAAAAGACACCGGATTAAGGGTATGTGAGTAGTACACTGAACGAACAAACCTTCAACGATATCCTGGTGGAGTTAACGGTAAGATGCCAAAAAGGGTCTATCCGCTGTACTAACCAGATAATCTAGATGATCTGAACTTTATTATTTCATTTCTGCAGAAGACGAGTATGCCTTTGGCATCGCATAGAGGAACACTACCAATGCAAAGGTGGTTGGCTGTGTTTACCATTCTTACCTCGGTCATCGAAGTTCGAATCGTTTTTTGGCGCATGCATTTCCTAATTCAATTAAATTCTCCAAAAATAAAATGATGATCGCATAGGAAACGGTTTCTGAAAGCCCTTGCTCCATAAAGTCACGAAATCCTAGTGCTCTAACATATACATATACGTATGTAGGTATGTAGGCAAATAGCCTTCGGTGATTACAAACATCTTTATAGGTTATTATAGCGATTAATTGAAACAATTTAAAAATCAAGGAAGGTATCTATCAGACTTGTGTTTAAAAGCCTACATTAAATACAATTATAATACTCGTACATATTTTACTGCTAGCAAAACATATTATATTTACATACATAACTAATTGATTTAATCGCATTGCTGTTCTGATGGGCCTTTACATCCAACATTTCACAGAAGTTAGCATGCGCAGTATCTTTGGAGAAATGTAATCGATTGCCTTCGCACAAAAAAAACTTTCCTATTTATTCAACATCCATGTTTGGCGATCCAAACTTTCTCCATAAGTTTCTATGATAGGAAAACATGTCTACATATGTATGTTAGTAAAAATTTAACAATCCTTGCAAGTATACTAAAATGATTTCCACAAGCTTCGAGTATTTGATCTATGTATGTTTTTAAAAGGAATTTTCGCATAATAAGAAAACTGAAATTTTAGGTATTTTAAGTAGAATACAAGAGTAAATAGTTACAAAAAAAGAGCGGCCCATGGAAAAATGCATGTATACTTACTAGATACTAGACTGTACAAGAAATGTATAAACACCGGCGAATGATGCAAAATGACGGGATCGCTGCTTCTACTATAAAAAAGAAAATCAACGATGAGGTAGACGAGCGCATTCATAAACTTGTTAAGTCGGGGCTCTCTGTAAAGAATTTTATCGATTGTGCCCCCCACACTACGGCTCTAGCCGTTGATATACTCGGTCTAGAGCACTTCCTCCAGTCCAGCTGCTACAGCAAACCGGAGTATCTTTAGTGGATCCAGCGAAGGTAAATCCGTTTCTGATAGGAGGTGGACACCTAGGCGATTCCTTCTTTTGTGGATCAGTGCTTCGCATTCCATAAGAGGTGAGCTGGTGTTTCTGCGAAGTCCCTGAATAATCTGCAGTGTCCGTCTCCCTCTATTTCCAGTTTCCTAAAGTGCTCTGTAAGTCTGCAGTGACCCGTTAACATGCTCACCAAGATGAGAAGTCGATTCTTACTAACTCTTAGGCAGGCTCTTCTTCTTTTCTGGTTGTATTTCCCCAGAAGTTCTTTTGCCTGTCTTAATTGAGGGATATCGTCCCAATGTTTGTCCCATTTGTTCTCTTCCTCTTTCCTTAAGTCTTCCCGTATTTTGTGGGGTCCTATCCCACAAAAGGGTTCTGGTCCAAGGAACAGCGTGTCTGATCCGTTTCTAGCTAGTTCATCAGCTGCTTCGTTCCCCGTCTGTGTACCATTTAATTGTGTGTTGTTTGAGTTGGTATTTATTTGATTCGCTGCTCCAGTCTCTTTGGTTGACTTAGCTTTGAGTCAAATTTCCTTTAAAGCAGTATTTCTTGACTATGTCATCTCTGGGCCAGTCCAGAAGCGGCACCGATTTGGATAGGGTTACTCGCTCTTTGTTTGCGATGCATGTTCCTTTTCCGATGCCCTCTTTGCTGATTCTCAATATGGTCTCCTTGGCGATTCGCTCTAGCACTATGTCCAGTGAGGGTATACCTACGATCACTTTTAGTGCTGCTGTGGGACAGTTTCGCATGGCTCCTGTTATACATATACAAGCTAATCTTTACACTTTGTTGAGGGATGCCCTCGTCGTAGTTAGCCTAGTTCTGTTAACGCATGCCACTGCCCGTAAGTGATGATAGGTCCTGCTATCATCAGGTACATCCATCTCAGTGTGGCTGGGCTGCAACCCCAGGTTTTTCCTGAAATGTTCCTACACACCATAAGTACTCTGGTGGGTTTGGTTGAGAAAGTTTCTAAATGTTCTCTCCAGAGGAGTTTGCTGTCTAGTGTTAGACCTAAATACTTGACCTGTTTCTGTTGGTCGACCCTGATCCCTTCCAACAGGCTAGGTTGCATACGCTTTTGCTGCATTTTTTTGGTGAAGGGTATCACAGTGCTTTTGGTAGAATTAACTCTAAGTCTTACCGTTTTACACCACTTCTGTGTGATTCTTAGACCCCTTTGAATGATTTCGCATAGCATTTCTTCAAATTTCCCTCTTGCGACAATGACTACGTATATATCGTCGGCATATCCCTGCCGGCATTTGTCACTTTGTGCAGTAGTTCATCTGCCACTAGGCTCCACATCAATGGTGATAATACCCCTCCTTAAGGACAGCCTCTAGTGTTGTTGATTGTGATGGTTTTTTGTCCCACCTCTTCTCAGCAGTCCTAGTTCTTAGCATTTCACACATCCAGTTACTTGTGGTGTGATTTACTCCTTTTATTTCAAGACCCCTCCTAATTGCTTCATGGGAGCTATTATCGAAGGCTCCTTCGATGTCTAGAAATGCGCATACTGCCATTTCCTTGCTCTCCAGTGTATCCTGAACCCAACTTATCAGCTGGTAGAGTTCAGTTTCGGTGGATCTTCCTGGTCTGTAGGCATGTTGATTGTGGTGGAAATGTATTCTTTCCTGCATAGTCATTCTTAGACAATTATCTATGACTTTTTCTAGCGTCTTTAGCATGAATGAGGCCAGGCGATGGGTCTAAAGGATTTTGGTGAAGTGGTGTCTCGTTTTCCCACTTTCGAAATGAATGTGACATTTGCCCTTCTTCACATTCTTGGTATATGCCCAAGTGCAACGCTGTTTCTCAATAGTCCTAGGAGGTGTGGCATAATGATTTCCTGGCCTCAGTGAACGTGGACCTGAAACTGAACGCGCCTACTTTCTAGTTAGCCGGTGCTTTATGTAACCTGCCCGCTGCAGGGCCATTCTCACAGAACGCTCTGAAGCTATTTCTTTTAGCTTTTCTGATTTCCAAGTTGTATTTTGCTCGGTGTATGTTTGTCAGTTTCTGCCATGGTTTGCTTTATTAAATAGCTGGCGCACCTTTGATCTTAGTTCGACTAGCGTTTTGTTCCACCAGGGAGTGTCCTTCGGATCTTTCTTACGGCTAATAGGGCAACTGCTTTCAAATGTATCTTTGATCGCCCTGTTAACCGCATCCATGTTGTTTTCCAGTTCTAGGAAGTAGCGAGCTATTTTTTTTTCCCTTTCACATTTATTAAGTTCCACTCGAGTGTAGACCTATATCTGTCCCAGTCAGTTTTGTGGGGGTTCCTCTTCGGGGTAGCATCCTTACTGAGACCTTCTATGTTGAAAGTGATGACATGGATGGCTCGTCAGAAACATTCCAACATGTTATACAGTTACTAATATTCGGGCTGCCGTGTGTAATATCTAGAACATCTTCCCTTACCCTAGTTACGAAAGTTGGTGTAGTTCCCACATTCAAAATATCTAGGTTTTCATTAATAATGTATTCTAGAAGGCGCTCACCTCTAGCGATGTTGTCGCTACTAATGGAAACTTGACGGAATGCGGAAACTGGAGAGGTATTTGCGTTTTTCCAGCCGTATCCAAAATAACAGCTAGGAACGAATCAAAGATCATTTAGATTCAACTCTCGACGTCGAACAGGCAAACTTTCGTGCTGGATCCTCCTGCATCGACCACATAAACACCTTACGGATCATAATCGAACAATGCGTTGAGTACAGGTCTCCGCTACATTTGCTGTTTATCGACTTCGAGATCAGTCGTTCACATACTTTAATCGAGTATAGACGTGTTTCGGCTTCTCTTAAGATAGTGTTTTCGTTTTAAGAAGAAAATTGTACAGTGTATAGATAAGCGACGACTTAGTCCAGAAGTAAACGCACAGCGCGCTTAGCACAGCGACACTGGTTCGACTCCCGACCAGCAATCAACATTTTTTTTTTTTTAAATTAAAATAAATAATTTAAAAATATAAGTGAGAAGTATTTTGAATAAACAAAAGACAATAGAAGACACATCGGCTGATGATGAGTCAATCCATTCAGGCCACTCAATAAAGACAGCCACAGACGGTACGGCGAAGAGGAGGAGGAAGCCAAATCCGACTCCCAATGTGGTAAAGCGCCTCTCTCTATCAACTCCATCTGAAAAGCTGCCGGGTGGAGTGAGGGGAGGGGCGCCAACGACAACAACACTGGCAGCTAAAAACATACGCACACGCAGCGAAAAATTAAAATACGTCTCCGATGGAGGGGAAGGCGGATATATGGAAGACAGAAACAGCTTTGCTTATCTGGCGAGTTCGGAGTCCGAAGATGAGGATGAAGAACTGGCAGGTCTAAATACCAGCATAAGGCAGCTCGTAGAGAGGGTGAATGCCATTAAGGCCAAGCAAACGGCCAGACGGGAGAGGGAGCGACAGCTTGAGACTCAGCTCGAGCAGCAGCCGGCACAGGGCCAGCTGCAAAAAGAAAAACAGCCGCAACAACAGCAGCAGCAAAAACCACAGCCGCAACAAACGCTACAGCCAAAGTCCCAGAGGCAGCCGAAGCAAAAGCAACAGCAGCAACAGCAGCAACAGCAAACACAACAGCAGCAGAAACTGCATCCAGCGCAGCAGCGGCAAAAGCAGCAGACACAACATCAGCAGCAGCAGCAGCAGCAGCAGCAGCAGCAGCAAAAACCACAACAGCAGCAGCAGCAGCAACGACAACAACAACAGCAGCAGCTACCACAGCAGCAGCTACCACAGCAGCAGCAACAACCACAACAGCTGCAACAACCACAGCAGCAGCAACAACAGCAGCAGACAACTAAACAAAGGGTGCCACCAATCAATACTTTTAAGATTGAGCTGAAGGACACAATTGAACTGTGTAAGTCAGCCATAGGCAACCATTTTTATGTAAAATGACTTAGCGTAGATAGACATGCTATCCACTGCAATACAGTGGAGCAGTACCATAGAATAAAAAAATTATTAAGGGACTCTACGACAGAGTTCTTCTCCTTCACCCCGAAGGGGGAAAAGCTACAAACAATGTTGCTAAAGGGGATGGAATCGTCCACTGAGCCTGAGGAGCTCTTAAAATTGCTTAAAGAGAAAGAGTGCGACGATCTCATTTTTGTAGGGGTCAAGCCGTTCACCACAGCTAAGGCCAAAAGGGAGAAGCGGAAATTACGGTTCTTCCTGGTTCAGCTGTCACCCAACAGCAAACTGGATGGTCTAAGGAGCATTAAAGTCCTAGACTACCAGATTGTCACCTGGGAAAAAGTAAAGAGGAGCGAAGGCATGTTACAATGCGTTCGCTGACAAAGGTTTGGACACGCCGCGTCGAACTGCGATATGCAGCCTCGATGCGTGAAATGTGGAAAGACCACAAAGCAGAGGAATGCGCGCTAGGCAAGGACGGCGCGACTGAAAAAAGTCAACTCACGTGCGCACTATGTAGAAACACGGGCACACCGCAAACTATCGGGGTTGCCCCAAGTTTCAGTACATAAAGAAAGTAAATCTGGCTCGTCAGCAGAAGGTGGAAGTCAAGCGTCCACCCGTTCCAATTGCACAATCCGTTACTCCCCAAGTGACCTACGCCCAAATGGCGTCAGGCCGAGGGAACACGGTACAGTCGCAGCCGAAGGTTGTTTCGCAGGCCCCAAAGCCGAGAGCACCGGAGGCTGAACCTGATTTATTGGCTATCTTGCTCTCTATCCAAGGGCAGATGGGTCAACTTCAGCGACAAATTCAAGAGCAGGCGACACGGGTGGACCAGATTTACGCGCTTCTGCCGGGTCTAACGCACCACCAATCGTAATTGGTACGAACATGGCGGAGCAATCCTTAAAGATCCTCGCGGTGAATGTGAATTCACTGATTAGGATCGAACGAAGAGCTGTACTTTTCAAGTTGCTTGAAGACCATTCTCCCGATGTGCTTTTGGTTAGCGAAACTAAGCTATCCCAGAAACACAAGTTGAGGCACAGTAGTTATAACATTATAAGAGGAGACCGAACCAACTCTGTACAAGGAGGAGGTGTGCCGATCTTCATCAGAAAAGAGTTGCGTCATAAAGTAGTGTACTGCGGTGAAGTGCGTAGGTTCCAAGAGCTGGAGGCATGTATCGTGTTCATCCCCCTCCGTAGTGTAAAGAGGATATATATCGTCGCGGTCTATGCTCCTGAAGCTTCTCAAACCAATTTTTTTATTTCAGACATTCTCGAGACACTTTTTCGAATACTAAGGCTGGAATCGGGGGAGAACTTTTGCATTATAGCCGGTGATTTAAACGCAAAACAGAGATTGGGGAAATAACACGCCAAATTCTAGAGGGAACCTACTATTCAATTGGTGGGGTCTGCGCAGTGTTGAGTATCGACTCGATTTAAAAGCGACGGATAGTCCATCGTATCCCAGAAGCGGGTCTTATCTGGATCTAATGCTGTTCGACGTACGGTTACAACTGACCGACAGGGACCGACAAAACAATAAACTGCTTACACACTTTTGTGTATGACAGTGACCATTGCGGACTCAGTGCCGAAATAACTATTCCCAACGAAATTGCGGAATTGGAGGAGTTTGTCCAATTGCACGCCTACAATTACAGTAGAACGCGTTGGACTCGCTTCCCCAGACAGTTGACAAGAGCACTCTCCTCGAACTTGCTCGACCTACCGTCTAATAGGAATCTGTCAAACGAGAAGATTGATAGATATCTAAAACAAATGGACGAAACAATAAAACGAACGATGGACAATACGATACCTCGTTATCAACACACTGACAACGTGGACATATACCGCAATACAACGATTGACGCACTGCACGAACATAAAAGTAGACTGCTGTCGAGATTAAAAACCTTCTACAGACAGTTTACTGACAGACAGAATTGGGAAGAGGTTAGGACGCTGAAGTCATTGATTAGAAACCTCTCGAAATTAATTAAAGAAAATTACAGACTTTCTGTAAATTCGCACTGGAACAGGAAAATTCGGGCTGTAAAATCCAACAACCCGAGTATGTTCCCGAAAATAAACAAGATATTTCGGAGGAACAATAACGATCTTCCGCGTCTTAAAATCCCCCGAACTACGAACAATGTACAAATACTAGTGACAGCAGGTATAGATCCACATAACGCAGCTGAGGATGACAATTTCTTTGTGATCGAAGATCCGCAGGAGAAGGTAGAGGCTATAGGAGCGACTTTCCAGGACGTGTATAAGGTGAATGATAGTATTTGCCCAAACCACGAGCTGGAAAATCGGGTCCTTGCGCACAACTTCTTCCTTCGAAATGACATGGAGCACTGGCGATCTGAGAACACTGGTTTCACCGTGTTCAATAAAAGAAATATGGCAAACAATGCCGTCGCCGATGAAAGGGTACATCCCCCGTTCATTTCGAAGGCAGAGCTCCAAGCGATCTTCGAATCACTGAGAAAAAAGAAATCCGTGGGAAGCGATGGTATACCCAACGTTGTACTAAGACATCTTCCTCCAGAAGCGGTGAACATTTACACCATTCTGTTTAATAATGCAATGAATAATGCCCATTATCCAGCGGATTGAAAAACAGCGGTGGTGCAGCCCATTCCAAAAAAAAAATAAAGATAGCTCCAATCCGGGTAATCTCCGGTCGATAAGTCTCCTCCCGAACATCAGCAAGGTATTCGAAAAAGTGATCCATAGAGCCCTGGTGAAGTGGGTTGAGGACATGAACATAATTCCAGATAATCAATTCGGTTTCAAGGCGGGGCATGATACCATACATGCCGCGTCTAAGCTGGTATCGGATATCCAGTGGAATAAAAGCAAGAAGCAATGCACGGGTGCCTGTCTGGTTGACTTGGAGAAGGCCTTTGATACCGTATGGTTAGAGGGACTCTTCTACAAGTTACGCAAACTGGGCATTAGTAAACCACTGCTGTACATACTCTACGACATGCTCACCAGTAAGAAGTTCATTGTGAAGAATGGCAATGTGACGTCTGCTGGAACTTTTGAAGTAAAAAATGGTCTGCAACAGGATGCGGTTAATTCACCGATCCTATTCAATATTTACACGAGCGATCTCATAGGTTCACTTCACCATGCCATAGCGTACGCAGACGACTTGGTCGCGTACAGGTCAGGGCCTAAGATCGAGGTAATTGCAATACTCTTGCAGCGTGACTTCGATAAGATTAAGAGATACTGCGACGACTGGAAGCTAAAGATCAACTTTCAGAAGTCGGAGACCATCCTGTTCAGAACGCCGTTGTCTGGGGCCTCTTGGGACACCAGAAAGAATTGGCGAAAGTTCTCTATTGTGGGACAGCACGGTCAGCCACTTGCGAGTCGAAGTGTAGTCAGGTACCTTGGGGTCTGGCTAGATCAATATCTATATTTTAACAAACATATAGATGCTGCTCTGGCCAGAGCCAAAGTTGCTTTCGCTCTTACAAAGAGACTGTTTTATAGCAGCCAACTCGATGCAAGGGTGAAGGTAATCTGCTACATGGCCCTCATTCGGCCCATGCTCGTATATGGTTGTCCCGTGTGGTTCAATGTAGGGCCAAGTTTGTTGGAAAAGATGCGGGTGTTTGAGAGGGCTTGCCTTCGTTTGTACAGAACACCAGAATCTGAGTACATAAAATTCTATCGTAATGAGGTCCTGTACAATAGGGCGAATCTGATCAGAGTGGATAATTTCTTGATCAAGATGATTCGAAGGCACATTGCAAGAGCAATGACCTCGACGAATAGCCTGATCTTTGGGGCTTATTACCCTAACAATCTCTACCACGAGAGTGTGCGCCTTAACGGCTTTGTCCCTCCAGAAGCGTTTCTATATTTCGATTAAAGAGGTCTGATCCAAGACAAGTTAGCGGTGCCGCTAATCTTCCACGTCGCCAGAACAGCTGTGGATAGGCGACTCAACTACGACCGAGATGTCGCACAGAGTAGTTTAGAGCGTCTCCGGTACAGTAGGGCGGTTTCAGACGGCGATATAGGCAACACGATCAATTTTGGTGGCTTATTGAAGGTGAGGGAACGCCGTCGTCGTTTCCCCCCAATCCGGGGTAGCCTCTAACGGGACAAAGCGGGATGTGTATTGTTATTTATAGCAGTCATGGCCGGCTTACATAGTTTCTAGGTAGTCTTAAGTTTGTATATATATATATATATATATACTTGGCTTAAAAAAAAAAAATAAAATAAAAAACTTGCACAGCAGTTGGCTAATAAAAAAAAAGTGCGTATTTAATTACGCCATTAATTTAAGATAGTTTGTAAGTTTTATTTATTTATAATACAAAAAAGTCCGTATACTAAGTTTTTTACTATAAAACATTTTTCTTAGTTTGTTAAATTAGTTATAAAATAATAAAGTTAGTCCAAGTTAAATAAGGTCGAAAGATATAGATTAAGCGTTAGATTAAGCGTTAGGTTTAGCTTAGAGCGCCCGCATGGGGACAGTAAGTTAGCATAAGATAGTTTAAGTTAATTAAGCTGATTTTAAGCATTTTTGTTAGCATGTAAGTCGTACTGAATTGAATTAATAAAATGCATTGAAAATGAAGTGAAAAAATCGAGAAGGTTTTCGACAGCTTGAATCGAGATGCTATCTGGCTGGCCTTGCGTAGGAGAGGCGTCCCAGAAAAACTTATAGCTATTACCAAAGCAACATACGAGGGCGGTAAGTGTCATGTCTTACACAATGGTAAGGTGTCGTAGGATGTTGAAATCCAAAGTGGAGTACGTCCAGGGTGCATACTGTCCCCACTATTGTTCTTAGTGGTTATCAGCCATGTACTCCGTGCAGCATTGACGGAAGCTTATTATGGAATTCATTGGACGAAGACATCTTACCTTAAACACCTAGATTACCCTGACGATGTTTTTTCTACTTTCACATCGGATAATGGATCTTCATTTGATGGCCCAAAATCTAGAAGCTGAGGCAAACAAAGTGGGACTAAAAATCACCCAGGCGGGCAGAACAGCGGGACGCCCTAGGCAAACGTGGCGCAGAACAGCTGAGGAGGAATCGAGCTCTTTAGGAATTAGTTGGAGGCAGCTCAAACGCGTTACAGAACTCAGGTGGCGCTACAGTTCGGGGTGAACCTGGGCCTCAACCAACAAGCCTCTCCATTTAGCTCGGTCTTTAGCTAATTGCCTCCAGTTGCGCACTCCAAGTTGGTCGAGGTCCCCTTGAACTTGTGCGCGCCACCTACGGCGATAATTCCCTCTACTGCGTCGTCCCTCGGGGTTAGATTCGAAAACTCTGCGGGCCGGAGCGTTGGTGTCCATTCGCTCTACATGTCCTAGCCATCTCAGACGTCCAATACGCAGTTTTTTGACTAGGTCGATGTCGCTGTACAGCTCGTATAGTTCGTGATTGAATCTTCTCCTCCAAAACCCGTCAACGCAAACGGGACCGAAAATCTTACGAAGAATTTTTCTCTCGAAGCGACCAAGGATATCTTCATCCTCTTTTAATAAAGTCCATGTTTCAGCGCCGTAAAGCAGGACTGGGATGATCAAGGTCTTATATAGAGTCTCCTTAGTTGTTCGAGATAGGGCTTTACTGTTAAATTGCCTTATAAGCCCAAAAAAACAGCGATTGGCAAGAGTTATTCTTCGATTGATTTCTGCACTGATTTTGTTAGTAGAATTTATAGCAGAGCCAAGGTAGACAAAGTCCCTTACTACCTCGAAGTTATAGCTGCCCACGGTGACGTTTTGTCCAATTCGTCGATGTTGGTTTTCCCTTCTAGTTGACAGCATATACTTGGTTTTGCCCTCGTTTATCGCCAAACCCATTTTGGCCGCTTCCGCCTCAATGCTTGCAAAAGCACCGGTGACAGCCCGCTGAGATCTTCCTTAACATACAGCTTTGGTATAATAAGATGTTCTACAACAGAGCTCCAAATAGTTCAACGAAGATTTAGACCAACCCTCACAAAACATTAAATGCATCGTCAAAAGTCGTGTGTTGAGCGAATGCTGATTCCTAGAAATTTAGGCGGGCGGAGGCTTATTTATATCCATCTATTGTATGACAAGCAAATTGCGTCAGTGAGAAGTTATTTCTATAAAGCTGCGAACACGTCGGAACTATTAAGAGCAGTCATTGAGGCTGATGAATGCCTTACACCATTAAGTCTCAAAATGTCAGAAATAGACCAAAACTCATTAAATATGGAAGAAAAAGTTAACAGGTGGTCAATGAAAGTTCTGCATGGAAAATACTATTATATGCTGCACGGACAGCATGTTTATATAGAGTCGTCAAACAAATGACTGACAAATGGTGGCAATATAAGGCGAGGTAATTCCAGCAAGAAATTAAAGAAAATACATCAGCAAAGAAACTGAGGCGGTGGAAGATGAGTGCAGGTTGCGTGGTGCTAAGGGAGAAACGATAGATCACATTATTTCAACATGTCCGATGATTGCACAAAGTGACTATTTAAAGCGACCTAACAACGTTGCACCAGGTCAGTATCCCTTATACGAATGGACTGCGGTATTACCCCTATTAAACCGAACCAGTAGTTGAGACAAGCAGCGCGAAACTTTTATTTGATCATACGGTGTACACATGCACCGTGCAGAAGGGAACACAACAGGATGGATATAATAATCCTGAACAAGGCTGCAAACCAAGTTATTATGCTGGATATTGCTATACCTCTAAGCAGAAACCTCGACAGAATTTACTCTGAGAAAATATTAGTACGCCGAACTAGTTGGAGAGGTTAACACTTTATGGCGCGTAAACTCAGTTAAGATCATCCCAATTGTTAATTCTATTGGTTTAGTGGACACAAAGGTGCGTAATGGTTTGAAAGAACTAGAAGTAGACTCAATTTTTTTAAACGTACATAAATCGGTGAATATATTGTAGATCATTGTCATGTGGTCAGAAAATTCTTAAACTTATAATTACATACAAATTTCTTTTTTAATTGTAAACTTCATTTAAACTTAGGTCTCAGAAATTTACTGTATAGAACCCTCAAGGAGCTAAACGAAAATAATAATAATAATGATAATAAGTGGCTCTATTTTTACTAAATGTAAGTTAATTGACCACCCAGTGACCAAAATCATAAGATATTTGTCACTTGACTAACAGTTTTCTTCCATATTTAAAAAGAAACTGACATTTCGAATGTTTTTAAATGTAGAAGATAGAAGTAGCCTTAAGTGGGCGGGTGAGGTTCAATGTTCGAATCCCAAAAAACACTAAACGTTTTTTCACGGTCCCACCTTTCGCGAACGTTTGGGAAACAACTGAGAGTATTATGGTCATGAGAAAGCTTTTCAAAAACAAAATAAAAATTGCCCTTCGGAAAGGGCACTAAAATGTAGGACCCTTCCATTCGTCCGAAAAATATAAAGCACACAACATGAGTGGTTGCGAGAAGCTAGGCCTAGGCCCTTCATGGGCCGTTGCGCCGAACATGTACATGATTATGTATGCAAAGTAACCTTATAGATTGACAAATAACGACCCTTAAAACAAGAATTTAATTGTTCCATTTATGACGATGGAAACGAGCAGACGGTGGTGGCAATTATGTTTTCAGCTCTAATTCCTCTAGCTTAAGCAGGTAATATTCAACTACTTCACTACACGTGTGGTAATTAACACACGCTCAATCCTTCTGAACTGTATAACAAACGGTGATCCAGATGTAACTTCTAAGGATGTGCAACGCCATGGACTTTGTCATCCAGGATAAAAAAAAAATATCCTCCTAAACTCCGAGTGAAATATTATTCCGGCACAAAACTTGATTGTACATATTTCTTTTCGCGTAAGAGGAAAACCCACGGAGCTCAAATGTGGTGTAAAACCTTGCAAAGATATGGAGACAACGACAGCTAGAATACGTTGTAAGCATCCGCGGAGCTGTATACTCATACAGGTATGTACTCGTGTGTAGTATTTAGAGAGAAAAGGTTCCCAAACCACCCAGCTGAATTCATGTTGCAACATTCATACGTAAGTCCCCGCGGAAGTTGTTCCTTTCAATTCGGTAGTATTTACGGTTTCATGATAGTCGAAATGTATTGGAAAATTGCAAATCACGTAATAGCGATCGAGGTTGGATGATAGGAAATATTTTTTTTTCATTTTTTGCCATTTACGTCGGAAATGCAGTAAAGTGGCGGATTCCCTTCGCAAAGGTAAAAAAAAATAAAGTAAAAATAGAGAATAAAACAATTTTACGGATTGTGCACTTCAATTCAGCAATAAAGAATGCAGGTGTGTTAGTTCCAGGGGTTTAAAGAAAACGAATTTATAACAGTAGGGCAGAAACGATTTTTTTTAATATTTTTTTTTTGCGAAATGTAAGGTAGCTGTGCGACTTACTTATGCACTACAAAAGGAAACTCAACAAGCAACACTTGTGGGTACCGAGTAAAACGTTGTCTTCAATAAGAAATGAGGGCAATTTTTCTAGGTATTAAATCAAAAATTATTTGTGTTTTTCAATGAACGAACAATTGATTTAAAAACGCTAATATCTGAATGTTTCGTGTCGTGTTCTTAGTCTGAGATTTTTCGACATTTGATAAGGTACAGCAAGGATCTTGTTGTTATTATTTGTGAGAAGGGTGTAAGCACTGCGAATTTGTCTTATATTGTGTCCCCTACTAATGCCTTGGAGGAACTATATTTGAGAGTTGTACACTGTTACTTAATCTCGGCGAAAATAACCCACCTTTAAAACGCCCTCTACAGTCCTGTTTCTCTAAGGAATTTGAGAATAAGAAGGGGGCCTACGGTTGGTGTATTCATTGTTCAGCCCTTAAAAGCCGGTTCGTGCCACATGGACCCAACCACTTCTTTTCTCTTTTGTTCGTACATAAACATAATTTTTTAAATATTGCTCTGCATGCCACTTCATATAGATCGAGCCCCATCCTTCGTACCATAGCGGTAAGTGGTTAAACTTATTGAACTTATGTTCTAAGAGTTTTGCGAGAACACTTCCGAAAAAAGCAACTCTATAAAATTACGCGTATTCAAGTGAATGGTTTGGGAAAAATGTTGGTGTACTGGAGCTGGAAAAATACATTTCTTAATCGTTGGTGTTAGAATAGTAGTGTTTTTTTTTAAACTTAGCCAGCCAGTCGTTCATTTAAACAATTTGCCAGCCAGCCAAAGCCAGCCGATTTTATACGAACATATCTCTAGGAACCGTGGGCGCCGTGGCGTAAGTGGTTAGTGTGTCGGATCACTACGCGTGAGGTTCCGAGTTCGAATCCTACAAAACACCAAAAAGTTTTTTCACGGTCCCACCTCTCGCGAGCGTCTGACAAACATCCGAGAGTATTGTTGTCTCGAAAAAGCTTCTCAAATCGCCGTTCGGATACGGCACTAAACTGTAGGTCCCTTCCATTCGTGTGAAAAATATAACGCACACAACATGAGTGGTTGCGAAAAGCTAGGCCCTGGCACTTAAAGAGTTGTTGCGCTAAATATTTATTTTTTTTTTTATCTCTAGGAACCAAGCAACTTCGCAGTGACAACAACAACAACAAATAACGAAAAAACATTCGTTTTTGCGCCGCCTGAAATTAGGCATCACAAAATTCCCAGCCAGCCGCTTTTTGCTAGTAGGTGTTTGTATTTGTAGTAGTCAGCCGGTGTTTGTATTTGTTTTATGCGTAAAATTTGACTTTACTAGCAACTACTGGCTGTCAAGGTTTCAAAAAAACACGGCTAATATTTAATGTGAGTACTGGAAAAACTTTAAATAACGATATTTTATGATCTTTTGCACAAATTTCAAATGGTCCTCTGCGGAACCAGCAGGCTTTTAAGGGTGTTTATATGCAGTAGAGATATTTCATTTGCATGCATCCTTTATTTTAATTTTTGGGTTTTATTATTGCAGAATGCATACGAAATATCGGGATTTCGCAAATGAAAAGGAGTATGGAAAGGCTTGTGAATGATTTTGCTTGGTCTAATAGTGAAGCCGGTGACTTTTCAGATGGCGAAAGTATTGGTGATCCGACTGTAAGCGTCTCGGCAATTATACAGTCTATGGAATAAGATGGTGGTGAAAGCCACGTAGAAGAAGAGGTAGAAGTGTTAGCTGAGCAGGAAGTCATTTGCGAAAAGACTCTTACTTTGCCTTGGCAAGAATAGTTCGCCCTAGAGCTGCCTTTCCAATGCGGTTTCTCTGAGGAATCTGAGAATGAGAAGTGGGTCCATGGTTGGCATATCTTCATCTGATATTTGGTACTTGTCCAAATATTTTCCTCTCTTGTGGGTCAATGCTGCACAAGACTCCAGTTGGAGTCTAGTTGGACTCATTGCAAATCTGCAATCATCTGACAATTCTAGTTTCATTAAATGCTCGCTGAGTTTGCAATGCCCCGTTAGAAAGCCTTCTAGGATGCGTAGGTTGTTGAAACTTAACAATGAAATTGTGTGTAGGTACATATCGCCAACCGAAATATATGGGAAAGTCTTTTCGTTGCCCCAGCAGTCATTTCAGTGTACATGGGTCTAATGAGTGATCGGTGTAGGGAAGAACAAGTGGAAATAAATAACTTTCGGATGTTTATCAGAAGTTCGCGCGAGTTGGGACCGTAAAAAAAACTTTTTGGTGTTTTCTGGGATTCGAACTTGGAACGTCACGCGCAGTTATCCGACACACTAACTACTTACGCCACGCCGCCCACATGGAATAAATCTTTGACGTTAGTTAAAAAGGGGCTAAGTCAGAAATCACAGTTACCAGAAAATGAGATTTTAAGTGTGCTGTTTATATGAACAATTTACTGACTTTTTGCCTGTGGATCAGTTAATTACTAGAGGAAGCAGTTGCACTAGACTTAAGTTGGTAATACCAATCGGAAAAGAAAACAAACTGACTTAAACTCATTTGCCATTTTTTGACTTAACCCCTTAATATGTACTTGACACCAGAGAAATGGAAATAGCACACGAAATTCTTTATTTTTATGGCTTCTGGTTTATGTATCTTTAATTTGTGATACACCTTCATTCATGATTTTCTTGAGTAAGGTTATATGCGATTAAGTATCCTACGATTTGGAAACAATTTTGTACGCATTTATCATATCGATATTTGTGTACTTTATTTTGTATAACATTTGCACCTATTTTGCATTATATCTATATTATCTTTTTCTTTTTTCATTATTATTTATTGTATTACGTTTGTATAATAGTTTGTATTATTTTTACATATGCACATATGTTTATACCAGTAGGTACAGTACATACTCGGCACACACAGCTTTTTTTTCAATTATTATTGTAGTACTTTTGCATTTTACTCGTTTATCATTTATAGTTCAGTGTTTTTTTTTTTTTTTCTTATTTAATTATTTATATTTTTATCGTTACCACTTGGAGAATTATCAGAAGAAGCCCAGGAATCAAAATACGTTCAAGGTTTTAAGGATACGGCAGAATGAAGACCTTTTCAACATGCTTGCAGCCTCATCGGACCCACTCATTTTTTCGTTAAGGCATTTCAGAACCGAAAAAGATCTCAAAGCACAATACTGTCCAGAAATGATAAGTTTATTAGACATTACTCAAGATGTTGATGAAAGTTTCCAAGAAATCAAATTTTTTTTTTATCTGTTTACTTTTTTCTCCACTTCTTCTTCTTCTTCCTTTTTTCAGCGAGGTTATGATCCGAAAATAAGGGATCACAACTCTCCCACTTCACCGCATTTCTACTGATCCGCCTGTGGGGTTCGCCTATTTGATCTCAGAAAATATCGTCAGGCCCGCCGATTTTGGATCACTCGGTTACTGAGGCCAATTAAATGCCGATGTCGTCGCATTTGTCTGATCCAGGCGTTTATAGGCCTGCCTTTCCTACATCTCGATGTCTTTAGAACGTGCATTCATATTGCCTTTTTAACAGGGCTTAAATGATCTCTTCTTTGAACGTGGCAATACCAGCTGAGCCGGTAGCGCTCAATACGATGGTTTCCTTGACGTGAAAGATTCCACGGATTTTCGAACCTCTTATTCGATCAATCTTTGTCACTCCTGCTGTCATGCGAAGCATCTTTATCTCAGCTGCCGTTAATTAACTTTCATACGTTTTGTACATCGCCAACATTCTGAACCGTATGTAAGCGCTGGACGTACAACTGTGGTGTAGAGCTTCATTTCAACTTAGGTGTCATTTTTCTGTCACAGAAGATAGCGGAATTTTCTCGCCTGTTCATCCACCCTACGCTTACGCGATGATTGATGTCGTCATCACAAGTTGCTTTGCTATTGATTATTATAGATCTCACATATTCCATTCAAATAAATGTCTGGAATAGTCCTGAGGGGATCAGAGAACGGGCAGCACAAGTACTCTGTCTTTTTGGAATTAACGCGATCCCCTTTTCCCTCCAGAACGTCCACCCACACATCAAGTGCTCGTTGGAGGCATGTAGGATTTTCACTTATGATGGCTGCATCGTCGGCAAAGAATAACTGATGTACCTTGGGATCCATCACTTTACCTTCAAGTAGATAATCAAAGACTGTCATTAAAAGCAAAGGACTTAAAACGCTTCCCTGGTGCACCCCGATTTTGATTGGGAACTCTTCGGTTACTCCAGCGGCGCATCTTTCTCTTGTCTTTGCTCCTTCGTACATGTCCATGATCATTTGTACAAAGGTTTCTGGAATCACTCGATGTCTTAGCGCCACCCATATCAGACCTCGTGGTTGTCTGTCGAATGCCTTTTCAAAGTCAACCAATACAATATGCAAATCCTTTAAGGAATCACGATGTTTTTCCATTATGATCCTTATACTTTAAATTGCATCTGCGGTTGATTAACCCGAGACAAACCCGCACTGATCATCAGATAGCCGTATTATTTTTCACAGTCGGCCAACTAGTACCCGCTCAACGATCTTCATGGTGTGTGACATCAGCTTGATCGAACGGTAGCTTCGCATATCACCCTTCCCTTTGTATACAGGGAGAAGGTAACTTTCCCTCCATTGATTCGGCATTGGATCACCTCTCACAAATTTGGAGATGAGAATTCTGAGCCATCTGAACCCGATGTCTCCCATCTTTTTCCAGAACTCAGAGGGCATCTCTTTTTTGGGCTTTACGTTTTTTGGAGTATTTGACCGCCTCACTAACTTCTTCGACTGTAATGTCGGGTATTTCTTCTGAGTTAGGGGTGGCTCTTGGAAAGTATAGCCGTTTATTCAAAAGTTCTTTACAATACAAAAATTATATACGCTTTTATCATTATTCAAATTGTTACTATTATATTACTGATATGTAATTTTTGGTCTCGCAAATTGGGAGTGCAGTGTTGCAGTGTTATCTACTTTTCAACTTACTCCCGACAAAAAGAAGGTACTCTCAAAGCAGTGATTTCTTAGAAACTAAATGCTCTAATTGTGAAAAGTGTGTTAAATTCACGGACTCAAATTCACGGACTACTATCGGAAAAAATGTATTATATGTTTTTACAAAAATGAAATTTTTAACTAAAAACTACGGTGAAAGGAGAAATTAATCTTCATCCCACCCTTCAGTCGAAAACTACACATTAACTACCCCTTTTCTTATTTTTTTTCAAAAGCCACTAATTGCTAACTTCCGGAATTTTCTGTCTGTATTATAACCCTTATTTAACGAAAGAAAAACGTATTTTCCCATAAAAAAAAAAGTTTATAACGGTTGTTATTGCTAAAATTACTTTGTCTACCTTTTGTTTGGATTTCTACACATATGAATGATTAGTGCATTTCATATAAAATTCCAGTTGCATTGAGTCTTTTCGCAAGTAACCATCGTGCGTATATAGCTATTATAAATTTCATAATAATAATAATAAAAAAAAAACTATGTCGAGACCAAGATATCTTACAGTTGAAGAAATGGAAGCATTTTTGAATGAAGTTATGGTTCTGATAGTGATATTTCTGGAGACAGCGATGACGAATTTGTGTCAGATAAAAATGTTGGTGATGACGATTACTTATATTCAGACTGTAGTGATTCTGACTTTGAGAAGGAAGTTTTTGTTTTCTATTTCATTTCAAATGATTTTTGGCATATATACTTGTTTTTAGTTTGAAAAACGAAACTAAAAAAAAAAAAAAAAAAACAAAACTACAACTGATTTATTTGATGGTGAAAGAGGTCGTCCAGTGTTTAGAGCAATAATGTCAAAGAAAACGTTTGAATACATGAACCAAGTTATTCGTTGTGATGATCTCATAAGTAGAAGACAGAAGAGATCTTCAGATAAATTTGCGCCAATTCGAGAAATATTCGATAAATGGTCTTATTTATTGGCAGATTACTATAATCCACATAAATGTGTTACAATTGACGAGCAATTACATCGCGGACGATGTAAATTTCGCCAATACTTGCCGCCGAAACCAGGAAAATATGGACTGAAATTCTGGTTGCTGGTATGTTCTTCTACATGTTATGTTTGGAAAATTCAACCATATTTGGGAAAAGCAATTGGTGTGAAAAAAAGACAAGCCCGTGTTGAACGTGTTGTTTTGGATCTCGTTGATGGTTTGAAAGGACACAACATAACAATGGATAAATCCTTTCTTTCGTATGATCTTGGTCAAAAATTAATGTCAAAAGGTTAGCGGTTATTAAAGCGGCTAGCACTATGAGAAAAAAATAAAAGAAGCGTTCCACCAAAGCTTCTTGAATGCAAAAAAAAGGCCGTTGTATCTCTATTGAAATTCAATCTGGTGAGAAAATGTTACCACCAATTATAGAGTATTACAATAAAACATAAGGTTTGTTCACACTGCCTCTTCAAATTTCAAGTCCTCTAATGATTTTTGTTTCCATTTGATATAGGCGGTGTCGGTACAGTTGACGAAATATTTTCTGGCTACAGCTGTAAAGGAAAAACAAATAGATGGCCAATGGCTGTATTTGCAAATATGATTGATATTTCTGCTTTGAATTCATTAATTATTTGCAAAGAAGTGACTCCGAATTCGCAAGCAACACAAAAAACAACAATACGAAGGAATTTCTACGTGAACTTGGATTTTCACTAGCAAAACCATATACGGCAGCTAGAAGTGGTAAACCAAGATCGGCATCATCATCATCTTTGCTTGCAACTGTTTCAGGAGAAAGTTCAGCAGGACAATCTTTAGATGATATTTCTGCATCATCTTCATCAAATCCACCAAAAAGGTCAAGAAGCGTTCCACTAGAAATAATTTGTTGTTTTCGCACAAAAGCTGCTTGTAAAAACCAACATAATCGAAATGTTTGTGTAAAATGCATTCAAGAAAAACTAATTTGAATTTATTTTCACTTGTTTCCTTAGAATAAAATTATAAAAGTAAATTTTTTGTTTATCTTAATAATAAAAAAAAAAAACATTCATGGAAAACACACTAAGATCCCGTAAGTAGAGAAATCTACACACAAGGGTAGACAAGGTACTTTTTTGAGGATGAGATGAAGGTTAAGAAAAAAAGGGAATCAGGTGAAACCAGTAGAAAAAACGTCTTGCAATATAAGCAAGGAATCAAACATTTTTGAAAGATACTGGTAAGCATCGTGAGGCCGGAGAGGCATGCCTATGAACGCCTGGATCACACAAATGTGACTACATCGGCATTTCATTTTCCTTAGTAACCGAGTGATCCAAAATAGGGAGGCCTGCCGATATTTTCTGAGGTCAAATAGGCGAAGCCCACCAGCGGATCTGTAGAAATACGGTGAAGTGGGAGGGTTATGATTTGTTTTCAGATCATAGGCTCGCCGAAATATGAAGAAGACTGGTAAGTAGCCGTCCAAATATATTTACCAAAAAAGAAAGGTGAACCACCACCACCAGAAAATATATTTTTGTATCTCAATCAGCATATTTATTTTTGAGAAATAAATTGAATCTGAATTTGCATCATATAAGTTCTATTAATTGATGGGCTCCAGTCAAATGCCTTCAGCCAGGATCGACAAATTTTCCATTTAAAGATTTTAGAAAATATGTTCCCTTTTGAAAAAACGGGATAGGAGATATGTTGTATTTTTTTCGGCGCAGGGAATTTTCGTTCTAAGATTTCTCGACATTCAAATTTGGCTTGGCGAATGCCCGCATCGAAGAGGTGTTGTACGATAGTGCAAGAGTGCTGTGAAAGGATTAGAAAAGAATTCTAGTGATTTTTCTAAAATATTTTTAACCGTTCTAATTTCACGCTCTGCTTGACCATTATAGTCGGAGAGCTGGTGAACGTTTTTGAAACGTCATTTTAGAACAGGAAATAAATATATTTTTTTGTTAAATTTAAGCTAATGATCACAAATATCAACGTCTGCTATATGAGTAGTTTACTTGTTCATATAACATATTTTACCACTGCCAGATATTTTGGCCGGGTCCAAAAGGGTGACAGACAGGCTGAAAACGGTATAAAAATGAGGGTCGGTAACGTCATAATGGCAAGGCAATTTTTTTTTCTAATCGTTGACTGAGATCACCGTGAGTAATTATTCGCAACTGCCAGACGAAATTCCCGGGTCTAACATCCTGTCAGACCCAAGCGAAGTTTGAATGTCGCTACTAAAGCGATGTGCGACAAATGTATCTAATAGCCGATTTTCATGGATACTATTGAAGCATTTGAAAACTTACTAAGTGTGGCTTATAGGAAATTAAATTCTAAATAAAATAGTATATACACAAAATTTGCATATATCCAGTAGAACAGAAGATATTTTAAAAAAGTCAGTAGCCGCTATTCAAATTCAAGCAATTGAAAAAGCCAAGATTCAATGGCCTTTTTATTCATCTAGGCAGCTTCCACATCATGATGGCTTATTTCAGAGCCATCGGAAAGTTCATAGATGATTCTGGTTTGGTTCATGTAATTGTGGATAGTGAACTTTTATGCAAATGGTTCAGTAGCCGGTTTTTTAGCTGGAAAGCATTTTAACACGTGCACGAGACTGCATCCTTTAATGACTTTGGGCTTTCAGATCTTACGTTTTGAAAGTTGTATGAAGAAAGAACAAATAGAAATTGGGGATGATATAATCAGTTATCTTAATGACTTTCAATCTACACAGACATCAAGTCCCACTATTGACTATCCTTACCTTATACAATTGTTTAGAAAATATAATGCATATCAAGAAGCAACGATTAATGGACAATTTGGCAAAACACCACAGTTCTACATGATTTATGTAGATCATGTTAATTGTTATTTAATTTTGACACGAAGCATTCGTACTGCAGATTTCGAATTATTTAAATACATATTGCCCAAAATCGCAAATTTATTTTTTATATTCAACCAACCCAACTACGCACGGTGGTTGGTCAAGTACCACGATAATTTATTAAAAATCGACGAACCTCACCCAGGACTAAGAGAACTTTTTAAGGAAAGGTCCTTCGTTGTGAAAAGAACCGAAAAAGCATTCTCTAGACAGCCAATAGATTTGACGTTGGAACAGACAATAAATGCAGATGATGCAAAAAGATTGAGAGGAGTTATACATTTCACCAATGCGATATCTGCTCGTCAACGCTGGTTTAAAAGTCACAGCATAAGATTAACGATATTATCGCACGTATTTGAGGAATGTGGATTGCATAAAGATCATGATATTACAGCAGACTTGGAAAGAAGTAGAATGGAAAAAAAGTTGCGTGAGCTTCAGAATTTTATGCATTACATTAAAACAAAATATAAATCCTTTTGCACCAGAACTGAGTAACGATTTCTTATATAACATTACAACAGGACAAGCAGTACCAAACCCTATAGCAATACCCTGGAACTATATGTAGATATTGCAAAAGTTTTATCGTATCCTTTGATGCCTGTTCCTTTATCAATGTGCCATTTAGATGGAACAGTTTGTAAAACCGATAAATCTTTCTCATGAAATTGTTGGAGGCAAAAGTTGATAGTCAGGCAGTACGCAATATTGATATTGTAATTATCGATGGCTTTGCTTTTTCATGCTGCATCTCTTAAAGGAAGTTCCAAAAACATTCGGCAACATCTCAAAAAAAATGTTGCAAATGCCTACTAGGTATTCTGCATCCAGAATCGATAACATTTTCAATCGTTATTTTTCACCATCTATCGAAGATAGCGAACATCTTCTAGAGATAGCTTGGACAACCACAACAAATTATGACTTTTTTTTTTTTTTTTTTTTGTTTCCGAGGGTAGGTGAAAATCTTCAAGAAGACACTATGAGGATCGACAGCGCGTGCTCATAGTAGTGTGGGATTCTTACCCACTAAAAAAACCTCCCTTCAAAACAGACTTGTTTTCATTTTTACTACAACTAAGTATTCGACTTATCAAGTAGTTTTCGTTTCACGAAATAATGACGTTTTGCAGGTACCTTCCCATTAGAAGTTCCTGCTAGCTCCGCAGTTTAGACGCGGTTACTTATCGCGCTAAGTCTAAAGGTTTTGTTCTTTGTAGACGGCGTAGTAAGTTTCTTTCATCCAAAACTTGGAGGACTGTTATATTAACGTGACTTTCTAGTCGACTTTTATGTTTTCTCGCGTTTGTTACTTTTGTTACTGTTTTAAAACTGACAATGGAAAAGTGAAAAAAACTGTGGAAGACAATTTATCTTGTGAAAAACATGAAGAAGCTGACACCCAAATCGTCTACCATGTTTGCAACATCGATCAAGATGCAAATGTTTTAATAAAATGCTCAGATACAGACGTTATTGTGATTATGTTAGGTAACATGGAACATTTAAAGAGCTCTCTGAATATTTGGATGGAGGTTAGCGTTGGAAATTCACGAAGATTTGTAGATTTATCCAAATTGTTTAATACTCTAGGAGAGTCTTTGTGTAATTCTTTACCAGGATTTCATGCACCAACTGGTTGCGATTACAATGCTACATTGTACAGAAAAGGAAAACGAAGACCTTTTAAGTAATTGAATGAGTCCCACAAATATCAAAAAGCATTTACTGATCTTGGTACTTTGGATGTACATGTATAAGGCTCAAGGGAAAAAGTTTTTGAAGTCTTAGATGAGTTTGTATGTCGTTTGTATAATATCCGTAATATAAATTACGTCAATAAATCCAGATTTGAGATATTTACAAAGACATATAATGCAATGATCATGAATGACGATTTCCATAAAAAATTAAAAAATGTTGACGCTAGAAATTTGCCACCGTGTAAATCAGAGCTGCGTCAACATTTCTTACGGGCTCATTATATATTATAAATATTTGGAGAAATGCACATTTAAAAAATTCAACTAATTTATCCCCAATTGAAAATGGATGGTTGGAATCGAATGGTGTATATGAGTTTCTTTGGTTCGACCGTGATCAATTACCTGCTTTAGTGAAAGACGTTGTAATCCAACCTCCTGATATTTATGATGAAAACGAGAGTTCAGGTACATACATTATGAATATTATAATGCATTATTTTTATTGCAATATTATTGCATATTGATTATTCCATGCAAACTAAAAAAAATTGTTAAATTCTTTAACTTATGTGATGATGGATCTGAACTTGACAACGAAGAAGACGATGATATACAAGATTAAAATACCGTAATACAGGAAATTATATTCTTCCAAATCATTTATATAACCCAATAAAAAAACCGAAAATTATTGAGAGCATGATTGTTTTGTTTTTCCCAGGTAGGACAGCTGAAGGGAGAAGACATATGATGCATTTTGTAGGAAAATTATATCTTAATACGAAACAAATGGTTTCGTATCGCGGCTACTGACTTTTTTAAAATATCTTCTGTTCTACTGGATATATGAACATTTTGTGTATATACCTACTATTTTATTTAGAATTTAATTTCCTATAAGCCACACTTAGTAAGTTTTCAAATGCTTCAATAGTTTCCATGAAAATCGGCTATTAGATACATTTGTCGCACATCGCTTTAGTAGCGACATTCAAACTTCGCTTGCGTCTGGCAGGATGTTAGACCCGGGAATTTCGTCTGGCAGTTGCGAATAATTACTCACGGTGATCTCAATTTACGATTAGAAAAAAAAATTGCCTTGCCATTATGACGTTACCGACCCTCATTTTTATACCGGTTTCAGCCTGTCTGTCACCCTTTTGGATCCGGCCAAAATGTCTGGCAGTGGTAAAATATGTTATATGAACAAGTAAACTACTCATATAACAAAAATCAGCTTTGCTGAAATGACGTGACCGCATCCCTTTTTTCGACGTCTTTGGGTCCCAGCCTCCCCCAAACGCACCAACAGACAGCTGCCAGACGTTGATATTTGTGATCATTAGCTTAAGTTTAACAAAAAAATATATTTATTTCCTGTGCTAAAATGACGTTTCAAAAACGTTCACCAGCTCTTAGACTATTATGGTAAATAAATATGGATAAATATGGACTTCATGTACGAAAGTCTGTGTCTCAGTTAAAGTAAAATTCTTTAAAGTCGCTTGAGTTAAAAGGAGGTCCATTATCTGCAATCAAAGTATGAGGAATTTTTTATTTTTTTTTTGCCGAGAGTAGGTGAAAAATCTTCTAAAGACACCATAAGGCCCGACCGAGCGTGCTTATGGTAGTATGAGATTTTTACTCACTAAAAAAACACCGACCGACGCTTATCCAGCAGTTTTATTTTCGCTTATGATACACGTGATTTTTGGAAGAAAAAAAAAAAAAAAAAAAAATGTTCGTACGAAGTAAAAAGTATGAGGAATGCCATGACGGCTGAAAATTGATTTGAGCTGCGTAATTATTTTTTTGCTTGAATAGCCATTGGTTAGCAAAGCGATTTCGATGAATTTTGAGAAATAGTGTACTACTAAGAGGTACGTTTCATTCTTGAATTAAAATATTGTAAGTCTAACCCTTACTTCAACCATGGAATTGAACGATAATCGTGAGGCTGAAGCGGTTCCTTTCTATTATTAGGTCTAAATAATAAATATATCATTACTGATATTAGGTCAGAAAACTAAGTTCTTGGGCAAGCGCTAGTAGTTTTTGATCTCAGACAGAGCTTTACCAGACTTTGTGCAATCTCGAATTTCATCTAATTTTTTGATACATTTAACCTCAGCAAAATTTTCTGCAAACTAGATGGTAGTTTGCCCAAAGCCTTTTTAAAAAGAGAAACCAATGGCTTGTGATCTGTTTCAATAGAGATGTTAGCCTTACCATATAAATATTGGTGAAATTTTGTACAACCAAATAGTATAGCAAAGAGTTCTTCTTGAATTTGTGCATAGTTTTGCAGACATTCTGTTAAAGTAGCAGGTGCAAATGCTATTGGCTTTTCATAATGAAGTATAACTGCACCAACAGAATTTTTAGAGGCATCAACAGATTGGGATCATAATAAGTAAATATAGGCGTATTGGTTACGCAATGTTTTAATTTTAAAAATTCTTTCATATGGATTTCTAACCACAGCCATTCTGTTACCTTTTTCAATAATTGTCTTAGATTATTCGTTTTTCCAGACCGATTTTTCATGAAAGAACCTAAATAATTGACCGTGCCTAGAAATCTTTGCAGGACAGCAATATTTCTAGGCATTGGCATGTCGAGGATAGCCTTAACTTTTAACTATCGGCCTTCACGCCTTCAGAATTAAAGGTGTGACCTAGAAACTTAATTTCCGTTTGAAACAAATTTTGACTTAGTTTTATTCAACTTTAAACCTACTTGTTCAGCCCTATCCAGAACCAGTTTAAGTCGTTCATTATGCTCTTCTTTTGAGAGCCCATACACTAAAAAATCATCTGTATAAATTAAAACACCAGGGATATTTGAAAATAATTTTACATTTTCGCCATGAATCAATTCAGAGGCGGAATTAATGCCAAAAGGTAGCTTTAAAAATGTATATCGACCAAATGGTGTTAGGTAGGTAGGTAAAGTGGCGGTCCAAAAGAATTAGCGCTTAGGGTGCGCCGTTTTGTTACCACGGACTCGTGTATACCTATTGTAGTGGTTAGTTAAAAAGGGATGTTAAGTTTAAACCCAGCCCGTGGAGTTCAGGAAGAGGATTAGTTCTCCAATCCTCTTATCCGCTATCTCTCTCAGATCCTCGAAGAAGGGTTTGCCAAGAGTTTGTTGTCTGATCCTCGCCAGGGCCGGACATCTGCAAAGGAAGTGACATAGAGATTCTTTCTCATTAATATCCTTGCAGCTCCTACAAAAGGTGTTGTGGGGGATACCAAGCTTGGCTGCATGGTCTCCAACTGGCCAGTGCCCTGTAATAATAGCTACGATTTTGGCAATAACTGGTCTTGGTTTGCCTAGTAACTCTTTTGAGCTGGGTTTGTTGAAAATGGGCCACGTCTTTCTAGATATGACACAGCTTGTGAGGCTGTTCCACCCGCGATTGGCTAGCTGGAGAAAGTGAAGGTGAATAAAGCCCTTAACGGCACCAAGCGGAATGTCGACTCTTTCTGCTAGAGAGCCGTTAAGGGCCGACCCTCGCCTGGCCACCTCATCAGCACGCTCATTACCCTCATGGTTGCTGTGCCCTGGGACCCAGATGAGAGTGATTCTCGAGTGAGTGCTTTGTTGATTCAATTCGAACCGGCATTGCTCTACCAGTTTTGAAGAGATGCAAACCGCATGGGGGGGGGGGAGGGGGGATATATCCACAGAGGAGGAAGTAGAGGGTTGAGACATTGGTAGAGTACTTTGGCTGGTACTTACTACACTGCCTGTTGGTTCAGTGGTTTCTTGGCTTGAAGCCAGCAGCTCATCTTCCGATGAGGTGCTAATTATTTTTTTTTCTTTTATTTTTTTTTTAATTTACCAGGATAAGGCTATGATACGACAAACCTCGCCTGTGCATCTGAAGGAGCTCGTTCGCGGCTGGTTTAACCCCCAGCCTTGCATTCTTGGGCACGGTTTCCTGCGATAAGCGCTCACTCCATCACTGAAATCAGGTACCTCAATCCGATGGCCAAGAGGCATATGTAAAGGATAATACTATTGAGGAGTAAGAACCCGATTCAATGCTTCTTGGCATTGGCTTACCCCATCTTGACAACGTACAAGACTGCTGTGGAGGTTATTACCGGCTGGCACCCACGGGGAGGGTTAGGATGAGGATTTTTGCTTAGCCCAAATGGTGTTATAAACGTGCAAAGTTTAGCCGATTCTTTATTTAATTTCATCATCCAAAATCCGGAATTAGCATCCAGACTAGAAAAAATATTTGGCGCCATATAACCTTGCCTTGCACTCATCTAAAGTTGGGAATGGATAGTGCGACCGTTAAATTGCCTTGTTCAAGTTTCGAGGGTATAAACAAATGTAAAGCCTGTAGGCTTTTTAACAATAACATTGCAACTTACCCACTCTGTAGGCTCTTCAACTTTTGCAATGACTCCCATTTTTTCCATTCTGATTAATTCTTGCCTTAAGGGCTCTCTTAGAGCTCTCTACCGGCATAACTTCAGGTTTTAAATATAAGTGGCATTCCTTTTCCAAACACCCTAAGCCCTCAAAAACATGTTTTATTTCTTTAAAAAATCCAAAAGATAAAGATTATTACTAAGAATTTAGATTACGAGAAGAAAAATGGTTGATTGCATTAGTATACATTTTTTATTCTGCTCCGGACCGCATCACTAAATTAAATTCAACACAGCTCGGTAAACTTTGCACTTTGTTCTGCATTTAATATCAACGATATCAATTTTTAATTCACATGGCAAGGAATCCACACTGCATGATAAATTGCACAGTCCCAATACTTTCAATTTTTCATTGCTAAAGGTCGAAATACTTGTTGAAGTTTTTTGTATAGTACTTAAATGTAATTCTAGTACCAGGAATTTATTGAACGACATTACAGTTTTGCATGGCTCCGGTGTCTAATTGGCAGGTAACAACTCGTTTGTTTATAAGTATGTTCTTTGTCCATACTAAATCACTCGACTGAATTTTGTATTCGAACATCGAGAAAAAGGTAAATTATCATCAGTACCGCAATTTTAGATAAATTAACGTGATTGTTTTTAGTAACCGGTCGTAGTTGTTCTTCCGAAGATACCAACTTGTCCAATATAATTCCAATAAAAAATCGTCACCGACCGTTAGATAACTTTGATTAACACTTGTTCTTTCTTCATTTAACTGGGAGACTGATGACAGGTAAAGAGTGTGGTTATGTTCCTATTTAAATTGTTCCAACAAAGCTCGTTCATGATCGTCTCTGCATACCGCGGCAATAACTGTTATGCTCTTGTCGTGCAGAATTTGTCTCGCAAATTGATTTTTCTTCCCACACTTAGTGCAAGTTTGATTGATTGGTGGACATCTATAAATGTGTATTTGACCACAACGCTCACATGTCTTTTTATGTTGACCGGTATTAGGTACAGTCTTCTTCACGTTAGAATAGTTGTTATATGGTCTATGTGTATTACTTATATTTGAATTAGAACTACAACTTTATCTTTGATTTCCACTAATTGCACACACTACTTCATTTCGCAAAATAGTTTTGAAAAAATGAGAGTAAAACTGGCTACTCAAGTTTTTTGTAGAAATGTTCAAGCAGCAATAAAAACAGTCATAGAAGCTTGTAGTTTTAAGCAAAGCTCCGGGGATATTCCACTTACAACAGCCAATTTTATCTGCAAAGTTGACCAAATTTTCGACTCTATGAACAGTGCATCATTATCTCCCTCATTTGTATAGGTCAGCTATTCATATCAACAATGTGCCAGAAGATTTCATTAAAAGCTTTGTAAAATATGTCGAAGGACGATCTTTTATTAACATGTCAAAACCAGTTTACTTCATAGATGGAATGAAGCAATCAAATAATAGTTTATTGCTTCTGGTTGAAGAATCCTAAAGCCAGATTCCGATAACTTTTTTTTAATGATTAACGGCGCATTCAAAATACTTTAGGAAATTTCTCTTCCATTGTTCGACAAAAAGGTGGCAACAAAAATAATCCCACTTTCGCAGAATTTAATACAATTACAGCCAAAATCATTGCAACAAATATAGTGCAAAGTATTTCACTGGCCAACTTCGAAGAATATAGTGATATCATGCCTAACAAACCAAGATCAAAGAAAAATTTACCAGATTTTAATTAACTGCCTAAACAACATTTGAGGGAAGATGTTACTGTAACGGATTCATATGAGGTAGATATTTGATTGAAGACCATTTTAATAATGCTTCACAAATCAATATTGACCTTTTGTCGATGAGATATTTGTTGGGATACGTGGCATTCAAAGTGTTACCAAAGACTGATTGCGATGCTTATAGTGCTAGCATCAGAAAAGTTGATGAAGTTCTACCATGTCCATTCGAGTTATTCATCTTCTAAAAGCACTATAGAAATCAAAGTGATTTTGAAAATTTAAATGCTCAGTGAGATCTATTCTTTGACACATCTTAAATTTCATTCTATGTTAACTAAGAGTCCTGAAATACGAGTAGTCGGCATCAAGGTAATAATTATTGAAAAATGCAAGGAAAGTACACCTGATTGGTTGTAACTCTGATAGTTCATGCCTTAAGCTTAACCTTCGGTTACGAAGCAACCAACAGCCTCGGATACGGATGATTCTACTGTTGACGACCCAAGCAAATGTAAAAAGAACAACGATCTTCGTGTCTGCACGTGGAATGTTAGGTCCCTCTACAAACCACGTGCAGCCGAACAACTTGCGGAGGCTCTAGAGTGTCTCAAAGCAGATATTACCACCATCCAACAAGTGCGATGGGATGGGCCGGGCAAAAGAAGGATGAAAAACTGCGACATCTACTACGGCGATTGCTACAGACAAGAAGGTCAGCGTCTATTTGGGTGCGGATTTGTCATTGGAGGCAGACTTAGGCAAGAAGTTTTGAGTTTCCGGCATGTGAGCGAGCACCTCATAACTATTCGTATCAAGGCTAAATTTGCCAATATTAGCCTAATATGCGTTCACGCCCCTCACAAGAAGAAGGACGATGCGACGAAGGACGACTTCTACCAGCTCTTCGACCAGACGTATGAGTAATGCCCTAGCCACGATATTAAAATTATCCTAGGTGATTTTAACGCAAAGCTAGGAAGAGAGGACGTCTTTAGTAGCGTGGTCGGAAAGCACAGCCTGCACGACATCACAGAAGGCAACGGACTCAGGCTAGTCGACTTTGCGGCGGGGCGAAACTTTGTCGTAGCTAGTACGCGGTTTCCACGTCTCGATATTCACAAAGGAGCATGGCTCCCCTTGATCGAAAAACTGTCAACCAAATCGATCACATTGGGATCGACGCAAGGCACTTTTCCAGTATTCTGGGTGTCCGGACTTACCGAGGAGCCAACGTGGACTCGGATCACTACCTACTTGTAGCCAAGGTATGGATGCGGATATACAGAACGGAGCGAAATCAACGAAATACTGTGAGGAAATTTGACGTCGGGAGGCTACAATCGCAAGAGACCGTCAGTACCTTTGCCGATCGAGTTTCTCTTAATCTTAACCTAAGTCCTATGCCGCCAGCAGTAAATGCGGAAGACCAGTGGCAGCGTTGCCAACAAGCGAGAACGCAAATTGCTTAAATACTGCTTCGCATCCATGTGGTCATCAATAAAAACCAAGTTCCCAACTCCTTTGCTTGATATACAAGCCCACACCATAACAGACAATTTACCAAATTTGACTGCTGGAATAATATTTCTTTTATCCAATGACTTAAAGGTTGCCGCCACACTCTATTGGGTCCCTCGTTGTAATATAGCATTGCCTTAGTTTCGTCACCTAAAATAACGTCATCCCAATATTCGTCAGATTGTCGAATATTCTCTGTAGCGAATGACATCCTTTTGCTTATGTTGTCTTGTGAGACATTTTCACCCCTATTATGGTTTTTTTTTTTTTTTTTTTTTTTGCCTAGGGGGTAGTGGAAAAACGCTAATGCGCACGGGAAACAGTCCCGCTCTGTTTCTAGTAGTGTGAGACTCACTACTCACTAAAAAAACCACCTTTAACCCCTTCTTTCTACTTGACACCATCCACTCCGGAACCGCTTATCGCATTACTTCAGAGTGGTGTCGTTTTCTTTCCCCTCTGGGGACCGGCTTTTTCATATTCAGCTCCTGGTGCGGGTTTATACATTCTTGCCGGTAAGGCTTTTATCTACTTTATGTAATTTGTGAGGGAATGTTGGCGTCTTCCTCTCTCTTTTTGGATCTTAGTACTGTCTCGATAAAGGAAGATATTCTATTCCATGTGTCGGTACTCGAGATCATCTTGCTTATAGCATTTTCCGGGGAAAAATCGCCTATTTCCGACTCCAGTCTACTCCTCTGCTCTGTCCATCTGCTACAGGCGAAAAAGGTGTGGAAAGCGTCGTCTTCCGCTGAGTCTCCATATTGGCAGGCTGCGCTCTCTACTTTACCCATTTTGTGGAGGTATCGGTTGAAATACCCATGTCCGGTTAGGAATTGAGTGACAAAGTAGTTCACTTCGCCGTGTTCCCGCTCTGTCCAAGCCGTGACGTCTGTAATCAGTCTCGCTGTCCACCTCCCCCTCGTTTCAGCGCTCCACCTTCTCTGCCAAGCCTGCTTGGTAAGGTCTTTCGCTTCAGCGACTGCCAGTTGAGCCCCTACTTCCGCCTTCTTGTCGTGGGCGTACTTCCTCTCTGTCGCTTGGAGGTCGATGGGGGTCACACCCGCAACTACGAGGGCGGCTGGTTCTGACACTGTGCGATAGGAGCTTGCAACTCGGAGAGCTCCTCGCCTTTGTACTGCGGCAATTTGCTTTCTGTACTTCTCCTGTCTAAGTGCGTCTGCCCAGATCTCACACCCATACAGAAGAATGGCGTGGGTGATGGACATGAGGAGTCGTCGCCTACTCATTGTTGGGCCTCCGATATTTGCCATAAGCTTACTCAGCCTTGACGTCACCTTCGCAGCTCGCTCCGATGCGGACTTAATCTGTTGCCAGAAAGAGAGTTTAGAGTCCAGGGCGATTCCTAGATACCTTACTGCTGGTTTGCTAATTATAACTCTGGACCTACACGGAACTCGGCAATGGTCGGGATCCGTTTCCTAGTCAGAAGAACTATCTCTGTTTTTTCCGCGGCGAGACTAAGGCCATGGGCTTCCATCCAGGCGAGTACTCGTCTCATTACCTGGTTCAGTTTCAGCTGGGCCCCTTCGATGTCCCTTGCGGTAATCACCGCACCGATGTCATCTGCGTACCCGACTAAGAAGGTATCGTCGGGCATCTCCATGCGAAGGATTCCATCGTATGAGATATTCCACAGATCGGGTCCAAGGATTGAGCCCTGTGCTGCTCCAGCAGTGATTTCCTTTCTGTGAGTACCCTCCACGGTGTCGTACAGAAGTTCCCTGTCTTTGAGATAGTCCTTCACAATTTGCAGAAGATATTGCGGTATCCTGAAGGTGTTCTCGAACGCATCTAACATATCTCCCCATCTGGCCGAATTGAAGGCATTCCTCACATCCAGAGCTGCCAGCACGACGATTCGCCTTAAGTAGTGATTTCCCCTTTGGGCGATGTGTGTGGTTTTGACTACTTCCTCAATTGCTCCTATCGTGGAGTGGCCTTTTCTGAATCCGTGCTGTCGATCGGATAGGCCACCTGCTCTTTGGATTGCTTTTGTGATTCGAGGCTTTAGCATCTTCTCGAGGAGTTTTCCTGCCGTGTCCAGCATGCACAGAGGTCTGTATGCTGATGGGGAATCCGGGTCTCCTTTTCCCTTGCTTAGGAGTACCAGGCGTTGTACCTTCCACTTCTTGAGAAAGATCCCTTCCTTTAGACAGCCATTATACATACTTAGCAGTATCTGTGGGCAAGTTTGGGCAACCGTTTTCAATACTTCCGCTGGTATGCTGTCGGGGCCGGGGGCCTTATTGTTCTGAAGAGATTTAGCTGCTAGAATCAGCTCTTCTTCGTTGAACAATGGGATGTCTTGTTGTTGGGCAGCTCTGCTGTCATCGTGGGGGGTGACGCCTGCGCTCCTAATTTTTTCATGACAACCCTATAGCCGAGTCCCCAGGGGTCGCTGTTGATCTCCCGGCGAAGGTCCTCCCACTTTTCTTTCTTGCTCGAATTGATGGCCCTCTTGAGCTCGGATCTTGCGGTTTTGTATTCCGCGAGTGCGCCTTCCGTGATTTCAGCGTGTCTTCGCCTTCCCCTGGTGACCTTGCGTCTATGGTGTAGGCATCTCCTCCTAAGTTCAGCGATCTCCTCCGTCCACCAGTACACTGGTTTTCGCCCTCCCATTGAGTTTCTAACTCGAGGCATCGACGCATCGCATGCGCGGTGTAAGAGTTGCACCGTCGCTTGGGCTTTTATTTCAGCTGTCCCCGTCATTTCCTGGATGGCTTCCTTCCCTTCCTCTAGCGTGGCCGTGAGAACTTCTTCATTTAACCGGCTGACTTTCCACCTCGGTGCTCGCCTCTGGTGTCCGTTAGAGACTCGTCGGGTCCTCTGTAGGTCAAAGACGATATACTGGTGGTCGCTCCCGGTGTACTCCTCGATGACTCTCCAGTTATGGTTAGCCAATCGAACGAAAAAGTAGTCGAATGAGATTTTTTCGTATTACGGTTAGCGAATGATGAAAATTTCATTCGACTCAAACGTCAAAATTTAGTCGAATTAAGACTATTCAAAAGAATACTGGGAGTCATTTGCCGTTGAACTGAATTCATTGGGTCCTCCTGCACGTGAAGGAAAGGAATGGCACAAGGTAATTTGGAAAATCCCCTTTTAAAACTTTGCTAACAATCTGAAACTGCTTAAGGTTTGGTTGGACTACAAGCTGAAAATAAAGAAAAAAATTGCTTCTAACAAAAAAGAAGTGACTGCTACAGGAGGTGGACCTTCTTCAATTATCTCCTTGTCTCCTCTGGAAAAAGTTGTAGACTGACTACTCAGTCTTCAACACGCCATCGATCCACCTGGCAGTACTTTCGGAGTAAGTGAAGATGTATGGGTGCCGCTAACAACAGAGGAAACTGATATTTATGAAGAGCAGCAGAATACGCCTGTCCATGTTACTCCTTTGCCTAGTACTAGTCGAGTAAGAAAAAATAATGAAGTAAGGGAGGACGCCAAACTAAAAATCCTGGAAGATCAAACTTTGACCCAAACGGAGGCCCTCACTACTGCCAAGTCAAACGAAACAGCTTTATTAGACATAGCAATATACACAAGAAAGTCCTATGAAGTGGGAAAGGCAAAACTTGTGCTATTGAAAGCCAAAGAGAAAAGGAAGGACAAAGAAAATATAGATAAAAACTACCGACACAAATAAAACATTGAGATGCAATTGCGAAAACTGGAGGTAAAATCTCTAAACTATACAAATTGCGACTGAGTTTTTTCTTGTATTTAAGAATTGAAGTTTTATTTTGTTTCATTTATTTTGATATATTTATTTTCTTTTCTTAACTAGCTTAACAAATAATGAATTGTGATTTTTCTTGTTCCTTTAATTTTACGTACTAGACTGAAAAGAAATATAGTACATACATATAGACATCTTTTTTATTATTTTTTAATTATTTCTATATTTTTAGTTATCCTATAGACAAGCTAGGATTTCATTTCATCTACGCTCGCCTTCCAAATTGTTAATCGGTAGATCAAGCTGTAGCGGTTCAATTGGCAAGACACCTTCATCGTAAATTTCATCGGGATCCAAAACGTTGTACCTGCGACGGATGTTGTGTAATGCACAGCATGTATTTACTATTTTTGTAGCCTTTTCTGGGGAATAGTGTAACTTCCGTTCGTTCAGAAGGCATCTGAATCTGCTTTTCACTACTCCAATTGTCCTCTCTACAATATTTCTACCTTTTGCATGTAATTTGTTAAAAATAGCTTGTCTGGATTCAGAGTCCGCATTTCTAAAAGGCGTAAATAAATACGGCGAAAGGGGATAACCAAAGTCACCTAGAATGCAAAGATTAGTAATAATAATTAAACGCATTTGTTTATGTACCAAGATATAATGAACGCTCGCCATTTTGATACCATCTTTCCAGAACTACTTTTAGTTGACTGCAGTTCCAGACAAATGAGTCGTGTGAGGGGCCCGGATACCTTGCATCAACATAAAGGATGTTCATGTTGTAGTCGCAAGCCTATAATATTAACAGATCAATACAAATTTCAATTAAGTACTCTAAAAACAAACTCACTATCATTGCATTTAAACTGTAAAACCCTTTTCAGTTTAAGTACTGATGGCGCAAACGTACAGGAACCACAATTCCAATGTGAGTCCCGACAACGCATCCGATTACTCCTGGTATTCTTGTTTTTGTGTAAAATCATTGTCGAGCATTTTGTTTTTCCCTTTCTGACATGTTAACCTTTATCCAAAACGGGCAAATTTTCATTTCCAACACCTTAAGTACTTCCGATAAAATAATAGAAACCGTGGGCTGCGATACTCCTAGATCAAAGTCATTACCAACGCTAGTCTGATAGCCACCACTAGCGAAAAAACGTAGGGCACATGCCAACTTTATCGAAGGCGAAATGCCCGAATAACGTTTAAAACGAAAATGATCTTTTATTTCTTTTAAGAGAAAGACAAATGCTGCTTTATTTAATCGAAAGTACATGATAAACCTATAAAGGAAAGTATAGTAGATCTTCAAAGACTTACACATTATCCGATAGCTCTAAAGGATTTGAGCTATCTCGAATTCCTCTGCGCAGTCTGCTCATTTGTACAATTCTCTCTTGGTCGGAGACATCTGTGAAGAAGAGTTCCATGCAACTAATCATGTTTTTTTTGTTTTTTCTTTAATGACCGCGAATGCGATTCTTAACTTTTAACTCAAATTAAACAATTATCAAAACAATTTTGCTTTTGACACTTCACAGATGACACCTCATTTTATTTCTTTTGTCAGCACTGATTCTTTACTCGAATGAAAATGTTCGCTAACAGCAATACCACGACAGAAGCAATTCGCCTGAGGAGTTCGACTTGAGTCAAACGTTCTATTCGCTAACCATAATAGGGGTGTTAATTACTTTTCACACTCAATACTTCTTTGGCGGATAAACAAAGATTGAACAAATTTTAAGCCACTCTTTTGAAATTGAAACAAAAACAAAAAAAAGAACAGAAGCAACTATTATTACTGTAAATTTCAGTCAGCAACGTAAAAACACAGTGTGTAAAAAGACTTCCTTGGCGCAGAATTTCTTGGAACTATCTCCTTTTTGTTGCTTTTTCTTATGTTTATTGAAGAAATTTTTGTGTTATCTGTTCATTTTAATGCTAATTCTTAGAAGTGTAAACCAACAATTCAAAAAAATATATAGAGGAGTCTTTATTAGCAAAAAAAAATAAAAAATAAACTGTAGCAATATTTTTGCTTCTAAAAACACTTTCTTGATAAACTGTAAAGATATATCGATACGTAAGGAGAAACAAAAGGTACTGCAACATCAACCAAAAGTTAAATCCCTCAAGGTAATGAATGTATTGATATGTATACACATATGTACATACCTACATACACAACCGCACACAATAAAATACAAAAACAAGAACAAAGCGAGTTTCTGTCGATCTTTCTTTCCCTTCCATTATTTTGGGAAAGGGTGTTCAATAAAAAAAAAAAAAAAAACAAAAATACCTTAACCCTTTGACTCGTGGTGGCCACAATTGCGTACACGATCTTTAACATTGAAATACTCAACACTTTGAGCTCTTTTTCTCTTAAAATATACTTCAGTGCATCTCTTTGTCGTTCACTTTCTTCTAAAAACAAAAATTGGCGGGAAAATTGGGTCACTTTCGAAATTATTTGGCATTTTGTTACCTTACTTTCAAATAGTTGCGCAGGTACGTAAAAGCAGTGTTTGTGTTGCGGTGATTTTAGGTGAAAAAGTGGAAAAGATAAATTGGTAAGCTATTAGTTCAGAAAAAAATATAGTTCGTTTACTGATTTATAAAATATTTGATGTAAATATTCTATATTTATTGAACATTTCCAAAATAAAACATGATGGACGCAATTGAGTACAAACGTAGTCAATTATAATGTACGCAATTATGCACATGTACACGTTTGTTGCCAGACAGAGGAGATTCTAACTAAAATACGATTAATAAACTTACAGGAAAATGAGTGGACACAAAGTTTTATCAGAAAGAGAGCTAGAAGATCTTATTGATAGTAATTGGTCTGACATAGAGTTCCCAGAGTCCTCTCAATCTGAAACAGAAATTGACATTAATGAACCCCAGAGGCACATAAAACGCACCAATTTAACCGACTTCGTCATCTCTCAAACCGAACAAAATTTAAATGAAGATACCTATTGCATTGGAAACTCTTATTAAGAGCTTATTGACTTAAATGAAAACGTCAATGTGGAATATATAGACGAGTATGAAAATTATAATATTACGCAAAAAAAGGACATTGCTTTTCGGAGGCGAGAGTTCGAAACGGAATTTCCATCTTCATCGGAAAACACCTTTCAAACAAAAGACTCGGAAGACATAACGGTCAAAACACCTTTCGAGTATTTTACGAAATATTTTCCATACGATATGTTTGAAAGAATGGCAACATATACAAATATATACGTAGACCAATTATTATAAGGGTTCTTTTCGTGATATAAATCCTACAGAGATGATGAAGTTTGTTGGCATTCATGTTTTGATGGGTTGTCTCAAATTGCCGCAGATAAATATGTATTGGTGCAATGACTTGAGAATTGAATCTGTTGCTTCTGTTATGTCCATCGACAGATTTTATCAACTACGGCAAACTTTTCATGTGGTAAACAATCTCGAAACACCTGGCAACTGCAAAGATAAATTTGTTAAGATTCGTCCTATTATAAACTGCGTCTTAAAACGATGTCGACAAGTACCAGTTGAAGAAACTATAGCTGTAGGTGAACAAATCATTCCATTCACTGGCCATCTCAGCGTGAAGCAATATATAAAGGGCAAGCCATTCCCGTGGGGAATAAAAGCGTACGCTTTATGTGGCAAGAGTGGTTTTCCCTACAACTTCTTCCTATATCAAGGGAAAGATTCAGGGCTCTCAGCATTTGAGGTTGCTCGATTTGGATTTGGTGCTGCCACTGTGTTACATCTTGTAAAGGGAATAACAAGACCGGGACATCAGTTATTCTTTGATAACTTTTTCAGTTCCTATGGACTCTTTGAGATTCTCCATGATCGGGGTGTAAAAGCTGCAGGTAAGAGGTATATTTTTATACTGCTACGTTTATGATTTTTTATTTTGCTTCTTTAGAACAGGAACCTTACGTATAAACCGATTTAACAGTCCGCAGTTTTTATCAGACGCAGAGTTAAAAAAGAAGAGTCGGGGTTCTTCCGATTAACTGGTAACTCGTGACGGTAAAGTCGTTCTGGTTAAGTGGCAAGACAATAGACCAGTATACTTAGCCTCAAATTTTGTTGGTAAAGGTCAGGAAAAGATCGTATGCAGGTTTGATAAAAAGACCAAACAATATGTTACCATTTCACAGCCAGAAGTGATTAACTTCTATAACAATGGAATGGGCAGAGTTGATCTTCTAGATCAACTTATTTCATATTATCGGATTTCTATAACATCAAAAAAATGGACACTTAGAATCGCATTCCATTTCATCGATTTGGCAATATGTGCTAGTTGGATTGAATACCGCAAAGACTGTGAAAGAGCGAAGGTGCCAGAAAAAGATATACTAAAACTTTTAAAATTTCGGTCAAGAATAGGCCGCGCATTAACACAATCTGGATTATCTACAACCCGTAAAAGGGGTAGACCGTCAATGAGTTCACAAGATCAGGAACCACCACTATCAACATTTCGTCGTCCTGAAATTCGGCCAATAAGAGAAGTGCGGTACGTAGGCATAGGTCATTTTCCCAACCGCGATGACATAAAAGAAGCCGTACGATGCAAAAATCTTAACTGTAAAGGAAGGTCGCGGATAATATGCATGAAATGTAAAGTGCATTCCTTCGAAAAGACCGTAATTGTTTTGCAGATTTTCACACTAAATGAAGACTGATTTCCTGAATGAATTAATAACATTTACTTGATTGAAGACTGAATTAATATATAATATTTAATAATTTAATATAATAATCTTTTTTTTTTCTTTTCATCAGCATTAAATACTATACAAATAAAAAAAAAAAAACGCTAAAATGTATGAATTTTTTTTCTTGTTTCCTGATTGAATTATTAACATTTACCTGATTGAAGACTGCGTTAATATGTAATATTTAATAATTTAATATAATATTCTTTTTTGCATTAACATAAAATACTAAATATTTATTTTGTTTTTTGTTTTTGTTGCTTATTCAAATAAAAAAACGCTAAAATGTATCAATTTTCTTAACGTTTGTTTGGCCACAATTGTGTACATTGTCCTATTTCGTCCTAGAAAGGATTTATGAACATTTTTTACATTTATTGTCTTAATGAAGTATATTGGACCCCAAATCATAGCAAAAATATTTTTTTCCCCACGCAGAAAAAATGCAAGAGTCAAAGGGTTAAAGATCTGAGAGCGAATGAGCTTTTTAGAGCAAACATACAAGTATTCTGAAAAGCTTGGGGGTCGTGTTATTAGGACCCCCCATACAAAATTTGTATGGCGTGTACTATATTGTTGTTATAACGGTCTTTGGTTAAACACGGAAACAACAATAGCTCATATCGCTTAACTTTACCTGGAATAATTATCGTGGGTCAAGGTTTACTACAATAAAAAAATAAGGTCATATTCACTTTTTCCCTGTGTTATGGATGCAAAGTAACTCGACAATGATTTTCCATCATATACCACTCATTTTTAGAGATGTCATTATACACCAACAAATATAGTATCCGCAGACATTTTTGCTTGTAAATCTTCTTTTACACCAGAGTAAATTAGATAAGAGTACATCCCTTTGGGACTCATTTTTTGTCATATATCTCCTTACAATAAAGTTGTATACGTTTAATACTATTTCAAGCCACATCACTGTCGCTTTAGCTGTGAGTTTTATCCTTTTTTATGTGTAATCCAATCCAGGACAAATTCAATTTTACAGACCACGAAACGAATGCCTCTGTAGTGCTTGTAGTAGTACGAAAGCAATCAAATTGGCACACATAACTCACTCAATCCCAAAGCACCCCAAAACAAAAACGTCATCCCAATCCCTATCTTGAAGGGCAAATTGCGGGCTAAACACATTCCCTTTGCCATTGTTCAAAGCAATTCACCTCGTATAACTTTGTCAATTGCGAAGGCAACATGGTAACAAAGAGTTTCTTATACGTATAACATCCCCACTCAAAGAGTGAAGTTCCAAGTGCTACATACCTAAGAATCGAAAAATCTTCCAAAGACATGAAAGGATCTCTAAGTCCTTTAGAGCACATAAAACGACAAAACCAATATAAAAAAAAAAAAAAAAATCCCAAGGAAGAAGAAGCAAAACAAACTGAATTGAACTTGTAACCTTGTTTTATCTAGGATTATATACTCCTGCTGCATTCGCAAGGCAACCGATCCCATCTAAAAAAACACTATATCTAGCGGAATTCATTTCTGAGTGCATGCACTGAATTTGGAAAGGCGGTTACTGGTGTACAAGAAATACATGGAGGCGGTACTGAGTGTACAAAATACACATCGAAGCTAAAACTTTCCTCATTACACGTTGTAAGTACTCTCTGAGGAGAACACGATGCAACACGAAAAGGATTTCTGCAGTCACTCCGGTGTGAAAAAAGTAAACCATTCACAATGTAATGCATTGCAAACAGGAAGTTGGACCGTTGCCTAAACAATTACACTTCATGCAAGCACTCATGAGATTGTTAGTTTATTGTACTTGGTGAAAAGCAAAGAACTTGCTTTAATTCAAATTATGTTGACGAAAGGTGATTTCGTTTAGCATTATGGTTAATATTGCATACTAAAACCCTAATATGGTCGTAAATAGAGATTTGTTCTCTCAGCATACTGTTTGGGACATTCACTGATTAATTACTAAAGGCATATTGGCAGAAAATATGATTCGTGGCTTACAAGTGATCATAAATACCTGTAACATGTTCTGAGTTAATATAATATGAAAGAATGAATTTAGTTACATTAGGATCTTTTAAACACGCCGTCAGAAAAGTCGGCTTGAGGAAATCTTTTGCAGTAAGTAGTCAGCTTCTTTCACGCGATGCTGTTCTACGCAACCAAAAGCTTTACCACTCAGCAAAAGATTGGGCTTTTTTTTTTTTTTTCAACAAGCTAGTAAAGTGGATAACAAGACACAACAATTAATTGGGTACAAAAAAATATTTTAAGACGTTCGAACTGAACCTCGTGTCGCAAAAATTAGAATTTTTTACAATATTTACAGAAAAAATCATTCTTTAATCCTTGCTTTACTCTGAAATTTATATTTATTTAATTAGAATGAGATTTATTTCGCAAGAAATAAGTTTACACTAACTAAAGTGGAAAAAAACTAATCTTTAATTTTGTTTGAAGGATTGATCAAATGAAAGCAGTTGCCTTTAGACAATAAGCAATACGAATAAAAATAATTACGAATTTTCAAGCAAATTAGGGAATAGTGACTCAAGATGTGATAGTCGACCGTGTGTCTTAAGGCGCAAAAAGGAAGGATGAGTTGAATATAAAATGAAATCCATTTTTTTATATTTTTTTTTTAAAGGAAAACCAAATCCCACTCAGACTCTCTGGTCCATTGTACTACCACCAGGTAGGAACCCTCTTTGATTCAGTGGTTGGAAAAACGTAGATGTTATTTGTTTTCCTTTTTATACTCGGGTGGTTGATGATTGCCGTTTCCCGCTGCGGCTTGAACTTAAACACATCGGTGAACGAGCAAGCACACTATCCACTACACCGGGCGCCGTGGCGTAAGTGGTTAGTGTGTCGGAAAAAGCTTCTCAAATCGCCGTTCGGATACGGCACTAAACTGTAGGTCCCTTCCATTTGTGTGAAAAAATTTAATGCACACAACGTGAGTGGTTGCGAGAAGCTAGGCCCTGGCACTTAAAGAGCTGTTGCGTCAAATATTTATTTATTTTTTTTATCCACTACACTACATTGCCATCCTAAAAAAAATTAAAGCGTGTATGTAGACGTGTTTGACCAGGAATTAAAAAAAGTAACAACTTACGGTAAGTTTTTTTTATTTTTTATTTTCAAAGGCAAAAAAAGAAGAAGATTGAATGAGTAACCATTCGATAGACGACCTTCAATCGTGCTTGAAGATATTGAGTTGACAGCCCCCACGCGACCACTAACCCCCGCCACCGGGCTTTTTTTTGGATTGACTAAAAAAAATATTTGGCGCAACAGCTCTTTAAAGTGCCAGGGCCTAGCTTCTCGCAACCACTCATGTTGTGTGCGTTATATTTTTCACACGAATGGAAGGGACCTACAGTTTAATGCCGACTACGAACGGCGATTTGAGAAGCTTTTCGTGACAACAATACTCTCGGATGTTTGTCAGACGCTCGCGAGAGGTGGGACCGTGAAAAAACTTTTTGGTGTTTTCCGGGATTCGAACTTGGAACCTCATGCGTAGTGATCCGACACACTAACCACTTACGCCACGGCGCCCACTATAGCCATAAAAAATAATGTTGGAATAAATACCAAATTAAAACGGACGGCTTACCACTAGCAAATATATAGGGTTGTCTGTGATAAATTGACCAGATATATCGGCCGTACGTAACTTCTTCATCTTACGTAGAGTACTGTTTTAGTAAGGTGCGGTTATAAAGGGTGACCAGATAGCAATGATACTTTTTCCAATTGTTATGTTTCAGCAGCTGCCAAAGTTATCAATGACATCCAGCTGTCAAAATGTTCAGTAAGGTTTGTCATTTCATCATGCATTGTTCCACGCTTGCCGAACGTGGGGAAATTGCTAAAAAATATTATCAAAATTCCGGCTCAGTTGTAAATACGCAACGTGAATTTCGTCGTGAGGTCGGTCGTCATCATGGCTTCAGTGTGCAGGCAATTCGTCGCGCCGTGGAAAGTTTGAACGTGAGTACACTCTTTTGGACCTTAAACCACCAACCAGATAGAGATTGGTGCGAAATGGAGAAAACATAGGCGCCGTAGCGGCCAGTATCGAAGAAGACTCAGAAATGTCGATTTGGGGCCGATCAGCTGAATTGGGCATCGCCGACAGTCAACCCGGCTTATTTTGCGGTTGGATTTGGGTGCGCTTCATGCCATACAAGCGACGAAACGCTGAAATTTGTGAAGGAGAAATTTGGCGACTGGGTCATCTCACGGCAATCGTTCATCTATTGGCCGCCGCGATCATACGACTTGACACCACTCGATCTTTTTCTTTGGGGCTACATCAAGCCCTTAGCCTACGCTAACAAGTCAACCACTTTGGACGAGCTCGGGGCCAACTTTCGAGACGCTATTGCCAGAATAACGCCGTACATATTGGACCGAGTCATCAAAAATTGGACCGACTGCCTGAAGCACTGCCAGCGAAGCCGAGGCGGCCATTTAAATGATGTGCTATTCCACACATAATGGCATGAACGTAGCTTTAAAATAAAGCCATAATCAATTTTATATCTCACACCGTTGTTGCTTTATTTCAATTTTTTTTCCTATCGTTCTTATCTGGTCACCCTGTACATATGCATATATAAAAAGAACAGCTTGGATATAAATTTGGATATAAAATCCGCTCAGAAATACGTAAGATATAGCAATATTTCTCAAGACCACTAATAAGTAAAGTACCGTTAACCAAAAACTGAGTACACCATCTTCTTTCAAATATTAATTGTACTTCAGATATTATTATTTTTTGCTTAGAGTGCCCGCATGGGGCCAGTAACTTAGCGTAAGGTATTTAAGTTAATTAAACTAGTTTTAAGCGTTTTCTTATTAAGCATTCAAGATTTACTGAATTTTCCAATTAAAATGCACTAAAAATTAACAAAAGATGGGTTTGCACATTATGTTTAACGTGCAATGTTCGTCCTTACGCAGGCTGTGATTAGTGCACTATAACTTTCGCTTTTCAATAATCATATCTATACGTTCCTGGCCCGTTCTCTTGAACACATAAATATATTTCTAAGGCATTTGACAGAGTTTGGCAACAGGCTCTTTCGTTAAAAGTGCGTGCAATGTTCGTCCTTACGAACGATCACATATGCGTGGCCAAAAATGCTGCAAAATGCCTAGGAATAATTTACCCCTTCTGATCTGGCTTCGATCTACAAGGCATTCATCCGCCCAAAGCTGGAATATAACGCCCACATCTGGTTTGGTGCACCCTAGACCGTTCTGCACATTATAGATAGGATACCGAATGGCGCGTTAAAACTTATAGGTGATAGGCGTTAAAACTAGGGGTGATATTTTTATAAAAAATGCTCCAGCGAAATAGCCAGTTGCATTTCTGTCTTTCAAAATTTCACCCGCAATACGCCTCATGCTTCGAATGCACATCAGTTTACCCTCAAGCCCACCTTTAGACGTACTGACAAATATAGGGGCTTGTTTATAAGCCGAACAACACGTTTGTGGAATGATCTGCCAGCCTCTGTATTTTCTAATTATTACAACCTTCAAATATTTAAGGCCAACACACACCGGCATCTCCTCTCTCCCTTTCCCTCCTTTTTCCATCCGCCCATGCACTGGGAACCAGTATAAAGGTAGTAGTAATATATTGGCAGATTGGAATAAAGGAAGCAATGGCTCCCATCTTGTTTTGAACAGTATTATTCACATTGCATTGCCCAAAGATCTCAGATCCAGAAATTGATCATAATTTCTCCTGAAAACTCTGGAGACGTTCATATTTGCTTCAGCATCAACCTTTATCTGCTGTCAGCATCCCAGCATGCGTATAGTAAAGTGAAACCCGCAAAAGTAGCCTTTCACTCGCTGATCATTGAAAGATCTCTATATTGGAAAAAATATGCACTTGTAGCATTTCTCGAGTATTTAACAATATTGAACCTGGAGGAATTATGCTAACACTCGCAGACCTTGGAATTGCGGCGCTGATTGGCGCCTGGGTTAACCAATTGTTGACAGGGAGGGTTGTCAATTCTAAGCTGGGCGATGCCGTAGCTCGAAGGTTTGTGAGTAGAAGAACTTCGCAGGCTGTGTGCTTTCTCCCCTTCTTTGGAACCTAGCGGAGATTGAACTGCTTCTAATCCTGGAAGGCGATGGCTGTAAGGAAATTGCTTACGCGGACGACATTGCTATAGCTTCTTCTTCTTCCTTTTATCAGCGAGGCTATGATCCGAAAACAAGGGATCACATCCCTCCCACTTCACCGCATTTCTGCTGATCCGCCTGTGGGGTTCGCCTATTTGACCTCAGAAAATATCGGCAGGCCTGCCGATTTTGGATCACTCGGTTACTGAGGCCAATGAAATGCCAATGTCGTTGCATTTGTCTGATCCAGGCGTTTATAGGCCTGCCTTTCCTATATCGCGATGTATTTGGAACGTGCATAGATATTGCCTTTTTAACAGGGTTCGAATGATCTCTTCTTTGAACGTGGCAATACCAGCTGAGCCGGTCGCGCTCTAATATTCGTACGATGGTTTCCTTGATGTGAAAGCTTCCATGGATCTTTGAACTTCTTATTCGATCAAGCTTGGTCACTCCTGCTGTCATGCGAAGCATCTTCATCTCAGCTGCCGTTAATTTACTCTCATACGTTTTGTACATCGTCCAACATTGTGAACAGTATGTGAGCGCTAGACGTACAACTGCGGTGTAGAGCCTTCCTTTCAACCTAGGGGACATTTTTCTGTCACAGAAGATAGCGGAATTTTCTCGCCACTTCATCCACCCTACGCTTACACGATGATTGATGTCGTCATCACAAGTTGCTTTGCTATTGATCATAGATCCCAGATATTTGAACTATTCGCACTTGGGAAGCACTGTTCCATTCAAATAAATGTCTGGAATAGGCCTGAGTGGATCAGAGAACGGGCAGCACAAGTACTCTGTCTTTTTTGGACTAATGCGATACCCATTTCCCTCCAAAACGTCCACCCACACGTCAAGTGCTCGTTGCAGGGATGTAGGATCCTCACTTATGATGGCTCTATCGTCAGCAAAGAATAACTGATGCACCTTGGGGTCCATCACTTTACCTTCAAGCAGATAATCATTGCTATAGCTGTCTCACGAAAACACCTATATACATACGCTCAGAGATCTTTTGCAAAACCCTCTCTCTAACCTCTCTAAATAGACTACAACCCACAAGAAACAGAACCGCATAGCCCTCTTCACAAGGAAAAAGAAAATTCCGCATTTTGACCCTCCAACATTTTGTGGCACTAGTCTGACACTCGTTAATAAAGCCAAGTCTCTTTCTCCACAAGAAACTTAGCTGGAATTCCAATGCCCTAGATCGCGTTAAGAAAACAACTACAGTTCTATACTGCTGTAAGAAAGCAATAGAAAACAAATGGCAACTACAGTCACGACTTACATACTGGGCCTATGTATGTATATGTCATCAGGCGCATACTAACGTACGGTCGGCTTGCGTATGCATTAACTAAGAACCACACCAACAATGGCTCTAGATATTCTGTTTCACCTCCCTCTCTTGGATATCTACAGCAAACAAGTGGCAGCTCGTGCAGCCGATGAACTCGCCAGACAGGGCACTAGCCTATCGATTTCACCGAACAAAGGGAATATCAGTATGCCTCTCGCTACAGTGAAACTGCTGCTCAAGCTAAACACTATCAGCATCATCACTAGACAGAACTTTTAAAATACGCAGCACAAAAAAAAACCTTGAAAATGATTATATTCCATTTAAAATCGATTGTGTGGTACGTGTGGGCGTATTTCACTATATTGAGTTTTCTATAATCGATGAATAAAAGGTACTTTTTTCGCCAGATGCGTCCGTTTTTTTCAGTACGATCCAAACGGGTGAGTTATAGGGCGAACGAGATGGTCTTATTATTCCATTATTGATAAGGTCTTTAATTTGTTTTTCTACTTCATCCTTTAAGGGCATCGGGTATGGATAGTACCTAGCGTATACATACAGCATTTTTGTTCTTCGAACGAATTTCTCCTCTTACAGTAGTTGTAAAAGTTAATAATTTTGTTCAGACAAATCGGATGATTGGAATCTGGGCTTAACGTAAAATTTTCGTTGCGGGAAATTAGATGACTGAAAATTTCGTTCTGGTACATTAGCTGGTTGAACATTTTGTGAATGCATTGTTGTTATGTTCATATTGGGATTAGATTGTTGTCGATTTTGCTGATGCATTTGTCTTCCTTGAGCAGAAGGTCCCTGAGTCATAGGTTCTGCCTTAATCTAGGGCCTTTGATAAGACTGATTACGTGTAAAGCTGTTTTGCATAAGCCTATAGTTATTAAATGGACCTACTTGTCCACTTGGCCAGTGGTTTGTCTGATACATGGGTCTGACGTTAGGATTCCAAAATATTTTGATCTACAGATCTACACTCTTTTTCCCGGAGCTAATTTCTCCTGGATCCCCTGAAAAATTTCTCAGATATCGGACTACGTCCGGTATGCTCTCGAACTCACCCAGCTTGCTTTGATGCTCTAGGGCAAATGGTCTACACCAGAGAAGCGATTTGAGCTTGGATTTAGTATGTTCCCGATTATACTGCGTCCCAGGTTTTTCATAACACGAACAACAAAAGAATACCATACCATATATAAAGGGAATCAAAATCCGGAGTGCATTGAATATTTAGGGTATCTTAAGGCGCATTAGGTTGTGATGGTCGGTTAGCGTTATTCCGTGGAGGAGCTGGATTGGTATGAATTATTAACACTATCTTCAAATTGAATGGGGTCATTGTTGGAAACGGATTGGTCGTCCTCTGGAGTGTTATTAATAGTAAGGTCATTTCCAGATCGTAATAATGGCATGATTAATTCATTTTTAACGTTAATCAATTTTGTAAAAATATTTTTTTTTTTAATATTATATTGGGATAAAGTAAGTTATTCACTTTTCTTTGAATTCAATTTGTTTCTTCAGATTTTTAATTTAATTTGTTTAATATTTCAATATTTCCTATTACTTCATTTTTAGTTTCTCTTAATTCTTAACTTATTTTTCTTATTTAATTTAAATTGCCAAGTTTTTCACTATTTTGTTTTTACTTTATTTCAGTTTCTCTTACTTATTAATTTATTTTCTTATTTTATTTAAACTGTTTAATTTTAAACTATTTTCATTACTCGCAGTTTTATATTGCCTTTCATTTATATCTTCTTCATCTACACTTACGCTGAGGTGCGCACCCACGCTGGCCGTCAGGGTTATTTCCTTCTTATCAGCTGTACGGTGACTCGGGATGCAATGATGAGCACTTCGATGCGTGGTTTGCTAGCGGTGTTCTTACGACCGTCTAACAACTAAACACCTCACTCGGTTGGGTGCTCTTAGGATCGTTACTCGGCGTTCTCAGGATCACAGTGCACTTCACATTTTCGTCAGACCAATATGTTGTGCGCGGCAACACTGACACTACTTTAGTGCGCGGGCTACGCTATTTTTACGCAACTACGAATTGCAACGTTGTCAAACGGTAGTGCATGCGATCATATGAAAACACAAGCGTTTTCACTCAGCTGAGGCCTACCAACTCCTACTCTCAACCTCCACGCGGTGACAGCCGGGTGCCTAGTACCTTAATTCAAGAAATGGGTAACCAACCCCGTTTGGCGGATTCTTGGTGGCAGCAGATGAGAGAGGGGGGGAAGAGTGCTTTTCCACTAGAGCACTTCTTCCTGTTCCAGGCGGCAGCGGACGAATTCCCTAGATGGAGTCAACGGTGGCGTCTATAGTTCCAGTTAGGTTGAACTTAGTGAATACTTTGCGCGAGCTGCCTCGACGTATTCGGATCACAGGTCGGTAAGGAATTTCCAATGTTGGTCAGGCCATTGGAATAGAGATGGTGGCGGAGGAGCCCTTAATGGGCCAACGGCAGCGCTCATACTCCCGTAGTGGACTACTGGCACCGGTGTACCCGGCCCGTCGTCCTAGGGGAATAATTAAGGAACTGGCCCTCCAGGTTGGGGGTTGTGCCGTCGGGGTAACTTCCCTACCACGTAAAAAACTACTGGTTCCGAAACAACCAAAAGCCTCGGATAAGGATGACTCAACTAATGACGACCCCAGCAAACGAAAGAAGGACAACGACCTTCGGATCTGTACGTGGAATGTTCTGTCCCTTTACAGACCACGTGCAGCCGAACAACTAGCAGAGGCCCTAGACTGCTATAAAGCAGATATTACCGCCATCCAGGAAGTGCGATGGGATGGGCCGGGCAAAAAGAGGATGAAAAACGGTGACATCTACTACGACGATTGCTACAGAGGCAACAGACAACGCTTATTCGGATGCGGATTTGTCATACGCGGCAGACTTAGGCAAGAAGTCTTAAGCTTCCGACGCGTTAGCGAGCGTATTATGACTATCCAGATCAAGGCTAAATTCGCTAACATAAGCCTAATATGTGTTCATGCTCCCACGGAAGAAAAGGACCCTGCCACCAAAGAGTGTTTCTACGAGCTCCTCGACAAAACATACGAGCAATGTCCTAAATACGAGCTTAAAATCGTATTGGGCGATTTTAACGCCAAAATAGGAAAGGAGGACGTCTTTGGTAGGGCAGTTGGTAAGCATAGCCTACACGACACCACGTCTGATAACGGACTAAGGCTAATTGATTTCGCTGTGGAGCGAAATGTCACCATGCAAGCACATGGTTTCCTCATCTCGATATACATAAGCAGACATGGCGGTCTAATGATCATGTAACGATCAACCAAATTGATCATATTGCGATCGACGCACGGCATGCCTCCAGTATTCTGGATGTCCGGACCTTCTGAGCGGCCAACATAGACTCGGATCATTACCTTGTTGTAGCCAAGGTACGAATGCGGATATCCCAATCTGAGCAACAAAGAAGAATTACTGTGAGAAAATTTAACGTTGAAAAGCTACAATCGCAAGAGACCGCCAGACTCTTCGCTGAACGCGTATCCCGAAATCTCTCAATCACCCCTTTGCCACCAGCATCAAGTACCGAAGACCAGTGGCAACGCTGCCAACATGCCATCAGAAACGCCCCGACTGATGTGCTGGGTCTCGCTAGCCCACCACCGCGAAACCCCTGGTTTGACGAAGAATGCCGGCGAGTGCATGCAGCAAAACAAAAGGCATATAAAGCGGCGCTGCAAAGGAAGACGAGAGCTGCTCGTGAGCTCTACGAGCAAAAGAGACGGGAAGAACATCGGCTTCTCCAAAAGAAGAAGAAAGAGCATGAGAAGCGCGCGTTTGAGAATATCGAGAGTTTATACTCCAGGAACGATGTACGGAAATTTACCAAAAGGTAAAAAGAACGTGTCAGAGAAGCAATACCCGTACAGAAATCTGTAGAGATGAAAATGGAAACCTGGTAGTAGAATCACAGTCGGTGCTGAGAATATGGAAGAACTACTTCTGCAGACTGTATAACGGCGACGAAGACCAACATCCCGCTGTCAGGCAGAATAAACAATTCAACATAGACGGTGATAGTAAAAATTTCCGTCCACCTGACCAAAACGAAGTGAGGATAGCAATATCCAAGCTAAAATCCAACAAGACTGCTGGACCTGACGGCATACCGGCCGAACTCTTCAAGGCAGCAGGGGATGAATTGGTAGAGTGCATACACCAACTCATTTCTAATATTTGGTCAGACGAGTGTATGCCTGAAGAATGGAATCTCAGCATCGTTTGCCCGATCCACAAGAAAGGAGACCCCCTCAACTGCGCCAACTATAGAGGCATCAGTCTCCTCAACATCGCATACAAGATCTTTTCTGCGATATTGTGTGAACGCCTGAAACCTTTTATCAACAGCCTGATTGGACCCTATCAGTGCGGTTTCAGGCCAGGAAAGTCCACCATCGATCAAATCTTCACACTTCGGCAGATCCTGGAGAAAACCCAAGAATTCCAAATCGATACTCACCATCTCTTTATCGATTTCAAGGCCGCCTATGACAGCATCTATAGAGAAGAGCTTATTAGAGCCATGTCTAGTTTTGACATCCCTGCCAAACTTGTCCGTCTGTGCAGGCTGACGATGGAGAACGCTCGCTGCTCCATCAAGGTCGGTAATGACCTCACCGAGACCTTTGATGTCAAAAAAGGCTTTAGACAAGGTGACGCGCTGTCATGTGACTTCTTCAATATTATACCTGAACGGATTGTGCGGAACTCACAAGCCAACACCGGAGGCACAATCTATTGCAAGTCTGTACAACTGCTTGCATACGCCGACGATATCGACATTATCGGAAGAACACAGCGGGCTGTCACCGGTACGTTTGCAAGCATTGCAGGAGGAAGCGGCCAAAATAGGTTTAGCGATAAACGAGGGCAAAACCAAGTATATGCTGTAAACAAGAAGGGAAAACCAACACCGACGAATTGGACAGAACGTCACAGTGGGCAGCTATAACTTCGAGGTAGTAAGGGACTTTGTCTACCTTGGCTCTGCTATAAATTCAGCAAACAAAATCAGCGCAGAAATCAATCGAAGAATAGGTCTTGCCAATCGCTGTTTTTTTGGGCTTATAAGGCAATTCAGCAGTAAAGCCCTATCTCGAACAACTAAGGAGACTCTATATAAGACCTTGATCATCCCAGTCCTGCTTTACGGCGCTGAAACATGGACTTTATTAAAAGAGGATGAAGATATCCTTGGTCGCTTCGAGAGAAAATATCTTCGTAAGATTTTCGGTCCCGTTTGCGTTGACGGGTTTTGGAGGAGAAGATTCAATCACGAACTATACGAGCTGTACAGCGACATCGACCTATTCAAAAACTGCGTATTGGACGTCTGAGATGGCTAGGACATGTAGAGCGAATGGACACCAACGCTCCGGCCCGCAGAGTCTTCGAATCTAATCCCGAGGGACGACGCAATAGAGGGAATCATCGCCGTAGGTGGCGCGCACAAGTTCAAGGGGACCTCGACCAACTTGGAGTGCGCAAGTGGAGGCAATTAGCTAAAGACCGAGCTAAATGGAGAGGCTTGTTGGTTGAGGCCCAGGTTCACCCCGAACTGTAGCGCCACCTAAGTAAGTAAGTAGGAATTGCAACTATTTTATTTAGATACATAATTTACGCGCACTTCATGCCGGTCCCTGCTCGGGCGCCAATAGATTAGATTTCATAGACTGAAAATGTTAACAAAATAAATTTTTTTTAGGAAGACAAGCCTCTTTATTTCACCGAATGCATTTAAGAACTAACTTAATTACAAATCAAAAATAACTTAACACATATCTTAAATTATGCGGCTGGAAATGTGAACGTGGAAAAATGAAAGAAAAAGAAAAACGCGGGAAATATGATGCACGTAAATGTTGGCTCCAGAAGTTGAGTCAGCAACATGAATCTCAAGTGTGAGTCGAATGAAAGGTGGGAAAGTGCTGAGATGGGATGAAGTAGGATGGGAAACATGAACCAGGAGCGTGATTTTAAGGTGGATGGGAAAAGATAGAAAAATAGAAAAATAACATGAATACGGAGCGTGATTATGATGTGGAGTAAGATAGGGTGTTAACTTATACATACATATATGCTACCGATAATGTGCGAAAGCCGTTAATCTGCAGTTCAACGAGGTAATCTGCAGATTACCTGGTTTACTCAGCTAAAGTGCGGAATCTATTATTTTTATAACATGACCTAGGAAATTTGGACTCTAACGGCCAACCAATCGGTAACGTGCGAACATTTTATTTTGTGTCGTTTCTCACGCCAATTTTTCAGTGACTAGCAACGTTTCAATTTACGTTGTTGAATCACCATATTCCCACTTTTTTCTCAATCGAAACGACAAGTTTGTGACAGAACGCTTACGTACGACATAGGAGTATAAATTGAATTACATGTACTTACTGCCAGTCTTCAATTATTTCCCCATCGTGAGGATTTACAACCAAACAAGCGGATCCATATGAACTTATTTCAATAATACGTATAAGCACATCGCTGATTGCATAAAAACTTTATCCAGTGTGAATGTTTTTTCTTAAAAAAAATACAGCAAAAAGTAACAAGTAGCAATCAGTTTTACTCGTACATACAACCACATATACATATGTACATAATATTCTGTACTGCCATATCCCTCGAACTTAAATTTATTTCCAGCGCATGGTGGGAGCTCATAAAGTATAGAATATGTCCGTACGTAGGTATAAATCCCTTGGATTAACGTTATTCAATGTCGGTAATGTATGAAAGGGTTGATTTTCTCGATATTCATAGATACAAAATCAAATTTGTATCCCAAAAGCGTTTTTTTGCTCTTCCGCATATTGAAGTCAGTATCTACATATTTCCGCAATGCGTGTAGAGTGCTTTCCTATGCATTGTATATTATACGCGAAAACTCTTATTTTTCACATTATATTATATTTCTTTTTAAATGGAAATGCATCCTTTTTTTCAGTCAAAGTGATTCAAAGCGACACACATACATACGTACATATCTAGATCGGCAATGGCAAAGGCGATTTTTGGCGCGGCGATTCTGTCAGAAAATGGTATTTTTTTGTGGGCACTTTTTTACATCAATAACGTTTATTATTATATTATAAAAAAAACTTGATACGACTTTTATGGCTTTTGCATCAAAGGACTGCAAATGCAAATTATTGTCGGATGCCGTTTGAGTTCATAGGGGATTGTTTGTCGTTGTTAAACGCGTTTAAAGGTAAAATTCTTCACGCAGGTGGACTTGGAACTTTCAGGCATTTGATTATTAGAGTGTTTATAAAAGTTATGTAGAATGGGAACAGAATTCTAGCCGTATATAATTTCTTTAAGAAAATCCATAAACTCCTCATCATTTCTTAAACCATATATGTTTCGGTATTTTTGTAACACAATGCAAAATATCAGGACGTCCCATCATGAAAGCAAAATGTTTTTCGGTGACTATACATACAGTTTAAAAACATTTTGTTTGAAGTTAAAATGAAAATTCTGATTTGATCTCGGACTGTGAATCCACAGACTATAGGCATGAGGTTTGAAGCAAATTGGTCGAGTCGTTTCGGTTACAGTCAAGTGTATATGGTACAGAGAGACCAACAGATATACAGGCACGACTACGACTTCCCTGGCACCAACATTCGACAAGAATTTTTTTAAGATCGCGGTGAATTAAGCAAAAAGTAGTAAACAACTTCCACATCTTGCGTTTCGAGATATCGAGAGCCATTGACTCCAATGCCAAATTGGGGTGGATGGGTTCGATTCGCTCACACTAAAGGATTTAAAACTCCAGCATATTATTTTAGGGCAAACACCCACTACTCCACTTCACTCCAAGTGCATTTTAATACAAGTAAGTATTATTGGAAAGGCTTTGAACCCACCACGGATGGACGACGCAGAAGGGGAGGGGGACCTCAATCAACTTGGCGTGCGCAACTGGAGGCAGCTGGCTCGTAACCGTGCTGGCTGGAGAGGTTTGTTGGTTGAGGCCCGGGTTCACCCCGGACTGTAGCGCCATCTAAGTAAGTAAGTAGTAAGTATTATTAGGAGTAAAATTTTTCTAGGAAGAATTACATTTGTGGCTTGCAATATCTCGAAAAGTAAAAAAAAAAACTTTTGAAATTTCTTACTTAATTTCTTTTTTGATTATTTCATCACAGTCTACAAAATCTGTTTTAAAACTTTTGGCGCTATGGAAATCGTGGAACGGCCGTCAGACAAAATTGAAAGAACCACTTTTTCGAGTTTATCTATAGGTATAATCGTAATATGATTTTCGATTTAGTTGCAAATAAAGAGATGTCCTTCAACATTTTTTGACAGCGGCGTCTTGTGCAATTCTATTATATTTGATTAGTGCGTTTTCTTTTTATCACATTAATTGAAATTTGGTACACCTTTTATCAGATGCAGAATTCAAATAATAATAAAAGCCCCCCTCAGGCCTGCAATAAATACCGTAAGGCTGTCGAAAATACCAAGGACAATGGAAAAAAGCCGTACGTAATGAATTCTTGAGATGGCCAGTAGCCATAATATCTATAGGTAATTAGAAATAAAGCGTTCAATGTCGAAGGAAGACTAATGAGCACCTTGAACCTTAAGCGTAACAAAACAAAAGGGCAAATCAGCCTTAGTACTGTATTTTTCTGTTGCTTTCAGCACTTATTCAACATCATTAACCAAAAGAATTCTCAACCTCATTAATAATGTGATTTATGACTACAAGTTCGCAGTTTTGTAGCAGACAATACAAAATCTCTAACAAATGAATATGCAAAATGCAAAGTAGATAGATACTCAATGACCGAAAAGTCCGACAAAGAGTAACCAAAGAAAGCATAAATAACCAATTTTCCCATTCATCGCTATAGAGAAGATACATGAAAATTCAAAAGCAAAATGCCAACACATTTGTTTGAATCTTAATTCATATAAATGATCATATAATTCTCATGTCGCCGCTGTCTGTGCGATACTAACGTAAGGATGAAAATCCTGCACACCGCAATCCTTCATTAGGGTGCTCCGCTTAAAAGACTGTGTGCATATGGAGGAACTCACTGGCATTGGCAACCGAAAGGAGCTTTGCACTTGAATTCACAATTATATACGTTTCCCTTCTGCGGGAAAGTAAGAAGTTTTCTCGCACAGTCATTTATCTGTGCGCTCTGTCGCTCGTGCAAGTCTCCCATTGCCGTTTACTTAGTATCCTATATGCGTCCAAATGATATCTCCACATTTTATCATCCATTAAACTTTACCGACATTTTTCCAGTTACGTTGGCAGTAAATTTATGATCGTCTCCACACGTTTGTGATTGGATATGATTTCATATGAGAATATTGCCGGAGGAGACACTCCTTCTTCCCCCACGTACCCTAGCTGGGATGAACAAAAATTGGCACTAAATGACGATGGGGTGGAAGTTCTTCTTACTACCAAATTTTTCTCATGAACGACCCTATTTTAAGACTTAATTTATGGTAATGCCATCCTCCTGCAGAGAATTAGTTCCCACTACCTACATAGTATCGTCCTCTTCCTAGGTTTCACTACATTTCGAAGTAATTAATTATCGCTGAACAAATGAAGAATTCGCTGCAAGCTGCAGTAAATAAACAATAAGTTGCCAGTTGTGCAATAGTAAATCAATTTCCTGTCGCTCTGTTTGAAGATTGATACATTTCCCACTTGGTCCAGCTAGAGGCACTTCTGGGTGCTTTGAGTCTTTCATTATGAGCAGGGGAGTTGAGAAAAAAATACTTCAAGTAAATAGATTAGCAAAGTTATTGCGGGAAACAGAAAACGAGAGTAGGGCGGGTTGTCAGGAGTGTACGCATTGATCCATTGCCTAGAATGTTATTTTCATGTTGTTGTAACGTTAGAGCGAAGGTCTATCATTGTCAGGAACAGTATAACTAACAAGTTCATAGCTCACTGGGCATTTATTTTTCATTGTTCCGTCATGTACTCGCATAACTTAAAAACCACTGAACGAATTTTAATCGGGTTTTTATTATTGTGCAGCTTTGAGGTGTGAATGTAGACTCATGTATGAATCACTACACAAAATAACGTCTGTAATACCGGTCGTCCACTACGTGCGCAACGTATTAATTTCTCATTCAACGCATTCAACTCAAAAGTAAGGGGCTTTGAGCGTTCTCCAACCGAGGTGCGTTGGAGATGGTTGGAGATCGTTGTTCAACGCGTTGCTCAACAAGTGTAAGGGTATTGTACGGCTCGTGTTGCTCGTTAGACATTGTTCCGCATCGCGTTGAACAATGATTTCAAAATAATGTGCTGCATATTATCTTTTCAACGCGTTGATCAACTTTTGGAATTTTTCGTCGACTGACTGCTGTGTGGTATATTTCTTGTCATATACTTCGCTGAAAAAACTTCTTTCTTCTCGATTAAAAAAAACAAAAAACATCATTCACCCAGAATCGTTTTTTTTTTTTTTTTTTGGCTTTGGCGTTTATTGTGCGCGTGCTACAGCTGTCACCTGCCAAGTGCGTTCAATGCGCTGATCACCACCCAATGGTTGGTCTAGTGTAAGAGGCGCGTCAACTCGTTGCCGAACCACACCGAAAAGGCAGTTGACCAACTCGAGCAATTTGTTTGCCAAAATTACATAAGTTGATCAACTAGGTGTACGGGCTTATCCAACTGTTGAATGAATTGATCAGCTAGGTGTACGGGCTTATCCAACGATTGAATGAGTCTATCAACTAGGTGTATGGGGCTCCCAACGTGTTCAATATGAATATGTTTAATTTTTAGCCAAATTGCGTTGATCAATGCGAGCAATGTGGGCGCCGTGGCGTAAGTGGTTAGTGTGTCGGATCACTACGCATGAGGTTCCAAGTTCGAATCACAGAAAATACCAAAAAAGTTTTTTCACGGTCCCACCTCTCGCGAGCGTCTGACAAACATCCGAGAGTATTGTTGTCACGAAAAAGCTTCTCAAATCGCCGTTCGGATTCGGCATTAAACTGTAGGTCCCTTCCATTCGTGTAAAAATATAACGCACACAACATGAGTGGTTGCGAGAAGCTAGGCCCTGGCACTTTAAAGAGCTGTTGCGCCAAATATGTATGTATGTAACGCGAGCAATGTGAGTTCGTGCACTAGTGTATGGGACTATAAATTTGTTTGTTAAACTTAAGGGTTGAATAAAGAATTAGTCGTAGTCGGTTGAACAGCTATGCACGTAGTGTACGACCGGCATAAGTATACGCACACCTAGCTATAAAACAACTTTACGGACTTCAATTAAATTTTTATAGCTGAGACTATTTTCTTCAAAAGATAACAAGCCATTGTCGTGCGTTGCCCTGAAACTGGGAAATATATAATGAGTTAAGTTTCTAAGTTTTTAAGAAATTCTGATGGCAAAGGGGAAGGTTTCACAGCTACGACTTCGGCATCGGGTAAAATAAATAACCCAAATTAGTGTGAAGGGGAGAAGTAGTAACGTTAGTAAAGGACTTTGTCTACCGAGGAATCCTTGGCTAGGATTTATGGTGAGCTCCGCAAATGACACCAGTAAGGAGATCAAACGAAGAATTACTCTTGCCAATCGCTGTTTCTACGGCCTAAGAAGGCAATTGAGTACCAAAGCTCTAACTCGAACTACTACGGTAACTCTGTATGGTTATTTTGAAAGAAAAGTTCTTCGAGTGATCTTTGGTCCCGCCTGCATAGACGGCGAGTGGAGGAGAAGGTACAATGCCGAATTATATGGCCCATGACATTGACCTAGCCAGCGACTAAGATGCCAGGATCATGTAGAGCGGATGGTGCACAACGTTCCAGCCAAGAAAGTCTACGAATCAACCCTGGATGGACGACCTCGTGGTAGGTGAAGCAATCAAGTGGATGGGGACCTCAATCAACTTGACGTGTGCAACCCGGGGCAGCTGACTCGTAACCGGGCTGGTTGGAGAAGTTTGTTGGTTGAGGACCAGTTCCATCCCTGACTGTAGTGCCACCTAAGTAAGTAAGTAAATGTGAAAAGGAGAAAACAGAACAATTGACGTCTTGAAAACAAATATACGTAGGTATGTATCCACAAAACAAAACATCGCTTTAAAAAAAAAGATGACAAATACAATTTTTTTTGTTATATACGATAAATCTGTGAAAATATAATTGCTTTAATAATCTACAAGTTTCTTTTTAAAAATGCAATAAAATTGACAAAATGAAATTTTTTCCATGTATTATGGCTTTATTAGTAAGAGCAAACATTCCCATCAATTATGGAGTACAACGTCGTTCAAGTGGCTGCCTCGGCTGGCCTCGCAGTAGCGCATTCTATCACTCCAATTTTCCAAGACCTTGTTGATGGTTTCGGGCTGTAGCTCACGGATTGCTTGGATGATATTGGCCTTAAGTGCTTGAATCGTTTCCGGATTGTTCGCATAACATCGGTCCTTCACGGTTCCCCACAGAAAAAAGTTCAAAGGGGTCAAATCGCAGCTCCGAGGTGGCCAATTGACATCGCCAAGACGGCTGATAACACGATTTGGGAATTTGATGCGCAAAAGACCGATTGTGGCATGGGCTGTGTGGCACGGCGCACCATCCTGCATAAACCAGAGGTCGTCCAAATCCATGTCTTCAATTTCAGTAAAAAAAAAAAGTCGTTAACATGGCTCTGTAACGCCCACCGTTGACCGAAACGTTGTTCCCAGCCTCATTTTCGAAGAAAAATGGTCCAATGATGCCACCACTCCACAATTCGCACCAAACTGTCACTCTCTGTGGATGCATTGGCTTCTCGACAATAACGTGTGGGTTTTCCGAGCCCCAGATGCGGCAATTTTGTTTGTTAACGTAGCCGCCGAGATGAAAATGTGCCTCGTCAGAAAAGATGATTTGACTTCTTTTCAAAAAACGCACTGATTGGGCTACACAGCACTCACTTTGGAAATAGGATACTGACTTTCTGTCAAGATTTCGAGCAGGAAACATCTACAAATATTTGGCGCAACAGCTCTTTAAAGTGCCAGGGCCTAGCTTCTCGCAACCTCTCATGTTGCGTGCGTTATATTTTTCACACGAGTGGAAGGGACCTACAGTTTAATGCCGAATCCGAACGGCGATTTGAGAAGCCTTTTTAGACAACAATACTCTCGGATGTTTGTCAGACGCTCGCGAGAGGTGGGACCGTGAAAAACTTTTTGGTGTTTTCTGGGATTCGAACATGGAACCTCATGCGTAGTGATCCGACACACTAACCACTTACGCCACGGCGCCCATCTGTCAGTGTCAAAATAACCTATGATTTAAAAAGAAATCACTAGATGGCCCACCCGTTATATAATAAATGTTTTTTTTTTATTCGCTTGGTATTTTGGTACATACACATGAAGCACCGCACATACACATCATCCGCGTACGTATGCACTTGACAATTTATAATAGAGTCGTTTATAAATATAGAAATTAGTAGTTAACAGAAATAGTAGTAGTCAACAGAATTGAATGGTCAGTACAGTCAAAGGCTTTGGAATAGTCAACTAGAACCATAATTCCGATTTTGTTTGAGGCAAGTGCTATACGCAAACTTGTAGTTACTTTGATAACTGCAGATTCGCAGCTATGTTTATGGCGAAGTCCCGATTGGCACTTAGATAGCACTAAGATTGGTTAGCCATAATCTTTTCGATAACTTTAGCTGGAAAACAAAGCAAACTGATGATCATGAAATGTGACGGGTTAGGTTTTTTTTGGTATTGGAACAATTGAACCTTCTTTCCATTTCTCGGAAAATCGACTGCTATAGATACAAAAATTGAAGATATACAACATATATGGAAGTATTAGGGGCACAATTAACTTTAAGGATCATATTGGCGTCTATTGTAATCCGATGGATTTCTTTTAAAGAGCTTAAAAAACGTTCCCTTTCCCCGATCTGCTGTTTAATAAAATTGTTATACCTTGGACATGGTTTGGGCTTAAGTATCTTAGTGACTCTTGATACACTAACATCATACAACCCATTTAATAAGTTAATAAAAGTCTAATTTTATTATCTAGATCAGGTGTCAAATAAATAAAGTCCCAAATACGTATATGAGAGCCTCATTTTCTTTGTACGTCACTGAAATTAAAATGTTGGTGGGATCTATAATTAATTATTTTGCCATAACGTGGGGCGGTATGGTTATATTTAGTAGAACAAAACAAGAAATCGTGAATAAAGTCAGATGTGTAACCTGATCGTTACCCAATACAGTGCGTCGTGAATTTGTCAAAACTTATCAATCAAAGACGCGTTACTACTAGAGTTCAAACAGGTGGGCCAGCGATAATTGACAACTTTTTTTTTTTTTTCCCCGAGGGTAGGTGAAAAATTTTCCATAGACACTATGAGAATAGTAAGCGCGTGCTGATAGTAGTGTCAGATTCTTACTGACTAAAAAAACACCACCCTTCGATATAAATTTGTTAGATATCGAAACTAAGTATTAACTTATCAAGCAATTTTTCTATCATGAAATAAAAACGTTTGGAAAGTTACTTTCCACTGAAAGATCCTGCATATTCCGCAATGTAGACGCGGTTAATCACTATCTCCCCAAGTCGAAAGGTTTCGTCCTTTTTAGTCGGCGCAATAAATTGCTTTCAACCAAATTTTGTAGGACTGTATTGTTGACATGTCCGATTAGTCGGTTTCTATGCTTTCTCGCGAAGCTTCTAGTTTCAGCTTCGATTGTCGGAATTCCGAGATCCCTGTGGATATCGTCGTTTCTACTATACCACGGTGCTTGGACTATTTCTCTTAGCACTTTATTTTGAAAAGCTTGTAAAATATTTGCATTTGTTTTCTTGGTGCAACCCCAAAGTTGTATACCGTAGGTCTACACCGGCTTCAACACCTGCTTGTATAAAAGCAGTTTGTTCTCAGTACTGAGCTGGGAATGTTTTCCGAGTAACCAGTCCATTTCTCTATATTTGATTTCGAGTTCTTTTCGTTTCATTTTCACGTGCGAATTCCATTTCAGCCTTACGTCGAGTGTCATTCCCAGGTATTTGGTCTCGTTTGCAAAAGGTATTCAGTCCGAGTTTAGAAAAATTGGCAAGGCATTATAAGTAATATTCACGTGAACAGTTTTAGATTCGTTGAGGACGATCTGCTAGTCCCCTGTCCATTCATTTACATTATTCAGCGCGTTCTGCAGTTTGCAGTCGTTTTATCGATAGTTATAGGATAGCGGTGTCATCGGCAAACGTAGCAAGGATAGTGCCATATTCTTTCGGTTTATCACGAGTATATAAATAGAGAAGCGGCCCTAGAACGCTTCCTTGCGGTATACCGCCCAAAGTTCCTTTGAGCTCGGAGTATTCGACTACATGTCTAACACGAAAGAGTCTATTCCCGAGATATGATTCTAGAATATCGTATAAGCATATAGGGAGAACTTGTCGTAGTTTGCATTTCAAGCCATCATGCCACACCTTATCAAAGGCTAGCGAGCTATCAAGAAATACGCTTGAGCAAATCTTTTTTTCTTCAAGTGCTTTCTCGATTACGTCAGTAATTCTATGCACCTGGTCAATCGTCGAATGCTTGCTTCTGAACCCAAACTGGTGGTCAGGGATAAGATTATTTTCTTCTATAACCGGTTGGAGACGTCTTAGTAATATCCCCTCGAAAATTTTCCATATGATTGGAAGAAGCGAAATTCGTCTAAACGATTTTACCTCATTTGGCGGTTTTCCTGGTTTTAAAACCATTATGACTTCCGCAACTTTCCATTGGCTCGGCGCGTGTTTTAATCTGAGCGCAACATTTACAATATGGAGAAGCTTAATCAATGCTTTTCTAGGTAAAACTTTGAGAATTTCTGCGGTAATCAAATCATAACCAGGAGATTTCTTGGGTTTTAGATTATCGATCTGATGTTTGAGTTCCCTTAGCGTTGCACTTGTGAGCGTTAAATCGTCAGATGATAAATCCAGCTTATTGAGGTTGTCGTAAACCACTTGGCTATCGTACGGTTTAAAGGTTTCTTCCAGGTGGGCCGCAAAGACGGCCGCTTTTTCTTTATCTTGACAGCATAAAGATTAGTTTTATCGCAGAAATATTTGAATTGTTCAGTGGTGCTATTGCTGACTAGATAGATTACTTTAAAATCCCAACCAATTAAAGTGTTATTGTATTCTGGGCTTAACCTCGTCAAGGTTTTTCAGGTTCCTTTATATTATTCGTAACTTCCTTGAAATTTTTAGGTGGACAATATACTACTACTAATAAATGTTTTGTAACGCGATCATTAAGCTCAACACACACAAACTTAATAACAGACATATATGACACATAAACACATTTTGTGGAGATGTGTTCTTTAACATATGGTATGTGCATACATACACTACCTCCGATCATGCTGACACGATCATTTCCTTTCTAAATAATTTATAATTCGGAATATTCACAGGTTGATGTAAAATATAGCACTTAGCCCACGATTCTGATATCATAACAATATCTAGCTTTGAAGTACTAAATATTTGGTAATGGACTTTAAGTGTAGGGTGAATGCTTCCTGCGTTCAGATGATAAACATTCAACCCATTACGGGCACCACACAACACGTTGAGAACGGTCCTGACTATATCAGGATCGGATTGATTCACCATTTAAAATAGCTTTCAAAAACATTACCACACATTCAGTAGAATAGCTGAAGCATGAACAACTGAGCTTCAAGAACCACTACACCAAAAATCTTTCTCTCTCTATCCATCCAACGCCCGCACTGTGTGTAAACATGTTAAAGGTATTCATAACCCTTTGAGTGCGCGCAAATTATAAAAAAAAAAAAAAAAAAAAAAAAAAAAAAAAAAAAAAAAAAAAAAAAAAAAAAAAAAAAGTGTATAAATTAGAGCTATTCGTAATGGCTCCAAGAGGGCATGGCTCCATAGAGGCCAGTGTCAACAATGCAAATTGGTGGCTTATCATCTGCTTCTTTCACGTAGACTCTCTTGTTTCTGCAAACAGAATGTACTAGTAAACACTTGTTTTGTCGCAATTCGTTCGCTCTTCAAAAAAGAGCATGATTGAGTTTCGCCAGACACTCATAGACACGTACAAAGCACATTGTCCAGACCAGGAGGAAGATACAGAGCATGCCATATTCCATTGCAATCGCTTTACGGAATGGAGACATAACCTGCCAAGTCCACCATTACTTATAGAGCAAATGCTGCGGTCAGAGGAGAATTGGCTGGAAATTTGCACCCTTATAACGAATGTGCAAAAAGAGCTCCGAATAATTGAGAGAGCAAGGAGAGCTGAAGTAGCAATACAAGAAGCATAGCATTAATTGCTAACCAGCCCCGCGAAGTAATACCTTACGGCAGTCCCGCGGGAGAGTGGTAGATTTGTGCAGGGTGTTGATTAGTACATAGGCGCATTCCTGGCATCGGTTATTCGGGCTTGCGAATCGTGCATGCTAGTAGCCCGGGCTACTAGTATCTTTCGGATATTACCACATCCCTCTTGGCGCAACAAAAAAAAAAACAAAAAACGTACAAACCGGGTACTCGTGAACCCAAGATCGTTTATGGTAACTGACTTAGAATTGCTTTTGTAATACTCAGCGGCTTTGCTTATTACGTGAGTTTTCATTTGTGCATGTGGTAGTTTAGCGATGACGGCGCTGCTCGTATAAGTTCTCAAAGGCTTAATGCGTAAAATAAAGTTCAGTGTAGCTGAATTCGCGTTAATCGTTGCACAACATTTTCTAAAGATTTTGGAGAGATTCCCATTACCAGTCGTTAGAAGGCCACGCAAAACAAGATCTCCTGATATGTTTTTGCTAGCAACAGCTATGGGTGTATGTACGATTTCAAAAAAATACTCAGTGCGCACCTGAAATTTGAAGAAATTAATCGTAACAATATTTTTTTTAGCTGAATTTTAATTTTACCAAGCACTGTATACTACCAATGTACATAAATAGCAGCCACTGGATGACGATTTTGAAATTTTTTGTGAAACTCTGCTCTACTTGCAAAATACAAGGCTAATGCTTATTGGCGACATTAATAGAAGAATTGGCGAGAAGGGGATCTTCATGGAAATCGAGTATCAGCCAAATGTAAACTGTCAAGGAAAGTGAAAGATCTAATGATCAACAGGAATGGAAGAACTTTATTGGAGTTAGCAGATAGTTTTAGTTTAATGGTTTTGAATGGAAGAACAAAAGGCAATGAAAGAGGTGAATATACGTTTATACGAGAAAATTCAAATACGGTTATAGATTACGACCTCATCAACGAAGTATGGAGTTCCGAAGTTGAACACTTCGAAGTGCATCTAAAGCGCTTCTCAGATCACATGCCGATTTCCCCCCAGCTGCGTATTGATGCAGAGAAACTGGTCAAGATTCAATGGATATAAGGAGTACACCGAAACTTCGATGGAAGAGTAGCGATAAAGCAAAATACCAGCAAAATCTCAACATAGAACTTCAAATGTTGCAGAGCGTGGAAAGGATGGCCACAGTTGATGATCTACAACAAATCGTTCGAACAGTAGCCTTAAAATCATGGCAAAAGAAAAAAGTCTGTCATTTCGAAAATATAATACTGATTTCTTTCGGCAAATGTACTCTAAAGCGAATAAGGATTTTAAAATTCTGTGAGGTAGAGAAAAAACAATTTTACGAGCAAAAAATGCAGGTAATCGCAGTCAGCAGATATTCAAAAGAGTTTTGGGAAACAGTTAGTGTTGTAAGGGGTATAAATCCCAGAATAGGTTTATATATTACACTAGTGGACCTGAAAAGACATTTCCAAACACTCTTAAACGTAGAAAGGATAGCACTTCCCTTCCAGTACTGTAAGCCGCAAATTAATGATCAAAGTATGGATAGACCATTCACCCTCCTGGAACTCCAGAAAGTTCTGAATAATCTTAAGGAAAAAAAGGCCCCTGGTGTAGTGTAGACCTAATATCCCATGAATTTTACAAACACTGCAGCAACGAACTTGCCAAATTGCCTTCTCAATCTTGTAAGTGATATGTATGGAAGTGATATCGTATCTGCATGTTTTGAAACTGCTTTAATATTTCCGATTTTTGTAAAGGGGGATCAAAATATGGCAGAAAATTACAGGGGAATATCCTCCTAATTCCATTAGAAAGATATTTGGATCTATTTGGTTCAATCAGCTTACAGACTGGATAAATACGCATAACAAATTGAGCGAATTTCAAGCTGGCTTTCGGAGAGGGTACTCAACGGTGGATCAAATATTTACACTAAGTATGATTGTGGATATATACCGCGAACAGTTTAGGTATGTTTTGTGGACTTTAAAGCAGCACTCGACAGTGTAAATAGAGATCTGCTTTTCTACAAATTATCAAGCATGGAAGCAGCATCCAAAATGGTGAAAACGCTTAAGGCAATCTATCATCGATGAAGTGCCGCGGTATGGAACGGAACAGAAATGTTTGAGAGTTTCTTGATAACTACGGGCGTACGACAGGGTTGTACCTTGACTACACTGTTATTCGTCTTATTTTTGGATGACATTGTAGACTATTTGAACGGAGGAGTCGCTGTTAATAATGTCAAAATAGAAATTTTGATGTATGCGGATGATATCGTGTTCCTAGCGGATACACCCAATAAGCTCCAAATGATGATGACGAAACTCGAGGAGCACTGCGATATGTGGAATCTTGTTGTCAACCGAGCCAAATCACAAGTAATGGTTTTTGGAAACCAGTCTATTTGCCAAGATCCATAATTCGTTTGTTGAGGAAGTCCAAGGTTCTGTTCATAGAAAAATCTACTCCGAGCTTTCACATACCCTTAGAGATGCATGAATCAAAAATATGGAACAGTTATAATATCAACAATTTTCAAAGCACGAGGAGAATTAATGCCCCTGAACTTCCTCCACCGACCTGATTTGCCGATACTGTAAGATCTCTGCAATCTGGAGTTACGAGAAAATGTATTGCACTTTGTAGAAGTTTGTCGAATTCTGAAGGAGATAAGGAGACTGAACTTAAGAGAAAACCATCTCTCACATGAAGAAGAACCCAGCGTATTGAATGGCAGAGATTGGTTATCGCTATACAAATACATTAAAGCTGCATCTAGTTGTCGTAAACAAATAGAAGAAGAAGCCTTTTAATTGTATAAAAGCCCATATTTTGAATTGTCACTCTAGCAGACGGCTTTTGCCATACTGTAAAAATATTTGTTAACATGTATACGTTATATAAAAAAAGGATAATCAAATCTGATCTAAAATCTAGTCACAAGCTTTGGAGCATGGTAATCCTATTTAAATTTTTGTTTATCGTTCGCCCCCACTGTTGAGGATCTACGATTCTCCCCAGCCAAGTTTGCATTGTACTTGATATTATTTGATAATATATATATACGATACAAATCTTATTGTGCGACTGCTGTTGTGGGTGAAAGTGATGACATGGCGTGTTGAGTCTTGTAGGCTTAGCAAAACTGAAGTATCGATCATTTTTGAGGGAGTGTTCAGTTTTAGGAGCTCCGTACATTGACAAAATAAAGTGCATTCCATTATAGGTAAGAGTATCTTCTGCAGATTGATGCAAATCTGTTCGTTTTTTAAATAACTTCATTGGATTCACGTTTCCTTTATGAAACAGCGTACATGTTGCATCACATCCAGTCATTGCATGTACGAGTAAAAATAAAATATACTTTTTACGATGACCATATTTCTCAACACCACCAGGGAATGTATTTTTGTCTCAATATTTAGTCTTCCAGGTTTAAAAGGTTGAGAGAAGTACGTCCTATTAATATTTCAAGAAAATCTATATCTTCTCCAACAAGATCTGTTGTGCCGATAATCGATTTTTCCATAGCTGCGTCGATTATTAAGACGGATCCCCCTTGTTTATTTGTAATATTCACACTTCCAAATGTACCTTTGAAGACAGAGATTAATCTATTTTTATTGAACTTATTTGATTCTTCATTTCTTGATTTGAAACTACGGGCATTGATTCATCGAAAAGACTCTGAAGTTGTTCCACCGTGTCGAAGCTGCTCCATGCTTAAATGTTCTTATTATTTTCGCATTAACCATCAAATACAACAACTATAATTGAACCAAAATGATTTAGTTCATAATGAGCATATATAACAGAAAATAAAGAAACATTGCCAAATGGCACGATGAAGAAGAAATCCGCCGTGAAGTATTGTACCTACATACATACGTCATTATTATCTAATTCAACATGAATAGGCTTAAAACAATTACAGAAAGTTGATTTGTTTGTCTTTCGCATGTTCCTGTTATTAAAAAGTGCCATAGGATAAGGACTCAACTCATTTTGTAAAAAACCCCACCGGTCGTCATTGAATTTTTGTTAAATTTTATTCTCTGGAAGAGTGGTAAAGGAGCTATAGCTACCTTACTATGATAATCTTTGCCGAACCGTGCATGGCCTGAAGTGAAAGAACTCTATTTGATCTCTTAAATTTTGTTTTATCAAAAGTTAGTCCAATTATATCTTGCATCAGGTGAAGGCTAACATTATATGCATCATATTAATTTATTTTCTCAACACCCATTACACCTGTTGATAGAGATACAAGTTGATCGAAATCAGAAATCAGCGTACGATCAATTGAAAACGAAATATTCGCAAAGAACAGATGTGCTGACCTTTTTAACTTGAATAATTCGTAACGCCGACCGTATTTTGGTGTGGACGTGATCAAAATGGTATTGCTAATAACTGCTTCAAGGACGTTCCCGATATTAGCAGGAGACTGATTCGCCTATAATTGGACGGATCAGAAAGATCATTTTTGTTTCCAATTAGTATATTCCAAGCCTTCGATATTTTCCAAGCAATCAGCAAAGCCAATCAGAGATGGGAGTTACATGGCTCTAGCTATGCATGCAAATGCACATATTTTTATGTGAAATAGGTACATATTTTGTTGACATAACTTTGTGTGCTATGTGCGACTGACATATTTATATCTATTAGACGATATGAAACGATATGTAACCATTAATGACAACATGCTGTCGTCAAAATTATGTCACGGGTACATAATTCTGTAGTTTTTATATTCCGTCTAATCTTAGATTTATAACTGAGCTTACGCATTTTTAGTATCCGCTACATGTGGGTAGAATAAAAACGCTTATTATAGACTTTACGTAATAGGTAGATACCAACTAATCAATATTACCTCAAATTTCAATGATTTCAATGAAATTCATTTTATTATTTATAGTAAATTTCATCAAAGATTTAAAACCGTAGATAATAGAGATAGCTCTAAATGCTGCTTATGTTAGACGCCAACCGCAGCTGGATTAAATGAACTGAATGACGACTTGTTGCTTACTGCACTCCACACCACTCTAACAACTCAAACGTCGAGACATAAAAATGCAGGACATATGACGGTGATTTTTGCTGGCACGTAATACTTACAGGGCCAGTTGAGAAATTCTGTATCGAGGTTTCAATCGAATTGGTTATCAGGATTATATAAAAAAAAAATAAAAATAATAAAGAAACCCCAAAAAGGTTTGTCTTGCAAGCATGTATGTATATTAGGTTATTGGCTGAGACTTTTCTAACGCCACTATACTAGACAACTGGTTCTCGAAATTTTTGCCATTTCACGGCTATTTCTTAGTCTGCTTGGTTTAAAATTAAAGAATACCCAATTATGACATATGACATCACATGGCGTAAGTATATCAAGACATAAAATATTATAAAAAAAAATATTTGTTTCGATTTGTAAAGGAATTTACAAGAGATTAAATGATAATGAATTTTACTTAAATTTTTATATATTATATCGTGCAGGTGCAATCCAGTCGTTGTCTTTCCTACTTGAGCCTATAACTATAGGACAAGTTTTGATATTATACAAAAATTGGCACTCGAGATTTTAGTCAAAATGTATATTTCGGTTATAGAGAAAACTTCCAAACATCATATTTATGATCTGTAGGCTCAAAGCAGGCTACTACATAACACAGCAGACTTTTTGCTAAAAATTCGTATAGATTAGTAATAGCTTCTCGAAATTTAGCTTTACCTCACCCGATTTAGAAAAAAATCAATATTTAATCCATATTCTACTAACATAGATTATAAATCAGTTTGCAGCCAAGCAGCATATGAATGTTAATACGTACGACCCAGTTTAATTACTGCACTGAACGAATCGAATTAAGTCTATTTATTTAAGAGATGGTTTGGAAGTTATTTTGCAAGCTACATAGTTCATTATGAACTAATATTCAGTAACCTTAATATTAGCATATTTTTGAGCGTCAGAGTTATATTTGTACACAGCTTGCATTAACAGGTATGCGTCGCCTTAAGTACATTTTCTTTTCGAAATTTTCTCAAAATTTATACTTTGAAAATTAATTTTCGAGACTTTAGCCAAACTACTTGTATATGTTATCTATTTAAGGTAACGGAACGATTCTAGATTTAATTTATTTTGTTTCTGTAAACAGGGGACGTTCATGCTACACATACTGTACTTTTGAGAACTTCAACTCTTGGACAACATTAACCGCCAATATTACAAATGGCTCTTAATGTTTGTTTGGCAATACTAAGTGCATTAGCACAACTATCCTCTATAGTCAGTCACATTAGGCTACTCGCCCCATTAACTTACACCCCTCCAGTGCATTTCAAAACAGACAATAATTTATCATGGGATTCTAAAATGCAAACAAAGTTTTCATTCTCTCGGTCATTATTTCGCTTAGAATTGTACAGTAGTTTGGATGTACATGCCCTCCAGCTTTCACCGCCATCCAAATCCTCAGTCGCTTCTCCATCGATTTGTATAATTCTACATTCAGATAAATAGCAAGGCGTACGGATGTGCGAAATTCTACCAAATGCACCGGCAACTGAAATAAAAGCTAATTGCCATCCTGTACAAATGTATATAACCTCGTATTTGCAGCGCACTGCTTTTAGTTTATCCTGCAAATGGATATTCCTGCCTAATTTTGGGAAGCGAATTTGAGCTACTAAAATGATAGTACCGAACAACAGCGAAAAAAAAAAAAAGAAAATTTGCAAGGACGAACTGGATTTGGTGGCCTAGCCTCAATGGCGACCGGGAAAGATTTATTAGCTTGTTTATCGATATACCAAAGGTGTCGAGGTTGATTAAGCTTGTTGCTCTCCTAAAGCTTTGGCATTCTTTAAAGATGTGATTGCAGTTTTGGTTCCGGGTACGGAAGAGGCGGATTTGTCAATGCGTTGTTGAGTGGACTTGATGAGAAGTGGATTTAAGTAAGCTTTGGCACTTGGCTGCTGCCTTCTCTTGCAGCTGTTAACACAAATATTGATTGGTGAAAATTGTATTATATCTCAAAATTAAATTTTGGTGGCAACTGTTTTTATAAAGGAACTCGAAAACTAAATTCGTCAGTTTGGTTTGCCTGTGTGTATGCTCGACAGCACCTTAATCGGCTGGACGGATTAGCTTCACACCCAATATTTGCGGTCTGTACTGTAGTACTGAAACTTGCGATAAAATTGAAAATTTAATTCCAACCCTAATATTGGAATTCAATTCAATTCTTCGATTGATTTCTGCGCTGATCTTGTTTGTAGAATTTATAGCAGAGCCAAGGTAGAGAAGGTAGTGGGCGCCGTGGCGTAAGTGGTTAGTGTGTCGGATCACTACGCATGAGGTTCCAAGTTCGAATCCCAGAAAACACCAAAAAGTTTTTTCACGGTCCCACCTCTCGCGAGCGTCTGACAAACATCCGAGAGTATTGTTGTCGCGAAAAAGCTTCTCAAAACGCCGTTCGGAGTCGGCATTAAACTGTAGGTCCCTTCCATTGGTGTGAAAAATATAACGCACACAACATGAGTGGTTGCGAGAAGCTAGGCCCTTGCACTTTAAAGAACTGTTGCGCGAAATATTTGTATTTGTAAGGTAGACAAAGTCCCTTACTACCTCGAAGTTATAGCTGCCCAATGTGACGTTTTGTTCAATTTGTCGGTGTTGGCTTTCCCTTCTTCTTGACAGCATATACTTGGTCTTGCCCTCGTTTATCGCTAAACCCATTTTGGCCGCTTCCGCCTTAATGCCTGCAAACGCATCGGTGACAGCCCGCTGAGTTCTTCCGATAATATCTTTGTATATCGTCGGCGTATGCAAGTAGTTGTACAGACTTGTAATAGATTGTGCCTCCGGTGTTGGCTTGTGAGTTCCGCACAATCCGTTCAAGTACAATATTGAAGAAGTCACATGACAGCGCGTCACTTTGTCTAAAACCTTTTTTGACATCAAAGGTCTCGGTGAGGTCATTACCGACCTTGATGGAGCAGCGAGCGGTCTCCATCGTCAGCCTGCACAGACGGACAAGTTTGGCAGGGATGTCAAAACTAGACATGGCTCTATAAAGCTCTTCTCTATAGATGCCGTCATAGGCGGCCTTGAAATCGATAAAGAAGTGGTGAGTATCGGTTTGGAATTCTTGGGTTTTCTCCAGGATCTGCCGAAGTGTGAAGATTTGATCGATGGTGGACTTTCCTGGCCTGAAACCACACTGATAGGGTCCAATCAGGCTGTTGATAAAAGATTTCGGGCGTTCACACAATATCACAGAAAAGATCCTGTATGCGATGTGGGGGTCTTCTTTCTTGTGGATCAATCAAACGATGCTGAGATTCCATTCATCAGGCATACACTCGTCTAACCAAATCTTAGAGATGAGTTGGTGTATGCACTCCATCAATTCATCCCCAGCTGCCTTAAAAAGTTCGGCCGGTAAGCCGTCAGGTCCAGCAGTCTTGTTGGATTTTAGCTTGGATATTGCCATCCTCACTTCGTTTTGGTCAGGTGGACGGAAATTTTTACTATCATCGTCTATGCTGAACGGTTCATTCTGCCTGACAGCGGGATGTTGATCTTCGTCGCTGTTATACAGTCTGCAGAAGTATTTTTTCCATATTCTCAGCACCAACTGTGATTCTACTACCAGGTTTCCATTTTCATCTCTACAGATATCTGTACGGGTATTGCTCCTCTGATAAGTTCTTTTTACCTTTAAAAAAAACTTCCGTACATTGTTCCTGGAGTAAAAACTCTAGATATTCTCAAACGTGCGCTTCCATGCTCTTTCTTCTTCGTTTGGAGAAGCCGATGTTCTTCCCGTCTCCTTCGCTCGCGGAGCTCATGAGCAGCCCTCGTCTTCATTTGCAGCCCCGCTTTGTATGCCTCTTGTTTTGCTGCATGCACTCGCCGGCATTCTTCGTCAAACCAGGGGTTTCGCGGTGGTGGGCGAGCGAGACCCAGCACATCAGTCGCGGCGTTTCTGATGGCATGTTGGCAGCGTTGCCACTGGTCTTCGGTACTTGATGTGGCCGGCGTAGGGTTCAGCGAAGAGTCTGGCGGTCTCTTGCGATTGTAGCTTTTCGACGTTAAATTTTCTCACAGTAATTCTTCTTTGTTGCTCAGATTGGGCTATCCGCATTCGTACCTTGGCTACAACAATGTAATGATCCGAGTCTACGTTGGGCGCTCGGAAGGTCCGGACATCCAGAATACTGGAGGCATGCCTTGCGTCAATCGCAATATGACCAATTTGGTTGATGGTTACATGATCATTGGACCGCCATGTCTGCTTATGAATATCGAGATGAGGAAACCATGTGCTTACTATGGTGACATTTCGCTCCACGGCGAAATCAATTAGCCTTAGCCCGTTATCAGACGTGGTATCGTGTAGGCTATGCTTACCGACTGCCCTACCAAAGACGTCCTCTTTTCCTATTTTGGCGTTAAAATCGCCCAATACTATTGCTCGTATGTTTTGTCGACGAGCTCGTAGAAACACTCTTTGGTGGCAGGGTCCTTCTATTCCGTGGGGGCATGAACACATATTTGACTTATGTTAGCGAATTTAGCCTTGATCCGGATAGTCATAATATGCTCGCTTACGTGTTGGAAGCTTAAGACTTCTTGCCTAAGTCTGCCGCGTATGACAAGTCCGCATCCGAATAAGCGTTGCCTGTTGCCTCTGTAGCAATCACCGTAGTAGATGTCACAGTTTTTCATCCTCTTTTTGCCCGGCCCATCCCATCGCACTTCCTGGATGGCGGTAATATCTGCTTTATAGCAGTCTAGGGCCTCTGCTAGTTGTTCGGCTGCACGTGGTCTGTAAAGGGACAGAACATTCCACGTACAGATCCGAAGGTCGTTGTCCTTATTTCGTTTGCTGGGGTCGTCATTAGTTGAGTCATCCTTATCCGAGGCTTTTGGTTGTTTCGGAACCATGCGCTTTTTACGTGGTAGGGAAGTTACCCCGACGGCACAACCCCCAACCTGGAGGGCCAGTTCCTTAATTATTCCCCTAGGACGAGGGGCCGAGGACACCGGTGCCAGTAGTCCACTACGGGAGTATGAGCGCTGCCGTTGGCCCATTAAGGGCTCCTCCGCCACCATCCCTATTCCAATGTCCTGACCAACATTGGAAATTCCTTTCCGACCTGTGATCCAAATACGTCGAAGCAGCTCGCGCATTGTATTCACTAAGTTCAACCTAACTGGAACTATAGACGCCACCGTTGACTCCGTCTGGGGAACTCGTCCGCTGCCGCCTGGAACAGGAATAAGTGCTCTAGTGGGCAAGCACTCTTCCCCCCTCTCTCATCTGCTGCCACAAAGAATCCGCCAAACGGGGTTAGTTACCCACTTCTTGGATTAAGTTAGTAGGCACCCGGCTGTCACCGCGTGGAGGTTGGGAATAGGAGTTGGTAGGCCTCAGTTGAGTGAAAATGCTTGTGTTTTCATATGATCGCATGCACTATCGTTTGACCAGCCTAAACTGCCAACGAAAATGAATAAAATCACGTCATTTGCTACAGCAATGTTAAAGGAAAGTTACTGTTTTTCAGCAGAAAAAAAAGGCTATTTTAAAACCAAATTTAAAATCTGGTGCAGTATTTTAATTCATATTTTATTTTTTTGATCAAATGGAAGAAAGCAGCAACCTCGTCATTGAAAATATTAAAAATAATGAATGTTTTTAAAATAGTTAGTGATTTATTTCTCCGCATGTATCTAAAACTGGTTTAAAGTTAGTAGCGAATGTGGGTATAAAAAAATACTAATTTTAAGTTTTCTTGTAAATAAAAAATAATATAAAACCATTTCACTTTTATCGGTTGGGCATTTGCTGAGATTACCGCGGGTAAAGTTTCTTAATGTTTCGTTATATATGTTATAGTAATGACATATACATACAATGTGCAAAAATCATATTCGTACACCCCTATTTAAAAGAAAAAAATACTAAAACAAAAGAAAAGAAAAATAATGTATGAGATACTCGTATGTAAAGCTATCACAATTTATAATTTTAGTATAAGAAATAAAAATAAAAATCTTATGTTCATAAAAATCAGCAAAAAACAACGAGACAACTACCCGCAACATACAGCGTTGAATACATGGCTATGGATATTGTATAACTGCCCAAACTACTTAGAAACACCTCCTCAAAGCCTAACAAATTAGAATATCGTGATATTAGAAATACCAACGGCTTGAAAACGGCTTTGAGGACGGAATGGGAAAAAATTCCACAAAATTTAACTAAGTGAACGTCCTTTGTGTGGGCTGGACAGTTGTCCAAGAACAAGAGTATTTTACGCTTTTCTATAGCAAATTGTTTTTCCAATTTTTGAACCCAGTTTTTGAACAACTCTACAGTCATCAAAGCCCCAATGACTTTAATCGCCTTGAAACTTCGCGGATTGACACTTTTACCAATTACCAAAACTTTTAATTTTTCTGTGCCCGTTAGATTTGAGCCAACCATACACGTTACACGCTCCTTACTGTGTTTTCCTCCGAAACACTTTTCACCTTTGAATGCAGACGTTTTATTAGGCAGACACTTGAAAATAGTCCTGTTTCGTCCGCATTAGAAATATTTCTTGGTACATAGCCTGTGAGTTTTGATAAATTGTGCTTCCAATTGATTGTCTCCTCAAGATTAATGGCAGCCCCTTTTGCACATAAAACTTTTCCCACAATATTGTATCTGGTCTGTCTGGTTGAATTGATTAAGTCATCCTTCACTAGCCAAGAAATTAGTATGTCCCAAACTCTGTGCAAATTGAATAGCTTTACGTTTTATTATGGGCCCGCTTATGGGTATGTATACTTTTTAATCTTGCAGATTGAAACCACTGAAAAACAGCGGCATCGACGTTTTCAAAAATGCAAACTCGTGCCCTCCTTAGAAATGGCAGAAGTCACGCGGTTGAACTATAGAAAAACATTATGCACTCAGATAGCCGGTGATCGACGGAGGACATGCGTCCAATAATCTGGATGTCCAGACCATCCGAGTGGCCAACATAGATTCGAATCATTACCTTGTTGTAGCCAAGGTACGAATGCGGATGTTCTAAGCAGAACAACAAAGAAGAACAACTATGAGAAATTTTAACGTCGAAAACCTACAATCGCAACAGATCGCCAGAGTCTTTGCTGGACGCGTATCCCGAAATCCCTCAATCACCCCTATCCTGCCAGGATCAAGTGAAAAAGACCACTGGCAACGCTGCCAACATGCCATCAGAAACGCCGCAACTGATGTGCTGGGTTTCGGCCGACCAACACCGCGAAACCGTTGGTTTGACTAAGAATGCCCGCGAGTGCATACAGCAAAACATGAGGCATACGAAGCGGCACTGCAAATGAAGACGAGAGCTACTCATGAGCTCTACGAACAAAAGAAACGCGAAGAACATCGTCTTCTACAAAGGAAGAAAGATCATGAGAAGCGCGCGATTGAGAATATTGAGAACTTATATTTCGGGAACAATGTACGGAAGTTTTACCACAAAGTAAAAAGTTTATGTCAAAAGAACGAAACCCGTACAGAAACCTGTAGAACTGGTGAAGGAAACCTCATAGTAGAATCACAGTCAGTGCTGGGAATATGGAAAAACTACTTCTGCAGACTGTATAACGGCGACGAAGACCAATATTCAACTGTCAAGCAGAACGAACCATCCAACATAGACGATGATAGCCAAAATTCCGTTCAGCTGACCAAGGCCGCTGGACCTGATGACTTGTCGATTATACTTTTCAAGACAGCTGTTAATGAGTTGATAGAGAGCATTCATCAACCCATCTCTTAGATTTGGTCAGACGAGAGTATGCCTGATGAATAGAATTTCCGCATCGTTTGTCCGATCCACAAAACACAAGACCCCCCCAACGCCGCCATTTATAGAGATATCAGTCTCCTCAACATTGCATATAAGATATTCTCTGCGATATTGTGTAAACGCCTGAAAGTCCAACATCGATAAAGTTTTAACACTTCGGCAGATCCTGGAGAAAACCAAAGAAGTGCAAATCAATACTCACCATGCCTTTATCAATTTTAAGGCCGCCTATGACAGTATATATAGAGAGGAGCTATATAGAGCCATGTCTAGTTCTGACATCCCTGCCAAACTTGTCTGACCGTGCAGAATGATGATGGGGAACGCTCGGTGCTCTATCGAAGTCGATAAGAACACCATCGAACCGTTTGATGTCAGGAAAGGTCTAAGACAGCTATCATGCGATGTCTCTAATACGAGTATAATTTAATACTTGGATGAATTGTACGAAACTCACAAGCCAACACCGAATGAATAATCTTTAACAAGTCTAGATAACTACTCTCTTATGCCGATAACATTGACATAGTCGGAAGAACTCAGCGCGACGTCAGTGGCCAAATGCGAGCATTGAGATCGAGGCAACAAAGATGAGTTTAGCGGCCAATGAAAACAAAAAGAAATATATGCTGTCTACAAAAAAGGACACCCAACATCGGCGTCTTGGACAGAACGCCACAATCAACGGATATAATATCGTGGTAGTAAAGGACTTTGTCTACCTTAGCTCTGCTATAAGCTCGAAAAATAACATCAGCGCAGAAATCAAGCGAAGAATAACTCTTGCCAATCGCTGTTTTTTTGGCTTATAAGGCAATTCAACAGTAAAGCCCTATCTCGAACAACTAAGGAGACTCTGTAAAAGACCCTGGTCATCACAGTCCTGCTTTACGGCGCTGAAACATAGACTTTATTAAAAGAGGATGAAGATATCCTTGGTCGCTTCGAGAGAAAAATTCTTCGTAAGATATTCGGTCCCGTTTGCGTTGACGGGTTTTGGAGAAGAAGGTTCATTGACGAACTATACGAGCTGTACAGCGACATCGACTTAGTAAGAAAAACTGCGTATAGGATGTCTGAAATGGTTGGGACATGTAGAGCGAATGAACACCAACGCTTCGGCCCGCAAAGTCTCCGAATCTAATCCCGATGGACAACGCAGTAAAGGCCATCCTCGCCGTAGGTGGCGTGCACAAGTTCAAAGGGACCTCAACCAACTTGGACTGTGTAACTGGAGGCAATTAGCTAAAGACCGAGCTAAATGAAGAGGCTTATTGGTTGAGGTCCAAGTTCACACCGAACTGTAGCGCCACCTAAGTAAGTAAGTAAGTAATAAAGGACTTTGTCTACCTAGGCTCAATGATGAGGTCCGCAAATGACATCAGTGGGAGAGGTCTGCTGGTTGAGGCCTAGATCCAGACTGTAGCGCCGCCTAAATAAGTAACTAGGTATGGCTCGCCGGTCGCAAGGAAAAGAGCCTTGCTGTACTCTGGCTTTGAACGTAAGCCGATGTTACCAAAATATCGTGAGAAAGAAAATATTCTTTTTGATTTACTTATGTATCATGCTTTTCATTCGCTAACTCAAATAAGTAAAAATGTATTGAAAAAACCAAGTTTCCAAATTAACGAGTATTTGGGGGATGGCGAAAATTATGCATTTGCCGTGCTGTCTTTTCTATAGGAATCTACATATACACTAGGGTTATACTCATAATTCCGCATTATAATTCCCTAAGCAGAGTTTTTGGACAATTTAAGGGCTACTCAGCAAATGCCAATTCAACAATGTCACGTTCCTTACTGTCGATAATTTAATCAAAGTAAAATATTTTAGCCAACGCTACGTATATTTAATCCATTGTCCTACAGGACCAGCACATCAAATGTACTATAAATACCCTGTCCAGTGTATATTCCAGGAGAGACTATGAGCGAATTCCCACTGGAATTTGATTAACACAAATATTTGGTAAACGTGACCAACCACTATTTATGCAACGTGAATAGTTTCCGTGCATTCCAGTTTTTGGTCGTAATTTGTAGCAATAAAATGTAAATTCGAAGTTTACTTTTACTATACTGAGTCAGCAAAATGCTTGTATTTTGGATCTGTCAGAACGCATCCATGCACGAAAGGACGTAAATTAAGAATTGCATTCATCATTTGTTTCAGTTTTAATTGATATAAAACACGAGTTGAGTGTAACTCATGTATGTAGTGGTTTTATTGTGTCCCTTTTAATGTTTAAACGTGATATAAAAATCTTAGTATTCATTTCTTTATGACCTTATATACTCGTACATACTTACATACAATACATACATACAAAGGGGGAAGTGGAAGAAGGACTTATGTTGCATTACCAATGTTTTAAGATAATCGCAGTTTAGAGTGTTCTACTGGTACTTTTTCCATATAATTTGTTACACATATCGTCTTTTGCACCTATGTAACTTACAAATAATCCGCTAGATAGCTCTAGGAATCAGTCCATATTTTAGACTTTAAAGTAACGATCCGTATCATGGTCTGTGTATTGAAATTCCAGCGTATGCTGAAAAATTAAAAAAAGTACATAGGCCCTTCTTCTACTTGCCTCTTCATATATACATACATATGTACGTACGTTGTATTGGGTTGGCAAGGAAGTCATTGCCGGTTCTTCCATGTAAATAAAAGGCGATCTTTTCGTGGAAGTAAAAAAGGGCAATCTTTTAATAATATATTGACAATTTTGCTCGATTTAACTCGAACTTCATGAATCAGCACTAAAAAAATTGTTTGATCTTTTTCAGGAAAAAGAATTATCAAATAGCGCTTGGTGTCTTTATTAGAACCAAAATCTTTTTCATTCGAGGAGTTTTGTAAAGATCTAAAGAAATGTTAGCCTGATGATGCAGGGTTTGGAGAAAATAGGGGAGCACTTCCCCATGTGTGACAACTTTTGAAGAATGACCAAATATCTATAAGATGTGAAAAATTATACCTCTACGATTCAACAATTCTAGATGCTCCTGCTTGATAGCATTATTCAGTTTGTCCATTTGACGACACTAAACATTCAAATCAATCGATTGGCTTTTTGAAACAATTCAAAAAAATAAAATTCGCTTAAGGTCACACGAAATTGATAGCATAACCATCTTTCGATGAATATTTGGTTTTAAAGTGTTTTGTGCTGGTTCGTTTCGCTTATTCCATGGTTTTATCGCTTAGTGTTGTTGAAGTTGATTTTCACTTATTATCTTATCTCCTTTTATCATTGGTCTCCTAACCTCCAAAGTACCATTAATTAAGAAAGATCTACGCTATACAAAATCAATACGAAAACCTAATCCGATGTATTCATCCCTCTTCTCGATGTGTGAACTAAACAGTGCATTGAAGTTGTTAAGACCACGGAAGATGCTAGTGAGGTCAAAATTTACCCAGAGTTTCTTGCACATTGCGGAGAGCCTACAAGAAGATGGCTAATGAATTTTTCTAATTTAAAAAAAACTAAAGTCATTGCTATCAACAAGCCTGGGAAAAGTGGAACAGATCCATCATAATTCTGCCCTATTTCCCTGCTTAGCGTGACTTATAAGCTTGTCAAAAACTAAACCATATCAAGCCAGAAATTGCAAAAATAGCTCCTATTGAACAAGCTGGTTTCAGACCAAATAGAGGTTGCTGCGATCAAGTGCTAGTATTGACAACCCCCATAGAGTCGGTATTTTAAATGAGACAAAAACTGTAGTTACCTTCATGTATCTAACTGCGACGTATGATACTCTCAAAATGGAGACATGGCTTGCGACATAAACTTGCCAAAGTTGTATGACGTAGGAAAATCCTAGCATTGGTGAATAAGATACCAGCTAGCTGCAGATTCCAAGTATCTATGGATCCAAAAAGAAGGCGCTGGAGATAATTGAAAGATGACCTACAACAGGTTTCGGTGCTGGCCCCGATGCCCTTTATTTTATACGTTCACAACTTGCCCCTGACGAGCAGCCCAATTTTCCAATACGCGGGCGACCTTGCTCTCGCACCACAACATCGAAATCTCACAGCTTGTGAAGGCTAGCTCGCTGAAGACTTGGAATCACTGAACTAATATTTCAAAAGGTGGAGACTAAAGCTAGACCCATCTTAAACCGAATTTTGCGGATTTCACTTGGATTACCGACAGGCAAGAACACAGATGAATATAATCTTTGGTAGAGCAACCATCATCACAGTTCAAATACAATATACCTATGTAGGTATCAAACTGGACCGCACATTGACGTAAAGAGCGCATTTAGCGAAGACCTCATTCAAGCTTGCCACTAGAAACAACTTAATACAAAGGCTGACTTGTTCTAGCCGGGGTGTAAGTACAACTTGCATCAGAACTACTACGGTGGCATTAGTCTACCTTACAGCGAAGTACTGCGCCCGGGTATTGACTACAAGCAAGCACAATAAATAAGTAGACACCATGCTGGACGCAGCGATGAGAATTGTAACTAAGACGTACGCAAACATAATGGCTGCCTATTCTTTTTAACATTTTCACATCTGAGATGTGATGCTGCCACCCAAGCTTACGACTGAAGTCCCGGAACCTGTCGTGGATAGCTGGAGCACTAACACGGACTCCCACCAACGTTAAAACGAAAACAAATAACAAGAATAATCAAAAAGCTCCTAACATGGCTATCCAGAGAAGATTTGGATTTAGTCTTTTGAAAAGGCAAAAATTCCTAACTATGATTTTTATGCCAATACTAATGATTCTTAGAGTCTTCGAATCTAACCCCGAGGGACGACGCAGTAGAGGGAATCATCGCCGTAGGTGGCGCGCACAAGTTCAAGGGGACCTCGACCAACTTGGAGTGCGCAACTGGAGGCAATTAGCTAAAGACCGAGCTAAATGGAGAGGCTTGTTGGTTGAGGCCCAGGTTCACCCCGAACTGTAGCGCCACCTAAGTAAGTAAGTAATGATTCTTATTCCGCGGGTGGTGTGCGAGTTTTTGTAAAAGATTCTTATGAGCCTAATGTTGTTGCTATTAGTTTCAAAAGTCGTGATGTCTTAAAGATCATGTGTACTATTTGTAATGTAACCTTTAACATGGTTTGTGTGTACAGACTTCAAAATATGCCTCTGCAAATATTTCTGGATGAATTTTCAGTTTTTTAAGCAACGAAAAAGCGGCTAATCTTATTATGGTTGGGTGTCAAATCGCCCAAAATGCAAAAAACTAAAAAAATGTCAAATCACCCAAAAAACAGGTTGGGCGATTTAACATTTTTATTTTTTGGGCGATTTGACATGATGTCGAAACACCCAAAAAAGTGATTTTGGGCGATTTTGGGTTTCGGCTATCTTAAGACGGATCTGTGTCATATCGCCCAACATCAAATCGCCCAAATATGGAAAATGTCACATCGCCCAACATTTTTGGGCGATTTAACACTATGACAGATCGACCAAGAAATGAAATGTCAAATCACCCAAAGCAGAAATGGGCATTTCATCACAATTTAAAAATACCAACACATAGGAAGGTCAAAAAAGACGACCAAATTGAAAAAGGTTGAAAACATTTATTTTCCGCAATTTTGGGCGCAGGGACATTAGTCCCCGGGGCATAAGCCCCATCGCATTGGGACATAAATTGTTGGGCCTTATGTCCCACCTACAAACCTCTCAAGGAAAACAACGGCCAAATAAGATGGGGCATACATAAGTCCACAATGTATAAACAGTGAAATGTGTAAGGGGGGGCATGCTGCCCCCCTGCAACCCCCCTGCTTGGGGCCACTGTTGGATTTGAGGCGGGTGCGAGGTTGGGTGCGAAACAAGGATATAAAGAAACTTTGCATACACGCATCCTCGCACCCACCTCAAATCCAACAGTGACCCCAAGCAGGGGGGTTGCAGGGGGGCAGCATGCCCCCCCTTACACATTGCACTGCTTATGCATTGTGATGCATTTGACATACATATGTATGTCCCTGCGCTCATATTATATTCATTAATAATCGGAAATGAAGGATTGAAGAAACGGATGCATTGCCAAAAAAAACGTAAGCTGCATTGAGCCTTACTTACGACGTCAATCGCGCTGATTGCTTACAGTTACTGGGAAACAAAATCGCTCGGTGGGGGGGAGGGGGTCCGTGCGTGGTTGCGTGGCGCAACGCGACGCGACGCGAAACGGTAACTGCGCCACATCGCGCCGCGTCCGGCCGTCCTTCGCGCGCGGACGCGACGTGAAAGCGCTGTGACCGCTAATGTAATTGTTACAATTCGTTTTGAATGCAGTCTTAAGCCCAATTTAACGAAAATGTCTATCCGCCCAAAATCTTATATTTTTGGGTGATTTGACATTATGCTAAATAGCCCAAATTTAAAAATGTTAAATCGCCCAAAAAGATTTTTGGGCGATTTGACATTTTTCTGCATTTTTTCGCATTTTGGGCGATTTGGTTTTGGGCGATCGGAAGCAAGGCTATTAATGAATTCTGACAAAACGCCCACTTCCTTGGGCGTTTTGTCATTTTTCAATTTTTGGGCGATGTGTCGTTGTGTCATATCGCCCATAATTTTTGGGCGATGTGACATTTTTCCGATTTGGGCGATTTGGTTTTGGGCGATTTGACACCCAACCCTTATTATCGTTGGTGATTTTAACATAGATATCCTAGGGTCTAATACTGCAGTAGATAGGTACGAATCCTTATTGGCTGAGCATGGGTTAGTCTCATTTATTAATGAAGTAAATCGACCAATCGTAGGCGGGGTGGCAGTGGGTATTGTGTTTGCTCGTTAACCGATGTGTGCAGGTTTAAGCCCCAGCAGGGAACAGCAATCATCAGCCACCCGAATATAAAGGAAAAACGAATTACATCGAAGTTTTTTCAACCACTGCACCAAAGAAAGGTTCCTGCCTGGTAGTACAATGGACCAGAGAAGTCTGAGTGCTCTGGGATTTGAGAAAAAAATCTACCAATATCAAATACTTGTCTTGACCATGTATTTGACCGCTTTCTTAAGGTGGATCAAGCAATGTGCTGGTTTAAATTTCGATCTTCAAATTAGCGACATGACAGGTTTAATCTTTAGTAGCTTAGAAAATAATAGTATTTCTCACGCAATTTATAAAAAAAATAATAAAAATTAACTATAGCCTATTAACTGTTAAACTATTGAGTGAAAACTGGGTTGATGCATATGCCGAAGAAAATGCTTCTGTGGCCTATGAATCATTTTTAAAAACTTTAAAATATCACATAAAAAGCTCTAGGGTTTCCATAGAGCGAAGTAATTCGGTACTTACTTACTTATGTCCTTTAACCCCTCGGGGGGCATAGGGCGTCAACTACGCCTGCGCGCCATCGTGTTCGGAGTTCTGCAACGCGTTTGAGCTGCCTCCAACTCATTCCTAAAGAGCTCGATTCCTCCTCAACTGTTCTGCGCCACGTTTGCCTAGGGCGTCCCGCTATTCTGCCTGCCTGGGTGAGCGGATTCCACTGCATAGCGTATTTCGCAATGGAGTTGTCTTTGCGCCGTAGGGTGTGTCCAATCCATTGCCACTTTCTTCTTCGTATAGTAATGCTTATAGGTTCTTGGCCCGTTCTCAGATAAAGTTGTTCGTTGGAGATGCGGTTCGGCCAAAAAATCCTCAAGATGATTCTTAAGCATTTGTTTACGAAGACTTGCAGCTTGCGTGTGTTAATGGTGTCCCACCTTCCAGGTACTGCACCCATAAAGCAGCACTGATTCTACGTTGAAGCGGAACAGTCGTAGCTTGGTTCTTAAGCTAATAACATTGCTTCTCCAGATTTTGGACAGCATTCCGAACGCAGCTTTAGCCTTCCCGATTCTGCTGCACACATCCAGTTCGGTGCCACCGCAATTAGCCGAGACGACACTTCCTAAATATAGAAAGTTATCAACTTTCTGGACTTGCTTTCCGGCAATGTTAAGTTGAGCGCGGGTATTGGAAGTACTCAGGGCTTTTGTTTTGGCTGTGTTTAGTGGGGACAGTATGCACCCTTGAAGTACTCCACTTTGGACTTCAAAGTCCTCCGACACCTTACCATTGTGCACGACGTGACACTTGCCGCCCTCATATGTAGCCTTGATAATAGCTATAAGATTTTCTGGAATGCTCTCCCTGCCCAAGGCCAGCCAGATAGCATCTCGATTCAAGTTGTCGAAAGCCTTCTCGAAGTCGATAAACAGTAAATGTAGCGGAGACCTATACTCAACGCATTGTTCGATTATGATCCGTAAGGTGTTTATGTGGTCGATGCAGGAGGATCCAGCGCGAAAGCCTGCCTGTTCGACATCGAGAGTTAAATCTAAATGATCTTTAATTCGTTCTAGAATTATTCTAGCTATTATTTTGGCTACAGCTGGAAGAACACATATACCTCTCCAGTTACCGCACTCCATCAAGTTACCCTTCTTTGGAAGCTTAATGATCATCCCCCTTTTCCACTCCTGTGGAAATTGTTCACTATCAAAAGCTCTCCGTATTAGCGGATGCAGCAAATCAGCCGATGTATTTGGCGCCGCTTGAAATAGCTCGGCAGGGATGCCATCAATACCCACCGCTTTGTTTTTCTTGAGGGACTTGATTGCTGTTATTATTTCAGCTTTACTGGGAGGTATGGTGCGAATTCGGGAATTTGTTACTTCGAACTGCTCATTCGAATTCAAGATCATACCGCCATCGTCTAAGTGATTTAGCACTGCAGCAAAATGTTCTCTCCATCTAGTGAGCTGATCCTCATCCGAAATCAGAAGGTCACCGTCTAGACTCTTCACTGGATGTTGTTTGGAGTTTCGACCACCAATGAGCTCCTTAGTGATGTTGTAAACAGTCCTACTGTCGCACCTACTCGCTGCTTCTTCAGCCCTTGAGGCCAGTGAGTTGACATGTTGACGCTTGTCACGTCTCACACTACGCTGCACTTCTTTCTTCTTCGCACGGTATTGGGCTTCAAGCTCGGTTCTCTCTACTGCTGAGGCCGCTGCAATCCGAGCCTTGATTGCTGTACGCTCATCGATCCGTCTCCAGGTGTCTGTAGAAAGCCATGTGCGGTGGTGTTTCTGCTTTTTACCGACATAAGTGCGTGCCCCAGTCGCAAAAGCATTTTTCACAGCACTCCAGTGGTCATCCATGTTCTCTATACTGCTGATTGCTTCTGCTTCTAAGGCAAGATGGTCCCTGAACTGTTGGCGCACTTGGGGAACCTTGAGCCTGTCGATATTAAACCTGGTGATGTTAAGCAGGTTTGAGCGGTTGCTGTTGACGGATGCAGTACGAAGGCGTAAATGAGCTACCATAAGATGGTGATCTCGTTCTTGTCCGACGTCAGCTCCACGTCTGTTTCGGACGTCCAGGAGACAATTTCTAAAGCGGCGACTGATCGCAATGTGGTCGATCTGGTTGGATGTTCGTTGCCTATCAGTAGGGACCCAACTGATTTTGTTGCAGGTGTTATGCTTAAACAGCGTACCTCCGATGACTAGGCGGTTGGTATTGCAGAAGTCCACAAAACGCTCACCATTGTCATTACGGTCTCCCACGCCGTGAACTCCCATCACGTGCTTAAGCATGGTGTTGTCGCTACCCATCTTGGCATTGAGATCTCCCATTACCATTACGATGTCTCCATTAGGCGTTTGGTTGTAGGCGGCACCTAAGTGGCTACAAAAATTATCCTTCTCATCCTCAGTCGCGTCTAGAGTCGGAGCATAACACTGTATGATGGTAATTTTTCTAACTCTACTCTGGAACCTAGCCGTCAATATCCGGTCACTATGGGGTTTCCAGGATATGAGGCTACTACGTGCTGCTGGAGTTAGCATGAGTCCTACGCCAGAACTCCGTGCACTTCCAGCTGGTTTACCAGAGTAGAGCATGACAGTGCTTTTTGTTGGGGAGATGTATTCTCCAGCATCGTACCATCTTATCTCGCTCAGCCCTAAGATGTCGATTTTATACCGTGCGAATTCGCGCTCCAATTGGAGGAATCTGGCGTTATAAGGCCCTTCCTTGAGTGAGTCCAGGAGGGTCTTAACGTTCCAGAATCCGATCGTTGTCCGTGTCCGATAGCCAAAGGTCGTCAACAAATGATCAGTCCGTATCCGAGGCGTATGTTTCCGTTTCGGAGCAATAGTTTGTTTTACGGTTGCGGCTCGCTGGGCCACAGACCAACCGACACTTATCCTGTTTTTTGGCGCAGGAAGCTCGCCATTCGTCCTCTCCCGTTAGCAATTTCCGAAGAAATTCCCAGATGGCACCACGAGGAGGTGGGAGTAGGACTTACTAACAGAGCTGCTAGGTTTTCGGCTGCAGTGGCTCCTACTCGTTACTTAGCGGACCAGCACCTATCGGGAGATGCTGCCCCTACGAGGCCTTTGTTAGTCGTTTGCCAAGTAATTCGGTAGTTAAACTTAAACCCTGGGTGAATGATTCACTCTAAGACAAATTAAATTGAAAAATAAGCTGCGCAGTAAAACCTGCAAACATCCCTTCAATCTTGCTTTAAAAAGTCGTTACACACATTTGTGTCAAAAAATTAATAAAGAAATTAATATGTGTCGCAACTCGTACTAAGAAAACAAATTAAGAACTTCATTCTTAAAAAAATGGGCAGTTGTAAACTGCATAATAAACCGGAAAAGTATAAACCATAACGAATCCATTACACTTAGTATTGATAATGTTAATGTCACCGATCATGTAGTTGTTGCAAATGAGTTTAATAAATACTTCACATTAGTTGCACAGACGTCTTCTCCTTGCGTCTTTTCAATGTCTTGTAGTGGTTGCTCAGCGACACATCTATTAGATCGCACAAATGCTAGTAACAGCTTTGTCTTCAAACCCATTTCGCGATTTGAACTGTTTCATCTTAAAAAGGATCGCCTTAAACGTGGTACATATTTTGGCTCAGCTTTTTAATTTAAGCATTTTAACGGGAAGCTTCTCTGATTTGTTAAAACGTGCCAATGTGATTCCTATTTTCAAAAAGGGCAATAAAAAAGAACAAAGTAATTACAGGCCGATTTCCTTACCTCCTCCTCCTTTGAGAAAGCTGTAAAACATAGTGTTTTGAAATTTCTAAATAACATTAACTTTTTCAGTGAAATCAATTTGGTTTAAGAGAACACCATTCCACCGAAGATGCTCTTTTGGACTTCTGTCAATATATCTGCAAGGGACTTAACGAGAAAAAAGTCAACTCAATCTTAAGTCTTTCATTTGTTGATAAACTTAAGGCTTTTGCTGATGACTTTGCTTTTGCGTATGGCTCGAATAATCTCTTTAACCTAGTTTCTGCAATTAACCATGATGTAAATCAGTTAAGACTCTGGTTCGCGCAACATAAGTTGTAGTAAGCAGTAAGACTAAGCTCATGTAATTCAGCCTTACCGCCAAAGAGTCACCATAGGTTAACATTGTGTTCCATGCAGCTAGTTGTCGCAGGTTCAGCCTACTCAAATGTGGCGGTAATATCGTATACAATGAAAATAATGCCTGTCAGCGTTAAAACATCTAAACACACCCATCCTGGTTCGATGACATCCAAAGCTCAAAGAGGGAGATAGCAGTAGCAACGCGAGAGAAGGAGGAAGACAAAAACGTGCGTGAGCCATAAGCACATTTTCTTTTTGGGGATTGGACTTTGTGCGGAGAAGAACTATTAGAATAAACTAAAATAATTTTTTAATTATATCATTTATTGCCTTTAGTTGTTCCAATAATTACATACAATTAAAAAATCTGAAGTATTTCAATTTTCGCCGTCACAACTTTAAAAATTCTTTTACCAAGACGATGGATAAAGACCCATTTGCCACAGTGTTAAAGGTAATAAGATCCCCAAAGAGTACCAGGTCATCACGTAGGCCTGCAAAGTCAAGTTGCCTGCTGTGCACAGAAGCCGATAATAAAAACATGATCATGTGAAACGAATGGTTTCACTTTGCCTGTGTCGATGTGACCAACGACATCGAAAATCACAGCTGGAGCTGTGAAAACTGTCGCGCTAGACGCCTTAACCAAGCCAAAGAAACCGCAACGAATGCAACGACGATAGGTGCGAGTGTAAGTACACCCGCAGACAAATTGACTACTCCTACTTCCAACGCAGTCGCGTCGGGAGCTTCTTTTTCTCGTCCTAGGTCTTTATCGTCCAAAGTTTCGTCTGCTCGCCGACTTCAAATCGAGCTCGAACGACTAGATGAAGAACGGGCTCTGCAGGAGAAACGCGATAGGGAAGAGCAGCTACAGTAAGACAAACGGCAGGAGAAACAGAGGCAGCTCGGTCAGCAGTACCTTGACAGGAAGTATTCGCTGCTACAACAACAAGCAGAAGATGAACTCTCCTCCTTTGATGGTGACGCAGCAGTCGCAGAAGAGGGCCAGAGCAACGCGATAGTGCAAACTTGGTTAAAGGATGCATGTAACTCGACACAAAAACCCCCCGTGCAGGGACGGGTTAAGAATATCACTGCAGCGCGCCCCCCCCGCAACAACCAGCGCTTGTCGTAAAAGGCGACTAAGGGGGACAAATCAGATCTAGGCAATATAACACCCAACTGAACCTAGCGACACATATACTACCTTAAAAACCCTCCCACACGTGTGCATGCGAGTCCGTGGGTTGACACGACTGGAGATCACCGGTGTCATAGAAGAAAGATCAAACAATACTAAAACAGGAGCATGCACGTGTCAAACAACAAACACCATCGCAATATGGTGCAAAAAATTGTATTGCAAAACTGTATCATTATGGTAATACTTGCAAAAAGGAAAGGCACTACCCCGCCAGGCACTACCACTGCTGTGAATGGTACTGATCCTGGACCGAGCAGAAATGTTCGGGTCAGAGCTATACGGATTCCGGGGGCTAGCAAAATAATGAAACAGTTTGGACGCAATTTGAGGGTCGCGAGTTGGAACGTTGGAAGCATGACCGGTCGAAGTTACGAGCTGGAAAAGATTATGAATAGAAGGCGGGTGGACATCTTGTGTGTTCAAGAGACGAAATGGAAAAACACCGGGAATCGGGCGCGTTTCTTGGACGTTAGGACAACAGATTACAAGATGTTCTACAACGGAACGGAAAAGTCTAAGAACGGAATCAGTATCATCCTTGCGGCAGAGCTTGAAAACGTCTTGAGCATTTCGAAGTCCAGCGACCGTTTGATGTCTAGTAATACAAGGAGAGGTGTGGAATATTGTCAGTGCATATGCTCCCCACGATGGGTACAATCAGAGAGATAAAGATGCATTTTGGCTAGATTTCCACAATCTCCTTAAGAACATCCCAAAGGAAGAATTTCTGTTTGTTGGAGGAGATTTGAATGGACATGTCGGGAAATCAAACGAAGACTATGAAGACTGCCATGGAGGACTAGGATATGGCACCAGGAACCTTCCTGGTGAAGACATCCTAAGCATGTGCAAATCACACGGTCTTATCGTGTTAAATACCATGTTCATCAAATAAAGCCGACACCTGATCACTTACAGCAGTGGTGGAGATGAAACTCAGATTGACTACCATTTGGTAGGCAGTTTCATGCAGCCTCGGGCAAAAGATTGCAAAGTGATCCTGGGAGAGGCAATCGCTCGGCAACACCGTCTCCTGCTAAGAGAAATTTTTATGAAAACACCGAAGAAAAGCAAACAAACAAGGGTCTCTGAGAAAATCAAGCGGTGTAATCTGGACAAAGAAAAAGGCGAAGCTTTTGTTTTCGTAATGAAAAATTACCTCTCTCACACCAGCAACGGAGCTGAGGATGAAGAGTGCAGAGCACAAAATATGTGGGATTCCCTACAGCGAACTTGCTTAAATAAGGCCAAATCACTGCTAGGAGCTTCAAAAGGCCACCATCAACACGCCAAAGAAACATGGTGGTGGAGTGATTAAGCTGAGAAAGTGATAAATGAGAAGAAAACGGCTTTCAAAGCTTGGTCAAAGTGCCCCTCTAAAAATAATGACGAAAAAGCTCGCCTCGAAATGGAATACAGATGCTGCAAGAAAAAAGCGAAGAAGAAGTGCGCCCAGCTTCAAGCAGAGAGTACGGAGGGCCTGTATCGGGACCTGGAGAAAATATTTTCCCCGGTTGCTGATGCAAACCAGGCTATCCAGGAGCTGCGAAGACACAATATGAACAAGAGCGCCACTATCTTCAAAATAGCCGCCCAAAGAAGGGGAAATGCTCAGGAGATTCGCTCGCCAAAGTTCATTAGCAATGCTCATGGCCAGCTTCTTGTGGATGACGACAAAATTCTGCATAGGTGGCGGCAGTATTGTGAAGAGCTTTTAAATGAACAGTTTCCCCGGCTATTCTTTCCAAGAGCCACCCCTAACTGTGAAGAAATACCCGACATTACAGTCGAAGAAGTTAGTGAGGCGGTCAAATACTCGAAAAAACGAAAAGCGGTTGGGCCAGACGAAATACCCTCTGAGTTCTGGAAAAAGATGGGAGACATCGGGTTCAGATGGCTCAGAATTCTCATCTCCGAATTCGTGAGAGGTGATCCAATGCCGAATCAATGGAGGGAAAGTTACCTCCTCCCTGTATACAAAGGGAAGGGTGATACGCGAAACTGTGATAACTACCGTTCGATCAAGCTGATGTCACACACCATGAAGATCGTTGAGCGGGTATTAGGTGGCCGACTGCGAAAAATAATACGGCTATCTGATGATCAGTGCGGGTTTGTCTCGGGTAAATCAACCACAGATGCAATCCAAAGTATAAGGATCATAATGGAAAAACATCGTGATTCCTTAAGGGATTTGCATATTGTATTGGTTGACTTTGAAAAGGCATTCGACAGACAACCACGAGATCTGATATGGGTGGCGCTAGGACATCGAGGGGTTCCAGAAACCTCTGTTCAGATGATCATGGACATGTACGAAGGAGCAAAGACAAGAGAAAGGTGCCCCGCTGGAGTAACCGAAGAGTTCCCAATCAAAAAATTCCCGGGTGCACCAGGGAAGCGTTTTAAGTCCTTTGCTCTTTATTACAGTCCTTGATTATCTGCTTGAAGGTAAAGTGATGGACCCCAAGGTACATCAGTTATTCTTTGCTGACGATGGAGCCATCATAAGTGAGGATCCTACATCCCTCCAACGAGCACTTGATGTGTGGGTGGACGTTCTGGAGGGAAATGGGTATCGCATTAGTTCAAAAAAGACCGAGTACTTGTGCTGCCCGTTCTCTGATCCACTCAGGCCTATTCCAGACATTTATTTGAATAGAACAGGGCTTCCCAAGTGCGAAAAGTTCAAATATCTGGAATCTATGATCAATAGCAAAGCAACTTGTGATGACGACATCAATCATCGTGTAACCGTACGGTGGATGAAGTCGGTCTTCGCAATCTTCTGTGACCGAAAAATGACACCTAAGTTGAAAGGAAGGCTCTACACCGCAGTTGTACGTCCAGCGCTCACATACGGTTCACAATGTTGGATGATGTACAAAAAGTATGAGAGTAAATTAACGGCAGCTGAGATGAAGATGCTTCGCATAACAGCAGGAGTGACCAAGCTTGATCGAATAAGAAGTTCGAAGATCCGTGGAAGCTTTCACATCAAGGAAACCATCGTACAAAAAATAGAGCGCGACCGGCTCAGCTGGTATTGCCACGTTCAAAGAAGAGATCATTTGAACCCCGTTAAAAAGGCAATATCAATGCACGTTCCAAAGACATCGCGATGTAGGAAAGGCAGGCCTATAAACGCCTGGATCAGACAAATGCGACGACATCGGCATTTCATTGGCCTCAGTAACCGAGTGATCCAAAATCGGCAGGCTTGCCGATATTTTCTGAGGTCAAATAGGCGAACCCCACATGCGGATCAGTAGAAATGCGGTGAAGTGGGAGGGCTGTGATCACTTGTTTTTTGATCATAGCCTCGCTGATAAAAGGAAGAAGAAGAAGAAGAAGAAGTAACTCGACACAAAAACCTTCGACCGCATGTGTTCAGAATCCATCTAATGCTGTTTTGTCGCACATCGATACATGACCAGCTCTTCAGTGCAGTCTGAATCAAATACAAAACCTCGACAAGTTAAGGCCGGCCGAAACTGTTTCTGGAAAACTATCACACCGTATGGAACAAATGGCGCTGCAACAGCAGCTGCGAACGAAGCAACAGCAACCGATAGAGTTACAGAAATATTCAGCGGACCACGCAAGGCAACATTTGCAACCGGAGTCGATACGGATGCTACCAATACGATCTTCAAAGGATACAATGCAAATACTGCCAGCACAACAGTCGATGGTACAAACCCATTCACAGCACCAGCAACAACACTTTCAAACACGCACTGCTACGAAGATAACTCCTCACAACTCGATGTTAATATATCAGGGATTGGTTATCAGGCGAAAAAGTATTGTTTATACAACGTTCGGACAGTGGAACCTCTTGAACTACCCACGCAGTCATTGGAGATGGCCGAGATGATAAAGTTGCATCCACACTTAAGGAGTATTCCAGCCATGTCTTATGAAGCAATTCGACCCCGGATCCTCATCGGGCTTGACAACATGCGGCTTGGGTTTGCCACGAAATCTATTGAGGGACCTGATCACCAGCCGTTTGCATCAAAGACTCGTATAGGGTGGGTAGTATATGGCCCACATGGTCAAAGGTCGTCAGTTCCTGCCGACAATCGTATAGCTCACCATAGTATTCATAAGTGTGAGTGTAATAGCAAAGCTGATAATGACCTACAGCGCCTGGTGAAAGACTTCTTCGCCTTGGAAAGTCTTGGTACTGCACAACCGCAGAACGTCCTTGTTTTCCGCGACGAGCAACGTGCTCAGGATCTGCTGCGCCTAACAACTAAACGTAAGAAGAATCGCTTTGAAACAGGTCTTTTATGGCGGTTCGACGACGTCAAACTTCTTGACAGCCGAGAGATGGCTATGCGGCGGCTAGTGTGCATGGAGATAAGAATGATGCGGGATCCAGAACTGAGGGCTATACTCGACGCGAAGATTCACTTCTACCTGGCCAGTGGTTATATCCGAGAAATGACAGCTAACGAGGCCAAACAGCGCAGCCCGCGCACTTGGTATCTACCAGTGTTCCCCGTCATCAATTCAAACAAACCAGGGAAAGTGAGACTGGTATGGGATGCTGCCGCACAGTCGCACGGGGTCTCGCTAAACTCTTTCCTACTTAAAGGACCTGATCAGCTGACATCACTGACGTCAGTGCTTGCTAGATTTCGGGAAAGAAAATTTGCTGTCTGCGGGGACATTCGCGAGATGTTTCACCAGGTCCTGATCCGTGTGCCAGCGGTTCCTTTGGCACAACGAAGCAACGCGAAAACCTGATTAGTACGTGATGACTGTGATGACGTTCGGTGCTACATGTTCCCCCAGTAGTGCCCAGTACATCAAAAACCTTAACGCTCAACAGTTAGCAGAAAAGTTTCCTAGAGCAGCAGCAGCAATCACCCAGAGCCACTACGTAGATGATTTTTTGGACAGCGTAGATACCGAGTGCGAAGCTATCCAACTAGCAAAGGATGTCAAGCAAATTCACTCAATGGCTGAATTCGAGATGCGAAACTGGATGTCCAACTCAAGGATAGTCATAACCGCTATGGAAGAAAAAGCCAAGGACGAGTTTAATCTGAACATCGGTGCAGAATCTGAAGTTGAGAAAGTGCTGGGCATATGGTGGTGCACATCCACGGACATCTTTGCTTACAAAATAAAGGCCAACGCTCGAAACAAGGATCTGCTGTCCGGGGCCAGACGTTCGACCAAGCGAGAACTCCTTCGCACGCTAATGACAATCTTCGACCCTTTGGGACTACTCGCTAACTTTGTCATTTATGTGAAAGTTTTACTGCAAGAAGTGTGGCGATCCCGCATAGATTGGGATGACTACATTGGCGACGCGGAGTTCCAAAAATGGCTTAGTTGGCTAAAGGTTCTTCCTAGCATAAAGGCCGTCCAGATACCAAGATGTTACCTAAGGAGCACAACCTTTGGGTGTTCAAGTGAGGTTGAACTGCACACGTTCGTTGACGCAAGCGAAAGCAGCTACGCCGCCGTTGCGTACCTCCGAGTGATCAATGAAGGCAACGTCGACTGTGCCCTAGTAGCCGCTAAAACCCACGTAGCACCTTTGAAACAACTCTCTATCCCGCGAATGGAGCTACAAGCAGCCGTTCTTGCGACAAGGTTAGCAGGCTGTCTTCTGAAAGAACACTCGATAAAGGTCAACAAGCGTTATTTCTGGACCGACTCTAAGAATGTACTCTGCTGGATTCGGTCTGACCATCGGAAGTACAGTCAATTCGTCGCATTTCGTGTTAGCGAAGTTCTAGAAACAACTGAAATCTCCGAATGGAAATGGATTCTGTCCAAATCAAATGTAGCCGACGAGGGAACAAAGTGGCAACCCGTCCCGGACTTCTCTGCCACCAGCCGCTGGCTGAACGGACCACCGTTTCTCTGAGAGGAAAAGAGAAATTGGCCAAAATTCGAGGACTCCTATGTCGGCGCAAAAACTTCTGAAGAGATTAAAGTGAACCATTGGTGTTACCACGCAGAAATACGTACAGAGGATACTCATCAACAGCACATACTACATCCAGAGCACTACTCAGAGTGGACTAGTTCGGACAACAGCCTGGGTTTGAAGGTACGTGAACAATCTGAAGGCTTAAGTCGCACGAAGACCGCTTCAGACGGAATCGATACACAAATGCGGCTTTGAACAGGCACAAAATTACTTATACCGCCAAGCACAGCAGGACGTGTACCCTGACGACATAGCTGCTCTTGAAACGAACCAACAACGCATAAAAGAAAGCAGTGCTCTGTACAAGCTCTCACCATACATCGATGGATACCGAGTTCTACGAGTCAAAGGTAGAATCGACGCCTGCAAAGTACTTTCCGAGTCTGACGTAAAACGACCAGTCATTATGCCAAGAAACCATCACATAACGTCACTGGTAATTCGAGAGGTTCATACCAGGTATCATCTTTGTCATCACGAGATAGTCGTTAACGAGCTGCGCCAGAGGTACCACATTTCGCGCCAACGAGCAGCTCTTAGGAAGGAGCTTGGAAAATGTCAGCAGTGCAAAAATCAACGGACTCAACCGCAGCCTCCAATGATGGGAGGCTCCGCTCGCCGCGCGGCGTATTCTCGACCCTTTTCGTACGTTGGGATCGACTACTTTGGACCGATCATTGTTGCTGTTGGACGACGAAGTGAAAAAAGGTGGGGCATTTTAATCACCTGCCTGACAGTTCGCGCTGTCCACATTGAAGTGGGGACCTGCATTGCGATTGATCGGGAAACTACTGACTGCCCAAAACTTGGCTTGGGCCAGTAGCGCAACAATCAAGTTCGTGATAAAGTGCTTACTTTACCTCCTAGTGGTGGTCCCCGGGCAACTATACGTGTAAACCCTTATACGTATAGGCCAAAATTGTAAGTGCGGGTTATCTAGGGCCTTGATTCTAGGCTAGGTAACGTGGGCCAGCAACCTGCGTTACCGAATATTGCCCGCTACGGAAACCGACACTATGCCTCGGATAAGGAATGATCACATGTTGACGACTTTTGGCTATTGTACCCGGACAAAGATAGGTTTCTGGAATGTAAAGACGCTCCTCGACTCGGGAAGAGAAGGTCCTTACAATGCCAGATTTCTCCAATTGGAAAACGAATTCATGCGATATAAACTGGACATTTTGGGGGTAAGTGAAGTAAGATGGTTAGAAGCGGGAGAGTACCAGTCTCCAACGCGTAACACTGTACTACTCTATGCTGGAAGACCATCCGGAAGTCCGCGGGAATATGGAGTCGGACTACTGCTAACAACAACAGCACGCAAGGGCCTGATTTCCTGGCAGCCTCATGGTGATAGGATTTTGACGGCCAGATTCCGGACTAGAGTACGACGCGTCACCATCATACAGTGTTACGCCCCAACGAATAGTTCGTCTGAGGACGAAAAGGAGAGCTTCTACAATATCTTAAGCGCCGTCTTCAACACAACACCAAACGGAGACATTGTCATAGTGATGGGGGAAAGAGAAATAGAATCACGAAAGAGCTGACAGGTGGTCGCAGCTCCAGCCAACACCCAGTGTAAAGCCTAGACGGCTCCTTGCTCATTTCGGATGAGGACCAGCTCAAGAGATGGAAAGAGTATTTTGCAACGGTTTTGAACCGTGTATTCGCTAGCGATATGCTCCCAAACCAGACTGAGATGCACGAGGTGAGAAGTACTCGAATACGCACCACGACTCCCAGTAAAGATGAGATCATTACCGCGATCAAGGCACTTAAAACCAACAAGGCGGTAGGACTTGACGGTATTCCAGCACAGCTCTTCCGAGCAACGCCAACAACATCGGCTGAGCGTGATTGGAGAGAGCTTTCCTAACAAGTGGAAAAAGGGAATAATCGTCAAGCTTCCTAAGAAAGGAAATTTAATGGAGTGCGGAAACTGGAGGGGTATCTGCGTGCTGCCTACTGTAGCTAAGATAATAGCTAAAATCATCCTTGAGCGAATCAAACAACATCTCGAAGACACACTCGATGCCGAACAAGCAGGTTTCCGCTCTGGATCCTCCTGTACCGACCACGTCAACACCCTGCGGATTATCATCGAACAGTGTGTTGAATATCGATCGCCACTGCACCTGCTGTTCATCGATTTTGAGAAGGCGTTCGATAGTGTCAACAGGGAGTTTATTTGGCGTGCCTTACGCAGGAGAGGCATTCCGGATAAACTAATTGCTATTATCAAAGCTACATATGAAGGCTCCAAATGTCACGTTCTGCACAGGGGAAGGTTGTCTGAGGAATTTGAGATCCAAAGTGGGGTAAGACAAGGCTGTATCCTTTCACCAATATTATTCCTATTGGTGATTAGCGATGTGCTTCATGCAGCTTTGTCGACGGGAAACGGAGGAATTCGATGGACTCTTACATCTCAACTGAACCATCTTGACTACGCAGACGATGTATGCTTACTCTCCCACCGAATTATGGACCTCCACCAAATGACAGCAGATGTGGAGAGGGAAGCAGGTGTCGTCGGGCTGAAAATTAATACGGCAAAAACTAAAATTATCAGCCTTGGAACATACTCATCGGCTCAAATATGCATTGCTGGACAACCGGTAGAGAGAGTAGAGGATTTCCAGTATCTTGGGAGTATTGTCTCGACCGATGGTGGAACCGAACTGAATATAGCCAACAGGATCACCAAAGCAAAGTCCGCGTTCGGGATGTTGTCCAAAATATGGCGAAGCAATGCAATCAGTTTGAGCACCAAAATAAGACTGTTCCGCTCCAACGTTGAATCTGTGCTGCTATATGGTTGCAGCACGTGGAGAGTGACCACTACTATCACCAGAAAGCTGCAAACGTTCGTTAATAGGTGTCTGCGCAATATCTTAAGGATTTTCTGGCCCAATCGTATCTCTAACGAACACCTTTACGAGAGAACGGGTCAGGAACCAATAGGCACAACTATCCAACGGCGGAAGTGGCAGTGGATTGGTCACACGTTCCGAAAGGGTGACAGTTCCATAGCGAACCATGCTATGCAATGGAACCCTCTAACTCAGGATGGCAGAAGACCTGGCGGTCCGAGGAGAACATGGCGCAGAACAGTCGAGAAGGAGGCACGGCAATTAGGGAAAGGTTGGGGAGAACTCAGACACATTGCCAGAAACCGTACACGATGGCGCGTAGGCGTAGTAGAGGCCCTAGGACCCACAAGGGGATACAGGACATAAGAAGAAGAAGAAGACATTGAAGTGGCCCACACGCTCTTCGCCGATTCATGCATTATGGCCATTCGCAACTTCATAGCCCGGCGAGGCACCCCGATTGAAATATTCAGCGACCAAGGAACGAACTTCAAGGGGGCGATTAAGGAGCTTAGCGAAATGCTTCAGAGTAACGATCAGAACGAAATCGCCAGGGAATTCACAAATGTCGACACCAAATGGACGTTTTTACCACCATTGTCTCCTCACATGGGCGGTAGCTGGGGGAGATTGGTTCAGTCCGTGAAAAAGGTCCTTGCCAAAATCTCATTGCCTAGGAATCCCACCGATGAAGTCCTTCGAAATATGCTGATAGAGGTCTAATACGTGCTGAATTGTCGACCGCTAACCTACGTTCCAATCACTGACGACAGCTGTAAAGCAATTACGCCAAACCTTCTACTCCTTGGATCATCAAATGGGTCTAAACCGCCTGCACCATTTATCGACGATGCGGCAATGATACGCAGAAATTGGCTTCTATCGCAACGGTATGCTGACATCTTTTGGAAGCGATGGGTACAGGAGTACCTTCCTACTCTAACCAAGCGCACTAAGTGGTTCGAACCGAGGAAGCCGATCAAATTAGGAGACGTCGTCGTCGTCGTAGACCCAGCTAATCCCCGTAACTGCTGGCCGAAAGGCAAGGTGATAGCAATCAGTGTGGCAACAGATGGACAGGTTCGTTGGGCGACCGTCAGAACTTCCAAGGGCGTTTATGAGCGTCCAACAGTTAAATTGGCCGTGCTAGATGTTGAAGCTGCCGAGGAAGAAGGTAGAACCAAGAGTGGTCATACCGGGGGGGAGTGTCAGCGCTAAAACATCTAAGCACACCCATCCTGGCTCGATGACATCCAAAGCTCAAAGAGGGAGGCAGCAGTAGCAACGCGAGAGAAGGAGGAAGAGAAAAACGTGCGTGAGCCATAACCACATTTTCTTTTTGGGGATTGGACTTCGCGCAGAGGAGAACTATTAGAATAAACTAAAATAATTGTTTAATTATATCATTTATTGCCTTTAGTTGTTCCAATAATTACATACAATTAAAAAATCTGAAGTATTTCAATTTTCGCCGTCACAATGCCTGTAATGCTAATTGCTTCCAAATTGAAATAGTCAAGGACTATAAGTACCTAGGTGTAGTAATTAATCAAAATATAAGCTGGAACGATCACATGTCTATCTTGAAGCAATATTTGCTATCTACTCTTCGAAATTTTTACCGGCTTAATAAGTACTGCTCTACAAATATCTTAAAAAAAATATTTACTTTGGGATCTTCCATTCAAGATTACAATATGGTATTCGCTGATGGGGTGGTACTTATGTTAATAAAATCCAACAACTAACTATTTTACAAAAATATGTTATAAGAAAATTATGTTATTCGTCACGTTCAGCCAACACCTTCATTCTATTTAATAAACTGAAAATTCTGCCTGTAAGACATCTGTGCTATTTAAAAGTAGTCAAAATAGCTTTTATTAGAGGTGGTTACTTGCAGAGTCCTATAAATGACACACATAATCTCCGCACCAATAGCAGTTCCTTGGTTAGTATTTCAACTTTTCGCACCTCAAGCTTAAGAAACTTTTACTCAATTGTATCTTGCAAACTTTTTAATACACTTCCCGAAGACATACGAATCGTAAGGACATTAAAGAAATTTTTAAGTAAAGTACAATAAAATTATGGCTTTTGACCATAATCATAATGAAATTCAAATTTTGCTGCGCTTCATCACCTAAAACTAATTTTAAAAATGCAATTGTTATCGTTGTACTCTGTTTGTTATTTTTCTTAAAAACAAAAAAAAAAACAGAAGAAAAGAACTTATTTTGAATTATATATAGTACTACATTGCACATATGTGCACATATAGCTCACCCCACACTAAAAAAATTTACATAATGTGAGATTTATCTCTATTTTTTAATGAATACAAAATGTCTCTAACTATTCTCATAACTAATTGTAAGAAATTAAAATTGTAGTAATAATTAGTATTATATTGAACTTTGAGAATAAAGAATAATAAAAAAAAAAAAAAAGTTAAAAGCAAAGCCTTACTAACCTCTGCAATAAAGCGAATCGAAACCCATAGGAAAAAGCGGCACCACCACCTACATCTGCAGTCCTACTCTTTCACATCATCACTGGCATATATCCATGCCAAGAGGGGTTTTCTCCCCACCAGTAACTTTGAGATTACACGTACATCTTTTCCTGTAGTTACTCCTAAAGACATGATTGCAATAAGTATTTCTTAGAAAATAGGAAAGCGGCAGTGCTACACCGCCCACATGTATTCGCTGAAATATACAACGCAAGCTTTCGTGAAGCGGTATTCCTCAACCAGTGTAAAGGACAAAGACTGGGACTACCCCCGATGGAAACAAGACCCCAGAAGATCTTTCGGCGTATTGTCCCCTATCCATGCTTAACACTTAGAACGCTCGATATGTGACCGGCTTGAGGATGTCAACGAAAGCACAGAGGGATTTGGGAGACACCCATATGGTTTCCGAAAAAAGCGGTCAACAAACAACACAAACTTGGCTAGTCAGACGGTAGTGCATGCGATCATATGAAAACACAAGCGTTTTCACTCAGCTGAAGCCTACCAACTCCTACTCTCAACCTCCACGCGGTGACAGCCTGGTGCCTAGTACCTTAATCCAAGAAATGGGTAACCCCGTTTGGCGGATTCTTGGTTGCAGCAGATGAGAGAGGGGGGGGAAGAGTGTTTTCTCACTAGAATACTTATTTCTGTTCCAGGCGGCAGCGGACGAATTCCACAGACGGATTCAACGGTGGCGTCTATAGTTTCAGTTAGGTTGAACTTAATGAATACCTTGCGCGAGCTGCTTCGACGTATTCGGATCACAGGTCGGTAAGGAATTTCCAATGTTGGTCAGGACATTGGAATAGAGATGGTGGCGGAGGAGCCCTTAATGGGCCAACGGCAGCGCTCATACTCCCTCATTGGACTACTGGCACCGGTATACCCGGCACCTCGTCCTAGGGGAATAATTAAGGAACTGGCCCTCCAGGTTGGGGGTTGTGCCGTCTGGGTAACTTCCCTACCACGTAAAAAATCTATGGTTCCGAAACAACCAAAAGAAAAGGATGACTCAACTAATGACGACCCCAGCAAACGAAATAAGGACAACGACCTTCGGATCTGTACGTGGAATGTTCTGTCCCTTTACAGACCACGTGCAGCCGAACAACTAGCAGAGGCCTAGCAGAGGACTGCTATAAAGCAGATATTACCGCCATCCAGGAAGTGCGATGGGATGGGCCGGGCAAAAAGAGGATGAAAAACTGTGAAAACTACTACGGTGATTGCTACAGAGGCAACAGACAACGCTTATTCGGATGCGGACTTGTCATACGCGGCAGACTTAGGCAAGAAGTCTTAAGCTTCCAACACGTAAGCGAGCGTATTATGACTATCCGAATCAAGGCTAAATTCGCTGCCTAATATGTGTTCATGCCCCCACGGAAGAGAAGGACCCTGCCACCAAAGAGTGTTTCTACGAGCTCCTTGACAAGACATATGAGCAATGTCCCAAATACGACGTTTAAATCGTATTGGGCGATTTTAACGCCAAAATAGGAAAGGAGGACGTCTTTGGTAGGGCAGTCGGTAAGCATAGCCTACACGACACCACGTCTGATAACGGACTAAGGCTAATTGATTTCGCGAAATGTCACCATAGCAAGCACATGGTTTCCTCATCTTGATATTCATAAGCAGACATGGCGGTCCAATGATCATGTAACGATAAACCAAATTGATCATATTGCGAACGACGCAAGGCATGCCTCCAGTATTCTGGATGTCCGGACCTTCCGATCGGCCTACATAGACTCGGATCATTACCTTGTTGTAGCCAAGGTACGAATGCGGATATCCCTATCTAAGCAACAAAGAAGAATTACTGTGAGAAAATTTAACGTCGAAAAGCTACAATCGCAAGAGACCGCCAGACTCTTCGCTGAACGTGTATCCCGCAATCTCTCAATCCCCATACCAATATGCCGCCAGCAACAAGTGCCGAAGGCCAGTGGCAACGCTGCCAACATGCCATCAGAAACGCCGCGACTGATGCGCTGGGTCTCGCTCGCCCACCACCGCGAAACCCCTGGTTTGACGAAGAATGCCGGCGAGTGCATGCAGCAAAACAAGAGGCATACAAAGCGGCGCTGCAAAGGAAGACGAGAGCTGCTCATGAGCTCCACGAGCGAAGGAGACGGGAAGAACATCGGCTTCTCCAAAAGAAGAAGAAAGAGCATGGAAGCGCACGTTTGAGAATATCTAGAGTTTTTACTCCAGGAACAATGTACGGAAGTTTTTTTTAAAGGTAAAAAGAACTTATCAGAGGAGCAATACCCGTACAGAAATCTATAGAGATGAAAATGGAAACCTCGTAGCAGAATCACAGTCAGTGCTGAGAATATGGAAAAACTACTTCTGCAGACTGTATAACAGCGACGAAGATCAACATCCCGCTGTCAGGCAGAATGAACCATTCAACATAGACGATAATAGTCAACATTTCCGTCCACCTGACCAAAACGAAGTGAGGATAGCAATAAAAAATAAAAAAATTGGACTGATTGATTGGACCCTATCCATGAAAATACTTTAGAAAAAAAAAAAAAAAAACCAATGTACCAGTTCATTTGGCAAGTCATGTGAAGTTTGGAAAACGCCAGCTTTGTACCCTTCCATTTCTAATTTAATAGAATTTTTTCTGAAGCATTAACCTTTTTAAATGTTTGGCTCTATCTTGTCTAACTAAACTATTGAAAGTGGTTTGAGGTTTATCGTAGCTTTTCTGTTGATTTTTGCCGCTAAGTCCCAGGAGTTTAAGAGAAAGGACACCACACTGAGTGTCTGACGAGTTGAACTCATCTCGGATTTTAGCACCCCAGTTGATAATATCTGATTTATTTTGCCAGAAACTAAGGACATGAACTAGGATGATCTCTGGCTCCAGGAAGATGGCACTACGTTGCATACAAGTCCTCCAACAATCGATCTTTTGTGCACCAAGTTCAATAATCTTGTAATCAGCCGTTTTGGGATGCTGCAGATATGTTATAATAACATCAATGTTACGACTTAATTCGGTGAACATTCGCTGTCGCTGTTACTCATCTGTTACTACATCTAGGATTAGTTTCTGTTCTGTCTTTAAAAAATAGGCAACGTCAATAGTGCTGTCATTGAGAACAAATGGATTTGAGTAACAGGGTGAAGGTCATCGATGATATTTATAAAAAAAAAAGAAAAGGCTGGGTGAAATTCTATCACTAACATAGCAAGAAACTCCTGTTGCTATTCTCTTTGGATTTCGACGTCAACTGAAGCCCGTACAAATTTTAAATAAATGTAATAAATACACCATCCTTTGCTGCTCTTTACTAGAGGCTTCAAAGATTCCAGACTGTGTATTTTTTGTGGAGGACGAACGTCCTGAAAATGTGTCGACCGTCGACACAAATGTGGATCTCTTTAAGAGACAAATTGACCAAGATCTAAGAACGACCCAGGAAATGATAGGGGCTGAACTGGACTTGAATAAATATTTAGAAGGAATCTGCTCGATGGGTTCCACAAATTTTGAGTGACGACGGACGAAAAAAAGTGGCGCGTTTTTTTTCCTTAATATTTTCTTAGAAAAGATGGAAGGAAGTGAGGGGTCTAGCTGCTTTAATAAAACTGAAATAAGTGATATTCAAATAGGTATAATGGTTATATAAGTACCACCCAGAAACCAAACAGAAATCCATGGTATGGAGCCTTGAAGGTGTGAGTCCTTAACAAAAATCGCCAACATAATTGTTGACGTCGATTTACTTCACCAGGGCGAAATGAGTCGCTGCTACTCGTATTCAATCAGAAACCGATCAGACAGTAAAGGTCCATTCACAGCTCAGCGACCTGCGAATGCGAACGAGCGAATATTCGCAAATTTTAACATTTCTTTCAGAGCTATTTTTTTATCTGGGCGCGCCAATCCGCGAATTTCAGTTGTCATTCATTTTGTAACTAATTGCCTAAACGTGGAAAATGCATAAATACATAGCGTAGCTTTTATTCAGAAGGTAATATCTTACATTCTTTCGATAAATTCAACCACCATCTCACCCACCAAGAACAACACAAAAGAATTGTGAATGTTTTGGTCGCGGGAATGTGGATTGCGTCGTACATGTGTGGAATGTGAATAAAAGTTGACAATTCGCAAAAATCATTCGCTTATTCGCCGAAAAATCGCCGAATTGTTAATTTCTTCGCAGAAACTAATTACAATTTAACTTTTTATATATTAATCGATAGATAAATTATGGTCCGATCTTTTGGAATAGTAAAATAGCCCATGGCGTGCTTATAAATATGCTAAAATCGGTTTATTTGCAGTTTGGGCATTCGCAGGTCGCTGAGCTGTGAATGGACCTTAAAGGTTCAAAGGACAAAGGACTTATGTGCCACTTAAGTGTGGCATAAGACCCAAATCGAATTAGGGACTTATGTCCCGCCCCATCGAGACATAAAGTCCAAAATCTTTTTGACGAAAATGGAACATAAGTCTCAAATTTTCAGAGAACTAATACCAATCCAAAAAAACCGTGGATTTCCGTTAGGCGTCGTATTTTAATGAATATAATATGTCTTTTTTTTGTCGAAGATAGCGCATACATAAGCCCATAATGCATAAACAGTGCAATGTGTATGGGGGGCATGCTGCCCCCCTGCAACCCCCTGATTGGGGTCACTGTTGGATGAGGTGGGTGCGATGATGGGTGTATGCAAATTTTTTTTTCATATCCATGTTTCGCACCCTCCTCAAAACCAACAGTGACCCCTAGCAGGGGTTGGTATTTTCGATTTACGATAAAATGCCCATTTCTGCTTTGGGTGATTTGACATTTTATTTCTTGGTCGATATATCATATACGTAATGCTAAATCGCACAAAAATGTTGGGCGATGTGACATTTTCCAGATTTGGGCAATTTAGTGTTGGCACAGATCGGCCTTAAAGTAGCCGAAGCATAAAATCGTTCAAAATCACATTTTTGGGTGTTTTGACATCATGTCAAATCGCCCAAAATTTTTTTTGGTGATTTCACATTTTTTTAGTTTTTTACATTTTGGGCGATTTGACACCAAACCTGATTTGACATTACGCTAAATAGCCCAAAAATTAAAAATGTTAAATCGCCCAAAAAGATTTGACATTTTCCTGCATTTTGGACGATTTGGTTGTGGGCGATCGGAAGCAGAGCTATTAATGAATTCTGACAAAACGCCTACTTTCTTGAGCGTTTTGTATTTTTTTAAATTTTTAGGCGATGTGTCATGGTGTCATATCGCCCAACATTTTTGGGCGATGTGATATTTTTCTGATTTGGGCGATTTGACACCCAACCCGCATTCGCAGGTCTCTGAGCTGTGAATGGACCTTAGGTTACAATTTTTATTTTACGAAAATGCTGCACAAGTACTTATTTCGATCGCACTTTGGTAACGTTGGAATGAAATCTGAGTTCGGATGGTGCGAATTAAATACTTTTAAATTGCTGATTTTTCCGTGATATAAAATGTGAAATATATGACGGCACGTATCTTCTCTCCCGTGAATGGCTATGTATCGCTACCACCACAACCCAGTTATTGATTATTCCGTGCCCAGTGCAAACTGTATGGGCGGTCCAATTGTAAATGTGATTAACGAGTACCGCTCACTATCTCGTTGTTCAAATAATTACCAATATTCTCATAGGGAAGATCAAAAAAAAAAAAGGAAAAACCCAAATAACATATAAAATAAAAAAAGAAACAAAACAACATGTCCCCACGATGCCCTTCCAAACAGAAGGGTTTAATGAAATGTGGCGTGGATATCACCAAAAATACTCATCGATGAACGTTCACCAGCAAAGACCGGTGAAATCACTGAAAATACCGTTTCGGCGCTTCCCCGGCGACCAAGTAGGTGCAACAGTACGTTGGGAAGTTGCGGGTATGTTGAGCGTCGCTGGATGCATCCACATGCATGTGAGCAGAAATGTCGTCCTTTTTCGTTTCATATTCACAGCACGGACTGAATGAATTCCGCAATTTAATTACAAAATTTTTGCTGACAGTGGAAATCTAGTCCGGCCCGTAACGTCGGCATGGTAACCCTTTTTTTTTCTTTTTGTTTTTGTCTGAATAAATTTTCTGAATATAATTTTCTGCACTTGTGGTTTTGTACTGATTAAAAAAAGAAGGAAATAAAAATAAAAATGCATGCTGTGTAAAGTGTAAATAAGGACGAAATAAAAACAACTTCATATGGCGGAGGGGGAGGGATATGGCATAACTAAAGGCAGCGATGGCAGACGTTGTTTATTTGTCGGTCGAACTGCACAAGTATACGGTGCAACAGTTCAGATAGCCGCTGGCGTTAGGAGAAGGCATGGAGTGTGGGCGCTAAGGTATTTTTATGAAGCATTGGCCGAAGTCTTTGTGTCGACATTGTTTGTATGGAGGTATTTCCATGTAATTCTTTTCATTCTCCTTCACTTTTTATGCATTTTTTTCTGTTTACATTGTTGATTTGGTCTGTGGGGGTGGAAAGATGTAAAATAATGCAGACTGTCGTCGACGTACAGTAGTCAGTGGTCCGTTAGTAATCATAGAAATACACATATTCTTAGAAAACACCGGGTGAATAAAAGACGATTTTTTTTTGTGTAAACAACGACAAAATGGATTCTTAAACTTCGTTACAAAAGTTGTGTTCTTATTTTTTTTTTATTGTATCTAAGAAATTGCTTTTACAATCGCACAAAAGCGCATTCAGCCGGGTATTGTCAAAACTTCCGGGAGGTTATTATTTATGTAGTATTGGTATGGTGGTACTAATGACAAAAAAAAAACATACACAAAAGTTACAGTTCATCTGGAACGGTGTTTTAGACACTGTCTGATATATTGAGAATTTGCTGCTTAGATGTATTGTACATTCTTCGATCATTTTGCAAAGCAACATCTTTTCATATATTTTTTAACATAGAGACGTAATGATGATGGACTTTACGAAGTATATGCATATGTATACGTCTTACAAAGGCACTTGTAGAAGACCGAATTTCAGACCTTTGTTGGTTGTCCACACATCACTTAAAAACAGCTAAATTGATCTTGATTGGGTGTTAGAGAAAAAAGTGGATCTTGTGGTTTAGCAATTTTATCCAATTTTACTTTTCCAATTACGAATAAACAGTATATCCCGACCGATTTATGCCAAAATTTTACTATTTATCCCAATATCAGAAGGTTCTGCCTTAAGGACCATAGAGCAGAGGCTTGTGGTCGATCTTTTTAAATATTAGGTGCCTAATTTATGGTGACATAAAATCCAATCAAATCCAATTCAACTCCTTCGGGTAGGGGTTAGAATATACCCGAGGTAGGCATGCCTGTCGTAAGAGGCGACTAAAATCCACCCTCCGTATACCTATTATGGCGTATACAAAAAACATGCAATGAACAAAACAAAAGATTTTAATACCCCAGGTGGCAGTCCAGGTAAACTGGAAAATCCACCCTCTTCGGAGGTCGGCTCTACGGATTCTGGGGAGAGCCACTTATTGCATCTTATAAATCCCTTCTCAAAAAGTGCAAGGGTATCTCGATCTCCACCAACAAGATCGAACGTCTCCGGAAAAAGAAGTCCGCCGGAAGCGCAAACGCGTGAAAAACGGGACTCAGCGAAATCTAAAAGCATTGAGGAGGAAAACGACGTACTCCGTACCAAGCTTAGCGAAATGGAGCTACTCTATCGTGAGCTCAAGAAAGAGGTAGATTTACTCAGGCAAGAAAATAATGCCCTAAAAAACACGTACCTACAAAAAGAGAATACAGTTAGCTCACATCGCTCACCTAGTCGCGAATACCAGACGGATGAAGAAGAGCTAACACGCGAAACGAATTGGGTCGAAAAGAAACGACCTAGCAAAAAACGGAAAGCTGGTTCCTCACCGGAAGTCGAGCCACAAAAAGATGAAAAGCGCAAGGAGGTGCAAAAAAAGCAACAACAACCAAAATTACGTCCTCCGCCACCGATAAACGTCGTTGGAATAACGGACTATAATAAGTTGCATTGCCTCCTTAAAGGAACACTGGCATCGAAGTTTAAGGTGACATCTCTGCGAAACAATATGTGGAAAATCAATGTCGATGATGTCGACGGTTACCGATCAGTATCTAAAAAATTGAATGCTGAAAAGATTCAGTGGTATACTTATGAAAATAAGTTAGAAAGACCACTGCGTGTTGTAGCAAGGGGACTCCACCCCTCGTGCACTAAAGAAGATGTAATGCACGACCTTCAAGGCAAAGGCTTTAAAATTCTTGATGCCGTCAATATTATCAAGAAGGAGAAGCAACAGTCGGAGGGAGATCATGAAAAATTGGTAAAGCGCGGACTTCCACTATTCATGCTTAGTTTTGATAAAGACGAAAATAAAGATATTATATTTGGTATCAAGACTATTCTTAACATTGTGGTCAAAATCGAACCTATGCGTAAGAGCTCCAGATCGATCCCGCAGTGTAAGCGCTGTCAAGGCTTCAATCATACGCAGACTTACTGCCAGAAAGAGCCGCGATGCGTTAAATGCGCCGGCAAACATCTCTCGGAAGAGTGTCATCTAAATAAGCAAACACCAGCCACCTGTACAAACTGCAAAGGAAAACATCCTGCGAACTATCGAGGTTGCGAAGTGGCGAAAGAGCTCCAAAAACGGCGCGATACGCTAAAAAATTCGATGCGTTCGAATATGAAACCAATCAAGAACAGACCCAAAATAGCTACGAAAAAAGCAGCGAAAGATAGAAATTCCGTCAATATTGACTTAAGATCGGTTAATGATAAAAAATCCGAAAGTAATAGAGATAAGGTGACAGAAGCAAAATCTCCGAATATTGGCGTGCAGTCTTATGCTCAAGCGGCGAAGACAGTTAAGAGTGCGTACACGACCGACAACTCACGGGAGATCAAAGCAAGAAACCGTCCAAACTTTAATGTAAAGACTCCTACTCAAGTTGCGACATTGAAAAATGGTGATAGAGGTAGTTCAGAAGATCATGTATCCAATGTTTTTTCCCTAATTCTCGCGAAACTTGAAGAGCAATGCAAAACAAATAAACTAATTTTCGAGAGACTAGTTGCACTAGAAAACAACATTCATAACACGCGCACTTCAACCCGAATATGAAAGAAACGCTTAAAATTCTTACTTGGAACGCCAACGGGCTCATACAAAGACTCGACGAGTTAGAAATATTTATACGAGAAAAAGATATTGATATATGCTTAGTCTGTGAAACTCATCTGACAAAGCAATCGAATATTAAGATAAGGGGATATAGCGTGTATCACGCCTTTCACCCATCGGAAAGAGCCAGAGGCGGATCATCTTTGTTTATAAAAGAATCTATCGAACACTCTGCAGAAATAAAGATTGAATTAGAAGCAATGCAAGTAAGCACGGTACGCGTTAGAAATAGACATTTTGCCTTCAACATTTCGTCTATATATTGTCCACTGCGATGTAAACTTGAAGAAAGTGATTTCACAAACATCTTCAACTTCCTTAAACCAAATTTTATTATTGGTGGCGACTTCAACGCGAAACACCCCTTCTGGGGCTCAAGGTACGCCTCTCAGAAAGGGAGAAAGCTTTATAATGCGGGTATGCAATACAGTTGTGATTTTCACTCGACGGGTAAACCAACATATTGGCCGACTGATAGAAATAAGATACCAGATCTGATTGATTTCTTTGTTGTTAAAGGAATATCTGGCAACTGTATAAAAGTTGAAGAAAGCTTTGATCTCTCCTCTGATCATTCTCCAATCATTATGACGATAAGCGAAGCTCTGATTAAAAAAGTACGACCGGCCAGATTAACCGGCGCGAAAACTAATTGGGATGGCTTTAAAAAAGATATTGAAGCAAATATTGAGCTGAGCGTATCACTTAAAACGCCCTATGAACTTGAAGTTGAAGTAGATCGCTTCGTCGAAATCTTACAGGATGCCGCGTGGAAGAATACTCCCAAACCAAAGAGAACCCCGGCCAGTTACATTCAAACTTATCCGCAGGAAATAAAAGAGATGATTAAGGAGAAGAGAAAAGCGCGTAAAAGATGGCAACAAACTCGGGCTCCGCAACATAAAGCCCATCTTAACCGCTTGTGCAACTCACTAAAAAGATCTATTAAAGACCTTAAGAATAATCAAATACAAACTTACCTAGAAAGCTTAACGGCAGAAAAAGATTCTAACTATTCGCTTTGGAAGGCTATAAAAGGTATTAAAAAACCTCAAATTCAAGCCGCGCCAATTAGGAAAAATCAAGACGAATGGGCCAGGCATGATAAAGAAAAAGCGCAAGTTTTTGCCGCCCACCTGGAAGAAACTTTCAAACCGTTTGATGGACAAGCTCTCATTGAAAATACAAATACGTCGTATATAGACAACAGCGTAATAAGAAATGCAACACTTACCGAACTTAAGGAAGAAATAAAGAAACTTAAACCTAAGAAAGCTCCTGGATACGATCTAATTACGGGAGAGGTTCTTAAAGCACTACCAAGAAAAGCTCTAATTAAGCTTCTGTTTATTATAAACGCCGCGATTAGACTAGAATATGTTCCCAGTCAATGGAAAGTCGCCGAAGTTATAATGGTCCTTAAGCCTGGAAAACCGCCGAATGAAAAAACGTCTTATAGGCCGATTTCGCTTCTTCCAATTATATCCAAAGTGTTCGAGAGAATATTGGTTAGGCGAATACAGCCGGTAATAGAAGAAGGGCATTTCATCCCGGATCATCAATTCGGATTCAGAAGTAAGCATTCTACAGTTGAACAAGTACATCGTATAACACATGTAATCGAAAAATCACTTGAAGAAAAAAAGATTTGTTCAAGCGTATTCCTTGACGTTTCTCAAGCCTTTGACAAGGTCTGGCACGAAGGCTTAAAGTTTAAATTACGACAAGTTCTGCCAGAGCACCTATATAATATTTTGAAGAACTACCTTACGAATAGGCTATTCCGCGTCAAATGTGGAAACGAATATTCTGATTTTAAGGAAATAATGGCTGGGGTGCCGCAAGGAAGCGTTCTCGGTCCAGTCTTATATCTATTATACACTCGTGATATACCGCAAGTAGAAGGCACTGAGCTAGCTACATTTGCCGACGACACTGCTATCTTGACAGTAGGTAAAACGGTCGAAGATACTACAGAAAAACTGCAAGAAGCTTTGGATAGAGTAAATGAATGGACAAAGATTTGGCGAATCGCACTCAACGAGACCAAATCTGTTCATGTAAATTTTACTTATAGGAAAATAAATAACTTGCCGATCTATTCGAACTCGGTTCAAATCCCGTTTGCAAACGAGGCTAAGTATCTTGGAATGACACTTGATACAAAGCTGAAATGGAAAACGCACGTAAAGAAAAAACGTAAAGAATTAGATAATAAATATAGAGAAATGTATTGGTTACTTGGAAAATATTCCAAGCTTAATATATATAACAAACTGCTTTTATATAAGCAGGTGCTAAAGCCCGTATGGACATATGGTATACAACTCTGGGGTTGTACCAAAATAAGTAACATCCAAATTTTACAAACCTTTGAGAACAAAGTGCTAAGGGGTATTGTTAATGCGCCATGGTATATCAGAAATAGCGATATCCACAGAGATCTTGGCATTAAAACAATCGAAGACGAAATCAAAAACTACGCGAGAAAGCATAAAAGTCGACTAGAAAGTCACGCTAATATAACAGTCCTCCAAGTTTTGGATGAAAGGAATTTACTTCGCCGTCTACAAAGAACCAATAAAATCCAATTGTAGATAAACTCGTTTCTCTTACTGCAGTCGACTCAGTAGCTCGATTCTTATTCCTTAACGTGGATAAACGTGTTGATCTTTCTGGGGTTGTTTCTGAAGCTTTGAATCGCACGTGAGCGTTATTTGGAAGCGCTGATTTTTCGTTTTTTAAGCAGACCGACCACATATAAGTATGATCTATTAGTTTTGGCACGTTTCTTAATGAAAAATCCCAAACAGTATCGTTTCATTATAAACTAACTTATAATATAACTATCACAACGGCATTTACAGTAGAAACCTAAGTGACTCTTCCCCAAATCTACTTACATAAAAATGTCAGTGTTATAGTAAAATGCTATGGTGAATAATTAAGTGACAAAGTGTGACACAATTAAACTCTTTTTGGATAAAAAGAAATAAAAATAAAAATAAAAAAATAACATTTCGCGTTTGGAGGGTAAAGGTTAAGTTAGATTAGCGTGGCAGGCTGCATACGAAGCAGCCTCACTTATACCAGCAAACGTCCGTTGTGGTACCCCATAAATCTATGATCCTCAGAAAGAACTACCCTTAAAATCCTAAGCTCTACTGGCCTTAGCTCTAATTGAGCTTGTTATAAAGCGCTGAATGCTGTAGAAGAAGCAGGCTCCTAAGTGCAATATTCTACCAGCGGAGAGAGCCTGGCGCGTATAAAGGAGGTGTACAGTCGAGAACGGATAAGCGGAAAACGGATAAGTGGAAAAATCGCATATGGGCAACAACTTTAGATGCCCCTAACCATTTCACGCGATTTCTATACAAATTTGTTCGTATAAGTGCAAAACGTTTAAGTGCAAATTCCTCATAAGTGAACAACTTTTCAAAACCCCGAATAAAGATTTCCACTGTTTTTAAAACGGATAAGTGCAAATGCAAATTTTGAATTTTTTGACATTAATAAAAAATTACAAACTACAAAAAAGTACAAATAAATAAATATTTGGTGCAACAGCTCTTTAAGTGCCAGGGAATAGCTTCTCGCAACCACTCATATTGTGCGCGTTATGCGGATACCTCGATTTACGTTATTTCGATTTACGTTATTTCGATTTACGTTGCCCGGTTTTTTACTTCCCATTTTCGATTAACGTCGTTACAATTTCGATTTACGTCCTTCCTTGAAACACAATTTTCTCACGATATTCCCTCTTTCTTTATTCTTATTTAACCGAGATGCACATCTCACCGATTTCGAGCACAATATCATTCGGAGTAAGTCTTTTCCAATCCATATGGACTGTACGAGTGTTGGATAATTTTGTTTTCGATTTACGTCACATTTTCTAGGTCCTGAAAACAACGTAAATCGAGGTATTCCTGTATTGCTCACACGAATTGAAGGGACCTACAGTTTAGTGCCGTATCCGAAGGGCAATTTGTTTTGAGAAGCTTTCTTGAGACAACAATAGTCTCGGATGTTTGTCAGACGTTCGCCAGAGGTGAGAGACCGTGAAAAAACTTGTTGGTGTTTTCTGGGATTCGAACTTGGAACCTCACGTGCAGTGGTCCGACACACTAACCAATTAGGCCACGGCCCCCCACTAGTAGTAGTATGCATTAATAATGTTATTTTGGATATAGTATCTATAATACATGGACGTATGTACAAATGTACATACATATACAGATGTACAATTATATACTTAACTCAAAATGGAATCTGATTTTTTTGTCTTTGTGTTGTTTTTGCCAATATTTTAGTTGTTCACTTTTTTTTAATAAAAGAATTCCAAATAGTATAAATAAATATATGTAGTTTCTTTTTTTGAGTGCGTAAATACTGTGTAAATACGGTGCACTTTACTCAGTAAGTACATATAAGTGCAAAAATGTGCACTTATGGATAAGTGCACAGACCAGATAAGTGCACAAAAATCGATGCCCGGACGTTGTGCACTTATCCGTTCTTGACTGTAGTATAGTTTTCTCCTCCTCCTCGTCAATGCAGCTTCTACAGAAGTCGCTTGCGAGGAGACCGAGCCTAATGGCATACCTTCCAATGACACAGTGCCTTGTAATGTCATCTACTTTATTAGTAATAAGCGCTCTGTTCTGTCTAATAATGCAATTTTGTTGCTTTCGATCCAGCTTGGGCCAGATCTATCTATTGATGAGGCACGTAGTGCCGTTTATCCATTTGCGGTTGGTTACGTTGACAGTGTCAAGCAACAGTTTCACTGTAGCGAAAGGCACACCGATATTCCCTTTGTTCGGTGAAATCGATAGGCTAGTGCCCTGCCTGGCGAGTTCATCGGCCATGCAATTCCCTGTAATGTGTCATTGTCTCGGCACCCAAATGCGGTGAATATTGAATTGCTTATCCATCTTCATATTTATTTCATATTTATTATTAATGTCCAAAAACACTTATAATAGACTTTAGTTATCTTTAAGTAATAAATATTGACATTTTTCATTGTGAAATTCAAATACTTAAATTTACTTAGAATTAAAATTATAAACGCATTTGATTTAAATGGTTTTTAGCAATGAGTTGTGCAAATTCATATTTTCAAATTAAAAAAAAAGGCAAAAAGAGAAGAAACAAAAAGTGCAATTTAAAGGAAAGGATAATTAGTTAACTTAGAGAGTATTTTCTGTATCTTTGTGCCCGCAAGGTGCCGAAAAAGAGTATCCCCATAATTGTTCGCATCGTAGAGCCTTCTCACGCTGAGAGGGAGTGCATTCCAGAGGCGAATGGCATGAACAAAGATTGGCGTTCCGAGACCTGATATGTAACATGCGGAGAAATCCGATTCCAAGAGCGGTTTGATTGAGAAAAATGAAGGATTTCGTATAAATAAGGAGGCTGTTTGGTGGTTATGATTCTGTGTAGGAAGTTGATTGTACAAAAGTCAAGATACTTGTCTAATGTATAACCAAGAATCTTATTACAGTAAGCAGAAACATGGTCATATCGCTTTAACCCATATACATAACGTATTATATTTTACATGCAACTTGTAGCTTGCGTTGTGTGAACGCGCTATTCCAACACAAAATTTCACAGCTGTACGATATTATTGGCACAAGTAACGATCTTGCCAACAATACCTCTGTATTTGTTAGTGTGCAGCTCGGCGACTGTGTAAGGTTCCTGAGAAAGCCATAAATTTTACCGATTGACGTCCGAATCTGGCTATCCCAGCATAATGTTTTACCAAACACCTAGATTTTTGGCTTTGTGGACGAATTCAATTTCCCTACTTTCAAGATATAATGCAGGGTGTGTCAAGATCATTTTTACTTATGTCAAGGCATTTAGATTTACTAGGATTTAGTGGTAAGAAATTCTCTTCAGACCACTTAAGGATTTTATTAAGATCTTCATTGTGTTTGTCAGTAGTATCTTCGATAAGACTTAGCTCACTACTTATGTACAGTTATACATCGTCCGCATACATATGTAACGATGAGTTGCGAAGAGTGTTCGGAAGATCATTAATGAAAATTGTAAAAAGAAATGAGCCCAAAATGGATGCTTGGGGGACACCCGCTGAAGTTGTAAGGAACTCGGATTGGACAACGTTTAGAAAACTGCTTGTTTACGGCCCGAGGGGTATGATAAAATAAAATTAGCAGCGGATGAGGAGAAAGCAAACGCCGTTTTTAATTTTCTTGCAAGGAGCCCGTGGTCAACCATGTCAAATGCCTTGGAAAAGTCTAATAATGTCAGGAAAGTAAAATAGCCTTTATCAATCGCTGCCCGTATATCATGCGTTACCTTAAGCAATGCTGAAGTGCAACTGTGATGTTGACTAATACCAGATTGATAAGAACAAAGCAAGTTGTTTTGTCGAAGATAGGCAGGCCGTTGAAAGTGGACGGACTTTTGCAAGACAGGTGCACTGCTTGTTACTTTTTTTTTTAGGACCGGAATGATCTTTGCTGTTTTCCAAGACATCGGGAAAGTAGATGAAGATATGATAGTGTTAAAGACGTGTGCGATTGGGGGAAGAATGTATCGCAAAATCATTTTTATGGAATGAAGGTGAATCCCATCGACATCAACAGCTTTCGACTTTATTTTAAAGATACTCCTAGTTCTAACAACATCAGTTTACTCAACTCTGGTAAATTCGAAGGAGCCATTAGATTCGATTAACGGAGATGGGTTAGCACTTGATGTCGATTGTATTTTAGCAAAGTCTTGATTCAGCTGGTTTGGATCAACATTATCCATCGTTGGATTCGTATTACCACACATTCCTTACTGGCATAGGTTCTTCCACAAGGTTTTGTTTGGAAGCTTATAATTAAGATGCTCACTAAAAAAAACTCCACTTGGCTTGTTTAATCTTTGAGCACACAATGTTTCTTAAAATTCTGAAAGATTCGAAAAATTCTGGGAGCCGGAAAAATTTCCATTTCCTATATGCAGCATCACGTTCATATTTAAGTCTAGTATATGTTCTGCCATAGCAAGAACGAGTTTTTGGCAGACGGCAGTGCCATGCCTAGTGATTTTAATGTACATTGATCATGTATTTACAATGTTCACATCAATAAAATCAATCTAATCTAATCTAATCTAATCTAAATCTAATCTATTTGAGTCTAAAAATATCAGGTGTAAACCAAGGATTGCTATTGTGTTCTACAAGCTTTGTTTATAGAGGAACATGGAAATCAAATAATTGGTTAACCACGCCTTGAAAGTAATCAACCTGTGCATCGGGAGATGTTTCGAAGAATGTTAACAACCTGTTAACACATTGCAAGTCTCGCTCAAAGAGATTCGGTTGTACATTTTTAAAGTCTCGAAAGGAGAATTTCAATGGTTCTTTACTACATGTGAAGCCAAAAGATGCAAATAACAGACCATGCTTGGAAAAGGCAGTAGCAGAAACTTGACTGTAAAAGGCATCCTGGATATCTCCTTGATTTTATAAAAATAAATCAAGGAGAGTACTGCTTGCATTAGTGAAGTATGTTGGAGTGGATGGATTTAAAAGATATAGATTTAGCGTCTTAAGCGTGTTAAGCGTCTTAACCGTCTTTAGCGTGTCAGTGAAAGATGACGAGTTTGCATTATCCAATATATTACAATCAAGATCGCCACAGACAATGGTTTTCCAGAAAGAGGATGAATTGTTTTCGAGGAAGTAATAGAGCTGCGAAAGATCGATGTAAATTTTAGGTAGGTATACGACACCAAGCAGGTATTTCCTACCCTCACTTAAAAATTCAATGAAACAATACTCGATGGGGCTGCCAGGAGGGTAGGTTGCAATTAGCTTAATAGGCAATGACATACGTACGTAGATGGCAACTCGACCACCAATTCTATTTTGCCTATCATCACGGAAGATTTTATAACTTGCCACTGAGTACATATTATCTGATATTTTGACGTCAAACCATGTTTCCGAAAGGCACACTACATCAACTTTGGAACGAACAAACAGACCTCCAAATTCATCAATTTTGTTCTTAGATAGACTTTGAGCATTAATATGGCATACTTTTAGTCCCATTCGTTGTGCACACAAGATATTAATAAGTATACGCAAGTTATCATTCGTACCATCGCCAATAGATGAAGCATTGCTGATATCACCCATAAGTGAAAACCAGAAATAAATGTCCGTCTAACGCAAGAAAACTCAAAACGGAAAACAAAAGGTACACCCTCAATCGACTACTTAGCAGGCGAAAAAAACACAGGTACAGAAAATACTTACAAGTTACAATAAATGAAATCGGGAGATAAAAATGTAAAAAGCGCAGGCTAAGTTACATTTCCCAGTTCATGATGACTCATAGCTACGATGACCATTCGTCCTCTTTTAAAGAGGACAGTCCTTTTTTTCACAATATATTGCTTTTACTTTTTTTTTCAAAAAGAGGACAGTACATTGTCCCTTTTTTAAAGTATCACATAAATATCCTATTCACATGATCAATATCGAATTTAAATTTTTTGCCCAACATTTTAATGTCAACAAATATATCACAATACAAGGTACGAACACTAAAATAATTTTTACTCTCAGAATTTGGCAGCACTGAAATTGTCTATTTTTATTTGTTGAGATGAAGTCATACGGTTTATCTTATTCCGTCATGTAATTGTAGACATAACAGAACAGAATAACAATAATCAGATTAGTTTTCACGTAATTCTTATGTGAATAGATATGTGTGCATATAATTATAGAAGCTTATTCGTTTTAGATATGCCAACAAAAAGAAAACAACAAAAACACTATTTAGAGACGCTCAAACATAAAAACGCAGTTGTGGCTAGCTGTTCAGTCAGCCATTAACAAACTTTTTAAGAAACGAACATTTCAATGATAAAGAAAAAGAGTTGGCTGTTGTTGAAGGTTACTTGGGCTTACCATTCCGTTCAGCACCATTATTCTTTTAGGATGATCAAATCACTTGAACTAAATGTGAAGCAATTATCAAAAATATTTTTGCACCTACTTCATTCAATTCGATAAAAACAGATTTAGCTCAGGCCAGCTGCATCACAGTGTATTTAGATTGTTCAAATTATGGACCTGTTAAGCTTTCAATGCCTGAGGCTGTTCTTATTTTAAAGGACTTAAAGTTAGACTTAGTGGAACGCAAGACGGAAGCTTTTTTGTCACTAATGGTTAAAAATTATTTATTTATTTTTTTCCGAGGGTAGGTGAAAAAAAACACTACCCTTCGATATAAATTTGTTAGACGTCGCAACTAAGTAATAACTTGTCAAGTAATTTTTCTATCATGAAATGAAAACGTTTGGCAGGTTACTTCCCACTGAAAGATCTCGCATGTTCCGCAATCTAGACGCGGTTAATCATTATCTCGCCAAGTCGAAAGGTTTCGTCCTTTCTAGTCGGCGCAATAAATTGCTCTTATCCAAATTTTTTAGGACTGTATTATTTACATGTCCGATTAGTTGGTTTCTGTGCCTTCTCGCGAAGCTTCTAGTTTCAGTTTCGATTGTCGGAATTCCGAGATCCGTGTGGATATCGTCGTTTCTACTATACCACGGTGCTTGGACAATTTCTCTTAGCAGTTTATTTTGAAAAGTTAGTAAAATATTTGCATTTGTTTTCTGGGTAGAACCTCAAAGTTGTATACGGTAAGTCCACACCGGATTTAGCACTTGTTTGTATAAAAGCAGTTTGTTCTCAGTACTGAGCTGGGAATGTTTTCCGAGTAACCAGTACATTTCTCTATATTTGATTTCAAGTTCTTTACGTTTCATTTTCACGTGCGAATTCCATTTCAGCCTTGGGTCGAGCGCATTCCCAGTTTAGGAAAATTGGCAAGTTATTAGTTTTCTTGTAAGTGAAATTCACGTGAGCAGGCTTAGATTCGTTGACGGCAATCCGCCAGTCCCTCGTCCATTCATTTGCATTACTCAGTGCGTTTTGCAGTTTTGCCTACTGCTAGGATAGCGGTGTTATCGGCAAACGTAGCAAAGATAGTGCCATTTTCTTTCGGTACATCGCGAGTATATAGCAAATACAGAAGCGGCCCAAGAACGCTTCCTTGCGGTACGCCGGCCAAAATTTCTTTGGGCTCGGAGTATTGGTGTTTTTTTCTGTAGTTTTTCCTCTCAACATATTTGTTAATACTAAAAGCATTCAAAAATCAATTGTATCTTTCAGTAGTAAGGTATCAATAACCATATCTCTGTGCAAGCTGTGCTAAATCATCAAAAATGAATGTAAATGTTTAACTATAAAAAGAAAATAAATATCTATCTATCTAATAAATTTATATCGAAGGGTGGTGTTTTTTTAGTCAGTAAGAATCTGACACTACTATGAGCCCGCGCTTGCTATTCTCATAGTGTCTATGGAAGATTTTTCACCTACCCTCGAAAAAAAAAAAAAAGTAATTCTATGCAGCTGGTCAATCCTCGAATGCTTACTTCTGAACCCAAACTTGTGGTCAGGGATAAGATTATTTTCTTCTATAACCGGTTGGAAACATCTTAGTAGTATCCTCTCGAAAGTTTTGCATATGACTGGAAGAAGCGAAATTGGTCTATACGATTTTACCTCATCTGGCGGTTTTCCTGGTTTTAAAGCCATAATGACTTTCGCAACTTTCCACGTGTTTTAATCTGAGCCCAGCATTTACAATATGCATAAGCTAAATCAATGCTTTTCTAGGTAAAACTTTTAGAATTTCTCCGGTAATCAAATCATAACCAGGAGCTTTCTTAGGTTTAAATTCTTGATGTCATGTTTGAGTTCCCTTAGCGTTGCATCTGTGAGTGTTAAATCGTCAGATGGTAAATCCGGCCTATTGATGTTATCGTAAACCACTTGACCATCGTACGGCTTAAAGGTTTCTTCCAGGTGGGCCGCAAAGACGTCGGTTAAAAGTGCCCTTTCCAAGCTAGAGTTGACTTGTAACATTGATGGATTAGTTTTCAAAGAAAAAGTAATTTATTTCTATCAAACCTGCATTGAATATTTAACTCAATGGGGCGGAGAGTGTTGGATGGAATCGACCAAAAATGCTTTGCCTGTGGATGATTGGCGTGCATACACTCTTCCGCCTAGCGTGTAGACAGAAAAAAGCTGATTTTGTTGTTGTAGTTCGTGAGCTTTCCATCATTGATAAGATTATGTTTAGTGAGACTTTCGCTGACAGGATCAGCTTGTCTGACTGTAGTTTCTTGTTAAGAAACAGGTGGCAATTATGGCAGTTTTTGAATTGTAGGTTAGGTTAGGTGAATACCTTTTCAAAAGGCTGTCCACCAGGCAATCACGCAATACGTTAGTATGGGCCTGACGACATATGTATACATAGACCCAGTATGTAAGTCGTGGCATTAGTCCCCATTTGTTTCCTATTGCTTTCTTATAGCAGTATAGAACTGTAGTCGATTTCTTAACGCGATCTAGGATATTGGAATTCCAGCTAAGTTTTTTGTCGAGAATGAGACCCAAATATTTGGCTTTATCAGCGAGTGTCAGACTAGTGCCAACAAATGTCGGAGGGTCAAAATGCAGAATTTTGTATTTCTTAGTGAAGAAGATCAGGTCTATTTTTTGTGGGTTGACACCAAGACCATCCCTTAGTTCATTTCGAGGGCTCAGAGAGAGCGTTTTGCAAAAGATCTCTGAGCGTATTGAGGTGCTTTCCTAAGATAGCTATAGCAATATCGTCCGTATAAGCAATTACCTTACAGTCTTCCCCTTCCACGGATGCAGCATATTCTGGGGCTTCGCAGAAACGCCAGCGCACCTTCTTATGGAATGTGAAGCACTGAGCCACAAAAGAAGACATCACCTAGGTGCATATCTTCTATTTGAGATGGATCTACCTTCGCTGGATTCACTTAAAATTCTTCGGTTCATCAAAGCAGCTGGACTGGAGAAAGTACTCTAGACCGTTTATAGCATTAACTTGTGCCTTAGTTTGGAGGGCACAATAGATTTGATTAAGGTCGCAGTGCACTTCATTAACACTTATATATCTATATCTACCTATCTATTGGTGCGGATTCTTTTACTGACTTGTCTTCATTGATATGAAAGCTTGAGCCTGAACTTTTCTTCAGACTAACATTTATATCTGAGTTGCTGATGTTCCTGGCTTATGCTTCGATCCATATTGCGATAAATGTGATAAAGCACGTTTCATCTCCTTATTTTTTAATCGTCTTTCTTGCAGCTCTTCAAGTCTGGTCTTTTCGGGACTATCTGTATACTTACCTGGCTGTAGTGGCTTTTTCTCTTGTCCAGTTCCTTCAACTTTTGGATATGTTCGAATCATTTCCGGTGTTATCAAAACTGCAAAAGTAGAGGCTTTTAATTTAGGTGGCGAATTTAGCTGTTTAAATGCAGATGCTTTTAAATTTACTGGATATGTCGGCTCTGCTTCTGTATTCTCAATTAGCGTTGCTAAGGTTTCTGTTGCATACAATTTTGTGTGTTGCTCTTTCTTATCTTACTGGCGTCAAATATTTACTTGAGTACACGCAAAATCTTCATCTGTGAGTGCTAGCTTGTTGAAAGACCATATTCCTGATTTAGTGAGCCCAGTCGCAATATTCTTTGCTGTAAATGGTTCATAACACGATGGCTGTGATAACGACATCAATCATCGCGTATGTGTAGGGTGAATGAAGTGACGGGAGAACTGCGCTATATTCTATGAGCGAAAAACATCCCCTACGTTGAAATGATGGCTCTACGTATATACTGCAGTTGTGCATCCAACGCTCGTATACGGTTTAAAATGTTGGACAATGTACAAAAAAAATGAAATTAAATTAACGGCAGCTGAGATGAAGATGCTTCGAATAACAGCAGGAGTTGCAAAGCTTGGTCGAATAAGAAGTTCGACGATCCATGGAAACCTTCACGTCAAAGAAACCACCTTGTTAAAAAGGCAATATCAATGAACGCTCAAAAGACTTCGCGAAAAAATGGCAGTTCTATAAATGCATGGATCACACAAATCCAATGACACCAGCATTTCATTTGCATCAGCAACGAAGTGATCCAAAATCGGAAGGCCTACCGATATTTTCTGAGGTCAAACAGGCGAACTCTACAGTCAGATCAGTAGAAATGCAGTGAAGTGGGAATGTTATGATCCCTTCTCAGATTATAAACTCACCGAAATAGAATGAAGAAGAAGATAAATGGAAGATATTACGTACATGCAAATTTCTGCAATATGGCAAGGCTTGTACAATTTATGATCAGATTTTACGTATACCTATTGTAATAACTACATGATTTAAATTTAGTTTAGTTAACGGCAGGGTTTTAATTAATTTAGCTGATTTTTGGACACTCGTATCTGGGAAACTATTCCACCCAGATCTATGAAATTCAGAACACTGTTTCGTATTAGTAATCTTAAGCTTATTATGAAAACGCAGTCCTGTCAAGTAAATAACAACAGAGACAGAGGGGGCCGAAAATGGCGGAAAATGATTCGTACTTTTATTGCAGTCGGTCGGTTTTGCGAGAACTTGGCCTGACGCACTCTGTGCGCTTAGATATAAGTCCATTTTGCATTACTTTTCGGACAGGATCATAGTCATGTTAAGCTTTTTCGGCATCGTTGTCTATACTCGTATATCTACTTATCTGATCTGATTACCCTCGCCGAATATACTCATTTTCTCCGTATAGAAAGTAACCAGCAGAAGGAAAAAAAAGAATTAAAGCATTATCTTTTCAAATTTTCCAGCTCAATTCCAGAAAACAATTCAGTCCTTACGTTGTATAATCAAAAGGAAATTATATCCATCTGTAAACCTTACAGAACGAAGTACTTTACAAAATTTTAATCCATTTCCTAGACAATCTGAATGAAATTCTACTCCAAATTACGAATGCATCGCTGTCAGACAATGCCGATAACCACCAAGCAAAAAGAAAATAAAGCAAAATTTATCCCTACAGCAAGCAACTTGGTCGAATGAATTTACCCGTGCCCAGAATACTCGTAAAAAGCAAAAAAGAAACAGCATTAAGATTCAAAATCGACTCAAGGGGACGACCAGTACCGGAACCACTCCTTTGTCATGTAAAATACTGTGACCAGCTTCTGCTGTCAGTTTCCGTTTTAACGAGTGTAACAGGAAAAAAGAAATATGTAACTCGGTTGATTATTCAGCTACCATAGTGAAACCGCAATTTGTAGAAGTAGTACAAATTTCAGTCCACTGATGATGTCGGCCCCGTTGCTGATTTAGCAAGAATTTTGGTGACACTCATTGGACATCATTTCCGTCGGACATGGAACAATTAAATTTCAAATGAATTTTCAATTGTTCTCCGTTCTGGTAATGGCTCTCTCTCTTCGCAAACATAAAAATATGTCCGGCCAAATGAATTGAAAAAAATACTTTGCGCTTTTAAATTTCACAAAATTCATTAGGTTTGCAGTTTAGATAGATTTGTGGGTCAAGTTGGAGTATATTTTCATTCTGAATTCGTAAGGCACTTTAGTAATAATTTGGAAATATACTCGTATATTTACCATGAAAACCATTTCCTGGATGAAAAGTTTTTTAAATTAAAAAAAAAAAAATAAAAAATAGCCGAAAATGTGTCTTTATTTGAACGAGCAATTCATAATATTAATATCTGAAAATCGGGCACATACAGCGGCTGTTCTTTATGTCATCTGCCCGTCCATTTCTGAGTCACATTTTTGAGCATAGCTACATATATGTCACGAATAGTGAAAACAACGTTCGCTTCCATTGGTTACTAATTTAGCAGGGTAAGCCAATAGCTTTACGTAACCCCACAGAAAATAATGATAATAATAATTATCCCCAAATTGTTCCATAAGTCGATGATTTTGGGCAATAGCGCCATTAAAACGACATCATCCGGATTAATGTTATCCATATTTTCAAAGAAATATTTATTCATCGTGATCCGATAACGATTTTAACCGTTATGCAAAGTCCAGCCCATTTTTGAAGAAATATTGGGCTCTGTAGGCCTCTTCTGGATTGGTCTCATTCCATATCCGACAATTTTGCTTATTAGCAAACCCCATCTCGTGATTTTAATTCTTGCACCAGCAGAATTTTGTATGGATGTAGCCAAAAATCTTTACGCACAATTTTCCACGTAGATAACAGACACAGCTCCAACTACTGCGACCGACGACGAATAAATAATTTTTTTTAATATCTACCATTAATATCTACCCTACCTTAAGGCCGTTGGTTAAGCTCAGATGGAGCACAGTCAACGTTCTGTGCTCTTCCATGATATTGAGATCTAGTCGTCTAGACCAATTAGAATTTTTTCTCTGATCTGAAAGTTCGTTTTGTCGCTTTGAGTGTTCCACCAATCAGCGTTTTTCAACAGATAATAGGGTCTTCTTATGTATATGTATAAGTATATAAATAGTAGGCGGGTGCACAGAACATAAGTGGGATTTAATCCACTAATCCCGAGCGCTTCGACGGTCGTTGTTTTCCGTCCATTACACTTGTATGTATTGTACAAATTTTCTAATGTTAGGTAGATGTCTAGATACATACCTTTGTGTATGTACAGCTTTTAAATGTGAGTGGCTTGATACACTTTCTTTTTTTCATAATTTGCGCGCACTCAAGGGGCTATGAATACCCTTAACGTGTTTACACACAGTGCGGGCGTTTGAAAGGATAGATTGGGAGAGAGAGAAAGATTTGGTGTAGTGGGTTGAAGCTCAGTTTACGCTTCAGAAAAACTCCGAGGGTGGCGTCCAGATACTGGGGAGATTTTTGTTATTTTCTTGTCTTTGCTTCTGATTCACAGTATTTATTTCCCGATAACCGATGTCATAGGCAAATCATCAGCAGCACAACGAAAAATTCTTTTAGCCATATGACCAAGCTACTGCCAATGTTATGCCTTCGCAGTAGTGTTCACACAAGCTTTCTCAATTGATCGAACTGACTTTATACGTATATTTCATGAGAAATAAATAAATCCTTGCTGACTGGAACCATGAACCATTAGCTTGACAATTAACGACGTTACCACTACACCATTGCCACCCCCACCATACCAATTCAAATTGCATTGTCCTTTTCAGCCTTCCCACTATGTTTGCGTTGTCTAAAAGTTGTTCTACCTTAGTGTGTAGTGTACTGCTGCAGCCTTGATTCGTGCCTTCGTGCATTTTTTCCATTTTCATTTGGGACAAATTCTACTAGTAAGTCCCTGTGGAGGTCATAATTCCTTATGTACAATGTTGTATAGACGATATGCATTAACACTTGGTTTTGAAATCTTTGGACGATGTTTGTATTAGTCTTTTTTGTATAGCCCCATAGTTGACTATCATATCACCATATTAAATTCAATGATTGCTTATATGCATTGTATAATAAAAGCTTATTGCAGATTGATAGTGGTGAATCCATTCCATTAGTCAATATATTTTTCTGAAGTTTATTTCCAATTCCGTTCGTTTTCTTTGTTACATGCTTTTTCCATCTTAACTTAGCATCTAAGGTCAATTCAATACATTTTGCTGTATTCGTTTATGGTACTACTTTTTGGTTGATAGGTACCGCAATCTGTTCTTCTGTTAGTGAAGTTTAGGTGTACTGATTTGTTTTCATTCGCCATTGTATTGTTCAATTATGAATTTTGTTTTCTGCTGATTGCGGCTTCGGTGTTGATTCCTTCCTACACCTAGGATTGAAGCCTCGTCAGCAAATGTAATATTTTTTTTTACCTCTGGGAGATGACTAGAATATGGGAGATACAGAATGGGGCCCAGTACGCTCCCTTGCGGAACTCCTGCTCTAATTTCCGTTAGTTCGGATTCGCATCTTCCTGTTTTATTCTGTAAAACCATCCGCTTAGATATGATTCTAGAATTGCAGCATTTTGTTTTGGTAGGAGGCTTTTAATTTATTGCTTAATCCTACATCTCAAACTTTGTCAAAGGCCTGTGCTACGTTGAGAAATACCGCAAAATAGACCTTTCTCTCTTCCAATGCTTTTTCTATGATATTAATTATTCTGTGGACTTGATCAATTGTTGAATGATGTCCTCTTAATCCGAACTGATAATTTGGAATTACATTTTTTTGTTCTATGATGTGATTGAATTGTTTAACAGGTAGTTTTTCGAAAAGTTTAGATATAATTGCCAGTATTGAAATTGTCCTGTATGATAACGCTTCCATTGGTGTCTTTCCGGGTTAAGTGATCATTACTACTTTAGCCACTTTTCAGAGGCTAGGAACTTATTTCATTCTAAAAGTAATATTAATGAAATTCGTAAGTTTAGTTTCAGCTTTCCTTCGTAACTGCCTCAATATTTCACCGGTTGTAAGATCATAGCTAGGCCATTTCTTTCGAATTGATGTTATATCATTATATATTCGCTTGGAGTCGTATATAATTCTTATTTCTTCACTTTCTTCTCCAGTTATTTCCACAGGAATGTATATTTCTGATCGCTGTATGGTTGGAATACATTTCTCAGGCAATCGCATACGATCGAATCGAAGGGGAGGACGAAGTGGTTTGATGAAGATTGTAAAGCGGCGAGAAAGAGATCTTTTGGATGGCTAAGAGCATTTTGACAACATAACAACTTCGGTTTTAAAAGTCTCTATATTGAATCAAACAACTTTTATAAGAAAATCTGCAAAAAAAAAAAATTGATTCTAAGAAACTGAGGCATTAAAGCTCACATATTGTAGAGACGCAAAAGAATTTTGGTCACGGGAAAAGTTTACAAATTAGTGTCAAGTTAACTGCGGTCTCATTACAAGAGCATTTTACAAAACTTCTCAACCCAGTAACCGTGACGCCACCTATTCTATATGCAAAGCCCTGGTTTGCTGATGCTGTTCTAGATTCTTTCTTTACTCTTGAAGAAGTTCTTTTGACAGCGAACAAACTCAAAGATGGAAAAGCACCAGAAGCAGATAGAATTTTTGTAGAGTTTTTTCAAATATGGAACGATGGTTCCTATAAGAAAACTTACGGATGCCTACAATAGAATATTGGAGACTGGAAATATACCGCTTCAGTTCAAGGAATCGATTATATTCCCAATACACGAAAAATGAGACATATCAGATCCAAATAACTACCGCGGAATATCGTTTCTTAATGCTTTATACAAGGTGTTTGTGTCACTCTTAAACAATCGGCTTTGTGAGTGGATAAATTAAAATAAAAGGCTTAAGAAATCCCAGACGGGTTTCGGAGCGGTTATTCGACCGACGACAACATCTTTGTCGTACGAAGCATTGCGGGAACATTCCTCGAGCAAAAAAGGAAGTTGTGTGCATTTTTCGTCGATTTCAAGGCAGTTGATAGAAAAGCGTTATTTTATAAGCTGAATGACAGCAAAGTTTGGAAAGGTCTTAGAAAAACTGTATGTTGAGAACTATTCAGCCGAACGGAGCCGAGATATCGGAAGGGTTCGAGACAACAATGGGAGTTAAACAAGGATGCTCCCTGAGTCCATATCTTTTTTCTCAATTTATTGCCGATCTAACTGACTTTCTACCAGGTGGGATAGAGTTTGCCGGAATATCAATTAAAGCCCTCCTATTTGCGGACGATATTGTCCTCTCCGCACGTTCACCTGAAGCTCTTCAACTTATGATCAACCGACTTGATGTGTACTCTCGGTTGAGGAACTTGACGGTGAATCTGTACAAACTAAAAGTGATGGTCTTTAAAAAGGCGGCCGTCAGAATGTTAAGGAATGAGAAATGGCATTTAAATAGTGAACCTATTGGAATTGTAAAAGACCTTAAATATCTTGGTGTCATAATACCGAGCAATCTGAGTATGTAAAGCTACTTAAAAGATAGACTCTTAAAAGCTAGAAGCGTGATAAGTGCTGCTTGGAAGAAATGCTTCTCAAACAAGCTTATAGCCCACACCGTAAAATACAAGGTTTTCGTAGCAATGGCCGAAACGGTGATGATGTATGCAACTCAAACGTGGGGACATAATAAATATGAAACGATAGGAAAACTTTTAAGATTTTCTGTTAAAAGATGTTTTCAACTACCAAAAAATACTCCAAATTACATGATAACCATCGAAACCGGGTTGGCACCGCTATACATCAAAACGCTCAAACTACACGTGGAGTATCTACTGAAAATATTTAATACGCCGGAGGGAATATTGCCCCAAATTGTAGCCCTATATACAATTGGAAAGAGAAAGCTATGGTTTGGGAAACTAAACGAGCTTGCAGACTATTGCGGCACAATCTTTGACCTTAGCCTGCAGGGAAGTAGCGGTGGGGATATTGAAAATTCACTTTTTGATCTCGTCACAAAAGTAGATTAAAGATATAGATTAGACTGTATCAACAAAGCTACTTTTTCTGTGCATAGAGTAACTTACAGAGTTCTGCAACACAATTGATGCGAACGGAATTGTTTTCGATCTGAACATAGTCAGAAATTAATTTCAGCTATATTTAAAATGAGGGGAGAGCTGGTAAGGTTAAACTTTATCCCTCACCGTGAGGATTAACCAATTATTTGCAGTCTTTGTAACCTGTCAGTGAGAGAAGACGTTGTCCATTTCATCGGAATATATCCGATCCTGAAAGAAGTCAGGAGAACATTTCTTGGCAGCGACCTAAAAACTGAAGCAGAAGTACTACCGATCCTAAACTGCGAGGGTTATGCAAACCAGCTTTATAACTATTATAAGAAAGCAATTGCATATAGAAATCGAATCTTGAATGAAGCCTTTTAAAACTTTTTTATTTTATTTTATTTTTCTCTTCTTGAATCACTTTTTTTGTTATTAAAAAACTACCATTTACTTTGTAAATTAATGTCAATCGGGTATGCCATGCTTTAAAGATTTAAAAAAAACAATGTATGTAAATTGTACTTTTTTGGAAAGCAGGTAATAAATTAAATCATCTATCTACATTTCTCAAGTATTTTGAGAATATTTTGGCTTTGTGTTCGTTACTTCTAGCCCATTTTACTTCAATTGTTCTGATGGGTGGTATCTACATAATTGACCTTTTAATGTCTTTCTTTATTTTCTACAGCGAATAACCAGTTGTTTTTCCGTTGTTTAATCTTTTAAGATAATCTTTGACTGAGTCCTCTTTTAATGTTCTAATTTCTCTTTTTAACTGTTAAGTGTGATTTTCAGTTAGGTTTTGTCTTGAGGGCTTTAGTCTGCTTTCATATGCTTTCCCCTCGTCTTCTATCCGCAATAAGTCCTCTGATTTCCCTGTGATAGTTGTTCCCATTAATTTATCTTTTAATTTCTGGTATGTTAATTATATATTGTACATATGATCAACAAATTTTTCACTTCTCTTTCTAGTCATTCACTATTATAGCCACGCTTAATTCGGGGGTGGCAATGGTGTAGTGGTAACGTCGTCAATTGCCACGCTTATGGTTCATGGTTCCAATCCTGACGTCAGCAAGGATTTATTTATTTCTCATGAAATACGAGAACATAAAGTCAGTCCGATCAATTGCGAAAGTTTGTGTGAACACTACTGTGAAGGCATAACACTGGCAGTAGCTTAGTCATATGGCTGGACAAATTGTTCTGTTGATGATGATTTGGCTATGACATCGGTTATCGGGAAAAATATTCCCTTAATCAGAAGCAAAAAGACAGAAAATAACCACAAATCTCCCCAGTTATCTGGACACTATCCCCGGATTTTCTGTGAGCATAAACAAGTGTGGTTCAAATAACTACACCAAATCGTTCTCTCTCTCTCTCTCTCTCTCTCTCTCTCCCTCTCTCTCTCTCTCTCTTTCTCTCTATCTATCTATCTATCTATCTTTTCCAACACCCGCACTGTGTGTAAACATCTTAGGGGTAACATGGCACCATTCACTCCGGGATGGAGTTAAGATTGTTGAACTCGTCAATTGAACATAATTCAATTATATAAATTTGGATCTACCTGCACATTTTCGTTTTCAGCGATGATTTTCTCTTCATTATACACATTCTTTCAACGTGTTGGTGTTATTGTATTTCATCATTTAGGGTATGTATGTGGTACGAACGATGAACGATTTTCAAAGAAAATTTGGCCAATTTAGTAGTGTTGTTATCCAGTTCAAGTCGTCATCTCCATCGTAAGTTCTAAATTTTTAAGCAAACGATTTAGCCCACGAAAATTGCTGAGAGAAAGTTAGAAATTTTCGATATTATTATTTTGTTTTAATGTGGAGTCGTGATGTAGATGTAGATGTATGGTTTTTGAAGTGCATTTATATTGCGACCTTCATTAGATCTATTGTGTCCTTAACTAAGGCTCTAGTCGATGATATGCTCGGCTTCGAACACTTCCCCTTGTCCAGCTGCTTTGATGAACCTGAGTATCTGAAGTTGATCCAGCGAAGGTAGATCCGTCTCTGATAGGAGATTCAACATCTCCTGGTACCCAGTAGGGAGTTACTTTATTAGGCTGTTCCAGTCTGTTAATCTTGGTCAGGCTGACCATTCTGAGTATCTAGTCCTGAGCCTTTCCACGCCTGTTCCAGTGCATGTATGTACCCTCAATCCATCCGTGTACCATTTATTAGTATTGCTCATTTGTACGTCAAATGTTCTCTCAAAACAGTCTTTTTGACCATTATCGTCTCTGGGCCAGTCCAGAAGCTGCACCGATTTGGATAGGGTTTTTCGCTCTTTGCTTGCGATGCATTTATTTTTTTTTCCGATGTCCTCTTTGATTATTCTTAATATGGTCTCCTTTTCGATTCTTTGTAGCACTATGTGAAGCGGACGTAGTCGTACGATCACCTCCAGTGCTGTTGTAGGACAAGTTCTCATGGTTCCTGTCATTCAGATGCAGGCTAGTCCTTACACTTTATCTAGGAATGTCCTCGTCATTTGCTTGTTCTGCTGATCCATGCCACTGCACTATGTATATGGGCCTAACTATCAACATGTACAACCGCCTCTGAGCGGATGTGCACCCCAGGTCTTACCTACCCGAGATGTCCATGCACAATACCAATATATGTGCTCTAGTGGCTTTGATTGCTACAGTTTCTACATGTTCCTTCAAGAGGAGTTTGCTATCTAGTGTCATGCCTAGGTTAGGTTAGGTAGATGGGTGCCTTGTGACAAGGAGTCACTGCTCACTCAGACCAACAGTACGGGTCCATTGTGCCCAATCATTTAACCCTGGAAACGCTGTAAAGAAAATCCGCCGTTAGAACCACCCAGAAAGTGATATGAATCTCAGGAGGCCCGCTAGCTCAACACTACCCAAGTCCTCCAGCTCCGAGAAGAAGTAACTACCAAGAGTCCTCATTCTTCTGACGGATAGGGCAGGACAGTCACACAACAGGTGGCGAACAGATTCAATTTCTTCTTCGTCCGTGCAGCTTCTGCAATAGTCATTATGCAGCACACCGAGTCGTTCCGCGTGAACGCATATGGCACAATGTCCGGTAATTATGCCAGAAATGACCCGTGCGTTATAACGACTAAGTTTTACCAGAGAGGTTGATCTCTTCTTGCTGTAGGGCGATCATAGCGCCCTGGCCTTATCGCATGTTTCCAGATGAACCCAGCGTCTGTTTGCTCGACCGGTGGCTTCATCCTCTATTTTTTTCCGCAAGGAGCTGATCGGGATTGCTACAGAGGGGAGGGCCCGCGATAAGTGCAGCGCCGACCCTTTCCTAGCAAGCTCGTCCGCCCTTTCGTTACCTTCGATATCCATATGCCCTGGTACCCAGCAGAGGGTCACCTCATTGGCTCTGGATATCTCGTTTAAGAGTGATTTACAGCTTCTCACGAGCCTCGACCTAACTACGACAGAGTCCAGAGCCTTAACGGCTGCCTGGCTGTCTATATAGACAGTGATCGTTTTGCCAACGATATTACTCTCGCGTATAATTTCCGCAGCCTGTATAATGGCTGCGACCTCGGCCTGGAAGACGCTGCAGTCGTCGTTTATTCTAAAGGAGCGGTTTATTCCTAGGGCCTCACAATAAACCCCGGCTCCCGTGCCAACGTCCATCTCAGAACCGTCGGTATAGAGAGCCAACTACTTTTTCTTCATGGTTCTACGATTCTTCCAGTATATTCTATCGGGAATTCTTGTAGCGAATCTCCTTTCGAATGCTAGCGTCGGATTCATGTGATCAGTTCCCGTCAATCCGCTGGTTATCCCCCATCGGGACAGAATGGAGGCATGGCCGTAAAGACTTGATGACCACAACCGGCCGTCTCTCAGTCTTACAGCGGTTTTAGCCGCCAAACTGCTGCAGTATATGTCAAGCGGAATGAAACTAAGCATGGTTTCCATTGCCGCCATTGGTGTTGTTCTTATTGATCCCATGACACCGATGCACGCCGCCCTCTGGATTTTGGTGAAGTTTGAAAGCAGGTATTACCTCTCAAGTGCCGTCCACCATACAAGTGAGCCATATGTGAGAATGGGTCTTACCGCCGTGTATATCCAGTACACCACAGCCGGTTTGAAGCCCCACGTATTGCTGAAAGCCTTTTTGCAGGAGTAGAAAGCTACGCTTGCTTTTTTAACGCGTTCGGCAATATTTTTCTTCCAGTTTAGTTTGGAATCTAAAACGACGCCCAGATACCGAGCTGAACTTGAAATACTTAGTTCAGTGCCACCAATATTTGGGGGTCTGAAGGTAGGGATTGATCTCCTCTTAGTGAAGAGAACTACCCCCGTCTTTGAAGGATTCACTCCCAGCCCTTTGCTGTTCACCCAGTTGTCCACTAGTTGTAGCGCTAAATTGAGTCTTTCACTTAGGACTGGAGGAAATTTTCCCGAAACCAGGATAACGACATCGTCCGCATAGGCCGTCACGTTGAAGCCGTTTTCCTGGTTACATCTCCTTGCGTTGAAGATATTATCCTTGATTGAAGCATCTGCGCAATTCAGTTGCAGAGGCCGGTGCTGACATGTGCTCTGTACAGACTGCTCAGGATTGCGTTAGAGCTTACGTTGTTGAACGCTCCTTCAATGTCCAGGAACGCCCCAAGAGTGAACTCCTTGAAGTGGAGGGATCTTTCTATGCTCGATACGACCCGGTGGAGGGCCGTGTCTACCGTTCTGCCGCAGATGTATGCGTGTTGTGATTTAGATAGGTAATCATCGCCGATCACACCTCTTATATATACATCTATCAAACGTTCCAAAGTTTTCAGCAAAAAACACGATAGACTGATAGGTCTCAGGTCTTTTGCGTTTGTATGGCTCGCTTTTTCCGCTTTGGGAATGAAAACAACGCGCACCTCCCGCCATGCTTTAGGAACATAACCTAGCTTAAGGCATCCTGTGAAGATACGTTTGAGCCATGGAATAGCAATATCGACTGACTCTTGCAGCATCACAGGTCGAATGTTATCCATTCCTGGTGCCTTATATGGAGCAAATGATTTAATTGCATACGCTATCTTGTCATCATCTATTATATAACCCACCTCTTCCGCACTTATTCCCGATGTCGTCTCTGGAATGGTTAGATCATCTCCAGAGATTGATGTACATCCAGGAAAGTGAGTACTCAGTAGCATATCCAGCGTTTCCTCGTGTGATTCTGCCCAGGTGCCATCGCTTTTCCTGATATTGGATTCCGGCGTTGGTGTCTTGGCCAGGACCTTCCTTAGGCGGGACGCTTCGTTTGTTAATTCTATAGATACGCAAAAAGACCTCCAAGAGTTCTTCTTTGCGAACCTAATCTCTTTCTTGAAGAGCTTCACGCTTTCTTTATAGGTGAACCACTCGACGACCCCCTCCTTAGCGAGGTTCCACCCTACTCTTGAAATACGAATGAGTTCCGCTATTTTATCGTTCCACCATGGTGGACGCCTTTTACCGCTAAGCCTACTAACCGGACAGGACTTCTCGAAGGATCGCGTAAGGGAACCAGTCAGTGCATCGACTGCATTGTCAACTGCTTCAGTCGAGTCGAGGTCCTCAGTGAGGTGATACACTGATTTCCTCAGTTCTCTCTTGAATTTTGACCAGTTGGCCCTACGCGGATTTCTGAAAGTCCCACTCCCATGAGTAGTAAGTTATTGCTTGAAGAGTATCCAACAGTGGTCAGATAGTGACGCCTTGTTGGAGACTCTCCAGTTAACAACTTCAACAGAGCTCTGGCCAGAAATAAAAGTTATATCCACGACTTCCCTTCTATTAGACGTTACAAAGGTGGGGTCATTGCCTCTATTACAAATAACAAGATTGGTTTCAAGAATATAATTAAACAAAACTTCGCCTCTAGCATTGATGTCGGTGCTACCCCACAGAGTATGGTGGGCGTTGGCATCACATCCCAAAACTAAGTTTTTCTCACCTTTTTGAGACGCTGATATGAGCGACCTCAGATTTTCCGAGGGGACATTGATGCCGTCATCGTAGGGTAGGTACGCAGACGCCACCGTGCAGTTTCCATTCACCCCTCTCACGTTTACCACTGTCAAGCCGCCGGAGCTGAAATGAGATAACATTAGTATGTTTAAACTCTTTTTGGCCACGATACACGTCCTAACCTTGCCAGCGTCGCTTCTGTAATATACATTATAGTTTTCTGACCCTAATCCCATCACGCGATTGTTATGAATCCACGGTTCCTGGATTAGGGCCAGATTCAGCTGCTCCTCCATGAGGAGCAGCTTCAAGTTGTCGGAGGCGACCACACTATGATGAAGATTGATTTGCACTACCTGCATCGGTTGTCGCAATCTCAACTTCCATAGCGTCAGTCGCCCCATCGTTCTCCGCACGTTGAGTCCGCTTTAGGAGCTTTAGAGTTACCGTCCCGCTCCATAGCACAACCTCAACTGCTTGTCTGCCAGAAGTAAGGCCGGGGGTTCATTCATAAGAATGATGAATCCCTTGGTCCCATTCTTCGCCTCTTCCTCCCCGACGACCTCCCAGCCCTTCATATCAGTAGAAGGGTTCTGGGCTTTTAGGAAGCCAAGGATCTCTGTTTTGTCCACACCCCAGTCAGGAACACAGAGCCTTCCCTTGGGCATGGTGGGTATCCCCTCTGGGGGTACCGCTCGCAATGCAACCCCCTCCCAGAGTTTAAAACCGCGAACCGTGGCCTTCACGAAGTCAAGCGATAACTGATCCTTGCAGTCTATCATAATGACCCCACGATGCCACTTCGCTCTCCCGAATGTGGGTGCAGTTCCGTCGGCATTCTTTCGAATACGGTCGAAGATTGCTCCAGCTAAGGCCTTCTCAATCATCTGACCGCATTCTTGGGAATACTGGCCACTAGGTTTTCCGAAATCCACCACAGCTAGCTGCAGTGAACTTCGAATCGCCCCGCTGAAGAGCATCCCCGTATCAGCCTTCGACCTTTTGGGGGGATTTTATGTGTCCTCCGAAGACCTAAGCCTCTTTGACACAAACTCCTCCCGCCTGGTCTCGGCCATCCTACGACGATGTTCAGCGGCCCTCGAGGTTTATGGCTGAGCCCCAGCAGGACCTGCCTTAGCGGCAGCGGTCTTGCTGGTTTTCATATTTGTGGTTGCTCCTTTTCCGCCAAGGTTTGCCTTAGGGGCAGCGACCTTACGGCTGGCCTTGGTTTCAGCAACGCTCTGTTTAGGCACAGGCCTCGTCAGAGCGTCCTTTGCTATTGTATCAATAGCCCAGGCCAGGGAGTTCTTTTCCTTCTCAGAGAGGGAAGAGGGATCTTTTGCGTCCAGCACCGAATTGACATGCGTCGCTCTACGGAACAACCGCCGTCTCATCTGGCCTGGAGAGACCTTCTTCCCCCCTTCGGTTTCCGGGGACCCTCGGTTGGATCTGCTAAAAGCCGCTCCTCCATCTCCATAGAGATCTCCTCATCCGAGCTAGCTGCCGATGGTGGCTGCAGCTCGGCCAGTACCGGTACGCCCACGGTCAGCTTCCGGACTGGTGTCTGTTGTTGTTGTTTTGTTGTTTTGTTTTTGTTGGTTCATTTTTGTTCCCACGAGTAAGGCCGGAAATTGTAGTTCGCCCCGCCAGAGCCGCCATGCCGGGGTAAGGCATTCACTATACACAGACCTCGCCAGGGCATCTGTGAGAGCTCGTTATGTTGGTTTTATGTATCCCCCCAACCTTTCATCTTTCGGCACGGTTTTAAAAACGCTTACACCACCGATAGAATTAGGGACACTATCTCTTGGTTTTTTGGACCTCAGGTAGTCTAGGAGTCCGGCACTCGCCGACACGTCTCCGCAGAAAACCTTCAGCCCTACTTAAGCCCCAGCACCGCGACAAGGTGGATAGTCATCGCTGGGGAGTGTCATGCCTAGATACTTAACCTGTTTTTTGTGGGTCGACTTAAATATCTCCCAATAGGATGGGTTACATACGCTTAAACTGCCTTTACTTTGAGAAGGGTACTAATGTGGCTTTGGTAGGGTTCTTTCTTTCCTTTGAATAAGTTCGCAAAGCTTTTCTTAAATTTTTTCTCTTGCAATAATGACAATGTCGTTGGCGTGTCTTTGGAATTTAATGCCAGCATCTGCCAGTTTTGCAGTAAGCTCTTCTACTCCTAGGCTCCACATTAAAGGTAATAGTACCCCTCCTTATGGGCAGCGTCTCTTATTACGTATTGTGAAGGTTTCTTGTCCCACCCCCGTCTCAGGAGTCGTAGTTTTCAGTATCGCGCACATCGAATTCTTTATGGTATGGTTTACTCCTTTCATTTCAAGACCCCTCCTAATTGCTTCATGGGAGGTGTTGTCGAAGAGTCCATCGATGCCCAGAAAGGTGCATACTGCCATCTCCTTGCTCTCCAGCGCATCCTGGACCCAACTTGTCCACTGGTAGAACGAGATTTTGTTGAATCCCCCTCTAGCCCTGTTGATTATTAGAGAGATATTCCTTCTAGCAAAATCATTCTTAGGTAGTTATCTTTGACATTTTCTAACGTCTTTAGTATGAATGAGGTCAGGCTGGTGGGTCTAAAGGACTTTGGAGAAGTTGTGTCTCTTTTACCGACATTAGGGATAAATGTGCCTTTGTTCGGATTCTTAGTATATGTTTAAGTATAATACTGTTCCTTTTAATCCTATTGCATATGGTGTTGCCGCCAAGTATCGCATTCAGTATGCAATCGGATGGGCCTTCCGCTGTTTGCTGGTCATTAGTCTATAAAGAGACATCTGGATCCCAAAAACTCCATTACTGTGTTGCAGTCTACGAGAGGAGGCCATGCAGATAATTAAAAGATTTCTAATTACAGGCAATAACTATGTTGAAGCATGGGATCTTTTATCAAAACGCCACATGTGCAACGTGTAATAATTGACTCTCACTTTTGAGCCCTTTTGCATTAAAAAAGATAAATAGTGACTCATCAGCCGCTTTAAAAACCCATACTAGACGCCACTGAGGTGCACTACCAGAGTCTGAAAGCGCTCGAAAGACCCGTTACGAATTGGGCTGATAGGTTCGTCCATTTGACAGTAACTAAATTAGATGTCAAAACTCGCAGGCAATGGGAATTTTCACAGAAGGAGGATAAGGTGGCGGAATTTGGCACTCTTGTAACATTTATAGAAACGAAGTGCCATTCTTAAGTTGCGATCGATTCACACCAGTAAGCCTCACCTTTCATTTTCAAACATTCAGGCCATCAATCAAAAGGCAAAACCAAGTCTGCCTTAGGTTCTTTTTACACTGTATTCATGGCTAAGTAGACGGATCTATGAGTACATACACCATCCAAATTTCAACGCGTTACATGGGTCTTTTGTTCAGCCAAGCATAATATTTACAGCTGTGACAAATTCCGGTCTCTCAAAACAACCAGGAGAGCTTCATTGGTCTATGAAAAAAACGTCTGCTTTAACTGCCTGAGAGCTGGCCATGAACAAGACAAAAGTCGAACTTCCAATGCATGTCGTGTATGCCAAATACGAGTACGTCATCATACGCTACTGTATCATGAAGCGCCGGCTTCCAGCACCGCCACTTCAAACACCAGTTTAATTTCATCGCATTGTGCGCACACTACACATCACGTTCTTCTAGGCACAGCCATTGTCAAAGTCATGGATAACTCCGCAAAATACCAGCTGACCAGGCTCCTTTTCGACAACGGATCCCATCTTACATTCATCAGCGAAAATTGCGTTCAAGGTCTTAAGTTACAAAATCTTCATCATCTACAACAATTGAAGGAATCGGCGCTACCGCAGCTAGAAAATCTAGGGAAACTCGGTCCATTGTACTACAAGGCAGGAACCTTTCTTTGGTGCAGTGGTTGGAAAAACTTCGATGCAATTCGTTTTCCTTTATACTTGGGTGGCTCATGGTTGCTGTTCCCCACTGGGGCTTAGCTTACTGTCGAGCTCATTTTAGCTGCTTTTTGCTAATGCAATGTGTAGAGGTAGATTGGATGCCTGAAGCTGAAGATGTTGAAAGCTAAGTACATGTTGAAATGATTCTGCTTTCGATGATGCAACAAGTTCGTTGGCACCTGATGCTTAGTTGTCTAATGATTGCGGCATGGTAGACTTACAGTCATTGGCAGAATCATGCTCGGCTGGGGATGTTAGTTCTACTGAACTTAAGGATTCAGCTTTAGTGGCCGGTTGTGAAAATAATAATATTAAGTCATCTGTACACAGATGGATCTATAAAAAATCAACACAGGTTGTAGTAGTAGCTTGCTTTAAAAGATAGACATATTCAGTGGCTGGATGTTATATCAGTCAGGGACACCCCTGTTGTGTACTCTCTTACACATGATCTCTTATCAAATACATATATAATCTTACCACACTTTTTATCCCACTAATAACTCATCGTACCATCATCAGTTACATCGGGCAAGTCTAATCGATTGTCAAGCGACACGGCATTCTTGTGTGGGACATCGAGGCAAGCAGACCTATTACGACCTATTACTATTATTACTTATTGTTACGATTGTACTAATTATGAAATATATTTTATACTGTTTAATAAAAGTGAGTTACAATTTCATAAAGAATATAAAATTGGTGCAGCTGGTTCCCAAGTAATTCGTTAGTTAAATTCGCACATAATAGTACAAAAGTACAATAGTTTAAGCGCGACTGTAATTTTTTCTTTCTTTTTCTTTTGTACACCGTGCTAATCGCACACTCCACGTGGAGGAGAATTGCTAAATTTAAATTGTGGGTAATCACCTAAAAGGCGGTATATTCCAAATTGACAGAATCAGATAATAAGAAGCCGTTGCCAACTATTTCCGAGAGCACGATGTCAAGCTCTGTAACTGGATATTCGGAGCAGTTCAATCTCGGTCAACCAGAGAAATGGACTTCGTATTTTCTACGGTTTAACCTGTACTTGTTGGCCAATGAGATACAGGGGGAACCGCGACAACGTGCAATATTTTAACAGTTTGTGGATCTCAACTGTACGACCTCCTGTGTTCATTGGCATAGCCAAAGCAGGTAAGCGATTTCAAATTACCTGAAATTGCGGAACTTCTTGAAAAATATTTTTCTCCTATTCCCTCGGAAATCGCCGCGTTCTACAAATTCTTCAAACGCGACCAACAAGCGGATGAGTGCTTCTCAGCGTATATTGCTGAGTTGAGGAGACTGTCATTTGACTGCAATTTTGGTGCAACTCTCGACCGCATGCTAAAGGATCGACTGGTGTGTGGCCTTCGTGATGGAACTCTACGGCGCAGCTTTCTCGCAGAAGATAACCTCACATTGCAGCGTGTCATCGACAAGGCGACCACAGCTGAGGCAGCTACAAACAATTTTCACGAACTTCGACAGCCCGAGCCTGTTCATCATACCGCTAAGCAAAAGCCACCAGTCACACGAATGAATTCGTCGAAGATCTCCTAGTCCCAGCAATGTAACGGATGTGGAGCAGCTCATAGCCGAACAACATGTCCATATCGCGATACTATATGCTCAAATTGTAGTAAATCGGATCACCTACAACGTGTTTGTCGTTGTCGTTGCGAAGCCCACATCGTCCCAAAAAACGATATAAAACAATCTACATTCAAAGAAAATCAAGTCATCTGTTAACCAAATAAAACCCATAAACTGTTGTTATAGATAAACATGCACTATTGAAGCTGACTCTGGCTCCAATTACACCATCATTTCCAATATCTACTTTCAAAGACATTTGGCCGGAAAGTCTACAACAGCCAAATCTCTATAAGTGTGACCTTCGACTTGTTGATTTCCAGGGCAATCCTATACCGACTGCCGGTGTCACTGATATGGACCTATCATACAACGGGAAAATCATCTGCAATCTTGCCTTTGTGGTTATCGAGGGAACAATCTAGTGCGTTAGTCTGCAATTGCTTTGCACCTCTGGGAATAAGCATTCAAGGTGTAAATTTGGTAAGCAGCGATCTTCTGATTAGAAATATTATCATTACATAAAAGGATTTGCTCGTCCATGAGCTGGATTGCTACACAGGTTCGCCTATTTCTTTAGAAATCGACGAAAACGTAAAACCAATCAGGTAACCTCCACGCAAATTGGCGGTTGCGGTCAAAGCAAAGGTCGAAGCAGAACTGGATCTATTGGAGAAACAAGGCGAGTTAACGCCTGTGGAGTACTCGGACTCGGCAACTTCTATTCCGCCTGTCCTTAAAAGTGGTGGATCCATACGAATTCGCGACTAGAAGGCCACCATAAATAAAGCTCTTAAGCCGCATTGTCACCGGATCCCACCCATCAACACACTTCTAGCGTCAATCGTAGGACACAGCGTTTTCGCCGAATTGGATTTGCTCTGGCACTGGCTTATACGCAGCTATGTGTGGACAAAAAATCATCATTTCTACAAACCCTTATTAGACAAAAAGAGCGTTTCGATCAAATAGATTACAGTTCGGAATAAAAACTGCCCCAGGAACCTTCCAAGAGTTGATCGAAAATGCAGTTCGCAGAATGCCAGGAATTTTAGCTTTTTTCGATGATGTTTTCATCACTGCAGCCAACAACGAGGAACTAGCTAAATGTCCTGAGGAGGTTTTTTCGGGGCTAAGGAATCTTGGACTTCAGTTGCGGTTCGATAAATGCCAGTTCGAACTAAAATCTGTGGAGTTTTTGGGGCTTAAAATCGACGCATTTGGAATACGCCCCAAATCTGACAAAATAAAAGCCATTGAGGAGACCTCACGTCCAACCGAGAGAAAACAACTTTAAGGTTTTTTGGGCCTCCTTCGCTTTTATCATTCTTTCCTTCCACAGAAAGCAACAATCGCCGAACCTCTTCATCGCCTTCTCGACAAAAACCGCAGTTGGGAATGGACAACTGCGCACGAGGAGACATTCAACAAACTGAAAAATCTCATCGGCCAGGCTGCTTGTGCATTACAGCCAGGAATTGCCTCTTCACCTGGTATGCGATGCATCTCCTTACGGAGTCGGAGCCGTGCTTTGCGACTACTACGATGATGGATCTGAAAAACGAATTGCATTTTACTCGAGGACTCTATCGAAGGCAGTACGGAACTACTTCCAAATCGACAGGGAAAGCGCCCCAATCGTTGCAGGCGTTAAAAAGTTCCACGAGTTCTTGTACGGCCGTCACTTTACAATTGTCACGGATCACAAACCTCTTCTGTGCACCTTTAATCTGGTCAAACCAGCGACCAATATCATATCACTGCAGATGCTAAGGAGGTTTTTTTTCTTAACGTGTATGATTATGACATCATTCACCGCGGGGAGTAAAAATGGGAAATGCTGATTTCCTCAGCCGTTTTTCGCTACCCGGCACAACCCAGGATATGGAAGAACCCGAGGTCATCCACATGTTGGAGACTTTAGAAGATCCTGTTCTTACTCTCGAAGAAATATCAAAAATTACATCAAAAGATCCGATCAAATGGAATGTTCTTAGCTGGCCGTGAAGGAGATGGCCAGAAACTTGACACGATGATGTGAAGTTGGAACCTTTCTACACCAAACGCACAGACATTTCGACACTCTTTGGTGGCCCAACAGAGATGAAGAAAAACTGACCAGAAGAAAGGCATGCAGATGTTCATCCCTGGGAGGTGATAGAGCGTCCTTGATTCAGGCTTCACATCGACTTTGCCGGTCCATTCCAAAACAAAATATTCTTCCTCGTGGTCGACTCACACTCGAAGTGGTAAGAAGTGCATCTTGTGAAGACAACCGCATGAAAACGCGCTATTCAGGTTCTTCGAATTGTCTTTGCCACACATAGTATACCTGACAGCATTGTTTGTGATAACGGAGGTGCTTCACATCGAAAGAATTTAAGGATTTTGGTGGGAACAACCTTATACGTCACATAAGGTGCGCCCCATTTCATTACTCTTCAAATGGCCAAGCCGAAGATATGGTTCAAACTGCCAGGCGTATCTTAGGAAGATGAACGATGACGCTGACGTTCAACTTAATGTATCAAATTCCTACTAAATCAACATATAAGTCCGTCGGCGACAACAGGGCGTTCACCAGCAGAGTAGCTCTATAATCGACACATCAAGACAAACTTCGACCAAATTCTTTCGAGTTCCTTGTCGATACCATCCGCTTCCAAGGCATCTTCGGAAAAAGAACCAGCCAAGATTTTTGCGGACAAGGATCTTATTTGGGTGCGAAACTACGCGAATGGACCTAAGTGGATTTCGGGCGTAATCCACTCTTGTACGGTGCCGATAGCCTACAAGGTAGTTCTTGAAGGAAGACACATAGTTAAACGGCATGTTGATCAACTAAGACAACGGGAAGCATTCACGTACGATGATTCTCCATCTACGTCAGGAACCAAGCTCTAGTGAAATAACCTTACGACGATCTGAGAGAATTAAGAAAGCAGCGAGTAGTGAGTTAACTGAGAGCTACGGGGTGTTGTATACCTACTCTTTTACGGTGACGTGAAATAGCGCCCTACGAAATAAGGCCACATTCAAAATCTGGCCTTATTACCATGAAAAAATGTAAATAACGCCTGGCGGGTCTTATTTCCAACACAACTTGGAAATTAGACAACATTTAATCATGGAAATAAGGCCACATTTATGGAAAAAGAAAAAAAAAAGGCATTATTTCCATATTAACATAGAAATAAAGTTACATTTGCCCGTTGACGATAATTGCTATTATTTAGTAAGAAACGTTGGTATAACTACAAAAATATTTGCAAAAGATTAACGGTTACTTCATTGATAAAAATCGCTGTTCTAGGCAAAAAAAGATCATTTGGGTATCAGTTGATTGTGAATGAGTGCAGTGGTCAGTGGTTAGTTAAAAAGAAAATAAATACGGATATATCTTGATAAAGTGATAATGGGGAAAAGAAGTGGCAAAATTTATTTTTTTTGAAACTTGTGCGGGCTTCAGGAAAGGAAGTTGCCTTCTGTATGTCCCTGAAGAAAACAATTGTAGAGATTTAAGGGAAATGCAAAAGTAGCAAAGCGATAAACGAGTATTTTCTGTAATAAAAAATGCAAATAAGTGTTATAGTTGATTTCGCAAATAGCAACGTTTGTAGAGTTCCTGCTTGTAGTTATAGTTTCGGTGAACATTGCCCATCCACTTAGGAGAAAATATGAAGAAATTAAGCTTTTGAAGAACATTCAAGATCGGTGTGCAAATTCAATTTTAAGAAAAAGTGGAATGCGCGCGGTTTGCAATGAAGAATGTGTGAAACACTGAATTTGCAATTTGGAAAAATGCAAAGACAGTTAATTAATACGAAAAAGTGTCTTCCCGAAATGTTTAAAAAATAGCTTGGACATACGCCAAATTTTCGATGATCAAAATGTTATCTTAAATTTCGGAACGTCACGCTACAATAAAACAAAGCAGTCTTATAAAACAACAATTGTGGAAACAAGTTTCTCATACACAATTTGTATGTCCCCTACAATTGCTGAGGAGATAAACAAATTGCCGTTTATTACCCCAAGAAGATATTTGATGCAATATTGCAACATTCCGTGGTACCATCTTGCGGGTACAAACAGCTTTTAATCATATACTTTTCTTACCAACAGCACGTAAGAAGAGAAACGGAATTAAAAATAGTAGCAGCAACTAATTATTCTTTTTTAGGTTTCATTTACTCATGAGTAGTAAAACCGAAGAATGCTACCGGCACATTTTTTACTTCATTGAAGTTAATCTCTTTAAGTTCAAAGCAGAAAGCTTTGTAATGGACTTTAAAAATGTAAGAAATGGGATGAAGAAGACATTTCCAGAAGCAACTCTAAGAACCAGCAGGTTTTTTGCCAGGCTTTACAGAGTAGGGGAAGTAGAATCCCTTTATTTCAAAGAAGAATAAATTCAAATCCGGAAGCAAAAATAGTTTCCACTACTAAAACGAGTTAATATTATACCCGCACTCGAGATTTTGAGATCACAAAAAAATAATTTAGAACTTACGCCATTGAATGAGTTTTTCTCGTATTTTGAAAAACAGTGGATTGAAAAGAATATTTTTTTTTTAAAGTTATCTACATACTTATTTTATATTTTTGAGAGATGGGGTCACAATTATGCTGCACATCTTTGAAAAGCAGAATCTTCTTAAAAGGCTGTGCTTTCCAATACGCGAAAGTCCAAAACAAAGCGAACAAAAAATACATGCTAATTTTTTATTTTATTCATTTGTGTCTCCATTATATGTATATACATATGTAGTTACACGCCGCGTAGCGTAGAGATGTCCATAGTGTGAAAGCCTTTTGAATGAGTTTTTCTCGTATTTTGAAAAACAGTGGATTGAAAAGAATATTTTTTTTTTAAAGTTATCTACATACTTATTTTATATTTTTGAGAGATGGGGTCACAATTATGCTGCACATCTTTGAAAAGCAGAATCTTCTTAAAAGGCTGTGCTTTCCAATACGCGAAAGTCCAAAACAAAGCGAACAAAAAATACATGCTAATTTTTTATTTTATTCATTTGTGTCTCCATTATATGTATATACATATGTAGTTACACGCCGCGTAGCGTAGAGATGTCCATAGTGTGAAAGCCTTTTAACCCACGAAGCGGTCCACTCAAAGATGCCGTGAAATAACGTGGGTGAAAATAATGTCGATTTGACTTTATTTCCATAAGATATTCGAAATAAGTCAGTTTCTCTGTTCGACTTTATTTCCAATTATGTTAAGAAGAAAAGAGTAATAATGTCGATTCGGTTTAAATGCTATTTTAACCTATAACACTTTGATTTTCGTAATCGTGGGGGGGGATGAAAACGATGTGGAGCAAATCATATTATACGCCGTATGTTGCGACAATCAAAGAACAATTTTTCTACAACCATGCAATCACTTCAAACTTTGCTCTGACTGCTATTCAAAAATTACTGAAAAATATATGCAGAATCAAACTCCTATTTTACGTCCGATTTGTAGGCGTGATGTGACATTTTTCTGATTTGGGCCACTTGGTTTTGGACGATTTGACATTGCGCCAGTTTTCTATGTAACATCCTCAAAAAAGTTATCGTTGTAATTCGAAAAAAAAATGCAGTACGCTACGCACATTTTATTAGGGCTGCATAGAAAGGAGCATGGGGTATCAAACGATCCGTTTCAAACGGATTGTAGGAGGACCCGCTGGGCTTTATTTCGCAGCAGTCATTGAAATAAGGCAACATGACTCATGTGGCCTTATTTCGTAGGGCGCTATTTCAGGTCACCTTCTCTTACACATAATCCCTTATCAAGTACATATGAATATAATCTTGCCGCACTTGTAATCCCGCTAATCTCTCATCGTACCATCATCAGTTACACCGGGCAAGTCTAATCGATTGTCAAGCGACACGGCATTCTTGTGTGGGACATCGTGGCAAGCAGACCTATTACAACCTATTACTATATTTACTTATTGTAACGATTGTACTAATTACGAATTATATTCTATGCTGTTAAATAAAGGTGAATTACAATTTTATAAGGAATATAAAAACCCCTTCATCCCTTGACTGGAAGCAAATCGTCAGTCTCACTATTTAAACGTAGGTAAGTTTTTCATGCAATTTACTGGTTCATGTTTGTCTATTGAAATATTACTTTAATATTAGAATCTTGCAAGTGTTCTGTATCACATAAATAAAAATAATGAAAGAACTATTTATCTAAATGCAGTTGGTTTGTGTATCAAGTAAGTACTTGTGTAGTTTTACTGGTTTTTCACTTAACAATTCACAAACAGTCGATCCGCAGATACAAGTACAGAGTCGCTTTGGCTTCTCATTTAGCTGGAAAGGCTCTTCACAGACTGTTTTAGACGAAGGCGAAACAATGCAAACCATATTGCGTGACTTTTATATGGACGACCTGTTGACTGGAAAGAAGCAGAATTGCAACATCTAAAAATTATAATATCATCCATTTTTAAACGAGGTGGAACTACAATGAGACTCGTCCCTTGGCAATTTAACATTCACTGTTCAGGTTCATGAGATAGATGACACCAATCTTCTAAACGCTTACTCCTTTCAGATGCTTCTAATCTGTTCAGTCTTCTGGGCTGGTTATCCCTAAGCACTATCATCCCCAAGATGCTTTTCCAACGCCTTTGGGCTCCCAAAGTCGAACAATGGCAAACAATGTGAAACTGAAGTAGCTACATTACAGGAATCATATCACGAGCCTCGCGGCAATTTAAGTGTAGAGGTGGGTAGGTACTGGTATCGTTGGAATATCCTATCCGCAACGTATTTGGATGGACAGATTCAACTGTAACTCTTGCTTGAATTCGTCAGCACCCGGGCAAATGGTGTACGTTCGTGGCGAATCACGTATCACAAATCTAGTATACCTGTATACAATGAGTTCCACGTTCAGCCATCACAGAACCCTTCTGACTGTGCCACGCGAGGTGAACTACCACAAGACTTAGCTGGACTTAGATGGCCCACCGTGGTTAAAGCAACATGAATCATTTTGGCCATCAGAACACCTCTTCGTAACAAACTTAGACCAACGATCTGAATCAATCAACTTAGCAACCAGCCCTAAGGTGTCTCCCATTTGCGAATTAACAGACCGCTTTTCATCACTTAGAAAGTTCAAACGTGTCACAGCGTATGCTCTGAAGTTCCACAATAATGTTCGAGTTGCCCAACAAAGCCAGGAAAACGCAAATCGATGGTCCGGTCGAATCAGTAAACATCTCCCCTTCTGAGCTGGACGAAGTATTCTCCTTCAGGATAAAACAAACTAAACAGTGTTCCCTTACCGATGATATTCGACGTCTGTTGTCAAATAAGGCGGTAAGCCGACATAGCAAACTTTTGAAACTACATCCGTAGAAGACTGTGGAATACCTCACTTCAACAGCACAAAAAGCACCCACTCCTGCTACCAATATACATACGCAAGACTCATTACCATCATTTGTGAAGATATTTATCTCATAACTCTACATGCAGGATCTCAAGCTATGCATGCTATGCTTCAAGGCCATTTCGGGCTTGTCGGCGCGGCGTACGCAAGCTCTTACGAAAAATATCCAATTTGTGTGTAAAATGTCGCAGACACTCACGTAATGCAGCGACAGTTAGTGGGTGGTCTACCATCCCCTCACGTGGTGGCATGTCGACCTTTTCTACGTACCGGAGTGGATTTTGCAGGGCCTGTAAATCTTCGTTTCCCTAAAAGCCGTGGCTCGAAGTCTGTAAATGGTACATATCTGTATTTATTTGTATGTCAACTGTCATTTAGAGCTTGCAAGTGATCTATCCGGAGCAATATTCAGCAAGCGTTCAAGTATTTTACAGCCCGCCGTGGCCATTGCAAGGAGCTGTATAGCGATAATGGCACGAATTTTGTTGGCGAAAAGAAGCACAACCATTTACTTAAAAATGCTATCAACGATGAACAGTTAGCCACGCACCTCGCTGACGACCGTACGGTTTGGTATTTCAATATTCCTGCAACGCCCCATATGGGTGGGTACTGGAAAGACCCAGTGAAACGCGTAAAAATTCGTTGGAAGAAAGCCCATTAACGAAGAATTTACAATGCTTTTAACGTATATTGAAGCTTGCATTAATTCACGGCCTCTGTGTGCGATATCTTCGGATGTCAATGACTTCATCGCTTTTATTCCAGGTCATTTTTTAATTAGAGGATCTCTCATACCCGAGCCTAATACGACCGATTTCAAGGCAAAACTGACAAGCAGATACAACATTTCTGGAAAAGGTGGAGCTCAGAATATTTAGTTAACTTCAACAATGTTCCAAGTGGACTCGTGTGAGCTGTAACGCCAATTTGGGTGACCTAGTGGTGATTCGCGACGAGAGGATACCTCCTGCCAAATGGAAGCTATCAAAAGTTATAGAAACTCATCCTGGAGCAGAGGGTAATGTGCAAGGAGTTACTCATAAGACAGCTGATAGGGTACAAATTCGTCCTATCGTGAAAATATCTACACTTCTATCCGTAAATTAAGTACATATTTGCTTAGTTACTTTTTTTTAACAAATTTTGTAACTCGTTCCAAGGCAGGCAGAATGTTGGCGCCATATATCGCGAACGTCTTCGGTTTTCTTTGCGTTTCTCATCTCTTAATTTAAATAAACAATTTTTTCAATAATCACATCATTTACTTATTTTTTCTACATGTAGGTACTTCGCCTATAGCGCGAACATGATATACTGGTGTCCTGGTCTTTTTGCAGTAGGGTAGGCAATATGCCGTCTGCTACCTGTGCTTTGAACGACTGAAAAGTGTTGAGGGTGCAAGTTAGCAGCTGTTTCGTGCAGACATTTCTTGCCATCGTCTATTTTGGGTCTTTTATGCTCTTCTGATACATCTGTACTACAGTAGATTGACCTACCCGGAAAGAGTATTTAGAATAGTAGAAAAGTGAGTAGTGTGAACACTACTGCGAATGCATTACACTGGCAGTAGCTTGGTCATATGGCTGGGAAAATTGTTCGCTCTGTCGATGATGATTTGCCTATGACATCTGCTATTGACAAAAAAAAAAAAATGCTGTGAATCATTTGTTTTCATTTTCATTTCATTTATTTATTTCAAGATGTGGTATGTACATTAGGATTTTTACAATCTTTTTTAGTACTTAGTACTGTAAGTTAAGATGATACATTAATTATTTAAAACAAATATACAAGTCTCCTAATCTAATTTATAGAGGAGGTAAGTGTGTTATTAGTGTTTGGGAGAAGGGAGATAATAGAAAGATTAAATAAAGTTACGAGGTGTTATAGTGGAAAAATGTAGCAGCATTTCACTTTTAAACATGCGAGCACTTGAGATAGATTTTATACGTGACGGTAAAGCGTTCTGTAGCCTAACAGTGTGGGTGTAAGACAAACGCGATTAACTTAGGTAATTGCAGCAAGATGGAATAAGATTAATAGTTTTAAGGAACGAGCAAACCTAAGCCTGTTATACAAGTAAGGCGGACATTGATTATAAATAATTTTGTGTAAAAATATACAATACCTGGCATTAAAATATTCTTGCAGAGTACAACAAAGCAAGTTCCTTGCTTGATAATCATGAGTCGAGGCTACTGTAAACAACCTCGGTATACGTTATTAGACTAACGATATTGCCAGCTTTCGTCGTGTTTCCAGTGGAGTAAAGTATGCACTGAGCCACAATTTGCGTTAGCACCCATAGATACGACCGATGACCATATTGGTGTGATTGTACCCAAACAAATTTCGATTTATTGTACAGCTAAAACGAGTTAAAGATTCAACAGCTACAATTTTATTATTATTGAGGTATACTATATATCGGGTAAAAGATTCGATTTAAAGTTGTTATTCGATATTGCAATTGCCTAAGATTTTGTCGGATTGAGTTGTAATCAGTTAGTTACCGACCACGTATGTACATATGTGATTCAAATCCTCGTTGATGAGAAGAGAAAGTTCATCTAGTTCATTGATAAGAGTAGTTGGACATCATCTGCATATATGTGCACAGAGGCATGTTAACATATGGATGGAAGGTTATTTATGAAGATGCAGAAGAGCATAGATCCCAAAATTGAGCCATGAGGATCACCTTGCTTCATTTCTTTTAGGGTTGAACAACGTTTTCCAGAAATAATATTATGATATCTGACAGAAAGAAAACGACTCATCAATTTCACCACCCTTTTACAGAATCCGAAATCGTTTTTAAGCTTCCGACACAAAATTGCATGATTCACTTTATTAAAAGCCTTCGAGAAGTCTAGCAGACAGAGCAGCGAAACATAACCCTTGCTAAAGGCTTGCCTTATTTCCTTAAGCAAATTGACCATAACTGTGGAAAAGCTGTGGTTAGCTCTGAAATCGGATTGCTGAACAGTCAGCAGATTATTGAGTGATAGGTGCTCCGTTATTTGTTTTGCTTTTATTTTCTCCAGTGACTTTGTCAATTACATATTATGCATCTATCATCATGTAGTGCGGTCAGGCTAAGGGAAACAGGATGCTGGTGCACCAATCCGTATGGTCATAACAGTATCCCGAATCTGCTGCCGCGGGATCTGGCAGCTAATCTGACCGACTATATAAATCCCACAGTGAGCTTTAGAAATGACGTCACGGTCAACTGGCGAACTGCCAAATGAGTTCGAATCAACAATTTTCACCGACGGTTCAAAAATGGACTGCGGGGTAGGGGCGGGGATATTCTCTGATTGCTTTCCTGATTCGTGCAGTATCTTCCAGGCGGAAGTTTTTGCTGTACGTGAGGCCTGCCGCCTACTTAAGCAAACCTCTACACCCGTAAATACCTTTGCCATCCTTATTGACAGCCAGACCGCTGTCAAGGCTATAGTATCTGGCAGTACATCTTCGAGGCTAGTAGAACAGTGCAAAAAAGAACTCGCCTCGCTTGGTCATCGGTTAAGGATCTGTCACCTTTGGGTTCCGGGTCACAGAAACATTGAGGGAAATGAGTGAGCTGATGAACTCGCGAGGCAAGGATCTGCCCTTGATGCTTCCCTAGCAAAGAAGGTGAACGTCCCGTTGGGGGTCCTTAAGGGAGGCATCTTCGCGCATTATCTGCTAAAGGCTGATAGCAGATAGCAGGGGGTGCGGAACTGTGTCATATCCAGGCAGATGTGGTCCAAATACTCTCGGAAAAGAACGCAAGTTCTACTAAACAGAAACCGTGCAGATATCGCAAGAGTTCTGGCAGTTAGTACTGGCCACTGGCCCATCGGGGCTCATACGGACAGAATAGGCATTACATTTAATGCACACTGTCGCAGCTGCAATAGTGCTGACGAGATGGAAACAATCTTACACTTTCTCTGCAAGTGTCCCGCTTTAGGCAAGGGCAGATAGGGCACCTTAGGTAAACCCTTTTTCGACAACCTAATAGAGTTAGTGGAGATTAGCATTGGGGATATTATCAGTTTCCTCAATGTAACGGGTGGATTTGAATAATCCCTTTACCCTTTTTATTTTCCCTTTTATTAGCAGTTACCGTCCTTTTTATGTCCGACAGGTCACTTGAGTTATGGTATTAAAACGGCGCTTCTGCGCTAATTAAGTTTCGGCATGGTTTGCTGACACAAGCACTTCTACCTACCTACCTACCTTGACAATGTAGGTAGAATGCTAATCGGTCGAAAGTCAGATGGAGAAGATGAATTACTTTTTTCTACGATGGACAAAACTCTTGAAATTTTCCAGAACTGAGGAAAAGTTTAGGTTATTATGGACCAACATGAGAGATAATTTGGGGTAAGATAAGTTTGACAAAACGTATTGGTATACCATCTTCACCTATAGAATCAGACTTAATAACTCCTATGTCTTCTATTGCGACTATAAAATCCTCCAGTCATGGTACCGAGTGCAGATCTTCAGTTCGATTATAGCCTAAGTTCCGAGTATAGGAGGTGGAATCGTCATTAAGGAAGTACAGATTTAGTTCATCGAAGTCCAGGACACATTCAGAGTCGTAGTTACCACTAGAAATTGTATGTAAGTTACTCCAGAGTTTCTTTGCGGGGAAGTAGTTATTTGGTTTGGAAGCATAATAATTTTTCTTTGAATCACGAACAATGGAGGTTGAGTAGTTACGTGCCGCTTTGTACTCAGAGCAGTTAACGTTGCATGGCCTATGCTTCCATCTACTTTATAGTTTACCACCTCAAACGTGAACCAAGGACATGCTCTGTTTTGTACTTTAACCGTTTTTGTTGGTACATAATAATAATAGTGTTAAAATTGACTGAAACAATTTTACTTTCTCATTCGGATCAGCACATAAACGACTTTACTCCCAAGGGGCAGAAGGAGTAGCAATTTGCAGGGCATATAGGTTAATGGAGTTAAAGTCTTTAAATATGAAGGTGTCTGGGACGACGGTTTTAGACAGATTCACATCATACGTACAGAAAAGTAGATTATGATCGGAAACATAAAACGAGAGTTAGTCAAACAGGAGAACAAGGGACGGATTAGAAACGACGATTAGATCTAGAAGACTGGGTGAACGATTATTAGCAAAACGTTTAGGGTAAGTAGTATTTATGGTTGTCATGCCTACCGATGAAACTAGGTCCTTAATTTGAGAGGCAAACGAGTCGTTTTTAGCAGGTTGATATTAAAATCACCACAGATGATAATGTGCTGATAAAGGTCACAGTATTCAGAGACAACTGAAAATAAAGGCACACAGAAGCAGCTTCTATTATACCTGTATGCACATGAAATCACGCATCTGGTATTGCAATCGCATATTTCGGCTAGAATTTATTCAATGTAGTATCAGCAATTCTATCATTCCTATAGATTTCATAGTTTAGTATTTTATACAAAAAATCAGGTTCAACTGGTTTGAACCAGGTTTCACTTGCACAAATAACATCAGCACCGGAATTGGAAAGCAGGTACTATAGATAGTCTAATTTGCAGTCATTTAAACTACGTGCACTTACATAACAGACTTTAAGTCCCTCATGAGAATTGAAGAGAATATTTACTAAAGTGCACGTTGATTTTTCATTCACACTGTATTGGTTTCCCAATATTACGAGATACTATATATGGACTGCTAGTAGCCGACTTCGCGTTGGTTCCAACATTAGCGCTAGCTCTCTTGGTTCGAAGCGGAAACAAATTTAAACTCACGTTTATTTGAAATTTCGTTGGATGCAGTTGGGTTTACAAAGACAGTGTTTTCATTCACATACTCGTATTACATAAAAAAAATGATTCGTAATAAATATACGAATATTGTACAACTAATGGGGCAGTCAAATGCTTCTATAACCATTTTTTATTTAAATTTTGGTGGTTCCATCTAGCAGTAATTATTTGAACTGGCACATTTTGCAAGTGACATCTGTTGCAAACAATGCCTCAACAATTTGAATTTTAACCGTTTTACTTAGCAAATGCAAACAACCCCAAGAGGTGTCTCTACCATTCTATGGAGAAATTCAAGACGGTTGGCATTTGTTTCCACATTTTTCCGCTCCGAACCATGAGGGCTAGTTATGTTGGCGTAATTTTTTGGGCAGACATTGTATGGAACTGACATTTCACTAGCAGTCCATATATAGTATGTCAATGTGTATAACAATCATTGCATATCTTCGGAGCTTTCTATGAGAAAGCTTTTGCCATTCGCTGACTTCTTAACATAAACAGATCCATTTCTCGTGTCGACAGCAAAGAGTTGCTTCTTTAGGCTGAGTGCGAGAGCACTGTTCAAAAGAAATCGCGTTTGCCTCGTTAGACTCTAATTGAGGTAACAGCTGCCTTCCGATTCTATACCTAGATCTTGGAGACATACTTCAGTCGCGTTTTCTTTGTGGCATTTCGCTGCTGAGATCAAAACGGCATTTCGCTCTTGTGCATTGCTGAACTTTAGAACAATCGGAGATGATGTAGTGTTGTTATTGCTGTTACGCTTTTTAGAGCGAAATGGGTTTAGTAAGAAATGCGACTTACAGTTGATAGTGTAGCAGAGCCTATTAAAGAAACATGTTATGTTCTCATTAGGGAGTGCAGGTATTTCGAAGAGTACTGTATCACATGCTACTTCCTTTCTTTCCAATGCATAGCATCGCTGTTGAAGAGCTGTAATCTCTGCATTATGCTATTGCAAGTTATGCTGGTGTTTTCTTCAATTTGATAAATGCGCTCAACTATGCTGGTGAAATTTTGATTGATCTCATGAAATCGCTGACTCGAGGTTGCTCCGATTTCCTCAATCTGCAGAAGAAAGTGTTTTTGCAATTTGGAGATTTCCTCTGCAAACCCAAGCCGCATTAAATTGGCCTGCTTTGTGATATGTTCCTGTAACATTTTTAGCAGTGAGAGGAGTATTGCCACTTGATGGTTGAGTACGTTGAATGGGTGTTGATGGCAGAGCTTTTGTTGAAACCACTCTGGAACGGAGGTTGGTATTATAGTAGCTCCAGCCATAGTTTAAGAGAACGAATGGTGGCAGGTCAACAGTAAAGCGATATGGATTAGTGGCAAGACTAGGGAAAACCGGTAAACTATATGAGCTACAAAGACCGATGTAAAGTTCTTCGTAGCACAAAAACCGACAATAAGTTTCAAATCGCGGAGTCTTAAGGCTTTGTATGACTTAGAGTTTTTTAACTGAAATTATAAACTTATTTTTCTCACTTCTACTGGGCGATGAGAAGAACGCGTCTATTTTTGATTAATGACCATTTTCAACCGAAGCAAAAGATAAAAAAAATAACAAAAATCTCCCCAGTTATCTGGACGCCACCCCAGAGTTTCTCTGAAGCATAAACAATTGAGCTTCAAACCACTTCACCAAATCTTTCTCCCTCTCTACCTTCCCTATCCAAAGCCCGCACTGTGTAAAAACATGTTAAGGGTATTCATAAACCCTTGAATTTGCGCAAATTATAAAAAAAAGAAAAATCAAATTATGAGGATATCACACGACGCATGGTACACTTCGTTTCAAACAGATTGCAATCATTCTAAATACTTTCTTACGTAAATAAATTAAACGAATTTAGAATACAGAGGAAGGCGGACAAGAATGTGTCCACATATCATTATTATACGCCGTCAGAATCAGTTATGATCCGAAGTCGTTACTTCTTTAAATATATTGGATTTTGTACCTAATGCATTGAGTATATAGTATATTCTATTACACAAAAGGGGAAAAAAAAGAATCTGCAACTAGAGTGCAGGCCTATAGTTAAGAAATAGGTTCTTAATTACTGGAGCAATTTCCCTTTCCCTTAAAATTGATTATTATTATTATAATACGAGTAGGTATGTAGCTTTTTTTTAATGTGCCCCGAGTTCAGAAATGCAGAATGACTGAAGTACTACTGAATCGGTAATGTTCTAAATCGAACAAATTTGGTATTTAATGATTCGTATTTGCAATGCAATAATTTCACAAAAATATAGGTACATACTACGTATATATTGATAGGCATTGTAAATTTAAAGATATTTACACTTCAAAGTTTTCCGTTTCGGCAGTACTGCAATCATCTTGCATTTGTGAACTCAGAGATATTTTCTATATGCCAACCAGAATGATTACCCATGTATTCCCTCCTTCAACTAAATGTATTGTACTAGGTACGTGATTTCATTTTTCTGATACGTCATAAAATTAAAGCAAACATATTCAGGGTCACTAACCCTGATTCCTTAACACCGTCAAACAAAACGAAAGGAAAGCGTCTACGAAGTTGACATTCAACTTCCGACATTCATTTCCCAACTCCCGTCGAAATTTCGCTCCTACATAGTGCCCGATCTTCCATTAAAGTTCCCTTTTTCTTTCAACGACCGTTGTAGTTGTCAACTTGCCACATCATCACATTCCGCAAATATTTATCCACGAAAGCAAAAATGAGGAATCCCTTAATGGAAATATTTTGCAAATATTTGCCCTGTCTGCTCCGCTCCAGCCGTCACAATCTTCTCTCCTCCTATACTACTGCAAAGCAAAGTACATAATTTATTTATACGCCACAGAGGAAGGTATCTTAAATGACCATTCTGCAAAAAGAAAACCGCAAACATCGCATTAAAATGTTCACATCAACTTCAAAGAATGAAAGAAAAACTTCTGCATAAATTTGTAATGAAATGGAAAACTTATTCCTGGGGGCCACCTTATAAAGTATCTAATGACCGCTGCTGAGTAAATTTCTTCATTTTCCTATCAGCCAATAACCAATGAAAGATTAATAGTTGTCCCTTCTCTACCTCCCTACGTGGAGGAATAAATAAAATACATTCTCTTCCACGTCGTCTATCCCAACAGGAAGAGAAGTTAATTCGTTGTGGTACTTAATGAATCCTTTTTAGGAGATGAAAGCGTATTCAAATGATGTAGAAGTATATAACAATATAGGATCCCTTGTATACGCTTGCGAAAAAAGGAGAATTTATATTACATCAACATCGGAGAAACGCTTGAGTCCTTGTAGATAAATAACTATTTCCATGACTAGTCGAGGGTTACTATTACTAAGACTGGCAGCAAAAATAAAAGGATAAGGGAGCAGCATAAACTACTTCTTTGCTCGGCGGCGTGGAAAATTGAATGCCAGCTTCTGAGTACTCTCTCTCTCTCTCTCTCTTAGCAGGGTATATCCTGTATGTTAAAGTGTTCGAAAACTCAAGATAACTATACTCAACAGAGTTGAGAGCGTGGGGAAACTATTACGTTATTTCTTTTGATCCGTAGCGTATCTTAATAAGTTTCTCCTACGTACGAGTATATCGTATCCATCCCAACATGACAATGTGGGACGGTAATCTCAACCGAGGAAAATAGATGTCATGCCTCCCTGCTTTTCAATCATGGATGCTTGTGCCTAATTGTGTTTGTGTAGTTATGCCGTTAATACTCAAAACCAATTCTGGCAGTTGAAATTGGATTAGTGATTGACACGTGGTGGTACTGCTGGTAGTTTTTTTTTATTATTTTTTAACTTGAAGCTGTTTTAAGCTGATGAGTATATTTCTCGTCGGAAACGAATACCACTACACATGCTTAAGCATAGAAATGAAGTAATTCGAAGTTGCGATTTTGAGCGAAATCGCAGAGTAAAAATGCTATAAATAGATGGGGTATCTGCGGAACATTAAATTAATCCAAAACTAATATTCATGGATCCAATTATGCCTGGTTCTCAGAAATTAAGTTTTACTCTAATGATTATCGGTAATATACATTTTGAAGAGGAAACCGAATACTGCTGCGGTCGAAGATGGGCTTAGAGGCGATTTCGTTGGCAGATTTGTCAATCAAATTAATCTAATGATCTTTATTTCAATGTCCATGGGGTTCTTGTGATGAATTTATCTGTTTATTTCACTTGATTAAATAATCCTTTGGCGTTGGGAATCTTAAGATATTCGTTTGTTCATATGATTTCATTTGGTTTATGGTTTTAGTTGATTTCAGGTTAATTCTGAAGTGTGATATATAAATGCAAGATATGCCAAGACAATCTATTAATTTATTGAAATAATTCATTGTGGACAAGTAGACGTCAAGATATAACTATTAAACAACTGTGATGTTGAGCAATACCCCTATTTTAATGTCAATACACCCGTATATGTAGATTGCTTAAACGATAAGAAACCTTGACAAGTGAGTGGGGATTTTTAATAAACACATCAGTCTCCTCATTCAACCCCTGCCTGACTGCCAACCTTATCATAGTGTAGGGGCAGAGTAAGATCAAAGATTTTCAGAATTTATTTTTAGATAGGACCAAAAACTCCCTCTTTCTTTATCGCTACTCACTGTCCCAAAAATTAACAAACAAAAAATAAAAAACAACAAAACATTCAGGAAAGGAGGACGGTTCTTGGATGGTTTTCAAACATCTGCGTAGAGGCAACAACCTGCACTACAGAAGTGACGAAGCAAAAACAGTTAATACTCTAGTGCCAAAGCCTGGTAATAGCAACTAGTTGAAACAAGCATCTGAGATGAAATAGGTCCACTCTTTATTTTCTGAGCTTTGAGTGATGAAGCATAGAAAAGAAACTTGATGTCAGCCACCAGACGTGGTTGAATTTATGCTTTGAGCGCAACTCAAAGTCCACGAGACGACGTAATCACATGGTTTTCAGTTGACCCATCCATGGAATTCTCAAGCTGTTACAGTTATTATTATTAACAAAGAGCCGCTCTTGCCAATTCCAAAAGGCTAGTTAGTTATTGTTCAGTCCTATTACATAAAAAGTCTAACTGCCATGAATAGGAACCCGAGAAAGACTCTCCAAAGCCAGTTGAAAATGTTACCTAAATAGTCTAGCTTAGACCCCGTTCCTAGTCCCCCAATTGGTGTTCCATCGCCTCTGATGGTCACCTTAATGTTGGCGGACACAGAGATAGACAGTGATTTCTTAAGTATTGACCAGAATTCATTTCCATTTTTACTACCACAATTCCATCTCTTTAGAAGGTTGACTAAGAGTTGAAGGAAGCGGGGATGTATAATGGTCTCTCTCTGTATGAAAACGATCTTGTTTCCTTGGACACGGAGGAGGCCGGGAATACCTTGATCATTTGGTGCGATGAAATTGCTCAACATATTTTGTGAGATGTGAGTAAATTTTAAGTATATTTTTTATATGGATTCTAAGCCTACCTTCGAACCCCACAGGCGGATCAGTAGAAATGCAGTGAAGTGGGAGGGTTGTGATCCCTTGTTTTCGGATCATAGCCTCGCTGATAAAGGGAAGAAGAAGAAGATAGTGCTACAATGATGGTAGCTTGTACTCTTTGCACTCCGCGTCATGGTGGAACACCCATCTCGGCATTCTTAGCTAAAAATGGACTATTGACTACGTTACTTGAGTAAGGACAAGCGAGTAGCCTGGAGGGTTTTCGTGGCAGCACTGATCAATTTTACAAATCTGCCAGATAGCAATTCTACGCCACCGAAAACCCTTTATTACCCAGTTATGTATGCTATGAATCCAAACGGTATTTGGACTGCCTCCAGTAAGGAGTTCATTGAACCTCTTTTTTCACTCATTTCAACCCATTTCATCTTGCAGATTCTTCTTCTTCTTCTTCTTCTTCAAGGGATCATAACTCTCCCACTTCTCCGTATTTCTACTGATACGCCTGTGGGGTTCGCCTATTTCATCTTACAGCAACGTCTGAAAAATACAGTAACTACTTAAGCCCCTACATAGACGATGATAGCCAAAATTTCCGTCCACCTGACCAAAACGAAGTGAGGAAAGCAATATCCAAGCTAAAATCCAACAAGGCTGCTGGACCTGACGGCTTACCGGCCGAACTCTTCAAGGCAGCAGGGGATGAATTGGTAGAGTGCATACACCAACTCATTTCTAATATTTGGTCAGACGAGTGTATGCCTGATGAATGGAATCTCAGCATCGTTTGCCCGATCCACAAGAAAGGAGACCCCCCTCAACTGCGCCAATTATAGAGGCATCAGTCTCCTCAACATCGCATACAAGATCTTTTCTGCGATATTGTGTGAACGCCTGAAACCTTTCATCAACAGCCTGATTGGACCCTATCAGTGCAGTTTCAGGCCAGGAAAGTCCACCATCGATCAAATCTTCACACTTCGGCAGATCCTGGAGAAAACCTAAGAATTCCAAATCGATACTCACCATCTCTTTATCGATTTCAAGGCCGCCTATGACAGCATCTATAGAGAAGAGCTTTATAGAGCCATGTCTAGTTTTGACATCCCTGCCAAACTTGTCCGTCTGTGCATGCTGACGATGGAGACCGCTCGCCGCTCCATCAAGGTCGGTAATGACCTCACCGAGACCTTTGATGTCAAAAAAGGCTTTAGACAAGGTGACGCGCTGTCATGTGACTTCTTCAATATTATACTTGAACGGATTGTGCGGAACTCACAAGCCAACACCGGAGGCACAATCTATTACAAGTCTGTACAACTGCTTGCATACGCCGACGATATAGACATTATCGGAAGAACCCAGCGGGCTGTCACCGGTGCGTTTGCAAGCATTGAGGCGGAAGCGGCCAAAATGGGTTTGGCGATAAACGAGGGTAAAACCAAGTATATGCTGTCAACAAGAAGGGAGAACCAACACCGACGAATTGGACAAAACGTCACCGTGGGCAGCTATAACTTCGAGGTAGTAAGGGACTTTGTCTACCTTGGCTCTGCTATAAATTCAACAAACAAAATCAGTGCAGAAATCAATCGAAGAATAACTCTTGCCAATCGCTGTTTTTTTGGGCTTATACTGCAATTCAACAGTAAAGCCCTATCTCGAACAACTAAGGAGACTCTATATGACTCTATATGACTCTCTGATCATCCCAGTCCTGCTTTACGGCACTGAAACATGGACTTTATTAAAAGAGGATGAAGATATCCTTGGTCGCTTCGAGAGAAAAATTCTTCGTTAGATTTTCGGTCCCGTTTGCGTTGACGGCTTTTGGAGCAGAAGATTCAATCACGAACTATACGAGCTGTACAGCGACTTCGACCTAGTCAAAAAACTGCGTATTGGACGTCTGAGATGGCTGGGACATGTAGAGCGAATGGACACCAACGCTCCGGCCCGCAAAGTCTTCGAATCTAATCCGCGCGCACAAGTTCGAGGGGACCTCGGCCAACTTGGAGTGCGCAACTGGAGGCAATTAGCTAAAGACCGAGCTAAATGGAGAGGCTTGTTGGTTGAGGCCCAGGTTCACCCCGAACTGTAGCGCCACCTAAGTAAGTAAGTACTTAAGCCCCTTTATGCCATACAAGTCGCAAGTGTCTACTCAATTCCAACAATTATGTGATTTGGTCATCCTTTGACGATAAATCTTAGCGTGTTGTGTGAAACTAGTCCACAATAGCGAACTGTGTACTCAGATGAAAGTTGTCTTCATACTTAAAGAAAAATCTCATATGTTAACCCAAAAGATATCCTACATCTAAGTATGTCCTGCTTCCTGTAGAGATTGATCGATATTCATTTACGCTATAACACACTCACATGTACATCTGTTGAGACATCCTCGTGCGCATCATTTAAAAATAATTAAATATTAGGGAGTATACCTACCATAGTTGCTTTTTCTCGCGTTGATAAAGCTCTTAACAATATCGAATCAGAAGTAATTATTAACGCGCTTGAGAATTTGAGAGTCGATAAGCCGCTTAGAGTGCTGGATTATTAGAAGAAGTCAAGGCTCAGTATCATCGACTTGAAGATTTGTATGCTGTTGCACACCTCAGATTTGTATTAATGCCCACAAAATTGATATGGTCCTTTTTACTGGGAATTATTTCTCATAAGGGCCCTTCCTTTACCTTGACTGATAATACAAAATACTTGGTTCATTTTTTTTATATACGAAGGCATACTGAAGAGCCAATCTATTTGAAATCATAAGGAAAGCAAGTGCGGTTTTCACGAGTTGTGTAAAAAATATTGTAAGGAGTTTGCAACCCCCCGCCGCTCATGGCTTGATCGCTGTTCACCTCAATATTTTTGGGAAAGTGCAAAAATCTACATATATGTGAATTAGCGGTCCTCTAAGAACTACCTCTAATGCAGCATTAGAAATTAACATTATATGTAGTCGTCTAAACTCCTTTTGGCAGTGGTTCCAGGCTGGCCATTCCCCTTTCCAAGGTCTTCTAATCCTTTAATCTGAAACCATTTGTTTTATTCCGCCCTAATATAAATAACGCTCAAAACGCGTTAATTCGAGCTCTAATCGGCAATCCATTTCCTAACAATTTATAGCCAACAGCAATATGCATAGCGCAAATACTTTCGTAGCTCTATCGCAGACATTTTAACTATTCGCCGGCTATGTGGCCTCAACCAGTTGATATTAATTAGTAGATAACAACCGCAATTCCCGTTCCCAATTTCTAGCCACACGTTTCAAAATAAACCGCACTCCAATCTTCTTAGGAATGGACACTGTTTTAACAAAAAAAAAAAACTCTTAAATACTTACGAACTTGCAACGAGTGAATAAAAACTTCTCAAAGCAGAACAGACAAACAGCTGAAAGTGTACCATAGGGCTAACCTAGTAACAAGCTCATGCCCACGCACAAAACCACAGCACTGCGAACACGAAAGTATTTCCCAGCGGGTGCTGCTCCCGGAAGTCCTTATCTCTCTCCAGAAATAATGTTTATTCCTTTTGACATGCAAAGTGGTTGCCTTTTATCTGTGGCGCAGCAAAATGCAAAGTTTGCTTTTGAAGTTGGCCCGCTGCCGTCGCCGCTGTCCTTTTTTGGTCGTGTGTTGCAAGCAACAGAGCACACCTTGGCTGTATATCCTACACAACAATAACTCCTTCGAAAAAAAACCAAACTCTTTTGTGTATACACTGTTGTGTTTCTGCGGTACCAAAGGAATTGTACTGCAACCATTTAAACTAGTCAACGCCACCCACCTCCCTAAATAAAAGACTATCACGAAGATGCAAGGAAAAACATTCATCCTTGGACTGCTGACACCGATGTCGCAGAAAAGACAACAAATGCATTTGCTGAACACTTTTTGCTGCAGCAATGAGGGTCGAAAAGTTGTTGTTCGGGGATTTCCTGCATAATATTCGCTTATATCCTCTATATTACTTTTTACATTACTTTGTTCTTTTTGCGGTATATGATGTTTTTATTTTTTCGATTTCCCTTTTGTAAATAATGCTGTTTGTCCAACTCCGTACTAATGGCGGAGGCAGTAAGAAGGAGAAACAGCAGGTCAACAGTTAAGGGATAGAAAACTGTCTAAGTGCCAAGCAGTCATACCATACCACTACTACACATAATGGAAAAAGTGCATTGTAATCCTTTTGTGCCTAGATTGTTTTCTTTCTTTTTTTTTGTTGCTTGAAAATTTCTAGTTTAACGGTGTTCCTGCTGGAGTTGGCTACGTGGGGGATGGACAAATTCAAAATGCATGTAGTCGATCAAAGATTTTTTTTCTGCTGTATATATTATTCTTTTTCAGTAGGGACCGTGCTCTTGTCTGATGGGAATAACTTTTAATCCAAGAAATTTGTTTCATGTTACCGGAATGGAAAAAAATGGCAAATTGGATATGAAAAACTTTTGCCGGGTCGGGATTGTTACATGGTATTTCCATTTCTGAATTCGATCCGAAGTAGGAATTTTTTTCTTCCAAGAAGTGAATGGAAACTAATTGCATTTTAAAGTGTGTAATGCAAAGAATGATCTTTGATAGTTACTCAAATATCTGGATGAAATTAAATTTCTTATGACAGAGAGTTATCGAATACATGTCGAGTTGAACAAACGCTGCGATAACTTTTCAACCTTAAGATATTTTATTTATCGTGCATGGTGCGGGATAGGCACTCATATCAGCTATTCGAGTTTTATGTAGAGATCCCGGTGCAAATATTAGTGGCGGGTGATTTTTATGTTCATGTTCGACAGAAATGGAAGTTTACATACTTACTAATTTCACCTGTATTCGTGTTTGCTTACCTGCCTGTGACTTTTTCATTTATTTCATTCAAAACGATTTTTTCTACTATTTGGAAGATTCTTATTGGACATTATTTATATTAACTTCAAAGCGAGGGCAAGTGCTTAGCTACACTATATCCCTTTGAGTATATTAAGTTCGACACATACCATAGGTGTATATACATAATAAAGTGATTAGGACAGGCCACGTAGAGTATATTTATTTACACATGAATAATCAGTATCAGTAGCCAAGTCAATTGAACATCACCTGTCCGTCTTCGAGCTCCTCGACAAAATATACGAGCACTGTCCCAAGTACGACGTTAAAATCGTATTGGGTGATTTTAACTCCAAAATAGGAAAGGAAGATGCCTTTTGTAGGGCATTCAATAAACATAGCCTACACGACACCACGTCTGACAACGGACTAAGGCTAATTGATTTTGCTGTGGAGCAAAAGTTCACTACAGTAAGCACATCGTTTCCTTATCTCAATATTTATAAGCAGACATGGCGGCCCAATGACCATATAACGATCAACCAAATTGGTCATATTGCGATCGACGCCGTATTCTGAATATCCGGTTATTCCGAGCGGCCAACATAGACATAGGATCATTGCCTTTGTTACGATCGCGTACCGTGCTTTCCCGTATTCCGGAGTCGAGTACGTACCGGAGAATAGTTTGAAATAAAACAAGTTACTTGGCTTGATTATTATTCATTTCGCTCTAGGGCCCGCTTCCTCGATGCTTGGCTGCGACCATTCGAGGTAATATCTGAACATATTCTTGATGAATTCTAAACCTATTCTGCTGACTTCCAAATCTATTAAGGTGCTTCCTTGCTGAATTCTAAATCTATTTTTCTTTCTTCCTTCCTGTCCTCCGTCTTATAGAGTGTCCAATCCATCCCTGTCATGCACATACGACATTAGGTACATTAAGAACCGCCTTTATCTTTTATATAGACCGTACCTGATCATAAACATATCCGGCCATAAATCGCCTAACCATGTTATTGTATTGGGAGAACCCATCATTAGTTTTCTAGCATGTGGTGCCAAGACGGTCGTTAAGTATTTTCTGCGACCTTGCATAGTCGACGATCCGTTCACAAAGTGTATTTGATCATTGGGTCGCTTACTTATGTTATTACTTGGGAAAATCCGGATGCTTAGTCGCAGTGAATGGGTAATAAAGCTATTAAGCGATTAGTCTTAACATTAGCTATGCGATAGTTAAGGGATGGGAGTCGATATATATAGGTACGACCAGTGTGTGTTAATATAGGGCGCATGTAGTGGATCTCTACACCTTGTTGTAGCCAAGGTACGAATACGGATATCCCAAACTGAGCAACAAAGAAGAATCACTGTGAGAAAATTTAACATCGAAAAGCTACAATCGCAAGAAACTGCCAGTATCCGCCGTATACCAAAATCTCTCAATTACTCCTATGTCGCCAGCATCAAATGCCGAAGAACAGTGGTGACACTGCCAACATGCCATCTGAAACGCCGCAACTGTGCGGGGTTTCTCCCAACCAACACCGCGAAACCAGTGTTCCCAGATTGCGGGAAAAAGGGGTAAATGTCTCAAAAAAGGGGTAAACGCGTATTTGAAATATTATTTTTGATATCACAAAATATTATAATACAAAGACACCAACATGCATAAATCTTCGTTGACAGCGAATGATTTGTTTTACCGAACAGCGTACGAAAGTATTATTACGCACTGAACCTATCCAATAGCTCATGTGACATTGTAACTCTTTTTTTGCATTCTTGGCTTTCAATTTTTTTTTTCGCCTATACAAATAATTTTTAAATATCTTTCCTAGTAGTGAATTAAATGATCTCTTAGTTCCGTAAATTTGCAAGAAAGATGTCTTATCAACAAAATTAGCAGATGAAAAGGATACGTTTCCAAAACTTGAAAACTTGTAGAATTTATTTTCTGTCCTCCGCACAGTGGGGCAGGAGCTGAACGTACTTTCTCTGTTGTTAATTTAAATAAAACTAAAAAAGAAACAAACTTTAGAATCCTACACTGTGCCGAATTCTCTATTCAAACACTTTGCAAAAAAAAATGAATTGCGTTGAATTTGAAGTTGAGAAGGGATGCCTTAAGCTTCACAATTCCAAGATGTATCTATAGAAGTAGAATATCAGCCTTATCGATGTATCCGATCGGATACCTTGATCCGGATAGTCATAATACGCTCGCTAACGTGTCGGAAACTTAAGACTTCTTGCCTAAATCTGCCGTGTATGACAAATCCGCATCCGAATAAGCGTTGCCTGTTGCCTCTTTAACAATAGGGCCAGTTCCTTAATTATTCCCCTAGGACGAGGGGCCGGGTACACCGGTGCCAGTAGTCCACTACGGGATTATGAGCGCTGCCGTTGGCCCATTAAGGGCTCTTCCGCCACCATCTCTATTCCAAGGTCCTGACTAACATTGGAAATTCCTTACCGACCTGTGATCCGAATACGTCGAAGCAGCTCGCGCAAGGTATTCACTAAGTTCAACCTAACTGGAACTATAGACGCCACCGTTGACTACGTCTGGGGAATTCGTCCGCTGCCGCCTGTGACAGGAAGAAGTGCTCTAGTGAGAAAACACTCTTTCCTCCCTCTCTCATCTGCTGCCGCTAAGAATCTGCCAAACGGGGTTGGTTACCCATTTCTTGGATTAAGGTACTAGGCACCCGGCTGTCACCACGTGGAGGTTGAGAGTAGAAGCTGGTAGGCCCAGCTTAGTGAAAACGCTTGTGTTTTCATATGATCGCATGCACTACCGTTTGACATCCAACATGGACGATGACAGTCAACATTTCCATACAACCGACCAAATCGAAGTGAGGATAGCGAAGTCCAAGGCTGAGGATCTGACGGCTTCCTGGCCGAACTTTTCAAGGCAGCTGAAGATGAATTGTTAGAGAGCATACACCTGATCCACAAGAAAGGAGACCCTGTCAACTTCGCCAATTATAGACGTATCAGTCTCCTCAACATTGCACACGAGATGTTTTCTGCGATATTGTGTGATCGCCTGAAACATTTCATCAACAGCCTGATTGGCTCCTATCAGAGCGGTTTTAGGCCAGCAAAGTCCGCTTTCGATCAAATCTTCACACTTCGACAGATCCTGAAGAATAACCCGAGAAGGCTAAATCAATACTTATAATATCTTTATCCATTTCAAAGCCACATATAAAAGCATCTAAAGAGAGGACTATAGAGCCACGTCTAGTTTCGACATTCGTACCAAACTTGTTCGTCTGTGCAGGATGAAGACAGAGAACGCTCGCTGCGCCATTAAGTTTGGTAACGACCTGTGTGTGTACTTATTTAAATGCATATATTTTTCAGGTTCTTGTTCTATACCGAGATCATTCAAAGTAAATTGGGCAATTCTGCTTGGTGGTAAACTTAAAATATCTGAAATCAGTTCTAGAATGATGTCTTTCAGTAAGTGCATATGTATATTTATTTACTAAATTTGACTCGAATTCAAAGCACTGCTTCCCATATCATCCTCAGCCAACAATTTTCATTAGAAACCCGAAACAATCTGTAATAAATTCAAAAGTAAATATCTCATACTCCTCTTGGATAGGACATCTTACCAGAATGTCTTTGGTATGGTTTTGTTGATTCAAATCGATAAATCTCCAGACAATAGCAAATATTTGCCACAATGTCGCCCAGTTATAATGTGTGCATTCGGGTGGGTATAATTAATTGCAATATTCTCTTTCATGTCGACTGCATTCGCCACAAACCTTCGAAGCTTGATATTGGTATTGCAACTGAAATAATTTCTTTCTACATGCACCATATAATATAACATTCGATGAAGTATAATCCCTATAGACAGACCGGCTGAGGAGGCACACATTTAATATAGTTTAAAGGTAACTATGTGTATAATATTATGTGCCTATATGAATAATTGGAACTTGTGAAGTAATCTGCATTCCATTTATGAGTGCACTGAGAATGATACAGAATTATCTTTGACTATGAGTGTATAGGTTAATGTGCGTCGAACGTGAAATGAACTTTACGTAAAAAAAAAAACTCAGATCTCCTCCTTCGTCCGAATTTATGTTTACGTCCTTCGTTTGTTGAAGATAGGGGATGAAAGGACGTTTGTTTAAACTTCAGAACCTCAGATCATATAGAAACAGTGACCTGGAGCCTGCTTATGGTGAAAGCTTATCTGACGATAATGAGTGCATGAGAGAACCGCAAATATTTGTATTGGCTTCGTGTGTCGGAACGGTATACCACTTATGGGGTATGAAAATGTCGACAGAATTTTATGTGTAATAAAGATAACATTTGCGTTGCGATTTCGTGCAATTCGGGTACAGATAATGCAGTTTAAGATAAAAGTACATTACCGAGTTATTGGTGGTAAATTCAAGTTTTTTTTCAGTGCCGAGTGATATCGACATCCTATGGCATTGGGTTTGATAGAATATTGAATAAGAAAATGGAGAATCTGACATGTTTTAAGGTATAGGCGGTTTGGTAAAACTATGTACGTATGTACAAGCAAATGTGTGTACACATGTATGTATACCAGAAATCAAAACGAGCATGTTTGACCGCAATCAAACGGTCGTATATTTTTTTTCCTTTATTCGCTCGAAATCGATAGTTTTCTTTCTATACTCGTGATTCATATGAATTACAAACTTCAAACAACGAGTTTTGTCATCCCTTTCAATACTACTAGTGCACAAAATTGGTCCTGTATACCTAGCCCTGCCAACTATACTTTATTATAAAGGACACTCATTTGTTCGGATCCAGTTCCATTTTTGATTTCACTTCTTTATCTTGTACTTTGTCGGTCCTTTTTTTCGGCATGGTATCAAAGAATAAAAAGGGTATAGCAAAAACAAAACTCCAACCATACATATTGTCTACATCAAACGCAATCATTCACTATAAACGACGTCTGTCACGTGAAATTTTTCTAGCTGGTCGGAAATGACTATAAAAAAAGAGTCCGAAAAAAGAGTACGAACATTCGTCGAATGTACTTGATCAGTACAACTATAATACATTAGAAATTACTGCACAAAAGAAAAATTCACTGAGTGGTATTCCGACAATTTTGTCTACTGAAAGTCTAATAGTCTTTGTCTGTTGAAAGTCTACTAAAATCACTGAGTTCGTCATTTGGTTCCCTGGTTCTTCAGCTTCGGTTAAACGTGTGTTTTCGCAAAAGAAGAAAGTTTAGAGAAAGCTGAACAAATTTCCCACTGAAATATGTGTACTTTTTTATTTAGTTTTATTTTTTTTTATTATATTTGAATTTGTATTTATTGTGGAAAACATATTTTGACATAATACTACGACATAATAGAATCTTTTAGAAGTATTATTCTTTAAAATTACGTAACTATTTCACAAAATTAGAAGATTATATATTAAAAACAAAAAGAAAACTAAATAAAAAAAAAAATATAATAAATAAATAAAAAAAATATATAAATAAAATATTTGTCGCAACAGCTCTTTAAGTGCAAGAATGTTTTAGATAAAACAAATACAGTCATTAAATGCAATATTTAATTAACTTTTGCATTCGTATTCAAAACAAAAATACACAGAACAGTTACTCGTATATGCGAAGAGGCATAATTAAATTCTTGATTAGGCGTGTTTTAAGATTTACTTGGACTAAGTTAGCCGAGGACCTCAAGTAGCGCAACCCAGCGTAAACCTTCCTAATTGTATTAGTGGTTGCATCACAGCGGGTGAGAGTGGAGTTAATATGATATTTAAGATATTTGATATGAGATAAGACCGGAATTACGCTTACAGGATGGAATATCTTTCTAGAGTATATCATACTAAATGTTTTAGCAGGATTCAGTGTAAGTTTGTTAAGACTTGACCATTTTCATTCAAGGTCTTTATTTACCCTGGTAACGCAGTCTTCGCTTAAACCAACTAGGCCAGAAATGTACACCAAAACGTCATCAGCATACATATGAATTTTACAGTTTTCAACTATTGTAGGGAGATCATCTACATAAATGAAAATGAAATGCTGTTCGTTGGTCATCGCATTGGTTCATTTTTTTCATTAAATGTTTGTAAAAGTCCAAATAAGGTTTTTGCGGAAAGAAAAAATTGGAAAAGCTGCCGGGAAAATTTGAAAATTCGGGATAGACTGAAAGTCCTTTTTTCCATGGGAAAAAATGTGTGTACTCCGAAACGACATAATCGATTGAGCTCAAAATTTCAGACAATCTTTGGTATTGGCCCAAGAGTGGTCCTGTGAAGATTGATAAAAATCGGTCCACTACTTTAGTACTAAAAAAAGTTCTCTTTTGTTAGTTGCAGCAAAGCACGCCGGTTACCATCGGTCCAGCAGTTTGCCCACTACTTTAGTACTATAGTACTTTTGTATTAAGAATGTTTTTATATATGTATTTAAGGTTGAACCACTTACCCTGGCCGGCAGAAAACTGTTCTCTAATAGACTTAGCCCCAGGCGCCTGCCCGACAGTTGTTTTTTTTTTTTTTTTTTGTTTTTTAGGCGCAGCAACTCTCGCCGGATACCCGCTAGTTGTCAAATAAAGAAAACAGAAGTGGTCTCATTACAGAACCCTGCGGAACACCTACATCAACGATATAAAGATCCGAAACGCCCTTATCCGTGACCACAGTTTAGAGTCGATAGTGCAGGTATATCTCTAGGAGCCTTACAGATGTCGGTGAAAAATGAAATTTTTAGTTTTGAAAGCAGTATTGAGTGATTAGTGCTGTCAAATGCTTTTGAGAAGTCTAGCAATACTAAAATCCCTATTTCATCGGAATCTAAAGCAGACCGAAGATCTCTAGTAACTTTACTTCCTTTACCTTACTTATGTCCTGTATCCCCTTGTGGGTCCTAGGGCCTCCACTATGCATATGCGCCATCGTGTACGGTTTCTGGCAATATGTTTGAGTTCTCCCCAACTGGCGTGCCTCCTTCTCGACTTTTCTGCGCCATATTCTCCTCGCACCGCCAGGTCTTCTGCCATCCTGAGTTAAAGGGTTCAATATCATGGTTCGCTATGGAACTGTCGCCCTTTCGGAATGTGTGACAAATCCACTGCCACTTCCGCCGTTGGATGGTTGTGCCTATTGGTTCCTGACCCGATCTCTCGTAAAGGTGTTCGTTAGAGATACGATTGGGCCAGAAAATCCGTAAATATTGCACAGGCATCTATTAACGAACGTTTGCAGCTTTCTGGTGATAGTAGTGGTCACTCTCAACGTGCTGCAACCATATAACAGCACGGATTCAACATTGGAGCGAAACAGTCTTTGCTTGGTGTTCAGACTGATTTCATTGCTTCGCCGTATTTTGGAAAACATCCCGAACGCGGACTTTGCTTTGGCGATTCTGTTGGCTATATCCAGTTCGGTTCCACTATCGGTCGAGACAATACTCCCAAGATACTGGAAATCGTCTACTCCCTCTACGGTTATCCCGCGATGCATATTTGAGCCGATGATTATGTAAGCTCTGCGGGAATACCGTCAAGTCCTACCGCCTTCTTGGTTTTAAATACTTTGCTCGCAGTAGTGATCTCATCCTTACTGGGAGTCGTGGTGCATGCTCGAGCATTTCTCACCTCAGTTACCTCAGTTTAATTTGGGGGCATATCGCTAGCGAATACGCGGTTCAAAACAGTGGCAAAATGCTGCTTCTATCTCTTGAGCTGGTCCTCATCCGAAATGAGCAAGGAACCGTTTGGGGTTTTGAATGGGCGTTGACTGGAGCTGTGACCACCTATCAGCTCTTTGGTGATTCTGTAAAGGGTCCTGCTGTCGCACCTCCATGCAGCTTCTTCTGGTTCAAAAGCCAGTGCTTTGTTGTAGTAGCGCCTATCACCTCGCGCGCTACGCTGAACTTCTCTCATCTTCATACGATATGAAGACTCTAGCTCGCTTCTCCCTGCTGCTGGAGTAGCTGCAATGCGACCTTTCAGCTGTTTTCGTTCGTCAATCCGTCTCCAGGTATCCTCGGAAAGCCACGCCCTATGCCTTCCCTGTGATCGACCAATGTTCTTGGATGGTTGTGGGCAGTGAGCTGCTGATTGCGAAAGGTGCTCCCTTAGTTGTTGGCGCACTGAGGGATCACTTAGTCTATCAATGTTGAACCTGGGCATTCTTTTGTTGTCGTAAGATCTTTGAACTGTAGCAGTGCATAGTTGGAGAGTAGCTACCATAAGATGGTGATCTCGTACTATGCCCACATCTGCCCGTAGCCTCTTTCGGACGTCCAGGAGACTACTTCTTAAGCGGCGGCTGATTGGACAATTTTCAATTTGATTAGAGGTTATTTACCTATCGTTGGAAGGCCAGCTGACTGGACCCAGGCACCCGAAGCCACCAACGAGCTTACCGAGCCATTCGCTCTCAGAGGAATTGTGACCACCCCGGAAGGACTTAGAAGTCAGAAGTCGCACCCTAAGTTAGATTCCTTGCTCATTTCGGATGAGGACCAGCTCAAGAGATGGAAGGAGCATTTTGCTACGGTTTCGAAACGCTTATTCGCAAACGATATGCTTCCAAATCAGACTGAGATGCCCGAGGTGAGAAATGCCCAAGTATGCATCACGACCCCCAGTAAAGATGAGATCACTACTGCGATCAAAGCACTGAAAAGCAACAAAGCGGTAGGACTTGTCGGTATTCGCGCAGAGCTCTTATGAGCAGGGCCAACAACTTCGGCTGAGCTGACAAGTAGAAATAGGGAATGATCCTCAAGTTTCCTAAGAAATGGAATTTAATGGAATGCGGAAATTATAGTGGTATATGCGTGCTACCTGCTGTAGCCAAGGTAATAGCTAAAATTATTCTGGGGCGAATCAAAATAGATCTGTAAGACACGCTCGACGCCAAGAATCTGCTATGGATCCTCCTGTGTGGACCAAATTAATACCCTGCTGATCATTATCAACCAGTGCGTTGAATATCGATAGCCACTTCACCTGCTATTCATCGATTTTGAGAATTCGTTCAATAGTGTTAACAGGTGGTGGGCCCTAGAGCCCTAAAGGCGATACAGGACATAAGTAAGGTAGACTAAGGCATCAGAATTGTTAAGAAAGAGATTGTTAAACAAACAGAATACTTCAATTTCTTTCCCAAAATTTTTGGGTGGTTGTTTGTGGACAACTCCCCAACTGGCAAGCCAATCTCAGCCTTTGACAAAAATGTCATCATGGGGTAAAGTGCTGTAAAATATTTCAAAAAAATGATAAAGAGACTTAGGTATAAGAAGGAGTAAGACGATTCGCGTATTTTTGAATCCCTGCAAATTATAGGTTTCCGCAAAATTGAATAGCAAATACATACTCGTATATATATCGATATACAAAATCGCCCAGGATTTCTTCAAGCTGATTTCTCCGCAAGGAGACCGTAGAGATATCTGCCCAAAGTAAACTCCCAAAGGCAATTTCCTTCTTTTTTTTTAAATTACATCCATCAAATACCACGAAAATTTTCCAACTAGACGATGTGATAGGAAAAGAAAGGAGAGAAAAATGCCTTCACTTCCATATTCACAGGTACATAACGTATATACGAAAAGAGAGAAGAAGTATAATCATGTGAACGGAAGCACTCACATAAATCCCGATGACAAGCCGTTACAGGATAAAATCGTATCAATCTCTTCATTCATAGATACACACTTACGTCTGCACGTCCCATATGCGTCCCTTTTCAATTTTGAAATGTGTATCTGTAGAGAGAATTTCCAATTCAAATCGAAATTTCATTCTTATTTAATTCATATCCCTCAAAATAGTAATTACAATTATACAATTGCATTGAATCCGTTATGCATTCGCTGTATCTTAGGAGTTCTGGCTCTACGCCGGTTAAATTCAACAAAAGACAAATGGGAAATCCATTGGGAAATTATGAAAAGAATTACAATATCACCGCCTTTATCTTTGAGTTCTCGAATGGATACACGTACTTAAAAGCAGATTACGTGGAAGATATTTAAACAGAAATAGCCAGCAGCCAAACGATGACATGAGGATGAAATTATTCGAAGTAGAAGGATTGAAGACATTTAGCTTTCGGAAAACTGTATTATATAAACAAATGCATTGCATAATACTCCCATTCCTAATGTATGCGCCAATATAATATTACCGATCTTAAGAAATGAAGGGGGAAAAGTGTATCGGGAATGCAATTATTGTACAATACATGGAGCAATGCTAGGAATATTTTTTGGCGAATGGATAAATGAAAACACGGAAAGGCAAACTGACATGGCTGGATCGAATAAGCTGTTGGCACTGCTCGGTTGTACGTGGTTTATATGCCTTATAGGCTAGTATAAACTTTATGGGCTCTTCCTTCAAAATGTCCATGTTTGGCAGATTATATGCTTTACTTAATATAACCTATGGGAAAAGTATAATAAATAATAATAATAATAATAATAATAATAATAATAACAATAATAATAAATTGTTTTATTTATTTTTTCAATAAAAAGTTTACAAAACATTGCAACTATGACATATTGTCGCATATTGGAGAGAGAGAGGCAATTACTATAATAAGAATTTATCAGTTATACTCATCTATCAAAGTTTTGCCGTACCAAAATGCTTCTGCAATGAATTTATGCAGTGTTACCCATTTGCTTTCAGCTTGTCCATTGAGTAAAGTCATTATTTCGCCTTCCTCCAAGAGTGACTTTCCTAAAAATCTCTGCCGAATGCGTTTTATAATTAGGTATTTTTATATGAAATGTACGACATTTTCTTCCTCATACATATGTATTACATACTTACTTACTTAGGTGGCGCTACAGTTCGGGGTGAACCTGGGCCTCAACCAACAAGCTTCTCCATTTAGCTCGGCATTTAGCTAATTGCCTCCAGTTGCGCACTCCAAGTTGGTCGAGGTCCCCTTGAACTTGTGCGCGCCACAAGTCGTCCCTCGGGGTGGGATTCGAAGACTCTGCGGCCCGGAGCGCTGGTGTCCATTCGCTCTATATGTCCCAGCCATCTCAGACGTCCAATACGCAGTGTTTTGACCAGGTCGATGTCGCTGTACAACTCGTATAGTTCGTGATTGAATCTTCTCCAAATTCCGTCAACGCAAACGGGACCGAAAATCTTACTAAGAATTTTTCTCTCGAAGCGACCAAGGATATCTTCATCCTCTTTTAATAAAATCCATGTTTCAGCGCCGTAAAGTACGACTGGGATGATCAGGGTCCTGTACAGAACCTCCTTGGTTGTTCGAGATCGGACTGTTGAGTGCCTTATTAGCCCCAAAAAACAGCGATTGGCAAGAGTTATTCTTCCATTGATTTCTGCGCTGATCTTGTTTGTAGAGTTTATAGCAGAGCCAAGGTAGACAAAGTCCCTTACTACCTCAAAATTATAGCTACCCACTGTGACATTCTGTCCAAGTCGTCGGAGGTGGCTGTCCCTTCTTGTTGACAGCATAATGGTATGTATTACATAGAGTGCAGATTCTCCATTCACCTATCCTAAACCGGTTAGTATTGAGTCCTATCAGTCGAGCACGTGCGTTAAACGTCGATGCAATTAAATTTTTGCTGTTTTCATCATCGAAATACGAGTAGCGCGAGGAGTGATTTCATTTTGGGTAGATTCCGTGCGAACTTAACCGTACATCTTGTAAATTTAGTTGGATTTGACAATTTCTCAAGTGTTTCTATCTTTCTTTTCCATATCTTCCTCCTTTTATCAGCAAGGCTATGATCCGAAAACAAGGGATCACAGCCCTCCCACTTCACCGCATTTCTGCTGATTCGCCTGTGGGGTTCTTTTCCATATATCTTGATGTAAAGGCTGCTCTCTCCATCGAATGTTAGCCTTGTCTTCCATCCTGCACCAGACCTCATACCAGAAAATTTTCTTCTCTACAACTTGCTTCAATAGTATATGCGGCAAACGATATGCGGATTCCACTGCATAGCGTATTTCGCAATGGAGTTGTCTTCGCGCCGTAGGGTGTGTCCAATCCAATGCCACTCTCTTCTTCGTATAGTAATGCTTATAGGTTCTTGGCCTGTTCTCAGATAAAGTTGTTCGTTGGAGATGCGGTTCGGCCAACAAATCCTCAAGATGATTCTTAAGTATTTGTTTACGAAGACTTGCAGCTTGCGTGTGTTAATGGTGTCCACCTTCCAAGTACTGCATCCATAAAGCACCACTGATTCTACGTTGGAGCGGAACAGTCGTAGCTTGGTTCTTAACCTGATAACATTGCTTCTCCAGATTTTGGACAGCATTCCGAACGCAGCTTTAGCCTTCCCGATTCTGCTGCACACATCCAGTTCGGTGCCACCGCGATTAGCCGAGACGACACTTCCTAAATATAGAAAGTTATCAACTTTCTCGACTTGCTTTCCGGCAATGTTAAGTTGAGCGCGGGTATTGGGAGTACTCAGGGCTTTTGTTTTGGCTGTGTTTATTTTTAGCCCCACTTTGTTTGCCTCAGCTTCTAGATTTTGGGCCATCAAATGAAGATCCATTATCCGATGTGAAAGTAGACAAACATCGTCAGCGTAATCTAGGTGTTTAAGGTAAGATGTCATAGTCCAACGAATTCCAGAATTAGCTTCCGTCCATGCTGCACGGAGTACATCGCTGATAACTACCAAGAACAATAGTGGAGACAGTATGCACCCTTAACGTACTCCACTTTGGACTTCAAAGTCCTCCGACACCTTACCATTGTGCACGACGTGACACTTGCCGCCCTCATATGTAGCCTTGATAATAGCTATAAGTGTTTCTGGAATGCCTCTCCTACGCAAGGCCAACCAGATAGCATCTCGATTCAAGCTGTCGAAAGCCTTCTCGAAGTCGATAAACAGTAAATGTAGCGGAGACCTATACTCAACGCATTGTTCGATTATGATCCGTAAGGTGTTTATGTGGTCGATGCAGGAGGATCCAGCGCGAAAGCCTGCCTGTTCGACATTGAGAGTTGAATCTAAATGATCTTTAATTCGTTCCAGAATTATTCTAGATATTATTTTGGCTACAGCTGGAAGAACACATATACCTCTCCAGTTACCGCAATCCATCAAGTTACCCTTCTTTGGAAGCTTAATGATCATCCCCCTTTTCCACTCCTGTGGAAATTGTTCACTATCCCAAGCTCTCCGTATTAGCGGATGCAGCAAATCTGCCGATGTATTTGGCGCCGCTTGAAATAGCTCGGCAGGGATGCCATCAATACCCACCGCTTTGTTTTTCTTGAGGGACTTGATTGCTGTTATTATTTCAGCTTTACTGGGAGGTACGGTGCGAATTCGGGAATTTGTTGCTTCGAACTGCTCATTCGAATTCAAGATCATACCGCCATCGTCTAAGTGATTTAGCACTGTAGCAGAATGCTCTCTCCATCTAGTGAGCTGATCCTCATCCGAGATCAGAAGGTTACCGTCTAGACTCTTCACTGGATGTTGTTTGGAGTTTCGACCACCAATGAGCTCCTTAGTGATGTTGTAAACAGTCCTACTGTCGCACCTACTCGCTGCTTCTTCAGCCCTTGAGGCCAGTGAGTTGATATATTGATGTTTGTCACGTCTCACACTACGCTGCACTTCTTTCTTCTTCGCACGGTATTGGGCTTCAAGCTCGGTTCTCTCTACTGCTGAGGCCGCTGCAATCCGAGCCTTGATTGCTGTACCCTCATCGATCCGTCTCCAGGTGTCTGTAGAAAGCCATGTGCGGTGGTGTTTCTGCTTTTTACCGACATAAGTGCGTGCCCCAGTCGCAAAAGCATTTTTCACAGCACTCCAGTGGTCATCCATGTTCTCTATGCTGCTGATTGGTTCTGCTTCTAAGGCAAGATGGTCCCTGAACTGTTGGCGCACTTGGGGAACCTTGAGCCTGTCGATATTAAATCTGGTGATATTAAGTAGGTTTGAGCGGTTGCTGTTGACGGATGCAGTACGAAGGCGTAAATGAGCTACCATAAGATGGTGATCTCGTTCTTGTCCGACGTCAGCTCCACGTCTGTTTCGGACATCCAGGAGACAATTTCTAAAGCGGCGACTGATCGCAATGTGGTCGATCTGGTTGGATGTTCGTTGCCTATCAGTAGAGACCCAACTGATCTTATGGCAGGTGTTATGCTTAAACAGCGTACCTCCGATGACTAGGCGGTTGGTATTGCAGAAGTCCACAAACAGCTCACCATTGTCATTACGGTCTCCCATTCCGTGAACTCCCATCACGTGAACTCCCATCACGTGCTTAAGCATGGTGTTGTCGCTACCCACCTTGGCATTGAGATCTCCCATTACCATTACGATGTCCCCATTAGGCGTTTGGTTGTAGGCGGTGCCTAAGTGGCTATAAAAATTATCCTTTTCATCCTCAGTCGCGTCTAGAGTCGGAGCATAACGCTGTATGATGGTGATTTTTCTCACACTACTCTGGAACCTAGCCGTCAAAATCCGGTCACTATGGGGTTTCCAGGATATGAGGCTACTACGTGCTGCTGGAGTTAGCATGAGTCCTACACCAGAACTCCGTGCACTTCCAGCTGGTTTACCAGAGTAGAGCATCACAGTGCTTTTTGTTGGGGAGATGTATTCCCCAGCATCGTACCATCTTATCTCGCTCAGCCCTAAGATGTCGATTTTATGCCGTGCGAATTCGCGCTCCAATTGGAGGAATCTGGCGTTATAAGGCCCTTCCTTGAGTGAGTCCAAGAGAGTCTTAACGTTCCAGAATCCGATCGTTGTCCGTGTCCGATAGCCAAAGGTCGTCAACAAATTATCCGTCCTTATCCGAGGCGATTGTTTCCGTTTCGGAGCAAGATTTGTTTTACGGTTGCGGCTCGCTGGGCCACAGACCAACCGACACTTATCCTTCCTGGCGCAGGAAGCTCGCCATTCGTCCTCTCCCGTTAGCAATTTCCGAAGAAATTCCCAGATGACACCACGAGGAGGTGGGAGTAGGGCTTACTAACAGAGCTGCTAGGTTTTCGGCTGCAGTGGCTCCTACTCGTTACTTAGCGGACCAGCACCTATCGGGAGATGCTGCCCCTACGAGGCCTTTGTTAGTCGTTTGCCATCCATCTTGACCATTCTTGTTTCCATCATATTGGTAAATGCTCTAGCTAGCAGTTTTATATACATATGTAATTATCGGGTGAATTTATAAAAACCTCATGCGGCAACCTATCCTCTCCTGGTGCTTTATTTCCTTTAACTTTGTTCAGTATTTGAAGGAGCTCAAAACACGTAATCCCACTGTCAAGGTCAAGCATTAAAAGTTCTTTTCACTGCGTTGGTACTGCATGAAGTGGATGATTTAATAATTTTTCAAATTGCTGTTTGTACTTCTCTGTATCCAGTTTTGATCCTACTTTAAAGCTCCCTTGCCTCAATTTTCGCGCGAACTTCCGCCAGTTCTTGAATCTTTTACAGTGTTCAGTTTCATTTCTATGGCTTCAAAATAGTCTTACCGCTTAGTTCTGCATTTTAGTTTGTATCTCATCTTATTATATTCAGCCTTTGTGATATTATCATTTTTTCTTCTCCATAACTTTAGTAATTTAAATGATTTAACTGTATCATTTAAGCACGCATAATATACGCATAATATATATAATTAATAACTTCTTTAATCAAGTTAGTGAGGTCTTCCACTTTAATTGTTTCATTATTTTCTTTACACTGTCTCGCTTTGTCTTGCAGCGTTCTCCTATTGTTTACAATGTCATTTTCATTCCACATACATTTGGGCAGTGTTTTTAATTTTTTTCATTTTCGCTGTCGATGTATATATACTAGTACATTGAGTTCAAGTACAATAGGCAGATGATCCGAATGAATATGTGCATCCACCCTAAAAATTATAATTTATTCAGTGATTTCTCCAGACACTGTGTAGGTATTATTACAGACTCTCTCACGGTGGAAACAAAAGTCATCTCGCCTTCTCCGTCCCCGTCTGTCCTTCCATTCAGGATTATAAACCCATAATCGTTGCTGAACTCAATCAATTATTTTCGCAATCGATTCGTAACTTTATCTTTCGATGGTCTTTGAGATAATATTTTATGGTGTACAGCAAATAATTTTCAATAGATTGTGATTCCTCCGCAATGCAGTAGTCACTTCAAGCATGTGGCACTGATTTCTAGTGCTCACTTCTACCTTTATATTGAGCTTCTTTCGTCCTTAAAAGCGTAAAATCCACTTCCAATAGCTCGTCCGCGCGAGCTATTACGATAAGCTCATTTCCAGCGCAGAGTAAATCCTCCGAAGAATTTCTCATACGTCCCAAACCTTTCTCCTCTAATTGAGTTTCATGTATTAAAAATATATCTTGTTCCTTTATGTATTTGAAAAATTCCGAAAATTAATGTTTACCTGCCAGTCCATGCACAATTCAATTCAATTCAATTTAATTTTTCTTTATTCATATGTAAGCAGAAAAAGTAAACAATTCAATATAAAATTTGTGAGCATTTAATACATATAGAATAGTTAGTGACATCTTTATTTAAAAAAAAATAGAAGTGATGCCACATTTTAATAAATTTTACTTTGTGTGGGGTGTACAAAGGTAGATAAACAGAAATTACATTTTTTTAAATCCAGTAAGTGAGGAAGAGTAAAAATTGATCTTTAACAAATAAAAAAGTGTTACAATGAAAAACTAAATATAAATGGCAGAAATAGCTTCGTACTTAGTTAAGCAAATGAGCAAATCATTTTATTTTTTTATCTTTTTAAACTGAAAAACGCAACAGGGTTTCGATTTCGTGATGATTAAAACCAAGAAGCCATGATTTAATTACTTTTGTAAACCGGGATAAATTTCTTATGGACCGAATTTCCAAGGGCAGAGTGTTAAATAATTTGCATGAAACAGTAGAGTAAAAGTTTCTGTAACTTGTAGTGCGAAAAGCAGGAACATTTGCAAAAAAGTTTGAATGGCTACGTAAGCTGTGTAAGTCAGAAATTGGACTATCCAGATACCCGCCTCTAATAAAGAAGACCTTCAGAACCTTAAAATAAAATAAATGACGCAAAGGAAGAATTTTCAAGGTCCTGAATAGGTCCATTGTGTGTGCTGAACGGTGAGAATTACAAACATTTCGAATTGCAGATTTTTGAGAGACCGTTAATTGCTGTAGTTTGCTGAAGTAAGCGCCACCCCAACTGCAAAGTCCATATTGCAATCGTGATTGGAATAAACCATAATAAACCCTTTTCAAAGTGTTAAGAGAGCAATACTTTCTAAGGCGGAAGAGACAACGAGTAGAATAAAGAAGATATTTTTTCAAAGAAAGAATGTGTTTGGACCAGTTCAAATTTGTATCTATGGTAACACCAAGATACTTAAAACTATCTACACTTTCAATCTTGAAGCAATCAATACTGCAGTTAGCATACCTATTGAAAGTTTGCCCACTTTGGAATCGGCATTGGTTGTTCAGCAAATCGTGACTCGCGCAGTCATGAGCATGAAATATTATATCTGAGTCGGGATACTCCTGCTCAGTAAGACTAAAAAACATTAACTTAGTTTTGCTACTAACAATAAGTCTATGATTGGCAAACCAACATCTTAGTAAGAAAACGTCATGGTTTATATCAGCAATTAAGTCTAACGAACTGACTGAACAATATGCAATTCCAAGGTCGTCGGCAAAGGCTTTAGTTTTACCCACGAATGGAAGAGCAAATAAGGAATTTATGTATATAAGAAATAAAATTGGGCCAAGTACAGAACCTTGGGGCACCCCCAAGTTATTGATTTTTGAACTGCTTATATTGCTGCCAATTTTTACGTATTGCATTCTATCTTTAAGATAAGACTCAAACCAATTATATATGAATCCTCTGAAACCGGCCTTATATAATTTATCTAAGAGAATTACATGGTCAACCATGTCAAACGCCTTAGTTATATCCACAAAAAGGCCAGCGCAAAAATGTTTGTTATCTAACCCCTTGTATAAAATAGAGCAAAAATCCAACAAAGCATCCTCAGTGGAGAAGCCATTCCTAAAACCAAACTGCATAGGACTAAGAAAATTTTTATGATTAAGATAGGCTAAATTCTCTTTTTTATTAATTTTTCAAACACTTTTGAGATTGAAGGCAACAGAGAAATTGGTCTATAATTTGATTTGTCTGTCCTGATACCCTTCTTAAATAAAGGAATCACTACAGCGCATTTAAGTGCAGAGGGAAAAGTCCCAGACACAATGCTTAAATTAAAAAGAGAAGAAAATATCTACTAAATTGGGTCCAATGTTCTTTAGAACCAAATTCGAAATTTCATCATATCCATGAGAATTGGAATAAGGAAGAGAATTAATGGTTTTTAGTAATTCAAATCCCGTAATAGGCTCAAAAACGAAGCTGTTTCTATAATCATTGCCTTCAGTACCAGGCTTAGTGCAACAGATACAAGAAGTTTTTGTACTACCTGAAAAATAAGTTTGTCCAATGGAAGCAAAATAATTACTGAATTCGTTACTACCATTTTTAAGTATGATGGGATCTGCGATAGAACAAACTTTTCGACTAACAATACTGTTAACCACTTGCCACTCTTTCTTAAGATTCCCACTTGCCGCTTGTATTTTGAAATGATAATAGCTTTCCCGAGCGTTTTTAACTTCCTTATTTAATTTTTTGCACAGCTTGTTAAAACGACTTTTTAAGTTATTATTCAGTGGATGTTTCAAAATTTGTTTTCTTAATTTTTGCTTTAGATTAATTTGTTTAATAAGGGTACGAGTTATCCAAGGTTTAAGGCGATACTCCGATTTTTTTTGTGTTAAAGTGAAAGTGGATAAACTTAAATAATGTTTTAGAATGCTAAGAAAAATATCATATGCTAAAGAGGCATTCTGTTCAACATAAACACTGTCCCAATATTCATAGCGTAGCCTATCGTTCAATTCGTGAAAGTTAATTTTATCAAAAAAGGCCTGTGATGATACGAAAGGGTTCCTACATTTCATGTTTTCAAAAAAGATTCCCGTCATACAATGATCGGTTATACGAAGGTCCAAGTTAATACCAGCAAGGAGATCCACAGCAATATTTTCAAGACGAGCAAAAACATGGTCAAGGCGGGTGCCTGAAATTGGTCTGGTAGGTTCAACAACAAAGGATAACAATCCATGTTCAGCCATGAGCGCTTGGTAAGAATCCGAAATGGAATTAGAGTCTAAAATATCTAGATTAAAGTCACCTAAGATGACAAGATTTCCAGATGGTTCATTAGCCAGAAAGTTTGAAAATTCATCTAAAAACAAATTAGGTGGCGAAGAGTGAAGTCTATATACACAGATAAAAATAAATAATTCTTCGTGAATATTGCAACAAACTTTGATGATATCCGCGCTTCTTAGATTAAAAACTTTCACATCACACTCATACAAGTTCGCTACAAAAACTCCCACTCCACCGGCAGAGTACGTATCGTTGGTGTTTGCAAGAAAACTAAAATTAGGAATATGGTAATCTTCAATTTCGAAAGAATAAATCCAAATTTCAGATACAAATATTATTTGTGGCAGGTTAATAAGAGCTTCAAGATTCCCAATCAGTAAATCGAAGTTTTGACGTAAACTACGTATATTTTGATGTAAAACGAAAAATGATTTGCCATCTGAATCACATCTAAAAATTCTATCAAAACTACTTCTAATGGTTCTAATAGTGGGGCTGTCGCACATAAGATCAAGGCTGTCGTTCATATTACTGCCTTTGAAGAGCAGCTAGATCATCAAATGATCTTATGACAACAGCCTCACTATTTTCAAATTTTCTAATTAGAATATGAGAATTCCGGAACCACAAATATTTGAATTTACTTTCTGTTTTCAATTTCTTAGCTGCCATAAATAAAGCTTTAGAATATTTAGTTAAGCTATCGTTAATAAAAATATTATTGTTACTACCATCACTAAATAATGAAGAGTTCAGCTTCCGCTTTGCATTTTTTTTGCTTTCCATCACTCTCTGTTTGACGTTGCGTGAAGAGAAATGCACGCAAAGAATATCACCGTGAGTATTAGAGGTGGAGGTTGTACTCGTATGTCTTGGTTTATTTATGTGCTTTACGTAACATTTCTGTGTCCTCAGTCGAAACGGAGATATTCCAAGCTTTTTCGAAGATTTCATTTACTCTCTCCCTTGCGTTTAAACTATTTACATCAGGAACACCAACAATCTCAACAGCATTCTCCAGTTGCTTTTGCTCCCTCCAGTTCACCCTGCTCTCCAAATTGGCCACCTTCGAACGCAATGTCAGCAACTCTCAGCTGCTGGACTGTTCTGAGAAAATCACAGTGGATTTTTTTTAGACTGAGAATTTCTTCGTAGAGTAGTCGAAGGGTTATTGAACTTTCGGCCGAAGATGAAAGAACCGTCGGCAAACTGTCGTCTGCTGCGCCAAGTGCAGGTTCTGTTTCGCATTGAGATGAAAGTGATGCTAGATTGGCGTGGGCAATAGTCGATTTAGGTGTTGTGATTACTTCGGCAGGTACTTTTTCCCGATGTGATGAATGTGATGCAGTCTTGATTGGGGCAGCTGATGATTTTGATGTAGCAGATTTTTGCTGCTTACTAGAGGGCTGCAGTTTTTGGGGTGGGATAGATGGAACAGGTAAAGGTTGAAGAAAAGGTTTACGGCGCAAAGTAGAACAATTGTCGCATAGATGAGTAAGATTATTGGTTGTTAAATAATCAATGTCGGCCGGATGTATATTGGCGCACGAACCGTGAAACAAACTTTTACAATCACCGCACTGTATTTTCGTTGAATCATTACGATCAATTTTGTCTTTGCAAATCGGACAGTTCATTTTAAAAGAGTTAACTGACTATTTGGAAAATTAAGAGAGATTAAAAGTTCGCACCCCACGACACTTTAAGAAACACGTCTGTTCTTGACCACAGTCGAACTCGTAGTCGAACATTACAGGACATTATACTAATTTCCTTATCATTTACACCAGTCGGCTTATTTTTTTTATTTTTGCTTTTTTATAAAACCATGATCAAAATTTTGATCTTTAATATTGACTTCATATTCACCAATCTTAGAACTGCAATCTACTAATTTCTTCTCACCACAGACGATTAATTCCTATTTATTGCTTAATATGCATAACAATTTGATATAAATTGATTATCATCAAAATTGACATTAATGAAAGAATTGTCATACATTTTACTTATTTCGGCTTTTCAATCTAAATTTTTGTACTTACGAGTAAGATAGCTTGGATTTACCCACTTTAAGAATGTCCGCCCTCAGTTGCGCTGACGCTCTTTTGCGTTTTTTTCTTCATTTGTGAGATCTCTTTCGATGTAAATTTTTCTCATTTTAAGATTTTTAGTAGCATTGAGCACATTGAGCACGACCTCATCGAGATTGAGTCTCCTAGTTCTAGAACCATTTTGTCATTTGTTTCACCTATCCTTTTCACACTTTTAATAACTACGGTTGTCTTTATTTGCAGCATATTATTACATATGCCTTTCACTGCGCCGATCAGATCTTCATTTTTGGGCATACGTCTTACGACGAGATTGTATTTTTTTTGCATTCGATTCGAGATCGTCAATGCGTTTTTTCTCCACCATTTGTTGGCTCCTCACCACCGAAATTTCAGCTTTCAAATCAGAATTCTCTTTCTTAATGCAACAACTTCTACACTTATTATTTTCATTTATTAACTTACTAATTTATTAATTTATATACATATCTAGTTACCTATTTATTTATTGATATAACTATTTATTACTTTAAGTATTTATTTATCTATTTACTTAAGGCTTTTATTATATTTTTTTTTTTTTTTTGCGTTTGCTGGATAATATAGTTTGTTTTTTCTAAGTGAACAATATATTGTTCCTTTATATGGAGGTTTTTTCTATAGCTTTTTCTCTCAGCTTCTTCCTCCTTTTATCAGCGAGGTTATAATCCACAAATAAGGGATCACAGCCCTCCCACTTTACCGCATTTCTACTGATCCGCCTGCGGGGTTCGCCTATTTAACCTCAGAAAATATCGGCAGGCCTGCCGATTTTGGATCACTCGGTTACTGAGGCCAATGAAATGCCAATGCCGTCGCATTTGTGTGATCCAGGCGTTCATAGGCCTGTCTTTCATACATCGCGATGTCTTTGGAACGTCCATTGATATTGCCTTTTTAACTGGGTTCAAATGATCTCTTTTTTGAACGTGGCAATACCAGCTGAGCCGGTCGTGCTCTATTTTTTGTACGATGGTTTCCTTAATGTGAAAGCCTCCACGGGTCTTCGGACTTCTTATTCGATCAAGCTTTGTCACACCTGCTGTCATGTGAAGCATCTTCATCTCAGCTGTCGTTAATTTACTCTCATACGTTTTGTACATCGTCCAACATTGTGAACCGTATGTTTTTTTTTTTTTTTTTTTGTGAAAAATCTTCCAAGGACACCAAGGCCCGACCGCGGGTGCTTATGGTAGTGTGAGATTTTTACTCACTAAAAAAAACACTTCTCTTCAAAATGAATACTACAACTACAACAGCAGATAGTGCTTATCCAGCAGTTTTATTTTTGCTTACGAGAATCGTGATTATAGAAAAAGATGTTCGTATGTGATTAAACATGAATGTAGCACTTTAGACAGGCTAAATTCCAATGAAAGTTCCTGCCTTTTTCACGACCTTCATATGCTATGACGCGAGGTCAAAAGGTTTTGTCCTTTGAAGACGACGAATTGAATTGTTCGCGTCAAGTAGTTGAATGACAGTACGGTTACAATGGCCGTTAACACGATCTTTGTGTTTACGCGCAAATTTTGTTATCTCTTCGACGACGCTGGGAATTCCCAGATGCCGATGAATATCTTCATTACGTACATACCACGGTGCGTTAACGATCGTTCTAAGAACTTTATTTTCAAAAGTTTGTATGATGTTTTTATTGCTTTTCTTAGAACAACCCCATGGTTGTATACCATACGTCCACACTGGCTTTAGCACTTGCTTATAGATAAGCAGTTTGTTATGTTATCAACTTCGAATGTTTTCCGAGTAGCCAGTACATTTGTCGGACAAGCTTTAATTGTCGTGTTTCTTTTTCATTTGCGATTTCCATTTGAGCTTGACACCTAGAACCATTCCTAGATATTTTGCTTCATTTGCGTACGGTATTTGAGCCGAGTTTAGATATACAGGCAATCTATTCACTTTTTTGTACGCAGAGTTGACGTGAGTAGATTTGCAGATTTAGTAGATTTCGTTCAGCACCATACGCCAGAAATTCATTCAAGCGTGGACTTTATTAATAGCATGTTGAAGTTTTCCGGTTGCTGCTTCAATGGCATCGCCCGTTGTCAATATCGCCGTATCGTCCGCAAACGTGGCGTTGCACTACGCGTTGCGTAGTCGTTGCAATTTATATTCCAAGCCTTCGTGCCAAACCTTATCGAAAGCAAACCGTATGTGAGCGCTGGACGCACAACTGCGGTGTAGAGCCTTCCTTTCAACTTAGGTGGCATTTTTCTGCCACAGAAGATTGCGAAATTTTTTCGCCACTTCATCCACCCTACGCTTACGAGATGATTGATGTCGTCATCACAGGTTGCTTTGCTATTGATCATAGATCCCAGATATTTGAACTCTTCGCACTTGAGAAGCACTGTTCCATTCAAATAACTGTCTGGAATAGGCGTGAGTGGATCAGAGAACGGGCAGCACAAGTACTCTGTCTTTTTGAACTAATGCGATACCCATTTCCGTCCAGAGCGTCCACCCACACATCAAGTGCTCGTTGCGGGGATGTAGGATCCTCACTTATGATGGCTCCATCGTCAGCAAAGAGTAACTGATGTAACTTGGGGTCCATCACTTTACCTTCAAGCAGATAATCAATGATTGTAATAAGGAGCAAACGACTTAAAACGCTTCACTGGTGCACCCCGAATGTGACTGGGAACTCTTCGGTTACTCCAGCATCTTACTCTTGTCCTTGCTCCTTCGTACATGTCCATGATCATCTGAACAGAGGTTTCTGGAACCCCTCGATGTCTTAGCGCCATCCACATCAGATCTCGTGGTTGTCTGTCGAATGCCTTTTCAAAGTCAACTAATACAATATGCAAATCCCTTAAGGAATCACGATGTTTTTCCATTATGATCCTCATACTTTGGATTGCATGTGTGGTTGATTTACCCGAGACAAGCCCGCACTGGTCATCAGATAGCCGTATTATTTTTCACAGTCGGCCACGGTGTGTTCATGGTGTGTGACATCAGCTTGATCGAACGGTAGTTATCACAGTTTCGCGTATCACCCTTCCCTTTGTATACAGGGAGAAGGTAACTTTCCCTCAATTGATTCGGCATTGGATCACCTCTCACAAATTTGAAGATGAAAATTCTGAGCCATCTGAACCCGACGTCTCCCATCGTTTTCCAGAACTCAGAGGGCATGTCGTCTGGCCCAACCGCTTTTCGTTGTTTGGAGTATTTGACCGCCTCACTAACTTCTTCGACTGTAGTGTCGGGTATTTCTTCACAGTTAGAGGTGGCTCTTGGAAAGTATAGCCAGGGAAATTGTTCATTCAAAAGTTCTTCACAATACTGCCGCCACCTCTGCAGAATTTTGCCGTCATCCACAAGAAGCTGGCCATGAGCATTGTTAATGAACTTTGGCGAACGAATCTCTTGAGCATTCCTCCTTCTTTGGCTGGCTATTTTGAAGATGGTTGCGCTCTTGTTCATATTGTCTTCGCAGCTCCTGGATAGCCTGCTTTACGTCAGCAACCGGGGAAGATATTTTCTCCAGCTCCCGATACAGGCCCTCCGTACTCTCTGCTTGAAGCTGGGCGCACTTCTTCTTTGCTTTTTTCTTGTAACATCTGTATTTCATTTCGAGGCGAGCGTGGCCTTTTGAGGTTCCTAGTAGGGATTTAGCCTTCTTTTAGCAAGTTCGCTGTAAGTAATCCCACATATTTTGTGCTCTGCATTCTTCATCCTCAGCTCCTTTGATGGTGTGAGAGAGGTCATTTTTTATTACGAAAACAAAAGCCTCGCCTTTTTCTTTGTCCAGATTGTACCACTTGATTTGCTCAGAGACCCTTGTTTGTTTGTTTGCTTTCTTCTGTGTTTTCATAAAAATTACTATTAGTAGGAGACGGTGTTGCCGAGCGATTGCCTCTCCCAGGATCACTTTGCAATCAATCTGAGTTTCAGCTCCACCACTGCTGTAAGTGATCAGGTGCCGGCTTTGTTTGATGAACATGGTATTTAAGACGATAAGGCCGTGTGATTTGCACATGCTTAGGATGTCTTTACCAGGAGGGTTCCTGGTGCCATATCCTAGTTCTCCATGGCAGTCTTCATAGTCTTCGTTTGACTTCCCGACATGTCCATTCAAATCTCCTCCAACAAACAGAAACTCTTCCTTTGAAATATTTTTAAGGAGATTTTGGAAATCTAGCCAAAATGCATCTTTATCTCTCTGATTGCACCCATTTTGGGGAGTATAATATGCAATGACAATATTCCATACCTTTCCTTTTTATTACTAGTTTAAGAGACATCAAACAGTCGCTGGACTTCGAAATGCTCAAGACGTTTCCAAGTAGCTCTGCCGAAATTATGATACCGATTCCGTTCCGTAGTAGAACACCTTGTAATCTGTCGTCCTAACGTCCAAGAAACGCGCCCGATTTCCGGTGTTTTTCCATTTCGTCTCTTGGACACACAAGATATCCACCCGCCTTCTATACTTCATCTCTTCCAGCTCGTAACTTCGACCGGTCATGGTTCTAAAGTTCCAACTCGCGACCCTCAAGCTTCGACGAAACTGTTTCATTATTTTGCTAGCCCTCGGAATCCGTATAGCTCTGACCCGAACATTTCTGCTCGGTCCAGGATCAGTATCATGCACAGCAGAGCTTATAACAATCTAATAACTTATGCTTCACTAGTATTGTGGGATAAAGTTAATCAAACCGTTACCCGCTGCGCCCTCCAGAAAGTGCAGAGACTAGCATGTGGGTATTACGAACGCAATGCGCACCTGCCCAAGAGCTGCGCTGAAAGTTCTCTTAAACCTTCCACCCCTACACATAAATATTATGAAGACTGCGGCTGCCAGTGCTCTAAAGGTTCACCTTTTATGTAATAATACAAATTCCGAATTAGTTGGCCACATGAAGATCCTTAAGAAAATTCCGCTACTTACTTTCCCAGCAGTATGCATCTCAGACTTCATGCCTCAGAATCCACTTCAATCACCCCTTCGCAGTAAACATACCTGACCGCAGCTACTGGAACTATCCTCAAATCCCTCAATCAAGATCTCAAATCAATTGGTACGCTGATGGTTCAAAAATGTTAAATGGGGTTGGAGCTGGTATCTTTCGCCCCAACTACAAACTCTTTAAACAACTAGGTCAATCCACTGCTATCTTCCAAGCAGAGGTCTATGCCATCGAGCTTTGTGCCAGAGAATGCATTAGACGAAACCTCCGAATGTCACATATCAATATAATGTCAGATAGCCAAGCAGCACTCAAGGCTCTCACGTCCTTTGACTATAAGTCTAAGCTGGTTTGCCTCCAGACGCTTTTGCAGTTTGCTGCGCACAATAAAATCACATTTATGTGGGTCCCCGGTCACAAAGGCATCCCTGGTAATGAAGCGGCTGATAAGTTTGCCAGACTAGGTGCCGAATCTCCTTACATTGGACCTGAAATCTTCTGTGGTTTACCCACCAGCCAGATTAAAATAGAGCTACTCTGCTGGGAAAGCGAACAAATGCAATCACACTGGAATACTCAACCAGGCCTAAGGCATTCCAAAAAATTTAATAACTTCTCGAAAAATAGAACTAGAGACATTCTATCAATGAGCAAACAGAATGCTAAGATCCTTACTGATTTCCTAACTGGACATTGCTCTTTCAACTACCATCTCAAGAAAATGGGCCGTGTTCAATCGGAAACGTGCCGTATCTGTCTTGAAACCACCGAAACAGCCCATCACATACACTGTGATTGCCCGGCCATAGCCAGACTTAGGCTAAAGCACCTTAATAAAGGCGTTACATCACCTTCTGATGTCACCTCTTCTTCAGCTCGAGCTATTCTTAGCTTCATTAATGAACTTGATTTCAGCTAGTTGACAAATTCAAACAACTAACCAGGCAATAGCACAAAAGATCTTTTCAGGTCGCAGTGCTCCAGGTGTTAAGCGACATTGCACAAGAGATAAAAATGATCCCTTCTCTTAGCCGCGAAACAAAAGATGCGTTAAGAGAGCGAATATCCTCTCCGATCGAAGAGAGTGGCCAACGTTCGTGGTGGCAAACGTAGAAGGGAAGGACATTCTATCGTGAACTATCGAAGGGTGCGAACGTTGGTTTGCTTACGTGCGCGAAAGATTAAGCTTACACAGGGTCATTTTCTGCGTTCCTCCCCATTTACCTTAAAAAAAAGGCGAATATTTATTTATTCGAAAAAGCTTTTTTATTAAATAAGCTTTGAAACAAGTGATAGCGGAAATGAGTTAAGGTAAATCTATAGATTTCAAAGAAAGCATACGTGAATAGTCGCTAATTTTGTGTATTATTTATTTTTGTTTCAATGTATTTATACTAGCTAATAGGGGAGTACTTACAGAGTTTTGAAAAGTGAAATTGTGTAGGTATTTCCCGCCATTTTCCTTCTTTATTTTTTTTTAGAGAGAACAAAAATCGAACTAACAGCTATTTTTGTAGTGACTAATAATAGTACACCAGAGCTTTTGGTGCCTCAGTGATTCTTTTATAAAAAAATATTTTTTGTGCCTATTGGTTCCTGACCCGTTCACTTCTAAGGGTGTTTGTTAGAGATACGATTGGGCCAGAAAATCCTTAAGGTATTGCGCAAGCACTTATTAACAAACGTTTGCAGCTTTCTGGTGATAGTAGTGGTCACTCAACCATATATACGTAACAGCACGGATTCAACGTTGGAGCGGAACAGTCTTATTTTGGTGTTTAAACTGAATGCATTGCTTCACCATATTTTGAGCAACATCCCGAACGCGGACTTTGCTTTGGCGATCATGTTGGCCATATCCAGTTCGGTTCCACCATCGGTCGAGACAATACTCCCAAGATACTGGAAATCCTCTACTCTCTCTACCGGTTGTCCACCAATGCATATTTGAGCCGATGAGTTTGTTCCAAGGCTGATAATTTTAGTTTTTGCCGCATTAATTTTCAGCCCGACGACACCTGCCTCCCTCTCCACATCTGCTCTCATTTGGTGGATGTCCACAATTCTGTGGTAGAGTAAGCATACATCATCAGCGTAGTCAAGATGTTTCAGTTGAGATGTAGGTTAGGTTGGCTGTCCACACGAGAGTTCAGACACACTTAGACCAGTGAAGGTCCTTTGTGATAGTTGAGATGTAAGAGTCCATCGAATTCCTCCGTTTCCCGTCGACAAAGCTGCATGAAGCACATCGCTAATCACCAATAGGAATAATATTGGTGAAAGGGGCCTTTTCTTACCCCACATTGGATTTCAAATTCCTCAGACAACCTGTGCAGAACGTGACATTTGGAGCCTTCGTATGTAGCTTTGATAATAGCAATTAGTTTATCGGGAATACCTCTCCTGCGTAAGGCACGCCAAATAAACTCCCTGTTGACAGTATCGAACGCCTTCTCAAAATCGATGAACAACAGGTGGAGTGGCGATTGATATTCAACGCACTGTTCGATGATAATCCGCAGGGTGTTGATGGGGTCGACACGGTAGGATCCAGAACGGAAACCTGCTTTTTCGGCATCGAGTGTGTCTTCGAGATGTTGTTTGATTCACTCCAGGATGATTTTAGTTATTATCTTAGCTACAGTAGGTAGCACGCAGATACCGCTCCAGTTTCCGCACTCCATTTAATTTCCTTTCTTAGGAAGCTTGACGATCATTCCCTTTTTCCACTCGTTAGGAAAGTTCTCAGCTTCCCAAGTTCTCTCTATAATTGGAGGTAGAAGCTCCTCCGATGTTGTTGGCGCTGCTCGTAAGAGCTCTGCTGGAATACCGTCAAGTCCTACCGCCTTGTTGGTTTTAAGTGCCTTGATCGCGGTAGTGATCTCATCATGACTGGGAGTTCTCCCTTGGGGTTCTCCGTTTGATTTGGGAGCATTTTGCTACCGAATATGCGGTTCGAAACCGTAGCAAAATGCTTTTTCCATCTCTTGAGTTGGTCCTCATCCGAAATGAGCAAGGAACCGTTTAGGCTTTTCACTGGGTGTTGGCTGGAGCTGAGACTACATGTCAGCTATTTGGTGATACTGTAGACGGTCCTGCTATCGCACCTCCGAGCCAGGAGGGCAGGGATCACCTAATGAACGACCAGCTCGCAGAGTTGAAAGCATTTTTGACGTCGAGCTTTACTACTGCGCAGTATCTCTTCGTCCCCCATCTCCACCTTTCCCCTGTATAGCTTCAGTTGCTGTATCTGTCTACGAGGGCAAGGTGAAAAGTTCTCGGCCTTACAATAAAAGACTGCGATTTTCAGTTAAAAAATGATTTTATTTTTCTACATAATCTCCCTTGACTTCAACACACTTAGTCCAGCGTTTCTCCAACATCAGTATTCCTTCTCGGAAATGAGAGTCTGGAGGGCTGTGAAAATATTCATCTACGGCCCTCTTAACTACTGCGTTGGATGCGAAGCGCTTCCCAGAAACAAATTTCTTCAAGTTTGGGAACAGATGGAAGTCTGAGGGTACCAAATCAGGTGAATAGGCGGGATAGCCGAGCAAATCGTACCCCAAATCCCGCAGTTTTCCCATCGCCAACACACACTCGTATTCAGGTGCATTGTCCTGGTGAAGGATGATTTTTTCTTCTCCAAACCAGGCCTCTTCTCGCGAATTTTGGCATCCAGCTGGTCAACAAGGTTGGAGTAATATTCGCTTGTAATTGTTCTGCCTTTCTCAAGGTAATCAATTAACAGGATCCCTTTCGCATCCCAAAACACACTGGCCATGACCTTTCCGGCAGATGCGATCGACTTCGCTTTCTTTGGCGCTGAACCACTGCTTTGACTGCTGTTTCGTTTCTGGCGTGTAGTGGTGGACCCATGTCTCATCCATGGTGACAAATGGCCACACAAAATCGGTCGGATCCCTATTGAATCGGTCCAAAGATTGCCGCGAAAATCGTTTGCGCATTTGCTTTTGATCGGCATTCAGCAAAGGCGGCACCCATCTTGCGCAGAGCTTTCGCATCCCTAAGTTTTTGTGCAAGATGTTTCGCACCCTCTTTTCCGATATACACACAGTCTCAGCTATCTTCCTCACCTTCACTCGCCTATCGTCCAACACGATATCATGCACTTTTTCGATGGTTTCGGGTGTGGTTGCGGTTTTTGGCCATCCTTCACATGGGTCATCTTCGAGGGACGTGCAACCACGTTTAAATTCAGCTGCGCACTTTTTAACGGTTGACAGGGAAGGAGCAGAGTCCCCGTAAGCTTTTGTCAACTTTGGATGAATTTTCTTAGGATGAATTTCCCATCCAAAACGAAGAATTTTATGACCGCACAATGTTCAAGTTTATCCATTTTAACGGAAAACACGCAAGACGTCTACTGCAAATTCGTGTAAACAAACTACTTGAGAGAACAAGTTGAAACTTGTCACACGAACTAATGAGAAATGCATCCAGGCAGGAAACATAAATTTTTGCTGATTGGAACGCTATCTCTGCGCCAGGCTGAGAACTTTCCACCTTGCCCTCGTATGAATACGCTGAAGACGAATATCGGATACCGCAGATTTTGTGACGTTTAGTCGCGAGATATCGAGATTAGTATTGTTCTCTTGTGAAAATTTGTTTATGTCATCATTCATCATACCACTAAATTGGAAAAAAATTCCTTTCATTTTGACATATATTTCATCTGCGAGGTATTTGTCTTTTTGCGGATCCGCCGCATTCCGAATAATTGTGTTATGTAAACTTTTCGCAGATTTAAGCAATTCATCCACGTCCGTTAAACACGCATTCACATAACCATTTGATTTACGCGATTCAGTTTGCTTGTAATATTCCGAGAAATCAGTGGACATTTCTTCGAGAATGGATTCTTGGCTTTCGATAGCTTTCGACAGTTTGGACATGATAAAAGATATTCTTACTTTTTCAGTAACGATGGATTTATTTATATTTTATATGACTAGGTTTAAGATTTTTAAATTGCAGTAGGTTTAAAGTCAGGCACTTATAAATTTGTTGAATTTATTTAATTTTTTTTATAAAACAAGAAGAAAATGATGAATTCCTACCTGAGAATTGAACTATGTTCTGTAGATTTTCCTTTTGTCCTTTATGGCAAACTTGTTGTGTGCACGTTCGATCTACTGTTGGTGGTTGATGTCCGTTTGTTGACCGTTGATGCCCATTTGCTGACCGTTGATGTTCGTTTGTTGACCGCTGATGCTCGTTGCTGACCGTCGATGCCCGTTGATGACCGTTGCTGACCGAGGATAACCGTTTCTGACCAATGATGACCGTTGCTGACCGTTGATGACTGCTGCTGACTAATGATGTCCGTTGTTGTAGACTGCTGAATCCCAAAAACAGGTGCAGGAACTTGAAGGCGTTTAATTTAAACCTTCGTTGTTGTAAAGGTTAATTGTTGAGTAACTAGGCTCAGAACTGTTTCTGGATAGTTGTCCAACAAAACTGGACTGTTGACCGTTGAGTTGAACGGCTTGTACAACCATCTATATAGTTCCCAAAAAACTAGACTGGTGACCGTTGAGTTGAACGGCTTGCACAACTGTCTGGATAGTTGTCTAGAAAAAAACTTTACTTAATGTCCTTGTTTATTCAAGGAATCGAAGGACCATGTTCTAAGCTGTGTCGTACTTAGAATAATTTTCCAAGGATAGTTGCCTTGAAATATATTCGCTTGAAATAACTTTTTAACAAAAAGGAAACACTCTGGCTCTACGTTATTAACTTGGGCTTTATTGTACTTCTCTCGAATTCCAGCTGACAAGTGACTGTATAATTTCTACCCTAGTTCCCATGAAGTCTCGCTTTCACTTACTACTGTAAAAACATAGAATTATTAATTTTACATAAGAAGGTGAATGACCGCTTGAACTTGAACTTGAATTTAAATTCTTTTGTATATATTAATACATTCACATTTTGCATCTGGGGAACTAGGTGTGATTTTAGATGTATTGTTATTATTAGTGTGTTGTTGGAGCGATTAATGCCCCCTATTATGTTCTATATGTGTGAGCAGTAATGATTTTCATAATGCATCCTCTCTCCTTATCTATATGTCAGATGTGATAAATTTATAATTTTGTGGAGGGGAGATAACTACTGATCTCATTGCAATTTGACCTACATATGTCAAAGGAGAGAAGATGCATTGTGAGGATTTTGACATTTCGTGTTTTTCTCTTGGTGCGGTGCCTTTAATTCGTTTTCAACGTGATATTACTTATGTGTAGTGTATTTCTTCACCATAAATTTGTGTTGGGAACCAACAATAATTAATTACCTAATTCCTGTGTTGTTTGGTTTGCTGATTCCGAAAATAGTAATAAAAAGTCATATCACCCACCAATTTCTCACATTTTAATATTTAAAAAAAAAAATGTATTATTCAAAATGTGAAAAAAAATACTTTTAAATATGCAAATGTTATTAGGCTGGCAATAAACTCTAATATTATAAGGTTGGCAATAGAATCAATTGTTATAAGATTGGTAGTTCTGATAAATGGCACAGCTGTGTGTTTTCTTCCAGTTAATATAACCTCGCATGCAGTATTTAACCTATGTGCTTTTAATTCACACTCTAAGTATGGCTAATCGTGGTCTTAAAAACTCTCCTAACATTTTTTGTTATATACATATGTATGTGGTGACTTTGTAGTTTCAAAATATCAAAGGGATATTTCTGACTTTGTGAAAAAAGTATATTTTGCATATTTTGGTGTAGAAATCGGTAATCAAGAGAAGTGTTGGGTTCCTCACAAAATATGTTATGTTTGTGTCGAGGATCTTAGGAAATGGTATAAGAAAGAGAAGAAATCTTTTAAATTTGGAGGCTTTTAATGGTATGGAGAGAGTAAATAAATCATTTAAACGATTGTTATTTTTGCAGCATTGATGTTTCTTGATATAACTCAAAAATTAAAAAAGTAATTGTCAATTCTAACCTTACTTCAGCTGATCGGCCGGTAAAACGTGGACCGAGACTTCTTGTCCATGAGCCAACCTCAGACTATTGATGACATTTTACAGTCTAGTTCCAGGTCAGGGTGATGTGAGTGAAGAACAGAGGAAACAGTTTCATCAGGATATAAAAGAGATGGAGAAACGATACCAGGGACGGTGGAATATCGACATGGTGGGTGATTACTGTTGGTCAATGCATCACATCGGAGAAAAAGCTATACAAGAAGCTTTACAGAGAAAAGGAATAGGAATATAAACAAATAAACACCTAAAATATTTGTATTATAGTAATTTAGTAATTTTAATTTATTTAGTAAAAATTCTAACCTAATAAAAAGCACTATGATTTTTTAATTTGTATGTATCAGATTTTCCCTTTTTTGAAATATATCCGTATAGTCGATGTCATATTGTGAGAGAATGGGTAATATGGGTAATAAAAAAACTGATACTAAATACGGTTTCAGTACCCAAAAATACATAAGATTTAAGTGAATTGATTTAAAAAGTGTTTACAAACATTTATTTTCAATAATACCCTGCTAGAAATTGTAAATCTCTCTTAAATGTCAGTGCTGTATTTTGTGAATTTAATTTCTACATATTTTGTGAAAAAATCACACATTTTTCGCAAACAGCTTAACAACGAGGAGATGGTGACAGATAGACAGAAGAACGAACAACAGTGCTACGAGTAGACCAATAGGGCTTCTGTAGCATTATACATGTACGGAATCTCTGAAAAAAAACTACCCAATAAAGTAAATTTTAAAGATGATGACTCTCAAGGCATAAAATAAGAAGTATATACGTATGTATATACATACGTATATAATAATAATCCTCTTTCGGTGAGATAATTTTTCATTTTCATGCATATATTTTAATGAAATATAAAACATAAAACGCCAAAAGGCTGCATAGCTTTTCATTTTCAAATATTCATGCAGTGTATACACACGAGTGTACTACATACTTCTACTACCCGGATATAATACCCATACAACAATTTCTACTATGTATTAAAGTTATTATATTTTTCTCCGTTCATTAGGCAAAATCACAAAAGTTTGGAATCCTATTATATTTTTGTTTTACAACTCAGAAAATCTATTAGGTATGAACATTGACGGGTTGATTTTACATTACTACATTGGAATACTTGGTGAACAGCTTAATTATTATATGTATTATAGCAAGAACAATGGGAAAAAAAGTTTTGAACAGTATTCATTGCATATAAAAGGATTACAATCCGTTCATAATGGAAGGCATGATACCCTATACTTTTATGGCTTCACCACGCCATATTCAAGTGGGTATGGAGTTATGAAGTGAACACTTTTTATTTAGATGTATGACATTTTCTTTGACATTTCGAATATTTCGAAAAAATCAGTTTTTATAAGTAAACGGCCGCAAATGGTGGGCGTGGTTATTATAATATACATATAGTCAGATTAAAGAAGAGGGGTTACATGCAGATGGACGGGCGAACAGACGGTTAAATTGTTACGGCTTTCGATACTGATCATTTGTTTATATAAATTAAAACACTTGCTTGTGCAAAGTGTTTTATGTTTTATTTAAATGATTTAATAACATAAATTTATTCTCTATAAGAACTTGTTGCCACTGCTTCTGATCTTAGACTAAAAACCTAATCAAATCTTAACTTAACATGTGGTGTAGCATAATTTGCGCGCGTCGTCGATGCAAGTCGAAAACAATTTTTTTTACATAGCACTTGCAAGAAAAATAATTTTTTGTGCAGAAATATAGCGGGCTGTAGATTGTTTTGAGAAAAATAATTTTTTTTAATCCAAACACTTGGAAGGAAAAAAACAAAGAAAATAAAGCCCTACCAAAGTGAAGGGTGTGTTAACTTATACTTCACAAGGTCTCTGTTCGCTATTTCTTTATGTAATACGCTATTTAAGTATGAATCTACATTAATATACCCTACGGGATAGGATGCAAAGGAACAGAATACAAATTCTGCATAGATAAGTCTAAATGAGAAACATTTTTTGCTTATTCGTTCGTTTTAAAATCTTAAGAAAAAAAAAATTATGAAACTCATCATTTACCTTGAATAAAGAAAGATATTTTAAATTCTTCTGTTACCATAGAAAAAAGTTGTAGATAATACCATTTAGGATACAAAATGACCCCACCTTTATTGGTATGACAAAAACGATAAAATTAAAAAAAATTAAATAAATCAATTAAGAAGATTAATGCGCTGCAAGTTTATCTTATTCACAGAAAGTACTCGCGAAGTAATTCTACTATGCTCCAGATAATGCATTGTGGTTTTTGTTATTAGTTTTACAGTTCACCATATAAATGAAAACATCTTGTATTTGTTTACTCTGATAGCTTGTCCGTAGTTAAGTGGAGCAATTTCGGTAAAAAACACATATACTTATATACTAAGCATAATGATTGTTAGGAAGGATTAATTTCCAGGACTGATTTCAGTCCGGTGCATTCTTGAGAATATATGCGAGTAGAGAGATGTTTGCAAAAAATTGGAGGATCATGAAAAAATATAAGAAAGAGGTTATTTACCTAGTGCGCACCATACATTGACAGCTCCAATGGGTTGGCTTAAGAAGTTGAAGGACAACCTGACCTGTTACTTTGTAACTCGAAGCTCATCCTGAAAAGCCCCGATGAAGCACTGGCCACAAGATGCATCGATCATTCTATAGAAGATAAAAAGACAGGGCAAATGTAAATAACATACTTTCCCAAAAACAAAACCGTAAGGTGGCTGGCCCAATCTTATCGTTCTCGAATTACTAAGGGATTGGAATGAAATGAATTGGGAAACGTAAACTAAAAGCGATGAAATATGGTCATAGCAGTCCCCATGAGCTAAAAACGAAGTGTTCGCTATCTAGTTGCTTATCATTGTCACAAGTTCTAACTTTCTATTGTGCATGTGATTGAAACCTCTTTAGACATTTAAGTTCCATCCCAAACTACTGACTTCTAATATAGATATCATACGCGGTGAGACTCCTATTTATAATACTCATATATTGTTAAAGTTATCGTCTGTCTATCGAGTCGACCAAGAAAGCACTGTATTTTTATTTTGTGCTTGATAAGTACCAATTATTATTATTATTTTTTTTTGTCGGGATAGGAAACACTTGACTGGAGCACTCAGACGCAACTGGTCCATTGTACTGCCAGAGAGCAAACCCTGATTTACCCATTTTATTGGAATTTCCTTGCCTTTCGAAGAAAGCCAAGCAAGCACTTCAGTGATGAGGAGCTTACACTACCAGCACTCACCACATCCGCACCGAAGATCTGCCACCTGATACGAGCAAAGACCGGACACTCACAGAGATAATGTTCCGCGGTGTCGTCGCTCTCTTCACAAGCGTCGCAGATTGTAGTGTCACTTAAGCCTAACACGTTAAGGTTGTATACAGTCTTTCTTGCTGAGAGACAGCAAGAATGCCGCTGATTTCTTACAGACGTCCGGGAGCATGCGTTTAGTCAACCTGCAACCTGGAGAGTCATGCTACACACAATTGTGCTCGTGAGAGACCCAATCGTCAATGGATGCCCTAACCGAGGACGCTGGAAGACCCAACACGGGTTCGGGACCTGAGAAAGCCTCCTCTGAGCCTTGTCTAGCAATCTCATCGGAGATCTCGTTCCCCAAGATCCCAGTGTGACCTGGGACCCAGATAAGAGACAGAGAATTCAGCCTTGCGACCGAGTTCAAAGGGTTTTTGGTTTCACGAACTATTTTGGAAGTGGTTAAAGGGTTAAGCAAGGCCATAAGCGCGGCCTGACTGTCACTACAGACACAAACGCTGCGTGCCTTCCACCTGTTCTTCACAATATAGTTTTTGGCCATTAGGATTGCATAGGTTTACACTTGGAAAACAGACACATATTTGCCTAACGATAAGTGAAGTTTAATGTTGTCGACTTCCACGAAGACCCCGGCACCAGACCCTTGACTGGTTTTGGAACCATCCGTGAAAGTACGACTACATTCCATTCCCAGCTCAGACTCTGACCGAAGCCAGTCCTGGACACAAGGAAAGTCGACTCTGAATTTGCGCATCAGCTGGAGTTCTGGTGTCATTGCATCAGACGGCATATCCATAAGACAGGAGTCGTAAGATAAGTGTCGCGCAAGTTCATCAAGGTTACAGTGTGGAGTATACGAAAAACCGCCCCGCCTAAGACGATGAATGGCTTTTGATAGTGCAACCCCTGATATAAGTATCAAGGGGAGGTAAGTTCAGCAAAGCGTCCAGAGCAGAACCAGGCGTACTCGGGAAAGCTCCCGAGCAGCCGAAACAAGCCGTTCTTTGGAGTTTCGCGCAAAAAGCAACCACATATTTACGCGAGAGCCCCTTCCACCAAACAACCGACGCATATGCGAGGAATGGTCTTATCATAGCCGTATAGATCCAGAGAACCTTATTCGGTGATAAGCCCCAAGTCTTGCCAAAAGCACCCTTACACTGCCAGAAGACTGAGAGCACCTTGAACGTTTTCGACTCGACGTATTTAGACCAATGAAGTTTTTTATCTAAAATCACTCCCAGATATTTGGCTTCATTAGAACTGCGAATGGTGACGCCTTTTAGCACTGGCTGAGTCAGACCAGTCGAAATCCTCCTTCTCGTAAAAAGAACAACCTCAGTTTTAAAAGGATTCATCGAAAACCCACTCCTAGTACGCCATTCATCGTTCATGTCCAGCGCTGCCTGCGCGTTAGCACAGACCGGCGCCATGCATGGCCCGACAGAAAGTACGGCGACATCATCCGCATATGCCTGAGCGTAGACGCTAGAACTATTTAGAGTGTTCAACAGAGAGTCGACCACCATGCACCATAACAATGGAGACAGAACGCCACCTTGCGGACAGCCCCTGTTTACCCCTGTCATAACATATTGGCCACAATCCGCATCCACTACCAAAGTTCTATTCATTAGCACTTCTTTAATCCACAACACTAATGTTTCATCTACCCCGTGTTGTCTGGCCGAGTCGCATATGCAGTCAAAAGTCGCATTGTCTGCGAAAATATCATAGATATAGTGGGTGGTTTTTGCCCATTACTTGCACTCATTTGGAAATTAAGCGGAAATGAATCCTTCCAAGATGCAGGTAAGGACGCATGTCATACCTAGACCTCCACAGAGCCAAGATCTAAACCCACAACAAGCGAAGAGCCTTCCAAATTTTCCCGATTCTTGCACTTGCCGTGAGAGTAGACGAACCATTCGCTCATGTCGAGGCCAGGATTCTGGGTGCGGAGACGCTTCAGCACATCTGCCGTTTTCCTGAGTTTCCCCGGGATAAAGCAAATGGCACGCATTCTCTTGATAGGCATGAGAACCACAAAGGAAGTGGTCCCCAAGGGGTATTTTCGGCACCGGATTGCTTAACCATTCAAGGGTTTGCTGCGAGGAGCACTTCACCATGAAGTTTCCGCTCTTTAACGCACAGCCCTCCTCTTGAATGCAGGCATTTGCTACCGAAGCCAGCTCCCACAGATGATCTTCGCAGTGTTTGCACTCCGCCTCGGTCATCTTGTGATCATTGCCAGCTCTTGCGATTCGGTACGTAAGAGCGGAGGAAGCAGTTTCACTATACAGAATCTGCTCCCTTCGCTCCTTCGATCCGGATTGCTTCTTACCGAGGGTCTTATCCGCGTCAGCAAATTTCTGTCCGCAGGTGCTAGAGCCTTTAGAAGTTCCAGCACGCGCATCACGCAGATTTTGTGCGCGGGTAATACCTCCGGTTTGAGGGTTCTTGGTAGAAGGGCGAGCACCTGATACACCCACGCTTCCACCGAGACGAGCACCCGTACCCGTGGCTTTGCCTGTGTCTGCCATTTTCTGTCCGCTAGTGCTGGGACCTTTAGGAGTAACAACACCAGCATCACTCAGATTTTGTGCGCAGATAACGCTACCGGTAAGAGTGTGTCCAGCAGAGGGGCGCGCATCAGATGCGCACACGCTTCCACCGATGAAAGTAGGCGAAACTTGCTTCGTCCGCTTTGACCTGTTCGAGCCAACCGAAGGGGAGCCGGCATTGGGTCCGAGGGATAGATCGACTCCAGTTGGAGTACTTTCTGCCGATCTAGGCCTCTTTCCCGCCGCCATTAAGGGATGACTGCTACCAGCACTTGCGCCTTCAGCTGACTCTGCAGCCTCTTTGCACCGCACCATCGCCGCCTTCCTTCTTCTCCTCTTCAACTGACTCTTAGTCAGGAGCTTATCGGAGTGCGCCATATCAGGACCTCGTTCACCTTTTTCGGTATCCCGAGTCAAACCATCGCCAACACAACTTCGACCAGCTGCCCGACTATTAAAACAGAGATTAGACGTTCCAGCCGAAGCCTTTCCGCCACTTTCTCCGTCATTCCAGCCTAGTCTACCAAACGAGTCGGAGACAGAGCCGTAGGATTCTTCAGAAGCAAGCATCGCTACTACTTCCGGGTCAACGCCAGAGGCGGGGGGTTTGAGTATGCTGGTTGGGACCTCCAGAATCCTTGTCCCGGCCAGGGTCGAAAAGACCACGGGTGGATTGTCACTTGCGCGAGTACCACCTGGAGTAAATACCGTAAATGCTTCTTCCATCATACTTTCAACAGGTTTTGCGTCACAGTCAAGACGTCTTCAGTCTTTACCAATTATGATTCGGAGTATAAATGTATGGTCTACCATTACAAAGCATCGACAAAATCCTACTTGATATGGACTATATTTTATGATGGTTAACTTAGCTGGTAAGCCGGAATTCCCTTAAAAAATTTTCTGGTAGCATTAAAGAAAGAGATTCCTCTGGAATTTTCAACTGTACTCGAGTCATCTTCTTTAAATATTGCTATAATATCCACTGACTTGTGATTCTGAGATGGTGTTTCCTTTCCATATATTTCATTTAACAGTTGGGCTAATGGCCATTACTTCGATTTCTTCATATTAACCTTCATTCCGGTCTTACCACAGACGGCTATAAAACGTTCGGGTGCGCGCTGAAGCTTTCGCTGAACTAAACTCGATCAAGGAAGAATATTGTTGTGGCTAAAAATACGAAAAGTGGTGGTGCTGTTCTGTTACAATAGGTCTCTTTTGATCAGTAATGCGTATGTAGGTTAAGTTAGAATAGAGTGACAGGCTGCAGAATGCAGCCTCACTTAGGTCAGGCGAGGCCCATTGTGGTACCACATGAATCGATCATCCACAGGGAGAACTACCCCTGGAACCAGTGCCTATGTATGTGTGGTGTAATTATGCCACCGTGGAATTCAAAATAACGCCCATCCGTAGTCATTCATATGAACGCCTTAAACAATGAAAAATAGAAACTGTCTTAGTTTAATAAATACGTAGGGTAGGGCGTATGCGTAACCTTTTCTTATGTCTTTGATGTTTTCATGCATTTTCGTCAAATCCGTAAAAAAAATATTTTGTTCACTAAATAAAAGGCTTAGAACAAATAAAACCATCCCATTAGAAAGTGTCCAACCCATGTCCAAAGAGAAAAGTCCTTCACTGCCAAAGGGTTGCATTCGCCTTTAAACCACATGGGCTTAACCCACGAAATTAATCTTCTAACAATGTGTTTAATATTGGAGTTTTCCAAAAACTTTTCAATACACCATACTAAAGGTCGTTTTTACAATCAAACTATTCCTTTTGAATACAAGGCATCGCTACCCTTCTTAAGAATTCAGGCCTATCCTTGGGCGTTGTCGTCAACTCCTCGTTTTTTTCGGCAACAACCAACAAGGTGTCCCTAACCGTCCAACACCATGCATCGTTTAATTAAAAATGAGAAAAGGACTGTGAACCCTGGTAAGAAATTAGAATTTTTGGTAACACAGAAAAGAGAGATGTTTATGCATTGAAAGGATTTTCCTTTTTCTAAAGCATTGCAGAGCCATCAACCGAACTTCAAAATATCCCTTTCTTGCAAATGTAAGGGTGTGCAATGGAAATTCACCTTTTGTGTGCGCTGTGCTAGTATGTAAATGAGGGCGATTTTTCAAAACAAAGAAGGAAAATCTTATTTTCCTTAGAGAGTTTCTTTCTTTTTCCAAAAGCAAAGTAAAATAAAAGGAAAAATTAACGAAAAATGTTAAGCAAAGTTCTGCTTCTAAAGACTTTATTTTGTTGTTTTTATTTTTTTTTTGTAAATTTATGAAGAATCATTAAGCACCAAAGGCGGTAAGTTCTTCTCTTATAAATTGGCAAGGAAATACCGAATTAAGGATTGTGAAGGAAGTATACGATTCACAATTTGCCTTTGATCAGCTGGGAGGAAAATTCAGAGTATTTTGCTTTTCCTTGGAAACGTTTCTATTGTTAAATATTCGCTTAAGTAGTGTAAACGGTTGATTTCTGTAGTCATTGAGGAACTGTAATAATTGAGAATAATAAATAACAAAACTCAAAATAAAAGGCTACCAGAAAGTTGAAAGTGGTTATGAGTTCAAGGCTAATACCTGCTGGGATCGCGCATACTGCCAAGGTTATCCTAGAATAGCGGAGATTGTATTTGTAGGTTGAAAATAAGCGCATTTTGTAGAGGATTTTGGTTGAATTTAAGAAAAGACCTGAACATACCGTCAGACATTTATGTACGTTGGATAGAATAATATTCTTCTTAATATCCGTGCATCCTCTTTGCAGATTATGCAGTATTGTGCAGTCAGCCGTGGAGAATCAACATTGAGTTGACAACATTGCTACGTTCGACATCGCATTCCCCCGTTCTCGTCGATAATGTCAGATCTGAGATCCTGTGGACGCCGTTAGGATTAATTCCGTCCACATTCATTAACGGTAAGCATGGATGTCATAATTGTGCAAGGCTCGGAAGCTTACTCAGCTTCAAGACTTCGAGATTTGCCAGATCAACGACACTAACATGTAGCCACAAACCTCCTCATTGAGAGTTTGAGGTAAGTGAGGGCTCCCTCTTCCTTGAAGTAAGCAGCCATACCTCTCAGCCTTCCCTTTTCTAGCCAAAACCTAATCATGTCCTGTAAAGGCAAGGTTGGATGTAGTTAGAGAAAGGAAACGGTTTGATAATGCAACACGAGGCCCCATGGCGCAATGGTTAGTATGTCGGACTACTGCACGCGAGGTTCAATATTCGAAGCCCTGAAAATACTGAAAGATTTTTGACATAGTCTTGCGAACGTTTGGTAAACATCCAAGTGTATTGCTGTCATGAGAAAGATTCTCAAAAAACTAATTGACCTTCGGATACAGCATCAAGCTGTACGTTTCTTCCATTTGTGCGAAAAATATAACGCGCACAACACGATTGATTGCGAAAAGCTAGGCCTTAGGCCCTTTATAGGCTGTTTGTGTGAAATATTTTTTTATTTTATTTTTTGTAATGCGGCTGAGAGCACACGCGTTATCAATCTTCTTCGCATTACTTCGAACGAAACCACTATGCTACAACATAATGGTTTACGAGGCCTTCTCAGGAAAGGTTTCAGTATACCTACATTTATAATATACGTATATTGAGATGAGTTTTTATTTTGTAACTACAGCCGAAAGAGAAAAGAGTCATTAGTCGATTTTTTCATTCATCTCCAAGATAGTGCAAAGAGAATGGTCTAAGAAATTTTCTTACATCAGTTCGGTATAAGTGACGATCAAATTTGAAATCCAGTGCCAGAGAGAAAAGATGGAATTTCCAACGAATGTATTCACGGCTTCTCCGACATTTTCCATTGAATAGTAGGTGGCAGAGGAGTGATTTGACCTCCAAATTAGAATCTTAAGCAGGTATAAGCGTTGTTAATGTACATACCTATGTCTTCTAGGGGTCAGCGTCTGAAAAAGAAGGAAGAAAAGTTTTGGAACTCTAGACAAACTTCAGAGTCGGGGTGACTGAAGAATTCAAAAGAATACCATGTTTCCCCTAACTTGGTAAATTGACTGGGTAAGAGTACCCAGTGAATATGAATATATTAATAACTATTGTATAATTATTTTTGTTAGTACTTTAAAAAGACTAAGTCTTACTTGTGCTTAAATAAATTGAATTGGATTGAATTGGAGCTTGTTTATATATCTATATATATGAAAGCGAAATTCTGTCCGTCTCTACCATATGTATTAGCGTTCCGAATGAGCGCTTAACTGACCGTCATGAAATTTTTACCACGTACGAGTTGCATATCAAAAACAAAGATAGGGTAGTTTAACTACTAACTTTTGACACCTAACCTTACAACGATTGAGCAATACATACTTTCATTTGTATTTTTTTTTTTCTATTTAACTTTCTTAACATCAATGCGAAGGAAGTGCCGGGTATTCGCTATTATTTTATATCTGTGGATATTACGGTATACCAAATTTTACTTTATAAGGGAGCTACTTACTCGGAGCAGCTTTTCTTCTTCATTTTGAAGAACCCCGTGCCGTCAAAGTTTTAAGATTTGCAGGGTGCCGGAGCACATAGTAAAAAAGCATTCGTATTATAGTACTATAAAAACTGAGTGCCTCCAAATCCCTGATACTCCAGACTTATAACGTACCTACTCGTATGCCAGATGAATTTTATTCCAACCATTTACCAACCACTCGATTGTTTTAACATACGAACTGATACAAACTGACCATTCAATTCAACCATACTGACGCTGGTATCGTGGTGAGTGGCATTCTACTAAAAAACTACGCTACGTTACGTTCAACAGCATTCTTCTACATTCTACAGCCGTTCACTCGCAGAGGTATTTTTCATTGGATAAACGGAATTTTTAAGAACTACTGCCCCCTCCTACAACATGCTGGTGTGCTCTGTCAAAGAAACACACTAGCCCATTTATTACTGTATTATTGCACGCGAGCCATGATCAAAGGATTTTCAACTTAATTGTCGAACATTCCAATGGCTTTGCGAGCTCGAAAGGAAAACAAGCCTTCACGAAAAAGTGAAAAGTGATATAGAAGCTGAAAAAATGGACTTAAAAAAATCGTGGACTACGATACAAATTTACAATGGATGGAGCTTTGCTGAGAGAGAATTTAGCCGCAGAAAAAAAATAAACACATATATATGTATATCAAAAATCTATTACACAAGGGATTGTAGAAATTCTATTGGAATTGAATTTCGATGAAAAGAACAAATCGCTAAATTGCAATAACCTTCGTCAGATACCCGATCATACTCGTATACAACAGCAGCACAGATATATTTTCAGGAAGTACTAAGCGGTTGGTGCACTGTTCAGAGTGTGGTAGATAGGAAGTATATGGTAAAATGAAATCCCAATAGAGCTTTTATCTTAACAAATATTTAATGCGAAAATGGATACCTTAATTTGATTTGGAAAACCATTTATTTTCTGCTATCTGGCTTGTGATACCAGATACTGGAGGAAGATGGTTTCGTTGTACAACTTTTTTTTTCTCTCTATTCGCTGGCTTTTATTGTTTCTACCTTGAGCCACAAATATCTCGGTGATGTTAGTGTAGTCATAAAAGTTCTTCTAATATTGTCATTTGCTCACCCATCACCCCTAAGCTATGTCGCAGTTGATAAAAGCTGAAAAAGAGAGAACTTTGCCATGGTAGTTGTGTAAATGTGAAACGACGGTCACCCTTCTTGTATCCCTGATGACAATTTCGCATTGGGTATTTCTATGTTATTGTTCGGTTGCTACGCTCTTGGTGGTCGTGAAGCAATTTCGGGGTCTAATGTGCGAATGTACCCACTTGGTTGCTCCTTTTTATTATGTCATTATTACGTTTATTTTCTCGTTTGTGTTTGCCCACTCCTATTTCATCATCTATGCTTACAGACTGGTGAAAGGAAAAGTCAGCTTCGTTTACAGTACAATTCCTGGTATCTTTTGGAGACCCATTTTGTATCTTGTATCACCACGATAGACAATGTGATGATAATTTTATGTGAAATGGTGTGAAAATTAAAACAATCAGCATTGGGTTCCATTCGTAATGGCAATAAATGCAGAGGGAGGATGTCCTTTGAGGCATGATTGATGAGCCGAGCAATAAACCGAAGTGGATTATATGAATTTTTTAACCTCCATCGTAATTTAATGTTAAAAATAAATCGCTTAATGACCTTGGGCGGAACTTGAAATTTCTTTATTTTATTTGTGATTATAGGCGTGTTTTGATGGGAATTTTGCAAAGCAAAGTTAAATTTTCTCACCAAAATGACTGACAGGCAATCTGGTTTAAAATCTTTTATTTAATAATTGAAAATTACTTGCTCGCTATCAGCCCCTGAAATTTAGAAATCTTTTCAGCGCCCTCTGAGATTGAGTTTTACAAACTAAAGTAATAATAATAAAGGCTTAGGTAGATGCCATTCATTTTTGTTTTTGTAATCCGTGCTAGATTTTACTTAACTGAGAATTTCTGTCTCACCAACAACTGGAGCAACAGCTAGTGTCTAGGTCTAGCCTCTTGCAACCACTCGTGTGCGTTACATTTTTCGGTCGAATGGAAGGGACCTACAGTTTTGTGCTGCATCTGAAGGTCAATATTTTTTTTTTTGAGAAGCTTTTTCGTGAAAACACTCTCAGATATTTGTCAGACGTTCGCAAGAGGTGAACCGTGAAAAATCTTTTTTTGAGTGTGCTTTTGGGATTCGAACACAAACAAATTTATTAAAATTTACACAGGACAACGTCTGTCGGGTGAACTAGTTTAAGATATTAATGAAATGCTACCCCGGACTTTATAGCTTTAGTCAGCATATTTTATGAGAACATGCTGGCAGCAAAATTTTTTCTCGACTTGATTCACTAATACCCTTATTGCTTAGCTCCTAAAAAAGAGCACACACTGCGCGTGTAAAACCACATACACACACGCTATCGCAATATTACCCACTGCTACACGACTACTGGCTGTGATACAAACAAAAAAAAACCTCGCTCAAATCCATTCATTAGATTTGGATTTGGTCATAAAATACATACATATACACACGCAAAGAAATTAAAATTTGCCTTATAAACTGATCATGATCATTCATGCAAGACCTTTGCTCAGCATCAATGTGCTGAGCGCCCATACACACACTATGACATCACCCACTGCTGCATGGCTGTTGGCTACGGTCTCCACCAATGAAAAATTGTTGGCGATGATTTCATGAATGGTTTTGAGTATAGTTCAGCTTCAAGATAACGCTGAAGGATAATGAAAATATAATGAAAAAAACAATTTACTAAAAATAAAAGTTTTTGGTTTTAAGTCCAATAAGCCATTGTTGCGTTAGGTCCGTGCAAATTTGATTTTAACCCCCGTTTTTGCCACTTAGACCCCGAATGCTCAGTTTTTGAAAGTGGTAGAGCAATTTCTAATACACAACAACCTTTCCGAGTAAATGCAGATTATAACAGTGAAAACTGCATCCAAATCCCTTAAGTGGTTCTCGAGATTAGCTCATTCATACACGTTTTGGCGACTTCCTTTTATGCTATGTAGTGATACGTACAGAATAGATTAATATCATCTGCCTTTCCTTTTTTTTGTTTAACTGAAAATTTAATTTCTTTTGTTTTACGTTGTGGGAATCCAAGTGTTTGGCATTAATAAAATACATATATACATACATACACAGGAATTAATCATTTTCAGAATAGAAAAACTGAGCTATGTTTTTTGTTCAGGATCTTGTTTTTTCTCTTTCTTTGAAGTGCTTTGACCTCTATGGAAGTACAAGTTTTTCAGAACTGGTAGTTGTTGATTTGTTCGAATCTGTTAGTTAGGGAAAATCTATAGCTTTTACATATGGCTCATTAAACTCTATAAAGCTTTCGATTACTGGCGCTGTAGAAGGGCAGATATTCTAGCGGTCACTCTATTGTGTATTAGCGAAGATATTTTCTTCCACTCTCTTGTGTTAGGCTGTTGGGAAGCTCACTCAAAAATGTCTAACTTTGGCAACTTTCTTTATCAAGAAAACGATTTGTAATCTTCATTCGTGTAATGTTCTCCTTAATGCTGTGGCTATGACATCTTGAAATTAGTTGTATAGCGCATCTACTACATAATGACATCAGATTCTGGACTATAATCCATTTGATTTGTCGTGTTTTCCTTCCAAAAGCAAATATTGCTACTCTGCGCTTTTCTAAAAAAAAAGAAGAGATTTAATCATTTTAGCACATGCTTCAGCTACACCATTTCCTTGCTGATGATTTGGAAGACTTTGTATTGGAACTCTCACGGCGCTTTCAATACAGAGATCAAACTTACAAAAGTATGTACAAACTAAAATAAAAAAAAATTGTATGGATAAAAAACTTATGACTGAATTAAATTACATATTTATCATCTGTGAAGATTGGTAAACTCTCGATTTGAAAACAGAAGTCAGAGAGACGTAAGAATTAAAGAAATAGAGCCCAAAAAATGTCACAAGGAAAAACGAATGTCTTCTTTAATACAAAAAAAAAAATGTCAATGAAACAGTCTAGACTGCCATTTTCATACACTTAACATCAGAAAATGATTTCACGTAAAAACGTTTCTTATTAAAAAAAAAAAAACAGTTTTAAACCTGAAATATGTCGTTTAGTCAAGGATTAGTTACACTGTGGCTTAATCGTTGGTTGGTTGCGTAATCGTGATGAGTTTGGTCGGCTGGTCTACAATCGTAGAACAACATATTTTTACTCTTGAGTAGGTAATTTTCATATTTTAAGTACAAAAATGCAATCTTATTATTTTCTGGGTAATTTCCAATCAAGTCATCTAGTTTTCATTTTTACAGATTAATCATATTAATCATTTTGTAAGGTATGAAGAAAAATGCAATTTCGTTTTTGTACGCCTTTATTTTAAAAATAAATGCATTTTGTATAACTCGGTTGGTCTACGAATAAAGACCCGTCGCACAGTGGTTCGAGAGCGGAATAACCCCAAATTTTCTAAATGATTGCAACCCATTTTTTTTATATTTCTGTGACACAGGATACCAAACTAAACGCTTTCCAGGGTTAAAAAGAATTAATAAAGTTTTTCCTGAATTGCACAGGCCTCTGAATCTGAAAATCGCGGTTTTCAAAGGATTTTCGCTGTAAGTTCATGTAGCCCAGTGAAGCCTTTTAGGTTGCAAATCAATTTCCCGCTTATTTTTTTTCAAGTCCACTGGTATCAAAAGGAATGGAAAATATTTTTTTATAGATTTTTCCAAGAGGTTGAAATTTTTTTAATAGCGACATACCGTTTTTCTGAAGTTCAAAAGGCAAAATTGCCTTGCGCCCACATGATTATGGTCTAGATACACTCAGTAGGGTGTCTACTAACTAGAAATCCAAAGACCGGCTGCGGAAAGTTTCGGGGAGGCACTTTATCACGAAAAAAATATTCGCACGGCAGAGAGAGCGAATTTTCAAGATAATCCGAGCAAATCAAGCAACTTATGGTGCAAAAGGACACATATATAAAATTATATATATACGAAAAAACGAAAACCTAGAATTTCGTTCTTTAATGTATAAAACGGAACAACGTTTAAACATGTTCGAATTTTTGAACATGTTTAAGCATGTCACCGAACAAAGATAAGAAATAGCTGCACGTAATGAAATAACGATTGAGTTCGATGCAGTATCTCCACCCCAGTCGTTTCTTGCTCTTAAAATGACAGAGTTGAAGTCATATAACCGCGAATAGGCTAATTTATTTATTGAAAGTGGTCGGGAAATAGACAAATTTGTGCTAAAAATTGGTTCACACCACCCAGGGTTTTTAACGTTTCACCTCCAAGTGTATTACCTATTTTTGTATCACTGTATTATATATCATATACCTATCTATGTAGAAGAGTGTTCCCTAATTTTTATCAATTATAATTAATATCTTATTTTACAAAGGTGAATTTTATTGCATGAATACTCGTACTTCAATTACCTTCAAAATGTACAAATGAACCCCTTCTTGTTGATAGAATTCACTGACATGATGTTCTGTTTCATTATCATCCCTCCAGTAAGAAGAAACTCTCAGCATATGGCTAATAATACTTGACAAGTTACTATTCCTAGGTACTTGGGAATAGTCTAGATCGATTCAGCGAGTCAAAAACTTATAGGAATGACCTTTATTCTGAAAATGATCGAAGAAATGATAGGTGCCTGAGGTTTTTTCCGTTTTTATGCCTTTTCGACCACTGTGCGTCGTCTTTCTAATCAAATTAAATTCACAACAACATATATCAAGTGCAAAAAACAGACTTATTATATCAAGAGATGGATTTTAAGCAGCTGCTCAGAAAAACGAATTGATGTACAACTGTCAGTGTTTAAAAAGGGATGGTTTACGATCGTAGACCACGCGATCAACGTAGGGTTAATGACAAGAGGGTTCTTCCCGTAGTAGTAAATTAAGTTAGTTTTGAAGCTTTTGATAGCTTGTTCAACTGTTGCTGGATTGGGTTGATCATTTGTTGCCATATTTGCAGGTACAAAGTCCAACTCTCTGGAATAGATAATCCAGAACGGCCATATTCTGCAGAATAAATTTCGCTTGATTGGCTGAAGTTCACCTGCCAACGTCGTAACTACTGCAGACATAACAGAAAATATTCAATATGCCTGGCCAATAAATTGATCGCTTTTTCGCCTTTGGCACAATTCAATTTCTTAATGACTGTATTACATGCGTTTCAAAAACTTCTTTTACAACGATACTGAGATCATAATTTTAAGAAATTGTTATTTCAGTGAGATTTGACGTAGTGGTGAAAAAGACTTTTGTTAACTGGGTACACCAACACTTTTTGTGTTGTTGTATACGTATACTGCTTCGTATACAGCTGGATTTCCAAAAGTCGAGAACCTTCTGAAATATAAATTCGCTCGCACTTCTTTGGAGAGTGCGAAACATTGCACTGAAGCCTTCAGACTTAATACGAGCATAAAAGATTCTGCTGTGTACTGCAATAATTATGTCTGACAGAAAATTTGTCTTCTCTGGAGTTTCAGTGACAAACAATTTTGATTATCTACACTCACCACATAAGCCCCAGAAATCTGCCATCTAGAGCAGATATCATATGTACATAGGAACGAATACGAGTATGTAATATATATATATATACGTACATATGTCGATAATCTCTGCACAGGTATCACAGATAGCAGAATTCAAACTTTTTATTTAACTTATTTATTGATAAAGTAAAAATAAAGGAGTTGATTGGGATGCACTTACTTGCAACATTTGCTTGAAAAGTTTTGCTTCTCTGTTAAAGTAATGACAAAATTCCAAAAAACCTGGAGACAAAAAATTTGAATCAGACCAATACTTGCTCGATAATTTATGTAAGGTGCAAGTCCATTGTGAATTAGTTTTCTAAAGAAAGGGTTATGAGCTAGAGTGTTAATGGTGTTATTGCAAAATCTAATTATTTCGTGTGCTTAAGAATTATCCATTTACCTAAGTGCAGTATATGTGATAGCAAACTTATAACTTTTAACGATTTACTAAAAATGACCTAAAAATATACATAGGGATTGTAGACTGTCAAAAAAACTCCGGCAACAAATTGGATGCATGTACAATTTTTTTGAAAAACGAGACTCAACGGCTGGTCGACTGCTTTTAGAAAGGTGTCAAGCATATGTCATTTTCGTGTTGCGTGCGCGTTTTTAAGGAAGGTCATACTGGAACTGCGTAATCAGTTATAGATCTATCCCTTGAATGAAAAACAGAATTTAAATTTAACGGTATCGTAGAACAGTGTCCATTAATGTTACCCTTTAAGCTGGTAAGGAAAGAGAACTACAAGGAGTTTTCTAAACAAAAATTATTTGTTATAATTTTTTTCATGATAAAACATGTACTCGTAATATACCATATTCCCATTAATTTTAAACGGTTATCCTTTTTGAAACAGAGCAACGTTCTTTTTGTTGATTTTAGGGCTGTATTTAAGTAATACATACATACATACCTAATCCGGTCATTTTTTACCCAAACCATGTATATGATTTCTAGCAGTTCGTTCCTTCCCTTTTCTCCGAGATATTTTATAAATTGTGGTGCTAGCTCATCAATGTCCAGAGCTTTTGCTGTCTTGATTTTCTCTAGTGCTGTATCGAGCTCTTCCCTGGTGATAAGAGATTCTTGGCGTGGTTCTTTTGTGGGTATGATTTCTGTTTCCCGGTCTTTTTCCAACTCTCCTACAGCTTCCCCCTCCACAGTTCATTAAAGTATTCTCTTAATCTGTTCACAATTTCGTCTTCTTCCATTAAAACCGTTCCACCTCTTTCTTCATATTTGCTTAGCTCGTTCATCATTCTGAAGAACTTTTTGGAGTTTTCATTTCTGTTTGTTTCCTTTATTTTTCCAAAGTTTTCTCAGCTTTTTGATGGCTTCTAAAACTTTTCTCTTGACCTCTTTCCTTTGTAATATTGTTCAAAGGCTTCGTATCTTGCGTTACTGCGGTCCTGTAAGCAATCTTTTCAAAGCTTTTGCGTAGTATTAATTTCACTCTTGACAATTTGATTCCACCAAACCGCTTTCTTCTTATTTCTATATATTGTACCTAAGTACTCTATTTAAGTCAATAGATCATTATTTTCAAATCGTCAGAAAATGGTATGTTGCCTTACTTAAACCATATTATGATTCTTCATAAAAAAATACGTTAGTTTTATCCGAAATTTTTGTTCTATTCGGGGCCGAAGCCGTTAAAAGTTTTATATTTAACTTGCTCTGTTGTACCTATGTGTACATTGTATTGTACATTGTGTCTGCTATAAGTCTTGCAAACAAAACTTTGACTAGTTTTAATTGAGCTAGAGCTTTAAAATTGTCCGCACGTGTAGAAGTCCGATCACAGTGGAATATAACTATGGTTCCATATCCAAAATATCGGACGCCCCATGACGGCGGGTTACCCCTTGAGATGGGTATTAAATGAAAGGGTTTGATAAGAAGAATACGATAAGCTATGTGGCGTCATCCCGAACCCAATATGCTGGACTCATTTTTTTGTTCCAAGCCCCTCTATATAGGTATTAAATGAAAATGTTTGAAGAGTAGAATACGATGAGCTATGTGATGTTATTCCGACCCAATATGGTGGATCACCATGTTCTTCACCCGTAAGCCTGTCGTAAGAGGCGACTAAAATCCACCCTCCGTATACCGAGCGTAGTGTATACATAAAATGCAATGAACAAAACAAAACGATTGATTACCCCAGGTGGCAGCCCAGGTTCACTGGAAAATCCACCCTCTTCGGAGGCCGGCTCTACGGATTCTGGAGAGAGCCAGTTATTGCAACTAATAAATCTCTTCTTAAAAAGTACAAATGTATGTCGATCTCCTCCACCAAGATCGAATAACTCCGGGAAAAGAAGTCAACCGGGAGCGCCAGCGCGCGAAATTCAGGACTCAGCGAAATACAAAATATAATAAAACACTCCGAATCAAGCTTAACGAAATGGATCTACTCTATCAAGATCTTAAGAAAGAGATAGACTTATTAAAAGAAGAAAATAATGCCCTAAAGAACACGCATATCCGGAGAGAACGTGAATGTACTCCAGCGCGCTTAGCTAGTCGGGAATGTCACACCGACGAAGAAGAGCTAGCAAGTGAAACGTATCGGTTCCCAAAGAAAAGACCTAGTAAAAAACGGAAAGCCGGTTCATTGCCCGAAGTCGAGCCCGTGAAAGAAGAAAATCACATAGAACCGAAAGTAAAGCAACTTCGAACGCAATTTCGTCCACCCCCACCAATAAACATTGTAGGAATAACGGAATACAATGAGTTGCAAAGCCTCCTTAAAGGAATAATAACATCAAAGTATAAGGTTACGTCTTTGAAGGATAATGCGTGGAAAGTTAACGTCGATGACTACAATGACTACCGAGCTGTGTCCGAAAAGCTAAATACCGAAAAGATTCAGGGATATACTTTCGAAATCAAGTCAGAAAGGCCACATCGTGTTGTTGCAAGGGGACTCCACCCCTCATGCACTAAAGAAGAGGTTATAACTGATCTTCAAGCCAAAGGCTTTAAAATTCTTGATGCCGTTAATATCATCAAGAAGGAGAAGCAACAAACGGGAATAGATAAAGACGCCTTGGTAAGGCGTGGACTTCCGCTTTTTATGCTTACCTTCGATCACTCTGATAATATCGACTATATCTACCGAATTAGAGCTATACTAAATATCGTGATCAAAAGCGACCCCATGCGTAGAAATTTAAGGATGATTCCACAGTGCAAACGTTGCCAAGGATTTAACCATACGCAAATGTACTGCAACAAAGAACCGCGATGTGTGAAATGCGCCGGAAATCACCTCTTCCAAGTCTGTGGAGTAAATAAAGAAACCTCTGCAACGTGCGCTAACTGTAAAGGAAAGCACCCGGCAAATTATAGAGGCTGTGAAGTAGCTAAGGAATTGCAAAAACGGGCTCCTTAAGCCCCTTGCAAAATCTAAACTGCAAACTAAGCCAAAGCGTAAGAATGCACAGGAGAAAGTAGGCAAACTAAAACTACCGGGTTCAGAGTGCAAAAAGGTGAGGGAAAAAGTGACAACAGAAAAGTCCTCGACCTCAGTTCTTAAAAGAAACGGTACTGAAAAGCTTACATCTTAAGCTTGAAAATAATTCTCAGAAAACGCGTACTTCAACTAGAATATGAATGACAAACGAATGCTAAAAATATGTACTTGGAATGCAAACGGACTTTTGCAAAAACTCGACGAATTGGAAATATTCATGTGTGAAAAAGATATTGATATTTGCTTGATTTCTGAAACCCACGTAAAAAAGGAATCGCATTTAAAAATAAAAGGCTATAATGATTACCACGCATGTCACCCTACGGGAAAAGCGAGAGGTGGATCATCCTTATTTATTAAAGACTGCATCGAACAATCCAAAGACCTAAAGATAGAACTTGAAACTTTGCAACTGTGCACGATTCGACTTAAAAATTGTCAGCGTACTCTTAAAATCTCATCTACTGTCCACCGCGTTCCGCGCTTGAAAAAAGTGATTTTACTAACTTGTTTGAATCGCTGAAACCTAATTTTATCATCGGCGGCGACTTTAATGCGAAACATACGTTCTGGGGCTCAAGATACAGCTCGAAAAAAGGAAGAATGCTCTATGGGGCAGGTATGGAGTACAGTTGTAATTTCCATTCGACGGGTAAACCAACTTACTGGCCAACTGATACTTCGAAAATACCTGACCTGATCGATTTTTTCGTTGTGAAAGGAATATCTACGAACCACATAAAAGTCGAAGACAGGTTAGATCTGTCGTCTGACCATTCCCCGGTTATTTTAACAATCAGCGAAAAACTAGTCTATAACCTAGAGCCAGCGAGATTAATTGGTCGAACAACTAACTAGGAAGGCTTTAGGAACGAAATTGAAGATAATGTTGAACTAAGCGGTCCACTTACGACACCCTATTAACTTGAGGTTGAAGTTGATCGCTTCGCTGAGATCGTACAGCTCGCCTCTTGGAATAATACTCCTAATCCAAGGAAAACGCCGGACAGATACGGTTTGCGATATCCTCCGGAAATAAAAGAATTAGTCAAGGAAAAAAGAAAAGCGCGTAAAAAATGGCAACAGAGTCGTGCTCCGCAGCGTAAAGCACGCTTACCTTGAGGCAATAGCCTCTTACCTTGAAAGTTTAACAGCGAAAAAAGATTCCAATTATTCACTTTGGAAAGCTGTAAAAGGCACCAAACGGCCCAAAGTCTCCGCGCCGCCAATCAAATTAAATCAAAATGAATTGGCGAGGGAAGATAAAGAAAAAGCGGACGTCTTTGCGGCGCACCTGGAAGAGACCTTTAAACCGTACGATGGTCAAGTGGTTTACGACAACCTCAATAGGCTGGATTTACCATCTTACGATGTGACGCTCACAAGTGCAACACTAAGGGAACTCAAACATGAGATCGAGAATCTAAAACCCAAGAAATCTCCTGGTTATGATTTGATTACCGGAGAAATTCTCAAAGTTTTACCTAGAAAAGCATTGATTAAGCTTCTCCATATTGTAAATGCTGCACTCAGATTAAAACACGTGCCGAGCCAATGGAAAGTTGCGGAAGTCATAATGGTTTTAAAACCAGGAAAACCGCCAAATGAAGTAAAATCGTATAGATCAATTTCGCTTCTTCCAATCATATCGAAAATTTTCGAGAGGATATTATTAAGGCGTCTCCAACCGGTTATAGAAGAAAATAATCTTATCCCTGACCACCAGTTTGGGTTCAGAAGCAAGCATTCGACGATTGACCAGGTGCATAGAATTACTGACGTAATCGAGAAAGCACTTGAAGAAATAAAGATTTGCTCAAGCGTATTTCTTGACGTCTCGCAAGCCTTTGATAAGGTGTGGCATGATGTCTTGAAATGCAAACTACGACAAGTTCTCCCTATACGCTTATACGATATTCTAGAATCATATCTCGGGAATAAAATCTTTCGTGTTAGACATGGAGTCGAGTACTCCGAGCTCAAAGAAATTTCGCCCGGCGTACCGCAAGGAAGCGTTCTTGGGCCGCTTCTCTATTTGCTATATACTCGTGATATACCGAACGAAGATGGCACTATCCTTGCTACGTTTGCCGATGACACCGCTATCCTAGCAGTAGGTAAAACAATCGAAGAAACGACTGCAAAACGCACTGAATAATGTAAATGAATGGACGAGGGACTGGCGGATCACCCTCAACGAATCTAAATCTGTTCATGTGAATTTCACTTACAAGAAAACTAATGATTTGCCAATTTTCCTTAACTCGGCCCGAGTACATTTTGCAAACGACGCCAAATACCTGGGAATGCGCTCGATGCAAGGCTGAAATGGAATTCGCACGTGAAAATGAAACGAAAAGAACTCGAAATCAAATATAGATAAATGTACTGGTTACTCGGAAAACATTCCCAGCTCAGTACTGAGAACAAACTGCTTTTATACAAACAAGTGCTAAAGCCGGTGTAGACCTACGGTATACAACTTTGGGGTTGTACCAAAAAAACAAATGGAAATATCCTACAAGCTTTTCAAAATAAAGTGCTAAGAGAAATAGTCCAAGCACCGTGGACGACGATATCCACAGGGATCTCGGAATTCCGACAATCGAAGCTGAAACTAGAAGCTTCGCGAGAAAGCATAGAAACTAACTAATCGGACATGTCAGCAATACAATCCTACAAATTTTGGATGAGAGCAATTTATTGCGCCGACTACAAAGGACGAAACCTTTGGACTTGGGGATATAATGATTAACCGCGTCTAGATTGCAGAATATGCAGGATCTTTCAGTGGAAAGTAACCTGCCAAACGTTTTTATTTCATGATAGAAAAATTGCTTGATAAGTTAATACTTAGTTGCGATATCTGACAAGTTTATATCGAAGTGTAGTGTTTTTTTAGTCAGTAAGAATCTGACACTACTATGAGCACGAGCTATTCTCATAGTGTCTATGGAAGATTTTTCACCTACCCTCGGAAAAAAAAAAATGTTTTTCACAACCCTATGAAATGGGTATCAGATCAAAACATTTGATGAGTAGTATGTGATAACCTATGGATTATCGTTAAAAAAAAAAAATTTAAATAAAATTATATGTAATAAATACTTCCTTAAAAAAACTTCTATTATTTATATGCACTAAAACGAAATGATGGTCAAACGGTAGTGCATCCGATTATATCAAAACTCAAACGTTTTCACTTAGCTGTGGCCTACCAACTCCTACTTTCAGCCTCCACATGGTGACCGCCGGTTGCTTAGTATATTGATCCAAGAAACGGTAACAAACCCTGTTCGGATGATCTTTGGCGGCAGCAAATGAGAGAGGGGGAAGAGTACTTCTTCCTGTTCCAGACGGCAGCGGATGAATTCTCTAGATATAGTCAACGGTGGCGTCTACAGTTCCAGTTAGGTTGAATAATGAATACCTTGCACGAGCTGGTTCGACATTTTCGGATCACAGGTCGGTAAGGAATTTCCAAGATTAGTCAGGACCTTGTAATAGAGAGGTGGCGGAAGAGCCCTTATTGAACCAACGGCAGCGGTCATAGTCCTGTACTGGACTACTGGCACCGGTGTACCCGGCCCCTCGTCCTAGAGGCATAACAAAAGGAACTGGAACTCCCGGATGGGGGTTGTGCCGTCGCGTTAACTTCCCTACCACGTAAAAAACGTATAGTTACGAAGCAACCAACAGCCTCGGACATGGATGATTTTACTGTTGACGACCCAAGCAAACGTAAAAGGACAAGGATCTTCGTGTCTGCACGTGGAATGTTAGGTCCGTCTTCAAACCACGTGCAGCCGAACAACTTGCGGGGTTAAGACTGCTTCAAAGCAGACATTACCGCTATCCAAGAAGTCAGATGGGGTCTGTCGTGCAAAAAAAAGGATGAAAAACTACGACATCTACTACGGCGATTGCTGCAGACAACAAGGACAGCGTCTATTCGGGTGCGTATTTGTCCTTGAAAGCAGACTTAGGTTAGAAGTCCTGAGTTTCCGATATGTGAATGAACGCCTTGTGACTGTCCGTATCAATGCTAAGTTTACCAACATTAGCCTAATATGCGTTCACGCCCCTCACGAGAAAATGGACGACGCGACCAAGAATGAGTTCTACCAGCTCTTGGACAAGACGTATGAGCAGTGCCCTAGTCAAATGTTAAAATTGCCCTAGATTACTTTAGCGCAAAGCTACGAAGAGAGGACGTATTTAGTAGCGTGGTCGGAAAGCACAGCCTGCACGATATCATATCCGACAACGGACGCAGGCTAGTGGACTTTGCGGCGGGACGAAACTTTATCGTAGCTAGTACGCAATCCCTACGTCTCGATATTCACAAAGGAACATGGCTCTCCCTTGATCGAAAAACTGTCAACCAAATCGATCACATTGTGATAGACGCAGGGCACTCTTCCAGTATTCTGGGTGTCCGGACATTCCGGGTCCAAAGTGGACTAGGATCACTACCTAGTTATAGCCAAGGTACGGATGCGTATATTTAGGAGAGAAATCGACGAAATACTGTGAGGAAGTTTGACGTCGAATCGCTATAATCGCAAGAGAACGCCAGAGCCTTTGCCGATCAAGTTTCCCTTATTCTCAATCAACGTCCTATGCCGCCAGCAGCAAATGCGGATGATCAGTGGCAGAGCGCGTTGCCAACAAGCCATCAGAGATGCCGCCTCTGATGTATTGGGTTTCTCTCGCCCACCACAACGAAATCCCTGGTTTAATGAGAAATGCCAGCAAGCACATGCAGCAAAACAAGAGGCATACCAGGCGGCGTTGCATAGAAGGACTAAAACTGCTCTGGAGCTCTACACTTCTCAGAAAGAACAAAAGGAGCATGAGAAGCGCTCGAGCAAGAGGAGATCGAGAGACTTTATTGCAGAAATGATGTTCGAAACTGCTATAGAAGGCATTGACAGAGGGATAGATTAGCTTATGATTTCCAAGAAATTAATATTTTAAATTACTTAATCAAAGATAAAATTTTACAATACAGAAGTTCCTTCTTCTTCTTCTTCCTTTTATCAGCGAGGCTATGATCCGAAAACAAGGGATCACAACCCTCCCACTTCACCGCATTTCTACTGATCCGCCTGTGGTGTTCGCCTATTTGACCTCAGAAAATATCGGCAGGCCTGCCGATTTTGGATCACTCGGTTACTGAGGCCAATGAAATGCCGATGTCGTCGCATTTGTCTGATCCAGGCGTTTATACCCCTGCCTTTCCTACATCGCGATGTCTTTGGAACGTGCATTGATATTGCCTTTTTAACAGGGTTCAAATGATCTCTTCTTTGAACGTGGCAATACCAACTGAGCCGGTCGCGCTCTATTTTTTGTAAGATGGTTTCCTTGATGTGAAAGCTTCCACGGATCTTCGAACTTCTTATTCGATCAAGCTTTGTCACTCCTGCTGTCATGCGAAGCATCTTCATCTCAGCTGCCGTTAATTTACTCTCATACTTTTTGTACATCGTCCAACTTTGTGAGCCGTATGTGAGCGCTGGACGTACAACTGCGGTGTAGAGCCTTCCTTTCAACTTAGGTGGCATTTTTCTGTCACAGAAGATAGCGGAATTTTCTCGCCACTTCATCCACCCTACGCTTACACGATGATTGATGTCGTCATCACAAGTTGCTTTGCTATTGATCATAGATCCCAGATATTTGAACTTTTCGCACTTGGGAAGCACTGTTCCATTCAAATAAATGTCTGGAATAGGCCTGAGTGGATCAGAAAACGGGCAGCACAAGTACTCTGTCTTTTTTGAACTAATGCGATACCCATTTCCCTCCAAAACGTCCACCCACATATCAAGTGCTCGTTGGAGGCATGTAGGATCCTCACTTATGATGGCTCCATGGTCAGAAAAGAATAACTGATGTACCTTGGGGTCCATCACTTTACCTTCAAGCAGATAATCAAGGACTGTAATAAAGAGCAAAGAACTTAAAACGCTTCCCTGGTGCACCCCGACTTTGATTGTTAACTCTTTGGTTACTCCAGTGGGGCATCTTACTCTTGTCTTTGCTCCTTCGTACATGTCCATGATCATCTGTATATAGGTTTCTAAAACCCCTCGATGTCTTAGCGCCACCCATATCAGATCTCCTGGTTGTCTGTCGAATACCTTTTCAAAGTCAACCAATACAATATGCAAATCCTTTAAGGAATCACGATGTTTTTCCATTATGATCCTTATACTTTGGATTGCATCTGTGGTTGATTTGCCCGAGACAAACCCGCACTGATCATCAGAGAGCCGTATTATTTTTCGCAGTCGGCCACCTAATACTCGCTCAACGATCTTCATGGTGGACAATACAGAAGTTCCTAATGGAACAAAAAAAGAAGCTTACTCGAACCCAAGTCTAGGCATTTCTGGGATGTTGCTAAAATATTGAGACAGAGAAATACTCATATGCGAAGCTCTGAAGGTAATGGGGCGTTAATAACATCGAAGGAAAATAAAGCTGAATTACTAGCAGATACTCGTACATTCTTATATAACCATAATGTCTGGCGAAATAACGTCCTACAAACTCTGGACATAACTGTCGCAAACGCGCTCTCTGTTTTTAATGAAACTCATACAAATGAATTCGTGTCTGGATATTGAATTTATAGTTTCGGATCTTAAAAATGAAAAATCACCAGGTTATATAATATTAACAGTCAAATCATCAAACATTTTCCTACTAGTCCTCTAACCTATCTTACGTTTATTATCAATGCGTGCGTGTAAAAGCCCAATACTTCCCTGTGAAATGGAAAATGCCAAGGTTATTCCCCTCTTTAAAGGCGGAAAAGATCCAGAAGGAAGTTATTCTTCTGCAAAAATTATACCAGCTGACGCTCCTTAAAGATCAGTCCTTGCTTCGATAGTATTCAACATTTTTATAGCTGATCTACCTAACTGTGATATAGCACTTTATGCCAACGATTCTGCTATATACTCATCACACGAGCTTGGTTAAGTTATAGAAAGCAATTTACCAGTTGGTTTAAATACAATTTTCGAAGATTATACGTATATTTTTGGAAGATCAAAATAAATACCGATAAGAGCCAAGCTATCTTTTTCACAAGAAAAAGACTAAGTTGCTTTTTTCCAAATGGCACTTTTAGCAGTTGTCCAAATTGTGATATACCGTGGGTTGGTTCTAGGTACTTAGCTTGGGTTGTACTTAGACCAGAAATTAACCTTCGCCATTCACACAAAACGTGTTTTAAAAAAGGTTGACATTGCAATTAAAATGCTATATCCCTTGATAAATCGCAGATCACTGTTGAGTTAACAAAATATTATAAAATGCTCATGTCTAAATTTGTTTTTCAAGCCTTGATGACATATAGCTCTCCTGTTTGGAGAAACTGTGCTAAAACGCGCATTAAGAAACTGCAGATTGCTCAAAACAAGATCTTAAAAATTATGCTGGGTCTACCGTGGGACTTTTCAACAATAGTTCTGCATAAAAGTGCCGATGCTATCCAGATTGCAAGAAAGATTGAGATTCTCAGAGAAAGTGTTATCTCTAAATGTCTAAATGTAGAAAATCTTCTAGTCAACGAGCTTATTATAACTCTTGCCTTTTATTTAATATATTTTTGTGTTCGTTTTCATTTATTTATAAATGTTCTATTTCTAAAAGAACATGCCAGGGTTTCAAAGCGAGAACAGAAGCCTGCATGGACAAAAATGGAAACACGGTAGTGAAATCCCAATCGGTGCTGAGGATATGGAAAGAACACTTCTGCAGACTGCTGAACCGCGACGGTGACCAACACTACAGTGTCAGGCAGATTGAGCCATTCAGCAATGACGATGATAGTAAAGATTCCCGTCAACCTGATCAGAATGAAGTGTGAATAGCGATATCTAAACTTAAATCCAACAAAGCTGCTGCAGCCGACTGCCTTACCGCCGAACTTTTGAAGGCAGGAGGACATGAGTTGGTAAGGAGCATGCACCAGCTCATCGTTAAAGTCTGGTCAGACGAAAGTATGCCTGATGAATGGAACCCCAGCAGGCGTTTGAGAGTATTGCAATCGAGGAAGCGAAGATAAACCCATCAATCAATGAAAGTAAAACAAAATATATGCTTTCTTCAAAATAGGACACCCAACATCGGCGTCTTGGACAGAACGCCACAATAGATATATATAATTTTGAGGAAGTAAAGGATTTTGTCTACCTAGGCTCTATGGTGAGCTCCAGAAATGACATTAGTGGGGAAATCAAACGAAGAATTGCTCTTGCCAATCGCTTTTTCTATGGGCTAAGAAGGCAATTGAGTAACAAAGTCCCATCTCAAACTAATAAGGTAACTCTTCATAAGGCACTAATCATCCCAGTCCTGCTGTATGGTGCAGAGGCATGAGCTTTGACTAAACCGGATTAGGATGCCCTTAGTTGTTTCGAGAGAAAACTTCTTCAAGCGGTCTTTGGTCCCCTGTGAATAGACGGTGAGTGGAGGAGAAGGTACAATGCCGAATTATACGGCCTATACAAAGACATCGACTTAGCCAGAAGAGTTCACATACAACGACTAAGATGGCTGGGTCATGTAGAGCGGATGAAGCCCAACGTTCCCGCTAAGAAAGTCTTCGAATCCATCCCGGATGGACGACGCAGTAGAGGACGACCGCGCGGTAGGTGGCGCAAACAAGTGAAAGTGGACCTTATGTATGAACTTCTTGCGCGCGATAAGCTTTTAAGACAATAAATTTAGCACAACATACTATACCTGTTCCAGTGATAACTTTTTTTTTCGTTTTAGTACATCTAAATAATTAAATCCTTTTTTTTTTTCTTAGTATTTTTCACATACAATTGTGTTATAATAACATTATATCAGGAAATGGAACCTGTTGTAACTTTTTATGCTTCTGTTGGTAACAAAATAATTGCTATTTCTTCGCTAACTCAAGAAATGTAAAATTTGTATTACAGTGACGTTAGATATTAATTATGTCACCGCCATTCAGTATAGCGACGACAGACGAAATCGGGCCCTTTTTTCAAATTTCGTATTAACATGCCTCCATATCGGCTACGCATTTGGTTACCGGATACTGTAGTGGCAAAGAATATGAGTATATCAATAGAGTGTACCTTTCCACAAGAAGGAGACCACCTCAACTGCGCCAATTATAGAGGCATTAGTCTCCTCAACGAACATGAACGCCTGAAACCTTTTATCAAAAGCCTGATTGGCCCCTATCAGCGCGGTTTCGGGCCAGGAAAGTCCACCATCGATCAAATCTTCACACTTCAGCAGATCCTGGAGAAAACCCAAGAAGTCCAAATCGATACTCATCATTCCTTTATCGATTTTGAGGCCGCCTATGACAGCATTTATAGAGAAGAGCTTTATAGAGCCATGTCTAGTTTTGACTTCCCTGCCGAACTTGTTCGTCTGTGCAGGATGACGATGGATGAGCTCGCTGCTCCCTCCATGTCCGTTATGATCTCACCGAGACCTTTGATGTTAAAAATGGTTTTTTACAGGATGACGCGCTGTTATTTGATTTCTTTAATATTGTACTTGAACGGATTGTGCGGAACTCACAAGCCAACACCAGAGGCGCAATCCATGAAAAGTCCGTACAACTGCTTCCATAGGCCGACGATATTGACATAATTGGAAGAACTCCGCGGGCTGCCACTGGTGCGTATGCAAGTATTGAGGCAGAAGCGGCCAAAATGGGTTTAGCGATAAATGAGGCCAAACCAAGTATCTGCTGCCAAGAAGAAGGAACAATCAACAACGACGAATTGGACAGAACGTCACAGTGGGCAGCTTTAACTTCGAGGTAGTAAAGGACTTTGTCTACCTTGGCTCTGCTATAAACTCCAAAAACAATATAAGCGCAGAAATCAAGCTGCGCATAACTCTTGCCAATCGCTGTGTTTTTGGGCTTATAAGAGGGTGGCAATGGTGTAGTGGTAACGTCGTCAATTGCTACACTAATGGTTCATGGTTCAAACCCTGGTATCAGAAAGCTTTTATATATTTCTAATGAAATATATAAAGTCAGTCCGATAATTTTCGAAAGCTTGTGTGAACACTACTGCAAAGGCATAACACTGGTAGTAGCTTGGTCATGCGGCTGGAAAATTTGTTCGCTCTGTTGATGGTGATTTGCCCTTGACATCGGTTATCGGGAAAAAGTACTGTGAATCAGAAGCAAAGACAAACAATAACAAAAATCTCCCCAGTTATCTACACGCCACCCCCGGAGAATCTCCGAAGCATAAACAACTGAGCTTCAAGAACCACCAACGCCCGCATTGTGTGTAAACATGTTAAAGGTATTCATAACCCTTTGAGTGCGCGCGAATTATAAAAGAAAAAAAAAAGGCAATTCAATAGTAAAGCCCTATTTCGAACAACTAAGGAGACTCTGTATGAGACTCTGATCATCCCAGTCCTATTATACAGCGCTGAAACATGGACTTTATTAAAAGGGGATGAAGATATCCTTGGTCGGTTCGAGAGAAAAATTATTCCTAAGATATTTGGTCCCATTTGCGTTTACAGGTTTTGGAGGAGGAGATTCTATCACGAACTATACGAGCTGTACAGCAACATCGATCTAGTAAAAAAAAAATGCGCATTGGACGTTTGAGATAGCTCGAACATGTAGAGTGAATGGACACCAACGCTCCGACCCGCAGAGTCTTCGAATCTAACCCGGAGGGACGGCGCAGTAGAAGACCTCTTCGCTCGTGGCGCGTACAATTTCAAGGGAACCTCGATCAACTTGGAGTGCGCAACTGGAGGCAATTAGCTTAAGACCGAGCTAAATGGAAAGGCTTGTTGGTTGAGACCCAGTCCACTCCGACCTGTAGCGCCACCTAAGTAAGTAATAGAGTATGATTTTCGGATCTATTCATATAACAATTTAGTCGGATTTAATATCAAAAAAGTCCCGAACTCAACGAAGCAGCCTGGAGAGGAATATCGAAGTGCACAGTTCCAACATGGATAGACATTGGGTGGCCACATTTGAAGCATTGGACTTAACACTCAAAAAATTATTTAGTATATCCTAACCCATTCTTGTAAAAAAAAAAAAATCGAGATAACAATCGATTAATTGGAAAGACCCACCCAAAAATCCATGTATGTACATACATATGTAGCGCCCAAGGAAGATTACATTTACGCTGTAGATTTTATCCCCTACGTCTCTGAGGAGGCACGACATTGCTAAAGAGTGAAATTTAAGACAAGGTTCTATTTTTGCTGATGCCATCTGCTTTTCAACTGCATGTCTCTCTATTTTTGCCATACGATGATACGCTTTTTTTGCGCTGATGTACGAGCATTCGGAAAAAATACATCTATTCATGTACATATATATGTATGTGCTTTTAAATATGCGCCTTTTTTTCTGCGATCTGTGAACTATACTTAATCCCTTCTTTGTGCCTATCTGCGATCCCCTCATCCCTATTGAGCCTGGAAATTAAGCGTCGCTGAATAAACATCCCAATCAAGTCTGGAGTACAATGTTTTTAGAAGAATAAATGTGCTACCTGAGGCACAGAGATATTTTTATTTTTTTTTTATGTTTTCCAGTGCTTTGAATAACATTCTTTATTGTTGAAAAATCCAGTGAGGATTGCGAATAAAAAGCAGTAGAGGTGATGGATCACTGCACGTGACGTTCCATGCTCGAATCCCAGAAAACACCAAAAACGTTTTTCCACGGACCCACCTCTCGCGAACGTCTGACAAACTTTATTTTAAGTAAAGTAAGGATATCAGGATTTTTAATAAATCTAATTTGTTCAATTAAAAATACGTTTAAGAGTTTTTTTTTACCTTGACGAAGCATAACTTTAGTGTGCGTAAAATATGCATAACCATCTAGTGTTAAACACGTGATGGTACTTCACGGCCTTGGAGACCGTAATGATAACGATGAACGGTGTGTAAATTTCTACAATACCAACCGCCTAGTCATTGCAGGTACGCTGTTTAAGCATAATACCTGCCACAAGATCAGTTGGCTTTCAACTGATAGAGAACGAACAGATCGGCCTTATTGCGAACAACCGCCGGTTCAGAAATTGTCTTTTAGACATCCGAAACAGACATGGAGCCGACATCTGACAAGAACACTATTATACGCCTTCGTGCTGCATCCGTCAACAGTAATCGCTGAAACTTGCTCAATATTACCAGCTTCAATACTGAAGGCATAGGAATCCGCAAGTGCGCCAACAATTCAGGAACCACTACACCAAAAATCTTTCTCTCTCTCTCTATCCATCCTTTCCAACGCCCTCACTGTGTGTAAACATGTTAAAGGTATTCATAACCCTTTGAGTGCGCACAAATTATAAAAAATAAAAGCGTGGATGACCACTGGAATGCTCACAAAAATGTTTCTGTTGAGGTGCGAAGGCGATCCTCGTAAAGGGTGTTAGGAAAAAAAGGGGAAAAATAAACGCAATATTTGTAAGTATTACAGAATATGTTTTTATTCTTAGAATAAGTCTTACCTCGACGAGTGTCAGTAAAAGAAAGAGGAAGTGGTTAATGGAAATGTGGTGAGGTTGGCCGCAGATCGAGTACCACTCTGGTTACACAAGTGCCATCTGGGCATTCTACATTTTATTTTTATTTAAGGGTGTTATTTCATTTAATAGTAGTATTTAATTTAGTACTTAGGATTAAAGGAGTACTTTTGGCTTAAACATTGCCGCCCACTTTGCAGAAATCAGTTCTGCGAAAACATAATACATAAGTCTATCTGAACCCTATATCTGAACGTCATTCAGATTGGGAACCTTTGTACTTTACCGGAGGGGTTCCACTCACTCCGGGAGGAAGGAATGTTAGTAGGGGATATCTAAGCTATCTAAAGTATGCAGGTATAATTTAATGAACATTTGTGTGCATTTATAGATACACATGTGTAAACTTAAATAAATAATAATTAAACAATGCATTTGTATACGTAAGATACGTAAGATACGGTATAAATATTTCAGTGCAACTCGTACATCTTAATATATTAAAACTAATTTAATGCAACGTTACACAAGTACATATTTATTTTATATAATAAAAGTTATTCCGAAGGAATTACGCAGAGCTTAACGATAGGTCTGATTATTTCACCTTGTTGAGTTCGAATACAAGCGACACGTACCCTACTATCGGAGCCTGGAAAAACGTCGATGACACGACCTAATCGCCACTCAGTAGGGGGTATGTTCTCCTTTCGTACAACCACGAGATCCCCAACCTGTACATCACGCTGAGAGAACTTCCATTTGTATCTTTTATGCATTTCCTTAATGTATTCCTCTTTCCACCGGTTAGCAAAATGTCGATGAAGAATCTTAAGCTTTTCCCATCGATTAACAAGAGAAATGGAGGACTCGTTCGGAATAGGCTCTTGTAGAGAAATAAGAGGACATCCAATCAGGAAATGACTGGGAGTGAGAGGAAGAAGGTCGTCGGTGTTCTCAGATGTTGCACTGATTGGACGAGAATTAAGACAGCCTCAATTCGACAAAGAAGAGTGGAAAACTCTTCAAACGTGAATTTTGCGCCAGCAGTAACCTTTTTGAAATGCAGTTTGAAGCTTTTGACCCCCGCTTCCCACAGTCCACCCATGTGTGGTGCTCCTGGAGGAATGAAATGCCAAGAAAGGGCATGATTATGCGATACCAATATTTGAGAGGTTGATTCCTTTAAATATTTTTTAAAATTATCCATGACAATTCGATCTGCTCCAACAAAGTTGCTTCCGTTGTCGGAGTAAACGTCTTGAGGGAGACCTCTTCGCGCTACAAAACGGTGAAATGCAGCTAAGAATGCAGCTGTAGATAGTTCTGTGGTTCCTTCCAAATGTATGGCTTTAGTGCAAAAGCACACAAATACGCATACATAGCCCTTTGTTATGCGACAGCTTCTTCCGATATAAGTTTTTATATTGAATGGACCAGCAAAATCCAACCCAGTTTTCGAAAAGGGCTTCGAAAAGTCTGATCTTTCTGGAGGAAGAGCTGCCATGAGTTGAGAACGTAGACGTTTTTTTGTGAATTACACAAACTTTGCAGTGGTTGACACAGGCTTTAATGAGATTTTTAAGTTTAGGAACCCAGTATGCTTGCCGGATGAGACCAAACATCAGCCGGTTTCCTCCATGGAGGGATATCTCATGAACGAAGTTCAAAAGGAGTTTGGCATAGTGTGAATTATAAGGTAAGAGGATAGGATATCGCTCGTTCCATGACAGATTTGAATTAGTCAGACGACCATTCACTCGCATTATACCGTTTGCGTCAAGAATTGGGTTTAAAGTTAAAAGTTTACTGGATCGATTGATCGGTTGTCTATTTTGGAGCGCTTCGTATTCATGTTGGAAGTAGATCTTCTGAGAGAGGATTATGAGCCTTTCTTTTGTGGCCATAATTTCTTCTTTAGTAATGTCTTGAGTTCTGTACGAATGTCTAGGCTTAAACCGAAGGTTTGATTGGTGAGAAAACCGCAAGATGTATGATATTACTCTGAGAGCTCGAGAAAAGGACGAAAACCTCAGGAGTATATCTTCCAAATGATCGGAACGAGTATAAAATGATTTTATAGGTTTGGACTCGAGGTCAGCTTCGTCGACAGATGTAGGAATAGAAGAAGGCCAGCACACATCAGTATTGTGTAGAAACCTTGGACCATGCCACCATAGATTATTGTCGAGAAGTTCACCAGGAGCCATCCCCCTAGTTGCAAGATCCGCTGGATTGTCTTGCGAAGACACATGTCTCCATTTGAGCTCTCCTACATAGCTTTTAATTTTGCTGGTGCGATTAGCAATAAAGGTTTTCCATGAACAAGGAGGTTTTTCTAGCCACGCAAGGACAATAGAAGAGTCGGTCCATAGATATATGGAGGAATCAACGACCGAGAACATGGGAATAACAGTCTTCATAAGCTTAGACAAAAGGACGGCGCCACACAGTTCTAACCTGGGCAACGTGACTGGTTCAACCGGTGCAACTTTCGTTTTAGCACATAACAGTTGGCACATAGCCCTGGAAGAACTATCTAAGACTCGCACATAGATAGCGGCGGAATAAGCTTGTTCCGAGGAGTCACAGAATCCGTGAATTTGAGTTATGCTCTGCGGAATTGTTCCTATCCATCGCGGTATTTTCAAGTTTGAGATATCTGTGAAGGTCGTAACAAATGCTTTCCATATGGCTAGAGACGAAGGTGAAAGATCTTCATCCCAATGGGTTTTATCTTTCCAAATCCGCTGCATTAGGATCTTAGCTTTGATTATTATTGGTGCTATCCAACCTGCCGGATCAAATAGTTTGGCTATGTGAGAAAAGACTTCCCGCTTAGTGCAAGTATTTGAACTGGGTATCGGTTGAACCTTGAAATGGAACGTGTCCGATTTCGCATTCCAAAATACGCCGAGAGTTTTAACGGAGGTATGATCACTTAGATCAAGAAATTGGTCATTAAGGATATGCTCCTTAGGAATATTCTGCAGCAACGTTTGATTATTAGAAGTCCACTTGCGTAAGACAAAGCCAGCTGAGTCTAGGATCGAGATGATTTCGGATTGCGCTTTTAACGCTTCATCAACAGAATGAGATCCCGAAAGTAAATCATCCACGTAAAAATCATTCCGAAGCATTCTAGACCCAAGGGTATAATTGGATTCCTCATCATCGGCTAGCTGCAATAAGGTACGAATTGCCAAGTACGGAGCGCAGTTTACACCAAAAGTTACTGTTTTCAGCTCAAAATCTTCAATGGGATTGCCAAGAGAAGTTCTAAAAGGGATTCTTTGAAATGGCGTATGAGTAGGATGAATTCGTATCTGCCTATACATTTTCGCTATGTCCGCATTGAAGACGTATTTGTGCATCCGCCAGCGGAGCATTAGCGAAACTAGATCTTGTTGTAGGGCAGGACCTGTATAGAGCACGTCATTGAGACTGTTGCCATTCTCAGAGGGATTTGATGCGTTGAAGACCACTCGTAGTTTAGTCGTCGAGCTCTCTGGCTTCAGCACAGTATGGTGGGGTAGATAGTAAGACATGATTCGACTGTCTTGAATCAGCTCATTAGAAGCTACGCGTTCCATGTGGTCAACATCTAGGTATTCACTTATAACCTTTTTGTACTCAGACTCTAACGATGGATTCTTTTTCAATCGACGTTCGGAATTTAGAAGACGCTTTTCGCATATATTCCGTGAAAGTCCAAGCCTTTCACCTTCCGGAAATTCAGGCTTAAAGGTTAGTTTTACTACATATCTTCCATCAGTATCTCGATAGGTCGATTCGGAATAAAGACTTTCGCAATAACGATCTTCATAAGACAGTGGTCTGGGAGTTGCTATTTCTTCTAGTTCCCAGAATCGCTTTATATCGTCATCGAGGGAAATTTTGTTGAAATATGTAACAAACGTTGTGAAAGCTGAACTACGAGTATGTAAATTTGGTAAAGGTCCGGAGATGATCCAACCAAAAATTGTATTTTGGGCTACTAGTTTTCCGGATATATTATGATGGAGTCCCTCCAAGATAATATCTGGATAGAGATCGGCTCCGATTAGTAAGTCTACTCGAGAGGATTTGTAAAAATATGGGTCAGAGAGTCTGAGCCCAGATAGCTTCGTCATGTCCAGCGAAGTCACTGACTGAGACGGAATCTTTCCAGTTGGATTTTCAACAACTAGGGCTTGTGCAGAGATTGCAGCTTTTTGATCTACGTCAGATCCCAATGTAAAATGGCATAACAGTTTAGAAGTTGTAGCTAAAGCTGTGTAAACACCAGATATTTGGGCATGAATAGGAGTGAATGGAAGTCCTAAGCGGACTTGTGCAGCTTTGGATATCAAAGCGATCCAGGATCAATTAGAGCTCGAAGAGTGTATTTGAAACCTTGGACATGAATAGAAACTAAAGCGGTTGCTAAGAGAACCTGTTTTGTCGAAATAGAAAAGAATGAACTGACATTACCTGAAGTTGATGGAATAGTGGACTGTATTTTTGGTTGGGGATCCATGATAGAGTTGGATAGGGAGTAAGTTGAAGAAAATGGCACAGTTCGTTGTAGAGAATCAGAAATATGAAGAAGGGTGTGGTGCCGCTTCTTGCAATTATTACAGGTAAATTGACTTTTACATTCCTGTAAAGTATGATACGAAGCCAAGCAGTTTGAGCATAACTTGTGGGTTCGAACTGTTTTAGACCTGTTTTCAACTGACATTTGCAAAAACGAGGGACAAGTTCGAAGCGAGTGATTGACGTGACAGATCACACAGGAGTGTTTATTGGATTTAATATGATGTGTATTGACAACCCTCGTCACATTCGTATGTGGAACGCTTGTACCCTTAGGTTTTGCAGAAAACCGTATGTCAGTAACCGTTTCAAGCATTTTATACCTGGCTGCTAGAAATTCGCTCATATTTTTCCAGGTGGGTATTTCTGATGGCTCCTTTAGGTTCTGTTCCCATAGCGAAAGGGTTTTCTCGGGAAGACGTACTGATACAAGGAATGTCAAGAATGAATCCCATGAATCTGTATTGATTCCAAGGGTTTGTAAGGAAGAGAGACAATCACTTACATCTCTATGAATGCGTTTAAGGGCTTTATCTGTCTCAACAGTTATGATGGGAAGATTCATTAAAATCTTTAATTGAGCATTGACCATGATCCTTTTGTTTTCGAATTGATCACTTAGAGCTTTCCAAGCAAGTTCAAAGTTGGTATCTGTTAGAGGGAACTTCGATACAATATTGAATGCATCTCCTCGAGTCTTGGCTCTGAGATGAAACAACTTTTGAACTGGGCTTAGGCGAGTATGATTTATGTACACTGCCGAAAACATATCGCGAAAGGATGGCCACGATAGGTAATCCCCATGAAAAACTTCGGAATCACATGGATGAAGTGAAAAAACGCTGTTAAAAGAATTGTTGTCGTGTAAAGGAAGTTTAGATGGCAAACTGCATGAAGCACCACCCTCTTGAGCATCGGGAGATGTAAGAACGTTATTAGAAGGACGTAACTTGTGAGAAGCGGTCAATATGAATGCCAAACAGGATATGTAAGTCTCTGTCGAGAGCTTGTATTTAGATTTGACCGCAGTTAAGTTTTCTTCCGACAATTGCTCCTTTTTACTACGAACACATTCTTCATATGCAGATTTCACTTTTGACCACAAACCCGAAAGCTCACTTTTCCTTGCTTGCAGCGACATCAACGTTAGGGAACTAGCAGGAACCTCTTTGATATCTGCAGAATATTCCACTAAGTTATCAGCGCAAAAAATTAAGGTCTCCATTAGGGACATTTTGTGAAATGAACGATGAAAACGAAAGGTAACCGAACCACCAATTTAAAACAACACTTATGTATATAGTTTTTATATAAATATATGTACCTATATAATGTATTTATGTAAGTATCCAAAATATGTATTTTTTTTTTTTTTTTTAATGGAAGCTTTCACAAATCTAAATTGCACTGCAATATTATACTGTACACGTACCTTTTACACTTGTTCGATGCAATTTTCTGTAGATGAACTGGTTTTCCTGCGATTGATGTGTGCACACTGCACAGCTTGCGGTGGTCAGCATGCGTTGGAGTTTGGTCACTGATAAGATGATGGTTAATGATGTAGTTTTGATGATAATTAAGTTGAATTGCTTTTTTTTTGTTTTGTTTTTGGTGAGTGGTAGACTTAGCGCACTTCTCCCAGTGTGCCAAGTGGTAATGATGAAAGTGTTGAAATTGATTGTAGATGATTGGGATACTTGATTGCTGGTGAAATTAAATGGATGATTTCCCGCGTGGAAATAATTAATTCACACCAGTTTGCGATTAATCCAGTAGGTCGTCTTGATATTATTTGTCGAAACGAAATAATTGTTTTATCTGGTTCGACTGGACCAAATGTTGAGGTGCGAAGGCGATCCTCGTAAAGGGTGTTAGGAAAAAAAGGGGAAAAATAAACGCAATATTTGTAAGTATTACAGAATATGTTTTTATTCTTAGAATAAGTCTTACCTCGACGAGTGTCAGTAAAAGAAATAGGAAGTGGTTAATGGAAATGTGGTGAGGTTGGCCGCAGATCGAGTACCACTCTGGTTACACAAGTGCCATCTGGGCATTCTACATTTTATTTTTATTTAAGGGTGATATTTCATTTAATAGTAGTATTTAATTTAGTACTTAGGATTAAAGGAGTACTTTTGGCTTAAACAGTTTCTGCAACTGGGTCTCGCACCTATGTTGGTAAAAAGCAAAATACCCACCGCACATGCCCATCGGCAGACACCTGAAGACGGATCGATAAGCGTAAACCAGCCAAGGTTCGTATTGCAGCGGCCTCTGCAGTAGAGAGTACAGAGCTAGAAGTCCAATATCGTGTGAAAAGGAAGTGCAGCGTAATGTAAGACGGGACAAACGTCAGTACATCAACCAACTTGCCTCAAGGGCTGAAGAAACAGCAAGCAGGTGCGACAGTAGGACTGTTTAAAACATTACCAACGAGCTGATTGGTGGTAGTAACTCCAAACAACATCAAGTGAAGGGCTTAGAAGGTAACCTTCTGATTTCGGATGACGATCAGCGCACTCGATGCAGAGATCATTTCACTACAGTCCTTAACCACTTAGACGTTCTAAGAGTGTTCTAAAACAACAAACTCCCGAATTCGCACCGGACCTCCCAGTAAAACCGAAATAATAGCATTCAACTCTCGACGTCGAACAGCCGGCTTTCGTGCTGGATCCTCCTGCATCGATCACATAAACATCTTACGGATCATAATAGAGCAATGCGTCGAGTATAGGTCTCTGCTATTTGTCGAGATCCGCTGTTTGTCGAGATTCTATCTTGTTGGTCTTGCGCAGGAGAATCATCCCAAAAAAACGCATAGCTATTATCAAGGCTACATACGAGGGGTGTTATGTCTTACACAATAGTAATGTGGCGGAGGATTTTGAAGTCCAAACTGAAGTATGTCACGGGTGCATACTCTCACCGCTGTTGTTCTTGGTGGTTATCAACGAAATCATCCGTGCAGCATTGACGAAAGTTAAGAATGGAATTCGATGGACTATGACAACTTGTCTTAAACACCTCGACTACGCTGACGATGTTTACCTACTTTCACATCGGATAATAGACCTTCATTTGATGGCCCAAAATCTAGAAGCTGAGACGAATAATGTGGGGCTTAAGATAAATACAGCCAAAACAAAAGACTTGAGCACTTCTAGCACCCGCGCTCAACTCAACATTGCCGGACAGGTACTCGAGAAAATAGACCACTTTACCGAATGGCATAAATAATGAAATTTTAGGTTAACTTATCTACATATGATATGAACCTCAAATATGTATGCGTGTTTTGGATTGACTGCTTAACAGATGACTGCATGATATGCAATCTATTTTAGTATACCTCATTCATTTTTAGCAGTTACTCTTATAGACAAACTCCCATTATTGAAATTCCGTTCGACAGTAAAAAGTGGTTCGAATAATTTCATTCCTTCAGGAAGCAACTCTTCCATCCATTCTTCACACTTTTGAACAATACTCCAATAATACCCAGAATTATCTTCTTGCAGTACAATAAAATACCTCAAGTGTTCCAATTCACAATACGGTCTTGAGCATTCTCTCCATTTCTTGAATACTATTTTCAAATGTACACATTAGTGCTATCGTTAAAGTAAAGAATTTGTAATAACGATATTCATGCCATTATAATATCCATTCGCAATACTATCCCCAGCAATACTTTTCCGAATGCACATGTATGGAAACAATGCGCGCGAGAAATCATTGTTTGATTTTCTACTCTAGAACGCTCCGACAGAAGCATGTACATGTATGTACATACGTACGAATATGTACGAAAACATGCATGGAGTGCAAGGAGGCATATGTATGTAGGTATGCATATTGTGCAAAATAAAGGACCTCAAGAGCCCTCCGTAGTGGATCGCAACAATGAGGAAACCAAATAATAAGTAGATATATGCATTGTTCGTTAGTTTCTAATCTCGTACTTGAATTTCGCTTTTAATGAGAAAACTCTTTTCCACCGAGGTTGGGGGAGTCATTGAAATACGCTGCGATATGTGCTGCATTCATTTTAAGGGTATTTTACGTACAATCCAGGTTTTTCTTTTTCTTATTTTTTGGGTTTTATAAAGTTTTCGGTTTAAATGAGCACAACCGTTATACGTTCTGTAAAAACGAGATTTCTTTATACAATCTATCTTTAAATTTACGTTTTTAAATAAGTAAATATAAATGTGGAGAAGTTAACCTAGTGAAGGAAAGTATTTATATATGCCCAGCAAATTTACTCTTGTTTTAATTATTCTTCAGTAGTAACTTGCATAAGGGCAAGTATCGTTCTATACGTAAATTAGACATAGAAACTTATACCTATGAGAAAATATATATTTTAAACGAATTTGCAGGGAAAAGACTATGCCTGTGCTAGATGAATTTAAATATCCAGAGAGCTTTCACCAGGTTCCCGATCTTATAAAAAAAAGAGAACTACTAAGCTCCAAAGAATAGATTAAGTACACGGAACAGCCAAAATCTATGCTTTAAAATAATACGCAGATGAAAGATGGAAATAAAACGGAGGATTGTCTTATGCATACCACTTATCCTGACCCTATATACTTAAGTGAGTTTGGCGTCGTGTAATTAAACCTTCCCACTTATATGGATTTTCTTCGAATTCCAAGATAGTATACGAAATTTCGGTTACTTGAAGAAAACACCACTCAAAAGTAGTCTTAGCTATGTAGATAGACACCAATTCTTACCTACATAAGTGGCTATATAGTTCGAGGTCAAGTTGGGCCTCAACCAATAAGCCTCTCCATTGAGCTCGGCCTCTAGCTAATTGCCTCCAATTGTGCACTCCAAGTTGGTTGAAGTCCCCTTGAACTTGAGCGCGCCAACCACCTACTGCGAGGATTCCCTCCACTGCGTCGTACCTTCGGGTTAGATTCGGATACCTTGCGGGTCAGAGCGTTGGTTTCCATTCGCTCTACATGTCTTAGCCATCTCAAACGTCCAATACGCAGCTTTTTGACTAGGTCGATGCTATTGCACAGCTTGTATAGCTCGTCATTGAATCTTCTCCTCCAAAACGCATCAACGCAAACGGAGCCGAATATCTTACGAAGAATTTTTCTCTCGAAGCGACCAACCATATCTTCATCTAATTTCAATCAAGTTCACCTTTCAGCGCCCTAAAGCAATGCTGGGATGATCAGATGGAGCCTCCTTAGTTGTTCGAAATAGGGCTGTACTACTGAGTTGCCTTATTAGCCTAAGAAAACAGCGATTGGCAATACTTATTCTTCGCTCGATTTCCGCGCTGGTGTCGTTTTCAGAGTTGATAGCAGAGAAAAAGTAAGACAAATTCACTTACTACCTCGTAGATATAACTGCCCTCAGTAGTATTCTGTCCAATTCGTCGATGTTGATTGTCCCTTCTTGTTGAGAGCATATACCTGGATTTGCGTTCGTTTATCGCTAAACCGACTTCGGCCGCTTCTGCTTTAATGCTTGCAACCACACCGGTGATAGCTTCTCTGCTCCGCACAATCCGTTCCAGTTCAATATTAAAGAAATCACATGACAGCGCGCCGACTTGTTGCAAACCATTCTTTGACATCAAAGGTTTCGGTAAGGTCATTATCGATCTTGATGAAGCAGCGAGCGTTCTCCATCGTCATCCTGCACAGACGAACAAGTTTAGCAGGGATGTCAAAACTAGACATGGCTCTATAAAGCTCTTCTCTATAGATGCTGTCATAGGTGGCCTTGAAATCGATAAAGAAATGATGAGTATCGATTTGGACTTCTTGGGTTTTCTCCAGGATCTGCTGAAGTGTGAAGATTTGATCGATGGTGGACTTTCCTGGCCTGAAACCGCACTGATAGGGGCCAATCAGGCTGTTGATAAAAGGTTTCAGGCATTCACACAATATCGCAGAAATAATCTTCTATACGATGTTGAGAAGAATGATACCCCTATAATTGGTGCAGTTGAGGGGTCTCCTTAACCCCCGTGCAGGGACGGGTTAAGAATATCACTGCAGCGCCCCCCCCCAACAACCAGCGCTTGTCGTAAAAGGCGACTAAGGGGACAAATCAGATCTAGGCAATATAACACCCAAGTGAGCCTAGCGACACATATACTACCTTAAAAACCCTCCCACAAGTGTGCATGCGAGTCCGTGGGTTGACACGACTGGAGATCACCGGTGTCATAAAAGAAAGATCAAACAATACTAAAACAGGAGCACGTGTCAAACAACAAACACCATCGCAATATGGTGCAAAAAATTGTATTGCAAAACTGTATCATTATGGTAATACTTGCAAAAAGGAAAGGCACTACCCCGCCAGGCACTACCACTGCTGTGCATGGTACTGATCCTGGACCGAGCAGAAATGTTCAGGTCAGTGCTATACGGATTTCGGGGGCTAGCAAAATAATGAAACAGTTTGGACGCAATTTGAGGGTCGCGAGTTGGAACGTTGGAAGCATGACCGGTCGAAGTTACGAGCTGGAAGAGATGATGAATAGAAGGCGGGTGGACATCTTGTGTGTCCAAGAGACGAAATGGAAAAACACCGGGAATCGGGCGCGTTTCTTAGACGTTAGGACAAAAGATTACAAGATGTTCTACTACGGAACGGAAAAGTCTAAGAACGGAATCGGTATCATCCTTGCGACAGAGCTACTTGGTAACGTCTTGAGCATTTCGAAGTCCAGCGACCGTTTGATGTCTCCCAAACTAGTAATACAAGGAGAGGTGTGGAATATTGTCAGTGCATATGCTCCCCACGATGGGTACAATCAGAGAGATAAAGATGCATTTTGGCTAGATTTCCACAATCTCCTTAAGAACATCCCAAAAGAAGAATTTCTATTTGTTGGAGGAGATTTGAATGGACATGTCGGGTAATCAAACGAAGACTATGAAGACTGCCATGGAGGACTAGGATATGGCACCAGGAACCTTCCTGGTGAAGACATCCTAAGCATGTGCAAATCACACGGTCTTATCGTGTTCAATACCATGTTCATCAAACAAAGCCGACACCTGATCACTTACAGCAGTGGTGGAGATGAAACTCAGATTGACTACCATTTGGTAGGCAGTTTCATGAAGCCCCGGGTAAAAGATTGCAAAGTGATCCTGGGAGAGGCAATCGCTCGGCAACACCGTCTCCTGCTAACAGAAATTTTTATGAAAACACCGAAGAAAAGCAAACAAACAAGGGTCTCTGAGAAAATCAAGTGGTACAATCTGGACAAAGAAGAAGGCGAAGCTTTTGTTTTCGTAATGAAAAATTACCTCTCTCACACCATCAACGGAGCTGAGGATGAAGAGTGCAGAGCACAAAATATGTGGGATTCCCTACAGCGAACTTGCTTAAATAAGGCCAAATCACTGCTAGGAGCTTCAAAAGGCCACCATCAACACGCCAAAGAAACATGGTGGTGGAGTGATAAAGCTAAGAAAGTGATAAATGAGAAGAAAGCGGCTTTCAAAGCTTGGTCAAAGTGCCCCTCTAATAATAATGACGAAAAAGCTCGCCTCGAAATGGAATACAGATGCTGCAAGAAAAAAGCGAAGAAGAAGTGCGCCCAGCTTCAAGCAGAAAGTACGGAGGGCCTGTATCGGGAACTGGAGAAAATATTTTCCCCGGTTGCTGATGCAAACCAGGCTATCCAGGAGCTGCGAAGACACAATATGAACAAGAGCGCCACTATCTTCAAAATAGCCGCCCAAAGAAGGAACAATGCTCAGGAGATTCGTTCGCCAAAGTTCATTAGCAATGCTCATGGCTTCTTGTGGATGACGACAAAATTCTGCATAGGTGGCGACAGTATTGTGAAGAGCTTTTAAATGAACAGTTTCCCCGGCTATACTTTCCAAGAGCCACCCCTAACTGTGAAGAAATACCCGACATTACAGTCGAAGAAGTTAGTGAGGCGGTCAAATACTCCAAAAAACGAAAAGCGGTTGGGCCAGACGAAATACCCTCTGAGTTCTGGAAAAAGATGGGAGACATCGGGTTCAGATGGCTCAGAATTCTTATCTCCAAATTCGTGAGAGGTGATCCAATGCCGAATCAATGGAGGGAAAGTTACCTCCTCCCTGTATACAAAGGGAAGGGTGATACGCGAAACTGTGATAACTACCGTTCGATCAAGCTGATGTCACACACCATGAAGATCGTTGAGCGGGTATTAGGTGGCCGACTGCGAAAAATAATACGGCTATCTGATGATCAGTGCGGGTTTGTCTCGGGTAAATCAACCACAGATGCAATCCAAAGTATAAGGATCATAATGGAAAAACATCGTGATTCTTTAAGGGATTTGCATATTGTATTGGTTGACTTTGAAAAGGCATTCGACAGACAACCACGAGATCTGATATGGGTGGCGCTAAGACATCGAGGGGTTCCAGAAACCTATGTACAGATGATCATGGACATGTACGAAAGAGCAAAGACAAGAGTAAGATGTCCCGCTGGAGTAACCGAAGAGTTCCGAATCAAAGTCGGGGTGCACTAGGGAAGCGTTTTAAGTCCTTTGCTCTTTATTACAGTCCTTGATTATCTGCTTGAAGGTAAAGTGATGGACCCCGAGGTACATCAGTTATTCTTTTCTGACGATGGAGCCATCATAAGTGAGGATCCTACATCCCTGCAACGAGCACTTGATGTGTGGGTGAACGTTTTGGAGGGAAATGGGTATCGCATTAATTCAAAAACGACAGAGTACTTGTGCTGCCCGTTCTCTGATCCACTCAGGCCTATTCCAGACATTTATTTGAATGGAACAGTGCTTCCCAAGTGCGAAAAGTTCAAATATCTGGGATCTATGATCAATAGCAAAGCAACTTGTGATGACGACATCAATCATCGTGTAAGCGTAGGGTGGATGAAGTGGCGAGAAAATTCCGCTATCTTCTGTGACAGAAAAATGCCCCCTAAGTTGAAAGGAAGGCTCTACACCGCAGTTGTACGTCCAGCGCTCACATACGGTTCACAATGTTGGACGATGTACAAAAAGTATGAGAGTAAATTAACGGCAGCTGAGATGAAGATGCTTCGCATGACAGCAGGAGTGACAAAGCTTGATCGAATAAGAAGTTCGAAGATCCGTGGAAGCTTTCACATCAAGGAAACCATCGTACACAAATTAGAGCGCGACCGGCTCAGCTGGTATTGCCACGTTCAAAGAAGAGATCATTTGAACCCTGTTAAAAAGGCAATATCTATGCACGTTCCAAAGACATCGCGTTGTAGGAAAGGCGGGCCTATAAACGCCTGGATCAGACAAATGCGACGACATCGGCATTTCATTGGCCTCAGTAACCGAGTGATCCAAAATCGGCAGGCCTGCCGATATTTTCTGAGGTCAAATAGGCGAACCCCACAGGCGGATCAGTAGAAATGCGGTGAAGTGGGAGGGCTGTGATCCCTTGTTTTCGGATCATAGCCTCGCTGATCTTTTCTAAACAAATCAATGTTTTTTAGCGCGGTACAGTTTGGCTTTCAACAGGATAAATCCACTGAAGACGCCCTTTTGCGTTTTTGCTCTAGTATTCTCTCTAATCTCGATTCAAAAAGGTGCACTGCTGGGCTTTTTGTAGACATTACAAAAGCTTTCGATATGGTGAATCACGCTATCTTGTTGGAAAAACTTGAAAAAGCTGGAAATCGCGGCTTCATGCTCTCCTGGGTTAGGTCATACCTTTCTAATCGATCTCAAAGAGTGAAGATTGGCGAAACCAGGAGTGAATTCCAGTTTTACAATTTGGGAGTTCCTCAAGGCTCTGTACTGGGTCCTATTTTGTTTCTCATTTATATAAATTCTCTGTTCGGATTATGCATCAGGTTCGCTGATGATATTGGCTGTTCTTATGGTTCTGATAGTGCTTTAGATTTGGTATCGGATATTAATTGGGATCTACATTTATTAAGGATCTGGTTTTCCGAGCACAGATTGAGCATCAGCTCTAAAACAAAAATTATGTTCTTCAATTTATCCAACCAGATCCGCACTAATGCTGAAGTTTACTTTCACGCACCGGATTGCCTAAAATTTAGACTGGAAAATTGTTCCTGTGCCTCTGCCCCTACGTTTTGTAGTACTCTCAGCTGCAGTGATAAGTGTTTTTTGATTGAGAATGTGGTAGAGTTTAAGTACTTGGGGCTAACTATTGATTCTAGGATGAATTTTGCTAAACATACAGAGTCCCTGAGGAACTACTTTCGTTATACTCTCCGTCATTTCATTTACTTTAAAAATGTTTGTTCTAACAAACTGCTGAGAACTATATATTATGGAATTTTACATTCAAAGCTCCAATATGGTATTTCGTGTTGGGGTGGAACTCATTTGAATAAAATTAAACCACTTTTAATTCTGCAAAAGAAAGTCTTAAGAATTATGTGCCGAAAGCACCGTCGACATCCTAGTTATCCGTTGTTTCGTGATTTAAAAATGCTTCCAGTTCGTCATCTTTATTGTTTCAAAGTGTTAAAAACTTTCTTCATGAGATCGGGAAATCGTAACTACAGAATAATTTCTGACTATAATCTACGTGGAAATTTTTCGAATTTAGTCTCTATACCGATCTATCGCACCAACGCCCTTCGAAACTTTTATTTGGTTTCTTCGTGCCGCTTATTTAATAAGCTCCCACAGTCCTTAAGAGCTCTAACGGTTTCTGGAAGGTTTGAAAAATGTGTTAAGCAATGGCTCTTAGATCTAGATTATGCTAGTTTAGAATCCATATTATCTGGCGTTCTGGTGTAACTACGTGTACTCTCTTTTTATTACCTTTATTTTAATTTTTTATATTTTTTTTTTGCCCTTTCACTTGTTTTTTGGATCTTGCTTCTTTGTTATTACATCTAATCACATACTATCTTTCACTTTTTCGTTATTGTATAATTTTTGTTTTTAAGGGTCACCCCTCCCACAACTGAATTTATTTGCTGTAAAGCCCATTGAAGTGGCATTTGATACTATTTAAATACTTGAAGTATATATAAATAAAAAATGTCTTTATATTTATTTCTGAAATCCTTATTACTAGAACCTATGTATTATGTATTATAATTTTGTATGAAATAAATCTAAATCTAAATCTAATCTAAAATCTAATAAAAGGAAGAAGAAGAGGGGTCTCCTTTCTTGTGGATCGGGTAATGCTGATATTCAATTCATCATGTACAGTCGACTCCGCTTAGCTGAAACACCAATTTTCCACAATTATTTTTTCACTTAAGCGGTATTTTCTCTTAACCGAACTTCGGATAACTGAAAAAGGCTTTCATTTAACCGGAGTTCAGATAACTGAGAAACAATTTCAACTTAATAATCAAAAAAATATCAACTACATAATTTTTGATATGTCAATATTTAAAAAAAAAATTCGGAACAAAACAAAACTTCGATAACGTGGAAATGAAGAAAAACAAAAAAAAGGAAAAATAAATATTTTTATGCTAATTTACAGCTCACTTTTAGGGATGGGCGCAGTCAGTTATTTGATTTCAGTTATGCGGAGTGGTTTGAGTATAAATTAATAATTTCTGTTTGTTCAGTTAACCAGATTTTTCAGTTAAGCGTATTTTAGTTAAGCGGAGTAATTTGTAGGAAGATTGTGAAGAAATGCTCCGTGACAAATTTTGTGTTTCAGTTAACCGATTTTTGCAGTAAAGCGTAGTTCAGATAAGCGGAGTTGACTGTATACACTCATATGACCGAATCTTTGAGATGAGCTACTGTATGCTCTCTACCAATTTATCACAAAGTACCTTGGAAAGTTCAGCCAATAAGCCGTCAGATCCAGCAGCATTGTTGGACTTCAGCTTGGATATCGGTATCCTCAGTTTTCTTTGGTTAGGTGGACGGAAATGTTGGCTATCATCGTCTATGTTAAATGGTTCATTCTACATGACAACAGGATGTTGGTCTTCGTCGCTGTTATATATTCCTCAAAAGTTGTTTTTCCACATACTTAGCACCGACTGAGTTTCTACTACCAGGTTTCCATTTTGATCTCTGCAGGTTTCTGTACTGGGTTTGCTTCTCTGACACATTCCCTTTACCTTTTGCTAAACCTTGCGTTCATTGTTCTTGGAGTATAAGCTTTAAATATTCTCGATCGCGCTCTTTTTATGCTTTATCTTCTTCTTTTGTAGAAGCCGACGCCTTTCCGTCTCTTTTGCTCGTAGAGCTCACGAGCAGCTCTCGTCTTCTTTTGCAGCACCGCTTTATATGCCTCTTGTTCTGCTGCATGCATGCACTCGCCGGCATTCTTCGTCAAACCAGAAGATTCGTGGTATTGGACGGATAAAGCTCAGCACATCAGTTGCGGCGTTTCTGGTGCATGTTGGTAGCGTTGTAGGAGTAAATTAGAGATTTTGGGATACGCCAGATACTGGCAGTTTCTTGCGATTGTAGCTTTTCGGCGTTAAATTTTCTCACAGTGATTCTTCTTCGTTTCTCAGTTTGGATTACCCACGTTCGTACCTTGGATGCAACAAGGTAATGCTCCTAGTCTATGTTCGTGGTGTGGATGGTCTAGACATCCAGAATAGTGGACAAACGTCTTGCGTCAATCGCAATATGATCAATTTCGTTAATCGTTACTGACCATTGGACCGCCATATCGGTTTATGCATACGTGAGGGCATGAGCACATATCAGGCTTATGTTGCCGAATTTGGCCTTGATTCGGTTTGTCATAATACTCGATCGCATGTAGTAAGCTTAAGACTTCTTGCCTAAGTCTGCTGCGTATAGTAAATATGCTTTTTGTCTCTCCGGCATTCACCATAGAAGATGTCACAGTTTTTCATCCTCTTTTTTCCCGGCCCATTCCGTCACACCTTCTGAATGGCGGTTATATATACTTTATAGCAGTAAAGGGCATCTGCTAATTGGAGATTTCTTATCGTCCTGTGATCTGAATATGTCGAAGCAGCTCGCACAAGATGTTCACGAACTGTTCACCCCATCGTTGTTTCCATCTACGGAATTCGTCTACTGCCTTCTGGAGCACGAATAAGTGCTCTCGTAAGAAATCACTCTTCACCTCTCTCGACTGTTGCCCCTATGACCTTGCAAAGAGCTTGGTTACCCTATCTCCGATCAAGACACTAGGCACCCAGCGGTTGTGCACGTGGAGGTGGAGAGTAGGAGTTGATAGGCCTGGGCTAAATGAGAACTTCATGCTTGCATGTAATCGCAAGCACTACCTTTTGACAACTATTGATAAATGCCACCCTTGGTTAAGTTAATTGCACCACTGAAAAGAAAGCATATCGGGGCACCACAGCGAGTTGTACTTTCTCTATGAACAGAAACATAATTGCAAGTATGACACTTCGTAGATACGCGAAGAGGAACTCATAGTTCCCTTTCTCTGCAAATAGCTTTCCTTGCTTATATTAAGAAGAGCACTCAAGGAAAATACTTCTTCAATGAACTTTGTCATTTAAATAAAACCTTTACTCCCAAATAAACGGCTTTATCAAAAGTAGTAGGTAGTTTCAAGTCTATTATGTAGATGGTATCACAATATACCTTTGTTGGGCTGAGTGCATCTCATCGTAGACCACTTTTTATATATCTAACCTAAGTTTTCAATATCATTTATACAAATCCACGTATCCTTACCGCTATGCTCAATTATTGTGCATAACACTTAATTATTAATGACACAAATTTAGGTGAAAATACACGAAACTCCTTTCCTCCATATAAATATCCTACAAGATGTCCTACTAAAGAATATGTAGATAAAGAAGATGCTATTCACACATACAATAGGTAGCTTACACACTGCTTGTTGTGTAGTTGAGGTCTTCTTTACGGCATTCCTTAAAGTACACTTGTTGTAAGGATAAGAATATGAGCCGGCTTGGCTTGCTTCATTGTATTGCGCTGGAACAACACAAGGAGCGATTGGTGTTGGGTGTTTTCGGCTTTTGTTCACCTGAATGCTTTTTGTTTACATTGTTGATGGATGTTCATCCACCGTGAAGTAGCGATGGGTGGGAGTTGATTGTTTGCCACGGTAGTAGCTGGGGGTGCTGTGCTCTAAAAGTCTCTGTTAATGGTGGAGCATTCAATTTGTTAGTCTGCTTATTCGCCTTGAATGTGATAAATGCTTTGTTATACTGCCGCTGTCGGCTGTATTCACAACTGTACAGCAACCAGAATTTTACTGTACTCGGTTGGCTAATGGACCTATACACAAAGGTAAATGACTTTTGTTTGAAGTCCGGATTCGTCAAAAATTAAGGAATTTTCAGACTATGCTAGAAGAGCAAATGACTTGAGTCCCGCAGGTATTTTCCAATTATCTTTGGATATTCTATCTACGGGAGCTATAAATTATTCAGTTAATAAATTCCAACACTGTTGGTAGTGACAATTTAAAATTTACCTGAGCTCGTGCCTCTGGATGGGGTTTACTGTCTATGAATAACGAATAAGGAAGTGAGTTAAGTTAAAAATAAATTTATTTCATCCCCAAGATAAGTGGAGAAGCACTCGAGACCTTAGGTGCGAACGGGTGGGTAACGGTGATTTGAGTTTTGAGTTTATTTTTCCATTTAAATGCAGATTGCGGTTTACTGGAAAACAAAAAAAAAAAGAGACCAAAGAAATTTGCATTTGTCAGATGTTTCACGGATAAAATCAGATAACATTGTATACTCCGTACGATGACTAGAAGTTTCTTATTCTGCGCGTTTCCCAAATCTGGTGATTGTGGAAAAAAAGATGACATGTGAAAGCTGCGCATTATAGGTAAGACAAACCTATTCGATGAATATTCGTAGACTATCTTTCAAAGGACTTCTTACCTGAGTGCTATATGATGTCAGCATTATATTTGCAACCGAATGAGATAAGAAATACCTATTCCCATTTGGGATGTAGAATTATTTGCTTTTGTGTCTTTGCAAAAGTGGATTCGGACGCGAAAATCAAAATTTTTTCTTTCGCGAAAGTAAAATTAGAAACAGAAGTGCGTTTTAAATTGTTAATAAGTATAATTCTTGGTGGGCGCCGTGAAGCAATGGTTAGTATGTCGGAGCGCTGCACGTGAGGTTCCATGTTCTTATTCCAGAAAACACAAGGAAAGCTTTTTTACGCTCCGACCTCGCGAGAACATTTGACAAACATCCGAGAGTACTGTTATCATGACAAAACAAAAATACACTTCCAAAAATACACTTCCATTTGTGCGAAAAATGTAACGCACACAGTACGAGTGCTTGCAAGAAGCTAGGCCTTGGCACTTAATGATATGATACGCCAGATATACATATGTATGTGTACATACAATAACTACAGTTTTTATTTTGTTAAAAAGGTTAAAACGAAAGAAATATTTCAAGTATGGGATGATTTTTTAAATGTTGCAATAAGATGTCCTCTGAATTTAATTGCTTCATATAACGACATTTATTTAATTTTTTAATTTCTAGAAAAGTACTTAGAACGTGTATGTATTGGCAATAGATTTGCATAGTTTGAAGTATTTTCATATTTTCTTTATTTCAGCAAAAATTTACATTCTTAAAACTACTATTGTACGACTTACAGAGATTTGGCTATTGCTACCTTACTACCGAAACTTTATATAATCTTTATAAACTTATTGGAAAACTACAATTGATAATTACAGGAAAAGCTTCTAGAAAAAACCTTTATACAAACATATTTTATTTGTCATCGAGATGAGGGAAGTGGTGGTGCGCGATCTTGATTTCAAGTAGACTTTTGGGATATTGTTATATAAATTAATAAGTGTAAATAACACGACAAAAATAAATAAATTACAAATACGCATAAATTAAATTAATAAATAAAAATTAATAAATATAAATAATTTTGATAGATAGACATGTACGAACATATTAACAATGTAAATAAACAAAATAGATAAATTAAATAAATAAATAAATGAATAAATAAATAAATGAATAAATAGATAAATGAATAAATAAATAAATAAATAAATAAATAAATAAATAAATAAATAAATAAATAAATAAATAAATAAATAAATAAATAGATAAATGAATAAATAAATAAATAAATAAATAAATAAATGAATAAATAGATAAATGAATAAATAAATAAATAAATAAATAAGAAATAAATAAATAAAACAAGAATAAATAAATTAATAAGTAAATTTAATATTAAACGATTATAAACGTTATCACAGTTTATTCGCAATATTTAATGCAGTAGACCTGAAATCAAGTGGTTTTCAGATAAATTGTAAGAACCGCTGTAGCGCTCAATTAATTTGTTCAGTCTTATGGACACTATTTCAATATTTGATATCACATGTAACTCTTCAGTCGAAAAATACCAAGGCAAGTTTAAGATCATTTTCAATAGTTTGTTTTGTGTTACTTGTAATCTGCGGAGGTGACTTTTTGCACATTTGCCCCAAACTGGAGATCCATAGAAGATTATTGATTGGAAGATTGCTTTGAAGATATTGAGTTTGTTTTCATTACTAATTTTTGATCTCCGGTTAATAAATGGATACAGCATTTTAATTGTAATATTAACTTTTGTAATGGTTTCCTGGATATGAGAGCTAAACGTTAATGATTTGTCAAGGTGCACCCCAAGATACTTAACACTTGATTTCCAATCCGGTTGTATATTATTTAATACTAGCCTGTTGCTTGGTAAGAAGGAGACTTTTCTTTTTCTAGTCAAAAAGACAGCCTGGGTCTTTGAAGCAGTTATTTTAATCTTCCATTTGCCGAAGTATGTTTGGATTACATTTAAATCAGATTGCAAATTACTTTCAATGTTTGAACCAATTGAATCTGAAAAATAAATACATGTGTCATCCGCAAAGAAAGCGGATTCGCAATTACTTAGTCTAGGGAAATCATGTGTGTAAATATTGTACAGTATTGGCCCAAGTACTGAGTCCTGGGGTACCCCATAGCATAGTTTGAAGTAGATTTACTTTTTTGTAAAGAATTTTCAAATATCATCTACCACTACAAATATATTTGTACCAAATGATGTTTGTCCCCACAGCAATAATTTGCATTTCAAGATTAAATATCTATTATCTGTAGTTGATTTACCCGCGACAAACCCGCACCGATCATCAAATAACCGTATTATTTTTCCTAGTCGCCCACAAAATACCCGCAATGATCTTCATGGTGTGTGACATCAGCTTGATCGAACGGTAGTTATCACAGTTACACGTATCACCCTTCCTTTTGTATACAGGGAGAAGGTAGATAACTCTTTCTCAAGAGTTACACGCACTATGTGTAGCGAAAAATTTCAAAGGGAAGAAATCAGTCAGTTGCATCCAAGTTACTGATGGTGCACGGTCCGTTGTTTATTGGAAGTCATTAGCATCACTACGTTCTTTAAGACAAATCATTAAAAAAAAAAAAAACAGTTTAAAAATAGTTTGTAAATGACAAAGTGCTATAAAATATATAATTGTGTGTATACATTCTGTTATTACTATGCAATTACTGTGATCAAGGTGAATTGTCATTATCGTCACATATTTTAAGTGACAGTACGAAACCACATATAAAATTGATAATAGTGAAAAAGTTGAGAAAACTTCACTGTCAGTACCCGAATTCACTGGTTAGTATTTTGATAATATTGGAAAAAAATAGTTTTGTTCTAACAGCTTGACTCTGAGTATAAATAACTCCATCTTATTACCACCTATCACTGAGCAGACGATCATCACTTACGTGCATATATGTATGCCACAAACATCGTTTTCCGGTCTAGGGTTTAACTTCTGACAGCTTTTCGTACCGTGATGTGCAGTTTTCTTATATACCGTATTCAAAGTTAGTAATAAGCAGCTTTTAATAGGTCCGGGAGACTTATCCCCAGCCCAACACGCATACACAAAGAGTTAATGTGTGGAAACTGTTCTATATCATGTTGTCGGCTCTATAAAAAAATCACTGAAAGATAAAGAGTTCACCCCAGCTGCATTTTTGGACATTGAAGGAGCCTTCAATAATGTAAATACCGAAGCGGTTAAAAGAACTCTAAGAAACCTAGACATTAGACAGGTAAATTACTGCCTAAACTTAGCAAACATCTTGACGGGGACTCTAAACATATGGGCCAGGAACTGCGGCTCAAAGGTTTATCCCCAAAAAACCGAAATAGAACTTTTACGAACAAAGAAAAAATACCAGAGGTTGGAACCCTTTTTGTTGATGGTATCCCACTCAGATTGACCGATAGCACAAAATACCTGGGCCTTATACTGGACAAAAAGCTCAATTGGAGATTAAATATAGAGGAAAGAATTAAGAAACCGACAATAGCCTTTTACTCATGTAGTAGAATTTTTGGTAGAACCTGGGGTCCCTCACTCAAAATCATACTATGGATATATATGGCTGCAGTAAGACCCATACTGGCTTACGGCAATCTAGTATGGAGGCAAGCTGTCAACAAAACCACCAACTTAAAGGCAATCACCAAAGTCCAAAGACAAACGTGCAGTGGCAGTACCAGTGCAATGAGGACAACCTCAACCGCAGGACTCGAGGCTATTCTCAACCTGCTACCGCTAGACATCTTTATACGCATGTCAACAGCCATTAATGCTATAAGAATTAGCCAGTTAGCAAACTAGAAACCAAATAGAATAGGTCACTCGATGATCCTATTTGATTACTTTGGCCTCGTGCCCATAACGCACTACATGACGCCATACTTAGACTTTTTAAGGCCTTTTTCTACATCCTACCCTAGCAGGGAAGAACGGAAAAGCGGTTATATACCTAATGCCGAATCTATAGCCATCTACACAGGTGGCTCAAAAATGAGTACTGGTGTAGGATCAGGCATCTTCTCCGACCCCCTAGGTATATCGAAATCCATACGACTTTCAGACTACAGCAGCGTCTTCCAAGCAGAGGTCTTAGCAGTGGCAACAGCCGCCCGTGAGTCTGCGTTAAGAGCAATAGGTACCGCCAGAAGGTATCACCATCTTTATCGACATCCAGTCAGCTATAAAAGCGATTACTGACTGTCATAGACATTAAACCGAAGCTTGTGAAGTGTTGTCGAGAAAAGCTCAGGGTTGTTGGAACACAGCACAAGGTATTGCTCTGCTGGGTCTCTAGACACGAGGGTATCCCAGGCAATGAGAAAGCCGACGAGCTGGCGAGAATCGGCGCAGCAGCCCTACTAGAACAAGTTGACACCCCTATATGTATCCCGCCTGGCACACTCAAGCTCGTTGCAGGGAATAAAGCCATTAAAGAGGCGAACACCAGATGGACCTCCATGAGCCATCACCAGGAAGCTAAGCCCATCCTTCGACAAAGCAAGGACCGAGGGCATTACTCGGAAAGATAGGAAATCGCTACCCACCCTTTTGAGCATCATCACGGGGCACAACACTCGCGGTACAACTTGAGGAAATACCTGACGGAGGAGGAACTCTGTAGAGGCTGTGGCGATGAGGAAGTTTTTGAGGACACTACCCACTTCCTGTGCCACTATCCGAGTCTTCAACACTCCAGGAAAAAGTTCCTTGGTAAATATTTCTTCCAGGATCTCAAGGAGCTCTCCGGCGTTTCGAAAAGCATGATCTTGAAGGCCGGAAGTATTGAGAGATGTGATGAAAAATTCGATAAAAAGGGCCCAAATCTGGAAGCCAACAAAACATAAGCCAACGTCAATGCGCATAATATAGAAACGAGGGATTCCGGCAAATATATTTTTCCGCCACCGCATGGATAAAAACTAGGAGGAATCACCCTAGCACCTACTATGCACTTGTCCACCACTATCTTCAGCAAGAAAGCAGATTCTCGATGAATACTACCTAACTTAATGGTAACTCAGTGGTCAATGGTATTTACGGAATCCGACCAAATGTATAAATTCAGTAATTGCATTCTTCTTCTTTTTTTTAAGCGAGGTTATGATTTGAAAACAAGGGATCATAACCCTTCGACTTCACCGCATTTCTACTGATCCGCCCGTAAGATTAGCCTGTTTGACCTCAGAAAATATATGCAGGCCTCCCGATTTTGGATCACTTCGTCACTGAGGCAAATCAATTACCTTTCTTTTGCGATGTTTTTGGAACGTTCATTGCTATTGCCTTTTTAACAGGGTTCAAATGATCTCTTCTTTGAACGTGGCAATACCAGCTGAGCCGGTCGCGCTCTATTTTTTGTACGATGGTTTCCTTGATGTGAAAGCTTCCACGGATCTTCGAACTTCTTATTCGATCAAGCTTTGTCACTCCTGCTGTCATGCGAAGCATCTTCATCTCAGCTACCAATAATTTACTCTCATACGTTTTGTGCATCGTCCAACATTGTGAACCGTATGTGAGCGCTGGACGGCCAACTGTGGTGTAGAGCCTGCCTTTCAACTTAATGGGGAATTTTTCGGTCATAGAAAATACCAGAGTTTTCCCACTTCATCCATCCTACGCTTATGCGATAATTTATTTCGTCATCACCGGTTATATCGCTATCAATCATAGATCCCAGATTTTTTTAACTTTTCGCACTTGGAAAGCACTGCTGCATTCAAATGAATTCCTGGAATAGGCCTGAGTGAATCAGAGAAGGGCAGCACAAGTAATCTGTCTTTTTTGAACTAATGCGATACTCATTTCCCTCCAAAACGTCCACCCATACATCCAGTACTCGTTGTATATAGGATCCTCACTTATGACGGCTCCATCGTCATATCTGATATGAGACGTGACTGCTAACCCTGATTTTTATATTTTCTTCGCATATCCACTGCAAATATTTGCCTATAAAATTGTCGTCAATGCTATTGTCCGAGTCATAGGTATTCATAGTCTAATACACTTTCACTGCTAACAGAAACTTTAAACATATTGCAAGGGGTTGCATTGTATAAGCTTTTTGTACATAAACTGTAGAAAATTGCATTAGAAGATTATGGATCGCATAGATCAGATAAATTGCAAGAACCGCTGTAGCGCTCAATTAATTTGTTCAGTCTTATGGACACTATTTCAATATTTGATATCACATGTAACTCTTCAGTCGAAAAATACCAAGGCAAGTTTAAGATCATTTTCAATAGTTTGTTTTGTGTTACTTGTAATCTGCGGAGGTGACTTTTTGCACATTTGCCCCAAACTGGAGATCCATAGAAGATTATTGATTGGAAGATTGCTTTGAAGATATTGAGTTTGTTTTCATTACTAATTTTTGATCTCCGGTTAATAAATGGATACAGCATTTTAATTGTAATATTAACTTTTGTAATGGTTTCCTGGATATGAGAGCTTAACGTTAATGATTTGTCAAGGTGCACCCCAAGATACTTAACACTTGATTTCCAATCCGGTTGTATATTATTTAATACTAGCCTGTTGCTTGGTAAGAAGGAGACTTTTCTTTTTCTAGTCAAAAAGACAGCCTGGGTCTTTGAAGCAGTTATTTTAATCTTCCATTTGCCGAAGTATGTTTGGATTACATTTAAATCAGATTGCAAATTACTTTCAATGTTTGAACCAATTGAATCTGAAAAATAAATACATGTGTCATCCGCAAAGAAAGCGGATTCGCAATTACTTAGTCTAGGGAAATCATGTGTGTAAATATTGTACAGTATTGGCCCAAGTACTGAGTCCTGGGGTACCCCATAGCATAGTTTGAAGTAGATTTACTTTTTTGTAAAGAATTTTCAAATATCATCTACCACTACAAATATATTTGTACCAAATGATGTTTGTCCCCACAGCAGTAATTTGCATTTCAAGATTAAATATCTATTATCTGTAGTTGATTTACCCGCGACAAACCCGCACCGATCATCAAATAACCGTATTATTTTTCCTAGTCGCCCACAAAATACCCGCAATGATCTTCATGGTGTGTGAAATCAGCTTGATCGAACGGTAGTTATCACAGTTACACGTATCACCCTTCCTTTTGTATACAGGGAGAAGGTAGATAACTCTTTCTCAAGAGTTACACGCACTATGTGTAGCGAAAAATTTCAAAGGAAAGAAATCAGTCAGTTGCATCCAAGTTACTGATGGTGCACGGTCCGTATGTTTATTGGAAGTCATTAGCATCACTACGTTCTTTAAGACAAATCATTAAAAAAAAAAAACCAGTTTAAAAATAGTTTGTAAATGACAAAGTGCTATAAAATATATAATTGTGTGTATACATTCTGTTATTACTATGCAATTACTGTGATCAAGGTGAATTGTCATTATCGTCACATATTTTAAGTGACAGTACGAAACCACATATAAAATTGATAATAGTGAAAAAGTTGAGAAAACTTCACTGTCAGTACCCGAATTCACTGGTTAGTATTTTGATAATATTGGAAAAAAATAGTTTTGTTCTAACAGCTTGACTCTGAGTATAAATAACTCCATCTTATTACCACCTATCACTGAGCAGACGATCATCACTTACGTGCATATATGTATGCCACAAACATCGTTTTCCGGTCTAGGGTTTAACTTCTGACAGCTTTTCGTACCGTGATGTGCAGTTTTCTTATATACCGTATTCAAAGTTAGTAATAAGCAGCTTTTAATAGGTCCGGGAGACTTATCCCCAGCCCAACACGCATACACAAAGAGTTAATGTGTGGAAACTGTTCTATATCATGTTGTCGGCTCTATAAAAAAATCACTGAAAGATAAAGAGTTCACCCCAGCTGCATTTTTGGACATTGAAGGAGCCTTCAATAATGTAAATACCGAAGCGGTTAAAAGAACTCTAAGAAACCTAGACATTAGACAGGTAAATTACTGCCTAAACTTAGCAAACATCTTGACGGGGACTCTAAACATATGGGCCAGGAACTGCGGCTCAAAGGTTTATCCCCAAAAAACCGAAATAGAACTTTTACGAACAAAGAAAAAATACCAGAGGTTGGAACCCTTTTTGTTGATGGTATCCCACTCAGATTGACCGATAGCACAAAATACCTGGGCCTTATACTGGACAAAAAGCTCAATTGGAGATTAAATATAGAGGAAAGAATTAAGAAACCGACAATAGCCTTTTACTCATGTAGTAGAATTTTTGGTAGAACCTGGGGTCCCTCACTCAAAATCATACTATGGATATATATGGCTGCAGTAAGACCCATACTGGCTTACGGCAATCTAGTATGGAGGCAAGCTGTCAACAAAACCACCAACTTAAAGGCAATCACCAAAGTCCAAAGACAAACGTGCAGTGGCAGTACCAGTGCAATGAGGACAACCTCAACCGCAGGACTCGAGGCTATTCTCAACCTGCTACCGCTAGACATCTTTATACGCATGTCAACAGCCATTAATGCTATAAGAATTAGCCAGTTAGCAAACTAGAAACCAAATAGAATAGGTCACTCGATGATCCTATTTGATTACTTTGGCCTCGTGCCCATAACGCACTACATGACGCCATACTTAGACTTTTTAAGGCCTTTTTCTACATCCTACCCTAGCAGGGAAGAACGGAAAAGCGGTTATATACCTAATGCCGAATCTATAGCCATCTACACAGGTGGCTCAAAAATGAGTACTGGTGTAGGATCAGGCATCTTCTCCGACCCCCTAGGTATATCGAAATCCATACGACTTTCAGACTACAGCAGCGTCTTCCAAGCAGAGGTCTTAGCAGTGGCAACAGCCGCCCGTGAGTCTGCGTTAAGAGCAATAGGTACCGCCAGAAGGTATCACCATCTTTATCGACATCCAGTCAGCTATAAAAGCGATTACTGACTGTCATAGACATTAAACCGAAGCTTGTGAAGTGTTGTCGAGAAAAGCTCAGGGTTGTTGGAACACAGCACAAGGTATTGCTCTGCTGGGTCTCTAGACACGAGGGTATCCCAGGCAATGAGAAAGCCGACGAGCTGGCGAGAATCGGCGCAGCAGCCCTACTAGAACAAGTTGACACCCCTATATGTATCCCGCCTGGCACACTCAAGCTCGTTGCAGGGAATAAAGCCATTAAAGAGGCGAACACAAGATGGACCTCCATGAGCCATCACCAGGAAGCTAAGCCCATCCTTCGACAAAGCAAGGACCGAGGGCATTACTCGGAAAGATAGGAAATCGCTACCCACCCTTTTGAGCATCATCACGGGGCATAACACTCGCGGTACAACTTGAGGAAATACCTGACGGAGGAGGAACTCTGTAGAGGCTGTGGCGATGAGGAAGTTTTTGAGGACACTACCCACTTCCTGTGCCACTATCCGAGTCTTCAACACTCCAGGAAAAAGTTCCTTGGTAAATATTTCTTCCAGGATCTCAAGGAGCTCTCCGGCGTTTCGAAAAGCATGATCTTGAAGGCCGGAAGTATTGAGAGATGTGATGAAAAATTCGATAAAAAGGGCCCAAATCTGGAAGCCAACAAAACATAAGCCAACGTCAATGCGCATAATATAGAAACGAGGGATTCCGGCAAATATATTTTTCCGCCACCGCATGGATAAAAACTAGGAGGAATCACCCTAGCACCTACTATGCACTTGTCCACCACTATCTTCAGCAAGAAAGCAGATTCTCGATGAATACTACCTAACTTAATGGTAACTCAGTGGTCAATGGTATTTACGGAATCCGACCAAATGTATAAATTCAGTAATTGCATTCTTCTTCTTTTTTTAAAGCGAGGTTATGATTTGAAAACAAGGGATCATAACCCTCCCACTTCACCGCATTTCTACTGATCCGCCCGTAAGATTAGCCTCTTTGACCTCAGAAAATATATGCAGGCCTCCCGATTTTGGATCACTTCGTCACTGAGGCAAATCAATTACCTTTCTTTTGCGATGTTTTTGGAACGTTCATTGCTATTGCCTTTTTAACAGGGTTCAAATGATCTCTTCTTTGAACGTGGCAATACCAGCTGAGCCGGTCGCGCTCTATTTTTTGTACGATGGTTTCCTTGATGTGAAAGCTTCCACGGATCTTCGAACTTCTTATTCGATCAAGCTTTGTCACTCCTGCTGTCATGCGAAGCATCTTCATCTCAGCTACCAATAATTTACTCTCATACGTTTTGTGCATCGTCCAACATTGTGAACCGTATGTGAGCGCTGGACGGCCAACTGTGGTGTAGAGCCTGCCTTTCAACTTAATGGGGAATTTTTCGGTCATAGAAAATACCAGAGTTTTCCCACTTCATCCATCCTACGCTTATGCGATAATTTATTTCGTCATCACCGGTTGTATCGCTATCAATCATAGATCCCAGATTTTTTTAACTTTTCGCACTTGGAAAGCACTGCTGCATTCAAATGAATTCCTGGAATAGGCCTGAGTGAATCAGAGAAGGGCAGCACAAGTAATCTGTCTTTTTTGAACTAATGCGATACTCATTTCCCTCCAAAACGTCCACCCATACATCCAGTACTCGTTGTATGTAGGATCCTCACTTATGACGGCTCCATCGTCATATCTGATATGAGACGTGACTGCTAACCCTGATTTTTATATTTTCTTCGCATATCCACTGCAAATATTTGCCTATAAAATTGTCGTCAATGCTATTGTCCGAGTCATAGGTATTCATAGTCTAATACACTTTCACTGCTAACAGAAACTTTAAACATATTGCAAGGGGTTGCATTGTATAAGCTTTTTGTACATAAACTGTAGAAAATTGCATTAGAAGATTATGGATCGCATAGGACAATTAACGCTTAGAAGCCATGCCAGTGTACGAGGAAGTATCTGAAGCATTTAATAACATGCAAAAGACAAAAAGCCTTCTGCATCTGCATCATGTACCAGTATATTTAGTTTTTAATTCAATTGTTAATGCTTTTAGCTTCGACTTATGCCGGAGTATACAAAGCTTAGCATTTTCGAGTAAGATAAACAATATTGGACATTGAAAGTGTTTCAAAAGCATACATCAAAGAAAACTTTATTAAATTGCCATCATTCTTGTATATACTTTTTACGTTTATGGAATAAATGCTGTTTTGCTGTTAGAGCTGTTTGACTTTTTATTTTTCCTCTTATGGGTTAGTTTCCTCGCAGAGCAGCACAGTGGTATAGTCAAAGTTTTGTTGCTTTGAGAATGTAAAATGTTGCTGGTTCAGCTCGCTCTGAAAAACGAAAGGCGGCTGTGTAATCAAATATATTTGGGGGTGGCGATGGAGCAGTGGTAATGTCGTCAATTGCCACGCTAACAGTGCATGTCAATATCGGCAAGTATTTATTTATTTCTCATGAAATAAAGAGTCAGTTTGATCAATTGCGAAAGCTTATGTGAACACTATTGCACAGGCATAACACTGGCAGTAGGTTAGTCATATCGTTAAACAATTGTTTGCTTTGTTTGATGATTGATATATCTATCTACAGGTAGTTTGGAGAAAATTACTGTGAATCAGAAGCCAAGACAAGTAATACCAAAGATCTCCCCAGATACATGGACCCCACTCTAGGAATTTTTCTTAAACATAACACCTGAGCTTCAAACCACTACACCAATCGTTCTCTCTCTCTCTCTCTCTCTCTCTCTCTCTCTCTCTCTCTCTCTCTCTCTCTCTATTCCTTCCAATACCCGCAATATGTGTAAATATTTTAAGAGTATTCATAACCCTTTGAGTGCGCGCAAATTATAAAAAGAAAATGTTTAACTTATTCCCGAAAGAGCGAAAAAAGAAAGTGACGACTGTCAGAATTAAATTTAAATTGGCCTGAGGTCATAAGCATGATGTGTTTATCTAACTACTTGTAGGTGCTGCCAAATAACTGGGAACTTTCTAGGTGAATGAAGCTACGTGCACGATTATTTGCTCGTACGTGAGCCAAATAAACATACAAAATTGCTTACCAGTATGGTGATGGAAACAATTGCTGAAGAATGAAATTGAAGTCAAAATTTGATTATGTCAATCAAAATCCATTTATTTCTGGAAGTCAACTTTTCTTTACTTTCAGGAAAGAGTTCCACAATATCCAGACAAATATGTAGCGTATGAAGTGTAAGTATGTAGTAGCATCGAAATTGTTCCAAAAGGTATTGTACATAGCAGGGTTGTCAATATAATCTTGTACTGCGGATTTCATTTTTTTTCGTTTTTCGTTTTACTTTTTTGAACTTTAATATAGGTAAATATGTATAGCACACGGGCAAATGACACTATGTCTCATTTCAACAGATTGAAAATAAAAAATAGATTACTAACGTTCATCACTTTCACTACAATAACTGTTTAACTGGTAGAGCTACAAACAACTAAAAACTCATTTTGAAAGGCAAATTAAGAGATTAAGATCATGCACTGGTCGAAGTTTAAGTTTCTGTCCCGCTAGGAAAGTTAGTGTTTTTGTTAAATTTTCTCGAAATATCTGATCAAATAATTTGTAAGAATACCTAGATTATTCTTTAAGTGGGCGAGTACCAGTCCCTAACGCGTAACACTGTACTACTCTATTCTGGAAGACTATCCGGTAGTCCGCGGGAATATGGAGTCGGACTGCTGCTAACAACAACAACAGCACGTAAGGGCCCAATTCCCTGACAGTCTCATGGTGATAGGACTATGACGGCCAGATTCCGTGATGGGGGATTTGAATGCCAAGGTAAGCAACGACAACGAAGGGCTCAAGCATGTAATCGGCATGGACTAGCAACCATAATGACAATGGCAACATTTTTGTAGATTTCTGGAATGCTAGCCGCCTTTTGATAGGTGGCACCATGTTTGAGCACAAGACCTGCCGCAAAGTCAGCTGGGTTTCCAACGACAGGCAAGCAACCTCCAATCAGATTGACAATTTTGCCATCAGCCGCCGCTTTAGAAGTAGTCTCCTAGATGTTCGAAACAGGCGAGGGGCAAATGTGGGGATAGTACCATCTTACTCTCCAACTACGCACTGTTGCAGTTCGTAAATCTCACGACAAAGCAAGAATGCCTCAGTTCAACATCGATGGATTTAGTGATCCCTCAGTGCGCTAAAAATTAAGGGAGCAACTTTCGAAAGGTATGGAAGCAATCAGCAGCTCAATGCCCGCAACCATTCAAGACCATTGGTGTGTCTTGAAAAGTATTTTTACATCTGCTGCTGAACGATTTGAAGACATTTGGCGTGGCTTGCTGCGGATACCTGGAGACGGACTGATGAACGAAAACAGCTGAGGCTCGCATTGCAGCTACTCCAGCAGAAGGGAGAAGCGAGCTAGAGTCCCTATATTGCATGAAGATGAGAGAAGTTCAGCATAGCGCGCGATGTGACAGGCGTAACATCAACGCGCTAGCTACAGAAGCAGAAGAAGCTGCACGGAGTTACGACAGCAGGACCGTCTATAGAATCACCAAAGAGGTGACATTATGCCGCAGCTCCAGCCAACACCCAGTGAGAAACCAAAACGGTTCCCTGCTCATCTCGAATGAGGACCAGCTCATGAGATGGAAGGAGCATTTTGCTATGGTTCTGAACCCCGTATTCGCTAGCGATATGATCCCAAACCAGATTGAGTTGCCCGAATACGCACCATAACTCCCAGATCAATGATGAGATCAATACTGCGATCAAAACCCTTAAAACCAACTCGGCGGTAGGACTTATCGGTATTCCAGCAGAGCTCTTACGAGCAGCACCAACAACATCGGCTAAGCTTCTGCTTCCACTTATAAAGAGAGTTTGGAAAGCTGAGACCTTTCCTGACGATTGGAAAAAGGGAATGATCGTCAAACTTCCTAAGAAGGAAACTTAATGGGTTGCGGAAACTGGAGGGGTATCTGCGCGCTGCCTGCTGTAGCCTAGGCAATAGCTAAAATTATCCTGGAACGAATCACACAACATCTCGAAGACACGCTCGAGTCGAATAAGCAGGTTTCCGCTCTGGATCCTCCTGTGTCGACCACGTCAACACCCTGCGGTCGCCACTTCACCTGCTGTGTATCGATTTTGAGAAGGCGTTCGATAGTGTCAACAGGGAGTTTATTTGCTGTGCCTTACGCAGGAGATTTATTGCCGATAAATTAATTGCTATTATCAAAGATACATATGAAGGGTCCAAATGTCGCGTTCTGTATAGACGGAGGATGTCTGAAGAATTTGAGATCCAAAGTGGGTTAGGTAAGGCTGCATTCTGTCACCAATACTATTCTTATTGGTGATTAGCGATGTATTTCGTGTAGCTTTGCCGACGGGAAATGGAGGAATTCGATGTACTCTTACATCCCTACTTAAACATCTTGACAACGCTGACGATGTATGCTTACTCACTCACAGAATTATGGACCGCCTCCAAATGACAGCGGATGAGGAGAGGCAGGCAGGCGTCGTTGGGCTGAAAATTAATACGACAAAAACTAAAACTATCAGCTTTGGAACAAATTTATCGGCTCAAATATGCATTGCTTACTTACTTACTTAGGTGGCGCTACAGTTCGGGGTGAACCTGGGCCTCAACCAACAAGCCTCTCCATTTAGCTCGGTCTTTAGCTAATTGCCTCCAGTTGCGCACTCCAAGTTGGTCGAGGTCCCTTTGAACTTGTGCGCGCCACCTACGGCGATGATTCCCTCTACTGCGTCGTCCCTCGGGGTTAGATTCGAAGACTCTGCGGTCCGGAGCGTTGGTGTCCATTCGCTCTACATGTCTTAGCCATATCAGACGTCCAATACGCAGTTTTTTGACTAGGTCGATGTCGCTGTACATCTCGTATAGTTCGTGATTGAATCTTCTCCTCCAAAACCCGTCAACGCAAACGGGACCGAAAATCTTACGAAGAATTTTTCTCTCGAAGCGACCAAGGATATCTTCATCCTCTTTTAATAAAGTCCATGTTTCAGCGCCGTAAAGCAGGACTGGGATGATCAAGGTCTTATATAGAGTCTCCTTAGTTGTTCGAGATAGGGCTTTACTGTTGAATTGCCTTATAAGCCCAAAAACACAGCGATTGGCAAGAGTTATTCTTCGATTGATTTCTGCACTGATTTGGTTAGTAGAATTAATAGCAGAGCCAAGGTAGACAAAGTCCCTTACTACCTCGAAGTTATAGCTGCCCACGGTGACGTTTTGTCCAATTCGTCGGTGCTGGTTTTCCCTTCTAGTTGACAGCATATACTTGGTTTTGCCCTCGTTTATCGCCAAGCCCATTTTGGCCGCTTCCGCCTCAATGCTTGCAAACGCACCGGTGACAGCCCGCTGAGATCTTCCGATAATGTCTATATCGTCGGCATATGCAAGCAGTTGTACAGACTTGTAATAGATTGTGCCTCCGGTGTTGGCTTGTGAGTTCCGCACAATCCGTTCAAGAACAACATTGCAGAAGTCACATGATAGCGCGTCACCTTGTCTGAAGCCTTTTTTGACATCAAAGGTCTCGGTGAGGTCATTACCGACCTTGATGGAGCAGCGAGCGTTCTCCATCGTCAGCCTACACAGGCGGACAAGTTTGGCAGGGATGTCAAAACTAGACATGGCTCCATAAAGCTCTTCTCTATAGATGCTGTCATAGGCGGCCTTGAAATCGATAAAGAGGTGGTGAGTATCGATTTGGATATGCATTGTTGGACAACCGGTAGAGAGAGTAGAGGATTTCCAGTATCTTGGGAGTATTGTCTCGACCGATGGGGGAAGCAAACTGTATATAACCGAGAGGATCGCCAAAGCAAAGTCCGTGTTCTCGATACTGTCCAAAATATGGCGAAGCAATGCAATCAGTTTCAACACCAAGCTATGACTGTTCCGCTCCAACGTTGAATCCGTGTTGTTATATGGATGCAGCACATGGAGAGTGACAACTACTAAATGCCACCAGAATGCTACAAACGTTTCTTAGTATTTGCCTCCGCAATATCTTAAGGATTTTCTGGCCCAATCGTATCTCTAACGAACACCTTTACGAGAGAACGGGTCAGGAACCAATAGACACAATCATCCAAAGACGGAAGTGGCAGTGGATTGGTCACGCGTTCCGAAAGGGTGACAGTTTCATAGCGAACTATGCTATGCAATTGAACCATTTAACTCAGGATGGCAGAAGACTTGGCGGTCCGAGGAGAACATGGCGCAGAACAGTCGAGAAGGAGGCACGGCAATTGACCAAAACTGTGAAGAGCTCAGACACATTGCCAGAAATCGTACATGATGGTGCGTATCGTAGTAGCGGCCCCAGGACCCACAAGGGGATACAGGACATACGTAAAGGTAATACGTCTGTAAAATCATGAATAAAATGAGGATAATTCAATCAATGTTTTTGATTTACTTTCTCGTGTATACATTTCTCATATCGGTCAGGTACGGACTCTTAGGATAGGAATGCTGCAGCATGATATTATGCCTACTAGTCCAGATTCACTCAACGGGATTTTGTGATTTCTTGCGCTTTCTTGGACTATACGGCTCGAATTCATTGCTTTGAGTACCACAAAGTGTGCAATGTGGGGAGACAGTCTCTAAAAAAAAAAATTTAATCCAAGGTGGAACAGCATACGCAAAGCGATGCCTGGTCAAGAAGGTGCTTAGTCGCTACTATGCAAACTCAGGATACCCGGACGACCTCCTGCTTCACTTATTGTCTTCGCACAGTACACCGGAGTTTGCTGTGGGTGATGTTTCCGTTTCCGACAACTTGTCCAAATTTAATTCTAACCTAAATAAACCTTTACAGGGGGATGCGCCTTCTACTGCATCAACTTCTGGGACGCAATTGTGTTTCTCTCTTATCCCGAAGAAGTCGCTACCATTATGGCCGATAAGAGACGACATGAAGTGGATCTGTCCTGTCATACCGACTCAGATTCAGACAATCTGTGTGGAGGGTCCTCTTGGAAGAACACTCGGTTCAATCCAACTGCACTGCCGTTGAAGCAGATGTTGAAAAATTGTCTCTAGACACTAGCGGGTTCACCAAACTAAGTTCTTAAAACTCTGCTTTTCTAGAGGAACAGCTCTCGAAATAACCAAATCCTCTCACTCTGACAAGGGTGGAGCGAATGCGATCCGAGGAGTCTGCGCCATCTATACCAGAGAAATAAAAGACAGGAGCGAGACTGCCACACCCGACAAGACCACCTTTAGGGACAAAGTAGGTATTGTCAAATTAGGATCTGGCGCGCCGTCCTCTTAGTGCCGTTCTAATGGACGCGATAATAGAACTGGTAGACGAAGTCAGCCACAGCTTCATAGTTGGCTTCACAAATTAGGCTAGCTTCTAGTCATATGCGGAAGAGGATTCATTTCCGAAGCCGCATATTATCCATGGGTTATTTCCACAAAGTACCGGCAAAATTCTGACGCCTTTCGACGGGTAGAATACTTATCTCTTCGCCAAGGACTGGAGGGTGATACAAAGGACCGTCGATATAGATCTTATTCGTACAGTACTTGGTGTCACAGACTGCTCAATGGATTGCCTAAAGATGCTAAACCGTAATGCAGCTTACTGTTTTGGCAGAGTTAGGATGATCCTGAAGAGCACAGAAAAGGTCTCAGGTGAACAAAAACCTCAATAAACTGCCTTAGGAGCTGTAGCAGATGCCGCCACCCGTCCTAAGGATGCAGCATCGCGGGACACTGTGAAATGTATTATAATTGTGTTTACGTCTTCTACCTATATCTAGTGTAGTCACATTGCGGAATCGAATGACTTGCGATGTTAGTGCCTCGACGGTGGCAGCATCTATATCTCGTATCGCGTGTGCGGCACCTGTACCTACGCCAACATATAATAATGATAGCTTCTGCTGCGAGGGATAGGCTTGCTGACCACTATCGTTAGGATGGCAAATTCAAGAAAACAGGTATTGGCATGCTGCCATTAAGAAAGAGCCAGCCCGCAAAATATCGCCAATTATAAGTGAACACGACAAGGTGCTGCAGTATAATTTGCTACATGCTGAAAGTGCCTCGGATATCGCAGATTTTATAAGCACAGACCTAGTGGTCGCCTAGATCTGCCGCCAATTGGCAGGTGTCAAACAAAGCTTATAAATCCGACATCGGATTTAACGTCTCGGATGGGGTTAAACACGAGCAAGAACGTTACGCACCTAAACGAGCAAATTGGACACTTTTTCGCGAAAAACTTGCATGACATGGTGCTTACATGTTTAAGGTCAAATTGTTACGCTGATGTGGCAGCGCTGCCAAATAAGTGACATTCTAATTGCATCTTTTACGAGCATCGTGATTACGATTTGGAATTCTTGGGTTTTCTCCAGGATCTGCCGAAGTGCGAAGGTTTGATCGATGGTGGACTTTCCTGGCCTGAAACCGCACTGATAGGGTCCAATCAGGCTGTTCATAAAAGGTTTCAGGCGTTCACACAATATCGCAGAAAAGATCTTGTATGCGATGTTGAGGAGACTGATGCCTCTATAATTGGCGCAGTTGAGGGGGTCTCCTTACTTGTGGATCGGGCAAACGATGCTGAGGTGACATTCATCTGGCATACACTCGTCTGACTAAAACTTAGACATGAGTTGGTGTATGCACTCTACCAATTCATCCCCAGCTGCCTTGGAAAGTTCGGCCGGTAAGCCGTCAGGTCCAGCAGCCTTGTTGAATCTTTCATTCTGCCTGACAGCGGGATGTTGGTCTTCGTCGCCGTTATACAGTCTGCAGAAGTAGTTTTCCCATATTCTCAGCATCGACTGTGATTCTATTACGAGGTTTCCATTTTCATCTCTACAAGTTTCTGTATGGGTATTACTTCTCTGACACGTTCTTTTTACCTTTTGGGGTTGCATGCACTCGCCGGCATTCTTCGTCAAACCAGGGGTTTCGCGGTGGTGGTCGAGCGAGACCCAGCACATCAGTCGCGGAATTTCTGATGGCATGTTGGCAGCGTTGCCACTGGTCGTCGGTACTTGATGCTGTCGGCATAGGGGTGATTGAGAGATTTCGGGATACGCGTTCAGCGAAGAGTCTGGCGGTCTCTTGCGATTGTAGCTTTTCGACGTTAAATTTTCTCACAGTGATTGTTCTCTGTTGCTCAGATTGGGATATCCGCATTCGTACCTTGGCTACAACAAGGTAATAATCCGAGTCTGTGTTGGCCGCTCGGAAGGTCCGGACATCCATAATACTGGACGCATGCCTTGCGTCGATCGCAATATGATCAATTTGGTTGATCGTTATATGATCATTGGACCGCCATGTCTGCTTATGAATATCGAGATAAGGAAACCATGTGCTTGCTATGGTGATATTTCGCTCCACAGCGAAATCAATTAGCCTTAGTCCGTTATCAGACGTGGTGTCGTGTAGGCTATGCTTACCGACTGCCCTACCAAAGACGTCCTCCTTTCCTATTTTGGCGTTAAAATCGCACAATACAATTTTAACCTCGTATTTAGGACATTGCTCATATGTTTTGTCGAGGAGCTCGTAGAACCACTCTTTGGTGGCAGGGTCCTTTTCTTCCGTGGGGGCATGAACGCATATTAGGCTTATGTTAGCGAATTTAGCCTTGATCCGGATAGTCATAATACGCTCGCTAACATGTCGGAAGCTTAAGACTTCTTGCCTAAGTCTGCCGCGTATGACAAATCCGCATCCGAACGAGCGTTGCCTGTTGCCTCTGTAGTAATAACCGTAGTAGATGTCACAGTTTTTCATCCTCTTTTTGCCCGGCCCATCCCATCACACTTCCTGGATGGCAGTAATAGGTATCTGCTTTATAGCAGTCTAGGGCCTCTGCTAGTTGTTCGGCTGCACGAGGTCTGTAAAGGGACAGAACATTCCACGTACAGATGCGAAGGTCGTTGTCCTTATTTCGTTTGCTGGGGTCGTCGTTAGTTGAGTCATCCTTAATAACTCACCCCCTTCGGATAGGGCTTAGAATATATCCGAGGTAGGCATGCCTGTCGTAAGAGGCGACTAAAATCCACAAAGCGGAGACGAAAACTTCGCAAAATTTGGAAATAAAAAAAAACCAATGACCCGGTCCTCCTGGCACGGGGTTTGTGTGTAGAAATTACGGTACTACCCAATAAAACTAATACGGTTACAACAAATATGGCAATGAACAAAACAAATGATATAAATACCCCAGGTGGCAGACCAGGTAACCTGGAAAATCCACCCTCTTTGGAGGTCGGTCCCATGGATTCTGGGGGGGACCATTTATTGCTACACAAACAAAACTCAAGAAGGAGTTCACTCACGCCGAGAACTCCACCAAAAATGATAGCGCCATAAAGCCTTAGAGCCGAAGATAGTGCTATAATTGTAAGTATTCCGAAAATACAAAAACAGAAATCTGGAGCTGAAACCAGTATAATTGAAAGTGAACCTAAAACAGATTCACAAGCGAAAACAAAAACAAACAACTATTACAATGAATGGCAAGCTGAACTTGAAGCAAGGAAAAAGCTTGAAATAATAGTTGCAAGTTTGCAAAACCAAATAAAAGAGCTGGAAAAAATGGTTACCATTCTGGACTGCTCTAAAAATTGTCCGGCCCAACCTGCCCAGCAAAATACAGAAAAGGAATACCTCACATATGAAGAGGAGCTCGCACTGGAAACAGACAACCATCTAAAGAAAAACAGAAGGCCTACGAAAAAGCGCAAGGCAGAAGACAGTCCTGAATTATCTGCAAGAAGACATGATGCTAAACAAGCAAATTTACAAGGTAAGACAAGTGATAAAAGGCTTGGAAAGTTAACTGCTGGTTTGAAAAAACAGCATTTACCACCACCAATAATGATCTCGGGAGTGGACAGATTTGGTGAGTTAAAAAAAGTAATAGAACAAAAAACGAAAAAGGCTTATAAATTCACATCCTATAATAACAATAAATGGAAAATAAATGTCGATGATAGTGACACATATAGAGAAATCACTGAAGAATTGACAAAAACAAAGTTCCAGTGGCACTCATATGAAAATAAAGCTACTAGACCAGTTAGAGTAGTAGCCAGAGAGAAACCTAATTAAAAAAGAAACCACACAAGGTAGCGATGGGCAACTAATGGCAAGAAACAGAAAGTTATCTCTTTTTATGCTCTCTTTCCACAATCAAGGAGAAGTCGAAAAGATATATAACATAAAATCAATAATGGATATTGTTGTTAAGATCGAGCCACTTCGAAAGAATTCAAACTCAATACCCCAATGCAAACGATGCCAAGCTTTCGGGCATACGCAAAGTTATTGTAAAAGAGATTTTGCTTGCGTTAAATGCGAAGGAAAACATCCCACAAATAATTGTCCTCTTAAGAAGGACGAGAAAGCAAAATGCATCAACACCTACTTCGATCAGCGTTGAGGGTCCAGATGGCGTTCTGTGAATTTTCCTTCTGTGCCCACCATCTTGACATATTAACGTGGGTTTCTTTTCCGCCTTCGATGATCCTGCCACTTGCCTTTGACCTCTCCTCGTGGATTCCACTCGTGTGCTCGAGTTAATTTTCCCCCAGCATAATTTATTAGTTGTATTAAGCTTTTAGTTTGTATAGTTATCATTATTAATAAAAAACGAACTCCACTGTATAAAAACATATTAATTGGCGACGAGGATGGCGGAGAAATTAATTCAACAACAGCAAGAGTGGTTTGCCGAAATGATGAAGAAGAACATGGAGAACATGCAGGAATTGATCAAAAGTTTCACCGGTGCAGCACCCACCAATATTCCCAGATTCAGTGCCTTCGACCCAGCCAAGGCAAATTGGGAAAACTACCTTTTTCAACTCCAACAGCATTTCCATCCACATTCCGTAACAGATGACAATCTAAAGAAATCATATTTCTTATCATCATGCGGTGATTATCTTCTGGATCTACTAAAAAAGTTATTCCAGACAACAGATGTAAGTACACACACGTATACTAAGCTAACCTCGCGTTTAACACAGCATTTTCAATCTAACCAACACATACTCGCGTCGAGATGCAAATTCCTTCGCCACAAAATGTCACCAGGGCAAAATTATAGTGACTGGATCGCAGATCTGAGGGGGATCGCAAAGGATTGTGCGTTCGTATGTAAAAAGGAGGGGTGCAATCATTCATATGCAGAGTACATGATCCGTGACATGATTGCGTTTTATACACCGCACGAACAGGTCCGACTGGCAGCGACGCAGAGCAAAGATCCAACACTGGAGAAAATGGAAGAGATCATCGCGGGATTTAAGACATCGCAGCTCGCATCATCGATTTAAAAAGACAGCGACAAAAGCTCAGCAGCCACAGTAGAGGTCAACGCGATACAGCCGCACTCAAGTAAGTCCAATCAAAATTTTTTAAACCGTAAATCCTGCCCTGATTGCCATGTAAGTCATGACCGAAGTAGATGCAGGCACCAAGATTCAGTGTGCGATAAATGCCAGCGTAGGGGACATATACAGAGCGTATGTATGGCAACCCAGAGGAAGCTAGACACCTCACAGTCAGGTCCACGCTTTCGACGTCGTCAAAGAGATTTTTCTAAGTACCGTAGGAACTCCCGCCCTAACTCAGCGCATTCACATTCACATACAAATTCCCGTCCAAATTTTTTTAACAACAATCGTCACCGGAGCATTACTGAAACCGCTAATTCGATTCATCAGCTACAGCCCGCAGAGGTTTGTTTATCGTCAGGGAAAATCGAGAACTCGGAGGTAAACAAAAAGTTGATGGTCTCTCTTTCAATCAATAATTTACCGCTGAACTTTCAATTAGATTCGGGTGCATCGTGCTCATTAATAGGTATGCAAGGGTATCGCGACTTAGGTCAACCGATTTGTCAGCATACAGATAAGCAATTAAGAGCTTACGGCGATGTTGAGGTGCCGATAAAGGGCATAGTGTATGTAAATGTGACATGGAATCAGAAGACAGGTTTATTGCCGTTACTAGTCGTAGATAGTGAGCAAGGGTCAAATATAATGGGCTTAGATTGGTTAAAGGCATTTAAGTTCTCTCTCAATAGTTCAACAGAGGAGCTAGTCCTCCAAATGCGCGACGAAACTAGAGAGCAACTCGCTGCTCAGACGAAATTACTTTGTGAATCGTATAAATCAGTTTTCAGCCCAGGTCTAGGACGCAGTACACAGTACAAAGCCCATTTAAAGCTAAAAGCAGATTCTCACCCCGTATTTGTACCTGTATTTGTCCGTGCCATACGCTCAGAAGCCAACCGTGAAGGCAGAAATCGACAGAATGGTTCATCTTGGTATTCTACGCCCTGTGGAGACAAGTCAGTGAGCGAGACCAATTGTGGTGGTGAACAAAGCGAATGGTTCTATTCGCATTTGTGGCGACTATAAAGTAACCATTATTCCGCAACTAGAAGTCGACCGCCACCCGCTGCCGAAAAAAGAAGAGCTTTTTCATCGCATTCAAGGAGGAGAACACTTCACGAAGATTGATATGTCTGAAGCCTATTTACAAATTCCCTTAGACGAAGAGTCTAAGAAATTGTGTGTTATTTCAACTGAATTCGGACTGTTCGAGCTTCAAAGGTTACCCTTTGATACATCTAGCTCCACCGGAATATTTCAAAGATTCATCGACCACTTGATATGGGATTTGACATGCTGCGGCGCATATATTGATGATGTTATCGTGTCAGGAAGAACCCCAGCTGAGCACTTGCAAAACCTGAAAACAGTTTTAGAGCGTTTTGAAGCACACGGACTGAAGTGTAATCTTGCGAAATGCCAATTTGCCCAAAAGGAAGTTGAATATTTGGGTCACATTATTGACGCAAGTGGGATACGCCCGTCGGAGTCACGGTTGCAGGCACTGAGAGACTTGCCTAGACCCAACAATCTAAAAGATTTGGAGGCATTTTTGGGAAAACTGAACTACTATCATCAGTTTATTGAAAACTTCGCACAAATTGCAGCCCCGCTCAATAAGCTGCGCTCGAAGAATGTAAAATATGTCTGGGGGAGAGAGCAACAACAATCTTTCGATACTTTCAAAGAGAAGATGATGCGCAAAACTAGCCTGGTCCATTACCAGGAAGACTTGCCTATCTCTTTGGCAACAGACGCATCGTCTCACGGCATCGGCGCCGTTATATCACACATTTACTCCGATGGGTCGGAGAAGCCCATCGCTTTCGCCTCGAAGATTCTGACAGAAGTGCAAAAGAATTATAGTCAGATCGAGAAGGAGGCACTGTCAATCATATACGGTGTGAAGAAATTCAACCAATACCTGTATGGGCGTCAGTTCGAAATCATCACTGACCATCAGCCCCTTGTGACGATTTTTAATCCCAGCAAAAAATTGCCCCAGATGACCATTCAACGCCTACAGCTTTGGGCAATCACGCTTATGAGCTATACGTATTCTATTCGCTATCGTCCAACAAAGCAGCATGGCAATGCTGACTGTCTTTTCCGCTTACCAGTCGGACCAGATGCGGACTTCGACGAGGCGGAAACATGTCACGCTATGGACGATTTCCACGGCACGGTAGTTGATAACTTCCCAATCAATTCCTCAGTGGTAGCCGAGCAATCAAAAAAGGATCCTATTCTTAGCCGGGTAGTTTGGTACATTCGTAATGAGCGGCCGAGGCAGTTACCGAGTAACGAAGCCAATTTGATTCCTTATTTTCGACGCAGGTTAAGCTTATGTGTGTGTACTAATGTTGTTTTATTGCAGACAGACCATACCAGATTAGTAGCCCCGGGTTGTCTTCAGTCACGAGTGCTTTCCTTGTTGCACGAAGGTCACTGGGGAGAAACCAGAATGAAGCAGATGTCTCATCGTCATTGCTGGTGGCCCGGAATAGATGATGCTATTCACCAAACAGTCTGCCAGTGCTCCGCTTGTCAGATCAACGGAAGTCATTCCCCCAAGCAGTACACTAGTTGGCCATGCACCGATGCAGCTTGGGAATGCATCCATATAGATTTTGCAGGCCCTTTCGAGAAACACATGTGGCTCATAATCGTTGACTCTTTCTCGAAATTCCCATTTATCGTCAAGATGGCCTCGACTACATCGAAATCAACCATAAATGCGTTACGATCGTTGTTTGCGCTGGAAGGTTTACCCAGAACCATAGTGTCCGACAACGGCACTCAGTTCATGTCAGCTGAATTTCAAGATTTTTGCGGTCAAAATTCCATTCAGCACATTACTTCAGCTCCTTTCAACCCCGAGTCTAACGGAGCTGCTGAACGGATGGTTCGGACGTTTAAGACGGCGTTAACAAAAATTATCTGCGACACCACTCGGAGCGATGATGCTCTGCAAGTGTTTTTGCCCACATATCGGTGAACACCAGGCACCGATGGGAAGTCACCGGCAGAGAAGCTCCATGGACGTTGCCATCGCACCGTTCTATCCGCCATGTGTCCAGATCCTGACAGGAAGTATTCAAGAGCCAAGTCATCTTAATTTGCTATAGGTCAAGCTGTTTTCGTTAGACAATATCTTCGCAAGATCAAATAGGTTAAAGCAGTCATCCGAGAATTGTTGGGGAGGCGGATGTATAGAGTTGAAACTGAACTTGGAACAAATTGGCATCGTCATCAGAACCAAATCCGACCAAGAGAAGTGCCAGCGGATAAACAAACACCTTCTAATTCAAGAATTCAGGCAAGTGAAAATTTCGCTTTTACTAATTCAGCTTTTCATTTTAATTCAGATGACTCCCAACCAATGGAGAAGAATTATTAAGCAGCAAGAGGTCCTTTCGTAGAGGCGTATCGCCCTTCTTCATCAAGGATTGAAGGTGATTCAATCATAGAGATGGATCCACCATCACCGCCGCTAATTGAGCTTACATCGCCTGTGGCTCCAGCATGCGCTACGCCTACTGAAGCGGTTGAAGCAGGATGTTCGGCCCCAGAACAGCATCAACGGCCAACCAGCCCTATGTTATCCGAGCTTAGACGATCCGAGCGCTTAAGAAATAAGCGACTCAGATTTAACTCCAAATAAGTGTGCAGGAAACTGTTGTATCTTCGAACACACCTACTTCGATCAGCGTTGAGGGTCCAGATGGCGTTCTGTCAATTTTCTTTTTTTGCCCACCATCTTGACATATTAACGTGGGTTTCTTTTCCGCCTTCGATGATCCTGCCACTTGCTTTTGATCTCTCTCGTGGATTCCACTCGTGTGCTCGAGTTAATTTTCTCCCAGCATAATTTATTAGTTGTATTAAGCTTTTAGTTTGTATATCATTATTAATAAAAAACGAACTCCACTGTATAAAAACATATTAGTTATCACCCAGCAAATTATAGGGGCTGTCCGATGGCAAAAGAATACGAAGAAAGGAAAAGTAAAGCTACTAAAATCAACCAACGAAATGAATCCAATAATAAAAGCAAGCAACAAGTAAACGCTGAAAACAAGAAACTAGACGAAGTGCCAATTGCTGCTAAAACGAACATACCAACTGTAGAAAGTAAATCGTATTCCCAAATTGTGAAAAATACACGAAAGGAAGAGGAATTATCGGTAAAGGAAATGCTTATTACTATTATCCAAAGATTAGATAATCAGGATAAAATTATTAACCTGCTAAGCAAAGTAGCAGGAAAAAAACAACAAAATATTAATGATTAAAAATAATCTAAATGTCGCAACGTGGAATGCAAATGGTTTACTCCAACACATCCCTGAATTTCAGGTTTTTCTATATAACGAAGATATTGATGTTTGCCTGATTTCTGAAACTCATTTCAAACTGGGAACTAAGATTAGAATTCCTGGGTATCTTTGTTTTCACTCTCCTCATCCAGCTGACAGTGCCAGGGGAGGGAGTGCTGTGATTGTGAAAAGTACCTTGGATCACTACGAATTGCCAAAAATAGCAAAACAAACAATGCAAGTAGCCACAATAAACATAGAAACTAAAGGCAAGGAGTTTAAAGTAGCTGCGATATACTGCCCACCCAAGCACTTGCCTACAGAGGAAGACCTAATTGATCTCTTCCAAATGTTACGTAACAACTTCATCATCGGTGGTGATTTAAATGCAAAACATACATATTGGGGGTCAAGAGTAATAACAACAAAAGGCAGGAAGCTCTACAAATCAGGGCGAAATTTTAACTGTGAATTTATTTCGACTGGATCACCAACTTATTGGCCACCTGGCCCAACGAAAATTCTAGACGTTATCGACTTCTTCATAACGAAAGGTATTGATAGAAAAGAAGTTAAAGTCAAAAGCAGTGATGATCTGTCATCGGATCATACACCTGTAATTCTAACAGTCAATGGTTTATCGATAGAACAGATAAAAAAACCCACGACTAACAAACAAAAGAACGAACTGGTGTAAATTCAGAGAACTTCTGGAAGGTTTCATTAACCTTAGGTCCTCACTAGTCACAACAAAACATATTGACATTGAAACAGAACAATTCATTGCCGATGTGCAACAGGCAGCAGGAGATAGTACACCGCCTTATCACCAAAAATACAGGCTTCGGTGAAATACCCCACAGAAATCAAGCAAATTATACTTGAAAAGAGAAGAGCTCGTAGAAAATGGCAAGCAACAAGATATCCTGGCGATAAAACCATTTTTAATAGGCTCAATAATAGGCTTAAAAAAACTATTACTGAATTCAAAAATGATTCTCTAGCTAAATACCTTTGTAATCTCACGGCTGATAAAGTCACAGACTACTCCCTTTGGAAGGCTGCTAAACGTTTAAAGAGACCTCAAGCGCAAGATCCCCCGTTGAAAACATCTAATGGGAAATGGATCGGCGATCCAAAGGAAAAGGTTAAACTCTTTTCTCAGCACCTTTCAAATGTTTTCAAACCGTTTCCACCTAGGGTAGCAAATGAAGATCTTGATTTCTATAACAGAGTAGACGAAAAGGAAATTCCTTATGCTTCGTTAAGAGAGATCGAGACATGTATTCATAAACTAAATAATAGAAAATCGCCAGGTTATGATCTTATAACTGCTCAAATCTTGAAGGAACTTCCTTCAATTGCATTGTTGAAACTCAAGCTTATAATTAATGCTTGCTTTAAACAAAGGTATGTCCGACTTCACTGGAAGATAGCAGAAATTATTGTTATTCCTAAACAAGGTAAACCTTTATCAGAGGTTACCTCATATAGGCCAATCTCGCTTTTACCGTTATTTTCAAAACTTTTCGAGAAACTCCTTCTTAAAAGGTTAGACCCAATTATAGAGCAAAGAAAGCTTATCCCTACCCATCAATTCGGGTTTAGGAATAAACACTCGACGATAGACCAGGTGCATCGTATAACTAATGTTATAGAAAAGGCACCGGAAGAAAAATAAATTTGTTCCGCAATATTCTTAGACGTTGCACAGGCTTTTGATAAAGTTTGGCATAAGGGTTTAGAGTATAAACTTCATAGGGATCTACCTAGACAGTACTATGAGATCCTTAAATCTTATATAGGTAATAGATTCTTTAAAGTTCGTTATGGCTCAGCGTATTCTGAACTTAAAGAAATACAAGCAGGTGTTCCACAGGGAAGTGTTCTAGGGCCCACCCGGTATTTATTATATACGAGTGATGTACCGCATGCGAGTGATACTATGATAGCCACATTTGCAGACGACACTGCTCTTCTATCAACAGATGGATGTGTGGCTAAAGCTTCAGAAAAACTACAAAATTCTATTAACGAGATATGTGATTGGACGCAGCGATGGCGAATTAAACTTGATGAGTCAAAGTCCATCCATATCAATTTTACAAATAAAAAAAAAGGAGGCTTCCCGTGGTTATTAATAATCAAGTAGTTTCTTCCTAAGTATCTCGGTATGAATCTGGATGCTAAACTGAAATGGAAGGAACATGTGAAAAACAAAGTAGAAGATCTAAATATTAGATATAGAAAACTTTATTGGTTGTTAGGATATAACTCAGAACTGTCCATTGAGAATAAAATCCCATTATAAAATCAGATATTAAAACCCGTCTGGACATATGGTATCAAATTATGGGGTTGCACAAAGAAAACAAATGTTCAAATGTTGCAAAAATTTCAAAATAAGGTCCTTCGGGGAATAGTGAATGCCCCATGGTACATTAGAAATAGTGACTTGCATCGAGATTTGCAGATCGACCTCGTAGCAGATACAATTAAAAAGTACGCAATGCGTCACAACGAGCGTTTGCAGATGCATATCAATCCTGAGATAGACGATGTCTTAAATATACGAAATAATATTCGTTGGTTAAGAAGAATCAAGCCCCATGAACTTTTTTGACAATTACGAGAGCCGGTATTTAAATTATAATACCTTCTCAAACCCGACTTAACGTTGAAAATAAAATCTTTGTCGATCACTAGTTGATTGGTCATGATCAAGGAGGTGTTTTTAGTGCGGTTAGAGTCCCACACTACTTTGGGTTTCTAACCCCACTGTGTCTTTCGAGATTTTCACCTTCATAAAAAAAAAAAAAAAAAATCCTTAATTAAAAAATTAAATATTTGGCCCAACAGCTCTATAAGTGCCAGGGCCTAGCTTCTCGCAACCACTCATGTTGTGTGCGATATATTTTTCACACGAATGGAAGGGACTTACAGTTTAGTGCCGAATCCGAACGGGTCGTCCTTATCCGAGGCTTTTGGTTGTTTCGGATTTAGATTTTTTACGTGGTAGGGAAGTTACCCCGACGGCACAACCCCCAACCTGTTGTGCCAGTTCCTTAATTATTCTCCTAGGACGAGGACCGGGTACACCGGTGCCAGTAGTTCACTACGGGAGTATGAGCGCTGCCGTTGGCCCAGGGCTCCTCCGCCACCATCTTTATTCCAATGTCCTGACCAACATTGGAAATTCCTTACCGACCTGTGATCCGAATACGTCGAAGCAGCTCGCGCGAGGTATTCACTAAGTTCAACCTAACTGGAACTATAGACGCCACCGTTGACTCCGTCTAGGGAATTCGTCCGCTGCCGCCTGGAACAGGAAGAAGTGCTCTAGTGGGAAAGCACTCTTCCCCCCCTCTCTCATCTGCTGCCACAAAGAATCCGCCAAACGGGGTTGGTTACCCACTACTTGGATTAAGGTACTAGGCACCCGGCTGTCACCGCGTGGATGTTGAGAGTAGGAGTTGGTAGGCCTCAGCTGAGTGAAAACGCTTGTGTTTTCATATGATCGCATGCACTACCGTTTGACCAGCCCGTGGAAAGACTGTTAAACATTAATACTAGAGTTATTCTTGGAAAGTCTATATGACCTCTGCACTCTAGTCAATATGCAGTAAGGCGTCAAAGAAAACTATGCTGCATATCCCTGGGCATTTATGTGAAGATGCGACAATCGGAGTTACGACTGAGCAAGTCATCACAGTGAAGCGGTAATGATGCAGTGTACGCAAAAGTCTTAAACTCAAATAATAGGATAGAAGAAACGCACCACTTAATTCCGTTCCTAGACTTCAATATTAGATACAGCACTAGTATACCCGGACGACAGGATTGCACTAAAAATACTATCCCAGAAAATCATGCTCTGGAAATGTACACTGATGGGTCTAAGATAGATGATGGTGCATGAGCCAGAGTGTTCCCGACGCCACTTTTATCCCAAGCATAAAGTCGAAATTGGTAAGCAATATCGCACATACCTGAACGAGATATCGAATAGTTGTAGTCTTACTCTTTGTGAGGTCCTGGTCATTCTGACTTAAGCAACTGTAGGACAGATGAATTCAGCAAGAATGGCACAAAACAGGAACCCTCGACTGTAGGAGGGGGATTCATCTACAAGTAGAAACGATAAGATACGAAAATTATTCACTAGCTAATGAGTGATGGCTAATGAGTGATTAGTGTAACTTGCTAGTTATCGGTTTTTGTGTATATGAACACGTATGTAGAGATGAAATTTCAGGATATGCTATTTCCGTCAGCTTGCTTGGCAGCATGTACTAAAATGTTATCTTTAACTTTATATTTATTGATTTTATCCGTATTCCAGTATTAATAGCATTCTTTATTTATACGATAAGCTCGAAAAGTAGCGCAAAATGTTCCTGTTAGGCCGCTTTAAATCTCAACTGTCTCTTTCATTGTTAAAGATAAACATACTCGTATAATAGCTTTAATGTTACATAATGAGCAAAATTGATTAAAATTTCCTTTGTAAGGAGTTCCATTTAAACTTAAAAATGTACATCTCATTTTAACTATGGGTCAAATTACATTGTAACATTATGTCTTAGAAATAGTTGTATTCAAATTGACCATAGGCAGCCATGAGTACAGTATTATACTCGGAGAATTTCTTGCATTCCTTAATTTATATGATTCCGTAGAGCTATCCATTCAAAGTATTTACGTTGATTGTGTGCATATCAACATAAACGCCACATGCAGTTCCAAGCGTCAGTTTACTTCATCACCCATGCTAAGGAACACATAAATATGTATGTATGTATGTTCGCTTAACCATGCAATTCTTGGCAGAAATATTGTAAAATGGGACTTGTGTGGAAATAAACTTTTTCCTGCTAAGCAGTCGAATAATTTTGATTTCAAATATCGAAGAGTTCATGATCGATATAAACAGTGATAATTAAAATTGGTGATTATTTGAGTAGATAGAGCTAAAAGATGATGATAGCAAAACACATACGAACACATATAACACAAAAGCGGTAGGTAGCCGGAAATACTAAAATATATTTTTAACTAATTTAGGTAACGATAGGTCTCTTCGGTGGCCATACATTACATACACGCAGCTCGGCTTCACCCAACCTTCCCCAATTTCAACCAAATTCTACGAGGGGCTTTCTAAATCTCTGGCAGAGGCTTCTTCAACTTGGAACACACTGCCGTGATTTAGAGGTCTGATCTAGCGCGCAATGTAACATTCTACCGCTTTAATTCCGGAGCACTTACCCTATTGTAGTTGTGAACCAAGTTACACACCCACATACATACATATTTACAATAGCAAGCTTACGTTAAATAAGCTTGCCTAGGTTATGTTTTTTTTTCTCGTGGTATACATGAAACATACACTTAATCGCGAGATATATTACCGTCATACGATTGGGCACAATCCTTCTAGACTGAGGCAGACAAAGTTTTTTTTTTTTTTTTTTAATGAAGGTGGGGGGCTAGAAACCCAGAGTAGTGTGGGACTTTAACCGCACTAAAAACACCTCCTTAATCATGACCAATCAGAGAATGATCGACAAATGATTTTAATTTCAACGTTCAGTTGCGTTTGAGAAGGTATTATAAATTAAATACGAGCTCTCATAATTGTCAAATTATAAGTTCGTGAAGTTTAGTTCTTCTTAATCTACGAATATTATATCGTACATTTAAGACGTCTTCTATCTCAGGATTAATATGCATCTGCAGACGCTCGTTGTGACAGATTGCGTTCTTTTAATTGCTTCCGTCACATGATCAATCTGCAAATCACGATGCAAGTCATCATTTCTAATATACCATGGGGCATTTACTATTCCCCGAAGGACGTTGTTTTGAAATGTTTGTATTATTTGTACAACCCCATAATTGGATACCATACCTCCAAACAGGTTTTAGTATCTGATTATATATTAAGATTTTATTCTCAACAGACACTTCTGAGTTATATCCTAACAACCAATAAAGTTTTTTATATCTGATATTTAGCTCTTCTACTTTCTTTTTCACATGTTCCTTCCATTTCAGTTTAGCATCCAGATTCATACCCAGATACTTAGCTGTGTTAGAGTAAGGAACTACTTGATTATTATTAATAATCACGGGAAGATTCGTTATTTTTTGTTTGTAATATTGATATGAGTGGACTTTGACTCACTAAGTTTAATTCGCCATCGTTGCGTCCAATCACATATCTCGTTAACTGAATTTTGAAGCTTTTCAGTTGCGCTAGTTTGGCATCCATCAGATGATAGAAGAGCAGTGGCGTCTGCGAATGTGGCTATCAACGTGTCATTCGCATGTGGTATATCCCTAGTATATAATAAATATAAAGTGGGCCCTAGAACACCTTCTTGTGTTTCTTTAAGTTCAGAATACGCTGAACCATAGCGAACTCTAAGGAATCTTTTTGCTATATAAGATTTAAGTATCTCATAATATTGTCTAGGTTAGTCCCCATGAGGTTTATACTCTAAATCCTTATGCCAAACTTTAACAAAAGTCTGTGCAACGTCTAAGAATATTGTAGAAATAAATTGTATTTCTTCTAGTGCTTTTTCTTTAACATTAGTTATACGATGCACTTGGTCTATTGTCGAAACCCGAACTAATGGGAATGAGCCTTCTTTGCTCTATGATTCTGTCTAGTCTTTCAAGAAGCAGTTTCTCGAAAAGTTCTGATAATACCGGTAAAAGTAAGATTGGCCTATATGAGGTAACTTCTGATAGAGGTTAACCTTGTTTAGGTATAATAATAATTTCTGCTATCTTCCAGTGAAGTGGGGCATATCTTTGTTTAAAACAAGCATTAATAATAAGCCTGAGTCTTAACAATGCTTTTAAGGGCAGCTCTTTAAGGATTTGGGCAGTTATAAGATCATAACTTACTACTTACTTAGGTGGCGCTACAGTTCGGGGTGAACCTGGGCCTCAACCAACAAGCCTCTCCATTTAGCTCGGTCTTTAGCTAATTGCCTCCAGTTGCGCACTCCAAGTTGGTCGAGGTCCCCTTGAACTTGTGCGCGCCACCTACGGCGATGATTCCCTCTACTGCGTCGTCCCTCGGGATTAGATTCGAAGACTCTGCGGGCCGGAGCGTTGGTGTCCATTCGCTTTACATGTCCTAGCCATCTCAGACGTCCAATACGCAGTTTTTTGACCAGGTCGATGTCGCTGTACAGCTCGTATAGTTCGTGATTGAATTTTCTCCTCCAAAACCCGTCAACGCAAACGGGACCGAAAATCTTACGAAGAATTTTTCTCTCGAAGCGACCAAGGATATCTTCATCCTCTTTTAATAAAGTCCATGTTTCAGCGCCGTAAAGTAGGACTGGGATGATCAAGGTCTTATATAGAGTCTCCTTAGTTGTTCGAGATAGGGCTTTACTGTTGAATTGCAGTATAAGCCCAAAAAAACAGCGATTGGCAAGAGTTATTCTTCGATTGATTTCTGCGCTGATTTTGTTTTTCGAGTTTATAGCAGAGCCAAGGTAGACAAAGTCCCTTACTACCTCGAAGTTATAGCTGCCCACGGTGACGTTTTGCCCTTCCCTTTTTCCCTTCTAGTTGACAGCATATATTTGGTTTTGCCCTCATTTATCGCCAAACCCATTTTGGCCGCTTCCGCCTCAATGCTTGCAAAAGCACCGGTGACAGCCCGCTGAGATCTTCCGATAATGTCTATATCGTCGGCGTATGCAAGCAGTTGTACAGACTTGTAATAGATTGTGCCTCCGGTGTTGGCTTGTGAGTTCCGCACAATCCGTTCAAGTACAATATTGAAGAAGTCACATGACAGCGCGTCACCTTGTCTAAAGCCTTTTTTGACATCAAAGGTCTCGGTGAGGTCATTACCGAACTTGATGGAGCAGCGAGCGTTATCCATCGTTAGCCTGCACAGACGGACAAGTTTGGCAGGGATGTCAAAACTAGACATGGCTCTATAAAGCTCTTCTCTATAGATGCTGTCATAGGCGGCCTTGAAATCGATAAAGAGGTGGTGAGTATCGATTTGGAATTCTTGGGTTTTCTCCAGGATCTGCCGAAGTGTTAAGATTTGATCGATGGTGGACTTTCCTGGCCTGAAACCGCACTGATAGGGTCCAATCAGGCTGTTGATAAAAGGTTTCAGGCGTTCACACAATATCGCAGAAAAGATCTTGTATGCGATGTTGAGGAGACTGATGCCTCTATAATTGGGGCAGTTGAGGGGGTCTCCTTTCTTGTGGATCGGGCAAACGATGCTGAGATTCCATTCATCAGGCATACACTCGTCTGACCATATATTAGAAATGAGTTGGTGTATGCACTCTACCAATTCATCCCCAGCTGCCTTGAAGAGTTCGGCCGGTAAGCCGTCAGGTCCAGCAGCCTTGTTCGATTTTAGCTTGGATATTGCTATCCTCACTTCGTTTTGGTCAGGTGGACGGAAATTTTGACTATCATCGTCTATGTTGAATGGTTCATTCTGCCTGACAGCGGGATGTTGGTCTTCGTCGCCGTTATACAGTCTGCAGAAGTAGTTTTTCCATATTCTCAGCACCGACTGTGATTCTACTACGAGGTTTCCATTTTCATCTCTACAGGTTTCTGTACGGGTATTACTTCTCTGACACGTTCTTTTTACCTTTTGGTAAAACTTCCGTACATTGTTCCTGGAGTATAGGCTCTCGATATTCTCAAACGCGCGCTTCTCATGCTCTTTCTTCTTCTTTTGGAGAAGCCGATGTTCTTCCCGTCTCTTTTGCTTGTAGAGCTCACGAGCAGCTCTCGTCTTCCTTTGCAGCGCCACTTTGTATGCCTCTTGTTCTGCTGCATGCACTCGCCGGCATTCTTCGTCAAACCAGGGGTTTCGCGGTGGTGGGCAGCGAGACCCAGCACATCAGTCGCGGCGTTTCTGATGGCATGTTGGCAGCGTTGCCACTGGTCTTCGGTACTTGATGCTGGCGGCAAAGGGGTGATTGAGAGATTTCGGGATACGCGTTCAGCGAAGAGTCTGGCGGTCTCTTGCGATTGTAGCTTTTCGACGTTAAATTTTCTCACAGTGATTCTTCTTCGTTGCTCAGATTGGGATATCCATATTCGTACCTTGGCTACAACAAGGTAATGATCCGAGTCTATGTTGGCCGCTCGGAAGGTCCGGACATCCAGAATACTGGAGGCATGCCTTGCGTCGATCGCAATATGATCAATTTGGTTGATCGTGACATGATCATTGGACCGCCATGTCTGCTTATGAATATCGAGATGAGGAAACCATGTGCTTGCTATGGTGACATTTCGCTCCACAGCGAAATCAATTAGCCTTAGTCCGTTATCAGACGTGGTGTCGTGTAGGCTATGCTTACCGACTGCCCTACCAAAGACGTCCTCCTTTCCTATTTTGGCGTTAAAATCGCCCAATACGATTTTAACGTCGTATTTAGGACATTGCTCGTATGTTTTGTCGAGGAGCTCGTAGAAACACTCTTTGGTGGCAGGGTCCTTTTCTTCTGTGGGGGCATGAACACATATTAGGCTTATGTTAGCGAATTTAGCCTTGATCCGGATAGTCATAATACGCTCGCTCACGTGTCGGAAGCTTAAGACTTCTTGCCTAAGTCTGCCGCGTATGACAAATCCGCATCCGAATAAGTGTTGCCTGTTGCCTCTGTAGCAATCACAGTCACAGTTTTTCATCCTCTTTTTGCCCGGCCCATCCCATTGCACTGCCTGGATGGCGGTAATATCTGCTTTATAGCAGTCTAGGGCCTCTGCTAGTTGTTCGGCTGCACGTGGTCTGTAAAGGGACAGAACATTCCACGTACAGATCCGATGGTCGTTGTCCTTATTTCGTTTGCTGGGGTCGTCATTAGTTGAGTCATCCTTATCCGAGGCTTTTGGTTGTTTCGGAACCATGCGCTTTTTACGTGGTAGGGAAGTTACCCCGACGGCACAACCCCCAACCTGGAGGGCCAGTTCCTTAGTTATTCCCCTAGGACGAGGGGCCGGGTACACCGGTGACAGTAGTCCACTACGGGAGTATGAGCGCTGCCGTTGGCCCATTAAGGGCTCCTCCGCCACCATCTCTATTCCAATGTCCTGACCAACATTGGAAATTCCTTACCGACCTGTGATCCGAATACGTCGAAGCAGCTCGCGCGAGGTATTCACTAAGTTCAACCTAACTGGAACTATAGACGCCACCGTTGACTCCGTCTAGGGAATTCGTCCGCTGCCGCCTGGAACAGGAAGAAGTGCTCTAGTGATAAAAGCACTCTTCCCCCCTCTCTCATCTACTGCCACCAAGAATCTGCCAAACGGGGTTGGTTACCCATTTCTTGGATTAAGGTACTAGGCACCCGGCTGTCACCGCGTGGAGGTTGAGAGTAGGAGTTGGTAGGCCTCAGCTGAGTGAAAACGCTTGTGTTTTCATATGATCGCATGCACTACCGTTTGACCAAGATCATAACTTGGAGATTTTCTATTAGATAGTTTATGAATTCATGTGCTGATCTCTCTTAGCGAAACATAAGAAATTACGTCTTCATCTACTCTATCAGAGAAATCAAGACGTTCATTTGCCATGCTAGATGGAAAAGGTTTAAAAACATTTGTCAGGTGCTCCGAAAAAAGTTTGATCTTTTCTTTTGGATCTCCGATCCACTTCCCATCAGATGTTGCGCTTGAGGTCTCTTCAAACGTTTGGCAGCCTTCCAAAGGGAGTAGTCTGTGACTTTGTCAGCTGTTAAGTTACGAAGGTATTTATTTAGAGATCTATTTTTAAATTCACCGATACAAACAAAGTGAGACTATAAATAAACACGGCCAAAACAAAAGCCCTGAGTATTTCTAGCATCTGAGCTCAACTTAACATTGCCGGACAGGAAGTGAAGAAAGTTGATAACTTTCTTTACTTAGGAAGTATGGTCTCGGCTAATCGCGATGGCATTGAACTGGATGTGTGCAGCAGAATCGGAAACGCTAAAGCTGCTCGGAACGCTATCCAAAATTTGGAGAAGTAATGTTGTCAGCCTAAGAACCAAGCTGTGACTATTCCACTCCAACAAAGAATCGGTGCTGCTTTATGGGTACAGTACTTGGAAGGTGGACACCATTAACACACGCAAGCTGCAAGTCTTCGTAAACAAATGTTTAGAAATTATCTTGAAAATTTGTTGGCCCAACCGCATCTCCAACGAATAATTTGGTATGAGATCGGGTTCGATTACGAAATACACCATGCAGAGAAATCCGCTCACACAGGCAGGTAGAATAGCGGGACGCCTTAGGCAAATGTGACGCAGAGCAGTTGAGGATGAATCGAGCTCTTTAGGACTGAGTTATAGGCAGCTCAAACACGTTGCAAAACTCCGAAGAAGATAGCGCGCAGGCGTGATTGACGCCCTATGCCCTCGATGAGTTAAAGGATCTAAGTAAGTAAGTAAGTATTGTAGATACATACATATGGTATGTATATTACCGCATGTGTCTACTGATCCGCGATTCTGTAATACGATGAATGTGCTATATACTTACTTTCGTAAAAGCTTTTCGCATTGCGTCGTAAATCATAAAATCTTATCTCCTACGAAGCGAAGTTCCACCGTTAGTTTTTTTTTTAGAGCAACTATGCAAATGTTAAACAACACACTTGTGATACGACGGGTCGTGGTTCAAGCAAAATAAGCTATTTTGTTCTGACTTTTGTTAAGCTCACAAAGGTATATACTTACTTTTGTCATTGAGTGTGTTAAGGAGTGACTGAACTTTTTCAGCATATTGCTGCGCGGACGGAGGAAAATCTATCCGTTAACATAACAAATTGAGAACACGTTACAGCTTTCCAGCCATAATATCTTAAATCTGAACATCCAGCGCACAGTGGGGCAAGGTACCTCAAAAACTGGACTCAATTCATGTGAGGGGGTAGCTTTGTGAAAAATATTTTATTTTTATAAGGACCAGCTATATACAGTTACATAAAAATACAGCAGTTGACTTCTTAAAGCATTATTTAAATTTTAATATTTTTTTCTTTTAGCTTAAAAGGAAAAAAGGATAAACTAAAAAACTTTGAAAATGTTTTAAGATACTTTCTAGGAAGTTGCTTGTTATCAGTGGACCTGATATTAGTTCAGATCAGTTGGCCTATTGGAAGCAATGAAACCGATATCACATCTCGACCATGGATTGGTAATATATGTACAGTTGGGGCATGTAAGACTAGGGATAGGTATTGACATAGTATTTGGCAGTATCGAGTGTGAATACTCTAAACTTTTCAATATTTATTTAATAGCCACTTGAATTATGACTCACCGCCATCGTCTTTTGCCGTTCTCTGGAAGATAGCACAAGAACATTGGACAAAAATTCCAACGAATTATTACCAGCGACTGTCTAAAAGTCTCCCAAGACGAATCAGGAAAATTAAGAAGGTTAAAAGACTTAAGAATGCGAAATACTAATTAATTTTTATTTGTCAGTTTGCACTATGGTTCAAAACTTAAATATAAATGCTATAAATGATCAAATGATTATTGAATTATCTTATTTATTAATACGTGAAGACGAAACTTATCGTACTTTTTTTCAGTTTTTATTATAAAAGGAGGGGGATAAATCATATATCATTCGAAGGTACTATGCCATAGACGTGCAGAAAAAAAAAATAATGTGCTTAATTTTTTTTTAAGGTGAACATACACACATGATTTCCCCATACAAAAAATTAAATAAATATTTGGCGCTATAGCTCTTCAAGTGCCTGGGCCTAGCTTCTCGCAGCCACTCGTGTTGTATGCGTTATATTTTTTCACACGAATGGAAGGGACCTACAGTTTATTACCGTATCTGAAGGCCAATTTGAGAAGCTTTTTCGTAACAAGAATACTCTCGGATGTTTGTCAGACGTTCGCGAGAGGTGGGACTGTGAAAAAACTTGTTCGTGTTTTCTGGGATTTGAACATAGAACCTTCGCGCAGTAATCCGACACACTAAGAACTGGCTCCACGAAGCCCACACAAAACGCTTTAACTAATTAAATGAAAGCATTTTGATCACGTTTATCGCTGTATGAACTTGGATCCCTTTGCCTTCCCTGCACGGGAGGTCGAATTTCGACCACGCGCGATACTAGTTAACATTAAAACATTTTCTTTTAACAAGCGTTTATTGTTTTTGAGCTTTTTTTTAATAAACACACTTTGTAGCTCCAAACGACTCACTTTTGCGCCTAACCTACGAGCAGGTGCGCATATAAAGTAACTGGTACAAAAACTTGGAAAGGCTGCTCCTATAAATTACAAACAAATCCTTGTATAGCCCTTTATGTGGAAGTATGCATACGCTTATACACTTTCTGTATGCAGAATGAAATTAGATTTCTCATAACAAAGTTTGTCATACCGCCTTTGAAAAAAAAAATATGAAAATATTAACGCCCGTTAAATTTACAGTCCTGACCCATTCGTTCTGTTCTTTAACCTTTGGCTCTGTCTTTAAGTACGATCACGACACTAGGAGACGCCACCACGTTCTCGTTTTCCTTCTGCTCCAACAAACGATGACCGAAAACGAATTCATAATCCAAGAACCCTCTGTGCTACTTCCTTTCATATTCAGTTATAGTAAGGCTTCGCCCCCATCAGCCCTTATTATAAATTTCTGTTCTCTTTTCCCTGCATCTGGATTTCCTTTTCATTATACATTCACTTGGCACGTACTGAATACAAAAAAAAAATTGTAGAAAAAAAAATGAAACGCTTGAAAAAAAAATGAAGTGAATTGTGAAAAAAGAGCGAAAGGACGACGAGTGTATACGAATTTGGGTCAGGTCTCTTGAGGTTAATATGGTTATGACTGCACACAATTTTCCGGAGTGATGGTGTTAATGGGTTTGCAAATCGTACAGCGAATTCAACCGCCCGACAAAACGAGTGACATCGAAATCTTTCGTGACATGGAAATGATGGGCAAAGTTTAAATGTTACCAGCATTCTGACCTGAATGCAGAAATTGAACTCAAAATGACAATATGTTTGACAATTTCTTTACTAACAACTTTATAATTAAGGAAGCAACTAGACAGTCTCCCAAATGCATAAAAATAATAACTAGTATTCGACTTTTATTACGTAGGCGTTATTTGAACATATATTATATTTACAGAACAAATGGTGAACGATACCCCAGGAAAAAAAAATATGGACGTTTAAAAATAGCTTATGGTAGCCGCTCGTGTTATATGATTACATTTTTACGAACGGTTGGGATATATAGGGTATTTGCCAAAGTCACGCTGATACTTTGGGGTCTGGTGGTTGATACATATATGTATGTACTTTCGAGCAAAGAAAAAGTCTAAGTATACGTCTAACTTTTACCAATTCTAAGTTAAACCAGCTGTCCGTCATCTTGTCAGTATCCTCTTTCTACCCTATGATATACCTATACATACAGTTATGCACTTGTGTTAATTCTTCGCTTCTAAATCGAACTCGAAATGTCCAGTGCTAACAACTTTTCGGGAAAATGTGGTCTGTAGTTTTCCTTGTATGGATCAAATCAATTTTCCGTTCACGGATACGATATAATATTATTATTTGTGTAGGGTTACTTTGCACTGCGACTTAATGGCCTATTGTGCCCCTGCTAATACCTTGGGGAGGTTTGTTCCCTCGTTAGAGCCCCCTTCGCAATTGCAATTCCTGAGGAATTGTGTTTGAAGGTCATATGCTCTTACTTTGCCTTGGCGAGAATAGTTCACCTTAGAGCTCTTTCTCCAGACCAGTTTCTTTTAAGAATTTGAGGATGAGAAGTGGGTCCATAGTTGGCATATCCTCTTCTGATACTTGGTATTTGCCCAAGTATTTCAATCTTTTGTGGGTCAGTGCCCCACATCCGTAGGTTATTCTTGCTAAGGCAGATGCAGGCTTCGAATCTTTTCTTGTTGTAACATCCCAGTAGTTTGTTAGCTTGCATCAGGCCTGTGGTTTTGTTCCAGGTTCTTGCCCGTTCTTCTCTCTCCATTTTCCTGAATTTCTCGCGTATGGTTCCGCAGAATGGTTCAGGTCCAATGAAGAGTTCTGCAGCCCCTTGTCTTGCCAAGGCGTCCGCTGCTTCGTTACCTTTTATCCCGACGTGACCGGGTATCCAGTAGACTGTAACTTTATTGTTTCTGCCCAGTTCATTAAGCTTGCATAGGCATTCCCACACAAGTTTTGACTTAATGGCATAGGAGTCAAGTGCTTTGATACCTGCTTGGCTGTCTGACAGTATTGCTATGTCGCAGTTACTGTATCCCTTTTTAGAGATTGAGTTGGATGCATCTGTTTATAGCACATATTTCAGCTTGAAAGATGCTGGTGTACTTGCCCATAGGTTCTGAGTGCTTGGTCCTTGGCCCAAATACGCCCGCCCCTGTTCCCTCTCCAGTTCTCGAACCGTCTTTATACCACTTTATCGTGTGGCTGCCCAGTCCGTACATCGTGGATTCGTTGTTCCACTCTTTCTTGTTACTTAACTTTGTACTAAAGTTTTTCCCAAAGTTGAATTTCCTGATACTGTCGTTCCTGGGGACGGCCAGAAGGGGAAGTTTTTTGAGAAGTGCATCGTATTCTCTCGTACCAACACATTTCTCCCTTCCGATACCTTCTTTTGCCATCCTTAGGATCGTCCGCTGTGCATTTTGCTCCACTATAAAATGGAGCGGTGTTAGCTCCAGGAGTACTTCCATGGCTGCAGTTGGACACGTTCGCATGGTGCCAGTGATGCAGAGGCACGCAAGCCTTTGCACTTTAGTGAGTGTCTCCCTCGTAGTGACTAGACTAGTTCACTTTGTCCATGCTATTGCTCCATAAGTGATCATTGGTCTCACAATGGCAATGTACATCCATCTTAGAATATTTGGACTAAATCCCCAAGACTTACCCGCTAGGCTCCTGCATATCATTAGAGCACGGGTAGCTTTTTTTGGATATCTCCTCTGTGTGTTTCTTCCACAAGAGTTTGCTATCTAGGTGTAATCCTAGATATTTCACTTCCTTTACCGGTGCCAGTATCGTGCCCGACAGTCGGATTGGCTTCAGTTCAAGTTTTCTCTTCCTCGTGAACGGTACTATTGTGGCTTTGGCCGGGTTTATATTGAGCCCAGCCGTGCTGCACCATTCTTGAGTTACTCTTAGGCCCCTTTGTATAATATCACATAGGGTTTCCTCGAATTTCCCCCTGGCAATCAGTACAACGTCATCAGCGTAGGCTTGACAGTTAATTCCAAGGCTTGTTAATTTTTCAAGAAGCTCATCCACAACAAGACTCCATATAAGGGGAGATAACACTCCTCCTTGGGCATCCTCTTGTTGTGTTGACCCTGATAATTCCATGTGAAGTTTGAGTTTCTGGTGATCTTGTTCTCAGCAATTCATACATCCACTTAGATACTGTTCTGCTGACTCCCTTTCTGTCAGAGGCTCGTTTAATAGCTTCATGTGAAGTGTTATCAAATGCCCCTTCAATGTCTAGGAAGGCGCAGATTACTATCTCTTTTGTTTCAAGAGCACTTTGGATTGTTTCCGTTAGCTGATAAAGAGCAGTCTCGGTGGATCTGCCCACTCTGTATGCATGCTGACGATAATGCAGTGGGGATGTATTAAGTACATCCTCCCTTAAATGGTTGTCCACAGCTTTCTCCATTGTTTTAAGAAGAAACGATGTTAGGCTGATCGGTCTGTATGACTTGGACTGTGTTGGGTCCTTCTTCCCCATTTTTGGTATAAACACAACTTTCGCCCGTCTCCATTGGTTTGGAATATATCCCAGTGCAAAACTGCATTTTGTTATTCTGACCAGGTGTGGTAGTAGTTTTTCTTGCACCCTTTGCAATAGGGCTGGTATAATACCATCCGCACCCGGTGACTTGAAAGGCTGGAACGAGCTAATTGCCCACTCGATTTTCCCTCTGGAACAGATAGCCCCTGCAATCTCCCAATCTTGATTCCGAGGTCTGGTCGTGTTGGTCATGCTCCCGTCACAGGTGTTCTGCAAACTTCCGGGGAAGTGAGTTTCTAAGAGCAGTGATGCTCTTTGTTCTTCATCTTTAGTAAAGCTGCCGTCAGGTTTTTTAAGGGATGTTGGCATTCCCCCCGATTTTGCAAGGGCATTATGTAACCTGGCTGCAGCAGGAGTGCTGTTTATTTTCTCACAGAACTTCCTGAAGCTTCCTTTTTTCGCCCTTCTTAACTCCTTGTTGTAGTTTGTGAGTGCCGCCATGTAGCTTTGCCAATCCCTATTACGCTTTGCTCTGTTAAACAGCTTCCGTGTATCAGAGCGTAATTTTGTTAGGTTGCTGCTTCACCATGGCACCCGCCCTTTCTGTTGCTTATGGGGCAACTCGATTCGAACGCGTTTGTAATCGCGGTACTAATGCCCTCTACCGCGTTTTCTAACTCTAAATAATGTGCTGGAGCCCTCCTCAGATCAATACGCTCCATATTACTGTCTAGGGTTTCTTTAAAGACCTCCCAATTTGTTTTTCTTGGGTTCATGACTGAATTTCTTCTTGTGATACATGCATTATCTAACTCAAACACAATGATTCTATGGTCGAATAATGACGGCTCATCTGATACTTTCCAGTTCCTGACTAACCAGCGTGAGGTCAAGAACTTCCTGTCTAACTCTAGTAACAAAGGTTGGGGTATTCCCTACATTATATATATCAAGGGATGAACAAAGAATGAATTCTAGTTCAAACTCACCCCTGGTATTTATGTCGGTGCTCCCCCATATAATATTGTTAGCATTGGCGTCACATCCAATCAGCAGCAGCATTTGGAGCTTGTTATAGTGCTCCACTAAGCGCTGCAATTCTGTTGGGACAGCTGGTTCATCCCCAGCACAGTATGCAGAGGCGATGATGATGGTGTCGTGTACTCCGTTACAAGGGCGTAACAGACTGGAGAAAAGACAAACAGACGGACAGGCAGATACCGTGTTGACTCCATAAGTCTCCTATTTTTTCCTTTCAGTACCGAAACATTGGAAAACATGCTCCAATCCATAACAAATTTAATTACATTTTAATCACTTTGATGTACTCGTAAATGCAATTACTTATAGTCGTTCAGAAAACTTAACTTTAAAAGTTCACTGAAAATGTGCGTTTCGATTTAAGAAAAAAAAATTGGAATTTTGTCGAAAAAAAAACGTATACACGGCACTAGGCGGGCTTCCTATAAATACCTACACAAAAAATGTAGGTGGTGTAATCCACTAACTACCATCAGCTTGATTTTATTCTTAATACCCTCTTATTATAATTTACCCATCCTTCCCGGTTCCCCGTCACCGATTTCTACTCATTAAGAGGAATATCTCCATTACGGTGCTCAGGCGGTAAATGCGCTTTGCACTGATATGCACATACGTATAGGTGGACTTTCCGTTTTTCATCTGCTTATTGATTCAAATTATATTATTTAACAGAAAACTGAAAAGAAACGATATATTACGCGTTATATGTACATATGTTTTATGTTCATGCGTATGAAATATGGAGCAGATATCAAAACCTACGAAGGTTGGCTTAATAGACTCGGCTGCTGGTACTGACCACTTACATATTTTATCGGGTTTACCTTCATTATTTCTCTGTTACAAACTAATTTTGAAACGTAATATGCCTTATGGACTACGGTATAAAAGTAGCACGAAACCGCTGCAGTTTACTTTCGGCCTATTTTTGGCGCTCATATTAAATACACCCACGCGAAACCCGAAAGCTTTGATGGAGCTCCTTCGGTTTCCTTGGTAACACACTGTTTGTTAAGTTTTTGATCCTCCGATTCGACCATATTAGCTTAATGCGGGGGATGTCTTCTTCTATACAATTGCTGATCTGAGGAGATCTTCGAAAAATGTTCTTCACTTTATTTTACATGAATTCTGGAATGAAACAATATTCAGTAATACTCTTTATCAACTATTTTACAAGGCCTGGCAAACGACGAATAGCAGTAGACCAGAAGGCAATACAGTGGGCAAGAAAATACAAATATTAATATAATTCAAAGGGATACGAGAAAAATAAGTTCGCAAATTAACATGCATTATATTTGTAGGTATATTGGTAGCCGGCCAGAAGTTCAATACCGAAATTTGCAGCCATAATCGTATACTTCAAATCATCCCTTCGAACCAATATGAATGAAATCTGATTTTTATTGCCCAAGAATGTTCCGATCAATTCACGAGAATGCCCACATGATTATACCCTATAATCCATCGCATATTTTTCACCCATAAGCATTTTTGAATAATAAACCAAAATCATCTATGAAATTCGGCAGGATTTCAAACTGGGTCGACCTAAATCCCAAACAAAAAGTGCTCGGAAATCTCATTATGTGAGAAATTCCTAAAATATTTTATAGCCTTACCACACACACACATGCTCTCTTCATGCTGTTGTATCACTAAAAATACCGAACACTTCTCTTCATAAATCTTTTGGATTCAATCCTTTAACCCCTTAGACCGTTCTTGTATATCCTCTAGCAAATGAATAGCATATTGAAAATATCAAAACGATGCCGATAAAATGTTATCCTGAAAAAGAAACATCTATACGTACGCATAGATATATAGGTACTAATGCATGCGGTGTGTACATATCCATATGTATATACATAACTATGTATATAATATATGTATATGGATGTATGTCCTGCAAGAACACACACAGCATAATAAATATAGGTAGTAAGAATATTCAACATTGTATATCGATTATTTTTGAAACTCAAATACAAGTGAACGTCATAATTCAGGTTCGAGGTCCTTCACCTTAAGGAATAACCCTATTGAAATTATTTCAAGTAAAGAAAAGCTCGGAAATCTTTACTTTGAGGTAGGTAATGAAAGGGATTGGCAAGGCATGCGAAGAAAATTTCTGTTCAACGGAATCGAAGATCCTATACTAGAGGAATACTTAAGAAATATGTGCTTCACCCATCCCTCAAGGGTTCAAAATGATATTTGCTAGCAAACATTTGCACACACTCACGTTTGCAATATACCTATAGAACATATTTTTTAATAACAAACCATAAATAACGAAGCTAGCTGGCATATCTTCGCCTTCCGCAAGAGATTCCTCTCAATGGAGCGAGATGATAAATTACTCCTGGAGACTTTTCTGTTCCGGATCGCTAGGCATTCTGGATTTACCCCGGAATAGGAGCAATGGACATGCTACACTAGAATAATCCAGATATGTTGTGCGAAGGAGAAGACGAAGACTTGTTTGGAGTAAGTAGGTAAGTTTTGTTTCTTGTGTGTGTGTGTGTGTGTGTATGAATGTTTATGGAACGGCAAAGGAATTGTTATTCTTCCAAGTGGCAATGAGTAAGTATTTTGGTGTGGCCGACTTAATCGACTTTGCCGTACTCAGTGAGCGTTGCAATAAATTACGTCTATTAAACAAAACCTAATCCCGTGTAGTAGAAAATCTGTACTAATTGAAACGTAACAATTATTTGGCAATTTTGTTTTTGTCATCCCTACGATTAGTACTTTTTGTATGAATTTAGAAAAGAATATTCATTACCTTAATAAATCGGTGGTACAATATGAATAACGTCTAGATTAACTAGTACTTAGAAAATGTTAAAAGAAATGTTTGATATGTGCGAATATAACAATTGCCGATAGGAACATATACGATAGGTTCCCGAAATGCACCTTCGCCTTGATACTACTGCCATTAAAGAGTTATAGCGGTTTTTCGGTTTTACAAATGCATTAAGATCCATTTTTTCTCTTTTCTTTCTGTTTATATCCTGCTGTTAAAAACAGGCTTGAGATGTGGTTGCAGCTGGTTAGAGCCATTGCACATACTACCCGATAGACTAGTCCTTTTTCCAGCAATGTTCGAACAGAGTACGTAGGTCCTTCAGTAGACAAGAGGAGCATGCAATTATTTCAAGAGCGCGCTTTCAGTCGAAAAGATGAGTTTTATTTTTAAGGTTAGAACAAAGATATTGAACAGTATGATCAATTATTTAATATTGTATTAAGATGGTTGATTCTTTGCAATTATTGCAATCACGCAAACTTTTTACAATTTATAATACACAATTAAAATACCCAAGCCAAAACGATACTTTTAAAGCAACCTTTTGGGTGCAAATAATTTCCTGAGATTCGAAAATTAATTGCCCCATTCGCCAGATTTGACGACAGTCGAATATAATACTTTTTTGGGTTATTTGAAAGTACGCATGAATGTGAGGAAGCTCAGGACAAAACCGAAGCTTAAGACTAACACTGATGCAGAAATTCGAGTGCTTCAGCCAACGCTTTTAAAAATTTGATGGAAAGTACTATAAATCGTGTCCATCATTGCCAAGCCGTAAATAGCGCTCTTTTTGCTTACGTTATTTGCATAACTAATGATTAGTAATTTTATTGTAGGAAATTTTATATTTAACATGTTTTATAAACCGAACAAAATTAAAATATATAAGTATATAAGCCATAATGCTATTAAAATCATAAACCTCATGCTGTCATTAGCCTACCGTAAAGTTTGAGATATGGAGAGTTACTTAGGAAAAAAAGATATCATAAAGAACATATATATGTATATACCTATGCATGCATAGCTACTATGGAGAACAAATGGGCCAAGCACTGGGACGATATTACCCAAATAAGACAGACAAAATAACTTCTGGCGAATTACAACGAGAAAAGAAGCAAAACCTGCCTAAAAGTTAGTAAAAATCGAGTTCGCATTTTGGCGATCATGTAAACGGTCCACTGCAGACTCAAGGAGCACTTTAGAAAACTGGGAATAGAGGGAGACGGACACTGCAGGGACTTCGCAGAATCTCCAGCGCACATTCTTATGGAATGCGAAGCACTGATCTACAAAAGAAGAAATCACCTAATTGCCTATCTCCCCAGAAATGGATTTACCTTGGCTGGATCCACTCAAGATAGCAGCTGGGCTCGAGGGAGTGCTCTAGAGCGAGTATATCATCGGCTAGAGCGGTAGTGTGAGGGGCACAATAGATCTTTTAAAGGTCGCAGTGCACTTGCACCTCACTAAAATTATATATCCATCTATCTATCTGCATGGTTACTACAAAACTAATAATCGAGTCGATTAAGCCAAATCCGACGGTCCATTGATTCGTCCGTCCGCCTGCATCTTACTTTTGAGACTTCAATTTTGAGCTAAGACGGCGAAATTTATGTATAAAGTTTCTAATATTCAAATCAGTGCAAGTTTTAAAATATTGAAATCAGTGCACGAGCACGCCACTAATTAAAAAATTATTTTTTTTTACTTTTTTTCTTGGTATCATAATAAATTGTATAAAGAATATATAGGTATGTAGTGATCGACTTTCGCTACAATCTGTCCATAGAACATATAAGCCCGCGACCACTACAAAATGCGTTTTCTTAAAAAAAAAAAATGAGGGGCCAATATTAAGAAAATACATATAAGCAGGAAGTTTTAATTACATAACGCCACGCGATGGAATAGGCTGTCATAGGATACGTTTCAGGCGAAGTTTTTTTTCATATCTTTGTAAAGTATTTCATTTTTGCTATGCTGTTTGACTTTTACTATGCTCAAAATTGTATACTAATGGTTTACTATTTTGGAATCCTGAAAATATTCTCTTGCATGTACCGTTGTTTGCAAATTCCGCACACACATATCGTTTTCATTCTGTGGCAAGCTTAGCGCGCGGCGCGTGTGTCGTGAATAAGCGTCCGAATAACTTTTTTGTTAATGAAAATAAGTATTCATTTTTAATAAAAGTGAACTAAAGTTGGACTGTTTTTTTTTTTTCATGAAAATAAAATAAAAATCCACCATATGATGTTTGTTTGAGTTTATTTGCGTTAAAGAGTGGGCCTAATGCATGGTGATGCATGCACGAATCCCTACGTTTTTTTTTTTTTTTTTTTAATATTAAATCTCAAAAATGTAAATTTTTCCAGAACAAACCTTGTTTCCTGGGCGATTTCCTTCCGAGAAATATTTTGTTTTCCTTAAAAATAAAAAAAGCGTGCACTGTAGGGTTAAGAAGGAAAAGAACTAAGGCTGTAACAAACCGTATGTATTCGTTACTTAGTACCGGGTATTTTATTTCATACCCAATTCCGAAACGATACTCCCCAAACAATATAGTTACTCGCATCATTTCGTTACTTTTGCATAAGTACCATATCCTAAGCATACGAGTATACCAAACGAAAACATCCACACAAAATGTACCGGGTATTTTATTTGATACCCAATACCGAAACGTTACTCCCCAAACAATATAGTTACTCGCATCATTTCGTTACTTTTGCATAAGTACCATATCCTAAGCATTCGAGTATACCAAACGAAAACATCTACACACAAATGATTTCGCATCCAAGAAGTAACGTTTCTGTTATCTTTTTTATGTGTGTACTGAAGTGTAATGGTGGTGTGAGTTGATAAATTTTTCTACTCATTTGGTTTAGTTTGTGTAGTGCGCGAACGCATAAGGCGACAAGTAAATCTTATTTTTGTTTTAATACAAATCGTCTGCCCAACAATTTAGGTGAGTTGTATTTATTTATATTTTTTTAATCAAACATTCTATGCAGAGGCTGAGTGTGTAAAATTGACTGATTGAAATTTGTTGGATAGATTTAAATTTCAGAATGGAAAGAAAACGCAGTAAACTGTGGAAATTAAATGAATTCTATTTTGTTTTTTTTTGTTGGCATATACATTTTTTTATCCTGTTGTTACTTTTTCCTATTTTGAGTAAAAAAAAAGTGAAACATCACCATTCACCAACATACTAGAAGTGTTTTATTTATAGCATTTGAAATTCAAAATTCAAATCAAACCGAAGGTACTAGCTTTTACAATAGTATTCATTGTATTGCGAAATACTTGTTTTAACAAAATGTGTTATACGTGATAAGCATATAAATCAAGCAAAAGCAAAAGTAACTAAAGTAACGAGTAACGATATTTTTGTAACGGGTACTCGGGCCTGAAGTAATACATACATACGGGTATTCATTTTGTCTCTACTTTTACAGCACTAAAAAGAACATATTTGTTACTCCGTTTTGCAATGTCACCTTAAAATAAGTCCATGACTGGGTCGCACGTACTTGCACCTACGCTTCCTTTGCAACTGTTTAGGATTTCAAATTAAGACAAGCACGATCAATAATAATGTAATTACCAGTATTGTCATTGAAAGCAAATTTTATTCCTTATTACTCCATCATTAATTTGAGCCTTACACGATCAATAATTATGGCATTACTTGCTTTAGTATTAATTGATTATTCGTGGAGAAGAAGTGTAATTTCTCATCAATTTCGACATTGCAAGTACGGAGTTGGCTGTTATGTGCGATACCTAATCTAGCCGTATGGCCTCCTATCTGTCAGTGTGCCGGGGTGATCGGTGTTATCCTGGCGATGTCTTTATGCGGTGTTTTAAGAAAGTTGACTGTTTTTACCTTCTTGTAGTTCAACCACATCTTTGTAGATATGACACAAGTTATCAGACTAGTCCATCTAAGGTTTGTTCTAATAAGAAAGTTTGAGGAGATTTGTGCCTTGACTACTCCCAGCAGAATGTGGACTATGTCAGGGTAACCTTGCATTAACCGTCTAGCGAGGGTAACTCATTTCGGCATTCTTGTACTAGCTTGGAGTTTATAGAAACTGAGGCAATGGCTTTAATAGCAGGTTGGCTATCAAAAAATAGTCGGTCAAGGATGCGGAAAGTCGCTTTAGTCTCGCGACTTAGCGATTTCCTCTCTTGGTCAGTGAGCTTGGGAAGAGATGGAGGAGCTGAACTGCACGTGGCTGTAGCGCTGTTCAGTTCGTCCGACAGCACGGAACACTCGCTGACGGAATCATCGATGCAGAGATTCTGCAGATGCTCTTCCACACGTGTAGTGCTTTTAGAGCTGCCGACGATGTCGCCTGTTTCCGGGTTTTTTTTGTTGAGGTCCGGCCTCAAGGTCTGGTTTTTTATTTTTGTTTGAAATGGTGGTCCCACGACTAGCTAGGGAAAAGGTGGTCAGTCTGCACAGAGCCCCGCATTATGCAGATAAGACAGTTGATACCAGAGCGTGCCCGCTGTCTCTGGATACACCGTTTGCGACTGAGCTATTTTTGGTTGTCCTGGGCCCTCAGCCAGGCTGATCCTCGGCACGGTACGGTTGACTCCTTGATCCAGCCCAGGGGGAAGAGTTGGGGGAGGGGTGGGGAAGAAGGATAGGAGAGACTAGGTAGGATGATTATCTTTTAGTTTTACTTCGAGCCTCTTCAAGTGAATCGCTCATCGTTGCGGCGATACCGCTTGGGACGTGACGGACTACGGGACAAGGTAGATAATCAAGTGATGGTTCACGCATGTAATGTAAAGACATATCACACTACAACTACACCTTCGGTTCAATCGATATTTGTTGGAAATATACTCGTATCTAAGAAGAAATCCTTAACTTACTACTTAATATTAAAACAAAAAAATCACCCGAAATGTATGGCATACGTACAAAAGACTTGAAACAAATTACAGAAATACTGGCACCTGTAATATCGCATCTCGTTAACCTGAGTTTGAACCAATCTCGCGTACTTGATAAGCTAAAAGTTGCAGTGGTTCGCCCATATTCAAACCAGGATCAAAAACGGAGGTCCTTAACTATAGACCTATTCCATCCTTCCAGCAACGATAAATTATTGGAAGAAGTCATGGCGAATAAATTAAAGGATTATCTGTGGCCTCAAGTGATAACCGCTTAAGTCGAGCTATGACGGAATCTACTTAAGGCTGCGCGGAGATGCTTCAATATTCACAGCTTATGGCATATATTTTTTACTTTCCTCTCTGCAGAGGTTACCGAGTTGTAAGCAAAGAAAGAAGACCGATATGGCAAAATCCCATACGTTTTTGGCAAAGCGGAAAATTTCTAACTCGTTTTCTGAGAAACTGTGAAAATCAACAGGCGATTATTGCTTGAGGCCACATTCATCATTAAGGATTTAGAAAACACACCTACACCGATCCCGCAGTATATCATTGAACTGTTTGTGTAGATCGTTATATCGAAATCCTTAATCATTTGTCCGTCTTGTCACTCTGTTCTTGTGGGAAATTATATGTCGAAACGTATTGCGAAATCAATTTGGAGATAACGAAATTTGTTGGAATCAATACGAGTTCTTTCGGTAGAGAATCCATAATATTAGTATGGTAAAAGGCGGCTTTACTATGAACAATAGTGCCGTGGATAGTATGTCCGCCGCTAACCGATTTGTGCAAGTTCAAGCTCCAGCTGGGAACAGAAATCGTCAGCCTTCCGAGTATAAAATTAAAAAACTAATAGCATCGAAGTTTTTCCAATCACTGCACAAAAAAAAGGTTCCTGTCGGTTGGTACAATGGACCGGAGTCTGAGTACCCTGGGATTTGGGTTTTTTGTGTTTTTTTTTTAAAGAAAGAAATGACTGTAGGGTTTCGCAGTCCAGCACCCAGACTTTCTAAGTCTGATCTCGCTATGCGCTTGTAATGTTTGTTATGTGATCTAAAGATGCAGGAAGAGCATATGAACTGACAGTATAGTGCCTGTGGTGCCTATACATGCTACTCTTTGTACCTTGTTAGGTTTAGATATTTTATACTGCTTTTTAAAGCCGCCCACCATACTACTGACTCTTATGTTAGGATATGACGTACTACGGCTGTGTGTATCCATATTTACTAAAGTAATTAGTAAACACCAAGAACCCAACAAAGTTGTGAGACACAGCGATAGCCAAATACTTGAGAAAATACTTTATTTGGTAGATAAACTAAACAGAAGATTTGAAGAACAAACAGACACATATAATAAAATATTTCAAAAATTCAAGCAATTACACAAATTTATCAAATACAAAGCGACCAAAGAATTAGTAAGAATAATGCACTTAAAATAGTAACTTAGAATGCAAATGGACTAATGCAGCACATTGAAGAGTTATTAGTTTTCCCAAATATGGAAAAAAAATGATATTTGCTTAATCACAGAAAGTCACCCAACCAGGTCAACTAACTTAAGTATACCTGGATATTGCTGCTATCATGCTATTCATCCAGCGGATAAGCGTTACTCGTAAAAGACTCAATCAAACACTACGAAGTTTCAAAAATTGAGGAAGAAAAAATACAAGCTACAACCATAAATGTACACGTATTAAACAAAATGAAAATTAAAGTATCTGCAATACACTGTCCACCAAAACATAATCTAAAAAAAGACGACTATATAAGATTTTTCCAAACTTTGGGAAGTTACTTTAATGCCAAAAGTCCCTTTTGGGGCTCAAGACTAACGAGCACTAAAGGTAGAGAGCTATATTCAGCAGGACGAGCATTCAATTGTGATTTCCATTCAAGCGCTATTCCAGCACACTGGCCGGTAGATCAGAATAAAATCCCAGACCTAATAAACTTCTATGTAACAAAGGGAATATCTGATAACCACATCTATGTAGAAAATAAAGATGTCGTCAGATCATTCTCCTGTTCTTATGACCATTAGTGTAAGTATACTGAAAACTGAAAGTCGACCACGTCTTATAACTCATAAAACAAAATTCAGACATAATCAGAAGATACCATAAGCCTACAAGTCCTGATAAAAACCTCATTTCAACTAGAAGAAGAAATTGAGCTATATAATCCAATTTCCAGCAAGCAGCATGTATAAGCACACCTATTTGCCAAAAAAAGAGGAACGCAGACATAACATATGCACATAAAGAATGCACACATATGCAGTTAAAAAATTAATCAGGGAAAAACGTGAAACTTGGCAAGGTTAGGTTAGGTTAGGTGTGTGGGCTGGCAGGGAGCGACGCTCTCTGCCACACTCAGGTCAGCGATGACCCATTGTGGTACCCATGGGGGAAAAGTGATCCCTTACCCAATGAAACTAAAAACTACTCAGTCACTTACTTCATTTCTGCATACAAACCACCCTGATGATTTGATGAAGTTCAACATCTTTTCCGTTGAAACGCCGGAGAGTTCCTCGAGATCCTGGAAGAAGAATTTACCGAGGAACTTTTTCCTGGAATGTTGAAGACTCGGGCAGTGGCACAGGAAGTAGGTTGTGTTTTCTTAAAAAACTTCCTCATCACCACAGCCTCTGCAGAGTTCCTCCTCCGTCAGGCGTAGTTTCTTCAAGTGGTACCGCAGAGTGTTGTGTCCCGTGATGATGCCCACGAGGGTGGAAAGGGATTTCCTATCTTTATGGATGATTCTCTCGGTCTTTGCTTTGTCGAAAGATGGCCATCGAAAGATGGCCATAGAAACTTGGCAAAGAATCCCAACACTTGTGAACAAGAAGATTTTTAACGCATTGTGCAATGAACTCAAGAGGTTTCTAAAAATTGTAGAGAACGAATCAGTTGGCAGATACTTAAATAATCTATCAGCTAATAGGAATATTCGCTTTAGAAAGCTGTCAAATCCTTAAAAAGCCAGCAAACTAAACACCGTCTATTAAACAAGAAAAAGGGTCTTCAGCAAAAAATGCCGAATAAAAGGCTAACCTCTTTGCAGATCACCTGCAGGAAACCTTCCAACCCTTTCCTAGACAAACAGCAGACGAAAACCTTTTTCTGCAGCCCAGAAATGATCACAGGAACATACTGCATGTAACATTACAAGAACTAAAATGTGAAATCAAAAGTAACATAAATGCAAAAAAAGCACCGGGGTATGATTTGATAACAGGACAGATATACAATATACATATACGCTATACATAAACTATTACATTTAATTAATGCAGCACTGAGGCTCAATTATGTTCCGATGCAATGGAAGGTGGCAGAACTAATAATGATAAGAAATCGTATAGACCGATTTCGCTCCTACCGGTAATATTAAAGCTATTTGAAAAACTGCTTTTGAAAAAACTCAAGGCAATAATAGAAGAAAGAAATCTTAAACCTTTACCAATTTGAGTTTAGAGAAAAACACTACTGTACAACAAAAAATACAAACTGTACAACAAGTGCATAGAATTACGAGTACAGTAGAAAAAGCACTTGAGAACAAAAATGTCAGTTCAGCCACGTAGCACAAGCATTTGATAAAGTCAGCTATGGAGGACTAGAGTTTAAACTGCAAAGGGATCTCCCCGAAGAATTCTGTTTGGGATGTTTTCCCCACACTATGCCATTCACGGCTGAAATCCCCCCGGAAGACTTTATGCCCTTGGCAGCATTGTCGGGAAATGGAGTTGAAAGCAGAGGTGGTTTAAGTTAAGGTTAAGGTCCCACAATCCGGCTTTCTTTGCTTTCCACCTTTCTTAAAAAAATCCAAAGGGTCGATTTTGCTGGCACACCCCATTTTTTTCGAATATTTGTCACAGGCGTAGAAGGCTACACATACTTTCTTTACCCTTTGTTTTATGTTTAGTTTTCAGTTCAGCTTATGATAGCACTGGGCGATAGAGATTGACCATTGAGGCGTGTATTTTTGGTTTTGGTGGTGAAGAGCATCAGTTCAATTTTACTCGAGTTGATGCAAGGCCACATTTTCTGGTCGAGGTGTTACCTTACTCAAGTACAATATTTTGCATGAATTCGGTTATCACGAAAAGAAACGATCCTGATACTAGTATCACCATGTCATCCGCATACCCTGTCTCCATGGGGGCAAGGTTCCAGGCAAAGGAGCCAGAGGAATAGAGGCACCCAAATGAATCTATTTCCTAAGACCGCCCATACGTGGTGAAGAACCACATCCTGCACGAGGTGTCCCTGCTGAATACGAAATATGGCGGATCTAAAGAGGAAAACTTGAAAAAACCCGTAATCCCAGGTGTGTAACAACCGTGCCTAAGGGATGAATGGCACTCCGTAAGTGTGTCTTATAACGGTGGACTCCGGAAACCAGGTGACATCCGGTTTAAATTAGCCCTCCCGTAGCATGGGGCTCTACCGCGGGTGAACTACCCTTCCCCTTATGAAAAAATCCCATGGATAATAATTTTAAAAATAACGATGAGGAATGCACTCCTCTTAACGTGCAAACCGGGGCCGCTTTGGGCCTCTCAGACTCTACAGAGAGGGCACTTGGTCCTACTGTGGAGTCTGAACTTATGGATGTCATAGCAGAGGACGTGGCTTCAAGTACCATCGACACCACCGACACCATAAATACGGAGGATGAAGAGACTCTCCTAGCATCACCTGGCTCTCCTGCAACGGTGATTGACGCTCATATTGAAGGCGTCAAAAGTCTCTTTTCAGAAAGGGTCAAGCTATCTGGAGCTGGACGCAAGACACTAAAAGAGTTTCTGAGGAAAGGACACAGCCTGGAGAAAGCTCGAGAGCTAGCGCAGACTCCACTAAACAGGCAAGAAGCCCCCTCAAAACGTCCAAGAGGTGACAGCGCTACACCACCAGACAACGCAGTGAAGAGGATAGCCACCACGTCAAAAGTTAGGCTCAGATCATCAAGCCCTGTAAAAATCTACAGGGACGCCGCCGTTGATATCGTCAAGATTGGTGTCTTACCACCAGACTTCCCGGGCACCATCTGGACTACAGACCAGCTCAGACGGGTACAGGACAAGGTACTGGACATCATCCTGCAGCAGAGGGAAAGCTCTACTAAACCGCAGTTCCTCGGTTGTACCTTCAAACCCGGCTGGCTTCTTTTCAGCTGTAAAAATAGAGCAACAGCGAACGAACTCAAGACAACAGTGCCCAAAATGAAGCCCTAGCAAAATGCACAGCTGAAAGCTGTGGACGAGGGAGAAGTTCCGTGTCCAGAAATTTTTGTCGGGTACTTTCCTGGTAAAGACTCGAACGAGCGTTTGTTGGGCCAAAACGAAGGGCTAAGAGTGGACGACTGGAGAGTGCTCAATAGAGTCGAACGAGCAGCCGTCGTTGAGATCACCGTGGCTCTGGATCCGGCATCAGCCTCACACCTCTCGAAAATCTGAGGTGAACTTAGTTACGGCTTCGGGTCCGTACAACTTCGCCGTAAACATAAAGAGCACCCAAGACCCACCGTAAACCAGACAGGCACGATAGTTTAAGAAAATCCTGCCAGCTCTTGTACGCATAGAGCTTATACCAGCGGCACTGAGGCCACACAGGGCCCCAGCACCAGCGCTGAAGCCACACGGGTCTCCAATACCAGAGCGGAGGCCACAGAGTGGCCCAGCACCATCGCTGAGGCGGTATCCGGAAACAAACGGCCGCCAGAAAGTACACCAGCTGGAGCTTCAAGCGCGCTACCGAAGCATACGCGCAACTCTCATCCACGTCCACCCTCGCCCCTCAGACCCAGACACACACCACGTCGAGAGATGGACTACACCCCTAGACATAGCGAAAGACGCTACATCCCTCTCTCTGGAAGGTTAAGGAAGTGGGAGAAAAGAAACCCCGAGGAAGCTGCGCTACTGAATAGCGGCAGGGTCAGAAAAACGGCCCAGCGGGACAGGAGGCGTAAACGGTATATGAGTCCTCCACCACTCATCAGAAGGCATTTCAAGTGCCTTCAAATAAACTTGCACCATGCTAGGGCAGCATCTTCCATGCTGAATAGACGGTTCATCAAGCTGTTGACTTGACACTGATGCCATTAAAAAGCTCCCAACGAAGAACCGTAAGTTAATTTATTCTGACTCGTGAAGTAATCCTAGGGCAGCAATTTTAATTAAAAATACTCATAATATATTTTTCATTACAGAGTTCATTACTAGGGACCTGGTGGCGATAGTGGCAGAAGTGCCGCTAACAAGTGGAACCACGAAGATTGTCTTCGCCTCCGCTTACTTTCCCGGGGACAAAGCCGAGGCACCGCCGAACGAGAGAGGGTACTTGATGGCTTACTGCCGTGCCAAAAAGTTACCCTGGATCCTCAGCTGTGACGCTAACGCCCATCACACCGCCTGAGGCAGTTCGGACATCAACAAAAGAGGTGAATCGCTTTTTGAATTTGTATGTACTAACAACATGGTGGTGGTAAATAGGGGAAACGTTCCTACTTTTACTAACATCATCCGCCAAGAGGTACTAGATTTCGCTTTGGCAAGCCCTTTTATAAACAATTTCATCACAAACTGGCACGTGTCTGATGAAGTCTCTATGTCGGGATCTCCATGAGTGACACGCTAAATTACAGGAACCCTACACACACTAATTGGGATTCCTATCGGTTTATCCTCGAGGCAAAACTAAATCGTGCTTTGAATCCTATACATACCATTCCAGAGTTGGAATTCGAGGCAGAACACCTTCGAAAAACCATTTCCGTCGCTTATGAAGGCAGTTGTGCCGAAACACAGAAAAGGACCAACAGCGATGCCCCCTGGTGAAATAAGCGTCTTGAGTCACTTAGGCGTGAAACTAGGAAGCTATTCAACAGAGCTAAAATCAATGGCGATTGGTGCCTTTACAAAGAAACTTTAACAAGTTATAACAAAGAACTTAGAAAATCTAAACGCGAATCTTGGAGAACTCACTGCGAACGTATCGAAAGCTCCCCACTGCGGCTCGCCTTCAAAAGGCCCTAGCCCAGAGTCACTCCAAGCATCTTGGCTCTCTAAAGAAACAAGATGGGGATTTCACCAACAGTCCGGAGGAAACCTGTCAAGCCTTACTTGATACCCACTTTCCAGGCTGTATATCGGATTGTGCTGTCTCTCCAGAACACCTGAGGAACGACGTTCTTATTGTTTCTACACGAGACTATAGCCTATCTGGTAAAATCTTTACTGCCAACCATATTAGATGGGCTCGATCTACCTTTAGCTCATTTAAATCACAGGGTATAGATGGCATATTTCCCTGTCTACTACAATAAGGAGCAAACCTGTTAATTCCTACACTTATAAGAATTTTCAGATCCAGCCTTACACTAGGCTACATACCAAAAAAGTTGGAAGGAGGTTAAGGTGGTCTTCATCCCAAAGGTGGCAAAGGAGGCGGAGCAATCGCCTAAATCCTTTCGACCCATTAGTCTCAGTTCCTTTCTCCTAAAAACGATGGAGAAAATTGTCGATCATCATATAAGGGAAAAGTTCCTTATACATGATCCTCTGCATGCAAACCAACTTATCAACCAGCCATTCATAGCTTAACATTATTGATTGAAAAATCATTAGCTGCCAGAGAAACAGCCCTATGTGCCTTCATTGATATACAGGGAGCATTCGACAACACTTCATATGAGGCTATCAAAAAGGCTATGATCAGGAAAAATATCGCTTCTCTGATCATAAACTGGATCCTAACCATGTTATGCAGCAGGAAGATAAGAATCGAGTGCGGAGGCTCGCATAAAATTATAACAGCTACCAGAGGTTGCCCATAGGGAGGAGTCCTCTCTCCCCTGCTCTGGACCTTAATTATTGACGAACTCCTAGAGCTACTTGAAAAATCGGGTTACAAAGTACAAGGATACGCAGACGACATTGTAATCAGCGTCAGAGGCAAATTTGAGGACATAATTTCTCAACTAATGCAAGGTGCCCTCAATTTAACTTCCGATTGGTGCAGGACAAAGGGACTTACCATCAACCCCGGAAAAACTATACTTGTACCCTTTTCCAGAAAAAGAAACCATACACTCAAATAATTTAGACTGGAAAACGTCAAAATCGACATATCCAAGGAAGGGAAATACCTAGGTGTTGTACTTGACAAGACGCTCACCTGGAATTCACACCTGAACAAGGTTACCGAGAAAGCGACAAGAGCAATGTTTATGTGCCAGCGCCTACATCGTAAAACTTGGGGGCTAAAACCCAAGATAATATATTGGACGTACAGTGTCATTATCAAACCCATGGTCACCTATGCATCGTTGGCTTGGTGGCCAAAAACCTTACAGGCCAAGACTCAGGAACAGTTGAATAAAATACATCGTCTAGCCTGTGTGAGTATCACAGGAGCAATAAGAACGTGCCCTGCGGCAGCAATGGGAGCAATGCTTAGCCTCACACCGTTTGCACCTTGCAGCATAAAAAAAAGCTATGCTGAGTGCTCTTAGGCTACCCAAGATCTCGGACCTCAAAATCCGCAACTTTACAGGCCATTTGAAGATTCTAGGTTATATTCAAAATGACCCTATTCTCAAAATCCCAGATACTATGATCAAGAAATACCGGTTCTCCAGGAAATTCAATGTGGTCATAGGGACCGCCACACATGGAGGAATGAAGGACTTGTAGTCTTACCAAACTCTCAAACTTGGTACACAGATGGTTCCAAATTGGAAAATGGTAGCACTGACGCAGCGGTTTATGGAACCAACCGGAAGTCCATGCGATCGAGCTCTGTGTACGAGAATGTCTGCGTAGAAGAGTCGAGGGTACTCGTATCTATATCCTCTCAGACAGCCAGGCAGCACTTATGGCTCTGAAATCGTACACGGTAGGATCAAAACTTGTATGGGACTGTCTAAACCTACTCGAAGATCTCGCATCGAAAAAAACAGTCAATGTGGCCTGGATACCAGGACACAAAGGCTTCGAGGGCAACGAACGGGCGGACTGCTTAGCGAGAAGAGGCGCTAGTCGCCCACTAGTCGGTCCTGAACCCTATTTTGGAGTCGCACGGAGTAGCGTTAACATAAAAATAAGGAAATGGGAAGATGATCATCATGCAGAGTACTGGGCCAAACTCAAGGGGCTAAGACAGGCAAAGAAGTTCATTAATCTCAACCGATGCAAGGCTTAAAAGCTACTCGATCTTAGGAAAGCAGACCTAAGATCCTTAACAGGCTACTTGACTGGTCATTGCCCACTCAGGTACCATCTGCACAAGATAGGAGTAGCAGATACAGACGAATGACGGCTATGTGGAGAGCAAAAAGAGACGGCAGAACATATTCTTTGTGAATGCCCCATGGCCGCAAGAAAAAGACTTCTCCATATCGGAAGCGCTTTATTAAGTCCCTCTGACTTCTGGAATATTGAGCCTGGAGCTTTGTTGAGGTTTATCAAGAGCCTTAACCAAGTTCTCAGCTAAACACCGGGCTGGCACAATAGATCTTATAGGTCGCAGTGCGTATAAGGCCCTAGTAAAGTAAAGTAAGTACCCTGTCTCCATATATGTAACCTTAAAATAATTTTATTCATGACTGTAACCCATATTAGAGATGAAATGACACCGCCCTGAGGTATTCCCCTACTGACAAACTTAGTTATATTATTTGAAATTATGTTTTTTGTATAATTCTAGTGCTAAGCATAGAAACAATCCAATAACCCTAGTAGTTTTCTATCCCTAGCTCCGTGAGGGACCCTAGAATTACTTCAGTATATTATAATGTAGAATAGATGATTCTGTAGATCTTCCTTTGTGGTATGCGTGCTGAGATTTGAAGAGAGATGTTGTATTTTTTCTCTAATACTTGGCAGAATGTTATCTAGGACGCGTTCGAGGGTCTTCAGTACAGATGAAGTTAAACTGATTGGCCTAAAATCTTTGGCGTTTTTATGACCACGCCTACCCTCCTCTCGATTAAAGACTACTTTCTCCCACCTGCATGAGTGGGGTACCTGATTATTTAATATGCAGCTTCTAAAAATCGATGTGTGGCACAGAATTGCTAATTCTTGCACTTTTGGCTGCATAATGAGTAAAATACCGTCCAGGCCCGGCGATTTATAAGAAGCGCAACTGTTTACGGCCTATGACATTTTTTCTTCGATAATCTTTTCACATGCGCCATCTTGCAGACATTGGGAGCTTCAGTAAACTCTGAGTCTTGCAGTGTCTTTGAGGGTGTCAATGGATTGGCAATATTCTATCCAGGACTGTTTATCAGCGGCTCTGATAGATTGTTTGTATACCCTAAGGCAGTCTCTGTAAGGCTGCCAGTATTTACGCCTGTATCAGATATTAAATGTCTCTCTAGTGAACTTTCTGAGGTTAGAGAGTTTTTTTGTTCCACCAAGGACTGAAGGTTTTCTTGTTCTTTTTGACTGGACATGAGACTTTGAACCCTTATAAGCTTTTTCGAAAGTCTTTACCTTTGTGTCGAGTTCTGCAGTTGAAATTATTTTCAAGTTGGGGGTTCTACGGAATTTTGATTCAACGACTTGAGCAAACTGTGTCCAGTCAATTTTTTGGGGTTTTTGAAAAGTTTAGGAGTCTCGATCCGAAGATTTATATTAAAAAAGATTCAATTATGGTCCGAGAAGGATTTTAGAATGGATACTTTCCAGTTTTTTACTTTCATATTATTATTATGAAGGTCAGTATATTTTTACTTTCGCATGTCTAGACTCTGCGCTGTCTTCATCGATCGAGAGGAGGAAAGATAGGATGTTGTTATGCGGTTTCTCAATCTTAATGACTCTCCAGTCATCCATTGGAACCGCAGCATTGTGGAGCTTGAGACAGTTGATCAGCTTATCACTGTCGATGGTCATATTTGGGAGCCCAATGCGGATTCTGGCTCGCCTCGGAGTGTTCCTAGCTAGCTTGAGCCTCAACCCGTCCCATGCGTCACATATCTTGTGAACGCAGTCGCTTAGACATTCCTAGGAGAGTGCGTCCTCGTACTGGATACCCTATACCGTCTTATGACTTCTGCTGACACAAAGCAGGGGAACGGTCTTCCCTGGTTATTTAACAGATGGTCCATGTCCATCTCGGAGGGCTTAACAGCCGTACAAAAAAACTTCAGCCACTGTCTTGCCGTTGGTAGAGAGATCACCTACCAGTGCAATTTATAGGTAATTTGTGACGACCTCACTGACAATTCATATCGTTTGGGGCTCCGAAGTAGATGAGTTGCCTAGTTTCGAGATGGATAGCTTAGCGACTTTGGTCCTTTGAGAATTGGGCTTCATAATCTCTTGCGAGTGGTTGCGCTTTGCTGCTTCGTTTTTCAGTGGTTGTGCTATGTTGCGGTAGTTGATGTACTCATCAACAATTTGCTCGTACTTTACTTTGTCCTCCAGGACCGGCATAGACACTGTGCCTTGGTAATCCTGGTAATCATTTTTTATTTTTTTTTTTTATTTCCCAAATTCCATATTACATCTGTCTTAACGACACACCTAGTAATTGTTATAAGAGATATAGGCGGGATATACTTTAAATTTTGAGGCCATTACCCTAACAGATTCTTATTGAACTACATTTGTATGTACAATATATTTTTTTGCAATAATGGTTTGTAATCTTACCCAGAATAAATATTGCTCTCCGGTATGCGGTTTTTCGGCGGTTGCTAGCTAACTTGCGTGTATTTACTGCGCGCTTTTGGGCACTGAGTCGAGTGTCCCGTTGCAGGTGTAGAGAATATAGAAGATTTTGGAAACATAGGTGTGCCTTGATCGGATCTCCTCTCAAAGGCCGCGCTTCTCACTACCGTAACCTGGCTGGAGGCGAGCAGTTCATCTTCCGATGTTTTTTTTTTTGATTTTCTTTTGTGTTTGTTTGTACGTATGATAACATATTGCATATTCATTTTTATTTTTAAATTTGGTTTCCACGAGTAGAAAGGAAAATCGGACGATCCCAGCAGCGCCGTTATACCAAGATATGGCGGAAATACGAAAGACCTTGCCTGTGCGTCTTTAGGAGTTTGTTAGAGTCTAGTCTACTCCCCAGCCCTGCATTCTTGGACCCTGTTTTGTGCGTTAAAGCGCTCACACCACTACTGAAATCAGCTACCTTGATCTAAAGGTCAGGAAACATATGTATAGAATTAAACTACTGGGGATATAGGAATCCTCTACAATGCTTCTTGGCCTTGACTTACCACATCTTGACATTGTACAAGACTACTGTGGTGGTTATTACCGGCTGGCACCCACGTGGAGGGTTAGGATAAGGATTTGTGTCTAACTATGCCCTTTGTTACTTTGAAAGGAAAGTTTTTCGAGTGATCTTTGGTCCTGTCTGCATAGACGGCGAGTGAAGAAGAATGTGATGACGACGTAGCCAGAAAAGTGTGAACTCTAACATAACTAGGTCATGTAGACTCGATGGAGCCACATTTTTCGGCCTGAAAAATCGTCGATTCCACCCTGGATGTAGATGGGGACCTAAACCGATTTGGCGTGTGCAACTGGAGGAAGCTAGCTCGTAATCGGACTGGCTGGAGAGGTTTGTTAGTTGAGGTAGTTTACTATTAACTACCGCACATCTAATCAAATAAGTCATCATTCGTTTAAAATTCGTAATTCGCAATCAAAATCTAACAACGCTTATGTTTGTATGTACGTCGTTGTCCCAGGAAAAATGGCATCAGAAAGTTAAATTTAATCATTCTAATATGAGCAGTACTAAAATGTAAATTTCTATGTGAATTTTCAAGAAAGACTTCCCATGAGGAAAGAAAGGAGCCCCTTAGAAAACATTTCCTTAAAGATCTGAGTGAACTGTTAACAATCGGGATGGTTTAGGCAGGAGTGCGGACACAAACAAGTACTAATTCATCCCGGAATATTTTGTTGTTTCTATTTTCAGCTTTGAAATTCCACTTCGAGGAACTCAATGGATCCACGAAGATCCGAGTGATCCTGTTCGAAGCACCTCTATACATTAACCTAATCTATATATCGATAGCCAAACGTAAGTAATATTTTGGTCTAAATTTTCGAGCCTTATCATAAACTTGGTGTAATAAAGGAAAATTTATAACTTATACTCTTTTATCATAACAAGTGTAAAATTCATGGCTAAGCGCGAAAATTTAAATAAATTCACATTGAAATCCGATTAAATCAAAATAGTTTTAACTAATGACAAGCCTTCTACGTATTTGCAATGTACATATGTATATTGTATTTATTTTGGAAGCAAATTCTGTCTTAGTCTAGAATGCACAGATATTATTCATTCAAACGACTTTGTAAGTCAATTAAATTTTCTGCAGAATTGTTTTCAAATATTGTAGATATAACACATCATACCCATATATTGAAACCGGTTTGATTTTGAAACAAAATGCGTCAGTCTACATTTTAACAATTCTGAATATATGTAATTTCGTAGATTTAAATCAAATTACGTCTATTGAATTGATTAAACTGCTTTTGTTGTATCTACAGGGTCATCATTTATCAATTATTGATAAAACAAATTATGGTTTATTAATTTAGAAATTAGAAACTGCATTCGTCTCTCGAATTCCGAACAACGAATATATGCAGATAGAAAGGACATGACGTATTGATTTCAATTGTGTTGAATGAAGTCTGTGTACATATTTTTATGAATTACATACATTCATATGTATGCACATACCAACTATGAATCCAACATTTTCGATTCCTTTACCAGGTAGAAATGCATCAGAAGTATGGTCTTTCCAAATGTTCTTTGAATACTTTTATTTATTTAGCGTATTTTATAAGTTCAAGCTCAAGTTCAAGTTTCATTTTATTACAATTACATAATGATACAATGAATATTACGTGTAATATTTTTTTGTAAGTGTACAATAAAATAAAAGACTTAGACTGTGGCATTGACGTCTGTCTGATGGACTCGGAATAAAATTACTTTCTGCAATATATTTTAATTAATGTTGAATTAGGAAAATGACTATCATATTTAATGTGTTTGTATCTAGTTTAGAAATATTGAGAGATAATGCTTCTTCTATAGGCCAATGCAGCTTTAAGGTACTTAAATAACGACTCCCAATTTTCACCGTTTAGTATCTTCTTTGTTTGCTCCATGGTTAATGATATTTTACCGAAATTGATAACTGTGAGCTCTTTATATATAGGACAAACAAATAGAAGACGAAAATTGTTTTCCTTGGAACGTAAATTGCATACGGTACAGAGGCTTGTAGAGGATTTCTTGTATGTCGAATCATTTTAATTAAGCATATCGCTCCTTGCTCTGCATATCAGGGATATCGCTCGTGTACTGAAAGTGTCATTAAAATAGTTATATACCAAATCATAGTTTAGGTCTGTAAGGTGTTAGGCTTTATAAATATAACAATACTAACAACTAACACTACCCTAAATGATGACTGTGACAAGCTGGATATTACTTATTAATATTATTTGTGTAGGGTTATTTTGCACTGCGACCTAATGGTCTATTGTGCCCCCTGCTAATACCTTGGGGAGGTTTGTTCCCTCGTTAGAGTCCCCTTCGTAATTGCAATTCCTGCGGAATTGTGTTTGAAGGTCATATGGTCTTACTTTGCCTTGGCGAGAATAGTTCACCTAAGAGCTCTTTCTCCAGACCAGTTTCTTTTAAGAATCTGAGAATGAGAAGTGGGTCCATGGTCGGCATATCCTCTTCTGATACTTGGTATTTGCCCAAGTATTTCAATCTTTTGTTGGTCAATGCCCCACAAGACTCCAGAAGGTGTTCCGGAGTCTCACATGACTCGTTGCAGAATCTGCAAAGGCCTTCATTTGTTATACCCAGTTTCCGTAGATGCTCCCTGAGTTTGAAGTACCCTGTTAGGAAGCCTGTTAGGATCCGTAGGTTATTCTTGCTAAGGCAGATGCAGGCTTCGAATCTTTTCCGGTTGTAACATCCCAGTAGTTTCTTAGCTTGCATCAGGCCTGTGGTGTTGTTCCAGGTTCTTGCCCTGTTTTCTCTCTCTAGTTTCCTGAATTTCTCGCGTATGGTGTGTTCCCCCCATTCCACAGAATGGTTCAGGTCCAATGAAGGGTTCTGCAGCCCCTTGCTTGCCAAGGCGTCTGCTGCTTCGTTACCTTTTATCCCGACGTGACCGGGTATCCAGTAAAGTGTAACTTTATTCAATTCATTAAGCTTGCATAGGCATTCCCACACAAGTTTTGACTTAATGGCATAGGAGTCAAGTGCTTTGATAGCTGCTTGGCTGTCTGACAGTATTGCTATGTCGCAGTTGCTGTATCCCTTTTCGAGATTGAGTTGGATGCATCTGTTTATAGCACATATTTCAGCTTAAAAGATGCTGGTGTACTTGCCCATAGGTTCTGAGTGCTTAAATTTAATAAATAAAAGGAACGGCCGTTATGTTGTAAGTTATAACGATGCAAGTTTCAAGTTCTTAACATGAGCTAAATATAATTTACACTATGACCTTAAGCACCTCATATGTATGTATATTTATATATGTGTGTATATCCAATCAGTAGTATCTCAATAGAGGGAAAGTTACCTTCTCCCTGTATACAAAGGGAAGAGTGATACGCGAATCTGTGTAACTACCATTCGATCAAGCTGATGTCACACACTATCAAGATCGTTGTGCGGGCATTAGGTGGCCGTATGCGAAAAATAATATGGCTATCTGAAGATCAGTGCGGGTTTGTCGCAGATAAATCAACCACAGATGCAATCCAAAGTATAAAGATCATAATGGAAAAAACATCGCGATTCCTTAAAGGACTTGCATATTATATTGGTTGACTTTAAAAAGGCATTCGACAGACAACCACTAGATCTGATATGGGTGGAGCTAAGAGATTGAGGTGTTCTAGAAATCTACGAGTATGTACAGATGATCATGGAAATGTACGAAGGAGCAAAGACAAGAGTCAGAGGCCCCGCTGGAGTAACCGAAGAGTTCCCAATCGAAGTCGGGGTGCACAAGGGAAGCGTTTTAAGTCCTTTGCTCATTATTACAGTCCTTGGTACATCGATTATTCTGTGCTGACGTTCAAGTCATCATAAGTGAGGATCCTACATCACTGGAACGAGCACTTGATGTGTGGGTGGAAATTTTGGAAGGAAATGGGTATCGCATTAGTTAAAAAAAACACAGAGAACTTATGCTGCCTGTTCTCTGATCCAGTCAGGCCTATTCCAGACATTTATTTGAATGGAACAGCGCTTCTCAAGTGCGAAAAGTTCAAATATCTGGGATCTATGATCAATAGCAAAGCAAACTGTGATGACGAAATCAACCATTGCGTAACGGTATGGTAGATGAAGTGGCGAGAAAACTCAGCAATCTTCAGTGACCGAAAAATGCCTCCTAAGTGAAGGAAGACAAAAAAAAACAAATATTTGGCGCAACAGCTCTTTAAAGTGCCAGGGCCTAGCTTCTCGCAACCAATCATGTTGTGTGCGTTATATTTTTCACACGAATGGAAGGGACCTACAGTTTAATGCCGACTCCGAACGGCGATTTGAGAAGCTTTTTTCATGACAACAATACTCTCGGATGTTTGTCAGACGCTCGCGAGAGGTGGGACCGTGAAAAAACTTTTTGGTATTTTCTGGGATTCGAACTTGGAACCTCATGCGTAGTGATCTGACACACTAACCACTTACGCCACGGCGCCCACGAAGGAAGACCCTTACACTGCAGTTGTGCGTCCAGCGCTCACATACGGTTCACAATGTTGGACGATGTATAAAAAGTATGAGAGTAAATTAACGGCAGCTGAGATGAAGTTGCTTCGCATGATAGCAGGAGTGACAAAGCTTGATCGAATAAGAACTTCGAAGATCCGTGGAAGCCTTCAGTCAAGGAAACCTTCTCACGATAGATAAAGCGCGACCGCTCAGCTGGTATTGCCACGTTCAAAGAGGAGATCATTTGAACCCTGTTAAAAATGCAATATCAATGAACGTTCCAAAGACATCTCAAAGGAAAGGCATTTGATTTGGCTCAGTAACGAAGTGATCCAAAATCGAGAGGCCTGCAGATATTTTCTGAGATCAAATAGGCGAATCCCACAGGCGGATCAGTAGAAATGCGGTGAAGTGGGAGGATTATGATCCCTTGTTTTCGGATCATAACCTCGCTGAAATAGGAAGAAGAAGACCCAATCAGTAGTATCCCGGTAATCGTGCCTAGACCTTCAAAGTGAAAAGTTGGCAATACTCTAAGACGTATACTTTCTAATCACTAATTTCGATGAAATTAAATATCCGTACAATGTTTGCCGTCATACATAACCGAGAGTTTGTACGAATTTGTAACTCATACGACCGTAATTCTTTATCGGTTTGTGTATATAACAACCGAGACGTACATAAAATATCTCCCGCAAAATTAAAGTGCACTAAGTTGCACTATTGGTTAAGGCCCAGGTTCACCCCAAACTGCAACGGCACTAAGTAAGTGAGAAAGTTTCACTGACAAGAATTTGTAAAACTAAAAGTATACATCTGCATACACATAATAGAGTGCCGTTATAAAGATACACAAAATACTAGTTTCAGATTATAATGAGATATATTCCTGGCTGCAGAATACAACAAATTCTGTTTGGTTTAAGTTCTAAATCCTTTGACGATGTTTAGGCAGTTAATACTAAAGCTACGAATATACTGGTGGGTGTACAAATATTTGAATTTCCAACATGGTAGCTTGGTAGTTCTTCCCAACATCTTAGACACAACTCCACGCATCTACCTTCATATGTATATAATAGCACGTCCATGCACATTGTAGGCTCATACAGCCCTCACTGGTAAGGACTAAGTTTCTAACGAAAAGTTTGATTACATTTCTGATAACACATAAATGGGTAGCTGCTGAAAGGTGGCAGACTTGAATGGAGCTTTTTTGTATCCTATTAAACTCCTTAAGTTATCCCATTTCGTATGAATTAATATTAAACAAAATATTTTCAATTACAAGTAACAAGACAGTGGAAAAGGGTCAGAAGGTAGGGGTAACAAAATTGGGTTGGACAGGCTGCGAAGTAATATTAATGTAATTTTTGAAAAATTTCCTCCCTGAACTTTGAGATAAGGATTCGTATGAAAATTTAAGGAAATTGTACGTTGCCTGTCGGAAGTCGAATTAAGGAAAAATAATTAAAAAGGGATTACGTTTTATGGTTTCAGTCAGAGTTGAGCGGAAGTAATGCAATTTGAATTTTGAGAGATTTTTATAATCAAATGTTTTAAAGCAAATGATTTCATTAATGCAAATCCATCGTAAATACATGTGTTGATTCTTGGTGTTAGCACATGCCCTTGCTGGTATTCAGTAGATATACATTTTACTGTACTAAGGTCTTGTACGCTCTGCGAACACAAAGATCTATTGTGCCAGTCCGGTGCTTAGCCGAGAACTGTGTTAAGGCTCTTGATAAAACTCAACAAATCTCCAGGCTCAATGTTCCAAAAGTCACAGGAGCTCAATAAAGCCCTCCCGAGGAGGAGAAGATTTTCCTTGCGGCCATGGAGCAATCACAAAGAATATGTTCTGCCGTCTCTTTTTGCTCTCCACATAGACGGCATACGTCTGTATCTGCTACTCCTATTTTGTGCAGATGGTACCTGAGTGGGAAATGATCAGCCAAGTAGCTTGTTAAGGATCCGTTTCGCAATTATTTCTAAAGCCCTCCCAGTTTGTTCTATTGCTAGTAAGTCTTGGAGGTCGTTTTTTCTTGATCAGCGCTTCTCCAAGTAATAAAATTACTGGCGAGTGATCAGAAGAGAGATCAAAACATTCTTTAATTGTAATAAACTTCTCGTAAATGCCTTTTGTAACAAAAAAAATCGATAAGATCGGGAATTTTTCCTGAATCGGTTGGCCAATAGGTCGGTTTTCCTGTCGAATGAAAACAGCAACCGAATTCATTTGCCACTTCATAGAGAATTTTTCCTTTGGAAGATGTACATCTTGAACCCCAGAAGGTGTGCTTCGCGTTGAAATCTCCACCAATAAGGAAATTTGAACCAATGGCATTGAAGACACGAAAGTAGTCGTCTTTTTCTAGTGGGTATCGCGGCGGACAGTAAACAGATGCTCTATTGTAGCTCAGGTGTTTGTTTTTAACCCTTACCACGCACAACTGAAGTTTTTCCAGCTCTATGCTTATATCGGCCGAATGTTCGATGTTAGTTTTAATGAATAAGGACGAACCGCCCCGCGCTCTATCAGAAGGATGATAGGCGTGATAACCAGCGTAGCCTCTTATCTTTATTTGCGATTCCCTTATTAGATATATATGTCGATATTTTCTCTTATTAGAAACATTTCTAATTCGTTAGATTTTTGTAAGAGTCCGTTTGCATTCCAAGTTACTATTTTAAGCAAAGAGTCCATATTTACTTAGATTTAGATTTATGGTTAGCCATACAAAAGCTTTCGACGTTACTGAGACGTTCGAGAATCCGTTTGTTAATTTCACATTGTTCCTCGAACTTAGCGTAGATGCAGTTCCGAGTTTCATTCAACGGATCAGAGGGTGGTCCATCGTTTCATTTGGTTGCTTTGACTGCAGCCTAAGAATGCGTCAGACGTACGGAGTTCGCTGGCTTATCCGAGGTTATTTTTCGTTCATATTTTAGTGGACGACTTTGACGTAAGTTTAACCGGCTAAGAAGGCTGATTGACTGTTTTAAGAGTCTGCACTGCTGATTCGAGCGTCCTTTCAGTCGGCTTGGGAATCAGTACAACTGGCTTACGAGCCAAGGAAGACTGCAACCAGTCATAGAATCAAATGAAAGGCGGACAAAATATTTAATGCCATTTGCAGATTTTTGAAACAATATTTTTCATGTTTTCTTGCACTGCATGTAGACGTTTGTGAAGCTTTAGATATTTAGATACTTAGATATTTATTTATTTAATTTATATCTCTTACAGTAGATTATAAAATCTTTGTTTTGTAGAGTGTTAAAAATACATTTAGATAAAATAATGAATTGATAATATAGGTACTTAATATAATTTAAAAGTTCACAAAGTAAATTAAAACAAAATTTTATGTAATATGTAACAAGATAAAATTTATAAAATAATAAGATTTAGAATTTTTGCTGCTGGTCATACCTATATATGGTATACAGGGTGGGCCAACTACAAGTTTTTTTTAAAAAATGCAATAAAATGAACAAAATGAATTTTTTCCATGTATTACTGATGTATTAATAAGAGCAAAAACTCCCATTAATTATGGAATGCAAAGCCGTTCAAGTGGCTGCCCCGGCTGCCCTCGCAGTAGCGCATTCTATCACTCCAATTTTCCAAGACCTTGTTGATGGTTTCGGGCTGTAGCTCGCGGATTGCTTGGATGATATTGGCCTTAAGTGCTTGAATCGTTTCCGGATTGTTGGCATAATATCGGTCCTTCATGGTTCCCCACAAAAAAAAGTCCAAAGGGGTCAAATCGCAGCTCCGAGGCGGCCAATTGACATCGCCAAGACGGCTGATAACATGATTTGGGAATTTGGTGCGCAAAAGACCGATTGTGGCATGGGCTGTGTGGCATGGCGCGCCATCCTGCGTGAACCAGAGGTCGTCCAAATCCATGTCTTCAATTTCAGTAAAAAAAAAGTCCTTAACATGGCTCTGTAACGCCCACCGTTGACCGAAACGTTGTTCCCAGCCTCATTTTCGACCAATGATGCCACCACTCCACAATCCGCACCAAACTGTCACTCTCTGTGGATGCATTGGCTTCTCTACAATAACGTGCGGGTTTTTCGAGCTCCAGATGTGGCAATTTTGTTTCTTAACGTAGCCGCCGAGATGAAAATGTGCCCCGTCAGAAAAGATGATTCTTCGCCCAAAATCGTTGTCCAATTCAAGCTGCTCTAAGGCCCAAACTGCGAAGCGATAACGAAGCGGATGGTCGTGCGCTTTCAATTGCTGAATCAATTGGACCTTGTAAGCCGAGTAATCCCAGATCTTTGTGCAGAATTCTCCTTAGGATAGTGCATGAAATGTTGAGCTGTTGAGATCGATGACGAGTTGATGTTCGTGAATTGAGTCTCACACTCTCGACTACAGCAGCCACATTCTTATCTGTGCGCACCGTACGACGACGGGGACCATGAGTGTTGTCCACTAGCATACCAGTCTCACGAACTTTTTGCACAAACTTGCGTACAGCAGGCGCTGTGGGTGCTTCATTTCGGCCAAAACTTCTTTTCAAAAAACGCACTGTTTGGGCTATACAGCACTCACTTTGGAAATATTTTTTTTTTTTTTTTGTCGGGATAGGAAACACTCGACTGGAGCACTCAGACACAACTGGTCCATTGTACTGCCAGAGAGCAAACCCTGATTTACCCATTTTACTGGAATTTCCTTGACTTTCGAAGAAAGCCAAGTAAGCACTTCAGTGATGAGGAGCTTACAGTACCAGCACTCACCACATCCGCACCGAAGATCTGCCACCTGATACGAGCAAAGGCCGGACACTCACAGAAATAATGTTCCGCGGTGTCGTCGCTCTCTCCACAAGCGTCGCAGATTGTAGTGTCACTTAAGCCTAACACGTTAAGGTGCTTGGCAAAAGCGAAGTGGCCTGTCAAGACGCCGATAAGTTGTCTACAGTCTTTTCTGCTGAGAGACAGCAAGAATGCCGCTGATTTCTTACAGACGTCTGGGAGCATGCGTTTAGTCAACCTGCAACCTGGAGAGTCATGCCACACACAATTGTGCTCGTGAGAGACCCAATCAGCAATGGAAGCCCTAACCGAAGACGCTGGAAGACCCAACGCGGGTTCGGGACCTGAGAAAGCCTCCTCTGAGCCTTGTCTAGCAATCTCATCGGAGATCTCGTTCCCCAAGATCCCAGTGTGACCTGGGACCCAGATAAGAGACAGAGAATTCAGCCTTGCGACCGAGTTCAAAGAGTTTTTGGTTTCACGAACTATTTTGGAAGTGGTTAAAGGGTTAAGCAAGGCCTTAAGCGCAGCCTGACTGTCACTACAGACACAAATGCTACGTCCCTTCCACCTGTTCTTCACAACATAGTTCATGGCCATTAGGATTGCATAAGTTTCCGCTTGGAAAACAGACGCATATTTGCCTAACGAGAAGTGAAGTCTAATGTTGTCGACTTCCACGAAGACCCCAGCGCCAGACCCTTGACTGGTTTTGGAACCATCCGTGAAAATACGACTACATTCCATTCCTGGCTCAGATTCTGACCGAAGCCAGTCCTGGACACAAGGAAAGTCGACTCTGAATTTGCGCATCAGCTGGAGTTCTGGTGTCATTGCATCAGACGGCATATCCATTAGACAGGAGTCGTAAGATAAGTGTCGCGCAAGTTCATCAAAGTTCCAGTGTGGAGTATACCAAAAACCGCCCCGCCTAAGACGATGGATGGCTTTGATAGTGCAACCCATGATATAAGTATCAAGGGGAGGTAAGTTCAGCAAAGCGTCTAGAGCAGAGCCAGGCGTACTCGGGAAAGCTCCTGAGCAGCCGAGACAAGCCGTTCTTTGGAGTTTCGAGCAAAAAGCAACCACATATTTACGCGAGAGCCCCTTCCACCAAACAACCGACGCATATGCGAGGAATGGTCTTATCATAGCCGTGTAGATCCAGAGAACCTTATTCGGTGATAAGCCCCAAGTCTTGCCAAAAGCACCCTTACACTGCCAGAAGACTGAGAGCGCCTTGGATGTTTTCGACTCGACGTGTTTAGACCAATGAAGTTTCTTATCTAGAATCACTCCCAGATATTTGGCTTCATTGGAAATGCGAATGGTGACGCCTTTTAGTACTGGCTGAGTCAGACCGGTCAAAATCGTCCTTCTCGTAAAAAGAACAACCTCAGTCTTAAGAGGATTCACCGAAAGCCCACTGCTAGTACACCATTCATCGATCATGTCCAGCGCCGCCTGTGCGTTAGCACAGACCGTCGCCAGGCATGGCCCGACAGAAAGTACGGTGACACTTTGGAAATAACTTTTCAATATTTCCCAATACTGTTCAAGCATAAACCGACTCATTTCGTTCCGCGGAGATATGGTACTGACTTTCTGTCAAGATTTCGAGCGGAAAACAGCTGTCAGTGTCTAAATAACCTATGGTTTAAAATGAAATCACTAGATGGCCCACCCGTTACTTAACCTTCCAACCGCACACTGGGGTATGAGATACTCCACACAGATTTCAATACTGTCCCGTTAAAATTGTTTCCTATGCATGCCATGCCTATGTATATTCAATTTTAAACTCTCTGTAGTAGCAGGCTATGGTGTTCAGTTCAGTTTACGTCCTTCTATTTACAAAAACTTGTTGTTTCCTTTCAGAGAGGTATGTCAAAAGTAATCTACTTATAAGCAAACGCGGAGAAATTAAATATATTTTACAACTTTTTTATCAACAGCCACTTTTTTCACAGTTCTCTTCTACTTATTAACATCAAAGAGGTGCACGTTTAAAACTTCAGTTTGTCAAAGAAAACTTTTCGAACTGTCCGCCAGTCATCACACCAAACCCCACCTGACTAATTAGGATGTTTTGTTGTCTACTCATAAATACCGCTATTTTTCGCAAAATCATAAATTGCTTTGTCTTCCTTAAGTGGTTATATTTTAATTAAAAACAACGAATGAGCATCGTCGTGAACAAAGCGCATACAAATTTCATTAATTCACATAAAACCCTTCAGCGAGCAATTTCGCCCGCTTGAAACAAGGTGGCACTAATACTATGGCTCCAAAGTAGGTTGGGTAGGGAGCCACTATGCCTGATAGAATGGCGCGAAAGAGATTATGACCGTGATGGCGATGATGAAAGGAAGCGTTGTTGGTAGTTCTAGCAGCGAGGGAATATCACGGGAGAAGGCAAACGTGCCAGTTATAGACAGAACGACAGTGAAGAGTACTTGGACAAAGAAACTTTTGTTTTCGGCTAGTCGAAGAGCCATGAGATAGTTCCGGTATAAGTTTATTGTTCTACTTGGTTTGGGTGCATTTTATGAAAGACCTTTTGTTGTTTATTCATGATTGATGGCGTTTTAAATGACTCAGATAAATATTGATTTTCACCGAATCGATTGGAAAAGCAAAAGCAGGATGGGTACAAGTACGTAACTGAAGAGAAAGCGTTATACTTAGTTACTTCTGCAAAATGGTTTCATTTAGCGTGACATAAATTTGAAAAGTAATTGTACCATTGCATGATTTTCATGCTCTGCAATCAGCCCTAAAATCTGTATCTTACCAAGCAACAGGCTATTATTAAATGATATACAACCGGATTGGAAATCAAGTGTTAAGTATCTTGGGGTGCACCTTGACAAATCATTAACGTTTAGCTCTCATATCCAAGAAACCATTAAAAAAGTTAATATTACAATTAAAATGCTGTATCCATTTATTAACCGAAGATCAAAAATGAGTAATGAAAACAAACTCATTATCTTTAAAGCAATCTTCCAATCAATAATCTTCTATGGATCTCCAGTTTGGGGCAAATGTGCAAATAGTCACCTCCGCAGATTACAAGTAACACAAAACAAACTATTGAAAATGATTTTAAACTTGCCTTGGCATTTTTCGACACGTAGTGCCGATCTGATCAAGTTAAAGCGTACACAAATCAGCTGCGTTGTCGGTGTTCTCACTGGACACTGTCTTATAGGCCAACACGCCAAAAGACTTGGTCTCTTCTCCAACGACTTTTGCAGAAGCTGTAGGGACGAGGAGGAGGAGGAAACCATCCTTCACCTCCTATGCACATGTCCAGCCCTGTCGCATAAAAGAATGCTCCATCTAGGGTCCCCCTTCCTTGACGACCTCTGCGATCTGGCGTCCTTGGACGTCATGAGCATCCATCGCTTTGTCAAAAGCTCCGGTTGGTTTTGTTAGTCCCTGAGTGGCCTAATGGTTTGATCCATGGTATCACAAAGGGCCGTCACTGGTCTAAGTGTGTTTCATTTCATTTTTAATGCATTTTATTAATTCAATTCATTATTTCTTACGTGCTAACAAAAACGCTTAAAACTAGCGTAATTAACTTAACTATCTTATTCTAACTTACTGGCCCCATGCGGGCGCTCTAAGCTAAACTTAACACTTAACCTATGTCTTTCGACGTAACCTAACTAAATTTATTTATTACTACTTAACTAATTAACAAATTAAGAACTAAGAAAAAAAAATGTTTGTTTTATAAAAACTTAGTATATGGACTGTTTTTTGTACTATTAACTATTAGATAAAACTTATAAACTAACTTAAAAAATAAACTTATGCTAACTTATCTACGAAGTGTAATTAAATACACTCTTTTTTTTTTTAGCCAAGTGCTGTGCTTTATTTTTTGTTTTTTGTTTTTTTTTTTTTTTTTAAGCCAAATGCTGTGCTATTTTTATTTATTTTTTTTTTTTTTTATTTTTTATTTTTTTTTTAATATTAGATAAACTTAAGACTACCTTAAAAACTATGTAAGCCGGCCATGGCTATTATATAATAATAAAACACGACCCGCTCTGTCCCGTTACAGGCTATCCCGGATTAGGGGAAAACGACGACGGCGTTCCCTCTTCTTCTTTAAGCCACCAAAATTGGTCATGCTGCCTACTAACGTCTTCAATGTCGCGGTTGGAAACCGCCCTACTGTACCGGAGACGCTCGTCACTACTCTGTGCGACGTCTCGGTCGTAGTTGAGTCGCCTATCCACAACTGTTCTGGCGACGTGGAAGATTAGCGGCACCGCTAACTTATCCTGGATCAGACCTCTCTGATCAAGGTATAGGAATGCTTCTGGTGGGATAAAGCCATTAAGGCGCACACTCTCGTGATAGAGATTGTTGGGGTAATAAGCTCCAAAGATCAGGCTATTCATCGAAGTCATTGCTCTTGCAATGTGCCTTCGAATCATCGTGATCAAGAAATTATCCACTCTGATCAGATTCGCCCTGTTGTACAGGACCTCATTAGGATAGAATTTTATGTACTCAGACTCTGGTGTTCTGTACAAACGAAGGCAAGCCCTCTCAAACACCCGCATCTTTTCCGATAAGCTTGGCCCCACGTTGAACCACACGGGACATCCATATGCGAGCATAGGCCGAATGAGGGCCATGTAGCAGATTACCTTCACCCTTGCATCGAGTTGGCTGCTATAAAACAGTCTCTTTGTAAGAGCGAAAGCAACTTTGGCTCTGGTCAGAGCAGCATCTATATGTTTGTTAAAATATAGATATTGATCTAGCCAGACCCCAAGGTATCTGACTACACTTCGACTCGCAAGTGGCTGTCCGTGCTGTCCCACGATAGAGAACTTTCGCCAATTCTTTCTGGTGTCCCTAGAGGCCCCAGACAACGGCGTTCTGAACAGGATGGTCTCCGACTTCTGAAAGTTAATCTTCAACTTCCAGTTGTCGCAGTATCTCTTGATCTTATCGAAGTCACGCTGCAAGAGTATTGCAATTACCTCAATCTTAGGCCCTGATCTGTACGCGACCAAATCGTCTGCGTACGCTATGGCATGGTGAAGTGAACCTATGAGATCGCTCGTGTAAAGGATCGGCGAATTAACCGCGCCCTGTTGCAGACCATTTTTTACTTCAAAAATTTCAGCAGACGTCACATTGCCATTCTTCACAATGAACTTCTTACCGGTGAGCATGTCATAAAGTATGTACAGCAGTGGTTTACTTATGCCTAGCCTGCTCAACTTGTAAAAGAGTCCCTCTAACCATACGGTATCGAAGGCCTTCTCCAAGTCAATCAGGCAGGCACCCGTGCATTGCTTCTTGCTTTTGTTCCATTGGATATCCGATACCAGTTTAGACGCCGCATGTATTGTATCATGCCCCGCCTTGAAACCGAATTGATTATCCGGAATGATGTGCATGTCCTCAACCCACTTAGTCAGGGCTCTATGAATAACTTTTTCGAATACCTTGCTGATGTTCGGAAGTAGACTTATCGACCGGAGATTGGAACTATCTTTATCCCTTTTGGGAATGGGCTGCACCACCGCTGTTTTCCAATGCGCTGGATAATGGGCATAATTCATTGCATTATTAAACAGGATGGTGTAAATGTTCACCGCTTCTGGAGGAAGATGTCTAAGCACAATGTTGGGTATACCATCGATTCCCACGGATTTCTTTTTCCTCAGTGATTCGAAGATCGCTTGGAGCTCTGCCTTCGAAATGAACGGGGGATGTACCCTTTCATCGGCGACGGCATTGTTTGCCATATATCTTTCATTGAACACGGTGAAACCAGTGTTCTCAGATCGCCAGTGCTCCATGTCATTTCGAAGGAAGAAGTTGTGCACAAGGACCCGATTCTCCAGGTCGTGGTTCGGGCAAACACTATCATTCACCTTATACACGTCCTGGAAGGTCGCTCCTATAGCCTCTACCTTCTCCTGCGGATCTTCGATCACAAAGAAATTGTCATCCTCCGCTGCGTTATGTGGATCTATACCTGCTGTCACTAGTATTTGTACATTGTTCGTAGTTCGGGGGATGTTAAGACGCGGAAGATCGTTTTGATTATTCCCCCGAAAGATCTTGTTTATTTTCGGGAACATACTCGGGTTGTTGGATTTTACAGCCCGAATTTTCCTGTCCCAGTGCAAATTTACAGAAAGTCTGTAATTTTCTTTAATTAATTGTGAGAGGTTTTTAATCAACGACTTCAGCGTCCTAACCTCCTCCGAGTTCTGTCTGTCAGTAAACTGTCTGTACAAGGTTTTTAATCTCGACAGCAGTCTACTTTTATGTTCGTGCAGTGCGTCAATCGTTGTATTGCGGTATATGTCCACGTTGTCAGTGTGTTGATACCGAGGTATCGTACTGTCCATCGTTCGTTTTATTGTCTCGTCCATTTGTTTTAGATATCTATCAATCTCCTCGTTTGACAGATTCCTATTAGGCGGTAGGTTGAGCAAGTTCGAGGAGAGTGCTCTTGTCAACTGTCTGGAGAAGCGAGTCCAACGCGTTCTACTGTAATTGTAGGCGTGCAATTGGACAAACTCCTCCAATTCCGCAATTTCGTTGGGAATAGTTATTTCGGCACTGAGTCCGCAATGGTCACTGTCATACACAAAAGTGTGTAAGCAGTTTATTGTTTGTCGGTCCATGTCGGTCAGTTGTAACCGTACGTCGAACAGCATTAGATCCAGATAAGATCCGCTTCTAGGATACGACGGACTATCCGTCGCTTTTAAATCTAGTCGATACTCAACACTGTACCGACCCCACCAATTGAATAGTAGGTTCCCTCTAGAATTTGGTGTGTTATTTCCCCAATCTCTATGTTTGGCATTTAAATCACCGGCTAAAATGTAAAAGTTCTCTTCCGACTCCAGCCTAAGTATTCGAAAAAGTGTCTCGAGCGCTGAAATAAAACAAGTGGATTGAGTAGCTTCAGGAGCATAGACTGCGACCATATACATCCTCTTTCCACTATGGAGAGGGATATACACGATACATACTTCCAGCTCCTGGAATCTACGCACTTCACCGCAGTACACTACTTTATATCGTAACTCTTTTCTAATGAAGATTGCAACACCTCCTCCTTGTACTGAGTTGGGTCGGTCTCTTCTTATCATATTATAACTACTGTGCCTCAACTTGTGTTTCTGGGATAGCTTAGTTTCGCTAACCAAAAGCACATCGGGAGAATGGTCCTCAAGCAACTTGAAAAGTACGGTTCTACGTTCGATCCTAATCAGTGAATTCACATTCACCGCAAGGATCTTTAAGGGTTGCTCCGCCATGTTCGTACCCATTACGATTGGTGGTGCATTAGGCCCGGCAGAAGCGCGTAGATCTGATCCACCCGCGTCGCCTGCTCCTGAATTTGTCGCTGAAGTTGACCCATCTGCCCCTGGATAGAGAGCAAGATAGCCAACAAATCAGGTTCAGCCTCCGGTGCTCTCGGCTTTGGGGCCTGCGAAACAACCTTCGGCTGTGACTGTACCGTATTCCCCCGGCCTGACGCCATTTGGGCGTAGGTCACTTGGGGAGTGACGGATTGTGCAGGAACACTTGGAACGGGCGGACGCTTCACTTCCACATTCTGCTGACGAGCCAGATTTACTTTTTTAATATACTGAAACTTAGGGCAACCCCGATAGTTTGCGGTGTGCCCCGTGTTCCTACATAATGCGCACGAAAGTTGACTTTTTTCAGTCGCGCCGTCCTTGCCTAGCGCGCATTCCTCTGCTTTGTGGTCTTTTCCACATTTCACGCATCGAGGCTGCATATCGCAGTTCGACGCGGCGTGCCCAAACCTCTGGCAGCTAACGCATTGTATCATGCCTTCGCTCCTCTTTACTTTTTCCCAGGTGACAACCTGGTAGTCTAGGACTTTGATACTCCTTAGACCATCCAGTTTGCTGTTGAGTGAGAGCTGAACCAGGAAGAACGGTAATTTCCCCTTCGGGGTGAAGGAGAAGAACTCCGTCGTCGATTCCCTCAATCGATTTTTAATTCTGTGGTACTGCTCCACTGTGTTGCAGTGGATAGCGTGCCTGTCTACACTTAGTCGTTTGATATAAAAAATTGTTCCCTATGGCCGACTTACATAGTTCGATGGTGTCCTTAAGCTCCATCTTGAAGGTGTTAATCGGCGGCACCCTCTTCTTTGTCTTCTGCTGCGACTGTTGCTGCTGCTGTTGCTGCTGCTGCTGTTGCTGCTGCTGTTGTTGCTGCTGCGGTTGTTGCTGCTGCTGTTGTTGCTACTGCTGATGTTATTTTTGCTGCTGTAGTTTCGGCTGCTGTTTTTGCAGCTGTTGTAGTTGCTGCTGTTGCTGCGGCTGCTGTTGCTGCGGCTGCTGTTGCTGTAGCTTCGGCTTAGGCTGCCGTTGGGCCTTTAGCTGTATGTGCTGTTGGTGCGGCTGTTGTTGCGGCTGTTGTTTTTGCTGTGCTGACGTTGCGGCCGTTCAGTTTGCTGCTGCTGTTGTGGTTGTTGCTCTTGTTGTTGTTGGATCTGCTGGAGCTCCAGCTGTCGCTCCTTCTCCCTTCTGGCGGCTTGCTTGGCCTTGATGGCATTAACCCTCTCGTGGAGCTGCCTGATGGTCTCGGTCAGGCTGTCTACTTCTTCCTCTTCATCATCTGACTCTGAGGTTGCTAGATCAGCAAAGCTGTTATTTCCTGCGCTGAACCGACCTTCTCCACCGTCAGTTCGGATCTTTAAGCTTTTTGTTTTCCCGGCTGCGATTGTATTTTTCGTTAGCGCGCCTCCCTTTACTCCGACCGGCAGCCTTTCGGTTGAAGCTGACAGAGAGACGCGCTTTACCAGATTGGGAGTCGGCCTTAACATCCTCCTCCGCTTAGAATTGCCATCAGCCAACCCTGTGGCCAGATGGTCTGATGACACAACTTCCTCATCGGCTGATGTTGTTTGGTCCGCTGATCCCGTAACTGGGAGAGCGAACCGCTCATCAGTCTCCATCGCCTGATCTTGTTTACTACAAGACGCAATTCACCGCTTTGAGTTAGTTTTTAATGAAAAATAAAAAAACTTTTAGCCCTGGCCAGCGACGCTGGCTTGGTTCGCTGACAACAGTACCACTAGGCTAATTTGCCTTATAAAACACTTTGTCCAACTGTCTTCTTAAACGAGTCACTGATACTTTAAGCGAAGCCGAAACACGTCTAATCTTCGCGAGGGTCTGTGAACGACTACCTGGTCTAAGTGTGTCTGCACTCTCGTGTGGACAGCCAACCTAACCTAACCTAACCTATACTTGTTGTTGTGAATATGTATGTAGCTTTGCACATTTGCATAAGCCGAATCTGAAGAATTCGGACAATAGTCTAATCTACATAAAAATGATGTGTATCCAATAAACGTATGTGGGTCGACACATTTGGACCACGTACGCAGCTTTTATGTCGTACTCTTCATTGGCGCCACGGGTAGATAATTATGCGGTTTTTACATTCCGTCTAATCTTCGCTTAAATTCCCTAATGGGAATTTCCACCAGAGTACATACAAACCATCAAGCAGGTATAACAAAAAAGGAAACCGAAGAATAAGAAAAGACGAAGGGTACCATGTCCATTTCCCTTATGCCAGCCAGTCGGCATAAAAAAATAGCGAAGATGAGAATAAAAAAAAAAATAAAAATATTGCCTCCATTGAGTACATTCGTGATCATAATCAACAAAAAATTAAGTAAATTCTAAATTTTGTAAAAGATATTTTTGATTGGATCTCAGCTGCTGGATAGCGGATCACGATGAAACATACAGCATTTTTAATTAGGCTCTAGGCAATGCAACTGCCGTAACCCCAATAAATTTCGTGAATGCAACTACGAAAACCCCGTTAAATTTCGTGGAGTCATTTTTGCGTGAAGCCTGTACAAATACACATACAGACAGGATATTTGAAGTTTTATTATACACTAGTTTCGCGTGTATAAATGGGTGGCTTTGGGTGGTGCTTTGGCTATCGAACACGGGCAACGATCGGACTCTGGAACGTTAAGACCCTCCTGGACTCACTCTCACTTACAGCGCCAGATTCCTCCAAATGGAATGCGAATTCGCACGGTATAAAATCAACATCTTAGTCATTGAACGAACGCTATTTAAGCATTACACCTGCCACAAGATCAGTTGGGTATCAACTGATAGGCAGCGCATTAAACGCTTCTTTAGATATGATAGTTCATATACGCCTTCGTACTGCATCCGTCATCAGCATCCGTTCAAACTTACTTATCATCACCAGGTTTATCAACTCACTGGCTTAAATGTCTGAAGAAGCTGCGAGTACGTGCGACAGTAGGACTATTTATAACATCACTAAGGAGCTCATTGGTGGTCGGAACTCCAAACAACACCCAGTGAAGAGTCTAGACGGTAACCTTCTGATTTCCGATGCGAACCACCTCATTAGATGGGGAGAACATTTTGCTACAGTGCTAAGTGACTTAGACGATGGCGGTATGATCCCAAATTCGAATGAGCACTCCGAAGCAACAATATCGATTTTGGACGGCAAAAGAGAAAAGAAATGATGGAATATTGAGGTAGTAATCAGAGAAGTTAATTTTTTTTTTAATTTCACTCATTGCTTTAGAAATAAGTCACTTTTGAATAAATAGGCAAACACAGTATTCACTATACTTCGATCCAAATTGAATTGAGAAGAAACATTAAGCATTAACTGCGCCTAAACATATTTAGAACAAGTCTAACGATTTATGCTCGTATCTACTTTAATCGAAAATAATCTTAATTCAGCTACGAAAAAGTGATAATATGGTATATCCGTATAGGTACTTCGATGAATTTGCCTCAGGAAGTATATAAAGTGTTTGCTAAGCTTTATTCAAGAGACTTGAGTTTATATAAGACTGACAGTAAAGAATCGAGAGCTTGAATTGTTGACAACCGCAATATCATCCAGGCAGCGTAAAAAACGAACACGTCAATTATGTACAATATTAAAAAATTACCATTCCTCCAAACTGGTGTCAATGTTAAAATTGGTTATAAGTACTTTATAAACAGTAATGAGATTTTACGGAAAAGGGATCCCTGTGTATTTAATTATGTATCTCCCACACGAACACATGCCGTGATAACAGAAGCGTCTAGGAATAATATAAAATGTTAATTTTTATTAATGAATGAAAAATGACAGAGTCAACAGAAAGCCATTTCCCAATTTGTCGAATACACTAGGCAAACACACTTAATTACAGCAATATGGGATGACGTTGACGACAACGCCGAAGCAAACTTCAAGGACGACATTCGCTCAAAGTTTGTTAACATTAAATTTGTTCTGTGTTTAGTTTAGTCTACCGGGAATGTCAAAAGTCAACATTCATCCTGTCGTCCATCATGTGTCCTGTCAACAATGTCGACAAATTTTCGATGGGAATCTTCTTATACTTGTTAGTCACATGTTTGACTTGCCATTATCCAGTGGGCCCGGCGACATAAAAAAATTGATGTTGTTTGGTCTTTTCGTCTTTTCGTCTTCTGGTTCCTAGCTTTCCTTTTTTCCATGTAATTTTGCTCTTAGATATTTCTGGGGACAGCTTTACACCGCACCACATGGTACTCTGTCATCGGAATATGTATTTTTTTCTATTTGACAACGTAATGATATCATGCCGATGTTTGCCTCCCCTTCAAATGACAAATTGCACAAATTCGCTAATTTGCTGTAATGTCAGATTTTTTCTTCTTTGCTCTCGCACGTAATGGATGACTTGAGAAAAATACGAGGATGTTCATCTCGGGCTAAGATGAGGAGACAAATAGGAACCTATTAGGTCTATTAGAGGGGAAGCTATATTTTGATAGATGTGAAGAATTTGGGTGGATGTATTATGATGGATTTAGGGAGTTATGATGGCTTGTAAACGAAAGTCAGGTGCTAATTAGGTAGAAGATCTTTAGTGATACGATTTATAGCCAAGCCTCCAATTTAACAAGGACTTATTGTGATGGTCCTTAATAGCGGAGGCGTTAATCAATTGTTAACAAATATTTAGTCATACAATATATAACTAATGAAATGTAGTAGACAATACCTCAACATTACTTACGTATTAATGCAGTAGTAATTTATTACTGCCTCATGCGTAGATAGATAAAGCTTTATTGAAGTGGAAGTTATATTTATGGAGATGTAGTATACCTTCATTATAACAGTATGTATTATATTTGTAGACCTTGGTTTGTCTTTTTGTTTAACCCTAATCTGCCCACTCGGTGACCCTCAGTCACCCTTTGTCTCCGTAAGGAAAAACTATGTAAAAATGGAAAAAATACTTTACAAGGCATTGCCATATCAAAAATATACCGCTTTCTTTAATTTTTTCCTAATCCACCCAAATGACGACTCTTAGTCAGCGGATATTTGTCTCGGCCATTAAGAAATGCCGCTGCTAAAATAATTCCCTCCGCGGTTCACAATTCTGGAGATATAGTTCTTCTCAGAAGAGAAAAATATACTTTATGTGTCCTCATGGAAAATGTCGGTCTTCAATGCAAGTTTGTTGTAAATGTGAGAAGAATATCTGCAACAAGCACTGCGAGATATAAATAATGTGCCGCACTTGCATCTTCTTCTTCCTTTTATCAGCGAGGCTATGATCCGAAAACAAGGGATCACACCCCTCCCACTTCACCGCATTTCTACTGATCCGCCTGTGGGGTTCGCCTATTTGACCTCAGAAAATATCGGCAGGCCTGCCGATTTTGGCTCACTCGGTTACTGAGGCCAATGAAATGCCGATGTCGTCGCATTTGTCTGATCCAGGCGTTTATAGGCCTGCCTTTCCTACATCGCGATGTCTTTGGAACGTGCATTGATATTGCCTTTTTAACGGGGTTCAAATGATCTCTTCTTTGAACGTGGCAATACCAGCTGAGCCGGTAGCACTCTATTTTTTGTACGATGGTTTCCTTGATGTGAAAGCTTCCACGGATCTTCGAACTTCTTATTCGATCAAGCTTGGTCACTCCTGCTGTCATGCGAAGCATCTTCATCTCAGCTGCCGTTAATTTACTCTCATACTTTTTGTACATCGTCCAACATTGTGAACCGTATGTGAGCGCTGGACGTACAACTGCGGTGTAGAGCTTTCCTTTCAACTTAGGGGGCATTTTTCTGTCACAGAAGATAGCGGAATTTTCTCGCCACTTCATCCACCCTACGCTTACACGATGACTGATGTCGTCATCACAAGTTGCTTTGCTATTGATCATAGATCCCAGATATTTGAACTTTTCGCACTTGGGAAGCACTGTTCCATTCAAATAAATGTCTGGAATAGGCCTGGGTGGATCAGAGAACGGGCAGCACAAGTACTCTGTCTTTTTGGAACTAACGCGATCCCCTTTTCCCTAAAAAACGTCCACCCACACATCAAGTGCTCGTTGCAGGGATGTAGGATCCTCACTTATGATGGCTCCATCGTCAGCAAAGAATAACTGATGTACCTTGGGGTCCATCACTTTACCTTCAAGCACTTTACCTTGCATATCACTTTTAAATCAACCTGCAGGTCAATCAAAATACAAATGCACAACAAAAGTAATCTCTTTATTAATATTGTATAAATAAATAATTAATTTTTATTGAATATATTTTATTGTGCCAGACTATTTTCGTAATATGGTGACTTTGAGTCACTTGAACTCTGCCAAGGGTGCATTTTGTCACCTCTTTTCTTCATTGTATATAAGGACTGAATGTTGCAGCGCAGTCGTGGCGGAAAATGTTTCAAAGTGGGAGACTTAAGGATTAGTCATTTGCTCTTTGCGGATGCTTTGGTCACTCTTGGTTCCTCTGAAACCGAACTTCAGAGCGCACTCGAAAGGTTTGTAGGTGTTTGTGCTGATGCTGAAATGAAGATCAACATGAATAAATGGGAAGTAATGGTCGTTTCCAAAATACCTACATTCACTCCGCATGTTAGTGGAGTCCCACTAAAGGGTCCACTCATCCTATCCCCTCGACCCTCATGAAGGATTAGCGGGCCATTGAAAATGTATGCATGTATGAATGTAGTATCGTGTTTGGTCGAAATTTGACCGAGGAGAAAATAAACAAACACCGAAAGAAACAACGCTATGTACTTGTTTAAACAACTTCTTTTTTTTTTGTAATATTCTCCCGTACAGGGAAGGCAAAGGGATTTAAGCTCATACAGCCATGAACGTGAATAAAATTGTTTTCATTAATTTGGTTAAAGCGGTTTGTATGGGGAAATCATGTGTGCATGTTCATTTTATTTAACCTAACTTAACTGTAACATACACACATGAATTTTCTTTTCTGCACATCTATGGCACAGTGCCTTTCGAATGATGTAAGCTCGATCCCCTTCCTTTTATAATAAATATCAAAAAGACGTACGATAAATTTCGTGTTCACGTATTAAAATATAAGATGCCCGGATGGAGTTACATGCATGCATACTATGTAGGTTTTTTCAATGTGTCCTCACCGAATAAAGGCTCTGGAAATTTTTCGGAAGCGGATATGGGGAAAAAATTAAAATCAAATAAAATCACATTAAGGTTCACGGATGCATCAATATCACATTATTTCTTGTGTGTCAGTTGCAAATTTTGCAGGACTCCATGTACCTATCTGAAACCAGAAATATCAGCCGCAAGCATTGATATTATCGTCAACATGCAACAACTTTCGTAACCATTTATATTTTCAATCGAGCGGTCTGCACCAGAAGCAGCACCCTGCACTACGAATGTAAGCCAATTGACGTCGAAACCAATTCAAAATAATTAATCAATTGTCGTCATCGTAGTCACCGCCACTACGTCGGCAACATTGGACTGCAGCATTTTTGCAAACACAAAGGACGGAGCAGAAAAAAAAATAGTAGGTAGAATGAAATCAAGTCATGAATAATTTTAATTGCGCTTCTCATCACGTTATTAGCCCTCATTAATTTCCCATCGGTAGCGGAAAAATCAATTATGGAAAATATCCTCTTTCACTGAGCGCACCATCACACCATATATGTACATATGTATGTATGCACATAGGCAGATGCAAAAGGATTTCGTGGAATATATGTACATGCACACATATTCGATTGAGAGATCTTAGCATAGTCTCTTTGGCTGAAATTTATAAAGGATAAAGAAATGACAATATCTCGTCTAGACGAGGAAGTATTATATGCGCGTATTTATGTGTTTATATATTCCATTTTTCTTGTACATATGCTTTATCATTGTTTATGGTAAGGATATCTTCAGATTTGGGTATTAAAGATATAACATACACACGTTTATACAAGTATATCTCATCTTGCCATATCTCATAAAGTTCAGTGGAGAGATAAGGAGATGAGACTGTCTGAGTCTGACAGTATTTAAGATACGATTTTCTTCTCTCGGCACAGAATTCTGTGGTGGCGCATTTTTAAGTGCAGTGGAATTAATGTAGTTGAACAATCCCTGGGGCCTCACTCTGTATTGCTACTCTAAACTCAAATCATTCGAATTCGCAGAATTGTCACATGTCTTTACTTTATTTTCAACAATTAGTTTCTCGTTCATTGACTTCACGAATATATCATATTTTGCATGCGGCTTAAATAGAATTGATTTTGCAACTCTGCATCCGGCACATGGATATGCATAACACTTCTTTCCACCGGGATAGCGCCACTCTACATATATCTTCAAATATCCCCTTCAATATTATATAATATATGGGCTCAGTTACGAAATATATGTACATATGTAGCTTAGTGGCTTAGTGCAAGTACGCCCTTGAATATGCGGTAGTTTAAACGAAGAGGAGAGTTGTCAATCTAGGACTCACCTCACTTAAAAGTACTACACTAGATTATTCCAATGAACTATACTCAGATGTTGTCTTAGATACGTTGCGACGTTAAATTAGAATTTAAACATTTAATCGATTAGAAAGTGCACAGCCAGAACTATGTAGGCTATTCGGCCCATTTATGGTAGAACTTCTTGTCCAAATTCCAAAATGATTCACTGGCTGTACTTCACGGTAATCAGACCCATTATCTCGTATATATATAATCTAGTGGCAAAAGGTACAACAATAGACAATAGTAATAAAGCTAGGGATGCTACGAAGAATTTCCTGTCTTGGCATCGCATGTACTATGCACGCCTGCCCTACGCCTTCACTAGAATCTGTCATATGGCTAGCTTCCACCATTCCAAGTCTTCATTAGTAAGACAGCGGTTAGATGTGCTCACAAACTACTTACATCTGAAATATAAATTTAAAACACGTGATCTTATGAGACACCTACAAAATCAATTCCAGAATAAGACATATTCTACATCCTTTCTGATATATTAGACAAGGGATACTGTTTTGGTAAGTTATTCGAAGTTGAGCTAACTTCATGTTCTGACTATGCATCTATCTGGTGTAACACTTTCTTTTGAGCTTGATCTGGTTCACAGACAGGTCAAAAATGAAATCGGAAGTAGGTGCTGGCGTACCACTGGGATCATATTCCAGTATATTCAAGCTGAGCGTCCCCCTCATGCCAGAACCATAAGTGTGCAAGTTTTTTGGCTTTTTGGTTAATTAGATGGTTTGATAAGCCTTTCTGTGTTTTAGGTTATGCCGAAATTGTGAATGTACAGAGAGTGTGGAAACAGCAATTTCTTACTATGTCAATTTGGTTTCAGTTTTCACATTCATGGTTTTTGCATGGGGGGACCAACATAACATACATATGCTGTTAAAACCTGTGAATTTAAAGTCGCCACACATTTGATCTTTAAGGTCTCAGTGACAGCCATTATAGACAAAATTATTCCTACCAATATTACAATAGTGATCAAATTATCATTACTATCCGAATTTACAACTAGGTACATTTTCCCTAGAATTCTGTCCTCCCTTTCTAAATCTTAAAGCAAAAATAATATAGTGTTACGTTTTTTTCTATTTTCATTTTTTTATTTTTATTTTTTTTTTCATTCATTCATTCATTCATTTTCAATGGCCCGCTAATCCTTCATGAGGGTCGCGGGGGTAGGATGCTTAGGTGGACTCTCCATCCTTCTCGATCCTCTGCCATCGACTCCAATTCATCAGGGAGAATCCCTAAGCGGCTCCAAGAGAGATGTCGGACTTGATCCAACCATCTATTTCTAGGCCTTCCGGGAAGTCGCCTACCTGATGCCACGGCAACCACGGAGCGTCTTGGAAGTAGATCTGGGGACATACGCACTACGTGACCAAACCATCGAAGCATAGATCGTTCCGTTCAGAGAAGTAGCTGCTCAACGTTGAGCGCCTAGCGTACTCTGGTGTTGCGCACTCGATCCCTACGAGTTATTCCAACAACACCGCGAACGAACCTCATTTCGGCAGCTTGTATTCGCGATCTTATTCTTTCGGTCACTACCCAAATTTCATGACCATAAGTGAGAGTTGGAACATACACCGAGTTGAAAACCGATAGCTTAGCTTGAATACTAAGTTCGGCCTTCCTTATAACAGATTGGCCAAGCTCTCTCAAAATTGATCCAGCCTGACCAATTCTACAGGATAACTCGGCATTGCTCCTCCCATCACTCGTGAATAAAACCCCGAGGTACTTAAACTTCTCCACCTGCTTCAGTGGGACTCCACTAACATGCAGAGTGCACTGAATGGGTTTTTTGAAAACGACCATTACTTCCTATTTGTTCACGTTGATCTTCATTCCAGCATCATCACAAACGGCTACAAACCTTTCGAGTGCGCGCTAAAGTTCGGTTTGAGAGGACCGAAGGATGACCAAATCATCCGCAAAGATCAGATGACTAATCCTTAGGTCTCCCACTTTGAAACATTCCCCGCCACGGCTGCGCTGTAACATCGAATCCATATATACAATGAAGAGGAAAGGTGACAAAACGCACCCCTGGCGGAGTCCAACGCCCACAGTGAAAGGTATTGATTTAACACCGTTTATCCGAACACAGCTTTTACAGTTTGTATATAAAGACTGAATCGCCCTTAACAGGGAACCAGCAATCCCATCCTCCTGCAGAACACTTCAGAGTTTGCCTCGAGGAACCCTATCATATGCTTTTTCCAAATCCACAAAACAAGTGTAGACAGGTTTGGCATATTCCCAGGCCTTCTCAAGAACCATTCTGAGAGTGAATAACTGGTCGGTTGTGCTTTTACCGGGACGAAAGTCGCACTGCTCATCTCCCAAACTGTCCTCAACCACAGCTCTGGAACGCTTTTCTAGCACCTTAGCGAAGACTTTTCCAGGGAGACTTAAAAGAGATATACCCCTGTAGTTGGCGCAATCTCTTTTGTCCCCTTTATTAAAAAGAGGAACTATCACCCCCATTTGCCAATCACCAGGTGTTTCACCGCATTCCCAGGCCACTTTAATGGCACGCGAGAGCCATTGAACTCCCTCTTTACCTAAAGCCTTGAGCATTTCTGGCCGAATTTCATCCACACCAGCATATTTGCCAACTTTTAGCGCTTTGATCGCCAAAGTTACTTCCTCTACCGTAGGACTACTTTCCGCCCAACTCTCGACCATAGGTCTGTCATCTTCGGTGCCCTGTTCGGGATTGAGCAATTCTGAAAAGTGCTCGCTACATCTGCGTAAGATGTCCTCCTCATTGGAAAGAAGTCTACCGTCTTTGGATTTGACTCCTTCAACGATATTCAACTTTTTTCCTCTGAGTCGGCGGACGGTCTGCCAGAACATCTTATTTGCAGATCTGTGGTCACGTTCCAATTTCTCGCCAAACTCCTTCCAAGACTGTTCTTTCGCTGTTTTCACAGCTAATTTGCAAGTTCTTCGCGCCTCAGTGTACCGATTTCGAAAATCGGAGTTCCCCAAGTGAATCCACACCTTAAAGGCTCTCTTCTTCTATCTGATGGCTCCTTGAACTCCGGGCGTTTTAAACCAAGCAGTTCTTTTCTCACCACCAGCCGCCACACCAAGCCGCTTCACTCCACAAACATCTCCCGCAGAGGCAATAACCGCTGTTGAAAACAGTTGCCATTCTTCCTCTACATTTGATGGAACAGTTGGAATTTGTTCAAACCTCTCAGATATTTGTCGCAAAATGTCTCCCGTACCTCATCGTCCTGTAACCTCTCCCATCGTATGCGTGTAACCATCCTTGGTTTACGCTTTGGTAGGGGAGGCACTCTCTCGCTAAGATACAATTTGCACAGCACTAAGTGTTGATCAGTTGACAGTTCGACCCCTCTCAATACGCGAACATCACAAACCATTCTCTTCAGACACGATGGTACCACAAAGAAATCGATCAGCGACTTCTGCTGAAGACTCTGACGGTACCACGTGTATTTGTGAATGTCTTTGTGCGGAAAGATAGTGTTCATGATGGATAAGCCATTTTCACAACAAAAATCTGACAACCTCTCTCCGTTCGCGTTTTGATCAGGATCACCGTTCCTCCCAATCATACTCCCCCATGTCATAACATCTACACCCACATGAGCATTGAAGTCACCCATCAGGACAAAAGAATCCATATCTGCAACCTTTTCAAGGGCAACATCAACTTCATCTAAGAAAGCTGCGTACTCTGACAGAAGGTTCGGTGCATACACCTGCACCAATGCCAGAGTTGATCTTTCAAGCTTGAGCTTTAAGATCGCAACTCTCCCTCCTAATGGTATCCACTCCAATACTCTGTCTGTCAACCTGGGACTTGTGAGTATCCCCACTCCCGCCCGAGCAGACATTGAGGGTGCGACTCCTGACAGGAAGAGCTTCCACCCACCCGAAAGGTCCACAGTTTTAGAACCTCTCTGCTTTGTTGAAGAGACGCCAACTATATCTAGTCGACTTTTAACAGCCTCCCCAACAAGCTCAAGATCCTTCCCTGTGAGCGATGAGACGTTCCATGTGCCTATCCTAAGTCGATGCCGTTGTCGAATTTCAGAAAGTCCATCTGTGCCCCTATCGGTGGACAGCGCGCTCACCCCTTGACCCCCGTAATTGTTCGCGAGACCATTGACAGGAAGCTCGTAGCCATTTCGGGTTTGACCCGGCCGGCTGCCGAGCGGGACAAGCCGACCACCAGACGCTCGCATCCTGACATCCTTCAGGCCTGGCTCCAAAAGATGCCCTGGCTTACCAGGCTTGGCAATATCCGAGGCCGGTCGTCTTCTTCTTGTCATCATTAGGTGTGCGCTTTGTTAGCCGTGACTGGATTTTATGGATGGGAGTAACTATTTAAGTTACCCCATCCGCACATCCCAGTCACGTTGCCCGCCCCCCACCACGAGGAGGTCAGTTGCCAGGGGGGCTTTTATTTTTTTTTATTTTTATTTTTTTTTTTGTGTAATTCCTTTAACTTGAGAAGCTGTTGTAGAAAATTGTTTTTACCTTCTCAAGGCCGGAGACTAGCCCACCTACATATATAGCGCTCCCAATTTTTGTCTGAAACGCACTTGTGCTCCTCTTCTTTGCTTCTTGGGTTGCTGCTGTGCTTGTTGTACTTGCTGCTGCCGTTTCCTGTACTCTTCAATTGTGATTGGTTTTGGTCATACGAGTAGCTGAGGATTTTTCTTTACCGCAGGCCACAGATCCTCAATGTTGCTTGGTTTGGGTGATATGGGCACAGCTGGTGAGGTTGCTGTTGTTGTGATATTCACAGTTGGTTGAGCTGCTTCACTCTTCTTACGAGTATAATGCTCCCTCGCTGTCTGGCTTTTACTCGCCTTGTCCATTGGGCAGTTTGAGACTCTTACCACTGGCGGGGTAATCTCGCAATGCTTTAATGAATATTCTATATTTCCAGTTCTGGCAAGATCGCCATGTAATGATTGATGGTGGATACTGGGAAGGCCCTATGATAGAATTATTTTTAAGGCTATCCTGAGCGGATATATGATTTGGCTAAGGTGCCTAAATGAAAGTTAAAATATCTTACCCGTTTTGGTTGATCAAAACCCCATTTCTTTATTTCTTACATGCTAGCTAATGGATAACTTACAATACAATACATACATATAAAATATTTACACTCCAAATTTTTCAAGTGATCATACAGAGTTCATGCTGATGCCCTATTGGCTGAGTACGCATTAATAACATTGAACAGCTTAAAGCTTTGGCTGGTCAAACGGTAGTGCATGCGATCATATGAAAACACAAGCGTTTTCACTCAGCTGCGGCCTACCAACTCCTACTCTCAACCTCCATGCGGTGACAGCCGGGTGCCTAGTACCTTAATCCAAGAAATGGGTAACCAACCCCGTTTGGCGGATTCTTGGTGGCAGCAGATGAGAGAGGAGGGGAAGAGTGTTCTCTCACTAGAGCACTTCTTCCTGTTCCAGGCGGCAGCGGACGAATTCCCTAGACGGAGGCAACGGTGGCGTCTATAGTTCCAGTTAGGTTGAACTTAGTGCATACCTTGCGCGAGCTGCTTCGATGTATTCGGATCACAGGTCAGTAAGGAATTTCCAATGTTGGTGAGAACATTGGAATAGAGATGGTGGCGGAGGAGCCCTTAATGGGCCAACGGCAGCGCTCATACTCCTGACACCGGTGTACCCGGCCACTCGTCCTAGGGGAATAATTAAGGAACTGGCCCTCCAGGTTGGGGGTTGTGCCGTCGGGGTAACTTCCCTACCACGTAAAAAATCTATGGTTCCGAAACAACCAAAAGCCTCGGATAAGGATGACTCAACTAATGACGACCCCAGCAAACGAAATAAGGACAACGACCTTCGGATCTGTACGTGGAATGTTCTGTCCCTTTACAGACCACGTGCAGCCGAACAACTAGCAGAGGCCCTAGACTGCTATGGTATAAAGTAGATATTACCGCCATCCAGGAAGTGCAATGGGATGGGCCGGGCAAAAAGAGGATGAAAAACTGTGACATCTACTACGGTTATTGCTACAGAGGCAACAGGCAACGCTTATTCGGATGCGGATTTGTCATACGCGGCAGACTTAGGCAAGAAGTCCTAAGCTTCCGACATGTGAGCGAGCGTATTATGACTATCCGGATCAAGGCTAAATTCGTTAACATAAGTCTAATATGTGTTCATGCTCAAACGGAAGAAAAGGACCCTGCCACCAAAGAGTGTTTCTACGAGCTCCTCGACAAAACATACGAGCAATGTCCTAAATACGACGTTAAAATCGTATTGGGCGATTCCAACACCAAAATAGGAAAGGAGGACATCTTTGGCAGGGCAGTCGGTAAGCATAGCCTACACGACTCCACGTCTGATAACGGACGAAGGCTAATTGATTTCGCTGTGGAGCGAAATGTCACCATAGCAAGCACATGGTTTCCTCATCTCGATATTCATAAGCAGACATGGCGGTCCAATGATCATGTAACGATCAACCAATTTGATCATATTGCGATCGACGCAAGGCATGCCTCCAGTATTCTGGATGTCCGGACCTTCCGAGCGGCCAACATAGACTCGGATCATTACCTTGTTGTAGCCAAGGTACGAATGCGAATATCCCAACGTGAGCAACAAAGAAGAATCACTGTGAGAAAATTTAACGTCGAAAAGCTACAATCGCAAGGGACCGCCAGACTCTTCGCTGAACGCGTATCCCGAAATCTCTCAATCACCCCTATGCCGCCAGCACCAAGTGCCGAAGACCAGTGGCAACGCTGACAACATGCAATCAGAAACGCCGCGACTGGTGTGCTGGGTCTCGCCCGCCCACCACCGCGAAACCCCTGGTTTGACGAAGAATGCCGGCGAGTGCATGCAGCAAAACAAGAGGCATACAAAGCGGAGCTGCAAAGGAAACCGAGAGCTGCTCGTGAGCTCTACGAGCAAAAGAGACGGGAAGAACATCGGCTTCCCCAAAAGAAGAAGAAAGAGCATGAGAAGCGCGCGTTTGAGAATATCGAGAGTTTATACCCCAGGAACAATGTACGGAAGTTTTACCAAAATGTAAAAAGAACGTGTCAGAGAAGCAATACCTCGTAGTAGAATCACAGTCGGTGCTGAGAATATGGAGAAACTACTTCTGCAGACTGTATAACGGCGACGAAGATCAACATCGCGCTGTCAGGCAGAATGAACCATTCAACATAGACGATGATAGTCAAATTTCCGTCCACCTGACCAAAACGAAGTGAGGATAGTAATATCCCAGCTAAAATCCAACAAGGCTGCTGGAACTGACGGCTTACCGGCCGAACTTTTCAAGGCAACTGGTGATGAATTGGTAGAGTGCATACACCAACTCATCTCTAAGATTTGGTCAGACGAGTGTATGCCTGATGAATGGAACCTCAGCATCGTTTGCCCGATCAACAAGAAAGGAGACCCCCTCAACTGCGCGAATTATAGAGGCATCAGTCTCCTCAACATCGCATACAAGATCTTTTCTGCGATATTGTGTGAACGCCTGAAACCGTTTATCAACAGCCTGATTGGACCCTATCAGTGCGGTTTCAGACCAGGAAAGGCCACTATCAATCAAATCTTCACACTTCGGCAGATCCTGGAGAAAACCCAAGAATTTCAAATCGATATTCACCACCTCTTTATCGATTTTACGGCCGCCTATGACAGCATCTATAGAGAAGAGCTTTATAGAGCCATGTCTAGTTTTGACATCCCTGCCAAACTTGTCCGTCTGTTCAGGCTGACGATGGAGAACGCTTGCTGCTCCATCAAGGTCGGTAATGACCTCACCGAGACCTTTGATGTCAAATAAGGTTTTAGACAAGGTGACGCGCTGTCATGTGACTTCTTTAACATTGTACTTGAACGGATTGTGCGGAACTCACAAGCCAACACCGGAGGCACAATCTATTACAAGTGTGTACAACTGCTTGCATACGCTGACGATATAGACATTATCGGAAGAACTCAGCGGGCTGTCACCGGTGCGTTTGCAAGCATTAAGGCCGAAGCGACCAAAATGGGTTTAGCGATAAACGAGGGCAAAACCAAATATATGGTGTCAACAAGAAGGGAAAGCCAGCACCGACGAATTGGGCAAAACGTCACAGTGGGCAGCTATAACTTCGAGGTAGTAAGGGACTTTGTCTACCTTGGCTCTGCTATAAACTCTGAGAACAACATCAGCGCAGAAATCAAGCGAAGAATAACTCTTGCCAATCGCTGTTTTTTTTTGGGCTTATAAGGCAATTCAACAGTAAAGCCTTATCTCGAACTACTAAGGAGACTTTGTATAAGACCCTGATCATCCCAATCCTGCTTTATGGCGCTGAAACATGGACTTTATTAAAAGAGGATGAAAATATCCTTGGTCGCTTCGAGAGAAAAATTCTTCGTAAGATTTTCGGTCCCGTTTGCGTTGACGGGTTTTGGAGGAGAAGATTCGATCACGAACTATACGAGCTGTACAGCGACATCGACCTAGTCAAAAAACTGCATATTGGACGTCTGAGATGGCTAGGACATGTAGAGCGAATCAACGATCCGGCCCGCAGAGTCTTCGAATCTAATCCCGAGGGACGACGGAATAGAGGGAATCATCGCCGTAGGTGGCGCGCACAAGTTCAAGGGGACCTCGACCAACTTGGAGTGCGCAACTGGAGGCAATTAGCTAAATGGAGAGGCTTGTTGGTTGAGGCCCAGGTTCACCCCGAACTGTAGCGCCACCTAAGTAAGTAAGTAAGTAAGCTTAAAACTTTTATGGATTCATAATGCACTCGCACGAATCAAATAAATCAGAGACATTGGAATGGCGGTCAATAGAAAATGTGATAAAATGCAATGTACATTCGGTGCAATGAACTTCAGTTCGAACTTTTGTTTATACGGCACAGTACGTTGCAGTGTTCTTAGCGTCGAGTGTCTTGTTTCATTTTATAAATGAAGGAATAATGGTCATGAAATTTGGGTAGTGACCGAAAGAATAAGATCGCGGATACAAGCTGCCGAAATGAGGTTCCTTCGCGGGGTTGTTGAAATAACTTGTAGGGATCGAGTGCGCAACACCAGAGTACGCGAGGCGATCAATGTTGAGCAGCTACTTCTCCGAACGGAACGATCTAAGCTTCGATGGTTTGGTCACGTAGTGCGTATGCCCCCAGACCGGCTTCCAAGACGCGCCATGGTTGCCGTGCCATCAGGTAGGCGACTTCGCGGAAGGCCCAGAAATAGATGGTTGGATCAAGTCCGACATCTCTCCTGGAGCCGCTTAGGGATTCTACCTGATAAATTGGAGTCAATGGCGGAGGATCGAGAAGGATGTAGAGTCCACCTAAGCATCCTACCCCCGCGACCCTCATGAAGGATTAGCGGGCCATTGAAAATGAATAAATGAATGAATGAAAGGAATAATGTATTGACGTGTTGCTTGTTGTTGTTTTTTTTTTGATTAGATGGATGAAGGAAAATTAGAATGGAACTACAATGTCATGTGTAGTACTTTGTTGTTATGTATAGTGTGGCACTACACTAAAAATAAATAGTTGCAAATGCTTTCAGTCCACTTGATAGGATACGACAACGTAACGTGGTTACTTAACACATTCGCTGCCTCAAATTTTTTTTTTTTACAGAAAGCTTATGTAGGTGCTAATTTACAGTGTTGTGTTTTTTGTTTTGTATTTGCGTAGTTTTTTAAATGTTTTGTGGGTGTGACTACCGTCGGGTCGCATGACCTGATATAAGAGAAAATATTCAAACAAAAACATTCAGCTTGTGACCATCGGTGGTGCACATGGCCTCTCAGGGAGTAAAAAGCGTAACCACCGGTAGTGATATGCTCTCCTCAAAATTAAAATAATATTTTATATCGTATGCGATTAATACCCTTAGTTGGTAACAACGGCAAAAACGAGTATCAAACATGTTTATTACTCTGCTCTCCGAGCGCATGTTAAAGAAGACAGTTATGGAGAAAGAAAAAACGCAAGTTGTTTTCGTCTTTTAAGCCATAAGTTTGTGGTACAGTCGTCGACTGATTATCAGCTTGCAAAACCAAACTGTATCGATGCCAAAGCCAAGTTGCATGATCAAGCAGCTTGTTACCATGCACACTTGATGAACACAAACAATGATGCTGCCATGCTGCATGCGAAGACTCGCTTTTTTTTTTCTACTCTCTCCCTTTTTATCCGGCTCTCTTTTTGTAATTTCCTTTTCTTCTTTTTATATTATATTTTGTTAAAATCGGTCTTGAGCGATTCGAATGGACAATATAAGTTTAGGCTCGACTGAATAAAGATAGTATAGTTTATGAAGCACAAAGTGTTTCATTTTTAGAGTGTTAAAGTGGGATGAGTTAAAACGTAACTCGGTGTGTTACGCAGCAGCGAACGTGTTCATTATTTCAAAAATAGTGAAAAATATATATTTTTGGAACGAGTATGTCACCAAAATACCGCCATTTATAAAAACAAACGAAAACGCATTCTTCCAATTGAGAAATAAAATGAATTTCGATGAAATAACCCACACCATAGTACTACGAGTAACTTAAACTATAAGAGTTGTTGTGTTATCAGAGTTGCGACATTTAGTCGGTCCTATGAGAAGTCTTCAAACTTCTTGGGTAGTCTGAAGTAACTCTTACTCAAAAAGTATATAGTACTCGTATATATTAATATTATAGCAAAATCCCTTGCAGAATATAAATACGTAATTCAAAAAGCTATATCACGTAGAATAAAAACCGTTTTTTTTTTCAAAAACGGTACTTAATTGAAACTTAAGCACTTCGCATTTCAATTTTGCTTAATACATGCATATGTATGTATATATTTTGTTATTCTCTTGGGAAAGCCGAAAATTATTATTTTGTACCTAGTGTTATTAGGCCTTTCATTCAGTCTTTGCACGTATCCGCCGTGACCTCTTCTGCATATGGAAGGTGTCCAGAAAAGAAGAAACCGCAAACGTTTTCCCACCTAATCTCAAGCGCACTATCACCAAGGCTCATCATAATGCAACACCTAAGTCGGTTTCCAGACCGCACACAGTGAAACTCAAAAAATTAAGGGGACATGTGGGTTTTGGGAGCGAGTCGAAATTCTGCTTTCAAAGTTCTAGCAATTAATATTTTAGACAGTCAAATTCTCCGAATTCTTTTTTTTTCCAACCAACGAATATAAAGAAAAAATATTTTTTATAAGTTTGTCAACAAATTATAATATATGAATTTCATATTTAAAGAAAGTACAGTACAGTAATTGAAGAAAGAAAACCACCCTTTTAACTTTAAATTTATGAGTTTTTTTGAAGGAAAAGAGTACCGGCTATATTGAGGGGTCTCAACAACAGATTGCTGCACTATTTGGCTAGCTGGAAGATATGTTGTTTTTGCTAGTGATATAATAGTACTGTTTGCTTGTTGCACATATTTTTCCACGACACGTAGCTCATGGGTGTGTTGGCCTGTCTGCCTTACAATTGTATGCAAATCACCATTTAATTTCGTCACTACTCGTCCTTTGAATTTATCTTTTATGCGGTTTGCACATGGCCAATTATATCTTTTACATTTAATTAATTTTTCGCACAAATATCCATCCACGCACAACTTATCTTTTCGCGAAAGCGCGAGCTTTTTTACATTTTCTAAACCTTTTTTTTTATATTTGCAGAGTTTTGTAAAACAGAATTGGAAAGCAGAATTTTGAAAAGCAGAATTTTGCAAAATAGGTATTTTGAAAACCAGAATTTTGAAAGCAGAATTTTGTAAAAATAATTTTGACCCCAACCCGTGGATGTTTTCAATTGCAAAAATGATATCCAAAGTATTATAGTGAAGATGGCTTCCAATCCAAGGCATCCTGTGTTGGGGATACTAGAGGAAGCAGTAGAAGCATCCCAACTTGATTTTTGCCTACTAGCGCAGAGATAAATAGACTTGTATCAAATAACCATCAGTTTGACGAGGAAGACAAATATATAGGTTTAAAAGATCAGCTACACCAAAAGTAGGGTCATTATCCTAAATAAAGTCTTTCACACACCGCCGTGATAGCGATAGCGATAACGATAACTATCGCCATAGCGATAAACAACTAAACACACCAGCGCTATAGCGATAGAAGTCTTCTTTTTAATTTTTGCTCAGCTTTATTTATGCAAACGAAAGCATCTACCTATGTATTCACAGAATAAATCAACTTTTCCACATCCACCATTGCGCGATAGAGCGATAGAATGTAACATGCAGCGATAGCCACGTTCAATCGCAATCTCTCGCGACAATCGCCGGTGTATATCGCACTCGGTGTGTGTGAACAAACTTGAATACACGTGTTGCGATAGATCGCTATCGCGGCGGTGTGTGAAGCCTTAACTCTCAACATTGTAAGCAATGCTGAGCAATATATCAAGGTCAAGGTACAGGACATCCGATACCTTAAGAGGTACTTTTTCTATCCGTACTGGTTCCTAATTGGATATATGTATTCAATGCAATCAGATTAGGCATTGAATGGAGTCAGTATTGCCTTATCAGTTTATTTCTTGAAAGGTTATCCACAGGAAAGCTACATACGTTGTTTTATTCTGGCCAAATGAATAGATATTACGAGAGATTGGTCCAGGCACATAAAGATGCGATTAAACAGAAGTATAAGGGACTACGTATTGGTCGCAAGAAATACAAATGGGAAATACAAAAATTCTTCCTTTGTGCAGTATTCTGCAGACGTTCTGCCTATGTGCATTGTAACAATACATACTGCAATACAGTATACGAGAGTTGATTTTGACGTATAATAGTAGAGAGAAAAAAAAGTGCAGAATAATAATTAATGCAGTACTCATTTTATTTATTTAAAAATTCAAAAGTAATATATTTACACATGTATACGTATGCACGTAGTATACGCAAAGATATGCATTTGCAATTTTACCTGCTTTCATATGATGCTACTGTTATAGCTGGCATAATATTGACAATAAAACATCTCAATTATTCCGATCCAATTTCGTTTAATATGTGTAAATATGTATATCAAATATTAAAAATGAATGAATTAATTGCTGCAATTAATATAGATACAATGAACTGCATTATTCTCTATACCAGTGGTAATTAACAAATTAACTTCCGTTGAATCGTATTAATTTATTATTAAAAATCACCGAACACAACCATTAATTTAGGTCTGCTCAGTTGGTCAATGAGCCTCATGCCGCATTGATGTTAAAGTGATTATTTTTTAAATTATTCAAGTTTTTTCTGTTATATTTATATAATTTGTATTATGAGTTTTGCGAACTGTAACCATTTTGTTATATTTATAATATTGGGATGGCAAGTATTTTTTCGAGGGGTGTTCCAACGTTCTAGGAATTCATTTATAATAGCTTTATTTTACTAATTTTCTTCGATATTACATTTTAGTTTTTCAATGCTATTTGCATTCAATACATTTCGGAGCGGTGTACAGGCTTTTTTAACCCATTTTCGAACAATGTTTGGGAAGTGTCTTTTATCCACTAGTTTACGCTGGCTTTCATCTTATTTACGTCTTTAAAACGAACGCCACGTAAAGGTTTCTACAATTCTGGAAACAGGTGATAGTCACTCGGCGCTGGATTAGGCGAATAGAGTGGATGCGGCAGCAATTCCCACCGCAAGTCAATCAGAACATCCTTTGTTTTGCGAGCAGTGTGGGGACTTGCATTGTCTTGTTGCAGCAATGGTCGCGCGTGCAGCTTTCCGTTTTTAAATCAAGGCTTGGCATAATGGACCTTTTAAAAGATTGGAATAATATTCGACTCGGTTCAGTTTTTATTTTGGACCCAACATGCTGAAACCTTATTCACTCCCAAATGATAGTGCAGAAATTCATGAGTTTGCTGCACACCAACGCCAGGCTTAACACTAATCTAAAAAATACAAATACAAATATTTGGTGCAACAGCTCTTAAAAGTGCCAGGGCCTAGCTTCTCGCAACCACTCATGTTGTGTGCGTTATATTTTTCACATTAATGGAAGGGACCTACAGTTTAATGCCGACTCCGAACGGCGATTTTGAGAAGCTTTTTCGTGACAACAATACTCGCGGATGTTTGTCAGACGCTCGCGAGAGGTGGGACCGTGAAAAAACTTTTTGGTGTTTTCTGTGATTCGAACTTGGAACCTCATGCCTAGTGATCCGACACACTAACCACTTACGCCACGGCGCCCACAACACTAATCTCTCGAATGGTTATTCGTCTGTCTTCCATCAACAGGTTTTTCATAGAAGCGATACTTGTTTCGGTGACAGAGCTGCTTAGGCGGCCGCTACGGGGATCATCTTCGAGCGATGTCCTTCCAACCTTAAAATGATCAACCCAACGGTAAACTGTACTTTTCGATTCGGCGGAATCACAAAATACTCCTTGCAAACGCATTACAATATCAGAGGATTTTGCTCTCTCTTTCAAAAAGAAAAAAATTATAGCTCTTTGCGATTTTACGGCATCTTCCATTGTTCAGCTTTAGTGTGGTGCAAAAACACCCGTACGCTTTGACTACAAAAACAAAATTGATCTCTTACTAGCCTATTTGGATAAAAAAACAAACATGGAAGAACATTTTCAAGTGCTGTTCAGTTTTTTCTGGAGCGATTTGTTTAAATGAGAGAGGGATTCCCAAAACTATGGAAACGACCCTCGGACTTTGTCTTTATCCATTCTGATTACCGTCCTCTTTGAGTACCGAATTTCAGTTGCAGATTTTCTCTGCAAAGATTTATATACACATATGTTGGTTCGATCTAGGCAATAGAGGAGTTACATATACGAGTGGTATGTTATGAGTTTCAAAATTTGACTAGAGTGATAAAAGCACGAATAGACTACAAACTCGGACGAGACCTTGTAGAGATGAAGATGGAAATCTAGAAGTTGTTTTTGCAGCAGATGTTGAGAATTAAAAAGAAATTAAATTAATGGCACAAAAATGAAAGTTTTATTAGAAAATTTTCATTGGTAATTTTGTCGCTGTGAGTAAGAGCTATGGTATTTCGTAATATTTGAACAACTTCGGAAAGTTCGGTTCATTTACAATGCAAACGCATTGTTCTCGTGGTAAGAAATCGATACCGAAGAATGCAGTCTTATTTCCCGGAATGTAGAGCACGTGCTCACAAAATATAAACCACGTAAAAAACGAATCGCATTTAAAAATAAAGGGCTATACTGATTACCACGCTTGTGACCCTTCGGCAAAAGCGAGAGGCGGATCATCCTTGGTTATTAAAGACGGCATCGAACAATTCGAAGACCTAAAGATAGAGCTTAAAGCTTTGAAGCTGTGCACCATTAAAGTTAAAAATAGTCAGCGTACTCTTAAAATCTCATCTATACATATATTGTCCAACGCGTTCGGCGCTTTAAAGAAAAAAAAGAAGATTTTACAAACTTCTTTAAATTGCTGAAACCTAATTTCATTATAAGCGGCGATTTTAACTTTTAATGCGAAACACACGTTCTGGGGCTCAAGATATAACTCGAAAAAAGGTAGAATGCTCCATGAGGCAGGTATGGAATACAGCTGTTATTTTCATTCGACGGGTAAACCGACTTACAGGCCAACTGATGCTTCGAAAATACCTGACCTGATCGAATTTTTCGTTGTGAAAGGAATATCTAGCAACCACATAAAAGTTAAAGAGAGCTTTGATCTGTCGTCTGATCATTTCCCAGCTATTTTGACATTGAGCGAAAAACTAGTCTATAACCTAGAGCCAGTGAGATTAACTAGTCGAACAACTAACTGGGAAGGCTTTAGGAACGAAATTGAAGATAATGTTGAAGTGAGCGTTCCACTTACGACACCCTATGAACTTGATGTTGAAGTTGATCGCTTCGTTGAGATCGTACAGCTCGCCTCTTGGAATAATACGCCCAATCCAAGGAAAACGTCGGACAAATAAGGTTTACGATATCCTCCGGAAATAAAAGAATTGGTCAAGGAAAAAAGAAAAGCGCATAAAAAATGGCAACAGAGTCATGCTCCGCAACATAAAGCACACTTGAATCGTCTGTACAATTAGTTGAAGAAGACTATTAAGGATTTTAAGAATCATGTAATAGGCTGTTCCTTTGAAAGTTTAACAGCGAAAAAATATTCCAATTATTCACTCGTAATCCGGTTGTACAGATTCCTAAGCCGACTGAAAGGACGCTCGAACCAGCAGTGCAGACTCTTGAAACACTCAATCAACCTTCTAAGCTGGTTAAACTTACGTCAAAGTCGTCCACTAAAAAGGCTGAACGAAAAATAGCCTCGGATAAGCCAGCGAACAACGTACGTCTGATGTATTCTCAGGTTGCAGTCAAAGCAACCAAATGAAACGATGGACCACCCTCTGATCCGTTGAATGAAACTCGGAACTGCATCTACGCTAAGTTCGAGGAACAATGTGAAATTAACAAACGGATTCTCGAACGTCTCAGTAACGTCGAAAGCTTTTGTATGGCTAACCATAAATCTAAATCTAAGTAAATATGAACTCTTTGCTTAAAATAGTAACATGGAATGCAAACGGACTCTTACAGAAATCTAAAGAATTAGAAATGTTTCTAATAAGAGAAAATATCGACATATGTTTGATCTCCGAAACTCATCTAACAAGGGCATCGCAAATAAAGATAAGAGGCTACGCTGGTTATCACGCCTATCATCCTTCTGATAGAGCGCGGGGCGGTTCGTTCTTATTCATTAAAACTAAAATCGAACATTCGGTCGATATAAGCATAGAGCTGGAAAAATTTCAGTTGTGCGCGGTAAGGGTTAAAAATAAGCACCTGAGTTACAATATAGCGTCTGTTTACTGTCCGCCGCGATGCCCACTAGAAAAAGACGACTACTTTCGTGTCTTCAAGCCATTGGTTTAAATTTTCTTATTGGTGGAGATTTCAACGCGAAGCACACCTTCTGGGGTTCAAGATGTACATCTTCTAAAGGAAAAATTCTCTACGAAGTGGCAAACGAATTCGGTTGCTGTTTTTATTCGACAGGAAAACCGACCTATTGGCCAACTGACTCACAAAAAATTCGCGATCTTATCGATTTTTTTGTTACAAAAGGCATTTACGAGAAGTTTGTTACAGTCAAAGAATGTTTTGATCTCTCTTCTGACCACTCGCCGGTAATTTTATTACTTGGAGAAGCGCTGATCAAGAAAAAACGACCTCCAAGACTTACTAGCAATAGAAGAAACTGGGAGGGCTTTAGAAAGGATTGCGAAACAAATATCGCCTCAAATGTATCACTTAAAACACCTTGTGAACTAGAGGACGAAGTTGATCGTTTCGTGGAAACAATCCAAAGAGCGGCGTGGAAAAACACTCGTTCTAGAAACTATAAGATCAACCGCAACGAAAGGTATCCCAGAGAAATCATTGAACTGTTGAGGGAGAAACGAAAAGCACGAAAGAAATAGCAAATCACCCGTGCACCGCAGCATCAAACGGTCCTTAACCGACTATGCAATCGCTTTAGAAATAGTATTCGCGAATTTAAAAGCAAAAAGATAGCGACCTATCTTGAAAATCTTTCCGGTGAAAGAGAATCAAATTGTTCGCTTTGGAAAGCGCTAAAAGGCATCCGGAAACCTCAAATGCAAACGCCAACAATTCGGAAAAACGATGGAAACTAGGCCAAGAGCGACAAAGAAAAGGCAGAACTTTTTGCTCTACACTTAGAAGACACGTTTAAGCCGTTCGACGGCCCTTCGTTAACGCCCGACTCCCCAATCACGACATCTGACAACTTTAAAGTAAAAAAAGTTGCATTGATTGAACTGAAGGAAGTGATTAAAAATGTAAAGTCGAAAAAAGCTCCGGGTTACGACTTGATAACGGCGCAGGTAGTCAAGGAATTGCCGAATAAAGCTATTATCAAACTGCTCTATTTGATCAACGCTTCGTTCAGATTGCTCTATGTTCCGAGACAATGGAAAGTCGCCGAGATTATAATGGTCCCGAAACCAGGCAAACCGCTAAATGAGAAGAAATCATATCATGGTATTTCCCTATTGCCGGTTATCTCAAACATATTTGAAAAACTTCTTTCCAAACGTCTACTGCCCGTAATCGACGAAAGACGTCTCATTCCTGACCATCACTTTGGATTTAGAATGAAACATTCTACAATTGACTAAGTCCATAAAATAACTGACGTGATTGAGAAAGCTCTGGAAGAAAAAAAGATTTGTTGTGGTGTATTTCTTGACGTCTCACAAGCTTTCGATAAGGTTTGGCACGAAGGCTTGGAATATAAATTGCAACGACTACTGCCACGGTAACTCTTTTTAATCTTATGATCGTACCTCACCTAGAGACTCTTTCGTGTTAAGCACGGAAATGATTACTCTGACTTCAAGGAGATTGCGGCCAGAGTTCCACAAGGAAGTGTTCTTGGCCCGCTTCTATATGTACTCTACACGCGTGATATCCCGCAGGAAAGAAACTGTGTCGTCGCCACGTTTGCGGACGATACGGCGATATTGACCACGGGCGATACCATTGAAGCAGCAACCGGAAAGCTTCAACATGCTATTAATAAAGTCCACGCTTGGACGAATTCTTGGCGTATTGTGCTGAACGAAAGCAAATCTACTCACGTCAACTTTACGTACAAAAAAGTAGATGAATTGCATGTATATCTAAACTCGGCTCAAATATCGTACGCAAACGAAGCAAAATATCTAGGAATGACTCTAGATGTCAAGTTCAAATGGAAATCGCACGTGAAAAAGAAACGCGACGAACTTCAAAACAAATACCGACAAATGTACTGGCTACTCGGAAAACATTTGAAGTTTAGCCTACATAACAAACTGCTTATCTATAAGCAAGTGCTAAAACCAGTGTGGACGTATGGTATACAAATATGGGGTTGTACTAAGAAAAGCAATAGAAACATCATACAAACTTTTGAAAATAAAGTTCTTAGAACGGTCGTTAACGCACTGTGGTATGTACGTAACGAAGATATTCATTGGGATCTGGGAATTCCCAGCGTCGTCGAAGAGATAACAAAATTTGCGCGTAAACACAAAGTTCGTGTTCACGGCCATTGTAACCGTACTATCACTCAACTACTTGACGCGAACAATTCAATTCGTCGTCTTCAAAGGACAAAACCTTTTGACCTCGCGTCATAGCATATGTAGGTCGTGAAAAAGGCTGGAACTTTCATTGAAATTTAACCTGTCTAAAATGGTACATTAATTTTTAATCACATACGAACATCTTTTTCTATAATCACGATTCTCGTAAGCGAAAATAAAACTTCTGGAGAAGCACTGGCTTAGTTGTAGTATTAATTTTGAAGAGAGGTGTTTTTTTAGTGAGTAAAAATCTCACACTACCATAAGCACGAGCGGTCGGGGCTTATGGTGTCTTTAGAAGATTTTTCACCTGCTCTAGGCAAAAAAAAAAAAAAATTATTAGCGGCGATTTTAATTTTTAATGCGAAACACACGTTCTGGGGCTCAAGATATAACTCGAAAAAGGTAGAATGCTCCATGAGGCAGGTATGGAATACAGCTGTTATTTTCATTCGACGGGTAAACCGACTTACAGGCCAACTGATGCTTCGAAAATACCTGAGCTGATTGATTTTTTCGTTGTGAAAGGAATATCTAGCAACCACATAAAAGTTAAAGAGAGCTTTGATCGGTCGTCTGATCATTTCCCAGCTATTTTGACATTGAGCGAAAAACTAGTCTATAACCTAGAGCTAGCGAGATTAACTAGTCGAACAACTAACTGGGAAGGCTTTAGGAACGAAATTGAAGATAATGTTGAACTGAGCGTTCCACTTACGACAGCTTATGAACTTGATGTTGAAGTTGATCGCTTCGTTGTGATCGTACAGCTCGCCTCTTGGAATAATACGCCCAATCCAAGGAAAACGTCGGACAAATAAGGCTTACGATATCCTCCGGAAATAAAATAATTGGTCAAGGAAAAAAGAAAAGCGCATAAAAAATGGCAACAGAGTCATGCTCTGGGACATAAAGCACACTTGAATCGTCGGTACAATTCGTTGAAGAATACTATTAAGGATTTTAAGAATCGTGCAATAGGCTGTTCCTTTGAAAGTTTAACAGCGAAAAAATATTCCAATTATTCATTTTGAAAAGCTGTAAAATGCACCAAAAGGCCCAAAATTAAAGCGCCGCTAACTCAAATCAAAATGAATGGGCAAGGGAAGAAAAAGTGGACATCTTTGCGACCCACCGGGAAGAAACCTTTAAACCGTACCATGGTCAAGTGGTTTACGACAACATCAATAAGGCGGATTTACCGTCTGACGATTTAACACTCACAAGTGCAACGGTAAGAGAACTCGAACATGAAATCGAGAATCAAAAACCTAAGAAAGCCCCTGGTTATGATTGATTACCGGAGAAATTCTTAAAGTTTTATCTAGAAAAACATTAATTAAGCTTCTCCATATTGTAAATGCTGCGCTCAGATTAAAACACGTGCTGAGCCAATGGAAAGTTGCGGAAGTCATAATGGTTTTAAAGCCAGGAAATTCGCCTAATGAGGTAAAATCGTATAAACCAATTTCGCTTCTTCCAGTCATATCCAAAATTGTTTAGTACTAAGGCATCTCCAACCGGTTATAGACGAAAATAATCTTATTCGACGATTGACTAGATGCATAGAATTACTGACGTAATAGAGAAAGCACTTGAAGGAAAGAAGATATGCTCAAGCGTTTTTTTTTGACGTCTCGCAAGCCTTTGATAAGGTGTGGTATGATGGGTTGAAATGCAAGCTACGACAAGTTCTCCCTGTATGCCTATACGATATTCTAAAATCATATTTCGGGAATAGACTCTTCCGTGTTATACATGGAAACGAATACTCAGAGCTTAAAGAAATTTCGTCCAGTATACCGCAAGAAAACGTTCTTGGGCCGTTTCTCTATCTGCTATACCGAATGACACTCGACGCAAGTCTGAAATGGAATTCGCACGTGAAAATGAAACATAAAAAACTCGAAATCAAATATAGAAAAATTAACTGGTAACCCGGAAAACACATCCACCTCAGTACTGAGAATAAACTGCTTTTATACAAGCAAGTGCTAAAGCCGGTGTGGACCTATGGCATACCACTTTGGGGTTGTACCAGGAAAGCAAATGTCAATATTTTACAAACTTTTCAAAATAAAGTGCTAAGAGGAATTGTCCAAGCACCGTGGTATACTATACTAGAAACGACGACATCTACAGGGATCTCGGAATTTCGACAACCGAAGTTGAAATCAAAAGCTTCGTGAGAAAGCATAGAAACCGACTAATCGGGCATGTCAACAATACAGTCCTACAAATTTTGGCTGAGAGCAATTTATTGCGCCGACTGCAAAGGACGATACCTTTCGACTTGGCGAGGTAAGGATTAACACTTGTGTCAATGCGACATACCTGGATGTGTATTTATATTTTCAAATGCAAAAATCACCGGGCTGAATTTTCCAGTAGCTCCCCAAAAATGGAAATTCAACAAATTGCAATTAATTCTAAATATATAAATATTGATAAATATCTACTAGATTACAAGTTTTTCATACGTAAACCGCTCTAAGCATACGTACATACCGGGGTATGCATGTGTTGACTCATCATTGTGCGGCACTCGCATTGACAAAATGGTTAAACGCGTCTAGATTGCGGAACATGCAGGATATTTCAGTGCAAAGTAACCCGTCAAACGTTTTTATTTCGTGATAGAAAAATTTCTTGATAAGTTATTACTTAATTGAAATATCTAACAAATTTATAACGAAGGGTGGTGTTTTTGGTCAGTAAGAATCTTACACTACTGTGAGCGTGGGCTTGCTATTCTCATAGTGTCTATGGAAAATTTTCGCCTACCCAAGGAAAAAAAAATAGTTTATCTTCCCACTCTGCTTAGTTGCAAACGCTGCATAATATATAATAGATAGATCTCTATGCCGTCATAAGCTGAGATGAAAGAGCTCCACGCGGAGCTTTACCATCATAGATTGCAATTTTACAGATTGTAATTAAGTTGACTACAGATGGCTCGGTGTAGTAAGTCTAGTGGCAGCTCTAAAGCGCGTTCCAGTTCGATCCTGCAGCCACGGACTGACTCCAACAAAGTTTGGGTACTGGCAGCAGTTTGGATGGAGGCAGCGGAGGTATGGGCCGCGCCAATGGTGGTAACCTCGGTCGTGGTGGTGGATTACATAGCTTTGGCAATTCAATTGGAAACAGTAGCAATTTGAACAAGAACCTTGGAAGAAACGATGTTGATGGTTCAGCATTCGGCTCAAAGGGTGCCGTGGTACGGTGGTTACTGTGTCAAATCACTGCACCTGAGGTTCAATGTTCGAATCTCAGAAAACACCAAATGTTTTTTCACGGTCCCACTCTCACCTCTCGCGAACGTTTGACAAACATACGAGAGTATTGTTGTCACAAAAAAGCTTCTCAAAAACAAAATAAAAAGTACACTTCGGATACGGCACAAAACTGTAGGTCCATTCCATTCGTGCGAAAAATATATATATCGCTCATTTACTTGAAGACTGTCATAACTCAAAAAAGCGCTATTTTTGAGTTAATGATGCACAATTATTCGTTTTATCATGCTTCATATTGTGTAAAAATGTCATATTAATATCTTGTATACTCTCCGCGTTAGAATTATAAGATGTCTTCTTTTTTCTGCAAGGTGCTAGTAAATTCAAAACTTTAAACGTGTTTTCTGCAAAATCGCTTTTTTTGAGTTATGACAGTATTCAAGTAAATGAGCGATATATATGGTTGGAAGAAGCTAGGTCTAGCCCCTTCACAATGGTGAAGCTGAAGCTATACGCCTGTAGCGCTGTCAGAAATCCCTCACTGATGAAGCTGAGTACGAACACAATGGTGAAGCCCTGCACGGGTGTTTGTTGTTGGAAATCCAAATACTTTGGAATTTTTTTTTTCACACCTTGGCTTTTTTTTGTATTTTTTTAGTGAGGATTACTCAAATCTCATAGAATATTGTACCTTTTTACTTGATGGATTAATTTCTGTATTTACTGATGTGCCGCATCTTTTTTTTTTTTTTTGTTTTGTATGGAAATGTCGAAAAAGCGCGCTGCAGTGAAGCTGAAGTTAACTCCACCTCTACGTCAGCGGCAAGCTTCAGCTTCACATTGTGTTCGCAGTATTGGATGTGTGTGTATTTAACTTTGACAGCGCGACGTACTTCAGCTTCAGCTTCACCATTGTGTTCGGCCAGTCATGAACTGTTGCGCCAAATTCGAGTATGTATGTATGTAAATAAATAAGGGTGAAAATATGTCAAGCCAGCAATAAATGTGTAGAAGTCCACTACGTTGCTATGCCAACAACCCAGAAGTAAACCGTGGTGAAGGGAGTTGTAAATCTTATTTAATAAAAAATAAAAACATAATGTCTTAGATTTATAATCAAGTTTGTAGGCAAACAATAATTATATTTACAATAGATGCAGAAATCATTTGCAAAAAAAAAAGAGCATGTACCTACGTTAAATGTAGAGAATCGTTTTTGCGATATAAATTATACGCATGGGAGAACTTAATGTGTTTACATAATTAACTTTGCAAGCCATTTTGATTATAAAGATTCATATTAACGCATGTAAAAGTAATTGCTAAAGCAAATAGACAAACACAAACATATACGATTTTCTGTGGACTCTTGTAATTTAATATTTTTTTCTTCTTTTTTATAATTTGCGCGCACTCAAAGGGTTATGAATATCTTTAACATGTTTACACACAGCGCGGGTGTTGGAAAGGATGGATAGAGAGAGAGAGAGAGAAAGATTTTTGGTGTAGTGGTTCTTGAAGCTCAGTTGTTTATGCTTCAGCTATATATTTATAACAAAAATCTGTAGAATCTTAAGTTGTACCTGGAAAAAAAGGTCCAAAAGTAGTACAAGTGTAACATTTTTTTTAATCCGCCCACAGATACGCTAAGCTTTCGTAGAGTGACTTCATATAAATAATTACGCTTGAAAGTACAAAAAGTTGTGTTTAGAAGAGAATAACTTTTATTGTTATAGACTTTACCTTATAAGTCCAATGTAAAATATTTTTTTATAAAAAATTAAATGAAATGAAAATGAAGATATGTAGGAATTGGCTTTCATTACAATTCGTCCATTAAATGTATAAGGCCAGGCCCATTAGAGGCATGCTTTCTTTAAAAAAAACCGGGATTGCATATATGTATATATAATATTTCTGCAAATTCGAAGCGAATTCATATATGTAAAGGGTGTTCCAAATTGAGCGCCGAATTTAATTTAAGATTTTTGCATATAAATCAGATAATTGTTATTGAATGTTAAAGTAGATATTATGTGGTTCAATAGGATAGATTACGTCGTTCAAATTAAGAAGCATATTACTGCTGTAGGACCTGCTTCTTTTGACAAAATGTTCAGCGATGTGTTTGCAAATAGTTTGATTAATTTGACCGATTTCATTCATTAGTTAATTGATATAGACTGAGTTTACGATATTGTCTCTAAAAGAAGTCATCGGGGGTTAAATCGCAAGATTTGCGCGGCTAAATGACCTTCGACCGTTGTGGAAACTTCCCTGTAAGTAAAGTCGTGGTTTCTGCGGCTGTATGACATGCAACACTGTCCCGTTGGATTACATTTGATTAATTGATCTTTCAATTAGAGCAAAAATAAAAAAAATCAGAAACATGTTTTAAATACTTGGCAACATTGATAATAACCCCATTGCCGGTCTTATTTTCAAAGAAAAATGACCCTATAACCCCGCCATCTATCTCTCATGAATTTTAAGAGGATTTTCCAAGCTCCAGATATGACAATTTAGCTATTTACTAGTCCGTCAAGATGAAAAAAAGCCTCTTTACTAAAAATGATGATTGTCCAATTCGAATGCTCTAAAAACTAAATGACGAACTGTCGACATTCCAAATGATTAGCAAGCTTTAGCTCTTGGGTAAGTTGGATCTTGTAGGGGTGAAGTTGCAAATCCTTTGCTATTTATCATAGCTGAGAGTTCCTTGAAATGTCCAATTAAACGATGCCGAATTGACCTTCTCTGGTATTCGGCGACGTTTGGCTACACCCTGGCAATATTCTCGACTTAGCTTACACTGCGTTTATAAACACGAGGATTTGCCTCAATAACTGAACCAGTTTCTTTAGATTTCTTGATTAAACGCAAATCGAAAATTTAACCGAGTGTGCGAATTGAAAACGTTAATAATATGTATTATATATTGTATACATTGTATATTGAGTTGTTTTTCTGGCATGGTGTTCCATATTGGCTAGACTCAATTATTGTACATAACAAAAAAAAAAAAAAACAAAAACAGAACTTCTCGTACCAACCGTAAAACAAAAACAAAATGTGGGAATATTTAAATTAGGTATACAACTTGGGGCTCTCTTTAAGAATTGAATTGAATCATACAACCTTACGGCTGAGCTAAGTGATAGGGTATAACATAGATAGAATCCATCAAATGCGAATTGTGACCTTTTTGTACGTTTTTGTTTATACTGTCCAATAATAAAGGCACGTTCGGAAGTAAACGTAATTAAAAAAGCTTACTAAAACCGCCTGACATGTAACTATAGGTTCATCGTTTAATGTAAAATATGGACCAGAATCTGCGCTTCATATTTCTAACTAGAACTGTTGGGCAATGATCAACTCAATAAAAACACACATTCAGTTTGTAAAAATAATTCTTTATCGTCTCCTGCCTTAGAGGATATACTGCAGTGCGGGTAAATTATAAAAATAAAGTCTAAATAATATCATATCAATTATTTAATCATTTTAAAACTATCTCAGAAAGAAATTTACAAATTCATTTTGATTATGCAATCCACAATGGAAGGGTATGTATATATGTAACTTGTACTACTTACTTACATACTTACTTGTACTAGCCATGGGCAATTGCGAACAAAATCAATCGAATAATTCGATTGTTTTCTCAATTCGAATTATTCGAATAAAATTAAGAGGAGTCGATTGTTGACCCGCGATTGTTTGATTCATCAATTTTTAGTCCACATCAGAACCACTGACAATTGCAAGCAATATAATCGACGACGATTGTGTATTCGCTTTGCCTATTCTTCAATTCGGTGAGAGAGAAACCGATTGTTTCACTCTGCCTCTACATTCCCAGAAAAGCTTTTGGTGTTGTATATGATATCAACTTATGTATTGGGATTGTTCGATTATGTATCAAAAAAAAAAAATAGGAGCATTCATAACCTCAAAAGGATATACGATAGCTAATGTACATTAGAAAATATATGTATATTTGAAGATACATATTCGAATTCAGGGTAAAATGAGCTTTGAAAAATTTTGTTAAAACAGAAACTCTCTTTCATGACGGTAATTTTGCAAGCATGTGTAGTTATTTATTTTTGTTGGCTTCTTAGATGATTTAGAAATTTCCTTATACAAAAGTACTATAAGTAATTTGGTTGCCTATTCGCAGTTCGTTCTCTGCTATTATGCTATTATAGCACTGGCTTTTTTCCGTACTAAAAAAAGACCATATTTCAAGTCACGAGCCAAAGAGAAGGGACGGTTTTAGGACATAGACGACAATACTTGAAACAAACGCCAGATAAATTTTATATGCATACAAATTTTTATTTTTATTTCGCACTGCTTTCTTAAAACATATAATCATTAAATTATTCACTAATATGCGGAAAATAATATTTCCAGCTCCCGTACGGTATAATATTTTTCTTCCAAATTAATCGAAAAAAAAGAAAAGTAAAAAAGAAATAATTTTGGAATAAAACCCTTCTCTCTAAAGAATTTTATTACCGCACGATATTCAACATCCTTTTTTAAGCTTTAACGGAATCAATGAGAATTCATTAGTCTGGTCTTTTTTTAAGATATTTCATAAAGGACTTCTAGGAATAATGGAAAAGGAAACTTTTTTCCCAGAAAATTTTGTAAGTTTGTTTGGTCAAGAATACTACGTACTTATGTACAATACTATACTAGAGCACTGCGACAAGGCTCTAGTATAGTATATTCGATGCGAGATCTTCGAGTAGGTTTAGACAGTCCCATACAAGTTTTGATCCTACCGTGTACGATTTTAAAGCCATAAGTGCTGCCTGGCTGTCCGAGAGGATCTAGATACGAGAGCCCTCGACCCTTCTTCGTAGAGATTCTCGTACACAGACTTCCGCCTGAAATATTGTTGGTGATTTCCCTAGCGCTGCCGCACGTTGGAACTTGGGTCCATAAACCGCTCCGCCAGTGCCACCATTTTCCAATTTAGAACCATCTATGTACAAAAATGGAATGGATTGGACACACCCTACGGCGCGAAGACAACTCCATTGCGAAATACGCCATGCAGTGGAATCCGCTCACCCAGGCAGGCAGAATAGCGGGACGGCCTAGGCAAACGTGGCGCAGAACAGTTGAGGAGGAATCGAGCTCTTTAGGAATGAGTTGGAGGCAGCTCAAACGCGTTGCAGAACTTCGAACACGATGGCGCGCAGGCGTGGTTGACGCCCTATGCCCCCCGAGGGGTTAAAGGATCTAAGTAAGTAAGTAAGTATGTACATAGTTTGAGAGTTTAGTAAGACTACAAGCCCTTCATTCTTCCATGTGTGGCGGTCACCTATGACCATATTGAATTTCCTGGAGAACCGGTATTTCTTGAGCATGGTATCTGGGATTTTGAGAATAGGGTCGTTTTGAATATGGCCTGTAAAGTTGCCGATTTTAAGGTCTAAGATTTCTATTTTTATTATTTATTTATTTAAAGTCCAACGATTTGCTACTACACAGTAAGTTACAATATCTTATAATTAGTGAAGAGCATATAATAGTTCATAATTAATTTAATTTAATTTAAGATCTTGGGCAGCCTAAGAGCACTCAGCACAGCTTCTTTTTACTGCAAGGTGCAATGGTGTGAGGTTAAGCATTGCTCCAATTGCTGCCGTGGGGCACGTTCTCTTTGCTCCTGTGATACTCAGACAGGCTAGACGATGGATTTTATTCAACTGTTCCTGAGGTTTTAGCCCCCTAGTTTAACCATGAAGGCGCTGGCACATAAACATTGTTATTTTTCGGTAGCCTTGTTCAGGTATGAATTCCAGGTGAGCGTCTTGCTAAGTATAACACCTAGGTATTTCGCTTCCTTGGATATGCTGATTGGGACGTTTTTCAGTGTAATTTGTTTAAGAGTATGATTTCTTTTCCTGGAAAAGGGTACAAGTATAGTTATTCCGGGATTGATGGTAAGTCCCTTTCCCATCGGAAGTTAAATTGAGGGCACCTTGCATTAGTTGCGAAATGATGCCCTCAAATTTGCCTCAGACGCTGATTACAATGTCGTCTGCATATCCTTCTACTTTGTAACCCAATTTTTCAAGTAGCTCTAGAAGTTCGTCAATAACTAGTCCAGTCCAGAGCAGGGGAGAGAGGACTCCTCCATGCGGGCATCCTCTGGTAGCTGTTATAGTTTTCTGCGAGCCTCCGCACTCGATTCTTATTTTCCTGCTACATAGCATGGTAAGGATACAGTTTATGATCAGAGGAGCGATATTTTTCCTGATCATAGCCTTTTTGATACCCTCACAGGAAGTATTGTCGAATGCTCCCTGTATATCTATGAAGGCACATAGGGCTGTTTCTTCAGCAGCTAATGATTTGTCAATGAATAGCGTTAAGCTGTTAATGGCTGTTTCCGTAGACTTCCCAGGTTGATAAGCAAATTGGTTTGCATGTAGAGGAACATGTACGCGTATAAGAAACTTTTCCCTTATATGATTATCGACAATTTTCTCCATCGTTTTTAGGAGAAAGGAACTGAGGCTAATGGGTCGAAAGGATTTGGGCGATTGCTCCGCCTGCTTTGCCATCTTTGGGATGAAGACCACCTTAACCTCTTTCCAACTTTTTGGTATGTAGTCTAGTGTAAGGCTGGATCTGTAAATTCTTATAAGGGTCGGAATTAACTGGTTTGCTCCTGTAGTAGGCAGAGAAATATGTCATCTATACCTTGTGATTTAAATGGGGTAAAGATAGATAGACCCCATCTATTATGGTTGGCAGAAAAGATTTTGCCAGATCGGCTATATTGTCGTATAGAAGCAATAAGAACGTCGTTCCTCAGGTATTTTTGAGAGTCAGCACAATCGGATATACAGCCTGGAATGTCAGTAAAGTAAAGTGGTATCAAGTAAAGCTTGACAGGTTTCCTCCGGACTGATGGTTAATTCCCCATCGAAAACACATATGGTACATACTTTCGTCTTGCTATGTAAGTATCTGGGTTGAGTATTAAAAATGACGAGTTTCATTTAACTAGTCAGCATTCATTTGTACGAGTTTCTTGTGGTCCTTATTTTTTACTTGAATGCCTTCCGTTTCCCGAATCTGCACCCAATTCTTCCTCCAAACGTGATGTTTCCGCACCACTTCCACTGCTTTGCATTTTTTCTCATTATTTTAGCTATATGCGTGGCAAAAACCAGAACAACAGCCTACTTTTTTTTCGGCATATAAGCAGAACGTGAAGAACTTGAACAATAGTCAAATCTACATAAAAAAATTTAACAAATGTTGTGTACGCATGTGAAAGCTTTTATATGCGATCGCCAAAAGCGCACATTTTTCCATGTATTATATTTATGGTTCGACACATTCGCACCACGACGCCGCTTTTATGTCGTACTTTTTATTGACGTCACTGGTGTTTACATTTCGTCAAATCTAGGCTTAACTTCCCAAAAGGAATCCATTCACGTTTGATCATTTTCCTTTAAAAATGGGGCTCAACTATCAAAAATAATATTATATGTAATAATAATTCGTTGCCAGCTTAAATGGCCAAATTTTCGAACATTTATCATAAAGTGGAATCGTAGCTTTAGATCGGCGTTGGGTGGAGTTGAGGCGCATCGCTAGGAATCGTACTGGACGCGATGGCGCGTAGACGTGGCAGGACGCTAAGATCCATAAGTTGACAAGTGACCCAAGTACCAAGTACCCAAGTATTTATGACCATCGCTACAGCTTAGAAACTAAGCCTTCCACACATTCGTTCTGCACTGCATACCCTATAATTTATATTTCACTCAGCATCAGCACTCTTCAACTCTCCGAAGTTTAATTTTCGATAAAAAAAAAAAATGGAAATAAAAATATAGGCATTTTTATTCCCTGGAAAAATTGTATTCCAATACTCTCCACAGCTCCAGCCGGTGGAAGTCAACGAGCAGCTTATCCTTCCTTTCTCGATTCATTGACTAGGGCATCAAATTATACCGACAAATTTCCTACAAGGCCCTTCCGATTTAATCAGGCACAGAATAATTCTAGCTATGCTTTGCTACCACCATTTGGCGTGGCTGCCGGTTCTTTTCAAAATCATACTGCCTTCGGAAACATACACATTTATGTATAATATGTAAACTCTTTTTATTACTTTCGCCGTCATTGTTGAGAGATATTTTATGGCCCGTCCGGACCCATCGACGTATACGTCATAAAACTTTCAAATTTAAGGGCTTTGCTCAGCTAACGAGAGTGGGGAGGGGTGAAGTGGTTAAATATTTTAATAAAGTGCAAAGTTGTAAAAAAGTTCAACCACCACCATCACCTACCCACGCTTAACATACTTACTGCACTAATAATCCCGTTAATGGCTCCCGTTTCCCTCTCTTCGACATAAACGCGCCGAGAAAAGTCATTATATGTGCCCTGCTGCAAGCGAGCAGCACTGTAGAAGAAGGATGATGAAGGATACTTTTATGTACGTGCACGCTGGAGTCCTTGAATGTCCTGGTTTTAATTTAAATTGCAGTGCTAAGGGTGAACACATTGAAGGGAATGAAACTCGTTGCACCCACAATCGAATTTGTGACTTACGTCTGAGAAATGGGGCATACGTATAAGAAGGGGTAGCTACATTCGGGGAGTCAAAAACTTTGTTGAAACTTTGTTGGGGACGTGAACGTTGTGTACAACTTAATTTTCGTGTTGCAGGATGTGTTGTGCTATTGGATTCGTTGTAATGCAGCATCGAAACAGTGTTATACCGAGAAAGTTTAAAATTAAGGTTGGCGTCTGGATAGAGAATATCCATTTCCATTCAGCGATATCCCTGTAGAATACCATTGGAACTTCACATCAGACCTTGGTAACGAGGAATCTCGGAATAAATTAATGAAATCTTCAAATTGTCATTTGTGTATTGGGATGTGAACGCGGTGAATTTGAAGAGTTTTTGTTTCTCTCATCGGGTATTTTGGTTTTCTACCTCAAGATGTGCAAAGTTTCATTGGATGAAAGTAGTCGATGGTCTGGAAGTTTACCTGTCGTGGGGTTAGAATATGTCGTTTGAATTGATGAGGAAAGTTTGTCATGTGATTAATGGATCTCTGCGGATATACTTACAAAGTGATGGGAAACAAATTCGGCAATACTCTCACCTTGCAACAATTGCTAATGCATCGTGCATCTTGTGCACATCGAGCAAGGTAAAGTTTATAAATTAATGTGGCAATGTTCGCTTACAGAGTGGAGTGGACTGCGGATAACTTCACATTTGGCATAAACTTAAGTGTTGTGGGAAGTTTATGCACAACTAATTGATTACTACAATAATCGGGGAAGCAACTATGCATTAACAGCTTTATTCGTAAATCATAATCAACAAAAAATCACTGTTGAATCTATGATTGTTTAATGCCCAGTTTCACAGTGAGGGTTTGAACTGAAGTTTTACTAAACCTAAACGAGAGTTTAAACTTTTCGTTAACCTCTTTCGGTTTCGCAGTATAAAATAAACTTCCAGTTAAACAAACGCAGTTTTGGAAGCCATGTTTGAAAAAAAAGTAGGCACTTTTTTTGAAATGTCAAATTATGGTAGATATGTATTATCAAATCAATTGAATATTTTCTTTTGTGATTGTTTTGTTGTTTATCCAGCTACTAAATTGACACTAGGGAAATTGATTTCAGCGCCGCTTGGTAGAATTTTTATATAACTCAACACAGAGATAGATTCTTGACAGATAGTAGCCGGTACAATATTCTTTATAAACAACTAAATTCGCTGAAAAAGGAAAGTGTTTTTTTGTAACAAAGTGCATTATTTGCTAACTTTTTCTTATTAAAATGTCGCGTCGAAATATGTGAGTTTACAAAAAAGTATTTTTCAAGCTATATAGCGTTTCAGTTTAACTGCAATCATGCTTTGAAAAATGTAAACAAACCGCTTTTGGGGAAAAAAGTTTTATTCAGTTGTTTGAATTTGATTATTATATTGTTCATTCATATTTAGTAAACAATATGTGTGTGTTTTTTGATTTAGTGCCGACGATAATAATAACAATTTTGGCCGAGATGGTGAAACGCGATTAACAATTCACATCGACCAAATAGTGGATTATTTTAAAGGGACGGTACGGCCGCTTCACGAAGGTGAAAAAGTGTTGGAAGCTGGTTGGGTTTACTCCCTTGGCCTGGCCCCTGATCCATATACAACTCATGTATATGAATATGTAATTCATACCTCCAAATTACACGAGAGGCCACACGAAATAAAATTAAAAAATCTCGGTTTTTGTGTTAGTCGTTGGAGTTGCGTTTGTTCCTGCAAAGCTGGAATAGGAGAAAAGTGCAAACACATTGCTGCTTGCCTTTTATATATACAAAGGTAATGTGCATCTTCTAATATTTTGTTATTTGGATAGACACTTAGAATATTTATTTTTTCAAATTAGAAACCCTTTATTGGAACCCCTCAGCTGTACGGATGTAAAGCAGACTTGGGGAAAGATTGGACGTGAGGTGGCATCCTCTTATGGTAGAGTACACATTAAAAACATGTGCCATATCCCCAAAAAAATATGCACTAAGGAGGAAGAAGTCGTCACTGACGAAATGAAGAAGATATTTCTTGCAAAGCTTGTAGCCGATATGTGAAAGAAAGCCATAACTTTTTTCGAATATTAACTCGATTTTTACAGCTGTTCCTGAATCCGAATTGGCGAAAACCAAAAGATGCTACAGATCCTCGGTTTTAAATGTGGTAGAACCAATACAAGAAGAAAACTATGTTAACGAGTTTTTAGAAATGGTTTTCACTGAAGGAGAGTATATTGTAACATTGACTACAGGATGGTTTGTGTACCAAAAACTAAAACACTGTATCTCAAACTGTGCAACGACATCTATTGCCTACTAGTAGTAAATATTCCAAACTGATGTGCTTACGTTCCAACCTGGTGTGCTTACGTTCCACAATTGTTCCACACAATATCCCAATATTCCCTGATCCTCAATTCACCCGGAGAAACATCTAGCATGTTCAAGAACCCCTTGCAATTTCCTATAAATACCCATACCACAACCAACGTCGACACAGTTGTTGATAAGTGCATACAGCGATTACAAGAGGGAGATTCGACCAGTGGTGAAAACAAGCGACGTATTGAAAGTGAATCTGTAGTGACAATTAAAATAAATAAAGAGTAAAGTGATTGAATACTGAGTTGAAGTAAAGTTAGTGTTTGATAATAAATAAACGTTTAAAATACACAAGAGACGCTTTTATTTAAACGAACCCCAGCAGAATATTACATTGGTGTCAGAAAAGTGAAATAAAACAAATTTTGTGTATTGCTTATTGTGTAAGTGAAAGAAAGAAAAAAAAAAAAAATGGTTCGGAAATTGCTAGAAGAATTGTCAGTGCCGCAACTAAAGGAAGTACTGAGCCAGCGGGAGCAACCTACGACTGGTACGAAAAGAGAATTGATTATTAAGTTGCGGAAAATAGTGACAGACGAGGGTGCAGATCCTGAAACAGCTTTGTTTGACGTCGAAGAAGAACAAGTAAGTACGACAAGTGACATGTCGGCTTTAATGAAGTTGTTATCTGAAAAATTCGGCGATCAGAATAGAAAATTCGAGAAGCTAGACAATTCTTTCGATGAGCAAAAGAATTCTCAAAATGAAAAATTCGAGGAGCTAGGCAATTCTTTAGACGAGCAAAAGAAAAAGTTCGATGAACAAAATAATTCTCTAGACGCCAAGCTCGATGAACAAAAGAATTCTCTAGAGCAACAGCTACTCGATCAAAGGAGTGTTCTCGAAAGCAAATTTGATGAACAAAATAGAAGTTTGGAAACAAGATTCGGGACAATCGACGAGAAAATTGGAAATGTAGAGACCAAAATTGAAACATTTGAAACAAAATTCGAGAATGTTCAAACAAAAATCAAGACTGTTGAAGAAAGATTCGAGAATTTGGCAAAGGAACTCGAACACGTGAAGAAACAGAAAGTTCGGGAGTATTCAACCGACTGCCCGAGAAGGAAAGAGATGCAGCCTCCCGTCTTCGACGGACAGACATCATGGGCGATATATAAGAGACAGTTCGAAGCTGCGGCAATTACGAACAACTGGGACGATGAAGAGATGTCCATTGCCCCCATGCTTGCGCTTAGAGGATCAGCTGCAGAGGTACTACAAACTATTCCCGAGGACAAACAACGCAACTACGACAGTCTGGTGAAAGCCATTGAGATGCGATTCGGGGACGACCACATGCAGCAAGACTGGGAGGGCCCTTATAAAGTGGTCAAACGCATCAATGACGTCATCTTCCGGATCAAGCGTGGAGTAAGAGGCAAGATGAAAATTGTCCACCTGGATCGTCTTCATCGTTACCATGGCAGTAATCCAGACGATCTTGTTCGGGACGAACAAGTTTAAGAGGGGGGCAGTGTAACATTGACTACAGGATGGTTTGTGTACCAAAAACTAAAACACTGTATCTCAAACTGTGCAACGACATCTATTGCCTACTAGTAGTAAATATTCCAAACTGATGTGCTTACGTTCCAACCTGGTGTGCTTACGTTCCACACAATATCCCAAAATTCCATGATCCTCAATTCACCCGGAGAAACATCTAGCATGTTCTAGAACCCCTTGCAATTTCCTATAAATACCCATACCACAACCAACGTCGACACAGTTGTTGATAAGTGCATACAGCGATTACAAGAGGGAGATTCGACCAGTGGTGAAAACAAGCGACGTATTGAAAGTGAATCTGTAGTGACAATTAAAATAAATAAAGAGTAAAGTGATTGAATACTGAGTTGAAGTAAAGTTAGTGTTTGATAATAAATAAACGTTTAAAATACACAAGAGACGGTTTTATTTAAATGAACCCCAGCAAGAATATTACAATATTAAAAAATTCCTTCCTCTTATGGAACAACATCTAAAGAATAATTTATTAACTAGAAATATTTTCAGGGCCACAGTACAAAAATCCGTGACTGAGGAGATTTCCATATGTGCGAAAACGATTTCTCAAAATAGTCCTCTTTGGTTCATGGAGCGCAAAATGAGAATCACGGTCAGCATTGCATATGGACTCTACACGTTTTCATGCACTTGTGATGGGGTCTGGAAGAAAAAAATTAAACAGACATGCCAAAACTTTGGAGGAAACGAAGCCACAAAGTATGGACTGAGTGCCGAAAAAAATGCTAAGATAAAATACGGCAAGCTGTATTTACTTTTCGAGTGTAGACTAGTTGTATCCCCAACACTTTCGTTCCTTGCATGTAGTCCAGATGGGATTTCGTATAATGGGGACGAGTGGAAATTGTTGGAAATAAAATGTCCCACCATAGGAAGACAAGATAGTGCAAAAAACATTTTAAAAAACTTAAAGTTTTTAAAGATTGTGAATGGTACTTATATATTAAATCCAAGAAACAAATATTACGGCCAAGTGCAACTAGGGTTATTTATTTTAAATTTGAAGAATTGTGATTTTGTTGTCTACAGTTCTTTAGATGATACCATCGTTGTTATCAGCGTGCCAATAAATTTCGAGTTCTTAGATACATTTATACCGAAGTTAACAGATGTTTATTTCAATTACATAATTACCACTCACACGCAATCCTTACATGTAGTTATATAATTTTTATTTATTTTTAAACAAAGTGCAATGCGTTTACCACTATCGTTCCTTATTGAAAGACTTATGTTTTGTTATTTTTATATTTATTTGTTTTTTTTTTGTACTGAAATATTTTTAAAATTAAAAAAAATTTGTTTATTAAAATTAATTATATTTTTGATGCAATAAACATATGTTTCGTTTCAATTGAATTAGTTCACCTATTGTTAAAAGAAAGAAAAAAAAAAGAATTGGTTGTATAACTACATTTTTAAACAAATTTATCATCACTTAAAATGGGTGAAGAAAGGTTTGAAATAGCGCGCACAACCATGATTATGTCATCCAAATAAGGTAAGTTTGAATATTTAACTTTTTCTGATAAAATTTTGAAGGTTTAAATCTTGCGATTCGTCTTTCGACATGAACTCTTGCTGATGCTATCAAACGATCGTTTTCAACATCTTCCTTTTTCCTGTCAGGTTGCATAAACTGATATCGAATCATTTGGACTCCTAAGTGTTGCAGCTCATTAGCAATCATGAAACCCTTATCTACCATCACAGCATCTCCTGGTTTCAATTTCTTTGCTAGGTCTGTAAGGTTGAAAATCGCTTTGTCAGATGTTTTCCCAGTCCTGATGGAGATACTCCAATTAAGAGTTTTACAGTGTTTGTTCCCTTTTAGTGAGAATAAGTACATGTTCTGCAGGTAATACATCCAAACTTTACAGTTTTTATTTCTGTGCAGTTCAGTACTGTAACCGTATTCGGAAAATTAGTAAAACACGCTGGTAAACTCTTTTGGTTTTCTTCTTTTGTTTGCCAAAGTATACAGCATTCCAGCGCCTTTGCTAAAAGCTGTACTGTGTCCGCAAAATATTTCCTTGCAGTTTTTTCCGATATTTTAAAAGAATTTGATATCATAGCATTGGATACATTGTGTTTTAATTTGTACATCATTAAGAGGATTCGATGTTTAAGAGACATGCCTTTGTTCATGTGTTCCGAGGGCCGAATAGACCCGCACAATTCAACAAATGTATCCAAAAGTGGTATTGTTGGAATTCCTGTTGCGGTTTTTAACTGCTTATCCGTGTCAAAACTGAAAGGCAATGTGTGGACGTTTTGCTCATTCACTTGAGTGCTTTTGTTTTGCTGACTTCCACTGGCTTGAACTCCAATTGAGACACAAGATTTTGCATTTTGTAGTTCAGTAGATGGTGCTAAGGCATCAGCTGAATCTATATTTCCACTTATAGCCGGCTGGATGACCAATTTATTTGTACAGCTGCAAAAATGTTAATTAGCTTTAGATACAGATTAATTTTAAATCGCATAATTTTCTTTTTGGAATCTCCTTTTAATCAATATTTCATACCTTGCCTTAATTTTTGTAAAACATTGCTTAGTAGCAATAGATGACTTTGGAAGGTTTAGCGTGGGAAAGGCTGATTCCAAAAGATAGCTTTTTCTTTTTTTCTCTCCCCTTGCAATAGGAACTAACACTTCGCCTTTTTTGAAGTGAAGACTGCATATTCCAAAATATTTTGGAAATTCCTTTCCCATTTTTAAAGCATGTCTCCATTGCATAAGCTCCTTGGGGTTATTCATAATTTTTTTGGGAATCCTGTGCACAGAAACATCGCCACTTCTATTCGAATTACAGTGTCGAACCCCGCAATGCTGACCAGTTTTCCGTTTGGGTTTCTGCTTATTATTGGTGGACATAATACTGCTACCAATTAATTTCAATTAATATTGAGAACAATATTGTTCTTAATTTATACAAACCTTCGGCTGAATTTATGTACGACGTATGTTTGTGTAAAGCACACCAATTTCCTTATCATATGGCAAATAAATCCTATGGTAGTAGTAGTCAAATTCACTAAAATTTAAACATTTTGTATTTTTTCGGTTTGTTTTACTAACACCACAACATTTATTACCTATATTTAGCTTTTAAATAATCTTTTTGTATTCTTCTTGGAACAAACCAGTACCACTTGACTGCTGCTTGTGAATCGAATGTCTGCGTTGAGCTACCGAGTATATCCGCTAGGTTTTGCGTTCCATCTGTCAATAGGAAATTAAAGAAATATTTGGAAAAAAGAGTGGAGTCAAAATATTGTGTTAAAAAAAAAGAAGTTCGAATTTTTCGACCGCAAACGTCGACATATTATTAGAATTAATTCAAAAATATAAATCAATAATTGAAAACAAAAAGACAGTGCAGTGCAGTGCAGTGGAAAAAAAACGCTATATTATATAAGTTATTAATTGATGAAAATAATATTATATTACAGTTTGAAAAAAAACTCTTATGGAATCCAGTTTCCATTTAGGGAGGAAAAAAGGGAACCAACAAAGAGTATAAACTTCAGTACATTGGCATCACCTTTTTATATGTACAAATGAATCTTTGAAAGAGTGAAGTTTAAGTAAAAGCTGACTTTTAGAACATTATTTATTTATTTATATATATTTAAGCCGACACCTTTTTTAAGTCACGATTAATGTTTCGTTTTTGGTAAGGCCCAATGCGCTTGTATTCTTTTTAGCGTCAGACTTTGCGCCAGTCTTTTAAAGTTATTTATTAAATGACTATCATATAGTGACTTGCTGATTTCAATAATTGGGCCTTACTCCATCATTTATTAAATATGCTAAATACTACCGTAAGGAACGTTAACAACATTTATATATCTTAGTTAAAATAATAGAATGTTAGGTTACAAAAAATTTAGTAAATCATATTCGGAGAAATATAGATAATATTATCATTAACAGAATCTATTGAACATGATAAATCGAATCTATAGAAAGTGAATAATATTGTTTAAATATTTAAAATTTTTGGATTGAGTGAACAGTTCGGTCTGTTGAACGTGTGTCTCACCTCAGTGGCAACTGTCTTCTTATGATAGACTGACTAATATCAAAATTTAAACGAATTTAAGCAACCATCCAGGGACGCCCTGGTGCAGTGGCTAGTGTGTCGTATCGGACTACTACGCGTGAGGTTTAATATTCGAATCCCAGAAATCACCAAACGTTTCTTATCACGATCCCACCTCTCGCGCACGTTTGACAAAAATCCGAGAGCGCTGTTGTCATGATAAAGCTTCTCAAAAACAAAGTGAAAATTGCTCTTCGGGTACGGCACAAAACTGTACGTCCCTTCCATTCGTGTAAAATATATGTATAACGCACACGACACGAGTGGTTGCGAGAAGCTAGGCATAGACCCATTGGCGTATTATACATGTGTTCTCCACAAAACGATCCCAAGTCAATCTGGCTTAAAACGTTTTTTATTGTTTGAAGTTTGAATTGAATTGAAATTGAATTAGAAAGTATGAAAAAGTTGTGCTTAAATTTGCAAAATACTACTGAATCGCACAAGTTGAATGGAAAAGCTCTTCTCAGCGCCATCTGAAATTTGTAGCGCAACTCGATATCGGTTTAAAACCGTAGCAAAATGCTCTTTCCATCTCTTGAGCTGGTCCTCAACCAAAATGAGCAAGGAGCCGTCTAGGCTTTTCACTGGGTGTTGGCTGGAGCTGCGGCCACCTGTCAGCTGTCGCACCTCCGTGCAGTCTCTTCTGCTTCTGTAGCCAGCGCGTTGATGTAGTTGCGCTTGTCACGTCGCACGCTACGCTGAACTTCTCTCATCTTCATGCGATATAGGGACTCTAGCTCGCTTCTCCCTGCTGCTGGGGTTGCTGCAACGCGAGCTTTCAGGGGAGCTTTGTGGGCGCCGTGGTGTAAGTGGTTATTGTGTCGGATCACTACGCATGAGGTTCCAAGTTAGAATCCCAGAAAATACCAAAAAGTTTTTTCACGGTCCCACCTCTCGCGAGCGTCTGACAAACATCCGAGAGTATTGTTGTCACGAAAAACCTTCTCAAATCGCCGTTCGGACTCGGCATTAAACTGTAGGTCCCTTCCATTCGTGTGAAAAATATAACGCACACAACATGAGTGGTTGCGAGAAGCTAGGCCCTGGCACTTTAAGAGCTGTTGCGCCAAATATTTGTTTGTTTGTTTTGAGCCTTCAGCTGTTTTCGTTCGTATCCAGGTATCCTCGGAAAGCCACGCCCTATGTCTTCCCTGCTTTCTGCCGACAATTCCTTCAGCACCAGATGTAAAAACATTTTTCACAGCACACCAATGGTCTTGGATGGTTGCAGGCATTGAGCTGGTGATTGGTTCCACACCTTGAGAAAAGTGCTCCCTTAATTCTTGGTGCACTGAGGGACCACTAAGCCTATCGATGTTGAACCTGGGCGCTCTTGCGTTATCGTGGGATCTGTAGCAGTGCGTAGTTGGAGAGTAGCTATCATAAGTTGTTGGTCACGTACTATCCCCGCATCTGCCCCTCGCCTGTTTCGGACGTCCAGGAGACTATTTCTAAAGCGGAAGCTGATAGCAAAATGGTGGATTTGGTTGATGTTGCTTGCCTGTCATTGGAAACCCAGCTAACTTTGTGGCAGGTCTTGTGCTCAAACATGGTGCCACCTATCACAAGGCGGTTGGCATTGCAAAAATCCACAAAACGTTCGCCGTTGTCATTGCGGTTGCCTAGTCCATGCTTCCCGATTACATGTTTGAGCCCTTCGTTGTCGTTGCCTACCTTGGCATTCAAATCCGCCATCACTATGACAGTGTCTTCATTTGGTGTTGTGTTGAAGACGGCGCTTAAGAGATTGTAGAAGCTCTCCTTTCCGTCCTCAGATGAACTATTCGTTGGGGCGAAACACTGATGATGGTGACGCGTCGTACTCTAGTCCGGAATCTGGCCGTCAAAATCCTATCACCATGAGGCTGCCAGGAAATTAGGCTCTTGCGTGTTGTTGTTGTTAGCAGTACTCCGACTCCATATTCCCGCGGACTTCCGGATGGTCTTCCAGAATAGAGCAGTACAGTGTTACGCGTTGGAGACTGGTACTCGCCCGCTTCTAACCATCTTACTTCACTTACCCCCAAAATGTCCAGTTTATATCGCATGAATTCGTTCTCCAATTGGAGGAATCTGGCATTGTAAGGACCTTCGCTTCCCGAGTCGAGGAGCGTCTTTACGTTCCAGAAACCTATCTTTGTCCGAGTGCAATAGCCAAAAGTCGTCAACATGTGATCATTCCTTACCCGAGGCATAGTGTCGGTTTTTGTAGCGGGCAATATTCGGTAACGCAGGTTGCTGGCCCACGTTACCTAGCCTAGAATCAAAGCCCTAGATAACCTGCACTTACAATATTAGCCTACACGTATAAGGGTTTATGCGTATAGTTGCCCGGGGATCACCACTAGGAGGTAAAGTAAGCACTTCATCACGAACTTGATTGTTTCGCTACTGGCCCAAGCCAAGTTTTGGGCAGTCAGTAGTTTCCCGATCAATCGCAATGCAGGTCCCCAAACAGTAGTAAACAAGAAAATATTTGCAGTGACATCTATGGCAACAAATATTGAAACTATTTAGATGTTAACAGTTTTTTACAGCCAGTACACTTGAACAAACACAGATGGAACAAGTTTCTATGGGGGATATTTTGTTTCTGTTTAATACCGCACTGAAACAAGGCGGCTGGGGATGTTGGAACACATTTTTCTGCAGACATAGTATGAAGGTATGTCACTTTTACTAGCAGTCCATATATAATACGACATCTCCGACAAATCCGATAACAAAGACAAATTCGCAACATATCCGACACATCCAACAAGTCTGGCAAACCTAGCAAATCCGAAAGATCTGACAAATGCCACAAGTCCGAGAGATCCTAAAAATCTAAAAACCGACAAAAGCGACAAATCCGGCAGATCAGGCAGATCAGATAAATGCTAAAATCGGACAAATTCGAGAAATCCCGCAAATGCGGCAAATTCGACAAACCCTACAAATCTGACAAATACGACAAATACGACAAATCCGACAGATCAGACAAATTCGGCGAATCCGAAAAATCTCACAAATCCGACAGATCCGACAAATCCGACAGATCCAACAGATCCAACAAATTCAACAAATACGACAGATCCGACAAAATCGACAAATTCGACTAATGGCAGAATTCTAACAAATTGGACAAATCCGAAAATCTCGAAAACGCGGGAAATATGACAAATCCGAGAAATCAGCCAGATGCAGCAAATTCAACAAATCCGAAAAATGCCATTATTCCGACAGCTCCGAGAAATCCGTCAGGTGCGACAAATCCGACAGATCCAACAAATTCCACAGATCCGACAAATCTGACGGATCCGACAAATCAAGCAAGTCTGACAAATCCGCCAAATCCGGCAGATCTGGCAGATCCGGCGAATCCGACAAAAGCGATCTGGCAAATCAAAAAAAAAAAAAAAAACCGCAAATACGACGAGTCTCATAATTCCGAGAAATCCGCCAAATCCCAGACAACCGATAAATCCGACAAATCCACCAGATTCGGCAAATCCGACAAGTCCAGCAAATCCGACAAATCCGACACATCCAGCGAATCTAATAAATCTCACAAATCGGACAAATCCGACAAATGCCACAATTCCAACAGATCCGACAAATCCGAAAAAATCGACAAATGTGATAAGTCCGAGAAATTCGCTCGATCCGCCAGATCCGACATATCCAACAAATACGAAAAATCCGGAAAATATTTCTATTTAAAAATAAATAAATAAATATTTTCCCGAACAGCTCTTTAAGTGCCTGGGGCTAGCTTCTCGCATCCACTCGTAATACATGCGTTGTATTTTTTCAGGCGATTGAAGGGGACCTTCAGTTTAGTGTCGCATCCGAAGGGCAATTTGTTTTGAGAAGCTTTCTTGTGACAACAATACTCTCGGATGTTTGTCAGACGTTCGCGAGAGGTGGGACCGTGCATTCTGGGATTCGAACTTGGAACCTCACGCGCAGTGGTCCGCAGTGGACAATAACCACTTACGCCATGGCGCCCACAAACAAATTTCCTAGAGAGAGCCAACGGTGGCGTCTACAGATCCAGTCAGATTGAACTTAGTGAACACTTTGCATGAGCTGCTTCGTCATATTCGCATCACAGGTCGGTAAGGAATTTCCAAGGGTAGTCAGGACGTTAGAATGCAGAATGGTGGTAGAGGCTTCCTTATTGGGAAAACGGCAGCGCTCTTACTTCCGTAGCGGACTACTACCATCAGTATACACGGCCTTTCGTCCTAGGGCTGTAACAAGAGGAACAGGCCCTTCAGCATGAGGGTTCGCCGTCGGGGTAACTTCCCTACCCCGTAAAAAAAATCTTGATTCCGAAACCACTAAAAATCTTGGATTAACATTATTCATCTGCTAACGACCCCAGCAAACGAAATAAGGACAGCGACCTTCGGATCTGTACCTGGAAGGTTCGGACCCATAACATACCACGTGCATTCGAACAATTAGCAGAGGGCTTAGACTGCTATGAAGCAGACATAACCGCCAACCAGGAAGTGCGGTCGGATGAGTCCAGCGAAAGACGATGAAAAACTGTGGTTGCTACACAGACAACAAGCAGCGCTTATTTGGATGCGGAGGAGAATGTCTTTGGTAGGTCAGTTGGTAAACATAACCTACGCGACACAACGCCTGACAAAGGACCTGGGCTAATTTATTTTGCACATGGTTCCCTCATCTCAATATTCACAAGCAGACTTGGGGTCCAATGATCATATTGATCACACTGCGATCGGCGCAAGAAATGCCTTCAGTATTCTGGATGCGTCGACCTTCCGAGCGGTCAACATTGACTCGGATCATATCCTTGTTGTAGCCAAGGTACGGACGTGAATATTCCAAACTGAGCAACAAAGAAGTATCACTGTGAAAAAATTTAACGTCGAAAAGCTACAATCGCAAGCGACCGCCAGAGAATTATCGCGAAATATCTCAATCACCCCTATGCCGCCAGCATCAAGTGCCGAAGACCAGTTGCAACGCTGCCAACATGCCATCAGAAATGCCGCGACTGATGTGCTGGGTCTCGCTCGCCTACCACCGCGAAACCCCTGGTTTGACGAAGAATGCCGGCGAGTGCATGCAGCAAAACAAGAGGCATACAAACCGGAGCTGCAGAGGAAGACGAGAGCTGTTTGTGAGCTCTACGAGCAAAAAAGAGACGGGAAGAACATCGGCTTCTCCAAAAGAAGAAGAAAGAACATGAGAAGTGCACGATCGAGAACATTGAGAGCTTATACTCCAGGAACAATGTACGGAAGTTTTACCAAAATGTAAGAAGAACGTGTAAGAGAAGCAATATCCGTACAGAAACCTGTAGAGATGAAAACGGAAAGCTTGTAGTAGTATCACAGTCGGTGCTGAGAATATGGAAAAACTATTTCTGCAGACTGTATAACGGCGACGGAGAGCAATTTCCTGCTGTCAGGCAGAATGAACCATTTAACATAGAGGATGATAGCCAAATTCCCGTCCACTTAATCAAAGCGAAGTGAGAATAGCAATATGCAAGCTGAAGTCCAACAAGGCTGCTGGACCTGACGGCTTGCTGGCCGAACTTTCCAAGGCAGCTTGTGATGAATTGGTAAAGCAACTCATCACTAATATTTGGTCAGCCGAGTGTATACCTGATGAATGGAATCTCAGCATAGTTCACCCGATCCACCAGAAAGGAGACCCCCTCAACTGCGCCAATTATTTAGGCATTAGTCTCCTCAATATCGCATATATGATGTTTTCTGCGATGTTGTGTGAACGCCTGAAACCTTTCATCAACAGCCTGATTGGACCCTATCAGTACGGTTTCAGGTTAGGAAAGCCCACTAACGATCAAATCTTCACACTTCGGCAAATCTTGGTGAAAGCCCAAGAAGTCCAAATCGATACTCATCACCCCTTCATCGATTTCAAGGACGCCTATGACAGTATCTATAGAGAAGAGCTTTATAAACCCATGTCAAGTTTTGACATCCCTGCCAAATTTGTCCGCCTGTGCAGGCTGACGATGGTGAACGCTCGGTGCTCCATCAAGGTCGGTAATGACTTCACCGACACCTTTGATGTCAAAAAATGTTTTAGACAAGGTGACGCGCTGTCATGTGACTTCTTTAATATTGTACTTGAATGGATTGTGCGGAACTCACAAGCCAACACCGGAGGCACAATCTATCACAAGTGTGTACAACTGCTTGCATACGCCGACGATATAGACATTATCGGAAGAACTCAGCGGGCTGTCACCGGTGCGTTTGCAAGCATTGAGGCGGAAGCGGCCAAAATGGGTTTAGCGATAAACGAGGACAAAACCAAGTATGTGCTATCAACAAGAAGGGACAGCCAACATCGACGAATTAGACAGAAAGTCACAGTGGGTAGCTATAACTTCGAGGTAGTAAGGGACTTTGTCTACCTTGCCTCTGCTATAAACTGGAAAAACTAGATCAGCGCAGATATCAAGCAAAGAATAACTCTCTCTGTTTTTTTGGGCTTATAAGGCATTTCAACAACTAAGGAGACTCTATATAGTCCTGCTTTACGGCGCTGAAACATGGACTTTATTAAAAGAGGAAGAAGATATCCTTGGTCGCTTCGAGAGAAAAATTCTTCGTAAGATATTCGGTCCAGTTTGCGTTGACGGATTTTGGAGGAGAACATTCAACCATGAACTGTACGAATTGTACAGCGACATCGACCTAGTCAAAAAACTGCGTATTGGACGTCTGAGATGGCTAGGACATGTAGAGCGAATGGACACCAACGAACCGGTCCGCAGAATCTTCGAATCTAACCCCGAGGGATGACGCAGTAGAGGACCTCCTCGCCGTAGGTGGTGCGCATAAGTTCAAGGGGACCTCGACCAACTTGGAGTGCGCAACTGGAGGCAATTAGCTAAAGACTGAGCTAAATGGAGAGGCTTGTTGGTTGAGGCCTAGGTTCACCCCGAACTGTAGCGCCACCTAAGTAAGTAAGTAAGTAAAAGCTAATCCCAGAAAAACAGTGGTGAAAAAAGTAAACGAACCATTTAAATGTTTTTTTTAGGTGTATCAAAAGAATTTTTTTTTATTTTGTGGCACATCAGATTGCATAATTAAATAGTTCAATGATTCATTTCTATCCAAACATAGGAGAAAAAAGTAAACAGACAAAAAAAAATCTGATTTCTTGGAAACTTACATTAACACCTTGGGTAATGTCTAATAAACTTATCGTTTTTGGACAATATTGTGCTTTGAGATCGTTTTCGGTTCTGACATGCCTTAACGAAGAAATGTGTGGGTCCGATGAGGCTGCAAGCATGTTGAAAAGGTCTTAATTCTGCCGTGTACTTGAAACCTTGCACGTATTTTGATACCTATACTTCCTGTAATCTTTATTTTTTGATTCCTGAGTTTCTTCTAACAATTCTCCAAGTGGTAACGATTGATACTCGATTTTATTTTGACTATGAGCCAAAATTTAATGAAGAGTAGGTGTGAGTTGTTTTTCGGAATATTTGTGCTTTAATAACTCTACTGTTTTCTTGGCATACTCCCCAAACTTGACAATGTTAACCTTTTCCCTGCAATTCAATACAATAAGTATGACTTCATGCCTCGTTATTACCTCTCTATTGATGATTCTTGAAAAAAATCTTCTCGAAGTATTTTTATCATTGGTATTTCCAAATCCTTGTTTTGGTCTATCCACATCGAGCCAAATCTCATCGCGAATATGCTTTTGGATCTCTTGTTTTCTTCTTTTTTCTGCCTCCTTGATTCCAATGGATTCATCAAAATCCTCTCCATCTTGTCGAAGTGTATATGCAAGTTTCAAAATAAATTCCATGCACCTGATTCATGCATGCAATGTACATACTTTCCATGCTCGCTACTGTATATCCAAGTATGGAATTCACGCGGGTTTTGTTTTAAACAAATCCCTTTATTTCGTAGGTCGGCAATATCTGGCAGCCGCAATTTTGCACAACGTTCAATAAATAGCTAAGGTCTAAGATCCTGTTAAATTTTTTCCCTGCCTTAGTTAACTTTTTTTTGCAGCTCTGTGAAAAGTTAAAAAATGTACTTAAAAATATGTTATAATACAAAATCTATTAAAAATATTAAGAAACATTTTCTTTTGTTTTTTTTTAATACATTAATTTTCGTAAAGAACAACACAAATGAACTGCAATTAAAGAAAAGTATATTGCTTAGTGAATATGTGAAATTCGTACGGAGAAACATGAGACATCATATAATATTTTTTTTTTACCGAAGATCAAAGTCGTTCAACTTTGAAGAGCTTTAAAAATCAAACGGCTGATCCAATCAAATAATGTTTCCTTGTGTTTGAAGCTCTATTTATTTTCCTTTGAGAAACCTTTCCTTTTTTTTCAATTAACGCATCGAAATTTTAATTTTGCCACGACTTTTAGCATTTGGCGCCAGAGTGCGGCGCAGCAAAGAAAGACGAGAGCTGTTCGTGGGCTCCACAAGCAAAAGAAACGGGTAGAACGTCGCTTTCTCCAAAAGCAGAAGAGAGAACATGAGAAATGCGCGATCGCGATTATTTAGACCTTATACTCCAGCATGTACGAAAGTTTAACCAAAAGATAAAAAGAACGTGTCAGAGAAGCAAAACCCGTACAGAAACCTGCAGAGATAAAAATGGAAACCTCGTAGTAAAATCACAGTCGGTGTTGAAAATATGGACTACTGCAGACTGTATAACGGCGACGAAGACCAGCATCCCTCTGTCAGCCAGAATCAACTGTTCAACATAGACGATAACAGTTAAAATTTTCGCCGAAGTGACGATAAAATTATCCAAGCTGAAGTCAAACAAGGCTGCTGGACTTGAGGGCTTACCGGCTGAACTTTTCAAGGCAGCTGGTGATGAATTGGAAAAGAGCATACATCAACTCATCTCTAGGATTTATTCAGACGAGTGTTTGGCTTATAAATGGAATCTCAGCATCGTTAGCACGATTCACAAGAAAGAAGACCCCCTTGACTGCGCCAATTATAAAGGTATCAGTCTCCCCAACAACGCATTCAAGATTTTTTTATCGCCTGAATCCTCTTATCAACAGCCTGATTGGCCCCTATCAGTGCTTTTTTGGGCACTACAGATTAAATCTTCACACTTTGCACACCCTGGAAAAAAAACCCAAGACGTCCACATCGATATAATTATCTCTTTATCGATTTCAGGGCTGCTTATGACAACATCTAAAGAGAGGAGTTATGTGATATATAGTCATGTCTAGTTTTGACATCCCTGCCAAATTTGTCTGTCTATGCAGGATGACGATGGAGAACGGTCGCTGCTCCATCAAGGTCGGTAATGGCCTCACAGAGACCTTTGATCTTAAAAAAGTTTTGGACCAGGTGACGCGCTGTCATGCGAAGTTTTTTAATATTGTACTTGAACAGATTTTGTGGAAACTCAGAAGCCAACACCGAATGCACTATCTATTAAAAGTCTGTACAACCGCTTGCATACGCCGACGATACTGCCATAATTGAAGGAATTCAACGGGCTATCACGGATGCGCTTGTAAGCAGTGAAGCAGACGCACCCAAAATGGTTTTAGCGTTAACGGGGGTAAAACGAAGTAAGTGCTCTCAAGAAGAAGTCAATCAGACAATCAACACCGATGAATTGGACAGAACGTCACAGTCGACAGCTATAACTTTGCGGTAGTAAGGGATTTTATATATCTTGACTTTGCTATAAATTCTGAAAACAACATCAACGCGGAAAGAATAACTTTTGCCAACCGCAGTTTTTTTGGGCTAATAAGGCAATTCAACAGTAAACCCCTATCTTGAACAATTAAGGAGACTCTATATAAGGCCCTGGTCATCCCAGTTATGCTTTATGGCGCTAAAAAAATATAACTTTATTGAAACCGGATGAAGATAACCTTGGTCGCTTCGAGAGATGAATTCTTCGCAGCATATTCTGTTCCGTTTGTGTCCGTAAGTTTTGGAGCTGGTTCAATAACCAACTATACGAGCTATACAGCGACATCAACCTAGTCAAAAAACTGCGTGTTGAACGTCTGAGATGGCTAGGACATGCAGAGCGGATGGACACCAACGCTCCGGCCCGCAGTGTCTTCGAACCTTACGCGGAGGGACGACGCAAAACAACTAAAAGCGGAACTCAACGAACTTGGAACTGTAGCTCCATTTATGTAAGTGAGTAGAAACGAATCAGAACAAATGTAATTATTTTGAAAGCATCAGAAAACTGACGTACATTTCAGTTGAAAGTTTTCATTTCAAAAGTATACGCCCACTTAAACAGGGCGTGGTTAAGTCGTAAGGGATAGGTTATCATACGATCCGTCTTTTGCGGATTGTAACAATTTTATTTATTTTTTAATTTTAGACTAATTTTAGTTCTGAGATGAAAGTTGAACAGTGAACGTATACGTGATAAATCTTGTATTGTTTTATCATAATTATCATAAAATATGTGTTTAACAATGCTTTTACCTTTGTTGATGTTTAAAAATAAACGATTAATATTGCACAAATTCCAAAATCTAAGTAGATCATCCAGTGCTGATCAACTACTTCTCCAAATGCAGCGATCTAGTAGTAGTAGTAGTAATGTGATTTTATTAATACTTTTTTTTAAATTTGCGCGCACTCAAAGGGTTATGAATACCTTTAACATATTTACACACAGTGCGGGCGTTGGAAAGGATGGATAGAGAGAGAGAGAAAAATTTTGGTGTAGTGGTTCTTGAAGCTCAGTTATTTATGCTTCAGCCATTCTCCGGAAGTGGCGTCCAGATAACTGGGGAGATTTTTGTTATTATTGTCTTTGCTTCTGATTCACAGTACTTTTTTCCCGATAACCGATGTCAAGGGCAAATAACCATCAACAGAGCGAACAATTTTTCCAGCCACATGACCAAGCTTCTACCAGTGTTATGCCTTCGTAGTAGTGTTCACAGAAGCTTTTGCAAATGATCGAACTGACTTTGTATATTTCATGAGAAATAAATAAATGCTTGCTGACATCAGGATTTAAACCATGAACCATTAGTGTGGCAATTGACGACGTTACCACTACACCATTGCCACCCCCTTTACCACTTTATTTTACTGTAATAGATTTAAAACTCCACATATTATAGAATTGGCTTCATTCAATTAAATACATAATTAAATACATAAGTACTTGTAGTAATAAAACAAAAAAATCAAAAAAAAGAAATTGAAGTAGTTTTTACTCCGAGGTCATGTTGGAGTGTACGATACATGTTACTAGGCTCACTTTGCTGCGCTCTCTCTGTAAACTTTTGGAAGCTAGGCTTTTCAATTTCGCCCAGAAGAGTTTAATTTTAAATAAATTTTCCAAGACTCAACGCCTCCTTCCTCGAGCATGAATGGTATATTGTGTTGAAAAGCCAGCTTTGACCATTTCTCGAAGAACTATAGTTTTCGCTGAAGAAAGTGGTTTTTAATCATATGGGAAAGTCGGTGACTTGGAAGTGACATTATTTTTTCCACATAGCTGAAGTGCATCCTAAGCGTAAATATGTATAACTGACGAATCCCAATTTCTAAGTGTAACATAAAGTTAGGGTTGTTTCTGGTAATCTGAATATGTTTTTCATGAAGTACCTCAGCAACTTCTCCACCTCTTCATACTGAAGAAATCCCCATACCTGAGCCGCACAACACATTATCGACCTCATTACCGCCTCAAAAAGTTTATATTTTGCACTAGGGGGTACATTTTTCTTCCCCAAGATTCCTCTCCAGTTGCAGTTGATGACCGTTTTGGCTTCCTTCAGTTTCTCTTGAAGATGTTTTCTGAACGATAGCTTTGGCGTGATGATGACTCCCAGGTACCTATATTTCTTTACTTTCTCCAGTTCCTCGCTTTCCCAGGTCCACTTTTCATCTCTTGCGTACCTCCCTGTCCCGTTTCGAAAAATCATTATTTTGAATTTGCTTATATTTAAGACTCCACAAACAGCAATACAGCTCCAATCTGCTTATCATCATTTGCAACATGTGTGGGGTCTCTGCCAGTATAGCGATGTTATCCGTATACAGGAGCATTTTGATGGTCAGCCCGACGAACATGATCCCACGCCCACCTGGTAAGTTTGTTATAAGGTCATCGTAAAAGAGCGAGAAAAGTAGAGGACTTAGTAGACAGCCCTGCTTTACTTCCATTTTCGTCTGAAACCAAGCGGTTTTACTTTGAGCATCTTTGTTGACTTTCCCAGGTTGTTCAGCTTGTAGAAGAGGGCATTCCTATCGATAGATTCGAAGAATGCATATAACTTCTTTCCCTTAGATCTATATGATTTTACGATACTTGTTAATGAAAATGTGCTGTCCACAAATGAGTATTCCCTTCTGAATCCAGCTTGAAACTCTGAAAGTAAGTGGTTTTGCTGTATCCACTCTGTTAAACGATCAAGGCTGACACCCGTGAATATTTTCATGACATGAATGAAATGCCGCGATAATTATTTGGATCGTTAACATCCCCTTTCTTGAATATTATATTTTTTCAAAAGCTGTCTGGCACTTCACCCAAGTTAAATATGTTAAATAAGTTTCCGTGAGTTTTTCCATAAAATCTTCAGCGGCATATCTAAAAAAAATTCATATGGTACACGATCATCCTCAGACACCTTGTAAAGGCTGCATCTATGAATGACCTTGTGAATGACTTCTTGTACTGTAATTATACGGTCAAGGTGAATATATTCCAAGTATGGAAGGGCATATTGCCCTTGTTTGTTTGAGCAAACCGAGGGGCTAAGCAAATTTATAAAATGATCAGCTAGCAGGTTTGTTTCAGTTTGTTTCCTCGCAAAAGGTGCACCATTAAGAGAACGGGCTAATTTAAAAAAGGAGATAGTCGATCTCTGATATCAGCTAGCATTCGTATCAGGAGCTCTGAGTACGCTATCTGTTTTTCCTTATAGATACTTTTGTATAGTTTGTTTGCTTCTTGATACATAGATTTTGCCTGGATGGCAAACGACTAACAAAGGCCCCGTAGGGGCTGCATCTCCCGATAGGTGCTGGTCCGTTAAGTAATGAGTAGGAGCCACTGCAGCCGAAAACCTAGCAGCTCTGTTAGTAAGCCCTACTCCCACCTCCTCGTGGTGTCATCTGGCTAACGGGAGAGGACGAATGGCGAGCAGCTTCCTGCGCCAAAAAACAGGATAAGTGTCGGTTGGTCTGTGGCCCAGCGAGCCGCAACCGTAAAACAAATCTTGCTCCGAAACGGAAACAATCGCCTCGGATAAGGACGGATAATTTGGCTATCGGACACGTACAGCGATTGGATTCTGGAACGTTAAGACCCTCCTGGACTCACTCAAGGAAGGGCCTCATAACGCCAGATTCCTCCAATTGGAGCGCGAATTCGCACGGTATAAAATCGACATCTTAGGGCTGAGCGAGATAAGATGGTACGATGCTGGGGAATGCATCTCCCCAACAAAAAGCACTTTGATGCTCTACTCTGGTAAACCAGCTGGAAGTACACGGAGTGCGTAGGACTCATGCTAACTCCAGCAGCACGTAGTAGCCTCATATCCTGGAAACCCCATAGTGACCGGATATTGACGGCTAGGTTCCAGAGTAGAGTTAGAAAAATTACCATCATACAGTGTTATGCTCCGAATCTAGACGCGACTGAGGATGAAAAGCAAAATTTTTATAGCCACTTAGGCACCGCCTACAACCAAACGCCTAATGGGGACATCGTAATGGTAATGGGAGATCTCAATGCCAAGGTGGGTAGCGACAACACCATGCTTAAGCACGTGATGGAAGTTCACGGCGTGGGAGACCGTAATGACAATGGTGAGCGGTTTGTGGACTTCTGCAATACCAACCGCCTAGTCATCGGAGGTACGCTGTTTAAGCATAACACCTGGCACAAAATCAGTTGAGTCTCTACTGATAGGCAACGAACATCCAACCAGATCGACCACATTGCGATCAGTCGCCGCTTTAGAAATTGTCTCCTGGACGTCCGAAACAGACGTGGAGCTGACATGGATGACCACTGGAGTGCTGAAAAATGCTTTTGCGACTGGGGCACGCATTTATGTCGGTAAAAAGCAGAAACACCACCGCACATGGCTTTCTACAGACACCTGGAGACGGATCGATGAGCGTACAGCAATCAAGGTTCGGATTGCAGCGGCCTCAGCAGTAGAGAGAACCGAGCTTGAAGCCCAATACCGTGCGAAGAAGAAAGAAGTGCAGCGTAGTGTGAGACGTGACAAACATCAATATATCAACTCACTGGCCTCAAGGGCTGAAGAAGCAGCGAGTAGGTGCGACAGTAGGACTGTTTACAACATCACTAAGGAGCTCATTTGTGGTCGAAACTCCAAACAACATCCAGTTAAGAGTCTAGATGGTAACCTTCTGGTTTTGGATGAGGATCAGCTCACTAGATGGAGAGAACATTTTGCTACATTGCTAAATCATTTAGACGACGGCGGTATGATCTTGAATTCGAATGAGCAGTTCGAAGTAACAAATTCCCGAATTCGCACCGTACCTCCCAGTAAAACTGAAATAATAACAGCAATCAAGTCCCTCAAGAAAAACAAAGCGGTGGGTATTGATGGCATCCCTGCCGAGCTATTTCAAGCGGTGCCAAATACATCGGCAGATTTGCTGCATCCGCTAATACGGAGAGCTTGGGATAGTGAACAATTTCCACAGGAGTGGAAAAGGGGGATGATCATTAAGCTTCCAAAGAAGGGTAACTTGATGGAGTGCGGTAACTGGAGAGGTATATGTGTTCTTCCAGCTGTAGCCAAAATAATAGCTAGAATAATTCTAGAACGAATTAAAGAACATTTAGATTCAACTCTCGATGTCGAACAGGCAGGCTTTCGCGCTGGATCCTCCTGCATCGACCACATAAACACCTTACGGATCATAATCGAACAATGCGTTGAGTATAGGTCTCCGCTACATTTACTGTTTATCGACTTCGAGAAGGCTTTCGACAGCTTGAATCGAGATGCTATCTGTTTGGCCTTGCGCATGAGAGGCATTCCAGAAAAGCTTATAGCTATTATCAAGGCTACATATGAGGGTGGCAAGTGTCACGTCGTGCACAATGGTAAGGTGTCGGAGGACTTTGAAGTCCAAAGTGGAGTATGTCAAGGGTGCATACTGTCCCCACTATTGTTCTTGGTGGTTATCAGCGATGTACTCCGTGCAGCATTGACGGAAGCTAATTATGGAATTCGTTGGACTATGACATCTTACCTTAACACCTAGATTACCCTGACGATGTTTGTCTACTTTCACATCGGATAATGGATCTTCACTTGATGGCCCAAAATCTAGAAGCAGAGGCAAACAAAGTGGGGCTAAAAATAAACACAGCCAAAACAAAAGCCCTGAGTACTTCCAATACCCGCGCTCAACTTAACATTGTCGGAAAGCAAGTCGAGAAAGTTGATAACTTTCTATATTTAGGAAGTGTCGTCTTGGCTAACCGCGGTGGCACCGAACTGGATGTGTGCAGCAGAATCGGGAAGGCTAAAGCTGCGTTCGGGATGCTGTCCAAAATCTGAAGAAGCAATGTTATTAGCTTAAGAACCAAGCTACGACTGTTCCTCTCCAACGTAGAATCAGTGCTGCTTTATGGGTGCAGCACCTGGAAGGTGGACACCATTAACACACGCAAGCTGCAAGTCTTCGTAAACAAATGTTTAAGAATCATCTTGAGAATTTTTTGGCCGAACCGCGTCTTACTTACTTACTTAGGTGGCGCTACAGTTTGGGGTGAACCTGGGCCTCAACCAACAAGCCTCTCCATTTAGCTCGGTCTTTAGCTAATTGCCTCCAGTTGCGCACTCCAAGTTGGTCGAGGTCCCCTTGAACTTGTGCGCGCCACCTACGGCGATAATTCCCTCTACTGCGTCGTCCCTCGGGGTTAGATTCGAAGACTCTGCGGGCCGGAGCGTTGGTGTCCATTCGCTCTACATGTCCTAGCCATCTCAGACGTCCAATACGCAGTTTTTTGACTAGGTCGATGTCGCTGTACAGCTCGTATAGTTCGTGATTGAATCTTCTCCTCCAAAACCCGTCAACGCAAACGGGACCGAAAATCTTACGAAGAATTTTTCTCTCGAAGCGACCAAGGATATCTTCATCCTCTTTTAATAAAGTCCATGTTTCAGCGCCGTAAAGCAGGACTGGGATGATCAAGGTCTTATATAGAGTCTCCTTAGTTGCTCGAGAGAGGGCTTTACTGTTGAATTGCCTTATAAGCCCAAAAAAACAGCGATTGGCAAGAGTTATTCTTCGATTGATTTCTGCGCTGATTTTGTTTGCTGAATTTATAGCAGAGCCAAGGTAGACAAAGTCCCTTACTACCTCGAAGTTATAGCTGCCCACGGTGACGTTTTGTCCAATTCGTCGATGTTGGTTATCCCTTCTAGTTGACAGCATATACTTGGTTTTGCCCTCGTTTATCGCCAAACCCATTTTGGCCGCTTCCGCCTCAATGCTTGCAAAAGCACCGGTGACAGCCCGCTGAGATCTTCCGATAATGTCTATATCGTCGGCGTATGCAAGCAGTTGTACAGACTTGTAATAGATTGTGCCTCCGGTGTTGGCTTGTGAGTTCCGCACAATCCGTTCAAGTACAATATTGAAGAAGTCACATGACAGCGCGTCACCTTGTCTAAAGCCTTTTTTGACATCAAAGGTCTCGGTGAGGTCATTACCGACCTTGATGGAGCAGCGAGCGTTCTCCATCGTCAGCCTGCACAGGCGGACAAGTTTGGCAGGGATGTCAAAACTAGACATGGCTCTATAAAGCTCTTCTCTATAGATGCTGTCATAGGCGGCCTTGAAATCGATAAAGAGGTGGTGAGTATCGATTTGGAATTCTTGGGTTTTCTCCAGGATCTGCCGAAGTGTGAAGATTTGATCGATGGTGGACTTTCCTGGCCTGAAACCGCACTGATAGGGTCCAATCAGGCTGTTGATAAAAGGTTTCAGGCGTTCACACAATATCGCAGAAAAGATCTTGTACGCGATGTTGAGGAGACTGATGCCTCTATAATTGGCGCAGTTGAGGGGGTCTCCTTTCTTGTGGATCGGGCAAACGATGCTGAGATTCCATTCATCAGGCATACACTCCTCTGACCAAATATTAGAAATGAGTTGGTGTATGCACTCTACCAATTCATCCCCAGCTGCCTTGAAAAGTTCGGCCGGTAAACCGTCAGGTCCAGCAGCCTTGTTCGATTTTAGCTTGGATATTGCTATCCTCACTTCGTTTTGGTCAGGTGGACGGAAATTTTGACTATCATCGTCCATGTTGAATGGTTCATTCTGCCTGACAGCGGGATGTTGGTCTTCGTCGCCGTTATACAGTCTGCAGAAGTAGTTTTTCCATATCCTCAGCACCGACTGTGATTCTACTACGAGGTTTCCATTCTCATCTCTACAGGTTTCTGTACGGGTATTACTTCTCTGACACGTTCTTTTTACCTTTTGGTAAAACTTCCGTACATTGTTCCTGGAGTATAGACTCTCGATATTCTCAAACGCGCGCTTCTCATGCTCTTTCTTCTTCTTTTGGAGAAGCCGATGTTCTTCCCGTCTCTTTTGCTCATAGAGCTCACGAGCAGCTCTCGTCTTCCTTTGCAGCGCCGCTTTGTATGCCTCTTGTTTTGCTGCATGCACTCGCCGGCATTCTTCGTCAAACCAGGGGTTTCGCGGTGGTGGTCGAGCGAAACCCAGCACATCAGTCGCGGCGTTTCTGATGCCATGTTGGCAGCGTTGCCACTGGTCTTCGGTACTTGATGCTGGCGGCAAAGGGGTGATTGAGAGATTTCGGGATACGCGTTCAGCGAAGAGTCTGGCGGTCTCTTGCGATTGTAGCTTTTCGACGTTAAATTTTCTCACAGTGATTCTTCTTTGTTGCTCAGATTGGGATATCCGCATTCGTACCTTGGCTACAACAAGGTAATGATCCGAGTCTATGTTGGCCGCTCGGAAGGTCCGGACATCCAGAATACTGGAGGCATGCCTTGCGTCGATCGCAATATGATCAATTTGGTTGATCGTGACATGATCATTGGACCGCCATGTCTGCTTATGAATGTCGAGATGAGGAAACCATGTGCTTGCTATGGTGACATTTCGCTCCACAGCGAAATCAATTAGCCTTAGTCCGTTATCAGACGTGGTGTCGTGTAGGCTATGCTTACCGACTGCTCTACCGAAGACGTCCTCCTTTCCTATTTTGGCGTTAAAATCGCCCAATACGATCTTAACGTCGTATTTAGGACATTGCTCGTATGTTTTGTCGAGGAGCTCGTAGAAACACTCTTTGGAGGCAGGGTCCTTTTCTTCTGTGGGGGCATGAACACATATTAGGCTTATGTTAGCGAATTTAGCCTTGATCCGGATAGTCATAATACGCTCGCTCACGTGTCGGAAGCTTAAGACTTCTTGCCTAAGTCTGCCGCGTATGACAAATCCGCATCCGAATAAGCGTTGCCTGTTGCCTCTGTAGCAATCACCGTAGTAGATGTCACAGTTTTTCATCTTCTTTTTGCCTGGCCCATCCCATCGCACTTCCTGGATGGCGGTAATATCTGCTTTATAGCAGTCTAGGGCCTCTGCTAGTTGTTCGGCTGCACGTGGTCTGTAAAGGGACAGAACGTTCCACGTACAGATCCGAAGGTCGTTGTCCTTATTTCGTTTGCTGGGGTCGTCATTAGTTGGGTCATCCTTATCCGAGGCTTTTGGTTGTTTCGGAACCATGCGTTTTTTACGTGGTAGGGAAGTTACCCCGACGGCACAACCCCCAACCTGGAGGGCCAGTTCCTTAATTATTCCCCTAGGACGAGGGGCCGGGTACACCGGTGCCAGTAGTCCACTACGGAAGTATGAGCGCTGCCGTTGGCCCATTAAGGGCTCCTCCGCCACCATCTCTATTCCAATGTCCTGACCAACATTGGAAATTCCTTACCGACCTGTGATCCGAATACGTCGAAGCAGCTCGCGCAAGGTATTCACTAAGTTCAACCTAACTGGAACTATAGACGCCACCGTTGACTCCGTCTAGGGAATTCGTCCGCTGCCGCCTGGAACAGGAAGAAGTGCTCTAGTGAGAAAAGCACTCTTCCCCCCCTCTCTCATCTGCTGCCACCAAGAATCCGCCAAACGGGGTTGGTTACCCATTTCTTGGATTAAGGTACTAGGCACCCGGCTGTCACCGCGTGGAGGTTGAGAGTAGGAGTTGGTAGGCCTCAGCTGAGTGAAAACGCTTGTGTTTTCATATGATCGCATGCACTACCGTTTGACAACCAACCAACCGCATCTCCAACGAACAACTTTATCTGAGAACGGACCAGGAACGTATAAGCATTACTATACGAAGAAGAAAGTGTCAATGGATTGGACACACCCTACGGCGCGAAGACAACTCCATTGCGAAATACGCCATGCAGTGGAATCCGCTCACCCAGGCAGGCAGAATAGCGGGACGCCCTAGGCAAACGTGGCGCAGAACAGTTGAGGAGGAATCGAGCTCTATAGGAATGAGTTGGAGGCAGTTCAAACGCGTTGCAGAACTCCGAACACGATGGCGCGAAGGCGTGGTTGACGCCCTATGCCCCCCGAGGGATTAAAGGATATAAGTAAGTATGTAAGTTGATACATAGATTTTGCAAAGTTTGAATCTAAATTTCTTACAAGTCGTAAGAATGCAAACGATTTCTTCCTACCCGCTTCAAACTCTGCGTCTTACCAAGGGTGTTTCTTTTTCCGCCTTCCCGTCGATTGAAATGACCTGCGGCCAGCGAAATACATGAAATGAATTTATCTGTCCTATGATTACAATAGAATTAAGGTCGTTGCTGCTTACTGAACTGAGCATACGGCTAAGATTGGCTTTGTATATATCACAATAGAAATCTTTCCACTGCAACTTTGGTAATAATTTCATTTCTGCAGTGGGTCCTGTAGGTACAGTATCCAGTCTGACTACAACTATTAATGGCAAGTGGTCTGAGTAAGTCAGCTCACTCACCTCTAGACCTTCCACACATTATAGCCAGCTGCCACGCGCTAAGCAGTAGTCAATTGTTGAGCAAGCAGTTCCTCCAATAAATGTAATATGCCCTTGGTGATCACCTTTGGTTCTCCCATTCATCAGCGTTAAACCTATGGACTCGAATATTTCAATTTAATTTTTCCCATTGGCATTCATTTTTTTCGTCCCTTGCAGATCTGATAATGGCTTGGTAAGAAACTTTTACAAATAGATTCAGTGTCTATTTGTAAAAGTTGCGTAACACTTACCCTTGCGTTGCAGTCTCCTATTACCATAACGTTTTCTTTGCCAAACTCCTGTACAAAGTCGTACAACGTCGAGAAATCCTCCAACCACTTATTACAATTTATGTATACCGTTATTATTCTGTGGCCACAAGCAATAACGGCTTAAGTCAATTTTTACAATTTCTCAGAAAACGAGTTTGAAATTTTCCTTTTTCCAAAAACGTATGAGATTTTGCTATATCGGTCTTGTTTCTTTACTTGCAACTCGGTAACCACTGCAGAGAGGAAATTAAAAATTATATAGCATAAACTTCAAATATCGGAGCATCTTCTGGCATTCTTAAGTCAATTTCGTCATAACTCGACCTAAACGGTTATTGCTTGAGGCCACAGATATACCACTTTTCATTCTCTACTATATAATAACTCAATTATAACTCTGCCGCACTACTATGTATCACAACAACCAGTTAGTGTGTTGAAGTCTTTTTTAATGATAAATAAGCACCCTCCACTAGCCCTACCTTGCAAATGAAGTCGTGTTGCTGATATCCACTTCAGTATAAAATTATAATTTTCAATAATTATTGAAAGAAGGTTCGAATTTTTCCATATTTCGCTCAACAAAAGTTTCAAGCAATAAAAAGATATCGTACTGAATAATATTTTCAAAGAGTTCTTTAAAAAACAACTTATTGCTTAAAGCTGCTACATTTTATGCAATTATTTTAAAAGAAAAACTATTTGAACTAACATTAATTTTACTATTTTAATTCATATGTCTGACGACATTGTAATAAAAAACGTTTTTGCTGTACCCAGTTTTTAGCAGTTTGGGAGCCGCCGGTAAAAGAGCGCTGAAAAACAATTGCAGATTCGTACTTAGCGTGAGCTAATCTATTAGACCAAATAAAATAAAAGTTTAATTTTCGACGTTGCCGGTGAGTAAAATCCAGCCCACTTAGTTTTTTTTTTATTTACCCGCCTAAAAAAAATTATTTTGGCCGAACCCATAGAGATCCCAACTTGAAATTTTAAATAAAAGTAGGGGACGAATCTCTCTATAACATAATAAAAAAAGAAAAATGCAATACCATTTTTTGATTAAATAAAAAATTAAGGACATTCTGGAATATCTTTCGTCCGTAAATTTTGATTTTTTTTTCAAGTTCCGAAGTTCCGTTACACGCAATCTATATCGAATTCTGCAAAACTTTTTTGCCTTATAATTCGTACCACTTCAATGAATAATTCTACCAATTTTGAGCCAAATCGGAGTGAGATCGTTCAGATGTCCTCATATAGGCTCACCAGTTTCTCGTGGAATAAACATATAGCAGTGATTTGGTGTTTAACTTTCATAAGACGCCTTCTGCTTTCTTGAGCCGCAGCGGGATAGTCCCTGTGTATCGATATACCCTTGCTTTTAGCTTTAGCGCTCAGTGAAGATGCGGCCTACGTCCTCTCTGTTTTGTAATTTAACAATTACAATTTCAATGCTTGCAATTTTTGACCGAATGGGTCGTACTGTTGAAACTGCTTCCGTGTTTTGGGTGTGAAGTAAATCCATGCATAATGATGTTGCTTTTTCAGCTGTATTTTTTCTGATTTCGGTTGGAAAATGCATATTAATATTCCATTCGTTCATTTTATTATCAGCGTCACGAGTTAAATTTTGTTCGTTAATTGGAAAGAAATTAACCGACTCATCTTCGCAATTTTGAAACTAAAGGTGTTTATTAGTATCCATAGATATTTTATTTTTTTTTACTGAATTATAGAGGAAATAACTCAATTTTAATATTTAACTGTAGCTCACAGAGGAACGCAACTTGCTTGTTTCACCCACTCACTCTCTCTCGATAGCGATCTATGTTTCAATATGACATATATACGAGTAGATATTATTTGGTCACACAGTCCACATATACCCAAACTGGTTTCCAAGACATGTCGTGCCATTAGGTATGCCTAGGAATAGATGGTTGAATCCAATCCGTCATTTGTTGCACCAGCCTCTAATTCCTTCAGATGAGTTGAAGTCGATGACGAAGTATCAAAAAGGATGGTAGGCTCACCTCAGCATCATACTTTCATTCCTATACATATTTCCCCTTATACTTGATCCTATTGACACCCCGTGAAAGCATTAGTAGCTGCAAAGCTTTTAAATACAAGATTATCTTCGTCCATATAATTCAGCACAAACGAGAAAGATAAAAACATCCCCAAAGATGGTACAGAACCATTAAAAATTTCTTCCGCAACCATTTCACTTCGCAACTCTCTTATTACCCCTTCACCATGCCTTGGCGGTCGTTCGGGAAACTTTTCGCCCACGTTACCTCTTTCCTATGGACTGAATAATTTATTTAAGGGGCCCGTAAGTCCTAAAATTGCACAAGTTCCGCGTTAGTACCTGTATTTAGCTGAACTTTTAGGATGTAAGTATACCTTGAAGTGCGAGGGCTTGAGTGGATTTCTTTCGTTTTACTTCCATTTGTATTGTAGGTGCAGCCTTTCCTGATATTGAGTTATAGCTTAATTGAAGGAGTATGGGTGAATCTGTGTGTTTTTCCAAGTTCATGCATTTTTGTAGTGCATACACGAATGTTTTCCGTGCAATAAATTAAATTAAATTTTTCTTTTCTGTTTGCCTTTCGCGAACGTGCTTTACGATGTACCATGTTAATGTAAACTTACAACAAGTTGTAAGCAAAAGGATTATATAGGGTTGTAGGGAAAATAGACCACATAAAGAGTCGGTATGGTTAGCTTTTTGCTTCGTGTGATATGCATTTGATGGAAAATTTATTGTCGTGTCGATTGCTCTAGGTTACAATTTGATTTGAATCTAAAATGCTTTGCATTGGTTGGTTGGTTTGTTTGGTATTTATTGGTGGCAGAGAAATGGGGTAATCACGATCTGGCGGTTACTCTAAATTCTTGAATGATAAGGAATCATTTGTTATCTGAAAATAGGAAAAAATAAGATCTTGTTTGATTCCGAATATTTTATTAAAATTGGAGCTATAAGAACTCCCAACACACTTTCGTTTGATAAGTTAGTTGAACAAAAAGGCTTAGAAAATATTTTAACCCATTTATACCCGAATTAATTTTTTCTTCCAATTCTGATGATTTTTTATTTATATGGTGGTATTCTGCTGTAAAATAAATAAATCAAGTCCAATTATTTTTCCCGATAGTGAAAGTGGAGTTATAGGGTGTTGCGAAAACGCAACTCTGGGTCTAAGTACGTACAAACATTATTTTTATTATTTTTTTAAAATTTATTTCACTTTTAAGGAAAACAAAAAGAACAGAATAGAAAATAACGTATACATACGTAATACTTAAAATATATATATTGGGCTACGTTAGACCATCATGGAAAGCAGCAAAACATTTATCATGGAGTGCAACATCGCACGTTCCACACCTTTTCACGGTTTAGCTTCCACAAGCTTGACATCGCAGCCTCTAATTAGAATGCTCCACTGTATGGTTACCAGCTCGAAGAAGCGGGTTTACCTTTGAGTGACGCCCACCACCCATTGGCGAATCCAATTTTACCCCAAAACTTCTTGATAGTGTCCAGGCATTTTCCACCGCAACGTCTAACATCCACATAAAAATAGGACAATACCACTTTTTTCCACGAGTTGAAATTCTGTATTTAGATACATTGTTGTCCAAACCCAGCAATTTCCCGGATGATGTCTTCATTGAACAATAGCTGGAAGAATTCGAATGGGTGGCTCTCAGCACTCAAAGTTAATGGAGGCTCAAATGTTCCTTCCCAAGGTCTGAATTTGTAATAAGACGAATTTAGGTGCAAGTCATCCTAATTACCTTTGTGCGGCTTTGCTCAGTTTTACTTATATTTATCCAATCTTTTTCTACATCAACACCATTCTCTTTTTATCTCACTTCTTCCTCTACTAAGAGCTGATTGAAGTTCATCTTATTGGGGTCAGTACAATCTTCTTCTCCAGAATCTTCATCTGTTACTGCACCGTCGGTAGGGGGTAGCAAGAAAATAGCTTCGGGGGCTTCATTATTATATTCAATCTCGTCTAAAATCTCAGATAGTGTCAGCGGTTTCTTCCTATAGTAAAATAAAATATTATGTGTTTTGTATGTACATCAACCCAGCGTTGCGTTTTCGCAACACCAGTATTTATGAGGTCGAGAAATGTAGACCAAATGCATTTATTCGTATTTACTTACCTTATTTTTATGTTTCATGTGTAAATAAACCGAACAACTAAACGATATCACTATTCTTGCACACAGTTGTACTTACCAATAATTTTTACCCATTGAAATTTTTTTTTTTTCACAACAAAATTTTCACTACTAAAAAACTTCTCCTAAAGAACAAGTCAACTGTATTACAGCAGAAAACACACAACACCCGTGCACGGTAATCAACGCACAATGGAAAATTAGAAGAAAACATTCAATGCAAATAACGGTACAGTCAAATAAATTCGTGATGTGACATGCTGTTTAGTGTTGCGAAAACGCAACGTTTTAGTTTAATTTACATTAGCTCTTACATAGTCAATCATTTTTCTTTTAAATATATGTCTCTATTTCTAAGGATGTCGGTAGGTTAAATAAAGCTTTAAATCCCATATAGTTGGTTGTCCGCTGTGCTCTTTTTTGTTTTGTTTTTTTTTTTTTGGTTGCGCTTGGAGGTGCAGGAATCTTCAAAAGATACCAATGGTCCGCACCATTGGTTATGTCCGATTCATATATCTGACAATGCCATCAGTGCAAGTCAGTATATGCCTACGAGCTAAACCTCACTCCTCAGAGAGGCACTATGAGAACCAGCTGCGCGTACTCATAGTAGTAGGAAATTCGTCCCTCTCATTTTTTTCATTTTTGTGATGACTACGACTAAGTTGCCTTAACAAGTAGCTGTCCTCTTGATGTTCTGACCTTCTGGGTTCCCAGGCCTCCTTCATTTCTTAGGCTATGCGATAAACCGTCGTTAATATGTAAATTTTCGCTCAGATAATTTGGACACTTTCCGTTTTTCATTTTATGGATGAATATCATGGCACTTATATGCAGTCCTTGGTTAACGCTTAACCAGCTTTGTGTACTTAGCATGAGTCTTATTGGTGTGTATCTCTCACACTTGAGTAAAATACGCATTGCTTTATTTTGTAAGACTTGAAGTCTGTTCTTTTGATATTGAGGGGTAACAAATAATACGCTTCCATTCTATTCGAAATAAGGTTTCATAATCACATTATACACTTTGACAGCACAGTTCATTGGCAAGTTTCGTCTTATTCTTCTCAACACACCGATTTTTTTTTTTTATATCTTCTTACACATATAATCAATATGATCACTCAATGTCAGTTTATTATCTGGCATAATGCCAAGATATTTCACGTTGTCAACCAATTCAATTTCGACATTGTCAAGTAAAATCGGTAGGGACGTTTGATGTACGGCATTTATTAACATACACTTAGTCTTATCTGTGTTTATTATACGTATAAGCTGATTCATTTTCAACCACTCACTAATCGATTTTAAATCACTGTTTATATTATTTATATAAGTTTCTAAGTCAATACCACAAATATACAGGAGACCATCATCGGCAAACAGGACTACTTCTGAATAACGCACAACTTGAATCATATCACTCACATAAATAAGAAACAAAATTACACTAAGTATTGTACCTTGGGGTAGCCTAATCTTAATATCAACCGGAGACGACACATTTTCATTAACTTTAGTTCGTTGGGTTCTCCCAGTGAGGAATGTTCTGAACCAATTTCTAAGGATTTAACACCACATTTATATCATTTTTTTAATAGTATGACATGATTCACGGTTTCAAAAGCACGTTTAAGGTCTAAGAAGACAGCGACAATTATCTTTTTTTTTATCCACTTTCCAGTCACTCAACACATAGTTAATGTACATCTCACAAGAATGATTTGCTCTGAATCCCCATTGATGTGTTGTCAATATATCTTGACCTTCAAAATGGTCTAGCAGTTGATTATGGACTATTCTTTCTACGATTTTTTCATATATCGGCATCATATTTATTGGACGGTACTCCTTACATGTCTTAGAATCACAAACTTTTTTTATTGGTACAGTTAACGATTCTTTCTAAGATTCGAGAAACATACACGGGGTTAACGACACATTAATAACACGCACGAGAACTGGACCACATCTACGGTATCTTTTATTGTATCATATTAACATTTATGAACTTAAAGTCATTTTTTTTATTAATGAGTCTTATTGCCCTAATTCTGTCTTGAACATCTCTAACACTTAAAGCCTATATTGCACTCCTCCAGTAAATTTACATATTCTGCAAATATCACAGATTGATTTAACTCTAATATGCTTTGCACAAAATTAAATTCTTTACATAAAATTGCACTTTCATTAATGTTGACCCCATTATTAAATTTCACTTCACGTTTTCATAGGGAATACAATTTATTTTTATCATAGAGTCAATTACGTTCTTAAGTTCAATTGAAAAACAGATACGAGTACTTAAAGTATTTAGACTATAGGGTTGGGTCGCCCTATGTCCTATAAATAACGAGCTTCGTCCTAGTTTTGAAACGAAAACGTTTTTACCATATTGGCAGTATTTGATCCGTTTCCTCTTTTGTGTTTTTCACTATCACTTCTATTGTTTCGTGGTCACTTACATATATTTAATCTTGGGTCAATATTTGTGCTTTCTAATTGCAATCAATCAAGGTCCTTGAACCAGGAGTTATTCTTGTTGGTTCAGAGATTTTAAGAATCAGGTTGTTGTCGTTTAGTATTTCTGTAACACGTTTGCGATAAGTATCCGAGTAATCACGCCAGTTAATATTGAGGTAACCAAGTATAACAAGGCTTGCATTACACTGTTGCATATACCCGATTACGTGTTCTAGTTCCAAGCAGAATTCTCTTTTTGAGAAGAGATGCGACTTGTATATTTCACACATATATATCACAGAACCGTTATGAGATTGCACTTTTAATATAAGACAGTGAAGACTCATACTAACAACAATTTCTTTTTTAAATTGAACCTTTTTATCATTTTTAACATAAGACGCGACACCTCCAGTGTGACTAGATTCACTTAAACAATTAAATAAATGATAACCATCGAGTTGGATTTCATTTGAATCATGTTTAGTGGTTACATGAGTTTCCGATACCGAAATTGTGTCAATGCCTTCTTGTTCAACTGTACACTGTAAATCACTAAAATTGTTTAATAGACCTTGAATATTAAGATAGATGCACCTTAGCTCTGATAATTGCTAAATTTGCTTTACAAACATAGTTAATTTTAACGATCGGAAAATTTAATTACATATATGTATATGTACTCGTATAATAACAATAAAACGAAAACGGAGAAACTAAATGGCATATATTGCCAAATTTGTAAACCGATAACTCGCAAACTCGCACAGATATCACAATCTGAGGATTAGGTTCGTGTGATTAATTCTATCAAAAGCATTGGTAAAGTCAATAAAAATTATATCTCTTTGCAAACCCCTCTCAAAGTTCCTCATAACGAAATAGGAAAAGATCGCTAGATTTTTAGAAATAGATATACCCTGCATAATGACATGTTGTTAAACTGACAAAACATTTGGAACAAAAAACGAAAGCTTATAAACTATTTTTGCGAAAGTCTTCGGAATTGAGGAGATTTTACAAATAGGGCGGTAATTGAAAACATTTTCTTGTTCACAGACTTATAGACTGGAACGATGTGAAATCTTTTTGAAGAACACAAGAAAGATCCCAAGGCAATAGATTTGGAGAAAATGAGGTAGAGTGAGGTAGATGAAGCTATAGTGCAGTTTTTTAATAAAATTGATGCAATACTACCACGACCTTCACTTTGCATACCTTTAACCCACTTAGGGTACATTCACTATCCAACTTATAAAAACATACATCTTCAAGGTCGATACCAAATTTACTGGAACAAAACGGCTAATTAAATCATTTAAGGTAAAACAAAAGTGTCATACATCGCTTCCAAATACAGTAACGAGAGAACACATTATAAAGAATCCAAGAAATTATTAATTGCATCAAAATTAACATTATTGTAATCTTTACGAAATTTATGATTAGAAAAAGTTTCTGATAATGAAGAAATCGACTATAGAAACAGTATGGAATATAGAATTATTAGTAAAGAAAGAAATTGTAAACAAAACAAGTACTACCAAAACCCTCACAAATTACACTTATATTTTAAATTAAAATTTAAACAGCTGTTAAACCGCGGCACAGTGGTTCCACTCTCGAACAAAGGCGGTCATAATTACTTGCTGACAACAAAACAAATAAAATGAATTTGAGAGCGTTGATTCTGAATCCGATATCAGTTTTGCTCTATCGGGTCGGAAACTTCTGTTTTCCATACATCGGGATGGTTCCGCTTATTAAGTAAGACGGTCTTAATTAATAAAACGAATACAATTGTTTGTACATATTAATAATAATACAATTATATGTACATATTAAGGATATGTACATAAATAAACAATAATAGAAAACAAAATTTAGCTATTTACTTGAAAGAATAACGTACCTTTCTTAAATGAATTGTAAATACATTTAAACTTATTTTCATAAAACAAAAAAAAATGATTAGCATGGAAAGAAGTAGCAAAAATAAATTAAATACAAGTTTAAGATTAAAGCCTTACTTAAGAAATAAAATACATTTTACTTAAGGGACCATTTCAAGCAGGTCAATCATCGCCTCCGACAGGAAAGCTTTTTCGAGTCAATTTTCTCAAGCCAGTTATCAATGGATCAGAACTAAGGAGAAGTCTATTCAAAAGGTCGGTATTGCTAACAATTTGTGAAATTTTCCTGGTATGATCCCGTCTGAACAGTTTAATATTTTTATTTGTTGACTCCACAGCCTCTTCAGATAGTTCTCCTATTGGCAAAAGTGCGTGACTAATAACTTCAGACCCATGAATTAGAACTTTCTCTACTGAAGCAGGATTATTATACCATGGATATTTCTGCACGAGTTACCTAGCTGTTTCTATCGCAAAGTCCTTATTTATGTTGTAGCCAGAAGATATACAAATAAGCAAAGTGCAACGTCGATCAATAATACTTTTCTCTAGTTCAGTAATATCGGCAGATATAGTTGAGTTTGCGAGAAATGTTCTGGCTGTATTTCTGTCATTTGATGTTCCACTTCCACCGCTTCCTGGTCTATCAATGATTAAGCCTAATCTCTGTCTGAACTGATCATGAACGTATTTCTTTCTCTGTGCAAAAAGTGCATTATCTTTACCTGATCTTATCTGCCATTTTTTGATAAACAGATTGTAAGACATGTGGATGAAATATTCAAGAAACCGAATCCATGAATGAAGTGGTGATAAGCCAAATTCCTACTTGCAATCATAAACTCTATTTTCTAAGCATTTATCTACAGCATTCATCTCTTTCGGCGATGCACCGCATATGTAACACCTACTCGAAGCTGTTTCACTTAGAGGGCTACAGATCTTTCCGTCAACCATAGTTAAATGTAAGGAATATTTCACCTTAGCCTCGCGGTTATCAAAATGAAGAGTATAGTATTTTATTTTTGAAATAATCCTCTTCTTGCACAGACAGTTCCGTAGTCTCTTTTGCAAACTGAAAACGAATTGGTCTGCAAAAACGGGTGGAAGAGGGACGCGGGTTTTTCCAGATAACGTGGTCGGTATTGGATGGACCTAACTTACAAATTAACTAAAGTGGAACATACGAACTAACAAATAAACAACCATCATCGTCGATACTTAAGTCTGAATTTTTTTTTTTATATTCGCTATGCCCCGTGCTACCGTCGAAACCCCATTTTCCTATCATAACCATGTCATTTAACGTATTCGCAGAAACAGTTTCCAAAACATGTTTTTTGGGATTGAAGTATTCGCTCCGTGGTGTGATCTAGCGAGTTTTGTAGTTCTACTTCTGCGGACGATTCGGTAACGTTTACCTCCGAAGGATAACATTTTTTCTTTCACTTTTAACACCCTATTGTACGAGGGCGTAACATCAAAAGATGTGTGGAAATTAACAAAAGATTTTAACAATAAATATTGGTGCTTAGTCAATTAAGCCTCCACAATAAGAGACAACACTTTATCCGGAATTGCTTGCGCGAAAGATTTATTAGAGTCACTGGAGCTGTTTAATAAAATATTAACGTTAGAATCAGTGGGCGCCGTGGCGTAAATGGTTAGTGTGTCGGATCACTACGCATGTGGTTCCAAGTTCGAATCCCAGAAAATACCAAAAAGTTTTTTCACGGTCCCACCTCTCGCGAGCGTCTGACAAACATCCGAGAGTATTGTTGTCATGAAAAAGCTTCTCAAATCGCCGTTCGGATTCGGCATTAAACTGTAGGTCCCTTCCATTCGTGTGAAAAATACAACGCACACAACATGAATGGTTGCGAGAGCATTTGCAAATTGAACCTGAAGAAAGAATAATTGAATATATAAGATTTAGAGGCCAATAAAAATTAAAAGTGCAAGCTGTTGCAGGAAAATCCAACTGATTTATATACTAGAATCTAGAATTTAAATATATTTTTAGGGGCGAATCGCGGGGAACGTAGTTTAAAGCTTCCAAAATCAATAAATGAAACGGCATATTTTAGTATTATTTTTATCTTTCCTTATAGTCACACAACTTTTATATTTCGAAAATTTCCATTACACCGCATTTCTACTGATCCATCTGTAGGGTTCTCCTATTTGACCTCAGAAAATATCGGCAGGCATTCCGATTTTGGATCACTTCGTTCCTATCCAAATTGTACCTTTCAGATTTTTTACACTTTTTCATCCACGGCGACTGACATTTCTCTCAGCTGTTCTATGGCAAAAGATTAGCATATTAAGCAAGCTCAAGCAGCTGTGCAAATAATCGCCGAAAATCAAAAAGAATAACAGCAAAAAAAAAAAGCCGATAGATAGATTTTAGATTAATAGATTTTAACCATTAACAAATTCACAGTTCATTTAAAACAAAATCATATAGCATGGCATTGCCGCCTGCCAGGTTAACAACTAAATAACATTTTTCAATATCATATGTATAAAAAAATAACAAAACGAAAAGAACAATAAATCGAGTTAAAAGTTTTCAATTCTTATTCTATTACGATATGCTAGGGCTACCTTACAAAAACGGTATAGCTTGGATACATTCAATTCATTGAGCAGGGCTAAGGTTTCGTGGTCTGTTAAGATGTCCTTACCGAGAAAGTGACTTCTTGTTTCCTTCAAAATTGGGCAACTACCAACGAAATGCAGAACGTCCTCTCTTTCCCCAAGGTTGCATAATATAGGGAGATCCTCACGATGCGGTATGCAGTTCAGATAAAGGAGCTCTCCTCGTAGCATCCAATTTTGATCATGAGTGTGGCAGTAAGAACAGCAAAAATACAAAATTCTACTTTGTCTTCTGAAAACCGCTATATAAATAAGCCACTTCGTAGCTAACATCATAATCTGTACGATATCAAAAGAACTTATTAATTTAAGACATATTTGTATGTAGCTAATTTTATACCATAACATCAAAAAAACAAATTAATTTATTCAAAATGATCTACTCAGAACCAAAGATGTTCACATAGTAACAAGTGCACTTGAATGAAATAAGCGAATTTGAAAAAAGTTCGCCAGAGGATCCACAATGTCGCCACATAATTTCAAATACTTCAAACCCTCTTTACATCACAACATGAAGACGTCTTTATGAGCTCTTACATACCAGGACTGGAAACAAAAATAAATTCCACTTGACATTGACTGAGCAACAATCCAAGAAGAACTTAAATTCTGTCCCCATCAGACTTTGATTCATTTTTCTTTTTTGTTTTTGTTCTCGGAATAGAACCACTTCATTAAATTACCAAAATTCATTGGCATTCCATGTCAAGTTCCTTTCTTCAGTATTAAATTCACAAAGGCATCATCGACATCGTTGCAACCCTTTCCTCGGTCGGTATTCGTACATCTCCCGCCAGAACTCATTTTTATCCACCCTCCATTGTACCTTACTCCAGTGTCATCGTCGAATCGAAGTAAGGACATACCGAAAATTCCTGTGTCGATTCGGTATTACGGATGTTGTAAAATGATGATTACAAAAAAAAAAAAAAACAGAAAGAGTATTTCAATATTATACTTTACCGTCCTTTGACCTGAATTTCGTTCATTTCAACCCCAAAATCTTACCCCTCCCCCCACATGGCTATTCTTGTCATTCTATGAGTGCCTTCTATTTAGAGGCTGTCATCTTGTTACGGTAACTGACTCCTACCAGTGTGAACAGAAGCTAACATAGAAAACATTCCATTTATTCTGAAAACTGTAATATTTCTATATATATATATATATATAATTGTATACATATGTACAAACATACTTGTTTGTAAATTTCATATTTCAATCCAATATTAATATCGAAATATCAATTATTCTTTGCTGACGATGGAGCTATCATAAGTGAGGATCCTACATCCTTGCAACGAGCGCTTGATGTGTGGGTGGACGTTTTGGAGGGAAATGGGTATCGCATTAGTTCAAAAAAGACAGAATACTTGTGCTGCCCGTTCTCTGATCCACTCAGGCCTATTTCAGACATTTATTTAAATGGAACAGTGATTCCCAAGTGCGAAAAGTTCAAATATCTGGGATCTATGATCAATAGCAAAGACACCTGTGATGACGACATCAATAATCGGATAACCGTACGGTGGATGAAGTCGATCTCCGCAATCTTCTGTGACCGAAAAATGCCTCCTTAGTTGAAAGAAAGGCTCTGCACCCCAGTTGTGCGTCCAGCGCTCACATACGGCTTAGGATGTTGGACGATGTACAACAAGTATGAGAGTAAATTAACGGCAGCTGAGATGAAGATGCTTCGCATGACAGCAGGAGTGACAAAGCTTGATCGAATAAGAAGTTCGAAGATCCGTGGAAGCCTTCACGTCAAGGAAACCATCTTACGAAAGATAGAGCGCGACCGGCTCAGCTGGTATTGCCACGTTCAAAGAAGGGATGGACATATAATACAAATTAATACCGACAATCGACGATTGGATAAGTCGAAAGCATGGAGACTGTAACTACCATCTTATGCTGATCACGGCGGTTATCGCAAGTATCTCCACCGATTTGGACACGACAGCTCACCGTTCTGCCCGGAATGCGAAGATGAAAATGAAGATGCGGAGCACGCTGTATTTTATTGTACGCGTTTCACTGCATGGAGAATTACTCTGCCCAGTCCGTCATTATTTCTTGATCATATGTTACCGTCAGAAAGGAATTGGATGGCAATATGTTCTTTCGTAACAACTCTTCAAAAAGAGCTGCGAAGAATAGAAAAGCTAAGAAGAGCAACAGAAGCAGTGGAAGCAGCTGACACAAGAAGCATAGCAGTCCCGCGGGGAGAGTGTAGAAGTTTGCAGGATGTGGATTAGTAGGCAGGCACATTCCTGACACCGATTATTCAGCCTTGCGAATCGTGCATGCTAGTAGCCCGGGCTACTAGTATCATTCGAAGATTACCAAATCCCTTGGCGCCACAAAAAAATGCTCAGACTCGCAATGACTAATACCTGACTGAACTAATGCCCATACCCGCACAAATACAGACATGTACATTCGACACATTCGTGCATTCGCAGATACATTCCCAAAACTTACAGATGCACATAAAGGGTGGGCCAACTACAAGTTTCTTTTTAAAAATGCAATAAAATGAACGAAATGAATTTTTTTCCATGTATTACTGATTTATTGGTAAGAACAAACATTCCCATTAATTATGGAAAACAAAGTCGTTCAAGTGGCTGTCTCGGCTGGGCTCGCAGTAGCGCATTCTATCACTACAATTTTCCAAGACCTTGTTGATGGTTTCGAGCTGTAGCTCACGGATTTCTTGGATGATATTGACATTAAGTGCTTGAATCGTTTCCAGATTGTTGGCATAACATTGGTCCTTCACGGTTCCCTACAAAAAAACACGATTTGGGAATTTGGTGCGCAAAAGACCGATTGTGGCATGGGCTGTGTAGCATCGCGCGCCATTCTGCATGAACCAGAGGTCGTCCAAATCCATGTCTTCAATTTCAGTAAAAAACAAAGTCGTTAACATGACTCTGTAACGTCCACCGTTGACCGAAACGTTGTTCCCAGCCTCATTTTCGAAGAAAAATGGTCTAATGATGCCACCACTCCACAATCCGCACGAAACTGTCACTCTCTGGGGATGCATTGGCTTCATTAGGACCATTAGTGTTGTCCACTAGCATACCATTCTCACGAACTTTTTGCACAAACTGCGTACAGCAGGCGCGGTGGGTGCTTCATTTCGGCCAAAACTTCTTTTCAAAAAACGCACTGTTTGGGCTACACAGCACTTACTTTGGAAATAAGTTTTCAATATTTCCCAATTTTTTTCAAGCGTAAAGCGACTCATTTCGTTCCGCGGAGATATGATGCTGACTTTCCGTCAAGATTTCGAACGGAAAACAGCTGTCAGTGTCAAAATAACCCATGATTTAAAAAAAAAACACTAGATGGCCCACCCGTTACATGTGTATACCGAGGAGAGACAGCTACGGCTGAAAATCCTCCGTGGAGAAATAACTAACGGCGGTGCTGTGGGGAAGAGGGGTTGTAGGCAGAGGTTTATAGTTGGCGTTAAAGTCTCACACTCCGACTTCCGATGCTTTCCACTTTTCTTACAAAAAAAAAACACATACTGTAGGCTTAAAACTAACCAATGTTTGATTTTCAGACTAGAAATTATTACTGATTGAAATAGATCTAAATATTACCCATTTATTCTTAAATACTCGTATATGGAAATGAATACATGATCAAATTCATTTATTTCATATTGTAAAAACGAAGCGAAGAACTAAAGGGTGATGGTCGCATGCTGCTAAATCGCAAGATCTCGGCGGCTGGGAATTTCGTTCGCAATATAGGCATTGTTTTATATTCTGTGTGATAAGTCGCAATATCTTGCTGAAACCTCATATTGTGCAAGTCCATAAAAAGTTTGGTAACATATCACGAAAACGATCACCGATGACGAATTGAGGCTGATGCGACCTGAGCTACACTTTTTTCCACAACAGCAATATTTTCGGTCGAAGGACTTGGATGACGACGCACGTGCGTTTTAACGTTTACTACGACTCAGATTCTGAAATACAAAAAAAAAATTGCTATCAAAGATCTGCGTTACTATTGAATCACCCTATAAATGGGACAGTTAAATTCGGCCGATGATAACCCTGCTATCGACTTCATTATCCGCCACTCTAAATCGGATCTTTAACTCGGCCTAGGTACTTCGAAGAAAGAATAGAAATCTGCAGACTTTTAAATAAAATTAGGTACATAAAAATATTTATACTCGTTTCTAGGAGAATGTATGCATTTTTTTATAAATAAAATTATTACACTATGGTCACACTGACTACTACTATCGCTGCCACGGGTATTACGCCCTTAACAAGTGTCCCGGTCCCGGCAGGGTGTGTACATGTCTTCCATTTCGGTTGGTGATGACGTTTTTTGTTTTTCCAGTAATATACTGTGATTTGTGAACCATCGTTGAGTGGTTCGTCGTGTTATGCACACACAGGTTTCGGATGGTACCCATGGTGCGGGATGTCCTGGAACTGTGCATAGTTGAGTATGCTCACACTGTGTATGATGGGTACTAAATATATGTACAGTAACTATTTCACTACATTTTTCATGTAGTTACTAGTAAACTGTATAGATTCAAGCGTTGAGAAGTTCCTCCTCTTTTTTTTGCGAAACTCTGTTGATTATAATTTTTTTTATGAGCGAACAAATTTGCTGCTGATTTACGGAGATATGTGGTGCATAAAACTGCATGCACCGATGGTATTTTATTTCTTTTTTGGTTAGGGCGCCGAGTGCTTTATAATTTCTACTAACTGTTTTCCTTTTTTTAGAAAGCACTTACATGTGCTGACTATTTTGTTAGGTATGACTAAGTGGTTCTCCCTCCTATTTGAATATGTTTAAATAAGGCTTTTCCTACTTAATTTCTTGTAATCTGGAAGCTATTATATAGTTATTTTAGCTTGTCGGAATACCAATGAAAATACGAAAATTCGAATCCCAAAAAGCGAAATGTCTTCTTCTTTTGAAAACGTCTGACAAACACCCGAGTGTTGATTTCAAATTCTGCAATAGACTCACAAGCGACAACAGTTAGTTATTAACACCATTTAAAATGTTGCATAGCAATTTTAAAGTTACATTTATTCAATGCCTGGATGGATTGGATAAAATTTCGTTAATACTAGGCATTTAGCCACCTACTTTTGGAATGGAAAGGGGATCTGATCTGAAATGAGATTTTCAAAGTCGTCCAAACGTTACCCTTTACTCGATAACTGAAAGCATTTCCTTTATTAAAACGTAACTGTCTATAACTAAAATTAGTAATAAACTGATAAAAACGTAATTTTAAAAACAAGCTTTCTAAATCTTGAAAGTAATACTAACATCTACCAGAAGGATAGAACTCACCGCATTGAGAACCGACCACATACTTCCTTACTTAGGTGACGCTAGAGTTCGGGTGAACCTGGGCCTCAACCAACAAGCCACTCCATTTAGCTCGGTTTTTATGTAATTGTCTCCACTTACGCACTCAAAGTTGGTCGAGGTCCCCTTGGCTCGAGGTGCGCGCCACCTACGGCGAGGACGTCTTCTACTGCGTATTTCCTTCGGATAAGATTCGAGGACTGTCGGCCGGAGCATTGGTGTCCATTCGCTCTACATGGCGAAGCCATCTCAAACGTCCAATACGCAGTTTTCTGAATAGGTGGTACAGCTCGTATAGTTTGCCATTGAATCTTCTCCTCCAAAACCCGTCAATGCAAACGGGAACGAATATCTTACGAAGGATTTTCCTCTGAAAGCGACAAACGATATCTTCATGCACTTTCAATAAATTCCATGTATCAGCGCCGTAAAGCAGAACTGGGATGATCAGGGTGTTATATAGAGCTTCCTTGGTTATTCGAGATAGGGTTTTTCTGTTGAATTGTTTTTTTAGCCCAAAAAAAAAAAAAAAAACAGCGATTGGCAAAAGTTATTCTTCGTTTTCAGAATTAATTAAAGTGGCAAGATAGACGAAATCCCTTACGAAGTTACCCACTGTGACGCTTTGTCCAATTCAATTATGTTTATTGCCTCTTTTTATAGACAGCATATATGTATTTGGTCTTGCCATTTTAGCCGTTTCTGATTCAATGCTTGCAAACGCATCGGTGACAGCCCGCCGAGTTCTTCCAAAATTGTCAATATCGTCGGGGTATGCAAGCAGTTCTATAGACTTTTGATAGATTGTGCCTCCGGTGTTGGCTTGTGAGTTTTGCACAATCCATTCAAGTACGATATTAAGGACGTCACATAATAGTCACCTTGTCTTAAATCTTTTTTGACATCAAAGTTCTCAGTGAGGTCATTACCGATCTTGATGGAGCAGCGAGTGTTCTCCATCGTCATCCTGCATAGACAGACAAGTTTGGCAAGAATGTCAAACTAGTGTACCAAAATAGCTCTATATGGATTTTTCCCTTTTGATGCTATAGATGCGATTTGGACTTCTTGAGTTTCGTCTAGGATTTGCCGAAGAGTGGAGATTTGATCGATGCTGGACTTTGATTGCCTTGAACCGTACTTATAGGGGCCGATTAGGCTGTTGATGAAAAGTTTTAGACGTTCACACAATATCGCAGAAAAGATTTTATATTCAATGTTAAGGAGACTGATGCGTCCATAATTGGCGCAGTTGTGGACCGGGCAAACAATGCTGAGATTCCGTTCATAAGGCATATACTCTTCTAACCAAGACTTCGAGATGCTATCTTAGAGACAGCTGCTTTGAAAAGATCGGCTGGTAAGCCGTCAGGTCCAGCAGCTTTGTTCAATTTTAGCTTGCTATCCTCACTTCGCTTTGGTCAGGTGGACGGAAATATTGACTATCATGTCTATGTTGACTGGTTCATTCCGCCTGACAGTGGGATGTTGGTCTTCATCGTTGTTATATTGTCTGCGGAAGTAGTTGTCTCAGCACCAACTGTGATTCTTCGACGACTACAAGGTCCCCATTCTCATCTCTACAGGTTTCTGTACGGGTTTTGTGCCTGTGACATGTTATTCTTACCTTTTGGTAAAAAATCGGTGCATTGTTCCTAGATTATAGGCTCTAAATTTTCTCGATCGTGCACTTCTCAAGTTCTTTCTTCTTCTTTTGGAGAAGCCGATGTTCTTCCCATCTGATTTGCCCGTAGAGGTCACGAGCAGCTCTCATTTTCCTTTGCAGTGCCGCTTTATATGACCCTTGTTTTGCTGCATGCACTCGCCGGCATTCTTCGTCAAACCAGGATTTTCGCGGTGTTGGTCGGATGAAACTCAGCACATCAATTCGACCACTTTGTCAAAGTCTTTTTGTATTTTCCCCTCAGAAGCTTAGAATAAATTGTTATTTTGGCGAATCTCCAAGTAAGTTAAGAACCCTTGAACGTATTTTTGCTCAAGAAGCTCAGTTAAGTACAAAACGTTGCAACCCGCCCAGAGCGGGTCTTATGATACATTATCCCTTAACGTTTGGGAGAAATCTGCTTTAGAGTTACTACTGCACTACTGCTAGCTGTTCAAACGAAGTCAATAAAAGCAATTTGTTGACTCAGGAAAGGCGGAGTCCGATACAAAAGATATGACATTCAACATGGAGCACTGTCTCGTAAAATGCCAAAGTACATAAAGCACATTCATATGTTATTATTCATGATGTCTAACGATAATTTGAGCCATGTCGTCACGTTCGGTAGAAGATATGAAGTGTATTTTGAGAGGGTCAAATGGAAAATTGAAATATGCTTCTTCTGGATTTCAGTAATGTTTTCTACAGTGACGACTTGAGTTCCACTTGTGAGAGAGGAGCTGAGTGGTTTTGTGACAATGGGATCTAGTTCTGCTGCACTCTGGGCAAATGGGGACTGTTTTCCAGACGGAAGTTCTTGCCTTCTCTTACTGTATAATTAATGAGAGATGGCGTGGTAGAAGTATCAGCATTAAGGAGTTTTAAACTGGCTCGAAAAATTCTTCTAGAATATAAAACCATACTAAACAAGCTTTCCAACTAAAATGGGGTTTGTTGTATTTGGGTACCGGACTGGGATACCTCGTATGATGTCCTTACATAATGAGAGATGATCTGATTTGGATTTTTGCAGAGCCACCAAATGCTTTGTGAATGGGTCTGATAATAGCATAGCAAAATTCCTTCTCAGCCTAAGTAGGAATTAGTGTAGAACTATGGTTGAGTTTATCACAAGTCACAATGCATGTTGTCTTCACATGACTAACGTGAGAATCATTGTAGACCCTACGTACGGGTCTTACCTCGAAAGCGAGGATAGAACTGATAATTTTTTCCTGACTGTGTACCACCTTTGTAAGAACGAGACTGCGCATCTTGGGTCTCGATGTTATGGAAAAGGGTTCAGTACAATGCAATCCTGGTCGAAATTCTACGTTTCACCAAGAATACGCAGAAATTCGACAAGTTCCATACTCGGTGCTTAAGAACAATAAAACGCTTGGAATTAACTTACCTTTAGCCCCCCCAATCTAATTCACTCGTGCATTCCTCAAAATAAATAAACATTAATGTATGCCTATTTATGAATGTGTATAGAAACACATCCGAATTGGACTAATAATTTCAAACCTGACAATCGTAATCTTAAGAAGGTGCTGACTAAAAAGCATCCAGTTTATTCTGACCCTTAACCCCAAAACATAATTCCATTCATTAAATTGCTTCATCGCTCCTAACATTTTTTCACCGTCCTTTTAAATTGCATAATAACACCAAGGAACCAACGTACTCGTACGTTTGGACTCACTAGGACTGTTAACAAGATGCTATTTGCTTCCTTTCCTCGTGTTTCCCACTTTCCATAGTTATCGTTTTTCCCTTGTGGCTAATAATAGTGACTTCTCTCCAATGACAAAAACATTTTAATCCATAACAAATGCGAAACACTTAAATCCTTCCACCTTCAGGTAGAACATCGGGACACCTTAATTGCCGGCAAGAGAAAGCAAAAGAGAAAATCACCCTCAGTGCCTGGACGGTTGACATTTTTACACGATGTAAATTACCCAATGTGTCATTTTTTGTCGGCTATTATGTGTCAGAATGTCGACCGTTGTCGCAAACGATGAAGGTAAATTAATTGCCTCCATAGCTAAGAAGTATAAATGTCCCGCATAAGTCGTAAATTTCGTTAGTTTGAAACGAAGTCGAGACGGTTACGTTTTCATTTAAAAACTCCAGAAATGTCGTTCGTTAGATTTTTGCTACTGCAAACGTTTTTCTTTGGACTTCTTTCATGTCTTCAACTGAAATCCTTCGGTGATTTCCTCGAATATAATCACCTGAACCATGGCATCATTATAATGTGCAATGACGGCACCCTCTCCAGGGAGGAGCTCAAGACAATTTCAAGAAATAATTACTGGTTGTCATACTTGAACGTTGACCAAATGACATCTAATGTCCGCATTGCCGACTTCTTGGATCTGTTCTATCATGGTAGTCCAAAAGTTGGGGTTTCCCTTGATTTTGAGTGCCAGTCAGAGGCAGTCAACATCTTAAAATCAGCTTCAACTGGAAACTTTTTCAATTCGTCTCAGGCATGGTTTATCCTCGCGAATAGTACTGCGTTGGGACTGGGGACTCTGTCAGAGATGGAGATAAATATCGACGCAGACATAACCCTGGGTGTTAAAATGCCAAAGTAAGATGTGTAGAGAATTCAATTAGTTTAAAATCAGTTTTTCAAATTTCAATTTCACCATCCTTGCGCGTCCTTGCAAATTTCGCACTCTAGAGAGGACATTTTGCGGTTGTATGATTTGTACAAAGTATGTCATCAGTGTGGCACCACGTTGCAGAGTGCGGTTAAAGGCAGCTGGAGTGCAAGTGGTATGGAAATCGTGCCATATTTCTGGCACACTACAGTACAGCGCAGGAGGAATTTCAGTAATATAACCCTGAGTGCGGGCGTTGTGGTGAGTTATAGATTTTTTTTTGCAACTGCCAGACCGCGATAATTGAATTGGTGTAGATAAGTTGATGCGCGCTTCGAAAAGGCGAAATCGTAACAAATCTATTTGAGTTGGAGCAAAGGTGTACCTATTGGTGATGTATAGTATAAACTGACTGTTATTCGATTTTTGTCGGGTTTTTTTTTAGTCTATCGATTTTTATGGATATACAGATCTAATAATAAAAACATTTACAATATCGTAAGCTCTTTAATTTCACAAGAACGAACTTCGTATACAACTTTGATAAAGCAAACAATTCATTTTATTTATTTTGAATTATTAATAACAAACACATAGAGAAAACAATGCTTGCATCTAGTGATGCCTACTATAACGATAATACAATAGTAAAGTGGGGTTTTCATTGCCATGATTCGGCTCTTGAAAACAAATTTTTGCATGCGAAGATTTTGTTTCCATCTCTCCCATTTAGTCCTCACACATATAATAAATACTGATATGTGAGAATCGTAATTTTTATAATGTCATAAAATAAATTTTTACTGAATTAATTTTTTTTTTGAGTGGTGAAAACTCCGCTTAGGTATCATCAAATTATTTAAACAAAATTTAAAAAAAATTATTTTTATTCCTAATTTTTCTCCTTATTAATTTGAATAGTAAGTTTACAAAACTCAGTAAGAGTGTTCACTCATGTCCGGCACCGGATAGATGGCTTATCTACAAAATAAATTTGCAAACAATTTTTGGGTGAAGTACATTTACAATTTACATGAGTATTCAGTACGTCTACTAAATGGAGTTTTTTTTTTTTATGGTTGCGCCAAAGGGTGTGTAATCTTCTAAAGATACCAGTAGCCCGAGCTACTGGCATGCACGATTCGCAAACCTGAATACTGGATGCCAGGAATACGCCTACGTACTAAACCACACCCTGCACACTTCAACCACTCTCCCCGCGAGACTACCGTTAGGTATTACTTCGCGTGGCTGGTTAGCTATTTATGCTCTTCTTTCGCTGTCTTCCGCTCCTTGTTCCAAAAGTGTTGCCGGTTGGACTTGGTTGCTCTCTCTGACTCTTTCCAGCCGCCTAAGTTCCTGCACGATTATCGCTGCAACTTATTTCACCGCGTCCCATATTGCATTCGATGCTATCATATGGTGCACACTGTTTTCGGGGGTTGGTATTTCTCCAATTTTTTCCTCCAGTTCTCTGTGCTCTATATGAAAACGTGGGCACTGAAAAAATACGTGCTGAGCGTCTTCTGAGGCCTCTCCGCAATTTGGACAGTTAGGAGATTCATCGAGCCCAAACCTGTTGAGATACGCTCGAAAGCAGCCATGTCGGGTTAGGAACTGGCTAAGGTAGAAATCTACCTCTCCGTGTTTCCGGTCCATCCATTTTTGGATATCCGGTATAAGTCGATGGGTCCATATTCCCTTTGAGGAGTGGTTCCATTGCTCCTGTCATGCTCTAATGCTTCGCTGTCTTTCTTCCAGCTTGATATTTTTGACTGACGCTTGAGGTTCTTGAATTTTGGCGTCGTAGGTCCTTTGTAGCTCGATAGCCAAGATATCCGCTGGTAGCATTCCCGCGATGACACATACTGCCTCGTCTGTCACCGTACGAAAGGCACAGCATACTCTCAGCGCACATAGTCTGTTGACAGAGTTTATCCTTCTTGCGTAGGTCTTTTTCATCATAGCTTTGGCCCATATGGGTGCCGCATACATAAGGATGGACTGCACCACCCGTCTCCTTTGTTGCCTAGGTCCTCCTATATTTATCATTATTCTTGATAAGGCACCGCTCACCCGAGCCGCTTTGTCACACGTTCTTTCAAGGTGCTCCTTGTAAGTGAGCCTCGCGTCGATCATCACACCTAGGTATTTGATAACCGATTTTGATGTCGTATTATGATCTCCTACTCTGATGGTGATTTCCTCTCTTTTCTTGCGGCTGCTTACCAATACTGCCTCTGTTTTATGTTCGGCGAGCTCTAACCCGACTGCTGCCATCCACCGTTTGACTTTTCGGATACATTCATTTGCAATATCCTCTATTTCCTCTAGATTTTTTGCAACCACGACAATTGCAAGATCATCGGCGAAGCCTATGATTTTTCCCTCATTTGGGATTCCAAGCCTTAGAACCCCATCATACATAATGTTCCAAAGGATAGGGCCTAATACCGATCCTTGTGGAACTCCGCCAGATATGTGGTACTGCTTTACTCCATCGTCGGTATCGAAGAGCATAAACCGTTTCTCGAAGTAGCTCAGGATTATTTTAATTCAGAACCATGGCACCATCATTGACCTAAGCGATTGCACTATGAGTCCCCAATTCGCAGAATTGAACGCGTTTTTGACGTCCAATGTTATTACTGCACCGTATTTCTTTGCACCGCCTCTCCATCTCCTGCCCTGAATAGCTTCTTCCAAGGTTGTAGTTACCCTTCTTATTGCGTCTACTGTAGATCGAGCTTTCCTAAAGCCGTACTGTTGGTTGGAGAGTCCCCCGGCTTCACCAATTGCCACTTCTAATCGGTTGCATATGATTCGGTTCAGTATTTTACCCATTGTGTCTAACAGGCATATGGGACGGTATGACGAGGGCTCGTCTGGTGGTTTTTTCCCTTTAGACAGCAGCACTAGACGTTGCTTTTTCCATTAGTCTGGAAAAACTCCTTCTGTTAGACACTTGTTGTAGAGTTCCACAAATGGTTGCGTATTTGTTTTAATGGCTAATTTAAGGGCCTTGTTCGGTATGCCATCCAATCCAGGTGACTTGGTATCCTCGAATCGTCTGCATACATCCAGGAGTTCCGTTTGCGTGACAGTTGGGATGTCCTGTACTTCCGGAGGTGGCTCTATACGCTCTGCTGGTGTTTGAGGTGGAAACAACCCCGATACAATTTTCTGCATAAGGAGAGGGCATGAGGGGGAGGGTGCCCTAGTGCCTTTGAGTTTTGCCATTACTGTTCTATAGGCGGTGCTCCAAGGATTTACATCTGCCTGCTGGCAGAGTTCCTTAAAACTATTGCTCTTACTTCTGCGGATGGCTAGTTTTAGCTCTCTTCGCCTATCTTTGAATTGCACCCGTAGGTCCTGATGTGTGGACAAACCTCTGGATCGCTGGAATAGTCTTCTGGCTCTATGGCACTTGCTGCGTAGCTCTGCTATCTCTTGGTTCCACCAGTATACTGGTGGCCGGCGATTTGTTGACCGGGCCATGGATGCGTCGCAAGCCTTAGTTACTTGTTTGGTAACCTCAACGGCCATAGCGTTTGCTGTTCCTGGGCTTATTGTTGACTCTGCAAAAATCAGGGACTAAATTGAGTTTGTTCATATATGTATGTATGTATGTATACGTGTGGGGGAAGAATGCTTTTTTTTTTTATAATCTACGCGCGCACAAGGGATTTCGGCTACCTTTAAAATGTTAAGACACAGCGCGGGCAGTAGAGAAATAAGAGGGAGATGAGAGGAGAAACCGATCTATGTTGGATTTAAATGATTGTGGGTTATAATGAGAGGGAAAAATAGGGCTTTCTAAAGCATTCCATAATTAATATTTGAATCCAATGAAACACCAACAAGTTTTTTCATGGTCCCACTTCTCGCGAACATTTGACAAACATCCGAAACTATTGTTGTCATGAGGAAGCTTCTCAGGAATAAAACAAAAATTGCCTTTCGGATACGGCACAAATTGTAGGTCTCTCGAAGCGACCTATGATATCTTTATCGTTTTTTAATAAAGTCCATGTTCCAGCGCCGTAAAGCAGGACTGGGACGATCAGAGTCTTATACAAAGTCTCCTTAGTTGTTCGAGATAGGGCTTTACTGTCGAATTGCCTTATAAGCCCAAAAAAACAGCGATTGGCAAGAGTTATTCTTCGCTTGATTTCTGCGCTGATGTCGTTGCTACAGTTTATAACAGAACCAAGGTAGACAAAGTCCCTTACCACCTCGAAATCATAGCTGTCCACTATGACGTTCTGTCCAATACATCGGTGTTGATTGTCCCTTTTTGTTGACAGTAAAAATAAATAAATATTTGGCGCAACTCTTTCAGTGCCAGGGCCTAGTTTCTCGCAACCACTCATGTTGTGTGCGCTATATATTTCGTCGTTTAGTGTCATATCTGAACGGCGATTTGAGAATCTTTTTCGTGACAGCAATACTCTCGGATGTTTGTCAGACGCTCGCGAGAGGTGGGGGCATGAAAAAACTTGTTGGTGTTTTCTGGGATTCGAGCTTGGAACCTCACGCGCAGTGATCTGACACACTAACCACTTACGCCACAGCACCCACTTGTTGACAGTATATACTTGGTTTTGCCCTCGTTTATCGCTAAACCCATTTTGGCCGCTTCTGCTTCAATGCTTGCAAACGCACCGGTGACAGCAAACTGAGTTTCTTCCAATTATGCAGTATCGTCGGCGTATGCAAGCGGTTGTACGAACTTTTGATAGATTGTCCCTCTAGTGTTGGCTTGTGACTTCCGCACAATCCATTCAAGCACAATATTAAAGAAGTCACATGACAGCGCGTCAACTTGCCTTAAACCATTTTTGACATCAAAGGTCTCGGTGATGTCATTACCGACCTTGATGGAGAAGCGAGCGTTCGCCATCGTCATTCTGCACAGTAGAACAATTTTGTCAGGGATGTTTAAACTAGACATGGCTCTATAAAGCTCTTCTCTATAGATGCTGTCATAGGCGGCCTTGAAATCGATAAAGAGATGATGTGTATCGATTTGGACTTCTTGGATTTTCTTTTGGAGTTTCTTGGATCTGCCGAAGTGTGAAGATTTGATCGATGGTGGACTCTCCTGCCCTGAAACCGCACTGATAGGGGCCAATTAGGCTGTTTATGAAAGGTTTCAGGCGTTCACACAATATCACGGAAAAGATCTTATGTTCGATGTTGAGGAACCCTACCCCTTCGGGTAGGGGTTAGAATATACCCGAGGTAGGCATGCCTGTCGTAAGAGGCGACTAAAATCCACCCTCCGTATACCGAGTATGGCGTATACAAAAAACATGCAATGAACAAAACAAAAGATTTAAATACCCCACCCTCTTCGGAGGTCGGCTCTACGGATTCTGGGGAGAGCCATTTATTGCACCTTATAAATCCCTTCTCAAAAAGTACAAGGGTATCTCGATCTCCACCAACAAGATCGAACGTCTCCGGAAAAAGAAGTCCGCCGGAAGCGCAAACGCGTGAAAAACGGGACTCAGCGAAATCTAAAAGCATTGAGGAGGAAAACGACGTACTCCGTACCAAGCTTAGCGAAATGGAGCTACTCTATCGTGAGCGCAAGAAAGAGGTAGATTTACTCAGGCAAGAAAATAATGCCCTAAAAAACACGTACCTACAAAAAGAAAATACAGTTAGCTCACATCGCTCACCTAGTCGCGAATACCAGACGGATGAAGAAGAGCTAACACGCGAAACGAATTGGGTCGAAAAGAAACGACCAAGCAAAAAACGAAAAGCTGGTTCCTCGCCGGAAGTCGAGCCACAAAAAGATGAAAAGCGCAAGGAGATGCAAGAAAAGCAACAACAGCGAAAATTACGTCCTCCGCCACCGATAAACGTCGTTGGAATTACGGACTATAATAAGTTGCATTGCCTCCTTAAAGGAACTCTGGCTTCGAAGTTTAAGGTGACATCTCTGCGAAACAATACGTGGAAAATCAATGTCGATGATGCCGACGGTTACCGATCAGTATCTAAAAAATTGAATGCCGAAAAGATTCAGTGGTATACTTATGAAAATAAGTTAGAAAGACCACTGCGTGTTGTAGCAAGGGGACTCCACCCCTCGTGCACTAAAGAAGATGTAATGCACGACCTTCAAGACAAATGCTTTAAAATTCTTGATGCCGTCAATATTATCAAGAAGGAGAAACAACAGTCGGAGGGAGATCATGAAAAATTGGTAAAGCGCGGTCTTCCACTATTCATGCTTAGTTTTGATAAAGACGAAAATAAAGATATTATATATGGTATCAAGACTATTCTAAACATCGTGGTCAAAATCGAACCCATGCGTAAGACCTCCAGATCGATCCCGCAGTGTAAGCGCTGTCAAGGCTTCAATCACACGCAGACTTACTGCCAGAAAGAGCCGCGATGCGTCAAATGCGCAGGTAAACATCTCTCGGAAGAGTGTCACCTAAACAAGCAAACCCCAGCCACTTGTATAAATTGCAAAGGAAAACATCCTGCGAACTATCGAGGTTGCGAAGTGGCGAAAGAGCTTCAAAAACGCCGCGATACGCTAAAAAATTCGATGCGTCCGAATATGAAACCAATCAAGAACAGACCCAAAATAGCTACGAAAAAAGCAGCGAAAGATAGAAAGTCCGTCAATATTAACTTAAGATCGGTTAATGATAAAAAATCCGAAAGTAATAGAGATAAGGTAACAGAAGCAAAATCTCCGAATATTGGCGTGCAGTCTTATGCTCAAGCGGCGAAGACAGTTAAGGGTACGTACACGACCGACAACTCACGGGAGATCAAAGCAAGAAACCGTCCAAACTTTAATGTACAAACTCCTTCTCAAGTTGCGACATTGAAAAATAGTGATAGAGGTAGTTCAGAAGATCATGTATCCAATGTTTTTTCCCTAATTCTTGCGAAACTTGAAGAACAATGCAAAACAAATAAACTAATTTTCGAGAGACTAGTTGCACTTGAAAACAACATTCATAACACGCGCACTTCAACCAGAATATGAAAGAAACGCTTAAAATTCTTACTTGGAACGCTAACGGGCTCATACAAAGACTCGACGAGTTAGAAATATTTATGCGAGAGAAAGATATTGATATATGCTTGGTCTGTGAAACTCATCTGAAAAAGCAATCGAATATTAAGATAAGGGGATATAGCGGATATCACGCCTTTCACCCATCGGAAAGAGCCAGAGGCGGATCATCTTTGTTTATAAAAGAAAATATCGAACACTCAGCGGAAATAAAAATTGAATTAGAAGCAATGCAAGTAAGCACGGTACGCGTTAGAAATAGACATTTTGCTTTCAACATTTCGTCTATATATTGTCCACTGCGATGTAAACTTGAAGAAAGTGATTTCACAAACATCTTCAACTTCCTTAAACCAAATTTTATTATTGGTGGTGACTTCAACGCGAAACACCCCTTCTGGGGCTCAAGATACGCCTCTCAGAAAGGTAGAAAGCTTTATAATGCGGGTATGCAATTCAGTTGTGATTTTTACTCGACGGGTAAACCAACATATTGGCCAACTGATAGAAATAAGATACCAGATCTGATTGATTTCTTTGTTGTTAAAGGAATATCTAGCAACTGTATAAAAGTTGAAGAAAGCTTTGACCTCTCCTCTGATCATTCTCCAATCATTATGACGATAAGCGAAGCTTTGATTAAAAAAGTAGGACCGGCCAGATTAACTGGCGCGAAAACTAATTGGGACGGCTTTAAAAAAGATATTGAAGCAAATATTGAGCTGAGCGTATTACTTAAAACGCCCTATGAACTTGAAGTTGAAGTAGATCGCTTCGTCGAAATCTTACAGGATGCCGCGTGGAAGAATACTCCCAAACTAAAGAGAACCCCGGCCAGTTACATTAAAATTTATCCGCAGGAAATAAAAGAGATGATTAAGGAGAAGAGAAAAGCGCGTAAAAGATGGCAACAAACTCGGGCTCCGCAACATAAAGCACATCTTAACCGTCTGTGCAACTCACTAAAACGATCTATTAAAGACCTTAAGAATAATGAAATACAAACTTACCTAGAAAGCTTAACGGCAGAAAAAGATTCTAACTATTCGCTTTGGAAGGCTATAGAAGGTATTAAAAAACCTCAAATTCAAGCCGCGCCAATTAGGAAAAATCAAGACGAATGGGCCAGGCATGATAAAGAGAAAGCGCAAGTTTTCGCCGCCCACCTGGAAGAAACTTTCAAACCGTTTGATGGACAAGCACTTATTGAAAATATAAATACGTCGTATATAGACAATAGCGTAATAAGAAATGCAACGCTTACCGAACTTAAGGAAGAAATAAAGAAACTTAAACCTAAGAAAGCTCCTGGATACGACCTAATTACGGGAGAGGTTCTTAAAGCACTACCAAGAAAAGCTCTAATTAAGCTTCTATTCATTATAAACGCCGCGATTAGACTAGAATATGTTCCCAGTCAATGGAAAGTCGCCGAAGTTATAATGGTCCTTAAGCCTGGAAAACCGCCGAATGAAAAAACCTCTTATAGACCGATTTCGCTTCTTCCAATTATATCCAAAGTGTTCGAGAGAATATTGGTTAGGCGAATACAGCCGATTATAGAAGAAGGGCATCTCATCCCTGATCATCAATTCGGATTTAGAAGTAAGCATTCTACAGTTGAACAAGTACATCGAATAACACATGTAATCGAAAAATCACTTGAAGAAAAAAAGATTTATTCAAGCGTATTCCTTGACGTTTCTCAAGCCTTTGACAAGGTCTGGCACGAAGGCTTAAAGTTTAAATTACGACAAGTTCTGCCAGAGCACCTATATAATATTTTGAAGAACTACCTTACGAATAGGCTTCAAATGTGGAAACGAATATTCAGATTTTAAGGAAATAATGGCTGGGGTGCCGCAAGGAAGCGTTCTTGGTCCAGTCTTATATCTATTATACACCCGTGATATACCGCAAGTAGAAGGCACTGAGCTAGCTACATTTGCCGACGACACTGCTATCTTGACAGTAGGTAAAACGGTCGAAGATACTACAGAAAAACTGCAAGAAGCTTTGAATAGAGTAAATGAATGGACAAAGATTTGGCGAATCGCACTCAACGAGACCAAATCTGTTCATGTAAATTTTACTTATAAAAAAATAAATAATTTGCCGATCTTTTCAAACTCGGTTCAAATCCCGTTTGCAAACGAGGCTAAGTATCTTGGAATGACACTTGATACAAAGCTGAAATGGAAAACGCACGTTAAGAAAAAACGCAAAGAACTAGATAACAAATATCGAGAAATGTATTGGTTACTTGGAAAATATTCCAAGCTTAATATATATAACAAACTGCTTTTATATAAGCAAGTGCTAAAGCCTGTTTGGACATATGGTATACAACTCTGGGGTTGTACCAAAATAAGTAATATTAAAATTTTACAAACTTTTGAAAACAAAGTGCTAAGAGGTATTGTAAATGCGCCATGGTATATCAGAAATAGCGATATCCACAGAGACCTTGGCATTAAAACAATCGAAGACGAAATTCAAACCTACGCGAGAAAGCATAGAAGTCGACTAGAAAGTCACGTAAATATTACAGTCCTCCAACTTTTGGAAGAAAGAAATTTACTGCGCCGTCTACAAAGAACCAAACCTTTAGACCTAGCGCGATAAGTAACCGCGTCTAAACTGCGGAGCTGGCAGGAACTTCTAATGGGAAGGTACCTGCAAAACGTCATTATTTCGCGAAACGAAAACTACTTGATAAGTCGAATACTTAGTTGTAGTAAAAATAAAAACAAGTCTGTTTTGAAGGGAGGTTTTTTAGTGGGTAAGAATCCCACACTACTATGAGCACGCGCTGTCGATCCTCATAGTGTCTTGTTGAAGATTTTCACCTACCCTCGGAAAAAAAAAAAAAAAAAAAAAAAAAAAATCTATAATTCGCGCAGTTGAGGGTGCCTCCTTTCTTGTGCATCGGGCAAACAATGCTGAGATTCCATTCATCAGGCATACACTCGTCTGACCAAATCTTAGAGGTGAGTTGGTGTATACACTCCAATACATCACCAGCTGCCTTAAAAGCTCGGCTGGTAAGCCGTTAGGTCCAGCTGCCTTGTTAGATTTCAGCTTCTTTTTACCTTTTAGTAAAACTTCCGTACATTGTTTCTGGAGTATAAACTTTCGATATTCTCAAACGCGCTTCTCATGCGCTTTCTTCTTCTTTTGGAGAAGCCGATGTTCTTCCCGTCTCTTTTGCTCGTAGAGCTCACGAGCAACTCCCGTCTTCCATTGCAGCGCCGCTTTGTACGCCTCGTGTTTGTTGCGCAACTGAAGGCAATTAGTTAAAGACCGAGCTAAATGGAAAAGCTTATTGGTTGAGACCCAAGTTCACTGCGAACTGTAGCGGCACCTAAGTAAGTAAGTAAGAATAATTTGCCTATGGACTCTAAATTTTAACCACATGAAGTTAAATTCCGGATTGGAATAATGTATGAGGTAGGATTTGGTAGGCTACATCACTACGTATGTAAATGGCGAAACGGCGGTGAGACAAGAATAATGCCACCAACCTTTAAAATTCTGGTCCGCCTGTGTTTCGCCCAGTGCCAAAGCAGCTGGCATGTATTTACAGACATGAACATACGCGGCAATGTGATTTTTTCCAAGCCCACGAACTTGTCCACTTGTAACATAAGTCCACTCTCAAATTGCTTATCATTATAGAGCACAAACCCAAAAAATACAACTCCAACTAAGCGGGGCCGAGAAGTGAAAGTCTAAATTTAGTTTTCCAAATTAGTGGTTTGGTACCTGTTCAAGTCTCATGCTCCATTTCTTACAAGTTTGTCTATATTTTCGTTTTTCGCAAATTAGAATAAATAAACAGGAGCTTCCTAAGATTTGAGGACATGATTTTGACTATGAACTGCTGTTGCAGACAGTTCAAAGTGTGGCCCACGTCGTATTGCAGCAACGTCTGGAAACATTGTTGCTGTGTAAAACAATGTATTCGAATTTCCTTTAACATCAATTTGCTACCGTTCTCAGTAACTTGGAATTGGTTTAAGTGCTTTGTGGCAAATTCTTCATAAAGATTCTCCAGTTCAAGATTCAGTTGATAAAACATTTTCTTCTACAAGACTATTCACGCCGCCGGACATAAGCCAATTAATTTCAATGTTCTTCCGCTAATCCGAAAATTAACATTCATAAGTGGTGAGCTATTTGGTCTGGAGGGGTGATTAGACCGTACTTTTTCGAACATGGATATAGAGTTACTCTTAGTGTTACTGGAGAACGATAACGCCATATTATTGAAATTTTTTTGCAATGCTTTGGGCTCACTCAACATGTGGTTCCAACCGAATGGTCCCGCATCGCGAACAGCCAAGGCAACAATGCAACTACTCTTTCAACTGTTTTCAGAGCGAAATATCTGCAGAAATGGCAATGCCGAATGGTCACGGCCGCCAAATTTAACAGCCACAAGATATTAAAAGAGTCGGATGTATGCTAATAAACCGCAAACACTTCAGCAATTTAGTCAAAATATTCGACATGAAATAAGTGGAATATTTTTCGCCATTTGTTCAAATGTTGCGAAACATGTCATTAAAATGGTTCGTATTTGTCAAGATAATAGAGGTGGACATCTGTCCGACATTATATTCCATACCTACGTAATTCCTGACTAGTGTGTTTTATTTTTTGAAAAAAAGTTATAAAAAAAAGTCGTATACCTTCCCGGAGAACACGCCGTGTACGCAAATATTGTGGAAAAAACTTGCGTCCATAAGTAATCAATGGAATAATAAGAGTCTTAACCATCATAGCCTTTGTAGAGAAATAAGTGGAATATTTTTCAGCATTTGTTCAAAGGTTGTGAAACATGTCATTAAAATGCTTCGTGTTTGTCAAGATAATAGAGGTGGACATCTGTCCGACATTATATTCCATACCTACGTAATTCCCGACTTGTGCGTTTTATTTTTTGAAAAAAGTCGTATACCTTCCCGGAGAACACAAATATTGTACGCAAATATTGGGAAAAAAACCTGCGTCCATAAGTAATCAATGGAATAATAAGAGTTTTAACCATCATAGTCTTTGTAGAGAAGGACGTGTAAGATTATGGCTGACGAAAGTTTCTTTAGTTCATTCCACTTCAGCGTACTACCAAACATAACTCGGAGGTTAACATCTTTTCTGATTATACACTGTGATGTTTTAGTAGATGGCAACTTGTTCCACATTTTCACGGTTTTTGGTTAAAATGAATTTCATTGATTCAATAAGATATCATTAGATGGCCTGTTCAACGCCTTGAACGAAACCAATGTTGATGGTGACTGACAAGATCATTATCAAGTTAGTTGGAAAACACTAGCTTGACACGCGTTTCGAAAACGTCTGATCAAATCGAAGTTAATGCAATAGATCTATAGTTTTTAAATTCACTGGATGTACCTTTTTTGGGATTGGTTGGATGTGCGCTAAAAAATTGAGAATTAGGAGTGCTACAAATTTAGGATCTGCGGATTTACCATATTAGTACTAACTAGTATCGCATGTGGCCGATATTCGACCATGAACGTTTGGGCGAAACCCACAGGCGGATCAGTAGAAATGCGGTGAAGTGGGAGGTTTGTGATCCTATAATAAATATTTTGTCGTGTGTAAGTGTATAATTCCGGACAACTAGGACACTACTTGGGGCATGGTGAGCATTTGCTTTCGCTCGAACAGCATTCTTACACTCTTCATTGTGCCAGGACCGTTTTCCTGATTAAATGCATTTATAAATATGCAGAATGTAGAATCCTATTCCAAGCAAAATAAGTACATTGAGGACGCTTAAGCATTGGTTTACAATCCTTGTAGCAGAACAGACCTCCGAGTTGAGGTCTCTTAGTCAGTCGGCTTTGCTGTACTACCATACTAGGCTTTTGACTGAGGTTGATTGAACAGGAACAATGGAAGAGATACAAAACTGAGTATTAATCAAACACTAATCGGAGTTCCCAAGTGGGGCGCAGACAGACACATTTTATTTATTCTGGGTGAGATGTTAAGTCCATAGTGTTTGTATTTTGCTTTATGATGTCGAATACGACCGGCTCAGATTATTGTCACGTTCAAAGAAAATATCATTTGAACCCTGTTAAAAAGGCAATATCAATGAACGTTTTAAGGACATCGCGAGGCAGGAGAGGCAGGCCTATAAATGCCTGGGTCATATAAATGCAACGACGCCGGTATTTGATTGGCCTCAGTAACCAAGTTATCCAAAATCGGGAGGCCTGCCGATATTTTCTGAGGTCAAATAGGCGAACTCCACAGACGGATCAGTAGAAATGCGCTGAAGTGGGAGGGTTATGATCCCTTGTTTTCGGATCATAACCTCGCCTAAATGGAAAGAAGGAAAAGAAGGGCAGTTCAGTTTTTAAAAATTACGACTACGACAGAGCATTATCAAAATTTTTTACTTTCTTCTTTTGGAAAATTACAAATACAAGATCGTCTAAAGTGAGCAAGTAATAAAAATAGCAACCTGATAAATCTTTTCCCTCAAATTCCGATATATCCGGATATTATAAAAATGCCTTTATTTTTACAGCACTGGTGTAGTATTATTATTATTATTATTTTCTTTATTATAAATAAATAAATATTTGGCGCAATAGCTCTTTAAGTGCCTGGGCCTAGCTTCGCGCAACCACTCGTATTTTGTGCGTTATATTTTTCACACGAATGGAAGGGACCTACAGTTTAATGCCGACTCCGAACGGCGATTTGAGAAGCTTTTTCGTGACAACAATACTCTCGGATGTTTGTCAGACGCTCACGAGAGGTGGGACCGTGAAAAAACTTTTTGGTGTTTTCTGGGATTCGGGTTGAGGGCCAGGTCTACCCCGGACTGTAGCGCCACCTAAGTAAGTAAGTAAGTATTTCAAATAAATTTTCTTTCTTTATATCGTAAAGAGCGAATATAATGCCCAAACTTTACGATAAAACGTGTTACTGTATAAATTTGGTTGAATCATAATATATGCAATACTAGCTTAAGCCCCGCCCACTTCGCCAGGCATTCTTTTGTTGAGCTGTATGTACCACAACAGTATCGCACACAAAAGTATCAATTTTTTTTTTTTCAATGTTTTTGAATGTTTTCGTAATTTTTTTTCCTATCACCTTTGTACCGTAATTATCTTAAAAAACAAACCAACTAAATTGGTTGAAAATTACGGGCGGTGGAGGGACACATACGCATTTTGTCACTTAGTTTTATATATATAGATATAAAATCACATACTACAAATATCACGGATACTTGAGATGTTCCACACCTCAATCTGACGGCTGGGGAGTTACGTGTGAGTATCCCTAACGTATCAACTCGAATTGAAATACACTTGAGTAAAGAGACCAGATGTGATTAATGTTTTATTTTTTTTTTTCAATATCATAATTTATTCAAAAACTGTATAAATATTAGTTTTACTTAGATTTAGTCAGTTGAATTGCTTCGGTCAATCTTGAAGAATCGGAAGTAAGACAATAAAAATTCGTTCACAGTTAATAAGAAAATTGTGTTTTATTTTCAAACAACATCAAAATAAAATAAAATGAAACTGTACTCAAGACAATTACATATTTCTTAATTATTGTTAGTATAGTAATTCCTTAATAATGTCGTAAATTATTTTATAGATTAATGCGGCTCCGAAAGATATACCAGTCCACGAATACATAGAGAGTGTCAATAACAAGCACCTTGATGCTATGCAACGTAAAACATATCATCTGCTGAAAATGCTACAGGACATTTATAATTTCCGGCAAGTATCCTGTTTACTTATTTCTTAATTGATTCTATCCCACTCTATTCGCCATGTAGATTAAAACTTGTCATCTCCGATTCTTGGGGTATTCAACAGGATGTTAATTGGACCGGCGTCATTGGTAATCTTCTTAATGGTGAGGTAGCCATTTCATTATCACCACTACGTTTTACTCAACAACGGGTCATTGCAGTACGTTACCTGCCAGAAGTCCATGTAGAGATGTGCGTGTGTCCTTAATTGAATTTCATTTCAGCTTTCTTTTTTTTACCAGCAGTTTTCTTTTCCATTCGAACACAGAATTCGATTTTTATTCCGTCATCCACGGCGATCGCCCATACGCAATATATTCCTGGAGCCTTTCACCTCGGCCGTATGGTATTCCGTGTTGGTAGTCATTGTCGTTGGAATCCTCCTAATGTCAATTATAATGCAGCACGAGTGTGACCGTAACACGGATACCGGTTGTACTGAGAATAAATTGGATTTTTTCATGTTGATCATCCTGGAGGCGATCTTCCTTCAAGGACCCAGCCAAATGTTCCAATTTGTTTCCACTCGTACGCTAATTGTTTCAATTTGCATATTCGCTGTGATGCTGTATCAATTCTACTCGGCATTCATTGTGGGCTCGCTGCTGGCAGATGTTCCAAGGACCATCGTCAGTATGCCGGCGCTGTTCAACAGTAGCCTCGATATAGGAATGGAGGATATTGTGTATAATTATGAATTTTTTATCAACACATCCAACCAAATGGCAAAGGATATATATGTCCATCGCATAATGAAAAATCGTCGAACGAATATATTACCTTTGCAGAAAGGGTTGGAAAGGATCAGCAGAGGTGGCTATGCTTATCATGTAGCTGTGGTCAGAGCTTACCGTATATTAAAAGGTTTTGTATAGTATTTAATGAATTTTTAATTTTTTATTTGGGGCGCACTTATTTATTATTTATTCCTTCGGCCAATAGTATGTTGGAAATCTGAATATCTATTTCTTCGTCCTAATTAAAAATGATTATATTGCTATATATCCAAAGTATACAGCAATTAAGGTGCATTGTATACTTTGCTATGGAGCTGCCATTTTCGTCAACGTATTGTATTGTATATAAGTTCCTCACCCAATCTCTGGGAAGGTGTTCATTCAAAATACGGTTCGCCTAAAAAATCATTAGAATATTCCACAAACGCCAGCAGCTTTTAAGTGATAGTAGCGGCCACCTTCCAACTGCTTCATTTATATAACAGTAGACACTCATGTTTGGAGGGGAACAGTCTTATCTTAGTGTTCATTGCTTCGACATATTTTGGACAACATTTTGAAGACAGACTTTGCCTTAGTGATTTAGCTTACGACACACGGTTTGCTATCTTTTAATGTATGGCCCTAATAATAATAAGAGAGCAGTAACATGTCGTCAGCGTATACTAGGTATGGGTGCATTTAAAAACCTCCAAACGTGTGTTGCGGCAACACGACAGGCTTTGCGTTGCTGTTGTCCAGCTGTTTCCCTGCGCAATTTATTTGGACATTTATGAACAAAAAAAGAAAAACAAAAAATGAAAGATTGATATGTATTTTTATAAGTTAACTTTCACTAATTTTTGCACAAAGTACAGGGTAAAATATAAATAATAAAAGTCAGCGAACTGTAACAAACAAAAGCTTATCTAAACCAAAAGAAAGCTACAGCATAAAAACTTTTGCGCAAGTTTTTTTTGACGTTTGGTTGCACTGGTGTTGCAAAAAAGAAAACACGCTTGATTTAAGCAGTACCGACTAAATGTTGCCTTTCGAACTCATTACTTTAAACTGCCGCAACACTGCATTTTTGAATTGGACCTATTTTAATTAGAACGTAATTTTCCATGTTATATTTTTCGCACGAATAGAATGGACCTACAGTTTTGCGCCATATCCGAAGGACACTTTTGATTCTGTTTTTTGAAAAGCTATCTCATGAGCTCTCTCGGATGTATATAAGACGCTCGCGAGAGGTCGTATCGTGGGCAAACTTGTTGGTGTTTCGTGGGATTTGAACATGGAACCTCACGCGCAGTCGTCCGACGTACTAACCACTGCACCACGGCTGCCACATCATGCACTTTAGATGAGTAATATTGCATTTTAAATTATTATTCTGATCGCTTTATTTTAGAGTCTTCGAAGCATTGTTAAATCACCTTCCATTGATCTTCTTCTTCTTCCTATTTCGGCGAGGTTATGATCCGAAAACCAGAGATAATAACCCTCCCAACTTCACCGCATTTTTACTGATCCGCCTGTGGGGTTCGCCTATTTGACCTCAGAAAATATCGACATGCTTCCCGATTTTGGATCACGGGGTTACTGAGGCCAATCAAATGCTGGTGTCGTTGCATTTGTGTGAACCGGGCATTTATAGGCCTGACTTCCTGTCTCGCGATGTCTTTAGAACGATCTTTGATATTGCCTTTTCAACAGGGTTCAAATGATATTTTCTTTGAACGTGGCAATACTAGCTGAGCCGGTCGCGCTTTTTTTTTCATAAGATGGTTTTCTTGACGTGAAAGCTTCCACGGATCTTTGAACTTCTTACTCGATCAAGGTTTGTCACTCCTGCTGTCAGGTGAAGCATCTTCATCTCAGCTGGCGTTAATTTACTCTCATACTTTTTGTACATCGTCCAACATCCTGAGCCGTATGTAAGCACTGGATGCACAACTGGGGTGTAGAGCCTTCCTTTCAACTTAGCGGACCTTTTTCGCTCACAGAAGATAGCGGAGTTTCCTCTCCAATTCAGCCACCCTACGCTTACGCGATGATGGACGTCGTCATCACAGATTGCTTTGTTATTGATCATAGACCCCGGATATTTGAAATGTTCGCTCTTAGGAAGCACAGTTCCATTCAAATAAATGTCTGGAATAGGCCTAAGTGGATCAGAGAATGGGTAGGACAATTACTTTGTCTTTTATGAACTAATGTGATACCCATTTTCTTCCAAAACGTCCACCCACACATCAAGTGCTCGTTGCAGGGATGTAGGATTCCCACTTATGATAGCTTTATCGTCAGCAAAAAATAATTGATGTACCTTGGGGTCCGTCACTTTACCTTCAAGTAGATAGTCAAGAACTGTAATAATGAGCAAAAGACTTAAAACGCTTCCCTGCTGCACATCGACTTTGATTGAAAACTTTTCGGTTGCTCTTATCTCTGCTCCTTTGTACATGTCCATGATCATCTGTGTATAGGTTTCTGGAAGCCCTCAATGTCTTAGCGCCACCCATATCAGATCTCGTGGTTGTCTGTCGAATGCCTTTTCAAAGTCAACTAATACAATATGCAAATTGTTTAAGGAATTACGACATTTTTCCATTATGATCCTTATACTTTGGGTTGCATCTGTGGATGATTTATCCGCGGCAAAACCGCCTTGATCATCAGGTAGCCATATTATTTTTGGCAGTCGGCCACCTAATATCCGCTCAACGATCTTCATGGTTCGCGGCATCAGCTTGATTGAACCGTAGTTATCACAGTCTCGCGTATCACCCTATCCTTTGTACACATGGAGAAGATATCTTACCCTCTATCGATTGAGCATTGTTTCAGCTCATAAATTTGGAGATGAGAACCCGATGTCTCCCATCTTTTTCCAGAACTCAGAAGGTATCACGTTTAGCTCAACCGCTTTTCGTTTTTTGGAGTATTTAACCGCGTCACTAACTTCTTCGACTGTAATGTCGGGTATTTTTTCACAGTTAGGTGTGGTTCTTGGAAAGTATAGCCGGGGAAACTGTTCATCCGAAAGTTATTCACAATACTGCCGCCACCTCTGCAGAATGTTGTCATCATCCACAAGAAGCTGGCCATGAGCATCGTTACTGGACTATGGGGAACGAATCTCCTAAGTATTCCTCCTTTTTTGTACGGTTATTTTGAAGATGGCTGCGCTCTTGTTCATATTGTGTCGTCACAGCTCCGGGATCAGCAACCGGGGAAAATATTTTCTCCAACTCCCGATACAGGCCCTCCGTACTCTCTGCTTGAAGCTGGGCGCACTTCTTCTTCGCTTTTTTCTTACATCTGTATTCCACTTCGAGGGGAGCTTTTTCGTCTCTTTTATTGGAGGGCCACTTTGACCAAGATTTGAAAGCCGTTTTCTTCTTATTTATCATTTCTTTAGCTTCATCATTCCACCACCATGTTTCCTTGGCGTGTTGTTGACGGCCTTTTGAAGCTCCTAGCAGTGATTTGGCCTTCTTTAAGCAAGTTCGCTGTAGAGAATCCCACATATTTTGTGCTCCGCAATCTTCATCCTCAGCTCTGTTGATGGTGTGAGAGAGTTAATTTTTCATCACTAAAACAAAAGCGTCCTCTTTTTCTTTGTCGAGATTGTACTACTTGGTTTTTGATTTTCTCAGACACCCTTGTTTGTTTGCTTTTCTTCTGTGTCTTCATAAAAATTTATGTTAGCCGGAGACAATGTTGCTGAGCGATCGTCTTTCCCAGGATCACTTTGCAATCTTTTACCCGAGACTTCATGAAACTGGCTACCAAATGGAAGTCAATCTGGGTTTCATCTCCACCACTTCTGTAAGTGATCAGATACCGACTTTGTTTGATGAACATGGTATTTAACACGAAAAGGCCGTGTGATTTGCATATGCTTAGGGTATTTTCACCGGGAAGGTTTCTAGTGACGTATCGCAGTCTTCCCTGGCAGTCTTCATAGTCTTCGTTTAACTTCCCGACATGTCCATTCAAATCTCCTCTAACAAACAAAAACTCTTCTTTTAGAATGTTCTTAATGAGATTGTGAAAATCTAGCCAAAATGGATCTTTCTCCCTCCGATCGCACCCAATTTGGGGCGTATATGCACTGACAATATTCCACACCTCTCCTTGTATTACTAGTATGAGAGATATGAAACGATCGCTGCGTTCCAAATGGACAAGATGTTAAAAAGTAACTCTGCCGCAAGGATGATGCCGATTCCGTTCCTAGCCTGTTCCGTTCCGTAGTAGAACATCTTGTAATCTTTTGCCCAAACGTCCAAGAAACGCGCTCGATTTCCAGTGTTTTGCCACTTCGTTTCTTGGGCACACAAGATGTCCACCCGCATTCTATGCATCATCTCTTCCAACTCGTAACTTCGACCGGTCATACTTGCAACGTTCCAACTCGCGACCCTTGTCGTTCGTCTAAACTGTTTCATTACTTTGCTAGCTCCCGGAATCCGTATAGCTCTCACCCGAACATTTCTGCTCGAACCAGGATCAGTACCTTACGGAGTAGTGGTAGTTCCTGGCGGAGTAGTACCTTTTCTTTAAGCAAGTATTTCCATAATGATACTGTTGCAATTTTTTATTGCGATGGTATTTGACACGTGCATGCTTCTGTTTTATTATTGTTTGATCTTTCTTTTAAGACACCGGTGATCTCCAGTCGTGTCAACTCACGGATTCGCATGCACACTTGTGGGAAAATTTTTATGGTTTTGTATGTGTCGCTGGACTCACTGCGGTGTTATATTGCCTTGATCTGATTGTCCCCTGCATGGGGAATGTGCCACACATGCATATCACTTTTTAATTAAACTGCAGGTCAATCAAAATTCAAATGCATAACAAAAGTAATCTCTTTATTAATATAAATACTAGTAGATAAATCAGTTTAAATAATTATATTTTATTGTTTTAAACTAATTTCCTAATATGGTGAATTTGAGTCGCCATCTGGGTGCATTAGGGAAATTGACCTGGGCTGATTAGGGTTAAAGGGTATTCATAACCCCTTGAGTGTGCGCAAACTATACAAAAATAAAAATAAAAAATAGGTCCCAGAAAGCATGAGCAAGTCATTATTTGCAACTAGAACCGTTCATGGTGTGGAAGATACGATTTTGAGATAGAATGCGACACAACAAAAAGATATTATTATATACATACTTTATATGATTTTCTGTAGGTGGTATATCATAATTTCTGGATGTTATGAGCAAAATTTGTATACGTCGGCATCTATGGTACTAAATAGTTTGGTGTTTCATTCAGCATGCTTTTGTAATGATTTCCTTTTCCTTATCAAATCAAATTCCTTATTATTACTTTTTTTATTCTCTTAGAACGACTTTCTGAATCACAGTTCTGCGACCTTCAAGAAGTAGCGATGGATCCTCCATTTGTATCATGCCCAGCTGTTCCGCATGGCTCACCTTATAAGGACCACTTTGGTAGTGCAATTTTGCAATTTCGCGAGACTGGCCTAATGACCTATCATGACAGATTGTGGTCAGTCGAGAAACCGCAATGCAGCCAGGAAATGATGGAGAAGGAAACAACCGTCAACATGGAGCACTTTATACCAGCACTAGGATTTCTTGCTGTGGCAATGCTAACGAGTTGGGTGGTCTTCGGAGCAGAACTTTTAATTCACTGGCTGGGTGCTATGAAACGACAAGAAGGACGTCAACCAAGAGAACACCACCAACAACAATAGAATTCAGAGAAAATTCCAAAATGGGAAATATGAAATTGAAGATAAACATAAAGCGTTTACACTTCATTCACAAGTGCACATACATACACACATACGTACTTTTTTACTGTCGTTTTGCAGGCACTTGACTCTTAATTAAAATCTAAGATCCTTCTGATATTTTGGGGCTATACAGCTCCTATTAGTAGAATTTAAAACAATTTTAGGAATTTTATCATAAAACGGTGTGTAGACAGTGTGGGCAGGAATAATAAATTTAAGTTGTTGAATTGTGAATGCAATTGTATTGTAGGAAAGTATTTATTAAATAGAAATTTACCAAACGGTTTAAAATTGGTTGTTTTAATATATGTATGTATATCACTGAAATTCAAAGACCTGGGTGTGCGAGTATGCGGATGCAGCTGCAGTGCTGTGGGTGCGGTGCGAGTGCAGGACGGATGTCAGATCAGAGAGGGCTGTAGTGCGGTTGCGGGTTCAGCGTGGGTGTTTCGAGTGCAGTGCAAGTGCCGAGCTGGTACAGTGATCTTCGCTGAGTTGAAAAATATTATTCAACCAGTAGACAGATCGACACACATCTCTGATTTTAACATCCACTATCAATACCTTCTAGACTTCCTTATATGAAGCTGATTAAACTCCACAACAATGCAGCTGCCATATACCAAATTAAAGTAAAAACCAAATTTTTCAAAACCCATATTTAATTTTTTTTATTGATCTTTGTCAAAGTTTTTGTGACCAACCCAACTTGAAGTAATGGGTAAAAGCCACATATGAGTAATTTTTTATAAGTTTAAAGTTTGACACAAAATAGAAAGACCAATTAGAAACTTAGAAATATCAAGAGGCCATTCGGAGAAAGCATATCTAGGGAATGAATAACGAGGAGTGGGTTTGACAAATTCCGTTCAAGAAATGTAAGTCTTGCAAATATGGTAAGCCGTGGGCGCCATGGCGAACCACTGCACGTGAGGTTTCATGTTCGAATCACAGAAAACACCAAACGTTTTTGCCCGCTCCCACCTCTCGCAAATATTTGACAAACATTCGAGAGTATTGTTGCCACGAAGAAGCTTCTCAAAAACAAAATAATTGCCCTTCGGATTCGGCACTAAACTGTACGTCCCTCCCATTCGTGTGAAAAATATAAAGCACAAAACACGAGTGGTTGCGAGAAGCTAGGCCTAGACCCTTCATGGGTTGTTGCGCTAAATACGTATGTGGGATTGTATCACAATAATGTTTAAATGTAAACACACGTTAATTAACAAACGAATTTAAGTACTTTATTAGATTTGAGAATTGAGATACTCGTAAAGAGTTCAAATAAAAATTACACGTCGCACTGGTCTGCACACTCGATCGTCAACTAACAACTGATCCCTGTTTTTCTTCTTCATGTAGAAAAGACCTATGTTCAGTCGAGAACGGATAAGTGGAAAACGGATAAATGGAAAAATCGCACAAGAGCAACAACTTTAGATGCCCCTAGCCATTTCACGCGATTTCTATATAAATTTGTTCGTATAAGTGCAAAACGCTTTAGTGCAAATTCCTCATAAGTGAACTTCTTTTCAAAACCCCGAATAAAGTTTTCCACTGTTTTTAAAACGAATAAGTGCAAATGCAAAATTTTAATTTTTTTACATTAATAAAAAATGAAGTGCCAACACTTAAAACTACATACATAGTACATAACATATATACATTTTCATGGCCCGCTAATTCTTAATGAGGGTCGCGGGGGTAGGATGCTCACTTGGACCCGCCATCCTTCTCGATCCACCGCCACAACTCATCAGGAGGAATCCGTAGACGGCTCCATGAGAGATGTCGGACTTGGTCCAACCGTCTATTTCTAGGCCTACCGGGGAGTTGCCTACCTGATGGCACGGCAATCATGGCACGTCTTGTACTTGGTATGTGCAAATAAATAAATATTTGGCGCAACAGCTCTTTAAGTGCCAAGGAATAGCTTCTCACAATCATTCATATTGTGTGCGTTACATTTTTCACACGAATGGAAGGGACCTACAGTTTACTGCCGTATCCGAAGGGCAATTTGTTTTGAGAAGCTTTCTCGAGACAACAATAGTCTCAGATGTTTGTCAGACGTTCGCGAGAAGTGGGACAGTGTAAAAACTTTTTGGTGTTTTCTGTGATTCGAACTTGGAACCTCACGCGCAGTCGTCCGACTCCCTCAACAATTACGCCACGGCACACCACTAGTAGTAAATTTTTTATTTTTTTTTTTTCCGAGGGTCCGAGGGTAGGTGAAAATCTTCAACAAGAAACTATGAGGATCGACAGCGCGTGCTCATAGTAGTGTAGGATTCTTACCCACTAAAACACCTCCGTTCAAAACAGACTTGTTTTTTATTTTTACTACAACAAAGTATTCGACATATCAAGTAGTTTTCATTTCACGAAATAAGGACGTTTTGTAGGTACCTTCACATTAGAAGTTCCTGCTAGCTCCGCAGTTTAGACGCGGGTACTTAACGCGCTAAGTCTAAAGGTTTGGTTCTTTGTAGACAGCGTAGTAAATTTCTTTCATCCAAAACCTGGAGGACTGTTATATTAACGTGACTTTCTAGTCGACTTTTATGCTTCCTCGCGTAGTTTTTGATTTCGTCTTCGATTGTCTTAATGCCAAAATCTCTGTGGATATCGCTGTTTCTGATATGCCAAGGCGCACTAACAATACCTCTTAGTACTTTGTTTTCAAAAGTTTGTAAAGTTTTAATATTACTTATTTTGGTACAACCCCAAAGTTGTATACCATATGTGCAAACAGGCTTTAGCACTTGTTTATATAAAAGCAGTTTGTTCTCTATATTAAGCTTGGAATATTTTCCAAGTAACCAATACATTTCTATATATTTATTATCTAGTTCTTTGCGTTTTTTTCTTTACGTGCGTTTTCCATTTCAGCTTTGTATCAAGTGTCATACCAAGATAAGTTAGGTTAGGTTAGGTATGTGGGCTGGCAGGGGGAGCGACGCTCTCTGCCACACTCAGGTCAGCGTTGACCCATTGTGGTACCCATGGGGAAAAAAGCAATCCCTTACCCAATGAAACTAAAAGCTACTAACTCAGTCACTTACTTCATTTCTGCATACAAACAACCCTGATGATTTAATGAAGTTCAACATCTTTTCCGTTGAAACGCCGGAGAGTTCCTCGAGATCCTGGAAGAAAAATTTACCAAGGAACTTTTTCCCGGAGTGCTGAGGACTCGGGCAGTGACACAGGAAGTGGGTTGTGTCCTCAAAAACTTCATCGTCACCACAGCCTCTGCAGAGTTCCTCCTCCGTCAGGCGTAGTTTCTTCAAGTGCTACCGCAGAGTGTTGTGCCCCGTGATGATGCCCACGATGGTGGAAAGGGATTTCCTATCTTTACGGATGATTCTCTCGGTCTTTGCTTTGTCGAAAGATGGCCATAGCTTCATAGTGATGGCGCAAGTTTCCATGGAGTTCCATCTTGTGTTTCGCCTCCTCAGCGGCTTTAATCCCTGCAGCGAGCTTGAGTGTGCAAAGTGTGATACACACAGGGGGCTCAACTTGTTCTGTTGGGGCTGTTGAGCCGATTCTCGCTCGTCGGCTTTCTCATTGCCTGGGATACCCTCGCGTCCAGGGACCCATCAGAGCGATACCTTGTGCTGTGTTCCAAGAACCCTGAGCTCTTCTCGACAACACTTCACAAGCTTCGATTTAATTTCTAAGGCAGTAATCGCTTTTATAGCTGCCTGGCTGTCGATAAAGATGGTGATACCTCTGGCGGTATTGCCCTTATCGCAGAATCACGGGCGGCTGTTGCCACTGCTAAGACCTCTGCTTGGAAAACACTGCTGTGGTCTGGAAGTCGTATGGATATTGATACACCTTGAGGGTCGGAGAAGATACCTGATCCTACACCAGTGCTCATTTTTGAACCATCCGTGTAGATGGCTATAGATTCGGCATTAGGTATATGACCGCTTTTCCAATCTTCCCTGCTAGGGTAGGCGGTAGAGAAAGGCCTTGTTAAGTCTAAGTATGGCGTCATGTAATCCGTTACGGGCATGAGGCCAAAGTAATCGACTAGGATCATCGATTGACCTATTCTGCTTGGTTTCCAGTTCACTGACTGACTTATTCTCATAGCATTAATGGCTGCTGATGTTCGTCTAAAGATGTCAAGCGGTAGCAGGTTGAGGATAGCCTCGAGTCCTGCGGTTGGGATTGTCCTCATTGCACTGGTGATGCCAACGCACGCTGGTCTTTGAACTTTAGTGATTGCCTTTAAGTTGGTGGATTTGTTGACAGCTGGCCATCATACTAGATTGCCGTAAGTCAGTATGGGTCTAACTATAGCCGTATACATCCATAGTATGATTTTAGGGGAGGGTCCCCAGGTTCTACCAAAAAATTTACTACATGAGTAAAAGGCTATTGTTGCTTTCTTAATTCTTTGATCTATATTTAATCTCCAGTTGAGCTTTTTTGTCATTCCAAGATACTTAGCCTCGTTTCCAAATGGGATTTGAACCGAGTTTGAAAAGATCGGCAAATTATTTATTTTCTTATAAGTAAAATGTACATGAACAGATTTGGTCTCGTTGAGTGCGATTCGCCAAACCTTTGTCCATTCATTTACTCTATCGAAAGCTTCTTGCAACTTTTCTGTAGTATCTTCGACCGTTTTACCAACTACCAAGATAGTAGTGTCGTCGGCAAATGTAGCTAGCTCAGTACCTTCTACTTGCGGTATATCACGAGTGTATAATAGATATAAGACTGGACCAAGGACGCTTCCTTGCGGCACCCCAGCCATTATTTCCTTAAAATCTGAATATTCGTTTCCACATTTGACGCGGAATAGTCTATTCGAAAGGCAGTTCTTCAAAATATTATATAGGTGCTCTGGCAGAACTTGTCATAATTTAAAGTTTAAGCCTTCATGCCAGACCTTGTCAAAGGCTTGATAGACGTCAAGGAATACGCTGGAACAAATCGTTTTTTTCTTCAAGAGATTTTCCGATTATATGTGTTATTCTATGCACTTGTTCAACTGTAGAATGCTTACTTCTGAATCCGAGTTGATGATCCGGAATGAGATTCCTCTCTTCTATAACCGGCTGTATTCGCCTATTCAATATTCTCTCGAACACTTTGGATAATTTTTTTTAGTTTTCACTTTTTTTTTAATAAAAGAATTCCAAATAGTACGTATAAATATATGCAGTTTATTTTTTTGAGTGTGTAAATAAGGTGCACCTTATTAAGCAAGTACATATAAGTGCAAAAGTGTGCACGTATAGACAAATGCAAAAATGTCCACTTATGGATAAGTGCACAGACCGGATAAATGCACAACAAATCGATACCCAGACGTTGTGCACTTATCCGTTCTCGACTGTACTAAGTGCAGAATGAGAGAGGGAAACTAGGGTAGAAAGAGACTTTCGGGTTATCTAGTATGGACGTCCGAAGCGTGTTCGGGAATTGGATCCCACATGTATGTAAGTAAATGAGCCTTGTGGTTACACTGAAGTGGCCATAGACAACGACGACCTAAAGGCTTTAGTGGAATTCCGAGATATTACGAAACAACTAGGCGTCCACTATTGAGCAGTCACTCGGCATTTGAAAGCAATTGGTAAAGTGAAAACGCTGGATAAATAGGTTCCACTCGAAATTACCGAACGAAGCAATACGCACTAATTGAAAGTTTGCTCGAAACGAAAGAGACCAATTTTTGCATAGATTGTTAGGTGTGATGAAAAGTGTATCCTTTATGATATTATGCGATCCGTGCAGTGGGTTGACACTGATGAAGCAGAGAGACAAAGGGTGTGGTGACAGTTTGGTGGTCTGCAACAAGCGTTATTCACTATGTATTTCTAAAACCTGGTAAACCAATAAATGTAACATAAGCATTAGAAAGTGTCCTGCGTTGTTTAACAGATACCGAAAACTGAGGCGACTTTGTGACTGCGGGGTTACTTAGTGCCAACCTTGTTTTTTATCCGTTATTTCACTTCACTTCGACAAAAAATATGAGCTTATTTCAACCATGGAATGGTTTGCTTTGATTTGAGCAGAAACGTGTTTGTTCGGAAAATTTGATCTCTACCAAAAAAACTAAAAACGTTACGGATTTAAAGGTTTGTATATTATTTTTCTTGATTGTTTATTTCTCTTAAGAATATTATGGTAGATTTGTGTAAAACCTTGCAGTTTAAATGTTTTGAGTTGATGTTTACAAAATCGCAAATTCGTGGTGTGACTTTGTACCAGTCATTTTGCATTTTTACTTGGCACAAAGTCATCTCATGTGTATTGCTCTTCCTTATCACATTAAATCATAGTTGGTCCAAAGTCGCCCCTTACTTATCAAATTTACATTTTTACGTTAAGAGACTTGGCTAAAATGCCTCGAACTTACGTGAAAAAGATAGAAGGGCGGCCTTACTGCAAATTTACATAGGCAGCATTGAGAAATGCCATTGAAGAAATCCAGAATAAAACACTTTCAATTCTGGCAAAATAACAGAGGTTAGTGGTAATACTTACTTGGTTAGCACCATGACAAAAAAAGGGTATTCTTTAAATGGCCAGAAGATAACCACAAAATATGGTATGAATTGACGAACGTCATAATGGTTATCGAGGCATGGAAATTGATTTCCAAAAGGGGCTTATACAGCGTCCCTGAAATATCTTCATAAAAAAAAAAACCGCCCTTGTAACTTTTTTACTTTAATGAAAAATATTTTTGTTTTCATTCTTAAAAATTGCCTATAATGTGTTTTATTGATACTAGAAGTGAAATTGTACAAATACTTTTATTTTGATAGAATAACCAAAGGATTCCTTTAGTGGCTCAAAGTCACCCCAAATTCGAAGTGACTTTGTGCCACACTTTAGAAGCTTAAAACTTTGTAACCAGAAGTCGTATCTTACAATATAATTTATTATGTTCTGGTGGGTACTGAATCTTCATAATGTAGTACTTTGTTTTTTACTTTTTTAAACGTAATAAAAGCTATTGACAAAAAACCTGAAAACCAGTTTACGGTATGTGGTTATGCTGCTCCATGATAACATGAGGCCACATCTCATTGGGTCCAGGAATCCTAGTTTTTACAAGAATGTCATCAACGTATTTTTACCTCTTTGGCGTAAGTATATCGGATGCAATGGAGAATGCTTTAATTAAAAAAAATATTTTATTCGAGATTAACTAATGTCTTTTAAAAACAGTCATTTCATGGGCAACAACCTCAAATCACAGATAAATTTCGGCAACAATATACAACAGACGATCGTATGGTGTACGAACCAAAGTTAAAGAACTGTTCGTCTCAAAGATAAACGTTAGAATATGACATTAGGGCCTCGTAGGCGCGCTTCAAGCTTATAATGTTGGTTATATTTTCTGAAAATGAGAATTTTTTAATCATAGGTCATACAAAGTTTAATTGATGCTATTCTCAAACAAAGCCTTTGGCTGAACCATTGGGCTCAGTCTTTACTCCGATCCTGTTTCTAAGAATTATCCTTCCTCCGTGGAATAGAGTATTGTTGACTTCGCTTACTCTTTGATGTTTCCAATTTATGATGTTGATCATCATTAAGTGGATTGCGAAAAACCGAGTAGAATTTAAGTAATGAAGAACTCAGCATTGGTTCATGTCTATGAATTAGGATGCATACTTACTTAAACCCAAATCGAAGGGCTTGTCAATGTTAGGCATGCACATGCAAGTTCAGATGCTGCTAGTTCTATTGCTAATTGAAAGGATGAGACGTAGCTACAATCTTTAAATTCTATTTAAGTCTGGGATTTATATAGAGCCCTGACAAAAAGTATTAGGAAATCAATATTTTCCGCTCTATCTTTTTTATTACTTTCTGTAAGTTCTTGCCTTTATTTTATGGGTCTTGTAATTACCTAATGAGACTGTACAAAAAGCTTCATGTCTCAAAAACCCACGCTATGTGCAGTACGCAGTCAGTGCATGATTGTTGCTTGCGATTAATAATGGGGATGGCCATGGTTCAGCGGTAACGTCATCAATTGCCATTCTAATGGTTCATGGTTCAAATCCCGATATCAGGAAGCATTTATTTATTTCTTATGAAATAAGGAGTTAGTCCGATCAATTGCGAAAGCTGGTGTGAATACTTTTGCAAAGGCATAACCTTGGCAATAGGTTGGTCATATGGCTGAAAAGTTTTTCGTTCTGTTGGGTGATTGATATGCCTATGACAGGTAATGGGGGAAAAAGTATTGTGAATCAGAAGAAAAGCCACAAAATAAAAAAAAGCTCCCCAGTTATCTGGACGCCACCCCCTGAGTTTCTCCGAAACATTACACCAATCTTTCTCTCTTTCTACATATCCTATCCAACGACTCTACTGCGTGTAAACATATAAAAGGTATTGATAACCCCTTGAGTGCGCGCAAATTATAAAAAAAGTAATATACTAGGTGTAAGTTTAATATTTTTTTGTCGCGGCTCTAAAGCTTAATTATTTGTATTATAATATTTATTAATAGATTTATGAATGTACATATAACACGTTGAACTATAGTAATTGATCTGTGATCAATTAATTTGCAGACAAATTCATTCCCTGACACACTGCCGGAATTAAGGAAACCTAGCGCTCCAAAACGTACCTGTACCTGTATTTATAAAGAAATATTCATATGAAACTCCCCTTTTAAGTACCTCTCGCTTATCTACCTTCCCTGCTTAATTTCCTTTTTTAATTTACTTTTCCTTCTTTTTGAACCGCAAATATGCACCCTTTAACCCGTTTTTACGCATTGGTAAGTTTTCGCACTCTAGCTTTTCCCCCACTAAACTGTTACAAATTAATTATTGTGGTAAACGTTATTTTGTTTACGTATCTTTTGAACATTTTCTGCAAAGATTCTAGTAGACGATTCCGTTAAGTTAAAAAAAAAATATATGACATTTTACCACCATTCTTGTCAAGTGTCAAAAACAGTTGCAGCAAAGTGAGGCAGTAATTGCTTTTTAAAGAATAATAAAAAGAATTGTAGTATCGGTTTAGAAAGCTTATTTCTAAAAGAAAACATTTAACTAAATGCAAGTAAACTGAGAATTGCAGTAATTTGCAAACTTTGGCTAAAAACAATATAAAATACTTTGGCAGGGCAAACAAATTTTGCAAGACCATGGAGGAAATCCGGGCCTTATTTGAAGGTTTAGATGATAGCGAAGTTCCAGATGTTGTAATCTTATCATCAGATTAAGCAGGAGGGCTCAATGACAATGAAGATCACGAAGATTATGCAATGGTGAATGAAAACAATTGTGACGAATTACCTCGGGAAATTGCTGGAACCATTAAGCTTATGCTGCGCGGCGAAGGCGGAGAAGGTGACTTTTCTGACGACGACGATGTTCTACTATCACATCTCACAACAATGTCATAAAAGACTTCTACCTTCAAAGGAAGACTATGAAATAAAGTATAGCAGTTATCCAGAAAATGCAAAGTCCAAGAAAAAAGCTGATTTGATAGAATTAATGGCAAGTAAAAGACCGTCTAATATTTTTTTTTTTTAATTTTTTGATTCAAGTGTGCTGGAATTGATTGTGGACCAAACAAATCTACATATGTATGTATGCCAGTCAAAAGAACTCAAATGATTTATTGGCATACTAATATTTTCTGGCCATCATGGGGTACCACAAGAAAGTTTGTATTGGACTAAGGCACCTGACTATAATGTTTCGATTAGCAATAGCAATTTATTGGATAGCCACCGTGAAATTGCAATTTCGCTGTTGACGCAACCGTTGAGAGACTTTGGAACGAACATGCTATAGTGGTCCAACATCATCACATATATTGATTAATGTATCCCGTGCTGCACTACCTCACAACATCAATCAAATTAGTTGCAACTTCAGAATACGATGCCGGCAATGCAAGAGTCATCCTATTTCAAATGCAAGACATGCTCGATAAACGGTGTACCACTGCATTTGAAATGTTCTGCAGAGTACCACAAAAATGTGTTAAGTTTCTTATTTCTTTTCTTTATATGTACCTACTAAAAGCTGTGCCTACCGAAAACTATTAAACTTTAAATTAAAAAATTTGCTTAAATTTCGAAAAAAAACCTTTTTTTTGCGTACATATTTATATCGTTTTCAGCCAATGGTGGCGTTTCCGCACCAGACCATAACAAACAAATTACAATATTTGTAAAAAATTGTTTTATCAAAATATGATATTCGAATCAAAATGTATGTATGTATGTATGTTTTTGAGAAAATCAGGCCAAGGATACAGGATCTCTGGTACGGGTTAAGTATCTTTTAAGAAAAAAGTATTGAAATTGAAAAAAAAATGAAATATTATTTTAATCTGGTACTGTGGTGAGCTCTAGTGAGATTTGGACGACTTGTTTTCAGCTTCATTCAGTTTTGAATGCCAAAATTCGCTGCTTTTTCGAATTCGTGAATCTGAGCAGCTAAGCGATTGCCGTAAGCGGGTATTTATAACTATACACCCCCATAAGTACCCCACAACGTTGGACAATTCTGCTGATGCACTTATCCGGGTTCAACAAGATAATATAAAAAATAAATAAATATAAAAATAATAATATCGAAGCTTTTCCAACAAATACACCAAAGAAAGGTTCACACGGAGTACTCTGGGATTTGGACTTCTGATATTTTTAAGGTATGCATTCCTAACATTTATTTGAAGTTTCCGTTTATTTGCCGTAGACAGTGTTACTGGAAATGGTACATTACGAAGCAATATATATATATAATCGAAAAGTAAGATATTTGCTATTTTGGGCTATTCGCCAATGTAAAATAAATAAATATAAAAATAATAATATCGAAGCTTTTCCAACAAATACACCAAAGAAAGGTTCACACGGAGTACTCTGGGATTTGGACTTCTGATATTTTTAAGGTATGCATTCCTAACATTTATTTGAAGTTTCCGTTTATTTGCCGTAGACAGTGTTACTGGAAATGGTACATTACGAAGCAATATATATATATAATCGAAAAGTAAGATATTTGCTATTTTGGGCTGTTCGCCAATGTACGGTCGCAGCCTAAGGTCTTACATCAGAGTTCCACTCTTCATGTGTGAAAGATAACAAGTTTGTTACCAAATTTCCATATGGCGGCACTTTACATACAAAGCCATACAACAAAACTGTCCTTGATTACATCGCTCATAACACAGATTATGAATCTACTAGATTGGCCTTGTTGTAAAGTGTAAAATTACAACAATTTGCCGAACATTATTCTCTACACACGTGCTACGAATGGATATCCCCAAGCAAACAAGCCAACACTTAAAGTCCACGCCTAGTTTACTCAACTAAACACGAAGCACGTGGTGCAAATTCGATGGTAGGTGAATGAATATTTAATTAATCTGAAACACTCACCGTTAACATCTTGTTTCCTATATAAAAAATAAAACTCAAGAATATTCAATCACACTCACATACTTTTTTTATTATCTTAGAAAAAACCGACTACATATAATTAACTACTTAACACAATAAGGTACAAGTTTAATCAATCAATCGATTGAATCTTCTCGGCCAATAACTCTCATTTGTACTAACAGTTAATTAGGAATGATACCGGCCAAGAACTTCACTTATGATGTAAGCCAATTCCGGCTCAAGTTGGTCATTTCCCAAATTCAGCGTTGGAGCATACTGTGGAGCCGTTGCCGCATAGGACACTGAAGGATAAGTTTGGATTAGTCTAGCACCGGAAGAAAACAGTGGCTGGGATACAATAGCTGATTGCTGAACACTTGGATGAACATGCTCTACTGCACTTGACGATCTATACACTGGAGCAGATGCATAATTAACGTGTGCCGAAGGTTGATGGACTGCACTCTGAGTTACTGGTGCATAATAATGCACAGGAGTGGACAACGAATGATGACTGTGTTGCTTAGCTGCCCGTGATACTGCAAGGTCTGTACCTATACCATACTCGTAGCTGTTTGCCTGCTGCACTTGATGAGGATGATGATGATGATGCGTATTCGGCTGTTGATACTGCTGATAAACTACAGTCTTAGGTGTATACACTTGAGGTTGCACCGGATTTGTAGAGTGATACGTTTGATGATGAACTGCGGTATGTAGCGATCCTAGGTTGCGCTGTTGAACTATTGTTCTCGATGGTTTCGCAGGAGTTATTAATCCGGTACTATAGTGGGTAGGCTGCTGTCGACCTGAAACCTGAACATAATGATGTCGGTGGTCAGTTTCTATGACAGCTTTTGGTGCTTGAGTTTCCACTGGAGGTGGGACTAATCCAACTGTATAATCTTTAATGGGATTTTCGAAAGTCGGTGGTAATAAACTTTGCACCGGGGATGGTATCGTCGCTCGAGGACTAAATGGTAATCTGTGATTTCTGCTTTCGGATACATCTCCATTGCAGCCTAACAGAAAACAGAGTACTATTGCTGTGATGAGACTCTGTAAAAACCAAGAATTTAAGGAAAATTTCACTCAATTGTGCATAATATACGACCCACCTTCATTTTAACTCACAGCTGCGACTGTAGTGTAGTAAAGAACTAAAAGAACAAAATGATATCTGAAGTGGGGCTAGCATTTGTGTATTCTTTATATAGCCTTTCCATGGATGGGAACTTCGGCGATGATACAAACCAGTTTTCGTACATGATTGTGTTATTTCCCGCGGCTGGTGGTTATGTTCTTATGCTAATCGAGGTTCTAATATATTTAATGGGCTGGCGGAAGATATCGAAAGTGTGACTTGCAGAAGAAAAAATAGTTATCTCAAATCAGGTCTAGGTTGATGCGACGGTATCCAACATGGCAAAGAAAGCCGGTTTTTGAATTGACCGCACGACTGCTTTGCCAATCTGAATTGATTGGGAATCAATTATACCCATCTCTTAAGATCAGCTAATTAATGACACATAATTACACAAACAATACGAATATAATTTTAATTTATATACAAAATGTGCTTGGTATACCGAGGTAGAACCGAATTGTCTGGGAGGCCTATGAATGAATCGAAAAGAAACAAATCGTTGCATGCATAGTTTGTTTACGGAATAATTTTTCCGTTCAGTGGTATTAGGGTACGAGTTTTTATACTTTAGACTTTTATACGATCAGTGATTTAAGCGATAATTTCATCAACTTAGCAGAGCATTTAGGAAGTTTGGAAAGATTAATTATCAAATATTAGGCAAAACTAGTGAAGCTGAAAGTAAAGCCCGGAATACACCATAACCAATTAAAAATTTGGAAAACTGGTTTAAAACCATTTTCTGTTTTCGGTTGAACATGGTTTTTACGTCAGAATTAATAATGAAAACCAACAAATTTGCGAAGTGACTCAAATCACTTTTTAATCAATTTTTCATAGATCTTGTTTTTGCGCAAAACCAATTGACTTGAAAGAAATTGAGAGTAGAAATTCACGAATTTTAAGGTTTTATGTCGGAATAAGTGCATTCCAGAAGTTCGGAAAGATTGAATATTTAACATTGGCAAAACTAGTGAAGCGAAAAAAAATCTTAGGCTAGAAATCCAAGAATCTTAGGGTTTTACCACGGAAAAAACAATAACTAGCTAAAAATTTGCGAAAATTATTAAATTTTTTTTTTTTTCAACTTAACATGGATCTATGACTATTTAAGAAATAACCGAGAAGAGTGAATATGTAATATTGGACAAACCCAGTTAAGCTAAAAAGAATCTTAAGTTAAAAGTCGAAGAATTTTAAGGTTTTACCCGGAATAAACAATAACCAGCTAAAAATGCTTAAATATGATCAAACATTTCTTTTTTACAACTATGAAGTCCAAGAATTTTAGGATTTTACCTCGGGACAAACAATAAATACCTATGAATTTGCAAAAATGATTAAAAGTATACATTTTTTTTAACTTAACATGGACTTATGACAAGATTTTAAATTTGCTGTTATATGTATTGTATACTGTGATTCACTAGATTAAAAGCAGACAACTTTGGTATATAAAATAAATATTTCTCCAGTTTTATGCCACGGAAGAAACAGAAAATGATGGTGAAAGTTAGAGTAGTTTGTGTTTAATACAATGTTTAATGTTTAATGTTTAAGTAAATTAAGAAAAATACACGGAACAAGATAACGGTACCCCGGAGACTTTTTTGGCAAAAATCAGAATGACATGATTTAAAATCGGTTCATAAGATTAGTAGCACCTTAAAACTGAATGAGAAAAATACATGTCTTGTTTTTTTCTGTAGGAAAATCGAACTTTTATTTCAAATCTATACTCCAGGTATAATTTTCAAAAAAGAGTAGGACCACCTTTCTTCAAAATAACCTCAAAAACTCGATCCCTGAGGGAGTTGTACAATGAGACCAAGTACTCTAGAGAAATCTCATTCCAGGAAAGTTTAATGGCATCGATCAGAGCCAGCCCCAATAATTTTCTATAATGTTAAGGTCTGGCGAATATGGTGGCCATGGCAGTAGTTCAACATTTTGACTGGCAACAAATGATTTATCAACGCAACCGGAAGTCGAGCCACAAAAAGGTGCAAAGGGCAAGGAGTTGCAAGAAAAGCCAAAACAAATAAAATTACGTCCTCCGCCACCGATAAATATCATACGAATTACGGACTATAATAAGTTACATTGCCTTCTTAAAGGAAAGCTGGCATCGAAATGTGACATCTCTCCGAAACAATACGTGGAAAATCAATGTCGATGATGCGATGCGATGATGAGAATAAGTTAGAAAGACCACTGCGTGTTGTAGCAAGGGGTCTCCACACCTCGTGCACTAAAGAAGATGTAATGAACGACCTTCAAGGCAAAGGCTTTAAAATTCTTGATGCAGTCAATATTATCAAGAAGGAGAAGCAACAGTCTCAGGGAGATCAGGAAAAAATGGTAAAGCTTCCACTTCCACTTTTCATGCTAACTTTTGATAAAGTGGAAAATAAAGATGTAATATATGGCATTAAGACTAAATGGGTTTAGCGATAAACGAGCGCAAAATCAAGTAAATGCTGTCAACAAGAAGGGAAAACCAACGGTAGTAAGGGACTTTGTCTACCTTGTCTCTGCTATAAATTCTAAAACTAACATCAGCGCAGAAATCAAGCGAAGAATAACTCTTGCCAATCGCTGTTTTTTGGGCTTATAAGACAATTCAACAGTAAAGCCCTATCTCGAACAACTAAGGAGACTCTATATAAGACCTTGATCATCCCAGTCATGATCTACGGTGCTGAAATATGGACTTTATTAAAAGAGGATGAAGATATCCTTGGCCGCTTCGAGAGAAAAATTTTTCATAAGATTTTCGATCCCGTTTGTGTTGACGGGTTTTGGAGGAGAAGATTCAATCACGAACTATACGAGCTGTACAGCGACATCCACCTAGTCAAAAAATTGCGTATTGGACGTCTGAGTTGGCTAGGACATGTAAGGCGAATGGACACCAACGCCCCGGCCCGCAGAGTCTCGAATCTAACCCCGACGGACGACGCAGTAGAGGGAATCATCGCCGTAGGTGGTGCGCACAAGTTCAAGGGGACCTCGACCAACTTGGAGTGCGCAACTGGAGGCAATTAGCTAAAGACCGAGCTAAATAGAGAGGCTTTTTGGTTGAGGCCCAGGTTTACCCCGAACTGTAGCGCCACCTAAGTAAAGTATTAAGACTATTCTAAACATCGTGGTCAAAACCGAACCTATGCGTAAGAGCTCCAGATCGATCCCGCAGTGTAAGCGCTGCCAAGGATTCAATCACACGCAGACTTACTGCCAGAAAGAACCGCGATGCGTGAAATGCGCAGGTAAACATCTCTCAGATGAGTGTCACCTAAATAAGCAAACCCCAGCCACTTGCATAAACTGTAAAGGAAAACATCCTGCGAACTATCGAGGTTACGCAGTGGCGAAGAGCTCCAAAAAAGGTGCGATACGCTCAAAAATTCCATGGGCACGAATCCAAAACCGATTAAGAATAGACCCAAAATAGCTACGAAAAAAGCAGCAAAAGATAAAAAATCCGTCAATATTCTCTTAACCTTCCGATAAGAACACATTTAAAATATACATACACAACAACGGGGGTGGTAGAACACCCCAGCCAGGAAAACAACATGGGGTTCTATACAACCCCAGTGCATACCGTATGCCCTCGCAATCAAAAACTAGAGCCTATCGCGGGGACTGCTCATCAGCAACTGACACGTAAGATATTAGATGACAAATACATAGAACGGCAGAAAGAAAAATGAAGCCAACTCAAAATGACAGTTAAAATAAAATTGCCTGGAGTGGTAGAGCACCCCTGTTGTCATCGGAATGTTAAGATCGGGTAATGAAGAAAAACCCAATCGTAGTAGAGAAAAGGTAACAGGAGGTATATCTTCAAATATTGGCGTGCAGTCCTATGTTCAAGCGGTGATGACAGTTAATGGAAAGTACAAGACTGACAGCTCACGGGAGATCAAAGCAAGGAATCCTCCAAGCTTTAACGTAAGGACTCCTTCTCAAGCTGCGACATTGGAAAACGTTGTTAGAGGTAGCTCACAAGATCATGTATCCCATGTGTTTTCCCTAATTCTTGCGAAACTTGAAGAGCAATGCAAAACAAACAAACTTATTTTCGAGAGACTTGTTGCACTAGAAAACAACATTCATAACACGCGCACTTCAACCAGAATATGAAAGAAACGCTTAAGATTCTTACTTGGAACGCCAACGGGCTCCTACGACGACTCGACGAGTTAGAAATATTTATACGAGAAAAAGATATTGATATATGTTTGGTCTGTGAAACTCATTTGACAAAGCAATCGAATGTTAAGATAAGGGGATATAGCGTGTATCACGCCAGAGGCGGATCATCCTTGTTTAACAAAAGATTGTATCGATCACTCAGCGGAAGTAAAGATTGAACTAGAAGCAATGCAAGTCAGTACGGTATGCGTTAGAAATAGACATTTTACCTTCAACATTTCGTCTATATATTGTCCACTGTGATGTAAACTTGAAGAAAGTGATTTCACAACCATCTTCAACTTCCTTAAACCAAATTTTATTATTGCTGGCGATTTCAACGCGAAACACCCCATCCGGGGTTGAAGGTACGCCTCTCAGAAAGGTAGAACGCTTTATATTGCGGGCATACAACACAGTTGTGATTTTCACTCGACGGGTAAACCAACATATTGGCCAACTGATAGAAATAAGATACCAGATCTGATTGATTTCTTTGTTGTTAAAGGAATATCTGGCAACCGTACAAAAGTTGAAGAAAGCTTTGATCTCTCCTCTGATCACTCTCCAATCATTATGACGATAAGCGATGCTCTGATTTAAAAAGTAGGGCCGGACAGATTAACCAGTGCGAAAACTAGTTGGAACGCCTTCAAAAAAGATATTGAAGCAAATACTGAGCTGAGCGTATCACTTAAAACGCCCTATGAACTTGAGGTTGAAGTTGATCGCTTCGCCGAAATCCTACAGAATGCCGCGTGGAAGAATACTCAAAAACATAAGAAAACGCCAGCCAGCTACATTCAAACTTACCCGCAGGAAATGAAATAGATGATTGAGGAGAAGAGAAAAGCGGACAAAAATGGCAACAAACTCGGGCTCCGCAACATAAAGCACATCTTAACCGTTTGTGTAACTCACTAAAAAGTTCTATTAAAGACCTTAAGAATAATGAAAAGCAAACTTACCTAGAAAGCTTAACGGCAGAAAAAGATTCAAATTATTCGCTTTGGAAGGTTATAAAAGGTATTAAAAAACCTCAAATTCAAGCCGCCCCAAACTTTCAAACCGCTTGATGGACAAGCTCTTATTCAAAATATAAATACGTCGTATACTGACAATCGTTTGATAAGAGAAGCAACACTAACCGAACTTAAGCAAGAAATAAAGAAACTTAAACCTAAGAAGGCTCCTGGATACGACCTAATAACGGGAGAGGTTCTTAAAGCACTTCCAAGAAAAGCTCTAATTAAGCTTCTGTTCATTATAAATGCCGCGCTTAGACTAGAATATGTTCCCAGTCAATGGAAAGTGGTCGAAGTCATAATGGTCCTTAAGCCCGGAAAACCGCCGAATGAAAAAACGTCTGATAGACCGATTTCGCTTCTTCCAATTATATCCAAAGTGTTCGAGAGGATATTGATTAGGTGAACATAGCCGGTTATAAAAGAAAGGCATCTTATTCCGGATCATCAATTCGGATTCAGAAGTAAGCATTCTACAGTTGAACAAGTGCATAGAATAACACATGTAATCGAAATATATCTTGACGTCACTCAAGCCTTTGACAAGGTCTGGCATGAAGGCTTAAACTTTAAATTACGACAAGTTCTGCCAAACTGAATAGACAATTCCGCGTCAAATGTGTAAACGAATATTCAGATTTTAAAGAAATAATGGCTGGGGTGCCGCAAAGAAACGTTCTTGGTCCAGTTTTATATCTATTATACATTCATGGTATACCGCAAGTAAAAGGTACTGAGCTAGCTACATTTGCCGACGACACTGCTATCCTGGCAGTAGGTAAAACGGTCGAAGATACTACAGAAAAACTGCAAGAAGCTTTGGATAAAGTAAATGATTGGACAAAGGTTTGGCGAATCGCACTCAACGAGACCAAATCTGTTCATGTAAATTTTACCTATAAGAAAATAAATAATTTGCCGATCTTTTCAAACTCGGTTCAAATTCCGTTTGCAAACGAGGCTAAGTATCTTGAATTGAAACTTGATACAAAGAAAAAACACAAAGAACTAGATAATAAATATAAAGAAATGTATTGGTTACTTGGAAAATATTCCAAGCTTAATATAGAAAACAAATTGCTTTTATATACACAAGTGCTAAAGCCAGTATGGACATATGGCATACAAAACTTTCACAAAATTTTGAAAACACATTCTATTGTTAATGTGCCATGGTATATTAGAAATAGCGATATCCATATAGATCTTGGCATTAAAACTATAGAAGACGAAATCAAAAACTATGCGAGAAAGCATAAAAGTCGACTAGAAGTCACGTAAATATTACAGTCCTCCAAGTTTTGGATGAAAGAAATTTACTACGCCGTCTCCAAAGGAGCAATCCTATAGACTTAGCGCGATAAGTAACCGCGACTAAACTGCGGAGCTAGCAGGAACTTCTAATGGGAAGGTACCTGGAAAACGTCCTTATTTCGTGAAATGAAAACTACTTGATAAGTCGAATACTTAGTTGTAGTAAAAATAAAAACAAGTCTGTTTTGAAGGGAGGTTTTTTAGTGGTTAAGAATCCCACACTACTATGAGCACGCGCTGTCAATCCTCACAGTGTCTTGTTGAAGATTTTCATCTACCCTCGGAAAAAAAAGAATTGAAAGTGGTCCGTGAATCGTGAATTTTTGGATAAGCTGATTCCAATACGGCTTTGTAGCTATTTGCTGTCATTTTTTATCTTTGAACCACCAAGTTGATGGTGTCATAAGAAGATATTCCAGTCAAGACCATTACGCCCTCTTCTCTCCTATGATGGCAACTGAAGTAATAATAATTGCCATCCGAAAACGTTTCTTTTGTAATTTATTTCGTGCATTTTTGGGTCCTTTAATTAATTGCCAATAGAATGATCACTTGATTGATCTTGCGGACAATAGCACGCTTAGACAAGTCTTCCGAATAGTGAACATCTATTTTTGTCCTTTATGACAATGTCAAACTATTTTTTTTTTACACACTCTTGAAGAAAAAACAACTAAACATTTTTCTATTTTACAAAATTTACTTATTATACAAAAAAATGAAATCACTTCGCGAACAACGATAGCACTTTGACTGCTTCTTATCTTATTAACCAATTTAAATGTATGCCATTCTGAATCGTTTGCTTAAAAGGTCACCAAGGCAGGTTTATGAAACTCAAACAACTCTCTCATTCACCACAAAGCTTTCTTTTGCAATGTAATGATTGAAAGATTATTTTCACTTGTCAAAATCATTTGCTTCGCATAGGTATACTTAGTAAACTGGAGACTTTATTTCATTATAAAAGGGGTTTGCATATAAAAAGTTGCAAGTCTATTTTGGTATTTGGTATTGTGTTGGTATACATTCTTAATTAAGAAAATTAAATAGATTATATAGCTTAGAAAACTGTAGAAATCTCGCTCCATAAAACGCCTTCTGTAGCGAAGAGCTACAATCGTATAGTTGTATAAATGATCCCACCATTGCTGCCTGTTCAAAATATTAACTGCTTCGTAAACATCCAGGAACTTTGATTTGAAATGCCTTTTACGGAACTCGTTTAAAATTAAGAAAAAATAAGTATTTGGCGCAACAGCTCTTTCAGTGCCAGGGCCTAGCTTTTCGCAACCACTCATGTTGTGTGCGTTATATTTTTCACACGAATGGAAGGGACCTAAGTTTAGTGACGTTTCCGAACGGCGTTTTTGAGAAGCTTTCTCAAGATAACAAATACTCTCGGGATGTTTGTCAGACGTTCTCGAGAGGTGGGACCGTGAAAAAACTTTTTGGTGTTTTCTGGGATTCGAACTTGGAACCTCACGCGCAGTGGTCCGACACGCTAACCACTTACGCCACGGCGCCCGTTTATAATTGGACATACTCGTACGTATTACGGAGGCTGCAAACAATTTATAGTTCAGATTGGAGTAGGATGAAGCAGTCGTATTCCTTTACCTTTCAGTTTTAAAATAACGCTAATTTTATCGATTGAATTTTTATAAAGAAAATAAGTCTTTTATGACTAATCAAGAAGACTGAATATCTAATATTGGGCAAACCCAATTAAGCTGGATGAAATGTAAGCTAGAAGTCCAAGAATTTTAGGGTTTTACCCCGGAATAAACAATGAACAATTTAAAATTTGCAAATATGATTAAAAATATATATATTTTTTAATTAACATGGACTTATGACTATGAAGTCCAAGAATTTTAGGTTTTTACTTCGGAATATATAATGAACAGCAAAAAAATTTCAAAAAAAGACTCAAATAATTTGTTTCATCATTTGTGGGTATTCCAAGAGTTCGGAAAAATTGAATATCTAATATTGGCAAACTCAATTGACTTTAAAGGAAATGTAAATTAGAAGTCTGATAACTTTTGGCTTTTACCTCGGAATAAATAACGTACACCTAAAAATTTGCAAATAATGACTTTCTATCAACTTAACATGGATTTATGTATATTCAAAGAATAATCGGAAAAATTGAATATCTACTATTGGAACAAACCAATTTATTTAAAAAGAATTGTGTCTAAGTCTAAGAATTTCAGGTTTTTTGCTCGAGAGAAATAATGCAGGAACAGATAAAAATATATGTATAATACCTACTTACTTAGGTGGCGTTACAGTTTGGGGTGAACCTGGGCCTCAACCAACAAGCTTCCATTTAGCTCGGTCTTTAGCTAATTGCCTCCAGTTGCGCACTCCAAGTTGGTCGAGGTCCCCTTGAACTTGTGCGCGCCACCTACGGCGATGATTCCCTCTACTGCGTCGTCCCTCGGAATTAGATTCGAAGACTCTGCGGGCCGGATCGTTGATGTCCATTCGCTCTACATGTCCTAGCCATCTCAGACGTCCAATACGCAGTTTTTTGACTAGGTGGATGTCGCTGTACAGCTCGTATAGTTCGTGATTGAATCTTCTCCTCCAAAACCCGTCAACGCAAGCGGGACCGAAAATCTTACGAAGAATTTTTCTCTCGAAGCGACCAAGGATATCTTCATTCTCTTTTAATAAAGTCCATGTTTCAGCGCCGTAAAGCAGGACTGGGATGATCAGGGTCTTATACAGAGTCTCCTTAGTTGTTCGAGATAGGGCTTTACTAAAAACAGCGATTGGCAAGAGTTATTCTTCGCTTGATTTCTGCGCTGATGTTGTTTGTAGAATTTATAGCAGAGCCAAGGTAGATAAAGTCCCTTACTACCTCGAAGTTATAGCTGCCCACTATATGAATAATGCAAATTTACAAAAAGTGATTGAAAAATTTTTTTTTTTTTTTTCCGAGGGTTGGTGAAAAATCTTCCATAGACACTATGAGAATAGCAAGCGCGTGCTCATAGTAGTGTCAGATTCTGACTGACTAAAAAAACACCACCCTTCGATATAAATTTGTTAGATATCGCAACTAAGTAGTAACTTATCAAGCAATTTTTCTATCACGAAATAAAAACGTTTGGCAGGTTACTTTCCACTGAAAGATCCTGCATGTTCCGCAATCTAAACGCGGTTTATCATTATCTCGCCAAGTCGAAGGGTTTCGTCCTTTGTAGTCGACGCAATAAATTGCTCTCATCCAATATTTGTAGGACTGTATTGTTGACATGTCCGATTAGTCGGTTTCTATGCTTTCTCGCGAAGCTTCTCGTTTCAGCTTCGATTGTCGGAATTCCGAGATCCATGTGGATATCGTCGTTTCTAATATACCACGGTGCTTGGACAATCTCTCTTAGCACTTTATTTTGAAAAGTTTGTAAAATATTGGCATTTGTTTTCTTGGTACAACCCCAAAGTTGTATACCGTAGGTCCACACCGGCTTTAGCACTTGCTTGTATAAAAGCACTTTGTTCTCAGTACTGAGCTGGCAATGCTTTCCGAGTAACCAGTACATTTCGCTATATTTGATTTCGAGTTCTTTACGTTTCATTTTCACGTGCGAATTCCATTTCAGTCTTGCGTCGAGTGTCATTCCCAGGTATTTGGCCTCGTTTGCAAAAGGTATTCGGGCCGAGTTTAGGAAAATTGGCAAGTCATTAGTTTTCTTGTAAGTGAAATTCACGTGAACAGATTTAGATTCGTTGAGGGCAATCCGCCAGTCCCTCGTCCATTCATTTACTTTATTTAGCGCGTTTTGCAGTTTTTCAGTCGTTTCTTCAATTGTTTTACCTACTGCTAGGATAGTGGTGTCATCGGCAAACGTAGCAATGATAGTGCCATCTTCGTTCGGTATATCACGAGTATATAACAGATAGAGAAGCGGGCCAAGAACGCTTCCTTGTGGTACGCCGGCCGAAATTTCTTTGAGCTGCGAGTATTCGTTTCCATGTCTAACACGGAAGAGTCTATTCCCCAGATATGATACTAGAATATCGTATAAGCACACAGGGAGAACTTGTCGTAGTTTGGATTTCAAGCCATCATGCCACACCTTATCAAAGGCCTGCGAGACGTCAAGAAATACGCTTGAGCAAATCTTTTTTTCTTCAAACGCTTTCGCGATTACGTCAGTAATTCTATGCACCTGGTCAATCGTCAAATGCTTACTTCTGAACCCAAACTGGTGGTCAGGGATAAGATTATTTTCATCTATAACCGGTTGGAGACGCCTTAGTAACATCCTCTCGAAAATTTTCGATATGACTGGAAGAAGCGAAATTGGTCTATACAATTTTACCTCATTTGGCGGTTTTCCTGGTTTTAAGACCATTATTACTTCCGCAACTTTCCATTGGCTCGGCACGTGCTTTAATCTGAGCGCAGCATTTACAATATTAAGAAGCTTAATTAAAGCTTTTCTAGGTAAAACTTTGAGAATTTCTCCGGTGATTAAATCATAAGCAGGAGCTTTCTTAGGTTTTAGAATCTCGATCTCATGTTTGAGTTCAATAAGCGTTGCACTTGTGAGTGTTAAATTGCCAGATGGTAAATCCGGCCTATTGACGTTATCGTAAACCACTTGACTATCGTACGGTTTAAAGGTTTCTTCCAGGCGGGCCGCAAAGACGTCCGCTTTTTCTTTATCTTCCCTTGCCCATTCATTTTGATTCAATTTAATTGGCGGCGCGGGGACTTTGGGCCTTTTGGTGCCTTTTATGGCTTTCCAAAGTGAATAATTGGAATCTTTTTTCGCTGTTAAACTTTCAAGGTAAGAGCCTATTGCACGATTCTTAAAATCCTTAATAGTTTTCTTCAACGAATTGCACAGACGATTCAAGTGTGTTTTATGCTGCGGAGCACGACTCTGTTGCCATTTTTTACGCTCTTTTCGTTTTTCCTTGACCAATTCCTTTATTACCGGAGGATATCGTAAGCCGTATTTGTCCGGCGTTTTCCTTGGAATGGGAGTATTATTCCAAGAGGCGAGCTGTACGATCTCGACGAAGCGATCAACATCAACCTCAAGTTCATAGTGTGTCGTAAGTGGGACGCTCAGTTCAACATTGTCTTCAATTTCGTTCCTAAAACCTTCCCAGTTAGTTGTTCTACCAGTTAGTCTCGCTGGCTCTAGGTTATAGACTAGTTTTTCGCTCAATGTCAAAATAATTGGGGAATGATCAGACGACAGATCAAAACTCTCTTTGCCTTTTATGTGGTTGGTAGATATTCCTTTCACAACGAAAAAATCGATCAGATCAGGTATTTTTGAAGTATCAGTTGGCCAGTAAGTCGGTTTACCCGTCGAATGGAAATCGCAATTGTACTCCATACCTGCCCCATAGAGCATTTAACCTTTTTTTGAACTGTATATTGAGCCCCAGAACGTGTGTTTCGCATTAAAATCGCCGCCAATAATGAAATTAGGTTTAAGCGATTCAAACATGTTAGTAAAATCACTTTTTTCAAGCGCGGAACGCGGTGGACAGTAGATAGACGAAATTTTAAGAGTACGCTGACTATTTTTAACTCGAATCGTGCACAGTTGCAAAGTTTCAAGCTCTATCTTTAGGTCTTCCGATTGCTCGATACAGTCTTTAATAAGCAAGGAAGATCCGCCTCTCGCTTTTCCCGAAGGGTGACAAGCGTGGCAATCATTATAGCCTTTTATTTTTAAATGCGATTCCTTTTTGATGTGGGTTTCAGAAATCAAGCAAATATCAATATCTTTTGGCGCATAAATATTTCTAATTCGTGAAGTTTTTGCAAAAGTCCGTTTGCATTCCAAGTACATATTTTCAACATTCGTTTGTCATTCATGTTCCAGTTGAAGTGCGCGTTTTCTGTGAATTATTTTCAAGCTTAACCAGCCTATCGAGAATAATTTTATTTTTTTTTCCTTGTTCTTCAAGTTTCGCGAGAAAACATGAGAAAAGGGGTCGGTCGAAATTTCAAGGTTTTTTGGTTTTTCGGAAGCCACGGCCTGAGCATAAGACTGCATTGCTGCTGTCCGAGGGTCATTACCCGGTGGCTTTTCTAATCTTAGCTTTTCAGTACCGTTTCTTTTAAGAGCAGAGGTCGAGGGCTTTTCTGTTGTCAATCTTTCCCTCACCTTTTTGTGCTCTGAACCCGGTAGTTTTAGTTTGCCTACTTTCTCCGGCGCGATCTTACGCTTTGGTTTAGTTTGCAATTTTGATTTTATATTTAGTGGCTTAAGGAACGCATCTCTCCGTTTTTGCAACTCCTTAGCTATTTCACAGCCTCTATAATTTGCCGGGTGCTTTCCCTTACAATTAACACATGTTGCATAGGTTTGTTTGTTTACTCCACAAACTTGGGAGAGGTGATTTCCGGCGCATTTCACACATCGTGGTTCTTTTCGACAATACGTTTGCATATGATTGAATCCTTGGCATCGTTTGCACTGAGGTATCAATCTTGTATTCTTGCGCATGGGTTCGATTTTGACTACGACATTCAGAATTGTTCTTATTTCGTAAATCTTATCCAAACTCTCAGCTTTATCAAAAGTTAGCATAAAAAGAGGAAGCCCGCGCTTTACCGTCGTTTCCTCGCCTTCCAATTTTTGTTTTTCCCGTTTAATTAAATTTACTGCATCGACGATTTTAAAGTTTTTGTTTTTCAAATCGTGAACCACATCTTCCTTTAAGCATGAGGCATGAAGTCCTCTAGCTACGACTCGTATCGGTCTTTCAGATTTATTTTCGTAAGTATACCACTGAATTTTTTCAGTATTCAGTTTATTAGATACTAAGCGGTAACTGTCTGAGTCCTTTACGTTTACTTTCCATTTGTTGTTGTTGAGCGATGTTACTTCAAAATCGGATAGCAACAGAGGTTTAAGAATAGAATGCAGTTTATTATAGTCTGCAATTCTGATTACGTTTATTGGCGGCGGTGATCGTACCTTAGTTCGTGGATTTTCTTCGACACATGTGTTTATTTTGTCACGCTGTTCGTTATCTTTTCGCTCATTTTGCATGTTTTCTTGCCTCGTTACCATTTCGGGTGAAGAACCAGCTTTTCGTTTCTTAACTGGTCGTTTTTTTAGAATCCAGTTAGTTTCCCGAGCCAGTTCTTCTTCATCAGTGTTATCGGGGACGTTTGAACTCGCAGCAGACTCATTGCGAGGTTTCTTCATATCCTTAAATGCTTTATTTTCTGCTTTAAGTACATTTACCGACCTCCGAAGAGGGTGGATTTTCCAGTGTACCTGGACTGCCACCTGGGGTATTTATATCTTTTGTTTTGTTCATTGCATACTTTGTATACGCCATACTCAGTATACGGAGGGTGGATTTTAGTCGCCTCTTACGACAGGCATGCCTACCTCGGGTATATTCTAACCCCTACCCGAAGGGGGTGATTGAAAAAATGGATTTATGTATGTGTATGCAAAAAAAACATTAAATAGTCCAAAATATTATATAGGACTGTATCATATTATGTAAAACCAATTGAGCTAAAAATAATCTCAATATATGACCTTTTGGGTCGGGTTCTGCAAGAGCATAGCTCCAATAATTTTCTTTGATTACTCGAGTAATTATATTGTAGTATGCTGATGAAGAATCGATCTAGAGTCAGAAGATTATTTGTTTTCATGTTGTTTGACTTTGGCCATAACGTACGAGAAGCGCAGTCCTCTCTGGATAATCAAGAAGAGTTGGGCAAGTTGGGAGCAAGGTCTCCAAGTAAATAGAGGAATTACTCTCCAGAGGAATAGAGGCGCTCCGTCGAATCTATATCCTAAGACCGTCCATACGCGGTGAAGAACCACATCCTGCACGAGGTGTCCCTGCTGTTAACTAAATATGGCGAATCTAAAGAGGAAAACTTGAAAAAACCCATAATCTCAGGTGTTGAACGACCGTGCCCAGGGGATGAATGGCACAACGTGGCCGTGCCTTCTAACGGTGGACTTGGGACACCAGACGACCCCCGACTTCAACCAGCTTTCCCGATGCATGGGGATCTGCTCCGGGCGAACAACCCTTCACCAATTATGAAACCAAATGAGTCATAAAAATGCAAAAACAATTTAGAGGAATGCACACCTCCTGAAGTGCAAGCCGAGGTCACTCTGGACCTCTCAACCTCTACAGACGGAGCACTTGGTCCTATCGTAGAAATTGAACGGAGCGAAATCGTCCCAGCAGACGGGGCTACAGGCACCATCAACTCCACTGAATTTCTTTCACCGGAAGACGAGGATATTCTCCGCGCATCGCTTTAAGCAATACGTCAAAGATGGCTTCAGATTAGAACAGGCTCGGGAAATGGCCCAAGTTACGCTGTGAGAATAAAAGCGTCCCAGAGGAAGCAGCGCCGCACCACCTAATAACGCTGCAAACAGGAAGGCAAGCTCACCCAAACCCAAGAGCACTGTGCCCACCTATAGTGCTACAGCAGCCAGTGAAAAAATTGGTGTCATTCCTGACGACTTCCCTGACACCATCTAGACGACAAAGCAGCTCAGGCAAGTACAAGACCCAATTTTGGATAAAATCCTGCGGCTAAATGAGGGATCCACTGAACCACAGTTCCTCGGCTGCACCTTCAAACCAGGTTGGCTACTCTTCACCTACTAGAATAAAATTACAGCGGACTGGCTCAAGTTTATTGTGCCCATGTTACATCCCTGGAAGAATGCAGGACTGAGGGAGAAGTTTTTTTTTTTTTTTGAGAGTATGTGAAAATCTCCAACAAAACACTTATGAGGATCGACAGCGCATGCTCATAGTAGTGTGAAATTCTTACCCACTAAAAAACCTCCCGTTAGAAAAAACTTATTTTTAGTTTTACTGCAACTAAGTATTCGACTTATCAAGTAGTTTTCATTTCACGAAATAAGGACATTTTGCAGGCACCTTCCCATTAGATTTTCCTGCTAGCTCCGCAGTTTAGACGCGGTTGCTTATCGCGCTAAGTCTAAGGGTTTGGTTCTTTGTAGACGGCGTAGTACATTTTTTTCGTGCAAAACTTGGAGGACTGTAATATTTACGTGACTTTCTAGTCGACTTTTATGCTTTCTAGGGTAGTTTTTGATTTCGCCTTCGATTATTTTAATGTCAAGATCTCTATGGATATCGCTATTTCTGATATACCATGGCGCATTTACAATACCTCTTAGCACTTTGTTTTCAAAATGTTGTAAAATTTTAATATTACTTATTTTGGTACACCCACAGAATGGTGTACCATATGTCCATACTGGCTTCAGCATTTGTTTATATAAACGCAGTTTGTTCTCTATATATGGAATATTGGAATATTTGGAATATTTTCCAAGTAACCAATACATTTCTCTATATTTATTATCTAGTTCTTTGCGTTTTTTTCTTTACGTGCGTTTTCCATTTCAGCTTTGCATCAAGTGTCATTCCTAGATACTTAGCCTCGTTTGAACCGAGTTTCAAAAAATAGGCAAATTATTTATTTTCTTATAGGTAAAATTTACATGAACAGATTTGGTCTCGTTGAGTGCGATTCGCCAAACCTTTGTCCATTCATTTACTCTATCCAAAGCTTCTTGCAGTTTTTCTATAGTTTCTTCGACCGTTCTACCTACTGTCAAGATAGCAGTGTCGTCGGCAAATGAAGCTAGCACAGTGTCTACTACTTGCGGTATATCACGAGTGTATAATAGATATAAAACTGGACCAAGAACGCTTCCTTGCGGCACCCCAGCCATTATTTCTTTAAAATCTGAATATTCGTTTCCACATTTGACGCGGAATAGTGTATTCGTAAGGTAGTTCTTCAAAATATTATATAGGTGCTTTGGCAGAACTTGTCGTAATTTAAACTTCAAGCCTTCATAACAGATCTTGCCAAAGGCTTGAGAGACGTCACGGAATACGCTTGAACAAATCCTTTTTTCTTCAAAAGGTTTTTCGATAATATGTGTTATTCTATGCACTTGTTCAACTGTTGAATGCTTACTTCTGAATCCGAATTGATGATCCGGAATAAAATGCCCATCTTCTATAACCGGCTGTATTCGCCTAATCAATATCCTCTCGAACACTTTGGATATGATTGGAAGAAGCGAAATCGGTCTATAAGGCGTTTTTACATTTGGCGGTTTTCCGGGCTTAAGGACTATTATGACTTTGGCGACTTTTCATTGACTGGGAGCATATTTTATTCTAAGCGCGGCGTTTATAATAGACAGAAGCTTAATTAGAGCTTTCCTTGGTAATGCGTTAAGAACAACTCCCGTAATTAGGTCATATCCAGGAGCCTTCTTAGGTTTAAGTTTCTTTATTTCTTCCTTAAGTTCGTTAGTGTTGCATTTCTTATTGCACTATTGGCTTTATACGACACACGAGTATTTATATTGTGAATAAGGGCTTGTCCATTAAACGGTTTAAAATTTTTTTCCAGATGTGTGGCAAAAACTTGCGCTTTACCAACCTTTCTTTATCATGCCTGGCCCATTCGACTTGTTTTTTCCTAATTGGCGGCTTGAATTTAAGGTTCTTCAATACCTTTTATAGCCTCCCAAAGCGAATAATTAGAATCTTTTTCTGCCGTTAAGCTTTCTAGGTAAGATTGCATTTCATTACTTTTACTTTTTTAATATTCCAATTTTTCCTTGACATTGAGGGAGCTTTTAACAATGTCAAACCAAAGGCAATTACCGACGCACTTGTAAATCTGAAAGTGGATACCTCGCTCGGAGTGTTGATCAATCAATTGCTTACATGCAGGATTATTAACACGCAGCTGGGCGGAGCATCGGCCAGAAGAATTGCTCGCTGCGGTACACGTCAAGGTGGAGTCTTGTCACCTCTTCTGTGGAACCTGGTAGTTAATGAACTACTGCTGGACCTGGATACGTCATGTTGTAGAGTAATTGCCTATGCTGATGACATTGCTATTGCTGCCTCCGGTAAACACCCGGACACTCTTAGGGATATCCTCCAATTTGCTCTCCTTCGGCTCACCAAATGGGCCTCCAAATGTGGACTGGGGGTTAACCCCCATAAAACGGAGCTCGTTCTCTTCACGAGAAAATATAAAGTTCCGCTCATAGACCCTCCTATGATAAATGGCACCAGTCTCACCTTCTCTGAAAACGCCAAATATCTGGGTCTTATTTTGAATAGGAAATTAAACTGGAAGGCCAATCTACTAGAGCGCGTTAAGAAAGCTAATGCAGCTCTCAATTCCTGTAAAAAGGCTATAGGTAGGAGCTGGGATATCAAACCTCAAATCACTCATTGGCTATACGTGTCCGTTATCAGGCCTATACTACTATACGGCGTGATCGTATGGTGGCCTGCTCTCGACAGGGCTGTCCACCTCACTCAACTAGCTAAGGTTCAAAGATCTGCATGCATCTGCATCAGTGGTGCACTGAGGACTACTCCCTCCGTGGCACTGGACATTTTGTTCAACCTGCTACCTCTTGATATTTTCGGCAAACAGATGGCTGCCTGTGCGGCCATCCGCCTAAAAGCCTCTTCTCAGTGGTATAGCTATCGCTTGGGCCACTCCTCGATCCTTGATCTTCTCAACTTCAAACACGAAAACACGGACTACACCCCGCCGAGACTGAGATTTGACCGTAACTTCCGTACGAGCATCCCTAACCGGGATGTATGGGACACTTCCCCCCCTGTCGATGGTAGTTCGGTTCACTTCTTTACAGATGGATTTAAGACGGAGGGCGGGGTGGGTTGTGGTGTTTTCTCCGAACAGCTCAATCTGAGCATCTCTTTCCGCCTCCCTGATCATTGCAGCGTTTTCCAGGCGGAAGTCATGGCGATCAAGGAAGTCCTGTCCTGGCTGAAATGTAATGTATTATCTTTCAGGGATATTAGCATTTTCACTGACAGCCAAGCGGCAATCAAGTCCCTGGAATCGTTCTCCTTCACTTCAAAGGCTGCCTTAAACTGTCGTCTATCTCTTATGGAGATGACAGAGCAGTTCAACATTCACCTTTGCTGGGTGCCAGGCCATAGAGACATTTCAGGTAACTACAGGGCTGACGACCTCGCCAGACAGGGTACCACTCTAAGGATTTTGCCTGAAAGGCAAGCCCTGGGTATGCCCCTCGCTACATGTAAGTATCTACTAAAGTTGAACGCTATTAGCAAGACCAACCCCAGATGGGGAAACGGCTCAACGTGTCACACTTCGAGACAGATCTGGCCTAAGCTGGATCAAAACCGTAGTGCCGACCTGATCAAGCTAAAGCGTACACAAATCAGCTGCGTTGTCGGTGTTCTCACTGGACACTGTCTTATAGGCCAACACGCCAGAAGACTTGGTCTCTTCTCCAACGACTTCTGGAGGAGCTGTAGGGACGAGGAGGAGGAGGAAACCATCCTTCACCTCCTATGCACATGTCCGGCCCTGTCGCATAAAAGAATGCTCCATCTAGGGTCCCCCTTCCTTGACGATCTCTGCGATCTGGCATCCCTGGACGTCATGAGCATCCATCGCTTTGTCAAAAGCTCCGGTTGGTTTTGTTAGTACCTGAGTGGCCAAATGGATTGATCCATGGTATCACAAAGGACCTTCACTGGTCTAAGTGTGTCTGCACTCTTGTGTGGACAGCCAACCTAACCTAACCTAACCTAAGGTCTTTAATAGATCTTTTTAGTGAGTTGCACAAACGGTTAAGATGTGCTTTATGCTGCGAAGTCCGAGTTTGTTGCCATTTTTTGCGCGCTTTTCTCTCCCTAATCATCTCTTTTATTTCCTTATAGTGCGAAGGGAAATCATTTCCAGTAGTGCGGGGGAATCTATCTTACCGGTTAATAATTGGTGCCATTATGTCAGCGACTTCGCGACGATTGTCCAGGGTTTGGGGGTTAATTAATTTTAGCCGATTTTCGTAGGGGGTAGTATATAGTTGTCGGCCCATGGGAGACCGCGTAATGCAAAATGCATAAACCTTCGCTTCACAGCTTCGATTCTAAGGGAGTGAGTGGCGTGATAAGGTGACCAAACTTCCCTGGTATATTCAAGGAGAGATCTGAAAAAGATGGTGTAAAGTGATTTAGTAACGTAAGGGTTCAAGAATTCTTTGGACCAACGTTTTATGAAACCGAGAGAAGAATTGGCCTTGTGTATAATTTGATCAATGTGGGAACGGAAGTTTAGCTCCCTATCACAAATAATACCCAGATCGCGTATAGAGGAGACTGAGGAAACGGACACGTTATTAAATTGTTATGAATGTTATGGATTGACATTTTCCGACGTTAAGTTCTAAGAAATTTTTGTTGCACTATGTGTGGAATGAATTTATATCGTTTTGAAATAAAAGTTAATTGGTGGGGATAGATATTATCTTGATGATTTTCATGTCATCCGCGTAAATAGACAGATCTGAGTCTTTTATGATGTGACCAACATCGTTTATGGTTAAGACAAAGATCAGCGGACTAAGATGATTGCCTTGAGGAATCCCTGAAGTGGCGTCAACGGGGTCAGAGACTGAAAATCGGAAGAGAACCCTGTACTGGCGTTTCTCTGGGTACGATCTCAGCCATGAAATGAAGGAGGGTGGGAAATCGAGGGCTTTAAGTTTAAGGTAAATAGTTAGGTGACAGATTTTATCAAACGCATTGTTCAAGTCAGTGGTAATAACATCCACTTCATTACCTTCCTCTAATGCTTGTAGCGTTTTTGAAACGAATTCGGTTAGGTTAGTCGTTGTGGACCTACCCTTTAAAAAACCGTGCTGTTGTGGGAAAAAAATGGATTTGCAGTTGAAATACAGTGAGTCGTATACAATGCTTTCGAAGAGCTTGGGTATAGAGGAGAGTTTGGCTATGGGTCGATAGTTCGATATATCGTTTTTACTGCCTTTCTTATGGATAGGGAAAATGAAGGAGTCCTTCTATAAATTTGGGAAAACGACTTGAGAGAACGAAAGTCGAAATAGAGTTGTAAGGTGCTAGCAGAGGACATTGACACATTTTTTTAAGAATATGGGGCGCAGACCATCGGGCCCGTTGGAAAAGTCATCCTTAAGGCTAATAAATTTTTCTCGCACCATATCAGACCTAATGTCAACTGAGACTAGGGAGGTTTGTGGGCAATTACTCAGGTAGAAGAAATAGTCAAGGTCCGGTTCGTGTACATGGTCACTGTACGATTGGCCGAAAAAGGTCGCGAAGAGGTTGGCGATTTTTAATTGGAAATGAATTTTAGAGTGTAAAGGAAGCCATCGGACTTTAAGCTTGCTGGTAGTATGAAACATCTGAAGCAGATCTGGATTTCAAGTAAGTTTTCCATAATTTGTTTCTAACATTTCGAAGAGTACGCAATTCGTATTTTTCATCAATTTTTCCGAGGCACATAAGGAACAGATTGCAGAAGACAGTCAAAGAAGAATATGAATACGAGAATGCTGTATAGAAGAATACGAGAGCGATATCAATGGGGATGCTAAAGTTAAGAAAGTGGCTGAAATGCATGTTATTGACCAGGTTATTAAGTTTAACGAAGTCAGCTTTACGAAAGCTGAAAGAGAGAGAGTTCTCAGAAACCACAGTGATTTGGTCGTTTTCATACGAGAAGGCAAGAGCGAGAGGGGGTGATAGTGGTCCAGGGTGGAGAGAAGATGGTTACTTGCAGTAACCAAAGAATTATGGGCGTCGGATGAGAAAACAAGATCTAGCTGCCTGCCTAAGTTGTTGGTTATGCCGCTAATCTGAAAAAGGCCGGAGTCAAAAAAAGGATCAATAAGGGTTTCCTTTTCTGAGGAGGAGTTAGTAGGAACAAATGATGATTCGTTCTCCGATGGAGTCCATTGCAAGAGCGGAAGGTTGAAGTCACCAACGATTATAAAATCGTCATCAGAATCAGTGATATCTAACAGAGAGTCTACTGTATCAACGGCCAGCTGGTATGCTTGGGCGGGTTGAGAAGGGCAAATATAACAGCAAACAATATATACGCTCTGTTTGGATACAGATAATTTAGCACATACGAATTCAAAAGAAGTGGAATTTGAGAATTTGACAAGGGTTGCATCAAGACGATTATGTATGGCTTAAAGAACACCGCGGCCGAAGGAGAGTTCTTCCTGGGCGTCAGCGCGAAAGACTACGAAATCAGAAGTGAATAATTCACAGTTAAGAAAATTGGGACAAAGGCTGGTTGGTCATGTGCACCATCGAGGTTTTGGTACGAAGTCATTTGACATTCTGGTAGTAGAGGGAAAGGAGTATTGGAGGAATTACGATGGAGTGAGAAGGACTAACTGGAATGGAGTTAGGGACGAAAATATTTTTTATAGTTGCTGCGTGTTTTTTGGAAATAAGAGAGACGTTTGGAACCAATAGGAACCATAGGTGGAAAGGTCTTTAGCCAAAGTGGAAGAGGTGATATTAAAACTCTCATGAAAACGAGCCGGTTATCACGCAATCCTGGCATAATATAGCAGCCATCGATGTCATTGATTGTTGACGTGGAGTCTATTAATTTAGATGTGAGTTTCACGGTGGGAGGAAGTAGTGGATGGAAAGTAGGGGGAAATGCAGTTGGTGGCAAGTTGACCGTGTCAGAAAAGCCGAGTTGCTGAAAGCTCGCTGCAGATATTGTCCATTTTGCATACCAAATCTTCAAGTAGCGGATCAGGTTGGCAAAGTGAAGGTACAAATATTTTGGGGATTCACGAGAGTGAACGTCGAGGTCCAAGCGAAGAGAGTTTAGATCCTCGTTGATTTTTCCAAATGGTAATGCTATAACAAGAGTAGCAATGGTTGACTTAAGATCGCATTTGGGTTCATCGAAACGGCCTTTGGTATGATCGTCACAGGAGTTTTTAGAAGCAAACTGTTTTAAAGCGGCAAGTTGTTGTCAAGGGAAGCGAATTTGGACATGCACAGTTCTCGTGAGCACTCCACGGTGTTACTCAGATCCTCCATGCTTTTGGAAAAGTCGTCGAACTTTTCCAATTGACTTAGAACCTTCTTGTAAAAAAGTGCATTATACAATATTTTTCACACGAAGGGAAGGACCTACAGTTGTATGCCGTTTCCGAAGGGCATTTTTTGAAAAAACTTGTTGGTGTTTTCTGGGATTCGAACATTGAATATGACGCGCAGTATTCTGATACACTAAGCACTGCGCCCGCTGTAGTATATTATAAAATATAGTTAGTTTCCCTCTCGCAACCACTCGGGCTGTGTGCATTATATTTTTCGCACGAATGGAAATGACAGTTTTGTGCCGTGACAACAATACTCTCGGATGTTTGTCAAAAGTTCGTCAGATCTGGTCCCGTGAACAATTTTTTTTTTTTTTGTGTTCTGGGATTTAAACATTGAACCTCACGCGTAGTGGTCCGACACTACTACAATGCGGCACGCCGTTCAGGGTCTGCCTTGTTAAAAAATGTTATCAAACGTTTGGGAGATGTGGGACTGTCAACATTTTTTTGGTGTTTTCTAGGGTTCGAACAATGAACCTCGCAGCAGTGGTTCGACACTACTTCACTGTAGTACGGCGTTCAGGGTTTGTCTCGTTAAAATATTTAAATTGGCATCTTAAACTGCATCTTGTTCAAGGGTCCAATTCCTAAATATACGCTGCATATCGTCTGTATGCTTCAACTTATGTATTAATTAAATTTTGTAGACGTGTAATAAACAGGTCTTTTGTTAAAATTCAAGGAGTGGTGCTGTAGGTTCAAAGTTCACTTGCTGTGCACGACGACGAATTAAGGTTGTCAGGAGCTGGGCTACATTTTCTTCCAGAGCAGCAATATTTTCGGTAAAATGTCCTGGATGATGATGCACGCGTATTTTCACGTTTTGGACCAACCCAGGTTCTCGAACTTTCTGCAGCAAACTGCTTATTGCTGTGTTAGGTGGCCGGAAAGTACAAGCGATTGTCGACCGACCTGCCCCAAAACTCTTAAAGACCTCCGTTCATTTCTCGGTATGTCAGGATATTATCGCCGCTTCATTAAAGATTATGCAAAACTTGCGAAGCCCTTGACATCACTCTTAAGAGGGGAAGATGGACGAGTGCCCAAGAACCTTTCAAAAAACAAACCCATTCATTTAGACCAAGAAGCCTTAGAAGCACTCAATAAAGTCGAAAATTCACTTATTTCAGCAGAAGTGGTTCTATCATATTCTAACTTCAAATACGAATTCGAACTGACCACGGATGCCTCGGATTATGCTATCGGGGCAATCCCCTCTCAAAATGGCAAACCAATCACATTCCTCTTGAGAACTCTAAACAAGACCGAGGAACATTATGCAACAAACGAGAAAGAAAAGCTCGCTATTATATGGTCACTAAATTCATTAAGGAACTTCCTCTACGGGTCTCGAAAAGTGAAAATTTGTACCGATCACCAGCCTCTCACTTATGCCTTGAGCAACAAAAACACCAACAGTAAAATGAAAAGGTGGAGGGCTATTCTAGAAGAATACAACTACGAACTCAAGTATAAGCCAGGGAAAGCAAACTTAGTGGCAGACTCCCTTTCAAGGGAGTAACCAAAATTCATTGAATAACCCCAACCGAACATAGTGCCGATAGCTCTTCTGATAACTTAATCCCCATTGTCGAAACCCCAATAAATGTATTCCGTAATCAACTAGTACAGGGTGTCCGCCGGAAAGGTATACTACTTTGTTTGTTTATAATTTTTGATTAAATGAAAGAGAATGGATCTTATATTGATAAATGTTTTATTTAATGTCGGCAATTATGTATGGAATACAATATCAGGTAAATGTCCGCCTCTGCTAGTCTCACAAATGCGAGCCCTTTTGAGCACATTTTTCATTACATTCTCACACATTTCACGCGGTATTTCATTAATTTCATCACGAATATTTTGTTTGAGTTGCTCAAGCGTTTCTGGTTTGTTTGCATAAACCTTGCTTTTCAGATATCCCCACAAAAAGAAGTCAGAAGCAGTCAAATCAGGCGACCGTGGAGGCTTATTCACATATCCATTCAAATAAAAATGTGCCTCGTCACTCATTATGATTTTTTCATGAAAATTGGGGTTGTCATGGGCTAGCTGTAACATCGTATTGGCATATGTACGGCGGCGTAAATGGTCTTCTTGAAGAAGCTCTTGTGTCAACTGAATCTTAAATGGAAACAAATGCAAATCCTTGTGCAAAATTGTGGCCAAAGTCGTTCTTTGAAGACCAAGCTGCTGAGCACGGCGTCGAATTGAGGTTGATGGATTGTTTTGAACACTTCCTTGAACAGCAGTAATGTTTTCAGCCGATCTTGCAGTACGTTGTGGCCCATGCTTGGGCCTATCACCTACAGACCCTCTTTCTTCGAAATCATTCACTACACGATAAATAGTGCGCTTTGTTGGCACGTTGTTTCTCCCAAAAATTTCACGTAACTTTCTCATCGTCACAGTAATCGATGATTGATTTTGATAAAATGTTTTAACGATTAAAACACGTTGGTTTATCGAATATTTTTCTATAATAAATTTGCCACGTGTCTACTTCACGACTGCCAAATATGAACTGTCAAGACTAATGTTTACCAAAATGGCGGCAAAACAAAGTAGTATACGTTCCCGGCGGACACCCTGTACTAAAAATAGGCAAAGATAATAGTTACCAAATTAAAACTCCATTCGAAAATTACACAAGACACATTTTTATCAAACCAGAGTACACGGAAGCAGACTTAGTAAACGCATTCGAGAGATGCTTGAACCCTAATACTATAAATGGACTCCTGACAAACGAAGAAACTATGGGTAAGTTACAAGAAATTTACCTGCTTCACTTCAAAGACTACCGTATTAGATTTACCCAAAAAATTGTGGAAGACATACCCGAGCAAGAAGAAAAAATCCTAAAGATACACCGAAGCGCTCATCGCAACGCCGAACAAAACCGAATTCAGTTGTTAGAAAACTTCTACTTCCCCAAAATGTCTTCAAAAATTAAAGCCTTAGTAAACCGTTGCGCAACCTGTAAAGAAAATAAATACGACAGGCATCCTAATAAACCACACCTGAAACCTACACCCATCCCTAATTATCCTGGACACACCATTCATATCGATATCTTTTCTACCGAAAAACAACTTGTCTTAACGGCCGTCGATAAATTCACAAAATTCGCTTAAGCCAAAATCATCTCATCACGCTCAATCGAAGACATTAAACGACCATTACGAAATATCATATTCTTCTTCTGCGTACCGGAAGTTGTTGTAATAGAAATGAGAAGGCGCTAAATTCAGCCTCAATAACCTCAATGCTAGAAGATGACCTTCAAATCAAAATTTTTAAAACCCCTCCATATAAAAGTGAAGTGAACGGTCAAGTTGAACGTTTCCACTCCACATTGTCCGAAATTATGAGATGTCTTAAATCTGACGGACCTCCACGGTCTTTTGAAGAACTCCTAGAATGAGCCGTGAATGAATACAATTTCATTATCCACTCAACCACAGGTAAGAAACCGATAGAACTCTTTTACGGACGAATACCCAGACTAAACCCCGAACAATTTGAAAAAAACACGGTTGACTAACATCTAAAGACTTAGAACTAAACAGAAGAAGAACAATAAATACCATAACAAGAAAAGGAAGCCAATTAAAGACTACCAAATAGTTATTTTTGTTAAAAAAAATAAACGGATAGGCTCAAAATTAACTGGTAGAAACCGACAAGAAATAGTTGAGGAAAAGAAGAACTGTACAGTAATAACCGAATCTGGCAAAGCAGTGCACAAAAGTGATATTAGAAACTAACATTCATCTTTTCAAATGTGCCTTTTGCACCTGTTAGGCAACTATTCAAATATTGGACTTCTCAAACGCACAAATAGTGACCTTTAGCATTGGACAGATGAAGATACAGGACGGAAATTTCAAACTAATACATGTCATTGACTTGGACCAATACAACAAATTCATATCCACAATAGCCCCAATCCTTAACCTTGAATCAACCCAAAATCATACCATATTTCCTTTGCTATTACTTGAGTTGCAACAAATTAAAAATCTCTTGCATAACTTGAAACCGCGAATAACAAAACGCTCTTTAAATCTCATCGGCAGCGCATGGAAATTGATTGCTGGCAATCCAGACCATGACGACTTTGTAACCATTAAAGAAAAAATCACGGACGTTCTAAAAAATAATAACAAACAGGTTGTCATAAATCAATTATACAATGAGAGAATGAATAATATCACTAAAGTTCAAAATGAAATACAGAGATTGTTAAAAGAAGACAATAAATTAAGTTTCGAAGTAATAACAAATGTGCAATACAAAATTAAACTTGTAAAAGAAGAAATAGAAAGTATTAATATGTCATCCACTGGGCTAAATTATGAATGATCAATTCATTTATTTTATCCAAAAACCAAATAGAACTTGCTACAAATATTTTAAATAAGCAAAAGTTGCCCTATAACACAATAGAGAAGCTTTAGATTTCTCAGAAGTAAAAGTCATAAGCAATAGTTCAATAATGCTCTATATTGTAAACATTCCTTTAACAACAAATGAAATTTATGAAAGTCTTGTGATTAAACCAGTAAAAAGGAATAATATTGAAACAGAAATTTTATTTGATGTAATTCTTAGAAATAATGAAGAGATGTATGGAACAATAAAAAACTGTAAAAGTTGTAACTCTCTATCCATTTGTAATTCCAAAGACATTGTTAACATTAGAAACTATACATGTATTCCTAGCTTGCTCAACAGCCTCTCAGCTATCTGCAACACCGTCAATAGTCAGCATACTCCAACCATAGATGAGATTTCAACTGGCAACCTATTGCTAAATCAGTTTGCGGGAACCCTACAAGTCGAAAATACTACCCACAGCCTCAATGGAACATTCCTAATAAAATTCCACAACACCACTGTAAATATCAATGGAAGATCATTTATTTCCAGAGAAGTATCAACGATGAAAGTATTACCGGCAATACTCCAACCCAATCCAAAGGAGAAGAATTACAGGGAATTACTATCCTTGGAAATGATGAAGGACCTCCATATCAACAACACAAATGAAATTCGACTATTACAAACAGAGAAAAACGCACATCCAGTAACCACCTACTCGATCATCTCCAGTCTCGGAATACTGGTTATAATAACCACGATCCAAGAAAAGACCCATGAGAAGCAAGGAAAAATCTTGAAATAATAGTTGCAAGTTTGCAAAACCAAATAAGAGAGCTGGAAAAAAGGGTCACCATTCTGGACTGCTCTAACAATTGTCCGGCCCAGCAAAATACAGAAAAGGAATACCTCACAGATGAAGAGGAGCTCGCACTGGAAACAGACAGCCATCTAAAGAAAAACAAAAGACCTACGAAAAAGCGCAAGGCAGAAGACAGTCCTGAATTATCTGCAAGAAGGCATGATGCTAAACAAGCAAATTTACAAGGTAAGACAAGTGATAAAAGGCTTGGAAAGTTAACCACTGGTTTGAAAAAACAGCCATTACCACCACCAATAATGATCTCGGGAGTGGACAGATTTGGTGAGTTAAAAACAGTAATAGAACAAAAAACGAAAAAGGCTTGTAAATTCACTTCCTATAATAACAATAAATGTAAAATAAATGTCGATGACAGTGACACATATAGAGAAATCACTTAAGAATTGACAAAATCAAAGTTCCAGTGGCACTCATATGAAAATAAAGCTACTAGACCAGTTAGAGTAGTAGCCAGATGTCTTCACTTCTCGTGTGATGAACACGATATCGTCGAAGACTTGAGTAATAAAAAATTTAGGATTTTGGAAGCCAAAAACCTAATTAAAAAAGAAACCACACAAGGTAGCGATGGGCAGCCAATGACAAGAAACAGAAAATGATCTCTTTTTATGCTCTCTTTTCATAATTAAGAAGAAGTCGAAAAGATATATAACATAAAATCAATAATGGGTATTGTTGTTAAGATCGAGCCACTTCGAAGGAATTCAAACTCAATACCCCAATGCAAATGAAGCCAAGCTTTCGGGCATACGCAAAGTTATTGTAAAAGAGATTTTGCTTGCGTTAAATGCGAAGGAAAACATCCCACAAATAATTGTCCTCTTAAGAAGGACGAGAAAGCAAAATGCATCAACTGTCATGGTGATCACCCAGCAAATTATAGAGGTTGTCCGATGGCAAACGAATATCAAGAAAGGAAAAATAAAGCTACTAAAATCAACCAACGAAATGCATCCAATAATAAAAGCAAGCAACAAGTAAACGCTGAAAACAAGAAACTAGACAAAGTACTAATTGCGGCTAAAACGATCATACCAACTGTAGAAAGTAAATCGTATTCCCAAATTGTGACAAATACACGAAAGGTAGAGGAAATATCGGTAAAGGAAATGCTTATTACTATTATCCAAAGATTGGATAATCAGAATAAAATTATTAAACTGCTAAGCAAAGTAGCAGGAAAAAAACAACAAAATATTAATGATTAAAAATAATCTAAATGTCGCAACGTGGAATGCAAATGGTTTACGCCAACACATCCCTGAATTTCACGTTTTTCTATGTAGCGAAGATATTGATGTTTGCCTGATTTCTGGAACTCATTTCATACAGGGAACTAAGATTAGAACTCCTGGGTATCTTTGTTTTCACTCTCCTCATCCAGCTGACAGTACCCGGGGAGGGAGTGCTGTTATTGTGAAAAGTACCTTGGATCACTACGAATTGCCAAAAATAGCAAAACAAACAATGCAAGTAGCGACAATAAACATAGAAACTAAAGGCAAGGAGTTTAAAGCAGCTGCGATATGCTCACCCAAGCACTCGCCTACAGAGGAAGACCTAATTGATCTCTTCCAAATGTTAGGTAACAACTTCATCATCGGTGGTGATTTTAATGCAAAACATACATATTGGGGGTCAAGACTAATAACAACAAAAGGCAGGAAGCTCTACAAATCAGGGCGAAATTTTAACTGTGAATTTATTTCGACTGGATCACCAACTTATTGGCCATCTGACCCAACGAAAATACCAGACGTTATTGACTTCTTGTGGTGATTTTAATGCAAAACATACATATTGGGGGTCAAGACTAATAACAACAAAAGGCAGGAAGCTCTACAAATCAGGGCGAAATTTTAACTGTGAATTTATTTCGACTGGATCACCAACTTATTGGCCATCTGACCCAACGAAAATACCAGACGTTATTGACTTCTTCATAACGAAAGGTATTAATAGAAAAGAAGTTAAAGTTAAAAGCAGTGATGATCTGTCATCGGATCATACACCTGTAATTCTAACAGTCAATGGTTTATCGATAGAACAGATAAAAAACCCACGACTAACAAACAAAAGAACGAGCGGTGTAAATTCAGAGAACTTTTTGAAGGTTTCATTAACCTTAGGTCCCCACTAGTCACAACAAAACATATTGACATTGAAACAGAACAATTCATTGCCGATGTGCAACAGGCAGCAGAAGATAGTACACCGACTTATCAACAAAAAAAACAGGCTTCGGTGAAATACCCCACAGAAAGCAAGCGACAAGATATCCTGGCGATAAAACCATTTTTAATAGACTCAATAATAGGCTTAAAAAAACTATTACTGAATTCAAAAATGATTCTCTAGCTAAATACCTTTGTAATCTTACGGCTGATAAAGTCACAGACTACTCCCTTTGGAAGGCTGCTAAACGTTTAAAGAGACCTCAAGCGCAAGATCCCCCGTTGAAAACATCTAATGGGAAATGGATCGGCGATCCAAAGGAAAAGGTTAAACTCTTTTCTCAGCACCTTTCAAATGTTTTCAAACCGTTTCCACCTAGGGTAGCAAATTTTTTATTTTTTTTTCCCGAGGGTAGGTGAAAAATCTTGAGTAGACACTATGAGAATAGCAAGCGCGTGCTCATAGTAGTGTCAGATTCTACTGACTAAAAAAACACCACCCTTCGATATAAATTTGTTAGATATCGCAACTAAGTATTAACTTATCAAGCAATTTTTCTATCATGAAATAAAAACGTTTGGCAGGTTTCTTTCCACTGAAAGATCCTGCATATTCCGCAATCTAGACGCGGTTAATCATTAGCAGTAGCAAATGAAGATCTTGATTTCTATAACAGAGTAGACGAAAGGGAAATTCCTTATGTTTCGTCAAGAGAGATCGAGACATGTATTCATAAACTAAATAATAGAAAATCGCCAGGTTATGATCTTATAACTGCTCAAATCTTGAAGGAACTTCCTTCAACTGCATAGTTGAAACTCAAGCTTATAATTAATGCTTGCTTTAAACAAAGGTATGTCCCACATCACTGGAAGATAGCAGAAATTACTGTTATTCCTAAACAAGGTAAGCCTTTATCAGAGGTTACCTTATATAGGCCAATCTCGCTTTTACCGTTATTTTCAAAACTTTTCGAGAAACTCCTTCTTAAAAGGTTAGACCCAATTATAAAGCAAAGAAAGCTTATCCCTACCCATGAATTCGGGTTTAGGAATAAACACTCGACGATAGACCAGATGCAACACTCGACGATAGACCAGATGCAGGCTAGGCAAAAATCCTCATCCTAACCCTCCCCGTGGGTGCCAGCCGGTAATAACCTCCACAGCAGTCTTGTACGTTGTCAAGATGGGGTTAGCCAAGGCCAAGAAGCATTGTATCGGGTTCTTACTCCTCAATAGTATTATCCTTTACACATGCCTCTTGACCATCGGATCGAGGTACCTGATTTCAGTGGTGGTGTGAGCGCTTAACGCAGGAAACCGTGCCCAAGAATGCAAGGCTGGGGGTTAAACCAGCCGCGAACGAGCTCCTTCAGATGCACAGGCGAGGTCTGTCGTATCATAGCCTTATCCTGGTAAATCGGCTCCGCCAGGACGAATCTCTCTTCCGTACTACTCGTGGGACCACTAATGAATTCTCAAAAAAAAAAATAATAATAAAAGACTAAAAAACACGGATAAAAATCAAAAAAAAATAATTAGCACTTCATCGGAAGATGAGCTGCTGGCTTCAAGCCAAGAAGCCGCTGAACCAACAGGCAGTATAGCAAGTACCAGCCAAAGTACTCTACCAGTGTCTCAACCTTCTACCTCCTCCTCTGTGGATGCTGCCAAGGATACTAGCAAGAGTACTCCAAAGCATAATCCACAAAAAAAATTCACTAACCTACAACACAAACACTTCTACGAGAAGGCCGTCTTCATTCTAAACAAGATCGCCAAGAATGAAGAGGCAGGCACTGTCACTGAACGTGACCAGGTAGACAAGTTGAGGTACCAGGCTGTTGTTGAAGACTACAACAAGCGCCAGGCCGCCAAGACGAGTCTAAAAACCCAACAAGAAGCCTTGAAGAGGAACCGATCTCAAGAAGAGATGGCTCACTCCAGCAAACGCAGCAAAGTCGAAAGCGGCGTTGCTAAGAGGCAGATCAAACAACCGGCAAAAACCACCACCTCCACCACACAGAAAAGCAGCACTGTTGTTGTTTCCTCACGCACCATCAGCGAAGTGGTCAGGGACGATCTCCAAGTTGCTCTGGTAGATGAGCTTTCTACCAGTGGCAAGTCCATCCTGAAGGCATGGGGTGCGATCGAAGCCAAACTCTCGCAGATGGTGCTTGACTACCTGGCGGAAAAAGAAGGCGGTCCTGTACCCTGGGTCGACTCAGCTGAGGTCGTTAGAGGGTATAGGGTAATCAAATGCGAGGATAGGTTCTCGAAGGATTTCCTTGGTGAGTGTGTCGCTAAGATAAGCGACGCATGGAGCAGCTTGAAGATCAAGCTTATCCCAGCAAGGGACATCCCTCGAAGACCGAAGGCTCGCATCTGGTTGCCGACTATGCCAATAGACAGCGAACAGCTGATTCGAAGTCTGAAGCGCCAAAACCCTGCGGTCCCAATGGATGATTGGGCAGTTATCAAGACGGAGCAGCCGCAGAAAAACAGCATGACTTTTCTGCTCCTGATAAACGAGGATAGTTTGGAGGTGGTCGAAAAGTTGGACTACCGTCTAAGGTTTGGCATAAGAAATGCCAAACTTAAAATTTACATCTCTTCAGGCCCGGACGAAGACACAGACGATGTCAACGACGCCAACACTCTGTTGGAGGGCATGAAGATTGTCCCAGATACCCCAAATGCCCCCGTTGAAGATGATTCAGATTAATCTGCGGCACTCGCAGTGTGCCACAGACAATCTGCGTGTCTTTATCAATGAAGAAGACATCGATATCGGCATCATCCAGGATCCCTGGGTAAGGGGATCTACCATCAGGGGACTTCAGGACAACCACTACAAACTCTACTACAACCACAATAACTGCAACGGTAAGCCTAGAACTTGCATTTTAGCTAAGAAGCATATAAAAGCTTTTCTATGTCCTAACCTTAGCTCTGCCGATTTAACGGTGGTTAAACTGGAAACTGCAAACGGTGAAGCCCTTTTCGTTGCAGCTGCCTACATGGACCGGGATCGGCAAGCCCCGCCGGAGGAAGTCCAATACCTAACATCAACTATTAACACCAGTAAGGCCAACCTCTTGATGGGCTGCGATGCCAATGCCAGACATACGCTTTGGGGTAGCGCGGAGACAAATGACAGAGGTGAGTCTGTTTTCGATTTCATCATTAGCAATAACCTATCAATTTGTAATACTGGCAATTCTCCAACTTTTGTTTTTCCGAGTACGGATAACTTCAATGGGTGGGAGGCGGTTATTGACATTACTCTAGTATCTAACAATGAAACCATCAGGGTCGATAACTGGAGAGTATCCGATTTACAATCTTTTTCTGATCATAATTGGATACTCTTCAACGTCTGTCTCGAGATCGAGACCCCTAAACCTTATAGAAACCCAAAACGCATAAACTGGACAAAGTTTAATCGTATAGTTAAGTCAAAACTGGGTAGCACATCAATGTATAAAATCGACTCGACCACGGAACTGGATTCAAAGGTTGAAATCTTTGAGAAAGCAATTAACGTTGCCTTTAAAGTCTCGTGTCCAATCAGTTATTGTAAAAAGAAAGTCCCAACATGGTGGAATGAAGATCTATCAAAGCTTAGGAAGAAGACCAGAGCGATCTTCAATATCTGCTACATTTACAACTTCTGGCAGCCCTACAAGGACTGTCTAAAAATATATAAGGAGTCCATCAGAATGGCCAAAAAACAGGACTGGAGAGATTACTGCCAGTCTATCGAGTCCCTTAAAGAATCCGCAAGGCTCAGCAAAATTTTGTCCAAAGGGCATAGCAACCCGCCCTTTCTTAAAAAGATGGATGGAAGCTGGACAGATTCTTCTGCGGCATCTCTGGAACTCCTGATGAGTACTCACTTCCCAGGCTGCAGTGAGATTAGAGTAGAACAAGCTAGTTCCACCTGTACGCCACTGGCAGGTTGGGATAACATCACAAACATTATTACGGAGGATAAAGTCTCCTGGGCTATTAATAGCTTCTCTCCCTATAAGTCACCTGGCCCTGACTGCATCATGCCTATTATGATGCAGAAATTGCAAGACATAGCAATTCCCTGGCTATTACCGATTTATAGGAGTTGCTTAAACCTAAGCCATGTTCCCCAAACCTGGAGACGTGTCAAAGTGGTTTTCATCCCCAAGGCGGGCCGGCGAAGACATGAATCCGCGAAGGATTTTAGACCCATAAGCCTGTCCTCCTTTGTTTTGAAAACTTTAGAACATATCCTAGACTTCCATATCCGCGATAACCTGAGTTCTCCACTGTTGAAATCCCAGCATGCGTATCTCAAAGGGCGGTCCACAGAAACTGCTCTTCATGAGGTCGTGCGTACAGTGGAAAAAACTCTTCACTACAAAGAATATACTCTCGCCACATTTCTTGATATAGAAGGAGCCTTCAACAACATTTTCACTGAATCTATTCAGGAATCTCTCACCGAGTTAGGTGTAGAAGGCTTTATTAGCCAATGGATAGTTTCTATGCTCAGTACTCGTATAATCCAAGCAACACTAGGCAACAGTAGTACAACTAAGACGGTAAACAGAGGAACCCCACAAGGCGGAGTCATCTCCCCCTGCTCTGGTTAATGGCAATCAATAAAATCTTGATGCGACTTGATAGGGAGGGTTTTAAGGTGGTTGCGTACGCGGATGATATGGTTATACTAGTATCAGGAAAGTTCCTCTCCACGATAAGTCAACTCATGGAGAGGGCTCTGGATAAGGTACACTCATGGGCTACGAGCTGTGGCCTCGGAGTAAATCCGGAGAAGACTGAAATGATGCTGTTTACCACCAAAACCAAGGTACCGGCATTCACCCCCCCCCACCCCCCCACCCCCCACCCCCCCCCAAACTAGATGGTCAGCCTCTCTCGCTTTGCTCCAGTGCAAAATACCTAGGCACGGTTCTAGACCCGAAACTTAGTTGGAAACTCAATATAGAACAGCGAATTAAGAAGGCAAGCGTAGCCTTCTATGCCTGTAATAAAACATTTGGTAAGAAATGGGGACTCCAGCCAAAGATGACACTTTGGATGTACACAGCCGTTGTGCGTCCAATTCTTACTTACGGCGCCATCGTTTGGTGGCCAGCTTTGAGCAAATAGTACAATATCGACAGAATAAAAAAAGTACAGAGATCGGCGTGCGTGGGTATCACAGGAGCAATGAGGTCTTGTCCAACAGATGCTCTCAGTGTGATCCTGCATCTGATCCCTCTCGAACTACACATCATAGACACAGACACAGCGCAATCCGGCTCAAGGAATATGGATGCTGGACTACAAGGCCATATGGTCACGGCAAGGTCCTGGAGACGATTCCTAGTGAACTGGTTGCGCCCTCTACCGACTACACGATACCCAAACTCAACTTCAGAAAATCGTTCTTAGCAAAATTCCCTTCCAGAGAAGAATGGAAGAACGGACGCGTTACCTGCAACTATGATATAGGGATATACACGGACGGTTCGAAGATGGACTGCGGAGTCGGCGCAGGCATTTTCTCTGACCAGCTGAATATATCAAGGTCCTTCCGTCTCCCAGACTCTGCTAGCGTTTTCCAAGCGGAGCTTCTTGCGATTCGAGAAGCCTGCCGCCTACTAGCAGAAAGAGTCGACATTCCGCTTGGTGCCGTTAAGGACTATATTCACCTCCACTTCCTCCAGCTAGCCAATCGCAGGTGGAACAACCTCAAGAGCTGTGTCATATCTAGGAAGACGTGGCCCAGTTTCAGCAAACCCAGGTCAAAAGAGTTACTAGGCAAACCAAGACCAGTTATTGCCAAAATCGTAGCTATTCTCACAGGCCACTGGCCAGTTGGGGACCATGCGGCCAAGCTTGGAATCCCCCACAACACCTTTTGTAGGAGCTGAAGGGATATTAATGAGAAAGAATCTCTATGTCATTTCCTTTGCAGATGTCCGGCCCTGGCGAGGATCAGACAGCAAACTCTTGGCAAACCCTTCTTCGAGGATCTGAGAGAGATAGCGAACAAGAGGACTGGAGAACTAATCCTCTTTCTGAACTCCACGGGCTGGGTTTATACTCAATATCATTTTCAACTAGCCACTACAACAGGTAGACACGAGTCCGTGGTAACAAAACGGCGCACTTTAAGCGCTAATTGGGTTCTTTTTGGACCGCCACTTTACCTACCTACCTAGACCAGATGCATCGTATAACTAATGTTATAGAAAAGTCACTGGAAGAAAAACAAATTTGTTCCGCAATATTCTTAGATGTTGCACAGGCTTTTGATAAAGTTTGACATAAGGGTTTAGAATATAAACTTCATAGGGATCTACCTAGACAGCACTATGATATCCTTAAATCTTATATAGGTAATAAATTCTTTAGAGTTCGTTATGGCTCAGCGTATTCTAAACTTAAAGAAATACAAGCAGGTGTTCCACAGGGAAGTGTTCTAGGGCCCACCCTGTATTTATTATATACGAGTGATATACCGCATGCGAGTGATACTATGATAGCCACATTTGCAGACGACACTGCTCTTCTATCAACAGATGGATGTGTGGGTAAAGCTACAGAAAAACTACAAAATTCAATTAACGAGATATGTGATTGGACGCAGCGATGGCGAATTAAACTTAATGAGTCAAAGTCCATCCATATCAATTTTACAAAAAAAAAAATAACTAATCTTCCCGTGGTTATTAATAATCAAGTAGTTCCTTACTCTAACACAGCTAAGTATCTCGGTATGAATCTGGATGCTAAACTGAAATGGAAGGAACATGTGAAAAAGAAAGTAGAAGATCTAAATATTAGATATAGAAAACTTTATTGGTTGTTAGGATATAACTCAGAACTGTCCATTGAGAATAAAATCCTATTATACAATCAGATATTAAAACCCGTTTGGACATATGGTATCCAATTAAGGGGTTGCACAAAGAAAACAAATGTTCAAATGTTGCAAACATTTCAAAATAAAGTCCTTCGGGGAATAGTGAATGCCCCATGGTACATTAGAAATAGTGACTTACATCGAGATTTGCAGATCGACCTCGTAGCAGATACAATTAGAAAGTACGCAATGCGTCACAACGAGCGTTTGCAGATGCATATCAATCCTGAGATAGACGATGTCTTAAATGTACGAAATAATATTCGTAGGTTAAGAAGAACCAAGCCCCATGAACTTTTTTGACAATTACGAGAGCCAGTATTTAAATTAGGTTGGGTGTCAAATCGCCCAAATCGGAAAAATGTCACATCGCCCAAATGGACATAAGACCCAACATTTTATGTTGGGACTTACGTCCCGATGCGGTGGGACTTATGCCGCAGGGGCTAATGTCCCTGCACCCAAAATTGTGAAAAATAAATGTTTTCAACCTTTTTCAATTCGGTCGTCTTTTTTTTGACCTTCCTATGTGTTGGTATTTTTAAATTGCGATAAAATGCCCATTTCTGCTTTGGGTGATTTGACATTTCATTTCTTGGTCGATCTGTCATAGTGTTAAATCGCCCAAAAATCTTGGGCGATGTGACATTTTCCAGATTTGGGCGAATTGGTGTTGGGCTATATGACACAGATCCGTCTTAAAATAGCCCAAACACAAAATCGCCCAAAATCACTTTTTTGGGTGTTTTGACATCATGTCAAATCGCCCAAAAAATAAAAATGTTAAATCGCCCAACCCTTTTCTTGGGTGATTTGACATTCTTTTAGTTTTTTGCATTTTGGGCGATTTGGTTTTGGGCGATTTGACACCCAACCTTTAAATTATAATACCTTCTCAAACCCGACTTAACGCTGAAAATAAAATCTTTGTCGATCACTAGTTGATTGGTCATGATCCAGGAGGTGTTTTTAGTGCGGTTAGAGTCCCACACTACTTTGGGTTTCTAACCCCACTGTGTCTTTCGAGATTTTCACCTTCATAAAAAAAAAAAATAAAAAATTAGAAACATCCCGAACCAAGAACGAGCATATCACCTAACGCGCCCCAACATCTTGAGATGCCAAAGCAAAGGTTTAACAACCTCCCATATTTTTAGCGATTGGGAACAATCGCATTTAAGAGGGGAAGACTTAACACCAGCAGACGATGCAAACAACACCTGCACACGCGAACCCCGAGAAACAGAAATGTTGACCAAGCGTCTGGTGTAATCGATGCACATCGACTCGTTCTCACGACAGCGAACAACAGCAGAAGCTGAGTTAGGGAAAATTAGGTAATAAGCATAAGTAATCGAATATTTGTCAGTTTAGTTTTTAAGGTCAAGGCATTCTGCCTTGTGATTTTTTTTATTAAATTATGTGGCTTAACACATAAATTTAAAAAAGTGGAGTTAATCGATTTGGCCTGTGAACGGGCTACAAGGCTTCGCAGGTCAAAATATGTAATAGCTTAAATTCATGGAATTAATAAAAAAAATTGAAATTGAATTGAATTGAAATTGAACTTTAAACAAAATTGGCCTATAGATGGCTGACAAATAGTTATTTTTCAAAAATCCACCAGTAAGCAGAGAAGTGTTATACGAATTCGTTGGTTATACGTACAGCAACTAGAAGCATATGTTTAACAAAAATGTGAAATTCACACAAAATCTAATTTTTCGTTATTTCTCGAAAAATTCCTTAAATAGAAAAAAAACAAAACAAATAAGTAAAGTACCTAGCTGAAGGCCCTAGCCGCCCAAGCTAAATATACAATTATTGTCAATGTAATTTAATTCGATGTCAATAAACTTATAATATTAATAATAATAATAATAAGTAAAGTACCATTAATTTTGGAGTTATAATGAAAATTTCGATTTCGCCTCATGTTGTGACCATACAAACCCCAAATATGAAGTTTGTCTGTGGAAAACAAAACAGGAAAAATGACCCTTAACATTGGTAAAATACTAATCGGTGTCATGACCACTGCCCATCCCATCAAACATCATTAAAGCATTTCAAGCTCGTTAAGCGAAAGTTTAAATCGTTTGACCACCCTCGCTGATTTGAATAAGCTTACTAACGTGCCCTGAAGATCTCTTCTAAAAGTTCCTACAATATAAATTTCGGCTTAGGTCTGATATTAGGGTAGAGTACTCATTATAGTACCACGATTGTGATTCCATCTTGGCGGCTTTAAATCTAAGATAATTAGTCATACGGCATCATTTTATGAAATTAGTTATGTGTACACTCAAAAAAAAATATTTGAAATTTACGATCATTAAAGGCAGTCACCAATTTTCTTCTTTAATAATTGAAATTTTACACACGAGTTTTATGTTACATCTTTAATTTTTATTTATAAACTTTCTAATTTTGAAGCATTAAAATCAGCCTTATGGATTAGTTTTCGTCTATGAAGGCCTGACAACTATCAAAAATAGAGTTAGTCAGCAAATCATGAAATGTGAATTGTTCACTGTGAATCGAAACTTACTTTCGCAGCCTGTGAACGACATAAAAATAAACTGTGGATAGTTAAAACTTAAATAACGAATTCTTCTTTCACATAACTTTTTTGTATTCGCAACAAATAACTCGCAGCTAACGTTCTGAAGTGTAAAGCAGCGAATAGTAAACGAAATTGTATACCATATACATACACCAAATGTGAATGTGAATATAATAAGAGAGGAATTCCGTTTCCACATCAGATCTACATATGTTTTCACAACACACGATTCACAGCTAACGTCCTAAAAAGCGAGGCAGCGAATGATAGAACAAAGCGGAACCTAGTGAGCAAAATGCCGTGGGTACACAAACAACATGAACATATGTATATTATTATCTGGGTAACACTTAAAGCACAAATTTAAGCACTTGTTTGTTTGGTGTCTACGAGTATGCGTACCTACAAAAAAAAAATAAAATTCCGCCGTTAATAAAGCGAAGAAAAAGTGGTTTTGTATGGAATTTCTTTTTACCGAATTAGACGAAAGTTTCCCAAAATGTATTTGTGTCAGGCGAAATTATTGTACAAAACCAGCACATTCAATTTGAAAAGACGTATGGAAATTAAGCATCCTTCGGTGGCATTAGATTCTGGGCAAATTTATTATTTATTTTTTATTATTGGATTTAAACTAAAACTTATTTATAATTTATTTATGGTATTTTGATTTTCTTCCAAAAAAATTTCTTATTCGCAAAAAAAAATTACTCCTATACTTATTCATAATCGCATTATCAGGCATTCACATTCACAAGTTGCATTCACAGTGAATAAAATATCACATTCACAGTTATAGATGTGAACATCAACTCACGACTAAGCCCAACTCCAATTAGAAATATGTATTGTAGGTACACTTTGAGACCTACATTACTCAACGCGTGATTCGATGATGGTTGTTGGGGTGTTCTTATCGCCAATGCAATGGATGAACAGCTGGTTCAGGTAGAGAATTTTTTCCAGGCGATTCTTTAAGCTTAAAGTTCTCACACTTGGTTAAGCTACAACTTTTCTAAGAATTTCTCTAATCGAAAGCGGAAAAATCCATAGATGTCAATAGTATCAAGTTTTGAAAACATTTTAATTAATAGTAGTTCAGTTAAAAAAAAAATATTTTCCTCCACAATGACTGACACATATTTTAAATCGACAAATAATGGAGACAAAACCAATAACCGAGATACTTAAGCCATGTTAATCCCTTCTTCCGACCTTTGGGCCTTACATTTCGGGAAGATGAAATTTAGCACAAGTCCGAAGCAGTATAAATGTAAGCATTTTATAAATGCACCCGCTAACGTATTATATCGTATTAACCAAATACGAGTGGGGATTGAAAAGCTCACGACCTGCCAAAAAAATTGTTTTTTTTATTCTAAATTGGTACTTACCCATTTCAGTATTCTTAGAGCCACTCTATAAGGTTTTATCCCTGTGCGTAAAATAAGGCAAAGTAAAGAAATTTCTAAGAAGTGGAAAAAAAGGTTCTTAAAATGTACCCGTTTAAAAAACTATTTTAATCCATGGAGATAAATTTGTAACTTTAGGGGAACTCATCCCGTTCAAAACAACAGTTGAAAAGTAGGTAGCTGAATTCAAACTTGGGCGAGAAAGTGTTGAATACGATACTACCCACGCTGTGGAAGACCATTAACCTTAACTTCAGAGGGGAACATTGAAAAATGTATGATCTAATCATAGGAAGCCGCAGATTGAAGATACGTGAGATAGCTGAGATTATAGGCATCTCACATGAACAGAACAGAACATTATATGATATAAGACCAAGCCCAGTTCGATACATTTCTATTCATGAATGTATCAGTATAAAAAATCTAAAAAAAAAAATCATCAGATTTTTAAACTTGAAACAATATTTACATCAAAAGTTGCACAACAGTTCTTAAGGTAAGCTTGTTAGAAGATAACATTCACTTTCTTTTCAATGTTTTCCTACATGTGCGAGTACTCCAACAACTTTGTTCGAGTTCCATCATTTCCAAAATGAAATGTTACTACACCTACCTGAATTTATAAAGCAAACCTTATTTCTGAATATGGCGGATTACAAAGGCAGCTTAAGATCTCCCAAAAGTATAATTTTCATAAATTTTATTGTAAAATGTTTTAAGTAGCCAAATGGCGTAAGAAAAATCACATTGAATTGAGGACAAAACAATGTTATGCTATCAATCCGGGAAGTTGCTGAAAAATTGGACATTCTGACACTGTTGATAACAATTTGATGAAATATGGCCAAAATTAGAGAAATTAAAACCAAAAGGCGGCCATCGCACGGATGGAGTTAGGGACAAGGGTAAAATCAGCATGAAAGGAAGATACAAAAAATAAGGCTTACCTATGAGTCAAGTACTTTTACACAACCCACATCCACTAAGGAATGTCAAAGGCTTAAAAAATGGGCCTCAACTTCTTTTCACCGAAAACAAGGCTTCATGTTTTCATATACAATAGTAGAAAGACGCTATATTTTGGGATGAAAATAAGTACATGGTCTGATCCCTTGATGTCAGAAATTATAGTGGTATTATATACTATTTTTTTAGAGTGTATGACCAAAACATCTAAGCATCTATAAATATATGTTTATATGAATTAACAACCCATGAACACATAATCTCTCTTATTGGCAGCAACCAGTTTGTATACTTCTAAAGGGCCGCCCGCATTTCTAACAAGTCTGATTAATATAATCTTTTACTCGTACATAACGATTCTCAGACTATACCATTGCTTAGATAAAGAATGAAAGACCAGTGAACTCCGCCACTAATGTCTTTAAAATTTCAGAGTAATAAATAGCTGTTTGCATCCCGCGGTAAGAACTTTAATTGTGTTACCTCAGCGTGAATCGATCGTGCGTAATAATTAGATACACGTGCTAAGAACTGTTTTATATGCTCTTTAATCAGATGCTTTAATAGTCGCACCGTCGGGTCGCGTCGTTGTGATTCAACCTTATTTTCTTCCGGATATAATGACTCAGCTACATTCAACGAATACGAATATAGATATGCTAATCCTTATGATAATAAATTCTAAATTCGCCTTTTATTATTTATTTTCTGGATGAGAGCTTTATTTTCTATGGGTTTCTTTTCCCATTAAAATCGAAATTTTTATTTTTATCTCTTTATACATAAAGTCATTCTGGTCATCTAGTAATTTGCACTTCACTGGTAGATTAAGCTTATGTGGGCTTTTAACTTATTTGCCTTGGATGAACTATACGTATATAAAGCAATTTTAAATATAGAATTTCGAGACTAAAGTATAATGGTTTATATGCAAAAACCAGCATGAGGTTCCAAGTTCGAATCCCAGAAAAATACCAAAAAAGCTTTTTCACGGTCCCACCTCTCGCGAGCGTCTGACAGACATCCGAGAGTATTGTTGTCACGAAAAAGCTTCTCAAATCGCCTTTCGGATACGGCACTAAACTGTAGTTCCCTTCCATTCGTGTGAAAAATATATCACACACAACATGAGTGGTTGTGAGAAGCTAGGCCCTGGCACTCAAAGAGCTGTTGCGCCAAATATTTATTTTTTTAAGCAAAAACCACTTGTAGATGAATAATATTGCTCACTTTGGCGTGGGTAATAGGTTCCAATATTGAAGTGACCAAAAAGAACTTACAATGGAGTATATACTAGTCAATATGATTTCACCATTTATGGTATGTTTTTATACTCTATCTTACAGGGTATATTAAACTTAACATATAGTTTGTTACATATTGAAAATTTAAAAACAGTCCTCATAAAAAAAATATATATACATACATACGAGTATAACGATCAGCACCACAAGCCTAGTCGATTAAGCTATGTCCGTTTGTCTATCCATTTGTCCGTATGTCACAATGAACTAAGATATTTTTTTTTTCCGAGGGTAGGTGAAAAATCTTCCATAGACACTATGAGAATAGCAAGCGCGTGCTCATAGTAGTGGCAGATTCTTACTGACTAAGAAAACACCACAATTCGATATAAATTTGTTAGATATCGCAACTAAGTATAAACTTATCAAGCAATTTTTCTATCACGAAATAAAAACGTTTGGCAGGCTACTTTCCACTGAAGGATCCTGCATATTCCGCAATCTAGACGCGGTTAATCATTATCTCGCCAAGTCGAAAGGTTTCGTCCTTTGTAGCCGGCGCAATAAATTGCTCTCATCCAAAATTTGTAGGACTGTATTGTTGACATGTCCGATTAGTCGGTTTCTATGCTTTCTCGCGAAGCTTCTAGTTTCAGCTTCGATTGTCGAAATTCCGAGATCCCTGTGGATATCGTCGTTTCTACTATACCACGGTGAAAAGCTTGTAAAATATTTGCATTTGTTTTCTTGGTACAACCCCAAAGTTGTATACCGTAGGTCCACACCGGCTTTAGCACTTGCTTGTATAAAAGCAGTTTGTTCTCAGTACTGAGCTGGGAATGTTTTCCGAGTATCCGGTACATTTCTCTACATTTGATTTCGAGTACTTTTCGTTTCATTTTCATGTGCGAATTCCATTTCAGCCTTGCGTCGAGTGTCATTCCCAGGTACTTGGCCTCGTTTGCACAAGGTATTCGGGCCGAGCTTAGGAAAATTGGCAAGTCATTAGTTTTCTTGTAAGTGAAATTCACGTGAACAGATTTAGATTCGTTGAGGGTGATGCGCCAGTCCCTCGTCCATTCATTTACATTATTTAGTGCGTTTTGCAGTTTCGCAGTCGTTTCTTCGATTGTTTTACCTACTGCTAGGATAGCGGTGTCATCGGCAAACGTAGCAAGGATAGTGCCATCTTCGTTCGGTATATCACGAGTATATAGCAAATAGAGAAGCTCTCCAAGAACGCTTCCTTGTGGTACGCCGGCCGAAATTTCTTTGAGCTCGGAGTATTGACTCCATCTTCTTCTTCTTCCTTTTATCAGCGAGGCCATGATCCGAAAACAAGGGATCACAACCCTCCCACTTCACCGCATTTCTACTGATCCGCCTGTGGGGTTCGCCTATTTGACCTCAGAAAATATCGGCAGGCCTGCCGATTTTGGATCACTCGGTTACTGAGGCCAATGAAATGCCGATGTCGTCGCATTTGTCTGATCCAGGCGTTCATAGGCCTGCCTTTCCTACATCGCGATGTCTTTGGAACGTGCATTGATATTGCCTTTTTAACAGGGTTCAAATGATCTCTTCTTTGAACGTGGCAATACCAACTGAGCCGGTCACGCTCTATTTTCTGTACGATGGTTTCCTTGATGTGAAAGCTTCCACGGATCTTCGAACTTCTTATTCGATCAAGCTTTGTCACTCCTGCTGTCATGCGAAGCATCTTCATCTCAGCTGCCGTTAATTTACTCTCATACTTTTTGTACATCGTCCAACATTGTGAACCGTATGTGAGCGCTGGACGTACAACTGCGATGTAGAGCCTTCCTTTCAACTTAGGGGGCATTTTTCTGTCACAGAAGATAGCGGAATTTTCTCGCCACTTCATCCACCCTACGCTTACACGATGATTGATGTCGTCATCACAAGTTGCTTTGCTATTGATCATAGATCCCAGATATTTGAACTTTTCGCACTTGGGAAGCACTGTTCCATTCAAATAAATGTCTGGAATAGGCCTGAGTGGATCAGAGAACGGGCAGCACAAGTACTCTGTCTTTTTTGAACTAATGCGATACCCATTTCCCTCCAAAACGTCCACCCACACATCAAGTGCTCGTTGCAGGGATGTAGGATCCTCACTTATGATGGCTCCATCGTCAGCAAAGAATAACTGATGTACCTTGTGGTCCATCACTTTACCTTCAAGCAGATAATCAAGGACTGTAATAAAGAGCAAAGGACTTAAAACGCTTCCCTGGTGCACCCCGACTTTGATTGGGAACTCTTCGGTTACTCCAGCGGGGCATCTTACTTTTGTCTTTGCTCCTTCGTACATGTCCATAATCATCTGTACATAGGTTTCTGGAACCCCTCGGTGTCTTAGCGCCACCCATATCAGATCTCGTGGTTGTCTGTCGAATGCCTTTTCAAAGTCAACCAATACAATATGCAAATCCCTTAAGGAATCACGATGTTTTTCCATTATGATCCTTATACTTTGGATTGCATCTGTGGTTGATTTACCCGAGACAAACCCGCACTGATCATCAGATAGCCGTATTATTTTTCGCAGTCGGCCACCTAATACCCGCTCAACGATCTTCATGGTGTGTGACATCAGCTTGATCGAACGGTAGTTATCACAGTTTCGCGTATCACCCTTCCCTTTGTATACAGGGAGAAGGTAACTTTCCCTCCATTCATTCGGCATTGGATCACCTCTCACGAATTTGGAGATGAGAATTCTGAGCCATCTGAACCCGATATCTCCCATCTTTTTCCAGAACTCAGAGGGTATTTCATCTGGCCCAATTGCTTTTCGTTTTTTGGAGTATTTGACCGCCTCACTAACTTCTTCGACTGTAATGTCGGGTATTTCTTCACAGTTAGGGGTGGTTCTTGGAAAGTATAGCCGGGGAAACTGTTCATTCAAAAGCTTTTCACAATACTGCCGCCACCTCTGCAGAATTTTGTCGTCATCCACAAGAAGCTGGCCATGAGCATTGCTAATGAACTTTGGCGAACGAATCTCCTGAGCATTCTTCCTTCTTTGGGCGGCTATTTTGAAGATAGTGGCACTCTTGTTCATATTGTGTCTTCGCAGCTCCTGGATAGCCCGGTTTGCATCAGCAACCGGGGAAAATATTTTCTCCAGCTCCCGATACAGGCCCTCCGTACTCTCTGCTTGAAGCTGGGCGCACTTCTTCTTCGCTTTTTTCTTGCAGCATCTGTATTCCATTTCGAGGCGAGCTTTTTCGTCACTATTATTAGAGGGGCACTTTGACCAAGCTTTGAAAGCCGCTTTCTTCTCATTTATCACTTTCTTAGCTTCATCACTCCACCACCATGTTTCTTTGACGTGTTGATGGTGGCCTTTTGAAGCTCCTAGCAGTGATTTGGCCTTCTTTAAGCAAGTTCGCTGTAGGGAATCCCACATATTTTGTGCTCTGCACTCTTCATCCTCAGCTCCGTTGATGGTGTGAGAGAGGTAATTCTTCATTACGAAAACAAAAGCCTCGCCTTTTTCTTTGTCCAGATTGTACCACTTGATTTTCTCAGAGACCCTTGTTTGTTTGCTTTTCTTTGGTGTTTTCATAAAAATTTCTGTTAGCAGGAGACGGTGTTGTCGAGCGATTGCCTCTCCCAGGATCACTTTGCAATCTTTTACCCGAGGCTTCATGAAACTGCCTACCAAATGGTAGTCAATCTGAGTTTCATCTCCACCACTGCTGTAAGTGATCAGGTGTCGGCTTTGTTTGATGAACATGGTATTTAACACGATAAGACCGTGTGATTTGCACATGCTTAGGATGTCTTCACCAGGAAGGTTCCTGGTGCCATATCCTAGTCCTCCATGGCAGTCTTCATAGTCTTCGTTTGATTTCCCGACATGTCCATTCAAATCTCCTCCAACAAACAGAAATTCTTCCTTTGGGATGTCCTTAAGGAGATTGTGGAAATCTAGCCAAAATGCATCTTTATCTCTCTGATTGTACCCATCGTGGGGAGCATATGCACTGACAATATTCCACACCTCTCCTTGTATTACTAGTTTGAGAGACATCAAACGGTCGCTGGACTTCGAAATGCTCAAGACGTTTCCAAGTAGCTCTGCCGCAAGGATGATACCGATTCCGTTCCTAGCCTTTTCCGTTCCGTAGTAGAACATCTTGTAATCTTTTGTCCTAACGTCCAAGAAACGCGCCCGATTCCCGGTGTTTTTCCATTTCGTCTCTTGGACACACAAAATGTCCACCCGCCTTCTATTCATCATCTCTTCCAGCTCGTAACTTCGACCGGTCATGCTTCCAACGTTCCAACTCGCGACCCTTAAATTGCATCCAAACTGTTTCATTATGTTGCTAGCCCCCGGAATCCGTATAGCTCTGACCCGAACATTTCTGCTCGGTCCAGGATCAGTACCATGCACAGCAGTGGTAGTGCCTGGCGGGGTAGTGCCTTTCCTTTTTGCAAGTATTATCATAATGATACAGTTTTGCAATACAATTTTTGCACCATATTGCGATGGTGTTTGTTGTTTGACACGTGCATGCTCCTGTTTTAGTATTGTTTGATCTTTCTTTTATGACACCGGTGATCTCCAGTCGTGTCAACCCACGGACTCGCATGCACACTTGTGGGAGGGTTTTTATGGTAGTATATGTGTCGCTAGGCTCACTTGGGTGTTATATTGCCTAGATCTGATTTGTCCCCTTAGTCGCCTTTTACGACAAGCGCTAGTTGTTGGGGGGCGCTGCAGTGATATTCTTAACCCGTCCCTGCACGGGCAGGAGTATTGACTCCATGTCTAACACGAAAGATTCTATTCCCGAGATATGATTCTAGAATATCGTATAAGCATATAGGGAAAACTTGTCGTAGTTTGGATTTCAAGCCATCATGCCACACCTTATCAAAGGCTTGCGAGACGTCAAGAAATACGCTTGAGCAAATCTTTTTTTCTTCAAGTGCTTTCTCGATTACATCAGTAATTCTATGCACCTGGTCAATCGTCAAATGCTTACTTCTGAACCCAAACTGGTGGTCAGGGATAAGGATATAACAGGTTGGAGACGCCTTAATAATATCCTCTCGAAAATTTTCGATATGATTGGAAGAAGCGAAATTGGTCTATACGATTTTACCTCATTTGGCGGATTTCCTGGTTTTAAAACCATTATGACTTCCGTAACTTTCCGTTGGCTCGGCATGTGTTTTAATCTGAGTGCAGCATTTACAATTTGGAGAAGCTTAATCAATGCTTTTCTAGGTAAAACTTTGAGAATTTCTTCGGTAATCAAATCGTAACCAGGAAATTTTTTAGGTTTTAGATTCTCGATCTCATGTGTGAGTTCCCTTAGCGTTGCACTTGTGAGCGTCAAATCGTCAGATGGTAAATCCAGCCTATTGCGGCTGTCGTAAACCACTTGACCATCGTACGGTTTAAAGGTTTCTTCCAGGTGGGCGGCAAAGACTTCTGCTTTTTCTTTATGTTTGCTCGCCCATTCATTGGGCTTTTTGGTGCCTTTTACAGCTTTCCAAAGTGAATAATTGGAATCTTTTTTCGCTGTTAAACTTTCTAGGTAAGAGCCTATTGCACGATTCTTAAAATCCTTAATCCTCTTCAGCAAATTGCACAGACGATTCAAGTGTGCTTTATGCTGCGGAGCACGACTCTATTGCCATTTTTTCCGAGCTTTTCTTGTTTCCTTGACCAATTCTTTTATTTCCGGAGGATATCGTAAACCATATCTGCCCGGCGTTTTTCTTGGATTGGGCGTATTATTCCAAGAGGCGATCTGTACGATCTCAACGAAGCGATCAACATCAACCTCAAGTTCATAGGGTGTCGTAAATGGAACGCTCAGTTCAACATTATCCTCAATTTCATTCCTAAAGCCTTCCCAGTTAGTTGTTCGACCAGTTAATCTCGCTGGCTCTAGGTTATAGACTAGTTTTTCGCTGATTTTTAAAATAACCGGGGAATGATCAGACGAGAGATCAAAGCTCTCTTTGACTTTTATGTGGTTGGTAGATATTCCTTTCACAACGAAAAAATCGAACTAAGATGATTCAATTTCATATACAGGTTTCTACTTACGCTAAAGAGTACATTGTTAGCTTTTTGGAATATGCCCACTGACAAGTCCGCTTCAAAAATCCACTGTTTAAATTCTAGAATTAGTAGTAGTAGTATAAAGAAATATTATAAAGATATTGATCTCTTTCCTAGTCTGTCCATACATTAATGCTATACCTACCTTTCGGGGGCATTTTATTTTTCAACGTACTATAATCTACACACGTAGTTATTCATATTCATAGAATTTATAATGAAGGGTGGGTTATCTGCAGGGTTGCCGTTTTGACTGCTTTCCAGCCAGATCTGACTGGATTGATATGAAAGATTTTTTTAAATCCAGCCGGCTGGTTTTTTAGCTGGATTCAATTTTTTTGAAAATTTTTTGATCTGGCATTTCTTTCTAATTAGTATTTTTTTAAATTCAAAGTAGCCATAGAAAAACAAAAAGAGGAGAATCACTTTGGCCGTGAATTTCCAATTTTTGACATTTACATTTCTCACCAATACAATGAACCAATTAATACGGTTCCACTCCACAAGCACTTGGATTTGCTGTCTAACAAACACTAGTTTGAAAATCAAGATTAATCAACTGTAATGTGCAAAATGCGAGTTTCTACCCTACCTACCGTTTACACAAATACATATAGATACATATACTTCGATCGCTAAAGATTTGCGATTACAATATTAGTGCTCCCTTTATCTAACGCAGAAGTAGTGAGAATATTTAGTCAACTAAATATCGTAGAAACAGAATTACGAAATCGGATCAAACTTCATTTAACGAATTCGATTCTGATAATCAGAAACCAGCTCAGGTTTAGCGAATGGTGCTTCAACTTTCCTATACCGGCGGAAATAACAAATAATATTGGTACCAATATTGCTTACGAAAGCAGCAATACAGGGTGTCATACAAATACAATAATGATAATTGGTGCGTTTTGGTGAGAACTATGCAAAGCAAAGTGAAAGCTTCTCCACAAAACGATCCCAAGTCAATCTGGCTTAAAACTTTTTTTATTGTTTGAAGATTGGTGATTGAATTGAAATTGAATAAAAAGTATAAAAAAGTTGTGCTTACATTTGTAAAATACTACTGAATAACTCAAGTTGAAAGCTCTTCTCAGCGCCAACTGAAATTTGTAGCGTAAAATAGACATCCCAACTCAGTTTTGACTGAGAAAAAAAGCTAAAGTGGTTCCAAGTCACTTTTTGTTGTTGTACTCCGTGTTAAATCTTACTGCACTGAGAAGCAACGTCTCACCTAAACGCACCAAATGATGAGACGATTGAAGCAATCAGAGGCATTAATATACCACATGTAACTTTTTAAGCATTATTTCGTTCTTAATACATACATATGTACAAATATGAAAGAAAATGGATTCTGTGTTATTTTTATTTCGAATAAAATATTCGTTTTTATTCTGGCTGGATTTTTAGCTGGATTTGTGTTTACAATTCTTTGGCTGTTTTTCTTGACTGGATTTTAGTTTTTTGACTGGTTTTTTCCAGTCAAATCTGACTGGAAGCACAATTTTAAAACGGCAACACTGGTTATCTGTTGTTTTCTTTTTGAAGTGCACTAACGCGCTTCAATTATTGACAGATACTCGTATGTACTGGCACATCTCCGCAGTAATAAATTAATCAATTTAGGCTTAAACAACGCTGGGAAATACTGAGAAATTATTATTGCCAAAGTGACTACTGCGTTCATGAAATTCTGCGAAATTTGAAAATATTTTTTTGGGCGAAATAAAGCCTCTTCAGCTGAAGTAAGCATAATTTATAAAGAAATTTCGTGAAACTGAAATACTTGTGGTTAACAAAAGGACAAGGTTAAATCATACGATTGTAATCATTCTGTATGTTTGTAACCAGTTGCATTGAGTATATGGAATATAGTTTGTAACACAGAAATAATTAAGATCGACTCTAAGAAGTCCAGGGTGACCTTTATTAGACCTACGGATTTGAATCATGAATAGTTCCGTTTTTTCGTTAACTTTGTTTATGAACTTTTTTTTTAATGAAACTGTAGAGGGGCGAATGTTCTAGTCTTTCTGTGCACGCATCACGAGGAAACTACTGCACGGATTTTGATAAAACTTGGCATAGTGATAACTTATATCCTTGGCGAAAATTCGGATAACTTCTATCCCGGGAAATGAAAACGTTCCTACAAAATAGTCAAACTATCTATACATATGATAAAACTGTAATTGTACCATAAAATTGTTTCCACATACACCACACAAAACAGCAACATGAAATTGAACCGGATTTTCGCAGCTGCACTGCTTAGACATTTGATATTACTTACTTAATTACTTAGGTGGCGCCACAGTTCGGGGTGAACCTGGGCCTCAACCAACAAACCTCTCCATTTAGCTCGGTCTTTAGCTAATTGACTTCAGTTGCGCACTCACAGTTGGTCGAGGTCCCCTTGAACTTGTGCACACCACCTACGGCGATGGTTCCCTCTACTGCGTCGTCCCTCGGGGTTAGATTCGAAGACTCTGCGGGCCGGAGCGCTGGTGTCCATTCGCTCTGCATGTCCTAGCCATCTCAGACGTCCAATACGCAGTTTTTTGACTAGGTCGATGTCGCTGTACAGCTCGTATAGTTCGTGATTGAATCTTCTCCTCCAAAACCCGTCAACGCAAACGAGATCGAAAATCTTACGAAGAATTTTTCCCTCGAAGCGACCAAGGATATCTTCATCCTCTTTAAATAAAGTCCATGTTTCAGCGCCGTAAAGCAGGACTGGGATGATCAAGGTCTTATATAGAGTCTCCTTAGTTGTTCGAGATAGGGCTTTACAGTTGAATTGCCTTATAAGCCCAAAAAAACAGTGATTGGCAAGAGTTATTCTACGATTGATTTCTGCGCTGATCTTGTTTGTAGAATTTATAGCAGAGCCAAGGTAAACAAAATCCCTTACTACCTCGAAGTTATAGCTGCCCACGGTGAGGTTTTGTCCAATTCGTCGGTGTTGGCTTCCCCTTCTTGTTGACAGGATATACTTGGTTTTGCCCTCGTTTATCGCTAAACCATTCCGCCTCAATGCTTGCAAACGCACCGGTGACAGCCCGCTGAGTTCTTCCGATAATGTCTATATCGTCGGCGTATGCAAGCAGTTGTACAGACTTATAAAAGATTGTGCCTCCGGTGTTGAATTGTGAGTTCCGCACAATCCGTTCAGTACAATATTAAAGAAGTCACATGACAGCGCGTCATCTTGTCTAAAACCTTTTTTGACATCAAAGGTCTCGGTGAGGTCATTACCGACCTTGATGGAGTAGCAAGCTTTCTTCATCGTCAGCCTGCACAGACGGACAAGTTTGGGAGGGATGTCAAAACTAGACATGGCTCTATAAACCTCTTCTCTAGAGATGCTGTCATAGGCGGCCTTGAAATCGATGAAGAGGTGGTGAGTATCGATTTGGAATTCTTGGGTTTTCTCCAGAATCTGCCGAAGTGTGAAGATTTGATCGATGGTGAACTTTCCTGGCCTGAAACCGCACTGATAGGGTCCAATCAGGCTTTTGATGAAAGGCTTCAGGCTTCAGGCTTCAGAAAAGATCTTGTATGCGATGTTGATGAGACTGATGCCTCTATAATTGGCACAGTTGACGGGGTCTCCTTTCTTGTGGATCGGGCTAACGGTACTGAGGTGATATTCATCTGGCATACACTCGTCTGACCAAATATTAGAGATGAGTTGGTGTATGCACTCTACCAATTCATCCCCAGCTGCCTGGAAAAGTTCGGTCGGTAAGCCGTCAGGTCCAGCAGTCTTGTTGGATTTTAGCTTGGATATTGCTATCCTCACTTCGTTTTGGTCAGGTGGACGGAAATTTGACTATCATCGTCTATGTTGAATGGTTCATTCTGCCTGACAGCGGGATGTTGATCTTCGTCGCCGTTATACAGTCTGCAGAAGTAGTTTTTCCACATTCGCAGCACCGACTGTGATTCTACTACAAGCTTTCCATTTTCATCTCTACAGGTTTCTGTACGGGTATTGATTCTCTGACACGTTTTATTTACCTTTTAGTAAAACTTCCGTACATTGTTCCTAGGGTATAAACTCTCGATATTCTCAAACGCACGCTTCTTATGCTCTTTCTTCTTCTTTTGGAGAAGCCGATTTTCTTCCCGTCTCTTTTGCTCGTAGAGCTCACGAGCAGCTCTCGTCTTCCTTTACAGCGCCGCTTTGTATGCCTCTTGTTTTGCTGCATGCACTCGCCGGCATTCTCGTCAAATCAGGAGTTTCGCGGTGGTGGGCGAGCGAGACCCAGCACATCAGTCGCGGTGGATCTACTCTACCAAGAGCTTAAGAGGGAGGTAAAATCACTAAAAGAGGTAAACAAGGCCTTAAAGAATTCACTTTTGCAAAGAGAACGGGAAATTACCCCACCCCGTGCAGCTAGTCCCAAATATCACACGGATGAAGAAGAGCTAGCACGCGAAGCAAATGGGGTCTAAAAGAAAATACCCAGCAAAAAAAGAGCCGGTTCTTCACCTGAAATCGAGCCACGAAAACAAGACAAAGAAAAAGACTTCAAACAGAAACAAACTCACGACAAATTACGTCCCCCGCCTGCAATAAACGTCGTCGGTATTACGGACTACAATAAATTGCATTGCTTTCTCAAGCGAACTGTGACATCGAAATTTAAAGTAACATCATTCCGAAACAATGATTGAAAAATGAATGTAGTTGACTCTGACGGCTACCGAGCAATATCGAAAAAACTAAACGCGGAAAAGATCCAGTGGTTCACCTACGAAAATAAATCAGAAAGACCACTCCGTGTTATAGCAAGGGGTCTCCACCCCTCGTGCACTAAAGATGACATTATTAATGACCTTAAAGGAAAAGGCTTGAAAATTATTGACGCAATTAATATCTTAAAGAAGATAAAGCAGAAAACGGAACAAGGCAATGAAATCTTGGTCAAGCTAACCGCTCTTTATGCTAACCTTCGATAGAAGCGAAAATATAGACGATATTTATAATGTAAAAAGTATTTTGAATATCGTAGTTAAAATCGAGCCTATGCGTACGAATACACGATCGATACCTCAGTGCAAACGCTGCCAAGGTTTCAATCACACCCAGTCGTATTGCCAAAAAGAACCGAAATGTATAAAATGTGCCGGGAACCACTTATCAGAATGGTGTGATTTAAATAAGCAGGCTCCGGCGACCTGCATAAACTGCAAAGGCAAGCACCCAGCAAACTATCGAGGTTGTGAAGTAGCAAAGGAGCTTCAAAAAAGGCGCGATACTCTCAAGGAACCGATACACCCGAACCCAAGCTTAAGAGATCGTAAAACCGATAAGCCTAAGACCGCTAAGCCAGTTAAAACGACGAGACCGATAAAGGAAAATAAAAAAAAAAAGCGCAAGAGAACGTCGCTGGTCCAAGTGCAGCGGAAAAACCGCCACGGGTTGACGCGAGATCGTACGCGCAAGTCGCGTCAAACGAAAACAAATTAAGATCAGCTACAACACATCCGGTCAGCCAAATATTTACCATTATATTGGAAAAATTTGAGGAGCAAACCAGAGTTAATAAAATTATACTTGACAAATTGAGCAAGCTCGAGTTTAAACCTCGCAAGACAATCAAAAAAACATGAATATGAAACAGCTACTTAAGATACTAACGTGGAACGCAAACGGCCTTCTGAAAAAAATCGACGAGTTAGAAGCGTTTCTACGGAAAAATAATATTGCTATATGTTTGGTATCGGAAACGCACTTAAAAAAGGGACTTAGACCCAAAATAAAAGGTTACAGTGATTACCATGCGAATCATCCTTCGGAAAATGCGAGATGCGGGTCCTCTCTTTACATCAAAGACTGTATTAAGCACTCCGAAAACATAGAAATAGAATTTGATTCTAGTAGAACTAGTAGAACCCGACCTCGTTCGTCTCTTTGACTCACTCGGACCTAATTTTGTCTTAGGTGGTGACTTTAACGCGAAACACACTTTCTGGGGATCAAGATGCAATTCGACAAAAGGCAGATTATTGTACAAAGCCAGCATGAAACGTGGGGTGAATTTTTTTTCGACAGGAAAGCCAACTTATTGGCCAACTGACAAAAATAAAATCACTGACCTCGTCGACTTCTTCATCGCAAAAGGATTAACTAAAAAATTGACGGAAGTCGAGGAATGCTATGATCTATGCTCAGATCACTCAGCAGTCACTCTGAAAATAGGTGGAAGTCTAGTAAAAAAAGAAGGACCGCCTAGGTTAACTAGTAACCGTTCGAAATAGAAGAAGAAATCGACAAACTCGTCGAAGCCATTCAGAGCTCAGCGTGGAAAAACACTCCATTGCGGAAGACAGAAGCACAGAAAAATAAAGTCAAATACCAGCCTGAAATCGAAGACCTCATACGAGAAAAGAGGAGAGCGCGCAAGAGATGGCAATAATCCCGCGCGCCACCGGATAAAACTTATTTGAACCATGCATTTGCCGGCAATTAGGAAAGCTAACGGGGAATGGGCAAAAGAAGACAAAGAGAAAGCCGAATTATTTGCCGATCACTTAGAGGAAACGTTCAAGCCGTTCGATGGACAACCGTCGATCGAACATCCGAATGATAATATGGCACCCGACAACTTTAAAGTAAAAACCGTATCCTTGTCCGAACTTCGAATGACAATAAAAAAATTTAAAAATAACAAGGCTCCGGGATATGATTTAGGTTAGGTTAGGTATGTGGGCTGGCAGGGAGCGACGCTCTCTGCCACACTCAGGTCAGCGATGACCCATTGTGGTACCCATGGGGGAAAAAGTGATCCCTTACCCAATGAAACTAAAAACTACTCAGTCACTTACTTCATTTCTGCATACAAACCACCCCGATGATTTGATGAAGTTCAACATCTTTTCCGTTGAAACGCCGGAGAGTTCCTCGAGATCCTGGAAGAAGAATTTACCAAGGAACTTTTTCCTGGAATGCTGAAGACTCGGGCAGTGGCACAGGAAGTGGGTTGTGTCCTCAAAAACTTCCTCGTCACCACAGCCTCTGCAGAGTTCCTCCTCCGTCAGGCGCAGTTTCTTCAAGTGGTACCGCAGAGTGTTGTGTCCCGTGATGATGCCCACGAGGGTGGAAAGGGATTTCTTGTCTTTACGGATGATTCTCTCGGTCTTTGCTTTGTCGAAAGATGGCCATAGCTTCCTAGTGATGGCGCAAGTTTCCATGGAGTTCCATCTTGTGTTCGCCTCCTCAGTGGCTTTATTCCCTGCAGCGAGCTTGAGTGTGCAAGGCGGGATACACACAGGGGGGTCAACTTGTTCTGTTGGGGCTGCTGAGCCAATTCTCGCCAGCTCGTCGGCTTTCTCATTGCCTGGGATACCCTCGTGTCCAGGGACCCAACAGAGCGATACCTTGTGCTGTGCTCCAAGAACCCTGAGCTCTTCTCGACAACACTTCACAAGCTTCGATTTAATTTCTATGGCAGTAATCGCTTTTATAGCTGCCTGGCTGTCGATAAAGATGGTGATACCTTCTGGCGGTATTGCCCTTATCGCAGACTCACGGGCGGCTGTTGCCACTGCTAAGACCTCTGCTTGGAAAACACTGCTGTGGTCTGGAAGTCGTATGGATATTGATACACCTAGAGGGTCGGAGAAGATACCTGATCCTACACCAGTGCGCATTTTTGAACCATCCGTGTAGATGGCTATAGATTCGGCATTAGGTATATGACCGCTTTTCCAATCTTCCCTGCTAGGGTAGGCGGTAGAGAAAGGCCTTGTAAAGTCTAAATATGGCGTCATGTAATCCGTTACGGGCATGAGGCCAAAGTAATCGAGTAGGATCATCGAGTGACCTGTTCTGCTTGGTTTCCAGTTCGCTGACTGACTTATTCTCATAGCATTAATGGCTGCTGATGTTCGTATAAAGATGTCTAGCGGCAGCAGGTTGAGGATAGCCTCGAGTCCTGCGGTTGGGGTTGTCCTCATTGCACTGGTGATGCCAATGCACGCTAGTCTTTGAACTTTGGTGATTGCCTTTAAGTTGGTGCATTTGTTGACAGCTGGCCACCATACTAGATTGCCGTAAGTCAGTATGGGTCTAACTATAGCCGTATACATCCATAGTATGATTTTGGGGGAGGGTCCCCAGGTTCTACCAAAAATTCTACTACATGAGTAAAAGGCTATTGTTGCTTTCTTGATTCTTTCCTCTATATTTAATCTCCAGTTGAGCTTTTTGTCAAGTACAAGGCCCAGGTATTTTGCGCTATCGGATAATCTGAGTGGGATACCATCAACAGAAGGTGTATTGAACTCCGGTATTTTCCTCTTGTTCGTAAAAAGTACGAGTTCGGTTTTTTGGGGATTAACCTTTAAACCGCAGCTCCTGGCCCATATGCTAAGAGTATTGAGGGCTCCGTCAAGTTGTTCGCTGAGGGTAGGCAGGAATTTACCTGTAGCAAGCAGCACGACGTCATCCGCGTACGCTGTAGCTCTGACCCCGCTGTACCTTAGTTGTTGTAGTACCTCATTGAGAACAATGACCCAGAGCAGTGGGGAGATTACCCCGCCTTGAGGGGTGCCCCTCGAGGCGTATGCTTCGAGCTTTGAACCCTTAAGTTCGGTGGTTATATGTCGTTCCTCGAGCATGCTAACAATCCAGTTTATTAGACTAATGTCGATGTCTAGGTTTCTTAGGGTTCTTTTAACCGCTTCGGTATTTACATTATTGAAGGCTCCTTCAATGTCCAAAAAAGCAGCTAGTGTGAACTCTTTATCCTTAAGTGATTTTTCTATAGAGCCGACAACATGGTGTAGGGCAGTTTCCACACATTTACCCTTCGTGTATGCGTGTTGGGCTGGGGATAAGTCCCCCGGGCGTATTCTGCTACGTATGTAGATGTCGAGCAATCTTTCAAAAGTTTTCAGGATGAAAGAGGTAAGGCTAATTGGTCTGAAGTCCTTCGCGGTAGTGTGACTAGCCTTGCCCGCCTTGGGTATAAAAACCACCTTTACCTCCCTCCATGTTCTTGGTATGTAACATTGTTTAAGACTACTGGCAAATAGCTTTTTGAGAATTGGGGTAATGATTGGTGCAGTTTTTTGCAGCATGATCGGTATAATCCCATCAGGTCCTGGGGATTTAAAAGGGGAGAACGATCTTATTGCCCACTCTATTCTGTCCTCTGTTACCAGATCCGCAGGGGGTTCCGATTCGCTGTGATTGTTATTAGTACTGCTACATGGTACGGTAGTACACCCCGGGAAGTGCGTTTTAATAAGCAATTCAAGGGATTCCGAACAGGACTCGGTCCAGTTTCCTTCAGTGTTCTTTAGGGAACCTAGAGTCTTCGATTCTCTGGAGAGGATTTTCCTCAATCTGGCCGTTTCTGTTGTACCCTTGATCTCGTCGCAGAAGCGTTGCCACGACTGTCTTCTGGCTTTTTGCGTTGCGCTCTTGAAGTTCCTCTGACTGGCTTTGTATAGCTCCCAGTCAGAGTCAGCTCCCGTTGATTTCGCCAGGTTCAAGAGTTTCCTTGTTCCTCTCCTTATTCTGCCTAGTTCTTTGGTCCACCATGGGGGGGAGACTTTTGTCTTAGGTCTAGTTACGGGGCATGCCTTCTGGAAAGCCTCTTTGAAGACGGCAGTGATTTCCTCGGCTTTTCGGTCAATGTCCGCTGGCTCATGTAGGTCACATTCTTGTGGTAGATTCGCCTTCCTCCGCACCTCGTAACTGAAGGTAGTCCAGTCGGTCTTCCTTGGGTTTCTATGGGGTTTGGGAAAGTCGCATCTTTCAATGAGATTAAATTCAATAAATCTGTGATCGGAATAGGATTCTATCTCCAAAGTATTCCAATTGTCTATAGAGAGGGTATTTGAGTTACTCGCTAGTGTAATGTCAATAACCTCCTGCCTGTTTCTAACTACGAAAGTGGGTTCAGAACCCCTATTGGCTACTAAAAGATTATGTTCGATAATAAATTCGAAAATCAACTCACCGCGTGGGTTTGTATCACCACTGCCCCATTGCGCGTGGTGTGCGTTCGCATCGCAGCCTAGTAGTAGGTCCCATCTCTCGATTTCCGCTTTCCTGGTTAAGGCGCGGGTGAGTTCGGATGGCGGTCCATCATTTCCATCGTAAGGCATGTACACGGCTGAGATAATCAGTGGGGGGAGCCCCCTCCGGTCAAGCCTTACTACCGTCTGGTCTGAATTGCTGTAGGTAGATAGAAGAAATAAGTTAATGTGTTTCCTAGCTACGATACAAGTTCTGTTCTTACGGTCCGCGTTTAGCGGTTCGCTGCTGTACAGTGCTAAATCTTTATGATTTAGCCCACTAATTTTGCCACGGGAGATCCATGGCTCTTGTACGAGAGCTATGTCTATGTTCCTTTCGCCTAGAAGATATATAAGATTGGCGCTAGCAGATATGCTGTGGTGCAGGTTTATTTGAATGAATTTCATGTTCTTCTTACCTTGTCACCCGCCCCCCTTTGCTTCCTCTCTGTCCTATCCGTAAAGGGTCGGACTTTACACCGGGTGATACCAGTGCGAACTTTATTATTGAACCTTCTTAGCATAGGCATTGATCTATGGTTGAGCAGGACCACGATCTCTGTGCCCTTTTCTGAGTGCTCGCCCATTTCAAGCACTTCCCAGTCGTCGCTAAGGAGCTCCGGGTTAAGGTGCCGTAGGTTCCTTTCAATACGCTCCTTGGGAATATGAGGGCCAGGTATCAGGATACGCCCTTTTGGCCTAGTAAATTCTAGCAGGTCCTTCTTTTCGACGAGTCGAATGTCGGCATTAGCCCATGGAGCCTGCGTGCTAGCCACGAAAGTTTGGAGCCACTTAAGCGTGAACTCGTTGTCGCATGAAAGGAGCTTAAAACCTCTGAAGGTGGTCAGTTGCTCAAAGAAAGGGGATTGTCCCTCCTTCTCGACAATGGTGGAATTGATGGCTTCGAGTATGCGCAGCTCGATGAGCCTCCACTGGTCTTTGCTGAGTCTTTTCTCTGGGCTGTTATGGTCTACAATCGCCACCTGTAGACCAGCACTAGCAGATGCGGCCAGCCTGGCCTTCTTGCTGGTACTGTTCGTAGGCGGCGAGATCGTGTCGTCATGTCTACCTCGTTTGGAACTGCTCGCAATCGGCTCGGATGACGTCTTAACGACTGACTCCGGCTCGGTTGACAAGGGCCTCAGCCTGCCCGTGATCGGGGAGGTTGGCAAGAGGCTTACCTTCCCTCTCGCGAGTAGGCCTCCGTCCGTTCCCCTAGTCTGCCCTGCGCTGCGTTCTCTAGCGTCTGCGTAAGCCCTAGAACTTCTCACGATGGGGACGGGTTGTATCCCTTTACCCCGAACAGTCGAGAGCGGCGTAGGTTTGTTTGCAGCAGAGGAGGGTGGCAAACGGCATTCCCCCCTCAACGCAATCTGACCCTTGACCGTTCGTAGTGCTGTGTCGTCGTCCTTTCTGCAGGTTGCCTTCTTGGAGCAGATTGGGATATGATTTAATCACTGGCGAAATTTTGAAAGAGCTACCGAAAAAAGTGGTGGTTAATTTGCTCTACATTACAAATGCTTCTTTAAGACTATTATATGTTCCAAGGCAATGGAAAGTCGCCGAAGTTATTATGGTTCCGAAACCGGAAAAATGTGCAAATGACAAGAAATCATATAGACCTATTTCACTTCTGCCAATAATATCTAAGGTCTTCGAGAAACTTCTGCTAATGACGACCCCAGCTAACGAAATAAGCTCAACGAATGTTCTGTCCCTTTACAGACCACGTGCAGCCGAACAACTAGCAGAGGCCCTAGACTGCTATAAAGCAAATATTGCCGCCATCCAAAAAGTGCGATGGGATGGGCCGGGCAAAAAGAGGATGAAAAACTGTGACGTCTACTACGGTGATTGCTACAGAGGCAGCAGGCAACGCTTATTCGGATGCGGATTTTTCATACGCGGCAGACTTAGGCAAGAAGTGTTAAGCTTCCGACACGTAAGCGAGCGTATTATGACTATCCGAATCAAGGCTAAATTCGCTAACATAAGCCTAATATGTGTTCATGCCACCAAAGAGTGTTTCTACGAGCTCCTCGACAAAACATACGAGCAATGTCCTAAATACGACGTTAAAATCGTATTGGGCGATTTTAACGCCAAAATAGGAGCTAAGCTTACACGACACCACGTCTGATAACGGACTAAGGCTAATTGATTTCGCTGTGGAGCGAAATGTCACCATAGCAAGCACATGGTTTCCTCATCTCGATATTCATAAGCAGACATGGCGGTCCAATGATCATGTAACGATCAAAGAAATTGATCATATTGCGATCGACGCAAGGCATGCCTCCAGTATTCTGTATGTCCGGACCTTCCGAGCGGCCAACATAGACTCGGATCATTACCTTGTTGGAGCCAAGGTACGAATATGGATATCCCAATCTGAGCAACAAAGAAGAATCACTGTGAGAAAATTTAACGTCGAAAAGCTACAATCGCAAGAGACCGCCAGACTCTTCGCTGAACGCGTATCCCGAAATCTCTCAATCACCCCTATACCGCCAGCATCAAGTGCCGAAGACCAGTGGCAACGCTGCCAATATGCCATCAGAAACGGCGCGACTGATGTGCTGGGTATCGCTCGCCCACCACCGCGAAACCTCTGGTTTGACGAAGAATGCCGGCGAGTGCATGCAGCAAAACAAGAGGCATACAAAGCGGCGCTGTAAAGGAAGACGAGAGCTGCTCGTGAGCTCTAAGAGCAAAAGAGACGGGAAGAAAATCGGCTTCTCCAAAAGAAAAAGAAAGAGCATGAGAAGCGCGCGTTTGAGAATATCCAGAGTTTATACTCCAGGAACAATGTACGGAAGTTTTACCAAAAGGTAATAAGAACGTGTCAGAGAACCATAACACGTACTGAAACCTGTAGAGATGAAAATGGAAACCTCGTAGTAGATTCACAGTCGGTGCTGAGAATATGGAAAAACTTCTTCTGCAGACTGTATAACGGCGAAGGAAACCAACATCCCGCTGTCAGGCAGAATGAACCATTCAACATAGACGATGATAGTCAAATTTCCGTCCACCTGACCAAAACGAAGTGAGGATAGCAATATCCAAGCTAAAATCCAACAAGACTGCTTGACCTGACGGCTTACCGGCCGAACTTTTCCAGGCAGCTGGGGATGAATTGGTAGAGTGCATACACCAACTCATCTCTAAGATTTGGTCAGACGAGTGTATGCCTGATGAATGGAACCTCAGCATCGTTAGCCCGATCCACAAGAAAGGAGATCCCCTCAACTGCGCCAATTATAGAGGCATCAGTCTCCTCAACATCGCATACAAGATCTTTTCTGCGATATTGTGTGAACGCCTGAAACCTTTTATGAACAGCCTGATTGGACCCTATCAGTGCGGTTTCAGGCCAGGAAAGTTCACCATCGATCAAATCTTCACACTTCGGCAGATCCTGGAGAAAACCCAAGAATTCCAAAACGATACTCACCACCCCTTTATCGATATCAAGGCCGCCTATGACAGCATCTATAGAGAAGAGCTTTATAGAGCCATGTCTAGTTTTGACATCCCTGCCAAACTTGTCCGTCTGGGCAGGCTGACGATAAAGAACGCTCGCTGCTCGATCAAGGTCGGTAATGACCTCACCGAGACCTTTGATGTCAGAAAATTTTTTAGACAAGATAACGCGCTATCATGTGACTTCTTTAACATTGTGCTTGAACGGAACTCACAAGCCAACACCGGAGGCACAATCTATTACAAGTCTGTACAACTGCTTGCATACGCCGACGATACAGACATTATCGGAAGAACTCAGTGGGCTGTCATCGGACCGTTTGCAGGCATTGAGGCGGAACTGGCCAAAATGGGTTTAGCGATAAACGGGGGCAAAACCAAGCATATCCTGGCAACTAGAAGGGAAAGCCAACACCGACGAATTGGACAAAACGTCACCGTGGGCAGCTACAACTTCTAGGTAGTAAGGGACTTTGTCTACCTTGGCTCTGCTATTAATTCTACAAACAAGATCAGCGCAGAAATCAATCGAAGAAGAACTCTTGCCAAACACTGTTTTTTTGGGATTATAAGGCAATTCAACAGTAAAGCCCTATCTCGAACAGCTAAGGAGACTCTGTAGAAGACCCTGATCATCCCAATCCTGCTTTACGGTACTGAAACATGGACTTTATTAAAAGAGGATGAAGATAACCCTGGTCGCTTCGAGAGAAAAAATTTTCGTAAGATTTTCGGTCCCGTTCGCGTTGACGGGTTTTGGAGGAGAAGATTCAATCACGAACTATACGAGCTGTACAGTGACGTCGACCTAGTCAAAAAACTGCGTATTGGACGTCTGAGATGGCTAGGACATGTAGAGCGAATGGACACCAACGCTCCGGCCCGCAGAGTCTTCGAATCTAATCCCGAGGGACGACGCAGTAGAGGGAATCATCGCCGTAGGTGGCGCGCACAAGTTCAAGGGAACCTCGACCAACTTGGAGTGCGCAACTGGAGTCAATTAGCTAAAGACCGAGCTAAATAGAGAGGCTTGTTGGTTGAGGCCTAGGTTCACCCCGAAGTGAGTAAATAGGAAACGAATTATGCGCGTCAACATTTCAGCGGCTGAGCGGCTTGTGTTGGCTCTACGATACCATGTTCTGGATGCAATGTACAGAGTGCTCGTGGAAAAATATCTTCAAGTTAATTCGTTTTATTACCTAATTCAATTTTGTGAATAATGCACAGAAAACGGTATTTAATTCTAGACGCCGAAACCACCAGAGGATGCTCTTGTAAGCAAATTCAACGAACTGTGGCAATTTCCACATTGCATTGGTTCAGTGAATGAAAAGCATGTGGTAATAATCGCACCACCCAATGCTGGCAGTATGGTCTACAATTACAAAGGCACACAGGTCATTGTATTGATGGGCATTGCTGATGCGGAATATAAACTGCTGTACATCGACGTCGACCGCAATTGGCGATTTTCTGATGGTGGTGTTTTTAACCGATGCACATTTGGACAAGCGTTGGATACTAATCAGCTGTGCTTGCCAGCACACAAAGCACTACCCGGTAGAGAATTGCCTGTCCCGTATGTACTCGTTGCAGAAGATGCGTTCGCTTTACGGCCGAACATATTGAAACCTTACAGCCAGCGCGATCTCTCAATGGTGTAGCGAGTATTCAATTATCAATTGAGTCGCGCCCGCCGTATTATCGAAAATGTTTTCGGTATTATGTCGGCACGTTTCCGAGTGCTGCGAAAGCCCGTACATTTGGATGCCGAAAAGTCAAAGAAAGTCAGGCTTGCGTGTTGCGTGCTCCACAACTATTTGATGACAACTAATAAAAAGCAGTATGCTCCGAGCAATTCATTCGACAATTTCAGTGATATCGGCGAACTTATCTTGGGTGATTAGCGACGTGATGTCGATCCATTAGAAGGATCACGTACTGATACTCTACTCGAAGCCAAAGGTGTACGAAATGAGTTCAGGACGTAATTCATCGAAGAGGGTGAATTAGAGTGGCAGTATAAATTGCTTTAATAAAAAAATGTAATTTGCATTTTGCATGAAATATTTACGTATGTATATTAAAAATAATTTCTGAACAAAAGGTGATTTTTTTTAATAATTATTATATTGCTGTTCATGCCCTTTCATTGGTTTCGCCGCTGTCAGTTGTTTCTGTTGCTGCTTGCCTTGTAATGGACATCAGTTCATACTGCTCGAATGGTTGTTGCTGCGGGTGCTCCTTTCAAGATGAAAGCTGTAATGAAAAAATGGTTATGAAAATGCACTCACTATCAGAGCAGCATCATCCATTATATCGTTGAATGCACGTCGCAGTTTCGACCTTGCGAACGCAGCTTGTTCCGGCGTTAAGTTTTGCAACTCAGAAGCCATATAGTCGCATAAGGCAGTGGATGGATTTTTTGGTTGCGAACTTGTAGAGCGAATGGACTGCAGTGCCTCTACCGCCATCTGTTTCAAACTTGAATCGCGGCTGGTGTCTGACGCAGATCGCGATGGTGTTGACGCGGTAATCCTGCGTTTGCGTCATTGCCCAGACATTAATGGTGACGGTGACACAAATTCCCGCGTGTTACGCTCGCCAAGATCCAGCAAAAATGTTTGGTCGTCGACAGCAGGGTTCTGGAAAAGGAACACAAAGAACACATGAATATTGAATAATTCTGAAACATAAAACCAATAAAGGCGAAGAAATAGTTACCAATTCCTTAGACGAAGTCGAGTGGGTGGACTGCAGAACTTTATTAGCTTCCAAAAACATCATTGGTCTGAAATACTTCCAGGTAATCGGAACTGATTCGCTAGCACTTTGACGTAATTTTTTTTGCGATATTTGTCAAGGTTGCTGTTGAATGTGATGTGGAGATTCGATCATTTGCCCTTACAGTCGTTTAAGGTCATATGAATGGCATCCGCGACTTCCTGCCATAAGGCATCTTTCGGCATTTTATACTCTGCGCATCCGGCATCCCACAAACTGCGTCGCGTCTCAATTTCCTGACTTAGTTTTAAGAATTGATCCTGGGACCATTCACTCACAACTTTCCTTCGGTAGGATTTTTGAATTTTTGTTTTTTTTTTCCAAGTTCAGACTTCGTCGGCGACTGCGAAAGTGGTGAAATTTCAACCGGCTAAAATGTTGGATCCTTTTCTACATCGACTGACTCACAATTTAATTCACTCCTCTTCACAAACAAATAAAACTCGAAAATGTAAACAAAAATAGCACCGAAACTTCGTTCTGCTCGTTCAAATTTGAGAAATAATTTAAAAAATTATCTGGCAATGAAAAAATTGTCAGACAAGATAAACACAGCACATCTGACAGTGCCAAATGAGTCAACAAATATCCTAAAGTTCTGACAATGGTCTGACAATGCTACAGTTATGTGCTCAGACGATTGCCAGCTACCTGACAATTTCATTGACTGCTCCCCCTGCTTTGGACTTCAGTTACTGATGAACTCCTATAACTATACTACTTGAAAATTCCGGTAAATACGCTAAGTATGCAGACAACATTCTCATCAGTGTTAGGGGCAAACTCAAGGACATTATTTCGGAACTAACTTCCTATCAAACAGCCAAGCAGCTCTCAAAGCTCTCAAATCTTTCACCTTCGAGTCTCAAATAGTTTGTAATTGTCTCACCACCCTCAAGCAGGTTGTTGCACACAACATCCTATTAGTCACTTGGGTCCCTGGTCACAAAGGCATCGCCAGCAATGAGACTGCTGCCAGGTATGGTTCCAAACTCAAATTCATTGGTCCGAAACCCTTTTGCGGCCTAAGATCGTTGGAAACAACACCAGAAGCGCTCATGCTGGGACTCACAAATAGGTCTAAGAGACGCAAAGAGATTTATTGATCTCTCCAGTAAAAGATCGAAAAAAATTCTAGCAACGAACAAACACAATACAAAGTTTTTAACAGACTTCGAAGTACTTTCCGTGGGTTCCCAGAGAACCCTCTTATCACCCCACTCTACACTTCCGATTGGGACTTACTATCAAACCTGGGAAAACTATACCTGTACCATTTTCCAAGAAAATGAATCACATTCTTAAACAAATTACACTAAAAAACGTTCCAATCGACATATCCATGGAAGCAATATATCTAGATGTTACTTTTGACAAAATACTCACCTGGAATGCACACCTGAACAAGCTTACCGAGAAAGCGACAAGAGTAATGTTTATGTTCCAGCGCCTCAACGGTAAGACTTGGGGCGAGAACTCAAGATAATATACTGGACGTACCCATGATCACTTATGCATCGTTGGCTTGGTGGCCAAAAACCTTACAGGTCAAGCCTCAGGAGCAGTTGAATAAAATCTGTCGTCTAGCTTATCTGGGTATCACAGGACCAATGAAAACGCAACCAACGGCAGCAATGGGGGCAATGCTTGTCCTCACACCACTACAACTTGCAGTACAAAAAGAAGCTATACTGAGTGCTCTTCGGCTGCCCAAGATTTCGGACCTCAAAATCGGCAACCCCACAGGCCATCTGAAGATTCTAGAGTACATTCAAAAGGACCCTATCGCCAGAGACGACCGTATCAGAAAATTTAACTTTGGGAAAAACTTTAGTACAAAGATAAGTAACAAGAAAGAGTGGAGCAACGAATCCACGATAAACGGACTGAGCAACCACACGTTAAAGTGGTATACAGACGGTTCGAAAACCGAAAAAGGCACAGGGGCGGGCGTGTTTGGGCCAAGGACCAAACACTCAGAACCCATGGGCAAGAGTACCAGCATCTTTCAAGCTGAAATATGTCCTAAAGGTAGATGCATCCAACTCAATCTAGAAAGAGGATACAGCAACTGCGACATAGCAATACTGTCAGACAGCCAAGCAGCTATCAAAGCACTTGACTCCTATGTCATAAAATCAAAACGTGTGTGGAAACGTATATACAAATTTAATGAAATGGGTAGAAACAATAAAGTTACGGTTTACTGGATACCCGGTCATGTCGGAATAAAAGGTAACGAAACAGCAGACGCCTTGGAAAAACAAGGGGCTGCAGAATCCTTCATTGGACCTGAACCATTCTGCAGAATAATGGAACATACCATACGCGAGGAATTCAGAAAAATGGAGAAAGAAGACAGGGCAAGAACCTGGAACACCACCACTGGCTTGAGGAAAGTTAAGAAACTACTGGGATGTTACAACCGGAAATGATTCGAAACCTGTATCTGCCTCAGCAAGAATAACCTACGAATCCTAACAGGCTTCTTAACGGGCACTGCAAACTCAGGGAGCATTTACGGAAAGTAGGTATAACAAATGAATTCCTTTGCAGATTCTGCAATGAGTCAAGTGAGACTCCGGAGCACCTTCTGGAATCTTGTGGGGCACTGATCCACAAAAGATTGAAATACTTAGGCAAATCTTAAATACTATAAAAGCAAAGTCGATTTTCTTTGTAAACACCGTTTCTCGAAAACTACTAGACGTAGGTACTTGAAATTTTGCACAGTTATTCCCTATTTTGCCTTAATGCGAGATAAGAAGGGATTTTCTGAAATTCAATGTCTAAGTGGCATAAAGGGGGTTGAGATCGAGTTCTCCATCTGTAAATATTGATTCCACAGCCGTAGCTCAGTACTGGCTCTCCGGATTAGAAAAATAAATAAACAGGTGAATTTAGCAAATTCGCCGCTGATTCATTTAAGGTATAAAACATCTTTCTGCGTTGTCCTGAAGCTGAGCAATGCTAAAAACAATTAATCAAATCATCACCCACAATTTTCCTTCAGTGGAGACCACGGCCAGCAGTCATGCAGCAGTGACTATCGTTGCAATGGTATGTGTGTGTGAGTATATGGGCGCGCTATTCCATGATTATGTTTTGATCTTCAGTGAGCGATGTATCTCTTCTAGAGTTAAAATTGAAAAAAAATACATCAGCGCCAAATCTAAGATATTGTAAATTTTATTAATTAAGATATCCATGTGCTGTCAAAACTTCATGCAATTAAGAGACTTGGGAATATACGCGTAGGTACATGGATATGCATTTCTAGCCATAGAACTACTGCAATATTTTTCCATTTTGTTAGATGAGATGTTGATCGTTGGATTTGTCCACATTTTAGAATGTTTTAATGATTTAAAAATAAATTGTGTGTTGGAAGCGGGCTTGCGTATGCTTTGGTGGGATTCCCACGGGGGAAGTTATAATTGAGTTTACACATTTTCGGTATTGTATTCAGTTGGCAATTATATTTCAAGAAGTAAATAACCGTCAACTAAAATGCGGGCGAAGCAAGGCGAGCACTGGTCAGCTAGTACCAAATATAAGAAGAGGACATGCCAACCATGGACTCACTTCTCGTTCTCAGATTCTTAAAAGAAACTAGTTTGGAGAGAGAGCTCTAAGGCGAACTATTCTCGCCAAGGCAAAGTAAGAGTGTATGACCTTCAAACACAATTTCGAAGGAATTGCAATGCGAAGGGAACTCTAACGAGGGAACAAACCTCTCCACGGTATTAGCAGGGGCACAATAGACCACTAGGTCGCAGTGCAAAATAACCCTATACAATAATAATAATACAGTCGTTGAAGGTCATATGGATGGCGTCCGCGACTTCCTACCATAAGGCATCCTTCGGCAGTTTATATTCTGCGCATCCAGCAACCTTAACGGAGCAACGAAGTTGCGCGAATGGCTAAACCCTGCGTAGAAAAGGGTGAATTCCTTTTAGCCCGCAAAGATTTAGTTTTTGAGAATTTGAGAAGGTAATAGTTAAAAATTTGCTAGGGCTTTGTTTGGTATGCCATCCAATCCATGTCAGCAATTATTTAGGAGGAGTTCCTTAGATCTATTGGAGAAATGGTCTCTTTAAGGAAAAGCTTCTCCTAGTGCTACACAGAGCTACACACTCACATAGTATGTGTTCTGCGGTTTCGTCCTCTTCTAGGCAGAGGCGGCAGGTGATATCCTCTGAAATTCTCATTTTGTTAAGGTAGTAGAGAAGTTAACAGTGACCGGTAAGGAAGCTCACAAGCCTTCTTATGTCATTTCTGCCGTATTTTAGGATATCAAGTGCCTGTCTTTGGAAGGGTTGGACAGCTCTTTTAGCCTGCCTGAGACCTTGGCAGTTATTCCAGTGGGAGATGCACATGTTGCGTTCCCAAATGTTTAGGGTAACACTTGGGAACGAACACTCACTCACACACTAATAGATATGGCCACAGTAACACATTGAAATATCAGTTTTCTATCTGACTGAACGCGTTTTTTAAACTTTAAAGGGCATTATTATAACTTGTTCCTTTTATTCCATGTTATTGCAATAAGCTCTTCAATTGATCACTTATTTTCGAAGTATGTAGGCTAATCGATCGAATAACACGTTATACCCGCAGAAAGTTTCCCAAATATTGTTTTCCAGCTACTGAATAGAAAATACTTAAGAGAACTAAAGCACATACAAGAATGGTTTCAAACCGTCTTTAACGAATCGTATGTTATGTACCCTATATCTTTTGATTTAACCACGATCTATTTGAGTATGCGTGAAGTTGTGAACCACGTAATAATAAACTGGGCGTGGAGTTGTGAAATGAAAGCTTGATTTTCAAGAATTCATTTATGTCAATTTTTTATCAAAACACCTCCAAAAGGAAGGCGAGAACCTACACAATACCATATATGGATGGATTATCGAAGAGATCAATATATTTAAAATATAAAAATTTGGCTAAGTATTTTTTTTTTTTTTTTAAGTGGCTAAAAATGATAAGACAGGGACGAAAAATGAAAGCCGTGGTCCCTATTTGCCGCACTGATTAATACACACAAGCAATTTGGCTGCCCAGATTCTACAAAAAGAACTGAACTATGAACTTACGAGTATATTAATTGCATATGAGTATGCATCAGGTTTTATAGCTATTTTTGCTATGATCCAAAGTCGTCGTCTTTTTTAAAATAAGTGAGAAAAAGTATTGAATGATGAACTGAAATTCTTTCTTGAAGTTCTTACAGCTATTTCCGCGTGATTCCCGATCACGCTGATTCTGTACCATCATGAATTTACATATGTTAATATTTTGATAGATTAATAGCTATTAGTTATTTCCGAAGCTATATAAATACACCCTCTAAAATCTACCACTCGCAGAGTGGTTAATATGCGGTCGTATGTAAATTAGGAGGGAAAGATAAAACGTGTTGCTAATAAAATCGATCGGATACATAGCTTTTACCATCTACGGTCAAATTTGTTTGTATACTGCAGTTGGAAACGGCTATAATTTCACAAAAAGTGAGTATGCTAATGAATGAGTATTTGTCGATCAGAATCAATGAATGGGTCTAATCTTATTATGGGTCAATCAAAAATCTATTCTTTAGACGGGAATATATTTTCCAATTCCGGTTACTTAAAAGCGGAGTAGCTCCGCGATGTCTCATAAGACCACAAAAAGATATATAGTATACCTATATATAGGTATACTGAATAAAGAACACGACTGTTGCACGTATTTGTACTTGTCGACAGTTTGTGAAAACATCTTTACAAAAACTAAATAAAAAATAACTTGGTATGCAGTATCATTTCGTGTGTCATAGGAGTATATTACGCAGGCATTTTTTATTACAATCGACTGAGAAAAAGCAAAGAAATAAAAAAAAATTTCTTAAGTGGATTAAGAAGGAAAGTATCGGTATAGCGGCAAAAATGGGTTTAGCGATAAACGAGGGCAAAACCAAGTATATGCTGTCAACAAGAAGGGACAGCCAACACCGACGAATTGAACAGAACGTCATAGTGGGAAGCTATAACTTCGAGGTAGTAAGGGACTCGAAAAACAACATCAGCACAGAAATCAAGCGAAGAATAACTCTTGCCAATCGCTGTTTGTTTGGGCTTATAAGGCAATTCAACAGTAAAGCCCTATCTCGAACAACTAAGGAGATTCTGTATAAGACCCTGATCATCCCAGTCCTGCTTTACGGCGCTGAAACATGGACTTTATTAAAAGAGGATGAAGATATCCTTGGTCGCTTCGAGGGAAAAATTATTCGTAAGATTTTCGGTCCCGTTTGCGTTGACAGGTTTTGGAAGAGAAGATTCAATCACGAACTATACGAGCTGTACAGCGACGTCGACCTAGTCAAAAAACTGCGTATTGGACGTCTAAGATGGCTAAGACATGTAGAGCGAATGGACACCAACGCTCCGGCCCGCAAAGTCTTCGAATCTAACCCCGAGGAGCGACGCAGTAGAGGGAATCATCGCCGTAAGTGGCGCGCACAAGTTTAAGGGGACCTCGACCAACTTGGAGTGCGTAACTGGAGGCAATTAGCTAAAGACCGAGCTAAATGGAGAGGCTTGTTGGTTGAGGCCCAGGTTCACCCCGAACTGTAGCGCCACCTTAGTAGTAGTATCGGTATACGATATTCTAGTTAAAAATCAGGTATACCATCTGATTGCATATAAACATGTTATCGTACTTCTATTTGATTTGAAATCTTAACAAAATCGTTGGAACCGTTTTCGAAAAAAAGAGTGGCGTCCAGATAACTGGGGAGATTTTTGTGATTCTTAGCCTTTGCTTCTAATTCACAGTATTTTTTTTTTCAAAAGAGGCCAGACATTATCAAGGCAACGTTGCAAACGTGTCTGGAAGAAGAAGTTTCCCCGAGCTTTGGAAATTACAACACCTGGTTCTACGGCCTAAAGGAAAGAACCCACCCGGAGGACTTTCCTCATATCGCCCAATATGCGCCCTCGATACAATGGGAAAAATCCTGGAGTGCATCATCTACGAGAGACTTCTTGCGGTAGCAGAAGAGAAAGATGCACTGTCCGACCTCCAGTTCGGATTTAGAAAATCTTGCTCAACGGTAGACGCCATAAAGATGGTAGTTGACATCTCAGCCGAAGTAATACAAAGAGAAAGATGGCATTTTGGACCTAAGGAATACTGCGCGGTCGTTCATAAGGAGGACATTAGTCAGAATGGGCACGCCATACTACCTGCGAAAAATAGTGGCAAACTGTCTGACTAATAGAAAGCTAAGGTATGAAACCGGCGAGGGCTTGAAATACTACAGCGTGTCTGTGGATGTTCCACAAGGTTCTGTACTCGGCTCCCTTCTGTGGAATATCATGTACGATGGAGTTCTGCGACTATCTCTGCCGCAATGAGTAAAAATTATTGGATTCGCTGATGATATCGCTGTCGTAACCGTTACCAAATATATCCATGAGATAGAGACGGTGACGTTCGAAAATGTTACCAAAAGGTAAAAAGAACATGCCAGGGTTTCAAAGCCAGAACAGAAACCTGCAGGGACGAAAATGGCAACGTAGTAGTAGAATCGCAGTCGGTGCTGAGGATATGGAAGGAACATTTCTGCAGACTGTTAAACGGCGATGATGATCAATATTCTGCTGTCAGGCAGAATGGGCCATTCAACAGTGACGATGGCAGTCAAGATTCCCGTCAACCCGATCAGAATGAAGTGAGAATAGCGATATCTAAACTCAAATCCAACAAAGCTGCTGGAGCAAACGGCCTTGCCGCTGAAATTTTCAAGGCGAGAGGAGATGAGTTGGTAAGGAGCATGCACCAGCTCATCTGTAAAATCTGGTCGGACGAAAGTATGCCCGATGAATGGAACCTCAGCATCATTTGGCCGATCTTAAAGAAAGGAGACCCTCTAAACTGCGCCAATTACAGAGGTATGAGTCTCCTCAACATCGCATATAAGATCATGTTTGCCGTATTATGTGAACGCCTAAAACCGATCGTCAGCAACCTGATAGGTCCTTATTAGTGCGGTTTCAGGCCGGGAAAGTCCACCATTGACCAAATATTCACACTACGGCAGATCTTGGAAAAAAGGAAAGGTCTTAGACAAGGCGACGCGCTCTCATGCGATCTCTTTAACAAAGTACTGGAGAGAACTGTACGAAACTCACAAACCAACACCGGAGGTACAATCTTTTACAAGTCTGTACAACTACTCGCTTATGCCGATGACATTGACATAATCGTAAGTGTTCAACGGCGTATTCGACCACTGTAATTTAATGTTCACTGTAACCAAAGAATTCTACGGAATAAAAGATTACCGTCTGTGTTGTGACGTTATAAAATCTATTGTGTATTTTGCTCTCTTGATTAACCTTTTATATAAATGTAACATTTTATATGTCAATTTACAAGTGTGTGTATGTGTTGGGAAATTATTTTATACAATTCAAAAACATAGAAATTACTTTACACTTCAACAGTGACACACTTTGTGGTATTACCACATCAAGTCGAACATTCTCCGCCCCCGGTGAACGAAGTTCTCAGCTTTTTAACGCCGACTAGTACGTCACAGGATGAAATCTCGCTTCGCCGTACTGCTTCCTCGATGACTCGAACGTAAGCGTAAGCTCCTACACGGAATTCCATATGCTGCCTCATATCGACCCTAGTGATAAATTTCATGTCTCACTTCGTCTCACATGTAAAGACATATATCATTAGTGAACATATAAAAAATGGAACATGGAAATTCTAATGAGGACAACGTAAACAAATGGACGACACAAAACAGAGACAAATATCACTGTCCCTGTCGTGCTACTGGTGAGTAATGTATCGATGCTCTTCTTCGCGGTTACTCCAATTTCAGTAATCATTGGGCATCCCTCCATTCACAGATCGTTGTTGCTGTGTAGTGTTGTTCGGTTCGGTGGTGTTTTTTTTTTGGTTTTTATTAATTGTTGTGTCTGCTGTCGCCGATGGATCTCCGGATTGCAGGTAAGTGTTTTTAGATCCATATTTATAAGTTTATTTATTGTGATTACAGAAATTTTCTGGGGTTTGTGTGTGTGTCTATTTCATTGGTTTTTCGCGGCGTGTGTATAGTTTTCGCGGTCGGTGTGTGCACGTGTGTGTATGTGGTATAGGGTGGATCGACGCGCGCGAGTTTCGTAATACCGATTGAGTTCCGTGATAGGATATTTTAAATTGATTTTTAGTTTAATGTGAGTTTTTAATGTGCAGTGCAATATAATAAAATTTGAATTATTTGATCTATTGATATGTGAAGTGTATATGTGATGTAAAGGTGAGGTTTCGTGTGAATTGGCTATTGTTTTGAGTGTTTAAAATGGTGAATTAGTGGACTGTTATGGTGTTGTGTTGTGAAGAATTTTTAGGAAATTTATTTACAGTGTTGTGTTGTGTAGTGTTGATTTAAAAATGAAGTTGGTTTAAAGTGTTGTGTTGTGTTGATAACGAGTAAAATTAGTTTAAAGTGTTGTGTTGTGTTGAGTTAAATAAGGATTGAAATTACTTGAGAGTGTTGTGTTGTGTTGAGTTGAATTGAGTTTGTATTAAAATGTTGTATTGTAAATGAAAGTAAGTGTTGTGTTGAATTTTACTAAGTGTTTGTGTTGTGTTGTATTATGTATGAAATAAATATTTTTGTAGAACATGCTGTGTTGTTTGATTAGTTGGGCGAATAGATGTAATTGTTTCATTCTGAATTTGTTGTGTGTTTTCGTATGGTTGGCAAATGTCTGCATTTTAAGTTGGTGTCGTATCTAGCGTTCGGTTGCTGGGTAGAGGACAGATTTTGGAGATTGGCCTTTTTAAGATGGTGTTGTTCTTTTGAGCGTTACCACGCGCACTAAATCGTCCGGTCCGGGGTGTAGGTCGGTGACGCGTGCTAGGCTCCATTTTAGTGGTGGTAGCCGTTCGTCCTTGATGAGGACGAGATCACCTTCCTGCACTGTTGTCTGAGCAGCTTTCATCCACTTCGGACGTTGTTGCAGCTTGGCCAGATATTCATTGCTCCACTGTTTCCAAAAAGACTGGTGAAGCGTTTGAACTCTCTTCCAATGGTCGATGTGGGAAATTTTGTCGAGTTGGTACTCTGGCTGAGGTGGAGCGAGCAACGGTTCTCCCACGAGGAAATGTCCAGGCGTGATGATTTCGAGGTCGTTGACATCGTCTGATTGGGGACACAAGGGCCTTGAGTTCAGGCACGCTTCTATTTGTGTAAGAAGGGTGTAGAGCTCCTCGAAAGTCAGACACTGGTTTCCGGCCACACGTCTGAGATGGTACTTCACTGACTTCACTCCCGCTTCCCATAATCCACCAAAGTGAGGGGAAGCCGGTGGAATGAACCTCCATCTAGTTCCTTCGTTGGCCAACAGCTCTGCTACATTCTTCCAATCGACCTTTGCCTCTCTCAGTTGTCGCTGTAACTCGCCATCTCCTCCGACAAAATTTCTCCCACAGTCACTGAAGAGTTCTCTGCACAGTCCCCTTCGCGCCACGAATCGACGGAACGCTGCCAAAAATGCGTGGGTGGTCATGTCACCAACCAGTTCAATGTGGACTGCCTTTGTCGCCATACATATAAATATCGCGAAGTATCCTTTGAGGATTTTCGCGTTGCGCCCTTTCCAGGTCTTGACATCGATGGGGCCGGCGTAGTCCACTCCGGCAAATGTGAAAGGCCTAGAAATACTTGTTCTTGCGGTGGGGAGGTTGCCCATTAATTGCTGCAACGGTTTTGCCCTGAACCTGTAGCAAATGGTACAGCCATGTATTGCCTTCTTTGCAGTATTCTTCAAATTAAACATCCAATATCGTTGACGTATAAAGGAAATTACCTTTTGGATCCCTCCGTGTAACGTTTTTTGATGAGCGTCGTGTATCACTAGCGTTGAAAACCGGTGATTGTATTTCAGCAATACGGGATGTTTTTTATTGAAAGGCAACTGTGCATTGGCCAACCTTCCCCCCACTCGCAATATGTTTTTCTCATCGCGAAATGGGTTGAGAGTGTTGTATCCTTTGGTGTTGTTTTCTCCGTCTTCCGCAAACATTTCCTGCTGAACAATGCTCACAATGCGTGTGAGCGCTTCCTCCAGTTCTTCTGGTGACAGAACCCCTGATACCCCCCTAAGTACTCCTGTGTTGCGTCGAAAACGTAAGCAATAGGCGACTAATCTTACTGCTCTGGATAAGGTGGGACACTTGACCAAGAGTTCGTTTACCAGACTATTACCCTTTTCTCGTAGCGCGGCGCAATGCACCTTAACTGCACGTGCTTCCTGCTGAGTTTCCAGACATGGCGGTTGTTCGGGGAATGGCGCATCCCATTGATGCCTTAAAAACGCTGGACCTTGCCACCACAACTCGTTCTGGATGATTTTGGATGGGAGGAGACCTCGAGATGCTAAATCCGCTGGGTTTAACTCTGATGGAATGTGCTTCCACAAGGCACTGCCAGTCAGTTTTTGCACCTGTGACACTCGGTTGCCGATGAACGTCTTCCATTTGGACGGTGGTGCCTTTATCCAGCAGAGCGTGATTACGGAATCGGTCCACGCCCAAACATCAACAGCTTCCAACTTCAGCACCTGTGTTGTTTCGTGTAGCAGCTTCGCCAGTAGAACTGCTCCGCATAGTTCCAAATGAGGCAAAGTGATGGTATCCAACGGGGCTACCTTAGTCTTGGACATCAGCAAGTTCATGTGCACCTGTTCGTCTTGGTCTTGGACACGCAAATAGACCGCTGCTGCGTACGCCTTCTCGGATGCATCGCTGAACCCGTGGATTTCAACCTTCCTGGTGTGTTTGTTGGTGTTTATCCACCGAGGAATCTCCAGCTTTCCCAGTGATGGCAAGTCGTCACGAAACGCGATCCATTCCTGCTGCAGATCTGACGGTATTGGTTTATCCCAATCTAGACCTCTCCCCCATAGTTGCTGCATGAGGATCTTCGCCTTGATCGTACATGGTGAAATCCAGCCCATTGGATCAAACAACTTAGAGATGGAAGACAAGATGGACCGCTTTGTAACATTATCGTCACAGAAACCTGTTACCTGGAACGAAAAGACATCTGCGTTTGGTTGCCACTTTATCCCTAAGGTTTTGATGCTGCTCTTGTCTTCAAATGGAATGGAGAAATTGAGTTCCCGATGCTCAGGCGGAATGTGTTGCAAAACCTCCTCCGAGTTACTCACGAACTTTCGGAGATGGAAACCAGCTGTGGCCAGGAGATCGCTTACAGCTTTTAGTTTGTGTTGGGCTTCCTGTACAGTGTCTCCCCCCGTAATGACATCGTCGACATAAGTTTCCTCTTTGATGATGGCTGTGGCGAGTGGAAATTTGGATGCCTCGTCGACTGCCAGCTTCTGTAGGACCCTGATGGCCAGGAACGGTGCTGATGCTGTCCCAAATGTTACCGTTTCCAGTCGATAAGTCTTCAACTCCTGGCTGGGATGATCTCTCCAGAAGATCAGCTGGTAGTTCGCATCAGGGACGCCGACTCGGATTTGACGGTACATCTTTTCCACATCACCAGTAAAGGTAAACTTATATTTACGCCACCTTAATATAATGTCAATTACGTTGGTCTGTACCTTAGGGCCCACCATCAACATGTCATTCAAGGAAGAGCCAAAAAGGGGTTTGCACGTTGCGTCGAAAACGACTCGCAACTTCGTGGTGGTACTGGATTCCTTGATGACGGCGTGATGGGGAATAAAAAAATGGTATGGAGTTCGAAGGATTTCATGTGACTGCTCCATTTCAGTCATATGTCCTAGTTGGAGATACTCTGACATGCATTTTGAGTACTCTTTGTGTTGGGTTGGGTTGTTTTGAAGCCGCTTCTCCACCTGCATGAACCGTCTGACCGCACCTTCCCGTGTTGGTCCCATACTGGGATATTTTCCGCCTTTGAATGGCAGACAGACTTGGTATCGGCCATCAGGTAAGCGCTTCGTGTGTTGGTTGAAGTGTTCCTCACAGATTTTATCCTCTTCTTCTTCTGTTTTTTCGTAGGGCTCCTCTTCTATCTCCCAGAACCTCCGAAGAGTCGCATCGAGATCCAGCTGTGAACCTTGCGCGGTGTTTCCAACGGCACCTTGCCTAACAGGATCCAGCCTAATCGTGTCTTTTGTGCTATTGGTCCTAAGCACTCAGATCCTCTCACCACGTCTCCCAGCATGATGTCAGGATAGACGTCGCTACCAAGGAGCAGGTCTACCTTCGCCGGTAGATGGAACGTTGGATCAGCCAGCTGCAACCCGTTAAGGTAAGGCCATTTGTCGACGTTAATTTTGTGGGCCGGAAGAAGCCCAGTCAGGGATTTAAAAACGAGGGCTCGCATTTGACCTGCGAAATTGGAGGTCAAAGATCGGATCTCCAGATCGACGATCTTTTGTGTAGCTCCACTGCTGACCCTCCCCAACCCATTAACTTCGACGAACGTCCTCTTGGCCTTTAAACACAGCCTCTGCACCGCTGTCTCCGTGATAAAGGATGCCTCTGATCCAGGATCGATCAAGGCCCGTAAGGTTAAAGAACCTCCACCCGTCGACCCTACTCTCACTAAGGCTGTGGCCAGCAAGACTTTGGCATCTGTATGGACGTGGAATGTGTTGACGTTAGGATGATTTGCGGATGAGTGTGAGCTCTGCGATGGTTGGAACTCTGCAGCAGTGGGGTTAACCGTCGAAACCTGGTATGTGTGGCTGTGTGTGTGTGGATGAGTGTTGGCGAATTGGGTCGAACTTCGTTGAACGGTGTTGGGTTGTGTTGGTGTGGTGTGTGGCGCTGGTGTTACGGAATGGTGTTGGTACGGGTTGTGGGAATTGTCATGCAGCAATGAGTGGTGGCGCTGTTTGCAGTAATAGCAACACTTTGGACTGGGGCACCTCTGCTTGAAGTGGCTGTATGCAAGACAATTCTCACAGACCTTCACATCATAGACGGAGTGTCTCCGTTGGCCAACATCCATTTGCAAAAACCTTTTGCAATCCCGTAACGCGTGTTGACCCTTATGACACACTCGACAGCTCACATCTCGACTCGGCACATCTCTGGCATGGAAGACTTGAGTTACCTTTCCTTTGCTAGAACTTGCGGGAGTTGTCTGCTGCTCGACCGCTTCTAAAGCCCTGAACCGCGTTCGTAGGAACTCAAAAAACTCTTCCAGCTTTGGTAACTCCTTCTTACTGCCTAGTTTTTCTACCCACAGCTGCTGAGTGACCTTCGCGATTTTCTGCAGCATCACGAAAATCATAATCGTGTCCCACTGATCAACCGGAACCCCTAAATTGGCTAGCGAGTGGAAAATTTCCTGCGATGTATCCAGGATGCGCTTGATGTTTGCTGCTGACTCGGTGTTGAATGGGGGCTGACCGAAGAACAAGTTAAGCTGCGTGTTGACTAACACCCTCTTATGGTCGTAGCGCTCCACCAGTATTTCCCAAGCCTTCTGGTAATTAGCCTTGTCGATGGCTAAGTGCTGCAGTAACCTTTCCGCTTCACCCTCAACGCTGGACTTGAGGTAGTGCAACTTCTGTACTTCGGAGAGGCCACTGTTGGTGTGCACGAGGCTAAGGAACATGTCATGAAATGACCTCCATGTTTCGTAACCGCCGGAAAAAATGGGCAAATTGATTTTTGGGAGCCTGACAGCGTCCTGCCTATGACTTTCCGGCTGTGCCGCCGATGAAGAAGACGTCGATCCTTTCGCTACTTTAGGAGCTTCCTTGGGCCTCAATTTGTCGATTGCATCCATCACGGCTGTCCTGTAGTCGACGTAAATCTCCAAAATGTCGTCATATGCCTGCGCTAATGCCTTCCTATCAACACCCTCCTCAATTTTTCCGGCGCCTACAATCTCCTCATTGTATTTCTCAGCCAGTTGCATGGACCTCTCGATCATATCCAAACGCGTTTGCAGATAATTAATTTTCTTCAACCTGCTAGCATCAGCCTTGCCGAAATTGTCGAAGTCTTGCTTAAAACGCGCAAGTAAGCTTAGTTGTAGATTCCCACAAGCCATTGTTTTATTTTATATATATGTATATATGTTTGCAGGGTATAAACAGATGCTAAAACTACTGGACTTACTTGTGTTCGGAACGTTGACGTTTCTCAAGGTGATAATGGATGGACTGGGTGCTCCTTTGGCTTCCTTCGCTGTTTCCTGCTTGCTGCACTTCCCGATGAAAATTGCTTCCGACGAAATGTATTTTCACGACGCGGGAAAAATGTATTTGTAAATTATTAATTTTTATTTATTTTTTTTTTTAAATTAAATATGTGTTTGACATATGCTGTTTGTAACACACACGTTTGTAAAAACAAAAAAAAAAATGTTTAAAAAATACACCGCGTATGAATTTAATTCTAATTCAAAATTTGTAATTTTTTTTTTTGACGAGTGTACCACACTTTTGTTGCACCACACACTATTGTTTACTTTTTGTTTTTATTGTTTGTAATGTAATTTACGGCTCGAAGGACCAAAATGTTCAACGTCGTATTCGACCACTGTAATTTAATGTTCACTGTAACCAAAGAATTCTACGGAATAAAAGATTATCGTCTGTGTTGTGACGTTATAAAATCTATTGTGTATTTTACTTACTTACTTATGTCCTTTAACCCCTCGGGGGGCATAGGGCGTCAACCACGCCTGCGCGCCATCGTGTTCGGAGTTCTGCAACGCGTTTGAGCTGCCTCCAACTCATTCCTAAAGAGCTCGATTCCTCCTCAACTGTTCTGCGCCACGTTTGCCTAGGGAGTCCCGCTATTCTGCCTGCCTGGGTGAGCGGATTCCACTGCATAGCGTATTTCGCAATGGAGTTGTCTTCGCGCCGTAGGGTGTGTCCAATCCATTGCCACTTTCTTCTTCGTATAGTAATGCTTATAGGTTCTTGGCCCGTTCTCAGATAAAGCTGTTCGTTGGAGATGCGGTTCGGCCAAAAAATCCTCAAGATGATTCTTAAGCATTTGTTTACGAAGACTTGCAGCTTCCGTGTGTTAATGGTGTCCACCTTCCAGGTACTGCACCCATAAAGCAGCACTGATTCTACGTTGGAGCGGAACAGTCGTAGCTTGGTTCTCAAGCTAATAACATTGCTTCTCCAGATTTTGGACAGCATTCCGAACGCAGCTTTAGCCTTCCCGATTCTGCTGCACACATCCAGTTCGGTGCCACCGCGATTAGCCGAGACGACACTTCCTAAATATAGAAAGTTATCAACTTTCTCGACTTGCTTTCCGGCAATGTTAAGTTGAGCGCGGGTATTGGAAGTACTCAGGGCTTTTGTTTTGGCTGTGTTTATTTTTAGCCCCACTTTGTTTGCCTCAGCTTCTAGATTTTGGGCCATCAAATGAAGATCCATTATCCGATGTGAAAGTAGACAAACATCGTCAGCGTAATCTAGGTGTTTAAGGTAAGATGTCATAGTCCAACGAATTCCAGAATTAGCTTCCGTCAATGCTGCACGGAGTACATCGCTGATAACCACCAAGAACAATAGTGGGGACAGTATGCACCCTTGACGTACTCCACTTTGGACTTCAAAGTCCTCCGACACCTTACCATTGTGCACGACGTGACACTTGCCGCCCTCATATGTAGCCTTGATAATAGCTAAAAGCTTTTCTGGAATGCCTCTCCTGCGCAAAGCCAGCCAGATAGCATCTCGATTCAAGCTGTCGAAAGCCTTCTCGAAGTCGATAAACAGTAAATGTAGCGGAGACCTATACTCAACGCATTGTTCGATTATGATCCGTAAGGTGTTTATGTGGTCGATGCAGGAGGATCCAGCGCGAAAGCCTGCCTGTTCGACATCGAGAGTTGAATCTAAATGATCTTTAATTCGTTCTAGAATTATTCTAGCTATTATTTTGGCTACAGCTGGAAGAACACATATACCTCTCCAGTTACCGCACTCCATCAAGTTACCCTTCTTTGGAAGCTTAATGATCATCCCCCTTTTCCACTCCTGTGGAAATTGTTCACTATCCCAAGCTCTCCGTATTAGCGGATGCAGCAAATCTGTCATTTGGCGCAACCAAAAAAAAAAAAAAAAACCGGATTAACTAACGCTAATAAATACCCAAATACCTATACACAATACAGACACGTACGTTCGACACATTCATGCATATACATATTCCCAAAACAGACAGCTACGGCGGAAATCCCCTCATGACCACTGACTAACGGCAGTACCGTGGAGAAAAGGGGTTGGAGGCGGACGCGGTTTTAGTTAGGGTTAAAGTCCCACACTCCGGCTTTCGATGCTACCCACCTTTCTTACAAAAAAAAAAAAAAAAAGCTTTCACAATTGATCTGGCATACTTTATACATTTCATAAGAAATGAATTAATGCTGGCTGACATCGAGATTTGAACCAGTAACCATTAGCGTGGCAAGTGACCGTTACCACTACACCATCACCAGCCCAAATATGATATAAAGTTAGAAGTAAGTCTGTGCCACTGTACAGGCTGCATACCCAACATAGTCATTGAATTATCATCCCTAATACGAGTAATATAAAAGAAAGTGAATATTTCTTTGCAAGGACCTACACACCAAACGACTGAAAGGATTTTAATAATTAATTTTTGTTTGCTGATTAGGTTTTGATAAGGAGCAGGTTTATGCGTACAAAAATATTTGATTTTGATTCTAAAAGACCAAGAAATTCAATAATTAGACTTTGAACTCAAAAAAAGTAAACTTTTCCTTCTTCTATTTCAATGAAACTAAGTTCAGTTTTTAGAGCACTAAAATACGCATCTTCTAAGTCTAAAATCATATTTCTACGTGCTCTAAAAGCTGAGCAATATTAATAATATCTTCGAAATTTTTTTTTTTTTAATTTCTCAGTTGACCTAGAAGTGCAGAGATGTGAGTCGTATTCATGTAATCGTGTTTTATATTTGAGTGCAATTTAAATGTGCCAGGCAGGCGAAGCAAGGCGAGCACGGGATAGTTAGTATAATATAAGGTTAGAAGAAAGTTTGTGCCGCTGTACAGACTGCATACCTATCATAGTCATTGAATTATCATATATAGAAATAACTAGAGATGGGCAAAAAATCACCACCTTTGAATTATTCACTGTGAATGCAAATTAACATTCGCAGCCTGTGAACGACTTAAAAATATACTGTGAATGTTTGAATAAAGCATTTGTAACAATCGATTCACAGCTTACGTTGTGAAGTGCAATGTTAGCGAATGATAAACCACATTGTTTATACACTAAATGTGAATATGAATAAGGGAGGAATTCGTTTATCACATCACATCTATGTATTTACAACAAACGACTCACAGCTAGCGTCGTGATGTATATGGCAGCGAATGATGAACAATATTGTGGATACATTAAATGTGAATGTGAATAAGGGGGAAATAGCCTATGTATTCACAACAAATGATTCACAGCTAGTTTTATTTCGAATTTTACAAAATGTCAATATTATGACCGTTAGTAATCGAATTGACCACTTTTAATTCTCGTTTCAAAATTTCCTTAGAATGGAAATCAAGTGTTTCAGTGCATTCACAAAGGTTTCGATTTAGCGCTTCACAAGTTTCTATCACTTAAAAAAACTGAGCGTTCTCAATTCTGTCTGATCTCTTTTATAGCAATTTCACATTGTGCACTTCACATTTATCAATATATTTTAAATAATCAATTACATCTGCTAGTTGACTTTGCGGCGGGATGAAACGTTATCGCGGTTCCTAAGTCTTGATATTCACAAGGGGACATGGCTCTCTTTTGATCGAAAAACCGTCAACCAAATTCATCACGTTGCAATCGACGCAAGCACTCTTCCAATATTCTGAGTGTGCAGGCTTTCAGAGGAGTCAACGTGGACTTGGATCACTACCTCGTTGTAGCCGACTATCCAGAACAGAGCGACGTTGACTATTATTCTGCAGTCAGGCAGAATAAGCGATTCAACAGTGACGATGCTAGTCAACCGATCAGAATGAAGTGAGTATAGCGATATCTAAATTTAAACCCAACAAAGTTGCTGAAGCCGACGGCCTTTATCGTATAGATACTGCGACCACAAATATCTATTGTGCCAGGGGCCTACTCGATAATTACTGCTGCGGAGGAGGTCTGTTGGAGATATGATATCTCTAAGGAGAATGCTTCTCCCAATTCTACACAGAGCTACACACTCGCATAGTATGTGTTATGCGGTTTCGTCCTCTTCTAGGCAGATGACATCCCCCGGGATTCTCATTTTGTTGAAGTGGTGTTGTAATCTACAGTGACCGGTAAGAAAGCTCTAATGTCATTTCTGATGTATTTAAAGATATCACCTGTTTTTTTTTTTGGAAGGATTGGGCAGCTCTTTGAGCTTGTCGGTGAGTATGTGGATGGCGACACTTTTGATGGCTGAGTGCAAGTTTATACTAACTCAAGTCAAGTCTCGAAAACATAAGGCTCGGCCTGGAAAACACTGGGACTCTTTCCAAGTGGTTGGGTCCATACACTCCCACCAAATTCTGAATCCATTTTTGATCCATCCAACACACGATTCCTTTTGGATCAAGCAATGGTCCACCATTATTACATGTATCACGGCTTGCGATCTCAATCTCAAAACTTCTGCCAAAGTAGAGTGATTTAGTCGTACAGTCAGAAATCGAAGTGAGTCCGATTATGGCCACTATGGCTGTTGTGCGAAAGGTATGCATAGTACCTGTGATTTCGAAGCAAGCTTATCTTTGTAGTTTGTTGAGTTTGTTGATGGTTGCGAATTCCTTAGTTTTTGTCCACCAGTCAATGGACACGTATGTAAGGATGGATCTAACCACCATGGCATATATAACCAAAATATGATCTTTGGGAACACACCTCAGGTTTTGTAATACATGCGGTAACAAGCCCACATGGCAGTGGTTACCTTGATAATTTTATATTTAAAATGGGAGGCGCAGTTAAGTTTTTTTCCCAGAAGGATTCCTAGATATTTTACCTAATGGGAAAAACAAGTGGTTGCACCATTTAGAGTCACTGAACCAAGGTTTAGTGTTCTTCTTCTTGCGAATGGTACAACGACTATTTTGCATGAGTTGACCCACATTGTCTTCATGTTTTCGGCGAGAGAGTGCCGCCTTGGAAGCAGCCTTTAGCTGCGATGTTATTATGCGGCTATCGAGCATAATCTGGTAGTAGGTTGATCGATTTTTCTGCAACTGATGGCACTAGTGATGGAGTCATAATCAGTGTTATCAAAAGCACCTTCTATGTCAAGGAATGCAAAAAGGGTGGTTTCTTTGGAGCGGTATGCTGATTTAATTTCTGTGGCAAGATAGTGAAGGGCGCCTTTTGTGGATTGACCTGTTTTGTATGCATATTGACTAGAGTGCAGAGGTAAAGTCTTTCTAAGAATGTCTAGCAGTCTTTTCATCGTTTTCAAGAAAAACGATATCAAGCTGATTGGATGGTCGAATTTGGTTAGCTCAATTGGTTTTTTACCTAGCTTAGGGATAAACACCATATTTACCTCCTGTGTTTTTGGAATATATCTCAGATTGAAGCTTGTTCTAATTAGAGCTACCAAAGCGGGAAATAACGTATTTGTTTGTATTTAACCCCACCAGAGATGTTAAATCTGATGTGCTGGTGAACAGATAAAGAGGGTTCATTTGACACGTGGCAATTGAAGCCGGAATTAGGAATAAAAAGGCTCGAGAGTGTGAGTTCAAGTTCCACTTCTCGAATAGAACTTATAAATGTTGGTTTGTTATCTTCATTACACACAGCTAGATTTCTACTTGTAATATAATCAAGAAGTAACTCATCCCTTTTATACCACATGATGAGATTTGGCATCGCATATAATGATCGGGCGCCAGTTACGACGGTGATATAGGTCCACAAATTTCTGCACAGCCACGGGCGGAACAGGCTCCGAGTCTCCAGGAATATCAACAATGCCGGCCACCAGGTCTCTACTGATAAAATCTGGGATGGGAAGAAAATTAATTTTAGAACTGATTAGACAGGCAGCCTAGGCATTAACTGCTTGATGCTTTTGTGGGATGGCTCCTTCTTACTGGTAGGCGTATTATCGCATATTTCTCGAGTTTGCCATCCCAACGAGAGTAGCCAACAAGCCTATCCCTCACAGTAGAAGCCGTCTTATTTATTAAGGTGGACACAAGTACCGCACCCGTCATATGAGAGACTAGCGTCGCAAGTCATCGGATTCTGCAATGTGACTACACTAGACACAAGTGTACCATATGTACCCACATTCAAGACCTCCGATTTAGAAGATGTAGACACAGCCGTACTACATTCCACAGTGTCTTGCGGTGCTGCGTCTTTAAGACAAGTGGCAGCATCTATCGCAACTCTTACAACAGTTTGTAGAGGTCTTCTTTCAGCTCAGGCCATATCTGTGCTCGTCAGAATCAGCCTAATTCTGCCAAAACAGTATGCCATATTGCCTTTTAGCATCTTTAGGTGATCCATCCGTAACACCAGGTACCAGCTGAACAAGATCCTTCTCGGTGGTCCTATGTACCGTCCTCCAGTTCCTCATAATACCCTCCAGATCGGTATTACGAGCATCTGTTTTTATGGGCTAAGAAGGCAATTGAGTAACAAAGCCCTATCTCGAACTACTAAGGTAACTCTGTATAAGATACTTATCATCACAGTCCTGCTGTATGGCATGCACTTTGTCAAAATCGAATGAGGATGCCCTTGATTACTTTGAGAGAAAAGTTGTCCGTGTGATCTTTGGTCCGGTCTGCATAGACGGCGAGTGGAGGAGAAGGTACAATGCCTAACTATATGGCCTAACAATGACATCGACTAAAGCGGAAGAGTTCACAGACAGCGGCTAAGATGACTGGGTCATGTAAAGCGGATGGAGCCCAACGTTCCAGAAAATCTTCGAATCCACCCCGGACGGGCGATGCTGTAGGAAACGACTTCGTAGTTGGTGGCGCAAATAAGTGGACGAAGGCCTCAACCAACTTAGCATGCGCAACTGGAGGCAGTTGGATCGTAACCGGGCTGGCTGCAGAGTTTGCTGGTTGAAGCTCAGGTCCAGCCCGGGCTGTAGCGCCACCTAAGTAACTAAGTAATTGCATTTGCTTTTTTCTTGTAATTTTCGTTTTAACAAATATTGGTGTGTTTTATTAGGTTTATGTACTTTAATTTGATCAAGAGCATCTGGTAGGACTGATCTACCAGTGTTTTATCAATTACATTTCCTTTACTTCCAATAAAAATGAAGGTGAGTTGTCACTTTTGTTTTGTGTGTTTATTCATGTCTACACGCGTGTTAATTGCTGTTTTTTCTTCCTTCATTATAACTTTATATTCCACAAAAAAAAAGGGAAAAAAAATATTGAAAAAGATATTTAATATATACGAGTAGTCATATCATTATCATTATAATTGCATTGTAGCAATAATTGTATCGATCACAGTATACCAACCCAAATTTGCGCCCATAAAATGTCTATAAAGAACAGCCTTTATTTTCCGCAACATTTCCGTTTAAATTATTCAAATGAAATCTCAATTATTCATGTTCATTTGACAAGTGCTGCCAGATTTTGAATTCAGTTAAAGTCACGTCCACTTCAAATACTCTTCAAGTACCTATCTATTTTAGGATTGTTGCCATGACATATTGTAACCTTGAGCGCGCCCTCTGTCCCATAAGAGTCTTGAACGAACCACAGAAGCGTAGGAACTTCATAATTCCGCTCACTTAGTCGCCCTCAGATATTCACCCAAAAACTTAATTTATTTATATAGATTTTGGTTTACCCCCCATGCCTCTCGGTATCTAATCGTTATTCTCTCACGTACAGAGATATCGTACAGAACTGAAATTCAAAATGAAGCCAATATACTGCCCCCAAAACCGAAGCTAACCCTTTTAATATTTGATTTCCAGCAGACTCATCTTGCTTCTCATTCCTTGCGAACATAGCTTCAAAGCCAAAACAATATACAAACAAAAAAAAACAAAACACTCCAAAAGGATGGTGTAGCATTGGAAAAGTTTTCAAATCATCGTCTCTTATTTCCATTGGTAGTGCCCATGAAATATTCAATGCCACCTCGAGGAATGGGTCGTAAGGGTGACAACACGAGGTCAACAGCATCCCTGACACAATTTGCTTCGGTTCTGTTCTGTGGTTGAAATGGATGCTTGGATAGAGACAATTTTGATTTCTCGTGCTGTGGTGCCTAACAGGAGAGGAATCTCAGCTTTCACATTCATATGGATGTGGGGTCGATGCAAAATTATCAATTTGACAAAGGAAGAATGGGAGATATAAGAAAACACCGCAACAGCAACAAATTCCAATCTTGACCCCAGAAATTCAAGTGGCTCGGACATGAAGTGGCATTTAAGTTTTTTTCCCTTTTGTTTTTATAATCCTGAAATTCATAATATATTGAACTGGCTTGGTCCCGCATGTGTGAGACCACATAAAGGCCAAGTGCTGCTAGACAATGCGGGTGGGGATGGTGGATGTGGTTTTTTTTCTTTTTGTTCGTACCCCAAAGTATTCCGAGATGAAATGGAATTGCTCTGAAATGGAGTAATAGGAATTGGAATCTATTTTTTTTTCTTATCGTTTGAATAGAGCAATTTTTTCGTTCAATTTGCCATGGACATGAAGTGAAACTGAAAATCGTTATTGCTGACCAATAAGAATTGAAGTATGATTTTGAATCGTTTGCGGCTGTAGGTGCTGGAACTGATGTAAATATGCCATTGCAATTATTTAGCTTTCTTTTGGCACAGAAAGTACTAGTTGTAGTAATGGTTTCTGTAAATAATAGCTAGCACGTAAATATATTTCTCTTACCACCGGCTCTTTATGCAAACAAGTCCCTTTTTCTATTGTACTTACAGGAGTTGATTAAAAAATATGAAGTTTATATCAATTGAATGTATATAATATGTTATTTTGTAATATCTTAGGTTAAGTCCAAGGAGCTCTTTTTAACTAGGAACTACATTTGATCAAAAGCGACTTAAGTAGGCCTTGTAGAATCTCTTAAAATAAGTTAGCTAACTAACGAAAAAGTTGATCTAGCCCTTAGGTTAGGTTAAAGGGGTTAGCTGTAACGAATGAGTGCAGCCTGCCCCCTAGACTTGTGTAGTTCACAAACGAACTAGTTCAATAAAGAGCTCTGACAAGTGAGCTGAGTGAACTAGTTCATGTCATTTTTTTATTTTACACTGCAATATAACACTTCACCGGAATGTCAAATGACAGCTGGAAGAATGGCTGGAAGTTTGTATGAAAGGAAATTAATTTATTTGAACTAAATGAGCAAGAAGAACGAACTAGTTCAATACGAGAACCAACCGACTAACATCACACAATACCCAATTTCCTGAGCCCTGAACTATATTGAACTAAATGAACTAGAAGAACGAACTAGTTCAATAAGTAGATTTGAACTAAACTGAGCGCTCTCTGAACTGAACGAAAATGCAAAAGCCTACTACACTCGGATCTCAAACGGCTCAATTGGCTGAAGAACTGAAAAGTGAGGAAAAACAAAATGGCTAGATTTCTGTGTTAATGGAAGGCCTCCTCTGAACCACCTTGAAGAAGTTATTTGATGTAGCCCTTCCTTCACTAAAACATTTTTTGGGGCCATTCGTAATAGTTCAGATTTTATAACACCTCCTTCTTAGCTTTATTACTGCTTTATAGGAATTTACCAACCAAAGTAACTTAATTGGAGGCTTGCCACAGTGTTCTTCGACCAGACCCTGCACATTTACGAGTATAACGCTAAGACGCCACCTGACGATTATGCTTTTGATTAGCTACAGATTATATGTTTCCGGAAATATGTTTCCTTCGGTATTCCAAAGATGACTTGTGATTTCTTTAAACTCCACCTTTTACTTTCACATCTAGAATTGAACTGCCTGCTAACGTAGCTAACAGTATGATACTTATTTATATAAGTAAATACAAGCAAATGAACAAGAAAGAAGAGAATTATTCTTAATGGTGAGGTATCTAGGTCAATGAACTCATATTTATTCTGCTATTGATTTTCTGTGACTGTGTCGTACGCGCACTATTTCTCGTTAGATTCGATTTGAATTGATTTGATGTTTAGTTAATTGTATTGGCTTAACATAAAATAGCTTTAGTTCAATTATTGAAAATTTTCGAATTTACAAACGTACATGGCTTGGCCGAAATTTGCATCTATTTTTAGAAATTACAAAAGAGTAGAAATTAAATATTACAATTACAGTTGTTCTTAAGTCGTAATACGCATAAAAAAAAAATGTAATCTAATGTAGAGTGAGCCATCTTTTATGTCGATATATGAAGATTGAATAACTTAAAAAAAAACAACCGATTTCCATACATAAGGTATTTTATAACATTTAATTTGGTCCTTTACAATTTATTTGGACTAGTTTTTGAATAAAACATCAATCAAGTGGGCGCCTCTATCGACCAAAGCAAAATGTGCCCTTTTTGCTGCGTTTTCCATCAGATCTCGGGCGGTATATCGATGATTTCGGCACGAATGTTTGCCCTGAGCTCGTCAATGGTCTGAGGCTTGCTGGCGTCCACTTTGCTTTTCAAATCTTCTTCTTCTTCCTTTTATCAGCGAGGTTATGATCTGAAAATAAGGGATGACAACCCGCCCACTTCTCCGCATTTCTACTGATCCGCCTGTGGGGTTCGCCTTAAATAATCCGTATAGGAATCCGTACAGCTCTTACCCAAACATTTCCAGGATCAGTACCATGCACAGCAGTGGTAGTGCCTTTCCTTTTAGCAAGTATTATCATAATGATACAGTTTTGCAATATTACCATATTGCGATGGTGTTTGTTGTTTGACACGTGCATGCTCCTGTTTTGTTATTGTTTGTTTGATTTTTATTCTGTGACACCGGTGATCTTCCATACACACTTGTGGGAGGGTAATATATGTGTCGCTAAGCTCACTTGGGTGTAATATTGCCTAGATCTAATGTGTCCCCTTAGTCGCCTTTAACGACAAGCGCTAGCTGTTGTGGGGCGCTGCAGTGACATTCTTAACCCGTCCCTGCACGGGGCAGGGACTCTTCACTTGCAAGCTGTATTACGTATTTTATTACTAGTCGATTTATGTAAAGGGTGTCCCAACAAGAGCGGAAAACTTACATTTAAAATAAAACACCGTTTTTTTTTTTTAATAGGAAATACCGAAATTTCGATTTAATCATAAAGTCGATATGTGGCAATTTCGTATGGCACAACACAGACAAGGGCAAGGTGAAAAGTTCTCAGCCTGATGCAGAGATAGCGTTCCAATCAGGAAAAATGTATGTTTCCTGCCTGGGTGCACTTCTTGTTTCAACTTGTTCTCTCAAGTAGTTTGCTTACACGAATTTTTGCAGTAGTTTGTTTGTTTTTCGTTAAAATGGATAAACTTGAATATCGTGCGGTCATAAAATTCTTCGTTTTGGATGGGTTAACCCCTAAGGAAATTCATCCAAAGTTAACAAAAGTTTACGGAGACTCTGCTCCTTCCATGTCAACCGTTAAAAAGTGGGCAGCTGAATTTAAACGTGGTCGCACGTCTCTCGAAGATGACCCACGTGAAGAACGGCCAAAAACCGCAACCACACCCGAAACCATCGAAAAATTGCATGCTATCGTGTTGGACGATAGGCAAGTGAAGGTGAGTGAGATAGCTGAGGCTGTGTGTATATCGGAAGAGAGGGTGCGAAACATCTTACACAAAAACTTAGGGATGCGAAAGCTCTGCGCAAGATGGGTGCTGAATGCCGATCAAAAGCAAATGTGCAAACGATTTTCGCGGCAATCTTTGGACCGATTCAATAGGGATCCGACCGGATGAGACATGGGTACACCACTACACGCCAGAAATGAAACAGCAGTTGACGCAGTGGGTGGAAGCCAGTGGTTCAGCGCCAAAGAAAGCGAAGTCGATCGCATCTGCCAGAAAGGTCATGGCCAGTGTGTTTTGGGATGCGAAAGGGATCCTGTTAATTGATAACCTTGAGAAAGGCAGAACAATTACAGGCGAATATTACTCCAACCTTCTTGACCAGCTGGATGCCAAAACTCGCGAGAAGAGGCCTGGCTAGAAGAAGAAAAAAATCATCTTTCACCAGGACAATGCACCTGTACACAAGTGTGCGTTGGCGATGGGAAAACTCCGGGATTTGGGGTACGATTTGCTCCGCTATCCCCCCTATTCACCTGATTTGGCACCCTCAGACTTCCATCTGTTCCCAAACTTGAAGAAATTTGTTTCTGGGAAGCGCTTCGCATCTAATGCAGAAGTTGAGAGGGCCGTAGATGAATATTTTCACAGCCTTCCAGACTATTACTTCCGAGAAGGAATACTGATGTTGGAGAAAGGCTGGACTAAGTGTGCTGAAGTCAAGGGAGATTATGTAGAAAAATAAAATAATTTTTTAACTGAAAATCGCAGTCTTTCATTGTCAGGCCGAGAACTTTTCACCTTGCCCTCGTATGATGAAGACTTTCCTCGGCTTTTCTGACATATTTGCGTTCTTTTGACCAAATTTTTAACCGTGGTTTGGTATAAGTGTGACTGGATTTAATTGATACAGAATCTAATTTCCTCCTTTGAGGCTCGGGTGGTCGTGGGCTTGTTGACATATACTTTTGACTCCAAAAAAACAGCAGAGAAAGAAGTCCAAAGAAGTTAAAGTCCGCGATCTAAGCGACCAATTCTGGTCGCCCAAACGGGAGATTATACGACCAGGGACTCTTTCATGCAATAATGACATTATTTCATGTGAATGGTGGCAACGACACCGCCCTATTGGAACCACATGTCTTCAAGGTCTGTACCATCTGTTTAAGGTACAAAAAACTGGGTTATCTTTACTCGATACCGCTCTTGAAATATTCAATTCTTGACCATTATCCCGAATGGATATTTCCGGACTGTCGGGTACATCCTATCGAACAGCTGTGATTTATTTTTGCTGAACGACCCAAACGAATACGTGTCGTTGGTCTGATATCAGCAATCGATCACGTCTCCTCGAATTTTTGAATTATTCTTTTCGCAGTTGATGCACTTGGAACATTTTGATTAACAAAAATTCGACGCAATTTGCAACTCGTGACCGTCAGGCTTTTACCGTATTTGAAATAATATTGTTACGAACGAACTCAATATATCCCGGAGCCACCATCAATAGCACGCCTGCATCAATGTCCGATATCATCTCCGCATCCGAGGAAGTCCGCTACCAACGTTGCTAAAAGGAAGAAAGGCATGGGAAAAACTGTGCTCGGCATGTCATTTGCTGAACTTACCTAATGCTTTCGTCATTCTCAACTTCCACCCACCACCATTAACGGCTTCAAAACGACTCACTCTTCACCTTCTCGTTACGTTACCAGGCTGCCACAGATGACGATCGAGGAGCTGGAATGGCCGTCGCCGCGTGCGATAACCTACAACAGGTAACCGTGCGAGATGTCATGGGTCGTCGCTGAAATAAAAATATCCTCATAAACGGAAAACGCAGACTCCAGAGAACAACAAAATGATTACCGAAACCGCATAGTTGCCAGGAGAATCACCAATAGTGAATCACAAGGGAATCTGACGGCGATATTTGTCGATGAAATTCCTCCAACAACCGTGTTTGGCAGCTGCTCTCATGGCGATGTTAGCTGTGTTCGAAGCAAACAAATCAAAGGGAAATTCACGAGGAAACCGGAAAATGTGATGATTTTGGTGGTAAATGTGTGTGGGAGGTAAGATGGGCGTGGCAAATTTTGTCAAGATGGCGGACATGCGGAATTTTCCAGAACGATGACGATTGAGACTGGACGGCTGTTGGAAGTTAGCGATGGGTCTATAAAAACGGTACCCACTGCCGCTGCTAGGAGGTAAAGGAAAAAGTTGGTCAAGAAGCTCGGAGCAACGAGCAATCGGAAACAAATTGTTAACACTTGTTCTTTCAAATTAAAAAATATATCAAATAATATTGAATGATGGTCCAAATTTCCGTCCACCTGAGCAAAACGAAATGGGGATAGCAATATCCAAGCTGAAATCTAACAAGACTGCTGGACCTGACCGCTTACCGGCCGAACTTTTCAACGCAGCTGGTGATGAATGGGTAGAGTGCATACACCAACTCATCTCTAAGATTCGGTCAGACGAGTGTATGCCTGATGAGTGGAATCTCAGCATCGTTTGCCCGATGCACAAGAAAGGAGACCCCCTCAACTACGCCAATTATAAAGGCATCAGTCTCCTCAACATCGCATATAAAATTTTTTTCTGCGATATTGTGTAAACGCTTGAAACTTTCTATCAACAGCCTGATTGGCTCCTATCAGTGCGGTTTCATGCCAGAAAAGTCCACCATCGATCAAATCTTTACACTTCGGCAGATCCTGGAGATCCCGGCTGGTCAAACGGTAGTGCATGCGATCATATGAAAACACAAGCGTTTTCACTCAGCTGAGGCCTACCAACTCCTACTCTCAACCTCCACGCGGTGACAGCCGGGTGCCTAGTACCTTAATCCAAGAGATAGGTAACCAACCCCGTTTGGCGGATTCTTGGTGGCAGCAGATGAAAAAAGGGGGGAAGAGTGCTTTTTTTCACTAGAGCACTTCTTCCTGTTCCAGGCGGCAGCGGACGAATTCCCTAGACGGAGTCAACGGTGGCGGCTATAGTTCCAGTTAGGTTGAACTTAGTGAATACCTTGCGCGAGCTGCTTCGACGTATTCGGATCACAGGTCGGTAAGGAATTTCCAATGTTGGTCAGGACATTGGAATAGAGATGGTAGCGGAGGAGCCCTTAATGGGCCAACGGCAGCGCTCATACTCCCGTAGTGGACTACTGGCACCGGTGTACCCGGCCCCTCGTCCTAGGGGAATAATTAAGGAACTGGCCCCCCAGGTTGGGGGTTGTGCCGTCGGGGTAACTTCCCTACCACGTAAAAAGCGCATGGTTCCGAAACAACCAAAAGCCTCGGATAAGGATGACTCAACTAATGACGACCCCAGCAAACGAAATAAGGACAACGACCTTCGGATCTGTACGTGGAATGTTCTGTCCCTTTACAGACCACGTGCAGCCGAACAACTAGCAGAGGCCCTAGACTGCTATAAAGCAGATATTACCGCCATCCAGGAAGTGCGATGGGATGGGCCGGGCAAAAAGAGGATGAAAAACTGTGACATCTACTACGGTGATTGCTACAGAGGCAACAGGCAACGCTTATTCGGATGCGGATTTGTCATACGCGGCAGACTTAGGCAAGAAGTCTTAAGCTTCCGACACGTGAGCGAGCGTATTATGACTATCCGGATCAAGGCTAAATTCGCTAACATAAGCCTAATATGTGTTCATGCCCCCACAGAAGAAAAGGACCCTGCCACCAAAGAGTGTTTCTACGAGCTCCTCGACAAAACATACGAGCAATGTCCTAAATACGACGTTAAAATCGTATTGGGCGATTTTAACGCCAAAATAGGAAAGGAGGACGTCTTTGGTAGGGCAGTCGGTAAGCATAGCCTACACGACACCACGTCTGATAACGGACAAAGGCTAATTGATTTCGCTGTGTAGCGAAATGTCACCATAGCAAGCACATGGTTTCCTCATCTCGACATTCATAAGCAGACATGGCGGTCCAATGATCATGTCACGATCAACCAAATTGATCATATTGCGATCGACGCAAGGCATGCCTCCAGTATTCTGGATGTCCGGACCTTCCGAGCGGCCAACATAGACTCGGATCATTACCTTGTTGTAGCCAAGGTACGAATGCGGATATCCCAATATAAGCAACAAAGAAGAATTACTGTGAGAAAATTTAACGTCGAAAAGCTACAATCGCAAGAGACCGCCAGACTCTTCGCTGAACGCGTATCCCGAAATCTCTCAATCACCCCTTTGCCGCCAGCATCAAGTACCGAAGACCAGTGGCAACGCTGCCAACATGCCATCAGAAACGCCGCGACTGATGTGCTGGGTCTCGCTCGACCACCACCGCGAAACCCCTGGTTTGACGAAGAATGCCGGCGAGTGCATGCAGCAAAACAAGAGGTATACAAAGCGGCGCTGCAAAGGAAGACGAGAGCTGCTCGTGAGCTCTACGAGCAAAAGAGACGGGAAGAACATCGGCTTCTCCAAAAGAAGAAGAAAGAGCATGAGAAGGGCGCGTTTGAGAATATCGAGAGTCTATACTCCAGGAACAATGTACGGAAGTTTTACCAAAAGGTAAAAAGAACGTGTCAGAGAAGTAATACCCGTACAGAAACCTGTAGAGATGAAAATGGAAACCTCGTAGTAGAATCACAGTCGGTGCTGAGAATATGGAAAAACTACTTCTGCAGACTGTATAACGGCGACGAAGACCAACATCCCGCTGTCAGGCAGAATGAACCATTCAACATAGACGATGATAGTCAAAATTTCCGTCCACCTGACCAAAACGAAGTGAGGATAGCAATATCCAAGCTAAAATCGAACAAGGCTGCTGGACCTGACGGCTTACCGGCCGAACTTTTCAAGGCAGCTGGGGATGAATTGGCGGAGTACATACACCAACTCATTTCTAATATTTTGTCAGACGAGTGTATGCCTGATGAATGGAATCTCAGTATCGTTTGCCCGATCCACAAGAAATGAGACCCCCTCAACTGCGCCAATTATAGAGGCATCAGTCTCCTCAACATCGCATACAACATCTTTTCTGCGATATTGTGTGAACGCCTGAAACCTTTTATCAACAGCCTGATTGGACCCTATCAGTGCGGTTTCATGCCAGGGAAGTCCACCATCGATCAAATCTTCACACTTCGGCAGATCTTGGAGAAAACCCAAGAATTCCAAATCGATACTTACCACCTCTTTATCGATTTCAAGGCCGCCTATGACAGCATCTATAGAGAAGAGCTTTATAGAGCCATGTCTAGTTTTGACATCCCTGCCAAACTTGTCTGTCTGTGCAGGCTGACGATGGAGAACGCTCGCTGCTCGATCAAGGTCGGTAATGACCTCACCGAGACCTTTGATGTCAAAAAAGGCTTTAGACAAGGTGACGCGCTGTCATGTGACTTCTTCAATATTGTACTTGAACGGATTGTGCGGAACTCACAAGCCAACACCGGTGGCACAATCTATTACAAGTCTGTACAACTGCTTGCATACGCCGACGATATAGACATTATCGGAAGATCTCAGCGGGCTGTCACCGGTGCTTTTGCAAGCATTGAGGCGGAAGCGGCCAAAATGGGTTTGGCGATAAACGAGGGCAAAACCAAGTATATGCTGTCAACTAGAAGGGAAAACCAACACCGACGAATTGGACAAAACGTCACCGTGGGCAGCTATAACTTCGAGGTAGTAAGGGACTTTGTCTACCTTGGCTCTGCTATAAATTCTTCTAACAAAATCAGTGCAGAAATCAATCGAAGAAACTCTTGCCAATCGCTGTTTTTTTGGGCTTATAAGGCAATTCAACAGTAAAGCCCTATCTCGAACAACTAAGGAGACTCTATATAAGACCTTGATCATCCCAGTCCTGCTTTACGGCGCTGAAACATGGACTTTATTAAAAGAGGATGAAGATAACCCTGGTCGCTTCGAGAGAAAAAATTTTCGTAAGATTTTCGGTCCCGTTCGCGTTGACGGGTTTTGGAGGAGAAGATTCAATCACGAACTATACGAGCTGTACAGCGACATCGACCTAGTCAAAAACTGCGTATTGGACGTCTGAGATGGCTAGGACATGTAGAGCGAATGGACACCAACGCTCCGGCCCGCAGAGTCTTCGAATCTAACAGCGAGGGACGACGCAGTAGAGGGAATTATCGCCGTAGGTGGCGCGCACAAGTTCAAGGGGACCTCGACCAACTTGGAGTGCGCAACTGGAGGCAATTAGCTAAAGACCGAGCTAAATGGAGAGGCTTGTTGGTTGAGGCCCAGGTTCACCCCGAACTGTAGCGCCACCTAAGTAAGTAAGTAAGATCCTGGAGAAAAAGAAGAAGTCGAAATCGATACTCATCATCTCTTTATCGATTTCAAGGCCGCCTATGACAGCATCTATAAAGAAGAACTTTCATGAGCTAGGACATGTAGAACGAATGGACACCAACGCTCCGGCCCACAAAAGTAAAGGACTTCCTCGCCGTAGGTGGCGCGCACAAGTTCAAGGGGACCTCGACCAACTTGGAGTGCGGAACTGGGGGCAATTAAGTTAAGACCGAGATAAATGGAGAGGCTTGTTGGTAGAGGCCCAGGTTTACCCCGATCTGTAGCATCACCTTAGTAAGTCAAGTAAGTCTCATCATCAGGTCAGATTCGTCGTCGGCCCCTGCAATTTTGCAACAATATTTAACAATAACAATAGCAATAACATTCGAATAACGATCTATTTTTAATGTTGGCGGACTGTTTACCATGGAACTGTAATAATGATTTAACGGCTAAGACACAACAGGAAATACGCCATCTTTTATGTCGGTAAGTGAATATTGAATGACTTTAAAAAAAAGATTTCCAAATATGAGGTATTTGTATTTACTTTGGTCCTTTACAACTTATCTGGACTAGATTTCGAATGCAACATCAATCAAGTGGCCGCCTCTATTGACCAAAGCAAAATGGGCCCTTTTTGCTGCGTTGCATTGTTTGATCTGCAGTGTGGCATGGCGCATCGTCTTGTTGAAACGAGTAACTGTCCAGACCTTTTTCACACATTTGTGGGCAGACATAATGAGCCAACATCCACCGATATCAATTCCCATTGACTGTTTCGCCTTCTCTGAAGAAAATGCTCCAATGATGGTTTTGGCACAAAAGGAGCAGATTTGAATGGACATGTCGGGAAATCAAACGAAGACTATGAAGACTGCCATGGAGGACTAGGATATGGCACCAGGAACCTTCCTGGTGAAGACATCCTAAGCATGTGCAAATCACACGGTCTTATCGTGTTAAATACCATGTTCATCAAACAAAGCCGACACCTGATCACTTACAGCAGTGGTGGAGATGAAACTCAGATTGACTACCATTTGGTAGCCAGTTTCATGAAGCCTCGGGTAAAAGATTGCAAAGTGATCCTGGGAGAGGCAATCGCTCGACAACACCGTCTCCTGCTAACAGAATTTTTTTTTATGAAAACACCAAAGAAAAGCAAACAAACAAGGGTCTCTGAGAAAATCAAGTGGTACAATCTGGACAAAGAAAAAGGCGAGGCTTTTGTTTTCGTAATGAAGAATTACCTCTCTCACACCATCAACGGAGCTGAGGATGAAGAGTGCAGAACACAAAATATGTGGGATTCCCTACAGCGAACTTGCTTAAAGAAGGCCAAATCACTGCTAGGAGCTTCAAAAGGCCACCATCAACACGCCAAAGAAACATGGTGGTGGAGTGATGAAGCTAAGAAAGTGATAAATGAGAAGAAAGCGGCTTTCAAAGCTTGGTCAAAGTGCCCCTCTAATAATAGTGACGAAAAAGCTCGCCTCGAAATGGAATACAGATGCTGCAAGAAAAAAGCGAAAAAGAAGTGCGCTCAGCTTCAAGCAGAGAGTACGGAGGGCCTGTATTGGGAGCTGGAGAAAATATTTTCCCCGGTTGCTGATGCAAACCAGGCTATCCAGGAGCTGCGAAGACACAATATGAACAAGAGTGCCACTATCTTCAAAATAGCCGCCCAAAGAAGGAAGAATGCTCAGGAGATTCGTTCGCCAAAGTTCATTAGCAATGCTCATGGCCAGCTTCTTGTGGATGACGACAAAATTCTGCAGAGGTGGCGGCAGTATTGTGAAGAGCTTTTGAATAAACAGTTTCCCCGGCTATACTTTCCAAGAGCCACCCCTAACTGTGAAGAAATACCCGACATTACAGTCGAAGAAGTTAGTGAGGCGGTCAAATACTCCAAAAAACGAAAAGCGGTTGGGCCAGACGAAATACCCTCTGAGTTCTGGAAAAAGATGGGAGACATCGGGTTCAGATGGCTCAGAATTCTTATCTCCAAATTCGTGAGAGGTGATCCAATGCCGAATCAATCGAGGGAAAGTTACCTCCTCCCTGTATACAAAGGGAAGGGTGATACGCGAAACTGTGATAACTACCGTTCGATCAAGCTGATGTCACACACCATGAAGATCGTTGAGCGGGTATTAGGTGGCCGACTGCGAAAAATAATACGGCTATCTGATGATCAGTGCGGGTTTGTCTCGGGTAAATCAACCACAGATGCAATCCAAAGTATAAGGATCATAATGGAAAAACATCGTGATTCCTTAAGGGATTTGCATATTGTATTGGTTGACTTTGAAAAGGCATTCGACAGACAACCACGAGATCTGATATGGGTGGCGCTAAGACATCGAGGGGTTCCAGAAACCTATGTACAGATGATCATGGACATGTACGAAAGAGCAAAGACAAGAGTAAGATGTCCCGCTGGAGTAACCGAAGAGTTCCCAATCAAAGTCGGGGTGCACCAGGGAAGCGTTTTAAGTCCTTTGCTCTTTATTACAGTCCTTGATTATCTGCTTGAAGGTAAAGTGATGGACCCCAAGGTACATCAGTTATTCTTTGCTGACGATGGAGCCATCATAAGTGTGGATCCTACATCCCTGCAACGAGCACTTGATGTGTGGGTGGACGTTTTGGAGGGAAATGGGTATCGCATTAGTTCAAAAAAGACAGAGTACTTGTGCTGCCCGTTCTCTGATCCACTCAGGCCTATTCCAGACATTTATTTGAATGGAACAGTGCTTCCCAAGTGCGAAAAGTTCAAATATCTGGGATCTATGATCAATAGCAAAGCAACTTGTGATGACGACATCAATCATCGTGTAAGCGTAGGGTGGATGAAGTGGCGAGAAAATTCCGCTATCTTCTGTGACAGAAAAATGCCCCCTAAGTTGAAAGGAAGGCTCTACACCGCAGTTGTACGTCCAGCGCTCACATACGGTTCACAATGTTGGACGATGTACAAAAAGTATGAGAGTAAATTAACGGCAGCTGAGATGAAGATGCTTCGCATGACAGCAGGAATGACCAAGCTTGATCGAATAAGAAGTTCGAAGATCCGTGGAAGCTTTCACATCAAGGAAACCATCGTACACAAATTAGAGCGCGACCGGCTCAGCTGGTATTGCCACGTTCAAAGAAGAGATCATTTGAACCCTGTTAAAAAGGCAATATCAATGCACGTTCCAAAGACATCGCGATGTAGGAAAGGCAGGCCTATAAACGCCTGGATCAGACAAATGCGACGACATCGGCATTTCATTGGCCTCAGTAACCGAGTGATCCAAAATCGGCAGGCCTGCCGATATTTTCTAAGGTCAAATAGGCGAACCACACAGGCGGATCAGTAGAAATGCAGTGAAGTGGGAGGGCTGTGATCCCTTGTTTTCGGATCATAGCCTCGCTGATAAAAGGAAGAAGAAGAAGATGGTTTTGGCACAAACGCCCGCCCAAACAGTCACTTTTTGGTCATGCAATGGTGTTCCGTTCCCCAAATGGGGCAATTTTGCTTATTAACGGCAACAAATAAGCCTCGTCGGTCATCAAAATTTACTTCAAAAAATCAGGTTCAGTGTCAACCATTCGAGCGACTGTTTGGCTGTATTCCAAGCGACGTGGACGGTCTGTCGGCAATATTCTTTGAGTCAATTGCACTTTATACGGAAACAAATGCAAATCATCCTTCAAAATGCACCGCAAGGTTGTTCCACTGGCGCCAAAATGCTGAGCGTGGTGACGATACGATACATGTGTTCTCGGCAACACTCTCGCTTACCATTTCAACGAGTTCATTGGAACGTCTTGGGCGTTGATAGACGGCATGTTGACGATCTCCCACTGTCCCGTGCTTAACAAAATTTGACACCAAACGACGGATAGTGTTGTCAGAGGGTGCTTGTTGCCGATATTTTCGACGATATGCACGTTGAGTTAACACAACTGCACTGCACTGCACAGCGTCACTATTTAGGCGCATTCTTTCGGTGTGAAGCTATTCATAGATAAAATTGTACTGAATTTACTTTTCAAAGACATGTCTGCTCAAGTCAATCGGTTGTCAAAGTTATTCAATGCTTACATACCGACATAAAAGATGGCGCACCCGTTACTTAAGAATGCTTATAGCTATTCATTTTGTTCTAGTGTTTGTTGCGGGTTCTAGTTCTGATCTGTTGATATTTCTCTGTTTGGCGAACTTATTTCTGTTGGAGTTGTCTCTGCCTGTCGACTTTGGGTCAAATTTTATATTTTTTTTTATTAAGTTTTGATGCCTGCATCTTCCTTTAACTATCTGCCTATCACGTTTGTGCCCGTCCCTATCGCTAAAGTATATTCTCTTTTTTTCACTTGCGTCTTTTATTACATAACGAGGTAAATGTTTAATGTTATAGAGCCCTAAGTTTTTAACAAGCTCACATTCTCTATAGTCTGGAGGTTCTTTCGAGTCAAGTTTATTTTATTCATCTGTTTTTTTTTCTTAAAATCCTGAATTCTATGTCATTGGGCTTATACCTAGCTGTAGAATGAATAGTGTTACTGTATATTTCGGTTGCTTTTAAAACCAAAGTTTTGTTGTCAATATTTTTATTTTTATGATTTAATTTAACCATTTACTGAACATTCTTTTATGTATTTCATCAACCTGATTACGAAAATAATAATGATTTGTAAAAAAATATTGAGTCGTTTTTGCGATATTGCGCAATGTGTATACATATCAAATATAGTATATATAATGAAGATAAGACACGCTTTTTGGACGTCTGAAAATTAGTTTTATTTCACTGTTTTAGAATTACTATTAATAATATAAAATGCTAACGCTTGTAACAAAACTAAAACAAAATACATAACTAAAACAACAAAACTTAAAAACTCAAAATTATATTATTTATATGTCTATATTCAAAAAATTATAGTTTTTCAAGCGAAGAGAAATCGAAAATCTTTAAAACAATTTCTGTCTTTATTGAAGCAAAGCCCTGTTTCACTTTTTTTTTTTTATAATTTGCGCGCACTCAAAGTGTTAATTTTCCACACCCCCTGCACATTAAAAGGTTGTTTTTGTTGTAGCAGCTCTGTAGCTGAGATTGACGATCCTTGGCTGAGGTATTGTCCTCGAGCCCTCCGGGACGTGCGTACGTACGTAGAACCGATCGTCGTGAGAGCTCGTTGGTGCAGTGGTTGGAAAAACTTCGATGGTATTTTTTTCCATTTTATACTTGCACTCATCGGCTGATAAGCAAACACTCTATCCACTGTACCATTGCCACCGTTCACATTAAAAGGTGGAGTCATGTGGTTAAACCCATCTAGTCGAACTTCTTTCGTCGGAACAGGTGCCGCAGTTGCTTTTTTCTGCTTCATTTCAATTTGCCTACCCAATTCGGTTGATGACCTTCCTTGCTTTGACACCTCACCACCCAAACGACAAAGTGTTTTCGACACCGATATTTTGAAATCGGCCAGGGACATGTTTTTTTCTGCCGTTACAGTGAATTGCTTGTCTGGATCACATTACGTACTTACTTAGATGTTACAGTTCGGGGTGAACCTGGGCCTCAATCAATAATCCACTCCATTTAGCTCGGTCTTTAGCTAATTGCCTCCAGTTGCTTACTTGGAGTGCAAGTTGGTCGAAGTCCTCTTGAACTTGCGTGCGCCACCTACGGTGAGAAGGTCCTCTACTGCGTCCTCCCTCCGGGTTAGATTCGAAGACTCTACGGGCCTAAGCGTTGGTGTTCATTCGCTCTACATGTTCAAGCCATCTCAAACGTTTAATACACAGTTTTTTGACTAGGTCGATGTCGCTGTACAACTCGTATAGTTCGTCATTGAACCGTCATCTCTAACACCCGTTAATGCAGACGGTACAGAATATCATACAAAGAACTTTTCTCTCGAAGTGACTAATGATATCTTCATACTCTTTCAATAAAGTCCATGTTTCAGCGGCGTAAAGCAGGACTGGGATGATCAGGGTCTTATCAGAGTCTCCTTAGTTGCTTGAGATAGGGCTTTACTGCTGAATTGCCTTAATAGCCCAAAAAAACAACCATTGGCAAGAGTTATTCTTCGGTTGATTTCTACGCTGGTATCATTGTCAGAGTTAATAGCAGAGCCGAGGTAGACAAAGTCTCTGACTTAATCCAAATCCCTTACTACCTGGATCACATAGGCAAGTAAGCAAATTAGATTCAGCTACGATCGAAGAAAGCATAGGGTGTGTTTAGTTCCATAATATTAGTAGGTAATTCCGAACTTCCCTTGAATCCTAAACTTTCGCCATGAAATACAACTTTTTTCCAAATCATTTTTGAATAGTGGGACTGAATGGTCCTAAGTTCATGAGCTGATGACGGTCGTGCAACGACTGTTAGATTTTCTGGATATATAATGGGCAAAGATTTAATGTCAAAGAGCTCATTATCAATTTGATAATCTTCCTAGACCTCGATATCTTCTTTTATTATTTAAGTTAAATTTAATCAATATCATTATCCAAAACATTCCCACCTTCACATACAAACTTACTCTCATCCCAAATGCATATCAATTTCAAAATTTCTTCGTCAGATATAATTTTGAGGCCATTTCAAATTAAAAAAATTACACGTAAAGAATTATTTTTACTGCATGGAATATCATATATGACATATATAATATATATGATAAGTGAATTTTGAACTTCGTTGTTGCATGAGATATATGTTATCTATGACTTTATGTATATTTTTCTTTGTAAATATATAATATTTAAACTCAGAACTTTGTACAAATCAAATAATAATAATATTTTCATGCAAACATATAAAAAAAACTTGGTACTCACTCCATTAATTTAATAACTATTGGCACAAAACAAAATTGTTCACAAGAGCTTAAGAATACTAACATTCACTCGTTGCACTTTTTGGGTAACGATAAATGCAGCGACCGAAGAAAATCACTCAACTCTGGATGAGAAAACAAATTACATTGTATTTGTGAGAATATGCACTCACTGATTGGAAATTTACCGTAAAAAATGTGTGAAAACCTGAAATAAAAAACGCATATCATGTATGATATGCTATGCTCATTAAGTTTCGAATGAAATCTTTCTACTGAGAGTCATGTGTATGTGTGTTTGGAGATGTGAAATGGTGAATTAGGTTTTCTGTGTTTAAGAAATTGTGTATATATGCTGTATTGAATTCGTTGTCAGCTACTATTTTATTTCGTTTGCCTAAGAGTGAAAATCTATATCTTAGAATGTGTGAACATTGGCTGATTTCGACTACATCTGCGCTCACAATGTGCGTTACCGCTGCGCACAATGTTCACCGCTCTTTGTCGCAAATCCCTGCAGCAACAAGTTTTAACTTCGCCTCTGCTGAGATCTACAACAGCAAGAAGCCAAGCAGAGCCGATTGAAACGACCGGTAAAAAAACGGGTGCAGCAGCGTCCAAACACCGTACAAAACGCATTCCGCAAAGTTGTTCCACGCAACGAACCGATGATGAGTCGACTAATGAACAGCAAGCGGTCTCGGACATGATAGCAGCTAATCGCCCACAATGCAGCTCGAGTTCAATAATTCTGTGCATAAAGAATATTAACTGCGACTTTCTCACCATACTTCAGTAGCTGAGAGACGAAAACAACGCTTTGAAAAACAAAGTGGTGTATCTGGAAAGCAAGCTGAAAGTATTCATTTAAACAGAGTATTCACAAATATATAAGTGATTCACGAGCCTTCGAATGGTTTATTGAATAAGTGAACAATTTTCAGGATACACATTATGGAGGCAATAAAGTGTGATAACAGATAATCATTTCTTGGAATGAATGTGAACGTGTGTAAAGGCAGTAAATGTTTCGAGTGGGTCATAAAACGAGCTGCTTGTTGCAGTTTTCTGGTTAGAACTCCATATTCATTGAAATGAAAAACTTAGAAACTAACATAAAAGCGTGTATTTCACAAAACAAAACAAAAACACAAATTCCATTAAGCATGTAATTTTTGTTGGAAAAATATTTTTTATACGAAAAAGTCTCACAAAGTTTCAAAAAATAAATAAAACGGGTCAAAAAGAGGTGTTTTTTCAACAATAACGCCGAAGAGTACGTACACAAAATATTTCATGACGCTTAGAATATTTCTGTCGCAGCCGCTTATATTCACCAATGTTTTATCAAACGCGTGGGGAAAAGGCCTACTATCGAGTCAACTGGCCACAATTCTAGCAAAATCAAGAAAATCATAGATGTTCTATGTGCACATCTGTCTTCCCTGGCTTTGAACCGTAAGGTAATGGCAAGTAAAAGGGCTACAGAATAAAAGTAAAATTCGTGCTTATTTGCCCCTAGTACCAATAATAGTATCTTTATAAATGATAGTTTCACTAACTATACTAGAGCTTTATTCATGGAAGCGAAAAAACCTAAAATAGCAAAAAATAATAAATATTTAAGGTTCCAAAATTCACAAATATTGATGAGGGAAGTAGACAAAGGAAAGGTTGTTACTACATATAAGATCGTTTAATGATTTAGGAGGTTTGGAAGACTAATTGTTATTCGTTTAACCATAGTTTTCTGTTAATGTTTAATCCAAATAATACCATCGATCTTCTCTGTAACAACCCAACCATCACTATACGTAGTATTAGAAATAACGTTTTTATCTGTTATTCTGATTAGGGAAATTCCTTTTTTGTTGGGCATCAAAACATCCGCAGAATGCGGCAAAATTTTCCAGACTATATTTGCTGTCCTAGTACAAACGAATCGTATTCTGCAGGCGGATTAGGAGTTTTTGTGCGTTATTCTTTGGAATTTAATGTTCACGACCGCAGTCTGTTGACCGCGGAAATATGACAAATCTCACGTGCATATACGTATGCAGTGAAACTTTCAATTTCAATTTTGTCTTTATAAATGAGCCGACGAGACTAACTTCAAATTCCTGTCTGGACCATGTTTTCGGTCGCTTCCGGAAAATATTTCCTAATCAATGTGCTGGTATTAACTTTGACCTCCATGTTACTGATCACTGTATGACGGGTATTTGGTTCAGAATTCTAAAGAGTGTGAAACGCACAGACAATACATCTACACATAGCATTACTAAGATTAGGTTTGATCTTATAAATAACAAACCACTTTTTGCAAACTGGGAGGCTGTCTATGCGGAAAGTAGTGTTTCTATGGCGTATAATATTTTCAAGAAATCTTACAAATACACTTAAATACTTCCAGTTTCAATGCTGTGCAAATGAAGTCGGAAATGAGATTAACACTGGATAAATCATGCCATCCTTAAGAAAATTAAATTGAGAAATAAAATGCGTAAAAAATGCTTCAAGCATCCACTTAATACTGCACTTAGGATTCGATTTAAAAACAGTGTCCGAAAGTCGACAGGGAAATTCGGCTATGCCGTGATAAATACTATCTTTTTAAAGTGTGCAGTTCGCAAGGCAACCCTAGAAAAAAATGGAGAGTGATTAATAGCATAATCAATAGCAATGCTTCAAAAATTCCAAACCCTATTGTACTGCCCAATAATAATTTTGTTGTTGACGATTCTAGAACGATAGCCAACGTATTTAACGACTTTTCCACTTCAGTTGGTCAGATGTCAGCTACTACTGATTACGCTGCTCACTGTAACCGATGTGCCAATGGTAATCTGGTGGAAGGTGAAGTTTACAGCGAAAGCTTCTTTTTTGAACCAATTACTGGTATTGAAATCCTGCCGTTGATTAATTCTCTTAATCAAACGAACTCTTGAGGAGACGATCGCATTTCTAACCTTACTTTAAATAATATAGCTATAAACATAGTTGAGATTTTGGTTTACCTCTTTATCTTAAACGTATTCAGTGGAATATTTCCCGACCAGTTAAAATGCACTATAATTATACTGCTTTTTAAAAGGGTAATAATCGAGATAAAAACAACTACCGACCGATTTCTTTGCAATCTCAAAATTGTTTGAGAAGGCTATCAAGAGCAGGGTACGGTTTTTTAAGGGAACTTTTTTCTTAAGAGCTCTGCAATATGGCTTCAGAGAAGGAGTTTCTACCGAAGACGCACTCCTATCATTCTGCTTATCAACAAAGGGCTCGATGAGAAAAAAGGCTGTGCCGGTCTGGTTTTCGAGCCCTTATGCATAGGTGGTTTGAGTCGTATCTGTCAGATAGAACGCAAAAAGTAAAAATTGGACACTGCTATAGCAATGTCAGAAACATAAATCTAGGGTTATCCAAAGGATCTGTCCTTGGACCCATTTTGTTTCTAGTGTATATTAACTTCTTGTTTCACCAACCCTTTGACGGAAAGGTCATGGCTTTTGCGGATGACCTTGGCATCGCATATGGCTCTGTTATCCCTCTGAACCTAGCAATTGGTATACACCACGATGCTCACATACTAAGAATCTGGTTTGCCAAGCACAAACTGAAAGTAGGCAACAAAATTAAACTAATGCTTTTTAGTCTGAGGATGCAAGAATCTTCTGATCTCGATATCTATTTTTATTCCCTAAGTTGTTCTCGTTACAAACTGTATGACTCTTCATGTGGTGCTGTATCTCCTCTTCTGTTGTTTAATGTAAGTGCAACGTGTAATGGAAATTGCTTCAAAGTTGAAATAGTAAATAACTTCAAATACTAAGGTGTTCTCATCGACCAATATATGTGTTGTTCTGACCATATTTCGACTCTGAAGCAGTATCTGCGTGCATCTATCCGATGTTTGTACCAACTGCGTAGATTCTATCTAGCTAATACTCTACGAACTGTTTATTTTGCAATATTCCATTCTAAATTCCAATATGGTATTGGGTGGTGGGGAGGAGCTTACCATACATCATGCTTACCAGGCATCCACTTCTTGTCCTACAAAAATATGCTATTCGAAAGACTTTTGGTGCTTCTCGTCTCACCCACTCTATAGGTCTCTAAGAGTTTTGCTAGTTAGACACCTGTATTGCAACAAGGTCTCAAAAATTTCACACCAACCACTTTAGAGACTTGTACTCCGTGGTCTGCTGCAAAATATTTAATAAGCTTCCTGTAACGATAATAACTACGCGAGTTAGATCATTGCCGGCATTTTTAAAAAAAGTTAAAACTTGGCTTCTAGATTTGGACCATAAAGAAATTGAAGTTCTGCTTTCCTTTATTCCTTGATTTACTATGTCTAATCTTTTCTGTTATCTTTTATTGTTATTTCTACATCGTATCTAAATATTGTACACCCCACATGATAACATCCAAATGAATTTATTGTATTGTATTTTTCTTGAAGTGGCATTTAGTACTCTTTGAATTACTAAATACAAATGCCACTAGCTATCCTTAAGAAAATTATGTATTTTATATAAGCATGAAATCATTTTGTTATCTATGTTAAAAATAATGAAAATAAAAAAAAAAAAGTGCTGGCTTTTCAGTATTCATCAATCCCGCTCTAAGTGTGCAAATGTTTCCAACAATCCGAGTGCTGACAAATCTTGCTAACCTTACAATCAATAAGTTAGTTCCGGGAAAGTGATAAGTATCAAATAATAAGACACAATTCCGTATATGATTAAAATTCATTAAGAGCTTTTCACCTATACTAATCGAATTTCAATTAATTTTCTAATAAAAAAAAAAAATTGCGGCCTTATGAACACGTCTCCCTTCATAAGCACCTGCTAATTTTACTTTAATTATATTAAAAATTTGTACCGCAAATGAAGCAATAGTTCATTTCTGTTCAACATCGCCATGCCTGCATACGTTGTCATAAATCTGCTATACTACGGTGTAACTTGTAATTATGCATCCGTTTCCCCTAGCATACCTGAAAAACCTCGAGGTTCGACTACAATTCAAAGGAATTAATTAGGAAGCCACAAACTGCCGGCATACATTGGAGAAAGCTCCAACCAAGCTATGTTACTATATGGTTGGGACCAGATAAAGGCGCCTACCCTATATTACCTGCTTCAAAGTAGCTCGTCGCCCACATGCAAAGTGATTATATGTGTTCTCACATACAAAGGTTCCTTTCTTCTACTGATTCTGCGATGGGAGCACATATGCACCCAAGTTTTGTGCTGATTTATGCTTCCTCCATAGTTTTCTTGTCATTTGATGTTAAGGACTGTTCCCGACCCTCAAAAGTTTTCGTACTATTCTTATACCAGTTTTTCCACAAAGGACCTCATGTTCGTCGTATATTCCAAAGATGTGTGCGTGTGCCGTGTTGCGGAGCACTATAGTGGTACAGCGCTGGAGGTGGAGAAGTGTTCAGTAGAAACTACTCTTACTCCACAACTCGCACTTTTGTGTTTTCCTTTGGGAAAATTTATTACCTCGCACAACGGATATCCTGGTAGTTTCCTCTTGTGCACGTAATTTAAAGGCTAATTAGTACTTTTCCCTACTCACCGCGCACCCTGCATAACCATTAACCATTCAAACAATATCTCAACCTTAAACTTATTATGCTATCATTTATTTGATAGATTTTTTTATACCCTTTCGCATAGGGTATGTTCAGTTTGATACATTGTTTGCCAGAAAGAGAAATAATGATTATGGACCTTCTAGAGTATCATATTCCTTTGGGACTTTCAGTCTGGAACTAGGAAGATGATATTTCGTCTAAGGAGCCGTAGCAGTACATGCATTTTTTTTAAATCTGCCCAATAAAACGGCCATTTTTCAAAATCATAAAAAATGTTTAGCCACTGTTTTCTTGGTAAAACTATAACAAATTGGATATAATTCTTGCAAAATCGAAGAAAACATAATTTAAGAGTTAAATTTTAGTCATTTAGTCCACGCCCACTACCCACACATAGGGCAAAGTTAATGTATAGCAGACTAGCGGATGGTCCACGTGAGCTGCAACGCCATTTAATGGAATGAAATAGATATTTTTGTTTTGTGTGTAGTTTTTTTTTATTGAACGATAAGTAAACTTACAATTTTTATTTATGCTATCGTGGGGTTAATATTTCACTTGTGGCGTGAGAAATGCCACTGTAGTATTAGGTGTCATTTCCTGCGAAATATTATTGTGTTAATATTGACGCTTGGTTGAAATACTCACTTTTTTATGTTTATTTTCTCTTTTCTTCGTACGCATATCCGCCGCGCAGAAACAAAAATAAATGTTTCAATTATTTGTAAAGATATGTTCAGACGATTGCAAAATCTGACAATATTGTCAGGTCTGCCAATGTTCTGACAATGAGCTGTAAATGAGGTGACAATAGCAAACTACCTTACAATGCTAAATTCTCAGTTCACACGGTTGCCAGATTTTGTCCCAAACTCTGACAATTTCATTGCCAGATGGTTGGCCTGGCAATAGTTTGTCTGACAACGTTATCAGGTTGAAAATTGTCAGTTCACACGGTTGGCAAATCGTTATTTACAAAAAAAAATGGCGGATCGGTTGCAGGCATTATCGGACAAATTAAAAATTGTTTTTTTTCATTCTGCACTGAGTGAAGTGAAGTATTTGTTGAGAAGTTGAAATACTTCCAGGTAATAGGAGTTGATTCGCTAGCACCTTGACCTGATTTTTTTGTTGCGATATTTGTCAAGGTTGTGTTGAATGTGATGCGGAATTTCGACCATTTGCCCTTAAAGTCGTTGTATAATACTTAATACATCTCCACTGAATTACCGTCAGCATGCATACAGAGCGGGCAGATCCACTGAGACGGCTCTTTACAGCTGACGGAAACCATCCAAAGAGCTCTCGAAATAATTAATTATTAAGCCTACGCTGATGATATTGTACTGATTGCCAGGGGGAAATTTGAGGAAACGCTATGTGATATTATACAAAGGGGCCTAATAGTTACTCAAGAATGGTGCAGCACGGCTGGGCTCAATATAAACTCGGCTAAAACCACAATAGTAATGTTCACGAGAAAGAGAAAACTTGAACTGAAGCCAATCCGACTTTCGGGCACGTTACTGACACCGGTAAAGGAAGTGAAGTATCTAGGACTACACCTAGAAAGTAAACTATTGTGGAAAAAAACACATAGAGGATCCAAAAAGGCTGCCCGTGCTCTAATGATATGCAGAAGTCTACCGGGTAAGTCTTGGGGTTTTAGTCCAAACATTCTAAGATGGATGTATATTGCCATTGTGTGACCAATGATCACTTATGGAGCAATAGCATGGACAAAGCGAACTAGTCTAGTCATAACGAGGGAGACACTCACTAAAGTGCAAAGACTTGCGTGCCTCTGCATCACTGGCGCCATGAGAACATGTCCAACTGCAGCCATGGAAGTACTCCTGGAGCTAACACCGCTCCATCTTGTAGTGGAGCAAAATGCACAGCGGACGATCCTAAGGATGGCAAAAGGAGGTATTAGAAGGGAGAAATGCGTTGGTTCGAGAGAATATGTTGCACTTCTCAAAAAACTTCCCTTTCTGGCAGTCTCCAGGGACGACAGTATCAGAAAATTTAACTTTGGGCAAAACTTTAGTACACAATTAAGTAACAAGAAAGAGTGGAACGAATTAACGATGTACGGACTGAGCAACCACACGTTAAAGTTGTATACAGACGGTTCGAGAACTGGGAAAGGCAGAGGGGCAGGCGTCAAGGACGAAGCCCTCAGAACCCATGGGCAAGAGTACCAGCATCTTTCAAGCTGAAATATGTACGATAGATAGATGCATCCAACTCAATCTCGAAAGAAGATACAGCAACTGCGACATAGCAATACTGTCAGACAGCCAAGCAGCTATCAAAGCACTTGACTCCTATGTCATTAAGTCAAAACTTGTGTAGGAATGCCTATATAAACTTAATGAATTGGGCATGAATAAAGTTACACTTTACTGGATACCCGGTCATGTCGGCCTGAGGCAAGCTAAGACACTACTGGGATGTTGCAACGAGAAAAGATTCGAACTCTGTGTCTGCCTTAGCAAGAATAACCTGCGAATGCTAACAGGCTTCCTAACGAAGCACTGCAAACTTAAGTAGCATTTACGGAAACTAGGTATAGCAACACCTTCTGAAATCTTGTGGGGCACTGACCCACAAAAGATTGAAATACTTGGGCAAGTACCAAATATCAGAATAGGATATGCCATCCATGGAACCACTTCCCATTCTCAGATTCTTAAAAGAAACTGGTTTGGAGAGAGAGCTCTAAGGTGAACTATTCTCGCCAAAGCAAAGTAAGAGTGTATGACCTTCAAACACAATTCCGAAGAAATTGCAATGCGAGGGGAACTCTAACGAGGGAACAAACCTCTCCAAGGTATTAGCCTATACAATAATAATAATACAGTCGTTGAAGGGCATATGGATGGCGTCCGCGACTTCCTGCCATAAGGCATCTTTCGGCAGTTTATATTCTGCGCAAACAGCATCCCACAAACTGCGTCGCGTCTCGATTTCCTGAATCAAAACAAATCAAAAAGAAAATCAAAAATATGAGAAACAATTATCTGACAATGAAGAAATTGTCAGACAACATAAACACAGCACATCTGACAATAGCAAATGAATCAGCAAATATCCTCAACGTCTGACAATGGTCTGACAATGCTACAGTTGTGTGTTCAGACGATTGCCAGACACCTGACAATTTCATTGTCAGATGGCGGTCTGGCAATGATCTGACAATGTTTTTTCTGCAAATATTGTCAGACAATATTGTCAGATCTGGCAATCGTCTGAACATACCTTAATCGAATCGAAATGAAAAAATTATTGTGTTCGAAGTGTGTTTATAATTATTTCAGTCACTGGTAGATTGATTGACTTGTTTGATGTTGAAGTGGTATCCATCTTTAACTTGCCAGGAAATTACCGGATATTGCAGTGCAATCAGTCAATCGAACCAATCCATTGTGGTCATGAAAAAATGTTGCAGTTCGGCAATTATCCGGTGTTCGGTGCCTGGATTGAATCGTTTGCGCTGTTGAGCTTGTGTGACGTCATCTGCTCCTCACATGAAATAAATTTGCAAACATTGGTGCTCAATCGGATCGTTAGTTTTTTGAGTTTGAGATTTTAACGTTCAGCGCCGTCTACCGGAAAACTGGACTTATATGCACTTTTCACTTCATAACAAATATATTGTGTATAAGTTGCAGCTCAATCGGATCGTTAGTTTTTGAGTTTGAGATTTTGATATTCAGCGTCATCTATCGGAAAAATTGGAAAAAACAAAATGTACCTGCACTTCTCATAACAAATAATAATGTTTAATTTGCAGGTCAATAGGATCGTTACTTTTTGATTTTTTTTTTATGTTCAGTACCATCTATCGGGAAACTTGAAAATTTTTAATTTACGTGCACTTCTCACTTTATAATAAATATATTGTGTAAGTTGCAGCTCAATCGGATGGTTAGTTTTTGAGTTTCCGATTTTGATGTTCAGCGCCATCTATTGGAAAACCTGAAAACCTTTGATAAACTTCCACTTCTCACTTCATAACAAATAATTTGTGTAAGTTTCAGCTCAATCGGATAGATCGTTTTTGAGATTTTAGCGTACATACGAACAGGTAATCATTTGTATATACATACATATATAGATAGAGTATTATTCGACTCATTTCAAACGGACTGTAGCTCTTTTGTAAATCTTTTTTTTTAGTTTTTGGTGGAAAATGAGGGGATTTGGCGTTATCATCTTCAGTGGTGCATTAAGTATAATAGTATAAGGGAGAGGTGCAGGTTTTTGTTGCAATTATACAAATTTTTGAAAAAGAATGGTATGTATGATGGCTGGTGAAGCTGTGCGTAGAGTCCTTTGCTTTCAGGAAGGTGATGTATTTCCTAATTAACGCGCTTGTTAAGTGTAGCCGGGATGGGTGGAAGAGGAGTCGTAATTATAATATTTTGTGTGGATAGTGTAGGTTAGTTTAAATTGGCAATTGATAGCCCAAGTGATGTAACTTATCGCTATAGTCGACATTATATTTTTGTGCTTTAATTAATTGTATGAGTTAGTGCTGTACACTAGCGATTCAAGAAATTGTCCTTCACCCCGCCATTAAGCGCTGGTGCTTTGTGGACAACTTATATGGTTCTGTGATTACAACACTCGACTGTACGTATAGTGTTACCTCTCGGATATCGACCGAAGAAATTATCAGATACGTAAGAAGCGCTTTTTTTTTTTTTTTTTTTCGTTGGAAAATCTTTTAAAGATGAAACTGAGCCCGTACTCAGTAACAGTGTGGGATTTACACCCACTAAACCCAGCTCCCCTTCTACCCCTGCTGGTAGCGGCACTGCACATATTCTCCTAAACGCATACGTTATTAGGCGTTTGAAGCTCGGCTGTTTGAATTATTTGCGTTTCGTTGGCGGTCTAGGCGTCTAAGACAGCTCGTTATGCGTGCCGTCACGTTCCAGTTTCCGTCATTCTGCAGCACGTAATTTACAACATTCTCAGAAGTGGCCCACTCCCCAAACTGTTCCTAGAGGGCGATCCTCTCGTATGCGTATCGTTGGCAGTGAAAATACACGTGTTCCACGTTTTCCGAAATATGTTCATGATGTGGACAGTTTCAGACAATTTCGTGTTTGCCTTTAAAGAGATATTCTCTGAAACAGCCGTGTCCCGTCAGAAACTGCGTTGGATAAAAGTTTGTTTCACCGCGATCCCGTTTCATCCATACATCGATTACTGGTGTTAGACGATGCGTCCATCTTCCCTTTATGGATTCATTCCACTGTTGTTGCCACGTTAGGATACTGCATTTCCCTTCGCATTTTCTTTTTTTGCCGTTTACCCGACCGTTTCGAACTGACTCACTTCGAAGTCTTTTCATTTCCTCAGCGAGTAAGTCAATGGGTAACATTGAAGATACGATGAGTATAGCATCGCTGAAATCATTCAAAAAGCACTGGCGCCCTAAGTGCACTGAGACGGTGGACGGATTTAATTCCACGTACGCAAGGGCCTGATTTCCTGGCAGCCTCATGGTGATAGGATTTTGACGGCCAGATTCCGGACTAGAGTACGACGTGTCACCATCATACAGTGTTACGCCCCAACGAATAGTTCGTCTGAGGACGAAAAGGAGAGCTTCTACAATCTCTTAAGCGCCGTCTTCAACACAACACCAAATGGAGACATTGTCATAGTGATGGGGGATTTGAATGCCAAGGTAGGCAGCGACAACGAAGGGCTCAAGCATGTAATCGGGAAACATGGTCTAGGCAACCGCAATGACAACGGCGAAAGGTTTGTGGATTTCTGCAATGCCAACCGCCTTGTGATAGGTGGCACCATGTTTGAGCACAAGACCTGCCACAAAGTCAGCTGGGTTTCCAACGACAGGCAAGCAACCTCCAACCAAATTGACCATTTTGCTATCAGCCGCCGCTTTAGAAGCAGTCTCCTGGACGTCCGAAACAGACGAGGGGCAGATGTGGGGATAGAACGTGATCACCATCTTATGATAGCTACTCTCCAACTACGCACTGCTGCAGTTCGAAGATCCCACGACAACACAAGAATGCCCAGGTTCAACATCGGTAGACTTAGTGATCCCTCAGTGCGCCAACAATTAAGGGAGCACTTTTCGCAAGGTGTGGAAGCAATCAGCAGCTCAATGCCCGCAACCATCCAAGACCATTGGTGTGCTGTGAAAAATGTTTTTACATCTGGTGCTGAAAGAATTGTCGGTCGATCGCAGGGAAGACATAGGGCGCGGCTTTCCGAGGATACCTGGAGAAGGATTGACGAACGAAAACAGCTAAAAGCTCGCGTTGCAGCTACCCGAGCAGCAGGGAGAAGCGAGCTAGAGTCCCTATATCGCATGAAGATGACAGAAGTTCAGCGTAGCGTACGACGTGACAAGCGCAACTACATCAACGCGCTGGCTACAGAAGCAGAAGAAGCTGCACGGAGGTGTGACAGCAGGACTGTCTACCGAATCACGAAAGAGCTGACAGGTGGTCGCAGCTCCAGCCAATACCCAGTGAAAAGCCTAGACGGCTCCTTGCTTATTTCGGATGAGGACCAGCTCAAGAGATGGAAAGAGCATTTTGCTACGGTTTTGAACCGTGTATTCGCTAGCGATATGCTCCCAAATCAGACTGAGATGCCCGAGGTGAGAAGTTCCCGAATACGCACCACGACTCCCAGTAAAGATGAGATCATTACCGCGATCAAGGCACTCAAAACCAACAAGGCGGTAGGACTTGACGGTATTCCAGCAGAGCTCTTACGAGCAGCACCAACAACATCGGCTGAGCTTCTGCTTCCACTTATAGATAGAGCTTGGGAAGCTGAGAGCTTTCCTAATGAGTGGAAAAAGGGAATGATCGTCAAGCTTCCTAAGAAAGGAAATTTATTGGAGTGCGGAAACTGGAGGGGTATCTGCGTGCTGCCTGCTGTAGCTAAGATAATAGCTAAAATCATCCTTGAGCGAATCAAACAACATCTCGAAGACACACTCGATGCCGAACAAGCAGGTTTCCGCTCTGGATCTTCCTGTGCCGACCACATCAACACCCTGCGGATTATCATCGAACAGTGTGTTGAATATCGATCGCCACTGCACCTGCTGTTCATCGATTTTGAGAAGGCGTTCGATAGTGTCAACAGGGAGTTTATTTGGCATGCCTTACGCAGGAGAGGCATTCCCGATAAACTAATTGCTATTATCAAAGCTACATATGAAGGCTCCAAATGTCACGTTCTGCACAGGGGGAGGTTGTCTGAGGAATTTGAGATCCAAAGTGGGGTAAGACAAGGCTGTATCCTTTCACCAATATTATTCCTATTGGTGATTAGCGATGTGCTTCATGCAGCTTTGTCGACGGGAAACGGAGGAATTCGATGGACTCTTACATCTCAACTAAAACATCTTGACTACGCAGACGATGTATGCTTACTCTCCCACAGAATTATGGACCTCCACCAAATGACAGCAGATGTGGAGAGGGAGGCAGGTGTCGTCGGGCTGAAAATCAATACGACAAAAACTAAAATCATCAGCCTTGGAACTAACTCATCGCCTTAAATATGCATTGCTGGACAACCGGTAGAGAGAGTAGAGGATTTTCAGTATCTTGGGAGTATTGTCTCGACCGATGGTGGAACCGAACTGGATATAACCAACAGGATCGCCAAAGCAAAGTCCGCGTTCGGGATGTTGTCCAAAATATGGCGAAGCAATGCAATCAGTTTGAGCACCAAAATAAGACTGTTCCGCCCCAACGTTGAATCCGTGCTGCTATATGGTTGCAGCACGTGGAGAGTGACCACTACTATCACCAGAAAGCTGCAAACGTTCGTTAATAGGTGTCTGCGCAATATCTTACGGATTTTCTGGCCCAATCGTATCTCTAACGAACACCTTTACGAGAGAACGGGTCAGGAACCAATAGGCACAACTATCCAACGGCGGAAGTGGCAGTGGATTGGTCACACGTTCCGAAAGGGTGACAGCTCCATAGCGAACCATGCTATGCAATGGAACCCTCTAACTCAGGATGGCAGAAGACCTGGCGGTCCGCGGAAAACATGGCGCAGAACAGTCGAGAAGGAGGCACGGCAGTTAGGGAAAAGTTGGGGAGAACTCAGACACATTGCCAGAAACCGTACACAATGGCGCGTAGGCGTAGTAGAGGCCTTACGACCCACAAGGGGATACAGGACATAAAAAGTACGTAAGACTTAACTTTTGCGGCACTTGGCCATATTTCGGCTGCATACATATTTATTGAACTGGCAGCTTTTGCAATAAGAAATCTTTTATTCTGTTTTAGGCCTCCTTTATTGCTCTTTAGCTTTGAAAGTTCACCAACAGATTTCGACGATTTTTTGCATGCGTATTCAAGGTGGTGTTTGAAATTTAACCGAGCGTCGATAATCACTCCAAGGCACTTAATAAATGGTTGCGAAACTACTTCGTGCCGTTCTACTCTAAACGATATCGTTTCACGAACTTTCCTACTTGTAATAAGCACCGCTTCAATTTTGTGATCGCCAAGTTGCAAACCGCCGTCAGCTAGCCAACGACGTACCGTTTCAATTGTTTCGTTACAATGGAGTCGAACTTGTTCAATTGTTCTTGCCGCGATCACCACGGCAATGTCATCCGCAAAGCCGATGATTTACGCTTTTCTTGGAATCGGTAGGCGTAGAATTTCGTCCTACATAGCGTTCCACAGCAGGGGGCCAAGAATCGAGCCCTGTACGACGCCATCAGAGTCATAGAAGAGGACCCGGTTTGCAAAATACGAGTAGCTCCCTATTATTCTTCTGAGTTAAACGCGTTTTACACATCCAGAGTTATAATAGCGTAGCATTTTTTAGCACCACATTTCCAACGTCTGCCTTCTATAGCTGTTCGGGCTCTCCATACGAACCACGATTATTGCGTTTAGCGTGGAGTGTGACTTACGAAAACCATATTGGTGCTCTGACAGGCTTCATACTGTTTCAATAGCTCATAAAAGCCTATTGTAAGAAGCGGTGGTGTCAACAGGCTCTCCCTAAATCCAAATACAACAACCCTATTGGTATTTCCTAATAAGAAAAACGGTGGCGGCCTTGAGCTTCTTAAGCTGAAGCCTGTAAATCTTCAGCATTTAACCTCAGAACCTTATTCATAATTTTCCCGATTTTTCCTACCCAGTGTTCTTGGGACGTTTTCTTGTTTGCTTAGTCTGCTATTACACGGTGACTCTTGAGTCATGACTCTTTTGAAATCACACAAGTGCAAAAGAGAAAAAAGATGAGATAGAAAAACAGCCACCCGTAGAGTCGTGGGTAGGATTTCGTTCCCTCTTTTTGACGTTTCTCCTTTCCTTGTTCGTTATTTTTCTATTTTATTTCATTTCTATTCGTTACCTATAGAGCGTAGACGTAGAAAGTACGGAATAAATTCAATTAAATTAAACTCAAGAACAATTTCTCTATCCACACTCCTTTCTTTAATGACCTCGGGGAACTGCCGTCCTCAGGCGACATGAGCATCATTCGCTTTGTTAAGAGCTCCGAACCGAATCGAACGGAACGAAATTTAAATATGACTATATTATATTTATCTCTCTATCTTCTATATTAATAAAAATGAAATGCTGTTCGTTGGTAAATGCATCATTTGAGAACGCCTGGATAATAATAGTCCTAGTAAGGTTCTTATGAAAAGTAAAATTGGAAAAGTTGGCCGGAAAATTGGAAAATTTAGGAAAAACGGAAAGTCCTCTTTCCATGAGATTTCGTATGCAAATTTAATGGTAGAAAATGAATCATTTGGTTAACGTTTTTTTTTCTCATTTTTGCAGTGAACTCTCGATAATTCGAACCTCTATAATTCGAAAAGCTCTATAAATAGAAGTACTGCCTAAGTCCTATAAGAAAATCTCGAATAATCGAAGAAAACCTATGCAAATAGTTCTCTTCGTTAATTCAACTTATTCTTGTGCAACATAACCTCAAAACCTCTCTTATTCGAACTTGATGCGGTTTTTACCTCTATAATTCGAAATTAAGTCTATTTGCTCCTACTCAACTGTTCGTTGAAGTGCGTATGTAAGGGAAACCTGTGTCATGTATATTCATTGAACGAAAAGGTGTGCAGATGGCTTACCGTAGAGTTTACAATTTTTACATTCTAAATGAATTTTTGAGAGGGCAATTGTCGACGATGTCGTTTTTTCAGCTTCAATTACGACCGAAAACACCCTGGACCGAGCTCGTTTACAGCCGCTTATTCAGAAGAAAATGACAGATTTTGTAATTTGTATAAAAAAAGTTATAATTTCTTTACCATGGGGAGTATTACATAGACGTAAACACGCAGTAGGCACAAACAAAATTAAGTTTTGTAAAAATCTTTTCTTTTTTTTTTTCTCTGAAACCTCATTCCGTTTCCATTCTTCAGCTGCCTTGACGTGGCGAAACGGCTTAAGAGTCAATGACCCTAAGGATCTGAAAGGATTCCAGTGAGACATCGAACTAAAGGTTGAAGACGTCTTGACTGTGACGTAAGACTTGTTATACAGTATGATGGAGAAAACGATAATCCACCCGTGGTCTTTTCGACTAAGGCCGGGACGAGGATTCTGGAGGTCCCAACCACCATACTTTTACCCCCCGCCTCTGGCGTTGAATCGGAAGTAGTAGCGACGCTTGCTTTAGAAGACTCCTGCAGCTCTGTCTCCGACTCGTTTGGTAGACTGGGGTGGAATGACAAAGAAAGTGGCGGAAAGGCTTCGGCTGGAGCGTCTAATCTCTGTCTCAATAGACGGGTAGCTAATCGAAGTTGTGTCGGTGACGGTTTGACTCAGGAAACCTATAAGGCTGAACGAGCTCCTGAAGCGGCGCACTCCGATATGCTCCTGACTAAGAGTCAACTGAAAAGGAAAAGAAGGAAGGTGGCGATGGCGCGGTGCAAAGAGGCTGCAGAGTCAGCTGAAGGCGCAAGCGCCGAAAGCAGTCATCCTTGAGTAGCGGCAGGAATAAGTCCTAGGTCGGCAGAAACTACTCCAACTGGAGCCGATTAATCCCTCAGACCCAACTCTGGCTCCTTTTCGGTCGGTACGAACAGGTCCAATCTAACGAAGCAAGTTTCGCCTGCTTTCCTTGGTGGAGGCGTGCGCGCATCTGATGCGCGCTCTTCTGCCGGGCACACTCTTACCGGTGCCGTTATCTGCGCACTAAATCTGGTGGATGCTGGTGCTGTTACCCCTAAAGGTCCCAGCACTAGCGGACAGAAAATGGCTGACGCAGGCAAAGCTACGGGTAGGGGCGCTCGCCTCGGCGGAAGCGTTGGCTCATCTGGTGCGCGCCCTTCTACTAGTAAAACACCGACTATATCTTTGATATTTTCGCAGATAAACCTCCATCACTCAAAGGCTGCTACCGCTCTCTTAAGTAGCAGACTTTCCGTGGTACGTACAAAACCCCACATAACATCTATCCAGGCGCCATACGTGCGGAACAAGCGCATATGTGGTTTTGGAGGTATTCGTAGAGTAACGGTGCTATGTGACGAGCGATCTGAAAGACCGAGAGCTTGTCTAATTGTGCCGAATTTCCTCTCAGTAACCAAGCTTGGACAGTTCTGTGGACAGGACTTGGTTGCTGCAGCTGTAAGCTACGAAACGACCGGAAGTTGGAAAACCTTTGTCGTTGCGTTGGCTTACTTCCCTTATGATTCGGTAACGCCTTCACCACCGAAGGCGCTTGCCGAACTCATAAAGTACTGTGACACTCGGGAGATGGGACTAGTCATGTGTTGCGACGCGAATGCTCAGAATACAGTCTGGGGCAGCAGCAAATGTAGCATACGAGGCAACCATCTCCTATACTTTATACTATCGTCTGGCATGGTAATTAACAATGTTGGCTTCCAGCCAACTTTTGTTACGGCAAGGAGGCAGGAGGTAATTGATTTGACTCTATCTAATAGGTATTTCAAGGCAATTACTAACTGGAGGGTACTGCCGGAGGTGTCCTTGTCAGACCATAGATACATCGCTTTCCAAAGCGAATGCGAGGCCATAACTTTGCAGGAGAGGAGGAATCCGAGGAAAACTAACTGGGTGCGGTTTAGCGTAGAGCTAGACAGATTTGTCAAAACTCCAACTAAACTCAGAACGAAACGAAAGGTTGAGGATGCTGTTCAAAACCTGACTAGCGTCCTTACCAGCTGTTTTGAACTGACGTGCCGATCAACAAAAACTCCTGCAAAACTCCGGTTCCCTGGTGGAGCCCAGAACTGCAGCGACTTATTAAAGAATGCAGAAAAAAATAGGTCACTCAAGACAAATTTGGAAGGTGATTGGGATCTTTTTAGATCGAAGCAAAAACACTATAAGAAGTTAATTCGGTTGTCGAAAAGTGCTTCTTATAGAGATTTTTGTGAAAAGATTGAGACACTTGGTGAAACCGTCAGGTTGGTTAAGGTCCTCAAAAGGGGCAAACCGACCAAACCGGAGTGCCTGAGAAAGTCTGATGGCAAGTTTACTGAGACGAAAGCGGAAAATTTTAGTCTTCTGCTGGAGACTCACTTTCCTGGCAATCAGATAACCACTAGGTCGGAGCTTGGTCCACTTACCCAGGCTGAGCTTGATCTAAATCAGAAAACTCGGCGCAGCTGGTATATTGCATCAGCCGTGGTAACAGATGAGGCCATCAAATATGCTGTGGCATCTTTTTATGGTTTCAAATTGCCTGGCACCGATGAAATATATCCAGGTATGCTGCAACAGGGTATAGATTAGCTGGCTTGGCGCTGGCATATATTCCTACACCTTAGCGGACAGTCAGAGTAGCTTTCATATCGAAAATTGGTAAGGAGGAATATTCGCTCCCCAAGAGTTTCAGACCTATAACTTTGACATCCTTCTTACTGAAAAGTATGGAGAGACTGGTGGAATTTCACGTGCGCAAAGTTGCTTTGAAGCTGCATCCACTATCGGAGATGCAGCATGCCTATCAGCGTGGGAAACCATGTGAGACCGCACTTCAAAATTTAGTGGCCTGAATTGAATGCGCGCTTGATAGGAAAGAATACGCGATGGGTACCTTCATCGACATTGAGGGTGCTTTTAACAATGCGACTTTTGACTGCATGTGCGACTCTGCCAGACAACACGGGGTAGATGAAACATTAGTGTTGTGGATTAAAGCAATGCTAATGAATAGAACTTTGGTAGTGGATGCGGATTGTGGGCGATATGTTATGACAGGGGTAAATAGGGGCTGTCCGCAAGGTGGTGTTCTGTCTCCATTGTTATGGTGCATGGTGGTCGACTCTCTGTTGAACACTCTAAATGGTTGGTTGGCGCTGGACATGATCGATGAATGGTGTACTAGGAGTGGGCTTTCGGTGAATCCTCTTAAAACTGAGGTTCTTCTTTTTACGAGAAGGATGATTTTGACCGGTCTGACTCAGCCAGTGCTAAAAGGCGTCACTATTCGCATTTCCAAAGAAGCCAAATATTTGGGAGTGATTTTAGATAAGAAACTTCATTGGCCTAAACACGTTGAGTCGAAAACATCCAAGGCGCTCTCAGTCTTCTGGTAGTGTAAGGGTGCTTTTGCCAAGACTTGGGGCTTGTCACCGAGTAAGGTTCTCTGGATCTACTCGGCTATGATAAAACCATTCCTCGCATATGCGTCGGTTGTTTGGTGAAAGGGGCTGTCGCGTAAATATGTGGTTGGCTTTCGCGCGAGACTCCAAAGAACGGCTTGTCTCGGCTGCTCAGGAGCTTTTCCGAGTACGCCTGGCTCTGCTCTAGACGCTTTGCTGAACTTACCTCCCCTCGATACTCATATCATGAGTTGCACTATCAAAGCCATCCATCGTCTTAGGCGGGGCGGTTTTTGGTATACTCCACACTGGAATTTTGATGAACTTGCGCGACACTTATCTTACGACTCCTGTCTTATGGATATGCCGTCTGATACAATAACACCAGAACTCCAGCTCATGCTTAAATTCAGAGTCGACATTCCTTGTGCTCAGGACTGGTTTCGGCCAGAGTCTGATGGTTGCGCCCAGGTTCACCCCGAACTGTAGCGCCACCTAAGTAAGTGATGGTTGCGCCAAGGATGTGTAAACTTCATAGATACTAATAGCCCGAGTGCTACTAGCATGCACGATTCGCAAACCTGAGTAATCGATTCCAGAAATACGCCTACGTACTAAACACACACCCTACACACTTCAACCACTCTCCCCGCGGTACTGCCGTTAGGTATTTCCTTACGGGGCTGATTAGCAATTATGCTCTAGTCTCCGAGACCGCCTTTTGGGCTCTTCTTAGGGCTTCTGCTCTTCGCAGCGCATTCTGCACACATACTATGAATGAGCAGATCTCCATCCACTCGCCCTCTGATCATGTCATGTGACTTACAAGATTTTCTGGACTTGGCAGGTTTGCTCTATCTTCTGAAAAGCGTCTGCAGTAGAACACTGCATGCTCCGCGTCCTCCTCTTCATTTGGACATTCTGGACACAGGGGCGAACTATCGTGTCCAAATCGTGTCCGGACAGGAACTGTGTAAGGTGGTAGTTACAGCTCCCCTTCGCTCTCTCTGTCCATGGTTTTATAGTGGGAATGAGCTTGTGGGTCCACCTGCCTTTTGTAGAGCTGTCCCACCTGGTTTGCCACAGCGTTGCTGATGCTGCCCTTTCCTCCTCCTTAATCCGTTTTACCTCTTGCTGGTTCGAGGGACGTCTAAGGTATACCCTCCGCATCTCAACAGACAGGATGTCGATTGGGACCATCCCAGCTAAAACGCAGCCTGCAGCGTCGGAGATAATTCGGAAGCCGCTAATCACTCTGATTGCGCAGAGCCGGTGAGCTGATGATAGCTTCTTCCTGCACTAATTTTTCGCCAGTGCACTTGCCCATATCAGGGCAGCGTATAGAAGTACCGAGCTGACCACTCTGGACAGCAGGATCCTGCGGGCGTATCCAGGCCCGCCGATGTTCGGGAGCATTCGGGAGAGTGCTGCCTGCATCAGCGATGCTTTTTTACTAGAATACTCGACGTGGGCTTTGAAGCGCAGCCTGTTGCCGAGCATGATTGTCTGGTTTCCGACCCGGAAGCTGGCATATTTCACCTTTTTGCGGCTGGTTATTAGGACAGCTTCGGTCTTGTGGGCGGCTAGTTCCAGACCGGTAGTCTCCAGCCATTCCGTTATTCTTATAACTGCCTCATCTGTGGCAGACTCCACCTCGTGTACGTGCTTGGCTACTGTAACCACTGCGATATCGTCATTGAAGCCAATTACTTTAACTCCCTCGGGCAGTGTTAGTCGCAGAACTCCGTCGTACATAATGTTCCGTAGAAGAGGTCCCAGAACCGACCCTAGCGGGACTCCCGCGGAAACACTGTAGTGTTTAACGCCATCGTCAGTCCAGTCGGTAAAAACATTTTAGAAAGTGAGGTTCAGTTGCCACCAGCCGAAAAACTTCCATATTCACAAAGGACTGTTCCATATTACTTTGCTGCAGACAGTGCCTTTCCGCTAAGGAAAAACCTCATGAGACTTTATCCTGGGATTTTGCTAAACAAAAGAGAGGAGGTTTTCAATTTTAGGCAGTCACGAGCCCGGCGAGTGATAGCAAATACTTTCGCCATTTTGGTAGCACGATGGCGAATTCTAGGAAAATCCATAGAATTTCATCCCGAAAGTGCTGACAAAATTATTCTTGCGTGCACCATTCTCCACAACTTTCTCAAGATAACAGACAAAGGGTTTGACTCCCACTCCTAGTGCCCAGAGACATATTGCGACTCATATGACGCACACGGAGAACGCACAGAAGATATGTGGCGCCAGGATAGCAGAGAATTGTTACCAATTCGCAGATGCGGATCGAATAATCGATCAGACGAAGCATCTGAAATAAGAAAAGTACTTAACATTTTCTCCACGAAGGAAGAGTTTCTTTCCAACCGTAATTCAAAAATAATTTTTTTTTTTTAATTTAGAAGTCTTTTTCTTAAATTTTTTTGTCTTTTTATTTTTTACTCTAGCAAATCTGCCTGCAACCCGCAGAGGTATCATCTCCATCTTAGCTTCATTACGAAGCTGAAGTGGAAATGTACGAAATTTTGCCATGAGGCTGCGGCAGAAGTGCTCATCTTCATCTCCTGTTGTTATAGCTGATGGTGATGGCGAAGGCAATGAAACAACAACAGCAGCACGGGGTTGGATCAAGTAATTCTGGATGGTCTTCATGGTGGTCATCAGCGTTTGCTCGACCGTGTCCCCTGCTGGCTTGAGCCTTTTTGGTAGGGAAGGGCTTTCAATTGGGGATTTATCTCCAATAGGGGTTGTAGCCGTAGCAGTTTCCTCCACTGCGGAGTACTGAAATTCAGGCCTTTGTGGCACTGGGCTGAAAGTGAAACGTTGACCTGCTGTTGTCGGCATAGCGGGTGAAGTCTAACTTTCAATATTGTCTTGGGGAGCATTTTTGCAATTTCAGAGAGTTCTGTAAAAATAAATACAAAATTATTTTGTTTAACATCCGTAATTGAAAAATACTCACAACCTAGGCTTTAGATGATCTTTAACAAACTCTATTAACTCGGCATACTTACCCGACGGTTCCGACTCGTCAGCGCCCTGTCCAGAAACTATTTTTTTTTTATCTAGACTCCTAGCGTAGGTATCCCGAAACCCCTTCCACTTTTTTTTTCACTACTTCAGCTGAGGAAAAATATCATAAGAAACAGTAACCATAAAACTACATAGGACAACTTACCGGGCGAACCGAATACATCCGCAATGTTCTACCATTCCCTTGCCTTTATTTTAATGTTTTTGTATAAAGGATGGCTCAGATTCCACAGGATTTCTTTTTCGCGAATGGCCTCAATAATTTTCTCGACTTCACCGTCCTACATTTCGTTGGTTTTTAGTGAGCTGTCATAAAGCCGCGTGACTTTTTTTAAAAGATAACCAACTTGTACCACACGCCACAGCGGCCGCGGCCTATTGTGCACCGACTACTGCTTATGTATATTGTAAAGGTCTTTTTTGTCGAAGACTGAGGAGAAGCTCGCCGGCTCCAGGGTCAACCCAAAGAAATACCCTAAAACTATGGGAAAGAGGTACTATATTAGGGGGATGTTAAAGATATCGTTACAATGTAATTTTTAACAATGCAAGGCGGTTTTTTGTAAACACTCTTTATACCTAACAATCTTTAAATAATGTTCAATATTTATAATACTTAATGCGGTGGTGCTGGATACGTCTTGACGGTGCTTAACGTCGGGCTCAGGATCGGGCTGGCACTCCTTGGCTGGTTTCGGGCTTCACAGCGTCTCGTGGTCGGGTTGGCGGGCGTGCGCTCCACACGCTGGATCGGTTAACTGGCAGTCCGGCTGAGGAGCCGGGCTAACTGGCAGTCTGTACAGGGTACGGGCTAACTGGCAGTCCGGCTGAGGGGCCGAGCTAACTGGCAGTCCGGCTGAGGAGCCGGGCTAACTGGCAGTCCGGCTGAGAAGCCGGGCTAACTGGCAGTCCGGCTGAGAAGCCGGGCTAACTGGCAGTCCGGCTCAGAAGCCGGGCTAACTGGCAGTCCGGCTGAGGAGCCTGGCTAACTGGCAGTCCGGCCGAGGACCGGGCTAACTGGCTTGTCTGTGCTAGGCACGGGTAGTCGTGGGCAATCCGTACAAGGGTACGGCCTTGCTAGCAGTCGGGGAGAGACTGCTTATCGCGGGGCAATTTTTAAGCGTAAGCTCAAAGAAGAACTACCGGCAAAATCCGCTAAAAGTCAGGTAATGTGAACCCCAAAACGGGAAAGAAACTTAATCGGCTCTTGGCCGGTTCTGGTCAGCAGCGCAACTTTAACTGGGTGCTCACCCACAACTGTGAACAAAAGAGAACCAAAACCAAAGTATCACTTTGGTTGCCGAATTCGGGAGAGTCTGATGGCACGCTGTTACCAGTGAGCAAGCTATGCTAACTGCATCATATACCCTCTTATTTATGCATAATTTTTGTAGGAACGAAATGCGAATTTTAAAAATTCCCTTGTCTTTTGTTGTTGTTTGTATCTCCTGGTCTTTTGCTGTTGCTCGTGACTCTAATTCCTTGCGAAGTGTCTGAGAGTATGCAAAACTCCGCCCCTTTACCTAATGGCAGTCTTCGGCATTTGCACGAGTGCCGGAAGGTATGCAACTCTTTTTATCGCCGTGGGTCGGCCTACGCAGGATGCCTGACTGTATGCTTGCTTTCTTTTTACTTTCGTCTCGGCCGGTAGAGAGAAGCATGTCACTTCGTTACAATATATTTCAACTTTTGACACCTCGTACCACAGCGGCCGCATTGTGTTCCGGCAGTAAGGCCTTGCTTAACCCTTTACTTACTTAGATGGCGCTACAGTCCGGGGTGGACCTGGGCCTCAACCAACAAACCTCTCCAGCTAGCACGATTACGAGCCAGCTGCCTCCAGTTGCGCACGCCAAGTTGGTTGAGGTCCCCCTCCACTTGTTTGCGCCACCTACCGCGAGGTCGTCCTCTACTGCGCCGTCCGTCCGGGTTGAATTCGAAGACTTTCTTAGCGGGAAGGTTGGGCTCCATCGGCTCTAAATGACCCAGCCAACTTAGTCGCTGTATGTGAACTCTTCTGGCTAAGTCGATGTCCTTGTACAGGCCGTATAGCTCGGCATTGTACCTTCTCCTCCACTCACCGTCTATGCAGATGCAACCAAAGATCGCTCGAAAAACTTTTCTCTCGAAATAACCAAGGGCATCCTCATCCGGTTTTGTCAAAGCCCATGCCTCTGCGCCATACAGCAGGACTGGGATGATTAATGTCTTATAAAGAGTTACCTTAGTAGTTCCAGATAGGGCTTTGCTACTCAATTGCCGTTTTAGCCCATAGAAACATCGATTGGCAAGAGTAATTCTCCGTGTGATCTCTCCACTGATGTCATTTGCGGAGCTGACCATAGAGCCTAGGTAGACAAAATCCTTTACTACCTCAAAATTATATCTGTCTATTGTGGCGTTCTGTCCAAGACGCCGATGTTGGGTGTGTTTTTTTGTAGACAGCATATATTTTGTTTTGCTTTCATTGACCGCTAGACCCATCTTTGCTGCCTCGATCTCAATACTCGTAAATGCCCCATTGACGGCCCGCTGAGTTCTTCCGATTATGTCAATGCCATCGGCATAAGCGAGTAGTTGTACAGACTTGTAAAAGATTGTACCTCCGGTGTTGGCTTGTGAGTTTCGTACAATTCTCTCAAGTACTATATTAAAGAGATCGCATGATAGCGCGTCGCCTTGTCTAAGACCTTTCCTGACATCGAACGGTTCGGTGATGTTCTTAACGACTTTGATGGAGCAGCGAGAGTTCTCCATCGTCATTCTGCACAAACGGACGAGCTTGGCAGGGATGCCAAGACTAGATATGGCTCTGTATAACTCGTCTCTATACACGCTATCATAGGCAACTTTGAAATCGATAAAGAGGTGGTGCGTATCGATTTTGTATTCATGGGTTTTTTCCAAGATCTGCCGTAGTGTGAATATTTGGTCAATGGTGGACTTTCTCGGCCTGAAATCGCACTGATAAGGACCTATCAGGTTGTTGACGATCGGTTTTAGGCGTTCACATAATACAGCAGACAGGATTTTATATGCGATGTTGAGGAGACTTATACCTCTGTAATTGGCGCAGTTCAGAGGGTCTCCTTTCTTCAGGTTCGGGCAAACGATGCTGAGGTTCCATTCATCGGGCATACTTTCGTCCGACCAGATTTTACAGATGAGCTGGTACATGCTCCTTACCAACTCATCTCCACCTGCCTTGAAAAGTTCAGCGGCAAGGCCGTCGGCTCCAGCAGCTTTGTTGGATTTGAGTTTAGATATCGCTATCCTCACTTCATTCTGATCGGGTTGACGGGAATCTTGACTGCCATCGTCACTGTTGAATGGCTCATTCTGCCTGACAGCGGAATATTGGTCATCATCGCCGTTTAACAGTCTGCAGAAGTGTTCCTTCCATATCCTCAGCACCGACTGCGATTCTACTACTATGTTGCCATTTTCGTCCCTGCAGGCTTCTGTTCTGGCTTTGAAACCCTGGCATGTTCTTTTTACCCTTTGGTAAAATTTTCGAACATTATTCCTGCAATAGAGTCTCTCAATCTCCTCGATCGAGCGCTTCTCATGCTCCTTTCTTTCTTTCTGAGAAGTCGATGTTCCTCTTTTCTCCGGGCACGTAGAGCTTGTAAGCAGCTCTAGTCCTTCTATGCAGCGCCGCTTTGTACGCCTCTTGTTTTGCTGCATGTGCTTGTCGGCATTCCTCATCAAACCAGGGGTTTCGTTGTGGTGGGCGAGAGAAACCCAGTACATCAGAGGCGGCATCTCTGATGGCTTGTTGGCAATGCTGCCACTGGTCTTCCGCATTTGCTGCTGGCGGCATAGGACTTAGATTGAGATTAGAAAAAACACGATCGGCAAAGGTTCTGGCGGTCTGTTGCGATTGTAGCTTTTCGACGTCAAATTTCCTCACAGTATTTCGTTGATTTCACTCCGTTCTGGATATCCGCTTGCTTAACCCTTTAACCACTTTTAAAATAGTTCGTGAAACCAAAAACTCTTTGAACTCGGTCGCAAGGCTGAATTCTCTGTCTCTTGTCTGGGTCCAAGGTCACACTGGGATCTTGGGAATGAGCTCTCCGATGAGATTGCTAGACAAGGCTCAGACGAGGCTTTCTTAAGTCCCGAACCCGCGTTGGGTCTCCCTGCATCCTTGGTTAGGACTTTCGTTGACGATTGGGTCTCTCACGAACACAATTGTGTGTGGCATGACAATCCAGGATGCAGGTTGACTAATCGTATGCTCCCGGACGTCTGTAAGAAATCAGCGGCATTCTTGCTGTCTGTCAGCAGAAAAGACTGTAGGCAACTTATTGGCGTCTTGACAGGCCACTTTGCTTTTGCCAAGCACCATAATCCGTTGGGCTTAAGTGACACTACAATCTGCGACACTTGTGGAGAGAGCGACGACACCGCGGAACATTATCTCTGTGAGTGTCCGGCCTTTGCTCGAATCAGGTGGCAGATTCTCGGTGCATATGTGGTGAGTGCTGGTACTGTTAGCTCCTCATCACTGAAGTGCTTGCTTAGCTTTCTTAGAAAGACAAGGAAATTCAAATAAAATGGGTAAATCAGGGGTCGCTCTCTGGTAGTACAATGGACCAGTTGCGTCTGAGTGCTCCAGTCAAGCGTTTCCTATCCCGACAAAGAAAATAAAAAATTCTCTGAAACTTCCATAATACAAAAACTTGTGTAATTCGAAGTTTTTCCCTGATCCGGAGAAATTGGAATTGTCGAGAGTTTACTGTACTTGTTTACGCATTTCCAATAGCTGTTCACAAATTCACAAAACGATCAAAAAACAAATTTATTGAAATTTGGACAGGACAACGTCTATCGGGTCAACTAGTTTATTATAATTATTATATGTTAATTTTGGGTTGAAAAAAAAGAAGAACATCAGACTTTAATTTCAAGTCGACTAGTCTCCTCTTCCCATAGGAATTATACACAGGAGGCTATCAATTAATTTAACTGTAAGTTGAAAAAAAAAAAATTATCATAAATAACGATGTTCGTCAAGAAAAGTGGCCCGATGCCCAGGAGTTTTTACCAGATAGTTAGTATAAAGTTTGTACCTTAAAAATAAGGTTTTTTTAAATCTTTGTTTTCATATCTACTTGTAATAACTTTCAAATCACAGCAGCATTAAGTATGGTCATAAGATTGAAATGTATGAATGTATGATACTTTAATATTGCCATCTTGCTTCAAGTCATAATATGTGAGTTCATTTTAGTATAATATAGGCGCATCCTGTGTGTTTACAATTGTAGTAAAAAAAGTAGGTCAATGACAAAAACTTCTTGACACGTTCCACAAAAAGCAGAATTGATTTAAAAAGTGTCCTTGGAGCATACGATAAACAAAGACCTAAATTAAATCCCCCAACACTAATCACGTAATCACTATAAAGGATCAGCACAATTTCTACAAACCCTGCATCACACCATAACCCAACTTTGTCGCATTCTTCCATTGCAAGAATCGAGACGTCACATACACACATACATAATTGCCAGCCATTTAAAACTGTTTTGTTTATAGTTGCTATCTGTGGACTTGTATCGTAATCACGTAAAGGATTTCCTCCATTGCCAATGTACCAATGCATATTTCTTGGTTGGGAAGAAGAAAAATGCTCGCCTGCCTTGTTGGCGTGTAGCAGTCTTAATTCTCGTCCATGAAGCTTGCATTCGACTACCAGTACTTCTGCATGTGCGACTGCATCTTCAACCCCATGGAGTGATTCTATATCCAGGAATTAAAGTGCATAAACTCGAATTGCATTCAATTTGCCTCCCCCGATCTGTACGCAGTAGCACTAGGTCCATGTAACGTCCTGAACACCGAACCATGCCAAGTAGTTCCGTCTTCCATATCAACGCTGACTTCTAATATGCCAGCTGAATACATAATGGCAAGGACTTTAAGGGAGGAAATGAATGCAATTGCGTTCTTTACGACTGAACAGCATTCTCTGTATTTGCAGATGGGGGCGGACAGGGAGCCGAAACAGTCGGCGACGACGACAACGACTTCTGCCAGAGAATGGTGGGAATGGGGTTGGGAGGGTAGAACAGAATGGGGAAATCCTTCTTTAAAGGGATTGATGTTGGATTGTAGATGGTTATTTTCTGCTTTATTTTCCTCTGCTCAATGCCATTGCACTTCGTTCCTTCCTTTTTTGTTTAATTCCTGTGCGCCTTTAGTTTCCGGGGGATACCAGGGACAGGATACGATAACTACTGGAATAGAGGTAGCACTGTGCTACTGAGAATGCTCTTGATGTCGTTGTTGCCACTGCTTACGGCCGATCGAAATGAACGAAACGAAGAAAATGAACGAAACTAACGAAAAGGGCGAAAGAGAGTCGTGTTGTGAAGCTAAATTATGGAGCAAGTGGAACAACGATTTATGTGCGTCGGACCGGTTTTCAGTCAACTCAACGATTTAATTGCACAAAAGTTCCTATGGACTCTGTACTTTCTTCTATGTGTTCTGTTCTCATTTCTTTCCCTTTCTCTGCCGTCCGGCTTCCCTCTTTAACGGTAAGTATGTATGTACATTCAAACGTACATACATATAACTTTTTTTTTCCTCAAGCTTCCCTGGGATTATTATTTTCTTGCTTTTTCATTTTTTCTCGCTCTATAGCATCGTGCATGTTGGAAAAATCACATATTGAGGGCATCAATGCAGGATTTAATTAAAAGTCTGAACAGGACACAATGGCAGCGGATGATGATGGTAAGGATGGAGTTTAAGGGGATAAGGGATGACAATAACTAAGCAAGGCGTTGGAAAGCAAAACACTCATATAACTCTCTAAGGTATGAGAGGCGGGAATTAGGTCTTTCAATAGAGTTTAGTAAGCGGAAGAAAGTAAGGTAAAAAAAGAGGGCAAAAACGGAAACCTACAAGAAACAAAAGACAGAAAGCAGTAAATAAGAGGTTAAGATGAAAATTACGTGGAAATTAAATTGCTAAACATTTCAATTATGTTCAGTTGGGAGGAGGTGAAGTAACGTTTAAGAAGAACTTGCGTTAGGGAGGTGTTGAGTGGTGGATGAAGAGTAAACGCGCTTTGAGTGTGCCGACAGTCTTTTGTTAAATGCATTATTAAAATAGATTATATCGTTTGGGGCCTCTAAACAAAGAAACAAATATGCAAAATAAACAACCCTTTTTGGATAATAGATGCTTTCTAGAAACAGTCTTGCCTGAAGAAGCTTACAAAATTGTCCAGTGAACTTCTGAATAGAGCACTTAAATGTCAGAAATAGGATGTGTGGTCGCACTTTCAGTCTTTGTAGAAAAACTATAAGATAAAGCTGGATTCGTATAGGAAATTCTGTGGAGAGTTGATTAAAATTAAGGAAACGGCCACACTGTGCAAAGTCTTGTAGAAAGACAGAACAGCCAAGCTGGATTCCAATCTAAAGTCTAATGGTTCCTACACTAGTTTCATGCAGAAGGCTAATAGTGTATTCGTACTTCTCGCGACACAATAGAAAAGTAGTATCGCTTGAGCAGAACGTAGGTAGTGGCTGGAATCTCTTGATCTGGTTCTCGGATCACAAGACTAAAATGAAATGTTACCTCCCAGACAATGACTGACGAGACGATTAGGTTTTCTTTTTCGTCCTTAGCGAACAACAAATCACCCGATCCTGACGGCATATATCCAGGAATGCTTTAAAAAGGGGGTCTCAGCATTGTAAAGTCTCTGAGAAGAGTTTCAAGGGCTCACTTATGTAGCTCACGGGTCTACAGCGTCTCTTGGGTGCGATGTTAAAGTGGTCTTTGTTCCCAAACTTGGGAAAAAAGGAGAAATACGATTACAAAAGTTGTAGACCTCTTTTTTTTGTAATCTTCGAAAGATACTAGTAATCCGGGCTACTAGCATGCTCGATTCGTAAACCCAAATAATCGATGCCAGGAATGCCTTAGGTATTACTTCGAGAGATTGGTTAGCAGTTTATGCTATGCTTCTTGTGTAAGCTGCTTCTGATGCTTTCGCTGCTTCTTTTGCTCTTCGTAGCTTCTCTACTCCTCGCAGATTTTCTTGTAGAGTTGTTACGAAATTACAAACATATTGCCACGCAATTCCCTACCGACCGTAACATATGGTCGAGGAGTAACGACGGACTGGGCAGTGTAATTATCCATACCGTAAAACGTTTGCAATAAAACACTGCGTGCTCCGTATCTTTATATTCATCTGCACATTCCATGCAGAATGGTGAACTGTTGTGTCCAATTCGGTGGATACTTGTAGTAACCGCCGTGACCAGACAAAAACGGCGTAAGATGGTAATTGCACTCTCTTTAGGTTAGGTTAGGTTAGGTTAAAGTTGCTGCCAGCTAAGAATCACCAACACACTTAGACCAATAATTGTGATACCACGTGGATCATGGGAGAAAATCTCCCTACCTACTCGTTAAAACCATTTGGAGCTTCTTATGAATCGTAGGAGGCTCTTAATATCAATATCTAACAGGTCACCTAAATCGTTGTAATAGGGGGCTCCTAAGTGAAGCTTCCTTCCTTCCTTCATCCATGCAGCTTCTACAAAAGTCGTTCACAAAGAGGCCTAGCCTTGTAGCATGTTAGCCTATTAGACAGTGCTCAATGATGGCACCTATTATAGCGCCGATATGCAATCTGTTGAGAGAAATAAAATTCTTAGAACGTTTAAGATCCAGCTTCGGTCAAATCAGTTTTGTCGCTAGACATCTTGATCCATTCGTCCACCTAAGATTTGTACTCTCGATAGCATCCAGCATAAATTTAAGTTTGCGCGTAGCGATTGGTATACGTAAGGTGCCTTTATTCGGCAGGATGGGTATAGTTGTACCTATTCTGGCGAATTCATCGGCCTTACAATTCCCTGGAATATCCCTATGCCCCGGGACCCAGCACTGGTGAATATTGAACCACTCAGTCATCTCTGCAAGAGACGATCGGCAGTCTAGAGCTTCTAAGGAATTTATATAGGTCGATTACAGGGATTTGATTGCTGTCTGGCTCTCTGAAAAGATGCGAATATCTCTGGCAGATATCACTTCTTTATTTGCCATTATTTCCGCCTGGAACACGCTACAACGATTTGGAAGACGGAAGGAGAGCTTAAGATTAAGCCTGTCAGAGAAAACACGTCCACCAACTCCGTCTTTGGTTTTTGACCCGTCAGTGTAGAAGTGAATTGACTCATTTTCTAAAAATGCATCACCCTCCCAGAGTGATCTAGAAAGGATGGTAACGAGGAAGTCCTTATCAAAATTTAGACGTGAGATGGTGCAGTCCGTGTTTTCGGGAGAGATTTTGAATTTATTCAGAATGGAAGCGTGGCCAAATTCATTTCTTGAACACTGTTGGGTAGCTTCAAGGCGAACGGCTGCATTCGCTGCCATTTGCCTACTGAATACAGCAAGGGGTATCAGATGAAACAAGATGTCCAGTGCCGCAAGGGAGTTGTACTTAGTGCTCCGCTTATGCACAGACAAGCTGTACGCTGAACCTTACTTAGATAATCGCGATTTATAGCTTTTTCTAAACCTGTCCACCAGACAATCACCCCGAATGTCAGTATCGGTCTAATGACCGAGATGTAGAGCCAGTGAGTAATTCGGGGGTGAAAACCCCATCTATTCCCAATATCTTTTTTGCAAGAGAAAAGTGCTACTCTAGCTTTCTTTACTCTTTCTTGAATATTAGGTTTCCAGCTTAATTTCTTATCCAGGACGAGACCGAAATATTTTGCTGTGTCAGAGAAAGTTAAGCTGATACCATTGAGAGAAGGAGGGTCGACTAACGGAATTTTATATTTCCTGGAGAAGAGTACTAGTTCAGTTTTGTGGGGGTTTACACCCAAACCACACTGAACCGCCCGTCTAGTGAGCTTGTTTAAAGCGTTTTGTAGAAGTTCTTTTAGAGTATTTAAGTGCTTTCCCGAGACAGCCAAAGCAATATCATCTGCATAAGCGATCGCCGTGCATCCTTCGCCTTCCATGATTATCAATAGTTCATTAATCACTAAATTCCACAAAAGAAGGGATAGAACACCTCCTTGCGGAGTGCCTCTACTGACATACCTTCTATTAGATGTCCCACCCAGCTTAGAGTTGATAATCCGACCATTAAGCAGTAGATTAATAAATTCGCAAAGTGAGCTGTCGACCTTCAGGTCTGATAGTGCATCTGCTACAGGTGATACATTGACATTATTGAAAGCGCCTTCTATATCCAGAAAAGCAACCATTGTATACTCCTTCTGAAACAGGGAATATACAATATTCCGCACCAGTGAGTGTAATGCCGTCTCCACCGATTTACCTTTGCAATATGCATATTGGGCCGCCGACAGTAGTTTCTTATCAATACTGTTGCGTAAATGGATATCAATCAGTCGTCCTAATGTTTTTAGGAGGAATGATGATAGATTAATAGGTCTGAAATTTGGATTAATGAGAGAGCATTTACCCGCTTTGGGTATGAAGACAACTTTAACTTCTCTCCATATCTTTGGGATATATACCAGTTCTAGACAACTTTTAAAAATTGTCTCAAGCACCAGCAAGATTATGTCCGATGACTTCTGTAACTCGGCTGGTATTATGCCTTCTGGGCCCGCGGAGTTATATGGTTTGAAGCTATGTAGTGCCTACTGGAGTTTGCTCTGAGTAATCAATTTTGAGGAAATGGTTATTTGTGTAGATGGTCTACTGAATACCATATTGCTAACAACCTGGGAAATGAGTATCAAGAAGTAAATTTAGGGAATCATCGTTGGAAGTCGTCCAAGACGCATCAGTTTTCTTAAGGTAGCTGGGTGTTATTGAATTGGAATAAGAATTTTTCTCAGCCTAGATGGCTCAGAGGCTTCTTCTATTTTACCACAGTGCACACTCCTTGCTTTCGGATTATCCAGTGTTCGATTTTTGGTGTCAGTTTGTATGTCCATCCGCCTTTCATTTTATTATCCCAACGAGCTTACCACGTGGCTGCTGTCGCTATCCTTTCTTAAATTTTTATCAACTTGATTCCAGTGACGTCGTGTTGGCGTAATGCTCTTCTGTTATATATCTGAGTATTTCGTCTGCAAGCATGTCGATGGGGCCCATTCCAGCTATAACAAATGCAGCTTCGTCCGAAATTGTTCGGAAGCCGCTAATTGTCGGAGGCGGAAGAAAGCGGATTTCAAAGCTTGGTTAAAGTGCCCCTCTAATAATAGTGACGAAAACGCTCGCCTCGAAATGGAATACAGATGTTGCAAGAAAAAAGCGAAAAAGAAGTGCGCCCAGCTTCAAGCAGAGAGTACGGAGGGGCTGTATCGGGAGCTGGAGGAAATATCTTCCCCGGTTGCTGATGCAAACCAGGCTATCCAGGAGCTGCGAAGACACAATATGAACAAGAGAGCCATCATCTTCAAAATAACCGCCTAAAGAAGGAGGAATGCTCAGGAGATTCGTTGCCAAAAAAAAAAAAAAATTCTGCAGAGGTGGCGGAGTATTGTAAAGAACTTTTGAACAGTTTCCCCGGCTATACTTTCCAAGAGCCACCCCTAACTGTGAAGAAATACCCGACATTACAGTCGAAGAAGTTAGTGAGGCGGTCAAATACTTCAAAAAACGAAAAGCGGTTGGGCCAGGCGAGATGCCCTCTGAATTCTGGAAAAAGATGGGAGACGTCGGTTTCAGATGGCTCAGAATTCTCATCTCCAAATTCGTGAGAGGTGATCCAATGCCGAATCAATGGAGGGAAAGTTACCTTCTTCATGTATACAAAGGGAAGGGTGATACGCGAAACTGTGATAACTACCGTTCGATCAAGCTGATGTCAAACACCATCTTTGGGCACCATAGATACGGCTATCTGATGATCAGTGCGGGTTTGTCTCGGGTAAATCAACCACAGATGCAATCCAGAGTATAAGGATCATAATGGAAAAAACATCGTGATTCCTTAAAGGATTTGTATATTGTATTGGTTGACTTTGAAAAAGCATTCGACAGACAACCACGGGATTTGATATGGGTGGCGCTAAGGCAACTAAGTGGCTCCAGAAACCTATATACAGATCATCATAGACATGTACGAAGAAGCAAAGACAAGAGTAAGATGCCCCGCTGGAGTAACCGAAGAGTTCCCAACCAAAGGAAGGGTGCACTAGGGAAGCGTTTGGCATTATATGCGAGAGTGTTCCCTGCATTTGCGATGCTTTTTTGGTAACATAATCAACATGCGTGTTGAACTGCAGTTACTAATCTACCATTACTATAAGGTATTTTACTACCTCCGTGGACCTGGTGGTTTGGTAACCAACCCGAAAGTTTGCTAATTCGATGGTTTTCGGCTGATTATAAGATCAGCTTATGTTTTATGGCCAGCTATTTCTAGTCCGACGGATACTAGCCAATCTCTCATCCGGGAAATTGCTTCATTTCCAGCTGATTCTACTGGACGGATCTGTTTAGCTACTGTCATTACGACAATGTCGTGATGCTTCACAAATTAATCGGAATGTTGTCCAGTTCTTGCCAGATGTTAGTAAACAATGATGCTTTAGCACATCTCCATCGGACCTGTGTTTCATTAATCTACAGAACCATCCAGTACCAAGGCTGTCCTTGGTTTACGCATCATATCCATACTTTAATCACCCTTCGTGATTAAGCTTACTCGAATTGGAAAAGATACAGAGTTTCAAATTTGCGAAAAGAATACAGGAGTCTACAAAACCGAACTATTCTATCTATTAGGAACTCTAAAAGAAGGCACTTTGCACAAATCCTAAATACTAAATTAACACCAAAAACCTTTTGGAGCAATATCATGCACCCAGGCGTGATCTCTAACTCAAAAAATGGTTGCTCAGTTGACCCTGACATTTTGAACAGGTCATTTACCTCTCATACGGTATCCCCAGTGATTGCCAGCAGCTCTACTGAGGTTGATTTTACAAGTGAATTCTTGCTATCAGACTTTGTTTCTAACTTTTTAAGAGACTCTGCAGATAAAATTTTCCAGATCGTTCGCGGATCAAGTCTAATGCGGTTGGGTTGTCGAACTGTATCCTAAAATCAACAGACTTCTGAGGGACTATTTATTTTTTCTACTGACTCATGTTTGCAACACAAGCCTTATGTCTGAGATTTTGATTACCCAGTGAAAAAAGCTTAAGTTATTACCCTTCCAAACGCAGGGACAAAATCGGGCCTGAAGCCCACAATGGTGTACTGCCTATACATCATGATAGTCAGACCCTTCCTTACGTATGGGGCTCTTGTGTGGTGGAAAGCAACGAATATGAAAAACACACGGGATATATTGGCCATGGTACAAAGAACAGCTTGCATTGCCATCACAGGTGCTCTACGCACAACACCTAGGGCTGCACTCCAGATCTTTCTGTATCTTTTACAACTAGACCTACAAATTAAATTTCCAGCGGGCAACAGTGTGCTTCGGCTCACTAACGTTGGTCTCTTCAAAACTAATAACATAGGACATAGCTCCATTCTCAAGGAATCAATTCCCAGAATCCCTGATGAATCGGACGATATCCTTGTCGCCTTAGAGTTCGACACACCATACGAAGTATTGTATCCTATTAGAGAGGACTGGCGAAGGAAGACAGTCTCTGACCATAACGAGATTGCAATATACACAGATGATTCTAAGACTATTGGGGGCACGGGGTCAGGTATTTACTCGAGAGATACGAACCTACAGGTGGCCCTGAAACTTCCGAACACATGCAGTGTGTTCCAAGCAGAGGTTTTAGCTGGACTTAGACCTGCGGAATTACTTGAAATAGGATCAATATCCGACAAGAATATCGCCATCTACATTGACAGTCAGGCTGCACTAAAAACCCTAGAGTCTCCCACGTAGTGACATAATTGGTAGTATTAAACCACCAGGGTGAGTGGCTAAGGGAATTATTCGTGATAGAATCATCGAGACGGCTAATCTAAGATGGTCAAACTTAGATGGGCACAGGGTATCTAAGACCTTGTGGCCTGTGTTAGACCGCAGAAAATCTGGGGAGATGATTAAATTAGATAGATCAAGGCTAAGAACAGCGATAGGAATACTCTCTGGCCACTGTTTACTAATGAAGCATGCTATGAGACTAGGGTTATCTGACACAGATGTTTGTAGGTACTGCGATGACCTACATGCCTCAGAGGACATAACTCATATACTCTGTGAGTGCCAAGGAATTGCCAGTGCAAGGCTAAAGCACCTTGGTAGATACTTCTTCGATAACCTGGAAGAGGTGAGGTCCTTGAACCACAACAAGGATCTCTTCAAGTTCTTTAGGGAGATTAATTGCTTGGGAGAATTGGTTTAGGTCTTCTGCCGTGAAGGTTGCCTAGGGATCGCGATGGGCCCACTTTGGTGCCGAGTGTTTTATGATAACCTCAGAACCCTACCTTACCTTCCCATTCCAAAAGACCCCAAATATACTAATTTCCGACTAATAAGTATAATATCTTGCCTTTCCTCTCCAAGGTTTTTGAAAAGGTAAAGCAACGCCAAACACCTTTCTTTCTGCAATCTAACAATCTTTTGCATGAGCACCAGTCAGGCTTTCGACGCCATACCTGTATTAGAGCTCTTTGGAAGCTAGTAAATACATTTTATGACTCACTTGAAGAAGACAAGCTAAATTCGTTGGTTATGATCGACTTATCTAAAGCATTTGACTCTATTAACCATAAAATATTATGTAAGAAGCTTACAACAAAGTTAAATTTTGCTCCTCCTGCAGCTTAGCTTGTATTTAACTATTACAGTGATAGAACTCAGGCGGTATCCGCGGGATCAGACTGCACAATACCCGCCGAGTTGCAGAAATCATTGGACATAATCTTACCGGTGCTTTAAACAATACTAAATAGCTGTCTAGATCTGGTATATGTCCCAGAGATATGGAAAGAAGAAAAGTTGTCTTCATACCCAAATGCTCTCATACTAATCCAAAATATTTCAGACCTATTAATCTATCATCATTCCTCCTAAGAACATTAGAACGACTGATTGATATCCATTTATGCAACAGTATTGATTGATATGAAACTACTGTCGGCGGCCCAACATGCATATTGCACAGTAAATATAGGAGACGTCATTATCTCTCTAGTGCGTTATATTTAATAGTCCCTGTTTCATAAGGAGTATACAATGGTTGCTTTTCTGGGTATAGAAGACGCTTTAAACAATGTCAATACATCAGCTTTAGCGGATGTACTATCAGACCGGAAGCTCGACAGCTCACTTTGCGAATTGATTAATCTACTGCTTAATGGTCGAATTATTAACTCTAAGCTGGATGGGACGTTTACTAGAAGGTCTGTCGGTAGATACACTCCGCAAGGAGTATCTACATACGGTGGGATTGTCTGGTGGACAGGCTTAGAAAAGAATACAAATCGCTATTATCTAAGTAAGGTCCCGCGTACAACTCGTCTGTGCATAAGCGGAGCGCTAAGTACAACTCCCTCTGCGGCACTAGACATTATGTTTCATTTCCAACCCCTCGATATATTTAGCAAGCAAATGGCAGCGAATGCAGCCGTTTGCCTTGAAGCTATCCAACAGTGGTCAAGAAAAGAATTTGACCACGCTTCCATTATTAATAAATTCAAAATCTCTCCCGAAAACACGGACTACACTATCCCACGTCTAAATTTTGATAAGAACTTCCTAGTCCCATCTCTTCCTTGGCCCACTTCTATATGTACTCTACACGCGTGATATCCCGCAAGAAAGAAACTGTGTCGTCGCCACGTTTGCGGACGATACGGCGATATTGACTAGGGGCGATACCATTGAAGCAGCAACCGGAAAGCTTCAACATGCTATTAATAAAGTCCACGCTTGTACGAATTCTTGGCGTATTGTGCTGAATGAAAGCAAATCTACTCATGTCGACTTTACGTACAAAAAAGTGGATAGATTGCCTGTATATCTAAACTCGGCTCAAATACGGTACGCAAACGAAGCAAAATATCAAGGAATGACTCTAGATGTCAGACCCAAATGGAAATCGCACGTGAAAAAGAAACGCGACGAGCTTCAAAACAAATACCGACAAATGTACTGGCTACTCGGAAAACATTCGAAGTTGAGCCTACATAACAAACTGCTTATCTATAAGCAAGTGTGGACGTATGGTATACGACTATGGGGTTGTACTAAGAAAAGCAATAGAAACATCATACAAACTTTTGAAAATAAAGTTCTTAGAACGATCGTTAACGCACCGTGGTATGTACGTAACGAAGATATTCATCGGGATCTGGGTATTCCCAGCGTCGTCGAAGAGATAACAAAATATGCGCGTAAACAAAAAGCTCGTGTTCACGTCCATTGTAACCGTACTGTCATTGAACTACTCATTCGTCGTCAATTCAATTCGTCGTCTTCAAAGGACAAAACTTTTTGACCTCGCGTCATAGCATATGAAGGTCGTGAAAAACGCAGGAACTTTCCATGGAATTTAACCGGTCTTAAGTGCTACATTTATTTTTAATGACATACGAACATCTTTTTCTATAATCACGATTCTCGTAAGCGAAAATAAAACTGCTGGATAAGCACTGGCTTAGTTTTAGTATTAATTTTGAAGAGAGGTGTTTTTTTTAGTGAGTAAAAATCTCACACTACCATAAGCACTCAAATTTAAGCTGGATGCTGTCGAGGGTACAATACTTTGGTGGACAAGTGGACCCACATGTCTAGCGACAAAACAGATTTGGCCAAAGCTGGATCTAAAGCGTTCTAAGAATTTGATTCCTCTCAACAGATTGCATATCGGCGCTATAACAGGTGTCATAATTGGGCACTGTCTAATAGGCAAGCATGCTGCAAGCGTGGAACTTTTGCGAACGACTTTTGTAGAAGCTGCATGGACCTACCTTTCCTCATTTGTGCTGAAAATTAAGAACGCTCAATGGAGAAATACGTGGGACCGGTAGTTTTGAAAATAAATCCTTTGAGTAGACACCAGCATGCCTATTGGAGAAGTAGATCTTCTGAATCTATGTGAAGTAAACGTCTTCTGAAGTAAACAATTTTTAAGACTTTATGAAAGTATACGAGTAGATGCTTTAGTAAAAATATCTTAGAACGAGTACAAATAGTTTCCCGATCAATTGCAATGCAGATCTCAAAAACTCCTTAGCTTCAAGATGGTTAAGGAATTAACCCAGCTTGGAGTAAATATCAACTACTCAAATGATACCTTCGTGTAGATTTAACGAAGAGTGGCACTAGGAAACCACTTCTACTTCGATTTAGAAAAACAACTGGGCTTAAAACTTCTAACTAGACCTACTACATGAATGCTCTACAGAATGATAATCTTTCCAGTCCCGCTATATAACGCCGAGAGCTGGACGATAGGTAAAAAACCTGAGCTAATATCGAACTCTTTCTAAAGAAAAATACTTCGTCATATATTAAGTTCCGTGTTTGAGTAGGGCGAATGGTGGAGGAGGATTAACCGAAAACTCTATGAGCTGTACCAAATTGTGCATATTGTCCAAAAAGCTATGAAGCGTCGACTACATTTACTCGGCCACATCAACCGAATGAATAACAATAATCCAACCAAGAGAATGTTTGAATCACAACCCCCAAGTTTAAGACGAATGAAAACCACCGAACCCCCAGTTTAAAGACCAAGTATTCGCGAATGCTAGAAAAATTGGTCTGCTGGAAGCAGAGTATATGGGATCGACCAGCAGAAATTCTACATGGGTCGGTATTCCGTTAAGTAAGTAAGTAGGTAGTAGTTAAGATATAAACTTGCAGAAAAAGATCGTAAAATAATCTATATCCAAAGATTTAACCACGTCCCATTACACGTCGAGTTGTTAAATGGAAAATTCTTACACTAGTGTATCTACTTTCTTTGACTTTGCCACATCTGGTTTCTTGAAGATAAACCCCCCCAAAATGTTGAGCTACCCAAAATAATATTTGGACGGGTTATAGAAGCGAACAATGTCTACATATTTCATAAACATTGCTTCTTATGAATTACATTAAAATGTTAGAGAAAGAACCTTTTTTGAATTTGAAAAATGTTTACGTATAAATCTGCTTCAGGCTCTCAAAAGCCCTTCTCCTCCTAGCTCAAAATTTAAGACCTAAAAAGATTCTACTTCACCGCAAGTAAGTAAGATGGGTGGACGAACAATGGTCGCTTGACTTGGCCGTTGATACTGATGATTTAAATATAAACTTCCCCAATATTGCATGTGCATCAGTGGTGCACTAAGAACTACCCCCTCTGCGGCACTGAACATTATGTTCAACCTGTCACCCCTGGATATCCTCGGCAGACAGACTGCTGCCAGTGCGCCTATTCGTCTTAAATCCTCCTCTCAGTGGTCTAGTTATCACATTGGCCACTCCTCGATCCTTGATCTTCTCAACTTCACACATGAAAACACATACTACACGCCGCCGAAACTGAGATTTGACCGACACTACCGTACGAGTATCCCTGAACGGGATGAGTGGGATGCCTCTCCCCCTGATGATGGAAATTCGGTCCACTTCTACACAGATGGCTCTAAGACCGAAGGTGGGGTGGGCTGTGGTGTTTTCTCCGATAAACTCAACCTGAATATCTCGTTCCGCCTCCCTGATCATTGTAGCGTTTTTCAGGCCGAAATCAGCCCTGTCTTGGCTGAAATGTAATGTATTATCTGTCAGGGATATTAGCATTTTCACTGACAGTCAAGCGGCTATCAAGTCCCTGGAATCGTGCTCTTTCACTTCAAAGACCGTCTTAGACTGCCATTTATCTCTTACAGAGATGACAGAGCAGTTCAACATTCGCCAATGCTGGGTGCCAAGTCACAGAGACATTCCAGGAAACTGTAGGGCGGACGAACTCGCTACACAGGGTACTACTCTAAGGATTCTGCCAGACAGGCAAGCCATGGGTATGACCCTCGTTACATGTAAGCATCTACTGAAGCTGAACGCTATTAGCAAGACCAACCATAGGTGGGATACTGGCTCAACGTGTCACATTTCGAGGCAGATCTGGCCTAAGCTGGACCAGAAACGTAGTGCCGAGTTGGTTAAACTAAAGCGATTACAGATCAGCTACGTTATCGGTGTCATCACCGGACACTATCTAATCGGCCAACATGCCAAAAGACTTGGCCTCTTTTCCAATGACTTCTGCAGGAGCTGTAAGGACGAGGAGGAGGAGGAAACCATTTTTCACTTCCTATGCACATGTCCTGCTCTATCACGCAAAAGAATGCTCCATCTAGGAGCTCCCTTCCTTGACGACCTCGACGATTTGGCGTCCTTAGACGTCATGAACATCCATCGCTTCATCAAAAGCTCCGGTTGGTTTTATTAGTCCCTGAGTGGTCTAATGGTAGATCCTTGGCATCACAATGAACCTTTACTGGTCTTAGTGTGTCTGCATCGTGGTGCAGACAGCCAATCTAACCTAACCTAACCTTTCCCCATTATTAATTGCCGCTGATAAAGTTTATTGAGCACTCAGTAACCATTGACTTTAGTTCTGTCTACTCTGGCGACACCCATCAGTCATTAAATACCATGCCAGGAAGCTATTTCGTATACTAACCCTCTACTGCATAAATTATTGCGGGTGGAGATAAAAATAAAAGAAACCCTTAAAATAGATTCTTTTTATTATTCTTAAGTAACTTTTATTAAAAAAAACAGTAGAAAAAATTTGTTTTTTAAAAAATACTCGGCCAATCCATTCAGTAATAAAATTACTCGCACAAGTAAACTAATATTTCTTTTTATTGGAAATACTTCTGTAACAAACACCATTATATATACTATTCAAATGCATTTTTTTTTACCGATTAATTTCAGTTATTGACATTTGAAACCTGCTGTCTCTTTTTTTCGCTATTGTTTTAAATGTACTCACCTGATAGACTTGACTCCAAACGTGAATATCTCCGATAGTCGTTTTATGACAGACACATAAATTATCGTTTTTTTTTGTCTAAGCATCCACATTAAAGAATTTTGTTGTATTCTTGGGCCTCCCTATGAATTATATGGTACGTACGTATGTACTTATATCTACATACATAGCTATTCTGTGCCCTTACATGTGATTTTAGTAACGGTTCTTATGATATCCTATTGAAATTATACTATTTACGCAGAAACCTAGTAAGAATCATTAAAAAACTAAACCGGAAACCATTAAATTCACTCGATCTTTAAACAAAAAAAAAAAAAAAAGCATACCCAATAAAACCAATGAACAAGCCAACTACCCCTTTGGTCAGACAACCCCTTCCTACTACCTTATAAAAATAGAAATACCCCCGTAATTTATATTGCCTCTCTCTTTTGCCTGACGGTTTTCAATAGTGCCTTTTTTGCATTTGGCCAAGACCAAGATTTACGAGCAACCGCCCTATTTTTTATTGCCAGTTACTCTACCAATTTTACAGACATTAAAATCTTCCACAGTTATTCCTCTAAATTTCCCAAAAGCCACATAAATTCTATTTTTACCCACATAAATACCCATACATTATGGTGGCAGGATGGCGAGGTCAGAGGACATGCCAAACAACGTATCCTGTTCCAAAGTGCCTATCTAACGTTCCCAACAGCCATATCCTTGATTTCGGTTTACAGGAATATGATCGCCAACTCCAACTGGTCATGCAGCGATTCACTATACTCGTGGGAGTGAGATAGTATGTGCCCCTATGCGGGGCTGCAAAAGGACCAGTACACACATTACACACGCTTTAATTGCAATGTACACATAGTAGGCCCCGGAACGGAGGATGAATATCAAATGGAAATGCCGTTAGATGGAGCCACTTACAGTCGCGGTGCTTGGGTGCCGCCACGGCTGCAGTTTGTAATTTCTTTCTCCGCATCTCTCTCTCGATTGCCATGCAAGGAACAATGAATGTCGATGGGGTTAAAAGTCGTTTGCACAATTCTAAAAATCTTCCTAACACATTTGCATTCGGAGTGCTTGAACACTCTCCGCCAAATCCTCGGCTTCAAGAGCACTCGCTTATCCATGTAAAACCTGGTAACCACGAGCACAAATGCCCTAGGATGACGGCTGTGAAAAAATACAATACCAGGAAGAAAGGACTCTCCACTTGTGGTATACATCCTGCGAAATGCCACAGTAGTCTTAATTTATTTTGCATATCCCACCAGGATCTCTAAACTGTTGTGATGTGGGATGGTAGGGGGCAGTGGCCTAGGGTGTGCGCGCCATGTGAAACAACTTTTACAATGATGAATTGCCGCCAACGAGAATTCAACCGGCAGGCTGCAATATTCCTTGCCGTGTCGATGAGTCGGTCTCACTCTCTCCATTTCCCTCGCTTGACACGGACGATACGATGGCGATAATTGAAACCAAACAATTATTGTGCCTAGTATAAGGAGTGGGAGCGGTATCAAATGGATGTAAGGAAAGTACCGCCAAGCGAAGGATGTTGTTGCATGGATGCTTATGTATGTACAAACATATGTATGTTATGTATGTATGTATGTTCCTGACAGATGTGTGTGACCGGTGGAAGGGTGACAACGGCATACAATTTATACCGTTATTATCCAATTAGTAAGTCGATTGTTAGATCCTTGAGCCAGTGTACTCAAAAAAAGAGTTTTTGAATACAAATCTGAATTCTATGGTCTATTGTTCTAAGGTTAACTCTTGTGGATTGCCACTCGAAAATGGAAGTTTCCCCAGACATTGGGTGAAGGGGTGAAATGTTTGTGTAAGCAAAAAGGGCGCACATGAGTGGTACAAGTATAACACGAGACGAGTTGCTGTTTTTCTCTTATTTTTTGAGTGTGAAAGTACTTCAGCAATGTGTGCACATCAATATATTATTGGTGCAGATTAGCACTTGCATGGGGATTAAGCATATATTTGAATGACAATTTAGGACTTTTGTATCGCAGTTATCGCCTGACTTGTTATTGAATTGCTTGAGTTAAAGTGAAACTTTTGTGAAGAGGACGGTAGTCACTTTACTTCACACGGAAATGCAAACAAGCATAACAAGGAATGGGTGCTTTGTCTTTGTTATTTGGTTGCCAACTTCGTACCGACTTTAAAAAAAAGTCCAGAGACGATTAAATGTTACATTACAAGTCAATACTAATTAAAAGAAAAACATACAGCAAAGTCACAATCCCTGAAACGGATCGCATGATACCCTATCCCTTATCTTTTATGACAGTTCAAAATAAATACGTCCGCTCTCAAATAAAAATTAGACACTTAAATGTATTTTTAATTTTTTTTTTATAATTTGCGCGCAGAAAGCGAACGTTTTGTATGAATGAATTGTAGATGCTTTCTACTTAGATGAATTTATTTTCTTGGCTCTTGGCTTTACAGAGAATTCGTTAAAATACTATTTTTTAAAGGAAATACCCAAAAGTCAGCGTCTCTCTATATTGTGTGCGAATGGATTACAAAGGTGAATAATAATTCTACTTACTATGATTTGTAAGTAGTATATATATGATGAAATAACATTTTTTGAAAAAGTGCTAAAACACCCATTGGATGGATATCAAAAACCTTTATACTTGCACCGGTTTTTCTTGAAGTCCTTCGTTACTTTCTCCATTTGATACAAAACAAAAAATAGAATACGAAACATACACATAAACGAAGAAAGTGAAGTGAAAAGCGGAACTGGAGATCGGGACTTTAAGTTCGAGGAGAGAACAGAGTATGTAGTTTCCTAGAATATGGAAAATGGAAAAACACCGGGAATCGGGCGCGTTTCTTGGACGTTAGAACAAAAGATTACAAGGTGTTCTACTACGGAACGGAAAAGGCTAAGAACGGAATCGGTATCATCCTTGCTGCAGAGCTACTTGGAAACGTCTTGAGCATTTCGAAGTCCAGCGACCGTTTGATGTCTCTCAAACTAGTAATACAAGGAGAGGTGTGGAATATTGTCAGTGCATATGCTCCCTACAATGGGTGCAATCAGAGAGATAAAGAGGCATTTTGGCTAGATTTCCACAATCTCCTTAAGAACATCCCAAAGGAAGAATTTCTGTTTGTTGGAGGAGATTTGAATGGACATGTCGGGAAGTCAAACGAAGACTATGAAGACTGCCATGGAGGACTAGGATATGGCACCAGGAACCTTCCTGGTGAAGACATCCTAAGCATGTGCAAATCACACGGTCTTATCGTGTTAAATACCATGTTCATCAAACAAAGCCGGCACCTGATCACTTACAGCAGTGGTGGAGATGAAACTCAGATTGACTACCATTTGGTAGCCAGTTTCATGCAGCCTCGGGTAAAAGATTGTAAAGTGATCCTGGGAGAGGCAATCGCTCGGCAACACCGTCTCCTGCTAACAGAAATTTTTATGAAAACACCGAAGAAAAGCAAACAAACAAGGGTCTCTGAGAGAATCAAGTGGTACAATCTGGACAAAGAAAAAGGCGAGGCTTTTGTTTTCGTAATGAAAAATTACCTCTCTCACACCATCAATGGAGCTGAGGATAAAGAGTGCAGAGCACAAAATATGTGGGATTCCCTAGAGCGAACTTGCTTAAAGAAGGCCAAATCACTGCTAGGAGCTTCAAAAGGCCACCATCAACACGCCAAAAAAACATGATGGTGGAGTGATGAAGCTAAGAAAGTGATAAATGAGAACAAAGCGGCTTTCAAAGTTTGGTCAAAGTGCCCCTCTAATAATAGTGACGAAAAAGTTCGCCTCGAAATGGAATACAGATGCTGCAAGAAAAAAGCAAAGAAGAAGTGTGCCCAGCTTCAAGCAGAGAGTACGGAGGGCCTGTATCGGGAGCCGGAGAAAATATTTTCCCCGGTTGCTGATGCAAACCGGGCTATCCAGGAGCTGCGAAGACACAATATGAACAAGAGCGCCAATATCTTCCGCCCAAAGAAGGAAGAATGCTCAGGAGATTCGTTCGCCAAAGTTCATTAGCAATGCTCATGGCCAGCTTCTTGTGGATGACGACAAAATTCTGCAGAGCTGGCGGCAGTATTGTGAAGAGCTTTTAAATGAACAGTTTCCCCGGCTATACTTTCCAAGAGCCACCCCTAACTGTGAAGAAATACCCGACATTACAGTCGAAGAAGTTAGTGAGGCGGTCAAATACTCCAAAAAACGAAAAGCCGTTGGGCCAGATGAGATGCCCTCTGAGTTCTGGAAAAAGATGGGAGACATCGGGTTCAGATGGCTCAGAATTCTCATCTCCAAATTCGTGAGAGGTGATCCAATGCCGAATCAATGGAGGGAAAGTTACCTTCTCCCTGTATACAAATGGAAGGGTGATACGCGAAACTGTGATAACTACCGTTCGATCAAGCTGATGTCACACACCATGAAAATCGTTGAGCGGGTATTAGGTGGCTGACTGCGAAAATAATACGGCTATCTGATGATCAGTGCTGGTTTGTCTCCGGTAAATCAACCACAGATGCAATCCAAAGTATAAGGATCATAATGGAAAAACATGGTGATTCCTTAAGGGATTTGCATATTGTATTGGTTGACTTTGAAAAGGCATTCGACAGACAACCACGAGATCTGATATGGGTGGCGCTAAGACGCTTTGGATGGCAAACGACTAACAAAGGCCTCGTAGGGGCAGCATCTCCCCATAGGTGCTGGTCCGCTAAGTAACGAGTAGGAGCCACTGCAGCCGAAAACCTAGCAGCTCTGTTAGTAAGCCCTACTCCAACCTCCTCGTGGTGTCATCTGGGAATTTCTTCGGAAATTGTTAACGGGAGAGGACGAATGGCGAGCTTCCTGCGCCAAAAAAAACAGGATAAGTGTCGGTTGGTCTGTGGCCCAGCGGGCCGCAACCGTAAAAGAAACTATTGGAAACAATCGCCTCGGATAAGGACGGATAATTTGTTGACGTCCTTTGGCTATCGGACACGGACAACGATCGGATTCTGGAACGTTAAGACCCTCCTGGACTCACTCAAGGAAGGGCCTTATAACGCCAGATTCCTCCAATTGGAGCGCGAATTCGCACGGTATAAAATCGACATCTTAGGGCTGAGCGAGATAAGATGGTACGATGCTGGGGAATACATCTCCCCAACAAAAAGCACTGTGATGCTCTACTCTGGTAAACCAGCTGGAAGTGCACGGAGTTCTGGCGTAGGACTCATGCTAGCTCCAGCAGCACGTAGTAGCCTCATATCCTGGAAACCCCATAGTGACCGGATATTGACGGCTAGGTTCCAGAGTAGAGATAGAAAAATTACCATCATACAGTGTTATGCTCCGACTCTAGACGCGACTGAAGATGAAAAGGATAATTTTTATAACCATTTAGGTGCCGCCTACAAACAAACGCCTAATAGGGACATCGTAATGGTAATGGGAGATCTCAATGCCAAGTGGGTAGCGACAACACCATGCTTAAGCACGTGATGGGAGTTCACGATTTGTGGACTTCCGCAATACCAACCGCCTAGTCATCGGAGGTACGCTGTTTAAGCACAACACCTGCCATAAGATCAGTTGGGTCTCTACTGATAGGCAACGAACATCCAACCAGATCGACCACATTGCGATCAGTCGCCGGTTTAGAAATTGTCTCCTGGACGTCCGAAACAGACGTGGAGCTGACGTCGGACAAGAACGAGATCACCATCTTATGGTAGCTCATTTACGCCTTCGTACTGCATCCATCAACAGCAACCGCTCAAACCTACTTAACATCACCAGGTTTAATATCGACAGGCTCAAGGTTCCCCAAGTGCGCCAACAGTTCAGGGACCATCTTGCCTTAGAAGCAGAAGCAATCAGCAGCATAGAGAACATGAATGACCACTGGAGTGCTGTGAAAAATGCCTTTGCGACTGGCGCACGCACGTATGTCGGTAAAAAGCAGAAACACCACCGCACATGGCTTTCCACAGACACCTGGAGACGGATCGATGAGCGTACAGCAATCAAGGTTCGGATTGCAGCGGCCTCAGCAGTAGAGAGAACCGAGCTTGAAGCCCAATACCGTGCGAAGAAGAAAGAAGTGCAGCGTAGTGTGAGACGTGACAAACGTCAATATGTCAACTCACTGGCTTCAAGGGCTGAAGAAGCAGCGAGTAGGTGCGACAGTAGGACTGTTTACAACATCACTAAGGAGCTCATTGGTGGTCGAAACTCCAAACAACATCCAGTGAAGAGTCTAGATGGTAACCTTCTGATTTCGGATGAGGATCAGCTCACTAGATGGAGAGAACATTTTGCTACAGTGCTAAATCACTTAGACGACGGCGGTATAATCTTGAATTCGAATGAGTAGTTCGAAGCAACAAATTCCCGAATTCGCACCGTACCTCCCAGTAAAACTGAAATAATAACAGCAATCAAGTCCCTCAAGAAAAACAAAGCGGTGGGTATTGATGGCATCCCTGTCGAGCTATTTCAAGCGGCGCCAAATACATCGGCAGATTTGCTGCATCCGCTAATACGGAGAGCTTGGGATAGTGAACAATTTCCGCAGGAGTGGAAAAGGGGGATGATCATTAAGCTTCCAAAGAAGGGTAACTTGATGGAGTGCGGTAACTGGAGAGGTATATGTGTTCTTCCAGCTGTAGCCAAAATAATAGCTAGAATAATTCTAGAACGAATTAAAGAACATTTAGATTCAACTCTCGATGTCGAACAGGCAGGCTTTCGTGTTGGATCCTCTTGCATCGAATACATAAACACCTTACGGATCATAATCGAATTATGCGTTGAGTATAGGTCTCCGCTACATTTAATGTTTATCGACTTCGAGAAAGCTTTCGACAGATTGAATCGAGATGCTATCTGGTTGGCCTTGCGCAGGAGAGGCATCCCAGAAAAACTTATAGCTATTATCAAGGCTACATACGAGGGCGGTAAGTGCCACGTCGTGCACAATGGTAAGGTGTCGGAGGATTTTGAAGTCCAAAGTGGAGTACGTCAAGGGTGCATACTGTCCCCACTATTGTTCTTGGTGGTTATCAGCGATGTACTCCGTGCAGCATTGACGGAAGCTAATTATGGAATTCGTTGCACTATGACATCTTACCTTAAGCACCTAGATTATGCTGACGATGTTTGTCTACTTTCACATCGGATAATGGATCTTCATTTGATGGCCCAAAATCTAGAAGCTGAGGCAAACAAAGTGGGGCTAAAAATAAACACAGCCAAAACAAAAACCCTGAGTACTTCCAATACCCGCGCTCAACTTAACATTGCCGGAAAGCAAGTCGAGAAAGTTGATAACTTTCTATATTTAGGAAGTGTCGTCTTGGCTAACCGCGGTGGCACCGAACTGGATGTGTGCAGCAGAATCGGGAAGGCTAAAACTGCGTTCGGAATGCTGTCCAAAATCTGGAGAAGCAATGTTATTAGCTTAAGAACCAAGCTACGACTGTTCCGCTCCAACGTAGAATCAGTGCTGCTTTATGGGTGCAGTACCTGGAAGGTGGACACCATTAACACACGCAAGCTGCAAGTCTTCGTAAACAAATGCTTAAGAATCATCTTGAGGATTTTTTGGCCGAACCGCATCTCCAACGAACAACTTTATCTGAGAACGGGCCAAGAACCTATAAGCATTACTATACGAAGAAGAAAGTGGCAATGGATTGGACACACCCTACGGTGCGAAGACAACTCTATTGCGAAATACGCCATGCAGTGGAATCCGCTCACCCAGGCAGGCAGAATAGCGGGACGCCCTAGGCAAACGTGGCGCAGAACAGTTGAGGAGGAATCGATCTCTTTACGAATGCGTTGGAGGCAGCTCAAACGCGTTGCAGAACTCCGAACACGATGGCGCGCAGGCGTGGTTGACGCCCTATGATGTAAGAAGGAGCAAAGACAAGAGTAGGATGCCCCGCTGGAATAACCGAAGAGTTCTCAATCAAAGTCGGGGTGCACCAGGGGAGCGTTTTAAGTCCTTTGCTCTTTATTACAGTCCTTGATTATCTGCTTCAATGTAAAGTGATGGACCCTAAGGTACATCAGTTATTCTTTGCTGACGATGGAGCCATCATAAGTGAGGATCCTACATCCCTGCAACGAGCACTTGATGTGTGGGTGGACGTTCTGGAGGGAAATGGGTATCGCATTAGTTCAAAAAAGACAGAGTACTTGTGCTGCTCGTTCTCTGATCCACTCAGTCCTATTCCAGACATTTATTTGAATGGAACAGTGCTTCCCAAGTGCGAAAAATTCAAATATCTGGGATCTATGATCAATAGCAAAGCAGCTTGTGATGACGACATCAATCATCGCGTAAGCGTAGGGTGGATGAAGTGGCAAGAAAACTCCGCTATTTTCTGTGACAGAAAAATGCCACCTAAGTTGAAGTGAAGGCTCTACCCGGCAGTTGTGTGTCCAGCGCTCACATACGGTTCACAATGTTGGACGATGTACAAAAAAGTATGAGAGTAAATTAACGGCAGCTGAGATGAAGATGCTTCGCATGACAGCAGGAGTGACAAAGCTTGATCGAATAAGAAGTTCGAAGATCCGTGGAAGCTTTCACATCAAGGAAACCATTGTACAAAAAACGGAGCGCGACCGGCTCAGTTGGTATTGCCATGTTCAAAGAAGAGATCATTTGAACCCTGTTAAAAAGGCAATATCAATGCACGTTCCAAAGACATCGCGATGTAGGAAAGGCAGGCCTATAAACGCCTGGATCAAACAAATGCGACGACATCGGCATTTCATTGGCCTCAGTAACCGAGTGATCCAAAATCGGCAGGGTTGTCGATATTTTCTGAGGTCAAATAGGCGAACCCCACAGGCGGATCAGTAGAAATGCGGTGAAGTGGGAGGGTTGTGATCCCTTGTTTTCTGATCATAGCCTCGCTGATAAAAGGAAGAAGAAGAAGAAGCTTTTGGCGACCCAGTTTAAAAAAAAATCTAAATTTTACGACAAATGGCGGTCATTTGAAAGTAAATTTGTGATTTCGTACTTAAAAATTGTCATTTATTTATCTTCTAGCTCTACGTAAACCTGCATCGCCGGGTGTTTTTATACGCATTTTAATGCAACTACGTTCTCTGAAGGATAAAATCATTTGCCTATGACATGACCCACACACGTCGACGTCGAGCTCTTGTAATAAAGACCAGAAAACAAACTTAGGTTTTCATTCATCCCACACAACTCCTCCACGAGGAAAATTACTTACCAGCGTTTACCCAAGGGTCTATGCAAAAGCATATTCACATCCAGTAATACACACACGCAGACATATCATTTGTTCGAGTCAAACATAAAAGTGAAGAGTAACTATTTACTGTCAAAAGGAAAAGACAATTCACTAATAAATGTTGTAATAATTTATTACTGATTACGTGTACTGATGTTTCTCGTATCAAGGCAAACAAAAATATATTAGGCTTATTGCAATCATTATCCATATGACATTTGAGGGGTTTCAAAAATGCTGCAATATGCACTTCCTATAGAACAGAAAGAGTTTACTAAGGTAGGCATCCCTATGAACTAGCGTATGCTGCTATAGACTAGTGGACTAAAACTGTCGGAGTCGATGCAGTAAATAAATCAGATGTCTGATGTTTAGACAGAATCTGTATGACGGGCTGTCATCGATCCACCACCACTGCAGCTCTCAATACCATTCTAGATTTAACCCTGTTAAAGTGCACATAGAAATCTGATCTATAGGTGCAACTGTGATCGCTATCTTTCGTTATACCCATAAAGTCAAACTGACCATCGAACCCTATCTGTGGACACTGCCAGAAAAGAGATAACACAATCACAAATGAGCACACGAACTCTCTGCAGCAAACTTGTCTCACCGGTATACAACCTCTCTTCCTGGTATACAACCGAACAAGCTTTTTACCTTCCTGATAGTCTCCGGAATTAATAATATGCTCTAGATTCTAAAGGGGTGGAACAATAGATCTCTCCGGAAGACCACAGTGGTGATCATCCGCTCCCCAATTATAGAATAATAATAACAACTAGTACCGCGGATGGTCGAAAGACCGAGTGGAAATAAGCAAGGAGTGAGAGAAACATGTGGTAATATGTATTATATTTGTTGTAATATTCTCCAGTACAGGGAAGGTAAAGCGATCTAAGCTCATACAGTCATGAACGTGATCAAAATGCTTTCATTTAATTGGTTAAAGCGTTTTGTATGGGGAAATCATGTGTGTATGTTCACCTCATTTTGCCTGACTTAACGGTAACATACGTACATGGCGTATTTTACGCAGATCTATGGCACAGTACCTTCCAAATGAGATAATTTGCATCACCCTCCTATTATAATAAAAACTAAAAAAACGTACGATAAATTTCCTATTCACGTATTATTATATAAGATAATAGGCTGATGGGGAAAATGTATTTTCGAGTCTTTTAATCTTTCCTGCCCGCACTTTAAGTTTTTTGTGAACAGAACAGTCCCAATTCAAAACAATTGGCGCAAAATTATAGTCGCAAAAAGTACACTTTAAAAGGATTTTAGCACGTAACAAAGTCAATATTAGTGTTTTCCTATTTATAGTCGACATAAAACCAACTTTATAGTTATCACCTCGCGCTAACTTTAAAACCACCAAAAGCTCCTTTTACTTTTAGAGTGGGCTTTTAACCATCTGTCATCCGCCATTCTTTTTCACTTTTTTAAATTCAAATTTCAGCCAACCAACGGCTGAAATTCATATACGACATTGTTCCCTAAACTGTGTTTTTGTTCTCAAACTTTACATTTTTGGGTTTGGGTCGATACTAGTTGTAGGTAGGTAAACAATTGTTTATAATTCAATTCAAAGTTAAGTACCGGCTTTAAAGTTAAAGAGATGATAGTTAGTGGCTACTAACATTCTTTAAAATCAGATGACTATAATTTTGCGCCATTGTTTTTAATTTATAAGCTCCAATGATAAAAGCTATGAAGCTATGTCTACAATTTTAATTGTTATAAGATATTTACAAAATATTTTTGCAGTATTTGTTGGTCATAACATTCGTTTAAGCAGTGTTTATAACCAAGGGATATCGTTTATATTATGAAGTGTTATAAAGGAAACGAGTGTCGATGAAATATCTTCTTGGGAATTTGCTTTTCTCAGACTGAAACTTTCGAAAATTAAATAATAAACTGAAAAGGAGCTTCTTATATAATTTACTTTTCAACAGCTAAGTTCGTACTTGTCCTTAGAAGACTAATTATCCGATTGCTTACCGCTATCGGGGTTACAACTATTTTCAAGGGTATTAAGGCTATTCATAATCAAGGGGTTATGAATACGCTTAACATATTTACATACAGTGCGGGCTTTGGAAAGGATAGATAGAGAGAGAGAGAGATTTTTGATGTAGCGGCTTAAAGCTCAGTTGCTTATGCTTCAGAGAAACTCCGGGTGTGACGTCCAGATAACTGGGGAGATTTTTGCTATTTTTTGTCTTTGCTTCTGATTCACAGTATTTCTTACCGACAACCGTTGTTATAGGCAAACCATCATCAACAAAACGAACAATTTTTCCAGCCATATGATCAAGCTACTGCCAGTGTTATGCCTTCGCAGGACTCACTTTATATATTTCATGAGAAATAAATAAATGGGGATTTGGATAAATCAGGATTTGAACCATGAACCATTAGCGTGGCAATTGATGACGTTACTACTACACCAATGCCACCCCATCGGATTGTATTTTACTTATTTATTTGAAGCAACATTGGACTAGTAGCGTCCTTGCAATTTCAAGATATTATAAACTTAGTTTTTCATGCTTTTTTTCAGTGTTTCCTTTTCTGAACAGATTTTGTTCACCAATCTACAGAAATCAAAAAAAGTAATCGACATAAGGGTACCTTTACAAAAATCCAATGAAGAGTATAAAAAATAACAAATTCAATTCGATTAAAGCAAAATTACATACTAGTCTTATTTATTTTTTATTTCAATTCATAATTTTTTTCAATTTTTCGCATTTTAAGGAAAAAAGAACTAAATCATATAAAATGAAAAGAAATTCACAGCCAAAAAAGTATTCGACATTCAAGAAAATTAGACAAAATATATTTTTATTTTTTTTTGACACAGTAATATTTAGTAGCTTATCCTTTGTGTCGTATGACCTCTCGTAGACGGTCTGGCATCGATTTGACTAATGTTTTAGTGTATTCAGGATCAATGTTACTCCATGACCCCAGTAAAGCAGTTTTCATCTCGTTTTTGTTGGTAAAGGTGTGTTGACGCAGTTTTTTTCCGAAATAACCTCATAGGTGCTCTGTGGGGTTCAGATCGGGTGATTGGACTGCCGTTTTAATCACTTTGGGGCAGTTGTACAGAAGCCAAAGTCTTGTTTTTAAAGCCTTGTGCTCTGGATCATTATCTTGATAGAACTGAAAATGTTGTCCAAGTTCTAATTTTTCTGCAAAGCTAGTAAATTTTCTTAAAGTAAGTTAATATAATATATGTGATCCATTGTTCCGTTAATAAAAACCAAATTTTCCACACCGGAAGCCGCCATACACCCCATACCAAAACACCTCCTCCGCCATATTTCACTTTCGGCACCAAGTTGTTTCAATGTGTGAGTGGGCGCTCTAAATTGATCATATGTGTTTTCTTATTCTCCTGTTTCCTTTTCTGTTATATCTGCTTGACGGGTTCTGTGTTGTGTGCGGGCTTGTATGTGGTCTGGTGGGGATTCCCACTGGTTTACACATTTTCAGTAGGTATTGTATGTATTCAGTTGGCAATTATATTTCATTAATATATGGTTTTCACTAGGGATGTTTTAATAATCGAGTAATTCCTAGCAATATTTTTTTTTTTTTCGTGGGTAGGTGAAAATCTTCATGAGACACTATGAGACCGTGTACTCATAGTAGTGTCAGATTTCTACTGACTAAAAACACCCTTCCCTTCGTTTTGTTTACTACGACTAAGTTCGACCTTATCAAGTAGTTTAAGCTTCAGATTTATATTCGCGTGAGGCAGGTAGATGTTCAATAAAAGCACCTGCTGAAACCGTCATGACATGCGGCTTTTTGTCTTATTGCGCTAATTCGAACGGTTTCGTTCTTTGAAGTCGGCGCGTAAGATTTGTCACATCCAAAGTTTGGAGTATGGCGCTGTTGCAGTGGCCATGAAGACGAATACGAAGCTTGCGAGCGAAGTTTTTTATTTCGTCCTCCACGGTAGCTATCCCTAAGTCTCTGTGGATATCATTGTTTCTGATATACCAGGGAGCGTTCACGATTATTCTTATAATTTTATTTTGGAGTGATTGTATGAGATTCCTATTGCTTGGTTTGGTACAACCCCAGAGTTGTATACCGTACGTCCACACGGGTTTAAGCACTTGCTTATACAGAAGCAGTTTGTTATATACGCTTAGTTTGGAATATCTTCCAATTAGCCAATACAATTCTCTAAGTCGATTTTCGACTTCGTCACGTTTCTTTTTAACATGAGGTTTCCATTTAAGTTTCACGTCTAGTGTCATTCCCAGATATTTAGCTTCGTTTGCATGCGAAATTTGTACCGAGTTAATGAAAACGGGAAGGTTGATTATTTTCTTGTAAGTGAAGTTAACATGAGTCGATTTGGTCTCGTTAAGAACAATGCGCCAAGTTTTTGTCCACTCACAGATTTTATCCAAGGCTCGTTGGAGTTTTATGGTTGCTGACTCGATTGAACTTTCCGTTGCTAGAATAGCCGTATCGTCCGCGAACGTAGCTACAATAGTGCCTTCAGTTTGTGGTAAGTCCCGAGTGTGCGGAAATAACACATAAGCCCAGTGAAATTTTTTGTGACGGGGCGAGTAGATGCCGCCCGTAAATAAGCATCCCGTCCCTAAGGCAAGGCGTTATGCGACCCGTACCGAGGCCTGAATGGTGCTGGGGACGTAAAACCCATACAGCATCGCTAACGGAGCCCTCCAGATAACTGGTGCCCTCTGGTTGTAATATAGCCTTACCACATTACAGGGGTCTCTGATGTGGTGGACCTTTCTTTCCCCCATACTCGTGGGATCCAAATATGAATCAATCAAAAACAAATACAAATAAAACAGAAAAAAAAGAACAAAAAAAAGTACAAAACTCAGGAGACGAAAGTACAGAGGAAAATCCGTTCAGGAGAAGCTCGGTACTGATGCGATCACCGCCGTTAAAAATAACGGATGGACCGACGCAAGAAGAGAACGCAAACGCGGAGATGCCGTCTGAACCAATAAATGAACAGACAACCTCGCAAATGCCGTCGAAATCTCTCCCCAGTGAAATATTAACTGGTAGTCTAAAGTCCGAAACCAACACGGAAGTAAAGGCCAAAGAAACCAGCGAAGAGAGAGAAAAACGTGAAGCCATGCATTCCCTGGGAAAGCACATCTCGGCACTCATGGAATTCATTAAGGGAAAAAACAATGTACATCATGAGATTAGGAAACTGGCTAGTGCAATTCGCAAAAACTACAGCTGCGCAGTAGATTGCGAAATAGATAAAGTGGTATGCAGTAGAGTGTCTAAAGCCACTCAAACCATTCACTCTCCAGAAATGAGTGTATTGGCTTTCCCTTCTTCGTTGGAACAACTGCCAGACCCGAAGCGAAAAAGGACGAGATCTCCAAATACCGAAGAACCCTCCACACTGTCATACGCCGAAATTGTTGCGGAAAAAACGGAAATGGAGGTGAAACAAATCGTGCATAAGGGCCAAAAAGAGAAAAAAAAAAAAGGCCACAGGGAAAAACCATGGACAGACAGTGAAACCCCGGATCGAAGAACCAAGTGCAGAAACCACTAATAAAGTCGTTTGGACAAGAGTAGAAAAAAGTCGAGGCAAGATATATGCTAAGCCTGACGCACTGGTGATTAAAAAGATCGGAGAAATTTCCTATTGCGACATACTCCGAAAGGTGAAGACCAACCCCGAGTTGAATGGATTGGGGTGTGATGTAACCCGCATAAGAAGGACAGCCAAGGGAGAGCTACTGCTTGAGCTCAAGAAAGCAGCTGATGGAAGAACATCAGAACACCAAAGTAAATTGGGAAAAGTTCTCGGTGAAATAGCGGAAGTGAGATCCCTAACGCAAGAGGTGCTCATTGAGTGCAAAGACCTAGATGGCGTCACCACAAAGGAAGAGATCTGCCAAGCTCTGTCCGAGCAGTTCGAGGAAGCACAAGGCATAGAGATCTCATCCATCAAATCTATGAGGAGAGCCTATGCAGGGACGCAAACTGCCGTCATTAGCCTCCCGATAAATACTGCCAAAAAAGTTCTGGAGGTTGGAAAAATAAAAATCGGATGGACGGTATGCCGAATACGGGAGAAAATAATACCGCTGCGATGTTTTAGGTGTCTTAACTTCGGGCACCTAGCAAAGGCGTGTAAAAACACGTTGGATAGGAGTGAGGATTGCGTTCGGTGTGGATAGAAAGGCCATGTATCCGAAAACTGCAGCAATGATGCAAGGTGCGTCCTTTGCGAAGAAAAGGGAAGTAGCAACATCAAACACGCGGCAGGAAGCATAGTATGCCCGGTATACCAAGAAGCTGCAAAAGTCGCAAGAAGAATATGAAAGTGCTGCAACTAAACTTAAACCACTGCCAAGCGGCGCAGGACATCTTGACACAAACCGTTCGCGAGTTAAAGATAGATGTTGCCGTATTATGTGAGCAGTACAAAAATCTCGATGATACAGTTTGGGCTGCGGATGACTCAAAAAGAGCTGCTATTTGGGCCTGCGGAGATTGTGCCTTTGAAGAAAAAATTATGACACCCGGAACAGGCTTCGTGCGAGCAAAGGTCAAAGGAGTGCATATCTATAGCTGTTATGCATCTCCAAACAACACCATTGAGGAGTTCCAAAGTATGCTTGATAGGCTCGTGGATGATGCTAGACTAGCATCATAGCCGGAGACTTCAATGCATGGGCCACGGATTGGGGCAGCGCACGGACCAATAGAAGGGGAGAAGCTCTCCTAGAAGCCGTATCGTCACTAGACCTAATATTGCTTAATACAGGAAGTGAGCACACCTTTAGTAGAAATGGTGTAGGCTCCATAGCTGATATCACCTTTGCAACTAGTTCCTTATCGAGAGGCGCCAACTGGAGAGTCAGTAATCAATATACTCACAGCGACCACCTTGCGACCAACCCAGGAACACCCAAAGAAGGCACAACGAATGGGGTGGAAAATAAGCACCATGGACAAAGACACTTTTGCCCTGATTTTTGCAGAGTCAACAATAAGCCCAGGAACAGCAAACGCTATGGCCGTTGAGGTTACCAAACAAGTAACTAGGGCTTGCGACGCATCCATGGCCCGGAAAACGTCAACAAATCGCCGGCCACCAGTATACTGGTGGAACCAAGAGATAGCAGAGCTACGCAGCAAGTGCCATAGAGCCAGAAGACTATTCCAGCGATCCAGAGGTTTGTCCACACATCAGGACCTACGGGTGCAATTAAAAAATAGGCGAAGAGAGCTAAAACTAGCTATCCGCAGAAGTAAGAGCAATAGCTTTAAGGAACTCTGCGAGCAAGCAGATGCAAATCCTTGGGGCACCGCCTATAGAACAGTAATGGCAAAACTCAAAGGCACTAGGGCACCCTCCCCCTCATGCCCTCTCCTTATGCAGAAAATTGTATCGGGGTTGTTTCCACCTCAAATACCAGCAGAGCGTATAGAGCCACCTCCGGAAGTACAGGACATCCCAACTGTCACGCAAAGGGAACTCCTGGATGTATGCAGACGATTCGAGGATACCAAGTCACCTGGATTGGATGGCATACCGAACAAGGCCCTTAAATTAGCCATTAAAACAAATACGCAACCATTTGTGGAACTCTACAACAAGTGTCTAGCAGAAGGAGTTTTTTCAGACCAATGGAAAAAGCAACGTCTAGTGCTGCTGTCTAAAGGGAAAAAACCACCAGACGAGCCCTCGTCATACCGTCCCATATGCCTGTTAGGCACAATGGGTAAAATACTGGAGCGAATCATATGCAACCGACTAGAAATAGCAATTGGTGAAGCCGGGGGACTCTCCAACCAACAGTACGGTTTTAGGAAAGCTCGTTCTACAGTAGACGCAGTAAGAAGGGTAACTACAACCTTGGAAGAAGCCATTCAGGGCAGGAGATGGAGAGGCGGTGCACAGAAATACGGTGCCGTAATAACATTGGACGTCAAAAACGCGTTCAATTCTGCGAATTGGGGACTCATAGTGCAATCGCTTAGGTCAATGATGGTGCCATGGTTTTTAATTAAAATAATACTGAGCTACTTCGAGAAACGGTTTCTGCTCTTCGATACCGACGATGGAGTAAAGCAGTACCACATATCTGGCGGAGTTCCACAAGGATCGGTATTAGGCCCTATCCTTTGGAACATTATGTATGATGGGGTTCTAAGGCTTGGAATCCCAAATGAGGGAAAAATCATAGGCTTCGCCGATGATATTGCAATTGTCGTGGTTGCAAAACATCTAGAGGAAATAGAGGATATTGCAAATGAATGTATCCGAAAAGTCAAACGGTGGATGGCAGCAGTCGGGTTAGAGCTCGCCGAACATAAAACAGAGGCAGTATTGGTAAGCAGCCGCAAGAAAAGAGAGGAAATCACCATCAGAGTAGGAGATCATAATACGACAAAATCGGTTATCAAATACCTAGGTGTGATGATCGACGCGAGGCTCACTTACAAGGAGCACCTTGAAAGAACGTGTGACAAAGCGGCTCGGGTGAGCGGTGCCTTATCAAGAATAATGATAAATATAGGAGGACCTAGGCAACAAAGGAGACTTATTCTATCCAGGGTAGTGCAGTCCATCCTTATGTATGCGGCACCCATATGGGCCAAAGCTATGGCGAAAAAGACCTACGCAAGAAGGATAAACTCTGTCAATAGACTATGTGCGCTGAGAGTATGCTGTGCCTTCCGTACGGTGTCAGACGAGGCAGTATGTGTCATCGCGGGAATGCTACCAGCGGATATCTTGGCTTTCGAGCTACAAAGGACCTACGACGCCAAAATTCAGGAACCTCAAGCGTCAGTCAAAAATATCAAGCTGGAAGAAAGACAGCGAAGCATTAGAGCATGACAGGAGCGATGGAACCAGTCCTCAAAGGGAAGATGGACCCATCGACTTATACCGGATATCCAAAAATGGATGGACCGGAAACACGGAGAGGTAGATTTCTATCTTAGCCAGTTCCTAACCGGACATGGCTGCTTTCGAGCGTATCTCAACAGGTTTGGGCTCGATGAATCTCCCAACTGTCCAAATTGCGGAGAGGCCTCAGAAGACGCTCAGCCCGTATTTTTTCAGTGCCCACGTTTTCATATAGAGCACAGAGAACTGGAGGAAAAAATTGGAGAAATACCAACCCCCGAAAACATTGTGCACCATATGATAGCATCGAATGCAATATGGGACGCGGTGAAACAAGTTGCAGCGATAATAGTGCAGGAACTTAGGCGGCTGGAAAGAGTCAGAAAGAGCAACCAAGTCCAACCGGCAATACTTTTGGAACAAGGAACGGAAGACAGCGAATGAAGAGCATAAATAGCTAACCAGCCCCGCGAAGTAATACCTAACGGTAGTCCCGCGGGGAGAGTGGTTGAAGTGTGCAGGGTGCGGTTTAGTACGTAGGCGTATTCCTGGCATCGATTATTCAGGTTTGCGAATCGTGCATGCCAGTAGCTCGGGCTACTGGTATCTTTAGAAGATTACACACCCTTTGGCGCAACCATAAAAAAAAAAAGTCCCGAGTGTACAGCAAGAATAAGATAGGACCAAGGACACTTCCTTGCGGAACTCCGGCAGCGATTTCTTTAAAATCAGAATATTCAGTTCCGTGCTTGACACGAAAAAGTCTGTTTTTGAGGTATGATTCTAAGATCTTATGAAGTTGCTCCGGAAGGATTCGTCTTAGCTTATAATTCAATCCATCGTGCCAAACCCTGTCGAAGGCTTGAGATATGTCAAGAAAAGCGCTAGAACAAATCTTTTTCTCCTCAAGGGCTTTTTCAATTTCGTCGGTTATTCTATAAACCTGGTCAATTGTGGAATGCTTGATTCTGAACCCGAATTGGTGGTCAGGTATTAGGCATCTCTCTTCAATGACCGGAAGAATCCGTTTCAGAAGGAGTTTTTCAAATACCTTCGATATTATTGGTAGTAGCGATATCGGTCTGTACGATTTTTTGTCATTTGGAGATTTCCCCGGTTTCGGAACCATTATGACTTCTGCGACTTTCCATTGATTTGGAACGTATAATAATCTAATGGAAGCATTTATTAAATAAAGCAATTTTAATAGTGCCTTTTTTGGTAATTCCTTGAGGATTTGTCCGGTTATTAAATCATAGCCAGGAGCTTTATTGTTCTTCAGGTTTTTTATTGCCTGGCAAAGTTCTATAAGTGACACACTTTTTATTCTAAGGTTGTCAGATGTCGTAGTCGTACCGGTAAAATCGTCTACCAATGTTTCTCCATCAAATGGCTTAAAAGTCTCTTCTAAGTGTTCGGCAAATAGATCCGCTTTTTCTTTGTCACCTTTTGCCCATTCGTCGTTGTTTTTTCTTATAGGTGGCGAATGTATTTGCGGTTTTTTAATTCTTTTGACAGCTTTACAGAGCGAGTAATTAGTGGTTTTTTCGGCGGTTAAACCTTCAAGATAAGCTGAAGTCTCTCGGTTTTTTAGGTCTTGGATCGCTTTTTTAAGCTTATTGCATAGGAAATTCGAGTGGGTTTTATGCTGGGGAGCGCGAGTTTGTTGCCATATTTTGCGTGCTCTCCTCTTTTCTCGAATAAGTTCTTTTATTTCCGGCGGATAATTAGCTTCATTGCATGGGACTTCTTTCCTCCTAAAAGGTGTATTTTTCCACGCAGCATTCTGTATTGATTCAATAAATTTACCGAGTTCATCTTCTATTTCGAAGGGTGTTTTGAGCGATACATTTAAGACAATATTTTCTTCGCAATCAGTTCTAAAGTCGCGCCAGTTAGTTTTTTTGTTAGTTAATCTAGGCACACCTTCTACTGTCATTAGTCGGTCACTTATTGTCAAGATTACCGGCGAGTGATTTGAGGAGAGATCAAAGCTTTCCTCTACTTTCGCAAAATTTGGAGATACTTCTTTTGCTACGAAGAAGTCTATTAGGTCCGGTGTTTTTGCTGTATCAGAGGGCCAATACGTCGGTTTCCCCGTCGAAAAGAAATCAACACCGAATTGCATACCGGCTTCGTACAGAAGTCTGCCTTTCCGTGAATTGGATCTGGAACCCCAAAAGGTGTGTTTTGCGTTGAAATCGCCACCTATAATGAAATTCGGTCCAAGTGAGTCAAGGAGACGTACAAAGTCGTTACTTCTAAACGTGCATCGCGGAGGACAATAAATGGACGCGATGTTGAAATACGAGTGCCTATTCTTAACTCGAACTGAACTTGTTTGCATTGTATCGATTTCAATCGTCGTATTTATGGAGTGCTCAATGCAGTCTTTAATGAATAAGGAGGATCCGCCTCTAGCTCTTCCGGAAGGGTGGTATGCATGATAAGCACGATACCCTCTTATTTTTACTCCGGATTCCTTTGTCAAATGAGTTTCAGAGATCAAGCAAATGTCAATGTTGTCATTCCGTAAGAATACTTCTAATTCGGCGTTTTTTTGTAGAAGGCCGTTTGCGTTCCATGTTAAAATTTTTAGTAACTGATTCATATTCATATGGGAGTTCTTTTTTGGCGAGGTTTTAACTCGAGCTTGCTCAATTTATCAAATATGACTTTGCTTACCTTCGTTTGCTCCTCAAGTTTCGCAAGAATTATAGAGAAGACTTGGGAGACTGGGTCTACCGTAACACCGCTTTGCTTGTTTTCTAGCGACGCAGCTTGAGCATATGTTAGCGTCTCTGGAGATTGTGGCTTTTCCTTTGATTTTGCCGAAGGAACTTTACTTTGCTCGACTCTCGTCTTAACTTTGACGTGTTTATTGACGGTCGTTACCCTTGGCTTAGCAGTTTCACGACTATTTTTAACCGGTTCTGCGCTCTGGCGTTGGATATTTTTAAATGTGTCTCGCCTTTTTTGAAGCTCTTTTGCCACTTCGCAACCTCGATAGTTCGCAGGGTGCTTTCCTTTGCAGTTAATGCAGGTAGCCGGTGCCTGTTTATTAGGTCACACTTTTCCGAGAGATGGTTACCAGCACATTTTACGCATCTCGGCTCTTTTTGACAATACGACTGTGTGTGATTAAAGCCTTGACAGCGTTTACACTGAGGAATCGATCTCGTACTCGTACGCATAGGCTCAATCTTGACTACGATATTCAGAATAGTTTTGACGTTATAGATATCGTCTCCATTTTCGCTCCTGTCAAAGGTAAGCATAAAGAGCGGAAGTCCATGCTTGACCATGATTTCCTGGCCTTGTTCCGTTTGTTGCTTCACCTTTTTGAGAATATTGACGGCATTAAGAATTTTTAAACCTTTAGCTTTGAGGTCGTTCATTACGTCGTCTTTTGTGCACGAGGGGTGGGGCCCCCTTGCTATAACACGCAGTGGTCTTTCTGACTTATTTTCATAAGTATACCACTGGATCTTTTCCGTGTTTAATTTTTGTGATATTGCTCGGTAGCCATCGGAGTCATCAACGTTAATTTTCCACGCATTGTTCCTGAGTGACGTTACCTTGAATTTCGATGTCGTCGTACTTTTAAGAAGGCAATGTAGCTTACTGTAGTCCGTTATGCCAACGACGTTTATTGCAGGCGGAGGACGTGCTTTAGCTTGAGTTTGTTTTGGCTTCGACTCATTTTGCTTGTCTTCTTTTCGCGGCTCGATTTCGGGCGAAGAGCCGGCTCTGTGTTTTTTGCTAGGTCTTTTCTTTAAGACGCAATTCGTTTCGCGTACAAGCCCTTCTTCGTCCGTGTGATATTGTGGATTAGCTGCGCGGGGAGGGGAATATTCGCGTTCTTTTTGTGAAAGCGAGTTCTTTAGAAGCTTGTTTTCCTCTCTCAGCATGTCTACCTCTTTTTTGAGCTCTTGGTAGAGTCGATCCATTTCATTAAGCTTATTGCGAAGTTCGTTATTTTCCTTCCCTAGCAATATGACAATAGAAATGCTTTAGAAGCAAATACTTCTTTGTTTTTGGCAGGCGGGCGAAGCAAGTGGAGCACGGGCCAGCTAGTAATTCATAATCAAATAAAAATGTTTTTTTCGGCAATATGAAAAACGGAATTTCAAATTATTCTTATTAAATTTTTGTACTGACTCAATACTTCAAAGGTTAGTAGCCTTTAAATAAAAAGACATTTGATTAAAATATTTTTTATTTATTTTTTTCGAGCAAAAGTCCTTCTTTCCAAGTCCAACTTGGAGCAGTTTGAATTAGAATTATAAAGAAATCGAATGCAAAAAAATAAGCCACATCATAATTTTACACAAAAATATTAAAATGTTCGCAATTTCATCATACATATCTTATATATTAATATGTGAACACGAAATTTATCGTACTTTTCTTAAGAATTTATTACAAAAGGAGGGGGATGAAACTGGCATCATTCGAAAGGTACTGTTACCGTTAATTCAGGTAAAATAGGTAAAATAAAGTCAATTCATACGTGATTTCCCCATACGAAACAATTTAACCAAAGCATTTTGACCACGTTCATGGCTGTATGAGCTTAGATCCCTTTGCCTTCCCTGCACGGAAGAATATTACAAAAAAAAAGAAGTTATGTAGACAAATACAGAGGGTTGTTTCCCTCGCTTTTTGTTTATTTCCCCTCAGTCAAATTTCGACCGCACGCGATACTAGTGTATATAATCAGCTCAACCCTTCACTAGATGACTAATGTAAGGAGTTTTCCATGTAGGCTTACCAAAATGTGATCAATGCATGTTTGTGAATTATCTGAAATACGAGTAGGTACATTTAGGAGCGATTCTAAATACCTACTTGTCAGTGTTTAGGATTTGCAATATGTTGCTGGTAGCAACAATTCCATACGCTCAGCATCAACCTGTTTTCACCATAAGAACTCATCATCAACACCGGTATACATGCAGACAACAGCGCGGTTGACGAGGGTGAGTCAACTAACATTTCTGCTAAACTTAATCTCTTTTTCTATAGTATATATGTATTTCATGTTTTACCATTATATTATTGCAAAGCATATTAAAAATACATATAGTGAATAAACCGAACTTAATTCTAAGCAGTCAGAATCACAATTGATCTCCCAAAATTAACAAATTTTTCGTTTTTAACCTTAGGATGGGCAGCTGGGCCCATTTTGAGTTTAAACATATGTAATGTTTTTGTTTCCAAAAAATCGGCCAGAAGCTCCTTGAGTTCTTGCGGCGATATTTGCTGAGCACAACGAAACCAAATCCGGGTCAATTCCGGCCCAATTGGTGAAAAAAAAAATGTTCATGTGTGAATATCGAAAAGTAACCGCTAGGCCCAGAGTAAACGTATATGTATTCGTTTGTATTATAGCATGTGATGTTGTGATTGATCCAATGTTATCATAATTCAGGGCGCTCTATCTATTGCCGTAATTTCTTCACTTCACTGTCTTCGGCCAAACTTTTGCTTCAAGTCAGACTCGCTATTGTGGGCACTGTTCGCTCAAACAAACGTTTCGTTCCGGTTGATTTCAAAAAATCAAAAAATCGTTCATTGTACTAGACATTGTTTGGTTTTTACAATGAAAAATATGTCTTGTGTTCGTACGTGCCAAAGCAAAACATCGGCATTGTAAAGCCGAAATTTATGTGCCACACACATAGAAAAGTCGAAACACGGGCTTCATGCAATGCCTGAGCTACCAATAACTGAATTTCTATTCATTTTTCATATATACATATGTACAGTACATACGTTACAGATACGTTAAGTAAGGTAGATGGACCTACAAGCTGTCCCCACCATTGAGGTCTGGACCTATCGTCAGTTCCTATCGGGTCACGATGTCTATCGCAAATATTTACACATATTTGGGCATGATAACTCACCTCTCTGTCCACATTGTCCAGACAAAGACGAAGATACAGAGCACGCAATATTCCATTGCAATAACCTCACGGAATGGAGGAATATCCTGCCAAGTCCACCAGTCCTTATAGACCAAATGCTGCGGTCAGAGGAGAATTGGCTGGTAATTTGTACACTCATAACGAATGTGCAAAAAGAGCTCCGAATAATTGAGAGAGCAAAGAGAGCAGAAGCAGCAGTACAAGAAGCATATCATTAATTGCTAACCAGCCCCGCGAAGTAATACCTTACGGCAGTCCCGCGGGGAGAGCGGTAGAAGTGTGCAGGGTGTGTATTGGTACGTAGGCGCATTCCTGGCGTCGATTATTCAGACTTTCAAATCGTGCATGCTAGCAGCCCCGGCTACTGGTATCTTTGGAAGATAACCGCAAGCGAAAAAAAAAAAGAAGAAAGATACGTTATGTATTTAACCTTGCACAATAAACAGTAAATTTATTCCTGAACTAATACAAAATCATTTTTTTCTTTATTCAAATTCATTTTTATACCATATACAAGACCAATGGCTCACTAGCCTAAACAATATTCATATGGGCCTATTGAGGCCCAGCAGGCTATCTTACCGCTTTCCAAACAACTGCCCATGCTAGGGTTAAGGATGTCATCCAACTGTTCTCTAAATACACTTTTGCTCAGGCCGCTCTCATGCAAGGGATATAAAAAAATATTCATTATTTATTTTGCAATTTATTTGTATAATATTCACACATTGTCAAATGTCAAACTTTGAGTAACGCACGTGTGTTTAGAGCTCCGGCAAATTTATTGATTTTATTGGTGGAATTTATAAATTTTCTTAAATTTTTGGTTCAAAGTTTTCGTGTAGCATAATAGTCCTCAGTTCGGAAATAACATTTAAGCCGAAATTTAATATAAAAGATATAAGCGATGTCTATTTCTAACGACGACTTAGCCAAAATGATTGCCAAACTGCAAATGACAGTGGATAGTCAAATGATCGGCATGCGAAAAGAAGTGCTAGACTTTAAAACCCAAACCAACAATAATCTCGAAAAGCTGAATAAAAAAGTAGATAATTTAATTAAAAGTTTCAAAAGTGATTTGGGTGAACTAGAAAATAAAATAAAAGAAAAAGTGCCCGTGAATCAATATCAAGATGATTCACAAATCATAAATAATAGACTAAATAAACTTGAAAATGAATTACGGAAAAGTGAAGTTATTTTCACTGGAATACCAGAAATTCTAAATGAAAATTTAAAAGAAACATTCCAAAAAATGTGTGCACTTATAAACCACACGGCACTCCCTTTTGACATTTTCCGTCTAAAAAATGCAAAGAAACGACGATACAACAACAACATCATAACATCAACAAAAAAAGTCACCGCTCCGGTTATTGTAAAATTGCACAATCCACGCGAGACACAAATTTTTTTGAAATCTTTTTTCGCTGCCACTCCAGTTACACTTAATAAAATCGGATTTACCTCCGATAGAGCTATTGGAGTATTCGAGTGTCTCTCCACTAGTGCACTGCACATCCGTAAAGCTGCAATGAAATTGAAGGAAGCAAAAAAGCTGCACTCAGTGCAATCATTTAACGGCATTGTGACGATCAAAATAAAACCTACAGATAATTACATCAAAATCAATTCATTGGAAGATTTAACCCAACTACCTGCTCTGAATACAAATGCTAATGATGTCAACAACAATCAAAAAACTAAATAATAGCAACACAACATACTAGCATAAGTGTTTATTCTCTCTTATTTTGAATATTATCTTAAATGATTGTAAATATTTATAATGATTCATTTAATGTAGTGAAAATGTATATATTTTTCTATCTGTTTGTGGTTTTTATCGAGTTTTTCTGTTTCTTTAATAAATTATTATTGTATGAGCAGTCAAAGTAGTTCCTTGTTAACTGGTACAGGTGAAGTAGATTTTAGTAATGCAATGTTGAATATATTTTCGTCTCGTTCTAATGGACTGAAGATTTGTCACATGAATGTTCGTAGTTTGTTCCCTAAAATTGAAGAATTAAGACTTATGTTTCATTCTCTAACGACAGATATTATTTGTCTATCAGAAACATGGTTAAACAATAGTGTTGATGATTCTGATTAGTGGCTATCGTATATTTCGATTAGATGGAGATGGTCGTTCTTGCGGTGTATTAGTTTATGTGCGCACTGGTATACCAGCTCGATGCTTAGATTATTTGAAACATAATGATATCCAATGTTTGCTTATAGAGATCACACTTCCACGCGAAAAGGTGTTACTTAATGCGATTTACAGACACCCCGGTAGATTTCCCTTTGTTGAATTTGAAACATTACTTTCGAAATACAATGCTGGGTATGAAAATATGATTACTTGTGGAGACTTAAATGTTGATATTTGTCGTTCCACTGGTTTATCTAATTATTTAAGAAATCTATTTGATTCTCATGGTTTACAAATTGTAAGCTTTCTTCCAACACATTTTACAAGTCATAGTGCCACAACTAATGATATATGTATTTGCAGTTTGAAATAAAAATAAGGTTTCTTTTTTTGATCAAATACATGGTGTTGCTGACCACGATTTAACGTACTTAATTTTTAACGTGGAAGTCGAATGTGTAAACCAAGAGAATTTTTATTTTTCTCGTGATTTTAAAAATATAAAATCGGATGAACTTCTGAGTGAAATATCAAATATAAACTGGCAGTATTTCATAAATGTAAGCTCCGTTGATTTAAAAGTGGAATACTTAACCAATCTTTTAAAATATTTGTTCGATAAATACGTCCCTTTGAAGAGATATGTTAATCGCAATAGATGTCGATGGCTTACTAGTAACGTAATAGATCTAATTGGTGAACGAAATTTTTTATACAATATTTATAAAAACAATAGAAATGTATCCAATTGGGAGCGATATAAAGCGTGCAGAAATAAGGTCGTCAAAGTAGTTAGAAATGCCAAAAAAGAATTTTATTTTAATCAATTAGATGCATCCAAGAATTCAACTAAAATTCTATAGAATAATTTTAAAAAAATGGGAACGTGCGTCAAACCCAATTTAGTAAATATTTGCGATTCTTCTTTTGTAAATAATTTGAATAGTTTCTTTGCCCTTTCAGGTACTACTATGCCAATTCGTACGATTTCCCTTAATAATTTAAATGGACTTTTCTCATTTAACTGCATTTCAACGAATGAATGCCTCGTGTCCCTTTGCTCAATACAGTCAAATGCGATAGGTCTAGACAATATATCACCTAAATTTATTAAATGAATACTTCCGGCAATCATTCCTTGTGTCACTAACATCTGTAATGACTGCTTAACTAAATCCGCTTTTCCAAGTGTCTATAAAACAGCCAAAATTATACCATTTCAGAAAAACACATCAGATGGTACTGATTTTTCGAACTACCGCCCAATTAGTATTTTGCCTTTTTTGTCCAAGGGTTTGGAAAAACTGATGTTTAATCAGATAAATTACTATTTAGATTCGTGTAATTTCTTATCTCCTCTTCAATCAGGTTTTCGTAAAAAACACAGTTGTGTATCTGCGGTTTTAAAAGTACAGGATGATATACGGATAGCAATAGACCATGATAAAGTAACAATTTTGAATTTACTCGATTTCACTAATGTTTTCGGCTCAGTTGATCATCAAATTTTGCTTGGTAAACTGCAACATAAATTTAATTTCTCTTCATCTGCACTTAAACTGATATACAGCTTTTTAAGTGGCCGTAAACAAGCCACTGTCGTTGGATCCATTACATTTGATCTTGTTGATCTAAAAAGCGGAGTTGCACAGGGATCCATATTAGGCTCTCTGTTGTTCAGTATGTTCATTAATGACATTGTAGATGTAATCAAATATTCTTCATATCATCTATACGCTGATGATTTACAGATTTACTTCTCATTCCCTTTAGGACTAATGGAAGATGGAGTCTTCAGAATTAATGAAGATCTATGTAGTATACACGAATGGACAACTGCCAGCAACTTAACTTTGAATCCAAAAAAATCGCAGAGTATAATTATATACAAAGAGTCCTTAGATGAATCATATTTTCCAGAAATCGTAGATCTTTCTTCCCATTATGTGCCAGAATGTGGAATACATAACCTACTCAAATTAAAAATATACGCAATTCAAACGATTTTGTCCGCTCGTTGAAAAATCACTTTCAGAACCCAGATGTAGCTATGCATTTTCACTCCATTTTTGTTAATTAAAATGTATCCCTTGTTTATTGTCTTATTATTTTCAAATATATATGTATGTATGAATATTAACATTCATTTTGAATTTGACATGTATATGAATAATGTAATATTGTTAATTTTAATGGCCACAAATGAGATCACCATCTCACGGCTATTGGTAAATAAAAATGAATTGAATTGAATTGAAATTGAATCACACTGCTTAAATTATTTAAATTAACTATACATTGATACGATTTTCTTATGAATATTGCGGCATCACCCGAGTTATAGCAATTATTAGAATTGCCATAGAGATCATAGCCGGGAATATTGTAGTTAGATACACGGGGCGGTTGTTAAGTTCTCGGCCTAACGCAATAAATGAAAGAAGAGACCCGATTAAAAAAGTTTATTTCTCAATATAATCTCTTTCAAATGAAACGTATTTCGCACATCGGGCATACAGTGCTTTAATAGAAAAAAATGGTATTTTTCTTTGCCTTCAAAATGATTTTCTACGGCAGCCTTGATCTCGCTCTCATCTGCAAATCTCCGGCCTCGTAGTTCCCCTTTCTCCTCCTCAAATTGGAAAAAAGCAAAGCCAAGTACTCGTATCATCTACAATCACAATTTGGAAGCAAATTTCATCGAGATTGTCTTAGGCTAACTCCAAAAAATCTTTCCATCACTCGAGTCGTCGTTGCTTGTTAAATGGCGTGAACATTTTTAGTACCCAGTGCCCGAAAATGTTTTCATGTTCAAATGCTCGTGCACGCCCACGCCCTAGGCGGGGGTCCTATTCACATAAGCTAGCCCATTTTTTGATCATAGTATACGAATACGAAACCCCAGAACTTTCAATGGCGAGAATGTCCGATTTCGCCCGACGCGGTGATGTTTACCAATTTTACAATTTACAATTTTATTGAGACTAATCAAAATCAATACAATTATTTTCTGTACATTATAATAAATTGTAGCCGACTTTTAAAGTGTATGCCGGGATAAATAAATAAAGGAATATAGCTTCGTATCGTATCCTTCTCAGATAATAACAAAATGAGATTATTATTGAAACGATGTGATATTATATATATGTATTAGTACTATCACTATTGGGAAGGGAACATGACTTGTTGTTGAGTATCACAGGCCGCGAACTTATCAGTAATAAATTCAGCAGTAATAAAGTCAACTCAATTCATACCTAAGGCAGGTAAACCAAGCCACACTTCAGCGAAAGACTACAGACCCATAAGTCTCTCGCAATTCCTCCTCAAAACACTTGAAAGACTTCTTGATATTCACATCAGAAGTAAGTGTTGCAACGGCATTCTATGCAAAGCTCAACATGCATATTTGAAGGGGAAATCGGTGGAAACACCTTTATACGACGTAGTAGGGAAGATAGAAGCTAGCCTTCACCATAAGGAATTTGCACTAGCAGCCTTCCTAGACATAGAAGGTGCTTTCAATAATGTAGAAGGAAAAGCCATCAAACAGGCCCTAGAATCTATGAATGTCGAGCATAGCATTACCAATTGGCTCTGCTATATGCTCGGCACTAGAAACATTAACTCCACTATCGGAAACAGTTCAATAAGAAAATCCGTTACCAGGGGACTCCCCAGGGAGGCGTTATCTCACCCCTCCTCTGGGTTCTAGTCATCGATGGAATACTTAAAGAACTAAGCAATACAGGCATAAGCGTCAGTGTTTACGCGGACGACGTGGTGATTTTAGTTCAGGGCAAGTTCCTTGACACATTAAGTGAAATGATGGAATCAGCTCTTAATAGTTTCGGAAAATGGGCTAGAGGGTGTGGACTACACGTCAACCCGGATAAAACTGAATTGGTAGTCTTCAGTAGAAAATACAAGATGCCACCCTTCAAACTGTCTAATCTAGCAGGGGTGGAGCTTTCCCTTTCGGATCGCGCTACATACCATATATTGGTATAACGCCGGATAGGAAACTAAATTGAAAACTTAACATACAGGAACGAGTCCGCAAAGCTTATAATGATCTCTTCATCTGTAAGCGGACGGCGGGGAAAAAATGGGGCCTGAAGCCCGCAATGATGCACTGGCTATGCATCATGATAGTCAGACCCATCCTTACGCATGGGGCTCTTGTGTGGTGGAAGGCAACGAATACGAAAAACACACGGGATATGTTGACCTTGGTACAAAGAACAGCTTGCATTGCCATCACAGGTGCTTTACGCACAATACCTAAGGCTGCACTCGCGATCTTTCTGTATCTTTTACCATTAGACCTACAAATTAAATTTCAAGTGGGTAACAGTGCGCTTCGGCTAACTAACGTTGGTCTCTTCAAGACTAATATCATAGGACATAGCTCCATTCTCAAGGAATCATTTCCTGGTATTCCTGACGAATCGGACGAAATCCTTGGCATATTTGACTTCGACACACCATACGAAGTATTGTATCCTATTAGAGAGGACTGGCGAAGGAAGACAGTCTCTGTCCATAACGACATTGCAATATACACAGATGGTTCTAAGACGAGTGTGGGCACGGGGTCAGGTATTTATTCGAGAGACACGAACCTACAGGTGGCCCTGAAACTTCCGGACACATGCAGCGTATTCCAAGCAGAGGTTCTAGCTATACTTAAAGCTGCGGAATTACTTGAGATAGGATCAATGGATCAACATAATTTGTGGCATTAAACCACCAGGGTGCGTGGCTAAGGGAATTATTCGTGATAGAATAATTAACACGGCTAATCTAAGATGGTCAAACTTAGATGGTCACAGGGTGCCTAAGGCTTTGTGGCCTGTGTTAGACCGCAGAAAATCTGGGGAGATGATTAAATTACATAGATCAAGGCTAAGAACAGAGATAGGAATACTCTCTGGCCACTGTCTCCTAATGAAGCATGCTATGAGACTAGGGTTATCTGACACGGATGTTTGTAGGTACTGCGATGACCTACATGCCTCAGAGGACATAACTCATATACTCTGTGAGTACCAAGGAATTGCCAGGACAAAGTTAAGCACCTTGGTAGACACTTTTTCGATAACATGAAAGAGGTGAGGTCCTTGAACCATAACAAGTATCTCTTAAAATTTGTTAGGGAGATTAATTGCTTGGGGGAATGGGTTTAGGTCTTCTGCCGTGAAGGTTCCCTAGGGATCGCGACGGGCCCACTTTGGTGCCTATTGTTTTATGATAACATCATAACCCTACCTAACCTAACCTAAGTCAACTCAAACACTTAATGCATCAATATGGGCACAAAAAGAATTACAAATTTTCTCCACACTGCGAATATTTTGATGAACGAGCTAAGTAGAAATAATTTCGGATTTTAACAATATCTTGCCAATTCAATATAAAAACAAATTCATTCATTCATTCATTCATTTTCAATGGCCCGCTAATCCTTCATGAGGGTCGCGGGGGTAGGATGCTCAGGTGGACTCTCCATCCTTCTCGATCCTCCGCCATTGACTCCAATTCATCAGGGAGAATCCCTAAGCGGCTCCAAGAGAGATGTCGGACTTGATCCAACCATCTATTTCTGGGCCTTCCGCGAAGTCGTCTACCTGATGGCACGGCAACCATGGCGCGTCTTGGAAGCCGGTCTGGGGGCATACGCACTACGTGACCAAACCATCGAAGCATAGATCGTTTCGTTCGGAGAAGTAGCTGCTCAACGTTGAGCGCCTCGCGTACTCTGGTGTTGCGCACTCGATCCCTACGAGTTATTCCAACAACACCGCGAAGGAACCTCATTTCGGCAGCTTGTATCCGCGATCTTATTCTTTCGGTCACTACCCAAATTTCATGACCACAAATATGCAACAAAATTTAAATTTATAGATTATTAAAATCATCAAAACATTTGACTGTGATTACATCGTCCTTTTTTTTTTTTTTTCGACAAAAAAATTATGCAGTTTCTCGTTCATATGCATTTGAAGTTCTTTGCCACCTTTATTTGCTCTTAAAATTGTGTTCAGTAATGAGGCTTATTTTTAGCTTAATGAGTTTGTTAATATATAATATTTTCGTATATGGAATGGCAACAATCCAGAAGAGACTAATATCGAAGAGTTTAATCCCGGAAAGTCCCTACAGACCTTATAACAACCAGGAATATTCACCATTTGGTGCGGTGGCATCATTCGACTTTATTTCTTCAAAAATTAACCCGAAGCTCGCGTTGCAGTTAATGGAGATCATTACCAGACCATGAACAATTAATTTTTCGTCGAAAATATGGATGGTGTTGATCTGGATGAGATATAGTTTCAACAGGTTTGCGCTAGGTGCCTTATGGCGATTGAAACCATGGCCACCAAGATCCTGCATCTCTAGATTATTTCCCGTTAGGGAAACAAGCAACAATTGATGCATAGGGAAAATTGTTCGTATTATTGGTAACGTACGGCCACCATTGCTCGAAATTGACACAAAATTTGATGGACAGAAAGCACTTTGTCACGAAGTGCCGCGGTGGCCACATTCCGGAAAACATTTTAAAGTATTAATGCCATCTTTCGAATTAAAAAAGATTTTTGGTTAAAAGTTAGTTTTTAAACCAACTCAGTTTGGAGGATTTTTGCCGACAGCAGCTGAGAGAGGGGGGAAGAGTGCTTTCTCACTAAAGCACTTCTTCTTCTTCCAGGTGGCAGCGGACGAATTCCCTAGACGAAGTCGACGGTGGCGTCTACAGCTCCAGTTAGGTTGAACTTAGGGAATACCTTGCGCGAGCTGCTTCGACGTATTTGGATCACAGGTCGATAAGGAATTTCCAATGTTGGTCAGGACCTTGGAATAGAGATGGTGGCGGAGGAGCGCTTAATGGGCCAACGCCAGCGCTCGTACTCCCGTAGTGGACTGCTGGCACCGGTGTACCCGGCCCCTCGTCCTAGGGGTATAACAAAACGAACTGGCCTTCCAAGTTGGGGGTTGTGCCGTCGGGGTAACTTCCCTACCACGTAAAAAAAAACGAATGGTTCCGAAACAACCAAAGCCTAGGATAAGGACGACCCCAGCAAACGAAATAAGAGGCAACAGGCAGTGCTTCTTCGGGTGCGGATTTGTTATACGCGGCAGACTTAGGCAAGTAGTCTTAAGCTTCCGACACGTGAGCGAGCATAATATGACTAGCGGATCAAGGCTAAATTCGATAACATTATCCTAATATGTACTCATGCCCCCACGGAAGAAAAGGACCCTGCCACCAAAGATTGTTTTTACGAGCCCCTCGACGAAACATAGAAACAATGTCCTAAAGACGACGTTAAAACGGTATTGGGCGATTTTAACGCCGAAAAAGGAAAGGAGAACGCCTTTGGTAGGGCAGTCGATAAGCATAGCCCACACGACACCACGTCTGATAACGGACTAAGGCTAATTGATTTCGCTGTGGAGCGAAATGTCACCATAGCAAGCACATGGTTTCCTCATCTCAATATTCATAAGCAGACATGACGGTCCAATGATCATGCAACGATCAACCAAGTTGATCATATTGCGATCGACGCAAGACATGTCTCCAGGATTCTGAATGGATACTCCGGCATATTGAATTGCATTGTCACGGGACTTATGCACGTGTTTAAAATTTCAACGCTATAGCTCAATTAGAACTATAGTCAAAATTTTGATTGCAAAATTTTTAGCAGACAGACAGTAATCAAAACAAGTTCAATAAAATAAATGCTGGTGCGATTACTTTGCTTTTGAGTTTTTAAGCAGTGCTATTTTTGATTGATTGTGTTATTTTTAAATAAACATATTGAGAATGAGTAAATTAATAATTTTTTTATTGTGAAGCTATACTCCAACGCAGCAGTTTTAGTAAAGAATTATTTTTTGTTTGCATTTCAGGGTTAACCCCGTTCATATTTTCTTGGCCGGGTATAAGAGCCTCAACAATGAACTAGTACGAGTATCTTGGTATTCGAGACATGCATGCGGTGCGAAAGCAGATTATATCTTCTTAGCGTAGAACGCTAGACTCTTCTAGTGGAGGGTTAAAACCTTAAACTTGTAATATTTAAGTTACCCATTTCATGCGCTTACCTGAACGAAAGGTGTGTTTGTAAACCCATCAATTTTAGAACATACTATTTGTTGAACCCAGCTTTGACCGAATACAATGAAAACCACCTTTTTTACTATTTAATTGCCAATAAGTGTTCCATACTTTATTTTGATATTCATATCTTCAACTGCATAGCGAACACAAACAATTAAAGCCACTCGAACAGAGTTTTTACTCCAATTATCTTCGCTTTTATCAGCACTGTTCAGCCCCTATTAATAAAATGTCCTATTTCGGATACAATACCTAAGACGTCTGTAAAACTTTCATCGTAATCCGATAAATAGTTTTAGAGTGAAAGAATTACAAACAAACGAACACACAAAGTTCTCCCGTAGAATTGGAGTTCGAGCCAGCCAGCTGACTAAAGTTTCATAATTTGCAATGGAAATTTATGAATGTATCCTCGATCTAAATATAGAACATAGCACTTTCTTTGATGTTAATTAAAAGTAAGGAATTAAAATACCCTCTGTTTTCGAAGTAAACTAAAACGATTATTTACTTCTGCTTCGTGCTCTTAAATTTATCTGAATACCTATATATTCTTTATTTGAAGGAATTCAAAACCAGCTACATATATAAAACGTAATAAAAAACATATTTTCTGGATTTGTATTATGGAGGGTGTAACAAAGTTTATTACTTTTTGAAGAAGGGTTGGTTATCGATTCGTTGCAGTTTAGCAATATGTTTGTCATATACACTGCGGTTCATTAGGATTTAAATTTGATATTTCTCCAGTTAAATGTCAGGGAAGAAAAAGAAAATGATGGCAAAAGTTAGAGTAGTTTGTGTTTAATACAAAAGTAAATAAAAAAATATACAGAATAAGATTACGGTACTCTGGAGACTTTTTTTTAGCAAAAGAGTCAGAATGGCATGCATTTGAATCGGTTCATAAAATTAGAAGCAGTCAAAGTGCTATCGTTGTTCGCGCAGTGATCTAATTTTTTTGTACAAAAAGTAGATTATCTAAAATAGAAAGATGTTTACTTATTTTTTCTTTAAGAATGGGTAAAAAAAAGTTGTTTGACATTGTCGGAAGAGGCAGAAACAGATGTTTACCATTTGGAAGGCTTGTTTGAGGTTGTTTTCGCTCGCAAGATCAATCGAAGTGATCCTGCTATTGGTAGTTATTTAAAACCCAAAAATGTATGGAACAAATTACAAAGGAACGGAAATCTGTCAGACTAGCCTCCAACTCAGCTGTTTGGACAGCTAAAATCAACAGAAATCACAGGACTGAATAGTTATAATTATTACTTCCACACTCTAAGAAAAGATGAATTCTTTTTAACACACCTTCATATCAGAAAAGGGGACGTAATGGTCTGACCTGCCAATATATTATTATGCCACCATCGACTTCGTGGTTTAAAGCTCAAAAATTACGGGAAATAGCTACAAAGCCATGTTGGAATCAGCTTTTCCAAAAATCCACAATCTCTTCTGACCACTTTCATGGATATTTGAGCACAACAACGCTCCTATACACACCGCGCTCGTTGCTAAATCATTTGTTGCCAATCAAAATATTGAAATACTGCCATGACCACCGTATTCGCCAGACCTTAAGAATGGGTAGGAAATATAGGAAATATTTAAGGCTGACTCACACGTAAAGTATATTAAGGTGGAAAACAATACGATGATAAGGAAGCGCTGATCGTTGCCATTAAACTCGCCTGGAATGAGATCTCACTCGACTAATTGGCCACATTGTACAACTCCTTCAAGGAATGAATAGATCGAAACTCTCTCGAAGCAACCGATGATATCTTCATCTGCTTTCAATAAAGACCATGTTTCAGGAGCGTAAAGAAGGACTGGGTTGATCAGGGTCTTATAGAGTGTCCTTAGTTGTTCGACATAGGGCGTTACTGTTAAATTGCCCTATTAGCCCAAAAAAACAGCGATGGACGAGATTTATTCTTCGCTTGATTTCTAAGCTGGTATGATTGTCAGAATTAATAGCAAAGCCAATGTAGACAAAGTCCCTTACTACATCAAAGTTATAGCTGCCCATTGTGACGTGTTGATTGTCCCTTCTTGTTGACAACAAACATTTGGTTTTACCCTCGTTTGCCTCTAAACCCACTTTATCTGCTTCTGCTTCAATGCTTGCAAACGCATCAGAGGCAGCCCGCTGAGTTTTTCAATTATGTTAATATCGTCGACGTGTGTAAGCAGTTGTATGGGGTTTTGATAGATTGTGCGTCTGGTGTTGGCTGGAGATTTCCGTTCAAGAACAATAACAATCGTCATCCTGTACAAACGGACAATTTCGGCAGCGATGTCAAAACTAGACATGGCTCTATATAGCTCTCTTCTCTACAGATGCTATCATACGCGGCCTTGAAATCGATACGGAGATTATGAGTATCGATTTGAACTTCTTGGGTTTTCTCCAGGATCTGTCGAAGTGTGAAGAAAATGATTTGATTAATGGTGAACTTTCCTGGCTTAAACCGCACTGATATGGTCCAATTTTTTTTGATATGGGCCTGTTGTTGAAGAGTTTCAGGCGTTCTCACATAATATCGCAGAAAAGATCTCATGGGCGATGTTGAGGAGACTGATACCTCCATAATTGGCGCAGTTGAGGGGATCTCCTTTCTTGTGGATTGGACAGACTAGCCTCAGATTCCATACATCAGGAATACAATGGTTTGACTAAATATTAGAGATGAGTTGAGGTACGCTCTCCACCAATTCATAACCAGCTGCTTTGAAAAGTTCGGGCGGAGAGCCGTCATGTCCATCAGCCTGAATATTGCTTCCTCACTTCGCTTTGATCAAGTGGACGGAAATTTTCATTATCATTGTCTATGTTGAATGATTCATTCTACCGGACAGCGGGATGTTGGTCTTCGTCGCCGTTTACAGTCTGCAGAAGTAGTTTTTCCATACCACATTTTCATTTTCATCTCTACAGGTTTCTGTACGGGTTTTGCTTCTCCGACACGTTCTTTTTACCTTTTGGTAAAACTTCCGTACATTGTTCCTGGAGTATAAGCTTTCAGTATTCTCGGTCGTGCGCTTCTCATGCTCTTCTTCTTCTTTGGAGAAGCCGATGTTCTTCTCGTCTCTCTTGCTCGTAGTGCTAACGAGCAGATTTCATCTTCCTTTGCAGCGCCGCTTTATTTGCCTCTTGTTTTGCTGCATGCACTTCGTCAAACCAGGGGTTTCGCGGTGGTGGCCGAGCGAAATCCAGCACTTCAGTTGCGACGTTTATGATGGCATCGAGGCAGCGTTGCCATTGGCCTTGGGCAATGGGATCCTCGCAGGAAAGAGGTGATTAAAGGATTTTACGAAATGCGTTCAGCGCAGACTCTGGCGGTCTCTTGCGATTGTAGCTTTTTGATGTTAAATTTTTCCGCAGTGATTCTTCTTTGTTGCTCATGTTGGGATATTCGCGTTCGTACCATGGCAAAAACAAGGTAATGATCCGTGTCTATGTTGTCTGATGTGATGTCGTGTAGGTTATGTTTTTCTATTAAGCGTTAAATTCGGCCAATACGATTTTCACATCGTATTTAGGATATTGCTTGTTTATTTTTTCGAGAAGCTTGTAGAAATAATCTTTGGTGGCAGGGTCCTTTTGTTCCATTGTGGCATGAGCACATATTATTCTTTTATTTGCGAACCTTGATTCGGATTTTCATAATTCGCTCGCGCACGTGCCGCTTAAGACTTCTTACCTAAGTCTGCCGCGTATAGCAAATTCGCATTCGAATAAGCCCTGCTCGTTGTCTCTGTAGCAATCACCGTAGTATATACCACAGTTTTTCATCGCCTTTCTTCCTGGATGGCGGTTATACATATCTGTTTTATAGCAGTCTAGCTCCGGCTATTTATTCGGGCGCACGTGGTCTGTTAAGGGTCCAACCATTCCACGTACAGATCCGAGGGTCGTTGTCGTTATTTCGTTTGCTGGGGTCGCTTACGGTTGAATCTTCCGATATGTGTGGGTATTTCTGAACCAGTGTTTTTTTTTTTTGTTACGTGGTAGGGAAGTAACCCCGACGGCACAACCCCAACGTGGAGAGCCGGTTCCTTTTGTTATACCCCTAGGGTGCTGGGCCGGGTACACTGTTGCCAGTAGTCCACTAAGGAAGTGTGAGCGCTGCCGTTGGCCCATTACATAAAGTTCCTCTGCTACCATCTATATTCCAAAGTGCTGACTAACAATGGAAATTCCTTATCGACATGTGATTCGAATACGCCGAAGCAGCTCACACAAGGTGCTCATTAAGTTCAACATATCTGGAACTGTAGATGCCATCATTGAGTCCATCTAGGGAATTCGTCTGCTGCCATCTGGAGCAAGAGGAACTGCTCTAGTGAGAACGTACTCTTCTCTTCTTCTTCTTTTAAAAAAAGGGTCAAGCTACTTTACTAAAATCGTAACAGGTGAACAATCATAGGTTTATTAGAACCTGTTCATGTGGAAAGAGAATATCTTGAGATTTGGGGATGGTATTGAAACAGTAGGATTAAACTGCGATAAGCCACAATTGAATGTGCTTACAACGTCACTTACTACTGAGAATAAAATGGTTAAATATAAGAAAGATAATTTTATTGAAGAGAAGGAAAATGTTAATAATGAACATATTGATCAACGATTCTTGAAATTTTGGAAAATATAAAAATAGACCACTTAAAATCGGAAGAAGTAGTAACTCTAAAGAAATTAATTGAAGAAATTAGTGATACATTTAGCATTGATGATGAAAATCTAACAGAAACTTATGTAGCAGAACATAAAAATAATTTTTACAGGAATTATCTTGGAACGATTAACAACTGGATACGCGAAAATGACCTACTTAGCGAGTTCCAAGCTGGTTTCCGCAAAGATTATTCCACAGTGGACAACATCTTCTCTTTAACAAGCATCGCCCAGACTTTTTTTGAATAAAGGTAAAAACTGTACGTTTTCTTCGTGGATTTCAAGGCGGCCTTTGAAACGAGGCAAAATATCTAGGAATGACCCTAGACGCAAAACTTAAGTGGAAATCACACGTTAAAAAGAGGCGCGAAGAGCTCGAAATCAGATTTAGAGAAATGTATTGGCTACTCGGAAGATACTCGAAGTTAAGCTTATACAACAAACTGCTTCTGTATAAGCAAGTCCTAAAACCGTCTTGGACATATGGTATACAACTTTGGGGTTGTACCAAACCAAGCAATATGGCTCTACTGCAAGCATTTCAAAACAAAATACTAAGAGCAATCGTGAATGCTCCTTGGTATATAAGAAAAAGTGATGTTCACAGAGATCTAGGAATTGCCACCGTGAGGGACGAAGTAACAAAATTTGCTCGCAACTTAGTCGTAGTCATAACAAAAATGAAAAAATTAGAGGAACGAATTTCCTACTACTATGAGTACGCGCAGCCGGTTCTTATAGTGCCTCTCTAAGAGGTGAGGTTTAGCCCGAAGGCATATACTGACTAGCACTGATGGTATTGTCAGATATATGAATCGGGCATAACTAATGATACGGACCATGGTATCTTTTGAAGATTCCTGCACCTCCAGGCGCAATCAAAAAAAAAAAAAAAAATGATTGTAACAGTTTAGATCTGATCTCAACAGTATTCAAAGCCAGGGGCGAAATATTGCGATTAAGCTACATGCCCCATATAACAGATGGAAGTGATGAATGTACACTGTGCAACCATAGAACAAGAGAAGACGGCCTTCATTTCATTGGAACCTGCCCTATTCTGAGCGCAATCAGAAAATCCTTTTATGGATCTCTCTCGTTCGCATCTTAAATGGAGAAAACTGGATTATACTCTTTAAATATATTAAATCTGCTCTAAAAAACCGGCTAAAAATTATAAACCAAGCTTTCTAAAAAAAAAAATAAATGCTTATATATGTATATGAATTAATTCTGTAATTTAAAAACTCTCTTTTCTCGGCTGACGGCAAAAGCCAATGCTTACTATGTAAAACCGTAAAAACATAAGAATATTTCATGATTCTCCAATAAATACCAAGACTTACAGATATCCAAGAGCGCACGAGGAAGAAGTTAAACTTCAAATCAAAATGCTTTTAAAGTCAAATATAATTCGACATAGTAACTCACTATGGTCAAGTCCCCTTTGGGTGGTACCAAACCAAACTGGATGCAAGTGGGAAAACGAAGTGGAGGATGGTGGAAGATTTCAGGAAGCTTTATGAAATCACAATTACCGATAACTATACAATTTCCAATATCCAAGAAATACTCGATAGACTTGGTTGCTCCAAATTCTTTACCACACTTAATTTGACTTCCGGCTTCCACAAAATCCCTCTCACAGAGGAAAGTATCGAAAAAGCAGCATTCCACACCTCATGGCCATTTCGAATTACTTCGAATGCCATTTGGTCTTCAGAATGCGCCAACATGTTTCAAACGCATGACGAACACAGTTCCTGATGGATTGAAAGGAAAAGAATGTTTCGTCTACCTCGACGATATTGTCACATTTGGTGAATCTTAGGTTCCAAGTTCGAATCCCAGAAAACACCAATAAGTTTTTTTCACGGTCGCACCTCTCACGTCTGACAAACATCCGAGGGTATTGTTGTCTTTTCATGCTTCATGTTTCTTTAATAATATATGTACTACTACCATATATAATGAAATCTATAACAAAAACTAGTTTGCATTTTCTTCCTCCTATACATATCATACCGAATACCGAAAACATAATCTTGAAAGCCCAAACTCCTAAAAACCCAAAACTTGAAAACACAAAATCTCCAAAATACAACATACCGAGAATCTAAAATCCCGAAAGTGAAACTGAAAGTCTTATTGTCGGAAAAATAAACAGAGGAACATTTATTTAACATATTAAAGAAAATAACAAACTTCAAATAAGTAAAACATAACAAAACAGTTAAAGCCTTATTGACAAAATATATTTAAGAGTCGATCTATGACAAACAATGTCTAATATAACTTCATAATGTACGCAATTCCCGTTAAAAACTCGTTACGGTCCGTGTAAATTATATTTGAGTTATAAAGCTTGATCGAATAAGAAGTTCGAAGATCCGTGGAAGCTTTCACGACAAAGAAGCCATCTTACGAAAAATAGAGCGCTCTGCTGATATTGCTACGTTCAAAGAAGAGATCATTTGAACCATGTTAAAAAGGCAATATCGGTGAACGTTCCAAAGACATAGCGAGGCAGGAAAGGCAGGCCTATAAATGCAACGACACCAGCATTTGATTGGCCTCAGTAACCAAGTGATCGAAATTCGGGAGACCTGCCGATATTTTCTGAGGTTAAATAGACGAACCCCACAAGTGGATCAGTGTAAATGCGGTGAAGCAGGAGGGTTATGATCCCTTGTTTTTGGATCATAACCTCGCCGAAATAGGAAGAAGAAAGAAGCAATTACAACTCACTTTGTGTTAAGATGTTCACTTTCTAATTTCAATTTACTGAAACTATAATACTAGCAGCTAGGCGAACCCCACAGGCGGATCAGTAGAAATGCGGTGAAGTGGGAGGGTTATGATCCCTTATTTTCGGATCATAACCTCGCTCATAAAAGGAAAACGAAGAAGAAGATAATACTAGCAGCTATCACACGGAATGAGATCAACACAACTGAATGCACATTGGGAATTGTAAAACATTACAACACTAACGCCAACGGGAATGGGCAAGCACTTGTCTACTTTACATTAAAAATTCCGAAAATGAAATCCCGACAAATTATATAAAATTTAAAATTTGCGCAAATTTTCAATTTTATGAAATTTTTTGGGATTTCGCTTTCGGGATTTCGGATTTTCTGGATTTTTGTTTTTCGGGTTTTTGGAATTTCTGAATTTCGGTTTTCGGGATTGTGAGCCCAACACTGTAAATTCCCTTCTTATGTACATAATTGAACTCAGTCGTAATTATTATTCCCTAAAGAAAGGTCGACTGGTTTTATTGAAATCTTTAACATATGTCAAATTGCCTTCTAGAATAAACTCATATACATTCTCGCATAGCTTCATTGTTAAGGACCAATGAAGGCAACCCACATTCAAATCTCACCTTTGCACCTTTTTAAAAACTAAGTGTGTATAGTAAACTTCTATTTACTATATTTTAACTTGCATCTATAACTTTAGGGCAAGCAAAGCCTGTTTGTCTGCCTACGCATATATGCCTCATTGCTTAAGCGGCGCAGCGAATATGCTTCAAACTTCTCTGTCTGATTTCAACGAAATCATCAAACGCTACTTGGGTGAGTTCTTTGCCGAAGAAGAACCAATGTTCTTTTGAGCGCGGAATCGTGAAGTTATCTGAAAGGTGTCCAATAACTTTTTCATTAAAAAAAATTGCTTTTTATTTACCTAAAAAAGGCAGTGAGTTTCCTGCCATCCAAATATATATACATTATCAGTACAAACAGCCGGGCCGATTTAGCATGCATTTCCGTCCGTCCGTCGGAACTTCACGTATTTCAGGATCTTGAATCTCGAGGTAGGAACACGAAACTTCACATATGACATATCCCTTTATTCACATGACAACTTTTGAAAGATGCCCTTTCTACAAAAATTTGTTTCTTTTTCTTCTTAAAAAAGACAGCTTTTAATGAAATATCTGGACACCAGATTCTGAATTAGCAGAATCAAACATCTAAATCTGACTATAGTGCTTACCACTTTAGTTAGATTTTGATGTTTTCTTATTAGCTCACCACATTAATACATTAAAATTACCTTTCATTTTTTTTTCAATTCCACTGCCTATTTTTTAAAGGGTACTTAAAGAGCAAATACTTTAGGTAAAAGTTCAGAAAGTAGGAAAAGTAACGAGTAACTAAGCGGGAAGGTAGATAAGCGAGAGGTAATTAAAAGGGAAGTTTTAAATGAACTTTGCTTTATAAATATTGGATCTCAAAAAACGGAGGATGTTATGCACTTATGTGTTATATCCTTTAACCCCTCGGGGGCATAGGGCGTCAACCACGCCTGCGCGCCATCGTGTTCGGAGTTCTGCAACGCGTTTGAGCTGCCTCCAACTCATTCCTAAAGAGCTCGATTCCTCCTCAACTGTTCTGCGCCACGTTTGCCTAGGGCGTCCCGCTATTCTGCCTGCCTGGGTGAGCGGATTCCACTGCATAGCGTATTTCGCAATGGAGTTGTCTTCGCGCCGAAGGGGGTGTGTCCAATCCATTGCCACTTTCTTCTTCGTATAGTAATGCTTATAGGTTCTTGGCCCGTTCTCAGATAAAGTTGTTCGTTGGAGATGCGGTTCGGCCAAAAAATTCTCAAGATGATTCTTAAGCATTTGTTTACGGAGACTTGCAGCTTGCGTGTGTTAATGGTGTCCACCTTCCAGGTACTGCACCCATAAAGCAGCACTGATTCTACGTTGGAGCGGAACAGTCGTAGCTTGGTTCTTAAGCTAATAGCATCTCGATTCAAGCTGCCGAAAGCCTTCTCGAAGTCGATAAACAGTAAATGTAGCGGAGACCTATACTCAACGCATTGTTCGATTATGATCCGTAAGGTGTTTATGTGGTCGATGCAGGAGGATTCAGCGCGAAAGCCTGCCTGTTCGAAATCGAGAGTTGAATCTAAATGTTCTTTAATTCGTTCTAGAATTATTCTAGCTTTTATTTTGGCTACAGCTGGAGGAACACATATACCTCTCCAGTTACCGCACTCCATCAAGTTACCCTTCTTTGGAAGCTTAATGATCATCCCCCTTTTCCACTCCTGTGGAAATTGTTCACAATCCCAAGCTCTCCGTATTAGCGGATGCAGCAAACCTGCCGATGTATTTGGCGCCGCTTGAAATAGCTCGGCAGGGATGCCATCAATACCCACCGCTTTGTTCTTCTTGAGGGACTTGATTGCTTTTATTATTTCAGTTTTACTGGGAGGTACGGTGCGAATTCGGGAATTTGTTGCTTCGAACTGCTCATTCGAATTCAAGATCATACCGCCGTCGTCTAAGTGATTCAGCACTGTAACAAAATGTTCTCTCCATCTAGTGAGCTGATCCTCATCCGAAATCAGAAGGTTACCGTCTAGACTCTTCACTGGATGTTGTTTGGAGTTTCGACCACCATTGAGCTCCTTAGTGATGTTGTAAACAGTCCTACTGTCGCACCTACTCGCTGCTTCGTCAGCCCTTGAGGCCAGTGAGTTGACATATTGACGTTTGTCACGTCTCACACTACGCTCCACTTCTTTCTTCTTCGCACGGTATTGGGCTTCAAGCTCGGTTCTCTCTACTGCTGAGGCCGCTGCAATCCGAGCCTTGATTGCTGTACGCTCATCGATCCGTCTCCAGGTGTCTGTAGAAAGCCATGTGCGGTGGTGTTTCTGCTTTTTACCGACATAAGTGCGTGCCCCAGTCGCAAAAGCACTTTTCACAGCACTCCAGTGGTCATCCATGTTCTCTGTGCTGCTGATTGCTTCTGCTTCTAAGGCAAGATGGTCCCTGAACTGTTGGCGCACTTGGGGAACCTTGAGCATGTCGATATTAAACCTGGTGATGTTAGGTAGGTTTGAGCGGTTGCTATTGACGGATGCAGTACGAAGGCGTAAATGAGCTACCATAAGATGGTGATCTCGTTCAAGTCCGACGTCAGCTCCACGTCTGTTTCGGACATCCAGGAGACAATTTCTAAAGCGGCGACTGATCGCAATGTGGTCGATCTGGTTGGATGTTCGTTGCCTATCAGTAGAGACCCAACTGATTTTGTGGCAGGTGTTATGCTTAAACAGCGTACCTCCGATGACTAGGCGGTTGGTATTGCAGAAGTTCACAAACCGCTCACCATTGTTATTACGCCGTGAACTCCCATTACGTGCTTAAGCATGGTGTTGTTGCTACCCACCTTGGCATTGAGATCTCCCATTACCATTACGATGTCCCCATTAGGCGTTTGGTTGTAGGCGGCGCTTAACTGGCTACAAAAATCAGTCGCGTCTAGAGTCGGAGCATAACACTATATGATGGTAATTTTTCTAACTCTACTCTGGAACCTAGCCGTCAATATCCGCTCACTATGGGGTTTCCAGGATATGAGGCTACTACGTGCTGCTGGAGTTAGCATGAGTCCTACGCCAGAACTCCGTGCACTTCCAGCTGGTTTACCAGAGTAGAGCATCACAGTGCTTTTTGTTGGGGAGATGTATTCCCCAGCATCGTACCATCTTATCTCGCTCAGCCCTAGGATGTCGATTTTATACCGTGCGAATTTGCGCTCCAATTGGAGGAATCTGGCGTTATGAGGCCCTTCCTTGAGTGAGTCCAGGAGGGTCTTAACGTTCCAGAATCCGATCGTTGTCCGTGTCCGATAGCCAAAGGTCGTCAACAAATTATCCGTCCTTATCCGAGGCAATTGTTTCCGTTTCGGAGCAATAGTTTTTTTTTACGGTTGCGGCTCGCTGGGCCACAGACCAACCGACACTTATCCTGTTTTTTGGCGCAGGAAGCTCGCCATTCGTCCTCTCGCGTTAGCAATTTCCGAAGAAATTCCCAGATGACACCACGAGGAGGTGGGAGTAGGGCTTACTAACAGAGCTGCTAGGTTTTCGGCTGCAGTGGCTTCTTCTCGTTACTTAGCGGACCAGCACCTATCGGGAGATGCTGCCCCTACGAGGCATTTGTTAGTCGTTTGCCATCCCCTGCACTTATGTGGGTGGTACTTAAACTGGTTTTACTGTATACTGAAAACAACATTCTGAAGGCTATATGTATTAGAAGTATAATTAATTACATCAAGCCTTCAGTGGTCCGAGGTATAACAACTAAGTTATAAAATAAATAAATATTTGGCGTAACAGCTTTTTAAGTGCCTGGGCCAAGCTTCTCACAACCACTCGGGTTGTGTGCGTTATATTTTTTTACACGAATGGAAGTGACCTACAGTTTGTTTTTGAGAAGGTTTCTTGTGACAACAATACTATCGGATGTTTGTTAGACGTTCGCGAGAGGTGGGACCGTGAAAAACTGTTTGGTGCTTTCTAGGATTCGAACATGGAACCTCACGTGCAGTGGACCGACACACTAATCCTTTAATAAATATTGTGCCAGTGATGATTTTTAGTCCATTTCAGGCGATTAATGTAAAAAACCTCATATTTCTAAATTTATCTATTATGGAACTTAATAAATATCATATTCTTCAATAGCATCAAAGAAATGTAAATTTTTCAATTCGATCTGATGCAAAGCTGGTACAAAGCAGAGAAAAACCATTGTTTCTACTGTTATAAAAATACGTCAATATTTCACCGTCTTTACCACTCATTATGTACGAGTACCCACGGCAAAGAACCACATACCATAATTGAGTGGATCCCACAGAATATGAAGCTTTGGCGGATACATTTTGACTCTACACTCCACAATGACAGGAGTATGATAATAACAATATCATTTTCATTTCTCACATCTCTTTATTTTTAGGGTGACTTAGAAAGACAGTTAATACTCAGTATACCCTTGGTACGAGTACTTCAACGCTTTAGTCTTGCCAAGAAATAAAATCAAGTTTCACGGATTCAGAAGGATAAAGAAACGAGGTGAAAGAAAATTTATTTTTCATGTTTTAAATAATGAAAGAGGAGTCATCTTAATCGTGCCTTTCTCACCGCCTCCAGCAACTCCACGTTTTTTCTCAATAATGCCTTGTGAGGACAGAAGATGCCACACATTTTTACTCTCACTGTAGGATTTGAACTTTGAAAATTAATGCTAAGGAGTAGACTGACAAACACACCCACATGTATATGTATATTATATATTTTGGTAAACATTTTCAAGAAGTCGTTCGGGTACGTACCATCTTCCTTTAGGCCATAGTTCGCTACTCAGTACCCCTCTTGCTGGGAAACTTGAAACTGACACAGATCTCAAGAAAGCAAAAAAAAAAGCTAAGGAAAATAAATACACGAAATGACAGAGAGAAATCTTTGAAACTCCAAGGATGTGGAAGTTAGATCTGGAGGAAAACTCTTCAAGTTTAAATTTGGTGCACTTGAGGTGAAGCCAAGCCATTACTTGATTGAAATTTTCGTGAGAAAATTGTGTGCCACAGTGGTGCTAGTGGCGGTGCTGAAAGTAAACTTCCAAGGTGTACTTCAAGGTTTTTTTTTCTCTTTCATTCTCTCTCTCTATCTATTTAGGTTTGTCCTTCCTTTCTCTTGTTTTTATACATCTTTCTTCTGATGGAGCGGTTTCAGTCGGATGCCTCTAAGTTGGGGTGGAGAATTGAAATTGATTGCAAGTGTTCGTCGATTGTGTCCTCAAGTTTTTTGTGAACTTCGTTGGCAGTGGTATTGATTTTTGTCCTCCCTTTTCTCGTCTAACATGTGGCATAAGAGATACGGGACGAGGGTCACTCAGACGATTCAATGACCAGGTGGTGTATCTTGTAATGGATCAATAGTTGAGCATCAAATTTGAAGCAGGTGATGTTCCCGTAAGGCAAAGTAACTTTGATGGTTGAGACGTTATGTGAAGATGGTGAGGGTAGTTAGGGATGGAATATCTTGAGATGGGTTCTTCAAATAAAAAAGTTTAGGTTAAACTGATAGACCGTGTGCTGCTACAATCGGGTGTTGCCGAATTAGAAGGAAACTTTGATTCAGTGCTCAACAAATACATCGATGTGTTGATTTTGATATGAGGGGATAGAGCAATCATTACAGTTCAATTCGTGTCTTTTATCGACTTAAGGGTCATCTTTCATAAATTGACATGTGACTGACGTGATTGATAGATAAAATTGTTTTGGTACGTATGTACTTATGTTTGAAGGAAAAACTGGGCTATATTCAGACAGGTTTTTTTTTAAGACATCGTATGTTTTTTCAAATGCATTAATTTTTTTTTTAATTTAGATTTAAGACGGCTGCACGGGAGCTTTTCCGAGTACCCCTGGTTCTGCTCTAGACGCTTTACTGTACTTACCGCCCCTCGACACTTACTATATTATGGGTTGCACTATCACAGCCATCCATCGTCTTAGGCGGGCGGTGTTTGATATGCTCTACACTGGGATTTTGATGAGCTTGCGCAACACTTATCTTACGGCTCCGGTCTTATAGATATGCCGTCTGACGCAATGACACCAGAACTTCAGCTGATGCGCACATTCAGAGTCGACTTTCCTTGTGTTCAGGAATGGCTTCGGCCAGAGTCTGAGCCAGGAATGGAATGCAGCCGTAATTTCACGGACGGTTCCAAAACCAGTCAAGGGTCTGGTGCTGGTGTCTTCGTCGAAGTCGACAACATTAGACTTCACTTTTCGTTAGGCAAATCCTAATTGCCATGAACTATGTTGTGAAGAACAGGTGGAAAGGACGTAGCATTTGTGTCTGTAGTGACAGTCAGGCTCCGGTTAAGGCATTGCTTAACCCTTTAACCACTTCCAAAACAGTTCGTGTAACCAAAAACTCTTTGAACTCTGTCTCAAGGCTGAATTCTCTGTCCCTTATCTGGGTCCCAGTTCATACTGGGATCTTGGAACGAGATCTCCGATGAGATTGCTAGACAAGGCTTTCTCAGGTCCCGAACCCACGTTGGGTCTCCCTGCGTTCTCGGTTAGGGCTTCCATTGACGATTGGGTCTCTCACAAACAGAATTGTGTGTAGCATGCCTCTCGAGAATGCAGGTTGATATAACGGATGCTTCCGGACGTCTGTAAGAAATCAGCGGCATTCTGAAAAGACTGTAGACAACTTATTGGTGTCTTGACAGGCCACTTTGCTTTCGCCAAGGACCTTAACGTGCTGGGCTTGAGTGACACTAGAATCCGCGACGCTTGTGGAGAGAGCGATGACATCGTGGAACATTATCTGAGTGAGTGTCCGGCCTTTGCTCGTATCAGGTGGCAGATCCTCGGTGCTAATGTGGTGAGTGCTGGTACTGTAAGCCCCTCATCACTGAAGTGCTTGCTTGGATTTCTTAGCAAAACAAGGAAATTCCAATAAAATGATTAAATCGGGTTTGCTCTCTGGGACAATGGACCAGTTGCGTCTGAGTGCTCCCGTCGAACGTTTCCTATCCTAAAAAAAAATATAAATTTAGATTTAGATTGATTTTATTTCAGTACTCATTATTATAGTTACAACAATTAATAACAAAATCAATAAGCATGTGCTTGCTGTCTGTCAGATTAGCAATTTTTAATTAAGTAATTCAAATTAGCCTAACAAATGTTGTTTTTTGGATGGCTCGCGATATGCTAGTGCTCTTTTACAATACCGGAACAGTTTGGAAAAATTGATTTCATCTAGGAGGGATAATGCTTGCTCCCCCGTCAAAAAGTCACTCTTAAGAATATGCTTCCTCGTTTTTCTTAAAATTTGACATTTACCAAGGAATTGGAGAATGTCCTCCCTCTCCTGTAGATTGTATATACTTGTATAAACTTGTATAAAATAAAAGTATAGGAGTAAATCATTCCTATGCGGTATGAAATTAAGCTTAAGATGTTCTCCTCGAAGCTTTAGCACCATTGATATTTCGCCGACACTGTACTCATCACGGCTTTCACGTCAAGGAAACCATCGTTGAAAAAATAGAGCGCGGCCGGCTCAGCTGGTATTGCCATGTTCAAAGAAGAGATCATTTGAACACTGTTAAAAAGGCAATATCAATGCACGTTCCAAAGACATCGCCATGTAGGAAAGGCAGTCCTATAAACAATCAAACAAATGCGACGACATCAGCATGCCTCAGTAACCGAATCTTATACTCTAGGAATAATGTACGGAAGTTTTACCAAAAGGTAAAAAGAACGTGTTAGAGAAGCAATGCCCGTACAGAAGCCTGTAGAGATGAAAATGGAAACCTCGTAGTAGAATCACAGTCGGTGCTGAGAATATGGAAAAACTATTTCTGCAGACTGTATAACGGCGACGAAGACCAACATCCCGCTGTCCGGCAGAATGAACCATTCAACATAGACGATGATAGTCAAAATTTCCGTCCACCTGACCAAAACGAAGTGAAGATAGCAATATCCATGCTAAAATAAAACAAGACTGCTGAGCCTGACGGCTTACCGGCTGAACTTTTCAAGGCATCTGGGGATGAATTGGTAGAGTGCATACATCAACTCATCTCTAAGATTTGGTCAGACGAGTGTATGCCTGGTGAATGGAACCTCAGTATCGTTTGCCCGATCCACAAGAAAGGAGGCTCCCTCTTCTGCGCCAACTATAGAGGCATCAGTCTACTCAACATCGCATATAAGATCGTTTTGACATTCCTGCCAAAATTGTTCGTCTGTGCAAAAAAGGCTTTAGACAAGGTGACGCGCTATCACGTGACTTCTTTAATATTGTACTTGAATGGATTGTGCGGAACTCACAAGCCAACACCGGAGGCACAATATATCACAATATAAGTTCGTACAACTGCTTGCATATACTGCCGATATTGACATTATTGGAAGGACTCAGCGGGCTGTCACCGGTGCGTTTGCAAGCATTGAGGCGGAAGCGGCCAAAATGGGTTTAGCGATAAACGAGGGCAAAACCAAGTATATGCTGTTAACAAGAAAGGACAATCAACACCGACAATTTGGGCAGAACGTCACAGTAGGCAGCTATAACTTCGAGGTAGTAAGGGATTTTGTCTACCTTGGCTCTGCTATAAACGATCAGCGCAGAAATCAAGCCAAGAATAACTCTTGCCAATCGCTTTTTTTTGGGCTTATGAGGTAATTCAATAGTAAAGCCCTATCTCGAAGAACTGAAGAGACTCCGTATAAGACTCTGATCATCCCAGTCCTGCTTTACGGCGCTGAAACATGGACTTTATTATCCTTGGTCGCTTCGAGAGAAAAATTCTTCGTACGATTTTCGGTCCCGTTTGCGTTGACGGATTTTGAAGGAGAAGATTCAATCACGAACTATACGAGCTGTACAGCGACATCGACCTAGACAAAAAACTGCGTATTGGACGTCTGAGATGGCTAGGACATTTAGATCGAATGAACACCAACGCTTCGGTCTGCAGAGTCTTCGAATCTAACCCAGAGGGACGACGCAGTAGAGGACCTCCTCCCCATAGGTGGCGCGCACAAGTTCAAGGGGACCTCGACCAACTTGGAGGGCGCAACTGAAGGCAATTAGCTAAAGACCGAGATAAATTGAGAAGCTTCTTGGCCCAGGTTTACCCCGAACTGTAGCGCCACCTAAGTAAGTAAGTAAATATGGTAAATGTCTTCGGGAATAAGACATGAGGAACTTCTAGTAACAAAGCTCTCATCATTATGGTTAGATTTTGATGATTCGTAAAGCAATTCAATTGAATGAGACAGAGGAAGTGGACAATATCAATGATATCTGATTTAATCATGGATAAAGAGTTAATAGAGGCAAGAAAATTACAATCTGCATCCCCGGAGACCCACTCGATTTTCGTTTGATTGAAGTCCCCGAAGATATAAACCAAATCCGAAGTGAACATCAGCAAACCCTCAATAAGGCGAAGTACATCAAGGTGCCTAGGTGCCTTTTTCAATAATTTTACCTAATTCATGTGTTGTTTGGTGTGCTAATCCCGAAAAAAGTCGTTCCCACATTTTAATATTAAAAAAAAAATACTTTATTATTCAAAATGTGAAAAAAATATTTTTTAAACATTCATAAATTCCAATGTTATAAGGTTGGCAATAAAATCAATTGTTATTAGGTTGGTAGTTTTGATAAATGGCATAGCTGTTTGTTTTCGTCCAGTTAATATAACCTCGCATTGCAGTGTTTAACCTATGAGCTTTTAATTCGCACTCTAAGTATGTCTAATCGTGGTTGTAAAAACTCTCCTAACACTTTTTGTTACATATGTATGTGGTGACTTTGTAGTTAAAAAACATCGAAGGAACATTACTGACTTTAAGAAAAAGTATAATTTGCATATTTTGGTGTAGAAATCGGTAATCAAGAGAAATGTTGGGTTCCTCATAAAGTATGTTATATTTGTGTCGAGGATTTTAGGAAATGGTATAAGAAAGAGAAGAAAGCTTTTAGAGGGTCTGTCTGGTTAAGCATGTAAAAAGTGCCCCAGCGTTTAATTCGTGTTATTGCTACATATTTATTGGTCTTTGGGTAAAACATCTTCACACCCAATCTTGGGGCTCTACTGTCAATAATTAAGGAAATATGGGAGTTGCAACCCCTAACATACAATTCATTTTCCCTGAAATTACTTGACAAATATTAATGAAATTGCAAATGTATGAAGACACTAGTGAATACTTTAATATATATTTTTTTCAGAATTTTTGCTCACTTACAAACGATAAAAACTTAAATGCATATTTTTGTATTTACCCTGAAGTGACACCTACTCGTACCAAAATTTATTATAAGCGTTTAATCAGTACCTATTACATGTAAAAATTACAAAAGTGTCAAAAAAGTGCAACATAAGAAAAATGCATTTTATATCTATGAAAGATCTATTTGACAACTAATTCATGATAGGTGGACTCTTATCGTTTCTTATACTTTTTCCACAATTAACACTTCGATCATCTTTGCACCTTGTTCTTGTATTTTCCATCATTTCATGTTCCTTAATTTTCACTAGAATACAGTTTAATAAACTAAAATGACAAGACATCTACTACTAGATGGCGTAAATTGAAGCATGAAAAGTAAAATATATTTATTGACGAATGGAGGCAAACCCCTGCCGGCAAATTTTAGCATCGGTAGATTGCTATACATTTTGACAGCTGGCCCATATTTCTATGGAAAAACAAGGAACTGTTTAAAAAAAATAGTTTATCTAACATAAAAAATATATATATTTAAAGATACTTATAATCTCGCAATTTATAAAATAAGCAATAAAGCCACTAGCTTTATCCTTTTCCTTTTTCAGCATATAAAAACGGAAAAAAATAAAAAGTAAAGTTTGCTGAGTTTGCTGTCAGGGTATTCTGAAAGTATGATGAAATGAATGGATACTCTTATATGACTTAATTGAAATAAAAATTACCTTTTAAAAGTTAGTTAAGAATTTCCTCTTCTCTTTCTTTTTTTAATACAATATAATTTTTTTCATTTTTTTCTTTCGTTCTTTGTTTAACCCCATAGCTCCAACTGCTCTGTATTGTTGAATGAACTTTTTTCATACTTTTGACATTTTTGTGCCAGTTCTTTCGAGCTTAATTGTCGAGTGTCTTAAGACGTCGTTATAATTATATGTCTAATAATAAATAAAAAAAAGATCATATTTGTTTAAATGAATAAGGCACTGAGCTTTGTGCTTGCATTTTCTTCAATTTCTGATGCTGTTGGGCTAAATTTGTAATTTTAACTTCATACGCGTTATGAAATAAATAAAGCTGCTATCACCAGCCCTATAATTTCATCTTCTGATGGAGGTTGTGAAAGGGCAATCGTATATGCAAGAACCGTATACCTATGTGTAAATTTGAAACTTTTGGGGAATGACGTTTGAAGGTGGTAGATACATGGTTTGTTGGGAATGAACGTTTGAACGTTAATCGCTGTCGTATAATTCAAGAGTTTTATTTCTTTTCATTCATTCAATCATTCATTTTCAATGGCCCGCTAATCCTTCATGAGGGTCGCGGGGGTAGGATGCTCAGGTGGACTCCCCATTGTTCTCGATCCTCCGCCAATGACTCCAATTCATCAGGGGGAATCCCTAAGCGGCTCCAGGAGAGATGTCGGACTTGATCCAAGCATCTATTTCTAGGCCTTCCGCGAAGTCGCATACCTGATGGCACGGCAACCATGGCGCGTCTTGGAAGCCGGTCTGGGGGCATACGCACTACGTGACCAAACCATTGAAGCATAGATCGTTCCGTTCGGAGAAGTAGCTGCTCAACGTTGAGCGCCTCGCGTACTCTGGTGTTGCGCACTCGATCCCTACGAGTTATTCCAACAACACCGCGAAGGAACCTCATTTCGGCAGCTTGTATCCGCGATCTTATTCTTTCGGTCACTACCCAAATTTCATGACCATAGGTGAGAGTTGGAACATACACCGAGTTAAAAACCGATAGCTTAGCTTGAACACTAAGTTCGGCCCTCCTTATAACAGATTGGCCAAGCTCTCTCAAAATTGATCCAGCCTGACCAATTCTACAGGATAACTCGGCATTGTTCCTCCCATTACTCGTGAATAGAACCCCGAGGTACTTAAACTTCTCCACCTGCTTCAGTGGGACTCCACTAACATGCAGAGTGCACTGAATGGGTTTTTTGGAAACGACCATTACTTCCGATTTGTTCACGTTGATCTTCATTCCAGCATCATCACAAACGGCTACAAACCTTTCGAGTGCGCGCTGAAGTTAGGTTTGAGAGGACCCAAGGATGACCAAATTATCCGCAAAGAGCAGATGACTAATCCTTAGGTCTCCCACTTTGAAACATTCCCCGCCGCGGCTGCGCTGCAACATCCAATCCATATATACAATGAAGAGGAGAGGTGACAAAACGCACCCCTGGCGGAGTCCAACGCCCACAGTGAAAGGTATTGATTTAAAACTGTTTATCCGAACACAGCTTCTACAGTTTGTATATAAAGACTGAATCGCCCTTAACAGGGAACCAGAAATCCCATACTCCTGCAGAACACTCCAGAGTTTGCCTCGAGGAACCCTTTCATATCATTTTCAAAATCCACAAAACAAGTATAGACAGGTTTGGCATATTCCCAGGCCTTCTCAAGAACCATTCTGAGAGTGAACAACTGGTCGGTTGTGCTTCTACCGGGACGAAAGCCGCACTGCTCATTCCCCAAACTGTCCTCAACCCCAGCTCTGGAACGCTTTTCTAGCACCTCAGCGAAGACTTTTCCAGGGAGACTTAAAAGAGATATACCCCTATAGTTGGCGCAATCTCTTTTGTCCCCTTTTTTAAAAAGAGGAACTATCACCCCCATTTGCCAATCACCAGGTGTTTCACCGCATTCCCAGGCCACTTTAATGACACGCAAGAGCCATTGAACTCCCTCTTTACCTAAAGCCTTGAGCATTTCTGGCCACACCAGCAGATTTGCCCACTTTTAGCGCTTTGATCGCCAAAGTTACTTCCTTTACCGTAGGACTATTTTCCGCCCAACTCTCGACCATAGGTCTGTCATCTTCGGTGCCCTGTTCGGGATTGAGCAATTCTGAAAAGTGCTCGCTCCATCTGCGTAAGATGTCCTCCTCATTGAAAAGAAGTCTGCCGTCTTTGGATTTGACTCCTTCAACGATATTCAACTTTTTTCCTCTGAGTCGGCGGACGGTCTGCCAGAACATCTTATTTGCAGATCTGTGGTCACGTTCCAATTTCTCGCCAAACTCCTTCCAAGACTGTTCTTTCGCTGTTTTCACAGCTAATTTGCAAGTTCTTCGCGCCTCAGTGTACCGATTTCGAGAATCGGAGTTCCCCAAGTGAATCCACACCTTAAAGGCTTCTTGAACTCCGGGCGTTTTAAACCAAGCAGTTCTTTTCTCACCACCAGCCGCCACACCAAGCCGCTTCACTCCACAAACATCTCCCGCAGAGGCAATAACCGCTGTTGAAAACAGTTGCCATTCTTCCTCTACATTTGATGGAACAGTTGGAATTCGTTCATAGTAAGAAATTGCTGTTTCCACACTGTCTACACATTCACAGTTCCGGTACAATATAGATTACAGAAAAACTTGTCAAACCAGCTAAAAAAAAAAAATCGAATATTTGCATATTCATTGTTCTGGCATGAAGGGTGCGATATATTCACCCTACTTTAACAATTTCTTCCCAGATAGATCTCTTCATCCCACTGTAATACTCAATTGGCTGAATGCCCTATCACGAAAAATGCAAACACATCTATAATATCTACAGGCCGTGACAAAAAGATAGGATATTTCATAATTTTCTAAAATTGCAATTAGCAATGGGTTCGGATACTGTTTTCTTCATTTAGTTGTAATGAGTAGTTATGGGCTTCTTTTCTATTCCCTTTTGAGTGCAAAAATGAAAAAAACTCATAAAGAAATTTACCGTTATCTAGAGGAGCACAAAGATATGCTGCGACAAAATGATAGCACAAGACGATGAATGTGTTTTTGTTAATTTTTAATCATCGCAAAGCTGACATTATTTATCTTCCTTGCACGGATTTTTTATTTATTTTTTTTTGAAAAAATATGATTTTTTTATTAATAATGGGCAGAGGAAAACGACTCAACAGTGTAGAAATTCAAGTAGCTCTTAGTCATTAGAAAGAAAATTTTAAAATCGGTGAAATCGCAAAGCATTTAAAGAGAGTCATAAAGTAATAATGAATATGTTAAAAGATCCCGAAAATTATTGTAAAGCTCGCAGCATTGGACGTCCAAGAGCGGTTACGCGTAGAGAAGAGCGAACTATTTTGCTCACCGCTTCTAATTCTAACCTCACTGCCAGAAAAATCACAAAAAACGCTGGAGTTGAAACTAATGTACGCAATGTACAAACGATTTAAAAAAATCAGAAACCATTCAACACAGGAAATTAAAAAGAAAGCCCCCACTTACAACAAAACACCAGGAAGCCAGAGTTAAGTTTGCAGAAGAACACACACTCGTAAAGTGGGGAAAAGGATGGCGTCGCGTTCTTTTACGGATGAAAAGAAGTTTAAATTAGATGACCCAGATGGTTGGACTTCTTATTACCACGATTTGAGAAAACAACAACAATTTCTTAGTCGTCGCCAACACGGGGGAGGAAGCATAATGCTTGGGGACGGAATTGAGTACTATGGAAAAACGGAAATAAAGATCGTTCCATCGAGAATGAAATTTTTGAAATTATTTGATTGGGAACATAATAACTAATCCTGGACAACAATTTACCGAAAGCCCAATGATTTTGCAGCAGAATAATGCAGCCGTTCACACTGCTAAGGCTGTGAAGGGCTTTTTTCAAGACAATAATATTTTAGTTTTCCCCTGATCTTAATACGAGTGATTGAAAACTGTTGGGGATATCTTTCAACACATGTTTACGCCGAAAATAGGCAATATGATGCCATTAAAGAGCTTAAAAATAGCATAAAAGCAAAATGGGAAGCAATACAAAAAAAAACGTAAAAAAGTTATTTAAATCACTTCCAAATCGGGTAACAGAGGTTTTAAAAAAGCAAGGAAGATCAACGCATTATTAAATGTTAAAATTTTAATTAACTCTTCACATGTAAAAAAAAAGTGCTATCTTTGTGTCGTACCATTTGAATAGCTTACGCTTTATATTGAATAATCTTTTCCGTTTCTGTAGTTTTAGTTGTAGTTGTTATTATAATTTATTATAATTTTTCGATAAATATTTAATAAACGAGAAGAAAATGTTTTTTATTTGCTAAAAACTATAAATATACGAAAAAAGGCATATGTGCTACCTTTCCTCGCGGTGTGTTTATACATACATATGTATCTTTATACATATAATAAAATTATAACAGGGGCTCTTGATGGGCGCGTATTATGCAGAAACTACTGTACATATTTTAACGAATCTTTTGGCGAATCTATACCTCAGGATATTGGTCCTTATTTCCAATAAGAATTATCACGATAGTCCCTAAGGGAATAAAGATATTAAAATAAATAAACACAGAGATTAAAAAAAAACAAACAAAACCAGGCATTATAAAACTATACATTCGAAAAGTTAGAGAGCTACAGAGTTTTTTTTTTGTTCATACTTTCGGGTGCAATATAACAAAAAAAAAACACATTAATTTTCTGTTTCACATTGATTACATTACATTACAGGAAGTATTTCCAAACTGTAGCGCCTTCTAAGTAAGTAATTGATTTATTTCCTTGCCTACCTATAGGCGCAAATTTATACATATGGTATGCACATGTGCATTTTGACGCAGTACTTCTGTTAGCTAAAAACATACATATGCGGCGCGGTAAAGTCATGCTGGTGCAAGTCATTTCTCAATGAATACTACACATGCCAAACTGTTGCATGAAATAGTGCAATAAATTAAAATGTTACCACTTCAACAACAGACGGTGGCACAAACTTGATAGATAAAGGAAAAGCTGATAGGTATTGTTGAAAGTTACAGCGGGACAAATCTTAAATTCTTAAGCTAAAAATGACTTACACCACTAAATTTAACCGCCTCACATAAAGTTATTGTGGACAACGCAGACAAAGTTGCGGGTATCTGCTAGTGTATAATAAAATGATAACTAGGATTGGAAATGGGCAGTTATCATGCAGAAACTGCATCACAGTCTATGATGCCATTTGCCAGTTTTTAGTGAAGTGTTTTCAGGAAAAAATAGAAGTGTTTTGCTGAAAAGTGAAGTGTCATTATAAAAGATGAGTTTCTTATATTAAACGACTATTTATGGAAAAATAAACATAATTTTTTTTAAATTAGGGAGCTTCAATCTAAGCTTTGTGGTATCTTAATACAACATCTTTTGGCGATATCCAGTTCTTGAAACCGTTTTTGAAACAATTCCTTTAAGAAGCATCAGTGAATTAACAGTGCTAACTTTTAAGTTGTCTTGGCCTAAACTCTTAATCAATTTTGTTTAGGAAAACACCCATTCAGTAGTTGCACTACTATGAGGAAGACACAACAAAGCTCCTATAAACTCTTATAAATGAGGGTACATAATCTGTCCCAAAGCATTTTCGAGGTAGAAGACAGAATGCCCAAAAGACTTAAAGACTTTCTTCTTCGGGTGGAATTGTAGACTTGTAGTTATCGATGGTAGTTATCGAATGCGTTCGCGTATACGATTTTTGGCTTCTTTATGGAAGAGCTCATTAATGAATATATGCAATTTCTTAATTAAGAGAGAAAATATAAAGTCTACAAAAAGTGAAGTGTCTTTGCGAAAGGGGAAGTGTCGAAGTGTTGTCTATGAAAACGAAGTAAAATAGTTCGATTGAAGTATAAACGACAACGCTGATCACAGATGTTAACAAAACTTTGGCGTTTTATACCTTAGGATATTGGTCCTTATCTCCAATAAGAATTATCACGATACTCATTAAGGGGATTAAGATATTGAAAGAAATAAACACAGAGATAAAAAAAAAAAAAAAAAAAAACAGGCAAAACCAGGCAAACTATACATTCGGAAAGTTTGAGAACTACTTATCGTTGAGGCCCAGACTCCCCAACCTGTAGCGCAGTCTAAGTGAGTAAGTGGTTTATTTCCTTGCCTACCTATAGGCGCAAATTTACAGCTTTGGTATGCACATGTGCATTTTGACGCAGTCCTTCTATTAGCTAAATACATTCATATGCGGAGGTTAAAGTCATGCTGGTGTAAGTCATTTCTAAAAAATATTGGTGTGAGTCCAGAAATGAATACTACATGCCAAACTGTTGCATGAAAATGTGAAGTGTTACTACTTCAACAACAGATAGTAGCACAACTTGACCGATAAAGGAAAAGCTGATATGCATTGTTGTAAGTTACAGCGGTGCAAATCTTAAGCTAAATATGGCTTACACCTCTAACTTTAACCGCTTCACATAAAGTTATTGTGGACCACGCAGGCAAAGTTGCGGGTATCTGCTAATATCACATAAAATCATAATTATTAATTAGCATAGGTACATTTTATAAATTTATCGTGGGCACCGTGGCGCAAGTGGTTAGTGTGTCGGATCACTGCGAGTGAGGTTCCATGTTCGAATCGCAGAAAACCCCAAAAAGTTTTTGTCACGGTCCCACCACTCGCGAGCTTCTGACAAATATCCGAGAGTATTGTTGTTATGAAAAAGCTTCTCAAATCGCCTTTCGGATACGGGCAAAACTGTAGGCCCCTTCCATTTGTGTGAAAAAATATAACGCACACAACACGAGTGGTTTATCATTTTATATTCCTTAATTTTCACTAAAAATACATTTTAATAAACTAAAATGAAAAAACATAAGCACAGAATTTTTACAGTGCACTATGGTGCAATTAGGAATATTTTCTACTTTCCAAAGTTAGCAGCGTGCGAGTCTGTCTCCTATTACACTTTGAAAGAAATTCTTAGAAATTTGTAATACTCACTGCGCCGACAAATAAGTTGTCTTATGTTTTTTCGTTTTAGATTATTAAACTGTATTTTTAGTGAAAATTAAGGAACATAAAATGATGGAAAATACAATTACAAGATGCAAAGGTGATCGATGTGTTAATAGTGGAAAAGTATAAGAAACAGCAAGGGTCCACCTGTCATGACTTAGTTGTTAAATAGATCTTTTATACAGATTTATAAAAAAATCTTTCAATTTTTTTTTATTTAAATTTTAATGTGATGCGAGATATGATGCTCAATATTAGCGGTCCGAAGACTGATCCCTGTGGAACGGCAGAAGTTATTGAGCCCTCCTTTAACCCTCTATCAGTTTGTACTGCATTGCATTTTGGTGGAGGTAGTAATCCACTATCCTTACGATATATGCAGGAATACTCATATTTCTCAATGCATCCATTATAATTTCTTAATGCACAATCCAAAATGTTCAATAAATGAAAATGAAAAAATAAATGAAAATATCGGCTTAATGTGTTATATTGAACGTATTCCTTACATCGACTGTAATCATTTCGCAATGTTTATTGCTTCCGTCTCTCAGTCTGGAACCCTTAATGGCTTGCTTGGCGATAGGCGTCACTTTGCCGACTGCGTCTATTGTAGATTGGGATATCACTTGCAGAATCGAATTTCTTCCCAGCCATAGAATAAATGTTGTTTGAGCCTTTAACTTTTAAGTCGTATAAAAAGGGCTTATTTATGAAACATCCACCCGTGTTCTTTACTCTAGAGGTCAAAGTCATTCACTGGAAACCCTTTGAAAACAGGAAACCATGCAAGACAATTTTTCTAAATATTCTTCTTACATATGCGACAATTCTATTGTCCTTTACCTGTGCGGCGGTAACTAGAGTTCTTCGGTAAAGTAACACCATTTGAGGGAAGTTGTAAATGCGCATAAATGTTTTTTTCTAACTGAAGGACAAAGTGCTTATTTCTTGGACCTGTTATTCAATTATGTTCTATCACACATTTACCCATATTTTGATATCTTCCCATAAAGATAAGAATATAAAAAACGTAAATCTGTAATCTCCTCTTTTCTTTATTTGCCCAATCCAATTTTACATTGAAAGATAGTTCACTAAAGAGAATTATTTCGCTTCATTAAAAGAAAAGTATTTTATAATAGCAGCAAAACTCTTACCCAAACAACTCTTCTGTACATTTAATTTCAGAAGCTTACAGGATCCACAAGATCTTATCCTTATTTGCAATTTCTCACCAGAACCCTCGCACTAAGCAGTGACGCCAATTCGCTAAAAGTTTTCGAAGCAGTGGTTGTTAACACTACAAGCTTCAAAAGTAAATTTCCCATTTACTAGATACGTACATGACACGTTCAAACACCACTCCCGCAGTTTAAAAGGAAATGAAAAGTAAACTCAAAACTTAACCAAAATATACCAGCATATAGCCCAAAGGAAGTGAGAGAAGTCAAGGATAATACTGTTTTTTTGACCTCATTTCCAACATCTTGGCAATGTGAATTCCTGAGAATGTCTATTGACCTATCCGTTCATAATTTCCTTCAACTTTAGAATTACAATGTACATTTTGTTCTTTCTTCTACTCAATAGATATGTAAATAGATCAGCGTTGTACGTAATTGACACAGGCTTTTTGGCTAAAGGGTTGCTTCCGGTTAGGATGATGTTTGGTGAAAATATTTAATAGAAATCCAGTCACGTACTGCAAAGATTCTGTTGACTGGGTCTGAAATTACAAATGAGATTTTAACGTTAACACCTTTTACTATGCGCGGAATATTAATAAACATTTCACTTTATTACTAAAGGTGTTGTTATCCAACTAACTATAACTGTGATGGAGGTAAAAGGAAGTAAACTCGATTGGCTAGGAAAGTACAAAAACATCTCTTTTTTACAATATTGCCTACACCATTGTCAAGTAAATCGTCCATCTAAACCGAAGAAGTACCAGACGCGTTTGCTTTTGTGCAATATTTTGCACGTAAATAGTTATGTTAATCTAGGGCATCTGTCCGTAGCGAGGTTATGATCCAAAAATAAGGGATCACAACCCTCCCACTTCTACGCATTTCTGCAGATCCGCCTGTGGGGTTCGCCTATTTGACCTCAGAAAATATCGGCAGGCCTGCCGATTTTGGACCACTCGGTTACTGAGGCCAATGAAATGCCGATGTCGTCGCATTTGTCTGATCCAGGCGTTTATAGGCCTACCTTTCCTACATCGCGATGTCTTTGGAACTTGCATCGATATTGCCTTTTTAACAGGGTTCAAATGATCTCTTCTTTGAACGTGGCAATACCAACTGAGCCGGTCGCGCTCTATTTTTTGTACGATGCTTTCCTTAATGTGAAAGCTTCCACGGATCTTCGAACTTCTTATTTGATCAAGCTTTGTCACTCCTGCTATCATGCGAAGCATCTTCATCTCAGCTGCCGTTAATTTACTCTCATACGTTTTGTACATCGTCCAACATTGTGAACCGTATGTGAGCGCTGGACGCACAACTGCGGTGTAGAGCCTTCCCTTCAACTTAGATGGCATTGTTCTGTCACAGAAGATAGCGGAATTTTCTCGCCACTTCATCCACCCTACGCTTACGCGATGATTGATGTCGTCATCACAAGTTGCTTTGCTATTGATCATAGATCCCAGATATTTGAACTTTTCGCACTTGGGAAGCACTGTTCCATTCAAATAAATGTCTGGAATAGGCCTGAGTGGATCAGGGAACGGGCAACCTTAGTACTCTGTCTTTTTTGTACTAATGCGATACCCATATCCCTCCAGAACGTCCACACATCAAGTGCTCGTTGCAGGGATGTAGGATCCTCACTTATGATGGCTCCATCGTCAGCAAAGAACCTTGGGGTTCATCACTTTACCTCAAGCAGATAATCACGGATTGTAATAAAGAGCAAAGGACTTAAAACGCTTCCCTGGTGCACCCCGACTTTGATTGGGAACTCTTCAGTTACTCCAGCGGGGCATCTTACTCTTGTCTTTGCTCCTTCGAACATGTCCATGGTCATCTGTACATAGGTTTCTGGAACCCCTGGATGTTTTAGCGCCACCCATATCAGATCTCGTGGTTGTCTGTCGAATGCCTTTTTAAAGTCAACCAATATAATATGCAAATCCCTTAAGGAATCACGATGTTTTTCCATTATTATCCTTATACTTTGGATTGCATCTGTGGTTGATTTACCGGAGACAAGCTCGCACTGATCATCAGATAGCCGTATTAGTTTTCGCAGTCGGCCACCTAATACCCGCTCAACGATCTTCATGGTGTGTGACATCAGCTTGATCGAACGGTAGTTATCACAGTTTCGCGTATCACCCTTCCCTTTGTATACAGGTAGAAGGTAACTTTCCCTCCATTGATTCGGCATTGGGTTAACTCTCACAAATTTGGAGATGAGAGTTCTGAGCCATCTGAACCCGATGTCTCCCATCTTTTTCCAGAACTCAGAGGGCATCTCGTCTGGCCCAACCGCTTTTCGTCTTTTGGAGTATTTGACCACCTCACTAACTTCTTTGACTGGAAAGTATAGCCGGGGAAACTGTTCATTTAAAAGTTCTTCACAATACTGCTGCAGAATTTTGTCGTCATCCACAAGAAGCTGGCCAAGAGCGTTGTAAATGAACTTTGGCGAACGAATCTCCTGAGCATTCCTCCTTCTTTGGCTATCTTGAAGATTATATTGTGTCTTCGCAGCTCCTGGATAGCCCGGTTTGCATCAGCAACCGGGGAAGATATTTTCTCCAGCTTCCTCCGTGCTCTCTGCTAGAAGCTGGGCGCACTTCTTCTTCGCTTTTTTCTTGCAACATCTGTATTCCATTTCGAGGCGAACTTTTTCGTCACTATTATTAGAGGAGCACTTTACCCAAGCTTTGAAAGCCGCTTTCTTCTCATTTATCACATTCTTAGCTTCATCCATCCACCACCATGTTTCTTTGGCGTGTTTATTGTGGCCTTTTGAAGTTCCTAGCCTTCTTTAAGCAAGTTCGCTCTAGGGAATCCCACATATTTTGTGCTCTGCACTCTTCGTCCTCAGCTCCGTTGATGGTGTGAGAGAGGTAATTCTTCATTACGAAAACAAAAGCCTCACCTTTTTCTTTGTCCAGATTGTACCACTTGATTTTCTCAGACACCATAGTTTGTTTGCTTTTCTTCTGTGTCTCCATAAAAGTTTATGTTAGCAGGAGACGGTGTTGCCGAGCGATTGCCTCTCCCAGGATCACTTTCAATCTTTTACCCGAGGCTTCATGAAACTGGATACTAAATGGTAGTCAATCTGAGTTTCATCTCCACCACTGCTGTAAGTGATCAGGTGCCGGCTTTGTTTGATGAACATGGTATTTAACACGATAAGACCGTGTGATTTGCACATGCTTAGGATGTCTTTACCAGGAAGGTTCCTGGTGCCATATCCTAGTCATTCATGGCAGTCTGCAGAAAATCTGCCACCTGATACGAGCAAATGCAAAAAAATCGGAAAGGAAGTATTGTGCAGTATCGTCGCCTTCTCCATAATCGTCGCAGATTTTAGCATAATTTTAGGCCCACTTATTTAGGTGCTTTGCTTTGTCATTGAAAGCTCTGACTGAGAGCACCGGAAGACATTAAGCAGGAGCAATGCCATCGGAAATTTCACTTTTTGTGATCCCAGCGTCACCTGGGACCCAAACATGAATCAACGAATTCGGCCTTATGACAGAATTAAATGCTTTCTAGCATGCACAACTTATAATGGAGGTGACTAATGAGTTGAACAAGGCCTTAAGCACAGCCTGGCTATCATTGCAGACAGAAATATTCCGACCCCTCCACCTGTTCCCTTGAAAATATTATAGTTCATGACCATTAGGATTGCATAAGTTTGCTATTGAAAAACGGGCATTTACCTAACGAGAAGATAAATGTCTGAAATGAAGCCTTATGTTGTCCACGATGGCACCAGCACCAGAGTGGTCCGTGAGAATTTGACAACATTCCATTATTGGCTCTTAGTTTAGCTGAAGCCAGTCCTGAACACAAGGAAATTCGACTTTGAATTCGCGCAACAGCCTAAGTTCTGGTGTAATTGCGTCAGATGGCATATACTATATTAATTTAGGTATCTAAGTGTCGCACAAAGTCAGCATTTTAGCGTGCATTACACTAGAAATCACATCATCTAAGATGGTATATTCCTTCAATAGCACTGCCCATGGTATACGTATCATGCTCATATGACTTAATCGACCCAGCTGCCTGTTCTTATCATTTACTCGCATATATGTACGTAGACTGTTCGATAAGTCAGTGACTTTGAAATGAAATACTTTTTTTTTTTTTTTTTTTCAAAATTGAATTTATTTTTCAACTTATGAGGCAATTCAACAGTAAAGCCCTATCTCGAACAACTAAGGAGACTCTATATAAGACCTTGATCATCCCAGTCCTGCTTTACGGCGCTGAAACATGGACTTCATTAAAAGAGGATGAAGATATCCTTGGTCGCTTGGAGAGAAAAATTCTTCGTAAGATTTTCGGTCCCGTTTGCGTTAACGGGTTTTGGAGGAGAAGATTCAATCACGAAATATACGAGCTGTATATTGTATATGGACATCGACCTAGTCAAAAAACTGCGTATTGGACGTCTGAGATGGCTAGGACATGTAGAGCGAATAGACACCAACGCTCCGGCCCGCAGAGTCTTCGAATCTAACCCCGAGGGACGACGCAGTAGAGGGAATCATCGCCGTAGGTGGCGGGCACAAGTTCAAGGGGACCTCGACCAACTTAGAGTGCGCAACTGGAGGCAATTAGCTAAAGACCGAGCTAAATGGAGAGGCTTGTTGGTTGAGGCCCAGGTTCACCCCGAACTGTAGCGCCACCTGAGTAAGTAAGTTTTTCAAAATTGAGTTTATTTTCAACCTCGTCTCCTTTCAGTGCCATGCACTTTTCCCAACGATATTCTAAATTTTCTAAAAAATATGATTTCTCAAACCCTGCAAAATAGGCATTTGTTGCATCCATAATTTCTTCATTCGATGAAAATCTTTTTCCGTTGAGCCATTTCTTCATATTAGGAAACAAGAAATATTCACACAGAGCCAAATTTGGAGAATAGGGTAGATGAGGAAGCAGTTCATATCGCAATTCAGCTAATTTTGCTGTTGCTACTGCGGACGAATGAGCCGGTGAAACAGAACTTTTTTCTTCTTCAAATGGGGCGTTTTTCCATCAATTCTGCATTAAATTTATCTAATAAATTGGCATAGTACTGTCCTGTGATCGTTTTTCTCTTTTCCAAATAGTCAATGAAGATTACGCTGTGGGAATCCCAGAAAACCGTTGCCATGACTTTTCCGGCCGACGGAACCGTTTTTACCTTTTTTTGGAGCACGCTGCCTGCAGAAGTCCAGTGTTTTGATTGTTCCTTCACTTCTAGCGTGTAGTGGTGTATCCAGGATATTCATCAACTGTTACGAAACGCCGTAAAAATTCACTTGAATTGCGCTTGAAGAGTTCCAAACTCTGTTTTGAAATTTTCACCCGACTCCGTCTTTGGTCCAGCGTCAGCAAACGCGGCACCCATCTTGCCGATAATTTTTTCATGGCCAAATGGTCATGCAGGATTCGAATGACAATATTATTTGAAATTGCTACAATCTCTGCTATCTCACGAACCTTGAGCCGGCGATCGTCCAACACAATATCGTGGATTTTGTTGACCATTTCTTCCGCTATGACGTCATTTGGAAATCCTGGGCGCTCAGCGTCTTTTGGGCTCGTACGACCGCAACGAAATTTAGTGAACCGCTTATGTACCATTTCATGGGAGGGAGCAGTCTCCATATTATTTTTTTAGTCTGTCTTCAATCTCTTTAAGGGCTTTACCGCGCAAAAAGTAGAGCTTCATTAAAACACGAAACTCATTTTTTTTTTCCATTTTGGCCAAATTTGACAAACAAAAGTTCTTTCGATTACTGTAAAAAGCTAAGCGTTTGACAGATCTATTTGATTTTTTTGTCTATGCCGAGAAAGAAACCAAGATGTCAGAAAAAAATCTCTATGCGATCCGAGCGCCATCTTGCATCAAAGTCACTGACTTATCGAACAGCCCTCGTATATACTTTATGGGGTCTATCTCCACTATTTTTCAACACATAACTCACCTTGTTTTTTCTGGTCTGAATCAGAAGATTGAAAAACAATATGGATCTAACAATCTGATAATAAACAGGCAAAAACTCATCTTGAATCCAAAGTTCTTCGGTTTTATTTTTCAGGTCCAGGAGATCATGTGGGTTTCTTTAAGCGCAGATATTTCTCTAATATGTGACGGTAGCATGTCTATAAGTTCAGGTCTTCCAAGCTTCAAGCGCGATGCTGACATTATTTGTGGACCACACCAGGCGTGCAGCAAAAACCTTTTTATAGCAATTGCTGGTCCGTCTGAAGCTTGCCCAAGACGTCTCAACTTTTCGCAATCAAATACAATATAGAAACAAAAAGAATACAAAAAAAAGTCAACAAAATGCAGTAATTTCTTAATAGCTTGCCACAATAAATATCCATTTTATCTACAAATTCTGGCAATCGCCAGGCCTACATGTCGTCAAATGTACCCAGCGATATTCAAGACGAAAAATGTTGTTAGAATACTGCAACTTAGAACCGCTTCCAATAGTTTTAACCAAAATTTTTTTTGAGAGGGTAGATGAAAATTTTTAACAAAACGCTATGAGAACTGTCAGCGCGTGCCCACCTAAAAACCTCCCTTCAAAACAATCTTGTTTATTTCACTGCAACAAAATTCTCGACTTATCAACTAGTTTTTCTTTTATGAGGACGTTTGGCAGGTACTTTCCCACTGAAAATTCCGGCTTACTCTGCAGTTTAGATGCAGTTACTCACTATCGTAATAAGTTTAAAAGCTTTGTTCTTTGCAGATGGTGCAGAAAATGTCTATCATCCAAAATCTTAAGGATTGTATTATATTACTTATGTGACTTTTATGCTTTTTCGCGTTTTGTTCGTTTTTTTGTATTTATTTTCGACTGTTCTGATGCCGAAATCTCTATAGATATCGCTGTTTCTGATATACTATAGTCCATTAACAATTCCTCTTAACACTTTGTTTTCAAATTTTGTAAAATATTAGTATTCCTTATGTTGGTACCTCCCCAGAGTTGTATACCATATGTCCAAAGCATTTTGTTGTCTTTCTTAAGTTTGGAGTATTTTCGAAGTAGCCAATATATTTCTCTGTATTTATTTTCTAGCTTCTTGCGTTTTTTTCTTTGCGCGCGACTTCCATTTCAGCTTTACATTAAGCGTCATTTCAAGCTACTTAGCCTCGTTTACAAATGAAATTCGAACCGAGTTTAACAAAATCAGGAAATTATTAATAAATTTATAAGTAAAATTGTCATGAACGGATTTGCTTTCTTTCAGTATAATTCGCCAAATCTTCATCCTTTCGTTTACTCCGTCCAGTGCTTCTTGCAATTTTTCGGTAATCCTTTCAACAGTTTTGCCTACTGCCAAGATAGCAGTCGTTTGCCCGATCCACAAGAAAGGAGACCCCCTCAACTGCGCCAATTATAGAGGCATTAGTCTCATCAACATCGCATATAAGGTCTTTTCTGCGATATTGTGTGAACGCCTGAAATCTTTTATCAACAGTGTGATTGGCCACTATCAGTGCGGTTTCAGGCTAAGAAATTCCACCACCGATCAAATCTTCACGCTTCGGCAGATCCTGGAGAAAACCCAAGAAGTCGAAATCGCTACTCATCATCTTTTTATCGATTTCAAGGCCGCCTATGACAGTATCTATAAAGAAGAGCTTTATAGAGCCGTGTCTAGTTTTGACATCACTGGCAAACTTGTTCGTCTGTGCAGGATGACGATGGAGAACGTTCGCTGCTTCATCAAGGTCAGTAATGACCTCACCTTTGATGTCAAAAAAGGTTTCGTGCTGTCATGTGACTTCTTTAATATATTTGTTGCACAAATCCGGGTGGCAATTACATTCCGCGCGAATTAAATGGAATCAACTATAAAACCAAAAAAATCGTTGGCGCACGCAAAAGGATAGAATGGAAGTGTCAAATTGGCTTAGCCGTAGAAAATAAACAACAGAAAGATCGGGATAGTGCAATGGCAGGCTGTAGGATACTGCTCTCCCAGTTACTTAGCTGGGGTGGGTTCACTGCAATTTTTAATTGGAAATTGTGTTTACACACGATGTTCTCGTTGTGTAAATGGTAGCCACCAGATCTTTTAAGTGGATCTAAAAAGCTTGCCGCGTAAGAGCATGAGGTAGGAATGCTGAAATTCAAAGCCCAAAGAAAGAAAAAAACACGCGAATTTGCGTTATAAAAGCCAATTTATTAAGATATTCGAAGCAGGTTTTGTATCGAAAAAGAAATGAAATAACAAAAGAGAACCGTTGAATAAAAGAATATATCGAAAATATCAAAGGGTAAGTAGCCGTTGTGGTGGCCCGCTATCACCGGTCCCGAACAAAATAAATGTTAATAGCTAACGGATCACGTGTTCTGCTTTCACCAGGAATTAAACGGAATGGATCCTACCAGGATTTAACACAACACAAAATAATCCTACACTAACCTTAAAATAAAAGAACTAAAATTTATTAAAACAACTTATATGGCTTATTGCCTGAGTGGGTAGTCTGCTCCCTACTCCTCGCCTCCAGAATATTTTTCCTCCAGGCTTCTAACGCTCCTTCCTTTTACCCTCCTCAAATCTTCGCTTCTATATTTTATTTTTCTCCCTTCTTGACTTTTCACTTGATATAATTTTGTCCCTTCTGGACTTTTCACGCGAAATAAAAAAAAAAGGAAGCAAACCGGCTTGTTAACTAGCTCACACTCAACAAAAACTCCTCAATCACTACAGCGCTCTTCTGCACTAACTCGTTGTCAACCAAGAAGTGCTGAACTCAACGCAGTAATTTGCCCAACCGACCAGGAGCCTCTCTCTCAAAATTGGCTACCGCTAATTCAGCCATAGGTGGCAAAATCGCATCATCACCTCCACGCGGTTCCCGCTGGATAGCTATCTGATAGTGAACTAACGATGAGCGTATGCTGAGTCTGACGATATATGTGCAGCTGAACACTCAGACCTGCGTAAGCACATCTGGGTGAACTTCAGCGCGCATATGTCTAACCGGACGAGGCATCTCTTGTTGACCTGATCGGCTGAAATATGCGTCTCAGAAGTCTAGCAAGAGGTCCTCAGAAGGAGGACGTGCGGCGGACGAATTCTCTCGATGGAATCAACGGTGACATCTACAGACCAGCGGATACCTTACTGGAGCTACTTCAACATATTTTGAGCTGAAGTCTGTAAGGATTTTCAATACTACGTCAGGGTATTGAAAAAGAGATGGTGGCGGATGAACCCTTAATGGGCCAACGGCAGCGCTCATATCCCCGAAGTGGGTTACTGACATCGGTGTATCCGGCCTCTTGTCCTAGGGGTACAAAAAAAAAAGGATCTGGCCCTCCAGGTTGGGGGTTGTGCCGTCGGGTTAACTTCCCTACCACGTAAAAAGCCTTTGGTTACGAAGCAACCAACAGCCTCGGATACGGATGATCTTACTGTTGACGACCCATGCAAACGTAAAAACGACAACGATCTTCGTGTCTGCACATGGAAAGTTAGGTGCCTCTATAAACCACGTGCAGCCGAACAACTTGTGGAGGCCCTAGAGTGTCTCAAAGCAGACATTACCGCCATCCAAGAAGTGCGATGGGATGGGCCGGGCAAAAGGAGTATGAAAAACTCTTCTTCGGGTGCGGATTTGTCATTGGAGGCCGACTTAGGCAAGAAGTCTTGATTTTCCGGCATGTGAACGAGCGCCTCATGACTATCCGTATCAAGGCTAAATTTGCCAACATTAGCCTAATATGCGTTCACGCCCCTCACGAGGAGAAGGACGACGCGACAAAGGATGACTTCTACCAGCTCTTGGACAAGACGTATGAGCAATGCCCTAGCCACGACGTTAAAATTATCCTAGGCGACTTTAACGCAAAGCTAGGAAGAGAGGAAGTCTTTAGTAGCGTGGTCGGAAAGCACAGCCTGCACGACAGCACATCCGACAACGGACTCAGGCTAATCGACTTTGCGGCGGGGCGAAACTTTGTCGTAGCTAGTACGCGGTTCCCACGTCTCGATATTCACAAAGGAACATGGCTCTCTTTTGATCGAAAAACTGTCAACCAAATCGATCACATTGCGATCGACGCAAGGCACTCTTCCAGTATTCTGGGTGTCCGAACTTTCCGAGGAGCCAACGTGGACTCGAATCACTACCTAGTTGTAGCCAAGGTACGGATGCGTATATCCACAACGGAGCGAAATCAGCGAAATGCTGTGAGGAAATTTGACGTCGAAAAGCTACAATCGCAAGAGACTGCCAGAACCTTTGCCGATCGAGTTTCTTCTAATCTCAATCTAAGTCCTATGCTGCCAGCAGCCAATGCGGAAGACCAGTGGCAGCGTTGCCAAAAAGCCATCAGAGATGCCGCCTCTGATGTCCTGGGTTTCTCTCGCCCACCACAACGAAACCCCTGGTTTAATGAGGAATGCGGACAAGCACATGCAGCAAAACAAGAGGCGTACAAAGCGGCGCTGCATAGAAGGACTAGAGCTACTTACGAGCTCTACGTGCGCAGGAGAAAAGAGGAACATCGACTTCTCAGAAAGAAGAAAAAAGAGCATGAGAAGCGCTCGATCGAGGAGATTGAGAGACATTATTGGACTAATAATGTTCGAAAATTTTACCAAAGGGTAAAAAGAACATGCCAGGGTTTCAAAGCCAGAACAGAAGCCTGCAGGGATGAAAATGGCAACATAGTAGTAGAATCGCAGTCGGTGCTGAGGATATGGAAGGAACACTTCTGCAGACTGTTAAACGGCGAAGATGATCAATATTCCGCTGTCAGGCAGAATGAGCCATTCAACAGTGACGATGGCAGTAGAGACTCCCGTCAACTCGATCAGAATGAAGTGAGGATAGCGATATCTAAACTCAAATCCAACAAAGCTGCTGGAGCCGACGGCCTTGCCGCTGAACTTTTCAACGCAGGAGGAGATGAGTTGGTAAGGAGCATGCACCAGCTCATCTATAAAATCTGGTCGGACGAAAGTATGCCCGATGAATGGAACCTCACCATCGTTTGCCCGATCCTGAAGAAAGGAGACCCTCTGAACTGCGCCAACTACAGAGGTATAAGTCTCCTAAATATCGCATATAAAATCCTGTCTGCCGTACTATGTGAACGCCTAAAACCGATCGTCAAAAACCTGATAGGTCCGTATCAGTGCGGTTTCAGACCTGGAAAGTCCACCATTGACCAAATATTCACACTACGGCAAATCTTGGAAAAAACCCATGAATATAAAATCCACCTTTTCATCGATTTCAAAGTTCCCTATGATAGCCATGTCTAGTCTTGGCATCCCTGCCAAGCTCGTCCATTTGTGCAGAATGACGATGGAGACCTCTCGCTGCTCCATCAAAGTCGGTAAGAACATCACCGAACCGTTCGATGTCAGGAAAGGTCTTAGACAAGGCGACGCGCTATCATGCGATCTCTTTAATATAGTACTTGAGAGAATTGTACGAAACTCACAAGCCAACCCCGGAGGTACAATCTTCTTCCAGTCTGTATAACTACTCGCTTATGCCGATGATCAATGTCACAATCGGAAGAACTCATCGGGCCGTCAATGGGGCATTTACGAGTATTGAGAACGAGGCAGCAAAGATGGGTCTAGCGGTCAATGAAAGCAAAACAAAATATATGCTGTCTACAAAAAAAGACACCCAACATCGGCGTCTTGGACAGAACGCCACAATAGACAGATACAATTTTGAGGTAGTAAAGGATTTTGTCTACCTAGACTCTATGGTCAGCTCCGCAAATGACATCAGTGGAGAGATCACACGGAGAATTACTCTTGCCAATCGTTGTTTCTATGGGCTAAAGCGGCAATTGAGTAGCAAAGCCCTATCTCGAACTACTAAGGTAACTCTTTATAAGACATTAATCATCCCAGTCCTGCTGTATGGCGCAGAGGCATGGGCTTTGACAAAACCGGATGAGGATGCTCTTGGTTATTTCGAGAGAAAAGTTCTTCGAGCGATCTTTGGTCCCGTCTGCATAGACGGTGAGTGGAGGAGAAGGTACAATGCCGAACTATACGGCCTGTACAAGGACATCGACTTAGCCAGAAGAGTTCACATACAGCGACTAAGATGGCTGGGTCATTTAGAGCGGATGGAGCCCAACCTTCCCGCTAAGAAAGTCTTCGAATCCACCCCGAACGGACGGCGCAGTAGAGGACGACCTCGCGGTAGGTGGCGCAAACAAGTGGAGGGGGATCTAAACCAACTTGGCGTGCGCAACTGGAGGCAGCTGGCTCGTAACCGTGCTGGCTGGAGAGGTTTGTTGGTTGAGGCCCAGGTCCACCCCGGACTGTAGCGCCATCTAAGTAAGTAAGTAAGTAAGTAAGTAATTCAGCCATAAAGGTTCAACTGCGGATTTGTGTGCGATTCGTTTGCAAGCATTGAAGCAGAAGTGGCCAAAATGGGTTTAGCGATAAACGAGGGCAAAACCAAGTATATACAGTCAACAAGAAGAGGCAATCAACACCGCGGAATCGGACAGAACGTCAGAGTGGGTAGCTATAACTTCGACGTAGTAAGGGACTCTGTCTACCTTGGCTCTGCTATAAACTCTGAAAACGACATCAGCGAAGAAATCAAGCGCAGAATAACTCTTGCCAATCGCTGTTTTTCTGGACTCATAAGGCAATTCAACAGTAAAGCCCTATCTCGAACAACTAAGGAGACTCTGTATAAGACTGTGATCATCCCAGTTTGTTTAAAATAAGTCCTCAAATTATTATATCGTATAAATACTCGGGTAAAACTTGTCGTAATTTTAACTCTAAGCCTTCATGTTAGACCTTGTCAAGGGCTTAAGAGACGTCAAGGAATACGCTCGACTAAATCTTTTTCCATAAAGTGATTTTTCGATTAAATCTGTCATTTTATGACGTGGTCAACAGCAGACTGTTTGCTTCTGAATCCGAATTGGTGATCCGGGATTAAATGTTTTTCTTCTATAACTAGCTGTATTCGCATAATTGATATTCTCTAGAACACTTTGGACATAATTAGGAGAAGCGAAATTGGTCTATGCGACGATTTCTCATTCAGAAGTTTTCCTGGTTTAAGAACCCTTACCCTAATGGTAGACTTGTTAGAATGTTGCAACTTTGAACGATTTCCAATAGTTTTAAGTTCGATTGCTTTGCTAGACGGCCTTCAGCCAAAACATAAAGAAGCTAATGAAACTGCTAAGAAAACAATATATGTTTTATGAAATAAATAGTCACTTTACTACTTATCGCTACTAAAAAAGTTTAAGTGCTTAAGCTATACCATATAACTATTAATTGAAAGTACCAGGAAGTGGCAAGATTATAGCGTTGTCATTTTATTTTTTGGGAAAACTGTCCCTAACAGAAAATAAAACTATCTTTTCAATTGGAAAACTGTCACTCATTAAAGATAACAATATCCTTACTTTTTTCAATAAAATACACAAGGAACATGTAATGTTGAATGCAATGAACTAAAAAAAAAATAAGCACACGCTAATGGTCCTGATAGTGTCTTGTTAAAGATTTTCAGCTACCCTCGGAAAAAACGATATATTCAAGAATATCACTTCGACTTATAATGAAAAGTGAGAATACTCGGGCTTGGCAGTTAAAGGCTGTCTATTAAAACATTATTGGTACATGTTGTATCACTACCCTGTAATGAATTAATCTATTATTTAGTAAACTTTGTAAATGCCTTTTAAGAAAAGTCTAGTACAAACATTGAACTGTCAACTGAATTATATATGTATGTAAAATAAATCACTTTTTGTACTTCTTGTGTGGAACTCGGCTGCTTATTATTTCAGTGGCGACGAGGAAAAAGTTTTGAACCTGCGATAATTGAAAGTAAAGTAAAAAAATAAGATCAAATAGTTGCGCACAAATGGATAAGGCAGACTTGGAAGCGGTGCTCAAATCACAGCGTGATTGGATGGAAGGGATTTTAAGGAGTCAGAAAGCATGGCTTACGGGGAACATGCAGCAGACTTCGACCGCGTGCACATCCATTGTCCAACCATTCCCAGCATATAAGAGGGAGGAAAACTGGAAGACGTATCTCAGGCAGTTGGAGCAGCATTTCGAAGCATGCAGCATTTCGGACGACAGCGAAAAGCGTGCATTTTTCCTGTCATGGATTGGAGCAGACAACTTTGAGATTCTACAAAAACTCTACGGTGTCGATGACGTGTCCACCAAAAGTTTGTCTTGTAAGCTTACCGAGTACTTCACTTCTAAAATCCATGCCCTTGCAGCCCGATATGAGTTCCACAAAACAGTGATGAAGCCAGGACAAACGTACGCATCGTGGGTCGCCGATCTTAGAGGAATAGCTCGTAGTTGTTTGTTCACTTGCCCAGATGCTACGTGTGCTAAGTCCCATGTAGACAGCATGATTCGGGACATTATTGTGCTTTTTACGGCCCACGACACAGTCCGCACGCAAGCGATCCAGAAAACAGACCCAACGCTTCAAGAAGTGCTCGATATTGCGAGTGCATATGAAACGACACAGAAAACCTTTTCCGCGATTTCTCAAAGCAACAATGTAATTGAGGTTAACCAGTTGCCAACAACCAACAGCCATGGTGGGTTTCATCCAAACGCACAATAACTTCGTAAATCGTGTCCCGGCTGTTTCCAAAATCACCATAGGAGCGATTGTCGCCATTATAGAACCATCTGCCGGAAATGTAAGAAGGTGAGCCACATTGAGGCTGTGTGTATGACCGGCGAGAGCTCGTCTGCCAACGAAAAGCAGGCCAAGACAGGTAAAGGTAAATCGCGAAGCATCCAGCGGAGTGGCAAGGGATCTTTTCGCCGAAAAAACTCACAAGCGCACTACAGACACCCTGTTAGTTAAGTGGAAAATCTGCATTTTAGTGAGGTGGTGCAGTCGCATCCAGAGATGCATAATAAGTTGATGTCTGCTATAAGGGTGGAAGTGGAGGTAAACGGGCAGGTAATGTTGTTTCAACTGGACACCGGTGCGTCATGTTCACTAGTGGGCCCAGATGGTTAATAGCAGTTGGGACAACCGAGGTGTTGCCAGTCAGACAAGATACTTGAAGCTTATGGCGGCATACCGATCTCGATCAAAGGTGAACTAGAGGTCGACGTTAAGTACAAAAACACGGCGCTTAAACTGAAATTGTTGGGGGTTAACAATGCTGGTGCCAACATTCTTGGCTTGGATTGGTTAAGGGCCTTCAATTTAAAAATCCATCAATCAGTTTTGCAAATCAATTCAAATTCTTCTTCTCTACTCAACAGAATTGAGCGACTCTGCGAGTCACATACGGTTCTTTTTTCAAGGGGGATAGGTAGGTGCAAAGACTACCAAGCGCATCTGGAGCTCAAGGAAGGTGCAACCCCCAAATTCATTCGCCATCGTCCTAAGAAGCCTTAAAGGAGCTGGAAGCGGTAATAGGTAGACTCAACTATTATAACCAGTTTATTCCAAACTTCTCGCAGGTAGCAGGGCCTCTGAATGCACTCAGAGCGAAGGGCGCTGAGTTTGTCTGGTCGGCGAAACAACAGAAAGCCCTGGATACATTGAAAAGCAGTAGGTATATTACAAGCGGCACGGTTGGCTCATTTCGATGACAGGCGCTCCCTTTGATTTTAGCTACGGATGCTTCGAGTTATGGCATTGGTGCGGTCATATCGCACAGATATCCAGACGGAACCAATATTGCTATTTGTATGGTCGAGTATTTGAGTTGCAAACCGATCATAAGCCTTTGACGGCCATATTCAACCCAAGCAAGCAGATTCCCGAAATGACAATGCGCCGTCTACGGAATTGGGCTCTAATGCTGATGACCTACAACTACAACATAAAATTCCGTCCCACTGCTAAACATGGGAATGCAGATGCACTACCCCATCTTCCGGGGAGGGAAGCTACCAAGAAGTGAACAGCATCACCTGGGAAGATCTAGAGAATGGTCCTCTTAACGCCGCGCTAATTGGCAAGTATACCTTGAGGGATAGAGTGCTTAAAAGAGTTGCTAGCTACATACAAAAGGGATGGCCTCACAAGTTGGCCGATAACGAAGTAAATGTCAAACCGTTTTTTGATCGAAAGTTAGCTCTATCCATCCAAGATAATTGTATTCATCTCAGTGTAGGAGACCACGATCGAGCCGTTATTCCGGAATTGTTACAATCCAGAGTTATAAACTACATTCACGGGGGTCACTGGGGTTGTTCCCGGATGCAGCAGCGGGCTCGACGATATGTCTGGTTCCCAGGCATGGATTATCAAATCGACAAAGTGGCAGCAGGTTGCTCCATCTGTCAGGAAGCGGCTTCGAACCCGAGAAAAGCATACAGCAACTGGCCTTTGGCTGAGCAGCCGTGGGAAAGAGTCCACTTGGATTTCGCGGTGCCATTTTTTAACAAAATGTGGTTAGTTTGTGTAGACGCATATTCCAAATTTCCGTATGTGGTGTCAATGTCAGGAATCACCTCCGAAGCTACGATCAAGGCACTTCAATCGATTTTCACCATCGAAGGGCTTCCGAAGGCGTTGGCTACGGATAACGGCACCCAGTTTACTGCACAGATCTTCAAAGAGTTTTGTAATTACCACTCAATCCAGCATTGGAGAACTGCACCGTTTCACCCAGTGTCAAATGGGCAGGCCGAGAGATTTGTACGGACATTTAAGGAATCGTTTAAGAAGAACATAGCGGAAAGCAAAAATTGGTAGGCGAACCCCACAGGCGGATCAGTAGAAATGCGGTGAAGTGGGAGGGTTGTGATCCCTAGTTTTCGGATCATAACCTCGCTGATAAAAGGAAGAAGAAGAAGATAGCGGAAAGCAAAAATCCAGAGACGGCTCTTTGCTCTTTTCTTTCCACTTACTGGTCTACACCAAGAGCAGCATCTCAGAAATCTCCAGCGGACTTACTTCATGGTCGACAGCCCCGATACCTTCTTTCGTGTTTCATTCCGGAGAAAAAGAAGAACCAGCCGGAGTTTTCTTCAAAGTTTCATCTGTCGCAGCAAGTGTTAGTACGCGAGTACATGAAATCGAGAAGGTGGTCTAGAGGAGTTATCAAAAACATTCTGGGTAACAAGATGTATGGTATTCAGACTCAGAACGGATACGTAAGGCGTCATCAAAATCAAATACGTCTGTTACGTCATGAAAAGGAAACCCAGCTTAGGAGCTACCAAACACCAAGTGCAGTAGGAGGTAACTTTGGGACATCTGCTAATCCAAATTTTGAATATTTTTATCAGGCTGACAACGAGACGGGTACTAGTACGAGTTAAGGGGGAGATCCTGACATCTCGAGTGCAGGTTCAACCATCGATCAGGTTCCTGTCAACCAGCCCGACTCCACCGGCAGCATGGATGTTTCTGTTGCACCAGCAGCTCCTCCTGAGGTTAGATGGTCAGAGCGTCTGAAGTTGAAAAGAGTTCGGTTCTCTCAGTAAAGCCAAGTAAGGGTGGGAATCAAATAGCGTCTGAGGAGATGTTGTATCACTACCCTGTAATGAATTAATCTATTACTTAGTAAACTTTGTAAATGCCTTTTAAGAAAAGTCTAGTACAAACATTGAACTGTCAACTGAATTTTATATGTAAAATAAATCACTTTTTGTACTTCTTGTGTGGAACTCGGCTGCTTATTATTTCAGTACATTTTAGATTTAAGTGTATATTAATATTTAAGTCGATACCTTTTTTAAGTCAGGACTAATGATGATTCGTTGTTGGTAAAACGTATATCTTACAGTGAAAGACTAAATAAATAAATAAATAATAAATAATAATATATACGTATAAAATATCTTTAGAAATATTTTGTTTCTCGTTCTGCAGTCTTATGGCAACTGTTATTTCGAATGACAACTTATAAAAAAATTTACACAGTAAAGGAAAAATATTTTCAAAAATCAGTAAAATAAAAACTCAACAAGTACAAATAAAAGTCTAATAAATTGGGTTGAAGGAATAATAAAAAGGGAAGAGAGAAGATTCATTGATTTTCGTCATTTTCTTTTTTCTTGTTATTCTGCTTAGAAAAACCCACATTTTATTCGTTTCTTTAATGCCCTAGAGGTGGCAGTCTGGTCTGAACAAGGATGTGTTTTTATGTATAAACTTAAACCAAACTTTTAATACGTTTTTAAATGTTGGTACTCCTACGGAGATTTTTTACGACGCACTTACATATAATGTCCATTTATAAGAAAGGTGACTGTAGTGATACGATAAACTATAGAGGGACATCGTTTCTAAATGCTGAATTAAAATGTAGGGTGTTCTTAAAATGGACCCCAAATGTAAATTTTTTTTTATAAGTAGTGCAGTTCTTAAGGTAATATGCATATGTAAGTGAAGACGCCTTCTATGTTAGATTACTTCCCTCCCTATTCCCTATTCTAATTAAATAAATTACGTATCTAAGCGTTAATTATTATTAAAGCTTTAAGAAAGACCTGTTCTCATAATTTGATGCCCTTCGATATTGTTAAACACATATAAAAATACATTAAATATTCGACTGCGTCAAAGATTAAATTTACAAGTAGTCTTAGTTGTTAGAATTTTTTTGACAGACATACACATTTCAAGAACATGCGATACACTATGCATTAATTCTCTACGAAGATATTATAACACATATTTTGAGAAGAAACTCATCATAAGCGACAAAGCTCATTTTGATTTCAATGTGCACATTTGTTATCAAGCGGAAAAACCATCCTCTTGCTCGAAGCGGTCGCAGACAACGCCATCACCGTCACTATACAGTGCTATGAAAATGTTGGAAGCCTTCTCGTTTGAGCTTCGGTACAGTGCTTGATAATTTCCACTGACAAAGAAAACGCATATATACATATATACAATGAATGCTTAATCTCGGAAAGTTCGATGTAAATCGTGGTATACGACAAGGCTGTAGTCTCAGTCGGCTGCTGCTTACTTGTTTTTGCTCCCTTTTCTTGGATTAAGGTACTAGACACCGAGCTGCCACCGCGTGGAGGTTGAGGGTATGAGTTGGTAGGTCTCAATTAAGTGAAAACGCTTGTGCTTTCATATAGTCGCATGCACTACCATTTGACAAGCCTACAAAGTCTAGACGCTTGACGAATTGGTAATCGGTTTTCCGGTAAATATGGTAAATGCGGCATTGTTTCATAGCCCAGTTGATTTAATTTTTGCAGCACCAGATATGCAATGTGTGGTCGGGCATTGTTATGTATAAGATTGGACCTTTCCGACACTCCAGTTTAATTGATGTACTGTCTAACGCAACGACAGCAGAACTTCAGCTGATACGCATATACAGAGTCGTCTTTCCTTGTATTCAGGATTGGCTTCCGGCGACTCCAAAACCAGTCAATTATCTGGCGCTGGTATCTTCGTAGCAGACGACAACACTAGACTTCTTTTCTCGTCCCGTACCTGCGTCCCCGGTTAGGGCTTCTATTGACGAATGGGTCTCTCACGAACGCAATTGTGTATGGCATGACTCTCCAGGAGATAGATTGACTAAACGAATGCTCACAGAAGTCTATAAGAAATCAACGGCATTCTTGCTGTCACTTAGAAAAAGGCTGCAGACAACTTATTGGTGTCTTAAGGCCACTTCGCTTTCACCAAGCACCTTAACATGATGGGCTTAAGTGACACTACAATCTGCGAGACTTGTGGAGAAAGCAACGACACTGTGGAACATTATCTCTGCGAGCGTCTGGCCTTTCCTCGTATCAGGTAGCAGATCCTCGGTGTTGATGTGGTGAGTGCTAGTACTGTAAGCCCCTCGTCACTGAAGTGCTTGTTTGGCTTCTCTAAAAAGAAAAGGAAATTAAAAAAAAAAATGGGTGAGCCGAGGTTTGCTCTCTGGTAGTAAGTACAATGGACCAGTTGCGTGTGAGTGCTCTAACCGAGTTTTTCCTATCCCCACAATAGAAAGGGAATTATTTCCGCTGTTGACCACCAAATGGTCACCATTAATTTCTTTTCGTGGAACTTTGGTTTAGGGTGATGCTTCGACATTTCATTCCAGTCCAGCCACTGTGCCAATTGTCGCACAGAACCTATTTTTTATCGCACGTCACAATTTGATTGCAAAATGGTTGGTTTCTGTTACGCAAATCATTCAACTTAGGGGGCACTCGTTTGTCGAGCTTTTTTGTTTTTCCAAATCATTTCAGGTGATCAGGAACAGCCTATTTACTCACACCCTTGTACATGGATCTGCTTCAACCAAGACCTTCAAGTGGTCGTCGTCTTCGAGGCAACCATCGCCACCACGAAATTTTCGAAACCACAGTTCATTAGCTATACCTACCTATATGTACCTAGATCAAAAGCGCTATTGGTATTCCCAGCCACCTCAGCTGCCTTACGACCCATTTTCAACTCGTACAAGAAAATTGCCCGACTTTACTCCATCATTAATTAAATTTACAATAAAAGAAATTATTTAAAAACGTACTTCAAATTCATAACAATAACTTTCTGGACAATCAATATCATTTCGAAGTAAAGAACGTTTTTTTCATTCTATACGCCCATTTCCACAATTCTCCGTGTACAACTATTTGCATACCCTATCCCATAAAAGTATATTAAAGTTGACACATAGCTTGTTATAAAGAGAAAATATAAATGACCAGCGCAAACTGCTGAGTCGATTAAGCCATGACTGCCCGTCTCTATTTCACCGCTCCTTGGATGTTACACTCTGAGCTAGGAAGATAAAATTTCACTAACATGCTTCTAAGAGCGAAGCAGTACAAGCATAAATATATCTGAAATTCGATTACCAACATCCCCAATTTTAGAAAAAAATCCTTTTTCAAAAGCTTTTATTTAACTTGCTTTGCTGTCTCTCTGTCTGCTACAAATTTTGCAATCAAAATTTCGATTACTGACGTGTATGAGTCATGTGACAATGCAATATAGTACATCTAATATTGTTCTAAACCAAATATTGGGGCCTCCCCAAGATGGCGGAATATATTTTTCTTCACAACACCCATGGCATGCGTATTACGAGTAAATGAGGTGCACTAAAATAACTCCACGGAATTTACTCCACATAGGAATTTATTCCACATACAGTGGGAAGCAAGTCCGCTTTCTTAATGTGGAGTTGTTTCCCACTAGAAGTGATAAATAGTACTTTTTAATAGGAAATTACTCCATATCGGGACATATGTAGGTACGTAAGTCCAGACTTTTTTTTTTTGCTGAAGATATATATGCGAAGTCCACAATCTATAAACAGTGGAATATGTATGGGGGGCATGCTGCTCACCTGCAACGACGGTGCGTGGGGTCACTGTTAGATTTGTAGTAGGTGTGAGGGTGGGTATATGCATAGTTTCTTTAAATCCATGCGAAACATGGATATAAAGAAACTTTGCATACACCCAACTTCACACCTACTCCAAATTCAACAGCCACCGCATGCACATTGCACAAGTGGGCGCCGTGGCGTAAGGGGTTAGTGTGTCGGATCACTACGCATGAGGTTCCAAGTTCGAATCCCAGAAAACACCAAAAAGTTTTTTCACGGTCCCACCTCTCGCGAGCGTCTGACAAACATCCGAGAGTATTGTTGTTACGAAAAAGCTTCTCAAATCCCCGTTCGGATTCGGCATTAAACTGTAGGTCCCTTCCATTCGTGTGAAAAATATAACGCACACAACATGAGTGGTTGCGAGAAGCTAGGCCCTGTCACTTTAAAGAGCTGTTGCGCCAAATATTTATTTATTTATTTTATACACATTGCACTGTTTATATTTTAGGATCCACTTGTAATTTCGCAACTCTACGTCTCCATAAATATTCACATAAGAGATCTGCCAAGTAATTCTTTCGAATGGATTGTAATGCTGAAATACAATGAAGCATCTTATATCGACTTTAATACGAGAGATGAACGATCGCCCAAAAAAAGCCAAACATTTTTGGGTGGTCGCTCATTTTTGGATTTTTGGCGATTCTTCTTTAGGCGATTAATCGCCTAAGTTCTTGGGCAAAAGTCCATTAATTTTTGGGCGGTTGTACCTATTTTTAGGCTTTTCTACTTTATGTACAAACGCCCAAAAATGTTGGCTAAGACCTGCGGGCAAAAGGCTGAAATACTCTTAGCCCGCGAATAAGCGCCCATTTTCCAAATCGAATGAGGGCAACAACTCCACCAAATTTCGTGTTAAATAAATTCTCACTTTTAGTGGGAAATAACTCCACATTAAAAAAGTGGATTTATTTCCCCTATAATGTGGAATAAATTCCCATGTGGAGTAAATTTCCGTGGAGTTATTTCCCTGTACCATTAAATGAAAGTCTTTGAAAAGTACAATACGATAATGCATGGGTTGTGGCGTACTTAATAATTTGAAAATAAAATCATATGTAAAAAATATTTTTTAAAACTAGCATTTAATATATTCATCCGAAATTGGAAAACATTTGTAATAAAATATTAGGGAAAAATGGCCTACGTAAACATTCTATATATTATTATAATTTTTGCTGTTTACGCCTCTTTAAGTTATTCATTATAGTACATTATCCGTATAATGTATTGTAAATCCATACCAACTAGAACAACATATGTATCTATATGTATTATAAAAATCGATAAAAACAAAATTAAATTGTAATTTTGTTATCGGATCGTTCGTTCACTTTATCAGTGTGATTTTAAAAGCATTACTATCTAGGGGCTGTTGGAGAGGACGATAAGCTACACACAGTCATTACCGATGCTTAGACTGAAATCCAGTGTATCTTTTCATGTCCATCTTTTTGCCATGCCATACTAATTTTACATAGTACTAGGTTAAGAGATTACCGACAGATTTACTGACGACTCATAAAGGGCTACTTAGGCCCTTAGCGCTACCGGATTGTGCTTGCAGAGAAATTGATACTGTCTGCCTCGAACAAGAACTAAGTCCATTGGGATTTAATGCAGAACCTCATCACCCACGAAATGAGTTCATCACTCTCGTAGATTGCTGATACTTGGGTTGTGACCCATGAAATATGCACTTCAACTTCGAGGTGTGTTCAGCAAGATGAAATTTATTAGACGAAAGTATAACAATGACTGAGTCACTAGTCTTAAAGTTAAAAGAGCAGAGATCAGCAAGTCTACGTCACGATTCTAATGACACCTTAACTGTTTTTAATTTGTATTGAGTGCTTATTTGATTGGTTATGTCCTATTGTCTCTCTTGTCGCTATTGATATGGATGACATTTTTATATATGTGGGCACCGTGGCGTGGTTGTGTGGTTAGTGTGTCGGACCACTGCGTGTGAGACTCCATGTTCGAATCCCAGAAAAAGCCCAAAAAGTTTTTTTTACAGTCCCACTTCTCGCGAACGTCTGACAAACATCTGAGAGTATTGTTGTCTCGAGAAAACGTTTCAAAACAAATTGCCCTTCGGATACACCACTAAACTGCAGGTCCTTTCCATTCATGCGAAAAATATAACCCATGCAACCTGAGTGGTTGCAAGAAGCTAGGCCCTAGCACTTAAAGAGCTGGTAAGCCAAATATTTATTATTTTTTTAAATGGTGTTTTTTGAAGCCCAAAATCGCATCATCACCTCCTCGCGGTTCCCGCTGGATAGCTATCTGATAGTGAACTAACGATGAGCATATGCTGAGTCTGACGATATATGTGTAGCTGAACACTCAGACCTGCGTAAGCACATCTGAGTGAACTTCAGCGCGCATATGTCTAACCAGACGAGGCATCTCTTGTTGACCTGATTGGCTGAAATATGCGTCTCAGAAGTCTAGCAAGAGCTCCTCAGAAGGAGAACGTGCGGCAGATGAATTCTCTCGATGGAATCAACGGTGACGTCGACAGACCAGCGGATACCTTACCGGAGCTACTTCAACATATTTGAAGCTGAGGTCTGTAAGGATTCTCAATACTACGTCAGGGTATTGAGAAAGAGATGGTGGCGGATGAACCCTTAATGGGCCAACGGCAGCGCTCATATACCCGAAGTGGGTTACTGACATCGGTGTATCCGGCCTCTTGTCCTAGGGCTACAAAAAAAAAAGGATCTGGCCCTCCAGGTTGGGGGTTGTGCCGTCGGGTTAACTTCCCTACCACGTAAAAAAACCTTTGGTTACGAAGCAACCAACAGCCTCGGATACGGATGATCTTACTGTTGACGACCCATGCAAACGTAAAACGGACAAAGATCTTCATGTCTACACATCGAATGTTAGGTCCCTCTATAAACCACGTGCAGCCGAACAACTTGCGGAGACCCTAGAGTGTCTCAAAGCAGACATTACCGCCATCCAAGAAGTGCGATGGGATGCGCCGGGCAAAAGGAGTATGAAAAACTGAGACATCTACTACGGCGATTGCTACAGACAAAAAAGACAGCGTCTATTCGGGTGCGGATTTGTCATTGGAGGCCGACTTAGGCAAGAAGTCTTGAGTTTCCGGCATGTGAACGAGCGCCTCATGACTATCCGTATCAAGGCTAAATTTGTCCACATTAGCCTAATATGCGTTCACGCCCCTCATGAGGAGAAGGACGACGCGACAAAGGGCGACTTCTACCAGCTCTTGGACAAGACCTGTGAGCAATGCCCTAGCCACGACGTTAAAATTATCCTAGGTGATTTTAACGCAAAGCTAGGAAGAGAGGACGTCTTTAGTTAGTAGCGTGGTCGGAAAGCACAGCCTGCACGACATCACATCCGACAACGGACTCAGGCTAATCGACTTTGCGGCGGGGCGAAACTTTGTCGTAGCTAGTACGCGGACGACGTAGAGAATCTCATTACATGGAAGAATCTGCGATGGGCCATTATGTCATTCGCACCATTCAAAGCACCAGGCCCTGATGGAATTTTGCCAGCTATGCTGCAAAAAGCTTCAGCCAAGGTCAGAAGCAGGCTGAGGGAAATTTTTAAACATTGTTTAAGGTCATGTTACGTACCAGTGGCATGGAGGAAAGTGCGGGTTATATTCATACCTAAAGCCGGTAAACCAAGCCACACTTCAGCGAAAGACTACACACAAATAAGACTCTCGTCATTCCTGCTCAAGACACTTGAAAGACTTCTTGATATTCACATCAGAAGTAAGTGTTGCAACGGGATTCTATGCAAAGCTTAGCACGCATATTTGAAGGGGAAATCGGTGGAAACTGCTTTACACGATGTACTAGGGAAGATAGAGACTAGCCTTCATCATAAGGAATTTGCACTAGCAGCCTTCCTAGATATAGAAGGTGCGTTCAATAACGTAGAAGAAAGGGCCATCAAACAGGCCCTGGTAGTATTACGCCACCAGGGTGCGTGGCTAAGGGAATTATTCGGGATAAAATCATTGACACGGCTAATCTAAGATGGTCACAGTGTGTCTAAGGCCTTGTGGCCTGTGCTAGATCGCAGAAAATCTGGGGAGATAATCAAGTTAGATAGATCGAGGCTAAGAATAGTGATAGGAATACTCTCTGGCCACTGTCTCCTAAGGAGGCGTGCCATGAGATTAGCGTTATCCGATACGGATGCTTGTAGGTACTGCGACGACCTACATGTCTCAGAGGATATAACTCATATACTCTGTGAATGTCAAGGAATTGCCAGGACAAGGCTAAAGCACATTGGAAGATACTTCTTCGATAACCTTGAAGAGGTGAGGTCCCTAAACCATAATAAGGATCTTTTCAGATTCTGTAGGGAGATTAATTGCTTGGGAGAATGGGTTTAGGTCTTCTGCCGTGAGGGTTCCCTAGGGATCGCGATGGGCCCACTTTGATGCCTAGCGTTTTATGATAACCTCATAACCCTACCTAACCTAACCTAACCTAGTACGCGGTTCCCACGTCTCGACATTCACAAAGGAACATGACTCTCCTTTGATTGAAAAACTGTCAACCAAATCGATCACATTGCGATCGACGCAAGGCACTCTTGTATTCTGGGTGTCCGGACTTTCCGAGGAGCCAACGTGGACTCGGATCACTACCTAGTTGTAGCCAAGGTACGGATGCGGATATCCACAACGGAGAGAAATCAACGAAATGCTGTGAGGAAATTTGACGTCAAAAAGCTACAATCGCAAGAGACTGCCAGAACCTTTGTCGATCGTATTTTTTCTAATCTCAATCTAAGTCCTATGCCGCCAGCAGCAAATGCGGAAGACCAGTGGCAGCGTTGCCAACAAGCCATCAGAGATGCCGCCTCTGGTGTACTGGGTTTCTCTCGCCCACCACAACGAAACCCCTGGTTTGATGAGGAATGCTGACAAGCACATGCAGCAAAATAAGAGGCGTACAAAGCGGCGCTGCATAGAAGGACTAGAGCTGCTTACGAGCTCTACGTGTCCAGGAGAAAAGAGGAACATCGACTTCTCAGAAAGAAGAAAAAAGAACATGAGAAGCGCTCGATCGAGGAGATTGAGAGACTTTATTGCAGGAATAATGTTCGAAAATTTTACCAAAGGGTAAAAAGAACATGCCAGGGTTTCAAAGCCAGAACAGAAGCCTGCAGGGACGAAAATGGCAACATAGTAGTAGAATCGTAGTCGGTGCTGAGAATATGGAAGGAACACTTCTGCAGACTGTTAAACGGCGATGATAATCAATATCCCGCTGTCAGGCAGAATGAGCCATTCAACAGTGACGATGGCAGTCTAAATTCCCGTCAACCCGATCAGAATGAAGTGAGGATAGCGATATTCAAACTCAAATCCAACAAAGCTGCAGGAGCCGGCGGCCTTGCCGCTGAACTTTTCAAGGCAGGAGGAGATGAGTTGGTAAGGAGCATGCACCAGCTCATCTGTAAAATCTGGTCGGACGAAAGTATGCCCAATGAATACAAACTCAGCATCGTTTGCCCGATCCTGAAGAAAGGAGACCCTCTGAACTGCGCCAATGACAGAGGTATAAGTCTCCTAAATATCGCATATAAGATCCTGTCTGCCATACTATGTGAACGCCTAAAACCGACCGTCAACAACCTGATAGGTCCTTATCAGTGCGGTTTCAGACCTGGAAAGTCCACCATTGACCAAATATTCACACTACGGCAGATCTTGGAAAAAACCCATGAATATAAAATCGATACGCACCACCTTTTCATCGATTTCAAAGTTTCCTATGATAGCGTGTATAGAGACGAGTTATACAGAGCCATGTCTAGTCTTGGCATCCCTGCCAAGCTCGTCCGTTTGTGCAGAATGACGATGGAGAACTCTCGCTGCTCCATCAAAGTCGGTAAGAACATCACCGAACCGTTCGATGCCAGGAAAGATCTTAGACAAGGCGACGCGCTATCCTGCGATCTCTTTAATATAGTACTTGAGAGAATTGTATGAAACTCACAAGCCAACCCCGGAAGTACAATCTTCTTCAAATCTGTACAACTACTCGCTTATGCCGATGACATTGACATAATTGGAAGAACTCAGCGGGCCGTCAATGGGGCATTTACGAGTATTGAGAAGAGGCAGCAAAGATGGGTCTAGCGGTCAATAAAAGCAAAACAAAATATATGCTGTCTACAAAAAAGGACACCCAACATCGGCGTCTTGGACAGAACGCCACAATAGACAGATATAATTTTGAGGTAGTAAAGGATTTTGTCTACCTAGGCTCTATGGTCAGCTCCGCAAATGACATGAGTGGAGATATCACACGGAGAATTACTCTTGCCAATCGTTGTTTCTATGGGCTAAAACGGCAATTGAGTAGCAAAGCCCTACCGAACTACTAAACTAACTCTTTATAAGACATTAATCATCCCAGTCCTGCTGTATGGCGCAGAGGCATATGCTTTGACAAAACCAGATGAGGATGCCCTTGGTTATTTCGAGAGAAAAGTTCTTCGAGCGATCTTTGGTCCCGTCTGCCTGGACGGTGAGTGGAGGAGAAGGTACAATGCCGAACTATACGGCCTGTACAAGGACATCGACTTAACCAGAAGAGTTCACATACAGCGACTAAAATGGCTGGGTCATTTAAAGCGGATGGAGCCCAACCTTCCCGCTAAGAAAGTCTTCGAATCCACCCCGGACGGACGGCGCAGTAGAGGACGACCTCGCGGTAGGTGGCTCAAACAAGTGGAGGGGGACCTCAACCAACTTGGCGTGCGCAACTGGGGGCAGCTGGCTCGTAACCGTGCTGGCTGGAGAGGTTTGTTGGTTGAGGCCCAGGTCCACCCCGGACTGTAGCGCCATCTAAGTAAGTAAGTAAGTTTTCGAAGCCCAACCGAACTTTAAATTTTTTTATTAATTTAATTAACTTTAAATCAAATATATTTTCTTTTTGGAAATATCAATTATTGTCATTAATATTTACATATGATTTCGTGAGTTTGTTCAACGCGCTATAATATTCATTGATCCTGGTACAGTAACCACCTCCATTGACCGTAACGCGAGTTTCGGCCTTATCTTTGAACAAGACCCGCTGATGCCACCAGCGTGGAAAACTCAACAAACGATGAATTTGACCGTATCGAATAGGATCTATAGGATCTCTTCTGGATTGATTTCATTCCAAATGTACCAATTTCACTAGTTTATGAGCCCGTTAAGCCAAAAATGAGTAACATCTGAACACTATCTGCGCTAGAACAACGTTTCAGCTTGCAACTACTCTAGAAACTAATCAGCGAAAGTACGACCCAAGTTATAACCTCGTGACTTTAATTCCGGCACAAATTGGATCTTATACAGGTGTAGACTAAGATGTTTGTACACAATTTTCTACGCAGCGGACGGTCAAATCCCCAATTGCTGCGACGACGACGAATCGATAAATTTGGATCGTTTTGAAGACATTCCTTAACAGCGGCGACTTTTTTTTTCAGTGCCAACATTCCTTTGACATGCTGGTGTTATTGCATGATTTAAAGAGCATGTGGTACGAATTATATCTACAGTTCGATGGGTAGCTTGCTCAGATGGACGATTACGTGCACCACGAAAATCATAAAATCGTCTATAAGTTTCATGAATCGACGACTAATTTTCAAAGTAAATTTCATTTAGATAATTTGATACCGCTATTCAAGTGTGAGTCTATTAATAGTTATTTGCCAAACTGTACTGAACATAAATGTCAAAAAAGTCGGGCTGAATATTAGCTTGGCTGGACAATTATCCCTATTGTAATTGTTTAGCTTCAGACAAATCACTCTCTCATGCATATGCATTCAAACTTACGCGCTGGCTCTGGCTCTGGCCTTTCACTTTCCAGATGATGGCCCAGATAGCTACCTTGTGGGACGCTAGATGTAAAACTTTCGACCTTAAGCAATTGTCTTCCATTTATTAAATAATTGAAAAACCACATTAGCATTAAAGAGTGAAAACTCATTGATTTAAGATTACAATTAGCTAAAAGTAAAGTGCCTTTTCGACTAGAAATTATTCCAGTTCGGACTTCCTGAACAGCGTTTTTCAATGCTTCTGGTGTAAAGTTGCAGTAAGGCCATCCTCCTATCTTTCTAACGTATTTTCGAGGCATTCGGCTCAATTGTGTAACTCTTAAATTTGAAATTAAAAACTTGTGGGTTACTTTGGGCTAAGTACGTTTGAATGTGGAAAAGCATATCGATACACACGCGGTATTTTTGTGCCAAGTGCAACAGCAAGGAAGATGGTACAAATTTACCCCATGAAATTGCGACTTTATTGGAAAGGTCTAGTAAAAAGTAAAGCAAAAGCTTTATCACACATTAATCATTAAAAAAAAAATTACTTACCTTCAATTCCGTTTTTAGTTTTTTTGTTGTACATGAAATTTTTCACACGGGAACGTGCCCGCCAAAAACTTGACTTTGAATGACAACTCATTATTCAGAAACATAAAAACAAACGAAAGCAACGAATTCGAGCAGCATTGTACAATATAGTGAAAAACGTGCAAATTTTATGTAAAACTGTTGGTAAAGTGGAATTGAATGTAAAAAACAGGGTTGGCACAAAGTTACCTTGGAGTCACAAAGTTACTCCAGTATACGGTATATGTAGATATAGTTTTTTTGATTGTGGATAATGGTTAACCAAAGGTATTCGTTTCTCTTAAGCTTGTGTAATTTTAACCAAATAACGCCAAATGCCTACCCATAGGCAACTAGGGCAACAACTTCAAGTTAATGGAATCGGTCACGAGTTCGCAAATTGTTTTATACCCGACAAGCTGTTGGTGGAAATTCATATCCGATAGCTGTTCAAGTTTCCATATTTAAGTACGTAAACGGACGCCTAATGCCTTCCCAACAAAGAACACAATCAGTACAAGTGCAATATATCACTTTGATTATTTTTCACATATCCCAGCATCTCATAGAAGTGTTAATAAGGCAATAATTCAATCCAATCTCGAACAAAGTTTCCCTTTCGCGATATGCACGCAAAAGTTCCTGCACCAAAGTCTCGGGAGTCATAATCCAGTCATATACACCATGTTGTTCGCCTCTGGCACTAATTTAATGAACAACTTCAAAAATGCAACACACCTTCACTGTAATTCTGGAGCAAACCACGACCATCGACCCCATTCACACGTGGTTAACGTGTACCTTACAGTCTAATGGCGAGGACATAATAAAAACTCTGCATCAAATTACTGCTTAACACTCCAGGTTAAAGCACGCGACTTCATTACGCGCGACGCTATTCCACACCATGCCGCTTGAATTGCACAAAACCCACTCAAAAGCTTGCGGGACAACACATAAACTATTCTATAAAAGTGTAAGCCATCCTGGGGATACAAAAGAAGAGAAAAATGAAATCGTGAAACTGTGACAAAACCGGGCAAGGAAGTTGCCCCTTAAATTTTGTCGCTCGACAAGTAGGGAAGCGAATAAAGTTTCCGGGAAATTCTGAGAACACTCTCATCGTATCCGATCCCCGATGAAGTCCACCGTCCGGTACGTGACCAGCCTCCTAAATATTTAATCAGAAAGTCCCACCAGGGGGGATGCATGCGACAAAACGGGAACAAAACAAGTTCTAGGTATGTACACACCCGGGTTGTTGTCAAAATAACTTCAAGTTGAAAATGAATGCACAATTCTTGTCCATGTCCAGGTTGTGGGATAAGTGGTTGGCTGTGATAGTGGTGATATTAGCTGCGGTAGCCATGTGCATGTGTGGTTGATATTATGTAAACTAGATACCAAAAATGAACGTACTCAGCATATGAACTATTAAGGACGAAATTAAAGTTTCTCTAGCAGTGCAAATGGAAAAATCTTTTATGAGATTTTGAAAATGAAGAGTTAATTCATTGGCACCAAGCTATGAATATTCCATTAAAATAAATGGAAATTGTATGCTCTTTTTACCGGCGTTACTACGAATATTTTAACCATTCTGGAAAGCTTGAAAAATAAGGAACAGGTGCGCTTTGAATTAACGATGAAAATACAACTTTGCCTTGTTCAAAAAAAACTTTGTGGGAGTGTGGGTGATGCGTAAGTCTGGTGTTAGATGCATTGGAAGTTTTCATTTTCAAAATATCCGTAGCGGTTCCTAAATTTAGATGAAAGGAACGAGTATAAAAATTTCAACCGTGCATATCAACAGAACATGTGACTGCTGAAGCTTCTTTAGGCGAGTAGATAGATATTTAGATTGTGTATGAAGGAGCTTAGAAAGGTGAATACTTACTTTCGCATGTAACGCTAAAGTTCGGGATGAAGCTAGGCCTACACCAACAAGCCTCTCCATTACGAGCAGTCTTTAGCTAATTGCCTCCAGTTGCACAATAGGTCCCCTTGAATTTGTGCTCGCTATCTACAGCGAGGAGCTCTCTACTGCGTCATCCCTCTGAGTTAGATTCGAAGACTCTGCGGGCCGGAGAGTTGGTGTCCATTCACTCTACATGTCCCAGCCATCTGAAGCATCCAATACGCAGTTTTTTGACTAGATCGATGTCGTTGTACAGGTCGTATAGTTTGTCATTGAATCGTCTCCTCCAAAATGCGTCAACGCAAACGGGACCGGGTATCTTACGAAGAACTTTTCTCTCAAGGCGACGAAGGATATCGTCATCTGCTTTCAATAAAGTCCATGCTTCAGCGCCGTAAAGCAGGACTGGGATGATCAAGGTCTTATACAGAGTCTCCTTAGCTGTTCGAAGTAGGGCTTTGCTATCGAATTGTCTTATTATTTCAAAAAGACAGCGATTGACAGGAGTTGTTCTTCGATTGATTTCTGCGCTGGCATCATTGTCAGAGTTAATATCAGAGCCCAGGTAGACAAAGTCCCTTACGACCTCGAAGCTGTAGCTGCGCACTTTGATGCTATATCCAATTGGTCGGTGTTGATTGTCCCTTTTTGTTGACAGCATGTATGTACTTCGTTTTGCCCTCGTTTATCGCTAAGCCCTCTTTGGCTGCTTTTGCTTTAATGCTTGCAAACGCACCGGTGACAGCCCACTGAGTTCTTCCAATAATGTCAATATCGGCATATGCAACTTGTTTTATGGACTTTTGATAGATTGCGCGTCTAATGTTGGCTTGTGAGTTCCGAACAATCAGTTCAAGTACAATATTAAAGAAGTCACATCACAGCGCGTCAGCTTATTTTGCAAATTTTGGCAGGGATGTCAAAGCTAGACATGGATCTATATAGCTCTTTTCTATAGATGCTGTCATAGGCGGGCTTGAAATCAATAAAGAGATGATGAGTATCGATTTGAACTACTTGTGTTTCTCCAGGATATGCCGAAGTGTAAAGATTTTATCGATGGTGAACTTTTCTGGCCTGCAACCACACTGATGTGGGCCAATCAGGCTGTCGATAAATTTCAGGTGTTCACACAATATCGCAGAAAAGATCTTATATGCGATGTTGAGGAGCCCGATACCTCTAAAATTGGCGTAGTTGAGGCGGTCTCCTTTCTTGTGGATCGGACACATGATGCTGAGATTCCATTCATGAGGCATACACCCATCTGACCAAATCTTAGAGATTAGTTGGTGTATGCTCTCTACCAATTCATCTTCAGCTGCTTTGAAAAGTTCGGGCGGTAAGCCGTCAATTCCAGCAGCCTTGTTGGATTTCAGCTTGGATATTGCTTTCCTCACTTCGCTTTAATCAGTTGGAGGGAAATTTTGGCTATCATCGTCTATGTTGAATGGTTCATTCTGCATGACAGTGGGATGTTGGTTTTCGGCGTCATTATACAGTCTGCAGAACTATTTTTTGCATATTTTCAGCACCGACTGTGATTCTACTACGGGGTTTCCATTTCCAATCTACAGGTTTTGCTTGTCCGACATGTTATTTTTACCTTTTGGTAAAACTTCCGTACATTGTTCCTGGAGTATAAGCTCTTAATATTCTCGATCACGCTCTTTTATCATTATCTTTTATCGTCTAAATACTTTCAAGTACTCCTATATCCAAACATATTATTTCTCTGAGTGTTAAAGTGCCGAGCATTCTACCATAATTTGTCGAAACTTCCAGGTCTAGGTGCATGAACTCTTCATCAAATGAAATTCAATCCAAATTCGTTCAGCGGCAAGTGATGCACCAAGTTGGCACGAACATTGGCGTACAATTTTATTATGTAAACATGTATATATGCCAACTATCGTCAGATCTTAGGACAACTAGTTGTCTAAAATAACTCCAGGTAACTGCCTTCATGTGAGAATTTATCTGTCTCGTCATACAAGATGCAACAGATAGATAAGTCTAATTTCCTTCTATCGGTAAACGGGATAATATTTGTCTTTTTTTGGGTTTAACAGGGAGTTCTTCTTTATGCTAACATCTATTTATTGTATTGGTTGCAAACAGAAGTATTGTACTTCACAACCAAATTATATATTACACTGAAAAACAGGAGAAGTGAGTTTTTGAGTGGTACTAGTAAAACCATAACAGCAACAAAATTCAGACTTGGAGTTCAAAACAAAAGAATGGTACCCAAAAAATAAGCATTTTTCTCTTTGTTTCAGAAGAGGAGCATCAAAATCGAGTGGATCAACTATGGGCTATCAATCACCACCGCGAAAAAACCCCGCGTTTGATGATGAGAGCATGCGATAGACAAATCTGCAAAACTGGATCATCGAAGGAAGAGTATCTAGTCAGAAGAAGTAGAAAGATCGATCACAGCAACATACAGAAATTACCGAAGAAACTTAAGCACTAAGTACTTGGATTCAGATACGGGACGAAGGCTTTGGAAACAAAGCTAGCAAATTATCAAAATTTATCGATTCGTCACTTTAATCACGGCAATTGGATCTCTATCTATCGACTACTTCTTCTTCTTCTTCCTTTTATCAGCGAGGTTATGATCCGAAAACAAGGGATCACAGCCCTCCCACTTCACCGCATTTCTACTGATCCGCCTGTGGGGTTCGCCTATTTGACCTCAGAAAATATCGGCAGGCGCGCCGATTTTGGATCACTCGGTTACTGAGGCCAATGAAATGCCGATGTCGTCGCATTTGTCTGATCCAGGCGTTTATAGGCCTGCCTTTCCTACATCGCGATGTCTTTGGAACGTGCATAGATATTGCCTTTTTAACAGGGTTCAAATGATCTCTTCTTTGAACGTGGCAATACCAGCTGAGCCGGTCGCGCTCTAATTTTTGTACGATGGTTTCCTTGATGTGAAAGCTTCCACGGATCTTCGAACTTCTTATTCGATCAAGCTTGGTCACTCTTGCTGTCATGCGAAGCATCTTCATCTCAGCTGCCGTTAATTTACTCTCATACTTTTTGTACACCGTCCAACATTGTGAACCGGATGTGAGCGCTGGACGTACAACTGCGGTGTAGAGCCTTCCTTTCAACTTAGGGGACATTTTTCTGTCACAGAAGATAGCGGAATTTTCTCGCCACTTCATCCACCCTCTCTATCTATCGACTACGTTTGTGGAAAAATCTTGGGCTACACAGATGTAAGATCTCGCTAGTGCAGGAATTAAAGCCACGAGACCATCATTTACGTCGTTATTTCGCTGAACGCCAGCTGACCCGTTGTTTTATCAAAAATTGTGCTCAACAATGTGACTCATTTCTTGTTAATAGGTTTCATTTGTAAGAAAAATCAACGCCTATCGAATGAGACTTATCTAGAAGGTACCCTACAGACCTCATTACAACTATAAAAATTCACCGTTTGGGGCGCTTTCCACGGTGCTGGCATCATTGGACCTTATTTTTTCAATAATGGTGCTAGAGCTCGCGTTACTGTCAATAGAGATCGTTACCGGATCATGTTCAGTTAATTCTTTTTTTTTAATTTGGATGACATTAATCCGGACGAGATGTAGTTTCAAAACACTGCGACCAAAACCATTGACTTATTGAAATCACAACTTGGCGATAAGTTGATCTCGAGAAATGGACCCTCCAAGATCGTTCGATTTGACACCTTTCGATTATTTCCTGTCGAAATGGTTAAAATCACTGGTTTTTGCTGATAAACCAGCAGAAATTGCCGCATTGAAACCAAACATTATTCGTGTTATTCATGGCATACGCTCACCATTCCCCGAAAAATTACCGTACATTGGCTGGATTGAATACGCGTCATGAACAACAGCCGCGGTGGTCTTATACCTTAAAACGTTGTCAGATATTAAGATTTTAAACAGATCTTTGGAATGAAAAAGGGAATTCGATCAAATGTTAATGTTTTATGTTATTTCTTATGTGTATGTATACCTAATTTGATAAATAGTTTCGAGTTCTTAAAATTGTAAGACACCATTTGACCGATATTAATGACTGACTCCGCAATTTAAAACCAACGATCACAAGACATTTTGCAAAATAGTTATTTTTTTTTTTTAAATACAGTAAAAACAATCTGCTCTCAATCGTACACCACGATTTTTAGAGTTATAATGATTAGGCTATAATTTTGGAGCTTAGGGTCACAAAAATATACAAAACTAACTAACCAATGCTCGCCTTGCTTCGCCCGCATTTAAGTTGAAAGTAAATACCGACTTACGGCAATCTAGTATGGTGGCCAGCTGTCAACAAATCCACCAACTTAAAGGCAATCACCAAAGTTCAAAGACTAGCGTGCATTGGCATCACCAGTGCAATGAGGACAACCCCAACCGCAGGACTCGAGGCTATCCTCAACCTGCTGCCGCTAGACATCTTTATACGAACATCAGCAGCCATTAATGCTATGAGAATAAGTCAATCAGCGAACTGGAAACCAAGCAGAACAGGTCACTCGATGATCCTACTCGGTTACTTTGGCCTCATGCCCGTAATGGATTACATGACGCCATATTTAGACTTTACAAGGCCTTTCTCTACCGCCTACCCTAGTAGGGAAGATTGGAAAAGCGGTCATATACCTAATGCCGAATCTATAGCCATCTACACGGATGGTTCAAAAATGAGCACTGGTGTAGGATCAGGTATATTCTCCGACCCTCTAGGTGTATCAATATCCATACGACTTCCAGACCACAGCAATGTTTTCCAAGCAGAGGTCTTAGCAGTGGCAACAGCCGCCCGTGAGTCTGCGATAAGGGCAATACCGCCAGAAGGTATCACCATCTTTATCGACAGCCAGGCAGCTATAAAAGGGATTACTGCTATAGAAATTAAATCGAAGCTTGTGAAGTGTTGTCGGGAAGAGCTCAGGGTTCTTGGAACACAGCACAAGGTATCGCTCTGTTGGGTCCCTGGACACGACGGTATCCCAGGCAATGAGAAAGCCGACGAGCTGGTGAGAATCGGCTCAGCAGCCCCAACAGAACAAGTTGACCCCCCTGTGTGTATCCCGCCTTACACACTCAAGCTCGCTGCAGGGAATAAAGCCACTGAGGAGGCAAACACAAGATGGAACTCCATGGAAACTTGCGCCATCACTAGGAAGCTATGGCCATCTTTCGACAAAGCAAAGACCGAGAGAATCATCCGTAAAGATTGGAAATCCCTTTCCACCCTCGTGGGCATCATCACGAGGCACAACACTCTGCGGTACCACTTGAAGAAACTACGCCTGACGGAGGAGGAACTCTGCAGAGGCTGTGGTGACGAGGAAGTTTTTGAGGACACAACCCACTTCCTGTGTCACTGCCCGAGTCTTCAACACTCCGGGAAAAAGTTCCTTGGTAAATTTTTCTTCCAGGATCTCGAGGAACTCTCCGGCGTTTTAACGGAAAAGATGTTGAACTTTATCAAATCATCAGGGTGGTTAGTATGCAGAAATGAAGTAAGTGACTGAGTTAGTAGCTTTTAGTTTCATTGGGTAAGGGATTACTTTTTCCCCCATGGGTACCACAATGGGTCAACGCTGACCTGAGTGTGGCAGAGAGCGTCGCTCCCTGCCAGCCCACATACCTAACCTAACCTACTTGTTGAAATACAATTGCCAACTGAATACAATACCGCAAATGTGTAAACTCAATTATAACTTCCCCCGTGGGAATCCCATCAGAGCATACGCAAAACCGTTTCCAACACAAAATGTATTTTAAATTCATTAAAACATTCTAAAATGTGGACAAATCCAACGATCAACATCTCATCTAACAAAATGGAAAAATATTGCAATAGTTCTATGTTTGCACATGCATATGCACGTACATATGTACCTACGCGTATATTCCCAAGTCTCTTAATTGCATAAAGTTTTGACAGCATATAGATATCTTAATTAATAAAATTTACATTATCCTAGATTTGGCACTGATAATGTTTTTTTTGTTTTTTAACTCTAGAAGAGATCACGCACTGAAGATCAAAACATAATCATAGGAAAGCGCGCCCATATACTCACATACACATACTATTGCAACGATAGCCACTGCTGCATGACTGCTGGCCGTGGTCTCCACTGATGGAAAATTGTGGGCGATGATTTGATTAATTGTTTTTAGCATTGCTCAGCTACTGGACAATGCAGAAGGATGTTTTATTAATTTTATAATTTTAAATTCGCCTATTTTTTATTTTTTTAATCCGGAGAGCCAGTACTGAGCTACGGCTGTGGAATCAATATTTACAGATGGAAAATTCGATCTCAACCCCCTTTATGCCACTTAGACCTTGAATTTCGGAAAATCGCTTCGTATCTCGCATCTAGGTAAAATAAGGAATAACTGTGCAAAATTTCAAGTACCTACATCTAGCAGTTTTCGAGAAACGGTGTTCACAAGGAAAATCGACTTTGCTTTCATAGTACTTAAGATAAAAAAAAATGCATGTATTTTGCATTAGGACGGAAAATAAGAACGGTATCTTGTTTTTTCTAAATAATATTTAAAAGGATGAGTTCTATCAAATAATAAAAAAAATCTACTCAGTTAAAGGATTTTATTGGAATGTATAACGTGAATATATTGACAACTCTGATGTACTCTGTTTTGCACGTTCTTGCCTTGTCCTGTTTTTAGTGTTATTCTGACAAATTTTTCGCAGCTGTTGGTATTACAATATTAGTTTTCAGTTATTCAGAACTCATAGTGTTATTTTAAGGTATTGTTTGAAAAAAGTATAGGACAAATATTTGTTTTAATACAGTCTTTAATATGACTATGGAAAAGTTACAGTAGACATTAAAAATAGCATTGTTTCGCTGTCTAACAATGGCTACAGCTCAAGAAAAATTGCCGAACTCAGAGAACAGTGCTTATGGTCCAGAAAAGTAAAATCTGTAGTCCTCCTAAAAATAGAGGTGGACGAACTCGGTTGCTAACGGATGGCGATGCTCGTGTCATTGAAGGTCATGCTTAGAGCGAATGAGGTAAAGGCACCAAAGGTTACTTCTAGGTCTATAAATAAAGACGTTAGTGAATTGGACGGCCAGGCGAGCTCTTAAACAAATCGGTCTTGTGTCGGCAATGAGGCAGAAAAACTCGGCATTTTCCGACAAAAATGTAAAAGCACGGTTAAAGTTCTGCAAAGACCACAAAAATTGGACAGTAAAAGACTGGAGGAGAATAATATGATCTAACGGGACAAAAATCAATTGCTATCAGTCAGATGGCAAGGAATACGTCTGGCACAGACCTAATGAACGTGTCCTTAAGCATCAGGTAAAGGAGAGAGTGAAGCCCGGTCGAGGTAGCCTAATGGTTTGGAGGTGTTTTACTTGGTGGCATGTTGCACCTCTGGTGAAATTCTCTAGTAAAATAAAAAAAGAAGATAATCTTCAAATACTCCAGACGAATTTGCCAGATTTTGTTAAGGAATGTGCATATCCCATGGCCCAGGATTCCTGACCAAACTATTCAGAAATTGGTAGATGGGTAAAAAGTGTAATAAGAAACAAGGGGTTATGGACAAAGTACTAAGAGTTACTTCTTATCAACAAGTATTAACCCTTCTATTACCTTAGGGTGTTTTTGTGACCCAAAATGACTTTTAAGTAGAAATATAGGTGTTTATAATTTTTTGGAATTTTTTCCTCCTTACTCAGTGTATGAATTCGTGTATATTTGAAGGAAAAATAATTGTTTATCCTGAAATTGTTTAGGTGAGACGCTACCGGTAGTTGTATACATGCGTTGCCTAACGGGTCATTACATGACCCATGCAAATTTTAAATGTGATTTGACATAAAATCAGTCTTGGTCACTAGGCGCCTTCGTAATGTTATGTACAGCACTTTCCTTTTTGGGGAGCGTATGACAAGTTTAGTGAATAAAAAAGTAAAAAAAAAAATGTGTGGAGGAAGAAGATTTGGAATTGATTTTCAATTTGACACCGTTGCAGTGAATTTATTTATTGCTGTTCTATTTTGTGCATATATGCCTCTGAACCGATCCATCGAGATATCTCATTTCCTTGCATTCGATGGCAGAGAACTTGGAAGGTCAGGGGCTCTTGGAGATAAACTTGCGCCTATTCTGGAATTGTATGAAAAATTTGTCATTCCATGTGTTTTATACGTTCCATGCGAAAATATTACTGTCGACGAACAACCGATTCCTTTTCGAGGTAGGTTCCCATTCAAAGTTTATATGCCAAGTAAGCCCGGAAAATACGGGATCAAAGCATGGTTCGAATGGGCTTTGTTTGAACTTCCAAGTTTACCTTAGGAAAGATTCAAGAAATCCACTTCCCGAAAGAAATCAAGCGAAATGGATGGTTTTAAATCTAGTGTCAACTTATCGTAGAAGAAACGTAACACGGTGTCTCCACGAGCCATGATTCATGCTTTGGCATATGCCAAGTCTTCAAAATGTCTTATGTAGACCGCATTATGTCCGCATGTTTGCATGCTCTGACATACATATATGTTTGGATTTATCGCTTGCCACTCATGTCTGCCATGAAGTTGGACATAAGCCGTCACTTTGAACTAAATTCAAGCATGGACAGGTGGAAAACGCAAGAATTTACACAGAATCTACGTTTTCCTTATTTTTTTTTCTTATTTTTCGTTGATTTACAGTTGTTCTAAAGCTTTGAGTGCAAAAATGAGCCATAGCTGCCTGTTATACGGCTCCATCTTCAATAAAATTTTCAGACATGAACTGCCTTCCCATTAGAATACGGCAGCTGCTTGGACATTGCCTGACAGATGTCCGAGCATGAATCATGGCTCGCGGAGACGCCGTGTAACGACAGATAATCTTTTTACAACCTATAAGATGGCAATGGAGTAACTGAAAATTAAACCTACTCTTGTTTACACAGTGCTAAAGAATAAAAGATTCTTGCGAGCTTGGACTACGATTATAGGGCTCTACAAGCTTCCAGTGCTACCTAGCACTTTTTTTTTTAGTGAAAATGTGATAATTGTGCAATATGTTCCAAAACAACATAAGCTGGTACACTTTTAAGCACTTTGCACCATGATTATATTGTTTTAGAGAAACATACGAATAAGCCTCCAGGAATTTTTAAATTCTACAGCTTTACAAAAGGTGGGGTTTTCCACGCTTGAACACTTAGTGAGAACAAACACCTGTAAACGTCAAACGAACCATTTGCCATTGGCTTTGATAAGTTATTTCATTGACATCTCTGCGTTGAACGCATTATGTCTTATGGACAGAGGTTTATGGGGATGGAACATTACAAAATAACACAAAATTGCTTGTTTTTGCTCAAGCTCGCCTTGTTCGACAAAATATTAATCGACGGAGTTCTCTACCTAAAGCACCATCTCTTACTTCCATTGTAAAAAATGTATGAAGAAACTGCATAATCTACCTAATCGTTTGACATTACAAAGAAAATAAAAAAATTCAAGCAAAAGCGCTGCAGAAAGATGATCGGAAGACAGTTAACTCCTGTTCTGTCTGTAATACGTCAGTTCGATTAAGAACGTATGTAATCTATATCGTTTTTTTTTTTAATCTATATAGTTTTCTATGGTATTAAAACAAAAGGGGTCATTTTATGACCCGAAAGGTAATAAGTGTAACTTTTTTTTAAGGTAACAGAAGGGTTAAAACGTGCAATTGTGAATACATTTTACTATGAACTATTCTTTATATTTAATTTGTTATCTTTGTGGAAATCAAATTCTTTTTTTTACCTTAAAACTTAATTGTTAAAGCATTCTAAACAAATAAAATTAATAGAATTAAAATAGTGCACTACTGACTTATAATTTAGGTAATAGCTTTAGTTTTACATTTTTAGTATTCAGTTTTGCTCGCCACTATTTAAGATTTTTATATTCGTATTTCACTATTTTCTATGAAATTGAATGTAGCGATCTTAATGATTGACAGCGAAATTGATTTTTATTTAAAACTAGCCGTCCCGGGCAGACGTTGTCCTGCCACAGACCGTCCTCTACTCAAACCGCATTTTATCTTTTGTTGCTGTTGTCGGATATGTTATGCATTTGTACGATAGAAAATAAATAAAAATCCGACCGGCACTGTTCTATACATTTTTGATCTCATTTTTTATTCATCTCATATTCAAGTGTAATTATTAAATTGAAAATTCTTAATTGATAATGGATAAAAATGAAATGCTATAAATGAGGTAAATAAAGGTTGATTTTTAAGTTTAAACAATGTTATTGTTTTAAATCATAATAATAAATTTAAATTTAAAGTAGTCTGATTTTGTGAACAATTTTTTTTGTCAATCCGTCTTTTGCCAATATGAATAGATTAGATAGTTTACCCACACGTGTGTATGCAATGTATAATTTGGATTGTCTGCACTTGTGATTTGTTGATCGTCATTGCAAATGCCAAACGAATCGGAAATTGAAGCCGTTTGAATCGGATTGAAGTCTCCACCGATATCATTGGGACCCGTAGCAGCAGAACGATTTCTCCTTTAAACTTTCTGTTCAAAATGGTTGTTTCAATAACATTTCCTGTGATCCGTTTGATGACCAAACGTGTGCCATTGCATAATATTGGTGGGTTTAAATTACGATGCAGAATTATCGGCGAACCATTCTTCAATCGATTGGCATTCCTGGCATATCTAGTGAATTTAACAATTCAGTTGGATAATTTACTGCTTCGCTTTCATCAACAACAGTGTCGATTGATTTGAAAGACATCAGTACAACGTTAACGTTGTTTATGTTTGTATATCCGTGGCACACTTAAGAAAAATTGTAGGATCAGGGAAACGTTTAAATCAGCACAGAAAATAAAACAATGTTTAAGTGTGGTATATTCTCTAGATGGATAATAGATTTGTTTACACCGCCATTTCTTGAAAGCTTACACAACTTGAATTATGCAACTTAAACAAAATGAATTATAACCCTTTTTTCCGATAAAAAATCCTTGAAATCGCATTAAAAAATATTGAAGGGTGGGGGTTTAGGAAAGTTAAAATTTGTGGTTGTATGTATTTTTTTATATTGAGAAATCTGAAAAAAATAAAAAAAAAAATGTCGTTGAAAATTGTTGGATCTCGACAACAGCACCACCTATCGGGTCCAAGGCAATACTATCTTTCAAGCTGGAACCAACCATACACATTCACAAAATTTCATTGAAATCGGTTGAGTGGTTTCGGAGATTAGCGTGTACGAACACAGTAACACGTGATTTTTATATATTAAGAAGGTGTATATATGTATCGCTATTTTGAAAGGGAAATAAAAAAATGATTTATTGGTCTTTTAATGATTTTATCTACTCAGGAGAAACATACTGCTATTGCTTTATTGGCAGAACTGCATTGAAAAATTACCCTTAGAAACCGCTGCTACTTCGGTTTAGCAAACAACTGCATTTCCTTTTTGCTGTTATTATTTCTCTTTGCTGCAAACTATCAAAACTAATACACCCCATGGGATAGAGTGTAAATAGCAGACGAATAAACACAACGGACAACTTTGAGCAGTGCGAGACAAAAGATTTCATTTCTCACGGTTTGTCAAAAGGAAAGGATAATTATTCTTGATTTTGTACCAGTAGCAAAACAAAAAAAGGATGCAAATGAACTAGCACAAAGGACTTCATTAAATTCAATTCCCGTACAAAAAAAGGACATTCCTTCTCATTTCTGTTGCAGGAGATTTCCTTCTTTACAAAGACGGAAGGAAGACTTGTTATTATAAGCTTGAATTCTGAAAATTCTTCCCTTGTGCATGTTCTCAGGCAAATGGCATCTAGGTGCGCATAGTTTTCCTTTTTCTATGTCCTTGTTCATTGTACTTGAGCTTTACGCTATTTCCTTTGGTGTTTCGCTTATTTGAGATTGCATGCATAAAAGCGGTGTAAAATGAAGTAAATAAACATCGGAACACAAAAGACTGAATAGGAAAAAAATTATTTTGGAGAAAGAAAAAATGTCACTGTGGAGTAAATAAATGAAATGTTTGCGTTACTGTTGCACTTCTACCGCGAAAAGTGTTGGGTAATATTGAAAAGCGGGATGGTTTCGCCGTAAAGATGTCAAGTATTCAGTTAAAAATTCCTGAGCAAGACTTTTCATTGTAAAGACATTTACTTTGTCTTCTCCCAATTTCATTTTATTGGTACATATATGATAAAAACCTATTCTTCGGTTAAGGATTTTTTTTTCAAAACATATAAACACAGTGAATGCAGTTTTAGTCTGTAAAATGAAGAAAATAAAAATCTTAGAATTTATTACAAAATATCTTTGTGTGATTGTTTATTTTGACGCAACATAACCAGTATCTGATAGAATTACGTCGATGAGGACTCAATGCTAGCAGCTCCCAAACTCCAACCATATGACAGTTCTTTAAAAACAAAGTTATACGCTATAACAAGTAGTCGCCATCACTTGCTTTCGTCCATTAGCTATTAACGGCATTAATTAATGATATAATATGCACCGTGTTAAGCCTTATAAATCTCCAGGACCAGACAACATCATCGCAGCTTGGTACAACGTGCTCTAACAAGAATCTCGCGCTGGATTAAGGTAATTTACCTCAGCTGCTTAAAGCTTGGTTACGTACTGAAATTCTGGAGAGAAATAAGAGTGGTTGTCATCCCTAAGGCGGAGAAACCAACTCACTCCACCGCAAAAGAGTTCAGACCAATCAGACTCTCCTCGTTTCTTCTGAAAACACTGGAGAGATTGGTTGGTCTACACCTGAAAAACTTTCTTAACAAACACAACTTATGTAGCAATCAACACGCCTACATAAAAGGCAAGTCGGTAGAAACTGCACTACATGGTGTTGTCTCATTCATAGAGATAAACCATCACTTTTAAGAATATACTCTGGCCGCATTTTTAGACAACGAAGGGGCGTTCAACAACGTAAATACGACATCGACAAATGCAGCACTAGATGAACTAGGAGTAAAAACAGAAATAATCAGCTGGATAGACGAAACGCTTAAAAGCAGAATAATCAACTCCGAATAAGGTGAAAGTATTGTAAAGAAAGCAGTAACAAGAGAAACCCGCAAGGAGGAGTTTTGTTTTTTTTTTTTTCGGTATAGGAAACGCTCGACTGGAGCACTCAGACGCAACTGGTCTATTGTACTGCCAGAGACCAAACCCTGATTTACCCATTTTATTGGAATTTCCTTGACTTTCTAAGAAAGCTAAGCAAGCACTTCAGTGATGAGGAGCTTACAGTACCTGCTCTCACCACACCCGCACCGAAGATCTGTCACCTGATACGAGCAAAGGCCGGACACTCACAGAGATAATGTTCCACGGTGTCATCGCTCTCTCTATAAGCGTCGCAGATTGTAGTGTCATTTAAGCCCAACACGTTGAGGTGCTTCGCAAAAGGAAACTGGCCTGTCAAGACGCCGATAAGTTGTCTACAGTCTTTTCTGCTGAAAGACAGCAAGAATGCCGCTGATTTCTTACAGACGTCCGGGAGCATGCGTTTATCCAACCTGCATCCTGGAGAGTCATGCCACACACAATTGTGCTCATGAGAGACCCAATCTTCAATGGAAGCCCTAACCAAGGACGCAGGGAGACCCAACGCGGGTTCGGGACCTGAGAAAGCCTCCTCTGTGCTTTGTCTAGCAATCTCATCAGAGACCTCGTTTCCCAAGATCCCAGTGTGACCTGAGACCCAGATAAGAGACACAGAATTCAGCCCTGCGACCGAGCAAAGAGTTTTTGGTTTCACGAACTATTTTGGAAGTGGTTAAAGGGTTAAGCAATGCCTTAAGCGCAGCCTGACTGTCACTATAGACACAAATGCTACGTCCCTTCCACCTGTTCTTCACAACATAGTTTATGGCCATTAGGATTGCATAAGTTTTCGCTTGGAAAACAGACGCATATTTGCCTAACGAAAAGTGATGTCTAATGTTGTAGACTTCCACGAAGACACCAGCGGCAGACCCTTGACTGGTTTTGGAACCATCCGTGAAAATACGACTACATTCCATTCCCGGCTCAGACTCTGACCGAAACCAGTCCTGGACATAAGGAAAGTCGACTCTGAATTTGCGCATTAGCTGGAGTTCTGGTGTCATTGCATCAGACGGCATATCCATTAAACAGGAGTCGTAAAATAAGTGTCGCGCAAGTTCACCAAAATTCCAGTGTGTAATATACCAAAATCCGCCCTGCCTAAGACGATGGATGGCTTTGATAGTGCAACCCATGATATAAGTATCGAGGGGAGGTAGGTTTAGCAAAGCGTCTAGAACAGAGCCAGGCGTACTCGGAAAAGCTCCCGTGCAGCCGAGGCAAGCCGTTTTTTGGAGTTTCGCGCAAAAGGTAACCATATATTTACGCGAGAACCCCTTTCACCAAACAACCGACGCATATGCGAGGAATGGTTTTATCATAGCCGTGTAGATCCAGAGAACTTTATTCAGCGACAAGCCCCAAGTCTTGGCAAAAGCACCCTTACACTGCCAGAAGACTGAGAGCGCCTTGGATGCTTTCGACTCGACGTGCTTAGACCAATGAAGTTTCTTACCTAAAATCACGCTCAGATATTTGACTTCAATAGAAATGCGAATGGTGACGCCTTTTAGCACTGGCTAAGTCAGACCCGTCAAAATCCTCCTTCTCGTAAAAAGAACAACCTCTGTTTTAAGAGGATTCACTGAAAGCCCACTCCTAGTACACCATTCATCGATCATATCCAGCGCCGTCTGCACATTAGCACAGACCGTCGCCAGGCATGGCCCAACAGAAAGTACAGCGACATCATCCGCTTATGCCTGAGTGTAGACGTTAGAACTATTTAGAGTATTCAACAGAGAGTCAACCACCATGCACCCTAACAATGGAGATAGAACACCACCTTGCGGACAACCTCTATTTACCTCTGTCATAACATATCGGCCACAATCCGCATCTACTACCAAAGTTCTATTCATTAGCATTGCCTTAATCCACAACACTAATGTTTCATCTACCCCGTCTTGTCTGGCCGAGTCGCACATGCAGTCAAAAGTCGCATTGTCAAAAGCACCCTCAATGTCGATGAAGATACCCATCGCGTATTCAATCCTGGCCAGGGCCAGTAGATTTTGAAGTGTGGTCTCACAGGATTTCCCACGCTGATAGGCATGTTGCATCTCCGATAGTGGATGCAGTTTCAAAGCAACTTTGCGCACGTGAAATTCTACCAGTCTCTCCATACTTTTTAGTAAGAAGGATGTCAAACTTATAAAGGAGGAGTAGTTTCTCCTTTGCTCTGGCTCCTAGTTCTCAACAAAATTCTGAAGATTCACAAAACCAAAGGAATAAAAACAGTTGCATATGCAGAGGATAGAGTAATCATTATCAGTGGGAAATACTTGCCTACAATCAGTAACCTCATGGGATCTAAAAGAATTGTCCTCCTGAGCAGAACAGAACGGCCTGTGTATAAATCCGACAAAGAGTGTACTGTTTCTGTTTACTAAACGAAGGAAAGTAGAAGAATTTGACCACCCAAAATTGAATGGAACACCTCTTCAAGACTCTCCAACAGCAAAACATCTCGGAACTATCTTGGATTTGAAGCTTACCTTGAAGAAGAACACAGAAGAAAGAATTTTTTTTTTTTTTTTTTGGTTGCGCCTGGAGGTGCAGGAATCTTCAAAAGATACCAATGGTCCGTACCATTGGTTATGCCCGATTCATATATCTGACAATGCCATCAGTGCTAGTCAGTACATGCCTACGGGCTAAACCTCACCCCCTCAGAGAGGCACTATGAGAACCGGCTGCGCGTACTCATAGTAGTAGGAAATTCGTTCCTCTCATATTTGCATTTTTTGTGATGACTACGACTAAGTTGCCTTAACGAGTAGTTTACGCTTCTGTAGTGTTAATCGCGTTAGGTAGGTAGCTTTCCAGTGAAGGCACCTACTAATACCGTCATTACATGCGGTTTTTCCTTACGGCGCTAGGTCGAAAGGTCTTGTTCTTTGTAGTCGGCGCTCAAGGTTTGTCACGTCCATAGTACGGATTATTTCATTATTGCAATGAACATGAAGACGGGTACGAAGTTTGCGAGCAAAGTTTGTTACTTCGTCCCTCACGGTAGCAATTCCTAGATCTCTGTGAATATCACTATTCCTTATATACCAAGGAGCATTCACGATTGCTCTTAGCATTTTATTTTGAAATGCTTGCAGTAGAGCCATATTGCTTGGTTTGGTACAACCCCAAAGTTGTATACCATATGTCCAAGACGGTTTTAGCACTTGCTTATACAGAAGCAGTTTGTCGTATACGCTTAACTTCGAGTATCTTCCGAGTAGCCAATACATTTCTCTAAATCTGATTTCGAGCTCTTCGCGCTTCTTTTTAACGTGTGGTTTCCACTTAAGTTTTGCGTCTAGGGTCATTCCTAAATATTTTGCCTCGTTTGCGTAAGGTATTTGTACCGAGTTAATGGATATAGGTACGTTGTTTATCTTTCTTAACGTAAAATTGACATGCGTTGATTTTGTCTCATTGAGGACTATTCGCCAGGCTTTTGTCCATTCGCATACACTGTTCAAAGCTCGTTGGAGTTTTCCCGTTGATGATTCGACTGACTCATCCGTTACGAGGATAGCCGTGTCGTCTGCGAACGTTGCTACAACGGTCCCTTCATCTTGTGGTATATCTCTTGTGTAGAGCAAGAACAGGATTGGACCGAGAACACTTCCTTGTGGAACACCGGCGTAGATATCTTTGAAATCCGAATATTCACTCCCGTGTCTAACACGGAAAAGTCTGTTTTCAAGATAAGATTCCAATATTCTGTACAACTTTTCCGGTAAGATTACCCGCTTATACCTTAGGCCTTCGTGCCATATCTTGTCGAAGGCTTGCGATACGTCGAGAAAAGCGCTAGAGCATATTTTTTTCCCTTCTAGAGCTTTTTCAATCTCGTTCGTTATTCGATACACCTGATCGATTGTGGAATGTTTGACCCGAAACCCGAATTGATGATCCGGGATCAAGTGTCTTTCTTCAATTACTGGTTGCAATCGTTTCAGCAGAAGTTTCTCGAAGACCTTAGATATTATTGGCAGAAGTGAAATGGGTCTATATGATTTCTTGTCATTTGCACATTTCCCCGGTTTCGGAACCATAATAACTTCGGCGACTTTCCATTGCCTTGGAACATATAATAGTCTTAAGGAAGCATTTATAATGTAGAGCAACTTAACCAGCACTTTTTTCGGTAGCTCTTTCAAAATTTCGCCAGTGATTAAATCATATCCCGGAGCCTTGTTATTTTTCAATTTTTGTATTGTCATTCGAAGTTCGGACAGGGATACGGTTTTTACTCTAAAGTTGTAGGGTGCCATATTAACATTCGGATCTTCGATCAACGGTTGTCCATCGAACGGCTTGAACGTTTCCTCTAAGTGATCGGCAAATAATTCTGCTTTCTCTTTATCTTCTTTTGCCCATTCCCCGTTAGCTTTCCTAATTGACGGCGAGTGCATTACAGGTTTCCTTATGGACTTCAAGGCTTTCCATAGAGAGTAGTTTGAATACTTATCAGCGGTCAGACCCTCGAGGTAAGTAGAAGTCTCGTGATTTTTTAGGTCCTGCAGCACTTTTTTAAGCTTGTTACAAAGATGGTTCAGATAAGTTTTATCCGGTGGCGCGCGGGATTGTTGCCATCTCTTGCGCGCTCTCCTCTTTTCTCGTATGAGGTCTTCGATTTCAGGCTGGTATTTGACTTTATTGTTCCGCGCTTCTGTCTTTCGCAAAGGAGTGTTTTTCCACGCTGAGCTCTGAATGGCTTCGACGAGTTTGTCGATTTCTTCTTCTATTTCGAACGGTGTCTTTAGCGGTACATTTAAAGCAACATTTTCCTTGCAGTCTCTTCTCAGAGCGTCCCAGTTAGTTTTGTTACTAGTTAACCTGGGCGGTCCTTCTTTTTTTACTAGACTTCCACCTATTTTCAGAGTGACTGCCGAGTGATCTGAGCATAGATCATAGCATTCTTCGATTTCCGTCAAATTTTTAGTTAACCCTTTTGCGATAAAGAAGTCGACGAGGTCAGGGATTTTATTTTTGTCAGTTGGCCAATAAGTTGGCTTCCCTGTTCACCCCACGTTTCATGCTGGCTTTGTACAATAATCTGCCTTTTGTCGAATTGCATCTTGATCCCCAGAAAGTGTGTTTCGCATTAAAGTCACCACCTAAGACAAAATTAGGTCCGAGTGAGTCAAAGAGACGAACGAGGTCGTCTTCTACTAGCTTATATCCCGGAGGGAAGTAACTAGATCCGATGTTGTAGTCTAAGTGGTTTATTTTTACGGAGACTGAGCTTATTTGCATAGAATCAAATTCTATTTCTATGTTTTCGGAGTGCTTAATACAGTCTTCTTTGATGTAAAGAGAGGACCCGCCTCTCGCATTTTCCGAAGGATGATTCGCATGGTAATCGCTGTAGCCTTTTATTTTGGGTCTAAGTCCCTTTTTTAAGTGCGTTTCCGATACCAAACATATGTCAATGTTATTTTTCCGTAGAAACACTTCTAACTCGTCGATTTTTTTCAGAAGGCCGTTTGCGTTCCACGTTAGTATCTTAAGTAGCTGTTTCATATTCATGTTTTTTGATTGTCTTGCGAGGTTTGAACTCGAGCTTGCTCAATTTGTCAAGTATAATTTTATTAACTTTGGTTTGCTCCTCAAATTTTTCCAATATAATGGTAAATATTTGGCTAATCGGATCTGTTGTAGCTGATCTTAATTTGTTTTCGTTTGACGCGACTTGCGCGTACGATCTCGCGTCAACCTGTGGCGGTTTTTCCGCTGCACTTGGACCAGCGACGTTCTCTTGCGCAATTTTTTTATTTCCCTTTATCGGTCGCTTCGTTTTGACTGGCTTAGCGGTCTTGGGCTTATCGGTTTTACGATCTCTTAAGCTTGGGTTCGGGTATATCGGTTTCTTGAGAGTATCGCGCCTTTTTTGAAGCTCCTTTGCTACTTCACAACCTCGATAGTTTGCTGGGTGCTTGCCTTTACAGTTTATGCAGGTCGCCGGAGCCTGCTTATTTAAGTCACACCTTTCTGATAAGTGGTTCCCGGCACATTTTACACATTTCGGTTCTTTTGGCAATACGACTGGGTGTGATTGAAACCTTGACAGCGTTTGCACTGAGGTATCGATCGTGTATTCGTACGCATAGGCTCGATTTTAACTACGATATTCAAAATACTTTTTACGTTATAAATATCGTCTATATTTTCGCTTCTATCGAAGGTTAGCATAAAGAGCGGAAGTCCATGCTTGACCAAGATTTCATTGCCTTGTTCCGTTTTCAGAAGAAAGAATAAAGAAAGCACTATGCGCATTCTACGTTTGTTAGAAAACCTTTATTAAACTATGGGGTCTGTGTCCGTCCATAATCTACTAGATGTATACAACAATTGTCAGACCTATATTCACCTACGATATTATTGTATCTAATAAGCATAACTAAACAGGCTTGGATGTGATGCTAAGTAAGAGTATCTTCCAAGCCAAAGTCTTCGCTATTGAAAGAGCAGCACAGACCATTCACAAAAAGAAACTGAATCCTTCCAAGATTACTATCTTCGTGGATAGTCAAGCTGCAATCACAGCACTAGACAGTGAGGTTAGATCGAAAGCAGTTTCCAGATGCCAAAATTCACTGAACAATATATGCAACTCTCTGCTGGGTTCCCTGATACAGCAATCTTCTTCTTCCTTTTTCAGCGAGGTTATGATCCGAAAATAAGGGATCACAACGCTCCCACTTTATCGCACTTCTACTGATCCGCCTGTGGGGTTCGCCTATTTGACCACAGAAAATATCGGCAGGTCTGCCGATTTTGGATCACCGATGGCGTCGCATTTATCTGATCCAGGCGTTTATAAGCCTGCCTTGCCTACACCGCCATGTTTTTGGAACACGCATTGATATTGCCTCTTTAACAGGGTTCAAATGATCTTTTCTTTGAACGTGGCAATACCAGCTGACCCGGTCGCGCTCTATTTTCGTACGATGGTTTCCTTGATGTGAAAGCTTCCACGGATCTTCGAACTTCTTATTCGATCAAGCTTTGTCACTCCTGCTGTCATGCGAATCATCTTCATCTCAGCCGGCGTTAATTTACTCTCATACTTTTTGTACATCGTCCAACATTGTGAACCGCATGTGAGCGCTGGACGCACAACTGCGGTGTAGAGCCTTCCCTTCAACTTAGGTGGCATTTTTCTATCACAGAAGATAGCGGTATTTTCTCGCCACTTCATCCGCCCTACGCTTACGCGATGATTGATGTCGTCATCACAGGTTGCTTTGCTATTGATAATAGATCCCAGATATTTGAACTTTTCGCACCTGGGAGCACCGTTCCATTCAAAAAAATGTCTGGAATAGGCCTGAGTGGATCAGAGAACGGGCAGCATAAGTACTCTGTCTTTTTTGAACTAATGCGATACCCATTTCTCTCTAGAACGTCCACCCACACATCAAGTGCTCATTGCAGGGATGTAGGATCCTCACTTATGATGGCTCCATCGTCAGCAAAGAATAACTGATGTACCTTAGGGTCCACCACTTTACATTGAAGCAGATAATCAAGGACTGTAATAAAGAGCAAAGAATTAATGTTCTGTCGGAGGATCAAGTTTCTATGTTTCTTAATGGACCAAACGTATTTAAGCTGTCCCAGTACTGCAAAATTGCTTTAAATTATCGTGAAAGGATCATTAATGAAGGTTTCTAAAATCGCTTAAAATAAAAGAAATATACAAATATACATACCTACATATTTTAGTCAATTTTTAATTTTGAGTTTATTTAATGTTGTCAATCAGACAGACCGCAAAGCCATGTTTAATGATTTTTTGTTTTTTGTTGTTAAAGAGCAAAGGACTTAGAATGCTTCCCTGGTGCACCCGGACTTTGATTGGGAATTCTTCGGTTACTCCAGCGGGGCATCTTACTCTTGTCCTTGCTCCTCCGTACATGTCCATGATCATCTGTACGTACATAGGTTTCGAGAACCCCTCGATGTCTTAGCGCCACTCATATCAGATCTCGTGGTTGTCTGTCAAATGAATTGCAATATACTGTAATATTCTTGCTGGGGTTCATTTAAATAAAGCCGTCTTTTGTGTATTTTAATCGTTTATTTATTATCAAACACTAACTTTACTTCAACTCAGTATTCAATCACTTTATTTTAAATGTCGCTACAGATTTACTTTCAATACGTCGCTTGTTTTCACCACTGGTCGAATCTCCCTCTTGTAATCGCTGTATGCACTTATAACCAACTGTGTCGACGTTGGTTGTGGTATGGGTATTTATCGGAAATTGTAAGGGGTTCTAGAACATGCTAGATGTTTCTTCGGGTGAATTGAGGATCATGGAATATTGGGATATTGTGTGGAACAATTGTGGAACGTAAGCACACCAGGTTGGAACGTAAGCACATCAGGTTGGAATATTTACTACTAGTAGGCAATAGATGTCGTTGCACAGTTTGAGATACAGTGTTTTAGTTTTTGGTACACAAACCATCCTGTAGTCAATGCTACACTGCCCCCCTCTTAAATTTGTTCGTCCCGAACAAGATCATCTGGATTACTGCCATGGTAACGATGAAGACGATCCAGGTGGACAATTTTCATCTTGCCTCTTACTCCACGCTGGATCCGGAAGACGACGTCATTGATGCATGTGACCACTTTATAAGGGCCCTCCCAGTCTTGCTGCAGCTTGGGTGACCTCCCCTTTTGCCGGTGTGGGTTGTACAGCCATACTAGGTCTCCCTCGTGGAAGCTAGATGTTGTTGCCTTTGTGTCGTACCTGGTTTTCATGCGGTCACTCGCTATCCTTATCCTCGTCCTGGTCCTCTGATGTATGTCTCGGATCCTTTCCCTGAGGTCTGCCACGTAGTCCTCTTCACTCTTGGGCTCATCGTTAGGGGATCCAAACTTCACCTCACTAGGTAGCCGAACTGCTCGACCAAACAAGACTTCGGATGGAGTATGTCCAGTAGTACTGTGCAATGCATTTCGGTAGGCCATCAAGAAGAGAGGAATTTGTCGATCCCAATCGCGCTGGTGGTCTTCTACGACCTTGGAGAGATATTCGTTTAAGGTTCTGTTGAAGCGCTCTACCATCCCGTCGGATTGTGGATGAAGCGGGGTAGTTCTCGTCTTTTTGATTCCTAGTTGTTGACATACCTCTTGGAATATCCTCGATTCAAAGTTTCGTCCCTGGTCAGAATGCAGTTCCATGGGCACGCCAAACCTGCTCACCCAGTTGTTGACGATCTGTTCCACGATGGTCTTCGCTTCCTGGTTAGTGATGGCGAACGCTTCCGGCCATTTGCTGAAGAATTCCATGACGACTAGGATGTAACGGTTACCATTGTCGGTTTCTGGAAATGGACCAGCGATGTTAGCGGCAATCCGTTCAAAGGGTGCGCCAACGTTGTACTGGTGCATCTTGCCTCGCGTCTTCGTTCTGGGTCCCTTGCTGGCGGCACACACGACGCATTTTCGGCACCAACTCTCTACATCTTCCCTTGCGCTGAGCCAATAGAAACATTCTCGCACCTTCTTCAGCGTCTTGTTTGCACCCAAATGACCTCCGGATGCTCCATCATGCATCTCCCGTAGCACCTCGCGTACTTTTGATCGCGGTAAGACAAGCTGCATTACGAAATCTTTCCCGTCTGGCCTTTCCCATTTCCTTTTCAGTACACCATCTTGCACATGAAGAGAGTCCCACTGAGCCCAGTATGCCTTGAGAGTGGGGCTCCTGTCCGAGATATCTTTTCCATTTGGCTTTTCCATAAACTCCTTCCATGCTAATATCGGCTCAATGTCTGAGTCTTCTTTTTGAGCGTTGCGGATTTCTTCTGCACTCCAACCGGCGATAGGCTCAGCTCCTACCCTTTGGATGGAAAGAAGGTTCTTCTCTTCCTGTCGCACACAATGCTTGCAGTCGATCTCGCATGGTTGCCGGGATAAGGCATCTGCATTAGAATGGAGTTTGGTTTGGGGAACCTGGATGGTGGTATTGGGGGCGTCGACTCCGACATCCGACTTCCGCCCCGCGAAACTGGTTCTTGAGCGGTCTCCCCACTCCTGGTTTCGGGAAGCCTGACCAAGAAGATGGATGTTATACCTGTTGGATGGTATTTCATTACGTCGCCAATTACCATAGTGTGGATAGTTTCCGTGGCTGGGTAGAATTCTACATTGCCGTTGTAGGTGCCCTCTTTTGTTGCAGTTCCAGCAACGAATTTGTCCTCGGCGAGCGCTGTTTCGGACTTCGATGTCCATCCTCTGGCAAGAGCATTCGACGGCGGCTACTTCCCTTACACGGTGGATTCCCTGACACGCCTGGTCTGCCGCCTCCATCATCAGAGCAAACGCCAAAGCTTCGGCTAGCGTTTTCTTTCCAGCCATTCTTACTGCCATTTGTAGTTTAGTATCAGCTATGGCATGGGTAAACGCTTCGGTTGCCATCTCGTTAATGATCTCCTCCCCGGCGTTTGGATAGGACAAATGTGCCAGTCGCTCGATATCCGCTTGCAACTGCTGGAGCGTCTCACCCTTCATCTGGGACCTTCTGCGCAACTGGACCCTATATACTTGCTGCATGTGGTCGTCCCCAAATCGCATCGCAATGGCTTTCACCAGACTGTCGTAGTTGCGTTGTTTGTCCTCGGGAATAGTTTGTAGTAGCTCTGCAGCTGATCCTCTAAGCGCAAGCGTGAGGGCAATGGATCTCTCTTCATCGTCCCAGTTGTTCATCATTGCCGCAGCTTCGAACTGTCTCTTATATATCGCCCATGATGTCTGTCCGTCGAAGACGGGAGGCTGCATCTCTTTCCTTCTCGGGCAGTCGGTTGAATACTCCCGAACTTTCTGTTTCTTCACGTATTCGAGTTCCTTTGCCAAATTCTCGAATCTTCCTTCAACAGTCTCGATTTTTGTTTGAACATTCTCGAATTTTGTTTTAAATGTTTCAATTTTGGTCTCTACATTTCCAATTTTCTCGTCGATTGTCCCGAATCTTGTTTCCAAACTTCTATTTTGTTCATCAAATTTGCTTTCGAGAACACTCCTTTGATCGAGTAGCTGTTGCTCTAGAGAATTCTTTTGTTCATCGAGCTTGGCGTCTAGAGAATTCTTTTGTTCATGGAACTTTTTCTTTTGCTCGTCTAAAGAATTGCCTAGCTTCTCGAATTTTTCATTTTGAGAATTCTTTTGCTCATCGAAAGAATTGTGTAGCTTCTCGAATCGTTTATTTATTATCAAACACTAACTTTACTTCAACTCAGTATTCAATCACTTTATTTTAAATGTCGCTACAGATTTACTTTCAATACGTCGCTTGTTTTCACCACTGGTCGAATCTCCCTCTTGTAATCGCTGTATGCACTTATAACCAACTGTGTCGACGTTGGTTGTGGTATGGGTATTTATAGGAAATTGTAAGGGGTTCTAGAACATGCTAGATGTTTCTTCGGGTGAATTGAGGATCATGGAATATTGGGATATTGTGTGGAACAATTGTGGAACGTAAGCACACCAGGTTGGAACGTAAGCACATCGGGTTGGAATATTTACTACTAGTAGGCAATAGATGTCGTTGCACAGTTTGAGATACAGTGTTTTAGTTTTTGGTACACAAACCATCCTGTAGTCAATGCTACAATACTATTCGCTGTTTTCTCATATCATGTTAAATTCCCCTTAAATCCCTGAAGTACTTGACATCTACGAATCAGAAAGACGGACTACTGTCACCAATAATAGCTGAGAGAAATTGACTTCCATACAAATCGACAACAAATGATGCGCAGCCACTCCAACGACAGGCTGGAATACCTCCTAGGGAGGCATCCCTATAATGCAAGTAATTAGGCACAAGATTGTACGACTAACGTTGGCAAGTGAGAGAAAATTGGAATAGTGGTGTGAAACTCAGGTGTTATTAGGTTTCAGCAAGGAGGGCGTCCAAATAACTGAAGACAATTGTTTTGTTACTTTGACGTTGCTTTATGATTCACAGTATACTTTCCCCATACACCTGATATCATCCACATCAATCATCAACCATACTACGTCAAACACACAATTTAAAAAAAAATCGGGAAACCTATTTTCTATTAACTTTAATTGACTTCCAATTTCTTATCAGCCAGAAAGGGATCAAAACTCATTTAATGTACTTTCCTTCACTTCTTCTTTCTATCCCCTTCAGGACTTTAATGTCAGGATTGCAATAACGATATAAATATAACTAAATATGCACTTCAAAGGATAATTTGAAAATGAACACTCTACTTCACTCTAGTCAAACTTCTCCATTATCCAAGGACAATCTTTGAGATTGTGGTAACGCAGCAACTAAAAGCCAAAAGGACACACATACACACACTAATGCAAACCTTCGACGACCATCATCTTCTAAAGATTCGTCTGAGAGATACGAAACCGTGTGTAGATATGAATGTACGCGATGCACAACAGTTTTGGCGGCGTACGAGCAATATCTATATGTAAATAGCAATAAGCTCAAGCAAATCATATCCTTACGATACGTGCTCATAGCAGCGTACTGCACAGAGTTTCACTTGGTCCACGCGTCCCGCTTTTCTGACTGCACGATGCACGCCGCATCATTAGCAGAAGACAAGGTAATCTCCATATCTAAGTGACGTTTGAAAAGTGGATCGTCGGGAATTACGAAAGTCGTTTTCTGAAATCTAAATTTGGCTCGTCAAGGAGCGAGAAGTGTACTCCCTACCAACGGATCTCAGCAGCATATGACTAGCTCTTTTCAGGCGTTAGTAGGGGTGAAACGTCCTTCATATCGCTTCAGTGTTGAGCCGTGTAGTCGCTCTCGTCACAGTTGTGCATTTCTGTGAACACAATACCCGGTTCTTACCCATTTCATTTGTATATACTCGTATGTGCATAATTATGAAGGGTTTTCTTTTGTTCGAAGAATGCAGCATACATAAATGTACATACATATGTACGACGGCTTGAAGAAAGCGTTCAAATGTTTACCATCCGTCATGAATTCCATAAGGGCCTCCTCCAGAAAATCTTCTTATTGAGCCGATGCTCCGTTGTGGTTGTCAATGCTGCTAGATGGCTTCTAGTATTGCCATCATTCAAAATACACTTCAACTTCAAAATACACCATCTTTTCAATCCCCCATGTGACTTTTCATCATTTGAAAGGGTCTTTTGTGCGAATTAAAATCCTATCCAATGCATAGAGCGAAAGGACTAGAGCTGGGAGAGAATGTAAGCTAAACATTTTTCATGGTGTGTGGATGACGGTTTCCTTTTGTTGTGCAAAGGATCAAAGACATAGCATGAAATTAAACTGCATAAATTGTTACTTACATATGTGTGGCAAGGATTGACTGATGCTTATGTGTTCCTACAAGGTGTATAAGGACGTACGGGCTTTCACCCTCTTCTGTTTCATGCATTCATTCGAAAGGCTCCACTTAGACGGTCGTAAGGATATTATACGGAAGCAGACACGAAACAGAAAATTGAAACAAATGCCTTCAGTGATTTAATTTTCTTTCTTCCTCTTGTTTATTTTTTTACATCATATAAACTCTACACACTTGTTGGAGAGAATCTGACCGAAGAACCTTTATGTTGGAACTGTATAAATAGGTATATGTTTGCGATTTGTCTGTTATTCACTAACCAGTCATACATTATTTCTTTAATGCTATTGTATCAATATAACATAGGGGTACATAAAGTTTGATACACAATTTGTAACAAAGAGAAACAATAAGATAGATCCCATAAAGAACATAAACATATCATCAGTACAAACAGCCGAGTTGGTACAATTATCTCCGCCCGTATGTCACATCTTTCTTGGCTTTAAATTTCAACCCAGAAGGATGAAAATCCATAAATGGGACTATGAGAATCAAACGCAGTATAAGTGAAAACATGTTTAAGATCCGGACACTGACTTGCCCACGTTTTTAATAAGGCACTCATTTGCTATTTCAAAAAATATGTAACATAGGTATTTCTCTATAACGATCTCTTGTAATTTATAATGCATTAATATTATGCAGCTCCCCTCGCAGCTGACCTCCTTGTGGTAAAGGGCGGTCAACGTGACTGAGACGTGCAGATGGGGTAACTTACATAGGTCGGCCTGTCTCGTTCGGCAGCCGACCGAGTATAACCCGAAATGGCTACGAGCTTTCTGTCAATGGTCTCGCGAACCATTACGGGAGTCAAGGGGTGAGTGCGCTATGCACTCTGATGACAGATTTTTTTATGTAATAGCCGTAATTAGTCGAGCGAGAGCCGAGAATATGGACGACGCGACCAAGGATGACTTCTACCAGCTCTTGGACAAGACGTATGAGCAATGCTCTAGTCACGATGTTAAAATTGTCATAGGTAACGCAAAGTTAGAAAGAGAGGAAAGCACAGTCTGCACGACATCACATCCGACAACGGACTCAGGCTAGTCGACTTTGCAGCGGGATGAAACTTTGTCGTAGCTAGTACGCGGTTCTCTCTTCTCGATATTCACAAGACTCTCCTTTGATCGAAAAACTGTCAACCAAATCGATCCCATTGCGATCGACGCAAGGCACTCTTCCAGTGTTCTGGGTGTCCGGACTTTTCGAAGAGCCAACGTGGACTCGGATCACTACCTAGTTGTAGCCAAAGTACGGATGCGGATATCCAGAACAAAGCGAAATCAACGAAATACTGTGAGGAAATTTGAGGTGGGCGGCTACAACCGCAGGAGACCGCCAGTGCCTTTGCCAATCGAGTTTCTTCTAATCTTAATCTAAGTTCTATGCCGGCAGCAGCAAATGCGGAAGACCAAAGGCAGCGTTGCCAACAAGCCATCAGAGATGCCGCCTCTGATGTATTTGGGTTTCTCTCGGCCACCACAACGAAACCCCTGGTTTTATGAGGAATGCCGGCAAGCACATGCAGCAAAACAAGAGGCGTACAAAGCGGCGCTGCATAGAAGAACTAGAGCTGCTCACGAGCTCTACGAGCGGAGGAGAAAAGAGGAACATCGACATCTCAGAAAGAAGAAAAAGGAGCATGAGAAGCGCTCGACCGAGGAATTTTTTTTTTTTTTTTTATAATTTGAGCGTGCCAAAGGGATTATTAATACCCTTATACTGGTTCTCAGGACACGGGCGGATGGGAAAAGGAGGGAAAGGGACAGGCAGATGCCGGTTTGCGTTGGCCTTAAATGTTTGAAGGTTGTAATGATTAGGAAATACAGAGGCTGGTAGATCGTTCCACAAACGTGTTGTTCGGCTTATCAACGAATCCCTATATTTGACAGTACGCCCGAAGCTGGGCTTGAGGGTGAACTGATGCGCATTCAAAGCATGACGCGTATTGCGGGTGAAGGTTTGAAGGGAAGGAATGCAACTGGCTATTTCGCTGGAGCATTTTTTATAAAAAAAAGCGATAAAAAAGGGAAAGACACGAGACATTTCTACGATCTTCAAGTGAGACAATGGAGTTCACAATGTCCCTATCACCTATCAGTTTTACCGCGCGATGCTGTACCCTATCTAAAATGTGCAGAATGGTCTTGGGTGCACCAGACCAGATGTAGGCGTTATATTCCAGCTTTGGGCGGATGAATGCCTTGTAGATCGAGGCCAGATCAGATGGGGTAAAATATTTTTTGCACCGCTTAAGGAATCCTAGACATTTTGCAGCATTTTTGGGGAACTCGAATATGTGATCGTTCCATCGAAAACGATTATTGATGCACATACCGAGAATGGCAAGCCTTTCGGATTCAGCGATGTAAGTACCATTCAAGGATAATGGTGGAGGGTCTTGATTTCGCTTGAGAGGCAGAAGACAGCATTGTGTTTTAGATGCATTAAATTTCACTAGGTTGATTAAACCCCACTTGGTTATGCTGTCCATGTCGGAATTTAATGTGCTTAACATACGTTGACGTTTCTTTTCTACGGCCGAAGAGCAGAGACGTGAGTTAGGGAACGAATATGAAAAACTGAGGGTACTGTCATCAGCGAAGGAATGGATTGGATTAGAAGTAGCAGACACGAGGTCATTTATAAAAATGAGAAAGAGAGTCGGAGACAAAACGGAGCCCTGGGGAACACCAGCATTCATATGGTGAATTGTGGACTTGAATCCGTCCAAGACAACTTGTATTGAACGGCTCGAAAGGTAATTTCTAATCTATTGAAGAAGAGACTCATCGATGCCATATGCACGCATTTTCGACAAATGAGCCTGATGCCCAACTCTGTCAAATGCCTTAGAAATATCGAGCACGACCATCTTTGTTTCGCCGAAGTGAAGGATAGATTGGTTCCTACGAAAACCATACTGCCGGTCGTTTGAGGAGTTTTCGTGAATCAAGATATTTCATAAGCTGGCGAGGGAGAGAGAGAGAGGAAGAAGGGACGTAAGTGCAATGGGTCCGTAGTTGGAGGGGGAGGAAGCTTCGCCTCTTCGGGACGGGCTGGACAAATGCTGTTTTCCATCTATTCGGAAAGAGCCCAGAAGAGTAGGACAGACAGAAAAGCTTACGCAGAGGTTTTGCCAGAGTGAAAGAACACCTCTTCAGAACTATGAGGGAGATACCATCTGGAGCAGCGGATTTGTGTATGTTAAGACCTTTGAGTACTCCTGCAACTGTACGAGTGCGAAAAGGGACTTGTCCCATGGAAAATTCGACGCTCTCAAATACAGGCGGAGACAAAGCACTATCTGGCATGGTGGAGTTCGCTGCAAAGTGATCAGCAAGCAGATTGGCTTTGTCTAAGGAGCTGACAGCTAGAATGTCACTGTAAATGAGCGTTGAGATGGCAGGCGAGACAGAATTTTTAATATTTTTGACGAATGACGAAAAATGTTTACTACCCCTTGGACATAGTAGAATTTGTTGCCTCAATTTTTGGTCATATAAGAATCTTATACGTCGATTGCAGTCATTTTTGGATTGTTTAAACTTCTTTTGGTTTTCCTCAGATTTGTTGGCTTTATAAGACCGAAAACTTACCTCAAACCACGAGTTTGCCTTAGGTTTAATGCTTTTTATTCTGTTAGGAATAAAGACATCCATACCTAAGAGGTGGTGTCAGTAATCATATCGGCGGCGGTATCCACGTTGCTATCGAGGAAGCATAGCGACCAGTTAAAACTCCTAAAGAAACTATTAAGGTCATACCCGTTGGCTTTCTCGTAACGCCATACTTTTTTTTTGGGGTATTTCCTTTAACCGAGTGGTCAGAGTGCGATAATTTAGCCGATACAATGTTGTGGTCAGACCGGCCTAGAGGCACTTAAACATCGATGAAATAGTTATCAGGGTGTGAGGTAAGAATCAAGTCCAGAGTGTTGGCAGAATGACTTGCAATGTCCGGTGTGCGTGTAGGCTCATTTACAAGCTGAGTCAAATTGTTTATCTCAGCGAAAAGTTCAACATTACTTCCTTCGGCTGTTGTCTGGCCAGAATGTTGAAGCCAATCCGAATTGTGTATATTGAAATCGCCCGCAATGTCGATTTCAGTATGAGGATACAGGGAGACAATTCGTATGATGGAATCGGGCAGCGCATCAAACTCATTAAAAGTTGAGTTGCTATCCGCACTAGGGCTTCTGTAAATAAAATAGTAGTGCAATATTTGCTTATAGTCTAAGAGCTGGTGAAAGTTTTTGAAGCGTCATTTTAGCATAGGAAGTTAATATATTTTTTTGATACACTTGAGCTAATGATCATGAATATCAACGCCTGGCGCTTGTCCGTTGGTGCGTTTGGGGGGTGCTGGGTCCCAAAGACGTCGAAAAAAGGGATGCGTCATTTCAGCAAAGCTGATTTTTTGTATATGAGTAGTTTACTTATGTATTTGTATAACATATTTTACCACTGCCAGACATTTTGGTCCGAAAGAGTGCCAGACAGGCTGAAACCTGCATAAAAATGAGGGCCGGGAACGTCATAATGGCAAGGCTAATTTTTTCTTTAATCATTAATTGAGATCATCGTGAGTAATTATTCACAACTGCCAGACGAAAATCCAGGGTCTAACATCCTGCCAGACGCAAGTGAAGTTTGAATGTCGCTACTAAAGCGATGTGCAAAAAATGTATCTAGTAACCGATTTTCATCGAACATATTGAAGCATTTGAAAATTTACCAAGAGTGTCTTATAGGAAATTGAATTCTAAACAAAATAGTGTATATACAAAATTTTCATACAATATATCCAGTAGAACAGAAGATATTTTAAAAATAGTCAGTAGCCGCTATACCAAACCATTTGTTTCGTAATAAGATATCATTTCCCTACAAAATGCATCGTATTTCTTCTCCCTTCAGCTGTTCTACCTGGCAAAAATTAAACAATCATGCTTTCAATAATTTACGGTTTTTTTATTGGGTTATATAAATGATTTGGAGCAATATAACTTCCTGTATTACGATATTTTAATCTTGTATATCATCGTCTTCTTCGTCGTCAGGTTCAGATTCATCATCACCTAAATTAAAAAATTGAAAATTTTTTTTTAGTTTGCATGGAATAATCAATATACAATAATATTGCAATAAAAATAATGCATTATAATATTCATAATGCATGTACCTGAATTCTCGTTTTCATCATAAATATCAGGAGGTTGGATTACAACGTCTTTCACTAAAGCAGGTAATTGGCCACCGTCGAACCAAAGAAACTTAGGTATACACACCATTAGATTCCAACCATTAATTTTCAATTGGGGATAAATTAGTTGGATTTTTTAAATATGCATTTCTCCAAATATTTGAATTCTATTTGAATCACTATTTTGTTTAGAATTCAATTTCCTAGACACTCTTGGTAAATTTTCAAATGCTTCAATAGTTTCGATGAAAATCGGTTACTAGATACATTTTTTGCACATCGCTGTAGTAGCGACATTTAAACTTCGCTTGCGTCTGGCAGGATGTTAGACCAGGGATTTTCGTCTGGCAGTTGTGAATAATTACTCACGATGATCTCAATTAATGATTGAAGACAAAATTAGCCTTGCCATTATGACGTCCCCGGCCCTCATTTTTATGTAGGTTTCAGCCTGTCTGGCACCCTTTCGGACCCGACCAAAATGTCTGTCAGTGGTAAAATATGTTATACAAATAAGTAAACTACTCATATACAAAAAATCAGCTTTGCGGAAATGACGCGACCGCATCCCCTTTTTCGACGTCTTTGGGACCCAGCACCCCCCAAACGCACCAACGGACAGCTGCCAGACGTTGATATTCGTGATTATTAGCTCAAGTTTAACAAAAAAATATATTAATTTTCTGTGCTTAAATGACGTTTCAAAAACGTTCACCAGCTCTCCGACTATTACGGTCGGTGAATTTTAGCCATTTATAATTAAATTCCGGATTAGAACAGTGGCCATACTGTGGTGGAACTTGGTAAGCTATATCACTACGGATATAAATGGCGAGGCCACGATGGGGAAAGAATAATGGCACTAAGTTTTATCCAGGCAGCTTTAGATCGGAAGATTCTTCGAAAGACAAAAAGAACATGCCAGGGTTTCAAATCCAGAACAGAAGCCTGCAGGGACAAAAATGGCAATATAGTAGTAGAATCGCAGTCGGTGCTGAAGATATGGAAGGAACACTTCTGCAGACTGTTAAACGGCGATGATGATCAATATTCCGCTGTCAGGCAGAATGAGCCAATCAACAGTGACGATGACAGTCAAGATTCCCTTCAACCCGATCAGAATGAAGTGAGGATAGTGATATCTAAACTCAAATCCAACAAAGCTGCTGGAGCCGACGGTCTTGGCGCTGAACTTTTCAAGGCAGGAGGAGATGAGTTGGTAAGGAGCATGCATCAGCTCATCTGTAAAATCTGGTCGGATGAAAGTATGCCCGATGAATAGAACTTCAGCATCGTTTGCCCGATCCAGAAGAAAGGAGACCTCTGAACTACCCCAATTACAGAGGTATAAGACTCCTCAACATCGCATATAAGATCCTGTCTGCTGTATTATGTGTATGCCTAAAATCGATCGTCAACAACTTGATAGATCCTTATAATTGCGGTTTCAGGCCGGGAAAGTCCACCATTGGCCAAATATTCACACTGCGGCAAATCTTGGACCCACGAATATAAAATCGATACCCACCACCTCTTCATCGATTTTAAAGTTGCCTATGATAGCGTGTATAGGGACGAGTTATACAGAGCCATGTCTAGTCTTGGCATCACTATCAAGCTCATCCGTTTGTACAGAATAACGTTGGAGAATTATCGCTGCTCCATCAAAGTCGGTAAGAACATCACCGAACCGTTCGATGTCAGGAAAGGACTTAGACAAGGTGACGCGCTATCATGCGATCTCTTTAACATAGTACTTGAGATAATTGTACAAAACTCACAAGGCAACACCGGAGGTACAATCTTTTACAAGTCTGTACAACTACTCGCTTATGTCGATGACATTGACATAATCGGAAGAACTCAGTGGGCCGTCAATGAGGCATTTACAGGTATTGAGATCAAGGCAGTAAAGATGGGTTTAGCGGTCAATGAAAACAAAACCAAAAATATGCTGTCTACAAAAAAGGACACCCAACATCGGCATCTTGGACAGAACGCCACAATAGACAGATATAATTTTGAGGTAGTAAAGGATTTTGTCTACCTAGGCTCTATGGTGAACTCCGCAAATGACATCAGTAAGGATATCACACGAAGAATTACTCTTGCCAATCGTTGTTTCTATCAGCTAAGGCGGCAATTGAGTACCAAAGCCTTATCTCGAACTACTGAAGTAACTCTTTATAAGATACTAATCATCCCAGTCCTGCTGTATGGCACAGTGGCATGGGCTTTATCAAAACCAGATGAGGATGTCCTTGGTTATTTTGAGAGAAAGCGGATGGAGCCCAAAATGTCCGCCAAGAAAGTCTTTGAATCCACCACGGATGGACGGCGCAGTAGAGGACGGCCTCGCGGTAGGTGGCGCAAACAAGTGGAGGGGGACCTCAACCAACTTGGCGTGCGCAACTGGAGGCAGCTGGCTCTTAACCGTGCTGGCTGGAGAGGTTTGTTGGTTGAGGCCCAGGTCCACCCCGGACTGTAGCGCCACCTAAGTAAGTAAGTAAGTAGCCGTAATTAGTCAATGTGGAACGCCATACTAAATAACGATACATTATTATTGTTAAAACTTATTTTAAAAAGAAACATTGTAAAAGTTTTGCTGAGACAATTCGCAAACTCTTCGGCGTTTAGTCAAGAAATTTTAGGAACCTGGTTCGGTGATTCATTCGACTCATGTTTATCAATGTAGTGTAAGGTCAGTTGAGAGCATAGCCGCAGAGGCAAGCGAATGAATATTTTATTATTGGGGTTCAAAAAGGCAATTCACCGTAATTTGTTACGTCGTTCACGTCCCCCTTTCTGTGCAAAGGATTGTTGAGCTCTCTCCAAAATCGTTTTAACTTCCACGGTAAGAGCCTCTAGGAAACTCTCTGTGCAATATTTGTAGGGTTCCATTGATATTATGTCAGTACTAGCTGTTTTGTTGTTCCGAGTTTTTAGTAACGGCGATCTAACTCCCAACGAGATTATAGAATTAGAGTTGATTCAAAAAACCTTGATAGTGTCCTTTTAAAAGTTCCATGGGAATAATTTTATCGATTTGAGGTTTGTGGCTATTGAATTTCACAACTCCGTTACAGAATTCGATGGAGTTTCTGCAGGCCGCTAACTTGATGATTTCGTTGCAAACTCTTTCTTTTGTTTCCCACATAAAAACTTATACCGCTTTTTTGATATCTTCTAAATAATTTTAGGTAACTAAACGATTTGCTTCTGCTTGTGTAGTGTTCTTTGTCGAAGTAGTCAGCTTGTCGTGATTGGGATCTGCATATTCTGCTATCAGTCATCCTTTCATTAGATATTTTAATCAGCGTCATCAAATTCTTAAAATTTATTTCAACGTTTTCAACGACACTTTTCGTTTCCTGTAGGTTTTGATTCAATAAATTCCTGTATGAGTTTAGAGCTTTTCAATTATAGTTTTAGGAGTGGTTTGGGAATCCCAGAGCGAACACACTCTGGTTGGTTAAGTTTAGCTCTATTGGCTATGTTTGGCATCTGCTCGGAATAAGCCAAAGCATGAATCGCATAATCTATAACACTACCTGCCCCATTTATCGAAGCTAGTGTGTAATCAATTATGGAATTTGCTTTTTACATATAAATTCAACGTCCTTATCTCCCAATGGAGTTCCGTTTATAATTGTTAAACCAAAGTTATTATAATTAAAAGCACCATCACCTTCCACGTTGCAGTCCTCATCTTTAGACATTCTTTACTTTTTCTTATATTTCCCATTCAATTCAATCCAATTTATTCAATAATTTATGAGTACAATAGGACTGGGTCTATATGATGATCTCCCTTTAGGATTTTGGAAGCCAAACACCTAATTAAAAAAGAAACCACACAAGGTAGCGATGGGCAACCAATGACAAGAAACAGAAAATTATCTCTTTTAATGCTCTCTTTTCATAATCAAGAAGAAGTCGAAAAGATATATAACATAAAATCAATAATGGGTATTGTTGTTAAGATCGAGCCACTTCGAAAGATTTCAAACTCAATACCCCAATGCAAATGATGCCAAGCTTTCGGGCATAAGTAAAGTTATTGTAAAAGAGATTTTGCTTGCGTTAAATGCGAAGGAAAACATCCCACAAATAATTGTCCTCTTAAGAAGGACGAGAAAGCAAAATGCATCAACTGTCATGGTGATCACCCAGCAAATTATAGGGGTTGTCCGATGGCAAAAGAATACCAAGAAAGGAAAAGTAAAGCTACTAAAATCAACCAACGAAATGCATCCAATAATAAAAGCAAGCAACAAGTAAACGCTGAAAACAAGAAACTAGACAAAGTGCCAATTGCTGCTAAAACGAACATACCAATTGTAGAAAGTAAATCGAATTCCCAAATTGTGAAAAATACACGAAAGGAAGAGGAAATATCGGTAAAGGAAATGCTTATTACTATTATCCAAAGATTGGATAATCAGGATAAAATTATTAAACTACTAAGCAAAGTAGCAGGGAAAAAACAACAAAATATTAATGATTAAAAATAATCTAAATGTCGCAAAGTGGAATGCAAATGGTTTACTCCAACACATCTTTGAATTTCAGGTTTTTCTATGTAACGAAGATATTGATGTTTGCCTGATTTCTGAAACTCATTTCAAACAGGGAACTAAGATTAGAATTCCTGGGTATCTTTGTTTTCACTCTCCTCATCCAGCTGACAGTGCCAGGGGAGGGAGTGCTGTGATTGTGAAAAGTACCTTGGATCACTACGAATTGCCAAAAATAGCAAAACAAACAATGCAAGTAGCGACAATAAACATAGAAACTAAAGGCAAGGAGTTTAAAGTAGCTGCGATATACTGCCCACCCAAGCACTCGCCCACAGAGGAAGACCTAATTGATCTCTTCCAAATGTTAGGTAACAACTTCATCATCGGGGGTGATTTTAATGCAAAACATACATATTGGGGGTCAAGACTAATAACAACAAAAGGCAGGAAGCTCTACAAATCAGGGCGAAATTTTAACTGTGAATTTATTTCGACTGGATCACCAACTTATTGGCCATCTGACCCGACGAAAATACCAGACGTTATTGACTTCTTCATAACGAAAGGTATTAATAGAAAAGAAGTTAAAGTTAAAAGCAGTGATGACCTGTCATCGGATCATACACCTGTAATTCTAACAGTCAATGGTTTATCGATAGAACAGATAAAAAACCCACGACTAACAAACAAAAGAACGAACTGGTGTAAATTCAGAGAACTTCTGGAAAGTTTCATTAACCTTAGGTCCCCACTAGTCACAACAAAACATATTGACATAGAAACAGAACAATTCATTGCCGATGTGCAACAGGCAGCAGAAGATAGTACACCGACTTATCAACAAAAAAAAACAGGTTTCGGTGAAATACACCGAAATCAAGCAACTTATACCATACTTGAAAAGAAGTAGAAAATGGCAAGCGACAAGATATCCTAGCGATAAAACCATTTTTAATAGACTCAATAATAGGCTTAAAAAAACTATTACTGAATTCAAAAATGATTCTCTAGATAAATACCTTTGTAATCTCACGGCTGATAAAGTCACAGACTACTCCCTTTGGAAGGCTGCTAAACGTTTAAAGAGACCTCAAGCGCAAGATCCCCCGTTGAAAACATCTAATGAGAAATGGATCGGCGATCCAAAGGAAAAGGTTAAACTCTTTTCTCAGCACCTTTCAAATGTTTTCAAACCGTTTCCACCTAGGGTAGCAAATGAAGATCTTGATTTCTATAATAGAGTAGACGAAAAGGAAATTCCTTATGCTTCGTTAAGAGAGATCGAGACATGTAGTCATAAACTAAATAATAGAAAATCGCCATGTTATGATCTTACAACTGCTCAAATCTTGAAGGAACTTCCTTCAACTGCATTGTTGAAACTCAAGCTTATAATTAATGCTTGCTTTAAACAAATGTATGTCCCACATCACTGGAAGATAGCAGAAATTATTGTTATTCCTAAACAAGGTAAGCCTTTATTAGAGGTTACCTCATATAGGCCAATCTCACTTTTAGCGGTTTTTTCAAAACTTTTCGAGAAACTCCTTCTTAAAAGGTTAGACCCAATTATAGAGCAAAGAAAGCTTATCCCTACCCATCAATTCGGGTTTAGGAATAAACACTCGACGATAGACCAGGTGCATCGTATAACTAAAGGCACTGGAAGAAAAACAAATTTGTTCTGTAATATTCTTAGACGTTGCACAGGCTTTTGATAAAGTTTGGCATAAGGGTTTAGAGTATAAACTTCATAGGGATCTACCTAGACAGTACTATGAGATCCTTAAATCTTATATAGGTAATAGATTCTTTAGAGTTCGTTATGGCTCAGCGTATTCTGAACTTAAAGAAATACAAGCAGGTGTTCCACAGGAAAGTGTTCTAGGGCCCACCCTGTATTTATTATACACGTGTGATATACCGCATGCGAGTGATACTATGATAGCCACATTTGCAGACGACACTGCTCTTCTATCAACAGATGGATGTGTGGCTAAAGCTACAGAAAAACTACAAAATTCAATTAACGAGATATGTGATTGGACGCAGCGATGGCGAATTAAACTTAATGAGTCAAAGTCCATCCATATCAATTTTACAAATAAAAAAATAACTAATCTTCCCGTGGTTATTAATAATCAAGTAGTTCCTTCCTAAGTATCTCGGTATGAATCTGGATGCTAAACTGAAATGGAAGGAACATGTGAAAAAGAAAGTAGAAGATCTAAATATTAGATATAGAAAACTTTATTGGTTGTTAGGATATAACTAAGAACTGTCCATTGAGAATAAAATCCTATTATAAAATCAGATATTAAAACCCGTTTGGACATATGGTATCCAATTAAGGGGTTGCACAAAGAAAACAAATGTTCAAATGTTCTAAACATTTCAAAATAAGGTCCTTCGGGGAATAGTGAATGCCCCATGGTACATTAGAAATAGTGAATCGCATCGAGATTTGCAGATCGACCTCGTAGCAGATACAATTAAAAAGTACGCAATGCGCCACAACGAGCGTTTGCAGATGCATATCAATCCTGATATAGACGATGTCTTAAATGTACGAAATAATATTCGTAGGTTAAGAAGAACCAAGCCCCATCAACTTTTTTGACAATTACGAGAGCCGGTATTTAAATTATAATACCTTCTCAAACCCGACTTAACGTTGAAAATAAAATCTTTGTCGATCACTAGTTGATTGGTCATGATCAAGGAGGTGTTTTTAGTGCGGTTAGAGTCCCACACTGCTTTGGGTTTCTAACCCCACTGTGTCTTTCGAGATTTTCACCTTCATTAAAAAAAAAAAAAATATGATGATCTCCTTAGACCCTACGCGCCTACTGAAATCAGCAATCAACAAAATGTTTTCTTTCTAAAGTCTTTTCAGGCTTAATTTGTAGGTGCAATGCAAAGAGCAAAAAGTTAAGTCAAAGCTTCTTCTGGGTTGGATGTTTTGTCCAAAGTAGACGTTACAGCAATTTTAACGTCTTTGTTAAGTCAGTTTTTTATATTTATAAGCCTTTCAATTTTATCTACGACTTGTTTAAAAATTAGTATTGAAAACTCTATTTCTTGCAATCAGCTCAACCAGCAAATATTTAGTGTAGGTGTATGCAAAAGATTGAACTAAACACAAAAGATTGCTCAAATAGGTAAGAATTACCAAATTGGTGGCACCGTTTTACACTGGCATATGTGGTACAGAAAATCGCTGGAATTTAGCACGAAAACTATTAAAAAAAAAAACTAAAAAAAAACTATTAAATATCACTAAAGGTCTTGGAAATCCACTAAATCTAATAAAAAAATTAGGAAAACCATAAAATGGAAACAGCGGAAAAATAACGCTCTCGTGACCAATATGTATAATAATAAACTCATATTATTTGTTTTTGGCACTCGATGAAATAAAAATAACTTGAAGCTAAATGAGGCATCCCTATAAGGTACAGAGTCTTGCATGCATGTACGTATGTAGACGCTGCAAATGCAAGCGCCAAAATGAGTCTGAACTTCTTTGATAAAGAACACACAAAGATCAATTTTGAGGTTCAAATTTAATTGAATGAACAAATTGATATATATATGTTACATATGTAATATACAAAAAAAAACAGATGTATGCGCACACGCAATAATACCAATCCGATGTGGTCGCTGCTACGGTTGAGATCCAAGTGGACGAGAGACAGTGCCCTTTAATTCATCTGAGTATGACACCGTTCCAGCAAAGAGAGAACGATTTGAAGTACCGGTGGGTGGTATATGGTATTGTACTGCTTGCGATTAATATATGTATAACTTAAGTACAGTGAGTCAGAGCAAATATGGAATACAAATCAATGATAATGATTATAAAGAGGTTAATGATACATGATAAACAATAACGATTTACTAAATGATACGAGTATGTTAGATTTAAAGTCTTGAACATCCCGGCCCCCCTGGAACGAGGTTTCAGGAAACAGGAAGTAATGCCAATTTCGCAATAGGGCGTACCAAAGTACCGCTTGCCGTTCTGACTGTTGCTACTCGAACTTTCTTGTCTGGTCCCGGTGCCACGGCATCAACTCGACCAAGAACCCATTGCGTGGGTGGAAGATTGGGCTCCTTAATGACCACCAGGTCTCCAACCTTCAGATTTGGTGTTGGGTGCTGCCACTTGTTGCGTTCTTGAAGCGTCGTGAGGTACTCATTGTGCCAGCGTCTCCAAAACCCCTGGACCATATTTTGCAATAGATTCCAATGCGATAATCGATTTGTTGATATGGTTTCAAGCGAAGGCAGTACAGATGTAAGAGGTTGACCTGTAAGAAAATGAGCCGGTGTTAGCGGGTTTAAATCATCATCTGATAGAGAGCATAAAGGACGTGAATTCAATACGGCTTCTATTTGACTTAAAACTGTGGCCAATTCCTCAAAGGTTAAGATAGTTGCCCCTATTACTCGCCGTAAGTGAAATTTGACGGACTTCACTCCAGCCTCCCACAATCCGCCAAAATGTGGAGCGGAGGGTGGAATAAAGTGCCACTCAATATTCTCCCGTGCTAATGCAGTTCGTATAACGTCGTTGTACTGCTGAGACATTACCAATCTGTGCATGTCGGTGAGACATCGTCGCGCACCCTTAAAATTGGTGCCATTATCACTATAGAGGTTAGAACTTCTTCCTCTTCGTGAAGTAAACCTCCGCAGACCAGCGAGAAATGCATCGGTCGATAGATCACTCACTGCCTCTAAATGGATGGCCTTCGTGACCAAGCATACGAATAAGGCAATGTATGCCTTTGTTAGCTTAGGATTCCGTCCACGTGAGAATTTTATGGTTAGCGGGCCAGCATAATCAACCCCTGTGTTTGTAAATGGGCGAGTCGGTTGAATCCGCGCAGCTGGCAAATCGCCCATTAACTGCTGGCTCCGTAAACGTCGTTGCATGAAGCAGATCTTACACCGGTGTACGATTTTGCGGATGAGATTCCGACTACCAAGTATCCAATATTGCTGACGGACGATGGAAAATGTCTCGGATACACCTGTATGAAGATTGGTAACATGAATGTCTGTCACTATAAGGGAAGAAAGATTAGTATCATTAGGCAGAATTATGGGATGCTTAAGATTATAAGAGATTGTAGCATGTTTTATCCGTCCACCAACGCGAAGGAGTCCATCGGTGTCTAAAAAGGCTGAATACCTGAGCAGCTTCGATTTTTGTTGGAGTCGTTGGTGTTTGATGAGATGTTGGATATCGTCTCCAAACGACATCTCTTGAGCATGTTTGATAATTGCCGACCTTGCACATTGGATTTCATGAACTGTAAGTCCGAGAGTTCGACGATTACACATATTACCCCGACAATTGAATATAAAGCGTAGACAATAAGCCACGACTCGTTGTAACCGATACCACGACGAGATTTTTTCGATTAGGAGAGTAAGTATGTTAAGATCCGCGACCGTGAATAATGCATGTCTGGGTACTTGTCTTTCTTCCCGTTTACAGCCTCACATTCCGACCTTCGATTAATATTACACTTAGATACTGGCCAATCTTGCTCCGGAAGATTCAGCCAACTTGGTCCAGTCCACCATAACTTATGTGTCACAAGATTTAAGGGAGAAACACCACGCGACGCACAGTCTGCCGGGTTGTCTTCCGACGAAATATGGTGCCAGCATGTTCGCGGAACCGTGTCTAGAATTTCGCCAGTGCGATTAGCGACGAACGATGCCCACCGACGAGGGGGTGAAGACAACCAATGTAGGACTATTTCGGAGTCACAGCAAGTATATATTTCTGAAACGTTGATGGTCATAGAGGATTTTACCCGTGATATTAATCGGGACAAGAGAAGAGCTCCGCATAACTCAAGACGCGGAATTGAGACGGTTTTCAATGGAGCGATTTTAGTCTTTGCAGCAATAATGGTGATTTTAAAGTCTCCCGAAACTAATTTGCAGCGCGCGTATACAACCGCAGAATAGGCTACCGACGAAGCATCTGAGAATCCATGTAGTTCAATGCTATCTGAAGATGTAAAGACATGTCGAGCGACGCGAATTTTTTCAAAATATGGAAGTTGCTCCCGATAGGCAATCCATTTTTCAGCTATATCCGATGGAACAGGATCATCCCAACCTAGTTTTAGTTCTGGTACCCAAAGTTCTTGGAACATTACTTTAAACGATACAACTGATGGTGCTAACAATCCAAGAGGGTCAAAGATACGCGAGATTTCGGAGAGCAATGTTCTTCTCGTTGATGATGATTTCAGCGGAGGTGAACTCACCTTATAAGACAACTCGTCACAGGCGGGATGCCAATACATGCCCAGGACCTTAATCGATTTGTTAGACCGTTCGGTATCAATGAGCGAATACTCACAGTCTTCGCTTGGTAACTGTGCCAAAAGCGACCAGCAGTTAGAACTCCACTTGCGCAACGATAGCTTAGCCATCGACAACAGGGCGACTAACTGAGACTGAAGTTTTAAAAGAGCTTCAACCGAGTCAGTTCCTGTCATCACGTCATCGACGTACACGTCGTTGAGTATGACCTGAGACGCATGGGGATAAGTTGCACGATAATCAATGGCGAGTTGGTTTAGGACGCGAACTGATAGAAATGGTGCACATGCTGTACCATATGTGACGGTACACAGACGAAAATGCTGAATCTCATCGTTGGGGCTTTCACGCCAAACAATGCGTTGAAAGTTGGTGTGCTCATCGTCAACCCAAATCTGACGAAACATTTTCACCACGTCAGCTGTGAACACATATCGATGTTGTCGAAATCTCATGCAAACGCCAATCAAATCTCTCTGAATCGAAGGGCCTACTAATAACGTACTATTAAGCGATTGGCCGAGAGAATCCTTTGCGGAGCCATCGAAAACTACACGCAGTTTTATTGTTGAACTATCCTTTTTGAGAACGGCATGGTGGGGGTGATAAAATTGGTGAGCAGGATCCTCGTTCAGCTCCTCAGGGGGAATTCGTTTCATATGTCCCATATCAAGATACTCTCGCATGAACCTTGAATATGAATCACGTAAATCTGGGTCCTTTGCAAAGCGACGTTCCATAGATTGTAGGCGTGAGATGGCAGCTTCTAAGGTATCACCGAATGTTGGAAATGAATTTGTAAAGGGGAGATGAACTATATAACGTCCATCGGACGAGCGAGAAAAGGTTTGACGAAAATGAGTTTCAGCGAGATCCTCGCCGAGCGATTGTTTTGAGACTGGGGTAACCTCTTCCAACTCCCAGAATTTCTGCAATAGATTGTCAATGTCAAGTGTAGAATGAATCGAGGACACTGTAAGATTATTTGGCGATTGATGAGAGAGAAATTCTCCGGTGATAACCTACCCAAAAAGGGTATCTTGAGCAATAGGAGTGCCTGTCGGACCCCGAATCTGGTTTCCCTTTAAAATGCTCCACAGTTTATCTGCTCCAAGTAGAACATCGATCGGAAGAGAGATATTGAATGTGGGATCAGCCAGTTTCAAGTCGCGAATGTGGTGATAAGAGGACGTATCGATAGTTTGAGTAGGTAAATTCGATGTTAACCTTGAAAGAATAAACGCGTCGACGATAACACGAGTAGAATTGAGTCGCGAATACATTTGGATTGATATACAACCTCTTGTATAGCCCACTTCCGTAGCGGCCACGCCAATGATAGGAATTCGAGCATGACTTCTGGGATGACCGAGTCTTGTGCAACTGATTCTGCAATGAATGAATATTGAGACCCAGAGTCCGGTAAAACTCGACAGTTTACGAAGTTGCCTTGCTTGTCCTTAACCTTGGCCATTAGAGTTGGAAGAATAGTTTGTCGATTGCCTAGGTGTTGTGATTGTGAGTGATTATTGACGATAGGGGAAGGAGAGGAAGAATTTGAAGGTTCCACTGGTGTCACAGCATGCCGAGATAGCAATAGATTTGTTGATTTAACGGTATGTACGAGTGAATGATGCCAACATTTGCACGTGCGACAGCGGTATGTGGACCGGCACTTATTTGATGAATGTCCTGACCTAAGACAATTAAAACAAAGAGAATTGTTCTTCACAAATTCCCGGCGAGAATCAGTACTAAGCGAAATAAATTTGGTACACTGACTCAAAATATGTTCATCATTGCACATTGGACAACGTGGATTTGCCTGATGTGTTTCAACCACATGGGTTCGAATCGAAGTTGGAGGTTTTCCGCGCGATGATAGCGAACGACCATGCAATTGGCACGACGCCAATGCATCACAGCGAAGTTGAAGAAAGTCCAATAGCTCCTGAATGGTACAATCATCCCACGAACCTACTTCCTTTGCCCATGCTTCCTTACTATCCTGATCTAGTTTTAGAAGTAGGAGATAAATGAGCCATGGATCTCGACTATTTGCTTCTAACGCGTTTAATGCTCGAATCGTCTCATCCGCACCATCTGAAATCTTTCGAAATAACCCTACGTTATTTGGCGTCATGGTTGGAAGTGATAAAAAACCCTGGATATGTGAGTGAACTATTAAATTTGACCGATCATACCGTTTTTCCAATCGGTCCCAAGCTTCGTAGTAATTTACATCTGAAACAATTAAATGACGAATCAAATTTGAAGCATCTTCGCGAAGGTATGACTTCAAATAACGGAATTTCTGGGTGGATGATAAATTCTCATTTTGATCGATAAACGCAAGAAAAAGGTCTCTAAAGCAAGGCCACTCTTTGTAATCCCCAGAAAATGGAGGGATATTTATTTTAGGTAACGAAATCGATGTGTAGACTTAATAAGTGTCTCTAAAAAGGATGCCTGTTGTTGTGCTAGCTTTTCTACGACCGAATTTTTAGGTGCAGGTACAGTCTTCACGGACGCCAACCGCGCGCGAATGGGTTTTGTCAAGGTAGACTGAGCAATAAAATATTTTGCCTCATACTCTGCTAGATCCTCATCTGAAGCTACGTAGCTAGGATCGTCTACAAACTCGAACAATTTATCTTGGAGCTTCACGAGTTGTGTCCACGTGTCTTCGAGAGTTTTTAATCGAAGCTCCAAAAGCTCTACCGCAACATTTTCACTAATACTTTTTACAAAGTTTGCACATCGAGTTACACCTCCCTTTAAAATACCGATTCTTTTCTTTAATGCATTCATAGTTCAAATGTTAGGCAAAATTAATTAGTCAAGGGCAAAGGTGTTCACGCAATACACTATCGGAACTTGGATGCACGTCGTTACAACAAGGGTGACAAAGTTTTTTATTATATCAGGATGCGCAAAATTAATTTAGTCTATTTAATCACGAAAGGCTTATTACAACACAGAAATATCCGGCTACCGAAGGACCAATTTATGATAAAGAACACACAAGGATCAATTTTGAGGTTCAAATTTAATTGAATGAACAAATTGATATATATATGTTACATATGTAATATACAAAAAAAAACAGATGTATGCGCACACGCAATAATACCAATCCGATGTGGTCGCTGCTACGGTTGAGATCCAAGTGGACGAGAGACAGTGCCCTTTAATTCATCTGAGTATGACACCGTTCCAGCAAAGAGAGAACGATTTGAAGTACCGGTGGGTGGTATATGGTATTGTACTGCTTGCGATTAATATATGTATAACTTAAGTACAGTGAGTCAGAGCAAATATGGAATACAAATCAATGATAATGATTATAAAGAGATTAATGATACATGATAAACAATAACGATTTACTAAATGATACGAGTATGTTAGATTTAAAGTCTTGAACATTCTTAAAATAACGATTCTTAAAAATAAAAGAAAAACACATTTCCCAGCTTTGGTTAAAATCAACTTTGTTCAGTGGTCGGTCGCCGTATCCGTGAACGAATGCATTGTCACGTAATTTGCATGTATGTTGTTGCTAGCTCTACCAACAGCACAATACAAATTACGTTCATGAATACCAAGATTCGACCCCAGGACACACAATATTTTACACATCGGACATAATACACGTACGTATTTATAGACTACCTCCCCCAATCCACTTCAACCAAAAACAATAGACTTTCAGTGCTTTATCCACTTAATTAACAGTGAACCAATAAAAATTAACCAAGATAATCATAAGCATTTCATATGGGAGTCCCCCAATTTTCCTCTCATGCTTCTCTTTTCGCAGATATAAATTTGCTGACAAAAGTTTACCTTCTATGCTGTTGAAAATTCAATTTAGCTTAAAAATCATTTCGCAACATCAATTAATGGCTTAGCCAAGTTAATATGTTCCGAAAAGTTAAAAAACGAAATCAATAGAAACACCCTCCGCCTAAGGAGTTTTCGGCAAACGCTTGTTTTTTTTTTTTTTTTTTCCTGTTATCCTTATTTTTATTTCAGACACATTAAGGGTTAAGTTTTTTTTTAACCCATTGTTTGTTTTTTTAGTTCTCTGGAGAAATCCTTTTCAAAATTTCCATCCGTCAATAAATTTCCCATTCGATTGTGAAAACAAAGGCACGTTTTAATTCTCCCATAGTGCTACTCTATATAGGCCCCATTGGTCGCTTACTTCACAGAACCCATTTTGGAAACCAAAGGAAACCATTAGAGGGAAAAGAAGTCAATGTGGGTTTCATACAGTGAAGCAGATAAAATCCATTGTCAATTTTTTTTCATTTCTAAAGCGGGGGTGGTAGATAAGCGGACCTTATGGTATTTTAACGATTTCGCTCCAAGAGACTTACCAAAGATGATCAGTGCCCTTGTCCTTTTGTTCTGGACTAATTGCCACAAAGAAGAATTTCCCATATTTACTGAAAAATAAATTAAAGGCGGAGTAGACAAAGGAGGAAGGAAATTACTCAGTTTGTCCTAAATTGGCAAACCTTACTTCTGTTGGTTCACTTGTTTTTTTAAGTCGTCGAAGCAAGTCTGAAGTAATTAAAAAATTTGCCTTTCAGTTCTTGTGCTTAAGTTTAAGTATGATTTTATTCATCAATTTTCCTGTTTACGAATGGCATGACAGAGTTCAATGCGGGTGGTGGATGCACTTACTGAATTGTCTTTACTGAAAGGATTATGTATCCTTCTTGATTTTCCATTAACATTTTTTTTATTATCAGCTAGTAAATTGAATTCCAATTTATAGGAGAAACTTTTTACACTCTTTTCGCCAATAAAGGAGGAATGTAAATGCCATGGGATGCATGGCATTGACTTTATCAAAATGGAGTCTTGGTGTGTAAGATGCTATATAGAACTTGGTCTTCATATACATACGTAATTTAATTGTATGGCAAACAAATTTTAATAATAATAAAAAAAAACAAGTTATAGCTTTTAAGTGATGTTTTCGAAACAATTATTGCCGTATTAAAATCGGTTTCTCCTATAAAGGAGTTAAATTTAAAATACAGGGTGGGCTCTTAGGTGTTGTTAGAACACATTATATTAAGAATGTGGGAATTGAAATAAAATTATGGAATCAGAAGTCAGTCAAGGTGTTTTGTGTATATTTCCCGGGTAAAGCTGCAACAGACGAAAAGGGAACTAGGTTTAAAATTGACTTGAGAAAACTCTTCACATTAAGCGGTGATTGCCTAATTGGAAGCGATCTCAATTCCAGACATAGGCGTTGGGGTTGTGTTAGAGCTAATGCTTGGGGAAATATACTTGCTGATGCTCATGTTATGTTGCCCGTCTCTGTTTTGTTTCCTCTTAGTCCAACTTATATTCCAGCTAGTTCTCGTTGTAGTCCTTCCTTGACTTATTTGTTACAAATGTTCCTTGCCACAAAACAAATCCAATATCGATAAGTGAACTTAGTTCTGATCACAACCCGGTTTGTTGTCGTCTTCTATGGTCAGACGAAATAAAAGTACAATATGTCCAAGATTTGAAAAATGCAAACTGGACACGTTTTCGTTCTGAAGTTAAATCAAAACTTCAAAACATGCCCCTGAATATCGACGACATTTTAACTAAGGAAGACGTTGACTGCCTTGTAAATGATTTCTCAGAACACGTTCTAAGTTCGGTCGAGGCTAGTATACCAAAAATTCCAAAAAAGAACTTCTGCTTAAAGTTACCTTCCCACATATTGTTCTTAATTAAACTCAGAAATAATTGCAGACGAAATTGGCCGAGGTATCGTCATCCTTTTTTTCGCCACCAAATGGCATACCTAAATAAACAAATAGCCAAACAAATTTTAGAGCACCGTAAAAATGAGTGGAACAAAAAACTCAGTACACTGGACAATAACGATAAAACTTTCTGGAACATAATTAAATTGGTAAAAAATAAAAACAGACAATTACCTTACCTCAAAAACTCGTCGGGCACATACTTTACCGATGTTGAAAAAGCCAATTTACTTGCCGTAAATTTTTCAAAAAATCATGTTGCCTCTCAAAATTTAGGTGATGCACACACCAACACCCTCGTGAATAACACCATTCAAGCTTTTGTGGCTGGAGGAACAAACTGTTCTTCTTCAACCATTTTTGTTACCGAAGAAGACATAGAGTTCATATTAAGCAACCTACGTCCTCAGAAAACAGGTGGTCTCGGTATGTTAAGAAACATTTACTTAAAGCAATTGCCTAAAGCAAGTATAAAATTCATAGCATTTATTATAAACGCGTGTTTAAAAATGCAATACTTTCCTGATATGTGGAAACTTGCAAAAGTGGTACCGATATTAAAAGCTAGTAAGCCTCAAGAAAGCCTGGAAAGTTATAGACCTATCAGTCTACTAAGCAACCTTAGTAAAGTATACGAAAAAGTATTAAAAGAACAAATCGTAAAGTTCATAGAAGTTCACCAAATCTACCCCAACGAACAGTTTGGCTTTAGGCCTCATCACAGTACAGCCCATCAGGCACTGAGAATATGCAACTGTGTCAAACAAAATCGGTCACATGGGAAACCTACTGGTATGGTCTTTTTAGACATTGAAAAGGCGTTTGACTCTGTTTGGCATGAAGGCCTAATATATAAAATGATAAGCTTAAACTTTCCTTCTTATATCTGTAAAGTAGTCCAAAGTTTCTTGTCCAGTCTTCGTTTCAAAGTCCATGTTAATAGTAGTGTTTCTGATTTGGTATATTTTCGATCGGGTGTTCCACAAGGCTCAAATCTTGCCCCAATCCTGTATAACATTTATACATTTGCCATCCCAAAGTTACCCCACTGTGATATAGCCATTTTTGCAGATAACACCGCAATATTTTCATCTCATGAACTCGCTCTCAATATTGAGAGGAATCTTCAAAATGGAATGGAGATATTATTTAAATACTTACACAAATGGAAAATCAAGCTGAACGAAGGGAAAACACAAGCAATTTTTTTCACCCGAAAAAGAAAATCTTGCTGTCTTCCCAGCAGCCAACTTCAGCTTAATGGAAGTAGCATAAATTGGGAATCCTCCGTTAGATATCTTGGTATTTATCTAGATACCAAGTTGCCATTTAAGGACCATATCGTCAAAGCTTTAAAGAAAATTGGAATAGCAATAAAGATGTTGTACCCTTTCATTAACAGCAAATCACTTCTTCCCACTGACAACAAAATTACACTGCACGAAGTAATTTTTCAGGCAATTCTGCTATATGGGTGCCAGGTATGGAGCGACTCGGCAGCGTGCCATATAAAGAAATTGCAAGTGTCACAAAATAAGCTTTTGAAAATGATGCTAGACTTACCTTGGCACCACGCAACTCTTGATATTCACCAAAGAGCGAATGTTGAATTAATAGCCAATAGAATCCGTAAACTCAATAACACGTTTAAAACAAGATGCAGTTTTGTTGACAATCCGCTAGTGAATGCATTGAATACATAAGATTGTTAAAATGTAAATGCACTTACTCCTTTATATCTATTTATTTATGTATTTTATATTAAATTCTTTACATTTTTTGTAACTTATTTATTAATTTATCTGTGTATATATGTGTACACATGTACGAGTATCTTTCTTTTTCCTAAATTTGCTTTTATTATGTATTTATTATTATTTATTTATGTATTTAGTTATTTATTTATACTATTTATTTATTTATTAATATTTTTTATTAAGTATTTATTTATTTATTTATTCACTTATTTATTTATTTATTAATTTACTTATTTATTTACTCTTGTTTGAGCACTTATTTGTTTCTTGTTTTTTGTTTATTATTTATTTGAATATATATTTATTTAATTATACTTGTTTAAGTATTTGCCTATGGCTTATTTGTTTATTATTTATTTATACATATATAAATTTATTTATTTATTTTTGTTTTTATTTATTTACTAATTTTACTTTATTAATTTTGCTTTTTTTTTTTGTATTTTCCTTCAAGTTTGCCACGTTTTTCCTATATACGCTTTTAATAAATATAAATAATGTTTCAGTTGAAAGATAATATCTCAATTATCAAAACTCTGTAAAATGTGCAATAACACAAATTCTGTAACTAAATTTATATAGGAAATAAAAACCTATCTATCTATCTACAGGGTGGGCAAAACGTGCCTTACTGAATGATAGATGTAATAACTTTAAAACAAAGTGATAACAAAAAAAAAATAATAATTAAAAATTAAAGTTTAATTACATTAGATGGACAATAATTATGCGTAGGTCTGCTATTTTGATTGCATTTTGCATCCTTGTTTCCATGTCTCCGGTGTCATTTCCATAATTTCCGCTCGAATGTTGTTTTTAAGTTTCTGTAAAGTCTGTGGTTTGCTTATATAGACATTCTTCTTCAAGGAGCCGTACAGGAAAAAGCCTAGAGTCCTTAGATCAGGTGATCGTGGCGGTCATCTCAAATCACCATATTTTAGATGTCGAACGTTAGTATTGCATTTCTGCAGAAGACTAGTAGGCTTTTTAGATCACACGATTGGAAATTGGTCACGTACTGGTTCATTGTCCCACGAACATATGTCATTGTTGTTGTCCGCTTGCAAGAGAGAATTGTTGTATAGTGATTTCCATTGATCGTAACGGTTGCACCAGCAACACTTTTCAAAGAAATACGGTCCTTAAATCTTGCGCGAAGTTACGCCATTCCAAACAGTCACAAGAAATGGGTATAATGAATCTTGTTGGAGATTTTAAGGATTATATATGGTCAAAAATCTGAAGTTCTGCTTGTTCACAAATCCGCTCAGATGAAAGTGCGCCTCGTCGGACATTGTTAAATTTTCAAAAAAAAAAATAGTGGTCATTCTCGGTGAGATTTAGGACAGGTCTGCAGTACTCCAAACGTAATGCCATATCACCACAGTAGAGCTGTTCGACCAACTGAATTTTGTAGAGGTATGGTTGCAGATCTTTTTCAAAATCTGACGAATCGTGCCACGCGGTATATCCAACTATGTTGAACGTCATCGTGTTAATGTTTCAGGCCTATCTGCAACACTTTGCCGTCCAGGACGAGGTCTGTCCATACGTCTGACATCGCCAGCATTCCCATATCGCTCAATATTGGCCACCATAGCACGAATATTGGAAGTTGTACCCAGGTATTAACACAGGTATTGACACAAGGGTTAAGGAAGTCGGTTGGTTTATTATAGTTTGACCACATATTTCTAGATATGACACAGTTTGTTAGGCTAGTCCATCTGTTTTTGGCTTTAGTAAGGAACTTCGAGGATATTTCTGCTTTGACTGCTCCCAGCGGACTCTGAACTGATTCCGTAAAAGAGCTGTGAAGGGCTCAGCCTTGCCTTGGCCATCTAGCGAGGCTAACTCATTTTGGCATTAAAGCACTAGCTTGGAGGGTGTAATAACCGCGGCAATAGCCTTGTTGGCTGCTTGGCTATCGATAAAAATAGCGATCTATTGCCTTGTGTGAAGTCAGGTATTTTGGGGGCAATTTTTTTTTTTTTTTTTTAAGAAGCTTCCTCATGACAACAATATTCTCGGATATTTGTCAGACGTTCGCAATAGGTGGGACCATGAAAAAACTTTTGGTATTTTCTGGAATTCGAACATTGAACTTCACGTGCAGTAGTCCAACACACTAACCTTTCCTTACCAGACACGACAAAAGCGACTTTGCCAGCACAACGTACAACCTTACAACCGGTGTTCCTCATTTTTGAGAGGAGTACATACGTTGAGAATCAGATTCGAGAGCAGAGAGGAAAGAACGCCCGCTTAAAGAGTCCATCATTGTGGTATTCTATTGATAGAGATTTATTGATCACTCTTGAGTATATGCTCTATAAAGCAGTATAAATGTAGTTCAGCAGATGATGAGTCTGCGTAATACAACCATGACCAATACCGCAGTCAAACGAAATTAGAATTGATGGATTTGTCCGTTTCGAATCATGCCAAGTATTTTGGAATATGGTAATTCTTGAGAGAAAACTGACTTTGAACTTAAGCTTCCATTCCACAAACAATTACTTCCCGTTCAAAATACCTAGTAAAATAACTCAAAATTGTTACGTTTTATATGTAAGTGATTCGGAATGAATCCAGACTCTATTGCTCTGAAGACATATGCATATACCTAACAAGTAAAAAAATCAAAATGTCCGTGTCTCTAAATAAGAAATGATGAAGGCAGCTGTGAGTTATAAAACGCTCGACATAACTTCACGATATCTACGATCAAAAGTCGATCAAACACACGAGGTCACAATTCGGTCTAACCTAAATGCACATGTTGTTTCTAAATATATTTACAAAGATATCTCTAGGTATACGTGTGCCTGCTACCAAAGTTTTGCCATACCAAAATAAAGGACTTGATTCTGGAAAAGATGAGAGCTCGCAAAAGATGGAAAAATCCCATGCTCCTCAGCATAAAACTCCTATGAATCTCCAATGTAATAAACTCAAGAAAGCGACCCGAGATGTCAAAAATCGCAAATTTCTGTATATCTCGAAGGTTTGACCGCTGACAAAAGTTCAGATTACTCGCTCTAGAAATCTTTAAAAGGTTTAAAAAAAGCCCCAAATGCAATTCCCACCAATAAGAAATAAAAACAATGGCGAATGGGCAAAAGGAAAAAAAAAAAAAGCAAAGGCAGATCTATTCGCCGACCACCTAGGAACAACATTTAAGCCTTTCGACGGAGAGGCATTAGTATAGAATCTTGGCTTTATGTTTAAAGAAAAAGCGTGCCATTGGTCGAACTTCACCAGGCCATTGACAACAAAAAATAAATCCATAAGTCTCCTGTGTATGATCTTATAACCAGAAAGATCCTCAAGGAATTGCTAATGAAGGCCTAAAACAAACTCCTTTACCTCATAAATGCTGCAATAAGGCTGTCATATGTTCCAAGACAATGGAAAGTTTCTGGTTCCAAAAGCAGGAACATTTCCAAGTGACGAAAATCGCACAGACCGATATCGCTTCTGCCAATAATATCGAAAGTATTTGAAAAACTCCTGCTGAAGCGCCTGCAACCAGTGATTGAAGAAAGATGCTTATTCCTGATCATCAAATTGACTTCAGAAGAAAGCATTCCACATTCGAACAGGTCTGTAGAACAACCAATGAAATTAAGGAAGCCCTAGAAGGGAAAAAGATATGCTTTATTGCTTTTCTTGACATCTCTTAAGCATTCGACAAGGTATGGCACGAATATACGTATAAGCTAAGATACGTTCTTCCGGAACAGTTATACAAAATTCTAAAATCTTGCCTTGCGGACAGACTATTCCACGTCAAACATGGAAGTGAATATTCGCAGTTTAAGAAATTCGGCGCTGGGGTTCCACAAGGAAGTGTACTTGTTCTGGTTCTATTTGTGCTCTACACTCGAGCAGACATACCTCAAGAAGAAGGAAGCACTGTAGCCACCTTCGGGAGCGATACGTCTGTATTGGCAGTAGATAGTACAGTCGAGTTAGCAACTAAGAAGCTCCAAAGAGCTTCGAATCAAATTTGGCGTATTGTTCTCAACGAGAAGAAAACAACGCATGTCAACTTTACTTATAACAACTTAAATAATCTTCCAATTTCCATCAACTCGGCACAAATACCAATACCAATACAAACACAATGACCGTATAAGCAAAGCGAAATATCTAGGTATGGTTAAACTAAAATGGAAACCTCACGTTAAAAAGAAACGCGACGAACTCGAAAACAAATTCAGGCAAATGTATTGGAAGACATTCCAAGTTAAGCATATACATATAGGTATAGGAAACTGTATTCAGATAAGCAAGTATTAAAACCTGGGGTTGTACTAAAGCCAGCCATAGAAATGTCCTTCAGTCTTTTTAAAACAAAGTACTAAGAGCAATCTTGAATGCTTCATGGTATATTAAGAACAATAATATTCACAGAGACCTACAGATAGCAACAGTCGAAGATGAAATAGCAAAGTTTGCTCGGAAGCTTTGATTTCGTAATTAGGGTCATTTCAACAACACCATACTCCAAATTCTGGGCGTTGCAAACCTAGTGCGCTAGTTACAAAGAACGAACCGTTCGAAATAGCATATTCTAATAATGAGTAGTTGCATGTAATGGCGGTATCAGTAAAAGCTCTTGTAGAAAAGTTGCCTGCCAAACACTAATATGTTTTCAAAACATATTATTATGACAGTAAGTTATTCATTCATTCATTCATTTTCAATGGCCCGCTAATCCTTCATGAGGGTTGCGGGGGTAGGATGCTCAGGTGGACTCTCCATCCTTCTCGATCCTCCGCCATTGACTCCAATTCATCAGGGGGAATCCCTAAGCGGCTACAGGAGAGATGTCGGACTTGATCCAACCATCTATTTCTGGGCCTTCCGCGAAGTCGCCTACCTGATGGCACGGAAACCATGGCGCGTCTTGGAAGGCGGTCTGGGTGCATACGCACTACGTGACCAAACCATCGAAGCTTAGATCGTTCCGTTCGGAGAAGTAGCTGCTCAACGTTGAGCGCCTCGCGTACTCTGGTGTTGCGCACTCGATCCCTACGAGTTATTCCAACAACACCGCAAAGGAACCTCATTTCGGCAGCTTGTATCCGCGATCTTATTCTTTCGGTCACTACCCAAATTTCATGACCATAGGTGAGAGTTGGAACATACACTGAGTTAAAAACCGATAGCTTAGCTTGAACACTAAGTTCGGCCCTCCTTATAACAGATTGGCCAAGCTCTCTCAAAATTGATCCAGCCTGACCAATTCTACAGGATAACTCGGCATTGCTCCTCCCATCACTCGTGAATAAAACCCCGAGGTACTTAAACTTCTCCACCTGCTTCAGTGGGACTCCACTAACATGCAGAGTGCACTGAATGGGTTTTTTTGGAAACGACCATTACTTCCGATTTGTTCACGTTGATCTTCATTCCAGCATCATCACAAACGGCTAAAAACCTTTCGAGTGCGCGCTGAAGTTCGGTTTGAGAGGACCCAAGGATGACAAAATCATCCGCAAAGCGCAGATGACTAATCCTTAGGTCTCCTACTTTGAAACATTCCCCGCCACGGCTGCGCTGCAACATCCAATCCATATATACAATGAAGAGGAGAGGTAACAAAACGCACCCCTGGCGGAGTCCAACGCCCACAGTGAAGGGTATTGATTTAACACCGTTTATCCGAACACAGCTTCTACAGTTTGTATATAAAGACTGAATCGCCCTTAACAGGGAACCAGCAATCCCGTACTCCTGCAGAACACTCCAGAGTTTGCCTCGAGGAACCCTATCATATGCCTTTTCCAAATCCACAAAACAAGTGTAGACAGGTTTAGCATATTCCCAGGCCTTCTCAAGAACCATTCTGAGAGTGAACAACTGGTCGGTTGTGCTTCTACCTGGACGAAAACCGCACTGCTCATCCCCCAAACTGTCCTCAACCACAGCTCTGGAACGCTTTTCTAGCACCTTAGCGAAGACTTTTCCAGGGAGACTTAAAAGAAATATACCCCTATAGTTGGCGCAATCTCTTTTGTCCCCTTTTTTTAAAAAGAGGAACTATCACCCCCATTTGCCAATCACCAGGTGTTTCACCGCATTCCCAGCCCACTTTAATGACACGCGAGAGCCATTGAACTCCCTCTTTACCTAAAGCCTTGAGCATTTCTGGCCGAATTTCATCCACACCAGCAGATTTGCCAACTTTTAGCGCTTTGATCGCCAAAGTTACTTCCTCTACCGTAGGACTATTTTCCGCCCAACTCTCGACCATAGGTCTGTCATCTTCGGTGCCCCGTTCGGGATTGAGCAATTCTGAAGAGTGCTCGCTCCATCTGCGTAAGATGTCCTCCTCATTGGAAAGAAGTCTACCGTCTTTGGATTTGACTCCTTCATCGATATTCAACTTTTTTCCTCTGAGTCGGCGGACGGTCTGCCAGAACATCTTATTTGCAGATCTGTGGTCACGTTCCAATTTCTCGCCAAACTCCTTCCAAGACTGTTCTTTCGCTGTTTTCACAGCTAATTTGCAAGTTCTTCGCGCCTCAGTGTACCGATTTCGAGAATCGGAGTTCCCCAAGTGAACTCCACAAACATCTCCCGCAGAGGCAATAACCGCTGTTGAAAACAGTTGCCATTCTTCCTCTACATTTGATGGAACAGTTGGAATTCGTTCAAACCTCTCAGATATTTGCCGCGCAAATGTCTCCGGTATCTCATCGTCCTGCAACCTCTCCCATCGTATGCGTGTAACCATCCTTGGTTTACGCTTTGGTAGGGGAGGCACTCTCTCGCTTAGATACAATTTGCACAGCACTAAGTGATGATCAGTTGACAGTTCGGCCCCTCTCAATACGCGAACATCACAAACCATTCCCTTCAGACACGATGGTACCACAAAGAAATCGATCAGCGACTTCTGCTGAAGACTCTGACGGTACCACGTGTATTTGTGAATATCTTTGTGTGGAAAGATGGTGTTCATGATGGATAAGCCATTTTCACAACAAAAATCCAACAACCTCTCTCCGTTTGCGTTTTGATCAGGATCACCGTCCCCCATGTCATAACATACATAACAGTAAGTTATAGTGTCTATTAAGATTTTTTATCTACCCATGATAAAAACAAATTGAGAACAAAATAAATTTTGAAAATGTTACCTGTTTTTGTTTTTGTTTTCGTTCTTGCAATTTTTCCCGATATTTCGTTTCCTTCTCAGTGCGTGGTACGTACTTCATGAGGTCCTTCCACACTTTGTATTCTGCAGACTCAAAGCAAGTTTGCCTAAAATTTGTGCTTCCATATTTCGTCTACTGGCATTGTGCTCCTCATAGGTGGGTACATAGACTCGTATGACAAGAGATTGTGTATGTAGTGGAAGTGTATTTTCTTTTAAAATAATTTTTAGTTCTATACCTAGGCTGGAAAGTTCTCTAATTCGGAATCGCTCTTGAATATACGCACGCTTCTACAATAAAAGGAAATGATTAAAAATAAAAGCCATTTTTTTCACACACTACAATTAAGTAAGGTCAAAATAGTGAAAAAAAAAGTATTTGTCACAGTTAATTTAAAACGGACAATTTTTCTGTAAGAAATTGCACGACAAATTTTTCTGATGCTGCAGCGCTGGTGAGAAAATCATGTCAACATATCTACCACTGGATTTCACTATCTGGATTCAATGTGATTGCAGATCTAATGTCAATCAGTCAAAGCAATTTAAATGAGGTTCCAAGTTCGAATCCCAGAAAAACAGCGAAAAGTTTTTTCACGGTCCCACCTCTCGCGAGCGTCTGACAAACATCCAGAAGTATTGTTGTCACGATAAAGCTTCTCAAATCGCCGTTCGGATTCGGCACTAAACTGTAGGTCCCTTCCATTCGTGTGAAAATTATAACGCACACAACATGAGTGGTTGCGAAAAGATAGGCCCTGGCACTTCAAGAGCATTTGCGCCAAATATTTATTTTGTTTTTTTATGTACTCGCACTTTAATATAGGTATAACCCTTTCATAAAAAAAAAATGATCGAGTTCATTCTGGAGTTTTCAAAAAGTTTTCAGCTATAGTTTTTGAAATAATTCTTTCATATAAACAAAATTTCACTTAGCATAAATGGAAATTTTCCACCTAGAACTTTGATTTTCCCCAAAAAACACCAAATTGTTTTCTATCCTTCTGTCTCTCCGAAACTTATATTTTAATCACTTCAATAAAGTTTCTTGAATAATAAAAAATTGAAACGATTCGAATGTCGATTTTCACTAAAAGAATTCTATTTGCGAATTACCTTAACCGAAGTGCAGTAATAAAATTTTGTGATACCTTGAGTTAAGCAATTGATTTTCGTCCTCCTTCTCCACCCCTACAGACACATAAACATATGTATATATGTGTCAGTGTGTGTGAAAGCCGCTGGAGAAGGAAACGTGCGATGTCCAAATTGCACTCGAATGTCCTGCGATTGGTGAAACGGAAATGTTAATGGCACTAAATTGACTTCGTCAAACGGACTTTGCATTTGGACAATGTGTAATGGTCCTCCTTTTAATACTTCTTTTCGTTCCAACCTGTGACCGTTATCAAGGATGCATAAGAGCGGCGAATTGAATTTGTTCTCCATGTAAGAAAACGAAAAAAAAAACTAAAAAAGGATTTTCACTTTGGTCATTCTGCCGGAGGCCCAACGGTTCCAGTAGAAACACAATCAATCGACCATTTAATTAAAATTGTGTTTGCTTACTGACCTGCATTTGCACCGTTGCTGCTGTACCATCTGGGGTTGGCGCGGCTTGTGTGCCCATTAAGGTGGAAATTGTGTTCCTTTTTTCCGTGTTCTAATAAGGTCAGTGGGAAATTTAGAATTGACAGTTGGTCGATGTAGGGTTTTTATTTAATATTTGAATTTTTCATATAAAGCGCACATGAAGTGAGGGATTATTGAATTTAATATGGGAAAAGAGTGGTGGAATTAAATTGAAGAGGATATGTATGTTTTTTTTTTTTTTTTTTTTTTAGGTTGCGCCAGGGATGTGTAATCTTCATAGATACTAATAGCCCGAGTGCTACTACCATGCACGAGATTCGCAAACCTGAGTAATCGATTCCAGGAATACGCCTACGTACTAAACACACACCCCACACACTTCAACCACTCTCCCCGCGGGACTGCCGTTAGGTATTACTTCGCGGGGCTGGTTAGCAATTTATGCTGTACTTTCTGCTTCTCGACGTATTTTTCCTGAATTCGAAGCTGCATTTGCACGTGCGTAATAAATGCGCAAATTTCCATCCATTTTTCCTCAGATTGTACCATATGATCTATGAGGAATGGAGGACTGGGAAGTTCGTTTCTCTAGTTTTCAAATCGCCTACAGTGGAGGACTGCATGCTCCGTATCTTCCTCCTGGTCTGGACATTCTGGACACAACGGAGAGCTATCATGTCCAAACCGGTAAAGATATTTGCGATCCCATGTGCTCGGTTTATCCAAATGTCGATGGTGGGGATTAAATTATAGGTCCATCTGCCTTTAACCGCATTATCTCATCGATCTTGCCACACAGCTCTTAAAGCCACCTTTTCTTCTTCTGTAACCCTTCTTCTTTCGCTAACCTCTTGATGGCCCGAGCCTCTCCGATTGTAGATTCTCTGCATCTCGTTCGCGAGGATCTCGATAGGAACCATTCCTGCTATGATAAATGCTGCTTCGTCAGAGATAATTCTAAAACTACTGATGGTCCTTATAGCGCAGAGTCTGTAGGCTGATGTAAGTTTCCTCCTTGTTTCTTTGGTCGCGAGAGCCCCTGCCCAAATCGGAGCCGCATAAAGAAGGACTGAGCTGACAACTCTGGATAGTAGGATCCTCCTAGCGTATCCAGGTCCTCCAATGTTGGGCATTATCCTTGAGAGTGCTGCCTGAAGTCGTGACGCTTTTTTGCTCGAATAATCAACATGCTGTTTAAACCGCAGTCTATTATCGAGCATTACTCCTAGGTATTTGATTGCTTCTTTGGATCTGATGATTTGGGTTCCAACCTGGACATTCATATATTCCACAGATTTCCGACTGGTTATTAGAACAGCTTCAGTCTTGTGCTCAGCTAATTTTAAACCGGCGGATCTTAGCCAGCTTTTGATTTGACTAATTGCCACATTTGTAGCTGATTCTACTTCACTGATTTGTTTTGCTACTGTAACAACAGCGATGTCGTCAGCAAATCCAATTATATTTACTTTCGGTGGCAGTGGTAGTCTTAAAACTCCGTCGTACATTATGTTCCATGGTAATGGGCCCAGCACCGATCCTTGCGGGACCCCAGCTGTAACATCGTAGTACTTCACTCCTTCGTCGGTATCATACCTCAGTTTCCTGTTGGTAGAGTAGCTCGCCATTATCTGCAGCAAGTAAGATGGTGTATCCATCCTAGCAAGAGATCTTCTTATAGTGGGCCAGTCTGCCGAATTAAACGCGTTTTTGACATCTAACGTCACTACTGCGCAGTATTCCTTGGTGCCGTATCGCCATCTTTCACCTTCAATTGCTTCCACTGCTATATTAACTAGAGCTTTAATGGCGTCAATTGTTGAGCGAGACTTTCGGAATCCGAATTGGTGGTTGGACAAAGCCCCTTTCTCCTCCGCTATTGTGAGCAATCTGTTGTAAATGATTCGCTCCAGGATCTTTCCCATTGTGTCCAGTAGGCATATCGGGCGATACGACGATGGGTCTCCTGGGGGTTTGTTTCCTTTTGGCAATAAAACGAGATGTTGCAGTTTACATTGATTAGGGAAAATTCCTTCTTCTAGGCACTTTTGCATTGTGCAATAAAGATGTCTGGCCTTTTTTGAACAGCGACTTTCATTGCTTTGGTAGGGATGCCGTCAGGTTCGGGCGTCTTGTTGTCACCTATCTTTCTGGATGCGATTGTCAATTCCTCTGTTGTAATCACTGGAATTACCTCCGTAAAGTTTTCTCTGGGGATTGCGCACATAGTAAATGTCCTCTTTGGAAAAAGATGTTCTACTATTGACTTCAGCATTATCGGGCATGTTATCTGCGGGGAGTTGCCGCCCTTAAGCTTTGTCATCACCATCCTATACGCCGTGCCCCAAGGGTCTACGTTAGCTTCATCGCAGAGCTATCTGAAACAGCTTGCTTTGCTCTCCTTGATAACTCTGCTTAACTGTTTTCGCGCCAGCTTAAAGGACGATAGGTACTCCTGAAAGTTGGGTGTGTTTCGCGATCTTTGTACTTTGCGTCTTGCCCGTTGACACTCTGCTCTAAGTACCCTGATCTCGTCGTTCCACCAGTAGCAAGGCAGGCGTCTTCTACCTGGGGCCCTCCTGGGCATTGATGCATCGCACGCCATGTTGATGGACTGGGTGAGGCGGCGAGCTGAATTTTCTGCCGATGCTTGGACTAGTGTGAAGGTGTCAACCACTTCCGCGAATGTATCTTTGTCGAAGAGCTTATCCTGCCATTTCGGACAAGTCGATCGCGGGCGGTGAGTGCTTCTGGCGTTACCGATGTCAATTATAACAGCTTGGTCACTGTGGGTATAATCTTCACTGACTCTCAATTTAAATCCCCGCAGGATGGAGTTACTCGCTAACGTGATATCAATTATTGAGCCCATGCCTGCTCTGCGGAAGGTGTTAGCCCTACCTACGTTTGCGATGCCTACGTTGAGAGCTGCAAATGTTTCCAGGAGGGCATGACCCCTTGCGTTGGTAAATCTACTGCCCCATTCCGTCGCCCATGCATTGAAATCTCCGCCAATAATCACTGGAGTTCTTTCCCGAGCATCGGCCACGAGGTTATCTAGCATCTCCTGATATTCAATTATAGTCCAGCTGGGCCGAGCATAGCAACTATAGAAGTGTATACCGTTGATTTTGGCCCGAACGGAGCCCTCTGACTCTTCATTGGCATCCTGGAACGCATGTCTCCCACATGACCATATTGCGGTCCGCTTCGATCGATCACTGAGCCAGATGCTGCTGTTGTCCGGAATTTTATATGGCTCGCTGATCAAGATTACATCTGCTTTTTCGTCCTTGATGGTTTGTGCCAGGATATCCTGAGCTGTCTCACAATGGTTGAGGTTAATTTGGATAACCTTCATGGTTTCTTGCTGCAGATTGCTTTCTTGAGCACAGGGCATTTATTGCCGCCGGCTATGTGCTTGCATTTTCCGGGTTGACTTTCCTGCAGAACATGCAGGATGGTTCTAGCAGCATCCGCTCACGAATGCCGCAGACTACCCAGCCAATTTTGATGCGTCCTGCTTCCAATAGTTTTTTCGCGCTTTCTGCAGGGAGTTTAATTATTGCCGTTTGAGTCTCACCGTACGCCTTCCGCAAAGAAATGATGTCAGTAGTCATGACCCTGCCCAAATCGAATTGGGCTCTGATCACCGCGCATACGTCCTCCTTGGTAGTGACCTCGATCGTGGTACGATGAGTGAGCGTTCTGACTTCAGCCGGTTCTCCTAGAGCTTCACCAATGACGTTTTTGTAATCCGTCGTTTTGTCTCCTGATTCCTTCAGTTGTATCAGAAGATCCCCTTTTTTCGTTCTCCTGATTCTGGATACCGCCTTGCCCACAGCTTCTAACTTAGGGTCTGCTTTTACGCTGCGGAGAATCTGGGCGTAGGAAGCCTCCCCTTTCGCTTCGATGACGATGGCATCAGGTTTTGGTTTTCTGCCCTGCTTCTTTTTGGTGGCCTTCCTGTTTTTAACAGCTGACCAACCATTGTCTTCTTCTCTCATCGTACTTTCCTTATTACCAGAAGTACTGGCTTGTTTAGCCTTTGCCATAGCCGTTTCTGTGACTTTTTTTGACTCTTTCTTCTTATTTTCCTCGTCTGAAGTGCGCTTCTGCTTGCGTTCACGTTTCGGCTTCGGCGTGCTGTTCTCCGATGGCAGTCTCTTCTTTTTTGCGTCCTGGAGAGGTTTGAGCCAGGGGGAGGTCTGAGAAAAGTTATTTCTCCTTATCACTTCCTTGGCCTTTTCATCCCGCAACTGGATTGCCGAGAGTTCATACAACGCCCGAATGCTTTCTATGGCGTCTCTCATTGGTTGATGTATTGAGCGCCGCTTTCCGTCTTCGAGCATGTCGACTAGTTCCCTAATCTGCATGCCCAGCTTGTGGAAGTCAGGTCGATCAGGGGCTTTTCCGACCGTCGCCTCCGATGCCCTCGGAAGTGCTCCATCTGGTTGTCCCACAGGTGACCTCAGCATCACTGAGCTCCTCTGGAACGGGTCTCCTCTATACTCACCGTTGGTTTGACTATTGTTTGTTTTGTTGTTGTTTTGGGGTTTTGTTTCTTTTGAATTCATTTCTAGTGGGTCCCCACTCAAAGCCGCTATCAATGTTCGAATGTGTAGTCACCCAGGGATCTCATGGTTGTCTATGCAAGTAGTGAGGCCATGCGAGGGTTGGCATAAGCCCTTATGGCGTCTTATGTCAGAGCCAGATCGGTGTTAAACAGGAATGTTACATCTGTACCTACACCACCAACTTAATGGTAACGAAACATTGAACGTAGAGGATATGTATGTATGTATGCGTGTGTGTAAATGTGTATACCCTAAACTTTGTGAGGACAATTTTCTACAGAAATGCCTTTGCCACTGAGTAACATATTTTTTTAGTTACTTTCGCCAAACAGATTAAAATGAAATTTGTTTATCTATATAGAACATTTATTAGCAAAGCGATTGATATATAAACCAACATTAAACGGTTTCTGTGAGAAAATTTATAACATAAAACAAATATTATTACATGTGAACACGATCGGTGAAGCCCATTGCCACTGTATGTCAGTGCTCAAGCGACGCGCGTTTCTGTTTGCACTTGCAACTTACACTACTATATAAAGTCGGCAACTATATTTCAAAAGCAAGTAAATGAGCGTCAGCTAAAATGCGGGCGAAGCAAGGCAAGCACGGGTCAGCTAGTATGAAATAAAGCCCAATTTTTAAATGTGGCTTTATTTCATCGCCTTATTTCATCAAGGAGAAAACGAAGCCACACCAGACCACGTGTTTACTATCGGCAAGCTGAAGAAACCAATTCCCAAGTTGCAAACATCGATAACCGCTTTCTGTTTTTTCGGCAACTTACACCATACCGCTACAGCCACCACATTCACCTCAACACCCAACAAAATGCAGACAGCCGTCTACACATCAAACACTTAAGGCATTACCTTCATCATCTCCGCTGCAGCCGCGATCTCGACACTCAAAAGTATAGGTACAACCAGCAGCTAGTGCATCTAACAACACAATAGTCAGTGCTCCCTCCGCTTCATTGTCATCTGCAATTCCATATTTACCAGGTACAATACATGCACAATACGTATACTTTTTCACATTGCGACCTGCGAACATTCGCACATCGGCAACGAATAAACTTTACCAAACTCAACATCAAGCAATTCGAAGGGCTTACCTGAGTTTGCAGAAGAGCCAGAGCATAGGCCAATGTTTATTGTCGCTCTTAACGAGACTTCAGTCGTGAATGGCTACTCCAATTTGGAAAATCTATCAGGTCTCTAAAGGTGAGGACAATCAGATGGCTGAGGCCTTCCTCATTCATCCCAATAGCGTCCATCAATCATTAATCATTAACACATTCGAATTTCATTACAGTCGACCAGAAATCCTCATAAGAAATCTATTGGCAAAGGTAAGCGCTTTCCAAAATATCCATACATACTCGTATGTATGCCAACAGAAATTTCTATGGAGACAGCGAAGAAAAGCAAACCAACAAGGGTCTTTGGGAAAATCAAGTGGTAGGAGCTTCAAAAGGCCATCACCGCCAATCTGCTGGTGTTAAGATGTATTTTCGTCCAGGAACGTATCTTTTTCCGTTGTTTTCTGGATCATTTAATAGTTTGAAAAAACTGTATGATTGCGGCTCAAAAGTTTGCAATTTTGTTGAGATATGCCTCCTGGTACAAATTTGTAATGTTTTGGATCTCCGTTTGGTTTAACATCTTTCCAGACTTTTTTACTTCCAAAGTGTGTCTAAATACTTTCTTTTAAATCAAATCACTAAAACAAAACAAATTCCAAGAAAATTAAAGGAAAAAAAAAATGATTTATGGTGATTAGAATTTTCTAAAAAACTGGTAATGATTACATAACACAAATATTTGCAGCACATACGGAACAAAATTATCGAGAAAGGTCCAAATCAGGGGGGTGTCTCCACCAGTTGTCGAGGAGTGTATATCAAATACACACATACATATACGTATATAAATACATTTTATAAAACAAAGAAGTACACGTTAAGGGCAGAACCTGAAGAAGGCATTACTACGCTAGTTTATACCTTTTTGTTTTTGCGTAATTCAAGTATGTGTGTGCTTATGTTAAATAAGCATTTCCGCAAAATTTTATTTCTTTACTTGAGTGAAAGGAGAAATTGAAATTGTATATGCAAGATTAAAAAAAAGATAAAGAAAGTATTTATTAATAATGGAGTGCTAAGTAGTTAGCGACGGGTGTTCGGAAGCCTGTCTACCCCGTCCTGAGGCAAAAAGATAACGATGAACGACCAACAACCTTTTCCTACTTGATAGGAAAGTCTAGAGGTTAGTCCGGGTTAGTTAAGATCAATGTCTCCGTCCTTGCTCCTGAGTAGCCTTGAACCCATACCGTTTCTCTTCTGTTTCTATAACTCTTTCATCTCTATACCGGCACCAGAAATCGTTATTGAACAGGAGGCGTATAAAGGAGGGGAGACAAAAACTACCCCAGTCCGACGAGCCTAGCCGTGCTTGTGCAAGCATGTCACCATCCTCTCCCCTGCGACAAAGATGCATCTATGGCCCTGTTCTGGCTCATAACAAGTTCATTGTCCCATTGCCACTGCAGTGGAGCGAAATAATTTGCTCCAGAATTATTACCACTAGAACCCATTTTCTTGCTTATTTTTTTTTTTTAATTGAAGACTAGTTGTCTTCAGGATTAGAAAAGCGATTGCTCTTCGGAATGTTTGCTATTTTTGTACCACACAGAAAGAAAAAAGAACGTCACACATACACGTTCAAAGTGCTGCTTGATAATTGTTATTGATTATTTGTTGGGTACTTTATAGTCATAAGTATTTGCAATATTTTCATAATCTCCGAAAGAACATCTCAAAGGAAGAGTTTTTGTTTGTTGAAAGAGATCTGAATGGACATGTCGGGAAATCAAACGAAGACAATAAAGACTGCCATGGAGGCCTGGGTACGGCACCAGGAACCTTCCTGGTAAAGACATCCTAAGCATGTGCAGATCACACGATCTTTCTGCGTTAAATACCGTGTTCATCAAACAAAGCCGGCATCTGATTACTTACAGCAGTGGTGGAACTGAAACCCAGATTGACTACCATCTGGTCAGTTTCATGAAGCGTCGGGTAAAGGATTACAAAGGGATCATGGAAGAGACGATCGCTCAGCAACACGTTCTCCCGCTTACAGAAATTTTTATGAAGATACCAAAGAAAAGCGAACAAACAAGGGTCTCTAAGAAATTCAAATGGTAAAATCTAGACAAACAAAAAAGCAGAGATACAGCGAACTTGCTTAAAGAAGATCAAATCACTACTAGGAACTTCGAAAGGCCATCACCAACACGCCATAGAAACATGGTGGTGGAATGATGAAGATAAAGAGGTAGTAAATAAGAGGAAAGCGGCTTTCAAAGCTTGATCAAAGTGCACCTCTAATAATAGAGATGATAAAGCTCGCCTCGAAGTGGAATACATATGTTGCGAGAAAAAAGCGAAGAAGAAATGCGCACAGCTCCAAACAGAGTATGGATAGCCTATATCAGCAGCTGGAGAAAATATCTTCCCCGGTTGCTAATACAAACTAGGCTATTCAGGAGCTGCGACAACTTAAGAAGGAGGATTAGTATTAGCAATGCTCATGACCAGCTTCTTGTGGATAACGACAAAAGTTTGCATAGGCGGCGACAGAATTGTGAAGGACTTTTGAATGAACAGTTTCCCCGGCTATACTTTCCAAGAGCCACCCGAAGAAATACCCGACATTACAGTCGAAGAAGTTGGTGAACCGGTCAAATACTCCGAAAACCGAAAAGCGGTTGGGCCACACAAGATACCCTCTAAACTCTGGTAAAAGATGGGAAACATAGTTTTCAGATGATGATTAATAGGCGAAGAGTTGCCGTTTCCTTGTGTGCAATGGAATGGGTGATGCGCGAAATTGTGATAATTACCGTTCGATCAATATCGTTGAGGGAGTATCAGGTGGCCGACCGCGAAAAGTAATACGGCTATCTGATGATCAGTGGGGCTTTGTCGCGGGTAAATCAACCATGCAATGCAAAGTATAAAGAACATAATGGAGAAGCATCGTGATTCCTAAAAGGATTCGCGCATTGCATTGGTTAATTTTGAAAAAGCGTTCGCTAGACAACGACGAGATTTGATATGGATGGCGTTAAGACACTGAGTGGTTCTATGTACTATGATCATGTACAGATGTTCTATGTACAGATGATCATGGACACGTAGAAAAAGCAAAGACAAGAGCAAGATACTCCGAAGTAACCGAAAATCTCTCAATCAAATTCGGGTTGCACCAGGGAAGCGTCTAAGGCAATGTGCTCTTTACTGCAGTCTTTGACTTTCTGCTTCAAGGTAAAGTAACGAAGCTCTTTGCTTGGGTTTTTAGAGAACCTTCCTATCACCCCACTCCCCATCTTAAAAAAAAAATCGGCCCTAAAGTGTAACAGTTATTCTTTGCTGACGATGGAGCCATCATAAGTGAAGATCCTACGTCCCTGCAACGAGCACTTAATATATACGTGGGCGTTTTGAAGGAAAATAGGTACCTCATTAATTCAAAAAAGAAAGAGTACTTGTGCTGCCCGTTCTCTGATCCATTCAGGCCTATTCTAGACATTTATTTAAATGGAATAGTGCTTCCCAAGTGCGGAAAGTTAAATATCTGGGATCTATGATCAAAAGCAAACCAACTTGTGATCTCGACATCCATCATCGCATGAGCATAGGGTGGTTGAAGTAGCGGTGTAACTCCGCTATCTTCTGTGACCGAAAAATACCCCTTTAGGTAAAAGGAAAGCTCTTCATCGCAGTTGTGTGTCCAGCACTCGCATACAGTTCACAATGTTGGGTGATGTACAGAGCGTAGGAGAGTAAATTAACGGCAGCTGACATGAAGATGCTTCGCATGATAGCACGAGTGACACAGCTTAATCAAATGAGAAGTTCAAAGATCCGTGGAAGCCTTTGCGTCAAAAAAACCATCTCAGCGTGACCGAAAGAAATGCAGGCATGTAAACTCCTGGATCACACAAATGCAACGATACCAGCATTTGGCTTGCCTTCTTTAAGACAGTATGGCAACTCCCCTAAATTTCCCATTAATCAATGTATATAAAAATCAAGAATAATGAAATGTCAATTTTCTATATACATAAATTGTCAATCATAATTAAAGAACAAAGGAATTAAAGCAACACAAACAGTTTATAACGTTCAGAAAGAAAAGAAGTGGTTTTATTTTACGAAGTTTTTACTGGTACATTTTTCGTTACAGACAATATTGTGCGGTTTTAATACATATATTTTATAGTGGTCGAATTACCGCGAAGACAGCCTTAATAACGAAGTGCTCCAAAATCGGATATTTTCTGAGGTCATCAGGCGAATCAGTAGCAATGCAGTGACCTGTGAGGGTTATGATCCCTTTAATTCAGATCATAGCCTCACCGAAATAGAAAGAAGAAGAAGAGATATATACATGAGACCAGAATCGGCGGCATTGTAAATTTTAGTATTTTGGTTTCTAACCTAACTGCATTTTTGAGAATACCTTGGCGACATCTCATTTATCCAAGCGAACTTATATTTTTTAACGAGAAGGAAGAGCAGGCCAAATACACATTTTCAGCTTTACCACTGGTTCGAAAAGTCGGTTATTTCAATAATATAATAATATGGCCGAAGAATGTACAACACATATATGTTGTGTTTGTACATAAACGTTGTCTACGCTGGTTTTTTCTAATGTGTATGAAAAAACCAAAATTTTGTTTATGAAAGAGAACATCAGATATGTATGTATGTATATCAATGTTCTAAATTCAGAGGGTCTGCTGCTGATGGTCGCTGAGAACTAGTCAAAACAAATCTTATCTGGGGCCTTAATCCGTATTGCTCTTCTTAAGTCAATGACAGTTTATAAAATGTATGTATAATATCCTGAAACTAAAACAAAATTAATTTTTAATCCATACATAATACATATACTTATCTAATTGATAACATTTTTATTTTTACTAAATCCGAAACCCTAAACCAATTCTGTTCAAATGACCGGTCTTAAAGAAAACTATTTTTCGGTAGCTTTTAGAATTCGTGGCAATGGTCGAATTTGTAAATCCTTTGGGCAGACCTAGACCGATATAAATAAGTATGTCAAAATTAAACACACAACAAACAAGAAAATAATAAATTATTTTAGTGGCGCTACAGTTCGATGTGAACCTGGGCCTCAACCAACAAGCAGCTTCAATTAGCTCGGTCTTAAGCTAATTGTATCCAGTTGCGCATTCCAAGTTGGTTGTAGTCCCCTTGAACTTGTGCGCCCCACTTATGACGAGGAGGCCATCTGCTACGTCATCTCTCTGGGTAAGATTCGAAGGCTTCGCGGACCGAAGTGTTGGTGTACATTCGCTTTACATGATATTGCCATCTCAAATACGTAGTTTTTCGACTACATAGGTCGATGTCGCTGTACAGCTCGTATAGTTCGCCATTGAATCTTCTCCTCCAAAACCATTCAATGCAATAGGACGGAATATCTTGCGAAGAATTTTTCCCTCGAAGCAACCAAGGATATCCTCATCCGCTTTCGATAAAGTACATGTTTCAGTGCCGTATAGCACAACTCCTTAGTTGTTCGGAATAAGGCTTTACTGTTGAACTGCCTTATTAGCCCAAAAAAACAGTGATTGGCAAAATTATTCTTCGCTTGATTTCCGCGCTGATGTCGTTTTCAGAATTTATAGCAGAGCCAAGGTACGAGTAGATAAAACCCCTTACTGATTCGAGGTTATAGCTACCATTGCGACGTTCTATCCAATTCTTCCGTGTACATTGTCACTTCTTGTTGACAGAATGTACTTTGTTTTACCCTCATTTACCGCTAAACCCATTTCCAATGCTTGTCGGCGTACCGGTGACAGCCCGTTGATTTCGTTCAATCTTGTCAATATTGTCGGTGTATGCAAGCAGTTGGACTGTTGACTTTCAATAGATTGTGCCTCTGGTATGTGAGTTCCGCACAATCCATTCAGGTATAATATTAAGGAAGTCACATGACAGCGCGTCACCTTGTCTAAAACATTTTTTGACATCAAAGGTCTCAATGGGATTATTACCGACATTGATGGAGCAGCGAGCGTTCTCCAGTTTGGCAGGGATGTCAAAACTAAGCAAAAACTGTTGCAAGAAGCAATTTTTTTGTTTTCAAAGTAAAATTTTAATGTTTTGCAAAATTTCATTCATATAGCAAAGTAGCTAGGGCTATATTACACAAGTTCAAAAATACGTTCGACATCCACCATAGACGATTCCACTTACTCAAAGTTTTAAAACTTTTTAAGTGTGCATATGAAATACATTTAGCTGAAGTAGTAAACATATCCCAGGTGTAATCGTATTCAGGGGAAATCGATGGAAAATAAATGTATCATCCTTGTAAGGTTCTCAATTAGACTTAAAGACACATATAGTCCAACTCCTGTACCCTCCTGCAAGACAGGAGGCGAAAGAGAAATGCGAGTAATATGCAAGACTCGTCAATAGTACCCAAGGAATGAAAACCGCGGTGCAATGGGAAGTGGTAATAAAATAGATTTCAGAGGAGAAAGCATTTAACATTTTATTTCTGATCGCTACATCTAAAGACAACATTCGAAGGTAATGATCTTATTCCTCATCGCCAATTACATGTCACTTAAATACATATGTATATACTATGTAAGAAAATTCGAAATAAAAACAAAAAACATGGAAACACTAGGAGGTACGAGTTTTACTCATTTTCATTCCTAAGAGATAAAGCAACAACAACTACAGCTAAAATAAATTCAAATTCCAGAGAACGAAAGAAAAAGAGGAGGAGCAAAAGGAAAACAGACTGCATACCCATACTTTCATGTTTTTGATCGCAAAGCTGTGGGACTACTGAGGAATCAGAATCAAGTTGCGTGATGAGCAGCGTTGCCGTTTATACTTCAATCGAAGTATTTTACTTCGTTTTCATAGACAACACTTCGACACTTCCTCTTTCGCAAAAACACTTCACTTTCTGTAGACTTTATATTTTCCCTCTTAATTGGGAAATTGCATTATATATTCATTAATGATTTCTCCCATAAAGTAGCCAAAAATCGTATACGCGAACACATCCATTCGATAACTACAAGTCTACAATTCTACCCAAAGAAGAAAGTCTTTAAGTCTTTTAAAATTCTGTCTTCTGCCTCAAAAATGCTTTGGGGCAGATTATGTACCCTCATTTAAAAGAGTTTATAGGAGCCTTGTTCTGTCTTCCTCATAGTAGTGCAACTACTGATAGGGTGTTTTCCTAAACTAAATTGATTAAGAGTTTAGGCCGAGACAACTTAAACGTTAGTACTGAAAACGGTTTCAAGAACTGGGTATCGCCAAAAGATGTTGTATTAGGATACCACAAAGCTTAGATTAAAGCTTCCTAATCTAAAAAAAAATTATGTTTTTTTCCCATAAATAATAGTTTAATATAAGAAACTCAACTTTTATAATGACACTTTACTTTTCAGCAAAACACTTCTATTTTTTCCTGAAAACACTTCACTAAAAAATTGGCAAACGGCATCACTGGTGATGAGTATACCGAATTTGAGAAAAGAACCAACGCGATCAAATTCTTGCTTCTCAGATTTACTTGCTTGAACGATGCATATTAATAATTGAAGTGAATTTTTTCAGTTGTTGTTTTATATGTCGACTTTATTTGATTTTTAAATAAAAACGCGCATTGTATTTGTTGTATTCATCCTATTTTGGAAAATTAAAGAAACAAATTTAGTTTGTAACTAGTATTTAGGCTAGAGGAAATTTACCAATACATACTTAATTAACTACCACTTTAATCATATGGTATTTGTAAAATATTTGCTCATCACTATCGCTTTGCGCTTTATAAAAACGAAAAGAAATTTTACTAAACTAGAAAAAGAGCATCATTCAGAGTAAAGTGGAGAAAATCATTAACCATTCTTAGAAGAATTAAGACAAATTTCATCCCCTTTATTATTTTGGGAAATTTCTCTCTTATTTTCACGCGATGAAAATAAAATAGTTTAGATCAACAAGATAAATTAGTTTTGTGTTGCGTAAACATTAACTCCGTTCAAAATATGACGTTTATAAAGAGCAAAAGGAAAAATGGAAACAGCTGTAATTTAGGCTGTATTTCTTTATTTCATTATTACTTGAAAGCGACGAAAAAAGTTCATCAGGTATTTTTCAAGATTCAAGATTGAAGATTTTTTTATTTCTGTTTCAACATAACAATTCATTAAATACAGTAGAGAGCCGATTAACCGGGATACCCAATCAACCGGGATATTTAAAAAAAAATGTGTCTATCCCATTGAAAATCGATTAACCGGAAAAGACTCTATTATCCGGGATGCAAGTTCAAATCAAGTCGAAACGAAAACAGGACACAATCGTGTTAAATGCTCATTCGTGTAGATTCTTCGCGCTTACGAGCACATACATTGGTTTTGTGCGTTATTAATGTAACTGTAACTGATCTTTTCGAGGAAAAGTAAACATAATTAACGACCATATAAAAAACAAATATTTCTGTGAAAAATTCGGCTCAAAAATATGAAATCGGCGCACAAACTGTATACGACTTCCTTAAAAATAAAGATAGGACTCTCTAATTTGTTGCCACGAATGATTCCATCAATGGTTTACAGAAACGTGGAAAAGGCAAAACGTTTTCACGTCGAGTTGGGTCACGACTTTGAATGTTTGTGTTTATCTGGCTGGCTAAGAAATTTAAAAAAACCCTCATGGAATTCATTAGGTCTGTTCGCGAATTTTTACGAAAAGTTACGAATTTCTACAAAACCTGTTCGAGTACTGAGAATTTTCGTAGTTTTTGACAGAAGAGAGCGCTCTCGAGGGAGTAAGAAATTTCCCCATGCTGCGAATTTTGGTGCAAGAAATTTCTGTGGGCTAGTTTGTGAAAACTGTCAAATCTGTCAAAACGCTGTATATGTGATTTTTTGTCGGATTGTTCCTTCTCTTTCTTTCTTTCGTGTACAACTGAGTTTGAGGTTTGACGTTTAAAAAGGGGGGCAAGTTTGTGGTTCAACGCGTTTGTTTACTTTTTCGTAATTTTAGCTCTCTGAGAGAATTTTACCCCCACTCGTGGAAATTTGACAAACTACGAATTTTGGTGCAGAAAGTACGCGAACAGACCTATTGTCTCAAAAGTTTGGGTGAAAAAGAATCAGCTGATTATGAATCTGCTACTTTTTTTGTTGAAGAGCTAGCTGAACTCATAAAAAATGAAAATTTTACAAGTGAGCAAATATACAATGCGTGAGGCAAGCTTTTTTTGGAGGTGCTTACCACGAAATACGTTGGCATGTAAAGAAGAGCATCTTGCTGAGGCTATACAGATTCCAAGGAACGACGCACTGCGATAGTTTGCCCCAATGCTGCACGGACTCAATAATGCACGTTAATGGTAATTGCTAAAAGTCTTCGCCCAAGAGCACTTAAAAATGTGAGAGAGCTTCCTGTCATATAAAGGGTGACCAGATAGCAAGGATACTTTTTCCAATTGCTATGTTTCAGCAGCTGTCAAAGTTACCAATGACTTACTTACTTACTTAGATGGCGCTACAGTCCGGGGTCGACCTGGGCCTCAATCAATAAACCTCTCCAGCCAGCGCGGTTACGAGCCAGCTGCCTCCAGTTGCGCACGCCAAGGTGGTTGAGGTCCCCCTCCACTTGTTTGCGCCACCTACCGCGAGGTCATCCTCTACTGCGTCGTCCATCCGGGGTGGATTCGAAGACTTTCTAAGCGGGAACGTTGGGCTCCATCCGCTCTACATGACCCAAACATCTTAGTCGCTGTATGTGAACTCTTCTGGCTAAGTCGATGTCCTTGTACAGGCCGTACAGTTCAGCATTGTACCTTCTCCTCCACTCACCGTCTATACAGACGGGACCAAAGATCTCTCGAAGAGCTTTTCTCTCGAAATAACCAAGGGCATCCTCATCCGGTTTTGTCAAAGCCCATGCCTCTGCGCCATACAGCAGGACTGTGATGATTAGTGTCTTATAGAGAGTTACCTTAGTAGTTCGAGATAGGGCTTTGCTACTCAATTGCCATTTTAGCCCATAGAAACAACGATTGGCAAGACTAATTCTTCGTGTGATCTCCCTACTGATGTCATTTGTGGAGTTCACCATAGAGCCTAGGTAGACAAAATCCTTTACTACCTCAAAATTGTATCTGTCTATTGTGGCGTTCTGTCCAAGACGCCGATGTTGGGTGTCCTTTTTTGTAGACAGCATACATTTTGTTTTGCTTTCATTGACCGCTAGACCCATCTTTGCTGCCTCGATCTCAATACTCGTAAATGCCCCATTGACGACCCGCTGAGTTCTTCCGATTATGACATTGATCATCGGCATAAACGAGTAGTTGTACAGACTTGAAGAAGATTGTACCTCCGGGGTTGGCTTGTGAGTTTCGTACAATTCTCTCAAGTACTATGTTATAGAGATCGCATGATAGCGCGTCACCTTGTCTAAGACCTTTCCTGACATCGAATAGTTCGGTGATGTTCTTACCGGCTTTGATGGAGCAGCGAGAGTTCTCCATCGTCATTCTGCACAAACAGACGAGCTTGGCAGGGATGCCAAGACTAGACATGGCTATCATAGGCAACTTTGAAATCGATGAAGAGGTGATGTGTATCGATTTTATATTCATGGGTTTTTTCCAAGATCTGCCGTAGTGTGAATATTTGGTCAATGGTGGACTTTCCAGGCCTGAAACCGCACTGATAAGGACCTTTCAGGTTGTTGACGATCGGTTTTAGGCGTTCACATAATACGGCAGACAGGATCTTATATGCGATGTTGAGGAGACTTATACCTCTATAATGTGCGCAGTTTAGAGGGTCTCCTTTTTTCAGGATCGGACAAACGATGCTGAAATTCCCTTCATCGAACATACTTTCGGTCGATCAGATTTAATAGATGAGCTGATTCAAGCTCCTCACCAGCCCATCTCCTCCTGCCTTGAAAAGTTTGGCGCCAAGGCCATCGGCTCCAGCAGCTTTCTTGAATTTGAGTTTAGATATCGCTTTCCTCACTTCATTCTGATCGGGTTGACGGGAATCTTGACTGCCATCGTCACTGTTGAATGGCTCATTCTGCCTGACAGCAGGATATTGATCATCATCGCCGTTTAACAGTCTGCAGAAGTGTTCCTTCCATATTCTCAGCACCGACTGCGATTCTACTACTACATTACCATTTTCGACCCGCAGGCTTCTGTTCTGGCTTTGAAACCCTGGCATGTTCTTTTTACCTTTTGGTCAAATTTTCGAATATCATTCCTGCAATAAATTCTCTCAATCTCCTCGATCGAGCGCTTCTCATGCTCTTTTTTCTTCTTTCTGAGAAGTCGATATTCCTCTTTTCTCCTGTGCACGTAGAGCTCGTAAGCAGCTCTAGTCCTTCTATGCAGCGTCGTTTTGTACGCCTCTTATTTAGCTGCATGTGCTTGCCGGCATTTCTCATCAAACCAGGGGTTTCGTTGTGGAGGCCGAGAGAAACCCAGTTCATCAGAGGCGGCATCGCTGATGGCTTTTTAGCAACGCTGCCACTGGTTTTACGCATTTGCTGCTGCCGGCATGGGACTTAGATTAAAATTAAGAGAAACTCGATCGGCAAAGGCTCTAGAGGTCTATTGCGATTGTAGCCGCCCGACGTATAATTTCCTCACAGTATTTCGTTGATTTCGCTCCGTTTTGGATATCCGCATCCGTACCTTGGCTACAACTAGCTAGTGATCCGAGTCCACGTTGGCTCCTCGGAAAGTCCGGACACTCAGAATACTGGAAGAGTGCCTTGCCTCGATCGCAATGTGATCGATTTGGTTGACAGTTTTTCGATCAAAGGTGAGCCATGTTCTTTGTGAATATCGAGACGAGGGAACCGCGTACTAGCTACGACAAAGTTTCATCCCGCTGCAAAGTCGACTAGCCTGAGTCCGTTGTCGGATGTGATGTCGTGCAGGCTGTGCTTTCCGACCACACCACTAAAGACGTCCCCTCTTCCTAGCTTTGCGTTAAAATCACCTAGGATAATTTTAACGTCGTGGCTAGGGCATTGCTCATACGTCTTTTCCAAGAGCTGGTAGAAGTCATCCTTTGTCGCGTCGTTCTTCTTCTCGTGAGGGGCGTAAACGCATATTTGGCTAATGTTGGCAAATTTAGCCTTGATACGGATAATCATGAGGCGCTCGTTCACATGCCGGAAACTCAAGACTTCTTGCCTAAGTCTGCCTCCTATGACAAATCCGCACCCTGTCCTTGTAGACGCTGTCCTTGTTGTCTATAGCAATCGCCGTAGTAGATGTCGCAGTTTTTCATTCTATTTTTGCCCAGCCCATCCCATCGCACTTTTTGGATGGCGGTAATGTCTGCTTTGAAACACTCTAGGGCCTCCGCAAGTTGTTCGGCTGCACGTGGTTTGCAGAGGGACCTAGCATTCCACGTGCCGACACGAAGATCGTTGTCCATCTTACGTTTGCTTGGGTCGTCAACAGTAAGATCATCCATATCCGAGGCTGTTGGTGGCTTCGTAACCAAAGGTTTTATGTGGTAGCTTAAGTTAAGCCGACGGCACAACCCCCAACCTGGAGGACCAGATCCTTTTTTGCAACCCCTAGTTCGAGAGGCCGGATACACCGATACCAGTAACCCACTTCGGGGATATGAGCGCTGCCGTTGATCCATTAAGGGTTCATCCGCCACCATCTCTTTTTCAATACTCTGACGTAGTATTGAAAATCCTTACAGACCTCAGCTCCAAATATGTCGAGGTAGCTCCGATAATGTATCCGCTGGTCTGTAGACGTCACTATTGATTCCATCGGGAGAATTCATCGGCCGCACGTCCTCCTTCTGATTAGCTCTTGCTAGACTTCTGAGACGCATATTTCAGCCAATCAGGTCAACAAGAGATGCCTCGTCCGGTTAAACATATGGGCGCTGAAGTTCACCTAGATGGGATTACGCAGGTCGGAGTGTTCAGCTACACATACATCGTCAGACTCAGCATACGCTCATCGTTAGTTCACTATCAGTTAGCTATGCAGCGGGCACCACGGGGAGGCGATGATGCGACTTTGCCACGATTTTTGTCTGTAGTAGTTTTTCGGTTCGTGCCCATTTTCCACCAAATTCTTCTCGCGTTACGGCATATTTACCTTGGCTGATGATATTGTACGGCTGATGAAGAAAAATAGAGCGCGACCGGCTGAGTATGTATTGGCACGTTGAAAGAAGAAATCATTTGAACGCAGTTAAAAGGCAATATCAGTGAACGTTCCAAAGACATCGCGAAGAATGGGCAGGACTATAGATAAACGCTTGGATCATACAAATGCAACGACACCAGCATTTGATTGGCCTCGGTAACCAGGTGATCCAAAATCGGGAGGCCTGCCGATATTTTCTGAGGTCAAATAGGAAAACCTCACAGGCGGATCAGTAGAAATGCGGTGAAGTGGAAGGGTTATGAGCCTTTGTTTTCGAATCATAACCTCGCTGATATAGAAGAATAAGAAGATATTATACGCACAGACTTCGCTGCATGGTGAAAGAGGTGAACTTTCGGACAAAGGCTTTAATTCACCTGTAAAATAAGATGCATTTATACAATGTCTTTGACAGTTGGCTTCTAGAAGAGCTACTTTCTGATTCATTGATGCTTTGTGTGGTAATCAGCGACATAGGCAGCACATTTATGGCCTTTGATAAGTTGACTGTATGTCTGTTCCTCGTTTCAGGTCGGTAGCAAAATACCTCCTCTGTCTTCTCCTTAAATAGAGCTTTGCTGATCGACACTCTCTGTCCTTTCTTATTATCTGCCGTTGTCGCCTTAAAAGCCTTCAAAAGTATTTTTAACTTCATGTTCAGCATTTCTGATGCCGCCGGCCGACTCTATTATATTAATACAAATAAATTCAAGTACGTATAAATTATCAGAACTTAAAACAATGTCAATATGTCAATATGCCAGAACCGTGTGGGCGCCGTGGCGCAGTGGTTACTGTGTTCGAATCCCAGAAAGCACCAAGTTTTTTTTACGGCTCCACCTCTCGCAAACGTCTGACAAACATCCGAGAGCATCGTTGTCAGGAGAAAGCTTCTCATAAAACAAATACTCGTACATACATACATGCATGTATGTACATTGTACATACATATGTATTATGCGCTGGTTTTTTTTTTTTTTTTTTTACTTCTTCGAAAAACGCTGTACTATCGTTTGTAGTCACCTTAGTTCAGTGAAACTAGACATTGTGCTTCCGAAAAATTCCCTGCAAGCTGAATTTTGGTATGAACGTTGATGTTGTTCTAAGAAAAATGTCAAAATCCACATCGATCCGAGTGCCGCTAAAAATCCTACGCTGGTTAAAGATTACTGACATTTTTTTCGTGAATATCTCGTTAACGGTGACCTTTTCACTCACTAAATATTGGAATCAAATTTGTAGCTTAAAAAATTTGCTAAAAAAAATTAAGATTTTGTGTTACAGTTTTGGATGTAATTGGATTTACAGGGCTGTAACCTTTATGTTTCTCATGAAATTTACATTCCTTTCCACACCACTTTCGAGGCACCACAAGGTGCGCTTATTTCCGTGGTTTCCCCAGTAGACAATTGTTTTTGTTTGAGAAATTTTCATTTTGTATTATATCTATGTATTGGTCTATTCTGAGTATTGAGTGATTACAATCGAAAGGGCAAACTCTGCAAAGCAAGAGCAACAAAGCATATGAAACGTTGAACTTACGGCTTACTTAATTCTCCTATGGTATCACTTGCATAACATATGGCTTTAGCGCGCGCCTGTTTTACCATATCGACAACGGTAGCGAAGGAGCTTGAAGCTTTTGAAAGGCAAATGTTGAGAGATGTGGCGGTAAAATTACACAACCAAATAAAAAATGGTTCTCAAATAAGATTTTTTACAATTAAACAAATGGGTAATACCGCTGACTAATGTGACCTGCATCTTGCAGAAAAGACTGCAAAGCGCAGCTTGTCGCCCTAATCCGCTCGTCAAAGCGTTGTGGTGTGGAAAGCCAACGCGAATGAAAGTTTACACAATTATTGTTTTTATCTATCACCTTTCATTATTATGGATACAAAGTCGCCTTCTACATTTGCATTAGAGTCAAATACATGACTAAAATTATCTTTTTATGAGAATATTTATGATGAGGGATTTCATATTTAGGCTAGAAACACTCCAAAGACAGCCTGATTGGTTCTGGGTCGAGATTTTGCACAGACAGCTTCATTACTGCTGGTGTAACGTGCCATTTGAAATCATGTGACTTCATCGGTTGGTGTAGGAAAGTTCACATGTTTACTTACTTACTTAGGTGGCCCTACAGTTCGGGGTGAACCTTGGCCTTAACCAACAAGCCTCTCCATTTAGCTCGGTCTTTAGCTAATTGCCTCCAGTTACGCACTCCAAGTTGGTCGAGGTCCCCTTGAACTTGTGCGCGCAACCTACGGCGATGATTCCCTCTACTGCGTCGTCCCTAGGGATTAGATTCGAAGACACTGCAGGCCGGAGCGTTGGTGTCCATTCGCTCTACATGTCCTAGCCATCTCAGACGTCCAATACGCAGTTTTTTGACTAGGTCGATGTCGCTGTACAGCTCGTATAGTTCGTGATTGAATCTTCTTCTCCAAAACCCGTTAACGCAAACGGGACCGAAAATCTTACGAAGAATTTTTCTCTCGAAGCGACCAGGGTTATCTTCATCCTCTTTTAATAAAGTCCATGTTTCAGTACCGTAAAGCAGGACTGGGATGATCAGGGTCTTCTACAGAGTCTCCTTAGTTGTTCGAGATAGGGCTTTACTGTTGAATTGCCTTATAAGCCCAAAAAAACAGTGTTTGGCAAGAGTTCTTCTTCGATTGATTTCTGCACTGATCTTGTTTGTAGAATTAATAGCAGAGCCAAGGTAGACAAAGTCCCTTACTACCTAGAAGTTGTAGCTGCTCACGGTGACGTTTTGTCCAATTCATCGGTGTTGGCTTGCCCTTCTTGTTGACAGCATATACTTGGTTTTGCCCTCGTTTATCGCTAAACCCATTTTGGCCGCTTCCGCCTCAATGCTTGCAAACGCACCGGTGATAGCCCGCTGAGTTCTTCCGATAATGTCTATATCGTCGGCGTACGCAAGCAGTTGAAGAGACTTGTAATAGATTGTGCCTCCGGTGTTGGCTTGTGAGTTCCGCACAATCTGTTCAAGTACAATGTTAAAAAAGTCACATGACAGCGCGTCACCTTGTCTAAAAGCTTTTTTGACATCAATGGTCTCGGTGAGATCATTACCGATCTTGATGGAGCAGCGAGCGTTCTCCATCGTCAGCCTGTACAGACAGACAAGTTTGGCAGGGATGTCAAAACTAGACATGGCTCTATAAAGCTCTTCTCTATAGATGATGTCATAGGTGGCCTTGAAATCGATAAAGAGGTGGTGAGTATCGATTTGGAATTCTTGGGTTTTCTCCAGGATTTGCCGAAATGTGAAGACTTGGTCGATGGTGGACTTTCCTGACCTGAAACCGCACTGGTAGGGTCCAATCAAGCTGTTAATAAAAGGTTTCAGACGTTCACACAATATCGCAGGAAAGATCTTGTAGGCGATGTTAAGGAGACTGATGTCTCTATAATTGGCGCAGTTGAGGGGGTCTCCTTTCTTGTGGATCGGGCAAACGATGCTGAGGTTCCATTCATCAGGCATACACTCGTCTGACCAAATAGATGAGTTGGTGTATGCACTCTACCAATTCATCCCCAGCTGCCTGGAAAAGTTCGGCCGGTAAGCCGTCAGGTCCAGCAGCCTTGTTCGATTTTAGCTTGGATATTGCTATCCTCACTTCGTTTTGGTCAGGTGGACGGAAATTTTGACTATCATCGTCTATGTTGAATGGTTCATTCTGCCTGACAGCGGGATGTTGGTCTTCGTCGCCGTTATACAGTCTGCAGAAGTAGTTTTTCCATATTCTCAGCGCCGACTGTGATTCTAATACGAAGTTTCCATTTTCATCTCTACAGGTTTCTGTACGGGTATTGCTTCTCTGACACGTTCTTTTTACCTTTTGGTAAGACTTCCGTACATTGTTCCTGGAGTATAAACTCTCGATATTCTCAAACGCGCGCATCTCATGCTCTTTCTTCTTCTTTTGCAGAAGCCGATGTTCTTCCCGTCTCTTTTGCTCGTAGAGCTCACGAGCAGCTCTCGTCTTCCTTTGCAGCGCCGCTTTGTATGCCTCTTGTTTTGCTGCATGCACAGGCCGGCATTCTTCGTCAAACCAGGGGTATCGCGGTGGTGGGCGAGCGAGACCCAGCACATCAGTCGCGGCGTTTCTGATGGCATTTCTTTTTTTTTGCCGAGAGCAGGTGAAATATCTTCTAAAGACACCATAAGGCCCGACCGCGCGTGCTTATGGTAGTGTGAGATTTTTACTCACTAGAAAAGCACCTCTCTTCAAAATGAATACTACAACTAAGCCAGTGCTTATCCAGTAGTTTTATTTTCGCTTACGAGAATCGTTATTCTAGAAAAAGATGATCGTATGTGATTAAAAATAAATGTAGCACTTTAGACAGGTTAAATTCCAATGAAAGTTCCTGCCTTTTTCACGACCTTCATATGTTATGACGCGAGGTCAAAAGGTTTTGTCCTTTGAAGACGACGAATTGAATTGTTCGCGTCAAGTAGTTGAGTGACAGTACGGTTACAATGGCCGTGAACACGATCTTTGTGTTTACGCGCAAATTTTGTTATCTCTTCGACGACGCTGGAAATTCCCAGATCCCGATGAATATCTTCGTTACGTACATACCACGGTGCATTAACGATCGTTCTAAGAACTTTATTTTCAAAAGTTTGTATGATGTTTCTATTGCTTTTCTTGGTACAACCCCATAGTTGTATACCATACGTCCACACAGGCTTTAGCACTTGCTTATAGATAAGCAGTTTGTTATGTAGGCTTAACTTCGAATGTTTTCCGAGTAGCCAGTACATTTGTCGGTATTTGTTTTGAAGTTCGTCGCGTTTCTTTTTCACGTGCGATTTCCATTTGAGCTTGACATCTAGAGTCATTCCTAGATATTTTGCTTCGTTCGCGTACGGTATTTGAGCCGAGTTTAGATATACAGGCAATCTATCCACTTTTTTGTACGTAAAGTTGACGTGAGTAGATTTGCTTTCGTTCAGCACAATACGCCAAGAATTCGTCCAAGCGTGGACTTTATTAATATCATGTTGAAGCTTTCCGGTTGCTGCTTCAATGGTATCGCCCGTTGTCAATATCGCCGTATCGTCCGCAAACGTAGCGACGACACAGTTTCTTTCTTGCGGGATGTCACGCGTGTAGAGTACATATAGAAGTGGGCCAAGGACACTTCCTTGCGGGACTCCGGCTGCAATCTCCTTGAAGTCAGAGTAATCGTTTCCGTGCTTAACACGAAAAAGTCTCTCGGTGAGGTACGATCGTAAGATTAAAAAGAGTTGCCGTGGAAGTAGTCGTTGCAATTTATATTCCAAGCCTTCGTGCCAAACCTTATCGAAAGCTTGTGAGACGGCAAGAAATGCACCACAACAAATCTTTTTTTATTCCAGAGCTTTCTCAATCACGTCAGTTATTTTGTGGACTTGGTCAATTGTAGAATGTTTGATTCTAAATCCAAACTGATGGTCAGGAATGAGACGTCTGTCGTCGATTACGGGCTGTAGACGTTTGGAAAGAAGTTTTTCAAATATTTTTGAGATAACCGGCAGTAGGAAAATAGGCCGATATGATTTCTTCTCATTTAGCGGTTTGCCCGGTTTCGGGACCATTATAATCTCGGCGACTTTCCATTGTCATAGAGCAATCTGAACGAAGCGTTGATCAATTAGAGCAATTTGATAATAGCATTATTCGGCAATTCTTTAACTACCTGCGCCGTTATCAAGTCGTAACCCGGAGCTTTTTTCGTCTTTAAATTTTTAATCACTTCCCTCAGTTCAATAAATGCAACTTATTTTACTTTAAAGTTGTCAGATGTCGTGACTGGGGAGTCGGGCGTTAACGAAGGGGCGTCAAACGGCTTAAACGTTTCTTCTAAGTGCAAAGCAAAAAGTTCTGCCTTTTCTTTGTCGCTCTTGGCCCAGTTTTCATCGTTTTTCCGAATTGGTGGCGCTTACATTTGAGGTTTCTGGATACCTTTTAGCGCTTTCCAAAGCGAATAATGTGTTTCTCTTTCACCGGAGAGATTTTCAAGATAGGTCGCTATCTTTTTGCTTTTAAATTCGCGAATACTATCTTTAAGGCGATTACATAGTCGGTTAAGGACCGTTTTATGCTGCGCTGCACGAGTGCTTTGCCATTTCTTTGTGCTTTTCGTTTCTTTTTCACCAGTTCAATGATTTCTCTGGGATGCTTTTCGTTGCGGTTGATCTTATAGCTTCTAGAAGAAGTGATTTTCCAAGCCGCTCTTTGAATTGTTTCCACGAAACGATCAACTTCGTCCTCTAGTTCACAAGGTGTTTTAAGTGAAACACTTAAGGCGCAATCATTTCTAAAGCCCTCCCAGTTTGATCTATTGCTAGTAAGTCTTGGAGGCCCTTTTTTCTTGATCAGCGCTTCTCCAAGTCAAAAAAATTACCAGCGAGTGGTCAGAAGAGAGATCAAAACATTCTCTGATTGTAATAAACTTCTCGTAAATGACTTTTGTAACAAATAAATCGATAAGATCGGGAATTTTTCCTGAATCGGTTGGCCAATAGGTCGGTTTTCCAAACGAATAGAAACAACAACCGAATTCATTTGCCACTTCGTAAAGAATTTTTCCTTTAGGAGATGTACATCTTGAACCCCAGAAGGTGTGCTTCGTGTTGAAATCTCCACCAATAAGAAAATTCGAACCAAGAGCATTGAAGACACGAAAGTAGTCGTCTTTATCTAGTGGGCATCGCGGCAGACAGTAAACAGATGCTATATTGTAACTCAGGTGCTTATTTTTAACCCTTACCGCGCACAACTGAAGTTTTTCCAGCTCTATGCTTATATCGACTGAATGCTCGATGTTAGTTTTAATGAATAAGGACGAACCGCCCCGCGCTCTATCAGAAGGATGATAGGCGTTACAACCAGCGAGGCCTCTTATCTTTATTTGCGATTCCCTTGTTAGATGGGTTTCGGAGATCAATCATATGTCGATATTTTCTCTTATTAGAAACATTTCTAATTCGCTAGATTTTTGTAAGAGTCCGTTTGCATTCCATGTTATTATTTTAAGCAAAGAATCCATATTTACTTGGATTTAGATTTATGGTTAGCCTTACAAAGGCTTTCGACGTTACTGAGACGTTCGAGAATCCGTTTGTTAATTTCACATTGTTCCTCGAACTTAGCGTAGATGCAGTTGCAGTCTAATGGCATGCTGTCAGCGTTGCCACTGGTCTTCCGCACTTGATGCTGGCGGCATAGGGGTGATTGAGAGATTTCGGGATACGCGTTCAGCGAAGAGTCTGGTGGTCTCTTGCGATGGTAGCTTTCCGATGTTAAACTTTCTCACAGTGATTCTTCTTTGTTGCTCAGATTGAGATATCCGCATTCGTACTTTGGCTACAACAAGGTAGTGATCCGAGTCTATGTAGGCCGCTCGGAAGGTCTGGACATCCAAAATACTGAAGGCATGCCTTGCGTCGATCGCAATATGATCAATTTGGTTGATCGTTACATGATCATTGGACCGCCATGTCTGCTTATGAATATCGAGATGAGGAAATCATGTGCTTGCTATGGTGACATTTCGCTCCACAGCGAAATCAATTAGCCTTAGTCCGTTATCAGACGTGGTGTCGTGTAGGCTATGCTTAACGACTGCCCTACCAAAGACGTCCTCCTTTCCTATTTTGGCATTAAAACCGCCTAATACAATTTTATTGTCGTATTTAGGACATTGTTCGTATGTTTTGTCGAAAAGCTCGTAGAAACACTTTTTGGTGGCAGGATCCTTTTCTTCCGTCGAGGCATGAACACATATTAGGCTTATGTTAGCAAATTTAGCCTTGATCCGGATAGTCATAATACGCTCGCTAATGTGTCGGAAGCTTAAGACTTCTTGCCTTAGTCTGCCGCGTATGGCAAATCCGCATCCGAATAAGCGTTGCCTGTTGCCTCTGTAGCAATCACCGTAGTAGATGTCACAGTTTTCATCCTCTTTTTGCCCGGCCCATCCCATCGCGTTTCCTGGATGGCGATAATATCTGCTTTATAGCAGTCTAGGGCATCTGCTAGTTGTTCGGCTGCACGTGGTCTGTAAAGAGACAGAACATTCCACGTACAGATCCGAATGTCTTTGTCCTTATTTCGTTTGCTGGGGTCGTCATTTGTTGAGTCATCCTTATCCGAGGCTTTTGGTTGTTTCGGAAACATAAGGTTTTTACGTGGTAGGGGAGTTCGCCGACGGCACAATCCCCAACCTGGAGGGCCAGTTCCTTAATTATTCCCCTAGGACGGGGGGTACACCGGTGCCAGTAGTCCACTACGGGAGTATAAGCGCTGCCGTTGGCCCATTAAGGGCTCTTCCGCCACCATCTCTATTCCAATGTCCTGACCAACATTGGAAATTCCTTACCGACCTGTGATCCGAACATGTCGAAGCAGCTCGCGCAAGGTGTTCACCAAGTTCAACCTAACTGGAACTATAGACGCCACCGTTGACTCCGTCTAGGGAATTCGTCCGCTGCCGCCTGGAACAGGAAGAAGTGCTCTAGTGGGAAAGCACGCTTTCCCCCCTCTCTCATCTGCTGCCACCAAGGATCCGACAAACGGGATTGGTTACCCACTTCTTGGATTAAGGTGCTAGGCACCCGGCTGTCACCACGTGGAGGTTGAGAGTAGGAGTTGGTAGGCCCCAGCTGAGTGAAAACGCTTGTGTTTTCATATGATCGTATGCACTACCGTTTAACCAACCTATATATTCACCTACTACATAATCTATGTAGCCCATATTCTACGCATACATATTTGCCTTTCCTATTAATATGTCTACTATCACTGACTCCTTGATTTTCATCGGCCCACGTAACTATTTGAAAGTTATCTTCTGCTGCTGTCGGTCTTTTCCTCTTTTGCGCATATATACATACGTAGTTATAAGTTTAGAAAACCCTGGCATAATGTCGCCGGTTAAGAATAGTCCTTCTCCATGGAAAAGTCCAATACCGGTGGCAACATCTCCTTCCGATCTCCCATTAGCCCCGGTGTTCCCAAGTCCATTAGTCAGGCTTGGGATGCACCAGCAAAAAAACTCATCACCAGAGCCAGGCTACGCCTAATCTGAACCAGTCAGCACAACACCAGAGCCAAGCCAGACATCCTCACAGCCATACTATAACATGTATTCTCAGAGCCAGACAGAATATCGTCCGACGAGTTACGTATCCTCCTGATTGAGATCAGATTTCACCGCCGAGGTGAAACCAAATTAAGGAATCCGAGATCCAATCATAATTGACAAATGGGGGATAAACTTCGAAGGTAAACCCGAAACCATAATCATGGGGGATTTCATATTTAGGCTAGAAACACTTCAAAAACAGTACAATTACTGCTGGTGTAACGTCCCATTTGAAATCGTGTGACTTCATCGGTTGGTGTATGAAAGTTCACATGTTTGGCTATGTATTTAATTGATTTTACTGAATTGTAGTACTCCACATTGGTAGGTGCTTTAAACGGTGCTTTAAATGAGTGTAGGCAACAATTCATCTGTTATCGATTTTGATGTGCAAATTTTTAACTTTGGTAATGGCTGTGCCTCCTCCATCGTTTGGATTTCGACGTGTGTTGGCGTGTTTTTATGCATTTCTTGTGGATATTTGTTCGTACATTTTCTTACTTTCATTCAGGGTGGATTTGGATTCGGTGCTCCGCACGGTCATTACATTATTTTTTTTTTGTAATTTGCGTGCACTCAAGGGGTTATGAAAACCTTTAACATGTTTACACACAGCGCGGGCGTTGGAAAGGATAGATTGCGGTTTTTGGTGCTTTTTTTTTTCAAGCTCAATTGTTTATGTTTCAGTGAAATTCCGGTAGTGACGTCCAGGTAACTGGGGGGATTTTTGTTACTTTTGTCTTTGCTTCTGATTCACAGTATTTTTTCCCCGATAATCGATACTTACTTACTTATTTGGCGCTACAGTTCGGGGTGAACCTGGGCCTCAACCAACAAGCCTCTCCATTTAGCTCGGTCTTTAGCTAATTGCCTCCAGTTGCGCACTCCAAATTGGTCGAGGTCCTATTGAACTAGTGCGCGCCACCTACGGCAATGATTCCCTCTACTGCGTCGTCCCTCGGGGTTAGATTCGAAGACTCTGCGGGCCGAAGCGTTGGTGTCCATTCGCTCTACATGTCCTAGCCATCTCAGACGTCCAAAACGCAGTTTTTTGACTAGGTCGATGTCGCTGTACAGCTCGTATAGTTCGTGATTGAATCTTCTGCTCCAAAACCCGTCAACGCAAACGGGACCGAAAATCTTACGAAAATTTTTCTCTCGAAGCGACCAAGGATATCTTCATCCTCTTTTAATAAAGTCCATGTTTCAGCGCCGTAAAGCAGGACTGGGATGATCAAGGTCTTATATAGAATCTCTTTAGTTGTTCGAGATAGGGCTTTATTGTTGAATTGCCTTATAAGCCCAAAAAAACAGCGATTGGCAAGAGTTATTCTTCGCTTGATTTCTGCACTGATTTTGTTAGAAGAATTTATAGCAGAGCCAAGGTAGACAAAGTCCCTTACTACCTCGAAGTTATAGCTGCCCACAGTGACGTTTTGTCCAATTCGTCGGTATTGGTTTTCCCTTCTAGTTGACAGCATATACTTGGTTTTGCCCTCGTTTATCGCCAAACCCATTTTGGCCGCTTCCGCCTCAATGCTTGCAAAAGCACCGGTGACAGCCCGCTGAGATCTTCCGATAATGTCTATATCGTCGGCGTATGCAAGCAGTTGTACAGACTTGTAATAGATTGTGCCTCCGGTGTTGGCTTGTGAGTTCCGCACAATCCGTTCAAGTATAATATTGAAGAAGTCACATGACAGCGCGTCACCTTGTCTAAAGCCTTTTTTGATATCAAAGGTCTCGGTGAGGTCATTACCGACCTTGGTGGAGCAGCGAGCGTTCTCCATCGTCAGCCTGCATAGACGGACAAGTTTGGCAGGGATGTCAAAACTAGACATGGCTCTATAAAGCTCTTCTCTATAAATGCTGTCATAGGCGGCCTTGAAATCGATAAAGAGGTGGTGAGTATCGATTTGGAATTCTTGGGTTTTCTCCAGGATCTGCCGAAGTGTGAAGATTTGATCGATGGTGGACTTTCCTGGCATGAAACCGCACTGATAGGGTCCAATCAGGCTGTTGATAAAAGGTTTCAGGCGTTCACACCATATCGCAGAAAAGATCTTGTATGCGATGTTGAGAAGACTGATGCCTCTATAATTGGCGCAGTTGAGGGGGTCTCCTTTCTTGTGGATCGGGCAAACGATGCTGAGATTCCATTCATCAGGCATACACTCGTCTGACCATATATTAGAAATGAGTTGGTGTATGCACTCTACCAATTCATCCCCAGCTGCCTGGAAAAGTTCGACCGGTAAGCCGTCAGGTCCAGCAGCCTTGTTCGATTTTAGCTTGGATATTGCTATCCTCACTTCGTTTTGGTCAGGTGGACGGAAATTTTGACTATCATCGTCTATGTTGAATGGTTCATTCTGCCTGACAGCGGGATGTTGGTCTTCGTCGCCGTTATACAGTCTGCAGAAGTAGTTTTTCCATATTCCATACCGACTGTGATTCTACTACGAGGTTTCCACTTTCATCTCTACAGGTTTCTGTACGGGTATTACTTCTCTGACACGTTCTTTTTACCTTTTGGTAAAACTTCCGTACATTGTTCCTGGAGTATAGACTCTCGATATTCTCAAACGCGCGCTTTCATGCTCTTTCTTCTTTTTTTGGAGAAGCCGATGTTCTTCCCGTCTCTTTTGCTCGTAGAGCTCACGAGCAGCTCCCGTCTTCCTTTGCAGAGCCGCTTTGTATGCCTCTTGTTTTGCTGCATGCACTCGCCGGCATTCTTCGTCAAACCAGGGGTTTCGCGGTGGCGGTCGAGCGAGACCCAGCACATCAGTCGCGGCGTTTCTGATGGCATGTTGGCAGCGTTGCCACTGGTCTTCGGTACTTGATGCTGGCGGCAAAGGGGTGAATGAGAGATTTCGGGATACGCGTTCAGCGAAAAGTCTGGTGGTCTCTTGCGATTGTAGCTTTTCGACGTTAAATTTTCTCACAGTAATTCTTCCTTGCTGCTCAGATTGGGATATCCGCATTCGTACCTTGGCTACAACAAGGTAATGATCCGAGTCTATGTTGGTCGCTCGGAAGGTCCGGACATCCAGAATACTGGAGGCATGCCTTGCGTCGATCGCAATATGATCAATTTGGTTGATCGTGACATGATCATTGGACCGCCATGTCTGCTTATGAATGTCGAGATGAGGAAACCATGTGCTTGCTATGGTGACATTTCGCTCCACAGCGAAATCAATTAGCCTTAGTCCGTTATCAGACGTGGTGTCGTGTAGGCTATGCTTACCGACTGCCCTACCAAAGACGTCCGTCCTCCTTTCCTATTTTGGCGTTAAAATCGCCCAATACGTTTTTAACGTCGTATTTAGGACATTGCTCGTATGTTTTGTCGAGGAGCTCGTAGAAACACTCTTTGGTGGCAGGGTCCTTTTCTTCTGTGGGGGTATGAACACATATTAGGCTTATGTTAGCGAATTTAGCCTTGATCCGGATAGTCATAATATGCTCGCTCACGTGTCGGAAGCTTAAGACTTCTTGCCTAAGTCTGCCGCGTATGACAAATCCGCATCCGAATAAGCGTTGCCTGTTGCCTCTGTAGCAATCACCGTAGTAGATGTCACAGTTTTTCATCCTCTTTTTGCCCGGCCCATCCCATCGTACTTCCTGGATGGCGGTAATATCTGCTTATAGCAGTCTAGGGCCTCTGCTAGTTGTTCGGCTGCACGTGGTCTGTAAAGGGACAGAACATTCCACGTACAGATCCGAAGGTCGTTGTCCTTATTTCGTTTGCTGGGGTCGTCATTAGTTGAGTCATCCTTATCCGAGGCTTTTGGTTGTTTCGGAACCATGCGCCTTTTACGTGGTAGGGAAGTTACCCCGACGCCACAACCCCCAACCTGGAGGGCCAGTTCCTTAATTATTCCCCTAGGACGGGGGGCCGGGTACACCGGTGCCAGTAGTCCACTACGGGAGTATGAGCGCTGCCGTTGGCCCATTGAGGGCTCCTCCGGCACCATCTCTATTCCAATGTCCTGACCAACATTGGAAATTCCTTACCGACCTGTGATCCGAATACGTCGAAGCAGCTCGCGCAAGGTATTCACTAAGTTCAACCTAACTGGAACTATAGACGCCACCGTTGACTCCGTCTAGGGAATTCGTCCGCTGCCGCCTGGAACAGGAAGAAGTGCTCTAGTGAAAAAAGCACTCTTCCCCCCCTCTCTCATCTGCTGCCACCAAGAATCCGCCAAACGGGGTTGGTTACCCATCTCTTGGATTAAGGTACTAGGCACCAGGCTGTCACCGCGTGGAGGTTGAGAGTAGGAGTTGGTAGGCCTCAGCTGAGTGAAAAACGCTTGTGTTTTCATATGATCGCATGCACTACCGTTTGACCAGCCAGATAACCGATGTCAGAGCGATTTTTTCCAGCAATATGACCAAGCTACTGCCAGTGTTATGCTTTCATAATAGTGCTCACACAAGCTTTCGCAATTGATCGGACTGACTTCATATATTTCATGAAAAATAAATAAATGCTAGCTGACATCAGGATTTGAACCATGAACCATTAGTGTGGCAATTGATGACGCTACAACTACACCATTGCCACCCCCAATGAATCTACGTAGGAACTATTTTTTTCTTCAAACAAATTAAGATATGAGCGTATGGTGATTTTTAGTTATGAGATCCATGAGTTTTATCAGCTTTTGTTTGAAAATTCTGGTCGTAAGATCATTCCAATGAAATGATGATTGCCCATTCAAAAGTAAATTTGTGATTTAACCCTAATCCTACGCTGAAAAAAATTCACAATCACATGTTAAGGTGTAGATATCTACACCAATTTACTTTATATGGAAATCAATGAAAATACTTCTAGAAAAATGGTAAAAACTATGCTTTAGGGGTCTCAAAAGTCAATGCTCTGCAAAATTATTATTGATTCTGAAAGAAGACATAACAAACGAAATCTATTCCTGTAAATTTCCACTTAACACTTAACTTGTAAAAAATACTAACATTAATGTACACGGGGTATTAGCACACCGCACAACCTCGCTATTTTCTGTTCTAAAGTGGGAAATACACGATACAACTTTTGTACCAACGGTTTGACAGCTTAAGTGTTGTATACCATAATTGTATTGTGTGTATCCACACAACCGACCATTGTACCGATATCGTATGGTCGCATGATCTTGACTGTACAACCGCTGTCATATGCACAGATTGTGTGGAAATTATATGGTGTGTATGTGTAAAATGACAGAATAAAATGATCTTGATTGACGTTTGATCGAAATGTCAAAACAATTGTGCGAAAGGGAGCTCCTACTAAATATTCGTTAAATTATTTGAAAGTGCCCCCCTGGCCGCTGAATTCCTCGTGGTGGCGGGCAACGTGACTGGGATGTGCAGATGGGGTAACTTAAATAGTTATTCCCATCCATACAATCCAGTCACGGCTAACAAAGCGCACACCCCATGATGACAAAAAGAAGACGACCGGCCTCGGATATAGCCATCCTTTGGAGCCAGGCCTGAGGGGTGTCAGTATGCGAGCGTCTAATGGTCGGCCTGTCCCGCTCGGCAGCCGACCGGGTCAAACCCCCAATTGCTACGAGCTTCATGTCAATGGTCTCGCGAACCATTACGGGAATCAAGGGGTGAGCGCGCTGTGCACCGATAGGGGCACAGATGGACTCTCTGATTTCCGACAACGGCACCGACTTAGGATAGGCTCATGAACCGTCTCATAGGGAAGGACATTTAGCTTGTTGGGGAGGGTGTTAAAAGTCGACTAGATATAGTTGGCGTCTTTTCAACAAAGCAGAGAGGCTCTAAAACTGTGGACATTTTCGATGGGTGGAAGCTCTTCCTGTCAGAAGTCGCACCCTCAATGTCTGCTCAGGCGCGAGTGGGGATACTCACAAGTCTCAGGTTGACAGACAGATTATTGGAGTGGATACCATTAGGAGCGAGAGTTGCGATCTTAAAGCTTAAGCTTGAAAGATCAACTCTGGCATTGATGCAGGTGTATGCACCGAACCTTCAGTCAGAGTATGCAGCTTTCTTAGATGAAGTTGATGTTGCCCTTGAAAGGGTTTCAGATATGGATTCATTTGTCCTGATGGGTGACTTCAATGCTTATGTGTGTGTAGATGTTATGACTCCCCCACGTCATTGATTGTGATTGGGAGGAACGGTGATCCTAATCAAAATGCAAACGGAGAGAAGTTGTTGGATTTTTGTTGTGAAAATGGCTTATCCATCATGAACACTATCTTTCCACACAAAGACATTCACAAATACACATGTTACCGTCGGAGTCTTCAGCAGAAGTCGCTGATCGATTTCTTTGTGGTACCATCGTGTCTGAAGAGAATGGTTTGTGATGTTCGCGTATTGAGAGGGGCCGAACTGTCAACTGATCTCGCTGTCTTAGCGAGAGAGTGCCTCCCCTCCCAAAGCGTAAACCAAGGATGGTTACACGCATACGATGGGAGAGGCTACAGGACGATAAGATACGGAAGACATTTGCGCGGCAAATATCTGAAAGGTTTGAACGAATTCCAACTGTTCCATCAAATATAGACAAAGAATGGCAACTGTTTTCAACAGCGGTAGATGTTTGTGAAGTAAAGCGGCTTGGTGTGGCGGCTGGTAGTGAGAAGGGGACTGCTTGGTTTAAAACGCCCGGAGTTCAAGAAGCCATCAGAGAGAAGAAGAGAGCCTTTAAGGTGTGGATTCACTTGGAGAACTCCAATTCTCGAAATCGGTACACCGAAGAACTTGTAAATTAGCTGTGAAAACAGAGAAAAAAAACAGTCTTGGAAGAAGTTTGGCGAAAAATTGGAACGTGACCACAGATCTGCAAATAAGATGTTCTGGCAGACCGTCCGCCGACTCAGAGGAAAAAGGTTGAATATCGTTGAAGAAGTCAAATCCAAAGACGGTAGACTTCTTTCCAATGAGGAAGACATCTTACGCAGATGGAGCGAGCACTTTTCGGAATTGCTCAATCCGGAACAGGGCACCGAAGATGACAGACATATTGTCGAGAGTTGGGCGGAAAGTAGTCCTACGGTAGAGGAAGTAACTTTGGCGATAAAATCGCTAAAAGTTGGCAAATCTGCTGGTGTGGATGAAATTCGGCCAGAAATGCTCAAGGCTTTAGGTAAAGAGGGAGTTCAATGGCTCTCGCGTGTCATTAAAGTGGCCTGGAAATTCGGTGAAACACCTGGTGATTGGCAAATGGGGGTGATAGTTCCTCTTTTTAAAAAAGGGGACAAAAGAGATTGCGCCAACTATAGGGGTATATCTCTTTTAAGTCTCCCTGGAAAAGTCTTCGCTAAGATGCTAGAAACGCGTTCCAGAGCTGTGGTTTAGAACAGTTTGGGGGATGAGCAGTGCCGTTTTCGTCCCGGTAGAAGCACAACCGACCAGTTATTCACTCTCAGGATGGTTTCTGAGAAGGCCTGGAAGTATGCTAAACCTGTCTACACTTGTTTTGTGGATTTGGAAAAAGCATATGACAGGGTTCCTCGAGGCACACTCTGAAGTGTTCTGCGGGAGTATGGGATTGCTGGTTCCCTATTAAGGGCGATTCAGTCTTTATATACAAACTGTAGAAGCTGTGTTCGGATAAACGGTGTTAAGTCAATACATTTCACTGTGGGCGTTGGACACCGCCAGGGGTGCGTTTTGTCACCTCTCCTCTTCATTGTATGTATGGATTGGGTGTTGCAGCCCAGCCGTGGCGGGGAATGTTTCGAAGTGGGAGACCTAAGGATTAGTCATCTGCTCTTTGCGGATGATTTGGTCATCCTTGGGTCCTCTCAAACCGAACTTCAGCGCGCACTCGAAAGGTTTGTAGCCATTTGTGATGATACTGGAATGAAGATCAACGTGAACAGGTCAGAAGTAATGGTCGTTTCCAAAAACCCCATTCAGTGCACTCTGCGTGTTAGTGGAGTTCCACTGAAGCAGGTGGATAAGTTTAAGTACCTCGGGGTCTTATTCACGAGTGATGGGAAAAGCAATGCCGAGTTATCCTGTAGAATTGGTCAGGCTGGATCAATTTTGAGAGAGCTTGGCCAATCTGTTGTAAGGAAGGCCGAACTTAGTGTTCAAGCTAAGCTATCGGTTTTTAACTCAGTGTATGTTCCAACTCTCACCTATGGTCATGAAATTTGAGTAGTGACCGAAAGAATAAGATCGCGGATACCAGCTGCAGAAATGAGGTACCTTTGCGGTGTTGCTGGAATAACTCGTAGGGATCGAGTGCGCAACACCAGAGTACGCGAGGCGCTCAACGTTGAGCAGCTACTTCTCCGAACGAAACGATCTATGCTTCGATGGTTTGATCACGTAGTGCGTATTCCCCCAGACCGGCTTCCAAGACGTGCCATGGTGGCCGTCCCACCAGGTAGGCGACCCAGTGGTAGGCCTAGAAATAGATGGTTGGATCAAGTCCGACATCTCTCCTGGAGCCGTCTAGGGATTCCTCCTGATGAGTTGGGGTCAATGGCGGAGGATCGAGGAGGATGGAGAGTCCAGCTGAGCATCCTACCCCCGCAACCGTTATGAAGGATTAGCGGGCCATTTGAAAATGTATGTATGTATTGTTTGAAAGTAAAATAAATATTACATACTTAATGCCAGAGCTGCATAATAAAAATGACTCTACGAATAAGAAAAGAAAACTGAGTAAGTCATAGCATCTAAGACGATTTTTCAATAGTTGCAAAAATCTGCAATATATCTAACCTCAACAAATGTACGAAAGAGGGTTACTAGAGACTTCCGCCGACCCACCTAAAGACGAAAAACGCCATCCCGGGAAAAATCTGAAGAAGTCTTTTATGGAAACAATCACAGGAATAAGTATTCAGTCGCTAAAGGATCCATTGGATGAGAAGAACAAAGAGCTCGTTAAAGATCTTGTCATTAAATCGGACCTGATAACATTAACAATACACTCTTGAAAGCGCTTCCTAAGAAAGGTATAAAATTTCTTACCAATCTTGTCAACTCTTGCCTTAAGCAGTGCTATTTTCCAAATGCCTGGAAAATAGCCAAAGTTGTGCTCATCGCCAAGACTGGTATGTCCAAAGATAGCCTTCTCAGTTATAGGCCCATAAGCCTGCTAAGTTGTCTAAGCAAACTTCTTGAAAAGGTTATTAAGGAAAACATTGATAATCATATTATCGATCTGAACTTTTCGCCAATTATCAGTTTGGTTTCAGGCCTGGGCACACAACTTGTCACCAAATTGTAAGAATAACAATAAAACATATAAAAGATAAACTAAAATTGTAGGAATCCACTGGAATGGTCCTTCTAGATATCGAAAAGGCTTTCGACACCGTTTGGCATGATGCGTTGATATGTAAACTTATGAAACTAAACTTTCCAGTTCCAGTCGTCAGAATGGTACAGAGCTTTTTAAAAGACAGAAAGTTTGCAGTTTATATAGGGAAAATAAAATCGACTTGCCATAGTGTCTTATTTGGTGTACCTTAAGGTTCAGTGCTGGGTCCAACCCTGTATAACTTATTTGTCTCCGATATGCCTTTTATCGATACCCATCTAGCCATGTTCGCTGATGATACTGCTCTTTTCGCATCCGGTGTTATTTTCCGTGATGTTTTTTTAATCCTACAAAATTTACTCAATCTGATTGAACAGTTTTTTATCAAGTGGAAAATTAAAGTTAATGCAGCTAAAACCCAAGCGATATGGTTTACTCGTCGCAAAAAGCCCTGCTTCCTTCCAAATGCCAAGCTCCACATATGTTCAGAAGACATTGAGTGGTCCAACGATTGCAAATACCTTGGCGTAGTCCTGGATAACAAATTGATTTTCCAAAAACACATCACTAATACGATAAATAAAGTTAATTTAACAACAAGGATCGTATATCCTTTCATAAATCGAAAATCTCACCTGAGCATGCAAAATAAAATCCTAATGCTTAAAACTATATTTCAGGCCATACTTATTTATGGTGCGCCCGCATGGTTTGATTGCGCCAAAACGCATGTTTAAAAGTTGCAGATATGTCAAAATAAAGTCCTGAAAATTATGCTTAGATTAGCATGGCATTACTCTACCAATAGGCTCCATGGTAAGGCTAACGTCAATACGGTTGCATTCCTTACGAACCGATCCCAACAACATTTTTTTCTTAAAATGTTCTTCTTCTGTTAACGAACTAATATTACAACTCTCTAATAATGCTTACTAAAAATAAAGTCACTACAAAAATGTATATATGGGGTAGGAGCAATACTAGTCCTTAAAATTATGTGAGGGTTTTTTTCTCGTAGTACTTTCCCTTAAATCAACCTATTACTATAAATATATTTATGATCATTGTATATAAGCTATGTGCTAAAGATGTAAAGGATCCCAATATCCTAAATCTTTTAACTAATATCGAAAATGTATATACATATGTATGTAAATATAATGCTGCAAATAAATAAATACTAATAATAATAATAATAAATCGGACTTTCAACGGCTTTGAAGGAAAAGCGTGAGAAGGTCTGTGAGAGGATCGCGCAATTTGAAATGTCTAGTTGTACGTAGATCGTACGCAGATTGTATAATGTGTGTGCTGCATACAACAGTTGGGCCGATGACGGTACAATACAAGTCTGAACGAAGATTCTATTGTGTATTTCCCACTTAACAGCAAAAATGTACTAAACAGCTTTGATACATGAAGTCACAATGGAAAAAATAAAAAGTTAAAAATTAGGGCTTTTCTAAAGAAAAAAAATATAAAGTTTTTTTTTGTCGTAGTGAGGTTCCCACGCACATTGTAGGGTTAATTGGAAGCTCATTATGCAGTTATTGTAAGAGCTACAAGGTTGCTATGCAGCTTATGCAAATGGTCTTTTGGCAAAAACAACAGGCAAACTCGTAATTATTTTTTACCTCGAATTCTTTTCTTGTACGCAGTAAAAGCACATGCCTCGTTTTTTGATCTGTTCTGGAATTTTTTAGCGTTTCGGAGCTGGTCCAGCTTCAGATAAGGTATATTTTAGGGACTGGTTTCCTGAAGAACCCGAAAAAAGCTACCAGATGGAGTCAATGAAGACTTCGGACGTTGACGTCTTTTTCTTTCTGTCATATAAGTTTTGAGAAGAGCTTACCCCAAATCACGTAAACATTTTCTACGCTTAGCATTCTTATGCTTATCTGGCCAATTGGCTACTTGGCCGAACGAACGAATCCATGTTTGGGTTTCTCCAATAGTTTTGTTTGGGAATATCCGATGTTTGGAATTCGAATGTAAGCAGGAACTAACAAAAACTTACCTGTAGACAATGTGACATTTCACTCGGACGACATGCTATCCTCTGATATACTAGTAGGGCGCGGAGGTCGGGTAGTCTGACTAATGCACCAAAGATTCGTGCACTTTTAGAGCACTAGGACTTTCTGTCCTTTGGATACGGTATCTCGCCCTACCAAAGCAAAAAACATCTAATTGCACTAGATCACACTACTGTTACCGAATATTAGACCAGTTTAAACGGATACAAATTTTAATTATGAAAAAGTGTAGGGGTAATGTTAGTTCTAGATTTGTATAAACAAATGGTTAAGATTACAAACAAGCAAAGTATTCAGGTTTAGGTATGATTTAGAATTTAAGTAAGGAGATTAAGAAGAGTAAGTATATGTATGTGTGGAGCAGAAATAGGCAATAAGACCGAACCCTGACATAGAGGGAAAGTGGGAGAGTTCTAATACCCCTACGGTGCTGTTCAGAAATAACATACTTAGATGTGCAGAGAGAAAGACCATTAACCACCGACAAAGAAATTGCATGGTTACTTTCAAGTTGGAAGAGCAATTAAAAATATGTATAATATATATGTATAATGTATATAAATATACATATGTACATATATAAATAGAAGATTTTATAAAACAAGCAAGTAGACGTTAAGGGCAGAACCTGAAGTAGGTGTTACTACGCCAGTTTATACCTTTCTGATTTTGCGTAATTTAAGTATGTGTGTAACATAAGAATATCCTCAAAATTTTATTTCTTTACTTGAGTGAAAGGAGAAATAGAAATTGTATATCCAAACTTGGACAAAAGGAAAAGAAAGTGTTTATTAGTAATGGAGTGCTAAGTAGTTAGCGACGGGTGCGCGGATACCTGGCTAGCCCGTCCTTAGGCAAATAGATAACGATGAACGACCAACAACCTTTTCCTACTTGCTTAAGGGCCAAAAAACTTGGGATGCAATGAGTGAAATTGCCAAAAATATTATGAGCAAATTATGAATATTGGAACGTGAGAGAAAAGAGTCCAACAGGACTAACACGAATACAAATGACAACTAAGTCAGAAACTCCCCTACGATGAAATGCCAAGAAGGGCATGTGGGTAAAAGTCCCACACTGTTACTGAGTACGGGCTCAGTTTCGTCTTTTGAAGATTATCAACTCCCAGCGTAAAAAAACAAAAAAAAACCTTTTCCTACTTTATAGAAAGGTCTAGAAATATCTAAGGTTAGTTCGGGTTAATTAAGACCAATGTATCCGCCCTTTCTTCTAAGTAGCCTTGAACCCATATCTTTTCTCTTCTGTTTCTATAACTTTTTTCTTTTCTATACTTTGGAGTCCCTCCAAAGTCTACATAGGTTAGTTTCCTCTTATACTAAATAAATAAATATTTGGCGCAACAGCTCTTTAAGTGCCTGAGCCTAGGTTCTCGCAACCACTCATGTTGTGTGCGTTATATTTTTCACACGAATGGAAGAGGCCTACAGTTCAGTGCCGTATCCGAACGGCGATTTGAGAAGCTTTTTCGTGACAACAATACTCTCGGATGTTTGTCAAACGTTCGCGAGAGATGGGACCGTGAAAAAACTTTTTGGTGTTTTATGGGATTCGAACTTGGAACCTAATGCGCAGTGATCCGACACACTAACCAATTACGCCACGGCTCCCACTGGTTAGGCCTTTTAATTGGCATCGGCACCAGAGATCGTTATTGAGCAAGAGGCGTATGAGGGAGGGAGGTTAAAAACTACCCCAGTCCGACAAGCCTAGCCGTGGCGCGAAATAATTTGCTCTAGAGTTATAACTCCTTGAACCCATTTTTCTGCTTTTTTTTAAATTGAAGTCAAGTTATCTTCAGGATTAGGAGAGCGATTTCCCTTTGAAATGTTTGTCTATTTTAGTACCACACAGAAAAAAAAAGAACGTCATACATACACGTTTAAAGTGTTGCTTGATAATTGTTATTGATTATTTGTTAGGTACTTTATAGTGATAGGTATTTGCAATATTTTCATAATCTCCTAAAGAACATCCCAAAGGAACAATTTCTGTTTGTTGGAGGAAATCTGAATGGACATGTCGGGAAGTCAAACGAAAACTATGAAGACTACCATGGAGGACTGTGATACCAGGAAACTTCCAGGTGAAGACATGCTAAATATGTGCAGATCACACGGTCTTATCGTGTTAAATACCATGTTCCTCAAACAAAGCCGGCAGCTGATCACTTACAGCAGCGGTGGTAGCCAATTTCATGAAGCCTCGGGTATAAGGTTTCAAAGTGATCCTGGGAGAAGCAATCGCTCAGCAACACCATCTCCTGCTAACAAAAATTTGTATGGGGTTACCGCAGAAAAGAAAACAAACAAGGGTCTCTGTGATACAATCTGGAGAAAGGAAAAGGCAAGGCTTTTGTTTTCGTGAGGAAAAACTACCTCTCTCATACTATCAAAGGAGCTTAGGATGAAGAGTTCATAGCTTGGTCAAAGTGGAACAGAGATGTTGCAAGAAAAAAGCGAAGAAGAAATGCGCACAGCTTCAAGCTGAGAGTACGGAAGGCCTGTATCGAGAGCTGGACAAAATATCTTCCCGGTTGCTGATGCAAGCCAGGCTATCCAGGAGCTGCGGCGACACAATATGAACAAGAGCCCAACCATCTTTCAAAATAGTCGCACAAAAAAGGAGAAATGCTCAGGAGATTCGTTCGCCAAGGTTCATTAGCAATGTTTATGGCCAGTTTCTTGCGGATGATGACAAAATTCTGCAGAGGTGGCGGCAGTATTGTGAAAGACTTTGGAATGAACAAGTTCCCCTGCTATATTTTCCAAGAGCCACCCCTTACTGTGAAGGAATACCCGATATTACTTTCGAAGAATTTAGTGAGGCGATCAAATACTCCAAAAAACGAAAAGCGGTTGGGCCAGATGAGATGTTCTCTAAGTTCTGGAAAAAGAAGGGAGACATCGGGTTCAGAATTTTCATCTCCAAATTTATGAGAGGTGATCCAATTCCCAATCAATGGAGGGAAAGTTACCTTCTTCCTGTGTACAAACGGAAGGGTGATACGCGAAACTGTGATAACTACAGTTCGATCAAGCTGATGATCACACCAGACCAAGAAAATTGTTGAGCGGGTATAAAGTAGCAGACTACAAAAAATAATACGGCATCTGATAATTTGTGCGGGTTTTTTGTCGGTAAATCAACCACAGATGCAATCCAAAGTATAATGATTATAATGAAAAAACATCGTGATTCCTTAAAGGATTTGCATATTTTATTGATTGACTTTAAAAAGGCATTCGACAGACAATCATGGACATGTACAAAAGAGCAAAGACAAGAGTAAAAACCCCGCTGGTGTAAGAGTTCCCAATCAAAGTCGGGGTGCACCAAGGAAGAAGGAAGTGTCTTAAGTCTTTTGCTCTTTATTATAGTCCTTGACTAGTTAGTTTAGTTAGTTAGTTTTAGATGACTTTTATTTAGGTTTGACAAATTTATTACAATTTAGTTGTACTTAAGTCTTATTTGGTTTAGTCTATAGCCATCTACCAGATTGCCAACAATATCTTTACTTGCTATTTATTTATTCAATACTAGGGTAGTTAAAAGAGTCTAAATAACTTAAAAATCACTTTCTATGAAGCGTTTTTTGTAGCGGACTGCGTTCACGCTGTTTTTGTACAACACATTTCAACATTTTTCTCCGTTCAAAATGTTGATCGTTTCCTCCATACTCAATGAATAGGACCCAAAAACCGTAGACGAAACTCTTTGAGAATCAGGCATATTGCGACAAAATGAAGTACATCTTCTCTCTCCTTTAAGATCATAAGAATAGTCAGTCCTTGACTATCTGCTTGAAGATAAAGTGACGGACCCCAAGGTAGATCAATTATTCTCTTCGGTAAATTGAGCTATCATAAGTTAGTATCCTACGTCCATGCAACGAGCACTTGATGTATGGGTGAACGTTTTGGAGGGAAATGTGTATCGGATTAGGTCAAAACAAACGGAGTACTTGTGCTGTTCATTCTATGATCCACTCAGGCCTATTCCAGACATTTATTTGAATGGAACAATGCTTCTCAAGTGCAAAAAGTTCAAATATCTGAGACCTATGATTTATAGCGATTTTGCTTCTGATAACGACATCAATCATCGCGTAACCGTAGGGTGGATGAAGTGGCGGGAAAACTCCGCTATCTTCTGTGACCGAAAAATGCCATCTAAGTTGAAAGGAATGCTCTACAACTCAACTGTGCATCCAGCGCTCACATAGGGTTTACAATGTTGGACAATGTACAAAAATTATGAGAGTAAATTAACAGCAGCTGAGATGAAGATACACCGCATGGCAGCAGGAGTTACAAAGCTTGATCGAAGCTTCGAAGTTCGAAGATCCATGGAAGCCTTCACGTCAAGGAAACCATCTCACGAAAAATAGGACGCGACCGGCTCAGCTGGCATTGCCACGTTCAAAGAAGAGATTATTTAAACCCTGTTAAAAAGGCAATATCAATGAAGATTCCAAAGATATCGCGAAGGATGAACAGGGCTATAAGCGCCTGGGTCACACAAATACGAATAACATAAAAATGTTGACCTTACACGGCTTTTGATGTTAAATGTATTTTGTTTGAATGCTACAATGATTCATAGCTTATTACACTTCTCAATAAATACATTAGTCTTTTTTTTTATTTCTAGTAATTGTGTTGCTTGAACCAGTAAAATAATTATTTAAAGCTAACTGCGTGGGCTCAAAAGACCAAACATTAGTGTTTAACTGTTCTATATGATTCATCCCCTTAAATCAATTAATTTATAACTTTTCGTGAGATAAGAGCCCTCGTACTGTATACCTAGTACTATCATAAATACTGTTACAGATGTAATTCTTCGTAGGTACCAAAAAATAAAGACAGAATGCATTAATTTAATTTTTTTCAAAAATGTTTAAATTGGTTTATCCTAAATATATATATAAAAAAAAAACAATTTATTCAAAATGACCTCCATTTACACTCATCAATCGTAGCACGCATTATTTCTATTGCAAAAGTATCGACTGCTTTTCTTAAGAAAATTTTTAGCGACTCCAGGTTTGGGTGTCTTTTCATTCAAATCATGCCCCCAAAAGGAACCATAGCTTGTAATCCAAAGGATTAAGATTCGGACTTGCTAATGGCCAATGATCAATGGTCATAAAGCGAGAAATATGCGCAGTAACCTCAATCCTGTTTTCCTTATCGCTCCACATCATGTAAAAACTTAGTGAATCTTAATTTAAATTGAAATTCATTTTCAATTTTTAATTTTCAATTTATCTAATTACACTGCTCAACACGATTTTTTGCCGTTAATTAAATTATGCATTTATAGAATCGTACATGCATAAGTATTAGCAGAAAAATATCAGAAATAGTTTAATACATCGAATTATCTAAATATACGAGAAAATGTATAAAGGATGAGCCAACAATTTATGTGGAAGTTTTCACTAAATTAAATACGCATTTATTACGAAATGAGTTAGAACTTTATTAATTAGTACAATAATAGGTCCACGGCAATTATGAGTCGGTCTCAAACATAACATCCAAACTGAAATTGCGGCTATTGACCTACTTATTCTTCAAAAAGACATCGATAATTTTGACATTGGAATGGTCGCTTGCCGCAGAAGCCGGGGTAGTCACATGCACGATATTGTACTCCATTCGTAATTGCCATTAACCACTTCATCAATCAATAAAGTTCTATATTTATTTTAAAACAAATGTGTATTTAATTTAATAAAGAATTCCACACTAGCTGTTGGCTCACCCTTTACTTAACATTGGCTACTGACAGTTTATCACGTAGGAGTATTATAACTACCTTCACTAAAGAACTAACGTTAACAAAAAAATATTGCTCAAAGCCCCTTAGTAGAGCCAAACAGCATCATTTTGCCACCCTTACACATAAAATTGGGACTTATGAAAAACGTTGTTAAAGCCATGGATAAAACAGGCGACGGTTTCCTCTATTCAGAAACTTTGTTTCCCAGATTAAGCGAAGCTAAATTAAAAGAAGTCATTTTTATAGGGCCAGATATAAGAAAGGTCTTGAAGGACTCCAATTTAATTGACAAATTAAATATACAAGAAAAAAATGCATGGCTTTCTTTTGTTGAAGTGACGCAACATTTTTTAGCCAATACAAAGTCACTTAATTATAAGGAAATCATTTCTAAGCTATTACAAAACTCCAAAAGCTTGGGATGCAAAAGTCCTTAAAGATTCATTTCCTTGATTCCCATTTGAAGATTGTCCCTGAAAACTTAGGTGCCGTAAGCGACGAGCATGGGGAGAGATTTAACCAAGACTTAATGACGATGGAAAAGCGATATCAAGGAAATTGGTCGTCGAGAATGCTCGCAGACTTTTGTTGGACCTTGAAACGAAATCATCCATCATACTTGTATAAAAGACAAGCAAAGCGCATCAAAAATTCTTCAGAATAATAAAAAAAAAAAAATTAATATCTACAAATTTTCATGTATTTTCACTTTTTTAAATAAACAGATTTTTCTAAAAATATAGATGTTTCATAAATTTTTTACAAACGTATTTTAATCAATTTCATGCCAAGGTATAAAGAAAAAACATTTTGGAAGAACGGCAAAAAAAAAGAATATTTTATTTGTTGTCCAGTGTTATTTGCCACCGTTAAACGTCTGAATAGCTTAACTACTACTTTCAGTTAATAATATTTCCGCTTGAGCAAACGACAGATAATTTTATTTTGAAAATAAAATCTCATCTAGCGCAAAATCAAAATCGTCCAAAACCATATTTATTTACTTAATTGGCAAAATGCTTTTAGGTACCTAGCGTTCCCAAATAGTAAGCGCTGCTCTATTCTTAATGATTTCCCAAGTAACCCAATCTCCTTGCTGACATGGAAGTGGGAGGCACCATTTATTTTCCAGGCTACAACGAATAACGCTTAAAAATGGAATTGAATTTTTCGTTTGAAAAAATGTATATCACGAAGAGATAAATGTATGTACTTTGTGACAGACTTGGGCATATCTCTTCTACTGTTAAGTTTTAAATAGTCTATGCTTTTAAGAATATGCGACTCGATATGAAAAATTCGGTGGCTGGATCAGAAGCAGTGGTTGAAATATGTTGGCATAGAAATAAGAATTCCTAAAGACAAAGGAAAGCAAAACTACCACTTGTACTCCACCCGAATTCATAATACTCGTATGTAATATTGAATACCTCGAGCAAAGTACCGTTTAAGTGACATCCAAAAATGGCTCTAAGGATTGTACCTGAAACAACAACAATCCAATCTTTATACTTTTTGTAAATTTCCCACTATTCGAAATTGGGGAAATGAAAAAGCATACCCGAATGCGCAGGCTTCACCCTACCTTGCTTCTATTTCGAAATGTTATTTAAAACATTGTCGCCGGTATCGTTAAGGAGAGTAAACTTCCCCTTCAAATGAGAAACTTGGAGAGTAAAAAGAGTGTAGAATTCTCCCACATAGAGCACAAGGGAAATGTCCTTTCCTTTTAAGCGGAACATTTTATCCCCATTGATTTTCAGTAGTGTACAGAATTTTCCTTGGGCTAGGTTAAGAATGAAAATCTACAATGTGGGTAACTGGGCGAACTCACCCCTCGTAACAGTTGGATTGGCCTCTACGAGCAGCAGTGTAAGGGGGCTATACATAAAGCATGGAAAAACAAGGCAATGCCACGCTGTTGTGTACTTTTTCATTTCCGTGCAATTGATTAAGCCGCACTGTGTGTTGAGAGGCCTTCATTTCGCTCCTTCCCACCTTCTCTAAAAATGTCCTTCATGACTTTTATATTATACTTGTTTTTTTCTCAGATTTGTTTCGGAAATTTTGTTGCAATGTACAGTACTTAAACTTTGACTTAAGGTCAGGATTTCTGGGTGAAAGCGCGAGCCTCAATTGGGACTACTGAATGGCTAACTCTCTGAGGACAACTTTGGCTAAAAGGATCTCATGAAATAATTATAAAGGGTCGACGATGTTTTAGTGGTCCCGCTTTTTGGAATTTTTATGAATTTTTTAATAGGTCATATTCACGTCATTTTGCAGGTCCTTTAAACTGTCAACGCGACAGTAAAAATTCCCGATGTACGTGATACGAAATATGGTCGGTACTAACGCTTTCATTTCAGAGAAAAATTACCCCGTCCTTTGATCTTCTACGTCGTTGTGGTCTGCGTTGTTACTGTTACGGAATTATTGATGTTGTAGGCCGGTTACTTCCAGACACTGCTCGGCTGAGTTTTATGTTCCGTGGTAAACGTTATTAGCGACGGAATTGATGAGCCGCATAAAAAATCGTCCTTTTTGAATTCTTGTTATTATTTTTCCTCCCTCTTGGTCTTACTGAGTTCCTGTGGGTGTGTATATACGCTCACAAAATTTACGCGCGGTTGGTTTATACGATTAGTTTTGAGGTCAGGCTTGGGAGTACTACCGCGCCGAACAGTGCGTTGACATTAGACGATTTTAATTTGATTCATTTTAGGTTGATAATAGACGTCATTAAAATTTGTTTCGTTCTTAATCTCCTTTCATCCCTCTTTCTTTCTTCCATTACCCTGACAGTGGCAATAAAATTTATACTGCAGCGGGGGAGGTGCTGAATATAAATCAAAAACTTGAGCAATCGCGTTCTATAGCACTTTGAAATTTTCAATTTAGTGACACTGGTATTAGGTACTCTTTGATAGGAGAGGGTAAAGTGGTTCTGCGGGTTCGTGGAGTAAACTGATTGAGGTTCGGTTGATAGGTATGTATGTCCTTGAAAATTTTATTAAGAAATTTTGGTTGGAGGGAAATAAATCAAAATTAATGTCCACTTAGGCGACTAAATAATTTTAAAGCATTCGCTATAAATTTAGTACACAGACAGACAGAAGGGCTGAAAGTTTTATGAATTATTTTCATTACGGAACTGTTCAAGTGTCCATGTTCGTTGAACCTCAACCACTTGGGAATTTATGCCTAAAAATGTATTATTTATTTACCATGAAAATGAATACTAATAACTTTTTTCCAATATTTCATCTAACTGCAAGAAATTAATTTTAATTTTCATTAATTTTGCACCTACTGAAAGCAATGCGGTTTGTTTATTTTCTCCTACTTTGCAATATAAATTCGAGAGCTAAAGCATCTTAGGCACATGTTTTTTCTTCAAGTCAATAATAAAAGTCTAGGCAGCTATACGTACATCCAATGTTATGCACAAGAATTATTCAGTCGGGGACAGAATACTTATTGAACAATGGTAGTACAACACCTATGTACTCGTAGGTTTGAACTTTAAATGATAATCATTTAATGAGCTATATTGATATCCCACAGAGCACTTCGATTCGAATGATTTTTTTCATACGGGTATGAAGGTACAACCGATTATTCAAAAGAAACCACAGAAGATAATTCGAAGCAGTTTCTTAAAATTATGTAGTTTTTAATAGTCTTCTTAAAGAATTTGCGAGGAACAATTACAATTAAAAAACTTACAATCAGCAACTCTTTTTTTAATGGTGAAGCCGTACGGAGTGTCTATTTATTTGTAAAAATGCTCTTTTTGACTAAAATATTGATATTTTCATAATTACTTAGTTATTTAATTTGAGTGAAGAATGTAGTGAAGCAACTCTCGGAAAACTCTTGGTGTTGTAGATGTAGATGCATGGTTGGTGAGGTCCAAGTAAAATGCGATCTATAGTGCGCCCAAACTAGAGCTCCAGTCGATGATGTACTCGATTTAGAGCACTTCCTCTAGTCCAACTGCTTTGATGAACCGGAGCATCTGCACTGAGTCCAGCGAAGGTAGATCCATCTCTGATAGAAGGTAGGCTCTCAGTTGATATTTTCTTTTATGGATTATTGCATCGCATTCTATAAGAATGCGTGGGCACCGTGGCGCAAGTGATTATTGTGTCAGATCACTGCGGATGAGGTTCCACGTTTGAATCCCAGGAACACCAAAAAGTTTTTTTCACGGTCCTAACTCTCGCAAACGCCTGACAAACATCCGAGAGTATTGTTGTTACGGAAAAGATTCTCAAAACGCCCTGCAGATACGGCACTAAATTGTAGGTCCCTTCCATTCGTGTGAAAAATATAACGCGCACAACAAAAGTGGTTGCGAGAAGGTAGGCCGTTGCAATTAAAGAGCTTTTGCGGCAAATATATACGAGTATGTACGTAATATATATATAATCTATAAGAATATGCAGTGTATATTCTTTTCTATTCCAACTTTCATAAGGTGCTCGTTGAGTCTGCATGCCTGCCCGTTAGCATGCCCGTCAAGATACGAAGCCGATTTTTGCTAAGTCGCTTCTCAGAAGTTCTTTCGGCTGTCTCAATTGGAGGATATCATCTCAATGATTGACCCATTTGCTTTCTTTGCTTCTCTCAGTTCTTCTCGTATTTTGTGTGATCCTATCCCACAAAAACGTTCCACTCCTATGTGTCCAGTAGAGAGTTATTTTATTAGCCTGGCCCAGTCTGTTGGTCTTGGTGAGGCAATCCCATAGCAGTCTGAATCTGATGTCGTGTTTGTTCAATGCCTTGATTGCGGGTTTACTATCTGAAAGTACTGCGATATCCTGCCTGGCAAAAGCTATTTCCTGTCGAGGTTGAATTGGGGGCATTTTTCTATAGCGTGAGCCTCTTCTTGGAATAAACTGAGAAATATTTCCAGAGATTCAACACGAGTGTCTGCAGATATTTTCGACTCATCCGTGTACAATTTTATTTGATGTAGTTTGAATTGGTAATTATCGGGCTCACTGCTTCAATCTCTTTTATTGCTCGCCTTTGAGTCAAATTTACTTCCAGAGCAGTATTTCTTAACCATTTGGTCCCTGGATCAGCCAAGAAGAGGCAACGGTTTGCATAGTGTTTCTCGTGATCACTTTTAGCACTGCTATGTGCCAGGTTCTTATTATACTCATGTTATGCAAACACAGGGTTGTCTTTGCACTTTGCGTAGGGATGTCCTAGTTGTTCTTAGCCTTGTTCTGCTGGCCCATGCCACTGCTCCGTATGTAATTATGAGTCTCACTATTATCGCGTACATCCACCTCAGTGAGACTGGGCTACACCCCCAGGTTTTAGCTATGGTATTCCTGCACACCATAAGCGCTCTGATGGCTTTGATTATCACAGCTTCTACTTGTTCCTTCAAAGAAGTTTGATATACATATAATGTTATGCCTAGGTACTTGGCCTATTCTAGTGTTGTTGTCGCAATCTATAGTGCACTACAGCTCACTGCTCCATAACCTTTCTCCACTGCTATGGTGGTTGATGGTCGACTCTCAGTTGAACACTCTAAACAGTTCTAACGTCTACGCTCAGGCATATGCGGATAATGTTGCCGTACTAACTACCGGACCATGCCTTTCGGCTGTTTGTGCTAGCGCACAGGTGGCGCTAGACACGATCGATGAATGGGGAACTAGGAGTGGGCTTTCGGTGAAGCATCGCAACACTGAAATTGTTGTCTTTACGAAAAGGAGGATTCTGATCGGTCTAACTTAGCCAGTGGGAGTCACTATCGGTATTTCACAGACGGCTTCAAAGCCTGTGAAGGGTCTAGTGCTGGAATCTTCGTAGAAGATGACAACATTAGGCTTCACTTCTCATTAGATAAACATACGTCTGTTTTCCAAGCGGTAACTTATACAATCCTAATAGCCATGAACAATATTGCGAAGAACAGGTGAAGGATCGAAGTGTTGACGTCTATAGTGACAGTCAGGCTGCACTTCAGGCATTGCTTAACTCTGCAAGTTATTAGCAATGTTTTGATAAGTATAGAAAAATACTGTGTGAATTGATAAATTTACAGACCAATTGGTTTTCATTGCAATATTGAGGCGGTTGAAAACCAAAACGACCAACAACTCTGCGGGCCGGAGCGTTGGTGTCCATTCACTATACATGTCCTGGATATCTCAACCGGCCAATACGCAGTTTTCTGACTAGCTCGATGTCGCTGTATAGCTCGTATAGTTCCTTATTGGATCTTCTCCTCCAAAACCCGTCAACACAAACGGGACGACGAATTATTCTCTTGAAGCGACCAAGAATATTTTCATCCTCTTTTAATAAAGTCCGTGTTTCAGCGCCGTAAAGCAGGAATGGGATGATCAGGGTCATATATAGAGTCTTCATAATTGTTCGAGATAAGACTTTACTGTTGAATTTCCTTATTAGCTCAAAAAAGTATAGATTGGCAAGAGTTATTTTTTGTTTGATTTCTACGCTGATTTTGTTTTCAGAATTAATAGCAAACCCAAGGTAGACAATGTTCCTTACTACCTCAATATTGGTTGTCCTTTCTTAGTGACAGCATGCTAAGTTATTCGAATAATATCAATATCATCGATGTGTGCAAGCAGTTGTACGGACTTTTGACAGATTGTGACTCTGATGTTGGCTTGTGAATTCCACACAATCCGTTCAAGTACAATGTTAAAGAAGTCACACAACAACGCGTCACCGACCTTGTTGGAGCAGCGATCGTTCTCTTGCGTCATCCTGCACAGATGGACAAGTTTGGCAGGGATGTTGAAAGTAGACGTGACTCTATAATATATAGCTCTTCTCTATAGATGCTGTCATATGCGGCCGAGAAATCGATAAAGGGATGATCCGTATCGATTTGGACTTCTTGTGTTTTACCCAGGATCTACCAGCGTGTGAAGATGATGATGATGAACTTTCCTGGCATGAAACCGCTCTGATAAGGGCCAGTCAGGCTGTTGATGGTAGGTTTCAGGCGTTCACACACTATCGCAGAAAACATCTCATATGTAATGTTGAGGAGACTAGTGCCTCTATAAGTGTCGCAGTTAAGATTGTGTCCTTTCTTGTGGATCGGGCAAACGGTGCTGAGCATAAAGCAGGTGCAAACTTTTAGGCATGCAGAATTTAGAGCATCGACGTTAAATTGTTGACATTATTCGCCTATTTGACCCCAGAAAATATCGGCAGGCCTCCCTAGTTTGGATCACTCGGTTACTGAGGCCAATAAAATGCCGATGTCATCGCATTTGTATGATCCAGGCGTTTATAGGCCTGCATTTCCTGCCTCGCGATGTCTTTGAAATAAATAAATATCTAAATATCTGAAATTCCATTCATCAGGCATACACTCGTCTGACCAAATCTTAAAGATGAGTTGGTGTATGCTCTCCACCAGCCCATCACCAGCTGTCTTGAAAAGTTTGGTCGGTAAGCCGTCAGGTCCAGCAGCCTTGCTAGATTTCAGTTTGGATATCGCTATCCTCACTTCGCTTTAGTCAGTTTGACAGACATTTTGGCTACCGTCATCTATCTTGAATGGTTCATTCTGCCTGACAGCCGGATGTTGGTCTTCGTCGCCGTTATACAGTCTGCAGAAGTAGTTTTTCTATATTCTCAGCACTGGCTGTGATTCTACTACGAGGTTTATATGTTCATTTCTACATGTTTCTGCACGGGTTTTACTCCTCTGGCATGTTCCTTTTACCCTTTGGTAAAACGCATGTACATTATTCCTGGGGTATAAGCTCTCAATATTCTTGATCGTGCGCTTCTCGTGCTCTTTCTTCTTCCTTTGGGGAAAAGGGGGTGGAAATGGTGAAGTGACGTTGTCAGTTGCCACCCTAATGGTTCATGGTTCAAATCCTCATGCCAGCGGGCATTTCTTATCAAATATCATATATAAAGTTAAAAGTTAGTCCGATCAATTGCGAAAGGTTGTGCGAAGGCATAACACTGACAGTATCTTGGTCATATGGCTGGAAAAATTTTTCGCTCTCTTGGATGATTGATATGTCTATGACATCGGTGGCCGTGAAAAAATACTGTGAATCAGAAACAAAGACAAAAATCAATAAAAATCTCTCTAGATAACTGGACGCCATCCCCGGGGTTTCTCTGAAGTATAAACAACTGAGCTTCAAACCACTACACAAAATATGTCTATCTCTCCATCTTGAGGTTATTCAAACCCCCTTGAATGCGTGCAAATTATAAAAAAAAGCCGATGTTCTTCCCGTCTCTTTTGCTCGTAGAGCTCATGATCAGCTCTCATCTTCCTTTGCGGTACCGCTTTATATACCTATTGTTTTGCTGTCGTTTTTTTTGCACTTGCCGCCATTCTTCGCCCGACCAGGACTTGTTGGGCGAAACCCCGTTAATCTGTGGTGCCTTTTCTGATGGCATGGTAGCAGCGTTGCCACTGGTCTTCGGCATTTAATGCTGGCGCCATAGGGCTGATTGAGAAATTTCGAGATACGCGTTCGGCGAAGATTCTGAAATCCGAAATGTCACGTGCCTAGCAGTAGGTTGTCAGAGGGATATGAAATTACAAGTGGTGCCGAGACTGTATGCTATAACTAGTACTTTTTTGGCGGTTATCAATGACGAGCTTCATAGTAATTTGTCAGTAAAAAGCAGTAGAATCCGGTAGAGTCTTGCAACATATCTCAAGCTCTGATGATATTTGACTAATTTCATATGTAATAATAGACTTGCACCGATTTGGTGAGATAAAGAAAACATAATGGGTTTAAAGATTAACTCCGCCAAAACTGAGAATCTTAACCTAATTACTTCCTCAACATCATAAATCAACATTGCTATAGAACAGGTCGAGAAAGTTGAAGTCTTCCTTGGGAGTATTGTTTCAGTGGATACCAAATTGTACGTCAATATCCAAATTGGAACTGGACCAAGAATGATCAGGAGCGATTTTACAGAAGCAGTATTGAAAATGGATTAGCCACAGTATTGAAATGGATGAAAGATGACGACTGCATAGCCAGCCAGTAGATGCCCTAGATTGTAGATTGTTGAAGATTTGGGTTTAGGCCTTCTTATTACTGCGGCCACATTGTGGCTATTGTGATTTCCTCTGATCTTAAAGCTCACTCAATATGCCCAATTTGGTGATGAGCTCTACTATCCTTTTGAGTGAGCTTGCAGATAGGTCATCTACTTCAAAGCAGAATTTACCTAAATAACGATGCCGTGTCCTGATAAGACAGTTACAGTGACATAAGATGTGTTCTGCTGATTCTTAGTCTTCGTTGCACATGCTGCAGATGCTGTCTTGTGCTATCCCCATAGCCATGAGATGTTTTTCACTCAACAGTGGCCTGTTAGGAAACCTATTCGATTCTGACTCCTAGTGTAGGAGTTGTTTCGTTCTTTGGAGGGAAGTATTTCACAGAAATATCTTGGCTTATCTGTTACCTTCAGTTTCCATCCAATAGTGATTGATACACCTTTTTGCGTACTCACTGGTAATCCACAGAATGGTCTAGGCAGTTGTTGGAAAATTCGGAGAGAAAAAACACACGAGTCTGATTTAATGAGTTTTATTCACAAGACTAACTTGATAGAAATACAAAAGCGTAGATAAGAGTTAATTGAAACAGGTAGGAAATATACAAATGTAGCAAGTATTTAAGTGCTAATGATAGAAGCTAATGATTCATTTTTAACAGCATTATAAAATTTGATGGTGGTCCTGTTCTGGCTAGTAGATCAGCTTTTCCATTTCCTTCATATCCGCTGTGTCATGGCACTCAAATGAGATGAACTCTGTTTGTGTTGGCTAGTGATATGAGTAGTTGAAGGCAGTCTCCTACTAGTTTGGATGTTATTTCATAAGCCTTAATTGCCAGGCCAGAGCAGCCTTACTATCTGATAGCATATAAATGTTCCTATTGGTTATAGATATATAGTAGATGCCCTAAGACTCATAAGAAGAACTAATCATCTTCCGAATAATCTTTCAATTGAAAACTGCTTAAATCTCCTGTTCTGAGTGTAATTTCTTCAACTGTTCAATTGCATGAATGTAAATTGACTATGTCTTCCCGGAATTTAGCATCGTATTCAAAGCATTATCTCATAAGGTACAGCTATCTAAATTAACCAAATTAGGTCTTAGTGGCAGATGTTTCATATGTTCGTTCCTTGATTCTTGCTTTAAGAATATGAACTATAGTTCCATGAATTAGTTAAGTTAAACTTAATTCTGGTGTACTTCAAGGAAGACATTGGTCCTATGTTGCTTCAATTATTGATAAATTAAGTAATTGAAACTGTTAGAATTGAATGCATGCTTGTGATCTACAATCTATTTAATATTAATGCTCTCAAAAATTGCGATTTAGTAAGGCAGAAAATGATACAGCATTTTCGTCGTCTCTTTTTTAACCTTAGGAAAAGCGGGGTTAATTACACACCAGAAAGGGTATCATACGATTCGTTAGAAGGGTTGGGGGTCAAATGGCCCAAAATGCAAAAAACTAAAAAAATGTTAAATCACCAAAAAAAAGGTTGGGCGATTTAACATTTTTATTTTTTGGGCGATTTGACATGATGCCAAAACACCCAAAAAAGTGATTTCGGGCGATTTTGTGTTTCGGCTATTTTAAGGCGGATCTGTGGCATATCCCCCAATACCAAATCTGGAAAATGTCACATCGCCCAACATTTTTGGGCGATTTAACACTATGACAGATCGACCAAGAAATGAAATGTCAAATCACCGAAAGCAGAAATGGGCGTTTTATCCCAATTTGAAAATACCAACACATAAAATTTAAGAAGGTTGAAAACATTTTTCTTTTTCCGCAACTTTGGGCGCAGGGACATTAGTCCCCGGGGCATAAGTCCCACCACATCGGGACATAAGTCCCAACATAAAATGTAGGGTCTTATGTCCCACCTACAAAATAATGGAAACCTGTCAAGGAAACCAACGGCCAAATAAGATGGGGCATACATAAGTCCACAATGCATAAACAGTACAATGTGTGTGGGGGGCATGCTGCCCCCTATAATCCCCCTGCTTGGGGTCACTATTGGATTTGAGGCGGGTGCGAGGTTGGGTGCGAAACATGGATATAAAGAAACTTTGCATACACCCATCCTCGCATCCATCTCAAATCCAACAGTGACCCCAAGCAGGGAGGTTGCAGGGTGGCAGCATGCCGCCCTATACACATTACACTCTTTATGCATTGTGGACTTATGACTTATGTATGCGCCATCTTCGACAAAAAAAAAATCTTAACATACATATGTCTCTGCGCTCATATTATATTCATAAATAATCGGAAATGAAGGATTGAAGAAATGGATATATCGTCGGCTTAGTGCAAAAACTCACTAAGTACATTTTTGCCACTTTTCAGGCACGATTGCGTGGCATTGTGCCGCGTAGGGCCGTAGTTCGCGCGCGGATGCGACTTATGAGATGATTCCCTAATACTTGATTATCAAACATACAGAAAAAATTACAATTCATTTTCTAACGGTTGGGTGTCAAATCGCCCAAAACCAAATCACCCAAAACCAAATCGCCCAAAATCAAAAAAATGTCACATCGCCCAAACGTTTTGGGCAATAAGACACTACGACTTACTTTACTTAGGTGGCGCTACAGTTCGGGGTGAACCTGGGCCTCAACCAACAATCCTCTCCATTTAGCTCGGTCTTTAGCTAATTGCCTCCAGTTGCGCACTCCAAGTTGGTCGAGGTCCCCTTGAACTTGTGCGCGCCACCTACGGCAATGATTCCCCCTACTGCGTCGTCCCTTGGGGTTAGATTCGAAGAATCTGCGGGCCGGAGCGTTGGTGTCCATTCGCTCTACATGTCCTAGCCATCTCAGACGTCCAATATGCAGTTTTTTGACTGGGTCGATGTCGCTGTACAGCTCGTATAGTTCGTGATTGAATATTCTCCTCCAAAACCCGTTGTTCAGAAATGAAGTTGTAAATTAATACCATTTAACGTAATTGCAATTGATCATGTAACTTTAATTACTTGAATTTGTTGAATTTATTTGCATATTAACAAACATGGTATATCTTACCTTATATAGATTTTCTATATTGGTTGTTACCAAGAGCAAAGATGTTCAGTTAATTAATTTCAATTTTCCATAGCCCACGCATATTGCAGTGCAAAAGCTAGCGGATCTAAGCGGGACTTTCGTTTGCACCAAACTTACGATATTTGGCAGTGAGTCGATGGTAAATCGGTTACTCTTCCCTTTTTGATAGCAACCACCACGGAGTGAACATCTTTGCTCGCGGTAACCATTGCTTGACGAGATTATACCTTGTTTGATCCAATAAAACAATTATAACGTGGAAGCTCGGGTTTTATTTGGAATTATTGTTTTTTATATAATCTCGATCAAAGTTGATCCTTCGTAAAGCCGGATAATTTGTAGCCTTTTGTTTCGCTGCGAATCGGGTGGTTGCTATGGCTTTGGACATTTGGATACAGTCCACACACACAGAATCCTCATTGCACTAGAGGATAGGTAATTAATTATATTACAATTGTTAATTGCTGCTGTTGCTGTTTGCTACGGATCTTTGCGTTGGTGGTTAATTTGTTGGTCGGCGTTGATGGAAAATTATTGCTATTGGAAGTTGGAGTTCCTGAAGGTATTTTAAAATTGGCTTCGTTGTGCTCGTGGTTCGTATTTTAATTGGCTTTAGTGCATAACCATGGAAGCGTTATTGAAATCGCGAGATCATATCAAAGCTTGCATTAACCGCATATATAGTTTCGCGCAATCAATTCCCGAGGAGACGTTGGTCGAGGCTCGAGAAGTGAGTTTAGATTGTTTAGAGGAGGCTTGGAAAGATTTCAGTGGTAATCAATATGACCTCCACCAATACCATGCCGAGGAAGGATACGTTGATCCGGAAGAAGATTTTGCAAGTTTCGAAACCAAATTTATAGCCGCGAAATCATTGCTTCTAAAATGCGTTAGAGGAAAAATTCCCGTTTGCGATTCGTTTGGTGGCAAAATTCCCGCTCGGTCTTCGGATATTGGAATCCAAAGTGCTCATGATTCCTCCGCTGAAGGTAATAAGACAGTTTCTAATGAAAAAACTCCAGCTCGGGATGATGCACATAGGTTTAGTGCTCACTTTGAAAATGTTCCATCTACTTCGGACACTTTAAAATTCTCTGAAATTGAGTTGCCAGCGTTTAAGATTACACCGTTTGCTGGTGATTATCGGGAGTGGCCGCGTTTTCGCGATATGTTCCTAGGTAGCGTAGACTGTAGCAAAGATTTATCCGGTTCGCAAAAATTTCGGTACCTCAAATCCTTTTTGCAAGATGAAGCTGCTAGTTTGTTGAACGGTATATATATTTCTGATGCTAATTATGCGCCGGCTTGGGAAAAACTAGAAGACTAGAACCTTTTTGAATATGCCGTCGGTGACTAGTGCCGATAGTAGTCAGTTGCGCAAATTAGTAGACAATGCGGACGAGGTTGTTCGTGGTTTAAAGGCCATGGAGTCTGAAATGAGGGATCCCTGGCTGATATACCTCTTAATAAATAAAACGGACAGTGAAACGCGTAAAGCTTGGGCTTTGAAGAACCAAAATTCTGAAGTGGCTACCATTCAAGAATTGATAGACTTTCTAGAGAATAGATGTAGTGCCTTAGAGACAAGTGAGACTAAGTTTCGAGTTAATAAAGCCGGTTCGCGTTGGTCAAACCCTACGGGAAGGGTGAGAAGCCCAGCGGTGGCAACTATCACGTGTCCAAAATGCAAGGGTAGCCATCCTTTATATAAGTGTTCGGACTTTATCGCTTTGTCTATTGAAGATCGTCGTCGTTTTGCTAGAGACCAAAGACTTTGCTACTAGTCTAGTCAAACGGTAGTGCATGCGATCATATGAAAACACAAGCGTTTTCACTCAGCTGAGGCCTACCAACTCCTACTCTCAACCTCCACGCGGTGACAGCCGGGTGCCTAGTACCTTAATCCATGAAATGGGTAACCAACCCCGTTTGGCGGATTCTTGGTGGCAGCAGATGAGAGAGGGGGGGAAGAGTGCTTTTCTCACTAGAGCACTTCTTCCTGTTCCAGGCGGCAGCGGACGAATTCCCTAGACGGAGTCAACGGTGGCGTCTATAGTTCCAGTTAGGTTGAACTTAGTGAATACTTTGCGCGAGCTGCTTCGACGTATTCGGATCACAGGTCGGTAAGGAATTCCCAATGTTGGTCAGGACATTGGAATAGAGATGGTGGCGGAGGAGCCCTTAATGGGCCAACGGCAGCGCTCATACTCCCGTAGTGGACTACTGGCACCGGTGTACCCGGCCCCTCGTCCTAGGGGAATAATTAAGGAACTGGCCCTCCAGGTTGGGGGTTGTGCCGTCGGGGTAACTTCCCTACCACGTAAAAAACGCATGGTTCCGAAACAACCAAAAGCCTCGGATAAGGATGACCAAACTAATGACGACCCCAGCAAACGAAATAAGGACAACGACCTTCGGATCTGTACGTGGAATGTTCTGTCCCTTTACAGACCACGTGCAGCCGAACAACTAGCAGAGGTCCTAGACTGCTATAAAGCAGATATTACCGCCATCCAGGAAGTGCGATGGGATGGGCCGGGCAAAAAGAGGATGAAAAACTGTGACATCTACTACGATGATTGCTACAGAGGCAACAGGCAACGCTTATTCGGATGCGGATTTGTCATACGCGGCAGACTTAGGCAAGAAGTCTTAAGCTTCCGACACGTGAGCGAGCGTATTATGACTATCCGGATCAAGGCTAAATTCGCTAACATAAGCCTAATATGTGTTCATGCCCCCACAGAAGAAAAGGACCCTGCCACCAAAGAGTGTTTCTACGAGCTCCTCGACAAAACATACGAGCAATGTCCTAAATACGACGTTAAGATCGTATTGGGCGATTTCAACGCCAAAATAGGAAAGGAGGACGTCTTCGGTAGAGCAGTCGGTAAGCATAGCCTACACGACACCACGTCTGATAACGGACTAAGGCTAATTGATTTCGCTGTGGAGCGAAATGTCACCATAGCAAGCACATGGTTTCCTCATCTCGATATTCATAAGCAGACATGGCGGTCCAATGATCATGTCACGATCAACCAAATTGATCATATTGCGATCGACGCAAGGCATGCCTCCAGTATTCTGGATGTCCGGACCTTCCGAGCGGCCAACATAGACTCGGATCATTACCTTGTTGTAGCCAAGGTACGAATGCGGATATCCCAATCTGAGCAACAAAGAAGAATTACTGTGAGAAAATTTAACGTCGAAAAGCTACAATCGCAAGAGACCGCCAGACTCTTCGCTGAACGCGTATCCCGAAATCTCTCAATCACCCCTATACCGCCAGCATCAAGTGCCGAAGACCAGTGGCAACGCTGCCAACATGCCATCAGAAACGCCGCGACCACCAACTCATTTCTAATATTTGGTCAGAGGAGTGTATGCCTGATGAATGGAATCTCAGCATCGTTTGCCCGATCCACAAGAAAGGAGGCCCCCTCAACTGCGCCAATTATAGAGGCATCAGTCTCCTCAACATCGCGTACAAGATCTTTTCTGCGATATTGTGTGAACGCCTGAAACCTTTTATCAACAGCCTGATTGGACCCTATCAGTGCGGTTTCCGGCCAGGAAAGTCCACCATCGATCAAATCTTCATACTTCGGCAGATCCTGTAGAAAACCCAAGAATTCCAAATCGATACTCACCACCTCTTTATCGATTTCAAGGCCGCCTATGACAGCATCTATAGAGAAGAGCTTTATAGAGCCATGTCTAGTTTTGACATCCCTGCCAAACTTGTCCGTCTGTGCAGGCTGACGATGGAGAACGCTCGCTGCTCCATCAAGGTCGGTAATGACCTCACCGAGACCTTTGATGTCAAAAAAGGCTTTAGACAAGGTGACGCGCTGTCATGTGACTTCTTCAATATTGTACTTGAACGGATTGTGCGGAACTCACAAGCCAACACCGGAGGCACAATCTATTACAAGTCTGTACAACTGCTTGCATACGCCGACGATATAGACATTATCAGAAGATCTCAGCGGGCTGTCACCGGTGCTTTTGCAAGCATTGAGGCGGAAGCGGCCAAAATGGGTTTAGCGATAAATGAGGGCAAAACCAAGTATATGCTGTCAACTAGAAGGGAAAACCAACACCGACGAATTGGACAAAACGTCACCGTGGGCAGCTATAACTTCGAGGTAGTAAGGGACTTTGTCTACCTTGGCTCTGCTATAAATTCTTCTAACAAAATCAGTGCAGAAATCAATCGAAGAATAACTCTTGCCAATCGCTGTTTTTTTGGGCTTATAAGGCAATTCAACAGTAAAGCCCTCTCTTGAACAACTAAGGAGACTCTATATAAGACCTTGATCATCCCAGTCCTGTTTTACGGCGCTGAAACATGGACTTTATTAAAAGAGGATGAAGATATCCTTGGTCGCTTCGAGAGAAAAATTCTTCGTAAGATTTTCGGTCCCGTTTGCGTTGACGGGTTTTGGAGGAGAAGATTCAATCACGAACTATACGAGCTGTACAGCGACATCGACCTAGTCAAAAAACTGCGTATTGGACGTCTGAGATGGCTAGGACATGTAGAGCGAATGGACACCAACGCTCCGGCCCGCAGAGTCTTCGAATCTAACCCCGAGGGACGACGCAGTAGAGGGAATTATCGCCGTAGGTGGCGCGCACAAGTTCAAGGGGACCTCGACCAACTTGGAGTGCGCAACTGGAGGCAATTAGCTAAAGACCGAGCTAAATGGAGAGGCTTGTTGGTTGAGGCCCAGGTTCACCCCGAACTGTAGCGCCACCTAAGTAAGTAAGTAAGTAAAGACTTTGCTACAACTGCCTAGGAACACAACATTCGTCGTCACGTTGTCATGCGAAGAGTCGATGCTCTCGGTGTCGGGCGCGTCACCATTCGTTGGTGCATCTGGATAGTACTGGGTCCGTTAACCTAAATAACGTTAGTGATTCTCCGAATAAGGCCGCTCTAGTTTCTTCGCCGTCGCCATCGATTGTGAGCCATCACACTAAGCCTGGTAACCCCACATCTGGGATCTTACCCACCGTCGTCATAGAAGTGTTGGATGCTGCAGGAAATCCTCAACTCTGTCGCGCTCTTCTGGACACGGGTTCGCAGGTCTCATTTGTTATCGATTGGGTTATTAGGATGCTAGGTCTTGCTCGTCGCCATTCTCGTTTGCCCATATATGGGATCTCTGCTGTTGACGCTGGTGTTACGCAAGGAGTCATAAATCTGCATTTGAAACCTCGTTTTGATACTTCCATAATGAATGTGGAAGCATTTGTATTGAAAACCATTACCTCGATTACACCCCCACTCTCCTTTGATTTTGATGCTGCTCTTTCTTTGAACGATCTGCCGTTAGCGAATCCTAGATTCAACACCCCGGCTCCTATTGATATTTTACTTGGTTCGGATAGGGTGTGGTTTGCGGGATGGTCATCGCTCGGATGGTAATGGAAACATCATTGCCCACAACACTGTTTTTGGCTGGGTAATTGCGGGCAACATGCCCAAAAATCATGCTGTTTCGTTGCACGTAGGGGTAGATATCGCCGTGCTTTTAAAATCGTTTTGGGAGATAGAAGAGGTTGGTTCTCATACCCCCTCTGTTAGCAGTGAAGACGACGCTGATCAGCATTTTGAGCAAACCTTTTCTAGAGCTCCAGACAATAAGTTTATTGTGGAACTGCCATTTCGTCAGGGTGATGTGAGTTTTGGAAACACTCTTTCTGGTGCCATGTCAAGGTTGTTTAGCTTGGAGCGCCGCTTTTCTCGGGATGACAATCTTCGTGCAGAATATTGCAAGTTCATGAAGGTATACGAGGAACTGGGCCATATGGAGCGCATTCCGGATAGAGAAGTTGAGCCCACGTCAGGGAAAATATTTTACTTGCCTCACCATGCAGTCGTAACAACCAAAATGAGGGTAGTTTTTAATGGTTCGCACAAGGATTCGACAGGGCTTAGTTTAAATGAAGTCCTCCACATCGGACCTCCTTTGCAGAAAAACTTGCTTAATGTTTACATGCAGTTTCGATTGTATCGGTTTGTTTTTTGCGCTGATATTGTAAAAATGTTCCGTCAGATTTGGGTCAGCCCTAAAGATCGCAATTTCCAACGCATTGTTTGGCGAGAATCTCCAACCGACCCCATTGCCCATTTTCGTCTTAGTACTGTAACCTATGGTACTGCACCCGCACCCTTCTTGGCCATAAGAGTCCTAAGGCAGTTGGCTAAGGACTACAAGCAGCAGTTTCCAAAGGCTTCCTACGCGATTCTGCACAACTCTTATGTTGATGATTTTGCGGCTGGCTCGGATTCATTGTCTGGTGTTTTGGAGTTGAAAGAACAGTTGGTAGGACTTCTTTCTTGTGGTGGATTAGAGCTGAGCAAATGGGTGTCTAACTGTTGGGGATTCTCAGTACTACGGAAGAGGGTCAGACTATATCATTGGATACAGATACCGAATGGAAAAAGGTGCTTGGAATTGTCTGGAATCCTTATCACGACATATTCACCTTTAAAATAACGTTGGAAGATTCCGCACCACCTACCAAGAGAAATTTGCTTTCGGAAGTGTAGAAAATCTTCGATCCTATGGGGTTTTTGGCACCGTCTATTATTCTTTTTATAATTTTATTCAAAGAGCTTTGGTTGAATAGGATTGACTGGGATGATCCATTACCCCCAGAAATTGCGAAAAAATGGCTTTCATATCGCCAGGAGCTGAAACATTTTGGGCAGCTTAGGATTCCTCGAAGGTACACATTAGCTGCTAAAGGCTTTGATTTGATAGGATTCTCTGATGCGTCGGAAAAGGCTTATTCGCTGTGGTCTACGCTCGCAGTGTTTCGGAAAATGGTGTCGTTGAGGTTCATCTTGTGACTGCCAAAACTCGAGTCGCACCGGTCAAGCAGGTTTCGATCCCCCGCCTTGAATTATGTGGGGCTCTACTTCTTAGTCGCATCATGAAACTTGTTCTCTCGTCGTTGGATGTTACACCAGGGAAAATATTCGCTTTCACTGACTCGAAAATTGTTTTGGCTTGGCTTTCTTCTCTTCCACGCATATGGGGCACCTTCGTCGCTAACCGCACAGCTGAGATTTTGGATAACTTGCCTCGATCTGTCTGGAGTCATGTTCGCTCCGAAGACAATCCAGCAGATAGCGTTTCAAGAGGAGTGGAACCAAGTAAGTTGCTGGATTTGGACTTGTGGTGGAAATGTCCGGCTTGGATCGCATCAGAACACAGCCAATGGCCGGACACAGCCGTCAAGGAAGTTGAAAATGTTCCCGAGGAAAGGAAATGTGCGGCTGTACTTACCTCGCTAGCAGAAAACCATTTTTTTGATGAACTGCTCGTTAAGATATCTTCTTGGCCCAAGCTAATTCGAATTGTCGCATATGTTCTTCGTTTTGCGCGAAATTGCAAGCAAGAGAGATATTTTGATTTTTTTAATTTTCTCTGAGCTTCGTATCTCTAAGGAAACTTGTCTTCGTTTTTGTCAAAGGGAGTTCAAAGAAGAAATTCAAATGTTGAAACAGCAAAACCAGGTTTCCCAACGGTCGAAATTATCTTCGGTATCTCCGTTTGTTGATGAGGTAGGGTTGCTGCGAGTTGGGGGACGGATTTCGAATGCTCCATGCGTTTCCTTCAGCATTAAACACCCAATAATTCTGCCAAGGAATCATCGTATTTCGCAGCTTATACTTTGGGATGCTCATAAGAAGTTTCTTCATGCTGGTGTGTCGCAGTTGTTTTCCGTGGTTCGTCAGGAGTTCTGGATACTTGGAGCCAGAAACATGATTCGTAAGGTGGTACACGACTGTCTGGATTGCTTTCGCCTGCGTTCTTCGACCTCCACGCAGATGATGGGGAATTTACCTTCGGCTCGTCTTTCGCCTTCATTTGCATTCGATCAAACCGGCTGCGACTATGCGGGTCCGATTACGCTTCGTGCATCGAAACTTCGAAAAGCAAAGCTGATAAAAGGGTACTTTGCTCTTTTTGTATGTATGGCGACCAAGGCGCTGCACTTGGAAGTTGTCAGCGACCTTTCTACGGATGCCTTTATTGCTGCCCTGCGGAGATTCATCGCTAGACGAGGAAAGTGTAGTGTCATCCATTCTGATAACGGCACCAACTTCCAAGGAGCTGCTCGGAAATTATCGGAAGTGTACGAGTTGGTTCGGTCTTCGAAGCACAACGAGCTGGTGTCAACGGCTTTGGCAGCAGAGGACATCAGATGGGAATTCATTCCACCTCATGCCCCTCATTTTGGAGGGCTATGGGAAGCGGGTGTCAAATGTGTTAAGCAGCATCTTCATCGTATCGTCGGAAGCAACCTTCTCACTTTTGAAGAAATGGGCACTTTGCTAGCCCAAATAGAAGCTCTGCTGAATTCTCGACCATTATGTGCCATTTCTGATACTGATTTGAACCCGTTAACCCCTTCTCATTTCGTTATAGGTCGCCCATACACCGCCATACCAGAACCTAATTGTTTGGAGGTTCCAGCAAATCGATTGGGACGTTGGGAACTGGTGCAAAATATGTTGCAAGGCTTTTGGCAGAGATGGCAGTTTGATTATATAACCTCGCTTCAGCAACGGCCTAAATGGAGACATACCAACCGGGACTTCAAGCTGGGTGACCTCGTTGTGGTGAGAGAGCCTTATTTGCCTCCTTCCCAATGGGCTTTGGGTCGTATCGAAGAGCTGCACTCAGGCAAGGATGGACATATTCGTGTGGTTACTCTTCGCACCAAGAACGGGCTGTTCAAGAGACAGATTACCAAGCTGGCTCTATTCCCAATTTCCTGAAGTGCCCTTTAGGGGCGGCGGCGTGTTCAGAAATGAAGTTGTAAATTAATACCATTTAACGTAATTGCAATTGATCATGTAACTTTAATTACATGAATTTGTTGAATTTATTTGCATATTAACAAACATGGTATATCTTACCTTATATAGCTTTTCTATATTGGTTGTTACCAAGAGCAAAGATGTTCAGTTAATTAATTTCAATTTTCCATAGCCCACGCATATTGCAGTGCAAAAGCTAGCGGATCTAAGACTTTCGTTTGCACCAAACTTACGATATTTGGCAGTGAGTCGATGGTAAATCGGTTACTCTTCCCTTTTTGATAGCAACCACCACGGAGTGAACATCTTTGCTCGCGGTAACCATTGCTTGACGAGATTATACCTTGTTTGATCCAATAAAACAATTATAACGTGGAAGCTCGGGTTTTATTTGGAATTATTGTTTTTTATATAATCTCGATCACCCGTCAACGCAAACGGGACCGAAAATCTTACGAAGAATTTTTCCCTCGAAGCGACCAAGGATATCTTCATCCTCTTTTAATAAAGTCTATGTTTCAGCGCCGTAAAGCAGGACTGGGATGATCAAGGTCTTATATAGAATCTCCTAAGTTGTTCGAGATAGGGCTTTACTGTTGAATTGCCTTATAAGCCCAAAAAAACAGCGATTGGCAAGATTTATTCTTCGATTGATTTTTGCGCTGATTTTGTTTGTTGAATTCATAGCAGAGCCAAGGTAGACAAAGTCCCTTACTACCTCGAAGCTATAGCTGCCCACGGTGACGTTTTGTCCAATTCGTCGGTGTTGGCTTTCCCTTCTTGTTGACAGCATATACTTGGTTTTGCCCTCGTTTATCGCTAAACCCATTTTGGCCGCTTCCGCCTCAATGCTTGCAAACGCACCGGTGACAGCCCGCTGAGTTCTTCTGATAATGTCTATATCGTCGGCGTATGCAAGCAGTTGTACAGACTTATAATAGATTGTGCCTCCGGTGTTGGCTTGTGAGTTCCAATCCGTTCAAGTATAATATTGAAGAAGTCACATGACAGCGCGTCACCTTGTCTAAAACCTTTTTTAACATCAAAGGTCTCGGTGAGGTTATTACCGACCTTGATGGAGCAGCGAGCGTTCTCCATCGTCAGCCTGCACACACGGACAAGTTTGGCAGGGATGTCAAAACTAGACATGGCTCTATAAAGCTCTTCTCTATAGATGCTGTCATAGGCGGCCTTGAAATCGATAAAGAGGTGGTGAGTATCGATTTGGAATTCTTGGGTTTTCTCCAGGATCTGCCGAAGTGTGAAGATTTGATCGATGGTGAGCTTTCCCGGCCGGAAACCGCACTGATAGGGTCCAATCAAGCTGCTGATAAAAGGTTTCAGGCGTTCACTTAATATCGCAGAAGCGATCTTGTATGCGATGTTGAGGAGACTGATGCCTCTATAATTGGCGCAGTTGAGGGGTCTGCTTTCTTGTGGATCGGGCAAACGATGCTGAGATTCCATTCATCAGGCATACACTCGTCTGACCAAATATTAGAAATGAGTTGGTGTATGCACTCTACCAATTCATCCCCAGCTGTCTTGGAAAGTTCGGCCGGTAAGCCGTCAGGTCCAGCAGCCTTGTTGGATATTAGCTTGGATATTGCTATCCTCACTTCGTTTTGGTCAGGTGAACGGAAATTTTGACTATCATCGTCTATGTTGAATGGTTCATGAAACTACGACACATAGCCCAAAAATTAAAAAATGACAGAACGTCCAAGAAAGTGGGCATTTTGTCGGAATTCATTAATATTCGTAGCCTTGCTTCCGATCGCCCAAAACCAAATCGCCCAAAGTGCGAAAAAATGCAGAAAAATGTAAAATCGCCCAAACATTTTTTTAACATTTTTAATTTTTGGGCTATTTAGCATAATGTCAAATCACCCAAAAATATAACTGATTTTGGGCGGACTGACAATTTCGTTAAATTGGGTTTAAGACTGCATTCAAAACGAATTGTAACAATTATATTAGCGGCCACAGCGCTTGCACGTCGCGTCCGCGCGCGAACGACGGCCCGACGCGGCGCGGTTACCGTTTCGCGTCGCGTTTCCCCACGCATTCGCAGACCGCGCCCCTTCCCCCCCACCGGAGCCATTTTTCCCCCCGTAACTGTAAGTGTGAACCTGACAAAGCAATCAGGGCGATTGACGTCGTAAGTAAGTTTTTTTTAGGCGAAATCAAAGATTAAATATTTATAATTAGGAAAAACTTTAACCAGTTATATATGCACTATTATTTTCTACCACTTTATGCCATCTTTCGGGCAATTTCATAATGCCTCTTTCGTAGAATGTTTGATTTTTATTGGGGAAGAATCGCACCAAGTGGGTTTTACAAGCCTCCAGTGAGATGAAATGTTTTCCATTAAGTGAGTTCTGCAGGGACCGGAATAAATAGTAATCGGAAGGTGCAAGATAAGGTAAATATGGCGGGCGAGGTAAAACATCCCATCCAAACTGCACCAACTTCTACCGAGTCTGCAAAGAGACATGCGGTCTAGCGTTGTCTTGATGGTTCCGAAACAACCAAAAGCCTCGGATAAGGATGACTCAACTAATGTCGACCCCGGCAAACGAAATAAGGACAACGACCTTCAGATCTGTACATGGAATGTTCTGTCCCTTTACAGACCATGTGCAGCCGAACAACTAGCAGAGGCCCTAGACAGCTATATAGCAAATATTACCGCCATCCAGAAAGTGCGATGGGATGGGTCGGGTAAAAAGAGGATGAAAAACTGTGACATCTACTACGGTGATTGCTACAGAGGAAACAGGCAAAGCTTATTCGGATGCGGATTTGTCATACGCGCAGACTTAGGCAAGAAGTCTTAAGCTTCCGACACGTTAGCGAGCGTATTATGACGATCCGGATCAAGGCTAAATTCGCTAACATAAGCCTAATATGTGTTCATGCCCCCACGGAAGAAAAGGACCCTGCCACCAAAGAGTGTTTCTACGAGCTCCTCGACAAAACATACGAGCAATGTCCTAAATTCGACGTTAAAATCGTATTGGGCGATTTTAACGCCAAAATAGGAAAGGAGGACATCTTTGGTAGGGCAGTCGGTAAGCATAGCCTACACGACACCACGTCTGATAACGGACTAAGGCTAATTGATTTCGCTGTGGAGCGAAATGTCACCATAGCAAGCACATGGTTTCCTCATCTCGATATTCATAATCAGACATGGCGGTCCAATGATCATGTAACGATCAACAAAATTGATCATATTGCGATCGACGCAAGGCATGTCTCCAGCATTCTGGATGTCCGGACCTTCCGAGCGGCCAACATAGACTCGGATCATTACCTTGTTGTAGCCAAGGTACGAATGCGGATATCCCAATCTGAGCAACAAAGAAGAATTACTTTGAGAAAATTTAACGTCGAAAAGCTACAATCGCAAGAGATCGCCAGACTCTTCGCTGAACACGTATCCCGAAATCTCTCAATCACCCCTTTGCCGCCAGCATCAAGTGCCGAAGACCAGTGGCAACGCTGCCAACATGCCATCAGAAACGCCGCGACTGATGTGCTGGGTCTCGCTCGCCCACCACTGCGAAACCCCTGGTTTGACGAAGAATGCCGGCGAGTGCATGCAGCAAAACAAGAGGCATACAAAGCGGCGCTGAAAAGGAAGACGAGAGCTGCTCGTGAGCTCTACGAGCAAAAGAGACGGAAGAACCTAGGCGTCTCCAAAAGAAAAAGAAAGAGCATGAGAAGCGCGCGTTTGAGAATATCGAGAGTCTATACTCCAGGAACAATGTACGGAAGTTCCAAAAGGTAAAAAGAACGTGTCAGATGAGCAATACCCGTACAGAAACCTGTAGAGATGAAAATGGAAACCTCGTAGTAGAATCACAGTCGGTGCTGAGAATATGGAAAAACTACTTCTGCAGACTGTATAACGGCGACGAAGACCAACATCGCGCTGTCAGGCAGAATGAACCATTCAACATAGACGATGATAGTCAAAATTTCCGTCCACCTGACCAAAACGAAGTGAGGATAGCAATATCCAAGCTAAAATCCAACAAGGCTGCTGGACCTGACTGCTTACCGGCCGAACTTTTCAAGGCAGCTGGGGATGAATTGGTAGAGTGCATACACCAACTCATTTCTAAGATTTGGTCAGACGAGTGTATGCCTGATGAATGGAACCTCAGCATCGTTTGCCCAATCCACAAGAAAGCAGACCCCCTCAACATCGCATACAAGATCGCTTCTGCGATATTAAGTGAACGCCTGAAACCTTTTATCAACAGCCTGATTGGACCCTATCAGTGCGGTTTTAGGCCAGGAAAGTCCACCATCGATCACATCTACACACTTCGGCAGATCCTGGAGAAAACCCAAGAATTCCAAATCGATACTCACCACTTCTTTATCGATTTCAAGGCCGCCTATAACAGCATCTATAGAGAAGAGCTTTATAGAGCCATTTCTAGTTTTGACATCCCTGCCAAACTTGTCCGTCTGTGCAGGCTGACGATGGAGAACGCTCGCTGCTCCATTAAGGTCGGTAATGACCTCACCGAGACCTTTGATGTTAAAAAAGGTTTTAGACAAGGTGACGCGCCGTCATGTGACTTCTTCAATATTGTACTTGAACGGATTATGCGGAACTCACAAGCCAACACCGGAGGCACAATCTATTACACGCTTGCATACGCCGACGATATAGACATTATCGGAAGAGCTCAGCGGGCTGTCACCGGTGCGTTTGCAAGCATTGAGGCGGAAGCGGCCAAAATGGGTTTAGCGATAAACGAGGGCAAAACCAAGTATATGCTGTCAACAAGAAGGGAAAGCCAACACCGACGAATTGGACAAAACGTCACCGTGAGCAGCTATAACTTCGAGGTAGTAAGGGACTTTGTCTACCTTGGCTTTGCTATAAACTCTGAGAACAAAATCAGCGCAGAAATCAAGCGAAGAATAACTCTTGCCAATCGCTGTTTTTTTGGGCTTATAAGGCAATTCAACAATAAAGCCCTATCTCGAACAACTAAGAAGACTCTCTATAAGATCCTGATCATCCCAGTCCTGCTTTACGGCGCTGAAACATGGACTTTATTAAAAAAGGATGAAGATATCCTTGGTCGCTTCGAGAGAAAAATTCTTCGTAAGATTTTCGGTCCCGTTTGCGTTGACGGGTTTTGGAGGAGAATATTCAATCACGAACTATACGAGCTGTACAGCGACATCGACCTAGTCAAAAAACTGCGTAGGTGGCGCGCACAAGTTCAAGGGGACCTCGACCAACTTGGAGTGCGCAACTGGAGGCAATTAGCTAAAGACCGAGCTAAATGGAGAGGCTTGTTGGTTGAGGCACAGGTTCATCCCGAACTGTAGCGCCACCTAAGTAAGTAAGTAAGTTGTCTTGATGAAACACGACGCCCTTCCGGCTAGCCAGTTCCGATCGTTTTTCGGTGATTGCATTCTTCAGATCATCCACTTGAGAGCAGTATTTATCGGAATCTATGGTTTGGTTATGAGGAAGAAGCTCATAATGCACAATTCCCTTCCAATCCCACCAAATACAGAGCATAACCTTCTTAGGGTGAAGACCAGCTTTTGGAAAGGCTAATGTGGCTCACGTCTTTTGCTCCATGATCTTTTCTGTTCCACGTTATTGTAAAGTATCCACTTTTCATCACCCGTTATCAGCCGTTTTAAAAATTGTTTCACTTTCATTGCGATTCTGCAGGGAATCGCTGATGGAGACTTGATCGAATAAATTTTGTTGACTCAAATTGTGCGGCAGCCAAATATCGTATCGATTTACGTATTGCAGTTTGCGCAAGTGATTTGCTACTCTTGATTTCGATATATCCAATATATCAGCTATGTGCCTGGTTGTGTAGCGTACATTATTTTCAACTAGAGCTATTTGGTCTGCATTAATTTCAACCGGTCGCTCAGAACGGGGCAAGTCAGAACATGTGAAATCACCATCACGAAAACGCCGAAAGCACTCGTGAACCGTCCAAGCGCTTACAGAGTTATCCCCGTACACAGCGTAAATCTTCTTATGTGTTTGTGCAGCGTTTTTTCCTTTCCGAAAATAGAAGAGCATAATATACCGAAAATACTCCTTATTTGGCTCCATTTTCAAAAGTTTGCCAAATGCGTAAAACACAACCGATCCCTATGAACTTTCTCTCACATATGCACTGCGATGTGTATTTAAAGAAAAAAATTTGCAAGCTCGAAACAACATTTACAAACGCAGTCATTCAAAGTTAACGGAAACAATAACGATAAACAGAGGGAACTTATTGGCCAACCCAATACTTTTAGTTTAATTTAAGATTTAATGGAGAAATTTCAAATTAATATTTTGTTTCAACAATTAAAAAAAATGAGTAATTGGTGCAACAAGTCTTTATGTGACTGGGCCTAGCTTATCGCAACCACTTGTGTTGTGTGCGTTAACTTATTTTTCACACTAATGGTTTACAGTTTAGTGCCGTATCCGAAGAGCAATTTGTTTTGAGAAGCTTTCTCGTGACAACAATATTCTCGGATGTTTGTCAGACATTCGCCAGAGGTGGGTCCGTGAAAAACTTTTTGGTGATTTCTGAAATTCGAACTTGGAACCTCACGCGCAGTGGTCAGACACACTAGCCACTTGTGCCATGGCGCCCTATCAATTAAGCTCATTAAAAATATTTTCATATCATCTTAACCATTTATAAATTTATTTACTATTAAGTACAGGTTTTTTTGTTTTTCTGAAACATAAGTTTCGAGTTTAGTAAATTAATCATTATGTAATCCATGTATTCAAATATTTAGATCTAAAAGTACAATATATACATACTCCTACATGCCCGTGTTAAAAAAATGTAATAAAATCATTAAATTCGCAAAAAAAAAATATTTAAATTTATGGCATAAGAACTCCTTGTGGCACAGTACAATATTCAAACATGTTTGCTGCTAACATGAATACACTATAGTATTTTATTTTAAACAGGATTGTGAACACCACAGCGAGGAATAATTTTGTTATTTCATTTTTTTTTGTAGCTGTCATCACATTAATTAGGAAAGGTTTTAAATTTTTTTTTTTTGTTAATATTTTACATTCTTGAATAAAAAAAAAATAAACCCTCAATTGCTAAATTATGCGCGAAATTCTATGGCAATTAAAAATAATTTCGTACATTATTTAATTTTTTCTATAGCACAATTAATTATCCTACGATAAAAACGAATAGGTGGAAATATTAAGTATATGATGGCTATGCGTGTTTGAATGCTTTTAATGACTTTATGACATTATTGTTAAAATTATTAGGTTTTGTGGTAGCTGGCACGTAGGAAATTATGCTATCAATTTCCAGTTTTTTTTTCCGGTGTGGTTAGGAAACTGTTTTTCCACGTTCACGCGTATCGTATATTACTCGTAGATAAACACAACGATGACGTTTATATTTCAGGAAGTCATTATTTATGCTACGTGTAGGGATGTGAATGTGTTTTATGTGATTTTAAATCAATTTATTGTGCAGCGTACAGGAAATGATCAAAGAAAGGAATTATTAATTTGAAAAGAAACAGGAATTGCGGTATAAATAAGTACATTTTGATTTTTGTTATACTAATTGCTATTGAAATCATTGACAATTGTTTTTTCCGGATATAGCTTAGTTCACGCTCGTATTTGTATTTAAACCAAAATTTATTTTTAATTGTGGCGTAGATACTTATATGTATACTTTCTGGATGTCAGGGCAGCTTAAAATTGTGGGATTTTAAGGCTTTCGTTTGGACTTAAGAACTATCTACCAACTATGGACTATTCTCAAGTTAAATTTTCTACATAACAGCTTCTACATAATAAAAACTATCTACCAACTATGTACTATTCGCACGTTAGATTTTCGACATAACAGTTCCTACATAATAACTAAAGATATTTTATTTTCTCAAATTGCTTTTAGTTTTTGAGAAAATAAAAGTGGATGGCGAACGACTAACAAAGGTCTCGTAGGGGCATCATCTCCCGATAGGTGCCGGTCCGCTTAGTAACGAGAAGGAGGACTTAGCAGCAATGTTAGTAAGCCCTACTCCCACCTCCTCGTAGTGCCATCTGGGAATTTCTTCGAAAATTGCTAACGGAAGAGGACGAATCGGTTTGTCTGTGGCCCAGCGAGCCGCAACCGTAAAACAAACTATTGCTCCGAAACGGATACTATCGCCTCGGATACGGACTGATAATTTGTTGATGACCTTTGGCAATCGAACACGGACAACGATCGGATTCTGGAACGTTAAGACCCTCCTGGACTCACTCAAAGAAGGGCCTATAACGCCAGATTCCTCAAATTGGAGCGCGTATTCGTACGGTATAAAATCGACATCTTAGGGCTGAGCGAGATAAGATGGTACGATGCTGGGGAATACATCTCCCCAACAAAAAGCACTGGCATGCTCTACTCTGGTAAACCAGCTCGAAGTGCACGTAGTTCCGGCGTAGGACTCATTCTAACTCCAGCAGCACGTAGTAGACTCATATCTGGAAACTCCCTAGTGACCGGATATTGACAGCTAGGTTCCAGAGTAGAGTTAGAAAAATTACCATCATACAGTGTTATGCTGCGACTCTAGACGCGACTGAGGATGAAAAGGATGATTTTTATAGCTACTTAGGCGCCGCCTACAATCAAACGCCTATTGGGGACATCGTAATGGTGATGGGAGATCTCAATGCCAAGGTGGATAGTGACGACACCATGCTTAAGCACGTGATGGGAGTTCACGGCGTGGGAGACCGTAATGACAACGGTGAGCGGTTTGTGAACTTCTGCAATACCAACCGCCTAGTCATCGAGGTACTCTGTTTAAGCATAACACCTGCCATAAGATCAGTTGGGACTCTACTGATAGGCAACGAACATCCAACCAGATCGACCACATTGTGATCAGTCGCCGCTTTAGAAATTGTCTCCTGGACGTCCGAAACAGACGTGGAGCTGACGTCGGACAAGAACGAGATCACCATTTTATGGTAGCTCATCTACGCCTTCGTACTACATCCGTCAACAGCAACCGCTCAAACCTACTTAACATCTACTTACTTACTTAGATGGCGCTACAGTCCGGGGTGGACCTGGGCCTCAACCAATAAACCTCTCCAGCCAGCGCGGTTACGAGCCAGCTGCCCCCAGTTGCGCACGCCAAGTTGGTTGAAGTCCCTCTCCACTTATTTGCGCCACCTACCGTGAGGTCGTCCTCTACTGCGTCGTCCATCCGGGGTGGATTCGAAAACTTTCTTAGCGGAAACGTTGGGTTCCATCCGCTCTAAATGACCCAGCCATCTTAGTCGCTGTATGTGAACTCTACTGGCTAAGTCGATGTCCTTGTACAGGTCGTACAGTTCGGCATTGTACCTTCTCCTCCACTCACCGTCTATGCAGACGGGACCAAAGATCGTTCGAACAACTTTTCTCATAAAATAACCAAGGGCATCCTCATCCGGTTTTGTCAAAGCCCATGCCTCTGCGCCATACTGCAGGACTGGGATGATGATTTCGCTCCGTTCTGGATATCCGCATCCGTACCTTGGCTACAACTAAGTATTGATTCGAGTCCAAGTTGGCTCCTCGGAAAGTCCGGAAACCCAGAATACTGGAAGAGTGCCTTGCTACGATCGCAATGTGATCGATTTGGTTGACAGTTTTTCGATCAAAGGAGAGCAATGTTCCTTTGTGAATGTCGAGACGTGGGAACCGCGTACTAGCTACGACAAAGTTTCGCCCCGCCGCAAAGTCGATTAACCTGAGTCCGTTGCCGGATGTGATGTCGTGCGGGCTGTGCTTTCCGACCACGCTATTAAAGACGTCTTCTCTTCCTAGGTTTGCGTTAAGAACACGTAAGATAATTTTAACGTCGTGGCAAGGGCATTGCTCATACGTCTTGTCCAAGAGCTGGTAGAAGTCATCCTTTGACGCGTCGTCCTTCTCCTCGTGAGGGGCGTGAACGCATATTGGGCTTATGTTGGCAACTTTAGCCTTGATACGGATAGTCAAAAGGCGCTCGTTCACATGCCGGAAACTCCGCACCCGAATAGACGCTGTCCTTGTTGTCTATAGCAATCGCCGTAGTAGATGTCGCAGTTTTTCATACTCTTTTTGCCCGGCCCATCCCATCGCACTTCTTGGATGGCGGTAATGTCTGCTTTGAGACAGTCTAGGGCCTCCGCAAGTTGTTCAGCTGCACGTGGTTTGTAGAGGGACCTAACACCGGATACACCGATGTCAGTAACCCACTTCGGGTATGAGCGCTGCCGTTGGCCCATTAAGGGTTCATCCGCCACCATCTATTTTTCAATACCCTGACGTAGTATTGAAAATCCTTACAGACCTCAGCTCCAAATATGTCGAAGTAGCTCCGGTAAGGTATCCGCTGGTCTGTAGACTTCACCGTTGATTCCATCGGGAGAATTCATCCGCCGCACGTCCTCCTTCTGAGGAGATCTTGCTAGACTTCTGAGACGCATATTTCAGCCGATCAGGTCAACAAGGGATGGCTCGTCCGGTTAAAAATATGCGCGCTGAAGTTCACCCAGATGTGCTTACGCAGGTCTGAGTGTTCAGCTACACATATATCGTTAGACTCAGCATACGCTCATCGTTAGTTCACTATCAGATAGCTATCCAGCGTGGACCGCGGGGAAGTGATTATGCGATTTTGGCACGCCACCTACTTAACATCACCAGGTTTAATATCGACAGGCTCAAGGTGCTCCAAATGCGCCAACGGTTCAGGGACCATCTCGCCTTAGAAGCAGAAGCAATCAGCAGCATATTGCAAGACAACATGGATGACCACTGGAGTGCTGTGAAAAATGCTTTTGCGACTGGGGCACGCACGTGTGTCGGGAAAAAGCAGAAACACCACCGCACGTGGCTTTCTACAGATACCTGGAGACGGATCGATGAGCGTACAGCAATCAAGGCTCGGATTGCAGCATCTTCATCAGCAGAGAGAAAACCGAGCTTGAAGCCCAATACCGTGCGAAGAAGAAAGAAGTGCAGCGTAGTGTGAGACGTGACAAACGTCAATATGTCAACTCACTGGCCTCAAGGGCTGAAGAAGCAGCTAGTAGGTGCGACAGTAGGACTGTTTACAATATCACTAAGGAGCTCATTGGTGGTCGAAACTCTAAACAACATCCAGTGAAGAGTCTAGACGGTAACCTTCTGATTTCGGATGAGGATCAGCTCACTAGATGGAGAGAACATTTTGCTACAGTGCTAAATCACTTAGACGATAGCGGTATGGTCTTGAGTGGAAAAGGGGATGGTCATTAAGCTTCCAAAGAAGGGTAACTTGATGGAGTGCGGTAACTGGAGAGGTATATGCGGCATTGACGGAAGGCAACTATAGAATTCGTTGGACTTTGACATCTTACCTTAAACACCTAGATTACGCTGATGATGTTTGTCTACTTTCATATCAGATAATGGGGGCTAAAAATAAACACAGCCAAAACAAAAGCCCTGAGCACTTCTTCTAACAACCGCGCTCAACTTAACATTTCCGGACAGGAAGTCGAGAAAGTTGATAACTTCCTTTATTTAGGAAATATGGTCTCGGCTAATCGCGGTGGCACCGAACGGGATGTGTGCGGTAGAATCCGGAAGGCTAAAGCTGCGTTCGGAATGCTATCTAAAATCTGGAAAAGTAATGTTATCAGCTTAAGAACCAAGCTGCGACTGTTCCGCTCCAACGTAGAATCAGTGCTGCTTTATGGGTGCAGTACCTGGAAGGTGGACACCATTAACACACGCAAGCTGGAAGTCTTCGTAAATAAATGCTTAAAAATCATCTTGGGGATATTTTGGCCGAACCGCACCTCTAACGAACAACTTTATCTGTGAACGGGCCAAGAACCTATAAGCATTACTATACGAAGAAAAAAGTGGCAATAGATTGAACACACCCTACGGCGCGAAGACAACTCCATTGCGAAATACGCCATGCAGTGGAATCCGCTCACCCAGGCAGGCAGAATAGCGGGACGCCCTAGGCAAACGTGGCGCAGAACAGTTGAGGAGGAATCGAGCTCTTTAGGAATGAGTTGGAGGCAGCTCAAACGCGTTGCAGAACTTCGAACACGATGGCGCGCAGGCGTGGTTGACGTCCTATGCCCCCAGAGGGGTTAAAGGATCTAAGTAAGTATAGATACATACTTATTTACTTACTTGGGCGGCGCTACAGTGCGGGTGGACATGGGTCTCAACTAACAAGCCTGGCCAGCCAGCCCGGTTACGAGACAGCTGCCTCCAGTTGCCCATACCAAGTTGGTTTAGGTCCCCCTACAATTGATTCTGTTACCTATCACAAGGCCGTCCTCTACTGTGCCGTTCATCCGAGGTGGATTCGAAGATTTTCCTAGTTAGAACGTTGGATTCCATCCGCTCTACATCACTCAGTCGTCTTAATCGCTAAAGTGGGACACACGAGTAAGTCCATTTTTTTGCCGTTTTTAGTTTGTTGTTCTTACGCCGGCCATTCCTGTCTGGTCACGGCGGTTACCACAAGTATCTCCATTGCCATTCTGCCTGGAATATCCAGACAAAGATAAGAATACGGAGCGCGTTGTACTTTATTGCACACGCCTCGTGGCATGGAGAATTACTCTGCCCAGACCGTCATTACTCCTAGACCATATGTTACGGTCGGAAGAGAATTGGATGGAAATTGGTAATTTCGTAACAACTCCTTAAAAAAATCTGGGGAGAATAGAAAAGCTAAAAAGACCAACAGAAGCAGCGGAAGCATCAAAAGCAGCTGACACAAGAAGCATAGTATGAACTGCTAACTAGCCCCGCGAAGTAATACCTAACGGCAGCCCGCGGGAAGATTGGTAGAAGTGTACTGGGTGCGGATCAGTACGTAGCTGCATTCTTGACATCGATTATTCGGGCTTGCGATTCGTGCATGCTAGTAGATCGGGCTACTAATACGAGTATCTTTCGAAAATTGCCTGGTGCAACCAAACAAGAAAAACAAAACTGTACCGTATGCGTTTTAGCTAATGCAGGAATTAGGGCCGCAACACCATCATTTGCGTCGTTCTTCGCTGAATTGGCTCTAAAACAGCTTCACAATACATTACTATCAATGGAGTTCATTACTGGACCATGATCATGGAATATTTCTTTGGAAATATGGATATTGAACCGGATGAGATATGGTTTCACTAAGTTCTAAGTTCGAACTTAGTAAACACCTTGCGAGAGCTTCTTCGACGTATTCGGATCACAGATCGGTAGGCAATATCCAATATTAGTCAGGACCTTGGAATAGAAATGGTGTTTGAGGAGCCTTTAATGGGCCAAGGGCAGCGCTCAAACTCCTGTAATGGACTTGTAATGTCGGCGGCGCGCAAGCAGAAAACTAAAACTTACAACTACAAAAAACTGTTAACATATATTTTATCAGGGTTTATTGGTAAATTATAGATAGATAGGTAAAATAAATAGCTATAAAGAAGACACGTGATAAAAGGGCTAGTTTTTCTATTTTATTTTATGGTCCGTCTCTGTCGCTTGGCGTAAAAGGCAAAACTGTCTGCCCAAGAATATGTAGATGACAACTTGAATACTGCTCTCTCTCGAATAGTTGTTGTCTACATCTCCACCCCCCGTGAACCACAAAGAGATTCACCATCAATCGTAAGAAGAGCAAGTCAGGTAGCGTATCAATAACTCGCTTTTTATAATCCCGTTTTTCAGAATCCCGCCTTTCAATTTGAATTTCATCATTTAAAACTAGATTTTGGTTATTTTTATTGCTTTAGAGAATTTGATCAAACTACCTGCCTGTTGCTGTCATACCTCTCCGGAAACCGGAGTTTAAGAAAATGACCCACTGTTGGCCCGCACAAAACTGTCCTCGAAGAGACTTAGACCCAAGCGCCTGCCTGACAGTTGTTTACATATCCTTAGCGGAGCGACGAAGTCGCGTGAGCGGCTAAACCCCTCCGGAAAGCGCACAAAACTGTTCTCGAATAGACCTAGCTCCAGGCGCCTGTCTCACAGTTATTGACATACGCCTAGCGGAGCAACGAAGTCACGTGAGCGGCTAAACCACTCCGGAAAGCGGAGTTTAAATTAATGAATCACGCGAAGCGCGCCACTTACCTGTGTTTGTCATAAAGCAACTAGTTTTGCATGGAAAAGCCGGATTTAAAAGAACGGGACTATAAGAAACGAAATTATTAAAATGGGATTTTAAATGCGGGATTATAAAAACCAGGATTATAAAAAACGGGATTATAAAAACCGGATTTTAAACGCGGGACTATAAATAGCGGGATATCGAACCCAACCCTTTTAACTTCGGTGAAACGGATTTGTCCATCCTTGGAGGAAAAACTTTTGTGATGTGACCTTAACACCATTAGCTTCCCCCACAAGTACGTTCTTTACCCCACGAAAATGTGGAATGCGTGGTTTCGCGCGCGAAAAAGTGCACGTGTAATGGCACGAGTTGTGCAACGGAATGTACGTGTGCCCAGTACCGAGCGGTGGCGCGCTCCCCGTTAGTAGTACAACTCTTTCCGACGTTGGCGCGGTAGTAAAAGTGGAATCATCATCGACGTCCGACAATGGTCCCGCGAATTAATTACTGATTTTATTAATATTTATAAATCAGATCCGTGTCTGTGGAAAACTAAATCTGGAAACTATAATATAAGAATAAAAACTTACGTGATGATGCGTAGGTACAACGAAATGATTATTTTTTTGCAAATCACGTGGATTCCCGGACTCGTGATAAAAAAAATTCAGTGTCTGAGGGGATCATTTAGAAAAGAGTGGAAGAAGTAGGGTTGCCAGTTTTCAGCGCCTTATGTAACTATATAATCTATATGTTTTCTATAAAACTACAAATTTGTTCTGTACTATGAAGTATGAACGTTTTCCTATTCTCACGATTTTTTCTCATTCTCCCGAAATTTTTCCTGAAACCTCCCGATTTGTTGAGGAACATTTCTGGCAACCCTAGGAAGAAGTCTGGGGAAAGCCGCCGAAGTGGCAGAGGAATAGATGCTGTTTATGTACCATCATTATGGTATTATGACTTATTATTATTACAAAGGACCAGGAGCTTCCCACAGGCAGCTTGTCTACTATGGATGAAAGCTGTATAGAAGATCAAACTGCAGACATAAGTCACCGGGATATATTTGAAGAAAATGAAAGTGAAATGGAAACACCGGGAATTTTAAGTGAGAGGCAAGAAACAAACCAAATTGAAGTGAGTATAGTTATATGTATGTTTGTACATGTCTTTATTATTTTACTGTGTGTTAGGCAAATACCTTTTATTTATAAACTAATACATAACTTATTAACATATACATATGCATTTGTGTATTTGAAGCAAATTACGCTTTTCCCGATGACAACATATAATCTTGCCATTCTACTCTACCTTCTGAATTGAAGTACGATTTGTAATTTTCTCTATTTTGATTCGCTTCAATTGAGGCATACCTGTTACCAGCGTGTTGTAAACTGAGCAGTTTAGGGAAACTTGCACGACAGTCATCGTTTTGTTTCGAGCCCGAAAAGGCTTTATCTTTATCTATTTCGTTTAAATATGTATCACTGTATTTGATTAAAAAATTATTCAACGCACAAATAGCCAACACAACGTAATATATCTTACATATATATGGATGTTTGTAACACTCTAAACCTGGCTGCAATAATTCCAAATGCATTTTCGACTACGTTTCGGGGACGTGATAGTCGGTAGTTAGAAATACGTTTCTCCTTATTCAGCTCCCTGTGAGCATATGGCTTGAGAAAATGCTCGTGTAGTCCAAAGGCTTCATCACCAAGAAACACAAAATTGTAGTGTTTTACAGTCTCATCATTGCCTGGTAAATTTAATTGCTTACTCTTAAGCTTTCGCGAATAGTCTGTGTATTCTAATATACCTCCGTCCGATAACCTTCCATTTTTTCCCACATCAACATATAAAAATTCGTAGTTGGAGCCGACCAAAGCTATAAACACAATGCTGTAAAAGTTTTTGTAATTATACTAAGTTGCTCCCGAATGTGGTAGTGGTACGATGCGAATATGTTTTTCATCCACTGAACCTTCGCAGTTGAATTGCCACCTTTTTTCAAAACCTCGTGCCACGTTACCCCAATCTTCTTTTGTGCTTGGAAACTGGAAAAGAAATAATTTGTTACCCATGTATCTTCTTCTTCTTCCTTCAGCGAGGCCATGATCCGAAAACTAGGGATCACAACCCTCCCACTTCACCGCATTTCTACTGATCCGCCTGTGGGGTTCGCCTTGTTACCTATGTAATTGTATATGTATGTAAATCTTTCTTTACAGGTTACATCATTGATGTTTTAGCGCATCTAGGCCGGTCTGACCACAACATCGTATCAGCTAAATTCTCGTATTCTGACCACACAGTTAAAGAAAAAACTCCCAAAACAAAAGTATGGCGTTACGAGAAAGCCAACTGGGACAGCCTTAATAGTTTCTTTAGGAGTTTTAACTGGTCGCTGTGCTTCCTCGATAGCGACGTGGATGCCGCCGCTGATATGATTACTGACACCATCCTCTTAGGTATGGATGCCTTTATTCCTAACAGAACAAAAAGCATCAAACCTAAGGCAAAATCGTGGTTTGACCAGAGCTGCAAAGAGGCTATCAGTTCGAAAGAGGTAAGTTTTCGGTCTTATAAAGCCAACAAATCTGAGAAAAAGCGAAAGAAGTTTAAACAAGCCAGAAATGACTGCAATGTTCATATTCGACGTGTAAAATTCCTACATGACCAAAAATTGAGGCAAAAAATTCTACAATGTCCCAAAAGTAGTAAACATTTTTGGCCATTCGACAAAAATATTAAAAATTCTGCCTCACCCGCCATCCCAACGCTCATTTATAATGACATTCCAGCTGTCAGCTCCTTAGACAAAGCCAATCTGCTTGCTGCTCACTTCGCAGCGAACTCCACCCTGCCAGATGATACTTTGTCTCCGCCTGTATTTGAGAGCGTCGAATTTTCTATGGGACAAGTCAACTTCCGCACTCGTACAGTTGCAGGAGTACTCAAAGGTCTTAACATACACAAATCCGCTGCTCCAGATGGTATCTCCCCCATAGTTCTGAAGAGGTGTTCTTTCACGCTGACAAAACCTCTGCGTAAGCTTTTCTGTCTGTCCTACTCTTCTGGGCTCTTTCCGAGAAGATGGAAAACAGCATTTGTCCAGCCCGTCCCTAAAAAAGGCGAATCTTCTTCCCCTTCCAATTACCGACCCATTGCACTTACGTCCCTGCTTTCCAAGGTCACGGAAACGCTGATAAATCGTCACCTTATGAAATATCTTGATCCACGAAAACTCCTCAATGACCGGCAGTATGGTTTTCGTAGCAACAGGTCCACTGGTGATTTAATGGCATATCTCACCGAGAAGTGGAACCAATCTCTACATCACTTCGGCGAAACAAAGATGGTTGCGCTCGATATTTCTAAGGCATTTGACAGAGTTTGGTATCAGGCTCTTTTGTCGAAAATGCGTGCATCGATGAGTCTCTTCTTCAATAGATAAGAAATTACCTTTCGAGCCATTCAATACAAATTGTTTTGGACGGCTTCAAGTCTACAATTCACCATATTAATGCTGGTGTTCCTCAGGACTCCGTTTTGTCTCCGACTCTCTTTCTCATTTTTATAAATGACCTCTTGTCTGCTACTTCTAATCCAATCCATTCCTTCGCTGATGACAGTACCCTCAGTTATTCATATTCGTTCCCTAGCTCACGTCCCTGCTCTTCGGCCGTAGAAGAGGAACGACAACGTATGTTAAACACATTAAATTCCGACCTGGACAGCATAACCAAATGCGGTTCAATCAATAGAGTGGAATTTAATGTATCCAAAACTCAATGCTGTCTTCTGTCTCTCAAGCGAAACCAAGACCCTCAACCATTATCCATGAATGGTACTTGTATCGCTGAGTCCGAAAGACTTGCCATTCTCGGTATGTGCATCAATAACCGTCTTCGATGGAACGATCACATATTCGAAGTCGCCAAAAATGCTGCAAAATGTCTAGGATTCCTTAAGCGGTGCAAGAAATATTTTACTCCGTCTGATCTGGCCTCGATCTACAAGGCATTCATCCGCCCAAAGCTGGAATATAACGCCCACATCTGGTCTGGTGCACCCAAGACCGTTCTGCTTATTCTAGATAGGGTACAGAACCGCGCGTTAAAACTAATAGGTGATAGAGACATTGTGAACTCAATAGTCTCACTTGAACATCGTAGAAATGTCTCGTGTCTTTCCCTTTTTTATCGCTTCTTTTACAAAAAATGCTCCAGCAAAATAGCCAGCTGCATTCCTCCCCTCCAAAACTTCACCCGCAATACGCGTCATGCTTCGAATGCACATCAGTTCACCCTCAAGCCCAACTTCGGACGTACTGTCAAATATAGAGATTCGTTTATAAGCCGAACAACACGTTTGTGGAACGATCTACCAGCCTCTGTGTTTCCTCATCATTACAGCCAACAAACATTTAAAGCCAACGCAAACCGGCATCTCCTCTGTCTCTTGCCCCCTTTTCCCAACCGCCCGTGCCCTGAGAACCAGTATAAGGGTATTAATAATCCTTTTGGCACGTGCAAATTATAAAAAAAAAAAAAAAAAAAGCAGTTAGAGACAACTGCTGTGCCTTTGAAAGAACCGAGAAAAAGGAAAGGAGCTAGTTGCAATGCCACACAAGCTGAGTTCCTAAGTATTTGTACAGAAACGGACTAACAAAAAGCCAATTGGTGAATATGAAGCAACTGGTATAAATGTTGCTAAAAAACTGGAAAAAATGGATCCTAATTAAGCAATCCATGCCGAATCATTGATTAATCAAATTTTGCGCAATGGATTACTCAGAAAACTAAGTGAAGACAGTGAAATTTGTAACGGCCGATGTGAATCTGGATTTGGAGCGTCATCGTCTTTGCCTTCATCTGAATCATTGCTATCACCTTCACAAGAAGACTCAACCTCTACACACAGGCAACCACTAATTCTTGAAAATCAAGATTCAACGCAGTTGGACATATCTTTATTAAAATTTTTCAATACGAAAGACAGTATTGGTCATTTTTATTTGAAATCTAACCAATAATAATAAAGCAGCTGTGACCTTTACTCTTTCTTGGTTTTATCTAGTCTTTACCTTCATATACTCCAATCTAAGAGCCTTTTAAATGGCTTGACATGTTTCAGGTATAAGTATGTTTAGGGATGTGGCTCATACTCCCGCACTGAACTTTAAATCCTCTTAAGATCGTCCTGTAGCCAAAAATCGGAGTGTTACTGTAAGACGTTCTTCTGCACTGATGCTTTAATTTTGTCCAGTAATATATCAAAGGTTTTCCTGTCCAATCGCAAATAGTTCTTGAAATCATCAGGAAACGCGTAATTTCACGAGTGAAACACGTGGTAACCAAATTTTGGTACAACGTTCTTGACGCGCGGTATTTTATTCGTTCTTTACCACACTCCTGCGCGTACACTCCAATCATGTGGTAAACCGCTTGCATGTAAAGGCCGCTATTGGCTCCGAGACTGATTGAATTACAAATTATGACTAAATCATTTGGTTGTAGCGAACGTACTTTATCATACCACTTGGGCGGTTTCAAGAGCTGAGGTAAGTACTTAACTGTCCATCTCTTCCACAGGTTGTCTTTAAGATTTTGAACAATCCTCCATTGCCTTTCGAGGCATACCTTTTCGTCCACAGGAGAAGGCGTTTGTGTCAAGTTAACGCATCCTAAGAACAAATGGTTCGGCGCTAATAGCGGCACTTACACGCAAGCGCTTTACCACATGATTGGAGTGTACGCGCCGGAGTGTGGTAAAGAACGAGTAAAATACCGCGCGCCAGGAACGTGGTACCAAAATTTGGTTACAAAGTCTTTCACTCGCAAAATTACGCGTTCTTGGAGCGTGCACTCCAGGAGTTTGTGTCTAATGGGCAATCGCGCGCGAAATACCGCGAGAAACTGAAACAAGCTGGAGTGTACAAAAGTTCAACAGTTTTCGCTGAAACGTGCGATAGAATTTACCAGAGCGATTCCACTTTGGAAAGAGGGGGAACAAATTGTACTACTAACGAGCCATCGCTCGGTACTGAGCACTCGCGCATTCCGTTGTACAACTCGTGCCATTACACGACCACTCTTTCGCACTCGAAATCACGCATTCCACGTTTTCGCGCGATAAAGAACATACGTCTGGGGGAAGCTATTGGGTCATCGTCCTCCATGGTAAGAGACATATCCGTAAGCGGTCGTCGATTTATTATGTTTTCGCCCTCTATGAGAACGCTTCTTAGATTCTCCACTCTCGGGGTATCTTCGGGCACGGTCTTGATCAGCAGTCGCTTAAATATTCTGATGAGGAATTCCGAGCAAGCACCTGAGCTTGGGTTGGAGAGGCAGTTGAACATCTATTCGATATTTTGGCTTGCGGTCGACATCGAAGAAATGCTGTTCTTCTTTGAGCTCTCGTTGTGCACGGATAAAGTTGATACCATTACCACTTCTGATTCTGACTGGTGTATCTCTTCGATTTATGAAATTGCAAAGTGCTGCTAGTACCGTCAGATATATTAAGATGACTCCCCACCTCATTTCTCGTCGTCGGGTAATAGCAATATTGAAAGGGCCGAATAAGTCAACTCTAGTATATATAAACGGTCGGATATACGGAGTTATACGGTCGATTGGTAGCTGACATTTGACGTATTATATATGGACTGCTAGTGCCCAACTTCACGCATGTTCCAACATATCTAGCTCCCTTGTTTCACAGCGGGAAATATTGGAAACTGGTACTTTGTTTGACAGTTCGCGAGCCAATGGAAAAAAAAATAAGTTGTGTTTTGATATGTGTTTTTGATTGTGGAAAAATAAGCTGGGAACATTTAATTGCGGAATAAATAATAACTCTAGCTAAAAAAAGGAGGATAAAATGGATAAAATGAAGTGCTATGTGGTTGGCTGTGATACTTTGCTAGGGGCGACACTTCCTACAGGCAAAACAAATGAACTCGCCAATAAAAGCGCACTCGAACTATTAAAATATATATTACAGTTTAGACTGGAAGTTAGTTAGTTATGTTAGGCACATAACAATAATGCTTCGTCTTTTTCTCGGCACTAAACTGTAGGTACTTCCATTCGTGTGAAAAATATAACGCACATAACATGAGTGGTTGCGAGAAGCTAGGCCCTGGCACTTAATGATCTGTTGCGCCAAATATTTATTTATTTTTTCGTCTTTTTCTCACAATTGCTATAAGTAATGCCGGCTGTGAGAGAAGTTTCCCAAAATTGAAGCTTATTAGAAATTATTTAAGGTCCACAATGAGCACTCTAAGGCTATCTAATCTGCGTATCATGGCTATAGAGCAGGAAATCACAGAGACCATCGATACTGAATGAATAATTAGAGATTTTGCATTGATGAAAAGTAGGAAAATAAAATTTTAAAGAAGTTTTCTGTAAATAAATAAAAAAGTTTCTTGTAAATAACAAAAAAAAATGAATTGCATATGTACCTACCTATACAACTTTTTTCCATTTTACTTAAAGCTAAATTAAATGCTTTCATTTAAAAATTATTTTTTTAAACAAATTTTAGTTATGAAATTATTTATTTATTTATTAATGAATTTAATTAAATTAAAAGTTTTTAAAAGCTAAAGAAAAAAAACATGGAAAATATATTACAAAAAATAATCAAATCCTGTTTTTTTTTCCGAGGGTAGGTGAAAAATCTTCCATAGACACTATGAGAATAGCAAGCGCGTGCTTTTTTTAGTCACATTCTTACTGACTAAAAAAACACCACCCTTAGATATAAATTTGTTAGATATCGCAACTAAGTAATAACTTATCAAGCAATTTTTCTATCACGAAATAAAAACGTTTGGCAGATTACTTTCCACTGAAAGATCCTGCATGTTCCGCAATCTAGACGCGGTTAATCATTATGTCACCAAGTCGAAATGTTTCGTCCTTTGTAGTAGCGCAATAAATTGTTCTCATCCAAAATTTGTAGGACTGTATTGTTGACATGTTCGACTAGTCGATTTTTATACTTTATCGCAAGCTTCTAGTGTCAGCTTCGATTGTCGGAATTCCGAGATCCCTGTGGATATCGTCGTTTTTAATATACCACGGTGCTTCGGCAATCTCTCCTAGCACCTTATTTCGAAAACTTTGTAAAATATTTGCATTTGTTTTCTTGGTACAACCCCAAAGTTGTATACCGTAGGTCCACACCGGCTTTAGCACTTGCTTGTATAAAAGCAGTTCTCAGTACTGAGCTGGGAATGTTTTCTTAGTAACCAGTACATTTCTCTATATTTGATTTCGAGTTCTTTTCGTTTTATTTTCACGTGCGAATTCCATTTCAGTCTTGCGTCGAATGTCATTCCCAGGCATTTGGCCTCGTTTGCAAAAGCTATTCGGGCCGGGCTTAGAAAAATTGGCAAGTTATTAGTTTTCTTGTAAGTGAAATTCACGTGATCTGATTTAGATTCGTTGAGGGCAATCCGCCAGTCCCTCGTCCATTCATTTACATTATTTAGCGCGTTTTGCCGTTTTGCAGTCGTTTCTTTGATTGTTTTACCTGCTGCTAGGATAGCGGTGTCATCGGCAAACGTAGCAAGGATAGCGCCATCTTCTTTCGGTATATCACGTGTATAAAACAGTAGAACTTTGAGAATTTCTCCGGTAATCAAATCATAACCAGGAGCTTTCTTAGGTTTTAGATTCTCGATCTCATGTTTAAGTTCCCTTAGCGTTGCACTTGTGAGCGTCAAATCGTCAAATGGTAAATCTAGCCTATTGCGGTTGTCGTAAACCACTTGACCATCGTACGGTTTAAAGGTTTCTTATAGGTGGGCCGCAAAGGCGTCCGCTTTTTCTTTATCTTCTCTTGCCCATTCATCTTGATTTAATTTAATTGGCGACGCGGGGACTTTGGGCCTTTTGGTGCCTTCTACAGATTACCAAAGTGAATAACTTGAATCTTTTTTTCGCTGTTAAACTTTCAAGGTAAGAACCTATTGCACGATTCTTAAAACCCTTAAGAGTCTTCTTCAACGAATTGCACAGACGATTCAAGTGTGCTTTATGCTGCGGAGCACGACTCTGTTGCCATTTTTTACGCGCTTTTCGTCTTTCCTTGACCAATTCTTTTATTTCCGGAGGATATCGTAAGCCGTATTTGTCTGGCGTTTTCCTTGGAATGGAAGTATTATTTCAAGAGGCGAGATGTACGATCTCAACAAAGCGATCAGCTTCAACCTCAAGTTCATAGGGTGTCGTAAGTGGAACGCTCAGCTCAACATTATCTTCAATTTCGTTCCTAAAGACTTCCCAGTTAGTTGTTCGACCAGTTAATCTCGGTGACTCTAGGTTATAGACTAGTTTTTTGCTCAATGCCAAAATAACTGGGGAATGATCAGACGACAGATCAAAGCTCTCTTTAACTTTTATGTGGTTGGTAAATATTCCTTTCACAACGAAAAAATCGATCAGGTCAAATATTTTCGAAGTATCAGTTGTCGGTTTACCCGTCGAATGGAAATCACAACTGTACTCCATACCCGCCGCCAATAATGAACTTAGGTTTCAGCGATTCAAACAAGTTAGTAAAATGACTTTTATCAAGCGCGGAACGCGGTGGACAGTATATAGATGAGATTTTAAGAGTACGCTAACTATTTTTAACTCGAATCGTGCGCAATTGCAAAGTTTCAAGCTCTATCTTTAGGTCTTCGGATTGTTCGCTGCAGTCTTTAATAAACAAGGATGATCCGCCTACCGCTTTTCCCTAAGGGTGACAAGCGTCGTAATCATTATAGCCTTTTATTTTTAAATGCAATTCCTTTTTTGCGTGGGTTTCAGAAATCAAGCAAATATCAATATGTTTTTCACGCATAAATATTTCCAATTCGTCAAGTTTTTGGAAAAGTGCGTTTGCATTCTAAGTACATATTTTTCACATTCGTTTGTCATTCATATTCTAGTTGAAGTGCGCATTTTCTGTGAATTATTTTCAAGCTTAACCAGCCTATCGAGAATAATTATATTTATTTTGCTTTGTTCTTCAAGTTTCGCGAGAATAACTGAGAAAACATGAGAGACAAGGTCCGTCAAAATTTCAAGGTTTTTTTGTTTTTCGGATGCAGCGGGCTGGTAAGACTGCATTGCTGCTGTCCGAGGGTCATTACACGGTGGCTTTTTCGATGTTAACTTTTCAGTACCGTTTCTTTTAAGAGCAGAGGTCGAGGACTTTTCTGTTGTCACTCTTTCCCTCACCTTTTCACCTTTTTGTGGTCTGAACCCGGTAGTTTTAGTTTGCTTACTTTCTCCTGTGCATTCTTACGCTTTGGCTTAGTTGGCAATTTTGATTTTGTATTTAGTTGCTGTTTTTCTGAAGAATTTTAATTTAGATGATTCAAGTTTAATGGGAATTACCGTAGTTTATTTGATATCCTGAGGTAAGTAATTTTTATCCGCTTAGAGATTGGGAAATCGGAAAGTAACCAATATGGGAAAATTCATCAGTGACGAGTGAGACGAGCGACAATGAAGAAGAGGGTGGACTGCCCCAATATCTTGCTCACACCACCAGGGCAGATGTATCTACAACATAAAGGACGAGTACACAACAAGATACATCATGAACATCACACATTTACCCAAATATCGCAAACATTCAACACAACTTGTACGACCATGAGCAGCGGTCAACGGACTGGAGGAGGTTCAGTCCAAATTCAGCGATGGCCGAGAGCCCGACTTTTACACTAAATTATTTGAGTGGCCAGTCATCGGCTAGTCCCTTTTCCCCAAATCTGCGTGAGATTTCACCGGGATAGCTAGCTTACGCGGACTTAACAAAATAATCGGAATACGAGTGGGTACTCAGGCTTCTTCCCCCTCAGGAGTGTCCAACGCAAGGCGTTGTTTGACACGTTTACACTTTAAAGTCAATAAACTCTTTTCTTCCACGCTAAGTCCAACGCCAAGCGTTGTTTGATAATCTTTCTTTTCTTCTCATATTCCTTCTTCGCTTTTGTATTTTTCGCGGTATTGTTTTGAGTATTTAATTTTACGTTCACTAGCCCCTCAATTGCTAGCGCTGGCTGTGAACGTGACACCAAGGTAAAGAGCGAACCTCGGGAATGCGTTACCCGACCCTCTGAACTGCCAGTTGGAGGCGATTTCAGAGAGAGAGAGAGTCATTGGAAAAATGGAAAGAGCTGCTGGATAGCGGCGTTCAAGGAACGGTTGCATGCTTCAGCAAAAGAGCGGAGTACTGCACATAAAGCCGTCCTTGAACTGGTAATGGCTGAATAAGCGGTAGGCCAATTTACAGAGAGAGGCTCTCGGTCGGTTAGGCAAAGTGCTGAGGCGAGTTCAGCACTTCTTGGTGAACCACGAGCGAGTGTAAGCAAGCGCTAGTATCTGTGGAGTTTTTTTTTACTTTGGGAACGATCCTATTTTTTTGAGCGGAAAGGTCCAGAAGGGACCAAGGAAAAAAATACAAGAGCGGAAAAGGAACGGCCTGAAGAGCAGGAGTAACAGGAAGAGACAAGGAGGAAGGAACAGGAAGGAAGAGGATTTTGAGGAGAAACATTCTGGAGACGAGGAGTAAGGAGCAGGTTACCCACTCAGGAGAAAAGGACAGATAAGTTGTTTCAATTTTATTTTGAATTCTCTTTGTGCAATTAGTGTAGGGCTTTGTGTATGATAAATCCCGGTAGGGTCTCATAACGTATATCTCCCGGTGAAAGCGGGACGCGAGACCTAATTCCGTTTTAACGTTAGAAGTTTCGGGACCGGTGATAGCGGGCCACCCCAACGGCTTTACATACGTAAAAACGCTTGAATACAACCTTTGTTCTTTTTTAATACGGTTGAATACAACCTTTGTTTTCTCTTTTTTTGCCATTTCCTTTGTGGAGAAAGACTTTTCGAAATTGTGAATAAAATAGCCGTGATCGTAAAGAGTTTTATAACGCACGTTCGTTGTTTTTTTTTATTGGCACAATTTCAGGATTCCCACCCCATTCATTTTCCCAAGGTTTCCCGATCCCTTGCAAAGATCTGGTGGCGCCCATTTCCATATCGTGTGTAAACACCCGATTTCGCTGACTCCAGTAAACTCACCCCATCTGAGTAACCGGGAGAGCAGCATCCTACAGGCTGCTTTTGTTGCACTTTCCCGATCCTCTTGATATTATCTGTGGCTATCTGTCACTCTCCTTTTTTTCCTCGCGTGCGCGGCCGGCTTTCGCTTTCGTTTTTGTTTTTTTTTCTGTGCAACAAATTGGTTGAAACCGTGGACAAATGTTTTTTTTTTTTTAGTGTGTGAAAAAATTGCTAGGGGCGGCATAAATTGGGTCTGCCCCGGGCGGTCCCAACCCACGCTACGCCACTGAGAAGGCTTCATCAATTCGACCTTGAAAACGATCGGCTACTATCAGGAAACAGTTCGTTGAACGTTGCGAGGAAACTTTTCCTAGGTGCAGACATTTATTGGTAGCACGCAGGTCATATGCCGTGGTTCTTCTAAACTTCGAATAAGACGAAAGTCGATTAAAGTTTTTTAAAGAATTACCTTTCGGAGGTTGTAGAAGTAGACATGATTTGACTTCTTCAACCTGTACAGACACCATCTGGCGGCCACTTGATTATTCCGGCTGACCAGTATTCCTCTGCTTGTTGTAGTAAATCTGGACCAGAGAGCCACATGCTGTTTGTATTAAACTTTGGAGCAGCATTTGCACGAGTGGCTACATCTGCACTGTTCTTGTCAGTAGAAGTCCAACGCCATTGTGTTGGCTGTGATACTGAAAATATTCCAGCAATACAATGTCCCACAAAGGCTTTGCATTTCCGTTCGGCTGAATAAATTTACTACAATACCGTTGGCGAATCTGTTCAGAAAGTAATTTGGGAAATTTTTATGTCGTGGTTGCGAACTATAATTTTGCTGAGCCGGATGCCTAGCCTGGCAGCCTGTAGTTCCAATCTAGGAACAGAGATGGTTTTTCGGCACTTTGGGCATAGATGACTTTAAAGTAACCGGCGGCAGCAAAGGCGACTTGACGTGCGCCCATAAAGATGTACAACTCGGTTGTGTTTGCTCAGAAAAAATGTAATGAATAACAGCGCTTCATCTGAAATGTATTGATTCCTTGAATTCCTTCCACAAGGCTTGAATTTTTCTTCTTAATATCGGTGGTTAGCGGATTATCCCGGTCGATATTACTTTTGCAAGTGTCACGAACGAATATTTTTATATTTACAGGAATTCTGATAGAAGGCCGTAGGGATCGAAAATTGCCATCACTATCCCTAGGAGTCAAAAAACACCACCATCTGGCTGGCATCAGGATACCTACCCTATGAAGACCCCGAGTGTGCTCCATCCAAGGAAGTGGAAGAAGCGGTAGATGAAGCAAGGAGGAGAAAAGAAGCCATCATATTGGGGTGCGATACCAACGCGCACCATGATCTATGGGGAAGTACCGACACTAACCTTCGATGTAGGTCTATTTTCGAGTATTTAGTAGGCACCGACCTAGTAGTTTGTAACAGAGGAAATAGTCCCACTTTTATTACTAAGACCCGGCAAGAGGTGCTTGACGTCACCTTTGCTTCCCAATGTATCTACCCTGCAATTTCCAACTGGACTGTATCTGACAGTCATTCGTTTTCCGATCACCGCTATCTAGAGTACGAACTGGAAATTTGTCATAGTACCGCACGCTTGGTCTTCCGCAATCGACGGAAAACCGACTGTTGCTTTCACAATAAATCCCTCTCTGCTAAACTATCTAATCAAGTGTACACTACACCAACTACATAGCTGGAATTAGACGAGCTAAACACAGTTCTAACGTCTGCACTTAATACAGCTTTCATCGAATCCTGTCCAATCACAAAAAGAAAGGTGGGCAATCGTCCCCCATGGTGGAATGCAGAACTTAACAATCTTCGCTGCATAAGCAGGAAGCAATTCAATAAAGCCAAACGAACAAGGCTACCACTGGACTGGGAGATCTACAAAGAAAGTCTGAAGAACTTGAAAATAGAGGTTCGGAAAGCTAGACGCAGATCCTGGCGCGGTTTTTGTCAGAGTATTGACAACACGTCTCAATCCTCTAGACTACGAAAAGTCGTCTCCAAAACACCAACTATATCTAGTGTCCTCATGAATCCCAATGGATCCTGGGCAGAATCGGACGAAGCATCGCTCAACCTGCTCATGGACACTCACTTCCCAGGCTGCACGCCTACCCCCAACGATGATCGCGCCCTGGTAAATGCTGCACGCCCACAGGCACCTCCTCATCTTATCAGCGAAGATAAGCTGAAATGGGCAGTAAACAGTTTCGAACCATTCAAATCCCCGGGACCAGACCGGTATTTTTCCGGCCCAGATTCAGACGGCCTTCAGTATAGTATGGCAGTATCTCTCCTGTATACTGAAAGCTTGTGTTGAGCTCGGAACAACACCAACTGCCTGGACCGAGGTAAGAGTGGTCTTTATACCCAAAGCAGGCAAGACATCGCACACCCTCCCAAAGGACCTTAGACCTATTAGTCTAACATCCTTCCTTCTCAAGATTCTAGAAAGAATCCTGGATCTACACATCAAGGCCACTATTGATAGCACCCTGCTATCCACGTCACAGCACGCCTACCAAAAAGGTAAGTCTGTCGAAACGACTTTGCACTCCATCATTCACCCTATCGAAAAATCACTCTCAACCAAAGATTTCACCCTAGTGTCATTTCTAGACATAGAGGGAGCCTTCAACAACGTTGAAACAAATTCGATTACCAGTGCCTTACGTGGGCTCAACATCTGCGAACACATTCTAAAGAACAGGGTAATAACAGCATCCTTCGGAAGTAGTACTGTCAAGCGACATGCACATCGAGGCACCCCTCAAGGGGGTGTACTGTCTCCACTATTGTGGAACTTGGTGCTCAACGAGGCCCTTCTAAAGATCGAAAAAACTGGATGCAATGTTATTGCCTATGCAGATGATGTCGCCATTCTAACAACAGGCAAATACCCGCAGACGCTGGCCGATGTTAGGCAGTCTGCTCTCAATGAATTGCTCAGATGGACCGATAAATGCGGCCTCTCCGTTAACTCGACGAAGACCGAGCTAGTTCTATTCACAAGAAAACACAAGCTACCTGACTTTACTCCGCCCAAGATAAGGGGATCCACCCTCAAGCTTTCAAATAGTGCTAGCTATTTAGGCCTAAAGCTTGACCGCAAGCTTGTTTGGAAGGAGAATGTCGTCGAACGGGCCAGGAAATCGCTGGCCGCTCTGTACATCTGCAAGAAAGCAGTAGGCTCCACCTGGGGCCTTAAACCAAGCATCATGCACTGGCTATACACGTCGGTCATTAAACCGATTCTCATGTATGGAGTATTGGTATGGTGGCCCGCATTGGAGAAGAAATCCAACCTATCCAAAATGGAAAAAACTCAGCGAGTTGCATGTCTCAGTATTACCGGTGCACTGAGAACTTCTCCCACAGCGGCGCTCCAACCCATGCTCCACCTGCTTCCGATTGACATCGTCAGTAAACAATTGGCTGTCAGCTCGGCAATAAGACTGAGAGGCTCCAGGCAGTGGAAGGAGCCACACACGGGACATGCCAATATACTTTCGATGCACCGTCAACTTCCCAATTCCACTGACCATCTGCCCACTGAATATGATTTTGACAAGGGCTACACGCACTCGATACCGGACAGAAGTGAGTGGACGCAACGCAATGTCCTTTACAACGAATCGCTGTCAATCTTCACGGATGGGTCCAAAACCAAGGACCGAGTCGGTGCCGGAATTTTCTCGGAAGATCTGGACATACACCTCTCCTTTAACCTTCCAGACTACTGCAGCGTTTTTCAAGCCGAAATCACCGCGGTTCGCAAAGCTGCTGACTGGCTGGCGGCTAGCACACTATCAACACCTGATATTGTTATTTATGTCGACAGTCAGGCAGCCATCAAATCCCTCGCATCCAGCACTACGAGATCTAAGGCAGTAAAAGACTGTCGCATATCTGTAAACGAGATAGCTGGTCAGTACAACCTCACCCTTTGCTGGGTACCAGGTCACTGTGACATACCGGGGAATTGTGCAGCCGACGAACTACCACGACAAGGCTCCTCTGGTACAGATAGCATAAGCATCACCGACAGACTCATTCAAATTGATGCCGAGAAAGTAGCCAATCATCGATGGCAACATCTAGACCAATGTCATACCGCCAGACAGCTCTGGCCGATACTCAATAAATCCAGGTCCATCGGACTCTTGAAGCACAAGAGAGGAACCCTCTCAAAAATAACAAATGTCCTCACTGGACACTGCGTCATAGGAAGACATGCCCAGAGATTAGGTATCCCTCATAACGACTTCTGCAGAAGCTGCAGAGATGAAGAGGAAGAAGAGACCATTAGTCATCTCCTGTGCGCCTGTCCTGCGCTCGTCAACATCAGGAAGGCCACTCTGGGTGAATACTTCTACAATGATCTTAATGATCTCGGCAACGCCTGCACGGCTAAAATTCTAGACTTCATTCAACGAAGCAGATGGTTCCAAGAGTAAGAGGGTGACCCACCCGCCTTACACATCGGCAGTACAATGGACCTACTTTCTGGTCTAAGTACATCCTCATCGAGGGCCGATCCTAACCTAACCTAACCTATCGCTAGGAGTACTCTTTTTGTTAGCGGCCGAATTCCATCTAAGACTTCCTTTGAGATGCGATGAAACTTTGTTTTGAATTCGAAACAATCAGCTTCGGTGTTCCAATGGATCCCCTGAACGTTTTTCCGAAGTAGCTTGGCGGTTCATGTTTACAGTGTTGGCACATTTTGTGTGTGTGTTCATTTATATGCAGGATGCGTCGTGGTTGTGGCTGCTTCGATGCTCCAGCACTTTTGAAGGAAGTTGATAAGGGCGGCATCAGACACACACAATTCTGGCAAGTTGGCACAACCTTTTGGAGAAATCAACAATATTCGCACACGGCTTGATTATTGAATGTTTTACCCACTCGCACTGCTTGTCTTATGGTAATTGTGATACTCGCTCATCTAGAATTGAAATATTAGTAAAACTTTGTTCACTTTTAGAGATTTTTAGAAAAGCTACGACGTTACGCACTTGTGTAGAAAATGCAAGTAGTTGTTCTACTCTATTGTCGGTCATGGCTGGAAACTTTTGAATTTTGGTTAGTTGGTGTCGTATAAGTACATCTGGTCGTCCAAAGCGAAAATTCGACTCGTCGATTGCATCGGGGACGTCCTGTGTATTTATCAGCATTGAAGCAACAGCCTCTCGGGCTGGTCCGACTAAACATTTCTGAAGCGGTTGGAGATTTTGACAATTGTTTAAATTACTAAAAATCTTCTGTAGATCATTGTAGTTGGCCAAAAATATAGGCCACTCTTAAAAATTTCTTGGGTTTCATTATGGCGGTCTGTGGTTAATTTGTGGTTGCTGAAAGTGTGCCGGACGATAGAGATGCGAGATTATAAGAATTGTGGACTGCTTCCATTGCGTTGACATTAGCGGCAGCTTCAGCTTGTTGTTTAGTCTCTCAATATCTCTTTGGCTTTCGATTGAGCTATCTTTCAGCTCCAGCACATATGTGCGAAGTTCGTTGAGGCTGTTGAGCATTACTGCTAACGCATCGGATTCCATTGTCCGTTCAATTCTTGTCTCGTTTAATACTGAATTATGTTCACTTTCACTCGAACTTTCTGAAGCCTTCCTCATCCTCAAATTATATCCACCTTTTTTTCCTTGGCGTTTGTAAAGCGTTCCTCAAACTTAAATTTTTTGTCTTTTTGAATAGAACAATCGTTTTCATTGGCTTTTGGCACTACTGGCGTGTTAGCTACGAGCAATTCCAACCCTTACTTATGAAAAGAGACAGACGTATCGTAATATAATAGGAAAACATGTAGCGTCGGCGGCGCGCAAGCGGAAAACTAAGACTTTCAAGTACAAAAAACTACTAACATTTATTTTATCAGAGTTTATTGGTAAATTATAGATAGGAGCAAATAATAGCTATAAAGAGGTATGGTATTTTATGGTGCGTCTCTGCCGCTTGGCGTATAAGGCAAACTGTCCCAAGAATACGAAAATTACGATTTGAACACTGCTCTTCCTGGAATATTTGGTGTCTCGCTCTAACAGAACTCCTGGCACCGGTGTACCCGTCCCCGCGTCCTAGGGGTGCAATAAATAAAACTGGCCCTCCAGGTTAGGGATTGTGCCGTCGGCCTAACTTCCCTACCACGTAAAAAAAAACACTGATTCAGAAATAACCACAAGGCTCGGATAAGGATGGTTAAACTGTTGACGACCCCAGCAAACGATCTGTATGTGAAATGTTCTGACCCTTAACAGACCACGTGCAGCCAAATAATTAGCAGAGACCATAGACTGTTATGAAGTAGATATAATCGCCATCCAAGAAGTGCGATGGGATGGGCGTGGCAAAAAGAGGATGACAAACAGTGACATATACTATGGCGATTGCTACGGAGACAGCACGCAGAATAACTATACACGGTAGACTTATGCAAGAAGTCTTAAGTTTCCGACACGTGAGCGAGCGTATTATGAAAGTCCAGATCAAGCATAAATTCGCTAACATGAGCCCGATATGTGCTCATGCCCCAAAGAAAGGAAAATACCCTGCTATCGAAGATTGTTTCTACGAGCTCTTCTATAAAACATACACGCAATGTCCTAAATACGAGACTTGAATCATTTCCCATTTCCAAAATGGGAAAGGCGGACGTCTTTTGTAGGCAAACATGGCCCCAGCCTGACAAACGGACCAAGGGTAATTGATTTTGCTGTGGAGCGAAATGTCACTATAGCAAGCACATGGTTTCCTCATCTCAATACTCATAAGCAGACATGGCGGTCCAATTACCATATAACGTTCAACCAAACTGATCATCAACCAGCATAGACTCGGATCATTATCTTGTTGTAACCAAAGTACGAATGCGGATATCCCAAACTGAACAACAAGGAAGAATCACTATGAGAAAATTTAACATTGAAAAGCTTTAATTTTTCAAAAGAAGAAGGAACACCATAAGAAGCGAGCGATGCAAGATATTAAGAGGTTATAGGTTAGGTCGAAGTCGCTGCCAGCTTAGAAACGCCAACACACTAAGACCATCAGTACGTCCATTGTGATACCACGTGGATCATGGGAAAAAATCTCTCCATCTACTCACAAAAACTACTTCGAGCTTCTTATGAAACGTAGGAGGCTCTTAATATCAATATCTATCAGGTGGCCTAAATCGTTGTAATAGGGGGGTCCTATCTGCAGCTTCCTTCTGCGGGAGAGAGCTGCGCAGAAACAAAGAGGAATAGCTTCTTCCTCTTCTTCATCAATGCAGCTTCTACAAAAGTCGTTTGCAAACCTGTTGAGAGAAATAAAATTCTTAGAACGTTTTAGATCCAGGTTCGCCAAATCTGTTTTATCGCTAGATGATGTTGATGTTGATCCACTTGTCCACCCAAGATTTGTACTCTCAACAGCGTTCAGCTTAAATTTAAATTTACGAGTAGTGATTGGTATACCTAATATACCTTTCTCCGGCAGGATGGGTATAGTTGTTCCTATTCTGGCGAGTTCATCGGCCTTACAACTTCCTGGGATATCACCGGCACCCAACACAGGTGAATATTGAACTGCTTGCCATCTCCGCAAGAGACGATTCGCAGTTAAGAGCTACTAAGGAATTTATGGAGGTCGATTCCAGGGATTTGATTGCTGCTCGGCTGTCTGAAAAGATGCGGATATCTCTAGAAAATATCACGTTTTTCTTAAGCCACGATAAGACTTCTTTAATAGCCATTATTTCTGCCTGGAACGCGCTACAATGATTTGGAAGACGGAAGGAGAGCTTAAGATTAAGCCTGTCAGAGAAAACACCTGCACCAACTCCGTCATTAGTTTTTGAGCCATCAGTGTAGAAGTAAATTGACTCATCTTCTAAAAATGCATTATCCTCCCAGAGTGATCTAAACGGGATGGTGACGAGGAAGTTTTTGTCAAACTTTAAATGTGGGATGATGTAGTCCGTTTTTCGGGAGAGATTTTGAATTTATTCAGAATGGAAGCGTGGCCAAATTCTTTTCTTGACCACTGTAGGGTAGCCTCATGGCGAACAGCTGCATTCGCTGCAATTTCCTTGCTAAATATATCGAGGGGTAACAAATGAAACATTCCACTGCACGTAGTGCTTCGCTTGTGCACAAAAAAGCTGTACGCTGGACCTTACTTAGATATTCGCAATTTATAGCTTTTCTGGGCCGTTCACCAGACAATCACCCCGTATGTAAGTATCGGTCTAATGACAAAGATGTAGAACCAATGAGTGATTCTACGTTGTAAGCCCCATTTATTCCCAATAGCTTTTTTGCAAAAGAGAAGTGCTACTGTACCTTTCTATACTCTTTCTTGAATATTATGTTTCCAGATTAATTTCTCATCCAGGATAACACCTAAATATTTTGCTGTGTCAGAGAAAGTTCAGCTGATACCATTGAGAGAGGCATGGACGACTAACGGAATTTTATATTTCCTGGAGAGAGTACTAGTTCAGTTTTGTGGGGGCTTACACCGAAACCACACTGCACCGCTCATCTAGCGAGCTTGTTTAAAGCGTTTTGTAGAAGTTCGTTTTGAGTATTTATGTGTTTTCCCGAGACCGGCAAATCAACATAATCAGAATAAGCGATCGCCGTGCAACCCTCGCCTTCCATAATTATCAGTAGTTCGTTGACCACCAAATTCCACAAAAGAGGGCATAGAACACCTCCTTGCGGAGTGCCTCTACTAACAGACCTTCTAGTAGACGTCCCATCCAGCTTAGAGTTGATAATCCGACCATTAAGCAGTAGATTAATCAATTCGCAAAGTGAGCTGTCGACCTTCAGATCTGATAGTGCATCTGCTATCACTGATGTGTTGACATTGTTGAAAGGGCTTTCTATATCCAGAAAAGCAACCATTGTAATATATGTACTCCTTACGAAAAAGTTAATATTCCATATTACGCACCAGTGAGTGTAATGCCGTCCCCACTGATTTACCTTGATTTACCTAGTTTCTTATCAATACTGTTGCGTAAATGGACATCAATCAGTTATTCTAATGTTTTTAGGAGGAATGATGATAGATTAATGGGTCTGATTTTTTTTGGATTTGTGTTAGAGCATTTACCCGCTTTGGGTGTGAAGTCAACTTTAACTTCTTTCCATATCTTTGGTGTATCTATCTACCAGATCTGTACAACGTTTTAAAATTGTCTCAACCACCAGCAAGTTTATATCCGATGACTTCTGCAACTCGGCTGGTATTATGCCGTCTGGTCCCGCGGATTCATATGGTTTGAAGCTATGTAGTACCCAATGGAGTTTGCTCTGTGTAATCAATTTTGAGGAGTTGCTTATTTGTGCAGATAGATAGATAGATATACTTTATTTCGCAATATAATTTACATTTGCTACCGCACATTTTACAATTATTCAGGGATATGATACATTTTATCTTTCTACTGAAACATTATTTAAACATTTTTAAAAGTCATTTACAAATATACAATTTTTGGAGGAAAATGCAAAAAAACCTTCAATTTATGAGAAAAAAAAGAAGTAGTTATAATAATGTAATACCAAAGAGATATTTGTTTTCAATATAAAACGTAATAATATAAAAAAAAAAAAGAAATAATAATAATAAATAAATTAATCCAAACAAAAGTTAAATAAATAAAGGAATAATTTACTGAAAAATTAAAAAAGTAACGAAACAAGGTAATAGAATTAAAGTGAAGAATCTAAACATTTAATTGATTACCAAGAGGATTATCTGAAAGATTACAATTAATTAAAAATGTGTTTGAAAGCTCTTGGATTCTGTCTGCAATCATTTCAACATTCGCTCTATTGTGCAAATCTGAGGTGGAATAATGCCAAGGAAGATTTAGCATCATGTTTACCAATTTATTTTAACATACCATATTTGAAGCTTGCTAATGTGACAGTTTGCACAAGTGCCCCAAACTTGGCAACCATATACAAGAATGATAACAACTTGGGAACTGCCTGGGAAATGAGTGTCACGCAGTAAATCTAGCGAATCTTCGCTGGAAGTCGTCCAAGACCCATCAGTTTTCTTAAGGTAAATTGGTGTTATTGGATTTGAAGAGAGAATTTTCCTTAGCCTGGATGCCTCAGAGTCTTCTCCTTTTACCATAGAAGAGTCTCCAACAATTACAATGAAAATTCTTTTTACCACCTTGATTTGATGGCTTTATCTCCCTTTTTATAATGTGCTGCCCGCTTGCGGTAAGTAAGAAATACTTCTTAGAGGGAATTCAAATCGTTCTGCATCAAAACGTCGAATTTGAAGTTTTTCAACATACGACCTTGTTATTTTCGACTGACGATATGTGATTGCGCAGATCCGCGTGTTCAGCTTCAGCTATACAAGTATCGTCAGATAGGTTAAGGTTAGGTAAGGTGGCTGTCCTGACAGGGTCAAGACACACTTAGACCACTTGGGTCCATTGTGATACCACGTAGAGCTGGGTCCGGAGATTCACCGGTTACAGGGGGAACCTTAACTTTTCTCAGGAGGGTGTTGTGTGAGAATAACTATGCATGAAGTGGCTAGAGAGGGTGACTGACTCAATCAACCCTAAGTTGGTGTGTACCGGGAAGATACAGTGAACAAACAAGTATTGGGGGTGACTGATTCAATCGAACCCCCAGTACTATTTTGTAAGTTGTATTGGGAACCGTATAGGTGTAGAGATGCATACGCGTAAAGAGTGACTGATTCAATCAAACTCTAGGAGCTGCTGTGCATAAGGTGTTGACTAGGTAGGGTGACTGTATCAATCAAACCCGTACCTAGGTGGACCGCGAAAATAGAGGAGTGCATAATAAAAGGCGAGGTGACTGATACAATCAACCTAGCACTGTTATGCTGTCGAACTATGGGGATTAGTTAGGTAGGCTGATTGATACAATCGAACCCTTATCCTAGTTGCACCGTGTAGGTGGGGTGCATGGGAGTAATAGGGTTGATTGACTCAATCAATCTCTATTACTCTTATCAGTGGCTGGTCTAGTGATATTTAAGGCTTGACTATAGATCTTGGGGGTGTCTGTTACAGTACCTCGTGACGATCGATAGTAACCAATAGGGGAGAGGAGGGTTGATGATGGTGCAGGGTGGGTGGGGGTGTGTGTGTGGGGGGGGGGGATTTGATTTCCCTATGAATCTGTATAAGTTTATAATGTCTATGTTAGACAGGTCACTTAAGTCTTCAAAGAAGTATTCACCTAATATTTTCTTTCTCAGGGTAGCTAGCGCTGGGCATGTGCCGAGGAGGTGGAGATTGTTCTCCTCTTCCTCCTCATCTCTGCAGCTTCTACAGAAATCGTTTGCTGGGACACCCATTCTAGTGGCGCGTGTCTACCTAACAAACAGTGTCCTGTGATTATTCCTACTGTGAGGCTTATGTTCTTTCTATTTAATGAAAGGAGTTTTTTGGTTTTCTTAGCGTCTAGGAGAGACGAGATCTTTCTGGTCGATACGCACGTAGACAGATTACTCCATCTGTCGTTTACAGTAGCTTGCGCTTCGTTAAACATAGGAAGTTTCATCGATTGTATAGGGAGTGCCGATACCTCTCTGTTGACAGTTAGAGGTAGTACGGTGCCTTGCTTAGCTAGTTCGTCTGCTTTACAATTGCCTGGAATGTCTCTGTGTCCCGGGACCCAGCACAGAGTGATATTGCATCTGTCCGCAATCTCGTTAAGAGATTCGCGGCAATGTTTGACCAACTTAGATCTTATTGTTGGCCTTTCCAGAGCTTTAATCGCTGACTGACTGTCTATGTAAAGGACGATAAACCTACCATCTATCGGGTACAAAGAGAGTCTGCGCGCTGCTTCACGAATAGCCGATATTTCCGCTTGAAAAATGCTGCAGTGGTCTGGAAGTCGGGGGGCTCGTTTATCAGAGGTACTTCCGAAAAAATACCGAAGCCTGTACCCTCCGATGTTTTGGAACCATCTGTATAGATTTCGATTGCGGCGTCATTTAGAATGGTACCGTCATCCCATGCGGATCTGTCAGGGATCGTGGTGTTATATTTAATGTTGAAATCAATAAATGGGGATATATAATCTGTTTCTCTGAGATTGGAGTTTTGTAGAATTTTCATGTGGCCGATTCGTGAACTTGACCACTGGAGAGATTCTCTCAGTCTTAGGGCTGCTTCAGATGCTACCTTTTTCCCAAAGATATCAATGGGATATATATTAAGCAGGGTTTCTAAGGCGGCTGTGGGAGTGGACCTGAGAGCCCCTATGTTGCATTTGCATGCTAATCGTTGTACTCTTTCGATAGAGTTTGTGTTGCACCTTGTTTCGAGAGCAGGCCACCAGGCAAGAACACCATAAAGCAGAATTGGTCTGACCACCGCCAGGTACAAGCAGTACCTATAGCCTTTTTACAGGTGTAGATGGCGATTTCTGCTTTCTTGGTGCGGTCTAGAATATTCTGTTTCCAGTTAAGTTTACTATCAAGGGTTAACCCTAAGTATTTTGCTGTGTTTGTAAAGCTGAGTTCAGTGTTTCTAAGCTTAGCGGGAGCTATGATCGGGATTTTATATTTCTTAGTAAAAAGTACTAGTTCAGTTTTGAACGGATTTACGTTAAGCCCAACACTGTCCGTCCATTTCGCTACTAAATTTAGCGCCGAATTCATTAGATATCTTAGTGTTTGGGGGAATTTACCTGAAATGGCTATAGCGATGTCGTCAGCATATGCTACGACCTTATAGCCTTTATTTTCTAGTGAAATGAGTAGCTTATTCCCTACTAGTATCCAAAGTAGCGGAGAGAGAACACCACCCTGGAAAGTGCGTCTGTGCGCTAACCTTTTGGTTGAGCAGTACCCAAGCTCGGATAGAATTTGTCTGCTGTTCAGCATTCGCTCTATCCAGATGCGTAAGCAGCAATCAACCTCTAGGTTAGCGAGCGCTCCTATAATGGATTCTGTACTGACGTTATTAAAGGCGCCTTCTATGTCAAGGAAAGACACCATGGTATATTCTTTAACGGCAAGAGATTTCAATGGTGCCTACTAACGAGTGTAGAGCTGTTTCCACTGAAAAGCCTTTCCGGTAAGCATGCTGGGAGTTAGATAAGGTTTGTACATTGAGTTTAGAACGAATATAGTTATCAATTAGCCTTTCTAACGTTTTTAGAAAGAAAGAGGAGAGGCTAATTGGTCTGAAATCTTTCGGAGTGTAGTGTGAGGTCTTACCGCATTTCGGGATGAAGACCACCTTAACTCTTTTCCATGAGGATGGGGTATAGCCGAATTTAAGGCAGCTATTGAAAACTACATAGAGCCACGGGGCTAAGGGTTTTATGCCCACTTGCAGTACCATCTAATCCTGGAGATTTGTATGGAAGGAAACTATAAACAGCCCAATGAATTGTATGAGTGTTTATTATTCCCGCCGGAACGTCCATGATTGAGTGGTGTTTATGTTTGTATCTATAGAGTTTCCTGGGAAATGCGTGTCCATGAGGAGATTTAAATTTTTAAATTTCTTCTGTGGACATGGTCCAGTCCCCGTTAGGTTTCTGGATAAAACTATGGATATGAGGAGATTTGGAAATTTTTTTTCTCAATCTACTAGAATCCTTTGTTCTTTCTATATTGCTATAGAATAGTCTCCACGATTCTCGCTGAGCTTTCCTTATCTCTTTTTTGAAAACCCTGAGGCTGTTCTTATAGTCGTCCCAGTCTTCTGGAGATCGTGAATACTTAGCTATATTGAACTGTTTCCTACTGTTATTTCGGAGTTTTGCTATGTTAGTATTCCACCAAGGTGGTTTATTGCCATTTCTGTGTCTGCTTAACGGACAGGCTTTCAAGAAGGCTTTATTCATGGTTTTAGATACTTTGTCTACCATCTGGTCAATTTCAGATGGTGAGCAAGGTTGAGTTTGCTCGGTGTTGAGTTCTTTATTTACAAATGTATTATAAACCTGCCAGTTGGTAAGTTCCAAACTAAATTGTATGTACTTATGGTCCGAAAAAGAGACTTCTTTCGATAACATCCAATTACTAATATTTAGCTTTGGGGAGTTGGTGGCTAAAGTAATATCTAGTACTTCTTGCCTAATTCTGTTAGTAAAAATAGGTACAGAACCTATATTACATACTACGAGGTTAGTTTCTACGATAAAGTCGAAAAGACGCTCACCTCCATTGTTTGTGCCACTACTTCCTCAGAGGTTGTGGTGGGCATTGGCATCAGCGCCTATCACTAGGGGAATATTGCTTGCTTGGGCTGATTTTATCGTCTCGCGTATATTAGTTGTTGGTAGAGGGCCTGTGTCATCATAGGGCATATACGCTGACGATATCCATAGCCTGTCCTTCCCATCGCGGTCTAACTCCACACATGCGAAGTCCGGATCGCTGAAATTTGTTAAAAAGAAGGCTCTTAAGTTATTTTTCGCTAAAATGCAAGATCTTGGTTTACCTGATCCTTTGGCATAAAGCAAGGAATAGTTATTTGCCCTTAGTCTAGCTATGCGGTTGCCACTTGTCACCCAAGGTTCCTGGATAAGGGCAATGTCCTCTCCTCCTGACTGCAGGCGGAGTAAAAGATTAGCAGAAGCTGCTATTGAGTGGTGTAGATTAATCTGTACCAGTCGGATCATCATTCCTGACTGGTACAGATGCCTCTATTACTGTGGTGTCACCATCCTCCGGCTCGGAAGATTCACTACTGGTATGCTTTGGCAGCACAACTACCTCTATATCACCTGCTGACTCAGCTGGTGTACCGACCGGTTCGGTTATTTCTTTTGGGCCTGCTGACTCCGCTGGCGTTACGACCAGGGACGAAGTGGGTGCCGTCGGTTGCGAGTGAGACGGAAGGCTATCTGGTTCGGTACCCAGACCAAGGCTGCTTAGGGAGGAAACCATACCTGAGATGAGTCTTTCGTCCTTCTCGTGGACCTTCAGCACCAGTTCTTCCATGCCGTAGAAAATTTTATAATCCCTTTTGCATAAAAGCTCCAGGGATTCTTGGTTGAGGTGGAATGAAACTAACCTTCCTGCCTCTACCGGTTCGTCGGCTTTGATGATCTTCCAGTTGGCGGTTGGAAAGTCTGGATTCTGAATTCGGATAAGTTTAAGGATATCCGACTCATTACATGGTCCTGGAGAAATCCAAGTTCGGACTTTTGGACGAACCTTAATATCGCTCCAGTGACAGACTGATAAGTCAGCTCTAGCCCATAGGTGGTTGAGTTTGGGCACTGCCTCTTTGAGGAACGCAGTGGAGCTGCTGTTGCTACATATCAGGAGCTTAGCACCGTTAAGGTACCAACCAGCGTCCGAGAAGGTCGGTGGCGTAGCCGTCGGTTTATTGAGACAGTGCGCCAGCACGTCTGATGCAAGTCTTGCTTTGAGGAGCCTCAAAATACAAGATTGTATTTTAACGGTTTTAACTTAATTTAATATGTGAATAATATGAAAAAGAAAGAGCATATACAGGTGCATATACAAACAACCTAATCGTAGCATCTGTATTACAGCTTTCCGAATTTATTGACTAACTCAGTACCACTGATTGTATATTTGCAATGCTCTCTTCATTTCTATGTACATAGCTATTAGAAACCAGAATATCGGTTCTCAACAAACAAAGGGTCTAACCATTAAGAAACAGAAAACACTTAATTTTCCACCTCTCAAATACTTACACCTAATAAATTCACTCGAATAAATCGCTTTGAACACTTAATTCAATTACCGTCGGCATACATAATTCTGTTTTGAAGATGTATGGTTTTGAAATAAAATCCCATAGACGAAGAAAGAAACAGACCTGCATGCATTATTCGAACTATAAAAGTCTTTAACATGTTTCCACTATCTGTTTCCCTTTCCCTTTCTTGGGTTGGCATTTAAAACGCTGGTTTTGTATTCATTCTCAAAGGAAGATATAACTGGACTTAAAGAAAAGTCCAAAGCAAAATTGTTACCATGATTACTTTATCTAGTCAAGCGGAAAGTAGCCTTTAACTTAAACCTCTTTAGTAAATATTTGCAAAAGGAATAAAAAGACGTTTACTGCACTTCCCTTTGAATGCAAGCAACAAAAATTTGCACACAATTTGACTTGGCAGCAAAAGCTTGTGTGTGGTGTGGCTAAGTATTCAGGCGGATACCACTGCTATCGACAGGATAGCAATATTCTAAACGGAAAAAGTTTATTGCAGCTAAGCTGCATTCCCTTGGTGTGATAATAATGTTCATCTACCGCCCTTTAGGCGCCAACATTTCACACCTTATTCTTGCAAAGAGAAGTACGCGCTTTTATTTGCATTTAACGCCAGAAACGTGAAGTTGAAGAAAGTTTTAATTTGAATTATTTAACAAATTGAAAATTTAAACTTTTTTTTTATTTTTCCTTTTTTGTAAAAAGCCAAGGTGAATTTTGGAGAATTTTAATAGAATAGGACTTTTATTATTTCGATTAGCGCTCGTAGACATCTTGTCTTCCTGGACAATTGCACTTAATATCCACATGAACAATGCAATAATTTATTTCTCTTTCGAACCAGTTTCTATTTACGTAACTTGCCGGTTTATAATCCAGTACTCAGAATATCGGTTCAATGAGAGAACAGAAAACACCTGCCCATTTCAATCGCCAGAGGTTATTCTTGGCTTGTTTTCTGCGCTGATGTCGTTTTCAGAGTTTATAGAAGAGTCAAGGTAAACGAAGTCCCTTACAACCTCGAAGTTGACTATCGATTTGGACTTTTTGGGTTTTCTCTTGGATCTGCCGAAATGTAAAGATTTGACCGATGGTGGACCTTCCTGGCCTGAAACCCCACTGATAGCGACCAATCAGGCTGTTGTTAAAAGGTTTCAGGCATTTACACAATATCGCAGAAAAGATCTTGTATGCAATGTTGAAGAGACTGATGCCTCTACAACTGGTGTCTCCTTTCGTGTGGGTTGGGCGAACGATGCTGAAATTTCATTCATTAGGCACTCGTCTGACCAAATCTTAGAGATAAGTTGGCTTATGCTCTGTCACAAACACTTAGCAAAATTAATATTGCCATGAGAAATTTGTATCCGTTCATATATAGGAAGTGATCTCCATTGAAAGAAAATAAAATAATGATCCCTAAAACTATTTTTATTGTACGGCAGCCAGATTTGGGGTAATTATGCTGATTGTCACATTAAGAAGTTACAAAACTCACACAATAATATATGAAAAGTAGTGCTTAACCTTCTCTGGCAGCACTCTACATAAGCTCTACATACTAGAGCTAATGTTGAATTGATTTCCTTCAGAACATGCAAACTCAATAAGACACTCAGTATCGTATGCCATATTCCTCACAATCTCCTAATGAATCAATAGAGTGTACAACTGTATAATATCATAATCTTACCTGTTGTTAACATACATGTATTTGATAATTTATTTATATGTTAACTTATTTTCTTAGTTAGTTAGTTTATTTATTTGTCGATTTTATATTGTATTTTTATTTATTCTCTTCTTCTTCCTATTTTGATGAGGCAATGATCCGATAAAAAGTGATCATAGCCCTCTCACTTCGCTGCATTTCTACTGATCAGCTTGGGGGGTTCGCCTATTTGACCTCAGAGAGCCTTCCCTTCAACTTAGAGTGAATTATTCGGTCACAGAAAATAGCGGAGTTTTCTCGCCACTACATCCACCCTACAGTTAAGCGATGATTGATGTTGTCATCAAATGTTTCTTTGCTATTGATCATAGATCCCAGATATTTGAACTTATCGCACTTGGGAAGCACTGTTCTATTCAAATAAATATATGTAATATGTCTGAGTGGATCAGAGAACAGGCAGCGCAAGTACTCTGTCTCTTTTTTTAACTAATGCGATATCCATTTCCCTCCTAAACGTCACCCATACATCAAGTGTTCGTTTCACGGATGTTGGATCTTCACTTATGATGGCTCCATCAATTAATGTACCTTGGGGTCCGTCACTTTACCTTCAAGCTAATAGCCAAGGACTGCAATAAGGAGTAAAGGACTTAAGACGCTTCCCTGGTGCACCCCTCTTTGGTTACTCCAGTGGGAATTTTCACTCTTGTCTTTGGTCCTTCCTACATATCGGTGTCTTAGCACCACCCATATCAGATCTCGTGGTTGTCTGTCGAATACCTTTTCAAAGTTAACCAATACAGTATGCTAATCCTTTAAGGAATCACGATGTTTTTCCATTACGATCCTTATACTTTGGATTGCATCTGTCGTTGACTTACCGGCAAAAAACTCGCACTAATCATCAGGTAGCCGTATTATTTTCCGCAGTCGGTCACCTTATACCCCATCAACGAACTTCATGGTGTGTGACATCAGCTTGATCGAACGGTAGTTATCTCTGTTTGTACACAGAGAGAAGGTAGCTTTCCCTCCGTTGATTGGGTATTGGATCACCTCTCATAAATTTGGAGATGAGAATTCTGAACCCGATGTCTCCCATCTTTTTCCAGAACTCAGAGAACATCTCATCTGGCCCGACCGCTTTTCATTTTTTGGAGTATTTGACCGCCTCACTAATTTCTTCGACTGTAATATCGGGTATTTCTTCACAGTTAGGGGTGGCTCTTGGAGAGTATAGCCGGGAAACTGTTCATTCAAGAGTCGTTTACAATACAGCCGTCACCTCTGCAGAATTTTGTCATCATCCGCAAGGAGCTGGCCATGAGAATTGTTAATGAACTTTAGCTATTTTGAAGATGCTTGCGCTCTTGTTCATATTACGTCGTCGGAGTTCCTGGATAACCTGATTTGCATCAGCAACCGGGAAGATATTTTCTTCAGCCCCCGATGCAGGCCCTCCGCACTCTCGGCTTGAAGCTGGACGCACTATTCTTCGCTTTTTTCTTACAACATCTGTACTCCACTCCGGCGCGAGCTTTTTCGTCTCTATTATTAAAGGGGCACTTTGACCAAGCTGTGGAAGCCGCTTTATTCTTATATGTATACTACTTCTTTAGCTTCATCATTCCAGCACTATGATTCTTTGGCGTGTTGTTGATGACCTTTTGAATATCTTAGTAGTAACCTGGCCTTCTTTAAGCAAGTTCGCTCTAGGGGATCCCACATACTTTGTGCTCTGCACTCTTCATCCGCAGCTCCGTTGATGGTGTGAAAGAGGTAATTTTTCATCACAAAAACAGTAGCCTTGCCTTTTTCTTTTTCCAGATTGTACCACCTGATTTTCTCAGACACCCTTGTTTGTTTCCTTGTCTTTGGTGTCTTCATAAAAAAATTTCTGTTAGCAGGAGACGGTGTCTCTGAGCTATCGCCTCTCCCAGGATCACTTTGCAATCTTTTACCCGAGGCTTCATGAAACTGGCTACCAAATGGTAGTCAATCTGGGTTTCATCGCCATCACTGCTATAAGTGATCAGGTGCCGGCTTTGTTTGATGAACATTGTATTTAACACGATACGACCGTGTGTTTTGCGTATGCTTTAGGATGTCCTCACCAGGAAGGTTCCTGGTGCCGTATCCCAGTCCTCCATGACAGTGTTCATAGTCTTCGTTTGACTTCCCGACATGTCCATTCAAATCACCTCCAACAAATAGAAAGTCTTCCTTTGGGATGTTCTTTAGGAGATTGTGAAAATCTAGCCAAAATGCACCTATTTCCCTTTGATCGCACCCACTATGGGGAGCATATGCACTGACAATATTCCACACCTCTCCTTGTATTGTATTACTAGTTTGAGAGATATCAAACGATCATTGGACTTCGAAATGGACAAGATGTTACCAAACAGCTCTGCCGCAAGGATGATACAGATTCCGTTCCTACCTTGTTCGTTCCGTGGTAGAACGGATGCATGCACACTTGTGGGAAAGTGTTTTGTTTTGTTTTGTATTTGTCCCCTTAGTCGACTTTTATGACAAGCGTTATTGGTGGGGGGCTCTGCAGTGATATTCTTAACCCGTCCCTTCACGGGGCTAATCATTTTATTTCTTCGTTGATTTATTTATTTGTTAATTTATCATTATATTAAGTTTTTGTAGTTTATTTTCCAATTTCAATATGAAATTCTTTGTAATTCTTTGTAAGCTTCTTTACTTATTTTTTAAGTTTTTTAACTAGTTATTAAGAATTTATTCACTCGTAATATAGTTTTATCTCTATTTATTTACCAGTTAAGAAACGAAAAGCTGGCTCTTCACCCGAAATGGTAACGAGGCAAGAAAACACGCGAAATAAGCGAGAAGATAAAGAACAGCGTGACAAAATAAACACATGTGTCGAAGAAAATCCACGAACTAAGGTAAGACCTTACTTACTTACTTTGGTGGCGCTACCGTTCGGGGTGAACCTGGGCCTCAACCAACAAGCCTCTCCATTTAGCTCGGTCTATAGCTAATTGCCTTCAGTTGCGCACTCCAAGTTGGTCGAGGTCCCCTTGAACTTATGCGCGCCACCTACGGCGATGATTCCCTCTACTGCGTCGTCCCTCGGTGTTAGATTCGAAGACTCTGCGGGCCGGAGCGTTGGTGTCCATTCGCTCTATATGTCCTAACCATCTCAGACGTCCAATACGCAGTTTTTTGACTAGGTCGATGTCGCTGTACAGCTCGTATAGTTCGTGATTGAATCTTCTCCTCCAAAACCCGTCAACGCAAACGGGACCGAAAATTTTACGAAGGATTTTTCTCTCGATGCGACCAAGGATATCTTCATCCACTTTTAATAAAGTCCATATTTCAGCGCCGTAAAGCAGGACTGGGATGATCAGGGTCTTATATAGAGTCTCCTTAGTTGTTCGAGATAGGGCTTTACAGTTGAATTGCCTTATAAGCCCAAAAAACAGCGATTGGCAAGAGTTATTCTTCGCTTGATTTCTGCGCTGATCTTGTTTTTCGAGTTTATAGCAGAGCCAAGGCAGACAAAGTCCCTTACTACCTCGAAGTTAGACCTGCCGACTGTGACGTTTTGTCCAATTCGTCGGTGTTGGCTTCCCCTTCTTGTTGAGAGCATATACTTGGTTTTGCCCTCGTTTATCGCTAAACCCGTTTTGGCGCTTAATATCGCAGAAAATATCTTGTATGCGATGTTGAGGAGACTGATGCCTCTATAGCTGGCGCAGTTGAAGGGGTCTGCTTTCTTGTGGATTGGGCAAACGATGCGAAGGTTCCCTTCATCAGGCATACACTCGTATGACCAAATCTTAGAGATGAGTTGGTGTATTCACTCTATCAATTCATCCCCAGCTGCCTTGAAAAGTTTGGCCGGTAAGCAGTCAGGTCCATCAGCCTTGTTGGATTTTAGCTTGGATATTGCTATCCTCACTTCGTTTTGGTCAGGTGGACGGAAATTTTGACTATCATCGTCTATGTTAAATGGTTCATTCTGCCTCACAGTGGGATGTTGATCTTCGTCGCCGTTATACAGTCTGCAGAAGTAGTTTTTCCATATTCTCAGCACCGACCGCTATTCTATTACGAGGTTTCCATTTTCATCTCTACAGGTTTCTGTACGGGTATTGCTCTTCTGACATGTTCTTTTGACCTTTTGGTAAAACTTCCGTACATTGTTCCTGGAGTATAAACTATCGATATTCTCAAACGCGCGCTAACTTTTGGAGAAGCCAATGTTCTTCCCGTTTCTTTTGCTCGTAGAGCTTACGAGCAACTCTCGTCTTCCTTTGCAGCGCCGCTTTGTATGCCTCTTATTTTGCTGCATGCACTCGCCGGCATTCTTCGTCAAACCAGAGGTTTCGCGGTGGTGGGCGAGCGAGACCCAGCACATCAGTCGCGGCGTTTCTGATGGCATGTTGGCAGCGTTGCCACTGGTCTTCGGCACTTGATGCTGGCGGCATAGGGCTGACTGAGAGATTTCGGGATACGCGTTCAGCGAAGAGTCTGGCGGTCTCTTGCGATTGTAGCCTTTCGACGTTAAATTTTTTTCACAGTGATTCTTCTTTGTTGCTTAGATTGGGATATCCGCATTCGTACCTTGGCTAAAACAAGGTAATGATCCGAGTCTATGTTGGCCGCTCGGAAGGTCCGGACATCCAGAATACTGGAGGCATGCCTTACGTCGATCGCAATATGATCAATTTGGTTGATCGTTACATGATTATTGGACCGCCATGTCTGCTTATGAATGTCGAGATGAGGAAACCATGTGCTTGCTATGGTTACATTTCCACAGCGAAATCAATTAGCCTTAGTCCGTTATCAGACGCGGTGTCGTGTAGGCTATGCTTACCGACCGCTCTACCAAAGACGTTCTCCTTTCCCATTTTGGCGTTAAAATCGCCCAATACGATTTTAACGTCGTATTTAGGACATTGCTCACATGTCTTGTCGAGGAGCTCGTAGAAACACTCTTTGGTGGCAGGATCCTTTTTGCCCGTGGGGGCATGAACACATATTAGGCTTATGTTAGCCTCGATTCGGATAGTCATAATACGCTCGCTCACGTGTCGGAAGCTTAAGACTTCTTGCCTAAGTCTGCCGAGTATAACAAATCCGCGTCCGAATAACCGTTGCCTGTTGCCTCTGTAGCAATCACCGTGGTAGATGTCACAGTCTTTCATCCTATTTTTGCCCGGCCCATCCCATCGTACTTCCTGGATGGCGGTAATATCTGCTTTATAGCAGTCTAGGGCCTCTGCTAGTTGTTCGGCTGTACGTGATCTGTAAAGGGACAGAACATTCCACGTACAGACCCGAAGGTCGTTGTCCTTATTTCGTTTGCTGGGGTCGTCATTAGTTGAGTCATCCTTATCCGAGGCTTTTGGTTGTTTCGGAACCATCGATTTTTTACGTAGTAGGAAGTTACCTCGACGCCACAACCCCCAACCTGGAGGGCCAGTTCCTTAATTATTCCCCTAGGACGAGGGCCAGGTATGCCGGTGCCAGAAGTCCACTACGGGAGTATGAGTGCTGCCGTTCAACCTAACTGGAACTATAGACACCACCGTTGACTCCGTCTAGGGAATTCGTCCGCTGCCGCCTGGAACAAGAAGAAGTGCTCTAGTGAGAAAACACACTTTCCCCCGCTCTCATCTGCTGCCGCCAAGAATCCGCCAAAAGGAGTTGGTTACCCATTTCTTGGATTAAGGTACTAGGCACCCGTCTGTCACCGTGTGGAGGTTGAGAGTAGGAGTTGGTAGGCCTCAGCTGAGTGAAAACGCTTGTGTTTTCATATGATCGCATGCACTACCGTTTGACCAGCCTAAGGTACGACCACCGCCACCAATAAACGTAGTCTGAATTGGAGACTATAATAAACTGCATTCTATTCTTAAACCTCTGTTGCTATCCGATTTTGAAGTAACATCGCTCAACAACAACAAATGGAAAGTAAACGTGAAGGACTCAGACAGTTACCGCTTAGTATCTAATAAAGTGCATACTGAAAATATTCAGTGGTATACTTAGGAAAATAAATCTGAAAGACCGCTACGAGTCGTAGCTAGGGGTCTTCGTGCCTCATGCTTAAAGGAAGATGTTGTTTACGATTTGAAGAACAAAAACTTTAAAATCGTCGATGCAGTAATTTTAATTCAATGGAAAAACAAAAATTGGAAGGCGAGGAAACGACGGTAAAGCGCGGGCTTGCTCTTTTTATGGTAACTCTTGATAAAGCTGAGAGTTTAGATAAGATTTACGAAATAAGAACAATTCTGAATGACGTAGTTAAAATTGAACACATGCGCAAGAATACAAGGTTGATACCTCAGCGCAAACGATGCCAAGGATCCAATCATACACAAACGTATTGCTGAAAAGAACCGCGATGTGTGAAATGCGCCGGAACTCACCCCTCCCAAGTTTGTGGAATAAACAAACAAACCTCTGCAACATGTGCTAATAGTAAGGGAAAGCACCCGGCAAATTATAGAGGCTGTGAAGTAGCTAAGGAGTTGCCAAAAACGGAGAGATGCGCTCCTTAAGCCCCTTGATATAAATTCAAAACTGCAAACTAAGCCAAAGCGTAAGATCGCGCAGAAGAAAGTAGGTAAACTGGAACTATCGGGTTCAGAGCGCAAAAAGGTGAGGGAAAATGTGACAACAGAGAAGTCCTCGACCTCTGTTCTTAAAAGAAACGCTACTGAAAAGTTAACATTGAAAAAGCCACTGGATTATGACCCACGGACAGCAGGAGTGCAGACTTACGCTCAGGCCGCGGCATCCGAAAAACAAAAAAAAACCTTGAAATCTCGACGGGCCCTGTCTCTTTTGCTTTCTCAGTTATTCTCGAGAAATTTGAAGAACAAAGCAAAATAAATAAAATCGTTCTCGATAGGTTGCTTAAGCTTAAAAATAATTCACAGAAAACGCGGACTTTAACTAGAATATGACTCACAAACGAATGTTAAAAATACCATACGTACTTGGAATGCAAACGGACTTTTGCAAAAACTTGACGAATTGAAAATCTTCATGCGTGAAAAATATATTGATATTTGCTTAATTTCTGAAACCCACGTAAAAAACGAATCGCATTTAAATATAAGAGGTTATAATGATTACCACGCTTGTCACTCTTCGGGAAAAGCGAGAGGGGGATCATCTTTGTTTATTAAAGACTGCATTAAACAATCTGAAGACCTGAAGATAGAGCTTGAAACTTTGCAAGTGTGCACGATTCGAGTTAAAAATAGTCAGCGTACTCTTAAAATCTCATCTATCTACTGTCCACCGCGTTCCCCTCTTGAAAAATCAGATTTTACTAACTTGTTTGAATCGCTGAAACCTAATTTTATCATTGAAGGTGACTTTAATGCGAAACATACGTTCTGGGGCTCAAGATAGAGCTCGACAAAAGGTAGAATGCTCTATGGGGCAGGTATGGAGTACAGTTGTGATTTCCATTCGACGGGTAAACCAACTTACTGGCCAACTGATACCTCGAAAATACCTGACCTGATCGATTTTTTCGTTGTGAAAGGAATATCTACCAACCACATAAAAGTCGAAGACAGCTTAGATCTGTCGTCTGACCATTCCCCGGTTATTTTAACAATCAGCGAAAAAATAGTCTATAACCTAGAGCCAGCGAGATTAATTGGTCGAACAACTAACTAGGAAGGCTTTAGGAATGAAATTGAAGATAATGTTGAACTAAGCGTTCCACTTACGACACCCTATGAACTTGAGGTTGAAGTTGATCGCTTCGTTGAGATCGTACAGCTCGCCTCTTGGAATAATACTCCTAATCTAAGGAAAACGCTGGACAGATACGGTTTGCGATATCCTCCGGAAATAAAAGAAATGGTCAAGGAAAAAAGAAAAGCGCGTAAAAATGGCAACAGAGTCGTGCTCCGCAGCATAAAGCACACTTGAATCGTCTGTGCAATTTGTTGAAGAAGACTATTAAGGATTTTAAGAATCGTGCAATAGCCTCTTACCTTGAAAGTTTAACAGCGAAAAAAGATTCCAATTATTCACTTTGGAAAGCTGTAAAAGGCACCAAAAGGCCCAAAGTCCCCGCGCCACCAATCAAATTAAATCAAAATGAATGGGCGAGGGAAGATAAAGAAAAAGCGGACGTCTTTGCGGCCCACCTGGAAGAAACATTCAAACCGTACGATGGTCAAGTGGTTTACGATAACCGCAATAGGCTGGATTTACCACCTGACGATTTGACGCTCACAAGTGCAACTCTAAGGGAACTCAAACATGAGATCGAGAATCTAAAACCTAAGAAACCTCCTGGTTATGATTTGATTACTGGAGAAATTCTAAAAGTTTTACCTAGAAAAGCTTTGATTAAACTTCTCCATATTGTAAATGCTGCACTTAGATTAAAACACGTGCCGAGCCAATGGAAAGTTGCGGAAGTCATAATGGTTTTAAAACCAGGAAAACCGCCAAATGAGGTAAAATCGTATAGACCAATTTCGCTTCTTCCAATCATACCGAAAATTTTCGAGAGGATATTGTTAAGGAGTCCCCAACCGGTTATGGAAGAAAATAATCTTATCCCTGACCACCAGTTTGGGTTCAGGAGTAAGCATTCGACGATTGACCAGGTGCATAGAATTACTGACGTAATCGAGAAAGCATTTGAAGAAAAAAAGATTTGCTCAAGCGTATTTCTTGACGTCTCGCAAGCCTTTGATAAGGTGTGGCATGATGGCTTGAAATTCAAACTACGACAAGTTCTCCCTGTATGCTTATTCGATATTCTAGAATCATATCTCGGGAATAGAATCTTTCGTGTTAGACATGGAGTCGAATACTCGCAGCTCAAAGAAATTTCGACCGGCGTACCGCAAGGAAGCGTTCTTGGGCTGCTTCTCTATTTGCTATATATTCGTGATATACCGAACGAAGATGGCACTATCCTTTCTACGTTTGCCGATGACACTGCTATCCTAGCAGTAGGTAAAACAATCGAAGAAACGACTGCACAACTGCAAAACGCACTGAATAATGCAAATGAATGGACGAGGGACTGGCTGATCGCCCTTAACGAATCTAAATCTGTTTACGTGAATTTCACTTACAAGAAACTAATGACTTGCCAATTTTCCTAAACTCGGCCCGAATACCCTTTGCAAACGAGGCAAAATACCTGGGTATGACACTCGACGCAAGGCTGAAATGGAATTCGCACGTGAAAATAAAACGTAAAGAACTCGAAATCAAATATAGCGAAATGTACTGGTTACTCGGAAAACATTGCCAGCTCAGTACTGAGAACAAACTGCTTTTATATAAGCAAGTGCTAAAGCCGGTGTGTGCCAACGGTATACAACTTTGGGGTTGTACCAAGAAAACAAATGCAAATATTTTACAAGCTTTTCAAAATTAAGTGCTAAGAGAAATTGTCCAAGCACCGTGGTATAGTAGAAACGAAGATATCCACAGGGATCTCGGAATTCCGACAGTCGAAGCTGAAACTAGAAGCTTCGCGAAAAAGCATAGAAACCGACTAATCGGACATGTCAACAATACAGTCCTACAAATTTTGGATGAGAGCAATTTATTGCGCCGACTACAAAGGACGAAACCTTTGGACTTGGGGAGATAATGATTAACCGCGTCTAGATTGCGAAATATGCAGGATCTTTCAGTGGAAAGTAACCTGCCAAACGTTTTTATTTCATGATAGAAAAATTGCTTGATAAGTTAATACTTAGTTGCGATATCTAACAAATTTATATCGAAGGGTGATGTTTTTTTTTTTTAGTCAGTAAGAATCTGACACTACTATGAGCACGCGCTTGCTATTCTCATAGTGTCTATGGAAGATTTTTCACCTACCCTCGGAAAAAAGACTCTTAAGACCTCATCTGTCTACTGTCCACCGCGTTCCGCGCTTGAGAAAAGTGATTTTACTAACTTGTTTGAAACTTAATTTAAATTTCACTGAAATTCAATTTCATTACTGGCGGCGATTTTAATGCAAAACACACGTTCTGGGACTCAAGATACAGTTCAAAAAAAGATAGAATGCTCTATGGGGCAAGAATGGAGTACAGTGGTTATTTCCATTCGATGCGTAAACTGACTTACTGGTCAACTGATACCTCGAAAATACATGACCTGATTGATTTTTTCGTTGTGAAAGGAACATCTACCAACCATATAAAAGTTAAAGAGAGCTTTGATCTGTCGTCTGATCATTCCCCAGTTGTTCTGACATTGAGCGAAAAACTAGTCTATAACCTAGAGCCAGAGAGATTAACTGGTCGAACAACTAACTGGGAAGGCTTTAGGAACGAAATTGTAGATAATGTTGAACTGAGCGTTCCACTTACGACACCCTATGAACTTGAGGTTGAAGCTGATCGATTCGTTGAGATCGTGCAACTCGCCTCTTGGAATAATACTCCTAATCCAAGGAAAACGCCGGATACATACGGTTTACGATATCCTCCGGAAATAAAAGAATTGGTTAAGGAAAAAAGAAAAGCGCGTAAGAAATGGCAACAGAGTCGTGCTCCGCAACATAAAGCACATTTGAACCATCTGTGCAATTCGTTGAAGAAGACTATTCAGGATTTTAAGAATCGTGCGATATGCTTTTACCTTGAAAGTTTAACAGCGAGAAAAGATTCGAATTATTCACTTTGGAAAGCTGTAAAGGCACCAAAAAGCCCAAAGTCTCCGCGCCACCAATCAAATTAAATCAAAATGAATGGGCAAGGGAAGATGGAGAAAAAGCGGACGCCTTTGCGGCCCACTTGGAAGAAACCTTTAAACCGTACGATGGTCAAGTGGCTTACTTACTTACTTATGTCCTGTATCCCCTTGTGGGTCCTAGGGCCTCTACTACGCCTACGCGCCATCGTGTACGGTTTCTGGCAATGTGTCTGAGTTCTCCCCAACTTTTCCCTAACTGCCGTGCCTCCTTCTCGACTGTTCTGCGCCATGTTTTCCGCGGACCGCCAGGTCTTCTGCCATCCTGAGTTAGAGGGTTCCATTGCATAGCATGGTTCGCTATAGAGCTGTCACCCTTTCGGAACGTGTGACCAATCCACTGCCACTTCCGCCGTTGGATAGTTGTGCCTATTGGTTCCTGACCCGTTCTCTCGTAAAGGTGTTCGTTAGAGATACGATTGGGCCAGAAAATCCGTAAGATATTGTGCAGACACCTATTAACGAACGTTTGCAGCTTTCTGGTGATAGTAGTGGTCACTGTCCACGTGCTGCAACCATATAGCAGCACGGATTCAACGTTGGAGCGGAACAGTCTTATTTTGGTGCTCAAACTGATTGCATTGCTTCGCCATATTTTGGACAACATCCCGAACGCGGACTTTGCTTTGGCGATCCTGCTGGCTATATCCAGTTCGGTTCCACCATCGGTCGAGACAATACTCCCAAGATACTGGAAATCTTCTACTCTCTCTACCGGTTGTCCAGCAATACATATTTGAGTCGATGAGTTAGTTCCAAGGCTGATAGTTTTAGTTGTTGCCGTATTAATTTTCAGCCCGACGACACCTGCCTCCCTCTCCATATCTGCTGTCATTTGGTGGAGGTCCATAATTCTGTGGGAGAGTAAGCATACATCGTCTGCGTAGTCAAGATGTTTCAGTTGAGATGTAAGAGTCCATCGAATTCCTCCGTTTCCCGTCGGCAAAGCTGCCTGAAGCACATCGCTAATCACCAATAGGAATAATATTGGTGAAAGGATACAGCCTTGTCTTACCCCACTTTGGATCTCAAATTCCTCAGACAACCTTCCCCTGTGCAGAACGTGACATTTGGAGCCTTCATATGTAGCTTTGATAATAGCAATTAGTTTATCGGGAATGCCTCTCCTGCGTAAGGCACGCCAAATAAACTCCCTGTTGACACTATCGAACCCCTTCTCAAAATCGATTAACAGCAGGTGCAGTGGCGATCGATATTCAACACACTGTTCGATGATAATCCGCAGGGTGTTGATGTGGTCGGCACAGGAGGATCCAGAGCGGAAACCTGCTTGTTCGGCATCGAGTGTGTCTTCGAGATGTTGTTTGATTCGCTCAAGGATGATTTTAGCTAATATCTTAGCTACAGCAGGCAGCACGCAGATACCCCTCCAGTTTCCGCACTCCATTAAATTTCCTTTCTTAGGAAGCTTGACGATCATTCCCTTTTTCCACTCGTTAGGAAAGCTCTCAGCTTCCCAAGCTCTATCTATAAGTGGAAGCAGAAGCTCAGCCGATGTTGCTGGCGCGTAAGAGCTCTGCTGGAATACCGTCAAGTCCTACCGCCTTGTTGATTTTGAGTGCCTTGATCGCGGTAATGATCTCATCTTTACTGGGAGTTGTGGTGCGTATTCGGGAACTTCTCACCTCGGGCATCTCAGTCTGATTTGGGAGCATATCGCTAGCGAATACACGGTTCAAAATCGTAGCAAAATGCTCTTTCCATCTCTTGAGCTGGTCCTCATCCGAAATGAGCAAGGAGCCGTCTAGGCTTTTCACTGGGTATTGGCTGGAGCTGCGAACACCTGTCAGCTCTTTCGTGATTCTGTAGACAGTCCTGCTGTCGCACCTCCGTGCAGCTTCTTCTGCTTCTGTAGCCAGCGCGTTGATGTAGTTGCGCTTGTCACGTCGTACGCTACGCTGAACTTCTCTCATCTTCATGCGATATAGGGACTCTAGCTTGCTTCTCCCTGCTGCTGGGGTAGCTGCAACGCGAGCTTTTAGCTGTTTTCGTTCGTCAATCCGTCTCCAGGTATCCTCGAAAAGCCACGCCCTATGTCTTCCCTGCGATCGACCGACAATTCTTTCAGCACCAGATGTAAAAACATTTTTCACAGCACACCAATGGTCTTGGATGGTTGCGGGGATTGAGCTGCTGATTGCTTCCACACCTTGCGAAAAGTGCTCCCTTAATTGTTGGCGCACTGAAGGATCACTAAGTCTATCGATGTTGAACCTGGGCATTCTTGTGTTGTCGTGGGATCTTCGAACTGCAGCAGTGCGTGGAGAGTAGCTATCATAAGATGGTGATCACGTACTATCCCCACATCTGCCCCTCGTCTGTTTCGGACGTCCAGGAGACTGCTTCTAAAGCGGCAGCTGATAGCAAAATGGTCAATTTGGTTGGAGGTTGCTTGCCTGTCATTGGAAACCCAGCTGACTTTGTGGCATGTCTTGTGCTCAAACATGGTGCCACCTATCACAAGGCGGTTGGCATTGCAGAAATCCACAAACCTTCCGCCGTTGTCATTGCGGTTGCCTAGTCCATGCTTCCCGATTACATGCTTGAGCCCTTCATTGTCGCTGCCTACCTTGGCATTCAAATCCCCCATCACTATGACAATGTCTCCATTTGGTGTTGTGTTGAAGACGGCGCTTAAGAGATTGTAGAAGCTCTCCTTTTCGTCCTCAGACGAACTATTCGTTGGGGCGTAACACTGTATGATGGTGACGCGTCGTACTCTAGTCCGGAATCTGGCCGTCAAAATCCTATCACCATGAGGCTGCCAGGAAATCAGGCCCTTGCGTGCTGTTGTTGTTAGCAGTAGTCCGACTCCATATTCCCGCGGACTTCCGGATGGTCTTCCAGAATAGAGTAGTACAGTGTTACGCGTTGGAGACTGGTACTCGCCCGCTTCTAACCATCTTACTTCACTTACCCCCAAAATGTCCAGTTTATATCGCATGAATTCCTTTTCCAGTTGGAGGAATCTGGCATTGTAAGGACCTTCTCTTCCCGAGTCGAGGAGCGTCTTTACATTCCAGAAACCTATCTTTGTCCGGGTACAATAGCCAAAAGTCGTCAACATGTGATCAGTCCTTATCCGAGGCATAGTGTCGGTTTCAGTAGCGAGCTGGTTTCAGTAACGCAGGTTGCTGGCCCACGTTACCTAGCCTAGAATCAAGGCCCTAGACAACTCGCACTTACAATTTTGGCCTATACGTATAAGGGTTTATACGTATAGTTGCCCGGGGACCACCACTAGGAGGTAAAGTAAGCACTTCATCACGAGCTTGATTGTTGCGCTACTGGCCCAAGCCAAGTTTTGGGCAGTAGTTTCCCGATCAATCGCAATGCAGGTCCCCAAGTCAAGTGGCTTACGACAACATCAATAGGCCGGATTTACCATCTGACCTTTTAACTCTCACAAGTGCAACGCTAAGGGAATATAAACATGAAATGTTTATTATTTTATGGCATGCATGGTTATGATTTGATTACCGGAGAAATTCTCAAAGTTTTATCTAGGAAAGCATTGATTAAGCTTCTCCATATTGTAAATGCTGCGCTCAGATTAAAACACGTGCCGAGCCAATGGAAAGTTGCGGAAGTAATAATGGTTTTAAAACCAGGAAAATCGCCAAATGAGGTAAAATCGTATAGACCAATTTCGCTTCTTCCAGTCATATCGAAAATTTTCGAGAGGATATTATTAAGGCGTCTCCAACCGGTTATAGAAGAAAATAATCTTATCCCAGACCACCAGCTTGGGTTCAGAAGTAAGCATTCGACGATTGACCAGGTGCATAGAATTACTGACGTAATCGAGAAAGCACTTAAAGAAAGAAAGATTTACCCAAGCGTATTTCTTGACGTCTTGCAAGCCTTTGATAAGGTGTGGCATGATGGCTTGAAATGCAAACTACGACAAGTTCTCCCTGTATGCTTATACGATATTCTAGAATCATATCTCGGGAAAGAGTCCATTTTGGACATGGAATCGAATTCTCCAAGCTCAAAAAAATTTCGGCCGGCGTACCGCAAGGAAGCGTTCATGGGCCGCTTCCCTATTTGTTATCTACACGTGATATACCGAACGAAGATGGCACTATGCTGGCTACGTTTACCGATGACACCGCTATCCTAGAAACCGACTAATCGGACATGTCAACAATACAGTCCTACACATTTTGGAAGTATGCAATTTATTGCGCCGACTACAAAGGATGAAACCTTTCGACTTGGCGAGATAAAGATTAACCGCGTCTAGATTGCGAAACATGCAGGATCTTTCAGTAGAAAATAACTTGCCAAACGTTTTTATTTCGTGATAGAAAAATTGCTTGATAAGTTATTACTTAGATGCGATATCCAACAAATTTATATCGAAGGTTGGTCTTTTCTTAGTCAGTAAGAATCTGATATTACTATGAGCACGCGCTTGCTATTCTCATAGTGTCTATGGAAGATTTTTCACCTTCCCCACGGAAAAAAAGAAAAAAAAATATTTATTTTCAATTATATATATAAATTATTGTAAACTTTGTTATATTTATCTGTGCTTATACTAAAATTATGTAATTTACAAATGCATTTTTGTTTCTTATTAAATTTGAGGTTTTTAATTGTTGTTTTCCTTAATATATTTCTCTCCTTTTTTTCGTTTTTAAAGGTCTTTAAAATTTATAAAATAATTTTTCAGCACCAAGATATAAATTTATCATGTTTCTATGTTTCCAATTGTGTAAATTTTGCGAACACATTTTACTTATAAATTATGTATAAACGAAATAAATTATATAATATTATTCTTATTTTTGAGAATCTGTAATTGTTTTTTTGCTGACTATAATAAATGCAATTTTAGCCCTCAGACAGAAGTGTACATAAACGGTTTCAAAAACTTTTTCATCATACTCACCTTACTCTAAAAATAACAAAAAAAAATGGTTTTTGTAATTTACCCTTATCAAACTTAGCGCAATCCTTTCATGTTACCATGAAACGTTCCGGACACATATCCTCCTCCGAAACACTTCCCTAGTTGATACAAAGTGAAAATCTAGTAATAGGAAATTTTTCTCTCCACCACTAAATGCTTTTCACAAAGTGCAGGTAGGTGAACGTTCTGTCACAATTTTCTACCTCAAGAAACTTCAAAAACCTTACGAAACCGCACTCGTCTACACACAAACATGGAGAAAATGTATTAAAAAAAATAAATAAAATATTAAATAAGTCCGAATGGAAAGGCGAAAACATCCACACGTGTTTGCGGTAGACGAAGGGTTAAATCTTTCAACTTGAACAAAAATCGCTTATGAAGGTGATCTGTCGTCACCAGCTGCTGCGAATAGGTTTCCGCGGTAAACATTATTTGGAAAAAGTTCTCATGGTAAGAGGAAAGACTGATATGCTCGTATATGTATGTATTTATTTGAGCATATAATTGGACCTAGATCTATCAGGGTTGGGCGTTGGAAGTTTTGTATATTAAATTGGATTCCATACTTTATACCGTAGCTATGCATAATATGCGTGGATTTTAATGTACCACTAGAAGTTTGTTGTGATATTTTTATATTGTTTTTTTTTTAGGCATTTTATATATAGCTATATAGCTCTTATGGATATAAATAGATATCTGGTATAGTCGATTCACCTCAACTTCATTCCGTAGAGTTATCACATTAGTCAGGACATTAACTCCAAATATTTGCCTCCTTACTTCACTCAGCATCGGACATCTCCCCATAAAATGGAAAATGTATTCCCTCTCCTCCAGATTACACATGCTGCATAAGATGGCCAGGTACTTATATATATACATTACTATGTACTAATGTAATTCGAAGCAGCTTTTTGGGGAAACATTGGGGCAAAATTATAGTCGCATAAAGTACACTTTAAAAGGATTTTAGCACGTAACAAAGTCAATGTTAGTGTTTTCCTATTTATAGTCGACATAAAAGCCGCTGAACAGTTATCACCTCGCGCTAACTTTAAAACCACCAAAAGTGCCTTTTAACTTTTAGAGTGGAATTTAACCATCTGTCATCCGCCATTCTTTTTCACTTTTTCAAATTCAAATTTCAGCCAATCAGCGACTGAAATTCATTTAAATTTGACACAATATTGTTCCCTAAACTGCATTTTTGTTCTTAAACTTTACATTTTTGGGTTTGAGTCGATACTAGTTGTAGGTAGGTTTATAATTCAATTCAGAGTTAAGTACCGGCTTTAAATTTAAAGGGATGCTAGTTAGTGGCTACTAACATTCTTTAAAATCAGATGACTATAATTTTAAATTTTGCGCCATTATGTTCAAGTAGAGGTTTTAACATTCCAACTGACAGACTTAAAATAATAATATCAAATAATGTAATAAAATAGTCCTTTACCTACGGTCGTTAAAATTTAAACAATGACTTTCATGATTTTAAAGCCTAGAGTTTAAGATCCTTTTTCCTATTTAGGCGAGGTTATATTATAAACTTAGGAGATAACAACCCTCCCAGATCACTGTATTCTACTGTTTCGCCTGTCAGTAAATATTGGCTGGCTTCCTGATTTTGGATCACTTCGTTACTGATGCAAACCAAATGCTGGTGTTGTTGTATTTCTGCGATCCATAATTTTTTTTACGCATGTCTCTCTTTCGCGATATCAGTGGAACATTCATTATATATAAATTTGTCGCAACAGCTCATTGAGTGCCAAGGCCTAGCTTCTCGCAACCGCTCATGTTGTGTGCGTTATATTTTTCGCACGAATGGAAGGGACCTACAGTTTTGTGCATTTAAATTAGCTTTCTCGTGACAACAAATAGTCTCGGTTGTTTGTCAGAGGTTTGCGAGAGTTGGGACCGTGAAAAAACTTGTTGGCGTTTTCTGGGATTCGAACATGGAACTTCACGCGCCTAACGGCAGCGTCCATATTCACAACATTCATTGATATTGCCATTTCAAAAGGCTTCAAATGATCTCTTCTTTGAACATGACAATGCCAGCTGAGCTGGTCGCGATCTATTTTTCGTGAGATGCTTTGCCACTCCTGCTGTCAAACATCTTCTTCTTAGCTACTGTACTCTCATACTTCTTGTAAATTGTCCAACATTGTGAACCGTATGTGAGAGCTAAGCGCACGGCTGCTGTATAAGTACTTTTATTTTTAGGGGTGATTTTGATCACAGAAGATAGCGTAGCTCTCTCGCTCATACACACTACGCAATGATTCCCGAACTGTAGCGCCGCCTAAGTAAGTAAGTAAAGGCATTAAAATCCAATTTTCAAAACATGTGCAAGGTACTCGTTTTTCACCATGCAAACTTATGCTTAGCAAAAACTTGCGCGTGTTAACTTTTGAATCTCAATACATTTAGTAATATCTACTGAGGAACGTCTGCATTGAAAACGAATGCATTGTTACATTACTGCCAACAGCATTGACTTCTGAATATACGTATTATGGATAAGCAATGTTTAAGACTATGATTTAGAATTTTCAAACTGGTAGAGGCCAGCTGGACTATTTATAATTTATCACCACAAAAAATATGTTAATACTCGTAGATGATTTTATATAAACTGATTGGAGCAAAGTTCATAGAATTCAGCAAAAATAAGTATTATAGTATTATTATTTGAATAGGATTATTTTGCACTACGACCTAGTGGTCTATTGGGGGCACAATGCCCCCTGCCCCCTTGCCAGTACCATCGAGAGGTTTGATCTCTCGTTAGAGTTCCCCTCCCAATGGAATTCCTCCGAAATTGTGTTTGAAGGTCATACACTCTTACTTTGCCTTAGCGAGATTAGTTCACCTTAGAGCTCTCTCTCTCCAAACCAGTTTTTTTAAGGAATTTGAGAATGAGAAGTGGATCCATGGTAGGCATATTCTCATTTGATATTTGGTACTTGCCTAAGAATTTCAATCTTTTGTGAACCAGTGCCCCACAAGATTCCATAAGGTGCTCCGGAGTCTCGCTTGACTCATTGCAGAATCTGCAAAGGCATTCATTTGTTATACCCAGTTTCCGTTAGTGCTGCCTGAGTTTGCAGTGCCCCATTTGGAAGCCTGTTAGGATTCGTAGGTTATTCTTGTTAAGGTAGATACAGGCTTGGAATCTTTTCCGGCTGTAACATCCCAGTAGTTTCTGAGCTTGCATCAGACATGTGGTGGTATTCCAGGTTCTTGCCCTGTCTTTATTCTCCATTTTCCTCAATTCTTCGCGTATGGTATGTTCCCCTATTCCCCAGAATGCTTCAAGTTCAATGAAGGGGTCTGCAGTTCCTTGTCTTACCAAAGCGTCTGATGCTTTGTTGCCTTTTATCCCGACATGAACGGGTATCCAATAAAGTGTAACTTTATTGTTGCGGCCCAATTCATTAAGTTTGTGTAGGCATTCCCACACAAGTTTTGACTTAAGGACATAGGAGCCAAGTGCTTTGATAGCTGCTTGACTATCTGACAGTATTGCGTATTGCGCAGTTGCTGTATCTTCTTTCGAGATTCAGTTGGATACATCTATCTATAGCACGTATTTCAGCTTAAAAGATGCTGGTATTCATGCCTATGGGTTCTGATTGGTTCGTTCTTGGCCCAAGCATGCCTACCCCTGTTCCGTCGACAGTTCTCGAACCGTGCACCGAGCCTTGGTGTCCATTCGCTCTATATGTCCTAGCCATCTCAGACGTCTAATACGCAGTCTTTTGACTAGGTCGATGTCGCTGTACAGCTCGTATAGTTCGTGATTGAATCTTCTCCTCCAAACCCCGTCAACGCAAACGGGACCGAATATCGTACGAAGAATTTTTCTTTCGAAGCGACCAAGGATATCTTCATCCTCTTTTAATAAATCCCATCTTTCAGCGCCATAATTCAGGATTGGGATGATCAGAGTCTTATACAAAGTCTCCTTAGTTATTCGAGATAGGGCTTTACTGTTACATTGTCTTATAAGCCAAAAAAAACAGCGATTGGCAAAAGTTATTATTCGCTTGATTTTTGCGCTGATCTTGTTTTTCGAGTTTATAGCAGAGCTAAGGAAGACAAAGTCCCTTACTACCTCGAAGTTATAGCTGCCCACTGTGACGTTCTGTCTAATTCGTCGGTGTTGATTGTCCCTTCTTGTTGACAGCATATACTTGGTTTTGGCCTCGTTTATCGCTAATTCCATTTTGGTCGCTTCCGCCTCAATGCTTGTAAACGCACCGGTGACAGCCCGCTGAGTTCTTCCAATAATGTCAATATCGTCGGCGTATGCAAGCAGTTGTACAAACTTGTGATATATTGTGCTTCCGGTGTTGGTTTTGCGAGTTCCGCACAATACGTTCAAGTACAATATTAAAGAAGTCAAATGACAGCGCGTCACCTTATCTAAAACCTTTTTTTACATCAAAGGTCTCGGTGAGGTCATTACCTTGATGGAGCAGGGATCGTTCTCCATCGTCATCCTGCACAGACGAACAATTTTGGTAGGCATGTTAAAACTAGACATAGCTCTATAAAGCTCTTCTGTATAGATGCTGTCATAAGCGACCTTGAAATCGATAAAGAGGTGGTGAGTATCGATTTGGAATTCTTGGGTTTTCTCCAGGATCTGCCGAAGTGTGAAGATTTGATCGATGGTGGACCTTCCTGGCCTGAAACCGCGCTGATAGGGTCCAATCAAGATGTTGATAAAAGGTTTCAGGCGTTCACACAATATCGCAGAATGGCTTCTCTGACACGTTCTTCCTTTACCTTTTGGTAAAACTTCCGTACGTTGTTCCTGGAGTATAAACTCTCGATATTCTCAAACGCGCGCTTCTCATGCTATTTCTTCTTGTTTTGAAGAAGCCGATGCTCTTCCCGTCTCTTTTGCTCGTGAAGCTCACGAGCAGTTCTCGTTTTTCTTTGCAGCGCCGCTTTGTATGCCTCTTATTTTGCTGCATGCACTCACCGGCAATCTTCGTCAAACCAGGGGTTTCGCGGTGGTGGGCGAGCGAGACCCCGCACATCAGTCGCGGCGTTTCTGACGGAATGTTGGCAGCGTTGCCACTGGTCTTTGGCACTTGATGCTGGCCGCATAGGGGTGATTGAGAGATTTCGGGATACGCGTTCAAAGTAGTGATCCGAGTCTATGTTGGCCGCTCGGAAGGTCCGGACATCCAGAATACTGGAGGCACGTCTTGCGTCGATCGCAATATGATAAACTTGGTTGATCGTTGCATGATCATTGGACCGCCATGTCTGCTTATGAATATCGAGATGAGGAAACAATATGCTTGCTATGGTGACATTTTGCTCCACAGCGAAATCAATTAGCCTTAGTCCGTTATCAAACGTGGTGTCTTGAAGGCTATGCTTATCGACTGCCCTACCAAAGGTGTCCTCCTTTCCTATTTGGGCGTTAAAGTCGCATTGTCGTATTTAGGACATTGCTCATATATTTTGTCGAGGAGCTCGTAGAAACAATCTCTGGTGGCAGGGTCCTTTTCTTCCGTGGGGGCATGAGCACATATTAGGCTTATGTTAGCGAATTTAGCCCTGATCCGGATAGTCATAATACGCTCGCTCACTTATCGAAAGCTTAAGACTTCTTGCCTAAGTCTGCCGCTTATAACAAATCCGCATCCAAATAAGCGTTGCCTGTTGCCTCTGTAGCAATCACCGTGGTAGATGTCACAGTCTTTCATCCTATTTTTGCCCGGCCCATCCCATCGCACTTCCTGGATGGTGGTAATATCTGCTTTATAGCAGTCTAGGGCCTCTGCTAGTTGTTCGGCTGGACGTGGTCTGTAAAGGGACAGAACATTCCACGTACAGACCCGAAAGCCGTTGTCCTTATTTCATTTGCTGGTGTCGTCATCAGTTGAGTCGTCCCTATCCGACGCTTCTGGTTATTTCGAAACCATGAGGGAAGTTACCCCGAAGGGACAACCCCCAACCTGGAGGGCCAGTTCCTTAATTATTCCCCTAAGGCGAGTGACCGGTTACACCGGTGCCAGAAGTCCAATACGGGAGTATGAGCGCTGCCGTTGGCACATTAAGGGCTCCTCCGCCACCATCTCTATTACAAGTCCTGACCAACATTGGAAATTCCTTACCGACCGGTGATCCGAATACGTCGAAGCAGCTCGCGCAAGGTATTCACTAAGTTCAACCTAACTGGAACTATAGACGCCACCCTTGACCCCGTCTGGAGAATTCGTCCGCTGCCGCCTGGAACAGGAAGAAGTGCTCTAGTGAGAAAGGACTCTTCCCCCCCTCTTTCATCGGTTGCCGCCAAGAATCCGCCAAACGGGGTTGGTTACCCATTTCTTGGATTAAGGTACTAGGCACCCAGCTGTCACCGCGTGGAGGGTGAGAGTAGCAGTTGGTAGGCCTCAGCTAAGTGAAAACGCTTGTGTTTTCATATGATCGCATGCCTTGCCGTTTGACCAGCCATTGGCTTCAGTTCAATTTTTATTTTTCTCGTGAACTGTTCTATTGTGGTTTTAGCCGGGTTTATATCGACCGCAGCCGTATAGCTTTTCAAGTAGTTCATCCACAACAAGACTCAACATTAGAGGAGATAACACTCCTCCTTGTGAATATCCTCTTGTTGTGTTGACTTGTATAATTCTACGTGATGTTTGAGATTCTGCTGATCTTGTACTCAGTAACTCGTACATCCACGTCAGCTGATAAAGAGGCGTCTCAGTGGACCTGCCCGCTCTGTATGCGTGCCGACGGTAATGACGTGGGAATGTATTGAGTTCATCCTCTCTTGGGTGGTTATTCACAGCTTTCTTCATTGTTTTGAGAACAAACGATGTTAGGCTTATCGGTCTGTATGACGTTGGCTGTGTTAGGTCTTTCTTGTCAATTTTTGGTATAAACACAACTTTCGCCCGTAAATAAGTAAATAATTGAAGATTTTTTCTATATATTACTTAATTTTGTATGCAGTCGAAATCGACCTCATGCGAAGGAACTTACAACTAGTTTCTATTCATTAATTTTTTTTTTATAGCTACAAGTAACTTTTTACAAAAATGTTTAAACTAGCCGCACTATCCTCTTAAGCTAAGTTATTCTCGCCTTCCACCTTACATCGTTCAATTTATTTAACCATGTGAAAGGACAGATCCTTAAGAATAAGTTGCAATGAAATAGAAAATTCATAAAAGGTTCCCCATTGAAAACTAAAACCAACGTCAAATTTTTATCTAAACACTTCAGGGAAATATTATTGAACCGAAATTGACATGGCTTAACTGAGCCGAAAGTCAGGCATACTTTTATATTTTCGTTATAGCCCGTCCCCACAAGCATGTATCGGGAATCATTAAATATGGTTCCCTTCGTAATATTGAAACATCACACACTGTACCCAAATTCGTAGAAACTTATCACAAGCATACTAATTTTAGGATAAAAAAGTCTCTCCAAACTTATATCGCTTACTTTTGTCTCGTCCACCCACTGAGTGTTGTTCTTCCATAGATATCACCCACATATACCCTTTTTTTTCACCCACTGCCAGAGCAATGGGTATACATATTTCCACTTTCAGGATACTTACCAAAAAGCCAAAACAAATGGAATTTCACATCCGAATCATAACCACAGATACCCGCAGATAATTAATGAATTGATCCTTAATTACAGCCGGGGTTATGAGTAGAGAATAAACTTTAGCACCACTCACACGTACAACACAAAGGGTAAATAACTGGATCAAACCCATTCAGAAAAGTAGCAATTTTTCACCTGCTCCCGGGGTGTTCATCCTTTGAGATACGGGCTGGAGATTCAATATCATTGCTGATTCGAAATCGTTTCTGCTATCGATATATTGTGCGGCTGAATGGGTCCAGTCCCGAAATGGGTTAATGAATGCTTCCGTAATGTATAACCATTAGTTATGAACCCCATAGGGCTTAAACTATCAGCCTATGGGACGGTGGATTCTCTTGAAAGGTCTAACTTAACTGACGTTGATGCCGATAATTGGATAGATATTTAATATCCTTCAAAAGTGACTATACATAAAAATTCTACAAACTTTAAAAACTTTCCTCCAAAGTAAAATAAAAGAAGAAGGAAATGGCAAAAGCGAATTCAATAAGATTTTTTTTTTCTTTTCACAAAATGCACGCAGATACAAAAGAAAACTTGGAGCGGAAGGACTATTTTTCATTCCTGGAAAAGAATTTAAATTTGGGTCGATTAAATGCACGCTTGACTCCCCCAGGAATCATAACTTTCTCTGAACATAGCGCAGAAAAAAAACCTGTCAACTTCAATTAAGAGTATTGCAATGACAAATAATTGAAGTAAAGGACAAAGGCAGAAAGTAATTTTTACTCTGGTGAATGAAAATGGAGAATTCATTTCCAAAGGTCACTCAGTGGTCTTCAGAGCCAGAGTACCATTTAATGAGAAACACTGTGAATTCCTTTTGCTATTTTAATGCTATTATAAAGAGTTTATGAGGGCAATGTTTAACTTTTGCTGGCTTGTTGCATTGCTACGATCGGCCCTTCTGTGCAAATTCTTGTTTATAATTATTAACTTACAAACAAAATGTAAACAGCATTATTACCTCAAAAGCAACTACACAAAGCTACATGTAAGCTTTTTCACTTCAAAGGCATTTTTAAGTAAATGAATTTAACAAAATAGAGTTAGTATTTTTCTTATGCCAAGGTTTAAACAATTTTTCGTAATAGCCAAACTTGTTATTGATCGCGGTAAGAGTTTTGCTTGGACTATTTAATCACCTCAGTGTATTATTCTATATCGATTACTACAGAAGACATAAATGAAGACTTTATAATTATTGGTATTATGCATGCTGCATATACATTTCATCCAATGGGGCGTTTTTAAATTCGCGGAATTGTGAAGAAGTGAAGAAGTGAAAATAAAAATGCAAATTTATTTTTCTTTTTCAAAATATTCACCTGCTATCCTAATACATTTTTCTGATCTTTCAATTAGCTTTTAATGTTGCCCAGAGGAGTAAATGGCCCAGGACCAATGAATATTAACAAGTTTGTGGTTATAAATGATTTATATATTTTCTAAAAGAATTCATATAAAATTAGGAATATAATGAACAAGATTACTTACTCTCATGATCCTCGTGGTTCTCCCTCCAGAAGCTAAACATAAAGTGGCCTGAAAGGTGGAAACTATTCTTCTAGAACAAATTTAACGAATGGTTCTCTTAACGAATGAATTAACCTTCTAAAAGAAAAGTATTGTCTTTGTCGGAAAATAGGCCAAAACTGCGTCCTTCACTTCTTCATTGAATACTTTCCCCCACGAAGTCTCTTTTTCAATTTTGGGAAAAGATAATAATCGCTGAGAGCCAGGTCAGGGCTGTAGGGTGGGCGACCCAAAATATCGAAGCCCACCTTGCGCAAGGCAACCAACGAGCGAGTACACTCCACGCGCTATTGGTTTTGAAGCGCCGTAGCATGAGCATTTTCGGCACCCACCTTACGCTGACCTTAGTCATGCCGATATGATCGAGAAGAATTTTAAATATGGTTGTATCTAATATTCCAAATACGACGTTAAAATCGTATTGGGCGACTTTAACGCCAAAATAGGAAAGGAGGACGTCTTTGGTAGGGCAGTCGGTAAGCATAGCCTACACGACACCACGTCTAATAACGGACAAAGGCTAATTGATTTCGCTGTGTAGCGAAATGTCACCATAGCAAGCACATGGTTTCCTCATCTCGATATTCATAAGCAGACATGGGGGTCCAATGATTATGTAACGATCAACCAAATTGATCATATTGCGATCGACGCAAGGCATGCCTCCAGTATTCTGGATGTCCGGACCTTCCGAGCGGCCAACATAGACTCGGATCATTACCTTGTTGTAGCCAAGGTACGAATGCAGATATCCCAATCTGAGCAACAAAGAAGAATTACTGTGAGAAAATTTAACGTCGAAAGGCTACAATCGCAAAAGACCGCCAGACTCTTCGCTGAACGCGTATCCCGAAATCTCTCAACCACCCCTTTGCCGCCAGCATCAAGTACCGAAGACCAGTGGCAACGCTGCCAACATGCCATCAGAAACGCCGCGACTGATGTGCTGGGTCTTGCTCACCCACCACCGCCAAACCCCTGGTTTGACGAAGAATGCCGGCGAGTGCATGCAGCAAAACAAGAGGCATACAAAGCGGCGCTGCAGCGGAAGACGAGAGTTGCTCGTGAGCTCTACGAGCAAAAGAGACGGGAAGAACATCGGCTTCTCCAAAAGAAGAAGAAAGAGCATGAGAAGCGCGCGTTTGAGAATATCGAGAGTTTATACTCCAGGAACAATGTACGGAAGTTTTACCAAAAGGTAAAAAGAACGTGTCAGAGAAGTAATACCCGTACAGAAACCTGTAGAGATGAAAATGGAAACCTCGTAATAGAATCACAGTCGGTGATGAGTATATGGAAAAACTACTTCTACAGACTGTATAACGGCGACGAAGACCAACATCCCGCTGTCAGGCAGAATGAACCATTCAACATAGACGATGATAATCAAAATTTCCGTCCACCTGACCAAAACGAAGTGAGAATAGCAATATCCAAGCTAAAATCGAACAAGGCTGCTGGACCTGACGGCTTACCGGACGAACTTTTCAAGGCAGCTGGTGATGAATTGGTAGAGTGCATACACCAACTCATTTCTAATATTTGGTCAGACGAGTGTATGCCTGATAAATGGAATCTCAGCATCGTTTGCCCAATCCACAAGAAAGGAGACCCCCTCAAGTGCGCCAATTATAGAGGCATCAGTCTCCTCAACATCGCATATAAGATCTTTTCTGCGATATTGTGTGAACGCCTGAAACCTTTTAACAACATCCTGATTGGACCCTATCAGTGCGGTTTCAGGCCAGGAAAGTCCACCATCGATCAAATCTTCACACTTCGGCAGATCCTGGAGAAAACCCAAGAATTCCAAATCGATACTCACCACCTCTTTATAGATTTCAAGGCCGCCTATGACAGCATCTATAGAGAAGAGCTTTATAGAGCCATGTCTAGTTTTAACATCCCTGCCAAACTTGTCCATCTGTGCAGGCTGACGATGGAGAACGCTCGCTGCTCCTTCAAGGTCGGCAATGACCTCACCGAGACCTTTGATGTCAAAAAAGGTTTTAGGCAAGGTGACGCGCTGTCATGTGACTTTTTCAATATTGTACTTGAACGGATTGTGCGGAACTCACAAGCCAACACCGGAGGCACACTCTATTACAAGTCTGTACAACTACTTGCATACGACGACGATATAGACATTATCGGAAGAACTCAGCGGGCTGTCACCGGTGCGTTTGCAAGCATTCAGGCGGAAGTGACCAAAATGGGTTTAGCGATAAACGAGGGCAAAACCAAGTATATGCTGTCAACAAGAAGGAAAAACCAACACCGACGAATTGGACAGAACTTCACTTCGAAGTAGTAAGGGACTTTGTCTACCTTGGCTCTGCTATAAATTCTACTAACAAAATCAGTGCAGAAATCAAGCGAAGAATAACTCTTGCCAATCGCTGTTTTTTTGGGCTTATAAGGCAATTCAACAGTAAAGCCCTATCTCGAACAACTAAGGAAACTCTCTATAAGACCTTGATCATCCCAGTCCTGCCTTACGGCGCTGAAACATGGACTTTATTAAAAGAGGATGAAGATATCCTTGGTCGCTTCGAGAGAAAAATTCTTCGTAAGATTTTCGGTCCCGTTTGCGTTGACGCATTTTGGAGGAGAAGATTCAATCACGAACTATACGAGCTGTACAGCGACATCGACCTAGTCAAAAAACTGCGTATTGGACGTCTGAGATGGCTAGGACATGTAGAGCGAATGGACACCAACGCTCCGGCCCGCGGAGTCTTCGAATCTAACCCCGAGGGACGGGGTTAGGTGGCGCGCACAAATTTCAAGGGGACCTCGACCAACTTGGAGTGCGCAACTGGAGGCAATTAGCTAAAGACCGAGCTAAATGGAGAGGTTTGTTGGTTGAGGCCCAGGTTTACCCCGAACTGTAGCGCCACCTAAGTAAGTAAGTAATATTCCAACCATATCCGCGAGCTGTTTCTTCTTTAGTCTAGCATCTTCCAGTATCATTTTTCGACTTTTTGAACAATTTCCGGAATGGTCACTTCGATCGGCCGTCCTGGCCGTGGGTCGTCTTTAAGTGAGTCCCTTCCTTGTTCAAAAAGACTGCGCCACTTATAAATCATAATTTTGACCGGGCAATAGTCCCCGTTAACGGATGTCATCTCTTTCATTATGGTTTAAGCCGAGTTTTCTTGTTTGGTGAGGAACTGTATAACAGCGCGATAAAAGCAGAGACTTGGTATGAGTTATTACTTTTAAGGCTTTTTGCTAATAGTTAGAAATACATTTTTTGACGCAAGTCCCACCGAGCAGATAGATATCACGGGCCAACTCATCAGAAGTGGAGACAAAATATTTTTTTCGGCACTCATTCAGCTTCCGAAAAAATGTTTAAGCTATGTATTTTTCCTGAGGTAAAGTACATACAGAAAACTTACAATCCATTTGAAACGAATCGTATAGTACACCCTACCTTAGGTCTGTTTCTCCAGGCTATTTTCACTGCAATCTGTTCATAAGGGGCTTGCTCGTTATTCACAACTAAGTTTTCGGATTTTGACGAGAGCTTTAAATAGTTTGAAGAGGAAATATTATTTCTGAAAAGATATCCAAAAAATAGCGAGGTACAGCACAACGTGTGAACTAAATTCAATAACTATAAATTGTATCTGAGAACTTATTTGTTTTTAATTTTTCTTAAAAAAAATTTCAGTGAAGTAGGCTTTTTAAATCGGCTTAATACTTACTTACTGTATTCCCCAAATCACTTTTTGAAAATCATCTATCGATATTACTCAAAGTGAATATTTATACACAATTTAATAAATGCCAAGAAATTGAGAAAAAACCTTCTTCTGTTCTATATTTTTTGCAATTTTCTTGTTATTTCTTAAGATATTACCTCAACTTTAAGTTGTGAGCGACTTGCAAATGAACGTAGTATAACAACAGATACGTACGACCTAGTCATTTACTCTATCTAATGTCCCGATTTCGAGTAAAAATATTATGGTCACTACATTTCATTGACTCTCACACTCTAAATCCTGATACCCCTGTTCAGTCGCAGCTTTTAAGCTATACGCATCGACTCTCTACCCATCTATGTATTCGATTTTTATATTTTTTTTTCTCACGTGATAGCTACTTTGTTATCAAAATTAATAAATGTCCAAAATCTCCCAATAAAGAGGACGACATGTCGTGTAGTCAAGTAAAAAGGACCCCAGGTCCAATTACAGGAGCCCTTTACAGTGTCTGCCCGATAGGGAAAGTAATAGTGAGAGTATGGACGTAATTGTATTGCCAACGAGTTCTCCAAAAGTAATCATCCCACCCATTAAAGTTTTGCAAAAACAATGTGATTATATGCATAATTTAATGAAATCTATAAGTGTCTCTGACTACACGATTAAAAGAATGTCCATTGGCATTAAAATTATTTGTGACTCCATGGAATCATACAATTCTGTTCTTGTTAAGTTGAAAGAAGAGAACTGTCAATTTTTCACACATGATCTCAAATGTGAAAAGGCTTTTAAGGCCGTTTTGTATGGATTAGGTCCGCTTGATACTAATTCATTAAAATCCGAACTAATCAAACTTGGTCTAAAGTGTAAAGAAACAAAAATGAAGAATGCAAGTCAAATGTCAACAAATGTGTCAACTGCAGTGGAAATCATAAGTCTACTGACAGCGCATGCATGAGCAGAAATAAGTTCTTGCAAATAAGAGAGAAAGTTGCAGTAAAAACTAATCGCTCTACTGGAAACAAGCTCGAAACAAAGTTCAACAACAAATTCAACAACAATGCAAGCATTTCTCTCCGTTCAATGGGCGAGTTCCCAACTTTACCCTATCGGTCAGCGGTGAAACGTTTGGTAATAGAGAGCGACAGCTCTGCTCGATCAAATGTATGGGAGCACACCACTCCAACATTCCTGTCGTCTGCCGGCGGAAACAACAACAATGCACCTGTTGCCAATGGTGAGTTGTTCTCTATGGATGAATTAAACTCTCTTATTCTGGAAATGATCACCAAGTTAGGTTCTTGTAAAACAAAATTAGAACAATTTAACGCCATTGTACAATTAGCATCCAAGTTCTTGTATTCTTATGTCAAGTAATTTAATAAATAATAATTTAAAAATTATAACATGGAATGCCAGAGGCATTCGTAAAAAACATGTTGAATTCATAAACTTTTTAAACACTAATAACATAGATATTGCTCTAGTCACCGAAACATGATTAACGTCCGAAATTAGAATTTCAACTCCTGCTCTTTAATGCTATCGGATAGAAAGAACTGATATAAGAGGTGGTGGTTTAGCGATTCTAATACGGAGATCAATCCAACATAAGCTTCTAAGAAATGTGCAAATTCGTTATGTGGAAAACTTAGGTGTAGAAGTAAGGCTTAGAAATGCTAATACAATAAAGATTGTTTGTGTATATTTTCCCGGTAAAATATCTACAACTGAAAATAGTTTAGGATTAAAGTCTGATTATGTAGGCTTTTCAGTGCGAGCGGTGAGTTTTTAATTGGAGGTGATCTCAATTGTGGACATAGGGATTGGGGTTGCATTCGAGCTAATTCTTGGGGTAACGTCTTGTCTTATCTTTCTGCAGTGTTGCCAATTTGTGTTTTGTTTCCACCTTACTTACTTACTTAGATGGCGCTACAGTCCGGGGTGGACCTGGGCCTCAACCAACAAACCACTCCAGCCAGCGCGGTTACGAACCAACTGCCTCCAGTTGCGCACGCCAAGTTGGTTGAGGTCCCCCTCCACTTGTTTGCGCCACCTGCCGCGAGGTCGTCCTCTACTGCGTCGTCCATCCGGGGTGGATTCGAAGACTTTCTTGGCGGGAACGTTGGGCTACATCCGCTCTAAATGACCCAGCCATCTTAGTCGCTGTATGTGAACTCTTCTGGCTAAGTCGATGTCCTTGTACATGCCGTATAGCTCGGCATTGTACCTTCTCCTCCACTCACCGTCTATACAGACGGGACCAAAGATCGCTCGAAGAACTTTTCTCTCGAAATAACCAAGGGCATCCTCATCCGATTTTGTCAAAGCCCATGCCTCTGCGCCATACAGCAGGACTGGGATGATTAGAGTCTTATAAAGAGTTACCTTAGTAGTTCGAGATAGGGCTTTGCTACTCAATTGCCGTTTTAGTCCATAGAAACAACAATTGGCAAGAGTAATTCTTCTTGCGATCTCCCTACTGATGTCATTTGCGGAGTTCACCATAGAACCTAGGTAGACAAAATCCTTTACTATCTCAAAATTATGTCTGTCTATTGTGGCGTTCTGTCCAAGACGCCGATTTTGGGTGTCCTCTTTTGTAGACAGCATATATTTTGTTTTGCTTTCATTGACCGCTAGACCCAGCTTTGCTGTCTCGATCTCAATACTCGTAAATGCCCCATTGACGGCCCGCTGAGTTCTTCCGATTATGTCAATGTCATCGGCATAAGCGAGTAGTTGTACAGACTTGAAGAAGATTGTACCTCCGGTGTTGGCTTGTGAGTTTTGTACAATTCTCTCAAGTACTATGTTAAAGAGATCGCATGATAGCGCGTCACCTTGTCTAAGACTTTTCCTGACATCGAATGGTTCGGTGATATTCTTACCGACTTTGATGGAGCAGCGAGAGTTCTCCATTGTCATTCTGCACAAACGGACGAGCTTGGCAGGGATGCCAAGACTAGACATGGCTCTGTATACCTCGTCTCTTTACACGCTATCATAGGCAACTTTGAAATCGATGAAGAGGTGGTGCGTATCGATTTTATATTCATGGGTTTTTTCCAAGATCTGCCGTAGTGTGAATATTTGGTCAATGGTGGACTTTCGAGGCCTGAAACCGCACTGATAAGGACCAGGTTGTTGACGATAGGTTTTAGGCGTTCACATAATACGGCAGACAGGATCTTATATGCGATGTTGAGAAGACTTATACCTCTGTAATTAGCGCAGTTCAGAGGGTCTCCTTTCTTCAGGATCGGGCAAACGATGCTGAGGTTCCATTCATCGGGCATACTTTCGTCCGACCAGATTTTTCAGATGAGCTGGTGCATGCTCCTTACCAACTCAACCTCTCCTGCCTTGAAAAGTTCAGCGGCAAGGCCGTCGGCTCGAGCAGCTCCATTCACTCCATTCTGATCGGGTTGACGGGAATCTTGACTGCCATCGTCACTGTTGAATGGCTCATTCTGCCTGACAGCGGAATATTGATCATCATCGCCGTTTAACTGTCTGCAGAAGTGTTCCTTCCATATCCTCAGCACCGACTGCGATTCTACTACTATATTGCCATTTTCGTCCCTGCAGGCTTCTGTTCTGGCTTCGAAACCCTGGCATGTTCTTTTTACCCTTTGGCAACATTTTCGAACATTGCAGGAATAATGTTCGAACATTTTTGTTTCCACCTAGTCCTACGTATTTTTCAGTTGGTTCTCGTGGTCGTCCTTCTGTGATTGACTTATTTATATCTAATATTCCTAGTCAAATTGCTCAGCTAATGTCGATAACTGATATATCCTCAGATCATAATCCAGTTGTTTGTCAGATTCCGTGGTCTGGTGAAAAAATGTGCAATTTGTTCAAGATCTGAAAAATGCTAACTAGACAGTTTTTCGTGCAGAACTTAAGAGATAACTTAGAAATGTACCTACTAATCTAGAAAACATTTCCACCAGAGAGGATGTTGATAACATTGTTAATCAATTTTCTGAACACGTATTAAATTCTGCCGACAGAAGTATACCCAAAAAAAGAAAAAACATATTTATGTTCGAAACTTCCAGATCATGTTTAAGAACTTATTAGGTTGAGAAACATGCATAGGAGAAACTGACAAAGATACAGACAGCCCATTTCTCAAATGCTACTTATAACGGGTGGGCCATCTAGTGATTTCTTTTTAAATCATAGGTTATTTTAACACTGACAGCTGTTTCCCGCTCGAAATTTTGACAAAGAGTCAGTACCATACCTCCGCGGAACGAAATGAGTCGCTTTACGCTTGAACAATATTGGGAAATATTGAGTGCTGTGTAGCCCAAACAGTGCGTTTTTTGAAAAGAAGTTTTGGCCGAAATGAAGCACCCACCGCGCCTGCTGTACGCAAGTTTGCGCAAAAAGTTCATGAGACTGGTATGCTAGTGGACAACACTCATGGTCCCCGTCGTCGTACGATGCGCACAGACGAGGATGTGGCTGCTGTAGCCGAGAGTGTGAGACTCAATTCACGAACATCAACTCGTCATCGATCTCAACAGCTCAACATTTCATGCAGTAGCCTGAGGAGAATTCTGTACAAAGATTTGGGATTATTCGCTTGCAAGGTCCAATTGATTCAGCAATTGAGAGCGCACGACCATCCGCTTCGTTATCGCTTCGCAGTTTGGGCCTTAGAGCAGCTTGAATTGGACAACGATTTTGGGCGAAAAATCATCTTTTCTGACGAGGCACATTTTCATCTCGGCGGCTACGTTAACAAACAAAATTGGCGCATCTGGGACTCGGAAAACCCGCACGTTATTGTCGAGAAGCCAATGCATCCACAGAGAGTGACAGTTTGGTGCGGATTGTGGAGTGCTGGCATCATTGGACCATTTTTTTTCGAAAATAAGGCTGGGAACAACGTTTCGGTCAAAGGTGGGCGTTACAGAGCCATGTTAACGACTTTTTTTTTACTGAAATTGAACACATGGATTTGGACGACCTTTGGTTCATGCAGGATGGCGCCCCATGCTACACAGCCCATGCCACAATCGGTCTTTTGCGCACCAAATTCCCAAATCGTGTTATCAGCCGTCTTGGCGATGTCAATTGGCCACCTCGGAGCTGCGATTCGACCTCTTTGGACTTTTTTTTGTGGGGAACTGTGAAGGACCGATGTTATGCCAACAATCCGGAAACGATTCAAGCACTTAAGGCCAATATCATCCAGGCAATCCGGGAGCTACAGCCCGAAACTATCAACAAGGTCTTGGAAAATTGGAGTGATATAATGCGCTACTGCGAGACCAGCCGAGGCAGCCACTCGAACGACGTTGTATTTCGTAATTAATGGGAGTGTTTGCTCTTACTAATAAAGCCATAATACATGGAAAAAATTTCATTTTGCTCATTTTATTGCATTTTTAAAAAGAAACTTGTAGTTGGCCCACGCTGTATATTTCAATAAATTATTTACAAATTTTATTCAAAATAATCATAATGAAGAATGGAACAGAGAATTAAGTTCTTTCGATAAATCCTCCAAACCTTTTTGGAATATTGTTAAAATTATTAAAAATCAAAATAAGCAAATTCCGTTTCTTAAAGACGGTTTTAACACATTTTACAATGATATCGACAAAGCTTATGCGCTTTGCCAGAACTTTGCAAAAAATCATTCTGTTTCTAATCACCTTGGGGATATTCACACAAAAATACTCGTACACAACTCCTTAAAGGCTTTGAACGCGGACGAAGTTGAAACTCCGTCGAATGCGTTTATTACCGAGTCAAAAAAACAGCATTTCACAGATAACTTACTCATTAAAAGTTTAAGTGGCCTGGACGGTATAAGAAATATTTATCTAAGAAAATTACCTAAGAACTAGGTATATAAATAAAAATGAAATGCTATTCGTTGGTCATCGCATCACTTGAGAACGACTGAACCGATTTGGCTAATTTTTTTTAAATTTTCGTAATATTCCGAATAAGGTTATTATGGAAAGGAAAATTTGAAAAGTTGCCCGGAAAAGTTGTTGTTTTTATTTTGATTAGGCGCAGCAACGCTCGCCGGGTACGCGCTAGTTAATAATAAATACTTGGCATTCATAATAAACGCCTGCCTCAAGATGCAATACTTTCCAACTGCTTGGAAAGTAGCAAAAATAGTGACTATTCCGAAAGCAGGCAAGCCTGCTGACAAACCGGACAGCTATAGACCGATATGGGAAAATCGACGGGCATGATACTCCTCGACATAGAGAAAGCATTTAATTCCGTCTGGCATAACGGACTTCTATATAAAATGATAAATTTTAATATTCCAGCTTTTCTCTGTAAAATCGTCCAAAGTTTTTTGTCAAATCATTGTTGTAAAGTGTGTATCAATAACAGTCGGTCTAGCTTATTAAGTACCCGCGCTAGTATCCCCCAAGGCTCAGTCCTCGTTTTATACAGCGTATATACATCCGACTTTCCAAACTTACCTGGATGCGAATGATATTGCGATAATGTCATCGCATGAGTTCGGTCTTAACATCGAGACGAATCTTAAAAATGCCGCTGAAAAACTAAGCGAGTACTATAAAAAAGGGAAAATGAAATTGAATTCGGAGAAGATACAAGCTGTCTTTTTTAGTAGAAAAAGAAAGCATAGTTTTCTTCCCCCCAACCAAATAATTGTTAATGGACATCAGATAGCTTGGGAGTCAACAGTAAAATACATTGGTATATGTCTGCATTTGGATGGCAAACGACTAACAAAGGTCTCGTAGGGGCAGCATCTCCCGATAGGTGTTGGTCCGCTAAGTAACGAGAAAGAGCCACTGCAGCCGAAAACCTAGCAGCTCTGTTAGTAAGCCCTACTCCCACCTCCTCGTGGTGCCATCTGGGGATTTCTTCGGAAATTGCTAACGGGAGAGGACGAATGGCGAGCTTCCTGCGCCAAAAAACAGGATAAGTGTCGGTTGGTCTGTGACCCAGCGAGCCGCAACCGTAAAAACAAATCTTGCTCCGAAACGGAAACCAACGCCTCGGATACGGACGGATAATTTGATGACGACCTTTGGCTATCGGACACGGACAACGATCGGATTCTGGAACGTTAAGACCCTCCTGGACTCACTCAAGGAAGGGCCTTATAACGCCAGATTCCTCCAATTAGAACGCGAATTCGCACGATATGAAATAGATATCTTAGGGCTGAGCGAGATAAGATGGTTCGATGCTGGGGAATTCATCTCCCCAACAAAAAGCACTGTCATGCTCTACTCTGGTAAACCTGCTGGAAGTGCACGGAGTTCCGGAGTGGGACTCATGCTAACTCCAGCAGCACGTAGTAGCCTCATATCCTGGAAACCCCATAGTGACCGGATATTGACGGCTAGGTTCCAGAGTAGAGTTAGGAAAATTACCATCATACAGTGTTATGCTCCGACTCTAGACGCGACTGAGGATGAAAAGGATGATTTTTATAGCCACTTAGGCGCCGCCTACAACCAAACGCCTAATGGGGACATCGTAATGGTGATGGGAGATTTCAATGCCAAGGTGGGTAGCGACAACACCATGCTTAAGCACGTGATGGGAGTTCACGGCGTGGGAGACCGTAATGATAACGGTGAGCGGTTTGTGGACTTCTGCAATACCAACCGCCTAGTCATCGGAGGTACGCTGTTTAAGCATAACACCTGCCACAAAATCAGTTGGGTCTCTACTGATAGGCAACGAACATCCAACCAGATCGACCACATTGCGATCAGTCGCCGCTTTAGAAATTGTCTCCTGGACGTCCGAAACAGACGTGGAGCTGACGTCGGACTAGAACGAGATCACCATCTTATGGTAGCTCATTTACGCCTTCGTACTGCATCCGTCAACAGCAACCGCTCAAACCTACTTAACATCACCAGGTTTAATATAGACAGGCTCAAGGTTCCCCAAGTGCGCCAACAGTTCAGGGACCATCTTGCCTTAGAAGCAGAAGCAATCAGCAGCATAGAGAACATGGATGGCCACTGGAGTGCTGTGAAAACTGCTTTTGCGACTGGGGCACGCACGTATGTCGGTAAAAAGCAAAATCACCACCGCACATTGCTTTCTACAGACACCTGGAGACGGATCGATGAGCGTACAGCAATCAAGGCTCGGATTGCAGCGGCCTCAGCAGTAGAGAACCGAGCTTGAAACCCAATACCGTGCGAAGAAGAAAGAAGTGCAGCGTAGTGTGAGACGTGACAAACGTCAATATGTCAACTCACTGGCCTCAAGGGCTGAAGAAGCAGCGAGTAGGTGCGACAGTAGGACTGTTTATAGCATCACTAAGGAGCGCATCGGTGGTCGAAACTCCAAACAACATCCAGTGAAGAGTCTAAACGGTAGCCTTCTGATTTCGGATGAGGATCAGCTCACTAGATGGAGAGAACATTTTGCTACAGTACTAAATCACATAGACGATGGCGGTATGATCTCGAATTCGAATGAGCAGTTCGAAGCAACAAATTCCCGAATTCGCACCGCACCTCCCAGTAAAACCCAGATAATAACAGCAATCAAGTCCCTCAAGAAGAACAAAGCGGTCGGTATTGATGGCATCCCTGCCGAGCTATTTCAAGCGGCGCCAAATACATCGGCAGATTTGCTGCATCCCCTAATACGGAGAGCTTGGGATAGCGAACAATTTCCACAGGAGTGGAAAAGGGGGATGGTCATTAAACTTCCAAAGAAGGGAAACTTGATGGATTGCGGTAACTGGAGAGGTATATGCGTTCTTCCAGCCGTGGCTAAAATAATAGCTAAAATAATTCTAGAACGAATTAAAGAACATTTAGATTCAACTCTCGATGTCGAACAGGCAGGCTTTCGTGCTGGATCCTCTTGCATCGAATACATAAACACCTTACGGATCATAATCGAATTATGCGTTGAGTATAGGTCTCCGCTACATTTAATGTTTATCGACTTCGAGAAAGCTTTCGACAGATTGAATCGAGATGCTATCTGGTTGGCCTTGCGCAGGAGAGGCATCCCAGAAAAACTTATAGCTATTATCAAGGCTACATACGAGGGCGGTAAGTGTCACGTCGTGCACAATGGTAAGGTGTCGGAGGATTTTGAAGTCCAAAGTGGAGTACGTCAAGGGTGCATACTGTCCCCACTATTGTTTTTGGTGGTTATCAGCAATGTACTCCGTGCAGCATTGACGGAAGGCAACTATGGAATTCGTTGGACTATGACGTCTTACCTTAAACACCTAGATTACGCTGACGATGTTTGTCTACTTTCACATCGGATAATGGATCTTCATCTGATGGCCCAAAATCTAGAAGCTGAGGCAAACAAAGTGGGGCTAAAAATAAACACAGCCAAAACAAAAGCCCTGAGCACTTCTTCTAACAACCGCGCTCAACTTTACATTGCCGGACAGAAAGTCGAGAAAGTTGATAACTTTCTTTATTTAGGAAGTGTGGTCTCGGCTAATCGCGGTGGCACCGAACTGGATGTGTGCAGCAGAATCGGAAAGGCTAAAGCTGCGTTCGGAATGCTATCTAAAATCTGGAGAAGCAATGTTATCAGCTTAAGAACCAAGCTGCGACTGTTCCGCTCCAACGTAGAATCAGTGCTGCTTTATGGGTGCAGTACTTGGAAGGTGGACACCATTAACACACGAAAGCTGCAAGTCTTCGTAAACAAATGCTTAAGAATCATATTGAGGATTTTTTGGCCGAACCGCATCTCTAACGAACAACTTTATCTGAGAACGGGCCAAGAACTTATAAGCATTACTATACGAAGAAGAAAGTGGCAATGGATTGGACACACCCTACGGCGCGAAGACAACTCCATTGCGAAATAAGCCATGCAGTGGAATCCGCTCACCCAGGCAGGCAGAATAGCGGGACGCCCGAGGCAAACGTGGCGCAGAACAGTTGAGGAGGAATCGAGCTCTTTAGGAATGAGTTGGAGGCAGCTCAAACGCGTTGCAGAACTTCGAACACGATGGCGCGCAGGCGTGGTTGACGCCCTATGCCCCCCGAGGGGTTAAAGGATCTAAGTAAAATAAGTAAGTATATGTCTGCATATATAAGAAATTAACCTTTCAAGAATACATAAGGAGAACTTTGCATAAAATAAGTATTGCCACTAGGATGCTATATCCTTTTATAAACAGAAATTCCTCAATATAATTATCCGATAAAAAAAAATAACCATACATAAAGTAATGTTTCAAGCACTCTTATTATACGGCTTTCAAGTGTGTGGTAGTTGTGCTAGGTGTCATGTCAAAAAACGACAAATACAACAAAATAAACAATGACAATGATGCTGAATCTTCCTTGGCATCACTCCACTTCCGATCTGCATAGTATAGTTAATGTTGAAATGATCTCCGATAGACTACAAAAACTTATCAACACATTTCTGATCTGACCTACCTACTAACCCTCTAGTAAACGAATTAAATGTCAGTTACCACAGATTGGAATAACTTTGTAAAAATTCCACATGCTTTTGCATGCCTATAGGTATATTTTTAAAAGTCCTTTATTTGATATACAGGGTGTCCCACTTAAGCAGTATAATCCTTTAAGAGGAGATACTTAAAGCTGCGCCAAACAAAAAATTGTATGGCAGGCGGGGGGGTCTATTCTCAATCTAAATCTAATCTAATCTAAAATCTATTATAGGTACAAAAATAGTTTCATACAATTTTGAAAGGCAATTAAGTAGCGCATACACATTTGGAACACATTGGGTACAGCTGTGCAGCTATAAAAAAGTTATGGCTCCTTAAACTCGAAAAAATTAAAATTTGTTGTTCCATTTTTTTTACTTAAAATGCATTTTTCTCAATATGTTTACTTAATATTTTTTTTATGAAATTTGTATCCCTAAAAAATTTCCTTAAAATTATGTTAAGCAACTTTTTTACGTACGATCAACAGAAGTTGTAGTAAAAGCCATTTTTCATCAGACAAAAATTAAGTGAGAATAATAAACTAACGTACCTATGAGCAATGCAGATAACAGTAAATTGTCGAATAGGAAAAAAAACCGTAACAAAGAATTATCACAGATTTGCAAATGTACCGTAATTTTGTTTCAACTGATTTACAATTTGCAATTTACAATGCCTTACATTTTGCTCTGTAAGGTAACAGCCGACCCCCACAAAATGTATTCGAAACGTGAATACGCGGAAATAGTGTTTATAGACGTGTTCTGCAATGGAAACGCTTCATTGGCAAGATTGGAGTACCAACGATGGTACCCAAATCGTAGAACACCATGTAGTCGGATGTTCGCTGATGCGTATCAGCGCCTTGTTGATACTGGGTCAGCTGCACCAAATAAAAGGGAACGACATTCAGACGCAGCGGCGGCAGAAGCTGAGAGTGGGATTTTGCGTGCTGTGGAACCAGGATTCACAGAACTCTACAGAGTAATAGATTACACCCTTTTCATTTAACACCAGTACAGGATTTACTACCAGGAGATGCGCAAAGAAGAGTGGAATTTTGCCAATGGCTACTGCGCAAACAAGCAGAAAACGGGCACTTCCTCAATAACATTGTGTGGACTGACGAAGCGCAATTCACAAGAGATGGGGTAAAAAACCACCATAATTTGCACCATTGGTCAGACTCCAATCCCCATTTAATACGCACAACATCCTTTCACAGGTAAGAATTTAATTATCGTGAACAACTTCTTCAAAATGTATTTTTTATTTTAAAGGAGGCTTAGCGTAAATGTTTGGGCTGGATTAATAGGAAACACTCTAGTAGGCCCGCACGTTCTTCCACGTTCTTCCCTAGTAAAGGAGATTAATCGAACTCTTTCAGACAAAACGAAATAAAATTATGTTGCAAGACCTTGCAATAACCTTGCTCTTCAGTGTGTCGTAGAAACACAAAAGCAAACTTCTGTCATGCAAAAACCATTTTCTGTTAAAGAACAATATCTATGTACATACAACAAACTGATGGTATGGTATGATTCAATAGCGATCGTGTCATTTTCATGGCCTGTGTGTATCTGACAAATCGTGCTACTCCACTCACATCCGTTTGAGCATGGTATGCACACAAGATCGATCGAACTGGGATCCACGAGTAAATCCCAGTCGATTGAAAATTGGCCATTTTTTTTTGTACTGGATGCGATATCGATGTAACTTTATTGTCTGTGATTATACTGCTTAACTGAGACACCCTGTATATGTACATATATTCACTTATTAATTCTGTTTATTTGTATATTTATCAATTTATTCAGATTATTTATTAATCTTTTTGTTAATTTATTTATCTATTAATTCATTTTGCTTCTATTTTAGTTAACTTTTTAATTTATTTTATTGTCAATATGTTTATTGTGTTATATGCCAATATATTTATCTTGTTGTTCATTTCATATTTATGTATTTTTTTACTTGGTTGTAAGACTATTTATTCATTACTTTATTTTTTGTTTGTTTACTTACTTTTCCATATATTTATCTTTTAATTTATTCATTTGTTTATTTATTGATTCATTTATTTATTCGTTTGTTAGTTTATTTATTTGTTAATTTATTTATTCGCTTATTTATTCATTTGTTAATTATTTATTTGTTTATTTATTTATTTGTTAATTTTGTTAATTTAATCATTTATTTTTTATTCTAATTCATTCATTTACTTTATACTTATTTATTCTTTAGTTTATTAACTTAATTTAATTTAATTTAGCAACAAACTTTAATATATTATATTTGCATTAAGTAGTTATTTGCTTCAAACTTATTATTGCCTTAATGATGCAACTTATTCATTTTATTTACTTATTTTTTTTTTCTTTTTCTTTTTTCAATCAAATGAAGGTTTTTCTCGTTGTTTCCCCTCGAATAATAAATCGTAAGAAAATTGCAAATAATTGAAATTTTTTTTCAGTTGATAGATATACATAAATGTATATCATATCTCTGTATGTAGATTGTGTGGTGGCAAACCTTTGTAACTTTGAACAGCCTCTCGAAACGCTGTTGCCACTTCAACCGCTATCCCATAAAAGAATGCTCCATCTAGGGTCCCCCTTCCTTAAAGACCTCGGCGTCATATGTAAAGAAACGGTGGCACAGAGTCCTTCAGATGTTCAGTGTCCAACCCCATTAGCGCCTCCTCCGGGGTTCTTCAAGGAAGGCATCTTGTACCAGTACAAGATCAGGAATGGGCTATAAGCTTAGCTTTAAGTTATAAGTTAAGAAAAGCTCGTGTTAACTTAAATAAATAAATAAATGAAACTTTCAACTTTATGAATACGGAGCTCAGCGTATACGAAACGTATCTCGATCGTTTTTCTACATTAAACAGTTGTATATTAGTTAGTTAGTTAGTTCAATAGACTTTTATTTCACAAAAAAATCGTATAATAATAGTATATATTCGTATAAATGTATATTATCTTTAATAATGTTGAACAGTTCTCCAGTGCTCCTTTTCTATTTCTAGATTAAATTTTCTCTCGGTGACGATCCTATAAGCTGTTGCATTTATTTACAATTAAGGCCTGGCGCAGAGATGAAAATTGCTTTATTTTTAATACCCCGATTCCAAATCTAATTTTTGGTTCAATGTGGAAAACAAAACTTGCTTATTGCCTTTAGGACCTAAAAATTCCCTTGCAGACTTCTGACACAGTAATAAATGCTGAAATTAAACTGTTTTATAGAAATAATAATTCGTAGTACCTATTGAAATTGCTTTCCATTTGTAAAGCAATACTGATTTAAGAATTCCGAACATACATATCGCTTTTTAAATATAATACAAATCCTAATTCACGATAAGGCCAGATACTCGTATGCTTACGATAGAATAATTTCAATGACTTCATCTGGATGCTGAACGTAACGTCTATGAGCAACGTTACTTAACCACACACTTCTTGCTTGCAACGTGCTGCACACTCGTCCCATAAACACAAAAGAACTTTGAACTATAAGTGCACAATGTAATGCTTGCTCGAAAAACCTTCGAAAAGAACAAAACTACGGCATTTCTACATAAATAATACACAAGGTCCGATGAGAGACGAAGTGGCGATCTGGCATCGGTCCCGGGACCCGACATGTGTGTTCACATGGCTCGTTGAGTGTAGATGAGTGCAGAGGATGGTGTGGGTTGATGCTTTAGATTGCTAACAAAAAGTAATTCCTTAAACATAACCAGTTCGCTAGTGTGGGAGTTCAATTGCACTTGCAGCTGGAATAACAACACCATCATGAGCAGCGCAAAATCCCCCTCTATGCATAATTTTTCGCCTTGTTGCGGCAGCATACCGGGATATACCACGTCGTCTGTGTATCTCTGTCGCATGTGTTATGAACTCTTTTCCAAGCATCGCCTCCACTAAAGCCCGCCATCAAGAATTTTCTTATCGGGGAAATTATGCTAATTTGCCATCATGGAACTGCTCGGGATGACTATATGTATGTAGCTATGCTGCTTGCGACAGAGAGGTCAGACGTAACATCACAGATGAAGGGAATGGATTGAAATTACATGATTCAGTAGATAATTTAACCTTTACTAGTGTCCCGAACGTTCATGTGGTTTATGGGGCCATCAGGCGGAGTCGCCGCAACAGCAGCACCAGTACAGCAGCCTTTGGTTGCATGGTCCTCCTTTTCGAGGGTCTTTTGCTAGAGGTTTTTATGCATGGGTATACGTTATACAAATAGTGCGAGCAATTAAAGTTTTTATATCAAATCCCGCGCGCCGTCGTTCCCTCTAGCTCTTTATGCTTCGGACGTACGTAGCACTGTGCAATTTTACCCCTTTTTCTAGTAGTCGCGAATTCCTTGCTTGACTAGACCGACATGGTCGCAGATTGTGGATAATAGGGCTTTTGAGAGAAAAAAACCAAAAGGACCAACCACTTTAGTGCTGTGATAACGATGAAATAGGATGGGTCGCCTCGATATATTTTATGATCCGCAGGAAGATGCTAATTTGCGACGATAACATCGAATGGAGCGAATACCATAGGAGGTATGGTGATCCATGAGCTTGCCCGCATATCGCACAAGGGGGATTTTGTTAATATTCGAGAGTGGAGTTTACGAGATAAGATAATGGATAATTGAAAGTAAATTTATCGCTGACATTCATTAAAAAAAAAACGTGAAATACACTTAGCCTCTCTCGTTAACTGACGCAATGAGGTTGAAACCCAATATCAATGGAAATTCTAGGTACTCAAGGTACGGCAACTGGAAAGATGCACAATAAATTGTTTTATGTTTGGAAAAACTTAGTATAATTAGGAAAAGATGTAGTATGTTGCACGGTAGCTTTGCTACGTATGTATGTAGTAAAAGTGGCAACGCTGGACCGTAGTAAACCACTATCTTGCGGTTACCGACAAATTGTAAAAAAAAAACGAAAAAGAAAGTACAGCCGAAGCAACAACGTCCAAAGAAGGTGGTTAATTTTGCGACTCGCTTGAAATTGTGCTTTGTCGGCAACTAAATTTACTCATAAATCCATGAGTGGAGTAACCGCCTGCGTTTCGATGACGGTGCGAAAGATTCCTAGCAAAAGTAATAACATTCATCTTAAGAAAACGAAGAATTTTAATCAACACCAATCAATTGAAGCGGAGTGTACCTTTAGTCCTTCGCACACATACTAATAACAATTCCCAAAACCATTAAACATATAAACGTCAAGCACACTGTCACCTACTTGATAACGTCTGTGGAAATTTGAGAACGGTGATATTCAATGCTGTAATAACATCCATGTGAAATATTCAACAGCGATTTCCTTAATTCTTAAGGAAGCTTAAGATGTACTTCAAGTAGCCCTTAGTAAAGTCGTGCACATTCCCCTATAGGACTAGTTGATCTAGTCATTTTCCTAGCGCACCATTTGCTTGCATTCATATGAAATTTAAACTTAAATTTGTTTAGTAATCTCCCTTTGCATTTGCTTGTGGAATCAACTTGTGAATGCATTAGCATATACCCAGATGGAATAGAAGGGTTGTTGGGATTTCAAAAGAGGAAGGGTTCTAAACCAGAGTTTTCACTTCGTCTGCTTTTTTGTAATGAGAATTGGCATTGCATGCATTCCCTAGTATTGCCACATGTAGACACACGCGGCATTGACAAACAAGAGGGAGCTTCTCATTTAGCTTGGGAATATTTACTTTTCTCTTCGCAGGATAATTATCTTTTATGGAAACATCCCTTTCTGTTTCTCCGAAATGTGTGATTAAGATTTGCATGTAACTGTTGAGATTAGAGCGAATTATCAAAATTACTGGGAAGTACACGTACAAAGGATCTCATTTTAATTGCGTTGCTCATTTGACTTTACCGGTGTTTTCATTTAGAGTTCAGAGGAGAATGATCTTCTTTTTCTTGGAAATGGAAATAGGATAAGGAACGTGTTTACCGCTTGTCATTTTATATATGATACATATGTTATGTACATATCTCGAATAAATTTAAGATACATATTGTTGAAAGGGTGAGAGAAGATTTTTATGAATTTCATTCGGTCCATTGGATTTACTGTCAGTAATGTCTAAGTAGTGGTAAAGTGATATCTGCTTCACGTAGTTGCACTACATCAGCACTAGAATTTAAGATGCATCTGAGACTCAACGTCAGGCAAAATAAAAAAAAAAATACAAATATTTGGCGCAACAGCTCTTTAAAGTGCCAGGGCCTAGCTTCTCGCAACCACTTATGTTGTGTGCGTTATATTTTTCACACGAATGGAAGGAACCTTCAGTTTAATGCCAAATCCGAACGGCGATTTGAGAAGCTTTTTCATGACAACAATACTCTCGGATGTTTGTCAGACGCTCGCGAGTGGCGGGACCGTGAAAAAACTTCCTGGTGTTGGTGTTTTCTGGGATTCGAACTTGGAACCTCACGCGCAGTGGTCCGACACACTAACCACTTACGCCACGATGCCCACAAGGTAATCAGAATAATATTATACAAGCCATAAAGAGAGCCATTTTCCATTGGTCCAAACCATCAATATACTGCCACTTTACTGGTTTATACAAAAAGATGTAAAGATTCCCACCTCTCGCGAACGTCTGATAAACATCCTAGAATATTGTTATCTCGAGAAAGCTTCTCAGAACAAATTGCCCTTCGGATACGGCACTTAACTGAAGATTCCTACCATTCGTGTGAAAAATATAACGCACACAACATGAGTGGTTGCGAGAAGCTAGGCCCTGGCACTTAAGGAGCTGTTGCGTCAAACATATTTTTTTTTTATTACCTTGTTCTTTGCCGTAATTAGAGGTTGTTGATTGCTAATGAAAGCACTACCCCAATAAAGAATACCATCTCCATCCATTCTAAATGAGTGCATAGTAGATGGAAATTAATAGATTAGATAGAACCAATTTGCATAGATAAGAAATCTTGTTCGTACCAATGTACACAACTTTTTTATTATTTCGTAAAAGCGATTTATAATAAAATTTACAATCCAGAAAAACACCAAGCTACCTGAATTCATTGACAAGTTCTAACCCTAAATAAGCATCGCTACAATTGACATGATGACAATTAATGAAAACGAACACCGTCGCCAAATCCCAGTTTGATTTGCTACTATGATCCATTTGGGCGTGGCAAAATCGCATCATCACCTCCCCGTGGTGCCCGCTGGATAGCTATCTGATAGTGAACCAACGATGAGCGTATGCTGAGTCTGATGATATATGTGTAGCTGAACACTCAGCCCTGCGTAAGAACATCTGGGTGAACTTCAGCGCACATATGTCTAACAGGATGAGGCATCTCTTGTTGACCTGATCGGCTGAAATATGCGTCTCAGAAGTCTAACAAGAGCTCCTCACAAGGAGGACGTGCGGCGGATCAATTCCCTCCATGGAATCAACGGTGACGTCTACAGACCAGCGGATACCTTACCGGAGCTAAAAAAACATGAATAAATATTTGGCGCAACAGCTCATTAAGTGCCAGGGCCTAGCTTCTCGCAACCACTCATGTTGTGTGCGTTATATTTTTCGTACGAATGGAAGGGACCTACAGTTTAGTGCCGTATCCGAACGGCGATTTGAGAAGCTTTTTCGAGACAACAATACTCTCGGATGTTTGTCAGACGCTCGCGAGAGGTGGGACCGTGAAAAAACTTTTTGGTGTTTTGTAGGATTCGAACTTGGAACCTCACGCGTAGTGATCCGACACACTAACCACTTACGCCACGGCGCCCACTGGAGCTACTTCGACCGGAGCTACTTCGACATATTTGAAGCTGAGGTCTGTAAGGATTTTCAGTACCACGTCAGGGTATTGAAAAAGAGATGGTGGCGGATGAACCCTTAATGGGCCAACGGCAGCGCTCATATACCCGAAACAGGTTACTGACATCGGTGTATTCGGCCCCTCATCCTAGGGGTTACAGAAAAAAAGATCTGGTCCTCCAGGTTGGGGGTTGTACCGTTGGGTTCACTTCCCTACCAGGTAAAAAACCTTCGGTTACGAAGCAACCAACAGCCTCAGATACGGATGATTTTACTGTTAACGACCCAAACAAACGTAAAAAGGACAACGATCTTCGTGTCTGCACGTGGAATGTTAGGTCCCTGTACAAACCACGTGCAGCCAAACAACTTGCGGAGTCCCTAGAGTGTCTCAAAGCAGACATTACCGCCATCCAAGAAGTGCGATGGGATGGGCTGGGCAAAAGGAGTATGAAAAACTGCGACATCTACTACGGCGATTGCTACAGACAAAAAGGACAGCGTCTATTCGGGTGCGGATTTGTCATTGGAGGCAGACTTAGGCAAGAAGTCTTGAGTTTCCGGCATGTGAACGAGCGCCTCATGACTATCCGTATCAAGGCTAAATTTGCCAACATTAGCCTTATATGCGTTCACGCCCCTCATGAGGAGAAGGACGACGCGACAAAGGATGACTTCTACCAGCTCTTGGAAAAGACGTATGAGCAATGCCCTAGCCACGACGTTAAAATTATCCTAGGCGACTTTAACGCAAAGCTAGGAAGAGAGGAAGACTTTAGTAGCGTGATCGGAAAGCACAGACTGCACGACATCACATCCGGCAAAGGACTCAGGCTAATCGACTTTGCGGCGGGGCGAAACTTTGTCGTAGCTAGTACGCGGTTCCCTCGTCTCGACATTCACAAAGGAACATGGCTCTCCTTTGATCGAAAAACTGTCAACCAAATCGATCACATTGCGATCGACGCAAGGCACTCTTCCAGTATTCTGGGTGTCCGGACTTTCCGAGGAGCCAACGTGGACTCGGATCACTACCTAGTTGTAGCCAAGGTACGGATGCGGATATCCACAACGGAGCGAAATCAACGAAATACTGTGAGGAAATTTGACGTCGAAAAGCTACAATCACAAGAGACCGCCAGAACCTTTACCGACCGTGTTTCTTCTAATCTCAATCTAAGTCCTATGCCACCAGCAGCAAATGCGGAAGACCAATGGCAGTGTTGCCAACAAGCCATCAGAGATGACGCCTCTGATGTATTGGGCTTCTCTCGCCCACCACAACGAAACCCCTGGTTTTATAAGGAATGGCGGCAAGCACATGCAGCTAAACAAGAGGCGTAAAAAGCGGCGCTGCATAGAAGGACTAGAGCTGCTTACGAGCTCTACGTGCGTAGGAGAAAAGAGGAACATCGACTTCTCAGAAAGAAAAAAGGAGCATGAGAAGCGCTCGATCGAGGAGATTGAGCGACTTTATTGCAGGAATAATGTTCGAAAATTTTACCAAAAGGTAAAAAGAACATGCCAGGGTTTCAAAGCCATAACAGAAGCCTGCAGGGACGAAAATGGTAATAAAGTAGTAGAATCGCAGTCGGTGCTGAGGATATGGAAGGAACACTCCTGTAGGCTGTTAAACGGCGATGATGATCAATATTCCGCTGTCAGGCAGAATGAGCCATTCAACAGTGACGATGGCAGTCAAGATTCCCGTCAACCCGATCAGAATGAAGTGAGGCGATATCTAAACTCAACGCCTTGCTGCTCTAAACGCCTTGCCGCTGAACTTTTCAAGGCAGGAGGAGATGAGTTGGTAAGGAGCATGCACCAGCTCGTCTGTAAAATCTGGTCGGACGAAAGTATGCCCGATGAATGGAACCTCAGCATCGTTTGCCCGGTCCTGAAGAAAGGAGACCCTCTGAACTGCACCAATTACAGAGGTATAAGTCTCCTCAATATCGCATATAAGACCCTGTCTGCCGTATTATGTGAACGCCTTAAACTGATCGTCAACAACCTGATAAGTCCTTATCAGTGCGGTTTCAGACCTGGAAAGTCCACCATTGACCAAATATTCACACTACGGCAGATCTTGGAAAAACCCATGAATATAAAATCGATACGCACCACCTCTTCATCGATTTCGAAGTTGCCTATGATAGTGTGTATAGAGACGAGGTATACAGAGCCATGTCTAGTCTTGGCATCCCTGCCAAGCTCGTCCGTTTGTGCAGAATGACAATGGAGAACTCTCGTTGCTCCATCAAAGTCGGTAAGAACATCACCGAACCATTCGATGTCAGGAAAAGTCTTCGACAAGGTGACGCGCTATCGTGCGATCTATTTAACATAGTACTTGAAAGAATTGTACGAAACTCACAAGCCAACACCGGAGGTACAATCTTTAACAAGTCTGTACAACTACTCACTTAAGCCGATGACATTGACATAATCGAAAGAATTCAGCGGACCGTCAATGGGGCATTTACGAGTATTGAGATCGAGGAAGTAAAGATGGGTTTAGCGGTCAATAAAAGCAAAACAAAATATATGCTGTCTACAAAAAAAGACACCCAACATCGGCGTCCTGGACAGACCGCCACAATAGGCAAATGTAATTTTGAGCTAGTAAAGGATTTTGTCTACATAGGCTCTATGGTAAACTCTGCAAATAACATCAGTATGAAGATCACATAAAGAATTACTCTTGCCAATCGTTGTTTCTATGGGCTAAAACGGCAATTGAGTAGCAAAGCCCTATCTCGAACTACTACGCTGACTCTAATTATCCCAGTCCTGCTGTATGGCGCAGAGGCATGGGCTTTGACAAAACCGGATGAGGATGTCCTTGGTTATTTCGACAAAAAAGTTCTTCGAGCGATCTTTGGCCCCGTCTGCATAGACATATGTATTTGTTATTTTATGTCCTCTACTTGTATGGTGCAAGCAGCATATGAAAAAGCAAGATTATCAGCGAAAGCAACAACATTTTCATGTAAAGCAACTAGAAAATAGAATTAATGTACACTATAAAAAGTATAAGAACAGATCCTTCCTAAAAATATATTTATTTATCGAAAAAGGGTTATCCTAAAGCTCGTTGCCTGGCCCTAGCTAGTGCCGGGCAGGCGCATAAAAAGTGGATAAGGGATTCTTTCTCAGTAGCGATATTCCAACTGTGACAATGTGTGTTGTTTGACCGCATGGTCTTCTATAGGCCAGTGACCAGTGGTGGGGGTGCGTTTTAAACTACACAAAAAATTCGTGGCAGTCATCTTGCAGGAGACTCCTGTTCCCAACGAAAGTAATTAAATCTATCCCTAATAACTGTATATGATAGTAAAGATTCCCCATAAATGGAATCAAGCTCATCCTTTAATTGTCTTTGTAAAGAATTTTGTTACCGTACTGTATTCAATCTTATGAATTTTTAAAGCTTTCGAAGCACTGCACTTATTCAAAGTACTACTGACGAGTAACTAGTTGACATGGACTAATAAATTATTCACCATTTTTGATAAAATACTTCAAGGAATAATGAAAAAGAAATTTTTTTGAAGTACATACTTTGACCTTACTACGTATGTAAAGTACATGTTATCGGAACTTGCAATAGCTTTGGGCTAGAATGTTGAAAAGACAGATAAATGACACCGTTAGTGCTAACATATATACATAACATATTACCGTCTACAATTTATACCTACATAATAAATATACATATAACAGATACCTGCTAATGATTTTCGCCTGAAATTCTCTCTTATCTAATATCCCATTCACGAAAGTCATGCTGATTGGGAAAATTCCAGTCCCCACAACATGGCAATGCGTAAAATTCTAATTAAAACTGAAAGAATATTTATTCGAAAACATCAACTGTTTGGTTTTCCACAAAATTGCGTTATGCCCTATCAAGTGATAAAATTAAAAAAAAACAAAAACACGCACAAAGTAGTCCACTTGGCACGACACTGACATCGCTGATTCCGACAAAATAAATAGCGCAGCGCACTGTCATTTCTCGTTACCACCCTACAGGATATCACATATCCCTGAATTCCCTCACATATCCCTAAATTGATATTTTAATCAACTCCTCCTCTCACACAAAAAAAAAATAAAATAAAATAAGCAACAACAAAAAAATAAACCTTCAGTCATATCACTCTATCTACGGACGTTTATTGTTCCCCACTCGGTAAAAGCTGCGTATGCAAGTAAGCAATCATATTGCCACCACTACTGTAACGATTTATTAAGGCCATAATAGATATTCAATTTATTTTGTGGAAAAATCGCCAGCACATTCCCGGAACTGCAGACCCGGTTGGTTGGCAGTTGTTTCCCGAAATGATTTGGTCGTCCAAAAAACCGACTGCCACACAACAACATGGGACTTATTTATTTATGGACACACATCCCTTTAACATTTAATAATAAAAACAACCACATAAAGCGATTATCATTTTAATACATCAGATGTGCCAGAGTGTGTCATATCAAAATGATAAATAGGCGGCAACCCGCACCCTTTGCCTTGGTGCGAGATACGTACAATCTTCGCGCTGACTGCCTGCCCCCAGTTAGCCTTATGTACACGCGTGCCTGCGTTGCAGTCAAATGGAAAACGCAAGCGACACATGCTAAGCCGGGATGATGATGTTTTTTTTGAGATGTTTTCTGTTGTTACTTGGTATGTATATAACTTGTTTTTATAACATGCGCATATGTACATGTACCTATTTATATGCTATGGGCTGACATAAGGCGGGTAAGTGAAGTGGATGTGTCATCGGATTTGCTGTTCGTTTGTAAGCTGTTTGTCCCGACGTCAAAAAGGATTCGGATAATTTATTCATGTAATCAACCCAGCGACATTACGATTTGACGTTTCAAGAGATCCGTCCCTCAAAGTATTGGCAGAATCATGCCTGCATGTATTTTATTTGTCGGAACAAGAAGGAGTTCAACTTAACTTAATGGGAGTGCTGCCCAGATAAGTTAAGGAAAAGTTGAATGAAAGTTGGTGCCAACCGGTAAACAGTCAAGCCAGCGGATACCTTAAATGAGTTAACTCGATTTAGAACATAGATGAACATAGCTTATTCAAACTATGTCAGACTGAAGGATAGCGATACCGGCGCGGCGGACAAACCCTAATGGACCATAGGCGCTCCCATATCTCTAAAGTGGGTTACTGCCTTCTGTTTATCCGACCTCTGCCATATTTATAATGTGTGTCCGGTCATATAATCAAAATATGGAAGCAAGCGTATTCCGCCACTGGATCGCCAAAGGTGAAGTCCTTTGACGTCTTTCACAGACCTCCGCGGTGTACACACGTGTTTCGATTTCTTCTTAAATTCTCTTTAACAAAAGAATGAGACAGTATATTAATAAGTGGCGAGTTAACCTAGTGCAAGTGAAAGTGGCAAGTTAAACCAGGGACACTGGTTGAAGTCCCGGACAGGGCAAACGTTCCCTTTTTTACTTAAAATTTTAAACAGACTATTAACAGCGAAAGTGAGTGCAGTGATCAGGCAATGGAGTCTGATGTGCGGTTCGCTCTCCCAGTTACGGGACCAGCGAACCACACAACATCTGCCGATGACGAAGTTGAGTCTTCGGACCATCTGGCTGTAGTGCCGGTAGCTTCAGCCAAAAGCTGCCGGTAGTAGTGAAGGAAGGGGCACCAACGAAATCAGCAGCAGAAGCGGCAGCAGAGAAAAAACGCCGGCTAGTTAAAATACTTCTCCGACGGTAGCGAACGCCACTACCTGAGGGGCGGCAATAACTTTGGTCAATTGGCGACCTCCGAATCAAAGGATGACAGGAAAAAGCTGGAAACCCTGAACAGCAGCATTAGGCAACTCCGCCAGAAGGGCAATGCCATCAAGGCCAAACAAATGGCCAGAAGGGAGAACCAACAACAGCAACCAGCACAGATCCAGCCACAAGAAAATAAACAGCCGCAAGAATATCAGCACAAAAACAACCGCTAAAGCACCAACCCAGGCCAAAGTGAAGTAGCAGCAACAGAAATAACAGCTTCAAAAGCAGCCGCAACAAGAACAACAACGGAAAACGTAGCTACCGCAACAGCTGCAAAAATTACAGCAGCCACAACAGCAGCAGCAACATCAGCAGCAGCAGCAACAACAGCCTCAGCAGAAGGCGAAACAGAGGGTGGCACCAATCAACACCTTTAAGATGGAGCATAAGGAAACCACTGAACTATATAAGTCAGCCATAAGTAGTAATTTCTATATCAAAAGGCTTAGCGTAGATGGGCGTGCAATCCACTACAATACAGTGGAGTAAATAAAATGACAGACTTATTGAGGCAATCGACGACGGAGTTCTTCTTCTTCACCCCGAAGGAGGAAAAGCTGCAAACCATGCTGCTGAAGCAGATGGAACCGTCCACCGAGCCGGAGGGGCTCTTAAAGCTACTCAAAGAGAAAGTGTGTGAGGATCTCATTTTTGTAGGTGTCAAGCCATTCATCACAGGTAAGGCCAAAAGGGAAAAGCGGAAGTTACTATTCAGGTGTCACCCAACAGGAAACTGTATGGTCCTAGACTACCAGGTTGTCACCTGGGAAAAAGTAAAGAGGGACGAATGCATGTTACAATGCATTCAATGCCGCGTCGAACTGTGGCAGAAGGAAAGAAGAAGAAAGCAGAAGAATGCGCTCAAGAATGCGCTCTAGGTAGGGAGGGCGCGGCTGAAAAAAGTCAGCTCACATGCGCATTATGTAGGAACACGTGGCACACCGCACACTATCAGGGTTGCCCTAAGTTCCAGTACATTAAAAAACTAAATCTGACTCGTCAGCAGAAGGTGGAGGTCAAGCGTCCATCCGTTTCAAATATTCTTCCACAATCCATTACTCCCAAAGTACCTACACCCAAATGGCGCCAGGCCGAGGAAATACGGAACAGTCGCAGCCGAAGGTTGTTCCGCAGCCCCCAAATCCGAGAGCACCGGAGGCTGAACCTGATGTGATGGCTATCTTGGTCTCTATCCAGGGGCAGATGGGCCAACTTCAGAGACAAATTCAAGGGCAGGCGACGCGGGTGGACTTCTGCTGGGCTTAACGCACCTCCAATCGTAATGAGTACGAACATGGCGGAGCAACCCTTAAAGAACATAGCGCTGAATGTGAATTCACTGATTAGCATCGAACGAAGAGCCATACTTTTCAAGTTGCTTGGAGACCAATCTCCTGATGTGCATTTGATTAGCGAAACTAAGCTATTCCAGAAAGACAATTTGAGGCACAATAGTTATAGTATTATAAAAAGAGACCGAACTAACTCTGTAAGAGAAGGAGGTGTGGCGATCTTCATTAGAAAAGAGTTGCGTCATAAAGTAGTGTACAGCGGTGAAATACGTAGGTTCCAGGAGCTGGAAGCATGTATCATGTACATCCCCCTCCGTAGTGGAAAAAGAATCTATATGATCGCGGTCTATGCTCCTGAAGCTTCTCAAACCACTTGTTTTACTTCGGAGCTCTAGACACTTTTTCATATACTAATGCTGGAATCGAATATAGCAGTCGCAGTAAGTATTGTATGAAGTTGTTCACACGAAGCTTATGCAGGAAAATCTCGTATTCGCGAAATTTATTTTCCCGTTCTTGTCACTACGATTCGAGAAATCTCGCATTCATTCTATCGAATACATGACCCAGTGGCGCTTATGTTTATATTGTGTCGTTCACACGAATAAAGTTGTTTTCTTGAATTCGTTTAGAAGTCGGTACCTTGGTAGTTGTGCGCCAGTTTTGTAGAGTAGAGAAAAACTCGAATGGAAAAAGGTATCGTGTGAAATGGTGTCTCGTATTCGGTAAAACCCGTTTACGTAAAATACGGAATCGAATTAGCATCGTGTGAACCAGGCCTAACTCTTCGTTGTATTTTCCTTACAGTCGGAGAAAGCGAAAGTACGCTTCTTCCTTTCTAAAGAATCTCCAACGACCCAAGGTTTTTTATTAGTTTGTTTTCGATAAGTATTAGCAACCCGACTTTGGATCGGAATCAACGATTAATTTATTTCTTCCAGACTGTCCATACATAGCTCATACTCTGTTCACATAGACGAAAGTTGAGATTGTTTCTGTATATGATCGCTATCTTCTCTTTCGAAATGAGTTGCGGAAGAAGTTTCAAATCTTGCGTGTGATCCGTCTCGGTTCTATCTACCCCTATCCTAACAGTCATAGGGAAATGGTCAGAGTATGGAAGAGCCTTAACTTCGAAGTCCGTTTTAAAGAAGCGCCAGTTTCCCAAGGCGAAACGATTATCACTCTAATGTAGCGTAGTAATTCAAATGACGTTAGATTGTTCAGAAATTCCAGCTATTCACATGTTCAAGCATGGTTTTCCGTGTACGCAGACATTTGCATTGTGAATTACTGAGGTGTGTATGTTTATTTTACTGCAGAATCTGAAATGTATGGTCAATTCCTTTGTAGTTACAAAAAAAAAGTTTTCCGCTAATTATGTAGCGTATTACCCGCCTGGGTGTACGCGTCACGACAATAGAATATTATATGACCATAACAACCAACGTGTTAGTGACAAGCGTTAGGAGAAGCAATTTATATTGACATTCACTTCTGCTTAAGTTAAAGCTGGAAATAATCAACATATACCTGCTGAAATGTATACATACTACACACTACCTACACTAATTAAATTATGGACGAGAAACTCCCTACAATGCCTATGCCATTTAATTTAATCCTAGATTATAGTCTGCATTCTTTTGCATTGGTATTTGTAGGTACTTTGAGCAAGAATATATCCCCCTCTTTAAATCACAGTACCACGGACAAGGACAGCATCATATCCTTTAAGGAACAGTATTCCATCGTGGGGCTAAGGAAGAATTTATCAAACTCGCACTAATATAGCTCACGCACGATATCCTTTCGACCATTTTTAAATAATCAAATCACGTCCTGAATCTCATTCACTTGAGGTGAAGACGACGACAACGAGGATGACGACAGTGAGCTAGAAGCATTCATTCAATCGTTGTCTACGACTATATGCATGACACCCTTCAGCTTGCCTTTCTCTTTGCAAATGAATATACAAGCTATATACTTTCGAATCAAGGAGTGTTATGAAGCGCAACAAGATTCTAGTTGCAGTAGTAAAGGATAGCGCTGATGCGGGGTTATACCGGCTTCCAATGTCCCTTAGGAATGCTTTAGGAGTGCACCGATCCACCATCTACCAAGACTTTTGCATTGAAATGATGACTGGGGCACAGATAAGTTCAGTGGTATGGGAAGCATCAGAAGTAAATTAAGAAGTTTTTTTTTTTCATACACTACACACACATTCACTCTTTCAAGATGTATGCACGTACCTAACTTCCTCTAACAGCGTGATTCACCCCTTAGCCGATTTCACGGATAGGTTGTCCTTGGGGGCCGTATAAGAAGTGAAGCGTGCAAAGTCGACAGGACCTAAAGAGCTCTTCTAAGTCGGTTTTTTCCTAGTCTTGTACTTTAAAAGCAATGAAGCTGCAAAATGTTAAATGCACTTTAATACTTTGTATACCTATGTATACATTCCAAAGGATTAAATTAATGGCTTTCTGATGTGTCCAGTAGAAGAAATATCCTTCCTCGTGCGCTTTCATATTTAGTGTACTGTTTATGACATGCAGAAAATAGATTTTTAAAGTAATGAGAATGTTGTAATAGAATGTTGCTGTCCCATGGATAATTTATAATACTTGCCCTAAATTTGAAAACTGAAGTTTTGACATTATTGAAAAGACAGTAAACAGTTTACATACAGACAGTTTGGTTTACATACTCGTATGTACATAATTGTTAGAAATATAGGTTCACATGTAAGCATACACATTTTCTTACAACTTCAAAAAGAGCATGCTCCCTGCGGTTTCTTGATATGTTAAAGTTTCTTAATATGAACTTTAACAAAAGGCTTCAAAATCCGAAAAAAACGAAGTAAACCATTCTTAGGTTTGATAGAATAGCTTATACATACATATACACATTGTTAATAGTACGCTAATCCTTCATGAGAGTCGCAGGGTAAGATGCTCAGGTGGACTCTCTATTCTTCTTCATCCTCCGCCACTGATTCCAACTCATCAGGAGGAATCACCAGACGGCTCCAGGAGAGATGTCGGACTTGATCCAACCATCTACTTCTAGGCCTACCGAGGGGTCGCCTACTTGATGGCATGGCAATCATGTCACGTCTTGGCAGTCGGTTTGGGAGCATACGCATTACGTACCAAACCATCGAAGCATAGATCGTTCCGATCGGAGAACTAGCTGCTCAACATTGAGCACCTCGCGTACTCTGGTGCTGCGCATTCGATCCCTACGAGTTATTTCAGCAACACCGCGAAGGAATTTCATTTCGGCAGCTTGTATTCGAGATCTTATTCTTTCGGTCATTACCCAAATTTCATGACCATAGGTGATAGTTTGAATATACACTGAGTTAAAAACCGATAGTTTAGCTTGATTACTATTTGACCTTCCTTATAACTAATTGACCAAGCTCTCTCAAAATTGATCCAGCCTAACCAATTCTACAGCATAACTCGGCATTGCTTATTCCATCACTTGTGAATAAGACCCCGAGGTACTTAAACTTATCGACCTGCTTCAGTGAGACTCCACTAACATGCAGAGTGCACTGACTAGGCGTTCTGGAAACGACCAGATTTTTTCACGTTTAACTTATTCCAGCATCATCACAAATGGCTACACACCTTTTGAGTGTGTGCTGATGTTCGGTTTGAGAGGATCCAAGGATGACCATCGGCAGAGAGCAGATGACTAATCCTTAAGTCTCCCACTTTGAAAAATTATCCGCCACATCTGCCCGTCCGTAATATATGCAATAAAGAGGAGAGGTGACAAACGCACCCCTGGCGAAGTCCTGCGCCCACAGTGAAAGGTGTTGATTTAACACCGTTTATCCGAACACAGGTATATATAAAGACTGAATCGCCCTTAACAGGGAACCGACAATCCCATACTCCTGACGAACAGTCCAGAGTTTGTCTGGAGGAACCCTATTATATGCTTTCTTCAAATCCACAAAACAAGTGTAAATAGATTTAGCATACTCCCAAGCCTTCTCAAGAACCATTCTGAGAGTGAATGACTTGTCGGTTGTGCTTCTACCGAGACAAAAATCGCTGTATATGTAAGAGCAAAACACTTATAAATAGTACAGCTGGCAAGTAAACATATTTAACAACAAGAATTTCAAGAAGACATACGAATAATGAAAGAAAAGAGAAGATTCAAAAGAAATTTAATATTTACACCAAGTAGACTAAAATAAAAAAGAAAAGAAAAAGTGTGAGTAATTTCAGTTAAGATGCGAAATGAGAAAAACACGCCGTTGAAAATTGCCTATACTCGACTATAGACTGTTCTCAACCACAGCTCTGGAACGCGTTTCTAACACCTTAGCAAAGACTAAGAGAGACTTAAAAGACATATACCCTTATAGTTGGTGCAACCTCTTTTGTCCCACTTTTTAAAAAGAGGAACATCATCCCCATTTGCCAATCACCAGGTGTTTCGCCACATTCCACAGCCCACTTTAATGACACGCGAGAGCTATTGCACTCCCTCTTTTCATCTACATCGACAGATTTGCCAACTTTTAGCAATTTGATCGCCAAACTTACTTCGTCTACCGTAGGACTATTATCGACCCTACTTTTGACCATGGGTCTGTCATCTAAGGTGCCCTGTTCGGGATTGAGCAATTCTAAAAAGTGCTCGCTTCATCTGCGTAATACCGTAGATATACCGTCTCCGTCTAGGTCGGCGGACGGTTTGCCAGAACATCTTATTTGCAGATCTATGTTCCAATTTCTTTCGAGGTTTTCATAAATAATTTGCAAATTCATCGCGCCTCAGTATACCGATTTCGAGATCCGTTAGGCCAGGCTCCAAAGGATGTCCTGGTTTACCAGGTTTGCCAATATTCGAGGCCCGTTTATGTCGTTTTGTCATCTTGGGGTGTGCCTTTTGTTAGCCCTGACTGGATTGCGTGGATGGGAATAACTATTTAAGTTCCCCATCTGCCCATCGCAGTCACGTTGCTCACCGATTTTGTTGCTTTCGAGATCAAATCGCTACAATTATAATATCTTGGCACTGCGTTGGATAAAAAGCTCTAATAGAACAAGAAATTCACATACACATCGGATAAGAAAAATAAAACATAAATATAAAATACTCTCTAATACCTTTTGAGCAATGTTCTCCTCGGACCTCAAGGCATTGTGCTATGGTGAGTCTTCTATTGCATAACATGCTTAGCTATGGTACTGTGACCTTTCCGTCGTGATATGACCAATCCACTATCACTTCCGTCACGTCGTTGGATGGCTGCTTATTCATGCCTGACCCATTGTCTCGTAGAGGTGCTCGGAAGAGATAGCGTTGAGTCAGAAGATCCGTATGAACCTGTCGACGAATGCTGGCAGCTTTCTTGTAACAATAATGGTCACTGTCCACATGCGGCATCCATATTACAGCATGGATTCAACACTGGAGCGGAACAGTCTTAGCTTGGTGTTCCATTATATCGATTTCGATTCCACCATCGCATCGGTCGAGACAACACTTCCAAGGTATGATAAATTCTCTACTCAGTCCATTGGTTATCCAGCAAAGCATATAGAAGCTGATGAGTTTGCTCCTAGCCTAATAATTTCAGTTTTTGATGTATTAAATCTCTGAACAACGACGCCTGGGTCCTTCTCCACATTTGCATATCTGGTGTCATTTGATGGAGGTCCGTAATTCTGTGAGAAAATAAGCATACATCGTCAGTGTTGTAAAGATGTTTCAGTTGGGATATAATATATCTTAGATCTCGAATTCATCAGACAACCGTCCTCTGTGTAGGACGTGACATTTATACCCATCGCATGTAGCCTTGATAAACGCAATTAATTTATAGGGTTACACATTATCGTGTAAGGAACTCCAAATAAACTGCCGTTGACACTATCAAACGCGTTCTCAAAATCGAGGAACAGCAGGTGAAGTGGCGATCGATATTAAATGCACTGCTCGATCATGATCCGTAAGTTGTTGATGTGCTCAACATAAGGAGGATCCTGAGCGAAAACTTGCTTGCTCGGCATCGAGTGTATTTTCAAGATGTTGTTTGATTTGCTCCAGGATGATTAAAGTTATTATCTTATCTTCTTAGCGAGCTTGACGATCTTTCCCCTCTTCTACTCGTCAGGAAGGGTCCCAGCTTCCCAAGGTCTCTCTATAAGTGGGAGCAGTAGCTCAGCCATTTTTCCACTTTCCATTTTCATCGACAAGGGAAGAACCCGCTGAAGTTGATTGAATGACTTTCTAAAACCCCACCCAGTTTTTTGACTAAGGAAGCCTGAAGCAACTTATTATATCAAGATTAACCAGCTTTAATCGAGCAAACATCACAGCTTTTTTGATAACTCTAAGGATTGCCTTATGCGCTTCAAATTCTGACCTGATAGAACATATAATCTTGACGAAACTGGTAATTCGACTACGCATATAAGTAAATTGGGAGTATGACCTCAGGTGAACGCGGTATCAATGTTACAATGATTGTGGCTGTCAATGCTATTGGAAATCACAGTTGTTAATTTTTTCACGAGTCCATTTCAAGGAGCATATGTTAATCGACGGTCCAGCATTATAGAAAATCACGATTCTTCACATATATCCGTTTCTGCCTTTACTCTTGCAAAATAAACCCTATCGCCTCATACCTCGTACAAAGTACAGCCTACAGCCTCATGACAGAACTGTACTTGGACCATACAAGACTTACTTTAACAAAGCTGCAAATAAATGGATGCTGGCGAAGCCAGGAAAACCAATGACTAAATACAATATTGCTCAAATTGTCGGCAAAACATATCCGCAAGCATTTGGTTAGCAGGATATTATTAAAGGATTCACACGGTCTTATCGTGTTAAATACCATGTTCATCAAACAAAGCCGACACCTGATCACTTACAGCAGTGGTGGAGATGAAACTCAGATTGACTACCATTTGGTAGCCAGTTTCATGAAGCCGCGGGTAAAAGATTGTAAAGTGATCCTGGGAGAGGCAATCGCTCAGCAACACCGTTTCCTGCTAACAGAAATTTTTATAAAAACACCGAAGAAAAGCAAACAAACAAGGGTCTCTGAGAAAATCAAGTGGTACAATCTGGACAAAGAAAAAGGCGAGGCTTTTGTTTTCGTAATGAAAAATTGTCTCTCTCACACCATCAACGGAGCTGTGGATGAAGAGTGCAGAGCACAAAATATGTGGGATTGCCTACAGCAAACTTCCTTGAAGAAGGCCAAATCACTGCTAGGAGCTTTAAAAGGCAACCATCAACACGCCAAAGAAACATGGTGGTGGAGTGATGAAGCTAAGAAGGTGATAAATGAGAAGAAAGCGGCTGTCAAAGCTTGGTCAAAGTGCCCCTCTAATAATAGTGACGAAAAAGCTCGCCTCGAAATGGAATACAGATGTTGGAAGAAAAAAGCGAAGAAGAAGTGCGCCCAGCTTCAAGCAGAGAGTACGGAGGGTCTGTATCGGGAGCTGGAGAAAATATCTTCCCCAGTTGCTGATGCAAACCAGGCTATCCAGGAGCTGTGAAGACACAATATGAACAAGATCGCCACTATCTTCAAAATAGCCGCCCAAAGAAGGAAGAATGCTCAGGAGATTCGTTCGCCAAAGTTCATTAGCAATGCTCATGGCCAGCTTCTTGTGGATGACGACAAAATTCTGCAGAGGTGGCGGCAGTATTTGGAAGAGCTTTTAAATGAACAGTTTCCCGGCTATACTTTCCAAGAGCCACCCCTAACTGTGAAGAAATACACGACATTACAGTCGAAGAAGTTAATGAGGCGGTCAAATACTCCAAAAAACGAAAATCGGTTGGGTCAGACGAGATGCCCTCTGAGTTGTGGAAAAAGATGGGAAACGTCGGGTTCAGATGGCTCAGAATTCTCATCCCCAAATTCGTGAGAGGTGATCCAATGCCGAATCAATGGAGGGAAAGTTACCTTCTCCCTATATACAAAGGGAAGGGTGATACGCGAAACTATGATAGCTACCGTTCGATCAAGCTGATGTCACACACCATGAAGATCGTTGAGCGCGTATTAGGTGGCCGACTGTGAAAAATAATACGGCTCTGATGATCAGTGCGAGTTTGTCTCGGGTAAATCAACCACAGATGCAATCCAAAGTATAGGGATCATAATGGAAAAACATCGTGATTCCTTAAAGGATTTGCTTATGGTATTGGTTGACTTTGAAAAGGTATTCGACAGACAACCACGAGATCTGATATGGGTGGCGCTAAGACATCGAGGGGTTCCAGAAACCTATGTACAGATGATCGTGGACATGTACGAAGGAGCAAAGACAAGAGTAAGATGTCCCGCTGAAGTAACCGAAGAGTTCCCAATCAAAGTCGGGGTGCATCAGGGAAGCATTTTAAGTCCTTTGCTCTTTATTACAGTCCTTGATTATCTGCTTGAAGGTAACGTGATGGACCCCAAGGTACATCATTTATTCTTTGCTGACGATGGAGCCATCATAAGTGAGGGTCCTACATCCCTGCAACGAGCACTTGATGTGTGGGTGGACGCTCTGGAGGGAAATGGGTATTGCATTAGTTCAAAAAAGATAGAGTACTTATGCTGCCCGTTCTCTAATCCACTCGGGCCTATTCCAGACATTTATTTGAATGGAACAGTGGTTCCCAAGTGCGAAAAGTTCAAATATCTGGGATCTATGATATATAGCGAAGCAACTTGTGATGACGACATCAATCATCGTGTAAGCGTAGGGTGGATGAAGTGGCGAGAAAATTCCGCTATCTTCTGTGACAGAAAATGTCTCCTGAGTTGAAAGGAAGGCTCTACACCGCAGTTGTACGTCCAGCGCTCACATACGGTTCACAATGTTGGACGATGTACAAAAAGTATGTGAGTAAATTAACGGCAGCTGAGATGAATATGCTTCGCATGACAGCAGGAGTGACAAAGCTTGATCGAATAAGAAGTTCGAAGATCCGTGGAAGCTTTCACATCAAGGAAACCATCGTACAAAAAATAGAGCGCGACCGGCTCAGCTGGTATTGCCACGTTCAAAGAAGAGATCATTTGAACCCTGCTAAAAAGGCAATATTAATGCACGTTCCAGAGACATCGCGATGTAGGAAAGGCAGGCCTATAAACGCCTGGATCAGACAAATGCGACGACATCGGCATTTCATTGGCTTCAGTAACCGAGTGATCCAAAATCGGCAGGCCTGCCGATATTTTCTGAGGTCAAATAGGCGACCCCACAGGCGGATCAGTAGAAATGCGGTGAAGTGGGAGGGTTATGATCCCTTATTTTCGGATCATAACCTCGCTGATAAAAGGAAGAAGAAGAAAAAGGTGTTATTAAAGGATTCGAAATTACTGGTATTCACCCACTCAATGAAAACATTTTCACCGGCGATGAAGTTTTGAGCAGCTTTGTTACAGATCAACCAATTTCTGATATACCAAGCAAAGAAGTCGTTCATGGTGCTGAATCGCACAATATAAATTAAATAGAAGCAAGACATTTAGCACGACAATCCAACAGCCAGATCCCTGCTTCAAGTCCTATGATTATAACACCAGAGGCAATAAAGCCATTTGCAAGGATACTCACGGACATTCTCGAAAAAGATACCATCATGTCAAAAAGTCGATTTCAAAAGGACGAGAAGCTTTAAAATAAAAGTTTTAGATGAATTTTCCGATGACGATGAGAATATCGCACACCAAAGCGCAGGCAGGTTAAATTCAAAGCACCCATTCCAGAAGCGGATAACGATGAAGACTTCACCGCAGATGATAATTTAAGCGCTGTTGAACTTTTTAACCTATTGAAGGCAAACAAAACTTAAAAGTATTTCTAGAACTTGTTATAAAACTAATACTTCTTGTCAGCATTTAACGTCAAATTGCTTTCCTTCTTGTAATGAAAAGTCGTTTTTTGTATATTCTAATTTTTACAATTAGTGAAATTTAACTAAAACTGTTAGCGACAAAACTTGCTATTTATCGCACGTGGTCCAACAAAGTGTTCCTTGGGCTAAGAAAACCATGTTCACTTATTAAGCTTCCGAGAAATTGAAAAATGAAAATTGACGATATTTTTGAAACATTCAATAAAAATCTTACAAGGAGTAGTAAGTAGGCCATATTTTTCAGTCTTCATCTCTATGTTGAGGTAATATGGTGAAGAGTAAACATAGATTTTCTGAAAAACGGTCCGAGGTACACAACCTTCCCCTACCGTTAAATTTGGGGTTAGAATTTCCACGCCACAGACTACAGATATGAAGTCCAGTCGTTTAGGCTGCACTCAACTATACATATGGACGGATATACAGAATTATCGAACCCCCTATTTTGAGCTTCTATTTAACAGGCGTGGCTAAATCGCTTCATCACCTCCTCGTGGTCCCCGTTGGATAGCTATCTTAACTAACGATGAGCATATGCTGAGTCTGACGAAATATGTGTAGCTGAACACTCAGGCCTGCGTAAGAACATCTGGGTGAACTTCAGCACAGATATGTTTAACCGGACGAGGCATCTCTTGTTGACCTGATTGGCTGAAATATGCGTCTCAGAAGTCTAACAAGAGCTTCTCAGAAGGAGGACGTGTGGCGGATAATTTCTCTCGATGGAATCAACGGTAACGTCTACAGGCCAGCAGAGACTGACCCCTGGAGCACTGCGACCTAAAAATATCTTTTGTGCTATCCCCTGGTTAATTGATTTTGAGTTTGTCAACTAGCTGAACTCAAGTTCATTAATGAGGCTAAGAACAGTTAGAGCCGAAGAAGAAGTGACGTCAGAAGGTGATGTAACGCCTTTATTAAAGTGCTTTAGCCTAAGTCTGGCTATGGCCGGGCAATCAAAGAGTATGTGATGGTCTGTTTCGGTGTCTTCAAGACAGAGACGGCACGTATCCGATTGGACACGGCCCATTTTCTTGAGATGGTAGTTGAGAGAGCAATGTCCAGTTAGAAAGTCAGTAAGGATCTTAGCATTTTGTTTGCTCATTGATAGAAAGTCCCTAGTTCTATTTTTTGAGAAGTTAAAAAATTTCTTGGAATGCCTTAGGCCGGGTTGGGCATTCCAGTGAGAGAGCATTTGTTCGCGTTCCCAGCGGAGTAGCTCTATTTTAATCTGGCTGGTGGGTAAACAGCAGAAGGGTTCAGGTCCAATATAAGGTGATTGGGCACCTAGTCTGGCAAGCTTATCAGCCGCTTCATTACCAGGGACACCTTTGTGACTGGGGACCCACATTAGTGTGATATTATTGTGTGCAGCAAGCTGCAAAAGCGTCTGGAGACAGTTCCAAGCCAGCTTAGACTTATAGTCAAAGGACGTGAGAGCCTTGAGTGCTGCTTGGCTATCTGACATTATATTAATATGTGATCTTCAGAGGTTTCGTCTAATGCATTCTCTGGCGCAGAGTTCGATGGCATAGACCCCTGCTTGGAAGATAGTAGTGGATTGACCTAGTGGTATAAAGAGTTTGTAGTTGGGGCCAAAGATACCAGCTCCAACCCCATTTGACATTTTTGAACCATCAGTGTACCAATTGATTTGAGATCTTGATTGGGGGATTTGAGGATAGTCCCAGTAGCTGCGGTGAAGGGGTGGTTGAGGTGGATTCTTTTGGGCATGAAGTCTGAGATGCATACTGCTGGACAAGTAAGTAGCGGAATTTTCTCAAGGATCTTAATGTGGCCAACTAATTCGGAATTTGTATTGTTGCATAAAAGATGAAGCTTTAGAGTACTGGCAGCCGCAGTCTTCATAATATTTATGTGTAGGGGTGGAAGGTTTAAGAGAACTTCCAGCACAGCTGTTGGGCAAGTGCGCATTGCGCCCGTAATACCTACACATGCTAGTCTCTGTACCTTCTGGAGGGCGCAGCGGGTAACGGTTTGGTTAACTTTATCCCACCATACTAGCAAAGCATAAGTTATTTTCGGAACGATGATTGTGGTATAGGTCCAGTGGGTCATTTTTGGATTTAATCCCCATTTTTTGCCGAAAAACCTAGAGCAGGCCCAGAAGGCTTTAGTCGCCTTCTCAGTGGTTCTGTTTATATGAGGTTTCCAATTTAATTTGTGGTCTAGAGTAATACCAAGATATTTTGTTTCTTTTGAGAACTCAATTTGAGTATTGTTTAGTGATAGTGCTTGAAGGCTTAAGTTTCTCCTCCTGGTGAAAGGAATGATTACGGGTTTTGCAGGGTTAACCGTTAGACCTGCTGACTGGCACCAGTTATTTACTTTATTTAGGGCATGTTGCATTTGTTCAGAAATGCTGGATTCATCCTTGCCCTTAGCAATATTGACTACGTCGTCAGCATAGCGCTGGGTGAGAATTCTAGAACTATTAAGGTCATTTATGATACTGTCCACTACAATGGACCATAAAAGAGGAGATAGGACACCCCCTTGGGGACAACCCCAACGGAGATTGAGATTTGTGCAAGCTTGGCAGTGATAAGTCTGCTTCTGAGCATGGAGCATATCCGTTTGGTAGTTTGCGGGTCAATGCCTTTGACATCAGCAGCAGACTTAATTGGTTGAAACGATGTGTTATCGAAGGAGCCAGAGATGCCCAGGAAGGAGCATAAGGCTATTTCCTTCTTTGACAAAGTTTCTTCAATAGTACTGACTAGATGGTGAAGGGCAGTGACCGTAGATTTACCAGATTGATATGCAAATTGAAGATTATTTAGGGGGTGTTCTATAAGTGCGGAATTTCTTATGTGAAGATCAAAGATTTTTTCCATTACCTTAAGAAACACAGAGGTGAGACTGATTGGCCTAAAGGCCTTTGGGTCTGATTGTGATCTGGCGCCGGCTTTAGGAATGAACACTACATTAACTTTTCCCCATATTGATGGGATGTAGCTGAGTTCATAGCTGGATCTGAAGATGAGCACTAAGGATTCAATGAGAGTGTCGATTCCATGATGTAAGAGGGCGGGGAAAATTCCATCTCTACCGGGTCTATCTTATGGAATCGAGGGTGAAGATATTCTTGGCTAGAATCCTAGTGAGTCGATTAGGAGCTCCCTCCTCTTCATGCAGAAGAGATGTGTGAGGGTCAGTAATTAGTGAGACAGGGAAGTCGATCTGCAGAAGAAGACCTAATGTTTCGTAGTATCCCTGCGTAAAACTGTCGTCAGGTTTTTGTAGGAGACCAATACCGTTGATGTGGTTCTTGGATAGGGTTTTCTGGACATAGAGGAACTGGATAGGGTAAGATCCTGAACCTCTTGTCTGATGGAGTTGACAAAAGTAGGTTCATTTTCTTTATTTAAAATATCAATATTTAAGCCAATAAGGAAACTAAGAAGGCACTCACCTCTTTTGTTGATATTAGAACAGCCCCAGATCGTGTGATGGGCGTTCGCGTCACAGCCTAACACGATCTGCTGTCCAGTCTTCTTACCGTATGTAAGCAGTTTGGCGACTTCGTCAGGTGGAGCTGGAGTTTGGTCATCAGCAAAGTATCCTGAGGCTATGATGATGGATTGCCGTCTTCTGCTGGTAGTTATATCCATTGAAATGGCTACAAGGTCTTTGCTAATAAACTGTGGGATAGGAAGAAAGTTGATTCTGTTACTTATTAGAACGGCAGCCCTGGGAAGGGGTTGCCTGTTGTCATATATTAGCTTATATGAATTAGTGGGGAGGTCACATATTCTGCCGTCTCGGACCCATGGCTTCTGGATTAGGATAAGGTCCAGGTTGTTTTTTGTAAGAGTCTTTGCCGATGAATTGCTTTGTTCGAAGAGTAACTTCTCCGAAACGAAAGTCTATTTTGAAATGTAGCCTTTTCAAGCAAACCATGGATTTGTGATCTATGGAGAGGGTCAGTATGGCAAAGTTGCCCTTGTCCTCACGTTTTAAGACCCGCAATTCAGAAGTGAGAAGATCTGAATTTTGGACAGAAACAGCCCTGAGGATCTTCTCGTTTCCGGATGAAGGGTTTGCTGGAAAGTGTCCCGCTAAAATTTGTTCCCGAGGAATGTTATCCTCATCAAGAGCTTTCAGTAAGGCATCCTCCCATGGAGTGAAACTAGGGACAATGCCTTTGGCCCATTCTGCCGTAGACCGGTCTTTGGAATTCAGGACTAGCCATCCTGGACGGAAAGATGTACCGCGGAATTTGGGTTTCACTTTCTCGTCCGTGATGCTGCTAATGCGCTCAAAGATGGAGTCTTGGATGGAAGTCATTTGCTCGTTGTTAAGCAGGGTTTCTGGAAAGTTGGAGTCGATGATCCCTATCTTGAAGACTTCCAGATCTTGCTTAAAGTGGCACTATAGGAGCAGGCTTGATAGATGTGTGAGCCACATCTGTTGCTCTTGCATGGGGAGCAGTTTTTGTCCTTTTTGGCTCCGAAGCCAGAGCAGAAGAATTAGAGCGGTCTCTTTTACGGTCGCAGAGGATTTTGGCTTTCTCTCTGGCTTCATCAGGAAATATGCCTTTGGAGAGGAGCCATTTCAATTGTTTGCGATCCGCTCCGCTAAGTCGTTCTAGTGCAGTTTTGGAGGTGGATGGCTGAGGATCAGCCGACAGAGGTGGGGCGGTTTCGAGTAGAAGGGCCGCTTCTTCAATTGGATCGATAGTAAGATGTCCTCTTCCGCGCTAGCATTTGAGGAGAGGTTTTCTGGGAGAAAAATGTCCATTAGTGTGGATGCGTTTAGAGCAGCATCTTGCTCTTGGGTTTTTTTATTGGAATTTGAAATTTCATTCCCACGACCATTCATGGGATCATTCATGAACGACCGCCTCATTTAGCAGAGTTCCCAACAAGCCATCAGAGATGCCGCCCCTAATGTACTGGGTTTCTCTCGGCCACCACAATGAAACCCCTGGTTTGATGAGGAATGGCGGCAAGTACATGCAGCAAAACAAGAGGCGTACAAAGCGGCACTGCATAGAAGGACTAAAGCTGCTCGCGAGCTCTACGAGCGGAGAAGAAAACAGGAACATCGTCTTCTCAGGAAGAAGAAAAAGGAGGATGAGAAGCGCTTGATCGAGGAGATTGAGAGACCTTATTGCAGGAATGATGTTCGAAAATTTTACCAAAAGGTGAAAAGAACATGCCAGGGTTTCAAAGTCAGAATCGAAGCCTGCAGGGTCGAAAATGGTAATATAGTAGTAGAATCGCAGTCGGTGCTGAGGATATGCAAGGAACACTTCTGCAGACTGTTAAACGGCGCTGTCAGGCAGAATGAGCCATTCAACGGTGACAAACTACAGAGGTATTGAGGTAAGTCTCCTCAAGATTGCCGTATTATGTACGCCTAAAACCGATCGTCAACAACCTGATAGGTCCTTATCAGTGCGGTTTCAGGCCGGGAAAATCCACCATTGACCAAACATTCACACTACGGCAAATCTTGGAAAAAACCCATGAATATAAAATCGATACGCGTGAATAGAGACGAGTTATACAGAGCCATGTCTAGTCTTGTGCAGAATGACGATGGAGAACTATCGCAGCTCCATCAAAGTCGGTAAGGACATCACCAAACCGTTCGATGTCAGGAAAGGTCTTAGGCAAGGTGACGCACTACCGTGCGATGTCTTCAACACAGTACTTGAGAGAATTGTACGAAACGCACAAGCCAACACCGGAGGTACAATCTCTTACAAGTCTGTACAACTACTTGCTTATGCCGATGACATTGACATAATTGGAAGAACTCAGCGGGCCGTCAATGGGGCGTTTGCGAGTACTGAGATCGAGGCAGCAAAGGTGGGTTTAGCGATCAATGAAAGCAAAACAAAATATATGCTGTCTTCAAAAAAGGACAACCAACATCAGCGTCTTTGACAGAGCGCTACAATAAACAGATATAATTTTGAGCTAGTAAAGGATTTTGTCTACCTAGACTGTATGGTGAGCTCCGCAAATGACATCAGTAGGGAGGTCACGCGAAGAATTACTCTTGCCAATCAATGTTTCTGTGGACTAAGAAGGCAACTGAGTAGCAAAGCCCTACCTCGAACTACCAAGTTAACCCTTTATAAGACACTAATCACCCCAGTCCTTCTGTGTGGCGCCGAGGCATGGGCTTTGTTAACTTATTTGTTAGGTTATTTCGAGAGAAAAGTTCTTCGAGCGATCTTCGGTCGCGTCTGCATAGATGGTGAGTGTAGAAGGAGGTACAACGCCGAACTATACGGCCTTTATAAGGACATCGGCTTAGCCAGAAGTTGAGGCTCAGATCCACCCTGGACTATAGTGCCACCTAAGTAAGTAAGTAAGTATTTATTAGTAATATCAGAGAGTTGAAAAATTAGTAGTCTTTACTCCAGAATGCGTTTCGCCCTGATTTGGCGGCAGTCTGTAGACTGCCATCCAATCCTATGTATCTAGACGCACAAGAATGTAAAATTCCATATAATTACAGGACACCCTTAATAGTTCCCTGTAATTTCTTATAACTTCTAAAGACATATGCTCTGAGAGTTTTGTATACATTTAGACTAAAAATGGAGAAGATTAGTTGCGGACATTTATAATGAGGTAATAAGGCAATTTGATCCAGCTTCACTCTTATTATAGGCCAATGAACTAGAAATTTGAATAATCTAAATACAAAACGTTCGGACCCTTAGTAGGTTTCTAATCAAAATCATAATTTACTGTTGTTAAAATCATTGCAAGACGTCTCGAAAAGAAACAAAGGTTTACGATAAATATCTTTCTTAATTACTGCATAAATCTTACTAACGTTTCCAAAGGTTCTTAGGTCTATTGTAATGTTCACGATAGACTCACGAAAATCACACTAAGAACGAACGAAAGGGTAAATGAATGGAATTTGCATAAATATCACCTGCACGAGTTCACATCGAAGAAATTGAATTTTCATCAACATCAACCAGAAGCATAGCAGAAACCTGAATCTCATGCCTCACATACCTCAGTCCACCTGCCCATTGCTTCTTGAAAACCCACATGACTGTATGTTCGTGTGCTCTTAGATCCACACCAAGCCGTTTTACTTCGACGTCTATGTAACCCGAAAGCCCATTCAAAGGCAAGGATCCCTTCCTTATCTTCAAAGGCCAGAACACACGAGGAGAAACAGCAAAAGTGCTTGTGAAACTGAATCTAATGCATAAATCATCACGGAACAATAACATAATTGCAAAGTCATGTTCTCCGAATGCCAGCAAACTTAAAGGATGACATTTAATGGTTGTAAATCTCCCCAAAAACCTTTTGACAAACTTGAGACCATCTCTCGCCACTTAGACTATTCTATTCCCTGCACTGGTGGCCTATCGTTCTTCTGCTCCGTTGTCTCACGTCTCGGTGAGAAAATAGACAGGAAATCGAGGGTGGTGGGAGTGCCGAGTGAAATGAGTAATTTTATTGAAATCCGAGATGAATGGTGTCGAAGGGATTATGCGATGTGATGATGTAATGCGTATTACACCCATCAACGCATGCTGTCATATTCAGAGATGTGGAATTTTTTAATTGAGGACGATTTAAGTTATACACTGGTGGTGGGAGTAGAATAAATTTAACGAAGGTCTGTTAGAACAAACAAGACTGGGAGGAATCCATTGAACATTTTTTAATCCTTTCCCTTTGCCTTCTTAAAAAGTTTTCTCCTGTGAAATATGTCTGAAATGATAGATTCTTTTGATGGAATTTCATTGATTTTAGCAGTAGCAAAGGAATTCTTTCCATTCTTACTGTATAGAGGAAAAGTACAGATAAGTAGATATTAACTTCAAGGTTATCATTTGGTAGTAATTTAAGAAGCATGGTCAAGTAAATTCGTCCAAAAGTTGTTGAACATAAAATTAATACTTCGGAGAAGAAAATTTAATAATATGATCTCTTCCCGGGGGTACTAAAAATGAAAGCGCTTCAGGCGCTTTTAAAGGGTTGTCCACATAACTTCAGCATATATGCACACATACCTGCATACCTTCTCGTATGTGTTGCAGAAAACCAACCTCTTTTCTTTGAAAAGTTTGCCTTTCTGTTATCTTAAATAAATTAGAGATATCACGCATGGAAGAAACACACTTATAGTTAAACTTATATATACATATGGTATCTACAGGAGAAGATGTACATCCTACGAAGTCAAGGAATATATTAGAGACTATCCGCACCTGTGGCTCTGCCTGCTCTTCAAAAACATATGCTTGGTTGGTTAGAATCGGCTCTCGATGAGGATGCCTTTAGACTTAGTCAATTGTACTGCCGATATGTAAGGTACTCTTATAACCATTTACTTCTCTGTATGAGTTAATTTAGCCATGTAGGCGTTGTCGAGATCATTTGGATTGCAAAAAAAGTATTCACCCAGTTGACGAGTGCAGGACAAGCTTATAGAAAGTGACCGAAGGTATTTTCTACCTTCTCGTCCCTACAGTCTATCGGTGTTGCACTGGCGTAGATGCTACTATCGATGGTTAGCCTCACTCACCGCATCGGCGTGGATAAGGCACTTTACATAAGACGTTAACACCTCGATGTCGGTGATGCTTATGCTATTTGTGCCAAAGAAGCCTTGTGGAGTCAGTTCTTCAGCTACACAAATCCCCTGTATGTCACAGTGACATCGTAGCCAGCAAAAGGTGAAGTTGTACTCCATAGCTATCTCTCGAGATACGCGGCATTCTTTTACTCCCTCAGATCTCATACGAATAGTGCTGGATGCGGGGAATTTTATGGCTGCCTGACTGTCGATATATATGACATTGACTGATATTGATGCTGTATTAATTACTAGTCAGTCAGCGGCTTGGCGAACGACGATATCTTCGACTTGTAACGCTGCAGTCATTTGGAAGGTTAAAATAGAGGTGAATATCCAGGTCTTCCCAGAAGATTCCGGCACCCACTCCGTCCTTGGTTTTGGACCCGTCCATCAAAATTGACAGCGATTCATTCTACAGGATATTGCATTACGTCCACTCAGTTTTGTCCTGTATTGAGTGCCTGTAGTACATGTGAATTTGTGGTCGGTGACTATGGGAAGATGACGTTGCATCGATAGTACATTCGTGTGATCCGTATGTTGTTCTCTCAATTGCTTGGAGCCACTTAGTCTTATCGCTGAGCTGGTAGCGAATTGTTTGCTGACTATATCAATTGGGAGAAGGAAGAGCATGGTTTAGAACTCCGCAGTGGGAGAAAATCTCAGTGCACTGGTAATGCTGAGAGTATAGTTAGGTTGGATCTTTCTTCAAGGCGGTCCGCCATACCAGTACATGAAAATCACACCTACGTAGCGTCCTAGTATGGAGGACTTCCGGTAGTCCTTATCACCCCAGTGCCATCTGTACACGCGCCTAAAATGCTAAATGTTGGTAACCTCTTCCACCTCCTCGCGGAGTGAAATGTGCAGGTCTGCAAGGCAGACCGTCCGCCGTGTCAGAAGAAGAAAGCTGAATATCGTGAAAAGAGGCAAAACCACAGACGGTACACTGCTTTCCAATGAGGGATGGAGATGGAGCGAGCACTTTTCAAGAATTGCTCAATCCGAAACAAGCCATGTCATCAGGAAGATGACAGACCTATGCTTTGGAGATCAAATCGCTAAAAGTTGGCGAATCTACCGATGTGGATGAAATCGGGCCAGAAATGCTAAATGATTTTGGTAAAGAGTGAGTGCAATGGCTCTCATGTGTCATTAAAGTGGCATAGGAATGCGGTGAAACACCTGGTGATTGTCCCTCTATGTAAAAGGGGGAGAAAAGAGATTGAATCAACTAAAGGGGATATCTCTTTTAAGTCCCAGTGGAAAAGTTTTTGCTAAGGTGCTAGAAATGCGTTCCAGAGCTCTGGTTGAGGATAGCTTGGCGGATGAGCAATGGTTTCGGTTTTCGGCCCTGTAGAAGGACAACCGACCAGTTATTCACTCTCAGAATGGTTCTCGAGATGGTCTGGGAGTATGCTGAACCTATATACATCTGTTTTGTGTATTTGGCGAAAGCATGTGTTAGGGTTCCTAGAGGCAAACCCTGGAGTTCCTTATTAAGGGCTACGCAGTATTTGTATACAAACTATAGAAGCTGTGTTCGGGTAAATGGCGGTAAATCAATACCCTTCACTGTGGGGGTTTCACTCTGACAAGAGTGCCTTTCGTCACCTCGCCTCTTTATTGCATATATGGACTGGATGCTGCAGCGCAGCCGTAGCAGAGAATGTTGCGAAGTGGGGGACTTAAGGGCACTTGGTCATCCTCTCTTTGCGGATGATATGGTCATTCTTGGGTCCTCTTAAACCGAACTTCAACGCGCACTCGAAAGGTTTGTAGCTATTTGTGATGATGCTGAAATGAAAGTAAACGTACACTCTGCATGTTTGTAGAGTCCCACTGAAGCAGGTGGATAAGTTAAAGTATCTCGGGTTCTAATTCATGAGTGATGGAAAGAGCAATCTCGAGTTATTCTGTAGAATTTGTCAGGCTGGATCTATTTTGAGAGAGCTTGGTAATTCTGTTATAAGGACTGCCGAACTTAGTGTTGAAGCTAAATTATCGGTTTTCAACTCGGTATCTGTTCCAACTCTCACCTATAGCACCAGAGTACGCGAGGCGCTCAATGTTGAGCAGCTATTTCTTCAAACGGAAGGATTTATGCTTTAACGGTTTGGTCACGCAGTGCGTATGTCCCCAGACCGACTTCCAAGACGTGTCATGATTGCCGTGCCATCAAGTTAGCGAACCCTCGGTAGGCCTAGAAATATACGGTTGGATCAAGTTCGACAACTCTCCTGGAGCCCTCTAGGGATCCCTAGATTATGGAGAGTGCACCTAATCATCCTACCCCTGCGACCTTCATAAAGGATTACCGGGTAAACTATTTCAATGACAAAAGGGAGAGTGCTCTAAAGAAGTGAAGTTGAAATCGCATATTTAAAGACCCAGCGAAGCGGGTACAACCAGCTAGTAACGGATAAATTATTTTTGCCTATGTCTAAGGGTCATCCGAAAGTTTGTTCAGATCTTTGTATTAAATTTCTTCTTGGGTTTGCATTCGACTCCCGAGATGAGGGGATTACATTCGACCCCTTATGGACGGCCCCTAGGTGACCCCTTTCCATTTCAGGTGGCGTGGAACCAGCTGACACATTTTCCGTTACACTCTTCGATTGAGAGTGACTCTTCCATATGGTAGATGATAGAGTCTAAAGTTCTTTCAACAGATTTCCTTTTTTAGTAGACGTGTTGCAACATCGATACTGAGGTACTATCAATGATGGCCTTGAGGTATAAAACTATAATTTTTTCCAGAATCTCGAGAAGAAAGGATGTTAGGCTGATCGATCTAAGGTCCTTTGGGAGAGTGTGCGATGTTTTTTGAGTATAAAGACCACACTCACTTTGGTCCAGGCAGTTGGCGTTCCATACACCAGGCAGTTGGCGCTACATACCCTCTTCAGAATGCAGGAGAGATTCTGCCGTATAATTCTGTAAGTCGTCTGAAATTGTGCCGGAAAACACCGTATAGCTCCGGGAATTTTAATTGTTCAAAAGTACTCACCGCCCACTTCAGCTTAACTCCACTAATCAGATGAAGAGGTTCTGGTAGGCGTACAGTATTTACTAGGGCAGGGTCGTTGCTGGAGATAGACGTTCCGAAAAGTGAAAGTCCATAAGCAGGATTTATGCCAAGATCAGTAGAGACTCATGAGGACACCGGTTGTTGTTTTGGAGGTTACCTTCCGCAGTTTGAGAATTGAGATGTGTTGTAAAATAATAAATTGCAATTGTAAATATCTCCCAGTCCAGAGGCAGTTTGTTAATTTGGCCATTTTGAAATTATTCTTACTTATATAGCGAAGATGATTGAATTCTACATTTCACAATGGCAGACGATTGCCTACCTTTCTCATTATTTTAGGACAGGATTCGTTCAAAGTTGAGTTAAGGGTAGTATTTAAAACCGTGTTGAACTTATTTAGTTCCAATTGTATGGTTGAGATTGTATACACACGGTTGGATAATTTAGCGGAGAGGGTTTCATTATTTTTGACCCAATCAGTTTTACGTCGATTGCCAACTGCCGATGCGATATTGTAGCAAATTTATAGTTCGTACTCCAGAGAGCGATAATCTGAATACGAGTGGCAGTCGAAAACAGTCCAGTTGGAAATTGTAGGGTAGATATTTTGAGATGCAAAGGTGACGCCTAGAACCTCCTGCCGGGTATTTTCCACACTACTAGGTCGGTGCCTACTAAATATTCAAAAATGGACCTACCACGGGGGTTAGTGCCGATGTTACCCCATAAATCATGGCGGACATTTGTGACGCACCCCGGCACAATTCCTTCTCTTCTCGTCCTTGCTTCTTCTACCGCTGCTTTTTCTTCCTTGGATGGAACTGACGCAGGGTCTTCGTAGGATAGAAGTTCTGACGGCAGCCAGATGTTGGTATTTACTAATTTTAGCAATAGTGTCGTGCTGCGATAGTGAAGAAAAGTTAGACGAGATGTTAGCAAGAATAAAAACTCGGATTTTACTCCTCTCTCCTCGCAACAACGTGGTTGCCCTTGACTGTATTGGAGAAATTTTTGAAACTTGTTGAGTTCTTCGTCTTCGTTAAGGCGTTGGACTCTTCGTCTGTGGATCTACGTTGGACTTCTCGTCTGCGGATCTACCCTTATCGCATTTGCGAGAGCAAGATGTGCTCCAAAAGGAATTCTATGCTCGGTTTCGTCAAAAGAAGTCCATTTACTGTTCATTTGTTCGTTCTTTATTAGAATACTGTAGTATGGCAATCTTTTAAAGACGAAACTGAGTCCGTACTCACTAACGGTGTGGGACTCCCACCCACTAAACCCACCTCACACTGCCGTTAAGCTTTTCATCGCGAAGAAAGGTCCAGTAGACAGAAAAACATACATCGAAGCGCTACACTCTTAAAACGTTACACATTTTGAATAACAAGAACAGCATGAACCGGAAGCAGGACATACAGAATATCTCCTCTACACATTGCTCTCTCTTTCTTTCTGCAAAGTTTGGAGTTTTAAATTTAATAGCCGTTATTAAGTAACTAAGCCTCATCAGAAGAAGTGCTCTTTTTTTGTTCTTTGCCAAAATTGTTTAATTTATTTCTCTTGCTTCTCGTTTTCTTACATAACTGTTTTTAATTGTCCATGTTCGCTTTTTATAAAAAAAATAATGTAAATCATGAATTAAGATCCCCTGAAGAAGGCAGCAATCCCTGCCGAAACGTTGGGAAACCATAATGAAATAAATCAATTTCATTAAATAACTTATGTGACCAAAGAAGCCGAAAACAAGGAATTTACCTCTTGTACATTTTTATAATATATCACGAATTGGTCAAATAATTCATGCACCATCTACTTACTTACTTACCTACCTAAGTGCCGCTACAGTTCAGGGTGAATCTGGGCATCTACCAACACGCCCCTTCTTTTAGAATGGTCTTTAGCTAATTACCTCCAATTGCGCACTCCAAGTTGGTCGAAGTTCCATTGAACTTGTGCATGCAAAATATGGAGAGGTGGCCCTCTGGGTTAGATTCGAACACTCTGCGAGCTGAAATGATGGTATCTATTCTCTCTATTTATCCTGACCATCTGAAACATCTAATACGCAGTTCTTTGACTAAGCGCGTATAGTTCGTCATTGAATCTTCTTCCCCAAGAAGCCAACGTAGGTAAAGTTCCTTACTACATCGAAATTGCAGCTGCCCACTGTACGGTTCTGTTCAATTCGTCGGTGTCAATTGTCCCTTCTTGGTGACAGTATATACTTGCTTTTGTCCTCGAATACTGCTTAACTCATTTGGGCCGCTTCTGTATCAATGTTTGCAAAGGAACTGATGACATCACGCTGGGTTCTTCCAATTATGTCTTTATCGTGGGCGTATGCAAGCAGTTGTACAAACTGTTGATAGATTCTGCCTCTGGTGTTGGCTTGTTCAAGAACGATATTAAAGAAGTCACATGACAAAGCATCACCTTATCTAAAAACTTTTTAACATCGAAGGTTTCGGTGAGGCCATTACCGACCTCAATGGAGCAGCGAGCGTTCTTCATCGTCATCTTGCATAGACAGGCAAGTTTGACAGGTATGTCAAAACTAGAAATGCCTCTACATATGCAGCTAGGTAGGTAGGTAGAAGTGGCGGTTCTGTAAAAACAGAAACCCAATTAGCACAGTTGTGCCGTTTTGATACCACGACTCATGCGACCTTGGATATTGATGTGTGTTGGTGAGGAAAATCTAGAGCCAGCCTGTGGAGTTTAAGAAGAGTGTAAACTCATTTATGTTCTTACCCGAGATTTCCTCAAGTGAATTGTAGAAGGGTTTGCCTAATGCTTGATGTCTAGCCCTAGCTAGTGCTGGACAATTGCACATGTAGTGGATAATTGTTTCTTTTTCGGTGGCTATGTTGCAACTACGGCAGTGTGTATTATGTGGGATACCTAGTTTGGCTGCATGCTCTCCTACCGGCCACTGTCCCGTGATTATCGCGATTGTACAGGCAATGTCTTTGCGCGTTCTGTTCAAAAGGGCGGTTGTTTTGGTCTTGTTGTAGTTAGGCCACATCTTTCTGGATATGACGCAGTTCGTTAACCTGGACCATTTAAGGTTAGCTTTTCTAAGAAAGATTGGGGAGATGTTTGCCTTAATTGCTCCGAGCGGGGTGTGAACAAGTTCAGCAAGTGAGCATTGAAGGGCTGAGCCTCGTTTGGCCAGTTCGTCAGCATGTTCGTTGCCATCAACGTTGCTGTGGCCTGGAACCCAGACTAGGGTCAGCATGCATTGGCCATCTAGCGAACCCAGCTCCTGTCGGCATTCTAGTACTAGTTTTGAGGAAATAGTTTCCGAGGCAATGGCTTTGATAGCAGCTTGGCTATCGATTAAAATAGCGATTCTTTGCCTTGGTAGTGTATTTGTGTGTGACTTGATTTGGCGACAGGCTTCGCGAATGGCGAGTACTTCCGCTTGAAAGACGCTGGCAGCGTCCGGGAGTCGGTACGACCTTACGATGTTCAGGGACTCCGAGAAAACACCCGCACCAACCGGACAGTCCATTTTTGACCCGTCGGTGTAGACTGTTAGATCGAAGCCACTGGTCGCCTGTCCATCTTGCCAATCTTTTCTTGTAGGGAATTGTACATCGAAACGCTTTGTGAAGTTCAATGTGGGGATGATGTAATCTGTTGGAGTCGATATGAGTTCTCCTGGTAGAGAATCTAGGATATTGCTGTGTCCATAGGGTTTCGCAGTCCAACACTTGGACTCTCTGAGTCTGATTGCGCTGTGCGCTGAGATGTTTGTGATTTGTAGATCTAGGGGTAAAAGGTGTAGCAGGACTGTTAGAGCGTCTGACGGAGTTGACCGTAGGGCGCCTGTGGTACCTATGCATGCTGCTCTTTGCACCTTAGTTAGTTTGGTTATGTTATAGGCTTTTTTAAGGGCCGGCCACCATACTATCGACCCGTAGGTAAGGATTGGGCGTACTACGGCTGTGTACATCCACAGGGTCAATTTTGGTTGCAGGCCCCATCTTTTGCCAAAGGTTCTGTTGCAAGCATAGAAGGCTATACATGCTTTCTTTACTCGTTCGTCTATGTTTGGTTTCCAGTTAAGTTTAGGGTCTAGAATAACTCCTAAGTACTTAGCGCTGGAAGATAAGGAGAGTATCTGACCGTTTAATCGAGGAAGATTGAAGTCTGGTATTTTAGTTTTTGTGGTGAAAAGCATCAGTTCAGTTTTATTTGGGTTGACTCCAAGTCCGCACTTTCTGGCCCATGCGGTAACTTTACTTAGAGCACTCTCCATGATTTCACTTATCACGGGAGGGAAAAGTCCCGACACTGAAATCACCATGTCGTCCGCATACCCAACTACTTTAATTCTTTCTCTGTCTAAGCATAAAAGGATTTTATTCATGACTATTAGCCATAGTAGAGGTGAGATGACTCCACCTTGGGGCGTTCCTCTACTGGCAAATTTGGTTATGGTGCTGTTTCCTAGAGATGCCTGAATAGTTCTAGTGCTGAGCATAGAGACTATCCATTGACTTAGGTAGGTTTCTATGCCCACTCCACCCTGACTCTAGAATTACTTCAGTGTGTACATTGTTAAAAGCTCCTTCTATGTCTAGAAAGGTAGCTAAAGTGTATTCCTTATACTGTAGGGATTTTTCTATTGTTCGCACTACTTCATGAAGAGCTGTTTCTGTAGATCTTCCTTTGAGGTATGCGTGTTGGGACTTAGAAAGAGATGACTCGATTGTATCTCGCAGATGGTTGTCTAGAAGGCGTTCGAGGGTCTTCAAAACGAAGGAGGTCAGACTGATTGGTCTGAAATCTTTCGCGTTCTTATGTCCGCGCCTCCCCACCTTCGGAATGAAAACCACTCTCACCCGTCTCCATGAGTGGGGTACATGGTTATTTAGGATGCAGCTCCTGAAAATCGGCACGAGCCATGGGATTGCTACCTCTTGCATTTTTTGTAACATAATGGGCAGAATGCCATCTGGGCCTGGCGATTTATAAGGGGCGAAGCTGCGAATGGCCCAGCAGATTTTTTTCTTCGGTAATAATGGGTATTATGTGTTCCCAGGATTGCAGGCATTGCGAACTGTTAGGTTCAGTGTAGCTGTCTTTACATTCGGGAAAGTGGGTGTGTATTAAGATCTTTAAGGATTCTGCAGTTGACTCCGTCCACTTACCATCCGACCTTTTCAGGAGGGATGGATTGGAATGATCCTTTGATAGAATCTTGCTGAGTCTAGCGGAGTCTTTGAGGGTATCAATTGATTGGCAATACTCTATCCAGGACCATTTTTTGGCCATTCTGATAGCTTTTTTGTATATTTTAAGGCTGTCCGTGTAAGGCTGCCAGTATTTGCATTTGTAGCAGATATTGAAGGTCTCTCTAGTCAGTTTCCTGAGGTTAGAGAGTTCTTCGTTCCACCACGGAGGGAAGGTTTTTTTTGCTGTATTTGACGAACAAGGACTCACCTCGCTCGTTGCTTTCGGAACTGCCCCATAGCACATGCCTGGCATTTGCGTCGCAGCCCATAAGCAGGTTGGTCTTTGTTGTGGAGATAGCCGTCACCATGTCTTGAAATTCTTCTGGCGGTGATTGGCGGTCGTGTGCCATGTAGGCAGAGGAGATGTATAGGTCTGCACTACCTGCGTTCTCTATTTTGACCGTAGTTAAATCGGACGAGCTTAATTTTGGACATATAAAGGCTTTAATATGCTTTTTAGCTAGAATGCAGGTTCTTGGCTTACCATGATTTATGTTATTCCGGTTGTAAAAAAGGTTGTATTGGTTGTCATTGAGGCCCTTAATGTCAGGGCCGTTTACCCAGGGTTCTTGGACAATGCTGATGTCAATATTTTCCTCCTTTAGAAAAACCACCAGATTATCTGTAGCACTAATCGAGTGGTGCAGATTTATCTGGATGACTTTCAGCATTGGTATTATCAGTGTTGTTTGTGGTTTGGGATGTAGTTTCAATCCTCATGTCCTCCAACAACTTGTTGGCATCGTCGACTTCGTCTAAGTCGTCAGTGAGACCAGAGGATCGGAAAATTTTTACTTTGGCATGCCTGATGCCGAAGCGGAGTTTGCATCCATTCTTCTCAATGGAGACGGCACTGTCTTCATTAATAAGAAGAAGGAAGGAGAGGGTATTGTTGTGGGGTTCCTCAACCTCGATAACTTTCCAGTCATCCATGGGAATCGTAGGGTTATGCAGCTTCAGGCAATTTAGTAATAGGTTGTCGTTTATGGGCATGTTAGGGAGCCAAATGCGGATTCTCGGTCTCCTCGGAATCTCTCTGGCCAGGATCAGCTTGAGCCTCAAGCCGTCCCATGCGTCACGGATCTTGAGAACGCAGCCGCTTAGGAATTCCTTGGAGAAGGCGTCCTCGCATTTAATGACCCTGTACCCTCGTAGATCTCAGCTGAGTCGAAGCAGGGCAGCGGTCCTCCTTGGTTATTAATAAGATGGTCCATGACCATCTGGGATAGTTTGACCTCGATGGCTCCCCAGACTTCAGTCACTGCCTTGCCGTCGGTAGAGAGCTCGTCTACCAGGGCGACTTGGAGGTCGTCTCTGACAACCTCACTGACAGTTCGTGTCGCTTGGAAAGCCGAGGAGGTAGAAGGTTCATTGGGGTTGGGTGTTGACAGCTTAGGGACTTTGATCCTTTGGGAATCGGACTTGATTTCCTCTTGGGATCGGTTGCGCTTTGCTGCATCACTTTTGGAAGGCTGTGGGGTATTGCGGTAGTTGATGTACTCATCAATAACCTTCTGGAATTTAACTTTATCGGCCAGGTCCCGTTCGGAAGCCGTGCCATCGACCTCCTTCTTAGTAATCTTACCCAGAATGAAGATGGCACGCTGGTACGCGCTTTTCCTACGGTTGCTGGCCGACTTGTGAGAGTAGGGTGCTTCGCGCTTATGGGCACTAAACCGAGTGTCCAACGCTGTGGTTGTAGTGGTTGTTAAGGGTTTGGGGAGCGTCTCGCTCTCCGCCGTCTTTTCCTGGCCGGAAGCGAGCAGTTCGTCTTCTGATGAAGTGCCAGGAAATTCATTTTTTTTTGTTTTTGTTTTTGTTGTATTTTTATTTTCATTTTCTTTTGTTTTGTTTTTGTTCATTTTAAATTTTCGGATTTTGGACACACGAGTAATATGGAATTACGGTCAGTCCCGACAGCGCCGTAGTATCGGGATAAGGCAAAATACGACGGACCCGCCTGTGCGTCCGAAGAAGCTCGTTAGAGACTGGTTTAACCCCCAGCCTTGCATTCTTGGGCACGGTTTCGTGCATTAAGCGCTCACTCCACCACTGAAATCAGGTACCTCGATCCGATGACCAAAAAGCATAAATAGAAAATTAAGCTATTGAGGAGCTAAGAATTCTCTTTAATGTCTCCTGGTCTTGGCTAACCCCATCTTGACATCGTACAAGACTGCTGTGGTGGTTATTTCCGGCTAGCACCCACGTGGAGGGTTAGGATGAGGATTTTTGCCAGCCACATATGCAGCTACTATCAATAAATAAAGAAACGGCGAGTATCGGTTTGGACTTCTTGATGTGTGTCCAGCACCTACCAAGGTGTGAAGATGTAATCGATAGTGGACTTTCCTGGCATGAAACCGCACTGACGTGACGTAGGATGCTCCACGACGAATGCTCCAGAGCCCTTTAATGAGCTGCAGAATGCTTCTGCACATTCCGAGACGGTCTAATACACTCCAACTAGCTTCGGCATACTGAAGGAATGATACATCACGATCCAACGCGCTTTAGCAAGCTGCAGAACACTGCAGCATGCTCTATAACATTCTAACATGCTTCAAGATGCAAATGCGTCAGAATGATCCAATAAGATCCAACTTCAACACACTTTAGCACGCTCTACCACGCTCCAGCATGCTTCAAAATGCTTCACCATGCTTCAACTCGATCAAACACATTTCAGCACTCTCTACCGTGCTCAGATACGCTAACTAGAGAGATACAGCTACAACTACAAGTTACAAGTGCAACTACACATAGGCTGGACTCGGGTGTACGGATAGACGTACAGCTTGTCAGTCTTGACTTAGAGACCCACCCTTTTAAGTTTCGCTACACAAAAATTTGTGAATGGCTAGAAATCTGGACTTTTCACTTTATAAAAAATGTCGTTCTCATAAATAAGCCTTTTTATTTGTTTATGCAATAAAATCAACAACTAAAATCAAATTTAATTTCTAATATGAAAAAAAATCTCTTAATCCATGCTCAGCCTAGCGAACACTATTCGATATCGATTTTTTAAAATGTGAAAAAATGCTGCAAAATAAATTGAATTACTTCCATTGGAAGCCATTATAGTCATCGCAACTATCCGACTATTCCCTCGTCTGCATTTTTGGTCGTAAAACATGAGATGAATGATAAAATTTCACACTGTAAACGAGAAGAATTAAGCCTCGGATTTAAATTTAAACTGAAATTCCAGCAAAAAATAACGTGTATTCTCCAATTTTCACTATCGGTGCTACCTTTTTTTTCTAATACCAAGGTTATATATCTCTGCCAGCTACATTATCAATTATGTACTGAAATCGCCAGGAAAAAAATAGAGCACACAATTCTGCGAAACTATATTTTAAATTCCCATTTGAAAATAAATTTCAATTAAAGCTTCAGCCTCGGACAAAGCAATTCCACGCACTCTTCGCGCAGCTTCGCCTGTCGAACTCAATTAAAAAGAATGCAATAAAACTACGACAGAACAAAAAAAAAACAAAGACTGAATCTAAAAAGAGAATCCTTTTGTCTCGAATTTGTTTTACATACACACGATTAAATCGAAAATCTACACTTCTCGACGCAACACAAAAACTCAATTTTCCAACAAATAATGTCATTCGCAAATCGATAGACAACGGAAATCTTTTCACAAGAAAATTTTGATTCCATGCACGTTTGCATTCCTGAGAATCGAACACATCCACATAATAGAATCCTGCATATAGTTTTTGCTCCATTTTTGAAAGAGATTCACTTTACTACGTGAAAACGGCACCTGATGTAGCAAAAGTTAAAGCGACACATATATAAATCAACACCTGTGATCCGGTACCTGGCCTACATGTTTGCAAAAATCTAAAAAAAAAAGTGCAGCTCATAGTACTTGAAGCAGATTGTCGAAAAAACTATGCGAATCACAGTCTTAGACCGTCGGAAGAATTACGCGAATTACGCGAATAAGCTAAGAATGGGAAATTCTTTTTCTGGACCCTGCGTACAGTCCGGTGTGCATTTAATAAAGCTCGACTAACCGTTTTGAAAATAGTCCTTCCTGGAGGCTAAAAAAAAAAGAAACCATGGCACTGTGAACACACCTTTGTGTGCTTCGCTTGTGCATATCGCTCCAGGGTTGCATATCATAAATATGTTACTAATCCTACATATCGCCATCAAGCTCCACTGCTGAAGTAGATAGACGAGCTAGTATCTATGTGCGAGGTGATTGGATGGCCTGTTACTGGAATTTTATTCTGATCTGTTGAACGTCAAATAGTTTTACATGGACTATCGCTTGGGGATACCTTGTTTTTTTATTTTTTTTTCTCGTGAGTTGTCATTATTGATGCAAAAGATAGATGGACATTGATGGAAGGTGCTGAAGCAGAATGTGTGCAGGTGAAACTTTTGTTGTGTTCTATTTTTATAAATGCATATGTATGTTCCTCCTTAGTTCTAGTGTTTATGTGCATCGTTCGTTGCTTGCTCAAGGGAGAGTACATCATTTTTTATGGCTTCTTAGGAGGGATGGGATTTAGTGTTGGGTGAAATTTTCCCTTAAATTATGGGATCTCATTACTCATAAAGATTTAGAAATCTGTTTTATGCAATAGGGAAGGTTAAAACTGGGTCAAGGAATTTCTGTTTTGGGAATGCAGTGTATGTTCCGCATTCATAAGTGATTGATGTAGATAAAAAAGTTACGTATACGCTAGAGTGTTCGTATGTTTTTATAATCAAAGTATTACTTACACTTATATGTATGTATAAAGTATTAAATATATTTATATGCGGACAGTGGCTGTTTGGAACACGTATATATGTATGGGTATTAAAATTCAAGTAGAAATACAGAGCTTCACGACTCAGCTTCAGAAAGAGAATTAAAAAGATGTTAAATAAAAAAATATTGTTTGTTATATTTTATTACAGATATTTTGAAGCATTCGCATCTATTTTCGGGTCATAGGCGAAGTGTGAACAAATTTATTTCCGTCCTTAAGTCAGTACCTTACACCCTGAAACCTTTTGAAATTGTATTTTTACATGTTCATTACTGTTGGCTACATTCGTCAGTATAACCCATTTACCATTCCGCCAAATAGTCCTTGTATAGGGTTGGCGTTTTGCTGCTACATTTTTTAGATTTAGTATGTATAAAATCTGGCCCTCCAGGTTGGGGGTTATACCGTCGGGTTAACTTCCCTACCACGTAAAAAACCTTTGGTTACGAAGCAACCAACAGCCTCGGATACGGATGATCTTACTGTTGACGACCCATGCAAACGTAAAAAGGACAACGATCTTCGTGTCTGCACATGAAATGTTAGGCCCCTGTACAAACCACGTGCAGCCGAACAACTTGCGGAGGCCCTAGAGTGTCTCAAAGCAGACATTACCGCCATCCAAGAAGTGCGATGGGATGGGCCAAAAGGAGTATGAAAAACTGCGACATCTACTACGGCGATTGTTACAGACAAAAACGACAGCGTCTATTCGGATGCGGATTTGTCATTGGAGGCAGACTTAGGCAAGAAATCTTGAGTTTCCGGCATGTGAACGAGCGCCTTATGACTATCCGTATCAAGGCTAAATTTGCCAACATTAGCTTAATATGCGTTCACGCCCCTCGTGGGGAGAAGGACGACGCGACAAAGGACGACTTCTACCAGCTCTTGGAGAAGACGTATGAGCAATGCCCTAGCCACGACGTTAAAATTATCCTAGGTGATTTTAACACAAAGCTAGGAAGAGAGGACGTCTTTAGTAGCGTGGTCGGAAAGCACAGCCTGCACGACATCACATCCGACAACGGACCCAGGCTAATCGACTTTGCGGCGGGGCGAAACTTTGTCGTAGCTAGTACGCGGTTCCCACGTCTCGACATTCACAAAGGAACATGGCTCTCCTTTGATCGAAAAACTGTCAACCAAATCGATCACATTGCGATCGACGCAAGGCACTCTTCCAGTATTCTGGGTGTCCGGACTTTCCGGGAGCCAACATGGACTCGGATCACTACCTAGTTGTAGCCAACGTACGGATGCGGATGTCCACAACGGAGCGAAATCAACGAAATGCTGTGAGGGAATTTGACGTCGAAAAGCTACAATCGCAAGAGACCGCCAGAAACTTTGCCGATCGTGTTTCATCTAATCTCAATCTAAATCCTATGCTGCCAGCAGCAAATGCGGAAGACCAGTGGCAACGTTGCCAACAAGCTATCAGAGATGCCGCCTCTGATGTACTGGGTTTCTCTCGGCCACCACAACGAAACCCCTGGTTTGATGAGGAATGGCGGCAAGCACATGCAGCAAAACAAGAGGCGTAAAAAGCGGCGCTGCATAGAAGGACTAGAGCTGCTTATGAGCTCTACGTGCGCAGGAAAAAAGAGGAACATCGACTTCTCAGAAAGAAGAAAAAAGAGCATGAGAAGCGCTCGATCGAGGAGATTGAGAGACTTTATTGCAGGAATGATGTTCGAAAATTTTACCAAAGGGTAAAAGAACATGCCAGGGCTTCAAAGCCAGAACAGAAGCCTGCAGGGACGAAAATGGCAACATAGTAGTAGAATCGCAGTCGGTGCTGAGAATATGGAAGGTGTAAAAAAGAATGAATATAGAAACTCGATAATATTCCAGACTTAGAAAACCCGGCCCAATGTCAGCGAACAAGATCAAAACAAGTGAACCGCTTGAATTCTAAACTTCGACTGTTTATTCAACTTAAAATCTTACAATGGACTTCAGTAAGTACATTAGCGTGAGTGAGAACACTCTCGTGTTCCATTTTCATTATATTTTTCAACATCCTCCAGGCGGCGAGCATGCAGGAATCTCCAGGTTGTGTAACAATTGAACAGGTCGTCGAATTCTGAAACCGCCGGAATACCGTACTTCGCAGGCTCGTGTATGCCCGTCTCGACCACAGAAGACGTCCTCCATAGTAGCCAACTTCCAGTTCAATCGCGGCTTCCCAGAATCTGCTACCAATACGACATCGCCCTTTTTAAATGTGGGAGATGAACATACCTTATTGTGATGAAATGAACACAGGAGTTGCAAGTACTCCATTCTCCATCGTCTCCAGAGTTTGTTAGTGTACTTCTGGCGACGTGTCCATAAAGCTCGAATCCCATTAGCATCATCGGATATACCGTGGGGTATGCTAGGTCCATATTGGATACCCAGGAAGTGGGCCGGTGTCAAACGTCCTGTATCCGATGGATCGTTGCCCACGTAGGTTAAGGGACGCGAATTGACCACCCCTTCGGTCTCGATTAAAAGGGTCATCAACTGCTCGGAAGCGAGTTTAGCCTTTCCTATTACCACCTTTAGTACATTTTTTATAGTTCTGATGAGAGATAAGGGTTCCCAGAACCCGCCCCACCAGGGAGCTCGCTCGACTAGAAACTTCCACTTTATACGTTTATGGGCTAAGAAATCTTGAAACATTCCATCCTCAAACTCCACAGCATTTATCTCAAAGGCGGCTCTGCGGGACGTCTTAGCATTATCAGAATATATGATAGACGGAACTCCCCTTCGATCGATGAAACGCATGAGACCTGTTATGCAGCTATCCGTCGATAAGCTCGTCAGCATCTCGAGATGCACAGCTCGAACGGCTGCACCACATTCGTGAAAAAGCGGTGGGTTCTTGGAAAGCCGCACCATCAGCGACCGTAATCGTTTCATTGCTTGTTCTTTGTTATTTCGGAGCGTAACATCGGCATCTTTCCATGGCAGAACAGCTTCGTAACGCTGCCCCTTTCGAGTTATACATTGGGCAATTAGATCCTCTGCCAGCAGTTCGTTTTCCATCTTTTCGGGATGGATGCCGATGTTTTCAAGGGACCAGAATGCGGCGCAATCGTTCTCCAATGACGAAAGGCATAAAGCGGTGCTGCAATTAGGGGGAGAACTTGAATTTTCGTTCGAAAAAATGGTCTTACCGAACAAATGTTTGCCTTGTAGAGTCCACCCAAAGATGGTCTCCACTGCTCTTAAGGAGGGTGAAATGAAGCGCTGTTTCCCAGTGACTATTGACCAATACTTGTCGCATCCGATGAGTAGACCCAATCCTCCTTCTGCATCGATATTTGCATGATGAACATGATGAACATCAGCCATAGGAAGATTTTGGATCGATGCGCATGACAAGTCCGGCGGGGGTAGAACATCGATACAAATATATGGCACCACCACTGCTTCTATGTCCATACGTTGGTTGCTGTATTGACTTGCAAGGAAAATCCTCACCTTGTGAAACAGGAGGAGTTTGATTCCTGGACCCAAATGGCATCAGAGACAAATTGATTTGACCAATAGTAGGTATGTTTAGTTTCTTTACTAAATCCTCGCGAATGTAGGAACACTGGCTGCCGCTGTCTATGAGGAAGCGAATAAGTAGTCGTCTGGATTTGGTCGAGGCTGCGACAATTCCCCGACCTGTCTTCAAAAAGACATTTGATAAATGCGATGAATCGCAGGCACACATTGTAGCGCCACTTTGAAGTATTGTTTCAACCTTGGGATTGCACAGAGATGTAAAGTGTTTTCCTTTACATTTGGCACACGAGACATATTTGGCACTTCTGCAATTCTTTGACGGATGCCCACGTTTTGCACACCGGTAGCAACGATTTTCCTTTCGCAGAATTTCTTTCTTCTGTTCAATTGACAATTTGCTGTGGCACTCTTTCGTCACATGCCGATCGGAATTACAAAAAATACAGCTGTTTCTGTCGTTCAGAGACATCAAATTGGTTGCAGTAGTCAGGGTTGAAGCGAGACGTTTGACGTTTGTAGAATTTGATGTTATTTCGCTCCTTTCCAGAGATTCGACTTCCCGCTTCAAAAAACGGATTATACTTTCTACCTGTTTATCACCCACTTGTAAGAGCGTAGATGTACTGTCGTCCGCTTCTGTTGATGTCTCGTTTACTTGCATTTGATAGTCCTCTCTCTCGGTGGAACGATAGTAGTCGACACGGAGGTCAACTGGAATGCAACGAATAAGTACAGACTTTAACATAACATGATATTGGTGTGATGGAATCTGCAGTGCAGTTAGAGTGCGACAACATGGAGTAACAGCGTTATAAAGAGTGCGTAAACCTACGGCATCTGTGCGTGTCTGTACTGGACGAAGAGAGACGAGTTGTTGCATGTGTTTGTCTACCAAACGTTCAGGGTCGCCAAATTGTTCGCGCAAAAGAGAGACGGCTGCTTCATAGCAGGTTCCAGATGCGGTGAACCCTTCAATTACCTTTTTCGCTTTTCCCACAAGAACGGATTCGAGATAACAGAATTTGAAGGATGATGATAGCCCGTTGTTTTCATGAACTGCTGTTTTAAATTGCTCCCAAAAGGGAAGCCATTCTTGAATGTTACCATCAAACCTTTTGAGCGGGAGTTTTGGCAACTTGGGTGGACATGCATCATTACGATTGGACAATCGGGTACTGTTGATGTCTACAGCTTCTGATGATGGAATTTGCTTTCGGCGCACTTTCTGCAGACGCGAACTAATCCGAGCCAACATCTCAACCGCCATGTCCTGGTATTCAGCTACCTCTTCCATTTCCTTGTCGAGATCATCAGTCTTGGACAGACACTTGGCAATTACCTCTTTATCCATAACGTTAAGGCTTTCGTAAACAGACGTTAAGCGTTGGAGTAGTGATTGCAGCTCCTCCTCGATGAGGTCCAAATTTTCAGAGTCGAGTTGGGAGTCGCTGGATACGAGGCACTCCTTCGCACTTTTTACAATTTTCGTGACTTGACCGCGATAGGCCGCTCTTGATGCAAGCTCCATTGTCGAAATTTAGAGTTCGTTCCTAAGGATTTAGTTTCTGTACACCTTGTTCCCGGGTTTCGGCACCATGTAAAAAAGAATGAATATAGAAACTCGATAATATTCCAGACTTAGAAAACCCGGCCCAATGTCAGCGAACAAGATCAAAACAAGTGAACCGCTTGAATTCTAAACTTCGACTGTTTATTCAACTTAAAATCTTACAATGGACTTCAGTAAGTACATTAGTGTGAGCGAGAACACTCTCGTGTTCCATTTTCATTATATTTTTCAACAGAAGGAACACTTCTGCAGGCTGTTAAACGGCGATGATGACCAATATTCCGCTGTCAGGCAGAATGAACTATTCAACAGTGACGATGACAGTCAAGATTCCCGTCAACCCGATCAGAATGAAGTGAGGATAGCGATATCTAAACTCAAATCCAACAAAGCTGCTGGAGCCGACGGCCTTGCCGCTGAACTTTTCAAGGCAGGAGGAGATGAGTTGGTAAGGAGCATGCACCAGCTCATCTGTAAAATCTGGTCGGACGAAAGTATGCCCGATGAATGGAACCTCAGCATTGTTTGCCCGATCCTGAAAAAAGGAGACCCTCTGAACTGCACCAACTACAGAGGTATAAGTCTCCTCAAGATCGCATATAAGATTCTGTCTGCCGTTCTATGTGAACGCCTAAAACCGATCGTCAACAACCTGATAGATCCTTATCAGTGCGGTTTCAGGCCTGGAAAGTCCACCATTGACCAAATGTTCACACTCCGGCAGATCTTGGAAAAAACCCATGAAAATAAAATCGATACGCACCATCTTTTTATCGATTTCAAAGTTGCCTATGATAGAGACGAGTTATACAGATCCATCTAGTCTTGGCATCCCTGCCAAGCTCGTCCGTTTGTGTACAATGACGATGGAGAACTATCGTTGCTCCATTAAAGTCAGTAAGAACATCACCGAACCGTTCGATGTCAGAAAAAGTCTTAGACAAGGTGACGTGCTATCATGCGATCTCTTTAATATAGTACTTGAGAGAATTGCACGAAACTCACAAGCCAACACCGGAGGTACAATCATTTACAAGTCTGTACAACTACTCGCTTATGCCGATGACATTGACATAAGCGGAAGAACTCAGCGGGCCGTCAATGGGGCATTTACGAGTATTGAGATCGATGCAGCAGTCAATGAAAGCAAAACAAAATATATGCTGTCTACAAAAAAGGACACCTAACATCGGCGTCTCGGACAGAACGCCACAATAGACAGATACAATTTTGAGGTAGTAAAGGATTTTGTCTACCTAGGCTCTATGGTGAACTCCGCTAATGACATCAGTAGGGAGATCACACGGAGAGTTACTCTTGCCAATCGTTGTTTCTATGGGCTAAAACGGCAATTGAGTAGCAAAGCCCTATCTCGAACTACTAAGGTAACTCTTTATAAGACATTAATCATCCCAGTCCTGCTGTATGGCGAAGAGGCATGGGCTTTGACAAAACTGGATGAGGATGCCCTTGGTTATTTCGAGAGAAAAGTTCTTCGAGCGATCTTTGGTCCCGTCTGCATGGACGGTGAGTGGAGGAGATGGTACAATTCCAAACTATATGGCCTATACAAGGACATCGACTTAGCCAGAAGAGTTCACATACAGCGACTAAGATGGCTGGGTCATTTAGAGCGGATGGAGCCCAACCTTCCCACTAAGAAAGTTTTCGGATCCACCCCGGATGGACGGCGCAGTAGAGACCGACCTCGCGGCAGGTGGCGCAAACAAGTGGAGGGGGACCTCAACCAACTTGGCGTGCGCAACTGGAGGCAGCTGGCTCGTAACCGTGCTGGCTGGAGTGGTTTGTTGGTTGAGGCCCAGGTCCACCCCGGACTGTAGCGCCATCTAAGTAAGTAAGTAAGTATCTATAGAAAAAATTCCCGAAATTGTTAAAAAAAAATAGTAGCTCTTTCAGAGTAAAGAATTTTATGCAGTATTGCAAAGGATTTGCTAAGGATTTACTTGATGTATCTCCTTGAAAATGAGTTCGTTTGAAAATAATGTGTAGAGTTTAATTATTTAAAATATCACGCTTATTCTGTGTCTCGATTCGTATCGGCTTTTGTTCGAATCTATCCAAATAATATTCTTGATTTCGATATCGATCGAGATTCGTGTTTGTTAATTTACTCATTCGATTCTCGGTTTCAGTCGAATCGAATTAAACGTCATTTTTCATTCGAGCAGAAATTGTTGTCGAGCTGATGTTACAATTGTTTTTTATTATTTTATTTATAAAACTATTGCTTATTTTCTAACCTAACATATATGTACATCGTTACCGCGGCCAGTTTGAGATTATGGTACGGTTTACCACAGCAAACAGAACTGCGATACATTTTGAAAAGAGGGTGCAATTAAATTGATCAGTTTGGGACCCCTTTCCAAGAATGTCACCTGCTGGACGAAGGCAAAGGAAATGCAAGAAAAGTCCGACAGCATGTTTATTTTTCTTATTTTCTATTGGTAGGCGTGGGTCGAATTCAAGGCGAATATAAAAAAAACAGCCTCTGGAAGAGAATGCTATAAGAATAACTGCGATTAACATGCCATTTTTCAGAATAAGTGAATTTGATTTATCTCTTAACGCTGTTCTCTTTATTTTGTTTAATTCTTCTTGCACAAATGTATATAATGTGTTCATTCGATACACCTCTTACTCAAGACACAGAATATTAAAACTTCATTCGAGTGAAATTTATTACTTACTCCCTCTATGTCGAGGGAGAGCTGGAATAAGCATGTATAAATATTCTGCAAAACAAGGCGATAAATTCAGTGTGCGTTTGATTCTTCCTATTTGCTATGTCAAAGCTCGTATAAAAAAAAAGGCAGTTATTGAACCTGTCACCCGTTCTCCTGAAAATGAGCTTCATTAAAATATTGGAAAATTTTAACTTTTGACGCCATTTGTATGCATCGGAAGATGATAATGTGCCGACTTCTTTTCCTCTAATGCTTATTACCAAAGAGGTTCCTTAGATTTCTTTTGCTTTAGATTTTGCTCTAGGAGTACTGCGCAAAAATGCCCATGAAAGAAGCAGCCTTTTCTCACTTTTTGTTTTCATATTCTATGAAGGGATGCCGGAAAAATTACAGTTCAGAGCCACATGAGTGAGTTTAACTTACTATGTGTATTATACACGCAGAATCTTGCAGACCTAAATTATCTTAAAGGCAAAGAGAAATAATATTTGACTTAAAATGTATCCATTAGAAGAAAATGTATCAATGTATCCAACAGGAATATGTATTTAGATAAAACTGTATCAAAGTGGCAATACTGATTGTTAGCATACGTCTGTAACTCAACATACTTCATATTTATCTGGCATTAGTTAATTTTTTCATGTGTCCCCATTGCACACAGAATCTAATTCCGGCGAAGAGTGTTTCTCAATTCTCAAGCACATGGGCCGTCTTACTGATCTGAGTAAACTGCGTCCATCAGCACATAGACAAGAAGATATCCATGCTACTATTAACAGTCACGATTTGCAGTTTTCCTTTAGTTTACTATAGAGAGAAGTCAATGTAAAATAATGCTCTCGACATTACGTGGCTAAAATGTATAACCCATGGTCTTAGCAAACTTGCGTATAGCATTTACCGCTCCCCAAGTGATGATCACTCTATAGCCGACATTATTATCCACGGCGACTTTTACTTCTATACATGAACCTGCTTTCGATATTTCAACAGCACTAAAGATACAGAAAGAAAAACTTAAGTCCTTACTATCAGCTGGAATTTCACACAGTTAGCAGTCTAGTCGGAGCTTTCAAATGTGTCAGACCTCTGCCCTCTGAATTTATCGACTGTCTTTAAATATAGTAAACATATCGAAAATTACTAAGCGCGCAAGATCACCCCATACCGGGGACAAACGTTTGTCCTCGATGAAAAAGTTTCGGTTCAATATGGCTAATTCAAGTGCGTCTCAAAAACACTCCAGGGTTAATTACTTTAGTCCGTTGCAATGCTTGCCGGATAGTGATTGTGATACCGATGATATGGATGAAATTATTCCGCCAAAAAATGTTTCCCCTAAAGTGATTGTGCCGCCTATTAAACTGTTGCAGAAACTAGTGAATATGTCCACGATATGATGAAACAACTTTCTGTATCGGATTATTCTATCAAAAAAAATTCAATTGGAATCAAAATTTCATGCGAGTCCATAGATTCATTTCATAAAGTGTTGAGCAAATTAAAAGAAAATAATTGTCAATATTTTTCTCATGATAACAGAAATGAAAAATCTTTTAAATTTGTTAAAGTTATTCTAAAGAACGAGCTTGTCAAACTCGGGTTAAAGTTCATTGACATAAAAAAAATTACAAAAAAATTTGAACACTACACTGACTTTATTTATCTAATTTCGTTAGAAAACAGATCCATAAAATTAGCTTATCTCAGAATTCATCAATTTTGCATACCCAGGTCAGTTGGAACTTAAAAAAACAAATTAACCCAATGTTTTAATTGCCAAATGTTCGGCCATGGTGACCGAAACTGCCATATAAAAACGTATTGTGCCAACTGCGCCGGTTCTCACAAAACCTCGGAATGCGTTAACGAAACTGCAGTCAAATGTGCAAACTGCAATGGAAATCATAAAGCAACTGATATTTCCTGCATCAGCCGTAATAAATATATTGAAATAAGAGAGAAGCTTTCGAAAAAAATATTTCATTCTCAGCGAAGAATCTCTCATTTCAATACCATCACCACGAATGCCCAGCAACAGCTGCAGAAACCGATTTTGTTAAGTTCGATGACAGATTTCCCAACCTTACCACCCCACCCTCGAATTGGCCGCGTCCCGCAGATCATGGAGACAAAAAAAACGAATGCAGTAGCTTGGGAAAGCTCACATCAAATGACTTCAAGTTTAAATGCTACAATCAGCAACAGCAGCAGCAACAACAATGATCTTTTTTCGACAGAGGAACTTAATACATTAGCCACGGAGATGATAACTAGATTAAGCTCATGTAAAGCAAAAATTGATCAGTTCAATGTTATCGCACATTTAGCGACTAAATTTCTTTATTCAAATGCCAAGTAAGTCTGTAGATAGAAACCTAAATATTGTTATCTGGAATGCCAGAGGTATCCGTAAAAAATACATTGAATTTTTAAGTTTTATAAACCATTATAGCATTGACATTGCTTTAATTACTGAAACCTGGTTGGATTATGATATAAAGCTTTCTAATTCCAATTTCAGATGCTATCGTGTTGATAGAGTTGATAAGAAAGGCGGTGGTGTTGCCATTCTCATAAAAAGATCAATTCAACATTCCCTTTTACCGATAATAAACACAAAATTTGTGGAAAATGTAGCAATTGAAGTAAAATTAGAAAATCAAATGTGTTTAAAGGTCGTGTGTGTATACTTTCCTGGCGGTTCAAGTTCTGCAGAAAAAAGATTAGGTTTAAAGCACGATCTCAGAAAACTTTTTAACCTAAATGGACATTTTTGATTGGTGGAGACCTTAATTCGAGACACAGGAATTGGGGTTGTTTCAGAGCAAATGCCTGGGGTAATGAACTCTCTAACCTTGTCCTTTCGCATCCAGTGTCAGTTTTGTTTCCTTTTAGTCCCACATATTTCCCTGCTGGTTCCCGTGGTCGTCCCTCAGTGTTAGATATATTTATAACAAACTTCCCTCGTCTAATAACACAGCCTAATTCCATAAACACACTTAGCTCAGATCACAATCCAGTCATCTGCAAACTTCTAAGAAAAGGAAAATTAAAAGTTAATTACTTTCTTGACCTAAAGGATGCTAACTGGGTACGATATCGCACAGAAGTTAAAAGTAGTTTGAGGAATGTGTCGTGTAGTCTTCACAGCGTCACTAATAATGAAGACGTTGATAATATTGTCGAGCAATTCTCGGCCAAATTATCAAATGCCATTAATGTGAGTGTACCGAAACTTGCTAAAAGAGATACAGGTGCTAAGCTCCCATCATATATCTTGGAGCTGATAAAAATTAGAAGCATACAGAGAAGACACTGGCAGAGATATCGTCACCCCATATTTAGACACAAACTGCTGTATTTAAATAGGCTTATATCGCTTTACATTGACTACGAATGTAACCAGAAATGGAACCAAAAACTTAGCGCTCTAGATGAGGGAGCAAAACCTTTCTGGAACGTTGTAAAGATAGTTAAAAGCAAAACCAAACAACTGCCTTGTCTCCGAAACTCTGATCATATTTATCAAAGTGATCTGGAAAAGTCCAGTGCGCTTGCATATTCGTTTTTAAAAAAATCACGATGTTTCTCTAAGCCTTGGAGATTCAGTTACTACTGCTTTAGTGGATAATACTATTACTCAGTTCAATTCAGTCACTCGCGAAACCTCTGAAAACAAGTTCGTAGACACGGAAGATGTTGAATTTGAAATTCCTAATCTAAGACCAAGAAAAGCAAGCGTACTAGACTGCATTAAAAATATATATTTGAAAGAGTTGCCGAGGGCTGGCATAATCTTCATTACATTCATCATTAATGCATGTCTTAAAATGCAGTATTTCCCAAACGTTTGGAAAACAGCAAAAGTAATACCAATTTCAAAGGCTGGAAAGCCGCCTAATAACCTTTCCAGCTATAGGCCTATAAGCCTACTAAGTAGTATTAGCAAGATTTTTGAGCGAATTTTAAAAGAAAAAATGATAAACTTCATCACTCAAAAAAAATTATTCCCGAATGAGCAATTTGGGTTTAGGCGCTATCATAGCACCAGCCATCAAGTGCTCAGAATTTGCAACTACGTAAAAGAAAATCGTGATAAGGGAAACTCTATCGGAATGATTCTTTTAGATATTGAAAAAGCATTCGACTCAGTATGGCACAACGGTCTAGTTTATAAAATGATTAAGTTCGAATTTCCTCCGTACCTATGTAAAATTGAGCAAAGTTTTTTTGTCCAAGCGTTATTTCAGAGTCTTTGTGAACAACTGTCTGTCTAATCGTTTTTATATTAGTGCAGGTGTCCCCCAGGGATCAGTTCTTGGCCCTATTTTGTATAATCTTTACACTGCAGATTTTCCTAACCTTCCTAATTGTATGGCGGCTATCTATGCTGATGACACGGCTGTATTTGCATCGCATGAATTTGCTCTCAATAGTGAGAGAAATCTGAATAATGCAATGGAAATACTGCTCCATTATTATACGAAATGTAAAATAAAAGTTAATATGGGCAAAATGCAAGCACCTTTTTCTCGCGGAAAAGAAAAGCTTGTTATATTCCAAATCACCCATTGCAGGTCAATGGTGTCGCGATTAACTGGGCGTCATCAGTAAGATACTTAGGCCCAGTTTTTCAGTGCTGAGTTAACTCTGAGTTAAACCAGAGTTCACTAACTCTGGATTAAAATTAATTTAGAGTTAACTCATGAAGCAGTTTTTCAGTGCCGGATTAACTTAACTCCATGAGTGGTAGTTGCATTTGGTAACACTGTATGATTTATCGATTTAGCTGTCAAAAAACTATCGAAATCTATCGATTATATACTGTTAGATCGGTTGTTAATAACACAAACATAATGAGTAAAAGAAGTTCTAATTTTTCATCAAAAGAAATAGAATTTTTACTTGATTGTGTTAACAAAGAAAAAGAAATCTTAGAGTGTAAAAGAACGGACCGAACAAATTCCGATGATAAGGCAAAAGCATGGGTTGAAATTGCCAAGGAAATTAACAGCAAATACGGAACCAACAGAACGGGTGATAATCTTCGGACGAAGTACAAAAATTTAAAAAAGGTGGCGAAAGTAAATTTTGCTGGGGAAAAGCGCAGTATATTCTGTACAGGAGGAGGTCCTAAGGCAGCATCCACTGTCACCGCAATTGATAATGCTGTTTTGAAGGTATGCCAGAAGGAGGAATTTTTGGGGATTGAGGCGTTGTGGGATGACGACGCATCTGAGGGGAAGAACGAACCAGTTCCAAATGAATTAGAAAACGACTTTTCCGAGAAACAAAAAGGTTTGTGTTTTAATTCAGCTGAGGCTTTATTTGTAAAAAAATTTCGTTCATCATACTTGCAGATGAAACGGAGGAGTTGTTTAATTGGTCCCACTACACCCTGAAGATGTTAAAAAAAAACACCACATCTTGCTATCAAACCTATACGCCGCAAAACAACAAAAGACTGCTGGGCCGATGTGGCTGATGCCAAATTGCGAAAAATAGGGGCTGAAATAAAACTCATAAATTCTAAAGGCGAAAAAAGTGAGCTGCGAAAAGAAAAACTTAGGTTGGAAATTGAGCAAATGAAAGAAGAACATGAAATCGAAATTCAAATTTTAGTGAAACAGCCGTAACGTATAAATGTTATTTTTATGTTAAAGTTTTTATTTTGAGTTATGGTTTGAATACTTATTTTTTGTGAATACTGTGAAATGTGAATTTTGTCAATGAATAGTGAATTTAATAAAGAACTAATTTACAAGATAAATGTTTAAAATATGTTTTATTAAATATAATAGGAGTTTGAATAGTAGAATGGTTTTAAATGTAGTACCTTGTAAATTAAGGTATATAAAATGAAATTATGAATCAAATTAGTTATTTTCTCGCGTCATTACCAACTTTTTAAAATAATCATTTACCAAAATGCGTCTATTGCCTGGAGTTGACAATACGAAATCGATTGACCCTTCGAATTCAGTAGATAGAGTTGGTGCTTCATTTTCCCCATTTATGCAATATATGTTTTGCAAAACAGCAGTTGCAACGATTCTTTTTCTAATTTTTCTAATTTCAATCGCATTCCCAGAGATCGCCTTTTCCAAACTCCATAGCTTCTTTCAACGAAACAGCGTGTTCTAATTAAAGACTCATTGTATAAATTTTCTTCCGGAGTTGTTACGTTTCCAAGAGGAGTCATAATGTACTTCTTATTTTGGTATCCACTATCAGCAACTATGAAACTTTAGCCAAAGTCCCCTCTCTCCAGACAGCGGTAAATTTTGGAATTTCTGAAAATATTTGCGTTATGTGCTGATCCAGGCCAACGAGCAACAATATTTGTTATCTTAAGGCTAGCATCACATGTCGTCTGCACATTGATTGAGAAGAATCCTTTGCGATTACGGTACAGTTCCGCTTTATTTTCGCCTATTTTAATGATTTAAAAACATGTATTCTTCAGACAATATTCTTTTAAATTTAAAAACACGTACCTGGACTAAAAATTCTGACATGTGTGCAATGTGAGCTGCTATAACTTTCGGCAATTTTGCGACATTGTAAAATGCATTTTTTTTTATTTGACAAATCCTCAGCCGTATTCGAAAAAACAATTAAGTGACTTCGTAGCAATGCTATGTGTTGTGTAACAGTTGTCACCACTTTGGATACTGTTGATACCGATACTCCGTAAATATCCCCTATTGTTCTCAACATGCCACCAGTTGCGTACACTCTCAAAGTGATCAGAAACATTTGCTCTTCTGTTAAAGCCATATGCCTTTAGTTATGGCTTGTTATAATTATTAATATGGATTATGAATATATTAGCATCGAAACAGGCGTGCTAGTTATATGCATGTATTAACTCACCAATTTGTCTTATTTTTTATGTGTGGCCGCATAAGCTCCAAAATGCTGAAAGCTGATGCCTTTGAATGGCGAAATCGGTCGTAAAAATCCTTTTCTCCAAACAAATGAAAATGATTTGGTCGCGATCGTACAAGTCTTTTTCTTCTTAAAACGGTTAAACTTAATATTTCGAACAATCCCGCGTCGCTGACATCTGAATCAGAGTCTGAATATAGCGAAAACGTATTCATTTTCTTAATCGATTTAATAAAATATTCACACAAATAGAAAGTAAATTAACCAAATTCACATTCGGCATCTGTCAAAAACATTTGCTCATTTAATCCAGGGTTAACTCACCAAATTTGTAGGGTTAACTCGGAGTTAACTCAGGATTAAAATTGACTGAAAAACATGTTTCTGGGGTTCTGTAGTTTGATCCCGAAACTCGGATGATCTCGCACTGAAAAACTGGGCCTTAGGGGCTCATCTTGATACGAAATTAACATTCAACGAACATATAAAACTTACATTCAATAAGGTTAACATTGCTATAAAAATGTTATACCCGTTTATTAACAGAAAGTCAAAGCTATCGTACCAGAATAAAATTATTATAGCAAAGGTAGTTTTTCCAGCAATTTTACTCTACAGATGTCAAGCCTGGGGGAGCTGTGTTAATTCGCATATTAAAAAGGTGCAGATTGCACAAAATAAAGTTTTAAAAATGATGTTGACTTTGCCATGGCATCATTCTACTTTCGACCTGCATAAAAAGGGAATATTGATTTGATCTATGATAGTATTGCAAAACTTAAAAACAGGTTTATTGCTCGTTGTGTCCTTGCTGACAACATTTTGATAAACCAATTATCTCATTGAAATGATATACTGGCATTTTATTAAATTATGTTAATTTTATTATGTACAAAAAATGTCTATTTTTTTTTTTTTTTGTACAAAAAATGTCTATATTTTATGTATGTATGCATTCATGATTATCTATGTGATTGTATTTAATTATTTATATTTATTTATTTGTCTATTTATTTATATATTTATTCATGTATTTATTTATCTATTTATTTAATTTATTTAATTCATTTATTAGTTTATTTATTTATATATTTATTTATTTATTTATTTGTTTGTTTATTTATTTATTTATTTATCTTGTTATTTATTTATTTATATATTATATATTTATTTATTTATTTACTTCTTCATCTATGTACCTATCTTTATATGTTTTTTTTTCTTTGTATCTATGTATGCATATAAAAGTCTACATTTAGCTATATTAACTACTTATTTATTGATTGATTATTACATATTTACTATTTCTTTCTTTTTTGTCTTAAATGAAGGTTTTTATCGAGTTTTCCTTCAACAATTTTTCTTTTTCAATTATTTGCTCATCTGAGTATAGCATTTCAGTAGTAAGAACATAAGTGACAGATCTCTGTATGTAAAATGTGCGGTAACAACCAATATTGTATTTTATCTCGAAATAAAAAAACTATCTATCTATCTTCACACAGTTAGCGAAAGGTGTCTTAGCTTTAGATATTCTTCTCTGACTAGACCTTGCGCCATGTGCGCCGCTGGTATATTTGTACCAAGTTCTGATACCAGTACTGCACTCGCCGACACCAATGATAGAACAACAGATTTAGCTCCATATGATTCAGCGCATCCTTAAAAACGTATGCTTCAATCTTATTATGATCGAAATCAAAAGCCATGATTTCAGTTTTTTAAGAAATTTCTGATGACTGCTCATGAATCTTATATCGAAAGGAAGAGGATTAAAAGCCTACAAGATACAACTGGTGAGGAGCTTCTGTAGTGAGTAGTACGAAACGTTGGAATTTCAACAGCATGGCGTTTAGTGCTACGTGGGTTATGAGAATTAAATATTAGATTTTACATATAGCCACCTCTCATCAAATATATCTAAGGGACTTAAAAAAAGAATAAATGTCTTACTGATAGTATTTTGAAAGACCTAAACAACACCATATAATGGGCCAAATGGTGTGCATTACTAAATCTTCTTATTGCATGCTTCTGCAAGACGACGATTGGCATTAGATTAAAGATGTAAGCATCGCCCAACAACTTATTCATTCGAGCACCGAATGGAAGAACGTACATATGCTTTCTGTAGGTAAGCAAAACTGCGAAGTATAAGTTCTCACTCTTAACACTTGTAACTAAGCTAGAACTAGAACTCTCTCACAAAAGTCAGTCTCATCTGGACACCCACAAAAGAGCGCCAGGTTCGCCTTTCCTCCAAAAAAACATAATGTTAATAAATTACACTTACTTACTTATTATAAACTAGCTGGCCAGTGCTCGCCTTGCTTGGGCTTGCTTCTCCCGCATTTACGAGTAAGTTTACGCTCATATACTTATTTTTTTTTTTAATATATGTAATTGCCAACTGTGTACAATACTGAAAGTGTGTGAAGTCAATTTTAACTTTCCCAGTGGGAATCTCCACCAGAGGTCACACAAACCCGCTCAAAACACAAGCACAACCAAAAGAAATGAAAAACACGATGAGTATCATACCACCTCCCTTCTGTCAGACAGTCGGATCTGATCTTAAGGATTGCGAAGAGACAGCGAAAGAATAATAAACGAAAGAAAATATTAACTCCACTGAGGGTAAATTCGAGATCATGATCAAGCCACATACACACACAGATACTATCACAATGTTAGCCACTGCTGCACGACTGCTGGCTGCGGTAAGAATAAAACCCACACTCAAATCCACACATTACATGCATATAAACATACACAAAAAATAAAATTGGGATGGTAAACGACTAACAAAGGCCTCGTAGGAGCAGCATCTCCCGATAGGTCATTTGATGCCCCAAAATCTAGAAGCTGAGGCAAACAAAGTGGAGCTAAAAATAAACACAGCCAAAACAACCCCCTTTCCGCCACTTAGACCTCGAATGCTCTGTTCCTGTGAGTGGTAGAGAATTTTGGATACACAACAACCTTCCCCAGGAAATGCAAATCATTACAGTGAAAACCGCAACCGCATAAATACACATTTTGGGGACTTCGTTTTATAAAAAAAAAAAAAAAAACAAAATAAATACTATGCAGTGATGATTACATGAAACATAGTAACGAGTGAATCACGATGTCTGTGCTGTGTACAGTTCCGACATTTGATCATACTATTGATTATATTATGTATCTGCAATGATTGGATTTCAAATGAAAGTTACGATACTAAAGCTGATAAAACTCAAATTTAAACTGCATGATATCCAGAGTACAAATCTTAGGTAGACAAGTGGACTCATATGTCTAGCGACAAAACAGATTTGGCCAAAGCTGGATTTAAAACGTTCTAAGAATTTGATTTCCCTCAACAGATTGCATATCGGCGCTACAGTCGGTGTCACCACTGAGCACTGTCTAATGGCAAGCATGATACAAGGCTGGGCCTTTTTGCGAACGACTTTTGTAAAAGATGCATGGATGAAGAAGAGGAAGAAACTATTCCTCGCCTTAATTTTTTCTGTCCAGATTTCTTCCCTAGAATGAAGCTTTATCTAGGAGCCCCCTATTACAGCGACATAGGCTTATTCATTCAATTAGGAGAAAATGGTTCAACAAGTAAGTAGAGAGAAACTTCCTCCCATGATAACACGTGATATCACAATCTTCTCTTCTTCTTCCTTTTATCAGCGAGGCCATGATCCGAAAACAAGGGATCACAACCCTCCCACTTCACCGCATTTCTACTGATCCGCCTGTGGGGTTCACCTATTTTGAATCACTCGGTTACTGAGGCCAATGAAATGCCGATTTCGTCGCATTTGTCTACCAGGCGTTTATAGGCCTACCTTTCCTACATTGCGATGTCTTTGGAACGTGCATTGATATTGCCTTTTTAACACGGTTCAAATGATCTCTTCTTTGAACGTGGCAATACCAACTGAGCCGTTCGCGCTCTATTTTTTGTACGATGGTTTCCTTGATGTGAAAGCTTCCACGGATCTTCGAACTTCTTATTCGATCAAGCTTTGTCACTCCTGCTGTCATGCGAAGCATATTCATCTCAGCTGCCGTTAATTTACTCACATACTTTTTGTACATCGTCCAACATTGTGAACTGTATGTGAGCGCTGGACGTACAACTGCGATGTAGAGCCTTCCTTTCAACTCAGGAGACATTTTTCTGTCACAGAAGATAGCGGAATTTTCTCGCCACTTCATCCACCCTACGCTTACACGATGATTGATGTCGTCATCACAAGTTGCTTCGCTATATATCATAGATCCCAGATATTTGAACTTTTCGCACTTGGGAAGCACTGTTCCATTCAAATAAAAAAATAAAATCGGATAAGAGAACGGGCAGCACAAGTACTCTGTCTTTTTTGAAATAATGCGATACCCATTTCCCTCCAAAACGTCCACCCACACATCAAGTGCTCGTTGCAGGGATGTAGGATCCTCACTAATGATGGCTCCATCGTCAGCAAAGAATAACTGATGTACCTTGGGGTCCATCGCTTTACCTTCAAGCAGATAATCAAGGACTGTAATAAAGAGCAAAGGACTTAAAACGCTTCCCTGGTGCACCCCGACTTTGATTGGGAACTCTTCGGTTACTCCAGTGGGTCATCTTACTCTTGTCTTTGCTCCTTCGTACATGTCCATGAACATCTGTACATAGGTTTCTGGAACCCCTCGATGTCTTAGCGCTACCCGTATCAGATCTCGTGGTTGTCTGTCGAATGCGTTTTAAAAGTCAACCAATACAATATGAAAATCCCTTAAGGAATCACGATGTTTTTCCATTATGATCATCAGATAGCCGTATTATTTTTCGCAGTCGGCCACCTAATACCCGCTCAACGAACTCCATGGTGTGTGACATCAGCTTGATCGAACGGTAGTTATCACAGTTTCGCGTATCACCCTTCCCTTTGTATACAGGGAGAAGGTAACTTTCCCTCCATTGATTCGGCATTGGATCACCTCTCACAAATTTGGAGATGAGAATTCTGAGCCATCTAAACCAGACGTCTCCCATCTTTTTCCAGAATTCAGAGGGCATCTCGTCTGGCCCAACCGCTTTTCGTTTTTTGGAGTATTTGACCGCCTCACTAACTACTTCGACTGTAATGTCGGGTATTTCTTCACAGTTAGGGGTGGCTCTGGGAAAGTATAGCCAGGAAACTGTTCATTTAAAAGTTCTTCACAATACTGCCGCCACCTCTGCAGAATTTTGTAGTCATCCACAAGAAGCTGGCCATGAGCACTGCTAATGAACTTTGGCGAACGAATCTCCTGAGCATTCCTCCTTCTTTGGGCGGCTATTTTGAAGATAGTGGCGCTCTTGTTCATCTTGTGTCTTCGCAGCTCCTGGATAGCCTGGTTTGCATCAGCTACCGGGGAAAATGTTTTCTCCAGCTCACGATACAGGCCCTCCGTACTATCTGCTGGAAGCGGCGCTCACTTCTTCTTCGCTTTTTTCTTGCAGCATCTGTATTTCATTTCGAGGCGAACTTTTTCGTCACTATTATTAGAGGGGCACTTTGACCAAGCTTTCTTCTCATTTATCAACTTCTTAGCTTCATCACTCCACCACCATGTTTCTTTGGCGTGTTGATGGTGGCCTTTTGAGGGTCCAGCAGTGATTTGGCCTTCTTTAAGCAAGTTCGCTGTAGGGAATCCCACATATTTTGTGCTCTGCACTCTTCACCTCAGCTCCGTTGATGGTGTGAGAGAGGTAATTTTTCATTACGAAAACAAAAGCCTGGCCTTTTTCTTTTTCCAGATTGTACAAGTTGATTTTCTCAGAGACCCTTGTTTGTTTGCTTTTCTTCGGTGTTTTCATAAACATTTCTGTTTGCAGGAGATGGTGTTGCCGAGCGATCGCCTCTCCCAGGATCACTTTGCAATCTTTTCCCCGAGGCTTCATGAAACTGGCTACCAAATGGTAGTCAATCTGAGTTTCATCTCCACCACTGCTGTAAGTGATCAGGTGTCGGCTTTGTTTGATGAACATGGTATTTAACACGACAAGACCGTGTGATTTGCACATGCTTAGGATGTCTTCACCAGGAAGGTTCCTGGTGCCATATCCTAGTCCTCCATGGCAGTCTTCATAGCCTTCGTTTGACTTCCCGACATGTCCATTCAAATCTCCTCCAACAAACAGAAATTCTTCCTTTGGGATGTTCTTAAGGAGATTGTGGAAATCTAGCCAAAATGCATCTTTATCTCTCTGATTGCACCCATTGTGAGGAGCATATGCACTGACAATATTCCACACCTCTCCTTGTATTACTAGTTTGAGAGACATCAAACGGTCGCTGGATTTCGAAATGCTCAAGACGTTTCCAAGTAGCTCTGCCGCAAGGATGATACCGATTCCGTTCTTAGCCTTTTCCGTTCCGTAGTAGAACATCTTGTAATCTTTTGTCCTAACGTCCAAGAAACGCGCCCGATTCCCGGTGTTTTTCAATTTCGTCTCTTGGACACACAAGATGTCCACCCGCCTTCTATTCATCATCTCTTCCAGCTCGTAACTTCGACCGGTCATGCATCCAACGTTCCAACTCGCGACCCTCAAATTGCGTCCAAACTGTTTCATTATTTTGCTAGCCCCCGGAATCCAGTGCTCTGCAGTGATATTCTTAACACTTCGCTGCACGGGTAACACGTGATATCACAATGGACCTATTATCGGTCTCAGTGTGATGGCGATTCTCAGCTGGCAGCCACTTCAACCTAACCTAACCTAAGGCTGCTGAAAAGAAGGCAGGAAGGAAGGTTTTTTTTTTTTTGGAAGCTTAATGATCATCCCCCTCTTCTCTCCTGCGGAAATCGTTCAGTATCCCAAGCTCTTTGTATTAGAGAGTGCAGCAAATCTGCCGATGTATTTGGCACCGCTTGAAATAGTTCGACGGGGATGCCATCAATACCTTGTTCTTCTTGAGGGACTTGATTGGAGTTATTATTTCGGTTTTACTGCGAGGTACGGTGCGAATTTGGGAATTCGTTGCTTCGAACTGCTCATTCAAATTCGAGATCATACTGCCATGGTCTAAGTGGTTTAGCACTCTAGCAAATTGTTCTCTCCATCTAGTGAAGTGGTCCTCATCCGAGATCACAAGGTTACAGTCTAGGCTCTTCACTAAGTGTTGTTTGGAGTTTCGACCACCAGTGAGTTCCTTAGTGCTACTATAAGCAGTCCTACTGTCACACCTGCTCGCTGCTTTTTCAGCACTTGAAGCCAGTGAGTTGATGTGCTGACGTTTGTCATGACTAACACTACGATGCACTTCTTTCTTCTTTGCACGGTATTGGGCTTCTAGCTCGGTTCTCTCCACTGCTGAGGCTGCTGTATACCAAGCCTTGATTGCTGTACGCTCATAGATCCGTCTTCAGGTGTCTGCAGATAGCCATGTGAAATGGTTTTTCTGCCTTTTACCGACATACGTGCGTGCCCCAGCCGTAAAAGCATTTCTCACAACATTCCAGTAGTCATCGATGCTCTCCTGCATCTAAGGCAAGGTGGTCCCTGAACTGTTGACGTACTTGGGAAACCTTAAGCCTGTCGATATTAAACCTGGTGATGTTAAGTATGTTTGAGCGTTTGCTATTGACGGATGCAGTACGAAGGCGTATATGAGCTAACATGAGATGGTGATCTCATTCTAGTCCGATGTCAGCTCCACGTCTGTTTCGGACGTCCAGGAGACAATTTGTAAAGCGATGGCTGATAGTAATGTGTTTGATCTGGTTGAATATTCGCTGCCTGTCAGTAGAGACCCAACTGATCTTGTGGCAGGTGTTATGCTTAAGCGGAATACCTCCAATGACTAATCGGTAGGTATTGCAGAAGTCCACAAACCGCTCACCGTTATCAGTATGGTCTCATTACGGACAAGTCTAGAGAACAATAACTAGAACTCCCTCACCAGGATCAATCTCATGTAGACCTTTACCCGCAGAAGATCGCCTAGTTTGGCTTTCCTCCAAAAAGACATCATGTTAATAAATGTGGGAATACGTGACGACGACACAGACAGATGACCAACAAAATGATCAGAACGACGTTACAATTGCTGAATACTTCACACACACAATCTCTTGCTATCCCTCTTAACTCTAACTACGATAAGGGTGTATCAGTAATCAAACTGCAGGCAAACAGAAAGGAAGCAAAATAATAAAGTGATTATCATTGAGTCGTCCGTGTTTTATTTCTCGTTGCATTTTAAAAGATAAATTGTAAGATCTACCCAACTGAGATCCCACATAAATTATAATAAATTACATATTAGATCAACCAGAGTTTTTTTTTTGAGCTGATCCGCACACATCACAATTTCGATACCGAAATGTGTTCTGTAAAATTCATTTTTTGGTCGAAAGTAGAACAGATGTATGTTGGGCGACGCACATAGGTTGCCATCTACTGCAAGAGAACAATTCCTACTAACTTAATGGACAAATCTAATCACTCTACCGTTTTCCACTTTGCCAAACAAATCATCCAAGTTCACCTACATAGTTCTTAAAAATATTTTAATCAAAAAAAACATTTGAATCTAGAAAATCAGAATTGAAATAAAATTGAATTGTGCTAGTTGTACATTTGGTCTTTTCAATTACCAACATTTGGGGGCTCAACCTAAAGAGAACGGAGTAGATAAGTGGCTGTCGCAGCTAAGCTTTGCTGTTATCTCTATTTTGCAGTTGGTACTGAACTTTTTTTTTCGGTGCATTGGCTTGCTGGGAATAAAGTGAAAATGGATGTTCCATACAAAATACTGAGCAAGGCCTGTTGGAGAGCTATAATCTCAGTCAAGATGGTACGAGGCGCGTGCTACTAAAACGATTGCGACAGTGTTTGCTTGGTCAGGGGAACGACGATGTGGGCAACGGTGAATCTGATGATGAGAGTAAGAAATCGGATGGTAGTACTGGCTTTGTTGATCATGCAGGCGCAGACGAAGATCAAACAGAACCAGCTGTATCATCTTCCCAGTCAAAAAATACACAAAGTGGAGAACCACATATTAATGGGACTCAGGAACGTTTGACATCACAAACCACATGCGGAGGTAATTTTTAATTTCATAACCTTGAACAAACTGTCCAGTCTTTCTCAGGTGATAACGAATTGAGTGTTTTACGATGGTCCAAGGAGTTTCAAGAAATGGGGAGTATTTAGGGATGGAGCAATTTACTGATGCTGGTTTATGCAAAAAGGTTGCTAAGAGGTTCAGCAAGAGACTTCATTTGTTCGTTTGGGAAGTGCTGAAAATGCGTCTTTTAGAAGAATTTCAAGAGCAAAAATCTGCTGCTGATGATGATGATGCAAAAGCGGAAAAAACTACCAACAGAGACGTTCAAGCAGTATTTTTATACAATGCAGGAGATTGGAAGCAATATAGCGATGGATCCTGTTTCAGTCATTCATTATGTCATCAAGGGAATTACTGGCGATGAAATGCATAAAATGGTATTTTATGGTGCGTCAAATTTTAGAGAATTCAAGAGAAAATTAGAATGCTATGAGCAAATTATTGCAAGTCATGCTGTGACGAGCGGAAATTCAAGAAAATTAGAGCGCGGTACTAGTTGGACTGGCAACGGACAGCGGAAAGAAAAGAAAATCGATGAAGTGAATGATAATCGACCGCGTGGAAAATGCTGGAAGTGCGGTATTCGCGGGCACTTTGCTGCAAAGTGCGGAGCTAAAACACCTGAAACCAATGTTGAAAAGAAGAATTCAGGTGTAACAGAACAAAAAATGTATACTAGTGTGGCCTATGACAAAAACAATTTTCAGGAAAAAGTTTCCATAGATGGTAAATGTTTTATTGCCTTGATCGGCACTGGAAGTGCGCTGAATATTATCACAAAGCATGTTTACTCTGCAATAGAAAAGCCAACACTTTTTAAGACTTTAAAAACTCTTGTCGGTCTTGAAGCAAAAGAAGTTATTCCTCTTGGTTAACTAATGTAGAAGTCGATTCCGAATCATTTGTTTGTATGTTCTATATTATTTCAGATTGCTCATCGCATGTACAAATTACTATTGGGCAGGAGATTTTATCAAACGCAGTAATGGTGGGGAGTCCTGAAGGCCTTAAAATTTTGAAATGGAGTCCTGATCATAAATAGATATGGGACAATGTGCAGGAAATCATGAACGGGTCATACGTAGAAGAAAATGACGTAGATGGATAACTCACTGCCTCCGAGAAAGCGGAAATTACATCCAATATGAGTTTCTGCGAACTCCTTTTGGCATGTGTAACTCACCGACAAGTTTTCAACGATTCATAAACTACGTTTTCAAGGATTTAATAGTACAAAAGGTTGGAATTCTCTATATGGATGATCTGATCGTTCCAAGCAAGAACAAAGAAGAAGGCATGCAGAAGTAAAAAAAGGTACATATTAGAGACAGCAGCGCGAAACGGGTTGCAAATTTTTAAAACGGTGTGTGGAATTTCTTGGACATGTTATAGAAGATGGTAAAATCCGATCGTCTCCAGGTAAGATTTTGGCGGTACAACATTTTCCGGAACCATCTAACGTAAAGCAAATCCAAAGCTTTTTCAGACTCAGTGGATATTTTAGAAAACTCATACCAAGATATTCACTAATCGCTAAACCTCTTTCAGATCTGCTGCTCAAAAACGCAAATTTTTACTGAACAAAAGCAAGCTATAGCTCATTTAAAAAGTTTACTTTCGTCCAACCCAGTTCTACGCATTTTCGATCCGAATTCAGTTACATAAGTGCATACCGATGCAAGTATCGATGGATTTGGTGCTGTTTTGTTGCTGGGGAAAAGTTATGAAAAGAATCTTCACCCTGTTTATTTCATGAGTAAAAAGACATCACCTGCTGAAAGGAATTACTGCAGCTTCGAGCTTGAGGTGCTAGCCGTTATAAACGCCGTTACAAAATTCAGAGTTTATTTGCTGGGAACGAGCTTTAAGCTGGTTACGGACTGCGATGCATTTACAAAAACACTGAAGAAAAAAGATTTGTGACCAAAAATTGCTAGATCGGCAATATTTCTGGAAGAATTTAATTACACCGTAGAGCATCGAAGTGGGACAAGCATGAAACACGTGGATGCACTTTCAAGAAACCCTATCTTTTTTGTGGAACCGGTTATAACTAAACTCATCAAGAATCGTCAACCACCTTCGGGTAGGGGTTAGAATATACCCGAGGTAGGCATGCCTGTCATAAGAGGCGACTAAAATCCACCCTCCATATACCGAGTATGGCGTATACAAAGTATGCAATGAACAAAACAAAAGATATAAATACCCCAGGTGGCAGTCCAGGTGCACTGGAAAAACCACCCTCTTCGGAGGTCGGCTCTACGGATTCTGGGGAGAGCCATTTATTGCGTTCACCTGACCCTTTGAAAAAGGTACCAGGGTAGTTAGATCTCCACCATCAAGATCTACCATAAAAACGTGCGGAACTAGAAGTCCGGCGACATCGATAGTGTCGGCGCACGAACAACGGACTTCAGCGAAAATTCAAAGCCTTACGGAAGAAAATATGGAACTCCGGACCAGGCTAAGTAAAATGGAACTTCTCTGCGAAGAATTAAGACAAGAATTAAATGTACTTAAAGCAGAAAATAAAGCATTTAAGGATAAAAGAAACCTCGTAATGAGTCTGCTGCGAGTTCAAACGTCCCCGATAACACTGATTATCAAACGAATGAAGAAGAACTAGCTCGGGAAACTAACTGGATCCTAAAAAAAACGACCAGTTAAGAAACGAAAAGCTGGTTCTTCGCCCGAAATGGTAACGAGGCAAGAAAACACCCAAAATGAGCGAGAAGATAACGAACAGTGTGACAAAATAAACACATGTGTCGAAGAAAATCCACGTACTAAGGTACGATCACCGCCACCAATAAACGTAATCGGAATTGCAGACTATAATAAACTGCATTATTTTCTTAAACATCTGTTGCTATGGCGAGGAAACGACGGTAAAGCGCGGGCTTCCTCTTTTTATGCTAACTTTTGATAAAGCTGAGAGTTTGAATAAGATTTACGAAATAAGAATAATTCTGAATGTCGTAGTCCAAATCGAACCCATGCGCAAGAATATAAGATTGATACCTCAGTGCAAACGATGCCAAGGATTCAATCATACGCAAACGTATTGTCGAAAAGAACCACGATGTGTGAAATGCGCCGGAAATCACCTCTCCCAAGTTTGTAGAGTAAGTAAACAAACCTCTGCAACATGTGTTAATTGTAAGGGAAAGCACCCGGCAAATTATAGAGGCTGTGAAGTAGCTAAGGAGTTGCAAAAACGGAGAGCTGCGCTCCTTGAGCCACTAAATATAAAATCAAAATTGCAAACTAAACCAAAGCGTAAGATCGCGCCGGAGAAAGTAGGCAAACTAAAACTACCAGGTTCAGAGCACAAAAAGGTGTGGGAAAGATTGACAACAGAAAAGTCCTCGACCTCTGTTCTTAAAAGAAACGGTACTGAAAAGCTAATATTAGCCAAGCCACAGGGTAATGACCCTCGGACAGCAGCAATGCAGTCTTATACTCAGGCCGCGGCTTCCGAAAAACCAAAAAACCTTGAAATTTCGACGGACCCTGTCTCTCATGTTTTCTCAGTTATTCTCGCGAAACTTGAAGAACGAAGCAAAATAAATAAAATTATTCTCGATAGACTGGTTAAGTTTGAAAATTATTCTCAGAAAACGCGTACTTCAACTAGAATATGAATGACAAACGAATGTTAAAAATATGTACTTGGAATGCAAACGGAGTTTTGCAAAAACTTGACGAATTGGAAATATTCATGCGTGAAAAAGATATTGATTGATTATTGATATTTGCTTGATTTCTGAAACCCACGCAAAAATAGAATCGCATTTAAAAATAAAAGGCTATAATGATTACCACGCTTGTCACCCTTCGGGAAAAGCGAGAGGCGGATCATCCTTGCTTATTAAAGACTGTATCGAGCAATCGGAAGACCTAAAGATAGAGCTTGAAACTTTGCAACTTTGCCCGATTCGAGTTACAAATAGTCAGCGTACTCTTAAAATTTCGTCTATCTACTGTCCACCGCGCTCCGCGCTTGAAAAAAATGAATTTACTGACATGATTGAATCGCTGAAACCCAATTTCATTATTGGCGGCGATTCTAATGGGAAACACACGTTCTGGGGCTCAAGATACAGTTCGAAGAAAGGTAGAATGCTCTATGGAGTACAGTTGCGATTTCCATTCGACGGGTAAACCGACTTACTTGGCAACTGATACTTCAAAAATACCTGACCTGATAGATTTTTTCGTTGTGAAAGGAATATCTACCAACCACATAAAAGTCGAAGAGAGTTTTGATCTGTCGTCTGATCATTCCCCGGTTATTTTGACATTGAGTGAAAAACTAGTCTGTAACCTAGAGCCAGCGAGATTACCTGGTAGAACAACAAACTGGGAAGGTTTTAGGAACGAAATTGAAGATAATGTTGAACTGAGCGTTCCACTTACGACACCCTATGAACTTGAGGTTGAAGTTGATCGCTTCGTTGAGATCGTACAGCCCGCCTCTTGGAATAATACTCCCATTCCAAGGAAAACGCCGGACAAATACGGCTTACGATATCCTCCGGAAATAAAGGGATTGGTTAAGGAAAAACAAAAAGCGCGTAAAAAATGGCAACAGAGTCGTGCTCCGCAGCATAAAGCACACTTGAATCGTCTGTGCAATTCGTTGAAGAAGACTATTAAGGATTTTAAGTATCGTGCAATAGGCTCTTACCTTGAAAGCTTAACAGTGAAAAAAGATTCCAATTATTCACTTTGAAAAGCCGTAAAAGGCACCAAAAGGCCCAAAGTCCCCGCGCCGCCAATTAAATTAAATCAAAATGAATGGGCAAGGGAAGATAAAGAAAAAGCGGACGTCTTTGCGGCCCACCTGGAGGAAACATTTAAACCGTACGATAGTCAAGTGGTTTACGATAACATCAATAGGCCGGATTTACCATCTGGCGATTTAACACTCACAAGTGCAACGCTAAGGGAACTCAAAAATGAGATCGAGATTCTAAAACCTAAGAAAGCTCCTGGTTTTGATTTAATCACCGAAGACATTCTCAAAGTTTTACCTAGAAAAGCATTGATTAAGCTTCTCCATATTGTTAATGCTGCACTTAGATTAAAACACGTGCCGAGCCAATGGAAAGTTGCGGAAGTCATAATGGTTTTAAAACCGCCAAATGAGGTAAAATCGTATAGACCAATTTCGCTTCTTCCAATCATATCGAAAATTTTCGAGAGGATATTATTAAGGCGTCTCCAACCGGTTATAGAAGAAAATAATCTTATCCCTGACCACCAGTTTGGGTTCAGAAGCAAGCATTCGACGACTGACCAGGTGCATAGAATTACTGACGTAATCGAGAAAGCATTTGAAAAAAAAAAGATTTGCTCAAGCGTATTTCTTGACGTCTCGCAAGCCTTTGATAAGGTGTGGCATGATGGCTTGAAATTCAAACTACGACAAGTTCTCCCTGTATGCTTATTCGATATTCTAGAATCATATCTCGGGAATAGAATCTTTTGTGTTAGACATGGAGTCGAATACTCCGAGCTCAAAGAAATTTCGGCCGGCGTACCGCAAGGAAGCGTTCTTGGGCCGCTTCTCTAATTGCTATATACTCGTGATATACCGAACGAAGATGGCACTATCCTTGCTACGTTTGACGATGACACCGCTATCCTAGCAGTAGGGAAAACAATCGAAGAAACGACTGCAAAACTGCAAAACGCGCTGAATAATGTAAATGAATGGACGAGGGACTGGCGGATCGCCCTCAACGAATCTAAATCTGTTCACGTGAATTTCACTTACAAGAAAACTAATAACTTGCCAATTTTCCTAAACTCGGCCCGAATACCTTTTGCAAACGAGGCCAAATACCTGGGAATGACACTCGACGCAAGGCTGAAATGGAATTCGCACGTGAAAATGAAAAGAAAAGAACTCGAAATCAAATATAGAGAAATGTACTGGTTACTCGGAAAACATTCCCAGCTCAGTACTGAGAACAAACTGCCTTTATACAAGCAAGTGCTTAAGCCGGTGTGGACCTACGGTATACAACTTTGGGGTTGTACCCAGAAAACAAATGCCAATATTTTACAAACTTTTCAAAATAAAGTGCTAAGAGAGATTGTCCAAGCACCGTGGTATATTAGAAACGACGATATCCACATAGATCTCGGAATTCCGACAGTCGAAGCTGAAACTAGAAGCTTCGCGAGCAAGCATAGAAACCGACTAATCGGACATGTCAACAATACAGTCCTACAAATTTTGGATGAGAGCAATTTATTGGGCCGACTACAAAGGACGAAACCCTTCGACTTGGCGAGGTAATGATAAACCGCGTCTAGATTGCGGAACATGCAGGATCTTTCAATGGAAAGTAACCTGCCAAACGTTTTTATTTCATAATAGCAAAATTGCTTGATAAGTTATTACTTAGTTGCGACATCTAACAAATTTATATCGAAGGGTGGTGTTTTTTGGTAGGTTGGATTGGGCGTATTATTCCAAGAGGCGAGCTGTACGATCTCAACGAAGCGATCAACTTCAACCTCAGGTTCATAGGGTGTCGTATGTGGAACGCTTAGTTCAACATTATCTTGAATTTCGTTCCTAAAGCCTTCCCAGTTAGTTGTTCGACCAGTTAATCTCGCTGGCTCTAGGTTGTAGACTAGTTTTTCGCTGATTGCTAAAATAACCGGGGAATGATCAGACGACAGATCAAAGCAGTCTTCGACTTTTATGTGGTTGGTAGATATTCCTCTCACAACGAAAAAATCGATCAGGTCAGGTATTTTCGAAGTATCAGTTGGCCAGTAAGTTGGTTTACCCGTCGAATGGAAATCACAACTGTACTCCATACCTGCCCATAGAGCATTCTACCTTTTTCCGAGCTGTATCTTGAGCCCCAGAACGTTTCGCATTAAAATCGCCGCCGATAATAAAATTAGGTTTCAGCGATTCAAGCAAGTTAGTAAAAACTGATTTTTCAAGCGCGGAACGCGGTGGACAGTAGATAGACGAAATTTTAAGAGAGCGCTGACTATTTTTAACACGAATCGTGCACAGTTGCAAAGTTTCAAGCTCTATCTTTAGGTCTTCCGATTGCTCGATACAGTCTTTAATAAGCAAGGATGATCCGCCTCTCGCTTTTCCCGAAGGGTGACAAGCGTGGTAATCATTATAGCCTTTTATTTTTAAATGCGATTCCTTTTTTACGTGGGTTTCAGAAATCAAGCAAATATCAATATCGTTTTCACGCATGAATATTTCCAATTCGTCGAGTTTTTGCAAAAGTCCGTTTGCATTCCAAGTACATATTTTTAACATTCGTTTGTCACTCATATTCTAGTTGAAGTGCGCGTTTTCTGAGAATTATTTTCAAGCTTAATCAGCCTATCGAGAATAATTTTATTTATTTTGCTTTGTTCTTCAAATTTCTCGAGAATAACCGACAAAACATACTTATGTCCTGTATTCCCTTGTGGGTCCTAGGGCCTCGACTACGCCTACGCGCCATCGTGTACGGTTTCTGGCAATGTGTCTGAGTTCTCCCCAACTTTTCCCTAACTGCCGTGCCTCCTTCTCGACTGTTCTGCGCCATGTTTTCCGCGGACCGCCAGGTCTTCTGCCATCCTGAGTTAGAGGGTTCCATTGCATAGCATGGTTCGCTATGGAGCTGTCACCCTTTCGGAACGTGTGACCAATCCACTGCCACTTCCGCCGTTGGATAGTTGTGCCTACTGGTTCCTGACCCGTTCTCTCGTAAAGGTGTTCGTTAGAGATACGATTGGGCCAGAAAATCCTTAAGATATTGCGCAGACACCTATTAACAAACGTTTGCAGCTTTCTGGTGATAGTAGTGGTCACTCTCCACGTACTGCAACCATATAACAGCACGGATTCAACGTTGGAGCGGAATAGTCTTATTTTGGTGCTCAAACTGATTGCATTGCTTCGCCATATTTTGGACAACATCCCGAACGCGGACTTTGCTTTGGCGATCCTGTTGGCTATATCAAGTTCGGTTCCACCATCGGTCGAGACAATACTCCCAAGATACTGGAAATCCTCTACTCTCTCCACCGGTTGTCCAGCAATGCATACTTGAGCCGATGAGTTAGTTCCAAGGCTGATGATTTTAGTTTTTGTCGTATTAATTTTCAGCCCGACGACACCTGCCTCCCTCTCCACATCTGTTGTCATTTGGTGGAGGTCCATAATTCTGTGGGAGAGTAAGCATACATCATCTGCGTAATCAAGATGTTTCAGTTGAGATGTAAGAGTCCATCGAATTCCTCCGCTTCCCGTCGACAAAGCTGCATGAAGCACATCGCTAATCACCAATAGGAATAATATTGGTGAAAGGATACAGCCTTGTCTTACCCCACTTTGGATCTCAAATTCCTCAGACAACCTTCCCCTGTGCAGAACGTGACATTTGGAGCCTTCATATGTAGCTTTCATAATAGCAATTAGTTTATCGGGAATGCCTCTCCTGCGTAAGGCACGCCAAATAAACTCCCTGTTGACACTATCGAACGCCTTCTCAAAATCGATGAACAGCAGGTGCAATGGCGATCGATATTCAACACACTGTTCGATGATAATCCGCAGGGTGTTGATGTGGTCGGCACAGGAGGATCCAGAGCGGAAACCTGCTTGTTCGGCGCATCGAGTGTGTCTTCGAGATGTTGTTTGATTCGCTCAAGGATGATTTTAGGTATTATCTTAGCTACAGCAGGCAGCACGCAGATACCCCTCCAGTTTCCGCACTCCATTAAATTTCCTTTCTTAGGAAGCTTGACAATCATTCCCTTTTCCACTCGTTAGGAAAGCTCTCAGCTTCCCAAACTCTATCTATAAGTGGAAGCAGAAGCTCAGCCGATGTTGTTGGCGCTGCTCGTAAGAGCTCTGCTGGAATACCGTCAAGTCCTACCGCCTTGTTGGTTTTGAGTGCCTTGATCGCGGTAATGATCTCATCATTACTTAGAGTCGTGGTGCGTATTCGGGAACTTCTCACCTCGGGCATCTCAGTCTGATTTGGGAGCATATCGCTAGCGAATACACGGTTCAAAACCGTAGCAAAATGCTCTTTCCATCTCTTGAGCTGGTCCTCATCCGAAATGAGCAAGGAGCCGTCTAGGCTTTTCACTGGGTATTGGCTGGAGCTGCGACCACCTGTCAGCTCTTTCGTGATTCGGTAGACAGTCCTGCTGTCACACCTCCGTGCAGCTTCTTCTGCTTCTGTAGCCAGCGCGTTGATGTAGTTGCGCTTGTCACGTCGTACGCTACGCTGAACTTCTCTCATCTTCATGCGATATAGGGACTCTAGCTCGCTTCTCCCTGCTGCTGGGGTAGCTGCAACGCGAGCTTTTAGCTGTTTTCGTTCGTCAATCCGTCTCCAGGTATCCTCGGAAAGCCGCGCCCTATGTCTTCCCTGCGATCGACCGACAATTCTTTCAGCACCAGATGTAAAAACATTTTTCACAGCACACCAATGGTCTTGGATGGTTGCGGGCATTGAGCTGCTGATTGCTTCCACACCTTGCGAAAAGTGCTCCCTTAATTGTTGGCGCACTGAGGGATCACTAAGTCTATCGATGTTGAACCTGCGCATTCTTGTGTTGTCGTGGGATCTTCGAACTGCAGCAGTGCGTAGTTGGAGAGTAGCTATCATAAGATGGTGATCACGTACTATCCCCACATCTGCCCCTTGTCTGTTTCGGACGTCCAGGATACTGCTTCTAAAGCGGCGGCTGATAGCAAAATGGTCAATTTGGTTGGAGGTTGCTTGCCTGTCATTGGAAACCCAGCTGACTTTGTGGCAGGTCTTGTGCTCAAACATGGTGCCACCTATCACAAGGCGGTTGGCATTGCAGAAATCCACAAACCTTTCGCCGTTGTCATTGCGGTTGCCTAGTCCATGCTTCCCGATTACATGCTTGAGCCTTTCGATGTCGTTGCCTACCTTGGCATTCAAATCCCCCATCACTATGACAATGTCTCCATTTGGTGTTGTGTTGAAGACGGCACTTAAGAGATTGAAGAAGCTCTCCTTTTCGTCCTCAGACGAACTATTCGTTGGGGCGTAACACTGTATGATGGTGACGCGTCGTACTCTAGTCCGGAATCTGGCCGTCAAAATCCTATCACCATGAGGCTGCCAGGAAATCAGGCCCTTGCGTGCAGTTGTTGTTAGCAGTAGTCCGACTCCATATTCCCGCGGACTTTCGGATGGTCTTCCAGAATAGAGTAGTACAGTGTTACGCGTTGGAGACTGGTACTCGCCCGCTTCTAACCATCTTACTTCACTTACCCCCAAAATGTCCAGTTTATATCGCATGAATTCCTTTTTCAGTTGGAGGAATCTGGCATTGTAAGGACCTTCTCTTCCCGAGTCGAGGAGCGTCTTTACATTCCAGAAACCTATCTTTGTCCGGGTACAATAGCCAAAAGTCGTCAACATGTGATCAGTGTCGGTTTCAGTAGCGAGCTGGTTTCAGTAACGCAGGTTGCTGGCCCACGTTACCTAGCCTAGAATCAAGGCCCTAGACAACCCGCACTTACAATTTTGGCCTATACGTATAAGGGTTTATACGTATAGTTGCCCGGGGACCACCACTAGGAGGTAAAGTAAGCACTTCATCACGAACTTGATTGTTGCGCTACTGGCCCAAGCCAAGTTTTGGGCAGTCAGTAGTTTCCCGATCAATCGCAATGCAGGTCCCCAAACACGAGAGACAGGGTCCGTCGAAATTTCAAGGTTTTTTGGTTTTTCGGATGCCGCGGCCTGAGCGCAGGTCTGCACTCCTGCTGTCCGAGGGTCATTACCTGGCGGCTTTTTCGACGTTTCGATTCTTTTAAGAACAGAGGTCGAGGACTTTTCTGTTGTCACTCTTTCCCTCACCTTTTTGCGCTCTGAACCCGGTAGTTTTAGTTTACCTACTTTCTCCTGTGCATTCTTACGCATTGGCTTAGTTTGCAGTTTAGATTTTGCAAGGGGCTTAAGGCGCATATCTCTCCGTTTCTGCAACTTCTTAGCTACTTCACAGCCTCTATAATTTGCCGGGTGCTTTCCCTTACAGTTAGCATATGTTGCAGAGGTTTGTTTATTTACTCCACAGACTTGGGAGAGGTGATTTCCGGCGCATTTCACACATCGCGGTTCTTTTATGCAGTACATTTGCGTATGGTTAAATCCTTGGCAACGTTTGCACTGCGGAATCATCCTTAAATTTCTATGCATGGGCTCGATTTTGACCACGATATTTAGTATAGCTCTAATTCGGTAGATATCGTCGATATTATCAGACTTATCGAAGGTAAGCATGAAAAGCGGAAGTCCACGCCTTACCAAGACGTCTTTATCTATTTCCGTTTGTTGCTTCTCCTTCTTGATGATATTAACGGCATCAAGAATTTTAAAGCCTTTGGCTTGAAGGTCAGTCATAACCTCTTCTTTGGTGCATGAGGGGTGGAGTCCCCTTGCAACGACATGATGTGGTCTTTCTGACTTGATTTCGAAAGTATACCACTGAATTTTTTCGGTATTTAGCTTTTGGGATACAGCTCGGTAGTCATTGTAGTCATCGACGTTGATTTCCACGCATTATCTCTCAAAGAGGTAACCTTATACTTTGATGTTATTATTCCTTTAAGGAGGCTTTGCAACTTATTGTATTCCGTTATCCCGACGATGTTTATTGGTGGGGGTAAACGAAATTGCGCTCGAAGTTGCTTTACTTGCGGTTCTTTGTGATTTTCTTCTTTCACGGGCTCTCCGGTTTTTACTAGGTCTTTTCTTTGGGACCCGATACGTTCCGCGTACTGGCTCTTCTTCACTGTGTGATATTCCAGACTAGCTAAGCGTGCTGGAGTACATTCGCGTTCTCTCTGGATATGCGTGTTCTTTAGGACCTTATTTTCTTCTTTTAAAAAGTCTATCTCTTTCTTAAGATCTTGATAGAGTAGATCCATTTCGTTAAGCTTGATTCGGAGTGTTTTATTTTCTTCCTCAAGACTTTTGTATTTCGCTGAGTCCTGAATTTCGCGCGCTGGCGCTCCCGGTGGACCTCACGCGCTTGCTATTCTCATAGTGTCTATAGAAGATTTTTCACCAAGCCTCGAAAAAAAAAAAAAAATCGTCAGGACGCAGATGATTCGATCAAGACGACAAAGCTGGGGTCGAATCGCGTCCTCCATAAACGAGTAACTTATGAACGGAATGTATGCATTTGGGATCGCGACTGCCATGAACGTACGCACGTAAACGTAATTTGGCATCACCACTTCTGTTAACGAGTGTGTGAACATGCTCGTTCAATCAAAGTGTCATTCGATTGATCGCCACCAAATAAATAAGTAAATTTGCGGTTTAAGCAATCAAAAGAATGTAAGTTAAACCATTATAAATAAATATAAATTATTATAAAATTTAAATTATGAACTAACCTACTACAAACAAACAAAAAATTTAGGACTAACGTAAACAAAATAAACGCAGCGCAAAAACTTATTATAGCGGAGTACATGAGTGAGCACCCGAGTTTAGCAAAAAATTTGCTTCCAAACATATGCCAAGGAAAAGCGACATCCATAAAGATGTGGGATTGTTTGTCAAAAAAGCTTAACATTGCTGGACCACCCATTAAGGACGCGAAATTGTGGAAAAAGGTATGAAGTATATTTTGTTATAGAAGTTTTATATAACATATGTGGACTCTCTTATAGGTTTTCGCAGACCAAAAATTTCAGGCGAAAAAGAAGTTATCGTTCAATAAAACTTCAAAAAACAAAACTGGGGGGGGTCTATATGAGGAAAAGACACTTTCAGGAGAGATGTTGCTTATAATAGAAGCAACTGGGCTGGAAGCAGCAGTTGAGGGGCTTCCAAATGTAAAGACGTTTGGAAGTTCCCAGAAGTTGCCTGAAACGAAAGACAGCAGTTCATTACCGCACAGAAATATTGCTCCTGATGATTTAGTGGAAGGATCACTACGTGCACTTCTGGAAAGTGATTCCACTGATAGTGAGAAGGAGGATAATAAAGAAAACGAAGCGAGTTCCTCAAAGATGGTGAAAAAGGGGAGGAAAAGTAATGATTCCAAACTGGCACTCCTTCAAGAAAATGTCAAGGTCGGGACGCAATTCAACAAAAATATTGAAGCTAAGCTCGATAGATTGCTCGATATTCAAGAAAGAGCACTTACTATAAAGGAAGCAAAGCTTAAAAGCTTCATGGCGCTACAACAAATTGAGCTGCAAATCAAAACTCTTCAATTAGAAATGCTGAAAAATAATTGAAAACTAGAGAGCCAAAAAGACAAAACACATAGTATGTAGCTATGTATATAAAGCAATGTGATACATATCTATAAAAATAAGTATGAAGTACAAGTTATCAAAATGAAATGTGATCTTTATTTATTTTTAAGAATCGTTTTTTTTTTGTAGTTTTATATTTCGTGTAACACTACATATTATGTACAAAAAAGCAATGTTTACATTTACGTTTTTTTCTGAAGTGTTATGTTTTTGTTTTGTTTCTTTAAATACATAAGTAAATGAAGTCTGAATAAAAGATATGGAATTCTAGTTATTTAAAAGTGAATATTTAATGTGATTTCTTATTGTTTGTCCAGCTCTAGTACGCGGTGTTTCTTCTCCAAGCTCAATTTGTGTTGGTTCAGGTTGCATAATTTGATTTGGATGAAAAGAAATATTAAATTGTATGCAAATATTATGAAGGGCAGCGCACACGTTTATAAATTTGGCAATTTTTTCCGGACCATATCTGCCTCTTTTATAATATCCTAAGATTCTCCAGCGCCCTTTAAGGATTCGAGCCTTTGAGTGAACCGCATTGAACTTAGCTTCGTCTGAACCATCCAACGGATTTCTGTACGGTGTAATACACCACGGTTCCAAAGGATAACCGGAATCACCTATTAGACATAAGACCAACAAATAATTTCGCATGTTGCCATTAATAATCTATTTTTGTCTTACCCAAGAGCCAACCATTTTCATTCCTATTCAAAAGAAATCTATCCTCCAATACTTTTCGCTGGTCGAAATGCTTCCAGATAAACGAATCATGCGCTGCTCCTCCATATAGCGCATTTACCGCAATCAATCAATATATACTTACAATCATTGCATTTAAACTATGAAACCCCTTTCGATTAACAAACATGTGCTCATTTCTAATGGGTCGCTGCAGCCCAACGTGCGTCCCATCAATACATCCAATGACTGAAATATATTACTATTAGATATTATGCATATATTGTACATATATCTGTAGGTAAATATTAACTATAGAAGATAAAATAATATTACCTCCTGGTATTTTAAACTTTTCAAAAAAGTATTCTTTGCATTCGGATGAATTCGCTGGCATAAACAATATATGGAGAGGACATAATTTGTCTTCTATTTCTTGAAGCACGTTTGAAGTTAGTTTCGAGACGCTGCTTTGACACATCCCTATAAGGTAGTCACTGCTAAAAGTGAAAGAGTTTTGAATGAAGGTGAGTTTTGAATAAACGTATTGGAAAGCTTCCTTATTTAATCGAAACCTTTTGATAAATCTGTAAATAAAAATGCTATGTACCCACTGAGTTCTAAAAAGTAATTTGTTTTTTCTTACGCTTTGTGTGCTGATGAGCTTAGATAAAATAACAACACGGGATCCATCTCTTTTAGATGAAAATTATTTTATTTTACCGAATTTCACTTCCAAATGGCATGTGTTTGAAGTTTAAGCTATTACAATTTCAACATTCAATCTGTTACAACCGGCATGTCAAATTGGAAATTACGTTCCGTCTGCCTTGATAGGACATAATCCCAATACATTCATTCGTATGAGGTTTGACGGAATTTTTCTTCGTACAATTAACGATCCGTTCATGGAGGACGCGATTCGACCCCTGGCGTTACAATCTCGGGCGGATTATGATGGGTATTTGGTAGTTAATGACGTTTTGTACAAGCAGTTCAGAGGAGAAAACTTGTTGGTCGTTCCTGATGTCTTACAACCTGAAGTCATTCGTACGGTCCACGAAAATGGACACATAGGTTCCAAGAAGATGGAAGATATTCTCACCCGAGAATATTTCATCAAAAATTGACACGAAAAAGTCATGCGCTCTGTTAGCTCTTGTGTTCCCTGCATCCTAGCGGAAAGGAAACGTGGTTAACAAGAGGGTTTGTTGAACCCTAGTGAAAAGGGAGATGTTCCTCCCTATGACAGCGACTAGTAAGCAGTACAGATATATATTCTCGGTAATTGATGGATTTACCAAATTCCTTTGGCTGTACCCAACGAAAACCACGAATGCAGCTTAGGTGTTGAATAAGCTGTGTTTCGGACTTAACCCTACACTGCGCAGTGTAGCAGATCTGATACAACAAAATTCAAACATCGCCATTACACTGTGGAATCAAAATTTTCCTCTGTTGCACTTTGTAGATGATCTGCTACATTCATTTTGTAAGTCCATAAGTATGTTTGATTAACGTAAACTAACGGTAAACTTTGACATTTGGCTTATTCGACTTTGTAAGAGCTGACTTCGGGTATTGCAATTATAAGCGGGTACAAAACGTTGATTTTTTTAATTATTTTTTTAGTATTTGCAGGAACAAATTATATAAGAAAATATTTTTTTTAGTCAAAAATAGAAAATCGCGCAGTGTAGGGTTAAGGTGATAGTCCAAACCAAAAGAAAGTACAACCCTAAGTTGTAGTTGAAAGGGGACTTAAGATGTTAGTCCAAACCACGAATGAAGGTAACTTTACAACTTTAAGTTGCAGTTGAAAGAAATGCGAAAGGAAACTCTAGCACAGTATTTATGATACGTTATAATAACCTTTATTTATTATTAATTGACTTTGCTCGTGACACTTGATACTTTCTTATGAACTCAAAAGGAAAGAGTGACAAAATTAGTTAAAGCTACGTTAAATGAAACCTCTGTTTCTATATACAAGTTCCAGCTGATCTTATGTACAATGTGTATCGAGTTCAATAAACTTTGCCATAAATTTCTGAACATGATCGCTTACATTTACATGCAAAAAGATAATACCTAGATAGACAATGTGATCAATGCCCTCTATTGAAAACCTTGTAGTTAGACTGTAATGCATCTATTCATGCAGTGCATCCTTTCTCTTTCCTTAATTCGGCCATTATTAATTCAGCCGTAGTTGTTTTACATGTTGTAAGCAATAAGCTTTATGATGTATGGAAGAGAGATAGCATGCATTACAAGATCTGTAGCCTAGCTTATTACTTCACATATTTGACATAAGTTTTCGACATGTTTACATCGTGTGATTAAGTTTCGCGTGTGCTTAGTTAAAGTTAAAAATTTATTTAATTTTTGTATAAATCGAATTGGCTAATGTTCATTGAACCACCAAGTTTGCAATATGTTACTTGCACGCGCAACTTACTATTAATCCATATTTTACTTGGTAGTTCAATGCACAAAGCCTATTAAATTGCATCTAAGGTGTCAAATGTGTGAAGTGTTTTGGTTTTCCTTTTATTAGTTTGTTGTGCAGCAACAAGCTGAAAAATCAACAAGCGGTATTTGGAAATCCCAAAACGATTGTATCGGACAGAGGTACGGCGTTTACCTCACACGTTTTTAAGGAATTCTACGACTCCGAAAATATAAATCACCATCTTATAACCACTGGCGTACCGCGTTCCAACGGACAAGTGGAAAGGATTCATAAAATTGTCATTCCAATGTTGAAAAAGCTATCCGAGGAGAATCCCGATCATTGGTACAAACATGTCCCAAAAGTTCAGCGTATTTTGAATTCAACATTTCAACGCTCTATCAATACATTAAAGTTCTTATGGGGGTTAAGATGAGACAGAAAGGAGACGTGAAGCTGTTGAAGACTCTTCAAGAGGAAATGATAACTGAGTTTGAAAGAAGCAGAAATCTTTTAAGGGCGGAAGCGAAAGCTCAAATCAATAAAGTGCAGAACGAGATGACTTACTTACTTACTTAGGTGGCGCTACAGTTCGGGGTGAACCTGGGCCTCAACCAACAAGCCTCTCCATTTAGCTCGGTCTTTAGCTAATTGCCTCCAGTTGCGCACTCCAAGTTGGTCGAGGTCCCCTTGAACTTGTGCGCGCCACCTACGAGATGACGAAGTCATATAATTTGATGCAGAAAAAGGCAAATTGATTTCCTTTAAATGACATTGTTGCTATAAAGCGGACCCAATTCGGGTCTGGTAATAAGTTAAAAGCTCTGTTTCTAGGCACTATAGCACACTAGATCGCTATTCTCTGGAGCGAATTGGTGACAGTGAAGGACCTAGAACAACGACATCAGTTGCGGAGTTTTTGAAGCCATGGGGCTCTGCATTCAATCGAGACGGTTAAAAAGAAGGATGGCCGAATGTTGCGCGACGCACATAGGTTGCCATCTACTGCAAGAGAATACTTCCTACTAACTTAATAGACAAATCTAATCACTCTACATTTCACTCTAGAAAATCAGAATTGAAATAAAATTCAATTGTGCTAATTGTACATTTGGTCTTTTCAATTACCAACATGTATTGTACTTAAATGTCCTAACTACTTCAATCTGCAAAAAAAAAAAACGAGTTGCATGTGGCATTTTCATTAGAAATTGGTCTAGGCGCCTCTGTATTATAACCAAATTAATTAAATTGATACGCGGACAATCAGAGGAGTGGAACTTGATATCATTATTTGGTGGCTCAAGCGAACCCAATCTGAAAAACATTAGGTCGTTTTTTTTCACTCACAACTAACCTGTGTGTAGCAGACCACATTCCCAGGAAATGAATGTCGTTATTTGCGTCTGCTATTAGATTCAGAGGGTTCATTGTGCCATATGCGATGCTTAGATCATCTGCAAATGCCGCGATTCTACTTGCTAAATGCAGGGCAAATAAGGACTTGAGAAGTCATTAAGAAAAGAGCATCTTGAGTAGAGTGCCCTTCCCTAAACTTAAACCGATTGGGACTGAAAAATTGATTTATTTTTTGATGCACACACTCTTGCTTTTTTACAGCTTTTTTATTTATCTATTTTTTTGACTTCCCTTTAAAATAGTGGTTACCCGCTATCGTATTTCAGAAGATCAGGAAAAACCCCATTTAAAATACTTATAATGAATATATTATATGCTAAGATGTCAACTAAATTAGATGCAATAATTTTGAGTGTTACGTTACAAAGGTCATATCCACAGGATTTCGAGTTGTTGAGAGAGTAGATGATGCTTACCTCGCACCCATTAATTTTTTCGAAGAAGAAACTGCTACTCGACGTTCTTTCCACCACTTGAGACCTTACACATCGGTTACAAATCGACGTACAGTTTGGTTGGAAGGAAATGCCCAAATGAAGAAGAGAAATGATTAAATTCCTTGGCTACTGCTACTCGTATTATGTCTTCTCCTGAAAACAAATTGGTGGAGCATTTGCATCATCAATTCATAGAATAAGTTGAACTGCTAAAATGGTTATAAAGCATTTAGAAAGACAGAAAACCAATTTGTGTCTCCTCATTTGAAAACACTATGTTCAATTGTTAAAAGGATTCAATTGAATGCCTTTATTGATTTAAGTTTTGCATGTTTCACATGAAAATGTTTTCTAAACATTTCAACTTTTGCCATTCTATACTAGAAGACTGATGTCAACTGATGCCTGTCCTTAGATGACACAGGGGAACGCCAGTTTTGTAGATATTTTGTAAGGAGTCCAATGAAAATACAATGGCTGGTCTTCGTCTTCACTTAGAGAAAACAAAGCAATTCAGTACGAGAATATATCACATTGCCGAAAGGAGCTTTGTAGCTTCCTTTTTTTTGACAAACGAAATTATGTACATACTCGTATGTATGTGCTATACGTTCACATACTCCACATCCACTTTAATTGGTTAAATCTCAACCATATGGCCACTGGAACGGAAATATCAATCGGAAAAATTTCTGCAAATGAATTTGTTTTGTAATCGCTATCGGAATCCCAAATATAGCGTATCATAGAGAAATAAATTAATTGTGTCCAGCACAATGCCAATTGAAGCACCGACACCGACCGACACGATCGATGGTCTGAAATACAAAACTCTAATTGCCAACCATGTGAGAGTAGTTTCTGTGTGGTACCCAATAATTATGGATTCGCAAATTAATGATTAGTTGTCCCGCACAGGATGTGATTATGGTAGTCGAATTCATTCAATACAAATGTCGATCCGCCGGATGCTAAATTTACTTCTGTTTCTGGTGTGTGTATCTATGTGAGTGCGCGACTGTGCCTTTGTGTGCAATTGTAAACAATGACATAATGATTTACATTCGCCTCCGACATTGATTGATGTACTATTAGTACTGTTGACTAAATACCGACCAGGATGTCGATGGAGTGGGTGCTAGGACGCCTGCTGTGTCATCCCCTGCAGAATTAAATGCGAGTTTTCAAAATAAATCTAATTGAGGAGAAAATCTCTGATTTGCGAGATGACGGTTTGATGTGATGTGTTGCCAGTCATTATTCATGTCGCAACGGATATATGTATTTTTCTCTGTGTCTGTATTTGTTTTTGTTTTGGGATGTTGGGCTGTTTTATTAGCCGTTGCTTTGCTCATGTGTCGAATATAAGGATTGTGGCTTGTAGCATCGATTGATTGAAAAACAATGATAATATAATTTACATGCCGAAATTCGGGGTCCTTGGGTGAATATCATATGTACCAGTGCGGTGGTATAAATAATTCAAAGTTTTTGTAAATTTTGAACAATTCTACGTATGCTGGTGTTTATGTTTGTAGGGAGTATAGAAGTTCAATATTTTGTGAGTGGAATTTGATTTATGAACTGAGGTAAATGCAAAATGATTATTCTAACCACTGAAGTGGTCTGTGTTATATATGGTTTGTGAGTTCTTTTCAGTACAAGTACATTTCTATCGAAAACTCAAACGGGAAACAAATTATTCAGAGAGATAAGCAGTGTTATTATATTATTTTTTATCTCTACTCATTGCATTGCATTGAAAAAACGAAGAAGGGTCGATAAAATAATCAAATTTGTTTCGGAGAAGGAAACATGTATATGCATATAGAGTATATTAATTTTGACATATAGTTTGCAACATAGAAATGCATATCGCACTAATAATACAATATTGTTGTAACTCAAAATTTGACTTTTTTCAGAATCAGCGAAAAACTGATTATTCACTTCCTATTATCGATTATAAAAAAATGAAAACTTTATTGGGGTTATTAATAAAAATAAAGCAATTGCCTATTTACCAATTATTTTAAATAAATAATAAATATATTTCCAATTTTTGAGTTAAGACTCTATTGCCCTGAAAAATATTTTCAGAAAGATGAACTATTTTTAATTTTGTAGTTATTGTTATTTCAAATTTTGAGTAACTACAATATTAACTTTACTTTTTCTCTATGATTTTAAATAACTTTTTGAAGTTACAACCATTTTTTAATTAAGTTTTATGTTTTGTGGTGACCTTTAACACAACCATTTTCCCTAAGGTTAGGACATGGATAAATAAAACCAGATAATCAAGACAAGGACAAGGACAAGATTTATGAAAAAATATAATTAAAATTTTATTTCAACATTTTGTACTTATTTAAATAAAAATATAACAAAATAAACCTTCAAAAATACAAAACAAAATTAGTTTGAATACAGAAACAGAAGAAAACAAAATATAATATTTATTCTTGTACTTAAGTAATCAGTTACTGTTGTAATTGCACAGTAATAATACGTAGTCATTAAACTGGACTTAGGCGAAAAAAATATAAGTTTACTTAAACTAACTAGTTTAGCTGGAAAGTAAATGCGGTATTTAGTTTACGTACATTTTTAGTGGATGAGTATTTGTATTTTGGTTTAATGTCTGTAGTATGTGCTAACTGTAAGGGAAAGCACCCGGCAAATTATAGAGGCTGTGAAGTAGCTAAGGAGTTGCAAAAACGGAGAGATATGCTCCTTAAGCCCCTTGCAAAATCTAAACTGCAAACTAAGCCAAAGCGTAAAAATGCACAGGAGAAAGTAGGCAAACTAAAACTACCGGGTTCAGAGCGCAAAAAGGTAAGGGAAAGAGTGACAACAGAAAAGTCCTCGACCCCTGTTCTTAAAAGAATCGGTACTGAAAACTTAACGTCGAAAAAGCCGCCAGGTAATAACCCTCGGACAGCAGGAGTGCAGACCTACGCTCAGGCCGCGGCATCAAAAAAAAACCAAAAAACCTTGAGATTTCGACGGACCCTGTCTCTCATGTTTTGTCGGTTATTCTCGAGAAATTTGAAGAACAAAGCAAAATAAATAAAATTATTCTCGATAGGCTGGTTAAGCTTGAAAATTATTCTCAGAAAACGCGTACTTCAACTAGAATATGAATGACAAACGAATGTTAAAAATATGTACTTGGAATGCAAACGGACTTTCGCAAAAACTCGACGAATTGGAAATATTCATACGTGAAACGATATTGATATTTGTATGACTTCTGAAACCCACGTAAAAAAGGAATCGCATTTAAAAATAAAAGGCTATAATGATTACCACGCTTGTCACCCTTCGGGAAAAGCGCGAGGCGGATCATCGTTATTTATTAAAGACTACATCGAACAATCGGAAGACCTAAAGATAGAACTTGAAACTTTGCAACTGTGCACGGTTCGAGTTAAAAATAGTCAGCGTACTCTTAAAATCTCATCTATCTACTGTCCACCGCGTTATGCGCTTGAAAAAACCGATTTTACTAACTTGTTTGAATCGCTGAAACCTAATTTTATCATCGGCGGCGACTTTAATGCGAAACATACGTTCTGGGGCTCAAGATACAGCTCGAAAAAAGGTAGAATGCTCTATGGGGCAGGTATGGAGTACAGTTGTGATTTCCATTCGACGGGTAAACCAACTTACTGGCCAACTGATACTTCGAAAATACCTGACCTGATCGATATTTTCGTTGTGAAAGGAATATCTACCAACCACATAAAAGTCGAAGACTGCTTTGATCTGTCGTCTGATCATTCCCCGGTTATTTTAACAATCAGCGAAAAACTAGTCTACAACCTAGAGCCAGCGAGATTAACTGGTCGAACAACTAACTGGGAAGGCTTTAGGAATGAAATTCAAGATAATGTTGAACTAAGCGTTCCACATACGACACCCTATGAACCTGAGGTTGAAGTTGATCGCTTCGTTGAGATCGTACAGCTCGCCTCTTGGAATAATACTCCCATTCCAAGGAAAACGCCGGACAGATACGGTTTGCGATATCCTCCGGAAATAAAAGAATTGGTCAAGGAAAGACGAAAAGCGCGTAAAAAATGGCAACAGAGTCGTGCTCCGCAGCATAAAGCACACTTGAATCGTCTGTGCAATTCGTTGAAGAAGACTATTAAGGATTTTAAGTATCGTGCAAAAGGCTCTTACCTTGAAAGTTTAACAGCGAAAAAAGATTCCAATTATTCACTTTGGAAAGCTGTAAAAGGCACCAAACGGCCCAAAGTCTCCGCGTCGCCAATTAAATTAAATCAAAATGAATGGGCGAGGAAAGATAAAGAAAAAGCGGACGTCTTTGCGGCGCACGTGGAAGAAACATTTAAACCGTACGATGGTCAAGTGGTTTACGATAGCCGCAATAGGCAGGATTTACCATCTGACGATTTGACGCTCACAAGTGCAACGATAAGGGAACTCAAACATGAGATCGAGAATCTAAAACCTAAGAAATCTCCTGGTTATGATTTGATTACCGGAGAAATTCTCAAAGTTTTACCTAGAAAAGTATTGATTAAGCTTCTCCACATTGTTAATGCTGCACTTAGATTAAAACACGTGCCGAGCCAATGGAAAGTTGCGGAAGTCATAATGGTTTTAAAACCAGGAAAACCGCCAAATGAGGTAAAATCGTATAGACCAATTTCGCTTCTTCCAATCATATCGAAAATTTTCGAGAGGATATTATTAAGGCGTCTCCAACCGGTTATAGAAGAAAATAATCTTATCCCTGACCACCAGTTTGGGTTCAGAAGCAAGCATTCGACGATTGACCAGGTGCATAGGATTACTGACGTAATCGAGAAAGCATTTGAAGAAAAAAAGATTTGCTCAAGCGTATTTCTTGACGTCTCGCAAGCCTTTGATAAGGTGTGGCATGATGGCTTGAAATTCAAACTACGACAAGTTCTCCCTGTATGCTTATTCGATATTCTAGAATCATATCTCGGGAATAGAATCGTTCGTGTTAGACATGAAGTCGAATACTCCAAGCTCAAAGAAATTTCGGCCGGCGTACCGCAAGGAAGCGTTCTTGGGCCGCTTCTCTAATTGCTATATACTCGTGATATACCGAACGAAGATGGCACTATCCTTGCTACGTTTGACGATGACACCGCTATCCTAGCAGTAGGGAAAACAATCGAAGAAACGACTGCAAAACTGCAAAACGCGCTGAATAATGTAAATGAATGGACGAGGGACTGGCGGATCGCCCTCAACGAATCTAAATCTGTTCACGTGAATTTCACTTACAAGAAAACTAATAACTTGCCAATTTTTCTAAACTCGGCCCGAATACCTTTTGCAAACGACGCCAAATACCTAGGAATGACACTCGACGCAAGACTGAAATGGAATTCGCACGTGAAAATGAAACGAAAAGAACTCGAAATCAAATAAAGAGAAATGTACTGGTTACTCGGAAAACATTCCCAGCTCAGTACTGAGAACAAAGTGCTTTTATACAAGCAAGTGCTAAAGCCGGTGTGCACCTACGGTATACAACTTTGGGGTTGTACCCAGAAAACAAATGTAAATATTTTACAAGGTTTTCAAAATAAAGTGCTAAGAGAAATTGTCCAAGCACCGTGGTATAGTAGAAACGACGATATCCACAGGGATCTCGGAATTCCGACAATCGAAGCTGAAACTAGAAGCTTCGCGAGAAATCATAGAGATCGACTAATCGGACACGTCAACAATACAGTCCTACAAATTTTGGACGAAAGCAATTTATTGCGCCGACTACAAAGGGCGAAACCTTTCGACTTGGCGAGATAATGATTAACCGCGTCTAGATTGCGGAATATGAAGGATCCTTCAGTGGAAAGTAACCTGCCAAACGTTTTTATTTCGTGATAGAAAAATTGCTTGATAAGTTTATACTTAGTTGCGATATCTAACAAATTTATATCGAAGGGTGGTGTTTTTTTAGTCAGTAAGAATCTGACACTACTATGAGCACGCGCTTGCTATTCTCATAGTGTCTATGGAAGATTTTTCACCTACCCTCGGAAAAAAAAAAAAATGTCTGTAGTATGTCTAATTATATACTCTCTTTGTTTTTGTAAGTCCCCCAAACTCCAATAATTGTTGAAAATATCGTGTCTTGATGTTTCATTAATCTGTGAACGATAATTTAACCTGTATTTTTCGCCACACGTCGGACCCATCTTCTTTGCAGGTACTTGTTTTCTAGTCGCCGTTTGGTATGCTTTACCAGTATTGCGAAGTGTTTTTGCAATTTTGATTTTCCAATTTCCTACATTAGGTACCCTCTTTCTGCCTTTGGTGTTGTCCTGCACTTCCGAAGCAACATTTGACTCTGTAGCCGTTTAAACTGCTGATCCACCAGTTGTAGCAACGGGCCTTAAAGTATTCTCAGCTTCATCATCCGAGCTACTTGATGAAAAAGAGCTACTTGACGAAGAACTATTTGACGATTTTGTTGCTCCACCTCTAAGTAAACTGAGTACTTTACTATTTGAACCAGGTATAAAATTAGGGTTACCGTCGGAATCATCAAAATCACTCTGATCAGTATTCATGGGTGAAATGTAATATTTCCTTTGGTTGAATTCAGTCATCGATTCAACATTACTACACGAACGCAGTGCTCTGTTCACGTTAATTTATTGAAGAACTGGATCAATTGTAGAAGGTGAAATTATCGAGTACACCGGTTGTTCTTTCGCAGCTTCATTGTCATCATTCTGGGACCATTCATTGTTAGTACTCACCGGTTTCAATAATGAAGGTGAAAAATTCAAAGAGACCGAGCTTTCTTCAATAGATTTGTCGTTTTCCTTCTCCTGGTGATTGTTTGACTCTTTTTTTTTTGTCGCCATATTAACAATCAATCGCCCACGGCAACGATGCATACTTATTCTACAAAACAAAACAAGTATTTCTTGAGTAAAACGCTTTAAATATTTTATGCCACCTATGTATACTGTAGTAACTATAAATTATTAAAAAACAGTTAATGAGGATCTTTTTATTTTTACTTGGACATGTTCGAATGCGTGATTTTAAATGCTGTGATTAACGAATAAGTATTATTGTTTAAATATTTACAAATTATCACAAGAAACCAGCTAATGAAAATTATTCAACAAAACTTTATTAAGTCTAAAATTACTTACTAAACCAACAAGAATGTTGCAAGTAAAAATGTTATTTTAAATCGGATTTTTATGAATCAATAATAGTGTTACAACTGGAAATACACCAAGTGCATCAACTGTACTATGTTAACTCGAATTAATAGTTTAACTTTTACATACCTGATTCAACAATAACGATGCAATTCGAATTAATGCGGTCTAGAACGAAAACTGGCACGTCCTTCCTAGCCGAATTTCGATAAAACAAAAGATTTTTTTTTTTTTATTCCAAGCATAATAAGGCAAAGGATTACAAATGTTTGTTAACACTGCGACTAGTTATGAAACCAACGAGCAGTTTACTTTTCAGTATAAATAGTGAGAGAAAAGTAAATGGCTAACAGTTTACTATTTTTAAAGTACAATATAATTTTAATTTATTTATGTCATTCTTAACTTTTAATGAAAGTAACAAGAGCATAGATGGGATTTAATCCATCCAAAGCGTTGGAGGTTCTTTTCGCTCGTTGTTGTCCCTCCGTCACTATCTAGTAGAGGATGTGGTAAGTCGTATGGTTTGCGGTTACCTTGCAAGATCTGACGGTCTTATACGTTGCAGTCGTCTCATGCCATATACGTTTAGAAGAATTGTTGCTTCCTCGTTAATATGTTCCTGGAGACTCTTCTCGTGTGCTTTGGCCCTAGTGTTGATTTCTTCAAGAGTAGTAGGAATCCCTAGGTCGCGATGGAGGTCACTGTTTCTGATGTACCATGGAGCATTCACAATACTTCGAAGGACTTTATTCTGCAATCGTTGGATGACTGCAAAATTAGTTTGGCTGGCACATCCCCAGAGTTGAGCGCCATAGTTCCACACTGGTTTTAGGATCTGGTTATATAAAAGAATTTTATTATTAATTGATAGTCCTAACTTCCTGCCTATAAGCCATTCTAATTTTCGCCATTTAATATCTAATTCTTGTCTTTTCATTTTAATATGCTCTTTCCAACGAAGCTTGGCATCTAGAGTCATACCTAGATACTTCGCTGGATTAGCGTACGGTATTGTTGTGCCTGATATTGCTATAGGGGAGTACGAGATAGACTTATTTGTGAAGTCAATGTGTACAGATTTGCTGAAATTTAGTTTTATACGCCATCTTTGAGTCCACCTGATAATTTCGTCTGTAGCAGCTTGTAGCTTTTGCGTCGATTCTAGCGTTGTATCTCCCACTGCTAAGACTGCCGTGTCGTCGGCTAAAGTTGCAGTTTTGGTGTAGGGCGTTGTAGGTAGGTCTTTAGTATAAAGGGGGTATAACAGAAGTCCGAGGACGCTTCATTGAGGAACTCCGGCTTCGATCTTCATTAGCTTAGAGTAGTAGTTTTCTTGTTTTATACGGAAGTAGCGCGATGTTAAATAAGACTCCGTTAGGCGGAAGTACTGTTCTGGCAGGTACACTTTTAGTTTATTGAGAAGACCTTCATGCCATACTCTATCGAAAGCCTGTGCTATGTCTAAAAAGATTGCAGAGCATACTTTTTTTTCTTCTAGTGCTCTTTCGATTTCAGATGTTATTCTATGGACTTGTTCTATCGTGGAATGTTTGCTTCGAAAGCCAAACTGATGATTTGGAATTAAATTTCTTGATTCTACGATTGGTTTGAGACGCTTAAAAATCAATCTTTCAAACAGCTTTGATGTTGACGGAAGTAGCGATATTGGTCTATATAAGGATACCTCGTGAGGGTCTTTACCTGGTTTAGGGATCATTATCACGTCAGCTACTTTCCAGACGCTTTGTACATAATCAAGGCTAATTGTTTTATTCATTAACCGTAAGAGTTTTACTAACCCTTTGTTTGGCAGTCGCTTCAGGACCTCCGCAGTGATCAAGTCAAAACCTGGAGCTTTTTTGTCTTTTAATCGCCTTATCTCATATTTTAACTCGTGCATTTTAATGGGAGCAATCATAGAACTAGTACTTTCATTGAGATTTAGAAGCTCATCACAGGAAGCATCATTAGGCTTAAAGGTATTCGCCAGGTGGTCGGCAAAAGCAATAGCTTTTTCCTCATTGCTTTTAGCCCACTGCCCATTACTGCATCTTATTGGAGGAATATGATTTGTTGGTCGCTTAAGATATTTTGTACTTTTCCAAAGTGAATATTCAGTGCTCTTGTCAGCAGATAGCTCTGAGAGATATATTTTCATCGTCTCATTCCGGATTAGCTTTATCTCAAGTTTAAGATCTTATGTGGCCTTGTTTAGTCTCGTTTTGTCGGAGGGAGATCGAGTTTGTTGCCATCTACGCCGAAGTTTTCTTTTGTTTATTATAAGCTCCTTAATTTCTTTTGGATAATTGCTACCGACCGTTTTTCTCTTTCTTGGAGGAGTACAGCTCCAAACTGCAAATTGGATTAGTTGGATGAAAGCATTTGCTTCGTTTTCCAGCTGGTCTGTCGTCTCAATAGGCGTACTAATATTGACTTTATCCTGAAGGATTTGTTTAAAACTAAGCCAATCTGTGAATTTGTTTGAAAGGTATGAACTTTCTTCTTTAACTATAACAGTTTCACTGAGTGTCAGGTATATTGGTGAGTGGTCCGAGTCGTGATCCAGACCTTCTTGTACCCGGATAAAGTTCCTTGACAATTTATTTATGACAAAAAAGTCAACCAGATCTGGAATTTTGTTAACATTCGTCAGCCAGTATGTAGGCTTACCAGTAGATACAAATTCACACCCTGTTTTTTTAGCTGCATCGTAGAGTTCAAGAACTTTTGTTGTAGTGAGTCGGGATCCCCAGTATGTGTGCTTAGCATTAAAGTCTCCTCCCATTATAAACGTAGACTTGTGCATTTTAATGAGTTGTTGGTATTCATTTGAAGAGGTCGGATGTTTGGGAGCACTATAGACAGCTGTTATTGAGAGAGGTTGATTTTTAGTTCTGACAGTTACGAAAGTGGTTTGAAACTTGAGTGAACTTATTTTCTCTTCTTCATAATGATCAATGCTACTTCTTATAATAATAGCACTGCCTCCTCTCGCACAATTATCTGGATGGACTGTATGGTACGAGTTATAATTCTTCAACTTGATATATGACTGGGTTGTAAGATGAGTTTCTGAGATCAAACAAATGTCTATCTTTTCTGTATCTAGTAATATTTGTAGCTCGTTTAAATGATTGTTCAATCCGTTCGCATTCCATGCCATGATTCTTAAGGACTTAACCATTATTGATTGTAATTTATTTTTTCCTCAAGACTACTAATGCGATCTTGAAGGGTTTTATTGAAGACTTCTTGTTTGTTCAGCTTATCTAGTATTTTAGCTAGAGTCTCTTCAATTGTGCTTTGGTCTTTTCTGGTAGGATAAGTAGTTTTGACTGTTTGCGAAAAAAGGGGTCTGCGAGCGATCAAGTCTGCCGAATTATTTTCTTCCTGTTTCTATTGTACTTTGATATTTTCGGTAGTATCATTGGTTGTTGATGTTTGGACATTGATTTGAGCATTTTCGTTTGTTTGGTGATTAAGTTTATTATCTCTTATCTTTTGCAGCTCTTTGGCTACAGCACATCCACGATAATTCGCAGGATGGGGCTCACCGCAGTTGTAACATTTTGCAAGTAGATTTAGGGGTTTAGTACAATTGACAGTGCTATGTTCTTCTGCGCATTTCACACATCTATGTTTGTGAGTTTTATCCTTTAGAAGTCGAATAGCAAAATCTTTCTTTATCAAATTGCGGACAGTAGTTATAAGTTCTTGATAGTTAGTAATATTTGTTACCATAATGGGTGGAAGGCGAGGATCTCTTTTTTCAATTCGATTTGATTGATTGGTATTATCTGGATTGTCTATCATCTTTGGTTGAGTGATAAGTTTTGGTGAAGAGTTTGCTTTTCGCTTTTTACTCGGATTTACAAAATCTTTTTTCCGTTTTCGAGCCCCTTCAGCTTCCACAGCTAGTTCCTCTTCGTCAGTTTCATAGTTTTGAATCTCAGCGAAGGAAGTTGTATTATCATTGGGGTTGCTGGTTTTAGCGGACACTATTTTTAACATTTCTAGTTTCAATTCATCATTTTCCTTTTTAAGATTTTGGCACAGACGTTCTAATTCATTTATTTATTTTCTTAGGTTAATTAATTCAGTTGAAGAATTCTGTTCTATTTGTTCTTTGACATTTCTGCTCTTGAAACTTTTATTTGGTGAGTTCTGTTTCTGGACATTTTTAGAATGATTGGGTTCGCTTGTTCCTCCTGGGGGAGGAGTGCGACCAATTTCCTTTTTTTTTTTAAGATTTAGAAATAAAAATAATGTGTAATGGTAATATATTTACTAGGTTTTTCTTTGAAACCATTTAGCTTTAAAATAATTCTGACCTGGCAGTGCTGGTAAGAAAGCTTTTAAAGAGAGAAAAAGCTTTAGGGTAGAAGAAAGTTTGTGATCTACTGTCCACAAGCTAGGTTCCACACTGTACCTAGCAATATTGGCGGGAGTTTACTAGAGTCAGTCAATCATGAACAATGACTCATAGTGCCATTTCTTATTTTTTTCTTGTACTATTCTAACGACAGTCTTATTGACACATAGAGAATTTAATTTTACGTTTGAATATGATGTTATCTCAAATTTGATAAATTTTGAGTTATAATAGTATTGTATTATCAGTGCTATATAATGGATATAGAGATAGGAAAATGAACTTTCATACATAGGCCTTTGAGTGGCCAACTTAATACAGGTGTTCAAATTTTTGAAATCCACCCACTGACAGGCCCTCTTTTTAAAATGTCTCTTTTCAAAATTTTAAATTCCAGTCAAAAATTTTAATTTCACAACGCCCATTTTAATAGAGCGTGACTTAAGCCATGTTTTGGTGAAAAGCAAAGTAAAAGCTTCTCAACAAAACAATCCCCCCAGTCAATTTGGTTAAAAACTTATTTCGTTATTTGAAGATTGGTGATTGAGCTGAAATTGAAGTGAAAAGTATGAACTTTGTGAAATACAACTGAATAATTCAACTTGGTTTGCTTTCATTCGCAATTAGAAAGATCGCTGGATATCTATAATACTGGGTTTTTTTTTTGCAATTTGCGCGTGCCAAAGGGATTATTAATACCCTTATACTGGTTCTCAGGACAAGGGCGTTTTATTTTGAAAGAAAGAAAAGAAACCACTCTTTCACAGTTCAACGGCTTTTTAGTATTCTCGGCAACTTGGTGTGCGAAGTCAACCATTGTACATTTTACCTATAATACTACAGGTTTAGAAAGAGATTATGGAGGCGGTGATATTCCATATTCGTGGGAAGATGGAGGCTAGGGTTTGCCATTATCGTGATTGAATGTGTGGGTGTGTTTGTACACAAGGATGCACATCCAAAATAAAAAAAAAACTTCAAATAAACTAGGCTTTAAACTTTAAAATCGATTCACAAATGGCCTCGTCTGGAGTCACCACTGCTCAAGATAAAAATATGAAGAGAGCGAAAAGTTATGGCGGCACCGGTTTTATACGAACAAAACTACTGGAAAACAGTGCTTCCAATTTAGTTTTGTGTGATTGTGCTCTAGTGAAAATTTACGAACTTGAGGGTCGCATCACACTACATCAATTATTTATGATTATTTTGCGTTTACGTTAAAAAGTGATAAAAGATTGCGCCTTTCTTTTTGTCAAAGACGGATGTTTTTGCAAAATTATCGTGCTCAAAACATTAAGTTGAGGACAATAAAGATCAGCATTTATCTTTCTTACAACATTTTTGTAAGATATACATTTTTTATTTCCTGTCCAAAAAACATATTTTCTGATGAGCAAGGTTTGAGACACATACGGAAATTCGGTCCATACATTTATTTCTTTCTCGCTTAATTCGGTACCCAAAGTTTCAACACAAAACCAAGCCTTTTGATATAATTCAAGTTGTCGGATGAACTCCAAGCTTGAAGCTCACATCTACGGAAGTTAATGCAAGATTTGTTTGGATCCTACTGCGTAGCATCATCATTAACATCTGATCGCCTTCCTGATTGAGATTCGTCTTTCAAAGAAAATCGCCCAAACGAAATTTTTAAAACCACCTTTGATATGTTCCAGCTGTTACAGCAGCCTCTTCAAATAATTGACATACATTTTTCCAGCCTGTACTGGATTCCTGCCTTTTGGAGCTTATAAAGAAAGCAATGTCCCAAGCGCGTTTTTTCTTTAGTTATGTTGACGGTTTGGTAGCAACAACAATGATTAACACGTGGTATTCTTTCTGCAAATAACGCTTTTGTTTACATCAGATTGCTTACTAGCAGTCGGCTTCCCATAGAAGTACATGTATTAAAAATCGACAGAACACATCACCTGCTCCCTCAAATCAGTGTTCTTAACCATATCATGTCTATGCCAAAAGCATGACTAATTTGGGGATCATTTCTAACTCATCATGTGCGCTTTCCTTTCATAACAGCTTCTTCGATTACTCATAATATGGCTAGTGCTTGAATCCTTTCAAGCACTACAAATCTCAAGATCATAGCCCCTGTTGTGCAGATATAGGGTTTTCCACGTAATGGTCAATTTCGGCCCCCAATACTTTTATCAGGGTATTTATATATTTTATAGCGGTTGAGTTTCACTTAAATAAGCTTGCTACCACAGCAAACAAAAGAACACAGAACTCCTGTTAAAAGAAAATCAGCTTAGTCTACGAATTCGTTTCAAAAGCATGCAATTTTTGGGGGGAAATTTCTTACCTCCTAATTCTAGAATAAAGAATATAGAATTCTTAAAAAAAGCATTTTGTACTTTTGAAAAAAAACCGACTATGTTATACCTCTCACTAGCCACCTTTAAAATTAGATAAAGTAGACTTAACAGCGTTACACTCTTAGCCGGCCGGCGTTGAATCATTTCCACCACCCGATACTCAGCATATCGCTGTTAAGAACAAGAAATGTGTATTTTGTATTATATTAATTCTGGAAAGAAAACGCAACGTCTTACCTTTATCATATTTTTTTGGGAAAGATAAGCGGTCAGTGGTAGAGCGATAACTTACATATTTCTTCCGCTTAAATGAACTTTCCTTCGAAACGGTATTCTTTTTCTTGGATTAAAAAGAAAAGAAACCCTAAAAAAAGGAATTCATAGCTGACATCCGGGTGAAAAAGTGAAAAAATTCTAAAGGATTCACCAAGTGAAAGTAAAACGGACATCAGTTGAGTAATTTATGACTTCAGAACGTCTTCTCAAGAGGACGAATGCCTATATTTCAAAGGCGATCCGCATACATGCACCTACAGGAAAATAAAAATAACTTTCATCCTCGGTCAATTGAATCCTTTTTTTTTTTTTCTCTCAATCTTCCTTACATTACTTATTTTCCTTTTTCTTTGAAGGATCATTAAATGACTTTTTGGATTAGCCGGAGCTGTTTGTTCGTTAGTTTATCCCTCATCTTGTTATACGTTTTCATGTTGTGGGCATAAGCCCTGTGAGACCGAAGGAATATATATTGGATGCAAAATGGAGTTAACAATATTTCTCGGTCCATTGGACAGAATGAATGAAAGGAAAATAGCAAAGGGAAGACAAGTAGAAAACCGATATTGGTTATCGAATTTTAGATACAAAAAAGTAGATATACGTGTACTATGAGTATATGTGCACGAGCGGCAGTGAACTAAGTTTATGGGAAATCTTCTTGGAATAGAGAAAAGGAAAGTTAGTTTATGCAGAGATTTTGAAGTATTAGCTTATATCATCAGCATCAGTGGATACTTATATATGTAAATTTTGAAATCACTTTTGGAAGAGTAAATAGAGGAACAAACTTTCAAATAAGATTGTATTTTTTAAGCAAACGAGATAAAAATTCCGTCTTCAGGAATGCTATAGATTATATTAGAAAAATATTAGAATCGTGAATAGTAAATATCAGTCTACGCAGGGAAGCTCAATAGTTCTACACAGTCTAAAGGTGAGTGAATATTTTCGCAACGTCATTCAAATAACGTAAGAGTATACAGTGGCGGAAAAATAATAGAAACAAAATGAAAACAATATTGAACGAACAGCTTTTTTTTATTTTATTTTATAATATTTTATAAAATACAGCTCGCATTAAAACCTCTACTGTACATGAATGGTAGGCATATGACAGTACTTTGAAATGATACAATAAGTTGTCCTTTTCAGATTTTCATAAGATGATTATTCTATTTGGTAAATAAATTATAACAGGAACAAAGCATTTTTTGCAGATAGCATAAGATATTGTGCTTGTATTGTATCAGAGAGTGATCAGGAAAAGAATTACTTACTTACGTAGGTCGCGCCACATCCGGGGTGGACCTGGGGCTCAATAAAAACAAACTCCTCCAGCCAGCCCGTTTACCAGCCAGCTACCTCCAGTTGCGCATACCAAGTTAAGTTGAGGTCCATCCACTTGCTTGCGCCAACTACCGTGAGGTCATCCTCTACTGCGCCGTCCACCCAGAATGGATTCGAAGATTTTTCGGGTTGAATCGTTGGGCTCCATCCGCTCCACATGACCAAGCTATCTTAGTCGCTGTGTGTGAATTCTTCTGAGCTCGATGTCATTGTAAATTAGGGTTGGCAATGGTGTAGTGGTAACGTCGTCAATTGCCACGCTAATGGTTCATGGTTCAAATTCTGATCTCAGCAAGCATTTATTTATTTCTCATGAAATATGTGAAGTCAGTCCGATCAATTACGACAGCTTGTGTGAACACTACTATGAAGGCATAACACTGGCAGTAGCTTGGTCATGTGACTGGAAAAATTGTTCGCTCCGTTAATGATGGTTTGCCCTTGACATCGGTTATCGGGAAAATATTACTGTGAATCAGAAGCAAAAGACAAAAAATAACTAAGAATTTCCCCAGTTATCTGGACGCCACCCCCGAAGAATCTCTGAAGCATAAAACAACTGAGCTTCAAGAAGCACTACACCAAAAAAAAAAATTCTTTCCCTCTCCCTCTCTTTATCCATCTTTTCCAACGCCCGCACTGTGTGAAAACATGTTAACGGTATTCATAACCCGTTGAGTGCGCGCAAATTATATATATAAAAAAAGGCCATACAGTTCGGTATTGTACAATCTCCTCCACGCGCAATCTATACAGACGAGACGAAAAATCACTCGAAACCTCGTAGTAGAATCACAGTCGGTGCTGAGAATATGAAAAAACTATTTCTGCAGACTGTATAACGGCGACAAAGATCAACATCCCGCTGTCAGGCAGAATGAACCATTCAACATAGACGATGATAGTCAAAATTTCCGTCCACCTGACCAAAACGAAGTGAGGATAGCAAAATCCAAGCTAAAATCCAACAAGGCTGCTGGACCTGACGGCTTACCGGCCGAACTTTTCAAGGCAGCTGGGGACGAATTGGTAGAGTGCATACACCAACTCAACTCTAAGATTTGGTCAGACGTGTGTATGCCTGATGAATCAAATCTCAGCATCGTTTGCCCGATCCACAAGAAAGGAGACGCCCTCAACTACGCCAATTATAGAGACATCAAACCTTTTATCAGCAGCCTGATTGGCCCCTATCAGTGCGGTTTCAAACCAGGAAAGTCCACCATCGATCAAATCTTCACACTTCGGAAGACGCTGGAGAAAACCCAAGAAATCCAAATCGATACTCACCATCTCTTTATCGATTTCAAGGCCGAAAAATTCTTCGTAAGATCGAAGGTCCCGTTTACGTTGACGATTTTTGGAGGAGAAGATTCAATAACGAACTATACGAGCTGTGTAGCGACATCGACCTAGTCAAAAAACTGCGTATTGGACGTCTGAGATGGCTAGGACATTTAGAACGAATGGACACCATCGCTCCGGCCCGCAGAGTCTTCGAATCTAACCCGGTGGTACGACACAGTTGAGGACCTCCGTAGGTGGCGCGCAAGGGGACCTCGACCAACTTGGAGTGCTCAACTGGAGGCAGGACTCATTTTCTACCACATGTAACTCCGTACATACTCCCAAACATATGCCACCTCAGACCATTATGGAACCTCCACCATAAGCCACTCTTAAAACCATGTTGCATTGTGCATATCGCTCACCTGATCATCTATACCCTATTGCCCGCTGGTCGTCTGGCTTCAGGCAAAATGTGGACTCATCAGTGAAAACCACTCGCTTTCAGTCGTCCTCAGACCAGTTTTCGTGGTTTCGGGCGAAGGCAACACGCGGTACTGTATAGCGTCTGGTGAGAAGGAGGGCCTTCGCTGGTCCGTATGGTTTTAGTACAGAATCTTTGAGTGCTCTTCTTACAGGTTGGGAAACTATCCGAACATTTAGCACTTTCAGTAGTCTACTGCTAATCTCAGTTGATGTTGCGGTTCTGTTTCTGAGGCCATAACTTACCAGAAATTGGTCGCCTCCTTGCGTCGTGGCACCTTCCTACCTTCTCCCTGTTGCTTTATGTTGGGAAAAATAACGGACTTTGACACATTAAGGATTGAGGCCACTTCTTGGTACGAATGTCCATTTTCAATTCAACATATATGCCATATGGCTTCCTGAAGTTCAGCTAAGTTTGGCATTTTCACCTAAATTATTCATTTTTATCATAAACAATATTCCAACAACAGTTTGATAATATAATCGAAAGAATAACTGAAAAACTCAAAATTGATCATACGCACGAAATGTCTACTGGCTGCAATTAAAGTTCTTTAAGTCCATTTCCGTTAGCCAAATGATTTTAAATCTGTATGTACATAACATACCATAAGAGTACCTTGAAATATAAAACATGTAAAATAACCATCCCATTAGTTTATATTTGACCGTCAAACAAAAAACTATCATCGTTCCTCTAATTTTGTCCAACAGTGTATACATAGGTATATTAGCACTTTCATGCCTGCAAGCTCTAAAGCCTTAACATGTTGTTTTTACCTTTTGGTAAAATTTCCGCGCATTATTTCTGCAATAATATATCTCAATCTCCCGGACCAAGTACTTTTCATTTTCTTTTTTCTTTTTCTGAGAAGTCGGTATTCCTCTTTTCTCCTCTGCGGATCAAAGGAGACCCATGTCTATTTATAAATATCAAGACATGGAAATCGCGTAGTAGCCACGGCAATGTCTGGTCCCGCCATAAAATCGACTAGCCTGAAGGCGTTGTCGGATTTGTTGTGTTATCGTGAAGACTTTGCTTTCCGACCACGCTATCCATATTGAGTTAATGTTGTCGAATTTAGCCTGGATATGGACTGTCATGAGGCGCTCGTTCACATGCCCGAATGACAAATCTGCAATCGAGCAGATACTATTCTTGTCATCTGCAGCAATCGCCGTAATAGATGTTATAGTTTTTCATCCTCCTTTTGCCGGCCCCATCCCGTCGCACGCCTTCAATGGTGGTAATATCTACTTTGCAGTAGTCTAAGGCCTGTGCAAGTCTTTAAATCTTTAAATGTGACCCCTAGGGCGAGGCGGCGATTATAGGTATACCAACGCCAGTAACCCATTTCGGAATATATACGTAAGCGCTCCCACTATCCTAATACGGGCTAACTCGCCACCATTTCTTTTTCAACACTCTGGCTCAGTATTGAAAATCCTTCAAATAAAATATGTTCACTCAGTTCAAATACGTCGCTCAACCAGGAAATCTCGCCGCACGTCCTTCTTCTTGGGTCTCTCGCTAGACATCTGAAAGGCATAAAATAGTCAACCAGGTCGACAAATGATGCCTCGTCCGTTTTTACACACGTGTGCTAAAGATCTATTAATGCTGAATGGCGTTCATATCTGGTGCTGTGGTGAGGTTTTCAGCTGGTTTTGAGCTGGTATAGGAACCATTCTTTGACGACGTTAGTTTAAGGTCATTTTCTTGTGCAAAATTAAAGACCTGTCTAACCCCAACTTTTTGCAACTTTCGTATATATTGCTTATCAGTATGTTTAGTTTAAAATGACTTTTACTTTGCAATCGTTATGCGCAAAGCTACTGAGTAGACGTGTTCCTTTTGGCGGCAGTTTCATTTGAGTCTTACAAACCATAAACAAATTCAAAATCGCTTTTAAATAGTGTCGAAAGATTAAGATCTGTGACTCTCACTTAAAAAAATAAACAGTGAAAGTGAACCGCCTCGAGAATTAAATTAAAACTAATAATTCATTTTCACTTAAGTGGCAACATTTTTAATTTTTTCGGTGAATGTCGAATAAAGTTCCGAAACCAACGTTAAGCACACACACACTTGTAAATATGTCTGGTAGTGGTAAGCGAACCAGAGCGAACTCCTCTCTGGAAACTGAGATAAAGTCACCTCAAACTCCTGCTCAGAGAATCGCCGTGCCAATGGACGACAGCAAAATGTGGGAGAAAATGGACGAAAGACTGGCAAAACAGAGTGAGTTCATTATTTCCTTACTTACTACCCAAATAAGGGAATCAGAGCACAAACTATTTACGAATATCGAAGCTCAAATCGCCGAAGTAAACACAAACATAAAAGACATAAACAAACGCGTCACACAGCTCGAAACCGAAAATGTAGCAACCAACCTGGACGTAGACACACTAAAATCTGATGTCAACTATCTAAAATCGTCGGTGGGTGTAATAAACACAGAACTCACGGTGACGAAAAGTAAATTGTTAAACGTCACAACAGAACTAGACGAGTCAAATCCGAACTCGCGGGTGCCACAACACAAATTCGCGCAATGGAAATAGCACAGGAGTCACAAAACAACAAATTCATTGCATCTGATGCTGTTCTCTATGGAATACCGCACACTCAAGACGAGAATTTAAAATCTTCTTTTAACCACCTGTGCCACACTCTTGATATTAGACCTCCAACGCTGAAGGGCATTTTTCGCACTCGCCCGGTAAACAAAAACACTAACAGCTCCGCCATACTCATCAAATTTCAATCGCCGTACGACAAAAACTACGTCTTGAAATCGATAGCTAAATACCGCACCGAGTCGAACAAAAAACAGCTGTGTCTACGCGACGCGGGATTAGCTCAGCTACAGGATCACGAAACTCCAATTTTTCTTCGCGAGTGTTTGACAAAGAAAAATCATCTGTTGCTACAGAATGCACTTCGTCTAAAAAAATCTAAACAATTGTCATCAGTCTATACGAAGCGCGGATTTGTTTACATAAAACGTCATTCAGATGAAGATGCCCAAATGATCGAAACTGTCGAAGACTTGAATGGAGTTGCCATGCCTACGCACACGTCAGCTAAATAATAAAGCGCTTCTCAAACTTTAATAATATTTTAAAATTCAGTTTTCTTCTCTTTTTTTGTTTTTTCTTTTTTCATTTGTCCTTTTTTCTTTTTTCATTTGTCCTTTTTTCTTTTTTCATTTGTCCTTTTTCTTTTATTTTATTATTATTCATAATCACTTGTTTGCATTTTAAATTGAGTTTATAACATAGATATCTTGTTCTGGGTAAAAAATAAAAATTGTTAATAGTAATGAATACAGAACTTTTAAATGGTGGTACCATTAACGAGTTTAGTGTCGAGATTCTGCGTTCAATGGTTAATGTTTTAGCTACATGTAATTTGCGTTTCTGAAACGTGGTTGAACAATAGTCATAATGACGAATCATGTAGGCTGGGGGGATATAGACTTTTCCGTGGAAGTAGACAAGGTCGTATTGGTAGCTGTGTGGCTATGTATATACGTGAAGGTATTACATGCAAACTTAAAAACGTATCTGGTGCAGGTAGCGCAATGGAGTATTTGTTTGTGGATCTTGTGTGTGGTGAAGATAAATTACTTATCGGAACGGTATATAGACCAAAGAAAAACATCAGTCTGTCTCCATTTTTTCAACTTATGGAGGAAATATCCGTTCAATCATCTAAAATTGTTATAAGCGGAGACTTTAATAGTAATCTTCTAGTCGAAAGAAATTTAGTTGACGGTATGAGAACTTTCAACATGTTCCCTGTAAACACAACTGTTCCAACTCATCTTTCTGAAGATTCGAGGACCCTTTTGGATGTCTTTTTCGTAAGAGATGTTAGTAAGGTACTTTTCACAGATCAGCTTTCAGTGCCAGGCTTCTCGAAGCATGACCTTATTTACATGACATTCGACTTTGATATTCAATGTTCAGATATTTCTTTCAAATATAGAGATTTTAAGCGAATCGACTACTTTGCCTTAGAAGAACATGTCCGAAACATCGATTGGAACAATTTTTATTACATGCCTTCCTCGAGTGATCAAATCAGTTTTATAAACTCTCATATATTATCACTTTTTAACACTCACGTTCCTCTACGTACAGAAACATGTAGACATAACCAACCCTCATGGTCCACTCCTGAAATTCGTCAACTTATTTATCAACGCGATCGAGTATTTCATTACTGGAAACGTTATAGACTGAATGAATTTCAACGTCCTGCAAAAAAATCTTTTTATACTAACCACTTGAGCTTATCCTTGCATGGCAGGCAATTGTGGAATAATCTACGTGAGATGGGAGTCGTAAAGAAAAAGAGCTTACGAAGTTCGGATGATGTAGATGGTAACGCACTTAATCAGAAATTGGTCACCCTTCCTTTCCCTCTGCTCTCTGATATGTCCCCATGTCGAAATGATGATGACTCTGACTCTGATTCTCAACATGACTTGGAAAACCCGTTTTGCTTCTCTAGAATAGAGAGCACAGATGTCGTGGAAAGTATTTTGGCAATAAAATCAAATGCAGTCGGAACTGATGGCTTGCACCCTATGTTCATCAAGGCCATCTTACCTATTTTATTGCCATATATAACCCACATCTTTAATACGATTCTGACGACTAGTGTTTTCCCCGATCAGTGGAAAATGGCTAAGGTAATACCAATTGCAAAAAGTCCACGTAGTAATGAATTCAGACCCATTTCAATATTACCTTTCTTATCAAAGGTATTTGAAAAAATTGTTCAAAAGCAGGTCAACTGTTTCCTTCGAAGATATAATATTTTATCTCCGAAGCAATCTGGTTTTAGGGAAAAACATAGTTGCTCTACAGCACTTATAAACGTCATTGAAGATATAAGAGGGGCCTTAGATGACAGAAATATTACATTTCTGGTACTGTTGGACTTTTCCAAAGCATTCGACACGGTTGACCATGCAAATCTTTGTAAAAAGCTTTTAAGGTTACATAATTTTTCATATTCTGCCGTCCAACTAATAAATTCATACCTTATCGGCAGAAAGCTGTAAAGCAAGCTGTAATGGTGAATGGCAATCTTTCCAATTTCCTTCCTACCTTAAGAGGCGTTCCACAAGGCTCAATTCTTGGTCCTCTTTTATTTTCCCTGTACATAAATGAACTTCCGCAATTCGTAGCTGAATGTTCTATTCAAATGTATGCAGATGACGTCCAAATGTACAAAAGTTGCCCTCTTGGACTAATCGAAGATTGCGTCTGTGTTATTAATGAGGACTTAGAGAAAATGTTTCTTTCTCTGAAAGAAATGGTCTCTTTTTGAACCCAAGTAAGTAGAAATGTCTTATTATTTCCAAAAAACCAGTAGATTCTTCAAACTTTCCACAAATTAAACTTAACGGTGCTGCGATAAAGTATGTTGAAACTGCAAAAAACTTAGGAATGATTTTTAATCGGACCTTAACCTGGGACACGCATATTAACGTAGCTATAGGGAAAACTTATGGAGTGCTCCGTTCGTTGTGGCCCACGCAATATTATACTCCTCTAAAAACCAGATTAATGCTTGCCAAAACACTCATAATACCAATATTGATTTATAGCTGTGAGGTATATTGCAATTGCGACTATAATAGCAGGAGAAAGCTGAACGTAGCATACAACAGTATTGCTAGATATATATACGGTCTGAAAAGATATGATCGGATATCATCTTTCTCAAAAGCCATTTATAATCTTTCCTTTGACAACCTCATTCGATATAGAACTTTAGTCTTATTGTTCACGATAATGCATACGCATCAGCCTTGTTATCTCTTTGCCAGACTGCAAATGTCCTCATCAATTAGATCACAACAGCTTATACATTTTCGGTCCTCGTGCTTAACCTCTGAACGTCAGTTTTTCGTCAATGCCACTCAGTTATGGAACTGTTTACCGCGCAATATTAGGCGAATTGGAGACCTCTGGTGTTTTAGGACGGAATTAAGGACATATTTGTCCTTGCACTAGTAGTCTTTTTACTCTATCCTCTATTCTTTTTTTCTTGTTTTTTACTTTTCTCTCCTTTCTTCATTTTTTGAATAACCGTCATTTTAACCGGAAGAGAATATAAATTTAAAACAAATGTAATATAAATGTAAATGCACGTCAAATGAATGGCAAATGAATTTTAATCAAACCTTACCTAAGGTAATTAATTTTATATATTATGTATTTGATAAGCTTATTATGCATTATGTAAATGTTTATCCAAAGTTAGCTTAAAATGAATTTATAAATGAAGCTTGTATTAGTCTATAAGATATTGTATCTTAAAATGCAAGCATACAAATAAAATAAAAATAAATAAATAAAATATAAATAAGTACATCATCTGGTTTTCGCCAAACATTACTGCGCTCATCAGACCCTTGGACATCGAACTTGCTTTTATCGAAAAAATAAAAGCTAGATCACATTTTGTATGTGTTTCTGTGAAACTTAATCGCCTTAAAAATTATTATCGACTCATCCCGTTTATAATACGGGATGGATGGGCCGGGCAAAAGGAGGATGAAAAACTGCGACATCTACTGCGTCGATTGCTACAGACAACAAGGACGGCGTCTATTCGGATGCGGATTTGCCATTGGAGACAGGCTTAGGCAAGAAGTCTTGAGTTTCCGGCATGTAAACGAGCGTCTCATGACTATCCGTATCAAGGTTAAATTTTCCAACATTAGCCTAATATGCGTTCACGCCCCTCACGAGAAGGTGGACGACGCGACCATGGATGACTTCTACCAGCTCTTGGACAAGACGTATGAGCAATGCCTTAGCCACGACGTTAAAATTATCCTATGTGATTTTAATGCAAAGCTCGGAAGGGAGGACGTCTTTAGTAGCGCGGTCGGAAAGCACAGACTGCACGACATCACATCCGACAACGTACTCAGGCTAGTCGACTTTGCGGCGGGACGAAACTATGTCGTAGCTAGTACGTGATCCCCTCGTCTCGATATTCACAAAGGAACATGGGTCTCTTTTGATCGAAAAACTGTCAACCAAATCGATCACATTTCGATCGACGCAAGGCACTCTTCCAGTGTTCTGAGTGTCCGGACTTTCCGAAGAGCCAACATGGACTCGGATCACTGCCTAGTTGTAGCCAAGGTACGGATGCGGATATCCAGAACGGAGCGAAATCAACGAAATACTGTAAGGAAATTTGAAGTCGGGCAGCTACAATCGCAAGAGACCGCCAGAACCTTTGCCGATCGAGTTTCTTCTAATCCTAATCTAAGTCCCATGCCGCCAGCAGCAAATGCGGAAGACCAGTGGCAGCGTTGCCAACACGCCATTAGAGATGCCGCCTCTGATGTCCTGGGTTTCTCTCGCCCACCACCGCGAAACCCCTGGTTTGATGAGGAATGCCGGCAAGCACATGCAGCAAAATAAGAGGCGTACAAAGCGGCACTGTATAGAAAGACTAGAACTGCTTACGAGCTCTACGTGCGCAGGAGGAAAGATGAACTTCGACTTCTCAGAAAGAAGAAAAAGGTGCATGAGAAGCGATGGATCGAGGACATTGAGACCAAAAGAACCAAAGGTAAAAATAACATGCCAGGGTTTCAAAGCCAGAACAGAAGCCTGCAGGGATGAGAATGGCAATATAGTAGTAGAATCGCAGTCGGTACTGAGGATATGGAAGGAATACTTCTGCAGACTGTTAAACGGGCCAATATTCCGCTGTCAGGCAGAATGAGCCATTCAACAGTGACGATGACAGTCAAGTTTCCCGTCAATCCGATCAGAATGAAGTGATGATAGCGATATCTAAACTCAAATCTAACAAAGCTGGCCTTGCCGCCGATCTTTTTAACGCAGGAGGAGATGAGTTGGTAAGGAATATGCACCAGCTCATCTGTAAAATCTGGTCGGATGAAAGTATGCCCGATGAATAGAACCTCAGCATCGTTTGCCCGATCCTGAAGAAAGGAGACCCTCTGAACTGCGCCAGCTACAGAGGTATAAGTCTCCTCAACATCGCATATAAGATCCTGTCTGTCGTATCATGTGAACGCCTAAAACCGATCGTAAACAACCTGATAGATCCTTATCAGTGCGGTTTCGAGCCGGGAAAGTCCACCAGTGACCAAATATTCACACTCCGGCAGATCTTGGATCTTCATCGATTTCAAAGTTGCCTATAATAGCATGTATAGAGACGAATTATACAGAGTCATGTCTAGTCTTGGCATGCCCCCGATGGAGAACTCTCGCTGCTCCATCAAAGTCGGTACGAACATCACCGAACCGTTCGATGTCAGGAAAGGTCTTAGACAAGGTGATGCGGAAATTGTATGAAACTCACAAGCCAACACCGGAGGTACAATCTTTTACAAGTCTGTACAACTAGTCGCTTATGCCGATGACATTACCATAGTCGGAAGAACTCAGCGGGCAGTCAATGGGGCATTTACGAGTATTGAGATCGAAGCAGCAGTCAATGAAAGCAAAACAAAATATACGTTGTCTACAAAAAAGGACACCCAACATCGGCCTCTTGGACAGAACGCCATAATAGGCAGATATAATTTTGAGATAGTAAAGGATTTTGCCTACCTAGGCTCTATAGTAAACTCCGCTAATGACATCAGTAGGGAGATCACACGACGAATTACTCTTATCAATCGTTGTTTCTATGGCCTAAGACGGCAATTGACTAGCAAAGCCCCATCTCGAACTACTAAGGTAACTCTTTATAAGACATTAATCATCCCAGTCCTGCTGTATGGCGCAGAGGCATGAGTTTTGACAAAACCGGATGAGGATGCCCTTGGTTATGTCGGGAGAAAACTTCTTCAAGCGATCTTTGAGCCCGTCTGCATAGACGGTGAGTGAAGGAGAAGGTACAATGCCGAACTATATGGCCTGTACAAAGACATCGACTTAGCCAGAAGAGTTCACATACAGCGACTAAGATATCTGGGTCATTTAGAGCGGATGGAGCCCAACGTTCCCGCTAAGAAAGTCTTCGAATCCATCCCGGATGGACGGCGCAGTAGAGGACTACCTTGCGATAGGTGGCCCAAACAAGTGGAGTGGGACCTCAACCAACTTGGGGTGCGCAACAAGAGGCAGCTGGCTCGTAACCGTGCTGGCTGGATAGGTTTGTTGGTTGAGGCTCAGGTCCACTCCGGACTATAGTGCCATCTAAGTAAGTAAGAATCTCGTTTATAAATGATTTCTTCTAACGGAACAACTATGATCTCGAGAAATTGTTGGGTTCACTTGGCTTTTCAAATCATTTGCTGTTTCAGTTTTTTTTTTTTTGCAAACGATGAGTCAATGTTCGTTCAGTTCGGGTCTTGTTAGTCGTACTATCTTGAAGTTCCTAAGCTGTGGAACAATCTTAGTATTTCAAGAATAGATTTCTTGGTCCGATAGTTCCCTTACTCCTGGTGCCATTTTGGAAGAACTCGTGTATATTTTGAACTAAAGGAAAATATTCCTTTTTCTTTATTGATAGAAAAACCAACTAAAAGAAAATTGGAAAACCTTTGGTCTTAGACATTCTCCACTGCAACATGTCTACTTACTTTTGTGATGAATGCGTATTGACACCATGTTTACAGAAACGTCTGTTATCTCGTCACAAACCCCAAAGTTGGCAGTCGTTTGTTGATTGAAACGACTGGCAAATGTGACTACTCTCAAGCTATTACATTTTTTGTATGAATAAATGTGTTAATTATACCCCAGTGTTAAAACATGTACCAGCATGGGGCATGAAATAATAATGAAAGAGCATAGACCAAAACTAGTTACTAGGCTGACTGACTAACTGCAACTACTTTAGGCAGAAGATGGAAGAAAGTACCCAACTATCATCAGCTATTCGAATAGAAGATCAACTAGAAGAAGCAGTGCAAATATTTATACTCAATACACAAAAAGCTGCATGGGCTGCAACTCCCAAAACAACAAACAAGATAAAGCAAAACTCTTATCCTCAAGAAATTTCTGAAATAATTGCAGAGAAGAAGATAGCCAGAAAACGGTGGCAACTGACAAGGACAAGAGAAGACGTTTTTGCTGAGTATCTTGAAGACGCCTTCCAACCTTATGAAGATAAAGATTGTCAAAGAGTAGAAGAAACATGCGAAGGAGACAGACCTATTCGGTCGGTATGCTGCATTCGGTTTAAGGTATGTCGCAGACGTAATGAGGATTCCAAAACCAGGCGAACGACCTAGAGAAGTAACCTTATATCGCCCAATATCGATATTACCAATGTTGTCCAATGTAGTCTCGGACTAATGTGCTGGGGAGGGCCTATCGATTAACTAGCAGGGTAGTCATTGTACAGTTTATAAGAAGAAGAATGATTAACATTGGCTCAGTGACTCTAAATGGTACAACCATTAATTTTTCCGATGACGTTAGATATCTAGGAATTATCCTGGACAGGAAACTTAACTGGAACTCCCATGTTAAGCATAAAATTGCCAAGACGACTACTGCCATGTGAGCCTGTCGCAACTACTTCCACGTGGACCTGTCGCCGTATTTATGGCAAATCCTGGGGTCTGTCCCCAAAGGTCATATTCTGGTTATATACCACGGTTTTACGACCCATCCTTACATACGCGTCCGTTGTCTGATGGACGAAAACCAAGGAGGTCACAACCATCCACAAACTCATTGACTTCAAAGATTAGCTTGCCTCTGTATCACAGGTACTATGTACACCTGTCCCACAACAGCCATAGAACTCATAATCGGACTCACTCCGTTATATATATTCATAAAAAGTGTCAATTCGCAGTGCAGTTAGTCGTCGAAAGTCGGGTGTTAATAGTAGATGGGATCATGTGGATTTCATTGATCTACAATATTAACCGACTTCCCCGAGCTAGACGTGCTCAACACGGTTTCCGACTTTACGCCCAAATCACTCTACTTTGGTAGAAGGTTTGGGATTGAGATCAGATACATAAATAACAATGTAGTGAAATATTCAAATACAGCCAAATATCTAGGCATGACTCTAGACGCTAAACGGCGCTGGAAAGCGCATGTAAAGAAACAGAGAGATGAACTTAACATGCATGTTACAATACAATGTATTGGCTTATTGAGAGATATTCATCCCTGTCCAAATACAATAACTTATTGCTATAAAGGCAAGTTCGGAAACCAGTATGAACCTACAGACTCAAGTTGAGGGCATGCATATGTCAAATTTACAAAAAATCCAAACCTTTCAAAATAAAGTACTGAGAAACATAGTTAATGCACATTGGTACTAACTGATTAGTATCTCAAAGAAATAAATACTTTTAAACAAAAAAGTTCAGAAATTCGATAAATGGCGGCTTTTCTTTATAGCCAAATAATTATTACTTATATGATTTAAAAATAAATTGCTGGTCAGTTCAACGACTAGGTGCGATTCAGTGGAGACAGGCGTTAACCAGTCATCGGAAGGATTGAAGTCCCTCACTATTGCAGAAGGCTCCATCGCGTATAGGCCTGTGCAATGTCTTTTGATGGTTTTTGCTTCCAGAAAACCTCTTAAACAAAAACAAATAAACAAATGTGGCACAGGTAAGTACCCCATGGTAGGCCTAGGTATAAATGGTTGGGTCAAGTTCGAAATCTCTGCTGAAGCCAACTACCCCTGGTGAGTTGGAGTCTACGGCGGAGAAGTACTTCGAACACAAAGCAAAGTACTGAGCAGCAATGGAAACCTTACGAGAAACCTGTCAGAAGTGCCGTCTCTGATATGGTAGGTTACACTGCACAACAACAAAGAAACCCATGGTTTGATGAGAAGTGATGGAAGCATATTCACTACCATATTTGTAAAGAACATTTCCGCAGACTGTTAAAGGGCGTTGATAAAGAACAGCCCGCTGTCAAGCAGAACAAACCATAATTGTCTATGACACTAGAGAACACCGTCAACCCAATCGAAAATATGTGAGGATAGCAATATCTAAGCTCTAGTCTAACAAATGAATGAAGATATCCTTGGTCGCTTCGAGAGAAAAATTCTTCGTAAGATTTTCGGTCCCGTTTATGTTGACGGGTTTTGGAGGAGAAGATTCAATCACGAACTATATGAGCTGTACAGCGACATCAACCTAGTCAAAAAACTGGGTATTGGACGTCTGAGATGGCTAGGATATGTAGAGCGAATGGATGCCAACGCTCCGGCCTGCAGAACCTTCGAATCCAACCCCGAGCGACGACGCAGTAGAGGGAGTCATCGCCGTAGGTGGCGCGCACAAGTTCAACGGGACCTTGCGTAACTGGAGGCAATTAGCTAAAGACCGAGCTAAATGGAGAGGCTTGTTGGTTGAGGCCCAGGTTCACCCCAAACTGTAGCACCACCTAAGTAAGTAAGTAAGTCTAACAAATCTGCTGGAACTGATGTTTTAGCTACCGAGCTTTTCAAAGAAGCGTGAAATGGCTAGGTGAGGAGTAATACACCTACTTATATATAAAATATGGTCGGATGAAAATATGGCATCAGTCTCATCAACATCGCACGTAAAATTCTATCTACTATGTTGAGTAAACGCCTAAGACCGTTCACGCAAGAAATTCGTCTGCCTAGTCTTCTTTTTTAAACTTTGAAAATGAGGTCAGTGCAGTGATCAAGCGAAAACTATTCTTTCAAAGCGCTGTTTCTCTGGCCTAAAAAGTCAATTGAGTAATAAGGACTTCATACGAGTAACTAAAGAGACTTTACATAAGACTCCCCTATTATTCCAGTCCTAGTCTACGGCGCAGAAATATGAGTAAGTGGATGTACACCTCCTTTCCAATAAAAGTTTTTCGAATGATCTTCAAGTTTGTGTAAATAAAGAGTAAAGGGAAAGATTAAGGGATGTATAGCACGGTTTAGACACAGCGTCATGCTAGTCATCCTGTTAGGTAAATAGGATACGTAGATCATAATGTCTACCAGTCCGAAGAGCCTTTTGATCACCATTTGGGCTCTTTTCACCGCATTTTCAGTCCTTTTTGCGAGAACTTATGGCGGTAAGTTCATTCACTCTTGTAGGATATTCTCTTTGCGAGCTTCCAGAGTCTGTGGCTTGTTCTCATAGACCCGTGCGCTCAAAAAAACCCCGAAGAAAGAACTCTTGAGCGATCAAATCGAGCGATCTTGTCGGCCAGTGCAAATCGACAAACCGAGACATTAAGCGACCCGGAAACACATCCTTTAAAACGTCCATTGTCGCGCTAGCTGTGTGTGCAGTTGCACCGTTCTGTTGGAACCACATATCGTCTAGTCCCAATTCAACAATTTGAGGCAATAAAAACTCGTTCATCATGATTTTGTATCGCTCACCAGTCACAGTAACCTTGTTACCCATGGCGTCCTCGAAAAAATGAGGCCCGATGACACCTCCGGCGTAAATGGCGCACCATGCTGTAACTTTGACTGGATGCAATGGCTCTTCGTGATATGTGGATGCTCAGTATTCCAGAAGCGCAAATTTTGTTTGTTTACGCATCCCTTCAAATGGAAATGGGCCGCGTCGCTCATGACGAATTTCGACCGAAAATCACGAGTCACGAGTATTCCGCGATCTTGAGGAGTATAGCATTCCATGGCTTATCAACGTGTATTCTGCATCTGTTTGCTTCACAAATATTAATTCAAAACTGACAGTTGCCGCCATAGGTGACATATCATCCCAAAGCATTCTATGAGTTTTTTTTTTTATGTGCAGGTAGGGGTGTGAATGGATACTTGTACCCCGTGCTACTGTTTACGCCCGACTTTATGTTCCTGCATGGTTACGTGGTAAAAAAAAAAACAAAACCCTTTCTATTTCTCTGTCCTGTTTGTTCACCTGCGGCACCACCAGTCAAGGCATTCCATCGCAGGGCAGGCTTGATATTTCGTCACTTTTTTTAGCTGCCAGGGTTGCAGGATCTTTGTTTCTTTCGTTTCTCCATCATACTTGTCTTTAAACATTTTGGTGTGGTTGTGGGCATATCCGCCTGCCTGTGCGTTTGTCTAAGTATGTTTTGGTATATACCTGTGTATCTACTCGCGTTTATGATATTACTTCGTCCATTTTCCTCGCTCTCTCTCCTTTCTAGCTCTAGTCGCCTCAACTCTTAGCATACATTTTTGGCATACGAGTTTAGTACGTTCCATTTATTTTCGAATTCTAGCATGTGATGTACTACATTCTCAGGAGTTGGTGTTTTTCCCAGTACTCAGTACCTGTGCATACGAGTTTAGTACGTTCCATTTATTTTCGAATTCTAGCATGTGATGTACTACATTCTCAGGAGTTGGTGTTTTTCCCAGTACTCAGTACCTGTGTGTCTACTCGCGTTTATGATATTACTTCGTACATTTTCCTCGCTCTCTCTCTAGTCGCCTCAACTCTTAGCATACATTTTTGGCATACGAGTTTAGTACGTTCCATTTATTTTCGAATTCTAACATGTGATGTACTACATTTTCAGGAGTTGGTGTTTTCCCCAGTACTCTGCACTGCTTCTCTTTGTAGATGGAATCGTGGGCAAGAAAAGAATATATGCTCCATATCTTCGGGAGTATCAGTGCACGAAGGACAATTGGAGGGGTCATCATTCTTAAAGCTGTATAGGTATAACCGAAAGCAACCAGGTCTCGTTAGAAGTAGTGTTATGTTAAAGTTGACTTCCCCATGTCTGCGGTTTATCCAAGTCTCAATTATTGGAATAAGATGGTAAGTCCATCGGTTGCTGGCCATGGGCGGACTCTTAGGGTAAAGTTTTTGTACGATCTCTATTGAGTAACCGTTACAAAAAGACTCACTGCCTCCTCGGGGCGGCCGCCGGGCAACGAATGCTACAGCATGATAATCTGCCTACTGGTCCCGGGACGCTCGACCGGACTATGTGTTCTCTTGGGCCTCCCTAGACCATTCGGCTCGAATTCTTAACTGTGGTATTCGGCCAAAGTGTGCAACGTGAGGAGACAACCTCTGGAAAAAATCTATAATCCAAGATGGAACAGCATATGCCGAGGGATGCGTGGCTAAGAGAGTGCTTAGTCGTTAGTATGCGAACTCAGGATACCCAGGCGATATCCTGTTTTATTTTATGCCCTCCCATGGTATACCGGGCTCTGCTGTGGGCGATGTTTCCTTTCCCGACTACTTTTGGGTCCAAAATTTCAGATCTTTATAAAACTTCACAGGGTGATGCACCCTCTACTACATCAACTTCTGGGTCAGCAACCGTGCTTTCCCTAAATCCTGAGGAGGTCGCTGCTACTAGAGCCGACCCTCTCATCATAGTCGCTTATAAGAGACGGGAAGGGCGGACCTGTCCTTCCTTCCTGACTCGGACTCTGACACTCTCTGCGGAGAGTCCTCCAGCATGCTCTCGGACGAACACTCGGTTCATTCCGGATGCACTGCCGTTGAAGCTGGTGTTGAGAAATTGCTCCTAAACACCAGCGGATTCGTTCGATTAACTTCGGCTGAAAGGAGGCGATTCAATCGCGCCTTAAAAGACGGCGCTTCCAGAGAACGTGCTCTGGAGATAGCCAAATCCCTTCAGCCTGAAAAGGGTACCGAGGTGAAGCGAATGCGATCCGAGGAGTCTACCCCTTCTGCTCCGCAGAAGAAAAAAGCCAGTACCGAGACTGCCACACTCGACAAGACCTCGTATAGGGACAAAGTAGGTACTATCAAACTGGGTGTAGTTCCCTTTAGTGCCGAGCAAATGGCCGGCGTCCAAAAAAGCATCATGGATACCATTATTGGAGGCAAAATTAAGGGCCTTCATAGTAGGACATGTAAGTTGTTGTATACCCATGGGGAGTTAATGCCTAGGGCTGCTTGCTTAATCAGTTCTGAAATTAATTTTCTTCCCATCCCAGAGTTCATCAGCAGAGATTTGGTGGCCTGCATGGTTGAAATTCCGATTTAAGGAGGAGTTCGGGAGATCGTGTGCGACTCCGCCTACTTTCCTGGAGATTCGGAGCCTGTTCCGCCCGTGGCTGTGCAGGATTTGGTGAACCTATGTCACCGTCGCAACTCGCACCTGATCATTGGATGCGATGCTAACTCCCATCATGTGGCATGGGGTAGCAGCGACATTAACAAAAGGGGTGAGTTACTTCTTGATTATATTACTAGTAGAAATTTAGCTGTGTGTAATGAAGGTAACAAGCCAACTTTTATAAATTCTATTCGAGAAGTGATACTTGATCTCACTATCTCGAGCCCTTTTATTTTAAATTCTGTTGTCTGCTGGTTAAACGGTAGTGCATGCGATCATATGAAAACACAAGCGTTTTCACTCAGCTGAGGCCTACCAACTCCTACTCTCAACCTCCACGCGGTGACAGCCGGGTGCCTAGTACCTTAATCCAAGAAGTGGGTAACCAACCCCGTTTAGCGGATTCTTGGTGGCAGCAGATGAGAGAGGGGGAGAAGAGTGCTTTTCCACTAGAGCACTTCTTCCTGTTCCAGGCGGCAGCGGACGAATTCCCTAGGCGGAGTCAACGGTGGCGTCTATAGTTCCAGTTAGGTTGAACTTAGTGAACACCTTGCGCAAACTGCTTCGACGTATTCGGATCACAGGTCGGTAAGGAATTTCCAATGTTGGCCAGGACATTGGAATAGAGATGGTGGCGGAGGAGCCCTTAATGGGCCAATGGCAGCGCTCATACTCCCGTAGTGGACTACTAGCACCGGTGTACCCGGCCCCTCGTCCTACGGGAATAATTAAGGAACTGGCCGTCCAGGTTTGGGGGTTGTGCCGTCGGGGTAACTTCCCTACCACGTAAAAAACTCATGGTTCCGAAACAACCAAAAGCCTCGGATAAGGATGACTCAACTAATGACGACCCCAGCAAACGAAATAAGGACAACGACCTTCGGATCTGTACGTGGAATGTTCTGTCTCTTTACAGATCACGTGCAGCCGAACAACTAGCAGAGACCCTAGACTGCTATAAAGCAGATATTATCGCCATCCAGGAAGTGCGATGGGATGGGCCGGGCAAAAAGAGGATGAAAAACTGTGACATCTACTACGGTGATTGCTACAGAGGCAACAGGCAACGCTGTTCGGATGCGGATTTGTCATACGCGCAGGCTTAGCTTCCGACACGTTAGCGAGCGTATTATCACTATCCGGATCAAGACTAAATTCGCTAACATAAGCTTGATATGTGTTCATGCCCCCACGGAAGAAAAGGACCCTGCCACCAAAGAGTGTTTCTACGAGCTCCTCGACAAAACATAAAACACGAGCAATGTCCTAAATACGACTTTAAAATCGTATTGGGCGATTTCAACGCCAAAATAGGAAAGAAGGACGTCTTTGGTAGGGCAGTCGGTAAGCATAGCCTACACGACACCACGTCTGATAACGGACTAAGGCTAATTGATTTCGCTGTGGAGCGAAATGTCACCATAGCAAGCACATGGTTTCCTCATGTCGATATTCATAAGCAGACATGGCGGTCTAATGATCATGTAACCATCAACCAAATTGATCATATTGCGATCGACGCAAGGCATGCCTCCAGTATTCTGGATGCCCGGACCTTCCGAGCGGCCAACATAGACTCGGACCATTACCTTGTTGTAGCCAAGATACGAATGCGGATATCCCAATCTGAGCAACAAAGAAGAATTACTGTGAGAAAATTTAACGTCGAAAAGCTACAATCGCAAGAGACCGCCAGACTCTTCGCTGAACGCGTATCCCGAAATCTCTCAATCACTCCTATGCCCCCAGCATCAAGTACCGAAGACCAGTGGCAACGCTGCCAACATGCTATCAGAAACGCCGCGACTGATGTGCTGGGTCTCGCTCGCCCACCACCGCGAAACCCCTGGTTTGACGAAGAATGCCGGCGAGTGCATGCAGCAAAACAAGAGGCATACAAAGCGGCGCTGCAAAGGAAGACGAGAGCTGCTCGTGAGCTCTACGATCAAAAGAGACGGGAAGAACATCGGCTTCTCCAAAAGAAGAAGATAGAGCATGGAGAAGCGCGCGTTTGAGAATATCGAGAGTTTATACTCCAGGAACAATGTACGAAAGTTTTACCAAAAGGTAAAAAGCACATGTCAAAGAAGTAATACCCATACAGAAACCTGTAGAGATGAAAATGGAAACCTCGTAATAGAATCACAGTCGGTGATGAGTATATGGAAAAACTACTTCTGCAGACTGTATAACGGATGGCGACGAGAACCAACATCCCGCTGTCAGGCAGAATGAACCATTCAACATAGACGATGATAGTCAAAATTTCCGTCCACCTGACCAAAACGAAATTAGGATAGCAATATCCAAGCTAAAATCGAGCAAGGCTGCTGGACCTGACGGCTTACCGGCCGAACTATTCAAGGCAGCTGGGGACGAATTGGTAGAGCGCATACAACAACTCATTTCTAATATTTGGTCAGACGAGTGTATGCCTGATGAATGGAATCTCTATCTATCTATCCACAAGAAATGAGACCCCTTCAACTGCGCCAATTATAGAGGCATCAGTCTCCTCAACATCGCATACAAGATCCTTTCTGCGATATTCTGTGAACGCCTGAAACCTTTTATCAACAGGCTGATTGGACCCTATCAGTGCGGTTTCAGGCCAGGAAAGTCCACCATCGATCAAATCTTCACAGGGCAAAACCAAGTTTATGCTGTCAATAAGAAGGGAAAACCAACACCGACGAATTGGACAAAACGTCACCGTGGGCAGCTATAACTTCGAGGTAGTAAGGGACTTTGTCTACCTTGGCTCTGCTATAAATTCAAATTCTACAAACAAAATCAGTGCAGAAATCAATCGAAGCATAACTCTTGCCAATCGCTGTTTTTTTTTGGCTTATAAGGCAATTCAACAGTAAAGCCTTATCTCGAACAACTAAGGAGACTCTATATAAGACCTTGATCATCCCAGTCCTGTTTTACGGTGCTGAAACATGGACTTTATTAAAAGAGGATGAAGATATCCTTGGTCGCTTCGAGAGAAAAATTCTTCGTAAGATTTTCGGTCCCGTTTGCGTTGACGGTTTTTGGAGGAGAAGATTCAATCACGAACTATACGAGCTGTACAGCGACATCGACCTGAGATGGCTAGGACATGTAGAGCGAAAGGACACCAACGCTCCGGCCCGCAGAGTCTTCATATCTAACCCCGAGGGACGACGCAGTAGAGGGAATCATCGCCGTAGGTGGTGCGCACAAGTTCAAGGGGACCTCGACCAAATTGGAGTGTGCAACTGGAGGCAACTAGCTAAAGACCGAGCTAAATGGAGAGGCTTGTTGGTTGAGGCCCAGGTGCACCCCGAACTGTAGCGCCACCTAAGTAAGTAAGTAAGTTGTCAATTGGCATGTGTCAAATGAACCCTTACTATCTGATCATCACCATATCAGATTCAACATCTCGGGTGGGGTTAAACATAATAATCAAACGCATTACGTACCAAAACGAACTAATTGGGCCCTTTTTCGCGAAAATCTCGCCGTCAGGGATGACATGCTGCTCACATCTTTAAGATCTAAATGTGATATTGATGGGGCAGCCTGCCAACTAAATGACTTCCTAATCTCTTCCTCCAGGAGTAGCTGTGTCCCGAAAATGACAATACAGGTAAACGGAACGTACCGTGGTGGAATGACCAGCTAGAGATACTCCGCAAAAAGGTGAGAAAACTTTTCAACACCGCAAAACGCAATAAAAATTGGGACGAATATAGGTCCGCTTTGACTAAATTCAACATAGAGTTGAGGAAATCCAAGAAAGAGAAATAACAGCGAAAATATCGAGTCCCTTCCAGTAGCAGCCCGTCTCCAAAAAGCTCTCTCGAAGGATCATTCCAATGGGGTGGGATTGCTCATCAAACCTGATGGCACCTACACCGCCAGTCGAAGGGAAACCCTGGAAACTCTGCTCGAGATTCACTTCCCTGGCTCAACAATTCTAAGCGACCACGTACCTGTTGCTCCTGAAGGCTTCACATGTGGCACCTCCAGAAGAGTCAACAGCTTGTCTGGAAATCTGTTCAGTCAAGAAAAAATTAAATGGGCAATCGGTTCATTTAAACCCTTTAAGGCACCTGACAGTGATGGTTTTTTTTCCAGCTCTCATACAGAAAGGTCTGGATTACATCTTGCCTACCTTGGTAGCTCTATTTAGAACAGGCTTCAACTTGGGATACATTCCACTAACTTGGCGGGAGGTAAATGTGGTGTTTATCCCTAAGCTAGGTAACAAACCCAGCGAGCAACCCAAATCCTACCGTCCAATCAGCTTGACATTATTTTTCTTGAAAACCATGGAAAGACTGCTAGACTTACACATTAGAGGCATTTTTAAAAAGACTATACCTCTGCACTCTAGTCAATTTGCATGCAAGAAAGGTCGATCTACGGAAGGCGCCCTTCACTATCTCGTCGCAGAGATTAAAGCTGCCTACCTCTCCAAAGAAATGGCCCTTTGTGCATTCCTTGACATAGAAGGTGCTTTTGATAACACTGGCTATGAATCCATCACTAGTGCTATGAGACGCAGGGGAATAGACGAACCTACTACCAGATGGGTTAGGAACATGCTCGATAGCCGCATAATAACATCTTCGTCTGGAGAGGTCTCTGTGACGGTCTTCGCGGCCAAAGGCTACCCCCAAGGCGGCGTCCTCTCGCCTCTCTTATGGTCACTCGTGGTGGATGACTTATTGAACACACTTAATAGTTCAGGTTTAACAACCATAGGCTATGCAGATGATCTGGTGATCATCATTAAAGTCAAACATGAAGACAATGTGTGTCAACTCATGCATAAGGCACTCCTTGTAGTACCCCAGCAAGGCAGTCGTTGTACCGTTTACAAGAAGAAGAACGCTGAATATTGGTTCAGTGACCCTAAACGGCACAACAATCAATTTTTCTGATGAGGTCAAATATCTAGGAATTGTCCTTGATAAGAAGCTTAACTGGAACTCCCATATTAAGCATAAAATTGCCAAGGCGACTATTGCCTTGTGGGCCTGTCGCCGTATGTTCGGCAAGACCTGGGGCCTGTCTCCAAAGGTCATTTTCTGGTTATACACCACGGTTGTAAGACCCATTCTGACATACGCGTCCGTAGTCTGGTGGACGAAAACCAAAGAGGTCACAACCATTAATAAACTCACAAAACTTCAAAGACTAGCTTGCCTCGGCATCACAGGTACTATGCACACTAGTCCCACAACAGTCATTGAAGCCATAATCGGACTTACTCCGTTACATATATTCATAAAATCAGCAATCTGCAGTGCAGTTAGTCTTAGAAAATCCGATGCTAATAGTACACGGGATCACGTGGATCTCATGGAGATATTGTCCGACTTCCCCGAGCTAGACATGCTCAGCACGGTCTCCGACTTTACGCCTAAATCACTCTACTTTGGTAGAAGGTTTGAGATTGTGATCCCAAGCCATGATATATGGAATAATGGTGGACCGTCGCTTGATCCATAAGGTATAGTGTGGTACACCGATGGATCAAAAATGGATTCAGGAGTTGGCGCCGGTGTGTATGGACCCAACCATAAAATTTCGAAATCACTCGGGAAGAGTCGTAGTATTTTCCAGGCCGAGCTTTACGCCATTGAAACTTGTGCTAACATTAACCTGCACTCAGGCATCAAAGGTGCCTCTATCCATATACTCACCGATAGCCAAGTGGCGCTCAAAGCTCTAATCTCCCATTTGATCAGTTCAAAATCAGTTCCAAGCTGCTTCGACAGCTTACAAAATCTGGCCCGACACAATAAAGTAAAATTGTGGTGGGTACCGGGTCATGTAGGCGTTGACGTCAATGAAACTGCAGACCTGCTAGCTAGGAAGTGCTCTTCTGAGTTGTTCCCTGGACCTGAACCATTCTTCAGGATACAGGATTCCGCCTTCAAACTTACCCCAAACATTTGGGAACGTAACATGTGCATCTCCCACTGGAATAACTCCCAAGGTCTCAGGCAGGCTAAAAGAGCTGTCCAACCCTTCCAAAGACAGGCAGTTGATATCCTAAAATACGGCAGAAATGACATAAGAAGGCTTGTGAGCTTCCTTATCGGTCACTGTCAACTTCTCTACCACCTTAACAAAATGAGAATTTCGGAGGATATCGCCTGCCGCCTCTGCCTGGACGAGGACGAAACCGTAGAATACATACTATGTGAGTGTGTAGCTCTGTGTAGCACTAGGAGAAGCTTTTTCCTTAAAGAGATCATATCTCCAAAAGATCTAAGGAACTCCTCCGCAGCCGTAATTATAGCTTTCATAAGGAGAGTAGAAGTACTGTTGCCCTTAAAGTGGCCTATGGCACAATAGATATCCTGTCGCAGTGCCTACACGCCATTTGGGCGTGGCCACACACCTGTTAAAAAAAAAAAAAAAAAGTCCATCGGTTCTTAGATGAAAGGCTACAGCACTGTTGCCACTTCCTCCAACTTGTATTCCTTTCTGTTGTGTAGCCGTCCATCATGTCTATTCTTTAAAAACTTTCTCTATAGTTCTTCCGCTAGTATGTCGATTACTAGCATTCCTGTGATGACGCAGGCTGCTTGATCCGAGCTACTCATTCTTAGTGCACATAGTCAATTTACTGCTAAGATCCTTCTTTTGTATAAAGTCACTTTCGAAGCTCCAGCCCATACTGATGATCCATAAAGCACTACTGATGTAACTACTCGTACCCTAGTTAAGGGAAATCTCGATCCTCCTATATTCCTATATTCCGCGCAATAGGGACACACACACTAGATGATTTATTTCTTACATACTCCAGATATTCTTTAAATATAAGCCTTGAGTCAATCTTAACTCCAAGGTATTTAGTAGCTGGTTTAGATACTAGCTCATGCCAATAATCGTGATGGTTTCACTTCGTTTTCTACTGGTCATTAGTAGCGCCTCCGTTTTGTGCTCAGCTAGCCACTGTCGAACAATTGAAATTATTTCATTGCTAATTTGAACAATTTCTTCTAGATGTTTTGCTATAACAACTAAACCGATGTCGTCCACAAATTCCACGAATTTAGACTCGTCTGTTATTTCAAGATGAAAAATGCTATCGTACATGATGTTCCATAGCATCGGTTCCAGGACAGATCCCTATGGTACTCCTCCTATGACTGCAAACTCCTTTACACGTTCATCTGTTTCATATATATGATGTAAATTGGTACTCTCATATTTCGCAGCGCTTCCAGGATGTGCTTCCAACTCGTGATGTTGAAAGCGTTCTTAACGTCCAGTGTTGTGATGAAACAGTACTGTCTCTTCTCCATCTCCTTCTATGGCCCTTTGCGCTGTGTCTACCACTATCTTATTGACATCATTACATAACAGTCGAGCAAGTCTTTCGAAATCCGTACCGATATTCGATAGTTCACCTGCTTCTTCAATGGCTGCTTCCAATCTGTTACCGACGATGCTCTCCAGAACTTTTCCCGCCGTATCCATCATACTTGCAAAAATCTCCGTCTCCGAAGCAGGCGTTATAGATGTCCACAAACATGTCCATTTTAGGTGTGTTCGGCGCTTTAACGGCAACACTTGGAATGCCAGCCGATTCAGAGGCTGTTTTATTCCCAAATCTGCCGCATGTCTCGACAACTTCTACTGGTGTTATCCTAGGGATTTGTTGTGCTGGTGTAGATGACTCGCCCTCCAGAAGAATTTTCGGTTGCATTACTTACTTACTTACGTATGTCCTGTATACCCTTGTGGGTCATAGGGCCTCTACTACGCCTACGCGCCATCATGTACAGTTTTTGGCAATGTGTCTCAGCTCTCCCCAACTGCCGTGCCTCCTTCTCGACTGTTCTGCGCCATGTTCTCCTCGGACCGCCAGGTCTTCTGCCATCCGGAGTTAAAGGACTCCATTGCATGGCATGGTTCGCTATGGAACTGTCACCCTTTCGGAACGTGTGACCAACCCACTGCCACTTGTATCGTTGTGCCTGTTGGTTCCTGATCCGTTCTCTCGTAAAGGTGTTCGTTAGAGATATGATTGGGCCAGAAAATCCTTAAGATATTGCGCAGGCACCTATTAACAAACGTTTGCAGCTTTCTGGTGATAGTAGTGGTCACTCTCCATGTGCTGCATCCATATAACAGCACGGATTCAACATTGGATCGGAACAGTCTTAGCTTGGTGTTCAAACTGATTGCATTGCCATATTTTGGACAACATCCCGAACGCGGACTTTGCTTTGGCGATCCTCTTGACTATATCCAGTTCGGTTCCACCATCGGTCGAGACAATACTCCCAAGATACTGGAAATCCTCTACTCTCTCCACCGGTTGTCCAGCAATGCATATTTAAGCCGATGAGTTTGTTCCAAGGCCGATAATCTAAGTTTTTGCCATATTAATTTTCAGCCCGACGACGCCTGCCTCCCTCTCCACATCTCCTGTCATTTGGCGAAGGTCCATAATTCTTTGGGAGAGTAAGCATACATCGTCTGCGTAGTCAAGATGTTTCAGTTGAGATGTAAGAGTCCATCGAATTCCTCCGTTTCCCGTCGACAAAGCTGCATGAAGCACATCGCTAATCACCAATAGGAATAATATTGGTGAAAGGATACAGCCTTGTCTTACCCCACTTTGGATCTCAAATTCCTCAGACAATCTTCCTCTGTGCAGAACGTGACATTTGGAGCCTTCATATGTAGCTTTGATAATAGCAATTAGTTTAACAGGAATACATCTCCTTCGTAAGACATGCCAATTAAACTCCCTGTTGACACTATCGAACACCTTCTCAAAATCGATGAACAGCAGGTGCAGTGGCGATCGATATTCAACGCAATGTTCGAGGATAATCCGCAGGGTGTTGATGTGGTCGACACAGGATGATCCAGAGCGGAAACCTGCTTGTTCGGCATCAAGTGTGTCTTCGAGATGTTGTTTGATTCGCTCCAGGATGATTTTAGCTATTATCTTAGGTACAGCAGGCAGCACGCAGATACCCCTCCAGTTTCCGCACTCCATTAAATTTCCTTTCTTAGGAAGCTTGACGATCATTCCCTTTTCTCACTCGTTAGGAAAGTCTCAGTTTCCCAAGCTCTCTCTTTAAATGGAAGCAGAAGCTCAGCCGATGATGTTGGCGTTGCTCGTAAGAGCTCTGCTGGAATACCGTCAAGTCCTACCGCTTTGTTGGTTTTGAGTGCCTTGATTGCAGTAGTGATCTCATTTTTACTGGGAGTCGTGGTGCGTATTCAGGAACTTCTCACCTCGGGCATCTCAGTCTGATTTGGGAGCATATCGCTGATGAGTACGCGGTTCAAAACCGTAGCAAAATGCTCTTTCCATCTATTGAGCTGGTCCTCATCCGAAATGAGTAAGGGGCCTTCTAGGCTTTTCACTGGGTGTTGGCTGGAGCTGCGACCTCCTGTCAGCTCTTTAGTGAATCTGTAGACGGTCCTGCTGTCGCACCTCCGTGCAGCTTCTTCTGCTTCTGGAGCCAGCGCGTTAATGTTGTTGCGCTTGTGACATCGCACGCAGCGCTGAACTTTCCTCATCCTCATGTGATATAGTGACACTAATTCGCTTCTCCCTGCTGCTGGAGTAGCTGCAACGCGAGCTTTCAGCTGTTTTCCTTCGTCAATCCGTCTCCAGGTATCCTCGGAAAGCCACGCCCTGCGATCAACCGACAATTCTTTCAGCACCAGATGTAAAAACATAAAAACATTTTTCACAGCACACCAATGGTCTTGGATGGTAGTGGGCAGTGAGCTGCTGATTGCTTCCACACCTTGCGAAAGGTGCTCCATTAATTATTGGCGCACTGAGGGATCACTAAGTTGAACTCGGGCATTCTTGTGTTGTCGTGGGATCTTCGAACTGCACAGCAGTGCATAGTTGGAGAGTAGCTATCATAAGATGGTGATCACGTACTATCCCCACATCTGCCCCTCGCCTGTTTCGGACATCCAGGATACTATTTCTAAAGTGGCGGCTGATGGCAAAATAGTCAATTTGGTTGGAGGCTGCTTGCCTGCCGTTGGAAATCCAGCTGACTTTGTGGCAGGTCTTGTGCTCAAACATGGTGCCACCTATCATAAGGCGGTTGGCATTGCAGAAATTCACAAACCTTTCGCCGTTGTCGTTGCAGTTGCCTAGTCCATGCTTCCCGATTACATGTTTGATCCCTTCGTTGGCGTTGCCTACCTTGGCATTCAAATCCCCCATCACTATGACAATGTCTCCATTTGGTGTTGTGTTGAAGACGGCACTTAAGAGATTGTAGAAATTCTGCTTTTCGTCCTAAGACGAATCATTCGTTGGGGCGTAACACTGTACGATGGTGAAGCGTCATACTCTAGTCCGGAATCTGGCCGTCATAACCCTATAACCATGAGGCTGCCAGTAAACTAGGCCCTTGCATGCTCCGGATGTATTGGAAATAGTTCTTCAACTATTTGCATTCTGTGAGTTAAGAATAAGTGGTCTGAACCGATATTGGGTAAAATTGGAAGAAACTCATCAACTCATAGAGCTGTGGGCGCCGTAGCCCAGTGCTGAGTGTTTCGGACCTCTGCGCGTGAGGTTCAATGTTTGAATCTCAGAAAACACCAACAAGTTTTTTTCACTGTTCCACCTCTCGCGAACGCTTGCCAAACATCCGAGAGCACTGTTGTCACGAGACAGCTTCTCAAAAACAAAAAATGTCCTTTGGATATAGCAGAAAACTGTAGGTCGCCTCGATTTGTGTAAAAAATATAACGCACACAACACGAGTGGTTGCGAGAAGCTAAGCCTAGGCACCTAATGAGGTGTTGCGCCAAATATATCCTCGTATACACACATAGGACAGTTAGTGGAAGATCGAAACATTATAGTCTACGATAAAGTAGAATGCACAGAGTTAGAGGGCAAGGTAAAGGAAATCCTCATCCCACTAACAACCAAGCTAAGCAAGCTTAATATGATACCATATGTAGATTCGTTTACAACATGCCGAAATGTGCCAGTGCAACATGGAATTACACAATCAAGCGCTAACAAGGTTTCCGAAGACGTGGCAACTGAAAAACCAAACAGCACATCGAAATCGGCCTAACTACATTGACATCAAGATATGCAGTGTGCAAGGGTAATCGCATCCAAGCACCGGATACAGTTTTATTTGATTACCAACAATTTGTTCATAAGCTACCTACAACATTGGCATAAGGCAGAAAAATATTCTATACGAAGATGCACCTAGTATTCGAAAAAACATACTACAGTGGATACAAAATATAATATAGAACCATTCACAATAAAAGCACCCCATCTAGACAAGCGGCATAAGTTAACCCTAAATCAGAGTACACATCCAGATGTGTATACCTGGTGGGATACGTGAAAGAACTGGTCACCAAATCAATGCCGTCAACTCACTAATTTCTTTCCCACAATGTGAATCTAAAGCCTGAAAACAACACTACCTAATGGAGGATAGTGTTCAAATATCTAACCAAAAGTTGCTTGAATCGCAGAAAGAGCCCTTCAGCATATTGTAACATTTTCGCCTCGCCTCGATTCGTATTTACTGCTTTACATACGCAAAATGTGCAGACAAACTTATGTAAAGATGAAGATTGGAGATACCCACTACCTTTAATATGTTGGCGAAATCACCCAAATCATCATACCCGATGCTTCCAGCTAGACAGTGTCACGTATGTAACATTATCCGCTCCTTATTATGCAATAAATTGCTTGCAGCGTTTGACTCAAGAAGCGACCGTCAAGTACCACTTAGGAGGATAGCTCTTGTGCAGATGACGTTATGACAGGAGCTGACAGTATCATCACAACTCATATCTTCAATTACAATTATCGTCATTATTCAGCATGGCATGCTTCAAGCTACACAGATGGTTTGGTAATAATCCTCAACTACTGCACGAAGACAAAATAGATAATAACACTTCTGAAATGGAAATGACTCATTCATAAAAATCTGGGACTAATGTGGATGCACAATTAAAGTCTCGCGGTACGCAATACTTAAAAAAAAACCACGGGCCATATCTCGCGTGAACAACCAACGGTTCACTCAAAAGAAAACTCGATCTAAATACTATTAAGGAGCAGTTTATTTCAGACTAACTTATTCAACTAAATCCATCCTTATCGAAGTCGCCGCTCCCAAAATTAGAATTGCTGTCTCATCGAATTGGCCCGATGTATGCACGCGTAGCCGGTTGTCGAATAACGCGAAAGGAATCAAATCTTTAAAATAAGAAGGACATCTTGCGCAGATGACGCGAGCACCTTTCAGAATTACTCAACCCTCGAGAGTAAGGCTGAAAGTAGTCCTACGGTAGAGGAAATAATTTGGCGATCAAATCGCTTAAAGTTGGCAAATCTGTCGGTGTGGATGGAATTCGACCAAAAATGCTCAAGGCTTTAGGTAAACAGGATGTGCCTAGGCTCTCGCGTGTCATGAAAGTGGCCTGGGAATGCGGTGAAATACCTAGTGATTGACAAATGGGGGTGATCATTCATCTACTTAAAAAAGGGGACAAAAGAGACTGCTCCAACTACAAGGGTATATCCCTTTTAAGCTTCCCTGGAAAAGTATGAGTATCAGTATGATTCTTAAGAAGGCAGGTCAGTGCACTCTGCATCTTAGAGGAATCCCACTGAACCAGATGGATACGTTTAAATACCTCGGGGTCTTATTCTCGAGTGAAGGAAAGAGCAATGCCGAGTTATCCTGTCGAATTGGTCAGGCTTGATCAAATTTGAGAGAGCTTAGCTAAATTGTCGGTTTTTAACTCGGTGTACGTTCTCTCACCTATGGTTATGAAATTTGGGTAGTGACCGAAAGAATAAGATCACAGATACAAGCTGCCGAAATAAGGTCCCTTCGCGGTGTTGCTGAAATAACTCGTAGAGATCGAGTGCGCAACACCAGAGTACTTGAGGCACTCAATGTTGAGCAGCTATTTCTCCGAACGGAACGATTTATGCTTCGATGGTTTGGTCACGTAGTGCGTATGCCACCACACTGGCTTCCAAGACGTGTCATGATTGCCGTGTCATCAGGTAAGCGGCCACTTGGCGACCCTGAAAAAGATGGTTGGATCAAGTCTGGCATCTCTCCTGGGGCCGTCTGGGGATTCCTCCTGATGGGTTGAAGTCAATGGCGGAAGATCGAGAAAGATGAACAGTCCATCTAAGCATTTTACCCCCGCGGCCCTCATGAATGATTAGCGGGTTATTAAAAATGTGTGCATGGTATGCATCAGTAAGTGATGGGGACCTGCATTGCGATTGATCGGGAAACTACTGACTGCCCAAAACTTGGCTTGGGCCAGTAGCGCAACAATCAAGTTCGTGATGAAGTGCTTACTTTACCTCCTAGTGGTGGTCCCCGGGCAACTATACGTATAAACCCTTATACGTATAGACCAAAATTGTAAGTGCGGGTTGTCTAGGGCCTTGATTCTAGGCTAGGTAACGTGGGCCAGCAACCTGCGTTACTGAAACCAACTCGCTACTGAAACCGACACTATGCCTCGGATAAGGACTGATCACATGTTGACGACTTTTGGCTATTGTACCCGGACAAAGATAGGTTTCTGGAATGTAAAGACGCTCCTCGACTCGGGAAGAGAAGGTCCTTACAATGCCAGATTCCTCCAACTGGAAAAGGAATTCATGCGATATAAACTGGACATTTTGGGGGTAAGTGAAGTAAGATGGTTAGAAGCGGGCGAGTACCAGTCTCCAACGCGTAACACTGTACTACTCTATTCTGGAAGACCATCCGGAAGTCCGCGGGAATATGGAGTCGGACTACTGCTAACAACAACAGCACGCAAGGGCCTAATTTCCTGGCAGCCTCATGGTGATAGGATTTTGACGGCCAGATTCCGGACTAGAGTACGACGCGTCACCGTCATACAGTGTTACGCCCCAACGAATAGTTCGTCTGAGGACGAAAAGGAGAGCTTCTACAATCTCTTAAGCGCCGTCTTCAACACAACACCAAATGGAGACATTGTCATAGTGATGGGGGATTTGAATGCCAAGGTAGGCAGCGACAACGAAGGGCTCAAGCATGTAATCGGGAAACATGGTCTAGGCAACCGCAATGACAACGGCGTAAGGTTTGTGGATTTCTGCAATGCCAACCGCCTTGTGATAGGTGGCACCATGTTTGAGCACAAGACCTGCCACAAAGTCAGCTGGGTTTCCAACGACAGGCAAGCAACCTCCAACCAAATTGACCATTTTGCTATCAGCCGCCGCTTTAGAAGCAGTCTCCTGGACGTCCGAAACAGACGAGGGGCAGATGTGGGGATAGTACGTGATCACCACCTTATGATAGCTACTCTCCAACTACGCACTGCTGCAGTTCGAAGATCCCACGACAACACAAGAATGCCCAGGTTCAACATCGATAGACTTAGTGATCCCTCAGTGCGCCAACAATTAAGGGAGCACTTTTCGCAAGGTGTGGAAGCAATCAGCAGCTCAATGCCCGCAACCATCCAAGACCATTGGTGTGCTGTGAAAAATGTTTTTACATCTGGTGCTGAAGGAATTGTCGGTCGATCGCAAGGAAGACATAGGGCGTGGCTTTCCGAGGATACCTGGAGAAGGATTGACGAACGAAAACAGCTAAAAACTCGCGTTGCAGCTACCCCAGCAGCAGGGAGAAGCGAGCTAGAGTCCCTATATCGCATGAAGATGAGAGAAGTTCAGCGTAGCGTACGACGTGACAAGCGCAACTACATCAACGCGCTGGCTACAGAAACAGAAGAAGCTGCACGGAGGTGCGACAGCAGGACTGTCTACAGAATCACGAAAGAGCTGACAGGAGGTCGCAGCTCCAGCCAAGAGATGGAAATAGCATTTTGCTACGGTTTTGAACCGCGTACTCATCAGCGATATGCTCCCAAATCAGACTGAGATGCCCGAGGTGAGAAGTTCCCGATTACGCACCACGACTCCCAGTAAAGATGAGATCATTACCGCGATCAAAGCACTCAAAACCAACAAGGCGGTAGGACTTGACGGTATTCCAGCAGAGCTCTTACGAGCAGCGCCAACAACATCGGCTGAGCTCTGCTTCCACTTATAGATAGAGCTTGGGAAGCTGAGAGCTTTCCTAACGAGTGGAAAAAGGGAATGATCGTCAAGCTTCCTAAGAAAGGAAATTTATTGGAGTGCGGAAACTGGAGGGGTATCTGCGTGCTGCCTGCTGTAGCTAAGATAATAGCTAAAATCATCCTTGAGCGAATCAAACAACATCTCGAAGACACACTCGATGCCGAACAAGCAGGTTTCCGCTCTGGATCCTCCTGTGCCGACCACATCAACACCCTGCGGATTATCATCGAACAGTGTGTTGAATATCGATCGCCACTGCACCTGCTGTTCATCGATTTTGAGAAGGCGTTCGATAGTGTCAACAGGGAGTTTATTTGGCGTGCCTTACGCAGGAGAGGCATTCCCGATAAACTAATTGCTATTATCAAAGCTACATATGAAGGCTCCAAATGTCACGTTCTGCACAGGGGGAGGTTGTCTGGGGAATTTGAGATCCAAAGTGGGGTAAGACAAGGCTGTATCCTTTCACCACTATTATTCCTATTGGTGATTAGCGATGTGCTTCATGCAGCTTTGTCGACGGGAAACGGAGGAATTCGATGGACTCTTACATCTCAACTGAAACATCTTGACTACGCAGACGATGTATGCTTACTCTCCCACAGAATTATGGACCTCCACCAAATGACAGCAGATGTGGAGAGGGAGGCAGGTGTCGTCGGGCTGAAAATCAATACGACAAAAGCTAAAATCATCAGCCTTGGAACTAACTCATCGGCTTAAATATGCATTGCTGGACAACCGGTGGAGAGAGTAGAGGATTTCCAGTATCTTGGGAGTATTGTCTCGACCGATGGTGGAACCGAACTGGATATAGTCAAGAGGATCGCCAAAGCAAAGTCCGCGTTCGGGATGTTGTCCAAAATATGGCGAAGCAATGCAATCAGTTTGAACACCAAAATAAGACTGTTCCGCTCCAACGTTGAATCCGTGCTGCTATATGGTTGCAGCACGTGGAGAGTGACCACTACTATCACCAGAAAGCTGCGAACGTTCGTTAATAGGTGTCTGCGCAATATCTTAAGGATTTTCTGGCCCAATCGTATCTCTAACGAACACCTTTACGAGAGAACGGGTCAGGAACCAATAGGCACAACTATCCAACGGCGGAAGTGGCAGTGGATTGGTCAGACGTTCCGAAAGGGTGACAGCTCCATAGCGAACCATGCTATGCAATGGAGCCCTCTGACTCAGGATGGCAGAAGACCTGGCGGTCCGCGGAAAACATGGCGCAGAACAGTCGAGAAGGAGGTACGGCAGTTAGGGAAAAGTTGGGGAGAACACAGACACATTGCCAGAAACCGTACACGATGGCGCGTAGGCGTAGTAGAGGCCCTAGGACCCACAAGGGGATACAGGACATTAGGAAGGGATCAGTAAGTGAGTAGTAGATACTCGTATGATTGGCAATTGTTCAGTTAGCATACTCGAATAAATATCGTAGGTCAAGAAATCAAAATAAAGCTGTAGTAGCGTAATTAAAATGGTCTACGTTTACAGGTATTTATTTATTTTTCTCGTGAAATGTATAAAAAGTCAGTCTGATCAATTACGAAAGCTTATGTAAACACCATTGCGAATGCATAATATTGATTCACACTAGGCTATTCATATGACTGAAGAAACTGTTTGCTCTGTTGGATGACTGATATGTATATTATATATATATAGATGGTCAAAAAAAAAAAGTAGTGTGAATCAGAAGCAAAGAAAAAATAACAAAACAAATCCTTCAGTTAGCTGGACACCACTCCTGAAATTTTTCAGAAACCTTAAATATGAATTAGCTCGGCTTCGAGCTATCGGAATGTCGCTCCTTCATAGATCTCTTACCAAGATCGACGGCTAGCCTACAAGCTAATTCGCCGCTTTCAGGCTATCCCTGAACGAGAGAGAACTTGGAAACACAAAACCTCCTTAAGCTGGGCAACTAAACGTGTCCAGCTCCCCTCCGACTCATCCAACAAGGACTTATCATCCAAACGTCAAAGATCTCAGGATGAGTCTCCCACCTTAGCAAAAAAGGCCAAGGTAGTACTTGCCAACACTACCTCCAAGCCCTTCAACCAAGTACTTAAGGCACACTTGGAGATCTCGGTCGTTGACCACAGCAATCCGGATGGTAGCATCACAGCCGACAAATGGAGGAAGGTGGAGATAAAGCTCGCCACCAATTGTCTCCAAGTCTTACGTGATGTACCTGATGTTTCTTGCAGAGATGGTAGCTGGTATCAAGGGCACGTAAAAATCATTGCCTGTGCTGACTAAAGATCTAAGGATCTATTCAAAATTGCTGTTTCCAGATTGGGGCAGGTTTGGCCAGGTGCACAGTTAGAGGTCGTAGAAAAAGACCAAATTCCTAACCGACCTAGGACTCGTGCTACCATTCCGGTCGAACCCTCCGATCCTAGGGTGATCCTGGATATCCTCAGGATCAGTAACAGCTCCCTTCCTACCCACAACTGGAAGATTGCCAAAATGGACGAGCCGAGAGGTGACATTAGAAGCGTCATCATTGTCATCAATGAAGAGTCTCTGGGCCCCTTGGCGTCTTCAAAAGGAGTGATTAATTACGGCTTCAGCTCTATCTTTCTAAAAGTATATAAATGGGATGAAAAAGAGCCCGAGAGAGTCCTTCCCAAACTGGACGCCTCTTCCGAACCAGTCGCGAGTTTCTCTCCTTCCGAGCCCATTCCCTCGCTTGCCTCCGCCACTCCACCCCTCTCGGGGGTCGACTCTTCGTCGATGGACACGGAAATGGTTGACGCTCTTCTCAAACTGGACTTTTCTGGTCCCCCTTCTCCCTCACTATCTATCCGTGGGTCCGACTTCGGTTTGACGGACACGGAGTTGTATAGTGATCCTAATGGCCTTTCTCTTGAGGATGACCTCCTGTCATCAGATTCAGAGGACGGCAACAATACCGTGATAATGGTATCTAAACACAAAAGTAGCTCCAATGCTGCGGATCCTTCAGATTAACCTGTATCACTCCGTCTCGGCTTCGGCCTCCCTTATTCTCCGGCTAATTAAAAACGGGGAAGACTTAGTCTTGATCTAGGAACCATGGGTTGTTGGAAACCGGATTTGTGGCCTCAAGACTCCAAACTACAAACTAATCTACGCAAGGATGGAAGGTAAACCGAGATCTTGTATCCTTGCGAAGACCCACCTTAACATCTTTTTACTCTCTAATTTCAGCAATCAAGACATAGTCGCTACCAACCTGGAATTGCATTCAAAAAATTACTGGCTGCTTTTGGCCTATTTGGGTCAAGATCAAGTGGGCCCACTCCCTCCGAACATCTTGGGGAGCTTGATAGCGAAAGCTGAGAGCCTTAAGACTGGTCTCATCATTGGCTGACATGCGAATGCTCATCACTCAATCTGAGGCAGTTCCGACATAAATGAAAGAGGTGATCAACTTTTTCATTTTATCCTCAATACTAATCTCCTAATTTGTAACAGAGGGTCTAAACCGACCTTTATTACTCGTAACCGACAAGAAGTGCTGGACGATGCCCTTATCTCTGATCATATATATAACCTGGTAAAGGACTGGAGAGTCTCTGAAGAGCACTCTTTCTGAGACCATCGCTACCACCAATTCAGTCTTGACGACCATCTACCTCATCAGAAAGTTCTTAGAAATTATAAAAAAAAAACTAATTGGTCTCTATACAGGAAGCACTTATTGACGCTTATTCCCTCCTTTTTGCCTACTGAACCTACAAGTACGGATGATCTTGACAGGTTGGTCAACACCTTTATAGCGGCACTTAACTTTGCCTTGTCTGTGGCGTGCCCTAACCGCACTCCTCGAGGTAAGAAGAAACCACCTTGGTGGAATGCAAATCTTAGTACTCTTAGGAAGGACAGCAGACTTCTCTTTAATATTGCTAGAAGCTCTCGCGAGACGGCCGATTGGGACACCTACAAACTGTCTCTCAGGAAATATAAAATCTCACTGAGGAAAAAGCAACGACGCTCCAGGAGACTTTTCTGCGACAGCATTGAAGAATCCTCGGAAGCCTCTAGGTTGCAGAAAATCCTCTCAAAAAGCCCTTCAACACCTAGCTACCTCTTACATCCAGATGGTCACTGGACCACCTCTGCTAAGGAATCCATTGACATCTTACTGGATACTCACTTCCCTGGTAGCTCCCCTGTTGCTGTTTTATTGTCGCGTATTACCCGTACTTCCTCTCTACCGTGCAGCAACTCCCTGGTTATAGTAACTACGGGAAAGATCGGCTGGGCCATATGCAGCTTCAAGCCCTTCAAGTCCCCAGGAACTGACGGCATTATTCCTGCTGAATTTAAAAAATGTGAGAACATTGTGCTTCCATGTCTCAAGGTCATATTATCGAGCTGTCTTAATCTGGTCTACACCCCCAAGACGTGGACCGATGTTGAAGTTGTCTCCATGCCTAAAGCAGGTAAGAGCTCGCATGTGGAACCAAACGATCTCCGACAAAGGAGCTTTTATCAATGTCAAACCAAAGGGAATCACAGACGCACTTGCAAATCTGAAAGTGGATACTTCGCTCGGAGTGTTGATCAATCAATTACTAACATGCAGGATTTTCAACACACAGCTGGGTAGAGCATCAGCCAGAAGACTTGCCTGTTGCGGAACACCCCAGGTGGAGTTTTGTCCCCCCCTCCTGTGGAATCTTGTAGTGAATGAGCTACTAGTGGACCTGGACAGGTCAGGCGGTAGAGTGATTGCCTATGCTGATGACATTGCGATTGCTGCGTCTGGCAAGCACCCAGACACTCTCAAGGAAATCCTCCAATATGCTCTCTCTCGGCTCACTAGGTAGGCCTCCAATTGTGGATTGGGGGTTAACCCTCATAAAACAGAACTTGTTCTCTTCACAAGGAAATATAAAGTTCCCCTCGTAGACCCTCCTACGATTAATGGCAACAGTCTCACCTTCAATGTTAATGCAAAATACCTGGGTCTTATTCTGGATAGAAAACTGAACTGGAAAGCCAATCTACTAGAACGCGTAAGGAAAGCCAATGTAGCTCTCTAATCCTGTAAAAAGGCTATAGGTAGGAGCTGGGGTATGAAACCTGAAATCACTCGCTGGCTTTACGTGTCTGTTGTCAGGCCTATACTACTCTATGGCGTGATCGTTTGGTGGCCTGCTCTTGACAGGGCTGTTCACCTATCTCAGGTAGCTAAAGTGCAACGATCCGCTTGCATGTGCATCAGTAGTGTACTGAGAACTACCCCCTCTGCGGCACCGAACATTATGTTCAACCTGTTACCCCTGGATATCCTCGGTAGACAGACTGCTGCCAGTGCGGCTATTCGTCTTAAAGCCTCCTTTAGTGGTCTAGTTATCACATTGGCCACTCCTCGATCCTTAATCTTGTCAACTTCGCACATGAAAACTCGGACTATACCCCACCGAAACTGAGATTCGACCGACACTTCCGTACGAGTATCCCTGAACGGGATGAGTGGAATGGCTCTCCCCCTGAGGATGGAACTTCGGTGCACTTCTACACAGATGGCTCTAAGACCGAAGGTCGGGTGGGCTATGGTGTTTTCTCCGATAAGCTCAACCTGAGCATCTCGTTTCGCCTCCCTGATCATAGTAGTGTTTATCAGGCGGAAATCATGGCGATTAAGGAAGCCCTGTCTTGGCTGAAATGTAATGTATTATCTATCAGCGATATTAGCATTTTCACTGACAGTCAAGCGGCTATCAATCGTGTTCCTTTACTTCAAAGACCGTCTTAGACTGCCGTTTGTCTCTTACAGAGATGACAGAGCAGTTCAACATTCACCTATACTGGGTGCCAGGTCACAGAGACATTCCAAGAAACTGTAGGGCGGACCAACTCGCTAGACAGGGTACTACTCTAAGGATTCTGCCAGATAGGCAAGTCCTTGGTATGCCCCTCGCTACATGTAAGCATCTACTGAAGTTAAACGCTATTAGCAAGACCAACCTTAGGTGGGATATTGGCTCTACGTGTCACATTTCGAGGCAGATCTGGCCTAAGCTGGACCAGAAACGTAGTGCCGAGTTGGTTAAACTAAAGCGATTACAGATCAGCTGCGTTATCGGTGTCATCACCGGACACTGTCTAATCGGCCAACATGCCAAAAGATTTGGCCTCTTTTCCAATGAATTCTGCAGGAGCTGTAGGGACGAGGAGGAGGAGGAAACCATTCTTCACTTCCTATGCAGATGTCCTGCTCTATCACGCAAAAGAATGCTCCATCTAGGAGCTCACTTCCTTGACGACCTCAGCGATTTGGCGTCCTTAGACGTCATGAACATCCATCGCTTCATCAAAAGCTCCGGTTGGTTTTATTAGTCCCTGAGTGGTCTAATGGTAGATCCTTGGCATCACAATAGACCTTTACTGGTCTAAGTGTGTCTGCATCGTGGTGCAGACAGCCAATCTAACCTAACCTATATATGAATTTCAAACCACTACACCAGTCTTTCCCTCTCTATCTCTATCTCTCTCCCTGTCTATCATTTTCAGTGCCCGCACTGTGCAAAAGATTTGAAGGGTATTCATACCCCTTTGAATGTGTGCGTAAAATAATGGAGCCTTGTCCGTTCAGCCGTCTGTATGTTTGAGAGTTCGAAGCAGTACAAGTGAAAACATTTTTGGGAATCGCCCAAAAATTCCAAGCACCGTACTTTAGCCTAATTTAATATATGTACAGTACATATATAATATAATAGTAAGTTGGTGGCTTAAACCTTAACTATCGCAGGTTCATCTCCTGCATCTGGATAAAGTGTTTCCTTCTTTGATCAATTCTCCATAACTTTTTTACATTGATAATCCGCCAGTAAGTAATTGGAAAATAAAATTAATAAAAAATCAAAAAAAAAACGAATTCACCAAAACGAACCTTCATCACCGAGGTAAGAATGGTGAACATAGCACCTTACGAGTAATCATCTCAGCAATGGTAGTGTTCCCCTCGGCGATGTCAAAGTCATGCTAGTCTTCTGCAGAAATGCATTAATAAAGTTATTTGCGTAAATGATTGTATTGGTATACAGGTGGTCTTATGAATAATCGGACAAGAAGACCAAGTGAAGACGTAAATACAGCAAGAATTTGTTGTATACTACATATTATTACATCGACATCAACATATGCAGTGTGCAAGGGTAATCACATCCAGGCACCGAATAAATATTTAAATACATATCAGTTTACATGAATAGTAATAAATATTTCGATTTGAAGCCCGATCAGATTTTTGGGTTTTCTGTTACTTTTAGCAGGAGTTCCAAACTATGACGTTAATATTCGTCAAACAAAATCGTTTTGAACCTAGAGTCGAATCGTATAGTTTGTTGTGTAGTTATGCATTACTTAATTCAGCTTTATACCTTGACTCATAATATGCGAGTCTTTTCAAATGGAAGATATAATAGTTAGAGGAGTCGCCGACAGAACTTTGCTTTGCAGTCGCCATATCATTTCGCTACACACGATACAACGGTTGGACAGACTTCATTTTATTTTTAATGCATTTTGCACTTTGAAAATTAAAATTGTGTAATATAATTGTTATTATTGAATAGCAAGAGATTTTTCCAGGATGCAGAATACTAGGGCGCTATTCATTATTTACTTAAACTCTTCTTCGGCTTGTCAGTGGTATTCAACGTATTAGCATAAATTCTTCTAGAAAATTCTTCCAACAAATATTTAAAGGCATTCAAGTATGAATTTGGCTGTAGTTCTAATTTTGTGAATGTCGAAACAAAAAAGTAAAAAACATACTGTCGGTGAAGTGAATATAAGCTACTCTTATATTCAACATACTGTAGCATTGACTACAGGATGGTTTGTGTACCAAAAACTAAAACACTGTATCTCAAACTGTGCAACGACATCTATTGCCTACTAGTAGTAAATATTCCAACCTGATGTGCTTACGTTCCAACCTGGTGTGCTTACGTTCCACAATTGTTCCACACAATATCCCAATATTCCATGATCCTCAATTCACCCGGAGAAACATCTAGCATGTTCTAGAACCCCTTTCAATTTCCTATAAATACCCATACCACAACCAACGTCGACACAGTTGTTTATAAGTGAATACAGCGATTACAAGAGATATTCGACCAGCGGTGAAAACAAGCGACATTGTGAAAATAAATCTGTAGCGACCATTTATTTTGAAATAAATAAAGAATAAAGTGATTGACTATTGTGTTAAAGTAAAGTTGGTATTTGATAATAAATAAACAATTAAAATACACAAAAGACGGTTTTATTTAAACGAACCCCAGCAAGAATATTACAATACAATACATCTCCCATGTCCTTAACAGTTGTGGCGAAACGTCTCTCCATACATCACACCTGAAAATATGCAATGGCTCCGGTAGAAGTGATGGGCTGATGGGAGCGTTGAACTGCTGTCGGTATCTGCGAGGTTTGTGTCCTAACTACAGAGGCGGGTAAAGTCGGAAGAACCCAGAGGGCGTCTAGCATTATCATATACAGCAAAGACATAACCCCGTGATAACCAATTCGGATAACAGAGAGGCAGCTGTACATAACAGAGATCGATTGAGTAATCGACAATTTAAAGAAAAAAATCTATGTTATGTATAATACATGGGAAAACGGAGGTATCATCCGATAAAACTTCCGCAAGCGAGCACAGAGAAAAGAAGTTATATAAGCCAGGTCAGCTACCTCGCAAAGAGAGTTTTTTTTTTGTTTGTTCGGGGGAGAGTTTAGCTTGAGTGCGGAGGCGTGAGTCAGAAAAAACTGAAAGTTCGACCGAAGAAAAAAAGAAGATAAACGTGCATTGCGACAGTGTAAAAAAAGAGTAAATTATAATAGATAAAAAACGGAAGAATTAATTAATACCCTTGCAGTATTTACTGAGAAAACGAAAAAAAAACCCAAAAACAAAAAGAAAGGAGTGAGGTACAGACAGAAATATTAATATCCCTCGGATAATACCCACAAAAACATCATTCAGTGAACATACGAAATAACCAAAAAGATAAGCAAACAAAAATAAACCCGCCTTCGCCTCCTCCGCCAGCCACGAAAAAAAAAAAAAAAAAAAGGCACGGTATGAGCCCCTGCATACACTTCCCGCCTCCTCAATAACTTCCCTGCCGCAGCAGCAGTTCATGAGCGATACAGCGATACGATAATCATGGGGATACAGGACATAAGTAAAGTAAGTAACTACTGCGCAACCCTGTCATACAACACGTAAAGGCAATAAAATACCTGGGAGTTGGCTGGTCAAACGGTAGTGCATGCGATCATATGAAAACACAAGCGTTTTCACTCAGCTGAGGCCTACCAACTCCTACTCTCAACCTCCACGCGGTGACAGCCGGGTGCCTAGTACCTTAATCCAAGAGATGGGTAAGCAACCCCGTTTGGCGGATTCTTGGTGGCAGCAGATGAGAGAGAGGGGGAAGAGTGCTTTTTTCACTAGAGCACTTCTTCCTGTTCCAGGCGGCAGCGGACGAATTCCCTAGACGGAGTCAACGGTGGCGTCTATAGTTCCAGTTAGGTTGAACTTAGTGAATACCTTGCGCGAGCTGCTTCGACGTATTCGGATCACAGGTCGGTAAGGAATTTCCAATGCTGGTCAGGACATTGGAATAGAGATGGTGGCGGAGGAGCCCTTAATGGGCCAACGGCAGCGCTCATACTCCCGTTGTGGACTACTGGCACCGGTGTACCCGGCCCCTCGTCCTAGGGGAATAATTAAGGAACTGGCCCTCCAGGTTGGGGGTTGTGCCGTCGGGGTAACTTCCCTACCACGTAAAAAGCGCATGGTTCCGAAACAACCAAAAGCCTCGGATAAGGATGACTCAACTAATGACGACCCCAGCAAACGAAATAAGGACAACGACCTTCGGATCTGTACGTGGAATGTTCTGTCCCTTTACAGACCACGTGCAGCCGAACAACTAGCAGAGGCCCTAGACTGCTATAAAGCAGATATTACCGCCATCCAGGAAGTGCGATGGGATGGGCCGGGCAAAAAGAGAATGAAAAACTGTGACATCTACTACGGTGATTGCTACAGAGACAACAGGCAACGCTTATTCGGTTGCGGATTTGTCATACGCGGCAGACTTAGGCAAGAAGTCTTAAGCTTCCGACACGTGAGCGAGCGTATTATGACTATCCGGATCAAGGCTAAATTCGCTAACATAAGCCTAATATGTGTTCATGCCCCCACGGAAGAAAAGGACCCTGCCACCAAAGAGTGTTTCTACGAGCTCCTCGACAAAACATACGAGCAATGTCCTAAATACGACGTTAAAATCGTATTGGGCGATTTTAACGCCAAAATAGGAAAGGAGGACGTCTTTGGTAGGGCAGTCGGTAAGCATAGCCTACACGACACCACGTCTGATAACGGACTAAGGCTAATTGATTTCGCTGTGGAGCGAAATGTCACCATAGCAAGCACATGGTTTCCTCATCTCGACATTCATAAGCAGACATAACAGTCCAATGATCATGTGACGATCAACCAAATTGATCATATTGCGATCGACGCAAGGCATGCCTCCAGTATTCTGGATGTCCGGACCTTCCGAGCGGCCAATATAGACTCGGATCATTACCTTGTTGTAGCCAAGGTACGAATGCGGATATCCCAATCTGAGCAACAAAGAAGAATTACTGTGAGAAAATTTAACGTCGAAAAGCTACAATCGCAAGAGACCGCCAGACTCTTCGCTGAACGCGTATCCCGAAATCTCTCAATCACCCCTTTGCCGCCAGCATCAAGTACCGAAGACCAGTGGCAACGCTGCCAACATGCTATCAGAAACGCCGCGACTGATGTGCTGGGTCTCGCTCGATCACCACCGCGAAACCCCTGGTTTGACGAAGAATGCCGGCGAGTGCATGCAGCAAAACAAGAGGCATACAAAGCGGCGCTGCAAGGGAAGACGAGAGCTGCTCGTGAGCTCTACGAGCAAAAGAGACGGGAAGAACATCGGCTTCTCCAAAAGAAGAAGAAAAAGCATGAGAAGCGCGCGTTTGAGAATATCGAGAGTCTATACTCCAGGAACAACGTACGGAAGTTTTACCAAAAGGTAAAAAGCACATGTCAAAGAAGTAATACCCATACAGAAACCTGTAGAGATGAAAATGGAAACCTCGTAGTAGAATCACAGTCGGTGCTGAGAATATGGAAAAACTACTTCTGCAGACTGTATAACGGCGACGAAGACCAACATCCCGCTGTCAAGCAGAATGAACCATTCAACATAGACGATGATAGTCAAAATTTCCGTCCACCTGACCAAAACGAAGTGAGGATAGCAATATCCAAGCTAAAATCGAACAAGGCTGCTGGACCTGACGGCTTACCGGCCGAACTTTTCAAGGCAGCTGGGGATGAATTGGTAGAGTGCATACACCAACTCATTTCTAATATTTGGTCAGACGAGTGTATGCCTGATGAATGGAATGTCAGCATCGTTTGCCCGATCCACAAGAAAGGAGACCCCTTCAACTGCGCCAATTATAGAGGCATCAGTCTTCTCAATATCGCATACAAGATCTTTTCTGCGATATTGTGTGAACGCCTGAAACCTTTTATCAACAGCCTGATTGGACCCTATCAGTGCGGTTTCAGGCCAGGGAAGTCCACCATCGATCAAATCTTCACACTTCGGCAGATCCTGGAGAAAACCCAAGAATTCCAAATCGATACTCACCACCTCTTTATCGATTTCAAGGCCGCCTATGACAGCATCTATAGAGAAGAGCTTTATAGAGCCATGTCTAGTTTTGACATCCCTGCCAAACTTGTCCGTCTGTGCAGGCTGACGATGGAGAACGCTCGCTGCTCCATCAAGGTCGGTAATGACCTCACCGAGACCTTTGATGTCAAAAAAGGCTTTAGACAAGGTGACGCGCTGTCATGTGACTTCTTCAATATTGTACTTGAACGGATTGTGCGGAACTCACAAGCCAACACCGGAGGCACAATCTATTACAAGTCTGTACAACTGCTTGCATACGCCGACGATATAGACATTATCGGAAGATCTCAGCGGGCTGTCACCGGTGCTTTTGCAAGCATTGAGGCGGAAGCGGCCAAAATGGGTTTGGCGATAAACGAGGGCAAAACCAAGTATATGCTGTCAACTAGAAGGGAAATCCAACACCGACGAATTGGACAAAACGTCACCGTGGGCAGCTATAACTTCGAGGTAGTAAGGGACTTTGTCTACCTTGGCTCTGCTATAAATTCTTCTAACAAAATCAGCGTAGAAATCAATCGAAGAATAGCTCTTGCCAATCGCTGTTTTTTTGGGCTTATAAGGCAATTCAACAGTAAAGCCCTATCTCGAACAACTAAGGAGACTCTATATAAGACCTTGATCATCCCAGTCCTGCTTTACGGCGCTGAAACATGGACTTTATTAAAAGAGGATGAAGATATCCTTGGTCGCTTCGAGAGAAAAATTCTTCGTAAGATTTTCGGTCCCGTTTGTGTTGACGGGTTTTGGAGGAGAAGATTCATCGACCTAGTCAAAAAACTGCGTATTGGACGTCTGAGATGGCTAGGACATGTAGAGCGAATGGACACCAACGCTCCGGCCCGCAGAGTCTTCGAATCTAACCCCGAGGGACGACGCAGTAGAGGGAATCATCGCCGTAGGTGGCGCGCACAAGTTCAAGGGGACCTCGGCCAACTTGGAGTGCGCAACTGGAGGCAATTAGCTAAAGACCGAGCTAAATGGAGAGGCTTGTTGGTTGAGGCCCAGGTTCACCCCGAACTGTAGCGCCACCTAAGTAAGTAAGTTAGTTGCATTAGATAACAAACTTAACTTTAAGAAGCACTTAAATTATATTGTCAAAAATATTAAAAAAGACCGGATTCCTTAAAAGTATTCGAAAATCAATAACAACAATGTGTACAATAAATATGTATATTACACGACTGTAAGGCCACACTTTGAGTTTTGTTCAACTGTACTATGTATGAGCAACACAGAGAACACAAATAGGCTACACACCCCCCAAAACAATGCAATCCGATTTATCCTGAAATGCAGTTTCTATACCGTGGTACAAGGGATGCTATTCTGCCTATAGTCGCATATTATAAAGCAGACAATCACCTACAATGCAATGCTATTCGTGTTTAAAATGAAGTACAGGGTGGTGCACCAATTGTGCTACAGTAAGAAATTGAAATAACTTTCTTTTTAATCAATGTTTTTCTTTTTTTTTTTTTTATTGTATAGAAAATTCAATTTTATTTTATATAACTAATTGTTTTTGAAGATGATAGACCGTAAATGACCTCCATGCTCATCCACGCATATGCGACACCTGATCAGAAAATCATTCATTGCGGCATAAAGGGTTGAAGTCGGGATCGCCTCAATTATTGTTTTAATGGACTGGTTCAATTCAGTCAAATGCCCTGGTTTCGTTTTGTACACCTCTTGCTTGATATAACCCCATAAAAAAAAGTCTGGTGCAGTCAAGTCAAGTGACCTTGGGGGCCAGCGGAAAGTGGAGTTTCTGGATATTAATTTGTTTGGGAATTTTCGTTGGAGTTCCGCCATAACTGGTGTGGCTATGTGTGCAGTTGCTCCATCTTGCTGGAACGAAATGCTGTTGAAACGGATACGTCTTCGGCGCAGTCCTGGGTAAAAAAAAACTCCTTCAACATCTTAAAATAACGGTCCCAATTGACAGTCACTGTTACACCGTTTTCTTCAAAGAAGTATGGCCCCACAATGCACCTTGATGAAACTGCGCACCACACAGTGACTCGTTCTAAGTGCAGTTCCATCTAATCGAGCATTTCTGGATTAGATTCACTCCATATACGGCAATTTTGCTTGTTTAAATTGCCGTTTAGATCAAAATGGGCCTCATCAGACATAAACAAGCAATTTATCAAGCTGTTGTCTTCTTCGGCCATTTCAATCATTTCGATCAATCGAATAGGCAAATCCAGAGGGTTTAACTTGCTTGTAATTTGGACTTTGTACGGAAACAAATTTAAGTCATCATGAATTATCCGTTGTAATGACCGTCTGCTAACTCCAATTTGCGCCGATAAGTTTCGAGTCGAAACGCTTGGAATTGCCTGAATTGACGATGCTACAGCCGCGATTGTGCCTTGAACCTGAACATAGGGGTCTCGATGGTACGGTCTTCGTGCGATGCTTCCAGATTCGGCAAACATGTTTACCAGCCTCATAATGGTTCATCTACTCGGGGGAATGCCCCGAAACTCCCGCCTAAATTCCCTTTGGACGGAAATGAAGGACTGCAAAGCATGGTACCCCTGCACTAGCCAAATCCTCTTTTCGGTATCACAAGCATACATTTTAATAAATCTAAATAGTAACCTGCCAAATAAAAAAAAATAAGCCGATTACTCAGCTTAGCACGATTCGTGCGCTTCGATAAGGTTTGGCACGAAGGCTTGGAGTATAAATTGCAACTACTACTGCCACGGCAACTCTTTCTAATCTTACGATCGTACCTCACTGAAAGACGCCTTCGTGTTAAGCACGGAAATGATTACTCTGACTTCAAGGAGATTGCGGCCGGAGTCCCACAAGGAAGTGTTTTTGGCCCACTTATATATGTACTCTACACGCGTGATATCCCGCAAGAAAGAAACTGCGTCGTCGCCACATTTGCGGACAATACGGCGATATTGACAACGGCAGATACTTTAGGAGCAGCAACTGGACAGCTTCAACATGCTAATAATAAAGTCCACGCTTGGACGAATTCTTGGTGTACTATGCTGAATGAAAGCAAATCTACTCACGTCAACTTTACATACAAAAAAGTGGATAGATTGCCTATATATCTAAACTTGTCTCAAATACCGTACGCAAACGAAGCAAAATATCTAGGAATGACTCTAGATGTTAAGCTTAAATGGAAATCGCATGTAAAAAAGAAACTCGAAGAGCTCAGAAAAAATACCAACAAATGTACTGGCTAGTCGGAAAATATTCGAAGTTGGGCCTACATAACAAACTGCTTATCTAGAAGCAAGTGCTAAAACCGGTGTGGACGTATGGTATACAGCTATGGGGTTGTACTAAGAAAAGCAATAGAAACATCATACAAACTTTTGAAAATAGAGTTCTTAGAACGATCGTCAACGCACCGTGGTATGTACGTAACGGAGATATTCATCGAGATCTGGGAATTCCCAGCGTCGTCGAAAAGATAACAGAATTTGCGCGTAAACACAAAGATCGTGTTCACGGCCATTGTAACCATACCGTCATTCAACTACTTGTCGCGAACAATTCAATTCATCATTTGCAAAGGACAAAACCCTTTTGACCTCGCGTCATAGTATATATGCCGGTTGTGAAAAACGCAGGAAGTTTCATTGAAATTTAACCTGTCTAAAGTGCTACATCTCTTTTTAATTACGTACGAACATCTTTTCCAAAAACCACGAGGCTCGTAAGTGAAAATAAAACTGCTAGATAAGCGTCGGCTTAATTGTAGTATTAATTTTGAAGAGAGGTGTTTTTTTAGTGCGGTCGCGGTCGGGCCTTATGGTGTCTTTAGAAGATTTTTCACCTGCTCTCGGCAAAAAAATAAAAAATTAAAATGAAGTATGAAATGGTTCCAGAATATTTATCCAACAATTTATACTATATTCAGAATAATAAACCGTATAATTCTTAGATTATCAAACTCAAACTTTATATTCCATTTTTTTAGAGATTGAAAAATGCAAAACATAGCAACATATAGAGGGCTTACATTTTTTATGAATTGCCAAATAAATCAAAAAAATTAATCAGTCTTAAGACATTTTAAAAAACTACTTTTTAGATATATATATAATATATTTTTTTATGTAATTAAAGCGTTTATACTTACATAATTCACTGGCGTAGATTTTCACATAATTAATTTTTTTTTTTACATCGTTTTAACACATTTATTTAACAAGCAATCTATTTTAATGCGAATTGTTTTTATTTTTTAAATTATTTGATTTAATTTTAATTTTAAAATGTTACGAATGGTATTATATACTAAATAAATAAACACATACATACATACAAAGTCCCTTCCTACCTTGAAGTTGTAGTTCTTCCAATAATGTCAATATCGTTGGCGTATGCAAGCAGTTATACAGACTTTTAATAGATTGTGCCTTTGGTATTGACTAAGTTAAATCCATCAGCAAATATGACCTACAAATTAATATTTGAGGCATAAAAAACTGCAAACAACTAGTCTACAATAAGTAGGTTGTCTTTTCCAAATATAATATATCCAAGCATACTCCAACCACTTTTTCTCTGGTTTGTGTACTTGTAAACAGCCTCTTTCTTATAATATTTCCCTGATAATGGTTTGTCTTCAGACATTTTGAACTTGCTTCGGGACAAACATCCTTTTTAATGGTGTTTTTCAAGAAATGTTTTAATTGTTTGGCTGAGTTTGAGTTTTTCTCCTTTCTTTCCTCCACATCATGTTGTCCCTCGTAATTGCGTAGTATTTTCCTTTGCCCTTTTGGCTTTATTTACAATTCCGAACTCATCAGAGAATCTATTTACCATTTTTCCACGTATTCCTATTCAACAATATCCCGCACCGTTTAACCTTTGTGTACATTAATTAAATTTTAAATTCCCATTGTTGTTTGCATACCTTTGGGTGCAGTATGCTTTACTTTGAAATAGTATGCAACTGAATGCTTACGAGTATTCAAACCGAAACTATAAAATTCAAACTTAATAACAATACTCGTATAAAACTCCGTTATAATAGAATGAGTTGTTAAAACTTTCCGAATACTAGTCATGGTTTATTGATGGGCTTTGATTCGTATATATTTGTATGCTTTTTAAGTAGAAATACATAGGAAAGCAATCCTATAGCATTTTTAAGTACACATCTTTGCAATACGATTTTTTTACATTTTGGAAAAAAAGAAATCTTAATTCAGAGGTTTTAGCATTTTATTTCAAGTTTAGAATGAGATTTATCCATTGCTTATATTTAATAACCTGATTATGTAACTAAAATCCTTGAAATCGTTTTTTAATTTGGAAAAAAGAGTTTTGAAAATCATGAAAGGATTGGAAGAGTTTTGAACCAACTGCTTTGGGAAGAAAAAAACCAAAAACGAAATTACGCTTTCAAAGGCCCGCTAATCCTTCATGAGGATCGCGAGGGTAGGATGCTCAGGTGGACTCTCCATCCTTCTTGATCCTTCGCCATAGTCTCCAACTCATCACCGTCTAGGGATTAGACAGCTCTAGGAGAGATGTCTGCCTTGGTCCATCTATTTATTTCTAGGCCTACCGGGGAGTCCCCTACCTAATGGCAGGACATTAATGGCACGTCTTCGGAGCCGGTCTGAGGTATATGCACTACGTGACCAAACCATCGAAGCATAGATCCGTTCGAAGAACTAGCTGCTCAACATTGAACGCCTCACGTCCCCTGGTGTTGCCCACTCGATCGCCACGAGTAGTTCCAGTAACACCGCAAAGGAACCTCATTTCGGCAGCTTGTATCTGCGATCTTGTTCTTTCGATCACTACCCAAATTTCATAACCATAATCCTATTTATTTTCATATAATTTAAAGAAGTTAAAAAACAAATAAACAACAAAAACATTTATTAGTTTCAGTCTACAATATAACATAAAAACCAAAATGAATAAATAAATGAAATGCGGGGATCACGGATTTCCTCCTTCTCTTCGCAGATATTGCGCTTGTCCTGTTCTTTTTCTCAAAGTTCGTCTCCATTAGAATTTTGAAAAAGCCATACCTCTCAGATCTATCAGAGTCTTGAACAAAATGACATCTCAGTAGCTTCTTTTCTTTTTTGATACTAAAGTCCATAGGAAGAGCTTTAATTTGCATGTCTGATACTCTTTTTTCAACTTTGAGAACAGATCTTGAATTTCGCGGTTTATATTTGTACAATGCCTTACCTTGCAAAAACATGTTACCATAAATTTGAAGTGTCGATTTACGGAAACCTTAAAGCATTTACCTGCCTTCTTTTTCCAGTTCCATAAAGGACACCTGTTGCTACCCAACTTCAGTGATAGGCCCATGTCGTTGAAAAATATCAAAGTAATCTTCCTTAACTATGATGGTTTCCTTTAGTTCTACATCATTTTTAATGCTGCCAACTCTATCGGATAGTATGAAAGAATGTTCCGCAAAAAATTAGTTTTCCATATACCAGCTGTTTTGGCACTTAGCGAAACACAGGTGGTCGAAGAATCGTCTGATTTGAAACTGAAACTCTAGGCCGGTCTGACCACAATTTCAGCTAAATTCCCGTACTCTGGCCACACAGTTAAAGAAAAACTTCCAAAAGAAAGTATGGCGTTACAAGAAAGCCAACTGCGACGGCCTCAATAGTTTCTTTAAGAGATTTAACTGATAACTATGCTTCCTCGATAGCAACGCCGATGCTGCCGCTGATATGATGATGAGTGAATACATTCCTAACAGAATAAAGAGCATCAAATCTAAAGCAAACCCGTGTTTTAACCAGTTCCGCGAAGAGATTGTTAGGTTAGAAAAAATAAATTTTCGGTCTAATACACCAAATAAATCTGAGGAAAACCGAAAGAAGTTTCAACAGCCCAGAATTGACTATAATGCCTTCATTCGACATGTAAAATTCTTACATGACCAAAAATGGACGCAACAAATTCTGCAATGTCCCAAAAGTACTAAAATTTGTTGGTCATTCGTCAAAAATATCGTCTGCTATCCCAACGCCCATTTGGAATAACGTTCCAGCTGTCAGCTCCTTAGACAAGGCCAATATTCTTGCTGTACACTTTGCCCTGCAGATAGTGCTTTGTCTCCACCTGTACGTGTACTTGAGAGCATCGAATTTTCAATGAAACACGTCCACTTTCGCACTCGTTCAGTTGCAGGAGTACTCAAAGGTTTTAAAATACACAAATCCGCTGGACAAGATGGTATCTCCGTATAGTTCTGTACAGGTGTTGTTCCACGCAGGCAAATCCTCTGTCTACCATACTCTTCTGGGCTCTCTCCAAGAAGATGGAAAACATCGTTGCCCACCCCGTTCCTTAAAAAATGTGAATCTACCCCGTCCAATTATCGAACCATTGCACTTAACTCTCTTTTTTCCAAGGTCATAAAAACGACGATAAATCGTCAGTTATGAAATATCTTGATTCACAAAAACTCCTCAATGACCAGCAGTATGGTTTTCGTAGCAAGAAGTCCACTGGTGATTTGATGGCATATCTCACCGAGAAGTGGAACCAATCTGTCCATCATTTCGGCGAAACAAAGGTGGCTGCGCTCGATATTTCTAACACATTTGACAGAGTTTGGCATCAGGCTCTTTTATCGAAAATACGTACATATGTTATCGATGAGTCTCTGGTTCAATGGATTATAAACGACTTTCGGGTCGTTCAATACAAGTCGTCTTGGACGGCTTCAAGTCTGCAATTCACCATATAAATGCTGGTGTTCGCCAGGGCTCCGTTTTATCTCCGACTCTCTTTCTCATCTTTATAAATGACCTCTTGCTTACAAACTCTAATCCAATCCATTCCTTCGCTGATGACAGTACCCTCAGTTTTTCATACCCATTCCCTAACTTACGTCCCTGCTTTTCAGCCGTAGAAGAGGAACCCCAACGTACATATGTTAAACACATTAAATTCCGACCTGAACAACATACCCAAATGGGCTTCAACCAATAGAGTGACCACAATGCCGTCTTCTGTTTCTCAAGCGAAACGAAGACCCTTAAACATTATCCATGAATAATACTTGCATCGCTGAATCCGAAAGACTTGCCATTCTCGGTATGTACAGCAATAGCCATCTTCGTTGTTGGAACAATCACATATTCGAAGTCGCCAAAAATGCTGCAAAATGTCTAGAGTTCCTTAATCGGTGAAAAAAATGCTTTACCTTCTTGATCTGGCCTTGATCTTTAAGGCATTCATCAGCCCAAACCTGGAATATAACGCAGACATCTAGTTTAGTGCACCCAGACATTATGAACATCATAATCGCACTTGAAAATCGTCGAAGTGTCTCGTGTCTTTCCCATTTTATAATTTCTTTTATAAAAAAAAAATGTTCAAGCGAAATAGCCAGTTGCATTTCTCCCCTTCAAAATTTCACCCGCAATACGCGTCATGCTTCGAATGCACAGCAGTTCATCCTCAAGCCCAACTTTAAACGTACTGCAAATATAGAATTTTTTTATAAGCCGAGCAACACGTTTGTGGAATGATCTACCAGTCCCTCTATTTCCTAATCATTACAATCTTAAAACATTTAAAGCCAACGCAAACCGGAACTTCCTCCGATCCTCAGCCCCTTTTCCCTTCCGACCGTGCCAATATAAGCAAACAGCAACGATGGTGGTATTCTTATTTTGTCCACCACAGTCATCACTTTAAATGGTTGCCTTCGAACTCTGGACTTGAAAGGTTATAATAAATCGCAGATGCTATTTCGCTGGGCGATCGTTTTCAATAGAATAACATTCTGGAGAGTCAATTTTAACTTAAAGCTCCCACTACAACCCCCAAATTATATAAATATAGCTGCCGGGAGTTATGTGTGATTGGGAAATTTTGGCATCGGCATATTTTTTTGACAATCAAATGATACTCGTATTGTCAACATCCCCGCATTCTTTTCTTTTGTTAGTTGAAAAAAGGCTACGCTGTGATTGTTGTGGACCGTCAACGGAAGCTGGTTCTTAGCCGTTGAATTCGTCTGCATTTTTATGCGTTCCCAATACGATGTGCAGGTGGAGCATACATCAATCGCAGGTGTTTCAAACCCAATGTTGAAAAAAGTGTTTGCAGTGGTTCGAAAGTACTTTTTTTTTTTTTTTATTTATTTATTTAAAGGGAATCCGTTGACTGTGCTTGGTAAAGCTTGTACATTTTGTTGATTGACAGATCTCCACTTAACTACTGTCTGTGAGATCTTCCTCTACAAAAAATAACTTCGAGAATCGGAAACCGTTTCCGGATTTTCGATCACTTCCACGCTTTACCATTGATGCCTCTCGTGTTCCCAAGTGGTTCTTGCCAATACGTTGGAGGCGAAATGCACTGACCTTTAAAACACTTTTACTGGTCACGGCAGATCTTTATACGCAACGTGTAATCAATCGATATATTCTTTCGCCCACCTCCTTTGAACCGATCAATCCGTTTTGTAAGACGTGCTCGACAATACGACATCAAAAAGCAATCTTGTTCTTGGCCTTTTTTTATACCATTGGAATAAATCTCTTTTGAATATGATTACCTACTGCGATTTATTATGGAAAAAATAAGATTTGACGCAAATTTTCAAATGCAAGGGAATGAAGAGTTTTGAAAAGTACGGACGAGTGGAATAGTAGGGTTTTGGAAAAAAACCTCCACAAAAACCTGCTCTAAAAAACCAATAAAAAATGCGAGAACTTTATTCAATAATTTTTTTTTTATTAAAGTATACGTATACAAAAGAAATATCATCATCATGAATTGTGCATCAAAAAATTTGTGTGAATACTATTAACTTTCTACTTGGCCAAAAGAGGAGTAGAGGGACATACTTGATAGCAGAGAGACATAATTGGTAGCATTAAACCACTAAGGTGTATGGCTAGGGGAATTATTCGTAATATGTATAATCATCAACATGGTTAATGTAAGATAGTTCAACCTAGATGGTCATAAGGTGTCAAAGGCCATTAGGCCTCTGTAAGACCGCAGGCAATCAGGGAAGGGCTAAAAACAGAATACTCTCTGGCCATTGCCTTCTAAGAAAGCATGTTATGAGACTAGGTTTATCAAACACGGATGCTTGTAGGTACTGCAATGATCTACATGTCACAGAGGAAATTACACATATTCTCTGCGAATGCCAAGGCATTGCCAAGTCAAGGCTAAAGTACCTTGGGAGATACTTTTTCTATAACCTAAAAGAGGTAAAGTGTCTGAAGCACAATAAGGATATTTTCAAATTCTGTAGAGAAATTAAGTGTATGGGCGAATCGTCTTAGGTCTTTTACCGTGAAGGTTCCCTAGGGAACGCGATGGGCCCACCTTGGTGGCTAGTATTTCATGATAACCTCATAACCCTACACAACCTAACATCTATCCTCTTGCAAAATCCAGTCGTAATTGTTTGGTCCGTACATAGATTCGGCAGACTTTAGCAAACCCTTCTGGTACAATTTTACCGTGAATTGTGCATCGAGGTTTCGTGTGAATACTATAAACTTTCTGAATTCTTTAGCCGAAAAGCATCCATAAACATGAACTTTTGCTGGAGGGTTTACGGTGCGTTACAGAAACTTTTCATCTTTTTTTTGTGCAGGCGTTCTTCCAATAAGTATAAACAAAAGAAGATGACTCATCTGTAAATAACATGTTGCTCCGATCCCGGTCTGAATTCTGCGTTGCCCAACTTAGCCTCTTTTCAATAAGTTTTTGGGTCAGTAGCGGTTCAGGTTTGGTACTCCTGTTTGCTGCCAAACGGCGTATATAGTTAATGCACACTTTAATTCCTTTTCTGAACAATATTTCTTTTGCGTCCCTCAGACTAATTGCGGGCTTTTTACGAAACAATTCACAAATGACTTTATTGTCCTTACTGGATGTGCTTGCTTTGGTCCCTCTACCTGACCCATCATCGATATTACCACATTCCCTATACCTCTTTATCCGCTTTCTCACAAATGACTCTGATGTTTTAAAATATTTTGCTGCCGACTAAATTTGCTTTTCCGACCCTTTTGGGTGTGTTACTAAGAAATCACTTTCGAAACGCTTTTTAAAAACCGCTTTCATTTTGTAATGATGTTATACCGCTGAAGTCGTATACTGAGGAAACGAAAACAATGCACGGTCAGCAATTAAATGCAGAAAATAATTTGGCTACAAACATGTGTGAGTGAGTAAAGTAAAAGAAGTAATTTAAAGTACGTTTTAGTGTTCTAGTGGGAAGAGTGCTTTCCCACTAGAGCACTTATTCCTGTTCCAGGCGGCAGCGGACGAATTCCCCAGACGGAGTCAACGGTGGCGTCTATAGTTCCAGTTAGGTTGAACTTAGTGAATACCTTGCGCGAGCTGCTTCGACGTATTCGGATCACAGGTCGGTAAGGAATTTCCAATAATGGTCAGGACCTTGGAATAGAGATGGTGGCGGAGGGGCCCTTAATGGGCCAACCGCAGCGCTCATACTCCCGTAGTGGAGTACTGGCACCGGTGTACCCGGCCACTCGTCCTAGGGGAATAATTAAGGAACTGGCCCTCCAGGTTGGGGGTTGTGCCATCGGGGTAACTTCCCTACCACATAACAAGCCTATGGTTCCGAAACAACCAAAAGCCTCGGATAACGATGACTCAACTAATAACGACCCCAGCAAACGAAATAAGGACAACGACCTTCGGATCTGTACGTGGAATGTTCTGTCCCTTTACAGACCACGTGCAGCCGAACAACTAGCAGAGGACCTAGACTGCTATAAAGCAGATATTACCGCCATCCAGGAAGTGCGATGGGATGGGCCGGGAAAAAAGGGGATGAAAAACTGTGACATCTAATACGGTGATTGCTACAGAGGCAACACGCAGCGCTTATTTGGATGCGGATGTGTTATACGCGGCAGACTTAGGCAAGAAGTCTTAAGCTTCCGACACGTAAGCGAGCGTATTATGACTATCCGGATCAAGGCTAAATTCACTAACATAAGCCTGATATGTGTTCATGTCCCCACGGAAGAACGGGACCCTGCGACCAAAGAGTGTTCCTACGAGCTCCTCGACAAAACATACGAGCAATGTCCTAAATACGACGTTAAAATCGTATTGGGCGTTTTTAACGCCAAAATATGAAAGGAGGACGTCTTTGGTAGGGCAGTCGGTAAGCATAGCCTACACGACACCACGTCTGATAACGGACTAAGGCTAATTGATTTCGCTGTGGAGCGAAATGTCACCATAGCAAGCATATTGTTTCCTCATATCGATATTCATAAGCAGACATGGCGGTCCAATGATCATGTAACGATCAACCAAATTGATCATATTGCGATCGACGCAAGGCATGCCTTCAGTATTCTGGGTGTCCGGACCTTCCGAGCGGCAAACATAGAATCGGATCATTACCTTGTTGTAGCCAAGGTACGAATGCGGATATCCCAATCTGGGCAACAAAGAAGAATCACTGTGAGAAAATTTAACGTCGAAAAGCTACAATCGCAAGAGACCGCCAGACTCTTCGCTGAACGCGTATGCCGAAATCTCTCAGTCACCCCTATACTGCCAGCATCAAGTGCCGAAGACCAGTGGCAACGTTGCCAACATGCCATCAGAAACGCCGCGACTGATGTGCTGGATCTCGCTCGCCCACCACCGCGAAACCCCTGGTTTGACGAAGAATGCCGGCGAGTGCATGCAGCAAAACAAGAGGCATACAAAGCGGCTCTGCAAAGGAAGACGAGAGCTGCTCGTGAGCTCTACGAGCAAAAGAGACAGGAAGAACATCGGATTTTCCAAAAGAAGAAGAAAGAGCATGAGAAGTGCGCGTTTGAGAATATCGAGGGTTTATGGAACAATGTACGGAAGTTTTACCAAAAGATAAAAAGAACGTGTCAGAGAAGCAATACCCGTACAGAAACCTGTAGAGATGAAAATGGAAACCTCGTAGTAGAATCACAGTCGGTGCTGAGAATATGGAAAAACTACTTCTGCAGACTGTATAAGGGCGACGAAGACCAACATCCCGCTGTCAGGCAGAATGAACCATTCAACGTAGACGATGATAGTCAAAATTTCCGTCCACCTGACCAAAACGAAGTGAGGATAGCAATATCCAAGCTAAAATCGAACAAGGCTGCTGGACCTGACGGCTTACCGGCCGAACTTTTCAAGGCAGCTGGGGATGAATTAGTAGAGTGCATACACCAACTCATCTCTAACAGTTGGTGAGACGAGTGTATGCCTGATGAATGGAACCTCAGCATCGTTTGCCCAATCCACAAGAAATGAGACCCCCTCAAATGCGCCAATTATAGAGGCATCAGTCTCCTCAACATCTCATACAAGACCTTTTCTGCGATATTGTGTGAACGCCTGAAACCTTCTATAAACAGCCTGATTGGACCCTATCAGTGCGGTTTCAGGCCAGGAAAGTTCACCATCGATCAGATCTTCACACTTCGGCAGATTCTGGAGAAAACCCAAGAATTCCAAATCGATACTCACCACCTCTTTATCGATTTCAAGGCCGCCTATGACAGCATCTATAGAGAAGAGCTTTATAGAGCCATGTCTAGTTTTGACATCCCTGCCAAACTTGTCCGCCTGTGCAGGCTGACGATGGAGAACGCTCGCTGCTCCATCAAGGTCGGTAATGACCTCACCAAGACCTTTGATGTCAAAAAAGGTTTTAGACAAGGTGACGCGCTGTCAAAAAAAATACAAATATTTGGCGTAACAGCTCTTTAAAGTGCCAGGGCCTAGCTTCTCGCAACCACTCATGTTGTGTGCGTTATATTTTTCGCACGAATGGAAGGGACCTACAGGTTCAACGCCGAATCCGAACGGCGATTTGAGAAGCTTTTTCGTGACTTTCGGATGTTTGTCAGACGCTCGCGAGAGGTGGGACCGTGAAAAATCTTTTTGGTATTTTCTGACGCGCTGTCATGTGACTTCTTTAACATTGTACTTGAACGGATTGTGCGGAACTCACAAGCCAACACCGGAGGCACAATCTATTACAAGTCCGTACAACTGCTTGCATACGCCGACGATATAGACATTATCGGAAGAACTCAGCGGGCTGTCACCGGTGCGTTTGCAAGCATTGAGGCGGAAGCGGCCAAAATGGGTTTAGCGATAAACGACGGCAAAACCAAGTATATGCTGTCAACAAGAAGGGACAGCCAACACCGACGAATTGGACAGAACGTCGCAGTCGGGAGCTATAACTTCGAGGCAGTAAGGGACTTTGTCTACCTTGGCTCTGCTATAAACTCGAAAAACAAGATCAGCGCAGAAATCCAGCGAAGAATAACTCTTGCCAATCGCTGTTTTTTTGGGCTCATAAGGCAATTCAACAGTAAAGCCCTATTTCGAACAACTAAGGAGACTCTGTATAAGATCCTGATCATCCCAGTCCTGCTTTACGGCGCTGAAACATGGACTTTATTAAAAGAGGATGAAGATATCCTTGGTCGCTTCGAGAGAAAAATTCTTCGTAATTCTTCTTCGGCCCCGTTTGCATTGATGGGTTTTAGAGGAGAAGATTTAATCACGAACTATACGAGCTGTACAGCGACATCGACCTAGTCAAAAAGCTGCGTATTGGACGTCTGAGATGGCTAGGATATGTAGAGCGAATGGACACCGACGCTCCGGCCCGCAGAGTCTTCGAATCTAATCCCGAGGGACGACGCAGTAGAAGGAATCATCGCCGTAGGTGGCGCGCATAAGTCCAAGGGGACCTCGACTAACTTTGAGTACGCAACTGGAGGCAATTAGCTAAGGACCTAGCTAAATGGAGAGGCTTGTTGGTTGAGGCCCAGGTTCACCCCGAACTGTAGCGCCACCTAAGTAAGTAAGTAAGTAAGACTTTCATAAAGCTGCATAACATTAGAACAATGGATGGTGGATAAATATTGCTTGCAGATTTAGACTTAACACATACTCGCAATGACGATCCACATACAGACCCAAGGATTCAGGATGAATGAAATGTGACCATTCACAAGTTGCCCAAAATGTCAAAAATGTTACCTTAAACACGTTGCTTTTAAAAAATGCGATGCGATAGAGTATTTTTTATAATACATCCAGATTCATATTCAAAATTAACAGGAGACAGGCGCTTTCAGCCAGGGCAACATTTTGTTTTATATTGCTTTAGCTGTTGTTTACTATTACAAGTACAAAGAGGAAAACTGTCTGTGTTTGTTTGCTTTAAACTGTTTCATTTGAAATCTATATATATGGTTGTTATAAAACAGTTACTAAAATGTCAGCCGTTGTATTCAGAATAGCCTAAGGTCTTGAACTTTGACAGCCTATTGTAGTTGTGTTTGAGATGATATCACTGTCATACTATGACGATTGTGTACATGACAGTACATCTGCCGTTTTATCATGAAAAACTACACATATACGCTTCAACAAAGCGTCGTGCTTTCTTGGCCAAATGGTACGTGAGCTATAGGTGCATTAAATTTATGGTTCGCATTATATGGGAATGTCTTCCTATATAATCACTGTCGTGTCTGGGGCGATGCCAATACATAAAAGTTCGAGGAACTTCCTTTGTATGCAAGTAATTCGTGGTGTGGATGTTGTTCAGGCGACATTATTGGGCCATACGTTTTCCGAAATGACAGAGGTACAGCGGTAACTGTGAACTGGGGTACGAAGGTGGTTGTGAAATTACCCTCTTGTCTACTTCCGGTACACAACTAGATAAGTGAGTATCAAATTTTGTAAAGAAAGGCAGAAAATTTGGAAGTATTCGGCGTGATAAGAAATTTTTGTTACAATATTTTAAAGATTATGTATAAATTGTGTACACGAAGAACTTGCAGGGTAATGCCATAAGTATGTGAAAGTACTTGTGTCGCAATCCCGCGCTTTATTTCTTCGTGTATCGACGCATCTACGTACATAGATTTCCAAATAATTAAATATTGGTACTGTGTAGTAAATTTACATAAAAAGAGCGCGGTTCAGCTCAAAGACAAGGATATTTATAAAACAAAACAAAAAAATACACTATAGACGGTAAATTTGAACCAACAAGGGAAATACATTACAATATTCAACTCGCTTTATCTACAGCTCTTATCCCTACCCTCGCAATCACCAGTCGAACTAAATAGATGTACATATCCTCTCTTCGATTAACAGGACCATTCCATTTTACAGAGAATGTTTTGCTCCCAGCAAAAGGACGCCACTTTCCGATGATAATAGTAACACTGCACTGCTATACGATATAGAGTGGTATGCATTTCATTTGCGATACTTCACCATTAGTCGAACCATGCTGCAGCAGCAATCCACTTACATTTATTGAAAAATATTTTTCTTCGTTTACATCAACGCACATGGCACTTGGTGAAGTTTATTGCATCCTTAGGCCAGAGGACGTGCTCAAAATGATTTCTGCCATTTGCAATTCCAACGGCGCTCTGCAATGCTATATTGAAACCATCTGTACGTATTCCGTTACGTCTGTCTAAAGAATACATATGTTCAACGATGCTTTCAGCTGACCTAACCATCAATCAGATCTATCGCGTTTGAGAGCGAATATAATGAGAATAGGCTAAGCGCCCAACTTCTAATTACTGCCGACAATTTGCTTATTTCATTTAACTCGTTCTTAAATGACTTTTAGTAGATGCTTTCCTATCACTTAAACCCAAAAAGGAACGGGAAGGATGCATGCAATTTCATCTCGCCATCCACCAGAAAAGTGAGTTAATCCGAAAGTAGCGACGGGTCGACTGTAATGAGGTCGTCAGAAGATTAACATTGTGAAAGCAGTACCGAAGCGAAGCCTCAGGATCATGGGATGGACACAGTCCGACTATTGGAATTTCCATTTGGAAACGAGGAAAAGCTTTTGGCGAGGATTTGCTTTTAAAATGGTTCTATTGGGCTGCTGTGCTAAAGGGCTGTTTACACACGAAGAACGAATGTGTGATTTTCCCCAAATGCCGTATTTGTATGGGTCGTTGAACTCACTGACGAAATTGAGGACGTTAAGCATGCCGGAACGTTAGTCGTTATTTGAATTCAGGTAGAACATAGCAAATGTATCTGGAAATTGTTTACTTCCAATTAGTTCAAAGTGAGGAATTTATTGGATTCTCTTACAACTTGTGCAGTGTTTTGCTGTTGAATGCAGGTCATGCTTTGATTGGAATTGCTGTGTTCGGAATTTTGGTTGGTAATTTGTACGAATTGTTTTTAATCTGTAATCAAAAGACCTGATGTATTTGACGATTTAATTACCCACCTACAGCTAGAAAATATATGTAATTTGCAATTCTATTGCACCGCACATGTGTGGTAGGGATTACAGTTGTTGTGGAGTTTGTTAGTAAAGTTAGGGATAATGGACAATGTTTTACATACAAGCTTATTTCGAATGTTCTATATTAAAACAAGTCTAATAAGTTGGATCATTGTTTTACTTTTACTTACCTAAGACCACAACTATAGCCAGCTCTCCAACAATGATTCATTCTCCCGTAGTAAATTAAATCGAGTATTTTTTTATTGTGTCAAGGGTACTTATAAGTTTAGGGTACCCACCACTTCCTTTGTGAAGAGAAGTAACTCCTGGGTAAAGGAGCTGCTAAGTTCCAGGAGCGTGAGTAACTCTCTATTGAAGACGCGGTGTCTCAACCAGCAAAATGCTAGAAATTTACAAAGAATGTACTCTTACTTACTTACTTAGGTGGCGCTACAATTCGGAGTGCACCTGGGCCTTAAACAACAAGCCTCTCCATTTTGCTCTGTCTTTAGCTAATTGCCTCTAGTTACGCACTCCAAGTTGGTTGAGGTCCTCTTGAACTTATGTGCGCCACCTATGGCGAGAAGGACCTCTATACTATACTAGACTATACTAGGGCCCTTGTACGCACTGCGACCTATCAGATCTATTATGCCAACCCGGTATTTAGCCGAGAACTTGGTTAAGGCTCTTGATAAACCTCGACAAAGCTCCAGGCTCAATGTTCCAGGAGTCAGAGGGGCTCCATTAAGCCCTCCCGAGACGGAGAAGTCTTTTCTTGCCGGCATGGGGCATTCACAAAGAATATGGTTTGGCGTCTCTTTTTGCTCTCCACATAGCCGTCATGCGTCTGTATTTGCTACTCTTATCTTATGCAGATGGTACCTGCGTGAGCAATGACCAGTCAAGAAGCCTGTTAAGGTTCTTAAGTCTGCTTTGCAAAGCTCGAGTAGCTTTTTAGCCTTGCAACGGTTGAGATTAATGAACTTCTTTGCCTATCTTAGGCCCTTAAGGCCTTTTTTTATTTTGATGTTTGCGCTACTCCGTGTAACTCCAAAATAGGGTTCAGGACTGACTAGTGGGCGACTAGTACCTCTTCTTGCTAAGCATTCCACCGGTTCGTTGCATTCGTGTACTGGTATCCAGGCCACAGTGATGGTGTTTTTCGATTCGAGATCTTCGAGTAGGTTTAGACAGTCCCATACAAGTTTGGATCCTACCGTGTACGATTTCAGAGCCATAAGTGCTGCCTGGATGTCCGAGAGAATGTATATACGAGTACCCTAGACCCTTCTTCGCAGACATTCTCATTCGAGTTCGATTGCATGGACTTCCGCCTGAAATATTGTGGGTGATTTCCACGTTGGAACCTGGGTCCATAAACCACTGCGCCCGTGCTACCATTTTCCAATTTGGAACCATCTGTGTACCAAATTTGAAAATTTGGTAAGACTACAAGCCCTTCATTCCTCCATGTGTGGCGGTCACCTATGACCACATTGAATTTTCTGGAGAACAGGTATTTCTTGAGCATGGTATCTGGAATTTTGAGAATAGGGTCATTTTGAATATACTCTAGAATCTTCAGATGGCCTGTAAAGTTGTCGATTTTAAGGTCCGAGATCTTGGGCAGCCTAAGAGCACTCAGCATAGCTTCTTTTTGTACTGCAAGGTGCAACGGTGTAAGGCTAAGCAATGCTCCCATTGCTGCCGTGGGGCACGTTCTCATTGCCCCTGTGATACTCAGACAGGCTAGTCGATGGATTTTATTCAACTGTTCCTGAGTCTTGGCCTGTAAGGTTTTTGGCCACCAAGCCAACGATGCATAGGTGACCATGGGTTTGATAACGGCCATGGGTTTTAGCCCCCAAGTTTAACCATGTAGGCGCTGGCACATAAACATTGCTCTTGTCGCTTTCTCGGTAACCTTGTTCAGGTGTAAATTCCAGGTGAGCATCTTGTCAATGATAACACCTAGGTATTTTGCTTCCTCGGATATGTCGATTGGGACGTTTTTCAGTGTATGATTTCTTTTCTTGGAAGAGGGTACAAGTATAGCTTGTCATGCACCAATCGGAAGTTAAATTGAGGGCGCCTTGCATTAGTTGAGCAATTATGTCCTCAAATTTGCACCTGACACTGATGACAATTTCGTCTGCATTTCCTTGTACTTTGTAACCCGATTTTTCAAGTAGCTCTAGGAGTTCGTCAATAAGTAAGGTTCAGAGCAGGGTGAAGAGGACTCCTCCCTGTGGGCAACCTCTAGTAGCTGTTATAATTTTATGCGAGCCGCCGCACTCGATTCTTATATTCCTGCTACGTAGCATGATTAGGATCCAGTTTATTACCACGGGAGCGATATTTTTCCTGATCATAGCCTTTTTGATAGCCTCATAGGTATTGTTGTCGAAGGCTTCCTGTATATCTATGAAGGCACATAGGGCTGTTTCTTTAGCAGCTAATGATTTGTTAATCAATAGCGTTAAGCTGTGAATGGCTGTTTCAGTAGGCTTCCCAGGTTAAGCAAATTATTTCCATGGAGAGGATTATGTATAAGGAACTTTTCTCTTATGTGGTGATCGACAATTTTCTCCGTCGTTTTTAGGCGAAAGGAACTGAGGCTAATGAGGCTAATGAGGCTAATGAGGCGAAAGGATTTAGGCAATTGCTCCGCCTGCTTCGCCGCCTTTGGAATGAAGACCACCAACTTCCAACTTTTTGGCATATTTCTTAGTGTGAGGTTGCATCTGAATATTCTTATAAGGGTCGGAATTAACAGGTTTACTCCTTGTTGTGAAGGCAGGAAAATATACCATCTTCACCTGGTGATTTGATTGGGCTAAAGGCAGATAGAGCCCATCTAATGTGGTTGGCAGTAAAGATTTCGTCAGATAGGCTATAGTCTCCTGTAGAAGCAATGAGAACGACGTTCCTCAGGTGTTCTGGAGAGACAGCACAATCGGATATACAGCCTGGAAGTAGGTGTCAAGTAATGCTTGACAGGTTTCCTCAGGACTGCTGGTGAATTCCCCTTTTTGTTTCTTTAGGGAGCCAATCTGCTTGGGGTGACTTTGGGCTAGGGGCTTTTGAAAGCGAGCCGCGGCGGGGAAGCTTTTAACTCGTTCGCAGTGAGTTCTCCAAGATTCGCGTTTAAATTTTCTAAGTTCTTTATTATAACTTGTTAGAGTTTCTTTGTAAAGGCACCAATCGCCATTGATTTTAGCTCTATTGAATAGCTTCTTAGTTTCACGGCTAACTGACTCAAGACGCTTATTCCACCAGGGGGCATCGCGGTTGGTCTTTTTCTGTGTTTTGGCACAACTGCCGTCGTAAGCGACGGAAATGGTTTTCCGAAGGTGTTCTGCCTCGAACTCTAACTCTGGAATGGTATATATAGGATTCGAAGAACGATTTAGTTCTGCCTCGAGGATAAACTGATCGGAATCCCAATTAGTTTGCCTAGGGTTCCTATAATTCAACGTGTCATTCATGGAGATCCCTACATCGAATCTAATGTGGTTATGGTCCGACATGGAGACTTCGTCAGACACGTGCCAGTTTATGATGAAATTGTATATAAAAGGGCTTGCCAAAGTGAGATCTAGTACACCTTGGCGGATAATGTTAGTAAAAGTAGGAACGTTTCCCCTATTTACCACCACCATGTTGTTAGTACATACAAATTCAAAAAGCGATTCACCTCTTTTTTTGGTGTCCGAACTGCCCCAGGCGGTGTGATGGGCGTTACCGCCACAGCCGATGATCCGTGGTAGCTCTTTGGCACGGCAGTAAGCCACCAAGTACACTATCTCGTTCGGTGCTGCCCCAGCTGTGTCCCCAAGTAGGTAAGCGGAGACAAAGACAACCTTCAAGGTTCCACTTGTTAGCGGCACTTCTGCCACTATCGCCACCAGGTCCCTAGTAATGAACTCTGTAATGGGAAATATATTGTGAGTATTTTTAATTAAAATTGCTGCCCTAGGTTTGCTCCACCAGTTAGAATAAATGAACTTACAGTTCTTCGTTGGGAGCCCTTTAATGGCTCCCCCGAGCACTAATGGCTCTTGCATCAGAACCAAGTCAACATCTTCCTTGATGAACCGTCTATTCAGCACGGAAGATGCTGCCTAGCATGGTGCAAGTTGATTTGAAGGCACTTGAACTGTCTTCTGATGAGTGGTGGAGGACTCATTTGTCGTTTACAACCCCTGTCCCAGTGGGCCGTTTTTCTGGCCCTGCCGCTATTCCCTAGCGCAGCTTCCTCAGGGTTTCTCCTCTCCCACTTCCTTAACCTTCCAGAGTGAGGGATGTAGCGTCTCTCGCTATATTCAAGGGTGTTATCCACCTCCCGACGCGGTTTATGCCTGGGTCTGAGGGGCGAGGGTGGATCGTTACACAGATGTTTTGGTAGCACGCTTGAAGCTCCAGTTGATGTACTCTCTGGCAGGCGTCTGCTTGCGGATACCACCTCAGCGCTGATGCTAGGGCCCTGTGTGACCTCCGCCCTCGTGTTGGAACCCCGTATGATCTTAGCGCTGATGCTGGGGCTCTGTGTGGCCTCAGTGCCGCTGGTACGAATTCTGCACGTGCAAGAGCTGGCAGGATTTTCCTTTTCTACCGTACCTGTCTGGTTGACGGTGGATCTTGGGTATTCTTTATGTTTTTGGCGAAGTTGTACAAACCCGAAGCCGTAACTAAGTTCACTTCCAATTTTAGAGAGGTGTAAGGCTGATGCCGTATCTAGAGCTACGGTGATCTCCACGACGGCTGCTCGCTCGACTCTATTGAGCACTCTCCAGTCGTCCACTCTTAGCCCTGCATTTTGGCCTTTGATTAGGTCCAACAAACGCTGGTTTGAGTCTTTGCCAGTAAAGTACCCTACAAGAATTTTTGGACGCGTAACTTCTCCCTCGTCCACAGCTTTCAGCTTTGCATCTTTCCAGGCCTTTCCTGTTGCCTTGAGCCAGTCCTCTGTTGCTCTATTTTTACAGCTGAAAGGAAGCCAACCGGGTTTAAAAGTGCAGCCGAGGAGCTGTGGTTTTATGAAACTCTCCCTCTGCTGCAGTATGATGTCCAGTACCTTGACATGTACACGTCTAAGCTGGTCTGTCGTCCAGAGGGTGCCCGGAAAGTCTGGTGGTAAGGCACCAATCTTAGTGCTTTCAGCTGCATCTCTGTTTTTACAGGGCTTGATGATCCGAGTCTAACTCTTGATGTGGTAGCCATCCTCTTCACTGCGTGGTGTAGCGCTGTCCCCTCTTAGACGTTTTGAGGGGCCAGGAGTCTGTCCAGTGGAGTCTGTGCTAGATATTGAGCTTTCTCCAGGATGTGGCCTTTCCTTTAAACCCCTAAATGTCACTCTTTTCAGCTTGACCCTTTCTGAAAAGAGACTTTTGACGCCTTCACTATGAGCGTCAATCACTGCTGCAGAAGAGCTAGGATATGCTAGGAAAGTCTCTTCATCGTCCGTATGTTTGCTGTCGATTATGTCGATGGTATCTAAAGCCTCGTCTTCTACTATGACATCCATAAATTCAGAATTCACAGCAGGTCCAAGTGCCCTCTCTGTAGAATATGAGAGGCCTAAAGCAGCCCTGGTTTGCACGTTAAGAGGAGTGCATTCCTCATCTTTGTTTTTTTTTAAATTATTATCCATGGGATTTGTTAAAAGGGGAAGGGAAGTACACCCGCGGTAGAGCCCCATGCTACGGGAGGGCTAATTTAAACCGGATGTCACCTGGTTGCCGGAGTCCACCGTTATAAGACACATTTACAGAGTTCCATTCATCCCTAAGGCACGGTCGTTACACACCTGGGATTACGGGTTTTTTTTAGTTTTCCTCTTTCGATTCGCCATATTTCGTATACAGCAGGTACACCTCGTACAGGGTGTGGTTCTTCACCACGTATGGCCGGTCTTAGGAGATAGATTAATTTGGATGCCTCTATTCCTCTGGCCCCTTGCTGGGAACCTTGCCCCCGAGGAGGACCTATACTGCGTCCCTGGATTAAATTCGAAGACTCTGCGAAGCATTGGTGTCCATCCGCTCTACATGCCCTAGCCATCTTAAACGTCCAATACGCAGTTCTTTGACTAGGTCGATGTCGCTGCACAGCTCGTATACGTTTTTACGAAGAATTTTTCTGTCGAGCAACCAAGGATATCTTCATCCGCTTTAAATAAAGTCCATGCTTCAGCACCGTAAAGCAAGACTGGTCTTATATAGAAGCTCTTTAGTTGTTCCAGATAGGGTTTTACTGTTAAAGTGCCCAAAAAAAAACAGCGATTGGCAAGAGTTATTCTTTGCTTGATTTCTGTGCTGATGTTGTTTTCACAATTAATGGCTGAGCCAATGTAAACGAAGACCCTTACTAACTCGAAGTTGTATCTATCCACTGTGGCGTTCTGTCCAATTCGTCGATGCAATTGTCACTTCTTATTGACAGCATATACTTGGTTTTGCCCTGGTTTATCGCTAAACCCATTTTGACCGCTTCTGCTTCAATGCTTGCAAACGCCCCAGTGACAACCCGCTGAGTTCTTCCAACTATATCAACATAGTCGGTGTAAGCAAGGAATTGTACAGCATTTTGACGGATTGTGCCTCCGTTGTTGGCTTGTGAGTTTCGCACAGCGTTCAAGTACGATATTAAAGAAGTCACATCGCAGGGCATCATCTTGCCTAAAACTTTTTTTGTCATTAAAGGTCTCGGTGAGTTTACAACCGACCTTGATGAAGCAGCGAGGGTTCTCCTTCGTCATCCTGAATTTTATTTAAGTTTTCCTTAAGAACAATTTTTAAGTACTATTAAAATTCGATTTGCCAGGAAGACATTCCTTCGACAGATCCTTTTTGATTTCCCTCCTTTATTTTGTACTTTTTCTGTCCCTTTTTTCGGCCCGAAATCAAGGAAAAGAAAGTATATAAAAAACACAACTCAAGCCGTACTCATTTACTACAATGACTTGTGTCACGTGAAATTTTCCTAGATTGGCGGAAATAAGACTATCCTTGAAAAAAATGCCCAAAGTGTCGTTGGACAAGTAGGAACATTCTTCGAATGTACTTGATCAGTACAACTACATTAAAAATGACTGCACTGAAGAAAAATTCGCCAAGTGGAATTCCGACAATTTGTCTACTGTTGAACGTTGGGTGGAAGTCTTCCAACATATGGACGCTCAACACGTGCATTTTGTCAAATTTTACTCAAACCATTGAGTTCGTCATTTGCTTCCCTGATTCTTCAGCTCCGGTTGAACTTGTGTTTTCACAAACGAAGAAAGTTAGGAAAAAGGAGAACTCTGCTCTTCAGTAATCGGCGCTGCAAGCTGATGGCGCAATGTCAGTTGATGTGGATGAAAATCGATAAATTGTTTCAATTTTTACTTTCAACTAGCGGGTACCCGGCGAGCGTTGGTTCGCCTAACAAAAAAGAAAACAACTGTCAAGCAGGCGCCTGGGGCAACAACTGTCTGGCAGACGCCTGGAGCAACACCTGTCAGGCAGGCGCCTGGAGCAACAACTGTCAGGCAGGCGCTTGGGGCTAAGACTATTAGAGAACAGTTTTGTGCTGGCCAACAGTGGGTAAGTGGTAGAACCGTAAATATATATATATATAAAAATTAGTCGTAAAGTACTATAATACAATACTAAAGTAGTCGGCAAACTGCTGGACCGATGGTACCCGACGTGCTTTTCTGCGACTAACAAAAGAGCTTTTTTTAGTACTAAAGTACTATAATACTAAAGTAGTCGACCGATTTTGACGAAACTTCATGGGAATACTCTAGAGCCAATACCGAAGATTGCCTGAAAATTTGAGGTTAATCGGTTTCGTGGTTCCGGAGTCCATAGCATACAAACATACATAGGTTCACACATTTTTTCCCATGAAAAAAAGCACTTTCAGTTTTTTCCGACTTTTCCAATTTTTCTTTCCGTAAAAACCTTATTCGAACTATTACGAACATTTTAAAGAAAAAATTAGCCAAATCGGTCAAGCCGTTCTCAAGCCGTTCTTCGACGACCAACGAACAGCATTTAATTTTTATTTATACCATACAGATTCATTTTTGAACTCAAACACTGATGTTACACACAAATTCTGCGATGAAATACATGTGCTTTTCTATCCTTTGTTTTCAACGCAGATATACTTTTTTTTTTAATGAAATATCCATTTTTGGCCCAAAAAGAGTTGGTGGGACTTAGCACATACAATCATATACAACGTTGCACAAATTAGCAAGATTTTTATTTTTTTTTATTGATAAGTTATAAATTTATTTATACCGTTATTTGATTTGAATTGTATTTACATTTTAACGCATTTATTTGTTTCTTTAAGTATGTACCTATACATTTTATTTATTTCTTTGTTAAGCTTTGTTAGTTGTTTAAATCAATCTTTTCCGTTTCATGTGGTGTTGTATATTTATTTATTTATTGTATATATTTTATTTATTATATTGAACGTTTTGCTGATACTTTCTGACAGAAATAAATTTATATTCAAGTAGTATACAAGTATATGATGTGATGACCGGAAATATGTTATTACAGTTTAAGAATATAATAAATATAAAGTCTCTATAGTACATAATTTGCGATAACAAATCCAACCAAAACATAAATTAATATATATGCACACCAAACAAACATCTTTACGAGTATATCTGTCTAAATACATGAGTTAGTTTTAAATGGTTTTTATTTCAGCGTAAATGTAATACATAAGAAAACATAATTTCGAAGTCTAATAAGGTTTGGTCTATGTTCGTCAATCAGATTGACAATTTGTTTATAACGGGTGGGCCATCTAGTGATTTCTTTTTAAATCATAGGTTATTTTAAGACTGACAACTGTTTCCTGCTCGAAATCTTCACAGAAAGTCAGTACCATACCTCCGTAGAACGAAATGACGCATTACGCTTGAACAGCATTGGGAAATATTAAAAACTTATTTCCAAAGTGAGTGCTGTGTAGCCCAAACAGTGCGTTTCTCGAAAAGAAGTTTTGACCGAAATGAAGCACCCACCGAGCCTGCTATACGCAAGTTTGTGCAAAAAGTTCGTGAGACTGGTATGCTAATGAACAACACTTATGGTCCCCGTCGTCGTACGGTTCGCACAGAGGAGAATGTGGCTGCTGTAGCCGAGAGTGTGAGACTCAATTCACGAACATCAACTCGTCATCGATCTCAACAGCTCAACATTTCACGCACTAGCCTGAGAAGAATTCTGCACAAAGGTCTGGGATTATTCGCTTACAAGGTCCAATTGATTCAGCAATTGAAAGCGCACGACCATCCGCTTCGTTATCGCTTCGCAGTTTGGGCCTTAGAGCAGCTTGAATTGGACAACGATTTGGGGCGAAAAATCATCTTTTCTGACGAGGCACATTTTCATCTCGGCGGCTACGTTAACAAACAAAATTGCCGCATCTGGGGCTCGGAAAACTCGCACGTTACTGTCGAGAAGCCAATGCATCCACAGAGAGTGACAGTTTGGTGCGGATTGTGGAGTGGTGGCATCATTGGACCATTTTTCTTCGAAAATAAGGCTGGGAACAACGTTTCGGTCAACGGTGGGCGTTACAGAGCCATGCTAACGACTTTTTTTTCAATTGAAATTGAAGACAAGGATTTGGACGACCTCTGGTTTATGCAGGATGGCGCCCTATGCCGCACAGCCCATGCCACAATCGGTATTTTGCGCACCAAATTCCCAAATCGTGTTATCAGCCTTTTTGGCGATGTCAATTGGGCGCCTCGGAGCTGCGATTTGACCCCTTTGGATTTTTTTTTGTGGGGAACCGTGAAGGACCGATGTTATGTCAATAAACCGGAAACGATTCAAGCACTTAAGGCCAAGCAATCCGTGAGCTACAGCCCGAAACCATCAACAAGGTCTTGGAAAATTGGAGTGATAGAATGCGCTACTCCGAGGCCAGCCGAGCAGCCACTTGAACGACGTTATTTTCCATAATTAATGGGAATGTTTGCTCTTACTAATAAAGCCATAATATGTGGGAAAAATTTCATTTGGTTCCTTTTATTGCATTTTTAAAAAGGAACTTGTAGTTGGCCCACCCTGTATATACATAATTTTAAATATAAGTTAATAACATAAGTATTTAAGTGAAACCACAGCATATTCATACAATGAGCCCCACCCCACCTCTCCATTCAAGATGCCGATTGCTTCATCCTCATTCAGAACAAGTTTTCCGAATAATCTTACACGGAATTTAGAACTAGGCAAATTGCTGGAAAGTGAAACACGCCCTCTTTCACTTTCAAGTCACAGATGCTGCACAGGATTGGTAGGTCTGAACGGCATTAATTTTATCTATTGAGCTGTTGTCTAGAAAATAAGTTCTATCGTTAAGGTGATGAATTATTTTACTGTAAGAACACCTGTAGTGCGAGGACCGAGCTTCATAAGAGTACTTTTTGTATAAGATGTTGGCTGTTTTCTCAAGCACGATGTCGCATTGAATTTTGAACGTAATCGGTTGCTCGTTATATGTTAGGAACAAACTTAGTTCGCAGTCAGATGTGTAAACCGAGAAAAGAAAAGTATAATCTACTCCTTAGTACTAGTACTTGAGTAGTGCTAGAAAACGAAAAATGGTAGCTCGGGCATATGAGTGGGGTGTTAGATGTTGTTGAGTTCAATATCGGCACGCAACAACGTTAGACATATGTCCGAGTTGACTGCTTGGTTTATTTTTTTAATTTATTTCCTTTTAAAAGTTTATCTTGTCTTTTCTGTTTATAACTTCAGAAGTGGGATCGCCCAGGTCTTACAGTGTTGTGTATTGTAGTTTTGAGAAATAAATCAGAAATTTATACTGTAAGTGGTGTGTATAATACGTTGGTGAGTTGAGAAAAAGAAGAAGAGTATGAAATTGTGAACGTGTCTCGCTTTATGGCGTTGGTTGTCTTGCTATCTCACTCTGCCTCTGTATTATTATTGTGGTCATGTACGATTGGGGGAAACGTGTATGATCTTGTCTGTGCAAACAACCACTACAGACGAAATTATATTTACATGTGTAACTATGAATACATAGTTGAAGTATAATACAAAGAAACGCATTGAGCTTCAGAAAGAAAAGTAGGTATATACGTTTGTCTCCCTTTTGCTTATAAGTAGTGATACATACAATGCCGATGTGTATCGAGAAGCTTCCAAAAAGTTGGCATTTTTGATTTATTCATTGCGAGTGTACAGTTGATCTTACAGAAAGACTAGGTATATTGAATTCCTAAGTAAATTTTAATAAATTCCTAAATAAGTGAAAAAAAAAATTAAAATGGAAAATCGAAAAACAAGGAAGAGGTCTGCCGCTAATAGAAGTGCAAACGAAATTGAACAATTGAGACGAGAAATTGCGATTGAGATTCTTGGCAGAGAGGTCGCCATTAACAGACGCTCTCAAAGCAATATTACGGAGGACCCAGCCACATCAACAACTTCAAACCATCAACCGATTCGATTAGCGCCAGAGGAAGTCAAAAGCATCATTCCCCCCTTTAATCCATCATTAGCGCCCAGTTTGAGTGCATCGCAGTGGGTTGAAATCATCGACAACGCTCGCCATCTCTATAATTGGGACGATCGCGCAACATTTTTGTATGCATCTCTGCGCCTCGAGGAAGGAGCACGTAAGTGGTTCTCTACTAATCAAACTTATTTAACTGGGTGGGACGAATTTAAAGCGAGATTAGTATCAGATTTCCCTAGCTTCCTGGATGAATCTGAGATTGTGTCGCAGTTAATGGTGCGTCGAAAAGAGCCGAGTGAGAGCTATGAAAACTATGTTTACGACATAGTAGATACTGCAAAAAGAGCTCATTTTGGCGACGCAGCAATTATTAAATACATTATCTCAGGGTTGCGAGATCGAGAGTTGTGACGACACTTAACTTCAAATAGTTGTAATAACATCAAGGAACTTCTTAGGGAAATAAAAACATATAATATGATCGAAACACAACATGAGGTCCGTGATAAATTCGAATGCAGGCACAACATTCTCTCACGACCAATTCTAAAATCAATTAACCCTTACCAGTTCAGACAAACTTTCTCCAAAAGTTCCAACAGAGCCAGCAACTTCCGTAAACAAAATTACGATTACTCAAATACGAAATGTTACAATTGTAACAAACTAGGACATATAGCCTATAACTGTAAAGGTGCGTCCAGACCAAAGAAACATTTCAGAAACATTGTTTCTGAAATGTTTCTGAAATGTTTCCCGATTGTTTCCCATTTGCTTCAGAAACATTTCAGAAACATTTCAGAAATGTTTCTAAAATGTTTCTTTTGGTGTGGACGCCAAATGAAACATTTCTGAAATGTTTCTTTTTATCCATTTTTGCTCTTGAAGATGATGGGCTCAAAAGAGGTAGTATTAATAGCGTCGTGCTTCATCATCATGAAAAAAATAGAAAACGATAAGAAGAAGAAAAAAAAAACAGTGGCAAAGATATTTTTTTAAAAATAGAGAAAATTCTATTTTTGTAATTTTCGTTTTGGGGATCCCATAAAACTCTTTTAGTTTCATACAATTTAATTAAAGAAATTGTATCCTCATTACTCCACGCATTTCTTGACATTTTTTTATTTTTATTTTCACAAAAAAACACTCACTTTCTGCACGTGGAGCTTGAGAAACAAAAATAGTTTTCCGTCGCGAATGGGAAACTGAGAAACATTTCAGAAACATTTCAGAAATGTTTCATCGGCGTCCACACCAAAGAAACATTTCAGAAACATTTCGGAAACATTTCAGAAACGTTTCAGAAATGTTTCTCTGTTTCTGAAATGTTTCTGAAATGTTTCTGAAATGTTTCTGAAATGTTTCTTTGGTCTGGACGCACCTTAAGGTAGAACGTCGTCGTACTCCCTTCAATACATCCAGTCATTTAAACGAATCAGCCCGGAACATGCGTCGCGCTCTCAAATCCGGGGACGACAGTGGACTTTTAAAAGTCATTAATGTAGACAGTAAGCCCATTAAAGCATTTTTAGACCTCGGAAGCGACTGTACAACGCTCACTATAGCCAATGTCATTAAAAATGACTGGCAAATGCAGCCATGTCAAACTAAATGCATGGGTTCGGGCAGGGTTCAGCTAAGGCAGTAGGGAAAATGTCTAAAAACATATGTGCAGGTGAAGTTACAATGCCAACGGAAATACTAGTAGTAGATAACTCCGCGCAAGATGTTTCTATGATCCTAGGGCGAAATTTTCTCGACTCTCCTAAAGTATGTCTTATCAAAAGATATGGTAGCCTCCTAATAAAAAACGCGGATGATAATACACTAACATCGAACTTCTGACAGCAAAAAGTGACAACACACCCAGACAGAGTAAATATCGCGTGTTATTCAGAAATTGGGTTGAACGACATTAAGTTAGGCAATTTTCCATACATAGACTCCGACAAGACAAATCTAATCAACATTTTGTACAAATACAGGGACTGCGTAGCTCTCAACCTGAAAGAACTCGGTAAAACAAACCTAGTCACAATGACAATCACCCTTAAGGAAAAAAAAAATAATCCGTTACAAGCCCTATCGAGTAGCCTATAATGAAGTAGAACACCTATCCTCCATAGTCCACGAACTTCTACAACACGATATCATTGAAGAGTCCAAGTACGCTAGTCCTGCATTATTAGTTAAAAAGAAAAATGGAACATATAGAATGGTGGTTGGCTACAGGCAACTTAACTCGATAACGGTCCGAGAAAACTTCCCAATGCCTAATATAGAGGAACTAATAAACTCAATGGTCAGCGCACGCGTTTTCATCATATTGGACTTATTAAGCGGGTATCATCAAATTCCGGTGGATAAAAAGTCGAGGCATTTAACCGCCTTTGTAATTCCACAAGGTCAATACCAATACAAAAGGGTTCCCTTTGGATTAACAAACACGCCAGCCATCTTTCTTCGTTTAATGAATTCAATCACGCGCAAGTTATCCCACCGCAATGTATCCATATATATGGACGAAATCGTTGTATTTGGAGAAGACATAAGGACCGTTCTGAGGTCCTTTCAGAATCTGTTGGAACTACTAAGGGAAGCCAAGCTAACAGTTAACCTAAGCAAATGCAGGTTCTATTCTGACACAATAACCTATTTAGGACATGAGATTAGTGCCGTAGGCGTAAGACCGGGAAACTGCAAAACAGAAGCAGTTAGATCATTTCCAGTTCCCTGCGAAGCTAAGCACGTCAAGCACTTCCTTGGTTTGTCTGGGTACTTTCGGCGCTTCGTCCCCAAATATTCTGCAATAGCCGCACCGCTCAATGCTTTGTTGAAGAAGAACGCAGTTTTTACTTGGACACCAGTAGAACAGTCAGCATTTGACCAACTAAAGGAGAAATTGTCAACTTCACCAATTCTTACAATATACAATCCTTCGAGAAATCATCAACTTCATCAACAAGGTGAGAAGAAAGCAGTGTCATTCTTCAGTCGAGCAACGACAAACTTGGAGAAGAAATATCATAGCTACGAACTAGAAGCCCTGGCAGTGGTAGAAAGTTTACAACGATTCCGGTATTATTTGTTGGGTAAGAAGTTTACTATATTCACGGATTGCAACTCTCTCAAGTTAACACAAAATAAAAGAGATCTAGTTCCAAGGATAGCTAGGTGGTGGTTAAAAATACAAGATTTTGACTTCGACTTAGAGTATAGACCGTCTCTTCAAATGACGCACGCGGATGCGCTTAGCCGAAATCCAACAGGGAAATCCTTGGAAGTAGAGGAAGCTGGTATAGGCATAAATATAATTGGCATGCAGGAAGACGACTGGGTCGCAGCGATGCAACTGCAAGACAACCATCTGAAGGAGATCTGCGAACTACTTACTAACGCCGATGCTAAAAATCCTAAAAGAAAAGACATCGAAAAGAATTATGTATATAAGTTTGGACGCATCTTCAAAAAGACTTCTAATGGTCTTCGATTTGTAGTTCCGCAAGGCGTACGTTGGCGAGTGATTAAGACTTCGCATGATGATATCGGACACTGCGGCCTCGAAAGAACTATAGAAGAAATACGTAAATTGTATTGGTTTCCTAGAATGCGCCATACAGTTTTGAAATATTTGAATAGTTGCATTCCGTGCCTATATAACAGAAAATCAAAGGACGAGACGAGGTATCACATTCACCCCATAAAAAAATATCCGATTCCGTTCCATACCATTCACATAGACCATTTAGGACCGTTACCCAAGAGCACGAAGGGGAACATTTACATATTGGGAATAATCGACGCCTTCACAAAATTCCTAGTTATACGCGCAGTAAAAAACACATCCTCGAACGCTGTCGTACGAACTCTAGATGAACTAACGCAATTCTTTGGAACCCCCACACAAATAGTCAGCGATCGCGGAACCGCATTCACGTCTAAGGCATTCAAAAACTTCTGCGAAGACAACGGAATTCGCCACATCCTAAATGCTGTACGAACGCCACGAGCAAACGGGCAGATAGAAAGGTATTTCCGAACTATAAGTACAGCAATCTCGACCATGACCTTAAGAAAAGACGGAAGGGATTGGCAAGACCATTTGCCAGCTGTTCAATGGGGGTTGAATTCATTAAAGCACCGAATCACTAACCGTACGCCTCAGGAGTTGATGTTCGATTTCAAACCCAGAAATAGCTTAGCAAACCATCTCAATATCGCGTTGCAGGAAGATGACTCCAACGACGACAAAGAAAATATTCCCCTGTCTAAGATCCGCGAAATGTCTTTACACAGAATGCAGCAATTGCAAAATGAACAAGCCGAGAAATTCAATAAAATCCACAAAAGTCCACAATCGTATGCAGTTGGAGATTTGGTCCTTATCCAAGCAGAGCATCCTGCCACTGGGCAATCGCGAAAGCTACTACCCAGATATAAGGGACCCTATGAAGTAAAAACAGTCCTCCCAAACGATCGGTATATCGTAAGTGACACGGCTGTAACCAGTGTCACCTCGAGACGATACGAAGCTGTTCATTTTGCCAACCACATGAAACATTGGGGGAAGCTTCAAGATTTCAGCCTGTCCAATTTCGAAGACATTTCAGGAGAAGAGTCACCCTAAAATCAAAATTATGTAAATTCAAAATGTACATTTTATTATTCTCACCAAGTTCCATTCAAGAAAATTGACAGGAAATATATTTTAATAACTTTGAATGTTGATGTTATTAAAAACTCACTACATGTCCTGTTGATATGTAAATAATAAAGTATCTTGAGTTTCCTCGTCTTCTTTGACATATAAAATGATTGAAATAAATGAACTTAAGAAAAAAAAATGCTTCGACTACTTTTGTAAAAAAAAGGGGATGAATGCTTCCAGTGTTTCTTGCAAATTTGTTCCATATTCTTGATTTCCAATTACAGTAAATAGACGGTAATGATTCATCAGGTGAGTTTTGATAGCACGTCAGCGTAATATTGGCAATGGTGAACGCTCTGATACTCGAGGACACATAGGATGAAACGATTCCTTTCGTGGTGAAGATGAGTTATAGCAGAATATTAAGAATACCTTCGATAAGAAGATGAAACGATTCCTTCCGTGGTGAAGATGAGTTTTAGTATAATATTAAGAATACCTTCGATAAGAAGATGAAACGATTCCTTCCGTGGTGAAGATGAGTTTTAGTAGAATATTAAGAATACCTTCGATAAGAAGATGCAACGATTCCTTCCGCCGTGAAGAAGATTTTATTAAGAAAATATAAGAATACCTTCGAGAACAAGATGAAACAATTCCTCTCGTGGTGAAGACGAGTTTAGGAAGGAAGCATGAGATTATCTTCAACATAAGATAATCAAAGGTTGGAGTGTTAACAGTAGATGTGCATCATGCTGCACACAGAGGGATATACTATACATACACTGAGGACAGTGTAATGTCGGATGGCCGAATGTAAACCGAGAAAAGAAAAGTATAATCTACTCCTTAGTACTAGTACTTGAGTAGTGCTAGAAAACGGAAAATGGGAGCTCGGGCATATGAGTGGGGTGTTAGATGTTGTTGAGTTCAATATCGGCACGCAACAACGTTAGACATATGTCCGAGTTGACTGCTTGGTTTATTTTTTTAATTTATTCCCTTTAAAAGTTTATCTTGTCTTTTCTGTTTATACATGCAAAACGTTTCCACTCTTGGACGACTTTTCCTCTCGTTCTTATGGCATGAATTAAAACTAATTTCGGTATCCTTTTATCTTTCATCGCCAACACCTTGATGATATAGCTACAATGCATTTTAAGTGTGTCTAAAAACATTGGCGGTGTCCCAGTTTCAAGATACAGCATGTAATTTGATGTGTTACTCAGCGGTCGACATTCGTGTGAAAAATATAACGCACACAACATGAGTGGTTGCAAGAAGCTAGGCCCTGGCACTTTAAAGAGCTGTTGCGCCAAATATTTGTATTTTTTTGTAAGTAGCGGTAAAACTTTTGCACTGCTTCAAGAGAGCAATATCCCCATACTTGGACTCCATATAAAAGAAAATAAGCTGCTGTTGAGTGAAACAGTATTTGTTTAGCACTATGGGATACGTATCTACAATATTTATTATGCATCGATTCCAGATCGAAGATATACATAGCTCGCTGGTTTCCGAAAGCTTACCCTCAAGGTGTTTGTTCGTATTTAAGTTGGTAGACACCAGTACTCCTAAGTATTTATACTCCCATGAAATGTCCACTGCTTTCTCGTTATATGTCCATTTTACCGCCCGCCACCGCTCCTAAACACCATCATCTTCGATTTATCCAGATTAACAACCAAAATCCAGCATTAACAATACTCCTTTAACCTTTTCATCATTAGTTGCATTCCAACAATTGAGTCAGCAAGAAAAACAATGTCATCCGCGAATCACTGCTTGGCCAAACTCTATACCACCTCGAACAGTTTCAGTTATGTCGTTAATAAACAATAACAATATAAACAGCAGAACACTCAGGACACATCCTTGCTTCATATAGTATTTATTCATTTTTTTTTTTGCCTAGGGGGTGTGGGCAAACGCTAATGTGCACGAGAACAGTCTCGCTCTCTATCAAGTAGTGTGGGACTCCTACTCACTAAAAAACCACCTTTAACCTCTTTTCAACCTGACACCATCCGCTCGGGAACCGCTTTAGCATTACTTCAGAGTCGTATCGTTTTCTTTCCCCTCTGAGGACCGGCTTTTTCACATTTTTCTCCTTGTGCGAGTTTATAATATCTTGCCGGTAAGACTTTCATCAATTTGGTAAACTTACTGAGGGTATATTTACTTCCTCCTCTCTCTTTTTCGATCTGAGTACCGTCTCAATGAATAAAGATATTTTACTCCACAAGCCGATACTCGAGACCATCTTGCTTACGGCATTTTTTTGGGAAAAGTTGCCTATCTCTAACTCCAGGGTATTTCCTTCTGCTGCCCACCTGTTACAAGTAAAAAAAGGTGCGATGCACATCGTCTTCCAAAGAGCCTCCGTATTCGCAGGCTGCGCTCCCTATTTTTTCTCATCTTGTACAGGTACCGGTTGAAGTAACCATGTCCGGTAAGAAACTGGGTGATAAAATAATTCACTTCACCGTGCTTCGTCCATGCAGCAACGTCTCTGATCAACCGGTAGGTCCACCTTCCCCTCGTTTTGCCACTTCTGCTTCAAGAGTTGCTTCGCTTCTTTAGCTGCTGTTGCCGCGCCTACTTCCGCCTTCTTGTCGTGGACGTACTTCCTTGCTGCTGCTAGGAGATCAATGGGCATCACTCCTGCGACTACTAGGACTGCTGGCTCCGACACTGTTCGGTATGAACTCGTTATCTGAAGGGCTCCTATAGGTTGCTTCACACCCATAGAAGTTATAAAATCACCAGATATTGAATCTCCACCTCAAACCCAGGCTACGTCGCTATCATGCATCACTCTTAAAATTCAGCTGATTTTACTTAATACTCCACTTGTATACACTTTATAAAAGAGTGCTTCACGTGATATGTGTTAGAATCGAAAGACGGACGGAAATCGACGAAAAAGCGTACAATTTCTTATATTTCTTTGTATAAGATTCCGCAATGCTAAAAAGTGAAAAAATTTGGTCAGCTGTGGAACACTCCTTTCTGAAACCCGCTTGGAATTCCAACAAAACATTGCTATTTTGGACCCAGTGGGTAAGCCTATTAAATGTCAGAGCAGCAAAAGCTTCGCGGACGTGTTTAAAAAAGAAGTTCCTCTATAATTGGATGGATCACTGAAATCTCCTTTCTTATGTAGCGGAAATATTATACAATTGATTCCTTAAAGCTCTCAGGAACAACTGCGGTATCGAAGATTTTATTGAATTCTACGGTAAGCGCAGACATGAAATTATTTGAACAGTTTTTGTAGAACTCAAAAGAAATTCGATCATCACCTGGAGCTTTCTTCGTTTTGAAATTCCGAATGACTTCTTGTACTTTAAGCAATGAGAACGGAGCATCCAAGAACTCATCTACGAACAGAGGCGCTGCATAGTAAAAAGGTGGAGACAGTATAGCTTGCTTAAGAAGGTCGTAGAAGTGATCTTTTAACTTTTACGCGTTAAAAGGCAAGGCGATAATATTTGTTTGACCATTCAAATATTTAACAACTCACCAAAACTCTGCGGATGAGAGTGTGTTGTTTCTAATAGTAATTTTACTCTGTTCGTAGGCTGTCTCTTTTGCAATGCAAATTCATTTAAGATCCCTATTTGCCTCTCCATAGAATGATCTAAGGATGCTAGAGTTAATTTTCCTCACGAGTTTTAAAAATGATTTATCTCTTGCCTTCTCGCACTCTCTGTAATACCACTTTTGCTTAAAAAATCTTATTTTTCTCACCGACTTACTTTTTGGAACAGACTTTATAATACTTTCCGAAAGGGGTTCAATATCAAGGGTAATATTCGAGTCCTGAATCGAGATTATACTGGTACGCACTGCACATTCCATCGTTCCAAGCCAGTTTTGGTAGCAGTCCAAGTTGCTTTGTATAATACTTCCTATATCCGTGGATTCGGCTACTTTGCATGCGATTTCCAGCGACATGTGGTCCGGGAATGTTTCTAATCCAAAGCGAAAATCCTCTAGTAGAAAAAGCCATTTTCCAAAAATAAAACAGTAGTCTATTATGAAGCTTAGTGTTCGTCTCATAAAAGTAATTTAACCATTCGAATCACCGTCGCAGCTTCCTTTCAAACTACAGTCATATTCATCTGCGAGTTCTAGTACCTTGGAACCGTTGTTATTGCAGACTATTTTTTTTTTTTTTTTTTAAGGAAACCCAAATCCCAGAGCACTCAGACTTCTCTGGTCCATTGTACTACCAGGCAGGAACCTTCTTTGGTGCAGTGGTTGGAAAAACTTCGATGTAATTCGTTTTCCTTTATGTTCGGGTGTCTGATGATTGCTGTTCCCCGCTGGGGCTTGAACCTGCACACATCGGTTAACGAGCAAATACACTACCCACTGCACCACTGCCACCCCTCCCTTGCAGACTATAGTATTGTACATCTTTGGTCCTGCGATCTATGTGAATAATATTTTCATTGTTGCCGCTTAAAAAATTGTTTTGGAACAGACTGATCCGACTGTTGAAATCATCGACAAGCATTATATCTGATCCTAAATTCAATCTAATCTAGTATACTCCCTTTGCCAGTGACTACAGTTTAAGTAAACGGAAACTACGCAGAGACATCCACTGCGAGATGTTATATCTAGGACGTATGATTCTTCTATTTATTGTTATTATATTTATGTCCTGTATCCCCTTGTGGGTCCTAGGGCCTCTACTACACCTGCGCGCCATCGTGTACGGTTTCTGGTAATGTGTCTGAGTTCTCCCCAACTTTTCCCTAACTGCCATGCCTCCTTCTCGACTGTTCTGCGCCATGTTCTCCTCGGACCGCCAGGTCTTCTGCCATCCTGAGTTAGAGGGTTCTATTGCATAGCATGGTTCGCTATGGAGCTGTCACCCTTTCGGAACGTGTGACCAATCCACTGCCACTTCCGCCGTTGGATGGTTGTGCCTATTGGTTCCTGACCTGTTCTCTCGTAAAGGTGTTCGTTAGAGATGCGATTGGGCCAGAAAATCCTTAAGATATTGCGCAGGCACCTATTAACAAACGTTTGCAGCTTTCTGGTAATAGTAGTGGTCACTCTCCACGTTGGAGCGGAACAGTCTTATTTTGGTGCTCAAACTGATTGCATTGCTTCGCCATATTTTGGACAACATCCCGAAAGCGGACTTTGCTTTGGCGATCCTGTTGGCTATATCCAGTTCGGTTCCACCATCGGTCGAGACAATACTAGCAAGATACTGGAAATCCTCTAATCTCTCTACCGGTTGTCCAGCAATGCATATTTGAGCCGATGAGTTTGTTCCAAGGCTGATAATTTTAGTTTTTGTCGTATTAATTTTCAGCCCGACGACACCTGCCTCCATTTTTTTTTTTTTTTTTTTTTTCATTTCATTTATTTATTTACTTCCAAACTTAAAGATAATTAACAAAAAATGCTTAACAATGGCGAAATTAAATAATAGTGATCATTCTGTAACTTAAAAAGTTTGTGCGGAATGACACAAGAATTCATATTTTATACAAACTTTTTTTTTCCCGAGGGTAGGTGAAAAATCTTCCATAGACACTATGAGAATAGCAAGCGCGTGCTCATAGTAGTGTCAGATTCTTACTGACTAAAAAAACACCACCCTTCGATATAAATTTGTTAGATATCGCAACTAAGTAATAACTTATCAAGCAATTTTTCTATCATGAAATAAAAACGTTTGGCAGGTTACTTTCCACTGAAGGATCCTGCATATTCCGCAATCTAGACGCGGTTAATCATTATCTCGCCAAGTCGAAAGGTTTCGTCCTTTGTAATCGGCGCAATAAATTGCTCTTGTCCAAAATTTGTAGGAATGTATTGTTGACATGTCCGATTAGTCGGTTTTTATGCTTTCTCGCGAAGCTTCTAGTTTCAGCTTCGATTGTCGGAATTCCGAGATCCCTGTGGATATCGTCGTTTCTACTATACCACGGTGCTTGGACAATTTCTCTTAGCACTTTATTTTGAAAAGCTTGTAAAATATTGGCATTTGTTTTCTTGGTACAACCCCAAAGTTGTATACCGTAGGTCCACACCGGCTTTAGCACTTGCTTGTATAAAAGCAGTTTGTTCTCAGTAGTGAGCTGGGAATGTTTTCCGAGTAACCAGTACATTTCTCTATATTTGATTTCGAGTTCTTTACGTTTCATTTTCACGTGCGAATTCCATTTCAGCCTTGCGTCGAGTGTCATTCCCAGGTATTTGGCCTCGTTTGCAAAAGGTATTCGGGCCGAGTTTAGGAAAATTGGCAGTCAGTAGTTTTCTTGTAAGTGAAATTCACGTAAACAGATTTAGATTCGTTGAGGGCGATCCGCCAGTCCCTCGTCCATTCATTTACATTATTCAGTGCGTTTTGCAATTTTGCGGTCGTTTCTTCGATTGTTTTACCTACTGCTAGGATAGCGGTGTCATCGGCAAACGTAGCAAGGATAGTGCCATCTTCGTTCGGTATATCACGAGTATATAGCAAATAGAGAAGCGGCACAAGAACGCTTCCTTGCGGTACGCCGGCCGAAATTTCCTTGAGCTCGGAGTATTCGACTCCATTTCTAACACGAAAGAGTCTATTCCCGAGATATGATTCTAGAATATCGAATAAGCATACAGGGAGGACTTGTCGTAGTTTGCATTTCAGGCCATCATGCCACACCTTATCGAAGGCTTGCGAGACGTCAAGAAATACGCTTGAGCAAATCTTTTTTCTTCAACTGCTTTCTCGATTACGTCAGTAATTCTATGCACCTGGTCAATCGTCGAATGCTTGCTTCTGAACCCAAACTGGTGGTCAGGGATAAGATTATTTTCTTCTATAACCGGTTGGAGACGCCTTAATAATATCCTCTCAAAAATTTTCGATATGATTGGAAGAAGCGAAATTGGTCTATACGATTTTACTTCATTTGGCGGTTTTCCTGGTTTTAAAACCATTATGACTTCCGCAACTTTCCATTGGCTCGGCACGTGTTTTAATGTGAGCGCAGCATTTACAATATGGAGAAGCTTAATCAATGCTTTTCTAGGTAAAACTTTGAGAATTTCTCCGGTAATCAAATCATAACCAGGAGATTTCTTAGGTTTTAGATTCTCGAGCTCATGTGTGAGTTCCCTTAGCGTTGCACTTGTGAGCATTCCAAGAGACAAGCTGTACGATCTCAACGAAGCGATCAACTTCAACCTCAAATTCATAGGGTGTCGTAAGTGGAACGCTCAGTTCAACATTATCTACAATTTCGTTCCTAAAGCCTTCCCAGTTAGTTGTTCGACCAGTTAATCTCGCTGGCTCTAGGTTATAGATTAGTTTTTCGCTGATTGTTAAAATAACCGGGGAATGGTCAGACGACAGATCAAAGCTGTCTTCGACTTTTATGTGGTTGGTAGATATTCCTTTCACAACGAAAAAATCGATCAGGTCAGGTATTTTCGAAGTATCAGTTGGCCAGTAAGTCGGTTTACCCGTCGAATGGAAATCACAACTGTACTCCATACCTGCCCCATAAAGCATTCTACCTTTTTTCGAGCTGTATCTTGAGCCCCAGAACGTATGTTTCGCGTTAAAGTCGCCGCCGATGATAAAACTAGGTTTCAGCGATTCAAACAAGTTAGTAAAATCAGATTTTTCAAGCGCGGAACGCGGTGGACAGTAGATAGATGAGATTTTAAGAGTACGCTGACTATTTTTAACTCGAATCGTGCAGAGTTGCAAAGTTTCAAGCTCTATCTTTAGGTCTTCGGATTGTTCGAAGCAGTCTTTAATAAGCAAGGATGATCCGCCTCTCGCTTTTCCCGAAGGGTGACAAGCGTGGTAATCATTATAGCATTTATTCTTAAATGCGATTCCTTTTTTACGTGGGTTTCAGAAATCAAGCAAATATCAATATCTTTTTCACGCATGAATATTTCCAATTCGTCGAGTTTTTGCAAAAGTCCGTTTGCATTCCAAGTACATATTTTTAACATTCGTTTGTCATTCATATTCTAGTTGAGGTAGGCGTTTTCTGAAAATTATTTTCAAGCTTAACCAGCCTATCAAGAATAATTTTATTTATTTTGCTTTGTTCTTCGAATTTTTCGAGAATAACCGACAAAACATGAGAGACAGGGTCCGTCGAAATTTCAACGTTTTTTGGTTTTTCGGATGCCGCGGCCTGCGCGTAAGTCTGCACTCCTGCTGTCCGAGGGCCATTACCTGGCGGCTTTTTCGATGTAAGCTTTTCAGTACCGTTTCTTTTAAAAACTGAGGTCGAGGACTTTTCTGTTGTCACTCTTTCCCTCACTTTTTGCGCTCTGAACCCGGTAGTTTTAGTTTATCTAGTTTCTCCTGTGCATTCTTACGCTTTGGCTTAGTTTGCAGCTTAGATTTTGCATTTAGGGGCTTAAGGAGCACATCTCTCCGTTTTTGCAACTCCTTAGCTACTTCACAGCCTCTATAATTTGCCTGGTGCTTTCCCTTACAATTAGCACATGTTGCAGAGGTTTGTTTATTTACTCCACAGACTTGGGAGAGGTGATTTCCGGCGCATTTCACACATCGCGGTTCTTTTTTGCAGTACATTTGCGTATGGTTAAATCCTTGGCAACGTTTGCACTGCGGAATCTTCCTTAAATTTCTACGCATGGGCTCGATTTTGACCACGATATTTAGTATGGCTATAATTCGGTAGATATCGTCGATATTATCAGACTTATCGAAGGTAAGCATGAAAAGCGGAAGTCCACGCCTTACCAAGACGTCTTTATCTATTTCCGTTTGTTGCTTCTCCTTCTTGATGATATTAACGGCATCAAGAATTTTAAAGCCTTTGGCTTGAAGGTCAGTCATAACCTCTTCTTTGGTGCATGAGGGGTGGAGTCCCCTTGCAACGACATGATGTGGCCTTTCTGACTTGATTTCGAAAGTATACCACTGAATCTTTTCGGTATTTAGCTTTTGGGACACAGCTCGGTAGTCATTGTAGTCGTCGACGTTGATTTTCCACGCATTATCCCTCAAAGATGTAACCCTATACTTGGATGTTATTATTCCTTTAAGGAGGCTTTGCAACTTACTGTATTCCGTTATCCCGACGATGTTTATTGGTGGGGGTGGACGAAGTTGCGCTCGACGTTGCCTTTCTTGCGATTCTTTGTGATTTTCTTGTTTCACGGGCTCGACTTCGGGCGATGAACCGGCTCTCCGTTTTTTACTAGGTCTTTTCTTTGGGACCCGATACGTTTCGCGTGCTAGCTCTTCTTCGTCTGTGTGATATTCCACACTAGCTAAGCGTGCTGGAGTACATTCGCGTTCTCTCTCGAAATGCGTGTTCTTTAGGACCTTATTCTCTTCTTTTAATAAGTCTATCTCTTTCTTAAGGTCTTGATAGAGTAGATCCATTTCGTTAAGCTTGATTCGGAGTGTTTTATTTTCTTCCTCAAGACTTTTATATTTCGCAGAGTCCTGAATTTCGCGCGCTGGCGCTTCCGGTGGATTTCTTTTCCCGGAGTTATTCGATCTTGATGGAGGAGATCGACATACCCTTGCACTTTTTAAGAAGGGATTTATTAACTGCAACAACTGGCTCTCCCCAGAATCCGTAGAGCCGACCTCCGAAGAGGGTGGATTTTCCAGTAAACCTGGGCTGCCACCTGAGGTAATTAATCGTTTTGTTTTGTTCATTGCATTTTGTGTATACGCTACGCTCGGTGTACGGAGGGTGGATTTTAGTCGCCTCTTACGATAGGCATGCCTACCTCGGGTATATTCTAACCCCTACCCGAAGGGGGTAGTTATACAAACTTAAAAATCTGATGTGGGGTGACAATCAGTTCTACGTTATTAATAATTCAATTTCAGAAATAATATATATTATTATTTCAAAATTCATGCGAAAAGATAAAGAAAAACAATTCAAAGTAATAGATATAGCAATTCAGACAATAAGATACATACATATTTAACAACTAGCTGAACCCGTGCTCGCCTTGCTTCGCCCTCTAAAGGCTTCCTCATGCGTACAAATATGAATATCAGACCGAGTAAAGAAACATCAAAGTATTTGCCTAAGTCCATAAAATTGTTGTGTACAATAAATTTTGTGGATTAATTGCATTTTATCAATGACGTTCCAATGGGTAATTTTCACCCCCTAAGTGCAGATTTCATAGTTCGCAAAAACCAGCATGCTCTAAAAAAAAGAAACTGGAAAATTGTGGTGGTGGTTTGAGAAAAAAAAAATAATATTCGACGTAGATTCTATTGAGGATAGATAGCCAGAAAATACATATGTAAATACACTCACTAAGGGGAAACACCAACTATAAGGTTTCAACATTATGTGAGTGAGAATAGATTTTCACTAAACTTGACGGAAACAATTTTTACTCACACTAAATGTAGTGTTTCTTCCAAAAAACTGGGGAAACACTTGCACTCAATTTGTATTTACACCACCCAACGTGCAGGTGTCAGCCTCACATTCGCATGCACATGCGTATATAATTTTTACTCACACTAAATGGAGTGTTTCTTCCAAAAAAAAAAATAAACTGGGAATACACTTGCACTCAATTTGTTTTTACATCACCACACGTACGCATACTTCTCTTACGTTCCGATCCAACATAGAAGACGACACAGCCACCAAGTCGGACGGGCTGGTGGGGCTAAGCTCAGGCAACTGTGGGGGTCACAGGTGGCGGATAGTGAACGGCCTGTAGAATGCAGGTTAACTGCGAATACCCAAATAAGCAGTCCCCGACCAAGAGCGGCAGAGAAGGAGGGCTTACAGTAAGGAGAAAATTGGCGAGATCCGGACGTACCCGCCACAACGCGAAAGGCGCAGCTTCTTACCTCGGAAAGATGGCTGCATTTATATGTAATCTACAATATATTATAGTACGTGCTACTATAATTAATTGATGACTTCGTCATCAGTACCCTAAAACATTAAGACCGAGCCCAGTAAGGTCTTAATTATGGCATACTGGAAAACGAATTGGAATGACAGCTATGAGGGCTGACGTTTGTGGTATTCTGTTACCTGAGTAAGCTGGAGTGAAATCTGGTCGAAATGGCTTTCAGGCTAATGCTACAAGCGCCCCCGTCCCGTTAAAACCTTGGCAGGACTCAAAGTACGTTCAATGTTTCGTCACCATTAAGTTGGTGGTGTAGGTACAGATGTAATATTTCTGTTTAGCACCGATCTGGCTCTGACATAAGACCCCATAAGGGCTTATGCCAACCCTCGCATGGCCTCACTGCTTGCATAGATAACCATGAGATCCTTGGGTGACTACACATTCGAGCATTGATAGCGGCTTTGAGTGGGGACCCAACCGAAATGATTACAAACAAAACAAATAAAAACACAGGAGGAAAAATTGAGGAGAACGAGGAGAACCCCTTCAAGGGGGGCTCAAGGATGCTGAGGTCACCAGTTGGCCAAGCAGCAGCACCACAAAGATGCACGGAACGACGTGAGCCACCTGCAGTAGGAAGGGTGACGGTCGAACCAACCGACCAGAAATCTGATTTTCTCAAGCTAGGGGAACAGATTAGAGGGCTGGTAGAAATGCTGGAAGACGGCAAAAGGCGTTCGATTCACCAAGCGATGCGAGATGCCATTGAAAGCATCAGGGCTCTCTATGAGCTTTCGGCGATTCAGCTGCACGATGAGAAAGCGAAGGAGGTTATTCGTCGGAACAACTCCTCGCAAACTTCACCCTGGCTAAAGCCAACAACAGAACCCAAGAGAAGGCACGTTGCAGACACCGAACCTCCGGAGCCAAAGCGGAAGCAGGTTCCATCAAATGGTGCTGCTGAGAGTCAACCCCCGGAGATAAAGCAGAAGGAGAAACATCCTTCAAATGATGCTACAGTGAGTAAACGCCCGGAAAAAAAGCGGAAGATGAAACATCCACCTCTGGCAAACACCAAGGAGAAAGATGTGGCAACTGGCGCTGAGACCCCAGCAAGAGCCCAGCGAACAAGTGCAACCACAAATAAAAAGCAAGCGACAGGAGAAGGCGAATGGTTAAATGCCAGCAGGAAGAAGGACGCCAAAAAGAAGCAGCAAGGGGTCATAAGAACGAAACCTGACGCTATTGTCATCAAAGCTACGGGAGCCCTTTCTTACGCGGATATACTACGCAAAGTAAAGGCAGATGCCAAACTGGAAGCAGTTGGAAAAGCGGTTTCTATAATTAGGAGGACACAGAAGGGAGACCTCCTAATACAACTCAAGGAGACAGGAGGAAAGACCACCGATTTTAAAGGCGTGATCAGCGAAGCCTTAGCGGAGCAAGCGAGTGTAAGAACACTTACGCACCGCACTACTCTCGAGGTCAAATACATCGATGAGGTCACTACAATGGTTGACATAATCGATGCAATTAGAACCCAGTTTGGAGTGAACGTCTTACCGGCAGACATCTTATCCCTGCGAAAGGCATTCGGAGGGACTCAGACAGCAACCATCAGTCTTCCAGTAGAAGACGTAAGAAAACTGTTAGAAGCCGGGAAAATTAAGATTGGGTGGGTAGTCTGCCGAATTCGTGAAAAGACACTGCTGAAAACGTGCTTCAAGTGCCTGGAGTATGGTCATCTAGCCACACAATGCAGAAGCGAAGAAGATCGCTCGAAGCTATGTAGGAGATGTGGTGAAGGGGGCCACATAGCGAAAAATTGCGATAAGCAACCATCCTGCATGTTCTGCAAAAAAAAAACACCCAGACGACGCGCATCATATAGCTGGTAGCAGAAGATGTCCGGTCTTCAGGAGAGCTATTACAAGTAAAATACCATGAAGATACTACAAATAAATCTTAATCACTGTAGAATAGCCCAGGACATCCTGGCACAAACGGCCAAGGACGAAAGAGCCGACGTTGTTATGATCAGCGAGCCCTATAAATGTCCCGAACAGAACAATAACTGGATCTGTGATAAAGCAAAACAGGTGGCAATATGGATATGTGGACCCCATGCCTTCCAAGAAACTAACGACCAAACAGAAGGCTTCGTGCGTGCGAAAATAAGTGGAATCCATTTCTATAGCTGCTATGCAAGGCCCAGCTTGACGACCAGCGAATATCAAATAATGCTGGACCATCTAACCGCGGATGCGCTCCAGAGAGCCCCAGTGGTTATAGGAGGAGACTCACAAACACCAGAGGACAGGCCTTATTGGAAACATTCGGTTCGGTTTAAAACGCATGTTGATTTTGTTGCCAAAAAAGCATCGCATATGCAGGGAGCTCTCTCGCGTATCATGCCTAACATCGGTGGACCTGGATACGCTAGAAGGATTCTACTCTCTAGAGTTATCACCTCAGTTCTGTTGTATGCCGCCCCAGTCTGGGCGGAGGCACTGAGGACGAAGGAAACCAAAAGGAGACTATCGTCATCATACAGACTCTGTGCGCTACGGACAATCAGCGGCTTTCGAACCATCTCTGACGAAGCTGCATTTGTCATAGCTGGAATGATCCCCATCGATATTCTCGCAGATGAAATGCTGAGGATATATAACAGAAGAGCATTGAGTCATCACGACGCCACTGGTATCAAGGTGATAAAAATCGAAGAAAGGGCAGCGTCAGCAGCTATGTGGCAAGCTCGTTGGGCTAATACAACAAAAGGCAGATGGACATATAAACTTATACCGACAATCCAAGACTGGATAAGTCGAAAGCATGGAGAGTGCAACTATCATCTAACGCAGTTCCTGTCTGGCCACGGTGGCTACCGCAAATATCTACACCGTTTTGGACATGACAACTCACCATCCTGCCCGGAATGCCCAGGTGAAGATGAAGATACGGAGCACGCAGTGTTTTACTGCACACGTTTCACGGCATGGAGAATTACTCTGCCAAGTCCGTCACTACTCCTCGACCACATGTTACAGTCGGAAGAGAATTGGATGGCAATATGTTCCTTCGTAACAAATTTACAAAAAGAGCTGCGGAGAATAGAAAAGCTAAGAAGAACAGCTGAAGCAGCGGAAAAAGCTGAGACAAGAAGCATAGCATAAATTTCTAACCAGCCCCGCGAAGTAATACCTAACGGCAGTCCCGCGGGGAGAGTGGTTGAAGTGTGTAGGGTGTGTGTTTAGTACGTAGGCGTATTCCTGAAATCGATTACTCAGGTTTGCGAATCGTGCATGCTAGTAGCACTCGGGCTATTAGTATCTATGAAGATTACACATCCCTGGCGCAATCCAAAAAAAAAAAAACATAGAAAACGACACAGTATTTGTTGAAGAAAATGTGATTTCGATGTGCGCCCACCACCCCAAAGCAGAACAACGATCAGGAACGATCGTTGTTAATTTCTTTAGATTTGAGGAAGTAAATTTATTTTGACCATCTTAGATTGCGGTCTGTAGCTCAGCTTATAGATGAAGCAGAAAGCTGATGGATAGCTTAAAATATTAAGGGAAGTGTTGACCCCATTATGCATTCTTTTTTTTTGTATTGATTATGAATTACCCGAGTAATAGGAGGTTAAAGGCATTAAAGTCAGTAAAAAGAAATAAAAACTACAACAACGCTCCCAGAAAGTAGGCTGGGCCAAAAACGACATAGCCTATGTTCTTCCCGGAGTCTTAAGAAACATTTCAAAAAAAGTTTTATCCAAATCTGTCCAGCGGTTCTCACGCCATTAGGTAACAAAAGAAAAACCCTACAGTTTTATTATATGTATAGATGATTTGTGCTGATGATTAAGATGCACTTCTCAGACAAGATTCAATATTAGCATAGTCAGTCGTGAGTAACCAGACTTTTACTCGGTTTAGAAAAGAATGAAAATTTAAAGTTGTCCGGACAAATAAAGGCAGCTTATTGAAAATTGTAGGGGCTGTAACGGTGTAGAAATGTGAAAAATGGGTTTTGTAAGCGATAGGTACGATGGCAAGATTCATATTATTTATACGTAGACTGTAAAACTGGGAGTTTCTGCTAGGAATATTACCACTTTGCTTAAAGAATTCTCGCAGTACCTTAAAAACATAAAGATGTCTCATTGGTAAAATGCGCAGGTTTCTAAATAGAGGCCAGCTATGGGTAACACGATTTTTATTGCAGATAATACGAATCAAGTGTTTTTGAGCTATCAACAAAGGTCTAAAGGAGTTTGTATATGAGCCACCCCAGCTTGTGATGCCATATTGCAACTTGGAGTGAGCAAGACCATAATAAATTAACTTCAGAACTTTTTGGGAGCAATAATGTTTAATAAGATACATAATTCGCGTCACAGTCAATTTCGGTAGGCTGTTTACTTTTACCCAAAATACTATCAATTACTTTCCATTCTTCTCGTACATTACCCCTAGCTCGCTCGAAAGAATCAGAATAAAACTTATTACGGGTTTCCTCAATATTTCTATGAACGGTTTTGCACAGATTGCCATAATATTTTTTAAGTTTTATGTTTTGTGGGTGTTTTCTACATTTCACTGCAATTTTATTTTTATTTTTAACCTGTTGCAAAAGATTACACGTCATCCATGGCTTTAAGTATTTTGTATAGCCCGAGATGCGCCGTGAAAGAGTAGTACAATTTTTTGTATGCTTCTGTACAATTTCAAGAAAGAGATCGAAAGCAATTGATGGATTACTTTCTGAATAAACTGGCTCCCAGAGTTCATATTTTAAGCATTCCTTCAATAAATTATAATCCGTACAATATTTCTCTATTACAGATGGATTGCAGCATTTTAATGGATCGGAATATGAACACATACTGAGTGCAACCATACAATGATCTGTTAATTTTAAGTCATATACAACACCACTAAAAATATTTTTATTGCTTTTGTGAAGACGAATGAATATATGGTCGATGCAGGTCTTGGATACATCAGTCACACGGGTTGGCTCATTTATAAAACTCTTTAGACCATTTGACGCCACAAGAAATAAATAATTTTCTGTATCTCTATCAAATTCATTTAAAACATCAATATTGATGTCACCCAAAACAATTAAGTTTTTTTCCTTACAGACGCTAAGAGCATCACTTAATTCATCAATGAAAACACCTTTACCAAATTCGTGCAATCTATATACACACAACATTGTATAACTCTCATTCCTAAAAACAAAAGATAATTTCATTACATCAGCGCTACGAAAATTAAGCTGAGAACAATCGCTTGCAACCCCATTTTTCACATAAACTACTACACCACCAGCTTAGTATGTTTCATTACAATTGCCAAAAAGCGTATACCCGGGTATATTATACAATTTTAATTCATTCTCAAATATCCATATTTCACTCAAAACAATGACGGTAGGCGAATTCGCAAGCGACTCAATATGAGTTACCAGAACTAAAAAGTTTTTTCTCACACTACGAATATTTTGATGTAAACAGACTATATCATCGTAATTAACGGAATTGGCTCCCTCTCCACATCTGCTGTCATTTGGTGGAGGTCCGTAATTCTGTGAGAGAGTAAGCATACATCGTCTGCGTAGTCAAGATGTTTCAGTTGAGATGTAAGAGTCCATCGAATTCCTCCATTTCCCGTCGACAAAGCTGCATCAAGCACATCGCTAACCACCAATAGGAATAATATTGGTGAAAGGATACAGCCTTGTCTTACCCCACTTTGGAACTCAAATTCCTCAGACAACCTTCCCCTGTGCAGAACGTGACATTTGGAGCCTTCATATGTAGCTTTGATAATAGCAATTAGTTTATCGGGAATGCCTCTCCTGCGTAAGGCACGCCAAATAAACTCCCTGTGGACACTATCGAAAGCCTTCTCAAAATTGATGAACAGCAGGTGCAGTGGCGATCGATTTCAAAACACTGTTCGATGATAATGCGTAGGGTGTTGATGTGGTCGGCACAGGAGGATCCAGAGCGGAAACCTGCTTGTACGGCATCGAGTGTGTCTTCGAGATGTTGTTTGATTCGCTCAAGGGTGATTTTAGCTATTATCTTAGCTACAGCAGGCAGCACGCAGATAACCCTCCAGTTTACGCACTCCATTAGATTTCCTTTCTTAGGAAGCTTGACGATCATTCCCTTTTTCCACTCGTTAGGAAAGCTCTCAGCTTCCCAAGCTCTATCTATAAGAGGAAGCAGAAGCTCAGTCGATGTTGTGGGCGCTGCTCGTAAGAGCTCTGCTGGAATACCGTCAAGTCCTACCGCTTTGTTGGTTTTGAGTGCCTTGATCGCGGTAATGATCTCATCTTTACTGGGAGTCGTGGTGCGTATTCGGGAGCTTCTCACCTCGGGCATCTCAGTCTGATTTGGGAGCATATCGCTAGCGAATACACGGTTCAAAACCGTAGCAAAATGCTCTTTCCATCTCTTGAGCTGGTCCTCATCCGAAATGAGCAAGGAGCCCTCTAGGTTTTTCACTGGGTGTTGGCTGGAGCTGCAACCACCTGTCAGCTCATCGTGATTCTGTTGACGGTCCTGCTGTCGCACCTCCGTGCAGCTTCTTCTGCTTCTGTAGAAAGCGCGTTGATGTAGTTGCGCTTGTCACGTCGCACGCTACGCTGAACTTCTCTCATCTTCATGCGATATAGGGACTCTCCCAAATATCATAAGATGGTGATCACGTACTATCCCCACATCTGCCCCTCGCCTGTTTCGGACGTCCAGGAGACTACTTCTACAGCGGCGGCTGATAGCAAAATGGTCAATTTGGTTGGAGGTTGCTTGCCTGTCGTTGGAAACCCAGCTGACTTTGTGGCAGGTCTTGTGCTCAAACATGGTGCCACCTATCACAAGGCGGTTGGCATTGCAGAAATCCACAAACCTTTCGCCGTTGTCATTGCGGTTGCCTAGTCCATGCTTCCCGATTGCATGTTTGAGCCCTTCGTTGTTTCTGCCTACCTTGGCATTCAAATACACCATCACTATGACAATGTCTCCATTTGGTGTTTTGTTGAAGATGGCGTTTAAGAGATTGTAGAAGCTCTCCTTTTCGTCCTCAGACGAACTATTCGTTGGGGCGTAACACTGTATGATGGTGACGCGTCGTACTCTAGTCCGGAATCTGGCCGTCAAAATCCTATCACCATGAGTCTGCCAGGAAATTAGGCCCTTGCGTACTGTTGTTGTTAGCAGTAGTCCGACTTCATATTCCCGCGGACTTCCGGATGGTCTTCCAGAATAGAGTAGTACAGTGTTACGCGTTGGAAACTGGTAATCGCCCGCTTCTAACCATCTTACTTCACTCACCCCCAAAATGTCCAGTTTATATCGCATGAATTCGTTTTCCAATTGGAGGAGTCTGGCATTGTAAGGAGCTTCTCTTCCCGAGTCGAGGAGCGTCTTTACATTCCAGAAACATATCTTTGTCCGGGTACAATAGCCAAAAGTCGTCAACATGTGATCATTCCTTATCCGAGACATAGTGTCGGTTTCTGTAGCGGGCAATATTCGGTAACGCAGGTTGCTGGCCCAAGTTACCTAGCCTAGAATCAAGGCCCTAGACAACCCGCACTTACAATTTTGGCCTATACGTATAAGGGTGTATACGTATAGTTGCCCGGGGACCACCACTAGGAGGTAAAGTAAGCACTTCATCACGAACTTGATTGTTACGCTACTGGCCCAAGCCAAGTTTTGAGCAGTCAGTAGTTTCCCGATCAATCGCAATGCAGTTCCTCAAAAATTCTTCTATTTGCTTTAACTCAACACTCACACCTTCAAGGTTTTTACGGTAGCCTAATAACACTCGCCGCTTCCTCTTCCACATGGCAGCTAACTGACTTAGTTAGCTTAATCCAAAATGTTAATATCCAAATGTAAATACCATATATCGTACAAACTCGAACCCAATAGTACTAAATCAAGATATTTTCAAAAAGAAAATAAAAGACTAAAAGGCCGTTAAAAACTCATACCAAAATTGAATAAGCAAAATTTCTAATGAATTATACTCGTACTCCTGCTTTATTGTGCAGCCAATCCATTAAGCTTCCTCGGATACCGGTGGATGCCACTAAAGGGTCGTCCCGAATGCATCTCGTTAAACGTATGTATTTAACATAGAGACGAGCGAGGAATGGTCTACCAATACAATGTAGATGACAGGCAGTAAGTAAATAAAACGCAATAAGGGAATTTCAATAAAAGAGTGTTGATTTCATCACCGCCATTGTTTTTACGATGACCCCTAAAGGCGCAGGATTTCCAATGTGACAATTTCACTCTTATTGCTAGGAAAGCGACAAAAAAACGTTCACATTTTCTTTTTTAAATGCATGCATAGTGGAGGGATGTGAACAGGAAGCAATATCAATTCTCCCCCAACGAACTCCGCACATTTGCAGTACGGATTGGAAAAGTTCAACGGATGGAGAAAAAGTGGAACTGTGCTTACACATTTCCTTGCATTCTTTTGTCAGTGGGACAGCGACAATGTACGGACACAATAAGAATGGAGTTTTTGTGTAAAAAAACGTTCCCGGAGACACTTTTTTCCCATGGACTTTAACTTGTGAGAAGAATTGAATAGTGTTTGTGGGGGACATTAAACTAGTATTTTTTTTATAAAAGTTGGTATTACTTCCTCTGCGAAAGTAGTCTGATTCATTTCAAATTATTGCATTTTGATTTTTAAAAAAAGAATTTGCCAAAAAAAAAAAGATCCCCTTATACGGGTATCTGATTGTTAACTGGAGTTCAGTGGGGGATGTAAGGAATATTGGTTTTTGTGAATATATGGTATACCCGTAATAGATTTCCGTAAATGCTTACTAGTAAATGCTTGTCTATAACAAATAAAACAAGTTAGCATGGAATACCATACATGACTTCCATGTTCTGAGTTTTGTATTTTGGTAGAAATATTAACTAAAATTAATATAATTAGATTATGAGAGGTTTGCAAGAGGAGTATCCCAAATCGGTGTAGTTTTCCACGAGTCATTGTAAACGAACGTGCAATATTGTGACAATTTTTACAGGATTAACGATATCTTCAAAACCACTGATTTGATTGAGACTATACCGAAACCTAATCCAAGGGCTCAATAATAGAAATTACACGTTATTGTATAAAGCTGACGAAGGTAAAATCAGGGCTTGTATATGTACTACTAAAAAACAACATAAGGACATTTCTTTTGAATAATTTCAGAGACGGCGATTTAGTAGCAGTCTCCTGCGAAAGAGAGGGAAGAAAACCGCTGTGCCTGATATCCGCATACCTCCCGTACGAGCTGGCGGAGATTCACCTGTCAAGATGAACCAATTGGTCATGAAGGACAAATGGCTCTTCATCGTGGGCTGCGATGCTAATGCGTATCACTCGCAATGGGGACGCAGTGATACTAACACATGTGGTGACTGTCTTTTTGATTTTATTCTATCTACTAAACTCACCATATGCAACAAGGGAACTACGCCAACTTTCGTAGTAAGGAACAGACATGAAGTGCTTGACATAACTCTAGCTTTTTGTCCTGATCACTTAACGGTAGAGAGATGGAGGGTCTTAGAAGAGGCATCTTTTTCTGATCACAGTTGGATACGTTTTCGTATAGACTTCGAACTTAGGGCTAGTGAGAGCTACAGAAACCCTAACAGGGCAGACTGGAGCAGGTATACAGAGACAGTAAAGAAAAATCTTAAAGATGTGCCTATTTGCAACGGCGATCCTCAAAATATAGTTAGGGCAGTCGATAATATAGACAAAGTAATGAAGCTGGCCAATGTTGTTAGTTGGATTTTAAAAAACTTACTTACTTACTTAGATGGCGCTACAATCCGGGGTGAACCTGGGCCTCAACCAACAAACCTCGCCAGCCAGCACGGTTACGGGACAGATGCCTCCAGTTGCGAACGCCAAGTTGGTTGAGGTCCCCCTCCACTTGTTTGCGCTACCTACGGCGAGGTCGTCCTCTACTGCGTCGTCCATCCGGGGTGGATTCGAAGACTTTCTTAACTGGAACGTTGGGCTCCATCGGCCCTACATGATCCAGCCATCTCAGCCAGTCGCTGTATGAACTCTTCTGGCTTAGTCGATGTCCTTATATAGGCCGTATAGTTCGACATTGTACCTTCTCCTCCACTCACCGTCTATGCAGACGGGACCAAAGATCGCTCGAAGAACTTTTCTCTCGAAATAACCAAGGGCATCCTCATCCGGTTTTGTCAAAGCCCATGCCTCTGCGCCTTACAGCAGGACTGGGATGATAAAGAGTTACCTACGTATTGTAGTTCGAGATGGGGCTTTGCTACTCAATTGTCGTTTGAGCCCATAGAAACAACGATTGGCAAGAGTAATTCTTCTTGTGATCTCCCTACTGATGTCATTTGCGGAGTTCACCATAGAGCCTAGGTAGACAAAATCCTTTACTACCTCAAAATTATATCTGTCTGTTGCGGCGTTCTGTTCAAGACGCCGATGTTGGGTGTCCTTTTTTGTAGGCAGCATATATTTTGTTTTGCTTTCCTTGACTGCTTGACCCATCTTTGCTGCCTCGATCTCAATACTCGTAAATGCCCCATTGACGTCCCGCTGAGTTCTTCCGATTATGTCAATGCCATCGGCATAAGCCAGTAGTTGTACAGACTTGTAAAAGATTTTACCTCCGGTGTTGGCTTGTGAGTTTCGTACAATTCTCTCAAGTACTATGTTAGAGGGATCGAATGATAGCGTGTCACCTTGTCTAAGACCTTTCCTGACATCGAACGGTTCGGTGATGTTCTTACCGACTTTGATGGTGAGTTCTCCATCGTCATTCTGCACAAACGGACGAGCTTGGCAGGTATGTCGAGACTAGACATGGCTCTGTATAACTCGTATAAGGTCAGAAATAGGCTTAGGGAAGTTTGTTAACACTGTTTAAGGTCAGGTCACGTACCAATGGCATGAAGAGAAGTCCGGGTTATAAAACAGGTAAACCAAGTCACACTTGAGCGAAAGACTATAGACCCGTAAGTCCCTCATCATTTCTCCTCAAGACACTTGAAAGGCTTCTTGATATTCATATCAGAAGTAAGTGTTGCAACGCCATTCTATGCAAATCTCAACATGCATACTTATGTTAAAGGGAAAATCTGTGGAAATAATCTTACATGACGTAGTAAGGAAAATAGAAACAAGCCTTAGTCCTAAGGAATTTGCAATAGCAGCCTTCCTAGATATTGAAGGCGTAGAAGGGAGGGCCATCAAACAGCCCCTAGAAACTATGAATGTCATAGCATAACCAATTGGCTCTGCAATATGCCCGGCACGAGAAGCATTAACTGCACTATCGGAAATAGTCCAATAAAGAAATTCGTTATCAGAAGGACTCCCCATGGAGGCGTTATATCACCCATCCTCCCGGTTTTAGTCATCGACGGGATACTTAGAGAACTAAGCAACATAGGCGTAAGCGTCACCGCTTACTCATGTGACTTGGTTATTTTAGTCCCGGTCAAATTCCTGGACACATTAAATGAAATGATGGAATCAGCTCTTAACAGTCTCGGAAAATGGGGTAAAGGGTGTAGACTGCACGTCAACCCGGATAAAACAGAATTGGTACACTTCGGCAGGAAATACTAGATACCACCCTTCAAACTGCCTAAGCTGGCAGGGGCGGAGCTTTCCCTTTTTGATCACGCTCGATATCTTGGTATAATGCTGGACAGGAAACTAAACTGGAAACTAAACTAGGAACTTAATATACAGGAAAGAATTCGCAAAGCTTATAATGCTCTCTTCATCTGTAAAAGGACGACGGGGAAAAAGTGGGGCCTGAAAGCCTGCAATGATGCACTGGTTATAAATTACGATAGTCAGACCCATTCTCACGTATGGGGCACTTGTGAGGTGGAAGGCAACGAATTTGAAAAACATAAGGGATGTGTTGGCCATGGTAAAAAGAACAGCCGGCATTGCCATCATAGGTGCTTTACGCACAACGCCTACGGCTGCACTTGAGATCTTTCTTTCATCAGACTTCGTCACACCATACGAAGTAATGTATCCTGTTAGAGAGGATTGACAAAGTAAGACACTCTCTATCCACAACGAGATGGCAATATACACAGATAGTTCTAAGACCAATCAGGGCATGGGGTCAGGTATATACTCGAGAGACATTAACCTACAGGTGGCCCTGAGACTTCCATGCAATGTGTTCCAAGCAGAGGTACTAGCTGTACTTAAAGCTGTGGAATTACTTACTTGAGATGGGATCAATATCCAACAAGAATATCGCCATCTTCATTGAGAGTCAGGCTGCGTTAAAAGCGCTAGAGTCTTGTATCACTATATCTGAGATCGTCAGAAATTGCTGCATTGTGCATTAAGGCATTAAATACGCAGAACCGTGTCAGATTATGTCGGGTAACTGGACACTGCGATATAGAAGGCAATAAAAACGCCGACGACCTGGCCAAAAGAAGAGTAGAGCTTACGCATAGGGATATGATCAGTAACATTAAACCACCAATGTGTGTGGCTAGGGGAATTATTCGGGATAGAAACATCAACATGGCTGGATTTATCAAATACGGATGTTTGTAGGTACTGCAATGACCTACATGTCTCGGAAGATACAACACATATACTTTGTGATTACCAAGGCATTGCCAGAACAAGGCTAAGGTACCTGGAAGATACTTCTTTGATAACCTAGAAGAGCTAAGGTCCCGGAACCACAATAAGGACATCTTCAGATTCTGTAAGAAAATGAAGTGTATGAGGGAATTTGTTTACGTCTTTTTGTCGTGAAGATTTCCTATGGACGCGATGGATCAACCTTGGTGCCTAGTGTCTTAACTTACATATGCGTAAATGGTCGTATTTGTATAAGTTAGACTACCTGTTTTGGTGGGCAAAATCGCATCATCACCTCCTCGCGGTGCCCGCTGGAGAGCTATCTGATAGTGAATTAACTATGAGCGTATGGGGAGTCTGACGATATATGTGCAGCTGAATACTCAGACCTGCGTAAGCACATCTGGGTGAACTTCAGCGCACATATGTCTGACCGGACGAGGCATCTCTTGTTGACCTGATTGGCTGAAATATGCGACTCAGAAGTCTAGCAAGAGCTCCTCAGCGTCTATAGACCAGCGGATACCTTACCGGAGCTACTTCAACATAATTTGGAGCTGAGGTCTGTAAGGATTTTCAAAACTACGTCAGGGTATTGAAAAAAAGATGGTGGCGGATGAACACTTAATGGGCCAACGGCAGCGCTCATATCCCCGAAGTGGGTTACTGACATCGGTGTATCCGGCCTCTTGTCCTAGGGGTACAAAAAAAAGGATCTGGCCGTCCAGGTTGGGGGTTGTGCCGTCGGGTTAACTTCCCTACCACGTAAAAAACCTTTGGTTACGAAGCAACCAACAGCCTCGGATACGGATAATCTTACTGTTGACGACCCATGCAAACGTAAAAAGGACAACGATCTTCGTGTCTGCACATGGAATGTTAGGTCCCTCTACAAACCACGTGCAGCCGAACAACTTGCGGAGGCCCTAGAGTGTTTCAAAGCAGACATTACCGCCATCCAAGAAGTGAGAAGGGATGGGCCGGGCAAAAGGAGTATGAAAAACTGCGACATCTACTACGGCGATTGCTACAGACAACAAGGACAGCGTCTATTCGGGTTCGGATTTGTCATTGGAGGCAGACTTAGGCAAGAAGTCTTGAGTTTCCGGCATGTGAACGAACGCCTTATGACTATCTGTATCAAGGCTAAATTTGTCAACATTAGCCTAATATGCGTTCACGCCCCTTATGAGGAGAAGGACGATGCGACAAAGGACGACTTCTACCAGCTCTTGGACAAGACGACTAGGAAGAGAGGACGTCTTTAGTAGCGTGATCGGAAAGCACAGCCTGCATGACATCACATCCGACAACGGACTAATCGACTTTGCAGTGGGGCGAAACTTTGTCGTAGCTAGTACGCGGTTCCCACGTCTCGGCATTCACAAAGGAACATGGCTCTCCTTTGATCGAAAAACTGTCAACCAAATCGATCACATTGCGATCGACGCAAGGCACTCTTCCAGTTTTCTGGGTGTCCGGACTTTCGGAGGAGCCAACGTGGACTCGGATCACTACCTAGTTGTAGCCAAGGTACGGATGCGGATATCCACAACGGACCGAAATCAACGAAATGCTTGCTTGCTTATGTCCTTTAACCCCTCGGGGGGCATAGGGTTCGGAGTTCTGCAACGCGTTTGAGCTGCCTCCAACTCATTCCTAAAGAGCTCGATTCCTCCTCAACTGTTCTGCGCCACGTTTGCCTAGGGCGTCCCGCTATTCTGCCTGCCTGGGTGAGCGGATTCCACTGCATAGCGTATTTCGTAATGGAGATGTCTTCGCGCCGTAGGGTGTGTCCAATCCATTGCCACTTTCTTCTTCGTATAGTAATGCTTATAGATTCTTGGCCCATTCTCAGGTAAAGTTGTTCGTTGGAGATGCGGTTCGGCCAAAAAATCCTCAAGATGATTCTTAAGCATTTGTTTACGAAGACTTGCAGCTTGCGTGTGTTAATGGTGTCCACCTTCCAGGTACTGCACCCATAAAGCAGCACTGATTCTACGTTGGAGCGGAACAGTCGTAGCTTGGTTCATAAGCTAATAACATTGCTTCTCCAGATTTTGGACAGCATTCCGAACGCAGCTTTAGCCTTCCCGATTCTGCTGCACACATCCAGTTCGGTGCCACCGCGATTAGCCGAGACGACACTTCCTAAATATAGAAAGTTATTAACTTTCTCGACTTCCTGTCCGGCAATGTTAAGTTGAGCGCGGGTATTGGAAGTACTCAGGGCTTTTGTTTTGGCTGTGTTTATTTTTAGCCCCACTTTGTTTGCCTCAGCTTCTAGATTTTGGGCCATCAAATGAAGATCCATTATCCGATGTGAAAGTAGACGAACATCGTCAGCGTAATCTAGGTGTTTAAGGTAAGATGTCATAGTCCAACGAATTCCAGAATTAGCTTCCGTCAATGCTGCACGGAGTACATCGCTGATAACCACCAAGAACAATAGTGGGGACAGTATGCACCCTTGACATACTCCACTTTGGACTTCAAAGTCCTCCGACACCTTACCATTGTGCACGACGTGACACTTGCCGCCCTCATATGTAGCCTTGATAATAGCTATAAGCTTTTCTGGAATGCCTCTCCAGCGCAAGGCCAGCCAGATAGCATCTCGATTCAAGCTGTCGAAAGCCTTCTCGAAGTCGATAAACAGTAAATGTAGCGGAGACCTATACTCAACGCATTGTTCGATTATGATCCGTAAGGTGTTTATGTGGTCGTTGCAGGAGGATCCAGCGCGAAAGCCTTCCTGTTCGACATCGAGAGTTGAATCTAAATGTTCTTTAATTCGTTCTAGAATTATTTTAGCTATTATTTTGGCTACAGCTGGAAGAACACATATACCTCTCCAGTTACCGCAATCCATCAAGTTACCCTTCTTTGGAAGCTTAATGATCATCCCCCTTTTCCACTCCTGTGGAAATTGTTCACTATCCCAAGCTCTCCGTATTAGCGGATGCAGCAAATCTGCCGATGTATCTGGCGCCGCTTGAAATAGCTCGGCAGGGATGCCATCAATACCCACCGCTTTGTTTTTCTTGAGGGACTTGATTGCTGTTATTATTTCAGCTTTACTGGGATGTACGGTGCGAATTCGGGAATTTGTTGCTTCGAACTGCTCATTCGAATTCAAGATCATACCGCCGTCGTCTAAGTGATTTAGCACTGCAGCAAAATGTTCTCTCCATCTAGTGAGCTGATCCTCATCCGAAATCAGAAGGTCACCGTCTAGACTCTTCACTGGATGTTGTTTGGAGTTTCGACCACCAATGAGCTCCTTAGTGATGTTGTAAACAGTCCTACTGTCGCACCTACTCGCTGCTTCTTCAGCCCTTGAGGCCAGTGAGTTGACATGTTGACGCTTGTCACGTCTCACACTACGCTGCACTTCTTTCTTCTTCGCACGGTATTGGGCTTCAAGCTCGGTTCTCTCTACTGCTGGGGCCGCTGCAATCCGAGCCTTGATTGCTGTACGCTCATCGATCCGTCTCCAGGTGTCTGTAGAAAGCCATGTGCGGTGGTGTTTCTGCTTTTTACCGACATAAGTGCGTGCCCCAGTCGCAAAAGCATTTTTCACAGCACTCCAGTGGTCATCCATGTTCTCTATGCTGCTGATTGCTTCTGCTTCTAAGGCAAGATGGTCCCTGAACTGTTGGCGCACTTGGGGAACCTTGAGCCTGTCGATATTAAACCTGGTGATGTTAAGCAGGTTTGAGCGGTTTCTGTTGACGGATGCAGTACGAAGGCGTAAATGAGCTACCATAAGATGGTGATCTCGTTCTTGTCCGACGTCAGCTCCACGTCTGTTTCGGACGTCCAGGAGACAATTTCTAAAGCGGCGACTGATCGCAATGTGGTCGATCTGGTTGGATGTTCGTTGCCTATCAGTAGAGACCCAACTGATCTTATGGCAGGTGTTATGCTTAAACAGCGTACCTCCGATGACTAGGCGGTTGGTATTGCAGAAGTCCACAAACCGCTCACCATTGTCATTACGGTCTCCCACGCCGTGAACTCCCATCACGTGCTTAAGCATGGTGTTGTCGCTACCCACCTTGGCATTGAGATCTCCCATTACCATTACGATGTCCCCATTAGGCGTTTGGTTGTAGGCGGCACCTAAGTGGCTATAAAAATTATCCTTTTCATCCTCAGTCGCGTCTAGAGTCGGAGTATGATGGTAATTTTTCTAACTCTACTCTGGAACCTAGCCGTCAATATCCGGTCACTATGGGGTTTCCAGGATATGAGGCTACTACGTGCTGCTGGAGTTAGCATGAGTCCTACGCCAGAACTCCGTGCACTTCCAGCTGGTTTACCAGAGTAGAGCATGACAGTGCTTTTTGTTGGGGAGATCTCGCTCAGCCCTAAGATGTCGATTTTATACCGTGCGAATTCGCGCTCCAATTGGAGGAATCTGGCGTTATAAGGCCCTTCCTTGAGTGAGTCCAGGAGGGTCTTAACATTCCAGAATCCGATCGTTGTCCGTGTCCGATAGCCAAAGGTCGTCAACAAATGATCAGTCCGTATCCGAGGCGTATGTTTCCGTTTCGGAGCAATAGTTTGTTTTACGGTTGCGGCTCGCTGGGCCACAGACCAACCGACACTTATCCTGTTTTTTGGCGCAGGAAGCTCGCCATTCGTCCTCTCCCGTTAGCAATTTCCGAAGAAATTCCCAGATGGCACCACGAGGAGGTGGGAGTAGGGCTTACTAACAGAGCTGCTAGGTTTTCGGCTGCAGTGGCTCCTACTCTTTACTTAGCGGACCAGCACCTATCGGGAGATGCTGCCCCTACGAGGCCTTTGTTAGTCGTTTGCCATCCTAATCAACGAAATGCTGTGAGGAAATTTGACGTCGAAAAGCTACAAAAAGAACACGCCAGGGTTTCAAAGCCAGAACAGAAGCCTGCAGGGACGAAAATGGCAGCATAGTAGTAGAATCGCAGTCGGTGCTGAGAATATGGAAGGAACACTTCTGCAGACTGTTATAGGGCGATGATGATCAATATTCCGCTGTCAGGCAGAATGAGCCATTCAACAGTGACGATGGCAGTCAAGATTCCCGTCAACCCGATCAGAATGAAGTGAGGATAGCGATATCTAAACTCAAATCCAACAAAGCTGCTGGAGCCGACGGCCTTGCCGCTGAACTTTTCAAGGCAGGAGGAGATGAGTTGGTAAGGAGCATGCACCAGCTCATCTGTAAAATCTGGTCGGACGACAGTATGACCGATGAATGGAACCTCACCATCGTTTGCCCGATCCTGAAGAAAGGAGGCCCTCTGAACTGCGCCAACTACAGAGGTATAAGTCTCCTAAATATCGCATATAAGATCCTGTCTGCCGTACTATGTGAACGCCTAAAACCGATCGTCAACAACCTGATAGGTCCTTATCAGTGCGGTTTCAGGCCTGGAAAGTCCACCATTGACGAAATATTCACACTACGGCAGATCTTGAAAAACACCCATGAATATAAAATCGATACGCACCACCTTTTCATCATTGCCTATGATAACGTGTATAGAGACGAGTTATACAGAGCCATGTCTAGTCTTGGCATCCCTGCCAAGCTCGTCCGTTTGTGCAGAATGACGATGGAGAACTCACCATCAAAGTCGGTAAGAACATCACCGAACCGTTCGATGTTAGGAAAGGTCTTAGACAAGGCGACGCGCTATCGTGCGATCTCTTTAATATAGTTCTTGAGAGAATTGTACGAAACTCACAAGTCAACCCCGGAGGTACAACCTTTTACAAGTCTGTACAACTACTCGCTTATGCCGATGACATTGACATAATCGAAAGAACTCAGCGGGCCGTCAATGGGGCATTTACGAGTATTAAGAACGAGGCAGCAAAGATGGGTCTAGCGGTCAATGAAAGCAAAACAAAATATATGCTGTCTACAAAAAAGGACACCCAACATCGGCGTCTTGAACAGAACGCCACAATAGACAGATATAATTTTGAGGTAGTAAAGGATTTTGTCTACATAGGCTCTATGGTGAATTCCGCAAATGACATCAGTAGGGAGATCACACGAAGAATTACTCTTGCCAATCGTTGTTTCTATGGGCTAAAACGGCAATTGATTAGCAAAGCCCTATCTCGAACTACTAAGGTAACTCTTTATAAGACATTAATCATCCCAGTCCTGCTGTAAGGCGCAGAGGCATGGGCTTTGACAAAACCGGATGAGGATGCCCTTGGTTATTTCGAGAGAAAAGTTCTTCGAGCGATCTTTGGTCCGGTCTGCATAGACGGTAAGTGGAGGAGAAGGTACAATGTCGAACTATACGGCCTATATAAGGACATCGACTTAGCCAGAAGAGTTCACATATAGCGACTAAGATGGGTGGGTCATGTAGAGCGGATGGAGCCCAACGTTCCCGCTAAAAAAGTCTTCGAATCCACCCCGGACGGACGGCGCAGTAGAGGACGACCAGTGGAGGGGGACCTCAACCAACTTGGCGTGCGCAACTAGAGGCAGCTGGCTCGTAACCGTGCTGGCTGGAGAGGTTTGTTGGTTGAGGCCCAGGTCCACCCCGGACTGTAGCGCCATCTAAGTAAGTAAGTAAGTAAGTAGACTACCTGTTTCTAAGTTTCTGGTTTATTATTTGTATACATTAAACATTTGTGATCTGTCAAAGTGGTCTAGCTTCTGAATACCTCCGTGAATAAAATTGAGAAAAAACAAAAAAGTATTTGGAAAATCTTGTTTTAAGTGTGCACTAAAAGTTCAAGCAACGGCCTCAAAATAAAATCTGAGTAAGTTCTAGTAGATAAGACATACTACGTCCGAGTTCGCAACTCCCAACAACATCTACTCTAACTCATGAACAGAAGAGGACTTCAGGAGACTTCTCCAGACAATGTCAATGGTGAGAAACGGCGTACTAGCAAAAGTTCGTGCGGCTTGGAAATGGATTGCATTACAAGCATCAGCATCGAAAAGTTTAAGCAGATTCTCAGTGAAAAGAATGCAGAACTTGCCAAGGGCCTTGTATCAAAATCGGACTTCCAGCTACTTTGTACAGAACTAATGATTTTGAAAGAGAATCACGAAAAAATCTCTGCAAAAGTAGTCCAATTAGAGAACCGTAACAGATTGCTGGAAGCTCAAATAGACAAGCTTATGCAGATAAGCACCGAAGCCAATCTAGTGGTGCACCTGCCGTTAGAGACCAATAAGGACCCGGTTGAGAGTGCAAAGTCCATATGCACTGGACTGTTGGACTTGGGCGATGACACCAACAACATCGAGGCCGCATATAGAGTGGGTAATCGCGTTATGAGTAAAGCCACAATCATCGTCAAAATGAATTCCCGAGACAGCGCTATAAAAGTTCTACGCAATGCAAAAAAACTTAAAGGTACACGAATCAGTATTCGGAAAGACTTGCCGCACAATAAACGAAAAAGAAGGGCCAAGTTGGCTGCGGTTATGAAAGTTCTGCGAGAGTTGCGACCGACCATGAAAACTGCTTAAGGGATGACAAATTATATGAGGAAGAAAATATATTTACTTGGGATATCTCCGACGGGCTGAGATGTGGCAACGAGAAAGGCGTGGATGTAATCCAATGAATATTTGGAGAGATCCCCGTATCTTTAAGAAAAACATTAGATGATTTACAAAAACACAACAATGATTTGTCAATGTCATCACGAACAACAAAAAGTGCATCTACGTCGAAAACAACCGCTGTACACAATTTGCATGGGCCCTTGAGGGGGAGCTCACACGGCGACTAATTGAGGCATACCCGTCTACCAGAACATTGCAAATTTATCATCGTTGAAAATTTTAAGTTTTAATGTAGCAGGATTAAAAAACAAGCAATTATTTGCGGAGTTTTTTAATTATACAAAGGAATTTGATATTTTTGTATTGTTCGAAACCCATATAACAGATTACGAAGTTACTTATTATAAGAGTCTCTTTATAAACTATGAATTAAAATGTATACCAGCTGTAAAAATAAATTTATATTGAAGAGGGAGTGGAGGTGAACTATTTGGATACCGCAAGCAGCTGCAAGGAGTAGCGATTGAATTTAAAAACGACAATACCATCCTACATATAGAGCCCGTGTATCTAAACGGTAGTCATTGGGAGCGTGATTTTGATAACCTAAGAGACCTGCTAAATTCTTTAGAATCAACAAGCATAATATTAATCGGTGACTTTAACGGAAGAATAGGTTTATCGCAAAATAATTTTGCTAGTGGTTTTGATTCATCATATTTAAATGTAAGCCGCAACTCAAAGGATGAAATCAGCGATACTAAGGGTGCCAGGATCCTCGAACTTGCAGACGCTTTCGACTGCCGAATTTTAAATGGAAGCTGTAAAGGTGATCCACATGGGGAATTAACATTTCTTCGCGGAAGAACTTGTTCAGTCATTGACTACTGTTTCCTTTCCGGATCTTGGATTTCTTCACTCAGCGAGTTTAGAGTAGCGATGAAAACATTCTCCGATCACACGCACCTGGAGGTTACGTTTAAAATGTCTGCTGCGCCAAATGTTACAAACATACCGCAGTTAGGACTATTGCCCAAGATAGCATGGAGAGATGGATTTCGAGAATTGTACAAACAGAATCTTACCACAGAACTTGTAAGTTTTCACGAATCAAATACTTCCTTTAGTATAGAAGCGTTAACGGAGATAATTAGGAGAGCTGCCCCGCAAAATGCTCTAACGAGATGAAATGGCAGATTACATAAACAAAAATGGTTTGACAATGAATGCATTAGGGCTAGGGATGCATCCTTTGCATTCCTAAGATTACTACGCACCAGCAATTCCACTTCATTTAAAGCCCTTTACGCGATGTTTTGAGATCCTTTAACCCCTCGGGGGGCATAGTGCGTCAACCACGCCTGCGCGCCATCGTGTTCGAAGTTCTGCAACGCGTTTGAGCTGCCTCCAACTCATTCCTAAAGAGCTCGATTCCTCCTCAACTGTTCTGCGCCACGTTTGCCTAGGGCGTCCCGCTATTCTGCCTACCTGGGTGAGCGGATTCCACTGCATGGCGTATTTCGCAATGGAGATGTCTTCGCGCCGTAGGGTGTGTCCAATCCATTGCCACTTTCTTCTTCGTATAGTAATGCTTATAGATTCTAGGCCCGTTCTCAGATAAAGTTGTTCGTTAGAGATGCGGTTCGGCCAAAAAATCCTCAAGATGATTCTTAAGCATTTGTTTACGAAGACTTGCAGCTTTCGTGTGTTAACCAAGTACTGCACCCATAAAGCAGCACTGATTCTACGTTGGAGCGGAACAGTCGCAGCTTGCTTCTTAAGCTGATAACATTGCTTCTCCAGATTTTAGATAGCATTCCGAACGCAGCCTTAACCGTCCCGATTCTGCTGCACACATCCAGTTCGGTGCCACCGCAATTAGCCGAGACCACACTTCCTTAGTAAAGAAAGTTATTCTCGACTTCCTGTCCGGCAATGTAAAATTGAGCGCGGTTGTTGGAAGAAGTGCTCAGGGCTTTTGTTTTGGCAGTGTTTATTTTTAGCCCCACATTGTTTGCCTCAGCTTCTAAATTTTGGGCCATCAGATGAAGATCCATTATCCGATGTGAAAATAGACAAACATCGTCAGCGTAATCTAGGTGTTTAAGGTAAGATGTCATAGTCCAACGAGTTCCATAGTTGCCTTCCGTCAATGCTGCACGGAGTACATCGCTGATAACCACCAAAAACAATAGTGGTGACAGTATGCACCCTTGACGTACTCCACTTTGGACTTCAAAATCCTCCGACACCTTACCATTGTGCACGACGTGACACTTACCGCCCTCGTATGTAGCCTTGATAATAGCTATAAGCTTTTCGGGGGTGCCTCTCCTGCGCAAGGCCAACCAGATAGCATCTCGATTCAATCTGTCGAAAGCTTTCTCGAAGTCGATAAACAGTAAATGTAGCGGAGACCTATACTCAACGCATTGCTCGATAATGATCCGCAAGATGTTTATGTGGTCGATGCAGGAGGATCCAGCGCGAAAACCTGCCTGTTCGACATCGAGAGTTGAATCTAAATGTTCTTTAATTCGTTCTAGAATTATTTTAGCTATTTTTTAGCCACGGCTGGAAGAACGCATATACCTCTCCAGTTACCGCACTCCATCAAGTTTCCCTTCTTTGGAAGTTTAATGATCATCCCCCTTTTCCACTCCTGTGGAAATTGTTCGCTATCCCAAGCTCTCCATATTAGGGGATGCAGCGAATCTGCCGATGTATTTGGCGCCGCTTGAAATAGCTCGGCAGCCATGCCATCAATACCCACCGCTTTGTTTTTCTTGAGGGACTTGATTGCTGTTATTATCTCGGTTTTACTGGGATGTGCGGTACGAATTCGGGAATTTGTTGCTTCGAACTGCTCATTCGAATTCGAGATCATACCGCCATCGTCTATGTGATTTAGCACTGTAGCAAAATGTTCTCTCCATCTAGTGAGCTGATCCTCATCCGAAATCAGAAGGTTATCGTCTAGACTCTTCACTGGATGTTGTTTGGAGTTTCGATCACCGATGAGCTCCTTAGTGATGTTGTAAACAGTCCTACTGTCGCACCTACTCGCTGCTTCTTCAGCCCTTGAGGCCAGTGAGTTGACATATTGACGTTTGTCACGTCTCACACTACGCCGCACTTCTTTCTTCTTCACACGGTATTGGGTTTCAAGCTCGGTTCTCTCTACTGCTGAGGCCGCTGCAATCCAAGCCTTGATTGCTGTACGCTCATCGATCCGTCTCCAGGTGTCTGCAAAAAGCCATGTGCGGTGGTGTTTCTGCTTTTTACCGACATAAGTGCGTGCCCCAGTCGCAAAAGCATTTTTCACAGCACTCCAGTGGTCATCCATGTTCTCTATGCTGCTGATTGCTTCTGCTTCTAAGGCAAGATGTTCCCTGAACTGTTGGCGCACTTGGGGAACCTTGAGCCTGTCGATATTAAACCTGGTGATGTTAAGTAGGTTTGAGCGGTTGCTGTTGACGGATGCAGTACGAGGGCGTAAATGAGCTACCATAAGATGGTGATCTCGTTCTAGTCCGACGTCAGCTCCACGTCTGTTTCGGACGTCAAGGAGACAATTTCTAAAGCGGCGACTGATCGCAATGTGGTCGATCTGGTTGGATGTTCGTTGCCTATCAGTAGAGACCCAACTGATCTTATGGCAGGTGTTATGCTTAAACAGCGTACCTCCGATAACTAGGCGGTTGGTATTGCAGAAGTCCACAAACCGCTCACCGTTATCATAACGGTCTCCCACGCCGTGAACTCCCATCACGTGCTTAAGCATGGTGTTGTCGCTACCCACATTGGCATTGAAATCTCCCATCACCATTACGATGTCCCCATTAGGCGTTTGGTTGTAGACGGCGCCTAGGTTACTATAAAAATCATCCTTTTCATCCTCAGTCGCGTCTAGAGTCGGAGCATAACACTGTATGATGGTAATTTTTCTAACTCTACTCTGGAACCTAGCCGTCAATATCCGGTCACTATGGGGTTTCCAGAATATGAGGCTACTACGTGCTGCTGGAGTTAGCATGAGTCCTACTCCGGAACTCCGTGCACTTCCAGCTGGTTTACCAGAGTAGAGCATGATAGTGCTTTTTGTTGGGGAGATGAATTCCCCAGCATCGAACCATCTTATCTCGCTCAGCCCTAAGATGTCGATTTTATACCGTGCGAATTCGCGTTCTAATTGGAGGAATCTGGCGTTATAAGGCCCTTCCTTGAATGAATCCAGGAGGGTCTTAACGTTCCAGAATCCGATCGTTGTCCGTGTCCGATAGCCAAAGGTCGTCATCAAATTATCCGTCCGTATCCGAGGCGTTGGCTTCCGTTTCGGAGCAAGATTTGTTTTTACGGTTGCGGCTCGCTGGGCCACAGACCAACCTACACTTATTCTGTTTTTTTTTTGGCGCAGGAAGCTCGCCATTCGACCTCTCCCGTTAGCAATTTCCGAAGAAATCTCCAGATGGCACCACGAGGAGGTGGGAGTAGGGCTTACTAACAGAGCTGCTAGGTTTTCGGCTGCAGTGGCTCTTTCTCGTTACTTAGCGGACCAACACCTATCGGGAGATACTGCCCCTACGAGGCCTTTGTTAGTCGTTTGCGAACAAATATTTTAAAAATCGCGATGGCGAACAAATATTTTAAAAATCTTTGCTTTTCAAAAAAGCAAGAGTATGATCAACGAAACATAGATCTACTAAATGGAGCAAGATCCTCAGCAGAGTTCTGGAAGGCTGTGACGATCGTCAATGGAAAGATGAATACTATCATCCTGAGATTGCAAGCAGATAAGCTGAAAGATCACTTCAAGATCTCCTTCTCAATGGAACACAAACCTCGCCATCATTCCATTGTGCAGCCCCTCTGATTGTTGATGAATTTTTAGATGCACCGATCACGGAAGATGAAGTCCTAATTGCTATTAAGAATGCTAAAAGGAACAAAGCCCCAGGAAAAGACCATATTTCTTTCGAATTCTACAAGAATTGTACGTCAGAATTTCTAGCAACACTTACTTCGGAATTCGACCAAATATTTAAAACAGCGAATGTACCAGGAAGCTTTCGAAAATCGATAATATACCCGCTACACAAGAAAGGAGACTACGAGCACCCAGCTAATTATCGGGGTATATCATTTTTAAACACGTCGGCTAAGTTGTTTGCTGCAGTGCTTTTCAACAGGCTCACTTTGTGGGTCGAAAATAATGACATTTTGCATGAATACCAGGCAGGTTTTAGGCGAAATTATTCAACCATCGATCAAGTATTCTCACTCATAAATATCGCAGAGGATTAATCACAAAAGAAGAATCACAAAATCACTTTCGAGCCGCCTTTGATACTATAGCCCGCGATGCGCTTTTTTATAAGCTTTATAAGATTGGATTTTTAACAAGGGTAGTTAACGTTTTGAGGGCTATGTATGACAATAACGTGGCCTACGTCTGGGATGGGATCCACTTATCAGAGGAGTTTCAAACTTCAATGGACGTTAAGCAAGGATGTGTCCTAAGTACATTGCTGCTCGTTCTATATATTAACGACATAACAGAAGCTGTAAGAGGTGGAATAGATATAAAACGAACAAAGATCATTGCTCTGTTATTTGCTGATGATATTGTCTTCTGCGCAGATACAGTGGACGGCATGCAGCTCATGATAAATAGACTAGCAAGTTATTGTAACACCTGGAACTTGTCTGTTAACTTAACAAAGTCGAAGATGATGATATTTAAAAGCGGAGGTGGCAGGAACTCGCGAGGAGAAAAGTGGTCATATCAAGGTGAGCAAATAGAAGTTGTCCGCGAATATAAGTACCTAGGTGTGTTGATTGCATCCAACCTAAGCATGAGTAAGCATTTAAAATCCAAATTGGCGGAAGCTAAACGAGCAATTGGTTCTGTTTGGGGAAGTTGCATCAACAACCAAAACGTTACGCACACTGCGAAGCAAAAAGTATTCCGTGCAACTGCAACCGCCATTCTCCTTTACGGAGCACAAGTATTGGAATACTGTTCGTTTGAAGCTATTGAAAAGTTCCTTCGCTACTTCATAAGGAGGATATTTAAGCTGCCGAGCAATTCACCCAACTACATGCTCCATCTTGAGACCGGTATAGCACCTCTGTTCTTGGATACACTCAAGCTCCACTTGGACTACCTGGTAAGAGTTATGACAATGAAGGAGGAAAGAGTGCCGAAAATTGTGCTAATTCAGATGCTAACGACTAGGGGAAAGACTATTCAAGAATGGGAAAGGCTAGCAACGGATTGCGGATTGGATTTATTGATTGCCCCCAATGAGCAGCCACCATCAATGAAACAAAAGTTCAACATTCTGTTGGAGAAAACCGACCAAAGAATGTATGACAATTATGTCAGAGAAGCTAAGTCATCACAATATAGAGCATATTACAGCAGGCTAAATCACTTTCTGTGCCACAGAACATATTCCTTAGCAGACAAAAAGTCAGAAATGGTGAGCATCATCTTTAAAATAAGAGGAGAACTCCTACCCCTTAACTACGTACCCCATCGCCCCGAACTTCCCTTACTGTGTAACCTATGCAATCGCAAAGAGCGAGAAGATGTCTATCACTTCCTTGCAGTATGTCCCATTCTAAACGAATTTCGTATTAACTTTTTTGGAACACATTTACTTGAGTTGGAAGAAGCGATGAGCATACTAAACAGAGACAGAGGTTGGGATTTACTACATAGGTATACCGTAAATACTCTACGTTATCGAACCTGTATTCTTGAAGAAAACTTTTAAAATGCCAGCTATCATCGCAAATATTTTTTTTTAACTAATTTGAAATAGTAGAAAAGACAAAATATTCATATGTGCTTTTATCTTATTTTATTCATTTATTTATTTCTTAATGTCAGTCTGGTAGACGGCCTTCAGCCAAACCAAATAGACTTGCTAACCTAAATACCAAAAATTTGTATTAAATATTTTCTCTATGAAAAATAAATAGTCTAACTAACTAACTAACATTTAACATTCCGTCCTTTCGTTTTCTCAGCTTCCAGTGTTCGTATAATCCTCATTGCTCGCTGCGGCTCGTTCATCCGAACGTCATCCATGCTTAGTTCGTCGTCAGCATGAATATTATAAGTCATCTCGGAGTCACTTGGCCGCCAGTTTCTCTCTCGAGTGTGTTTCTGGCCGCCGTGTACATCTGGCATTCCATCAAAACAGTATGGGTCATCCACGTGTTTGTATTTGTAGAGATACTCTCGGAAGCATCAGTGCCCCAATAGGCACCGCATCCGCGGACACCGCCCGAAATGTACAGCAGACTTTTAACGATGCGATTCTGTGGACCGAGTTCATCTGTCTCATGTATGTTATTCCACACGACGCTGTTGCCCATATGGGGGGGCACATATGGATCGACTTGCTTACCGTTGCTAGTAGGTTTCTAATTGGCTGTGTGGGTCCTCTAACGTTCGGCATTAAACTTGGCAGTGGCGCTACTGCCCTAAAGGCTCTCTCGCCTGCGTACATCAGGTGCTCTTTAAAGTTTAACCTGTGGTCCAGCAGCATTCCCAGATACTTGATGTTTGGTGTTGTACCTTTGTCCTACTACATATTAACAATGCTTCTGCCTTATGATCTGCCAGTTTCAGACCTGATGCTTATAGCCATGCCCTCATGTTTCCCATTATTTGGCTGCAGCTTTCGAACACTTCTTCGAGCGTTTTTGCTACGACGACTACTGCAATGTCATCATCGTAGCCAATGATGTCTACTCCGCTCGGCCTTGGCGTTCTCAGTATGCCATCATACATTACATTCCGCAGGACTGGGCCTAGCACTAACCCTTATGAGTTTCCCGTGATTATGTGCATCTTAGGCCCCTTTTCCGTATCACAATGGAAGGTTCTCTCACTGAAGTAGCTGCCTATTTTCCTCAGTTGGTAGTAAAGTATATGCAGTTTGCTTAGCGGTGTAACTATAGAGCTCCAGCTGGCTGAATTGAATGCGTTTTTGATGTCGAGTGTAACGACAGCACAATACTGCTTCCTCCCTCCTAGCCATCTTTGTTCCGCGATTGCTTCACGTGCAATGGCACACACTGTCCTTTTCGCCCCCATGGTGCTTCATTTCTTTCTAAAGTCATACTGCCGAGTAGAGAGCACTGAGTCTCCTTTCATGTATAGCTCTAGCCTTATACGTATTATTATTATTTTTTTTAGCACTTTCCCCAGTTTGTCAAGCATACACAGCGGCCTGCACGACGACGACGGTTGCTCACGTGGCTTTTTTTGTTGCTTTTTGGGATGAGCCGTTGTGTAGACCTTATAATGTCCTACCATCATTGTGCTATAAATGGCCACCAATTATCCTTACACAAAATATATATAAGACAAAGGTTCCACGTAAATACTATGTATAGTATTCTATGTTCATAACCAATTTAGCACGAAGACCATCACTTTGATATAAATTCCCATAGCTCATGTTGTCTCTTCTTAGGACATCTAAGCACTCATTCATCTGGTCCAACTAATTGACAGTGTTGATGACATCATGATATGTTCCAGGAGTCAGTGTAATATGGTATGTATCATTTAGGTTTTTTTTTTGGCCTGGCATTTCGTTACTATCAAGTCACATCCGTCTCCTCATTTAGTATCATTTCAGTTGAAAATTTTTAATGAGGCAAAATTGATGCGGAAATTGTGTTCGCCTTTTTGCGTACCTACTCGTATTCCCCTTTTCAGCTCTGGCAGTAAGGTTCCCCATTCTCATATAGATGTATTGTTGAGAAGCTTTTTTGCATCATTTCCTATTTGCCGATGATTAAAGCAACTTTAAACCTAATTTATATGAATAAGTTGAATGGAAATAAGTTAAGCCCTTCGGATGTTTCATGTCACCAATTAAGTTTGTATACATTTTTTTTTTTTTTTTTTTAGCTAATGACCCTTTACACTGGGAAGGATGTGTAATGAGTAAATTACTTGCACAGGATGTAGCCCTACTATACCCGTGAGTTTCTGTCAAGTAAATAGTTGAAAAGAGGATGATGGAGATATAGAAAGTAGCACATCTCATTAAAATGCCGTTTTTATGTCGATTCCCGTAATTGGAATTTAAGTGGCCGACTGACATTTAATTAATGGCCACATGTTCTGCCCTGGCTCGTAGTATGGACATCGAGATTATACGGATGTTCAAGTGACTTTGAAAATTTCTAATTAATTGTGTGATGGTTGTTGGGATCTAATTTGAATTGGATTGTTCACAGTATGAAGATATACGTATGTAGGTTTAGACCGAGCATGCTTTTTCCCATTGGATATACACATATGTTTGTTTAAAACTTTTGATAGAGTGATTTCTGGTGTTATGTATACATAAAGTGATTTCGCGAAGGCAAACCATTTAATTTATTGAGAGCCTATTTTAGACAGCGGAAAATAATTTCTTTTTAAGTCAGCAAGTAAATAAATCATTTTCCTAATTTAGTGCGCTAAGTACCCTACATTTGTGCTGCTGTTGTCTTGGAGAGCCAAATATTCACCTTCGTCGGCTTTAATAAAATCAAGGAAAAATTTGCTTACTTATGTACTTATTGAACTCGCCATCGGTGAAGAATCTCTGCCCGAGTTACCATGGCTTTCCATCTTACTTACTTACTTAGGTGGCGCTACAGTTCGGGGTGAACCTGGGACTCAACCAACAAGCCTCTCCATTTAGCTCAGTCTTTAGCGTATTGCCGCCAGTTGCGCACTTCAAGTTGGTCGAGGTCCCTTGAACTTGTGCGCGCCACCTACGACGAGGAGGTCCTCTACTGCGTCGTCCCTCCGGGTTAGATTTGAAGACTCTGCCGAGCGCAAGGTTGGTGTCCATTCGCCCCACATACTCTAGCCATCTCAGACGTCCAATACGCAGTTTTTTGACTAGGACGACGTCGTTGTACAGCTTGTATAGTTCGTTAATGAATCTTCTCCTCCAAAACCCGTCAGCAAATGGGACCGAATATCTTACGAAGAATTTTTCTCTCGAAGCGACCAAGGATATCTTCATCCTCTTTTAATAAAGTCCATGTTTCAGCACCGTAAAGCAGGACTGGAATGATTGACCGTTGTTCGAGATAGGGCTTTACTGTTGAACTACCTTATAGGCCCAAAAAAACAGCGATTGGCAAGAGTTATTCTTTGCTTGAATTCTGCGCTGATCTTGTATTTTGAGTTTATGGCAGAGCCAAGGTAGACAAAGTTCCTTACTACCTCGAAGTTATAGCTGCCCACGGTGACCTTCTCTCCAATTCGTCGGTGTTGGTTGTCCCTTCTTGTTGACAGCATACACTTAGTTTTGCCCTCGTTTATCGCTTAACCCATTTTGGCCACTTTTGCTTCAATGCTTGCAAACGCACCGGTTACAGCCCGCTGAGTTCTTCCAATAATATCAATATCGTCGGCATATGCAAGCAGTTGTACGGACTTTTGATAGATTGTGCCTCTGGTGTTGGCTTGTAAGGTCCACACAATCCGTTCAAGTTCAATATTAAAGAAGTCACATGACTACGCGTCACCTTGTCTAAAACCTTTTTTTTGACATCAAAGGTCTCGGTGAGGTCATTACCGACCTCGATGGAGCAGCGAGCGTTCTCCATCGTCATCCTGCACAGACGAACAAATTTGGCAGGGATGTCAAAACTTGACATGGCAATATAAAGCTCTTCTCTATAGATGCTTCATAGCCGGCCTTGAAATCGATAAAGAGATGTTGAGTATCGATTTGGAATTCTTGGGGTTTCTCCATGATCTGCCGAAGTATGAAGATTTGATCGATGGTGGACTTTCCTGGCATGAAACCGCACTGATTGGGGCCAATCAGGCTGTTGATAAATGGTTTCAGGTGTTCACAAAATATCACAGAAAAAATCTTATATGCGATGTCTAGGAGACCTATACCTCTATAATTGGTGCAGTTGAGGGGGTCTCCTTTCTAGTGGATCGGCCAAACGATGCTGATATTCCATTCATCAGGCAAACACTCGTCTGACCAAATTTTAGAAATGAGTTCGTGTATGCACTCTACCAATTCATCGCCAGCTGCCTTGAAAAGTTCGGCCGGTAAGCCGTCAGGTCCAGCAGCATTGTTGGAATTCAGTTTGGATATTGCTATCCTCACTTTGTTTTGGTCAGGTGGACTGAAATTTTGATTATTATCGTCTATGTTGAATGGTTCATTCTGCCTGACAGCGGGATGTTGGTCTTCGTCGCCTTTATACAGTCTGCAGAAATAGTTTATCCATATTCTCAGCACCGACTGTGATTCTACTACGAAGTTTCCATTTTCATCTCATCAGAATCAGAAGCTCCATTTAGTAGGACAAAAGTCGACAATTTTAGTATTCCACTGGAGGTTCAGTTTTAAGGTAATAAGATAAATGCTAGGTCAGAGCCCGTCCAGTTTTTCCAAGATGGGCTTGATTCATCTTAAAAACTTGTGGTAGCTGGTATATTGCATCGACTATGGTAATGGATGAGGCAATCAAATGTACTGTAGCAACTTTTGATGGTTCAAATCGCCTGGTACCGATGGTATACATCTAGCCATGCTGCAGCAGGATATAAGCCAGTTGCTCCCAACTCTACAGCGAAAATTTATTGCTGGCGTCGCAGAGTTGCTTTTACACCAACAAATGGTTATGATGACTACTTGCTCACCAAGAACTCCAGACTAATAATTCTGACTTAATTTTCGCTGAATATCTTGGATTGGCATTTTCATTTATAATATTTGAGAGCGCACATCGTCTACGTAATCGATGAATGGTGCAGTGGGATTGGGCTTTCGGTCACTCCTCTTTTTTTATGAAAAGAAGGATCTTGACTCATTTGACTCAACCACTGGTAAAAGGCGCCACTATTCGGATGATGCCACATGATCTCAACTCAACCTATAATCTATAATCCGGATCTCAAATGAAGCAAAATATAAAAAAGTGATAATGGATTATTCGGCTACAAAAGTCGAATCAAAGACATCCAAGGCACTTTTAGCTTTCTGGCTTGTCACCTTTAAGGTTTTGATCGTTACTAACACATGCATCGGTTGTTGAAGACGGTTTCGCGTAAATATTTACCTATGGTTCTAACTGGAGAGAAGGGCTTACTTAACATGATTGATTTTTTTTTTTTGATTATGCCCTGTATCTCCTTGTGGGTCCTAGGGCCTCGACTACGCCTACGCGCCATCATGTACGGTTTCTGGCAATGTGTCTGAGTTCTCCCCAACTTTTCCTTAAATGCCGTGCCTCCTTCTCGACTGTTCTGCGCCATGTTCTCCTCGGACCGCTAGATCTTCTGCCATCCTGAGTTAGAGGGTTCCATTGCATAGCATGGTTCGCTATGGAGCTGTCACCCTTTCGGAACGTGTGACCAATCCGCTGCCACTTCCGCCGTTGGATAGTTGTTCTTATTGGTTCCTGACCCGTTCTTTCGTAAAGGTGTTCGTTAGAGATACGGTTGGGCCAGAAAATTCTTAAGATATTGCGCAGGCGCCTATTAACGAACGTTTGCAGCTTTCTGGTGATGGAAGTGCTCACTCTTCACGTGCTCCATCCATATAACAGCACGGATTCAACATTGGAGCGGAACAATCTTGACTTGGTGTTCAAACTGATTGCATTGCTTCGCCATATTTTGGACAACATCCCGAACGCGGACTTTACTTTGGCGATCCTGTTGGCTATATCCAGTTCGGTTCCACCATTGGTCGAGACAATACTCCCAAGATACTGGAAATCCTCTACTCTCTCTACCAGTTGTCCAGCAATGCATATTTGAGCCGATGAGTTTGTTCAAAGGCTGATAATTTTAGTTTTTGCCGTATTAATTTTCAGCCCGACGACACCTGCCTCCCTTTCCACATCTGCTCTCATTTGGTGGAGGTCCATAATTCTGTGGGAGAGTAAGCATACATCGTCAGCGTAGTCAAGATGTTTCAGTTGAGATGTAAGAGTCCATCGAATTCCTCCGTTTCGCGTCGACAAAGCTGCATGAAGCACATCGCTAATCACCAATAGGAATATTATTGGTGAAAGGATACAGCCTTATCTTACCCCACTTTGGATCTCAAATTCCTCAGACAACCTTCCCCTGTGCAGAACGTGACATTTGGAGCCTTCATATGTAGCTTTGATAATAGCAATTAGTTTATCGGGAATACCTCTCCTGCGTAAGGCACGCCAAATAAACTCCCTGTTGACACCATCGAACGCCTTCTCTAAATCGATGAACAGCAGGTGGAGTGGCGATCGATATTGAACACACTGTTCGATGATAATCCGCAGGGTGTTGATGTGGTCGGCACAGGAGGATCCAGAGCGGAAACCTGCTTGTTCGGCATCGAGTGTGTCTTCGAGATGTTGTTTGATTCGCTCAAGGATGATTTTAGCTATTATCTGCAGCACGCAGATACCCCTCCAGTTTCCGCACTCCAATAAATTTCCTTTCTTAGGAAGCTTGACGATCATTCCCTTTTTCCACTCGTTAGGAAAGCTCTCAGCTTCCCAAGCTCTATCTATAAGTGGAAGCAGAAGCTCAGCCGATGTTGTTGGCGCTGCTCGTAAGAGCTCTGCTGGAATACCGTCAAGTCGTACCGCCTTGTTGGTTTTGAGTGCCTTGATCGCGGTAATGATCTCATCTTTACTAGGAGTCGTGGTGCGTATTCGGGAACTTCTCACCTCGGGCATCTCAGTCTGATTTGAGAGCATATCGCTAGCGAATACACGGTTCAAAACCGTAGCAAAATGCTCTTTCCATCTCTTGACCTGGTTCTCATCCGAAATGAACAAGGAGCCGTCTGGGTTTTTCACTGGACGTTGGCTGGAGCTGCGACCGCCTGTCAGCTCTTTCGTGATTCTGTAGACGGTCCTGCTGTCGCACCTCCGTGCAGCTTCTTCTGCTTCTGTAGCAAGCGCGTTGATGTAGTTGCGCTTGTCACGTCGCACGCTACGCTGAACTTCTCTCATCTTCATGCGATATAATGACTCTCCCTGCTGCGGGGGTAGCTGCAACGCGAGCTTTCAGCTGTTTTCGTTCGTCAATCCGTCTCCAGGTATCCTGTGAAAGCCACGCTCTATGTCTTCCCTGTGACCGGCCCACAATTCTTTCGGCACCAGATGTAAAAACATTTTTCGCAGCACACCAATGGTCTTGGATGGTTGCCGGCATTGAGCTGCTGATTGCTTCCACACCTTGCGAAAAGTGCTCCCTTAATTGTTGGCGCACTGAGAGATCATTAAGTCCATCGATCTTGAACCTGGGCATTCTTGTGTTGTCCTGGGATCTTCGAACTGCAGCAGTGCGTAGTTGGAGTGTAGCTATCATAAGATGGTGATCACGTACTATCCCCACATCTGCCCCTCGCCTGTTTCGGACATCCAGGAGACTGCTTCTAAAGCGGCGGCTGATAGCAAAATGGTCAGTTTGGTTGGAGGTTGCTTGCCTGTCATTGGAAACCCAGCTGAATTTGTTGCAGGTCTTGTGCTCAAACATGGTGCCACCTAACACAAGGCGGTTGGCATTGCAGAAATCCACAACCTTTCGCCGGTGTCATTGCGGTTGCCTAGTCCATGTTTCCCGATTACATGTTTGAGCCCTTCGTTGTCGTTGCCTACCTTGGCATTCAAATCCCCCATCATTACGACAATATCTCTATTTGGTATTATGTTGAAGACGGCACTTAAGAGATTGTAGAAGCTCTCCTTTACGTCCTCAGATGAACTATTCGTTGGGGCGTAACACTGTATGATGGTGACGCGTCGTACTCTAGTCCGGAATCTGGCCGTCAAAATCCTATCACCATGAGGCTACCAGGAAATTAGGCCCTTGCGTGCTGTTGTTGTTAGCAGTAGTCCGACTCCATATTCCCGCGGACTTCCGGATGGTCTTCCAGAATAGAGTAATACAGTGTTACGCGTTGGAGACTGGTACTCGCCCGCTTCTAACCATTTTACTTCACTTACCCCCAAAATGTCCAGTTTATATCGCATGAATTCGTTTCCCAATTGGAGGAATCTGGCATTGTAAGGGCCTTCGCTTCTCGAGTCAAGGAGCGTCTTTACATTACAGAAACCTATCTTTGTCCGGGTACAATAGCCAAAAGTCGTCAGGCATGTGATCATTCCTTATCCGACGCATAGTGTCGGTTTCTGTAGCGGCCAATATTCGGTAACGCAGGTTGCTAGCCTAGAATAGAGGCCCTAGGTTAGGATCGGCCCTCGATGAGTATGTACTTAGACACAGAAAGTCTAGAGGCCCTAGACAACCTGCACTTACAAATTTAGTCCACAAGTATAAAGGTTTATACTTAAGAACCTCATCACGAACTTAATTGTTGCGCTACTGGCCCAAGCCAAGTTTTAGGCAGTCAGTAGTTTCCCGATCAATCGCAATGCAGGTCCCCAAACACGTAACATGCATGGGAGCTTTCCCGAGTGCGATTGTTTTTGCTCTAGATGCATTTTTGGTTGTTTCGGAATCATAGATTTTTTACGTGGTAGGGAAGTTACCCCGACGGCACAACCCCCAACCTGGAGGGCCAGGTCCTTTAGCTATACCCCTAGGACGAAGGGCCGGGTACACCGGTGCCAGTAGTCCACTATGGGAGTATGAGCGCTGCCATTGGCCCATTAAGGGCTCCTCCGCCACCATCTCTATTCCAATGTCCTGACCAACATTGGAAATTCCTTACCGACCTGTGATCCGAATACGTCGAAGCAGTTCGCGCAAGGTATTCACTAAGTTCAACCTAACTATAGACGCCACCAGTGACTCCGTCTAGGGAATTCGTCCGCTGCCGCCTGGAACAAGAAGAAGTGCTCTAGTGAGAAAACACACTTCCCCCCTCTCTCATCTGCTGCCACCAAGAATCCGCCAAACGGGGTTGGTTACCCACTTCTTGGATTAAGGTACTAGGCACCCGGCTGTCACCGCATGGAGGTTGAAAGTAGGAGTTAGTAAACCTCAGCTGAGTGAAAACGCTTGTGTTTTCATATGATTGCATGCACAACCGTTTGACCAGCCCCAATTTACTTCCCTTTGAGACTTTTATAATCTGAAGTTTATAACTACATTCGTGCTAAAGACTAGTAAGACTTTTTTATCGCGTAGCAGAGCACTACCACTACCGAGATGGCTAAGGAGCTGTGTTCACAATTCTTACCGCGGAGAGTGGCGTTCGTTTGGCTCACACATTTTTAGTTTTTTTTTTTTTAATAATTTATGTATCCCAATTAATTATTGTATCAACAAATTATCCACACCAATCATTCTTAATAACGGAATATCAATGTAAAGAATGATTATTTTAGGAGAATTATTTATTTATTTATTTAATCGTTTCTCCAAAAATGATAGTTCTTTGCATTGGCTTTTATACGAGTACTATCAAAGCAATCTACCGTCTTAGGTGAGATGGCTTTTGGTATAACCCACACTGAACTTTTGACAACTTTGCGTGACGCTTATCGTACGACTCCGGTCTTTTTTTTTTACCTAAAGGGCGGTGGAAAACGCTACTGATCACGAGAAACAGGCTCGCTCTGTTTCAAGTATTGTGGGACTTTCTACTCACCACGTGGTGTGGGTGACTGTCATTAGAAGCTTTCGTTTGCTGATCATAGGACCACCTACGTTTGCCATTAGTCTGCTCAGCGACGTTGTGGCATTCGCGACTCATTCAGATGCAGAATTTACCTGTTGCCAGAAAGTAAGCTTCGTGTTAAGGACCATCCCTAGGTACTTCACCGATTCCTTAATGGTTATCACCTCAGAACCAACTTGAAATCGACAATAGTCGGATTCCTCTTCTTGGTCAGAAGGAATATCTCCGTCTTTTCTGTGGCCAAACCTAGACCATGTTCTTCCATCCAGAAATGCACACGTCTCACCACCTGGTTGAGTTTTCTTTGCACGTTGGCGGGGTCTCTTGCCGTAATCACCGCGGCGATATCGTATGCATACCACACTAAGAAGGTGTCTTCAGGCATCTCCACACGTAGGATGGCATCGAAGGAAATGTTCCAGAGAGCAGGTCCTAAGACTGAGCCCTGCGCTGCTTCAGCAGTAATCGCCTTACTTGGAGGTCCTTCTGTGGTGTTATATAGCAACTACTGGTCCTTGAGGCAGTCTTTCACCATCTGCAAGAGATATTTGGGAATATTAAAGGCATTTTCGAGGGCATTTAGCATGTCGCACCGGTCTCATAGCTATGTCGATTAACTTAATGACACCAAAACGGCTCAACCTGAAAATTTAAGGTCACACTGCGATAGTCGGGAATGAGATCTCTGATAAGATTGCTAGACAAGGCTCAGACAAAGTTTTCTCAGCGCCCGAACCCGTCCTGTGTCCCAGGTAAATGAACTCCTTAGCTTCTTGGAAATTATGTTTATCAACATTGACATCTTTCAAAGGTCTTGGGCGAATGCTGCAGTATTTTTTGACGCCGCCGGGTGAGTTCTTAAACGTTTAATTGACCACTTATCAGGGGCTCCATAAACATACTCGCGTTCCTCTATACGCAGTTGCCGCATCACACTCATGATTACTTTATTTGCAGTCTCCCTGCCTTTGCTCCTCGCCAACATAAATGAGATCAGACTTCTTGGGGTCACTTGGCCGCCAATTGCTCTTTCTAGGATGTTCCCAGCCCTTATATAACTTAAGCATTCCATCAGTACATGCTCTGCGTTTTGCACTTTTCCTTCACAGTGTTGGCATCATCCGCATGCTTGGTCATTCGCGAGCTTGTACTCCCGCAAACGTCCGTGCTCCGATAAAAATTGTGTTAGATAGTAGTTTACATCCCCGTGCTTTCTGCTAATCCATTCATAAACTTCGGGGATCAATGTGTATGTCCATCGCCTTATGGCTGTGATGTTCCACCTATGTTGCCATTCTGCTTTTATGGCTTTTTCAGTTGTTGTTCTGTCATCGTGCACGTTTTCACGTACTGCCGAAATCTTCTTCGCCTCTAGATCGATAAGCATTCGGCCTGCTGTCACACTTATCGCATCCGCTGACACAGTTCTAAAGGTGCAGCATACCCCTAAAGATGCGATTCTATACGCCGAGTTCATCGTTCTAATGTACGACTTACGATGCGTGGCTGATGCTCATATTGGGGCTGCATACAGGAGTATTGACCTACTCACGGTCGTTAGAAAATTTCTGATGGTCCCCCAAAGGGTGGTTTGTCGCCCTTTGGTACGAAGACTAGTCGTTGCCATTTCCATTGAGACGGGAATTTTCCTCCTGTGTAGAGGTGTCTGAAGACATCTGACTAGTAAACATACTAGTGCTATCACTTATTTTTCTGTCGGTCTGTTACCATCTTCTAGCTATATCTAGACATAGCTTCTTAAAATACTCAAACTGCCGTTATTTTGGAAATGGCTGCAGTATAAGCAGCCTCAAATGTATGCTCGAAGCATACCTTTTGGGTTCGTTTAATACAAACCCTCGATGTTTAAGATCATCACCACTATTCCGCCTTGCCTACCACCGAACTGAATACGGCCAGTATGAACATCTGACCAGAATGCTACGTAATGCTAATAATTTCCCTAATGTCTTTTACTTGCGCAGTAGCAAATCTTCGGTTGACGAGCAATAAAACTAACTGGAACGGCTTTAAGAAACACTGCAAACAAAATATTGTGCTGAATACGTCGCTTAAAATAAACCACGAAATCGAGGACGAAGTCGGCAGATTTACTGATGTCTTGGAGAGCGCCAAGTGGAATAATACTCCCTACAGGAGGAAAAAAGTCGCAACTAGCGAAACTAAGTACCTGACGGAAATAAAGGTATTCCCTCATCGGAAAAAGAGGAGAGCCAGCAAAAGCTGATAACAGTCCTGTGATCCTCAATATAAAACTCATATAAATCTCCTATATAATAAACTCAAGAAAGCGATCCGAGATTTAAAAAATCGGTAAATTTTTATACACGTAATCTCGAAAGTTTGACCGCTGAAAAAGTTCAAATTGCCCGCTATGGAAAGCTATAAAAGGTATCACAAAACCCCAAATTCAATTCCCACCAATAAGAAAAAACAATTGCAAGTGGGCAAAAGGAGACAAGGTAAGGCTAGGTAAAGACAAAAGTAGAGATTCAAACGAACTCGTTGTAGCTCCACCCAAGAAGCAAACAGCGACTTAGATAAACGCACCTGTCAATCGAGAATAGCTGGCTAAATTTGGACCGGCCCCTAAAAAGATCAACCAAGAACAGACGAGCGATCTCATTGACAAGCAGACGTACGACCAAAAAAGGACTGACAACCAAACAGAAGAAAAAGGTCGTCAAAGAACAGGTCGGTAAAAGCTCTACGTTCTCGGCTCCAAGCACTTCGGAATCGACCTTTAAGCATCAAAGATCTAAGAAAGAAGTACAAGCAAATGCTGCAAAGAAACCCAAACCCGGGAGCTACATTTATGTAGTACCCAACACGCCTACATAAAAGGCAAGTCGGTAGAAACTGCACTACATGGTGTTGTCTCATTCATAGAGAAAAACCTTCACTTAAAAGAATATACTCTAGCCGCATTTCTGGTCATCGAAGGGCGTTTAACAACGTAAATACGACACCGATAAATGCAGCACTAGTTGAACTAGGAGTAAAAATAGAGATAATCAGCTGAATTGACGAAATGCTTAAGAGCTGAATAATCGACTCCCAATTAGGTGAAAGCATAGTATACAAAACAGTCACAAGAGGAACCCCGCAAAAAGGAGTAGTTTCTCCTTTGCTCTGGCTCCTTGTCATTAACAAAATTCTGAAGATCCTCAAAACCTAAGGAGTAAAAACGTAGTAATTATGATTAGTGGGAAATATTTACCTACAATCAGCAAGCCCATGGAATCTGTACTAAAAGAATTGCCGTCCATGATTTATTGGATGTACACAGCGATTATCAGACCCATCCTTACCCACGGAATTATTGTATGGTGGTATGCAACAGACAAAACCAGCTATCTTAAAACGCTCACAAACGTAGAAAGATTAGCATGCATAAGCATAGCAAGAGCACAGAGATCTACACCATAAGCGGGCTTAGCGATTCGTCTCCAACAATCGGGCGCATTGAAGAAAAGCTCCTATGGCCATGGCTCTATACTCAACAGGTATAGTATAACCGATCTCGACAGAACAACAGATTATATCATACCCTACACAGATTTCGACAAGAACTACTCCACTTTTATTCCCGAAAGACAAGAGTGTGTCTCCAACACATTAATTAACTTACAGGACACTCAACTCTGCACTGATGGGTCTAACATGGATATCGGAACTGGTTCTGGAGTTTTCTGTGAGTCACTTAAAATCAACGGCTCTTACAAACTCCCGGATGACTGTAGCATCTTTCAAGCTGAGGTCTTCGCCATTGATAGGGCTGCACAGACTAAACATAAGAAAAAACTAAATCCTGCAAAGATTAAAATTTTCGCTTGAATAAGCGGCAATCAAAGCACTAAGCAGCGAGGAAGTCAGATCTTAAACAGTTTCCAGATGCCGTAATACGTTGAACAGAATATGGAACACCCATAACGTAACTCTCTGCTGGGTTCCTGGACATAGTAATATAGAAGAAAACGAGACAGCAGATGAATTAGATAAAAACGGAATCAGCATTGAATTTTCAACATACCCGGATATCAGTGGAAGCTCCAATTGGTAAACTTAAAAGGAAAATAGACATAAAAGCAAGAAAACTGAAAACTCCGCATGGTCCGCCAGAAGCGGCTGTGTCATATCTCGCAGCTTATGGCCGACAGTGGAAGATTGATGGTAAGTGCCTTGGTCCTGCACCAATCAGAAGTTAAATTGAGGGCACATCGAATTAGTTGCGAAATGATGTCCGCAAATTTGATTTGAGCGATTGCTCCGCCTGCTTGGCCGCCTTTGGAATGAACCTTAACCTCCTTCCAACTTTTTGGTATGTATGACAGCGTTTTCTCTCTGCTTTACACAAAAAATCCTGCTGACAGAAGGTGGTTGTTGGCAGTTCAGTGTGAGGCACAGTCGATTGAATAAGCATTTCAAATTTTCCTTTCATTGAAAAGGGGATTCCAACAAGAACAGCATCGGCGGCAATATTTTTGATTTCGAGATGTTTCACTGGCTTCAGCTGTTTTTGCAGTTCTAACGTTAAGCTCTCTACTTCCAATTTCAAGTCGCTGATGTTTGCTGAGTAGCTCTCGAAAGACGAAACCCAGTCTCAGAATGTTCAGCTCTTGATCAAATTGATTGAATTTTTTACTGATCCGGTTTTCTATCGTTGAGATTTTTTTAGACAAATTTGTTTCCATAGCTGCAAGACGGCTGAGAATCATAGTTCTACAATTTCCTTTCCCAAGTAATCAAGATATAAAAATCTAAAAGAAGGGGACAGTAATAGAGTGCCTTTGAATCGATGAGGGCAAATACACCAGAATATTGCATTTTGTGTGTTTGCAGTGTTTTACATATCATGAAAAAGAATTCAAATTAAAAAAACAAAAATCGAAAAAGTTAACGGTACTTAGGATCGATTTTTAAAAACTGCGATTCTCTCGAAAACGGTCTATCTTATTCAAATTTCATCACCTGAATGCAAGAACTAGATAACTCGACTTGCTATACTTTGGAGAAATCAGCAAAAACAATTCTATCTATAATTTACCAGACTTTTTTCACAAGCTAATTCTGGCATAACCGGTCATCAATGGGTGGCAGCAAGTAAGAATAAAATGATTGTTAAGTAATTGAACTCTATTCGAATCGAATCCAGATAGACAAAAACCCAGATACTCAAAAATTTAAAAAAAAAAATCGGGTTACCTATTTCTTGCGATTTGATATTTTGGTTTGTTTAGAAATATGGTATGCACACACGTTCTGCATTCCGAGCGAAAGTGAATTGAAAACGAATTTCAATTTCACTCGAAAAGAAATTCTGTGTTCTACATTCCGAGTGGATTCAAATTTTTCCAATTCACTTCGAATTGATTTTCGAAATGTGAAAATCAATTGTACGTTGTGTTTTTCTTTTTTCATGAAAAAGTGAAATATATTTATTTTGAATATGGATACTATAATGTTAACAATAATAAGAGAAAGAAGGGAGAGAAATCGAGAAGAAAGAGTTCGTAGGAAAATTTTACGCGAGAAAGCGAATATTTTGGATCTTTCAGAAACAGTGTGAGTGGAAATGTGGCGAGGCCTAATAAAATAAATGAATTTGAATAATTTAAAGTTTCAAAGACAGTTTCAGACTAAGCAAAGAAGCTTTTGTTTACATCTTGGGGAAAATAAAGTCCAAAATGAAGTAATCTTCAATTCCTTTAACGCATAGACTTCGTTTTCTAGCTGAAGGAAGCTATCAGAGGTCAGTCGGGAAGGATTTTGATATAGGGCTAGCAAGATCGACCGTCAGTAAAGTACTTTATGAGGTACTAGACGCTTTGCAATTTCAATTATATTCCAAATGGATAAAACTGCAGAGCGCGCGAGAGGAAGAACAAGATGCAAAGGTATTCGTTTTGGAAAAATATGGAATTCAAGGGGTAATTGGTTTCTTGGACGGTACACACCTAAAAATGATTAAGCCCAGCCGGGAGTGCAACCTTTTTTATAATAGAAAAGGATATGGCTGCTTTCCAAAATTCAAACCTAATGCGCATTCTGTTGCGTTGTGAATCATGAATCATTTTGGAATGTTACGCGATACGCATAATGGCTTTTTTTGTAAATTAATTGCAACACATATAGTTTATAATTTTTTCAGAGGTTCTTCATTGGCTCTGTTAGCACTGTTTTCGTCATTCGCCAACTCTAACGAAGCATCCAGATTGTCTTCCGGCACCGAAATGGAATGCTTTGTGCCATACTGCGTGTCCAAAATACTGAAAAACTCCCAACAAGTTTTCGATTCCCCCGATGACCGATTTCTCGCCTTTATTCTTCTGTTTGTCACCATCATATTTAGGAACTTGCGAATGCAGTTATCGAGGGAATGTGGAAATTCTGAGTCAATAAACAAAATTCCAGATGAACGTCTTCTTCTTTTGCTAGTTCACAATGCGCTGGTTGCTTTTCCTTGCGCAGTATATTCAGTCACAATGAATTTCGGAATGGTTGCCGATACACAAAGCAGGCAGTATTGCATTTGGGAAAGCAGCCTATTTCAGCATTAATGCTTTGGTTGTGAGTATTTTTTACTTCAATTTTAGTAGCAATATTTGTGTCATTATTTGTTATAGATTTGTGACCATAAAATGAAGCTAGAAGCTATTAATGCGACTCGTCCTGGTTCAAGCCATGATGCTCTGATATGGCAAATGAGTGATGCCAAGAATCATTTCGTCGAAAATTTGAAACTGGTCGACAGGGCACATGATTACTCTGTGATGCTGGCTTCAGTATTAAACCATTTGTAATAACACCGTACAAATTTGCCCAACCCAGAACAATGCAGTCAAATTTTAACAAAAAGCACTCAGCAGCTAGAAACGTTGTCGAAAGGACTATTGGCAATTTAAAAACCCGATTCATATGCCTGCCTAATACTTTAAATTATGAGCCAAGTAAAGCTGTTAAAATTTTTAATGTTAGTTGTGCTCTTCACAATATTTGTGAAGAATATAATTTAGAAGTAGAAGCAGAAGAAATAGGAGAGCAATCAGGTCCCCATTTCTATAATGAAGATTTTGGAGAGTACTTAGGCGAAGCAAGGTGAATTCGAAATTCTATTGCCCAAAGTCTCACGGAATAAAAAGCTGAATTTAAAAAGACAACGTTTATTTCATTTTGTTTAAAAAAAAAAGTAATAACATACAAAAAACAAACAATTATTCAATAAATAACTTTGTCAAAAGCAGGAAGTGTAATAAAAGAGATGAAAAATAGTTTGCACCTTAATCCTCAGAGCAGTGCATCTGTACATTTAATCTCATTTCGTCGATTTTCAGTCGCCTCTTTTTCATTTCATTTCTTTTTCTATCTTCAGCTTCTCTATTTCTAAACTATGGCGCTTTATTTCATCCTTCTGCTGTTTTAAAACATTGGAAATATACTCCAAACACCGATAAATCCTTTTCAAGTTGGACTTGATTTCCTTTCCAAGCTCTATAGATTCTGATAGTTGTTTGGCTTTTTCCTTCAACATGACCTCCTGCACATCCATGCATTTATTTGTCCTTTTCTGCCCTTCTAACATTAGATCTAGGGGTTGGTGGAAGCCGTAGACTTCGAGAAGTGGAGGGGGTGCTGAGAGCATACTCAGGGTTGGAGCCTTCTGTCGCATCGATTGTATTTTCAGCAGTATCATGGTCACCAAACTCTTATGTGCCCCGAATACCATCCATAACACTATAAATACAAATACAAATATTTGGCGCAACAGCTCTTTAAAGTGCCAGGGCCTAGCTTCTCGCAACCACTCATGTTGTGTGCGTTATATTTTTCACACGAATGAAAGGGACCTACAGTTTAATGCCGACTCCGAACGGCGATTTGAGAAGCTTTTTCGTGACAACAATACTCTCGGATGTTTGTCAGACGCTCGCGAGAAAATGACGGTTATCTTTGTTATAGCGTCCTCTGTTGCCGAAAGTGACTGTAAGTTGTTGGGTCCACCTCCGGTACTTTTAAGCTCCTTTTTGTTGTGAGCAAGTTTCTTCCTAATATTCAACTTCCAGTCTAACCAAACCTACATAAACGAGTTAATTTTTTCTAGTACAAATATGTATGGTACACTTTCCAACCTTTTTCCAACCTCCTTGATTGGAGGACCTTCTTCTTGTCGCGAGTTCTTATGTTTCCTTTCCAATTATTCAAACAAAACCAATGCAAAACACCACATATTTACTTACATTTTTGCAAATACTTCCACAGACGGCTACAACTATATGATTTCACAACACAAATCAAAGTGAATTGAATTCACATCAAAATGGTTTCTGTTCGGAAAATAGAACACCAATTTTCATGTTCGAAAATCCAATTCACAATTTTTAGAACAATTCACAAAAGTTATTTTGTGCGGAATGCAGAACACCGAATTTCACTTTTACTTGTCGAATTCACAAAAAGTGAAATGCAGAACATGGGTAATGGTATAAGATATTATACCAGGTTTTTGACTACAAATTCATATAAAAGTACTCGTACTTTACTTATTGCCAATTTTCGAAAGCATGCAGAAGGGTTACAATTCCCCTGAAGCATCTTGCATGATTCCCTACTACTTATTATTTAACCATGCTGTATTAAAGTGGGGTTGGAACTGTGAAATTAAAACACTCCACTTTCCCTGACTTTCCAGTGAGTTCATAAAATCTTTTTTAAAGAAAGTAGGTGTGACCATGTACAAAGGTTCATAAAGAAGTGACATATAGACGAACAAACTATATGTCAAACTTAATATATCCTTTGGAGTCAAGGCAAAAATCTCCTAAAACATTCGTATTAAAGCCAACTTTAAATGAACTAGGCTGACAACTTGTGTCATATCTAGAAAAATTTGTCCAAATTACAAGAAGGCAAAACCAGACGACTTCCAAAACAGAACGCGTAAAAACATCGCCAGAAAAACAGCGATCACCACCGAACACTAGCCGATAGGAGACCATGCAGCCAGACTAGATATCCCACATAATACATATTACCGCAGTTGCAAAGTCCATTGCCCATTAGATATGCGGCTGTCCGGCACTTCTTTCGGCCAGACAACGAGTCTTAGGCAAACGTTGCTTCACCTCACTTGAGGAGGTCTCGGGGAAAAATATTAAAGAACTATAAACTCTCTTTAATTCGACAGGTTGGATTAAGAGGCATCTCAGCAATATACCTCATCAGCCAGGTAACCTGAGTTGTGGTAACAAAACGACACCTAGTGTCTACCCGTACGTTATTGGATAGTGTATACAATTGTCACCAAAATCAATTTAATGATTCAAAAACAGGACCAGAAAGTCGGAGACGGAACCATTAGTCTTCTTTTTTAGAATAATAGAAGCAGAAGCAGAATCTCATTTTGGGCCTTCAATTTCGAGCTAGAAGGTGAAATTTCGCATATGGGCTTTTGAGAGTCCGAAGTAAAAGTGTAGAAATTATTGAAGTCCACCCAACAACACCAAACAAGTCCACCAAGTCCACCCAAATCAACATTTTGAAAAACCTCCTTTCTTTCAACACCTTCATTAGAAATCATAAAAAGTAGTATTGATAATTTATGTACATATGTAGGTTTTATAATCCGTCCATACATTATAAAGAGACGCTTTTTGGGAGCATTTCTTAAAGAAAACAGATTTTAGTGAAATTCCTAATCTGTAACATTTCAGTAGAAATTTTTCATTCGAAACTCCGCGCCTATATAAATAGGTCGTGACGAGAATTGAAAGCTTTTCGTCGAACCATAAAATTAATTTGAAAAAGCAAAGGTTTTCCCGATTTGGAGGGAGTTCTTCAGATATTACTTAAAAATGTGGGATGGTATCTGCAAATTATGACTAGCTATGGAGAAAATTGCCCAATTCAAAAATACAGTGTTGTGGCAATATTAAAGCAGTGTTGTGGTAGCATTAAAGCAACATTTTAGTACCACTCAAATCAAGCGTTTTTTTGCAACACCAGCGCAACCAAACGTCAAAACAGATCAACCTACACAACAGTTGTTTTGCTGTTGCTTTCTTTTGTTTTAAATAAGCTTTTATTGCCTTGCTGTTCGCTTATATTTTACCCTGCACTTTGTTCAAGCAATTAATTAAAGGCAACTTATAAAAATTTAAATATTTTCGTTTTTGTTTTTTCTTCTTTTTGTTCATAAATGTGAAAATAAATTGCGCAGGCAACAGCAACACAAGGCCTGTTGTATTGCTGCAACACTGCGCAGTTTTTTGACGTTTTTGAATCCACCCGTACTAAGCAAATGCCGGATAATAGTTACCAGAAGAGGAAGGATATACCATTAAGATATGTAGCACTATTTAGTGAGTAGAGTACCAACCAGTGCCTTCGAAAAAATGTCATTGTACTAACCGGTAGGTAAACTGTATCCGGAACGGCAAGTTATAAATTTCGAAACTTATACTTTATAATTTATTTTATTTTTATCACTTGCTTATAGCTCCATTAAACAATACACTAAATCAACACTTTACACAAATTTTAGTCAAACTCAAGACTGTGTCGTATATGTCTCCTGCAAAAAGTATGTGTTTTCCATAGAATCTGATACTGTTCGAGCAATATAAATTTAATTTGCCTTAAAGTTTTGATCTGTTTTCGCAAACTATACCGAAGGGTTCGGTTAAAATTATTGCGTGATCTCCGATTCCGTTCATAGCCGTTCCGTTCGCTATTTGTATGTTGTCTGGGATCTTCGTGATCGCTGTTTTCGTCCAAAGACCTCTCAGGTTGGATAATCGGTGTCGGGATTGCTTCTGCAGATTCATTCAGTACTAAATCACTTAAGGGAAGGTCTTCCTTTTTAATGTCCATATTGAGAATTTGAAATAAAAATAATTTTCAGTACTACTTAAAAATTTGTCTGTTACAACCAAAAAAACAAAAAAATAATGACGTTAAAATGCGTACATATTCGAACGAAAAAAACAAACGACACCGTATTCTTAGTACACAAATCACTTTATTTTCTAATTTTATTAGGTTTGTTTAGTTAAGTGGTTTCTTTTTAGGTCCATCACTATTAACGCATAAAAGGTATTCCTAACCGTCTTCAGTGCAATTTAATATTACCAAGCTAATCTACTCATTCTTTTCTTCAAGTCTTCGGTGATGAAATTCTCTACCATATTACATAAAAAATAAACTATCAGACACGCTCAATCGACATGGCTGTTTGTGCTGATCAAATACGCTAAACAATAAAAGCTAAAAACTGATTTATCTATGTAACAGGCATGAAATATATGCATGACTAAATATATGAATACTAAAATTTTGTTTGTAAAAAACAAAGAGCAGTCTGGGCTTGCGGGCGCCGTGGCGTAAGTGGTTAGTGTGTCGGATCACTACGCGTGAGGTTCCAAGTTCGAATCCTACAAAACACCAAAAAGTTTTTCACGGTCCCACCTCTCGCGAGCGTCTGACAAACATCCGAGAGTATTGTTGTCTCGAAAAAGCTTCTCAAATCGCCGTTCGGATACGGCACTAAACTATAGATCCCTTCCATTCGTGTGAAAAATATAACGCACACAACATGAGTGGTTGTGAGAAGCTAGGCCCTGGCACTTAATGAGCTGTTGCACCAAACATTTATTTATTTATTTATTTTTATTTTAGTCTGGGCTTATCGACGAATGTTGTCTCATCATTTCAAGCTCATTGACCGTAGTAATTATTCGAGTATATTTAAGGGTTTATCACCTACAGGTATTCCTTAAATTTTATAATAATTGTTTAAATTGGTTGCGAAATTTGAATTTACAACATGTCCCAAAATTATTCTGAAAAAAGTTGAGCGAATACAGCTTGAGATAAGGCAATGTATATCTCTCCACTCCTATGAGATAGGGGTGATTTTATAAATAAATAGCCTTAAACACAAAAATAAATGTAACTTCTTTGGAATGACTACAAATAGAACACTAATTTATATATTGTCCGAAAGCCAATGTTGTTTTATTGAAGAATTAACAAGGTCTATAGGACACACCCGGCGCCGCACCGTGCTGCAAGTGGTTAGTGTGTCGGACCACTGCGCGTAAGGTTCCATGTTCGAATCCCAGAAAACACCAAAAAGTTTTTTTTACGGTAATATTCACGATAATATTGTTGTCACGAGTAAGATTCTCAAAACAAATTGCCCTCCGGATACGGGACTAAACTGTAGGTCCCTTCGATTCGTGTGAAAATACGAGTATATAACGCACACAACACGAGTGGTTGCGCGAAGCTAGGCCCAGGCACTTAAAGAGCTGTTGCGCCAAGTATTTATTTATTTTTATTTTACAGAACACACCATCAAAAAAACATGTATGCATTGAACAAAACTTATTAAAAAAAAAACAAGATCAACCGAGCGCATAATATAATAATCAAAAAAATGCAGTATTTCACTTGGAAAATATGTAGGCTAGGCTCTGACCTTTCTTCAAAAACATTAATTCCATGTAACATGAGGACGGATAGCGAACGGACGTAGCCCTATTTAGTAGTCCTTTTTATACTTCCTTATAACTGCCTCTCTAGCATTTCTCTATGCTCCTACAAACCATGATACAACTATACAAGATAATACCTTGCGCATTTCTGTCACGAAAACGTGACATGCATGACGTCAGGAAGGCGTAAATATGAAGTATTCCAGTACGCCTTACACCTTTCTGACGTAGATGAGCAGAACGAAGTAAAAATAAACTGCGCGATGAGGACATATTCTGTGGCCTCAAGCGATAAACGTTTAAGTCGAGTTATGACAGAATTTACTTAAGAATGGTAGAAGATGCTATTCGATGTTTACGCCACACATTTTTTACTTTTCTATCTGCAGTGGTTACCGAGTTGTAGGCAAAGAAACAAGACTGAAACCCGTTTTCTGAAAAACTGCGAAAACCGACTTAAGGCCTGCTCAAACCAACGCGAAACGAAGGAGCGGGAGCGAATTTCACGTGGGAAATAAATACAGGGCGTGATATGGCAACAAGCAAACAGCCGCGAATAGGTGCAAAACGTTGCTTATTGGAAGCGAAAACCTGAGCGGACCTTTATTTCAACGACCAAAAATCTTCATCAGGATATAAGGTGTCAAAAGAACGTTTGACTCTTCTTCTTGGTGCTAACGATGCGGGAGATTTCAAGCTTAAGCCGCTGTTGCTGAACCTGTCTGAAAATCCAAGAGCTTTCAAGGGATTGAACAAGAAAGATTTTCCAGTCACTTGGAAATCGAACAAAAAGCACTCTTTGAAGATTGGTTTAAGAATTATTTCTGCCCTGAAGTCAAAACCTACCTGAAAGAGAAGGATTTAAGCAATAAATGACCAGGCTGGTCAAACGATAGTGCATGCGATCATATGAAAACACAAGCGTTTTCACTCAGCTGAGGCCTACCAACTCCTACTCTCAACCTCCACACGGTGACAGCCGGGTGCCTAGTACCTTAATCCAAGAAATGGGTAACCAACCCCGTTTGGAGGATTCTTGGCGGCAGCAGATAGGAGAGGGGGGGAAGAGTGTTTCTTCACTAGAGCACTTCTTTCTGTTCCAGGCGGCAGCGGACGAATTCCCTAGACGGAGTCAACGGTGGCGTCTATAGTTCCAGTTAGGTTGAACTTAGTGAATATCTTGCGCGAGCTGCTTCGACGTATTCGGATCACAGGTCGGTAAGGAATTTCCAATGTTCGTCAGGACATTGGAATAGGATGGTGGCGGAGGAGCCCTTAATGGGCCAGCGGCAGCGCTCATACTCCCGTAGTGGACTACTGGCACCGGTGTACCCGGCCCCTCGTCCTAGGGGAATAATTAAGGAACTGGCCTTCCAGGTTGGGGGTTGTGCCGTCGGGGTAACTTCCCTACCACGTAAAAAATCTATGGTTCCGAAACAACCAAAAGCCTCGGATAAGGATGACTCAACTAATGACGACCCCAGCAAACGAAATAAGGACAACGACCTTCGGATCTGTACGTGGAATGTTCTGTCCCTTTACAGACCACGTGCAGCCGAACAACTAGCAGAGGCCCTAGACTGCTATAAAGCAGATATTACCGCCATCCAGGAAGTACGATGGGATGGGCCGGGCAAAAAGAGGATGAAAAACTGTGACATCTGCGATTGCTACAGAGGCTACATTCCTACAGAATGCCGCGTGGAAGAATACTCCCAAACCAAAGAAAACGCCGGCAAGCTACATTCAAACTCATCCGCCGGAAATAAAAAAGATGATTTAGGAGAAGAGAAAAACACGCAAAAAATGGCAACAACTCGGGCTCCGCAACATAAAGCACATCTTAACCGTTTGTGCAACTCACTAAAAAGTTCTATTAAAAACCTTAGGAATATTGAAATGCAAACTTACCTTGAAAGCTTAACAGCAGAAAAGATTCTAATTACTCGCTTTGGAAGGCTATAAAAGGTATTAAAAAACCTCAAATTTAAGCCGTCCCAATTAGGAAAAATCAAGGCGAATGGGCTAGGCATGATAAAGAGAAAGCGCCCACCTGGAAGAAACTTTCAAACCGTTTGATGGACAAGCTCTTATTGGAAATATAAATACGTCATATATAGCCAATAGCGTAATAAGAAATGCAATACTTACCGAACTAAAGAAAGAAATAAAGAAACGTAGACCTAAGAAGGCTCCTGGATATGACCTAATTACGGGAGAGGTTCTTAAAGCCCTACCAAGAAAAGCTCTAATTAAGCTTCTGTTCATTATAAACGCCGCACTTAGACTAGAATATGTTCCCAGTCAATGGAAAGTCGCCGAAATCATAAAACGTCTTATAGACCGATTTCGCTTCTTCCAATTATATCCACGGTGTTTGAGAGAATATTGATTAGGCGAATACAGCCGGTAATAGAAGAAAGGCATCTCATCCCGGATCATCAATTCGGATTCAGAAGTAAGCATTCTACAGTTGAACAAGTACATAGAATAACACATGTAATCGAAAAGTCACTTGAAGAAAAAACGGTTTGTTCAAGCGTATTCCTTGACGTCTCTCAAGCCTTTGACAAGGTCTGGCACGAAGGCTTAAAGTTTAAATTACGACAAGTTCTGCCAGAGCACCTATATAATATTTTGAAGAACTGCCTTACGAATAGACTATTCCGCGTCAAATTTGGAAATGAATATTCAGATTTCAAGGAAATAATGGCTGGGGTGCCGCAAGGAAGCGTTCTTGGTCTAGTTTTATATCTATTATACACCCGTGATATACCGCAAGTAGAAGGCACTGAGCTATCTACATTTGCCGACGACACTGCTATCTTGGCAGTAGGTAAAACGGTCGAAGATACTACAGAAAAACTGCAAGAAGCTTTGGATAGAGTAAATGAATGGACAAAGATTTGGCGAATCGCACTTAACGAGACCAAATCTGTTTATATAAATTTTACTTATAAGAAAATAAATAATTTGCCGATCTTTTCAAACTCGGTTCAAATTCCGTTTGCAAACGAGGCTAAGTATCTTGGAATGACACTTGATACAAAGTTGAAATGGAAAACGCACGTTAAGAAAAAACGCAAAGAACTAGATAATAAATATAAAGAAATGTATTGGTGACTTGGAAAATATTCCAAGCTTAATATAGAGAACAAACTGCTTTTATATAAGCAAGTGCTAAAGCCTGTATGGACATATGGTATACAAATCTGGGGTTGTACCAAAATAAGTAATATTCAAATTTTACAAACTTTTGAAAACAAAGTGCTAAGAGGTATTGTAAATGCGCCATGGTATATCAGAAATAGCGATATCCACAGAGATCTTGGCATTAAAACTATAGAAGACGAAATTCAAACCTACGCGAGAAAGCATAAAAGTCGACTAGAAAGTCACATTAATATTACAGTCCTCCAAGTTGGAAGAAAGAAATTTACTGCGCCGTCTATAAAGAACCAAACCTTTAGACTTAGCACGTTGAGTAACCGCGTCTAAACTGCGGAGCTGGCAGGAACTTCTAATGGGAAGTTCCCTGCAAAACGTCATTATTACGTGAAATGAAAACTACTTGATAAGTCGAATACTTTTTTTTTTTTTTTTTTTTCGGGATAGGAAACACTCGACTGGAGCACTCAGACACAACTGGTCCATTGTACTGCCAGAGAGCAAACCCTGATTTACCCATTTTACTGGAATTTCCTTGACTTTCGAAGAAAGCCAAGCAAGCACTTCAGTGATGAGGAGCTTACAGTACCAGCACTCACCACATCCGCACCGAAGATCTGCCACCTGATACGAGCAAAGGCCGGACACTCACAGAGATAATGTTCCGCGGTGTCGTCGCTCTCTCCACAAGCGTCGCAGATTGTAGTGTCACTTAAGCCTAACACGTTAAGGTGCTTGGCAAAGCGAAGTGGCCTGTCAAGACGCCGATAAGTTGTCTACAGTCTTTTCTGTAAGTCGAATACTTAGTTGTAGTAAAAATGAAAACAAGTCTGTTTTGAAGGGAGGTTTTTTAGTGGGTAAGAATCCCACACTACTATGAGCACGCGCTGTCGATCCTCATAGTGTCTTGTTGAAGATTTTCACCTACCCTTGGAACAAAAAAAAAAGAGGCTACAGGCAACGCTTATTCGGATGCGGATTTGTCATACGCGGCAGACTTAGGCAAGAAGTCTTAAGCTTCCGACACGTGAGCGAGTGTATTGACTATCCAGATCAAGGCTAAATTCGCTAACATAAGCCTGATATGTGTTCATGCCCCCACGGAAGAAAAGGACCCTGCCACCAAAGAGTGATTCTACGAGATCCTTGACAAAACATACGAGCAATGTCCTAAATACGACGTTAAAATTGTATTGGGCGATTTTAACGTCAAAATAGGAAAGGAGGACGTCTTTGGTAGAGCAGTCGGTAAGCATAGCCTACACGACACCACGTCTGATAACGAACTGAAGCTAATTGATTTCGCTGTGGAGCGAAATGTCACCATAGCAAGCACATGGTTTCCTCATTTCGATATTCATAAGCAGACATGGCGGTCCAATGATCATGTAACGATCAACCAAATTGATCATACTGCGATCGACGCAAGGCATGTCTTCAGTATTCTGGATGTCCGGACCTTCCGAGCGTCCAACATAGACTCGGATCATTACCTTGTTGTAGCCAAGGTACGAATGTGGATATCCCAATCTGAGCAACAAAGAAGAATCACTGTGAGAAAATTTAACGTCGAAAAGCTACAATAGCAAGAAACCGCCAGATTCTTCGCTGAACGCGTATCCCGAAATCTCTTAATCACCCCTATGCCACCAGCATCAAGTGCCGAAGACCAGTGGCAACGCTGCCAACATGCCATCAGAAACGCCGCGACTGATGTGCTGGGTCTCGCTAGCCCACCACCGGGAAACCCCTGGTTTGACGAAGAATGCCGGCGAGTGCATGCAGCAAAACAAGAGGCATACAAAGTGGCGCTGCAAAGGAAAACGAGAGCTGCTCGTGAGCTCTTCGAGCAAAAGATACGGGAGAGAATGAGAAGCGCGCGTTTGAGAATATCGAGAGTTTATACTCCATGAACAATGTACGGAAGTTTTACCAAAAGGTAAAAAGAACGTGTCAGAGAAGTAATACCCGTACAGAAACCTGTAGAGATGAAAATGGAAACCTCGTAGTAGAATCACAGTCGGTGCTGAGAATATGGAAAAACTACTTCTGCAGACTGTATAACGGCGACGAAGACCAACATCCCGCTGTCAGGCAGAATGAACCATTCAACATAGACGATGATAGCTGAAATTTCCGTCCACCTGACCAAAACGAAGTGAGGATAGCAATATCCAAGCTAAAATCCAACAAGGCTGCTGGACCTGACGGCTTATCGGCCGAACTCTTCAAGGCAGCAGGGGATGAATTGGTAGAGTGCATACACCAACTCATCTCTAATATTTGGTCAGACGAGTGTATGCCTAATGAATGGAACCTCAGCATCGTTTGCCCTATCCACAAGAAAGGAGACCCCCTCAACTGCCCCAATTATAGAGGCATATAAGATCTTTTCTGCGATATTGTGTGAACGCCTGAAACCTTTTATGAACAGCCTGATTGGACAGGCCAGGAAAGTCCACCATCGATCAAATCTTCACACTTCGGCAGATCCTGGAGAAAACCCAAGAATTCCAAATTGATACTTACCACCTCTTTATCGATTTCAAGGCCGCCTATGACAGAGCTAGGAGAAGGGCCGCCTAGAGTAGAGCTTTATAGAGCCATGTCTAGTTTTGACATCCCTGCCAAACTAGTCCGTCTGTGCAGGCTGACGATGGAGAACGCTCGCTGCTCCATCAAGGTCGGTAATGACCTCACCGAGACCTTTGATGTCAAAAAAGGCTTTAGACAAGGTGACGCGCTGTCATGTGACTTCTTTAACATTGTACTTGAACGGATTGTGCGGAACTCACAAGCCAACACCGGAGGCACAATCTATTACAAGTCTGTACAACTACTTGCATATGCCGACGATATAGACAATATCGAAAGAACTCAGCGGGCTGTCACCGGTGCGTTTGCAAGCATTGAGGCGGAAGCGGCCAAAATGGGTTTAGCGATAAACGAGGGCAAAACCAAGTACATATAAACAAGAAGGAAAAGCAAACACCGACGAATTGGACAAAACGTCACAGTGGGCAGCTATAACTTCGAGGTAGTAAGGGACTTTGTCTACCTTGGCTCTGCTATAAACTCTGAGAACAACATCAGCGCAGAAATGAAGCGAAGAATAACTCTTGTCAATCGCTGTTTTTTTTTTGGGCTTATAAGGCAATTCAACAGTAAAGCCCTATCTCGAACTACTAAGGAGACTCTGTATAAGACTCTGATCATCCCAGTCCTGCTTTACGGCGCTGAAACGTGGACTTTATTAAAAGAGGATGAAGATATCCTTGGTCGCTTCGAGAGAAAAATTCTTCGTAAGATTTTCGGTCCCGTTTGCGTTGACGGGTTTTGGAGGAGAAGATTCAATCACGAACTATACGAGCTGTACAGCGACATCGACCTAGACAAAAAACTGCGTATTGGACGTCTGAGATGGCTAGGACCTGTAGAGCGAATGGACACCAACGCTCCGGCCCGCAGAGTCTTCGAATCTAATCCCGAGGGACGACGCAGTAGAGGGAATCATCGCCGTAGGTGGCGCGCACAAGTTCAAGGGGACATCGACCAACTTGGAGTGCGCAACTGGCGGCAATTAGCTAAAGAGTGAGCTAAATGGAGAGGCTTGTTGGTTGAAGCCCAGGTTCACCCCGAACTGTAGCGCCACCTAAGTAAGTAAGTAAGCAATAAAGTCTTGCTTATTTTGGATAATGCTCCGGTACACCCAGTTAATTTAGGTGAGCTGTCTGAAAATGTAAGAGTTGAGTATCTTCCCAAAAACGCAACAGCCCTTATTCACCCTATGGATCAGGGTGCAATAGCCACTTTTAAGGCTTATTATTTGCGCAGAACTTTTAAAAAGCTTTTTAATGAAATGGATGGAAGATCCTATATTAAATAATTTTGAAAGAACTACAACATCAAAGATGCCGTTGACAACATAAGTGAGTCTTGCAATGAATTAAAATCCAAAACAATGAATCTTGTTTGGAAGAAACTATGGCCGGAATGCATTACCAACGGCCAATCTGATGCTGATCCTGTTATCCCTGAAATTGAACGCAACATTTAAAATCTGGCAATAGAAATCGGATTTGAGGATTTAGAAAAGCACGATGCCACCAGTCTTCTTAACGTTGACAGAGCTCCGCTATCAAATAAAGGGTTAATACAGTTGGGATAAGATCAAGAGTGAAGAGCCTGAGCCTTCTATGAGTCGCCAGTTGACATCAAGAAATTTGTATGAACCGCTGAAGAGGGATTGGACATTTTAAACCAAAACGATTCGAACGAAAACGCAGTGCTTAAGTCTCAAGAGCTGTTAACGAAGCCATTAATTGATATAAAGAAATTAATAAACATTTCAAAAATAAAGCAAAACTGTTGGTTCCGCCAAAATTATTAAAAACACTTACGCCCGATTCCTTCACCGAGTACTAGCGCTAGTACCGGTATTAGAGCAAAAGTTGGTACTCAAATCGGTATCAAGTCATTTCTTCACAAAGTACTAACGCCGATTTGGTACCGAGTATTAGCTTAGCTCTCGAAATCAGTATTAGACCAGTTGGTAGTACTCAAATCGGTATCAAGTCATTTCTTCACAAAGTACTAATGTCAATTTAGTACCGAGTATTAGTTGGTACTCGGTATTAGCTGGACCCTCAAAATCGGCAGTCTAGCGCCGTTAATACCAGGATTAGGCCGATTTCAATTATTTATTATGAGAGATAGTACTCTATTTTGATATTTTCTTGGCTGTCATTGTGAAAAAAGTAAATACATACACGTGTGCTCTATTTTGGTTTCATTTGATTTTTTTTCTATTTTCTGGAAAATGGATTTGATTTTTGGTGGGGATAGTTTGTTTCATGATTTCGAGGACGATATCGAGTACGAGAACGATGAAGAAGGGGTTGAAGTTCGTCGATTTGAGCGGCGTATCTACCATATGCCACAACGGAGTACAATAAATACTTGTGAACTTTTCGATTCATCGCTATTGTTTTTTAATTCTTGTTTCTTCATTCTTCATTGGAACCAAACATAAAGTAAAGAAAAAACAACCAACCACATACTCTTCCACACGATACCGCATACCTACCACCATACTCATGTCTACAAGCCCGGCGCAAAGTCCAGCGATCAAGAAGGAGGGCGGATTTTCAACAATGCCTGGACACCCTTAGACTGGCGAGACGTAACTTAAATAGAGCCATCAAGGAAAGCAAAACTGCATATTTTAAACGTCTCTGTCAAGAAGCCGACATTAACCCATGGGGCTCGGCATACAGAATAGTGATGGCGAAATTGAAGGGCTATAGAACTCCTCAAATAACATATCCGATAATGCTAAAATCCATAGTAGAGCACCTCTTCCCTCAAAGGCCTACTACTATGTGCAATATTATACGAGAAGTCAATACAGAAGATATTCCTTTAATTACTCACAAGGAGCTGCAAAGGGCATGCAGCAAGATAGGTGACGGCATCCCAAATAAGGCAGTAACGGCAGCTGTAAAGAAAAGACCAGACCTCTTCATATCAACAATGCAGAAGTGCTTTGAAGAAGGAACCTTTCCCGAAAAATGGAAGACGCAGCATTTGGTCCTACTACCAAAAGAAAAGAAGCCTCTAGGAGAACCATCATCCTATCGTCCAGTATGCCTATTGGACACCATGGGAAAGATCCTCGAGAACATAATCTATAATAGATTACTCGCAGTAGCAGAAGAGAAAGGAGCCCTCTCAGATCACCAATTTGGCTTCAGAAAAGCACGATCTACTGTTGATGCCATAAGAGCGGTAGTTCATATCGCCAAAGGTGTCATCGAAGGCGAAAGATGTCTCTATGGAACAAAGGAGTATTGTGCAGTAGTAACGCTGGACGCATTTAACTCTGCGGAGTGGTCGTTTATTAGAAGGTCACTTGCCAGGATGGATACGCCATATTACCTGCTACGGATAGTGACGAACTACTTCAACAACAGGAAGCTGAGGTACAATACCGATGAAGGGATAAATTACTACAACGTAACTGCGGGAGTTCCACAGGGATCGGTTTTAGGGCCACTATTGTGGAACATCATGTACGACGGAGTCCTACGATTAACGCTACCTGGGGGAGTAAGGATAATTGGATTCGCCGACGACATTGCAGTCGTGACAGTAGCTAGACAGATCCATGCAATTGCCCGGATAAAAGATTGGCTAATATCTGCCGGACTAGAACTAGCTGACCATAAAACAGAAGCTGTTCTTATAACTAGCCGGAAATCCGTCGAATTTACCAACTTTCAGGTTGGTAACCAAACCATCAGGTCGAAAGAGGCGGTTAAATACCTTGGAGTAATGCTGGACAACATATGTTATGGTCGGAAGAGAATTGGATGGCAATATGTTCCTTCGTAACAATTTTACAAAAAGAGCTGCGGAGAATAGAACAGCTGAAGCAGCGGAAAAAGCTGAGACAAGAAGCATAGCATAAATTTCTAACCAGCCCCGCGAAGTAATACCTAACGGCAGTCCAGCGGGGAGAATGGTTGAAGTGTGTAGGGTGTGTGTTTAGTACGTAGGCGTATTCCTGGCATCGATTACTCAGGTTTGCGAATCGTGCATGCTAGTAGCACTCGGGCTATTAGTATGTATCTATGAAGACTACACATCCCTGGCGCAATCCAAAAAAAAAAAAAAAACACCATACTCACAACAGGAAAGCAACACAAATATCAAAAAAAAATTCACTAATGAATGAAATACGAATATAGTTCGAAATAATTGTCTAACGGCCCACAAATGCCAAAATAGTGTCAAAATCAGTATTAGACCAGTTTTTAGACGTATTAGCTGCTAGTACCGCTTGGTGAACTTAGATCCAGTATTAGTGATGTGAAGAAATGTACAAGCATGTACTATCTTTTCGTTGGTACCGAGTATCAGAGCTAGTACCTGGTCTACTCATGTGAAGAAATCGAGCGTTAATGTACATTAAACAAACAAAAAAAAAAAAACCAAAAGGTATTAAAAAACGCGAGCAATTCGCCCAAAATTTTAGAACAGGTCCCTGAAAACGAAAGGGAAGTTAATCTACTTCTTAATTTTGATTCTCCAAATGCCATAAAAACACTTGGAATTCAATGGTATCCAGCAAAAGATACCTTTAATTTTAAAGTAACCTTACCTGACGTGTCAACACACACGAAAAGATCATTATTGGCAGACCTAACCCGTCTTTTTCATCCTCTAGGTTGGGTGGCTCCATGTGTCATTAGGGCAAAACTAATTCTGCAACAACTTGGCTTCGGGAATTGTCCTGGGATTCACCTATTCCTCATGATATCGAAACACCTTGGTTAGACTTGCGCAGTGGATTGCTAAAACTACAACGCATCGAAATCCCTCGGTTGCTAGATTTTGAGAAGTCTGCTCAGATGCAGCTACATGGATTTAGCGATGCATCTGAGAAGGCTTATGCCGCAGTTATATACGCACGAATTGTAAAAAATGGCCGAGAAAGAATTCACTTAGTAGCTTCGAAGACGAGATTAGGTCCAGCTCCCTGTGCTGCACTTCTCTTAGCAAAACTATTGCATCGCGTTTCAAGTGGTATGCAATTTGAAGACTATGAAATCTTCGCATGGTCGGATTCAATGAAAACACTAGCGTAGATTAAGCGGAGCCCATCGATTCGTACCACGTTTGTAGCTAATCGAGTTACGGAAATACAAAATTTTCCTAGTACAGGTATCTGGCGACACGTGGCATCCAAGGACAACCCCGCAGATCTTATCTCACGTGGAGTGTCCCCCGAGGATCTTATCAACAACGAAATGTGGTGGTCTGGCCCACCCTTTCTTCAAAACTTCTCTTTAAAGGAGTTACCAGCTGCAGTCTTAATTGAAACAGATTTAGAGACTAAAACAAAATCGATGGATATGAACCCGGGTAAAACTTTCGTAACAAAAAAGCCTACACATATAAGTATATTTCAACAGTTTTTCTCAATGCACCATCATCAGCAATGCATTATTCGAGAAATTTTCCACCCTTAAGCGGCTTGTTCGTAGCATAGCTATATGGAGACGTTATATCGAAAAACGTAAAACACAAGGAAAAATGAACCCCATTGGACAAACATCCACTCACAACTGATGAACTGATGTCAGCCCATAATCAGCTCATCAAAATTGTACAAAACGAACTATTTGGGGAGGAAATTAAGGCATTAGGGTAGAAAAAACCCTTAGAAATGGAAAGTGGAGTTCTGAGTTTGAATCCCTTTCTGGACTCAGAGGAACGTCTGCGCGTAGGAGGTCGCTTGACAAATTTGCCATTTCCCCTCAGTCAATGACATCCTTTAATTCTAAAGGATTCTCACAGGCTTTGGAAACTACTCGCAACAGATGCACATCAGCGCACCCTTCACGGTGGCCAACAGTTAATGATGGCTGAGCTTCGAAACAACTATTGGATCACAAATGTGAAAAACTTGGTAAAATCTATTATCCACAGGTGTATCGGATGCCATCGCCACCAGCCTTTCAGTAGTACGGGTCATCATCTCAAGGCCAGACCAACACTGGGGTCGATTATGCGGGACCAGTAAACAAAAAAAATGTGGAAGGGCAGATGCAACCGAATAACAAAGGGGTATATAGCTGTATTTATCTGCTTTTCTACAAAGGCGACACATATCGAATTAGTTAGCGATCTAAGCTCAGCAGGTTTCATTGCAGCATATAGGAGATTTGCCGCAAGAAGAGGAACATGTACTAACCTTTTCAGCGATTGTGGCACTAACTTTAAAGGAGCAAGCAATGAATTCATCAAGAACAGCAAAGTTATCTCAGCTGAATGGTCATCAAAAGTTTCAGAGGCTCTTGCCTCTCAGAATACTAAGTGCCACTTCAACCCTCCTTCAGCACCACATTTCGGAGGTCTCTGGGAGGCAGAGTTTAAATCGATCAAGCATTATCTTAAGAGAACCATCGGCGCATCTAAGCTAACATTCGAGGAGTATGCGACACTCCTAGCTCAGATCGAGGCATGTCTCAATTCAAGGTCTATCGGCCCAATGAATTCAGATCCCGATGATCTAACAGTCCTGACCCCAGGAAACTTTCTCATTGGAGCAGCACTCAATACTCCACCTGAGAGAAATCTTCACGACAAGAACGTTCACAGGTTAGACAGATAGAGATATCTGCAACGCTTGACTCAGGATTTTTGGAAGCGGTGGAATACCACCTACATACCTCCACCGTCTTGAACAGTGTCCAAAATGGCTTCAGCAGCAGCCAAACATTAAAGTTGGAGACATCGTCATTGTCAAGGAGGGCAATCTTCCCTCATCATTGTTTGGATGGTCTGACGCGCGTGGTGACCATAAAAACAAAAAACTCGATCGTAAAACGTCCGATAGCAAAACGTTCCCCCTTGCCGGTCCACAATTCGCCGAACGATATGTAAACAAACCAAGAAAAGGAAGGTGCGCGAAAGACTTAATATTAACTATCAACTATAAACATTGCGCGAAAGACTATTGACTATTGCCTATGAACTATGAAAGGCCCTATGATCGAATAAAGTTCAGAAAAAAATGCTGAATTAAACAAACATTATGCATAACATAAATAAATTAAAATAACAATAACAAACCCAGCTTGAAGTGCACAACTCACCCTATCAACTTAAAATGGTTTTAACATTTTGCAGAGCTACAGTGCCCATTCATCACTACCGAAATAAACGCCAGGCCTGCAACTAAACATTTATTAGTTAACACTATATTAGAATTAAAACTAATGCACTTTTTTTAATTTTTAATCATTTTTTCAATGCACATGAACGAACGAGGAACCCAGGGGAGACAAATAGATCCATCCCATTGAACACGAAGATGACACCAAAAGTAAACAAATGCATCATGGGAATGCACCGACTAATATGAACTACCGACACATGAACGAACATTATCAGGGGGGCGGGAGCATGTTGGTTCCCAGCAAAATTATTAAAAACACTTAATGTACGCTTGGATTGAAGAGCGTGAATTATTTGTAATGAAACCGAATCCGAGATATTTTTCTTTTCATTTGCAGTATATAGTATAGATAGTATAGATATTCCATCGGTGTTGGGTCGTGTAACTTCGTTGAACAAATTCAACGCGTGATGGAAAAATATGTCATATTCTGTTTTCATCAATAAATTCAATCAATGATTTATACAAATCGAGTGTAACGAAGAGAGTTAAGTTAGACTTTGTAGTGTTATGCTAGCCTGATTAAACGTATTTAGAACTAGCTAAACCCGTGCTCGCCTTGCTACGCCCTCTAAAGGCTTCCTTATGCGAACAAATCGTCACCTCAGTATTGGAGTGATCTAAATGCATTTTCGTCATTTTTAGTTAGGAATGTTTTCTTAATGTTTCGATTGGTGCAATAAAATCTCTCCTATCTTTATTATTTCAAAAGATATCAGTGTTGCAAATGACATATACGCACTTTTGGGAAGAAATGCTCAGTATTGATCTGCCACATAAGCGTATTTATGCGAAAGTCACATTTTTGCATGAATTTTTTTAAAACTTTTTAAATGTTTTAGATGACCCATACGTACAATTGAACTCAAATATGCTTCATTTACAAACACATAATTAAGTGCTGAAATGCTCTATAGATACAACCACAGACAATATAGTTACATAGATATCGCATCCAGTACAAAAAAAATGGGCAATTTTGAATCGACTGGGATTTACTCGTGGGTCCCAGTTCGATCGATCTTGTATGTATACCATGCTCAAACGGTTGTGAGTTGAGTAGCACGTTTTGTGAGATGTATGAAAGGATGATTCTATGTGTGAGCAATTTTCATCAAATAAAAAATAAATATCTACATACGTATGTAGGTAGATATGTATGTAGGTGACACAGTCACATACATTTTTCAATAAATTTTTATTTTCCAGAAAAAGGTTTTCGATTTTTAAATTATTTATGTTTGCTTTATAAATAATAACGAGTATGATAAGGTAGGAACTTGGTACAATTGTGAAATTATGTCGTCTCATTATTTGATTTTTTTCTGAATAAACTTTATTATTAAAAGCATTTTGTAAGGTAATGAAAACGGTTGAAATTAGTTATCTCATTTGAATAAGTATAGATTTATTTTATGTTTATTCAAATGATGATGATGATGATGATGATGATGAGCATTATTTACATCTTTTATTTTCTTGATAATATTTGCACCTTTTGATTTTTGCTGATTTTTTGTTTTTTTAATTCCCATGAGCAGTGTTTGCGCAATAAGACAAGAAGGGCAAAATTAAGCAACTCTTGCGATGATAAAAGCATTCGTTTTTTTCCCATCAAACCAGCTGCTGTCACGGATATTTGTTATTCTTATGCGTTCAGAGGCCATTGTTTCTCTTATTTTTCTTATATGAGGGCGATCCTGGAACATTCCATGGAAAACTTTAAAATGAAGCTTACAAACGTTAAACAATTCATCTGATGGTGCAAAAAGACAGCCAAAATCACTATTTTGAGAAAAATGTTTGCCAAATATAAAAAACTCAGAAGGGCATGTTATTTTTTCATCTTTTCTTAAAAAAATTTCTGAACAATTTGAACAGTGGCTCTTTGAAGGCATTTTGTAAGCAATATATCCCGCAAAGTATCGCATTGCAACAGTCTCAAGTGTAAAATCAGTTTCTGTTTCTAGTTTGTTTATGATTTCTGTGTACAAAAACTCATCACAGTCTTCTTCTTCTTGTTCCTCATTCAGCAAAACAACATGAGTGCCCTTTGTTTGGACTACCATATACCTAACCTAAAAACTGAACATCATCGTCCTTACAATTACTGTAAGGTGAGAAGGAAATAAGGTTTGACGAAAGACTTTTTGACATTAGTACACTGAATTCATAAGCAGATCGATTCTTTTTATTCCCACCTTTTATTCTGACAATTGAGAACAGGTTCTCTAAGATGTCTTGATGTACCCTCTTTGTCAGCAAGTAATCAGCATCAACAAACGTACCGTTTTTAATGTCCTCGCTTAGTAATAAAACTGCTTTAAGTGTCTGTTCCATTCCTTTGAAATAAAAATGTTTGGGTACATTTGAACAATTTTTCATCGCTTGCAAATATATTACAAAATATTTTATCTGTTGGTATGCAGCATTTCCAACAGTAACTCCACGTTGAAGCGCATTTTTGTCGTATTGTGAGCCACTGTTCATGCAGTCAAAGGTATTGTTTAATGCCAGCGTAAAAGCTTACGTTGCTTGAGGATTGTTGCGAAGTAAATTTTAAACAATTCAGGTGTTGAGCTGTTTGTATGGACGCAGCAGATGCCCTTCTAAATATTTGAGTCGTTAGGCGTACGCTAATTTTTTCAAAAGCATTAGGAGCTATATGTGAGCTAGTAAATTTTAAACAAGGTTTGGCAACGTTGTCGGTCTCTAAATTATATGGTTCTCTGAAGACATCGAAAGAAACTAAACCATCGGGGGTGTTCGGTTCCGATTTGAGTAACAGATTGCGCACTGATTTAAGTAAATGAGGAAAATCGTAAAGACAGTATATTTTTTGGTTTTTAAATGTCGTAAATGGGTTTTTTTCAGTCACATTCAAAAGTAGATACGCTTTCCTGTTGTTTGGACCCTGGTCACAAACAACAGCGCATGCTTGAAGACCAAGTTCCTTGCATATTTCAAAATTATTTTTAATCAACTGTTTTAAGTCATCCCCTTTTATTCCATTTTCTGAAAGAAAATAGTTAACAACTCTTTTCCATGAATCAAAAAGGCAATTAACCATAAATGCACAAATTTCATTAGCATTTGATTTTTTTCCTGCTGAACCTAAATCTTCGAATCCATCAATTAAGTCGTTGGTAGCGTTGTACGTCAGATTGGTACCCAGGCTGTAGACCTTTCACAGGAGCCCAACGATATAATGAAGCTATATGAGGAAGTTGAAAGCCCAACCCATCGCGTAGAAATGTATGTATATGTATTTTGCGAGTCATAAAAAACTTTTGTGCAAGTTCTTTTTCTTCTGGGCTATACAAATTTGATTTAGAAAACCCCATCAACATAAAACAAAATAACTTGGACTGCTCTGACATATCCATGCTCTTAATTTGGGATACCAAACCTGAATACCTATTTTGTTTCTTTATTTTTAATGTTCTGTTCTTTAATCTAAGTTTTTGCTTTAAAGTTTTAATTTTCAAACTGAAAGAAGCAATACTTTTTTCTAGTTGAAAATGTTTTTTTCCCGCTTCTCAATTGATTGCATCAATTTGATGCATTTCTGAACTTGAACTTCTTCTTCTCTTACTATTCGCCGTAGAAAGATTTGACAATTCTTCAAATTGATCAATATCATTTTGTAAATTGAGTGTGGGAACTGCATCTCTTTTTAGCATTTTCCTGCTCACAAACTCACTACAAAAATGATTTTGGCAAAAAAAAAAAAAAATCTTATCGCCATTAAAACTACATGCTTTTTTCCATAAATTATTTAAAATATCATTTTTTTCTTTTGAGAGGCATGCAACCATTTTTAAAGTAGGAAAAACCTTTCTCGATTACTTGCATGTGGTACAAGAAACTCCTGATTTCCTTTTATCATTCATTTGTTATTTTTATTTAAAACCAAGCGCTGTCGCAATTCGATCTCAAATAAATGATACACGTAATTTTTAACCTGCGATGACAGAAATTTCAAACTCATTTATTCACCAAAAGAAACAAGAAATACGCATCCAGAGAAGTACATAAATGCCATGCAACCCTTCTAAGACAACACGACGCGACGTAAGATACACACAAGCCATGACAATGACACGATCGCTATTGAATCATACCATACCATCAGTTTGTTGTATGTACATAGATATTGTTCTTTAACAGCAAATGGTTTTTTTATGACAGGAGTTTGCTTTGGTGTTTCTACGACACACTGAAGATGAAGATTATTGCATGGTCTTGCAACATAATTTTATTTCGTTTGGTCTGAAAGAGTTCGATTAATCTCCTTTACTAGGGTGGCAACCAAGATCGATCGAACCCACGAGTAAATCCCAGTCGATTGAAAATTGGCCTTTTTTTTTTGTACTGGATGCGATATCTACATATGTAACTATATTATCCGTGATACAAGCGTCAAGTATTAATTCTATGTCACTATTCATATCAATAGACATAAGAATTGGATAAAAAGTGACCTGAAGAAGATTCTGTGATATGTGAATGTTCTCCCAAAACATTTCTAAATGAATCTGTTGGTTTTTCATTCGAGCTTTTTAATTCAATAAAATCTTTCTAAATGGCTCGCTTTTTATTCGCGTACTTTTGCTTGGATTTTGTGCTCTCTGAGAGCTCAGAAACACACTTATATGTGTGTGAAATGAACCAAACATTTTGTTGCTCAATGCGAGACAAATAAACAGAATGATGCTTGGTCGGTGGTTAGGTTTTTTATATTTTATTTGTTGTTGTCCTTTTTTCCGATCGTGATTTGCTACCATATACACTTGCCTGTTTATTCATTGCGTTCACAACGTCATGATCATGCAAAGTAGACGCATTCATTCCGTTATTATTCAAATTTCGAATTTGAAATGTTCGCTAAAATTTAACAGTAAAAGTAGGGGCCCCCCAAAAAATGTTGCCTCCGAAATTCAAGAAACGGCACTGCTACCGTTTTTTTTTTGTTACTCTGCTTTCAGAAACCTCTGTTTCGTTTTTTGTACAAATTTTACAAATTTTATTAAAGTTACGTTATACATAATAACCCTTATTAAAAAAAAATAAATTTAAGCAACAGCTCTTAAAGTGCCAAGGCCTAGCTTCTCGCAGCCACTCATATTGTGTGCGCTATATTTTTCACACGAATGGACCTACAGTTTAGTGCCGTATCCGAAGGGCAATTTGGTTTAAGAAGCTTTCTTCGAGACAAAAAAAAAACTGCTCAGCCTGGTGATGATGATCTTCGATCCATTAGGCCTTCTCGTATTCTTCGTTATGTACCCTAAGATCATATTCCAAGATACGTGGCGGCCTGGCTGTGCTTGGGACGAACAAATTCACGACGAAGAATTTTTCAAATGGTTGTGTTGGCTTAAACTTTTGTCTCATGTTGCTTCGATGAAAATTCCGAGATGTTACATAAACCCCTGTTTCAGCAGTTTTTCCGACATGGAAATACACACATTTGTTGATGCAAGCGAGGAAGGATACGCAGCAGTAAGTTACTTAAGGCGCTCTGAAGGGAACGTTGGGAAGTGTTTTTTACTGGTATGTAAAACGAAAGTGGCGCCCTTGAAGATGATGTCAGTTCCGCAGCTGGAGCTGCAAGCTGCTGTCCTTGGGGCACGTTGGCCAAGGTGCTTATCATCTCTCATTCGGTGAAAATAACAAGAATGACCTTTTGATCAGGACACATTCTGACCACCGACGGTACCGACAATTTGTGGCATTTCATGTCAGCGAGATACTGGAGCTGTAAAACATTTCTGACTCACGCTGGATTCCCACTACGGAGAACGTAGCAGACGAGGCTACGAAATGGCAGCGAACTCCTGAATTTTCAAACAGCAGTCAATGGTTGAACGGACCAGCGTTCTTAAGTTCGGAACCAAGTACTTGGCCTAAAGAACCAAACGAAAAGCGCACATCTACAAGTGAAGAGCTACGAACTCAATACGTTGCACATCATACAGAGGGCAAACAGTTTCACAAAAAGGCCTTCTAATAGATCCCGAACGATTCTCTAGCTGCAAAGAAATGGTGCAAGTAATAGCAAGGGTTATTCGATTCGCAGGGCTATTGGAAAAAAAAAAACGTGTTGCAAGATCTCAACGAATCGTTCCTTTCCGACACAGCATGAACTCCAGCTCGCTGAAGAAATACTTTGGAGGCAAGCGCAAATAAATTCATTTTTCGAAGAGGTTTCTATGCTTTCTACAGGGGAGGCTGTACGAAAATCTAACTCGATTTACTCACTAGCTCACCATACGTAGTGATGGATTACTTAGACTAGGAGGCCGGGTAGCTCTTGGAAAATTCAAGGACCCACTTATCTAACCTCGCGAAGAACATATTACTTACTTAATTGTCCTCGATTATCATTGCAGATATCACCATGTTAATCACGAGACCGTAGTTAATGAGATTCACCAGAGTGGAGTGGACTATTTTGGACCAATTCTTGTGTCCGTTTGCCTAAGTAATGAGAAACGATACGGGGTCCTCTTGACCTGTCTAACGACCAGAGCAATTCACCTGGAATTGGCTAACACATTATCTACAGATTCCTGCATTATTACCATCAGAAATTTTATCGTGCCTCCCCAATTGAACTGTGGGGCAATAACGGGACTAATTTAAAGGTGCTCACCTACGTACCTATCAGCAATGAATGTGAGTAAGCCTTAACGCCAAACCATTTCTTAATGGGTAGTTCTAGCGGTGCGAAACCTCTTACAGAAATCACTACGGATGGAGGCCAATTGCGGAGGAACTGGCAAACAGCGCAGTAGCTGGCGAATGCGTTTTGGAAGAGGTGGGTTCGCGAGTATCTACCAGTTATCACGCGACGATGTAAATAGTTCGATGAAGTGAAGGCGATCGAGTTGATGACATTGTGTATATAGTTGACCCCGATATCGCAAGGAATTGCTGGCCTAAAGGAAGAGTGGTGGCTACAAGAAAGGGTACAAACGGTCAAGTAAGAAGCGCCTTAGTCAAAACAGCTGCTGGAATTTATGAGAGACCCGCTGCTAAGATTGCTGTACTAGATGTCTACAAGAAAGATGAGGTAGGCGCTTGAGAGGTCATACCGGGGGGCAGGGTTTCTACAGATCTGGCAATGCGCTAACTTAAATTCCGAACGCACCCTTGTGTCAGAGTGTCACGAATGACTTAAATTTCTTTCTATACCTTTGGTGCATGGCATCCTGTGAAGACGTAAGAAGAGGTTAAAGAAGAATAAAACAAAGAAGATCTAAATAAACGGATATTTATTGTTCTCACTTGTAATTGAAGAAGTTGCTTTCTTTCAAAATACTTGCTTTTAAGTCTATTTTCCTTTTCAGTTCACCAATTGGAGTTTTTACTGGCATCCGAGTGTGTTGAAAATACAATGCTGGTCCCTTTTTGGCTAGTTCACCTGCTGTCTCGTTTCCTTTTATATTGCCTTATCCGGGAAGTTAGTGAGGCGGTCAAATACTCCAAAAAACGAAAAGTGGTTGGGCCAGACGAGATGCCCTCTGAGTTCTGGAAAAAGATAGGAGACGTCGGGTTCAGATGGCTCAGAATTCTCATCTCCAAATTCGTGAGAGGTGATCCAATGCCGAATGAATGGAGGGAAAGTTACCTTCTCCATGTGTACAAAGAGAAGGGTGATACGCGAAACTGTGATAGCTACCGTACGATCAAGCTGATGTCACACACCATGAAGATCGTTGAACGGGTATTAGTTGGCCGACTGCGAAAAATAATACGCCTATCTGATGATCAGTGCGGATTTGTCTCGGGTAAATCAACCACAGATGCAATCCAAAGTATATGGATCATAATGGAAAAACATCTTGATTTATTAAGGGATTTGCATATTTTACTGGTTTACTCTGAAAAGGCATTCGGCTGACAACCACGATATGTGATATGGATGGCGCTATGACATCGAGGGGTTCCAGAAACCTATGTACAGATGATCATGAACATGTACGAAGAAGCAAAGACAAGAGTAAGATGTCGCGCTGGAGTAACCGAAGAGTTCCCAATCAAAGTCGGGGTGCACCAGGGAAGCGTTTTAAGTCCTTTGTTCTTTATAACAGTAATTGATTATCTGCCTGAAGGTAAAGTGATGGACCCCAAGGTACATCAGTTATTCTTTGCTGAAGATGGAGCAATCGTAAGTGAGCATCCTACATCCCTGCAACTAGCACTTGATGTGTTGGTGGACGTTTTGGAGGGAAGTGGGTATCGCATTAGCCCAAAAAGGACAGAGTACTTGTGCTGCCCGTTCTCTGATCCACTCAGGCCTACCATATTCCAGACATTTATTTGAATGGAACAGTGCTTCCCAAGTGCGAAAAGTTCAAATATCTGGGATCTATGATCAATAGCAAAGCAACTTGTGATGATGACATCAATCATCGCGTAAGCGTAGGGTGGATGAAGTGGCGAGAAAATTCCGCTATCCTCTGTGACAGAAAAATGCCACCTAAGTTGAAAGGAAGGCTCTACAATGCAGTTGTGCGTCCAGCGCTCACATACGGTTCACAATGTTGGACGATGTACAAAACGTATGAGAGTAAAGCAACGGCAGCTGAGATGAAGATGCTTCGCATGACAGCAGGAGTGACGAAGCTTGATCGAATAAGAAGTTCGAAGATCCGTGGAAGCTGTCACATCAAGGAAACCATCGTACAAAAAATAGAGCGCGACCGGCTCAGCTGGTATTGCCACGTTCAAAGAGAGATCATTTGAACCCCGCTAAAAAGGCAATATCAATGCACTTTCCAAAGACATCGCGATGTTGGAAAGGCAGGCCTATAAACGCCTGGATCAGACAAATGCGACGACATCGGCATTTCATTGGCCTCAGTAACCGAACCCCACAGGCGGATCAGTAGAAATGCGGTGAAGTGGGAGGGGTATGATCCCTTATTTTCGGATTATAACCTCGCTGATAAAAGGAAGAAGAAGATTGTCGTATCCGGGAACCCAGCAGGGAGTTACATCATGGCTGTTGCATATTTTCTTCAACGTGTTACGGCATTACTCCCTACGCGTAAGTTAATATTAAAAAATAAGAAAAGACAATCTTTAACAATTTTTTTATAAGTTGCGCGCACTCGACGGGCTTATGAATCCCTTTGCATGTTTTTACACAGTGTGGGCGTTGGAAAGTGTAGAAAGAAAGAGAGCGGAAGATTTGGTGTTGTGGTTTGAAGCTCAGTTATTTATGCTTCTGAGAAACTCCGGGGGTGCCATCCAGATAACTAGGGAGATTTTCGTTATTTTTTATATTTGCTTCTAATTAGCATTATTTTTTCCGCCACCACCGACGTCGCAGGCAATAGCATTTCAAGTGAAAAGGGCGGATGAACGAATTTCATTACGAGTATATAATAAATAATGCGCTACGTCATACTTAAGTCAATGCTGACTGTCACAATAAGTTTTAATAACTTATATGTATGGTTGTATATTTACATACATATATGATTTAATTTGTTTGTTTTATAAAATGCACAAAATAGATTTTTTTTTTTAATGACCGCATTAATGACATTTACAACTTCGAAGGGTGCGCGTCATGGCACGATTTAACCCTTTCATGCCAAATGTTGCCTATAGGCAACATTGTATGTTTTAGCTTCTAAGTCGCGTAATTTTAATTTATTCTCTAACGACTTTTTTTTTTAGAATAGGTTGATATGTTGTGCAAGTTTGTTGTACAATTTTTTTTTCGAATATTTTATTGAAAGTATTGTTAGTGACCACTTTGTAGCTGATCTTCGGTGAGTGCACATGTACAATTTTTTTTATGCGAAATATGAGTTTGCAAATTATTTAAAAAAATATATAAAGAAATTTAAGTGTACAAAACCAAGTACGTAAAATAATTAAACACATGTAAGAAAATTAGGAAAAACAAAAAAAAATCGAAAAAAACTTTTAGTTTATGGTCAGAAATTTTTTTAAACTTTTTAGGCAACATTTCATAACTTCTAAACCAGGGTACATAGGACTTTGAAATTGATATCACTTCATATTTACGTCTAGGCCAACAACTCCATATCCTTGAAAAAGTATTAGCCACTCCCAAATTAATTCTGGCATGAAAGGGTTAAATAATTTCCATAATATTTTTCAAAGTTTCTGTCTGAAGCACTCGAATTTCAGCGTCAATGTTGGCCTTGACCTCATGTCTTGTCTTCGGCCAGCTCTCATATGGGCGCTCTTTTAGACAACCTCAAAAATAAAAGTCGGCTATAGTCACGTTTGGCGAACGCGGTGGCCAATTAGTTTCCGAATTTTTGAAAATTATTCGCTATCAACAAATTTGCTTTAAAGTGCCATTATGGCTGTGCGTCTAAACTTCAAATCAAAGACAGTTTGAAACAACTAAGCTTCTGATGAGAGTTTGAATGGCCTTGAGCTCTGGTAGATCGACGGAGTTTTTCATTTGAACCTCTTTGGTTTGTGAGGGGTTTATTTCGAAACCTTTCAGCTTTGCCCACCAGAATAATTCCTTAAATATTAGTGATAGTGGAAAGAATCTGTCGCTGGTCGTGATCACTACATCTGCTGCTTCTGTTATACTTTCTTTCTTGAGAATCGCTCAAATTTTACAGACGGCGCTTGAGCATTGAAGGGAAGAAATAAGTGTAGTTCCTCTTGTGTTTTTCGGGACTCTCTCCGATTTTCGAGTTCATAATGCTTCTATTAAGTATTACATCTATTAAATTGATTACCCTATTTCTCATCCTATTTCATCGTGCCAAAAGTTAATTTGGCTTACCTTCGTCACAAAACATTTATGCTAACGTTGCCATCACACCCTTTTTTTCTGGAAATATTCTCAGATTGAACATGTGCAGTTCCATCCTAAGTATGAAGTTAAATTTTGAGCACATTGCTATAGTATTGAAAGATACAATTCGTAATTCTCATATCTAAGCAAAATTACTCACTTTGTGTTTGGATAAGAAAACTAATTGACATTGCAACCACGGACGTTAAACGATTCATCTCCATACATTAATGTAGATTTCAATTTAATTTTCTATAATGCAATATAATTTGATTTGTATTCGCCCAAATCTTTCGGATTATACGATCTCCTTAAAATGCCATTCGGAAAAGCAATAAACCTGCGAGTCAGGTACAATCCTCCATTTATCCATTTATGGATAAACCCAACCTTCGGCGTTTTTTGTGGAAATTAAATTTCCCCCTTTTTTGATGATGCCAACAAACGAAAGAGAAGAAACTCTAATCGCCCATCATTTGTCCTGAAGAAATCCGTGATTTGCTATTAACAACAGCACACAGGAAATAAATGTGAGCCATCTTCGAGGATTCAAACACCCCATCGTTCCACGCGTATTAGGTCCTTAAAATCGAATTGATACAAATGGATTGTATTTTTAGCGCGCCCATAAATTCAACCCTAACCGTCACCTTAGAATGTTTTCATCTACATATCCAAATTGATGACATTTATTCAGCATTCCTTACGTAGGCCTTTGGTATCTGAGTGCCGTCACACCTGACAAAAGGAAATTCCAATGAAACCTTACACCGCGCCGCCAACGATAAAATCTTTCCATTTCGCCCAGTTGACAATCTGATAAATTGTAATGGCTTGTGCCAGAAGCGAATCAATCAAGTTCGACTGTTAAAATCTCAGCTCGCACCCGGTCGGCCGTGTCCTCAATCACACCCCATAGCCGCAGGCACGCTAAGCAATGGTAGGAGGTTAACGAGGAAATTTGAAGCAGTGATTTTCATGAATCGGTCAGGTTTAATGAATTCAGCCTCGCGGAGGACAGAGACGTGCTGAAATTAATTTCAGGTGACGGAGTTGGTGCCACCACTAAAAGTGGTAGCAAAGACGGTTGAGTCAAATGAAAAGCATGCGGGCACCTTCGTGCAAATGGGTGCGTGGCAGCCCTTATGCCGCTGGTGAAATTGTTATCGTATCACAGTTTTCGTGTAAGGATAATTGAAAGTTATTTGTTAAATGACTGGAGGGGTTTATTGTTTGTTGTGCTGGTTGTTTCCATTCAGTCCCCCTGTTTATGACAACAACAGTGATAGTCGTATTTGTATGTTAATTTTTATACTTCTTTCCCTTGCCACTTATGTCAAGGAAAATGAGACGATGCGGGTGTGTTAAAAAAGAGGAATATTACGTGCAGGTAGTCGGGTACCGTGGATACCTTGTGACGTAAGTAACTGCTCCTTTAAACCAACACGGGTTTATTGTGCCAATTTTATTTTAGGATAGGAAATGCATGCAACAGGCGTGGGTCGCATCATCACCTCACCGTGGTGCGCGCTGGATAGCTATCTGTTAGTGAACTGACGATGAGCGTATGCTGAGTCTGACGATATACCATATGTGCAGCTGAACACTCAGACCTGCGTAAGCACATCTGGGTGAACTTCGGCGCGCATATGTTTATACGGACGAGGCATCTCTTGTTGACCTGATCGGCTGAAATATGCGTCTCAGAAGTCTAGCAAGAGCTCCTCAGAAGGAGGACCTGCGGCGGATGAATTCTCCCGATGGAATCAACGGTGACGTCTACAGAGCAGCGGATACCTTACCGGAGCTACTTTAACATATTTGGAGCTAAGGTCTGTAAGGATTTTCAATACTACGTCAGGGTATTGAAAAAGAGATGGTGGCGGATGAACCCTTAATGGGCCAACGGCAGCGCTCATATCCCCGAAGTGGGTTACTGATATCGGTGTATCCGGCTCCTCGTCCTACGGGTTACAAAAAAAGGATCTGCTCCTCCAGGTTGCGAGTTGTGCCGTCGGGTTAACTTCCCTACCACGTAAAAAACCTTTGGTTACGAAGCAACCAACAGCCTCGGATACGGATGATTCTACTGTTGACGACCCAAGCAAACGTAAAAAGGACAACGATCTTCGTGTATGCACATGGAATGTTAGGTCCCTCTACAAACCACGTGCAGCCGAACAACTTGCGGAGGCCCTAGAATGTCTCAAAGCAGACATTACCGCCATCCAAGAAGTGCGATGGGCAAAAGGAGTATGAAAAACTGCGACATCTACTACGGCGATTGCTACAGACAACAAGGACAGCGTCTATTCGGATGCGGATTTGTCATTGTAGGCAGACTTAGACAAGAAGTCTTGAGTTTTCGGCATGTGAACGAGCACCTTATGACTATCCGTATCTAGGCTAAATTTGCCAACATAAGCCTATTTTGCGTTCACGCCCCTCCCGAGGAGAAGGACGATGCGACCAAGGATGACTTCTACCAGCTCTTGGACAAGACGTATGAGCAATGCCCTTGCCACAACGTTTAAATTATCCTATGTGATTTTAGCGCAAAGTTAGAAAGAGAAGACGTCTTTAGTAGCGTGGTCGGAAAGCACAGCCTGCACGACATCACATCCGGCAACGGACTCAGGCTAATCGACTTTGCAGCGGGGCGAAACTTTGTCGTAGCTAGTACGCGGTTCCCACGTCTCGACATTCACAAAGGAACATGGCTCTCCTTTGATCGAAAAACTGTCAACCAAATCGATCACACTGCGATCACACTGCGATCGACGCAAAGCACTCTTCCAGTACTGGGAAGGCACTCAGTCCTCTGCTGTACTGGGTTTCTCTCGGCCACCACAACGAAACCCCTGGTTTGTTGAGGAATGCCGGCAAGCACATGCAGCTAAACAAGAGGCGTACAAAGCGGCGCTGCATAGAAGGACTAGAGCTGCTTACGAGCTCTACGCGCGCAGGAGAAAAGAGGAACATCGACTTCTCAGAAAGAAGAAGAAAGAGCATAAGTAGCGCTCAATCGAGGAAATTGAGAGACTTTATTGCAGGAATGATGTTCGAAAATCGTCAACAACCTGATAGGTCCTTATCAGTGGGGTTTCAGGCCTGGAAAGTCCACCATTGACCAAATATTCACACTACGACAGATCTTGGAAAAAACCCATGAATATAAAATCGATACGCACCACCTCTTCATCGATTTCAAAGTTGCCTATGATAGCGTGTATAGAGACGAGGTATACAGAGGCATGTCTGCCAAGGTCGTCCATTTGTGCAGAATGACGATGGAGAACTCTCGCTCCATCAAAGTCGGTAAGAACATCACCGAACCATTCGATGTCAGGAAAGGTCTTAGACATGGTGACGCGCTATCATGCGATCTCTTTAATATAGTACTTGAAAGAATTGTACGAAACTCACAAGCCAACACCGAAGGTACAATCTTTTACAAGTCTGTACAACTACTCGCTTATGCCGATTACATTGACATAATCGGAAGAGCTCTGCGGGCCGTCAATGGGGCATTTACGCTGGCATTACGCCATCTTTGCTGCCTCGATCTCAATACTCGATCGAGGCAGCAAAGATGGGTCTAGCGGTCAATGAAAGCAAAACAAAATATATGCTGTTTACAAAAAAGGACACCCAACATCGGCGTCTTGGACAGAACGCCACAATAGACAGATACAATTTTGAGGTAGTAAAGGATTTTGTCTACCTGGGCTCTATAGTCAGCTCCGCAAATGACATTAGTAGGGAGATCACACGAAGAATTACTCTTGCCAATCGTTGTTTCTATGGGCTAAAGCGGCAATTGAGTAGCAAAGCCCTATCTGGAACTACTAAGGTAACTCTCTATAAGACACTAATCATCCCAGTCCTGCTGTATGGCGCAGAAGCATGGGCTTTGACAAAATTGGATGAGGATGCCCTTGGTTATTTCGAGAGAAAAGTTCTTCGAGCGATCTTTGGTCCCGTCTGCATAGACGGTGAGTGGAGGAGAAGGTACAATGCCGAACTGTACGGCCTGTACAAAGACATCGACTTAGCCAGAAGAGTTCACATACAGCGACTAATATGGCTGGGTCATTTGGAGCGGATAGAGCCCAACGTTCCCGCTAAGAAACTCTTCGAATCCACCCCGGATGGACGACGCAGTAGAGGACGACCTCGCGGTAGGTGGCGCAAACAAGTGGAGGGGGACCTCAACCAACTTGACGTTCGCAACTGGAGGCAGCTGGCTCGTAATCGCGCTGGCTGGAGAGGTTTGTTGGTTGAGGCCCAGGTCCACCCCGGACTGTAGCGCCATCTAAGTAAGTAAGTAAATAATACATGCAACAGTAAAAGTCTAATATTCATACTTCCACATGTACAATTAGGTATAAATGGTTTTCCAATTGGGGTGTCCCATTTTTTCAATAAGGTTTCTCGGCTTATGCATGAAGTAAGCTGCCTGTTTGTTTAACGTTTCAACTCCTCTATACTTGTCATATAATCGTAGAAAAGTATGCGCTTCAACAACGTTCCAATTTTCTCATTCTCATTCTCTCTGAAGCCCATTTCTGTCTCAACGGCTTCGTTAATAAGCAAGTCAGCAACCCTAAATCATTCACGAAATGCAATGACACCCACACAAATTTACTCTTTGGTGCAGATTTCATGCTGTTGAGGTCATTGGCCTTCTTCAATGACTATTTTTGGGATAAATTGGAAGAGAATGACTTGAAGCATATGTGGTTTCAACAGGACGGCGTCCCATGCCGCACAGCTGGCCAATTGAAATCGAAGTTCAGTGTTTATGTTATCTCTAAAAATGGACCAGTCATTTGGCCGCCTCGTTCATATGATTTGACGCTGCTGGACTTTTTTTGAAGCTATCTCAAATCCATGGTCTATGCCAATGCGCGAAATTGGGAAATTGCCGGCATATTGTACGATTTGTGCAACATAGCCGTGAAAAACTGAGTTCAGCGCATTCACTCGCGCAGGCATTCCCATGGAGGATATTTGAATGTATGTTGTGATCGAAAATTAGTCCCATCTGTGTTATTTTAGCCTGGAGTCGAATCGCGTCCTCCGTCAGCGGATGACTGGTAACGTAATTTGTATTGTGTTGTTGGTAGATCTAGCAACAACTTACATACAAATTACGTGACGAGTTATACATTCACGGAGGACGCGATTTGATCCCTTAACTAATTTTTTGTTGATATCTCAACTACAAGCTGTTATATTTAAAAAAAAAAAAAAATGGGACGCTCTTAAAGATAAATCCTACACTATGCTTAATCATCTCTAGCGAAGAAAAAATTAGTTGAGAATATGTAGTAACATTGGTTTTAAGAACTTATTTATAGTGCACAATAATTTTTTTTTAAATATCTCATCCATATTTTACTGGACGAATCTGCCAAATTTATTTTTTTCTATGCGATCGCACTGAAGCATTTTCAAAATTATATTACCGAAAATCGCTTGAATAAACATATTATTATGATTTAATTCAAATTTCATATTAAAATCAGTCGAGTCATTTTCATTTTTCATTTTTTATGCATTTTATTTAAAGAATTCAGTATACCTTACATGCTAACAAAAACGCTTAAAACCAGCTTAAATAACTTAACTATTTCCTTATAACTTACTGGCCCCATGTGGGCGCTCTAAGCTAATCCTAACACTTAATCTATGTCTTTCGACGTAACCTAACTAAATTTATTTGTTATAGCGAACTAATTAACAAATTAAAAAAACTAAGAAAAATGTTTGAAAAAAACTTAGTATCTGAACGGATTTTGATGAATAAAACTTATGAACTACCTTAAAATAATCTTAAACTAACTTAACTACTTAACTACTATGTGTAATTAAATACACTCTTTTTTTTTTTTTTGTTGCCAAGTGCTGTGCCTTTTTTTTTGTGTTTTTTTTTTTTTTTTAAGCCAAGTGCTGTGTTTTTATTTTTTTTTATTTTTTTATTTTTTAAACCTTAACCTTTCAACTTACGACTACCTATGTAAAACTATGTAAGCCGGCCATGGCTATTAAATACAATAATAGACGACCCGCTCTGTCCCTTTACAGGCTAACCCGGATTAGCAGGAAACGACGACGGCGTTCCCTCTTCTTCTCTAAGCCACCAAAATTGGTCATGCTGCCTACTAACGTCTTCAATGTCGCGGTTGGAAACCGCCCTACTGTACCAGAGACGCTCTACACTACTCTGTGCGACGTCTCGGTCGTAGTTGAGTCGCCTATCCACAGCTGCTCTGGCGACGTGGAAGATTAGCGGCACCGCTAACTTATCCTGGATCAGACCTCTCTGATCAAGGTATAGGAACGCTTCTGGTGGGATAAAGCCGTTAAGGCGCACACTCTCGTGATAGAGATTGTTGGGGTAATAAGCCCCAAAGATCAGGCTATTCATCGAAGTCATTGCTCTTGCAATGTGTCTTCGAATCATCTTGATCAAGAAATTATCCACTCTGATCAGATTCGCTCTGTTGTACAGGACCTCATTAGGATAGAATTTTATGTACTCAGACTCTGGTGTTCTATACAAACGAAGGCAAGCCCTAAGGCAAGCCCTCTCAAACAACCGCATCTTTTCCAATAAGCTTGGCCCTACGTTGAACCATACGGGACATCCATATGCGAGCATAGGCCGAATGAGGGCCATGTAGCAGATTACCTTCACCCTTGCATCGAGTCGACCAAATCGTCTGCGTACGCTATGGCATGGTGAAGTGAGCCTATGAGATCGCTCGTGTAAATATTGAAAAGGATCGGCGAATTGACCGCGCCCTATTGCAGACCATTTTTTACTTCAAAAATTCCAGCAGACGTCACATTGCCATTCTTCACAATGAACTTCTTACTGGTGAGCATGTCATAAAGTATGTACAGCAGTGGTTTACTTATGCCCAGCCTGCTCAACTTGTAGAAGAGTCCCTCTAACCATACGGTATCGAAGGCCTTCTCCAAGTCAATCAGGCAGGCACCCGTGCATTGCTTCTTGCCTTTGTTCCATTGGATATCCGATACCAGTTTAGACGCGGCATTTATGGTATCATGCCCCGCCTTGAAACCGAATTGATTATCCGGAATTATGTGCATGTCCTCAACCCACTTAGTCAGGGCTCTATGGATAACTTTTTCGAATACCTTGCTAATGTTCGGAAGTAGACTTATCGACCGGAGATTCCCCGGATTGGAACTATCTTTATCCCTTTTGGGAATGGGCTGCACCACCGCTGTTTTCCAATGCGCTGGATAGTGGGCATTATTCATTGCATTATTAAACAGGATGGTGTAAATGTTCACCGCTTCTGGAGGAAGATGTCTAAGCACAATGTTGGGTATACCATCGATTCCCACGGATTTCTTTTTCCTCAGTGATTCGAAGATCGCTTGGAGCTCTGCCTTCGAAATGAACGGGGGATGTACCCTTTCATCGGCGACGGCATTGTTTGCCATATATCTTTCATTGAACACGGTGAAACCAGTGTTCTCAGATCGCCAGTGCTCCATGTCATTTCGAAGGTAGAAGTTGTGCACAAGGACCCGATTCTCCAGGTCGTGGTTCTGGCAAACACTATCATTCACCTTATAAACGTCCTGGAAAGTCGCTCCTATAGCCTCTACCTTCTCCTGCGGATCTTCGATCACAAAGAAATTGTCATCCTCAGCTGCGTTATCTGGATCTATACCTGCTGTCACTAGTATTTGTACATTGTTCATAGTTCGGGGGATTTTAAGACGCGGAAGATCGTTTTGATTATTCCTCCGAAAGATCTTGTTTATTTTCGGGAACATACTCGGGTTGTTGGATTTTACAGCCCGAATTTTCCTGTCCCAGTGTAAATTTACAGAAAGTCTGTAATTTTCTTTAATTAATTGCGGGAGATTTTTAATCAACGACTTCAGCGTCCTAACCTCCTCCGAGTTCTGTCTGTCAGTAAACTGTCTGTACAAGGTTTTTAATCTCGACAGCAGTCTACTTTTATGTTCGTGCAGTGCGTCAATCGTTGCATTGCGGTATATGTCCACGTTGTCAGTGTGTTGATATCGAGGTATCGTACTGTCCATCGTTCGTTTTATTGTCTCGTCCATTTGCTTTAGATATCTATCAATCTCCTCGTTTGACAGATTCCTATTAGACGGTAGGTTGAGCAAGTTCGAGGAGAGTGCTCTCGCCAACTGTCTGGAGAGGCGGGTCCAACGCGTTCTACTGTAATTGTAGGCGTGCAATTGGACAAACTCCTCCAATTCCGCAATTTCGTTGGGAATCGTTATTTCGGCACTGAGTCCGCAATGGTCACTGTCATACACAAAAGTGTGTAAGCAGTTTATAGTTTGTCGGTCCATGTCGGTCAGTTGTAACCGTACGTCGAACAGCATTAGATCCAGATAAGATCCGCTTCTAGGATACGACGGACTATCCGTCGCTTTTAAATCTAGTCGATACTCAACACTGTGCCGACCCCACCAATTGAATAGTAGGTTCCCTCTAGAATTTGGTGTGTTATTTCCCCAATCTCTATGTTTGGCGTTTAAATCACCGGCTAAGATGTAAAAGTTCTCTTCCGACTCCAGCCTAAGTATTCGAAAAAGTGTCTCGAGCTCTGAAATAAAACAAGTGGATTGAGTAGCTTCAGGAGCATAGACTGCGACCATATACATCCTCTTTCCACTATGGAGAGGGATATACACGATACATGCTTCCAGCTCCCGGAATCTACGCACTTCACCGCAGTACACTACTTTATGACGTAACCCTTTTCTAATGAAGATTGCGACACCTCCTCCTTGTACAGAGTTGGGTCGGTCTCTTCTTATAATATTGTAACTACTGTGACTCAACTTGTGTTTTTGGGATAGCTTAGTTTCGCTAACCAAAAGCACATCGGGAGAATGATCTTCAAGCAACTTGAAAAGTACGGCTCTACGTTCGATCCTAATCAGTGAATTCACATTCACCGCAAGGATCTTTAAGGATTGCTCCGCCATGTTCGTACCCATTACGATTGGTGGTGCGTTAGGCCCGGCAGAAGCGCGTAGATCTGGTCCACCCGTTTCGCCTGCTCCTGAATTTGTCGCTGAAGTTGACCCATCTGCCCCTGGATAGAGAGCAAGATAGCCAACAAATCAGGTTCAGCCTCCGGTGCTCTCGGCTTTGGGGCCTGCGAAACAACCTTCGGCTGCGACTGTACCGTATTCCCCCCATTTGGGCGTAGGTCACTTGGGGAGTGACGGATTGTGCAGGAGCACTTGGAACGGGCGGACGCTTCACTTCCACCTTCTGCTGACGAGCCAGATTTACTTTTTTAATGTATTGGAACTTAGGGCAACCCCGATAGTTGGCGGTGTGCCCCGCGTTCCTACATAACGCGCACGAGAGCTGACTTTTTTCAGTCGCGCCGTCCCTACCTAGCGCGCATTCCTCTGCTTTGTGGTCTTTTCCACATTTCACACATCGAGGCTGCATATCGCAGTTCGACGCGGCGTGCCCAAACCTCTGGCAGCGAACGCATTGTATCATGCCTTCGCTCCTCTTTACTTTTTCCCAGGTGACAACCTGGTAGTCTAGGACTTTGATACTCCTTAGACCATCCAGTTTGCTGTTGGGTGAAAGCTGAACCAGGAAGAACGGTAATTTCCGTTTCTCCCTTTAGGCCTTAGCTGTGGTAAATGGCTTAACCCCTACGAATATGTGCCCATCGCACTCTTTCTCTTTAAGAAGCCTTAAGAGCTCCTCCGGTTCGGTAGACGGTTCCATTCCCTTCAGTAGCATTGTTTGCAACTTTTCCCCCTTCGGGGTGAAGGAGAAGAACTCCGTCGTCGACTGCCTCGATAAATCTTTAATGATGTGGTAATGCTCCACTGTACTACAGTGGATAGCATGCCTATCTATGCTAAGTCTTTTAACATAAAAATGATTTCCTATGGCCGACTTACATAGTTCAATTGTGTCTTTCAGCTCGATCTTAAAGGTGTTGATCGGTGGCACCCTTTGCTTGGCTTTCTGTTGAGACTGTTGTTGCTGCTGCTGCTGCTGTTGTTGCTGCTGCTGTTGTCCCTGCTGCTGTTGTTGTTGCTGCTGTTGTTGCTGCTGTTGTTGCTGTTGTTGTTGTTGTTGTTGCTGCTGCTGCTGCTGCTGTCTTTGCTGCTGCTGTTGTTGCTGTTGCTTATGTTGTTTCTGCTGCCGTTGTTGTTGCTGCTGTTTTTGCAACTGCTGTGGTTGCAGCTGTTGTGGTTGCTGCTGTTTTAGTTGCTGCTGTTTCTGCTGCAGCTGTTTTAATTTAGGCTGCCGTTGGGCCTTTGGCTGTAGCTGCTGTTGTTGTGACGGTTGTTTTTGCGGCTGCTGTTGTTGCGTCTGTGTTTTTTGCTGTTGTTGTTGATGCAACTGTTGTTGTTGCTGCACTCGCTGGGGCTCTAGCTGTTGCTCCTTCTCCCTTCGGGCAATTTGCTTGGCCTTGATGGCATTTAATCGCTCTTGGAGCTGCCTTATGGTCTTGTTCAGATCTTCAACTTCTTCCTCTTCGTCATCCGACTCGGAGGTTGCAAGATCAAACTGTTTTTACCTCCGGTGAAGCGGCCTTCTCCACCGTCGGTTTGAATTTTTTCAGCTGCCACCGTAGTCTTCGTTTTCGCCTCTCCCTTTACTCCAACCGGCAGGTTTTCGGTTGAAGCCGATAGTAAGGGGCGCTTGACTAAGTTGGATGACGACCTTAGTTTTCTTCTCCTTTTCGAATTTCCATCAGCCGACCCTGTGGCCTGATGGTCTGTTGACACCGCTTCGTCGTCGGCAGATGTTGTGTAGCCTGATGTTCCCGTAACTGGGAGCGGGAGAGCGAACCGCTCATCAGACTCCATCGCCTGATTTTATTTTACTGCACCACTCACTGTTTATATTTTATTTTAGTTTTAAATTAAAAATAAAAAAAGTATTTGGCCCTGGCCGGGACTTGAACCAGTGTCCCTGGCTTGACTGGGCAGTACCACTTCCACTAGTCGAAGTCGCCTCTTACAAAACACACCTTCTAATTGTCTTCTTAAGATAAGAATAGATAAGAAGAAGCCGAAACACGTTTATACACCGCGGTGGTCTGTGAACGACTAAATCAGTCGAGTCATATGCTAAGAGATGACATACCTGGTTTTTACATAAGAACCTCGAATAACGCAAGATACCTTACATTTTGTCCAATTTTCGAATTTGCTATTTTTCAGATAAATACATGCGTATCTATATCAAAATGAGTATCAAAGCAATCCCTGGCATCTTCTTATTCCTCCTACTTCACTGCATTTCTACTGATCCGCCTGTGGGGTTCGCCTATTTGACCTCAGAAAATATCGGCAGACATCCCGATTTTGGATCATTTCGTTACTGAGACAAACCAAATGGTAGTGCTGTTGCATTTATCTGAACAAGGAGTTTATAGACCTACCTATCTTTCGCGATGTTTTTGGAATGTTCATTGATATTGCCTTTTTAACAGGGACTTGAACCCTGATCTGTTCTTTAAATATGACATTACCAGCTGAGCTGTTCGCGCTCTATTTTTCATGAGATGGTTTCCTTGACCTGAAGGATTACATGGATCTACGAACTTCTTATTCGATCAAGCTTTGTCACTCCTGCTGTCATGCGAAGCATCTTCATCTCAGCTGCCGATAATTTACTCTCATACTTTTTGTACATTGTCCAACGATGTACACGGTATGTGAGCGCTGGATGCACAACTATGGTGTAGAGCCTTCCTTTCAACTTAGAGAGCATTTTTCGGTCACAGAATATATCGGAATTTTCCGCCACTTCATCCGCCCTATGCTTCACTATTAATCATAGGTTCATTCCAGCCTTTTTGATTTATGAGGAGCCCAGTGCTCAGCAGAGGAGCCCTTCCGACAGCGCTGGTTGTATTTGATATTAAAATGAATAAACGGGGATAAGTAATCTGTATCTCTAAGATTCGAATTTTGTAGAATTTTCATGTGGCCAATTTGTGAGTTTGACCACTGTAGAGATTCTGTAAGTATTATGGCTGCTTTAGAGGCTACCGTTTTCCCAAAGATATCAATGGGAAGAATGTGTAGTAGAGTCCCTAAGCCGGCTGTGGGAGTGGACCTGAGAGCCCCTGTGATGCACGTGTATGCTGATCGTTGTACTCATTCAATAGAGTTGGTGTTGCACTTTATTTCAAATGCAGGCCACCAGAGAAGAACGCCATAAAGCGGAATTGGTCTAACCACTACCAGGTACAAACAGTAGACTATTTTTGGTTGGAGAGCCCATTTAGGGCCTATAGCCATTTTGCAGGTGTAGATGGCGACTTCTGCTTTCTTGGTTCGGTCTTGAATATTCTGTTTCCAGTTAAGTTTACTAGCAAGAGTTAGCCCTAAGTATTTCGCTTTGTTCGTAAAGCTAAGTTTCGTGTTTCTAAGCTTAGGTGGAGCTATGGTCGGGATTTTCTATTTTCTTGAAAATAGTACTAGTTCAGTTTTGGTTGGATTTACGTTAAGCCCAACGCTGTCCGTCCATTTTGCTATTATATTTAGCGCTGAGTTCATTTAATCTCTTAGGGTTTGCGGGAATTTTCCTAAAATGGCTATGACGATGTCGTCAGCATATGCTACAACTTTATAGACTTTATTTTCTAATGAAGTAAGTAGTTTAGCAGCCGAAAGAGGACACCCCCCTGGAGTGTGTCTCTGTGCGCTGACGTCTTGGGTGAGTAGTACCCGAGTTCGGACAGAATTTGTCTGCTATTCAGCATTTGTTCTATCCGCGTGCATAGGTAGTAATCAACCGCCAGGTCTAAGAGTACTCTTATGATGGATTCTGTATTGACATCAAGGGAAGATACCATAGTATATTCTTTAACGGCAAGGGATTTTTCGATGATGCCGTCTAGTGAGTGTAGAGCTGGTTCCACTGAAGAGCCTCTCCGATAAGCATGCTAGTAGTTAGATACGGTTTGTACCTTGAGTTTGTGACGAAGATAATTATCAACTAGTCTTTCCAAAGTTTTCAGGAAGAATGAGGAGAGGCTAATTGGTCTGAAATCTTTTGGAGCGTAGTGAGGTCCTACCGCCTGTCGGTATAAAAGGCCACCTTAACTTTTTTCCATGAGGAGGGGGTATAGCCGAATTTAAAGCAGCTATTGAAGATCTCGTGGAGCCAGCAGGTTAAGACTTCTATACCCTTTTGTAGTTCCACAGGTGTTATGCCATCTAATCCTGGAGATTTACATGGGAGGAAACTAATAACAGCCCATTGGATCTTGTGAGTGTTAACTAGTTCAACTGGAACATTTAGGATTAAGCGCTGGTGTGATATAGATGTGTTTGTGTCTATAGAGTTTCCTGGGAAATGAGTGCCCATGAGAAGATTTAATGTTTCTTCTGTGGACATGGTCCAGTTTCTGTTAGATTTCTGGATAAAGCTGGGAATATGAAGAATATGTGATTGTAGCTTTTCGATGTTCAATTTTCTCACAGTGATTCTTCTTTATTGCACAGTTTAGGATATTCGAACTCGTACCTTAGCCACAATAAGTTAATAATGCGAGTCTATGTTAGCCGTTCGGAAGGTATGGGCATCCAGAATATTGGAGGCATATCCTGCGTCTACCGCAATATGTATGATCAATTAGGTTGATCGTTACATAATTATTGGGCCGCCATGTCTGGTTGAATATTGGGATGAGGAAACCATGTGTTTGCATTGAAAATGGAATGAAAAATGAAACCATGTGTTTCACTCCACAGCGAAATCAATTAGCCTCAATCTGTTGTCAGACGTGATGTCGTGTAAGCTATGTTTACCGACTGCCCTACCAAAGACGCCCTCCTTTCCTATTTTGGCGTTCAAATCGCCCAATACGATTTTAACGTCATATTTAAGACATTGCCCGTATGTTTTATCGAGGAACTCGTAGAAGCAAATCTTGGTAGTAGGGCCCTTTTGTTCCGAGGGGGCATGAGCACATATCAAGCTTGTGTTAGCGAATTTAGCCTTGATCCGCTCATCGCTCACGTGTCGGAAGCTTAAGTTTTCTTGCCTAAGTCTGCCGCGTATAGCAAATCCACGTCCAAATAAGCGTTGCTTGTTGTCTCTGTAGCAATCACCGTAGTAGATGTCACAGGTTTTCATCCTCTTTTTGGCGGTTATATCTGCTTTAAGGCAGTCTACGGCCTCTGCTAATTGTTCGACTGCACTTGGTCTGTTAAGGGTCCGAACATTCTATGTACAGATCCAAAGGTCGTTGTACTTATTTAATTTGCTGGGGTCCTCAACAGTTGAATCTTTCTTGTCCGAGGCTTGTTGTTTCTGAACCATTCGTTTTTTACGTGGTAGGGAATCTATCCCGACGGAACAACATCCAACCTAGAGGGCCAGTTCCTTTTGTTATACCACTAGGTCGCGGGGCGGGTACACCGGTGCCAGTAGACCACTGCGGGAGTGTGAGCGCTGCAGTTGGCCCATTAAAGGGTCTTCCGCTACCATCTCTATTCCAAGGTCCTGACTAACAATTGAAATTCCTTACCGACCTGTGATCCGAATACGTCGAAGCACCTCGCACAAGGTGTTGATTGAGTTTAACCTAACTGGAACTGTAGACACCACCGGTGACTCCTTCTTCTTCTTCTTCCTTTTTTCAGCGAGGTTATGATCCGAAAATAAGGGATCACAACCCTCCCACTTCACCTCATTTCTTCTGATCCGCCTGTGGGGTTCGCCTATTTGACCTCAAAAAATATCGGCAGGCCTGCCGATTTAGGATCACTCGGTTACTGAGGCCAATAAAATGCGGATGTTGTCGCATTTGTCTGATCCAGGCGTTTATAGGGCTGCCTTTCCTACACCGCGATGTCACCGTTGACTCCATCTAGGAAATTCATCCGCTGCCATCTAGAACAAGAAGAAGTGCTCTACTCAGAAAGCGCTCTTCCCCCTCCCTCATCTGCTGCCGCCAAAAATCTTCGAAACAGAGTTTGTTACCCATTTCTCGGTTCAAGGTACTAGGCTAGGCACCCAGCCTTCGCCACGTGGCGGTTGAGAGTATTCGTTGTAGGCCTAAGCTAAGTCAAAACGCTTGTGTTTTTATTTAATCGCATGAAATACCGTTTGACCACCATTACCTAACGATGTATCAAATTTGTAATGAAGTGACATGTTTCTCTCTACCGGCCGAGACGAAAGTAAAAGGAAAGCTAGTATACGGTCAGGCATCCTGCGTAGGCCGACCCACGGCGATAAAAAAAGTTGCATACCTTCCGGCATTTGTGCAAATGCCGAAGACTACCATTAGGTAAGGGGCGGAGTATTGCATACTCTCAGGCACTTCGCAAGGAATTACAGCCACGAACAACAACAAAAGACCAGGAGATGCAAACAACAACAAAAGACAAGGGAATTATTAAAATTCACATTTCGTCCGCAGTGGGCAGAGCTTGCTCAGTGGTAACACCGTGCTCTCCCGAATTCGGCCTCCAAAGTCATACTTTGGTTTTGGTTCCCTTTTGTTTGCCTTCACAGTTGTGAGTGAGCACCCAGTTAAAGGTCCACTGCTGACCAGAATCGGCCAAGAGCCGATTTAGTTTCTTTCCGTTTCCATTTCCGTTTTTGGGGTTGACATTACCTGACCTTTAGCGGATTTTGCCGCTAGCCCTCCTTTGAGCTTACGCTTAAAAATTGCCCTCGATAAGCAGTCCCTCTCCGGCTGCCAGCAAGGCCGTGCCCTTGTACGGATTGCCCACGCCTGCCCGTGCCTAGTACAGACGGCCAGTTAGCCTGGCTCCTCAGCCGGACTGCCAGTTAGCCCGGCTCCTTAGCTGGACTGCCAGTTAGCCTATACAACGTGTGGACCGCACGCCCGCCAACTCGACCACGAGACGCTGCAATTCCAGAAACCAGCCAAGGAGTGCCAGCCCGAGCCTGAGCTCGACGTTAAGCATCGTCAAGCCGTATCCAGCACCACAACACTAAGTATTATAAAACAGTATTGAGCATTATTCAAAGATTGTTATGTATGAGAAGTGTTAGTGAAAAACCACCTTGCATTCTTAAAAACTACATTGCAGCGATAACTTTAACATCCCCTAATAAAGTACCTCTTTCCCAAGGTTTAAGGGTATTTCTTTGGGTTGAGCCTGGAGCCGGCGAGCTTCACCTCAGCCTTCGACAAAAAAGACCTTTACAAATTTGACCAAAAAAAAAAGCAGCATGTCTGTATTCCATTGCCTTCTATATAAAAAAAAATGCTGTTAAATTTTATCTAATCGTATATTCCAGGACCTCCCCTTACACTGATTCATAGTGTTGAAGTTACCCCTTTTTTGTATTACTTTAAAGAAATCGTACTTTTTATGACATGGTCTCCGCCTTTTTACAATGACAACTTTTACCCGCGACAGTGCACTTATGCAAATACTATTTTCATTCTACATGCGAAGGTAAACCGTATAAAAACAGGTAAATTGAATAACTGTCCACTTGCATGAACACAAAAATTAGATTGCAACATTCTCTCAAGCTCAACCTGTAAAAAAAAATCTACAACTCCCAACGGAACTAAAATAAACAGAAAAAAAAACCGAGGCAACATCTAAAGAGTGGACAAAAAAAAGGATCCCCCATTGAGAATTAGGAGCATACATTACACCCTGCAATCTCACCTATGCGTCCACAAGATGCTCCGACAGCCGCCTGGTACTCATGATAAGTTTTGTTACGCTTCCTCTGAAACCCCGGAGTAGCTCTGCGGTTTGCATATTTGTCGTCGTGCATTCATTTCTTTCACGTTTGCCCTGAACTCTTTCGATATGTGTTGGGCTTTTTAAGCCCTGAAATATTCACCGTATGTAATAAAGCACAAATGAAAAGAAAACAAGAAGCACTGCAGAGGAGCAAGGGAAAACATTTTTTCCGTCAAGTGCATGTGTTTTTTTTATTTTTTTTCAGCAAGGGATAAAAAGTTGGTCCGCTCTGCACAAACAACCATCCGCTTCATACAGACCCACTTGCACTGGCTGTTCAAGGATTTGTCTCACTCAACGGATTTGCACACACACTGTGTTTGAGTTTTATAGGTAGATGTGTATGAAATTCATTCCGTTGATATCAGGACATGTGCAGGGGCATAGATGTGTTACCCACCTGTGTTATCGTCTGGTGGTACTGTGTGTCGTGAAGTGTGCTGTGCGACACCACCTTAGCCATCCGAGCTGTTAGGTTCTGCTTGACAATCATCATGTTCTTCTATCTCCCAGTACGGTTTGCCCTTGCCCTCCTTTAACGTGTACTTTTGATGGATGTCGGTTTGCGTTTTTCCGTCGCTCTTTCTGACCTGTTTTGTTTTTTTTTTCTAACTCGGGCATTATTTAGCGCAATGTGGACGTAGGGATGAAATCTTCAGACAAGAGCTGTATGTTCAGCTTGGTCGTTACGTTTGTGGGAATTCTGATTGAAATTTATGTGGGAAAATCTTGATGAATAGGTCTGGATTGATGATTCTTTTGTATTATGCTGTAGCTGTTTGTAAGCAACTTGGTTTATGGGTAGTAGTATAAAACTTGTCACTCACCACATATATAAGTAAATAATATATTTTGTATCCTGTTACTTTTCATTTGCTAAATTTAGAAATATGAGTATGAGGTTTCACAATAAATAGTTACACATAATCTAGTTTAAAAGGGATTCAATAGCCGGATGCATTCGACTTCAAGGAGTTCAATAGACACATAAAGAGGTTGGCAGCTGTCAACTTATGGAAAAACTTATTCTGTGTGGCTCTTTTGCAATACCACAAGAAAATCAGCTGAAGCTTTGCAAAGGCAGTTAATTACTACCAAAAAGCACAGCTCTTTCCACAATTCATATCAAGCGGAACGAAACCTTTCCGAAAATTACAGAGGCTTTATCCTTTGTTCGCTTACAAAAATCTACGCCTAAACATTGTACTAAAGGGTGGTTCAATGGTAACGCAGATCTTTGACAGAAATTTTTATTTTTATTTTTGGGAAAGACAACTGTCATCTATTATACAGTCAACTCCGCTTATCTGAACTACGCTTTACTGAAATAATCGGTTAGCTGAAACACAAAATTTGTCACGGAGCATTTTTTCACAATCTTCATACAAATTACTCCGCTTAACTGAAAAACCTGGTTAACTAAAAAACTTTTGCAACAGAAATTATTAATTTATACTCAAACCACTACGCATAGCTGAAATCAAATAATTGAATGCGCCCATACCTAAAATTGAGCTGTAAATTAGCATAAAAATATTTGTTTGAGATGAAGTTTATTTGCTGTTAGTTAAGTTAATTTATTTCATGCTAGTTGGTTTATTTTGCCAAACATAGAGTACATACACTTAACTTTCCTATAATCTCAATGTAACTCCTGTTAAATGAGAATAACGTTAATTCTCTTGCTATTTTTTATATGTATAACAGATTCGAATTATGTAAGTCATTTATGCAAATAATTTCTCTCGTTCACTTGGATCGAGATCGTCAACCAGATAAGTACCTATTAATAAAATCTGTAAGAATTTTTGAGTCGTCGCTTTTTTTCTCTTGCCTGCTTATCTGCTCGCTCTTAGTGCTGGTCCTTCGTATCTCTCAACAAATCAATAAAGATCGTTTCCCATCATAAAATTGGTCCGAATCGAGCGGATTCTTTAATCGTGGATCAAACCGTAAAATTCAGTGTTAGATAAGCGGATCACACATGACTTTATCGCCGCTTAATCATTCATCGCAATTAAATCAATCATAATTTTACTCGTATAAAGAAGACTTCTTTCGTGAATTCGGTAACCTCGTGTTTGGGAAAACGTTGGTCTCTGGAAAACATGGCAAAAAATCTAACCGTTTTACGCGCAATCCGTGGAAATATTAAGGGGTCGCTTACAAAATTAGCTACATTCACCGAATCTATAAGTGAAAGCACTTCGCTAGATGCTCTGCAATTGCGCACAGAAAGGGTTGACGAATTATGGGTTAGGTTTCGTTCCACTCAGGAAGAATTGTATGAATTCGCAGAAGACACTGGTTACGTGGACCCTGAACCAGAATTCGAGGAGTTTGAGGCTAAGTATTTGCTGGTCAAATCAGTCTTACTTTCTGCTATTCGTGAGAAAAATAAGGCTGAATCCGCAGTGATTCCAGTTAATCATTTGTTTGATTCCCAACTATCTTCAACGCAACAGCCAAACGTATCGTGCCCATTCGACGAAACCCAACTATCTTCATCACACCCACCAGACGTATCGTGTCCATTGAACGAAACCCAACTGTTCTCAACACAACCGCCAACCGTGTCGTGTCCGTTCAATGAACCCCAACTTTCTTCAGTACAACAGCCAAACACTTCGTACCCATTCAACGAACCCCAACTGCTTTCAGCACAACAGCCAAACATAGCATGGCCATTCAACGAACACCTTCCGAGGATTCATATCGAACCCTTTTCCGGCAGCTACCGCGAATGGCCTGCTTTTCACGATATGTTCGCGAGTACAATGCATAACAAGCCCAACCTAAGTCCTACTCAAAAATTTCATTTTCTACGTTCTAGCCTCCGTGGTGAAGCTTTAAACTTGCTTGCTCACATTTCGGTTTCCGATGTTATCTACGAGCAAGCGTGGGAGAGGCTAGAAGAAAGGTACGACAGGCCGCGTTATATAATTAATAGTATTGTAGCATTGACTACAGGATGGTTTGTGTACCAAAAACTAAAACACTGTATCTCAAACTGTGCAACGACATCTATTGCCTACTAGTAGTAAATATTCCAACCTGATGTGCTTACGTTCCAACCTGGTGTGCTTACGTTCCACAATTGTTCCACACAATATCCCAATATTCCATGATCCTCAATTCACCCGAAGAAACATCTAGCATGTTCTAGAACCCCTTGCAATTTCCTATAAATACCCAATACCACCATCCAGGTTCCCCAAACCAAACTCCATTCTAATGCAGATGCCTTATCCCGGCAACCATGCGAGATCGACTGCAAGCATTGTGTGCGACAGGAAGAGAATAACCTTCTTTCCATCCAAAGGGTAGGAGCTGAGCCTATCGCCGGTTGGAGTGCAGAAGAAATCCGTAACGCTCAAAAAGAAGACCCAGACATCGAGCCGATATTAGCGTGGAAGGAGTTTATGGAGAAGCCAAATGGACAGGATATCTCGGACAGGAGCCCCACTCTCAAGGCATACTGGGCTCAGTGGGACTCTCTTCATGTGCAAGATGGTGTACTGAAAAGGAAATGGGAAAGGCCAGGGAAAGATTTCATAATGCAGCTTGTCTTGCCGCGATCAAAAGTACACGAGGTGCTACGGGAGATGCATGATGGAGCATCCGGAGGTCATTTGGGTGCAAACAAGACGCTGGAGAAGGTGCGAGAACGTTTCTATTGGCTCAGCGCGAGGGAAGATGTAGAGAGTTGGTGCCGAAAATGCGTCGTGTGTGCCGCCAGCAAGGGACCCAGAACGAAAACGCGAGGCAAGATGCACCAGTACAACGTGGGCGCACCCTTTGAACGGATTGCCGCTGACATCGCTGGTCCATTTCCAGAAACCGACAGTGGTAACCGTTACATCCTAGTCGTCATGGACTACTTCAGCAAATGGCCGGAAGCGTTCGCCATCCCTAACCAGGAAGCGAAGACCATCGTGGAACAGATCGTCAACAACTGGGTGAGCAGATTCGGCGTGCCCATGGAACTGCATTCTGACCAGGGACGAAACTTTGAATCGAAGATATTCCAAGAAGTATGTCAACAACTAGGAATCAAAAAGACGAGGACGACCCCGCTTCATCCACAATCCGACGGGATGGTAGAGCGCTTCAACAGAACCTTAAACGAACATCTCTCCAAAGTCGTAGAAGACCACCAGCGCGATTGGGATCGACAAATTCCTCTCTTCTTGATGGCCTACCGAAATGCAGTGCACAGTACTACTGGACATACTCCATCCGAAGTCTTGTTTGGTCGAGCAGTTCGGCTACCTAGTGAGGTGAAGTTTGGATCCCCTAACGATGAGCCCAAATGTGAAGAGGACTATGTGGCAGACCTCAGGGAAAGGATCCGAGACATACATCAGAGGACCAGGACGAGGATAAGGATAGCGAGTGACCGCATGAAAACCAGGTACGACATAAAGGCAACAACGTCCAGCTTCCACGAGGGAGACCTAGTATGGCTGTACAACCCACACCGGCAAAAGGGGAGGTCACCCAAGCTGCAGCAAGACTGGGAGGGCCCTTATAAAGTGGTCACACGCATCAATGACGTCGTCTTCCGGATCCAGCGCGGAGTAAGAGGCAAGATGAAAATTGTCCACCTGGATCGTCTTCATCGTTACCATGGCAGTAATCCAAATGATCTTGTTCGGGACGAAAAAGTTTAAGAGGGGGGCAGTGTAGCATTGACTACAGGATGGTTTGTGTACCAAAAACTAAAACACTGTATCTCAAACTGTGCAACGACATCTATTGCCTACTAGTAGTAAATATTCCAACCTGATGTGCTTACGTTCCAACCTGGTGTGCTTACGTTCCACAATTGTTCCACACAATATCCCAATATTCCATGATCCTCAATTCACCCGGAGAAACATCTAGCATGTTCTAGAACCCCTTTCAATTTCCTATAAATACCCATACCACAACCAACGTCGACACAGTTGTTTATAAGTGAATACAGCGATTACAAGAGATATTCGACCGGTGGTGAAAGCAAGCATTGTGAAAATAAATCTGTAGCGACCGTTTATTTTGAAATAAATAAAGAATAAAATGATTGACTATTGTGTTAAAGTAAAGTTGGTATTTGATAATAAATAAACAATTAAAATACACAAAAGACGGTTTTATTTAAACGAACCCCAGCAAGAATATTACAGTATATTAAAAATGTTCGTGCAGCTGCCCTCAGCCATTAATTCAAACGTGAAGACCCTTCGTAAAATATCAGACGGAGCTGATGAAGTCTTAAGGGGTCTAAATGCCTATAACTCTTATGACAGGAATCCGACACACAACAAGCCTGGTCTGTTGACAATAAGGAATCGGATTATCCAACAATTGAAAGTTTTTTATCGTTCTTAGAGCGTCGATGTGACGCATTAGAATCGTGTAGGCCACAGATTCGTGAAGCAAGTAAAGTGAAGCCAACGTCACTAAGAAGCATGCATGTGTCGTCGGCCACGCAGTGCCCAAAATGCAATGCTGCACATCTCGTTACTCAATGCTCGGAATTTCTCGCGATGGATGTAGAATCCAAAAGAGATTTCACTAAATCCTCCAAACTCTGCTTCAATTGTTTGCGCATTGGCCACAGCTCTTCCAATTGCCGGTCCAGATTTAGATGCAACATCTGCAATTCGCGACACCATAGTCTGGTTCATGTCGATACAGTTAATACATCCAATACTTTAAACTCGCAGAAACTTTCAACATCGAACTTTCAATCGGCATCAACATCTAACTCTTCGCAACATAAGGTAAACACACCTTTACCATCTAAGAATTTGAAACAAGTAGTAACCAATCATTCCATCAACTTCGCACTACTCCCTGCTCAAACCCTACTGCCTACAGCAATTGCTAAAGTTAAGGACAGTCATGGAGCCTATCAGCAAGTTCGTATACTTGTAGACTCTGGTTCACAGGTTTCATTCGTTACCGAATCTTGTGTGCAAAGACTCGGACTTAGACGAACAAATGCTCGAATTCCCATAAACGAGATAGGGTCAACCTGTGCAGGTACGTCCAGAGGTTGTGTCACAATGGTGCTCACTTCACTGTTTGATTCGGTCAGTATTTTAGTAAATACATACATTTTATCAAACGTCACTTCTGCGTTATCTACCCTTTCATTCGATGCAAAAGATTATATCAACGAACTAGATCTAGCTGATCCGTCCTTTAACAAATCCGATACAATCGATATTCTGCTCGGTACAGACAAGGCGTATGAAATTTTGCAAGGCAAAGTCATTCAGGGTATCAACGGTCGTCCAATTGCCCAGAAAACTATATTCGGATGGGTGTTGGCAGGACAAATATTCTCAAGCCTAGAACAACCTATTCAATCGAATCATACTCTCGTCGACATTGATTCAACACTACAGGCATTTTGGACTATCGAGGAACTAAACACGAAATGTATCGCTTCAAAAGAAGATAAGGCAATTGAAGAACACTTTCTTCAACATCATCGCAGGGATGAAGAGGGGAAATATATCGTAAAGTTGCCCTTTAAATCCACACCATATTTCGCTAACACCCTCGGGGGTGCCCTTTCACGTTTAAAGGCGATGGAAATTAAGTTCTCTAAAAACCAGTCTCTTTTTCAATCTTACTCCAATTTCATGGAAGAGTACTTATCGCTGGGACATATGCGAAAAGTTCCTTCCAGCGAAGTCTCGAAACCAAATGTCTTCTATCTGCCACACCATGCTGTACTGAAGCCGGACAGTGCAACAACAAAACTTCGCGTCGTGTTCGACGGCTCGTTTAATGACACGAACGGAAACTCGCTAAACGAATCGCTTATGATAGGTCCACCTATTCAGCGGAATCTATTTTCGGTTTGCCTTCGGTTTCGTCGACACCCATATGTTTACACTGCTGATATAGTTAAAATGTTCCGTCAGATCTGGGTAGCAGATGAAGACACTGACTTTCAAAGGATCGTTTGGCGTAGATCCCCGACACACGTTTTGGAACACTACCGCTTGTGCACAGTGACTTATGGGACATCATGTGCTCCATATCTTTCGGTACGCGTGTTGGAGCAGTTAGCTATTGATTATCGAGAAGAATTTCCCATCGCGTCCGAAATTCTACTCAATGATTTTTACGTGGATGATGTCGTATCGGGCGGAGATTCACTCGTTGACGTTTTGGACAAGAAAAGGAGTTTAATCGAACTGCTTGCGAAAGCTGGCTTAAAACTAAGTAAGTGGCAGAGTAATTGTCCTGATCTCCTTGACGGTGAAGATTGTGTTCGGAGTGAAAATGTTTCGTTTCAATCAGATTCGTGGGTAAAAGTCTTGGGCCTCTACTGGAACTCTAACACCGACTGTTTCTCGTTTCGAATCAATTTAGAAGTTCGAGAGCCTATTACAAAACGTAACATCCTCAAGGATGTCGCACGAATCTTTGATCCCCTCGGTTTCGTTGCTCCCTCGGTGTGCAGTTTAAAATACTCTTGCAGGAACTGTGGCATAAGAAACTCGGTTGGGATGATCCCCTTCCAGACTCTATTTCGAAACAGTGGTGCAAAATTCGGGAGGAGCTCTCGATGCTCACAAATCTTAATATCCCTCGGTGTATAGGCATATCAGATGAAACATTTCAACTACACAGGTTTTCCGATGCTTCGGCTTCCGCTTACGCTGCAGTAATTTACTCGCGCTACAAACTTTCTAACGGACTAATTAAAACCAACATCGTTGCAGCCAAAACTCGCGTTGCCCCTATAAAACTGGAGTTGTGTGGAGCATTATTGCTCTCACGGCTACTCTTTGCCGTTCAAAGGTCTTTAAACATTACGTGTCCAAATATTTTCGCCTGGTGCGATTCCCAAGTTGTCCTTTCTTGGTTATCATCCCCTCCTCGACGGTGGGATATTTTCGTTGGAAACAGAACGGCCGAGATACTCAACACCATACCGAGATCAAGGTGGTTTCACGTCAAGTCGTAGCAAAATCCCGCGGACTGTGCTTCGCGCGGTTTAGCGCCATCGAATCTCGTCCAACATCCTATTTGGTGGAATGGTCCTCAGTGGTTAACTGACAACGAAACCAATTGGCCTATGGTTCACCTATTTCATTGTTCACAAGAGGAGAAGAAGAAATATAAACAGTCATATTTGGTTACCAAGTTAGATCATCCGTTCGAATTTCTTTCATCACGCATTTCGTCCTGGAATCGGTTAATCCGTACTGTCGCATTTATGAACCGATTCATTTTCAGGTGCAGGAAACTAACAACATTTAGTGCATCCCAACTACAACCCACTGAAATTTACAAATCTAAACGTGACATTATTAGATGGCTTCAAAATCAGTGCTTTGGAAAAGACATCGATTATTATCTAAAGCATAAACATTTTAATAAAGCTTGCAAGCATTCACTTAAACCCATTTTTAGATCAGGAGCAGATCCTTCGTGTTGGTGGATGCATTCAAGAAGCCAGTATCTCTTTTAACGCTAAACACCCGATCATCCTATCAAAAGAACATACAGTGACCAAACTCACCGCATTGGATTTTCATCAAAGACTTTTGCACCCAGGAGTCTCAGCGCTATTCATCTTGATTCGTCAGGAGTTCTGGATCGTCGGATGCAGAAATCTATTATATGCTTTCGCCAACGGAAAGTAACAGCAACACAAATCATGGGGAATCTTCCTGCGCAAAGAATTCAACAGAGCAGACCCTTTGCACACTGCGGATGTGATTATGCAGGTCCCATTTTAATCAAGAGCAAAATTGGTCGTAAAATACATACCACCAAAGGGTATATCGCACTTTTTGTATGTTTTGTGACGAAAGCCATACATTTGGAGCTCGTTAATAATTTAACCACCAATAGCTTTCTTGCAGCCCTTCGTCGTTTCATCGATCGTCGCGGCAAGCCTTCGCATATTTACACTGACAACGGAACAAACTTTCGCGGTTCGGCCAAAGTGTTATCGGACCTACATCAACTCACCCTGTCTGAAAACCATAACCCGATTGTTGCAGAGTCTCTTGCCCGCGATGCTATCACTTGGCACTTTATTCCCCCTTCTGCACCACATTTTGGTGGCTTGTGGGAAGCGGGAGTAAACTCCGTCAAACAACACCTACGACGTGTAATTGGTTTAGATACCCTCACCTTCGAGGAGCTGTACACCCTCTTAACCCAAATCGAGGCTCTATTAAATTCCCGTCCTTTGTGCCAGTTTTCCGATAATGACTTAGACCCACTAACACCATCTCATTTCATTATAGGTGAATCATACTCAGCGGTTCCAGAGCCATCGATTGAAATACCTCAAAATCGTCTAAGATGTTGGCAGGCAATTCAAGCTAAACTACAAGGATTTTGGAAACGTTGGAGCATGGAGTACCTTACTTCACTCCAACAACGACCACGATGGCCCGATTCCCAACGTAACTTTTGCATCGACGACTTGGTGGTCATCAAAGATTCAAATTTACCACAAGGCAAGTGGGCCATGGGACGGGTTACCGCAATTCACCCAAGCGATGATGGTAACGTGCGAGTGGTAACCCTACGGACTGCTGCTGGAGATTTACTTCGACCAATACACAAGTTGGCTCTCCTGCCTACCAACTGAAACGTTGTTCCAGGGGTGGGGGAATGTTTGAGATGAAGTTTATTTGCTGTCAATTAAGTTAATTTATTTCATGCTAGTTGGTTTATTTTGCCAAACATAGAGTACTTACACTTAACTTTCCTATAATCTCAACTTAACTCATGTTAAATGAGAATAACGTTAATTCTCTTGCTATTTTTTATATGTATAACAGATTCGAATTATGTAAGTCATTTATGCAAATAATTTCTCTCGTTCACTTGGATCGAGACCGTCAACCAGATAAGTACCTATTAATAAAATCTGTAAGAATTTTTGACTCGTCGCTTTTTTCTCTTGCCTGCTTATCTGCTTCGCTCTTAGTGCTGGTGCTTCGGAACTCTCAACAAATCAATAAAGATCGTTTCCCATCAATATTTATTTTTCCTTTTTTTGTTTTTCTTCATTTACACGTTATCGAAGTTTTGTTTTGTTTCGAATTTTTGTTTTTTTATAAAATACTTACTTACTTAGGTGGCGCTACAGTTCGGGGTGAACCTGGGCCTCAACCAACAAGCCTCTCCATTTAGCTCGGTCTTTAGCTAATTGCCTCCAGTTGCGCACTCCAAGTTGGTCGAGGTCCCCTTGAACTTGTGCGCGCCACCTACGGCGATGATTCCCTCTACTGCCTCGTCCCTCCGGGTTAGATTCGAAGACTCTGCGGGCCGGAGCGTTGGTGTCCATTCGCTCTACATGTCCTAGCCATCTCAGACGTCCAATACGCAGTTTTTTGACTAGGCCGATGTCGCTGTACAGCTCGTATAGTTCGTGATTGAATCTTCTCCTCCAAAACCCGTCAACTCAAACGGGACCGAAAATCTTACGAAGAATTTTTCTGTGGAAGCGACCAAGGATATCTTCATCCTCTTTTAATAAAGTCCATGTTTCAGCGCCGTAAAGCAGGACTGGGATGATCAAGGTCTTATATAGAGTCTCCTTAGTTGTTCGAGATAGGGCTTTACTGTTGAATTGCCTTATAAGCCCAAAAAAACAGCGATTGGCAAGAGTTATTCTTCGATTGATTTCTGCGCTGATTTTGTTTGCTGAATTTATAGCAGAGCCAAGGTAGACAAAGTCCCTTACTACCTCGAAGTTATAGCTGCCCACGGTGACGTTTTGTCCAATTCGTCGATGTTGGTTTTCCCTTCTAGTTGACAGCATATACTTGGTTTTGCCCTCGTTTATCGCCAAACCCATTTTGGCCGCTTCCGCCTCAATGCTTGCAAAAGCACCGGTGACAGCCCGCTGAGATCTTCCGATAATGTCTATATCGTCGGCGTATGCAAGCAGTTGTACAGACTTGTAATAGATTGTGCCTCCGGTGTTGGCTTGTGAGCTCCGCACAATCCGTTCAAGTACAATATTGAAGAAGTCACATGACAGCGCGTCACCTTGTCTAAAGCCTTTTTTGACATCAAAGGTCTCGGTGAGGTCATTACCGACCTTGATGGAGCAGCGAGCGTTCTCCATCGTCAGCCTGCACAGGCGGACAAGTTTGGCAGGGATGTCAAAACTAGACATGGCTCTATAAAGCTCTTCTCTATAGATGCTGTCATAGGCGGCCTTGAAATCGATAAAGAGGTGGTGAGTATCGATTTGGAATTCTTGGGTTTTCTCCAGGATCTGCCGAAGTGTGAAGATTTGATCGATGGTGGACTTTCCTGGCCTGAAACCGCACTGATAGGGTCCAATCAGGCTGTTGATAAAAGGTTTCAGGCGTTCACACAATATCGCAGAAAAGATCTTGTATGCGATGTTGAGGAGACTGATGCCTCTATAATTGGCGCAGTTGAGGGGGTCTCCTTTCTTGTGGATCGGGCAAACGATGCTGAGGTTCCATTCATCAGGCATACACTCCTCTGACCAAATATTAGAAATGAGTTGGTGTATGCACTCTACCAATTCATCCCCATCTGCCTTGAAAAGTTCGGCCGGTAAACCGTCAGGTCCAGCAGCCTTGTTGGATTTTAGCTTGGATATTGCTATCCTCACTTCGTTTTGGTCAGGTGGACGGAAATTTTGACTATCATCGTCTATGTTGAATGGTTCATTCTGCCTGACAGCGGGATGTTGGTCTTCGTCGCCGTTATACAGTCTGCAGAAGTAGTTTTTCCATATTCTCAGCACCGACTGTGATTCTACTACGAGGTTTCCATTCTCATCTCTACAGGTTTCTGTACGGGTATTACTTCTCTGACACGTTCTTTTTACCTTTTGGTAAAACTTCCGTACATTGTTCCTGGAGTATAGACTCTCGATATTCTCAAACGCGCGCTTTTCATGCTCTTTCTTCTTCTTTTGGAGAAGCCGATGTTCTTCCCGTCTCTTTTGCTCGTAGAGCTCACGAGCAGCTCTCGTCTTCCTTAGCAGCGCCGCTTTGTATGCCTCTTGTTTTGCTGCATGCACTCGCCGGCATTCTTCGTCAAACCAGGGGTTTCGCGGTGGTGGTCGAGCGAGACCCAGCACATCAGTCGCGGCGTTTCTGATGGCATGTTGGCAGCGTTGCCACTGGTCTTCGGTACTTGATGCTGGCGGCAAAGGGGTGATTGAGAGATTTCGGGATACGCGTTCAGTGAAGAGTCTGGCGGTCTCTTGCGATTGTAGCTTTTCGACGTTAAATTTTCTCACAGTAATTCTTCTTTGTTGCTCAGATTGGGATATCCGCATTCGTACCTTGGCTACAACAAGGTAATGATCCGAGTCTATGTTGGCCGCTCGGAAGGTCCGGACATCCAGAATACTGGAGGCATGCCTTGCGTCGATCGCAATATGATCAATTTCGTTGATCGTTACATGATCATTGGACCGCCATGTCTGCTTATGAATATCGAGATGAGGAAACCATGTGCTTGCTATGGTGACATTTCGCTCCACAGCGAAATCAATTAGCCTTAGTCCGTTATCAGACGTGGTGTCGTGTAGGCTATGCTTACCGACTGCCCTACCAAAGACGTCCTCCTTTCCTATTTTGGCGTTAAAATCGCCCAATACGATTTTAACGTCGTATTTAGGACATTGCTCGTATGTTTTGTCGAGGAGCTCGTAGAAACACTCTTTGGTGGCAGGGTCCTTTTCTTCTGTGGGGGCATGAACACATATTAGGCTTATGTTAGCGAATTTAGCCTTGATCCGGATCGTCATAATACGCTCGCTCACGTGTCGGAAGCTTAAGACTTCTTGCCTAAGTCTGCCGCGTATGACAAATCCGCATCCGAATAAGCGTTGCCTGTTGCCTCTGTAGCAATCACCGTAGTAGATGTCACAGTTTTTCATCCTCTTTTTGCCCGGCCCATCCCATCGCACTTCCTGGATGGCGGTAATATCTGCTTTATAGCAGTCTAGGGCCTATGCTAGTTGTTCGGCTGCACGTGGTCTGTAAAGGGACAGAACATTCCACGTACAGATCCGAAGGTCGTAGTCCTTATTTCGTTTGCTGGGGTCGTCATTAGTTGAGTCATCCTTATCCGAGGCTTTTGGTTGTTTCGGAACCATAGATTTTTTACGTGGTAGGGAAGTTACCCCGACGGCACAACCCCCAACCTGGAAGGCCAGTTCCTTAATTATTCCCCTAGGACGGGGGGCCGGGTACACCGGTGCCAGTAGTCCACTACGGGAGTATGAGTGCTGCCGTTGGCCCATTAAGGGCTCCTCCGCCACCATCTCTATTCCAATGTCCTGACCAACATTGGAAATTCCTTACCAACCTGTGATCCGAATACGTCGAAGCAGCTCGCGCAAGGTGTTCACTAAGTTCAACCTAACTGGAACTATAGACGCCACCGTTGACTCCGTCTAGGGAATTCGTCCGCTGCCGCCTGGAACAGGAAGAAGCGCTCTAGTGAGAAAAGCACTCTTCCCCCCCTCTCTCATCTGCTGCCACCAAGAATCCGCCAAACGGGGTTGGTTACCCATTTCTTGGATTAAGGTACTAGGCACCCGGCTGTCACCGCGTGGAGGGTGAGAGTAGGAGTTGGTAGGCCTCAGCTGAGTGAAAACGCTTGTGTTTTCATATGATCGCATGCACTACCGTTTGACCAGCCAGTAGTTTATAAAATATTGACATATTAAAAATGATGTAGTTGGTATTTTTTTGATTATCAGGGTTGATAACTGAAATTATTTCTCAGTTATCCGAACTCCGGTTAAATGAAAGTTTTTTTCAGTTATCCGAATTTTGCTTAAGAGAAAAGCTTAAGCGGAAAAATAATTGTGGAAAATTGGTTTTCAGTTAAGCGGAGTCGACTGTACATATATTTTTGGGAAAATCTAGTCATGGAGCGATATGCAGTTGAACAACGCGTAAAAGTGATTGAAGCGTCATATGAAAATGATCGATTGAAAATGAATGAAGCAAAATGAATGAAGAAAATGAAAATCCACAAGTTATACAAGTAAAACCTATGCACCTGCAGGGACTCACTATTTGGTGCAGCTTTCGGCCTAGCCAAGTTGTTGGACCGTACTTCTGCGAAAATGATGCCGCTAACACTGTTACAGTGAATCTTATCGTCACATGGTAACAACATTTTTATAGAATTGAATAGCAAAATGTGTGGTTTCAAAATTCCCAATTGAGAGATAAAACGAAAACCTAGCGAATAAATTTGGTACCTCAACACAGACATTGTAGACGCCATGGCGCTGTGGTTAGTGTATCGGACCACTGCGCGTAAGGTTCCATGTTAGAATCTCAGAAAACACCACAAAGTTTTTTCACCGTCCCACGTCTCGCGAACGTTTGACAAACATCCGAGAGTATTTGTTATCACAAGAAACCTTCTCAAAAACAAAAATGACCTTCGGATACGGCACAAAACTGTACGTCCGTTCCATTCGTGCAAAAAATATAATGCACACATCACGAGTGGATGCGAGAAGCTAGGTCTAGACACTTAATTTTATTTGTTTGTATGATTGTCAACAAAGTACATCGGCTTTCTAAGACATTTGGATTACGGAAAATAGTGGAAAAAAAAGTTATTACAATAATACTTGTTATATATCTGTGGCAATACGACATTATGTCGATTTGTACGATTTTTCAGGAGAAGGGTTTAAAGTTGTGGCTTACGCGAAAATAGTATGATATTTTTGAATTGCACCTCTACTCTTACAGCCATAACTCAGCCGTCTTTACAGGTATGCAACTAAAAAATTGAGGGAAAGTACTTTATGTAATTGAAAACATTTTTCTATAATTAACTCAATTTTGACTTAAGTCGACTTAAGCTATTATGTCGTATTGCCACAGATATAATATAAAGATAAAGAAACGATAAAATAAGAAAAGAAAAAAAAAAAACAATAGTTTAAAAAAGCTAATACATTGAGCAAACAATTATGACTGAAAATAATTTATCAAATTTGATTTTATTAAGGATATCGGCATATTACAGTCAATTAAAGACACACAATCATTATACAATAACAGTAAACCATTTATAGAAAACGATCGGCCATAATTAGTACGAGAACGGGCTACATAAAAGAAACTGTTATTATAGACGGAGAGCTGGTGAAATTGCTTCATGATCATTTCGTCAACAAAATGTTGCTTATATTTTGGTAGTCGTGTTAGGATACATCACGGATGTGAAATTCTGGCGGACCTGGGCCGAGCGCTTTAGGGGCTACAGGGCCTCAAAGTTGTAACAAATCTTGGAAAAAAAAAATTATAGCGTCAACTTTGAGTCCTTGCTTGATGAATCGCAATTAAAAATCATATCGTGTAGTGAATGGGTTAAGAATATCACTGCAGCGCCCCCCCACCAACAACCAGCGCTTGTCGTAAAAGGCGACTAAGGGGGACAAATCAGATCTAGGCAATATAACACCCAAGTGAGCCTAGCGACACATATACTACCTTAAAAACCCGCCCACAAGTGTGCATGCGAGTCCGTGGGTTGACACGACTGGAGATCACCGGTGTCATAGAAGAAAGATCAAACAATACTAAGACAGGAGCATGCACGTGTCAAACAACAAACACCATCGCAATATGGTGCAAAAAATTGTATTGCAAAACTGTATCATTATGGTAATACTTGCGAAAAGGAAAGGCACTACCCCGCCAGGCACTACCACTGCTGTGCATGGTACTGATCCTGGACCGAGCAGAAATGTTCGGGTCAGAGCTATACGCATTCCGGGGGCTAGCAAAATAATGAAACAGTTTGGACGCAATTTGAAGGTCGCGAGTTGGAACGTTGGAAGCATGACCGGTCGAAGTTACGAGCTGGAAGAGATGATGAATAGAAGGCGGGTGGACATCTTGTGTGTCCAAGAGACGAAATGGAAAAACCCTGGGAATCGGGCGCGTTTCTTCGACGTTAGGACAAAAGATTACAAGATGTTCTACTACGGAACGGAAAAGGCTAAGAACGGAATCGGTATCATCCTTGCGACAGAGCTACTTGGAAACATCTTGAGCATTTCGAAGTCCAGCGACCGTTTTATGTCTCTCAAACTAGTAATACAAGGAGAGGTGTGGAATATTGTCAGTGCTTATGCTCCCCACAATGGGTGTAATCAGAGAGATAAAGATGCATTTTGGGTAGATTTCCACAATCTCCTTAAGAACATCCCAAAGGAAGAATTTCTGTTTGTTGGAGGAGATTTGAATGGACATGTCGGGAAATCGAACGAAGACTACGAAGACTGCCATGGAGGACTAGGATATGGCACCAGGAACCTTCCTGGTGAAGACATCCTAAGCATGTGCAAATCACACGGTCTTATCGTGTTAAATACTATGTTCATCAAACAAAGCCGACACCTGATCACTTACAGCAGTGGTGGAGATGAAACTCAGATTGACTACCGTTTGGTAGTCAGTTTCATGAAGCCTCGGGTAAAAGATTGCAAAGTGATCCTGGGAGAGGCAATCGCTCGGCAACACCGTCTCCTGCTTACACAAATTTTTATGAAAACACCGAAGAAAAGCAAACAAAAAAGGGTCTCTGAGAAAATCAAGTGGTACAATCTGGAAAAAGGAAAAGGCGAGGCTTTTGTTTTCGTAATGAAAAATTACCTCTCTCACACCATCAACGGAGCTGAGAATGAAGAGTGCAGAGCACAAAATATGTGGGATTCCCTACAGCGAACTTGCTTAAAGAAGGCCAAATCACTGCTAGGAGCTTCAAAAGGCCACCATCAACACGCCAAAGAAACATGGTGGTGGAGTGATGAAGCTAAGAAAGTGATAAATGAGAAGAAAGCGGCTTTTAAAGCTTGGTCAAAGTGCCCCTCTAATAATAGTGACGAAAAAGCTCGGCTCGAAATGGAATACAGATGTTGCAAGAAAAAAGCGAAGAAGAAGTGCGCCCAGCTTCAAGCAGAGAGTACGGAGGGCCTGTATCGGGAGCTGGAGAAAATATTTTCCCCGGTTGCTGATGCAAACCAGGCTACCCAGGAGCTGCGAAGACACAATATGAACAAGAGCGCCACTATCTTCAAAATAGCCGCCCAAAGAAGGAACAATGCTCAGGAGATTCGTTCGCCAAAGTTCATTAGCAATGCTCATGGCCAGCTTCTTGTGGATGACGACAAAATTCTGCAGAGGTGGCGGCAGTATTGTGAAGAGCTTTTAAATGAACAGTTTCCCCGGCTATACTTTCCAAGAGCCACCCCTAACTGTGAAGAAATACCCGACATTAAAGTCGAAGAAGTTAGTGAGGCAGTCAAATACTCCAAAAAACGAAAAGCGGTTGGGCCAGACGAGATACCCTCTGAGTTCTAGAAAAAGATGGGAGTAATCGGGTTCAGATGGCTCAGAATTCTCATCTCCAAATTCGTGAGAGGTGATCCAATGCCGAATCAATGGAGGGAAAGTTACCTTCTCCCTGTATACAAAGGGAAGGGTGATACGCGAAACTGTGATAACTACCGTTCGATCAAGCTGATGTCACACACCATGAAGATCGTTGAGCGGGTATTAGGTGGCCGACTGCGAAAAATAATACGGCTATCTGATGATCAGTGCGGGTTTGTCTCGGGTAAATCATCCACAGATGCAATCCAAAGTATAAGGATCATAATGGAAAAACATCGTGATTCCTTAAGGGATTTGCATATTGTATTGGTTGACTTTGAAAAGGCATTCGACAGACAACCACGAGATCTGATATGGGTGGCGCTAAGACATCGAGGGGTTCCAGAAATCTATGTACAGGTGATCATGGACATGTACGAAGGAGCAAAGACAAAAGTAAGATGCCCCGCTGGAGTAACCGAAGAGTTCCCAATCAAAGTCGGGGTGCACCAGGGAAGCGTTTTAAGTCCTTTGCTCTTTATTACAGTCCTTGATTATCTGCTTGAAGGTAAAGTGATGAACCCCAAGGTACATCAGTTATTCTTTGCTGATGATAGAGCCATCATAAGTGAGGATCCTACATCCCTGCAACGAGCACTTGATGTGTGGGTGGACGTTTTGGAGGGAAATGGGTAGCGCATTAGTTCAAAAAAGACAGAGTACTTGTGCTGCCCGTTCTCTGATCCACTCAGGCCTATTCCAGACATTTATTTGAATGGAACAGTGCTTCCCAAGTGCGAAAAGTTAAAATATCTGTGATCTATGATCAATAGCAAAGCAACTTGTGATGACGACGCCAATCAGCGTGTAAGCGTAGGGTGGATGAAGTGGCGAGAAAATTCCGCTATCTTCTGTGACAGAAAAATGCCCCCTAAGTTGAAAGGAAGGCTCTATACCGCAGTTGTACGTCCAGCGCTCACATACGGTTCACAATGTTGGACGATGTACAAAAAGTATGTGAGTAAATTAACGGCTGAGATGAAGATGCTTCGCATGACAGCAGGAGTGACAAAGCTTGATCAAATAAGAAGTTCGAAGATCCGTGGAAGCTTTCACATCAAGGAAACCATCGTACAAAAAATAGAGCGCGACCGGCTCAGTTGGTATTGCCACGTTCAAAGAAGAGATCATTTGAACCCTGTTAAGAAGGCAATATCAATGCACGTTCCAAAGACATCGCGATGTAGGAAAGGCAGGCCTATAAACGCCTGGATCAGACAAATGCGACGACATCGGCATTTCATTGGCCTCAGTAACCGAGTGATCCAAAATCGGCAGGCCCGCCGATATTTTCTGAGGTCAAATAGGCGAACCCCACAGGCGGATCAGTAGAAATGCGGTGAAGTGGAAGGGTTATGATCCCTTGCTTTCGGATTATAGCCTCGCTGAAAAAAGGGGGAAGAAGATCGTGTAGTGAAATTGCCAGGGCGATTGGGCGGTCGCAAACCCCAGCCAGAGTGCCCGAAACATGTAACAGAAACTTCAATTTTTAAATTATTTCGTCAGCACTCAAATTTTGGTATATTATCTAGTATATACTGGTGAATCTAGAACTGAAATGCCAGAGCAAAATTCTGGTCGCAACACCTTGCCAGAGCGCGTCAAAGCGAATTGTGCTTTCGTTCATCATTTCGAAATGAGCTAAATACTTTTTCTGCTCATGATGTTTCTACACTTAAAGTAACATAAGAGATTTTTTTTTTGGTTTTTATTTTCAGTAAGTACAATCATTTGTTGTTAAATCCGCAATTTAGAAAAAAAAAGTATTCACCATAAGTCAAAATACATTGCATTACTCACTTTAAGGTATGCGTAAATATGAGATGAGTTTATTGAGAAGTACAAATAAATTTTAAGGATTTCTCTGTTCAATTTGCAGCAGTTTTAATCTGTCTGTCAATACAATCATAATAAAAATATAAAATTCTTCTTCGCTGAAGAGATTTCCCTCATCATTGGATTCTTCCTTACTGCATTAGTTACGTCCGTTGTCTGACTTATGTCCTGTATCCCCTTGTGGGTCCTAGGGCCTCGACTACGCCTACGCGCCATCGTGTACGGTTTCTGGCAATGTGTCTGAGTTCTCCCCAACCTTTCCCTAACTGCCGTGCCTCCTTCTCGACTGTTCTGCGCCATGTTCTCCTCGGACCGCCAGGTCTTCTGCCATCCTGAGTTAGAGGGTTCCATTGCATAGCATGGTGCGCTATGGAACTGTCACCCTTTCGAAACGTGTGACCAATCCACTGCCACTTCCGTCGTTGGATGGTTGTGCCTATTGGTTCCTGACCTGTTCTCTCGTAAAGGTGTTCGTTAGAGATACGATTGGGCCAGAAAATCCTTAAGATATTGCGCAGGCACCTATTAACAAACGTTTGCAGCTTTCTGGTGATAGTAGTGGTCACTCTCCACGTGCTGCAACCATATAGCAGCACAGATTCAACGTTGGAGCGGAACAGTCTTATTTTGGTGCTCAAACTTATTGCTTTGCTTTGCCATATTTTGGACAACATCCCGAACGCGGACTTTGCTTTGGCGATCCTGTTGGCTATATCCAGTTCGGTTCCACCATCGGTCGAGACAATACTCCCAAGATACTGGAAATCCTCTACCCTCTCTACCGGTTGTCCAGCAATGCATATTTAAGCCGATGAGTTTGTGCCAAGGCTGATAATTTTAGTTTTTGCCGTATTGATTTTCAGCCCGACGACACCTGCCTCCCTCTCCACATCTGCTGTCATTTGGTGGAGGTCCATAATTCTGTGGGAGAGTAAGCATACATCGTCTGCGTAGTCAAGATGTTTCAGTTGAGATGTAAGAGTCCATCGAATTCCTCCGTTTCCCGTCGACAAAGCTGCATGAAGCACATCGCTAATCACCAATAGGAATAATATTGGTGAAAGGATACAGCCTTGTCTTACCCCACTTTGGATTTGAAATTCCTCAGACAACCTTCCTCTGTGCAGAACGTGACATTTGGAGCCTTCATATGTAGCTTTTTAACCCCTTCGGGTAGGGGTTAGAATATACCCGAGGTAGGCATGCCTGTCGTAAGAGGCGACTAAAATCCACCCTTCGTATACCGGGCTTAAAGTGTATACAAAAAAATGCAATGAGTAAAACGAAAAGATTTAATACCCCAGGTGGCAGTCCAGGTTCACTGGAAAATCCACCCTCTTCGGAGGTAGGCTCTACGGATTCTGGGGAGAGCCAATTATTGCAATTGATAAATCCCTTTATAAAAAGTTCAAGGGTACCTCGGTCTCCACCATCAAGACCGAATGTCTCCGGGAAAAAAAGTCCGCCGGAAGTGCAAGCGCACAAGAAACAGGACTTAGAGAAATGTAAAAGCTTTGAGAAGGAAAATAACGAACTTCGCAATAGGCTTGATGAAATGGATCGGCTCTACCAAGAGCTCAAAAAAGAGGTAGACATGCTGAGAGAGGAAAACAAGCTTCTAAAGAACTCGCTTTTACAAAAAGAACGCGAAGATTCCCCTCCCCGCGCAGCTAATCCACAATATCACACGGACGAAGAAGAGCTTGCACGCGAAACGAATTGCGTCTTAAAGAAAAGACCTAGCAAAAAACGCAGAGCCGGCTCTTCGCCCGAAATCGAGCCGCGAAAAGAAGACAAGCAAAATGAGCCGAAGCCAAAACAAACTCAAGCTAAAGCACGTCCTCCGCCTGCAATAAACGTCGTTGGCATAACGGACTACAGTAAGCTACATTGCCTTCTTAAAGGTACGACGACATCGAAATTCAAGGTAACGTCACTCAGGAACAATGCGTGGAAAATTAACGTTGATGACTCCGATGGCTACCGAGCAATATCACAAAAATTAAACACGGAAAAAATCCAGTGGTATACTTATGAAAATAAGTCAGAAAGACCACTGCGTGTTATAGCAAGGGGTCTCCACCCCTCGTGCACAAAAGACGACGTAATGAACGACCTCAAAGCTAAAGGTTTGAAAATTCTTAATGCCGTCAATATTCTCAAAAAGGTGAAGCAACAAACGGAACAAGGCCAGGAAATCATGGTCAAGCATGGACTTCCGCTCTTTATGCTTACCTTTGACAGGAGCGAAAATGTAGACGATATTTATAACGTTAAAACTATTCTGAATATCGTAGTCAAGATTGAGCCTATGCGTACGAGTACGAGATCGATACCTCAGTGTAAACGCTGTCAAGGCTTTAATCACACACAGTCGTATTGTCAAAAAGAGCCGAGATGCGTAAAATGTGCTGGTAACCATCTCTCAGAAAAGTGTGACCTAAATAAGCAGGCCCCGGCTACCTGCATTAACTGCAAAGGAAAGCACCCAGCGAACTATCGAGGTTGCGAAGTGGCAAAAGAGCTTCAAAAAAGGCGAGACACATTTAAAAATATTCAACGCCAGAACGCAGAACCGGTTAAAAATAGTCGTGAAATCGCTAAGCCAAGGGTAACGACCGTCAATAAACACGTCAAACTTAAGACGAGAGTCGAGCAAAGTAAAGTTCCTTCGGCAAAATCAAAGGAAAAGCCACAATCTCCAGAGACGCTAACATATGCTCAAGCTGCGTCGCTAGAAACCAAGCAAAGCGGTGTTACGGTAGACCCAGTCTCCCAAGTCTTCTCTATAATTCTTGCGAAACTTGAGGAGCAAACGAAGGTAAACAAAGTCATATTTGATAAATTGAGCAAGCTCGAGTTAAAACCTCGCCAGAAAAGAACTCCCATATGAATATGAATCAGTTACTAAAAATTTTAACATGGAACGCAAACGGCCTTCTACAAAAAAAACGCCGAATTAGAAGTATTCTTACGGAATGACAACATTGACATTTGCTTGATCTCTGAAACTCATTTGACAAAGGAATCCGGAGTAAAAATAAGAGGGTATCGTGCTTATCACGCATACCACCCTTCCGGAAGAGCTAGAGGCGGATCCTCCTTATTCATTAAAGACTGCATTGAGCACTCCATAAATACGACGATTGAAATCGATACAATGCAAACAAGCTCAGTTCGAGTTAAGAATAGGCACTCATATTTCAACATCGCGTCCATTTATTGTCCTCCGCGATGCACGTTTCGAAGTAACGACTTTGTACGTCTCCTTGACTCACTTGGACCGAATTTCATTATAGGTGGCGATTTCAACGCAAAACACACCTTTTGGGGTTCCAGATCCAATTCACGGAAAGGCAGACTTCTGTACGAAGCCGGTATGCAATTCGGGGTTGATTTCTTTTCGACGGGGAAACCGACGTATTGGCCCTCTGATACAGCAAAAACACCGGACCTAATAGACTTCTTCGTAGCGAAAGGAGTATCTTCAAATTTTGCGAAAGTAGAGGAAAGCTTTGATCTCTCCTCAGATCACTCGCCGGTAATCTTGACAATAAGTGACCGACTAATGACAGTAGAAGCTGTGCCTAGATTAACTAACAAAAAAACTAACTGGCGCGACTTTAGAACTGATTGCGAAGAAAATATTGTCTTAAATGTATCGCTCAAAACACCCTTCGAAATAGAAGATGAGCTCGGCAAATTTATTGAATCAATACAAAATGCCGCGTGGAAAAATACACCTTTAAGGAGGAAAGAAGTCCCATGCAATGAAGCTTATTATCCGCCGGAAATAAAAGAACTTATTCGAGAAAAGAGGAGAGCACGCAAAATATGGCAACAAACTCGCGCTCCCCAGCATAAAACCCACTCGAATTTCTTATGCAATAAGCTTAAAAAAGCGATCCAAGACCTAAAAAACCGAGAGACTTCAGCTTATCTTGAAGGTTTAACCGCCGAAAAAACTACTAATTACTCGCTCTGGAAAGCTGTCAAAAGAATTAAAAAACCGCAAATACATTCGCCACCGATAAGAAAAAACAACGACGAATGGGCAAAAGGTGACAAAGAAAAAGCGGATCTATTTGCCGAGCACTTAGAAGAAACTTTTAAGCCATTTGATGGAGAAACATTGGTAGACGATTTTACCGGTACGACTACGACATCTGACAACCTTAGAATAAAAAGTGTGTCACTTATAGAACTTTGCCAGGCAATAAAAAACCTGAAGAACAATAAAGCTCCTGGCTATGATTTAATAACCGGACAAATCCTCAAGGAATTACCAAAAAAGGCACTATTAAAATTGCTTTATTTAATAAATGCTTCCATTAGATTATTATACGTTCCAAATCAATGGAAAGTCGCAGAAGTCATAATGGTTCCGAAACCGGGAAAATCTCCAAATGACAAAAAATCGTACAGACCGATATCGCTACTACCAATAATATCGAAGGTATTTGAAAAACTCCTTCTGAAACGGATTCTTCCGGTCATTGAAGAGAGACGCCTAATACCTGACCACCAATTCGGGTTCAGAATCAAGCATTCCACAATTGACCAGGTTTATAGAATAACCGACGAAATTGAAAAAGCCCTTGAGGAGAAAAAGATTTGTTCTAGCGCTTTTCTTGACGTATCTCAAGCCTTCGACAGGGTTTGGCACGATGGATTGAATTATAAGCTAAGACGAATCCTTCCGGAGCAACTTCATAAGATCTTAGAATCGTACCTTAAAAACAGACTTTTTCGTGTTAAGCACGGAACTGAATATTCTGATTTTAAAGAAATCGCCGCCGGAGTTCCGCAAGGAAGTGTCCTTGGGCCTATCTTATTCTTGCTGTACACTCGGGACATACCTCAAACTGAAGGCACTATTGTAGCTACGTTCGCGGACGATACGGCTATTTTGGCAACGGAAAGTTCAATCGAGTCAGCAACCATAAAACTCCAACGAGCCTTGGATAAAATCTGTGAGTGGACAAAAACTTGGCGCATTGTTCTTAACGAGACCAAATCGACGCATGTTAACTTCACTTACAAGAAAATAATCAACCTTCCCGTTTTCATTAACTCGGTACAAATACCGCATGCAAACGAAGCTAAATATCTGGGAATGACACTAGACGCGAAACTTAAATGGAAACCTCACGTTAAAAAGAAACGTGACGAAGTCGAAAATCGACTTAGAGAAATGTATTGGCTAATTGGAAGATATTCCAAACTAAGCGTATATAACAAACTGCTTCTGTATAAGCAAGTGCTTAAACCCGTGTGGACGTACGGTATACAACTCTGGGGTTGTACCAAACCAAGCAATAGGAATCTCATACAATCATTGCAAAATAAAATTATAAGAATAATCGTGAACGCTCCCTGGTATATCAGAAACAATGATATCCACAGAGACTTAGGGATAGCTACCGTGGAGGACGAAATAAAAAACTTCGCTCGCAAGCTTCGTATTCGTCTTCATGGCCATTGCAACTGTGCCATACTCCAAACTTTGGATGTGACAAATCTTACGCGCCGACTTCAAAGAACGAAACCGTTCGAATTAGCGCTATAAGACAAAAAGCCGCATGTCATGACGGTTTCAGCAGGTGCTTTTATTGAAAATCTACCTGCCTCACGCGAATATAAATCTGAAGCTTAAACTACTTGATAAGGTCAAACTTAGTCGTAGTAAACAAAACGAAGGGAAGGGTGTTTTTAGTCAGTAGAAATCTGACACTACTATGAGTACACGGTCTCATAGTGTCTCATGAAGATTTTCACCTACCCACGAAAAAAAAAAAAAAAAAAAAAAAAATATGTAGCTTTGATAATAGCAATTAGTTTATCGGGAATGCCTCTCCTGCGTAAGGCACGCCAAATAAACTCCCTGTTGACACTATCGAACGCTTTCTCAAAATCTATGAACAGCAGGTGCAGTGGCGATCGATATTCAACACACTGTTCGATGATAATCCGCAGGGTGTTGATGTGGTCAGCACAGGAGGATCCAGAGCGGAAACCTGCTTGTTCGGCATCGAGTGTGTCTTCGAGATGTTGTTTGATTCGCTCAAGAATGATTTTAGCTATTATCTTAGATACACGCAGATACCCCCCCAGTTTCCGCACTCCATAAGATTTCTTTTCTTAGGAAGCTTGACAATCATTCCCTTTTTCCACTCGTTAGGAAAGCTCTCAGCTTCCCAAGCTCTCTCTATTAGTGGAAGCAGAAGCTCAGTTGATGTTGTGGGCGCTGCTCGTAAGAGCTCTGCTGGAATACCGTCAAGTCCTACCGCCTTGTTGGTTTTGAGTGCCTTGATCGGGGTAATGATCTCATCTTTACTGGGAGTCGTCGTGCGTATTCGGGAGCTTCTCACCTCGGGCATCTCAGTCTGATTTGGGAGCATATCGGTAGCGAATACACGGTTCAAAACCGTAGCAAAATGCTCTTTCCATCTCTTGAGCTGGTCCTCATCCGAAATGAGCAAGGAGCCGTCTAGGCTTTTCACTGGGTGTTGGCTGGAGCTGCGACCACCTATCCGTGCAGCTTCTTCTGCTTCTGTAGCGCGCGTTGTAGTTGCGCTTGTCACGTCGCACGCTACGCTGAACTTCTCTCATCTTCATGCGATATAGTGACTCTAGCTCGCTTCTCCTTGCTGCTGGGGTAGCTGCAACGCGAGCTTTCAGCTGTTTTCGTTCGTAAATCCGTCTCCAGATATCCTCGGAAAGCCACGCCCTATGTTTTCCCTGCGATCAACCGACAATTCTTTCAGCACCAGATGTAAAAACATTTTTCACAGCACACCAATGGTCTTGGATGGTTGCGGGCATTGAGCTGCTGATTGCTTCCACACCTTGCGAAAAGTGCTCCCTTAATTGTTGGCGCACTGAGGGATCACTAAGTCTATCGATGTTCAACCTGGGCATTCTTGTGTTGTCGTGGGATCTTCGAACTGCAGCAGTGCGTAGTTGGAGAGTAGCTATCATAAGATGGTGATCCTATGGTACTATCCCCACATCTGCCCCTCGCCTGTTTCGGACGTCCAGGAGACTACTTTTAAAGCGGCGACTGATAGCAAAATGATCAGGCAGATATGGATGGCAAGGCATAGATCCAAACATATATGTCAGGGCATACAAACATGAAGACATAATGCGGTCTCCATGAGACATTTTGAAGACAAGACATATGCCCGAGCATGAGTTATGGCTCGTGGAGACACCATGTTAGGGAGGCTCACGTCAGCGATCTGAGAAACAAATTGAAAGGGTCATTGTTTGCGCTGGCCTGGCTGCAGTACAAATGTACGACGTCTGTACAAAAGCAAGTCTACTATGCTCTTATAGAGTCTAGATTGCGGTATGGCGTATTAGCTTGGGGAGGTGCAGCGCAAACGCACATCGATTTGCTACAACAGATCCAAGACAGGCCGTTAAAGTTGATGTCGAAAGGCGCCGTAACAACTAACATCGTACGCGTTCTTGGAGTAAGGCAGATCTTTGAGTTGAGTGCAGCTTTGGAGTACTACGATGATCCAAGATTCCGAACGTCAATTACTCACCAGCAGAATACTAGCAGACAAGCTGAGGGTCTACTTCAACTTCCAGCGATCATAAATGAGTACGGTAGACGAAGATTGAATTACATAATGCCAAACGTACTCAACAATCTTCCTCAACATCTCCGCAACACTTTTTTTTTTTTTTTTTTCGAGGGTAGGTGAAAAATCTTCCATAGACACTATGAGAATAGCAAGCGCGTGCTCATAGTAGTGTCTGAGTCTTACTGACTAAAAAAACACCACCCTTCGATATAAATTTGTTAGATATCGAAACTAAGTATTAAGTATTAACTTATCAAGCAATTTTTTTATCATGAAATAAAAACTTTTGGCAGGTTTCTTAATCATTATCTCGCCAAGTCGAAAGGTTTCGTCCTTTGTAGTCGGCGCAATAAATTCCTCTCATCATTTGTAGGACTGTATTGGTGACATGTCCGATTAGTCGGTTTCTATGCTTTCTCGCGAAGCTTCTAGTTTCAGCTTCGATTGTCGGAATTCCGAGATCCCTGTGGATATCGTCGTTTATACTATACCACGGTGCTTGGACAATTTCTCTTAGCACTTTATTTTGAAATGCTTGTAAAATATTTGCATTTGTTTTCTTAATACAACCCCAAAGTTATATACCGTAGGTCCACACCGGCTTTAGCAATTGCTTGTATAAAAGCAGTTTGTTCTCAGTACTGAGGTGGGAATGTTTTCCGAGTAACCAGTACATTTAGCTATATTTGATTTCGAGCTCTTTTCGTTTCATTTTCACGTGCGAATTCCATTTCAGTCTTGCGTCGAGTGACATTCCCAGGTATTTTGCAAAAGGTATTCGGGCCGAGTTTAGGAAAATTAGCAAGTCATTAGTTTTCTTGTAAGTGAAATTCACGTAAACAGATTTAGATTCGTTGAGGGCGATCCGCCAGTCATTCATTTACATAATTCAGTGCGTTTTGCAGTCGTTTCTTCGATTGTTTTACCTACTGCTAGGATAGCGGTGTCATCGGCATACGTAGCGAGGATAGTGCCATCTTCTTTCGGTATATCACGAGTATATAGCAAATAGAGAAGCGGCCCAAGAACGCTTCCTTGCGGTACGCCGGCCGAAATTTCTTTGAGCTCGGAGTATTCGACTCCATGTCTAACACGAAAGAGTCTATTCCCGAGATATGTTTCTAGAATATCGTATAAGTATACAGGGAGAACTTGCCGTAGTTTGCATTTCAAGCCATCATGCCACACCTTATCAAAGGCTTGCGAGTCATCAAGAAATACGCTTGATCAAATCTTTTTTTTCTTCAAGTGCTTTCTCGATTTTGTCAGTAATTCTATGCACCTGGCCAATCGTCGAATGCTTACTTCTGGACCCAAACTGGTGGTCAGGGATAAGATTATTTTCGTCTATAACCGGTTGGAGACGCCTTAATAATATCCTCTCGAAAATGTTCGCTATGATTGGAAGAAGCGAAATTGGTCTATACGATTTTACCTCATTTGGCGGTTTTCCTGGTTTTAAAACCATTATGACTTCAGCAACTTTCCATTGGCTCGGCACGTGCTTTAATCTGAATGCAGCATTTACAATATGGAGAACCTTAATCAATGCTTTTCTAGGTAAAACTTAGAGAATTTCTCCGGTAAACAAATTATAACCAGGAGATTTATTAGGTTTTAGATTCTCGATCTCATGTGTGAGTTCCCTTAGCGTTGCACTTGTGAGCGTCAAATCGTCAGATGGTAAATCCAGCCTATTGCGGCTGTCGTAAACCACTTGACCATCGTACGGTTTAAAGGTTTCTTCCATGTGGGCCGCAAAGACGTCCGCTTTTTCTTTATCTTCCCTCGCCCATTCATTTTGATTTAATTTGGTTGGCGCCACGGGGACTTTGGGCTTTTTGGTGCCGTTTACAGCTTTCCAAAGTGAATAATTGGAATCTTTTTTCGCTGTTAAACTTTCAAGGTAAGAACCTATTGCACGATTCTTAAAATCCTTAAGAGTCTTCTTCAACAAATTGCACAGAAGATTCAAGTGTGCTTTATGCTGCGGAGCTCGACTCTGTTGCCATTTTTTTACGAGCTTTTCTTTTTTCCTTGACCAATTCTTTTATTTCCGGAGGATATCGTAAACCGTATCTGTCCGGCGTTTTCCTTGGATTGGTCGTATTATTCCAAGAGGCGAGCTGTACGATCTCAATGAAGCGATCAACTTCAACCTAAAGTTCATAGGGTGTCGTACGTGGAACGCTTAGTTCAACATTATCTTCAATTTCTTTCCTAAAGCCTTTCCAGTTAGTTGTTCGACCAGTTAATCTCGCTGGCTCTAGGTTATAGACTAGTTTTTCGCTGATTGTTAAAATAACCGGGGAATGATCAGACGACAGATCAAAGCTCTCTTTGACTTTTATGTGGTTGGTAGATATTCCTTTCACAACGAAAAAATCGATCAGGTCAGGTATTTTCGAAGTATCAGTTGGCCAGTAAGTCGGTTTACCCGTCGAATGGAAATCACAACTGTACTCCATACCTGCCCCATAGAGCATTCTATCTTTTTCCGAGCTGTATCTGGAGCCCCAGAACGTATGTTTTGCATTAAAGTCGTCGCCGATGATAAAATTAGGTTTCAGCGATTCAAACAAGTTAGTAAAATCAGATTTTTCAAGCGCGGAATGCGGTGGACAGTAGATAGATGAGGTTTTAAGAGTACGCTGACTATTTTTAACTTAAATCGTGCACAGTTGCAAAGTTTCAAGCTCTATCTTTAGGTCTTCGGGTTGTTCGACGCAGTCTTTAATAAGCAAGGATGATCCGCCTCTCGCTTTTCCCGAAGGGTGACAAGCGTGGTAATCATTATAGCCTTTTATATTTATATGCGATTCCTTTTTTACGTGGGTTTCAGAAGTCAAGCAAATATCAATATCTTTTTCACGCATGAATATTTCCAATTCGTCGAGTTTTTGCAAAAGTCCATTTGCATTCCAGGTACATATTTTTAACATTCGTTTGTTATTCATATTCTAGTTGAAGTACGCGTTTTCGGAGAATTATTTTCAAGCTTAACCAGCCTATCGAGAATAATTTTATTTATTTTGCTTTGTTCTTCAAATTTCTCGAAAATAACCGACAAAACATGAGAGACAGGGTCCGTCGAAATTTCAACGTTTTTTGGTTTTTTGGATGCCGCGGCCTGAGCGTAAGTCTGCGCTCCTGCTGTCCGAGGGCCATTACCTGGCGGCTTTTTCGATGTTAGCTTTTCAGTACCGTTTCTTTTAAGAACTGAGGTCGAGGACTTTTCTGTTGTCACTCTTTCCCTCACCTTTTTGCGCTCTGAACCCGGTAGTTTTAGTTTAGCTAGTTTCTCCTGTGCATTCTTATGCTTTTGCTTAGTTTGCAGCTTAGATTTTGCTTAGTTTTGTTTTCTGGCTAATAATAAGCTTATGATCTGCAAATCAATTCCTTAACAAATGAACATCATGGTTTATCTCACAGCATAAATTTAAGGGACTAGATGAATCATATGCAATTGCAAGATTATCTGCAAAAGCTTTAACTTTCCCCTTAAAGGGCTGTTAAAAGATTAAGTTTACGTAAATTAAGAACGGAATGGGACCAAGTACTGACCCTTTGTGTACTCCAAGATTTATAGCTTTCGAGTTGCTTAAAATATTATTAATCTTCATTTTTTGGGTTCTGTTTTTCAAATAAGATTCAAACCATCTATAAAAGAAGCCACGAAAACCAACATTATACTTTAAGAAACCTAAACTTAATGTTTTTCGACCATGTCTCATAGTCTTGTTTATGGCCGTTTCATTTAAATTGGCTCTGTCTGTTTTTTTCTTGTACTTACAAACCATATTTACACTAAAGCAAACAAAAAGGTGTATGCTGGTGTGCGGTGTACGTCTTATTTGCTTTTGCAAAAGAATACTATGGTTTACCATATCAACTTTTTTTATGTCTAAACCATTTTGTATTATGGTACAGAAATCAAGAAGAGCATCTTCGGTAGAAAGGCCAGCCCTAAATCCAAACTGCAATGAACTAAAAAAATGTATTCTATGCAAGTAATATAAGATTCTGCTTTTAACGACTTTTTCAAATATTTTTGAAATGGAGGACAATTTATTGTCTATTTTGTTTCTCTTTTTAAGCAGAGGTTTAACATTTGCGCATTTTAGTTCTTTATGTAAAATGCCTAGATCAACGCTCAAATTAAAAATATGTGTTAGAACATCGATGATGTTATAAGAAATATTTTTTAAAATAAAATTCGAAATACCATCATTTCCAGAGGAATGTGAATTCTTCAAAGATCGTATTTCTTTTAAAAGTTCGACACCAGAGATAGGTTCAAAATAGAAGCTATTTGGTCTAGAAGTGTTAGCTAGAACCGCGGTTACAGCACAAAGATTCTTCTGGTGGTAAAGAATTACGACCAACAGTAACAAAGTAATTATTGAACTCATTTGCTATTACCCCAGGATCTGAGATATCTACATTCTCACCATGTATATGGTAAACTGGGGTACCTTCGACATTGCAGATTTTACTAAGATCACCGACGTGTAAACCAATCATTTAAACGCCGAAGGCATCCTCCGGCAAACATATGGGATGCTATGTAGTTTGGCAGCTATAATTAGTTGGGAAAGAAAGTTACGAGTGGTTGTTTATTTTTTTGCTCCTGCTTGTAATTTCTCACTTCAGGTATGTAAGTAAGCAATTTTTTATATTATTTTTATGTAAATAAAAATGAAATCTTGTGAAAAGTGTTATTGAACATTGAATTTAAATTTAAGTAAATTAAGTTAGCTTTGGCTTTTACTTTTTTTGGGGAATTTATTAAAAAAGGAAATCTAAGACACTGGGGTACATTCGGCATTTGTTGAAGGGGCACATTCGGCAAATGCCGATTGTACCCCTAAGTTAAATAATAAGACGTACACCGCACACCAGCATACACCTTTTTGTTTGCTTTAGTGTAAATATGGTTTGTAAGTACAAGAAAAAAACAGACAGAGCCAATTTAAATGAAACGGCCATAAACAAGACTATGAGACATGGTCGAAAAACATTAAGTTTAGGTTCCTTAAAGTATGGCATCAAATGCATGACAGTCTAGATTGAAGAAGCGCGACCCTTTAGGAGATAGAACAGATTCAAGAGGCGCCTTTTAGTGGAAATAAACATCCCGACAAGTTTTGACACAAAATCAAGAAAGAGATTTGGTGGCATATATAAGAAAATGTGCATTTTACCAACACGGACTATTTTATCATACTACATATAGGTAGTTCGTATATGAGTTTGTCGCTACAAACAAAATATCTCATCCGGAGAAGTGGGATCAAAGCAAACAAGCATCTAGCGATTGGCTTTTTGGTTTTCTAAAAAAAAAGCCAAACCCTTTTTTTGCGAAATCCTGAAAAGATAAGCTTAGCGCGTGTAAAAGGCCTCAACAAAACGGCAGTAAATCTGTTCTATGGCAATCTAAGAACGTTGTATGAGAGGCACTCATTTAACCCAAAGGATATTTTCCATTTGGATGAATCTGGAATAACTACTGTGTTGGAGACTTCAAAAGTATTATATGTTTTGTTATAATCTGTAATTATGAATCTAAAGTTTCTTTTTATATGTATTTTGTGTTCCTAGGCTCTTGCTGAAAAAGACCAGAGATCAGATTGTCAAATAACATCTGCTGAACGTGGAATTTTGGTGACGATTGTAGGCATAGTACGAGTAAGTGCCATTGGAAATCATCTTCCGCCCATTTACGTTTTTCCACGACAGCGATACACCGAAAGGTTTTTGAATGGTTTTTTACTGGGCTTAGTAAATTAGAGCCGTTGGATGATTTCAGAACTAGTAAGTAAGAGCCGTTGGATGATTTCAGAGCTATTCGTCGATATCCTCAAATATATCCAGCACCATACAAACTGCTCTAAAGACCAAACCATTCTGGTGGTTCTCGATAATCACTCATTACACTGTTGCCTCGAAAGCACTAGTTTTTGCGGAGAGAATGAAATGCCTAAAACACCTTAAATGATTCGCCCAATTCATCTCTTACATGCTGCCAAGGTAACAGCAAGGAGCGGATCTTCTCGGATCTTAACAAGCTCAACGGAAAAGCGCATAGCAGAGGACAACGATGCCAGTAAGAGGTTTAACCAAACCGAAACAAGTCTTTAAAAAAAACCGAGCCGTGAAAAGAGTTGTGAAGTTTCCATCAAATCAAAAGAAAAAATGTGTAATAGATGCATCATCTGACGAAAGTGATAGCGATGGTGATTCAGATCAGTCAGACGGTGCATTTGCGGAAGACGAAAATTGTGAAACAGAAAAATCTGAAGTTAATAAAAATATTTTGACTGACTGTTCTTTCGAAAAGGGAGAATACGTTCTTGTGAAGTTAAGTGGTGATTTAAAAAAACAAGCTTATTATGTTAGAGATATAATTGAACAATTTTGCGATTCAAATTACAGCATAAGCTTCTTTGAAGAGCTAATACTTATACTTGGGTATTCTTAAAACACCTAATTGAAGCCTTTCTGTAACATTGGAAAGTGAAATAGAATTTAAATTACCTAATCCTAGGAACCCGGTATCTACATCTCGATACCGGATAAAATATTGTTTTAACATTAAATGGAATAATTACTACGTTAAATAATTTCGTGCTTGTGCGATCTTTTATTTTTATGAATTTCAATTTTTTTCTATGGGATACAAATTTTATTATTGTTATGAATTATTTTGTTACGTTTTTTTTATTTAAATAACGTTGATTCTTGTTTTTGGATGAAGAAAGGTTCTATGCCGAAGGTGCCCCGGGAATTGACGAATGTACCCCGTAACGGGGCACATTCGCCGAAACGACTTTTTTTTTAATTAAAAAAAGCAAAGGGTTTTAAAAGCGCTACGGAAAAAATGTGTAATTTATTTCAAAGATAAAATAACAACGTTTCACACAGCGTTTCAAGTTTCTAAATATGTTGACTAATTTCGGTAATACCAGGCTTTGCATTTTTGGTGCCGAATGTGCCCCAGTTTACCATAGAGATCAGATTGGAATGATCTCTAGCTTTTCTATTTACCCTAGAATTTATAATTTTCCACTCTTCCTTCAAATTCCCTTGCGAACTTCTTAACTTGTTCTTATAACTTAACTTCATAATTGTCTGATTAGTGCATAAATCGATAAAGAGGTAGATTATGTATATTAATCATTACTCTGTGGTTCTTAGAACCGGAGTTATGAGCCAATATATAAGTTCATGCGTAAACGAAAAATCATAAAAAATCGCGAGTCATTGCAGCCAACAGTGCCGATTATGTTCTATAATGGATGCTTTCCTCCCTTTGTTTTCTTTCTTTTTTTGCTCTGATTTAGCTACGGAGAAGTGCGATTGCACAACTTGTGATAAAAGTTTCTTCTGATTGGAAAAAAATGTTTTAGGTGTTTAAATTTAAGTCGAACAAATCAGATGTCACAAGTACATATACTCGTAAGTACGGTTAATCACAAAAGTAAGTAAGCACTCATCACTGTCACATATCATTAAAACAAAACAAAAAACCTAATTGCGCTATGAATATTGCGACCACTATGCATCTAGAATTATGTTTGGCATCTGCACAGCAGTTTTGCCAGTTCGTGGGGTATTCCCCTTTTCGTGGGGAATCTCAGTCCAAAATTTAATGAAAGGGGAAAAGTGGAATCTTCCCTCTCCTAGACCGAAATGTGGGGAAAATCAAAAAAAGAATCTCAATAACTCTTAATTGAGTTATAAAGCAATAACAAAAGAGCATGAGGTGTTAATAGCTATGCGTAAATGTAACTCACACGCATACATTTTTCGTGATCAGGTAGCGAGTCGTATACGATTAAGGATAATCCTTTAAAATCGTACTGCCGTGCGTTTAATTCAACGATGATAGCCGGTAAGAGCGTGTTAAAAAAGCCTTCTAAAATGTCGAAACATGTATGTAGCTTATACAAAAGCAATTGCCTCATCGCCATCAGATAGTTCAATGTTCAGCAAAGTTGGCCCTGATGCTAGTCACCATAAAAGAAACAGCTGAAGTTGCATTATGTGCATTCTTTGCGGGGAATAATGTGGCATTGCATACTTTTGACCATCTCGTGCCGGCTGATATGACCTTTTTTTTTTTTTTTAAACAGGTGTGTGGCCACGCCCAAATGGCGTGTAGGCACTGCGACCAAGGAGATCTTGTGCCATAGGCCACTTTTAGGGCAGCAGTACTTCTACTCTCCTTATGAAAGCTATAATTACGGCTGCGGAGGTGTTCCTAAGATCTTTTGGAGATATGATCTCTTTGAGGAAAAAGCTTCTCCTAGTTCTACACAGAGCTACACACTCACATAGTATGTGTTCTGCGGTTTCGTCCTCTTCTAGGCAGAGGCGGCAGGTGATATTCTCCGAAATTCTCATTTTGTTGAGGTGGTAGAGAAGTTGGCAGTGACCGGTAAGGAAGCTCACAAGCCTTCTTATGTCATTTCTGCCGTATTTTAGGATATCAATTGCCTGTCTTTGGAAGGGTTGGACAGCTCTTTTAGCCTGCCTGAGACCTTGGGAGTTATTCCAGTGGGAGATGCACATGTTGCGTTCCCAGGTGTTTAGGGAAAGTTTGAAGGCGGAATCGGGTATTCCGCAGAAGGGTTCAGGTCCAGTGAACAACTCAGAGGAGCCCTTCCTAGCTAGTAGGTCTGCAGTTTCATTGCCGTCAACGCCTACATGACCCGGTACCCACCACAATTTTACTTTATTGTGTCGGCACAGATTTTGTAATCTGTCGAAGCAGCTTAGAACTGATTTTGAGCTGATCACATGGGAGATCAGTGCTTTGAGCGCCGCTTGGCTATCGGTGAGTATATGGATAGAGGCACCTTTGATGCCTGAGTGCAGGTTAATGTTAGCACAAGTTTCAATGGCGTAAAGCTCGGCCTGGAAAACACTAGGTCTCTTTCCGAGTGATTTCGAAATTTTATGGTTGGGTCCATACACACCGGCGCCAACTCCTGAATCCATTTTTGATCCATCGGTGTACCACACTATACCTTTTAGATCAAGCGACGGTCCGCCATTATTCCATATATCACGGCTTGGGATCACAATCTCAAACCTTCTACCAAAGTAGAGTGATTTAGGCGTAAAGTCGGAGACCGTGCTGAGCATGTCTAGCTCGGGGAAGTCGGACAATATCTCCATGAGATCCACGTGATCCCGTGTACTATTAGCATCTGATTTTCTGAGACTAACTGCACTGCGGATTGCCACTTTTTTTATGAATATATGTAACGGAGTAAGTCCGATTATGGCTTCAATGGCTGTTGTGGGACAAGTGTGCATAGTACCTGTGATGCCGAGGCAAGCTAGTCTTTGGAGTTTTGTGAGTTTATTTATGGTTGTGACCTCTTTGGTTTTCGTCCACCAGACTACGGACGCGTATGTCAGAATGGGTCTTACAACCGTGGTATATAACCAGAAAATGACCTTTGGAGACAGGCCCCAGGTCTTGCCGTACATACGGCGACAGGCCCACAAGGCAGTAGTCGCCTTGGCAACTTTATTCTTAATATGGGAATTCCAGTTAAGCTTCTTATCCAGGACGATTCCTAGATATTTGACCTCATCGGAGAAATTGATTGTTGTGCCGTTTAGAGTCACTGAGCCAATATTCAGCGTTCTTCTTCTTGTAAACGGTACAACGACTGCCTTGCTGGGGTTAATCGATAGGCCCTCCCCAGCACACCAGTCCGAGACTACAAGGAATGCATTATGCATGAGTTGACACACATTGTCTTCATGTTTGCCTTTAATGATGATCACTAGATCATCTGCATAGCCTATGGTTGTGAAACCTGAACTATTAAGTGTGTTCAATAAGTCATCCACCACGAGTGACCATAAGAGAGGCGAGAGGACGCCGCCTTGAGGGCAGCCTTTGGCCGCGAAGACCGTCACAGAGACCTCTCCAGACGAAGATGTTATTATGCGGCTATCGAGCATGTTCCTAACCCATCTGGTAGTAGGTTCGTCTATTCCCCTGCGTCTCATAGCACTAGTGATGGATTCATAACCAGTGTTATCAAAAGCACCTTCTATGTCAAAGAATGCACAAAGGGCGATTTCTTTGGAGCGGTAGGCAGGTTTAATCTCTGTGACGAGATAGTGAAGGGCGCCTTCCGTAGATCGACCTTTCCTGTATGCAAATTGACTAGAGTGCAGAGGTATAGTCTTTTCAAGAATGCCTCTAATGTGTAAGTCTAGCAGTCTTTCCATGGTTTTCAAGAAAAACGATGTCAAGCTGATTGGACGGTAGGATTTGGGTAGCTCGCTGGGTTTGTTACCTAGCTTAGGGATAAACACCACATTTACCTCCCGCCAAGTTAGTGGAATGTATCCCAGGTTGAAGCTTGTTCCAAAAATAGCTACCAAGGCAGGCAAGATGTAATCCAGACCTTTCTGTATGAGAGCTGGAAAAATACCATCACTGCCAGGTGCCTTAAAGGGTTTAAATGAACCGATTGCCCATTTAATTTTTTCTTGACTGAACAGATTTCCAGACAAGCTGTTAACTCTTCTGGAGGTGCCACATGTGGAGCCTTCAGGAGCAACAGGTACGTGGTCGCTTAGAATTGTTGAGCCAGGGAAGTGAACCTCGAGCAGAGTTTCCAGGGTTTCCCTTCGACTGGCGGTGTAGGTGCCATCAGGTTTGATGAGCAATCCCACCCCATTGGAATGATCCTTTGAGAGAGCCTTTTGGAGACGGGCTGCTACTGGAACGGACTCGATATTTTCGCAGTTCTTTCTCCATGCTGTTCTCTTGGATTTCCTCAACTCTATGTTGAATTTAGTCAAAGCGGACCTATATTCGTCCCAATTTTTATTGCGTTTTGCGGTGTTGAAAAGTTTTCTCATCCTTTTGCGGAGTATCTCTAGCTGGTCATTCCACCACGGTACGCTCCGTTTACCTGTATTGTCATTTTTCGGGACACAGCTACTCCTGAAGGAAGAGATTAGGAAGTCATTTAGTTGGCAGGCTGCCACACCAACATCACATTTAGATCTTAAAGATGTTAGCAGCATGTCATCCTTGACGGCGAGATTTTCGCGAAAAAGTGCCCAATTAGTTCGTTTCGGTACGTAATGCGTTTGATTATTTTGTTTAACCCCACCCGAGATGTTAAATCTGATATGCTGATGATCAGATAGTGAGGGTTCATTTGACACATGCCAATTTACAACAGAATTGGAAATAAAAGGGCTCGAGATAGTGAGATCAAGTACCTCTTCTCGAATAGAATTTATAAAAGTTGGCTTGTTACCTTCATTACATACAGCTAAGTTTCTACTAGTGATATAATCAAGAAGTAACTCACCCCTTTTGTTAATGTCGCTGCTACCCCATGCCACATGATGGGAGTTGGCATAGCATCCAATGATCAGGTGCCAGTTGCGACGGTGACATAGGTTCACCAAATCCTGCACAGCCAAGGGCGGAACAGGCTCCGAATCTCCAGGGAAGTAGGCGGAGGCGCACACGATCTCACGAACTCCTCCTAAAATCGGAATTTCGACCATGCAGGCCACCAAATCTCTGCTGATGAACTCTGGGATGGGAAGAAAATTAATTTTAGAACTGATTAAGCAAGCAGCCCTAGGCATTAACTCCCCATGGGCATATAACAACTTACATGTCCTACTATGAAGGCCCTTAATTTTGCCTCCAACCACCCAAGGCTCCTGAATGAAACCAAGGGTGATTTTATCCCGGATGAACCGTTGGCTAAAGATGTCCGAGGCACCTTTAGCATGATGCAGGTTGCCCTGCAGCACTTTGATGTCATCATTCATCATTAGTGCATTATTGTTTTTCGTGGGATGGTTCCTTATTACTGGCAGACGCATTAGTGCCTGTTTTCTTAATTTCACCATCCCAACGAGAGTGGCCAGCAAGCCTATCCCTCACAGCAGAGGCTGTCTTTTCTAAAAGAGTGGGCACAGGTGCCGCACCCGCCATCTGAGCAGCAGACGGTGTCACCGTCGAGACGCTAGCATCGCAAGTCACCGAACCCTGCAATGTGGCCGCACTAGACTCAAGTATACTACGTGCAACCTCATTGGAGATTTTCGAGGTGGAAGGTGTAGACACAGGTGTACTACGCTCCACAGTGTCCAGCGATGCTGCGCCCCTAGGACGGGTGGCATCATCCGTAACTGCTCCTACGGCAGTTTGTGCGGGTTTCTGCTCACCTGGTACCTTGGCTGAGCTCTTCAGGATCAGCCTAACTCTGCCAAAACAATATGCCACATTGCCTTTTAGCAGCTTCAGGCGATCCATCGAGCAGTCCGTGACACCAAGTACCAGATGAACAAGATCACGCTCTACGGTCCTTTGAACCACCCTCCAGTTCCTAGCGAACAGATCAGTATTCTGAGCATCCAAAAGCGTCAGAATCTTACTAGTGGCAAAGCCGGTACTTTGTGGAAAGAACCCACGGATGATATGTGGTTTAGGAAATGAATCCTCATCCACAAGCATCATGTTCAAACCACATTTCCCTCTGATTTTATCAAAGTTGACCCTCATCCACTCTGCAGTGGAGGGGTCTGAGCAAATAATGAGGAGCCAGCCTGATTTGTGAAACAAACCATGAAATTGTGGCTTAGCGACCTCGTCTACCAGCTCAATAATGGTGTCCATGATGCTATTTTGGACGCCGGCCATTTGCTCGGCACTAAAGGGACTGCGCGCCAGATCAGCGGGAACCACACCCAATTTGACAGTACCTACTTTGTCCCTGTACGAGGTCTTGTCGAGTGTGGCAGTCTCGGTCCTGGCTTTTTTCTTCTGCGGAGCAGAAGGGGTAGACTCCTCGGATCGCATTCGCTTCACCTCGGTACCCTTTTCAGGCTGAGAGGATTTGGCTATCTCCAGAGCACGTTCTCTGGAAGCGCCGTCTTTTAAGGCGCGATTGAAACGCCTCCTTTCAGTCGAAGTTAGTCGAACGAATCCGCTGGTGATTAGGGACAATTTCTCAACACCAGCTTCAACGGCAGTGCATCCGGAACGAACCGAGTGTTCGTCCGAGAGCATGCTGGAGGACTCTCCGCAGAGAGTGTCAGAGTCCGAGTCAGGAAGGGAGGACAGGTCCGCCTCATCCCGTCTCTTATCAGCGACAATGATGAGGGGGTCGGCTCTAGTAGCAGCGACCTCCTCAGGATTTAGGGAAAGCACGGTTGCTGACCCAGAAGTTGATGCAGTAGAGGGTGCATCACCCTGTGAATTTTTTATAAGATCTGAAATTTTGGACCCGCGAGTAATCGGGAAAGGAAACATCGCCCACAGCAGAGCCCGGTATACCATGGGAGGGCATAAAATAAAACAGGAGGTCGCCTGGGTATCCTGAGTTCGCATACTAACGACTAAGCACCCTCTTAGCCACGCATCCCTCGGCGTATGCTGTTCCACCTTGGATTAGAGATTTTTTTCTAGAGGGTGTCTCCTCACGTTGCACACTTTGGCCGAATACCACAGTTATGAATTCGAGCCGAATGGTCCAAAGAGGCCCAAGAGAACACATAGTCCGGTTGAGCGTCCTGGGACCAGTAGGCAGATTATCATGATGTAGCATTCGTTGCCCGGCGGCCGCCCCGAGGAGGCAGTGAGTCTTCTTGTAACGGTTACTCAGTAGGGATCGTCCAAAAAAAACTTTACCCTAAGAGTCCGCACCTGGCCGCCCTGATATGACCTTAGGAAGAACAAAATGTTCTAAGGTTATTGAATATATTAACTGCTTAGTAGAAATTCTGCGAATAACGCCTTTTTTCAATATTAGTTGGTGAAGGAACCGACATTTCAAATCAAGAGTTTGTGTTGCTTGGCGGAAAACACAGATCCTACAACATTCACCACTCACACTGAATTGCTGGAAATAATTAAACCATACACAGTGAACCCACGGTAATCCGACAAACCCTTTGCAGGGCGGTGTTGGACTATCGGATTTCTCGGAATATACAGTACTGCCACAGACCCCTATAGTCCGGAATTTTGTGAAAAAGTGTACCTTGTAATCCGACAAATTACAAGTCAAAGTGATAGGATTTTATCTGAACTACAAATCATACTACTCGTATGTACATATATAATATGAATGAACAATGAACGCACGCTAGGCCGCTATCGTAGTCAAATTCAAACTGAGACAACACGCATCGAATACAATATATAGTGGTGGCGCGTACGAGTTGCAACCAACAAATTAGTGAAAATTTGCTGAAATAAATTTTATGTACAGCGATAGGCCTGTCGGATTACAGGGGGTCCCGGATGAGACATGGGCCGGATTACCGGATTACTACTGATTGTTATTATTACTGTTATTACTGATGAAAATTATTGTGGGGAATCAATGGGGAATGCCACCACAAAGAATGGGGAAAAAGAGTTTGAAGGTCTGTGATGGGGAATTTTAGTTAAAGCGGCTGGCAACACTGGTGCACAGTGCCTGGTGAGTAAAAATTACGGTAAAATTGTTTCACCATCTGCAGTCTATCACTGTTTGTACAACTACACGCATTTTTCATGTCACAAAAGTAGCAAAAGTAAGCACTAGCGGCATTTGGAGGTTGATTACTTACTGGTGCAGTCGTATGCTGTTAACTTCGGTATTTCAGTGCTTTTACTTATTCTTATTAGTTTAACATTAATATTTTTTTTAGTTTACGATAAAGTATTAATAATTAAAGAAAATCGCACCAAGAAGTAGGGAGCTAAGCAAAGATTTCAAGGAAATAATAAAAAGTACTTTTTAGAAAAAAAAAAAAATCGGAGCGTGAAATAAGTAAAATTGTGGACAAAGCCCACCAACCGTTCACAAAATTATAACGAAATAAAAAAAACACCGTCAACGTAAAAAATGTTAACCGATCTGGACGTCGTCACAAGTTTACAGTAGAAAAAAGTTGGCTTATTGTGAGAAAAGTGAAGGATAATCCCGAAATTAGTTCCCCAAGTATATTGACCGAAATAACCAATGAAACAAGTACAGTCATCTCCGCTTATCTGAACTACGCTTTATTGAAAAAATGGGTCAACTGAAACACAAAATTTGTCACGGAATATTTTTTTACAATCTTGATACAAATTACTCCGCGAGTTTTTTTTATAAAATATTCACATATTAAAAATGATGTTGTTGGTATTTTTTTGATTTTCAGGTTAGATAAGTGATATTGTTTTTCAGTTATCCGAAATGTTAAATGAAATTTATTTTTTCAGTTATCCGAAGTTCACTTAAGAGAAAATACCGCTTAAGTGAACAAAAATAGTGGCAAATTGGTCTTTCAGTTAAGCGGATTCGACTGTAAACCATGCAACCTTCAAATGTTTCGTCACGTGGCTTATGAAGCCGGATACCATGGTTGAAACATTCGTAAGGAACCATATGTAATTGACTTTGCAATCGACAAAGGCGACTTCAATTTGCCAAATACCATCGACATTATAGAGTAGAAAATCACAGTGATTTTTCTTCTGGAACACCGTGATTTTTTCTGACGAGAGCTCAATCCTTTGAATATGTCAGGAACGGTAAAACACGGTGGTGAAAATGTAATGGTATGGGGGTGTATGGCAGCATCTAGCGTCGGGAATTTAGTGTTTATTGTCTCTTTGATAAAGAGATATGATTATTTAATCATTTAAAAGAACAACCTGCAGGACAGTGCCAGAAAGTTAGGTATGCAGAGATCATTTGTCTTCCAGCAAGGCAATGACGCCAAACATATTTCCCATGTTGTCAAAGAATGACTGTTTTATAGCGTCCGAGCCCAGCTTAAAACGCCGCTACAATTGCCAAATCTAAATGTAATTGAGCATTTATGGGAACACCTCGACGCGACCGAAAGATAAGACAACAAAAATTGCGCAAGACGTGACGGAAAAATTGTTTACTGACTGGGAAACCACACGATAAAGTGGTGTACAGACGGTTCGAGAACTCGAGAAGGCACAGGGGCAGGCCTGTTTGGGCCAAGGACAAAGCACTCAGAACCCATGGGCAAGAGTACCACCATCTTTCAAGCTGAAATAAAAGCCCACTCGAACTATTAAAATGTATATTACAGTTTAATCTGCAAGTTCGCTGCCTAACATAGCCGTATTTTATTATCACCCAAGATCCATATAGATCACACGACGAAAATAAAACGATCCGGATCTGGATCAACGAAATTATTTTCCTTGTGTCTTGTAGTGTAGTTGTGTAACCTACCAAGGAATAAACAAAAAAACATTTCTAAATCACGAAATTGATCCTGATAGAAAGCAGGATCTCGTATTGTTGTTGTATTGCATAAAACCAATAATCCATATGGATCATGAGTGATAATAAAATACGGCTAATAATGCATCGTCTTTTTCTCACAATTGCTATAAGTAATGCCGGCTGTGAGAGGAGTTTCTCAAAATTGAAGCTTATTAAAAATTATTTAAGGTCCACAATGAGCACTCTAAGGCTATCTAATCTGGGTATCATGGCTATAGAGCAGGAAATCACAGAGACCATCGATACTGAAAGAATAATAAGAGATTTTGTCCTGATGAAAAGTAGGAAAATAAAATTTTAAAGAAGTTTTCTGTAAATAAATAAAAAAGTTTCTTGTAAATAAAAAAAATGAATTACGTATGTACCTGCATTATGTACCTACCTACATTACTTTTTCCCTTTTACTTAAAACTAAATTAAATAAATAAATGGAAAATAAATTACAAACAATAATCAAATCCTGTTTTTTTTTTCGAGGATAGGTAAAAAATCTTCTGAACTAGGCGAACCCCACAGGCGGATCAGTAGAAATGCGGTGAAGTGGGAGGGTTGTGATCCCTAGTTTTCGGATCATAACCTCGCTGATAAAAGGAAGAAGAAGGTAAAAAATCTTCCATAGACACTATGAGAATAGCAAGCGCGTGCTCATAGTAGTGTCAGATTCTTACTGACTAAAAAACACCACTCTTCGATACAAATTTGTTAGATATCGCAACTAAGTAATAACTTATCAAGCAATTTTTCTATCCCGAAATAAAAACATTTCGCTTTGTTTGATTTCGAGTTTTTTTACGTTTCATTTTCACGTGCGAATTCTATTTCAGCCTTGCGTCGAGTGTCATTCCCAGGCATTTGGCCTCGTTTGCAAAAGGTATTCGGGCCGAGTTTAGGAAAATTGGCAAGTTATTAGTTTTCTTGTTAGTGAAATTCACGTGATCAGATTTAGATTCGTTGAGGGCAATCCGCCAGTCCCTCGTCCATTCATTTACATTATTTAGCGCGTTTTGCAGTTTTGCAGTCGATTCTTCGATTGTTTTACCTACTGCTAGGATAGCGGTGTCTTCGGTAAACGTAGCAAGATATATCACGAGTATATAACAGATAGAGAAGCAGCCCATGAACGGTTCCTTGTGGTACGCCGGCCGAAATTTCTTTGAGCTCCGAGTATTCGTTTCCATGTCTAACACGGAAGAGTCTATTCCCGAGATATGATACTAGAATATGTATAAGCATACAGGGAGAACTTGTCGTAGTTTGCATTTCAAGCCATCATGCCACACCTTATAAACTGGTGGTCGATTATTTTCGTCTATAACCGGTTCCTATAACCGTCTCTCGAAAATGTTCGATATGATTGAAAGAAGCGAAATTGGTCTTTACAATTTTACCTCATTTGGCGGTTTTCCTGATTTTAAGCCCATTATGACTTCCGCAACTTTCCATTGGCTCGGCACGTGTTTTAATGTGAGCGCAGCATTTACAATATGGAGAAGCTTAATCAATGCTTTTCTAGGTAAAACTTTGAGAATTTCTCCGGTAATCAAATCATAACCAGGAGATTTCTCAGGTTTTAGATTCTCGATCTCATGCTTGAGTTCCCTTAGCGCTGCACTTGTGAGAGTCAAGTCGTCAGATGGTAAATCCGGCCTATTGCGGTTGTCGTAAACCACTTGACCATCGTACGGTTTAAAGGTTTCTTCCAGGTGGGTCGCAAAGACGTCCGCTTTTTCTTTATCTTCCCTTGCCCATTCATCTTGATTTAATTTAATTGGCGGCGCGGGGACTTTGGGCCTTTTGGTGCCTTCTACAGTTTTCCAAAGTGAATAATTGGAATCTTTTTTCACTGTTAAACTTTCAAGGTAAGAACCTATTGCACGATTCTTAAAACCCTTAATAGTCTTCTTCAACGAATTGCAAACAGAAGATTCAAGTGTGCTTTATGTTGCGGAGCTCGGCTCTGTTGCCATTTTTTACGCGCTTTTCGTCTTTCCTTGACCAATTCCTTTATTTCCGGAGGATATCGTAAGCCGTATTTGTCCGGCGTTTTCCTTGGAATGGGAGTATTATTCCAAGAGGCGAGCTGTACGATCTTAACAAAGCGATCAACTTCAACCTCAAGTTCATAGGGTGTCGTAAGTGGAACGCTTAGTTCAACATTATCTTCAATTTCGTTCCTAAAGCATTCCCAGTTAGTTGTTCTACCAGATAATCTCGCTGACTCTAGGTTATATACTAGTTTTTTGCTCAATGCCAAAATACCATAACTGGGGAATGATCAGACGACAGATCAAAGCTCTCTTTAACTTTTATGTAGTTGGTAGATATTCCTTTCACAACGAAAAAAACTATCAGGTCAGGTATTTTCGAAGTATCAGTTGGCCAGTAAGTCGGTTTACCGGTCGACTGAAAATCACAACTGTACTCCATACCTGCCCCATTGAGCATTCTACCGTTTTTCGAGCTGTATCTTGAGCCCTAGAACGTATGTTTCGCATTAAAATCGCCGCCAATAATGAAATTAGGTTTCAGCGATTCAAACAAGTTAGTAAAATGACTTTTATCAAGCGCGGAACGCGGTGGACAGTAAATAGATGAGATTTTAAGAGTACGCTGACTATTTTTAACTCGAATCGTGCACAATTGCAAAGTTTCAAGCTCTATCTTTAGGTCTTCGGATTGTTCGCTGCAGTCTTTAATAAACAAGGATGATCCGCCTATCGCTTTTCCCTAAGGGTGACAAGCGTCGTAATCATTATAGGCTTTTATTTTTAAATGCAATTCCTTTTTTGCGTGGGTTTCAGAAATCAAGCAAATATCAATGTCTTTTTCACGCATAAATATTTCCAATTCGTAAAGTTTTTGCGAAAGTCCGTTTGTATTCCAAGTACATATTCTTAACATTCATTTGTCATTCATATTCTAGTTGAAGTGCGCATTTTCTGTGAATTATTTTCAAGCTTAACCAGCCTATCGAGAATACTTTTTTTTTAGTTTGCTTTGCTCTTCAAGTTTCGCGAGAATAACTGAGAAAACATGAGAAAAAGGGTCCGTCGAAATTTCAACGTTTTTTTGGTTTTCGGAAGCCGCGGCCTGAGCGTAAGACTACATTGCTGCTGTCCGAGGGTCATTACCCGGTGGCTTTTTCGATGTTAACTTTTCAGTACCGTTTCTTTTAAGAGTAGACGTCGAGGACTTTTCTGTTGTCACTCTTTCCCTCACCTTTTTGTGCTCTGAACCCGGTAGTTTTAGTTTGCCTACTTTCTCCGGCACGATCTTACGCTTTGTGGTTGTTTTTCTGAAAAATTTTAATTTAGATAATTAAAGTTTAATGGGAATTACCGTTGTTTATTTGATATCCTGAGGTAAGTAATTTTTATCCGCTTAGAGATTGGGAAATCGGAAAGTAACCAATATGTGAAAATTTTAAATTTGCAGCTTCATTTTTGCTTGACTTGCTAGAAAGTAGTACGAACAGCTTACTTACTTACTTAGGTGGCGCTACAGTTCGGGGTGAACCTGGGCCTCAACCAACAAGCCTCTCCATTTAGCTCGGTCTTTAGCTAATTGCCTCCAGTTGCGCACTCCAAGTTGGTCGAGGTCCCCTTGAACTTGTGCGCGCCACCTACGGCGATAATTCCCTCTACTGCGTCGTCCCTCGGGGTTAGATTCGAAGACTCTGCGGGCCGGAGCGTTGGTGTCCATTTGCTCTACATGTCCTAGCCATCTCAGACGTCCAATACGCAGTTTTTTGACTAGGTCGATGTCGCTGTACAGCTCGTATAGTTCGTGATTGAATCTTCTCCTCCAAAACCCGTCAACGCAAACGGGACCGAAAATCTTACGAAGAATTTTTCTCTCGAAGCGACCAAGGATATCTTCATCCTCTTTTAATAAAGTCCATGTTTCAGCGCCGTAAAGCAGGACTGGGATGAGCAAGGTCTTATATAAAGTCTTCTTAGTTGTTCGAGAAAGGGCTTTACTGTTGAATTGCCTTATAAGCCCAAAAAAACAGCGATTGGCAAGAGTTATTCTTCGATTGATTTCTGCACTGATTTTGTTTGCTGAATTTATAGCAGAGCCAAGGTAGACAAAGTCCCTTACTACCTCGAAGTTATAGCTGCCCACGGTGACGTTTTGTCCAATTCGTCGATGTTGGTTTTCCCTTCTAGTTGACAGCATATACTTGGTTTTGCCCTCGTTTATCGCCAAACCCATTTTGGCCGCTTCCGCCTCAATGCTTGCAAAAGCACCGGTGACAGCCCGCTGAGATCTTCCGATAATGTCTATATCGTCGGCGTATGCAAGCAGTTGTACAGACTTGTAATAGATTGTGCCTCCGGTGTTGGCTTGTGAGCTCCGCACAATCCGTTCAAGTACAATATTGAAGAAGTCACATGACAGCGCGTCACCTTGTCTATAGCCTTTTTTGACATCAAAGGTCTCGGTGAGATCATTACCGACCTTGATGGAGCAGCGAGCGTTCTCCATCGTCAGCCTGCACAGGCGGACAAGTTTGGCAGGGATGTCAAAACTAGACATGGCTCTATAAAGCTCTTCTCTATAGATGCTGTCATAGGCGGCCTTGAAATCGATAAAGAGGTGGTGAGTATCGATTTGGAATTCTTGGGTTTTCTCCAGGATCTGCCGAAGTGTGAAGATTTGATCGATGGTGGACTTTCCTGGCCTGAAACCGCACTGATAGGGTCCAATCAGGCTGTTGATAAAAGGTTTCAGGCGTTCACACAATATCGCAGAAAAGATCTTGTACGCGATGTTGAGGAGACTGATGCCTCTATAATTGGCGCAGTTGAGGGGGTCTCCTTTCTTGTGGATCGGGCAAACGATGCTGAGGTTCCATTCATCAGGCATACACTCCTCTGACCAAATATTAGAAATGAGTTGGTGTATGCACTCTACCAATTCATCCCCAGCTGCCTTGAAAAGTTCGGCCGGTAAACCGTCAGGTCCAGCAGCCTTGTTCGATTTTAGCTTGGATATTGCTATCCTCACTTCGTTTTGGTCAGGTGGACGGAAATTTTGACTATCATCGTCCATGTTGAATGGTTCATTCTGCCTGACAGCGGGATGTTGGTCTTCGTCGCCGTTATACAGTCTGCAGAAGTAGTTTTTCCATATTCTCAGCACCGACTGTGATTCTACTACGAGGTTTCCATTCTCATCTCTACAGGTTTCTGTACGGGTATTACTTCTCTGACACGTTCTTTTTACCTTTTGGTAAAACTTCCGTACATTGTTCCTGGAGTATAGACTCTCGATATTCTCAAACGCGCGCTTCTCATGCTCTTTCTTCTTCTTTTGGAGAAGCCGATGTTCTTCCCGTCTCTTTTGCTCGTAGAGCTCACGAGCAGCTCTCGTCTTCCTTTGAAGCGCCGCTTTGTATGCCTCTTGTTTTGCTGCATGCACTCGCCGGCATTCTTCGTCAAACCAGGGGTTTCGCGTTGGTGGTCGAGCGAGACCCAGCACATCAGTCGCGGCGTTTCTGATGGCATGTTGGCAGCGTTGCCACTGGTCTTCGGTACTTGATGCTGGCGGCAAAGGGGTGATTGAGAGATTTCGGGATACGCGTTCAGCGAAGAGTCTGGCGGTCTCTTGCGATTGTAGCTTTTCGACGTTAAATTTTCTCACAGTAATTCTTCTTTGTTGCTCAGATTGGGATATCCGCATTCGTACCTTGGCTACAACAAGGTAATGATCCGAGTCTATGTTGGCCGCTCGGAAGGTCCGGACATCTAGAATACTGGAGGCATGCCTTGCGTCGATCGCAATATGATCAATTTGGTTGATCGTGACATGATCATTGGACCGCCATGTCTGCTTATGAATATCGAGATGAGGAAACCATGTGCTTGCTATGGTGACATTTCGCTCCACAGCGAAATCAATTAGCCTTAGTCCGTTATCAGACGTGGTGTCGTGTAGGCTATGCTTACCGACTGCTCTACCGAAGACGTCCTCCTTTCCTATTTTGGCGTTAAAATCGCCCAATACGATTTTAACGTCGTATTTAGGACATTGCTCGTATGTTTTGTCGAGGAGCTCGTAGAAACACTCTTTGGAGGCAGGGTCCTTTTCTTCTGTGGGGGCATGAACACATATTAGGCTTATGTTAGCGAATTTAGCCTTGATCCGGATCGTCATAATACGCTCGCTCACGTGTCGGAAGCTTAAGACTTCTTGCCTAAGTCTGCCGCGTATGACAAATCCGCATCCGAATAAGCGTTGCCTGTTGCCTCTGTAGCAATCACCGTAGTAGATGTCACAGTTTTTCATCCTCTTTTTGCCTGGCCCATCCCATCGCACTTCCTGGATGGCGGTAATATCTGCTTTATAGCAGTCTAGGGCCTCTGCAAGTTGTTCGGCTGCACGTGGTCTGTAAAGGGACAGAACATTCCACGTACAGATCCGAAGGTCGTTGTCCTTATTTCGTTTGCTGGGGTCGTCATTAGTTGGGTCATCCTTATCCGAGGCTTTTGGTTGTTTCGGAACCATGCGTTTATTACGTGGTAGGGAAGTTACCCCGACGGCACAACCCCCAACCTGGAGGGCCAGTTCCTTAATTATTCCCCTAGGACGAGGGGGCGGGTACACCGGTGCCAGTAGTCCACTACGGGAGTATGAGCGCTGCCGTTGGCCCATTAAGGGCTCCTTCGCCACCGTACGAACAGCAGTTGACAGAATTTTGAAGAGAAATTTCACCAAGTTTATTGACATACATATGTGTAGGTATAACTGGTTGAAACCGTAGACAAAGGTTTTTTTTTAGTGTGTGAAAAAATTACTAGGGGCGGCATAAATTGGGTCTGCCCCGGGCGGCCCTAACCCACGCTACGTCACTGATATGCCAACCATGGACCCACTTCTCATTCTCAGATTCTTACAAGAAACTGGTTTGGAGAGAGAACTCTAATGTGAACTATTGTCGTCAAGGCAAAGTAAGAGTGTATGACCTTCAGACACTATTCCGAAGGAATTGCAATACGATGGAACTCTAACGAGGGAACAAACATCTCCAAGGTATTAGCAGGGGGCACAACAGACCACTAGGTCGCAGTGCAAAATAACTCTATACAATAATAATACGGAAAATTTGGTAAATTCAAGTCCTCCACGTATGAAGGCTGTTATTGAAGCCAATTGGAAGCCAACGAAATACTGAATAAATAAGCTCTAAACACAATAAAAACTTTCATGAAATTCATGCTTCTTCCAATCGCTTACTTACTTTTGTGATTTGAATTTCCTGTTGTTTTTAGTTAAGTCCAAATATTGTTTCTATGTCTAATTACTTTCTTATTTTGAATGTAATATGTTTTTAAAAAAATATATGAGATGAATTAAAAAAAAAAAGTTTATTTTCTTGGATATATGTACATATAAGTATAGGCTTTTGTTTTAATGAAATGTTCTTTGAATTGAGGGATGCTTACTTACTTTTCTGAATAACTGCATTTGTATTGCTGGCGTACAATGAAAATTGAGGGCTGCATTTTTTAGTTTAATGGCAAGAAAGAAGTTGCAGGTAATAATCATTAATCAACGAGAGCATAATGACTTGAAGTTTGGGGCGCGGACGAACGTGGGTGTATCAAATCAGAGTCTACGCGAGCAGAGCCGCGGGCACAGCCAGTATTATAACGGGTGGGCCATCTAGTGATTTCTTTTTAAATCATAGGTTATTTTGACACTGATAGCTGTTTCCCGCTCGAAATCTTGACAGAAAGTCAGTATCATACCTCCGCGGAACGAAATGAGTCGCTTTACGCTTGAACAGTATTGGGAAATATTGAAAACTTATTTCCAAAGGGAGTGCTGTGTAGCCCAAACAGTGCGTTTTTTGAAAAGAAGTTTTGGCCGAAATGAAGCACCCACCGCGCCTGCTGTACGCAAGTTTGTGCAAAAAGTTCGTGAGACTGGTATGCTAGTGGACAACACTCATGGTCCCCGTTGTCGTACGGTGCGCATAGATGAGAATGTGGCTGCTGTAGCCGAGAGTGTGAGACTCAATTAATGAACATCAACTCGTCATCGATCTCAACCGCTTAACATTTCACGCACTAGCCTGAGGAGAATTCTGCACAAAGATCTGGGATTATTCGCTTACAAGGTCCAATTGATTCAGCAATTGAAAGCGCACGACCATTCGCTTCGTTATCGCTTCGCAGTTTGGGCCTTAGAGCAGCTTGAATTGGACAACGATTTTGGGCGAAAAATCATCTTTTCTGACGAGACACATTTTCATCTCGGCGGCTACGTTAACAAACAAAATTGCCACATCTGGGGCTCGGAAGACCCGCACGTTATTGTCGAGAAGCCAATGCATCCACAGAGAGTGACAGTTTGCGGATTGTGGAGTGGTGGCATCATTGGACCATTTTTCCTCGTGTTATCAGCCGTCTTGGCGATGTCAATTGGCCGCCTCGGAGCTGCGATTTGACCCCTTTGGACTTGTTTTTGTGGGGAACCATGAAGGACCGATGTTATGCCAACAATCCGGAAACGATTCAAGTACTTAAGACCAATATCATCCAAGCAATCTGTGAGCTACAGCCCGAAACCATCAACAAGGTCTTGGAAAATTGGAGTGATAGAATGCGATACTGCGAGGCCAGGCGAGGCAGCCACTTGAACGACGTTGTATTCCATAATTAATGGGAATCTTTGCTCTTACTAATAAAGCCATAATACATGGAAAAAATTTAATTTTGTTTATTTTATTGCATTTTTAAAAGGAAACTTGTAGTTGGCCCACCCTGTATATAACACAGACATTCGGTTCAAAAGCAGCTATGAAATCGCGCTGGTTCTTTAAGTTAATATTAGTCGAAAAGATTGTTTGTTATTTTATAAAGTAATTGATGTGATTTTTTTTTATATAAATTCCACTAAAGTAATACAGTAATAGATATTGATTGGCAGTAGTTTGCAGAAATATTATGACTAGCAAAAACGAAAACAATTATGTACATGAGAATGGTCAGCATTGCGGGGTTCCTCAATGCAATTCGTACAGAAGTAGTGATATTTCTGTGCACAGGATTCCCCACAAAGTAATGAATTATCCCAAGAAGCAATAAGAATTTGCGTAAATAATCTTAATCATTTTGCATTGAAACCCTTATCTTTTTGTGTTTAAGCACATGTGGATACTCAACGTATCCAAACTTCTTAGAACCTTCCAATGGGCCAAACAATTACTTTTCCCGCCTCAAGTTCCTGTTACTAAGAGATTTTAATTAAACGATAGCCTGTCAGATAGTTGATCTATTCAACTTACACATGTAACTCCAGTACCTAGTCTCATGCGTATTCAATACTTACATTAATATATTCGAAGCACCAGAGTGCCACCAAAGGCGTTAATTAGATCCCAGGCATGTGCAACATAAATAAATGAAGAGAAAGTCCACAATACACAGCATTTGATCAACGGGTGTTTGTTCACTTCGGCTTATCCTTGGACATACTAGTAGAACACTTAATCCGTTTATTCGACATGCATTCGGCTGAAGGTGTATTTGTTTGGCGGACTTATGTGTACGTCCATGAAATTAACTGTAGGGAAGAAATTACCGGTCAATCCAACATTGTTGTGCTGCTGGCCCAAAGGATCTAATTTGCGTAATTCTGTTCAGATAACTTCTGGCTATTACTCCAGCTCACCGGGCGGGTAGCCGACTAAACTGATTTGACGTAGTCGATAGGTTAATTGAAAATGTCTTCGATGTACGTTCGATGACAAAACATTTATAATTAAAGCCGAAATGAAAACACACTGTTTTAATTATCGCGCCAGTACAGTGTCCAGCGGGTGCGATATTTGTTACGATAATACTGTTTACTTTGTTCAAGCCAATGCGTTTGGCATGGAATTTATTTTAATTGAAAATTGCTGGTAAATTTATGGTGACAGTCAAAAGCCCCTCTGATTTACCTGCATAAGTGCTGCACATGTAATGTAGAGTTGCTGTTTAATCAATTTTTGAGGTGGACATGCAATAACGGTATACAAGGTTTAGGGCGAAGATATTGTACGTAAACAAAAAATGGTCCCGACCGCGAGTGACATTTGGGATGGGAATGACAATGCCACAAGTCACACATACTGCGCTCTGTCAGTTGAAATTAATTTGAACTATTGCTACCAGTACCACTTAAAATACCCGCAAGTCATTAGGTTAGTTTTTTTTTTTTTTGACTGCATACCAGACTTTCCTAGGCTGAGAAAATGATTCCTTAGTCAAGAAAGCTGTCAACTTTTTCAACATGCCAACCAGCAATCTTTACTTGGGGAGCGGATTCTGTTAAGCTTAGTGCTTTTTCTTTGCCAAATTAATTCTCAGTTTACTTTGCTTGCTTCGATTTTCAAAATCGTATTCCACTTGTCGCAAGTATTCGCACATTATTCTATTCAAGTGTCTTGGGTAAGATGTCATGATCTGCTTTTGTGCAACTACTGATTCCTTTCAGAACTGTGCCTAAAATAACGCTGTTGACGACTGAAAACAAGAAAGTATGCAACCCCAACACAACACACTTTGGATTTCAGGACCATCAGACACCTACCTAAGTATTAGTTTGATCCACACGCCATTGAATATCTTCTTCTCCTTCCTCTTTCGGCAAGGCTATGATCTGAACTCAAGCGATCATAACCCTCCCACCTCACTGCATTTCTACTGACCCACCTATGTCGTTCGCCTGTTTGACCTCAGAAAATATCGGCGGCTCTCCCGATTTTGGATCATTTCATCAATGAAGCAAATCAAATGCTGGTGTCGTTGCATTTGTGTGATCCAGGCGTTTATAGGACTGCCTCTCCTTCGCGATATCTTTGGAACGTTAATTGATATTGCCTTTTTAACAGGATTCAAATAATATCTTCTTTGAACGTAGCAACGCCAGCTGAACCGGTCGCACTCTATTTTTCGTGAGATGGTTTCCTTGACGTGAAGGCTTGCACGGATCTTCGAACGTCTTATTCGATCAAGCTTTGTCACTCCTGCTGTGATGCGAAGCATCTTCATCTCAGTTGCCGTTTATTTACTCTCATACTTTTTGTACATTGTCCAACATTGTGAACCGTATGTAAGCGCTGGACTCACAACTGCGGTGTATAGCCTTCCTTTCAACTTAGGGGCATGTTTTGATCACAGACGATAGCGGCGTTTTCTCGTCACTTCATCTACCCTACGCTTACGCGATGATTGATGTCGTCATCACAGGTTGCTTTGCTATTGATCATAGATACCACGTATTTGAACTTTTCGCACTTGGGAAGCACTGTTCCATTCAAATAAATGTCAAATGTCATTCAAAAGTGGATCAGCGAACGGGCAGCACAAAAACTCGGTCTATTTCGGATTAATGCAACACCCATTTCCCTTCAAAACATTCACCCATACATTAAGTGCTCATTGCAGGGACGTAGTGCTCCATCGTCAGCAAATAATAACTGATGTACTCTGGGGTCCGTCAATTTACCTTCAAGCAGATAGCCAAAAACTGTAATAAAGAGCAAAGAACTTCGCTTCCGTGGTGCACTCTGGCTATAATTGTGAACTTTTCGGTTATTCCTGTGGGGCATCTTACTCTTGTTTTTGCTATTGAATTTATTTAAAAAAATCGCTATTACAATCTCGGGGTTATAGTAGAAAATTATAAAAACATTTTTTTTTTATTTCACAAATATACAGTGGGGCGAAATCATAGTCAGCCGATAATGCGCCCTTTAACTAATGCACCCTTTAAACTTTAAACTTTCTAACTTAGATCAATTTGGAGCGACATTAAAAAAAGCTCTACCCCACTACCTAGAGCTAGAAAACGCAATTGGGGACATGACCGGAGCCACTGTCGCCTAAGCAGTAGTTAATGTAATAATGAGGTGCCATGGTGGAGTAGTAATCTCTCGAAACTGAGATCTAAAGTAGGGTGTAAACAATGGGTTCAAGGCACAGTTAGATGCTAGTCTCTCCTACTCTTGAGCACGGTTTCCTCTTGTTGATAAGACATGTACTCGTAAAAGTACTAGTTTTGACAGTCCTTTTCATGTCATAACCGTCATTATACAACTAAAGTGTAGCTTTAGAGTATCCAAGAATAGAGACAGAAATCATGTCTCTATATGCAGCATATAGTTGGGAGTTACACTCGGCAATTGAAAGAACTTTTGGATAATGTAGCGCAGGTATTGTTCCACAACTTCAAAGTGACAGTAACCCCAAGCTTGAGGTCCATAGAAAAGTATGGAGGTGACATCAGTACGGAATACTTTCTGTTTTGAGATATGTGTTACATATTTATTTTTAATGCAGCGACTCCAGATTGATGACAGTACACGATTAGCTTCAGACGATTTGCCTATAAGGTGTTTGTTCATACTTAAATTAGGAGCAATCAAGTCTCTTGCCTCGGTAAGTCCACTTTTCATTTCGTGAATATCTCCCGCCTCCAATATTATTATCTTCAAATTCTCCATGTTTACAGACAAGTTCCACCTCTTACAATACTTCTCAAGTCTATAAATCATCAATTGCATACCATCTATTATATCTCGAGAAAGACGATGTCATCCTCCGCCTACTGCATCAGTGATGTCGTAGATGAATAAGATGAATAGTAGTACACTTAGAATTTTTTTTTTTTTCTTTTTTGCCGAGAGCAGGTGAAAAATCTTCCAAAGACACCATAAGGCCCGACCGCGCGTGCTTATGGTAGTGTGAGATTTTTACTCACTAAAAAAACACCTCTCCTCAAAATTAATACTACAACTAAGCCAGTGCTTATCCAGTAGTTTTATTTTCGCTTACGAGAATCGTTATTCTAGAAAAAGATGATCGTATGTGATTAAAAAATAAATGTAGCACTTTAGACAGGTTAAATTCTAATGAAAGTTCCTGCCTTTTTCACGACCTTCATATGCTATGACGCGAGGTCAAAAGGTTTTGTCCTTTGAAGACGACGAATTGAATTGTTCGCGTCAAGTAGTTGAGTGATAGTACGGTTACAATGGCCGTGAACACGATCTTTGTGTTTACGCGCAAATTTTGTTATCTCTTCGACGACGCTGGGAATTCCCAGATCCCGATGAATATCTTCGTTACGTACATACCACGGTGCGTTAACGATCGTTCTAAGAACTTTATTTTCAAAAGTTTGTATGATGTTTCTATTGCTTCTCTTGGTACAACCCCATAGTTGTATACCATACGTCCACACTGGCTTTAGCACTTGCTTATAGATAAGCAGTTTGTTATGTAGGCTCAACTTCGAATGTTTTCCGAGTAGCCAGTACATTTGTCGGTATTTGTTTTGAAGTTCGTCGCGTTTCTTTTTCACGTGCGATTTCCATTTGAGCTTGACATCTAGAGTCATTCCTAGATATTTTGCTTCGTTTGCGTACGGTATTTGAGCCGAGTTTAGATATACAGGCAATCTATCCACTTTTTTGTACGTAAAGTTGACGTGAGTAGATTTGCTTTCGTTCAGCACAATACGCCAAGAATTCGTCCAAGCGTGGACTTTATTAATAGCATGTTGAAGCTTTCCGGTTGCTGCTTCAATAGTATCTCCCGTTGTCAATATCGCCGTATCGTCCGCAAACGTGGCGACGACACAGTTTCTTTCTTGCGGGATGTCACGCGTGTAGAGTACATATAGAAGTGGGCCAAGGACACTTCCTTGCGGGTCTCCGGCTGCAATCTCCTTGAAGTCAGAGTAATCGTTTCCGTGCTTAACACGAAAGAGTCTCTCGGTGAGGTATGATCGCAAGATTAAAAAGAGTTGCCGTGGCAGTAGTCGTTGCAATTTATATTCCAAGCCTTCGTGCCAAACCTTATCGAAAGCTTGTGAGACGTCAAGAAATACACCACAACAAATCTTTTTTTCTTCCAGAGCTTTCTCAATCACGTCAGTTATTTTGTGGACTTGGTCAATTGTAGAATGTTTAATTCTAAATCCAAACTGATGGTCAGGAATGAGACGTCTTTCGCCGATTACGGGCTGTAGACGTTTGGAAAGAAGTTTTTCGAATATTTTTGAGATAACCGGCAATAGGGAAATAGGCCGATATGATTTCTTCTCATTTAGCGGGTTTGCCTGGTTTCGGGACCATTATAATCTCGGCGACTTTCCATTGCCTCGGAACATAAAGCAATCTGAACGAAGCGTTGATCAAATAGAGCAGTTTGATAATAGCTATATTCGGCAATTCCTTAACCACCTGCGCCGTTATCAAGTCGTAACCCGGAGCTTTTTTTGTCTTTAAATTTTTAATCACTTCCCTCAGTTCAATCAATGCAACTTTTTTTACTTTAAAGTTGTCAGATGTCGTGACTGGGGAGTCGGGCGTTAACGAAGGGCCGTCGAACGGCTTAAACGTTTCTTCTAAGTGCAAAGCAAAAAGTTCTGCCTTTTCTTTGTCGCTCGAATTGGTGGTGCTTGCATTTGAGGTTTCCGGATGCCTTTTAGCGCTTTCCAAAGCGAATAATTTGATTCTCTTTCACCGGAGAGATTTTCAAGATAGGTCGCTATCTTTTTGCTTTTAAATTCGCGAATACTATCTCTAAGCCGATTGCATAGTCGGTTAAGGACCGTTTTATGCTGCGGTGCACGAGTGATTTGCCATTTGTTTCGTGCTTTTCGTTTCTCCCTCACCAGTTCAATGATTTCTCAGGGATACTTTTCGTTGCGGTTGATCTTATAGCTTCTAGAAGGCGTGTTTTTCGACGCCGCTCTTTGAATTGCTTCCACGAAACGATCAATTTCGTCTTCTAGTTCACAAGGTGTTCTAAGTGATACATTTAAGGCGATATTTGTTTCGCAATCATTTCTAAAGCCCTCCCAGTTTGTTCTATTGCTAGTGAGTCTTGGAGGTCCTTTTTTCTTGATCAGCGCTTCTCCAAGTAATAAGATTACCGGCGAGTGGTCAGAAGAGAGATCAAAACATTCTTTAACTGTAACAAACTGTTCGTAAATGCCTTTTGAAACAAAAAAATCGATAAGATCGGGAATTTTTTGTGAGTCAGTTGGCCAATAGGTCGGTTTTCCTGTCGAAAAAAAACAACAACCGAATTCATTTGCCACTTCGTAGAGAATTTTTCCTTTAGAAGATGTACATCTTGAACCCCAGAAGGTGTGCTTCGCGTTGAAATCTCCACCAGTAAGAAAATTTGAACCAAAAGCATTGAAGAAACGAAAGTAGTCGTCTTTTTCTAGTTTGCATCGCGGTGGACAGTAAACAGACGCTATATTGTAACTCAGGTGTTTATTTTTAACCCTTACCGCGCACAACTGAAGTTTTTCCAGCTCTATGCTTATATCGACCGAATGTTCGATGTTAGTTTTAATGAATAAGGACGAACCGCCCCGCGCTCTATCAGAAGGATGATAGGCGTGATAACCAGCGTAGCCTCTTATCTTTATCTGCGATTCCCTTGTTAGATGGGTTTCGGAGATCAAGCATATGTCGATATTTTCTCTTATTAGAAACATTTCTAATTCGTTAGATTTTTGTAAGAGTCCGTTTACATTCCATGTTACTATTTTAAGCAAAGAGTTCATATTTACTTAGATTTAGATTTATGGTTAGCCATACAGAAGCTTTCGACGTTACTGAGACGTTCGAGAATCCGTTTGTAAATTTCACATTGTTCCTCGAACTTAGCGTAGATGCAGTTTAGAATTTCATTCAACGGATCAGAGGGTGATCCGACGTTTCGTTTGGCTGCTTTGACTGCAGCCTGAGAATACGTCAGACGTACGGGGTTCGCTGGCTTGTCAGAGGTTATTTTTCGTTGAGCCTTTTTAGTGGACGACTTTGACGTACGTTTACCCGGCTTAGAAGGCTGATTGACTGTTACAAGAGTCTGCACTGCTGATTCGAGCGTCCTTTCAGTCGGCTTAGGAATCTGTACAACTGGCTTACGAGACCGCTCAGTCTGCTTAGCAATACGTTCTTCCGACGTAGGAGCCCGATCGACTGATTTCGTTCCCCGTACAATCGGCGTTGTCGATTTTTTCCGTCGCATCTGTAATTCCTTAGCGACCTCGCAACCGCGATAATTTGTTGGGTGCCTTCCTTTGCAGTTAACGCAAGTAGCTTTTTCATTTGTGCTCAAATTGCAATTTTCCGAAGAGTGTTTCCCAGCGCACTTAACGCAGCGCGGCTCTTTCCGACAGTACGCTTGTGTATGATTAAACTCTTGGCATCGCTTGCATTGAGGGATTGTCTTCGTGTTGACACGTAGCGGCTCAATTTTAACGACCATACTCATGATTGTACGAATATTGAATATCTTTTGCTGGCTTTCCGTTTTATCGAATGAAAGCACGAAAAGCGGAAGCTTACGTTTTAATGTAGTTTCTTCACCACGGTCTGGTCGTTTTCTCTCTTTTTTGAAAAGGTTCACGGCGTCTAGAATGTTATAACCTCTAACGCGTAAATCATCTATAACGTCTTCTTTAGAGCATGATGGATGAAGCCCTCTAGCTACGACCCTCAAGGATCTCTCAGACTTGTCTTCGTAAGTATGCCATTGAATTTTTTCCTTATTTAGCCTTTGAGATACAGCCCGATAGCCCTCAGCGTCATTAACCTTGATTTTCCACGCATCGTTTCGCAAGGAAGTTACTTTAAATTCACTAGCGATCGTTGTTTTTAGAATTTTCCTCAGAGAATTATAGTCGGCAACGCCCGTGATATTTATTGGTGGAGGGGCGCGTTTGCTTTCAATTTGCTTTTCCGGTTTCGGCTGCGCTTTGCGATTAGATTGCTGTTGTGGAACAACTTCAGGCGATGAACCGGCCTTACGTTTTTTAGATGGTCTTCGTTTGAGTGCCCAATCCGTTTCGCGCGTGAGTTCTTCTTCATCCGTACTGTAGTGATGGCTACCCGGAGAAGGCTCACAGTGGATAACCGTCTGCGTTTTTGAAGACTCGTTTTGAGATTCAAGTTTATCAAGTTTGCTTTTGAGATCTCGACACAACATACCCATTTCGTCGAGCCTCTTTCGGAGTACGGCGTTCTCCTTTTTCAGAGTACTCTGTTCGAAATCTTGCGTTTTCCGAATTAACATATCCGGATTTGCGAGACTTTTATTTTGGGCTTTAGGTGAAAACTCCTGAGGCGGAGATCTTTGTAGCCTCGAGCTTTTCCTAAATGGGTTGATTAAGTTCTGATGCAATAAATAGCTCTCCCCAGAATCCGTAGAGCATGCCTCTTGCGAGGTTGGATTTTCCAGTTGAACTGGGCTGCCACCTGGGGTATAAATACCATGAGTTTTGTTCATTGCATGATTGATATTACCGTAAGAAAGACGGCACGTTGGCATTTTAGTCGCCTTTTACGACAGGCATGCCTACCGTGGGTATATTCTGTCCCCTATCCCACAGGGGGAATGCACTTAGAATGCACTCTTGTTTTACTCCCATTGCAGTTGAAAACTCTTCGGATACAAAATCTCCATCCCAAACATATTCTACGTTTTTATCATACACGAGCCGACACCCATTGCGCTCCGCGGCACAGGTAGATGGGTGCATTGTGACAAAAAGAGTTACTGCTCACTTAGACTAATAGTTCGGGTCCATAGTGCCCAGATGGATGGAAATACGGTGGGGAAGATCTGGAAGTTGTTAGGTCGTATAAATATCTAGGTGTTACCATAAGCCACAACTTTTCGTTAAAACGGCACTTTCAACTTAAGCTCACAGATGCGAAGAGACCAATCAACGCCACGTGGAAAAACTTGCTTTCTACCCCCAAAGTATGCGTAACAGCGAAAATGAAAGTATTCGAAGCCGTAATGCCATCAGTAATGTGTTATGGAGCCCAAGTATGGGGAAGCAAATCATATGATGGCGTCGAAAAACTTCTTAGGTTCTTCTTGAAAAAACTTTTGCGTTTACCTTTAAATACGCCAAACTATATGTTACACCTAGAAATTGGAATATTACCACTCTTTATATTCACGTTAAAGACAAATATGAAGTATATTTTAAAGGTGCTAGGCGGAAGCGATGATACACGGCTGACTAAGATTCTGGCAAAAAGATCCTTAAGATGTAAATCACAGTTCTTTAAAGATTGGAAAAATACTGCTAACAAGTATAACATCAGATCGAACTTAACGGAATCAAATCGCCCAGAATGGATACCCTCTATCTTTCGAATTTTATTGGACGTCGAACAAGGTATGAAAACAGAATATACTATAATGGCAACAAATTCAAGTTCACGACTTATCTACAAAAGCCTAACTTACGAGCAGAACTATATGTACTCGAACCTCAGTGTAGCACAAATTTCGATAATATTTAGAACAAGAGGAGTGCTACTAAAACTAAATTACATGCCACACCGCGACGACCTACCCTTAAGATGTGGCATATGCAATACAGGTGAAAAAGAAGATATTGCACATTTCATTGGTACTTGTCCAATACTAAAAGAAACCAGGCGAGCGCACTTCAGAGCGGACCTGTTAACATTGGATGAAATTAAGAGTTTATTGAATGGAAGCGATTGGATTGCCCTTGCAGCATACTGCCATGTAGCACTCAATTACAGAACTTCAATTATAAATGAAAGCTTTTGAACTTTGATTTAATTATCTGCGTAACTGTTATAAAAATACGAAATATGTCCACTTTTGATTTTGTTTTCAAAACCTTGTACGGGTGTAGCTAAAGATTGTCAATCTACGGCAGACGGCTAAGCCATTGTTTAAATTGTACTTTTAAATTCAATAACTTTAAACCAAATACCCTTATTATTATTATATTATATTGTGCCCAGATTATTTAATCCTGGAAACGCCGTAAAGATAGTCCGCTGTTAGAACCACTCTGATAGTGATATGAATCTCAGGAGGTCTGTCAGCTCTACATTGCCTAGGTCCTCCAGCTCCGAGAAGAAGTAACTACCAGCCCTCATTCTTCTGACGGATAGGGCAGGACAGTCACACAGCAGGTGACGAATAGTTTCAATCTCTTCTTCGTCCCTGCAACTTCTACAATAGCCGTTATGCAGCACACCAAGTCGCTCCATGTGAACGCCAATGGCACAATCAACAGAAATTATGCCAGAAACAACCCGTGCATTATAACGACAAAGTTTCACCAGAAAAGTTAATCTCTTCTCGCTGAAGGCCGGCCATAGCGCCCTGGCCGTTGCACATGTTTCCAGGTAAACCCAGCGTCTTTTCGCTCGACCGGTGGCTTCATCTTCTACTTTCATCCAGAGAAGATAATGAGAGTCCAGAGCCTTAACGGCTGCCTGGTTGTCTATATAGACAGTGATCATTTTACCCACGATACTCTGGCGTTTAATTTCAGCAGGCAGTATAATGGCTGTGACTTCGACGTGAAAGACGCTGCAGTCGTCGCTTATTCTAAAGGGGTGGTTTATTCCTAGGGCTTCACAATGTGCTGCGGCTGCCGTGCCAACGTCCATCTTAAAACCGTTGGCATTCTCCGACTAATGGTTCTTCGGTTCTTCCAGTATATTCTGTCAGGAATTCTTGTAGTGAATCTCCTTTCAAATGCTGGCATCGGGTTCATGTGATCGGTTTCCGTCAATCCACTGATCGGGACAAATTGGAGGCATGGCCGTAAAGGCTGGATGGCCACAATCGGCCTTCTCTCAGTCTTACAGCGGTTTTGGCCGCTAGACTGCTACAGTATATGTCAAGCGGAATGAGACTAAGTATGATTTCCATTGCCGCTATTGGTATTGTTCTCATTGACCCCATGACTTCGATGCACGCTGCATTCTGGATTTTGGTGAGGTTTGAAAGCTGGTATTGCTTCTCAAGTACCATCCACCATACTAGTGAACCATATGTGAGAATCGGTCTGACGACCGGCGTGTATATCCAGTACATCACAGCTGGTTTGAAGCTCCAAGTATTACTGAATGCTTTCTTGCAAGAATAGAAAGGTACGCTTGCTTTTTTGATGCAATGTTTTCCTTCCAGTTTAGTTTGGAATCTAGAATTACGTCCAGGTATCGAGCTGAACTTAAGATACTAAGTTCAATACCACCGATACTTGGGGGTCCGATCTCTTTTTCGTGAAAAGGTGGCGTGTACTTACTTCTCACAGAAAAGTGTATATCGAAGTCAAAAGGACAAAGCACAAAGCAGACGAGAAAATAAACCAAAATTCTCTTCAAGGTAGTGTACCTATGTACGTATTGGTGCGGTTATTATTGTGAGGGGTTAGGGGCCTGTTGGTCATTTCATTTAATTTTCAATGCATTTTATTTGTTCAATTCAGTATACCTTACATGCTAAGAAAAAGGCTTAAAACTAGCTTAATTAACTTAACTATATTATTCTAACTTACTGGCCCCATGTGGGCGCTCTAAGCTCATCCTAACACTTAATCTATGTCTTTCGACGTAACCTAACTACATTTATTTATTAAAACTTAACTAATTAACAAATTAAAAACTAAGAAAAAGGTTTATTGTAGAAAAAACTTAGTGTCTCGACTGATTTTTGTATACTTAATAAAATAAAACTTACAAACTACCTTAAAATAATCTTAAGCTAACTTAACTATAATACTTACCTACTATGTGTAATTAAATACACTCTTTTATTTCCCAAGTGCTGTGCCTTTTTTTTTTTTTTTTTTTTTTTATCTTTCAACCTACGACTACCTAAAACTATGTTAACCGGCCATGGCTATTATATACCGAATGAGGGCCATGTAGCAGATTACCTTCACCCTTGCCTCAAGTTGGCTGCTATAAAAGAGTGTTTTTGTAAGGGCGAAAGCAACTTTGGCCAGAGCAGCATCTATATGTTTGTTAAAATACAGATATTTATTTAGCCCGACCCCAAGGTATCTGACTACACTTCGACTCACAAGTGGCTGTCCGTGCTGTCCCACGATAGAGAACTTTCGCCAATTCTCGTAGACTTCAAGCAACTTGAAAAGTACGGCTGTTCATTCGATCCTAATCAATGAATTCACATTCACCGCAAGAATCTTTAAGGATTACTTCATCGTGTTCGTACCCATTACGATTGGTGGTGCGTTAGGCCCGGCAGAAGCGCGTAGATCTGGTCCACCCGCGTCGCCTGCTCCTGAATTTGTCGCTGAAGTTGGCCCATCTGCCCCTGGATAAAGAGCAAGATAGCCAGGAAATCAGGTTCAGCCTCCGGTGTTCTCGGCTTTGGGGCCTGCGGAACAACCTTCGGCTGTGACTGTACCGTATTCCCCCGGCCTGACGCCATTTGGGCGTAGGTCACTTGGGGAGTGACGGAGTGTGCAGGAACACTTGGAACGGGCGGACGCTTGACTTCCACCTTCTGTTGACAAGCCAGATTTACTTTTTTAATGTACTGGAACTAAGGCAACCCCGATAATTTGCGATGTGCCCCGTGTTCCTACTGGGAGCCTGTTGGTTTGTGTATGTCTGGTTGTATCTTTCGTATTTTTTTTTATTTTTTGGTATTTAACTCTAATTATCAATCAAGTCATTTTGCAATATACACACACTCAGATGCTGCCACATTTCATTATTTCTACACGGTAATACATATAATAAGCAACGTTGCTGTGGTATATTTCTAATTTTGATGCGTAACTATGTTTCTGCGTGTTAATATCCTTGTATGTAGGTACATGTATATACTGTACATGTATACGTTTTCATTTGAAAAAAATATTTAATACATATTCTAATGTTTTGTACTCCACTTACAGGTTTATTTTTTATTTTTTTGAAACCCTGAATTAAATATCGGTAATAACGACATATTTCTTAAAACAACACATTTTTTTCACTTTTTGTAATAAAATATCGGTTACCAATACTGATAATGCTTCATATATTAATGTGTTTAAAATATATATAGATACAATTTATATATAAGTATATGCATGTATTTTATTCCACAACACCCAGTGTAATGCAGAAACAAAATCTTTGTGTTCACATGTTGAGTTTACTGACTTCCGTTTTGTCAAAGTATTTCATAAATCCAATCACGACATTATCTTTGTGCTGCCTATCTGCAAATAGACACTCAAATATTTTCATAATCCTTTTAACCATGTCTCTCACTGGACGATGAAACTACGCGTTCTTCGAGTGCAACAGATGGGAAGCTGAAAGGGGGGCGCTAGAATCTTTAATCGGCGTCATCACCCCGGAAAACATAGTGACAAAAATGTCAATGAGTGACCAGAGCTGGAATCAAGTACGTTCCTTTATAGAAAAAGTGCTTAAAACAAAAAAGAGAGAGGAAAACCTAATAATCACCCTCATGAGATTTATGTAAGCCTGATGTAAGCCTTACCGGCAAGAAAGAATTAACCCGCAAGCAAGAGACAAATATGAAAAAGCCGGCCCCGAAAGGGGAAAGAAAACGACACCACTCTGAAGTAATGCAAAAGCGGTTCCGAAGTGGATGGTGTCAAGTTGAAAAAGGGTTAAAGGTGTTCTTTTAGTGAGTAGAAAGTCCCACACTATTTGAAACAGAGCCGGACTGTTTCTCGTGAACAGTAGCGGCAACAAAGGGTTAATCATGTCTTTTATGCATTCTGTATGCTCTTCATTTACTTACTTATGTCCTGTATCCCGTTGTGGGTCCTAGGGCCTAGACTACGCCTATGCGCCGTCGTGTACGGTTTTTGGCAATGTGTCTGAGTTCTCCTCAACTTTTCCCTAACTGCCGTGCCTCCTTCTCGACTGTTCTGCGCCATGTTCTCCTCGGACAGCCAGGTCTTCTGCCATTCTGAGTTAGAGGGTTCCATTGCATAGCATGGTTCACTATGGAGCTGTCACCCTTACGGAACGTGTGACCAATCCACTGCCACTTCCGCCGTTGGATGGTGTTGCCTATTAGTTCCTGACCCGTTCTCTCGTAAAGGTGTTCGTTAGAGATACGATTGGGCCAGAAAATCCTTAAGATATTGCGCAGGCACCTACTAACAAACGTTTGCAGCTTTGTGGTGATAGTAGTGGTCACTCTCCACGTTCTGCAACCATATAACAGCACGAATTCAACGTTGGAGCGGAACAGTCTTATCTTGGTGCTCAAACTGATTGCATTGCTTCGCCATATTTTGGACAACATCCCGAACGCGGACTTTGGCACTTCATCACGAACTTAATTGTTGCGCTACTGGCCCAAGCCAAGTTTTGGGCAGTCAGTAGTTTCCCGATCAATCGCAATGCAGGTCCCCATGCTCTTCATTTGATTATACCTGTTTGCTCTATGGATGTGTTTTCTTTCTCTGATTAAGTCATCCTTGGGCACTCTCAATCTGAACTTCACTGCGCACTTGAATGATTTGTAGCCGTTTGTGATGATGCTGGAATGAAGGTAAACGTAAACAAATCGGAAGTAATGGTAATTCCAAAATACCCATTCAGTGCAATCTGCATTAGTGGAGTCTCACTGAAGCAAGTGGATAAGTTTAAGTACCTCGGGGTCTTATTCACGAGTGGTGGGAAGAGCAATGCCGAGTTATCCTGCAGAATTGGTCAGGCTGGATCAATTTTAAGAGAGCGGTCAGTCAATCTGTTATTAGGAAGGCCGAACTAAACTATCGGTTTTTAACTCGATGTATGTTCTAACTCTCACCTATGGTCATGAAATTTGGGTAGTAACCGAAAGAATAAGATCGCGGATACAAGCTGAAGAAATGAGGTTCCTTCGCGATGTTGCTGGAATAACTCGTAGGGATCGAGTGCGCAACACCAGAGTACGCGAGGCGCTCAATTTTGAGCAGCTATTTCTCCGAAAGGTACGATCTGTGCTTCGATGGGTAGGTCACGTAGTGCGTATACCCCCAGACCGACTTCCAAGACGTGCCATGGTTGCCGTTCCATCAGGTAGGCGACCCCCGGTAGGCCTAGAAGTAGATGGTTGGATCAAGTCCGACATCTCTCCTGCATCCGTCAAGGGATTCCCCCTGATGAGTTGGAGTCAATGGTGGGGGATCGAGAAGGATGGAGAGTCCAATTGAGCCTCCTATCCTCGCGACCCAAATGAACGATTAGCGGCATTGAAAATGTTTGTATATACGTAAAGATTCTTTACCTCCCCTCGAAAAAAAAAAACATGAAATAAAGATATTATTTCACGAGCTGCAAGCACAACACATATATACTCGTATGTATGTGAAATGCTCTTCCGAACTCTATTTTTCCTCTCCATTATAACCAAGAGATATTTATGACCCATGTGCACCGATACCTTCTTTCTGTCTAATCCTTATCTCATTAATGCTAATGCTACATACATACTCGTATGTATTCAAACAATACATAAAAAAGGGAAGTCGAACCTCTTTAGAGCGAGTGAATTATAAAAAAAAACTTACCCTGAAACTTACCATGAAAAGAACAGATTTAGAAAGATAATCATCGCTGATAACTATCTCCAAGAGTTCCTCTTTTCTTACCTTTTTAGGACGCTGATATGATCGACCTCAGGTCTTTCGAGGGGACGTTGATGCCTTCATCTTAAGGTATGTACGCAGACTCCACCGTGCAGTTCCCCTTCACCCCTCTCACATTCACCACTGTCAAGTCGCCGCAGCTGAAATGAGACAGCATTAGTATTTGAAGACTCTTTTTAGCCACGATACAAGTCCTAACCTTGCCAGCGTAGCTTCTTATTATTACTATTTTATTATTTAGATGGCGCTACAGTCCGGGGTGGACCTGGGCCTCAACCAACAAACCTCTCCAGCCAGCACGGTTACGAGCCAGCTGCCTCCAGTTGCGCACGCCAAGTTGGTTGAGGTCCCCCTCCACTTGCTTGCGCCACCTACCGCGAGGTTGTCCCCTCTAAATGACCCAGCCATCTTAGTCGCTGTATGTGAACTCTTCTGGCTAAGTCGATGTCTTTGTACAGGCCGTATAGTTCGGCATTGTACCTTCTCCTCCACTCACCGTCTATGCAGACGGGACCAAAGATCGCTCGAAGAACTTTTCTCTCGAAATAACCAAGGGCATCCTCATCCGGTTTTGTCAAAGCCCATGCCTCTGTGTCATACAGCAGGACTGGGATGATTAGTGTCTTATAAAGAGTTACCTTAGTAGTTCGAGATAGGGCTTTGCTACTCAACTGCCGTTTTAGCCCATAGAAACAACGATTTGCAAGAGTAATTCTTCGTGTGATCTCCCTACTGATGTCATTTGCGGAGTTCACCATAGAGCATAGGTAGACAAAATCCTTTACTACCTCAAAACTATATCTGTCTATTGTGGCGTTCTGTCCAAGACGCCGATGTTGGGTGTCCTTTTTTGTAGACAGCATATATTTTGTTTTGCTTTCATTGACCGCTAGACCCATCTTTGCTGTGTCGATCTCAATACTCGTAAATGCCCCATTGACGGTCCGCTGAATTCTTTCGATTATGTCAATGTTATCGGCTTAAGCGAGTAGTTGTACAGACTTGTAAAAGATTGTACCTCCGGTGTTGGCTTGTGAGTGTCGTACAATTCTTTCAAGTACTATGTTAAAGAGATCGCACGATAGCGCGTCACCTTGTCTAAGACCTTTCCTGACATCGAACGGTTCGGTGATGTTCTTACCGACTTTGATGGAGCAGCAAGAGTTCTCCATCGTCATTCTGCACAAACGGACGAGCTTGGCAGGGATGCCAAGACTAGACATGGCTCTGTATAACTCGTCTCTATACACGCTATCATAGGCAACTTTGAAATCCATGAAAAGATGGTGCGTATCGATTTTATATTCATGGGTTTTTTTCAAGATCTGCCGAAGTGTGAATATTTGGTCAATGGTGGACTTTCCAGGCCTGAAACCGCACTGATAAACACCTATCAGGTTGTTGACGATCGGTTTTAGGCGTTCACATAGTACGGCAGACAGGATCTTATATGCGATATTTAGGAGACTTATACCTCTGTAGTTGGCGCAGTTCAGAGGATCTCCTTTCTTCAGGATCGGCCAAACGATGCTAAGGTTTCATTCATCGGGCATACTTTCCTGCGACCAGATTTTACAGATGAGCTGGTGCATGCTCCTTACCAACTCATCTCCTCCTGCCTTGAAAAGTTCAGCGTCAAGGCCGTCGGCTCCAGCAGCTTTGTTGGATTTGAGTTTAGATATCGCTATCCTCACCTCATTCTGATCGGGTTGACGGGAATCTTGACTGCCATCGTCACTGTTGAATGGCTCATTCTGCCTGACAGCGGAATATTGATCATCATCGCCGTTTAGCAGTCTGCAGAAGTGTTCCTTCCATATTCTCAGCACCGACTGCGATTCTACTACTATGTTGCCATTTTCGTCCCTGCAGGCTTCTGTTCTGGCTTTGAAACCCTGGCATGTTCTTTTTACCCTTTGGTAAAATTTTCGAACATTATTCCTGCAATAAAGTCTCTCAATCTTCTCGATAGAGCGCTTCTCATGCTCCTTTTTCTTCTTTCTGAGAAGTCGATGTTCCTCTTTTCTCCTGCGCACGTAGAGCTCGTAAGCAGCTCTAGTCCTTCTATGCAGCGCCGCTTTGTACGCCTCTTGTTTTGCTGCATGTGCTTGCCGGCATTCCTCATCAAACCAGGGGTTTCGTTATGGTGGGCGAGAGAAACCCAGTACATCAGAGGCGTAGCGTAGCTTCTACGTATATAATATACATTAAAGTATTTTAACCCTAATCCCATTGCGCGATTGTTATAAATCCACGGTTCCTGGATAAGGGCTAGATCCAGCTGCCCCTCCATGAGGAGCAACTGCAAGTTGTCGGAGGTGACTGTAGTATGATGAAGGTCGATTTGCACTACCTGCATCGGTTTCGCAATCTCAACTTCCATAACGTCAGTGGCTCCATCGTTCTCCGCTCGTTGTCCGCTTTCGGAGCTTTAGAGTTACCTCTCCCTCTCCAAAGAACAGCCTCAACTGCTTATCTACCAGAAGTGAGACTGGGGGTTCGTTCATAAGAATGATGAACCCCTTGGTCCCATTCCTCACTTCTTCCTCCACGACGACCTCCCACCTCTTCATATCAGTAAAAGGGTTCTGGGCTTTTAGGATGCCGAGGATCTCTGTCTTATCCACACCCCAGTCAGGAACACAGAGGTTTTCCTTGGGTATGGTGGTAATCCCCTCTGGGGGTACCGCTCGCAGTGCAGCTCTCTCGCTAATTCAAGAGATAACTGGTCTTTGCTTTTTATCAGAATGGCTCCAGGATGCCACTTTGCTCTCCCGAATGCGGCCGCAGTTCCACCAGTATTCTTTCGAATGCTCCAGCTAAGGCTTTCTCAATCATTTGACAGCATTCTTGGGAATACTGGCCACTAGGTCTTCCGAAGTCCACAACAGCTAGCTGTAGTGAACTGCGAATCGCCCTGCATCCCCGTTTATGGTTTCCGGCTGATCACCAGCAGGACCTGCCTTAGCGACAGCGGTCTTGCTGGTGGTTTTAGTCCTGTTGGCTACTCTCTTCCATTGAGTTTTGCCTTAGGGGCATTGAACTTACAGCTGACCTTGGTTTTAGCAACGCTCTGTTTAAGTGCAGGCCTCGTCGGAGCGTCATTGCTATTATACTAATAGCCCAGACCAGGGAGTTTTGTTCCATTTCGGAAAGAGAAGAGGGGTCCTTTGCGTCCAGGATCGATTTGACATGTGTCGCTCTCCTTCCCCACCTTCGATTTCCGGGGACTCTTGGATGGATCAGCTAGTAGTCGCTCCTCCATTTCCATAAAAATCTCCTCCTCTCCAAACTAGCTGCCGATAGTGGCTGCAGCTCAACCAGTTACGGTACGCCCATGGGTAGCGTGTCAGCTTCCGAACTGGCATTATCGATTTCTATTTTGTTTTTATTTTTTTATTTTTGGTTGTAATTCAATTTTTCTTTCCCACGAGTAAGGCCGGAATGTATATTCGCCGCGCTAGAGCCGCCATGCAGTCATGCATTTATTTTCCACGGACCTCGCCAGGGCGTCTATGAGAGCTTGTTAATGGTTGGTTTTTTATCCCCAACCATTAATCTTTCGGCACAGTTTTATTTCCTCACACTGCCGGTAGAATTAGGGAGACTATCTCAGGGAGTCAAGGAGTCATCAGCACTCGCCGACACATCTTCACAGAAAACCTCTGCCCTTACTTGAGCCCCAGCACCACGACAAGATTTATAGTCATCGCTGGACGGCCTGGAGATTCCTATCTTGTACAATTTGAAAAAAATTTCTTCACGGGCAATAGAATTGAATGCTGCTCGAAAGTCCACGGAAGTCCTCGAAAGCCGATGTATATAAAAAGGATATGCCTCTGTAGTTTGATGGGTTATCGTATTCTCCTTATTTGTGCAAAGGGAAAATGATTGCCCGTCTGAAACTTTTCGGGGCATCTGTGATATTGAAGGTTCGATTAAATTTTGTTGTAAGCGCTAACACGAACTCCATGGTGCAATTTTTATAATGTTCAAAAGGAATACGATCATCGCCAGGGGCTTTTCTAGTTTTTGCATTTTTGATGGCATTTTGCACATCTTGTGGGTTAAATGAAGAGTGCAGGAACTCATCGAAAAATAGCGGGGATGCATACTGGAACAAGGGTGAGATTTGCGTTTGGATTAGAAGTTTACTAAAGTGATCATTGAGTAGTGATGCTTCTAGCGTGAAGGCAATCACGTTTTTCGGTCCGTTTTCCATTTATAAATCGCACAGCCTTCCAAGACTCGGTTGAGGACCTTAAAACATTTATCACATCAATGCTCCTCTGCGCAAACGCAACCTCTTTGCGTAACAAAGTCCCTGTTAAATACCCTGTTTTAGAGGTATCCGTATTAAAAAATCTGAGAAGCCTTAAAAACCAAAACGGCTTAACGACTGTAGTAAATAATTAAACCACATAAAAATGTTTTTCAATTGATATAAGACATGTTGTTGTATCCATATTTTTTTAATCACAAACATACAGTTAAAATGTGTTGTATGTATGGTGTATCCAGTTAGACTTGTGAGCCACTGCACAAACAATTAATTAGTAACATATTTAAAGTAAGGAGAGAATTGCTACACTTAAATAATATGCCACACCGACCAGACCTCACGGTCAAGAAAATGTAGGTATGGACAGTTTTAGAGTAGCAATGTATACAGTTCTTAACAAAATTAAGAAAAAAAAATATTTCCTTGCATACATTTTGTTTTACCTGGAAAAGAAAAGTTAAACTAGTGTACAGCCTTATGCCAAGTCATATAGACGTAGGATTTAAGAATTGTCTTACATGAATGAAATAAAAGTCATTAAAACCAAAACAAACAAGAAACTAACTAATCTTTGAATTTGACTCCTCCAACTATATTGAATTTCCTTTCTATGAGCCGGCATGAATTTCCCGACGACATATTTGTACGTATCTCGGCCCCATTCAACTTCTTTCGTTCCTACCGATTACACTCTCCCATGTCATAACATCAACACTCAGGTGAGCTTTGAAGGCAGTCGTCAGAATATGAAAATTCATATCTACAACCGTTTTAAGGACCCCATCTACTTTATCTAAGAAATTCACGTACGCCAACTAAAGGTTCTTTCAAAGCTAAGCTTAAGACCGCCGCTCTCCCGCCTAATGGTAATCACTCTTTGTCTTGCGATTTGACTATCCCAGTCCTGTCTGAACAGAAACTTTAAGCAAAAGAGATCTGCACTTTAACGCGCTTTTCGAAAAATGTTCTTTTTAACGATGGTGCTGAAATCTGAATAAACAGTATATGATATAAAGTTTAGCCGCACTATCAAATCATGTCCTTAAGCATTCTCCAATTGCTTACCTTCCGCTTAAGGTATACAGGTGTAGGTTTCTAAAATTGTTCCCAAAACTTTCAAGCGATTATAAAAACGCCAGCCATTACTAAACACAATAAAAGAAACTTATCTTTGAAGTTAAATGTAAGTACACTTGCTTTGCACCAATAGCCATCACAAATAGTTCCTGCAAGCAAGAATTTAAATTCATCCAGGTACATACGTACAAGTATACCTACATATATTCACGTAATACATATTTCAAGAAAAACGACTGACCATACTTCACCTTCCACTATACCTGCAACTTATGTCTAACATCTTCGTCGAGTACCACTTTAGTATCATCAAACATATTTCCCAAGAGTTGGAAGTTCAAGTGGAAAAGCAAAAAATACAAAATACTCACTCAAAGACTTCAAAATACCCCAGTATGCTTTAATCTAAAAAGATATCGCAAGCAAACTGCAACTTTTCCCCCATAAGTGCACTCAAAACATTTCTTCTACAATAAATTTAAATAATGAGATGCACCTACTACACCCACCATATAAGGTGTGTACAAAAAGAGTATCAAAACTCTTTAACATTATGCACACACTTTAAAGAGGATAAACTTTTTTGGTCTATTGAAAAAAAAATAAGTACGTTCCCGTCACCGGTACGACGACCTAGAAGACGCGAAAACTTGTTTGTAAACTTGCAACTACTTTGAAAGTGATCTTGCAAATATAGCATATCTATATGGGGCTCCCTGCTGCTGATGCCCTTTAAAATTCGGCGCTCTTAGGAAATTGTTTACTCTAAAGGTTTCATATAATTTTAAGGAGCTCATAAATCACGATTATTACTTACTACCCCGTGTGAGCTGGTGGTGTTTCTAAAGACACCACCCACCAACCCAGGATGACTTCCTCATCCACCCATCACGTCTTTTGTCTAAGTTGCCGACGATGAAGGAAAAAGGATGTTTTCATTCGAAATAGCAGGCTTCCTAACCGTAGCCGAAGTGCCTCCTAAGGTCTCAATAATCTCATCTGCAACAGCTATGTGACAGTAACAAGAACAAAAGGTAAAACCACTTACATACAGGTGGCGGTTGTAGGATGGCTCTTGATGGTGAGACGACTCAGCACAAGCAGCAGTTGCATCACAACAATGTCGACCGTATACGCCTCTCTAATGTTTTTCATTCTCAACCTGCAACCAACCATTAAAGAAGAATCTGTGTGTACTCGTAAATGTAGGTGTGCCTCTGTTCTACCTCTTCCACTTCAATCCTATTTTTCTTGGGAATATTTTTGCCACATTAATCATTTTTTATTAAAAACTCAGGAGATGAGGATGCACTTTGGGCGCAAGTTTAGCTTTCAAGTTTTTATATGTGTAGTGGAGGCGGATGTAATGTAGAGATGGTCTTACTATAAGGGCAGTAGGGAAACGGATTAGGGACGAAAAAAAAGGGGAATCACCGACATCATCATGCAGTGAAAAGGTTAACAAAAGCACTGCTTGGAAAACAACATCGCGTAGTTAACAAGTTGATGGAGAAGAGGATATGTAGAATTCCCTGCAGTGCGAAAATGCTCGGGTTTATTTAAACATTTAGAACTCAACACTTATCCCCGAGTGCATAAACAAGGATTTGCAGATTTGTGCATTTTACATAGGACGTGCAGTCTATGCCGTTCGGTGAAGTTCATAGTGTTTCGTTGTAAACAATTTTGGCGACGGTTGATTTTAACTGGTTGAAATGGCAATAGAAGCTCCTTTACATGTAGGCAGATTGCCTGCGAAATATGCTGAATCGGAATATACGAGTATGTGCCTAGTTCAAGGTAGTGCGTCATTTGAGTACTTAAATCTATAAAGAATCCTTAATATCGGAAAAATATACCTTGCTCTATGTCGAGCTCAAAATGAAAGATCTGGCTACAGTTTCTCACTGCATCCCATTTTACATCCATTAGTGTGTAGCCTGTCTCCCAATCCTCTTTGCAGTTTCCGTTCGAGAATGGAAAGAAAGGTAATAAAATAACACTCGTTCCCCCTTCCACTCCTTTAGCACTGGAATCGAAATTTTGTGCTCACAAGGCATAACCGCCTACGTTGAGTTAGGACAGAAGTGAGTTAGGTATACCAGAAAATGCTACAATTTTCGAAGTCTATGCCTCCAGTTTTAACATTACTTTCTACAGTAGTTAACGATTTACGGACAAGCACACAAAATCAAAATGGCAAAATTCCATACATTTTGAGGAAAAATAAACATTTCAAAATGGTTTTCTGACAAACTGTAAAAATCGAATTTTAATATGTAAAAGTTCACCCCTCCACGCTTTCGTTTTATACAAGTCTCTGATTAGGTTAAGAGAAAATGTATATCGATCTTTTGATTACAAGTTAAATCACTGCTGCCGCTCAGTGACTGCTCATTTACTGTTCATCTCTGTCGGCACCCTTACAAAAAGATGTGTACCCTTTAGTTTCCAGCATAAGTATAACGAGTTCATTACTCACTCACCATGTTTTATCACATAAGACTCATAAAAGAACTGTGAGGAACAGGAAATATTTAGGCCGTGATTTCGAAGAATTGAATTTACTTATGCACAGCAGAAGTTAAACATAGAACAACGGGTAAAGAAGGCAGGTATAGCTTTCTATGCTTGTACTCGTAGCAAAACCTTCGGAAAAAAATGAGGACTGCAACCATAATTAGCCTAATGGATGTACACAGCCGTGGTACGACCAATTTTCACCTACGGGTCGATAGTATGGTGGCCGGCTCTAATAATATAACCAAAATTAATAAGGTACAAAGAACTGCATCTATAGGCACACCACAGTCAAAGATGGACTGCGGAGTCGGTGCGAGTGTCTTTTCTGAATCCTTAAACATCTCTAAATCATGTAGGCTTCCGGATTTTGCCAGTGTTTACTCGTTGTCCGGGAAGCTTATCGCCAAATCAAAACACACGCTAATATAACGCCAAGGCAAAAGGTCGCTATTTTTATCGATAGCCAAGCAACCATCAAGGCTATTTCCTTGGTTATTACATCCTCCAAGCTAGTGCTTGAATGCCAAAATGAGTTAGCCTCGCTAGATGGCCAATTCAAGGTAACCCTGATTTGGGTTCCAGGGCACAGTAACTTTTACGGAAATGAACTTGTTGAAGAACTGGCTAGGCCAGCCCTCCACAGCTCTTTTGCGGAATGAGTTCAGATTCCGATGGGAGCAGTCAAAGCAGATATTTCCTAGTTCCTTGCTAAAGGCAACCTCAAATGGACTAGGCTAACAAACTGTGTCATATCTAGGAAAATGTATGTATTTGTAAAAAACTATAACAAAGCAAAAACAATCGACTTCCTTAACAGAACGCGCAGGAACATCGCCAGGTTAACAGAGACCACCACGGGTCACTGGCCTATAGCAGACCATGCAGTCAAACTAGGCATCCCTCACAACGCACACTGTCGCAGTTGCAATGTCGCCACTGAAAAGGAAACCCTTATCCACCTTTTATGCGCCTGTCCGACACTAGTTGGAACCAGACAACGAGCCTTAGGAAAACCCTTTTTCAATTCCCTTGAGGAAGTATAGAGAGAAACCTAAAAGATTTAATAATCTTTTTAAACTCTACAAGTTGGATCTAGAGACTCCTCACCAGCACACTTTTACATACAGGTACACGCCTTTTGTTGTAGCAAAACGGCACTTAGTGCTAATTGGATTCTTCTTTAAGAAGAACAACCACACCTACCTACCTACCCTATGCACAGCAGGTCAATACATTTATGAGGTTTATGTAAAGGTCCAGGAAGGCAATGAGGACCATATTGTATAGGTATATAGTCTTTAGTTACAAACATGCATCGGAATACTTTACTTTTTGCGTTACATCCTCTTGCACTGATAGCATTGCACCTCTAGACAATGATAATTTGTCTGCGTTTGAAAAATGACTGGCAACTACTTTAGCTTTTATGTTCAGTAAAAAGTAAGTTGCGAGTATAAGTATAGTTTGGAACACTCAATTTCAGAGGGGGCACTGAAAAGATTTTTTTTAGAGTTTCAGAGGCTAATACCGAGCAGGTGCACTAATCTTCATATATCTGTGGCAATACGGTAAAATAGCTTAATTCGACTTTGAGTTAAGTCCAAATTGAGTTAATTATAGCAAAATGTTCCCAATTACATAAAGTATTTTCCCTCAATTTTTTAGTTGCATGCCACAAAAATTCCTGAGGTACACTGCAGTTCTTATGCTAAAGAAATTGTGTATTTCTAATCTCATTGCGCTGAATATATAATTCTCGATTGAAGCATCTGTGTAATCCAGTTGCAGAGGCCGGTGTTTAAATGAGCTCTGCGTAGGCTGTTCAGGATCACGTCAGTGCTTACGTTGTTGAACTCCCCTTCAATGTTTAGGAACGCCCTAAGACTGAACTTTTTGAGATGGATGGATCTTTCTATGGTTGATGTGACCCTGTGGACGGATGTATCTACCGATCTGCCGCCGATGTATAGATGCTTGCACTTCGAAGTCGTTCTAGCACATTCCTCAGATTGTCACGATATTCCTCAAATGTTTTTCCGACCACGATAATATCGTCCAGAAACACCAAGCAAGTTTTCCAGGTCAACCCACGCAGGACGTGTTTTATTAAGGGCTCAAAAGTTACCGGAGCGTCGCATAGTCCAAATAACATTACTGTAAACTACCACAGACCATTTCCTGCAGTGAATGCACTTTTCTCTCGATCTTTCGGCCGCTCTTCAAATCAAGGGTAGACAAACATTAAGCTCCTGAAAGTTTGCGTAATGTGTCGTCGATCTGTGGTAGAGGGTAGCTATCCTTTTTGGTCACATCACTAAATATCCGATAGTCCACGCAGAATCGAGTGCTACCGTCTTTCTCTTGACAAGTACAACAGGTGAGGTCACCGGAATCTTAGAACTTTCAATCAGCCATTCCTTCTCCATCGTTGACACCATCTCCGCCAGCTTCACCAATGGTAGTCGTCTGGCATCTGCAGTGTCTTTTCAATGTTGTACCAGATGTGTTCGGCGATAATTTTCATCCTGGGAGGCAAATATATCAGCGAACTCATTGATTAGATGTTCTGTCATGGTTTGCTGGTCCTGATCCAGTTTACAGTGCTTGGTTTGACGTTTAAAAAGTGGGCAACTTTTGTGGTTCAACGCGTTCGTTTACTTTTTCGTAATTTTACCTCTCTCTGAAAATATTTTACCTCCACTCGTGGAAATTCGATAATCTACGAATTTTAGTGCAAAAGGTACGCAAACGGACCTATCATAAAGAGGCTGGAAAAAGGTGAAAGCGGATCATCGCTGGCAAAGTTATTCTATATTGGGAAAGCTACAGTCTCTGAAATTGAAATAAAAACGACTTTATTTTGAAATTTGCGTCCGAGCTTGGTTGTGAAGATGGCTCAAAAACGGGAAAAGAATTAAAAAAAAGGCTATGTAGGTATTTGTGGTTTGTGTAAAAAAGAACAAGAGGAGAGTCTATTCTGGTCCACTTTTATGTGAAAAAGCATTACAAATAAATGGAAGACTTGGTGGCCCTCCTGATTTTAAGGCGATCACAAGTTGGTTTAAGAACTTTAAATCATAGTATACGGCAATTGAAAATTCAAGGTGAATCATTATCTTGTGATGGACTTGCCATTGAAAGATTAAAAGGAACGTTCTTTTTCATTTTCATTTAGATGGCGCTACGGTCCGGGGTGGACCTGGGCCACAACCAACAAACCTCTCCAGCTAGCACGATTACGAGCCAGCTGCCTCCAGTTGCGCACGCCAAGTTGGTTGAGGTCCCCCTCCACTTGTTTGCGCCACCTACCGCGAGGTCGTCCTCTACTGCGTCGTCCATCCGGGGTGGATTCGAAAACTTTCTTAGCGGGAACGTTGGGCTCCATCCGCTCTAAATTACCCAGCCATCTTAGTCGCTGTATGTGAACTCTTCTGGCTAAGTCGATGTCCTTGTACAGGCCGTATAGCTTGGCATTGTACCTTCTCCTCCACTCACCGTCTATGCAGACGGGACCAAAGATCGCTCGAAGAACTTTTCTCTCGAAATAACCAAGGGCATCCTCATCCGGTTTTGTCAAAGCCCATGCCTCTGTGCCATACAGCAGGACTGGGATGATTAGTGTCTTATAAAGAGTTACCTTAGTAGTTCGAGATAGGGCTTTGCTACTCAACTGCCGTTTTAGCCCATAGAAACAACGATTTGCAAGAGTAATTCTTCGTGTGATCTCCCTACTGATGTCATTTGCGGAGTTCACCATAGAGCATAGGTAGACAAAATCCTTTACTACCTCAAAACTATATCTGTCTATTGTGGCGTTCTGTCCAAGACGCCGATGTTGGGTGTCCTTTTTTGTAGACAGCATTTATTTTGTTTTGCTTTCATTGACCGCCAGACCCATCTTTGCTGTGTCGATCTCAATACTCGTAAATGCCACATTGACGGTCCGCTGAATTCTTTCGATTATGTCAATGTCATCGGCATAAGCGAGTAGTTGTACAGACTTGTAAAAGATTGTACCTCCGGTGTTGGCTTGTGAGTTTCGTACAATTCTTTCAAGTACTATGTCAAAGAGATCGCACGATAGCGCGTCACCTTGTCTAAGACTTTTCCTGACATCGAATGGTTCGGTGATGTTCTTACCGAATTCGATGGAGCAGCGAGAGTTCTCCATCGTCATTCTGCACAAACGGACGAGCTTGGCAGGGATGCCAAGACTAGACATGGCTCTGTATAACTCGTCTCTATACACGCTATCATAGGCAACTTTGAAATCGATAAAGAGGTGGTGCGTATCGATTTTGTATTCATGGGTTTTTTCCAAGATCTGCCGTCGTGTGAATATTTGGTCAATGGTGGACTTTCCAGTCCTGAAACCGCACTGATAAGGACCTATCAGGTTGTTGACGATCGGTTTTAGGCGTTTACATAATACGGCAGACAGGATTTTATATGCGAGGTTGAGGAGACTTATTCCTCTGTAATTGGCGCAGTTCAGAGGGTCTCCTTTCTTACGGATCGGCCAAACGATGCTGAGGTTCCATTCATCGGGCATACTTTCGTCCGACCAGATTTTACAGATGAGCTGGTGCATGCTCCTTACCAACTCATCTCCTCCTGCCTTGAAAAGTTCAGCGGCAAGGCCGTCGGCTCCAGCAGCTTTGTTGGATTTGAGTTTAGATATCGCTATCCTCACTTCATTCTGATCGGGTTGACGGGAATCTTGACTGCCATCGTCACTGTTGAATGGCTCATTCTGCCTGACAGCGGAATATTGATCATCATCGCCGTTTAACAGTCTGCAGAAGTGTTCCTTCCATATCCTCAGCACCGACTGCGATTCCACTACTATGTTGCCATTTTCGTCCCTGCAGGCTTCTGTTCTGGCTTTGAAACCCTGGCATGTTCTTTTTACCCTTTGGTAAAATTTTCGAACATTATTCCTGCAATAAAGTCTCTCAATGTTCTCCATCGAACGCTTCTCATGCTCCTTTTTCTTCTTTCTGAGAAGTCGATGTTCCTCTTTTCTCCTGCGCACGTAGAGCTCGTAAGCAGCTCTAGTCCTTCTATGCAGCGCCGCTTTGTACGCCTCTTGTTTTGCTGCATGTGCTTGCCGGCATTCCTCATCAAACCAAGGGTTTCGTTATGGTGGGCGAGAGAAACCCAGTACATCAGAGGCGGCATCTCTGATGGCTTGTTGGCAACGCTGCCACTGGTCTTCCGCATTTGCTGCTGGCGGCATAGGACTTAGATTGAGATTAGAGGAAACACGATCGGCAAAGGTTCTGGCGGTCTCTTGCGATTGTAGCTTTTCGACGTCAAATTTCCTCACAGTATTTCGTTGATTTCGCTCCGTTCTGGATATCCGCATCCGTACCTTGGCTACAACTAGGTAGTGATCCGAGTCCACGTTGGCTCCTCGGAAAGTCCGGCCACCCAGAATACTGGAAGAGTGCTTTGCGTCGATCGCAATGTGATCGATTTGGTTGACAGTTTTTCGATCAAAGGAGAGTCATGTTCCTTTGTGAATGTCGAGAAGTGGGAACCGCGTACTAGCTACGACAAAGTTTCGCCTCGCTGCAAAGTCAATTAGCCTGAGTCCGTTGTCGGATGTGATGTCGTGCATGCTATGCTTTCCGACCACGCTACTAAAGACGTCCTCTTCCTAGCTTTGCGTTAAAATCACCTAGGATAATTTTAACGTCGTGGCTAGGGCATTGCTCATACGTCTTGTCCAAGAGCTGGTAGAAGTCGTCCTTTGTCGCGTCGTCCTTCTCCTCGTGAGGGGCGTGAACGCATACTAGGCTAATGTTGGCAAATTTAGCCTTGATACGGATAGTCATAAGGCGCTCGTTCACATGCCGGAAACTCAAGACTTCTTGCCTAAGTCTGTCTCCAATAACAAATCCGCACCCGAATAGACGCTGTCCTTTTTGTCTGTAGCAATCGCCGTAGAAGATGTCGCAGTTTTTCATACTCCTTTTGCCCGGCCCATCCCATCGCACTTCTTGGATGGCGGTAATGTCTGCTTTGAGACACTCTAGGGCCTCCACAAGTTGTTCGGCTGCACGTGGTTTGTAGAGGGACCTAACATTCCACATGCAGACACGAAGATCGTTGTCACCGGATACACCGATGTCAGTAACATACTTCGGGGATATGAGCGCTGCCGTTGGCTCATTAAGGGTTCATCCGCCACCATCTCTTTTTCAATACCCTGACGTAGTATTGAAAATCCTTACAGACCTTAGCTTCAAATATGTCGGAGTAGCTCCGGTAAGGTTTCCGCTGGCCTGTAGACGTCACCGTTGATTCCATCGGGAGAATTCATCCGCCACACGTCCTCCTTCTGAGGACCTCTTGTTAGACTTCTGAGACGCATATTTCAGCCGATCAGGTCAACAAGAGATACCTCGTCCGTATAAACATATGCGCGCTGAAGTTCACCCAAAAGTGCTTACGCAGGTCCGAGTGTTCAGTTACCCATGTATCGTCAGACTCAGCATACGCTCATCGTTAGTTCACTATCAGATAGCTATCCAGCGGGCACCACGGGGAGGTGATGATGCGATTTTGCCCACGTTCTTAGCACTGGTAAAAAAAGAAGGCTATTCACTCGATGACTTATATAATGCTGACGAAACTGGTTTAAACTGGAAATCACTGACACGAAAATCCGTAGCCTCAAAAAGGGAAGCAGCAGCACCTTGTTTTGAAGTCCGTAAGGTATGTAGGTAGGTAGAAGTGGTTATGTCAGCAAACCATGCCGAAACTTAATTTGCGCAGAATCGCCGTTTTAATACCACAACTCAAGTGACCTATCGGATGTAAAAAGGACGTTAACTTCTAGGGAAAGGGGAAAAAAAGGGTAAGGATTACTCAAATCCACCCCGTTACATTGAGGAAACTGATAATATCCCCAATGCTAATCTCCGCCTAAAGCCGGATACTTGCAGAGGAAGTGTAAGGTTGTTTCTATCTCGTTAGCAATATTGCAGCTGCGACAGTGTGCATTAAATGTAATACCTATTCTGGCCGCATGAACCCCAATGGCCAGTACTAACTGCCAGAATTCTTGCGATATCTTCACGGTTTCTGTTTAGTAGATCTTGCGTTCATTTCCGCAAGTATTTGGGCCACATCTACCTAGAGATGACACAGTTCCGCACCCCTTGCCGTCTGCTGTCAGCCTTTAGAAGATAATGCGTGAAGATGCCTCTCTTAAGGACCATTATGGTAGCCGCAAATACTTCAGGAAGTGATTCTTTACCCTTGTTAATGATCAATAAAGCTAAAATGCTCCGTTGTTTTAAAAGTGTGACTTGTCTTCCTCTTTAGTACAAATCACAAAACAATGTTTGAATGAATTGTGAAATGTTTTTTTGATGGGTACATACACGAACGAATTCATTCCAAATCAGGAAAGGTTATTGTACTGGACAATACACCATCTCATCCCGAATCGGAAACATTGAATGCGGTAGACGAACATTTTAAAGTGATTTCTTACCACCAAACGTTAAAGGATATAACAAACGTGACAGCAATCCTCCAACCAATAGATCAAGGAGTTATAGAAAAACTTAAGGAGATATACAGGAAGCAAGTTCTACGTCGATTGCTGTTGGGAGAAGATAAGGAAAGTGTGGTGACCTTCTCAAAGAAACTTAATCTCAAGGACTGGTGTTATATGACAGCTGATGGCTGGAATACACTGTCACAAGAGAATTTTAGAAAGGTTTAGAATAAAATACAACTGCAAAGAGGAGAACAAACTGAAGAACATAACATACCTACACAATAATGAAGATTTAGATGAAATCGTTAATATGTTCAAGGAAATCACAGTTTTTTGCGATTGTGACAAAGATGATGCAATACCGTGGCTGGAAGATGATAATGATTCGGTTTTTCGAATTTTGAACGACAATTAAATTTAATCCATGGTGGAGGAAGAACAACAGGCAATGATCGATGGCGAAGATATTGGGGGTGAAGAAGACAGGAATATAGCAAAAGTCTCAGAGTTAGACACTGCAATGTCCTGGTACGAGCAACGAGAAGAATCTGTCCCACATTTGAGGAACGGCCACACACCTGAATATTATTGTATTCGTTTATGTGTTCGATTATCCGAGTTTTTTTTATCAAATTTGATTATCCGAACCACCCTCGGTCCCAATTAGTTCGGATAATCGACTTTCAACTGTACCTCTAAAATTAAAAAAAATCCAATATCGCCTCTTAGCCCTTTCTTGCATAAAAAAGCGATAGACAATATAAGCACCAAAAGGAAATCTCAAAAAGTTGCAGAAGGATTTCTTAAGGTAAATAATTTAGCAAATGTGTGTCCGGTAGAAGTTAAATTGCATGATCGAATTAAACGAATCCAAAGGCATTGCATATGCCCCATGTTTGATTAATGTCTCCGATACAGAGATAGTTACAGAAATGAAAATCCAAGGCATCCCAAGTATCTACAAATATACAAAGGCTGACGACAAAGGAAAACCGAGGCCATCTGGTTTGATGTTATTCACTTTCAACCACTTCCGACCCCCCACAACAATTGAAATTGGTTTTTACAAAGCCAAAGTCTCGGAATACATACCGAACCCAATGCACTGCCGCAAATGCCAGCTCCTTGGTCATACTACCAAACGTTGTAACGGGAACACCAAATGCGAACCTTGTAATCTTCCACCTCACTTGCCAGATGTCTGTTCCCGTATCATGTGCGCAAACTGTTCCTTACCGCACCCCTCATCCTCGAAAATGTGTCCCAGCTACAAATAAGCCAACGAGATTATCTTAATTAAAACAACAAACAAATGCTCTGTTGGAGAAGCCAAACGAATCTAAAAACAGCAAAACCCCTCCTCAACACCAGCCCCCCTTGGATCTTTTGCTGAAAAAGTCAAGCACAATAATCAGCCACAACAAAACGACCCCATTACATCTGGACCTAAGGCATCTAACCCCCAAACCCCACCATTAAAACCAACTATAAAAATACCATCCTCAACAACTAACTCAGTCACGAATAGCTGAACAAAAAATAAACCTATAGAAACCAACAACAATCACTCTTCAAAAACCACTCACAGGCTTTAACACAGAACAACCAAATAAAACAGACTTTCCAGCCACTCCATCAAACTCTAAACACCAAGCACCACTAGCCCACTCAAGCGCCCACATCCTTATACGAGTATGCGACTTAATCCATTATAAAAAAAAAAAAAAAAACAAATGCGAAATTTCGCAGAAAGCTTAAAGACAGTAAAGCAAAAAGCTTTACTGAATTCACTGGCAGCATAAACTCAAACTCTTTACCTGCCAATATCTGGCAAACCACAACATGCTAATCCGCCCACTAGGCGGATTGAGGAATTTGAAATGTGTCTAAACAAAACCAAAGGAAAAACACCGGGTAGAGACCGTATATCCTACTTACTTACTTAGATGGCGCTACAGTCCGGGGTGAACCTGGGCCTCAACCAACAAACCTCTCCAGCCAGTACGGTTACGAGCCAGCTGCCTCCAGTTGCGCATGCCAAGTTGGTTGATGTCCCCCTCCACTTGTTTGCGCCACCTACCGCGAGGTCGTCCTCTACTGCGCCGTCCGTCCGGGGTGGATTCGAAGACTTTCTTAGCGGGAACGTTGGGCTCCATCCGCTCTAAATGACCCAGCCATCTTAGTCGCTGTATGTGAACTCTTCTGGCTAAGTCGATGTCCTTGTACAGGCCGTATAGTTCGGCATTGTACCTTCTCCTCCACTCAACGTCTATGCAGACGGGACCAAAGATCGCTCGAAGAACTTTTCCCTCGAAATAACCAAGAGCATCCTCATCCGGTTTTTTCAAAGCCCATGCCTCTGCGCCTTACAGCAGGACTGGGATGATTAATGTCTTATAAAGAGTTACCTTAGTAGTTCGAGATAGGGCTTTGCTACTCAATTGCCGCCTTAGCCCATAGAAACAACGATTGGCAAGAGTAATTCTCCGTGTGATCTCTCCACTCATGTCATTTGCGGAGCTGACCATAGAGCCTAGGTAGACAAAATCCTTTACTACCTCAAAATTGTATCTGTCTATTGTGGCGTTCTGCCCAAGACGCCGATGTTGGGTGTCCTTTTTGTAGACAGCATATATTTTGTTTTGCTTTCATTGACCGCTAGACCCATCTTTGCTGCCTCGATCTCAATACTCGTAAATGCCCCATTGACGGCCCGCTGAGTTCTTCCGATTATGTCAATGTCATCGGCATAAGCGAGTAGTTGTACAGACTTGAAGAAGATTGTACCTCCGGGGTTGGCTTGTGAGTTTCGTACAATTCTCTCAAGTACTATGTTAAAGAGATCGCATGATAGCGCGTCGCCTTGTCTAAGACCTTTCCTGACATCGAATGGTTCGGTGATGTTCTTACCGAGTTTGATGGAGCAGCGAGAGTTCTCCATCGTCATTCTGCACAAACGGACGAGCTTGGCAGGGATGCCAAGACTAGACATGGCTCTGTATAACTCGTCTCTATACACGCTATCATAGGCAACTTTGAAATCGATGAAAAGGTGGTGCGTATCGATTTTATATTCATGGGTTTTTTCCAAGATCTGCCGTCGTGTGAATATTTGGTCAATGGTGGACTTTCCAGTCCTGAAACCGCACTGATAAGGACCTATCAGGTTGTTGACGATCGGTTTTAGGCGTTCACATAGTACGGCAGACAGGATCTTATATGCGATATTTAGGAGACTTATACCTCTGTAGTTGGCGCAGTTCAGAGGGTCTCCTTTCTTCAAGATCGGGCGAACGATGCTGAGGTTCCATTCATCGGGCATACTTTCGTCCGACCAGATTTTACAGATGAGCTGTTGCATGCTCCTTACCAACTCATCTCCTCCTGCCTTGAAAAGTTCAGCGGCAAGGCCGTCGGCTCCAGCAGCTTTGTTGGATTTGAGTTTAGATATCGCTATCCTCACTTCATTATGATCGGGTTGACGGGAATTTGGACTTTTGACCGTATATCCTATCCAATGTTAAAAAATGTGCCCAAAGAAATCAAGACGTGTCTTATCAAATTATACAATAACATACTTGAGCAAATACTTACAAACCTGGAAAACAGTCTTGTTACTCCCCATCCCAAAACCAAATATTTATAGCAGTTTAGTTGAGGGTCACCTAATCGATCTAATGCATGGCCAAAATATTAGAAAAAATTGTCGCCAAACGCCTTCTCTGGTTTATCGAAACAAAAAAACTGATCTCCCCCAATCAAATTGCTTTCAAAGCGAACAGAGGATGTATCGATGCCCATCGTCATACCGATTACTACATCTCGAAAGCAGTGTATGCAAAAAATCATGCTTCAACTCACTCCTTAGATTTCGAAAAAGCCTTTGATAGGATCGGCTTATATATTCTTTTAAGAAAACTGAAAGAATGGGTTATTGGAAAAAAATGTATGGGTATGTAAGAGCTTTCTTAACTAATAGGAAGTTCTATACAAAAATGAATAACCACTACTCCAAACAACACCCCGTATATAACGGCATCCCGCAAGGATAACCTCTGTCGATAGTCCTTTTTATTATGGATTTTGATGACATAAGCACAATTCTATCGAAATACAAACTGTTAGATCATTGCCTGTATGCAGACGACATCTACATCCTTTCCAAGATCAACGATTTAAACAGTTGCAAGAACTTATTTACAAGTGCTTTAAACAAAATCCTAGATTGGTCAGTGGTCTCTGGCACAAAATTGTCAATAAGTAAATGTAAAATACTCCATGTGTAGCGTAAACGTGAATGTCCCCAATTAGATTTAAATATTAATAATATACAAATAGTAAACGTTGATAATTTAAGTACTCTGAACTTATTTTTAATAAAAATTATAATTGAAAAACATTAGATCTTAAGAAGTCCCTAGCTACGAGAACTAACATTATTAAATAATTATGTAGTAAAAAAAGCAGTATCATATTAACATTCTATCATCAATCACCAAAATGTTAGTTTTAAGTAAAATTGATTATGGTTTATTTATATACGGAAACTGTTCAAAAACAACTCTAAATATCATCAAACCAGCATATCGCCACGCAGCCAGAAGAAGCATCATTACTTTTCCCACAACCCCGATCAAAAATATCTTGGCAGAAGTAGGACTACCCACCATTGAAGAAAGAAAAAACACAAACTTTCAAACTAATCCCCAAGTTGGTCTTCTCCAAAAATTCTGTAATCGACAAGGACATCTTGCAATCTAAAAGACACAAATTAAGAAAAAAAATCCCATCTGCAATAAGCATTATCCTCGACAAAGCTGCACAATTGGAACTTCCTACCAAGCGGCCATACAGCATAATATCAACCTACCCTCCCTGTTTCATAAAATCGTAATCAACTATAATGACACCAGCGGACTACAAAAAAACTAGCACGAGTAATGCCACATACAACACGTACATACTGTTCCCCCAGCATCTCCTCCGACCTTAAATCGGATGGATGGAGTCTTATATTCACCGACGGATCAAAAACACCGGAAAATACCTCATTTGCTGTCACCCTCAAAGATGGTACCCCCCTATCAGCCAAACCTTTGGCCATTTTACAAGCCTCAAAGGAAGCCTTGAACCGTCATGATAAACAAGTTATATGTTCCCACAGAAACTCTGTGCTCAAAGCTGTCAACAACCCCAACAACAACACCGACCTTATTATCGATATCCGTAATAAACGTATCAAATCTACGGACGCAAAGACGACCCGCATAAAAACCCACGGCGCAGCTAGTGGCTTTGTGTGGGTGAAATGCGAAGGAATCACGATATTTAGCTGTTATTTTACGCCGAACGAGAGTATCAGTAATTTTCGAGCAAAGCTAGACCGCTTAGAGGACACCGTGAGAGATATTGAGGGCGGGATCTTGGTTTCCGGCGATTTTAACGCCAAGGCCTTAGATTGGGAGATGTCTGCACAAGACTCACGAGGTAAGCAGATACTCGAGATGGCTGCTAGACTGGGGCTCTACGTGTTGAACGAAGGAAATACACCCACCTTCAGGCGTCCCGGATATACCGAAACAATACCGGATCTTACTTTCGCGTCAGAAGAGCTACTAGCAAAGGTGGAAAACTGGAGAGTCATCGAGGAGTACACCGGGAGCGACCACCAGTATATCGTCTTTGACCTACAGAGGACCCGACGAGTCTCTAACGGACACCAGAGCGAGCATCGAGGTGGAAAGTCAGCCGGTTAAATGAAAAGGCTCTCACGGCCACGCTAGAGGAAGGGAAGGAAGCCATCCTGGAAATGACCGGGACAGCTGAAATAAAAGCTCAAGCGACGATGCAACTCTTACACCGCGCATGCGATGCGTCGATGTTTCGAATTAGAAACTCAATGGGAGGGCGAAAACCAGTGTACTGGTGGACGGAGGAGATCGCTGAATTTAGGAGGAGATGCCTACACAATAGACGCAAGGTCACCAGGGGAAGGCGAAGACAAGCTGAAATCACGGAAGGCGCACTCGCGGAATACAAAACCGCAAGATCCGAGCTCAAGAGGGCCATCAATTCGAGCAAGAAGCAAAAGTGGGAGGAACTTCGCCGGGAGATCAACAGCGACCCCTGGGGACTCGGCTATAGGGTTGTCATGAAAAAATTAGGAGCACAGGCGTCACCCCCCACGATGACCGCGGAGCTAATGAAGAACATAGTGGACACACTCTTCCCGGCCCACCCTGTTGGGTCAATGGCGATCTATCCTGCCCAACAACAAGACATCCCATTGTTCAGCGAAGAAGAGCTGATTCTAGCAGCTAAATCTCTTCAGAACAATAAGGCACCCGGCCCCGACGGCATACCAGCGGAAGTATTGAAAACGGTTGCCCAAACTGGCCCACAGATACTGCTAAGTATGTATAACGACAGTCTAAAGGAAGGGATCTTTTTCAAGAAGTGGAAGGTACAACGCTTGGTGCTCATAAGCAAGGGAAAAGGAGACCCGGATTCCCCATCAACATACAGACCTCTGTGCATGCTGGACACGGCAGGAAAACTCCTCGAGAAGATGCTAAAGTCTCGAATCACAGAAGCAATCCAAAGAGCAGGTGGCCTATCCGATCGACAACACGGATTCAGAAAAGGCCACTCCACGGTAGGAGCAATTGAGGAAGTAGTCAAATCGTCGTGCTGGCAGCTATGGATGTGAGGAATGCCTTCAATTCGGCCAGATGGGGAGATATTGTTACGCGAGCGCACAAACCGACGAAGAAATCTTAACCACCGAGAAGCCCTGAGAAACATCTCGTAGCTGTCAACCTGAAGGTACCAGAACTTTCCAGATTCTTGGCAGATGGAATTCCAGTGGCGAATTGGAAATTTTGTAATTTGTCTGGAAAGCCAGAGCCAAATATAAAAGGAGGCTGTCAGAAGCCCAGCGATGAGTTTGTTTTGGTTAGCGTTGACAGGCGATATTAAAGACGCGCAGATTATAAGCCTAAAGAGAAAAATGTACTAGATTTTTTTTTTTTTTTTTGTTAAACGCAAATTTGGTTAAAGACATTTTATTGAAATAAATAAGAAATTAAAAAACCCTCTCGGGAACCAGAAAAATTCTGCTCTTTTTGTCTCCACCGTCCGTCGCAACTCTGGAAGTCTTCGGCTTGATCGGCGAATTTTGTAACAATATGTTAGATGCGCTCGAGAACACCTTCAGGATACCGCAATATCTTTTGCAAATTGTGAAGGACTATCTCAAAGACAGGGAACTTCTGTACGACACCGTGGAGGGTACTCACAAAAAGGAAATCACTGCTGGAGCAGCACAGGGCTCAATCCTTGGACCCGATCTGTGGAATATCTAAAACGATGGAATCCTTCGCATGGAGATGCCCGACGATACCTTCTTAATCGGGTACGCAGATGACATCGGTGCGGTGATTACCGCAAGGGACATCGAAGGGGCTCAGCTGAAACTGAACCAGGTAATGAGACGAGAACTCGCCTGGATGGAAGCCCATGGCCTTAGTCTCGTAGCGGAAAAAACAGAGATAGTTCTTCTGACTAGGAAACGGATCCCGACCATTGCCGAGTTCCGAGTAGGTCCACAAGTTATAATCAGCAAACCAGCACTAAGGTATCTAGGAATCGCCCTGGACTCTAAACTCTCTTTCTGGCAACAGATTAAGTCCGCATCTGAGCGAGCTGCGAAGGTCACGTCATCGCTAAGTAAGCTTATGGCAAATATCGGAGTGGGCGACGACTCCTCATGTCCATCACCCACGCCATTCTTCTGTATGGGTGTGAGATCTGGGCAGACGCACTTAGACAGGAGAAGTACAGAAAGCAAATTGCCGCAGTACAAAGGCGAGGAGCTCTCCGAGTTGCAAGCTCCTATCGCACAGTGTCGGAACCAGCCGTCCTCGTAGTTGCGGGTGTGACCCCCATCGACCTCCTAGCGACAGAGAGGAAGTACGCCCACGGCAAGAAGGCGGAAGTAGGGGCAGAACTGGCAGTCGCTGAAGCGAAGGAGCTTACCAAGCAGGCTTGGCAGAGATGGTGGAGCGCTGAAACGAGGGGGAGGTGGACAGCGAGGCTGATCACAGACGTCACGGCTTGGACAGAGCGGGAACACGGCGAAGTGAACTACTTTGTCACTCAATTCCTAACCGGACATGGGTATTTCAACCGATACCTCCACAAAATGGGTAAAGTAGAGAGCGCAGCCTGCCAATATGGAGACTCAGCGGAAGACGACGCTTTCCACACCTTTTTCGCCTGTAGCAGATGGACAGAGCAGAGGAGTAGACTGGAGGAAAACGCCAACATTCCCCCACAAATTACATAAAGTAGATAAAAGCCTTACCGGCAAGAATGTATAAACCGGTACCAGGAGCCGAATATGAAAAAGCCGGTCCCAAGAGGGGAAAGAAAACGACAGCACTCTGAAGTAATGCGATAAGCGGTTCCGGAGTGGATGGTGTCAAGTAGAAAGAAGGGGTTAAAGGTGGTTTTATATCTACAAACAAGTTGAAATTAATATGGATCCCTGGCCATGCTTGTATCCAGGGTATCGAACATGCCGACCATGCAGCTAACGCAGCTTAAAACGCACCAGTGTTCAGATTCAACGTCTACACCAAATCAGACATAAAAAACGCAATACAGGAAATCATCACCACCACCACCATTATAATAAAATCAACCGCAACAGATGCCACCCACAATATCCCATCAACATCACAAAAGCAAAATTTCAAACTTTGTCCTGTTGCGTCTGGGACGCACTACTGGTACTCACCAACACCTGCTTACAGAAAACCACCGCCAAATTGCCCTACATGCAACGTCAGACTTGATCTATCACATATATCTGTGGCAATACGACATAATAGCTTATGTCGATTTGTACGATTTTTCAGGAGAAGGGTTTAAAGTTGTGGTTTACGCAAAAATCGTATAAAATTTTTGAGTTGCACCTCTACTCTAACAGCCATAACTCAGCCGTCTTTACAGGTATGGAACTAAAAAATTGAGGGAAAATACTTTATGTAATTGGGAACATTTTGCTATAATTAAGTCAATTTTGACTTCAGTCGACTTAAGCTATTATGTCGTATTGCCACAGATATGTATTTAAAAATTGTATCGTGTTAAAACCAATAATACTCAACATATTTAAAAATACAATACAATTGCTAACATTAGTACATAAGAATTCCTATCATAGAGCCAATAGTCTCCGCAGCTAGGCTCATTAAGTTTACTAAATAAAAGATAACAATAATAATATATACCCGTATTTCGGCCACCAAGAAAGCATGGGAGAAGGCCATCCGTGCTAGTTGTAACGTGAGGCGAAGTTCTCCAAATGCCTTCGCCGATTCCCCTGTGGCAGCCTTTAAACAGTAGCAGCTGGTGTTGTGCAACCATGACTTTCGGGCGAGGTCTGTTCTTACGATGGAAGCCATGGCGCCAATATCGAGTAGTAGCCCTGCACTTGTTATTGCCGATGAACGATTCAACTACTAACTTACTTACGAGTATGTCCTGTATACCCTTGTAGGTCCTAGGGCATCTACTACGCCATACCACTGTCGTGACCGGTTACTGACAATGTATCTCACCTCTCCCCAACCTTTTCCCAACTATCGTTTCTCTTTCTCGACTGTTCTGTGCCATGTTCTCCTCGTGTGCCCAATCCACTGCCACTTCCGTCGTTGGATGGTTGTGCCCATTCGTTCTTGACCCGTTCTCTGGTAGAGATGTTCGTTAAAGATACGATTGGGCCAGAAAATCCTTAAGATATTGCGCAAGCACCTATTAATCAACGTTTGCAGCTTTCTGGTGATAGTAATGGTAACTCTCCACGAGCTACATCCATATAACAGCATTAATTCAACGTTGGAGCGCAACACTCTTAGCTTGGTGTTCAACTGATTGCATTACTACTACTACTTAGATCCTTGAACCCCTCGAGGGGCCTACAGCGTCAACAACGCATGTGCGCTATCTTGTTCGGAGTTATGCAACGCGTTTGAGCTGCCTCCAACTCATTCCCAAAGAAGTTGATTCTTCCTCGACTGCCCTGCGCCACGTTTGCCTAGCGCGTATTTCGCAATGGAGTTGTCTTTGCACTGTAGAGTGTGTCCGATCCACCGCCACTTCTCTTCTTCTTCTTCCTTTTATCAGCGAGGTTAAGATCCGAAAGTAAGGGATCACAACCCTCCCACTTCACCGCATTTCTACTGATCCGCCTGTGGAGTTCGCCTATTTGACCTCAGAAAATATCGGCAGGCTCGCCGATGAGAATTCTGAGCCATCTGAACCCGATGTCTCCCATCTTTTTACAGAACTCAGAGGGCATCTCGTCTGGCCCAACCGCTTTTCGTTTTTTGGAGTATTTGAGCACCTCACTAACTTCTTCGACTGTAATGTCGGGTATTTCTTCACAGTTAGGGGTGACTCTTGGAAAGTATAGCCGGGGAAACTGTTCATTTAAAAGTTCTTCACAGTACTGCCGCCACCTCTGCAGAATTTTGTCGTCATCCACAAGAAGCTGCCCATGAGCATTGTTAATAAACTTTGGCGAACGAATCTCCTGAGCATTCCTTCTTCTTTGGGCGGCTAATTTGAAGATGGTTGTGCTCTTGTTCATATTGTGTCTTCGCATCTCCTGGATAGCCTGGTTTGCATCAGCAACCGGGGAAAATATTTTCTCCAGTTCCCGATACAGGCCCTCCGTACTCTCTGCTTGAAGCTGGGCGCACTTCTTCTTCGCTTTTTTCTTGCAAAATCTGTATTCCATTTCGAGGCGAGCTTTTCCGTCACTATAATTAGAGGGGCACTTTGACCAAGCTTTGAAAGTCGCTTTCTTCTCATTTATCAACTTCTTAGCTTCATCACTCCACCACCATGTTTCCTTGGCCTGTTGGCCTTTTGAAGCTCCTAGCAGTGATTTGGCCTTCTTTAAGCAACTTCGCTGTAGGAAATCCCACATATTTTGTGCTCTGCACTCTTCATCCACAGCTCCGTTGATGGTGTGAGAGAGGTAATTTTTCATTAAGAAAACAAAAGCCTCGCCTTTTCCTTTGTCCAAATTGTACCACTTGATTTTCTCAGAGACGCTTGTTTGTTTGCTTTTCTTCGGTGTTTTCATAAAAATTTGTGTAAGCAGGAGACGGTGTTGCCGAGCGATCGCCTCTCCCTGAACCACTTTGCAATCTTTTACCCGAGGCTTTATGAAACTGCCTACCAAATGGTAGTCAATCTGAGTTTCATCTCCACCACTGCTGTAATTGATCAGGTGTCGGCTTTGTTTGATGAACATGGTATTTAACACGATAAGACCGTGTGATTTGCACATGCTCAGGATGTCTTCACCAGGAAGGTTCCTGGTGCCATATCCTAGTCCTCCATGGCAGTCTTCGTAGTTTTCGTTTGACTTCCCGACATATCCATTCAAATCTCCTCCAACAAACAGAAACTCTTCCTTTGGGATGTTCTTAAGGAGATTGTCGAAATCTACCCAAAATGCATCTTTATCTCCCTGATTGCACCCATTTTGGAAGCATATGCACTGACAATATTCGACACCTCTCCTTGTATTACTAGTTTGAGAGACATCAAACGATCGCTGGACTTCGAAATGCTCAAGACGTTACCAAGTAGCTCTGCCGCAAGGATGATACCGATTCCGTTCCTAGCCTTTTCCATTCCGTAGTAGAACATCTTGTAATCTTTTGTCCTAAAGTCTAAGAAACGCGACCAGTTTCCAGTGTTTTTCTATTTCGTCTCTTGGTCACACACGATATCCACCCGCCTTCTATTCATCATCTCTTCCAACTCGTAACTTCGACCGGTCATGCTTCCAACGTTCCAACTCGCGACCCTCAAATTTCGAGGAAGCTGTTTCATTATTTTGCTAGCCTCCGGAATCCGTATAGCTCTGACCCGAACATTTCTGCTCGGTCCAGGATCAGTACCATACACAGCAGTGGTAGTGCCTGGCGGGGTAGTGCCTTTCCTTTTAGCAAGTATTACCATATTGATACAGTTTTGCAATATTACCATATTGCGATGGTGTTTGTTTTTTGACACGTGCATGCTCCTGTTTTATTATTGTTTGTTTGATCTTTCTTCTATGACACCGGCGATCTCCAGTCGTGTCAACCCACGGACTCGCATGCACACTTGTGGGAGGGTTTTTAAGGTAATATATGTTTCGCTAAGTTCGCTTGGGTGTAATATTGCCTAGATCTAATTTGTTCCTTTAGTCGCCTTTTACGACAAGTGCTAGTTGTTGGGGAGTGCTGCAGTGATATTCTTAACCCGTCCCTGCACGGAGCATACTCAAGATAATTCTTAGACATTTATATACGAAGTTTTGCAGCTTGCATGTTGTAGTGGTATCCACCTTCCAAGTACTGCACCCATGCAGCAGTACTGATTCAACGTTGGAGCGGAACAGTCGCTGCTTGGTTCTTAAGCTGAGAACATTGCTTCTCCTTTCTGTAGCATTCTTTCGATAGCATTCTGAACGCAGCCTTTCCCTTCCCGATTCTGCTGCACACATCCAGTTCGGTGCCACCGCGGTTAACCCACACCACACTTCATAAATATAGAAAGGTAGTCCTGTCCACCAATGTTGAGTTGAGCGCGGGTGTTAGAAGTGGTCAGCGCTTTTGTTTTGGCTGTGTTTATCTTAAGCCCCACTTTATTCGCCTCAGCTTCTAGATTTTGGGGCATCAGATGAAGGTCCATTATCCGATGTGAGAGTAGTCAAACTGATTGCATTGCTTCGTCATATTTTGGACAACATCCCGAACGCGGACTTTGCTTTGGCGATCCTGTTGGCTTTATCCAGTTCGCTTCCACCATCGGTCAAGACAATACTCCCAAGATACTGCAAATCTTCTACTCTCTCTACTGGTTGTCCAGCAATGCATATTTGAGCCCATGAGTTTGTTCCAAGGCTGATAATTTTGGAGATAACGTCTCAGCTCCTTGGTGATTCTGTAGACGGTCCTGCTGTCGCAAGCAGTTCAGGTTCCTTTGCTTCTGTAGCCAGAGCGTTGATGTAATAGCGTCGCTCCTACGAGTTTATAGGGGCTCTAGCTAGCTTCTCTCTGCTACTGGAGAAGCTCCAATGCGAACTTTCAGCTGTTTTCGTTCGTCAATCCGTCTCCAGGTATCCTCGGAAAGCCACGCTCTATGTCTTCCCTTCGAGGGACCGACATGCGCATGTTTCGGACGTCCACGATACTACCTCTAAGGCGGCGGCTGATCGCAAAATGGTCAATTTGATTGTCGTCGGAAACTCAGCTGACTTTGTGGCAGGTCTTGTACTCAAACATGGTGCCACCTATCACAAGGCGGTTGGCATTGTAGAAATCCACAAACCTGTCGCCATTGTCATTCCGGTTACCTAGTTCATGCTTCCTGATTACATGTTTGAGTCTTTCATTGTTGTTGCCTACCTTGACATTCAAATCCCCCATCACTATGACAATGTCTTCACTTGGTGTTGTGTTGAAGACCGCACTTAAAAGATTGCAGAAATTCTCCTTCTCATCCTCAGACGAGCCGTCCGTTTGGGCATAACATTTAATCGCATGATTCACCACTTGAACAACTTTCTTTTGGAGATATTGGATAGGAGATTTTAGACCTGGGGATTCTCTCCTTGGGGGATTTCCTATTGGAAATTCCAGGTTGGGGATTTTGTTTTGGGGATAATGTCTTTGTGAAAACGTCACCAACCCTCTCCCCTTATTTGGCCCCTTCTGCGAAACTGGAACCTATATACTTGCTGCATTAGGTCGTCCCCAAATCGTATCTCAATAGCTCTTAGATAGGTAGATACCGCACATTTTACAATTCAAAGATATGATACATTTTATCTTTCTACTACAACATTATTTAAACAATTTTGAAAGGCATTTATGAAATATACAATTTTTGGAGGAAAATGCAAAAAACCTCCAATTTAAGAGAAAAAAAAAGAAGTAGTTATAATAATGCAATTCAAAAGAGATATTTGTTTTTAATATAAGACTTAAGATTATCACAGAAAAAAAGAATAAATCAAAAACAGTAAGTAGATGAGTAATAAATAAATTAATTAATCAGTAAATAAATAAATAAATAATAATAGAAATAAATACATAAATATATAAATAAATAAATAAATAAGTAAATAAATAAATAAATAAATAATTAAAGAAATAAAGAAATAAATAAATAAAGAAATATACACACAAATAAATAAATAAATAAATAAACAAAGAGTAGTGCATCTTAGTTGCGTTTTTTGTCTTCGGGAATGGTTTGTAGTCATCCCCTAAGTGCAAGCGTAAGGGCAGTAGACTTCTCCTCGTCGTCCCAGTTGTTCGTCATTGCAGCTGTTTCGAACTGCCGTTTGTATATTGGGCATGATGTTTGACCATCGGAAATGGGAATCGAATCTCGAATCTTCCTTCAATGGCTTCAAATTTTATTTGAACACTCTCGAATTTTGTTTCAACATTCTTGAACTTTCCTTCGAGCTGTTTCAAATTTCTCAATTTTGGCTTGTACGTTTTCGAAAAGTGGGCGCCGTGGCCTAAGTGGTTAGTGTGTGGGATCACTCTACTCAAGAGGTTCCAAGTTCGAATCCCAGAAAATGCCAAAAAGTTTTTTTTACAGTCCCACCTCTCGCGAGCGTCTGACAAACATCCGGGAGTATTGTTGTCAAGAAAAAGTTTCTCAAATCGCCGTTCGGATTCGGCATTAAACTGTAGGTCCCTTCCATTCGTGTGAAAAATATAACGCACACAACATGAGTGGTTGCGAGAAGCTAGGCCCTGGCACTTTAAAGAGCTGTTGCGCCAAATATTTGTATTTTTTTGTTTTCGAATTGTTCTTCAATTGCTAGGAATTGCATTTCGAGAACACTCTTCTTCTTCTTCCTATTTCGGCGAGGTTATGATCCGAAAACAAGGGATCATAACCCTCCCACTTCACTACATTTCTATTGATCCGCTTGTGGGGCTCGCCTTTTTGACCTGAGAAATTATCGGTATGCCTCCCGATTTTGAATCACTTCATTACTGAGCAAATCAAATGCTGGTGTCTTTGCATTTGTGTAATCTAGGCATTTATATTCCTGCCTTTCTTTCGTCTTTGGAACTTTCATTGATGTTGCCTTTTTAACAGGGTTCAAATAACCTCTTCTTTGAACTCTGCAATACCAATTGATCCGATCGGGCTCTATTTTCCGTGAGATGGTTTCTTTGAGGTGAAGACATCCACGTATCTTCGAACTTCTCACTTGATCAAGCCTTGTCACTCCTGCTGTCATGCGAAGCATCCTTATCTCTACTGCCGTTAATTTGCTCTCATACTCTTTGTACATAGTTCAACATTGTGATTGGTACGTGAGCGCTGGACACACAACTGCGGTGGAATAATGGGAAGTTTTTCGGTCACAGAAGATAGCGGAGTTTTCCCGCCACTTTCTCCACCCTACGCTTTCGCGATGATTGATGTAATCACAAATTGCTTCGCTATTAATCATAGATCCCAGATATTTGAACTTTTCGCAATTGGGAAGCACTGTTCCATTCAAATAAATATCTAGAATAGGTCTGAGTGGATCAGAGAATGGGGTACTCCGTCGAGTACGAGTACTCCGTGTTTTTTTTTGGACTAATGTGATACGCATTTGGCTTCAAAATATTCACCCATACGTCAAGTGCTCTTTGCAGAGACGTAGGATCCTCATTCATGATGGGTCCATCGTCAGCAAAGAATTACTAATGTACCTTGGGATTCGTCACTTTACTTTTAAGCAGATACTGAAAGACTGCAATAAAAAGCAAAGGACTTTATACACAAAGTGAAGGTAACTTTCCCTCCAATGATTCGGTATTGGATTACCTCTCATAAGTTCGGAGATAAGAATCCTGAGCCATCCGAACCCGATGTCATCTTTATCCAGAACTCAGAGGGAATCTCGTCTGGCCCAACCGCTTTTCGTTTCTTGGAGTATTTGACCGCCCTACTAACTTTTTCCACTGTAATGTCGCGTGTTTCTTCACAGATAAGGGTGGCTCTTGGAAAGTATAGCTGGGGAAACTGTTCATTCAAAATTCTTTCACAATACTGCCGCCACCTCTGCAGAATTTTGTCGCCATCCATAAGAAGCTGGCCCGCGTACCGCGTCCGTATTATTTTCCGCAACTTTTGTTCCAGCCATAGTTTAATCCCGCTGGCTCATCACTTCCTTTAGTTGCACCAATGACGACTCATCCAGCGATATGCGAACCATTTTTATTTTCTTTATTTGTTTTTACATAAATGAGTTTTATTCCACTTTTCTGACACAAATGTAGTATTCTTATTCTTACTAGGGTTCGTAATAAGAAGACCGTCTTCTGTGTATTTGAACTGTTTATTTATAAACAACTATCAAATTCACTTTTGTTATACTTCAAAATTATCAAATCAATTTATTCTTTATTAATCTCAAATTAAACGATCTCTACAAATTCACTTTTAATCACATATCGTTTATTTTCAATACCAATTTCAAGTAATTAACACTCACAGTAATCACACTTTTTCATCGCTATTTTCTCCTCTATCGACTGTGTCTTCTCTGTTGGTGCTTGGAGTATTTATACCAAATGCAAGATCCTCTAGCACATTTTCGAATATGCTTGAAGACTGTTCGAAAACGCTAGATGTCTCTACTATAAGTTTTGGAATGTGTAATGTGGAGCAAACTCATGTGCATGATGGTAGGTTTGACAGATGCCAGTTGTATTGCCACAGTATATAAAGACTGAATCGGTCTTAACAGGGAACCGTCAATACCATAGTCCTGCTGAACACTCCAAAGTTTGCCTCGAAAAACGTAATGAGTATTGATATAGAAAAGTATTCCATTTGTTTTTGCTGTTAACAAATTTCATGATTTTCACTTTCGGTCAGTGCTTATATAGTGTACTGCTATGTACGACGTTAATTAATAATAATAATAATTTAATGTGGCTAGATTTTACTTTACAGCAAGATTTACAAAAATCACTTTTCGCAAGCGCTGCGCTCAAATTTGCAAAAAATTGTTCACGTTCTCTTACCGTTTGGGCGTAACTCGCCCAAAAAATTCAAAAATTTATCGGATTAAAATAAAAAATGTTTGCGAATGTTCCTATAAAGTAAAATGTTGCCAAAATGTGGTTACCGCTGAAAAAACGAACTGCATGGTACACGACGCACAATGTGCAATTTTGCAATTATAGCGCAATAAAATTATTTGTATAAATAAAACTACTTATTTGTTTTAGAAAAATATTTAAAAATGTGAAATAGGTATCAAAACACAAAACAAGCAAAACACACATTTACATATAACTTAATATTAATGTGGGCGCCGTGGCGTAAGTGGTTAGTGTGTCGGATCACTACGCATGAGGTTCCAAGTTCGAATCGCAGAAAATACCAAAAAAGCTTTTTCACGGTCCCACCTCTCGCGAGCGTCTGACAAACATCCGAGAGTATTGTTGTCATGAAAAAGTTTCTCAAATCGCCGTTCGGATTCGGCATTAAACTGTAGGTCCCTTCCATTCGTGTGAAAAATATAACGCACACAACATGAGTGGTTGCGAGAAGCTAGGCCCTGGCACTTTAAAGAGCTGTTGCGCCAAATATTTGTATTTTTTTTTTTGTAATATTTTCGATACTGCTGGTATCGTCAAATTACTTGCTTCGCTGCTGATGGAGCTGTTGTGAGATTTCTTCATCTGAAATTCTGATACAGTTACCCTCTTTTCAGAATATAGCAATTTTAAAACATCTGGATGAAGAGGAGTTATTTTATTACTAACTCTTGATCTTAGCGATGTCACAACTGGGTCAGAAGTAGTTAGAAGACAATTTATCTGAAAAAAATGTGAATATTTTTCAGAAACCCAATTTATTGCATCCGTTTTTTTTTTTTAAATGTGAAGGACTCGGTTAGGACCATATTAAAAAATATATAAAATCACGACGCATACACAAGTTGTTGTAGTCCAATAACCTCAAAAGAATTAATTACTTTGCTGCAATTTCATCAATACATTTTGGTGGTTATTAAAACTGTCTGCGAAACATTAAGAATACCTACGTAAAATATCCACACAAAAATCTTTTTACAAATGTACACTAGTAGAAAACAGAATTCACAACGTACAACATTGAGGGAAACTACTAACTATTAAGCTTAGTCGGTAAACAGTTGCCAGCCGATTATCAACTTAAGCACTATTTCTATCATTATCATTTTTTGCATATGGCTTGTTTAGTGTATCAGGTCATCTTAAATCACCTTAACAGTGAACATTTTCATTGTTGCTTTTGTTCATTTTTAACTGATAGTTTTTTTTTTTTTTTTCTTCCAAACGATGTAGTAACTACCCTATGATTATTTGCGCTACTCATTGTGACCTTTTAATCATATTCTTCACCGTGACTTGTCATGGTCGTCAGCTATTTGACAGGTTCAATTGTCAATTAAAAAAATCGATGTAAACATAAAAGAGAAGCTTGCGAGCAGTTATCGCCGAAAAAATGGAATTAGAAGTCCCGGACGATATCTTTTCTGGTTATTTAATATATTAAATGTTTCTTGCGCTTATTTCATAACTATTCCTTTGCAGAACTAATAGAAGAAGAATCTTCTGAACTAGAACTGGAATTCACCACCACCGATATTACTAGCGAATATGTTAGACGACCAGAGTGCACCTGTTTCTACTGTTTTAAGGATTTTGAGTATCATGTTGATATGCTGGATCATATTGAAAAGGAACACTTCAAATTTATTTGTGATAAATGCGATAAGAAGTATCCCACCGGAAAAGCGCTGAAAAAGCATCAAAAAGCTTCTCATTTGCCTAAGAAGTTCAAATGTCCTCTTTGTGGTATGTCCCTTCGTAATCCAGTTTTTGTATTAGAATATCGTTGGCGAAGAGTGAAGGTCCCCTGTTTTCGTCCACAATAATTCGATAATGGTAGCGTTGTATCGTATACAGAATTCAAAAACACAGTGTTGCGCGCTTTTTCTTGCTAGAGCTCATCTATGCAACATGTAGACAGTACTACCAAAGACGATATAATGCTATGATAGTGCAGCTGGCACTTCAAATTAATGAAAAGTAAAAAGTTCTCCCAAGCCCGGGGGTCGAACAGTAGGTGATCATATTAACAGAGAGGGAAGCGTCTTCCCTTTTTTCCGAATAGTGTGTATATCCCCTTTTCTCCGACAGAAACAGAAAGTTTCTGTTTTTCCCTCATCTATTAATTTGCGAAATAAAGAACAAATAAGTTAAAGCTCTGAGAGAGAATGGACTTTTAAGAGAAAAAAGATTATGAAAAACTCGGGCATCGTGTTATCGGACCCCTCCATGCAAGAATTTCCGTAAATTTTGTCTGTATGGCGTGAACTACATTGTTATTATACGGTCGTTGGTACTACCATTGCATATACAACTAATAGTATTATCGTCAGACGGAATTTATTCTTAGCTTCCCAGATTTTCTAAATGAATTTGCCCTTTTTTTATCGCATTTTGCTTTTTTACCCCTTTTTTACAGTCTATTCTATTCCCCACAATATTTCCCTTTTTTAAACAAAGGAAATAACACATATTACTGAAAAGAAACACAAATTCGTTGTATTAAAAAACCGTGCTTCAAGAAAAAAACAAAAACCAGAAACATAAACTTCATTCAAGACTTAAAATATTATACGAAACTAACTCAAAACTAATAACAAAACAAAAAATAAGTTAAGGCTTAATAAAACAAATCAACACAATGTCAATAAGACCACAGGTATTCATTAAAGGTTTAAAAAAAAAAAGAATAACATCACATAATTGAGCCTCTATAATACATATGTACATATTCAGCCTTACCGAAGTATCCTTTTGGAATAAATCCTGAAACGTGTAAAAAAATCAGATCGTTACGCGTATCTCCTTCCTAGTATCCGTCTTCGAACTAATGTTAGGTATGTTAAAATTTTTAAGAGATCAAAAGTGGCGCTTTTCCCCGCAATCTAAGAGCACTGGTATCGACTATTGAGACAATGAAGGGACAAAGCAGACTGTCGCTGTACATCTCTTAGTTCGTCATTGAATCCTCTCCAAAACCCGTCAACACAAACGGGACCGAATATCTTACGAAGAATTTTTTGTCTCGAAGCGATCAAGGATATCTTCATCTGCTTTCAATAAAGTCCATGTTTCAGCGCCGTAAAGCAGGCCTGGGATGATCAGGGTGTTATATAGAGTTTCCTTAGTTGTTGGAGATAAGCTTTACTGTTGAATTGCCTTATTAGCCCCAAAAAACAGCGATTGGCAAGAGTTATTCTTCGCTTGATTTCTGCCATGGTGTCGTTTTCAGAGTTTATAGCAGAGCCAAGGTAGACAAAGTCGCTTACTAGCTTAAAGTTGTAGCTGGCAACTGTGACGTTCTGTCCAATTCGTCACGGTTGATTGTCCCTTCTTGTTGACAGCATACACTTGGTTTTGTCTTCGTTTGTCACTAAATCTATTTTGACCGCTTCTGCTTCAGTGCTTGCAAACGCATCGGTAGCAGCCCGCTGAGTTCTTCCAATAATGTCAATATCGTCGGCGTATGCAAGCAGTTGTCTCAGACTTTTGATAGATTGTGCCTCTGGTGTTGTCTTGTGAGTTCCGCATAATATCAAGCGCAATATTAAAGAAGTCACATGAGAGCGCGTCACCCTGTCTAAAACCTTTTTTGACATCAAAGGTCTTGGTTATGTTATTACCGACCTTGATGGAGCAGCGAGCGTTCAACATCATCATCCTGCACAGACGGACAAGTTTGGTAGGGATGTCAAAACTAGACGTGGCTCTAAATATTGTACATAGCTCTTCTCTACAGATGCTGTCATAGGAAGTCTTGAAATCGATGAAGAGATGATAAGTTCCGAATTGGACTTCTTGATTTTTCCCCAGGATCTGCCGAAGTGTGAACATTTGATCGATGGTGGACTTTCCTGTCCTGAAACCGCCTTGATAGGGGCCAATCAGGCTGTTGATGAAAGGTTTCAGGCGCTCACACAATATTGCAGACTATCGTTGACTATGTTGAAAGGTTTATTCCGCCTGACAGCGGGATGTTGGTCTTCGTCGTCGTTATACAGTCTGCAGAAGTAGTTTTTCCATATTCTCAGCACTGATTATGATTCTAATACTAGGTTTCCGTTTTCATCTCTACAAATTTCCATACGAGTTTTGCTCTTTTGAGATCTTCTTTTTAGATTTTGGTAAAACTTCCGTACATTGTTCCTGAAATATAAGCTCTCAAAATTCTCTCTAAGCTCTCTCTTGCGATTGTAGCTTTTTGACGTTAAATTTTTTTACAGTAATTCTTCCTTGTTGCTCAGTTTGGGATATACGCATTCGTACCTTGACTGCTCGGAAGGTCCGGACAAGCAGAATACTGGAGGCATGTCTTGTGTCGATCGCAATATGATCAGTTTGGTTGATCGTTACATGACCATTGGACTGCCATGTCTATTTGTGAATATTGAAATTCCTCATTTCAATACGATTTGAACGTCATATTTAGGGCATTGCTCGTATGTTTTGTCGAGAAACAACCTTCGGTGGCAGGGTCCTTGAGCACATATCAGGCTTATGTTATCGAATTTAGCATTGATTCGGATTGTCATAATACGCTCGCTCACGCGTCGGAGCTAAAGACTTCTTGCCTAAGACAGGCGCGTATAGCAAATCCGCGCCCAAATAAGTGCTGCTTGTTATCTCTGTAGCAATCACCGTTGTAGATGTCAACGTTTTTCGTCCTATTTTTGCTCGAGCCATCCCATCGCACTTCCTGTATGGCAGATATATCTGCTTTATAGCAGTCTAGGGCTTCTGTCTATTGTTCAGCTGAACGTGGTCTCTTAATGGTCCGTACACTCCACGTACAGAACTGAAGGTCGTTGTCCTTATTTCGTTCGCTGGGGTCATCAACTGTTGAATCTTCCTAATCCGTGGCTTGTGGTTGTTTCTGAAGCAGTATTTTTCTTTTATGTGGTAGGGAAGTTACCCCGACGGAACTACCTCCAACCTGGAGAGCCATTTGTTATACCTTTAGGATGTTGGGCCGGAATACACCGGTGCCAGTAGTCCACTACGGAAGTGTGAGCGCTGCCGTTGGTCCATTAAATGGTCTTCCGCCACCATCTCTATTCCAAGGTCCTGACTAACATTGGAAATTCCTTACCGACCTGTGATCCGAATATGTCGAAGCAGGTCGCGCAAGATGTTCACTGGAACTGTAGACGCCACCGTTGTTCCATCTAGAGGATTCATCCGTTGCCGTTTGGAACAAGAAGAAGGGGTGCTGGTGGCAATGGTGAGGTGGTAACGTTGTCAATTGTCACACAATGTTACATGGTTCAAATCCTGATGTTAGTAAGCATTTATTTATTTCTCATGAAATATATAAAAAATCAGTCCGATCAATTGCGAAAGCTACTACGAAAGCTACTCAATTGCGAACACTACTATGAAGGCATACACTGGCAGTAGTTTGGTCATATGGGTGGAAAAATTCTCGGCTATTGTGGATAATGGATATGCTTATGATATCGGTGGCCAGAAAAAAAGTACTATGAAGTACTAATCGGAAGCAAAGACAAAAATATCTCCCCAGTTATCTGAACGCCACCACCGGAGATTTTCTGAAACATAAACAACTGAGTTTCAAACCACTACATTAAATCTTTCTTTCTCTCTCTTTATCTATCCTTTCCAACGCCCGCACTGTATACAAACATTTAAAGGGTATGGCAAATTATAAAAATAAGAGCTCTAACAAGAAAGCGCTCTTACCCCTCTCTAATTTGCTGCCGCCAAAAATCCTCCAAAGGGGTTGGTTACCCATTTCTCAGTTCAAGGTACTAGACACCCGTGGTCACCACGTGGAGATTAAGAGTAAGAGTTGGTAGGCCTAGGCTAAGTGAAAACCCTTGTGTTTTCATATAATCGAATTGACTACCGTTTGACCAGGGCCGAAATACCTATTTGTATGTATTCTTTAGTATTTTGGATTCTACTCAAACAGATATTTTCAGCGATAACATGCACATAGACCAATTTTATACGTATTTTACGTGTATAGCTTAGGAGCTAGAAGGTGGTTATATACAGACAGATACAAAGACAATAGAGCGAGAGAAATACATAGCTTCGTTACATTTTTGACATTTTTCGTGCTTTGCCAACGCTTTTCTTACTTCAATGCCATTCGGGCAAAAATTCTTATATTGTAATTGGCTTATTTTTCTTTATTTTTGTCTTACTTCTGTCTTCTCACTAAGTCTACACGGAAATGTCTTCCATTCCACTTTTTCTGTGTGAAGTCAGTAACACCTCAGTGACTGAGTAAAGTTTGTTACAATATAATTACTTACAACTTACAAATAGATAGTGCTATAAAAATACGTTACATTTTAAATAGATAATTCTACTAATCCATTACAATATGAATGTTCTTATTCCTCAATAGACCAAGATCCTGCAGCGACCGACCCACTATCAGTTAGGAGACCTACTACTTTGAGCTCTCCTATAATATGTACAATAATAACACAAAAGCTAATCAAAATTTTGAGTTCAAACATTTTCACGAGACCAATACTTGCCCTTAGATGCAAGTAAAAAAAAAATAAAAATTTATAAGAAATATCACTCTCAAAACGTAAGAAGTTCAAGAACCATTTTTTTTCACGCTTTGTTATGGGCATGTACCTACATGTTAAAAATCGCATTGTATATGTAGAACCGCCATTGGCCCTCAAAGTTAGCTCATTCTGTGATTTTAGATTGTGCAGTGATGTATAATTTTCAAAAATATAAGGTCAAGTACGTACTTAGCTTAGTGACTTTATTTTCATTCACATCCTCTTTCAAAAACAACAGATAGAAAAATAGATAAGTTTAAGAGGTGCATTGTGTACCTCCTACATGGAGCTTGATAATCGGTAGTATGAGCTTCGGTTCGAAATATACTGTAAAGTGTTACCATAGATCCCGATTATCTAGTTCTAGCTCGTATAAACTAACTCTTTCAAAGCGGCATCTCATTAGAGAAAGTTACTGCCTCTCTATATGAAATGCATTTTCCACTTACACTCTTTTTGATTATTTTGAATACGATCCTTTCTAGCACTAAATGGTAAGTAAGCCTCAAGATCGCCCACCTGTAGAGCCACTTTGGTATAAGTTCTCACAACTCCTGCTATGCAAATCCTGGTCAATATTAGATCCTTTTGCTCTCTCTGTTCAGTTTGATTCTTCTAGCGCGAGTTTCCATCCTGAACGTTACGTCGAAGGTATTACCTAATATGTGTTTGCTTTGGTTACTACAGTTCCTAAAACATGCAACTTCTATTAAAAAAAAGTATCAAACTGGTTAAATCTGTTATCGAAAGTATAACGGGATACTTAACAAGAACATGTTATGGTTATGGCGTAAAATTACAGAAACAGAATTATTGAATTATTTGAATTTGTCATGTTATGGCTTTTTGTTCTTATTTGTTCTTTCCTGTATAGTTAATTAAAGTGGATTAAACAGGCTTTATACTCTTAGCCGACGATATCGTCGATCCAAATGCAAAGTATCGAAAAATGAAAAATGTATCGAAAGCGTTTAAATAATTAGTTAATAATTAATATTTGGAAAAACACAACAATTAGCCTGTAACGTACATACAATGACGAACAAAAAAGCATTGATTGTTTTATTTATTTCATGTACAGATATGCAAGATATGCCTTTCCTAAAAACCAGGGATTTTATCATTCGGTAGTTTGCATTTGGATTTTATCATTCGATAGTTTGCATTTGGATCGACGATATGTAGAATGACTATAACAAAGTACAGGGTAAACGTGTGATTGTTTGAGATATTAGGCGCATTCGACAGCATTTTGCTACGGTATAGTGACTTGTTATAAATTGCCAATCGCCTTTTGCGTAGCAAAGAATAACAGTGCTACTTGATTGTAGTAAAATATACAATTTCAAATTACAGATGTTTTAATTCTTTTCTGAATTTGAAGTGATCTATTATCTGTAAGCGGGCTATTTAGTTATATATAGCGCTAGAAAGTCTTCAATTACTTCAACGGGTTTTAGTTTATGAGCCAAATAAAGCGAAATAAGCGTTCTTCTTTGGTTTTTTTTTTTTGTTTTTGTACTTTTGACCAACCTTAAAACTTAATCTTAAGCTGAACACTATGCCCGAGTTTAATTGCGTAATGTCTAAGAAATACAGGACAGATGAGAACTTGTGCATCACACGGTCAAATTGTATTCAACTACTTCTACTTTTTCTCCTGCACTTCTCACACGAAAGAAAATTCTTGACGATCACACGGTTACCCTAGACAGAGACAGCCAATTGGAATAAGTATATTTTTTTCCAGATAAAATATTTTCACGCCAGGACCACTGCAAGGATCACGTCTACACTCATTCCGAAAAGCCAATGTTTCATTGTAAATATGACGATTGCGACAAAGTCTTTCGCCAGTCTATCACCCTCAAGCAGCATGAACGCATCCACACGGGGCTTAATCGAAAATCTTGTCCGATATGCAAAGAGAGCGTAGTGTACTTGGCCAAACATATGCGAACTCATGGACAAAAAGAAGGATATCTCTGTAGCAGTTGCAATAAATCTTTTACACGTCGTTCTTATCTATTGGAGCACGAAAAACTACACCAAGGCGGAGGGCTTTTCGCCTGTGACGAGTGTAACATTGAGTTTAAAACTAAAAATGGTGTTTACAAGCACAAACGAAGTAAACACAATGCAGAAAAGTACACTTGTGAGATGCCGGATTGCAAACAAGCGTTCAACCGTAAAGATAATATGGTGTCGCACATGAGACGGGTGCATAAGGTAGATGTTAAAACGGCTAGAACCGCCGATGTCCAAGTACATTAAATGTAGTGCAATATGTAGGGTATATCAATTCACCCTCTATACTATTTTATTTTAACAAAACGAAAGTTGTGACTGAGGAGTAAGCACAAAGGAAATTGTGTGATTTTTTTTATTTATTATACCTAGTCCTGCCAGAAGTTCTGTTACACAATTTCCAGCGCTTATCGTTTAAAACTTCCGCAAGTTTTTTTTTTTTTTTTTCAGATCTCATGCATTGTTCAGTAAACAATAGAAGTCAGTTTGGTTTCAGCTTCCGATTTATTAACATGAAGTGGGGCGTTAAAGAAAATCGGATCGTGGTAATAGCATTACATAAATACGGAAAGAGTTCTGGCCAGATTTTTTAATTGTTAAAACCACTCGGTATATCGTAAATGTTCGTTTATCAGTCTATTGTTCGCTTCGGTGAATCGTCCGAAGTAGACGGCAGGCCAATATGTGGACTTCCGCGCGTCGCCCGTACAAGTGCGATAGTAAAAGCAGTGCGTGAACAAATTCGCAAAAAACCCCTTCGAAAACAGAAAATGATATACAGGGAATTAGATATATTAGCCACATCGATGTCTAGGCTGCTTCGGTATGATCTGCACATGTAAGCCTGTCGACAATCGACGGGACATCTTTTAACTGCTTAGCTGAAGAAAATTAGCGGGATATGAAAACCATGAAAACATTCTGTTTACGAATGAGAAAGTGTTTACCTTGGAAAAAGTTTTTAACAAACAGAATGACAAAATTTATGCTACGTCATCAAAGGATGGGAAAACGTTGTTCCAAGGGTACGACATGGCCATCATCCCGCTTCCTTAATGCTTTGGTGGGGGTCTCTCATCTAGGTGTCACATCCGTCCACTTCCGCGAAAAAGGTGTGAAAACGGATGCAAGGGCTTATCAAGAAAGTGTGTTAGAGGGTGTTGTAAGGGGTTTAATCAATACCCTTTTTAATGGAGAGAGATAGATCTTTCAACAGGACTCTGCTCCACCGCACAAGGTCAAAACCACGCAGGAGTGGCTCAAGGGCAATATTCCTGGTTATATAGCAGTAGTCCAGATCTGAATCCACTGGATTACTATTTGTGGTCGGAATTGAAGAACATGGTCTGCAGGACTCCTCACATAAATTTGGAAAGCAATAATGGAATGGAACCGTACGTGCCGCTAAAACCCAATAGCCACAACATTTGAAAACCTTTGTTAAAAGGCAAGCATTTCGAGTGACATAATTTTTTTCTAATAACCAGTATTACAGTTTAATAAATGAAACAAATCTTAATACGAAATGTTTACATGTTCTTTTTTATTGCGTTTTATATATGCAACAGAATTTATGGCCGGACTATGTATACTTACGACTATTGTCTTTTCCTCAAATAAGAATAAGCTTATTCATTTTAAGTTAAACTCAAACAACGTTGCTTCTTTTTTGACAAAAGTTTTTGTAAAAAGATCGTGATTTTGCGGTTTCTTATTGAAAATAGAAAATAATGTGTTCAAATTATTTATTATACATATTTATGTTTGCAATTAAGGAAGATTGTGTACTTACTCTAAGATATTAGACAATCAAACTGCTTCACTGTTTGATTAATGGAATTGATATTACGAATACATGTTATGCATGTTAATAACTTACAAACTCTAGTCACGTATTTATAAGTAACTACATTTATTAAGGGTGGTTCCTAAAAATTAAGCTCATTCCAAATATATAGGTAAACAACGTCTTTATCATCATAAACCATATTATTTACTATTTTTACTGAATTTAATCTATTTACCTTGTTTGAAATTTCATTCTGAGTATTTGAGTATATCGAGTTGAAAGATTCCTTTCCAAGTTCAGAGTCTGAATCGCAAAGGTGATAAGCTGGGAATACGGCTAGGCCCTTCATAGGCTGTTGCACCAAATATATATGTATGTATGTAATATCTTATATGAACGCTGTATTATTTTTTTAATATTGACAACCATTACCATTTGTACGCAAAACTCCAATTTAAAAAAAAAGTCGACATCATATTCGATTTACATGTTCAAATCATGTCATGATGAAGCTTGGTTGCGTTGAGAAGTATGGAATCGTGCGATCGTTTTTGGAGAGGTCATTTGGTCTAAAAACATTTGTTGCAAAATTGTTATACTTTCACTGACACCGACATCTTATTAATGACAGCTCCCCACTTGCTTCCGAGATATGCTTAATTCGGAAGAACGCCACCTGGCCGATTTGCTAAGCAATTCTTCAGACGATGCTTAGATGCGCTTAATGCTCTCTCGTGAACACTTCCGTCTTGATTTATGATTCAAAACAGTTTCCTCTTCTCGGAAACGTGTAACATATTTCTTTAATAGCGTTGAAATGATATTGGAAATCTCGATGTGTTTATATATTAAGGACTTGTTCTGAACATAGCATTCGGTTTTGAAGATACTCTGTGTGATCGTCCAGAGCAGCATAATATCAAAAAGCAAAGGTCCACTCAGGCTTAATAAGAAAACTATAAATCCTTTAAATGCGCTTAAAGTTTACGGACCACTCTGTATTTACATTCCGTTAAGATTAAGAATATAAACATTTGATCAAACGTATCAATGTCTAGTCAAATAACTCAGATCATTTATCTAGTTACTGCATCAACAGAAAGCTGTTAGAAAAAAAACTCATGTTTCTATGTATCTGGAAGTGCTATTTTCTCCTCTTGTCTCTGGAAATGTTTTTTCAAAAGAAATTCAAATCTTTATGGAAAGGACTAATGGGCTCGGTTAAGTAACCTTACTGTTGAAGTGAATTAATTCACTCGTCAGCAAGTGCTCCAAAATATTTTGTGTGTTTTTCTTTTAACTTTGAAAGCTATGCGCAATACCATCTCATGCCGTGGAATACAATATTTGCAGATTCTCAGATCTATTGATTTGAAAAAATGATTTTAGCCATAAAAAGACAAATTATTTTATAACATAATTAATAGGCTTTCTAAAGAATAAACTTTATTGATTAAATTTGTGTGGAACTGTGTTTGAACATATGGTATTTTAAATAAAATTATAAAAAAATATATATTTGAATTTGTTTTTTTTTTTTTTATCTAACTTGATAGGTACAACCGCCCCTCAAGGCGGGTTTGCATCGGTAACACCGTTTAAAGTTTTCATTAGACATCACTAAAATATGTGATTATTCAATCAAATCCAGTTCACATAGGCAATCAGATTGGTAAGTAGATGCATACGTATACAAATGCTGCATGATACATACATTCACTTTGGGGAAGTGATATACGGAAAAAGCACCAAAGAGAAAAGATACTGGCAGAATTGAATAAAAAATGATTGTATTACACTTGTAGTTTATTGTGACCAGTTTTTTGTTTTAGGTTTCATATCGGTATTTATCTGCGATTGTAGACTAAGTCCTTTTGATCCAGTTTCATAAACGCTTTTCTTCCTTAATCTTGTATTTACTCCCGTACAGGTTTTTTCACTGAATACATCAGATCTATGTATGCGGCATCACCATGAGTAATGCTTTCATAGCCGTGTAAGGTAATGCATCGTATTACATTTTCCGCAAAAGTGCTTTTCATACTACATTATTAACGGATTAAATATGGATCTGGCAACACCATAACTGTCATCATCAGCAGTTTGTTTCACAGTTCATTTCCAGAATTCTCTCCATTTAGTCTGGAGATTCACTGGAAATCTGTTAACGGAAAATATTCTGGAGGTATTTATATCAAATACAGGAAGCGGCGAATGGACTCACACAATCGATTTAATTGGGAAAAGAGTAAAATAAATGCAATTACTGTGAGAATTGATTATGTAGAAATTGGTGTTGAAAATGACCGATATTTTGATAGAATATGAAGAATAAAGACATTTCATAATTTTGAATTATAACGGAAGTGAATTTGTTAGTTGGTAATAAATAAACAGTTTAAACACACTAAATTCGGTTTTGTTACGAACCACAGCAATAATATTAATTATTAATATTACACTATAAACGTGTTTTCAAATGTACTGATTCCCAGATGCTCAATCTTTTTAATAAATCAAAAAACAAAAGAAATAGCTCTAGATATTGAAACAAATTTTCTTTCAATTCCTTTCCTGTGTGACGAAAGATAGAAAAAATGTCTATATATTTGAGTTTCAAATGCTTCATATTGCAGGTATGTAAAAGTTTCTGGTTCTTTAATCATTTACAAACTGCTGTCAACCAGTAGCAGCATATCTCTTTTCAATTAACATTAGGCTCTCTGTTGACCTATGTAGTCAATGTGCCATTGGAAGACAAATCATATCTGTCTCAGTCAATTATGAACTTCCACTAACGCCACGGCTGATCAATCACAGCAATAGATGAGCTTTGAGCCTACACATCCATTGCCTGGCTACTCCATTTAGAAAACAATTTTTTGGTTTTGGTCTGCGGTAAGACTTTTACTTAAAAGATATGGTCCTCTTATTCGCAGAAGAGGAAACATTCATACGTTTAGGTTTCAGACGAGCATACATGCACACATATGTACAAGCAGATTTATATTGTAATATTCTTGCTAGAGCTCGTAATAATAAGAAAACCGTCTTTTGGTTATTTAAATTGTTTATTTGAAATGTCTGTCAAATCTGATATTACCATTATAGAGAAACTCGACAAAAGGCGTGCTCAGAGCGTTCAGATTTGTTTATGAAACACAATTAAGCACTCTGAGTCGTTTGATTAGTAATTAGAGCTTGAGCTGTCAAAATATGAATAAAATATCTATTGATAGTTATTTTTTATGTTATATTTACTTTCTGCACCAGAACAACAAATTTCGTCCGCCATTTCAATTGTTTTGCTTTTTTTTTTTCTTCGTCCTCTCCTGTCAAACACGAAAAACGACTGTGCTCAGGATTTTGCTCTGAATGCTCGGTCAATTAATCCAGAGCTCATAGAGTGCGCGAATTCCGAGCTCTGATGTGTCTGAGCTAAGAAAGAAACACAATTCTTTTTTTGACAGTTCAGGCTCATGGAAAGTCGCAGAAGTCATAATGGTTCCGAAACCGGGGAAATCTCCAAATGACAAAAAATCGTACAGACCGATATCGCTACTACCAATAATATCGAAGGTATTTGAAAAACTCCTACTGAAACGGATTCTTCCGGTCATTGAAGAGAGACGCCTAATACCTGACCACCAATTCGGGTTCAGAATCAGCATTCCACAATTGACCAGGTTTATAGAAAAACCGACGAAATTAAAAAGCCCTTGAGGAGAAAAAGATTTGTTCTAGCGTACATACCTTAAAAACAGACTTTTTAGTGTCAAGCACGGAACTGAATATTCTGATTTTAAAGAAATCGCCGCCGGAGTTCCGCAAGGAAGTGTCCTTGGGCCTATCTTATTCTTGCTGTACACTCGGGACATACTACAAACTGAAGGCACTATTGTAGCTACGTTCGCGGACGATACGGCTATTCTGGCAACGGAAAGTTCAATCGAGTCAGCAACCATAAAACTCCAACGAGCCTTGGATAAAATCTGTGAGTGGACAAAAACTTGGCGCATTGTTCTTAACGAGACCAAATCGACGCATGTTAACTTCACCTACAAGAAAATAATCAACCTTCCCGTTTTCATTAACTCGGTACAAATACCGCATGCAAACGAAGCTAAATATCTGGGAATGACACTAGACGCGAAACTTAAATGGAAACCTCACGTTAAAAAGAAACGTGACGAAGTCGAAAATCGACTTAGAGAAATGTATTGGCTAATTGGAAGATATTCCAAACTAAGCGTATATAACAAACTGCTTCTGTATAAGTAAGTGCTTAAACCCGTGTGGACGTACGGTATACAACTCTGGGGTTGTACCAAACCAAGCAATAGGAATCTCATACAATCACTCCAAAATAAAATTATAAGAATAATCGTGAACGCTCCCTGGTATATCAGAAACAATGATACCCACAGAGAATTAGGGATAGCTAAAAAAAAAAAAAAAAATTTAGAAGTCCTCTATAACTGTAATGTCAACTCTAATTAAAATATCACAAAAAACATCATTTAAGCAGTATCTAGATTTATATCACCTACGCGTCAACAGATTTTAAAAAGAGAACGATTGAAAATGTTCTCTGACTAAGAAAAAAAATAATGGGAAAAAATAAAACATGTGCGAATTACTCCAGAAAGTTGAGTAGTCTTTTTTATTTATTTCGTTGCAATCCAGTGGTCAAATCGAGGTAAGAAATTCATAATATCTTCCCTACAGTTATACATAGATGCAAGTAAAAACTAAAAGTTTCAGTTTTCATTTTATATAATATTGATGTTTAATTATAGTGCTCTGGAAAGTATAGATTTCGACATTAAAAACCAGGCAATAGAAACGAAACGAAAACGAAATTGACAGAAAAAATTAGAAGAACAAGAACAGTAAAAATGAAAAAGATGTATTTTGTTCTTGGAGATCATAAGTTCGTTTACCAAATTTAGACGTAAGTTAATTGACTAGTATAGGTTCCTCGACAAAACATACGAGCAATGTCCTAAATACGACGTTAAAATCGTATTGGGCGATTTTAACGCCAAAATAGGAAAGGAGGACGTCTTTGGTAGGACAGTTGGTAAGCATAGCCTACACGACACCACGTCTGATAACGGACTAAGGCTAATTGATTTCGCTGTGGAGCGAAATGTCACCATAGCAAGCACATGGTTTCCTCATCTCGATATTCATAAGCAGACATGGCGGTCCAATGATCATGTAACGATATACCAAATTGATCATATTGCGATCGACGCAAGGCATGCCTCCAGTATTCTGGATGTCCGGACCTTCCGAGCGGCCTATATAGACTCGGATCATTACCTTGTTGTAGCCAAGGTACGAATGCGGATATCCCAATCTGAGCAACAAAGAAGAATTACTGTGAGAAAATTTAACGTCGAAAAGCTACAATCGCAAGAGACCGCCAGACTCTTCGCTGAACGCGTATCCCGAAATCTCTCAATCACCCCTTTGCCGCCAGCATCAAGTACCGAAGACCAGTGGCAACGCTGCCAACATGCCATCAGAAACGCCGCGACTGATGTGCTGGGTCTCGCTCGCGAGTGCAAGCAACAAAACAAGAGGCATATAAAGCGGCGCTGCAAAAGAAGGCGAGAGCTGCTCGTGAGCTCTACGAGTAAAAGAGACGGGAAGAACATCGGCTTCTCCAAAAGAAGAAGAAAGAGCATGAGAAGCGGGCGTTCGAGAATATCGAGAGTTTATACTCCAGGAACAATGTACGGAAGTTTTACCAAAAGGTAAAAAGAACGTGTCAGAGAAGTAATACCCGTACAGAAACCTGTAGAGATGAAAATGGAAACCTCGTAGTAGAATCACAGTCGGTGCTGAGAATATGGAAAAACTACTTCTGCAGACTGTATAACGGCGACGAAGACCAACATCCCGCTGTCAGGCAGAATGAACCATTCAACATAGACGATGATAGCTGAAATTTCCGTCCACCTGACCAAAACGAAGTGAGGATAGCAATATCCAAGCTAAAATCCAACAAGGCTGCTGGACCTGACGGCTTACCGACCGAACTTTTCAAGGCAGCTGGTGATAAATTGATAGAGTGCATACACCAACTCATCTCTAAGATTTGGTGAGACGAGTGTATGCCTGATGATCCAGCATCGTTTGCCCGATCCACAAGAAAGGAGACCCCCTCAACTGCGCCAATTATAGAGGCATCGCATACAAGATCTTTTCTGCGATATTGTGTGAACGCCTGAAACCTTTTATCAACAGCCTGATTGGACCCTATCAGTACGGTTGCAGGCCAGGAAAGTCCACCATGCATCAAATCTTCACACTTCGGCAGATCCTGGAGAAAACCCAAGAATTCAAAATCGATAGCCACCATCTCTTTATCGATTTCTAGGCCGCCTATGACAGCATCTATAGAAAAGAGCTTTATAGAGCCATGTCTAGTTTTGACATCCCTGCCAAACTTGTCCGTCTGTGCAGGATGACGATGGAGAACGCTCGCTGCTCCATCAAGGTCGGTAATGACCTCACCGAGACCTTTGATGTCAAAAAAGGCTTTAGACAAGGTGACGCGCTGTCATGTGACTTCTTCAATATTATACTTGAACAGATTGTGCGGAACTCACAAGCCAACACCGGAGGCACAATCTATTACAAGTCTGTACAACTGCTTGCATACGCCGACGATATAGACATTATCGGAAGAACTCAGCGGGCTGTCACCGGTGCGTTTGCAAGCATTGAGGCAGAAGCGGCCAAAATGGGTTTAGCGATAAACGAGGGCAAAACTAAGTATATGCTGTCAACAAGAAGGGAAAACCAACATCGACGAATTGGACAAAACGTCACCGTGGGCAGCTATAACTTCGAGGTAGTAAGGGACTTTGTCTACCTTGGCTCTGCTATAAATTCAGCAAACAAAATCAGTGCAGAAATCAATCGAAGAATAACTCTTGCCAATCGCTGTTTTTTTGGGCTTATAAGGCAATTCAACAGTAAAGCCCTATCTCGAACAACTAAGGAGACTCTGTATAACACCTTGATCATCCCAGTCCTGCTTTACGGCGCTGAAACATGGACTTTATTAAAAGAGGATGACGATATCCTTGGTCGCTTCGAGAGAAAAATTCTTCGTAAGATTTTCGGTCCCGTTTGCGTTGACGAGTTTTGGAGGAGAAGATTCAATCACGAACTATATGAGCTGTACAGCGACATCGACCTAGTCAAAAAACTGCGAATTGGACGTCTGAGATGCCTAGGACATTTAGAGCGAATGGACACCAACGCTCCGGCCCGCAGAGTCTTCGAATCTAATCCCGAGGGACGTCGCAGTAGAGGGAATCATCGCCGTAGGTGGCGCGCACAAGTTCAAGGGGACCTCGACCAACTTGGAGTGCGCAACTGGAGGCAATTAGCTAAAGACTGAGCTAAATGGAGAGGCTTGTTGGTTGAGGCCCAGGTTCACTCCGAACTGTAGCGCCACCTAAGTAAGTAAGTAAGACTAGTATAGGTTTGCAAACCTATTATATTTGATTTATTTGTGTGCCTGTTTGCTTAACATCTTTCCATTTTCCTCGAGATATGTGCATGATATTGAGGAAAACCGCATTGTAACCGTTTTTCATACTAGACGTTAGATATACCAATTTTGGCTTCTGTGATCCTGTAAGTATTTTAATAAGTTTATTGTTATGGATTTGTTTTAATTTGATTATTTATTAGTTGTTAGTAATTTGTATGCAAAAATATGCAAATAACGGCAGAAGGAGTCGCCAGGCCACTGGCTTTGGTTGAGGATGGCCGAAGTATGCGGTATGCCGCCATTATGATTAGAAAACGAGAGATGAAGAGCCATTAAAAGGTACAGAGAAACCAACTCCGTCAAGCCTCTTGTCTCCTTAGATTAACTTCTGCAAGAGATTTTTTTTTTTTTTCCTCCTAGGGTTGGTGAAAAATCTTCCATAGACACTATGAGAATAGCAAGCGCGCGCTCATAGTAGTGTCAGATTCTTACTGACTAAAAAAACACCACCCTTCGATATAAATTTGTTAGATATCGCAACTAAGTATAAACTTATCAAGCAATTTATCTATCACGAAATAAAAACGTTTGGCAGGTTTCTTTCCACTGAAAGATCCTGCATGTTCTAGACGCGGTTTATCATTATGTCGCCAAGTCGAAGGGTTTCGTCCTTTGTAGTCGGCGCAATAAATTGCTCTCATCCAATATTTGTAGGACTGTATTGTTGACATGTCCGATTAGTCGGTTTCTATGCTTTCTCGCGAAGCTTCTAGTTTCAGCTTCGATTGTCGGAATTCCGAGATCCCTGTGGATATCGTCGTTTCTAATATACCACGGTGCTTGGACAATTTCTCTTAGCACTTAATTTTGAAAAGTTTGTAAAATATTGGTATTTGTTTTCTGGGTACAACCCCAAAGTTGTATACCGTAGGTCCACACCGGCTTTAGCACTTGCTTGTATAAAAGCAGTTTGTTCTCAGTACTGAGCTGGGAATGTTTTCCGAGTAACCAGTACATTTCTCTATATTTGATTTCGAGTTCTTTTCGTTTCATTTTCACGTGCGAATTCCATTTCAGCCTTGCGTCGAGTGTCATTCCCAGGTATTTGGCCTCGTTTGCAAAAGGTATTCGGGCCGAGTTTAGAAAAATTGGCAAGTTATTAGTTTTCTTGTAAGTGAAATTCACGTGAACAGATTTAGATTCGTTGAGGGCGATCCGCCAGTCCCTCGTCCATTCATTTACATTATTCAGCGCGTTTTGCAGTTTTGTAGTCGTTTCTTCGATTGTTTTACCTACTGCTAGGATAGCGGTGTCATCGTCAAACGTAGCAAGGATAGTGCTATCTTCGTTCGGTATATCACGAGTATATAGCAATTAGAGAAGCGGCCCAAGAACGATTCCTTGCGGTACGCCGGCCGAAATTTCTTTGAGCTTGGAGTATTCGACTCCATGTCTAACACGAACGATTCTATTCCAGAGATATGATTCTAGAATATCGAATAAGCATACAGGGAGAACTTGTCGTAGTTTGAATTTCAAGCCATCATGCCACACCTTATCAAAGGCCTGCGAGACGTCAAGAAATACGCTTGAGCAAATCTTTTTTTCTTCAAGTGCTTTCTCGATTACGTCAGTAATTCTATGCACCTGGTCAATCGTCGAATGCTTACTTCTGAACCCAAACTGGTGGTCAGGGATAAGATTATTTTCGTCTATAACCGGTTGGAGACGCCTTAGTAATATCCTCTCGAAAATTTTGGATATGACTGGAAGAAGCGAAATTGGTCTATACGATTTTACCTCATTTGGCGGTTTTCCTGGTTTTAAGACCATTATTACTTCCGCAACTTTCCATTGGCTCGGAACGTGTTTTAATCTGAGCGCAGCATTTACAATATAGAGAAGCTTAATCAAAGCCTTTCCAGGTAAAACTTTGAGAATTTCTCCGGTGATTAAATCATAACCAGGAGCTTTCTTAGGTTTTAGAATCTCAATCTCATTTTTGAGTTCCCTTTGCGTTGCACTTGTGAGTGTTAAACTGCCAGATGGTAAATCCGGCCTATTGATGTTATCGTAAACCACTTGACTATCGTACGGTTTAAAGGTTTCTTCCACGTGGGCCGCAAAGACGTCCGCTTTTTCTTTATCTTCCCTTGCCCATTCATTTTGATTTAATTTAATTTGCGGCGCAGGGACTTTGGGTCTTTTGGTGCGTTTTAAAGCTTTCCAAAGTGAATAATTGGAATCTTTTTTCGCTGTTAAACTTTCAAGGTAAGAGCCTGTTGCACGATTCTTAAAATCCTTAATAGTTTTCTTCAACGAATTGCACAGACGATTCAAGTGTGCTTTATGCTGTGGAGCACGACTCTGTTGCCATTTTTTACGCGCTTTTCGTTTTTCCTTGACCAATTCCTTTATTTCCGGAGGATATCGTAAGCCGTATTTGTCCGGCGTTTTCCTTGGAATGGGAGTATTATTCCAAGAGGCGAGCTGTACGATCTCGACGAAGCGATCAACTTCAACCTCAAGTTCATAGGGTGTCGTAAGTGGAACGCTCAGTTCAACATTATCTTCAATTTCGTTCCTAAAACCTTCCCAGTTAGTTGTTCTACCAGTTAATCTCGCTGGCTCTAGGTTATAGACTAGTTTTTCGCTCAATGTCAAAATAATTGGGGAATGATCAGACGACAGATCAAAACTCTCTTTGACTTTTATGTGGTTGGTAGATATTCCTTTCACAACAAAAAAGTCTATCAGATCAGGTATTTTTGAAGTATCAGTTGGCCAATAAGTCGGTTTACCCGTTGAATGGAAATCGCAATTGTACTCCATACCTGCCCCATAGAGCATTCTACCATTTTTCGAACTGTATCTTGAGCCCCAGAACGTGTGTTTCGCATTAAAATCGCCGCCAATAATGAAATTAGGTTTAAGCGATTCAAACATGTTAGTAAAATCAGATTTTTCAAGCGCGGAACGCGGTGGACAGTAGATAGACGAAATTTTAAGAGTACGCTGACTATTTTTAACTCGAATCGTGCAAAGTTGCAAAGTTTCAAGTTCTATCTTTAGGTTTTCGGATTGTTCGATGCAGTCTTTAAAAAGCAAGGATGATCCGCCTCTCGCTTTTCCCGAAGGGTGACAAGCGTGGTAATCATTATAGCCTTTTATTTTTAAATGCGATTCCTTTTTGATGTGGGTTTCAGAAATCAAGCAAATATCAATATCTTTTTGGCGCATGAATATTTGCAATTCGTCAAGTTTTTGCAAAAGTCCGTTTGCATTCCAAGTACATATTTTAAAGATTCGTTTGTCATCCATATTCTAGTTGAAGTGCGCGTTTTCTGTGAATTATTTTCAAGTTTAACCAGCCTATCGAGAATAATTTTATTTATTTTGCCTTGTTCTTCAAATTTCGCGAGAATAACTGAGAAAACATGAGAAAAGGGGTCGGTCGAAATTTCAAGGTTTTTTGGTTTTTCGGAAGCCACGGCCTGAGCATAGGACTGCATTGCTGCTGTCCGAGGGTCATTACCCGGCGGCTTTTCTAATCTTAGCTTTTCAGTACCGTTTCTTTTAAGAGCAGAGGTCGAGGGCTTTTCTGTTGTCAATGTTTCCCTCACCTTTTTGTGCTCTGCACCCGGTAGTTTTAGTTTGCCTACTTTCTCCGGCGCGATCTTACGCTTTGGTTTAGTTTGCAATTTTGATTTTATATTTAGTGGCTTAAGGAACGCATCTCTCCGTTTTTGCAACTCCTTAGCTACTTCACAGCCTCTATAATTTGCCGGGTGCTTTCCCTTACAATTAACACATGTTGCAGAGGTTTGTTTGTTTACTCCACAAACTTGGGAGAGGTGATTTCCGGCGCATTTCACACATCGTGGTTCTTTTCGACAATACGTTTGCGTATGATTGAATCCTTGGCATCGTTTGCACTGAGGTATCAATCTTGTATTCTTGCGCATGGGTTCGATTTTGATTACGACATTCAGAATTGTTCTTATTTCGTAAATCTTATCCAAACTCTCAGCTTTATCAAAAGTTAAAAAAGTATAAAAAGAGGACGCCCGCGCTTTACCGTCGTTTCCTCGCCTTCCAATTTTTGTTTTTCCCGTTTAATTAAATTTACTGCATCGACGATTTTAAAGTTTTTGTTCTTCAAATCGTGAACAACATCTTCCTTTAAGCATGAGTCATGAAGTCCTCTAGCTACGACTCATATCGGTCTTTCAGTTTTATTTACGTAAGTATACCACTGAATTTTTTCAGTATTCAGTTTATTAGATACTAAGCGGTAACTGTCTGAGTCCTTTACGTTTACTTTCCATTTGTTGTTGTTGAGCGATGTTACTTCAAAATCGGATAGCAACAGAGGTTTAAGAATAGAATGCAGTTTATTATAGTCTGCAATTCCGATTACGTTTATTGGCGGCGGTGATCGTAACTTAGTTCGTGGATTTTCTTCGACACATGTGTTTATTTTGTCACGCTGTTCGTTATCTTTTCGCTCATTTTGTGTGTTTTCTTGCCTCATTACCATTTCGGGTGAAGAACCAGCTTTTCGTTTCTTAACTGGTCATTTTTTTTTGGATCCAGTTAGTTTCCCGAGCTAGTTCTTCTTCATCCGTTTGATAATCAGTGTTATCGGGGACGTTTGAACTCGCAGCAGACTCATTACGAGGTTTCTTTATATCCTTAAATGCTTTATTTTCTGCTTTAAGTACATTTAATTCTTGTCTTAGTTCTTCGCAGAGAAGTTCCATTTTACTTAGCCTGGTCCGAACTTCCATATTTTCGTCCGTAAGGCTTTGAATTTTCGTTGAAGTCCGTTGTTCATGCGCCGACACTATCGATGTCGCCGGACTTCTAGCTCCGCACGTTTTTATCGTAGATCTTGATGGTGGAGATCTAACTACCCTGGTACCTGCAAGAGATGAGCGATAGTTGGTGCTTGAAGGCCTTCGGAATCGTCACCAAACAGCGGTTGGTGTCTCACTAACTTCGAACCGTTAGAGGGACAGCTGCGATAATCGAATTGAATTTACTCGCCTTTACCAGGATTGGACAGAGGCCAACTGGGGTAGAGTCTTTTTCACTGATGAGTCCAGGTTTAGTCTGCATCATCAGGCCGTAGCAGAGTGTGGAGACGATCAGGTGAGAGATACTTTTCGAAAGCAATTGCCCAGCGGGAAAATTCATCTGGGGTTTCCGTCATGGTGTGGGCAGAAATTTCCATGCGCCGAATTGGGAAAAACTTCTAGTTGATGCAGGACAATGCTAAACCACACCACAGGTACGTTACCGAGTACTTACGAGAAGTGGAAATCGACGTGATGACTTGGCCTGCGATAAGCCCGGACATGAATCCCATTGAACACGTCGTTTAGGACCTGCTGGTGAAAAAGATTAGGATGCAACCTGCTCTTCCAGAGACTCAGATCTGCACTGATCGAGGAATGGGGCAATTTGGACGACACCATTGTAGCAAATAAGGTATGCCCCGGTGAATTACTGCTTTGATAGATACTCGGGGAGGCAATACCGCCTACAAAAGGAACGAGGAATCGTAAAAAAAAAAATAATATTGTAATAAAAATTTAAAATGTTGTACTATTCAGTATTTCCCCATCTTCGTTTATTTATGTTTTATTTTTAAGTCCTTTCTTTTTTTTGACATGAATTATTTACTTTTATATCAGTAAACAAAAAAAGTTTTTTTTTTTAACCTACTTGAAGTTATTGCAAAATTTCAAGGTACGCCACTTTTTTCTTGTAACTTATTGTATATAGTACACATGTCAATTGGGTGAATGTGAAGTAATTATACAAAGCGACTAACGTTCAAATGTCATTTCCAAAAGTTTCAAACAATCATGGTTCTTGCGTAAGTGGGACAACATGTTCTATAAGAAAACGGAAGAAATAAATGTTTAAATGAAGCTTTTGAATAACGCCATAAGAAATTGTCATTTTATTTTAAGTGGGGGACAGACTGCTGGTATTGATACCATGGTATAGGTAATATCACAACCCCTGACAGACAGCATTTCGTAGTGCAGGCAGATCCAGCTCCTTGCACATTTTTTGCAACACACCAATATTGCGTCTTGCTCCTCGTACCTCGCCGATATAATTTTTCCACACTTCTATAACTTTAATTGTTTCGTATTTAGATAAAACAGTCCTCTTTGAATCCATTGCACAGATTGAATGCTATTTTTACCGTGATTATTTCCTTTGAATTGTCAAATAATCTATGACTATTCGCCGAACAGAGAGAAAATGGCACTGCAATCCGTAAGAATGTGGTATACCACCAAAAAATGGCGAATCTCAATACTAGGTTTGTTTCGTCGTATACTAACTTTTAACGTAATATTGTAGTGACAGACATGTGGTATAAAACATAGTATTGCTATACCATGGTATCAATACCAGCAGTCTGTCCCCCACTTTAGCCGGAGTAATTTATGTAAACCGATGGTAAATACATGCAATTGTTTTCTTTATTTAACCCGATAATAGAGTAAAGCGGCCTACAGACATACAACTTGGTCGTTAACCAAGTTATGAACACGAATATCAATACACTTTATTTTACTCCAACCGTTCGACCAACACAGAATTTAAGTTGTAAGTGAGAAATACACGATACAACTGTTGTACCAATGGTTTGGCAGCTTCGATGTTGTATACTATAATTGTATCGTGTGTATCCACAAAACCGACCGTTGTACCGATATAGTATGGTCGCATGGTCTTGACTGTACAACCGCTGTCACATGCACAGATTGTATGGAAATTGTATGGTGTGTACGAGTATTTGTAAAATGCCTGAATAAAATGTGTGGTTGTACGAAAATCGTACGAAGATTGTATAATATACAACAGTTGGACCGATGTCGGTACAACACAAATTCGTACGACGGATGTATCGTGTATTTCCCACTATAAAGTTATCTACAGACGACCAACATCGACACCAACGTGACTTGTTTACAACTTGGTTAACAAACGAGTTGATCGTATATAGCCCGCTTAACGATATTTCGCTACAAAACTATCAACCGATATATATCGAAATTGTTTCCACTGATATCCCATCTCCACAGGAAGATATGCCACATTCACCGCGCAATGTTGATCTATGATGTTGACTTTGACTTTCCCAAAAAATCCATAGGGTACATTTCATCTCCTCTCTACACTTCCTATCGTGATTGAGCCTATTCTACGTGACAGTACCTAGGTACGTGACAATTGGTCAAATACTCTATTTTGAATGGGTCATCTTGATTTTGCCCTCATTACTGACGTTTCTTTATAAACCGCTCATTCACAAGTGAAGTTTGCAGAAATCTTTTCTTTGTAGTTCCAGTCTGGCGTGTGACCTTTTCGGCATTCGCGAATTTCTTGCGATTAAGATATAAAGTTAAATTTCGTCAAGCATACAGTTAGTGTTTTTAAACAATTAATTAAATTGCAAAATCGAGATTCTCTGACCGATTTTCTATTTCCGTAGAAATGAGCTCGAAGTCGTACTTTGAAACCCCGGAAGAGGAAGGTGGCAAATTCGCCAAGAAAGCCAAAGAATCGCCATTCATGCTGATAGGTAAGTGCAGAATAAATAAGACTTCTAGACAAATAATTCAGTTGCGCATGCAGTGAGCTAAATTCAATATCAAGAGCGGGGTAGGAGCCAAACCACAAGATGGCCTGACCTTCACCTTCGTGTCGTTTCACTTGTTCTTGACGACTTTTCACACTTGGCATTCAATTATCTAACGATGAAGTAATTTATTAGGTTTAAGAAGCAAAGTGGTTCCTCGACGTCCCAGCTCATCTGTGACGTAATAACGTGTTTTATTTGCCAATCACTAGATCTCTTGTGAAATATTCGCGGAATAGCTTGGTGTATTGGGCGTCGCGATCGCGTGTGTTAGCTAATCACTCATGGATATGATTCACGCATGCATCAAGACCCGATGCCAGCTAGGGATGCACCAAATACAGCTCACTAATTAGAGTATTTTCGTTCGTAAAGATAATAGACTACCAGATGTTTTGAGCAAAGCAAAGCAAAGCTAAAATATTGGCCTTCATTGACTATTTTAAGAAATCGCAAATTTACAGCTTGTTCAATGGAAAGTTTTCGCTTCCCCGTCAGCTGCTTAGTCTGCCTGGTACTACGTCACTGAATGTTAAGTGCGTAACCATTTTTTCTTTACAATCACTAAAATTAGGTGTGCAAATGCTTACGATAATTAAAACGTCATCGTCGTTCTATGAAATTGCCTAAATCCAAAGTTCTTATTTTTAAATACATATTTGTATTTAAACATTACAGTATAGGTAAAATTTAGCAAACTTACGTACCTATCTAGTGTTTGAGAATAAATACAGCGATAGATTTTTCGTAGAATATTCGAGTACTTACATATCTATTTTTTGTAAAATATCGACTAAAAATGTTTCATATGGCGATGACGAGAGTTTACCTACTTATGCATTTTACGGAATCTATTCAACATTCAATTATACATCATATGCAACATTATCGCGCCCATCGGTAATCTAGTCTAATCTGTGCTTAACTCAAAATGTTTTTTTTTTTTTTTTGGTCAATTTCATGTGCTTAACACATGTATGTGTTAGGCATCTGCTAAAAATGATTGCGTAAGTGTGGAGGTCTTCGTGATAGAGTGTCTTTAATTTACTAATTTTTTTTTTAGCATTTTTATTTCCTACGTTTGAATTCAAGCAGAAGCTTATAGATTGTCTGATTTTATTACTTTATCAAACGAGTTTCCTTTAATTAATTGTGTAAACATCCGCACAAATGCAGTTAGAAATGAAATGGAATTACATTTCCTGCAAAAATAGGATTTTCAAGAAAACTTAAGTTGACTTCAATACCTCTACAACCCAAACAAACTACGACTTTATTAATACGGGTCAAATGGGTGAAATGTGTAGTCTCATACATTGCTGTCGTTTGAAAGTACATAGAACAATAAAATGGTTAGGCAATGGAATTAAATATTTTACTAAAACAATACAAAAAGGATTTAGAGTCAAAAAGTAGTGAAGTTCTTTCTTCTTTGTCTGAGCAAGCGACACCCGTCCCCCTTTGAATGTACATATTGTCTATGTGCAGACAGCAGTGTTCTCATCTCCAATCTTATAGATCAATCTTCACAGAGTTGTAAAACTCTGGAGTGGAATCCTCTAAGGTGATAGTTGATAGTCACACTTTTGACAGTCAAAATTGATGATCACACTTTGTTAGCTCTCCGTAAAACGATCGCAAAGTCACACAAAAACGATCGCAAAAGGGTGATATTTACGCTGTTGGTCACCTTAGAGAGAGCAAAAGGGATGATTGTGATCGTCAATGATCAACTATCACCTTAGAGGATTCCACCCCTGTTGTTGTCTTTTATTAGAAGGAGAAGAAATTCAATATACCTATGTAGCCATGTGGAAAATCTGGAATTGCCGCGTTCAAAGAAGAGATCATTTGAACCCTGTTAAAAAGGCGATATCAATGAACGCGCGAGGCAGGAGAGGCAGGCCTGTAAACGCCTGGATAACACAAATGCGACGACATCGGCATTTCATTAGCCTCAGTAACCGAGTGATCCAAAATCGAGAGGACTGCCGATATTTTCTGAGGTGAAATAGGCGAACCCCACAGGCGGGTCAGTAGAAATGCGGTGAAGTGGGAGGGTTGTGCTCCCTTGTTTTCGAATCATAACCTCGCCGAAATAGAAAGAAGAAGAAGTCATGTGGAAACTCATAAGTATCTACTCATAATGATGTTGAATCTGCAATTCTGTTTTTATATGTATACAATTTTATTCAACCTGATTGTCGTTATCGTTGGCGTTTGTCGCTTTTTGACTATTGTCGTTTTATTCATAGCTACGACCTGCTGACCGTTAAACCTTACTTACGTTATTTGTTTGTCGTGTAGAATACTATTACAACTCTTTCACACTGAAAAAGTTATGAAAATGGATTCGTTCTACATCTGAAGAATAAAAGGACACTCGTCGAAAAGCGACAAACGCCAACCACAATCAGGGTGATTAACTCATGTTAAACATATAAAAGCAACATATCCTTTTCATTGTTTCTTAAGGAACACATTCACATGTTACATCAATTTGAATATATGCCTCAATATTTAATAATATTATCTTTCGCAACTCCACTAAATTAATTCTTTATATTGAACTTTGATCCATTAGATGATGATCCCGTTATCGATGTCTTAACCCTTGAACTTACATGTGTGTATGAAGTAGATTGCGAAGAGATTTCCCAGCTATTACTTTAGCTTTTAAATATATAAAGAGCTTTACTATACGAAAAACAATTATGCCTCAATCGCGTCTACTTAATGTCCACCAATTGTCCGTTTTTAGAAGACTTAAATGAAGAAGAGCCACCGACCTAATTTCCCAGAACTAATACCAAACTTTGTACTCGTATTAACATCTAGAATTGTATATCTAAGTCTTTATTATTGTCATTGATACCAAATGTGCAAGTTATTCACATTATCCAAGTACTCGTAGATCAGAGAGCAAACACTTGCATTCAAAATTATTTCATACTAGATATAGGTACTCGTACATATGTACATACGTGCATAGTATTTGTTAAAATTGTGAAAAAAAATAGCTAGTCAACAAGTTGCCTACTTGTTTACTTTATTCATTTTTTGCATTAAAACGATTTCTGACGATATATCAGAACTTTAACTTTCACGGAGGGCCTGTATCGGGAGCTGGAGAAAATATTTTCCCCGATTGTTGATGCAAACCAGGCTATCCAGGAGCTGCGAAGACACAATATGAACAAGAGTGTCACTATCTTCAAAATAGCCGCCCAAAGAAGGAAGAATGCTCAGGAGATTCGTTCGCCAAAGTTCATTAGCAATGCTCATGGCCAGCTTCTTGTGGATGACGACAAAATTCTGCAGAGGTGGCGGCAGTATTGTGAAGAGCTTTTGAATGAACAGTTTCCCCGGCTATACTTTCCAAGAGCCACCCCTAACTGTGAAGAAATACCCGACATTACAGTCGAAGAAGTTAGTGAGGCGGTCAAATACTCCAAAAAACGAAAAGCGGTTGGGCCGGACGAGATACCCTCTGAGTTCTGGAAAAAGATAGGAGACATCGGGTTCAGATGGCTCAGAATTCTCATCTCCAAATTCGTGAGAGGTGATCCAATGCCGAATGAATGGAGGGAAAGTTACCTTCTCCCTGTATACAAAGGGAAGGGTGATACGCGAAACTGTGATAACTACCGTTCGATCAAGCTGATGTCACACACCATGAAGATCGTTGAGCGGGTATTAGGTGGCCGACTGCGAAAAATAATACGGCTATCTGATGATCAGTGCGGGTTTGTCTCGGGTAAATCAACCACAGATGCAATCCAAAGTATAAGGATCATAATGGAAAAATATCGTGATTCCTTAAGGGATTTGCATATTGTATTGGTTGACTTTGAAAAGGCATTCGACAGACAACCACGAGATCTGATATGGGTGGCGCTAAGACATCGAGGGGTTCCAGAAACCTATGTACAGATGATTATGGACATGTACGAAGGAGCAAAGACAAAAGTAAGATGCCCCGCTGGAGTAACTGAAGAGTTCCCAATCAAAGTCGGGGTGCACCAGGGAAGCGTTTTAAGTCCTTTGCTCTTTATTACAGTCCTTGATTATCTGCTTGAAGGTAAAGTGATGGACCCCAAGGTACATCAGTTATTCTTTGCTGACGATGGAGCCATCATAAGTGAGGGTCCCTCATCCCTGCAACGAGCACTTGATGTGTGGGTGGACGTTTTGGAGGGAAATGGGTACCGCATTAGTTCAAAAAAGACAGAGTACTTGTGCTGCCCGTTCTCTGATCCACTCAGGCCTATTCCAGACATTTATTTGAATGGAACAGTGCTTCCCAAGTGCGAAAAGTTCAAAAATCTGTGATCTATGAACAATAGCAAAGCAACTTGTGATGACGACATCAATCATCGTGTAAGCGTAGGGTGGATGAAGTGGCGAGAAAATTCCGGTATCTTCTGTGATAGAAAAATGCCCCCTAAGTTGAAAGGAAGGCTCTACACCGCAGTTGTACGTCCAGCGCTCACATACGGTTCACAATGTTGGACGATGTACAAAAAGTATGAGAGTAAATTAACGGCAGCTGAGATGAAGATGCTTCGCATGACAGCAGGAGTGACGAAGCTTGATCGAATAAGAAGTTCGAAGATCCGTGGAAGCTTTCACATCAAGGAAACCATCGTACAAAAAATAGAGCGTGACCGGCTCAGTTGGTATTGCCACGTTCAAAGAAGAGATCATTTGAACCCTGTTAAAAAGGCAATATCAATGCACGTTCCAAAGACATCGCGATGTAGGAAAGGCAGGCCTATAAACGCCTGGATCAGACAAATGCGACGGCATCGGCATTTCATTGGCCTCAGTAACCGAGTGATCCAAAATCGGCAGACCTGCCGATATTTTCTGAGGTCAAATAGGCGAACCCCACAGGCGGATCAGTAGAAATGCGGTGAAGTGGGAGGGTTGTGATCCCTTGTTTTCGGATCATAGCCTCGCTGATAAAAGGAAGAAGAAGATATCAGAACTTTAACTGACTAGACACCCATCTTATTCCTCTTATTCCACATTAATATACTGAAATCATATACAGTGATCAAAAAAGTATTCGACATAAGGGTACCTTTCCAAAACTTCAATAAAAGTGTATAAAAAAATATTATTTTCCAATCATTAGATCTCTTGTGAAATATTCGCGGAATAGCTTGGTGTATTGGGTGTCGCGTTCGCGTGTGTAGCTAATCACTCACGGATATGATTCACGCATGCATCAAGACCCGATGCCAGCTAGGGATGCACCACGAAATACAGCTCACTAATTAGAGTATTTTCGTTCGTAAAGTTAATAGACTACCAGATGTTTTGAGCAAAGCGAAGCTAAAACATTGGCCTTCATTGACTATTTTAAGAAACCGCAAATTTTCACAGCTTGTTCAATGGAAAGTTTTCGCTTTCCCGTCGGCTGCCTGGTACTACGTCACTTAATGTTAAGTTCGTAACTATATTTTCATTACAATCACTAAAATTAAGTGTGCAGATGCTTAAGAATATTAAAACGTCATCGTCACTCTATGAAATTGCCTAAATCCAAAGTTCTTATTTTTAAATACATACTTGTATTTAAACATTACTGGATAGGTAAAATTGTATGGAAATTTCAGCATTTAGCAAACTTATGTATCTAGTATCCGACATCTCTTCTGGAGCCGTCTAGGGATTCCTCCTGATGAGTTGGAGTCAATGGCGGAAGATCAAGAAGGATGGAGAGTCCACCTGAGCATCCTACCCCCGCGACCCTCATGAAGGATTAGCGGGCCATTGAAAATGTATGTATGCATCTAGTGTTTGGGAATAGATGCAGCGATCGATTTTTCGCAGAATATACGAGTACTTACATATCTTTTTTTTGTAAAATATGGACTAAAAATTGTTCATAGGGTGACGACGAGAGTTTGCTTATGCATTTTACGGAATCTATTCAACATTCAATTATACATCATATGCAACATTATCGCGCCCATCACTAATCTAGCCCAATCTGTGCTTAACTCAAAATGTTTTTTTTTTTTCGTCAGCCAATTTTATGTGCTTAAAACGCCCGGAGTTCAAGAAGCCATCAGAGAGAAGAAGAGAACCTTTAAGGTGTGGATTCGCTTGGGGAACTCCGATTCTCGAAATCGGTACACTGAGGCGCGAAGAACTTGCAAATTAGCTGTGAAAACAGCGAAAGAACAGTCTTGGAAGGAGTTTGGCGAGAAATTGGAACGTGACCACAGATCTGCAAATAAGATGTTCTGGCAGACCGTCCGCCGACTCAGAGGAAAAAAGTTGAATATCGTTGAAGGAGTCAAATCCAAAGACGGTAGACTTCTTTCCAATGAGGAGGACATCTTACGCAGATGGAGCGAGCACTTTTCAGAATTGCTCAATCCCGAACAGGGCACCGAAGATGACAGACCTATGGTCGAGAGTTGGGCGGAAAGTAGTCCTACGGTAGAGGAAGTAACTTTGGCGATCAAATCGCTAAAAGTTGGCAAATCTGCTGGTGTGGACGAAATTCGGCCAGAAATGCTCAAGGCTTTAGGTAAAGAGGGAGTGCAATGGCTCTCGCGTGTCATTAAAGTGGCCTGGGAATGCGGTGAAACACCTGCTGATTGGCAAATGGGGGTGATAGTTCCTCTTTTTAAAAAAGGGGACAAAAGAGATTGCGCCAACTACAGGGGTATATCTCTTTTAAGTCTCCCTGGAAAAGTCTTCGCTAAGGTGCTAGAAAAGCGTTCCAGAGCTGTGGTTGAGGACAGTTTGGGGGATGAGCAGTGCGGTTTTCGTCCCGGTAGAAGCACAACCGACCAGTTGTTCACTCTCAGAATGGTTCTTGAGAAAGCCTGGGAATATGCCAAACCTGTCTACACTTGTTTTGTGGATTTGGAAAAAGCATATGATAGGGTTCCTCGAGGCAAACTCTGGAGTGTTCTGCAGGAGTATGGGATTGATGGTTCCCTGTTAAGGGCGATTCAGTCTTTATATACAAACTGTAAAAGCTGTGTTCGGATAAACGGTATTAAATCAATACCTTTCACTGTGGGCGTTGGACTCCGCCAGGGGTGCGTTTTGTCAACTCTCCTCTTCATTGTATATATGGATTGGATGTTGCAGCGCAGCCGTGGCGGAGAATGTTTCAAAGTGGGAGACCTAAGGATTAGTCATCTGCTCTTTGCGGATGTTTTGGTCATCCTTGGGTCCTCTCAAACCGAACTTCAGCGCGCACTCGAAAGGTTTGTAGCCGTTTGTGATGATGCTGGAATGAAGATCAACGTGAACAAATCGGAAGTAATGGTCGTTTCCAAAAAACCCATTCAGTGCACTCTGCATGTTAGTGGAGTCCCACTGAAGCAGGTGGAGAAGTTTAAGTACCTCGGGGTTTTATTCACGAGTGATGGGAGGAGCAATGCCGAGTTATCCTGTAGAATTGGTCAGGCTGGATCAATTTTGAGAGAGCTTGGCCAATCTGTTATAAGGAAGGCCGAACTTAGTATTCAAGCTAAGCTATCGGTTTTTAACTTGGTGTATGTTCCAACTCTCACCTATGGTCATGAAATTTGGGTAGTGACCGAAAGAATAAGATCGCGGATACAAGCTGCCGAAATGAGGTTCCTTCGCGGTGTTGTTGGAATAACTCGTAGGGATCGAGTGCGCAACACCAGAGTACGCGAGGCGCTCAACGTTGAGCAGCTACTTCTCCGAACGGAACGATCTATGCTTCGATGGTTTGGTCACGTAGTGCGTATGTCCCCAGACCGGCTTCCAAGACGCGCCATGGTTGCCGTACCATCAGGTAGACGACTTCGCGGAAGGCCCAGAAATAGATGGTTGGATCAAGTCCGACATCTCTCTTGGAGCCGCTTAGGGATTCTCCCTGATGAATTGGAGTCAATGGCGGAGGATCGAGAAGGATGGAGAGTCCACCTGAGCATCCTACCCCCGCGACCCTCATGAAGGATTAGCGGGCCATTGAAAATGAATGAATGAATGAATGAACACATGTGTTAGGCGTCTGCTAAAAATGATTGCATAAGTGTGGAGGTCTTCGTGATAGAGTGTCTTTAATTTATGAATTTTTTTTAACATTTTTATGTCCTAACTTTAATTCAAGCAGAAGCTTATAGATTTATAGATTTTCTGATTTTATTGCTTTATCATGCGAGTTTCCTTTAATTAATTGTGTAAACATCCGCACAAATGGAGTTAGAAACGAAATAGATTTACATTTCCTGCAAAAATAGGATTTTCAAGAAAACTTAAGTTGACTTCAATACCTCTACAACCCAAACAAATCACGACTTTGCTAATACGGATCAAATGGGTGAAAGGTGTAGTCTCATGCATTGCTGTCGTTTGAAAGTACGTAGTACAATGAAATGGTTAGGTAGTGGAATTAAGTATTTTATTAAAACAATACAAAAAGGACTTAGAGTCAGAAAGTAGTGAAGTTCTTTCTTCTTTGTCTGAGCAAATGACACCCGTTCCCGCTTGAATGTACATATTGTCTATGTGCAGACAGCAGTGTTCTCATCTCCAATCTTGTAGAGCAATCTTCACTGAATTGTAAAACTCTGTTGTTGTCTCTTATTAGAAGGAGAAGAAATTCAATATACCTATGTAGTCATGTGGAAACTCTGGAATTGCCGCGTTCAAAGACGAGATCATTTGAAAAAGGCAATATCAATACTCATACTAATGTTAAATATGCAATTCTGTTTTTATATGTATACAATTTTATTCACCCTGATTGTCGTTCGCGTTTGTCGCTTTTTGAAGATTGTCGTTTTATTCATAGCTACGACATGCTGGCCGTTAAACATTACTAAGCAATTTGTTTGTCTTGTAGAATACTATTACAACACTTTCACAGTGAAAAAGTTGTGAAAATGGGTTCGTGCTACATCTATACAATAAAATGACACTCGTCGAAAACCGACAAACGCCAACCACAATCAGGGTGATTAACTCATCTTGAACATCTAAAAACAGCATATCCATTTCATTGTTTCTTAAGGAACACATTAACATGTTCCAGCAATTTTAATATAGGCCTCAATATTTAATAATATTATCTTTCGCAACTCCACTAAATTAATTCTTTCAACATTCTTTATACTGAACTTTGATTCATCAGATGATGATGCCGTTATCGATGTTTTAACCGTTGAACTTACATGTGTATATGAAGTATATTACGAAGAGATTTCCCAGCTATTACTTAAGCTTTTAAATAGTTAAAGCGCTTTACTATACGAAAAACAATTATGCCTCAATCGCGTCTAATTAATGTCCACCAATTGTCCGTTTTTAGAAGACTTAAATGAAGAAGAGCCACCGACCTAATTTCCCAGAACTAATGCCAAACTATGTACTCGTATTAACATCTAGAATTGTATATCTAGGTCTTAAGTATTGTCATTGATACCAAATGTGCAAGTTATTCACATAATCCAAGTACTCGTAGATCAGAGAGCAAGCACATGCATACAAAATTATTTCATACTAGATATACATACGTACATAGTATTTGTTAAAATTGTGAAATTATAGATATACATACGTACATAGTATTTGTTAAAATTGTGAAATTTAAATAATTGTTCTAATCACATTAGGAACATAACCAATACGCACCACAAGTTTGCAATTAGTATTATAGTTAGTTAGCAAGTTGCCTACTTATTAACTTTCTAAAAGAAAATTTACTCGCTAAGGCAAACAAAAAATAGGACTTGGACAACCTTTTTTAATTCTATCAAGATAATGATCCAAAGCACATGACTTTAAAAACAAGACTTTGGCTTCTGTACAACTGCCCCAAAGTGAATTAAACGGCTGCCCAATCACCCGATCTGAACCTCATAGAGCACCTATGGGGTCATTTGGAAAAAAAAATTGCAAGCACACACCTTTACCAACAGAAATGAAATGAAAACTGATTTACTGTTGTCATACGAATACGCGAAAACATTGTGGTCAAATCGATGCCAGACCATCTACCAGAGGTCATACGACACAAAAGATAAGCTACTAAATATTAGTGCTTCAAGAAATATATATTTTGTCTTAATTTTCTTAAATGTTGAAAACTTTTTTGGTTGTGAATTTCTTGAAATGCGAAAAGTTGAAAAAATTACGAATTAAATTAAAAAAAAAATAGGACTAGTATGTAATTTTGCTTTAAGCAAATTGAATTTGTTATTATTTTATACACTTTTTATTGGATTTTTGGAGAAGTACCCTTATGTCGAATACTTTTTTTAATCACTGTATTACAACTTTTTCAGTTTGTTGAGGTGGACTGTTGATGTAATTTATTTTGCATTAGTGCATTCTAAAGGTACTTCCCTTAATTACATGTGTACATTACATAATAAAAAATGACCTTTTATGTACTCTACGATATGCCGCCATAAATGTACGTACAAATATACTCGTACATATATTTTACGTTGTGTAAAAAAGAGAATAGAGCATTAATCCACAAAATCGATCGCCGAGGCACACCAAAGGGCATCAATTATTGTGTACTTGAATACATCTATTAACCTGTTGGGTTCTTCCAAATAGATAGCTTTTAAATCAACCCAGTGCCTATCGCGGATAGGGTATTTATTTAGATAGATAGGTAGATAGAAAGTGGTTCTCAATTAGAAGCATTTAGAATCACGTAGGTCCATTGTGATACCACTACGAACCAGCGATTTCGATCTACAGCAGGAGTTTAGCTCTATTGCGATATAAGCGTAAGAAGCCTAGCAGTATCGCAATAGTTAGGATGCATTCACCTATGATTAGCTGTATTCACTACTTCGGCATGAGTCAGGCAAATGACATTGGTGAGTTGACATCGTTTGAATGTCAGTTGTTTATATCGTATGAGCCTTGTCTAGCTAATTCATCAGCTGCACAGTTGCCCTAAGAATCGAAATGGCCAGGTACCCAGCAAAAACGGTAAACTGTTTGGCTAACTCGTTAAGAGATGAGCGGCAATCAGCATTGCCATAGATTTTAGTAAGTGAGCCGCGAGAGATCTGATTGTTGCTTGACTATGTGGATTGCAATTTCTCTACGCGACATCGGATTCATTAAGAGCCAAATATCTGCCTAACGAATAGCACTTATTACGGCCTGGAAGGCACTGCAATTACTCGGTAGGTGGAAGAATAGTTCTAAGTCTAGGTCCGCCGATAAGACACCAGAATCAAATCCCTGGTTTGTTTTTTGTTTCTTAGAATCTAAAAATGTCTTTAAGGAGTAAGTGAAGTATGGTTTACAGCGCTGCAGTGTTACCTGCTATATTAAGATTTGCTACCCGTTATTTTTTTTTATTTATTTATTGAGTTTACTCGACAATCAGGGTTATCGTGAATAAATTTCCCACGGAATTTTTCCTCCGATTAAGCATTAGGTTTCTTTAAAAAAGAGAAAATGATTCCCCGGAAAAGAAATAAATATCATGAATGACAATTCAAGAAAATATTCAACGCAATCGCGATATATGGTATATTTATTCGCCGATGATTTTTTTTTTGAAGATATCTAATTTTTGTTCGGGGGGAACATTCCGAGGGAAAATTTATTCGCGATAACTCTGAATGTCTCTCTGTCTATGGTTTGAAACGCTTGTTGAACATTCTTAGGCCTCTATTCCTATGGATAATGGTATAATGTCTGAGTTCTCCTAAGAGAATATTCCGCGTTGAAAACAAAGGATAAAAAAGCGCATGTATTTTAGCGGAAAATTTGTGTGCAACATCAAAATTTAAGTTAAAAAATGAATTGAAAATAAAAATCGAAACAAATTTATCGACTTTCATCCACATCAACTGACATTGTCTCGGCTTGACCTTCTCTTGGTTTGAAATTGTACTTCTGATGGCTTACAATTTTTCGTAGCAGCTCCGGTTGAGCTTTGATAAAATTATAAAAGCCAAAAAAAATATTATATTTGGCGCAACAGCTCTTTAAAGTGCCAGGGCCTAGCTTCTCGCAACCACTCATGTTGTGTGCGTTATATTTTTCACACAAATGGAAGGGACCTACAGTTTAATGCCGACTCCGAACGGCGATTTGAGAACCTTTTTCGTGACAACAATACTCTCGGATGTTTGTCAGACGTTCGCGAGAAGTGGGACCGTGAAAAAACTTTTTGGTGTTTTCTGGGATTCGAACTTGGAACCTCATGCGTAGTGATCCGACACACTAACCACTTACGCCACGGCGCCCACAATTATAAAAGCCGATGCTCGTAAATTCCAAATTGATTTTCACAATTAAAATAGCTTTCAGCGTCGATATCTGAAGAGCATATCTCTTCTTTTTCCAAACTTTCTTCGCTTGATATTACCGACATTATCTCAAAACCCGAAACAAAGAACTTCTTGTGACGCATACAACGGAACAACGTAAAAAAAATCACAAAAAGAAAAAAAAAACAAAAAAAGTTGGTATCGGAAAAGCAGGAATATTGATTCTAAGCCACTGCTGAGTTGTTGTGGCTTTATGTGCTGATCTGCTTCTGGGTATAAAAACCCACTTTGCTCCATTAAAAGGTGTATTCCTTTAACGACACCTTCTTATATTATACATCTTTTTAGTACACCTTTGTCCCAGTTTCGACTACTTATTCACAAAAATTGAGCGCAGTAACTCCTTGATGTGACACCCCCATCAAACCATTACCGAAGCAGGATGATGGCTGTTCTGGGCCCGTAGGAACTGTATTTTTTGCTTCTTTAGATGCCCTCACATAAGTTCTACCCTTTTCTTTAGTAAAAAATTCCTCGACGGTGAAAATCCTTTCGTGCGTAAAAGGGATATTTTCGTGGCTGCTGTCCGCGTACAGAGTAAAAATCGCTTCCATTAAATTTAAACTAGACGTAAATAGATGTCCAGATGGCCGGCTTTCATGTTAAGATCATCCCGATTGAGCCTTGACATGGATCCGGTCGATATATATCCAACTCACGCGACATAATTTTCTGTTTTCGATAGGGATTTCTTCGAATGCGCTCATATACAGCTTATACACACGAACCACGCGAATAGCGTTGTAACTTCAAATTTTGGTTTGTTTTCATTTTAATGAAAAAATTTCTACATTGAATTCTCTATATTTTGCTAAAAGTGGTACGTTTAAAAGCGTTTTTTTTTTTACATCTTGCTAGTTATTCACATTACCTATTCATATGTTACACCACCGTGATCATAACATTTACGTCGATTATCGTTGGCATTTTCCGCTTTTCGACGATTGTCATTTTATTCATAACTACGACATGCTGGCCGTTAAACGTTACTAAGCAATTGTTTTGTCCTGTAGAATACTATTACAACTCTTTCACTCTGAAAAAGTTATGAAAAAGCATTCGTGGTACATCTGAAGAGTAAAACGGCAATCGTCGAAAAGAAAAACGCCAACGGTAATAGGGTGATCATGTTTTTACTGTTTACCTCATTTATGCACTCGTTCGATTTATGAATGAAATGAATGTTCCAATTAATATTAACTTCGCACATGAAAACTTTTTGAGTCCAACTCTATCCCGAGTACCTGTGAATAAAACCCCCAACGCTTCGGGTGGATTAAAACCCACCTGTGCCATACCAACAACAAAGGTGACGAAATTTTAAGGACAAAGGTCCACGCTCACGCTTAAAATCCGAAAATGTATCTTTTAAATAATTTACTTAATGTCATTACTTAGACAGTTGTAAATCAAACAAGGAAAATAAAAATAAAATAAAAAAACTATCCCAATCCTATTCGTTCAATTTTCCCACTGATCAAATTGAATAATGCGGTCAAACAAGTACTCGAAAAATACTTTCTTTCTTTTTCCAATGGCCGGGGGTTGAAGTTTAATTCATTTTTCCTCCTGCTCCCCAGCTAATTTGTACGTTCGATGCCATGTGGTATATACTCGTACATAAATGTAATAATTCGTGTTGAAATCTTCTTTTGTTTTGTCGGCACTGGCGGACACTTTCATTCATATGTAATTTCTTATTCTTTCCACTTTACGATCACATTTGTTTAGCGCGTTGAGCTTATCGAAAATGCCGCACACAGGTTTTTATTTGTTTCGCTATACTTTATCGATAGTTATTCGATCTCACTATATGTTATAGGACTCCCCATATAAAAATTTCCGGGTACATTCTATACATATATGCCGTGCACTATTTTGTTATATGGTCTTTGGTATAATCTTTCCTTAATGCAGGGAGGAGCTACTGCTTTACGACGTACTGCGCACTTTGGCGGGGCATGATGTGTACAGTTTCTTGCTCAAATAAATCCTGCATTCAAACATTAACCCGGGTGGTCACTGCACACCCTTCATAGCCGAATCTACCTCTCCCGTCTATGTCTCTAATTACAGACCATAACTGTTCGAAGCAAGGCAATCAGTGATACTTATTACAAGTTTTCTTCCAACTTCAGTTTAGATTAAATGGTATTTGAGAAAAAAACTCTGCTAGTGTATAAGAAATGAAATTTTTAACTTTCCAGTTTTTCTTCTAACTATCAAATTGATTCGATATTTGTATAACTCATTTCTCCTTTCAGGTATGGCTGGTTTTGTAGCCGCAGGCGCCTGGGGTGCATACAAATTCAGGAATCGCGGTAACATGAGCACCAGCGTGTTTCTAATGCAACTTCGTGTCGCAGCGCAAGGTGCTGTTGTTGGTACCTTGACTCTGGGTCTTGCATACGCAATGGCAAAGGAATATTTATTCGAAAAGAAACCTAAAGAAGAGTAATGACAGCTTTTTTTTGCAATGCCTTAGTTATTCTATGCTAAACTATTTATTAAAACCTGTTGAACAGACAACGTTTTTATTTAATCATTTTTATGTAATATTTTTTATTTACGTTATGTTTTGTGTTTTTTATGTTTATTTTCAGTTTGACCATTCAAAAATCAATTGGCCACTAGTTGGAATTTTTTATGTATTAAACATTTCCATCTAAAAGAAACTCAGATGCATACATATATACGTTCAACATAATAATAGTTTAAAAAAAGTGAAGTATTTTTTGTTTGTCAAAAATCTTTAGAGGCATAAACAAATATTTATTTTTGTTTAGCAACCTAGAAAAAGATTAATAAATGTTACTGTTGTGTCGCCTGTGATATTGACTAAACAAAACAGTAAATAAAAAAAAAAATTGTAAATACAATTAAAAAAAAGTCGAAACAACACAAATATGTATATTTATCATTCTATTTATTTAATAAAACGATAAAACTATGGAAAATTTATTTTGGATTTCTTTTTGTTACCATATCTATTTTTTGGACATTTTCAAAACAAGTCTCAAAGCTATTAAGCAATCACACATAAAACTACCTGCTGCTCTATAATGAGTAAATCTAGTTATGTTAAAGTTATTTTTTAGATAAATTCATATTACTTGTGTACACATCTATAGCTAATGTTAAAAAATATTTGGAAAAAACTAAGTTTAAATAAAAAATTAAAACCACCAGTTTTGGTTTTCTTTTCCCCTGCTATGGTCAGCACACTTAAGACAGCAGTATACGTGGGTACGTTGAGCTTTCAAACATATGTCTAAATATCCGCTGTTATTTAACTTCTACATTCAAGAAACGGTGGCAATTGAAATCTGAAAGGTATAACTGTAACGGTTAATTCCACAATGCTTTTCATTCGCCAGATCACTGACGATTTTTATTCATTTGATTAAAGTGAATGAGAGATGCTCGATTCGCGGTTTTTAATAATAAAAAAATAACGGTTCGCCGAAATGTTCGTTCGACTCGTGAATAACAGGGGCCTCACTCTGTATTGCTACTCTAAAGTCAAAGCATTCGAATTCGCAGAATTGTCACTGTAATTCGAATCGCAAATCCAAATTTATGACAATCGAACAAACTTTTGTTGCCAACTTCAATGTCAATTTCTTATCGCAAATTTGGCACTCTGTATTGCTAAACGAAATGTCAAAGTAACTCGAATTCGCATCATTTTGTTCTATTGCTATTTGGTTTGCGGATGTTGAGGTAAGCAATTGTGTTTCTTTTGAAATGTAATTATTTTATGACATAAAATGTTATTTTTAACTTAAAATACAATGTAAGTGATATACATAAAATAGTTTTGTGAAATTGCTTGATTAAAACGTGTTTTAGAACATGAGGGCAGTCCACCAAAAATCAAATGTAAATGCTCCACCTTAACTTCTCTTGAAGGTAGCAGTGGATAGAATGAGTAAAGTGGGAAATACACGATACAACTGTTCTACGAACGGTTTCACAGCTTTGGTGTTGTATACGATAATTGTGTCGTGTGTATTCACACAACCGACCGTTGTCCCGATATCGTATGGTCGCATGGTCTTGACTGTACAACCGCTGTAACATACACAAACTGTATGGAAATTATATGGTGTGTATGTGTAAAATGGCTGAATAAAATGTCTGGTTGTACGTAAGTCGTATGCAAATTGTATGTGTGTGCTGCATGCAACAGTATGCCGATGCCGGTACAACGGTTGTATCGTGTATTTCCCACCTAATACTCTCAGTTACGGGTTGAACCAACCACTGCTATATTTTTTTATCACTTAGCTCCATTGTATTCGACCTACATATTTCTAATTCGCCTGCGTTCTATTCTTTCTCCGTGTGTGTCATCTTGATGAAACCACAATTCGACAGCATCCAATTCCATTTCTTGACATATATTTAACTTTCTTTCTCAAATATAAATAAAACACAAAATTCTTTGGAACGAAATTTGCTTCAGCGTTCAGCGTTCGATATTCGAAGCTAGATTCGCACATTTCATAGCCCCAGTTGGCAATACTTCCATTCGATTCTGTTTTCTTACAGAGCGCCAGCTAAGATTAGAATCGCAAAGCACTTTCGCAAAAATTTCACTTTCGAGTAGCAATACAGAGTGAGGCCCCAGGGCTCTTCTTATCTGCGATTTATATAACATTAATGCTTCAATTATAGAAGAGAACTTCGGTTGTAGTTTGGTTATGAATAAAAACTTGATATTACCTGCCTCATGAAACATTCAGTTGTCTAGAATTTCACAAATCAAGACGGCTCCAAACATTTGATTGACTATCAAGTCAAAGACTGGAAGGTAATTCAAAAGCTACTGAGCACTAAGAAGACGGAGAATGATACGAAGAGACCCGGCCGCTCCCTGGTTATCTCTTCGTCCATTGCACCATCTCTTTCAAGTCATTGCACCGTTTTTCAAGCCGGGAGGGTACGCGAACAGAGCTTTTGTTTCATCTCGTACATAAGATATCTGACTAATATGTATGTATGTAGGAATCAGCTGCACTTATTTACTGTTTTTGAATTTAAAAAGTATCTTCTGATAAAGGGTCCCGGAAATGCATTAAACAAAATGGCAACTAAATACACATATTGGCCATAGTTTCCACTTACACACGTTTTAAATGTAAAATTCTAAAGCGAAATCTGAGCGACCCGTGCTCTCAAAAAACAGACATAAAAAAATATACAAAAGGAAATAAATATTTGGCGCAACAGCTCTTTAAGTGCCAGGGCCTAGCTTCTCGCGACCACTCATGTTGTGTGCGACATATTTTTCACACGAATGGAAGGGACCTACAGTTTAGTGTCGTATCCGAACGGCGATTTGAGAAGCTTTTTCGTGACAACAATACTCTCGAATGTTTGTCAGACGCTCGCTAGAGGTGAGACCGTGAAAAAACTTTTTGGTGTTTTCTGGGATTCGAACTTGGAACCTTATGCGCAGTGATCCGACACAGTAACCACTTACTCCACGGCACCCAAAAAAATATACAAGGGGTTAGTTTTGCCAACGAATACTTCTAACGTGAAAACTGCAAGAATCGCGTATGGTCGGATAAAACCAAGATCATAGGTTTGGTTCTGATGTGAAAATCTATAAGACAAAAAAAACAGCGATTTGTGCTGCTTCTCATCTTCTTCCTATTACGGCGGGGTTATGATTCGAATGAGTGAGGCCCCAGGATGACTATTACAACTCTTTGGCATTGACATGAAAATCTATTCGTGGTACATCTGATTACAGGATGAATTCCAACGCAGTACTTCAGCATTACTGCTTAGTCATACGTTCCAAAACGTAAACGGAACAGAATACCCCGATTTACATCGTTTCCATTTACGTCATTTCAACTTACGTCGTCAAAAAAGTAAGGGAAGTGCCTCTATGTACATTTCCAAATGTACATCAGAAAGTGCATTGTGTACTCGTGAATTTGAATGAAATTTTTTTTTTAATTGTAACATTCAATTTTATTTCTTGTCAATAACTTTGAATTAATTCTTAATTATAAAAAATAAAAGAAAAATGTAAATACACTCTACATTGTCTTAAGGTCCATTCACAGCTCGGCGAATTGCGATTGCCCAAACTGCGAACAAACCGTTTTTAGCACATTTATAAGCACGCCCTTGGCAATTTTATTATTCCAAAGGAACCGAACTTAATTTATCTATTGATTAATATATAAAAAGTTGAATTGTAAATGGTTTCTGCGAAGAAATTAACAATTCGCCGATTTTTTCGCGAATAAGCGAATGATTTCTGCGAACTGTCAACTTTTATTCACATTCCACACATGTAGGACGCAATCCACATTCCCGCGACCAAAACATTCGCGAGAGTTTAACCTCACAATTCGTTTGCTTTGTTCTTGGTGGGTAAGATCGTGGTTGAATTTATCGAAAGAATGTAGGATATTACCTTCTGAATGAAAGCTACGCTATGTTTTTATGCATTTTTCACGTTTAGGCAATTAGTTATAAAATGAATGACAACACAAATTCGCGGATTGCCGCGACCACAAAAAAAGCAGCTGTGAAAGAAATGTCAAAATTTGCGAATATTCGCTTATTCGCATTCGCAGGTCGCTGAGCTGTGAATCGACCTTTACTGTTTCAATTTACGTCTGGACTTCTGGAACGAATTAACGACGTAACTTAGGTATTCCTGTGCTATGATGCAATGCATATTTTTCCAAAACGCATTGTGAATGCATCAACTGCGCAAACAAAAGCAAACAGAGCGTCATGAATGATTATTACCCCGTTTATATGCAGAGTCCAAACTGGTTCCAAATGCATATAAACGCTTTTCGAGTCCAAATGGGTTCGACTGGACTCGACTCAGCTTACAGAGCTGGGTCGAGTCCGAAAAATGCATGTATACCTGGGTCGAGTGGTTAAACTGTGACATGTTGTCTCTGTGTGTGTGAGATCTCTTTCTTGTTTTTTTTTTTTCTTTTTTTGTTCGGGGTGGGAAATCGCTTTGTTTTGATTAAGTTCATGGTTAGCTGCGGGTAAGGTTGTCTGTTCAGTTATTTAAGATTTATTAAATACAAAAAATAGAACTAAACAGAACACCAACACAATCAAAACCAGTGTGTCTGCTATACTCATCTGTCAGATCGACCACATTTGGACTATTGGACCATTCGACTCGGTGTGTAGAAATACTCAGATCGATATCTGGACTAGAACCTGACTCGACTACTCGACTCTGCATATAAACGGGGTATATGATGCAAATGACATTGGCATTTCAGTTTGAATATACAGTGTGCAAAGCCCATATTCGTACACCCCCCTTATAATCAGAAAAACATTTATTGTTACATAATGAAAGAGAAATTTCTAATAAAAACAAATAGATTTCAATGAAAACACATTAATATAAGAAAATAAAATGAAACACACAAACTTTGTTTTGGTTATTTAATAAAATTGATTGCTTTTTTTATTTAACATAAACAAAATCCGTATTCGTACACCTTATGTATTCGACAAAATAAACGAAAAAACCGATTTTTAATATTTTGTTGGGTTTCCTCTTCGCTTTAGAACAGAGTTCTATCTTGGATGGATAGGGATGGATTCCACTAATTTTTTGGTAAAATTTTGTGGAATTTTTTCCCATTCCGTCCTCAAAGCCGTTTTCAAGTCGTTGATGTTTCTTATATCGTGATACTTTAATTTTTTTTTTTAAATTGACCATGCATTTTCTATAGGATTTATGTCAGGGCTTTGAGGAGGAGTTTTTAAATAGTTTGGGCAGTTATATAATATCCATAGCCGTGTATTCAACGCTGTATGCTTCGGATCGTTGTCTCGTTGAAAGAAGAAGTCCCGTTCGCAACCTAATTTTTTCGCACTTTCAAGCAAATTTGTTTTGAGGATATTAATATATTGCTTGGAATCCATGATGCCGTCGATAAAATTCAGTTTCTCGACACCTGCTGCACCAAAACACCCCCACACCATAAGTGGACCACCACCATACTTGAACGTTGGCAGTAGGTTACGTCTCCTTAAGCTTGTATTCATCTCACGCCAGATCCTTACACGTCCATCGGATATTTTTATATTAAATTTACATTCTTCTGAAAAAATTACCTTTTCCCAGAACTGCATATTCATTTTTAAATATTTTTTGCCAAAAGTGATACGTTTTTGCCTGTTAACTGGGCTCACATAGGGTTTTCTCACTGCGACTCTGCTCCTTAAACCAAGTTTTCGAAGATAATTTCGAACAGTTTGTGCAGTAACTTGGATCCCAAGATATTTGTGCAGACGTGCAGCAAGCTAAACACCACTGACAAATGGATTTTTGCGGATTTGGCGAAGCAAGAAAAACTGATGTCTTCTGTTCAACAAGGATCTGTTTCGATTTCGAATTTTTTTTTCAACGCGGCCACTCTTTTTATATGTATTTACCACATATTGTATTGTAGACGGACTTCTTTTCACAAGTTTGGCAATTTGTCGTAGAGATTTACCGTCTGTATGCAAATTTATTATTAATTTTCTTATATCATTTGAAAGTTCACTTGACTTTCGACCCATTATTAATATTTCGCGCAACACCAGCAAATTCTACAAGATTCTTAACGCAAATGGTGGTTACTCACACTCAATGTTCGATTCAGTGGAAAAAGTTCCAACATAATGGTGAAATTCCTTGTTTCGTGGGTAGAAATGCAGGAGTGGAATCCTCTAAGATGATAGTTGATTGTTGACGATCACAATCATCCCTTTTGCTCTCTCTAAGGTGACCATCAGCGTAAATATCACCCTTTTGCGATCGTTTTTGTGTGACTTTGCGATCGTTTTACGGAGAGCTAACAAAGTGTGATCATCAATTTTGACTGTCAAAAGTGTGACTATCAACTATCACCTTAGAGGATTCCACTCCAGTATTGTCATCTGTACGAATACGGATTTTGTTCATCCCAAAATGAAAAAGGGCACATTTTTGTAAACATGATTTTTTTATTTTTATATTTTATTATAAATTTACGAATTATGAATAAAAATATTCATATCTCATTCATTATTTTGCTTTCTTTTTGTTTTAGTAAACAATTTTTCTTCTAAACAGGGGGTGTACGAATATGAATTTTGCATACTGTACCTACCGCCAAATAAAATGGATTCATCGCCGTAAGTTGTTCAAAACTATGGTTGTTACTAACCTTTTAACAATTATTGATGCTTAAAACATTTGATGATAATACGATGGTATATACAATTTTGTATGTGTCAAAGTCGTTCCGAAACGTCAAAAATTGCAAAGCAGCGCAAAAGTATCATAACTTCGCATCACAAAAGCAGTCTGGAGTGGAATCCTCTAAGGTGATAGTTGATAGTCACACTTTTGACAGTCAAAATTGATGATCACACTTTGTTAGCTCTCCGTAAAACGATCGCAGTCACACAAAAACGATCGCAAAAGGGTGATGATCACGCTGATGGTCACATTAGAGAGAGCAAAAGGGATGATTGTGATCGTCAACGATCAACTATCACTTTAGAGGATTCCACTCCTGATTGTCGTTGGCGTTTGTCGCTTTTCGACGATAGTCGTTTTATTCATAGCTACGACCTGCTATTACAAATCTTTTACATTGAAAGTTATGAAAATTGATTCGTGCTACATCTGAAGAATAAAACGACAATCGTCGAAAAGCGACAAACGCCAGGGTGTATACTTTTTTTTTTTTACTTACTTCTGTGATTGTCTCTCGCACCTTTTTTAGAGTTCTGTGACTAAGAGGATGTGGGACATGTTTACCTATTTCTGATAAATGTCGTTTTTTGAGGCGTTAAATGTGTCGCCCGACCGACGTAAGACATTTCAGAGTAAGAGCAGTGCACAATTAAGGTAACTCCTCCTAGTTACATCCCTTCTCTGAAACAGAAACCCAATGTACGCAATAAAAAAACCGCCTCTACTTTTTATGTTGCTTGTTATATTTTATTGGCCATATGTGCATACATATTTCATGCGAAGTGGTTCCCCATGAGGACACCAAGACCCAATGATAAATCTTTGTAGAAATGTATCAAAGAGCCCATATGAATTATAAACTTCACTAGACAGTTGGAGCAGCTGTAGTTGCAGCTTGCTCTTCCTTGATACGATCCTTCTTGAGTGGTCCCATGAATGCCAGCTTGTCGGCAGCAGACTGGAAGCGACCATGACCCATTTTCGAGGATGTATCGATGAACTTCAGTTTAATTTTTTCCAAAGCGGACCGACTGGTGTGAACCAACAGAGATTTACGCAGAGTAATGACACGCTTCTTTGAGCCGATACAGCATCCCTTAAGCATGACAAAGTCATTGTTCACTTCACCATAATGGGGGAAGCCACCCATTGGTGTAATGCTCTTGTCGGTCAAATCGTACTCAGTTGACGCGTTGTTCTTGATGACCTGCAACAAATTCAAAATGGAAATTAGAAACTTTAAACATCTATCCAACCATCTAATTGAAAGCAATTTAGTCAGTCCTATCATTTAGATATCATGTTGGTATCAAAGAATTCTATTTTTTGGCTCTAGAATGGTTTCTCATCAAAATACGAGAAAAAGTAACAGAAAATAGTTATAAAACCTACCTTGCCGTCCTTAGTGTGGATACCAGCTCCGATGCGGTAGATCTTCTTGTTGATCTCAGTACGGTGATGGTAGCCCTTTTGACCGGCACGTGCGACCGTAAAGGACACACGACTTGGATGCCAGGCTCCAATGCAAGCCACCTTACGCAGACCCTTGTGCGTCTTGCGGGGCAATTTCTTTGTGTGCCAACGGCTGGTCACACCCTTGAAACCCTTACCCTTGGTAACACCAACGCAATCAATAACTTCGTCCTGTCCGAAGACTTTGGACACTGGGACAGCTTGTTCCAAGTGTTCCTTCACCCATTTAACTTTGTCCTCAATGGTGCCACCATTCAATTGGATTTCCATGATGTGCGCTTTCTTTTGACGTTGCTTGATCAAGCGGATCTGCGAGAAACAGATAAAATTCAACAAATGAGTACATCCGACAGTATTGATTGATTGGAATGTCCTTGATATGGTTTAACTGTGCGATTATAGCCAGAAAGGCTACGCACAGTTAGTGGAATATATCAAGAATCGCCACCCGAAGGGCGATTTCTTCTACGACGTTGCGGAAGAACTGTGCATCAAACATCACAGCGTGTCCGCCTTTTAGGTCACCACGCCACAAGCGTTCACCCCAACTCCAATGGAGAAGAGACTACTGACGAGTTTTACAGTGCCAAGGACGTCGCATAAGGTTTCTACTAGTGTTTATTTGATAACTCACCTGCGAGTGAGCGATGACGCGGATAACCTTGCAGTAGCGGATCATCTTCCTGAAGTCATTCTCAATGCTTTTCTTGCCAACATCATCGGTCCACTTCTTGCTGGCCTTGGAGAAAGCCTTCTTCTTGCTCTTGTACCTATTCGTTTCCAACACACACGAAGAAAGTACATAATTTGAGTCCCAATTTCTTTCGATATTTTAGTAGATGTAACGAACGAGGCCCCATGGACTTCCAATCTCAGAGACAAAGCTACAATTCGACAAAAGAGAAAAGGGAGCAAACCTCATCGCCGCACAGAGTGCAACGAGCGGAGATTTTACTCCCATGTCGTGCTCGCTGAATGCAAGAAATAGTTACATCACCCCAAACGATGAGAACTACACGCTCACACGACTAAATGTCCTAGAAGCCCTCTCAAATTGATCGAAGAGCTTTAGGTGTTCTCATTAGTTAAATACAAAATGAAACTGAGAGAAAGGTGTGCACAACTTGCTTTTGAGTTCTTAATCAGAAGGAAGGCAGCAGTGATGGTATAGAGAGTATCGTCATAGGACTCAGATACCATCTTTCATCATTCTGAACACAAGCAAGAGGAACCACACATCGAAATGTAAAAAAAAATTAATAAAAATGCTCACCAGTTCTTGTAGAAGCGACGACGACATTCCTCAGACAAGTGCTGGGCCCAAACATTGACCAAAGCACGCAGACCAAATGGAGTCTCGATGTAGCCGACGGCTCCAACAACCATCATTGGTGGAGTCTCCAATACGGTAACAGCTTCTACGACCTCCTTTTTGTTGATCTCTGAAATAGAAATATAACGTGTTACTACTTTGCTTTTAAACTCAACGAGTTAATTGCGTTCTGGTTGTAGTCAGTCCGCCCTAGTTGATTATAATCACGGTTAAATCATTTGTTTCTAACCATAAATTTTTAACTTTTTATCATCAGAAAAGAATTACAAATTGATTTACATGGATGTACGAAACTTACTTGATCCTGGACGGTCCGCCTCACGAACAATGTGAGTCATACCAGCCTTGTAGCCTACGAAGCATGTAAGATGCACTGGTTTTGAGGGATCATCCTTGGGGAAGGCCTTAACCTTACCGCGATGTCTAGTTGAGCGCTTCTTTGGGTAGAAAGCCATGGAACCATGGCGAGGCGCCGAAAACTTACGATGAGACTGTAGAATATAAACGAAAAAATTTATGAATTTCAGATGTCCACCATCTTGCGAAAATGTTAACCACGTGTCTAATGACAAAATAATTTCAACAAAAAAAAAAAAGCTACCACTTCAATACAGGCTAATTGATTTGTCAGTAACAAATACTTAATTTTTATCTTACTAGTTGTTTTTAAGCACTTTAATAATAAATATATTTTGCTCACCATTTCAAAATTCTACAACGCGTCTTATTCGTTCAGACGACGAGGAAAGAAAGAATGAATTTAGATACATTTTTCATGAAGACAGCTCATTCGCTTGTCAAATTTAGAAGTTCCGAAATATGGCCGCGCGACTTTTCCGGTGACCATTTTTCGGAACTGTGCACGCCATGAAGGAGGATGCACAAGGAAGTTACATAGTTTAACACATAGAGGTCACCAGATGTTACTTCAAATAATTTTACTGCATTAATACAATGAAGTCGCTGCGGGTGTAGTAGCTGCGGTAGTACGAGCTATTAAAAGTAGAAATACATACACACAAACCCCGTTACGGGGTTTATATGACTCTTCTTCCCCTGTGCAGGAAGTTATGTAAAACTATTAGATTAGATTAGATTCAATTTTATTTATTCATTCCAACTTAAAATTAAATAATTCAGTTATTGCTTCGGCAGAACATATATTAAACTTGGAGCGATACAGAGAAGATTAGCATGGCCCCTGCGCAAGGATGACATGCAAAATCATGAAGCGTTCCACATCTTTTTCTTCTATACCGACGGTTCAAAGACTCATGAAAACACATCGTTTGCCGTTACATAAAAAAACGGCCTAATAGTGAAAATAGGGGTCCTACCTAGTACCGCATCTGTCTTTACGGCCGAAGCATTTGGAGTTCTTCAAGCGATTACAACAGCATCAAAACTTCGTGGAAAAACCATAATCTGCTCCGATAGTACATCTGTGTTGAAAGCTATTGCCAACCCAAACAACATTAGCCGTGTTTTGTTTTCCCCGTGAACTGGTTCAGTTCATATTTTTACACAGGATGCAAAAACAACAATTGAACCAGCAGTTGAGCTCGTTCAATTTTCGTGAACCAGAATTTCTATTCCATACCTCACCACTAGATGGCTTTTCACAAAAAAAAATTATATGTAAAGCTTGACAGCTCTGCTGAATGGCAGAAGTAAATCATAGTTATTTGTTGTATCCTCACTTTCTGACATAAGTATCTAAAAACAATTAATTATTAAATAAATACAAACGTATTAAGCACTTTTGTTTACTATTTCAATATTTGTAGGATTGGGGGTTCTAAGAATTTCATATATATTTGAGTCTTTTAAGCGATTTTTTGATATTGTACAGTTTTTTAATAAGTGTTCTAGAGTTAGTGTTGCATAAAGCACGGGGTTGATTGGTGAGGAGATGTTCGTGGGTAACTGCAGTATGTCCAAGCCTAAGGCGGTCAAAGTTTGTTATTTTGGGTTTCAGAAGATTGGGGTATCGAGGATGGTATTTATCGTGATTAATTTTCTTGTAATGGTGATGCTATTGGCTCCAATCGTTTAACTCTCTCTTTCTTAGGGAATTATTTATGGTGTTAGTCAAGTCCTTTTTTGTGAAGATGTTAAAATAGTAAACAGGTGCATCCTTTGTTGAGCTAGCAGCTCGATCTGCTTCTTCATTGCCGCGTATACCAGAATGACCCGGAACCCACATTAGCTTGATTTTGTTTGGGAACTTGAAAAGCTGGATTCTTATTTCGCTAACTAATTCGACATTAGCCGCGTTTTGTTTTCCCCGTGAACTGAACTAGTTCATCTCAAAATAAAAAAAACGATCCTGGTCCACAAAGAAATTGTATTTTCACAAGTTGGTAGCAGCAGCTACACACTGACGTTTAATATAAATTAAAAATGGCGGAAAAATAGCAGTCGAAGTGAGAAAAGTTCTTAATATTTTTATATTTGTTTAATAACTAAGTGTTTTTAGATACTTATGTCAGTATCCTCAAAATGAGGATACAACAAATAACTATGATTTACTTCTGCCATTCAGCAGAGCTGCCAAGCTTTACATATAATTTTTTTTTTTTGTGAAAAGCCATCTAGTGGTGAGATATGGGATAGAAAGTCTGGTTGACGAAAATTGAACCAGCTCAAGTGCTGGTCCAAAAGAAATTTCTTTTGCTAAAATTCGTAGCATGGGGAAATTTCTTACTCTCTCGAGAGGGCTCTCTTCTGTGAAAAACTACGAAAATTCTACGTACTCAAACAGGTTTTCGTAAAAATTCGTAACTTCTCGTAAAAATTGGCTATTTAGGGATGTACGCGAACGGACCTGTTGATGTGTTTAACGTCAGAAGACGAGTATCTGGAAGAGCTGATAGAACAGCAGATGATGAACCACCCTCCTCCTCATCGAACGTATCGAATGCATAAGCAGGCTTGCGTCGACGATTGCGATGAAGTGGATTTTTGCGAGTACTTTCGGCTGAAAAAGAGGCATTTTGGCGGCTACATTCGTTAATTGGACAGAAATTGGATGGCAATAGACGCCGCATTGCATTCATACACACAAACAAATAAATGAATACATACAAATCACATCAATTTCAAATTTAATTTTCTCACTTTGAAATTAATTTCGAGTGACATGCACGAAGAGTACAATCAACAAACCCAAAGAAAATGGTAACACATGTCAAATGTAATTTTCCGTGAAATATGACAATGCGTAGGTTTAAAACGGTTTAAAAACGAGTTTAAACTATTTTAAATTCAGGTTAAATGCATTTTTAATCCACCGGGGTTAATGCGTGTTTCTGAGTGAATATTTTGAACATAGGTTTGAATTTTCGGGCTCAAAAAATGCGGATTAAATGGTCAAGTTTAAAATTCGCTTTAACCTGCTTTACACCTGGAGTGAATAATATGGCCGTTAGAGTTTGCAACGGTGGGCGCCGTGGCGTAAGTGGTTAGTGCGTCGAATCACTACGCATGAGGTTCCAAGTTCGAATCCCAGAAAATACCAAAAAGTTTTTTCACGGTTCCACCTCTCGCGAGCGTCTGACAAACATCCGTTCGGATTCGGCATTAATCTGTAGGTCCCTTCCATTCGTGTGATAAATATAACGCACACAACGTGAGTGGTTGCGAAAAGTTAGGCCCTGGCCCAAATATTTGTTTTTTTGTAGAGTTTGCAAAGCCATGGTAGATCATTGTTAAAACTTTTTTTGGAACAGTAAGGTTTTAAAAGATACATTTTACGTGCCACTCGCATCGTGTGAGATTTAACTGCTTGCGTATGATCTTTCCAACTCATTTTGGAATCAATTATACCCCCCAGATATTTATATTGACTAACAGATTTCATTTTAAAGGACTTGCTTGAGCAAATCACATTTTCATTAAAATTGATGCACCCACAAGTATGCAGAGGTAAACAAAACCTTTCACAATCATGTGAATGAAAATGTGCGTTGAAATCAGTAAGCACATTGCCAAACATTTTAAAAGCCATTAACTTGGTCTTTTCGCTGATAATCAGCTTATGAAATGTAAACCACTCCCGTAGTGTATGTAGATCTTCATCAATTTTGGTAATGCAACCAAACGGAGTAAGCCCTTGATAAGAGAAAGCAATATCATCAGCAAACGTAGTAGGTAATCCGTTAAAGTTCTGATTGAAGAGGGAGTTAGTATAAATTAAGAACAAAAGTGGACTAAGGACAGAGCCCTGCGGAACACCATTCAATATTGTAAGGGAACTACTAGAACTTCAATTGATATTCACTACTTGCGTCCTATCTATAAGATAAGTACGAAACCAATCATGAAGTACTCCCCTGAAACTAACATTATGCAGTTTATTTAGAAGCAATTTGTGATCCACCATGTCAAAAGCGCTCGTCATATCTATGAAAAGAGCCATAGTAGATTTGAAATAATTAAGACCTTCATACAATTGGGTACATAAATTGAGAATACCACCCTCTGTGGATTTACCTGACCTGAAACCAAGCTGATCTTTTGAAAAGAAATTCTGTTCATCCAAAAAAGAAACCATACGAGATTTTAGCAGCTTCTCAAAGAGTTTAGAAAAGGTCGGAAGCAGGGATATAGGTCTATAGTCGGGAACATCTTTGCGATTCCCCTTTTTAAAAAGCGGTATGATTTCTGTGCATTTCAAGGATTGCGGAAAACACCCACTATTTATGCTATGATTAAATAAGTAACATAGTATATCTCTTATATTAAAGGCAATCTTCTTTAAAAGTCATTTCTTATCCTTCTCATCAATCACCGCGATTACTTACTTACTTACTTAGGTGGCGCTACAGTTCGGGGTGAACCTGGGCCTCAACCAACAAGCCTCTCCATTTAGCTCGGTCTTTAGCTAATTGCCTCCAGTTGCGCACTCCAAGTTGGTCGAGGTCCCCTTGAACTTGTGCGCGCCACCTACGGCGATAATTCCCTCTACTGCGTCGTCCCTCGGGGTTAGATTCGAAGACTCTGCGGGCCGGAGCGTTGGTGTCCATTCGCTCTACATGTCCTAGCCATCTCAGACGTCCAATACGCAGTTTTTTGACGAGGTCGATGTCGCTGTACAGCTCGTATAGTTCGTGATTGAATCTTCTCCTCCAAAACCCGTCAACGCAAACGGGACCGAAAATCTTACGAAGAATTTTTCTCTCGAAGCGACCAAGGATATCTTCATCCTCTTTTAATAAAGTCCATGTTTCAGCGCCGTAAAGCAGGACTGGGATGATCAAGGTCTTATATAGAGTCTCCTTAGTTGTTCGAGAGAGGGCTTTACTGTTGAATTGCATTATAAGCCCAAAAAAACAGCGATTGGCAAGAGTTATTCTTCGATTGATTTCTGCGCTGATTTTGTTTGCTGAATTTATAGCAGAGCCAAGGTAGACAAAGTCCCTTACTACCTCGAAGTTATAGCTGCCTACGGTGACGTTTTGTCCAATTCGTCGATGTTGGTTTTCCCTTCTAGTTGACAGCATATACTTGGTTTTGCCCTCGTTTATCGCCAAACCCATTTTGGCCGCTTCCGCCTCAATGCTTGCAAAAGCACCGATGACAGCCCGCTGAGATCTTCCGATAATGTCTATATCGTCGGCGTATGCAAGCAGTTGTACAGACTTGTAATAGATTGTGCCTCCGGTGTTGGCTTGTGAGTTCCGCACAATCCGTTCAAGTACAATATTGAAGAAGTCACATGACAGCGCGTCACCTTGTCTAAAGCCTTTTTTGACATCAAAGGTCTCGGTGAGGTCATTACCGACCTTGATGGAGCAGCGAGCGTTCTCCATCGTCAGCCTGCACAGGCGGACAAGTTTGGCAGGGATGTCAAAACTAGACATGGCTCTATAAAGCTCTTCTCTATAGATGCTGTCATAGGCGGCCTTGAAATCGATAAAGAGGTGGTGAGTATCGATTTGGAATTCTTGGGTTTTCTCCAGGATCTGCCGAAGTGTGAAGATTTGATCGATGGTGGACTTTCCTGGCCTGAAACCGCACTGATAGGGTCCAATCAGGCTGTTGATAAAAGGTTTCAGGGGTTCACACAATATCGCAGAAAAGATCTTGTACGCGATGTTGAGGAAACTGATGCCTCTATAATTGGCGCAGTTGAGGGGGTCTCCTTTCTTGTGGATCGGGCAAACGATGCTGAGATTCCATTCATCAGGCATACACTCCTCTGACCAAATATTAGAAATGAGTTGGTGTATGCACTCTACCAATTCATCCCCAGCTGCCTTGAAAAGTTCGGCCGGTAAACCGTCAGGTCCAGCAGCCTTGTTCGATTTTAGCTTGGATATTGCTATCCTCACTTCGTTTTGGTCAGGTGGACGGAAATTTTGACTATCATCGTCCATGTTGAATGGTTCATTCTGCCTGACAGCGGGATGTTGGTCTTCGTCGCCGTTATACAGTCTGCAGAAGTAGTTTTTCCAGATTCTCAGCACCGACTGTGATTCTACTACGAGGTTTCCATTCTCATCTCTACAGGTTTCTGTACGGGTATTACTTCTCTGACACGTTCTTTTTACCTTTTGGTAAAACTTCCGTACATTGTTCCTGGAGTATAGACTCTCGATATTCTCAAACGCGCGCTTCTCATGCTCTTTCTTCTTCTTTTGGAGAAGCCGATGTTCTTCCCGTCTCTTTTGCTCGTAGAGCTCACGAGCAGCTCTCGTCTTCCTTTGCAGCGCCGCTTTGTATGCCTCTTGTTTTGCTGCATGCACTCGCCGGCATTCTTCGTCAAACCAGGGGTTTCGCGGTGGTGGGCGAGCGAGACCCAGCACATCAGTCGCGGCGTTTCTGATGGCGTGTTGGCAGCGTTGCCACTGGTCTTCGGCACTTGATGCTGGCGGTATAGGGGTGATTGAGAGATTTCGGGATACGCGTTCAGCGAAGAGTCTGGCGGTCTCTTGCGATTGTAGCTTTTCGACGTTAAATTTTCTCACAGTAATTCTTCTTTGTTGCTCAGATTGGGATATCCGCATTCGTACCTTGGCTACAACAAGGTAATGATCCGAGTCTATGTTGGCCGCTCGGAAGGTCCGGACATCCAGAATACTGGAGGCATGCCTTGCGTCGATCGCAATATGATCAATTTGGTTGATCGTGACATGATCATTGGACCGCCATGTCTGCTTATGAATATCGAGATGAGGAAACCATGTGCTTGCTATGGTGACATTTCGCTCCACAGCGAAATCAATTAGCCTTAGTCCGTTATCAGACGTGGTGTCGTGTAGGCTATGCTTACCGACTGCTCTACCGAAGACGTCCTCCTTTCCTATTTTGGCGTTAAAATCGCCCAATACGATCTTAACGTCGTATTTAGGACATTGCTCGTATGTTTTGTCGAGGAGCTCGTAGAAATACTCTTTGGAGGCAGGGTCCTTTTCTTCTGTGGGGGCATGAACACATATTAGGCTTATGTTAGCGAATTTAGCCTTGATCCGGATAGTCATAATACGCTCGCCCACGTGTCGGAAGCTTAAGACTTCTTGCCTAAGTCTGCCGCGTATGACAAATCCGCATCCCAATAAGCGTTGCCTGTTGCCTCTGTAGCAATCACCGTAGTAGATGTCACAGTTTTTCATCCTCTTTTTGCCTGGCCCATCCCATCGCACTTCCTGGATGGCGGTAATATCTGCTTTATAGCAGTCTAGGGCCTCTGCTAGTTGTTCGGCTGCACGTGGTCTGTAAACGGACAGAACATTCCACGTACAGATCCGAAGGTCGTTGTCCTTATTTCGTTTGCTGGGGTCGTCATTAGTTGGGTCATCCTTATCCGAGGCTTTTGGTTGTTTCGGAACCATGCGTTTTTTACGTGGTAGGGAAGTTACCCCGACGGCACAACCCCGAACCTGGAGGGCCAGTTCCTTAATTATTCCCCTAGGACGAGGGGCCGGGTACACCGTGATTACCGTTGGGTTTTTTACGCTTTTCGGCGATTGTCGTTTTATTCCTCAGATGTACCACAATGTTTAGTAAAGTTAAACGGTCAGCAGGTCGTAGCTATGAATAAAACGACAATCGTCGAAACTCGTCGTAAAACTCCAACGGTAATCGGGGTGAATGTTTTTAATACGATTTTCTTCATTTGTCATAAAAAAAAAAATAGATGTTGCTTAACGAACTCAAAAAATGTTTAATCAGTTGCCCTAAATAAAATCAAATAAAAGATATGTTTGATATTTGAAATCAACTGAACAGCAGCAGCGAATTTAGAACTTAGGCCTAAACTTGCAGTTGCTGTTTGATGTTCTGTTCCATCGAAAGGCATTGGGTCTAAATTGTTTACTGTGGCTGTCAAAGTTGCGGTTTATTGAGTTTCAGCTACAAGACTAAAAACCTGTTTCGGGTTGTTCAGTAGAATTACAGGTAGAATATTCCCCCGTAGAGTAAAAGCGCTGTCACCAACGAAATAATATGCTACAGCTTTCCAGAATTTGGTAGCTTTTCAGTTGGTGGTAGATTAACTTTGTTTTGGAATATCTTTTAACCAACAGATGAATTTCAAAAAATGCAAACACCACTTTGGATGCCGTATGCTCCCACATCGATAAACGTAAAAGTGTAATTTGCATTACAAAGATCCAGCAAAATGATGCTAAGGCTTCCAGAAGAAAAAAAAAAAAACTAAGACCAGGGAAATTATTTTTCAGGCAACTTAGATAAGAATTTTTTCTGGGCACCGTGGCGCAAGTGGTTAGTGTGTCGGATCACTGCGCGTGAAGTTCCAAGTTCGAATCCCAGAAAACACTAAAATGTTTTTTCACGGCCCCACCTCTCGCCAGCGTCTGACAAAAATCCGAGAGTATTGTTGTCTCGAAAAAGCTTCTCAAAACAAATTGCCCTTCGGATACGGCACTAAATTGTAGGTCCCTTCCATTCGTGTGAAAAATATAACGCACACAGCATGAGTGGTTGCAAGAAGCTAGGCCCTGGTACTTTTAAAGAGCTGTTGCGCCAAATATTTATTTAATTTTTTACATAAGGGTTAGCAGCATTCTGCGTTCCGGATCTATTGGCTTTCTAATCGATGTTTTTGTGAGCAATTTTTTTTTTGATCAAACTCAACAGTAATTTATATTGCATTTTATTCATACGAGTTGTTTTGAAAAATTAGCGCATTCATTAATGTGAATGTGGCTTCGAAAAATCTCTTCAGTCTCCTTTCTCGATACAAACGGCGCACCCACAATTTCCGTTTTTCTCCTTCAGAAGGACATCTGCAAGGCAGCACATCTGGATAAGTCATTACAAGGATTATTTCATCTTGGTCATCCATTTTGTTAATTTCAGCTTTCCAATATTAAGTTTCGGGGGTAACTTCCCTACCACGTAAAAAATCGATGGTTCCGAAACAACCAAAAGCCTCGGATAAGGATGACCCAACTAATGACGACCCCAGCAAACGAAATAAGGACAACGACCTTCGGATCTGTACGTGGAATGTTCTGTCCCTTTACAGACCACGTGCAGCCGAACAACTAGCAGAGGCCCTAGACTGCTATAAAGCAGATATTACCGCCATCCAGGAAGTGCGATGGGATGGGCCGGGCAAAAAGAGGATGAAAAACTGTGACATCTACTACGGTGATTGCTACAGAGGCAACAGGCAACGCTTATTCGGATGCGGATTTGTCATACGCGGCAGACTTAGGCAAGAAGTCTTAAGCTTCCGACACGTGAGCGAGCGTATTATGACTATCCGGATCAAGGCTAAATTCGCTAACATAAGCCTAATATGTGTTCATGCCCCCACAGAAGAAAAGGACCCTGCCTCCAAAGAGTATTTCTACGAGCTCCTCGACAAAACATACGAGCAATGTCCTAAATACGACGTTAAGATCGTATTGGGCGATTTTAACGCCAAAATAGGAAAGGAGGACGTCTTCGGTAGAGCAGTCGGTAAGCATAGCCTACACGACACCACGTCTGATAACGGACTAAGGCTAATTGATTTCGCTGTGGAGCGAAATGTCACCATAGCAAGCACATGGTTTCCTCATCTCGATATTCATAAGCAGACATGGCGGTCCAATGATCATGTCACGATCAACCAAATTGATCATATTGCGATCGACGCAAGGCATGCCTCCAGTATTCTGGATGTCCGGACCTTCCGAGCGGCCAACATAGACTCGGATCATTACCTTGTTGTAGCCAAGGTACGAATGCGGATATCCCAATCTGAGCAACAAAGAAGAATTACTGTGAGAAAATTTAACGTCGAAAAGCTACAATCGCAAGAGACCGCCAGACTCTTCGCTGAACGCGTATCCCGAAATCTCTCAATCACCCCTATACCGCCAGCATCAAGTGCCGAAGACCAGTGGCAACGCTGCCAACACGCCATCAGAAACGCCGCGACTGATGTGCTGGGTCTCGCTCGCCCACCACCGCGAAACCCCTGGTTTGACGAAGAATGCCGGCGAGTGCATGCAGCAAAACAAGAGGCATACAAAGCGGCGCTGCAAAGGAAGACGAGAGCTGCTCGTGAGCTCTACGAGCAAAAGAGACGGGAAGAACATCGGCTTCTCCAAAAGAAGAAGAAAGAGCATGAGAAGCGCGCGTTTGAGAATATCGAGAGTCTATACTCCAGGAACAATGTACGGAAGTTTTACCAAAAGGTAAAAAGAACGTGTCAGAGAAGTAATACCCGTACAGAAACCTGTAGAGATGAGAATGGAAACCTCGTAGTAGAATCACAGTCGGTGCTGAGAATCTGGAAAAACTACTTCTGCAGACTGTATAACGGCGACGAAGACCAACATCCCGCTGTCAGGCAGAATGAACCATTCAACATGGACGATGATAGTCAAAATTTCCGTCCACCTGACCAAAACGAAGTGAGGATAGCAATATCCAAGCTAAAATCGAACAAGGCTGCTGGACCTGACGGTTTACCGGCCGAACTTTTCAAGGCAGCTGGGGATGAATTGGTAGAGTGCATACACCAACTCATTTCTAATATTTGGTCAGAGGAGTGTATGCCTGATGAATGGAATCTCAGCATCGTTTGCCCGATCCACAAGAAAGGAGACCCCCTCAACTGCGCCAATTATAGAGGCATCAGTCTCCTCAACATCGCATACAAGATCTTTTCTGCGATATTGTGTGAACGCCTGAAACCTTTTATCAACAGCCTGATTGGACCCTATCAGTGCGGTTTCAGGCCAGGAAAGTCCACCATCGATCAAATCTTCACACTTCGGCAGATCCTGGAGAAAACCCAAGAATTCCAAATCGATACTCACCACCTCTTTATCGATTTCAAGGCCGCCTATGACAGCATCTATAGAGAAGAGCTTTATAGAGCCATGTCTAGTTTTGACATCCCTGCCAAACTTGTCCGCCTGTGCAGGCTGACGATGGAGAACGCTCGCTGCTCCATCAAGGTCGGTAATGACCTCACCGAGACCTTTGATGTCAAAAAAGGCTTTAGACAAGGTGACGCGCTGTCATGTGACTTCTTCAATATTGTACTTGAACGGATTGTGCGGAACTCACAAGCCAACACCGGAGGCACAATCTATTACAAGTCTGTACAACTGCTTGCATACGCCGACGATATAGACATTATCGGAAGATCTCAGCGGGCTGTCATCGGTGCTTTTGCAAGCATTGAGGCGGAAGCGGCCAAAATGGGTTTGGCGATAAACGAGGGCAAAACCAAGTATATGCTGTCAACTAGAAGGGAAAACCAACATCGACGAATTGGACAAAACGTCACCGTGGGCAGCTATAACTTCGAGGTAGTAAGGGACTTTGTCTACCTTGGCTCTGCTATAAATTCAGCAAACAAAATCAGCGCAGAAATCAATCGAAGAATAACTCTTGCCAATCGCTGTTTTTTTGGGCTTATAAGGCAATTCAACAGTAAAGCCCTCTCTCGAACAACTAAGGAGACTCTATATAAGACCTTGATCATCCCAGTCCTGCTTTACGGCGCTGAAACATGGACTTTATTAAAAGAGGATGAAGATATCCTTGGTCGCTTCGAGAGAAAAATTCTTCGTAAGATTTTCGGTCCCGTTTGCGTTGACGGGTTTTGGAGGAGAAGATTCAATCACGAACTATACGAGCTGTACAGCGACATCGACCTAGTCAAAAAACTGCGTATTGGACGTCTGAGATGGCTAGGACATGTAGAGCGAATGGACACCAACGCTCCGGCCCGCAGAGTCTTCGAATCTAACCCCGAGGGACGACGCAGTAGAGGGAATTATCGCCGTAGGTGGCGCGCACAAGTTCAAGGGGACCTCGACCAACTTGGAGTGCGCAACTGGAGGCAATTAGCTAAAGACCGAGCTAAATGGAGAGGCTTGTTGGTTGAGGCCCAGGTTCACCCCGAACTGTAGCGCCACCTAAGTAAGTAAGTAATATTAAGTTTAAAACAAAAGCAACTTCCGGTAGTTATTCTTGCTAAGAAGCGTTAAAAAACTGGTTAAAATACGCGTGCGTAAAGTGATTATCAATACTGCAAGGGCTCTGCTAAACACTTTCAATAGCTTTAGCATCTACGCTCAATCTAAACTGTCAATTAATGATGGGCACAATCGAATGATTTAAAGAATCGAGATATTAGTACTCGAGTGATCCGTATTATCGAATGATCATTCGAGATAAGAGTACTGTCTCAAGACATCGTTTGAAATCATTCGAATGATTTACTATATCTACTTCCTACGAAGCATCGACAGCCAAGAACCAAAATAAAGAGTAAACACAAATGTCAAATGTGCTGTATGCATATGAGAACTAAGAAGGGCATAATCGAATGATTTAAAGAATCGAGACATAAGTACTCGAGTGATCCGTATAATCGAATGATCATTCGAGTTATGAGTGGTATCTCAAGACATCGTTTAAAATCATTCGAATGATTTACTATACCTACTTCTTACGAAGCAGCGAGAAACAAGAACAAGCGCAAAGAGTAAACATATCGAAAGGGTAAATATCTCGAGACATCGTCTAAAATCATTCGAATGATCTCCTATACCTACTTCCTACGAAGCACCGAGCACCAAGAATGAACGCAAAGAGTAAACACAAATGTCTCATGTCTCAAATGATCATTCGAGATATGAGTGATATATGCATATGAGAACATCCCCAAGTGATTGAATACACAAACAAAATTCTCGATTCCAAAATTCACGATTCGAGATATGAGGTGTGTATTATTAGAGATTGGGTGTTGCGAATTTGTGAAGTTAGATAGTTGGCTGCCGTGAATGTCATATCAATGAGAATTTGGGTGCAGTCTATTTTGCATGACACCGAATAGTCCGCAATAGTTTTACCCATGACCATGGCAAGACACGTACATTTCTCTGAGTACTTTCGATTTGATTTCTACTTTTACAATATTTTCTTATATCTGCATGGAAGGAAGTTTACCAGGAGGCTAACTATACACTTCGCCGCGAAGCGCATTTTCATGCGAATTCGCATTTTGGTACTACGCAATTCGCTGGCGAACACTATCGCACTTCGCTCTACTACATTCGCGTAACTATGTAAATGACAACGCCATTCGATCGCAAGGGTTGGCGCTGGATTTTCAGCTGATATGTAAATAAATGAAAAACAGGGAAAAAGAGTGATTTCTAATACTTTTATTGAATTTAGGGCAGAAAAACAAATATTTATTTAAGTAAGCTCTTATGAACACATTGTTTTAATTATCCATTCGTATCGTAGCAAAATTTTCAAACAAAGTACATATATTCTTTCCATGACACTTTGACAGATGAATGGAAATGTTTGTGGAAATATGGAAATCTTTTGGAAAGTCGATATTCCAAGTGATCGTTGTGCATAGTTGACATCATCGAGCGAGGCGAACGGAATGAACGGTGAAGTGCATAGTTAGCACCCAGCTTTCTATGCACCCAAGTACATCATTTTGTTCGTTCACCGTACCATATTCAGGGCTATCGTGAATAAAATTCCCTCCGAAATGTTTCCCATTTTCGAAGCATAGGTACCGGCAATGAATTTCGAACGAGGGAAAAAATTTCCCGCGGAAAAAATTGGTATCGTGAAAAAAGTTTCCCCCGGAATTTCAACGCGATTTCCCCCGGAATATTCCCTCATCAATTTGCTGGAGGAATCAAAAACAAAAGCACCAGTTCATGAATAGCGTTAGCTTTTTTTGCAAATTGTGTTGTTTTTCAAGCGAAAAGTGAAAATAGAGACGTCACGGGTTTGATGTGCACCAACCGCAAAGGACGTTTCATTTTAAAAGTAAAAAGTTTGATTGCTTTTATTTAAAAATACTAAAATAAACATTTACTTATTTGAATTAAGTCTAACTTAACTATTTCTAAAACTGCCCGAAAATAGAAAACACTAAAATGGCACTGGCTATTTCAAGGAATACAGAATTTCGTTTTTGAATAGGATAGGATACATAGATACATAGATATGTACATGTGTTGAGTGAGTAAATCAGTGAAATGTTAACCGAATAAAATAGGTCACGATAGATGATCCGATGATCGAGGGTTCACTTATCGTCTTCTGGTAGTCAAATGAAGCGATATTGAACCTTCCAAAGATCCCAACTGAAAGTGCACATGAGGAGTACCATATATACCAACCATTCTAAAAACATAATCTCGCCCAGGGGTGGAGCTACAGCAATTGCAATAACGTCACAGCTCCTTGGCTCACCATGTACTTGCAGCGCCTGTGATAACTTCAAAGGGTTGGACTTGTCTATTTCACTTCTGGTTATGAATCTTTGTTAATTTTGATCTCATCGGTCTTACTCCCCGGCTAGCAATGTAAATCTAGGCAATAAATTTTATTATTTTTTGCTTTAAAGCAGATAAATTAAAAAATCTCCTAAATATTAGTTGTGATTACAACCAAAAATCCGCGCATGACAACTGTCAAGATATTCGAACATAATTTCGAAAACCATTTTTAGATTCCGCGGGAAAGAAATTCCGATGGAAATTCACGATAGGAGGAATAATTTCGAGGGAACAAAAAAATTCCGGGGGAACTTTTTTTCCCTCGGAATTGCCGATAACCCTGATTGTATTGACTGGACCGACATTGGTCAAATTACATTTTACTATTTTTATTTAAATTTTTTTAGGGAAAAAAACAAAACCTTTATATATGTATGTACGTGTTTTAATTAACAACTTAAAATTATATGATGTGTTTAGTACAAAATAAATGAACATAGAAAAATGACATGAAGCAGATGCATATGGAAAGTTAACACAATTAAAACTTAAACCTAATAAATTTATTCGCTTGCGACTAAAGTAATATTATCGTTTCCTATTATCATATTTAACGATTGTCTCAGAAGTGTGTCTCCTCTTTCCACCATACTATCCATATTCATCCAAAAGAATAAAAATATTAGAGCAATGAAAGAGAATTTTACCAAACGATCAATAATATAGAGACGTGTTAATAGCTTCTTGGCCCCTGGTAGCGTTTCTGAAGTTTCACCCAGCATAAAAGTTCGCATTCCATGAATGTATGTCCGAATGTACTCCTCCCAGTTCATTTGATCCGGGCATATATCAAAAATTTCTTGATCTATGGGGCTGAGCTTCGAGTTTAATTGACAAAACCGCTCATTTTTGAATTCCCATGTTTTCGTTGTATAGTACTGGAGGAGACTTAGGCCTCCTGAAATTTTAGTTTGAACCTTTACCAAGCTGTAATAGGAAATAGTGAATTACATTTTTATTCAAAAAGTGCATAAGAATCTACAACTTACAAAGGTTTTTGTCCAAAGAGGAATAAAACGAAATCTATAAAATATGCTGGCAGATAATGAAAAAATATCACACAGAACAAATGTTCGTAGTAGTTCTTCTTGATGGATCCATTGGGGTACCATAGAGAAAAACTCAGCGGTGTCTCGTAGAAGAAACGTTTGCCTGATTCAATACTTTCGCCCCATGTCATAAGCGACTTGTTTGACAGGCAAACATTTATAAAATCTGTGCCATTAGTCTTTTTGTTCCCGCGATCCCAGCCAGCGGCTATGAGAGCGTTTATAGCTGTGTCAACAGGAATAATTGTTGCTGGATAGTCGGGATTACAGTGCATTGAGCGAAGGACACCTCTGGCGGCTCCAATCATAAGTCCAGTTGGTCCATTTACGCCTTGAATCCAGCCCGGCATAGGTTCCTTTCGTGAAGCAGTTACTGAAATAAGAGATGGCAATTATTTTATTGAACTTATGCAGATGAAATCTTAAGAAAACTATATTTATTTGGAAATTTTTTTTATTAATGATTAATATAATGTCGTGTTGAGTGGTAGTTTTAACATATTAGTTGAACACCTCCAGTTATTTGCTAAAAATTGAAAAAACAATTTTAAAAACCAAATTAGGTTTCGATGTCGTCAAACATTCGTGGTTGCACGTTACATATACATATGTACATATTTAGGTCCCACACAATTCTCATGATAAATTTATTTAAAAATAATAATTTGTTGTTATTTGAAAGTTAATAAAATCCAAGACATATCACAATCACTGCTTAAATAATGGCTGCTTAGCTCACTTTTCTTCTTTCATCTTACTTTTAAGTTAAATTTTCTGACAAATTCTTAGGACCATTAGAGCTATATAAACTATTCATTCATTCATTCATTCATTTTCAATGGCCCGCTAATCATCCATGAGGGTCGCGGGGGTAGGATGCTCAGGTGGACTCTCCATCCTTCTCGATCTTCCGCCATTGACTCCAATTCATCAGGAGGAATTCCTAAGCGGCTCTAGGAGAGATGTCGGACTTGATCCAACCATCTATTTCAACGCCTTCCGCGAAGTCGCCTACCTGCTGGCACGAGAACCATGGCGCGTCTTGGAAGCCGGTCTGGGGGCATACGCACTACGTGACCAAACCATCGAAGCATAGATCGTTCCGTTCGGAGAAGTAGCTGCTCAACATTGAGCGCCTCGCGTACTATGGTGTTGCGCACTCGATCCCTACGAGTTATTCCAACAACACCGCGAAGGAACCTCATTTCGGCAGCTTGTATCCGCGATCTTATTCTTTCGGTCACTACCCAAATTTCATGACCATAGGTGAGAGTTGGAACATACACAGAGTTAAAAACCGATAGCTTAGCTTGAACACTAAGTTCGGCCTTCCTTATAACAGATTGGCCAAGCTCTCTCAAAACTGATCCAGCCTGACCAATTTTACAGGATAACTCGGCATTGCTCCTCCCATCACTCGTGAATAAAACCCCGAGGTACTTAAACTTCTCCACCTGCTTCAGTGGGACTCCACTAACATGCAGAGTGCATTGAATGGGTTTTTTGGAAACGACCATTACTTCCGATTTGTTCACGTTGATCTTCATTCCAGCATCATCACAAACGACTACAAACCTTACGAGTGCGCGCTGGAGTTTGGTTTGAGAGGACCCAAGGATGACCAAATCATCCGCAAAGAGCAGATGATTAATCCTTAGGTCTCCCACTTTGAAACATTCCCCGCCACGGCTGCGCTGTAACATCCAATCTATATATACAATGAAGAGGAGAGGTGACAAAACACACCCCTGGCGGAGTCCAACGCCCACAGTGAAAGGTATTGATTTGACACCGTTTATTCGAACACAGCTCCTACAGTTTGTATATAAAGACTGAATCGCCCTTAACAGGGAACCAGCAATCCCATACTCCTGCAGAACACTCCAGAGTTTGCCTCGAGGAACCCTATCATATACTTTTTCCAAATCCACAAAACAAGTGTAGACAGGTTTGGCATACTCCCAGGCCTTCTCAAGAACCATTCTGAGAGTGAACAACTGGTCGGTTGTGCTTCTACCGGGACGAAAACCGCACTGCTCATCCCCAAAACTGTCCTCAACCACAGCTCTGGAACGCTTTTCTAGCACCTTAGCGAAGACTTTTCCAGCGAGACTTAAAAGAGATATACCCCTATAGTTGGCGCAATCTCTTTTGTCGCTTTTTTTAAAAAAGAGGAACTATCACCCCCATTTGCCAATCACCAGGTGTTTCACCGCATTCCCAGGCCACTTTAATGACACGCGAGAGCCATTGAACTCAATCTTTACCTAAAGCCTTGAGCATTTCTGGCCGAATTTCAATCACACCAGCAGATTTGCCAACTTTAGCGCTTTGATCGCCAAAGTTACTTCCTCTACCGTAGGACTACTTTCCGCCCAACTCTCGACCATAGGTCTGTCATCTTCTGTGCCCTGTTCGGGATTGAGCAATTCTGAAAAGTGCTCGCTCCATCTGCTTAAGATGTTCTCCTCATTGGAAAGAAGTCTACCGTCTTTGGATTTGACTCCTTCAACGATATTCAACTTTTTTCCTCTGAATCGGCAGACGGTCTGCCAGAACATCTTAATTGCAGATTTGTGGTCACGTTCCAATTTCTCGCCAAACTCCTTCCAAGACTGTTCTTTCGCTGTTTTCACAGATAATTTGCAAGTTCTTCGCGCCTCAGTGTACCGATTTCGAGAATCGGAGTTCCCCAAGTGAATCCACACCTTAAAGGCTCTCTTCTTCTCTCTGATGGCTTCTTGAACTCCGGGCGTTTTAAACCAAGCAGTTCTTTTCTCACCACCAGCCGCCACACCAAGACGCTTCACTCCACAAACTATATAAACTTCACTCCACAAGCTATATGGTATAAACTAACCATGTTAAAACTTATCGCCCTAGCTAGTTAAAACTCATCTTAAATTATAAAAAACTAGAGTTAAATTACATATGTATATAAATATATATGTACCTATGTTATGTATTGTATTTCAAATTATAAATAACTGAGATTTGTAAAAGAAAAAAGAAAGGTTCCTGTCTGGTAGTGCACTGGCCCGGAAGTCTGAGTCTCTGGGATTTGAGTTTCCTTTTCTTAAAAAAAGTGAAACTCAGTACTCGGTCGAAATAAATACTATAAATCCCAACCGAATGGAAAAATTACACCAGATTCTCCCCGGCTAGATCAGACGTCATACATGGGTAACCATGTACTATAACCTAATATCACCTGAGTTTCAAACTACTTAACCAAAAATAACTCTTTTCTATGTGAGCTCTTCATTTCAAACTTACTTCGTACAATTGCATTAATAGAGTTAAAGTCTTAGATGTAAGTTAATTTTTTTTTTAAATTGTTAACCTGTAAATATGCACGCTAAGCGTAACATAGCAAATACGCGCTCAACATGATGTGGCGAATTCGCGCGAATAAAATTCGTTTGCAGTCAGAGTTACGAATATAACAAATAAATACAGTCTACAATTGATTTGTGTTGAATTTGAAGGAGATCATCCGAAGACGGAAAGAGCTTCTCAACTCGATGACAGATTTTGTGATCACTTTCACTAGCGCAATATTATCAACAGGGGTCACAATCCCGGAAAATTTATGTAATTGATTGAAAATTTTTTACACGATCGTTCAGTCGGACTATAAACTTATTGCACAATCTCATAAATTGTGTAATAAAATTGGGCCCCTAAAGACTTCTCTTAACAAGCAAACAGTCAAGATGCACAATAGTTAAGCTCGGTGCGCAATTTTGTAATAAAACAAAACACCCTTGATAGACAATTTTTTTTTTTTTGTGTTTTTAATATCTCACAATTACCCACACATTTTTGAGACTTAATTTTAATAAACCAAGGCTAATTGAGTTCATATATTTAGTAACGAAATAGCGAACAAAGTGATTATAGAGACTAGTAATAGTGTAACATTGTTTGGCCGATCCTCAACTGCGTCAATCATAGAGGCATCAGTTTCCTCAACATCGCATACAAGATCTTTTCTGCGATATTGTGCGAACGCCTGAAACCTTTTATCAACAGTCTGATTGGCCGCTGTCAGTACGGTTTGAGGACAGGAAAGTCCACCATGGCTCAAATCTTCACACTTCGACAGATCCTGGAGAATTTGGACCCAAGAAGTCCAAATCGATACTTATTATCTCTTTATTGATATCAAGGCCGCATATGACAGCATCTATAGAGAAGAGCTATATAGAGCCATGTCTAGTTTTGACAGTAAGTAAGTATACGTCTTATATCAGTTTGTATCATATTACTCGTATCATGCGTATTTTGTCATTTCGTAAATTATATTCCTACGAGTACAATGGGTGTACGAATTCTACTTTTTTGCGAAAGCGACGTAAGAGAAGTACCTCGCCGGCAGGACAACGGTACCAACAACGACAGCACAAAGCGATATCCTGTAGGTAGTCTGTAAGCATGATATCACTTTGACAAAGACAGGTTGACTCACAGAGTGATCCCACATATAGATGCATGGATCACTAGGGATCACGGGGAACTAAATTTCCATTTGACTCAAATGCTTACAGGACATGGATACTTTAGGGCCTATCTTCATATGTTTGGATGATGATAGCGGAGCCCCTATTGCTCAACATCTGCGGAAGCATTCGAAGATGTGGAACACGCCACATTTCATTACCCGCGGTAAGAAGAAGAGAGAGATCTGCTGATTGGGAAACTGAGAAGTATTTAATCTCAAACGACATTACCAGGCAGATGATGACAACAAACAATAGCTCGAACGCTGTCAGCGACACTGTGGCAACCATCAAGAAGAAGAAGCCCACACAGGTGCAACAAATTCGCACAATGCAGGAGTGAAATGCTTGACGGCGAGAACGAAGGACAAGAAATGGAGGAAGTTTTTAATCCAAAAAAGGCCGACGTAATTGTTTGAACCGGTCCTCACTAGGTTAGTTTAGGTTAAAAAAGGGTTAGAAAGCAAAGCTTTCTAAAATATTAGGCGCCATGCGTCTTTGAGCTATACCCTCCCAATCGCATGAAATACAATGCATATGGGTGAAATCTTCGGTAACACATACACAATATTGTTGGAGCCACCGAGATTATAAAAACCCCGAGACCTGAAAATGGGGACAGGCATTCGACCTGTAGAATTATAGAGGCATCAGTTTCCTCAACATCGCATACAAGATCTTTTCTGCGATATTGTGTGAACGCCTGAAACCTTTTATCAACAGCCTGATTGGACCCTATCAGTGCGGTTTCAGGCCAGGAAAGTCCACCATCGATCAAATCTTCACACTTCGGCAGATCCTGGAGAAAACCCAAGAATTCCAAATCGATACTCACCACCTCTTTATCGATTTCAAGGCCGCCTATGAGAGCATCTATAGAGAAGAGCTTTATAGATCCATGTCTAGTTTTGACATCCCTGCCAAACTTGTCTGTCTGTGCAGGCTGACGATGGAGAACGCTCGCTGCTCCATCAAGGTCGGTAATGACCTCACCGAGACCTTTGATGCAAAAAAAAGGCTTTAGACAAGGTGATGCGCTGTCATGTGACTTTTTTAATATTGTACTTGAACGGATTGTGCGGAACTCACAAGCCAACACCGGAGGCACAATCTATTTCAAGTCTGTACAACTGCTTGCATACGCCGACGATATCGACATTATCGGAAGAACTCAGCGGGCTGTCACCGATGCGTTTGCAAGCATTGAAGCGGAAGCGGCCAAAATGGGTTTAGCGATAAACGAGGGCAAAACCAACTATATGCTGTCAACAAGATGGGAAAGCCAACACCGACGAATTGGACAAAGCGTCACCGTGGGCAGCTATAACTTCGAGGTAGTAAGGGACTTCGTCTACCTTGGCTCTGCTATAAATTCTACAAACAAGATCAGCGCAGAAATCAATCGAAGAATAACTCAACAGTAAAGCCCTATCTCGAACAACTAAGGAGACTCTATATAAGACCTTGTACTTTATTTAAAGAGGATGAAGATATCCTTGGTCGCTTCGAGAGAAAAATTCTTCGTAAGATTTTCGGTCCCGTTTGCGTTGACGGGTTTTGGAGGAGAAGATTCAATCACGAACTGTACGAGCTGTACAGCGACATCGACCTAGTCAAAAAACTGCGTATTGGTCGTCTGAGATGGCTAGGACATGTAGAGCGAATGGACACCAACGCTCCGGCCCGCAAAGTCTTCGAATTTTACCCCGAGGGACGACGCAGTAGAGGGAATCATCGCCGTAGGTGCCGCGCACAAGTTCAAGGGGACCTCGACCAACTTGGAGTGCGCAACTGGAGGCAACTAGCTAAAGGCCGAGCTAAATGGGGAGGCTTGTTGGTTGAGGCCCAGGTTCACCCCGAACTGTAGCGCCACCTAAGTAAGTAAGTAAGTAAGTTAGACCTGTAGAAGTTAGTCAGTAAGTTCTGAATTATAGAGACCATGATAGCTTTCTCCTGGTGCAGTAAAGAGTTTGGTAGCACCAAGGGGTCAAGTCCAAAAATCATTTTATGTGTGTATGTAATTTACATACACTACAATTGTAAGACCTTTACTTACCTATAAAAATCCTTACCTGTAATAACCTATGACACCCCGTTATAGTGGCAAGTCATCAGCAAGACCACCAAGCTCAACCCAATCACCGAAATACAAACCTTGGCGTGTGTTGCAGCTGTCAAGGCAAAGAGAACCGCAGCAACACAAGAGGGTTGATCAATTCAAAAAGTCGGAAGTAATTCAAATATCAAAATTTCATCAATTTTTGCGCCATGAAATGAATATATCCACATGTCAGACTATAGAACTGTCGAATTATTTTGACGAAAAAGCAATCCATATTAACTCTAATGGACCATCAAAGTTGTGCGGTAAGTGTCAACAATTATAATTTAATGTACAACTGCGTTCATTTCGTCTCATCGTCTTCAGCTTTGTGATAACGATTTGATATCAGACTCTGCAGAAGAGATTTCTTCCAGGATATTGAAGAACTAGCTAACTACACCAAAACATTCGCTAACTCGAAATCAAAATTACTCTCGGGGTTCGCACCGTACCTCCCAGTAAAACTGAAATAATAACAGCAATCAAGTCCCTCAAGAAGAACAAAGCGGTGGGTATTGATGGCATCCCTGCCGAGCTATTTCAAGCGGCGCCAAATACATCGGCAGATTTACTGCATCCGCTAATACGGAGAGCTTGGGATAGCGAACAATTTCCACAGGAGTGGAAAAGGGTGATGATCATTGAGCTTACAAAGAAGGGTAATTTGATGGAGTGCGGTAACTGGAGAGGTATATGTGTTCTTCCAGCTGTAGCCAAAATAATAGCTAGAATAATTCTAGAACGAATTAAAGAACATTTAGATACAACTCTCAATGTCGAACAGGCAGGCTTTCGCGCTGGATCCTCCTGCATCGACCACATAAACACCTTACGGATCATAATCGAACAATGCGTTGAGTATAGGTCTCCGCTACATTTACTGTTTATCGACTTCGAGAAGGCTTTCGACAGATTGAATCGAGATGCTATCTGGTTGGCCTTGCGCAGGAGAGGCATTCCAGAAAAACTTATAGCTATTATCAAGGCTACATACGAGGGCGGCAAGTGTCACGTCGTGCACAATGGTAAGGTGTCGGAGGATTTTGACGTCCAAAGTGGAGTACGTTAAGGGTACATACTGTCACCACTATTGTTCTTGGTGGTTATCAGCGATGTACTCCGTGCAGCATTGACGGAAGCTAAATATGGAATTCGTTGGACGATGACATCTTATCTTAAACACCTAGATTACGCTGACGATGTTTGTCTACTTTCACATCGGATAATGGATCTTCATTTGATGGCCCAAAATCTAGAAGCTGAGGCAAACAAAGTGGGGCTAAAAATAAACACAGCCAAAACAAAAGCCCTGAGCACTTCTTCCAACAACCGCGCTCAACTTAACATTGCCGGAAAGCAAGTCGAGAAAGTTGATAACTTTCTATATTTAGGAAGTGCCGTCTCGGCTAATCGCGGTGGCACCGAACTGGATGTGTGCAGCAGAATCGGGAAGGCTAAAGCTGCGTTCGGAATGCTGTCCAAAATCTGGAGAAGCAATGTTATTAGCTTAAGAACCAAGCTACGACTGTTCCGCTCCAACGTAGAATCAGTGCTGCTTTATGGGTGCAGTACCTGGAAGGTGGACACCATTAACACACGCAAGCTGCAAGTCTTCGTAAACAAATGCTTAAGAATCATCTTGAGGATTTTTTGGCCGAACCGCATCTCAAACCAACAACTTTATCTGAGAACGGGCCAAGAACCTATAAGCATTACTATACGAAGAAGAAAGTGCCAATGGATTGGACATACCCTACGGCGCGAAGACAACTCCATTGCGAAATACGCTATGCAGTGGAATCCGCTCACCCAGGCAGGCAGAATAGCGGGACGCCCTAGGCAAACGTGGCGCAGAACAGTTGAGGAGGAATCGAGCTCTTTAGGAATGAGTTGGAGGCAGCTGAAACGCGTTGCAGAACTCCAAACACGATGGCGCGCAGGCGTCGTTGACGCCCCATGCCCCCCGAGGGGTTAAAGGATATAAGTAAGTAAGTAATGCAGTATTAACTCGTTAATGTGAACATGGATAATGTGAATTTCCCGATATTGTGAATAAATCTATACATTACCATCTCTACCTATATAATGTGAACTTTGAAAGTTTCTCACTTCTTCTCAATAGTTCCCATTCTATTTTTTGTTATTCTTTTGATATTTGCAGTTGTTTGTATAGACATGTTTTTCCATTTTGTACCAACTATTACGTATATTACTAGAGGAAGAACCTTTTCCGTTTTAGGATATACAGTAGACTCGCGGTAGAGTGAACAATCCAATATTTGTAAAATTGTGTACAGGCTACTCTACGGAGTGAATAAATAAACCTTTTTAAAGTGAACGCATTGAAGTTTAACACAGTTTACACACGATGCAGATCTGCCAAAAGTGCGATTCGTCTTAAACAATCGGGCGCATGGAAGCAAAGCTCCTATGGACATGGATCTATACTCAACAGGTATAATATAACCGATCTCAACAGAACAACAGATTATATCATACTCTATAAAGATTTCGACAAGAACTACTCCACTTTTATTCCCGAAAGACAAGAGTGGGACTTCAACACATTAATTAATGTACAGGATATTCAACTCTACACTGACGGGTCTAAAATTGATATCGGAACTGGCTCACTCGAAATCAACGACTCATACAAGCTCCCAGATGACTGTAGCATCTTTCAAGCTGAGGTCTTCGCTATTAACAGGGCTGCACAAACTATACATAGCAAAAAACTAAATCCTTCCAAGATTAACATTTTCGTGGATAGTCAAGCGGCAATCAAAGCACTAGACAGCGAGGAAGTCAGATCACAAACAGTTTCCAGATGCCGTAACATGTTGAGCAGAATATGCAACAACCATGACGTAACTATCTGCTGGGTTCCCGGACATAGCACTATAAAAGGAAACGAGACAGCAGATGAACTAGCCAAAAAGGGATTGGATTTTCAACACACTCGGATGTCAGTAAAAACTCCAATTGATGAACTGAAAAGGAAAATAGACCTAAAAGCAAAAGAACTGATTAACTCCGCTTGGTACGCCAGAAGCGACTGTATCATATCTCGCAGCTTCTGGCCGACAGTGGATGAAAACAGAACAAAAAGCCTTTTGGCGATGAATAAAAAATAGATTCGCATCTTGACAAGTGCGCTAACAGGACTGCGCGATAGGGGTAATGGCTGCTAGATTAGGCGTCAGCACACCCGACCACTGCAGGAGCTGTCAAGATATAGTGGAGACAGAAACCATCAAACACCTGCTATGCGATTGCCCAAACCTTCAAAACCGCCGCCTCCGTCATACGGTAAACAGATTTTTTGACAAATTAAGGATCTCATACAAGTCCCACTAAGGAACATGATAGGCTTCATAAAGAGCACAGGCTGGTTCATAACAGAACCGACCGCAAGATAATAGTTTAAGTATAGCTTCCATACTACAAAGGGAAACACAACTAAAAGGAAATTGAAGAGAAACTTTCTCCAGGTAATATAAAGTCCTTGCAATAGTCTATTTGATTTATTTAAAAACAATTAGGTGTTTTGGGTAGAGTGTTGCAGAAAGATATGAAATAGCCAAAGCGGCTTATGTGCCATCAACAAAAAGGACAATATTATAGCAACGGTGACTGATACTTTTTCTGGCTTTGGAAATAGAAAGACACTGAAAGCATCTGAATTACCTGAGGTGGAAAAGGTACTTTATAAATGGTCCCTAGTGGGTTAGTTTGTTGCCAAACGTTGCCGAAGATGTGATTGAATTGCTCAACCATATATGCAAATACAGAAGTGCCACATATGTACAGTCATTGATATCAACAATTGAAATGAAGATTAAATACTATTGGATATTGTAGAAGCGGAAATGAGATGAAGAAGACTGCCAATTAGTTTCTGACCTCCGACCCGTTCAGTTACTTCAAGCGATTCATTTGACAAAGTACTTGAATGGGCAGGATACAATGAAGTAGATTACAGGATAGTTTATTTATGAAACGGTTGAAAGAAAAGATAGTGCTAATTGATTTGAATGTAAGGAAGAAGCAACCGAAAATTTATACTACCTTTATTAAAGAATGACTTAAAATCTGCCCGCTCGGTAATGTGAACAATCTCGCTCGTATGAAACGGTCTGGTGTTTATTAGTTCACTCCATCGCGAGTCTACTGTATGTATGGGCATTTTTTATTTGAGAAATTTTCTATATTATTAAACAAATCGAATAATGGAAACCCCTCTAAAATGTGGACTGGCATATTTTAAGCAGTTCACATTATCGAGATAGTACTGTATCCCATTAACAATGGTCAGTTATATAAACTTTCCGTTCAAACTCGTGCCTCTCGATAATAAAGAGCAGATTACAGCAAAAAAATGTAAGCTTTTATTACAAAAATAAAATGTGTTCAAGTACATATGTAGGTACATAGATACATACAACAATGCATTATACACTAAATAGATTTCGACCACCGACGCAATTTTCACGAACATTTGTGTTTAAGCAACTATATAAAAACCATGAAAAATCTCTGAGCACCTTGCAATTTATTTCATGATTCCATAAATTTGATCAAACCGCTTAGACCACGGCATAGAGAAGACAAAGCACAATTATTACCGTATAAGTCTGCATGTTAAGGTCATTGAAATAGAGCCCAGATAATTGGCTATAAGTTTTGCAAAGAATAATACAGTGAATTAAATTTTTATATTTTTACTGCCAATCGTTTGAATAATAAATTGTTGTTTTGATCGTTAGTGAAATGCGTTTGTTATTGATATTAGTAAAAGTAGGAAAATGTTTACTTCCTTATTTAATAAATTACCATAAAGTATGATTCGCAACTAAAGTGGCAACTTTGTATTTAAGGAGAAGTTTACAGTACGTACGCCTACATTTATCTCTAACCTTGTATTGACTGATTGTTTACAGAAAGTGAATAGTATGTATACAGATAATACGACAGCACCTATACCAAGTTTGTAAGAAATACGACTTGAACATTGAGGGCTAGTCAGAATTGTTATGAAAATGATAGCATAAGGAGAAAATTAATATGGGATAATACACCCCAAAAGCTAAGAAAATAGGAGATTTAGGATGCCAGTCCTGTGCATCCATGTTAAACCTATGTTAAACCTTATTAATAGCGATATACATATGTATGTATGTAACGGTAACCAAAAAATTCGACTTTTCCTAGCCTCAACAAATATTTACTGCAAAAATACTGACATTTGTCAAATTATCCGCGCGATTTCAGAGAAGAAATTATTTTATTACATCAAGCTGCCAAGAGAAATTGTTTAAAAAATAATTAAAGCAGATAAGGTGACCAATGCATTACAGGGGCTATACTACAACCCAGCCTCCTGAACTACTGAGTTCCAGAAAACATCAATTCTCTTTTTTGCCTCGGTTTGCAGCTTAAATGACTGGATGGATTAGCTATAAACTTCATATCTAGACTGATAGCCTGGAATTTTATTCTAGGCTCAAAATTATTGGTACTTTACGTAGGGTCAATTTTAAGATATTGCAACTTTCTCGAAAATAATTTTTAAAAACGCATAGCAGGTGCAATTCGTGCACCGGTGTTTGAATTATTTAAAAATTGGCAATTTTCTCAGTTTATTTAGTTATAATTAACATATAACCGACATAGCATACTTCTGTATGCCCATGAATTATCAAATTTTTATAAACGATCTCTCTTCGATTTCATATTCAAATTCGAATAAAAAACAGCGTATACAGGTGCAAGTACGTACAACTCAGTCGTGCCCTTTATTATTATTTGTTTCTCCCAGTTTTTCATAACGTAAAATCTGAAGCAAAAACTATATCTAGAAGGCTAGGAAACTCGATAAATCAATTTTTTTCAATTCAGCCAAAAATCAAATCATAAAAGAAAAACACTACTAGTTTTGTACAGCAATGGAATAGGTAAACTATAAAGTTAGATACTGTTGCACCCGTTCTCTAGCTATCAGCCAAGTCAACAAGACACGTAAGCATAAGTTTTAAAAATATTTGCAAACCTCAACTCGCGTTTTTGGAGAAGAAAACGCAATCGGTGTACTTCAAAACCGACCTAGTTTTAAAAAGCCCAAATCTTTGAAACTAAGCCCCAACAAGAAAATCATCAATCTTATATTTACGAGTACATCTGGGAAGTGTCTGTTGATTAATCTCTGAAGCATTGATTACTCTCTATACAGGCGTTTCTGGAAAATGTTTGTATCTCTATAGTTTCACTATATTTGAAAAACTATTCATCAAATGCGAAAGGTGCCTCATCTGGCTTAGTGTACTGGAGAGGCATGCTGTTTGAGAACCAATCGAATTGCTGCACTATACAATTACATTTAAATACGTCTATGGTAGGATAGTTATCTTGTGGATACGTTCAGGTACGTAAGTGTACTTGTTGTAGATTTAAATGGGTATTAAGTAATGCGACATGCATAGACCTGTACAAATCGATACATTTACTCTTGTGACAATGAAACGTTAAGTCACCTTTCCCAGTGTCTCCACATACATATGCACTTCTTTTATTAAGGATCATTAAAAATATCCAAGCCATACCATACATATGTATGTAGAATGTAGATACGACCACTAGTTGAAATTGACTTGAAAAGAAAAGGCTTAGTGCAGTCATTGTCTATGTTTCTACATGCATAACACAAGTCTTTCTTTCATATTATGATTCCAAGCCAACTTACATACATACATTTGTAACAGAGAGATTGTTCATAGGTATGTGACGCATATACGAGTATTAAAAAAAATATTTACTTACCAATAGATGGTCTGCAAACAACAATGGGTAATGTCTTGCCATATGAATTTACTAAGCCTTCCGTTATAGCCTTACTGTAAGCGTATGTATTGGGCAATCCATTTAATAGTCTGCAAAGTAAAACACACATCTCCTAAAAACATGTAAGAGTGAATTGAAGTCAAACCTACCCAGGTGTAACAAGTTCCAACGCCTTATCGTCCAAAGTGCGCACCATTTCCAGAATCCCATACGGGTCATTTGGTGCCACATATGCCCTCTCCTCTAATGTACTTTCATTGCACTGGCAATATGACGTCGAAACATGCACTATCACTTTCAGGTTAACCATCTTCTCAGCCAGTTGCAGAACCTTTTGCGTACCGGCTACATTCATGTCAATCATTGGCCGCAGCGGCTGATCGAATCGCACGTTTGCCGCACAATGGAAGACAACGTCCACGTTTGAGATTAGTTCGTTCAAGTCATTATCACTTATGCCAAGGCCCTCTTCAAGTATATCGCCTTTAATTACCTTGATTTTATTCACCACATCGGGATTTTTGTCCAAGATTTTATCGAAGATCTGAAACAGTAGTAACTGCGTTAATTCATGTCAAAAGAATCGGTTCAAAATCGTACAAAGTGTTACAACTAAAACTATGTATATTAGACCTTGTCTGCTATTAAGATAGTAAATACGCACCCAGACAATGTGTACTCATTTTGTGAAATATACGGAAACTCGTTAGAAATTGCACAACTTCACGAGTTGAAAGTAAAAGTGCTAGGTAAGCAATTCTTGCCGAGATAAATCACTTTCAAGACCACTTTAATTAGTCAACCACGGTGTGAGGTTTACCGTGTGTAAAAGATGTCATTTCCACGGCACACACGTAATTAATGTAGCAGAACAATCAGTCACATTGGTATGTGACTGCGAGTGAGTATTAGGTCAACAGATAATTGCTATACGTAAAGTCTGACTCCAAAAAGGATCATTACATCTTGGATATATGCATGACTGATGATGGTATTTCAGATATTTTATCGGCCTGACAGTGTTGCAACATTATGACATATGCAACAATGATAGTCTTTTTTTTGTAATATCGTATATTTGCTGTGGTTAAGTGTAAATATATCTCTGAATAATTTCAATAACATGCATTTTACGAATTGCTATAATAATTAACTTCAGATCAATGTGCTTAAAGGAGGTGTGGGAGTACAACGTGCTAACGTGGTAGCGATTACATATTTTACTTGTATAAGGGTGTAATTAACTTGCATGTCAGTAATTGTTTGAAGTGTTTGATTAATAGACTGTGATGCTATAAATTATAGACATTTAACGAATTTATGTATACATTATAGCTAAGGAAAAATCATTTTTCTATAGGTTTCCTTGCCAAGTATTTGATAAGGATAAAGAAAACGATACCAGATTGTGCATTTGCATAAGGAAATTCTTAAGTAGGTTGAAACGAAACGAGGTAATAGAAATAGAGGCCACTTCTGAACTTTTTAATATTTATTATGTGCGGCAAGCTATTAATGGGAGTTGCTAAACAACGAAATAAATCGATAAATCTCATGCGAATCCAGATTTTAAGATATATGATACACACAAATGGCGAGGCGACTGATGCCAGTGCAGTTAGGGAAATTCTAGAACAGGTAAGAAGCTTCGTTTCAACAAAATCCCAAATAATAGCTTCCTGATACCTGCGAAGCGTTTGCTTTGTATGGTGAAGCCGAATTTGGTATTTTGATGGTTGGCAAATTCTATTTGAATGGAATGTGGTTGCCATTGTTCATAGAATTGTTCTAAGGGTTAAGAAGCTGGATCTACTCATGACGTTACCATCTATTCGCTTAAACTGTCTAAGCGATAAACAGTCTTGGATGAACTGAGAGAGACTGATTGATTTAGGTGTACATACAAGTACAATGTACTGTAAGTATTCCAGGTCAATTCTTACTCTATTTTTTGCTAAGAAATATGTTTTGGAGTTTTTGTTGCCAAATAAACAAGAAAAAAGTCAGGACTGTTCTAAGGCAAACCATGGGAAATCAATAGTTGCGAAATTAGTCAGTACAGTACAAGATCATAGAAGCATCACTCTACTATGAGAATGCAATTCAGAGCAATATTTTACTGTGGTCGTCGACCAGGCACAGAAGCAAATTGTGATCCTTCGTCTTTCTGAAGAATTATACAGTCAGCCAGTAGATAGCTAACAGCTAACAGTATTCGAAAAAAAAATACCATAGAAAAGAAAAACTGATTTCAAAAAGTAATACTTCTCTCGGATTATTTTCGACAGGACACATGTAGTAAAACCTGGCAAACAGGTATCTCTTTTTCTTTTCATTTCCAATGGACTTTATGCAATGTCTTTATTACGTTATAAGGGTATACCAGGTCGAAGTTAATATTTTTTTTAAACAGAATTGCAGAAGGCGAAGTCGTCATACTAGCAGACGTCGGTCATCAAACCTGCAACTGGTATTTTCGATTGATCTGAGGTAAAGGTGGCCATTTTGGATATCAGCAAGTCAGAAGTCGTTTCACTCTCATCTTTTTGACCAATGTTATCGAATAATTATCTGCTCCACATCCCCCCTAATAGCAAGTGGCCGATTTTAGGCAATTGGTTACAATTTATTTTAGCTCCAGAGCAGGGTAAATTCGTTCCTCTAGAATTTCCATTTATTCCATATGATTCGTGTCAAAATGTTGCCACTGGCTAAATTTAAATTAAAATCATATCCCAACCTTAAATCTAAGGTGAAGTATTTTAGACAATTTAATGTATTACAACTTACAATACATTTTAAGTAGTTCTCTTTCCTGGCATTAGGACTGACTCCCCTCTTCTCTCGGATAAGAAGATATAAGCATTTCAGATCCTGACAGTTACGGAGCAGTTTCTCGACTAACACTTTCCCCATAAATCCCGTCGATCCAGTAATGAGAATATTTTTGTTTGCATACCAGTCGGCTATGCTGGACCTGTCCAGTTCGTCATTATTTATGATCATTTTGCCGATTCGACTTTAATCTCTGAAATTAATCTGAAACGATAAAATACAGTTATTTTTCTTTTGTTTATTTTTACATTATACATATTTATATTTTTAGCAACTTGAGTCTAAATAAAATTTTATAATTATATTAAGCACATTGTTGGTTATTCAACTGAGTTGAATCCTTTGGGGTGCCAAGCGTCAATAGGTGCAAAGTTTGGTAAATAAGACTAATAATCTGCACAGTCTTCTTTCAGAATTAACTCTCAGCCGTAATAGTTTTGTTAAATGCATACGTTACTAAGCATTTACACAATTTTATGGTTTTTGTTGACACGAGTTCCATTAAATAATCGCACTAATATGATAAACCTTTAATTTTCCGTGAAGGTCTAAGGTTTTATACATTTAACTGTGTGGTTATACATACTTTGATCATACTAATTTTATTACGAATACTCAATATGACACCAAGTCATGGATGAAGTAATGTAATGTTGCGTCAGTACTGTAACATTTACAAATTAGTTCGTGCTATGCATCGACGGCATTGGTGACCGAGGGGACTAAGAGCTTCACATAAAGTCAATGTGTGTAATAAGGACGTATTAAGATACATAATGTTGTACCTATACAATGTATAGCACATGTATATACATATATATTTTTCTTAACTCCTTTTTTTTTTAAAGCTTAAAAGAACAGTACTGGAGCAAAATGAAAGGTCATAAGGGAGAGTTGCTAGTAGGATGAGTGAGTATGTGTTCGGAAATCCTAATTTAATTCTACATCCTGTCATTTACGAAATCAACTTTTGCTTAAGAAGCATTTAATATAATTTTTCTGGAGCTGGAAAAATTGTTATTGACTCCGATATATGGTATATTCTGAAAAACTTAATATCACCTGAGTTTTAAACCACTACACCAATCTTTCTCTCTCTGTTTATCCTTTTTACGTTACCTTGTGCAGTCATGCAATTGCATTCAAGGGATTACTCCCTACGCGCAAGTTAATATTAAAAAAAATACCGGCATTGTCAATATGAGTGGGAAATACTGGTCGCCTACGGTTGTAATGCCGGTCAGTCATGGCTATGGAGAATCTTACAAATGTAACCGTATGAACTACCCTGCCCACATCAGTCAGAGTATATCCGAATACCATTTTGCCCACTACCACAGCTCTCCAGAAGTCCTTTTTTATTCGTTATTCATCTTTAGACGGTTTTTGCTAGGACGAGTGATCGGTATCCAAATGCCAAAGGAAAATAATATAAGCACAGTCAGATAAAAAAAAAGTTGTTTTCATTCATATTGCTTTACATAAAATAAATCCAAATGCAATTTGGAACAATATATGTACATAAAACAAGAATTGCTCTTGGACGCAAAGTTGCTATCACAAGACATCAGAAAAAATATTATCCGAAATCGTGGTAAAATATTTTGCCCGTTCGTACAAGTCACACACATAAGATTTACTTTTTTTTTTTATTTCGCCCCAAAGTCGATACAATTTTTTTTTTCTTTTTCCAAACTCCCAGATGTGTTAAAAAAAAACTGGGTTTTCCATGCTAAAAGAAACTTATTGGAGCTATCATTCTGATAAATTTGCCAATTACACTGCGTGACAAGGTTTTGGTAACATAAGTATAACTGTTTCTTTATAGAGACTTAAGATAATAACGGAAAGCAAAATTGTTCCATCACGTCAACTTCTCGTGTTATTGACGCATTTATGTTAGCTACCTTCATCTGATGTTAAGTGCAAAAATAATTCAATTTATTTGTCTTGCTCGGTCGGTTAGCAATTGGACTAATTTTAAAAAGTGATTTAAGCTTTCTTGAGATAGTTTTAAGTAAAATTACAATCACGCTTTAAACTAAAAATGAAAAAAAGCGGTTATCGTACGTGTGAAAATTGCCTCAATAAATTCTGTTGTGTGTGGGGCCAATACATTCGAAAGGCCCAAGGTAAGGCTATAACTGAAAAAGTAAAACAAGCTTATCTACTTTATTTTATTCCTTCTGTAAAACAAAACAAAGAATGGATTCCGAAATTGGTTTGTATCTCATGTTACGTTACTTTTATCGAATGGTTAAGTGGTAAAAAGAAGTCGATGGCGTTTGCTATTCCAATGATTTGGCGTGAACAAGTAAATCATTACGATGGCTGCTATTTTTGTTTGACTAAAGTCAAAGGGTTTTAAAAATAATAAAAAAAAAATAGAATATCCTAAAGTAGATTCTGTGTCCATGCCAATACCTCATAGTGAAGAATGTCCTGTGCCCATGCCAAGAAAACCAGAACCAGAATGGCAAACGACTAACAAAGGCCTCGTAGGGGCAGCATCTCCCGATAGGTGTTGATCCGCTAAGTAACGAAAAGGAGCCACTGCAGCCGAAAACATAGCAGCTCTGTTAGTAAGCCCTACTCCCACCTCCTCGTGGTGCCATCTGGGTATATCTTCGGAAATTGCTAACGGGAGAGGACGAATGGCGAGCTTCCTGCGCCAAAAACAGGATAAGTGTCGGTTGGTTTGTGGCCCAGCGAGCCGCAACCGTAAAAACAAATCTTGCTCCGAAACGGAAACCAACGCCTCGGATACGGACGGATAATTTGATGACGACCTTTGGCTATCGAACACGGACAACGATCGGATTCTGGAACGTTAAGACCCTCCTGGACTCACTCAAGGAAGGGCCTTATAACGCCAGATTCCTCCAATTAGAACGCGAATTCGCACGGTATAAAATCGACATCTTAGGGCTGAGCGAGATAAGATGGTTCGATGCTGGGGAATTCATCTCCCCAACAAAAAACCACTGTCATGCTCTACTCTGGTAAACCAGCTGGAAGTGCACGGAGTTCCGGAGTAGGACTCATGCTAACTCCAGCAGCACGTAGTAGCCTCATATCCTGGAAACCCCATAGTGACCGGATATTGACGGCTAGGTTCCAGAGTAGAGTTAGAAAAATTACCATCATACAGTGTTATGCTCCGACTCTAGACGCGACTGAGGATGAAAAGGATGATTTTTATAGCCACTTAGGCGCTGCCTACAACCAAACGCCTAACGGGAACATCGTAATGGTGATGGGAGATTTCAATGCCACGGTGGGTAGCGACAACACCATGCTTAAGCACGTGATGGGAGTTCACGGCGTGGGAGACCGTAATGATAACGGTGAGCGGTTTGTGGACTTCTGCAATACCAACCGCCTAGTCATCGGAGGTACGCTGTTTAAGCATAACACCTGTCACAAAATCAGTTGGGTCTCTACTGATAGGCAACGAACATCCAACCAGATCGACCACATTGCGATCAGTCGCCGCTTTAGAAATTGTCTTCTGGACATCCGAAACAGACGTGGAGCTGACGTCGGACTAGAACGAGATCACCATCTTATGGTAGCTCATTTACGCCTTCGTACTGCATCCGTCAACAGCAACCGCTCAAACCTACTTAACATCACCAGGTTTAATATCGACAGGCTCAAGGCTCCCCAAGTGCGCCAACAGTTCAGAGACCATCTTGCCTTAGAAGCAGAAGCAATCAGCAGACCATTGGAGTGCTGTGAAAAATGCTTTTGCGACTGGGGCACGCACTTATGTCGGTAAAAAGCAGAAACACCACCGCACATGGCTTTCTACAGACACCTGGAGACGGATCGATGAGCGTACAGCAATCAAGGCTCGGATTGCAGCGGCCTCAGCAGTAGAGAGAACCGAGCTTGAAGCCCAATACCGTGCGAAGAAGAAAGAAGTGCAGCGTAGTGTGAGACGTGACAAGCGTCAACATGTCAACTCACTGGCCTCAAGGGCTGAAGAAGCAGCGAGTAGGTGCGACAGTAGGACTGTTTACAACATCACTAAGGAGCTCATTGGTGGTCGAAACTCCAAACAACATCCAGTGAAGAGTCTAGACGGTGACCTTCTGATTTCGGATGAGGATCAGCTCACTAGATGGAGAGAACATTTTGCTACAGTGCTAAATCACTTAGACGATGGCGGCATGACATTGAATTCGAATGAGCAGTTCGAAGCAACAAATTCCCGAATTCGCACCGCACCTCCCAGTAAAACCGAGATAATAACAGCAATCAAGTCCCTCAAGAAGAACAAGGCGGTGGGTGGGTATTGATGGCATCCCTGCCGAGCTATTTCAAGCGGCGCCAAATACATCGGCAGATTTGCTGCATCCCCTTATACGGAGAGCTTGGGAAAGCGAACAATTTCCACAGGAGTGGAAAAGGGGGATGATCATTAAACTTCCAAAAAAAGGGAAACTTGATGGTTTGCGGTAACTGGAGAGGTATATGCTTTCTTCCAGCCGTGGCCAAAATAATAGCTAAAATAATTCTAGGACGAATTAAAGAACATTTAGATTCAACTCTCGATGTCGAACAGGCAGGCTTTCGCGCTAGATCCTCCTGCATCGACCACATAAACATCTTACGGATCATTATCGAGCAATGCGTTGAGTATAGGTCTCCGCTAGATTTAATGTTTATCGACTTCGAGAAAGCTTTCGACAGATTGAATCGAGATGCTATCTGGTTGGCCGTGCGTAGGAGAGGCATCGCAGAAAAACGTATAGCTATTATAAAGGCTACATACGAGGGCGGTAAGTGTCACGTCGTGCACAATGGTAAGGTGTCGGAGGATTTTGACGTCCAAAGTGGAGTACGTCAAGGGTGCATACTGTCACCACTATTGTTCTTGGTGGTTATCGCCGATGTACTCCGTGCAGCATTGACGGATGGCAACTATGGAATTCGTTGGACTATGACATCTTACCTTAAACACCTAGATTACGCTGACGATGTTTGTCTACTTTCACATCGGATAATGGATCTTTATCTGATGGCCCAAAATCTAGAAGCTGAGGCAAACAAAGTGGGGCTAAAAATAAACACAGCCAAAACAAAAGCCCTGAGCACTTCTACTAACAACCGCGCTCAACTTAACATTTCCGGACAGGAAGTCGAGAAAGTTGATAACTTTCTTTATTTAGAAAGTGTGGTCTCGGCTAATCACGGTGGCACCGAACTGGATGTGTGCAGCAGAATCGGGAAGGTTAAAGCTGCCTTCGGAATGCTATCTAAAATCTGGAGAAGTAATGTTAACAGCTTAAGAACGAAGCTGCGACTGTTCGGTTCCAACGTAGAATCAGTGCTGCTTAATGGGTGCAGTACTTGGAAGGTGGACACCATTAACACACGCAAGCTGCAAGTCTTCGTAAACAAATGCTTAAGAATCATCTTGAGGATTTTTTGGCCGAACCGCATCTCAAACCAACAACTTTATCTGAGAACGGGCCAAGAACCTATAAGCGTTACTATACGAAGAAGAAAGTGGCAATGGATTGGACACACCCTACGGCGCGAAGACAACTCCATTGCGAAATACGCCATGCAGTGGAATCTGTTCACCCAGGTAGGCAGAATAGCGGGACGCCCTAGGCAAACGTGGCGCAGAACAGTTGAGAAGGAATCGAGCTCTTTAGGAATGAGTTGGAGGCAGCTCAAACGCGTTGCACAACTTCAAACACGATGGCGCGCAGGCGTGGTTGACGTCCTATGCCCCCGAGGAGTTAAAGGATCTAAGTAAAAAGTAAGTAGAAACTAAAATATCTTTGTCAAGGAAAAGGAACCAACATTTAGATACCTTCTTCACACAGAACGAATCCATATGCTATTGTAATTGGTCGGTGGGATGCAGGCATGTTAGGGGATTACTCTTGGTCTTTAATGCGAGAAGATTCAACAACTCACAAACGTAAAAGTTAAATCATAGAATACTATTTTATAATAAATAAGAAGAACAAATATTTTGTTGTGTTTTAAAATATTAATTTCCATGAATTAAATGAGTTTTCCTTTTAAAATTTTTAAGTTTTAATGCCAATAAACGATTTGTCACTTCTAATTTTGTATGTACGAGTATTTTTGATATTATCTCTCGTATCCATAACACGGAAACGGTACGTGTTTTTTTTTTTTTATAATTTGCGCGCGCCAAAGGGATTATTAACACCCTTATACTGGTTCTCAGGGCTATATCCTTTAATAGAATTTCGAATTTATAGAATACCTTAATTTACTAATGTTGCACAAAAAAGTTGTAAATTTGTCACGCAGTGTTTATTTTCATTCTGAATCTCATTTCCATATACGCGGCGTTAGTTTATTGGATACCAAGTGGATTATTATTAATTTAAATCAATATGCAAAATAGATGAAAACCACTTATCCCATATGTTGTTTTGACAGCTTCACTTTCCTTATCCAAGACAAACCTGGGCTGATTTAAGAGCGGCTCCAGGTTTCTCAAAAAATGCAAAACTCTGTTTCAGAACGACTACAGGTTTTCCAAAAGTGCTTCAGAGGGACTTTAGAGCGAAACCCAAGGGTGACCGGTATTGCCCAATTTTCACCAAGTTGTTTTTTTTTTTTTTTTCTTATAGAACTGTTAAGTTGGTGTAGTGGTTACGTCATCGATTGCCACGCTAATGGTTCATGGTTTAAGTCCTGATCCTAGCACGTATTTATTTATTTCTAATGAAATACATAAAGTCTGTCCGATCAATTGCGAAAGCTTGTGTGAACACTATTGCAAAGGCATAACACTGGCAATAGGTTCGTCATATTGCTGACAAAATTGTTGACTCTGTTGTATGATTGACACATTATGACATCAGGCGGTCGGGAAAAAAATACTGTGAATCAGAAGCAAAGACAGAAATAACGAAAAACTCCCCAGTTATCTGGACACCACCGCCGGAGTTTTACTGAGATATAAACATTTGCGTTTCAACCCACTACACCAATCTTTCTCTCTATATATATATCCTTTCCTACGCCCGCACTATTTAAAACCTTTAAAGGATATTCATAACCTCTTAGGTTAGGTTACATAACGAATGGGTGCAGCCTACACTCGGATGGCCTACTTTGGCTGTGCTGCCCTGACGTGGAATTTCCTGTCTGGAACACTGAAAAGGCAGAAAATAAGAAAAAGAAACAGTGATTAGAGTTCTGTGGTGTAGGGTGATCTAGGAGCACCCTCCTCGAAACTATCCTGATTAAGCTATGAATTTCAGAATGGCGGTTGGTTGCTTTTCAGACAGGTCGCCCAGATGTTTGGAAAAATATTCTCCGATGGCTGTTTTTCTGGTAATGCAGAGACTAGGGCAATTGCATAGGAAGTGGTCTGCATCCTCTTCTGCGTATGTGTTGCCGCAGCATCTGCAAAACTCGTCTGTACTTAGCCGCATTTTTTTCTGGTGGGCCGAAAATAGGTTGTAGCCGGTAATGATTCCTGTGAAGAACGCCAAATTTTGTCTATTTTGAGTGAGGATAAGGTTGGTTTTCACCTTGTCGTGTTTTGTCCAGATGCTTCTGGAGACGCGGCACGATGGAAGCGTTCTCCATCTTTCGGCTGCTTGTCGTTTGAAGTCAAGTGCTATGTTTGATTTAACAAATTCTAAGGGAGAAAGGACTGAGTTTTGGACCAGTAATAGGTCTTGTTATGAGTCTTTTCTTGTCAGTGCTTCTGCCATTTCATTCCCTGGAATACTCGTACCTTTGTGTCCTGGGACTCACCAGAGTCCCGTTTATAGCAGCCTAACTATCTATTTATGTATGTAAATATCAATCTCTTTTCTGGTAACAAGTTTCGTGGATAGTTCTCGTGCTGCCTCTGCTGTCGGTAGGACTTCCGCTTCGAACACACTGCTGTCTTAGTAAAATTGCAATATCGAGTTCTGCTAAATAGATACCCGAACCCTCTCCTTCGTTTATTTTCAACCCGTCAATGATGACTGAAATACTGTGCGGGTTGATGGCCCACCGTCTGCCCAGTATTCCCTTGAAGGGATGACCGTTCTGACGTTTAGGCTGAAGTCGGGGGATGGTGGAAGGCAGTCTGTAGTGGCGTCTACGTGAGCCCACCTTGCAATAGTGCGATGGCCACTGTGACCCTTTTCCCATAAGTTGGATTCTTTTAGACGCAGGGCACTCATCGCTGCCGATTTCTTAACGATTAGGTCTAGTTGGAGCATTGCGAGGATTGTTTCAAGGGCTGCGGTCGGAATTGTTCTCATCGCGCGAGTAGATGCTATGCAAGCGAGTCTCTGGATTTTTATCAGTTCCTTGACCAGTTCCTTTGTTAGTTCATAGCATCTAGAGTGTGCGGTTATAATAAAAAACAAAGCTGTTACGTCACTCTTCTGATTTTGATAAAATCTTAAATTTTGTGGCATCAAAAGTAATTTTATAAAACGCCTTCGTTTGTGCGCGTCATTACTGCACCAGACTGGTACAAAATGCATCGTACGGATATCAGAAGTGGGGGAAGACAGTAGACTATAAACTTGTTTACACCATAATAAGGCAACAAGGGATTGATCATTCCGTCGGTACAGAGTGAAATCGACGATGATGCAATGAAATTTACACACCTAATCTGCATAGGAGTTGGTGTCCTCTGGAGTGGAGCAGGGAAAACTGGAGGCAGAATAAAAATTGGAATTTGAGAAAGAGTTAAAGGATGGTCAATTGCATTGGTAATTCTGTACCAGAGCTTCTTTTGTACCTAAAAGCATACCTGCATATATGTATATCGAAATATGTAGACAGCTTAAAAAAAAAGTAACTAGTGCTAATTAACCCAAATAAACATACATACTTAGGTACATATAAATAAGAAGGAAACAAATCGCATTCGCAGTATGTAATTTGAGCGCAAGATTAACTCAGTACATATTACGGGCCATTAGTCTATAAAAGTCTACCCATTCATCAATCTCCCTTTGTTACGCCATGTAACTTAAATTAGTTGAATAGGTAGACTACCTTCAAGCAGCTTTCATTTTTTCTTTTTTTTTTTTTTTCTTTAAATATTGCTTACTTTTAATATATACACTTGTTGGATGCTACTGCTACCCACGGTGTTGAATAATTGTATCATCGGTTTTTCCTTTTTGCGATGCTTGACAGTATAACAGTTGCATTTGTGCGATACGAATACGTTGGCCTACTTTGGCTGTGCACCTTAAGTCTTATATTATTACCAGATGCATTGCATAAGCGCATCGAGATGACGATTACTGCAAGTGAGGTTCGCTGTGTCGCTATGAACTGCAAGTTTCCATGCAAACTTAAATTGGGAGATATGGTACTACTAGATTCCTTATGATGTGTGTACTTAAGTAGATGTATATTTTGCTAACAAATGTGAAAAATTGTAACCGACTATCAATTGCGATGGGAAATAAAAAGGCAAAAGTTATATAGAAATGGGTTCCATTGGAAGACGAACTACTGCTTTCTATCTATATTTGGATACTTGTTATGAGTTAAAACCATGATTTGCACATTTAGAGATAGCAATGTATATGTTTTTCTATCACTAAGAATTTATGATTATTACTACCTGAGAAAGATAAGTGCGAGCCTTAACCAATATATTGCATGCATGTTGTATATGCAATACAGTAATAATTGTAAAGACTTAATAATAACAACTAGTATCGCCGTGGTCGAAATTCGAACAATTATGCTCGAAAAGTACCGAAATTCAACTTATTTTTCACGTAATTAATTGGAAATTATTTACATGAAAATTCTTAATTTTGAATTCTTACATTGACGCTATGAGGAAAAGAGGGGGAAAAGGCAAAGTGAAAGCATGAGGAAATGCATGACAAAAATTTAGTAAACATATAAAATTCCTTAAAGGTAAATAATTCAATTATTATACGGTAGAATAATATAACCAAAAAATAAAGATAAATGATATTTCCCTTTGAAAGAAATGGTGGTAAACCACTTACAGATAAAAACTCTACTGAATAGCTATTGATTGCATAATCACTATCACAAATTATATAATCATAGTTGTGATACATTTTTGCTGCATCTGTGGTATTTCAATAATATTTTTACCAAACTGAGGAAATTGCCTTCCTTCCGTTACCAATTTGTTTTAAAAACTCAACAAACTCTAATTCATGTACTAAACCCCTCATCTTTTGAGGTAAAGTGACATGATACAATGTAGCAAACTCATTCCAACTTGTCACCCAGTTTTCAAGTAATGTTGCACGTGATCCATTTATCAAAAATCACCGCACAAAACAATAGTCTTACCTTACTTATTTAGGTGGCGCTAAAGTTTGGGGTGGACCTGGGCCTCAACCAACAAACCTCTCCATTTAGCTTGGCCTTTAGCTAATTGCCTCCAGAAAGATCCAGATAACCTTATTGGGTGGTAAGCCCTTTGTCTTGCAAAAAGCACCCTTGCACTGTCAGAAAACTGCTCTCAGTTTTCTTTGATGTTTTCGACTCGACATACTTAGACCATAGAAGGTTCTTATCCAGAATTACTTCTAGAAGTTTGCCTTCATACTTAGGTCTGGGCTACACGAGGATTTTTTCGATTTGCCTAATGGACTTTGATGAAAATCTCGGGAATGATTTTTTCCATGAATAAAATAGTTACCCTATATTTATAGGTGGACGTAAAAATAGGCAAATGAAATCAAAAAATCGTCCTCTCAACCAACCTTTCGGCCAGCTGTTGACCTGTCTACATTTTGGTGATTGCATAAATTATTCTACTGTCTCATCTATTGTACTACTGACGGCCAATTTGGTTTTCACAGTCAGGGCGCTGTATAATTACGCTTGTCACGGAACGTATTACACTGAGCTTCTCTCATCTTCATTCAATATTGGAACTAGGACTTATCAGTCGCTATCCGAGGACAGAAAATAAACTTTGATAACTTTATTTACAACTACTCGTATTTTGACTTCTCTTTCTCGGTACCGCCTTTTTCGTTTCTTCCAACATCCTCAGCGGGAATCCTTTTATATAATTTTTTTATTGTGCAGATTGAGTGCAAGCTGATGAAAACAGCAACACCAAACTATTTAGGTACATATGCATGGAGAATAAACATTTAATCGTATGTTTATTCTTAGATTAGCTTGAAGGTTATAGTTTTTAAATTATCCATGTTAATGATCGATATAATAATGTGCAAGATCTTATGATTTATATATAAAGCTGCATACACTAATTTACAAGTATTTGCAAGTACTTGCTAGAATTTCCGCTTTTGCTCTTTTTAATAAGATTGGAAGACTAACAGTGTAAATTTCCATAGCTAACATATCGCTGTCGATAATACTACGTGCAAATAATTAAACCAACAAATTAGCAAGCAAATACGCTTTATTTCACATGCAATAGATGTGAATACAGATCCGTACATGCACACTCTGTCTCATATTCGCAGCGTGTACCAGTTGTACTTTTAAATTTTCTATGGGAACAATAACAATGCATGAAAGCGTAAGTTAATAATTACAAAATATTCCACATTGTCTGAAATTCCAAGAAAAAACACAAAAACGAAGTAACGCGCAGTTTTGAAATGTATAACACTTGAACACGCTGTTTAATTATGCGTTAACGATGTTCTTGTAAAAAGACCTCAAGCATAATGTTGAACACATTTTCCCTAGATCGCACTATATTATGTGGGGCATAATAAATTGGTATTTAGCATATTTATGTATGTATGGAAGTACTATTATTTAAAGGTTAAACGCTTAATTATATGCTTACGGGCGGACACTAATTAGTTGAATTCTTATTGATTGATTACTTGTTGAGAATTTTTCAGATTCTAAGATTTTGCATTGAATTCGATTAGCAACAAATATCTTTAAGTTATGAGTGAATGATTTTCTTGTAGTACTGTACAGCTCTGTACTATTTATTGTTGTTCAGAAAAACTGTTAAAAACTTCAATTAAGATCTTAAGGTTATTCAAGCATCATTATTCTTAAGGTTATTGTATCGAAGTTCCGAAACATGCCAGATTAGCCCACAAATTCAAGGATTTGGATGTTCTTACTTTTTTAATTCAATTGATGGAAAAATTGAAAATTATTTAAGTGGGACTTCAAAACATTTACAGGCTTTCGAGATTATTTCGAAAAAAAAAAACAACGATTACATATAAAACTACTTTTAGATCAGCTCAAGACCCCAAGATACCCGACGTATGCTGCGACGCTCAAATGTGCAGTTCTATTATATTACAGTAAAAGTAGGCCAAACCTTCCTATTGATCCCCTAAAAAAGCATAAAGAAATCCCATAATTACGGGTCTGACGTCACATCGAAAACCGTATTCGATATACTGCATATCTTTAGGTCATCCAGTAATTCACGGATAAACTTACAAACTATTGTACCTAATAGATTAGCATGAAGAATATACTATACCTAACTATTGATTCTGAAGTTTATTTATGGTACTGAAATTACCTATGAAATAAAAAAAATATCTGTCAGAAGTAACAAAAAATATAAGGAGTTTTCAAAATTGCCGCGAATATGTCAAAAAAATTAAAGATCGGGTTCATGGAATATTTTTCCATAATCACTGTACTATCCTAAAATACTTCTTAAATGATACTTTGCAAACTAATAGTGCTAAGTATGGTTAAAAACCCTGTGCACTCCATTTTATATTTCCGAGACAAGAGTGCTACAAGGAATGCGTTGCAAATGTGTCATATTTTATTATGATATACATATAGGAACATATATGTGCCAATTCATTGCTGGATAATCGAGAAAACTAGAACTTTGTACATTTTTAACACGGACTATAAAGTAGACATTTACGTAGCCGGATCTTTGATTTTTTAAAACTGCACAACAATGCAATGAAAATCGGAATGATAACAAATTAAAAGTATGTAATATGGGCTGGCGGATGGACGGATTTTCTTACTTAGCATCTGAAACCAACAAACCATTTCCAGAAAACTCAAAATGTTTATTTCAAAATCTAGGTGAAAGTCTAATTTGACTGGACAGAAGCATCTGATGTGAAACATGCAGATGCCATGTTAACAGAACTCTCATGTAATTCGTTCATACACAACCTTAAAGCACATTTTTTTCTAATTTTTTAGGTATCAAATCCCATGCATTCTGCTTACTACACAGATGTGGTGCAGATTTCTGATATTTTTGTCTTTGCTTCTGATTCACAGTACTTTTTTCCCGACCGCCTGATGTCATAATGTATCAATCATTTAACAGAGCAAGCAATTTTTCCAGTCATATGACCGACCTATTGCCAGTGTACATTATATTTTTCATATATGTCAATCCATGTTCATGTGAAACAAGAAGTTCACATTGGCGAAAATTCAAATTGATTTGGTTTTCTCAATGTTCTTCACAATTTTTTATTGTTACGTGTGAGGCACAAGTTTGACAATGTTAACTCAAAAACTTGCCAAGTAACAATGGTACAGCCCCTTTAAAACTAGATGTCGCACTATATCTCCATTCTCGATGCAATCAGCAGCATCTCTACACTAACAAAAAAGAATAAAAGTCGATAAAGAGATGTGTATGCAGATTAAGTTGACAAAGCAAAATTTCTGCAGTATAATCTATTATATTTCAATTTGATTTAATTTGAAAGTTTTGCTCAGCCGAAATCTAGAATATTATAAAATGATGCATTACTCTACACATCGAGGTTGTTTGGTATCAAACAAATAATTTTCGGATATATAAGTGTCTGACGCATATTCCTCATTACTTAAATTTTTATACTTATGACTCCGTTTTATTCAAATTGTATATTGCCGTAATTTACCTTCGCCAAAAACTCACTCGAAAATCACTTGTATAACAATTTTCGTTGTTACCCTTTTTTTGCGTGAGAAATGAGAGTTTAAGCCCTCAACCCCAGACTATTAAGTTAAATTGCGTTTGCAATCTCGGTAAAGTTCAAACCAGCACTGAAAAACACTCTCATTTTTGTAGACGTCAGTTCAAACTTAATCTACAGTTCAACGGCAATTGAACTTACAAGTACATTGAAAATCCGGACATAAGGATTTTGCACAAAACAGTGCCGAAATACTCCATCCACTTTTTTTTGCATTCTTTCTCTTCTAATCGTACGAACGAATTACCAAGAAAAAGCACTTTTGGAGCAAAAAATTATCTCTTTCTTATAAATAGTGTTTTCTAATCTCATCCGTATTTTAAAAGAAGTATTCATTGATCATGATCCGGTACCGATCTCCATCGACCGTAACCCGAACTTCAGCCTCATTTTTGAGGCCGTCAGATGACGGTGCATTTTCCTGGATATAATGTAGTCTGTATGGTGTCTTTTGGATTGGTTTAATTATATAAGGCAATCATTTTGCATGTTAGAAAAACCCTTTAATCCAAAAATCCTCATAGATTAAAACAATTTCGCGACAAAGTGACAGGGTCAGCCTGCAACTGCACTAGAGCTCAATTAATGAAAGAATGACGCAAATGATGGTCTGGTGGCTTTAATTCGTGCACCAGTTAGGTGGACGAGCAGAGCTTTAATTACTGAGATTGACAACAAATCCATAAATCTGTATCTTCTTCGCCGAAATCAAGAGAAGAAAAACTCTGCCAATCGCTGTTTTTTTTCTTTTTTTTTGGTAATAAACCAATTCAACAGTAACACTCCATCTCGAACAACTAAAGAGACTCTATATAAGACCCTGATCATCCCAGTCCTGCTTTAAGGCGCTGAAACATGGACTTTTTTGTAGGCGAATATCCTTGGATGCTTTGAGAGAAAAATTCTTTGTAAGATATTCGGTCCCGTTTACGTTAACGGGTTTTGGAGGAGAAGATTCAATGACGAACTATGTATACGAACTAAACAGCGACATCGACCTAGTCAAAAAACTGAGTATTGGGCGTTCGAGATGGTAAGGACATGTAGAGCGAATGGACACCGCAACGCTCCGGCCCGCAGAGTCTTCGAATCGAATTCGGAGGGACGACGCAGTAAAGACCTCCTTGCCGTAAGTGGCGCGCATAAGTTCAAGGTGACCTCTACCAACTGGGAGTGCGCAAGTGGTGGTAATTAGCTAAAGACCGAGATAAATGTAGAGGCTTGTTAGTTGAGGCCCAGGTTCACCCCGCACTGTAGCGCCACCTAAGTAAGTAAAGCAGCCCATACACGATTCAATTCGATTGTAAACTGAGTTGTCAACTGAATTGATACTTGGCCACACACTACATCAACTGAATTGAAAGACTTTGCTTCAACTGTCAAAAATATTATTATTTTTTTGGAAGTGGTACGACGCGACGTAAAAAAAAACCCGACGAGCGCATGTGGAGAGGATTTGACAATGAATATTTACTGCAAATTCTTAAATTTGACAGCTAGCCAAATGACTTGCCCACACCAAGACTTGCAGTCAATTTCCAAAATTCCAAATTTTTTGATTTTTCTTCATCAAACTGATCAATTGACAAAGCCACATACTGGTTGATTTCATTGTGATTTGACTGAGTTGATGATTGAATTGAATCGTGTATGGTCTGCATAAGTACGCATACTTTCATTTACAGTGACTATATTCTCTTCAGAACGCTCTTTCCTTTTACCTGTTGGTGTTATTGTATTTAGAAAGTGTGTGATACGAAATCCATCCGTAGTTCCGCATAAAAATCAAAAAGTTCATCAGTAAATTTGGATAATTTGGTAGCGTTGTTCAAGCGTGAGTCTATTCATGATGATTTGCCAGGTTATACTGAACATATGTACATGACAAAAAGAGCGTAATGACAGCTCGATTTGACATTCATTCCTGTCGTCCTTTTATACCTATATAGGTAAATATATATAATAAATTCTAGAACTTTCTTTTGGGATTAGGTGGTTGTTTTCACGGGATTATGAACTGCGTATTTCGACGTTATTTTTATATTTACGATATTTACGAACTTATGTATACTATTATCTCTTCATTTACCACACATGAACTACTGAAATTCAAATTTGAATAATATTATTTTGTTGAGTTAAGAAAAGAACAAGTCAGCCAAGGTAAGCTGTTGATGAATGGAGCATATTAAGCAGTGGTTCACTTCAAATTTCTTGAAGTACAGTCGAAAATTGGTTCGAGGAGTGTTGCGACGATTTGTTACTTTTTGGTAAAGTAACGTTTGTGTGATTACTAATTTTGAAGTGAATTAATATGAGGGATGCCTAGCTTTATAAAGTAGTTAGATATTGTTGCTCATTAAAAAATGTTGACTTACGAATTAGATTAAGGATTCGTTTCCTTTTTCTTATTATACTGCAGCACTTAGAACGGTATTTATAAAGTTTAACAACCCAATGCTAGAATGAAAGAAAGTGTATACGAGAGAGTTAAAATTTGAAATGAGATAGAGTAAGGTGACGATGGGAGTTATGCAGTTTTAATTTTTTCTAAATTATATGAGGCTGGGAATACTGAGAAGTTACTTCACATTCGTTCATTATTGTTGAGTGACTAAAACTTTTGAACTTGTGCGGCCAGAAATAAAGTGGGCGCTTTTGCAGAAAATGCATTGTATTTCGACCGAACAGATGGATTAGAAGCATGGAAATAGTGTAGTAGTAAGGTCGTCAATTGCCACGCTCATGGTTCATTGTTCAAATCCTGACGTCAAGAAGCATTTATTTATTTTTCTTGAAATATATAAAGTCAGTCGGATCAATTGCGAAAGCTTGTGTAAAAACTTCTGCAAAGGCATAACACTGACATTAGCTTGGCAATATGGCTGGAAAAATTGTTCGCTCTGTTGGATGATGATGGATGAAATGCCTATGGCTTCGGTGGTGAATCAGAAGCTAAGGCAACAAATAAGAAAAATATCCCCAGTTATCTGGACGCCAGCACCGGAGTTCCTCTGAAGCATAAACAACTGAGCTTCAAACCACTACACCAAATCTTTCTTTCTCTCTCTCTATCTATCCTTTCCAACGCCCGCACTATGTAAAAACATATTAAGGGTATTCATAGCCCCTTGAGTGTGCGCAATTTATAAAGGAAAAAATATATCTGTGGCCGCATGGTAAAACCGTCTAAGTCGATTTTCACAGATTCTCAGAAAACAAGTTTAAAATTTTGGTTTTTCTCGAAAACGTATGGGAATTTGGAATTTTAGTTTTGTTCTTTTGCTTATAACTCGGTAAGGATAACAGGTAATAAGCTAAGAATTTTGTAGCATAGACTTCGAATAGTAGATCATCTTCTGGCATCCTTAACTGAATTTTGTCGTAACTGGACTTAGGCGGTTTTACCTTGTGGCCACAGATATATGTCATATATAACTAGAGTCCCTATATCGCATGAAGATGAAAGAAGTTCAGCTTAGCGTGACAGGTGCAACAGCATCAATGCGTCGACTACAGAAGCAGAAGAAGCTGCACGGAGATGCGACAGCAGGACCGTCTACAGAATCACCAAAGAGCTGACAGGTGGTCGCAGCTCCAGCCAACACCCAGTAAAAATCTTAGGCGGCTCCTTGCTCATTTCCGATGAGGACCAGCTCAAGAGATAGAGCATTTTGCTACGACTTCGAACCGCGTATTCGCTAGCGATATGCTCCCAAATCAGACTGATGTGCCCAAGGTGAGAAGTTCCCGAATGCGCATCACGACTCCCAGTAATGATGAGATCACTACCGCGATCAAAGCAGTGAGACTTGACGGTATTTGCGCAGAGCTCTTACGAGCTGTGCTAACAACATCGCCTGAGACTCTGCTTCCACTTATAGAGAGAGCTTGCGAAGCTGAAAGCTTTCCTAACGAGTGGAAAAAGAGAATGATCGTCAAGCTTCCTAAGAAAGAAAATTTAATGGAGTGCGGAAACTGGAGGGGTATCTGCGTGTTGCCTGCTGTAGCTAAGATAGTAGCTAAAATCATCCTGGAGCGAATCAAACAACATCTCGAAGACACACTTGATGCCGCCCTGGGCCCTCCTGTGCCGACCACATCAACACCCTGCGGATTATCATCGAACAGTGTGTTGAATATCGATCGCCACTCCACCTGCTGTTCATCGATTTTGAGAAGGCGTTCGATAGTGTCAGCAGGGAGTTTATTTGGCGTGCCTTACGCAGGAGAGGTATTCTCAATAACCTAATTGCTATTATCAAAGCAACATATAAAGGCTCCAAGTGTCACGCTCTGCACAGAGGAAGGTTGTCTGCGGAATTTGAGATCCAAAGTGGGGTAAGACAAGGCTGTATCCTTTCACCAATACTATTCCTATTGGTGATTAGCGATGTGCTTTATTCAGCTTTGCCAACGGGAAACGGAGGAATTCGATGGACTCTTACATCTCAACTGAAACATCTTGACTACGCTGACGATGTGTGCTTACTTTCTCACAGAATTAAGGACCTCCACCAAATGACAGAAGATGTGGAGAGGGGGCAGAAGTCGGTCGTCGGGCTGAAATTTGATACGGCAAAAACTAAAATTATCAGCCTCGGAACAAACTCATCGGCTTAAATATGCATTGCTGGACAACCGGTAGAGAGAGTAGAGGATTTCCAGTATCTTGGGAGTATTGTCTCGACCGATGGTGGAACCGAACTGGATATAGCCAACAGGATCGCCAAAGCAAAGTCGGCGTTCGGGATGTTGTCCCAAATATGGCGAAGCAATGCAATCAGTTTGAACACCAAGTTAAGACTGTTCTGCTCCAATGTTGAATCCGTGCTGTTATATGCAGCACGTGGAGAGTGACCATTACTATCACCAGAAAGCTGCAAACGTTCGTTAATAGGTGACTGCGCAATGTCTTAAGGATTTTCTGGCCCAATCGTATCTCTAACGAACACCTTTACGAGAGAACGGGTCAGAAACCAATAGGCACAACCATCCAACGGCGGAAGTGGCAGTGGATTGGTCACACGTTCCGAAAGGGTGACAGTTCCATAGCGAACCATGCTATGCAATGAAACCCTTTAACTCAGGATGGCAGAAGACCTGGCGGTCCGAGGAGGACATGGCGCAGAACAGTCGAGAAGGAGGCACGGCAGTTGGGGAAAACTTGGCGAGAACTGAGATACATTGCCAGAAACCGCACACGATGGCGCATAGGCCTAGTAGTTGCCCTAGGCCCCACAAGGGGATACAGGACATACCATAAGTAAAAAGTAAGTATTAATAACTGGGCAACGATAACTTGGTATAATCGTAATGAAATAAAGTATTTGAAGTCTGGGATATGTATTAGTTTGACATGCATTAACTTCAAGTTTAAGTAATAAATTTATGTAAATAAGCTAGTTAATGATCTTCTAAGTTTTCCGTAAGCTAGAGTCAGTGATAATTCAATGCTGATTATGATGATTATATTGAAAATTATAAGCAGTGAAAAATATCTATTCTTTTAAGTCTGCTTTGAAAATTATTTCACAAACAAAAGAAAATTAAAGTGCGCTACTGATAACACAAAAGTACTATTTCATTTCATTCAAAATCATTGTCTCTCACTAATATTGAGTTTTTCTTTTAATTGAAAGGTAGCAAAGTAATGTTTTGTTTTGGATGGCAAACGACTAACAAAGGCCTCGTAGGGGCAGCATCTCCCGATAGGTGTTGGTCCGCTAAGTAACAAGAAAGAGCCACTGCAGCCGAAAACCTAGCAGCTCTATAAGTAAGCCCTACTCCCACCTCCTCGTGGTGCCATCTGGGGATTTCTTCGGAAATTGCTATTGATATGCGCTTCCTGCGCATAAAAACAAGATAAATGTCGCTTGGTCTGTGGCCCAGCGAGCCGCAACCGTAAAAACAAATCTTGCTCCGAAACGCAAACCAACGCCTCGGATACGGACGGATAATTTGATGACGACCTTTGGCTATCGGACACGGACAACGATCGGATTCTGGAACGTTAAGACCCTCCTGGACTCACTCAAGGAAGGGCTGAGCGAGATAAGATGGTTCGATGCTGGGGAATTCATCTCCCCAACCAAAAACACTGTCATGCTCTACTCTGGTAAACCAGCTGGAAGTGCACGGAGTTCCGGAGTAGGACTCATGCTAACTCCAGCAGCACGTAGTAGCCTCATATCCTGGAAACCCCATAGTGACCGGATATTGACGGCTAGGTTCCAGAGTAGAGTTAGAAAAATTACCATCATACAGTGTTATGCTCCGACTCTAGACGCGACTGAGGACGAAAAGGATGATTTTTATAGCCACTTAGGCGCTGCCTACAACCAAACGCCTAACGGGAACATCGTAATGGTGATGGGAGATTTCAATGCCACGGTGGGTAGCGACAACACCATGCTTTAGCACGTGATGGGAGTTCACGGCGTGGGAGACCGTAATGATAACGGTGAGCGGTTTGTGGACTTCTGCAATACCAACCGCCTAGTCATCGGAGGTACGCTGTTTAAGCATAACACCTGTCACAAAATCAGTTGGGTCTCTACTGATAGGCAACGAACATCCAACCAGATCGACCACATTGCGATCAGTCGCCGCTTTAGAAATTGTCTCCTGGACGTCCGAAACAGACGTGGAGCTGACGTCGGACTAGAACGAGATCACCATCTTATGGTAGCTCATTTACGCCTTCGTACTGCATCCGTCAACAGCAACCGCTCAAACCTACTTAACATCACCAGGTTTAATATCGACAGGCTCAAGGTTCCCCAAGTGCGCCAACAGTTCAGGGACCATCTTGCCTCAGAAGCAGAAGCAATCAGCAGCATAGAGAACATGGATGACCACTGGAGTGCTGTGAAAAATGCTTTTGCGACTGGGGCACGCACGTATGTCGGTAAAAAGCAGAAACACCACCGCACATGGCTTTCTACAGACACCTGGAGACGGATCGATGGGCGTACAGCAATCAAGGCTCGGATTGCAGCGGCCTCAGCAGTAGAGAGAACCGAGCTTGAAGCCCAATACCGTGCGAAGAAGAAAGAAGTGCAGCGTAGTGTGAGACGTGACAAACGTCAATATATCAACTCACTGGCATCAAGGGCTGAAGAAGCAGCGAGTAGGTGCGACAGTAGGACTGTGTATAGCATCACTAAGGAGCTCATCGGTGGTCGAAACTCCAAACAACATCCAGTGAAGAGTCTAGACGGTAACCTTCTGATTTCGGATGAGGATCAGCTCACTAGATGGAGAGAACATTTTGCTACAGTACTAAATCACATAGACGATGGCGGTATGATCTCGAATTTGAATGAGCAGTTCGAAGCAACAAATTCCCGAATTCGCACCGCACCTCCCAGTAAAACCGAGATAATAACAGCAATCAAGTCCCTCAAGAAGAACAAGGCTGTGGGTATTGATGGCATCCCTGCCGAGCTATTTCAAGCGGCGCCAAATACATCGGTAGATTTGCTGCATCCCCTAATACGGAGAGCTTGGGATAGCGAACAATTTCCACAGGAGTGGAAAAGGGGGATGATCATTAAACTTCCAAAGAAGGCAAACTTGACGGATTGCGGTAACTGGAGAGGTATATGCGTTCTTCCAGCCGTGGCTAAAATAATAGCTAAAATAATTCTAGAACGAATTAAAGAACATTTAGATTCAACTCTCGATGTCGAACAGGCAGGCTTTCGCGCTGGATCCTCCTGCATTGACCACATAAACACCTTACGGATCATTATCGAGCAATGCGTTGAGTATAGGTCTCCGCTACATTTAATGTTTATCGACTTCGAGAAAGCTTTCGACAGATTGAATCGAGATGCTATCTGGTTGGCCTTGCGCAGGAGAGGCATCCCAGAAAAACTTATAGCTATTATCAAGGCTACATACGAGGGCGGTAAGTGTCACGTCGTGCACAATGGCAAGGTGTCGGAGGATTTTGAAGTCCAAAGTGGAGTACGTCAAGGGTGCATACTGTCACCACTATTGTTTTTGGTGGTTATCAGCGATGTACTCCGTGCAGCATTGACGGAAGGTAACTATGGAATTCGTTGGACTATGACATCTTACCTTAAACACCTAGATTACGCTGACGATGTTTGTCTACTTTCACATCGGATAATGGATGTTCATCTGATGGCCCAAAATCTAGAAGCTGAGGCAAACAAAGTGGGTGTAAAAATAAACACGGCCAAAACAAAAGCCCTGAGCACTTCTTCTAACAACCGCGCTCAACTTAACATTGCCGGACAGGAAGTCGAGAAAGTTGATAACTTTCTTTATTTAGGAAGTGTGGTCTCGGCTAATCGCGGTGGCACCGAACTGGATGTGTGCAGCAGAATCGGGAAGGCTAAAGCTGCGTTCGTAATGCTATCTAAAATCTGGAGAAGCAATGTTATCCAAGAACCAAGCGGCGACTGTTCCGCTCCAACGTAGAATCAGTGCTGCTTTATGGGTGCAGTACTTGGAAAGTGGACACCATTAACACACGGAAGCTGCAAGTCTTCGTAAACAAATGCTTAAGAATCATCTTGAGGATTTTTTGGCCGAACCGCATCTCTAAAGAACAACTTTATCTGAGAACGGGCCAAGAACCTATAAGCATTACTATACGAAGAAGAAAGTGGCAATGGATTGGACACACCCTACGGCGCGAAGACAACTCCATTGCGAAATACGCCATGCAGTGGAATCCGCTCACCCAGGAAGGCAGAATAGCGGGACGCCCTAGGCAAACGTGGCGCAGAACAATTGAGGAGGAATCGAGCTCTTTAGGAATGAGTTGGAGGCAGCTCAAACGCGTTGCAGAACTTCGAACACGATGGCGCGCAGGCGTGGTTGACGCCCTATGCCCCCCGAGGGGTTAAAGGATCTAAGTAAAGTAAGTAAAGTAATGTTTGTAAAGAATGTAACATTGTAGGCGAATTATTCGTATATAGAAATTACAACATTTACTACAGAGAGATTGAAATATCATCCGCTTTTGAAATAATAAAAGTCAAATAGTTGATACGACTTAGCTCACATAACAAAAGTCTTTACTTGTTACTAAACAAGCAATAATTATAGTAAATTAATTAATTAATTCCATGTCTAGAAATACATTTAAAATGCTCATAACTTCAAAGAACCTGCGTAAGATTTGCTCATGACCTCAAAGAATCTGCGTAAGATTTCCAAGTGTTTATTTTACAACATGTCGGAGTCGCTGTAGTTGCCTTTTATTAAAATGCAGGGATCAGGCATGCTTCACATGAAAAAAGCTGGCTTTAAAATGCCTGTTCACATTAGCGCAGGAATGAAAAACTGTGCGAAGGAGAAGAGTGCATTTTTAATGAGTGGGAAAGAAAGGGGTTGGTTCCACCGAAAATCCATTTTCAAAAATAATTCTCGGCGCAAGGGATGAATTGTTTCTTTTTTTTAACACATTCTGTTTTTGACACAAATCTTTAATTGGTGATTGACCGTCGCGTCATGAGTGAACAACTATTATACAATGGCTACATAGACACGAGAATGAAAAGGAGTCTGATTCTTGGGTTTTCTCTGATATTTTTGTTCGGGAATATCTGATGTTTGGGATTCACAGATATTCTCAAACAAAATTAATAATACTCGCATTTTTATTTTCAAAACTACTGAACATTTCCTCCGTTCGTCCGACTACTTCGGCGGTTCATTATGTTTTGAATTTTAGTGTTCCCCATTTTGTTAAATTTGCTTACATTCCGATGACTCTAACACTATAACATAACATGTTACAGTAATAAACCACATTTTTAGATCGACTTGGTATTCTATAATATGTCTTATTTCGGTATTTGCCAAGGGCAAGTGCACTTTTAGCTGTGGGGAGAAAAATGGAAATTACGTATTTCATTATTCTTGATTTGCCCACTGCAGGTATTCCCCGTTGCCTTTACAACACATTTACTCTAAAAACATTCGTAGGTATTGCACATTACCTCTGCTGAATGGAATTGAGACAATGCTGGGTTATTATCACCTTTAAAACATAATTCGATAGATTTGATTAGATATTCAACCGATAATTACTTGCATAATACATTAATTAAGTCAATATTTAAAGCCCGACACGGCAATGTAATAAGTGACCTTCACACGCAAATTTTATAAGTCACTTCAATTTAAAGTCGATGCTTTATAGTATGCTAAGTGATGACTTAGCATATTCAAATTATCAGCGAGTTAAGATCAGAACCATCAAAAGTTAAAGGTATACATATTCAAATTAGTCATACTGGATCAACAAACAAGTCAATGCCCTATAGATACGGAATTCCAATTAGAACCAACTGACTGACGAACATTTTAACTGATACGTCATGAAGTAAGTAGGTAATAAGAAATTGCAATATTTCCGTTATTAAATTGTCCTAAATTACCTAAGATTATTTGTTTTAAAATTTATCACATTGTCTCGAAACACTTTTTGTTAACTTACCAATTAGATATTAATTATTTATCTTTCAACAGAAAAGAGATTCACGAGCACTTTAATTTATTTATTTTTAACTAAATTGCATTAAACTAACTTTGAATTCACTTTTCCTTTTAAATAAATGTTGAATTAATATATTAATCTGTTTATTTAAATCAAAGGACTATTTACTTTGTTTTTCTTATAGATCACACATCACAAACTAAATCCCGACATTGATGCTGCCTATTAGCACATTCACTTATGTTAAATCACTGTGACCACTGTGAGGTACAAAAAACTACTGATTGACTAAGCACTATGTGCAGGGGTCCGCACCACCTTCCGAAAAGTGAAATGTCTCGAGTAATGTTACAACGGCGACTGAATTCAAATCTTTAAGGGACTACGATCATATACAAGATACAGATACTATACTCCGTCTGATCAGTTAAGTTGAAGTAAATCCTAGTACCTGTTCGTAGCATTGCCATTGCATGCACAAGAAACAAACTTGTTACCACTAGAATTGGTGGCGGTGGGGCAGTTATGATGTGACTTTTTGGTACAAGTACAGGTGGGTATTTATTTTTTTTTTTAGCATCTTCTCAATTATTCTCTTTACTGGCTCTCTTAGTGCGAAATACTTTGTTTGGTAATTAGTGGTTACTGGTAACTCTTTTGTGTGCAAGACATCGTATTCTTCTATTTTGGATGTTGGTGAATACATACGATTTAAGCTTATAGCCGATTATAATAGTTGCTGGAATTTATTTATAGTCTATGTAATAAATTTTTATGGAGTTACTTGGAGTAACCGGATCTTGAAAAGTGAGTTTAATGTTTGGCAAAATAGAAGGATTTAACATTTTCAAGTGAGCCATAAGAACTTGTGAAATAATCTGCATAGGCGAGGCTGTATAATACTTGCTAATGTTAAAATTGGATTATGACACACATTCATATATGTTACACACAATTGTGTGATGCTTTTTGCACCCCATGGTTGAGCAAAAAAAAAATCCTCAGAATTTATTAATATTTGGAGATTTATGCTAATGAGGTAGGCGCGGTTTAATTCTGCGATTCCATTCTGTTTGACATAGTTACCTTGTTTTAATGTTATCTTTTAAAGGCAGCTGGTGATGAATTTGTAGAGAGCATACAGCAACTCATCAGACGAGTGTATGCCTGATGAATGGAATCTCAGTATCTTTTGCCCGATCCACAAGAAATGAGACCCATTCAACTGCGCCAATTATAGAGGTATTAGTCCCCGCAACATTGCATACCAGATCATTTCTGTGATATTGTGTGAACGCCTGAAACCTTTTATCAATAGTCTAATTGGCCCCTATCAGTGCGGTTTCAGGCCAGGAAAGTCCACCATCGATCAAATCTTCACACTTCGGCAGATCATGGTGAAAACCCAAGAAGTTCAAATCGATACTCATCTTCTTTTTATCGAATTTAAGGCCGCCTAGAAAAGGGATATGTAGAGCCATGTCTAGTTTTAACATCCCTGCCAAACTTGTTCGTCTGTGCAGGATGACGATGGGGAACGCTCGCTGCTCTATCATATGTTATTATTATTTATTTATATGTCAACAAAGAGCAATTACTTTCTTAGACTTAGTTACAAAAGTATGAATAAAAAAGAAAGAAAAACAATAAAGTGAGTTAGAGTGAGTTAGCAATCATGACTGAATATTACCTATCAATCTCTTTTTAAGAGATACCAAAGATATATTAAAATCAATCAAAATAGTATTAGCGTTGTAAGTTATCAATAACCCATTAATAGAGGATGAGCGACCGTAGTTAGTGCGCGAATGTGTAATAGTAAAAAATCTATTATTACGTAGATTGGTCGATGGAACATTAATGTTAATACAGCTCAAAATTCCAGAGGAATCAATATCATTTGTAAGCACTCTATGAACAAAAACCACTTTAGCAACCATCCTCCTATCCTCAAGCGAGTCATATATATAAAATGGGCGAGATACGTCATGAGAAACTAATTACTGAACATTTGCAAACATTAAAGGAGAGGTAATTTTTTGAACACCATAGATGAAATTTAAAAAGATACTCGTTTAAGAGTTGAAATGTATGATACTCATTGCCTGATAAATAAATTTTAAAATCATCAGCAAACATTAGAATGTTGCATTCCGGCAAAAATCAGACTACATCATTTACAAAGAGGATAAACAGAATAGGACCAATGTGACTACCTTGGGGAACCCCAGATGTCACACAAATTTTACTAGAAATGTGATTTCGAAAATTGACAAATTGACATCTTTCCGATAAAAAGGATGATAACCAGCGTAAAAAGGATCATGGAAATCCTAGTTCGTCCAGTTTATAAAGCAGAATTTTGTGGTCAACACGGTCAAATGCTTTACTGAAATCAGTGTAGATTGCGTCAACTTGATTTCCTTTACTAATTTCCGATATCACCAAATTTGTGAACTCAAGCAGATTGAGCAGATTGGTCACTGTAGATCTTTTCTTTACAAAATCATGCTGGTTGTTGGACAATAAAGATTTGCAATAAAAATTAAAATTTTCAGAAACTAATTCGTCGAACAATTTAGGGATTGACGATTGTTTACATATACCCCTTAAGTTTTCAACTTTGTTTTTCCTACCACTGTTAAAAAGTGGTATAATAAAAGAGTTTTTCCATACAGATGGGAAAATACATGATTTTAATGATAAGTTGAACATGTGGCATAATATCCCATGTAATGGGATAGCACACATTTTTAAGAAACCAGAAGCCAGGCCATCAAGGCCAGGATTAAAGTTGAGTTCCATTTCGACTAGGCTTTTTAAAGTACTATCGGGAGAAATCTCAATGTTATGGAACGCGGAAAGAGGTGCATTCCCAAGGTAACTAAAAAATGTATTGTCAATATTTGAGTCCCCTTTTGAATAAACTGACTGGAAAAGGATGCAAACGAGTTGCAGATAGAAATAGGTGTATCCATTGGCTGTCCATTAAATGAAAATGAGGCAGGGTATCCGTCACTTTTATTTTTAGTATTTATGAATTGCCACAATTTTTTAGGACTCGATTTTAAAGAGTTTTGCATTTCATTTAAATAAATCAAATACGAGTTGTGTAAAGAAATTTTAAATTCGGATTTTAGTCTCCTGTATAACACAAAGTCCTCATCCTCCATGCTACAGTGCCATATCCTATAAGCTCTATTTTTAAGTACTTTTAAATTGCGGGTTATCTCATTGTCCCATGGACAAGACCCCAGAGTAGAGTTTTTTACTAAAACTACAGGAATAAAACTAAAAACTATTTTAGTAATAACCCGATAGAATTCTAAACATAAATCATCAATATCTAACGATAGATTTGGGACCCAGTTATAATTGCTCACTCCTCACATATGGTATATCAATGTAATTACCATTTTTGAAATCGAATTTTTAAAAGTTAAAAGATTTAGCTTCATTAACATTCAAGTTGCAAAAAAGGATTAGGGAAGGATGGTAAATATCTTCGGAAACGAGAGGTAAGGAACTTCTAGTAACAAAACTTTCATCGTTGTTATTAGAGAAGATAAGATCTAACGTACGATTTTGATGATTCTTAACCGGATTTAGTTGAAGAAGACCGAGGGATTAGACAGTATCAATGATTTCCGACCCAATCACAGATAAGGCATTTACAGGATTAAGAAAAGTGCAATCTGCATCCCCTGAGGCCCAATCAATTTTAGTTTGATTGAAGTCCCCGAAAATATAAAATAAATCCGACGTGGATATGAGACCTTCAATAAAGCGAAATGCTTCTAGGTACCTTGTTACAACAGTTAACAAGGACTTAAGCGGAATATATACACATACTATAAAAATGTTAGCCGAGGTTGACAAGACAATTTTACTACAACAAATTTCAATATCTGAAAAATCATTGAGATCTACTTCAAAAGACTAAAAGACATTTTTGATTGCAATAAGAACACCACCAAATCTTTTGTAATCACTATTATCTGGTGACCTATCGCAACGATTAACATTGAAATTTTGGGGAAAAATAACGGCATTGGTGAAAGAGTCATCTAAGCCCGTTTCAGTGAGTATAATAATGTCTGGAGAAGAGCAAAGCATGTTTAATAAGAACCGAGTACATTTAGTTCTTAGCCCTCTAACATTCTGGTAATACATAGAAGGCTATTTCATTAAGTTTTTTGGCTTATTGCTTTTAGTGCTTGGACGGTTAGTGAATTCCTTAACTATCATATTAATGGGCCAAAAACTTGGATTCACAATTGTCTTCCCAACCGAAGACGGAGCAATTATTTTGAACGACGCTGATAATCGTCCAGTTAGATTAAACTATGGCACCTAATATTATTAGTGTCAATGCCTTTATTTGACAAATAATTCATTATATCCGTCGACTTAGTTCCGTATTATAAACGAGACAAGAACACAACAAATTGAGGTGGAACAACCCTTAAAGTGCTGTCATGAGAAGACGGCAAGTTGGCTGCCGAAATGGCAGAGCTAGCTGCACGATTGCACACCGCATCACTCGTTAATGAGGAGTTGTCAGTGGTGGACGGCACAGTGGGAGAGGAAATGATTAAGGGGGTAGAAGGAGTAACGTTTGCATTAGGCAAAATCACCTTTTTTTTATTGGAACGTAAGGTTCTGGCATTGCTGATGATTTGTTGAGAATTCTTAGGTTGTTGAGGTTGCTGAGATTGTTGAGGTTGATGAGGTTGTTGAGGTTGCTGAGGTTGTTGAGGTTGATGAGGTTGTTGATGTTGAAAATGCGACAGATGAGGATCTTGCACTGATTGTTCTTTTAGTTGAACATCTACCTGTTGATCATCTACAGGTTGATTAACTACAGGTTTCGGATGCATTGGACTGGCTCAATTCGTTATAGTTGATGTTCCTTCAACTGCAGCTGCAATTGCTGTAACTGCTGTTGGTGATTATTAATTTGGTCCTGTTGTTGACTCAGTTGATGACGCTCAGTATCATTAGGTGTTTGAAGTAATCGATCAATGTTGGTAAAACCGACTGACATTCTTTCGATTTCGGAAACATCAAGCTCAAAAATGTCTTGCAACTCTGCGAATATTGCAACTAAGCTTTTAAACGTCTTTTTTAGCTTTATAATCTCCCAGCGTAAGACATTAAAAGGCCTGGGATCGCAATAATTTTATCTGCATCTCTCCCTTTTATACCAATACATTTTGCGTGAAATGATTCAAGGCAAATTGCACATGAAACACTCACATCATTAGTGTTTTTCTTGCAGAAAGAGCACTCGTAATTATCCATTATCCCCAGAAATCTCTTCGATAAATCGCTGAACTATGGTTAGTGCCCAAGCTCGGTTCCACTCAAAATTAAAGTTAAATGTCGTTGATTTGAGTATGAAAGTTCGTGCAAGAGAGGCAGAAGATCAGAAATTATGATCAAGGTCGGTAATGATGTCACCGAGACCTTTTGATGTCAAAAAAGGTTTTAGGCAAGATGATGTACTGTCATATGACTTCTTAAATATTGTACATGAGCGGATTGTGCGGAACTCACAAGCCAACACCAGAGGCACAATCTATCAAAAGTTCGTGCAAGTGCTTGCATACGCCGCCGGTATTGAAATAATTGGAAGAACTCAGCGGGCTGTCAGCGATGCGTTTGCAAGCATTGAAGGAGAACGGCCTAAATGTGTTTAGCGATAAACGAGCGCAAAACAAAATATATGCTGTGAACAAGAAAAGACAATCAAAACCGACGAATTGAACAGAACGTCACAGTGGGCAGCTACAACTTCAAGGTAGTAGGGACTTAGTCTACCTTGACCCTGCTATAAATTCTGAAAACGACATCAACACAGAAATCAAGCGAAGAATAACTCTTGCCAATCGCTGTTTTGAGCTAATAAGGCAATCCAACAATAAAGCCATATCTCGTAAAACTAAGGAGGCTCTATATTAGACCCTGATCATCGTAGTCCTAGTTCATGATGCTGAAACATGGACTTTATTGAAAGTGGATGGAGATAGGTCGCTTTAAGATTCTTCGTGCGATATTCGGTCCCGTTTGCATTGACAGGTTTTGGAGGAAAAGATTCAATGACGGACTATACGAGCTGTAACTGCGAATTGGACGTTTGAGATGGCTAGGACATGTAGAGCGAATGGACACCATCGCTCCGGCCCTCAGAGTCTTAGAATCTAACCCGTAAAGACAACGTAGTAGAGGACCTCATTGCAGGTGGCGCGCACAGTTCCAGGAGACCTCGACCAACTTGGAGTGCGCAACTAGAGGCAATTAGCTAAAGACCAGGCTAAGTGGAGAGACTTGTTGGTTGAGACCCAGTTTCATCCCAAACTGTAGCGCCACCTTAGTAAGTAAGTAATATAGAACTCTACATGGCAGATATTTGAATTAATAGATACTAAAGGATGGGCCATCTGTTGGTTCGGATGGTAAATGACTAATAAAGGCCTAGTTGAAGCAGCTTCTTCCGATAGGTTTTGGTCCGCTAGATAACGAAAAAGAGCCACTGCAGCCAAAAACTTACCAGCTCTTTTAGTAAGCTCTACTCTCACTTCTTCGAATTCTATCTTGGAATTCCTTCAGAAATTGTGAACGGGAGAGGTCGGGGCAGAAAATTGCGAACGGTAAGCTTACTGAGCCACAAAACAAAATAAGTATCGGTTGGTTTGTGAACCACCAAGCCGCAACCGTAAAAACCTCTATCGCACGGAATACAACGCCTCGGATACGGACGGATACTCTTTTGACGACCTTCGGCTTTCATACACGGACAACGCTTAGTTTCTGGAACATCCTCCTCCTCGATTCGTTTTAAAAAAGGCCAGATTCCATCAACTAGAGTGCGAGCTTATATCATATAAGATATACATTTTGGGGATGAGTGAGATAAGATTGTTCGATGCTGGGGAATAGCACTCACTCTCAAAGAAAAAAATTCTGTAATGCTCTACTCTGGTAGATTAGGTGGGAGTGGGCGGAGTTCGGGAGTAAGACTTATGCTAACTTCAGCAGCAAGAAGTAGTCTCAAATCCTGGAAACCTCACATTGACCGGATATTAACGGCTAGAGTCAAAAGTAAAGTAAAAAAAATTAGCATTATACAGTGTTATGCTCCGATCGAAGATGCGACTGAAGATGATAAGGACTTTTTCTACATCCTTTTAGGCTCCGCCTTTAACCAAGCGCCTATTAAGGACATCGTAATGGTGATGTGGGATGTAAACGCCAAGGTAGGAAATTACAGCACCATGCTTAAGCACGTGATTGGAGTTCACGTTTTTGGAAACCGACAATAACAGTGAGGGGTTTGTGCACTTGTGTTGTGCAACACCAACCACCTAGTCATTGGAGGCACACTGTTTAAGCATAACCCCTACCATAAGATCAGTTGGGTCTCAACTGACGGGCAGCGAACATCCAACCAGATTGATCACATTGCGATTAGCTGCCGCTTCAGAAATTGTCTTCTAGAAATCCAAAACAGACATGGAGCTGACATCGGACAAGAACGAGATCGCCATCTTATGCTAACTTTTATACGTAAAGAAGCAACAAGAAGGTGTGACCATAGGATTATCTATAACGTTACCAAGGACTAAGAAACATTTAGATTCAACTCTCGACATCAAACAGGCAAGCTTTTGTGCTGGATCGTCCTGCATTAACCACATATACACCCTACGGATCATAACAGAGCAATGCGTCGAGTATAGGCCTCCATTACATCTACGAGTACTCCGTGCAGGAAACAATGGAATTTGATGGACTATGACATCGCCGTGGCGCAAGTGGTTAGTGTGTCGGAACACTACGCATGAGGTTCCATGTTCGAATCCCAGAAAACACCAAAAAGTTTTTTCACGGTCCCACCTCTCGTGAACGTCTGACAAACATCCGAGAGTATTGTTGTCACGAAAAAGCTTTTCAAAGCAAACTGGCATTCGGAAACGACACAAAACTGTATGTCCCTTCTATTTGTGTGAAAAAATATAACGCACACAACATGAGTGGTAGCGAGAAACTAGGCCCAGACAATTAAAGAGCTGTTGCGCCAAATATATTATATATATATATATAACATCTTATCTTAAAATCCTCAACTCAGCTGACGATGTTTGCCTACTTTCATATCGGATAATGGGCCTTCATCTGATGACCCGAAATCTGGAAGCTGAGGGAAACAAAGTGGGGCTTAAAATAAATACAGCCAAAACAAAAGCCCTGAGCACTTTTAACACCCGCGCTCAACTCAAAATTGCTGGACAGGAAGTCGAGAAAGTAGAAAACTTTCTATATCTAGGAAGTGTGGTTTCGGTTAACTGCGGTGGCACAGAACTGGATGTGTGCAGTAGAATCGGGAATGCAAGAGCTGCGTTCGGAATGTTATCCAAGGTCTGGCGAAGCAATGTTCTTAGCAAAAGAACGAAGCTGCGACTGTTCCACTCCAACGTAGAATCAGTACTGTACGGGTGCAGTACTTGGAAGGTGGATACCACTAACACACACAATCTACAGACCTTCGTGAATAGATGTCCAAGAATCTTCTTAGAGATGATTTTTGTCGCCCGATGGTATCTCCAACGGACAACTTTACAGAGAACGGGACAAGAATCTTTAGATATTACTATACGAAGGAGAAAGTGACAGTGGATTGGACACACCCTACGACGCGAAGACAACTCCATTGCGAAATGTGTCATGCAGTCGAATCCGCTTACCTAGGCAGGCAGAACTGCGAAACACTCTAGGTAAACGTGGCGTTGAACAGTTGAGTTAGAATTAAGCTCTTTGGAAATGAGTTGGAGGAAAATGGCGCGCAGGCGTTGTTGACATCCAATGTCTACCAAGGGGTGAAAAGGTTTAAGGAAGAATCTGTTGGTTTTTATATAAAGTGCGTGTTTTTTCGGCACTGGCAACACTAACGCTCTTGAAATATTAACAGAGATGTAGCGTCAAACATCAGCAATAAGACATTGCTGGTTTTACTCTTGAACACCTCTCCTCGATCCCTACCTTGTCGTGGTGGAGAGGCTTAATCTATTCCTATGAACCGAAGGTCGAGCCGAGGAGAATAACTAAATCTAGTCTGCGTCCAGCTAGATGTTTTCCCACATATCGGTTCGACTAAAGGGGAGGTTTTAGAGACCAAAAGGTGATCACCCAAGGCAAGGTACGACGCGCCGAGGCCTGCATGGCTGGGGGGAAGCTCAGTCGCGAGGGCAAACTCTGAATACCTGGGGACCTTCAGTTTTATTTTAATTCCTCTTACCTGCATACAGGGGGTGAGTGCAGGCGGACATCTTCTTCCCCCTTACTCGTGGGATCCAAATGCAAAACATTTCAAAAAATAATAAACCAAAAGTGAAGAGTGTAATTCGATCGGGCACTCCTAGCTCTATAAAAACCGATCAAGGTGTAGGAGTGGAGGAAGAAGCAATTCTTCTCCGTACGTCGGATGAGGAAAGCGTTGGTGCAATTGACGTTAATCTTGAAAATCTTTTTCTGGAATCAAGCGACACTTGCTCCATTGCCAGTTCATCCTTCTCCAATATGTCAACATCCTCCAAGCGCTCAAAAAATTGCAAGTTGACAGTCCGGAGATTAGGGACTAAGAAATGGGAGGAGTTAACGGAATGCGAGCGGAAGAGGCTCCATAACGCACGTGCCTTCCTGCAGGAACAGTCCTTGGCGGAGTGTAAGCCTATTGCTAGGTCTCCAAAAAGAGCAGTGACGGCGGAAGTCACGAGCGAGGAAGGGTTGATGGGACCACCTAAGTCTGCGACAAGCCTTAGCCAGTCAGGACGCAAGGTGATCTCATCGGCCAATCCGGAGCATAATTGTGATTCAGTGGTATTGCAAAAGCCTACCGATAAAGCCTCTGACTCGACGACTGGGGTAGTCCCAGTGTTAGGTGAGAGTGCGACTTTGGAGGATGCCAAGATGGTCAAGATGGACACTTCCAGCGTGTCAAGCCTCAGCTACTCACGCGGGAAGGATACGTCAACACCTCAGCAACCTGGCGATTGCAGTCCTGCTGAGCCTAGGATTGACTCTTCTGCCTGCAGCTTCGCGACGGTAGTTAGCTTAGGTAGCCATGGTTTGGGACTAGCCCGACCACCCAAAATAGGGAAGACCAGCGACGTAGACATCTACCCAAGACGGACGACGGTGCGCAACCGTATACGCAACGCTATCCGGTTAATACGGCGGCTTAAAAAGCGTGATCCGGAGTCCTACACGGACAAGGAAAGAGTGGCTCTGGATAGAGCCACTAACACGCTTAAGCTGAGAGGATCCACCCGACAAGACAGGACGGGCCGTAAGGTAAGAAGTTCCCTCGCGGCGGGGGCGGGAAGCCTCTTGCTCCCCGCCTCAGCCGCGAGGAGACTTCGGCCAGCTACCGACTCAGACTCAACCCCTGACCCGGTTGCTGGCTGTTCCAATAAGCCGACTACGTCACGGAACTCGACCGCAACAGGAACGGGTGTGGGACTGACCGCGGCGAGGAGGGAACGCCTCTTGCCATCCACATCAGCCGGGGACAGACCTAAACCGCTTTCAGTCGATCCAAGCAAAGACGCACAGTCCAAACCTAGGTCGACTGCGAGGCGTTCTGTTGCTGACTCAGGCAACAATCGACGTAGCATAGGGCAGACTAGGGGAACAGGCAGGAGACTGTTCGAGTCGAGGAAGGAAAGCCTCTTGCCATCCACCTCAGTCTCGGACAGACTCAAGCCCCCGCCAACTGTTTCGGATGGGGCCGCAAGGCTCACGGCCGAGCCGATTGCGGGGTGTTCCAAGAGAGGTAGGCACGACGACACGACATCGCCGCCAACACGAAGAATAAGCAAAAAAGCCAAGATGGCATCACGAAAAGAAAGAGCTAATCTTCAGGTAATCTTCGTCGATTTCAATAACCCTGACCGTAAGCTATCCGGAGACCAATGGAGGCTGGTGGAACTGCGTATACTCGACGGAGTAAACGACGCCATAGTCAAGAATCAGGGAACTATCCCTTTCTTTGAGCAGCTCACCACCTTCAAAGGCTTCAAGGTCATGTCGTGTGACAACGAGACAACACTCAATTGGCTCAAGAATTTTGTAACCAGCACGCAGGCTCCTTGGGCGAATGCCGACCTGCGACTTGTGGAAAAAACAGATCTGCTGGAATTCACTAGGCCTAAAGACCGCATTCTCATTCCGGGCCCACACATTCCTAGAGAACGGCTGGAAAGAAACCTCCAACACCTCAACCCCGAGCTATATAGCGAAAATTGGGAGGTGTTAGAAGTGGGTACCCATACAGAAGCCGGAACTGAGATTGTGGTGTTGCTTAACCACAAGTCCATGCCCATCCTAAGGAGATACAACTATAAGGTTCGCATTGGAATTACCCGATGCAAGGTCAGACCTTTAGTTGGGATGGACGAAAAGAAAAGAAGGAAGGTGGGTGATAAGGTAAATCAATGATGAAGATTGCTCAAATAAACCTTCACCATAGCATAGCAGCTGGCGCCAACCTCATCTATCTCATGGGAGATAGAAACATAGACATTGCCCTAATTCAAGAGCCATGGATCTCCCGTGGCAAAATAAGTGGGCTAAGGCATAAAGACCTTACTACATACAGCATCGAACCGCTACACGCGGAATGTAAGAACAGAACGTGCATCGTAGCTAGGAAACAAATTAACCTTTTTCTTTTATCTAGCTACAGCAATGAGGACCAAACAGTGGTAAGGCTTGAGCGGAGGGGGCTTTCCCCACTGATTCTATCAGCCGTCTACATGCCTTTTGATGCCAAGGAGGGACCGCCATCCACACTGACCCGCTCTCTTGTGCAAAAGGCGGAACAGGAAAGATGGGACTTGCTGCTGGGGTGTGATGCCAACTCTCATCACTCTCAATGGGGTAGCAGCTACACAAACTTACGCAGTGAGTCTTTATTTGAGTTTATAATTGAAAATAACCTTATTGTGGCGAATAGGGGTAACGAACCTACTTTTGTAGTAAAGAACAGGCAAGAAGTTATAGATGTAACTTTAGCCAGTAACTCGAGCACCCTAACTATTGACAAGTGGAACGTGATAGGGGAAGAGTCCTACTCCGACCACAAATTGATCGAATTCCTCGTGGGTAACAACTATGACTCTCCCAAACCTTACAGGAACCCCAGGAAAACCAACTGGGATCTGTTTAACAACGAGGTGAGGAAAGGTGTAAGATCCCTGCAGGATAGCAACTGGCTCGGACCTGCCGACATTGACCGCAAGGCGGAGGATATTACATCCATTTTTAATGAAGCCTATGTCAAAGCATGTCCAGAAACCAAACGAAAAGATAAAAAATCACCACCTTGGTGGTCATCTGAACTAGCTAGAATTAGGAGAGTAACTAGTCACCTTCTAAATAAGGCCAAAAGAACTTTGCTAGAAGCTGACTGGGAACAATATAAGTCCAGTCAGAGAAATTTCAAAAACGAGACACAGAAGGCCAAACGCCACTCTTGGCAGCACTTCTGTAATGAAATCAAGGGTACGACTGAATCTGCGAGACTGAGAAAAATTCTATCCAGGGAATCAAAAACTCTTGGATCTCTCAAGGAATCCGACGGAAGGTGGACTGAATCCTGTGCAGAATCGCTTAGCTCCCTGCTAAAAGCGCACTTTCCGGGTTGTACGACCCATCCAGATAATAACATCGTAACTAACAGTAGTTTTGTAACGGAAACTCCGACGGATTTTATCACAGAGGAAAGAATTGAGTGGGCAATCGGATCATTCTCTCCCTTTAAATCCCCAGGACCCGACGGGATTATCCCGATCATGCTACAGAAAACAATAACCACAATCATCCCGGTACTTAAAGAACTGTACCTCAACAGCCTCATGTGGGGGTATATACCTAGATCATGGAAAGAGGTCAAAGTGGTCTTCATACCCAAGGCCGGTAAAGCAAGCCACACTACTGCAAAGGACTTTAGGCCAATTAGCCTTACCTCCTTTGTCTTAAAGAACTTTGAAAGACTATGTATGTATGTATGTATGTTTTTATTGTTCAAAAATTTTTTATAGTTTCATTTGATTTACCCGCAAAACCATTTGGTTTGTCTGCAGGCGGTTATTTAACAATCAATATTAAATTTTTGTGACTTAATACATTTAACTTAACGTTCTGAATTATATGCATTAGTAATAATAATTAAAATAAAGTGATTTTTTACAGAAAAAGTTAAAATTCTTTAGAAAAAAGGACAGTTCTGATTTAAGTGTATAAAAAATAAAAAAAAAAAAAAAAGTAAAGCAGAAAACAATTAATTTAAGATATGAAATGTGTTTTCAGAATTTTTTTGCGTTTACATAAGTCTTTTATATTTTTTAAGTTTTCTGGTAGCCCATTTATTATTTTTGGAAATGTGTAATTTAGCTGTCTTCTTCCATAGTTGTTGCGAAATGATGGAATGTGAAGTAGACCTTGAGCTCGTCTTCGTGTGTTGACCTCGTGAAGAATTGGTACATTGAAACGTTCGTCTTCGTAGTACTCCAGTGTGACCGTCATTCGAAAGATGTCCTCAACCGATAGAACTTTAAAGGTTTCACCGTGTTGGCTCTGAGAAATTAAGCTGAGAAACTAGCTGACATATACATCCGTAGTAAACTACGCCCAGGTGACATATCCCCAGCGCAGCACGCTTATACAAAAGGAAAAAGCGTAGAGACAGCGCTGCACTGTGTAGTCGGCTCAATAGAAAAATCACTGAAAAATAAAGAATATACACTAACCGCTTTCCTGGACATTGAAGGAGCCTTTAACAATGTCAAAACGGAAGCGGTCAATAAAACTCTAACGAACCTTAATATTCACAATTCTGTGATAAAATGGATCGTCAATATGCTAAAGGAAAGACATATCAAAGTTGAACTCGGAGGTACTAAGCTCGAAGTCTATGCCTCAAGAGGCACCCCTCAAGGAGGGGTTATATCCCCACTACTGTAGGTTATTGTCCTGAACGAAGTCCTTCTTAAACTTAGAAACAGCGGCGTCAAGGCCATTGCATATGCGGACGATGTTGTGCTGCTAGCAACAGGTAAATTTCTCCCGACCCTGAGCGAACAAATCGAAGGGGCGCTGGAAATCATTGACTCCTAGACGGAGAGATGTGGGCTGGCGGTTAATCCCCAGAAGACGGAGTTAGTACTATTCACTAACAAAAGAATAATTCCACAATTCGTAACTCCTTCCGTAAGGGGTACTCCCCTGAGTATCTCCGATAGTGCGAGATACCTTGGCCTGGTGCTCGACAGGAAACTGAACTGGAGACTAAACATCAACGAAAGAGTCAAAAAAGCCACGATAGCTTTTTAGTCGTGCAATAGAATATTTGGGAAGACTTGGGGACCGAGCCCCAAAATCATCCTATGGATGTATACAGCTATAGTAAGGCCAATACTAGCGTATGGCAGCCTTGTATGGTGGCAGGCAGCCAGCAAAATAAATAACCTAGCTGCTATCACAAAAGTACAAAGACTAGCGTGCATCGCCACAACCAGTGCGATGAGAACGACACCTACAGCAGGACTCGAGGTCATTCTCAATCTGCTTCCGCTAGACATCTTTATACAAGTATCGGCGGCTCATAGTGCCGTAAGATTAAGCCAAACAGATAGCTGGAGACCAAATACAATGGGTCACACCACGATCCTGCAGAGATCTAATACAGACTACTTAACTCCTTACCTAGACTTCATAAGAGCATTTTCTAGCACCTATCCGAGCAGAGAAGACTGGAAAAATGACAGGACGCCTAACGAGCGATCCTTAGCTGTTTACACCGATGGATCCAAAATGGAAATAGGTGTAGGCGCAGGCATCTTCTCTGAAACGCTTGGCCTCTCCATGTCAGCTCGGCTTTTGAACTACAGCAGCGTTTTCCTGGCGGAGGTCCTAGCAGTTACAATAGCAGCTCGTGAGACTGCGATGAGGGCAATACCACGAGAGGATATCACCTTTTTCATCGACAGCCAGGCGGCGATAAAAGCAATATCTGCTATAGAAATAAAATCGAAGCTTGTGAAGTGTTGTAGAGAAGAGCTCAAGGTTCTTGGAACACAGCACGAGGTAAAGCTCTGCTGGGTCCCTGGTCATGAAGGCATACCAGGGAATGAGAAAGCCGATGAACTGGCTAGAGGAGCCAGTCCGACCCCTCGGTGTACATCCCGCCTTGCGTCATTAAGCTCGAAGCAGGAAACAAAGCCATAACGGAGGCTAACAATAGGTGGACCTCTTTAGATACTTGTGTCACCACGAGGAAGCTGTGGCCCGCATTTGACAGAGTAAGAACCAATAGACTCAAACAGAGGCATAGAAAATCCCTCTCTACTCTAATAGGAGTCATTGCGGGGCATAATACCATGCGGTACCACATGAAAAAACTACGTGTGACTAACGAAGATCTTTGTAGAGGCTGCGGCGACGAGGAGGCTCAGGAGGACACCGCCCACTTTCTCTGTCATTGCCCAGGCCTCTATCATTTGAGAAATAAGATCCTTGGACAACACTTCTTTGAGAATCTAGAAGAGTTGTCCAACAGACCAATAAACGACATCGCAAACTTCATCAAATCCTCTGGATGGTTTGTATCTAGGACACAGTGAGTACTTAGTTCTTTCTTTAGGATACTTACAAGACGGTATTTTTCCACGAGGTAGGGATTTCCTTTTTCTATCTCCTTTCCCCCCTTGGGTATCACAATGGGTCTATACTGACCTGAGTGTGGTGTGGAGGTTTTCTATCCCTCTACACCTGCCCACTTACCTATCCTACTCTTGAACAATGCTGTGAAATATTAAGAAATTATTTTCAAAGTGAGTGTGCTGTGTTGCAGAAACTGTGCGAAAACCTATCTGCGTGCTCGATCGGCGCACACAGATAAGAGAATGGCTGCTGTTGCCCAAAGAGTTAGCATGAAAACCCAAAAACTTCAACTCGTCACAGAGCTCATCAACTGAACATAACTCAAGAGTTGAAGCAAAGTAACCATCCGCTTCGTTAGTGTCGGATCTTCAGAAAGTGTCGGATCTTCGGATAGTGTCGAGTACTGGGATCCAGTTGCAGATAGTAACGCTATATAATGTTGTATGGAAATTAACTAAATTCCATACCCGAATGGTTTTAGGTATTTTTTTGTTTATATTAATTTCATTCACTTGTAAAAAAATATGAATAACAATTGTCAGTTTCTCATAAAACGTTTCAATAACACTGATCACTTAATCATTGAGCTGCTGTCTCTTACACCTCATCGCCTTCTTCACAATTCCAGCGATAGAGCGAGTCGAGAAACTCTATTGTCTCGTATCCAACACTATCCAAAGATCCGGCAATATCCGAAGATCCGACACTATCTAAAGCTCCGACACTATCCGAAAAACTCGGATATCGGATCCTGGATCCGAGTATCCGACGCTATCCATTTATCCAAAATATCCGGATACTTTGAAGCACTACTTTTTAAACCATTTGAGTTTCTATTTATAAATTAAGAGTGTATCTGTCCAAGCGCGTCCGACCAATTCGGGCCCTTTATTCATTATTTTTTCTCAAAATTATTTCCATGCAAATTTATAGACACACCCAAGGGAGATTTAATTAATCTCTATTTAGACTTAATTGCTTTCTCAGATAAATTTAATTAATTCCTTATTCTTACATTCATGTTTTTATTTCTAATGGAAACAACATCGTTCACCTGAAAAGACATGCGCAATTTATGAAGTGAAACTCTATAATTTATGCTCCCTATGTCATATGTAGAATATTTAAAAACAACTACTTACGATTTGATTTTGTTATCTACAACTTTAATTGCAAAAGTCTCAGAACCAATTGATAGCTGGAACTTATTTCAATCTAAGTGGTCCTTGTCGGTCATTTTGTTTTATTACCTAAAGTCTGTAAATATGCAGTAAATGATTAATTAGTCAACTTACTTAATAATATGCAGTGTGAACCCGCCTCAGACCCGGTACACTTTTGCAAGATTTTTTCAACAAAATTCTTAAAAAAAGAAAAGAAAAAAGAAATGCAATGCTGTGTGTGCATTGTGTCTTGGATATTAATTCCTATAGAGTAGTAAGGGAAGTACACACCAACAAGGAATAGTAAGGACCGCATCGATAAGCCCTCTAACCCCCTAAGCCCTCCAACTAGGCCAAGCCCATCATCATGAACTCTGCTTATAAACTGGTGAGTAAAGTCTTCGTTGAGTGCCAAGAAGTTCCACTTCGTCAACGATAGACGAGTCACTCAAATTTAAAAAAAAACTAGAAGTTATACGAAGCTTGTTCGACCGGCAACAAAGGACTCGCCGAGAAGGAAATGATTCAAGAAATAAGGGGCCATCGAAGAGTATACTCGTAGTCTCTGTTCCCAAGCTAGCTGAAACTCTTAAGCAGGTGATAGCTAACAACACCAAAGATGTTGGCCTGCTCATACATCTTACTACGGCAACGGAGAAAGAGAGACGGACTCATATTATTTACAAAAGCATTGCATATTATGTTGCATAAACAATCACAAGTCGGACATAGATTCTTAGAATTGTACAAGACCGCGCTTACTTATGTCATGTATCCCCTTGTGGGTCTCTACTATGCCTACGCGCCACTATGCCTACGCGCCACCGTGTACGGTTTCTGGCAATGTGTCTGAGTTCTCCCCAACTTTTCCCCAACTGCCGTGCCTTCGCCCTTGCAAGTTATTGTTTAAAGAGCCACACACCGGACTTCTAAAACACTTTCTGCTTGAATACCACTAGTCGCAAGCCGTCACTCGTACCTACTAAGTACATTCTATGCTTTTTTAGAAAAGGCAGGCCACTAAAGCACATGTTGACCTGGCAAACGCAAGCGCATCATTCTATCAAAATTATTTTTGTTACAGAAAAAGCAATCTTTGGAACTCACTGGTCATTGCCAGGCGAAATATTTCCAGAGAGCATAAAATGCACAATTAACAGACATATGCAGGCATCTCGGGGCGCTTGTTCAGCGTTAGAGGTTCACCTTTCCCAAGAGGTTTATAAAAAAAAAATCGCACGTTTGCATAAGTTGGCGCAAACTTGTTAAAGTGATTATGTTATGATTCTGACTTAAGTCATATTTAATCGTTGAAATAAAAATCTGTCATAGTAAAAATAATATTTATGATGTACTATCAGGCCTGCACCTGTTTATTTACGAATAAATAATATCATAACCTAATGAAATACGTTTCGATCTTCACATTGAACTTGAATTCATGGGAAAATTTGTTGATGACCACACCACACACATGGATTCATACGAGTACAATAGAATCAGTTTTGGATATAAATCAATGAATAAACGAATCTATTGTTAAGTTTCATACATTTATGAGTATTATCCCACTAGGTAGCTCTTGATTTGAAGAGTTTTGTTAATTTATTCATAATGAAGAAGGAAACAGCCGTAACGTTGTGAATGACGATGACAAGCTTCTAAATATTTAGATAATATTGACTAAAAATTTTAGCACTTAAGAAGGAATAAGAATCTTTCTAATTTAGAGAAATATATTGCATAAATACAGAGCGTGCAGGATTCTTAGAAGATTATTGTTTCCATTTTGCATTTTCAAAACTTGTGAATTTATTCATTTTACGATTAGCTCAAACAAGTTATGTTTGCATTTTTAAACTCACCCGCGTACAAAAACTAAGTTAAGTTTTTTGTTGATCGATGATGACAACCTTGAGTTATTGAAGTAGAGATAAGAGGCACATTGAAGAGGATGAGACAGCACATTCTTTTACAGATAGATACAATAATGTGAGTTTTAAGTGATCCCTAGAAAATATAAATGATATAATGACTAATATATATGTATGTATTAAATACTGTATTCTATTGTAGGGCGATAGGAATTACTAATTTCCAGATTTATTGATTTTGCGATATTAAAAAAATTAGCATATTCACCTACTTCACAGTTTCCCGGAACGGAATACACTTGGATATGAATGCCGATGTATTAAAAGAATAAGTTAATTCCCATCTTCACAGGACTACAAAAATAATTTGAAAATCGTGGCACTGCCATTGTAAAATGTGGGCTGTATTAGCTCGTGCAGCAGCTCTACTGTAGCTCTCACGTTATGTATTAGTCTGTGCACTATCATGCTAGACTGATCCAAGATGACGATGATGCACCAACAAGTCAATTTAATTATTTAAATAATATGGTATATCTCTGTCCCTGAAGTAATTATAGAAGAAGTTCCGCAGCCATTTAGTCCCGGGAGTTGCAGACACCTTGAATTATTACACCGTAATGCCTTTGACCCTTGTCAATGTTAATTAGTTATGAAATTCTTTAACTAACCTGCCTATAAATGGCAAGCCAGTAAACTGTCTACAACTCATGAGAAAGAACTTACTCTCGGTGTTCATATTGAGGCGACGATATGCGTTGTTATTCATCTACTTCCTTTTAGCTTACGTATTGTAGATACAGGGCAAGTATTGGTTTCGAGAAAATTTTGGGAATTTTGATAATTTTTGGTATTACTAATTTAGAGAAATTTCAAAAAGTGGGCCTCCCAATTCTGTTTAGATGTCTTCCTGCGTGTATGTACTGTCGACTACTGTCGACTAAACGCTTTGACGGATTTACTTCAAACTTCATGTCTGGAGTCAGCAAATTTTTAAGTGTAATCAGAAGTTGCAGTCGAACCCCAGGACGAATAATACTTTACCTAAGATCGATTTAGCAAAAATTTGAAATTCTCAAAAAAGCTCTTTCGATTTGGTTCGAACCTAACATTTGGATTAGCGTAGACATATGCTTTCATGGCGTACCATGCATGTACTTTTGCATATCTACCTACTGTATGGTATATACATATGTATGTATTGTATTTCGGCTTGAATGATACTGGTACTCTTGCCCATGAGTGTCTTGTTGTTTGTCCTAATACTCCTGTGCGAGTACTTTCCTAAGTTCTTGATTCGTCTTTATTACTTTATTGTGTAGTTGGTCAGTCTGGATTCATCACTCCATTTCTTCTTATTATTGAGCTTCGTAAGAAAATTCGTTTTAAAATTGATTTTCCTAATAAAGTCGTCCCAATGGAATGCTAGAGGAGAAAGTTCTTTGAGAAAAGCACCGGATTTTACTTTTTCTTGACATCCTTAGGGTCGTTCTGTTTGCGATTTCCTTAACCATAAGGCATAGGTGAGTCAGTTCCAGAACTCCGTTGCTGTGATCTCACAATGTATTGTATGTACACACGACTATCACACAATGACAATATACACCACTAGGTTCTTTCATACCGTGAGAGCACGAGTAGCCTTTCTGTGGATCTGCTCTATACGTATTCGCTTTTTTTTCAGATGCTACATGCATAACTTTTTTGATTTATGTATGTCAATGCCGTGTCTAACAACAATCTGATTGGCTTCTGTTGTTCAAGTTTTCTTTTACTCGTGATTGATAATATTCGTGTATCGGTTGGTTAGAATCGGCTCTCGATGAGGATGCACTTAGACAAGAAATTGTACTGCCGATGTGTAGGCTGGGTGGGTCACCCTCTTACTCTACGAACCATTTACTTCGTTATAATATGAATGAGTTGATTTTAACCATACAGGCGTTACTGATATCATAAAAAAGTATTCACCCAGGGTTGCGTTCCTATTATTGGCGAGCGTAGGACAAGCGCATTGGAGGTGACTGATCGTCTCTTCTGCAGTAGGGGGATGCCTCTCTCTGGACATGTTTTCCTATGGCGCAGTGTCCGGTGAGAACGTTTGTTATTTTGAAGAGGGCTCCTCTCTTGTCTTTCAGTAGTCCGATGGACGTAGTTTTGTTCAGTGTTGGGCAAAGTTGTCTGGCAGTGTTGTACTGACTTAGATGTTGCCATGTTGGCCACCTTCTCCAAGTCAGTCTGGATAAGGTACTTATTATAAGACGTTGGCGCCTCGATGTCGGTAATGCTTATGCTGTTTGCACCAGAAGAGCCTTGTCGAGCCAGCTCGTCAGCTGCACAATTCCTCGGTAAGTCACAGTGACCTGGTACCCAGCAAAGGGTGAGGTTGTACTGATGGCTCTATAAAGCAAGAGATGGGTTCGCAGATGTTAAGCCCACGTAGGGCATTGGTAATCGAATTTATTTCAACGTTATTGAACGCTCCCTCTATGTCCAGAAATGACACTAGATTGGATGATGGAGTGTAAAGCAGTTTCAAAAGATTTGCGTCTTTGGTAGGTGCGTTGTGAGGTGCTGTCAATGCTGACCTTGATGTGTAAATCTAGGAATCTTTCCAGAATCTTAAGAAGGAAAGACTGATCGGTCTAAGGTCCTTTGAAAGGATGTGCGATGTCTTACCTGCTTTGAGTACAAAAACCACTCTAACCTCGTTCCACGCAGTTGACGTTGTTTCGAGCTGGAGACACCCCTTCAGAATGCAGTAGAGATTCTGCCAAACGATATTGAAGGCCATCTGGAGGGCTCGAAACTGTTCGCCGCACACTTCAGCTTATCCTCACTGATGAGGTGGTGCGGCGGGCACAACTTTTACTAGGGCAGGGTCGTCGCTGGAGATAGGCGTGCGGGAAAGTGAGTGTCCATGAGCAGGTTGAGCAATGCTTCGTCTGATTCTGCCCAGGTTCCATTGGGGTTCACGAGGACACTTGGTATGGTTGGTGTTTAGGAGGGAATTTTTCGTAGTCTAGAAGATTAAGGCGTGCTGCCGATACTCTGACAAAAACTGCACCACAATCTATGTACGTTTGGCCTTCCAAACCTCTACTTTGAAGTCTTTCAGGTTTTATTTGTTTTATTTATCTTCCAGTCCAGAGGTAGCCTTGTTAATTTGGCTTTGTGAAAATGATTCCTGTTTATGCAGCGGGGATTGTTGAGTTCTGCTTTCCGTCATGGCGGACGACTGCCGACTCGTACCTGCCTCCTTGTTATATGATAGGATTCGTTAAAAGCTGAGTTAAGGGCAGAAATTAAAACGGTTTTAAGCTTATCTAATTCCAATTGTGTGATTGGCGTAGTGTACGAATGGTTGCATATTATAGCATATATGTATATATTTGGCGCAATAGCTTTTTAAAGTGCCAGGGCCTAGCTTCTCGCAACCACTCATGTTGTGTGCGTTATATCTTTCACACGAATGCAAGGGACCTACAGTTTAATGCCGAATATGAACGGCGATTTGAGAAGCTTTTTCGTGACAACAATACTCTCGGATGTTTGTCAGACGCTCGCGAGAGCTGGGACCGTGAAAAAACTTTTTGGTGTTTTCTGGGACTCGAACTTGGAACCTCATGCGTAGTGATCCGACATACTAACCACTTACGCCACGGCGCCCATCATTGTGTTGGTACCAGTCGGTTTTTCGTCCATTGCGGAAGACTGAGGAAACGATATCGCAACAAGTTTATAGTTTGCACTTCAGATAACGGTGATCTGAATACGAATAACTGTCGGATACAGTCCAGTTGGAAATCGCAGTGTAGATACCACCTTGATCAAAAAGTTCCCGGAATAAAAACCGTGTGGCGCTCCCATCGTTCCGATTTGAGTTCTGTTTTCTTTGTTAAGTTGGTACATCTGTTGTTGATATTCCCTCTAAATCTTAGCATCATAGCTTGACATTCGCAAAAGTCACGTAGCCAAGAGTACATCTATCTCTGTGTGCGTTGGCGATTTAAATTTGCAACAACGAACTTGTATTAAATTTTGCGTAAAAAACGGATTTAATGGTGCGCGAACGTTGAAAATGTTGGAAAAGTGTTTCGGCAACGATTCTCTAAAGAAAACGGTCGTTTACCAGTGTCACGAGCGGTTCAAAAGTGGTCGTGAGTCAATCGAAGATGATGAACGCAGTGGCAGACGTTTTCAGTCAAAAAAGAAGGCAATGCTCACGGTTTTCATGGATTACAACGGTGTAGTGCATCATGAATTTTTGCCAGAAGGCCAGACAGTAAACAAAGAGTATTATTTGGGCGTTATGAGACGTTTGCGTGAAGCAATTCGCCGAAAGAGACCTGAATTGTGGGCAGAAAACTCGTGGATTTTGCACCATGATAACGCACCGTCGCACAGTGCCATCATTATTCGTAATTTTTTGACGAGAAATGCAACAAATACCATCCAACAGCCACCGAATTCACCTGATTTGGCTCCCTGTGACTTCTTTCTGTTCAATCGAGTTAAAAAACCATTACGGGGAACGCGTTTCAGCAGCCGAGAGGAAGTAATGGAAAAATCGCAGGAAGCACTGATGGACATACCGAAAACCGAATATAAAAAATGTTTCGAAGATTGGATCAAGCGCTGGCATAAGTGTGTTGCAGTCGATGGGGATTACTTTGAAGGGGACAATATAGATTTAGATGAATAAACTTGTATTTTTAATTTTCTGAATAAATTCCGGGAACTTTTTGATCAAGGTGGTATATCTCTTGCCGGGTTTTAGTAGTAGATGTAGGACTATTTCCTCTATTGCATACTACAAGGTCGGTGTCTAATAAATATTCGTAAATGGACCTACTTCTGGGGTTAGTGTCGGCTAGTGCACCCCAGCACAATGCCTTCTCTTCTCCTTCTTGCTTCTTCTACCGCTACTTCTACTTCCTTGGATGGAGCAGGCTCGGGGTCTTCGTATGGTAGGTATCCCGATGCCAGATATTATAGATGGTAGTGTTACTGCTAGGTTATTCGTACTGCGTTGGGGAAGAAAAGTTAGATTTAAGGAAGTTTTAGCAAGAGTACAAGCTCCGATTTTACCTTCTTCCTTTGCGTGGTATAATGGAATCCTCAGTTCTGTGACGATGTCATCTCTTATCCAAGGTACTTGGATGAGTGCAATGTCGAAGCCACTTTCATTGAAGCGGAGAACTAGGTTAGCGGAATGGTGTAGGCTAATTTGTATCAGTTTGAGCATCATTATCAGCTGATACAGACCTCTCCACGACGGTAGCGTGTAAGTCCTCGGAGGATGATGGGTAACTATCACCATGGATCAGAACGCGGGGGAGCGCGAGTGTTGTCGAATTGGTGGGACCTGTGATGCTAATGCGATCTGTCGTGAAAGTTTCATCTCTATTACTTCGAGACTATATCAGATCTTAAAGTCCTTCGTATTAAGCAAAGGAAGAAATTCGTCGGCTAAAGAGATAACTAGCGAGCGGCCGGTTCTCTTCATATTATTCTCCGTCTTCTTAATGCTCGGTGATTCTTTGAGTCTCTGTCAACTATCGTAACGACGAGGTTGTCCTTGACCGTCTCGAAGAAGGGTTTGGAACTTGTTAAGCTCTTTGTCTTCTTCGAGGCGTTGGACTCCTCGTCTGCGGATCTATGTCTTTTGGGAGCAGATTCTGTCGCAACTACAGACTGGGTTTCAGCTTGGTTCGGTAAACCAGATGGACGCGATAAGTCATTAGCATGGGAGCGATTCTTTCGGGGAGAGGGATTATCTCTTTGGTTTGTGAAGTGAGGAATGTACCGGGTGGAGGACTGGCGTGAGGTATGGGTGGAAGAGTGGCATATCGCATATGCCACGGGTGGTTGGGTGATTTGCACACGGGTTTTCAAGTGCTATAGAGGTTTTAGTTTAATTTGTTCGTTGAGCTGATGGGCAATACCAGTGGCCCAGACGTGGGATTCCTGCCGACTCCAATCCTTTTCAGCCTTTTTTACCTATTCGGTTAAGGATGCGTAAAGCCAATTTAGTCTCGCGACTTCTTCTCGAGGTCAGAGAACTTGGGATGAGATGGAGGAGCTGAACTGCACGTGGGTGTAGCGCTGTTCATTTCGTCCGACAACAACGAGCACTCGCTGAAGGAATTGTCAATGCAGAGGCTCTGCAGATGCTCTCCACATGTGTAGTGCTTTTTTTTCAATTCAAATATATTTATTCCATTCAATTATTTTACAATAACAATTAACAACTTTGACTTCAAAACTAATGTTAAAATTTAATAATAGGATATTCAGTAAAGGGAAGTATTTAAGTGTTCTTCATACTAATATTCATTGAGGAATAAAAAGATGCATCCTTTAGTTAGAGAAACTAGTGGCGGATGCATCGAGTTGTATAAAAACAAAGAAAAAGACATAGCGCAATGTATAATAAAAAAGTTGGTTGCGGGGTGAAAGTTTACAACATGCGATTAAGTATTTTAAAAAGAGATAAAAGGTATTTATAGAGCCATTACAAATATATCCTTATTAGATTATTGACTTCGTTGAAATCAAAATCAAGCAGCCGTTTTTTAATTTCTCTGTGAATGAATGTAACAGGTTTTCGGAAACTCCGTAATTCTATTGGTAAACTATTAAATAGTCTGGGGGCAACTGTATATAGTATAGAAATTTAAGAAAATGAAAGTATTATGAGGTAGAATAGTAGCCAGAAATCTATTGTTGCTGCGAAGTTCATATGCAGTAAGGTTCTGATTGAGTAGATAACCACTTCTCAAGAAAAAAATTTTAAGTACTGAGGGCTGAAGATTATTGGAATAAGTGCCACCCCACCATACCAGTCCATACTGCAACTTCGATTGTACCAAGCCATAGTACACAGTTTCTAAAAGCTTTCGAGAGCAAATTTGTCTAAGCTGGTACATCATATATGTACGTTGCAGATAATAGATACTTCCTTAGCATAGACGTATGAACACCCCAGCTCATTTTACTATCAAAGTTTAATCCCAAGTGTTTATAGACAGTAACATTTTCAATAGTGAAGCATTTAGAAGAGCAGCTCATGCTTGCATCATATGTTTCCATGGTTCTGATAGCACTACAAGTATTGGAACTAACATATAAACATTTACAATCAGCACTATGAAAACAAAAATTTGGGACATAAAGATCTGGCGGGGATAATTAAAAAAACATAATTTTTGTTTTATTGCCGATGACCAGTTTGTGCATACAGAACCAATGCCTTAAGACCTCCGAATCGTGGTTAATGTCTGCAACTAAGTCGAGCACCGAATTACAAGAAAAAGAACAACCTACATCATCAGCAAATCCTATTCGAACATGAAGACACTCACTGAAAGTCCCGCGAATCTTAACCATTAGTCTCCTGTTCTTCAGATAAGAAGCAAACCAATCAAGCATAAAGCCTCTAAAACCAGCCTTTTCTAATTTGACTAATAGAATTTCATGATCAACGGTATCGAATGCCTTTGTAATATCCATATATAGCGCAGCAGTATATTTTTTGTTATTGAAACTATCATATATATGGTTACAAAAATTCAAAAGTGCATCTTCAGTCGACATACCAGCTCTAAATCCGTATTGATTGGGATTGAAGAACAAACTTTTTTCAAGAAAACCCATAACTCTGCTTTTGACCACTTTTTCAAAAAATTTTGAAAATACTTAAAGGAGTGATATCGGTCTACAGTTGTCCAATATTTTTCTATCACCTTTCTTAAAGATAGGTATAACCTCAGCAATCTTCATGCTATCGGGAAAGGTTCCATTATAGATACTTTGGTTAAAGATATGTGCTAAAACATCAACAGTATTTGGTGCAATTTTTTTCAAAAAATCATTTGAGTAACTATTTCGAGTATATGAGCTCGATTTGTTTAGTGACATGATAGTCCTAAGCAGTTCAGAAGGAGATATAGGTAGAAAGGAAAAACTATTACCTTGTACTCTATCCTTGCTGAGACATTCTTCTGCACAAGCATTATAAGATATTGTACCGAAGCCAGCATAAGCCAGGGTATTAGCAGCAGCAGTAGTAAAAAACTTGTTGAATGCATTAGCCATGTCTTCGGAAGTACTTACATCTCTATTCCCATAATTAATGCATGTCGGTGCATCAGCAAGGACATTTTTACTGAACAGCTCATTCACAACGCGCCATTCTTTTTTAAGGTCCCCTCTAGCTCTGTGAAGTTTATCCACGTAGAAACTCTCCTTACAAATAGGAACCTCAATGGATTTGAACATTATTGGGTTGCTTTTTACATGTTAGACGTAATTTATTTTTTCTTTGAATTTTATTTAACAGGAAATCAGATATCCACGGTTTTAACCTCTTTATATTTCTTTTAGAGCTGCTGGTGATGCCTACTGTTTCCGGATTTTTTTGGGGAAGAAGGATAGGAGAGACGGATGATTATCTTTTGGTTTACTTCGAGCCTCAAGTGAATCGCCCATCGTTACGGCGGTACCGTTGGGACGTGGTGCATCACCGATATCGATTCAAGCATCCTGAGCTCTAGTTTAAGCCATCACACCGCGACAAGGTAGATAACTGTAAACACTGTAAAAATCATCCCTTTATCTGCGACTGCTTTCTTTCAAATATCTCTTTCGCATTCGATCATCAGCCAATAAATCATGAGTTAACTAATCAATCAATTATTTTATCCAATTATTTTGTGCCTCTTAAGTGAAATCGAATTTCTTGGTCTAAATTATATACTAACTCTCAAATGTAAATAAATTTCCTCATTATTACAACCTTCAAACTTTCCCTTCCGCCGGTGCCCTGAGAACCAGTATAGGGGTATTAACAATCTCTTCGGCGCGCACAAATTATAAATAAAAAAATGACACCCCCCATTTCACATTTTCGATGATTTCAAACGTATCACCTGGACCAATGTCTTATCATGTATAGTGAATATTTTCTAATTTGTTTAATGCTAAGGGCATGAAATGAACAGTGGAATATAAGAATAATATTGACATATTTTATTTTTAAATCTTTAAATGGTATTTCATTTGCTTGAATATTAAAGCCTTACTTACTTACTTAGGTGGCGCTACAGTTCGGGGTGAACCTGGGCCTCAACCAACAAGCCTCTCCATTTAGCTCGGTCTTTAGCTAATTGCCTCCAGTTGCGCACTCCAAGTTGGTCGAGGTCCCCTTGAACTTGTGCGCGCCACCTACGGCGATAATTCCCTCTACTGCGTCGTCCCTCGGGGTTAGATTCGAAGACTCTGCGGGCCGGAGCGTTGGTGTCCATTCGCTCTACATGTCCTAGCCATCTCAAACGTCCAATACGCAGTTTTTTGACTAGGTCGATGTCGCTGTACAGCTCGTATAGTTCGTGATTGAATCTTCTCCTCCAAAACCCGTCAACGCAAACGGGACCGAAAATCTTACGAAGAATTTTTCTCTCGAAGCGACCAAGGATATCTTCATCCTCTTTTAATAAAGCCTCACGTGTTTACATTTTATAGTAATCGATTCTAATGTAATTGGTTCGCATTATCAGATACGAGCAATTCACATTATCGAAGTTTTACAGTACCCACATTTTTCGCATACTTATTTGCTAGCTTCTATCATAGTCGTACGAAATTCAAGTTCACAGATTTATTATGACAATTATGTAATAAAAAAAACCACAACCTATAAGCGTTTTAACATTTGCCGCTGTGTACATACATATTTTAATTCTCCATCCCCGCTGATGTGATGACAGTTTGCAAGTTTCCAATTAACACAAAGCCCGTAAATAATCGGCGAAAAAGACAGACTTGTAATAGTCTGGTCTTTCTTTCAGATACCTTGTTGGATGAAGGTAATACTTTAATATATCAAGGCTTCAAAATGTTGGAAAATTTAGTAATTTCAAGCTTTCCGGTGCACATTGAAATATAGCCGTACTCACCTAGGAAGTACAAAACTAATGTACCTTAACATTTACTATAAACTTCAATGTCTAAAATCGAATTAATTGTACGCCAGTTGGCATTAGGGCCAAAGCAATAAATTTTTCTGTAATTCTGGTGAAATGAGTAATAGTTCTCAAATTCGGGTTCTTATTTAAGAAAATGCTGGTCATTCGTTAATAAGCAGTCTACTTCCGTAATTATACAATATGTCGATGACGAATGATTCTTTCACGTAGCACTTTACTGGTGTCGAAGATAATTGTTGTATTGTCATATCACTGAAACACATAAAGGGCTTATAGACTTAAAAAATCTGTAGAAACAAATTTCAAATATGTACGTACTCGTACTTTAATTCGTGTTCAGTGTGAGTGTATCAATATAAAAAAATAAGAGCATGTTTTGATGATTCATGCATTCCTTTTGGTGCGCGGTATTCTTAACAAAAACAAGTTCTATACATATAACTAGTTCACAAATAATATCTAGTCATATATTTACCAAATTAAAATAAAATATTCGGAAAAAACATCCATTAGTTGTTCACATATCAGCTATTTGAATAGGAACTATTTTGCGTAGAAAGTATTTTGCGCAGACTTTAAATATAAAATATGCACATAATTAGAATAGAAAAATATTCGCGCGAATTAAGTTGGATTTATACTTGCTCGTTAGTCGCGTTTTCAATGTCAAATGTATGCATGTGTATAGCTAGAGTAACATAAGATCTTAACGTAAGTGGGTAGTAAAAGGCAAATACATTTCCCAAACTAGAATTTGTAGAGCCTTGGCCGACTGTCAACATTAATATTTAATTTAAAAGAGTAGATGAGTTTATTGGCCCCTTTTGTAGTATTTGGGATGATCTATTAACTGGGAAAAAACGGATTGGAAATGACGAAACCCTGAGTTGTATTCCCTCCACGCGGTGACAGCCGGGTGCCTAGTACCTTAATCCAAGAAATGGGTAACCAACCCCGTTTGGCGGATTCTTGGTGGCAGCAGATGAGAGAGGGGGGGAAGAGTGCTTTTCTCACTAGAGCACTTCTTCTTGTTCCAGGCGGCAGCGGACGAATTCCCTAGACGGAGTCAACGGTGGCGTCTATAGTTCCAGTTAGGTTGAACTTAGTGAATACCTTGCGCGAGCTGCTTCGACGTATTCGGATCACAGGTCGGTAAGGAATTTCCAATGTTGGTCAGGACATCGGAATAGAGATGGTGGCGGAGGAGCCCTTAATGGGCCAACGGCAGCGCTCATACTCCCGTAGTGGACTACTGGCACCGGTGTACCCGGCCCCTCGTCCTAGGGGAATAATTAAGGAACTGGCCCTCCAGGTTGGGGGTTGTGCCGTCGGGGTAACTTCACTACCACGTAAAAAAAACTCATGGTTCCGAAACAACCAAAAGCCTCGGATAAGGATGACTCAACTAATGACGACCCCAGCAAACGAAATAAGGACAACGACCTTCGGATCTGTACGTGGAATGTTCTGTCCCTTTACAGACCACGTGCAGCCGAACAACTAGCAGAGGCCCTAGACTGCTATAAAGCAGATATTACCGCCATCCAGGAAGTGCGATGGGATGGGCCGGGCAAAAAGAGGATGAAAAACTGTGACATCTACTACGGTGATTGCTACAGAGGCAACAGGCAACGCTTATTCGGATGCGGATTTGTCATACGCGGCAGACTTAGGCAAGAAGTCTTAAGCTTCCGACACGTAAGCGAGCGTATTATGACTATCCGGATCAAGGCCAAATTCGCTAACATAAGCCTAATATGTGTTCATGCCCCCACAGAAGAAAAGGACCCTGCCACCATAGAGTGTTTCTACGAGCTCCTCGACAAAACATACGAGCAATGTCCTAAATACGACGTAAAAATCGTATTGGGCGATTTTAACGCCAAAATAGGAAAGGAGGACGTCTTTGGTAGGGCAGTCGGTAAGCATAGCCTACACGACACCACGTCTGATAACGGACTAAGGCTAATTGATTTCGCTGTGGAGCGAAATGTCACCATAGCAAGCACATGGTTTCCTCATCTCGATATTCATAAGCAGACATGGCGGTCCAATGATCATGTAACGATCAACCAAATTGATCATATTGCGATCGACGCAAGGTATGCCTCCAGTATTCTGGATGTCCGGACCTTCCGAGCGGCCAACATAGACTCGGATCATTAGCTTATTGTAGCCAAGGTACGAATGCGGATATCCCAATCTGAGCAACAAAGAAGAATTACTGTGAGAAAATTTAACGTCGAAAAGCTACAATCGCAAGAGACCGCCAGACTCTTCGCTGAACGCGTATCCCGAAATCTCTCAATCGCCTCTTTGCCGCCAGCATCAAGTGCCGAAGACCAGTGGCAACGCTGCCAACATGCCATCAGAAACGCCGCGACTGATGTGCTGGGTCTCGATCGCCCACCACCGCGAAACCCCTGGTTTGACGAAGAATGTCGGCGAGTGAATGCAGCAAAACAAGAGGCATACAAAGCGGCGCTGCGGCGGAAGACGAGAGCTGCTCGTGAGCTATACGAGCAAAAGAGACGGGAAGAACATCGGCTTCTCCAAAAGAAGAAGAAAGAGCATGAGAAGCGCGCGTTTGAGAATATCGAGAGTCTATACTCCAGGAACAATGTACGGAAGTTTTACCAAAAGGTAAAAAGAACGTGTCAGAGAAGTAATACTCGTACAGAAACCTGTAGAGATGAAAATGGAAACCTCGTAGTAGAATCACAGTCGGTGCTGAGAATATGGAAAAACTACTTCTGCAGACTGTATAACGGCGACGAAGACAAACATCCCGCTGTCAGGCAGAATGAACCATTCAACATAGACGATGATAGTCAAAATTTCCGTCCACCTGACCAAAACGAAGTGAGGATAGCAATATCCAAGCTAAAATCCAACAAGGCTGCTGGACCTGACGGCTTACCGGCCGAACTCTTCAAGGCAGCAGGGGATGAATTGGTAGAGTGCATACACCAACTCATTTCTAATATTTGGTCAGACGAGTGTATGCCTGATGAATGGAATCTCAGCATCGTTTGCCCGATCCACAAGAAAGGAGACCCCCTCAACTGCGCCAATTATAGAGGCATCAGTCTCCTCAACATCGCATACAAGATCTTTTCTGCGATATTGTGTGAACGCCTGAAACCTTTTGTCAACAGCCTGATTGGACCCTATCAGTGCGGTTTCAGGCCAGGAAAGTCCACCATCGATCAAATCTTCACACTTCGGCAGATCCTGGAGAAAACCCAAGAATTCCAAATCGATACTCACCACCTCTTTATCGATTTCAAGGCCGCCTATGACAGCATCTATAGAGAAGAGCTTTATAGAGCCATGTCTAGTTTTGACATCCCTGCCAAACTTGTCCGTCTGTGCAGGCTGACGATGGAGAACGCTCGCTGCTCCATCAAGGTCGGTAATGACCTTACCGAGACCTTTGATGTCAAAAAAGGCTTTAGACAAGGTGACGCGCTGTCATGTGACTTCTTCAATATTGTACTTGAACGGATTGTGCGGAACTCACAAGCCAACACCGGAGGCACAATCTAATACAAGTCTGTACAACTGCTTGCATACGCCGACGATATAGACATTATCGGAACAACTCAGCGGGCTGTCACCGGTGCGTTTGCAAGCATTGAGGCGGAAGCGGCCAAAATGGGTTTAGCGGTAAACGAGGCAAAACCAAGTATATGCTGTCAACAAGAAGGGAAAACCAACACCGACGAATTGGACAAAACGTCACGATGGGCAGCTATAACTTCGAGGTAGTAAGGGACTTTGTCTACCTTGGCTCCGCTATAAATTCTAATAACAAAATCAGTGCAGAAATCAAGCGAAGAATAACTCTTACCAATCGCTGTTTTTTGGGCTTATAAGGCAATTCAACAGTAAAGCCCTATCTCGAACAGCTAAGGAGGCTCTATATAAGACCTTGATCATCCCAGTCCTGCTTTACGGCGCTGAAACATGGACTTTATTAAAAGAGGATGAAGATATCCTTGGTAGCTTCGAGAGAAAAATTCTTCGTAAGATTTTCGGTCCCGTTTGCGTTGACGGGTTTTGGAGGAGAAGATTCAATCACGAACTATACGAGCTGTACAGCGACATCGACCTAGTCAAAAAACTGCGTATTGGACGTTTGAGATGGCTAGGATATGTAGAGCGAATAGACACCAACGCTCCGGCCCGCAGAGTCTTCGAATCTAACCCCGAGGGACGACGCAGTAGAGGGAATCATCGCCGTAGGTGGCGCGCACAAGTTCAAGGGGACCTCGACCAACTTGGAGTGCGCAACTGGAGGCAATTAGCTAAAGACCGAGCTAAATGGAAAGGCTTGTTGGTTGAGGCCCAGGTTCACCCCGAACTGTAGCGCCACCTAAGTAAGTAAGTGAGTTGTATTCCATATGTCCACACCGGCTTTAGCATTTGCTTGTATAAAAGCAACTTGTTTTCTATATTGAGTTTGAAATGTTTTCCAAGTACAGTACCAGTATGTATTTAGTTCCGAGTTCTTTACGTTTTTTCTTCACGTGCGATTTCCACTTCAACTTAGCACTAAGAATCATATCGAGATATTTTACCTCGTTTGCAAACGGAATTCTAACAGTGTTTGCAAAAATAGGCAAACTATTTGTTTTCTTGTTAGTAAAATTGACATGAACAGATTTGGTTTCGTTCAGTGCTACGTAGTCGCCAAATCGTTGTCCATTCATTTACTTTATTCAATGCTTCTTGCATTTTTTCAGTCGTTTCTTCGATCGTTTTACCCTTTGCCAGGATGGCAATGTCATCGGCAAATGTAGATAATACAGTGCCTTCTCCTTGCGGTATATCACAAGTATATAGTAGGTACAAAAGCGGTCCAAGGACGCTTCCCTGCGGTACCCCAGCCCTTATTTCTTTAAATTCCGAATATGCATTTCCGTGTTTGACTCGGAAAAGTCTATTCATCAGGTATTTTCCCAGAATAATATATAAGTGTTCCGGCAGAACTTGTCGTAATTTATATTTCAACCCTTCATGCCAGACCTTGTCAAAGGCTTGAGAAACATCAAGGAATAGGTACAATCGAGCAAATCTTTTTTTTCTTCGAAAGCTTTCTCAATTATATCAGCTATTCTATGCTCTCGGTCTATTGCTGAGTGCTTGGTCCAGACCCTAACTGGTGATTTGGTATAAGACATTTTTCTTCATTGGCCGGGTGTATTCGCTTTAGTAATATTCTTTCGATAACTTTGGACATAAACGGCAACAGCGAAATAGGTCTATACGATTTTTTATTATTCGGGGGTTTTCCTGGCTTCAGAATCATTATGACTTCCACGACTTTCCATTGACTCAGAACGTATTCTAGTCTGATCGGTGCTTTTATAATGTAGAGAAACTTAACTAACGCTTTTATAGGTAACGATATAAGAAGCTCTCCTGTGATTAAGTCGTATCCAGGAGCTTTCTTGCGTTTCAGTTTCTTTATTTCTTGTTGAAGTTCGGTTAGCCGATGCATTATTATTTTCAACAAGCGCTTGCCCATCAAATGGTTTAAATGTTTCTTCTAAATCTGCGACAAGGACTTCTGCTTTGCCTTTATCATCCTTGGCCCATTCGTTTTCACTTTTCCTGATTGGGGCCGCTTATATTTTCTGTTTTTTAATGCCTTTTATAACTTTCCACAGCGAATAATTGGAATTCTTTTCCGCTGTTAAGCTTTCAAGGTTGGTTTGTATTGTCCAATTTTTAAAATCAATAAATGGCATTTTTTAGCAAGTTGCACAAGCGATTTAAATGCGCTTTATATTGCAGAGCACGAGTTTGTTGCCATTTTTTACGCGCTTTTCCCTTCTGCATTACCATTTCTTTTATTTCCGGCCGATATTTTTGGGCATAATTTTCCGTCGTTTTCCTTCGATAGGGAGTATTTCTCCACGCGGCGCGCTGCAGAACTTCAACTAAACGATCAACTTCGATTTCGAGTTCAGAAGGCGATATATTCTTTAATGTCGTTCTTAAAGCCTTCCCAATCAGTTTTACCTGCTAGACTAACTAGCATCTTTTTTAATCAGGCGTTCGCTCATCGTTAAAATGATATGAGAATGATCAGAGGAGAGATTAAAACGTTCATCAATTTTAATACAGTTGTATGGTATTCCTTTTACAACAAATAAATCGATCAGATCAGGAGTTTTGTTGGCATCAGTTGGCCAATATGTTGATTTACCAGTCGAGTAGAAGTCGCAACGCTGTTGCATTATTGTTATTATTATTTGTGTAGGGTTGTTTTGCACTGCGACCTGGTGGTCTATTGTGCCCCCTGCTAATACCTTGGAGAGGTTTGTTCCCTCGTTAAAGCTCCCCTCGCATCCTTTGGAATTGTGTTTGAAGGTCATATGCTCTTACTTTTCCTTGGCGAGAATCTGAGAATGAGAGGTGGGTCCATGGTTGGCATATCCACTTCTGATACTTGGTATTTGCCCAAATATTTCAATCTTTTGTGGGTCAGTGCCCCACAAGACTCCAGAAGGTGTTTCGTTCCGGAGTCTCACTTGACTCATTATAGAATCTGCAAAGGCCTTCATTTGTTATACCTAGTTTCCGTAAATGCTCCCTGAGTTTGCAGTGCCCTGTTAGGAAGCCTGTTAGGATCGGTAGGTTGTTCTTGCTAAGGCAGATACAACCTTCGAATCTTTTCTGGTTGTAACATCCCAGTAGTTTCTTAGCTTGCCTGAGCCTGCGCTTGCCTGAGGCCTGAGCCTGTGGTGTTGTTTCAGGTTGTTGCCCTGTCTTCTTTCTCCATTTTCCTGAATTCCTCGCATATGGTATGTTCCCCCATTCCGCAGAATGGTTCAGGTCCAATGAAGGGTTCTGCAGCTCTTTTTCTTGTCAAGGCGTATGCTGCTTCGTTACCTGTAGTCCCGACATGACCTTACTTACTTACTTAGGTGGCGCTCCAGTTCGGGGTGAACCTGGGCCTCAACCAACAAGCCTCTCCATTTAGCTCGGTATTTAGCTAATTGCCTCCAGTTGGTCGAGGTCCCCTTGAACTTGTGCGATCCACCTACGGCGAGGAGGTCCACTACTGCGTCGTCCTTTGGGGTTAGATTCGAAGACTCTGAGGCCCGGAGCGTTGGTGTCCATTCGCTCTATATGTCCTAGCCATCTCAGACGTCCAATACGCAGTTTTTTGACTAGGTCGATGTCGCTGTTCAGCTCATATAGTTCGTTATTGAATCTTCTCCTCCAGAGAAGATTTTTCTTTCGAAGCGACCAAGGATATCTTCATCCTCTTTTAATAAAGTCCATGTTTAGGCACCGTAAAGCAGGACTGGGATGATCAGGGTCTTATATAGAGTCTCCTTAGTTTTTCGAGATAGGGCTTTACTGTTGAATTGCCTTATAAGCCTAAAAAAACAGCGATTGGCAAGAGTTATTCTTCGATTGATTTCTGTGCTGAGCTTGTTTTTCGAGTTTATAACAGAGTCAAGGTAGACAGAGTCCCTTACTACCTCGAAGTTATAGCTGCCCACTGTGACGTTCTGTCCAATTCGTTGGTGTTGGCTGTCCCTTCTTGTTGACAGCATATACTTGGTTTTGCCCTCGTTTATCACTAAACCCATTTTGGCCGCTTCCGCCTCAATGCTTGCAAACTCACCGGTGACAGCCCGTTGAGTTGTTCCGATAATCTCTATATCGTCGGCCTATCCAAGCAGTTGTACAGACTTGTGATAGATTGTGCCTCCGGATACACGACATGACCGGGTATCCAGTAAAGCGTAACTTTATTGTTTCTGCCCAATTCATTAAATTTGTATAGGCATTCCCACACAAGTTTTGACTTAATGACATATGATTCAAGTGCTTTGATAGCTGCTTGGCTGTCTGACAGTATTGCTATATCGCAGTTGCTGTATCTTCTTTTGAGATTGAGTTGGATGCATCTATCTGTAGCACATATTTCAGCTTGAAAGATGCTGGTACTCTTGCCCATCCTTGGCCCAAAGACGCCCGCCCCTGTGCCTTCTCCAGTTCTCGAACCGTCTGTATACCACTTTATCGTGTGGTTGCCCAGTACGTATATCGTGGATTCGTTCCTCTGCTCTTTCTTGTTACTTAACTTTGTACAAAAGTTTTTCCCAAAGTTAACTTTTCTGATACTATCGTCCCCGGGGACTGCCAGAAGGGGAAATTTTTTGAGAAGTGCATCGTATTCTCTCGAACCAACGCATTTCCCCCTTCCAATACCTTCTTTTGCCATCCTTAGGATCGTCCGCTGTGTATTTTGCTCCACTACAAGATGGAGCGGTGTTAGCCCCAGGAGTACTTGCATGGCTGCAGTTAGACACGTTCGCATGGCCCCAGTGATGCAGAGGCACGCACTTCAGTGAGTGTCTCCCTCGTTGTGACTAGACTAGTTCGCTTTGTCCATGCTATTGCTGCATAAGAGATCATTGGTCTCACAATGGCAATATACATCCATCTTAGAATATTTGGACTAAATCCCCAAGACCTACCCGCTAGGCTCCTGCATATCATTAAAGCACGGGTAGCCTTTTTGGATATCTCCTCTGTGTGTTCCTTCCACAAGAGTTTACTATCTATGTAGGTATAGTCCTAGGTACTTCACTTCCTTTACCGGTGTCTGTATCGTACCCGACAGTCGGATTGGCTTCAGTTCAAGTTTTCTCTTTCTCGTGAACAGTACTATTATGGTTTTAGCCGGATTTGTATTGAGCACAGCCGTGCTGCACCATTCTTGAGTTACTATTAGGCCCCTTTGTATAATATTACATAGGGTTTCCTCAAATTTCCCCCTGGCAATCAGTACAATGTCATCAGCGTAGGCTTGACAATTAATTCCAAGGTTTGCTAACTTTTCAAGAAGGTCATCCACAACAAGACTCCACATTAGGGGAGATAACACTCCCCCTTGTGGGCATCCTTTTGTTGTGTTGACCTTGATAATTCTACGTGATGTCTGAGTTTCTGCTGATCTTGTTCTCAACAACTCATACATCCACTTAGATACTGTTCTGCTAACTCACTTTCTGTCAAGGGCTCGTTTAATAGCTTTATGCGAAGTGTTATCAAATGCCCCTTCGATGTCTCGAAAGGCGCAGATTACTATCTCTCTTGTTTCAAGAGCTCTTTGGATGGTTTCCATCAGCTGATAAAGAGCAGTCTCAGTGGATCTGCGCGCACTGTATGCATGCTGATGATAATGCAGTGGGGATGTATTAAGTAAATCCTCTCTTAAGTGGTTACCGACAGCTTTCTCTATTGTTTTGAAAAGAAACGATGTTAAGCTGATCGGTCTGTATGACTTAGGCTGTGTTGGGTCCTTCTTCCCCATTTTTCTTATAAACACAACTTTCGCCCGTCTCCACTGGTTTGGAATATATCCCAATGCAAAACTGCTTTTTGTTATTCTGACCAGGTGTGGTAGTAGTTCTTTGCAATAGCGCTGGTATAATACCATCCACACCTGGTGACTTGAAGGGCTGGAAGGAGCTAATTGTCCACTCTATTCTCCCTCTGGAACAGATAGCCCCTGCAATCTCCTAATCTTCCTTCCGAGGTCTGGTCGTGTTGGTCATGCTCCCGTCACAGGTGTTTTGCGAACTTCCGGGGAAGTGAGTTTCTAAGAGCAGTAATGCTCTTTGTTCGTCATCTTCAGTAAAACTGTCGTCTGGTTTTTTGAGGGATGTTGGAATTCCCCCCGATTTTGCAAGAGCTTTATGTAAACTAGCTGCAGCAGGAGTGCTGTTTATTGTCTCACAGAACTTCCTGAAGCTTTCTTTTTTCGCCCTTCTTAACTCTTTGTTGAAATTTGTAAGTGCCGCCCTGTAGCTTTGCCAATCTCCATTACGCTTTGCTCTGTTAAGCAACTTGCGTGTATCAGAACGTAACTTTGTTAGGTTGCTGCTCCACCATGGCACATCTTTCCCACCCTTTCTACTGCTTATGGGACAGCTCGATTCGAACGCGTTTGTAATTGCGGTACTAATGCCCTCTACCGCGTTTGCTAACTCTAGATAGTGTGCTGGTGCCCTCCTTTGATCAATATGCATCAGATTACTGTCTAGGGTTTCTTCGAAGACCTCCCAATTCGTTTTTCTTGGGTTCCTGACTGGATTTCTTATGGTACATGCACTATCTAACTCAAACACAATAATTCTTTGGTCACATAATGACGGCTTATCTAATACTTTCCAGTTCCTGACTAACCTACTGATACTCGGGCTACCCAGCGTGAGGTCAAGAACTTCCTTTCTAACTCTAGAAACAATGGTTGGGACATTCCCTACATTATATAGTAGTAGTAGTAGTAATAGTACTTTATTTCAAAAAATATAAGTTTGAATACACAATAGTACAATTTGAGCAATGGCTTTGCCGTCTGCCATAGATTGACAATACCTTAATTCGTGAATACATTTACAAACAAAAGATATCAATTATAAAAATAATCAAGAAGTATATAAAAAAAAATAAAACTTCAATTTATTTACATAGCTACTTTTTTTTTTTTTTTTTATGATCAAATATCATTTTCTTCAACGATTCTTTTTCTATAATTATACCAGTCACTACCATTTAAAAGATTCGTTACTTCGCTAGTTTCTAAACGTTCTGCACCCAAAATTGTACGTCTGATGTCTTTCAAAATCAGGCAGTTACCTACAAAGTGAGCGGTGTCTTCTACTTCCCCTGTATTGCATAACCCACATCTTAATGGGAGATCGTTGCGATGTGGCATATAATTCAACTTTAGAAGTTCCCCTCTTGTTCGCAGAATTAATGAAATTTGGTGGATATTAAGGTTGGAGTTCATGTAGGTTATCTGGTTATGTGCTAGATTTCTATATATTAGACGAGAGCTTGAATTTTTGGCTGAATTAATGGATTCGCGTTTCATGGCCCTACATTATATATATCAAGTGATGAACAAAGAAACAGTTCTAGTAAAGACTCACCCCTGTTATTGGTGTCCGTGCTCCCCCATATAACATTGTGAACATTGGCGTCACATCTTATCAGCAGCGGCATTTAGAGCTTATTATAGTGCTCCACTAAGTGCTGCAGTTCTGTTGGGGCAGCTGGTTCATCCCCAGCACAGTATGCAGAAGCGATGATGATGGTGCGGTGTACTCCGGCGATGTTCAGGGAAACTTGCAATGGCACCAAGTCTCGCGTCGCAAATTCTGAAAGTAGGAAAAATTTAATTTTGTTATTGATAAAAACATACATGCCCTTGGATTGGTCACCCTTATATCCCAAATTACCCTTGCATCCTTGCATGACAGTCCTTTGACTCCTGCTTTCAAGATCCATGGCTCCTGAATCAATACAAGGCCCATGTTTTGTTTGGTAAACATCCCAGCTTTTGCGGCTGTTGCCGCTATGGCATGGTGGATGTTTACCTGGACGACCTTTATTTTTCTGGTGGAGGTCATCGAGCTAGTGCTCGTCGAGGGCTGCTGCCCTACTCTCCGTCAGCAGAATCTCTTTTTCCTCCAGATTAATGTTCAGAGGGAGATTACTGTACTATTTAGGTCCTCCTCAGATATCGAGTCACCTGAGATGGACGTAAATTCGTCTGCGCTCCGAGCGTCCTGCTCTACAATCGGAATTGGTACTTTGACCGTTAGCGGAACTGGATGCTCCACTTCCGATAGTGTCCCCTCTGAGGTTGGTATTATGTCCTGCGCTCTCCTCCAGCTTCTTGAGTCCACCCACCGACACTCTGCCGAACCAGTAGCTCAGGGAGCAGTTTTGAGCCTTAATGGCTTCAAAAGACTCTTAGTCAAATCCGAGGGCCAGTAACTGCCCAGTCCCCTGGTTACGACCATACAGAACCTTCAATGCCTTGATGTTCAAGCCATCTGTCTGCGCTTCTAGGAGTGCCAAAGAGGTTTGGTAGTCCTGATCCACGCTGCGTGGTAGGTAGATGGTGATGGAATGGGCACGTGGTATTTCCGCACTGCCACATGCAGTAAGGCTCACTCCTTTCCACCCCTTCAGTTTGGGAGCTACGGTTTTCAGCCATTCCACGGTCTGCGGAGTTTCGCAGTCGACCAGTAGCACGCCATTCTTAAAATGAACGCCCTGGAACTTGAGCTTATGCTCCCATCCCAGGACCATTTCCGCCACGATGGCGTTCTTGAGTGCTTTGAGGTCCTCAGCATCGAGCATTTCCTGTGGGTAATTCACAGGAAGTACCGCAACCTGCTCAGCCTTCTCGGCCTCAGCCTGTCTTTTAGGTGGAGGTGGAGTCGGGCTTTGCCCTATGCTCCTCCGCCTTTTTCCTGGCCTCCTCAGGTGCAAGGCCATTTTCGAAGTAGCGCAGGTACCAGCGAGATCCCACACCGCTTAGACCCTTTCTCAAGAGGTCATCTTTGCCTCCCGGTTGCCCAGGTGGCGGCATCGTCGGGCAAGCTCGCTTTCTCTTGGTCGGAGCGGCATTGGATTGGGGAGCTGTAGGTGTCCGACATATGCCCGAACTCCTTGCCTCATTAGCCGCCACAGCTACCTTGACCAGGTCGTCCACACAGAGTTTCTGCTCCATCCGACCCGCTGGCATAGATGCGGTACCACCCCGCATTCTATCTAGCCTGTTTTTAATTTTTATAATATTTTTTGTTTTTGTTTTTTGTTCTGGTTTATAGTCCCACGAGTAGCGCGGGAAAGGAAGGTCAGCTGCGCCAGAGCCCCGCATTAGCGCAGTAAGATCGTGCTTACTCTCTGAGGCGATCCTGTTTCAGAGAGGCTCCCTTATAATACAGCCGGTATACCCCCTGGCTGCAAACCATCCAATAGGCACGGGTTGCGTTACACCTTGGATTAGGGGGGGCAGATCTTGGTTCGTTGCTCATCAGTCAGCCCATCCAAGAGCTAGATTCCCAAGGCTGAGTGAGTCCTTGCAACTTAAGCTCTAGCATCACGTCAAGGTGTCTACCATGCAAGCGTTGTAAAGTACTCTGCCTTTTTGTGAGATGCATCATGAACCCCAGAAGGTGTGTTTTGCATTAAAATCACCATCAATAATAAAATTTGGTCCAAGAGAGCTGAAGATATTTGTAAAATCTTCTTTCTTTTTTCAAGCCTGCAACGCAGTAGACAATAAATAGATGAGACATTGAAAGAAGATCTGAAGACTGATTATCTTTTTCCTAAACTTATTTTAAAAACTTTTCATTTGATTTATAAAATAGCTTAAGAAAAAACATATTTCAAATGAAAACTAGATTAAATCTAAGTTCACATAAGTGACCAAATACTAACGGCCATATTATTCACTCACTTTAACTCGGATTAAAATGTACATCCGGGTAAAAGTGAGTTTAACCCAAAAATTAAACCCAAGTCCATAATATTCACTCGTTAAGCCCGAACTTAAATCCGGTTGTATGAACCTGGTTGGCGTTTAACCCGATCAAATTTAAGCTGCCCTCCGGGGCACTGTTGCCGTTTTAGCGGATTTTTGAAACCCTCGACGATTTTAACAAAATTTTGTCGCTAAAATAAAATCTAGGGAATCCTAGCGACTTTTCACTACCACGCCTTATACTAGAAACCCTGTCCAAAAAAGTGGGTGCTCGACCTATTTCAAGATATTTACCACTACGGAGGTATGATTGATTGCACATACCAATGACTGATTATTAAGTAGGCGACGGAGTTTTTCGTTGACTCAACTTATGCGCTAGCACGATTTGTTATTTCATAAGATGTTTCTAATTGGTGTTGTTAGTAGTTGCTGTCGTTCTTTTTAAATATTAAAGTGATCAACAGGAGCTGCTATAACTATAATCTGCCAGACGATATCATAATTAAAATTGGAAAGCCAAGAAAATCGCAAACTGATTCAAGATCTATACCCGAGGCCTCTACCTAAACTTGGAAGTAAGCCAACCAAGAAATACTCGTAGATGAATTCATCTTTGAGTTAGTTGGAAATTAATTTTAAATTTCTTCTTCTTTCGAAAATGTTTTCTTTTTTTTTTGCTTAAATTTGTTTATTTTTGTTATCTTGAATATGTTGATTGCTTTGTTTTTTCATTTATTTTATTCAATAATAATTTACTTTTAAAAATAAATATATATTTTTAAGAACTTACTTGAACTTACTTACAGCTTGATTTTACAGCCGGATTTTTGCAATACAAAAATGAACATATCTAGCGGATTTTAGGTTGTGATCTATCAATTTTTTTTTTCTCTCAGCGGCAACACTGCTTCGGAGACCAGTTTAAGTACTTTAACTCGGATTAAAACACAATTTCATAATATTGACTCGTTTTTTTGGAGTCACATTTGACATTTCTTTGTTCGCAGGAGACAGGAAAAGTGAAATAAATATAAAGAACCAAAAAAAAATGGATTTCATTCGTGAAATTGATGAAATGTTGATGTGTTCATCGTCAAAAGACGAATTATTGGAAGAGCTGATAGAACAGCAGATGGTGAACCACCCTCCTCTTTGTCGTATAAAAAGGGGAAAACCCGGCTACACACAATTTCAATTAAACATTTTGACAATATGTAGGTTTAAAATGGTTTAAACACGTTTTAAATCCGGGTTAAATGCATCTTTAATCCACCGGGTTTAATGCATGTTTTTGAGTGAATATTATGCACATAGGTTTGTAATTTCGGGTTTAAAAAATGCGGATTAAAAGGTCGGGCTTAAAATTCACTTTAACTTGCTTTACACCCGGAGTGAATAATATGTCCGTAAGAGATAATTCGTTTTAAATAATTTAGATAGACACTGAACACATCCAAATAGTTCCTTCTGTTGTTACTGTCAATCTGCTTCCTTGTTTTGAGTACGAAAGAAAATCGTATCAATCTGCCCCAACTCCCCCTACGTATCGATCAAAATAGTGAAGCAGGTACTTATGTATACCTTAAGAAATTCTTTACATTTTATACAGGTGACTGACTGTTTTTCAAAACCTGTTTAAAGATTATGAAACAATTTAAAAAAAATGCTTAAGGGTGCATAGTCTTAATATATACCTTCTGTTAAATTCTTGTTATTTAACTTACCAATAACTTAACAAATCACATGACCTGACTTTGCTATCAACCTGCACGTACACTTTTGGAGTGATTCATTCATTTGCGTCATTGCACGCATTCTTCTTCTTCGCAGACTTCACAAACTGGATACGCAATCTTGTTTTTACCACAAACGAACAGATGCCTGCGGCTATCCTTGTAAAGAAGTCTCGCTGACTATTCGCATGTTCAAGGCCACGCCATAGATTCATTGTCCTCTGTCCGCTAAATAAAGAAAACAAGCGAGCTATTACAAGACCGGTTTAAACTATCTTATACCAGAGTGCAATGCGACCAGCGTCATTAATTTTCTGGAAATATAGATAGTACAGATCGGCTATGTAAATCAAAGAAAAAAAAACTTGTATAAGAGTAATTAGTAAATATGTCATTCTTGTGAAGGAAACTCCCCGCATTATGGCCCACTATATAATGTATCATATGTACGTACATTTTGAATCTAAGAAAAAGGTCCGGCGAACCTGGCCAAGCCAGTGAATTGCCCATGTAATTCCAGGAGTTATTTCGTGTTTATATTACATACTTTTTAACTGGCGATGGTGATAATTATGTGCAGTAATCTATGTATCTTATATCTATCTACATACGTATACATATCATATAATAAATTGATAACTAGAGTTGTCTGTGGGGAGGTAGGTTAGGTTAGGTAAAGGTGGCTGTCCTGACAGGGTCAGGACACACTTAGACCGCTTGGGTCCATTGTGATACCACATGAGTAGTGACCGGTCGAGTCACCGGTTACCGGGAGAACCTTAAGCTTTCTCATGAGGGTGTTGGCTGAGAATGCTGACTGAAAAGGTTAGAGAGGGTGACTGACTCAGTCAACCCTAAAGTCCAAGTGTACCGAGAAGGAATAGTGTGCAACAAGTAATGGGGGGGTGATTGATTCAATCGAACCCCCTATGCTGTGTGTGCAAGTTATATTGGCGGGTCCCATAAACCGTGTAGGCGTGGCGGTGCATAATTATAGTAGAGTGTCTGATTCAGTCTAACTCCAATTGCTGTTATGCAATGGTATTGGCTAGGTGGGGTAACTGATTCAGTCAAACCCTTCGTACCCAGGTGGACCGTGTAGGTGTAGAGGAGCATAAGCGTACATAGAGTGACTGATTCAATCAAACTTTAAGTATTGCTATGCATAAAGTGTGGACTAGGTAGGGTGATTGTTTCAATCGAACCCATACCTAGGTGGACCGTGGAAATAGTGGGGAATGCAAAGTAGAGCGAGATGACTGATACAGTCAATCTTGCACTAGTATACAGTCGAACTTTAAAAAATGGTTTGGCTAGGTAGGGTGACTGCTTATGTCAAACCCTTGGTACCTAGTCCACAGTGTAGGTGATGTGCATGGGAGTAATAGGGGGATTGATTGACTCAATCTAGGAGAGATACTATTCCCCTTCTCCTCTTCATCAAGTGGCGTGTCTACCTAACAAGCAGTATCCTGTGATTATTCCTACTGTGAGGCTTATGTTCCTTCTATTTAATGAAAGGAGATTTTTGGGTTTCTTTGCGTCTAGTAAAGGCCAGATCTTCCTGGTCGATACGCACGTAGCTAGATTACTCCATCTATTGTTTGCAATAGCTTGCGCTTCGTTAAACATACGGAGTTTCATCATGTGGGGAGGTATCTCGCAGAAACTATTTTACAGATTTTAACAACATTTTGGCGTTCTGCGTATATACCTTAGAAGCTTCATATTCATAGAAGTTCATATTTGATATATACATTTTAAAACACAATATTACAATACATATGTACAAAATTACAAAACATGTATAATCGTCGTTTTAGTTGCCAGCAATTAGCTTATGTAGTTTGACACGCTTTGGTCCTCTAGGAAGTCGGTATCGGTGAATTCCACTGCTTCTGGGTTTATGTGTTGTATCAGCATTTCGTCATGGACTCCTGCATAATCTACAATGGTCTTCAGTTTAAGATCGCAATGAAGGTCTCTGTTCATAATATACCATGGCGCAGAAGATGGGTAACCAACCCCCTTGAAAGATCTTGGCGGCAGCAGACGAGAGAGAGAGGAAGAGTGCTTTCTCACTAGAGCAGCTCTTTTTGCTTCAGACGGCAGCGGGTGAATTCACTAGATGGAGTCAACGGTGACGTCTACAGTTCCATAGTTAGGTTGAGCTTAGTGAACACCTTCCCCGAGTTGCTTAAACATATTCGGATCACACGTCGGTAAGGAATATCCAATTTTAGTTAGGACCTTGGAATAGACATGGTAGAGAAGGAGACCCTTAATGGGCCAACGGCAGAGCTCACATTTCCGTAGTGGAGTACTGGCACCGATGTACCCGGCCCCGCGTCCTGGGAGTAAAACAAAAGGAGCAGGCCCTTCAGGTTGGGGGTTGTGCCGTAGGGGTAATTTCCCTACGACGTAAAAAAACACTGGTTGAGAAACAACCACATGCCTCGGGTAAGGACGATTCAACTGATGTCGACCGCAGCAAACGGAATAAGGACAACGACCTTCGGATCTGTACGTGGAATGTTCGGACCATTAACAGACCACGTACAGCCAAACAATTAGCAGAGGCCCTAGACTGCTGTAAATCAGATATAACCGACATCCAGGAAGTGCGATGGGATGGGCCAGGCAAAAAGAGGATGAAAAACTGTGGCATCTACTATGGTGATTGAAAACAAGGAGCGTTTATTCAGTTGTGGATTTGCTACATATACATGGCAGACTTAGGCAAGAAGTCTTAAGCTTCCGACACATGAGGGAGCGTATTATGACAATCAGAATCAATGCTAAATGCGCTAACAAAAGCCTGATATGCGCTCATACCCCCACGGAATAAAAGGATCCTGCCACTATAGATTGTTTCTATAAGCTCTTCGACAAAATATATGAGTAATGTCCTAAATACAGTGTTAAAATCGTCCAATACGATAAATAAGAAGGAGGATGTCTTTGATAGGGCAGTCGGTAAACAAAGCCTACACAGCACCACGTCCGAGAACGGACGGACAAAGGCTAATTATTTTTGCTGTGGAACGAAACGAGCTATAGCAAGCACATGGTTTCTTCATCTCAATATTCACAAGCATGGCGGTCCAATGATCCTGTAATGATCAACCAAATTGATCATATTTCGATCGACGCAAGACATGCCTCCAGTATTCTGGATGTCCGTACTTTCCGAACGGCCAATATTGACTAGGATTATTACGTTTTTGCAGCCAAGGTACGAATGCGGATATCCCAAACTTAGGAACAATGAAGAATCACTGTGAGAAATTTAACGTCGAAAAGCTACAATCGCAAGAGACCGCCAGAGTCTTCACTAAACCCGTATCTCGAAGTCTCTCAATCACCCCATCTGCCGTCAACATCAAGGGTCTATGACCAGTGGCAACGCTGCCGTCATGCCATTAAAAACGCTACAACTTATGAGCAGGGTTTCGCCCGACAAATACCGCGAAACCCCTGGTTTGACGAAAAATCCCGGCGCGTGCATGTAACAAAATAAGGGGCATATAAGGTAGCGCTGCAAAGGAAGACGAAAGCTGCTCGTGAGCTCTACGAGCAAAAGAGACGCGAAGAACATCGGCTTCTCCAAAAGAAGAAAAAAGAGCATGAGAAGTGCGCGATCGAGAATTTTGAGAGCTTATACTCCAGGAACAATGTTGGGAAGTTTTTATTTTTATTATTTTTTTTTTATTTATTTATTTCATCAACTAACAGTTTACGAAATAATGATATGACAAAAAAAAAATAAGATAAATAAATTTATAATAACTAAAAAATATAGAAATGAATAAAGTTAACTACAAAGAAAAAATATAAGATAGTATAAATGAAATGGGTAACAAATACGAACTTAATTATTAAACAAGCTCAAAACAATATTTTTGAACCACTCTCTTGACATATAAAGACTTAAGAGCTCTAGAAATTGGCTCATTCTGGCTATAGTTTGTACTATGCGACATTTGTAAAAAGAAATATCGTACTCTTAACGTCCGTTCTAGAGCATAAATTGGTAACATAGATAAAAGAACAGGACTAACGATGCAGTAACACAGAACGTCTCTTACAAACATGATATCGTGAGTATGCCTCCTAGACTTAAGGGTCGATATACCCAATAGTAGGCATCTTGCATTGTCAGATGGTTTAAAATTCGAAGGCATTTTGTAGAAGACATATTTTGTAAAGCGCCTCTACACCCTTCCAACACGATCGGAATGAGTCTGATAAGTCGGGTCAGCTTATTCAAGTATCGACCTTACCAAGGGAATGAAAAGCGATACGAGAGTTTGAGGATCTGAAAAATCCTTTGAGCTCCTTTTAATAAAACCAACCAGTGAATTACTCGTAGCTTTCGTTACTATTTAATCCGCATGGGATACAAAAGTAAGCTTTGTGTCAATAATGACACCGATGTCTTTTATTTTGTGAAATCTTTCTTAAAACGTATTTTCAATACCTACAATAGTTAAACGAATATTGCGTTCGAGTTCTATAAAATACCAATATACGCATTTTTTTAGCATTTAGCTTTAAACAATTGGCGACACATCCGTTTGATAAATTGTTAAGGTCTGCTTGCATTTTTATGCAATCATCCAGGCTTTTTATCTTTGAAAATAGCTTAATATTATCTGCATATATTAAGCAATTACAAAAGTCAATGTGCTGAACTATATCATCAATAAAAATAACGAAAAGCAGGGGACCTAAATGGCTACCTTGGGGAACTCCAGAAGTGCAAGAGATTATCCTTGAGCAACAATTATCGATGAGGACTTTTTGAGTCCTTCCAACCAAAAACAAAAGGATCCACCTCAACATTGCCGAGTGAATCCCAAATTTTTCAAGCTTCATTAGCATTAACTTGTGATGAACGGAGTCAAAGGCTTTGCTAAACTCTGTAGGTATACTCGTAGGTGGCATCAACCTGACCTCCATCTTCGACAGCATTAATTACAAAAGATGTATAATGGGCTAAGTTAGATGATGTCGAACGACCGGGGACAAAACCATGTTGGAACTTTGATATATGGTATGTTCTTTGATGTGGAAATCTAATTTGTTCTTAATAATACTTTCGAAAAGCTTTGGTATAGCAGATAGTTTGCAAATCCCTCTGTAGTTTTGAACATTGTTCTTGGAACTAGATTTGAAGATAGGCACCAAAAAGGAAATCTTCCAATCATCACGGAAAACACCAGACAATAGCGACATGTTAAATATTCTAAGCAATAGCTTACAAATAGAACTACCACAGTTTTTTTTTTAAAGATTATTGCAGGGATACAATCAGCGCCTGGCTTAGGGTTAGGTTTAAAGCAACCAACGGCAGACTCAATATCGTGAATCTCCAAAACTAATTGACCAATATCAATTTTGGACATTGAACATGGTTCTATGCTGGACGGTGTAGTTGAAGGAGAAAAAACTGACTCAAAAAATTGAGCGAATAGTTCAGCAGATGTAAGAATATCGTTGGATACAAAGTTTTTGTAAACCATTTGTTTAGGCAACCCAATAGAGCATCTCTTATGGTTTATGAAAGACCAAAAAGATTTGGAATCACACTTAAGTTTATTTTCAATGCTTATAATGCAATTATTATGTAAGAATTTACTTAACATACTAACATCCTTCTGCAAATTCCAGAAAAGGGCTTTATCGATGTTGTTTCCCGAGTTTTTAAATCCTTTATAAGCTTTATTTTTTAATTTTTTTAAGTGAAGAAGGTGTCTATTATACAACGGAGGCTTGGATCTATTTACGAGTATCTTTAATGAGTAAGGAAGAAAATCGAAAAATCCGCATTTAACAATGGCAACGAACCGATCGTACATATCGCGTAAGCATAGATTTTCAAATTCTACATCCCAATAAAAAGAGTTAAAATATGAATTCAAACCCCCAAAATTACATTTCAAAAAGTTAAAAGAATTATGTTAATTCGGTTTCACTTTCAGATAATTATAAAATTCAAATTCGATTAACAATTGTTTATGATAAATCGAGTTATTTAAGAGAGGAAACGGCACTTCAGAAACAGTAGCTTTGACTTCGTTAGAATTTACAAAGACAAGATCTAGTGTTCTATTTTACTTTTACCTTCTTCTTTTTCTTCTTCCTGTTTCGGCGAGGTTATAATCCGAAAACAAGGAACCATAACCCTCCTACTTCACCACATTTCTACTGATCCGCATCTGCGGTTCTCCTATTTGATCTCAGAAAATATCGGCAGGCCTCCCGATTTTGGATCACTCGTTTACAGAGGCCAATGAAATGCCGATGTCGTCGCATTTGTGTGATCCAAGCGTTCATAGGCCTGCCTCTCCTGCCTCGCGATGTCTTTGGGACGTTAATTGATATTGCCTTTTTAACAGAGTTCAAATGATTTCCTCTTTGAATGTGGCAATACCAGCTGACCCGGTCGCGCTCTATCTTTCATAAGAAGGTTTCCTTGACGTGAAGGCTTTCACGGATCTTCGAACTTCTTATTCGATCAAGCATGTCACTTCTGCTGTTAGGCTTTTTCATACTTTTTGTACATCGTCATAACTGCGGTGTAGAGCATTCTTTTCAACTTAGGGAGCATTTTTCGGTCACAGAAGATAGCGGAGTTTTCTCGCCACTTCATCCACCCTACTCTTACGCGATGATTGACGTGGTCATCACAGGTTGCTTTGCTATTGATCATAGATCCCAGATATTTGAACTTTTCGCATTTGGGAAGCACTGTTCCATTCAAGTAAATGTCTGGAATAGGCCTGAGTGGATCAGAGAACGGGCAGCATAAGTACTCTGTCTTTTTTGAACTAATGCGATACACATTTCCCTCCAAAACGTCCACCCACATATCAAGTGCTCGTTGCAGGGATGTAGGATCCTCACTTATGATGGCTCCATCGTCAGCAAAGAATAAATGATGTACCTTGGGGTCCGTCACTTTACCTTCAAGCAGATAGTCAAGTACTGTACTGTAATAAAGAGCAAAGGACAAAGGACAGTTACTCCAGCGGGGCATCTTACTGTTGTCTTTGCTCCTTCGTACATTTTCATGATCATTTGTACATAGGTTTCTGGAACCCCTCGATGTCTTAGCGCTACCCATATAAGATCTCGTGATTGTCTGTCGAATGCCTTTTCAAAGTCAACCAATAAAATATGCAAAACCTGTTGTGTTGGTATAACACACTTTATTAACAGTAATTCATTTGGATATAAAATAACTAAGAGTACAACATATTAAACAGTATACAAGATACGAGTGAGTGATGTGCACGGCGTGACGGTTAGTTATCAACTGACGGCTAACAGATGTTGGGCCGCCTAACTGAAGATGTGCAAAAGATGTTGTTGCTACTACTATTAGACACTACAAAACCTTTAAGGAATAACGATGTTTTTCCATTATGAACCTTATACTATGAATTGCATCTGTGGTTGATTTACCCGGGACAAACCTGCACTGATCTGATAGTGAACTAACGATGAGCGTATGCTGAGTCTGACGATATATGGGTAGCTGAACACTCGGACCTGCGTAAGCACATCTGGGTGAACTTCAGCGCACATATGTTTAACCGGACGAGGCATCTCTTCTTGACCTGATCGGCTGAAATATGCGTCTCAGAAGTCTAACAAGAGGTCCTCAGAAGGAGGACGTGCGGCGGATGAATTCTCCCGATGGAATCAACGGTGACGTCTACAGGACAGCGGAAACCTTACCGGAGCTACTTCGACACATTTGAAGCTGAGGTCTGTAAGGATTTTTAATACTACGTCAGGGTATTGAAAAAGAGATGGTGGCGGATGAACCCAACGGCAGCGCTCATATCCCCGAAGTGGGTTACTGACATCGGTGTATCCGGCCCCTCGTACTAGGGGTTGCTAAAAAAGGATCTGATCCTCCAGGTTGGGGGTTGTGCCGTCGGGTTAACTTCCCTACCACGTAAAAAACCTTCGGTTACCAAGCAACCAACAGCATCGAACGTGCAGCCGAACAACTTGCGGAGGCCCTAGAGTGTCTCAAAGCAGACATTACCGCCATCCAAGAAGTGCGATGGGATGGGCCGGGCAAAAGGAGTATGAAAAACTGCGACATCTACTACGGCGATTGCTACAGACAAAAATGACAGCGTCTATTCGGGTGCGGTTTTGTCATTGGAGGCAGACTTAGGCAAGAAGTCTTGAGTTTCAGGCATGTGAACGAGTGCCTCATGACTATCCGTATCAAGGCTAAATTTGCCAACATTAGAGTAATATGCGTTCACGCCTCTCATGAGGAGAAGGACGACGCGACAAGGGACGACTTCTACCAGCTCTTGGACAAGACGTATGAGCAATGCCCTAGCCACGACGTTAAAATTATCCTAGGTGATTTTAACGCAAAGCTAGGAAGAGAGGACGTCTTTAGTAGCGTGGTCGGAAAGCACAGCCTGCACGACAACATATCCGACAACGGACTCAGGCTAATCGACTTTGCAGCGAGGCGAAACTTTGTCGTAGCTAGTACGCGGTTCCCACGTCTCGATATTCACAAAGGAACATGGCTCTCCTTTGATCGAAAAATCGTCAACCAAATCGATCACATTGCGATCGACGCAAGGCACTCTTCCAGTATTCTGGGTGTCCGGACTTTCCGAGGAGCCAACGTGGACTCGGATCACTACCTAGTTGTAGCCAAGGTTCGGATGCGGATATCCAGATCGGAGCGAAATCAACGAAATACTGTGAGGAAATTTGACGTCGAAAAGCTACAATCGCAAGAGACCGCCAGAACCTTTGCCGATCGTGTTTCTTCTAATCTCAATCTAAGTCCTATGCCGCCAGCAGCAAATGCGGAAGACCAGTGGCAGCGTTGCCAACAAGCCATCAGAGATGCCGCCTCTGATGTACTGGGTTTCTCTCGCCCACCACAACGAAACCCCTGGTTTGATGAGGAATGCCGGCAAGCACATGCAGCACAACAAGAGGCGTACAAAGCGGCGCTGCATAGAAGGACTAGAGCTGCTTACGAGCTCTACGTGCGCAGGAGAAAAGAGGAACATCGACTTCTCAGAAAGAAGAAAAAGAGCATGAGAAGCGCTCGATCGAGGAGATTGAGAGACTCTATTGCAGGAATAATGTTCGAAAATTTTACCAAAGGGTAAAAAGAACATGCCAGGGTTTCAAAGCCAGAACAGAAGCCTGCAGGGACGAAAATGGCAACATAGTAGTGGAATCGCAGTCGGTGCTGAGGGTATGGAAGGAACACTTCTGCAGACTGTTAAACGGCGATGATGACCAATATTCCGCTGTCAGGCAGAATGAGCCATTCAACAGTGACGATTACAGTCAAGATTGCCGTCAACCCGATCAGAATGAAGTGAAGATAGCGATATCTAAACTCAAATCCAACAAAGCTGCTGGAGCCGAAGGCCTTGCCGCCGAACTTTTCAAGGCAGGAGGAGATGAGTTGGTAAGGAGCATGCACCAGCTCATCTGTAAAATCTGGTCGGACGAAAGTATGCCCGATGAATGGAACCTCAGCATCGTTTGCCCGATCCTGAAGAAAGGAGACCCTCTGAACTGCGCCAATTACAGAGGTATAAGTCTCCTCAACATCGCATATAAGATCCTGTCTGCCGTATTATGTGAACGCCTAAAACCGATCGCCAACAACCTGATAGGTCCTTATCAGTGCGGTTTCAGGCCGGGAAAGTCCACCATTGACCAAATATTCACACTACGGCAGATCTTGGAAAAAATCCATGAATTCAAAATCGATACGCACCACCTCTTCATCGATTTCAAAGTTGCCTATGATAGCGTGTATAGAGACGAGTTATACAGAGCCATGTCTAGTCTTGGCATCCCTGTCAAGCTCGTCCGTTTGTGTAGAATGACGATGGAGAACTCTCGCTGCTCCATCAAAGTCGGTAAGAACATCACCGAACCGTTCGATGTCAGGAAAGGTCTTAGACAAGGTGACGCGCTACCATGCGATCTCTTTAATATAGTACTTGAGAGAATTGTACGAAACTCACAAGCCAACCCCGGAGGTACAATCTTCTTCAAGTCTGTACAACTACTCGCTTATGCCGATGACATTGACATAATCGGAAGAACTCAGCGGGCAGTCAATGGGGCATTTACGAGTATTGAGATCGAGGCAGCAAAGATGGGTCTAGCGGTCAATGAAAGCAAAACAAAATATATGCTGTCTACAAAAAAGGACACCCAAGATCGGCGTCTTGGACAGAACGCCACAATAGACAGATATAATTTTGAGGTAGTAAAGGATTTTGTCTACCTAGGCTCTATGGTGAACTCCGCAAATAACATCAGTAGGGAGATCACACGAAGAATTACTCTTGCCAATCGTTGTTTCTATGGGTTAAAACGGCAATTGAGTAGCAAAGCCCTATCTCGAACTACTAAGGTAACTCTTTATAAGACACCAATCATCCCAGTCCTGCTGTATGGCGCAGAGGCATGGGCTTTGACAAAACCGGATGAGGATGCCCTTGGTTATTTCGAGAGAAAAGTTCTTCGAGCGATCTTTGGTCCCGTCTGCATAGACGGTGAGTGGAGGAGAAGGTACAATGCCGAGCTATACGGCATGTACAAGGACATCGACTTAGCCAGAAGAGTTCACATACAGCGACTAAGATGGCTGGGTCATTTAGAGCGGATGGAGCCCAACGTTCCCGCTAAGAAAGTTTACGAATCCACCCCGGATGGACGACGCAGTAGAGGACGACCTCGCGGTAGGTGGCGCAAACAAGTGGAGGGGGACCTCAACGAACTTGGCGTGCGCAACTGGAGGCAGCTGGCTCGTAATCGTGCTAGCTGGAGAGGTTTGTTGGTTGAAGCCCAGGTCCACCCTGGACCGTAGCGCCATCTAAGTAAGTAACCTGCACTGATCATCAGATAGCCGTATTACTTTTCGCAATCGGCCACCTAATACCCGCTCAACGATCTTCATGGTGTGTGACATCAGCTTGATCGAACGGTAGTTATCACAGTTTCGCGTATCACCCTTCCCTTTGTATACAGGGATAAAGTAACTTTCCCTCCATTGATTCCGCATTGGATTACCTCTCATAAATTTGGAGATGAGAATTCTGAGCCATCTGAACCCGATGTCTCTCATCTTTTTCCAGAACTCAGAGGGTATCTCGTCTGGCCCAACCGCTTTTCGTTTTTTGTAGTATTTGACCGCCTCACTAACTTCTTCGACTATAATGTCGGGTATTTCTTCAAAGTTAAAGGTGGCTCTTGGAAAGTATAGCCGGAAAAACTGTTCATTCAAAAGTTCTTCACAATACTGCCGCCACCACTGCAGAATTTTGTCGTCATCCACAAGAAACTGACCATGAGCACTGTTAATGAAGTTTGGCGAACGAATCTCCTGAACATTCCTCCATCTTTGGGTGGCTATTTTGAAGATAGTTGCGCTCTTGTTCATATTGTGTCTTCGCAGTTCCTGGATAGCCTGGTTTGCTCCAGCTCCCGATACAAGCCCTCCGTACTCTCTGCTTGAAGCTGGGCGCACTTCTTCTTCGCCTTTTTCTTGCAACATCTGTATTCCACTACGAGGCGAGCTTTTCGTCTCTATTATTAGTGGGGCACTTTGACCAAGCTTTGAAAACCGCCTGTTGCTTTCATTTCATTTATCACTACCTTAGCTTGATCACTCCACCACCATGTTTCGTAAACGTGTTGGTGGTGGCCTTTTGAAGCTCCTAGTAGTGATTTGGCCTTCTTTAAGGAAGTTCGCTGCAGGGAATACCACATATTTTGTGCTCTGTACTCTTCATCCTCAGCTCCATTGATGGTGTGAGAGAGATTATTTTTCGTCACGAAAACAAAAGCCTCACTTTTTTCTTTCTCCAGATTGGACCTTGTTTGTTTGCTTTTCTTTGGTGTTTTCATAAAAATTTCTGTTAGCAGGAGACGGTGTTGCTGAGCGATTGCCTCTCAAAGGATCACTTTGCAATCTTTTACCCGAGGCTTCATGAAACTGGTTACCAAATGGTAGTCAATCTGTGTTTCATCTCCACAATTGCTGTAAGTGATCAGGTATCGGCTTTGTTTGATGATCATGGTATTTAACACGACAAGACCATGTGATTTGCACATGCTTAAGATGTCTTCACCAGGAAGGTTCGCTGTATCCCAGTCCTCCATAGCAGTCTTCATAGTCTTCGTTTGACTTCCCGACATGTCCATTCAAATCTCCTCCAACATACAGAAACTCTTCCTTTTGGGATCTTCTTAAGGAAATTGTGGAAATCTAGCCAAAATGCATCTCTATCCCTCTGATCGCACCCATTTTAGGAAGCATATGCACTGACAATATTCCACACCTCTCCTTGTATTACTAGTTTATGAGACATCAAACGGTCGCTGGACTTCGAAATGCTCAAGACGTTACCAAGTAGCTCTGCCGCAAGGATGATACCGATTAAATAAATAAAATAAATAAATAAATATTTGGCGCAACAGCTCTTTAAGTGCCAGGGCCTAGCTTCTCGCAACCACTCATGTTGTGTGCGTTATATTTTTCACACGAATGGAAGGGACCTACAGTTTAGTGCCGTATCCGAACGGCGATTTGAGAAGCTTTTTCGAGACAACAATACTCTCGGATGTTTGTCAGACGCTCGCGAGAGGTGGGACCGTGAAAAAACTTGTTGGTGTTTTGTAGGATTCGAACTCGGAACCTCACGCGTAGTGATCCGACACACTAACCACTTACGCCACGGCGCCCACATACCGATTCCGTTCCTAGCCTTTTCCGTTCATCGAAGAAACGCGCCCGATTTCCGGTGTTTTTCCATTTCGTCTCTTGGACACACAAGATATGCACCCGCTTTCTGTTCATCATCTCTTCCAGCTCATAACTTCGACCGGTCATGCTTCCAGCGTTCCAACTCGCGACCCTCAAATTTCGTTAAAACTGTTTCATTACTTTGCTAGCCTCCGGAATCCTTATAGCTCTGACCCGAACATTTCTGCTCGGTCCAGGATCAGTACCATGCACAGCAGTGGTAGTGCCTTTCCTTTTAGCAAGTATTACCATAATGATACAGTCTTGCAATATAATTGCGATGGTGTTTATTGTTTGACACGTGCATGCTCTTGTTTTATTATTGTTTGTTTGATCTTTCTTCTATGACACCGGTGCTGAAGAGGTCACATTTCTTTGGGCTCAGCTTCAGGTGAGCACTTCGAAGTCGTTCTAGCACATTCGTCAGGTAATCGCAATGTTCCTCGAATATTTTTCCTATCACGATCACATTGTCCAGATACACCAAGCATTTTCCAGGTCAATCCATGCAGGAAGTCTTCCATTAGGCGCTCAAAAGTTGCCGGACCGTTGCATAATCCAAGTGGTATTACTGTAAACTGCCACAGCCAATTTCCTACAGTGAACGCAGTTTCCTCTCGGCCCTTTGGATCGATCTATACCTGCCAGTAACCGCTCTTCAAATCAAGGGTGGAAAACCATCGAGCTCCTGAGAGTTTGTCTAATGTGTCATCGATCCGAGGCAGAGGTTAGCTATCCTTGTTGGTGACGTCATTATGTCCCCCATAGTCCACGCTGAATCGAGTGCTGCCGTCTTTCTTCCCGACCAGTACAACAGGTGAGGCCCACGGGCTCTTAGAACTTTCGATGAGCCCTTCCTTATCCATCGTTGACACCATCTCCACAACCTTCGTCTGCTTTGCCAATGGAAGTCGTCTGGCATCTCCAGTGTCTATGCGGTGTTGCACCAGATGTGTTCGGCCATACTCTCCTGTGAGGCAAATATATCAGCGTACTCAACGATTAGATTTTCTGCCATGGCTATCTGGTTCATCCCGATGTCGGTGATTACGTCATGTTCTTTCATGAAGTCTACTCCGATGATGCATTCATCACATATGTCGGCCACCAGGAACGCATGGGAAAGGCCAACCATGCTAGTTGTAACGTGAGGCGAACTTCCCCGTATACTTTCGCCGCTTCCCCTGTCGCAGTCCTAAGACAGTAGCAGCTTGTGTTGTGCAGCCATGACTTCCGGACGAGGTCTCTTCTTGCAAAGGAAGCGGTGGCACCGGTGTCGATGGTAGCCACGTACTTGTTTTTGCCGATGGATGCTTCCACTGTTAGACTTTTGTTGCATCGTTTGGTTTGAGGGACCTGGATGGTGGTCTTGGGGGCGTCGATTCCAATAGCCAACTTCTGCCCCGCGAAGCTGGCTCTTAGGCGTTTTCCGACTCCTGGTTTCGAGGAGCCTGGCCAACAAGATGGATGTTGTCCCTGTTGGATGGTTCTCCGTTGCGTCGCCTATTCGCACAATGTGGACAGTTTCCCCGTCTGGGTGGATTTCTGTATTGCCGCTGTAGGTGTCCTAATTTGTTGCAGTTCCAGCAACGAATTTGTCCTCCGCGAGCGTTATTTCGGTCTTCGACGTCCGTCCTCTGGCAAGAGCATTCGACGGCGGCTACTTCCCTCACACGGTGGATTCCGTGACATGTCTGGTCTGCGGCCTTCATTGTCAGAGCAAACGCCAAAGCTTCGGCGAGCGTTTTCTTTCCAGCCATTCTTACTGCCATTTGTAGTTTCGCATCAGCTATGGCATGGGTAAATGCTTCGGTCGCCATCTCGTTAATGATCTCCTCGCCGGTGTTTGGATAGGACAAATGTGCCAGCCGCTCGATGTCTGCTTGTAACTGCTGGAGCGTCTCACCCTTCTTCTGGGACCTTCTGCGCAACTGGACCCTATATACTTGCTGCATGTGGTCGTCCCCAAATCGCATCTCGATGGCTTTCACCAGACTGTCGTAGTTGCGTTGTTTGTCCTCGGGAATAGTTTTTAGTAGTTCTGCAGCTGATCCTCGCAACCGTGAGGGCAATGGACCTCTCTTCGTCATCCCAGTTGTTCGTCATTGCCACAGCTTCGAACTGCCTCTTATATATCGGCCATGATATCTGTCCATCGAAGACGGGAGGCTGCATCTCTTTCCTTCTCGGGCAGTCAGTTGAATACTCCCAAACTTCGGGAGTTTCTTTACGCGTTCGAGTTCCTTTGGCAAATTCTCGAATCTTCCTTCAACAGCCTCGAATTTTGTTTCAACATTCTCGAATCTTCCTTCAATTGCTGTTTCAAATGTCTCAGTTTTGGCCTCTACGTTTTCAATCTTCTCATCAATTGTTCTAAATCTTATTTCCAAACTTTTATTTTATTCATCGAATTTGCTTTTGAGAACATTCCTTTGATCGAATAGCTGTTGTTCTAGAGAGTTCTTTGGCGTCTAGGAAGTTCTTTTGCTCATCGAACTTTTTATTTTGATCGTCGAATTTTTCAGATAGCAATTTCATTAAAGCCGACATGTCACTCTTCGTACTTACTTGTTCTTGTTCGACGTCAAACAAACATGATATAGCATGTTCATTCTCAAATAATTCGGCACTGGACTTGATAGCGGACATCAATCACGATTTGGAAATCCTGAGACACTGGTTTGGTATGCACAAGCTAGTCATAAGTGGCAAAACTAAACTTGTGTTTTTCAATATACCTTCTTTTTATCTGCACTCCCCGAACATCATCTACCACAGTTTTGACTGCAAAAAAATGTGTGTTAATGCTGAAATTTGCACTGTTCCACTTCAACATTTGATGATAGCGTAAGCTGCTCTTCAAAATGCTTTATAATCATTTTTAAGTAATCGACCAACCAATGGATTAGGGCCATGCTGGTAAGCCGATTCATTACCTCCTCCTCCGGGGAAGTGTCGGTGTCTGTAACGACAGCGAAAGGCTGTCCTCAAGGAGGAGTTCTCTCCCCCCTGTTATGGTCAATAGTCATCGACAACCTGTTAGTAGATCTTCACGGATCAGGCTACACCACCGTCGGTTATGCTGATGACTTGGCGGTTTGTATTAGTGGCAAACACGGCACGACAATCTCTAACGTCATGCAAAGTGCACTCTTACAAGTTGTAGAATGATGTAACAAAGAAGGACTATCCATCAATCCTAGTAAAACCGTTCTGGTGCCGTTTACAAGGAAGACACAGGTCAACCTTGAACCCATCACAATCAAAGGCACCACAATAGTTTATTCCAGCGAGGTCAAATACCTTGGTGTAATTCTTGACAAACGACTTAACTGGAATTCACATATCAAGTCCGCCACAGAACGTGCTACGAGAGCACTTTGGGCTAGTAAACGCCTATACGGCAGAACTTGGGGTCTCTCTCCTAAAATGATACATTGGTTGTACATAATGATGGTAAGACCCATTATCACATATGCGGCTATCGTCTGGTGGCCAAAAACCCTCCAGCAGACAACGGCAAACAAGTTGCAGAAGTTGCAAAGAACTGCCTGTCTCGGCATTACAGGTGCGATGCGCACCTGTCCCACGACAGCTCTTGAAGCTATTGTCGGGCTAACACCCTTACCAATCTTCATTAGGAAGATGGCTGCTAGATATGCCATCAAGCTGCAGCTAGATTATGAGTATAAACCAGGTGACCTAGTGGGGCATCTAAAGATACTCAACTCGATCCCTAAAAGAGACATGTTTTGTACTATACCGGATATTATGGTCAGGCAACATTGCTTCGGAAGGTTATTCGAGGTAGAAATATTGGACCGCTGAAATTGGTCCAATGGTGTTCCAACACTGGACCCCAAAAGTCTCGTCTGGTTCACCGACGGATCGAAAATGGATTCTGGAGTTGGAGCCGGGGTCTTTGGACCCAACACAAAAATTTCGGTACCTATGGGTACGACTCCCACTGTGTTTCAGGCTGAAATCCATGCCATTGAGATTTGCGCCTGGCACAATCTCCGTAAGGGAATCAAGGGCGCTAGGATTCACATATTTTCAGATAGCCAGGCAGCACTTAGGGCATTATCGTCCAACCAAATGGACTCCGTAACTGTAAAATGCTGCTACGATGCTTTACAAGATCTTGCCAAACACAACAAAGTAATGCTCGGTTGGGTCCCTGGACACCAGGGAATTGTGGGCAACGAATCTGCAGATGAGCTTGCTAGGGCCGGCTCAGAATCTGCGTTTATAGGTCCAGAACCTTATTGTAGCGTCAATTGGACAACAGCTACAGCGTTGATTAACGAATGGGAGAACAAACTTCATCTAGATCACTGGACTAATGGGCCCGGTTTAAGACAATCCAAACGTTTAATCAAGCCTTATTCCTATAAGGAAATCCTTAACTTAGATAGGGAAAGCATTAGGAAGCTAGTGAGCTTTCTAACTGGCCATTGCGGCCTAAGATACCACCTTAACAAGTTGAACCTGTGCCAAGAGAAGGACTGTCGGCTATGCCTAGAGGAGGATGAAACATCCGAACACATTCCTTGTGGATGCCCGGCACTACACTGGTTAAGGAAACGTATTTTCCACAAGGAGATACTCACTTCAGTGGAACTGAAATGCTCCACTACTAGAGACATACTCACTTTCATAAGGGAGGTAGTACGTCTGTTAGGTTAACTCCAACCCTCCGATACAATAGATCTTTCAGGTCGCAGTGTCGTTGCCACGCGGGCATGGGTTGTACAAGAGAAAAAAAAAAAAAAAAAAGTACTTGGGCTTGTTTAGAGACAGCAAACTGAACTGGAGCGTTCACACCTCCCAATTAAAAAAGTATCTTTTGTCAACTATGTACATTACGAGTATGTATCATCTAAAACAGTTCTGTTCTCGAAAACTCCTTGAAACTATTTACTATGGTTTAGTGCAGTCTAAATTGCAGTACGGGCTCGTATGCTGCGGTAGTACTTTTAGCTATAACTTACAACCCTTAATAATTGTCCAAAAACACATCCTAAGAATTATGTGGGAAAAAAGGCGGCGCGAACATAGTTTTTATCTATTTGTACATTCTAAGATACTTCCACTAAAGAATCTATACTTCTATAAAGTCTTAAAAAATGTTTACTTAAGAAGTGACAATTTTCTTAATCAAAATGTAACTGCTTATAGTTTCTGTAGTAATGAACGTTTTCTGGCTTCGATTTCGTCGCATAATAACCATACCTTCTTAAAATTTTATAGATCAGTAGAAGCTAGGCTTATCAATCGACTAGCTATTGAACTTCGTAGTATTCGTAAATCTTTTGCTTTCAATAAGAAAATCAAATCATGGCTGTTCAACTTCGACTTTCTTAAATCAATAATCTAATAAGGGTTATTATTTGAAGGATCTTGTAATTTTCTTGTAGTTTTCATATCGTTGCAAACTTAATGGTTTTTTTATTCTTATTTTATTTTTTTTATTGTACACTTGGAATTTACACTAGCACCATCCCTCAATCATTTTATTTGAATTAGTTTGTTTTTTAATTTGTTTTACTCGTTTCATCCGCCACTAGTTTTCGTAACTAAAGGATGGATCTAAAATATTCCTCAGTGACATTGTTAAACAATATTTTTATAGGTTTTTATAACATAAAATTATTTGCGCATTTTAAATTTATTAAAGTTAATAATGTTAATATGAATTCATTGAATGGAATAAATAAATGAAATGAAAATGGAAAATGAAGTTATGCACATTTTGCTGCTGTTAGGTGTGATCGCAGATTACTTCACATGGGAATTAACTTCACCTCAAATATAAACAAATGCATTTTTATGATGTGAAGTTATTTCTCACTCAAACGGGGAAATAATTTAGCCAGCAATTTTGTGAAATTATTTCTCACCCATGATTTAATTTTTTTTTTTTTTTCGAAAATTACCATAGCGGCCAATGATACTGGGGAAGAAATAATAAAGTTACAACTACATCTCATAAACAGTGCAATGTGTATGGGGAACATGCTGCCTCCCTGCAACCTCCCTGCTTGGGGACACTTTTGGATTTGGAGTAAGTGCGAGGTTGGGTATATGCAAAGAGTAACATGGACAAAAAAAACCTTGCATACACCCAACCACGCACCTACCCCAAAATCGATCAGTGTCCCCACTGTTTATGCATTGTGGACTTAAAACTAAAGTCACAACTATTATCACAAATAAGGGTTTCTTTTGTCAGAACGGATTTTATTTCCACTAGGCCACAGACTTTAATTTCACTTCAAAAAGAAATAAAGCCCGTGGGTGTTATTTCCTTTTTTTGGGAAATTAGACCCACGGGTCTTGATATTATCAGTTTTCTCAATGTAACGGGGTGGATTTGAATAATCGTTACTCTTTTCGCTTTCCCTACAAGTGAACGTCCGTTTTACATCCGATAGGTCACTTGAGTTGTGGTATTAAAACGATGCTTTTGCGCTGATTAAGTTTCAGCATGGTTTGGTTATTCAACCACTTCTACCTACCTACCCTCTACCTAAGCAATTCATGACCCTTTGCTGTTATCAATCGCGATGCCCAGTGCGTATGCTTCGCGTTGAAATCACCAGCTATGATAAATCGGCTTTTATGATTTTGGTCAAAATTCGACCGAGGGGAAATAAAAAAAACATGAATTTTCTTTTCTGCACATCTATGGCACGGTACCTTTCGAATGATTTAAGTTTCATCCCCCTGCTTTTATAATAAATACTATAATAACGTACGATAAATTTCGTGTTCACATATTAATATATAAGATATTGTTCTGAACTAATTTTATGTTTTGATTGGCTATTTACTGCTATGAGTGATGTAAATTAAGGAAGTTGAATCGAATAACGCACAAATGATGATACGTAATTTATTTCTGAAAGAAATATAAGGGTTTTACAAGGATTTACATATAAGTTGATTACCAACCGCGGTTTGCACTTCCTTCCTTGGCGGCCTCAAATGACAGAAAGAAAGGAAATTCAATGGCCGAAGGTAGTGCGAACCGCAGTAAGGAGTTTACAAATATTGACAACTAGATGGCTTCTATAGTACAGCGGCTTAAGGGCACACGCACATTTTGGATCTATCACACCCCTGCCACCGTGAACCAGTCCGATTCACAATCAGCAAGATCCAGAACTGCCAATTTTGACACCGGACGTCGCAGTATTCCTGTGTTTGTTGAAACGTCAGCTTTCCTTACTTCTCCGTCTGCACCTCGGTAGATTCGCAGAATCTTTCCTCTTCGCCATTGTCGTCTAGAAACACTCGCGTCGCAAATGAAAACCAAATCGTTTTCCTTGACTGGCTTCATCCTTCGGCACCACTTGACTCGTCGCGAATATCCACCTCTTCCAGAACCGGTCGCGTAGCTGGCGGGTGATTCTCCACTGCTTGCGTAGAGCGCATAATTTTTCGTCTGGCTCGAGCAAGCCTAGAGTCTGTGCAGTGTTGGCGGAGCCAAGCAAGAAGTGGTTAGGGGTGAGTGGCTCTTCCTGGTCGACGGTCACTGGCAGATGAGTGAGAGGACGCGAGTTGACGACATTTTCGGCCTCAATCACTAAGCACTGGAGTTTGTGTTCACGTGGGGAGACTTCCTTGAGTGTGTAGTACAGTACGCGCTTGACGCACTACACCAATCGTTCCCACACTCCTCCTTCAGACGGGTTATTCGGGCAGTTGAATAGCCACTCGACTAGTTTCATCGACAGCTCATTTCGTATGTATTCGCAGTCGAAAACCGCGGCAAAACGCTTAGCTTCTTGATCCGCTCTAATAAAATGTTTCCCGTTGTCGCTGCGCATTCGCAATGGTGTTCCTCGGCGATTAATAAAATTGCGTATAACCAGAACGCATGCATCCGTCGATAAATCGTGAGCCACCTCCAAATGTACGGCCCTCACCGTGAGGCAGGTGAACAGTGCTATCCATCGTTTTTCTATTCGGCGACCGATCGACACAGAGAGTGGGCCGAAGTAGTCGAGACCAGTATATGTGAATGGCCTCACGTTCGGCATTACGCGATCCTCTGGCAAAGGTCCCATTATTGGCGTAGTTGGCGCAGCCTTGGCGATCCTGCAAATGTTGCAATTGACGATGACACTACGCATGACTTGACGTAGGCGGGGAACCCAATATTTTCGACGAACTTCGCAGATTGCAGCTTCGGTGTTCTGGTGCTTCGACTCTTTGTGATAGTGGGCCACCAAAAGTGTTGTAAAATTATGATTAGATGGCAGGATGATTGGTCGTTTGGCAGCGTACGAGAGCCAGCTGGCGGCATCGATTTTTCCATACACTCGAAGAAGGTCGTCGCTGTCAAGATACGGCGTAAGTCTGGACAGTTCGCTTCCCTCCAGCACAGGCAAGTCACATCGAATTCGGCTTATGTCGGCGCTGAAAGCTTCTCGTTGGACATGGCGACGCACTAGCTTTACTCCAGCATCCATCTCGTCTGCGCTAATTTCGTCATCTTCGTTGCTGCTAACTACTCGGCGACATCGACTGAGGTATCGCAGCACCCAAGCCATGGTTCTTACGAGCCTTTTAAATGAGGAAAAACGGTTAAAGTCTATAACGCTGCTACTCACCGCCATTAAGGAGTATTTCGGGCGAAGCTCTTCCTCATGGTCGAAATGTTCATACATTGCGGTGTTTACTGGCCAACAATCTTGAGCCTCACGTAGGTATGTCGGCCCTTTCAACCAACGTGATAACGGGGTAAAGTCCACATAGGCCTTGGACCTGGTAGCGTCATCGGCTGGATTTTCACCGGATGGTACCCATTTCCAGCTTGACTACTCAGTAGACGCCAATATCTCCGCTATCCTATGGGCGACGAATCGCTTGTATCGTCGATGTTTGCTGTTGATCCATTTGATAACTGTGGCTGAATCACTCCGCAGAACCTTCTGACTGACGTTGACGGAGTGCCGCTCCAGCACAGTTTTGATAAGACGAGAGCCCAGGACGGCGGCCTGGAGCTCGATCCGTGGTACTGTCATCATCTTCAGCGGCACACACCTTGTCTTGGCACAGATAAAGGCGATGTCGACCATATCATTCTCGTACACCATCCTCCAATACGCAACGGTGGCAAATGCTTCTTCACTACCATCAACAAAGACGTGAAGTTGGAGATCCCTTGGTGTTCCGGCAGGAAAATAAAAACGAGGCACGGCAAAGTTGACTACCTTCCAGGAAGGGGTTCGTCCCATAGCATGTCACGGCGCCAGACCTCACGCATTATTATTTTGGCGGCAACTACGAAGGGGCTTAAAAACCCAAGTGGGTCAAACACCGACATCACTATGCTTAACAGCTCTCTCTTTGTTGGACGTCTTACATCTGCCATTACATCTTTGGACACACGGTGGAACTGGAGCTTATATTGAAAGTTGTCACTGGCTGGTTGCCAAAACATACCCAGAATCTTCTCGGCTTGTAGAAGACTCTCTTCACCAGATGGTAGGTCAGGCTTGACGCATTTTAATGCCACGAAGTCGTCGACGTAGTGGAAATCCGTGATGGCTTTGATGGCACGTGCGTCGTAGAGGTTGCTATGTTCCAAAGCGTTTTTGATCTTGACGTGCTGAGCGGAGCAAGGTGAGCATGCTGCTCTGAACGTCTTGACCCTCATATGTCCGGCGGCTTGCTGTCCTCTCCATCACGCCAAAGAAACCTCTGGGCACATCTGTCTTCGCAACGAACCTGGATCTGGTGGAACATATCTTTGATATCTCCACATACGGCGAGGAGTCCTTCCCGAAAGTTGAAAAGAATCAACGGCAACGGCTGGTACTCCTGGGGTCCTTTCAATATATGGGAGTTAAGTGAGACTCCTCTCACTTCGGCGGCGACGTCAAAAACGAGACGCAGTTTTTGTGGCTTGTTGGGGTTGACGACCCAGAAATGTGGCAAGTACCAGGTCCTTGGACCTGTGACGGCGGATTCTGATGGCTGTAGCTTCGAGCGTATCCATTCTCGACGTAACTTCGAATGACTGACTTGTAGGCGACATCGAAGTCTGCATTCTGCTTCATCTTCCGCTCAACTCCTATAAGGCGCTTGAGTGCCATCGAGAAGCTGTCAGGCAACTGAACATCATTGCTTTTCCAAAGCAGTCCAACTTCAAATCCCTTGTCGATTCTTCTCGTCGTTGATTCGAGGATACTTTTGGCAAGACGATCCTCGTCGGCTTCAAGTGGAGGCCATGGTCTTACACCGAAACTCTCCATCCGGAAATAATCACTGACCAGGTCATGGAGGGCTGCGCCGGCGGGCTTGGTATATGTTAGAAGACAAGATGGTGTGATGCGCATGGTTTTCGCTGTAGAACCAAATACAACCCAACCAAGTTTTGTGCGAGTTGCATATGGTCCATCCTTACGCAAATGATGAATCTTCTTCGACATTCCCAGGTGGCAGTGATCAAGGCCGATCAAAAGTTTCGGTGCGCCATTAACGTACGGCTGAATTGGCAATTCATTCAGGTGGCTTGTGGAGGCACTTAAATCGTTCCTGCTTAGACTTTGCACTGGCAGCCTTAGGTTGCGGACTCCATATACACTTCGAAGCGGATGTTTCTTGGCCATTCCTGTCCCACTAGCATGCAAATCGACAACGATTGTCGGCTCCTGCGCTTGTCTGCCTGCGACCCATTGCAAGCTAAGTTGACGATGATTTCCAATGAGACCCAGTTCATCGATCAATGAGGCATCCAGCATGGATATAGACGATCCTTCGTCAAAGAGGGCGTACGTGTCAATGGCTTTATTCGGTCCATAAAGCGTAACGGACAGGACACGGAACAAAAGATCTCCATCGGCGCTGACAGCTTCCTTAGTAGACAGAACTCTACCGGCAGAATGGGGTGAAGCTTCTTTGTCGGCATTGTTTGTGTTGAGACTCCTTTGACTCGTTTGCGCTTCGTGGAGCAGCTTGTGATGTCTTCGATGGCAGCCGTCGATGGGACAGAAACTTTTCACATAGCAATTGCGAGTGGCATGTCCTTTTTGTAGGCATGTGAAACACAGGCCGTGTCGCTTTGCTCTGGACCAGCGATCTCGTACTGTTGCTCCACCGAAGTTCTTGCATTCACTGATCTTGTGTGGATCTTTACATATGGGGCAAGCAGCAGTACCTTGTTGCAAACTACCGGCTGTATGCAGCACCGGCAAGCGTCGCTTCAGTTCTTTTTCGTCGTTGTCTTGAACCGAGCAAACTAGTTTTGCAACATCAGACAACCAGTTACTGAAATTCACCACAGTCGGGTAAGGATGAATCTGGGATGCGTACCTTGCCCACTCCAATCTTCGGCTCATCGGCAGCTTCGACACCAGCTCCTTGAGAAGCGTTGGATTAGCTATGTGTTGCTGCCCATGGACACAGACAAATTCCTTGTCTTCGTGGCAAACGGTATGAGGCGACCCATGTTATTTTCGCTTATCGACGCTATGTCACGCACTTAGCTCAGCCGGCTGTTTATTAGTTGTCCGGGGCGTCCAAAACGGAAACGGAGTTCTTCAATTATGCTGCCAACGTTGTCTGGGTGGATGAGGAGGGATTTGACAACCTCTTTCGCTTCACCTTGTAAACATTTCTGCAACCTCTGGTTATTCTCGAGATTGGTGTAACCGTAGGCAGTGGTTGATTGCATAAATGTACTATAAAACGTTGGCCAATCATCGGGATTCCCAGAAAACGTTGGTAGGTCTTGAACCTTGCGTGGCATCGACGTGTACATACTAGCGATAGGAAGTTGGCTGGTGGCATTGTGGTACAAAGGTGGTGGCGGCGGCTGCGCATATAGATGTGGCGTCTGTGTGAATGTATGCGCTGGCAGTGTACATGTGTGTGATGGCTGTGTGCACGAGTGTGGCAACTGTGCACACGTATACGACGGCATAGCGGTGTGGATCGATGAAACCGTTACCAACGGCTGTGTGACTGTATGGCTGTGACAGCTTTGCCATGACGGAGTTTCGAAACAGCTTGTCCGTAATGCAGGAATAATGGGAAACATTTGATGTTGAGTTGGTACCGTATTTAGTGGCTTACCAACGGAAACAACAGGAACGTTAGGCGGAGGCTGAGGCGAGAGTTGTGTCACGGGTGGCAATTTGAGTGGGTTGCACTCCAAATCACTATTTTTCAGCATCAACTGCATGCTCCTGAGCTGGCTTTCTATGGCGGCAATTTGATCTTGCAGAGATTGAATGGCTGCTAGCTCAGAAGCACTTGTTGAGTCTGATTGGGACGAGGCGGCAGAGGCATTGAATGGCGTAGCAGAGGCTTCGATCGCAACTGTACCCAATGCGGCAGTGGTGGCGAAGTTGAATCCTGGCGAGGAATCGGTGGCGACGATCGTGTTTGGCACAGAAACACTTTGTGCTGCGACGGCAGGGGCAGCGTGGGCAAATGTGGATGACGTTGTTGTCGAGACATCCATGTCTGGCAAGCATGGACTTCGTCTAGACGGCGGCGTGTGAATCATCGTATTCCTGGCGACGTGCGCAATTCAAGTGCGCGAAATAAAGAATTCCTGGCGCGTGTGCAATCCAAGTGCGCGAAATAAAGAATGTAAATTAAGGAAGTTGAAACGAATAACGCACAAATGATGATACGTAATTTATTTCTGAAAGAAATATAAGGGTTTTACAAGGATTTACATATAAGTTGATTACCCACCGCGGTTTGCACTTCCTTCCTTGGCGGCTTCAAATGACAGAAAGAAAGGAAATTCAATGGCCGAAGGTAGTGCGAACCGCAGTAAGGAGTTTACAAATATTGACAACTAGATGGCTTCTATAGTACAGCGGCTTAAGAGCACACGCACATTTTGGCTTACAATAAGGGGCGGAATTGGGATGAAAATAAGGTGGGAAATACACGATACAACCGCCGTACCGACTTGTGTTGTACCAACATCGGCCCAACTACTGTATGCAGCATACACATTACACAATCTGCGTACGATCTACGTACAACCAGACATTTTATTCAGTCATTTTACACATTCACGCAATATAATTTCCATGCAACTTGTGCATTTGACAGCGGTTGTATAGTCAAAATCATGCAACCATGCGATATCGGTACAACGGTCGGTTGTGTGGATACACACGATATAATTATCGTATATAAAACCAAAGCTGTCAAACAGTTGCACAACCGTTGGTATCGTGTATTTCCCAGCGTCTGAGTGCTCCCGTCGAGCGTTTCCTATCCCGACAAAAAAAAAATAGTGCATTTCCCACTTACACTCAAAAACAAGTTTGTGCATGTCGCAAATGCGCAATTTGTTTTTTATTGGAATTATATTTCATTTTTAAACCGTATATATCAGGTTTTAAAAAAAATTCCGTGTCAAATTTTAGCTAAATCATTGATAGATGATATAAAAATGGTGGTAGATATCGTTGCTGCAGCCATTGAAAGAAGATGGTAGTGGGGGATAAAGGAGAACTGTGCCGTAATTACACTTGACATCAAGAACGCTTTTAATTCAGCAAGTTGGTCGTATATAATGGACTCTCTTGAATAAATGAATACGCCAAGCTATATTCTTACGGAAGTCTGGATCTACTATAGGAATAGGAAACTGAGGTATGTAAGCGAGGAAGATACCAAAAACTATAATGTATCGGCACGCGTTCCAAAAGGATCAGTGCTAGGTCCTTTTCTGTGGAGCATCATGTACGACGTTATCAATGTCGTCAAGAACGAAAATCATAGGCTTCGCGGGCGATATGGCTGCAGAAGACGGGAGCAGTTCTAATCACCAGCCGCAAAACAGTCAGTTGGAAATTCCGCAACATGGCGAAGCATGCACAGAAAGTACTTTTGCACTGCATTGTCAACCAGTACGGTGTGGCAACACTACTGTCATCCGTCAAAACGGCCATGATGCACAGCAGTTTGTTCCACATTTCTCATCCCACAATTCACCCCTAGTGACTTCTAACATTTTCGGACAGAGGCTTCAAGCATGTTCGAAAATGTTCTTGTATTTTTTATGAATACACCAACCACCAGCAGAGAACACATAACCGATAGAGGTGAAAATAGCGATGAACAAGTGCGATTACTGTGAGAGTAAATTATTCTAATATTATTGTTGGGAATAAACGATATTGTGATCAAAAGTGAATTTGTGGAGACGATTTAAGTTGAGATTAATAAAGAATAAAGTGATTTGTGGATGTTTATAAGTAAAAAGTTTAAATACACAGAAGACGGTTTTATTATTACGAACCCCAGCAAGAATATAACTATGTGATGCTGTAATTTAAAATTATTGAATCTCTTTATTCTTCATCAATCTCAACTTAAACTGTCTTTCAAAAAACGCTTTTAATAAAAATATTGTTTATTCTCAACACCAATTTTAAATATTTGACCGAGACAGTAATCGCACTTGTCAATCGCTTTTTTACATTCTATCGACTATGTCCCATCTGCTCGTGGTTGGTGTATTAATGCCAAATACATCAAGCTCTAGAACATTTCCGAATATGCTTGAACATTGACATACTATATATGGACTGATAGTAGCCAACTTTGCGTTGGTTCTAACATTAGCGCTAGCTCTCTTGGTTAGGAGCGGAAAAAACGGAAACTCACACTTGATTTAAATTTCGTTGGATGCAGTTGGGTGTAAAAAGACACTGTTTTCACTGACATATTGCATAAAAAATTGATTCGTAATAAATATATGAATATTGTGCAACTTATGAGTCAGTCAAATGCATACATAGCGATTACTTATTCAAATTTTGTTGGTTCTGTATATCAGTAATTATTTGAACTGGCACATTTTGCCGGTGACATCTGTTGCAAACAATGCAATGCAATGCACCAATTTTGACATTTCATTCGCAGCTTCTTTTTTATCTGGTCGCAGCAATCCACGAATTTCAGTTGTCAACTACTTTTTGATTAATTGCCTAAACGTAAAAAAATACATAAATATATAGCGCAGCTTTCATATAGTCTATATCTTACCTTTTTTTCGATAAATTCAATCACGATCTTGGTGAGCAAACAAAAAGAATTGAGAAGTTAAACTCTCACTAATGTTTTGGTCGCGCGAATGTGGATTGCGTGTGAATAAAAGTTGAGAGTTCGCAAAAAATATTCGCTTATTCGCGAAAAAATCTACGAATTGTTAACTTCTTTACAGAAACTAATTACAATTCAACTTTTTTTTATATAAATCGATAGATAAATTAAGCTCTGTTCTTTTGGAATAGTAAAATTGCAAATTGTGTGCTAGAAATGTGCTAAAAATGGTTTGTTTGCTTTCCGGGCATTCGAATAGAGTAAAGTCATGACTCTTTTCTCTATTCCATTTTAAAAATTCAAATTTTTAGAGCTTTCTAAGCAACTATTTTTGAAATTTGGCTATGAAATGTACGGATACCGACAGCAGTATGGATAAAGAAATAGTTATTGAGTTGTTAAACATGCATAAATATATTCCGTACTTTCTACATCTAGGCTCTACACGCAACGAATAGAAATGACGTGAAATGAAAAAAAAAACGAACAAGGAAAAGGAGAAACGCCAAAAAGGGGCAACGAATTTCTACCCACGAATCACTGGGTTGCTGTTTTGCTATCTCATTACTTATTTTTGTCTTTTGCACATGTGTAGTTTCAAGAGAGTCATCGTTTAATAGCAGACTATGCGATCATTTTTTCACTTTATATATTACCGATACTAATTTATTCAAAATGGTGTATATTCACTCAATAATTATGAATTTTAAATCATTAAGAAGTAATTGGGATAGGTATTTGCGTTCAAATAAGCTTTTATGTGCATGATTTCAATCCAAAAAAATAAAGAAGAATAGACTAATATTTGGGGTGTAAAAAGTATTTCAGATTTTAATCTGTCAACATGAGTTTTGACTACTTATGACGGTTGACGTCTCTGACATTTGTCATCGGTGACGTTTGACATCTCTTGCGTTCAATAAGATGTTGAAGTAGAAGTGCAAGTGCATAAGTATGTGTGGGACGTGCACGGGTAGTGTAGAACGCATTGGATAGTCCTTTTAAAATTTTGAAGTGAACACTTTCAATTGAAAATTCAGTCGACTCTGAAACTTCATATCAACTGGTCCTGTTCCCGAAGAACCATTTTTGATATTCACCTACTTCTTTTCTGTGGAGCTACTCGACTTTGGATTTCACACCGAGCGGTCCTATTTCTCAAGAATTCACCGACTTGTTTGCTGTAGTGATAGTCTCCTCCGGATTTCGCACGCAGTGGTTCGGTTCCCAAGAAACCTGAATTCAAAATTTCTATTCAAGAAAATTTCTCCAAGCAAGAAAATCCCATCAGTTCAAAATTCTATTCAAGAAAATTTTTTCAAGCAAGAAAACTCTTCAAATCAAGATTCTATTCAAGCATTTCTTCGAGCGAGAAAATTCTTTAAGAATATGTTTTATTTTCTTTCCTTTTTTTAAAGAAGTTACACTCTTGCTTTACTTTTTTGTTACAAAATAATTTACTGAAGATTTCCAAATCGGCATTTGATTCCCTATTGGTAGTGAGACGGCGCACGAAGCGCCACCGAAACGTTGTATGTCAAACGCCAAAAATTGTCGACAAAAGTGTAACCTAACGAGGAATAGAGTGAACTAATTTCTAGATCACGAAATTGTACCCTGATAATAAGCAAGATTTCGTATTGTTGTAATGAATGCAAACCAATGATCTATATGGATCACCGGTGGTAATAAAATGCGGTTAACAAACCAACATTAATCTCATTATTTTTATTTGTGAAATCAATCTGCACCATATATTGTCTTTAAACATATTAGCCGAGTTTTAATTTCACACAAGATTCATATAGATCACACGACGAAAATAAAACGATCTGGATCAACGAAAAATGTTGGTTGTGTGATGTGGTTATAGTTTCCACATCTAACTTTTTTCAGCCGTATTAATTTTTTTTTTTTTTTAGTTTTTGCGCGCACTCAAAGGGTTATGAATACCTTTAACATGTTTACACACAGTGCGGGCGTTGGAAAGGATGGATAGAGAGAGAGAGAGAAAGATTTTTGGTGTAGTGGTTCTTGAAGCTCAATTGTTTATGCTTCAGCTATTCTCCGAGGGTGGCGTCCAGATAACTGTGGAGATTTTTTGTTATTATTGTCATTGCTTCTGATTCACAGTACTTTTTTCCCGATGATCGATGTCAAGGGCAAATCATCATCAACAGACCGAACAATTTTCCCAGCCACATGACCAAGCTACTGCCAGTGTTATGCCTTCGCAGTAGTGTTCACAGAAGCTTTTGCAAATGATCGGACTGACTTTATACATTTCATGAGAAATAAATAAATGCTTGCTGACATCAGGATTTGAACCATGAACCATTAGCGTGGCAATTGACGATGTTACCACTACACCATTGCCACCCCATTAATAAAAAATTGCTAACACACCGCGATAACCAATGAGTTAAATTTTCTTATTAATAAAAATGTTTTCTCCATTGACATACTCTATATGGACTGATAGTAGCCAACTTCGCGTTGGTTCCAACATCAGCGCTAGCTCTCTTGGTTCGGAGCGGAAAAAATGGAAACTCACACTTATTTGAAATTTCGTCGGATGCCATTGAGTGTACAAAGATAGTGTTTTCATTATCATATAACATAAAAAATTGATTCGTAATAAATATACGAATATTGTGCAACTTATGGAGCAGTCAAATGCATATATAACGATTTTTTATTTAAATTTTGTTGGTTCCATCTATCAGTAATTATTTGAACTAGCACATTTTGCGGTGACATCTCTTGCAAAAAATACCTCAACAATTTGAATTTTAACAGTTTTACTTAGCAAATCCACACAAACCAAAGAGGTGTCTCTACCATTCTATGAAGAAATTCAAGATGGTTGGCAATTTTTCCGAACCAAGAGGACTAGTTATGTTGGCGTCATTTTTTGGGCAGAGATTGTATGGAACTGACATTTCACTAGCAGTCCATATATAGTATGTCAATGGTTCTCTCCATACAATAGCTGTCTGACGTTTTGATTATATCTAGAATTTGCAAATGGTAATTACTGTCCTTAATTGTACCAAAAAGAAAACAGAATCTACTACATTCTATTGAAATGACATAATAATTGGCCGGGCTATGTAGAGCGGCTGGGGATACAATGGTACTTTTTACATTCTCCAAAGATCCTCTCATTCTTGTCAGCAAAATGCGAAATCTGGCCTTCCAAACATCAAACGTTCGTTCAACCGTATTTCGAGTAGCAATATGAGCAATATTGTAGCATTCCTCTGCAGGACTTATAGGATTTAAAACACACGTAAAAAGATGGTTGGTGCATGGATAACCACCATCTCCCTAAAAAACGACCTCTGAACTGCCCTGTTTCTAAATGTTCTTTTATCCTGCTCTAAAAATTCGAGAATCATGGGTACTTCCACGCCAGTTAGCAAAAATATCTTTTATTCTTAAGTGGGAGTCGCAAACAAATTGGGTGTTAATAGAAAAGTAACCTTTTCCATTTACAAAGTACTGCCCTGATCCTCATCCCTATCTCTGAATTTTTGATGATAAGCCATTTATTGTTTATTTTCTTTGCAGCAATTTTACACACGCGCTATTTTGCCAAGTTATTAACTCGTTAACTCGCGAAACCGCCGAGTTAGTTAACCACAAGTTGACAAACCTCAGTTAAGTTTGAATTCTTTTAGTTGTAAGGATTTGAACATATCCACGCGTAAACCATAAGTTAAAGATAATTCATGTTTATTAATACGGTTGTTTTTTATTATTAAATTTGGAGCAACAGCTTATTAGGTGCCTAGGCCTAGCTTCTCGCAACCACTCGAGTTATGTGTGTTATATTTTTCGCACGAATGGAAGGGACCTACAGTTTTATTCTGTATCCGAAAGGCATTTTTGTTTTTGTGAAGCTTTTTCGTGACGGATGTTTGTCAGACGTTCGCGAGAGGTGGCCGTGAAAAAACTTGTTGGTGTTCTGGGATCCGAATATGGAAATATATTCAAACCAATGGTCCAATCGGTGATAATAAAACGCGAATTTTCTTGAAATTAAATGGTATTCCTTCGAATGCTGCAATTTAGCCATCTAACGGCTCCTAGGCGAACAAAATATATGAAAGACGCTTGCTCTCATCGAACAACCCCAAGAGGGATGTCATACTACACCTGTCACCAACAGCTGTTCGGTGGGCGAGACAGTAAAATGTGAATGCATGCTTCGACTGCGATATAGGATTTGTTGATTTTTGTTTTTTTAGTTCTCTTCTTAGAAGCTCCGAAAAATATGATTGGGTTATCCGTCTATTGCTAAAAATCGCAACATAAAGGGAAAAACGAAATTTACAACATTCGCCCAGATTAGCTTTTCCCAACCAAAAGCCTCAACTTTTTCATGGTAAGCTTTACAAACATCAAATATTATTTTCTTTTCAAATATTATATAATTTTAGATAACTCTCGTCATTTATCCCTTAATTGCTAGTGTGGCTTTTTAGCTTTGTTGTCACTAGCTCCTTCGGCAATCAATCCTACTGCAGACGTCCATACGGTCAACTTTTATCCCGTGATATCGTTAAAGTGCTTTCGACGAAAGAAAGAAAGAAAAAAAAAAGACCACGAATAAATTATGAGTAGTAGCTGACAAAAAAATAACCAAATCAAGTTGACCATGGGTGATACTCGAGAAGAAGAAGGCACCTGTGTGGAGGTAATCGCCCCGCAGAGACTTGTATCTTTTGATTGGCGTGAATTCGCGTGTGGTTGCGGTGCCGCGTTTGTTAATCTCACGCTTACATACCCTATATATAAATTAATATTTCGTCAAATGCTACATGGAGTCGGATTGACATCAGCTTTTGGTCAACTACGTCATGAGGGACTTGGTTACCTTTATAGAGGGATATTCCCACCCTTAGCACAAAAAACTCTCTCATTGTCGATAATGTTTGGAGTGTACGATGGAACGCGACGCAGTTTGGTTGAGGTGTTCCATATGAATAATTACTTGGCGAAAGTACTAGGTGGGCTAACGGCTGGAACATTCGAGGGAGCATTACTGCCATTCGAAAGAGTACAAACTTTGTTAGCCGACTCGAAATTTCACCACCATTTCAAGAACACTCCCACAGCGTTTCGGTAGGATATAGAACGGATGATGTCATTTTATTTTAATTCATTATTTTTCCCCCTCAGATATGTGTTGGTAAATCACGGCTTTATTGAACTGTACAGAGGAATTATGCCAGTTCTATGCCGGAACGGACCTTCCAATGCAATTTTCTTCGTAATGCGTGAAGAGGCTAATATGCGAATTCCTGCAAATGTAAGTAAAAGCCCTTCCGGGGGTGGAATTACCCGCGATACTAGTTGATTAACCCCAGAAAATTACAATTTACCCATATCTAAAATACCTATCTATAGAAAAAGATTTCCTCTATGCACCCGTGATGCCAAGACATAACACTCATTGAAGTTTTTTGAGTATCTTTGCACTGGATTCTATGTCAAGCACATGGTTGTGCTGCGAGTATTGACCAAATTACTGACGTTTCTAACTAGTGCTCCACCTGCTGCCAACATCATTCCTACAAGGTAATAGAGCAACACGTGCAGCAATATGTTCCTTTCCTTCGGAGACATTCTATTTGAAAGCTTAGCTTTCGATCGAGTGGCGTACTAAGTTCAAAGGGGAGTTCGTTTCCATCCTATTCACTATTATGTAACTTCATTGTAAGCGAAATATTTAAGCCTAGTACGCTGTCCTGTGGTATATCCCGATGTGTTTTCTTTTTCTGAAAGTCCTGCTTCCGAATGTCCTGTATCACTTCTTTTAACTGTGATTCCTTTTGCTGCAAAATCCTTTACTTCCATAAAAGTTTGATGATCAAATCAATATGAGCATTGTTGGGCGCTCTCTAAGTACCCATGAATGTCATCAGAATACTTTGAATAAGGGTTTATTTTCCGTAAGTGCATTGGCCATTTCGACTGATACCCTTTTAGAGGCATATTATAATCTGGATAGTCTACTATCTACAGAACCTTTGATTTTGACCCATGCTTATGATATACTAGATGTTTTTCAGATCTTATAAAAGGGACACGCATTTTCTTAGAAAATCCGATACCAAAAATGTCATAAATTCCGTTTTTTAGTTATGATAAAGATATGTATATCATGTAGTATAAACATAATTCTTTAATTTTTTAATGTGTCTAGAACGCGCTGTACTGGTTTTAGTGGCGTAAGATTTAAGTCTTAAGTCTGTTCAACTTACAAAACTTTCCTAAACTGCGTCAATTTCAATATGTAACTTGGTACACTCGCAGCAAACACTTGATACTCTTGGTACAGGGCAGTTACTTCCTTCAATTCATTCTGGTTTCGAAATATGCAAAGAGATATTTGTCATTTTATAAAATGATTAAAAGCATTAGTCAGAGTGTAAAATTGTATAATAGGGTGAATAGCTTTAGAATGCGGCCTTACGAAACTATCAAGTGTTTTGTTTTTAAGTTTATTATTCTGTGATATAACCATTAAAGTGGAAGGGACGAAAGAGTATGTTCGCCAAGTTTTGCTTTGGGAATATCATACAAATCGCAATACAGAGAAATTTGCATGTGAATTGTCTGAAGGCAATGGCAGATTGGTCATAAGTGAAAGATGGTTTAAAAATGTCGTGAAGAAAATTATGGGCTCAAAGTTAATAACCGCTCCGGAAGACCAATCATTCTGGTTAATGATCCACTGCGTAATATTCTGGAAACCCATTCGCACTCGTTAAGGAATAAGTCAAGATGTTAAATTCTTTCAGTTCCACTGTGCATAAATACTTAAAAGCACTTGGAAAAATCTCTAAGTTTGGATAATGAGTACCGCATGATTTGAGCGAACAAATGTGCAGCAATGAATAACAATGTGCTCTTATTTGCTCTCTCACTTGAAGTTCGATACGTTCGTTAACCATATTGTTTCTCATAAGAGCATTAGGTGCTCTAGGCAGTGGCTGAGTCCTTCAGATAAACCGTGGTAAGAGTCTAAAGCAGGCTTCCAACCAAAAAACATAATTTCTCTTTGCCTAGAGGGAAATGTGTGCATGGTGCTGTTAATTTGGAAATGCTTTCTCTTGGTCGAACCATCACAATATAGTATAACAGTCAACAATTAGACCGATTAATTGCAGCTATTGAAGGAAAACGGTCAGCATTGGTCTTTTGCCGAGGGATGCTCTTTCATCAAGCGAATGCCACCCCACTTTTTGCAAGAGACCCAATCCACAAAATCAACCGCTTTGGTTGGGAAATTATAGATCATCCAGCGTACTCTCCTGACATTGCCGCTAGCGATTACCGTCTTTTCAGAAGTTTGCAAAGTCATCTAACCAAACAGAGAATGAGAAATTAGACCGATGTCGAAAGTGCACTGGACGAGTTTTTCGCTTCTAAACCAGAGGAGTTTTATAAATCTGACAAAGAACAATCAGTACGTTGGAATGCCATCATTAAGAGCGACGGAAAATATTATAATGACTGAAAATACTGCAATTTTTTTTTCGTTGAATAAGTACACGAAAAACATTATTTATGGGGTGAAAAATACGTTGTAAAACTTCGAATTTCATAAACCACTGGTAGTGAGACCCTCTGTCTTCTTCCTATTTCCGCGAGGTTATGATCCGAAAACAAGTGATCATAACCCTCCCACTTCACCGCATTTGTACTGATCTGCCTGTAGGGTTCGCCTATTTGACCTCAGAAAGTATCGGCAGGCCTCCCAATCTTGGATCACTCGGTTACTGAGGCCAATGAAATGCCGATGTCGTTGCATTTGTGTGATCCAGGCGTTTATTGGCCTGCCTCTTCTACCTCGCGATGTCTTTGGAACGTTCATTGATATTGCATTTTCACTTCTTTGATCGTGGCAATACACAGCTGAGCCGATCGCGTTATATTTTTCCTCTGACGTGAAGGCTTCCACGGGTCTTCGAACTTCATATTCGATCAATCTTTGTCACTTCTGCTGTCATGCAGGATCTCATGTCATCTCAGCTGGCGTTAATTTACTCTCATACTTTTTGTACATTTTCTAACATTCAGGGTTATCGTGAATAAATGTTCCCTCGAAATTTTTCCCTCAGACAAAAATTAGGTATCTACAAAAAGGAGCAAATAATTCCGAGGAAAAGAAATAGGTATCATGATTGACAATTAAGTAGAATTTTCAACGCAATCGCGATATATAATTTTTCCCCGATGATTTTTTTCCCTATTTTTAAGATACCTAATATTTGTTCGGGGGAAAAATTCCGAGGGAAAATTTATTCGCTATGACCCTGGGGTCGAATCGATTTTTTTTTTTGATAAAGTATAATGGCCTTATTTTATCAGAGATCACTCAAAACCAAATGAGTTAGAGTTTCTCTAACGTAATGTATGTAAGAACGTGATGCGCATCAGCGAAAATAATAATTTGAAAATTGTGTATTGTAGTCCATTTCTTCGTGACTCGAACAGTGCTGGTTCACCCCCGCCAAGAAGTTGCGATTAAATGTAACAGAAACATAAAATCGAAGATTCTCCAACCACTACATAACGGTTTCTGTCTGCTAAATACAATGGACCGCATGGAGTCTTCGTGCTCTCCTTAAATCATTCACTATTACCACAAACGTATGCAAAACTTATTGTGCGACAGAGAATATTGCCCTAACCAATCACACTTAATCCTAATTGTTTAGTATCCGTATTACTACGAGTATATGTGCAGTTTCGAGCTCCGATTGGGAACTGTAGCCAACTCAAGTATAAAAAAAAGCGAACAATTTCACAGTTTTTTTAACTACTAGAAAAATCGTTTCGATTTGGATTTCTAAAAAAAATCAGATGCAAGTTAAATATACTGCAATTGTCGTTGCAGAAAAAATAAGTCTTAAATGGAGCGAAAAACAAAAAGAGTGGTTTTGTATGTACAAGGCTTTAATTATTATTATAATTCGCGCCTCCCTTTCTACATTCATCCTGAGTGAGATTGTCCTTTTATTTGCCAGCAACTTTTATGACTGGTTACGCCAAATATGTGCCTATATGTACTTATATGTAAAATGTTTAACAAGCTACATATATGTTGGTGCTACGGGTAACAGATATGTAATATGTATTGGGTTGTTGGATAATTATTGTGGCTTTTTTAAACAAAATTTATTTAACATAAACAATAACAAAATTTAACAAAAACATTTTGAAATGATTTTTCCGGAGCACAATCACCATCTACTTTAATTACTGCTACTCATTTGCTTGGCAGCCGGTCGATTCCACGCGCGAAGAAGTTGCTGTTCTTAAAGGCATTCCACTCTTTGACGGCGGCCACCAAGTCATCGTAAACTTTGTTCGCGAGCCAATTTTTCAACAATCGATTGACGTGATAGTCCGTAGGCACTTCTGTGGGAGAATATGGCAGATGAGGAAGAAGTACCCATCCTTTATTGGCGATAGATTCGACGATACGGCGCTCAACATTCGCTAAAAAGTTTGTTGGGATCACAAAATGACCGTGCTGCATTCCAATCTTTCTCGAAGTGGTAGAGCATAATATGGCGAATATGGATATGATTTTTGATACGCATTTTCACTAACTGAAAAGACAGGATTATTTTTTATAAAAAAAAAAAACAAAAAACTGCAATAATTTTTTTTAAATAATTATGCACCAACCCAACAGTATTTTAGATGACAAGAAAATTGTAATCAGACTTATTAGACATGTTTCCTTACTCTGGCTTTGGATTCCTGGTTGAAACTGGTACCCCAAAACCAGGGTTAGTTTGACAAATAGGATTTAGAAACAGCACAAAACATCACAAACTTTTGGAGCTTAGAAAGTAAGAAAATAAGACCATAAGCATAATTTTGCAAATTAATCCACTTCCGAACCTGGGCTACCTAATCCGTTGTCCTGGTACCCTATATGAACGATTATAACATTTGAACCGTTTAGTATCAGAAAGTGTTAAGTGATAAAAATGTAGTTTCGAGTGATCTTTCTGTAGAGACAACAAGAATTCAGTAATATCATTGTATATACATCTGAATCTGAAACACTGAAATAAGTTATTTTGTATGTACCTCATACCTGAAATACACCGCGCGAAGATGGTTTCCATTGAAATATCGGTTGTCAAAAGTCAATTTTCAAAGTTCGATATCTCAAAAACTAAGCGAGATATCAAAATTTTAGCTATTATATTTTGTTCAGTAGTGGGCGCCGTGGCGTAAGTGGTCGTACGTGGTTAGTGTGTCGGATCACTACGCATGAGGTTCCAAGTTCGAATCCCAGAAAACACCAAAAAGTTTTTCACGGTCCCACCTCTCCTGAGCGTCTGACAAACATCAAAGAGTATTGTTGTCACGAAAAAGCTTCTCAAATCGCCTTTCGGATACGGCACTAAACTGTAGGTCCCTTCCATTCGTGTGAAAAATATAACGCACACAACATGAGTGGTTGCGAGAAGCTAGGCCCTGGCACTTTAAAGAGCTGTTGCGCCAAATATTTATTTATTTATTTTTTATTTTGTTCAGTGCGTCGAGATCTATTAGAAAACACCAAAAATACTATACCGTAATTATGCCGGTATTTTTAATAACATTCGATGCAATAAAACACATTTGTACTTCTGATCAAATTTTATAGTAAAATTCTTATATTTCAGGCATCCCTGGCTTCCAGAACAATGCAGGAATTTATTGCTGGCGCAGTCATTGGTGCATCTCTCAGTACATTCTTCTACCCAATAAACGTAATAAAGGTAGCAATGCAAAGTGATATGGGACATAAAAGAGAAAAAATGTGGACCGTATGCCAAAGAATATACCACGAGCGTGGTAGTCGATTATCGTATTTTTATCGTGGCTGTGGTTTCAATACGTTTAGATCGTTTATGAGTTGGGGCATCATGAACACCGCCTACGAGAAAATAAAGGAACTGATTACATGAGTGCAGAAGTAGTTAGTGTGATAAAACTTCGCATGTGTATTATATAGAATAGTAGTGAGAGGAAAAAGTTTGGGCACACATTAATCTCAAGCTGTTTTTTGTCACTAGGAATTTAGGAAAGTTTATATGTCAATGTATTTATTTTAGATTTTGTTATTTGTTACTGAATACCATTGCTGGAGAAACATCAAATATTCTACTGATGATATTCCTAGAACTTGAGTGTTGTGGAATCAGCTAGGACGTACATATACCTAGATTTCGACGTTGCATTTAATGTAATATAATCTGTCGCTACACTATAGATGTTAATGTTTTTTCTCGGAACAGATTCATGATGTTAGTTTTATTGTGACTGAATGAATTTTTTTTTATAAAATTTAATAACAAATGCTTAGAAAATAATAAAGAACGAAAACTTAGAACAATTTGAATATTATAGTTTCAATTCTTGAAAAAAGCTATGATATTGTTGGTGTTTCAGGAATTCTAGATTGAGAACTTTACCTTTTTTCGCGCTATTCGAAGAGTAGCCAGTGGGGAGCAGTATACAAGTTATACAGATCTTTCGGAGGAAGATAACTATCGTCGATAATAATAATGTAACCCCGCACGATGTAGAACTTTCAAAAAGTGAGCCGCTTATGGTTTGTTTATTTTTTGCATGAGTACATATTTATTTGTTTATTATTTATTTATTGAACCAAAATTAAACGCAACTTTAAATGTTTTAAATAGTACGGGTGTTGGAAAGGATGGACAGAGAGAGAGAGAAACATTTGTGGAGTGGTTTGAAACTCAGATGTTAGGGAGATTTGTTTTGTGATTTTGTCTTTGCATTTTTGAATGCCGATGTAAATGCCGCTCCGGTCAAAGGCCTTTCGAAATCGACTGTCAAAATAGAAATATATTTTTTTACGGATAAAGTTACGGATTATAAACTCGTCTAAATGAAGAATTGTATATATTTCGTTTTGGTCTTATTTAAAAGCCGGTTGGTTAATATTTCTTAGATTTTCATTTTCGGGGAACCGGGAGGGGCGTCGTGCAATCATTTTGTGTACCACTTTTCCGACACATAGAAGGAGAGATATGGGCCTGTATCCAGATATTATCGATTTATATTTTCCCGGTCTTGGTAAAGGAGTAATACTCGCGATTTTCCATGCTTTGTGCCTGAATTGTGCTGTTAAATAACGTTAACAGTATGTTTTTTTTTTTTTTTAGAGAAAGGAGCTTCTTTGTTTTTAGCTTTGTACAGGAAATGTACATACTCGTACGTATATTCAAAGACATTCAATGCATCCTTTCAATAGGCTTATTTCTAAAACTGCTCAACGAGTTTTAAGTTTAGTTTGACATAAAGGGAAACTTGATGGAATGCGGAGAAGTATTTGCGTTCTTACAGACGTAGCCAAAATAACAGCTAGCATAATTCTGGAACGAATCAAAGATCATTTAGATTCAACTTTCGACGTCGAACAGGCAGGCTTTCGTGCTGGATCCTCCTGCATCGATCACATAAACACGTTACGGATCATAATCGAACAATGCGTTGCGTACAGGTCTCCGCTACATTTGCTTTTGCTTTGCATTTCGACAGCTTGAATCGAGATGCCATCTGGTTGGCCTTACGCAGGAGAGGCATACCAGAAAAACTTATAGCTATTATCAAGGCTAAATACGAGGGCGGTAAGTGTCACATCCTACACAATGGTAAGGTGTCGGAGGATTTTAAAGTAGAGGTAGGTCATTTTGGTTTTTTTCTGTTAACGAGACGAAACAGTTATTAAGAAAATATAACTAGTTTAAAAACTAGGTAAAAAAAGAACTACTTTCACAAAACGAACGAAAAAGCGTTTTCATATCATTTAGTACAAACGAACAAAAAACGGAAAAACTATAACGAGCGGGTGAAGTAGTTAAACGAAAAACGCAGAAAACGTTCAAAAACGAAAAAAACGATAGCAAGAGGATGAAGTAGTTAAGCGAAAAACACGGAAAACGTTACAAAAATGAAAAAACGATAACGAGAGGGTGAAGTAGTTAAACAAAAAACGCAGAAAATGTTAAAAAACGAAAAAACGATAACGTGAGGATGAAGTAGTTAAACGAAAAACAAAAGAAAAAAAACGATAACGAGAGGATGAAGTAGTTAACTGGTTAGTGTATGTATCAGGGGTGGAATGGTGTTATTCGTTTTCTCCTTTATGCGTTTTTCTTGTGTGCGTAACAGAATGATCCGTTCGCATGTTGAATTTTGTGTATTCTTTGTTTGCTTAGCTCGTTTACTTTTCGTTTTATTGAATTTTAAATGCGCAAAGGAGATAAATGTAGTTACTATTCAAACTGTTTAAAAAAATAAAAAATAAAAACGGTTACATCGTTATGAAATGAAAAACTGTTTTTTTAACTAGTTCGTTTTATTTATACTCACTCCTATTTTGAAGTCCAAACTGGAGTACGTCAAGGGTGCATACTGTCGCCGCTATTGTTCTAGGTGGTGATCAGCGATGTACTCCGTGCAGCATTGACGGAAGGTTATTATGGAATTCGTTGGACTATGACATCTTACCTTAAACATCTAGATTACGCTGACGACGTTTTTCTACTTTCACATCGGATAATGGATCTTCATTTGATGGCCCAAAATCTAGAAGCTGAGGCAAACAAAGTGGGGCTTAAAATAAACGCAGCCAAAACAAAAGCCCTGAGCATTTCTAATACCCGCGCTTAACTTAACATTGCCGGACAGGAAGTCGAAAAGTTGATAACTTTCTTTATTTAGAAAGTGTGGTCTCGGCTAATCGCGGTGGCACCGAACTGGATGTGTGCAGCAGAATCGGAAAGCATAAGCTGCCTTCGGAATGCAGAATGGACATAAAGGATGTAAGTTTACATAATGTTGCCATTTACTGAGTAGTAAGATATGTAGGATATGGTGCGGGGGAAAAGTGCTCCACATTTTTTATTTATTATGAAAAGTAAAATATCACCCCGGGATAAATTTTTGTTTTGTTGAATATGAATTCGAACTGTTTTCTAATTTTCAGTGTGATTTATTACGCATTTTTTTTATTTCGAACAAACTCGGGAGTGTGCAAAATGGAATAAAAATTACGCTTTCAATTCGGTTGTGTTTTTGTTACGGAAAGCGAAATCGTTAACTGCAAAAATGTAAGTTTTACGAGGAAGAATAACTGCAAATTGTATTTTTTGTTATAATGTAGGGGAAAACACACATCACAGATTTTTGCTCTGGAAAAATTCATAACTTTGCTGAATATCGTTCATAATCGAATGGGTAGGTACACAAAACTTAAGCTTTCTGTAATATGTCGAATGCTTTATCCATTTCCATTGCTTTATCTTTCATCCATTTGACAAGATCATATGGCACTGTATTAATTAGGCGTGGTTTTGGCGAACTTTTAGTTTAAATGTAATAATATCCAGCTGTACGGAGTATATATCCTAGTTATTTAAGAGATATCATCCGAAAAACCGTTATTATAACTACCGTAGGTGAAAGTGTCCCCATTTATGAACAAAATTTAAGAATTTTGGCCAAATTTTCAAATACCACCGGAAATAACTAAACTGCTGGCAACGCGATTTATGGATGCCAATATCCACTTTTTGAAATCGGAATCTAAATAATCAAATAGTCGAAATAATCGAAACAATCGAAACTCCTCAGTTTAAAACGAATTCAAAGATTTATTGAATTTTATAAAACTGATTTTACGTTACAAGAGACGAACAACTTTTATTGAAAAGAGCAGAGAGAAATTTATGTCGTTTTCCATTGGGCAAAAAGGAGTACTCTTTTTGTGTTCCGCACAGAAAAAGCACTCCCAATCATGTTCCATTGGTTGTTTGGATTGCTGTTCCGGAAGTGTTTTTCTCTTCCGGATTTTATTTGGGAGTGCTTTCAAAATGCACTCATACATATAAACCCTTACATCGGACTACTTGTCAAAGTCATATGGTACAATACGCATTCTTTTGTTTATTTTATTTTCTCAGTTGGGGCAAGTTAGTAGAAACTAATTTTACATAGATATAATTAAAAAAAATAATAATATATTAATAAAAACATGATAGAATTGACAATGTCGTTTTCCATCAGGCAAAAATGAGCCATTTTTTGCTTTATTTTTCTGTGAAAAATGGAACCAAAAAATTGTTTCTCATATCTTTAACGTGTCGGTTGGTCTGTGGCCCCGGATGTGTGCAGCAGAATCGGGAAGGCTAAAGCTGCGTTCGGAATGCTATCTAAAATCTGGAGAAGTAATGTTATCAGCTTAAGAACCAAGCTGCGACTGTTCCGCTCCAACGTAGAATCAGTACTGCTTTATGGGTGCAGTACTTGGAAGGTGGGCACCATTAACACACGCAAGCTGCAAGTCTTCGTAAACAAATGCTTAAGAATCATCTTGAAGATTTTTTGGCCGAACCGCATCTCTAACGAACAACTTTATCTGAGAACGGGCCAAGAACCTATAAGCATTACTATACGAAGAAGAAAGTGGCAATGGATTGGACACACCCTACGGCGCGAAGACAACTCCATTGCGAAATACGCCATGCAGTGGAATCAGCTCACCCAGGCAGTCAGAATAGCGGGACGCCCTAGGCAAACGTGGCGCAGAACAGTTGAGGAGGAATCGAGCTCCTTAGGAACGAGTTGGAAGCAGCTCAAACGCGTTGCAGAACTTCGAACAAGATGGCGCGCAGGCGTGGTTGACGCCCTATCCCCCCCGAGGAGTTAAAGGATCTAAGTTAACGTTCCTAATAATATTTAAAAACGTTTTCCTAAAAAAAATTGATTTTTGTAGCTAAATAAAATAAATATTTGGCGCAACAGCTCTTTAAGTGCAAGGGCCTAGCTTCTCGCAACCACTCATGTTGTGTGCGTTATATTGTTCGGAAGGGACCTACAGTTTAGTACCGTATCCGAACGGCGATTTGAGAAGCTTTTTCGTGAGAACAATACTCTCGGATGTTTGTCAGACGCTCGCGAGAGGCGGGACCGTGAAAAAACTGTTTGGTGTTTTCTGGGATTCGAACTTGGAACCTCATACGTAGTGATCCGACACACTAACCTCTTACGCCGCGGCGTCCACTGTTTTTGTAGATACTAGAACGATATTACGGACTTTGCCATACTTCCCTTTTACAAGTATGCAATAATATTAGACGACGTATTGCGTAATTTGTATTTTTAATTTTCCTTTTCTGAATGATTGGGCTATCTCGTATTAGGGTCCAAATATAATCTCCCATCATATTTTCATTGTATTGTCCCTGTTAACGACGTTCAAAGTCCATTATATTTTTCATTTCATTTCAATTTAGAATATATTACGTGCTAACAAAAATGCTTAAAACTAATTTAATTAAGTTAACTATCTTGTACTAACTTACTGGCCGCATGCGGGCGCTCTAAGCTAATTTAAGCACTTAGGCCGGTAATTATCAAGCGCTCTTAAATCCATTTTAATTTTATGAAGCTCTTAGTTTTAAATTTTTGCTGCGTATTCACCAAGCACTAATAGGTTTGTGTCCGTGCTAATTCGAATATGCGAAAAATTAACTTTCGGATTTCCAAACCCGTTGTGAAATGAGTTTCCGAACTCTCTTTCGAACTGAGAGAAATGCCAATGAAAAAAAAAACATTGTATTTTCCTGATTTTAGTCAGAATTAATCACGGCACATTTTATATTTTATTTGGTTGGCAGTTCTATTGACGGAAATGCTAGAGGCATTAAATTCGTCGGCATTTTTTCTTTTGCATTTCGCCAATGCAGCTTGTCCTTTGTTTGGTCTGAGTGACAGTTCACAGCTGATTTCGAAAATTTTCGAAATTCCTAAGTTATGAACCCTCTTAACTTAAGAGTGGGTGGGACCACTCATAAGTCTTATGAGCGCTAATAAATCTGCACTATTATTGGTTGGTGAATAGGTTTATGAAGCTCTTAGTTTAAGATTGGTCGGTGAATACCGGCCTAAATCTGCACTATTATTGGTTGGTGAATAGGTTTATGAATTTCATAAAATTAAAATCGATTTAAGAGCGCTTGGTAATTACCGGCCTAAGCTAACTTAACTACGATGTGTAATTAAATACACACTTTTTTTGTAAGCGAAGTGCTGTGCTGTTTTTTTTTTTTTTTTTGTAATACTATTATATACTAACTTAACACTATCTTAAAACTATGTAAGCCGGCCGTGGGTAGACGACCCGCTCTGTTCCATTACAGGTTAACCCGGATTCGGGAGACACAACGACGGCGCTCTCTCTTCTTCACTAAGCCACCAAAATTGGTCATGCTGCCTACTAACATCTTCAATATCGCGGACTGAAACCGGCCAACTGAACCGGAAATGCTCTACACTACCCTGTGAGACGTCTCGGTCGTAGTTGAGTCGCCTATCCACAGCTTTTCTGGCGACGTGGAAGATTAGCGGCACAGCTAACTTATCCTGGATCAGACCTCTCTGATCAAGATATAGGAACGCTTCTGGAGGGATAAAGCCGTTAAGGCGCACACTCTCATGATAGAGATTGTTAAGTTAGTAACCCCCAATGATAGGTTGTCCCTTTTACGAGAAGGAAGATTCTGACCGGTCTGACTCAGCCAGTTCTAAAAGGCGTCACTATCCGCATTTCCAACGAAGCCAAATATCTAGGAATGATTTTGGATAAGAAACTTCATTGGTCTAAACACATGCACTACTCCACACTGGAATTTTGATGAACTTGCGCCACTCTTATCTTACGACTCCGGTGTTATGGATACGCCGTCTGATGCAATGACACCAGAACTTCAGCTAATACGCAAATTAATGTCGTTTTCCTTTGGTTTCACTTTGATTCCAATGGAACACGTAAAATCGTTTTTGCTTACTTCTGCGTGTGTTGGTGAATGTCTGATTTTTTGTTTACATTTTGTACAGATAAACAAAGCAAAATATGGCTTCTTTTTGCCCAATGGAAAAGGGCATTAGCAATCCCATCATGTTTTTATTAACATATTATCAATTTGTTAATTATACAATATATATGTAAAATTTGTTTCTGCTAACTTCCCTCAAATAAAATAAACAAAGGAATGCGTCTTGTACCATATGACTTTGACAAGTAGTTCGATGTAATGGTTTATATGTGTGAGTGTATTTTGAAAGCACTCCCAAATGAAATCCGGAAGAGGAAAACACTCCCGGAACAGCACTCCAAACAGCCAATGGAACATGATTGGGAGTGCTTTTTCTGTGCAGAACACAAAAAGAGTACTCCTTTTGGCCCAATGGAAAACGACATAAGAGTCGACTTTCCTTGTGTTCAGGACTGACTTCGGGCAAAGTCTGAGCCAGGAATGGAATGCAGTCGTATTTTCACGGACGGTTCCAAAAACCAGTCAACGGTCTGGTGCTGGTGTCTTTGTTGAAGTCAACAACATTAGACTTCTTTTCTCGTTAGGCAAATATGCGTCTGTTTTCCAAGTGGAAACTTATGCAATCCTAATTGCCATGAAGTGTGTTGTGAAGAACAGGTGGAAGTGCCGTAGTATTTACGCCTGTAGTGACAGTCAGGCTGCGCTTGAGGCCTTGCTTAACCTTTTAACCACTTCCAAAACAGTTCGCGAAACCAAAAACTCTTTGAACTCGGTCGCAAGGCAGAATTCTCCGTCTCTTATCTGGGTCTCAGGTCACACTGGGATCTTGGGGAACGAGATCTCCGATGAGATTGCTAGACAAGGCTCAGATGAGACTTTCTCAGGTCCCGAACCCGAGTTGGGTCTCCCTGCCTCCTCGGTTAAGACTTCCATTGACGACTGGGTCTCTCGCGAGCACAATTGTGTGTGTCATGACTCTCGATGATGTAGGTTGACTAAACGTATGCTCCCGGACGTCGGTAAGAAATCAGCGGCATTCTTACTGTCTCTCAGCAAAAAAGACTGTAGACAACTTATTGGCGTCTTGACAGGCCACTTTGCTTTTGCCAAGCACCTTAACGTGTTGGGCTTAAGTGACACTGCAATCTGCGACGTTTGTGGAGAGAGCGGCGACACCACGAAACATTATCTCTGTGAGTGTCCAGCCTTTGCTCGTATCAGGTGGCAGATCCGCGGTGCTGATGTGGTGAGTGCTGGCACTGTAAGCTGCTCATCACTGAAGTGCTTGCTTGGCTTTGTTAGAAAGACAAGGAAATTCCAATAAAATGGGAAAATCAGGGTTTGCTCTCTAGTAGTACAATAGACCAGTTGCGTCTGAGTGTTCCAGTCGAGCGTTTCCTATCCCGACAAAAAAACACAGTTTTGTAAGAATTTAATTTTAACAGCGACATAGCGTTCGCTATCTCCATTGTGTTCAGCAGCTAGTATAAGGAAAAAACATGAAAAACTTATTCATTATTGTTGTAGAAACAAAAACAAAGTTTAAAGTTAATGTATTATATTTTCGGTTATTTTTTGACAAATAGAAACAGAAAATAATGAAAAATAGTGGAAAATATTTTCTGCTGTTTTATTTATCGTCCAGCACTCGGCGACATAAAGCAAGACCGGTAAGATGGGCGTTCTATAGAGCATTAATTTGGTCCATCGAGTTAGGAGTTTTGAACCTAGTTGCTTTGTCAAACTGAAGTAGCAGCGGTTTGTGTTTGCTCCGAGGTAGGTAAACTCCTTAACTACCTCGAATATGTAGTCATCAACCGTGACGTTCTGGCCAAGCAGTATTGAGCAGATAAATTCTTGTTTGTTGACAACATGTACTTGGTTTTGTCCTCATTTACTTGAAAACCTATTCGTTTCACCTGTTGTTCAATTACCGTAAATGCCTCTACAACGGCTTGCCGGGATCTTCCGACGATATCAATATCGTCCACGTATCCAGCAGTTGGATGGATTTTAGAAAGATAGTGCCTCCCGTGTTTACACCTGCTCTGCGCACTATCTGCTCCAGTACAATATTGACGAAGTCATATGACAGCGCATCTCCTTGGTGGAGTCCGGCCTGTTTGGAACAGTTCGGTCTGATATCTCACACCTCAGAGGTTGACAGCATTCCTAAGTTGTGGGATCAATACAAGTGTAAAGCCCCCAAAGCGAGGGAAAACAAAAGTTAAGTAGCAGCCCAAAAATGCTTATAAAACAAACTTTAAAAAAAAGAGCTGTTTCCAAGTTGCACAGACTATCGCGTGTTTTCCAGCGTTACGCGACACATCTGGATAAATTTTGACGATATCTCGAATTGGACCAACGCTTGGTAGAGTTCAAGACGATGAATGCTATCATAATCGGCTTTAAAGTCGATGAAAAGGTGGTGAGTTTCGACTTGGCATTAGTCGGTTTTTTCCAGGATTTGTTTCAGTATACAAATTTGGTCTATTGTCGATCTGCCTGGTCGGAAGCCTGGTACATGCCGATTAGTGTGGTAAAAAGATTTTAGACATTCACACAATACGTTGGATAAGATCTTATATGTGACATCACCTCCGTATTTAAAAAGTTCAGCTGGGAGGCCATCAGATCCAGCGGCTTTTTGTTCTTCAGTTTTCTGTTGGCTGCGCTAACTTCTTCAATACGGCCACTTAATATAATTGCCACTTTTGCTTATGCTGTGTTTGAATGAAATATGAAATATAAAATTGAATAAGCTCTGAAAATGCCATTTAGCTTTTGGAAAACCAATTCTCCGATCACTTCCTCTTAGTCGTCGTTTCCATTTTAACGGCAATGGAAACGTAAACGTAAACGTAAAAGAAATTCTGATTTTTTGTACTAGTTTGGTTAAAATACTTCTTCTTCTTCTTCTTCTTCCTATTTCGGCGAGGTTATGATCCAAAAACAAGAGGTCATAACCCTCCCACTTCACCGCATTTCTACTGATCCGCCTGTGGGGTTCGCCCACAAGGTGAAGGCTCCCACGGATCATTGAACTTCTTACTGGTTAAAATACAAACTTATTTAGATACAAATCTTGCATAAAAAGATTATAAATAACAATTTCCGAGACCCTGCACAGAGGCTGCATAAATAATTACGCCGTGTCCAACTAAACAATCGCATAGGGTACAATGCCGAACTATACGGGTTATACACGGACATCGACTTATCCAGAAGAATTTACATACAGCGACCTAGATGGCTGGGTCATGTAGAGCGGATGTAGCTCAACGTTCCAGCCCGGAAAGTCTTCGAATCCACCGCGGATGGACGCGGCAGTAGTACTCGCGGTAGGTGGTGCCAGTAAGTGGAGGAGTATCTCCAGCGTGTGCAACTGGATGCATCTGGCTCCTAACCGGGCTGCCTGGAGAGGCTTGTTGGTTGAAGCCTAGGTTGACCCCGAACTGTAGCGCTACCTAAGTAAGTAAGAAAGTAAGTTTATTCAATTTTAACTTTGCAATTCATTCAAAATGGTTATACTCACTCAGTAATTATTATTCTTAAATCATTAGGAAGTAATTGGGACAAGTACTTGCTTTCAAATGCTCTTCCATGTGCATAATTCCAATGTAACGAGAACATAGAAATCATATACCAATAATTAGACACTCAGATAACCATGACCAACACCACAGATAGAAAGGGCGTGGCAGTGGTAACGTCATCAATTGCCACGCTAATGGTTCATGGTTCACATCCATTTATTTATTTATTTCTAATGAAATAAAGAGTCAGTTCGATCAATTGCGAAAGCTAGCGTGAACACTTTTGCAAAGGTATAACACTGGCAGTAGGTTGGTCATGATCATGAGTACTATTGGAGTGTAAAAAGTATTTCATATTCTAATCCGACAACATCAATTTTGACAGCTATTTACGAAAGTGCAATCTACTGCGAACAATTTCTGAATTATGAAAATTGATCCTGATCAGAAACAATAACTCGTGTTGTTGTTGTAATGAATATAAACCAGTGATCTATATATTTCAGTGGTGATAATACAATGCGGTTTGTAATATAATATTATTAATACAGTGGTCGCCTAGTATTTTTTTTTTGTCTAGGGTGTAGTGGAAAAACGCAAATGCGCACGGAAAACAGTCCCGCTCTGTTTCTAGTAGTGTGAGACTCACTAAAAAAAGCCACCTCTAAACCCTTCTTTCTGCTTGACACCATCCACTCCGGGACCGCGTATCGAATTACTTCAGAGCGTCTAGTATAGCTAATACCGAATTGAAAGAATTAGAATTGTCAAATTCATGTCTTCCAAGTAACAAAAAAAAAATACAATTTAGTGTCATTAAAGTACATACATGGACCAATAGTCCCCATGGAATTTTAACTACCTGCTAATAATAGAAATAATAACTATTTAACACCTTACCATATCTTTTGTATTAAACAATTTTCCTTAAAATGAAATTTATGTTTTGCCTATTGTGAACAGATATATCGAAGAAAAACACCGGAAGTAAATGCGTCTGTTGGCTAACCTGAATAGGCTGAAACGTCAAAACAAAACTTCAACCGGAGCCAACTTCAAATTTCTTTCTTTTTGACGTGCACTTTGTAAAAAGCGGTGTGTATATTTCTGTAGAAAATCGCAAAATTTCTTAAACATCGATTTATTAAATTGAAATCTATGCCAGTCATCCATTCCAATATATTCCTAGCAATGTGATGCGTTAAAAATAATTTGCCCATTTGTTTGAGAAATTTGCGAAATTTCATTTACGAATTGTGTTGACATTTATTCAATTGGATTATTTCCACTTGCAGCTTCAAGATGACTATCCGACCAGCATACAGGCCTAAAATTATTAAGAAGCGTACAAAGCACTTCATCCGTCATCAGTCGGACCGATATGCCAAGCTTTCTGTGAGTTACCAGTCATCTTGCACCGGCATCCCTTGCTAATTGTGTTTCCTTTCATTCCCTCCTTTTACAGGCAAAATGGCGTAAACCAAAAGGTATCGACAACAGAGTACGTCGCCGCTTCAAGGGACAATACTTGATGCCAAACATTGGTTATGGCTCCAACAAACGTACCCGCCACATGCTGCCCACTGGTTTCAAGAAGTTCCTCGTCCACAACGTCAAGGAACTGGAAGTGCTCATGATGCAGAACCGTGTCTACTGCGGCGAGATCGCCCATGGTGTATCATCGAAAAAGCGCAAGGAAATCGTCGAGCGCGCCAAGCAACTGGCGATCCGCCTGACGAATCCCAACGGACGTCTGCGCTCGCAAGAGAATGAATAAGCTAATAAGTAGATTCCTGTTGTTTTTATATTTAAAAAGAGTACATGTACACAATTGCTGCTACCATCGTACCCCAATACAAGATGAAGAAACAAATTTTTAAACTAGTCTCGTGTGCTTTGTTTTATTTCAGAAAGTGTTGCGGTCAGCGAGGGTTGCGAGTGGTTTTCATAATAGGAAAGGAAACTACTGATTTACGAGTGTTTTCCATACATGCGATAGACGTATAAAGGAGCTTACATCTTTCGGGATTGATACCAGTTCGTGTTCTCTTAATTTAGTGGAATAACTGGTGCTTTTGAATTGCTCCCAAAGTTTTGGACAAAATTCTGAAACATAAATTACTCAGCGAAACGTACTTTTTTGAACGAAAGTTATTCCATAGGGTTGTGTGTTCCAAACAGTAACATATGTATCTTCTGTCTCCTGGTGTCTTTAATGGAAAGTATGGTTCAGCTCTAGGGGCCTTATTTTGTATTGCGTTTCTATAGCAAATGTATACAAACTCAATTTCCAAGTAACTTAAGTGACGGTTGATACATGTTTGGACAATCTAGCTTTCGGAAATATTTGATTTTGAGTTGGAAGTACCTACGTACACCCAATCCGAGAACCATACAAAATACCAATTCATTTTAGAATCGGATTACATTTCCGAATGGCAATCCGAATCCGAAAGCAGTACAAAATAAGGCCCCAGGTTTTAATGATACTTTTCAGTTCTCCACCATTTGTCGTTACTCTTCTAATGTTCTATGCAATCTACTTAGGCGTGTATTTTGAAACACTACTGGGCTTCAGCACACTCATAGTGCTGAAATCTAGGGGCCTTTCAGCTAAAGAGTAACAGAAGAAGTCCTCGATGACAACACGTACAATTTTGTTAGGTTTATTTCGAGGAACGAATTTATATAAACGGAATAATGGAAAAAAGAACTTGTAGTTACAATTTAGAAACCTATTTGTGTCGAAAGCGAGTAAACTTTCAAGAGCACTAACTTGCTGTGCTAGATGTCATCGAATGTTCTTTATTATCGCACCATAAGTTGGTATTTGTGCTGTAAACATCAGTCAACTAAAACATTCATTTCATTTATTTAAACATCAACAAAAAATGCTTGTGCTTAAGTGAAGGTCTTAATATTTATTGAATCCGTCCTCGATCACAATACAGGGTGATAGTTTTAGGCAAAATACTTCTGAAACACTTATGCTGATGTGAAAGAGGTTTATATAATTTTAAATCCATTCGTGGTCTCAACGCAATGAGTGTCGACTCGCTATTCTGCTATCTTAAGTTAACGGATTCCAATGCGAAATGGTATTTTGCTATGATCGATCCACTGCTACTTTCATCATCGAATGGTGATGTTTATAGGTTACTTACTTAGTTAGGTGGCGCTACAGTTCGGGGTGATTCTGGGCCTCAACCAACAAGCCTCTCCATTTAGCTAATTGCCTCCAGTTGCGCACTCCAAGTTGGTCGAGGTCCCCTTGAACTTGTGCGCGGCACCTACGGCGATGATTCCCTCTACTGCGTGGTCCCTCGGGGTTAGATTCGAAGACTGTGGGCCGGAGCGTTGGTGTCCATTCGCTCTGCATTTCCTAGCCATCTCAGACATCCAATACGCTGTTTTTTGATTAGGTAGATGTCGCTGTACAGCTCGTATAGTTCGTGATTGAATCTTCTCCTCCAAAACCCGTCAACGCAAATGGGACTGAAAATCTTACGAAGAATTTTTCTCGAAGCGGCCAAGGATATCTTCATCCTCTTTTAATAAAGTCCATGTTTCAGCGCTTATATAGAGTCTCCTTAGTTGTTCGAGATAAGGCTTTACTGTTGAATTGCCTTATAAGCCCAAAAAAACAGCGATTGGCAGCGACGGCACAACCCCCAACCTGGAGGATGTCTATAGGTTCACAGCTAGTTTTCTGGTAAAGATGTTCAAGGATGTTTCGTAGACACGATTAACAAACGCTTGTAGCTTTTTCGTAATATCTAGTGGCAATTGATAATTTCTCTTTTTTGAATTTTTGCCTAAAATTCTTTTTCGATAAGCTCATGCTATTTCACAATACGATGCCAATGTTTTCAAGTTGGAATCGCTTAAAATTGCCTGCACTTCTTGGATTGACAAGAGGTCCGTTCATTCATCAATTTAAACGAATAAGGTAACCATAGACCGAGCAATACGGTTGTTTGTTTACAATCAGAATCCAATTTTGAAATCAAACTCTTCATGTGTTTTCCACTTGTTTAAGAAAACATTTTAATTTCTCTTATCCAACTGTATCTTTAAACATTCAATCACTTTTTCATTCATAATAATTTACCTTGCGCTTGTTTCACTCGTTTCTTACTAATATTCACATGAATTTGATCGCTACCAAATCCTTATGGATTTCAGTGAGGAACAGTGAAAATAAGTGCAAGGTAATTTAAGTATTAAAATTAAATTAATGTGTTTCCTTTAGTAAGAACATGTGTTACTTGTAAGATTCGAAGTGGAAAACACATGAAGATTGTGATTTGAAAATTGTATTGGATTCTTCTTTGTAATTCTATTTCCCCTGTAGTAGTCACATTAAGGAACGCCACAATGCGAGCTTTTATTTACATATTCCTTGTTTGCTTTGCATAATCTGAAATCAAAACTACTCACAAGAAGCCAAATCACTTTTACTTTAACCACTCACGTTGTTTAAAAGAGTTCCGAATATGTTCACTATAGATAGTCGCCACCAGAGATTTGTCTCCAATCGTCAATTAGGCAATTTTTTGCACGAATTTGCAAGTAAAGAAATGGAGGAAATCACTCCGAATACCATTGGCGTTTTTCGTCTTTCGACAATTGTCGTTTTATTCACAGCTACAACCTGGTGACGTTTCTAAGTAATTTTTTTTTTGTCGTGTTAAATACTATTACAACTCTTTCGTGGTATATCTTAGAAATAAAACGATAATCGAAAAGCAAAAAACGTCAACGGTATTGCTTAGTATCGTTTAACGGACAGCAGGCCGTAGCTATGAATAAAACGACATTCGTCAAAAAGCGAAAAATGCCAACGATAATCGAGGTCAATAAAACTAATTGAATTGAAAATGTCACCACAAATGAACAGTTTCTCACTGGAACAGATTGCGGATCGCTCACGAAATTAACTGAAAGACATTTAGATGACATTTTTGTTGTTTCCTCCTTCCTCTGTTGTCACCAATACAAGACCATATTTTGGATCAATTGGTAACTGGTGATGATAGACAAGTTTTCCATATCCTAACATCGGCAAAACCTCAGTACATAAAATGCTGCGCATCTAGTGCGATAATTGCGACCCCATCTACTGTTAGTTATTGAAAATGGTCAAAGGGTTACATAAGACTTCTTGTGTGAAGAGCGTACCTTCTTGGTTGAACAGTTTCATCATCTGAAAGTACACAAGTTCCTGCAGGAAAGATAATTCAAGAATTCCGGTCGGTTGTATCTTCCAAACGCGGACCGCTGTTTGATCCAAAAGGAATCGTGTTGTATACCGATGGATCAAAAATGGATTCAGGAGTTGGCGCCGGTGTGTATGGAGCGAATTATAAAATTTCGAAATCACTTGGAAAGAGTCCTTGTGTTTTCCAGGCCGAGCTTTACGCTATCGCTTGCGCTAGTACAAACTTGCATTCACGCATCAATGGTGCCGCTATCCACATACTCACCGACAGCCAAGCGGCGCTTAAAGCACTGATCTCCCACGTGATCATTTCAAAATCTGTTCTGAGATCCTTCAACAACTTACAAAACTTGGCCCGATGCAATAAAATAAGATTGTGTCGAGTACCGGGTCATGTAGGCGTTGACGGCGACGAAACTGCAGATCTGCTTTCCAGAAGAGGCTCCTCTCAGTTGTTCAATGGACCCGAACGCTTTTGCGGAATATCTGATTCTGTCTTTAAATTTACCCTAAACAGTTGGAAACGCAACATGTGAATTTCTCTGAAGAATAACTCCCAAGGTCTCAGACAAGCTAAGAGCTGTCCAACTCTTCAAAAAAAAAGAAAAAAAAGGCAGCTGATATCCTTAAATGCAGCAGAACGCTTCTGGGCTTTCTTACCGGTCACTGCTTAGTACTCTACCACCTCTCAAATGAGAATCTCGGAGGACATTATCTGCCCCCTCTGTCTAGAAGAGGACGAAACCTCAGAGCACATACTATGTGAGTGTGCAGCTCTGTGTAGTATCAGGAATGCTTTTCTTTTAGGGAGATCATAAGTGTTATCGTGAATAAATTTTCGCTCGGAATAATTCCGCGGAAAATAAATAGGTATCATGAATGTGAATTCAGGAGAATTTTCAACGCAACCGCGATATTTAATTTTTCCCCGATGATTTTTTCTCTATTTTTGAAGATATGTACCTAATTTTAGTTCGGGGGAAAAATTCCGAGGGAAACTTTATTCGCGATAACCCTGCATATCTCCAACTGACTCCTTTTATTAAGAGAGTAGAAGTATTGCAGTCATAATAGGTGGCACAATAGATCTCTGTAGTCGCAGTGCTTACACGCGATATGGTCGTGTTCACCAATTTGTTAAGCTACTGAGTCGGCTGAGGAAGATTATTAAAAGTAGTAGACAATTACAGCTCTTAGTAGATTTTCTTACCATCCTAACATTGAATCAGATTATTCTGTCTTATTAATGATGAATGATTCTTCCAAAAAGGAAGATAATGATGAACTCACCAAGTAGGATACAATTGAAAACAAACTTAAAATGAAAGAAAAACAACTTTTCTTCGAGGAATTTATTAAAAAAAAAAAAAATTTTTTTCCGCATGGATGGTGGAATTAAATACATCTTAGTTCTATTCCGTATCATCATAGGAATGATTAATCTTAATTTACTCAATGTAAACGTGTATGAACAAACAAAAATAAACATAACGAATAAGCCTTCAAATAAAAACCTTAATTGGACCAATGACATCGTGTTCTTCTGCCATGTGTGTATCCAAAATATCCTTCGCACCCAACACTCTGTTGCATATGATGCATGGGAACTCCTTTTGGATAGGTTTCTTCTTTACTGCAACATCGGACTTTACTTCAAGGTCCTCTTCACTGCGGTTTTGGTGTGTTTTTAAGTGTATCTTAAGAGTGTACTTCTCGGTGAATTTTTTTCCGCATATTTCACACGCATACATAGGCCTATCCTCCTGATGAGTGACCATGTGGTGGTTAAATGTTTTCCTAGACTTAAACGTTTGGTCGCACTGGCTACACACCAATGGACTTTCTTCCGCTTCGTGATGCATCTTATGGTTGTATAACAGATTGCCTTGCGAGAACCTCAGGCCACATTTCTCACATTGAAATTTCTTCTTGTCCCAGTGCAGGTGCATGTGTCGGATCACATTCGAGCGGCGAGAATATTTTTTAGGGCAGTATCGACACTCATTTTCGGACTTTCCCTCGTGAGTATTCATATGCAATTCGAGGTATTCCTCATCTCTTCGTAGGATTCCACACACTGGACATCTCTTAGCCCTGGCATGGGATTCTAAGTGTGCGTTTAGCGAGAATTTAGAACTCAATTTTTTGTCACATATTGAGCATTGGTATGATCTGATTGGGGGAATATCAAAGAATTCTTGTGTATTATCTTCATTCCCATCATTATCCACGTCAGATTGGTCGCCCATTGAATAGTCGCTGCCCATCTCCTCCTTAATTCCCTTTTGATCGTCTTCGTCTTCGAAATCAAGCGTATTCATGGAAGTCTCCAGCATACGCGAAAGTTCTCTTTGGTGCGTGAGCAGCTGGATCATTATTTGATCGTACACAACTAGCTTTTGGTAGCAAGAAGCGCAGATATAAGAGTCCTCTTGAATAATCGCTCCGCCTTTGATGCACTTGGAGAGGTGGATGAGAACATCTTTTACGGATTTGGTTGACGTATGGACAGTTGTTTCTTTGATATGCCTGAAGTCAGCGTTCTCTTCATATTTTTGACGGCACAGTATACACCTGGATATCACTATATACTCCTCTTTAATTTCCATTTCAAATAATCTTGGGATTTTATGGAGAAATTGTCTTTTTCAACGAACTGGTATTTCGCAAGCCAACTTGGAGATATTTTTTTCGACTCAAATAAATGACATTTGACTGGGCCTACACAGCGTAGGTAAATTTGTAAGATGTACATTAGCGTTGCCAGGCGGTTAATGGAAATGCGGCAAAAAAAAGGCAATCAGTTTCTTAAAACTAGAAATATGAATAGAAAAATTAGAACTAAACAAAAGTGGTACAAATTATAAAAATGTATTTCGTTCATGTAAACTAAATTTAAATCTAAAACACATTTGTCCAAAAATTATCCGTTTTATTGGCATTTTTATAATGAAGCAGCTCTGCGAGTTTAGCAATTATGCCCGCCTGATCATCTGTTAAGATGAACATAAATGTGTCCCTAAACCAACACGAATATTCGCTGTCACCGCGACGGCGATTATTTCGTGGCGACAACCACAAAGAAATTCGCGAGCATACCTACACCAAGGCGATAGTTTTGTCGCGGTGCTTGCGGTAATGTACTTCTCATCAGACGAAGAAGAAGCGCTTTTATTTCTTGCTTCCATACTTTATCCTTCTTCCTCACGTTTTTATAATCTTCGTGTAATAGATCCTATAAAATTGGGTGGTTTTCCACAAATTCAATTAACCTCTAAGTATACGCCACATTCATTTCAACTGCGACAAACCCAGGAGAGTGACAAAAACACTGCAGAACGTCATCGCGGCAACAAATTCTCGTTGGTGTGGGTATCGCCTTGTGGGTCCATTTGCCTTTTGTAGAGCTATCCGACCTGGTTTGCCACAGAGTTGCTGATGTTGCCCTTTCCTCTTCCTTAATCCTTTTTGCCTCTTGCCGGTACACCCTCTGCTTCTCATCCACGAGGATGTCGATTCGGACCATCCCAGCTAAAACGCAGGCTGCATCGTCGGAGATAGTTCTGAAGCCGCTGATCACTGATTGCGCAGGAGTCTGTGAGCTGATGATAGCTTCTTTCTATACTCATTTGTCGTCAGTGCAATCATCTGTATCTTCCTATAAGTAAGCGCCAAAACGCTAATTGTAAAATGAAAATTTCCCCCACATGCGGAACTAATTCTAATATTTACTCACTTTACACCTTAATGCATACAAACGCCACGAACAACAGTGACAAATACTCGTGGTACATATGTACGTACATACATGGTCACTATTGAGTACTTGAATAGACTCAGTAAATATTACCTGCATTCCTTGTGTTAATATTATAAGCTTAACAGTTTATCCAGAAAAATTTTACTGTGAATATTAGACCAATCTTCAAATTGACTAAAGATGCAAACTGAAATTGAGTTCAGAACAAAAAAAAATTCACATTTACAAAATGTCCGCATGACAGTTCTAATGCGATTTTTGATGAATGGGAAACCCAGGTTATTTTGACACATCCGAGAGTTGGCAAAAAACACGTGTCGACATTGGGGCGAATCCAAAAGTAAAAATAAAAAATAGATCTAAAGTTAGAAAGCGATACCAATTATTACGCGTATATGAAGTGTTGAAATAGGTTTGAACTCCATGTATACACTAGCCAGATCGAAACGGGTTCGACACGATTCGACTTCGCTTTATTTAAAGATAAATTAAGAAATAGAATGAGTATCGAAACGGCCGATAGAATTTTGCACACAGGACACTCTGCCGCGGTCGGTCGGATTGGAATGTAAAAACTTTAATCTATCAGAACAAATGGTCAAAATATTTGCAACCGAGCAGATGTATAAAAACAACAATTAAGATGAGAATTATATTTTAGGTCTATTTTTTGAAACTTAATTCTTTTCCATTCATTGGTTTTTGTTATTAACTGATTTTGAACTTGAATTTTTTCTTTAATTTAGTTATATTTTAGCCGCGTTTTGTTTTCCCCGTGAACTGGTTCAGTTCATATTTTTACACAGGATGCAAAAACAACAATTGAACCAGCACTTGAGCTGGTTCAATCTTCGTGAACCACAATGTCTATCCCATACCTCACCACTAGATGGCTTTTCGCAAAAAAAAATTTGATATATGTAATTATACGCTTGGCAGCTCTGCTGAATGCCAGAAGTAAATCACAGTTATTTGTTGTATCCTCACTTTCTGACATAAGTATCTAAAAACACTTAATTATTAAGCAAATATAAAAATATAAAGCACTTTTCTCAATTCGACTGCTATTTTTCCGCCATTTTTAATTCATATTAAACGTCAGTGTGTAGCTGCTGCTACCAACTTGTGAAAATGAAATTTCTAGGTGAACCAGGAGCGTTTTTATATTTTGAGATGAATCAGTTCAGTTAACGGGGAAAACAAAACGAGGCTTTTATGTATACAACAAATAAAAAATTCAACAACTCTGGCAATGCTGGTATCTAAGGATGAGCGATGTAGGCATCGATGTCAATATCGTTGACTGAACACCTATGTCCGATAATAATCGAACTCAAAACATCGATGTTCTTTAAACATCGATGTTATAAAATGAATTTATAGAATACGGACTAACAGGGGCGTTCACATTCTCAAATATGTTTGACAAGCACGGCTGATAATGTTAACGCTCCATCCAGCGGCATGTCAAACATGCTGAATGGATTTCAAAATGTTTTGATATTTTCCTGGCATGACAAGCAAATTTGAGAATGCGAACGCATGCTTGTCCACATTATTGGCATAAGTTACAAGAAATAAATTCAATGGGTGGGGTGACACTTTAAAGTTAAGTTTATATATATTTATATTTCAATACAAAAATTCATTTAAGCTAAGAAAAATATAACACATTAAGTATTTGGAAAAACGGAAACAATAAAAAATTTCAAATTTATGAAATACGTTTTATGAAAGAACAAAATACCAAAATATCAGGAGCTATGTACAAGAACTAACAATAGATTCTATACTTTTAATATCCTGGTCCAAGAGCCAATGACTTACGAGATTCATAAATCTATTAATGCGACTAAGAGTCCTAAGCAAAAAAAAATATATATATATATATATATAAACATATTCTGGAGTATAACAAGCCCCAGGTATTTAAACTCGTTGACGCTTTCAATTTGAAAACACTTTTCGCTGCAGTTAGGATGTTTTTGAGGAAGAGCTGCAACTGCAGAAGCAGCTCAATAGCTTCAACCTTTGGCACTCGGGGGCATGAAAAAAAACTTCAGCGTCAAAGAAGTTTTGCGCCGACAGTCTGAAAAATATTATTTTCATTTTGGAACTGATAATCAGTTTGTGCACAGCGAACCATGCCCTTAGCAGTTCCAAATCTAAATTAATATCAGCAATCAAATTGAGAGGACTTACCGAACCATAGGTTAAACCTGCCATCCGCAAAAGCAGTTAGACGCCTCTAACTCAAATAATGAATTAACGTAGATCAGGAAGAGAATTGGTCCCAATACTGAGCCTTCAGACACACCTAAATTCATAAGTTTAAAGTGCAAAAATAATTGATTTATTGCTTGAAGGCAAAAGATTACAAAGATTTTTTTTCTTGGCTGAAGGCCTCTCTACTTTTCGGCTGATTTTGTTCAAGTGAACAGAGTTGGATCGATCCGAAGTTGGGTGCTAAACAATACAATGACACCTAGATGGCGCTCACACGAATGAACGCGTTCAACTAGAACAGATAAAAATGAATAATAAAAATGCTTACATAAGTTTATTTTTACTTCTTATTGTATCTATTTTTGCTCTTTGTGATCTATTTTTAAGATATGATTTAAACCAATTGAGCATAAAACATCGAAAGATAGCATTTTGTATCTTCTGGCTTTGGTAATATCGACGAATAGACCTGCTGTGAACATTTTGCTATCTATCTATTCAACAGTGCATCTTCTGTACTTTTACATTTTTGAAATCCGAATTGGAATGAACTCCAAAAGCATGTTTTATTCAGAAAACCAGCAACCCTATTTTTTTACTGCTTTATCAAAAACTTTGCTTATTTAAGAAAGAAGCGAAATAGGCCTGTAGTTGGTCACATCATTAGCAGCACTTTTTTTCTAAAGAGGCACTACACATTGCACATTCAAGAGATTCGGGAAATACAACAGATAGAACACTTTTATTTAAAATATGCGCCAGGACATCAACAACAAAGCATGCTATTTTTATATTAAACAGTCGAGTTAATGGGATTACTTTACTGCTCGTAGTGTACTCTTCTTCACAAATTTCACAAGTAGCAACTTCAATAGGTCGAAGAATTTCACAAACTTGACTCTTAGCATTTGTTCATCGTGTTCAAATAGGGTTGACTTTTTGATTATGTACTTATAAAGCGCCAACTAGACGATCAATATTATTGTGCAATATATTGTACAATATTATTTACTGGGTGCCCTAGAAGGTGCAATATTTTTCCCAATAATTTAGCTGGCGGATACAATACAAAAAAGTTGTCTACATCTGGTATATATGAATATCCCAAAGATATGGAGAGAAGTTAAAGTTGTCTTCATATCCAAAGAGAGTAAATGCTCCCACACAAATCCAAAAGATTTCAGATTTATTGGTCCATCATCATTCCTCTTAAAAACATTATAACGACTGGTTGATATCCACTTACGCAATAATATTAATAAGAAACTGCTGTCGGTGGCCCAACTTGCATATTGCAAAGGTAAATGAGTGGAGACGGCATTACACTCACTAGTGCTCAGTACCGAATATTCCCTGTTTCATAAGGAGTATACAATGGTTGCTTTTCTGGATTTAGAAGGCGCCTTCAACTATGTTAATACATCAGCGATAGCAGATGTACTATCAGACCTGAAAGAAGAACTTCCTCTTCAGCATCCCCTCCAGATAACTGTGGAATGATGATGTATTTTTAGAAGATGAGTCGATTCATTTCTCTACTGATGGCTCAAAAACCAAGGACGGAGTTGGTGGAGGTATTTTCTCTGACAGGCTTAATCTTAAGCTCTCTTCCCGTCTACCAAATCATTGTAGCGTGTTCCAGGCGGAAATAATGGCGATTAAAGAAGTCTTATCTTGGCTTAAGAAAAACGTGATATCCGCTAGAGATATCTGCATCTTTTCAGACAGCCAAGCTGCAATCAAATCGTTGGAATCGACATCTATAAATGTCCTAGTAGCTCTAGACTGCCAATCGATTCTCGTGGATATGTCTGAGTAGTTCAATATTCACATGTGTTATTATTATTCATACATTTATTAAATAATAAAAATAAATGAACAAATATTGTACAGCAATACCCAGAGACGACACAATTTTTCTATATTGCGCAATAAATATCAAACCCATTTTGATTTTGCACAATATATTGAACAACCTGCAATATTGTCTATAGAGGATCAATAATATTGTGCAATACCAATTATGGCAACGAATGCTAAGTCTTCAATGTAAAAAAAAATCAAAATTTTCAATTCAGAGTTGGTTCGCTTTTGCCAATATCAATAGCCGATGTTTTGTTCTTAACATCGATTATGCGATATTTTACATAACATCGATGTTAAAACCCCGATGTTTAGTCTCTCGACATCGATGTTCTGTGAACATCGATCATCGCTAGCTCGGAAGTACATATCTTCCTCCTCCTGCATATACAAATATCACTCTGGCTCACGAGGCATCTTCGGCTTAAGATTCTATCCTCAGCGTGAGGATACTGCGCCTGAGGTTCCAAGTTCGAATCTCAGAAAACACCAAAAAAGTTTTTCCATGGTCCCACCTCTCGCGAACGTCTGCCAAACGTCCGCGAGTATTGTTGTCCCGAAAAAGCTTCTGAAAACGTCCTACGGATAAGGCATTAAGCTGTAGGTCCATTCCATTCGTATGAAAAATAAAACGCACGCAACACGAATGCTTGCGAGAAGCTGGCACTTAAAGAACTGTTGCGCCAAATATATATAGTATGTATAAATAAGGCTTAATTAGTCTTTTGGATTGTCTAAATCCTGGAACAGTATCCAAATGGATTAGGGGAAGTATGTGTTCCCATTTATTTATGTTAGGGCGTCTGCCCAGTTGACACTGCAGAAGGGTTTTGGACTTATGAATTAGGTTGCGAGCATATCCTTGCTAATGGAAATTGCATTTCGTATTCCGACATTTTTTTTCACAGGCTCCGTCCTAATGAAAATTTTGTACAAATTTTAAAAATCGTACGGAAATGTCCTCTACGACAATACGTAAATCCAATTACGAAGTTCTGTTATAGATAGATACATATATGTCTTTATATAACCCCATGCGCTTTATATTACAATTGAATCAGGGAAGTTTCCATTACCTACCTTTGTCGGGAAATTTAAAATGCAAATTTCGTCCAACGTTGAGAAATTTATTAAATGCCAAGTGTCTTCCAAATCTTTTATTTCCCCTGCTGACCTGAAGCAGAGGAATGCTTTTCTTACATTGAGTAAATCTCTCGCTACTATTACATATTACAAAGCTTACATTAAATCCTTAATAACATCATGTTGCTGTGTCATATGCACCTCTAACGCATCCCTTGAAACCAATACTGTACTGCATATGATGCAAGGGAACTCTACTTTTCGCTTCTTCTTTCTTGGTGTGATGTCCTCTTCACTCGATTCTGTATGTGTCTTCAGATGGACCTTAAGCGTGTACTTTTCGGAGAACTGTTTTCCACACGTTTCACATGGATACATTGGCCGGTCCTCTTGATGAGTAATCAGGTGGTGTTTGAATGTTTTGCTCGATTTAAAACTCTGACCACATTCTAGGCAGACCAACGGATTTTCCTCGGCATCATGGTGCATTTTATGATTGTAGAATTGTTGGGTTTGTGAGAATCGCAGTCCGCATTTCTCGCACTGGAACTTTTTCTTGTCCCAGTGCAAGTGCATGTGTCGTATAACGTGTGAGCGGCGAGAATATTGTTTGGGGCAGAACCGACACTCATTCTCCGTCTTACCCTCATGAACGTTCATATGTAGTTCGAGGTACTCCTCATTTCTACGGAGTACACCACAAATGAGACATCTTTTAGCTGTGGCATGCGCTTCCAAATGTTTTTTTAATGAACTTTTAGACCTCAGCTTTTGATCGCATATCGAACACTTGTAATAAAATGCTGTAGAAATTTCAGAGTTATCTTCATGAGTGAACTCCTCAGAATCATCTGAATCAATCAGATCCATCGGTTTTCCGTGGTAGACCTTCTCTTCATCGTACATGTCGAGAGCGTTGTTGGAATTCTCCAGCAGGCGGGACAGTTCTTTCTGGTGCATGAGCAGTTGGAGCATTATTTGGTCATATTCAGCCAGTTTCTCGTAGCACGGACCGCAGACGTAGGCAAAGTTTTGAAAGATTACTTCTCCCTTGATGCATTTGGCTATGTGAGCTAGCACATCTTTGATGGTTTTTTTCGACGTGGGAAGATACGTGTTTTTAATGTTTTTGAAATCAGCTTCAGCATCATATTTTCGATGGCACAGCTTGCATCTGGAAACGGCAAGTTGCTCTTTTTCCGAAGCCATTTGGAATAATATAAAAAATTCCTAGGAAATGTATTGCTCCGCAAATTTGATTTTTGAAAGATGGTTTTCATCGTCTGTCAAAAAATATACCTCCTTCTTGTGCTTACACAGTGGAAAAGTCTAAGGAACTGACTACACTACATCATTTACTATTTAAGAAATACAGCGTATGTTCGAAATAAATGTGAAGGAATTAATAATTTTACAAAGAGAGCTGCTACTCTTTGCAGAAATTAAAGTGTTTGGCATAAGCCAACTTTATCAGCCACGCTTGAAGTTTCATATTCATGAAGAAAAGTCGATCTCGTGATTTAAATCAAAAATGGCATAAGAATGATAAAGAAATGTGAAATCTACATTCATCTCGCGATTCTGTGCGTCTGTCTTTCTGTACCTCTGTCTGCAGCCTAAATGGAAGGGTAGTTTTATGTTAAACTTCATATCCGAGGTATGTGGGCTTATACCCCGAGGAGAAACTGAAATTTTTATTCTAACCTCAAAATTAATAGTACTTTTAGATTTTTAGATTTTATTTCAGTTATTTTAATTTACAATTTTCAACTTTATAAGACCGCTACGCGTGAGGTCCAATGTTCGAATACCAGAAAATACCTAGCGAGAAGCTAGGCCTAGGTGTTTCATAGGCAATTGTTCCAAATATGTGTGCAGCTGACTTCGTTAAACTTAATAGCCTAGTCAATAACATAGATTTCAGCCTCTTTCTAAACGTCAACACCCCCATTGATATCGCTCTTGCATTCTTCTACACAGCAATCGTTGACTGTCTTCTCCAATCTGTCCCTTATGTGCCTCGAAAAAACTGCTCGTCATCCGCTCCTTGGTATAATAGTGAATTGCATTCTCTTCGAAATGTTAGAAACAAATTATGGAAAACTTTCTTGAAATCCAGATCTGCCTCAGATTTCTCATACTACCAACAAGTTTACTACCGTTTTTCCAACCTCTGGGAATCCCTTTATCGCGAATACCTTGATAGAATGCAATTAAGTCTAATCACAGATCCTAGGCGCTTTTACCAATTTATTAACGTCAAAAGGAAGTCCCATTTTTTCCCTTCCACTCTAAAGTTACTTAATACATCTTCTGCTGACCCTAAATAAATCGCCAACCTCTTTGCGACCTTTTTCACCCTTTCGTACAGTGACCATGTACACGATCCGGACCTTGACTATTTCTCCTGCCTGAGTAACTGCCCACAAACCTCCCTAGTCTCAATTGACATTAGGTCTAATATGGTGCGAGAAAATATTAATAGACTCAAGGATGACTTTTCCCCCGGTCCCGATGGTCTACCTGCCATTTTCATAAAAAAAATGTGTCAACGTCCTGTGCCAGCCCCTTACAACTCTATTTCGACTCTCACTCTCTCAAGCCGTTTTCCCTAAATTATGGAAGGACTCCTTCATTTTCCCCATCAATAAAAAAGGCTGTAATAGTGACATATCGAACTATCGACCCATAGCCAAACTCTCCTCTATCCCCAAGCTCTTCGAAAGCATTGTATACGACTCACTGTATTTACACTGCAAATGCATTTTTACCCCACAACAGCACGGTTTTTTAAAGGGTAGGTCCACTACGACTAACCTAACCGAATTTGTTTCCAAAACACTACAAGCATTAGAGGAAGGCAATGAAGTGGATGTTATTACCACCGACTTCAGCAAAGCGTTTGATAAAATCTGTCACCGAACTATTTACCTTAAACTAAATGCCCTCGGTTTCCCTCCCTCTTTCATTTCATGGCTGAGATCGTACCTCGAGAATCGCCAATACAGGGCTCTCTTCCGTTTTTCAATCTCCGATCCCATTGACGCCACTTCCGGGGTTCCTCAAGGCAGTCATCTTGGTCCGCTGATCTTTGTCTTAACTATAAACGATGTTGGTCCCATATTAAAGGACTCAGATCCGTCTATTTACGCGGATGACATGAAAATCATCAAGGTTATATCTACCCCTAACGACACACTGTTACTTCAAAACGATCTAAATTCATTCCACACATGGTGGGTAAAAAACTTCTTAGAACTTAATGTCGCCAAATGTCAATCCATAACATTCTCCCGTAAACGCCTCCCCCCTCCCCTTAGAAGCTATAACTTTAATAATAAGCCCGTTCCCTCAGTCTCCTGTATACGCGATTTGGGTATTATTTGTGATAAGGAACTAAACTTCCTAACTAACTAAAGTAAGTAAGTAAAAGTAAGTAACTAAACTTCCGTTCCCACTTTGATCAAATTATACACAAGGCCAATTCTTCTCTCGGTTTCATAAAGCGCTGGTCTAAAGAATTCTCGAGCCCTTACGTAACTAAATCCCTTTATATCACCTTTGTCAGACCCCACCTTGAATATGCCAGCCAAGTTTGGTCACCTTATCACGACACCCACTCCCTTAGAATCGAAGCTGTGCAGCGTAGGTTTATCCGCTTGCCTTACGCGGTCTCCCATGAGCCGAAAACTATATCTTACCCCCCTACGAAAATCGGCTAAAATTGATTAACCTGCAAACCCTTACAAAACGTCGTGAGGTTGCTGACATTCTCTTCGTGCACCAATTATTAACCGGATCGATCGATTCCCCCGCTCTACTAGAAATGATTTCCCTTCGCACAAACCCTCGTAACCTTAGGACTGTACCCCTCTTTCGTCTTCCTTACCACCGCACCAACTACGGCCACTTCGAACCAATCACCAGAATGTTACGTCTTGCCAACAACGCACAGAGCACCCTAGACTTTCATTGCAGTATATCCTCCCTTAGAAAATCCCTCCACACCTCATGACCTCATGACCTTCTTCCTCCCTAGCATTTAAGATAGTTTTTAAGAGATTAAATAAAAAAAAAAAAAATTGCGTTTTTTCCCTTCTTTGTTAGTTTTTAAGTCTAACTTAAGTTGCTTCGACTCCTCATAGCCATGTTTTGATTCTGCCTCCCCTCCACCAACGTTATCTACCCCTTTTCACGCCCTCTACCTCCTCCCTTCTCTCCAAAATGCTGTTAGTTTAAGTTTAAGTTTCTAAGTTTTTTTGTCGCTAGTTGTAAGTTTAGATTGTTTAAGTTTTTTTTTGAGCTTGTATTAAGCTAATAATAAATAAATATGTTATGTCTCATAAGGAAAAATAGAAATAATAATTTCTCGAAAACGACTCTAATGATTTTTTTTTTAAATTTCGTAATTGGGCTGGGAAATTAGTCGCTTCTTGGCTGCTTGTCAAAGCATAAGGCTGAAAATTAATAGTCAAGCAATATAAGAAATATACAAGGATATGTGATACCATGTTTTGAAAAATTGCAAAAAGTTAAACACGGCTTTTTAATTTTTAAATTTTGAATCTGCTTGCAAGAACCAACGTATACAGGTGTAAGTACGTGGGACCCAGTCGTATCATTTATTTGGTGAGAATTTATGGGATTATTGAATGAATGTAAAAGAATTCGTCAAATTCGTAAGAGAATTGCGTTTTAATAGACGTGCATTGAACCTTTGAACGAAATTTGCATATAGAGCGGGATTTGAATAATAAATAGTTGACTTACATTGGGAAAAATGTCTTCTAAATAAATTTACTACCTACTGAGACGCAAACAAATGGGGGGGACCACAAAATGCAAAAAAACAGCAGGAAAGCTTAGCTTTCATAACTAAATAGCTTTCATATGAATTTACTACGAAGAACTTAATAACATATAAAGAAGAAAAATGAGTAACGAGTAGAGCGTTCATCTTTTTGAGTATCCAAAATTCAACCCATTCATCTTTTGGAACACTGTAGTGGAGAAAATATTTCGTTCATCTCTCTGCGTAGTTCATCTTTTAGAACTGTTCATCTTTCCGAGATTCTGCTGTATCTGCTTTTCACAAAATGGGAAATTTTATGGTGTATTTAGCCGAATACCCAACCCGAATTTAAGACCAAACCATGAATTTATTAGAGATTATTACCTTTATTCAGCCCCATAGTCTACTCGTAGCAGCAGAGTTTCTCGGTGTTGTTTGGTGTCGCCTATTAGGCGAATTCGGCCGAAATCTAAAGTGCAACTATTCGTTTTATAGTTCAAAGTATCCTTTGAAAGCTTTGAGTATTTATTTAAAGTTAACTGTAATTGTTTTGAAGTGAATTCATTTTTATTATAGTGAATTTATTTAATCTTAGTGCAATACATTCTTTATAGTTAAGCATGCCCATTTTCATGGACATTTCATCTTTTAAAAGTGCTTTTTAACATAAGCCATTAATAGCTGCTACACGCATTTTTAGTTTTCTATTTTTATTTTGACAACAATGAAATGTGGGTTGTATTGGGCACATTCAAGTTTCCAGAAACTGATTAAAAAAAAATCCCGGTTGCTGAAATTCTTTTAAATTTCGATAAAATGTTGGTGAAATTATTTATTCCGAATTATTTTAACCATAGATAAACTTATCTCGCGGGTTAATTTAGCATTTAAAGTGCTGGAAACCTGAGTGTGCCCATTTGCATTTGTACTATGAATTTTGTTTGTCAAAAGAAATCAGTAATGTTACCCGCGCGCCACCTATTCTACCCACTTGTACTTTTTCAAAGGTTTCACTACTGATGCTTCACATTTAGTTGATAAGCTTTCGATTAGTGTTGAATCATTCAAATATGCATGAAACTTAACTCACAGGAGCTTTAACAAGCTAGCGTGTTAGTGTTTTAATTTTGTTTGATTTTTTGTGCCCTCTGAGGGGATTAAGTGTTTTTATATAGATAAAGTGTGGGCGTTGGAAAGAATAGATCGGTATAGTGGTTTGAAACTCAGATTGCTTGTCTCAGAAAAGTTCTTGGGATGGCGTCCAGACAACTGGGGAGATTTTTGTTATTTTTGTCTTCGCTTCTGATTCACATTATTTTTTTCCATCCCACCTGATGTAATAGGCATATTAATCATCCAATATCCAATACGATACGATGATTGGGACCCAACTGCACTGCGACCTATAAGATCAATTGTGCTAGCCCAATAATTAACCAGAATTAAAAACTTAGGCTCTTGTTAAGCCTCAATAATGTCTTGGGTTCCATGTTCCAAGTATACGCTGGGCGCATCGAGATCCACGTTAGGTGGAGTAATAGTATCTTTGCGACCCCTGGGCATTCACAAAGAATGTGTTCTGCTGCTTCTCTTTGTTCACCGTAGAGTTTGCACATACTTTACTTTATGTCCTGTATCCCCTTGTGGGTCCTAGGGCCTCCACTACGCCTACGCGCCATCGTGTACGGTTTCTGGCAATGTGTCTGAGTTCTCCCCAACTTTTCCCTAACTGCCGTGCCTCCTTCTCGACTGTTCTGCGCCATGTTCTCCTCGGACCGCCAGGTCTTCTGCCATACTGAGTTAGAGGGTTCCATTGCATAGCATGGTTCGCTATGGAGCTGTCACCCTTTCGGAACGTGTGACCAATCCACTGCCACTTCCGCCGTTGGATAGTTGTGCCTATTGGTTCCTGACCCGTTCTCTCGTAAAGGCGTTCGTTAGAGATACGATTGGGCCAGAAAATCCTTAAGATATTGCGCAGACACCTATTAACGAATGTTTGCAGCTTTCTGGTGATAGTAGTGGTCACTCTCCACGTGCTGCAACCATATAGCAGCACGGATTCAACGTTGGAGCGCAACAGTCTTATTTTGGTGCTCAAACTGATTGCATTGCTTCGCCATATTTTGGACAACATCCCGAACGCGGACTTTGCTTTGGCGATCCTGTTGGCTATATCCAGTTCGGTTCCACCATCGGTCGAGACAATACTCCCAAGATACTGGAAATCCTCTACTCTCTCTACCGGTTGTCTAGCAATGCATATTTGAGCCGATGAGTTTGTCCCAAGGCTGATAATTTTAGTTTTTGCCGTATTAATTTTCAGCCCGACGACACCTGCCTCCCTCTCCACATCTGCTGTCATTTGGTGGAGGTCCATAATTCTGTGGGAGAGTAAGCATACATCATCTGCGTAGTCAAGATGCTTCAGTTGAGATGTAAAAGTCCATCGAATTCCTCCGTTTCCCGTCGACAAAGCTGCATGAAGCACATCGCTAATCACCAATAGGAATAATATTGGTGAAAGGATACAGCCTTGTCTTACCCCACTTTGGATCTCAAATTCCTCAGACAACCTTCCCCTGTGCAGAACGTGACATTTGGAGCCTTCATATGTAGCTCTGATAATAGCAATTAGTTTATCGGGAATGCCTCTCCTGCGTAAGGCACGCCAAATAAACTCCCTGTTGACACTATCGAACGCCTTCTCAAAATCGATGAACAGCAGGTGCAGTGGCGATCGATATTCAACACACTGTTCGATGATAATCCGCAGGGTGTTGATGTGGTCGGCACAGGAGGATCCAGAGCGGAAACCTGCTTGTTCGGCATCGAGTGTGTCTTCGAAATGTTGTTTGATTGAAGGATGATTTTAGCTATTATCTTAGCTACAGCAGGCAGCACGCAGATACCCCTCCAGTTTCCGCACTCCATTAAATTTCCTGTCTTAGGAAGCTTGACGATCATTCCCTTTTTCCACTCACTAGGAAAGCTCTCAGCTTCCCAAGCTCTATCTATAAGTGGAAGCAGAAGCTCAGCCAATGTTGTTGGCGTTGCTCGTAAAAGCTCTGCTGGAATACCGTCAAGTCCTACCGCCTTGTTGGTTTTGAGTGCCTTGATCGCGGTAATGATCTCATCTTTACTGGGAGTCGTGGTGCGTATTCGGGTACTTCTCACCTCGGGCATCTCAGTCTGATTTGGGAGCATATCGCTAGCGAATACACGGTTCAAAACCGTAGCAAAATGCTCTTTCTATCTCTTGAGCTGGCCCTCATCCGAAATGAGCAAGGAGCCGTCTAGGCTTTTCACTGGGTGTTGGCTGGAGCTGCGACCACCTGTCAGCTCTTTCGTGATTCTGTAGACAGTCCTGCTGTCGCACCTCCGTGCAGCTTCTTCTGCTTCTGTAGCCAGCGCGTTGATGTAGTTGCGCTTGTCACGTCGTACGCTACGCTGAACTTCTCTCATCTTCATGCGATATAGGGACTCTAGCTCGCTTCTCCCTGCTGCTGGGGTAGCTGCAACGCGTTCTGCTGCTGTTTTCGTTCGTCAATATTTCTCCAGGTATCCTCGGAAAGCCACGCCCTATGTCTTCCCTGCGATCGACCGACAATTCCTTCAGCACCAGATGTAAAAACATTTTTCACAGCACGCCAATGGTCTTGGATGGTTGCGGGCATTGAGCTGCTGATTGCTTCCACACCTTGCGAAAAGTGCTCCCTTAATTGTTGGCGCACTGAGGGATCACTAAGTCTATCGATGTTGAACCTGGGCATTCTTGTGTTGTCGTGGGATCTTCGAACTGCAGCAGTGCGTAGTTGGAGAGTAGCTATCATAAGATGGTGATCACGTACTATCCCCACATCTGCCCCTCGCCTGTTTCGGACGTCCAGGAGACTACTTCTAGAGTTTGCACATGGTCGTATCTGAAAGTTTCATCTTATTTAGATGGTAGCTGAGTGGACAGTGTCCGGTTAGGTAGCCCGTTAAAGTTCGCTTATCGACTTTGCTTAGTTCAAGTAGCTTGCTGCCTCTAATTCTGTTGAGGTATGAATCTTCGATTGTCTTAGGCCCTTTTGATTGGCCCAGTGTTCGGCGAGTCCTTTAGTTTCCCATTTTGTTATTGTGGAGTGGATATCACTAACATATATCACTGGGTGGTACCCCGAAGTGGGGTTCAGGGCCGATGAGTGGGTGCCCAGTGCCTCTCCTCGCCAGACAGCCTGCGCGTTCGTTTCCCTCAAAATCTTCGTGTCCAGGAATCCATGCAATGGTAAACTGATTTGCCGATGCGAGGCTATCAAGGTGGTCGAGACAGTCTTACATGAGCTTTGACCCTACCGTATAGGAATTAAGGACCCTTAGCGCTGCTTGGCTGTCCCAATAGATAAAGATACAGGTTGCGGTAGTGTTTTTCCGCAGGCACTCCCGAAAACGCAGTTCTATTACATGCACTTCTTCTTAGAAGACGGTAGGTAATTTTCCAAGCGCTGCAGCACGCTGAATGTTGGGATCATAGACCCAAACTCCAGTACTGCCATTTTCCAATCTGGAGCCATCTGTGGACCAGATAAATGCGTTGGGTGGTGTCCTGAGACCTTTGTTTCTCCATTGTTGACGGTCACTAATGACCACTTCGAATTTCTTCGAGAACCGAACTCTTTTGAGCATCGTACCTGCAATCTTGCAGATTGTGTTCTTTTGAACGTTTTCAAGAATGCTCAGATGGCCTGTGGAATCATCGGGTTTCAGTTTTTGTATCTGCGGTAGCCTAAGAGCACTTAGGAAAGCTTCTTTGTGCACTGTGAGATCCAGCGGCGTGAGACTAAGTATTGTACCTAATGTTGCCGTCGGGCACGTTTTCATTGCTCCAATAATGCCGACAGAGGCTAATCGATGCAGTCGAATTAGCTGTTCCATAGCTGTGATCTGCTGTGTTTTAGGCCACCATACTAGAAAGGCGTAGGTGATCATTGGTCTGAGGATTGTGCTGTATGTCCAGTATATCATCTTGGGCTTTAAGCCCCATTTTTTTTTTACCATAGAGGCGTAGGCACATGAACATTGCCTTGGTCGCCTTGTTAATAACACTGTTTAGATGAAAGTTCCAGTTATGCTTATTGTCCATTATTATCCCAAGATATTTTGCTTCCCCTGTAGGGCTGATGGGGGTGTTTTCCAGTGAGATTTACTTCAGTTCGAGCTTTCTCTTCTTAGAAAAGGGTACAATGATAGTTTTTCTAGGGTTGATGGTTAGGCCCTTGGTTCTACACCCTTTTGAGATCAGGTTGAGGGCCTTGCATCATTTCCGACAAGATGTTTTCGAATTTGCCCACAACGCTGATGACACATCATCTGCGTATTCTTGTACTCTGTAACCAGATTTGGTTAGTAGCTCTAGGAGTTCGCCCATAACTAAGGTCCAGAGCAGAGGAGACAGTACTCCCACCTGCGGATAACCTCTTGCGGCTATAATAGTTTTCAGCAATCCTTCGCAATACAGCTTTATTTTTCTGCTTTGTAGCATGGATAGAATCCAGTTTATGATCAGGGGTGCGATACCTTTCCTAGTCATAGCCTTGTTTATTGCTTCATAAGAAGTGTTGTCAAAGGCTCCCTGTATGCCAATAAAGGCACAAGGGGCGGTTTCTTTTGCAGCCAGTGTTTTGTTAATTTGTGAAACCAGGCTGTGAATGGCGGTCTCTGCGGATTTGCCGGATTGGAATGCAAATTGGTGTGTAAGTAATGGATCAAGAATAAGGAACGTATCCCTATATAGTGATCAACGATTTTCTCCATAGTTATTAGGAGAAAGGAGCTGGGGCTGATGGAACGGTACGATTTGGGCGATTGTTATGCCTGTTTCACCGGCTTTGGTATAAAGACTGCTCTGACCTCTCTCCAGCTGTTTGGTAATCATACAATAGAGCGCACAATTTTCCAGCCATATGAGCAACCTACTGCCAGTGTTATGCCTTCGCAATAGTGTTAATAAAAGCTTTCGTAATTGATCGGAATGACTTAATATAATTTCATGGGAAATAAATAAATGCTTGCTGACATCAGGATTTGAAACATGGACCATTAGCGTGGCAATCGATGACGTTACCACTAAACCATCGCCATCCCAATTAATAAATAATAATTACTAGTATCACATGTGGTCGAAATTCGACCATGAACGTGATCAAAATGCCTTCATTTAATTGGTTAAGGCGCTTTGTATGCGGAAATTATGTGTGGATGTTCACTTTATTTTACCTGACCACAAACCCGGTTGTCAACTACCCAGGGTTCCTGGGTCAAGACTATGTCTTTTTCGTTTTTAATGAGTTGGAGAATAAGGGCGGCGGAAACCGATTTGAAATGATACAGCTTAATCTATAATCTATGAGAAGGCCAAGGGTATGGCGAAAATCAAACGAGGCGCTTAAGAAAAAATGTATTTTCCCAATGGTGAAACACGAAGGTGGTTCCATTATGGTTTGGGGCTGTTTCTCATGGAATGGACTTGGGAATCTTATTCAAATAGAATCAATAATGATTGAAGATGTGTACATCGACATATTGAACACAGACTTGAAGGAGTCGTATGAAAAAGTGGCCTTAGCCGAGGACTATATTTTTCAACAGGACAACGATCCTAAACATAAGGCGAAAAAAACAATGGCGTTCTTTCAAGATAACGGCGTTAAACTATTGGAGTGGCCACCCTAGAGTCCTGATATCAATCCAATTGAAGTCGATGGAGTATGTTGGACAAGGGTGTTCCTAAGGACAAAAGGAGCAACACAACACAGTTTTTTGCGGCACTACAAGAATCCTGGGAATCCATTTCCCCGGAAACGCTCCGAAAGCTGGTAGAAAGTATCCCTAGATGACTGACTGCTATCATCAAGGCAAAGGGTGGACAAACTAAATACTAAAATTAGAAGACAGTAAAATAATACATCGTCCACTTAATTTTGTCCAGTCTTTAATACAAATTTTGCCCATTAACTCTTATGTTTCACTCCTATCATTTTTTGCTTTCACCATTATATTAAATTTTAAGTATTTCATCTAATAACAGCCAATTTTTTGAATAAAATATTTTATAATCGAAACTGTGTTTATTTTTGTTGTGTTTTTCAACCGTCCACTCAATTTTGTCGCCGATTGTAACTAGCTCTCTTGGTTCAGAGTGGAAAAATGTGGAAACAAAATACCAACAATCTTAAATTTCTCCATGGAATGGCAGATACACCTCTTGGGTTTGTGTAGATTTACGAAGTAAAACGGTTGAAATTCAAATTGTTGAGGCATTGTTTGCAACAGATGCTACCTCGAAAAGGTACTAGTTTAAAGAATTACCCATAGATGGAACCAAACAGACATACCTTGGATGTAGGTTGAGCGTACAAAAATGTCCATCTTCAGCTTCGGTTTTTATTGTTTGGCGCATAGTTCGGTGTGTTGCTGGTAATTTTAAAATTCGTTTTAGGAAATATATATATGTAGTTTATCAACTTCTTCGAAGTTGATCAAAACCTATACTTGCGCGCTTTAGGTTTGTGTAGCTCCGCAGACTGCTAGAAATAGTTTCCACTTCGTGCTAAGCCTTATATTTCCCTTGGTCTGGAAGCATTACCAAGTAGCATACATGCTGCTCTTCGCTGCCGTGTTTCCTTTTTCAACCTGCTTTCTAAAGCGCATATACGTGTAATTCGATGTGATTTTTTTTTTCTTCTCATTCGAAAGACCACTTTTCTTGACTAGATAAAATGCCACCATTCCGGAAATTAATTTTTTTTCATTTGCTAAGTTCACTTCCAAACTCCAAACCCCACAGTACTCTTCAAGCCTTGTTATTATTGGTTACTTAACCTGAAACTTCTCCGCTAAAATCACCATATCGTCAGCATACAGCAGTAATCTAATATTTAAGGAATCTACGCTTAGACCTTCTCCTAGAAATTCGTGCATATCGTTTGTGTAGAGTGCGAAAAGAAGCGGTGACAATAAGCATCATTGTTTTACTCCATGAAATGTCTTAAAATATTTTGACAGTTCCCTTCGTGTCCACACCGCCGACCGAGTATCCAAATATATGCATTCAAGTAGGTTAACGAATTTAGTCGACACTTCCATTGTTTGTAGCTTACACATGAGCAGTTTGCGCAAAATTTTTCGAAAAGCGGCCTTTAAATCCACGAAGAAGGCATACACTTCCTTTTTGCTGTTAGTTTAATATGTACGATTGATACCAAGCAATAGATATTATCAACTGTAGAATAGCTTTTCTGAAGGCAGCCTGTTACTCTGTCAAGATATTATTTCTTTCCACCCACGCGTATAGCCTCTCATTGAGTATTCCCATCATTATCTTCACTATGCAATTCATAAGAGTGATGACTCTTTAGTTGCTTGGCTCGTTGATATCCCCTTTCTTGAATATTGGAAATATTATAGTTTTAGTGAAAGCAAAGGTTCGATTGAATCAGTCACCTTATTTGCTCTTATGCGCCCCACTACCTCCATGGTCCACCTAGGTATGAAGGGTTCGATTGAATCAGTCACTCTAAAACTCTCTGCATCCCTACACCTTTACGGTCACCCATGCCCTACTACTACCCAATACAAATCGCACAATAGTACAAAGGGTTCGATTGAATCAATCACCCTAAACTCGTATGCACACTCTACCTTCCCAGTCCACCTTGAGTCAGCCACCCTACTTAGCCAATACAGGCACAATAATTCTTAGCCAAACCCTCCTGAGAAAGGTAAAGGTTCCCGAGTATCCGGTGATTCCTCCGGTACAATCAATATGTGGTATCACATTGGACCTAAGTGGTCTAAGTGTGTGTCAGGTCAGCCACCTTACCTAACCTAACCTAGTGAAAGCTTCTTAAATTCTGCATTCATTTAGCATTCTGCTATAGGCTGTTGCAAGTTCTTCTAGAAATTCATTTGTCACATTTATTGGAAACTCGTAGGTTATCCTATCCTTTCCTGGTGCTTTGTTCAATTTTACCTTTCTGAGCATATATTTAACTTCATCAATAGAGAACGACTAATCCAAACTCCGTTCTTCGACTAGGTTGAGTGCGTGTAGTATGTGTTTTACTGCCTGATCTGAATTGAGAAGTGCGCTATAAAATTCTCTAAATTCAGAAGTACTTATCTGGGGACATGTTTGTTGATTCTGATTTCGTATTCCTTTTGCTAAACGCCACCAGTCCTTGCTGTCTTTAACCGTGTTAATATTGAGGTCTAGTTCTTCTACAGACTGCTTTATATTTATGTTGCGCTCCCAAATAGTTAAGATCAGCCTCTTCATTTTTCGTTTTTCCAAATTAATTTGATAAGTTGATGAATTCTTTTCTTGCGGCTTCATTCATGGAATCGTACCATTTTTGTTTGGAGCTGACGGATTTTGTTCTATTACTTAGATGAACTCTTAACAATATCTGTAAGATCACTTTTCCCAATCCCTTCTTTTTGCGGTTTAACATTTTGTAGATTATAGCTTATTTTGCTCGGATAATCTGCGTTTTTAGTCCTTCAATTTAAGCTTTGGCAATAGGTTATTATAAACGGGCTCAGTAGCAGCGGTGCCATGTTTTAGGCACAGTTATATAGGCAGGTGATCGGACCATATTTCTTCCTTTACATAAAATTTTTGAATTAAATCAACAATTCTTGTGATACGGCACAGATATCTTTCACTGATTCTCCTACGCTGCTGATAAGAGTAAGGTTAACTTCCCCATCTCCTTTTGTTTTTAATTTCAATAAAAAATAAATAAGGTGTGATTGGTTTACGCCAACAGACGTTATTTAGTTTCTTTTTATCAAGTTTTCCAATAAATAAATAAATATTTGGCGAAACAGCTCTTTAAGTGCCTGGGCCTAGCTTCTCGCAACCACTCGTGTTGTGTGCGTTATATTTTTCACACAAATGAAAGGGACCTACAGTTTTGTGCCGTATCCAAAGGGCGATTTGAGAAGCTTTTTCGTGACAACAATACTCTCGGATGTTTGTCAGACGCTCGCGAGAGGTGGGACCGTCAAGCAACTTTTTTGGTGTTTTCTGGTATTCGAACATGGAACCTCATGCGCAGTGATCCAACACACTAACCACTTGCGCCACGGCGCCCACAGTTTTACAATAATTTCACTAAAATTGCAATTTAGAGATTCAATTTCACCGTTATACAGAGTCTTAAGGACTACCTCTCTCATCCATTCGATAAGGACGCTTAGTCTGTGCCTTTGACTTTTTGCTAAAATGCTTCTTCTCAGTTGCAGCATTGCTTTTTTATGCATCTGTATTTTTGAATCGAGGTCTCTCTCTGCCCAATTATGAGCGCGCCAGCTAGGTTTCTGGAGTGCTTAAGACTTCATTTACAATTTCAGCGGTTTCGAATTCAGCAACTATTTTTATCTTTCTGTCCTTTTCGTGAATTTTCCTTGTTGACCGCACGTTCACTGTCGAAGGCAATTGACTATTTCTTCGCAGATCCTCTTGACTGCTTCGGGGGCAGTGATATGAGTCTCCATGCCTTGAATATATATATAAATATATTCTTATTTTTTATTTCATCTTCTAACCAATTAATTGTTTGACGATCTTTCTTTTCAGCAGACATATCTTGAAGTTGCTCTTTAAAACTTTGGTTCTCGATTGCCAGTTCGTTAAGCTAGGATGAGAGAGTACCTATTTGAGTGCTGATTCCTTCCAAATCCGTTTTTGTGGGTATGTTTTTTAACTTCTCATCAAGCCACGACGTTTTGTATCGTACCCTCTAAGTCTTTTATTGACATGTCTCCAACTAATCTTTCTGTCGACATTGATGGTTTTCGAAGCGATTCTGGAGACTTTGCGGATTTGGGGGCACTAGTGACTGCCTCTACTGTTTTGTTGGGTATTGCTGCATATTCATAATCGCTTTGTTTTATCTAGGACACAAACCACTTTAATTTGACTATGTTTCCGACAATAAGGTAGTTTTGTGCTATTTATAGAAGTATGCAACTATTTATCCTTTCCAACAGACATATCGGAAGAGTCCACTGTTGTGGCTACTTTTCTCAATTTTCATAAATAAGGACTTAAATATTGCAAATTATAATTACTTCATATTTTCAATATACTGGTACTTACTTTAATATAGTATGTAGGAAAGAAAGTATTGAAGCTTTTCGTCATTACATGGCATTAAAATGAAAAGTATTAATCCGATCTGAACACTCTTACCAGCGTTTGAAAGGTAGTATTTAGTAGATTTTGTGGAAGAAAATCCAACAATAAATGACCATTCAGTCAGCTGTTTTCGTGTAGTAAATATAAGTGGAATTTTTGAGAAAATTCGATAAATTACCCAATTTTACTTCGAAAAAGGCGAAATTTGTGCTGTTTATGGTGAAAGTATTTTATTACAAGATATTTCGCTCGATTCCGATTTAGAAATGTTGGTGTTAAAGATTTATCTAGAGCGAGGTCGACCAAGGATTGAAAAAGTCAATAAAATCCTGAATCAAGTGGAGTATGACCGGCACATAAGCAGTAGTGCCATCGCTTCGGATCTAAACACTATCCACGGAGAAGGCTGGCTGCACAAAGAAACTGAAAGATTGGCTACCACAAAATCAGACTGAAAAAAAATTTGCTGGAGAGAATTTCAGTTTGTAAATCGCTGGTGAATCGAAACGACATCGAACCATTTTTGAAAAGATTGATTGCTGGTAATGAAAATTTGATTACGTACAGTTTATCTGGTTTTCTTTCTTTAGCCAGTGGTGTACCGCAGGGGTCTATCTTGGGACCTCTCCTTTTCTCCCTGTACATTAATGAGCTTCCAACTCTCGTTAAGCACTGTTCGATTAATATGTACGCTGATGATGTCCAACTCGTTTTGAGTTGTCCGTTAGGCTTAATCGAGCACGGTGCAACCTGTATCAATGAAGATCTTGCAGATATAGTACGCTGGTCAAACCATAATAGTTTATTGCTAAATCCCAAGAAATAGAGTTGCTTGGTTATATCGAAAAAGCCTTTAGATCTTTCTTACTTTCCCTCCATCTTTCTTAATAGCGACATAATTAAGTACGTAGAAACTGCTAAAAACCTTGGCATAACCTTCAATAGGAATTTGACCTGAGACAACCATATCAAGTTAGCTGTTGGAAAGACATATGGTATACTTCGCACATTGTGGGCCACACAATCCTTCACGCCAATTAAAACTCGATGTTTGCTCGCAAAAGCTCTCGCTGTGCTCATTTTAATCTATGGTTGTGAAATATTTTACAATTGTAACTATGCTTCCAAAATCAAACTTAATATCGCATTTAACAGCATGTGCGATATGTTTTTGGACTGCGACGTTTTGCTCGTGTGTCTAATTATTCTAAATATCTGTATAATATGACATTTAACCACCTTCTTAAGTTTCGTACATTGAATCTCTTTTCGGACATTCTTATAACACGTCAACCTACATATCTTTACGAAAAGTTTAGATTTAGATTTACTTCTTCAAACAGATCCGCTCAGTTAATTCCTCCACGGTGTTCTTGTTTGACTTCGGAACGTCAGTTTCTTGTAAGCTCTACTCGGTTGTGGAACTCTTTGCCACGCGAAATAAGAAGGATAGATTGCACAACAAGATTTAGAAGCACTTCTTTCCTATAATACTTAGTTACCTTACTTTCTTTTAATTCAATATTAATTTACATAGTTCTGTTGTTTGATAATTATTCTTTCATTCTTTCTTTCTCCTTTATATATATATATATTTTTGTATACATATATGCATTTTTTATTTTTATTTTTGTTAATCTTATTATTTGAATTTTACCTTTATTCTCATACAGCTCATGTAGCTTTCATAATTTTTGTTTTTCATATTAAAGTTTAGCACTATTTTATAAGATAATGTATCTTACTGTGTTAACTAAACTCATTGAAATAAATAAAATAATAAATAATAAATAATACGATAATGTGGTGTGAAAAATATTGTGGTTAAAGAAGGGCTATGCTCCCGAGCATATAGAGACTAAAACATGGTACCCGTACCATGTTGAGTGTTTAGCTCACATACACTCAGATCATGCTGATCAACCACAGTGTGTGTCGAGGTTTCAAGTGCTGAACAGTATCCCACGATAAGATTTTTTTCCTTCGGCTTTGGCCTCGCCAAAAATTAGTACTCGAATGATATTCGCATAAAATGCTGATCAACTTCTGTTCACACACAGAAACATGGCTTAAAAACCATTGGCTCCGCCCGAAAAATCAAATCAAATTTGATTTTACTCGCACCAGACCTCAATCGTCAAGCTGGTTTCTCAACTTGGCTGAAGTTGTTTTGGTGTTTTCTTGGAACCTCATGCATAGTGATCCGACACACTAACCACTTACGCTACGGCGCCCACCAGCTAAATGAAAGGTAAAAGATGAAACTGGAATATATCCCAAAAGACTTCATCACGATCGAGCTATAGTCCAAAAATTCGAAATACCATATATGAGGGGCAAACAATTACACGTCTGTGCTACTCAATTTCTCCACCGAATTTATCCGCGAGCCTAAATGCATGATGGAAATTTCGGTGTATCTTTTACATATTCCAAGTTATCCAAGCTATTAATACTGTAATATTCTTGCTGGGGTTCGTAATAATGAAACGTTCTTCTTTGCATTTAAACTGTTTATTTGTAAACAACTATTAAATTCACTTTCGTTGTATTTCGAAATAATCAAATCACTTTATTCTTTATTAATCTCCACTTAAACTGTGTCTACAAAATCACTTTTAATCACAATATAAATAGTTTATTCTCAACACCAATTTGCAATTTTTTATTTTTTTTTTATAATTTGCGCGCACTCAAAGGGTTATGAATACCTTTAACATGTTTACACACAGTGCGGACGTTGGAAAGGATGGATAGAGAGAGAGATTTTGGTGTAGTGGATCTTGAAGCTCAGTGGTTTATGCTTCAGAGATTCTGACTTTGACAGTAATCCCATTTGTTCATCGCTATTTTCACTTTTATTCGACTATATCGACTTTGCTGGTGGTTGGTGTATGTATATTTATACCAAATACAAGAACCTCTAGAACATTTTTGAGTACGCTAGATGTCACTTGGGGTGAATAGTGGAATGTGAAATGTGGAACAAACTAATGTGCATGCTGGCAGTGTTGACACACCATGCTCGTTGGCAATGCAATGCGAAAGAACTTTCTTTGATTGCTATAATACTTAAACGCTTCAGGAGGCACATAACCCATTTCATGCGATCTGATAAACAATATAGTGTGTGTGGGTGGACGTTTTGGAGGGAAATGTGTATGGCACTAGTTCAAAAAAGACAGAGTACTTGTGCGCCCGTTCTCTCATCCACTCAGGCCTATTCCAGACATTTATTTGAGTAGAACACGGCTTTCCAAGTGCGAAAAGTTCAAATATCTGGGATTTATGATCAATAGCAAAACATCCTGTGATGACTACGCGTAAGCGTAGGGTGGATGAAGTGGCGAGAAAACTCCGCTATCTTCTGTGGCTGAAAAATGCCCCCTAAGTAGGGATTTCAATCCCGAAGCTAATTTTCAATCCCGGGATTCCGGGATTTGAAAAAACGAATCCCGGAATCCCGGGGTATCCCGGGATTGGACAGAATCCGATGCACAGGTCAAAAAATTGATAAGAAATGTTTTTAACAAAAAAATCAACTTCCGATAATTGCTCACAAAAATGTAGAAATTAATTATAAGTGCCTTATCTTTTTAAATAAAAAACAGCGTAACTATTATGCTCTGCATTTTTTTTTTTATAATGGTCCCGAAACCAGGCAAACCGCTAAATGAGAAGAAATCATATCGGCCTATTTCCCTTGCCGGTTACCTCAAAAATATTTGAAAAACTTCTTTCCAAACGTCTACAGCCCGTAATCGACGAAAGACGTCTCATTCCTTACCACCAGTTTGGATTTAGAATCAAACATTCTACAATTGACCAAGTCCACAAAATAACTGACGTGATTGAGAAAGCTCTCGAAGAAAAAAAGATTTGTTGTGGTGTATTTCTTGACGTCTCACAAGCATTCGATAAGGTTTGGCACGAAGGCTTGGAGTATAAATTGCAACGACTACTGCCACGACAACTCTTTCTAATCTTACTATCGTATCTCACCGAGAGACTCTTCCGTGTTAAGCACGGAAATAATTACTCTGACTTCAAGGAGATTGCGGCCGGAGTTCCACAAGGAAGTGTCCTTGGCCCGCTTCTATATGTACTCTACACGCGTGATATCCCGCAGGAAAGAAACTGCGTCGTCGCCACGTTTGCGGACGATACGGCGATATTGACCACGGGCGAAACTATTGAAGCAGCCACTGGAAAGCAGCAACATGCTATTAATAAAGTTCACGCTTGGACGAATTCTTGGCGTATTGTGCTGAACGAAAGCAAATCTACTCACGTAAACTTTACCTATAAAGAAGTGGATAGATTACCTCTATATCTTAACTCGGCTCAAATACCGTACGCGAACGAAGCAAAATATCTAGGAATGACTCTAGATGTTAAGCTTAAATGGAAATCACACGTAAAAAAGAAACGCGACGGGCTAGAAAACAAATACCGACAAATGCACTGGCTACTCGGAAAACATTCGAAGTTGAGCCTACATATCAAACTGCTTATCTATAAGCAAGTGCTAAAGCCTGTGTGGACGTATGGTATACAACTATGGGGTTGTACCAAGGAAAGCAATAGAAACATCATACAAACTTTTGAAAATAAAGTTCTTAGAACGATCGTCAACGCACCGTGGTATGTACGTAACGAAGAAATTCATCGAGATCTGGAAATTCCCAGCGTCGTCGAAGAGATAACAAAATTTGCGCGTAAACACAAAGATCGTGTTCACGGCCATTGTAACCGTACCATTATTCAACTACTTGACGCGAATAATTCAACTCGTCGTCTGCAAAGGATAAAACCTTTTGACCTCGCGTCATAGTATATGCCGGTCGCGAAAAAGGCAAGAACTATCATTGGAATTTAACCTGCCTTCTACATTTCTTTTAACTTCGTACGAAATTTTTTATTTTTTTTTTTTTCAAAAATCACGTGTATCGTAAGCGAAAATAAAACTGCTGGGTAAGCGTCGGCTTAGTTGTAGTATTACTTTTGAAGAGAGGTGTTTTTTTAGTGAGTAAAATTCTTACACTACCATAAGCACGCTCGGTCGGGCCTCTCGGCAAAAGAAAAAATTTTATTATTAAAATGAATCAAAAGGAATATAATCATCCATTTTCCGTTTAACCGGTGGTCCTGCCGTTTGCTTCTCTCTTGATTATCGACTAGTCGAAGCAATACTCAGTTCACCTCCCACTTTGGATTTATGGATGGCTAATAAGTGCGTGTGTAAGCCTTTAGTTGAACCTCCCAAAGTCTTCAGGACACCCTTACATTTTTTACACTGTGCACTTTTTCCATCTTTTGATGTGTAAAAATGATGCCAAACTGATGGTGATGGGTCAGATCCATAATCCTTTTTATGCTTGGTAAAATGGGTTTCACTTGACATTTTTGAAATCACACAATAATTATAGGGACTAGTACTTTATTTAAAACGGGTGCGAGAACACCACAAACACAATAGAAACTAAACCATAACTACACTTGCTTCTCGTACAGTATTTTTATGACGCACTTGCAACATCGCTCACTCTTGTTCGAAAATACTTGTTTCTCTTACTCCTTTAAACAGGTAACAAGCACTGAAGAAACCATAATACAAATAAAAAAGATGAACGCATACCTTGATTTGCGCTTCAACGGCGCCCGATCTGTCAAGCACTACCGTAATCTAACCTATTCTAGATATGTTTCTTTCCTGTACATAATTTTTGGAAAAGAGCAAGGCAAAGGTTAATTTCGATCACAAAAAATTAATAATCTAAATTTTATAAATCAAAAATGACTTAGGTATTTGCGTATGAGAGTATCAAATAAAATCAACTTTCAATCCCGAAAATCCCGGGATTGGTGACTGGCAATCCCGGGATCGTTCAAGAGCAAAAAACGTCCGGGATCCCGGGATCCCGGGATTGATTTGCCTACCCCTAAGTTAAAAGGAAGGCTCTCCACTGCAGTTGTGAGTCCAGCGCTCACATACGGTTCACAATTTTAGAGTGTACAAAATAAAATAGAACGCGACCGGCTCAGTTGGTATTGCCACGTTTAAAGAAGGGATCCTTTGAACCCTGTTAAAAAGGCAATATGAATGAACATTTCAAAGACATCGCGATGCAGGATAGGCAGGTCTATAAACGCTTGGATCACACAAATGCGACGACATCGGCATTTCATTGGCCTCACCAACAGGCGGAACAGTAGAAATGCGGTGAAATGCTTCCTCGCCGAAATAGGAAGAATGAGAAGAAGAAAAACAATATAGTATTGTTATACAGTTAGCCAGAGTTCGCACGACCTTGCAAAAGGATCTATAAATAAATGAGTCAAAAAATTATCGATCCGCATTCTTCACTTCGTTGTACGTATATACATATGTATATATTTTCGTGGAGGAATTCACCCTCAGTGGACCCAAAACATGACCGGAGACATTTTCCCTGAAGTACCCTTATTCTTTCCGTTTCTCTATAAGTAGAGTTAATTCTGTTCCGGATAGGAAAGCCATGCATCGAAATAGATTGAATCAATCCCAGATATCAAACTTATTTGAACAAAGGAAAAAAAGAAGAACAGATGCACTTCACTGCATTTCTGCTGATCCGCCTGTGAGGTTCGCCTATTTGACCTCAGAAAATATCGGCGGGCCTTCCGATTTTGGATCGCTCGGTTACTGAGGCCAATGAAATGCCGATGTCGTCACATTTGCGCGGGATTCTACGGTGTCCTGGGCGACAAGGTTTGAGAGCGCCACTTTGTAGATCTCGACGAAATAAACCCAAAATATTAAGTAGAAAAAAATTGATTAATCGCTTAGTTTAGGAGATATCAAGGTTTTAAAATAATTTTTTTCCTATGAAATTTCTATTGACATTAATTATTTTGCCCAGATACAAAAATAGTGTTGCATTCATCTAGACGTTAATACTCCTTCAAAACAAAAGTACTTCATTCTTTTAGGGGGTTCGACCAAAAGTATATTTTAATAAAAGCCGTGTTGTTTTTTAACCTAGCCAGCCAGTCGTTCATTTAAACGATTTGCCAGCCAACCAAAACCAGCCGATTTTATACGAACATATCTCTAGGAACCAAGCAACGTCGAAGTGACAGCAACAACAAATAACTGAAAAACATTCGTTTTTGCGCCGCCTGAAATTAGGCATCACGAAATTCCCAGCCAGTAACTTTTTGCTGGGGATAAAATCAAGAGCAGTTGCCAGCCGGTTGTTGTATTTGTTTTATGTGTAAAATTTTACTTTACTAGCAACTACTGGCTGGCTAAGTTTCTAAAAAACACGGCTAAAGTAAGTTGTGCCCAGTGTACCTTAATAAGCTCGAAACCAAAAAGAAAAAAATTGGATATTAGCAATCAAACACAATAAAAGGAATTTATATCAATATGCAAGGTCTTACAAATAATTTTTAAGAATTGGAAATATTAGCTGACATTTATGAATATGATTTTATATGTCTGGCAGAAAATGTGGTTGTTAGCATGCAATGTTAAATACAAAGATTTAGAAATAGGTAATTGCTGCGATATATATATAGATCCCCTAGCCACTCCGAAAAAGCTTCTGTGAGTTCTTCGAAGAAATCCTCGACACAGCATATATTGCTTTCAACAAGCATATATTGCTTAATAACAGGAGACTTTAACATTGATTGGTGCAAAAACAATACATACAAGTGGGAAATAGAAAGAGTTTTGAATGATAACTGTCTAACGCAATAAATGAAGGAGTATTCAAGAATAACACATACATCGAATACTATAGTTGATTATGTTATAACAAATATGCAGAATGTTACTGTAGGTGCGAGACCAAACGAACAAATTACAGATCATGAGAGTATCGAAATAATAATAAGCACGAGATGGATGAGAACGACTACGAATCTTTCAAATATTGCAAGGAATTATTTACACAAGAACTTAGCGAAGCAAATCTATCATACATCATGGCGAGTATTCACGAAAACGCGAAAAAAAGATTAATTTAGACGGCAAAACAAATCGATGGTTTAACAATGAATTAAAAATTCTAAAAAGCATAATAGTAAAATCAAAAAGCACCAAATAGCGAGAATGGTAAGTAATAGTCGAAGCTGGGAGGAATACGAAACTTTAAGAAACTATTATAAAGCGAAAATGAATAACGGCAAAAACAAATATGGAAATATGGAAAGAAATTAAAAATTTAGTCCTCAGAGAGCACAGAAACAATATTAAGAGCATTGTTTTTAACGGAAAAGAGTACAAGGATGAGCTAACAATTGCAAGGAAACTTAACGAATATTTTATTGAAAGTGTTAAAGAAATAAGAGAATCGATAGAAGATCTAGATTATGTGAATTGCATTATTCCTACAGCATCCAAATTCAAATTTCACAAAATAACAATAGGTGAAATAAAAGATATCTCCAAGTCGCTAAAAAATAAAACAGATTTCGATAGAACAACTCCTAGAACAAAAATGGATATCTCGAGTTCGTTGGGAAACATTCTACTAGAGCTTGTAAACAGATCAATCTCCACGGGAGAATTTCCAAACTCTTGGAAAGATTCAGTGATAACACCAGTAGAGAAAGTCCCAAAAACCAAAAAGAATGAAGAATTTCGACCCATAAATACACTGCGTATCGAAATCGTAGTAAAACAGCAACTCGTGAAATATATGAAAGAAACGGATATATTTTCGGAATATCAATCGGGCTTTAGAAATAATTACTCATGTGAGACAGTAATTAACCACGTAATTAATGAATGGAAAGATGGGGTCAAACGAAAAAAAGTAAAAGCACTTTTCCTTGAGTTCAAAAGAGCGTTTGAAACAATAGACCGTGAAATACTTCTTAAAGAAATGTCGTCGATATTGGTCGATATTAGGTGCATTGTTATTCATTATATATATAAATGATATGCCAAAAATAGTGGGAAACTGTAAGATTTTCCTATAGGTACGCAAATGACACTCTAATATAGACGCAGAAGAATGCAAATACAAATTAACATGCGACATTGAACACATAATTATATGGCTAAAGATAAACAAATTAAAGTTGAATGAACAGAAAATAAAGTTAATCAACTTGAATTTTAATAACGAGACTTGCATTGAAATAAATACTAGACCAATCGTCAGAAGCATTAAGTACTTAGGAATGATCATCGATAACGAGTTAAACTTTAATGAACATGTATATTACATATGCAAGAAAATTGGCAAAAAATTGGATTTTTCAAACGAATAAGAAAGAAGACGGATAACATCACAGCTGTGATAGTATACAACACCATACTGAAACCACATTTTGAGTACTGCGGCATAATTTTAAACTCATGCTGCAATCAAGGTCAGATGGAAGGGCTCCAAAACGTCAAAATGAAGCGATGAGAAGCATGTTGAAATGCAATAGATATACACCAATCAGATGCATGTTGGATGCTCTTAAATGATAAGTATAAGACAAAGACTTGAACTAAATACACTTTTACCTTTTTTTAAAGGTAAAATATGGAGCCGCGCTAAGGTTGTCGAAAAGGGGTGTCAAACGGGTCGGAGAAGTACAACCATATGGTATCCCTTACGTAATGCCAACGACTTCAGAGTGGGTTTTCAAAATACAGCCGCAGGTCAAAACACATTTATTTATAAGGGTATCAGTCCTTTTAACACGTTGTCTAATGACATAAAAAATGAAACTAATCTCAGGATTTTTAAAAGAAAATGCATTGCATTTGTTAAAACCAACACATGATACATTTATTTTCCCTCTGTTATTGTTGTTTTTGGTATTATAATTTCGATTATTGTTTTTTATTTTTTTTTGTTTTTTTATTGTTTCTTGTTATTGTTATTAATACTGATTAATCCTGCTTTATTTATATTTCTAATGTAAATCATAAAGTATTTAAAATACTAATAAAATTGTGGTGAATCCGCAGCAGGCCCACCACCCGTCGGTCCAATAGCTTCCATTATGGATGAGGCCTCTTCGGATTGGTTGGCTGTTGTTTCAGCCACAAAACAAACAAAAAAAAACAAAAATAGAAAGCTAGTGATGCATTTAGGAGTTATCAGTTCCCCAGGTATATGTACATACAAATAGGTGATTCGAATTCAAATATATTTGTTATTTCTAACATACTCGTATGTGGTAATATAATAAGCAACGTTGATAAATTTTGGGTTTTGATGCATAAAGATTTTTCTACGTGTCAATATATTTGTATGTGGGTATATTTGTGTACATGTAAGTGCATTTTCAAAAAAATATTTAATATATGTTCTAATGTCCGTCATAGTCTTCGCTTTATTTTTTACCTAAAAAAGGCAAATCTTCCTCTCTCTCTAGCTACTGACCTATTGTGTGTCAACAACAAACTGTTGAAATGACCATATATTAGGAATCTCTAAAAATGCCGCGAGATGTTTAGATTTCATAAAACGGTGCAAGAAATATTTCACCACTTCAGATACGGCTTTGATTTATAAGTCGTTTATTCGTTATTATACAATATATGGTTACATTCACATTTAGTCTGGTGCACCAAAAACCTTATTGCACTTCCTAGATAGAACACAAAATCGCTCAATAAAGCTTGTAGGAGACATGAATAATGTGAACAGTATTGTTTCGCTTGAACACCGCTGTAATCTCTCCTGCCTATCCCTGTTTTGCCGATATATCCACTGAAAGTGCTCAAACGAAATAGTTTACCTAAGGCCTATCTTCGGACGTACCACGAAATATGTATAGAGATTCATTAAAGTATTATATATGGACTGCATGTTCCAACATCTCAAGCTCCCTTGTTTCACAACGGGAAAAATTGGTACTTTGTTTGACAGTTCGCGAGTCAATGGAAAAAAAAATAAGTTGTGTTTTGATTTGTGTTTTTGATTGTGGAAAAATAAGCTGGGAACATTTAATTGTGGAATAAATAATAACTCTAACTAAAAAAACGAGGATAGAGATAAAATGAAGTGCTATGTGTTTGGCTGTGATTCACAATACAAAATTGTGTTGCAACGAAATTCAAATTCGTAATACTGTAACTGAAGAAAACAAGAAAATATTTGCAGTGACATCTATGGCGACGAATATTGAAACTATTTAAATGTTAATCATTTTTTACAGCCAGTACACTTCAACAAACATTCTATTCTTCCTCTATATTATGACCTACAGACATTTATGACCAATATGCATTGATACAGTGGTAGACATTCGTTTATACGAATACAAATTTTTTGCGATTATTTTTAGAATAAAAACACACTTAACTTCAATTTGTTTATTTATTTTTCAATTATCAAAAAAAAATTGTTAGTTCCTAAATGATAAAAATAAATAATTTTTTTTTAACAAAAACATAGAAATTGGGGTGGACATTCGTTTATACGCACTTAAGCAAATGTTATCAAAAAATTCGCAAAAAAATTATGGAAATTTTTTTTAATATTTTCTGTGACTCCCATCCTTGTTATCACCGAAAAAATTCGAGTTGGTATAGATTCGATTAAGTTATGTAAGGTATCGGAGCTGATTTCAAGCCAAGCACAACGAATTCCATTTTTCAGCTCCAACACACTGTTGTACTGCTTCCCGTTTGAATATACCTTAACAGCAAGTATTCCCAAAAGGTTCTCGATAGGGTTGCAACCGGGACTACATGCTGGCCATTGAAGGAGTTTAATGTTTTTCGAGGAAAACCACTCTTTAGAAACGTGGATGGAAGCGTTGTCTTGCTGGAAAATGTAGTTTCTATCCGGGTCGCGTTCGTAATAAGACACTAAAACGTCTTCCAACAACTCTCTATATATCCTTGAATTCATTTTTGTGGTAATAAAGCAAATTGGTAAAGTCTCGTAGTACGAAAAGGCTCCCCATACCATTACACTTCCACCCCAGAAATTGCGTTTCGGTCGTACCGCATTATGCTCATTTAAATTATGCCAATAACAGCTGTAGCAGTCAGGCCCGTCCAAATTAAATTTCCTTTTCGTTAGAAAAAATTGCATTCCGCCATTCGTGTCTCCAGGACATGTACGTACGGGCAAACTCTTTTCTTTTGATTTTGTGGCACTTAGTCAAACGCAGATTTCTTTTAAGTTTCGTGCATTTGATGTTGTGTGTAGCATTGAAAACTTGTGCAACATGCCGAATAGTGATGGGGAGATCTAATTTATCCTTAATTTGCCTCGATGATAAGCGATTTTTGCTTGCTTCATCACGAATTTGACCTTTTTGGCGCAAAATTGGTTTTCTTTTTCCTCTGGTTGGAGCTTTGACGTCGTATTCTTCGCCTTTTTTTAAGAAATTTCTTATTACGTCTTCGCTTCTACCAATTCTTTCTGCAATACGTTGGTTAGAATAGTGCTCTGTAGGAAGTTTTATTTTTTTCTTACTCGAAGTCAGTTAACTGTTTGCGCTTACCCATGGCTACGAAAACTTTTAATAATAAAAAACCTTGACGCATATTTGAAGTGAGTCTTCGAATCTAATCCCGAGGGACGACGCAGTAGAGGGAATCATCGCCGTAGGTGGCGCGCACAAGTTCAAAGGGACCTCGACCAACTTGGAGTGCGCAACTGGAGGCAATTAGCTAAAGGCAGAGCTAAATGGAGAGGCTTGTTGGTTGAGGCCCAGGTTCACCCTGAACTGTAGCGCCACCTAAGTGAGTAAAGTAAGCGTATTTGAAAAAATCTGCTCGACTTACCTTCGAACAACTTAAATCTTCTATATTTCTTATTTTTTACACAGAAAAACTTTATATTTACAGCAAAAACACAGATGCGTATAAACGAATGTCTCAGTCGAATTTGACATGATCTAAATTCGTTGCGCAGTACAACACAGAAAGTCCGGTTTCAAAAATAAATATCTGTTGGTACACATTACTCACACTGCTGGTAGCAAAAGCACGGATCTAGAAATTTGAATTTTTTAAAATAAACCTATGCTGCTCAATTTACTTACATATAAAAATTAAATGCGTATAAACGAATGTCTACCACGTACCTTCTTTCTGTCTAATCCTTATCTCATTAGTGGTCACGCTACATAGATATACATATGTATATCCAAACAATACCTACATAAAAAAGGAAAATCAAGCCCCTTAAGCGTGAGTGAATTATAAGAAAAAAAACTCTTAGCCGCAGGAACTATGAAAAGCAAAAGAAATATATACGTACGTACATATATACATAATATAAAATATACATCATGGTGGAAACTTCACATTACATGTTGATCGTAAAAATATATTTTTTTTTTGCATTCTCACTTTCCACCTATTATCGGTTGTTTGCTCTCTTCAAAGTGTGCAGAAATGCAAATGAATGGTTGCTGTCAACGATTCATTCATTCATTGATTGTACATATATGTACGTCCGTTCTCGCTGGAAACGGTTGTGTCGATCTCCTCAAGTAAGACTACTATTAGATGTACATATATACAGTGGTATTATTCTAGGGACTAGCATTTCAATTCCGCAAATTACTTCAGCATTACCCGGAATGCACTACGTGGAGGTATAGTTTGCTTAACATTGCATGTGTGTGTTTGCAATGTTGTAATGAGTTGTGTCTGTTTGTGTAGTACTTACAATACTACAAATGGTTCCAAATGTTCACATGCAGTTTTCATCTTAATCGTCCTCAGATGAATCAGCAGCTTCAATTTCTTCTTCAAGTGGCATCATTCTGGGATGTTTGCAACAGTCTGCATCTATTTCCAAATAACAAATATATTTGAAGTCAAATCCCCTATTTGTAACATATGTACCTCGATTTACGTCGCCTATATTTACGTTTTTTCGATTTACGTTGTCCGGTTTTTACTTCCCAGTTTCGATTAACGTCGTTACAATTGCGATTTACGAGTACGTCCTTCCTTGAAACACAATTTTCTCGCGAAATTTCCTCTTTCGTCGTTCTTATTTAACCGAGATGCACATCTCACCGATTTCGTGCACAATATCATTCGGAGTAAGTCTTATCCATATGGACTGTACGAGTGTTGGATAATTTTATTTTCGATTTACGTTGTTTCGATTTACACCGATTTACGGGGGGGAAGAGTGTTTTCTCACTAGAGTACTTCTTCCTGTTACAGGTGGCAGCGGACGAATGCCCTAGACAGAGTCAACAGTGGCGTCAATAGTTCCAGTTAGGTTGAACTTAGTGAATACCTTGCGCGAGCTGTTTCGACGTATTCGGATCACAGGTCAGTAAGGAATTTTCAATGTTGGTCAGGGTCTTGGAATAGAGATGGTGCCGGAGGAGCCCTTAATGACGCAACGGTAGCGCTCATACTCCCGTAGTGGACTACTGGCACCGGTGTACCCGGCCCCTCGTCCTAGGGGAATAATTAAGGAACTGGCCCTTCAGGTTGAGGGTTGTGCCGTCGGTGTAACTTCCCTACCACGTAAAAAAAGCAATGGTTCCGAAACAACCAAAGGCCTCGTATAAGGATGACTCAACTAATGACGATCCCAGCAAACGAAATAAGGACAACGACCTTCGGATCTGTATGTGGAGTGTTCTGTCCCTTTACAGAAAACGTGCAGCCGAACAACTAGCAGAAGGCCTAGACTACTATAAAGCAGATATTACCGCCATCCAGAAAGTGCGATGGGATGGGAAGGGCAAAAAGAGGATGAAGAACTGTGACATCTACTACGGTGATTGCTGCTGAGGCAACACGCAACGCTTATTCAGATGCGGATTTGTCATACGCGGCAGAATTAGACAAGAAGTCTTAAGCTTCCGACGCGTTAGCGAGCGTATTATGACTATACGGATTAAGGCTAAATTTGCTAACATAAGCCTAATATGTGTTCGTGCCCCCACGGAAGAAAAGGACCCTGCCACCAAAGAGTGTTTCTACGAGCTCCTCGACAAAACATACGAGCAATGTCCTAAATACGACGTTAAAATCGTACTGGGCGATTTTAACGCCAAAATAGGAAAGGAGGAAGTCTTTGGTAGGGCAGCCACATCTGATAACGGACTAAGGCTAATTGAAATGTCTCCATAGCAAACACATGGTTTCCTCATCTCGATATTCATAAGCAGACATGGCAGTCCAATGATCATGTAACGATCAACCAAGTTGATCATATTGCGATCGACGCAAGGCATGCCTCCAGTATTCTGGATGTCCGGACCTTCCGAGCGGCCAACATAGACTCGAATCATTACCTTGTTGTAGCCAAGGTATCAGAAGAATCACTGTGAGAAAATTTAACGTCGAAAAGCTACAATTGCAAGAGACCGCCAAACTCTTCGCTGAATGCGTATCCCGAAATATCTCAATCACCCCTATGCCGCCAGCATCAAGTGCCGAAGACCAGTGGCAACGCTGCCAACATGCCATCAGAAACGCCGCGACTGACGTGCTGGGTCTCGCTCGCCCACCACCGCGAAACCCCTGGTTTGACGAAGAATGCCGGCGAGTGCATGCAGCAAAACAAGAGGCATACAAAGCGGCGCTGCAAAGGAAAACGAGAGCTGCTCGTGAGCCCTACGAGCAAAAGAGACGGGAAGAACATCGGCTTCTCCAAAAGAAGAGAAAGAGCATTAGAAGCGCGCGTTTGAGAATATCGAGAGTTTATACTCCAGGAACAATGTACGGAAGTTTTACCAAAAGGTAAAAAGAACGTGTCAGAGAAGCAATGCCCGTACAGAAACCTGTAGAGATGAAAATGGAAACCTCGTAGTAGAATCACAGTCGGTGCTGAGAATATGGAAAAACTACTTCTGCAGACTGTATAACGGCGACGAAGACCAACATCCCGCTCTCAGGCAGAGTGAACCATTCAACATAGACGATGATAGTCAAAATTTCCATCCACCTGACCAAAACGAAGTGAGGATAGCAATATCCAAGCTAAAATCCAACAAGGCTGCTGGACCTGACGGCTTACCGGTCGATCTTTTCAAGGCAGCTGGGGATGAATTGGTAGAGTACATACACAAACTCATTTCTAAGATTTGGTCAGACGAGTGTATGCCTGATGAATGGAACCTCAGCATCGTTTGCCCGATCCACAAAAAAAGGATACCCCCTCAACTGCGCCAATTATAGAGGCATCAGTCTCCTCAACATCGCATACCAGATATTTTCTGCGATATTGCGTGACGCCTAAAACCTTTTATGAACAGCCTGATTGGACCCTATCAGTGCGGTTTCAGGCCAGGAAAGTCCACCATCGATCAAATCTTCACACTTCGGCAGATCCTGGAGAAAACCCAAGAATTCCAAATCGGTACTTACCATCTCTTTATCGATTTCAAGGCCGCCTATGACAGCCTCTATAGAGAAGAGCTTTATAGAGCCAAGTCTAGTTTTGACATCCCTGCCAAACTTGTCCATCTGGGCAGGATGACGATGGAGAACGCTCGCTGCTCCATCAAGGTCGGTAATAACCTCACCGAAACCTTTGATGTCAAAAAGGGTTTTAGACAAGGTGACGCGCTGTCATGTGACTTCTTTAAAATTGTACTTGAACGGATTGTGTGTAACTCGCAAGCCAACACCGGAGGTACAATGTATTGCAAGTCTGTACAACTGCTTGCATACGCCGACAATATAGATATTATCGGAAGAACTCAGCGGGCTGTCACCGGTGCGTTTGCAAGCATTGAGGCGGAAGCGGCTAAAATGGGTTTAGCGATAAACGAGGGCAAAACCAAGTATATGCTGTCAACAAGAAGGGACAACCAACACCGACGAATTGGGCAGAACGTTACAGTCGGCAGCTATAACTTCGAGGTAGTAAGGGACTTTGTCTACCTTGGCTCTGCTATAAACTCTGAGAACAACATCAGCGCAGAAATCAAGCGAAGAATAACTCTTGCCAATCGCTGTTTTTTTTGGGCATATAAGGCAATTCAACAGTAAAGCCAAATCTCGAAAAACTAAGGAGACTCTATATAAGACCCTGATCATCCCAGTCCTGCTTTACGGCGCTGAAACATGGACTTTATTAAAAGAGGATGAAGATATCCTTGGTCGCTTCGAGAGAAAAATTCTTCGTAAGATTTTCGGTCCCGTTTGCGTTGACGGGTTTTGAAGGAGAAGATTCAATCATGAACTATACGAGCTATACAGCGACATCGACTTAGTCAAAAAAAAACTGCGTATTGGACGTCTGAGATGGCTAGGACATATAGAGCGAATGGACACCAACGCTCCGGCCCGCAGAGTCTTCAAATCTAACCCCGAGGGACGACGCAGTAGAGGGAATCCTCGCCGTAGCTGGCGCGCACAAGTTCAAGGAGACCTCGACTAACTTGGAGTGCGCAACTGGAGGCAATTAGCTAAAGACCGAGCTAAATGGAGAGGCTTGTTGGTTGAGGCCCAGGTTCGCCCCGAATTGTAGCGCCACCTAAGTAAGTAAGTAAGATTTACATCGAATTTGCTCGGTCCCAGAAACGACGTTAATCGAGGTATTCCTGTACATAACTCCTAAATGTATCACTAGCTTTTTATTCAAAAGTATGAAGTATTTTTGATTTGAAGGAGTATTAATGCCCAGATATACGCAACACTATTTGTGTGCCTAAGCAAAATAAATTACTATTTCAATAAAATTTTCATAGGAAAAAAATTATTTTAAAACTTTGATATCTCCTAAACTAAGCGATTAATCAATTTTTTTTTTAGTTTATATTTTGTGATTTTTTCGTCGAGATCTACAAAATGGTGTTTTCAAACCTTGTCGCCCCGGAAACTGTAGGCGTGCACATATGTGTGATCCAGGCGTTTATAGGCCTGCCTCTCCTGCATCGTTCATTGGAACGTTCATTGATATTGCCTTTTTCACAGGATTCAAATGATCTCTTCTTTGAACGTGGCAATACCAACTGAGCCGGTTGCGTTCTATTTTTCGTAAGATGGTTTCCTTGACGTGAAGGCTTGGATGGATCTTCGAACTTCTTATTCGATCAAGCTTTGTCACTCCTGCTGTCATGCGAAGCATCTTCATCTCAGCTACCGTTAATTTGCTCTCAGAATTTTTGTACATTGTCCAACATTGTGAACCGTATGTGACCGCTGGGCGCACAACTGTGGTGTAGAGTCTTCCTTTCAATTTAGGTGGCATTTTTCGGTCACAGAAGATGGCGGAGTTTTCCCATCACTTTATCCGTCCTACGCTTATGCGATGCTTGATGTCGTCATCACAGCTTGCTTTGCTATTGAGCATATATCCCAGATATCTGAACTTTTCCCACTTGGGAAGCTCTGTTCCATTTAACTAAATGTCTGGAATAGGCCTGAGTGGATCAGAGAATGGGCAGCACAAGTACTCTGTCTTTTTTGAATTAATGCGATACCCGTTTCCCTCCAAAACATCCACCCACACATCAAGTGCTCGTTGCATGAACATAGGATCCTCACTTATGATGGCTCCATCGTCAGCAAAGAATAATTGATGTACCTTAGGGTCCGTTACTTTACATTCAAGTAGACAGCCAAGTGTTGCAATAAAGAGCAGAACTTCCTTGGTGCATCCCGACTTTGATTGGGAACTCTTCGGTTACTCCAGTGGGACATCTTACTCTTGTCTTTGCTCCTTCGTACATGTCCATGATCGTCTGTACATAGGTTTCTAGAACCGCTTGATGGCTTGGTGGCACGCATATCAGATCTCTTGGTTGGCTGTCGAACGGCTTTTCAAAGTCAACCAATACAATATTCAAATCCTTTAAGGAATCCCGATGTTTTTCCATTATGATCCTTATACTTTGGATTGCATCTGTGGTTGATTTATCTGCGATAAACCCGCACTGATCATTAGATAGTCGTATTATTTTTCGCAGTCGGCCACCTAATACCCGCTCAATGATCATCATGGTGTGTGACATCAGTTTGATCGAACGGTAGTTATCACAGTTTCGCGTATCACCCTTCCCTTTGTATACAGGGAGAAGGTAACTTTTCCTACATTGACTGGGCATTGGATCACCTCTCATAAATTTGGAGATGAAAATTCTGACCCATCTGAACCCGATGTCTCCTATCTTTTTCCAGTACACAGAGAGCACCTCGTCTGTCCCAACCGCTTTTAGTTTTTTTAGAGTATTTGGCCGCCTCACTAACTTCTTCGACTGTAATGTCGGGTGTTTCTTCACAGTTAGCGGTGGCTCTTGGAAAGTATTGCCGGGGAAACTGTTCATTCAAAAGTCGTTCACAATACTGCCGCCACCTCTGCAGAATTTTCTCGTCATTCACAAGGAGCTGGCCATGAGCATTGTTAATGAACTTTGGCGAAAACACGGACGACTTTAACTTAAAAAGAGTTTATTGATGAAAAAAGTAAAAATCCAACATATTGATACAAATTGAAATTACCTTTGAAGCAACAAATTCCACGAAAAAAGGAAAATCAAAACAAACTGACTGACTGAAATCGTTTCAACTATAGACAAACAACCAACCGCAAATATATTCAAACCACCGATTACTTAAGGCACAATGTCTCGATTTTAATTGCCAATCATTTAAATTATTTAACCTGCTATTAGCAAATGACAATAACATAACAAATTCTGCACACATTTCCCTCATCTGTATACTAGCAAATACCACCTGTGCGTGCAATAAAGAACCCAAGTCAGCAAACATGCGCAACAAGAACTTTCCCTTGTCTCAGTATCTAGATATTGTTTACGTATTTTATAGGCAACATCCCGCTACTATCTGACACCAGCATACTTCATCAATTTGGTGTTTGGAATCCTGATATCAGTCGATTATTTATACTCGAAGATTCCAGTCCGGTATCCGTGCGTCAAGGAGTTGCATCTCCAAGAGGAAAGTTGCTGCTGCAAGTGCTTCGCATAAATAATGAATAATTCTCTGAAAATATAAATAATAGATAAGTTTACAGAATGGATAATACAAAGAGCAGTTTTCTGTGTTATGTATGTGCTTCAGTGGTGATTTGTCCATAGTAATATCTCTTTGTTGAGTGTACGACTAGACGTTTTTACAGTCTCACGTTTATTTATGACCTATTTCTGGGCTAAAGGACTTATCATTTTGGCTATAAATATAAGTAGCTCCATCGAGTGGTAATAAGGTGCTGGGATTACCAGTAGAGACCTAGCTAACTTGTTGATACTACTGCGATTGGTTCGTGTTTGTATACATTCGAAGGAGGTGTGGAATAAGTGATTTTTTGTTTATTTGTCCTAAATAATTATTGGTGCTCCCATCAATTGCACTGGGATTAGATTTATTGGTTTAGTGACATCAAAGAACCCTCATCTCACCTGTGTGTCAAATGAAATTATCTTGTGGACAATTGGATCAATAGGAAGAGGGTGAAATTAAATTTCTGTTTTTTGTGTGCCTGTATCCGGGAGTGTAGAAAGGATACATTCGACTTTATCAGTGCTGCACACGTAAAACGAAAGGGAGCCGGTGCTGTGGGGTTAATGGTGCTACCGTGGTAAGTTTCATAACGAAGTTATGTTCGCACTGAGTTAATTTCATTATCTTCAGCAAGTGCGACAATAATGGAAAATTCTGGTGCTTTGAAAGGGAGAGATTAATTCGTCTTACATTATCACATTATGCGTCGCTCTGTGTTATAGTTATTATACCTATAGTTAATTTTGAATTAATTTCCTTTTAATGTTGATTTGTGGATTTTGGGGATGGGATTTAATAAGTCTTAATGGGCACAGTGCCCTTGGGGTATTATCCTGGTTTTGTGTCAGTTAGTTAAATCATAAATGTTTGTGGATTTTTATGGAAAAATAAACACGACCGTTACCCGGAATAAAATAAACATAAATCACAAAATTTACCATCTGCACACGATGTGATGAAAGGTACATAAATGTGATTAGAGGTCGGTATACCGGACGTATACATACTTAATTTTATTTATGAAATCTTTCATGTTATATTGAAGCGGATTATTCGGTGGAAGGCAACTGGTGGAAAAAGCACTTACGCGCGTAATCAATTGCTTTGAAGTTTAAGTGCTTAACTTACTTAATTACTGTTTTCACTCGTGGGATATTCTTGACACATTCGTGGTGTCATGATGATTTTTAGGTGCCATTAACGCTTTCATGCGTCCTTTAAACCCATTTCCGTGGTACTCATTTTTAGACATCATTTGATTATTTTTGCTTATTTAAGCATCTATGAACGTGTGAAATGCGGCGTTATAATTATGTCAGTTGTAATTATCTGCATTGCGTCAGGTAAAAAATGTGTTAACCCAAATCTTCTTTTAGTAAAGTTCATACATTTTTTTAATAAAATTCTTGCAATTTTAATACGAGTACATATTTTTAAAAATGTACAGTTCCGTTACAAGTAAAAAACGTTATAAAAATTAATCAACAAATCATCTTGGATTAGTATTTATAATAATATAATTGATTTGCTTGAATAAGAAGCATTTAAAAAAAGCTAGTTCATTTAAACCCTCTTTTGCTTTAACGCAGGCCTTCAAACAGTGTAGCCACTGGCCACTACAGCGACTCTCACGGTATCCACGGGTATGGATAACGCTGCTGTGGTTAAATAATTTATGAAACTGCCTATACAGTCCAACTTTGAGCACAAAGAATCCGAAGGATTCAAATCTGCGCTTCCATCCTCGGATGCAAGGAAAGTAGGACTATTGACTCTAAGCCACTACTGAGTTGTTCTGGCTTTCTGTGCTGGAACAGAGTCTTGTTGGATAACCCATCTGCTCAATTAAACAGGGTATTTGTCAAGCATTTAATGACACCTTCTTGGACATCTACTTGGTACTCCTTTGCCTCAGTTTTGACGCATTTTTTTTTTTTTTTTTTTACAAAAATGGAGAGGCAGTAATTCCTTGAAAGGATTCCACCCACTAAACCATTACCGAAGCAGAATGAAGGTCGCGCTGAACCCTAGGATCTGCATTTTTTGCTTCTTTAGATGTTCTTGCATATATTTTATAGTTTTGTTAATTATAAAACTTTCTCGACGTGAGAAACTTTTCGTCCGTAAAAAGGATATTTTTGTGGCTATTGTTCGCGTGGGACTGCAAGAGTCGTTTGCATCTTTCAACCCTTAAAAATAAATATTTGGCGCAACAGCTCTTTAAGAGCCTGGTGCGCTATATTTGTTCATACGAATGGAAGGGACCTACAGTTTAGTGCCGTATCCGAAGGGAAATTTGTTTTGAGAATCTTTTTTGTGACAACAATGCTCTCGGATATTTGTCAGACGTTCGCGGGAGATGGGACCGTGAAAAAACTTTTTGGTATTACCTGGGATTCGAACATCGGACCTCAAGTGCAGTGGACCGACACACAAACAGTTGCACCACGACGCACACTCTTTTAAGCCTTATTTGCTTTATATTAGGCGTCAATAGATGTCCTGTTGACCGACAAAAGGTTTTCATCTTGAGATTATCCCAAATGAGCCTTGATATGGATTTGGTGGATATATGCAGCTCACGCGACCTCATTTTCTGTTTTCGAAGGGAATTTGTTCGAATTCGCTCGGGTACTGGGGCCTTATTTTGTACTGCTTTCCGATTCGGATTGCCATTCGGAAATGTAATCCGATTCTAAAATGAATTGGTATTTTGTATGGTTATCGGATTGGGTGTAAGTGCTACCAACTCGAAATCAAAAATTTCCAAAAGTTAGATTGTCAAAACATCTATCAAGCGTCACTTAAATTACTTGGAAATTGAGTTTGTATACATTTGCTACAGAAACGCAATACAAAATAAGGCCCCAGATAAAGTTGCCATGCCCAAAATAAGTTGCCCATGCTCTTACGGGCAACGCGCGTGGGACCACTTCTTGATCTGTCTTCTTTTTATTTATTTATTTCGTATGGAAGAGTACAAAGAACACATTATAACGAATAAGTTAAAAAAGGTAAAATAAATTATACAATTAAAAGTATTACAAAGTTTATGAAAGTTACATTATAAAATTATATTATTACATTACATTATATTATTTGTTCAAATATCAATATCTAAATTCTGCAGCCATTCAATTGCAGTTGGAGTTGCTTCGTAGAAATTCGCAGGGTCCCTCTGATATGTTCGAATACTGCATTCTTGGACAATGTGCTTTATAGTTTGTCGGGCCGCTCCACAATCGCACGCTGGAGAGTTAAGGATCTCCCATCGATAGATAGAATCAGCACATTTGTCAGAGTTTGTTCTAACCCTATTTAGTTTAGTCCAGAGGTGTCTTGGCAAATCGAAGCCAGGAGCTTAGAGGTTGGGTTTGGGATGTAGGCCGATGTATTATGCCCTGGCGATGACCAAGTTCTGTTCCACTCATCTTGGATGTTAAAGCCGCTTGCAGCCAAGACTCCTGCATGTTTTATAGCTGGGTTCCTCGACTTAAGTCTCGGTTGTGTGTGCTGCAATAGACGAATATCATCGTGTAAAATTAAATTTGGATTCGCCAAGATTTTTCTATAGTCTTTCAGGGCTGAGTTTGAACGACGAAGATTAGGAGGTGCAATATTGCAGAGAACTTGGAGCCAGTGGACCGGAGTGGATCGAACTATGCCGGATATCAGTCGCATGGTGGTGTGGAGCTGGACGTCGATTTTGTTGAAGTGAGCGCTCTTCAGCCACACCGCGGCACAGTATTCTGTGACATTGTAGACTAGCGCAAGAGATGCATTACAGAGCGAGGTACCATTCGCGCCCCACGAAGATCTCGTTAGCTTTTGAATGATGTTGTTTCGAGTGCGGAGTTTAGCTGCAGCATTGGAGAGGTGTTACTTGTAGGTTAGTGACCGGTCAAGAGTGATGTCGAGGTATTTGGGGTGGGGATGGTGCCTCAAGGCAGCATTGTTGGGAGAGACTGTAAGATTTACATCCGCCAGCTGACTCGTTAGGCGGAAGCAGCAAACTTCTGTCTTTGAAAGGCTCGGGCACAGTCGCCATTGCTGAAAGTAGCATCCCAGCATCCGGATTCGTCAATGAAGACTTGTAGTATCCGATTTGTCATGGTGTTGTTTATGGGCTGTGTGTGCTATTATCAGGCAGAAGTTTATACATAAGTCCATCCCTTCAGACAGTATCGTATGCAGCTGTCAGATCGACAAAAGCCACAGAGGTCTTAAGGCCCTTTTCAGCCAGCCTCGATATGCGTTGTCATTGATAGCACTTGGTCAGCGCAGTTTCGTCCAGGCCGAAAGCGAACTTGTTCGATGGGGAGAGCTTCCTCCATAGTGGGACCGATGCGATTGAGTAGCAGCCTTTCAAGTAATTTATAGCACGTGCTTGAAAATGCAATAGGGCGGTAGCTTTCGGCTTGGTGTTTCGGCTTATTGGGTTTCAGGATTGCTAGAATCTTAGTTCTTTTAAAGGCTTGAGGCAGATTTCCTGTGTCCAAAATGTTGCTATATACTTTTGATAACCATCTTCTTGTGTTAGTGCTGGCGTGAATAATGAATTTTGGAAAGATCTCATCAAATCCTGTTGCTTTCCCGATTTTCATTGATTATAAAGCATTGTCGACTTTATAGGTAGAAAAGCTATGTGAGAATGCGAACGACACAGGTGTATTGCGTTTAAGTTCCCGCAATGAACGTCTAATTGATTTTGTATGGGCTTTGTCGACGGGCGCGCGAGAGAGGTCTACTACGCGGTTCACTATTGCGTCTGGGCTTATAAGAGTTGCGTCTGGACTTATAGGAGTTGATGATGCTGATGTTGAGTTGCTGGCTCCAAGTTTGCGGAGAAGGTTCCAAGCCTTAAGACTGGAATGTGTGAAGTTCATTTTTTCCACCGTTGACGTCTACTTCTGCCTATGGCTCTGTCAAGGGACCTTAGTAATCTGTCAGCGATGTTAGGGCTGCCAGTATCTTTAAAATCCTTGAACAACCGTTCGCTTTCCTCAGACCATCCAGGGATATATTCTTTGGGGTAGCCCGTGGAATGTGTTTTTTGGCAATAGACAGGATGATGCCAGCAAATCTGTCATGGTTTTTTGCTGACGGAGGGACGAAGCGGAGGCGGGTATCGACTTCTCGGCTGAAATGGTTCCAGTTAGCTTTGTTAAAATTCCAACGAGGTTTTGTGATGGAGTTTATTAATGGGATTTGTATCCCATGATTGGACGGTGCTGGCGACGATGACTGGATGGTGCTGGCTATGTAGGAAGTTCGGGAGTACAGTTCTCACAGCCGAGACTGGGTGGTTATCAGAGTTCTTGGTGACAAAACAGAGATCAGGGTTGTAATCCTTTTCAACTCCGAGAGTAAAACGTGGCCTTATCTTTTGCATCGAATACTAAATGCATGTTATTCTTATCGGCCCAGTCGACAAGTTTATTTCCGTTGTCGTCGTTTGTAGTATACCTCCAGAGATGATGGTGGCTATTGAAGTCGCCTATGTAGCCTGTTGGTTTTTCGTAAGTCTTGGGAACACTGTTTGGCTAAGAAATTCCGGGGGGCTTATATGGGTTCATTATGTAGGTCCCAGCTGTCTCTATGGTTACGGAATAAATGCAATCGTCGGAATTTGAGCTGATGAGCTTAACTTCGTCGAGGTTGTTTCTTGCATATGTTGAGACACTATAAGTAGGATGGAATATAGAGCCGATTACAGAGCACCCATGGATGATGCCTCTTGACTGAAGTTCAGGTTCTGATGATGCGTAAGTTCCTTGAATGGCTACAATGTCTTGCTTAGAAGTAGTTTCGATAAGTGTTCGCATTTTGACCTACTTATGCTTTCGATATTTAATTGACATATTCGGGCAGAAGGGCCTATATGTCTCGTCTTTTTGTACTGAGAAGTACTGGTTCTATAATTCATTTTCATTTGATTTTGCCTGCAGTTAACTATTGTACTTTATTACTTTATTGCTTATCTTTGTACTAGTAGCCAGGAGAGATTAACTGGTTTGGCTTTCGAGTTGATTAGCGTTACCCAGGGTGCACCACGAGGAGCCGATCTATCATAGCACTCCGCCTGTCTGTCTGTCTTCTAATCGAGACGATCGATTTATAGCACGGTACACATACATAGACATTTTTGAAATCCCGAGTGGTGTAAGTAATTCTTTCATACCCCACTCCATGATAACCGATCAGTAGCTGTAATCAAACTGGGTGATATTTATTGCGTTTTGTTGTTCGAGTACATACGAGTTCTCAAAAAAAGTTTACGGTATCATTACGCTTTTGTGACAGAATTGGGACTGACTTTTAAAGAGTGTTAATTCGCTAAAATTTCCATATTTTTGTATTGTAAAATGCACAAATATGTATGTAAATATAAATAAGTTATTTTGCGCGAAAACTATTACTAATAAAGTTATAAACAAATTAAATTTTGAAAATTACTCCTAAAATCAACGGTTTCCAAGTACTCGTATATACTCACTTATTGACTGACAAGTGGAATTCAGGAGGAAATCAGTCTAAAAAAAATGTATTTTGCTTGAGATAGAGGCTCTCAGTTAAAGAAGGAAATCCGTCTGCGGTTGTCTGTCGGACTCCTTTTTTGCTTTGAATATGGTGAATCCGTGAATCGGAATAACTCTTTTGTGTGCAGTCCTCACTATGAGCGCCTCATTCATCGATGATATACAGTAGTCCGTTGACGACTTTGATTGTCTATATTTTTCGCCACAGCGCAGCAATGAATTTTCTATCTGCTGGCTATTGTGGGCAGTAGAATTCAAAACTCTCAAAATGTTTATTTTTGCTGTCCTGATTTTCAGTCCCATCTACGAATAAATCACTCGGGGTATGTCCGTTTTCTGCTTATCAAAGTCAATGAAAAGCTGATATAGCTGAGATTTGTAGTCGATGCATTGACGAATTATCCAAAAGATATTTGCATACATACATACATACATATGTATGTAATCTAGAGTAGGACCGTGTTGACCCTCGGCATCGCCTGTGTCCTCCTTTTTTTTTTTGTAAGAAAGGTAGAATGCATCGAAGGCCGGAGTGAGGGACTTCAACTCCCACTGAAACCTCCTTTGTCTCCAACCTCATTGCCCTACGGTACCGCCGTTAGGCATTTCGTCATGGGGATTTTCAGACGTAGCAGCCTCTCCCTGTAAACACATTTGTGTGCGTCTGTAAGTTTTGGGAATTCATGTGCGAATCAGAGAACTGCACGAATCCATTCATTTACAGTTGTGAATCATTCGCTACAGCACGATTCAATTCAATTTATTTATAAATATTTCAAATTTTACATTAAGGCATAGTCTTTTATAGTATTGAATTTAAATTTATATTTACATTAAATTAAGATTATGATTTTATAGTAAATAAATAATAAAATTAATATAATAACAATTCGAGATTAATTACTTCAAGGATAGGAGTGGGAAAAAGCGATTCTGTTGCTGCATATTATAGTAGTGTAAAATTGATTTTTTAAAGTTATCGGAATTAAGTATTCTCTTGATATGTGCGGGTAGAGAGTTCCTTAGCTTCACTGCGTGTATGAAAAATAACCGAGATATATTTAAATATTTAAACCTAGGCAGAAGCAAGTGTTGAGATCTTAGTGAATGTGCAAAAATTAATTTATTGAAAATATTTTGACGCTTTGTTTTTCAAGATGGTATGAAGAAAAATGCTGTTCCTCGCGCTTAGATATTCTATTAGTGAACACCTCAAGACACTCCGAGAGTAAGCTGAGATACAGTCAGACCTTCGGAGACCATACATGTAACGGACAGCGTCATCAAATGCTACCTGTGGTTTACGTTGGGACAACGACTCAAGGCTACTGTAGACTACTCTGCGTATCTATTATAATTAGAGGTACAATCAGAGCAATCACCAATTTTTTACGGGTTTCTACAGGAGTAAAATCAGCAGTTAGCCAGAGCTTCCTAACACAATCGCATATTGTGCCAACAACATGTTTTACGTGACTGTAACAGGAAAGGTTACGATTGATAATGAACCCTAAGCTTGTTGCAGATTTCACAAGCTGCAATTTAGAAGCAGATAAAGAGACATTAGGGATAACACTATCTATGATTGGTGTATTTGAAATAGGCATCACTTGAGATTTACTCGGATTAAGTACGAGTCCATTTTTAACTTACCATTCATAAATAGCTTCCAGATCCTTATTAAGATTTGAAACGAGCTCATCAACTAGGACGAGATAGGTGCAACTGTACATCGTCGGCGTAAATATGAATTGGCGCATGCAGAGGGTAGATTATTAATAAATATGCACAATAAGATCGGCCCTTAAATTGATCCCTGTGGTACTCATTGTGTCAGAGGTTTCAGTGTAGAGAGCTTGTCACCCGGAACGACTTTTTGAATCCTATTGGATAGAAAACTACTGACTAATTCTACTACACAGCTACCAAAATGACAGTACATAGCAGACAAAGAAGCTTTCTAACCCTTAAAAGGTTGTCTGATTTCTTCTATGTTATTATTGTTGAAACCCAATTGACAAGGGTTGAACAAATACTTTTCTTCGAGGTAGGCTTTCATCTGCACAGGTAGTAGCAAAATGGGCAAAATGTTAATAAGTCTGTAATCATTGGCTGAACTAGGATTATTCTTCTTAGCAATGGGTACAACTTTAGCGAATTTCCAACTATGGGGAAATGTGGATGTGAATGTCATAATGCAAGAATTTATAATATAAGTAATGTGGGTTATAATGTATGGAACTATCTTTTTGATAGATCGAAGCGGAACCCCATCTTCTCCAACCGCATTCGATTTTATGACTGCCAAGCTCTGCAGAACATCCAAACATGTAACTACATTAAAATCAAGTTGAGGCTGAACGACAATGGCGGAGTTTAGAGTAAAGTCAGCACGAGCTGGCCACAGTCTCATAAACAAAGAAAACAAGCAAGTATGAATCGACACCCTTGAATATTTGAATGCGTAGTAGGCACGCACTATAGTATTCACAAATGTCTAAGTGATTCACGAGCTTTCGAATGGTTTCAAGCTCTTATTGAATAAGTGTAGAACTTTCAGGATACATACTATGGAGGCAATGAAGTGTGAGGATAGCTGATCATTTCTTGGCCTGAATGTGAATGTGTGTGTGAAGGCAGTGAATGTTTCGAGTGGCTCCTAAAACGAACTGCTTGCTGCTGTTCTTGGGGACTAATGCACAAATGTGTCCAATGCACGTGTCTGTGTGTGGGTACTAGCGTTTATTAATTCATGTGTTCATATGTCATTGCGTTACATGTGCGTAAGTGGGCATATTTGTGTAAGTTAGTCTACCTGTTTGTAAGTTTCTAGTTTATTATTTGTGCACATTTAACATCCCGTCCTTTCGTTTACTCAGCTTCCAGTATTTATAGGATCATCATTTCTCACTGCTGCTCGTTCTCCAGACGTAGTTGCTGGATCATGCTGGTGATGATTTCGTCTGCCGTGCTTCGTTGGCATGAATGTTATAAGTCGTTTTGGAGTCACTTGGCTGCCAGTTTCTCTCTCTAATAAGTTTCTGGCCGCCGTATAGATCCGGCATTCCATCAAAACTTGTTCCGCGTTCTGGATTTTTGCTTTGTGTGCCATTCTGCTTGCACAGCCTCTCTGGTAGCTCTCAAGTCTTCCGACTCGTTCTTATTTATTGCTGCGAATTTTTTTTTTTTCCATTCGACCGAAGATTACGCTAATCTCTTCCACGGGCACCATCCGAAAGGCACAGCATGCTCTAAACGATGCGATTCTGTGTGCCAAACTTATGAAGTGCCTTTTTTCAAAGCTTTTATTTAACTTTAAAGAAACAAAAGCTTAGTTTCTAGCATGAGAACTCAGGATATCCAGGCGACCTCTTGCTTTATTTTATGCCTTCCCACAGTATACCGGGCTCTGCTGTGGTTGATGTTTCCCTTTCCGACTGCTCGTGGGTCCAAAATTAATATAAACCTAAATAAAATTTATAGGGTGATGCACCTTCTATTGTATCAACTTCTGGAACAGCAATTGTGCTTCTCCCAAATCCCGAGGGGATCGCTGCCATTAGAGCCGACATGAGACGAAGCGAAGTGGATCTGTTCTTCCATCTCGACTCAGGCTAGGCCACTCTCTGCGGAAAGTCCTTTAGCATTCTCTCAGACAAACACTCGCTGCAGTCCGGTTGCACTACTGTTGAAGTAGGTATAGCGAAATTGTCCATAAACACCAGCGGATTCGTCAAGTTAGGATCGGCTGAATGGAGGCGATTTTAAAACTCGCCGTTTTTAGAGAACCTGCTGCCGAAATCGCCAACTCCTCTCAGACTGACAAGGGTACCGAGGTAAAACGAATGCGATCCGAGTAGTCTACCCTATCTGCACAGCAGAAACGACAACGTTTCATCTCGCCGTCCCGCAAAGTCGACTGTATCCGTTTTTAGGTGTGTTGTCGTGCAAGCTGTGCTTTCCGACCATGCTACTACAGATGTCCTCCTTTCCTAGATTTGCGTTAAAATCGCTCAGGACACTTTTAACGTCATGGCTAGGGCATTGCTCATACGTCTTGTACAAGAGCTGGTCGAAGTCATCTTCTCGCATCGTCATCTTCTCGTAAGACTTGTGCTAATGTTGGCAAATTAAGCCTTGATATGAACTGACATGAGGCGCTCGTTCTCATACTGCAAATTCACGACATATGCCAACATATGTCTGCTTTTCATAACTAACCCGTACCCGAACCATGTCAGTTAGCGATTGCCGTAGTGGATGTCGCGGTTTTTCATCCTTCTTTTGCCGGGCCCATTCCATCGCACTTCTTGGATGGCGGTGTTGTGTGCTTTGTAGCAGTTTAGGGCCCCAACAAGTTGTTTGGCTACACGTGGTTTATAGAGTGACCTAACATTCCACGTACAGACGCGAAGATCGTTGTCCTTTTTACGTTTGCAAGAGTCGTCAAAAGTAAAATCATCCCTATCCGAGGCTCTTGGTTGTTTCGTAACCAAAGTCTTTTTATGTGGTAGGGAAGTTAACCCACAACCTGGAGGGCCAGTTTCTTTTGTTATACCCCCAGGATGCAGGGCCGGGTACACTGGTGCTAGTAGTCCACTACGGGAGTACTAGCACTGCCTTGGGCCAATTAAGAGCTCCTCTGCCAGCATCTATATTTCAAGGTGCTGACTAGCCTTAACAAATTCCTTACTGACCTGTGATCCAAATATGTCGAAGTAGCTAGCGCAAGGTATTTATTGAGTTCCACCTAATTAAAACTGTAGACGCTACCATTGACTCTATCTAGGGAATTCATACGCTGCCGTCTGGAACAAGAAAAAGTGCTCTAGTGAGGGCATGCACTACCTTTTGACCACCAGGACATATTTAAAGAATTAATTTAGACTAACAATTCAAGCAAATCGAAATTCGGAGATAAAATTAAATCTTCAAAATTTGAAATCACTGAAAGTGAAATTTTTATTTCTATCGGTATTAGAACACCTTTAATGATATGATTCCACAAATAGCTAAATACTGAACATGGGTGTTTATAATACTTCCTGCATCCACGTTTATATTTATTGACTCTCAATATTTACATATCTGCACACAGGATATCTTTTTATCCTAACATAATTTATTAATATAAATTCTTGTTACTTTTCATGAAGCCCGCGGCATTTACATTCTACACGTGCCACATCATTCTGCGTTTGATACTTCTTAGCTTTTTCAATTTATTCATGTGGCTACTGTCGTTTTAAATTATTTGGGTCCAAGGTAATTATACTGCTTCGTTTAAAAAGCTTGACTTCCATAATATTTATTATTTTTTCCTCACATTTCCTTGGTAATTGAGATAACTTAAACTTCGCGCATTTGTAGTATGTGTTAATAGTTAATGGTATGCACTGAAATGTTCATGAAATATTATACCGATGGAAGCCAATGTTTAAATGCAAGCTGCTGCTGCAACCATTTTTCACATCTTCTTGTTGAAATTTCCCAAAGCTCGTGTGCCCTCCAGAAGAGAGTGCAAAAACCTTTGATGTTATTTTTCAAGTACGGAAAATTGCTAAAGCATACTGATGTGAAGTTTTAATTTTCAAAGTACAGCATGGTGTTTACTATAAAATCTATACATATGTACATACTCGTACCTACAAATGCCCGCATATCTTTCATGAGGGTCTCGGGGGTAGGAAACTCAGGTGAAATCTCCATCGTTTCACATACTCCTTTATCGACTCCAACTCATCAGGGAGAATCTTTGTTCCCAATACTTTTTTTACGTTAAGTCCTGCACAGACGTACAAAAGGACGTCAAAACTACACATTACTCTACATAGCTCGTCTCTATAAACGAGGACTGGAGTGTTGGTGGGCATCCGCTCTACATGTATTAGCCATCTCAAACGTCCATTACGCAGTTTTTTGACTAGGTCGATGTCGCTGTACAGCTCGTATAGTTCGTCGTTGAATCTTTTCCTTTAAAACCCGTCAACGCAAATGGGACCGAAAATCTTAAGAAAAATTTTTCTCTCGAAGTGACCAAGGATATCTTTGTCCGCTTTCAATTAAGTCGATGTTTCAGCGCTGCAAAGCAGGCCTGCAATAATCAGGATCTTATATAGAGTCTCCTTAGTTGTTCGAGATAGGGCTTTACTGTAGAACTGCTATATTTGACATCAAAAGTCTCGGTGAGGTCATTATCGACTTTGATGGAGCAGCGAGCGTTCTCCATCGTAATCCTGCACAGATGGACAAGTTTGGCAGGGATGTCAAAACCAGTCATGGCTCTACATAGCTCTTCTCTATAGAAGCTGTCATATGTGGCCTTGAAATCGATAGAGATATTATGAGTATCGTTTTAGATGTCTTTGTTTTTCTCCAGGATCTGTCTAAGTGTAAAGATTTGATCGATGGTGAACTGTCATGTCGTGAAACCGCACTGATAGGGTCCAATCAGTCCGTTGATAAAATGTTTCAGGCGTTCACAAAATATCGCAGAAAAAAATGAGACTGATGTCTATATATTAGGGGTGACAATGGTGTAGTGGTAACGTCGTTAATTGCCACCCTAATGGTTCATGGTTCAAATCCTGATGTCAGCAAGCATTTATTTATTTCTCATGAAATATATAAAGTCAGTCGGATCAATTGCGAAATCTTGTGTGACATAACTGCAAATGCATAATATTGGCAGTAGCTTGTTCATATGGCTGGAAAAATTGTTCGCTCTGTTGATGCCTATGACATCGGTTATCGGAAGAAAATACTGTGAATCAGAAGCAAAGACAAAATATAACAAAAAATCTCCCCAGTTATCTGGACGCCACCCCCGGAGAATAGCTGAAGCATAAACAACTGAGCTTCAAGAACCACTACACCAAAAATCGTTCTCTTTCTCTCTCTATCCACCCTTTCCAACGCCCGCACTGTGTGTAAACATGTTAAAGGTATTCATAATCCTTTGAGTGCGCGCAAATTATAAAAAAAAAAAAAAAAATATATAGTTGGCGCAGTTGAGCGGGTGTCCTTTCTTCTAGATCGGGCAAACGATGCTGAGATTCCATTCATCAGGCATACACTCGTCTGATCAAATCTTACAGATGAGTTGGTGTATGCATTCTACCAATTCATCCTCAACTGCCTTGAAAAGTTCGGCCGGTAAGCCGTCAGGTCCAGCAGCCTTCTTGGATTTCAGCTGGGATATTGCTTTCTTCATTTCGTTTTGATCAGGTGGACGGAAATTTTGGCTAGCATCGTCTATGTTAAATGGGTCATTCTGTCTGACAGCGGAATGTTGGTCTTCGTCGCCGTTATACAGTCTACAGGAGTAGTTTTTCCATATTCTCAGCACCGACTGTGACTCTACTACGAGGTTCCGATTTTCATCTTTACAACTTTCTGTACGGGCATTGCTTCCCTGACCCGTTCTTTTTACCTTTTGGTAAAACTTCCGTACATTGTTCCTGAAGTATAAACTCTCGATATTCTCGAACGCGCGCTTCTCATGCTATTTCTTCTTCTTTTGGAGAAGTCGATGTTCTTACCGTCTCTTTTGCTCGTAGAGCTCGCGAGAAGCTCTTGTCTTCCACTGCAGCGCCCCTTTGTATGTCTCTTGTTTTGCTGCATGCACTCGCCGGCATTCTTCGTCAAACCAGGGGTTTCGCGGTGGTGGGCGAGCGAGACCCAGCACATCAGTCGCGGCGTTTCTGATGGCATGTTGGCGTCGTTGCCACTGGTCTTTGGCACTTGATGCTGGCGGCATAGGGATACGCGTTCAGCGAAGAGTCCGGCGGTCTCTTGCGATTGTAGCTTTTTGACGTTAAATTTTCTCACAGTGATTCCTGTTTGTTGCTCAGTTTGGGATATCCGCATTCATACCTTGGCTACAACAAGGTAATGATCCGAGTCCATGTTGGTTGCTCGGAAGGTCAGAACATCCAGAATACTGGAGGCATGCCTTGATCGTTACATGATCATTGAACCGCCACCTCTGCTTGTTAATATTTATATGAGGGAACCATGTGCTTTCTATTGTGACGTTTTGCTCCACAGCGAAATCAATTAGGCTTAGGCCGTTGTCAGACGTGGTGTCGTATAGGCTATGTTTATTGACTGCCCTACCAAAGACGTTCTCCTATCCTATTTTGCCGTTAAAATCGCCCAATACGATTTTAACGTCATATTTTGGATATTGCTTGTCTGTTTTTTTTTTTACTTTTCGCAAATTCAATTCGGAGTGGTATCATATAACTATTCGCTCACATGTCTTAAGCTCAAAAATTCTCACCTTCATCTTTTCCATACAAATTTCGATTATACAAACAATAATGGTAATACTGCACCCGTATATACGACCCAAAAAGGGTAGTGAGCAATATCCTGGATCATGAAAAAAAAAAAAAAAACATATCCATACATACATATGTATATACAACACAAATATTTTTCTTGTGTATTAGAGCACGTAATTGAAACAAATGAATAATTTAACTTGTTTTGAACTCATGCAGAGTTGATAATGATAGACCAGAAGTATTTGTCGACATAAGTTAGGTAGAGACAAAGTTTGTTAGATGTTTACACTTTTGAATTACTAAGTCAAAATTAAGGCACGAATTGCCTAGAAATCATCAACATAGACATAAATAAGAAAAGATGGTAACTAACAAGGTGTTTATTGGCGTCGTAAAAGATGTGGTTAGAATAAATTTAGCGCATAAAAAATGTTTAAAGTACTCTAACATTACAATTGTGGATAAATTAATGTGGCGCCAGCTGCATTATGACGTCTTTTGTTGCATTTTGTTTTAAAACGTGTGTCGCTTATTCGTTTTTAGCATGCTCAATGAATATTTATTTACTTGAATCTCTTTACAAAAATGGCAGTTGTCTTGGACATAATGCGTAAGTCACAGCTTTCTAAAAAAAAATTTAGAATTATTTTATTTATATATGTAACTCACATACCATATGCATAGACAAATGTAAGTGGTCTTTTTTTGTTTGCAGTAAGTACTTGCAATCTGTATTCGTTAGCCATTATTTTTAAGAGAAACTAATGGACGGATTTTTAATTCAAAATTTAGAGTCTAAGTGTGTCCTCTCACCCCTCATTTTAAAGCTGAGAGTATTACGGTTTCAGTGATCTCGTTAATTTTTTTTATTGGTATTCAATAAGAATAGGTCTATTTGTGTACATTTTGCACAAATACTCATAGTTTGTAGAATTTCAAAGAGTGGGGTGAAATTCTCTCAGAAAGAGGTAAAATTACGAAAAAGTAAACGAACGCGTTGAACAAGAACAGCAAAGTTGCTGACTTTTTAAAACTCAAACGGCAAAGCTCAGGTGTATGCGGAGTAAAGAAAGAGAAAGAACTGAACCACACAAGCCAACGACAAAAAAATTACGTATAGTAATTTGACAGATGTGACAAAGAAATTTCTTGTACTTCAATTCGCAGAATGAGGAGATTTCTTACTCTCTAGTGAGCATTATATTTTGCGAAAAACTACGAAAATTCTCAATACTCGAAGAGGATTTCGTAAGCATTAGTAAAATTTCGTTAAAATTCGCTGTTTTGGTATAGTGTGTGAGCCGACATAATTATCAAAACTGTGATTCCATTGTTTGATAAAAAATATATATTATATACTTAGCGCAAGAGCTCTTTAAGTGTCTGGGCCTAGCTTCTCGCAACCACTCGTGTTGTGTGCGTTATATTTTTCACACGAATGGCAGGGACCTACAGTTTAGTGCCGCATCCGAAGGGCTGTTTTGAGGAACTTTCTCGTGACAACAATACCTTCGGATGTTTGTCGCGAGAGGTGGGACCGTAAAAAAAAAACATTTGGGTGTTTTCTAAGATTCGAACTTGGAACCTCATGCGCAGTGGTCCGACGCACTAATCACTTGCGCCAAGACGCCCAAAATGTTTGACAAAATGCCTAACGTTTTACGCTTTCCAATGTCAAACGATGTTACATACTCTAATCGTCAAATTTTCTTTGTCAAACGTGTGACTATCAGTCATTTAGCAGCTTCTGACACAAACTAAAAATGATTCCAAAATATATACTCGTACATTTTCAATGCCGCTAATCCTTCATGAGGGATTGGACCAACATTAGAGTTTATCCACGATTTTTGCAAATTTCATTTGCATAGTTACTAATATTTAATTGCCTGATTTTGCATAAATTATTCATAGAAGAAGCAGCGATAGCTAAATAAAAACAACTTTAATTTAATTTCAAGTGCATAAAAGACGTCAGCAGACACATTAATACTGCCAAAATTGTAATATTACAACACTTTACAAATATTGCATGTGCAAAAATTATTCTAATCACATCTTTCACAAGGCCAATAAACGCTTCATTAGTGACCATTTCTACTTAGTCATATGTATGTGGAAGCTAATGGTTTGTACGGAAATCGTATTTTAATGCTGAGTTGGTAAATCAGATTTGTTACCAGCTGTTCAATATGAAACATGGTAACATGTATCCAAAGCTATTAACATACTTATGTTAGAATGAAGAACTCTCTAACAGATGTGACTTTTTCAAAAGAAGTTACTTGTTTATTATTTGAGTTCTAGACATAAAATTGTGTTTATTTATATTTTACATATGGTGCAACACATATAAATCGAATGGATTTCACCAATGAGTCATCTAATAAATATTTAAAACGGGCGAAGCTCAAATGTACTACGAGTACTTGTAAATGGAATGTGCGTGACTGGATATAATTTCATGATTTCGTAACCAAGCTCATTAAATGTGTATCACATAAAAGTTTCATTCGATTGGTTAGACTAGTAAGTAATGCTTACATCTCTATTAAAGCTTGCAACATAACCTTATAAGCTGTTAATGGAAGTATTTGTTACACAGTAATAATGTACAGTCGAATCCCTCTAGTCCGAATTTCCATCTGACGTCAGTATAGCATTTCATACAATTTTTGAAAAATTGACAAGTTTGCGTAGAGAGTTTTTATAACACATCGCCAAGCTATTATTTCGCAGGCGAGTAAAACTTTATAGATATGTGTTGAAATAAAACGAGTTTACTCCATGAAAGCCAAAGAAGAAGTAAACGTTTTATTAGACAAAAAGAAATAAGTTCAATAACTGGCGCCTACGATATTAAGCAGAAAGGTACAGTGTATCAGTACTCAGTGTTTTTTTTTTCTAATATAATAGTTGAACTATTTTTACACTCCTATTTCATTGATATATACATATGTACATATATATAAAAAAACTACAGTGGAGAGCCGATTAACCGGGCTCCAATTAACCGTGATACCCAATCACCCGGGATATTTAAAAAAAAAAGTGTCTTTCCCATTGAAAATCGATTAAGCGGAAAAGACTCTATTATCCGGGATGCAAGCTTAAATCAAGTCAAAACGAAAACAAAACACAATCGTGTTACATGCTCATTCGTGCAGATTCTTGGCGCTTACGAGCACATACATTGGTTTTGTGCGTTATTAATGTAACTGTAACTGATCTATTCGAGAAAAATTGGACTTAATTAATGATCATATAAAAAAAAAAATATTTCTGTGGGTCAAGACTCTGAATGCTTGTGTTCATCTGGCTGGCTAAGAAATTTAAAAAAAACCGTCATGGAATTCATTAGATTTGTTCGCGTACCCTCCCAAAACAGCGATTTTCTACGAAAAGTTACGAATTTTTACGAAAACCTGTTCGAGTACTGAGAATTTTCGTAGTTTTTGCAGAAGAGAGCGCTCTCAAAAGAGTAAGAAGTTTCCCCATGCTGGGAATTTTAGTGCAAGAAATTTCTGTGGGCTAGTTTGTGAAAACTGTCAAATCTGTCAAAACGCTGTATATGTGATTTTTTGTGGGATTGTTCCTTCTCTTTCTTTCCTTCGTGTACAATTGAGTTTGAGCTTTGACGTTCAAAAAGTGGGCAACTTTTGTGGTTCAACGCGTTCGTTTACTACTTACTTACTTATGTCCTTTAACCCCTCGGGGGGCATAGGGCGTCAACCACGCCTGCGCGCCATCGTGTTCGGAGTTCTGCAACGCGTTTGAGCTGCCTCCAACTCATTCCTAAAGAGCTCGATTCCTCCTCAACTGTTCTGCGCCATGTTTGCCTAGGGCGTCCCGCTATTCTGCCTGCCTGGGTGAGCGGATTCCACTGCATAGCGTATTTCGCAATGGAGTTGTCTTCGCGCCGTAGGGTGTGTCCAATCCATTGCCACTTTCTTCTTCGTATAGTAATGCTTATAGGTTCTTGGCCCGTTCTCAGATAAAGCTGTTCGTTGGAGATGCGGTTCGGCCAAAAAATCCTCAAGATGATTCTTAAGCATTTGTTTACGAAGACTTGCAGCTTGCGTGTGTTAATGGTGTCCACCTTCCAGGTACTGCACCCATAAAGCAGCACTGATTCTACGTTGGAGCGGAACAGTCGTAGCTTGGTTCTTAAGCTAATAACATTGCTTCTCCAGATTTTGGACAGCATTCCGAACGCAGCTTTAGCCTTCCCGATTCTGCTGCACACATCCAGTTCGGTGCCACCGCGATTAGCCGAGACGACACTTCCTAAATATAGAAAGTTATCAACTTTCTCGACTTGCTTTCCGGCAATGTTAAGTTGAGCGCGGGTATTGGAAGTACTCAGGGCTTTTGTTTTGGCTGTGTTTATTTTTAGCCCCACTTTGTTTGCCTCAGCTTCTAGATTTTGGGCCATCAAATGAAGATCCATTATCCGATGTGAAAGTAGACAAACATCGTCAGCGTAATCTAGGTGTTTAAGGTAAGATGTCATAGTCCAACGAATTCCATAGTTGCCTTCCGTCAATGCTGCACGGAGTACATCGCTGATAACCACCAAGAACAATAGTGGGGACAGTATGCACCCTTGACGTACTCCACTTTGGACTTCAAAGTCCTCCGACACCTTACCATTGTGCACGACGTGACACTTACCGCCCTCATATGTAGCCTTGATAATAGCTATAAGCTTTTCTGGAATGCCTCTCCTGCGCAAGGCCAACCAGATAGCATCTCGATTCAAGTTGTCGAAAGCCTTCTCGAAGTCGATAAACAGTAAATGCAGCGGAGACCTATACTCAACGCATTGTTCGATTATGATCCGTAAGGTGTTTATGTGGTCGATGCAGGAGGATCCAGCGCGAAAGCCTGCCTGTACGACATCGAGAGTTGAATCTAAATGATCTTTAATTCGTTCTAGAATTATTCTAGCTATTATTTTGGCTACAGCTGGAAGAACACATATACCTCTCCAGTTACCGCACTCCATCAAGTTACCCTTCTTTGGAAGCTTAATGATCATCCCCCTTTTCCACTCCTGTGGAAATTGTTCACTATCCCAAGCTCTCCGTATTAGCGGATGCAGCAAATCTGCCGATGTATTTGGCGCCGCTTGAAATAGCTCGGCAGGGATGCCATCAATACCCACCGCTTTGTTTTTCTTGAGGGACTTGATTGCTGTTATTATTTCAGCTTTACTGGGAGGTACGGTGCGAATTCGGGAATTTGTTGCTTCGAACTGCTCATTCGAATTCAAGATCATACCGCCGTCGTCTAAGTGATTTGGCACTGCAGCAAAATGTTCTCTCCATCTAGTGAGCTGATCCTCATCCGAAATCAGAAGGTCACCGTCTAGACTCTTCACTGGATGTTGTTTGGAGTTTCGACCACCAATGAGCTCCTTAGTGATGTTGTAAACAGTCCTACTGTCGCACCTACTCGCTGCTTCTTCAGCCCTTGAGGCCAGTGAGTTGACATGTTGACGCTTTTCACGTCTCACACTACGCTGCACTTCTTTCTTCTTCGCACGGTATTGGGCTTCAAGCTCGGTTCTTTCTACTGCTGAGGCCGCTGCAATCCGAGCCTTGATTGCTGTACGCTCATCGATCCGTCTCCAGGTGTCTGTAGAAAGCCATGTGCGGTGGTGTTTCTGCTTTTTACCGACATAAGTACGTGCCCCAGTCGCAAAAGCATTTTTCACAGCACTCCAGTGGTCATCCATGTTCTCTATGCTGCTGATTGCTTCTGCTTCTAAGGCAAGATGGTCCCTGAACTGTTGGCGCACTTGGGGAACCTTGAGCCTGTCGATATTAAACCTGGTGATGTTAAGCAGGTTTGAGCGGTTGCTGTTGACGGATGCAGTACGAAGGCGTAAATGAGCTACCATAAGATGGTGATCTCGTTCTTGTCCGACGTCAGCTCCACGTCTGTTTCGGACGTCCAGGAGACAATTTCTAAAGCGGCGACTGATCGCAATGTGGTCGATCTGGTTGGATGTTCGTTGCCTATCAGTAGAGACCCAACTGATCTTATGGCAGGTGTTATGCTTAAACAGCGTACCTCCGATGACTAGGCGGTTGGTATTGCAGAAGTCCACAAACCGCTCACCATTGTCATTACGGTCTCCCACGCCGTGAACTCCCATCACGTGCTTAAGCATGGTGTTGTCGCTACCCACCTTGGCATTGAGATCTCCCATTACCATTACGATGTCTCCATTAGGCGTTTGGTTGTAGGCGGCACCTAAGTGGCTATAAAAATTATCCTTTTCATCCTCAGTCGCGTCTAGAGTCGGAGCATAACACTGTATGATGGTAATTTTTCTAACTCTACTCTGGAACCTAGCCGTCAATATCCGGTCACTATGGGGTTTCCAGGATATGAGGCTACTACGTGCTGCTGGAGTTAGCATGAGTCCTACGCCAGAACTCCGTGCATTTCCAGCTGGTTTACCAGAGTAGAGCATGACAGTGCTTTTTGTTGGGGAGATGTATTCCCCAGCATCGTACCATCTTATCTCGCTCAGCCCTAAGATGTCGATTTTATACCGTGCGAATTCGCGCTCCAATTGGAGGAATCTGGCGTTATAAGGCCCTTCCTTGAGTGAGTCCAGGAGGGTCTTAACGTTCCAGAATCCGATCGTTGTCCGTGTCCGATAGCCAAAGGTCGTCAACAAATGATCAGTCCGTATCCGAGGCGTATGTTTCCGTTTCGGAGCAATAGTTTGTTTTACGGTTGCGGCTCGCTGGGCCACAGACCAACCGACACTTATCCTGTTTTTTGGCGCAGGAAGCTCGCCATTCGTCCTCTCCCGTTAGCAATTTCCGAAGAAATTCCCAGATGGCACCACGAGGAGGTGGGAGTAGGGCTTACTAACAGAGCTGCTAGGTTTTCGGCTGCAGTGGCTCCTACTCGTTACTTAGCGGACCAGCACCTATCGGGAGATGCTGCCCCTACGAGGCCTTTGTTAGTCGTTTGCCATCGTTTACTTTTTCGTAATTTTAGCTCTCTCTGAGAGAATTTTACCCCCACTCGTGGAAATTTGACAAACTGCGAATTTTGGTGCAGAAAGCACGCGAACAGACGTATTGTCTCAAAAGTCTAGATGAAAAAGAATCAGCTGATTATGAATCTGCTACTTTTTTTGTTGAAGAGCTAGCTGAACTCATAAAAAACGAAAATTTTTCAAGTGAGCAAATATACAATGCGACCGAGGCCAGCTTTTTTTGGAGGTGCTTACCACGAAATATTTTCGCATGTAAAGAAGAGCATCTCGTTGACGCTATAAGGATTCCAAGGAAAGACTCACTGTGATAGTTTGTTCCAATGCTGCAGGGACTCACAAATACACGTTAATGATAATTGGTAAAAGTCTTCGCCCAAGAGCACATACAAATATGAGAGAGCTTCCTGTCATATAAAGGGTGACCAGATAGCACACTTTTTCCAACTGTTATGTTTCAGCAGCTGTCAAAATATTCTGTAAGGTTTGTCATTTCACCATGCATTATTTCACGCTTACCGATCGTGCGGAAATTATTAAAAAAATATTATCGAAATTCTAGCTTAGTTGTATATACGCAACGTGAATTTCGTCGTGAGGTCTGTCGTCATCATGGCTTCAGTGTGCAGGCAATTCGTCGCACCGTGGAAAAGTTTGAGCGTGAGTACACTCTATTGGACCTTAAGCCACCAACCAGACAGAGATTGGTGCAAAATGAAGAAAAATAAGGCGCCGTAGCGGCCAGTATCGAAGTAGACCCAGGAATGTGGATTCGGAGCCGACCAGCTGAATTGAGCATAGCCAGAGAGTCAAGCCGGTATATTTTGCGGTTGGATTTGGACCTATGTACAACCATATAAGATTGTGCTGACGCAAGAATTGCAGCCGAGCATCCCATACAAGCGACGAAACACTCAAAGTTGTGAAGGAGAAATTTGGCGACTGGGTCATCTCACGGCGAGCGTTCATGAATTGGCCGCCGCGATCATGCGACTTGACACCACTCGGTTATTTTCTCTGGGGCTACGTCAAGTTCTTAGTCTTCACTAACAAGCCAAACACTTTGGACGAGCTCGAGGTCAACATTCGAGACGCTATTGCCAGAATAACGCCATACGCATTGGACCGACCGCTCTAAGCACTGCCAGCGAAGCCGAGGCGGCCATTTAAATCATGCTCTACTTCACACATAATGGCATGAATTTTTTTTTTTTTTTACGGTGGGAGGTGGTAATCTTCAAAAGACGAAACCGAGCCCGTACTCAGTAACAGTGTGGGATTTTTACCCACTAACCCCTTCTCCCTTCTTCCCATTTTCCCTGCGGTAACGCCATCTTAGCTTTTCATCGCAGGGCGGGGAGGAGCCAGCCTAATTGCGATCTAGTCACTTGGACTAATAAGCAATTTTTTCCTGACATCTACGTCTTTGAATGAGATCCACCATCTGGTGTATCTTTTTTTTTCGGATGTGCTATGTTATGCAACTATATATGTATACTTCTTTCTTCTTTCTTATACTTCTAAAGTTAAGTTAAATCGAGAGGTTTTATTCTTTTGAGCCTTCGTAATTGATTTTCATTATTCAAAAGTTTTCTCGCACCTATGTTTATATGCTCCTCTAGCTTTTCTTTGTGTTTTTTTGCATGTTTAAGGATTTCCGAACTTACACTTTCTATCTTCAAGTCTCGATGAAGGTCAGTGTTCCTTATGAACCAAGGTGCATTTACTATATTTCTAAGCACATTATTTTGGAATCGTTGTATTATGTCTTCGTTTGTCTTTTTGGCGCAACCCCATAGTTGGATTCCATATGTCCATGTTGGTTTCAGAATTTGATTGTATATAAGCACTTTATTTCCAATTGATACGGTTGAGTTTCTTTCTATCAGCCAGTGCAATTTTCTATATTTCATCCCTAACTCTTCTTTTTTCTTTTTTATGTGCTCTTTCTATCGCAGCTTAGCATCTAGTGTCATACCTAAATATTTCGCTGTATTAGCGTATGGAACTATTTTTTCGTTGATAATGATTGGTATATGTTCAACCTTTTTATTTGTAAAATCAATATGGACTGACTTGGACTCATTTAATTTGATTCTCCACTTTTTAGTCCATTCACAGATTTTGTTTATTCCTATTTGGAGTTTTTCTGTGGATTCTTCATTAGTTCTCCCTTCTGCTAGTTTTGCAGTATCATCTGCAAATGTTGCCATAGTGTGGTTTTCTAGTTCCGGAATATCACTAGTATATAATAGGTATAATATTGGGCCAAGTACACTACCTTGCGGTACGCCGGCCTTTATTTCTCTTAGTTTTGAATAAGTATTCTGTTGTTTTATTCTAAAATGTCTTCCACCTAGGTAAGATTTAAGAATGGAAGCATACTGATTTGGCAGCATACATCTCAGTTTATAGATAAGTCCTTCGTGCCATACTTTATCAAAGGCCTGCGCCACATCCAAGAATACAGCCGAACAGACCTTCCTTTCTTCTAATGCTTCTTCGATCTTATCCGTAATTCTGTGTACCTGTTGTATCGTAGAGTGCTGCCTTCGAAAACCAAATTGATGGTTCGGAATCAGCTTTTTTCTTTTAATTATTTTATTTATACGTTTAGCGAGCATTTTCTCAAACACTTTTGATATCATCGGCAATAGCGATATAGGCCTGTAAGATGATACCTCATTTGGCGGTTTACCTGGTTTGGGAATCATTAGGACATCAGCAATCTTCCACAAACTAGGAACAAATTTTAGCTTAAATGAGGCATTTATTAAATTTGTTATTTTAATTATTGCCTTCATGGGTAAGTTCTTTAATACGTCACCAGATATAAGGTCATATCCAGGACTTTTCTTTGCATTTATCTCATGCTTGATTAGGTTGCGTATTTCGTTAGGATTTGTGGGTAGAATTTCTTCGGTTTCCTCTTCAGATGGTTCTAATGAATGTAGCTTCAAAATAAAGCCAGAATCAATTTTATATCTCACACCGTTTTTTGTTTTATTTCAATTGTTTTTCCCAGCGTTCTTATCTGGTAATATTAAGGCAAACAAGAGGGCTTGGGTGAAAAAGCATTTGGAAAATACCAATCTAAGAAAAGACTATAAAGTTCTTTTAGTATTGAATAACCGCGTATTTATTTATACCTTCTACGTATATATTTTATGAATTGTTGCTAATGAATTTTTCTTTTGTTTTTGTTTTATTGACATAATAAATACGCTTTTGTTGACTTTTATTAAGTTTTTGTTTTATAGAAATAAATTCGTTTATCCGGGTTTATCGATTATCCGTGATGAGCTCGGCCCCGATCATCCCGGTTAATCGGGTCTTCACTGTATTCAACTCACAAACTCAAAAGAGCCCATTAAAAGAAATTAAAAACTTTGTAAACAACATTAATCTTTGTCAGAAATTAAATACATTTTTAAGCATAAGGATTGACATTTTTCTTTTGGTAGAGGTTCAGTGTAAATATCTGCTAACTGGTCATCTGTACATACATATTCGTGTTCAAAAACGTTCTCTTTAAATTTTTCCCGAATAAAATTGAACTTGACCTCAATGTGCTCACTTTGCTTGTAAAATGAATTAACACGTATACCGGACATTGAAAGCCATTCTGCCAACACTCTGGACTTGTTTCTTACTTCACATCCTGATAAATACATCATTGATGTTTTAGACCCTCTAGGTCGGTCTGACCACAACATCGTATTGGCTTAATTCTCGTTCTCTGACCACACAGTTAAAGGAAAAACTCCCAAAAGAAAAGTATGGCGTTACGAGAAGGCCAATTGCGACGGCCTTAATAGTTTCTTTAGGAGTTAGAAGATATGCTTCCTCGATAGCGGCGGCATCCAGCTGATATGATTACTGACACCATCCTCTTAGGTATGGATGCCTTTATTCCTAATAGAATAAAAAGCATCAAAGCTAAGGCAAACTCGTGGTTTGACCAGAGCTGCAAAGAGGCTATCAGGTTGAAAGAAGTAAGTTTTCGGTTTTATAAAGCCAATAATTTTGAGGAAAACTGAAAGAAGTTTAAACAAGCCAGACATGACTGCAATGCTCTCATTCGACGTGTAAAATTCTTATATGACCAAAAATTGAGGCAAAAAATTCTACAATGTCCCAAAGGTAGTAAACATTTTTGGTCATTCGTCAAAAATATTAAGAATTCTGCCTCGCCTGCCATCCCAACGCTCATTTACAATGACATTCCAGCTGTCAGCTCCTTAGATAAGGCCAATCTGCTTGCTGCCCACTTCGCGGCGAACTCCACCCTGCCAGATAGCGCTTTTTCTCCGCCTGTACTTGAGAGCGTCAAATTTTCCATGGGACAAGTCCACTTTCGCACTCGTACAGTTGCCGGAGTACTTAAAGGTCTTAACATACACAAATCCGCTGGTCCAGATGGTATCTCCCCCATAGTTCTGAAGAGGTGTTCTCCCACGCTGGCAAAACCTCTGCGTAAGCTGTCCTACTCTGTCCTACTGTCCTAGCCCAGAAGGCTCTTTCTGAGAAGATGGAAAACAGCATTTGTTCAGCCCGTCCCTAAAAAAAGCGAATCTTCCACCCCGTCCAATTACCGACCCATTGCACTAACGTCCCTTCTTTCCAAGGTCACGGAAACGCCGATAAATCGTCAGCTTATGAAATATCTTGATTCACGGAAACTCCTCAATGACCGGCAATATGGTTTTCGTAGCAACAGGTTCACTGGTGATCTGATGGCATATCTCACCGAGAAGTGGAAACAATCTCTCCATCACTTCGGCGAAACAATATATTGCGCTCGATATTTCTAAAGCATTTGACAGAGTTTGGCATCAGGCTCTTTTGTCGAAAATGCGTGCATATGGCATCGATGAGTCTCTTCTTCAATGGATTACAAATTACCTTTCGGGCCGTTTAATACAAGTTGTCTTGGACGGCTTGAAGTCTGCAATTCACCATATAAATGCTGGTGTTCCCCAGGGCTCAGTTTTATCTCCGACTCTCTTCCTCATTTTTATAAATGACCTCTTGTCTGCAGCTTCCAATTCAATCCATTCCTTCGCTGATGACAGTACCCTCAGTTTTTCATATTCGTTCCCTAACTCACGTCCCTGCTCTTCGGACGTAGAAGAGGAACGGCAACGTATGTTAAACCCATTAAATTCCGACTTGGACAGCATAACCAAATGGGGTTCAACCAATAGAGTGGAATTTAATGCATCCAAAACACAATGCTGTCTTCTGTCTCCCAAGTGAAACCAAGACACTCAACCATTATCCATGAATGGTACTTGTATCGCTAAATCCGAAAGACTTGCCATTCTCGGTATGTGCATCTTCGATGGAACGGTCACATATTCGAGGTCGCCAAAAATTGATCTAACCTGTCCGTTGACAAAACCTAGTCCTTTATCTGTGCGAATGGCTTTTATAGGGAAACCAGCCTCTGTTTTAATCTTTTTAAAAATAACTTCTATACAATCAACAATTTCTGTTTCTTCTTTTAAAAAATATACCACTCGATCACGTGAAAAATCGTCTTTGAACAGAAGAAAATATCTTGAGCCACCAAACAAGGTATTCTGCATCGGCCCACACAGATCAGAATGCACGAGTTTGCCTACGTGTTTTGCCCTGCTCTCACTGTGATTAAATGGTAACCTATGGGACTTGCCCAGAGCACATGCATCGCAAAAGAATTCTTTTTCATCGATAAAATCAAATTTCCGCTCCTTACGGAAATTACGCACATCAAGTTCTGGTGACCAAACACTTCGTGTCAGGATTTAATTGACGGGGTTTTGTTACTCACATTAGCACTAGAAGGTTCCTCGATTCCACACATCATTTTGAACAATCAACAGTGCCACACTCCCACTGCAACGGTTCGCCCATTCGACAACAACTTATATTGGCTTTCATTGAAAACTAATTTTAAATTTTTATCGAGAGCATCATTTGAAGAAAACAGATTAAGGGTTAGGTCCGGCACAAACAACAAATTAGAGAGATAATTGAGTACCCACTATCCTTTATCAACCCTCTACTGCATACGAAGCCATATATGGCTTTGCATTATTTTTGGCTATTTTCTCTAACTTATATCATTCACAGTGATAAAAATACAACAGATTCCTTTAGAATGCATCCTTTGACAATGAAAAGGATAACTTTTATATCTGTCATAAAACGACTGCCGAGGATATTTACGTTTGCAGTCAAGTCCATCACGCTAGTGCATTAAAAAATACAGTGAAAAAGAGCGATAGCCGATTTCACATGTCAATTACTGCAATTAATCGTTAAGTACAATAAATAAGAAAAATACATTTGAATGTGTATTGAATGGTGTTTGTTATACAAGTATTTTGAATAAAAAATAAGTATTCGTTTAGCTGTGTGAGCAATTTTATTACTGAATTTCTTGGTCCTTTATTTCTTTAACAAATATTTTTTCTTACTTTTTTTTTTAAATAAAAGTTATTCTTACAACGAAAATAATCTACAATATTTTTACCGTTTTTTTTTTGTTTTTTTTTCTGCACGCGCAATAATTCATGCAGTAGAGGGTTAAAAGCAAGAATATTAACATCACCAGATCCTAGAGCACTAATTGGGCAAGAGTACGATAACTTTGGCGCCAAAAATTGATAACGGTTTTTTGTAGAGGGCGCATGCGGCAGGTCCCACTCACGCAACTTCGTTGCTCCGCTCGGGGTAGGTGCTTTTCGTCAGGCAGGCGCCTATATCAACAGTTTTCTTAATTAACAGTACCAGTAACAGTTTAATCTATTATGACCACGTAAATGGCAAAAAAACAAAACAAAAATAGTAATTTTCAATTTTCTCAAAGACTAGAAGACATAAAACCATTTGGTTTTTTGTGTTCGATTCAGAATTGATATAAGCATTGACCACAAAAAGCCAACTTAGCACTTCATTTCACAATTTTGAAAAAAATTAGTCTAAACCCTTTTTTTTCCTTATTTTTATCAAAGTGTTGAGTTTGCATGCGAATTTTTCACCTATTCCGACAAATTGCGGATAATCATTTTTTTTTTTATAATTTACCATCCAATCTTTCCGAAATGTTATATGGTTACTTGCGCCTGAATCAAGAAACCAATCCGCGTGATTAGTTGCACTGTTCGTCAAATCTGCTGCTATCATTGTACAGACAAAGATATCTTGAAGTTCACCCTTCTGAGTCACACTTGCACTTGCTCTCCTAGATGGACAGTCCTTTTTCCAATGTCCAGGTTTTTTACACAAGAACTTTTAAATGAACAGTTTCCCCGGCTATACTTTCCAAGAGCCACCCCTAACTGTGAAGAAATACCCGACATTACAGTCGAAGAAGTTAGTGAGGCGGTCAAAAAACGAAAAGCGATTGGGACAGACGAGATGCGCTCTGAGTTGTGGAAAAAGATGGGAGACATCGGGTTCAGATGGCTCAGAATTCTCATCTCCAAATTTGTGAGAGGTGACCCAATGCCGTATTAATGGAAGGAAAGTTACCTTCTCCCTGTATACAAAGGGAAGGGTGATACGCGAAACTGTGATAACTACCGTTCGATCAAGCTGATCGTTGAGCGGGTATTAGTTGGCCGACTGCGAAAAATAATACGGCTATCTGATGATCAGTGCGGGTTTGTCTCGGGTAAATCAACCACAGATGCAATCCAAAGTATTCATTCATTCATTCATTTTCAATGGCACGCTAATCCTTCATGAGGGTCGCGGGGGTAGGATGCTCAGGTGGACTCTCCATTCTTCTCGATCCTCCGCCATTGAATCCAATTCATCAGGAGGTATCCCTAAGCGGCTCCAGGAGAGATTTCGGACTTGATCCAACCATCTATTTCTAGGCCTTCCGCGAAGTAGCCTACCTGATGGCACGGCAACCATGGCGCGTCTTGGAAGCCGGTCTGGGGCATACGCACTACGTGACCAAACCATCGAAGCATAGATTGTTCCGTTCGGAGAAGTAGCTGCTCAAGGTTGAGCGCCTCGCGTACTCTGGTGTTGCGACCTCATTTCGGCAGCTTGTATCCGCGATCTTATTCTTTCCGTCACTACCCAAATTTCATGACCATAGGTGAGAGTTGAAACATACACAGAGTTAAAAACCGATAGCTTAGCTTGAACACTAAGTTCGGCCTTCCTTATAACAGATTGGCCAAGCTCTCTCAAAATTGATCCAGCCTGACCAATTCCACAGGATAACTCGGCATTGCTCCTCCCATCACTCGTGAATAAAACCCCGAGGTACTTAAACTTCTCCACCTGCTTCAGTGGGACTCCACTAACATGCAGAGTGCACTGAATGGGTTTTTTGGAAACGACCATTACTTCCGATTTGTTCACGTTGATCTTCATTTCAGCATCATCACAAACGGCTACAAACCTTTCGAGTGCGCGCTGAAGTTCGGTTTGAGAGGACCCAAGGATGACCAAATCATCCGCAAAGAGCAGATGACTAATCTTTAGGTCTCCCACTTTGAAACATTCCCCGCCACGGCTGCGCTGTAACATCCAATCCATATATACAATGAAGAGGAGAGGTGACAAAACGCACCCCTGGCGGAGTCCAACGCCCACAGTGAAAGGTATTGATTTAACACCGTTTATCCGAACACAGCTTCTACAGTTTGTATATAAAGACTGAATCGCCCTTAACAGGGAACTAGCAATCTCATACTCCTGCAGAACACTCCAGAGTTTGTTCCTCGAGGCAATCCAAAGTATAAGGATCATAATGGAAAAACATAGTGATTCCTTAAGGGATTTGAATATTGTATTGGTTGATTTTATAAAGGCATTCGACAGACAACCACGAGATCTGATATGGGTGGCGCTAAGACATCGAGGGGTTCCAGAAACCTATGTACAAATGACAATGGACATGTACGAAGGAGCAAAGACAAGAGTAAGATGCCCCGCTGGAGTAACCGAAGAGTTCCCAATCAAAGTCGGGGTGCACCATTGAAGCGTCTTAAGTCCTTTGCTCTTTATTACAGTCCTTGATTATCTGCTTGAAGGAAAAGTGATGGATCAGTTATTCTTTGCTGACGATGAAGCCATCATAAGTGAGGTTCCTACATCCCTGCAATGAGCACTGGATGTGTGAGTGGACGCTCTGGAGGGAAATGGGTACCGCATTAGTTCAAAAGAGACAGAGTACTTGTGCTGCCCGTTCTCTGATCCACTCAGGCCTATTCCATACATTTATTTGAATGGAACAGTGCTTCCCAAGTGCGAAAAGTCCAAATATCTGGATCCATGATCAATAGCAAAGCAACTTGTGATGACATCGCGTAAGCGTAGGGTGGATGTAGTGGCGAGAAAATTCTGCTATCTTCTGTGAGAGAAAAATGCCACCTATGATGAAGGAAGGCTCTACACCACAGGTGTGCATCCAGCGCTCACATACGGTTCACAATGTTGGGCGATGTTAGTACATCGTATGAGAGTAAACGTATGAGAGTAAATTAACGGCAGCTGAGATGAAGATGCTCCGCATGACAGCAAGAGAGACAAAGGTTGATCGAATAAGAAGTTCGAAGATCCGTGGAAGCTTTCACATCAAGGAAACTATCGCACAAAAAAATAGAGCGCGACCGGCTCAGCTGGTATTGCCACGTTCAAAGAAGATATCATTTGAACCTCGTTAAAAAGGCAATATCAATGCACGTTCCAAAAACATCGCGATGTAGGAAAGGCAGGCCTATAAATGCCTGGATCACACAAATGTGACGACATCGGCATTTCATTGGCCTCAGTAACCGAGTGATCCAAAATCGGTGGGTCTGCGGATATTTTCTGAGATCAGTAGAAATGCAGTGAAGTGGGAGGGTTATGATCCCTTATTTTCGGATCATAACCTCGCTGATAAAAGAAAGAAGAAGAAGAAGAAGGTTTTTTACATAAGAAGCATTTTCCGTTTTATTTTTCGACCATTTGACACTATTGAAACTAGAGTTTTGCTCTTTTACCGCTCTTCTCGCCATCACCATAGCACTGTTATCAGACTGTTCTTCAATTGTCGGCAAGCGTGATCCAACAAGCCGAGCCGTTAGATTTTCAATGCTCTTTTGATCTGCCTGTGTTGACTTCCATTCTGTGTAGAAATGATTGTATTGATTGTAGATCAACGTGAACAAATCGGAAGTAATGGTCGTTTCCAAAAAACCCATTCAGTGCACTCTTCATGTTAGTGGTGTCCCACTGAAGCAGGTGGAGAAGTTTAAGTACCTCGGGGTTTTATTCACGAGTGATGGGAGGAGCAATGCCGAGTTATCCTGTAGAATTGGTCAGGCTGGATCAATTTTGAGAGAGCTTGGCCAATCTGTTATAAGGAATGCCGAACTTAGTGTTCAAGCTAAGCTATCGGTTTTTAACTCTGTGTATGTTTCAACTCTCACCTATGGTCATGAAATTTGGGTAGTGACGGAAAGAATAAGATCGCGGATACAAGCTGCCGAAATGAGGTTCCTTCGCGGTGTTGTTGGAATAACTCGTAGGGATCGAGTGCGCAACACCAGAGTACGCGAGGCGCTCAACGTTGAGCAGCTACTTCTCCGAACGGAACGATCTATGCTTCGATGGTTTGGTCACGTAGCGCGTATGCCCCCAGACCGGCTACCAAGACGTGCCACGGTTGTCGTGCCATCAGGTAGGCGACTTCGCGGAAGGCCTAGAAATAGATGGTTGGATCAATACCGACATCTCTCCTGGAGCCGCTTAGGGATTCCTCCTGATGAATTGGAGTCAATGGCGGAGGATCGAGAAGAATGGAGAGTCCACCTGATCCATCCTATCCCCGCGACCCTCATGAAGGGTTAGCGGGCCATTGAAAATTAATGAATGAATGAATGAATGATTGTATTCTGGTGGCAGCGTCATAAGAATTTTGGTAATGAGCATAGATGGTGAAATGCTTTCTTTAAGTTGCTGCGTTATAGTCTCCAGTTTTAATATGTTGGTTGCCATGTCATCTGTTGGATCCACTAAAATTTCTGCTGGAGGGGATAAATATTAGTTTATACCTTTCTTATTTGATGAAAAAGATATGTTCAATTCAAATCTTTAGTTCGCATGCAAATAAACCCGAGTAATTTCTACGCCTTATCGATTATTACAAATATTCAGTGTAAGCACGCAAAAGAAAAAATCGGTTTTAAAGTGGATTTGGGTCTGGGCCCATAACCTGGGGGCAAATCACGCTGTATCTTTTCAGACGATCATCGTTTGAACGATAGCAACCGACGAATGGATAACATTTTTGCATATAATAGGGGTTAACATTTCTCTACTACTGTTGCAAAAATCGCAATCGTCTGTAGTTTACATGCATTTAGGAGTTATGCAGCCAATAGTGAGCAACCAACGGTAGTAGAGAAATGTTGACACCTATAAATGTGCAACTATTTTTTCCACCCGTGCATCGCGTCGGTTGCTATCGTGTAAACGATGATCGCCTGAAAAGTTACGTGATTTGCCCCCTGTTGAAATAAAACGTATTTACTCAGTGAAAGCCAAAGAAGAAGTCAAAGATTTATTAGACAAAAAGCAAAAAGAAAAAGTATAATACAATAGCTGACACCTGCGATATTAAGCAGAGAGGTACAGTGTATCAGTAGTCAGTTTTCTTCTTCTTCTTCTTCCTTTTATCAGCGAGGTTATGATCCGAAAATAAGGGATCACAACCCTCCCACTTCACTGCATTTCTACTGATCCGCCTGTGGAGTTCGCCTATTTGACCTCAGAAAATATCTGCAGTTGTGGTTTTATAATAACTCAAAGATGATTATACTCATTTGCTTTCTCCATCTCCTCAATTTCCCATATCCATCTTTTGTCTCTAGCATACCGTCCCCTTCTGTTTCTAAATACCATAGTTCTTGACTTATGGGCATTTAATTTGAAGTTCCAGACGACGAAGTGTTCCTGTAAGTTACCATATTTATCATGATTTACATCATAGTTGCAGCCTCTGCTGAAATGACAATATCGTTGGTAGACATAAGTACTCGTAACTTAATTCTTAACCCATTGAACATGATACCTCCTCGCTTGATGTTGTAAGATCATCGAGAAAGATCAAGAAAGTAAAGAGCTCACAAAATATCCCCCCATCCTTGACACCGACCAATTTGCCATTCCTCTGTCTCCCAAACTACAGTCATATTTTCTTCATGCAGACTTCGAATTACCCTTAACATTTTTGTTGATAATCCCAGGTTGATGAGTTTGTAGAATACATTATTTCTCTTATTGAAGTAGAAGTAGCGGGGAGCCCATTGATCTGTTACTGGATACTCACTTTCCTGGTAGCTCCTCTGTTGCTGCTCTTCAAACCGAAAACACTTCCAACTCCCTGGTTACAGTAACTATAGACAGGATCATGCACAGTTTCAAGCCTTTCAAGTCTCCAGGACCTGACGGTATCATTCCTGCTGAGATTCAGCAATCTGAAGACATTATGCTTCCTTGGTTCAAAGTCATCATGTCGGGCTGTCTGAATCTGGTCTACATTCCCAAACAGTGGACCGAGGTTGAAGACGTCTTCATACCAAGGCAGAACAAAGCTCGCATGTGGAACCAAATGATCTCCGAGTTATACGCCTACCGTTCTTTCTACTGAAAACGCTAGAAAGGCTGATTGATATCCACCTGCTTTCTATGTAAAACTAAAGGCACTTGCAAGTCTGAAAGTAGATCCTTCGCTTGGAGTGTTGATTAATCAATTGAATGATTACTAACACGTAGCTGGGTGATGCATCGACTCGCCAGTTGCGGTATACCCTAAGATGGAATCCTGTCACCTCTTCTGTGGAATCTAGTAGTCAATGGGCTGTAAGTTAACTTGAAAAGGACATGATGCAGAGTGATTGCCTATGCAGATGACATTGATATTGCTGCCTCAGGCAAACACACAGATCCTCCAATAAGCTCCACTCTGGCTCATCACATATGTGGACTGGCGGTTAACCCTCACACAACAGAGCACGTTCTCTTCACGAGAAAATACAAAGTTCCCCATATTGACCCTCCTGTCACTAGGGGTGAATTGTGGAATGTGAAAACTTATGTCGTTTTCCATTGGGCCAAAAGGAGTACTCTTTTTGTGTTCTGCACAGAAAAAGCACTCCCAATCATGTTCCATTGGCTGTTTGGAGTGCTGTTCCGGGAGTGTTTTTCTGTTCTGGATTTCATTTGGGAGTGCTTTCAAAATGCACTCACACATATAAACCCTTACATCAGACTACTTGTCAAAGTCATATGGTACAAGACGCATTCCTTTGTTTATTTTATTTTCTCAGTTGGGGCAAGTTAGTAGAATCAAATTTTACACAGATATAATTAACAAATTGATAATATGTTACTAAAAACATGATGGGATTGCTAATATCCCTTTCCATTGGGCAAAAAGAAGCCATTTTTTGCTTTGTTTATCTGTAAAAAATGTAAACAAAAAATCAGACATTCACCAACACATGCAGAAGTAAGCAAAAGACGATTTCACATGTTCCATTGGCATCAAAAAGGAGTGAAATCGGGAGTGAAACCAATGGAAAACGACATAATTTGCATGAAAGTTTTGACAGATGGCATTAGTGTTGCCACACCATGTTCCTTGGTAATGCATGGCGAAAGGGACTTTCTGTGGATGCTACAATATAATAATCTTTTTCCACGTTGTGACAGTTACGTTGCAACGAATCCGTCGACCATCAAAAAAATAAACCATCACATTCTTACCAAAAAAAAAGTAAATTGTGTGTAACAGAACCAAAACGTGTTTGCGAAACATAAGCGGTGTTTCAAGTCCCGATAAATACAAACAGCTGATCACTTGGATGACGTAAACACGAAGGCAGTCCCCACGCAACGGGATGATGCTGGTACTAATGCAATATTGTGACCTGAGCATCAAATATTTTCTTATCGAAATTCGAATAGAAAATCTTTTATCTCAACACCAACATCTGTCGGTATAATTTAATTTAAGAAACTAAATTGACTCTTATTGCGGTTCGAATTTCTATCACTTCAATAATGCCTTAACACTGCGTTTGTTATTTTCCTTCCTTGAGCAATTCGATTAATATTGTTATTCAAATGTCAACCTGGTGATTATTTTACCTTTTCGATATCGCAACACATTTTCTTATATTTGTTTGTGGGTTTGCGTTCCGTATCATCCTTTTATCTATGTCAAAGTTAATACCTTTTGTCCTTATTTTATTGTCCTTTTTTATCCCCTTTAGCTGTTTACTTTCTTCTCAGATTCACTCACAACATCACAAGAAACACAAGACGTGCTATTCTTAGAGTAAATTACCATTGCAAATTTCTTACTGATTATGTACGCAGGCAATACTTGTTTACATTCTGTAGCTACATACATAAAGGAATCCTTATTGAATAAATTAAAAAAATAAAAAGTGTGAATACATACTCATTACTACCTCATTTAGCTATGCAATTCTCATTTGTTATTTGATATTTTATATTGTAATAAGTCTATGAAGATACATGAACAATGTTTGCATAACTGGTAAAAGTTCATAACACAGAACGTCCCTAATTAATTTATTTTCATCGGACAGCGGTATAATACAAGCGAAGCATGATACTTAATTAGTGGAATTATTTCCAAATGCGTTTTGTGTGTTTTCTTAGTACATATACTCGTATATATTTTTTTGGCTGCTCATGGAGATGTTGAATGAAAGAAGTTAATTACGAAAACTTTTAATATTTTCGTAGATATGAATATTCGCGTTTTGAATGTACTCGTACATGTACATACAAGTACAATCTGTTGGTTTCTTTTTAAAATTGCTATAAAAAAATTAAATTAATATATTCCAAAGTTTTTTTTTTTTTTTGCTTTATTGAAGAGACTACACTTTCCGATTAATAATTAAAAATAATTTCATTTAAGTGACTGCCGATCCTGGCAAGACATTATCGGAAGATCTCAGCGGGCTGTCACCGGTGCTTTTGCAAGCATTGAGGCGGAAGCGGCCAAAATGGGTTTGGAGATAAACGAGGGCAAAACCAAGTATATGCTGTCAACTAGAAGGGAAAACCAACATCGACGAATTGGACAAAACGTCACCGTGGGCAGCTATAACTTCGAGGTAGTAAGGGACTTTGTCTACCTTGGCTCTGCTATAAATTCAGCAAACAAAATCAGCGCAGAAATCAATCGAAGAATAACTCTTGCCAATCGCTGTTTTTTTGGGCTTATAAGGCAATTCAACAGTAAAGCCCTCTCTCGAACAACTAAGGAGACTCTATATAAGACCATGATCATCCCAGTCCTGCTTTACGGCGCTGAAACATGGACTTTATTAAAAGAGGATGAAGATATCCTTGTTCGCTTCGAGAGAAAAATTCTTCGTAAGATTTTCGGTCCCGTTTGCGTTGACGGGTTTTGGAGGAGAAGATTCAATCACGAACTATACGAGCTGTACAGCGACATCGACCTAGTCAAAAAACTGCGTATTGGACGTCTGAGATGGCTAGGACATGTAGAGCGAATGGACACCAACGCTCCGGCCCGCAGAGTCTTCGAATCTAACCCCGAGGGACGACGCAGTAGAGGGAATTATCGCCGTAGGTGGCGCGCACAAGTTCAAGGGGACCTCGACCAACTTGGAGTGCGCAACTGGAGGCAATTAGCTAAAGACCGAGCTAAATGGAGAGGCTTGTTGGTTGAGGCCCAGGTTCACCCCGAACTGTAGCGCCACCTAAGTAAGATCCTGGCAACCTAGTTTTGTAGTATACTTTGGATGGTTCGGAACTCTATTTCACCAATAACTGGATCAATTAAAAGTGCCAAAATCGTTTCCGGCGTCAAATCGCAGCTCTGCGGAGGTCAAACAATATCACCAAAACGGCTGATTACACGGTTATGGAACTTAGTACACAAAATATCGATTATTGGGCGCTTGTATGGTACCCATCGCCATCATGCTGGTACCAGAGATCGTCGAAGTTCATTTCCCCAGTTTCTGATCAAAAAAAGGTTACCATGTCTCTGTAGCGCTTTCCGCTGACTGTAGCGCTGTTGCCGGCTTCATCTTCGAAGAAAAATGAGTCAATTATGCCGCCATTCAACAAACCACAAGAAACAGTCACACGCTGAGGATTCTCAGCTGAGCGCACAGGACGAAAACGAGGAGAACTTGTGTTTTTAATTAGCACTAGTATCGCACGTGGTTGAAATTTGACCATGAACGTGATCAAAATGCTTTCATTTAATTGGTTAAAGCATTTTGTATGGGAAAGCCATATGTGTATGTTCATGTTCACTTTATTTTACCTGCCTTAACTGATGATTTTTTGTGCAAATCTATATATTTTTTTTTTTTTTTTTCTCCGAGGGTTGGTGAAAAATCTTCCATAGACACTATGAGAATAGCAAGCGCATTCTCATAGTAGAGTCAGATTCTTACTGACTAAAAAAACACCACCCTTCGATATAAATTTGTTAGATATCGCAACTAAGTAATAACTTATCAAGCAATTTTTCTATCACGAAATAAAAACGTTTGGCAGGTTACTTTCCACTGAAAGATCCTGCATGTTCCACAATCTAGACGCGGTTTATCATTATCTCGCCAAGTCGAAGGGTTTCGTCCTTTGTAGTCGGCGTAATAAATTGCTCTCATCCAATATTTGTAGGACTGTATTGTTGACATGTCCGATAAGTCGGTTTCTATGCTTTCTCGCGAAGCTTCTAGTTTCAGCTTCAATTGTCGGAATTCCGAGATCCCTGTGGATATCGTCGTTTCTACTATACCACGGTGCTTGGACAATTTCTCTTAGCACTTTATTTTGAAAAGCTTGTAAAATATTTGCATTTGTTTTCTTGGTACAACCCTAAAGTTGTATACCGTAGGTCCACACCGGCTTTAGCACTTGCTTGTATAAAAACAGTTTGTTCTCAGTACTGAGCTGGGAATGTTTTCCGAGTAACCAGTACATTTCGCTATATTTGATTTCGAGTTCTTTACGTTTAATTTTTACGTGCGAATTCCATTTCAGTCTTGCGTCGAGTGTCATTCGCAGGTATTTGGCTTCGTTTGCAAAAGGTATTCGGGCCGAGTTTAGAAAAATTGGCAAGTTATTAGTTTTCTTGTAAGTGAAATTCACGTGAACAGATTTAGATTCGTTGAGGGCAATCCGCCAGTCCCTCGTCCATTCATTTACTTTACTTAGCGTTTAGTTTTGCAGTTTTTCAGTCGTTTCTTCGATTGTTTTACCTATTGCTAGGATAGCAGTGTCATCGGCAAACGTAGCAAGGATAGTGCCATCTTCTTTCGGTATATCACGAGTATATAACAGATAGAGAAGCGGCCCAAGAACGCTTCCTTGTGGTACGCCGGCCGAAATTTCTTTGAGCTGCGAGTATTCGTTTCCATGTCTAACGCGGAAGAGTCTATTCCCCAGATATGATACTAGAATATCGTATAAGCATACAGGGAGAACTTGTCGTAGTTTGGATTTCAAGCCATCATGCCACACCTTATCAAAGGCCTGCGAGACGTCAAGAAATACGCTTGAGCAAATCTTTTTTTCTTCAAGTGCTTTCTCGATTACGTCAGTAATTCTATGCACCTGGTCAATCGTCGAATGCTTACTTCTGAACCCAAACTGGTGGTCAGGGATAAGATTATTTTCGTCTATAACCGGTTGGAGACGCCTTAGTAATATCCTATGTATAATTGACAAACGTTTTATGTTAATTAACTGTCCTATAATGATGAATATCGGTGAGGTCGAAAAAAGCATCGTCGTTGAGGTAATCTTCGCGTACGCTGAGTAAATTGTGGGTGGTATGTGGAAACAATGTATGACAATATTGTTCTTCTTAAATACAGTAATTCTACAAAAAACCCTGCGACAATATGTGTCTTAAAATTTGACTTGAGAAACTCCTTCAACTTATGAATAAGTCTTATGAATGTAGGAAAACATTTAAACGTATAATAAAATTGTAAATGTAAAATTGTTTCCACACGCACCATGAAAAAATTGCTGCACAAAATTAAAAGGAAGTTTAAGCAGCTACATTGCTTAAAAAACTTTCAAAATTGTGTATGTTGTACGACTGTCGTGATCCACCATTCAGAAGTTCATCCAAGTTCTAATTCAAAATATATTTTACAAAATTCAAAAGTAAATTATTTTCTTCTTGATCACGATCTCGAATCTGCACGCATTGCATTTAATCATTTTTTTTTTCCTTTATTCTTCTTTTGGTGTCTTTTCGCAATCTTCAATAGCAGAGCCATCGACTGGCTGACGGAAGGGGGAATGCACTATTCGTGTTTTCTTATTCTTCAGCTTTGTTTTCTGTTATACCTACTTGACGGGTTGTGGGTTAGTGTTATGTGCGTATTTGTGTATGCTCTGGTGGGGATCCCACTCGGAAAGTGATAATTAAGCTTACATATTTTCGGCATTGTATTTAGTTGGTTATTATATTTCAAAAAAATGAGTAAATGAGTGGTGGCGAGGCAAGGCGAACACGGGTCGGCTAGTGGGAAATAAGTCTTCAATATTTCTCAACGTGCGTCGTTCAACCGAAGTTTTTTTGAAACTTAATACCTGAGTCACAACTTTGAGATAGTTAAGAACTTTGTCTACCTAGGCTTTGCTATAAACTCAAGCAAGGACATCAGTTCAGAAATCAAACGAAGAATCAATCTTGCCATTCGATGTTTCTTTGGGCTTTGGGCTAGGCAATTGAGTAGTAGAGACGTCAGTTTGCTGAAACAAAAAACACTTCTCAACGCAAACGATATGGTGGAGCATTCGGAGGAGTAATGGAGACGCTGGGAACACTGTCGACGACTATCCCACCATCCAATAATTTAACCCTCAATTCAAAGTTACATATTATAGGTAATTCCAGTGACATACCGGCAGATGGTATTTTGGGTGGTTACGTACTATGGAATCGAACAGTTATTGACTCGGTGGCCAAGCGCCTGAAATTCCTGGATGCTACAAGTAAAACTGTCTTGGCAGAATTTCATCTAAGGTCATTTGAAGCCGCAAAAAGGCTGACCAACGAAGGTAAATCCAATGTTCTGTAAATAAAAGCGCGTTCGCAGTCGGTTGTTAGATTAAAAGTTAAAACTGGCCTAAAGGAAATTCTGCCCAAGAACTAAAGCGGGGTATATATTTAGCTAACACAATCACCGCAGTCAAGGACAGTACTATTCTCGTCCCCATATTAAATAATACCACGGAACATTTCACAACAGACAGGACTTTCGTACCCCAATTCAGTAATCTTAACCAGTACAAGGTATTACGTGACACCAACCAGAAGAATCCAATTCTCCAGGTTAGTAAGCTAGAGCCCACGAAAAGGATCTCAAAATTGTTGAATTTACTAAACCTAGGTCCTAACCTAAATCAAGAGGAGAAATCTTGTATTGAGAACTTATGCGTCCAATTCAACGACATTTCCTACTTGAAGATGACCCGGTAACCCATACTGATGTTCTTGTCCATAATATTCCAACAAAAACAGACCAAGGGCCAATCAACCAAAAACAGTACAGGTTGCCGCAAATTGCCAGAGACGAGATTAATATCCAGGTAAAAAAAAGTTAGATGATGCAGTTGTCTCCCCGAGCAAATCCCCATGGAATTCCGTTCTCTTAGTCGTTCCGAAAAAATCGGGTCCCTACAGACAAATGAGATGGCGAGTTGTAGCCGATTTTCAAAAGCTCAACGAGGTGACCATAAAATATGCCTTTCCTCTGCCCAGAATAGAAGATATTCTAGACCAGGGAAACTGCCGTTATTTTACCACTCTCGACTTGGCCAACGGTTACCATCAAGTAATGATAAAGAAACATGACAGAGAGAAGACCGCCTTCAGTACTGGACTCGGTCATTACGAATTCAACCGAATGCCGTTCGGGCTGACAGGTGCCCCTGCGACGTTCCAAAGAATTATGAACAATATTCTAACTGGATTATACGGCATAGACTGTTTCGTGTATTTAGATGACATCGTTATTTACGGTAAGAATTTAGAAGAACACACCGAAATACGAGTACGCGTTTTTTTCTAAATTAAGAGAGAACAATTTAAAGCTCAATACCGAAAAATGCAAGTTTCTGTGCCGAGAAGTGATGTACTTGGGGCATAAGTGTTCAGAAAGCGGCGCACTCCCGGACCCGTCCAAAACCAGCTGTGTTAACGATTTCCCTACCCCAAAGAACATTAAAGAAATTCAGTCGTTTTAAGGTTTTGCCAGCTATTATCGAAAGTTTATCCCCAATTTTGCCGGTATAGCCGCCCCAATTAACAAGCTATTGAGAAAGGGTGTCGAGTTTAACTGGACGGATGAATGCCAAAAATTGTTCGAAGCACTGAGAAGGGCAGTAACTACTCCTCCAGTCTTGATTTACCCAGATTATACTAAGCCGTTCATTCTGACTACAGATGCCAGTAATGAAGCGTTAGGTGCAGTGTTATCGCAAGGCAAAGTTGGCGAGGATAAGCCAATAGCCTGTGCTAGTAGATCACTAAGTCCAACGGAAAAGAGATACTGCACCATAGAAAGGGAGCTTCTTGCGATAGTTTGGGCTACTAAAAATTTCCGCACATATTTGCTGGGAAGACCCTTCATAGTATACTGCGATCACCAGCCTCTAAAAGGTGTATTTAACGTGAAGGACCCACCGACGCGTCTGGCAAATTTCCATCATAAACTCTCGGAGTATGATTATAAAATCGAGTATAAACCTGGGAAGGTGAACAAAAACGCTGATACTCTGAGCCGAATACCCAAACCTGAGACAAGAATTGGAAAGATACCAGAAAAGCATTGCCTCTCCGTCACTAGGGCCCCAACCCGAAAGATTGATGAGGAAATAAGGCAATTTGAGAAAACAAAAAGCGTAGAGGACAAGACCAATGCGGAAGGAGGCAAAGAGGTTAGTAAAAATCCATATGACGTTAAAAAATCCAACTGGGTAATGCTGGCTGACCCTGATGAAATTCTAACAGTTATGAGGGACTTTCACAATTCGGCTCTCGAACGACTAAAGTAGCCTAGAAGTCCTAATCATCCCAGTTCTGTTATATGGCGTAGCTGCATGAACCTTGTGGAAATCAGTGCGAATGGTCATCAACGCCCCTACCCGTTCCCGAGGAACGACGCAATAGAGGAAGGCCTCCCATTATGTGGCCCGAACAATTGGAAAGGGACCTCAACCAACTTGGCGCGCCCAACTGGAGGCAGCTTGCTTATGACCGAGTCAGTTGGAGAGGTTTGTTGGCTGAGGCCCAGATCCACCTCGGACTGTGGTGCCATCTAAGTAGTAAGTAACATCTGCGTTTTAAACCACTACAGTAATCTTGCACTCTGTCTATCATTTCCAACACCCGCGCTATGTAAAACATTTTAAGGGTATTCATAACCCGTTGAGTGCGCGCAAAATAATAATAAAAAAAATGTAGGTACTTTGCGATTGGATTGAAAGCATGAAATTGGGTTTAGGTGACAGCGTAGGAGTTTACTGACCTTCAGTTAACATTTGCCCATTGCTTTTGTACTAAAACACCCTCCCATATGTACATAAAATCAACACAGTCACTTATCTTTTTGGCGGTGAATTGTGGGCAAAATCCATAAAAATGAAATGTTTTTATTTTTACTGGATTTCATCTAACACCTTTTTCAAACATCTGAAGCTATTTGCCATACTCAAAAAAAATCGTTTATTGTTGATGGTTCAATGCTCTCATCCAAACCCTATTTTACACTACCAAACTTAACCCAAAGATGGATTGCTTTCGTTTTTTTACACTCCTATGATCACATGTGGTGGTCGAAGAACATAGCCCTTAATTTTCTCCCCACAAAGCAATATATGAATGTTCGCCGAATCAAAAGTTTACATTCATCCTCGGCAGGGTAAAAAGGATAAAGGAAAAACCTGTTGATGCGTTTACATAACCCCTCATACACATGTATTTACTTTGTTTTCAAGTAACAATAGCCTCGGGCCAACAAATCCCCATACATGGGTTAAAGGTTAAGGATTTGGAAAAAAAATGCCACATTTCCGCCTGCCTATGCAGAAAGCTTTTAAAATCCCAGGAAAAGGTGGATTTTGTTAATTTTAGTTCTGGGCAAAGGTGTTATAAGCCCTACATAATTTCTTTAGAATTCATGGACCCATGAAATAGATTCAGAAGGGAGTTTTACAACTTTTTTTTTATGGGTTCTACTTGGGATCATATGATTTAAGAACAAAGCGAACCTTTCGCATAAAAGTTTCCACAGGTTTCGTTCTGATTTTGAAAGTCATAGGAAACTTTTGCTGAATAAAGTCAATGCTGGATGAGATAATGAGTTTTTCTTTTCACATGACGGACAGGTGATGTATCACATAAGCACCCAAAATAATATTCTTTTTTATTTCTGGAAATATCTAGACCTTCTGGCACACGAGTTAATTAATTGAAATAAAGTGGATATAAAAGTGAGTACACTCTTGAGAAATGTGTCTGTTCAAGTTCATTTCTCCTAAGAGATTGAGCCGCAAGTCACATGTTTTCGCAACATATGTCACAGACGACTATGCACGGGAATAATATCCTTTCTATTCGCAATAATGTTTTATAGTGAACGCGTAAAAAGAGGTTAATCGCCTACAGCCTGCTACATAAGCAATTTCTCTTCGCAAAACCGAAGACTAATTTTGAAGTCGAAGCAATAAGAGTAAACACTTGAAGGAAAGTTTGAAATTAAAAACTTGAAAATTTCCATCGGAAAACAAGACATCACTGCAAAGTTTGTGAACTCTTTGGGAATTCGAAAAAGGTAGTAGGGATTGGAAAAGGATTATGCGTGCAAAAGTTTTATTTTTGTTTAGAGTTATTTTTTTTTTTTATCCAAGAACCCCGAAAACGATTGGAGCAATAAAACTTTGTATTGTAGGCGCGACATTAATTAATTTGGACAAATTTGCGAATGAAAACATTTTCTTTTAGAAAAAAGAGAAAAGAAAAAATAGTTACCCAGTGGGAGTTTTTATTTTTATTTTGGAAGGATATACGGCTGTATGTACATGGTCAATTGCCTTTAGGTATGAGTGGAAAATGTATAGGGTGTGGTAGTGGTTGTGGTCTTGCAAAGGGAGTTTTGATTAATTAATTTATCAATTAATTATTAGGCAGTAGTCTGCAGGAAACAAACGTTTTCTGTTGAGTGAAAGATGATGATGAATAAAGGAACATTTTTACATGATTAGCACGTAATCCAAATTGAAGTGTGTTGTTGTACAACTTGATGATTGTACGCGGTAATAGTATACATACATATGTATATCATGTCGTACAGTAGATAAATGAGATGATACTCACTTGTATGTTAACATATACATTAGGTTTACTGAATGTGAATTTAAGAATATCCTATAACTAAATGCTCTGCTTATCCGTTTTCATACGCCAAATTTCATGGTGAGATTGCAAGACTATTCTTTACCATGTAATACCAAAAACATAATGTCTTTCTTAGAAGTGATACTTTTAAGGAAAATGCTGTATTCGCTTAATCATATGTGGCAGTGTTGCTGACCTAGTGACAATGTCGCTATATCTAGGTTAGATAGGATAAGTGAAATGGTGAAGACGTTAATAACTCCTCTTCACCACACTCAGGTCTATGTAGACCCATTGTGATACCCATTGAGGTTTTGTTCGAGTGATCTTGGTCTGGAGTTTGTTTCTTCCTACACTTGTGGTTCCCGTTTGGGTGCTCTTAGTCAGATTGATGTTCTCGAAAAGCTGTAAAGAGTAGAGTGAAACATCAGATAGCTCCTCAATGTCTTGAAAATAGTATTTTCCTAAAATTCTGTTTCTTAGGTGACAGAGGCTCGGTCAGTGACGTAGAAAGTGGGGATTATCTTCAAGAACTTCTTCGTCGCTGCACCCTCTGCACAAATCGTCATCGGTGAGTTTAATTTTTAAAGTGTGACTTCTTAGTAGATTGTGACCAGTGCGTATATTTATTAGTAAGAGAGGGATCCCCTCTCTCTAAGGTTACAAAGTGAAGCCCTGTTCATTTTGTCAGCTCATGCAGGCTCCAACGCAGAGTCTTGTCAAATTCTCCGCTTTTCGATATCCGCGATACCATTGTGGCCGGGCACCTAGCAGAGTTTCACGTTGTGCTGCGAGCTAAGAACCTTGAGCTTTTCGCGACAGCTCTTAATAAGTTTTGATTTTATTTCATTAGCAGATATTGCTTTTATAGCCGCCTGTCTTTCAATGAAAATGGTGATAACCTCTCCTGATACTGGCATCACTGAAACTAGATTAGGAACTGTTGTCACTGCTAGAACCTCCGCTTGGAAAATACTGCTGGGGTCAGGGAGTCTGATCAAGTTTCGAATATTGAGCGTTTCTGAGAAGACGTCCGCGCCTATGCCTAAGTCCATTTTCGAACTATCTGCGTAGTTCGATAAAGGGATCTACGAATTAGTTCCTAAGAAATTAAATAAAAAAAAATTAAGAAATCCCAAAAATTTCCATACAAAGTTACGAGTTATTACAGACGAAAGAACTCCTAAATGTTGGGAATTTTTTCATCAACGTTTGCTACATCTTTTAGTGTTTCGAGTTATTTCAAAACGAAATAACTCCCCAAGCCATGCAGATGAAATAAGTCCTAATTAGGACGTCTGTGTTTGAAGTTAATTCATTTTTCTTAAAATTGCATAAGGGTATGTCAACAACTGTCTGGCAGGCACCTAGAGCTAAGCCTATTCGAGAACAGTTTTGTGCCGACAAGCAACGGGTGAGTGGCGCGCTTAATTTATTTAAACTACGCTTTCCGGAGTGGTTTAACTGCTCGCGAAACTTCGTCACTCCGCTAAGGGTATATCAACACCTCTCAGGCAGGCGCCTGGAGCTAAATCTATTCGAGAACAGTTTTGTGCCGGCAAACAACAAAAGATAGATATAGTTGTTGTGAGGTGCAAGTGCACTGCGACCTTTAGCAGATCTATTGTGCTTCTCAAACTAAGGCTGTAGTCGATGATATGCTCGGTCTAGAGCACTTCCTTCAGTCCAGCTGCTGCTATGAACCGGAGCATCTAGAGTGGATCTAGCGAAGCTAGATCCAATAGGAGGTATGCACTTAAGTGATTTTATCCTTTATGGAACAGTGCTTCGCACTCCATAAGGAGGTGCGCTGGTGTTTTTGCAATGTCCCTGTAGAACCTGCAGTGTCCGTCTCTCTCTATTCCAGTTTCCTGAGGTTTTTCTTGAGTCTGCAGTGACCCGTTAACATGCCCGTCAAGATGCGAAGTTGGTTCTTGCTAACTCTAAGGTAGGTTCTACTTCTTTTCTGGTTGTATTTCTCCAGAAGTTCTTTCGTCTGTCTTAGTTGGGGGATATCGTCCCAATGCTTGGCCCACATTTGTTCTCTTCCTCTTTCCTTAAGTCTTCCCTTATTTTGTGGGGTCCTATCCCAAAAAAGAGTTCTGGTCCAAGGAACGGTGTGTCTGATCCGTCTCTTGCTAGTTCATCAGCTGTTTCGTTCCCCTCCTGAAAAATCGTCTCTGGGCCAGTCCAGAAATGGCACCGATTTGGATAGGGTTACTCGCTCTTTGTTTGCAATGCATGTTCCTTTCCTCAATATGGTCTCCTTGGCGATACGCTCTAGTACTATGTGTAGCGGAGGTATACCTACCTTTAGTGCTGCTGTGGGACTGGTTCGCATGGCTCCTGTTATACTTGTATATACGCAGGCTAATCTTTGCACCTTGCTCAGCGACGTCCTCGTCGTAGCTAATCTTGCTCGGATAACCCATGCCACTACCCGTATGTGACGATGGGTCTTACTATCATGATGTACATCCACCTCAGTGTGGCTGGACTGCAATCCCGATCTTTCCTGAAATGTTTCTGCACACCATAAGTGCTCTGGTGGCTTTGATTACCACGGCTTCTACATGTTCTTTTCAAAGGAGTTTGCTGTCTAGTGTTATACCTAGATACTTGACCTGTTTCTGTGGGTCGATTCTGATACCTTCCGATAGAATAGGTTGCATACGCTTTAGCTGTCTTTTCTTGGTGAAGGGTATCACAGTAGTTTTGGTAGGATTTACTCTAATTGCTACCGTTTCGCATCATTTCTGTCTGATTCTTAGACCCCTTTGAATGATTTCGCATAGCTTTTCTTCAAATATTCCCCTTGCAACAATGACTATATCGTCGGCGTACCCCTGACACTTAATGCCGGTATTTGTCAATTTGTGCAGTAGTTTATCTACTACTAGGCTCCACATCAATGGTAATAATACCCGTCCTTATGGGTAGCCTCTAGTGGTGCTGAATGTGATGGTTTTTTGATGACGAGGTCAGACTAATGGGTCTAAAGGATTTAGGTGAAGTGGCGTCTCTTTTACCCACTTTCCAGATGAATATGGCCTTTGCCCTTTTCAGATTCTTGGTATAAGCCCAAGTGCTAAGCTGCTTCTCAATAGTTCTAGGAGGTGTGGCATAATGATTTCCTGTCCTTTTTCTAATAGGGGTAATCTGGCCCCTGCATGGGTTGACGCTATGTTCTCACAGAATGCTGTGAAGCTATTTCGTTTAGCTTTCCTAATTTCTAAGTTGTACATTGTTAATTGATTGGTGTATGTCTGCCAGTCTCTGTCAGGCTTTGCTCTGTTAAAGAGCTTGTGCACCTTTGTTCTTAATTCTTTCTTTCGACTAATGGCGCAACTGCTTTCATATGCCTGTATAGTAGCCCTGTCGACCACTTTCACGTTTTTTTTTCCAGTTCTAGGAAGTGGCTTGCCATTTTCCTCCCTTTCACATTTATTAGGTTCCACTCGAGTGTTGACCTATACCTGTCCCAGTTTGTTTTGCGGGGATTCCTGTTCGGAGTAACCTCCTCTTTCACCTTCGTTGCTGAAAGTGATGGTCCTGTGGTCCGACATGGACGGCTCGTCGGAAACTTTCGAATCTGTTATACAGTTACTAATACACGGGCTGCTGAGTGTAATATCGAGAACCTCTTCCCTCACCCTAGTTACGAAAGTTGGTGTATTATTTACATTTCAAATAACTACATAGGTTTTCTTTGAGAATGAGTTCGAGAAGGCACTCACCTCTAGCGTTGTTGTCGTTACTCCCCCATATCCCTTCCCTTTTATGATGTTCCTGCTTTTGGAGTTTTTGTTACCTCCTTCCTTCTTTCAACGGTTAGCTTCCGGGGCTCTTCAGGTTCGAAATCTTGGGCTAGGAAGTGCAGGTACCACTTTGCACTCACTCCACTGAAGCCTCTTCTCAGTGGGTCATCCAGACCACTGGGCTTACCCCTGTCTGGTAGCGTGGGAGGTTTATGCACGATCTCTTGGTCTGCTACTCTCTGCTACTCTTCTTGCATCCAGGGAAGTGTATTCCCTCCTTATCAGGGATCATGGTTTCTGTGTGCTAGTAGGCTACTGTCGTCTTGGAGCATCAGTGTCCCTGCGCCTGTAATGTTCCGTGCTTACGGTGCCTAGAGCTAAGTCTGCGAGCTGTAGGTGTTCTTTACGAATGGTGCCTAGCCTGTCGTAGTCGTCGTCTCGGTGGTCTCTCTCCAGACGATTTGCCATTTCTGCGTCCCTTGTTCCCTTTTTTTTTTTTACTGTTTTTGTTCATATTCTAAATTTGAAATAATTTGGGGTGGCAATGGTCAATTGCCACGCTTATGGATCATGGCTAAAATCCCGATTTCAGAAACCATTCTTATGAAATAAAGAGTCAGTTCGATCAAAGCTTGTGAGACCAACTGGAAGTAAGTTGGTCATACGGCTGGAAAAATGTTCGCTTGGGTGATTGATATGCCTACGATATCAGTAGTCGAGGAAAAAATACTGTGAATCAGAAGCAGAAGGCAAATAATAACAAAATCCCCCAGTTATCTGGACGCCGCCCCCGAGTTTTCTGAAACATAACATCTGAGTTTTAAGCCACTACACCAATCCTCTCTCTCTCTATCCTTTTCAACGCCCGCACTGTGTGTACAAATTTAAAGGGTATTCATAACCCCTTGAGTGCGCGCAAATTATAAAAAAAAATAAAATCTTTCTAACTCGAATTTCGTTAAAAATTCCTTTTGCACGAGTTGATTTTTGCGTCCAATGGAAATACGAGTTAGCGAGATTCGATTGTATTTTACTCGAATACCCCTGACTAGGGATGGTAAAACAATATCGATTATCGATCTGAAATGTCAGTATAATTAGTCTTCAAATATTAATGTGAATACAATCTGCTGCATTTAGAGCACACGTAACGTGTTTATTAGTGATTGAAATAATTTTTTTCGGTACCAAGTTTTACAATAGGGGCAATTAAGCTTCCATTTAAGAAGAAGAATTAGCAGGAACTTTCTTAATTGTCCAATAGAAGTATTAATAACTCTCGTCACATCTGGTGTGCTCTGTAAGCTGTGCCATCTACCTACATTCAAAACTGAATATTTTTTGCTATCCTTTTTCTTCTTTTTCTACGATGCGTTGACTTTTTAAATTCACCGATGTAGCTCCAATCTACCCATATAAAAGGAGATTTTATTTTGCTTAAATGGAACTTACGACAGGAATAAGTGTCAAATCCAACAGCCATTTTCCCGCTATTTTTGACATTTATATTCAGCATAGTCTGGTAAATCACCAGGAATAGACTCACGCTTGAACAAAGTACTAAATTACCAAAAACCTCGACACCCGGTCGTCGATTCTCTTAACTAATAGACGACTTCGTAATTTTTATGGCGCACATAATTGTTCAGCTAAGTAACTCAAGTTACTAAGAAGAGAGTACCACAGTTGTAATCAAGAGTGTGCAAGAAGATGCAAATATATGGATTTGTCATCGACCGCTGCATTTGGGGCTCTGTCCATCTACGTTGAAGATTTGGCGCAAAGATCTTGACCTACACCAGGATAATATCTAGCTATAGCAGAAGACTATCATTAGCGTCGTTCTGTTGCTGATTGGGCTCTTGTATGCTGACCCGTTATTTTACTGCACAATTTTGTTTAGCGATTAGGCTAATTTTTGCCTAAATAAGCAGAATTGTGGCATATGAAATAAGATCAATCCAGAAGAGACCTTATAGACTCAATCACATCCAGAAAAGTGTGATTTGACACCTCTCGATTATTCGTTGTAGAGGTACGTGATGTCACTGGTCCATACTGATAAACCTGTAACACCATCACCTCGTATTTTTCATAACATACAACCACCATTGCTGAAAAAAGTGATGCAAAATTTGACAGACAGAATACTATTCGTCAAGAATTGATCTTTCGAATAAAAAAGATTTTGGATTAAAATCTAATAATATTTTCTGTTACTTTTACCTCATCTTAAGTAAAAGATGTATTTACTATTTGCATGTTTTACCAATTACAATCATCGATACAAAATCGACGGAAAAAACGAATTGTTTTCCAAAGATTAAAAAATTATACCCAAACAGTAAGGTAAGAACGTACCTACCTCTCCGGTTACCAATGATCCACATGTCATATGCTAAAAATTTTGGAGAAAAATATGTGTATACTCCTAAATCGCATATTGATGTAAATTTCTTAAGCATAGATTATTTAAGGTTGTAATCATAACTTATTAATCTAAGTTTTCTTGAAAAATGCATCATTACATACGTTCAAAAATAAATTGTAAATACAGTACCACTCGGCGTAACACATTCTGCAAGCTTTTATGTCTTCAGTATAAACTAGAATTTGAGAATTATTAAGTGTTGTCACCACTGCCCACACTAATAAATTAAAAAAAAAAAAACGTTAATGACTTCCTTGGGGTGCATCATATGTAGCCGAAATTGTATTGGAAGTTAATATCCGAAATAAAACTTGAAATGCTCGTTCTTCAAGGTAAGAACTCAGACATGATAGCTTGGTTATAAGTCTATAATTAGATATCTCATATAGATTCCCTTCCTGGTGAATTGGAATGATAAATGAGTTTTCCAAGTCTTAGTAAAAATGCTTTGCTTTAATGACGCCTGAAATAAGTAAAGATTAATGCTCTCTTGCAACTGTTTAACTGTTCTTCAAATCTGACCCATTGCGATGTTAGATAAGCATCAATAAACGCTTCCTCTGTTTGTCATTAAGTAATTTTGCAAGTATTTTCTCTTTTATTTCTTACTTGCCTACCTAGGCGGCGCTACAGTCCAGGGTGGACCTGGACATCAACCAAGAAACCTCTCCAGCAAGCCGGGTTATGAGCCAGCTGCCTCCAGCTGCACTCGTTAACTCTCCCCGAACTAATAGATTGATAAGTTGTACAACCCTATTTAAGTTGAGACTTAGGCATTACTTAGAGGTGCTTTGATGATGTAGGTTTTATTAAATTAATTTCATTAATATAATTCTCATCTGAATCGTTTGCTTTATTAATTGAATTCTATTATTATAATTTTATTTTTTTGTAACTGAAACACAGCTGAATTTTGTCACTTACTAACCCAAATGTAAATAGTATTGTAATACTGAAGCTTGCGCTAACTTAAAAGATTGTATCTTACTATATAAGACTATAAATAAAGAATAAAGATGAAGATAAATTTGGATCCCAAATTTAACTTCACATAAACAATGTTCAATATGGGGGAATTGGAGAAATAAAACTTTACAAACAAATTTCGAAAAGCAATTCGAACACATTCAGATATATCCGGTACCGGATACACGGCGCCGTATTATCGGATCAAAATATATAGAACTAAATAAGAGCGTGCACACTTATCCAGCACCGGATATACGGCATAAATGCCGGATACACGGTGTATTTTCTCAGCTCTATCCGGCACCGTATGTCGGATACACGGCACTCAAAGAGTACAAAACCAAATGGGAGCTTTCACGCTATTTATCCAGCATCGGGTACTACTTGCCTGTTATGTTCCAAAATAATGTTTAAACGTGTTTTGGATAGCGTGTCGGATAAGTGTCAACGCTTTCATTGAGTTCTGTATACATACTTTGAACCGGATACACGGCTCCGTGTGTACAGCATTGGAGATATATTTATTTGAAATCTACAAAAGCAGTATATCTAATGCCGGATATATGTGAAACGGATGTTAGATCTTCAAATTCTAAGTATTATAGGTATTTATCATAAGGATAAATTAAAAAGTTGGGAACCATTCGGTGTTAGAAAGTAAAGTGTGGCTAGGCTTACGTCGGCGCAACTAACACACAAAATTTCTGCTCAAGAGGTAATGTTTGACTTTTTCTAACAGCATTTGTTAGTTTTTTCTCCACTGGTCAATTTGAAATGGAAAATGATTAGCTTTGGAGCATTTATGAATGTCAGCGAAGTGGTATTTAAGTCCAGTACCGAATTTAAATGAGCTTTTAATAAAGTCTGCCAGTTAATGTGATAAATCTCACTTTGCAGAAATAGGTATCTATACCGGTGTTCAGGTTGCGTGTAGACTAGCACAAAATTACTTTACTTAATATTCGACTAAATAGAGAACGGAACTCGAATAGCTTGCTTTTGATATTTTGGCTGCATAATTAAGTGACGATACTCGTATATCACCACGATATAAACTCTCGGATATATCATACTGATATCCCATCCCTACTACAAATAATTGCTGGTGCCTGATTTAAAGGTAATTAACCGATAGAGCCAGTTCCATCGTTGGGGATCCTAACTAATGATTTATTGGAGTTTCCTTTCATGAGGAGAAAGAAAATTATGTACGTGAGAGAATGTAGACTTTAATCATCCTACTTCCCAGCCATAACCCTCTGTATTAATGAGTTAACCAGAACACCCTCTCGTACCAATTGAACTATATGAGTAATACCTTCCTTGCAATTGAACTAAATGTGTGGGCCGTAAGGGATAGGTATGTATTTCGAACCAACAAATATAATACTGCACAGCAAAATTTGCATTCATATTGCAAAACAATTCATATTGCAATATTAATTTAATAGCCAATTATTTTGCCAGAGAAAAACTTCCATTTATTCATTTTTTTAATCTATTTTCAAATATAATAGAAATAAACTTATTCATACGGTATTCAGAGGTGGGCAAAATCGCATCATCACCTCCCCGTGGTGCCCGCTGGATAGCTATCTGATAGTGAACTAACGATGAGCGTATGCTGAATCTGACGATATATGGGTAGCTGAACACTCGGACCTGCGTAAGCACATCTGGGTGAACTTCAGCGCGCATATGTTTAACCGGACGAAGCATTTCTTGTTGACCTGATCGGCTGAAATATGCGTCTCAGAAGTCTAACAAGAGGTCCTCAGAAGGAGGACGTGCGGCGGATGAATTCTCCCGATGGAATCAACGGTGACGTCTACAGGCCAGCGGAAACCTTACCGGAGCTACTTCGACATATTTGAAGCTGAGGTCTGTAAGGATTTTCAATACTACGTCAGGGTATTGAAAAAGATATGGTGGCGGATGAACCCTTAATGGGCCAACGGCAGCGCTCATATCCCCGAAGTGGGTTACTGACATCGGTGTACCCGGCCCCTCGTCCTAGGGGTTGCTAAAAAAGGATCTGGCCCTCCAGGTTGGGGGTTGTGCCGTCGGGTTAACTTCCCTACCACGTAAAAAACCTTCGGTTACGAAGCAACCAACAGCCTCGGATACGGATGAATTTACTGTTGACGACCCAAGCAAACGTAAAAAGGAAAACGATCTTTGTGTCTGCACGTGGAATGTTAGGTCCCTCTACAAACCACGTGCAACCGAACAACTTGCGGAGGCCCTAGAGTGTCTCAAAGCAGACATTACCGCCACCCAAGAAGTGCGATGGGATGGGCCGGGCAAAAGGGGTATGAAAAACTGCGACATCTACTACGGCGATTGCTACAGACAAAAAGGACAGCGTCTATTCGGGTGCGGATTTGTCATTGGAGACAGACTTAGGCAAGAAGTCTTGAGTTTCCGGCATGTGAACGAGCGCCTTATGACTATCCGTATCAAGGCTAAATTTGCCAACATTAGCCTAATATGCGTTCACGCCCCTCATGAGGAGAAGGACGACGCGACAAAGGACGACTTCTACCAGCTCTTGGACAAGACGTATGAGCAATGCCCTTGCCACGACGTTAAAATTATCCTAGGTGGTTTTAACACAAGGCTAGGAAGAGAGGACGTCTTTAGTAGCGTGGTCGGAAAGCACAGCCTGCACGACAACACATCCGACAACGGACTCAGGCTAATCGACTTTGCAGCGGGGCGAAACTTTGTCGTACCTAGTACGCGGTTCCCACGTCTCGATATTCACAAAAAAACATGGCTCTCCTTTGATAGAAAAATCGTCAACCAAATCGATCACATTGCGATCGACGCAAGGCACTCTTCCAGTATTCTGGGTGTCCGGACTTTCCGAGAAGCCAACGTGGACTCGGATCACTACCTAGTTGTAGCCAAGGTACGGATGCGGATATCCACAACGGAGCGAAATCAACGAAATACTATGAGGAAATTTGACGTCGAAAAGCTACAATCGCAAGAGACCGCCAGAACCTTTGCCGATCGTGTTTCTTCTAATCTCAATCTAAGTCCTATGCCGCCAGCAGCAAATGCGGAAGACCAGTGGCAGCGTTGCCAACAAGCCATCAGAGATGCCGCCTCTGATGTACTGGGTTTCTCACGCCCACCACAACGAAACCCCTGGTTTGATGAGGAATGCCGGCAAGCACATGCAGCAAAACAAGAGGCGTACAAAGCGGCGCTGCATAGAAGGACTAGAGCTGCTTACGAGCTCTACGTGCGCAGGAGAAAAGAGGAACATCGACTTCTCAGAAAGAAGAAAAAGGAGCATGAGAAGCGCTCGATCGAGGAGATTGAGAGACTCTATTGCAGGAATAATGTTCGAAAATTTTACCAAATGGTAAAAAGAACATGCCAGGGTTTCAAAGCCAGAACAGAAGCCTGCAGGGACGAAAATGGCAACATAGTAGTGGAATCGCAGTCGGTGCTGAGGATATGGAAGGAACACTTCTGCAGACTGCTAAACGGTGATGATGACCAATATTCCGCTGTCAGGCAGAATGAGCCATTCAACAGTGACGATGGCAGTCAAGATTCCCGTCAACCCGATCAGAATGAAGTGAGGATAGCGATATCTAAACTCAAATCCAACAAAGCTGCTGGAGCCGACGGCCTTGCCGCTGAACTTTTCAAGGCAGGAGGAGATGAGTTGGTAAGGAGCATGCACCAGCTCATCTGTAAAATCTGGTCGGACGAAAGTATGCCCGATGAATGGAACCTCAGCATCGTTTGCCCGATCCTGAAGAAAGGAGACCCTCTGAACTGCGCCAATTACAGAGGTATAAGTCTCCTCAACATCGCATATATAATCCTGTCTGCCGTATTATGTGAACGCCTAAAACCGATCGTCAACAACCTGATAGGTCCTTATCAGTGCGGTTTCAGGCCGGGAAAGTCCACCATTGACCAAATATTCACACTACGGCAGATCTTGGAAAAAACCCATGAATACAAAATCGATACGCACCACCTCTTTATCGATTTCAAAGTTGCCTATGATAGCGTGTATAGCGACGAGTTATACAGAGCCATGTCTAGTCTTGGCATCCCTGCCAAGCTCGTCCGTTTGTGCAGAATGACGATGGAGAACTCTCGCTGCTCCATCAAAGTCGGTAAGAACTTCACCGAACCGTTCGATGTCAGGAAAGGTCTTAGACAAGGTGACGCGCTATCATGCGATCTCTTTAATATAGTACTTGAGAGAATTGTACGAAACTCACAAGCCAACACCGGAGGTACAATCTTTTACAAGTCTGTACAACTACTCGCTTATGCCGATGACATTGACATAATCGGAAGAACTCAGCGGGCCGTCAATGGGGCATTTACGAGTATTGAGATCGAGGCAGCAAAGATGGGTCTAGCGGTCAATGAAAGCAAAACAAAATATATGCTGTCTACAAAAAAGGACACCCAACATCGGCGTCTTGGACAGAACGCCACAATAGACAGATATAATTTTGAGGTAGTAAAGGATTTTGTCTACCTAGGCTCTATGGTGAACTCCGCAAATGACATCAGTAGGGAGATCACACGAAGAATTACTCTTGCCAATCGTTGTTTCTATGGGCTAAAACGGCAATTGAGTAGCAAAGCCCTATCTCGAACGACTAAGGTAACTCTTTATAAGACACTAATCATCCCAGTCCTGCTGTATGGCCCTTGGTTATTTCGAAAGAAAAGTTCTTCGAGTGATCTTTGGTCCCGTCTGCATAGACGGTGAGCGACTAAGATGGCTGGGTCATTTAGAGCGGATGGAGCCCAACGTTCCCGCTAAGAAAGTTTTTGAATCCACCCCAGATGGACGGCGCAGTAGAGGACGACCTCGCGGTAGGTGGCGCAAACAAGTGGAGGGGGACCTCAACCAACTTGGCATGCGCAACTGGAGGCAGCTGGCTCGTAATCGTGCTAGCTGGAGAGGTTTGTTGGTTGAGGCCCAGGTCCACCCCGGACCGTAGCGCCATCTAAGTAAGTAAGTATTCAGAGGGATGCAATGGAAATAAGTTGCGAGGATTGTTTGTTTCCCCCCATTCATCCGAACATTTTTGTTTTACATAGTTACCATTCACAGCTTTTATTTTAATATCAAAGAATCGTGTTTTTTACTTGCATCTATGACTATATGGCAAGTTTTGTATCTATGAAAAAAATCTTTAATAAAAAATGGTATAACGGTTACAGAGAAACTCGAAAAACTAAGTGTCACAATTATCTAACTTCAACTTCATTCTTATTTAAAATGAATGGTACTTTAGGGCCATTTAAAAAAAATGTTTTCTAAAACGACTCTAAAGACTTTGTTTAAATCTCATATTTGGACTAGTTTAAATAAGAAAAATAGATGAATTTGACCTATCAAAACTGAATGGAACTCCTTTAAAACTCTTTCCAACAGCAAAATACCCAAGAACCATCCTACATTCGATTGAGGGCGCCGTGGCGCAATTAGTTAGCGTGTCGGACTTCTATGCGTGAGGTTCAATGTTTGAATCCCAGAAAATACCAACCAATACCAGTTTTTTTACGGTCCCACCTCTCTCGAACGTCTATTGTCACGAGAAAGCTCCTCAAAACCAATTGCCCTCCGGATACGGCACTAAACTGTAGGTCTATTCCATTCTTGTAAAAAAAATATAACGCACACAACACGAGTGGTTGCGAGAAGCTAGGCCCAAGCACTTAAAGAGCTGTTGCGCCAAACATTTATTTTTATTGTTTATCATAGACTCGAAGCTTACCTGGAAGAAGAACACAGAAGAAAGAATAATGAAAACACTATGCACATTCTACGCTTCTAAGAAAACCTGTGGGGGATGGGGCCTGTGTCCATTCATAATCAACTGGATATATACATAAGGTGACCATAATTTTTTTCCTCTCAAAGCGGGACATCTGTACATTTCTTTCGGCAAAACACATAATATTTTTTTTCAATTATTTTATTTTTTTATATAAATTATTCAAAATATGAGAAGTAATGTTAACGTATATTTCATATGAATTAGATAAAAAATGAAAGTATTTTTTTTGCGCTCGAAAGTTAATGTATAATTTTTTTTTGCCTGGGGGGTAGTGGCAAAATGTTAATGCGCACGAAACTTCTACTCACTAAAAACCCACATTTAACCCCTTTTCAACATGACACCATCCATTCCGGAACCGGATGCATTGGTTCAGAGTGGTGTCGTTTTTTCACATCTATTTCACATTTTTCTCCTGGTGTGGGTTTATAATATCTTGCCGGTAAGGCCTCATCAATTTGGTAATATTTACTTCCTTCTCTCTCTTTTTCGATCTGAGTACTGTCTTAATAAATAAAGATATTTTATTCCACATGTCGGTACTCGAGACCATCTTGCTTACGGCACATATCTACAAAAAGAAAATACAGTTAGCCGACATCGCTCACCTAGTCGCGAATATCAAACGGATGAAGAAGAGCTAACACGTGAAACGAATTGGATAGAAAAGAAACGCAAAAAACGCAAGGCTGGTTTGTCACCGGAGGAGTCGAGCCACAACAAATAAAATTACGTCCTCCGCCACCGATAAACGTCGTTGGAATTACGGGCTATAAGAAGTTGCATTGCCTCCTTAAAGGAACTCTGGCATCGAAGTTTAAGATGACATCTCTCCGAAACAATACGTGGAAAATCAATATCGATGATGCCGACGGTTACCGAGCAGTGTCTCAAAAATGTAATGCCGAGAAGATTCAGTGGTATACTTATAAAATAAGTTAGAAAGACCACTGCGTATTGTAGCAAGGGGACTCCACCCCTCGTGCACTAAAGAAGATGTAATAAACGACCTCCAAGACAAAGGGTTCAAAATTCTTGATGCCGTCAATATTATCAAGAAGGAGAAGCAACAGTCGGAGGGAGATCAGGAAAAATTGGTAAAGCGTGGACCACTATTAGTGCTAAGCTTTGATAAAGATGAAAATAAAGATGTAATATATGGTATTAAAACTATTCTAAGCATCGTGGTTAAAATCGAACCTATGCGTGCGAGCTCCAGATCGATCCCGCTGTGTAAGCGGTGTCAAGACTTCAATCATACGCAGACTTACTGCCTGAAAAAACCGCGATGAGTGAAATGCGCAGGTAAACATCTCTCGGAAAGTGTCACCTAAATAAGCAAACCCCAGTCACTTGTATAAACTTCAAAGGAAAACATCCTGCGAACTATCGGTGTTGCGAATTGACGAAAAAGCTCCAAAAAAGGCGCGATACGCTTAAAAATTCCATACGCCCTAATCCGAAATCAATTAAGAACAGACCCAAAATAGCTACAAAAAAAAGCAGCGAAAGATAGAAAATCCGTCAACATTAACTTAAGATCGGATAATGAAGAAAAACCCAAACCTAGTATAGAAAAGGTGGGCGCCGTGGCGTAAGTGGTTAGTGTGTCGGATCACTACGCATGAGGTTCCATGTTCGAATCCCAGAAAACACCAAAAAAGTTTTTCCATGGTCCCACCTCTCGCGAGCGTCTGACAAACATCCGAGAGTATTGTTGTCACGAAAAAGCTTCTCAAATCGCCGTTCGGATTCGGCATTAAACTATAGGTCCCTTCCATTCGTGTGAAAAATATAACGCACACAACATGAGTGGTTGCGAGAAGCTAGGCCCTGGCACTTTAAAAAGCTGTTGCGCCAAATATTTGTATTTGTTTTTTAGTATAGAAAAGGTGACAAAAGCAAAATCTTCGAATATTGGCGTGCAGTCTTATGCTCAAGCGGCGATGACAGTCAACGCAAGTAGATGACTGACAACTCACGGGAGATCAAAGCAAGAAACCATCCAAACTTTAACGTAAAGACTTTTGCTCAAGTTGCGACATTGGGAAACTGTGATAGAGGTAGCTCACAAGATCCTGTATCCCACGGTTTTTCCCTAATTCTTGCGAAACTTAAAGAGCAATGCAAAACAAACAAACTAATTTTCGAAAGAATAGTTGCACTAGAAAACAACATTCATAACACGCGCACTTTAACCAGAATATGAAAGAAACGCTTAAAATTCTTACATGGAACCCTAACAGGCTCATACAAAGACTCGACGGGCTAGAAATATTTTTATGAGAAAAATATATTAACACGTTGGCTGCCAGTGAAAATGTGCGCAAAAAAGGGGGAAATTTATGTTTCAAACACAAATGTATCACCGATGATCACTATATGAAAATATGTTCAAATATGTCTTGTGCAAAAAATCTCAGCCCCCAACTCATACGATACGTTATAGATATTGTACATAGTGGATACAGAGCACAAAGTACCTATTAACTACCCAGTTATGTATTTCAGTTTCAAGTCTGTTTTTTAGTGTTTTTATTTTTAGTTTTTCTTTTTTTGTGCTGTATCTGTGAGCAAAATTATTTTTAATATATACATTTACTGAGAATGAGTTTAATGAACGAAACATGCATCCATATGGGGTGGCCTTTTTCCAAAGCGGGACATTTTGCGTTCTTTGGGGACACCGGGATACAAAGCTCGAAAGCGGGACTGTCTCGATGAAAGCGGGACGTATGGTCACCTTATATATACAGCAATTTTCGGGCTTATACTTACCTACGGTATCGTTGTATGGTAGAATGCAACGGACAATACCATCTATCTAGTAAACGTAACTAAGGTTCAACGACAGGCTTGCATAAACGTAACAGGAACACAGAGATTGCGGTGTTAAGCAAGCTTGGAGGTGATGTTAAGCCTCCTATAGACAAATTAAAATATGCTGTTTGTAAGAAGTGAAAACAAAGCAAAATATTGATGTAAATGCTCTCCTTTCAAGTAAATGGATCATCTGTCTACAATTTTCAGAGTTGTCTCTTAAGCAACGAATAATGAAGAAGAAAGTGAAGAAAAGGAAAACTATCAACGCATGCATACTTGGTAGCGGGAGCAGCAGCAGCAGTGGCAAACGTACCGAAGTTTACATCAACGACGCTCTTACCAAATACACACAGGGGTTGTTTTTGCAGGCGAAGGCGGTAAAAAAAGAGAAAGGGTATAAATATTTGTGGTTCAAAAACAATAAAATTTGTATGAGAAAGGTTGAAGGTAGCATTGCCATCCCAATTAGGTCTTTTAATAATCTTAAACTTCTTGTTTAATTTTTGTTTTACATTTTCTATGAATGAATTTCGAAATTGACCTACTTGATGATGTTATTCCTGCCTCCGATCTCAACTGTAATAATTGTTAAAATATATTTATATCCAGCTCATACTGTAAAAACAAAATGTTCCTCATTCACCAGAATATCAGACGCTTGAGAGAGAATTTTGCATCTCTTGTATCTCATTTGAACTCCTTTGTTTGCGTTCCCGATTTTGTTTTTGTTTCAGAGATTTGGATTTACGAATTTAAAGTAAATGTTTACAACAAGTGAAAATTACGTAGCTGGTGGTGTTGGTTATTTTGTTAAGCAAGATTATGATTGTGTTAGCTCATGCTTAGATTTCTTAAGGGTATGGTATAACTTTCATTTTTTGTCTTGATTTCTGTTATTTCGATTTTATCATTTCGCATTTTGTTGTTTTGATAAACGATAACTCGAATTTTCTTCAAGTCGGTTTAGATTATTTCTCAAATTTTCATTTACTTTTGTAAATAGTTTATATTTACCTCATTTCGTATTTGATTGTTCCTCAATTTTTTATTTACTTTCATAATTAGTTCGAATTATCATCATTTCATTTTAGACGGTTTCGCTTGAGGTTATTTTAGTTTTATTTTGATAAGAATATGTTCATTTTAACTTCAAACACTTTGCTATAATTTTTTTTTCTTTTTAATTTATTCACGTATACACCGATGGACAAAAGCTTTCATAAAATCTGCTGGTTCTTTTAACTACCCACGAAATTTGAAAAATGGCCCCAGTTTCAAACGGAAAAATGGCCTTAAACAAAATGAAAAAAAACCAAAACCAAAATGAAAAAACTAAGAAACCAAAAATGAAAAATCACTCCAAACTTTATGGCGACGTAGAGTTGCGACATTACAAGTAGATCCCATAAACAGCGCAATGTGTATGGGTGGGGTGGCATATTGCCCCTCTGCAACCCCCCTGCTTGGGGTCACTGTAGGATTTGCGATAGATGCGAGATTGGGTGTATGCAAAGTTTCTTGAAGTCTAAGTCAACCGCAACAAAATAACTATGTACGAGTAATTACAAAACAATAGATCTACGAGTACTTAGAGAGAAAACGAGATCAACCTAGCCTAGGTAAAGCATAGACCACTCAACGAAAATACAGAATAAGTAAAAAGCACAAGAGGAAATGCAATATAATCGTGTAAAGAATTGATCCCGAAACAAGAAAAAAAGAAAAACAAAAGAACTTTTGCAATGTGAATAAAAATTATTGTAACCAAAACGAAATGATACGAGTAGTTAATGAAATGAAAATGGCGAGATAATACTCGTAGGCATCCATTTCTTAAGTGGCGATATTTAGAAACTACCTTATAAGAATAATAATTAAGTCTATGTAATTTTATGTGTCTATCGTCTTCATAGATACAGTGTTTCGGTTTTTATGGAAGAATTTTCTAATCTTTTAGATAATGAAAAATCGAAAAATCTGATTTTTTTGGGTTATTTGAATTTAGACATATTAGAGAACAGCGATTTTAGCTCTACTTATTTATCTTTGCTGGCTTCTCATGGGTTTGCCTCGTTACTTATCGAACCAACTACATTGATTTCGGGTAAATGCTTAGACCATATATATGTCCGGATTTCTCATATTTCCCTAAATTCTTGTGAAAAGTGAATTTTCGATCTGAGTATTACTGACCACGCAATGACCGGTTTATTGGTGGACATCTCTAGGGCAAAAAAAGAGTAGATTCTAGTTCTCATAACATGGTTACTTAAATTGACTTCGCTAAACTTAAAACATCATTTCATAGCAACTCTTTCTAAACATATTGAGATTTCTACCAACAAGGTATTTTTAATAAAACCATTAAAGAAGCTAAAGCCTTGAATTTCTACCTTTTTATTAAAAAAAAGTTATTCATAAGAATAAGCTCAGAGTAAAGTGTGCAGCACATCCACAGAATCGTAATTTAAAAAAAGATATAAGAAACTGTGTTCGGAGTTATAAAGTGATATTCCATTATGTCTTGATAGTTTTTACTGCAATAAATTTAGTTTAGTCAAAGGTAACCTTCGGAGTGAATGGCAGATAGTAAATAGTATATTGAATAAATCTTCTTCCTCAAAAAGGTCTTTTAATATCAATGTTACCAATTCAGTGATTTCGGATAAGAAAATCATAGCTGATAAATCGAATAACTACTTTGCTACTATTGCTGAATCCTTGAAGCCCCATCCCACCTTGCCGATTTGTAGACTATGTAGTTGGTTGAATGTTGGAAAAGAATCATCTCAGGAAAGTTCTTTTTTCTTGTTTCTAGAACTGGTTTTGAGCTCTTAAAAATGATTGGTACCCTTAAAAAATACAAACTCTCGAGGTTTTGATGGCGTATCAAACCGTATGATAAAAAATATTTTTCATAGTAGATGTCTTAGCACATATCTTTAATAGAAGTATTTTATATGGGGAGTTTCCTGAAGCGCTCAAAAGCGCGGATATCATGCCACTTTAAAAAAAAGGGGCGGCTGACGATATAAGCAATTACAGACCCATCTCGCTTCTTCTGTAACTCTAGTTTTCCCTCTTACATTTTTTGTAGCAGTCTAAATTCTAATGAAATTTGTTTTCGAATTGAGAAAGTTGATAACTTTAAATATTTAGGGCACATCATTGACTCCAAGATGTGTTTTGCTAGCCACACTGATGCATTGAGACAATATTTCCGTGCTATGCTCAGACATTTTTTTTACTTGCGTAGTGTTTGCCCTTTGACCTTTTGAACCTTTTGAAGATAATTTATTATGGTATTTTCAGCTCCAAACTTCAGTATGGCATTTGTTGCTGGGGAGGAGTTTATTTCAACAAAATTGAGCATTTTCTGATTTTACAAAAATATATCATAAGAAAAATTTGCGGAAAAAATCGTATGCACCATACTTTTCCATTATTTCAAGATTTGAAAATTCTACAGTACGTCATTTGTACTGTTTTAAGGTACTAAAGATATTTTTCATCAGATCAGGCAATCTTAATTTTAGAATACTTGACAATTATAATTTGCGTGGTAATGTCATGAATCTTGTCAATGTGCCTAATTTTAGAACTACAGCCTTTCGAAATTTCTACACTGTGGCTTTATGTCGCTTATTTAACAGCTTCCTCTTTCAATCAGAACACTAAGACTACCAGCTGTGTTTTTGATATTCTGGTAAAATGAATTCTCTTTTTCGTTGTTTTTAAATTCCTTTTAAATTTGTACTCTTCTTCAAATTTTCCTGCTTTTATATAAATTTTATTTTTTAATTGCATTTTTTTCTTCATTCAATGTAAGCTACACTTAAGGATTACCCCACCGACTATTATAATATATCTTTGTTAAGCTTTGTGAAGTGGCATTTAATTCTATTTTTCTTTTAAAATATAAAATGTCATTATAATTGTTCTACTTTTTTCTTATTTAAGTAATTACAATGTAAATACTTTATGTATTGAATTAATTGAGAAATAAAATATCTACGTATATCTATCTATCTATCTATCTATCCTTCCCCTGGATGAGTACACTCAAAGCACAGCTGCCAAGAGCACGATTCCCACCCAACTAATCGGGCGAATCGCGCGTATACCCTACATAGATTTCTGTAATTACTCCACGTTAATTCACGAAAGACAAGAGTGGGACTCTAACACATAGACCAGTGAACAGGTCATTCAGCTCTTCACAAACGGGTCTAAAATTGACATGAAAAAGAAGCCGGTGTCTTGACTGGTGCACTTACAGGACACTGCACGATAGGGGAAATGGCTGCAAGACTAGGCTTCAGCTCACCCGACCACCGTAGGCGCTGTCAAGACGCGGAAGAGATAGAAAGTATCAAACACTTGCTGTGTGACTGCCCAAATCTACAAAACTGTCACCTTCACCACATGCGTAACATGTTTTTTGACGAACTAAGTGATCTAGTGTAAGTTCCACTGAGGAACATGATATGATTCATAAAGATGGTTCATTATTGGACCGACCGAAAGCTAAAAAGCTAAAAATAAAAAGGGAAACACAATAGACCGTTAGCCTCTGTAAGAAGCACCAAGGTACACCTCCCTCTAACCTAACCTAACCTAACCTAATATACATAAAAAAAAAAATTTAAAATACGAAAATAAAATAAATAAATATGTTTATCATATACCATAAATGCCTTTCCATAAGAGCACATTTCTAATAGTAATGTTTTATGTAAATTATTGTATATCTCTACAAGCTGTGCAAACTTGTAACTGCCAAAATGTTGCAAATAAAATAATTTCCTCCATGAAAAGTGAATATATGTAAGTGAGTATGAAATAGCGGTGTAAGAAATCGAACAAAAATTTAATAGGACTTTTTTGCTTGTCTTGATGCGAGGAATAGCATATAGCAACTCCAAACTCTCTGAATGATTCTGTATCTAAGTAAATTCTCATGTACATCAATTACAAAACGAATTCTAAGTAAGGGAAGTGCGTTTCCACTTTCGTTCATATCCTTTTTTTGTGTATACTTTTGTCTGTGCATGTATGCGTACATTATGAATCTACAAAACCAAAACAATTCAACCCAATTTCTACGTCTGTACTTGAATCGTACAAAGGGCAACAACTACTGTAATATCTCAAGTCCGGATATCAGAATGAAGTAGAAGCCACAGGATAGATTGCATTTAACCACATCTATTGAACGAATCAGTGTTCAGAATATTTTCGAATATACTATTTCCTCTCCTTTTAATTGGAATGAAGGTGATTGTATTTCTAAACTCCATATTCATTTCTAATATGCAGGTTTCTCATTAATAGGGAGGTGTCCTTTTACTTTGTATTTTATTCATCACACAATCAAGTACGAATTTGTTACATGTGTTTGTGTATGATATAGAGTAAGAATGTTATTGTTTTTTGAGGTTCAACTCTTTAAACAAGTTTTTTATTAACATTTTCGAAAAGTGTTTTTGATATCTCTTAGCAGAACATTTTGCTGTGAATATGATTTTTTGAGGTGCACAGGGAACGTTTTTAATGACTATCATTAGTATGCCCTATCCCATAGGATATACACATACTTATTTGGCGCAAACAGCCTACGAAGAGCCTAGGGCCTAGCTTCTCGCAATCCCTCATGTTATGTTTGTTATATTATATTTATTTCCACAAACGGAACCTATGCTAGAAATCCGTCCTATTTCTCTGTCCTGTTGTTCCCCTGTGGCACCGCCAGTCAAGGCATTCCACTGCAGGGGAAGGTTTGATATTTCGCCACTACTTTTTTCGCTGGCACAGTTGGCAGAATCTTCATTTATCGCATTCCTCGTTGGTCGTTCTTCTATACGCAGTTGCTTTGTCATACTTGAAATAACATCGTTTGCAGTCTCCCAGCCTTTGCACCTCGCCAACATAAATAAGATCAGGCTTCTTGAGGTCACTTGGACGCCAATTATTCTTTCTACTATGTTCCTACCCCTTGCGTGATTTTGGAATTCCATCAGTACATGCTCTGCGTTCTGCACTTTTCCTTCACAGTGCTGACAGAATGGATCATCCGCGTGCTTGTACTTGTAGAGATACTCCCGGAAGCGTCCCCAATAAAAATTGTGTTAGGTAGTAGTTTACCTCCCTTGCTTTCTGCTAATCTATTCACCAACTTCGGGGATCAAAGTGTATGTCCATCGCCTTCTGTGATGTTCAACCTATGTTGCTATTCAGCTTTTATAATTTCTTTAGTTGTTGTCCTGCTATCGTGCTCATTTTCACATAGTGCCGCGGTCTTCTACGCATCTAGATCGATAGACATCGGCCTTATACGAGTACTACTGTAATATTCTTGCTAGGGTTCGCACAAAAAAAACCGTCGTTTGTGTATTTCAACTATTTATTTATAAAATTATTAACTCCACTTTAACACACTATTCAAACCACTTTATAAAAAAAAAAAATATTTGGCGCAACAGCTTTTTAAGTGTCAGGGGCTAGCTTCTCGCAACCACTCGTGTTGTGTGCGTTATATTTTTCCCACAAATGGAAGGAACCTACAGTTTAGTGCCGTATCTGAAGGGTAATTTGCTCCGAGAAGCTTTTTTGAAACAACAATACCCTCGGATGTTTGTCAGACGTTTGCAAGAGGTGGAATCGTGAAAAAAATTTTGATGTTTTCTGGGACTCGAATATTGAACCTCACGCGCAGTGATCCGACACAGTAACCACTTACTCCACGACGCCCACTTCAAATCACTTTACTGTTTATTTATTTCAAATTAAACTGTCTCTACAAATTTACTTTCAATCATAATATCGTTTATTTTCACCACCGTTGAAATCACACTTTTGATCGCTGTATTCACCTTTTATCAACTGTGTCGACTGTGGTTGTGGTCGGTGTATTTATACCAAATGCAAGAAGTTCTGGAACATGCTAGATGTCACTGGGGATGAATTGATGACTGTGGTGAAGGTGAAATATGGAGTAAACCGATTGGAATACTAGCAGCCTTGGCAAATAGCTGGCGTTGTTAGAGTTAGTTGGTAAACAATCCACGCAGTGCGATCGTACTTTTTGTAGATGGTACATTACATTATCGCATCCGCTGACACAGTTCTAAAGGCGCAGCATATCCTCAAAGACGCTGATGCTCATATTTAGGCCGCATACTCGCGGTCGTTAGAAGGTTTCTGATTGGCTGCCTTGGTCCCCAATATTTGGCAATAGTCTGCATGGCTTATGTGATCTAGCAACACTCCTAGGTACTTGATGCACGACTTCGACTCATTGACCTATGGTGATACCTATGAGAAATATTAAATGCGATCTGTTATGCGCAGGAATGTACCTTGTTTTCTCTTTGTTCAAAGTTCTCTCGTGGTATGGCCTAATTAGAGTACGCTCCGTCCTCCGTCAGCCATTCTTTGAAAGTCGAATGCTACGTAAGATCTTAGGAGTGGTATGGAGGCTACGGCTGAGGTTTCGACCAATGATTTAACAAGCTTTGAACGAACCCTTCCTTGCCCTCTAATTAGGTAGGTAGGTAGAAGGGGTTGTAACAGCAAACCATGCTGATGCATAATAAGCGCAAGAGTGCAGTTTTAATACCACAACTCAAGTGACCTAAACGGATGTGAAAAGGGCGTAGCTTGTAGGGAAAGGGAGAAAGAGGAAACTAATAATGTCCCCAACGCTAATCTCTGCTAATTATATCAGATTGTCAAAAAGGGTTTACCTAATGTGAGCTGTCTGGCATTGCCTAGAGCCGGACACTTACAAAAGAAGTGTAAGATAGTTTCTTTCTCGTTAGCAGTGTTGCAGCTGTGACAGTGAACATTAAAAGGAATACCTATTCTGGCCGCACGAACCCCGATGGGCCAATGGCCAGTACTAACTGCCAAAACTCTTGCGATATCTGCACGGAAGTAGTTGGGCCCCATCTGCCTGGAGATGACAAAGTTCCGCACCCCCTGCCATCTACTATCAGCCTTTAGCAGATAATGCGCGAAGATGCCTCCCTTAAGGATCCCCAAAGGGACGTTCACCGCCTTTGCTAGGGTTCATCAGCTCGCTCCTTGCCATCTAAGCAGGTAGAATCTACGATTAGTAAGAGTAAATCTTTGTTTCACCTTAGCACTGATTTATTGTTGGAGTTCACCGTAGACTCTAGGTACGCCAACTGCTTTACTACCTTGTTCAAGGCGTCAATGTTGAGTGTTCTTTCTTGTAGACACCATACTTTTTTTTGGTTTTATTGGCATGACACCGTGTCGCTCTGTCTAACCTTTCTGATCTTTTTTACATCAAAAGGTCCTATGATATTTTCACCGAATGTTCTTCAATGCCATCATACATAAATGCAATAGTTTAACAGAGATACCGAAACTAGATTTTGCTTTATATAAAACGTTGTTTAGATGCTAAATGGCGCAGTTCAGAGGACCTCTTTTCTTTAAACCCGCGAAAATGATGCTGAGATTCGATTCATCGGGCACACTTCATCTAACCAATTTTTGCAAATGAGCTAATGTGAGCAGGATATGTTTGCAAATCAATGAGCAGTACAGTCAGCCAACCAGAAGCTCGTAACAAGCAGACAATGAACTGACTTACTGACTTACTACCTCTTTGAACGCCTTTTTCATCGCTTTATTTAGGCAATAGAGGTTGTCTGTCATAATCAGCGTCATTTTTTGTTTTAAATTCATACTGCGGTTTTTGCAATTAAAATTTGAAGGCAGATATTCAATTATCTCAGAGGATTTCTTGTATTATTTTGGAGGCATGTTATGATGCGGCTCAGTTTGTACAAAAAAAAACTGAGGTAGCCGAATACATTGTCCAAACCCAAGGAGAACTCTGTAGAAATGGAAATTTCATCGTCATAGCCCAGCTGATGCTGAATCCGTTTAGTTGGCCGCTTAAGCATTAAGTGCAATTTATTGTAGTGCTTATGCGAACTGAACTGGTCCAATATTTTATTTTATATAGTATTACATACTCGGGATGTTTTCTCTGTATTTGACCATATTCTATTTTATTATTAGTGATTTCTGATTCCCCTTCGCCCTGATTCGTATAAAGTTGATTGAACTAATATAGTTTCTCTCATGTCATACATTAGGAGCTTCATCTTTATTTGCGGTTGAACATATTTTTTTGATATCATCCGTTCAAATAAAAACTAAACATCACAACAACTTCTATGAATAATTTATGCGTAGTAATGGAGTTTCCTATTTCCGTTAACTATTCGTCTTCATAACATCTCAACTTATCAGACAGACATCTGTGATATTCTATGGCTGTCAGTTCTATATCCGGTTGCCAAAACAAAAGGAAAAAAAATTATCCTTATTAATTTATTCCGAACGATTCTTGCCATTTTATCTGTCACTTAGTCAACTCCACCTTAAAATTTCAATCCATGAAATTGCACTTAGTAGCTCTGACATAAGTCGAACGAAAAAAACCAATCAAAGGGCATATCGGCGTATGGTATGTCAAGGGAAAACAATTTGAACTCTATGACACGTTTTGGTTTTATCTTGTCACTGGATTATATGAAACCACAATATGTTCTAGAACTTGGCATTTGCCAATGTTATCACAAACTCAGCGAATTGTGTACTTGCTACTTGAAGTGTAAAATGTTCGCGATTCCCGTCTTCCAACAGAATTCAACTCGATACAGTGAAATGTGTTAATACGTTCACTGAATATAATATTTCTCGAAAAGAAATCTAATTTTACTTCATTGGATATACCCATTTCCATTGAAAACGAAAAATTTGTTTTGAATTTTATATTATAATCTGAAAAAAATTTTCAAAATTTGATAGCTCAACTAACTTGTGGATTTGCATAAAGCATAATACATACATGTGTATGAATGTATTTCCTCACCGGAAGCACATTCTGTTTTTTTTCGACAAATAAATAAAAAAATCGACAAAATCATTACTCGACGGGATGGCAGAAGAAATATGCTAACAGATAAATTTATTCTAAACATTTGAACTTGCTCAGTCTGCATCGAAGAGGAGCCTATCCGAAATATTTTTATGGGAATATTCTTTGCATAAATAAATAATTCAGGATTGTCGATGACAACGTTCACAATGCTGATAATGGCAGTGACGTGGGGAGTAAATGCCACGCATCAGTGAAAATTGATTTGAACACTTGAATGGAAGTCAAGGATAGATCCCGCAGGGCTTACTCAATCATACTTTAACAATGAAGGTCTACGGCTGGCCGGCGCGATGTTCTTATATTCATTTGTTTATTTGCTTTTGTGCTTCCCCTTCACTGTCCTTTCGTCAACGATTTTCTGCAAATTTATTTGACTTTTACTTAATGCATGCGTATTATCTCTCTCCATATTTCCCTTTTGTAGTATTCAGAATAATTTAAGATTCGATTGATTGCTTCTGAAGGAGTTTTCTTAAATTTTACATAAATATCTCCACCGAGCAGAAATCGGAGTTTTAGCAAATCCAATTTAAATCCTTTAAATTTGCCCATACATTTGTGTGATTTTGAAATCCAGGATTTATATGAAAATCAACTCTAGTTGGTGGTTTAAATAAATTCACCAAGTCAAGTGCTGACAACAAAAATAATAAATATATGTAGGAAGGACATGCCACATTAATTTGAATATAGCAATTCAAGACAGTAAACTAGCTAGTAAATGAACGATGGGATTATCGACTGGGCATGTATGCGTGCGGGTATACCTACACTGGTTTAGGCATGACAATTGTGCATATTTCAAAATATAAATCTGAAAAAGAAAATTGTTGGATTTAATGCAGAAGAATATTTTTAACAATATGCGTGTACTATTTTATTTTTTTATTTATTTTTTTTGCTTCTACCACTTTCAAAAGAAATCATGCATGTAGGGAGTATAGATTAGGTTATAAGCTGGAAGACGGTGACAGATAGACAGATGGTCGACTAGGTTTCCCATAGGTTAGGTTAGGTAAAGGTGGCTGTCCTGACGGGGTCAGGACACAGTTAGACCGCTTGGGTCCATTGTGATACCACATGAGTAATGACCGGTCGAGTAACCGGGGGAACCTTAACCTTTCTCATGAGGGTGTTGGCTGAGAATGCTGACTAAAAAGGGTAGAGAGGGTGACTGACTCAGTCAACCCTTATGTCAAAGTGTACCGAGAAGGTATAGTGTGCAACAAGTAATGGGGGGTGATTGATTCAATCGTAGGCGTAGAGGTGCATAAGGATAGTAGAGTGACTGATTCAGTCTAACTCTAATTGCTGTTATGCATGGTGGGGTGACTGATTCAGTCAAACCCTTCATACCTAGGTGGACTGTGTAGGTGTAGAGGAGCATAAGAGTACATAGAGTGACTGATCCAATCGAACTCTAAGTACTGCTATGCATAAAGTGTGGACTAGGTAGGGTGATTGTTTCAATCGAACCCATACCTAGGTGGACCGTGGAAATAGTGGGGAATGCGAAGTAGAGCGAGATGACTGATGCAGTCAATCTTGCACTAGTATGCAGTCGAACTTTAGGGGATGGTTTGGCTACGTAGGGTGACTGCTTCAGTCAAACCCTTAGTATCTAGTTAACCGTGTAGGTGGTGCGCATGCGAGTAATAGGGGGATTGATTGACTCAATCGATCTTTGTTACCTCTATGCAGTAATGTTATTTACATTGCTCATTGCATTGGTCTAGTGATATGGGAGGGTTAACTATCGATCTTGGGAGGTATCTGTTGCAGTACCTCTTGGGGACGGATAGTAACCAATAACGATGGGAGGAGGGGTGGTGGTGGTGTGGGGGGACATTTCAGCTAAACGAATTGGATTTACCTATGTATCTATGTAAGTTTCTAATGTCTATGTTAGACAGGTCACTTAGGTCCTCAAAGAAGTATTCACCTAGTAGCTTCTTTCTTAGTGTTGCTAGCGCTGGGCATGTGCCAAGGAGGTGGAGACTACTCTCCTCCTCCTCTTCATTTCTGCAGCTTCTGCAGAAATCGTTTGCTGGGACACCCATTTTAGTGGTGTGTCTACCTAACAAGCAGTGTCCTGTGATTATTCCCACTGTGAGGCTTATGTTCCTTCTATTTAATGAAAGGAGATTTCTGGTCTGCGTCAGAGTTCTGGTTTGCGTCAAGTAAAGGCCAGATCTTCCTGGTCGATGCGCACTTAGCTAGATTACAACAACTATTGTTTGCAATAGATTGCGCTTCGTTAAACATACGGATTTTCATCAATTGTATTGGTGGTGCCCGTACCTCTCTATTGACATCTAGAGGTAGTACGGTGCCTTGTTTAGCTAGTTCATCCGCTTTGCATCTTCTTCTTCTTCTTCTTCTTCCTTTTATCAGCGAGGCTATGATCCGAAAACAAGGGATCACAACCCTCCCACTTCACCGCATTTCTACTGATCCGCCTGTGGGGTTCGCCTATTTGACCTCAGAATATATCGGCAGGCCTGCCGATTTTGGATCACTCGGTTACTGAGGCCAATGAAATGCCGATGTCGTCGCATTTGTCTGATCCAGGCGTTTATAGGCCTGCCTTTTCTACATCGCGATGTCTTTGGAACGTGCATTGATATTGCCTTTTTAACAGGGTTCAAATGATCTCTTCTTTGAACGTGGCAATACCAACTGAGCCGGTCACGCTCTATTTTTTGTAAGATGGTTTCCTTGATGTGAAAGCTTCCACGGATCTTCGAACTTCTTATTCGATCAAGCTTGGTCACTCCTGCTGTCATGCGAAGCATCTTCATCTCAGCTGCCGTTAATTTACTCTCATACTTTTTGTACATCGTCCAACATTGTGAACCGTATGTGAGCGCTGGACGTACAACTGCGGTGTAGAGCCTTCCTTTCAACTTAGGGGGAATTTTTCTGTCACAAAAGATAGCGGAATTTTCTCGCCACTTCATCCACCCTACGCTTACACGATGATTGATGTCGTCATCACAAGTTGCTTTGCTATTGATCATAGGTCCCAGATGTTTGAACTTTTCGCACTTGGGAAGCACTGTTCCATTCAAATAAATGTCTGGAATAGGCCTAAGTGGATCAGAGAACGGGCAGCACAAGTACTCTGTCTTTTTTGAACTAATGCGATACCCATTTCCCTCCAAAACGTCCACCCACACATCAAGTGCTCGTTGCAGGGATGTAGGATCCTCACTTATGATGGCTCCATCGTCAGCAAAGAATAACTGATGTACCTTGGGGTCCATCACTTTACCTTCAAGCAGATAATCAAGGACTGTAATAAAGAGCAAAGGACTTAAAACGCTTCCCTGGTGTACCCCGACTTTGATTGGGAACTCTTCGGTTACTCCAGCGGGGCATCTTACTCTTGTCTTTGCTTCTTCGTACATGTCCATGATCATCTGTACATAGGTTTCTGGAACCCCTCGATGTCTTAGCGCCACCCATATCAGATCTCGTGGTTGTCTGTCGAATGCCTTTTCAAAGTCAACCAATACAATATGCAAATCCCTTAAGGAATCACGATGTTTTTCCATTATGATCCTTATACTTTGGATTGCATCTGTGGTTGATTTACCCGAGACAAACCCGCACTGATCATCAGATAGCCGTATTATTTTTCGCAGTCGGCCAACTAGTACCCGCTCAACGATCTTCATGGTGTGTGACATCAGCTTGATCGAACGGTAGTTATCACAGTTTCGCGTATCACCCTTCCCTTTGTGTACAGGGAGAAGGTAACTTTCCCTCCATTCATTCGGCATCGGATCACCTCTCACGAATTTGGAGATGAGAATTCTGAGCCATCTGAACCCGATGTCTCCCATCTTTTTCCAGAACTCAGAGGGTATCTCGTCTGGCCCAACCGCTTTTCGTTTTTTGGAGTATTTGAGCGCCTCACTAACTTCTTCGACTGTAATGTCGGGTATTTCTTCACAGTTAGGGGTGGCTCTTGGAAAGTATAGCCGGGGAAACTGTTCATTCAAAAGCTCTTCACAATACTGCCGCCACCTCTGCAGTATTTTGTCGTCATCCACACGAAGCTGGCCATGAGCATTGCTAATGAACTTTGGCGAACGAATCTCCTGAGCATTCTTCCTTCTTTGGGCGGCTATTTTGAAGATAGTGGCACTCTTGTTCATATTGTGTCTTCGCAGCTCCTGGATAGCCTGGTTTGCATCAGCAACCGGGGATCCCGATACAGGCCCTCCGTACTCTCTGCTTGAAGCTGGGCGCACTTCTTCTTCGCTTTTTTCTTGCAGCATCTGTATTCCATTTCGAGGCGAGCTTTTTCGTCACTATTATTAGACGAGCACTTTGACCAAGCTTTGAAAGCCGCTTTCTTCTCATTTATCACTTTCTTAGCTTCATCACTCCACCACCATGTTTCTTTGGCGTGTTGATGGTGGCCTTTCGAAGCTCCTAGCAGTGATTTGGCCTTCTTTAAGCAAGTTCGCTGTAGGGAATCCCACATATTTTGTGCTCTACACTCTTCATCCTCAGCTCCGTTGATGGTGTGAGAGAGGTAATTTTTCATTATGAAAACAAAAGCCTCGCCTTTTTCTTTTTCCAGATTGTACCACTTGATTTTCTCAGGGACCCTTTTCTCAGAAGCCTTGAGGCTTCATGAAACTGGCTACCAAATGGTAGTCAATCTGAGTTTCATCTCCACCACTGCTGTAAGTGATCAGGTGTCGGCTTTGTTTGATGAACATGGTATTTAACACGATAAGACCGTGTGATTTGCACATGCTTAGGATGTCTTCACCAGGAAGGTTCTTGGTGCCATATCCTAGTCCTCCATGGCAGTCTTCATAGTCTTCGTTTGATTTCCCGACATGTCCATTCAAATCTCCTCCAACAAACAGAAATTCTTCCTTTGGGATGTTCTTAAGGAGATTGTGGAAATCTAGCCAAAATGCATCTTTATCTCTCTGATTGTACCCATCGTGGGGAGCATATGCACCGACAATATTCCACACCTCTCCTTGTATTACTAGTTTGAGAGACATCAAACGGTCGCTGGACTTCGAAATGCTCAAGACGTTTCCAAGTAGCTCTGCCGCAAGGATGATACCGATTCCGTTCCTAGCCATTTCCGTTCCGTAGTAGAACATCTTGTAATCTTTTGTTCTAACGTCCAAGAAACGCGCCCGATTCCCGGTGTTTTTCCATTTCGTCTCTTGGACACACAAGATGTCCACCCGCCTTCTATTCATCATCTCTTCCAGCTCGTAACTTCGACCGGTCATGCTTCCAACGTTCCAACTCGCGACCCTTAAATTGCGTCCAAACTGTTTCATTATGTTGCTAGCCCCCGGAATCCGTATAGCTCTGACCCGAACATTTCTGCTCAGTCCAGGATCAGTACCATGCACAGCAGTGGTAGTGCCTGGCGGGGTAGTGCCTTTCCTTTTTGCAAGTATTATCATAATGATACAGTTTTGCAATACAATTTTTGCACCATATTGCGATGGTGTTTGTTGTTTGACACGTGCATGCTCCTAGTTCATCCGCTTTACAGTTGCCTGGAATATCTCTGTGTCCTGGGACCCGGCACAGAGTAATAATGCATGTGTCCGCAATCTCGTTAAGAGATTCGCGGCAATGTTTGACCGACTTAGATCTTATTGTTGGCGTTTCCAGAGCTTTAATCGCTGAATGACTGTCTAGGTAAAGGAAGATAGACTTATCATCTATCGGGTGCATAGAGAGTCTGCGCACTGCTTCACGAACAGCCGCTATTTCCGCCTGAAAGATGCTACAGTGGTCCGGAGGTCGGAGAGCTACGTTTATTATAGGTGATTCGGAAAATATACCTAATCCTGTGCCCTCCGATATTTTGGAACCATCTGTATAGATTTCGATTGCGGCGTCATGACTAGTCATTGAGAATGATACCTTCATCCCATGCGGATCTGTCAGGGATGGCGGTGCTATATTTGATATTGAAATCAATAGATGGGAATATGTAGTCTGTTACTTTGGGATTGGAGTTTTGTAAGACTTTCATGTGGCCAATTGTGAGCTTGACCACTGGAGAGATTTTTCAAGTCTTAGAGCTGCTTTAAATGCTACCATTTCCCAGAGATGTCAAAGATGTATATATATTAAGTAGGTTTTCTAAGGCGGCTGTGGGAGTAGACCTGAGAGCCCCTGTGATACATTTGCATGCTAATCGTTGTACTTTTTCGATAGAGTTTGTGTTGCATCTTGTTTCGAGTGCGGGCCACCAGACGAGAACGCTTTAAAGCAGGATTGGTCTGACCACCGCCGGGTACAACCAGTGGACTATATTAGGTTGAAGGCTCCATTTAGGACTTATAGCCTTTTTACAGGTGTAGATGGCGATTTCCGCTTTCTTGGTTCGGTCTAGAATGTTCTGTTTCCAGTCAAGTTTACTATCGAGGGTCAACCCTAAGTATTTTGCTTTGTTTGAAAAGCTGAGTTCCGTGTTTCTAAGCTTAGGTGGGACTACGAGCGGGATTTTGTATATCCTAGTAAAAGTACTAGTTCAGTTTTGGACGGGTTTACGTTAAACCCAACGCTGTCCGTCCATTTCGCTACTAAATTTAGCGCCGAGTTCATTAGATCTCTTAGGGTTTGGGGGAATTTACCTGAGATGGCTATGGCAATATCGTCAGCATATGCTACGACCTTGTAGCCTTTATTTCCTAGTGAAGTGAGTAGCTCATTCACTACTTATATCCAAAGTAGCGGAGAGAGAACACCCCCCTGGGGTGTGCCTCTGTGCGCAAGCCTTTTGGTTGAGCAGCACCCGAGCTCGGATAGAATCTGCCTGCTGTTCAGCATTCGCTCTATCCAGATGCAAAGGCAGCAGTCCACCTTCAGGTCAGCGAGCGCTCTTGTGATGGATTCTGTATTGACGTTATTAAAGGCGCCTTCTATGTCAAGGAAAGACACCATAGTATATTCTTTAATAACAAGAGATTTTTCAATGGTGCCTTCTAACGAATGTAGAGCTGTTTCCACTGAAAAACCTTTCCGGTAAGCATGCTGAGAGCTAGATAAGGTTTGTACCTTGCGTTTTGAATGGATATAGTTGTCGACTAGCCTTTCTAACGTTTTCAGAAGGAAGGAGGAGAGGCTGATTTGTCTGAAACCTTTCGGATTATAGTGGGAGGTCTTACCGCATTTCGGGATGGAAACCAACTTAACTCGTTTCCACGAGGATGGGGCATAGCCGAATTTAAGGCAGCTGTTGAAAATCACGTAGAGCCAGGGAGCTAGGGTTCCCATACTACAAGTATATTTACAGATAGATTACATGTTGTAAGAGAATGCAGTTGTTTGGTATCAATTAATTACTAACATGCAGGATTGTCAACACACAGCTGAGCGGAGCATCGGCCAGAAGACTTGCCTGCTGCGAAACACCCCAAGGCGGAGTTTTGTCACATCTTTTGTGGAATCTGGTAGTAAATGACGTACTAGTGGACCTGGATAGGTCAGGTTGTAGAGTGATTGCTATTACTGCCTCTGGCAAGCACCCAGATACTCTTAGGGAAATCCTCCAATGTACTCTCTCTCGGCTCACCAGACTGGGGGTTAATCCCGATAAAACAGAACTCATTTTCTTCACGAGGAAATATAAAGTTCCCCTCATAGACCTTCCTATGATAAACGGCACCTGCCTCACCTTCACTGTAAATGCAAAATATGTAGGTTTTATTTTGGACAGCAAACTGAACTGGAAAGCGAATCTATTTGAATGCACAAGGAAAGCCAATGTACCTCTCTATTTCTGTTAAAGGGCTATAGGTAGGGCTGTCCACCTCTCTCAATTAGCTAAAGTGCAAAGATCTGCATGCATGCGCATCATTGGGGCACTAAGAACTACTCACTCTGCGTCACTGGACATTTTGTTCAACCTGCTACCCTGAGATATCTCTGGCAAATAGATTGTTGCCAGTGTGGCTATTCATCTAAAAGCCTCCTCTCAGTGATCTAGTTACCACATTGGGCACTTTCCGATCCTTGATTTTCACAACTTCACCCATGAAAACAAGGACTTAACCCCACCGAAACTAAGATTTCACCGAAACTTCCGTACGTGTATACCTGGACGGGAGGAATGGGACAACTCTCCCCCCCGATGATGGTGGTTTGGTTCACTTCTATACAGATGGCTCTAAGACCGAAAGTGGGGTGGGTTGTGGTGATTTTTACGAAAAGCTCAACCTGAGCATCTCGTCTTCCTTCCATTCCTTCCTTCCATTGCAGCGTTTTTCAGTCGAAAATCATGGCGATTAAGTAAGCCCTGTCCTGGCTAAAGTGTAATGTATAATATTATCTGTCAGAGATATCAGCATTTTCACTGACAGTCAAGTGGCAATCAAGTCCTTGGAATCATGCTCTTTCACTTCAAAGGCTTTAATCTGCCTTAAGCTCACCTATGCTGGGTGCCAGGCCAGAGAGACATTCCAGGAAGCTGTAGGGCGGACGAGCTTGCCAGACGGGGTACAACCCTAATGATTCTGCCAGATAGACAAGCCCTTGGTATGTTCGCCGCTACATGTACCAGAAACAGAGTGCCTAATTGGTTAAGCTAAACGATTAAAGATCAGCTGCGTTATCGGTGGCCTCACTGGACACTGTCTCATAGGCCAACATGCCAAAAGGTTTGGGCTCTTCTCCAACGACTTCTGCAGGAACTATAGGGATGAGGAGGAGGAGAAAATCATTCTTCAGCTCCTATGCACATGTTCTGCCCTATCACATAAAAGAATGCTCCATCTAGGGCTACCTTCCTTGATCATCTCGATGATTTGACGTCCTTAGGCGTCATGAGCATCCATCGCTTCATCAAAAGCCCCGGTTGGTTTTATTAGTCCCTAAGTGGTCTATTGGTGGATCCTTGGCATCACAGTGGACGCTTACTGGTGTAAGTGTGTCTGCACCATCGACAGCCAATCTAACCTAACCTAACCTTGGTATTGCATTCCTTGAAGTTACAGTAAAAACTTTATATTTTGAAACCGCCATTCATTTTGAAGCTTTTAGTTGGGACAATCGTTTGGACCAATCAGCAATTTGCAGTCAGTTAAATGTCATTATTTGTGTTTCACTAACTTCATTGAAACCAGACTTCCGAGTAACTGCATTTTTTTGCAATCAATTCATACATATGTGAAGAATTTAATATATATAAAAAAACTAACATTTTATTTTTTGTTTCATTGCTGGATTCACTATTGTCACTTGATTGCGTTTTTGTTCACCTGAAAGCAGTTTTGGAAGCCATCTTGCAGAAAGCTTGGCGAACCCAAGCTCATATTGAATGATGTTTTGGGTCCGTTCATATGAGATACCGATGATACCAGCTATCTGCCTTAAGCTGTGCATCCACGATCATTTATGAATGCCATTCCGGTGTGATCGTACTTGTGAGTGCGGGTGGATGGGACTGCGCGTCAGAGTGCACATTCGTACAAGATGGAACTGAACATTTTTTAATTTGTGCATTCATGCGTGGACGTGGATTGCGATGAGTGTCATTTTTACGTTACTTTGCATTTGACTATCTAGGTGTGTGGACGAAAATGGCAGGGAATCTTGAGTACTTTCTATCTTTTCCGCTGCTGGAGCAAAACTCAGGAATATCATTCATGAATGATATTAGATGGTGAACGAAAAAAAAAAAACATCACGCTAGGAATTTTATTCATGTGTGATCATGGATGCCCAACTTAGCCTTCAATCTGCGGTATCCCATGATTCACACATTTTTTCAATATCTTCTTTCGAATTTGAGGTTGATGTCAGAGTGGGTCGTCTTCAACGCTCTCTTGTTCACATGTGAATTCGGCTGCCAAGTTAATTCGATGGGGCAAATTTCCTTAAAGTTTTTTTTTTCTTTTAAGTAGATACTTTATAACACGATGTTCGCTTAGCAGCTTAGACTATAATCAGATTTAGAGAAGTAGGATTTTGTTCACCAGTGCACTCCGATATTTAATACTTGTATGCAGAAACGACACTGAGAAGTTTTGCCTCTAGGAGTGGGCTGTGGCGCTGTATAAGGTTAAAAATCTCTTATAAGTTGCTAATAATTCGGTTTATACATTGGGCTTAATACATATCACATTTTGGTAATATAGTATTATAGTCGAATCGCAGTCGGTGCTGAGGATATGGAAGAAACACTTCTGCATACTACTTAACGTTGACGATGATCAATATTCTACTGTCAGGCAGAATGAGCAATCCCACAGTGAGGATGATAGTCAAGACTCCCGTCAACCCGATCAAAAAGAAGTGAGGACAGGGACATCTAAGCTTAAATCCAACTAAGCTGCCGGAGCCAACGACCTTGCTGCCGAACTTTTCAAGGCAGGGGGGGGATAATTTGGTAAGGATCATGCACCAGTTCACCTATAAAATTTGATCGGACGAAAGTATGCCCGATGAAAGGAACCTTAGCATCGTTTCCCCAATCCTGAAGAAAGGAGACCCTCTGAACTACGCTAACTGTAGAGGAATAAGTCCTATCAACATCGCATATAAGACCCTGTCTGTTGTATTATGTGAACGCCTAAAACCGATTGTCAAGAACCTGATAGGTCCTTATCAGAGCGGTTTCAAGCCGGGAAAATCCATAATTGACCAAATATTCATACTACGGCAGATCTTGAAAAAAAAAAACCCACGAATAAAAACTCCGTACATATTATCTTTTCATCGATTTCAGAGATGACTAAGATTGTACGAAACTCATAAGCCAACAATGGAGGTACAATCTTTTACAAGTCTGTACAACTACTCGCTTATGCCGATGACATTGACGTATTCGCAAGAACTCAGCGGGCCGTCAGTGGGGCCTTTGAAAGTATTGAGATCGAGGCAGGAAAGATGGATTTAGCGGTCAATGAAAGCAAAACAAAATATATGCTGACTGCACACAAGGACACCCAACATCGACATCTTGGACAGAACGCCACAATAGACAGATATAATTTTGAGGTAGTAAAGGACTTTGTCTACCTAGGCTTTATGGGGAGCTCCGCAAATGAAACCAGTAGGGAGATCAAATGAAGAATTACTCTTCCCGATCGGTCTTTTTATGGGCTAAGAAGGCAGTTTAGTAACAAGGCACTATCTCGAACTACTAAGGTAACTCTGTAAAAGGCACTAATCATCCCAGTCCTGCTGTGTGGCACAGAGGCATGAACTTTGTCACAATCGGATGAGGATGCCCTTGGTTGTTTTGAGAGAAAATTTCTTCAAGTGATCTTTGATCCCGTCTGCATAGACGACGAGTGGAGGAAAAGGTACAATGCCGAACTATACGGCCTATCGACTTAGCCAGAAGAGTTCACATACAGCGACTAAGATGGCTGGGTCATTTAGAGCGGATGGAGCCCAACTTTCCAGCCAAGTAAGTTTTCGAATCCAGCCCGGATGGACGGCGCAGTAGAGGACAACCTCGTGGTAGGTGGCGCAAATATATGGAGAGCGACCTCAACCAACTTGGCGTGCGAAACTGGAGACAACTGGCTCGTAACCGGGCTTTTTTTTTTTTGCATGCACGATTCGCAAACCTGAGTAATCGATGCCAGGAATACGCCTACGTACTAAACACACACCCTACACATTTCAACCACTCTCCCCGCGGGACTCCGTTAGGTATTACTTCGCGGGGCTGGTTAGCAATTTATGATATGCTTCTTGTGTCAGCTTCTTCCGCTGCTTCAGCTGCTTTGCTTAGCTTTTCTATTCTCCGCAGCTCTTTTTGTAGAGTTGTTACGAAGGAACATATTGCCATCCAGTTCTCTTCCGACTGTAACATATGGTCGAGGAGTAGTGACGGGCTTGGCAGGGTAATTCTCCATGTCGTGAAACGTGTACAGTAAAACACTGCGTGCTCCGTATCTTCATCTTCACCTGGGTATTCCGGGCAGGATGGTGAGTTGTCATGTCCAAATCAGTGTAGATATTTGCGGTAGCCACCGTGGCCAGACAGGAACTGCGTTAGATGGTAGTTGCAGTCTCCATGCTTTCGACTTATCGAGTCTTGGATTGTCGGTATAAGTTTATATGTCCATCTGCCTTTTGTTGTATTAGCCCAACGAGCTTGCCACATAGCTGCTGACGCTACCCTTTTTTCAATTTTTATCACCTTGATACCAGTGGCGTCATGATGACTCAATGCTCTTCTGTTATATATCCTCAGCATTTCATCTGCGTGAATATCGATGGGGACCATTCCAGCTATGACAAATGCAGCTTCGTCAGAGATGGTTCGAAAGCCGCTGATTGTCCGTAGAGCACAGAGTTTGTATGATGACGATAGTCTCCTTTTGGTCTCCTTCGTCCTCAGTTCCTTCGCCCAGACTGAGGCGGCATACAACAGAACTGAGGTGATAACTCTAGAGAGTAGAATCCTTCTAGCGTATCCAGGTCCACCGATGTTAGGCATAATACGCGAGAGAGCTCCCTGCATTTGCGATGTTTTTTTGGCAACAAAATCAACATGGGTTTTAAACCGTAGCTTGTTGTCCAGCATTACTCCAAGCTATTTAACCGCCTCTTTCGACCTGATGGTTCGGTTACCAACCTGAAAGTTGGCAAATTCGACGGTTTTCCGGCTGGGTATAAGAACAGCTTCTGTTTTATGGTCAGCTATTTCTAGTCCGGCGGATATTAGCCAATCTTTTATCCGGGCAATTGCTTCATTTGTAGCTGATTCGACTGCATGGATCTGTTTAGCTACTGTCTCGACTGCAATGTCGTCGGCGAATCCAATTATCGTTACTCCCCCAGGTAGCGTTAATCGTAGGACACCGTCGTACATGATGTTCCACAATAGTGGCCCTAAAACCGATCCCTGTGGAACTCCCGCAGTTACGTTGTAGTATTTTACCCCTTCATCGGTATTGTACCTCAGCTTCCTGTTGTTGAAGTAGTTCGTCACTATCCGTAGCAGGTAATATAGCGTATCCATCCTGGTAAGTGACCTTCTAATAAACGACCAGTCCGCAGAGTTAAATGCGTTTTTGACGTCCAGCGTTACTACTGCACAATACTCCTTGTGCCATAGAGCCATCTTTTGCCTTCGATGGCAACTTTGGCGATATCAACTACCGCTCTTATGGCATCAAGAGTAGATCGTGCTCTTCTGAAGCCAAATTGGTGATCTGAAAGGGCTCCTTTCTCTTATGCTACTGCGAGTAATCTATTATAGATTATCTTCTCGAGGATCTTTCCCATGGTGTCTAATAGGCATATTGGACGATAGGATGATGGTTCTTCTGGAGGCTTCTTTCCTTTTGGCAGTAGGACCAAATGCTGCGTCTTCCATTTTTCGGGAAAGGTTCCTTCTTCAAGGCATTTCTGTATTGTTGATGTAAAGAGGTCTGGTCCTTTTTTTACAGCTGCCTTTACTGCCTTATTCGGGATGCCGTCAGGTCCCGGCGCCTTGTTGTCACCTATCTTGCTGCATGTCCTTTGCAGCTCCTCTTGAGTTATTAAAGGAATATCTTCTGGATTGACTTCTTGTATAATATTGCACATAGTAGCAGGCCTTTGAGGGAAGAGGTACTCTACTATGGATCTCAGCATTATCGGACATGTTATTTGAGGAGTCCTATAGCTCTTCAATTTCGTCATCACCATTCTGTATGCCGAGCCCCATGGGCTAATGTCGGCTTCTTGACAGATACGTTTAAAACATGCAGTTTTGCTTTCCTTGGTGGCTCTATTTAAGTTACGTCTCGCCAGTCTAAGGGTGTCCAGGCATTGTTGTAAATCCGCCCTCCTTCTTGATCGTTGAACTTTGCGCCGGGCTTGTAGACATTTTGCCCGAAGTTCGCCTATTTTCCCGTTCCACCAGTAACACGGTGATGCCTTCCTGGTGTTTGTTCTCCTAGGTATTGATGCGTCGCACGCTGTGGTGATGGTGCCTGTTAGGTGGTGCGCGAGGGTCTTCGCTGTTCTGCTTGGAGTTTGATCACCGTTCAACATCTCTTCGAATGCATCCTTATCGAAAGGTCGGTCGTTCCATTTTGGGCCAGTAAGTTTTGGGAGCTGGACTGGTTTTTTCCCTTTTATTTCCAGTATTATCACCTGATGGTCGCTGTGTGAATATTCCTCACTGACCCTCCACTTTATGTTTTTTAGGATGAAGTTGCTCGCAAAGGTGATGTCAATGATGGAGCCTACTCCAGCCTTCCGCTAAGTATTTGCCCGGCCCTTATTAGCAATGCTTATTGCTAGGGGAGCGAATGTTTCCAATAAGGCCTGTCCTCTGGTGTTGGTGAGCCTGCTGCCCCATTCTGTGGCCCACGCGTTGAAGTCTCCTCCTACAACCACTGGGGCTCTCTGGAGCGCATCCGCGGTTAGATGGTCCAGCATTAGTTGATATTCGCTGGTCGTCAAGCTGGGTCTTGCATAGCAGCTATAGAAATGGATTCCATTTATCGTATTTTCGCACGCACGAAGCCTTCTGTTTGGAAGGCATGGGGTCCACATATCCATATTGCCACCTGTTTTGCTTTATCGCAGATCCAGTTATTGTTCTGTTCGGGACATTTATAGGGCTCGCTGATCATAACAACGTCGGCTCTTTCGTCCTTGGCCGTTTGTGCCAGGATGTCCTAGGCTATTCTACAGTGATTAAGATTGATCTGTAGTATCTTCATGGTATTTTGCTTGTAATAGCTCTCCTGAAGACCGGGCATCTGCTGCTACCAGCTATATGATGCGCGTCGTCTGGGTGGTTTTTCTTGCAGAACATGCAGGATGGTTGCTTATCGCAATTTTTCACTATGTGGCCTCCTTCACCACATCTCCTACATAGCTTCGAGCGATCTCCTTCGCTTCTGCATTGTGTGGCTAGATGACCATACTCTAGGCACTTGAAGCACGTTTTCAGCAGTGTCTTTTCACGGATTCGGCAGACTACCCACCAAATCTTAATTTTCCCGGCTTCTAACAGTTTTCTTACGTCTTCTACTAGAAGACTGATGGTTGCTGTCTGAGTCCCTCCGTATGCCTTTCGCAGAGATAAGATGTCTGCCGGTAAGACGTTTACTCCAAACTGGGTTCTAATTGCATCGATTATGTCAACCATTGTAGTGACCTCATCGATGTATTTGACGTCGAGAGTAGTGTGGTGTGTAAGTGTTCTTACACTCGCTTGCTCCGCTAAGGCTTCGCTGATCACGCCTTTAAACTCGGTGGTCTTTATTCCCGTCTCCTTGAGTTGTATTAGGAGGTCTTCCTTCTGTGTTCTCCTAATTTTAGAAACCACTTTTCCAACTGCTTCCAGTTTGGGATCTGTCTTTACTTTGCGTAGTATATCCACGTAAGAAAGGGGTCCCGTAGCTAGATGACAATAGCGTCAGGTTTCGTTCTTATGACCCCTTGCTGCTTCTTTTTGGCGTCCTTCTTCCTGCTGGCATTAAACCATTCGCCTTCTCCTGTCGCTTGCTTTTTGTTTATGGTTGCACTTGTTCGCTGGGCTCTTGCTGGGGTCTCAGCGCCAATTGCCACATCTTTCTCCTTGGTGTTTGCCAGAGATGGATGTTTCATCTTCCGCTTTTTTCCGGGCGTTTACTCGCTGTAGCATCATTTGATGAATGTTTCTCCTTCTGCTTTATCTCCGGGGGTTGACTCTCAGCAGCACCATTTGATGGATGATTCTGCTTCCGCTTTGGCTCCGGAGGTTCGGTGTCTGCAACGTGCCTTCTCTTGGGTTCTATTCTTGGCTTTAGCCAGGGTGAAGTTTGCGAGGAGTTGTTTCGAAGAATAACCTCCTTCGCTTTCTCGTCGTGCAGTTGAATCGCCGAAAGCTCATAGAGAGCCCTGATGCTTTTAATGGCATCTCGCATCGCTTGTTGAATCGAACGCCTTTTGCCGTCTTCCAGCATTTCTACTAGCCCTCTGATCTGTTCCCATAGCTTGAGAAAATCAGATTTCTGGTCGGTTGGTTCGACCGTCACCCTTCCTACTGTGGGTGGCTCACGTCGTTCCGTGCATCTTTGTGGTGCTGCTACTTAGCCAAATGGTGACCTCAGCATCCTTGAGCCCCCCTTGAAGGGGTTCGCCTCGTTCTCCTCAATTTGTCCTCCTGTGTTTTTACTTGTTTTGTTTGTAATCATTTCGGTTGGGTCCCCACTCAAAGCCGCTATCAATGCTCGAATGTGTAGTCACCCAAGGATCCCATGGTTATCTATGCAAGCAGTGAGGCCATGCGAGGGTTGGCATAAGCCCTTATGGGGTCTTATGTCAGAGCCAGATCGATGCTTAACAGGAATATTACATCTGTACCTACACCACCAACTTAATGGTGACGAAACATTGAACGTACTTTGAGTCCTGCCAAGGTTTTAACGGGACGGGGGCGCTTGTAGCATTAGCCTGAAAGCCATTTCGACCAGATTTCACTCCAGCTTACTCAGGTAACAGAATAACACAAACGTCAGCCCTCATAGCTGTCATTCCAATTCGTTTTCCAGTATGCCATAATTAAGACCTTACTGGGCTCGGTCTTAATGTTTTAGGGTACTGATGACGAAGTCATCATATTTTAGATATTTAATTATAGTAGAACGTACTATAATATATTGTAGAGTACATATAAATGCAGCCATCTTTCCGAGGTAAGAAGCTGCGCCTTTCGCTTTGTGGCGAGTACGTCCGTATCTCGCCATTTTCTCCTTACTGTATCCCTCGTAACCATCTTGTGAGGGGTGGGGAGCACCTATATGGAAGACGGTGCCTATTCGTCTTGTCGCAGAAAGTTCATAGGGATTCCTTTGACCTTTTCAGCCAACCCCTTCTTCTCTGCCGCTCTTGGTCGGGGACTGCTTATTTGGGCATTCGCAGTTAACCTGCATTCTACAGGCCGTTCACTTTCCGCCACCTGTGACCCCCACAGTTGCCTGAGCTTAGCGCCACCAGCCCGTCCGACTTGGTAGCTCGTAACCGGGCTGGCTGGAGAGGTTTGTTGGTTGAGGCTTAGGTCCATCTCGGACTGTAGCGTCACTTAAGTAAGTAAGTAAGTAAATATCACATTAAGTTTTTCAATTTTTCTTTTGAGAGAAGAAAATATTAAAAATATTTGTTTCAGCATGTCTTTACTCTTTAGATGGCATACTGAAAAGTTCTCAGAATATGTGTTTCAAATTAACATTGCGAAGCAACAAGAAGTAAACAATGTAAAGAATATAAAAAAAATTATATATATGGACGCGTTCGTTTCTTAGTATTAGATGTGTCTTAGATATGTGATATATTTTTATTTTGCCTCAGGGAAAAACTTTCGAATTTAAATTTTCAGTTTCGATTCCGAATATCTATGAGCTTGAGGAACCGTTGCACTACAGTAGTCATTTTTTTCTATTTTCTCAACTAACTTTCACTTTGGTGGATTTAATTCTCAAAAACTATGTTCGAATGCATTTTGTATGAATATTTAAGTGTACACATGTGTTTTTATTTATTTAGCGTATGGCTTAGGTACAATAATAAAGTGTTAACAAAATTTAATAATTTTAATAATACAATGCATATGTACAAACAAAAAACACATAATATAAGATAGAACAATATTGCACAAGGATTCTTAAGACTGGATGTCTAAGTTGAGTAGCCATTGGACAGTGGCAGGGTGGGCAGTGTTGAAGTTGTGCAGATCTCCTCCTCAGTCGATTAAGACTGACTGTCATGGCCAGCAGGCATGTTTGTTGGGTCCTCTATCCGGCACATATCGTTTTTGGAGGAAGGGATCCATTCGGTTCTCCTTAAACAGTTGGATTGAAGTGGTTGCTTGCAAGATTTTGCGCAAGTTTTAGTGGAGGATGACGTGATTTGAGCCGACTGAGTGCACTAATCTGGATGTCATTGTGGATTGGCAGATATTGATTCGAACTGATTTTGGCGTATTCGCGCATTAATGTGTTTTGGCGTTGGAGTTTGGGAGGGCGGATGTTACTCAGTACGGGGAGAAATCGTTGGTGTGGGACTGATACTACCTGAGATTATACGCATCGATGTGTTGAGCTGGCAGTCCACCTTGCTTGTATGTGCGCTATTTGACCAAACGGGAGCGCAGTATTCAGCAGTAGAGAACACTAGTCCCAGTGTGGTAGAGCGGAGTGTTTTGGCAGGGGCTCCACATGATGTTGAGACCAGCATCTGGTTTATGTTGTTCCGGGTCTTAAGTTTGGCTGTCGTGCTGATAAGGTGTTGTTTGAATGTTAAAGTTCTGTCCAGTGTGACGCCCAGATATTTTGGTGTGGGGTTATGGTTTAACTGGATATTATTGAAATGAACAGAGTGCTTCTTTGCGCGAGTTTATTGTTTAAGTGGAAACACATTACTTCGCTTTTGCTCATGTTTGGGTAGAGTCTCCACTTTTTAAAATATGAGTGTATGCATATACGACGAGTAAGGCTTTTCCCATCCCCATAGGCAGCACTTGCTTAGTCTGATAGTTAAGCGATTATTCGCCCCGATTACGGATAACATTTTTCGTTTTTCGACGATTGTCGTTTTATTCCTCAGATGTACCACGAATTCATTTCCATAACTTTTTCAATGTGAAAGAGTTCCAATAGTATTCCACACGCCAAAAAAAAAAAAAAAAGTTTAGTGACGTTTAACGGTCAGCAGGTCGTAGCTATGAATAAAACGACGATTGTCGAAAAGAAAGAAAACGCTAGCCGTAATCATTTTTCATTTTTTTTATTAGAAACATAAGAGATTATAATGTTTATTAACGCTATAACTAGTTAAATGACTAACGAGCAGTTTGCCTATGATAACTAAAAGATAGAGCTTCAAGTAAAGAGTTTATTATTCTTCTGGTTCCTTAATGTACTCTGATGTTTTTAGCATCGCAGTCACCTGGCTGAATTAGATACGTTGGAAAGATTAACTGCTTCCTTATTCACGTGCTCTGCCTCTTTACGTGAACATTTGCATTCAAAATGATTTCTTCCCAAACGGCATGGATAATCAAGTCTCAATGAAGATCTCTATTTCTGATATACCACGCGTTACTCACAATGCTCTTGGGGGTTTTGTTTTCGAAATGTTGGATTATTGCAATGTTGCTTTCTCATATATATGGTGCGGTACGCACATCATTTGTGCGGTACGCACATCAATAAGTTAGCTATACCAATTATTGCTAAATAACGAAATATCAGTGTTAAAAATTATTTGCATTATTATTAATACCTCACATGGAATGTGGTATAACAAGAAAAATATCGCCCACTCAGGCGTATACGTAATATTTTCTATTACCATGAAAACAAGTTTTGTAACATTTATTGAATTAAGGAATGCGGTAAACCTATGAGGAGTGAGATATCAGACCGCACTAAGCTTTATATTTCACGGGAACAACATAATAAACACATATATAATCTCGAAATCATATAATGTAATGTACTCGCAATAAATAAAGGCGAACCACACAGGCGGATCAGTAGAAATGCGGTGAAGTGGGAGGGTTATGATCCCTTATTTTTGAATCATAACCTCGCTGATAAAAGGAAGAAGAATTACTCGTAATAGATGTAGTTGAAATAACCGAAAAGTAATCGTACGATAATAAATCTTTTGTGTAGAAAGATTTAGTTGTGGCATAATTTTTTCAGGATAATTGAAGACGAGGGATTGTAAGTGAGACGTAGTGGTGTATGTTTTATGAGAAATATTTTCAATACACATTACGGGTGGAAAATTTGTAAAACTATTAACTTTTTTGATTTGATTTCCTAAACTTAAACACTTTAAGCCAATGTAGTTTAGGAAGGTTATACATGTAGTACTCTCTATGCAAATCTATGCGTGATTGACAATATCAAATACTTTTAATTTTTTCTTGTCGATCTTGTCTTTGAGTTAATTATTTGAATTTTAGCACGGAAAAGTATTCGCATTGTGTGCGCTATTAAATTTCTTTTGTGTTCTGTGGATTTCAATTTTTCCGTCGCATAAAGTTATGAGTTTGTGTATCAGTTTAGCTCAAAACATTGAGCAGCAAAATTGGTTTCCATGATATAAGTACGTATGATTTCTTATATCAAATCTACCAAGTGTGTCGAGGTAACAAGAACGGGGTAACAAGGTCGGGCTAACAAGACTACTATTCGCTGTTCCTTGACATGTACTGACGAATCTGAATGAGGTCTTCGGCGTTCATACTTGTTCTTCGGTAATGCCGATTTTGATAACACATATAAGTAAAATAATTACATATCACGCAATTGGATTCTTTCGAGTAGCATGGGTGACATATCCCGAAAAATAAGTTATTGCCAGGTCTCGTATAGTTGCAACTGGTTACTTTTTGAGTACCTGTAAGACACTGCATCGATCGAATCCGTTTCTAACATAAAACAACTTCGTTAGTGCTGACCAGGAAATTATTTACGTATTAGTTATTATGTTGGATATTAATAGATTATTCCGAACACTTTTTGGCAGATGAATAGCGTCATAAATATGCATATGCTCATGGCCAGCTTCTTGTGGATGACGACAAAATTCTGCAGAGGTGGCGGCAGTATTGTGAAGAGCTTTTAAATGAACAGTTTCCCCGGCTATACTTTCCAAGAGCCACCCCTAACTGTGAAGAAATAGCCGACCTTACAGTCGAAGAAGTTAGTGAGGCGGTCAATTACCCCAAAAACTTAAAGCGGTTGGGCCAGACGAAATACCCTCTGAGTTCTGGAAAAAGATGGGAGACATCGGGTTCAGATGGCTCAGAATTCTCATCTCCAAATTCGTGAGAGGTGATCCAATGCCGAATCAATGGAGGGAAAGTTACCTCCTCCCTGTATACAAAGGGAAGGGTTTTTTTTTTTTTTTTTTTTTTTTCCGAGGGTAGGTGAAAATCTTCAACAAGACACTATGAGGATCGACAGCGCGTGCTCATAGTAGTGTGGGATTCTTACCCACTAAAAAACCTCCCTTCAAAACAGACTTGTTTTTATTTTTACTACAACTAAGTATTCGACTTATCAAGTAGTTTTTGTTTCGCGAAATAATGACGTTTTGCAGGCACCTTCCCATTAGAAATTCCTGCCAGCTCCGCAGTTTAGACGCGGTTACTTATCGCGCTAGGTCTAAAGGTTTGGTTCTTTGTAGACGGCGCAGTAAATTTCTTTCTTCCAAAAGTTGGAGGACTGTAATATTTACGTGACTAGTCGACTAGTCTAGTCGACTTCTATGCTTTCTCGCGTAGGTTTGAATTTCGTCTTCGATTGTTTTAATGCCAAGGTCTCTGTGGATATCGCTATTTCTGATATACCATGGCGCATTTACAATACCTCTTAGCACTTTGTTTTCAAAAGTTTGTAAAATTTTAATATTACTTAATTTGGTACAACCCCAGAGTTGTATACCATATGTCCATACAGGCTTTAGCACTTGCTTATATAAAAGCAGTTTGTTATATATATTAAGCTTGGAATATTTTCCAAGTAACCAATACATTTCTCGATATTTGTTATCTAGTTCTTTGCGTTTTTCTTAACGTGCGTTAGGGAAGGGTGATACGCGAAACTGTGATAACTACCGTTCGATCAAGCTGATATCACACACCATGAAGATCGTTGAGCGGGTATTAGGTGGCCGACTGCGAAAAATAATACGGCTATCTGATGATCAGTGCGGGCTTGTCTCGGGTAAATCAACCACAGATGCAATCCAAAGTATAAGGATCATAATGGAAAAATATCGTGATTCCTTAAGGGATTTGCATATTGTATTGGTTGACTTTGAAAAGGCATTCGACAGACAACCACGAGATCTGATATGGGTGGCGCTAAGACATCGAGGGGTTCCAGAAACCTATGTACAGATGATCATGGACATGTACGAAGAAGCAAAGACAAGAGTAAGATGCCCCGCTGGAGTAACCGAAGAGTTCCCAATCAAAGTCGGGGTGCACCAGGGAAGCGTTTTAAGTCCTTTGCTCTTTATTACAGTCCTTGATTATCTGCTTGAAGGTAAAGTGATGGACCCCAAGGTACATCAGTTATTCTTTGCTGACGATGGAGCCATCATAAGTGAGGATCCTACATCCCTGCAACGAGCACTTGATGTGTGGGTGGACGTTTTGGAGGGAAATGGGTATCGCATTAGTTCAAAAAAGACAGAGTACTTGTGCTGCCCGTTCTCTGATCTACTCAGGCCTATTCCAGACATTTATTTGAATGGAACAGTGCTTCCCAAGTGCGAAAAGTTCAAATATCTGGGATCTATGATCAATAGCAAAGCAACTTGTGATGACGACAGCAATCATCGTGTAAGCGTAGGGTGGATGAAGTGGCGAGAAAATTCCGCTATCTTCTCTGACAGAAAAATTCCCCCTAAGTTGAAAGGAAGGCTCTACACCGCAGTTGTACGTCCAGCGCTCACATACGGTTCACAATGTTGGACGATGTACAAAAAGTATGAGAGTAAATTAACGGCAGCTGAGATGAAGATGCTTCGCATAACAGCAGGAGTGACCAAGCTTGATCGAATAAGAAGTTCGAAGATCCGTGGAAGCTTTCACATCAAGGAAACCATCGTACAAAAATTAGAGCGCTACCGGCTCAGCTGGTATTGCCACGTTCAGAGAAGAGATAATTTGAACCCTGTTAAAAAGGCAATATCTATGCACGTTCCAAAGACATCGCGATGTAGGAAAGGCAGGCCTATAAACGCCTGGATCAGACAAATGCGACGACATCGGCATTTCATTGGCCTCAGTAGCCTAGTGATCCAAAATCGGTGGGCCTGCCGATATTTTCTGAGGTCAAAGAGGCGAACCCCATAGGCGGATCAGTAGAAATGCGGTGAAGTGGGAGGGCTGTGATCCCTTGTTTTTGGATCATAGCCTCGCTGATAAAAGGAAGAAGAAGAAGAAGACAATTGTTTCCATGTAATACATGCACAGACAGGGAAAAATTGTGAAAATCGTATTATTTCCTTGTACGGGTTCTAAATACTCGTAGTCCCCGTAAATACATTTTTTTTTCTTAATTAAATCAATGTACAGTTATTCGACCCTGTATAGTTTTACTACAATATGTGTGTGTATGTATAGTTTTTCAAATGAATATGTGGCCAAGATATAAATTAATAAAGTCACTTAAAAATACTTTACGTTTTGTAGACCCTATCCCATAGAGTGACGTCAAAACTATGGTTTTACACTCATGGTACAATTTTAGCCAATGATAATAATGTTAAGTGAACGTTCTGAATTTTTAATGCTTGGCGAAGGTTAGTCTTGGTTTGGAAGTAAAGAAATAAAGATCGTTACACAGAAAAAATGCCTTTGGTATTTAATTATTTTTCCCTCTTTAGTTATTTTGGAAATTTAGAGTCAATTTACTATTACTAAAGGGTATGTTAGGTTTGACACATATTTTGTAACATAGAAAATAATTGGTATATTAGATTATTAGTCGATTAAGACAGGCTCATACGTCGGTCCGTCTGTGCGTCTGTCTGATGGAATCATGAAATTTCATAGATGGACTTCTGAAAGCCCAGATCAGTACAAGCGTATATATTTTGGAAATCCTTCCACAGAGACGCCAACTTTTGAATAAATGACCTTTTTCCAAACTTATGTTCAGCTACAAACGTAGTGTCAGTCTTAGCACACACTCATCATTAATTCACTACCTAATAGCTATCCAACGGGCACATCGGGAGGTGATGATGAGAAGAAAAAATCCACTAACTTTCTCATTTTTATTTTATTTTTGCAAATTACGCGCCCCACTCTGTATGTATCTGAATTTTGGCATCTTTTCGGCAACTGATAAAACCAAATTCTGTTATAAGATCAATAGACTGCTGTTTTTTAAAAAGCTTTTATCACTCTCATCGCAGTCTTCTGTACTAAACAGCATATAAAAGAAGAACATAATTTATTTTCCTTTTTCTTAAATGAGGCATTGAGAGCAGTAGTGACGTAACCCTCATTTTTTTAATTTTGAGTTTATTACACTATCATGACGGAAAATAAATTTTCTTTGACCTAGTAGAATAGTGTAACCTATATTTGTGCATAAATCAATACAAAAATGCTGAAACATTGTTTCTGCACGGAATTTTTCCTAGGGCGGAAAAGGCGTAACCCGCTTACACCACTTCTGCTTTATGAAAAATTATGAAATGAATTGGCTCCAAGCACATCCGTTCTTTTAGCACTAACATTTTTCAGTAAGCTACATTAATAGTAAATAATGCAAAACAACAGTGTCAATATTTTCTTCATATGAATCACATTATACCCGCCATAAGTCTGAAAGAAAATTCTTATATCCTGACCTTAGCATTTTTTAAATGTATAACTTGTACAAAGATTCTCATGCCAGTCTCGTATCAGAGCAAGTATTCCGAAAGACTTTTAATAATGATTTCAATCTATCATTTCATGCTCCGATAAAAGATTCTTGCAAAAAATGTGACTTTTTTAACAATAAGCTTAAGTTTGCGAGTGATAATGAGAAGCCTCAGATACAAATTGAACATGAACTACATCTTAGAAAAGCGGATTCGGCTAGGAATGGCATGAGAGATGACACAACAAGAGCCAAAAAATTGAATGACACTTCGGTAATTGCATTTAATTTTATGAGGACCTTGCCGACTCCAGTCATTACAATGAGCGTGCGCTATTATAAGAGGCAACTTTGGACATACTGTTTAGGTGTCCATGACATGGTAAGGAACAATGTCCCCAAGAAATTGGCAGCTGCCTGTTGCATTATATTAAAAATTTTGTGAGGACCCCAAATTTAATCATGTACACTGACCAGTGTGGTGGGCAAAATAGAAACATTAATATGTCCGTTTTATGCCAATATATTGTTTCACATATATTGTTTCAAATAGACAATAAAATTTCTAATGAGGGGCCACTCTTACGTACCTTGTGACCAAGACTTTGGTCTTATCGAAAAGCAAAAGAAGTATTTTAAAGACTTTTTCGGCCCTATGGATTGGTATAGGGTTATAGCACTGGAAAGAAAAAAGATAAACTGGAATGCCTTTAAATTCAGTAGCTACAATTTTTGAAAGAGACTCCATTCAATATTTTTTACAAGTACAGTAATAACGAAGACGTATTTTTTGACACTGTGATTTAAAAAAAAAGAACATCTGCGTTTATCACAGATCTGAACTTATTGTTTCCAAAAGGGAATGCCATTAGTGAAGTACAAAAGAAAGATTACTGGACTCAATTCAATTTTATTCGCCCAATTTGCCACGACTTTTATAAAAATTTGAAAACTATTTCTACAGACAGAGACGTTGGGTTAGTTGAGTACGAAGATGAGTTGAGTACGTCTTACCTATTTTGTATTTCAAAACCGACGGTAAAAATATTTGTTTAATAACCTGTATTTTGAATTATTGGTTTAACCAACTTATTTTTTTAAATTATTCCAGATTCCAGAAAGCAGTTGTGGTGTAAGCCACATAAAATCCAGTAATTCATACATTTACAGACAAGATTGCCATCTAAGATAAAATATATGCTACTAGCTATGTCATAATTGAGGTTTATTAACTATTATTTGAAATAGGAAACAAATCATAAAGATTTATTTTTCTTCAATTTCTTTAATCGCGATTATCTCAATTGTTGCAATTTGGGGTTATGCCACTAGTGCTCTCAATGCCTCAAATATATTCTACAAAACAATTCCCTTCTGGTGACTCTAATAACATCGACCTTTTAGGTATGATCATTATTAACACCATTGTCAACAATGTCTTAATTTCATCAAATTTCCACCATCAACAAGGGTATAAAATAAGGATGATGTGTTTAGTGCTTTATTGTTCATCTTGCTTGTAAATGATTTACAAACTGAGTTTCTGTCAGAATTTTCGATGGTCTCACCATTACCCAAACATTGATAAAAAACTTTCATAATCTATTGTAAACCTATATAATATATCTAAAACCAAATCAAAGGTCAAAATGCTGCAAACAAATAAGCATCACCAACCAGTGCAAATGCCCTATAATTTATCTTGGCATAAACCTACCTACACTTATGTTATAATTATTCAATGCCTCCAATTTGGTGGGAGATCACAATTAAGCAGTTAGATATATGAGTCAAATACTTGTCTTTGATAAGAGATTAACTACCCGTATTCCTGATATACACGACCGAGCAAACTGACCCAGGCTCAGTCAATTTTTCATTTTTAAACATAAACATATTGGTCCTCTTGTAATTCAGTTTAATGAAATTAGATATTCGTCGGAAGACTGCACAAATCCTGAATGTCTCAAAAATTTATTGATTTATGAACTGAAAAGCTCAAAGGTAATATAATAACACTGTTGTATGTTATTAGCTAATAAGCACCTTGAGAGAAAACGAAGAATAAAAGTTAAGAAAATTATTGATTCGAATTTATTAAATTTCAGTGGGTATAAATGAGTGTGATTTGGTATTCAAATTATTTCTACTTCCAGAGGGCCGTTGGAAAATTATGATTTCCGCTTTACAGACTTTAAATTTTTCTTGATTTGGGCTCGAGCGAATTGAATAAGGACATGCCATCAATATTTTTTATTTTTCATTTTTTCTATAATTAGCGGGCACTCAAGGGCTATGAACACCCTTAAAATAAGTGTACACAGTACGGGCGCTGGAAAGGATATAGAGAAAAAGCGAGAGAACGAAAGATTGGTTAAGTGTTTCGAAACTCGTATATTAGGTTTCGAAAAACTCCGGAGGTGGTGAACACATAACTAGGGAGATTTGTTTTTTTTATTTCGTCGTTGCTTCTGATTCATAGTATTTTTTCCCGACCACCTGATGATATAAGCATATCGATCATCCAACAGAGCGAACAATTTTTCCAGCCATATGACTAACCTACTGCCAGTGTTATGCCTTTACAATAGTGTTGAAATAAGCTTTCACAATTGAAAGAACAGATTGCTTATATGTTATACTCGTATTTCATAAAAAAAAAATAAATACTTGCAGACATCAGAATTTGACCAAGACCATGAACCATTAGCGTGGCAATCGAAGACGTTACCAATACACCATCGCCACCCCCACTTAGATAAAGATAGGTCCATTGTGTTACTGCTATGAAGTAGGGGTTTCGATCTCTACCCTGGGCATTCAAAGCCTGACCTGACTTTTGCACACCGCATCTTGGGCTCCCAAAACAGGACGAACTGCTTTTCTTTACTCTTTCGGTAGCCCGAGACAAAGTTCACTTGACACATAGTAGCAGTGGAAGCAGAACAAAAATCACAATCCTTTGGAGCGCAGAAAGTAAGAAAACAGATCTACTCTTATATATGTATAGTATCAGAATGAATCAAATGCGCTTACATTTTTATACTTCATTGACGTGTTTCCACCGAGCTGAGTAAGTATATTTTAAACCATAGTTTCCTCTCATGCATAGACTGAAAACTTTGCAATTAATTTTCTGTAATTAAAGAAAAAAAAGTATTAAGAAGTTACCAACAGTTTTAAGGAAATCAAAAGGAAAGAAAATCCTCTGTTTCGGAATAATTTTCTGACTGCTGTTTGATTCCATTTTCGTAAGCGTTTCTAAATTTGGAGAATATATTAGGAAAATCTCGAAAAGAATCGGTTTGGAGAAAATATACGGTGACAAGTTGCATATAAGAAAGAGAACATGCACCTTTATCTAATAAAATCAAGTTTTGAACCCAAAACTTATCTGCACTGGACATATAGAAGGTAAAATCTCTAAGTCCACTAGCATTTTATGGAAGAATATCGTATGGCTTGGACGCTGACATAGGTTAATAGCCTTGTAGACATTCAGTTAAACGAACAATTTTTTTTTTTTTTTTTCGTGGGTAGGTGAAAATCTTCGATACACTATGAGACCGTGTACTCATAGTAGTGTCAGATTTCTACTGACTAAAAACACCCTTCCGTTCGTTTTGTTTACTACGACTAAGTTAGACCTTATCAAGTAGTTTAAGCTTCAGAAAAGAATATTCGCGTGAGGTAGGTAGATTTTCAATAAAAGCACCTGCTGAAACCGTCATGACATGCGGCTTTTTGTCTTATTGCGCTAATTCGAACGGTTTCGTTCTTTGAAGTCGGCGCGTAAGAATTGTCACATCCAAAGTTTGGAGTATGGCACTGTTGCAATGGCCATGAAGACGAATACGAAGCTTGCGAGCGAAGTTTTTTATTTCGTCCTTCACGGTAGCTATCCCTAAGTCTCTGTGGATATCATTGTTTCTGATATACCAGGGAGCGTTCACGATTATTCTTTTAATTCTATTTTGGAATGATTGTATGAGATTCCTATTGCTTGGTTTGGTACAACCCCAGAGTTGTATACCGTACGTCCACACGGGCTTAAGCACTTGCTTATACAGAAGCAGTTTGTTATATACGCTTAGTTTGGAATATCTTCCAATTAGCCAATACATTTCTCTAAGTCGATTTTCGACTTCGTCACGTTTCTTTTTAACGTGAGGTTTCCATTTAAGGGCCGTCAATGGGGCCCTTAAATGGGGGCCGTCAATGGGGCATTTACGAGTATTGAGATCGAGGCAGCAAAGATGGGTCTAGCGGTCAATGAAAGCAAAACAAAATATATGCTGTTTACAAAAAAGGACACCCAACATCAGCGTCTTGGGCAGAACGCCACAATAGACGGATACAATTTTGAGGTAGTAAAGGATTTTGTCTACCTAGGCTCTATGGTCAGCTCCGCAAATGACATGAGTGGAGAGATCACACGGAGAATTACTCTTGCCAATCGTTGTTTCTATGGGCTAAAACGGCAATTGAGTAGCAAAGCCCTATCTCGAACTACTAAGGTAACTCTTTCTAAGACATTAATCATCCCAGTCCTGCTGTATGGCGCATAGGCATGGGCTTTGAAAAAACCGGATGAGGATGCCCTTGGTTATTTCGAGAGAAAAGTTCTTCGAGCGATCTTTGGTCCCGTCTGCATAGACGGTGAGTGGAGGAGAAGGTACAATGCCGAGCTATACGGCCTGTACAAGGACATCGACTTAGCCAGAAGAGTTCACATACAGCGACTAAGATGGCTGGGTCATTTAGAGAAGAAAGAAAATCTTCGAATCCACCCCGGACGGACGGCGCAGTAGAGGACGACCTCGCGGTAGGTGGCGCAAACAAGTGGAGGGGGACCTCAACCAACTTGGCGTGCGCAACTGGAGGCAGCTGGCTCGTAACCGTGCTGGCTGGAGAGGTTTGTTGGTTGAGGCCCAGGTCCACCCCGGACTGTAGCGCCTTCTAAGTAAGTAAGTAAGTTCCATTTAAGTTTCGCGTCTAGTGTCATTCCCAGATATTTAGCTTCGTTTGCATGCGGTATTTATACCGAGTTAATGAAAACGGGAAGGTTGATTATTTTCTTGTAAGTGAAGTTAACATGCGTCGATTTGGTCTCGTTAAGAACAATGCGCCAAGTTTTTGTCCACTCACAGATTTTATCCAAGGCTCGTTGGAGTTTTATGGTTGCTGACTCGATTGAACTTTCCGTTGCCGGAATAGCCGTATCGTCCGCGAACGTAGCTACAATAGTGCCTTCAGTTTGTGGTATATCCCGAGTGTACAGCAAGAATAAAATAGGCCCAAGGACACTTGTTTGCCGAACTCCGGCGGCGATTTCTTTAAAATCAGAATATTCAGTTCCGTGCTTGACGCGGAAAAGTCAGTTTTTAAGGTATGATTCTAAGATCTTATGAAGTTGCTCCGGAAGGATTCGTCTTAGCTTATAATTCAATCCATCGTGCCAAACCCTGTCGAAGGCTTGAGATACGTCAAGAAAAGCGCTAGAACAAATCTTTTTCTCCCCAAAGGCTTTTTCAATTTCGTCGGTTATTCTATAAACCTGGTCAATTGTGGAATGCTTGATTCTGAACCCGAATTGGTGGTCAGGTATTAGGCGTCTCTCTTCAATGACCGGAAGAATCCGTTTCAGTAGGAGTTTTTCAAATAGCTTCGATATTATTGGTAGTAGCGATATCGGTCTGTACGATTTTTTGTCATTTGGAGATTTCCCCGGTTTCGGAACCATTATGACTTCTGCGACTTTCCATTGATTTGGAACGTATAATAATCTAATAGAAGCATTTATTAAATAAAGCAATTTTAATAGTGCCTTTTTTGGTAATTCCTTGAGGATTTGTCCGGTTATTAAAGCATAGCCAGGAGCTTTATTATTTTTCAGATTTTTTATTGCCTGGCAAAGTTCTATAAATGACACACTTTTTATTCTAAGGTTGTCAGATGTCGTAGTCGTACCGGTAAAATCGTCTACCAATGTTTCTCCATCAAATGGCTTAAAAGTCTCTTCTTAGTGCTCGGCAAATAGATCCGCTTTTTCTTTGTCACCTTTTGCCCATTCGTCGTTGTTTTTTCTTATCGGTGGCGAATGTATTTGGGGTTTTTTAATTCTTTTGACAGCTTTCCAGAGAGAGTAATTAGTGTTTTTTTCGGCGGTTAAACCTTCAAGATAAGCTGAAGTCTCTCGGTTTTTTAGGTCTTGGATCGATTTTTTAAGCTTATTGCATAGGAAATTCGAGTGGGTTTTATGCTGGGGAGCGCGAGTTTGTTGCCATATTTTGCGTGCTCTCCTCTTTTCTCGAATAAGTTCTTTTATTTCCGGCGGATAATTAGCTTCATTGCATGGGACTTCTTTCCTCCTTAAAGGTGTATTTTTCCACGCGGCATTCTGTATTGATTCAATAAATTTGCCGAGTTCATCTTCTATTTCGAAGGGTGTTTTGAGCGATACGTTTAAGACAATATTTTCTTCGCAATCAGTTCTAAAGTCGCGCCAGTTAGTTTTTTTGTTAGTTAATCTAGGCATACCTTCTACTGTCATTAGTCGGTCACTTATTGTCAAGATTACCGGCGAGTGATCTGAGGAGAGATCAAAGCTTTCCTCTACTTTCGCAAAATTTGAAGATACTCCTTTTGCTTCGAAGAAGTCTATTAGGTCCGGTGTTTTTGCTGTATCAGAGGGCCAATACATCGGTTTCCCCGTCGAAAAGAAATCAACCCCGAATTGCATACCGGCTTCGTACAGAAGTCTGCCTTTCCGTGAATTGGATCTGGAACCCCAAAAGGTGTGTTTTGCGTTGAAATCGCTACCTATAATGAAATTCGGTCCAAGTGAGACAAGGAGACGTACAAAGTCGTTACTTCTAAACGTGCATCGCGGAGGACAATAAATGGACGCGATGTTGATATACGAGTGTCTATTCTTAACTCGAACTGAACTTGTTTGCATTGTATCGATTTCAATCGTCGTATTTATGGAGTGCTCAATGCAGTCTTTAATGAATAAGGAGGATCCGCCTCTAGCTCTTCCGGAAGGGTGGTATGCGTGATAAGCACGATACCCTCTTATTTTTACTCCGGATTCCTTAGTCAAATGAGTTTCAGAGATCAAGCAAATGTCAATGTTGTCATTCCGTAAGAATACTTCTAATTCGGCGTCTTTTTTGTAGAAGACCGTTTGCGTTCCATGTTCCTGATTCCTATTCATATGGGAGTTCTTTTTTGGCGAGGTTTTAACTCGAGCTTGCTCAATTTATCAAATATGACTTTGTTGACCTTCGGTTGCTCCTTAAGTTTCGCAAGAATTATAGAGAAGACTTGGGAGACTGGGTCTACCGTAACACCGCTTTGCTTGTTTTCTAGTGACGCAGCTTGAGCATATGTAAGCGTCTCAGGAGATTGTGGCTTTTCCATTGGTTTTGCCGAAGGAACTTTACTTTGCTCGACTCTCGTCTTAACTTTGACGTGTTTATTGACGGTCGTTACCCTTGGCTTAGCAATTTCACGACTATTTTTAGCCGTTTCTGCGTTCTGGCGTTGAATATTTTTAAATGTGTCTGGCCTTTTTTGAAGCTCTTTTGCCCCTTCGCACCATCGATAGTTCGCTGGGTGCTTTCCTTTGCAGTTAATGCAGGTAGCCGGGGCCTGCTTATTTAGGTCACACTTTTCCGAGAGATGGTTACCAGCACATTTTACCCATCTCGGCTCTTTTTGACAATACGACTGTGTGTGATTAAAGCCTTGACAGCGTTTACACTGAGGTATCGATCTCGTACTCGTACGTATAGGCTCAATCTTGACTACGATATTCAGAATAGTCTTAACGTTATAAATATCGTCTACATTTTCGCTCCTGTCAAAGGTAAGCATAAAGAGCGGAAGTCCATGTTTGACCATGATTTCCTGGCCTTGTTCCGTTTGTTGCTTCATCTTTTTGAGAATATTGAAGGCATTAAGAATTTTTAAATCTTTAGCTTTGAGGTCGTTCATTACGTCGTCTTTTGTGCACGAGGGGTGGAGCCCCCTTGCTATAACACGCAGTGGTCTTTCTGACTTATTTTCATAAGTATACCACTGGATCTTTTCCGTGTTTAATTTTTGTGATATTGCTCGGTAGCCATCGGAGTCATCAACGTTAATTTTCCACGCATTGTTCCTGAGTGACGTTACCTTGAATTTCGATGCCGTCGTTCCTTTAAGAAGGCAATGTAGCTTACTGTAGTCCGTTATGCCAACGACGTTTATTGCAGGCGGAGGACGTGCTTTAGCTTGAGTTTGTTTTGGCTTCGACTCATTTTGCTTGTCTTCTTTTCGCGGCTCGATTTCGGGCGAAGAGCCGGCTCTGCGTTTTTTGCTAGGTCTTTTCTTTAAGACGCAATTCGTTTCGCGTGCAAGCTCTTCTTCGTCCGTGTGATAATTGGGATTAGCTGCGCGGGGAGGGGAATATTCGCGATCTTTTTGTAAAAGCGAGTTCTTTAGAAGCTTGTTTTCCTCTCTCAGCATGTCTACCTCTTTTTTGAGCTCTTCATTAAGCTTATTGCGAAGTTCGTTATTTTCCTTCTCAAAGCTTTTACATTTCTCTGAGTCCTGTTTCTTGTGCGCTTGCACTTCCGGCGGACTTTTTTTCCCGGAGACATTTGGTCTTGATGGTGGAGACCGAGGTACCCTTGAACTTTTTATAAAGGGGTTTATTAATTGAAATAATTGGCTCTCCCCAGAATCCGTAGAGCCTACCTCCGAAGAGGGTGGATTTTCCAGTGAACCTGGACTGCCACCTGGGGTATTAAATCGTTTTTACTCATTGCATTTTTTTGTATACACTTTAAGCCCGGTATACGAAGGGTGGATTTTAGTCGCCTCTTACGACAGGCATGCCTACCTCGGGTATATTCTAACCCCTACCCGAATGGGGTAAATGAAAAAAAAAATGATGTTCTTATTGGGACTATTATTGGGACTATTGGGACAGAAGCCACTACTTTGGTCCACAACACTCTATAGGGGTTGTCATGTCTACACTCGATGGGCTGATCAAAGAACTAAAAAGGAGTTGGTCTAAGTACCTGCTGGGGCTGAACAGAAATATCTTGAGAATCGTAGAGGGTGCCGTCAAAGACTTAACATTTCGTCTGCAAATGTCCAGCCTTCGTTCGAATTAGAATGGCTTCGTTCGGACTTCTGCCAGCGGAATGAGATGATTGAGCTTAACCTTGCAAGACTAATTTGATTTGTGAAGAGCACTGGGAGGCTTATAGCTATTGGCAAGCAGCGAACGCGGTGCTTTGGCGAAGAAAAAATTATCAAATAGTCTACGTGTATACGTAAGTTCTCTAAAATATCTTACGTCATAGATTTTATGTTCCATACTTCGTATCTCTACTCTGGTTGTCATTTAATTTTCTTACGAATACAAACATAAATGAATTACTTTCACGTCCTTAAATATTAAAGTTTATTTTTCACGTGGTAATGCACAATGCTGACAATGATACATATACCTCACAAATCAGCTGTGTGATGGGGGTGAATATAAGAAATGATGATGGAAACGTTGAAAGCTTTTCGTAACCTACTCGTAATGAAATTGTGGGTAGCGATGTTAACTCAATTACCAAATCCATGTTGGCACACTGGCTGGGTAAAATTCATTTTGAATTATCTATGTGAAGTGCTACTTCTGCGCCTCTAAACACCTAACCAACTTCAACTTTGCGTTCATAGCTTATTTAAAATCAGAATATGTTATTTTCTTCGATGGAGAATGTTTTATTCAAGGTAATCTGTTAAGAGATAAAGAGGCACTCATTTATTTACATTGCAGATACATCGCACTCTTTATTGATTTTATACCGAAGACCGACAAAGACCCATATAAGGTCCAAAGACGATACCAGGATGAAAACTGCACCAAACGGATCATTTTTCTGGATGTATTATAGTATCTAAAGTCTCTTCTATATTGGTTCATTCCATATGCAAGAATTCTGTTGATTAACAAACCTAATCCTAATGTTGTGGAAAATTATACTTAGGATCTACACTTCACGGCTTCGCTTAGTAGCGTCAGAGTTGTGCCTGTTTGTGTTTTTATGTTGTAATGATGAGGGTTGATTATACCAACATTCGTGGGCTTAGAACAAATTTTTTCGACTAATACGTCCACACTTATTCCCATAAACCAGCTCTTTTGGCACTTCACAGGTAGTCGAAGAATCTTCCCAACTAAAAGTGCCTGGATATAATTTAGTATCATTATTCTTTCCCCATCGCGGCCTCGCCATTTATGTCCGTAGTGATATAGCTTACCAAGTTCCATCACAGTATGGCCACTGTTCCAATCCGGAATTTAATTATAAATGGCTAAAAATCACCGCCGTAAGCAATTGATTCACTACTGTTTTATTTACAGAAGCACTAGTGCGGATAGCAACTCAACTTTTAACGAGTTTGATGCGCTGTCCGATTCCATCACACGAATTGTTTCCCTGTATCGTCATACTGAAATCGTCATTGCTGTCGGTTTCAATATGCACAGTTTGGATTGGCTTCAACATTCTGGCCAGACAACACCCGAAGGAAGGAATGTTGAACTTTTCGCTGAGATAAACAATTTGATTCAGCTTGTAAATGAGCCTACACGCATACTGGACATTGCAAGTCATTCTGCCAACACTCTGGACTTGTTTCTTACTTCACACCCTGAAAAATACATCATTGATATTTTAGCGCCTCTAGGCCGGTCTGACCACAACATCATATCGGCTAAATTCTTGTACTCTGACCGCTCAGTTAAAGAAAAAACTCCCAAAAGAAAAGTAAGGCGTTACGAGAAAGCCAACTGGGACGGCCTTAATAGTTTCTTTAGGAGTTTTAACTGGTCACTATACTTCCTCGATAGTGACGTGGGTGCCGCTGCTGATATGATTACTGACACCATCCTCTTAGGTATCGATGCCTTTATTCCTAACAGAATATAAAGCATAAAACCTAAGGAAAACTCGTGGTTTAACCAGAGCTTCAAAGAGGCTACCGGGTGGAAAGAGGTAAGTTTTCGGTCTTATAAAGCCAACAAATCTGAGGAAAACTGAATGAATTTTAAACAATCCAGAAATGAATGCAATGCTCAAATTCGACGTGTAAAATTCTTACATGACCAAAAATTGAGGCAAAAAATTCTACAATGTCCCAAAGGTAGTAAACATTTTTGGTCATTCGTCAAAAATATTAAAAAATCTGTCTCATCTGCCATCCCAACGCTCATATACAATGACATTCCAGCTGTCAGCTCTTAAGACAAAGCCAATCTGCTTGCTGCTCACTTTGCAGCGAACTCCACTATGCCAGATAGTGTCTTGTCTCCACTTGTACTTGAGAGCGTCGAATATTCTATGGGATAAGTCCACTTTCGCACTCGTACAGTTGCACGAGTAGTAGAACGTGGAACTTATCTCTCCATCACCTCGGTGAAACAAAGATGGTTGCGCTCGATATTTCTTAGGCATTTGCCAGAGTTTGGCATCATGCTCTTTTGTCGAAAATACGTGCATACGGCATCGATGAGTCCCTTCTTCATTGGATTAAAAATTACCTTTCGGGCCATTCAATACAGGTTGTCTTGGACGGCTTCAAGTCTGCAATTCACCATATAAATGCTGGTGTTCCCCAGGGCTCCGTTTTGTCTCCGACTCTCTTTCTCATTTTTATAAATTACCTTTTGTCTGAAACCTCCAATCTAATCTATTCCTTCGCTGATGACAGTACCCTCAGTTTTTCATACTCGTTCCCTAACTCACGTCCCTGCTCTTCGGCCGTAGACGAGGATTTACAACGTATGTTAAACACATTAAATTCCGGCTTGGACAGCATAACCAAATGGGGTTCAATAGTGTGGAATTTAATGCATCCAAAACACAATGCTGTCTTCTGTCTCTCAAGCGAAACCAAGACCCTCAATCATTATCCTTGAATGGTACTTGTATCGCTGAATCCGAAAGGCTTTCCATTCTCGGTATGTTCATCAATTACTGTCTTCGATGGAATGATCACATATTCGAAGTCGCCAAAAATGCTGCAAAATGTCTAGGATTCCTTAAGCGGTGCAAAAAATATTTTACCCCGTCTGATCTGGCATCCATCTATAAGGCATTCATCCGACCAAAACTAGAATATAACGCCAACATCTGGTCTGGTGCACCTAAGACCGTTCTGCATATTCTAGATAGGGTACAAAATCGCGTGTTAAAACTGATAGATGATAGAGATATTGTGAACTTCATAATCTCACTTGAACATCGTCGAAATGTCTCGTGTCTTTCCCTTTTTTATCGCTTTTTTTTTATAAAAAATGCTCCAGCGAAATAGCCAGTTGCCTTCCTCCTCTTCAAAACTTCATCCGCAATACGCATCATGCTTCAAATGCACATCAGTTCATCCGCAAGCCCAACTTCGGACGTACTGTAAAATATAGGGATTCGTTTATAAGCCGAACAACACGTTTGTGGAACGATCTATTAGCCTCTGTATTTCCTAATCATTACAACCTTCAAACATTTAAAACCAACGCAAATCGGCATCTCCTCTGTCTCTTTCCCCCCTTTTCCAATCGGCCCGTGCCCTGAGAACCTGTATAAGGGTATTAATAATTCCTTTAACATGCGCAAATTATAAAAAGAAAAATCCAAAAGACAAACCTAATAAGAATGTGCTTTGTAGCTGAATAGAATTTTGGGATAAAACATCGGGTCCGCTTACAACTGCTCTGGAGCTCAATCAGCAAAAGAACGACGCTCTAATTCCTGCACCAGCTGGATCCTATGCGGGTGTAGGTCAAAGTCTTTGTGCAAAAATTTCCAGGTAATGGACGGACAGAGTGTCAATTACTACAACAAAGAGTATGTTGTACACAATCTATTCACAGTTCTACGGATGATTATCTGCGATATGCAAATCACGAAGTTGTCTACAAGTTTCTTCAATTTTCAGAGCCCGAATAGCTACGGCAAAAACCTTGATCGTCCTACACAATATAATCAAACCGGCTAACCATTGGTGGTCAAATATAAAGCAACACAGGGTATCTTAGTCCTTATGGCCTTCATTTAATAGGGACAAACCAGGGAAATTCTGAAACTAGATAGATCACAGTTATGTATAGGTTAGGTTAGGTTAGGGAAAATGGGTTTGCTGGGACACCCATTCTAGTGGCGTGTCTACCTAACAAGCAGTGTCCTGTGACTATTCCTACTGTGAGGCTTATGTTCCTTCTATTTAATGAAAGGGGATTTTTGGTTTTCTTTGCGTCAAGTAAGGGCCAGATCTTCCTGGTCGATGCGCACGTAGCTAGACTACTCCATCTGTTGTTCGCATTAGATTGCGCTTCGTTAAACATTCGGATTTTCATTAATTGTATTGGTGGTGCCGGTGCCCCATTTAGGACCTATAGCCTTTTTACAGGTGTAGATGGCGATTTCCGCTTTCTTCGTTCGATCTAGAATGTTCTGTTTCCAGTTAAGTTTACTATCGAGTTTCAACCCTAAGTATTTTGCTTTGTTTGAAAAGCTGAGTTCCGTGTTTCTAAGCTTAGGTGGGACTACGAGCGGGATTTTGTATATCCTAGTAAAAAGTACTAGTTCAGTTTTGGACTCGTTTACGTTGAGCCCAACGCTGTCCGTCCAATTCGCTACTAAATTTAGCGCCGAGTTCATTACATCTCTTAGGGTTTGGGGGAATTTACCTGATATGGCTATGGCAATATCGTCAGCATATGCTACGACCTTGTAGCCTTTATTTTCTAGTGAAGTGAGTAGCTCATTCACTACTAATATCCAAAGTAGCGGAGAGAGAACACCCCCCTGGGGTGTGCCCCTGTGCGCTAGCCTTTTGGTTGAGCAGCACCCGAGCTCGGATAGAATCTGCCTGCTGTTCAGCATTCGCTCTATCCAGATGCAAAGGTCAGCGAGCGCTCTTGTGATGGATTCTGTATTGACGTTATTAAAGGCGCCTTCTATGTCAAGGAAAGACACCATAGTATATTCTTTAACGGCAAGAGATTTTTCAATGGTGCCTACTAACGAATGTAGAGCTGTTTCCACTGAAAAACCTTTCCGGTAAGCATGCTGAGAGCTAGATAAGGTTTGTACCTTGAGTTTTGAATGGATATGGTTATCGACTAGCCTTTCTAACGTTTTCAGAAGAAAGGAGGAGAGGCTGATTGGTCTGAAATCTTTCGGATTATAGTGGGAGGTCTTACCGCATTTCGGGATGAAAACCACCTTAACTCGTTTCCACGAGGATGGGGTATAGCTGAATTTAAGGCAGCTGTTGAAAATCACATAGAGCCAGGGGGCTAAATGTATAGCTATACAGTAATCGTCGTAGCAAAAACGCTAGAATAAGTGTCCGAAAACTGCACCCAAATAATAAGGAACGTGAGGGCATGGCTATGGCTATGGTATATAACTGGCAGAGCACAAGACAGAAGCAGTGCTAATAAGCAGCGGAACGAAGGTAGAACACCTCACTATACAGGTCAGTGAGCAAACCATCGAGTCACATCCACACATCAAGTACCTGGGAGTGCTGCTGGACCACAGGCTAAAGAGCACCTGATGAACGCAGGCGAGAGAGCCTCTAGAGCAGTAGCGGCACTGCCAAGATTAATGCCAAACGTGGGAGGACCCTGGCAACTGATTAGAAACCTGCTAGCAATGGTAAGCAAGTTGATCCTAATGTACGCTTCCCCCATATGTGCTCAAGCGACGTACAGGATAACGTATGTACATGAGACGGATGAACTCGCCTTATAGAATCGCATCGTTAAGAGTATGCTGTGCCTTTCGGACGGTGTCCGTGGAGGCAATTAGCGTAATCTCCAGTCGAATGCCTATAGATTTGGAGATAAAAAGTCCGCAGCAACCAGCGAGATTATACGAGCAGAATGGCAACACTGGTGGAACACCACATCCAAAGGAAGATGGATGGATACGTGTGGATACTGTTACGATTTATTGCGTCGTAGAAGATATCACACGCATTTTTGCGAATACATGGGTTTAGCCCATATGTGAAAAGAAACATTTAGGTAGGTGCTTTTTCAGTAAATTTTTTAAACTTTACAGGGAAATTAAATGCTTTTAAGGAATGTGTGTTTTTTAGGTTTCGGTACCTTGTATTGATTCCAGGATCACGACGGACCGATTCTGGTGCTTAGTGTTTTTGGATATTTTTTCTCCAAACCCTAATTAACCTAACCTATGAATTTGTATGTATGTAGTAATTGTACTACATCTATAGTGCTAAGTTTTTTAGTGAAACGATGAAAACCGGCTGTGTTAGAATAACGGTCTGGAGCGGTAATGTGCGGGATCCCCTCGCCTTTAATATATTTTTTTGAGTAAAAATGGCTACAATACCAAGGACTACTAGAATAAAATGCTTGTCCAACTTGTGTTTTTAGCAGCAGTTGGTTATATTTCAGGATGATATCCCATGTATTTGCATTCAGTTGCAAGTATAGACACTTGTATGAGTTATATTCCTTTATGGCAGATATATGTACATATGTATTTACAGACTTGCAGTCTTATCTGACCCCTATGTGAATACTATGATGCCTACTTATCTTGCTGAAAGTAAAACAAACAATATTTTTTCACAGTTCAATTAATGTAAACACCTGTATTTTGTTATTTTCTCCGAAAATCTAGTTCATTAACTTTCGCTTATCTTTTGGGTAGAAAAAATCACGACTGTCTGGCCTTGCATATATTATAATAACTATTACAACACGAATAGAATATTCACAGTCCTTTCCAATAGAACAGCGCTACTTTATTTCATTAAATATCTCCATAATAGTATGGCCCGCTGTTATAAAGTACTTGGAATTCAATAATTATGAAACAACGATATCATATGGTTACTTTTATATTTTAAGAACCATGACATGTGCACAATTTTAGTGCGCCACCAAAAAATTTAACTAAAACATCAAACGAAACCAGACTCGGCTAGGCTAATAAAGTCACGCTCTACTGTGTACCAGGACATGAAGGAGTGTACGGGAGTCAAGCAGCTGAAGAAGAAACGGCAAAGACACCTCGTTCCTTGAACCGGAACCATCTTATGGGATAGGAAGGAAGAAGGGAAGAAGAAAAAAAGACGAGCGCAAATGGGTCAAGCTGATATCCCCTAACTGAGACATTTGAAAGAGATTCTGCTGAGTTGTAACCAGAAAAGAAGCAGCGCCTGCCAAAGAGTTAGCAAGAATCGACTTTGCATCTTGATGGGTCACTTCAGACTCAACGAGCACCTTAGCAAACTGGGAATAGACGAAAATGGGCATTGCAGATTCTGCATGGACTTTGCAGAAACACCAGCTCACCTTCGTATGAAATGCGAAGCACTAATCCATAAAAGAAGACATCACCTGGGAGCCTATTCCCTATCAGAGACGGACCTATCTCCCCTGGATGCGCATCAGGTAGATCAAAACACGGCACGGTGGGATCATGTTGTCTTATCACTGCGGCCACTACTGGCCCTATTGTGATTTCCTCTTATCTTAAAGTTCATTCAAGATACCAGAGTTGATGATGAATTCGACTATATTTTTGAGTGAGCTAGCAGATATGTCTTCTGCTTCCAGGTAGAATTTGCCTAAGTAACGATGACATGCTCTGGTTAGACAGTCACAGTGACATAAGATATGTTCTGCTTATTCTTCGTCTTCGGTGCACACTCCGCATATGTTATCTTGTTCTATTCTTATAGCCATGCGATGTTTTTCGACTTTTTACTAACCGAGTGATCTAAAATCGGCAGGCCTCCCGATATTTTCTGAGGTCAAATAGGCGAACCCCATAGGTGGATCAGTAGAAATGCGGTGAAGTGGGAGGGTTGTGATCTCTTATTTTCAGATCATAACCTCGCTGAAAAAGGAGGAAGAAGAAGATACCATGTTTTTCGACTCATCAGTGGCCTGTGAGGAATCCTGTGGCTATTCGAATCTTCTTCCTATTGTGGGAGGTTTTTGCTAGAACGATGTTGGCTTGTCGGTTACCTTCAGTTTCCATCTAGTAATGATGCGCTTTTTCTTTTAGCCAATTTTTTATACAGCTTTATGTCGTAACGGCAGGTAATCCACAAGAGAGCTTTGGAATCATACGCTTAATGCAGCTCCTGTTCTGGCTAGCGGTCAGCATTTTCATTACCTTCATGTTCGCGGTGTCAGATGAGATGAACTCTGCTTGTGCTAGCTAGCGTTATGAGTAGTTAAAGGCAGTCCCATACTAGTTCGGATGTTATTTCGTAGACCTTAATTCCTAATAAAGTCATAGATCTGATGCATATTTCTATAGCAAATATTTCGGCTTCGAACATGGAGCTAGATTTTTCCCTACACGAGCCTTTGTAGTAGCCCCGTATACCCCAGCTCCAACTCCTTTAGCTGTCTTGATGCGTCTGTGTACCATACATGAGAATTATTAGCAAATTTGGGTTTTGTTCTGTTCTCAGTTAACTTTGGAGTTTTGGCTGAAGTCATTGTTATTCCTAGTAGTTCATTACGGATAAGTTCTTCTTTAATGTCCGAGTGAATTAGTTTGGAGTTAGAGTCATCTTCAGCAATGAGCATGAAGGCGTTAACCACTGCTTCTTTCTTTAAACAATATAAAGATGAACCGTTGGTATGCTTAGAATAACCTTCAGTACAGCAGAAGGTGCAGTTTTCATTGCACATGTTGTGCTTACACAAGCTAGTCTTTTGTCTTGTGTAGACTTTTCTTTTGTTTTAGCCACCATACTGATGCTGCATATGAGATGATCGGTCTTGCTATAACTGTGTAGAGCCGTGGCATAATTTTGGGGTTTGGGCCCTAAATTTTAAGAATGGGGCTTTTGCTGCTCCATAATGAGATCCTGGCTTTGTCTATGGCTTTTGTGAGGTGGGAATTCCAAGTAAATTTTTTATCGACTGTGCCAAGATATATATTTTGTTCTCTTTTGAAAATTCTATTCTTTCACCAAGAAGTGTGGGTGCTTTAAACTTTTCTCTTTTTGCGGCACATTTCCCTTTTTCTATCATAACAAAGTTATCGTTTGATTTAGTTTTCATATATTTGGTGTACTCAAAATACAGTTAGTTACAAAGTTTAACATATATTATAACAGATGCTTATGCATATATTTGAAGAAATTGAGTGACGCTATGCTGGCGGAGAGAACTGTATATCAACACGCTTTATCTAATTCGTGTGGGACTCAGGTATCCACGTGTAAAATGCAAATCATATCTGTCGTCTATATGTCTAGTTTAAAATAAAGAGAAACATAAATGTAGTATACTGATTAGCATCAAATAATTTATTAAGTCGTCTCTGTCTCTCTAGATCTTCTATTTAAATCGTATTGTCCCTTCGAATCAAAGGCTCAATTATTGAATCTTATCCACTCTCCTTGATGGTATGAAATGTCCTTAAGGGTAGACCTACATACTTATTAATATCAAATTAAAGTCATCTTTTTTGAAGAGCTCTCTTTTGACTTCTCAAACTGCATAGTTGATTGGTAATTTTCCTTTTCATTCAGTATCAAGGGAAACGGTCGCACATTTTATGTAGATTAGATTTCCTTTTGATTAGGTAACGTTTAAAAAAAAGAGTTGCATTTAGAAACTGCGTGGAAATTAAAAGTTCTCCTGTTGAATACATAGGACTGAGTACAGTCCTTTTTGAGAAGAGCTCTTGAAAAAAAAAAAAATAAAAAATAAAAAATAAAACTGCTAGAGCTACTTATGTATTCCTAGAAAGTTACGATTTAGTGCAAACTTTTCTCTGTCGCGCACACTTTAAAGAGTGGGATTAGGAATAAGGAATATCAACGATGTGCTCCGCAGAGGTTGTAACTTTTTTGCACGTTTTATTTATACGTCTAGCTTTAAATAAAATCCATTTAAACTTAGATAAGTAAGCTAGCGTTTGGCTTTTGCAGCAGATTGGAGAGCATAATTAGTAAAACTAACTGGCGAACATTAGGGCAGAAAGCTGGTTTCTTACTACCTATCGAACAGGGTGTATTAATTTCGATAAGGCGTGGCAAGGGTAAAACAAAGCTAAGGAGATGGGTACCCCACGTCTAAACACCAGCGAATATGCTACGAAGTTTGGAGGTTACAATATCTTTGACCAACAGACACCATGTGGATTCTTTCTTGCATCGCGTCGTCACCTGCGACGTGAAGCGGATCCTATAAAGTAATCTGGAGATTGCGCCAAAAACAGCCGTCACTGGTAAATATGCATACGGTCCCATAGGGCTGCATGATAATGCAAGATCACATACAGCACAGTAAACGTTACGGAAGCTGTCGGAGTTGGGACATGAAGTTTTGCCTCATCTGCCTTGCTTACCAGATTTATGCCCAACCGATTACCACCTTTACCGAATTTTGGGCAATCGCCTCCAAAATAGATAGTTCATAAGCCCAGATACCATAAAAGAAGACTCTTAGGACTTCTTGGCCCAAAAGCATAAGGACTTTTCAAAAGAGGCATGTATGTATTTACTTAAGTGGAACCTTGGAAAAATACCATAGATGTGAACGGATATTATTTCTTGGAATAAATTTTGTTAATTTTTGAAAAACGATGTTTAACTTTCCACATAAAAATCGTCAATTTCATATGTAACGACCTATATATATTAGGATGGTCCTTACATTCGAACTTTCGAAAAGTTGGCGCGGCACCTCTTAATTATGTTCTATATAATAAAATCAAATTTTGTGTAAAATTTCACTCAATTCGGTCAACTTCTAGGGGTCGGTACCAAGCATTGAACTTTTGCATATAATTGCAATATGGTTTTATTTCATGTACTGTAGTTGTAGTTGCACGTAGTACATTAAGCATCTTCTGAAGTCCGCCGTTGCAGTTGCTTTGCCTTGTTAGTGTTACTAACTTGTACAGTTAGTACAGTCAGTTTTGAAAGTCATCGCCTTTTCATGGCTTCCTGTAGCAGTACAGTCTCTACTATCTTGTGTTGTGAAGTCCGCCGTTGCAGTTGGTTTGACTTGTTAGTGCTATTCATAAAGCTAGTAAAGTTAGTTTTGAAAGTGATCGCTTTGTCATGGCTTCATGAAGCAGTACAGAGTCTACTAGAAAAACTACGGAGTTATGGCTAGTTGGTAAAACATTTGCAACTTTAAAACAAACAAAGTTGCCATCCAAACAAGAGATTATGCTTGCAAAGCGCCTAACAATGACTTGGAACTACTTAAAGATTTAAAGAAATTTGAGAAGATAAATTCGTTATAGTCAAAACTTGCTATGAAAAAGTTATTTGGTCATTTATGGTATCTTTCAGAAGAATTGCTAGTATTTGATGAAAACGTGTCAAATAATACAAAAAAGAAGATGGTATCAGCTTTAAAAAGTGAAGCAATCGCGCATCCTTTGAAGAGAGTCTTATTTGATCCAGGTGTTGTACTTCAGAAAACTTTAGAACATTTTGTTTCAAGAAATGCTCTTCGTTTTTTTTTTTTTTCAACACGGTAATTCATCAAAGTTCTTAGAAACAGATGTCGAATTGTGGGAACAGGAAGAAGACTACAAATGCAGTAAAACTCTTGCTTGCTCTATGAGAGTTGTGAACAGTATTGCTAAAAGAAGAATATAATAAACTTATATGTAACTGCTAATGAAGAACAAAAACAGTATCTACTACTGATTGAGAAAAATTAAAAGTACTCCGACTGTGCGATGAATAAACTTCTTAGTTTACATTATTGCAATAACTAATAAAACTAAAGTAAGTATTAATAACAAAACTAAAGAATATATATGTTATATATATATTCATATGTACTTCATATGTACCATATCTGTACTTTAAAAGTTAAAAATTAAGAACTTATCACTTAAAAAGAGAATGCTTGAGTTTTTTTTCAACAAACTTTTCAAAGCAGCGACCCCTAAATTTCAATCAATTTTGAAAAAAAGAATATCGTAGCACTTCCTCATAACATAAAACATATTGATAGGGTGCCCCATTAAAAAATCGAATTTTGTATATATTTTTTTTTTGGGTCAAATAAGGACCACCCTAATATATATGTATACATAGCCCAGGAACATCCTGTATATGTAAGGATTTTTGATATTCACTTACTGAAACGTTGACTATTGGACAAATTCCCTTTTTTAACAATTTTATTAGACATTCTATCCTTAAATGACGTGTAGGTTTAATGCAATGGTACAATCAGAATTCTTTTTTGGAGGTAATTGCCAAATCTTTTCGCTATTTTAGAAATTCAGTCTATTAGCCTTTACAAATAAATATGAGGCAGACCAGATTCTGCATGGTGTAGTCTGCGGTAGTTTAAAGATCGTTAAAAAATGGAAATGCCTTTGTATTGCCTTAATCACTTCCAGACACATTATTTGCATAGCAGAAGCAGCTTTCAATTATAGTATTTAAAACTTCGAACTTAGGGGCTGAATCAACGAATTTGTTAGAGAAAATTTGAGACCACAGGGTATCGATTGAAGTTTTTGCCATTACTAAGCTTTCTGTAATATGTCGCATAGCGTTCAAATTGTACGTTAAAACAAATCCTTTAATATCTCTCACGACATCAATTCTAGTACCACTCAAGTTACTATTGTCCTCGATCCTATCGCTTCCTCCCTGGTATTGGGATTTAAAAACCATAATATTTGACTTTGTAGCAATAATTTTGAAGTCCCAGCATGCGAGGTATTGCTTCACGTTATTAGGTAATTTGAAGCAGAAAAGTAAAAGGGCTGTTTGATAAGATGATGATATCATCCGCATACAGAAGTACCTTAACTTCCACAGCTCTATATTTAATATCACCAAAGATATGAGTATTATCAGTTACATAATTAATGAAAAGAGACAACAGTAACAGACTTAAAACACAGAACACCAGTTTCTGGTGCGAAAGCGGTCGATTTTTTTTCGTCCATCGCACACCCCTGCAAAATTATTTGCAATAAGTTTCTCGTATACTCTTAAAAATTTTAACGAAGACCTTTTGCTGCTAGTTTAAAAAGCAACGATCTTCTATTAACAGTGGTGGCCGTACAAATGCTTTTGTTCTTAAAGAAATGCGTTTCGATGGCTGTACATTTTCCAGGTATATTGTGCATTCATACTTTGGATTTACTTCAGCGTCATCTCCCAGATAAACTCTGGATTCAGTCTATAGTCATCAGTCTTCTATAGAAACATTTATGCCGATGCTAGATAAATAATTATTTTATTACTATTATAGTGCGTTACAGATACAATTAATTTAATTTGTAAATTCAAAATGTATATCTTATCGGATTGCGCAAAAAAAAAAGAAACTCGACGTTGATCTACCTTCTTCTATCGACTGCGAGGAATTGACTTCGCCTTTTTGTCGTCACTTCCTCGATGGTGTGTGGTGGTGAGTTTTGGGTTGGCAACAGGATGATACTACATATATTTTAGATGCATACATACTACTTACTTATGTGGCGCTACACTTCGGGGTCAACCTGGGCCTCCTCCAAGACTCTCCATTTAGCTTGGTCTTTAGATAATTGACTCCAGTTGTGCACTCCAAGTTAGTTGAGGTCCCCTCGAGCTTATGCGCGCCACCTATGGCGAGGAGGTCCGCTACTGGGTCGTCCCTCGGGGTTAAATTCGAAGACTACGAGCCGCAGCGTTGGTATCCATTTGTTCTACATGTATTATACTAGCCATCTCAAACTCCTAGTACGCAGTTTTTTGACTAGGTCGATGGCGCTGTACAGCTCATATAGTTCATCGTTGAATCTTCCAATACCCGTCAACGCAAACGGCTATGAATATATTGCGAAGAATTTTTCTCTCGAAGCGACCAAGGATATCTTCATTCACCTTCAATAAAGTTCATGTTTTAGTGTAGTAAAGCAGAACTAGGATGATCAGGTCCTCATATAGAGCTTCCTTAGTTATTCGAGATAAGGCTTTTTTTTTTGTCGGGATAGGAAACACTCGACTGGAGCACTCAGACACAACTGGTCCATTGTACTGCCAGAGAGCAAACCCTGATTTACCCATTGTGTTGGAATTTCCTTGACTTTCGAAGAAAGCCAAGCAAGCACTTCAGTGATGAGGAGCTTACAGTACCAGCACTCACCACATCCGCACCGAAGATCTGCCACCTGATACGAGCAAAGGCCGGACACTCACAGAGATAATGTTCCGCGGTGTCGTCGCTTTCTCCACAAGCGTCGCAAATTGTAGTGTCACTTAAGCCTAACACGTTAAGGTGCTTGGCAAAAGCGAAGTGGCCTGTCAAGACGCCGATAAGTTGTCTACAGTCTTTTCTGCTAAGAGACAGCAAGAATGCCGCTGATTTCTTACAGACGTCCGGGAGCATGCGTTTAGTCAACCTGCAACCTGGAGAGCCATGCCACACACAATTGTGCTCGTGAGAGACCCAATCGACAATGGAAGCCCTAACCGAGGACGCTGGAAGACCCAACACGGGTTCGGGACCGGAGAAAGCCTCCTCTGAGCCTTGTCTAGCAATCTCATCGGAGATCTCGTTCCCCAAGATCCCAGTGTAGGCTTTACTATTGAATTGCCTTATAAGCAAAAAAAAAAAAAACGATCGATAAGAATTATTCCTCGTTTGATTTCTGCCGTGGTGTCGTTTTCAAAATTTATAGCAGAGCCAAGGTAAACAAAGTCTCTTACTATCTCGAAGTTATAGCTGTCCACTGTGATTTTCAGTTCAATTCGTCGGTGTTGATTCTTCCTTTTTCTTGATAGCATGTATTTGGTTTTGTCCTCTTTTATTGCTAAACTCGTTGTGGCCGCTTTTGCTTCAATGCTTGCAAACACATTGGTGACAGTCCGCTGAGTTCTTCCGATAATGTCAATATCGTCGGCGAATGCAAGCAGTTGTACGGACTTTTGATAGACTGTGCCTCTGGTATTGGCTTGTGAGTTTCGCACAACCCGTTCAAGTACGATATTAAAGAAGTCACATGATAGTGCGTCACCTTGTCTTAAACCTTTTTTGACATCAAAGGTCTCGGTGAGGTCAATATTGACCTAAATGGAGCAGCGAGGTTTCTCCACCGTCATCCTACACAGACGGACAAGTTTGACAGGGATGACAGAACTACACATGGCTCTATATAGCTTTTCTCTATAGATGCTGCTATAGGTGGCCCTGAAATCGATAAAGGGATGATGAGTATTGATTCGGACTTCTTGGGTTTTCTCCAGGATCTGCCGAAGTGTGAATATTTGATAAATGGTGGACTTTTCTGGCCTAAAACCGCACTGATAGGAGCCAATCAGCCTGCTGATAAAAGGTTTCAGGCATTCACACAATATCACAGAAAAGATCTTATATACAATGTTGAGGAGGTCACCTTTCTTGTGGATCGAGCAAACGATGCTGTGATTCCATTCATCAGGCATACATTGGTTTGGCCAAATCTTATAGATAAGATGGTGGTGATGGTCTGTCGAAATGTGAAGATTTAATCGATGGTAAACTAGCTTGACATGAAACTGCACTGGTAGGGTCCAATCAGACTATTCATGATAGGTTTCAGGCGTTCACAAAATATCACAGAAAAGATCTTATATGCTCACAAGCTTCTTAATGTTTTCCCTATCTAAATTAAGGATTTCCTTATAGGAGTAAGGCTTGATTAATCGTTTGGATTGTCTTAGACCTGGCCCACTAGTCCAGTGGTCTAGACGAAGTTTGTTTTCCCATTCGTTAATCAGCATTGTAGCTGTCGCCCAATTGTCGCCACAATAAGGTTCAGGACCTATGAACACAGATTCTGAACCAGCCCTAGCAAGCTCATCTGCAGATTCGTTGCCCACAATCCCTTGGTGTCCAGGTACCCAACCGAGTTTTACCCTGTTGTATTTGGCAAGGTCTTGTAATGCATCGTAGCAGCATTTCACAGTTCTGGAGTCCATTTGGTTGGACGGCAGTGCCATAAGTGCTGCTTGGCTATCTGAGAAGATATGTATTCTAGCGACTTTGATCCCCTTGCGGAGATTGTGTCTGGCGCAAATCTCAATGGCATGGATTTCAGCCTAAAGCACAGTGGGCGTCGTACCCATAGGTACCGAAATCGTTGTGTTGGGTCCAAAAACCCCAGCTCCAACTCCAGAATCCATCTTCGAACCGTGCGTCGGTGAACCAGACCAGACTTCTAGGGTCCAGTGTTGGAGGCCCATTGGACAAGTTTTCGCGGTCCAATATTTCAACCTCGAATAACCTACCAAAACAGTGTTGCCTAACCATAATATCTGGTAAAGTGCAGAACATGTCTCTTTCAGGGATTGAGTTGAGTATATTTAAATGTCCCACAGGGTCACCTGGTTTATACTCGTAATCTACATAGCTGCAGCCTGATGGCATATCTAGCAGCCATCTTCCTAATGAAGATTGGTAAGGGTGTAAGCGCAACAATAGCTCCAGAGCTGTCGTAGGGCAGGTGCGCATCGCACCTGTAATGCCAAGACAGGCAATTCTTTGCAACTTCTGCATTTTGTTAAGGTCCGGACATACTGGAAGCACGTTTTGCGTCGACCGCAATATGATCAGTTTGGTTGAACTTTGCTTGATAATTAGACCACCATGTCTGCTTATGAATATCGTGATGAGGAAACCATGTGCTTGCTATGGTGACATTTCGCTCCACAGCGAAATCAATTAGCCTAAGTCCGTTATCAGGCGTTAAAATCGCACAATATGTTTTTAACGTCGTATTTAGGACATTGTTCGTATGTTTATCGAGGAGCTTTTAGAAACAATCTTTGGTGGCAGGGTCCTTTTATTCCGTGGGGACATGAGTGCATGTCAGGCTTATGTTAGCGAATTTAGCCTTGATCCGGATAGTCATAATACGCTCGCTCACGTGCCGGAAGCTTGAAACTTCTTGCCAAAGTCTGCCGCGTATAGCAAATCCGCATCCAAATAAGCCCTGCTTGTTGTCTATGTAGCAATCGTCGTAGCATATGTTAAATGTTCTCATCCTCTTATTGCATGGCCCATCCTTTCGCACTTCCTGGATGGCGGTAATATCTGTTTTATAGCAGTCTAATATCTCTGCTCATAGTTCGGCTGCACATGGTCTGTTAAGGGTCCGAACATTCCACGTACAGATCCGAAGGTCGTTGTTCTTACTTCATTTGCTGGGGTCGTCAACAATTAAATCTTAGTTTCCGAGGCTTTTAATTGTTTCTAAACCAGTGGTTTTTACGTGGTAGGGAAGTTACTTCGACGGCACAACCCGCAACCTGGTGGGTTTTGTGAGAAAGCACTCTCCCTCCTCCCTCGCTTGTTGGCGCCAAGATCTTTATAGCGGTTGGTTACCCATTCCTCAGATCAAGGTACGTACAAGTTGAGACTTGGAGTGGGTAGGCCTAGGCTAAGTGAAATCGCTTGCGTTTTCATGTAATCGCATGTACTACAGTTTGACCACCACCAGATGCATACATACAGAGGACTCATCCGGAACTCATCCCAAATCATGTATGTATTCCAAATTTTATTAAAAAATATGACTGGGAACACTTTCTCATTTCCTGCTGCTACCCTGTGTTCGCTAAAGTCCACGTGGGCTACATTTGTCAATATGTTACTTTCACATACGTACATATGTGCCACTAAAGTTAAATTATTTCCGGCCCCATGTCAATACGTATAGAAATTTACAAAAACCGGACTGTATCTAGATACACATTTTTTCCCTCATTTGACTCCTTAATGAAGAATTAGTTTAGCAGTAAGCCTACACTGAATGATTAATCCCTCTTTCATCCAAATAAACAAATTTAAATACAACTTCTGTCAAATATATTTTTTTTACTGGAATAATTTATTCCTTAATCATTCAATAGAAAGGATAATCTTTGAAGGCCATAGACCCTGTACAGGCACACAAACAAGACCAAAAGTAAATAAAGTATACATAACTTCGTCATTTGGTTTGAAAAGGGAAACTAAACCCATTACATGGTCACTTAGCTTCTGTTATTTGGCCTTTTGTTCTAATTCCGGTTTGATAGGGTAAATTAAGAATTATTAGCAATCTTTTTCGAAATGAATAATAATAAAAAAGTATATCTTGAAACTGGTATACTATCGTCATATAAGAAGTTATATCGCCAAAAAATAATGCGCTTTTATTGCAGCACGTAAGCTACAGTAGCGATGGTGTACTGGTAACTTCATCGATTGCCACGCTAATGGTTCATAGTTCCAATCCAATGTCAACAAGCATTTATTTATTTACTAGCAACTTCGACCGCGTACAATTTCATTTTTACAGCGATTCACTACTATCGTTAATGCTCAGCTCCCAAAAAAAAGAGCACACCCTGAAATTACAAATTCTAGTTACTGCACAATGTTAGCCACTGTCGCATGAATGCTGGCTGTGGTCTGCACTAATGGAAAATTGCTGGCGATAATTTGATGAATTGTTTGGGAATAGCTCAGTTCCAGCGAAACGCAGAATGATCATTAATAGCTCAAATGAATTTTGTACGAATTCACTAAAAAATGATTTCTTTTGTTTTTAAATCGATTATGCCATTGTTGACTAAAGACTGTGAAATCACCTTTTAATAATATTTTTTTTGCCTCGAATGTTCAGCTTCCATAAGTGATAGAGAAATTTTGAATACACATGAGCCTCTTCCGAAAAATGCAGATAATAAGAATAAAAACTACATCCAAATCTGTTCAGTGGTCCTGGAGATAAGCGCAGTCATACACACAGGCGCGTTCTTGTGACTTTCTTTTATACTATGTAGTGATGATGATGATTTCTCATGAAATGTATAAAGACTGAGTTCAATCAATTGCGAAAGCTTATTTCAAAACTATTGCGAAGGCATAACACTGGCAGTAGGTTGGTCATATGGCTGTAAATTGATTAATATACCAATAGCATCAGGTGGTTGGGAAAAATGCTGTGATTCAGCAGCAAAGATAAAATAACTTATCAAATTTCCCCAATTTTCTGGGTTTTACTGTACTATACTTTAAAAGAGCCTTGTACGCACTGCGACCTATAAGATCTATTGTGGCAGCCCGGTGTTTAGTCGAAAACTGGGTTAAGGCTCTTGATAAACCTCAACAAATTTCCAAATGTGTGAGGGGCTCAGTAAATCCCGCCTGAGGTGGAGAAGTCTTTTTCTTGCGACCATGGGGCATTCACGCAGAATATATTCTGCCGTCTCTTTTTGCTCTCCACATAGCTGGCATACGTCTGTATCTGCTACTCCTATTTTGCGCAGATGGTACATAGGTCGTGAATGACCAGTCAGATAGCTTTTTAAGATCCTTAAGTGTGCTTTGCTGAGCCCAACTAGCTCTTAGCCTTACAGTGGTTGGGGTTAATAACCTTTTTTTTTAATTTAGCGCAGTAATCTGCATGATGATCAGTTTCCAACTGTTTTATTTTGAGGTTTACGCTAGTCCGTGTAACTCCAAAATAGGGTTCAGGACCGACTAGTGGGCAGCTGGCGCCTCTTTTCGCTAAGCAGTCCTCCCTTTCATTGCCCTCGAGGCCTTCATCTCCCGGTATCCAGGCCACAGTGACCGTGTTTTTTTATGCGAAGTCTTCGAATAGATTCAGACAGTCCGATACAAATTTGCATCCTATTTTAGAGCCATAAGTGCTGCTGGTACAACTCGCATTTTTTATATTGGTTTCTGTTATTTCGATTTTACCATTTCGCATTTTGTTGTTTTGATAAACGATAAACACGAATTTTCTTCAAGTCGCTTTTGATTAACACTTTGGTATTTTTTTTTGTTTTATTTTTTCCTGGGGTAAGTCTATTCGAGGACAGTTTTGTGCGGGCCAACAGTGGGTAGGTGGCGCGCTTCGCGCGATTCATTTAGCCGTTCATGCGACTTCGTCGCTCCTCTAAGGGTATGTTAGCAACTGTCAGGCAGTCGCGTGGGGCTAGGTCTATTCGTCGCTCTGCTAGCGGTATTCATTTTGGTCGTCTTTTTTTGGACCTGCGCGTTGCAAAGAATTGCTTAAAAACTTTTAGGCGATTCTTTATTTGGGAGTTTTGGGCGTTTGTTAGCATAACATTTTGACATATGTATTTTCACTTTTGGCATTTTTGGTGATCTATCACTCTAAAGAATAGCCCAACATATAAAAATGCGTAAACGCCCAAATGAAAGTGAATATTCGCCCAAAAAATGTTCAAGTTGTTTTTGGGTGGTTATTCGCATCTTTAAGTCTAAGTCAACCGCAACAAAATAACTAATTGCAAAACAATAGATCTACATAGAGAGAAAACGAGAAAAAACCGTTTTATGAGGCAAGTTTAGCCTAGCTAAAGCATAGACCACTTGACGAAAATACAGAACAAGTAAAAAGCACAAGAAGAACTGCAATATAATCGTTTAAAGAACTAATAGACAATCAAAGTAAAAATAACTTTTGCAATGTGAATACAAATTATTGTAACTAAAACGAAATGATAGTTAACGAAATGAAAATGGCGAGGTAATAGGCACCCATGTAAATACGGATGCCCTCTTCCTAGGCATTCTCGTACACACAGTTCGATTGCATGGACCTCCGCCTGAAATACTGTTGGTGATTTTCCAAGCACTGTTGCATGTTGTAACCATTTTCCAATTTGGAACAACCTGTGTACCAAGTTTGAGAGTTTGGTTATACTACAAGCCCTTCATTCCTCCATGCATGGCAGTCACCTACGACCACCTTGAATTTTCTGGAGAACCGGTATTTCTTGAACATGTTATCTGGGATTTTAAGAATAGGATCGTTTTGAATGTACTCTAGAATCTTCAGATGACCTGTAAAGTTGCCGATTTTAGGGCCCGAAATGTTGGCCAGCCGAAAACCACTCAGCATAGCTCCTTTTTGTACTGCAAGGTGTAGTGGTGTGAGACTAAGCATTCCTCCCATTGCTACCGTGGGGCACGCTTTCATTGCCCCTGTGACACCTAGACAGGCTGATAGAAAGATTTTATTCAACTATTCCTCGTCAAGACTCCTGTAAGATATTCGGCCATAAGTGACCATGGGTTGGATAATGGTGCTGTACGTCCAGTATATTATCCTGGGTTTTAGCCCACAAGTTTTACCGTGTAGGAGCTGCCACATAAATATTGCTCTTACCGCTTTCTCAGTAATATTGTTCAGGTGTGAGTGCCAGGTGAGCGTTTTGCCAAGAATAACCCCTAGATATTTTTTTTTCTTGCTGGATATGTTGATTGAAACATTTTCAACCGTAATTTGTTTAGAAATGTGATTCCTTTTCCTGGAAAATGGTGCAAGTATAGTTTTTTCCGGGATTGATGGTAAGTACCTCGGCTCTGAACCAATTGTAACTTAAATAGAGGAGTTTTCGTAAAACATATTATCTGAATTACACCAATCTTTCTTTCTTTATCCTTTTCAGCGCCCCCACTTTGTAAACAAAATAAAATGCTTGTGTTCTCAGCATAACTGTATTACTTCGAATCTGTTCTTGCTGATATACAATCCCCAGGAAGATTCTTTATCCAAGTATAGTTACAAAGCAGGACATAATAAGAATGGCAAGAGAGCACATCAGCTTTTCACAAGCCATTTCGAAAGTACAGGGTGCGGCAAAATAGTCTGGTATATTTGTGGGTTTATTAAAAACGAAATAGAGTAAAAAACAAGAAATATGTTTTTATTTTCGAAATGTACATATGAATAATGTTATTTTGTTACATTTAGCTAAATGTAAAAATTAATTCAATCAAAAGGGTACCGTTACTATCCACACATGTTCACGAACATTTTTCATAGCTCGTCGGGTTATTTCGTGTGGAATGGCCATAATTTTTAGACAAATGACGTCTCCTAATTGTTCAGTGCTGATCCACTCTGAAGTTGGTAACCCATAAGAAAATCGTGTTTCGAGTTGGTACGGGATCATGTCTACCAGGCCTGAAATGCGCACGAAATGCGTTTGTTGTATCTATGGATTCGTTGTTCTTGATAAACGTTTCCACAATAAAAGCGCTGTGACAAGTTTTTTTTTTTTTATAATTCGCGCGCACTCAAAGGGTTATGAATACCTTTAACATGTTTACACACGGTGCGGGCGTTAGAAAGGATAGATAGAGGGAGAGAGAGAAAGATTTTGGTGTAGTGGTTCTTGAAGCTCAGTTGTTTATGCTTCAGCTATTCTCCGGGGGTGGCGTCCAGATAACTGGGGAGATTTTAGTTATTATTGTCATTGCTTCTGATTCACAGTACTTTTTTCCCGATAATCGATGTCAAGGGCAAATCATCATCAACAGAACGAACAATTTTTCCAGCCACATGAACAAGCTACTGCCAGTGTTATGCCTTCGCAGTAGTGTTCACAGAAGCTTTTTGCAAATGATCGGACTGACTTTATATATTTCATGAGAAATAAATAAATGCTTGCTGACATCAGGATTTGAACCATGAACCATTAGCGTGGCAATTGACGACGTTCCCACTACACCATTGCCACCCCCAAGTGCTATAAGCAATAAGGTGAAATATCATGCAACTCGACAGTAACTTTTCTGTGTGTTTGTATTATCTTCCCATTCTATTCAGCATATAATACTATAATCTTCTTTCTTAAATCTTACTGCCTGAACACAATGCATGCCGCTGCGGCGTAGCAGTAGCGTAGTACGTTGAGCCGTCAAATTGTGTGGCGCTGCACTCGCAAAATTCGCCCACAATGGTGTAGCGCGTAGTAATGTCAAATAATCCCAGCTGATTAAAATTGTGTTTTTCTTTTTGAGTATTATTGAGATTTGATTATTTTTGTAAGACGATTGTGCTATAATAATACAATAAAAATAATAAGAAATCGATAAATTTATTTTGCTTTCACCAGCGAAATAAATTTTTCCACGTCGTGCTCTTCCATTTTGACTGTAAGGAATATTTCAAATTTATTGCGCTACTGCTGAACTCAATTCAAGAATTCACCACGAAAACATCGTACAGAAAACCAAAACAGTCTTCAACAGTCGCCAACTTCTCTACCTGTCACTTGTGGCGCTGCACAAGTTAAAAGTAAACCAACTACACCATTGCTACTGCTACGCCGCAGCTACCTCACTGTGGCCGCTCTACTGAGTTCCCATATATTTTAACTTTGTGACAGGTCGTACTACGCTACCGCTGCCCCGCAGCGGCATCCATTGTGTTCAGCCAGTTATGAGTAAGGCAAAAACACCGATCAATTCAGTTTCAGAAATACTTTAATGAGTGCTCCAATCACGATTCACAAATAAGGATTACAATAAACACTGCATATCAGTCACAGATAACAATCAACTTCTAAAGATGGGAGATTACTAATCATTCGACACGACTGCTTATCAATCATGAAAAATAGGTTAGGTTAGCATATGTTTTTGGGGTGCTTTGTAGAGCATATAGCTTCACTTGCATTTTTTGTAGATCCAGTGTGCTTCTCATGGATGAATGACATGCCTGAAAAGAATAGGAAACGTTTGCTGGTGAAGGAAGTTCTATCCATCACTGGTACTCCGGGGTTGAGATGAATCTTCGATTGGTTTTCAGTGGCTTTGTTGTTTCTATTGTGACATGTTACGATGCCTTTTAAATGCGATCTGTTAAAAACGAGCATTTTTGTCTCGTTTTTTTTCCATTGGAAATAAGCTCCATATTTTTAAACAGTGGGCTTGTGAAAGTCCATGTATATAAATATACGTATATCCCATTGAAGCCATCCTTACCTGGTCATGGGAGGTGAATTTAACAGCCTCCAACATGTCTACTTATTTATTCCACTTGAAGCCTTCATATTAGAAGGCGAAATGAGGGGGTGGAGATAAGGTTACCAGGTGTTCGGGATTCAGCTGGGCTGTCACGATATTCCATTCATGCCGAAACTCCTGGCCACTAACACAAAATCCTGTAAGGCCAAAAAACTCGAAATCGTTGGCACATTTCATTGTATAATCAGAGAGACAAAGAGTTTACACTATATGTTATGTAGTCAAATTATAATATACTGAAGGCGTTTTACTTACTTTAATTTACTTACTTGATATGACGCCTGAGTCCAGAGTGGAACTGAACCACAAATTACGGACTTTTTCAACTATCTTGCATTTTGGCACACTGCCTCTAGTTTCGTATGCCAAGTTGGTTGGGGTCGTTCTCCATCAAAAATCTGGTACGTCACCTTTTAGCAAATATCCCAACTAACTCAGTTATATAATTTTGACGTAATCGTTAAAGAAGTTACGAACAAATTTCACGAAATCAATACTTATCCCTATAGGTGCAAGTATTAAGAATAGTGTATCTGGTGAGCAAATGTTGTAATGATCTTGATTTCTTTATTCGCATAAACTCAATGGTAATGGTTAGAACTTCCGCTTTGAATATACTGCCGTGGTTTGGATGGATCGTTTTTCTTGCAGATCAAGCTCGAAGTCAAAATTGAATACACAATTTCCATCTGTCTATGCTCATCTGGCGATAAGACCTACCTGGCCACCAAACCAAATCAAAAGTTGATTTAATGGAAATATAGGGGCTGTTTGTATACAGCTATAGGTTGCAATGGCTCTAATGGCTCTGGTTATGCATGTGCTAGTAGTTGGAACTTCAGCTTGTGACTTTTGTGTAGCTTGCTATGAGGTCAGGCAGCGTTTGTAAAATTAGGTTTGACAATAGCTGTGTACCTCTTGTGGAGGGCAATCTATTTACAAGTATTTTATACGCTGAATGACATGGGATGGTTTCATTTTATCGATTCGAGTAGACCACTGGACACAGCTCACACACGTCTAGTATCCATTGTACTGAATATTTTTAGAGTGCTCTTATTTATTTATGAAACACGTTGAGCATTCAGTTGTCAAATAGGTAAACAAATTAATTAGATAAACCTCTTTTATCCTGGCATAGGTTAATTATTCTTCATTATCGTTGTCATAGATCAATGTAAGTTTGTTCCACGTATTTTTCAACACGGAAGATGTAACGCTGTCCGAAGCGCGAGGAGAACGATTCAAAAGCATTTTACATTTCTAAAAGTTTTTCCACTTCTCCATCTGCATGTTGGGGGTAAACATTTTACTGACACATCTTCTCTCTTGAAAATCTCTTCATCAGTATGTGGAAGGTAATTATCCAATAAAAGAATAATTTAGCAATTACGTGAAGGTCTTACTTCAGTGCAATGACTTTTTGCTTGTTGTTTGCCCAAAAACTTACCTTATAAGCCTCCGGAAGTTCAGTTGTAAAGATCTCTATTGGGCGTTTTTCTCTATCACGAATATTTGGCCTTATGGGTATCTGCTGCACACAACGACTGTATCTTTGGATTTCTTTTTAAGTCCTAAAACTAAGGTTATTCTTGGCAAGACTTCCCAAAAGATTTGTAGATTTTGCCTTTTATGTAGATTTCGACTTCTAAAAATCGAGCTAAGTAGTACACGATCAGCACTGTCGATTTGTGCTCTACGAGGACTCTTTCATCCGCTAATTATAAGCCGTGAATTCCACGTCTGCTTTTATATCTTTGAACCCAACTCTAAAAATAATTGCACTCCGCTTTAATTTTTATATTATGTTCATTTTTGCTTTTTCTATGAGGATTGATCCAGACATTGAATACCTTTGCTACACTGTTGTCGAAACCATTCCTTAAGCGCTTCATCTAATTTTGAATTATTTTGTTAACGACATTTTTCACTCTTAGCAACAACAGCACGAAATATTAATAGTAGTGGTAGTAGTAATAGTAGTAGTGAATTGTTTCGTTTATTTTCAAAAAAAATCTTACAAGACAATACTTGAAAACAATCGTCTAATTAGTTTAACACTAGTGTGGAAAAATTTATGAGCTGTACTCATCCACTAGACTTTTTTGGTAGTTGATAGCATCCTTAATATATTTATGTAAAGTTACCCAGCACCTTCCAGTTTCTCCTTTGAGTAAACTAATGATTTCATCTTCCCGCAATTCCCGCTTTCCATAAAACTTTAGCCGCAACCATTTCAAAATTGGACATTTTCCTATGAAATGATTAACGCATTTTTTTCCCGCTCAGGTTGCAATGAGTACAGTTTCTGCGTTCACCTTCTCGATACTTGCTCGCATTTAGTTCTAAGGCGCCAGATCGCGCTTTAAAAGTCCACATTATCAGCTGCCTGTCATTTACGTCATTATAATATGAGTAACATATTGACGGATTAACTTTTATATATACTCCATGTGGGCTAATTTGCGCATGTTGCAGGTTTGATTTGATTTGTCTGCTTCTCAGGCTCTCCAACGTCTCCATCTTATTCCTGTATCTTCTCTCATATTACGCTATTCTTCTATCCAGTATATTTGTTTCCCAATAATTTGTTTTGGTAAGCCGGAGATATCTCAGATTTAAACAGTTTTATGAACATACACTATATGAAGCCTTAGCGTATACAGATGCATATCGGGAACTTCTGTTTCTAGGCTAAATATTAATGCTATATTACCTAATTACTTACGTAGGTGGCGCTCCAACAAGCCTCTGCATTTAGCTCGGTGTTTAGCTAATTGCCTCCAGTTGCGCACTCCAAGTTGGTCGAGGTCCCCTTGAACTTGTGCTGCCACCTATAGCGAGGAGGTCCTCTACTGTGTCGTCCTTCGGGGTTAGATTCGAAGACTCTGCGGGCCGGAGCGTTGGTGTCCATTCGCTCTACATGTCCTAGTCATCTCAGACGTCCAATATGCAGTTTTTTGACTAGGTCGATGTCACTGTACAGCTCGTATACGTACAGTTCTTCATTGAATCTTCTCCTCCAAAACCCGTTAACGCAAACGGGATCGAATATCTTACGAAAAATTTTTCTCTCGGAGTGACCAAGGATATCTTCATCCTTACTGTTGATTAATGCTATATTGATGCTCTTTTAAAAGCTTCCTACTCGTAACGAGTGTGAACTTATTTCGGATATTGGTGGTTCTCCAAATATTTAAGGGAGGCTTAATCAAAATACTTGAGGAAATTAGGATTAGAGTTCCGGATAAAAGATGATCATCTGTGTATTACTCTCCGCAGGATAAGAGAAGCCAAATCCGCAATTTTGAAGGTTTAAGAAAATATTCTCCTGTAATTTCTTTTGCTTTCTGTCTCTTACGTAACTTTCTTTTACTTCAGTACTTCAGTACCTTGCGTTACCCATTTTGTTCTTAGATTCTTGATCTTGCGATTCTGTCAATGAGTCAATGAGTGTATCTACTAATCTTTGAGTAAAATTGATAAAGGAAATAATTTCTGCTGATTCTATAGAGGCTATAGAGGCATTTTATAATCGGTATGTCATTACTCTTGTAAAGCATTCCTTAAAATAAATTCCCAAAATTAAGTAGATTAATCACAGAAGATTACCAGACTAATAAATTATTTCAAGTTCATAGGTTTAACTACAATCCTCAATCATAAATTCGAATTCTCTTTCTAAAGCGTTAAAAAACTAAATTTGATTTTGAACATGCCACAGTCTTAGACTAGTTGAGTCAATATATTAAAGAGAATTTTATTAAATGCACAAACTAATTTCCGAGGTATCTTTACTGAAATCAGTGAGAATCAAGTGAATCTACTCGTAGTGCTAAGTTAATTGTAGGTAGTGTGTATGCAGATACACTCTTTTTGGCATATCTAAGATGCTGACGTACAAATTTTAAGACAACAAATGAATTCATCAACCGATTTTTGGTTTTGTTTAAAAATCCAGTGCCTTCTGGGCATGTTATTGAGTTACAGGTTTTCGGTTCAAGTACCATTTAACTTTTCTAGTAATAAAACTAATTGATTATTAATGATAAAGCACACACCATCTGAAGAAACTAACACGTGCTCGAAACAAACACTGCATAGAAGTCATAATCGGATGCAAAAACCAGCCAATTCTCCCCGACTAGTTCGGAGACCACCCATGGAGTAAGCATGTACTTAAAAAACCAATATCACATGAGTTTTAAACCACTCTCTCCTATCTCTTTTCTTCATTCCCAACTTTTGTCGCACACTTGTATTAATAGAGTTAAACTCTTAGACGTAAGTAAATAAAAAAAATGTATTTTCCTACATCTTTAATAATTGTAATTTATTTATTTATTTTATTATAATTTATTGTACCAAATTTTGATTCAACTCTTCAAATTATATCTTCGGTTTGCCAATTAAGCTTAATTTACCCTACATTACTTTTCGGTTCTTTAAGTTTTTTAATCTTTTGTCATCCCTTCAATATCTTAGCAGGAAATGTACCTTCCTGTTGCCTTTCAGTTGACCTCATTAGAGATTTTCGGATTGCACAACAGGTCAAAAAAATGACAAAAGTAGTCAGTAAAACGAAAATACGTGAATTTGTGTAAAGCGAAATTTGACAATATTAAGTGTGTCTTAACAATTTGATCACAAAGCAAATTTGCTTTAAACGAATAGACTTCTTCACTTAGAAAACAAATTTCGCTCTTTTGTCATACCATTGGCAATGAGCTGTAGACGGTATAATTCAACATTAATTATTATTGGGATTAATTTTAAATCGACTTAAACTGTGTCTGAATAATGACGAAAGGCGACGATTTGAAACGGATTATAATTGTTGTTTATAAAACAAAAGATAAAAAGGTTGAAATACAATCAGTATCAGTAAAAACACCCCAAGGGTTGTAAGCGGGTGTGGAGAGTTTGTGTCACCATTGCCCACCACTTTAACAGTCTGAGACATTATCGAAAGCTAATGTGTTTTTGAATTTTTATTTTTTTTTATGCGGCTGCCTTAAAATGTTTGAAATTTTTTTGAGCACTGAAGTGAAGTTTTGCTAAAGCGGAAAAACAAGTCCTAGCGATCACTTCAACTTCAAAACTGTGGTTCAGACTTCCTTTTCGTTTATTGTCCAATTAGTCTGAGCGATCTAGGATCTTAATGCCTAGTGTTTTTATAATAACCTCATAACCCAACTCAACCTAACCTAATGTAGTCTGCGTGGCGGTGGATACATTTTCTACGTTTTTTGACAATATGTCCTTGATTTGGTTATTATTCACTTTAAGATCAACTTCAATGGCCTGATTTTCAATGACCGAAAATGCTTCTTACCGAATACGCGTGTGCCGTTTGATCCAAAATATCTACTCCTCTTTTTTTCAATTCTAGTACAAATTGTGGGATCGGTGTTGTTGTCGTGGTGCATTGTGGACAAATGTCACAGCTTTTTTCAATTAGAAAATAATTTGTTAAGGGGAAACGTTGTTTGCATTTTTGAATTGATCACACTGAGAGAAAAAAGAGTATAATTGAGCAGAAACATACTTAAACTAACAAATTTCAAATTTCGTTTCACCGCTATCGTATTTATACTATAATTAAGTACGTTGGATTTGAATCAATAATACGTCATTCTTATTTTAAGTAATTGTATTGTTAAATTTAGAACGACCAGCAAATTTAAATTCAAAACCAGAAATTCTTAAATGAAGCATGCGTAGTTCTTATCCTGACATCGGAACATTATTGATTTAAGATCAAGGTTCTTGAAATAAGAACGTACATTCATTGTAAATTAAGAACGCTTCTACTTACTTTAATCTTTCGAATTATACCGTTGCATTCTTAAAACTGAAATGAAATCAAAGTAAAAATCATACTTATTTGAGTGTTTTTTAATAAAAATTTATTTTAACGATATAAACACAATTTTAAAAAGAAAAACATAACAAGGAATGCATAAAACATATACAGTATTGTAAGTTACTCCTCACATACAAAATAGTGTAATAACACTTATCTTATGTTCTAAATCTCCTATCATTAACGGCAATAATCTAATAAAAGTTATGCTTTCACAAGTGGTCATTCTGAGGTTAAAATCTCTAATTCTGTTTAAGGTCAAATTTGGAAACCTATTGCCGATTTCGCTTTCTCCGTAGGGAAACAATCTCTTCCGGTAATTAATTGTATCAAACGATAAGACATTTTCTGTTAAAAAACCTAATAATACATTGCACACGTCGTACATGTATACGCCTTCAGCAATGTCATGCATTAAGTCAAAGTAATTGTTATGAACTACATGAAAACCTTGTAGGTCATTAAAAATACATCTAAACTTGATTCCGTTTTCGATATTATTTTCAAGAGCATCTCTGTGATAATTTGAGCGACAAAATTTGAGTTGAATTATAGTCCCATTGTGTATTAATTTCATAAATAAAGTTTTGAATAAAGGTCCAAGGGCCATGACATATTGCGGGGTATTTAGTGTTATAAGAATTAAAAATTTTAAAAGCAAGATCGAGGGATTCTATGTATGAACCATTTGGTTTTGTACAATATTTTGTCAAAATATACAAAAAATTCGCTCAAATCTGTGCAGGTCAACCCAATAACAATCACGAAAGGCTGAATAGTTTCTTTAATGTTAAAATATATTTCCATTAATCCATTTACCTTTTCTTCGTAGTTATTGATTGTTGTCAGGTGCAGTGCTAGGCTTTCCTTGGCATCTAGGACAACGGTCCTTTTTGTAAGGATGTTTTAAATGGAACCTTGACTCTTGCAGTAGACTTTATTACGGAATTTAAAATCGTAGTTAAAATGTAGTCCTCTGAGTTGAAAAAAAGGGGGCAATTTGGTTTAAGAAACTTTTTCGAGACAACAATGCTCTCGGATGTTTGTCAGACGTTCGCGAGAGGTGGGACCGTGAAAAAAACTTTTTGGTGTTTTATATAAAATTATAGCTTACCAATATTGCTGGCTTCGTGGTGGGATAGAAACATTTTTTTTTAAATTTAGGATTAGTAAGAGATGTTTGATAGTATGCTTTAATTTTTGCATTTCTGGAACATTCGATTTTGTTTGTTTGAATGCAGGTAATTAAAATCAATGTTAATCTGCAAATAGAGTATACATACATATATTATTCAGAGTGAATATTATATTATTTTTTAAACATACTGTTTAGGAATGAATGAAGCATCTAACCGTCAACAAATTGTATTTCACATTTTTCGTCTATTTGTTTCATTTTGCCAAACATTGCGCATTTACACTTTTGCATAAATATGATTTTTTTAAGCTAAGCGCACTCTCTAAGTATTAGCGTACATACATATTATTAACTTAGCATTTGTGTTGCTAAGTACTCATTTTTTCTCTTATGTTCTCACTATTTCTGTTATGTACATAATGTATGTATAAGAGTTAACATTGTATAACAGTTTTATTAACATTCATCTGATTATGCCGATTTCTCGTCCATTTTGATCTCGACGCTGAAGAGTGTAACACCTACAATAAGTATACATATGGATAAGTAAAGAAGCTCGTTTTTTTTTTCTAAATTTCTTTAATGGCTTCGTTTCGCTTCTCGTTTTCCTCGTCTATTACAAAACACATACCAAATCACTTGCTCTTGAATCACACAATTTGGGCCTAGTTTTAAGAAACACAAAATCGTTCATTGATTTAATATCTCGCTGTCGTAGAGATTTCTCTCACCTTATGTGAACTTCTTCCCAATTGTCTATAGTCCGTGCCAATTTACTTTTATGATATACCTCATCACTTTCATCTTGTAATATTTGGAGTGTCGGCGGCAGGTCATCACTATTAACTTTTGTCGTTTTATCTAACTTTCTTTTTTTTGGCACAGGTATTTCTGTACTTGTCATATTATACAAACGGCCTCGTGGGTTTTTCTTTTTTTCTCTTGGTGCGAGGTGATAATCCTATTATTTTGTTTTGTTTATTATTATTATTATTTTTTTTTTTTTGAAAAAAAGGAAACCCAAATCCCAGAGCACTCAGACTCTCCGGTCCATTGTACCATTTGTTTATTATTAATGTCAAAAACGATTTAGCAAAGAAATATAGCCTCAACATTTATTTGTTTTACGACTTCATCGAAATTAGATGGACTCAAAGAGATTTTGGCCACAGATACTGTCTACAGTATTATGTTAATAAAGTCATCCCGATCGTTATAACTAAACTGTTTTGTAGTGCTATATAATTCTAGCAGAGGTTTTCCTTTTAAGCTGGTCAGTAAAAGATTTCTCACGTTCTAATGAATCAATTTTAAGAATTCTGAAATAAACATCTTCACAACTGTGGACTTCACCACGTGACTTGATTGGCCTTGGCTGGCTGTTAGAGGTAGTACCACATGAGTTTCGCCCAGAATCTGTTGTTAAAAGACAAGAATTAACCTTAGCTTTTTCATCGTCAATGTTGTGCTAAAAAAATTCTTCCACATTAGTTATTATTATTCTATACGATTCATACAACGTACTTACAAAGGATTTTTTCCAAATAAAAAGCTTTTCTCTAAATTCTGCCCTTGTATGCTGTATGGCTAGTAAATCCTCCTTCGATAAATGTGGAACACTTTTATACGTTATATTGGCGGCTATATTTTATGTAAAAATAAATTCAGAACGTATTAATTACTAATTGCTGTAGCTCAGATAGCTGATGAAACACATGCGTGTAGTGCAATATGTCCGATATGAAACAGCACCGACAAATTCAATTGTACTCACCAATCAAGTACTTATGAATTTCTATTAAATCAAACTTTTTTAATAGATCCAAAAGCTTTTCGTTATCATCACTTTCTTCACTTTCAAATTGATTAGTAATTTCATCTATTGTGAATTGTGCATTGTTTTTATTTTTTATTTTTATACAAACTTCTCTGTCATATCTCTAATTTCTATTTGGAAAAAATCTTTTATAATACCCATATTTAAGTCTGGTAGGAGAAACAAAATTGAAAACTACCGTGGTTTATGTAAACAATCTGTAATTCCTAAATTATTTGGCAAATTAGTTACCGGAAGTCTTAGCTTTTGTTGTAAGTCATTGATTTGTAATAACTAGCATGGATTTGTAAAACAGCGCTCGACTGTAACAAACCTAATCTTATTTACAAATTTTGTTGTCTCTGAAATAAGTAAAGGCAACCAAGTAGATACCGTTTACATGAACTTTAGTAAATCATTCGACCGTGTAGATCATAGTGATAGGTAACACTGGGTGGCAACCCTGGTTGGGTTGGGGAAACAGTACATTGATTCAATAAAGAGAGTGCAAAGACAACGGACGTGTTTTTCTTGTCGTCAGAAGTTACCTAACAGATCAGAAGTGGGATAAAGAAAATACGGTACCATCGGCTGTTAAGTTTTTTTTTTATTGAATCGGTTTTTTTTTTTGGGGCTTGGGAATTGGACTGAGCGGGAGTTGGCTGGAGAGTTTTTTTTTGGTCTTCGGGGTTAGAGTTTGACAGATCCGGGCAAAGTTTTTTTTTCTTTTGGTGTGATTTGTTTAACCGAAGAGATGACTGATCAAACGGCGCGCGAAAAAGAGTTGTCAGCGATGAGCAGAGACAACCTGCGCGAGCAACTTAAAGCCAGAGGTATGGAGTCATCCGGCCTGAAGGAGGACCTGGTCGAGCGGCTGTTGAGGGCAACAGACCCACCCACACTTGCGGGGCAAAAAGGTGCCAAACCGTCGACGAGCAAGTTAGTCGAGGTGGAGCAGGGTGATGGTGAGACAGGGCAGCATGGTGTTTGGACCAGGCGACGAAGTAGTGATTCTGACAAGATGGAGGGGGAAGCCCTGAAGAACGATGCAGAAGTGCAATTGCTTCGAGGAGAACTCCAAAAACTCCAGGAGAAATTGAATGAGCTGCTGGAAAAGTCGGCGAAATCAACGTCGGCGACAGGCGGCGAGCGGCCACGAGGAGAAGCTGGACGGGAAAGTTGGCAGAATAGGTACAATGTGCGGGACATAGCGGACATGATCCCAGAATTCAACCCCAAGAATCTGTCAGGTCTTTCATCCAACGCGTGGCGGCGGAAATTGAGAGACATTCAGCGGGTATACTTGCTGGAGGACCGCCTTATGCTAATGGCGGCGACCTCACGACTAGCGGGGGCCGCCAAGATTTGGAACTCTAGTCTCACGTGGGAGTCAATGGACGACTTCTTCTCTGAGCTGTGCAGTACGTTCCCATCGACGGACGAAGAGGCGGACATCCACGAGGCGCTACGAATGAGGCGGCAGAAGGCGGGGGAGGATTTCGAGGAGTTTGTCTTCGCAATGAAGGCAATTGCATCTCGAAGTAATATACGAGAAAATTCCTTAATCAAATATGTCGTCCAGGGCATGGTAGACACCCGGCTGAAAGAGGCTTTTTGGGCGGCAAGGCCAACATCCATTGCTGAGATGCTGAAGCGAGTGAGGTGGGCTTCCGGACTGGAAGTTAGGGATCGACAACGAACTGGTGGCGACGAGAAACAAGACCTATTGCGGCCAAGAGCGGAGAAAAGTCAGAAGGGAAACTGTTTCCGATGCCACCAACCAGGACACTTTTCGAGAAGTTGCCCACAAGCACATACCGACCCATCATCAAGCACAGTTAGCCTCAGTAAGACTTCAGTTACAGGTACTCGAAAACAACAACTGCTACTAAGGACCGAACAGTCAGAGTACTTGAAGGAAGCCAGAATCAACGGGTACTTGGTGACAGGGTTCGTGGATTTGGGAAGCGATTGTGTGACTCTGCAGAAATCAGTCGCAGACGAGGGAAATCTTAAATATGTTAAATACAAGACAACCCTCAGAGGATTCGGCGGCGGAGGATGCACGACGGTTGGAAAGCTTCGTACAGAGGTATGCGTGGACCAGCTGACTTCGAAGTGCGACGTCTTAGTGGTTCCCGATGGCAGTCAGCCGTACCCGTTGATCATCGGACGGGCGCTCCTTGACCAACCCCAGGTAAAGATCGAAAAATCTTTTAAGACGCTGTGTATCAGGGGGTGCGGTCAAGGTGACGAGAGAGAAGAGGATCAAACCGAGGCGAAGCGAATGACACCAGTGGCAGGTGACACGGAAAAGACACGAGCGGCTGTCGAAGGTAAGGTTAACGACCTCGAGCAGAAAACTAAACCAACGGTTACGGTGGATGGGCAAAGCAGAGGGGAGACTGAAGAGGCGAAGCAGAGAAAGCGGCTAACGATCGAGGAGTTGGATGTTGGCGACATCAGCGTAGAGGATGGTGTGAAACTACAGAATCTGGTTGACAATTACCGTGACTGTTTCGCTAAAAATGCAAGCGAGCTGGGTGAGTCGAACTTAATAGAATGTTCCATTCAGTTGTCCACTTCCAGTCCAGTGTGTGTACAGCCGTATCGATTGCCGTTTGCGAAACGAGCTACTGTCGCCGAGAAAGTCAAGGAGCTGCTGCTGCAAGGTGTGGTTCGCCCTTCGACATCGGAGTTCTGTTCGCCGATCGTTCTTACCAAGAAGAAAGACGGGACAGACCGATTTTGCATCGACTTCCGGGCACTTAATAAGGTCACTGTTAAGCGAAAGTTCCCGATGCCAATTATTGAGGAGGTGTTGACGGCTCTGAGCGGTCAGAAGTACTTCTGCGTGCTGGACTTGGCTTCTGGCTACTACCAGATACGAATGGAGGAAGGCAGCAAGAAGTACACTGCTTTCACGACGGACGAGGGGTCATTCGAGTTCAACCGAATGCCATTCGGGCTTGTCAATGCCCCGGCGCACTTTCAAGCGTGCATGAACTCGGTAAAGGCGCAGCTGTTGAGAGGAGATGCTGAGGTGTATCTCGACGACACGATCATTGCCAGTCGAACAGTGGGAGAGGGACTTGAAAAACTGGAGCGGTTCCTGAATGCTCTAAAAAAATTTGGGCTTACGCTGAACGTAAGTAAATGTATATTTTGCCGTACTAATATTACATTTCTTGGGTACCAAATCGACGAGGTTGGACTGAGGCCGAGCCAAGGGAAGACGGAGGCTATAATGAGGTTTCCAACTCCTAGAAATCTCCACGAGGTGAGGCAGTTTCTAGGCCTGACGGGGTTCTTTAGGAAGTTTGTGAGGAACTACTCACATATCGCCGTGCCCTTGACGGAGCTGATGAAGGAGGAGCGCGGGTTTATGTGGGGGCCACCTCAAGAAGAGGCGGTCCAAAGGCTGAAGAAAGCCCTTTGCAACCCGCCGGCGCTGACGATTTACAACCCCGAGTGTCAACACGAAGTGCACACAGATGCGTCAGCAGTGGGGATCGCTGGGATCCTGTTCCAACGAGCGAAGGATGATTCGCTACTGCGACCGGTACTTTATTTCAGTCGCAAATTGACGGCGGCTGAACAGAAGTACCACTCATACGAGCTGGAGGTTCTGGCTATTGTCGACAGTCTGGAACGATTTCGTGTTTACCTTCTGGGCAAGGAGTTCAAGGTAATCACGGACTGCGAGGCAATTGTGGCAACGAAGAACAAGCAGAAGATCATCCCACGAGTTGGAAGGTGGTGGCTAAAACTTCAGGAGTTCTCGTTCGAGACAATTCATCAACCGGGAAAGAATGCAGAGTACGTGGACGCACTCAGTCGACGACCGGTGGGAGAAGAGAAGGAGATGGAGGAAGCATCACTCTTTGTTTTAAACACGTACATCGCTGACGACGATTGGGTGGCCACAATGCAGTGGCAAGACAGAAAGCTGCGAGAGGTCATAAAGGAGCTACACTCACCAGAGATATCAGCGAGGAAGAGATTGCTGCAGAAGGATTTTAAGCTGAGAGGACTTCGATTATTTCGGCTGGTGGACGGTGCCGAGAAATGGGTGGTGCCGCATGCAGTCCGATGGCGGATTTTGAAGTTGTGTCACGATGACGTAGGACACATGGCGGAGGAGAAGACGCTGGCTCGAGTAAAGGAGACATTCTGGTTCCCAAGGATGCGAGGGTTCACCCGAGAGTACATCAAGGCGTGCGTGGACTGCGCATATGCTAAAAGGAAAGGTGGGATGGAAGAGGGAGAGCTGCATAACACAGAGCGGGTACCTCTGCCATTCGACACAGCTCATCTGGATCATCTCGGACCTTTCACACGAGGAAAGGGAGCGACCAGGTATGTTCTCGTTCTGGTGGACAGCTTTACGAAGTATGTTGTACTAAGACCAGTCAAGTCGGCGAACACGAGGGGAGTGCTGAGTGTGCTGAACGAGGTCGCAGGATTCTTCGGAATGCCTAAGCGGATAGTCACGGACCGTGGCACCGCATTCACGTCGAGGGCATTTGAGCAGTACTGCGAGGGCCATGGGGTACAACACATCAAAACTGCGATACGTACTCCTAGGGCGAATGGTCAGGTGGAGCGTTGCAATCGAACGATCTTGGCAGCGCTGAAGTGTGCGAACTCCGCAGGGAAGGACTGGGCAGCCTGGTTACAAACAGTTCAATGGGGACTTAACACGGCCCGAAATTCAACAACGAGAGCAAGTCCACATGAGCTGCTCTTCATGTACACTCCAAGAGATATATTGGGTAACAAACTGCTCTTAGTTCTGGGGAGAGCCGATACTCCGAGCGTTGAGGAGATGCGCCTGAGAAGAGAAAGAGCGCTGCGGAACATCCAGCAGGTGCAACGACAGCAGAAGAGCAGATACGATCGACGGCATCGCAAACCAGTCCATTACGAGGAAGAAGATCTGGTTTTAATCGAACATGAGGCGATGGCGACAGGTGATTCGAGGAAGCTGGAACCCGCGTATCGAGGCCCATACATTATCACCAGGGTACTGCCAAACGATCGGTACGTGGTGGAGGACATCCCAGGGATGCAGCGGACTCAACGCAGGTACACAGCAGTGATGAGTGCCGAGAAATTGAAACCTTGGTGCGAGTTGCCAGACGAGGGGCTCACGGGCGGTGAGTACAACGAAGGCGACGACGATGATGACAATGTCGATAATGGTGTTTGATCGTGAGGACACGATCAGATAGTAGGATGGCCGAATTGATAGGTAACACTGGGTGGCAACCCTGGTTGGGTTGGGGAAACAGTACATTGATTCAATAAAGAGAGTGCAAAGACAACGGACGTGTTTTTCTTGTCGTCAGAAGTTACCTAACAATAGTCTATTGCTTTTTAAGCTTAAACGCCTGGGTTTTCCAATTTCCTTTCCGAAATACAATTTCAGATAAAATTGTAGTTACTTTTGGTGTGCCGCAAGGAAGCCACATTGGTCCACTCCTCTTCGTCCTATTTGTAAATGATATTGTTAAATTTATACTTCAATGTGATATTTTAATGTTTGCGAATGACTTTAAATTGTTTGCATCCGGGAAAAACACGCACAACTTCCAAATACTTAATACTAACATGCAGAAATTTTCTCTTTGGTGTTCGAAAAACTTTTTGTCCCTAAATGTTAGTAAGTTTTCGGTTATATCCTTCACACGCCGTAAATCGCCTCTTTTATTTAATTACACACTTTTTTTTTTTTGTTTTGCCGAGAGTAGGTGAAAAATCTTCTAAAGACACCATAAGGCCCGACCGAGCGTGCTTATGGTAGTGTGAAATTTTTACTCACTAAAAAAAAACCTCTCTTTAAAAGTAATACTATAACTAAGCCGACGCTTATCCAGCAGTTTTATTTTCGCTTACGATACACGTGATATTTGGGTTAAAAAAATGTTCGTACGAAGTTAAAAGAAATGTAGAACTTTAGGCAGGTTAAATTCCAATGATAGTTCCTGCCTTTTCCACGACCGGCATATACTATGACGCGAGGTCAAACGGTTTTATCTTTTGCAGACGACGAATTGAATTATTCGCGTGAAGTAGTTGAATGACGGTACGGTTACAATGGCCGTGAACACGATCTTTGTGTTTACGCGCAAATTTTGTTATCTCTTCGACGACGCTGGGAATTCCCAGATGTTGATGAATATCTTTGTTACGTACATACCACGGTGCGTGGACGATCGTTCTAAGAACTTTATTTTCAAAAGTTTGTATGATGTTTCTATTGTTTTTCTTGGTACAACCCCATAGTTGTATACCATACGTCCACACTGGCTTTAGCACTTGCTTATAGATAAGCAGATTGTTATGTAGGCTCAACTTCGAATGTTTTCCGAGTAGCCAGTACATTTGTCGGTATTTGTTTTCTAGCTCGTCGCGGTTCTTTTTTACGTGTGATTTCCATTTAAGCTTAACATCTAGAGTCATTCCTAGATATTTTGCTTCGTTCGCGTACGGTATTTGAGCCGAGTTAAGATATAGAGGTAATCTATCCACTTCTTTATAGGTAAAGTTTACGTGAGTAGATTTGCTTTCGTTCAGCACAATACGCCAAGAATTCGTCCAAGCGTGAACTTTATTAATAGCATGTTGCAGCTTTCCAGTTGCTGCTTCAATAGTTTCGCCAGTGGTCAATATCGCCGTATCGTCCGCAAACGTGGCGACGACGCAGTTTCTTCCCTGTGGGATATCACTTGTGTAGAGTACATAGAGAAGCGGGCCAAGGACACTTCCTTGTGGAACTCCGGCCGCAATCTCCTTGAAGTCAGAGTAATCATTTCCGTGCTTTACACGAAAGAGTCTCTCGGTGAGATACGATAGTAGGATTAGAAAGAGTTGCCGTGGCAGTAGTCGTTGCAATTTATACTCCAAGCCTTCGTGCCAAACCTAATCGAAAACTTGTGAGACGTGAAGAAATACACCACAATAAATCTTTTTTTCTTCCAGAGCTTTCTCAATCACGTTAGTTATTTTGTGGACTTGGTCAATTGTAGAATGTTTAATTCTAAATCCAAACTGATAGTCAGGAATGAGACGTCTTTCGTCGATTACGGGCTGTAGACGTTTGGAAAGAAGTTTTTCAAATATTTTTGAGATAACCGGCAATAGGGAAATAGGCCCATACAATTTCTTCTCATTTAGCGGTTTGCCTGGTTTCGGGACCATTATAATCTCGGCGACTTTCCATTGCCTCGGAACATAAAGCAATCTGAACGAAGCGTTGATCAAATAGAGCAGTTTGATAATAGCTTTATTCGGCAATTCCTTGACTACCTGCGCCGTTATCAAGTCGTAACCCGGAGCTTTTTTTGTCTTTAAATTTTTAATCACTTCCCTCAGTTCAATCAATGCAACTTTTTTTACTTTAAAGTTGTCAGATGTCGTGACTGGGGAGTCGGGCGTTAACGAAGGGCCGTCGAACGGCTTAAACGTTTCTTCTAAGTGCAAAGCAAAAAGTTCTGCCTTTTCTTTGTCGCTCTTGGCCCAGTTTCCATCGATTTTCCGAATTGGTGGTGCTTGCATTTGAGGTTTCCGGATGCCTTTTAGCGCTTTCCAAAGCGAATAATTTGATTCTCTTTTACAGGAAAGATCTTCAAGATAGGTCGCTATCTTTTTGCTTTTAAATTCGCGAATACTATCTCTAAGGCGATTGCATAGTCGGTAAAGGACCGTTTTATGCTGCGGTGTACGAGTGATTTGCCACTTCTTTCATGCTTTTCCTTTCTCTCTCACCAGTTTAATGATTTCTCTGGGATACTTTTCGTTGCGGTTGATCTTACAGCTTCTAGATAGAGTGTTTCTCCATGCCGCTCTTTGAATTGCTTCCAGGAAACGATCAATTTCGTTCTCTAGTTCACAAGGTGTTCTAAGTGATACATTTAAGGCGATATATGTTTCGCAATCATTTCTAAAGCCCTCCCAGTTTGTTCTCTTGCTAGTGAGTCTTGGAGGTCATTTTTTCTTGATCAGCGCTTCTCCAAGTAATAAAATTACCGGCGAGTGGTCAGAAGAGAGATCAAACCATTCTTTGGCTGTAATAAACTTCTCGTAAATGCCTTTTGTAACAAAAAAATCGGTAAGATTGGGAATTTTTTGTGAGTCAGTGTGCCAATAGGTCGGTTTTCCTGTCGAATAAAAACAACAACCGAATTCATATGCCACTTCGTAGAGAATTTTTCCTTTAGAAGATGTACATCTTGAACCCCAGAAGGTGTGCTTCGCGTTGAAATCTCCACCAATAAGGAAATTTGAACCAAGGTCATTGAAGATACGAAAGTAGTCGTCTTTTTCTAGTAAGCATCGCGGCGGACAGTAAACAGATGCTATATTGTAGCTCAGGTGTTTATTTTTAACCCTTACCGCACAACTGAAGTTTTTCCAGCTCTATGCTTATATCGGCCGAATGTCCGATGTTAGTTTTAATGAATAAGGATGAACCGCCCCGCGCTCTATCAGAAGGATGATAGGCGTGATAACCAGCGAAGCCTCTGATCTTTATTTGCGACTCCCTTGTTAGATGGGTTTCGGAGATCAAACATATAACGATATTTTCTCTTATTAGAAACATTTCTAATTCGTTAGATTTTTGTAAGAGTCCATTCCATGTTACTATTTTAAGCAAAGCGTCCATATTTACTTAGATTTAGATATAAGGTTAGCCATACAAAAGCGTTACTAAGACGTTCGAGAATCCGTTTGTTAACTTCACATTGTTCCTCGAACTTAGCGTAGATGCAGTTCAGAATTTCTTTCAACGGATCAGAGGGTGGGCCGTCGTGGGCTTTGGCTGCAGCCTGAGAATACGTCAGACGTACGGGGTTCGCTGGCTTATCCGAGGTTATTTTTCGTTCAGCCTTTTTAGTGGACGACTTTGACGTACGTTTAATCGGCTCAGAAGGCTGGTTGACTGTTGTAAGAGTCTGCCCTGCTGATTCAAGCGTGCTTTCAATCGGCTTAGTAGTTTGAACAATTGGTTTACGAGCCCGCTCAGTCTGCTTAGCAATACGTTCTATCGACTTAGGAGCCCGATCGACTGATTTCGTTCCCCGTACAATCGGCGTTGTCGATTTTTTCCGTCGCATCTGTAATTCCTTAGCGACCTCGCAACCGCGATAATTTGCTGGGTGCCTTCCTTTGCAGTTAACGCAAGTTGCTTTTTCATTTTTCCTCAAACTGCAATTTTCCGAAGATTGTTTTCCAGCGCACTTCACGCAGCGCGGCTATTTCCGACAGTACGCCTGTGTATGGTTAAACTCTTGGCAACGCTTACATTGAGGAATGGTCTTCGTGTTGACACGTAGTGGCTTGATTTTAACGACCATATTCATGATTGTACGAATGTTATATATCTTTTCCTGGCTTTCCGTTTTATCGAATGACAGCACAAAAAGCGGAAGTTTACGTTTCACTATAGGTTCTTCTCCACGCTCGGGTCGTTTTCTCTCCTTTTTTAAAAGGTTCACGGCGTCGAGAATGTTATAACCTCTATCGCGTAAATCACCTATAACGTCTTCTTTAGCGCATGATGGATGAAGTCCTCTAGCTACGACCCTCAAGGGTCTCTCAGACTTGTTTTCGTAAGTATGCCATTGAATTTTTTCGTTGTAAAGCTTTTGATATACAGCCCGATAGCCCTCAGCGTCATTAACCTTGATTTTCCATGCATCGTTTCGCAAGGAAGTTATTTTAAATTCAGTAGCGATCGTTGTTTTTAAAATTTTCCTAAAAGAATTGTACTCCGCAACGCCTGTAATATTTATTGGTGGAGGTGCGCTTTTGCTTTCAATTTTCTTATCAGATTTTGGCTGCGCCTTCCGATTAGGTTCGTGTTGTGGAACAATCTCAGGCGATGAGCCGGTCTTGCGTTTTTTTAGATGGTCTTCGTATCCATTCCAGTAGTGATGGCTACCCGGAGAAGGCTTACTATGAGCAACCGTATGAGTTTTTGAAGACTCGTTTTGAAGCAAAGAAACTTTATTCTCTGATTCAAGTTTCTCAACTTTGCTTTTGAGCTCCCGACACAACAGCTCCATTTCGTCGATCCTCTTACGGAGCACGGCGTTTTCCTTTTTCAGAGTACTCTCTTCCAAGGTTTGCGTTTCCCGAATTAACACATCCGGGCTTGAGAGGCTTTCATTTTGCGCTTTAGGAGAAGTCTTTTGAGGCGGAGATCTTTGTAGCCTCGAGCTTTTACGAAATGGGTTTATTAAATTTTGATGCAATAAATAGCTCTCCCCAGAATCCGTAGAGGGTGAGGCTGCCACCTGGGGTATTAATACCGTTTGTTGTGTTCATTGCATAAAATGTTAGTACCGTAATCTAAAGAAAGACGGCGGGTTGGCATGTTAGTCGCCTTTTACGACAGGCATGCTTACCCTGGGTATATTCTGACCCCTAACCCACAGGAAGGGGGTAACACACTTGACAATACAAAAATTTCTCGAGTCCATCAAATTAAGGATTTGGGCGTTCTGCTGGAATCTAAACTTTCCTACACAAATCATATTGAATTTATCACAATAAGGCTAATAGAGCTTGGGGAATGATAAGACGCTATGCTACGTACGTTATTAAAATGTCATATGTATCATTTGTTAGGTCCATTTTGGAATATGCGTCAATTGTTTGGTATCCGTATTATAATGTACATATCTTAAAAATTGAAGCCATCCAAAAAAGATTTTTGAGATTTGCTCTTAGAGGACTTCCCTGGGTTGACCCTAACACCTTACCCTCCTACCAATCGCGACTTAAGCTGATTAGGTTACAACCGCTTGAAATTAGAAGAGTGGTGGCTAGAACGAATTTTCTTCATAAGCTACTTATTGGTGAGATTGATTCCCCTGAGATCTTAAGACTTTTAAATATAAATATTCCAAGTGGACCTGCGTCAACAATTATAAACACAACTCGGAGTTCCAAAGATGAATTTTGCGATGAAGTTTACTTTCATCCGTGGAACATCGTGCTCCGTAATAGATTATTGTTTTATGTCCGGTAATTGGAACTCAATTGTCAACGATTTTTCAATAGCTGTTCAAACATTTTCCGACCATATGCCGTTGGAAATTTCGTGCACTATTTGGAAGGCAGGGGATACGTCTAACTCAAGGCAGCTGGCTCTCCTTCCGAAGTTGGCTTGGAATAACAGTTTTCGTGCCTCTTATCAAAGTAATTTGAATACGGAACTTTTGAGTCTGATGGAACATAATTCAGCTCCACACATTGATGTCCTAACGCAAATTATAAAAAGATCTGTACCGTCTAACGTCAATGCAAGACGTATTGTAGCCAGTAAACAGAAGTGGTTCGATATCGAGTGTCTAAAGGCGAGGAAACGATCATTTGCATTGCTATGGCGCCTAAGGAAGCAAAATAATGACCATGTCAAAGAACTCTATGCAGAAGCAAATAAATATTTCAAGCGTCTTTGTACAGAAAAAAGGAAAAAATTTAGCCAGGAAGTCATTGCAGTTCTTAATACTTCAAGGTGTTCAGCAGACTTTTGGAAGGCGGTTAAAATTGTAACTGGAAGAACTAACTTGATTTCGTTGACTTTACAAGGATCTGATCTGAGGGAGTATTTCAAAAATTTACTCAACACTCCACAGTTTTCTCCGTTACCGCAATATGCAGCCCCTTTCTTCACAGACGAGCTCTTAGACTCACCATTTACTCTTTTGGAAGTGAAACGCGCAGTTGATTGCTCTAAAACGAGGAAAGCCCCAGGTGACGATCGGATCCCTTTCGAATTCTACAAGAACAGTTCAACAGAATTTCTCACTGCACTCACAAATGAATTCAATAAAATTTTTGAAACAGCCAATGTCCCAGAAAGCTTTAGAAGAGCGATAATTTTCCCATTGCACAAAAAAGGTGAACTAGATAATCCAGCTAACTACAGAGGCATTTCTTTTTTGAATACTTCGGCAAAACTATTTAGTGCTTTGATATTTAATAGGCTTACACAATGGATGGCAAACAATCGAATTTTAAATGAATACCAGGCGGGGTTCAGAAAGCATTATTCAACACTGGATCAAATTTTTACTCTCACCAACATTGCAGAGTTTTTTAAACAAAGTAGCAAAAAGCTATATGTCTTCTTCGTTGACTTTCGTGCAGCTTTTGACTCCATAGCGCGTGAAGCTCTTTTCTATAAGCTGTACAAAATTGGTTTATCAAGTAAAGTGATAAATGTGCTAAAAGCGATGTATGAGAGCAACGTGGCGTACGTATGGAATGGAGAGAATGTATCGGAAGAATTTGGAACACAAATGGGAGTTAAGCAAGGATGCATCCTAAGCACGCTACTCTTCATCATATTTATCAACGACATAGTAGGAGAAGTAGGAGGAGGGATCGAGCTTGGTAGTGTGCGGATACCGGCGCTAAAATTTGCGGACGATATAGTGTTTTTATCGGAGACAGTTGAAGGGATGCAGCTTACTATGAACCGTCTTGAAAACTACTGTAAGCAATGGAATTTGACGGTGAATTTATCAAAATCAAAGATGATGATTTTTAGAAATGGCGGTGGAAGATACTCTCGCAACGAAAAGTGGTTCTATCGAGGTGAAAACGTTGAAATAGTGAAAGAGTATAAATATTTAGGTGTGCTAATTACATCCAACCTCAATATGAAAAAACACTTTGAATGTCAGCTAGCAGCAGCTAAAAGAGCTATTTCATCAGTTTGGGGACGTTGCGTCGACAATAAGTTATCACACAGTGAAGAATAAACTATTTCGTACAACTGCTGCCTCTATACTGCTGTACGGAGCCCAAATTTGGGGTTATTGCTTTTCTGAAGAAGTTGAAAAATTTCTAAGGTACTTTTTGAAACGAATCTTTCGACTTCCAATATGTACACCGAACTATATGCTGCATCTAGAAACTGGAGTCCCTCCTCTCTTCTTAGATACCCTAAAGCTGCATATAGATTATATTGTTAAAGTAGTGGAGATGGATGATGGAAGACTGCCCAGGATTGTTCTGAAGCATATACTTTCGACAAGAGGGCACTTGGTTTAAAAGTGGGAGGAGTTGGCAGCAAATTATGGCGCGAGCTTAAATATTGCATCTGATATTCAACTTTCAATGATAAAACCTATGCTTACAAATGTTTTGAAAAATGCAGGTAATTCCATGTATGAGAGATTTGTAGCTGAAGCACATTCATCGCAACATAGGCTGATCTACAGTAGGCTGAATTTTAACCACATTGAAAGCGACTCAACGTACTTCCTCAATCGTTACTCTCTGCATATGATAAGCACAATATTCAAACTTAGAGGTGAACTAACAAGTCTTTATTTTATTCCACATCGACCCGATCTGCCAATTTTATGTGACCTGTGCAACCTTAAAGAGAGGGAGGATGTTTACCATTTCATCGGAAGATGTCCCATTTTAGGAGAATTTCGCGCGAGATACTTCGGAGTAATTTCGCTAGACGTGGATGAGGTGATCAACGTACTGAACGGAAGTCATGGTTGGGATGTTTTGTACAACTATGCTACAGCTGCAATCCGCTACAGAGCCCGTATTTTGGAAGGCGATTTTTAAACAGAAATAGCAACCATATTGTCAATCTGGTAGACGGCCTTAAGCCAAACCATAAACGACTATGTATATACTGTTCGTGAAAATTATATGAAGTTTATAAAAAGTCTAACTAACTAACTAACTAACTATTCCAACTGCTGGCCTAAGAAATCAACGATTTTTTAATATAACTCACTCGCGAACTAATTACGGCCATTCTTCATCGATTAATTGGCTTATGAAGTTGTATAATGAAAATGCTCATTTCTTCGGTCGATATTATAAAAAGAAACGTTATGAATGCTCTTACCCGGTCATAATTTTTATCTTAATTTTTATATTCATTTTATTTTATTTTTTATTTTCTCACTGTTTTGTTGTTTTATTGTTAAATTTACTGTTTCAATTGTTCTTTTTAAATTCATTGTTATTTTATCTAAGAAAGTCTTATACTTTGTTGATAATAAATTAAAAAAAATAAATAAAGAAATTAAATTAAAATTAAATTAAATTGTTCCATTTTACCAATGCAGTCGAATAAATCTGACGCAATAATGGAGAGACGCCACACAATGTTTAAGAATTATGAGTCGATTTCATGCAAAACTAACAGTAAACTCTATCCAAGAACTACTTTTTCATTTAAACTCGCATTTTCTTATTTTGATAGCACAGGAGTCATTTTTACTCCGTGCGCTCTTGAATTGAGTACTTTTTCGGTAAAATAAAAAAAAACTTAGTAAAATTGAGTATGTTATGCTGAGAAAGATCGCGTTCTTAAATTAAGTCTAAAATTGCTTAAATTTAGACTGCGATTTTTCTCTCAGTGCACATGCATATAAAGCCGTATAAGAGAGTTTTACTTTCAATCACCTATTCCTGCACTTTTACGGTCGAGAGGCATTTTTGATATTGTTACTTCAAAACCAGAATAAATTACTCCGAAATAAGTGGAGTAAGTACACTTGTGTAAATCGAAGGGTAGGTGAACGTAAATTCGGCTAGCAAAATACACTGGAACATTTTTTAAACTTGCCCTACCGACCGTTAGAATCTAAACTATTAGCGATTTTGACTTAAGATTTTTATACAACATTCTCGAAACTCTATACAAGGAGGGGAGAGAAGAAAACGCCCCGAAAAATGTATGCGGCTCTATGTAATGTACGAAGTAATCATTACCTTTGTAGATATTTCATTCATAAGACTTCTTTGGGCCCGCAGAAGCCCTTATATAAGTTTTCATCCTCCTAGTTTGATATTTAAGACGGAAAAAGGTGTGAAATATAAACGGGTGGACCCATGGGATAGGTTATATAAAGAATCAACCGCTATCAATTTAAATCTTTAAAAAGTTTTCAAAATTACATTTGATTTTAAAATCTTAAATATGCTGATTGCAAGTACTATGTACCATACCATCTTCTGCAAATGAAAAATGTTTAAAAAAAATGTTGGCTCTTAGGACACTATTCATATCTAAATAATTCACAACATAGTCAAAGAAAATGAGTCCACCTTATCAAGCTGATAGCTTTGAATTAAGTGCTTAGCAGGAATAGCCATTTTCGACTCCGTATCCAAATAAATGAATTCGAAGTGTGTACGCACTTAAGTGTTCAACGAGTACTCCATTAGATAAAGTGGAATGTTATTGATGGAAACATCAAATAACCAAAATGTACACATGTACGTCCTGCGGCATAAACCACTCCGCTGACATTTGGGCCACGACACAAAACGATATTTTTTTTATTTACACAAGTCAAAACTCGAGTCAAGGACGATTTCCTCAAAGGATATTGTTTTTATGAACATTGTAATAAGGACAAAGTGAATAGGTATTCAATTTTGTATGTAATATCTCGAAATGGAAACATGTTTGTTGACAAAGTCTGAAGGAGAAGCGAATTGTGTCAGAAATGCAAATCACGCGAAATTAGGGGAACAACTTTGATTGAAGCTCACTCTTCTCGTCTGCGCATCTAATACGCCGATAGTGTTGATATTGTTTTGGTTCATTGGTATGGTTTCCCTATTTGCGTTTGATATCCTTGAACTATTTTTAGAAATATTTTTGGACCGGAATAAGTTAATTAGTTTCCTTCTGTATTAGTATTTGTTTCTTTTGTTTTGTCAAAGGGAGTAAAGATCTGCGTGGTTGGTTCCGATAACATTGGTTAGCACAATTGATTGCAGTTGTTTGATGTACATATAAATTGTTTTGTGTGTATTTTAGCTTTGCAGAAATTCGTCTTAAAAATATAAAAATAATAAAAAAATTAAGGGGTTCCCATAGCATGTAGAGTCTCTGCCTGAGACACAGCATCCTTCCATCGTGGTTGATCACGGGCAAGCTGAATCCAGTGACGCAGACCAAGTTTTCTGGCATCCGCGATTACTTAGTTCTTATACCGATGGGTCGGTGGTTTTTGTCGTCTCCAGCCTGAGGGCTGCGATTGGAAGTTTCTCTTAGCTGATGCATTGTTATCCGTTCGTTCGATGTGGCTGAGCCAATCTAATTGAGATATTTTAGCTTTTTAGGCAATATTGGTATCCTCGCACAGCTCATAGAGTTTGCGGTTAAATCCATCTCCATTTGCCCTCCTCGCACACGGGACCTAATATCCGACAAAATATTTTGCTCTTGAAAGCGTTTAATATTACCTTAGCTTTCTTACTTATCCTCCAGCAATCGGCGCCATATAGCAGGACTAGTAACATTAGCGTCAAATGGAGCATTCATTTAGTGTGTCGAGTTAGGAGTTTTGAACCCAGTTGTTTTACTAAACCGAAGTAGCAGCGGTTTCCTAGGGCTATTCTTCGGCGAATTTCCACGAAGGTGTAGTTTGTGGGATTAATATTTGCTCCAAGGTAGTGAACTTCTTGACCATCTCGACGTTAAGGTTATCAACAGTGAAATTCTGTAATACTTTATACTACTGCCTTCCGTGTTAACACTCGCTATGTGCACTATCTCTTCCAGCACTAGATTGAAAAAATCACATGCCAGTGCGTCCCCTTGCTAAAATTCGGTGCACGTTCGGAATAATTCGGACGAGTTATTTCCAAGTTGCACAGATCACCGCGTATTCTCCAGCGTTACGCGACACAGCTGGATCCATTTTGATGGGATCCCGAATTCAGCCTTCGCATTGTAAAGCTCAAGAGAATGAATGCTATATTAAAATCTTTAATAGATTTTTTATTTAAGAAAAAACACTTTATTTAATTTTTTCTTACTCGAACAAGGTATGTGAAGTAAACTGAAATGCGAACTAAGTTGAACTAGACTATTGAAGAAATACCATGATTATTTATGTTACTAAATACCTAAGCTTATTTTGCAGTTTACAAGATGCACATGCACAGGTAGCATGATGAATTAAAAATAAGTGTCAAATGAATTTCTGTACTGTAATCGAAGAATGTCTAGACAGGTGGTTAGTTTCGACTGTGAATTTGTTGGTCTTTTTCAGGATTTGCGTTAGTGTGAAAATTTGCTCTATCATGAATCTGCCGGGCCAGAAGCCACACTGGTACATGCCGATTATTATGTTGCAGAATGGCTTAAGGCGTTCACATATGTATAGTATGCTCCAGCAGGAATGCTCCTCGGTAATTCTTGACATGTGATCCCCACTTTTGAAGATGCGGTATATATGTAGATAGATAGATAGATAGATTTTATTTATGTACTTCACTATTAATACAAAGTTTTAACAAAAAATCAATAAACATGGCGTTGCCGTCTGCCTGATTGACAACATTAAATAAATTCAAAATTAAAAATTGACTAAAATATGTATGTATATTTGTGTATTTCTTTTATTTTAAGCGATTTTAGAAATCTTCATTAATGATCCTTTCACGATAATTTAAAGCAATTTTGCAGTACTGGGTTAGCTTAAATACGTTTGGTTCGTTCAGAAGCATAGAAACTTGATCCACCGACAGAACATTACTTCCAAAGATATGTCTCCTAATTTCGCTTAAAACTGGACACTTCCCAACAAAATGTATGACATCTTCTCTTTCTGCCAAGTTGCACAAGTTGCATAGCACTGGTAGGTCTGCTCTGTGTGAAATATAATTAAGCTTTAGAAGCTCTCCCCGTAATTTAAACACAGTCGCTATTTCCGGTATACTGTATTCATCGCGGAAGTAGTTATTTCCCTGCAGGTTATGACTTAAGCGGCTGTAGATCATTCTATGCAGTGATCCCGAAGCTTGCTCTAAATGCCTGAACCAAGCCTTTTCGTCCATACTTGCGATGAGTTGATAAAGTTGGGGTTTCCAGTCTCCGCTATTACCCAGATCCAAATGTATCCCACAGTCCTCAGCAAGTTCCAACCACTCCCTGTACCATCCTGTCCTGGATTGTATTGCTTGCAGAGCAGCTTTTTTCGGCAGTCTGGTATCCGGCATATTCAAAACCTTTAGAATGTAGTCCACATGCAATTTAAAAGTTTTGATGTACAATGGGGGCAAGCCTGTTTCCAGCATTAGCATATAATTGGGAGTGTTGGGTGGAAGGTGAAATGCTCTCTTAACGTAGTACCGCAGTAATTTCTCAACAGCCTCATACTTCCTTACTCCCCATACTTGCGCAGCATAGAACATGACGGACTCTGACACCGCTACAAAAACCTTATATTTACTGCTGTGGGCAATGAATCTATTACTGAGACATTTCTTCCATACAACATTGATGGCCATTTTAGACTTTGCTAGTTTTTCATTTAGATGTCTCTCCATATCTAAACTTTTTGTAAAGTAGACCCCAAGATACTTATATTCCTTAACGACTTCAATACTTTCTCCGTTGTAGTACCATTTCTCGTTTCTGCAGTCCTTTCCGCCCCCTCTCTTAAATTTCATAACCTTTGACTTGCTAAGATTTACGATTAAGTTCCATAGCTTACAGTAGTCATACAGCCTGTTGATCATTAGTTGTAAGGATTCAGGTGATTGCGCCATTAGTACTATATCGTCAGCGAACAGAAGTGCTTTGATCAATAGTCCTGCGTACTCAACACCTCCAGGCAGAATATCTACGATGTCCTCGATGTATAGCGCAAATAAGCTTGGACTCAGCGAACAACCTTGTCTTACTCCGGACAATGACTGGAACCATCCTGACAACTCCTCACCACTCCACACTGCTGATTTGGTATCTGCATACAAATTTTGGATGACGCGTCCGAACTTCCTCGACATGCCCATGCAGTAAAGCTTATAAAATAGAGCATTTCGGTCTACCGTGTCAAATGCCGACTTAAAGTCTACAAAAAACGCATACACTTTTTTACCCCTTCCAATGTAAGACTCCACAATGCTCCTCAAAACAAACACGTGGTCGATAGTAGAGTATCCTGGCCTGAAACCCGCTTGATGTTCTTTAAGTAGATTATTTTCCTTTATCCATGTAGATAGTCGGTCCTGCAAGATTGCTGTGAATATCTTATATGAAGCGTTTAAAAAAGAAATGCCTCTATAAATCGCTGGATCTGAAGTACTGCCTTTTTTATGTATGGGGAAAATTAAGGCTTCTCTAAAACGGTTTGGAACTACTCCACTATTCAGGATATTATCAAACATTGTAGTAAGCTTGTTGTGCAACTCGTTAGTACCATATTTATAGAACTCGGAAGGTATCCCATCCGATCCTGCGGCTTTACCATCTTTTAATGCACTTAGAGCTCCGATAACTTCCTCATAGGTAATCGATCTGTCTAAGGTATGATTTTGAAATCCCGGAACAGCATAGTTGAAGATCTGTATGTTTTAATTGCCATGGCCCCGGCCCAAATTGGTGCGGCGTATAGGATTATAGACGTAACCACTCTAGCCAGCAGTAACCTACGGCTATGTCTTGGTCCTCCTATGTTGGGCATGATACGCGCGAGTGCAGCACTTGCTATTGCACCTTTTCGGCCTACATACCTAATTGTTTTGATGATGATTTTGAAATCCCGGAACGGCATAGTTGAAGACTAATTCACTAGGGGGTGGGTTCAGTAGTGCATTAAAATGTACTAGGAGGACACTGGGTCTTAAATTCGTATTTATGACGAAGTTACCACCATTAAGTTTTCTAGCCGCTTTCCAAAAATTCGCCGAATTATTACCACATGCCAAGCTTCGAGCAAGGGATTCATAGTGACTCCTTCGCTTTTGCCTCAATAGGGCCTTGAACTCTCTATTTGCTTTTAAGTACATCCACTTCATCGCACCTTCGTTGTGTTGCCGAAACATCCTGAGCCAGGCAAACGATAATTGCCTTGCTTTATAGCACTCTTTGTCAAACCACGGTTCTTTATACTCCTTCTTTCTGATAGTGCTTGGGGTTATACGCAGATATACAGCTTTTATAATTGTTTCGATCTTTCTAAGGTCTGTATCCTGTTGCATTTGTAGTTGCTCCGCCAGTAGGCTTCCATACAAATGTGCTTTATGTTTATTCCAAATCATCTTAGGCAGAATATTCATATCCCTTCTATCGTTTTCCGTTATTTGATGACCAAAGCTAGCTACAATCGGTAAGTGGTCAGAATATGGTAGTTGCTTAACCTCCATATTCGTCACGTAAGCGTTCCAATCCCCTCCTATTAAGCAGTAGTCAATAACGGACACTCCTTGTTCTCCAACAAATGTGAGCTCGCCATTTCTGTCACTGTCGCTCGTTCCATTTAGTATTCTCAGCCCAAAAGAATCGCAAAATTCCAAAAATTGTTTACCTCTTGCATTAAATGTAGTATCCTTTGACTGCCTCCTTATTCCAGCTTCTCTATTTACTGTCCCCTCTTCTTTCCCTGTCCTCGCATTTACGTCGCCGATAACCATCATATTTGGGTTATCACAGCTCAGTACTACCTCCTGAAGTTTTTCAAAATCTCTTTCCCAGTGATTGCAGTTTATATATGAAGGAATAATACAAAAGGTCTTCTTATCAAATACTAGACTTAAGTACGTGCTCCCTTCGAAATTTTTGAATTCGCAGATGATGTCCTTAAGGTCGCGTTTGTATCCAAAGTAGCATCCTCCGCTTGCTCGTCCCTTCTCGTGCACCCTTATTGCTGGATTCCACTTGAACGAGTAGTTTAAACATTTTCTTTCGAACTGGCAATAATTTTTTTCCATAACAAATGTTTCATACAAAAAAATAAATTCAAATTGATTGACGAAATTATAAAATTCATTACATAAAGACTTATTGCTTAATCCAGACACATTATATGATAAAATTTTAAAACAACTAATATTATAAATCTTAATACTATCGTTACTATGGCAGACGGCATTACAACTAAAAATTCTGTTTTGGCACAGCTAAAACTGGCGAAGAAGTTTGAGAACCATTGTAACCTCCATTTGTGTTTCCACCATAATGGATTCTTACTCCACCACCTGTTTGCGATGTTGTTTTTCGGTTTCATTGCCCGTGTATCTGTCACCAAAGAGGAATCCGTCGATTTCAGAAGTTCTAAACATAATTTTGTCGCTTTGTCAACCTCTTCCACCCCCTTCTGCACTGGCATATGTACAACGATGTTGTTTTCGATGGCCTTTCTTTCCAAAGACTCGACTTTTCGCTCTAGCGTGTTGCATCGGGCTTCCATTTGAATCAATTGCTCTCGCAGTGCCGTGTTGTTGTTTTTTAGCGCATGCAATTCAGTAGCAATCCCTTCCATGTCTGCTCTAGTCGGCATATTCTTTAATCGGTCATCCAAAATAGAAGCCATTGAATGCGTGATAAGCTCCTTAAGGTCAAGGATGGACATGTTTCCAACCGCATTTTGGTTGCCGCTGACCGAGACAAATTCTGGCGTAGTCTCAATTATTCGTCTCTTGGATACCGGTGCAGATGTTGGCGCATTGTTGTTGTGTTTTACTGGTGGTGTTCTTTGCATTTTAGAGCCGTTGGTCGGAGCCATTGATGTAGACTTTTTGAAAGTAATCAAAGAAGGAGTTTGACTTACCGGCTTTTTTTATAGTACGATGTTAGCTTGTATGTTTACAGTTATTTATGCAGGTTTTTGCCAATTAAACCTCGATAATACCACTAGGAAACACTTAAAATTTGGGAGCTATTTCAAAGGCGTGTAAACTTCGGAGAAACCGCGTTGCCAATCAATATGTATAGAACTAAAACTAAAGTCATCGGGCATACTATCACCTATACTTATGCGATGACTTGGTGTTTACACCCAACCATCTTAACCGTCTTTTCTTGCATGGTAAGGAAGGTACACTGGCGGTACAACTTCTAGCCTGGAGAGTCAGTTCTTTGCGATAACCCCTAGGAAATGGGGCCGGATATACTGTTACCAGTAGTCCACTAGGTCCAATAAGGGCTCCTCTGCCCCCTGAAACCATTGACTGACTAACTGACTAACCATTGAAATTCCTTACCGGTCTGTATTTCGAATATGTCGAAGCAACCCGAGTAAGGTATTCATTGTAGATGCCACCGTTGACTCCATAAAGGGAATTGCCCTGCTGCCGTTTGGAACAAGAAGAAGTGCTCTAGTGAGGAGGCACTCCTCCCCCGCCTCTCGTCTGTAAGGGGTTAGCTACCAAATCTGGAAATTTATGATTGATCACCACTAACGAGTCTTAGGCCACGAGTTTTCTGAAATTTTAGACAACTTACCAGTGGCCACGTTCTACGTATCCCGAATATTTGAATTTGTTTCTGGATCGGAATTATGTGATAAATTCTTAATTTTGTGACAAATCCCTTATTGTAACTTGAGCAAAACTTCATCGATTTAGATGATTTTTCTTACACAATGTTAACCTAGGGCTGGAATCGGGAATGAGTGTTTTTGAAAAGAATTGTATTAGTAGTTTTGAAAATAACATTAATTTAGTGAAATCTTAACGAACAATGCGAAACTGCAGCAATTCTTTTGCAAAATTTATGTACTCTCTTGGAATCAAATCAGGTCAACCCCTTTGAAAATATCGATAGTTTTGTAAGAAGTTGCAGCTTGTGTTTGTGCAAAACTGCATTGATTTAAAAGATTTTTCATGACCTTTGGAATCGGCAGCGAATATGTTTGGCAAAATTGTAAATTTATTAAATTAATTGTTACAGTTATTTCTCTTTCGTTCATGATAACTTATACAAATCTCCACTGATTATACAAAATGTCTGCTGTCACTGGAATTCAATCGGATATGTGGTTTCAAACATACCATCAACCTTGGAAAAATTGTCTCAATATACACCTTCTATTCAATGTACGAGTATCTTGGTCATAACTGCATCGATTTGAATGATTTCTTTTGCAATGTGTTTGCCTTTTCTTGGAATCGAGGCTGAGTGATTTTTGTGGAAATATCTTTTATAAGGTATGTGCATTCATGTCTGCTTGTATTTCCACCAAACTGCATTTACGCAATAACATGGAAGTCATATACTGTTCTTCATACCAATCTTTTTTAGATTAATGTGCTCTGATAAAAGTCCAACCACCAATTTTAACTGGGCTGTGTTGGAACCAAGTTCTCGTTTGGCGAGATGGTTACTTGGTTACACCTTGCATGTCGCTAGATCCCTCCAGTATATATTTTTTTAAATTCTTGTGGCATCCATTCAAATATGGTAGTCTTAGATGGGATGCCTATTATCGTTATGGTATCTTGTTCCCTGTTACTGCCACAGCTCTTTGACAGTTCATCGACCAACCCTTCCGTTTCCTGGTATGCCTTCGTACCATGGTACCCAGGTGCGGCAAACTTTGTGAGGAGGTTTGCTTGCAAATGTGGTCTTAGTACTGTAATATTCTGGCTAGGGTTCGTAATAATAAAACCGTCTTCTGTGTATTTAAATTCTTTAATTTATAAACAACTATCAACTCCACTTTAGTTATACTTCACAACAATCAAATCAATTTATTCTTTATCAATCTCTACTTAAACTTTAGAAATCCACTTTTAATCAAAATATTGTTAATTCTCAACACAGATTTTCAAATAATTAACTCTCACAGTAATCACACCTGTTAATCGCTATATTTCATTCTATCGACCGTGTGCCATCTGCTGTTGATTGGTGTGTTTACACCAAATACAAGAATCTCTGGAACAATTTCGAATATGCTTAAAGTCTCTATCCGAAAACGCTAGATGCTTCTAGGGATGAATTGTGGAATGCGAAATCTAGCACAAACTGATGTCCATGATGACAAGTTTGGCAGATGGCAGTAGCGTTGTCACACTTTGCTTGTTGATAATGCAGTGCTTAAAGTACCTTTTGTGAATGGTACAGTACATACTTGCGATAGGGATAACTTCAAATATTCGGGTAACGTGAATGTATGATATGCTTATGTCAAAAACTGGTATTAAAATATGTTTTAATTAAAAAATTCGATGTGGTTGAATTTGTTTACTGTCAAATTCGTATAACACACTCAAATTAGCAAAAGGTGATTTCTTTCAGACCACAGCAAAATATCATATATCTTCTTTGTTCAAAGGTGTAGTAATCTGATATGTACCTACTGAGAAAATTGAATTTTGTCCGGGTGTGAGCATTGATTTTTAAAATACGAAATCCTCTTGATTTGGGTGTAACAGAATCTTTTGCTTGAGGGAAAATGAAATTGTGTGTACAAAAGGCGGTATCAGCCAGCATTACTTTACAGAGCGCTATGTCGTATACCAGGTGCAGTAAAATCCTTATTGAATTTGAGTATTGTTTACTTTAAACATTATTATATGACTTCGAGTTCCAAGATGAACGTGGCTTAGGGGCTTCTTTCTTCGATGACCTCGGCTAACTGGCATCCTTAGGCGTCATCAGTATCCATCGCTTTATTAAAAGCTCCGGTTGGTTTAATTAGTCCCTGGATAACCAAATGGAAAGATCCATGGCATTACAATGGACATGTATTTCTCTAGGTGTGTCTTTACTTTCGCTCAGATACCCACACTAACCTAACCTATGAGTTAGTATTGCAATTACCATTTGAAGCGCAATACAGCTCCACCTCAATGAAGCATGGAGGTATTTATGTATATCAGAAGAGTGGCACAAAATAGTCTAAATTCATCCGGGTTCATTCTTTGAATGTTTTGGATGAAGTAGAGAAAGCGGTCTAATTACTAATGCCAATATCGAAAATTAGATACTTTGAAAATAAATTCTGATTTGAATGAAAAGGAGATTTTAATTTATTTATGAAAGTGCTGTAGATAGACGATTTTTGAAAAGAAAGTGTTATTATGAAGATAGTAAAAATGGAAGGCAGTAAAATATGAATAGAATTGAAGTGAATATGATAGACAAGTGAGTGCAATTTTCGTCATTCAACCTAAAATATTTCAGTATTTTTATGGAATCGTCTTGAAATAATTGACTTTTTCTACGGCATTTTCTTAATAGCAAAGCCATCGATGTAATAAAAAGAAAATCGACGCCTGATTTTATTTTTTTTTTCTCCTCGTCGCCAATGTAATGTATCGAAACGACTCCGTAGGCTGATGATAATGGAATGCTTACTATATTAATAAAATAAGGAAAGAACAAGTAATAGTACAATTGATTGCTTTCTTACATTAGCTCAATATAAGCCCGAACGCCAACTACCTTACTCTAGTACTTAAAACTATATGATTAATTTTGATACATAGTCTGTAACTTAGAGACATAGTAAAGGTACGAGTAAATATATCCCAGAAAGTTTAGTTAGTAGCGTTTAACGTACGAATCCGCCCGTCTCTCACTCTACTGCCATCGGTGTTTTGGGCCTTCAAATTGGGTCAGAAGGATAAAATATCATACATATACGGGGTAGTCCCAACGTCATGAAGGGGTTTGAAATAACAAAAACTCAAACTACAATCTATTATCAAAATTTTATAAAATAATTCAGCAAAATATATTTGTTATTAGTTACATAACATAACTAATGTAACTAATAACTACCATTCTTAGCCTCACAAAGTTCAACTTAACTCTTAGATAACTTTTCATGACTTTTGTCAAGATATTAGGTGTTAACTCCAGTATTTCGGCTCGAGTTTTCTCACTGAGGTCCAATGGCTATAGGGTTATTAACATACACATTCTCTTTGACAGAAGTCCGACCAAGTCAGTGTCTGAAATGGTACCATCCTGAGACTGCCATCAAGATCTGGTTTCAAGAAGTTTAGTCACCAGTTATTGTAACAGCATTGTCCGCTCAAAGGTCCAATAATCCTTTGCGATATAACACCGCACCAAACTAATGGAGTGTAATGGTCGTTGCTGGTTAACCCTGTTAACAAAATTATTTAGTTGAAAATGCGTTCCGTGGTTTATTACTAAATTATGGATAAAATCGTTGTTATCTTGTGCCAATTCTTGCAAGTTAACTGCATATCTATGATGTTGCTGAGTATCATAATTATAATTGAACTTTGTGTTAAAAGATTTTAAAACTTCTTTTGCTTTGCTACTATCCGCCTTTAAAATGAATCGTGTATTATTTTACTCGGATACACATCTTACATCTCGATTCTTGAGGAGTGTGTTCTCATATGCATATAGCACTTATATCTCGAATGATCATTCGAGTTTTTGTTTTGTGTATACCCTTTGTTCTCGTTCTCGGTTCTCGCTTTTTTGACAGAACGATGTAGGTACGCCAAATCATTCGAATGATTTCAGACGATGTCTTGAGATAATTACCCTTTGCGCTCGTTCTCGGTTCTCGCTGCTTTCACAGAAGTACTCGTATGTGGAAAATAAATAATTCGAATGATTTCAGACGATGTCTCGAGATATCTTGAGATATTGGATGAATCGATTATAATCGATTATATTATTCGAATGCCTCCATCATTAAATCCAAGAGACCTATAGTTTTGTGCAGTATCCGAAAGGCAATTTTGTTTTTGAGAAGAATGTTCGCGCGAGGTGGGACAATGAAAAAACTGTTTAGCGTGCTCAGGGTGCCGTTACGCGGCGTGTAACCACACACCGAGAACCAGCGAACGTCCACGTTTTTGATTCTGGGTAATGCTAAGAGAGGAGCATTTCTTATGAAAACCGGGAGATTTTTCATTTTGAAAACTTGGGCTTTTCTCGAGGATTTGGAACAAAATATTTCTATGTAGGCGATTTTGATACGGAGGATTTTAAGCAAATGTTTGAATTCAAAATTAGAGATTTTCGGTTGTAGGGCATATTGGAACGAGAGATGTCGTAGGTATCCCTAAATATATACCTATAAACGCAGAGCGGACATTTTCTAACTGACACGATATTGAGTGCTCACCAAAGTATCCAAGATACTGAAGCTGAATTTCAGTCAGTCTTGATCACTGGAAATTAGGACTGTAACGAAAGTGATCCTTTCGAAATCGGATGCATATCCAGTTACCAAAGAAGACAATGAATGTAATATTTGAGTGTAAAATGATGCTAACGATCATTTAAAGTTTCTCATAAAGTGAAGGATACTTAGGTAGGTCTCCGAGGTTGGGGATCGGAAGCTCTCCCATAAATAAGTGAACAAGTACATCTTCTACATTGTCCCTACAAACGTTTGAAAACAAAATTTGCAAAATTTGTTGCTAGGTACATCTATTCGGACAATGTATTGTAAGGATGCCGATTCGGTGCTGTCGTGTGTTCGTTTAAGCAAAATTACTCATTAGAATCTACTTCATACCCGTGCTCGCCTTGCTTCGCTCGTCTGCCACTTTTAATACAAAAAGTATTTTCTTAGACCACTAGATGATCTTTTACTCAGTTTAGTTATTTATTCGTTGAAATGCAGTTGGCAACTGCTCACAATAGTGAAAAGCAATTCTGATTTTGAGTTATTTGTACCTAAAACGCGTCAAATTAATATGTTTAGAGTTCCTTGGTCAAATAAAAGATTGGTAAATTTGTGAAACGTGAAAAGAAAAGTTGGTGTCAATTTAGTCGTTTTTGGAAAAAAAAGAAGATGCATTTCTGTAGCTTATAATTGAACAATATTTATTTCCAAATTTCAGAACAATAGGTAAAAATGGAGACGATAGAGAGAAAAATTGGTGACGTAAGCTCGGTTGAAGTTGCACCGCCAACACAGGAAGAAATTAGGTTTCGTTTTCGTTTTGCTCAATATTTCCTGGATAAGTTTGAAAATTGAAAGTCAAGCTGCTTCAATAAAATCGTTACAGGTGATGAATTTTGGTTTTACAAGTACGACCCGGAACCCAAACAGCAGTCCATGGTATTTAGCCCAGAAAGTGCAAATCCTCCAGTAAAAGCCAAACAACAAAAGTCAGCGACAAAGTTATGATGTCGATGTACTTCAGCAGGGCGAAAATAGTCGCCGTCATCCCGCTTAAAACTGGCCAAATAGTCACTTCTAATTGGTAAACTGAAACTTGCTTACCACAAATTTTCTAAAATTTACTAGGACACCGACAAAAAGAGGAGATGCACCGCTACTTTTTGCACCACGACAATGCGCCTGCGCACACTGCTGAAAAAACCAATAACTTTCTTGGGCTCTCGGGCATCAATGAAATTCGCCCAGCACCTTATTCTCCGGATCTAGCGCCATGTGACTTTTGACTATTTCCGAAAATAAAAACAGGATTTGAGGCGAGAAATCTTCACATCTAATGAGGAGATTATTAATGCAGTCAAGGTCGAAATGGAAAAACTCCAAAAAGAGGATTTCGAAAGCTGTTTTGAAACATGGAAATGTATTGAAATAAATGAGAATTATGTGGAGAAATTAAAAAAAAGATGAAGATTAAATATCTAAAGTTAAAATTATTTTTGTGTTTTATTATTCAATCAACTAAGCGAACTTTTGTTAGTCCCTACGTTTTAAATAAAACGAACTCTAATTGTGAACTTTTTTTGAGATTCCGAAAAGAATATAAGTTCTTGGACAGATTGTTATATAAACAATACGTGTTGTCCATAGAGTCTTCGATAAAGAGTAATGGTAAATCATTTTGGAATTGCATTAACTCAAAACGAAGTACCTCAGGCTTGCCTACGGTAATGGACTTTGAAAATGTAAATTGAACTGATTTAAAAGGAATTTGTGACTTATTTGCCAACTTTTTCGGTCCCGAGGCCAGTCAATAATGAGCCATTACTCTACTTACTTATTACTGAATTATTGGATATTGATGTACTGCAATTCTCGGATGAAGGCGTAACGCGTTACTGAAACTGGAGTTAAACAGTAGCCCGAGCCCTGATGGAGTCCCTGCGGTAATATTGAAAAAGTGTTTATATTCCTTCTTTCCTCAACTTAAAATTATTTTTAAGCAGTCGCTCATGACTTGAGATTTCTTAAGTGAATGGAAATATTCTTTTATTACCCCAATATTTGGTTTGAGACAAAAAGTTGAAAACTATTGACCTATATCAAAGGTTTCTGCAATACCTAAATTGTTTGAAATCATTGTTCGGTTAAAGAAATTATTTCCAATAATCAGTACAGCTTTGTCCTTGATTATCTGCTTGAAGGTAAAGTGATGGACCCCAAGGTACATCAGTTATTCTTTGCTGATGATGGAGCCATCATAAGAGAGGATCCTACATCCCTGCAACGAGCACTTAATGTGTGGGTGGGCGCTCTGGAGGGATATGGGTATCGCATTAGTTCAAAAAGACAGAGTACTTGTGCTGCCCGTTCTCTGATCCACTCAGGCCTATTCCAGACATTTATTTGAATGGAACAGTGCTTCCTAAGTGCGAAAAGTTCAAATATCTGGGATCTATGATCAATAGCTAAGCAACTTGTGATGACGACATCAATCATCGCGTAAGCGTAGGGTGGATGAAGTGGCGAGAAAATTCCGCTATCTTCTGTGACAGAAAAATACCACCTAAGTTGAAAGGAATGCTCAACACAGCAGTTGTGCGTCCAGTGCTCACATACGGTTCACAATGTTGGACGATGTACAAAACGTATGAGAGTAAATTAACGGCACCTGAGATGAAGATGCTTCGCCGTTCCCATTCTTCTGCTGCCTTGACGTGGCGGAACGGCTTAAGAGTCAATGACCCTAAGGGTTCGAAAGGACCCCAGGTGAGACATCGAACTAAAGGCTGAAGACGTCTTGACTGTGACGCAAAACCTGTCGACAGTATGATGGAAGAAACTTGTACGGTATCTACTCCAGGTGGTACTCGTGAAAACGATAATCCACCCGTGGTCTTTTTGACTACGGCCGGGACGAGGATTCTGGAGGTCCCAACCACCATACTTTTACCCCCCGCCTTAGGCGTTGAATCAGAAGCAGTAGCGACGCTTGTTTCAGAAGACCCCTGCAGCTCTGTCTCTGACTCGTTTGGTAGACTGGGCTGGAATGGCAAAGAAAGTGGCGGAAAGGCTTCGGCTGGAACGTCTAATCTGTGTCTCAATAGAAGGGTAGCTGGTCGAAGTTGTGTCGGTGACGGTTTGACTTGGGAAACCAATAAGGCTGAACGAGCTCCCGAAGCGGCGCACTCCGATGGGCTCCTGACTAAGAGTCAACTGAAAAGGAGAAGAAGGAAGGCGGCGATGGCGCGGTGCAAAGAGGCTGCAGAGTCAGCTGAAGGCGCAAGCGCCGAAAGCAGTCATCCTTCAGTAGCGACAGGAAAGAAGCCTAGGTCGGCAAAAAGTATTCCAACTGGAGCCGATCAATCCCTCAGACCTAACGCTGGCTCCTTTCCGGTCGGCTCGAGCAGGTTCAATCTGATGGAGCAAGTTTCGCCTGCTCTTCTTGGTGGAAACGTCTGCGCACAAAATCTGGTGGATACTGGTGCTGTTACCCCTAAAGGTCCCAGCACTAGCGGACAGAAAATGGCTGACGTAGGCAATGCCACGGGTAGGGGCGCTCGCCTCGCCGGAAGCATGTGCTCACCTGATACGCGCCGTTCTGCTAATAAAACTGCGACTATATCTTTGATATTTTCGCAGATAAACCTCCACCACTCAAAGGCTGCTACCGCTCTCTTAAGTAGCAGACTTTCCGTGGTGCGTACAAAACCGCACATAACATCTATCCAGGAGTCATACGTGCGGAACAAGCGCATATGTGGTTTTGCGGGTGTTCGTGGAGTAACGGTGCTATGTGACGAGCGATCTGAAAGACCGAGAGCTTGTCTAATTGTGCCGAATTTCCTCTCAGTAACCAAGCATGGACAATTTTGTGGACAGGACCTGGTTGCTGCAGCTGTAAGCTACGAAACGACCGGAAGTTGGAAAACCTTCGTCGTTGCGTCGGCTTACTTCCCTTATGATTCGGTAATGCCTCCACCACCGAAGGCGGTTGCCGAACTCAAGAAGTACTGTGACACTCGGGAGATGGGACTAGTCATGTGTTGCGACGCGAATGCTCAGAATACAGTCTGGGGCAGCAGCAAATGTAACATACGAGGAAACAATCTCCTAGATTTTATACTATCGTCTGGCATGGTAATTAACAATGTTGGGTCCCAGCCAACTTTTATTACGGCAAGGAGGCAGGAGGTAATTGATTTGACTTTATCTAATAGGTACTTCAAGTCAATTACTAACTGGAGGGTACTGCCGGAGGTGTCCTTGTCAGACCATAGATACATCGCTTTCCAAATCGAATGCGAGGCCATAACTTTGCAGGAGAAGAGGAATCCGCGGAAAACCAACTGGGTGCGGTTTAGGGAAGAGCTAAACAGATCTGTCAAAACTCCAACTAAACTCAGAACGAAACGAAAGGTTGAGGATGCTGTTCAAAACCTGACTAGTGTCCTTACCAGCTGTTTTGAACTGACGTGCCCATTGACAAAAACCGCCTGCAGAACTCCGGTTCCCTGGTGTAGCCCAGAACTGCAACGACTTAGGAAAGAATCCAGAAAACTTCTAAATAGGTCACTCAAGACAAATTTAGAAGGTGACTGGAATCTTTTTAGATCGAAGCAAAAAGACTACAAGAAGTTAATTCGGTTGTCGAAAAGTGCTTCTTATAGAGATTTTTGTGAAAAGATCGAGACACTCGGTGAAACCAGCAGGTTGGTTAAGGTTCTCAAAAGGGGCAAGCCGACCAAACCTGAGTCACTGAGAAAATCTGATGGCAAGTTTACTGAGACGAAAGCGGAAACTTTTAGTCTTCTGTTGGAGACCCACTTTCCTGGCAATCGGATAATCACTAGGTCGCAGCTTAGCCCGCTTACCCAGGCTGAGCTTGATCTAAATCAGAAAACTCGGCGCAGCTGGTATATTGCATCAGCCGTGGTAACAGATGAGGCCATCAAATATGCTGTGGCATCTTTTGATGGTTTCAAATCGCCTGGCACCGATGGAATATATCCAGCTATGCCGCAACAGGGTATAGATCAGCTATTGCCAACTCTGAAAAGAATTTTCACCGCTGGCTTGGCGCTGGCATATATTCCTACACCTTGGCGGACAGTCAGAGTAGCTTTCATACCGAAAATTGGTAAGGAAGACTATTCGCTCCCCAAGAGTTTCAGACCTATAAGTTTGACATCCTTCTTACTGAAAAGTATGGAGAGACCGATAGAATTTCACGTGCGCAAAGTTGCTTTGAAACTGCATCCACTATCGGAGATGCAGCATGCCTATCAGCGTGGAAAATCCTGTGAGACCGCACTTCAAAATCTAGTGGCCAGAATTGAATGCGCGCTTGATAGGAGAGAATACGCGATGGGTATCTTCATCGACATTGAGGGTGCTTTTGACAATGCGACTTTTGACTGCATGTGCGACTCTGCCAGACAACACGGGGTAGATGAAACATTAGTGTTGTGGATTAAAGCAATGCTAATGAATAGAACTTTGGTAGTGGATGTGGATTGTGGCCAATATGTTATGACAGGGGTAAACAGGGGCTGTCCGCAAGGTGGCGTTCTGTCTCCATTGTTATGGTGCATGGTGGTCGACTCTCTGTTGAACACTCTAAATAGTTCTAACGTCTACGCTCAGGCATATGCGGATGATGCGGCTTTTTGCTCGAAACTCCAAAGAACGGCTTGTCTCGGCTGCTCAGGAGCTTTCCCGAGTACGCCTGGCTCTGCTCTAGACGCTTTGCTGAACTTACCTCCCCTTGATACTTATATCATGGGTTGCACTATCAAAGCCATCCATTGTCTTAGGCGAGGTGGTTTTTGGCATACTCCACACTGGAACTTTGATGAACTTGCGCGACACTTATCTTACGACTCCTGTCTAATAGATATGCCGTCTGATGCAATGACACCAGAACTCCAGCTGATGCGCAAATTCAGAGTCGACTTTCCTTGTGTCCAGGACTGGCTTCGGTCAGAGTGTGAGCCGGGAATGGAATGTAGTCGTTTTTTCACGGATGGTTCCAAAACCAGTCAAGGGTCTGGCGCTGGGGTCTTCGTGGAAGTCGACAACATTAGACTTCACTTCTCGTTAGGCAAATATGCGTCTGTTTTCCAAGCGGAAACTTATGCAATCCTAATGGCCATGAACTATGTTGTGAAGAACAGGTGGAAGGGAGGTAGCATTTGTGTCTGTAGTGACAGTCAGGCTGCGCTTAAGGCCTTGCTTAACCCTTTAACCACTTCTAAAATAGTTCGTGAAACCAAAAACTCTTTGAACTCGGTCGCAAGGCTGAATTCTCTGTCTCTTATCTGGGTCCCAGGTCACACTGGGATCTAGGGGAACGAGATCTCCGATCAGATTGCTAGACAAGGCTCAGAGGAGACTCTCTCAGGTCCCGAACCCGTGTTGGGTCTTCCAGCATCCTCGGTTAGGACTTCCATTGACGATTGGGTCTCTCACGAGCACAATTGTGTGTGGCATGACTCTCCAGGTTGCAGGTTGACTAAACGCATGCTCGCGGACGTCTGTAAGAAATCAGCGGCATTCTTGCTGTCTATCAGCAAAAAAGACTGTAGACAACTTATCGGCGTCTTGACAGGCCACTTCGCTTTTGCCAAGCACCTTAACGTGTTAGGCTTAAGTGACACTACAATCTGCGACGCTTGTGGAGAGAGCGACGACACCGCGGAACATTATCTCTGTGAGTGTCCGGCCTTTGCTCGTATCAGGTGGCAGATCTTCGGTGCGGATGTGGTGAGTGCTGGTACTGTAAGCTCCTCATCACTGAAGTGCTTGCTTGGCTTTCTTCGAAAGTCAAGGAAATTCCAATAAAATGGGTAAATCAGGGTTTGGTTTCTCTGGCAGTACAATGGACCAGTTGTGTCTGAGTGCTCCAGTCGAGTGTTTCCTATCTCGACAAAAAAAAAAAAAAAAGATGCTTCGCATGACAGCAGGAGTGACAAAGCTTGATCGAATAAGAAGTTCGAAGATCCGTGGAAGCTTTCACATCAAGGAAACCGTCGTACAAAAAATAGAGCGCGACCGGCTTAGCTGGTATTGCCACGTTCAAATAAGAAATCATTTGAACCCAGTTAAAAAGACAATATCAATGCACGTTCCAAAGACATCGCGATGTAGGAAAGGCAGGCCTATAAACTGGATCAGACAAATGCGACGACATCGGCATTTCATTGGCCTCAGTAACCGAGTGATTCAAAATCGGCAGGCCTGCCGATATTTTCTGAGGTCAAATAGGTGAACCCCACAGGCGGATCAGTAGAAATGCGCTGATAAAAGGAAGAAGAAGAAGAAGGTTAATATTTCTAAATGTAAGATTTTTATAGCATACCGTATTACAGCACCGCTTTTCTATGATTATTTTATTAACGATCTTAAACTTCTTCGTCTTGATGAAGTGAAGGATCTCGGGGTCATATTTCACACTAAATTGAATTTCTCATTACATTATGATTACGCGATAGCTAACTCTTTGTTAGGCTTTCTTAGACGAAATGGTAAAGACTTTCGAGATGTTCATAGTCTTAAGACTATCTACTGCTCGTTGGTCAGGCTTTATTTAGAATACTCCTCCATCATTTGGGATTCCCCATATGGTGTTCAAGAGCTTAGATTCGAAAGAGTTCAAAAGAATTTCACGAGATAAGCTGTCCGTAAATTAAATATGTTTGATGAACTTTCTAATTATGATGAAAGATGGAGATTTATTGGCTTGCAAACCTTAAGTTTCAGGAGTAAGGCATCTTCAGTCATGTTTATCGACGATAATAATTAGTTATCACATAAATTCGCCAGATTTTAGTTTTTCTCATAAATATATACTTGTACGTATATGCTCCCCAAAGATCTCTTCGGGTGATAAATTTACTTTTTGCCAGGAGGCATAGAACTAATTATGGTAGGAATAAGCCTAGGTGCATATGCACGTTTAATGAGCTTTGCAGTGAAATTGATTTAGTTTATCACGATTAGAATTTAAAAACTTCATTTATTCATTGATTTTTGAGGAATAATAGGTATTACTGTTTATTTGAGGTAGGCTATGAGATTCAAAATCGTTAGATGATCGTTAGTCGAGCAACAAACAAACGTAGAGCACGTGTGTGCTCTGTGATGATTAAAACAAAATGTTTAAACTCAATTCCTTACCAAAGAGTACCCACAAACACGCATACAACCCATTAGGCAGACATTTTTCCATAATGTAATTAACCTTATAGATAGATACATGTTCTCATGGACTTTTTTGTAGAATCATTTAGGAGGAACAATATTCTAATATATCGTTTTGACATATCACCAATAGTTTATGCAGCGAACGCGAAAATTATCTCATCGACGGTGCTTGCTTTCCGACCTCGCCGATATTCTTCGTGATAGACTAGTTAATTTACACAAAATATTCATCAGTTATACATCCAAATCTTCACTGTGAATCAGTCAATCAAACTTTGAAAACCGGAACAAAATCCGTTTAAAAGTTACGGAGAAAATAGGGCACAGACAGACAGACGCGGCGGGAGACTTAGTTTTATAATTATATAGTGATTAAGTTCAGGCAGATATTTTTGAAGGCTTGACCTTTCGTGTAGTTATGGGCGCATTCGAATAATATAATAAATCATAATCGATTCTTCCAATATCTCTAGAATCCCCCACTTGGGAATGCTCTCATATGCATTTAGCCTCATATCTCAAAGGATCATTCGAGAACCGAAAACTGAGACATGAGAAATTAGACACGAGTGATCAGATATGAGGCACGAGTATTTGTGTTTACTATTTGCTTTCGTTCTTGGTTCTCGCTGCTTCGTAGGAAGTAGGTATAGTAGATCTTTCTAATAATTTTGGACTAAATCTCGGGATATTTACCCTTTCGAGATGTTAACCCTTACGCTCCTTCTTGGTTCTTGCCGCGTAGGAAGTATGTAGGTATAGTGAATCATTCGAATGATTTTAGACGATATCTTGAGATAGCACTCACATCTCAAATGATCATTCGATTATTCGCATCACTTAAGTACTAATATCTCAATTCTTTAAATCAGTCGATTATGCCCATCACTACTTTCGTGCCATCGTTTCATATATCAGTGGCTTTGCTGATTAAATACAGCGTAAGTTGATATTTGCAAGTATCGAGAGGTATAATTAAATGATGCTTTTTCGAAATGAAGAGGATGTTGCTATTTCCGATAGGCTCACTGGACTTGAAAGTTTCCTGGAAAATCTCTGTAGCATCGCACTGTAGGAACAGTTTTAGTTTGTGTTAATTATGAGGTTTATTTTTTTTTTTAATCTAATAATGCATGTTATGTATGAGTATTTATGAATGTATTTCTTGAACTTCATACTCTTTTTTTGTTCATTTTACGAATCTATTTTGCGTTTGTGCATACTTGAAAAATCGTCGGAATTAGGTTATAAAAAAACAAAAATTAAATACCCAATAACGCGCAGTTGGCTCGAGTAGATATCTTTAAAATGTTCTTTCCAAATTACCCCCTCAAACCGCAGACAATAAAGTCAAAATTTCATTACAATTGTTGAAGTTTCCTCTTGAAGCGTTCCACTTAAAAATTTGCTTAAGCTGCACGCATACTATTACATGGCATCACATTATCTCCACGTCATGCCATGAGCTACCACCTATTACATGTATTTATTTTAAGTGGTTGAAAGCATCTTCCCACCTTTGCACACAGTGTGGGAAGTGGGAAGTCATCACGTAGAGATTTACGGTCTTAAAAACACCCACTTTTAGCGTTATTGTTTGCCATCAAATTCATAACCTCCTTCCTGTGTAAATATTTGTTGATGTGCACAAGTGAATTGTGACTTCAGTTTCGGTTCGTTGCGGTCCAGTTCACAGAAATGAACACCTTAAGCAACAGATTCCCTTCGTTTGGTCTGTGAAAACTTTCGGAATTGAATGCCAAAAGCTGCAAAAGCCGCAATATGCTATTGCATTTTATCTCTAAGTACAAACAACCATACACTTACCTACCTGTTAGAATCACATTTCATTGTTTTCACAAAACCACAGAGATTGGATTAAAATTCAACAATTTTGTGCAATGAAGTACTAGTGAGTTTCCGCTAAGGTCTACATACCTTATGTACTTACATTTAATTTGAAAGTTGAAAATAGCCTTAATTGGAAAAGGGAGATATAAAATATCATAATTACTTGCTAATTGGATAAAGAAAACTTCGCTAACATCTTATGCTTAAGGGTTTAAGAGGAAACCTTTTAAAATATAAAATTCACCTCTATTTGAACTTTAAGATCTTTCTTATAAGTTAAAAACAAATTGGTTTGCGCCTCACCCGCAGAAGCACATAGTTGAAGTATTATCAATAAAAGGTATTATTTAAACACATAAACTGTACACTCACATGTATGACCGATTTGACACAGGATTGAGCTGTTATTCGCGTTTTCGCTGTAACTTGATTGAAGAAACGAGTTGGAATTGAAATGAAAGAGGATTGAGTTTGACACTTCTTACGCACCCTACCACCTCCATGGTGCACCCAGACAATAAGAGTTCGATTGAATCAGTCACCTTATTAATTACATCAGACACATTGAGGTCTCACAGTTAGAATTGCATAATAGTACTAGGGGTTGGATTGTATCAGTCACCCCTAATAACATTACGCATTCTACTACCCTCACGGTCCATCGAGATAGTCATGATTCGATTGAACCAATCACCCTGCTCAAACCCATCAGGCACATTGAGATCTCTCAGTCCACATCCAACCTGATATAATTTAAGGTTCCCCTAGGTACCTGGTAGCATTCAGCTCTTAAACATGCAGTATCAGAATGGACCTAACCCTGGTCTGAGTGTGTCTTGACTCTGCCAGGGCAGCCACCTCACCTAACTTAACATTTGTACTTCTACCTCTGTACGTGAAGTAGTGCTGTTGTTTTTAAATTTCAAAGAGGAGCCCATTTGAAGATTTTTGGGAGCCATTTCCGTAAAAGAGGAGCCATCGAAAAAGTATCAAATATTTCGTGTAACGATTAACTGATTGGATTGTATCAGTAAGGTTTACAAACAAATTCAGTCGTAACCTCATTTAAAAATTAAAATTGTTTTGTTAACAAAATGTAATTTTATTTAAAAAGATTATCTTCATAATGACTTGCATTAGAAAATAAACATACGAATACATATGTACTTCTAAGGTGTTCCTCTCGGTCACCACAAAGAAACCCCTTGGTTTAATGAGGAATGCCGGCAAGGACATACAGCAAAACAAGGGGCCTACAAGGCGGCGCTGCATAGAAGGACTAGAGCTGCTCGCGAGCTCTACAAGTGGGGGAGAAAAGATCAACATTGGCTTCTCAGAAAGAAGAAAAAGGAACATGAGAAGCACCCGATCGAGGAGATTAAGAGAATTTATTGCAGGAATGATGTTCGATACTGTTACCAAAAGGTAAAAGGAACATGTCAGGGTTTCAAAGCCAGAACAGAAGCCTGCAGGGACGAAAGTGGTAACATAGTAGTAGAATTGCAGTATGTTCTGAGGATATTTAAGGAACACTTCTGCAGTCTGCAGACGATGACCAATATCCCGCTGTCAGACAGAATGCGCCATTCAACAGTGACGATGATAGTCAAGTTTGCCGTCAACCTGATCGGAATGAATTGAGGATAGCGATATCTAAACCAAAATCCAATAAAGCTGCTGGAGCCGACGGTCCTACCACCGAACCTTTTAAGGCGAAAGGAGCATGCACCAGCTCATCTGTAAAATCTGGTCGGACGAAAGTATGCCCAATGAATGTAACTTCAGCATCGTTTGCCCGATCCTGAAGAAAGGAAACCCTCTGAACTGCGCCAACTACAGAATCTTCGCAATTTCACATATAAAATCCTATCTGCCGTATTATGTGAACGGATAAGACCGATCGTCAACAGCCTGAGAGGTCTTTATCAGTGCGGTTTTATGCCGGTAAAAGTTCACCATTGTCCAAATATTCACACTACGGCAGATCTAGCAAAAAACACATGAATATAAAATCGATATACATCATCTTTTCATCGATATTAAAATTACCTATGATATCGTGTATAGAGAAGAGTTATACAGAGCCATGCCTACTCTCGGCATCCCTGCCAAGCTCGGCCATTTGAGCAGGATGACAATGGAGAACTCAAAGGAGAATGTACAATGCCGAACTATATGGCCTATATAATGACATCGACTTATCTAGAAGAGTTCACATACAGCGACTAAGATGGCTCGGTCATTCAGAGTGGATGAAGCCCAACGTTCCACCCAAGAAAGTCTTCGACTCCACCCAAATGGACGGTACAGTAGAGGATGACCTCGCAGTAGGTGGCACAAACAAGTGGAAGGGGACCTCAACCAACTTGGCGTGCGCAACTGGAGGCAGTTGGCTCTTAACCGGGCTGGTTGGAGAGGTCTGTTGTTTAAGGCCAGGCCCGCCCCGGACTGTAGCGGCACCTAAGAAGATGTACTTCTAAGTTTTTACTCTTCATGTAATGTACCTCATTACTACTATGTAAGATAAAGAAGAGATCTAAAAACAAAATAAAATAAAAATTAAAAATCATTTTTCCAACTCTATTGTTATTGGAATAAATTTAATCAAACTCTGTTCCAAAAAAGTAACATCGTGGGAGAATTTCACTGAGTCGTGAAAACGCTAAAAGGCTAACTTACTTACTTTCTTAGGTGGCCCTACAGTTCGGGGTGAACCTGGGCCTCAACCAACAAGCCTCTCCATTTAGCTCGGTCTTTAGCTAATTGCCTCCAGTTGCGCACTCCAAGTTGGTCGAGGTCCCCTTGACTGATAGGGTCCAATCAGGCTGTTGATAAAAGGTTTCAGGCGTTCACACAATATCGCAGAAAAGATCTTGTATGCGATGTTGAGGAGACTGATGCCTCTATAATTGGCGCAGTTGAGGGGGTCTCCTTTCTTGTGGATCGGGCAAACGATGCTGAGATTCCATTGATCAGGCATACACTCATCTGACCAAATATTAGAAATGAGTTGGTGTATGCACTCTACCAATTCATCCCCAGCTGCCTTGAAAAGTTCGGCCGGTAAGCCGTCAGGTCCAGCAGCCTTGTTCGATTTTAGCTTGGATATTGCTATCCTCACTTCGTTTTGGTCAGGTGAACGGAAATTTTGACTATCATCGTCTATGTTGAATGGTTCATTCTGCCTGACAGCGGGATGTTGGTCTTCGTCGCCGTTATACAGTCTGCAGAAGTAGTTTTTCCATATTCTCAGCACCGACTGTGATTCTACTACGAGGTTTCTGTACGGGTATTACTTCTCTGACACGTTCTTTTTACCTTTTGGTAAAACTTCCGTACATTGTTCCTGGAGTATAGACTCTCGATATTCTCAAACGCGCGCTTCTCATGCTCTTTCTTCTTCTTTTGGAGAAGCCGATGTTCTTCCCGTCTCTTTTGCTCGTAGAGCTCACGAGCAGCTCTCGTCTTCCCTTGCAGCGCCGCTTTGTATGCCTCTTGTTTTGCTGCATGCACTCGCCGGCATTCTTCGTCAAACCAGGGGTTTCGCGGTGGTGGGCGAGCGATACCCAGCACATCAGTCGCGGCATTTCTGATGGCATGTTGGCAGCGTTGCCACTGGTCTTCGGTGCTTGATGCTGGCGGCAAAGGGGTGATTGAGAGATTTCGGGATACGCGTTCAGCGAAGAGTCTGGCGATCTCTTGCGATTGTAGCTTTTCGACGTTAAATTTTCTCACAGTAATTCTTCTTTGTTGCTCAGATTGGGATATCCGCAATCGTACCTTGGCTTATGGCTAGGCTTATGTTAGCGAATTTAGCCTTGATCCGGATAGTCATAATACGCTCGCTCACGTGTCGGAAGCTTAAGACTTCTTGCCTAAGTCTGCCGCGTATGACAAATCCGCATCCGAATAAGCGTTGGGTGTTGCCTCTGTAGCAATCACCGTAGTAGATGTCACAGTTTTTCATCCTCTTTTTGCCCGGCCCATCCCATCGCACTTCCTGGATGGCGATAATATCTGCTTTATAGCAGTCTAGGGCCTCTGCTAGTTGTTCGGCTGCACGTGGTCTGTAAAGGGACAGAACATTCCACGTACAGATCCGAAGGTCGTTGTCCTTATTTCGTTTGCTGGGGTCGTCATTAGTTGAGTCATCCTTATCCGAGGCTTTTGGTTGTTTCGGAACCATGCGCTTTTTACGTGGTAGGGAAGTTACCCCGACGGCACAAACCCCAACCTGGAGGGCCAGTTCCTTAATTATTCCCCTAGGACGAGGGGCCGGGTACACCGGTGCCAGTAGTCCACTGCGGGAGTATGAGCGCTGCCGTTGGCCCATTAAGGGCTCCTCCGCCACCATCTCTATTCCAATGTCCTGACCAACATTGGAAATTCCTTACCGACCTGTGATCCGAATACGTCGAAGCAGCTCGCGCAAGGTATTCACTAAGTTCAACCTAACTGGAACTATAGACGCCACCGTTGACTCCGTCTAGGGAATTTGTCCGCTGCCGCCTGGAACAGGAAGAAGTGCTCTAGTGAGAAAAGCACTCTTCCCCCCCCCCTCTCTCATCTGCTGCCACCAAGAATCCGCCAAACGGGGTTGGTTACCCATTTCTTGGATTAAGGTACTAGGCACCCGGCTGTCACCGCGTGGAGGTTGAGAGTAGGAGTTGGTAGGCCTCAGCTGAGTGAAAACACTTGTGTTTTCATATGATCGCATGCACTACCGTTTGATCAGCCGGCTAAAAGGCTTAGGGAAGCGCAATTTTCTGCCTAAAATATAGATGTGCAAATTATGTATGCAACGAATATTTGCTATGAAGTTGTAATAGAATGCAAATATTGTTTTGTATAGGTATTAAAATGTACCTTATTATTTTGCAAATTTAACTTTAAAATTTGGGAAGCCTTTTTGATTTATGGGGAGCCCAGTGCTCAGCAAAAGAGCCAAAAGCTACTAAAGGAGCAGTTCCGACAGCGCTGACGTGAAGTTGCTTTTCTTTCGCTAGTCTCGAATGGAATTGTATCCGGATTCAACCTGGTATGTAAACATAGTAATCGACACCTAAACTTGTAGTTGACTTATGAGCATGCTATACTCATATATCTACCTCTTATACATCCACGCGTCGCTCTCTCATACATATGCAAACACACATTCAAACTTACGCGCTGGCTCTGGATTTTTAATTTCCAGATGATGGCCTAGATGACTACCTTGTGTGATGCCAGAAGTTACTTTTTTCCACGACTTTACCAATTGCCTTCTCTTACTTAAATAATTGGAAAAGATTTTTTTTATAATTTGAGCGCACTCAAGGGGTTATGAATACCCTTGAAATGTTTTACACAGTGCGGGCGTTGGAAAGGATAGAGAGAAAGTGAAAGATAGTGGTAGGTCAATAGGGAACGACGTAGAAAATCTCATTACATGGAAGAATCTGCGATGGGCTATTATGTCATTCGCACCATTCAAAGCACCAGGCCCTGATGGAATTTTGCCAGCTATGCTGCAAAAAGCTCCAGCCAAGGTCAGAAACAGGCTTAGGAAAATTGTTAAGCATTGTTTAAGGTCATGCTAGGTACTAGTGGCATGGAGGGAAGTGCGGATTATATTCATACCTAAGGCAGGTAAACCAAGCCACACTTCAGCGAAAGACTACACACCCATAAGTCTCTCATCATTCCTCCTCAAGACACTTGAAAGGGGGGAGGGTGACTCCCCAGGGAGGCGTTATCTAGTCATCGATGGGATACTTAAAGAACTAAGCAATACAGGCATAAGCGTCACTTATTATTATTATTATTAACTTTATTTCAAAGCAAAACTTATAGCTAAAAATTTAACAATTATTGTGGGAAAATACATAAGTTTTAAAGAATCTTACAGTTTTTGCATGAAATAGTGTAGGATACACTCAGTTGTCAGAAGACAAGAGGCGAATGTATCGGGTAATAATTGAAATACTTATTTAAAACAGTTGATGGGGAAAATTCAAAATATCATCAAAAATTGGTAGGTTATAGAAAGAAAAAAAAAAAAAAAATAAATAAAAAGTAAAAATGTAAAAATGAAGCAGAAAATCCAAACAGAAATTAAAATAAATCATAACATAGGAATGAAAAATGTCTCAATTGCAGAATAATTAAGAGTGGAAAGCCACTTTTTAATGTTACGCAAGAAAACTGTTTTCACTCTTTCGCATCTAAGGATTTCAGGTAGTAAATTAAACAGTCGAGGCGCAGTGACAAAGTAGAACCGTGAAAAGTGCGTTTTATTGATTATTGGTAATGTGACAAAATTTCTGGTATTGACACGTAAATTGTAATTTTCATCTAATCTGACAGCATAGTATCCAGAATTTTCAAAAAATATTTTTAAAACTTTGTAACAATATAAGTGCCGTAATGGTAGAATTTCAAGGATCCGAAACAACTCAAAACTAGGAGTACAACGATTCACTTTGCACATAATTCTAATTGCATGTTTTTGTTTCATTAATAAAGGTTTTATATTAACAAAGTACGAGCCACCCCAGCAAGATAACCCGTACTGTAGCTTGGATTTAAACAGACCATTGTAAACCAATTTTAAGATAAATAAACTATAGTAGAGACTAAGATGATAGAGCTGTTTAACTACTCTATTTGAATATAGCTTCAGATAGGAAGTATGTTCCTTCCAACTGAGCTTATAATCCAATATAATACACAAATATTTAAAATTAAGGACACGTTCAATTTCAAAGCAAGCATCACTACAACTTAGATTGTCCTTAAAGATAACAGAATTATGCTGGCAACCAACCAAACAAAATCGTGTGCAACTCGGTGAATGATAATATAGAGGAAAATCATCGCAGATTGTACCCTTGATATTAAAGAACATAAACTTCGTTTTAGTGCTGATTACGAGACGATGTTGCTTGAACCACTTTCGCAGGATTTCTAAATCATTATTAACATCCAAAAAAAGATTAAAATAATTGGTATTAGAATACGAAAGAGCAGTATCGTCAGCGAAGGCAGTGATTTTACCTTTAAAAGGTTGGATAAACAATGAATTGACATAAATTAAAAACAGTATGGGACCCAAAACAGAACCCTGTGGAACGCCCATATTAATGGACTTTGGAGAACTAAGGCAGTTTTTGATCTTGACCATTTGCTTACGGTTTTTTAAATATGAAGCAAACCACTCATGGATAAATCCTCTAAAACCCGCATGATAAAGCTTACTTAATAGTAAAGAGTGGTTCACCATATCGAAAGCTTTAGTTATATCTATGAATAGGGCAGCAGAGATTTGAGATGCATTTACACTATTATATATTTCACCAGTTAATTTAAGTAGAGCACTCTCTGTGGACCTGCCGCTCCTGAAACCAAACTGGCAATCGCTGAAGAACTTCGTCCTGTCTAAAAAAGATAAAACTCTAGACTTCATACCTCTTTCGAAAATTTTCGAAAACACTGAGAGAAGTGAAATAGGACGGTAATTGTTTAGCACCATAGTATCACCTTTTTTATGGAGTGGAATCACAACCGCTGTTTTCAGTGCTTCCGGAAAAATTCCGCGCTTAACGCAGAGATTAAAAATGAAGCTTAAGACATCTGCAATGTGGAAAGAAATTTGCTTCAAGACATAGCTGGAGATCTGGTCAAAAGAAGATGAATTAGTTATTTTAAGAGACATAATGATTTTATGAATCTCAAGTGCTGAAAATTCCTCAAAGAAAAAGGTTTGTGATTGCAAACACGCTTCTTTTAGACCGTAATCACATTGACAAGTAAAACTATCATCATTTGGAAAACCAAACGAAGAGTTCAAATTGGTAAAAAAGTCGTTGAACAAGTTTGCAACTTGTAAAGGCTCAGACACATTAACATTATTATTGCTTAAGATGATATCATCATTCTTCTTGGTTCTGTTTAAAATCTCGTTAACAATTTCCCATTCCTTTTTAGCGTTGCCAATATTTTCAGCTAATTTATTCCTAAAATAGGTATCCCTGCAAAGTGGTATATCAGTTTTTAATTCTAGACACAATTTGTTATAATAATTTTTAAGTCTAGCATTGTTAGGATGTTTTTTAACTCGTGAATGTAGTTGTTTTTTCTTTCTTATTTTACTGAGTAAAGGAAGAGTCATCCACTGTTTAATACATCTTAACTTGCTATTTGTATTCAGACTACAGCTTGATAAATAAGACTGCAGCTTGTTTAGAAACAAATCAAAAGCAATGGATGGATCCAGTGAATCGAAAACATCATCCCAAAGCTCAAAGTTCAGACGTGATTTAAGAGCAACAAAGTCAATTTTGTTGTGATTCTTATACAAGGATTGTTTAATTCTATGTACCTTGCAATCAAGTTGAATACTAGTTAAACTATGGTCCGTTATTCTTAAATCATAGGCCACCACTTTATAAGTAACATTATTGTTTCTATGAAGCCTTAAAAAAATATGGTCTAAACAAGACTCAGACCGAGTAGGTTGATTCAAAAGAGAATCAAAACCAAACGAAGCTAAAATCGATAAATAATTGTCTACATCGGGTGAATCAGACAAAATATTAATATTTAAATCGCCCAACAGAATCATGTTCCTACAAGATTTAAGTTCCAAGAATCCTGAAAACTCATTTAAAAAGGCCCTTACCGTGCACTTGTGAAGTCTATAGATACATATAAAACAGTAACGAACACCAGAAATTTCACAACAAATATCAATAATATCTGCACTTTCCATTTTCGAGTTTTTAATTTCACATCCCATTAAATCACTTCTGTAGAATACTGCGACACCTCCGGCTGAGTAAGAGTCGTTACAATTAGCTACAAAAGTATAATTTGGTATTTTATAGTCGGAAATCTCTTCTTCGAAAATCCAAATTTCAGAAAGAAAAATAAGATCAGGTAAATGATCCAAAGATGCAAGATGAGTGGAAAAAGTATCAAAGTTAGTCCGCATACTGCGAATGATTTGATGTATGACCGAAAAACCTGAAAACTGCTCATTGCTTGGATGATCTATACAAAGGCAATTAAAGTTATTGGAAGAGGAAAAGCTATTATTATCACTTGTGTTATCATGAGGATTAATAAATGAATTAGTATTATTTAACATAGATCAGAAAGAAAAGAAAAATTATATGTTATCAAGTTTGGAAAAATCCTCAAAACTGCTAATTTTAATTACTTTCCCGCCTTCTCTTTTCCTGATGAGAACAGTTGCATTCCTAACCCAAACAAATTTGCATTTGTTGTCATGTTTGAGGTCATTCGCCTTTTTCAATAAAGATCGTGTATACGTAGTGAGACAATCATTAATGTAGATCTTGCTGTTGCTGCTGCTGCTGTTGGTGTTGTTGTTGCTGCTGTTATGATTGTTATCAATCTTCTTTAGAGCACCGAAAACATTGGACGAAGAAAGGTGTCTGCTCTCACGCATCTTTTTCATCACAGTTTTTTTACGTAAGAGAGATGAGAATTTTACACACACGATGTTAGAAGCCGTATTATTCTTTTTGTTTATAGTGTTCACTCTTACACTCTTGACGTAACAAGATTCAACTTCGTTTGCATCGAATTCTTCACCATTGAGAGCCGTTAAAAGTATTTTCACTCTCTCCTCAACATTTGCATCGCTTACATCGGGTATGCCAACAATGTCAACCGAACATTGTTTCTCTCTCTGCTCAAGTGCATTCAATTTTAACTCTAAAAAGTCTACCTTCTTATTAAGAGAAGCATTCTTTTCTTCAAGGTGGCTGATTTTAGAGAGCGCCTCGGTGACAACTTGACTCAGTTTAATGATCTCAGCATATAACATTTGAATTGTTATTGTTTGATCAGCCGTATTATTGACGTCATTGGAAGCACTGCTTACGTGGATGACGTGGTGATTTTAGTTCAGGGCAAGTTTCTTGATACATTAAGTGAAATGATGGAATCAGCTCTTAATAGTCTCGAAAAATGGGCTAGAGGGTGTGTACTACACGTCAACTCGGATAAAACTGAATTGGTACTCTTCAGCAGAAAATACAAGATACCACCCTTCAAACTGCCTAAGCTAGCAGGGGTGGAGCTTTCTCTTTCGGATCGCGCTAGATATCTTGGTATAATACTGGATAGGAAACTAAATTGAAAACTTAACATACAGGAACGAGTCCGCAAAGCATATAATGCTCTCTTCATCTGTAAGCGGACCGCGGGGAAAAAATGACGCCTGAAGCCCGGAATGATGCACTGGCTATACGTCATGGTAGTCAGACCCATCCTTACGTATGGGGCTCTTGTGTGGTGGAAGGCAACGAATACGAAAAACACACGGGATATGTTGGCCATGGTACAAAGATCAACCTGCATTGCCATCACAGGTGCTCTACCCACAACACCTACGGCTGCACTTGAGATCTTCCTGCATCTTTTACCATTAGACCTATAAATTAAATTTCAAGCGGGCAACAGTGCGCTTCGGCTCACTAACGTTGGTCTCTTCAGGACTAATAACATAGGACACAGCTCCATTCTCAAGGAATCTTTTCCCGGAATCCCTGACGAATCGGACGATATACTTGGTACCATAGACTTCGACACACCATACGAATACTGTATCCTATTAGAGAGGACTGGCAAAGGAAGACAGTCTCTGTCCACAACGAGATTGCAATATACACAGATGGTTCTAAGACCAGTGAGGGCACGGGGTCAGGCATTTACTCGAGAGATACGAACCTACAGGTGGCCCTGAGACTTCCGGACACATGCAGTGTGTTCCAAGCAGAGGTTCTAGCTGTACTTAAAGCTGCGGAATTACTTGAGATGAAGAAGTATATCGCCATCTACATTGACAGTCAGGCTGCGCTAAAGGCGGTAGAGTCTTGCGTCACCAAATCTGAGATAATCAGGAATTGCCGCACAATGCTTAGGGCATTATGTACGCAGAACCGAGTCAGATTATGTTGGGTACCTGGACACTGCGATATCGAAGGCAACGAGCAAGCCAATGCGCTGCTCTAAGAGAGGAACGGGGCTCCCACGTAGCGATATAATTGGTAGTATTAAACTACCAGGGTGCGTGGCTAAGGGAATTATCCGGGATAAAATCATTGGCACGGCTAATCTAAGATGGTCGAACTTAGGTGGTTACAGGGTGTCTAAGGCCTTGTGGCCTGTGTTAGATCGCAGAAAATCTGGGGAGATAATTAAGTTAGATAGATCGAGGCTAAGAACAGCGAAAGGAATACTCTCTGGCCACTGTCTCCTAAGGAGGCATGCCATGAGACTAGGGTTATCCGATACGGATGTTTGTATGTACTGTGATGACCTACATGTCTCAGAGGATATAACTCATATACTCTGTGAATGTCAAGGAATTGCCAGGATAAGGCTAAAGTACCTGGGTAGATACATCTTCGATAACTTGGAGGAGGTGAGGTCCTTGAACCATAACAAGGATCTCTTCAAATTTTGTAGGGAGATTGATTGCTTGGGGGAATGGGTTTAGGTCTTTTGTCGTGAAGGTTTCCTAGGGATCGCGATGGGCCCACTTTGGTGCCTAGTGTTTTATGATAGCCTCATAACCCTACCTAACCTAACCTAACCTAAGTGAAAGATTGGTGTAGTATTTTGTTACTCAGTTGTTAGGGTTCCAAGGGTGGTTGGTGTCCAGATAACTGGGGAGTTTTGCTTTTTTTGGGGATTTTTGTTATTTTGCCCTTGCTGCTGAATCACTGTATTTTTCCCGACCATCTGATGTCATAGGCATATCAATCATCCAACAGCGGCGAACAGTTTTTCTAACCATATGACTTCTTACTGCACACTGCCCGTGTTATGCCTTCGCAATAGTGCTGACATACACCCCTATTATGGTTAGCGAATCGAACGTTCGACTCAAGTCGAACCTCCCGGCGAATTACTTCTGTCGCTTTATACACTTCACAAGATGACATTTAATTGTTTCTTCCTTTGTCAGCACTTATTCTTTAATCAAATGAAAATGTTTGCTAACAGGAATACCACGACAGAAGCAATTTGTTGACAGTTCGACTTGAGTCGAAAGTTCGATTCGCTAACCATAATAGGGGTGATAAGCTTTCACAATTGATCAGATTGACTCTTTATATATTTTATGAGAAATAAATAACTTGCTGACATCAGGATTTGAACCATGAATCTTTGGCAAGTTAAGCGATAACGTTACAATTACACCATCGCCGCCACCCGCAAGAGGTTTGAAAACGTAGGTTGCATATTCGCTTTGGCTCCGTGGCTATAATTTGACTTTTTTTTCAAACACCAAACTACTACACAGGATATCCCGCATAAGATTAATCAGCACACAAAGTTGAGTCTAGAGATAATTCTAAGACAAAAAAAGGTACATACATACATACGTACATACGAGTATATGTATCCAAAGTAGAGGTTGTATTTTTAATTTGTCAATAACATAAAACGCATTCATTATTTGAAAATACTAGATATTTCATTGAAAATAAAAAGTACAAGTGGTTAAAGTGGTTAAATGTGGAACAAGATATCATGCTCCTTTAGCATGCCACTATCCGTCTGGTAAAAGTTTAAAGTTTAAATGCGACTCTATTTCCCCAATTACGTGTATAATTTCGGTCTTTAGCTCTAGAAATTATACACGTAATTGGGGAATTCTTGATGGTACTGCCTACCGATATAATAGGCACTTAAATCTGTTCCCATTTCTTGCTAAACTTGAAGGCATCTCCATCACTTACCCTTGTATTGTTCTGTGTGGAGACTTTAACAGCAATCTCCTATCTGATACCTGTCTTGTCGAAGAAAAAGGATCACTTAACTTGTTTTCTCTCAACGTTACTGTTCCCCTCACATTTCACTGAGCATTCTTCTTCGTTACTGGATTTATTCTTTGTTAGTCCAAGAAGCTATGTTCTTTTTTATGACCAGCTATCGACACCAGCTTTTTCAAGACATGTTATTTATCTCACCTTCGACTTTGCTATCACGTCTCCGGCTCGTACTTTCGAGTACAAAGATTTTAAAAACATTAACTATCCTCTTCTTGATGAACACGCTAGAAGCATCAACTGGAGTGCTGTGTATGGTTTTCTTTCCCCCAATAAACAAGTTCAATTTCTCAATTCTAATATGCTCTAGCTTTACAATTCACATGTTCATGCTTCCAAAAGATCTAGAACAGTCGTGCCCCACACTGGCTATCTGGTCAAATACGCGTACAGCGAAATCTAGCATATAGCCATTGGAAGCACTATCGTTTAGCTAAACACCGACGAATTTACTGTTCGCTTCGCAACAAAGTCATTTTGGCAACACAAGCAGCTAAAGCGCAAACGTATCCCAATCGTTTCAATACGTCCCTTGGCGCGCAGTGGCTCATTTTGACATTTTATATTCATATAAGAATCATAACTCTTAAACGAACAAGGATATCGTGACAGTTTTTTTTTCTGCTTAAAGGAAATTCCCAGGGCTATGAAATTTTGAGAAAAATGCTTTACAACGGTGTTCCAGAATCTTAATAATATAATAAAATAAGACTTCCTCACCACAGGGGATAAACATAATACTTTACTTTTAAAATATTCAAAAATTCATGATTGAAGTAACAACAAGGTGTCTAAAAGCTAATCCGAGCAAAGCAGTGGTAAAAAAAGTAAGCGAACGATTTTTTAATGTTTCTTTAGGTGTATCAAAAGAGATTTTTTTATTTTTAGGCACATCAGATTGCATAATGAAATATTTCAGTGATTTACTTCAAGTCAAACAGTGGAGAAAAAGTAAACGGCCAAAAAAAAAAATCAGATTTCTCGGAAACTTTCATCAACATCTTGAGTAATGTCTAATAAACTTCTCACTTCTGGAGAGTAGTGTGCTTTGAGATCTTCTTCAGTTCTGACATGCCTTAACGAAGAAATGAGTGGGTCCGATGAGGCTGCAAGCATGTTGAAAAGGTCTCCATTCTGCCGTTTATTTTAATATCTATACTTCCTGTAATCTTTATTTTTCCTGCTTCTCCAAGTGGTAACGATTGATAATTGATTAAATTTTGACTATGAGCCAACATTTTATTAAGAGTAGGTGTAAGTTGTTTTTCGGGATATTTTTGCTTTAATAACTCTACTGTTTTCTTGGCATACTCCCCAAACTTGACAGTGTTTGCCTTTTTCCTGCAATTGAAAACATTAAGTATTACTTCAAGCCTCTTTATTACCTCTCTATCAGAGTTGTAAAAGAATTAAATCTTTGGAGAATGTAATTCAATAGAATTCATAAATTCTGATTTTGAATTCATGACTTCACTTTTAGACTTGAACTTCAAAAATTAAATCACCATTCATTTTAAGAAGTCTTTGATTGCTGCAATCATTTGAACCAATCAAAGATTTGAAGTCTCTGGAATGAAATCTTTGTGACTGCGCCGTATTCTCTGAAGTCACATTGAAGTCACTTGCATTCCCTTCAAGTCATCGGCATTCAATTGAAGTCTTTAAGATATCACTATTTCTTTAAAACTTCAAACACTGAAAAACTCAGGTGCGGGAACTTGCGGGAGCTTTGTGCTAGACAGATTTTATTTGAGGAGGTCAGCAAACATTTTTGTTTCTTTCTCTCTCATTGGTGAAGTGCAGCGCTGTGAAAAATTATAGACTCAAATCCAAATTTCTATTTTTATTAGAATATTTATTATTGGTTTTGTTCCAAATTATTGTCATATACCTAATAACAATTGGACTCAATGTGGACAGACCAAAACAATGATTTGGGAATACCAATGATGGGAATACTTCGAGGAACTTCTGATGCTGAAGAGGACGAATCTTCTTCGGAGGGAGAAATTGAGACAATTCCTGATCCCTCACGATCTCTCACATTCAAAGACACATTTTCGCATTTGGACATGTTAAAAGACTTCTCGTGTGAAAATGGGTTGCATGAAGTATGGTCGTCTCTAAACAACTGCTCTCAAAAATGGCTGCCAGCGTTCAAGAATAATGTTGTGGTTTAAAAAAATTACTGATTTTTTTTCTTAACAGACAAATTAACATACATATGTAAATACATACATGCATATGTACATTATGAAGAATGTAGAATAAAAAATATTTAAATGTGCCTGTACAATCAAAATACAAAATAAAACAAAAATAAATGTTATAAACAATGATCTGTTTATTATATAACTGATACATTGTCTATTAAATTTAAGATTAAATAGCAATTTGCATCAATACATACGGTGAATAAACTTTGTAAATGGACCGGTTCAATTAAAAGGGACCGCCATAATCGGACCAACTGCTAATCGGACCACAATTCTTTGCTCCCAAGGGTGGTCCAATTTGACAGGTTTTACTGTATACTCAAACCTAAGAAAAAAAATAGAATATTCATTTTTAGGTGACCTTAAGAATTACTCAACTTTGACTGGCTCTGCAGGCAAAACTATTGTTCCAAAAGAATTAATTTTTTCGGTTGCTGGAGCTCCAAACATTTGTTAGTCTAGTGAATTTTAAAATTTGGCATTATAGACCCACCCGGAAATTTAATTATGCAAGCACTTTTGCCTTTTGCCTAAATGAGCCACTGTGCGGCGGTAATCTTTTATGGCAAAACTTACGAAATATGGTATTAGCAATGGTAAACCCAAATGCATTAGCCTTAATGGACTGGACCCTTATAACCTTAATCGCCACTTTATATCCTCACAAGCAACTAATATTACTCATAAAATCCATGCAATAACTGAAAAAACGTTGTGCTCGAATGTATTCTTGACATCAAATCTAAGGTAGCTGGACTTAACATACATCCATTATTCTTAAAAATAGTCCTACCTATTACCTGGCATTTTCCCGTCGCAGTGGAAATCGACTAAGGTTATACCCATTCCCAAAACCTCGAAGGGTGACGAGCTGACCTGTCCCCATCCTTACCTTTTTATCAAAGGTACTTGAAAAAGTTTTGCAAAACCAAATTAGTCAACATCTCTCATGGTATAATCTTCTGTCCGCCAGACAACCTGGCTTTCGACAGAAGCATAGCTGTACTACTACTATTTTAGGAGTTTCTGAAGACATAGGGGGCAGGCTATTGACGAAGGTCTGGTGTCCTTCTTGGTTTTACTTGATTTTTCTGAGGCGTTTGATATGTTAGACGATTATATTCCATCTGTCGTTAAACTAATATCGTCTTATTTAACTGAAAGTACGCAAGTAGTTGATCTTAATCACAGTTTATTTGATTTTATTTCTGTAGCCAGTGGTGTACCACAGGGATCTATCTTGGAACCTCTCATTGTCTCCCTGTGCATCAATAAGCTTCCAACTGTCGTTAAGCACTGTTCGATATAATTTGTACGCTGAAGATGTCTAACTCGTTTTGAGTTGGGCTTAATCGAGCACGGTACTACCTTTATTAATGAAAATTTTGCACATATAGTACTCTGGTCAAACCATCATGGTGTATTGTTTAATCCCAATAAATCGAATTGCATAGTTATATCGAAAAAGTCGTTAGATCTGTCTTACTTCCCCTCTATCTTTTTTAATATCTGGGGACAAATTTGCGAAAATATCCTGATAAGCCGAGAAAATATCCTGAACGCTTTTTGTGGTTTTCGGCTCAGGAAAGTTTTTGATGGCGTTGATTTTTTGGTTAGAAGACCTAATCCACCCGTTGCATATATCGTACCCTAAATGCTCGATTCTGGTGCACAGAAAGTGACACTACTTCCATTTAACCTTCTACCAAGTTGAAAACTTCTCTCAGGTTCCTAAGATTTTCATCGAAATCCTTTGCTAAGACAATTATGTCGTCCATGTAAACTAATATAATGCCTCGATTAATTAGGGGTTGAAATATTCTATTAACATATTTCTGAAAGACTGTTGGGGTGCATAGGCCAAACGGCATCTTCAAAAACAAAAAATTTACCATTTGGCGTAACGAATAACGTATACTTCCTACTTTCTCTTTTTGGACATTCGTATAACACATCAACCTACATATCTTTATGAAAAGTTTAAATATACTTCTTCAAACAGATCTGCTGTTGTTCGGTTGTGGAACTCTTTGCCAGGTGAAATAAGGACAGTTAGCACAACAAGATTTAGAAGCAAATTAACTACAGTTTAGTTAATAAAGATAATAATTTATAGTAGCCGTTGAAGTTGTTTGATAATTCTTTCTTTCTCCTTTTTTTCTGGTATATACATTACACATATATGTATGTATATATATATAAGTATATAGAATTTTTTGTTTTTTTTTTGTTAAATTTATCATTTGAATTTTACTTTCCTTCTCATACAGATCAAATTAGCTTGCACAATAATGTTTACTATCTGAAATCCCTTATCAAGATTCTTGTCGCACAGCACTAATCCGCAGCCTGTCAGTAAGTATTTTAACTTGTTATGTGATTTAGCACAGAGAAGTACTTACGAGTATAAGGAAGCAGGCACCCTAGCGCAGTATGTAGGTGAATTCGGCTCGACTGCACCTCGACAAAAATTCGCCCAGTCTGTTTTTCTCTTAGTTTTCAAGATATTGGGAGTCACATAATTATTTTGTCCTTCGAAAATTCGAATACCTACTAATAGTACTAGTATTAGAGTGCACTTGGAGTTGGAGTGACTGAATGATTGAAGCATGTGATTATTCGAATAACATATGAAAGTATTTAATTATTGAGTGAGAGCTAAGCGTGCCGACTCACCCAAACTTGGCTATGAATATCTCTCAATATCTCGAAAATTTAGAAAAATATCGAATGCTATTACTCAATTTTTTTTTTAATTACAATACATTATAGATCTAACAAAAAGTCGTTTGCAAATGTTGGCGCCGCGGAAATCGTACTACTACTGACATTTAAGTAACCGATTCGGGTAAAGTCGAAGAAAAGCTGGTGGTTTTTTACTGAAGGCTGGTATAATGATCCAACGTAAAAATGTTAATCCTTGAGTCCCAGGATATCAGCGAAATTCTTCAAAATTGATGGAATAATTAGTATGCGCACAAGGGGTTATGACTGCTCTTGATATGGTAAGACACAGCGCGGGCGGTAGGAAAATTAGGATAAGTGTACAATAGTATCTATTAGAAACCAATTTCCTTTCGCTTAAAATTGTAAAATGTGTTTTACAAAACAATTTAAGATGTGCAATAAAAATAGAATAGGGATAGTACATATACACATATATTTTCAATAGCCTGCTAATCCTTCATGGGGGTCGAGGGGGTAGGATCCTCAGATGGACTCTGCATCCTTCTCGATCCTCCGCAATTGACTCCAACTCATCACGAAGAATCCCCAGACGGCTCCAGGAGAGATGTCGGACTTTATTCAACCATCTATGTTTAGACCTAATGGGAGGCCGCTTGGCTGATGGCACGGCAATCGTGGCACGTCTTGGAAGCTAGTTTGGGGGCATACGCACTACATGACCAAACCATCGAAGCATATACCGTTCCGTTCGGAGAAGTAGCTGCTTAACATTGAGCTCTTCGCGTACTCTGGTGTTGCGCACTCAATCCCTGTGAGTTATTCCAGCAACACTGCGAAGGAACCTCATTTCGGCAGCTTGGATTTGCTATCTTATTCTTTCGATCACTACCTTAATTTCATGATCATAAGTGAGAGTTGAAACATACACCGAGTTAAAAACCGATAATATAGTTTGATGTTCGGCCTTCGTTATAATTGATTAACCAAGCTCTCTTAAAATTGACTTAGCCTGACCAATTCTACAGGATAACTCGGCATTGTTCTTTCCATCACTCGTGATTAAAACTCCGAAGTACTTAAACTTATCTACCTGCTTCGGTGGGACTCCACTAACATGCAGAGTGCACTGAATGGGCGTTCTGGAAGTGACCATTACCTCCGATTTGTTCACGTTTACCTTCATTCCAGCATCATCACAAACGGATGCAAACCATTCCAGTGCTTTCCAGCTGAAGTTCAGTTTGAGAGGACCCAAGGATGACCAAATCATTCGCAAAGTGCAGATGACTAATTCTAAAGTGTCCGACTTTGAAAAATTCTCCACCACGGCTACGCTGTAACATCCAGACTTTATACTCGTATACAATTATGAGGAAAGCTGGAAAAACGCACCTTTGGCGGAGTTCAACGCTCACAGTGGAAGGTACCGATTTAACGCCATTTATCTAAACACAGATTCTACAGCTTTTATATAAAGACTGAATCGCCCTTAGCATGGAACCATCAATCCCATGCTCCTGCAGAACACTCCAGATGCCACAAAACAGGTGTGGGCAGGTTTAGCATACTCCTAGGCCATCTCAAGAACCATTCTGAGAGTGAATAACGGGTCGGTTGTGCTTCTACCGGGACGAAAACCACATTGCTCATACCCCAAACTATCCTCAACCACAGCTCTGGAACGCTTTTCTAACACCTTAGCAGAAACTTTTCCAGGAAGACTTAAAAGAGGTAGTAGTCGTATAGGGGTAGTAGCAGTGCTTTATTTTAACTAAAACATTATAAGCTTTGCTGTCTACCATATATTGATAATTTAATTTGTGAATACATTTAGAAACATAAGACATCAATTATAGAAAATAATAATACACGAATTAGAGAAATAAAACATTAAGTTAGTTTTTTTTTATAACTCAGATCAACATTTTTCTTCAATTATTCCTTTTCTATAATTATATGCACTGAGACAGTATGCTACAAAGATACTCCAGTCGCTACCATTTGAGAGATTCGTAACTTCGCCAGTTTCAAAGTGTTCTACACATAAATGTGTTCGTCTGATATCTTTCAGAATCAGGCAATTACCTATTAAATGAGCGATGTCTTCTACATCTCCTGTAAAAAAAAAAGTTTATTAATATTATTTTGAAAGAAAAACTTCGACATCTGTACACAAAGTATTACGAAAAGTACATATTTCTAAGTAAGCAACTGCACATTTTTAAAGCCACACATACTAGGCATATCCCTTAAGGTTAAGCACCGTGGCATTGGAATTTCTCCTTTTTTTTGTTATATTTATAACGGGGGGTGCGGAATTGGTTTTTCATCTACGCAAAAATATTATGATTAAGTACTGCCTCAAGGCAACCGAAGTTTCCTAAGATACAAGAAAATCGCGACATTGAATCTGTTTGCTTTCAATATTTACGAGTATCTACTTATACTCGTATTGCATGAATTTTAATTTTCTATGCGAACATAATTCGGAGGCTCAATCAAGCCTATACAATTTACTAAACCATAATACTTTTGGGATGCATATTATTTTTGTCAGAACTTGCTTTCAACACTGTTAGGGTGTTGTTCTTTATGTTTGAGTTAGTTTTATTCTGTTATGATTAATACACGAGTAATAATATAAATACATGTATGTTGAAGAGGACTTTTGAATGGAATCGAATATTAAATTTAAGAGATGAAGGAAACTCGAGAGCCCTCATGTGTCCTCCGAAGTGCTGTACCAACAAATTTTAAAACGTCGTAGTAATAGAATGCATTACATACATACATCTACAATAGAATACTCACGGATCTATAAATTCAAAAAAAGTTGTATATTGATATGATGGCGATAGAAAGAAATAGAGCACATTGTACTAAGAGCAAACAAATAATTCTGACTGCCATATTACATAAAAGGTGACATCACAAAGACTTTAAATTTGTAAAACAAGGAAAATTGTTTGACGAACTTTTCTGAACAACCAGCTTATCAATGCAAAAATCTGAAAAATGTAGGAGTATATAGAACTATGAACTCACCATCTCTTTATCGATTTCAAGGCCGCATATGACAGCATCTATAGAGAAGAGCTATATAGAGCCATGTCTAATTTTGACATCCCTGCCAAACTTGTTCGTCTGTGCAGGATGACGATGGAGAACGCTCGCTGCTCCATTAAGCTCGGTAATAACCTCACCGAGACCCTAGACAAGGTGACGCGGTGTCATATGATTTCTTTAATATTGTACTTGATGGATTGTGCGGAACTCAAAAGCCAACTTACTTACTTACTTAGATGGCGCTACAGTCCGGGGTGGACCTGGGCCTCAACCAACAAACCTCTCCAGCCAGCACGGTTACGAGCCAGCTGCCTCCAGTTGCGCACGCCAAGTTGGTTGAGGTCCCTCTCCACTTGTTTGCGCCACCTACCGCGAGGTCGTCCTCTACTGCGCCGTCCGTCCGGGTTGGATTCGAAGACTTTCTTAGCGGGAAGGTTGGGCTCCATCCGCTCTAAATGATCCAGCCATCTTAGTCGCTGTATGTGAACTCTTCTGGCTAAGTCGATGTCCTTGTACAGGCCGTATAGTTCGGCATTGTACCTTCTCCTCCACTCACCGTCTATGCAGACGGGACCAAAGATCGCTCGAAGAACTTTCCTCTCGAAATAACCAAGGGCATCCTCATCCGGTTTTTTCAAAGCCCATGCCTCTGCGCCATACAGCAGGACTGGGATGCTTAATGTCTTATAAAGAGTTACCTTAGTAGTTCGAGATAGGGCTTTGCTACTCAATTGCCGTTTTAGCCCATAGAAATAACGATTGGCAAGAGTAATTCTCCGTGTGATCTCTCCACCCATGTCATTTGCGGAGCTGACCATAGAGCCTAGGTAGACAAAATCCTTTACTACCTCAAAATTGTATCTGTCTATTGTGGCGTTCTGCCCAAGACGCCGATGTTGGGTGTCCTTTTTTGTAGACAGCATATATTTTGTTTTGCTTTCATTGACCGCTAGACCCATCTTTGCTGCCTCGATCTCAATACTCGTAAATGCCCCATTGACGGCCCGCTGAGTTCTTCCGATTATGTCAATGTCATCGGCATAAGCGAGTAGTTGTACAGACTTGAAGAAGATTGTACCACCGGGGTTGGCTTGTGAGTTTCGTACAATTCTCTCAAGTATTATGTTAAAGAGATCGCATGATAGCGCGTCGCCTTGTCTAAGACCTTTCCTGACATCGAACGGTTCGGTGATGTTCTTACCGACTTTGATGGAGCAGCGGGAGTTCTCCATCGTCATTCTGCACAAACGGACGAGCTTGGCAGGGATGCCAAGACTAGACATGGCTCTGTATAACTCGTCTCTATACACGCTATCATAGGCAACTTTGAAATCGGTGAAAAGGTGGTGCGTATCGATTTTATATTCATGGGTTTTTTCCAAGATCTGCCGTAGTGTGAATATTTGGTCAATGGTGGACTTTCCAGGCCTGAAACCGCACTGATAAGGACCTATCAGGTTGTTGACGATCGGTTTTAGGCGTTCACATAGTACGGCAGACAGGATCTTATATGCGATATTTAGGAGACTTATACCTCTGTAGTTGGCGCAGTGCAGAGGGTCTCCTTTCTTCAGGATCGGGCAAACGGGCATACTTTCGTCCGACCAGATTTTACAGATGAGCTGGTGCATGCTCCTTACCAACTCATCTCCTCCTGCCTTGAAAAGTTCAGCGGCAAGGCCGTCGGCTCCAGCAGCTTTGTTGGATTTGAGTTTAGATATCGCTATCCTCACTTCATTATGATCGGGTTGACGGGAATTTTGACTGCCATCGTCACTGTTGAATGGCTCATTCTGCCTGACAGCGGAATATTGGTCATCATCGCCGTTTAACAGTCTGCAGAAGTGTTCCTTCCATATCCTCAGCACCGACTGCGATTCTACTACTATGTTGCCATTTTCGTCCCTGCAGGCTTCTGTTCTGGCTTTGAAACCCTGGCATGTTCTTTTTACCCTTTGGTAAAATTTTTGAACATTATTCCTGCAATAAAGTCTCTCAATCTCCTCGATCGAGCGCTTCTCATGCTCTTTTTTCTTCTTTCTGAGAAGTCGATGTTCCTCTTTTCTCCTGCGCACGTAGAGCTCGTAAGCAGCTCTAGTCCTTCTATGCAGCGCCGCTTTGTACGCCTCTTGTTTTGCTGCATGTGCTTGCCGGCATTCCTCATCAAATCAGGGGTTTCGTTGTGGTGGGCGAGAGAAACCCAGTACATCAGAGGCGGCATCTCTGATGGCTTTTTGGCAACGCTGCCACTGGTCTTCCGCATTTGCTGCTGGCGGCATAGTACTAAGATTGAGATTAGAAGAAACACGATCGGCAAAGGTTCTGGCGGTCTCTTGCGATTGTAGCTTTTCGACGTCAAATTTCCTCACAGCATTTCGTTGATTTCGCTCCGTTGTGGATATCCGCATCCGTACCTTGGCTACAACTAGGTAGTGATCCGAGTCCACGTTGGCTCCTCGGAAAGTCCGGACACCCAGAATACTGGAAGAGTGCCTTGCGTCGATCGCAATGTGATCGATTTGGTTGACAGTTTTTCGATCAAAGGAGAGCCATGTTCCTTTGTGAATATCGAGACGTGGGAACCGCGTACTAGCTACAACAAATTTTCGCCCCGCCGCAAAGTCGATTAGCCTGAGTCCGTTGCCGGAAGTGTTGTCGTGCAGGCTGTGCTTTCCGACCACGCTACTAAAGACTTCCTCTCTTCCTAGCTTTGCGTTAAAGTTGCCTAGGATAATTTTAACGTCGTGGCTAGGGCATTGCTCATACGTCTTGTCCAAGAGCTGGTAGAAGTCATCCTTTGTCGCGTCGTCCTTCTCCTCGTGAGGGGCGTGAACGCATATTAGGCTAATGTTGGCAAATTTAGCCTTGATACGGATAGTCATGAGGCGCTCGTTCACATGCCGGAAACTCAAGACTTCTTGCCTAAGTCTGTCTCCAATGACAAATCCGCACCCGAATAGACGCTGTCCTTTTTGTCTGTAGCAATCGCCGTAGTAGAAGTCGCAGTTTTTCATACTCCTTTTGCCCGGCCCATCCCATCGCACTTCTTGGATGGCGGTAATGTCTGCTTTGAGACACTCTAGGGCCTCCGCAAGTTGTTCGGCTGCACGTGGTTTGTAGAGGGACCTAACATTCCACGTGCAGACACGAAGATCGTTGTCCTTTTTACGTTTGCATGGGTCGTCAACAGTAAGATCATCCGTATCCGAGGCTGTTGGTTGCTTCGTAACCAAAGGTTTTTTACGTGGTAGGGAAGTTAACCCGACGGCACAACCCCCAACCTGGAGGGCCAGATCCTTTTTTTTTGTACCCCTAGGACAAGAGGCCGGATACACCGATGTCAGTAACCCACTTCGGGGATATGAGCGCTGCCGTTGACCCATTAAGGGTTCATCCGCCACCATCTCTTTTTCAATACCCTGACGTAGTATTGAAAATCCTTATAGACCTCAGCTCCAAATATGTTGAAGTAGCTCCAGTAAGGTATCCGCTGGTCTGTAGACGTCACCGTTGATTCCATCGAGAGAATTCGTCCGCCGCACGTCCTCCTTCTGAGGACCTCTTGCTAGAATTCTGAGACGCATATTTCAGCCGATCAGGTCAACAAGAGATGCCTCGTCCAGTTAGACATATGCGCGCTGAAGTTCACCCAGATGTCCTTATGCAGGTCTGAGTGTTCAGCTGCACATATATCGTCAGACTCAACATACGCTCATCGTTAGTTCACTATCAGATAGCTATCCAGCGGGCACCGCGTGGAGGTGATGATGCGATTTTGCCCACCACTCAAAAGCCAACACCAGAGGCAAAATCTATCAAAAGTTCGTACAACTGCTTACATACGCCGACAATATTGACGTAATTGGAAGAACTCAGCGGGCTGTCACTGCAAAGGCTCCCGGAAATTACGGCAGACATTTTTTTTGGAAAAAACGCCAGAAAATTTTTATTTAGTAAAAATAGGAAAAAAATAGCAGAAAACTGTTTGGAAAGTACGCCAGAAACGTTGGAAATTAGGCCAGACAAGTGTGGAAAAAGAGCCAGAAAGTAAAATGGAAATTAGGCCAGACAATTAATATATTTTGGCTTAATTTCCAAATTATTTTTGGAAAAAAGACCAGAAAATATTTTTTTTATTTTTAAACATGGCAGCTTGTGAGTGATAAAGTAATTAAATAAATAAAAAAATTCTGGGCGCGATGCGACGTGAACGGTCCGCGCGGTCGATGCCCTCGGCACGGCCGGCCACACGACGCGCTCGGCGTTCCCGCGTGGAAGCACGCCGGGCCCTTGCGTGAAGCGGTCGTTTTTATTTGTTTAATTACTTTATCGCCCACAAACTGTTATGTTTAAAAATAAAAAAAAGGTGTCTTTCGTAGACGTACGGTCTCTGAAACTGTTTAAATGTAAAACTACAAAAGTTTTCAATAACTTTCTCCTTTTTATAAGTAGTAACCATAACAAAAATTTAACAATATGTAACGTACAATTATGTTACCTACTAAATGTACACTTGAAGCGTGTCTGTTACGATTTCCCGGCAGCATGGACATTTATAATTTTCATGTCCATCTGCAACTGCTTGCGCTTGCAACTTTATGTTGCACTCAAACCATACTTTCATGTGTTTGCATGGCAGCATCACAATATTTGGATAAAGAGCCTGACATATAACACATAATATTATATCCAGTTCTGTGGTGTCTTCCGGAAGTTCTTGTTGTTCTTGTAACAATATTTTTTTTTAATTACTTTTTTGCTTGCCACTAACAATTTCATAAAGAACATTTTCCATTTTGTTAATATTTTATTTTTACAATGTCACAGTCACTGATGAACACTCGTAAGCAACTAAATGACAATGCAAGCAAAAGCACCGCCAACAAGAATGACTAATATGTTATTATTACACTACTACCTCGGTAATGTGAACTCACAAATCTATATAGCATTCGTAGCATTCGTTATTCGAAAATTCTCTTATTTTTAGTTGAAAAAAATGTTCCAATAATGTGAACCCCTCCAAAATGTGAACAGGCACTTGTTTTACTTAGTTCACATTATCGGGGTAGTACTATGTTATTAAACCTTATTAACAGATAATAAATTATGTGCTAATAGTACAAAATTTACACTGCTGGCTACCAGGGCCTTCGGCTACTGATTAATATAACTGTTAATTTGTTACAACAATTGATATAATATACAGTTTTCTGGCTCTTTTTCCAAAACAGGAAATGGAAATAACCCCAAAAAAAATTGTCTGACATTTTTTCCAAATGATTTTTTCAGGCCCTTTTTCCATTTCTAAAAATGAAAAAAACGCCAGAAATTTTTTGGAAAAAAGACCTGACATTTTGGAAAGTTTGCCCGAAAAATCTGGCCTTTTTTCCTAGAAAAATATGTCAGATTTTTGCATGAAGCGTTTTCTGGCGTTTTTTCCATAAAAATTTCTGCCGTAATTTCCGGGAGCCGTTTGCAAACATTGAAGAAGAAGCGGCCAAAATGGGTTTAGCAATAAACGAGGGCAAAACCAAGTCTACCCTGGCTCTACTATAAATTCTGAGAACGACATCAGCGCAAAAATCAAGGGAAGAATAACTCTTGTCAATCGCTTATAAGACAATTTAACAGTTAAGCCCTATTTCAAACAACTAAGGAGGCTCTGTGTAAGACTCTGATCACCCCAGTCCTGCTTTACGGCGCTGAAATATGGACTTCATTGAAAGCGATTGAAGATATCTTTGGTCGCTTCGAGAAAAAAATTCAAAAGTCAAAAAGATGGCTAGGCGTTTAAGATGGCTAGGACATGTAGAACGAATGAACACCAACGCTCCAGTCCGGAAAAACTTGAAATCTCTTCCGGAGAGACGATGTAGTAGAGGGAATCCTCCCCGTAGGTGGCGCGCACAAGTTCAAGGGCACCTCGACCAACTTGATGTGCGCCAGTGGAAGCAATTAACTAAAGACCGAGTCAAATGGAGAGGCTTGTTGGTTGAGGACCAAGTTCACCCCGAACTGTAGCGCCACCTAAGTAAGCAAGTAAGAACTATGAGTGGTTTAGATGAATGCCATAACGAATCTTCTGGCACACACCGTTTTTGAATAAAATTAAAAATATGGGGTATTCACTCACCCCACCTTAACTTACCGCAATTCATCAGATCTGAATGAAGACATCTTCATATCAAGCTTAAACCGAAACCCAAATTGAGTAGTTTTTGAGATAAGCCTATCAGAAGAATGCATTAAATTGTCTGCCCATATCCTAAGCCCATTTCATTCCACTTCGATCATTTTTAAAGAGAATTATACAACGCAAACTACATCCAAGGAACTAGAACATTTTGAATTTGGGAGATGATAAAGCCCACTTCGAATTATTAAAACCACGCCTCTCATATTTTACCCCCAGTTTCATAAATTTTAGAAGATATAATAATAATAATAAAATAATAAAAAAAATAATAACAGCTCATTATGTGTATTATGTGCGTTATATCTTTCGCAGGAAGGGAAGGGACCTACAGTTTTGTGTCGTATCCGAAGGGCAATTTGTTTCGAGAAGCTTTTTCGAGACAACAATACTCTCGGACGTTTGTCAGACGCTCGCGAGAGGTGGGACCGTGAAAAAACTTGTTGGTGTTTTCTAGGACTCGAACTTAGAGCCTCACGGGCAGTGATCCGACACACTAACCACTTACGCCACGGCTCCCACATGACTTATAATTAAGCCTCTCAATTTGAAGCATTGTCCGCCACAACTGCACTGTTACATCCAGTTTGTAATCGTACTTACTTACTTTAGATTGCGCTACAGTTCGGGGTGAACACGGGCCTCAACCAACAAGCCTCTTCATTTAGGTCGATTTTTAGGTAATTGCCTCCGATTGCGCACTACACACTGGTTGAGGTCCCATTGAGCTAATAGGCGAGTTACATATGTGCTCCATTCCAAATTGCACATCTCTAACACATAGACAGGGTGTCTACATACATAAAACTGTTTAGCATCACCAACACCAGCAGCCAAGTTTTATTTTTCTTATTTACTTCCTTCAAAATCTTGTTTATTTATTTCTTCTATTATATATGTTCTGTTAACTTTAAGTCTCATTATTAGTTTCATCATGTAAATAAGCTAATCGTAAGTTAGATGTAATCAATTTAAGTTAAGTATTTTTATATTTTTTTAAGAGATACAAATTCGCGACACCTACTGCGAGGAGGCCCTCTACTGCGTCGTTCGTCCGGGTTAAATTCCTAATCCGTACAATTATAAAATTAAGTTGACATTTACTTTGTCACAGGTTACACGGAAAATACCTGAACAGATTATAAATATATCTGTTTCTCTAGCCGATAGCCCTAGTAGCTAGTGCTATATACCTTTGTATTATTATTGTAATATAATTACTTAATAATAAGGAAATAATAATAATAATATTTTTTTCTTTTATTCGGTTTTGATTTTGACAGACAACGAGAAGAGACAAAGAAACTGTAAACCACAAAAAACATCAACTTCGGGTTTTTTTTGATTTTAATCTTCTTCTTCCTTTTATCAGCGAGGTTATGATCCGAAAACAAGGGATCACAACCCTCCCACTTCACCGCATTTCTACTGATCCGCCTGTGGAGTTCGCCTATTTGACCTCAGAAAATATCGGCAGGCCTGCCGATTTTGGATCACTCGGTTACTGAGGTCAATGAAATGCCGATGTCGTCGCATTTGTCTGACCCAGGCGTTTATAGGCCTACCTTTCCTACATCGCGATGTCTTTGGAACGTGCATAGATATTGCCTTTTTAACAGGGTTCAAATGATCTCTTCTTTGAACGTGACAATACCAACTGAGCCTGTCGCGCTCTATTTTTTGTACGATGGTTTCCTTGATGTGAAAGCTTCCACGGATCTGCGAACTTCTTATTCGATCAAGCTTTGTCACTCCTGCTGTCATGCGAAGCATCTTCATCTCAGCTGCCGTTAATGTACTCTCATGTGCTGGACGCACAACTGCGGTGTAGAGCCTTCCTTTCAACTTAGGGGGAATTTTTCTGTCACAGTAGATAGCGGATTTTTCTCGCCACTTCATCCACCCTTCGCTTAGGCGATGATTGATGTCGGCATCACAAGTTGCTTTGCTATTGATCATAGATCCCAGATATTTGAACTTTTCGCACTTGGAAAGCACTGTTCCATTCAAATAAATGTCTGGAATAGGCCTGAGTGGATCAGAGAACGGGCAGCACAAGTACTCTGTCTTTTTTGAACTAATGCGATACCCATTTCCCTCCAAAACGTCCACCCACACATCAAGTGCTCGTTGCAGGGATGTAGGATCCTCACTTATGATGGCTCCATCGTCAGCAAAGTATAACTGATGTACCTTGGGATCCATCACTTTACCTTCAAGCAGATAATCAAGGACTGTAATGAAGAGCAAACGACTTAAAACGCTTCCCTGGTGCACCCCGACTTTGATTGGGAACTCTTCGGTTTTTTTTTTTTTTGTTTTTCCTCTTGTATAACCCATGCCCGCGTGGCAACGACACTGCGACCTGAAAGATCTATTGTGTCGGAGGGTTGGAGTTAACCTAACAGACGTACTACCTCCCTTAAGAAAGTGAGTATGTCTCTAGTAGTGGAGCATTTCAGTTCCACTGAAGTGAGTATCTCCTTGTGGAAAATACGTTTCCTTAACCAGTGTAGTGCCGGGCATTCACAAAGAATGTGTTCGGATGTTTCATCCTCCTCTAGGCATAGCCGACAGTCCTTCTCTTGGCACAGGTTTAACTTTTTAAGGTGGTATCTTAGGCCGCAATGGCCAGTTAGAAAGCTCACTAGCTTCCTAATGCTTTCCCTATCTAAGTTAAGGATTTCCTTATAGGAATTAGGCTTGATTAAACGTTTGAATTGTCTTAAACCGGGCCCATTAGTCCAGTGATCTAGACGAAGTTTGTTCTACCATTCGTTAATCAACGCTGTAGCTGTTGTCCAATTGACGCTACAATAAGGTTCGGGACCTATAAACGCAGATTCTGAGCCGGCCCTAGCAAGCTCATCTGTAGATTCGTTGCCCACAATTCCCTGGTGTCCAGGGACCCAACCGAGCATTACTCTGTTGTGTTTGGCAAGATCTTGTAAAGCATCGTAGCAGCATTTTACAGTTACGGAGTCCATTTGGTTGGACGATAATGCCCTAAGTGCTGCCTGGCTATCTGAGAATATGTGAATCCTAGCGCCCTTGCGGAGATTGTGCCTGGCGCAGATCTCAATGGCATGGATTTCGGCCTAAAACACAGTGGGAGTCGTACCCATAGGTACCAACATTTTTGTGTTGGGTCCAAAGACCCCGGCTCCAACTCTAGAATCCATTTTCGATCCGTCGGTGAACCAGACGAGACTTTTGGGGTCCAGTGTTGGAACATCATTGGACCAATTTCCGCGGTCCAATATCTCTACCTCGAATAACCTTCCGAAGCAATGTTGCCTGACCATAATATCCGGTATAGTACAAAACATGTCTCTTTTAGGGATCGAGTTGAGTATCTTTAGATGCCCCACTAGGTCACCTGGTTTATACTCATAATCTAGCTGCAGCTTGATGGCATATCTAGCAGCCATCTTTCTAATGAAGATTGGTAAGGGTGTTAGCCCGACAATAGCTTCAAGAGCTGTCGTGGGCGAGGTGCGCATCGCACCTGTAATGCCGAGACAGGCAGTTCTTTGCAACTTCTGCAACTTGTTTGCCGTTGTCTGCTGGAGGGTTTTTGGCCACCAGACGATAGCCGCATATGTGATAATGGGTCTTACCATCATTATGTACAACCAATGTATCATTTTAGGAGAGAGACCCCAAGTTCTGCCGTATAGGCGTTTACTAGCCCAAAGTGCTCTCGTAGCACGTTCTGTGGCGGACTTGATATGTGAATTCCAGTTAAGTCGTTTGTCAAGAATTACACCAAGGTATTTGACCTCGCTGGAATAAACTATTGTGGTGCCTTTGATTGTGATGGGTTCAAGGTTGACCTGTGTCTTCCTTGTAAACGGCACCAGAACGGTTTTACTAGGATTGATGGATAGTCCTTCTTTGTTACACCATTCTACAACTTGTAAGAGTGCACTTTGCATGACGTTAGAGATTGTCGTGCCGTGTTTGCCACTAATACAAGCCGCCAAGTCATCAGCATAACCGACGGTAGTGTAGCCTGATCTGTGAAGATCTACTAACAGGTTGTCGATGACTATTGACCATAACAGGGGGGAGAGAACTCCTCCTTGAGGACAGCCTTTCGCTGCCGTTACAGACACCGACGCTCCCCCGGAGGAGGAGGTAATGAATCGGCTTACCAGCATGGCCCTAATGCATTGGTTGGTCGATTCTTCGATACCTCTGCTACTAATCGCCCTTGTGATCGAGTCGTAACCAGTGTTATCGAATGCGCCCTCGATATCAAGAAATGCACACAAGGCTATATCCTTAGAACTGAGTGTACCCTCTATCTTTTTGACGAGATAATGAAGGGCACCTACTGTGGATTTGCCTTTTCTGTATGCGTACTGATTCGAGTGCAGAGGGTTAGACACATCTAACCTGTCTCTGATGTGAATATCAATTAGTCTCTCCATTGTCTTGAGGACAAATGAAGTTAGACTTATAGGTCTATAGGATTTAGGCAGCTCACTAGGCCTATTGCCTGGTTTGGGAATGAATACCACATTAACCTGTCTCCAGGTGGGTGGTATGTATCCCCAATTGTAGCTAGCTCTAAATAAAGCTGTCAAACCCGGCAGGATGAGGTCGATTGACTTTTGTAGAAGTGCTGGAAAGAGATCATCACCGCCGGGAGCTTTAAAAGGTTTAAAGGTGCCCACTGCCCATTCAACTTTATCTGGACTAAATATTTTACCTGATAAACTGTTAACTCTACTTTCCACAAAAGCCCTGTGGTCAAATGTGTTCGAGTACACATGAGATGTGTTAAGAGACGAACCTGGAAAATGTACCTGGAGCAGGGTTCTAAGTGTATCCGTACGGTCTGTCGTGTAGGTTCCGTCATTCTTCTTCAATAACCCTACACAGTTGACTTGATCTTTAACAAGCGCTTTATGGATTCGTGCCGCTGTTGGCATAGCGGCAATGGTTTCGCAGCATTTCCTCCAAGCAGCTCGTTTAGATCGTCTCAATTCTAGATTGTATTCGGTGAGAGCAAACCTGTATTCGTCCCACCTCTTCGTTCGCTTTGCAGAGTTGAAGAGTTTTCTGACCTTCTTCCTAAGTTTCGCCAGTTGGTCATTCCACCAGGGCACTTTACGTTTGCTAACATTGGTTTTGGGGACGCAGCTGTCGTGGTAGGAATTAAGCAGTATATTGTTAAGCTGGTAAGCAGCTCCATCCAGGTCCTCCATGGACTCAATAGATGTGAGGAGCATATCTTTTCTTGAGAACACTAGTTCACGATAGCGATGCCAATCCGTAGATTTGGGATCGTATCTGCTAGGGACATATGAGAGTTGACCGGGTATGTCAAACCTAATATGTTGATGGCCTGACAGTGAGGCCTCGTCTGATACGTGCCAATTTTCAATAAAATTAGAGATAAATGGGCTAGCGAGAGTGAGGTCAAGTACCTCTTCGCGAATCGCATTTATGAAGGTGGGTTTAGAGCCTTTATTCAAAATATCTACTTAACTACTGACAAGGTATTCTAAAAGACACTCACCCCTTCTGTTGATGTCACTACTACCCCAGACCTCTTCGGTTACTCCAGCGGGGCATCTTACTCTTGTTGTCTTTGCTCCTTCGTACATGTCCATGATCACCTGTACATAGGTTTCTGGAACCCCTCGATGTCTTAACGCCACCCATATCAAATCTCGTGGTTGTCTGTCGAATGCCTTTTCAAAGTCAACCAGTGCAATATGCAAATCCCTTAAGGAATCACGATGTTTTTCCATTATGATCCTTATACTTTGTATTGCATCTGATTTGATTTGGCTTTTTTGATTTTAATAAAATTAGTTTTGCCGTTTAGAGCTTTAAAAGATGCAGATTTTAAGCTCAAAATCAAAATTTCTATGTTATCTAGAAGCTAAGCAATATCAATAATATTTTTTTGCAAGATTCAGAACATAACTCATTTCTTCTTAATCATGATCGCGAATTGACACTCAGTGGTGATAATATTTTTTTATTTATTTATTTTTCATTCTCCTTCGTTAAATCTTTGCTATCTTTAAGAGCAGAGCCGGCTGGCTGACGGAAAAGGATGTTACGCTTCGTGTTTTTTTATTCTTCGGTTTCCTTTTCTGTTATACCTGCTTGACGGGTTGTGTGCGTGCTTATGTGTGTTCTGGTGGGAGGTGGTGACAAATACGTTTTAGTCTAAAAAGTGGCAGGCAGGCGAAGCAAGATGAGTGCGGGTCAGCTAGTATATGTAGTAAATAGAAGAGGGGACAAAACGCAGCCTTGGTGTCTCGGTGTCTTGATGTAAGCGGCTTGCCATTCGTTCAGTCGAATTTGAAATTTTCAATAAGATTCCCAAATGTCACAACTATTAGGCTTTGAACAGGACTTCCTAACAGAGCTTCTAACATGCAGGCTTCAAGTTCGAGTAATTCTCAAAGAATTTCCATTAGCGAAAGAAATCGTTAAGGAATGTCTCACATGCTATTCATGGCATTGCTTTTATCCTGAAATAATAAATAAGCCTTGCCACTTAATTTGAGAATCGTTCAATCGGTGATTAATATTATACGTGCCTATGAGACAAATAAATCAATAACTCATCAAAATAATGTGAATAAAATTGTCCATTCACTCGTCTTTTATATTAAATATTTCACTTTGGCGCGTTTTGTTAGTTCATTTGTAGCTTGTGACACGTGTAGCAACCAATACGTGATATAAGACGATGACGGTTTCCCCATATCATACGCAAGGATAAAACGTGGGATCACATTCACTTCAAAAGACTTATTGTGTCATCGTTGTCATAAGTTCTTTCAACCCTCAGGTTCTTTTAAAAAATGAAATGATATCAAGACGAATAAATAAATTGCCTTGAATGGTGACAATTTCCGCTTTCCTGCAATTTTTCTTATAACCGTTGACATATTCACGGGCGTATATCGGTAATCCTGGAAAGTTGTACCAATTCATAATTCTATTTAGACTTATAAAAGCCTCTTTGTCAGTACCTACGAGTATATAAAACGTGCATACGAAATTAGCCATGATCTTTGTTCTATTTTTACTTTCTTAAGTCCTGGCTGATTGTGTGGTATTTAATGATGTTTTCAATTTAAATTTCTTTCAAAGTTTGTCAGCTAAAACCGTTCTTTAAAGCCTTGGCAGATGAAGTCACGATTCAGGCGGTCAACAGCCTTTTGGAAGTCAACAAGTCGTGTGGGCTTATGCGTCGTATTATTAATTTTAATTTGAGACAGACGACCAGCTTTTCTTCTTTGTACATTCATTTTCATTCTTACTTACTTGACGTACATACCATTTTGAAGAATTTTGCTTGTGACCTTCTTGTTCTTATGAATTAAATTACCCTCTCTAAAAAAATGTTTATTGATGTTTACGTTACTCAGAAATACATTTTTAACATGGAAGTCGGAAGCTCGTTTTAAGATGGACAAATGGACATGTGGTTACATACTTACATATTTGTACTCAGATTACATTAGAAAAAGTAATATTATTTGAAACTATATTGATAAATTGGGTGGGAAATAGCATAATTAAAATCACATTAAAACACTTGCTTTCCTCTGGGCAGCTATAGCTCAGAGTACACTCAATGCAATCGGTGGATTTAAGAATGTCAGGTGACTAAAATAAAATTCAATAACGTAGCATTCATCCACTGATTTTGAGCAAACTTTTATTTTGGTTATTAATTACTTACTTAGGTGGCGCTTCAGTTCGGAGTGAACCTGAGTGAACCATTTAGCTCTATCTTTAGCTAATTGCCTCCGTTACAAAATCGAAGTTGGTTGAGGTACCCTTGAGGTACCATCTACGCACGGTGCGGCGTGGCGAGGAGGCCCTCTTCTTCCCTCCGGGTTAGATTCGACGATTATGCTGGCCGGAGCGTCTCAACCATTCAGTACGTAGTTTTTTGACAAGGCCATTGTCACTGTACAGCTCGTATAGTTCGTCATTGAATCCTTTCCTCTAAAGCTTGTCAAGGCAATCAGGACCGAATATCTTACAAAGAGTTTTTCTCTCGAAGCGAGTACTTATTTCTTCACTCGCTTTGAATAAAGTCCATGTTTCATCATAGTAAAGTAGGGTTGCGATGATAAGGGCCTTATATAGAGTCTTCTCGGTTATTTGAAATAGGGTTTTACTATTAATTACTTCATAAGACCCAAAAAATAGCGACTTGCAACACTATTCTTCGCTTGATTTCTGCGCTGATGTCATTTTCAGAATTATTAGCAGAGTGAAGGTAGACAAAGTCCCTTACTACCTCGAAGTTGTAGCTGACCGCTGCGTTGTGACATTCTGCCCAATTGGCCGGTGTTGACTTTCCCTTCTTTTTGACGCATATACTTGGTTTTGTCCCCGTCAATGCTTGCAAACGTACCTGTGACATACTGCTGAGTACTGTCATTAATATCAATACTGTCGGCGTATGCAACCAGTTGTATGCACTTTAACAAAAGTGACATGACAGCGCATCACGTAATCTAAAATTTTTTTTGACATCGAAGGTCTCGGTGAGGTCATTACCGACCTTGATGGGTTAGGGAGCGTTATTCATCGTCATCCTGCACAGACGGACAAGTTTGGTAGGGATGTCAAATTAGACATGGCTCTATATAGCTCTTCTCTATAGATGCTGTTATAGGTGGCCTTGGTATCGTTAAAGATATTATGAGTATCGACTTGGACTTGTTGGGTTCTCTCTAGGATCTTCCATATTCTCAGTACCGACTGTGATTCTAGTACGAGGTTTCCATTTTCAGCTCTACAGATTTCTGTACGAATTTAGCTTCTCTCACACGTTCTTTTTACCTCTTGGTAAAACTTCCGTATATTCGTCTTCGGGTATAAGTTATCGATATTCTCGATTGCGCATTTCTCATACTCTTTCTTCTTTTCTTTGAAGAATCCGGGAAGAATCCGTCTCTTTTATTCGAAGAGCTCAGAAACAGCTCTCGTTTTCCTTTTCAGGGCCGCTTTGTATGCCCCTTGTTTTGCTGCATACACTCGCCGGGATTCTTCGTCAAACCAGGGGTCTCGCGAAACCCAGCAGATTAGTTGCCGCGTTTCTGATGACATGTTGGCAGCGTTGCCACTGGTCTTCGGCACTTGATGCTGGCGGCACACAGGGGTCGCGGCGCGGCGTAGGGGTGATTGAGAGATTTCCGGATACGGTCTCTTGCGATTGTAGCTTTTCGACGTTAAATTTTCTCACAGTGATTCTTCTTTGTTGCTCAATTTGGGATATCCGCATTCGTACCTTGGCTACATATTGTACAACAAGGTAATGATCCGAGTCTATGTTGGCCGCTCGGAAGGTCCGGGCATCCAGAATACTAGAGGAATGTCTTGCGCGGATCGCAATATGATCAACTTGGTTGATCGTTACATGATAGATTATGTCTGCTTATGAATATTGAGATGAGGAAACGGAAACCATGTGCTTGCTATGGCGACATTTCGCTCCACAGCGAAATCAATTAGTCTTAGACCGTTATCAGACGTGGTGTCGTGTAGGCTATGTGTACGGTCGTAGGTTTTTACTGACCGTCAACTATCAACCTCTACTTTATGATAGGAAGATTGATGTTGAATTTTCTTTCTGTGGACGAAAGTGAGCGACGACGAGTTTAAACTCAGCGAATACGACGACGAGCGAAAATTAAAAGGCAAGGTTTCGACCACTGATGGCTTTGTACAAAAAAAGAAGCGAAAGCTTTATTTCATATTTTCTTTTATACATTTCAAATTGTCGGTTTTATTCCAAGAGAGTGGAACATAAAGATCTAGACTACCGCAAATGGTTCTATTAACTAATCTCTTATATAAAAAATTATGGCGATTGGTCGAAACTAGGCGCCAGATTTGAATTGCTATAAAATAAGTAATTTAGGAAGCTATTCTGTCCCAACATTCCGCCGCCTTTGAAAGTACAATCTTTCAAGAGGGTATGGTTGCTAGCTTGCGAATCGGACGTCTTGTCGTCCCCTTTGAGGTCTTCACATCAGCTACTCTGACCCGTCCGTCCGAACCCGGGATCGTGTTTATGATTCGCCCTATTAGCCATTTTTGGGGTGGAACATGGTCCTCGTGGATGATGACTAAGTCGCCGATGTTGATGTTTGGGCTTGGTGACGCCCACTTTCCTCTACCTTGCAGCTCCTGTATATACTCGGTGGACCACCTTTGCCAAAAGTGCGTTTTGACTGCATTAATTCGTCGCCACCTCTGAATGAAGCTGATTTCAGCCACCTCGTCTGCAGGCTCGGGAATTGCCTTAAGGGAAGAACCGATGAGAAAATGGGCCGGGGTCAGCGCTTCGAGGTCGTTGGGGTCGGATGACATCGGGGTGATTGGTCTAGAATTCATCACCGCCTCTATTTCCACCAGCGCTGTTGACAGCTCTTCAAAGTTGAGTTTAGCACCTCCAAGGCTACGGTGCAGATGACCCTTCGCGACCTTGACGGCCGCCTCCCAAATTTCTCCAAAGTGGGGTGCCCTGGGGGGTATAAAGTTAAAATTGATACTGACATTAGAACAGAAGTTTTTAATGATTTCTTGCGATGAATTTTTGAACAATAAATTGTGCAATTCAATTAGTTTGGATTTGGCTCCAACGAAATTCGTTGCGTTGTCGCAATATATGTCTCTAGGGAGACCTCTTCGACCTATCAATTGTTTTAGGGCAGCAAGAAATGCGTCCGTAGAGAGATCGGATACGCCTTCTAAATGAACCGCCTTGGACGAGAAACACACGAAAACGGCGGTATAAGTTTTGTAGGGTACTCTTCCTCTGATTTTATAATAAGTGAGGATTGGTCCGCAAAAGTCTACCCCACAGCACAAAAATGGACGCGAAGAAGTTAGTCTCTCCTGAGGTAAGTTTCCCATGACCTGCTCTAATAGTTTTCGGCGGTACCTGACACAGTGAACACATTGCCTAACACATTGCCGAGCGATTTCCCGAGCGTTGACAATCCAAAACTTATGCCTAACCAATAAAACTAGAGCCTTTGGGCCAGCGTGGTAGTTGGTTAAGTGCAGATGTCGAACTAGTGCCTTTGTGAAACTGCAATTTTTAGGAAGCAACAAGGGGTATTTACTCTCCTCCGGAATACAAGCATGCTTCAGCCGTCCTCCAACACGAAGTAGTTCGATGCCGTCTGTATACGAATACGCGAAGAATTTTTAGGTAGGAACTGAACCGCTCGACTACCTCAAGTAAAAAATTAGGTTCTGGTTTCTTATAGAGCAGCACCGTTCGTCGTTTTTCCAGCAAAAGATCTTCTTGTGAAAGCGAAACTTCAAAATTAATTGGCCAGTTTTCTATCGGGCGTAGCAAAAATTGTGGGCCTCTGAACCATATTGACGTCAAGAGTTCCTCAACCGTACAACCTCTCGAAACGATATCCGGTGGATTCTCGCCAGTGGGCACGTGCTTCCACACGACACTCTTTGTCTTCTCCTGAATCTCGGCTACTCGATTTCCCACAAAGGTTGTTAGTTTTGACGAATGTGTGGTGATCCAGTGTAAAACTATAGCAGCATCCGTCCAAAAGTAGACTTCTGATTGAGTTCCCTTGAAGATAGGTTTTATCTTTTCCCACAACTTCGCTAGTGAACCGCGGAAGTTGTTTCCTACTTGCCGGTGCTACTCTAGACTTGGCGACTAGAAGCCTCACTTGTACCGTTCCGGATGTATCTGTAGCTCGAAGATATATGCAGCACCCATATGCATGCATAGAGGCATCTGCGAAGCCATGTATCTGATAGCTTTGGCGATTTCCTATCAAGGCAAATCTAGGGACAGATAGATTTTGCAAGGAATGGAGATCAGTCATAAACTCTCTCCATTGAGTATCGGCACTTTGGGGAATAGATGCATCCCAGTCTATTTTCTCAATCCACAGATTTTGAAGAATTACCTTTGCTCTGATAATTATTGGACTTAGCAGTCCCATCGGATCAAAGAGGGAAGATGAAAGGGAAAGAATCGACCTTTTTGTGTATTTGGAGTAGTTTCTAGTTGGGTTGTACGAAAAGCTAAATTCATCTGTTAACGGATTCCAGGTTATGCCTAATGTACTAGTGAGACCAGGTTCGGTAAATTTAATCTCCTTCTGAAACGAGGTAGCAGCCTCCATTATCGTGGGGTGATTGCTCATCCATTTGGATAGCTCTAGCCCTGCTGAATGTAATATGGCAACAACTTCCTTTTGTTTCCATAGCAATGAGTCCAGATCATCATCTCCAGTAATAAGATCGTCAACATAAAAATCTTCTTCTATTACCTGAGGACCTACTTCAAATTTATTTTTGTTTGTTTCTGCCAAGTACTTAAGGCAACGAACAGCAGCAAACGGAGCTGACGATGTACCATATGTGATGGTATTTAATTGGTATGTTTGTACCGGAGTAGTTTCGTTTTTTCTCCAAAGGATGTATTGAAATCTACGATGAGATGGGTGAACTAAAAATTGACGAAACATTTTTACGACATCTGCGGTGAGGACAAATCTATGCAAACGAAAGCGAAGAAGAATTATGAACAGCTCGTCGTGAATAGTTAGACCAACCATGAGCGTATCGTTCAATGACAGATGAGATGAAGTGCAGCAGGAAGCATTGAAAACCACCCTAAGCTTTGTTGACTTGCTTTCTGGCCTAACAACGCAGTGATGAGCTAGGGAGTAGTGGGGTTCATTTAGCTTGGGATCCTTCACCAGTGCCATATGTCCCAAGGCCTCGTACTCATCTAAAAACGCTTCATATTGGGCTTTCAAGGATTCATTTTTGCCAAGTCTTCATTCCAACGCTAAGAATCGTCTAAGGGCTATATCATACGAAGCTCCGAGACAGTTGGGTTCGCGTTTAAAGGGTAGACGAACCATAAGTCGGACATTATGTAGAACCTCAAGGTTTGTCCTAAAATGAGCCTCGCACTCCTGTTGTTCCTCAGTCCACTGGGGTTTTTGGTCTTGAATCTGTTCTAGTTCCCAGAATTTCTCCACATATTGCTCGAGCGAATCGTCATTAGAGTTCAGGAAGCAGAACTGTTTCGTCGGGTTAACAGGTTTTGTATATCTTCCTGACACGATCCATCCTAAAGATGTTTTTTGTAGAGATGGTAGTCCTTCCCCAAGCTTTATTTGCCCTAATTGAAGAAGATCAAAGAACGACTCAGCCCCTAGCAGCAAGTCAATTTGTGATGGTTTATTAAAATGCTCATCTGCGAGTTCTAAATTTTGAGGCAGATTCCAATTTGCGATGTTGAGAGCTGCTTCCGGCTGATACCCAGTAATAGAAGGTGCTACCAAAAACTCCAAAGATGTTTCAAAATTATTGAAACGCGATCGAATCGTCGTTTGTGTCTGAAAGTTAATTTTTGTTTCAGCTACCCCTATTCCGACTATGTCTACATTTTTTCTTTGCCTTTTGAGACGCAGGGAGTTAGCAAACCTTTCATTTATAAAGTTGACTTGGGAACCAGAATCGAGCAACATTCGACCCAATTGAAAACTTCCACTTGAATCCTGAACGAGAACCAATGCCGTCGCTAGGATTACCTGAGCTACAGAAGGTTTCTCCTTTTCCAAAGCAGTGTGAGTTGTTGCCACTGGTGATGATTGTTTACCCTGTTCCTCACTCCTAGTACTGCTTTCAAATTGTTGGGGTCGATGCAAAAGACTGTGGTGTGTTTGTTTGCAAACTTTACACCTGTACGACGAAGGACATTTTGAAACGCTATGGCCCTTGCCCAAGCAATTTAAACAAAGTCCTAGCCTTTTAACATTTGTGAACCTTTCCATTACAGCCAACTTATTAAAGGCTGAGCAACCTGGAATAGAGTGACCACTATCTCGGCAGAACAAACAGGCCTTTTGTGAAACTGCTAATGACAATTGAGGACGATAGCCTGAATGCGATGGTCTTTGCTTGCTAGAATTTCGTTGGTCGGAATGCGATCTCAACTGCTTGCTATCACGAGCCTCAAGGTATTGACTTCTCTTGCTAAGGACTGCTGAACATTCACTCCACTTAGGCAGCCTCTTATAATCCAGATATTCGTCCCACTTCGACTGAGTTTCCGGATCTACCTTAGACATGGCGATGTGTATTACAATGGCATTGCAGATATCTTCGACCGAGCCTATCGACTGAAGCGAATTGAAAACAGCAGTTGTCCTGTCTACTAAACCTCTGAGTTCCGATGCAGAAGACTTGGAAACCTTTGGTTGCTCAAACAGTTCGGAAATATATTGTAAAAATATAAGGCAATCGTTATCGTAACGATCCTTCAGCCGTGCTAATGCCTTAGGGTAATTCTCCTCCGTGACTTGAAAAGCTTTAACAGTACTTAAAGCTTGATCACTCAAGCAGGCCAAAAGATGATTGAATTTCTCAATTGCTGTCAAATTCGGCTCATTATCGACAAGAGTTTTAAAAGAATGTATGAAATTTTTATACTCTGAATATTTTCCATTAAATTGGGGTAATTTGAGGTTAGGCAAATGATTTTTTGTGTAATGAGGAACTGTAAAGGTCAAGTCTGCGGAGCTATTGCGTCTGTTAGACCCTAGAAGCGATTGAATTTTTGTTTTCGTTGAAATATAAAGGTCTTCCAATTCACCTCGACCACTATCAGCTGGTTCTGAACGCTCAATTCGAGCCTGGCACGCTAAAACTTGCTTAAAATAGGATTCCAAAATTCCTAGACGGCATTCCAATTCCGTAGCCGAAAGAGTATCCGATTTAGCCTCAACAATATTTTTGATTCTAGTAATGTTGCCCTTGGTTGAAGAGCGCAACCGCTTCAGTTCCTTAATGGATAACTCAGTTGTCATATTTTCTGATTATTATTTTTAAAAACAAGAATTTATTTTTCCCCAATGCACGTAGCAAAACGAAAAATAAAACTAGAAAAGTGTTGGTAGTTGGCAACCCTATTGCACAACGTATTGGCAGAGCTCAATCTTGCGGCGAAAAATTAATGCAACGACGAGGTTACTCGGCGAGGAAACGACGAAATAATCCAACAACGAAAGTGATGTAAGATGAGTTAAAAATTCAAAATTGACGAAGTAAATGTTTAATTAAAAGTAAATTACTTTCAAATGTGATTGTGAACAGTGGTACTCAATTTGATTTGTAGTGAATGTTAAAAGAATTCGAACTATTATGGATTCAAAAACTGTCAACGAAGAAATTACTTTCCAAGCGAAAGCTTCCTTTCATTGCATATGATCAATGCACCCACTCCGGCGACGACGACAAGAAAAAAAAAGCTCAATAGCTTTGTACGTTCGAGCGAAATGTAGGTCTATGCAATGACAAGCGTGATGAAGCTTTACTGGCGGCAAATTCCAATAACAGCAGCGACAGCAACCAAGAATTGATTCCACGATAAGAGTTGACTTCAGTGTCTGTGATTTGAAAGCGAGAGTACGAATGACGATAAAGTACAATAGAAATAATGCGTGTGTGTGCTTTAAGCCTACGGCGAAAGTGGAATATGGCAAAATGGTTTACGCAGTGTAGTGGCAAAAGAAAAGCTTTGTGTATTGTAAAATGCGATCAACTTGTATAAGAAGCTTTTGTGGATTCTAAATTTGAATTTCCAATGATAGTTTCTACGGATAACTTTTTACGCCAATAAACAATTCCCAATTGAATGCAGCAATTATGTAATTTTATTTTATTTTTTAGATATTATGATACATTATGTAGATTTTGTCTTTTAATATTGAATATATTAACTATTTGCATGCATGTCACAATTCCGTCGAAGATGCGCTGTTGTTTCAATAACTTTTCTATGTATTATTAAATTTTCTATTCTGGTACTTGAATTTATTGTGGCGAATGGTGTGCGCAGCTTCGATTGAAAGGCGATTTTTGACGTATCTGGTTGGGAGATGTATTACTTATCTTCCCTGGTTCCTTTTACACCTCTGTAGTCAATTTCCTTTGTCTAGGTGACCACTTATTCGTTTTGTCCTGTTGGATGCTTGATGGTTTTGGCTTCTGCACTTATCACACGCAAAAAAAACCCGAACCGACACGATATTTTTAATAATTTTTCATGTATTTCACTTATATGTCTATTGTCTATATGATGTATTAGTTTTTTCACATGTACTTTATTGTTCTTCCCGAAAATTTAATATTGTGTTAAATTATGGGATACTTTCTCCCTTACACGTATGGGCGCCAAAATGTACGGTCGTAGGTTTTTACTGACCGTCCACTATCAACCTCTACTTTATGGTAGGAAGATTGATGTTGAATTTTCTTCCTGTGGACGAAAGTGAGCGACGACGAGTTTAAACTCAGCGAATACGACGACGAGCGAAAATTAAAAGGCAAGGTTTCGACCACTGATGGCTTTGTACAAAAAAAGAAGCGAAAGCTTTATTTCATATTTTCTTTTATACATTTCAAATTGTCGGTTTTATTCCAAGAGAGTGGAACATAAAGATCTAGACTACCGCAAATGGTTCTATTAACTAATCTCTTATATAAAAAATTATGGCGATTGGTCGAAACTAGGCGCCAGATTTGAATTGCTATAAAATAATTAATTTAGGAAGCTATTCTGTCCCAACACTATGCTTTCCGGCTGCCCTACCAAAGACGTCCTACTTTCGTATGTTGGCGTTCAAATCGCCCAATACGATTTTAACGTCGTATTTAGGACATTGCTCGTATGTTTTGTCGAGGAGCTCGTAGAAACAATCTTTGGTAGCAGGGTCCTTTTCTTCCGTGGGGGCCTGAGCACATAAAAGGGTTATGTTAGCGAATTAAGCCTCGATCCGGATAGTCACAATACGCTCGCTAACGTGTCGGAAGCTCAACACTTCTTGCCTAAGTCTGCCGCTATAACAAATCCGCATCCGAATAAGCGCTGCCTGTTGCCTCTGTAGCAATCACCGTAGTAGATGTCACAGTTTTTCATCCTCTTTTGCCCGTCCCATCCCATCGCACTTCCTGGATGGCGCTTATATCTGCACGTGGTCTGTAAACGGATAGACCATTCCACGTACAGATTCGAAGGTTGTTGTCCATATTTCGTTTGCTGGGGTCGTCATCAGTTGAGTCGTCCTTATCCGAGGCTTTTGGTTGTGTCGGAACCATTCGTTTTTTATGTGGTTTGGAAGTTGCCCCGTCGACACAACCCCCAACCTGGAGGGCCAGTTCCTTTAGTTATACCCCTAGGAGGAGGAGTCCGGGTACACCGGTGCCAGTAGTCCACCACGGAAGTGTGAGCGCTGCCGTTGGCCAATTAAAGACTCGTCCGCCACCATCGCTATTCCAGGGTCATGACCACCATTCGAAATTCCTTACCGACCTGTGATCCGAATACGTCGAAGCAGCTCGCGCAAGGTATTCACTAACTTCCACTTAACTGGAAGTGTAGACACCACTGTTGACTCAGTCAAGGGAATTCGACCGCTGCCGCCTGTATCAAGAAAAAGTGCTCTAGTGAGAAAGCACTCTTCTTCCCTCTCGCATCTGCTACCACCAAAAATCCTCCAAAGGGGATTGGTTACCCATTTCTTGGATTAAGGTACTAGGCACCCAGCTGTCACCGCGTGCTGGTTGAGAGTAGAAGTTGATAGGCCTCAGCTAAGTGAAAATGCTTGTGTTTTCATATAATCGCATGCACTATCGTTTGATCAGCTTAAAAGAACTGCTACAAAATCCTTCAAACAAGTTAACCAGAAGGGCCGTTCGGTGTGGTTTGGGTGTAACCCCCATAAAACTGAACTGGTACTCTTCTAAAGGAAATATAAAATTCCGTTTGTTAATCCTTCCTCTCTTAATGTTATCAGCTAAATTTTCTCTGATAAAGCAAAATATTTGGATCTTATCCTGGATAGGAAACTAAGCTGGAAATCTAACATTCAAGAAAGGGTTAAGAAAACTACAGTAGCACATTTCTCTTGCAAAATAATTGGGTTTACAGCCTCATGAGACTGATACAAAAGCTATAAATCGCGATTATCTAAGCAAGATCCAGTGTACAGCTTGTTTGTGCATAAGCGGAGCGCTACGTACAACTCCCTCTGCGGCACTGGACATCATGTTTCATCCCTAGATATATTTAGTACGCAAATAGTAGCGAATGCAGCCGTTCACCTGGAACTTACCCAACAGTGGTCAAGAAAAGAATTTGGCCACGCTTCCATTCTGAGCAAATTCAAAATTTCCCCCGAAAACACGGTCTACACCACCCCACGTCTAAATTTTAACAAGAACCTCCTCGTCACCATCCCTTCCAGATCACTCTGAGCCGATCCACTTCTATACTATACTCAAAAACCAAGGACGGAGTTGGTGGAGGTGATTTTCCCGACAGGCTTAATCATAAGCTCTCCTTCCGTCTACCAAATCATTGTAGCGTGTTCCAGGCGGAAATAATGGCGCTTAGAGACGTCTTATCTTGGCTGAAGAAAAACGTGATATCCGCCAAGAATATCCGTATTTTTTTAGACAGCCAAGCTGCAATCAAATCTTTGGAATCGATATCTATAAATTCAGTAGTAGCTCTAGACTGTCGATCGTCTCTTAAGAAGATGACGGAGCACGTCTGTTGGGTGCCGGGGCATAGGGACATTTCGGGGAATTGTAAGGCTAATGAACTCGTCAGAATAGGATCAACTGCATCCATCCTTCCAGACAAGAATAATCTAGGTATAACAATTGCTACATGCAAATTTAAATTCAAGCTGTATGCAATCGAAAGAACAAATCTTAGGTGGAGAACAACATGTCTAGCGACTAAACAGATTTGGCTCAAGTTGGATCTGAAACGCTCTAAGAAATTGATCTCTCTTAACCGATTGCATATTAGCTCTATTATAGGTCTAATTACAGGACACTGTCTAATACGCAAGCATGCAACAAGGCCTGGTGTATATTCAAATGATTTTTATTTTATATATATATATATATATATATATATATATATATATATATATATATATATATATATATATTTATATATTTATATTTTAACGATTTGCGCGATCTGATAGATTTAAGCATCAGGAGCCTCCTTCGCTTCATTAGAAAGTCTAATTGGTTCTAATGAGTAGGCTGGGATGACATGATCCATCGTGGTACCACAACGGACCTTCCTCAGTCTATGTGTGTTGGCGTAAGCTAACAGCCACTTCAACCTAACCTAACTTAATATTATTGTGGAGCATGTAGAGAAAGTTGCGGGTATATATAATATATAAATATAGTACCTGCCTACAAATCTGAAAAAAAAATAAATTATTGTAAATTTCGTCGGAAAACCAATACTTTAAGTGGTTATACAAAAAGGCTTCATCGGAAATGCATACAACATCAACTAAGAAATTACATAAGCTACCACAAAGCTAGTGAGACATGGGACGTCCCAAGTCACACAATTCCCAATTCGCCAATGACGTAACTATGTATGTGTAGCTATGTAGGTACATAATATGCATTACGCAACTTAATTTCCCTTGTCGTGTACTTAACCAGCTTAAACTATTTAAAGCATTCGTGTGTGGCGGCATAATGTAATAAGTACTTTCCTTTGACCTGGATAACGTTCTATTTAGTTATAGCATAATGTATATACCAACATATATGTATGTTTTATTTCAGGTGAAAACGGGGGTGGTGATATCAGCATCTGTGAAGAAAACTCGACACAGGTTGACAAGTATATTAAATTCCACTAACGTGGGACTTTCATTCCCCGACAAGTTTCTACCTCGTAAACTTGGTACATCACATAACTTCCGGACAAACTTCATCAAATTATCTACAACAACACATTTCTGTAAGTGACATTCTCCTGCTGTTAATCTAATATATCCAGCCCTCAGCCACCCCATCAAAAGCGTGTCACCTTTTACGTTTAGCTCACAATAAAGACACGCTTTCTTGGCAAGGAATGGCCGACGAGGGAAGTTAAACTTAAGCAAAGGTAATTTCCGTCAGTACCGAGTATTCCCTTCATCGGTGTGACGAAGATGCTATTTTTATCACTTTGTAATTTTACAAGCGATTTAAGACGAACTAATACACTCCTACGTACATATGTATATTCATATATTTACAGAGAGTCCTATGAGCCGGTCGCTAAGTTCAAAGAGAGAATTGGGATGTCATTAAAATGGATCAAATTGCTAACGCAAAGTAAGTGACTCGATAACAGTTCCGATTATATTACGATTTGACTTTATTGTTTTGTTTTGAAATAAGTAGATGTCTATCAGTGGTAGTGGTATTGGGAAGGAAAACGTCCCCAATAGGTCCTATCAATGGGGGAAAACGATAGAGAACTGCGAAAAAGTTTTTCATCCTGTCGTAGGGCTGTTGACCCCATGTCAACAGGGATTATTTTATCACTTTTTCAATTAGGATTTAATTACTATGTCCCTCTTTAATGGGATGTTTACGTTATTCGACATCACATTCAATTATTCGGACTAAAGTTTTGCCGGATATTTTTAACTGATTATTAATGACTTTTACCGAAAGTAGGTAATGAAAGAAATACCTCCTTTACATGCAGAATGGAAAGTTTGATTTCAAACTGTGTTGGAATGTCAAGTTAAATGATTAAATTGAATTTGAATTGAAACGGAATATATTGTCTCATTTATTTATCTCATAGCGCCTTATGCTGTAAACACATGTGTATATTTCTGCATGCAGCGAAATAAGAACACGCATAGTTAAATGAACAAAACACATGCATTTCCTGCATGCAACGCAGAGCTGCATGATATCTCTATTTTTCTTCGCTTCATGAGTCAATGCTACCAAATCGCAAATGGAAACTTTCACCAAGTGGGACAGACATTGAAAGCTTATACTCCAGATGTACGAACATTTTACCAAAAGGTAAAAAACGCGTATCAGAGAAGCAAAACCCGTACAGAAACCTTCAGAGATGAAGATGGAAAGCTCATAGTAGAATCACAGTGTGTGCTGAGAATATGGAAAAACTACATCTGCAGCGACGTAGACCAGCATCCTGCCGTCAAGCAGAATGAACCATTCAACATGAACCATTATAGTCACAATTTCCGTCCACCTGACCAAAGTGGAGTGAGGATAGCAATATCCAAGCTGAAATTCAACAAGACTGCTGGACCTGACGACTTACTAGCTGAACATTTCAAGGCAGCTGGTGATGAAACTGTAGGGAACATACACCAACTTATCTCTAAGATTTGATCAAGTGAGTGTATGCCTGATGAATGGAATCTTAGCATTGTTTGTCCGATCCATAAGAAAGGAGACCCCTTCAACTACGACAATTCAAGAGGCATCAGGCTCTTCAACATTGCATACAAGAGCTTTTCTGTGATATTTTGTGAACGCTTGAAACCTCTCATCAACAACCTGATTGGCCCCTATGAGTGCGATTTCAGGCGGCAGATCCTGGAGAAACTTCCAGAAGTCCAAATCGAAACTCATTATCTCTATATCGATTAGGAGAGGGGAAAAGCACGTAAAAGATGGCAACAAACTCGGGCTCCGCAACATAAAGCACATCTTAATCGTTTGTGCAACTCACTAAAAAGAACTATTAAAGACCTTAAGAATAATGAAATACAAACTTACCTAGAAAGCTTAACGGCAGAAAAAGATTCTAACTATTCGCTTTGGAAGGCTATAAAAGGTATTAAATAACCTCTAATTCAAGCCGCGCCAATTAGGAAAAATCATGACGAATGGGCCAGGCATGATAAAGAGAAAGCGCAAGTTTTTGCCGCACACCTGGAAGAAACTTTCAAACCGTTTGATGGACAAGCTCTTATTGAAAATATAAATACGTCGTATATAGACAATAGCGTAATAAGAAATGCAACGCTTACCGAACTTAAGGAAGAAATAAAGAGACTTAAACCTAAGAAAGCTCCTGGATACGATCTAATTACGGGAGAGGTTCTTAAAGCACTACCAAGAAAAGCTCTAATTAAGCTTCTGTTTATAATGAACACGCCGCAATTAGACTAGAATATGTTCCCAGTCAATGGAAAGTCGCCGAAGTTAGGTATAATGGTCCTTAAGCCCGGAAAACCGGCGAATGAAAAAACCTCTTATAGACCGATTTCGCTTCTTCCAATTATATCCAAAGTGTTCGAGAGAATATTGATTAGGCGAATACAGCCGGTAATAGAAGAAGGGCATCTCATCCCGGATCATCAATTCGGATTCAGAAGTAAGCATTCTACAGTTGAACAAGTACATCTAATAACACATGTAATCGAAAAGTCACTTGGAGAAAAAAAGATTTGTTCAAGCGTATTCCTTGACGTCTCTCAAGCCTTTGACAAGGTCTGGCACGAAGGCTTAACGTTTAAATTACGACAAGTTCTGCCAGAGCACCTAATTAATATTTTGAAGAATTACCTTACGAATAGACTATTCCGCGTCAAATGTGGAAACGAATATTCTGATTTTAAGGAAATAATGGCTGGGGTGCCGCATTATACACTCGTGATATACCGCAAGTAGAAGGCACTGAGCTAGCTACATTTGCCGACGACACTGCTATCTTGACAGTAGGTAAAACGGTCGAAGTTATTGCAGAAAAACTGCAAGAAGCTTTGGATAGGGTAAATGAATGGACAAAGATTTGGCGAATCGCACTCAACGAGGCCAAATCTGTTCATGTAAATTTTACTTATTAGAAAATAAATAATTTGCTGATCTTTTCAAACTCGGTTCAAATCCCGTTTGCAAACGAGGCTAAGTATCTTGGAATGACACTTGATACAAAGCTGAAATGGAAAACGCACGTAAAGAAAAAACGCAAAGAACTAGATAACAAATATAGAGAAATGTATTGGTTACTTGGAAAATATTCCAAACTTAATATATATAACAAACTGTTTTTATATAAGCAAGTGCTAAAGGCTATATGGACATATGGTATACAACTCTGGGGCTGTACCAAAATAAGTAACATTAAAATTTTACAAATTTTGAGAATAAAGTGCTAAGAGGTATTGTTAATGCGCCATGGTATATCCGAAATAGCGATATCCATAGAGATCTAGGCATTAAAACAATCGAAGACGAAATCAAAAACTACGCGAGAAAGCATAAAAGTCGACTAGAAAGTCACGCTAATATAACAGTCCTCCAAGTTTTGGATGAAAGAAATTTACTTCGCCGTCTACAAAGAATTAAACCTTTAGACTTAGCGTGTTAAGTAACCGCGTCTAAACTGCGGAGCTAGCAGGAACTTCTAATGGGAAGGTACCTGCAAAACGTCATTATTTCGTGAAACGAAAACTACTTGATAAGTCGAATACTTAGTTGTAGTAAAAATAAAAACAAGTCTGTTTTGAAGGGAGGTTTCTTAGTGGGTAAGAATCCCACACTACTATGAGCACGTGCTGTCGATCCTCATAGTGTCTTGTTGAAGATTTTCACCTACCCACGGAAAAAAAAAAATAAAATCTCTTTATCGATTTCAAGGCCGCATATAACAATATCTATAGAGAGTAGCTATATAGAGCAATGTCTAGTTTTGAAATCCCTGCCACACTTGTCCGTCGGTATAGCATGTCGATGGAGAACGCTCCCTGCTCCATCAAGGTTGGTAATGACCTTACCGAGACCTTTGATGTCAAAAAAAGTTGTATGTGATTTCTGTCAAAAGCCCATACAACTGCTTGCATATGCCCACGATATTGACATTATTGAAAGAACTAAGTGGACTGTCACTGGTGCGTTTGCAAGCATTACCGAGGACAAAACCAAGTACCTATATATACAATGCAGTCAAAAAGAAGGGACAATCAACACCGGCGAATTGGACAGTATGTCACAGCGTAGTGGTCAGCTACAACTTCGAGGTAATAAGGGACTTTGTCTATCTTGGCGCTGCTATTAATTCTGAAAACTACATCAGCGCAGAAATCAAGCGAAGAATAATTCTTGACAATCGCTGCTAATAAGGCTGTTGCATTGCCTTATTAGAGCGCTTGGAATAACTGAGGAGACTTTATATAAGAATCTGATCATCCGAGTCCTGCTATACGGCGCCGAAACATGGACTTCATTGAAAGCGGATTAAGATGTCAATAGTCGCTTTGAAAGAAAAACTCTTTGTACGATATTCGTTCTCATTTGCGTTGACTGGTTTTGAAGGAAAAGGTTCAATGACGAACTATACAAGCTGTACAGCAACATTGCCCTGGTCAAAAAATTGCGTATTAGATGTTTGAGATGGCTGGGACATGTAGAACGGATGGACACCAACGCTCCGGTCCGCAAAGTCTTCGAAGCAAACCCGGAGGGACGACGACGCAGTAGAGGGCCTCCTCACGGTAGGTGGAGCGCCTAAGTTCAAGGGGATCTCGATCAACTTGGAGTGCGCTACTGGAGGCAATTAGCTAAAGATAGAGCTAAATGGAGAGGCTTGTTGGTTGAGGACCAGGTTCACCCCGAACTGTAGTGCCACCTAAGTAAGTAAGTAAAAAACAGACACAGGATCGAAATAAAAACAAAAATAATTCCACTGTAGTCAGCGAATGAGAGTAGCCAATGTCTGCACGTGTGTTTCACTTGCAGATCTCCACGTTGCGCTGCTTGGAAAACTTCGGGACATGTGTTTTGGCATTAACCTTCATCCGTCCCTCGATAAAACTTATGTTACAAGCAATAGAAGCACAACTACACTATTAAACAAGATAATGTCGATATTGAAAGAGAAAGAAACACAACTCTTATCAATTGTGCCATTCAAATATCATACTTCTACCTCAACCTTAAAAAGGAAATATTATTATAAATGTCTATGTGTGTACAACTCTTATCAAAAATACATGCCGATATTAGAATAGAAAGAAACAGAAGTTCTATCAAAACATGCATTCCCATCGCATCTCATATGCTGTAAATATACAAGTGTGAGATAACGCCTCAAGATTACGTCAAACTGTGATAACTATTATACAAACATGCAGTTCTTGAATAATGTGGAGAATGGGACTGAATGATTGACGAAAAGCGCGGACAGTGGATTTCGAGCAGTCAGCGAGTGAAGATCCGTAGCAAAAGCTAGTTGTAAAGAATTTAATAAGAAAAGATTAGATATTGCTCTTAAAAAATGTATTTTCTCTAAAACTATGGAAGTTAGCTAGAATATTCTGTTTTGTTTTAGATTCTCCCCAGGAACGACTCAGTTTTTTTTTTTTTGACAACTCTCGTACGTACTCGTATCAAAAAACTTTTGTTTTCTATTTAAAAAAAAAAAAAACCTTGAGAGCTGTCGTTCCGACATTTTTCCAATGCGAATTTTTTTTTTTCGCTCTAAACCTAATTTCCATATTTACGAGTACGTCGCGTCGTTAGTCTTTTGGATACCAAGTAGATTTTCATTAATTTAAACTCAATTTAAGGCAAAAACTACTGTATTATTTCTGTGGTATGCAAAATAGATAATAACCACAAATATCACATATACTCATAGGTTTGACAGCTCCCCAAGTTTCTCTAAAAACACTTCAGAGCGACCCCAGCTCTAAAAAAAACAGACCTATCTATTACATACGAGTATATGGAAAAAAAATCCAAACAACATTAATTGACAAACCTTCATCGCATACGAGAAAGAATTGTATGTGTAGGAATATGGTACTAGGATACACGAGTATGTACGGAATCGACAAATAACGCTTAAGACGCAGCAACTTTCCTAATGTAAAGCAAGGTCTGGTGAAACAACTGCAAGCGATGTTGCACCATAATAACCCATACATAATGGATTTAAAAATTTCTCGTGAGAATGTACAATACATACCTCAATAATATCAACTAAGTTGGAATACACGCTGATAGAAAACCAGCCAATTCTCATAGAGGACGCTTTAATGTACCGACAGCAAGTGAAGTAGCACTGGTCGTATTTGGAAGGCAGTTATGTTGTGTTACTAAGTCATAAAAGCAAGTTACAATATATGTATACGTATCAGTGAAGTACATCGTTCGTATGATGGCTGGTTACTCCATTGTCATCTCCCAGATAAGCCAGAAAACGAAATTGCCCTTCGAAAAACAGTCTCAATATTGAACATCATGATCGATTGATACAGACCGGGTAAATTTCATCAAAACAAACCAGGCACAACTTAGAGCTGATAGTTACATGTACATGTTAGAGATGCTATAGGGAGACAAGATACTGATGTCACTGCTTTCGTCATCTTTCACTGGGTCACCAAACTTCATACATTATTTTTTTTTTTTTTTTTTATAATTTGCGCACACTCAAAGGGTTATGAATACCTTTAACACATTTACACACAGTGCGGGCGTTGGAAAGGATGGATAGAGAGAGAGAGAGAGAAAGATTTTGGTGTAGTGGTTATTGAAGCTCAGTTGTTTATGCTTCAGCTATTCTCCGGGGGTGGCGTCCAGATAACTGGGGAGATTTTTGTTATTATTGTCATTGCTTCTGATTCACAGTACGATAATCGATGTCAAGGGCAAATCATCATCAACAGAGCGAACAATTTCTCCAGCCACATGAACAAGCTACTGCCAGTGTTATGCCTTTGCAGTAGTGTTCACAGAAGCTTTTGCAAATGATCGGACTGACTTTATATATTTCATGAGAAATAAATAAATGCTTGCTGACATCAGGATTTCAACCATGAACCATTAGCATGAAAAGACTCAGGAAGCCATGACATAGTAAGCGCATCCTCTATTACGGCCGTCCTGATCTATTCATTACATTTACGTATGTTCCTGGATTGAAAGAAATCGCAAATGCATTAATATCTAGAGAAAAGCACACGACCGTCATGATATCATAGCTAGGGTATTTCACTTTAAAATGAAGGCGTTACTGACATCGCTAACAAATGAAATTATCAAGTCCAATGCGATCTGCGGCCCTTGCGGTCATTTAAATAACAGGTCAGTAAGTTATATACGAGTATATGTTCTGGTGTCGATTTGGCCAGTTATAGTGCATTTTTAGACTTTTTCACAATAACTCCACAAATAACACCTTAGTGAAGATCTGATGAATAAATAACCATAGGACACGGTTGCTGCTTCAATTTAACAAAGTGTGAGTTCTGCTCTTCGGCGCCGAGTGCTGGATAATGAACTCTTTCGAGAGCAAAATTCTTCGAAGAATATACGGTCATGTGTGCGAAAAGGGCAAATGGAGGAGAAGATATCGTCACCTCAGTATTGGGGTGATCTAAACGACAAAAACCTATTTTCGAGAAAACGACGTTTGAAGTTTGAATGCGCATAAAACAAAAATCGTATGTAGCACAAAGGTTTGTCACTTGGATTTTGACAAAAGTGGTAGATTGGACAAAAAAATGTGGTAGATTTACAAAATGGGTGGTAGATTTGATATAACATTGTCATTGGTGTTTCAAACAGGTCTGCGATGAAGCTTACGTAGACCATTGGGGCACGGCGTATAGGATGGTGATGACAAAGCAATGCCCGACAATGCTGAAGTCAATAGTAGAAGATCTTTTTCCAAGGAGATCATATACTATGTGCGCTATTACCAGAGAAAACTTCAGAGAGGTAATTGCAGTGATTACAACAGAGGAATTGACAATCGCATCCAGAAAGATAGGTGACAACAAGACGTCCGGACATGACAGCATACCTAAAAAGCAGTAAAAGCCGCTGTTCAAAAAAGGCCTGATATCGTAACGATGCAAAAGTCCTTAGAAGAAGGAATTTTCCCTAATCAATGGAAACTGCAACATCGTGTTTTATAACCAAAAGGAAACAAACCCCCAGGAGACCCATCGTCGTATCGCCCGATATACCAGTGGACATTATGGAAAAGACCCTGGAATAAGTCATTTAGAACACATTGCTCACAATAGGAGGAGAAAGGGGCTTTGTCCAATCACCAGTTCGGATTCCGGAAGTCGCGCTCAACAACTGACGTCATTAAAGCGGTAGTTAATATAGCAGCGGAAGCGATTGAAGGAGAAAGATGGCGATACGGCACCAAGGAATACTGCGCAGTAGTGACGGTAGATGTTAAAAACGCGTTTAATTCGGCAGTCTGGCCCACTATAAGAAGATCTCTTGATAGGATGGATACACCATTTTACTTATTGCAGATAATGGCGAGCTACTCTACCAACAGGAAACTGAGGTATGATACCAACGAAGGAGTGAAGTACTACGATGTTGCAGCTGGGGTCGCACATGGATCGCTGCTTGGCCCTTTACTATGGAACATAATGTACGACGGAGTTGTACGACTACCACTGCCACCTAAAGTGAAGATAATTGGATTTGCTGACGAAATCGGTTTTGTTACCGTAGCAAAACAAATCAGTGAAGTAGAATCAGCTACAAATGTGGCAAATAGTCAAATCAAAAGCTGGCTAGGATCCGCTGGTCTAGAATTAGCTGACCACAAGACTGAAGCTGTTCTAATAACCAGTCGGAAATCTGTGGAATATATGAATGTCCAGGTTGGAACCCAATTCATCAGATCCAAAGAAGCCATCAAATGCCTAGGGGTAATGCTCGACAATAGACTGCAGTTTAAACAACATTTTGATTATTCGAACAAAAAAGCGTCAAGTTTTCAGATAGCACTCTCAAGGTTAATGCCCAATATTGGAGGACCTGGATATGCTAGGAGGATCCTACTATCCAGAGTTGTCAGCTTAGTCCTTCTTTATGCGCCTCCGATTTTAGCCGGGGCTCTCACGAACAAAGAAATAAGGAAGAAACTGACATCAGCCTACAGACTCTGCGCTATAAGGACCATGAGTGGTTTTAGAACTATCTCTGACGAGGCAGCCTTTGTTATAGCAGGAATGGTTCCGATTGACATCCTCGCGAACGAGATGCAGAAAATCTACAATAGAAAAGGCTAGCAAAAGAAGAAGGGTTAAAGAAGAAAAAAAGCAGCTTCAACAGCTGTATGGCAAGGTCGATGGGATAATACGGTTAAAGGCAGGTGGACCTACAAATTAATCTCCACCATCGATATTTGGATAAACCGAACACATGGGAACTGCACCCACCACCTCACGCAGTTCCTGTCTGACCATGGAGGTTATCGCAAATATCTTCACCGGTTTGGACACGATAGATCGCCTTTGTGTCCAGAATGTCTAGACCAGGAGGAAGATACGAAGCATGCAGTCTTCTACTGTAGGCGATTTGAAAACTGGAGAAATGACATTCCCAGTCCTCCATTCCTTATAGACCATATGGTACAATCTGAGGAAAAATGGATGGAAATTTGCGCGTTTATTACGCACGTGCAAAAAGAGCTTCGAATTCAGGAAAGAATACGTCGAGAAGTAGAAAGTACAGCATAAATTGCTAACCAGCCCCGCGAAGTAATACTTAACGGCAGTCCCGCGGGGAGAGTGGTAGATGTGTAGAGAGTATGGATTAGTACGTAGGCGCATTCCTCGCATCGATTATTCGGGCTTGCGAATCGTGCATGCTAGTAGTCCAGGCTTCTGGTATCTTTCGAACATTACTACATCCCTTGGCGCAATAAAAAAAAAAAAAAACCCGTTTGTAAAAACTATTTATCCATAACAAGGAAAACTATTCAAATAAATGGAATATGTTCTAACGACGTTTGCATATTATTTATTTAAAGAAAAATATTACATTAATATATATAACTATACATACAAGAACGAATACATTGCATCAGTGATGTGTGGATGAGGATGACGCGAAAGGGTTTCCATACATATGACTGAACAATTAATTGAAAACGAGTGTGTGTTGAATTGTCGAAACGGACTGGAAAAATGAGGAGAACAGAATTCAAAAACGTGGTAGAATTTTTGCATTCCGTTGTAGATGTGGTAGATTTGAAAAATGTGCAAAATTGTGGTAGATCTACACAATTGTGGTAAAGTGACAACACTGAGCACAACCATATATAAAAAAATTTATCAAAATAGTGGCCACTGAGCTTTACTTATACACCTGCCCCTCGAATTACACGGTACTCGAATTACACGATTTCGCTTTAACATGGTGTAATATTCTTGCTAGGGTTCGTTTAAATAAAACCGTCTTTTGTGTATTTTAATCGTTTATTTATTATCAAACACCAACTTTACTTCAACAAAATATTCAATCACTTTATTCTTTATTTACTTCAAATTAAACTGTCGCTACAATGTCTAATCTCCCTCTTGTAATCGCTGTATGCACTTATAAACAACTGTGTCGACGTTGGTTGTGGTATGGGTATTTATAGGAAATTGCAAGGGGTTCTAGAACATGCTAGATGTTTCTCCGGGTGAATTGAGGATCATGGAATATTGGGATATTGTGTGGAACAATTGTGGAACGTAAGCACACCAGGTTGGAACTTAAGCACATCAGGTTGGAATATTTACTACTAGTAGGCAATAGATGTCGTTGCACAGTTTGAGATACAGTGTTTTAGTTTTTGGTACACAAACCATCCTGTAGTCAATGCTACAATGGTTTTCATTTTGGACGCATCCGTTTCAACTGAAGACTATTTTTATTTGTTAACTTATTATTTTTATTTTTGTTAAACAAAATTTGTTTAGCTTTATGTGCTTTTCCTTCTTGTAAATAAAGAAATGAGTTGAAAACATAAAAATGTTACGTCTTTGAATACGTTATGAATGTACTAGAGCATCGCCTTCGTGACTTGGCATTCAGTGGAACCAGTCTCAGTTTTTCCATACAAGCCTTGTCCCATTTTACATGGTTATTATGAACGTATCGACGATTTTTCTTACTAATTCCTTTATTCGATTTACGCGGCTTAAAATTGAATTCCAATCCTCCATTTTCATATACAAGCTCTGTCCCTTTTTACACGATTTTGTGTGGAACGTATCTACCGTGTAATTTGATGGACTCCATTTTTTTTTTTAATCGGGTTATTAGTTTTTTATCTTAATTTGAAAAAAAAGCAAAGGCACGCTATGTTTTTCTAAATTGTGCGGATTTGTATGGTATGTTGCACTTTTTGGCCAACCTATGTGCCATTTAAATACAGAACGCGATTGCGATTTATGGATGCATATGTGTCATATCATACAAAAGTATAAGAGAACCCATTTTTTTAAAACAGCGTTTTTTTTCTCATTGTTTTTTTATATAAAACTTTATTTTTTATAAAAGAAAATAAGGTACGTTAACATTTTAAAGGAAAATAACTCTTAAAAATAAAAGCATTGGTCGCAACTGAGATCTAAAGATCCAACTTTTTTTTACCTTTTCGAAATTTTAGAGAATATGTAATTTTATTACCTACACAAACCTGAAACAAAAAAATAATTAAAAAAACATATTTTATTAAACTTTTACTTAGTGAAAACTTAAAAAAATATATATAGATCCTTCATTGTTAAATACATCCGTTCGCGTGTTTTTCGAGTCAAAAACTAATCAGTTGTCAAATGAGATATGTTGAGAGTAAAAGCTCTCAGACAGCGGAAAATCTAAGCAACAGTACGCGAATGAAAAGCGAGCCATTTTGAGCCATGTCGAACCAACTGTCATTAAAAAAAATTAAAGTTAAAAAGAAATGTTTTGAAAGAACATTCACACATCACAGCATTTCCTTCGAGATACCTATCTATTCTCTATTTTGTATGTCTATAGACTTTTTGAAATGGAATCAAAAACTCTTCGAGTTATTTGACAATCAGCTGATTCACTTTTGTTCTTGTTAAGCATTTAAATACTGAAAAATAATCCTGCATATGAAGCACGATTGAATGAAATTTGTATGTATAGAGCATTTCAACACTGAATTATGTGTTTGCAAATGAAGCATATCTGAGTTCAATTGTGCATTTAAAAAATTAAAAAAAAATTCATACAAAATGTTACTTCCCCATACAAAGGCTTATGAGGCAGAACAATACTGAGCATTTCTTCCCAAAAGTGCGTATACATATGTCATTTGGCAACACTGATATCTTTTGAAAAAATGGAGATATTACACCAATCGAAAGATCTTGTTTTTTTTTCACTAAGAAAATATTCCTAACTTAAAAACGGCGAAAAAGCATTTAGGTCACTCTAATACTGAGGTGACGATATATACAACCGCAAACTCTGTGCGCTGTACCAAGATGTGGATGCAGTCCAAAAAAAACCAAAACACGTCGACTACATTGGCTCGGTCACATCAAGAATGCAATAATGCTCCAGCCAAGAGGATCTTCGAATCCAAGCCCAGGGGGTTGAAGACGATAAGCTCCATTTCAAAGGCCTCGATATCGTGGATGCTCGAGCCCTTGATCTGGATAGCTGAAAGCAGTGTGCACCGCACAAAATGGAAGGCTGCAGTGTCTCAGGCAGAAACTCTTCACGGGTTGGGATACAAATTACGAAATCCATGCAAGAAAAACAGCGGGGTTAAACATGATTTAAGAAAATAAATTAGTCTACTATTTACGCGTTATGCAAAATAAGGCCGGTATTCACCGACCAATCTTAAACTAAGAGCTTCATAAACCTATTCACCAACCAATAATAGTGCAGATTTATTAGCGCTCATAAGACTTATGAGTGGTCCCAACCACTCATAAGTTATTAGTGCTCATAACTTAGGAATTTCGAAAATTTTCGAAATCAGCTGTGAACTGTCACTCAGACCAAACAAAGGACAAGGTGCATTGGCGAAATGCAAAAGAAGAAATGCCGACGAATTTAATGCCTCCGTCAAAAGAACTGCCAACCAAATAATAAATAAAATGTGTCTTGAATAATTCCGACTAAAATCAGGAAAATACAATGTTTTCTTTTTCGCATATTCGAATTAGCATGGACACAAACCTATTAGTGCTTGGGGAATACGCAGCAAAAATTTAAAACTAAGAGCTTCATATAATATTAAATCGATTTAAGAGCGCTTGATAATTACCGGCCTAAACCTAAGAAAAACCTGGGTTGACTTCAGAGTGAACGCAAGGCTTCCCAAATAACATACATACCTACAATGTGAATTGAATCTGCGTCATGCGTCGTAAGGTTTAAATTATTTCAACTTGAAGCGGCGATGCAGGCCTGACGTTTTGCAATTTTTGTTTGACAAATGCGCATTATAAAAACCGAAAGAAAAAATTGAAAATTGAATAGTTGTATCAAGGTGCGTCCAGACCGGCTGAAACATTTTAAAAACATTGCTTAAAAACTGTTTGCCGATTGTTTCCCATTTGCTTCAGACAGATTTCAAAAACATTTCAGAAATGTTTCATCAGCGTCTACACCAAAAGAAATATTTTAGAAATGTTTTTGAAATATTTGGTTCGATCTAGACGCATTAATACCCTAGATTAGTTCTCAGGGCACGGACGAAAGGAAGAATGGGGGAAAGAGACAGAGGAGATGCCGGTTTGCGTTGGCTCTAAGTGTTGTTGTTATGATTAGGAAAAACAGAGGCTGGTAAATCATTCCAGCATATTTCGAAGCGCTGGTGGGCGCCGTGGCGTAAGTGGTTAGTGTGTCGGATCACTACGCATGAGGTTCCAAGTTCGAATCCCAGAAAACACCAAAAAGTTTTTTCACGGTCCCACCTCTCACGAGCGTCTGACAAACATCCGAGAGTATTGTTGTCACGAAAAAGTTTCTCAAATCGCCGTTCGGAGTCGGCATTAAACTGTAGGTCCCTTCCATTCGTGTGAAAAATATAACGCACACAACATGAGTGGTTGCGAGAAGCTAGGCCCTGGCACTTTAAAGAGCTGTTGCGCCAAATATTTGTGTTTTGTATAATTCGAAGCATGACGCGTATTGCGAGTGAAGTTTTGAAGGGAGGAATTTAACTGGCTATTTCGCTGGAGCATTTTTTTATAAAAAAAAAACCGATAAAATATGGAAAGACACAAAACATTTCTTCGATGATCAAGTGGAACTATGGAGTTTACAATGTCTCTATAACCTATAAGTCTTAACGCGCGGTCCTGTACCTTATCTAATCTAGAATGTGCACAACGGTCTTGGGTGCACCAGACCAGATGTGGGCGTTATATTCCAGCTTTGAGGGGATGAATGCCTTATGCGAGTAGATGGAGGCCAGATCAGAAGGAGTAATGTATTTCTTGCACCGTTTAAGGAATCCTAAGCATTTTGCAAGGATTTTTGGTGACCTCGAAGATGGTTATTGATGCACATACAGAGAATGGCAAGCCTTTCAGATTCAGCGGTGCAAGTACCATTGAAGGATAATGCTTGAGGGTCTTGGTTTCGCTTGAGAGACAAAAGACAGCATTGTGGTTTTAATGCATTAAATTCCACTCTATTAGTTAAACCCCATTCAGTTACTCGTATACTGTCCAGGTCGGAATTAAATGCGTTTACCATACGTTGACGTTCCTCTTCTATGGCCGAAGAGCAGACACGTTAGAGAACGAATATGAAAAACTGAGGGTACTGTCATTAGCGAAGGAATGAATTGGATTAGAAGTAGCAGACTAGAGGTCATTTATAAAAATGAGGAAAGCGGAGCCCTGGGGAACACAAGTATTTATAATAAATATATGGTGAATTGTAGACTAGGAGCCGTCCAAGACAACTTGTATTGAACGACCCGATACCAAGTGCACGTATTTTCGACAAAATTCGCCTAATGCCAAACTCTGTAAAATGCTTTAGAAATATCGAGCACAACCATCTTAGTTTCGCCAAGTGATGAGGAGATTCGTTCCACTTCTCTGTGAGATACGAGTATCCCATCAAATCACCAGTGGACCTGTTGCTGCAAAAACCATACTGGAGTTATTGGGGAGTTTTCGTGAATCAAGATATTTCATAAGCTGGCGATTTATCAGCGTTTCCATGATATTGGGAAGCACGAACGTAAGTGCAATGGTTCGGTAATTGGACGGGGTGGAAGATTCGCCTTTTTTTATGGACAGGCTGGGCAAATGTTGTTTTCCATCTTCTCGGAAAGAGCCCAGAAGAGTAGAATAGACAGTAAAGCTTACGCAGAGGTTTTGCCAGCGTGGAAGAACATCTTTTCAGAACTATGGGATACAATCTAGACCAGCTGATTTGTGTATGATGAGCCCTTTGAGTACTCCTACATCTGTACGAGTGCAAAAGTGGACTTGTCCTATGGGAAATTCGACGCTCTCAAGTACAGGTAAAGACAAAGCACTATCTGGCAGCATGGCATTCGCTGCAAAGTAAGCAGGAAGCAGATTGGCTTTGTCTAAGGAGCTGACAACTGGAATGTCATTGTAAATGAGCGTTGGGATGGCAAACGAGGCAGAATTTTTAATATTTTTGACGTATGACCTAAAGTGTTCACTACCTTCGGAAGATTGTAGAATTTTTTGCTTCAATTTTCTTAGTAAGAGGAGCGAAGCCAACATTTCCGTTTCCGTTTATTTATTACTTTTTATATTAAGTAACATACATATGTTAATGCACAACACACGTAATAAACGGTTACTTCTTGTTCATACAAATTTTAGAAACTAACCTTTATTGGGTTTGGTGTGCGTAAAACCATACCATACATTATTTGTAAATAAGGGCGAACATCTGCGGACAGGACGCCGACTTCTGGAGTGTATTCAAAGCCATAGATGCATATGTAGGTATTAAATGCACAGACGTTTTGAAAAAATGCACACTTTTGGCTTTGAATTGGGTGGTCCTCAGGTGTCAAACAGGTGTCTCTAGGTAAAATTAGCTAACCGGATCTGCTTGAAGAGGGAAATCTTATGTTTTTGTAAGGATAGGCAGATTGATGCGTAGGCATAAGGTCCGAAAAGCGAATCACACGCAAGGAACAGTACGCTACATATGTATTGAGCAATATCTATTGCGAGTAGGAAGTTCATTAACGTATAAGGAGAAAGGTAATAGTCTCAATATTAATCCCTGGGGCACACCGCTAACTATGGGGAGAAAGCCCGACAACACATGGTTTATTTCTGCTGCTTGCACTCTGCCTGTCAAATAAGAAGATATGAGCTTTTAGCACACGGCGAGAAATTGTACTCTTGGGACAGTTTGAATGAACTGCTGTATTCAACGACTTTATCTTCATCCGAATATCATCGGATACACCTATTACGGTGGCGGTACAGCTGTGTTTCTGTCGAAAACCAGATTGATTTCAAGACGAAATATTATGATTGAAAAGGTACTGTTGAATTTATTTTTGTAAAATATTTTCAAACACTTTCGACATAAATGGCAGGATAGAGATCGGTCTGAACTTGTCACCTTAGGCGTTTTAGAAACAGGAACAACCTTGGCTGATTTCCATTGGACAGGGAAGTTACCTAAGTTGAAATGTATGTTATATGGGACAAATCAACAGGTAAGACGATTTTTAGGAACGATGGATGTATCTCATCGAATCTGATCGCATAAGATTTCATATTAAGTAGACTTTAAACCAAATCAGTACTGCTTAAAGCTAAAGAGCGAAAGCTAGCGTCTCCGGCAGCTAGTACTAGGGTTCTGTAAGGGAGTAAACTTACAGTTTAATTCATCAGGATTCACTCCCTCAGGGCGGCGATCTTTGCATTTACCAACGCCAATGCGACGAAGATTCCTCCACAGAAGCCGACTTCCCAAAGATGCATTCAATCGATTGGAATAAAAAGTGATTTGGCTATACGTACGAGTATCTCAGTAAATACTTTGTTACGAAGTGGGTTCTTTACGTGTCTCGAATATCTTCTTCTTCTTCTTCCTTTTATCAGCGAGGCTATGATCCGAAAACAAGGGATCACAACCCTCCCACTTCATCGCATTTCTACTGATCCGCCTGTGGGGTTCGCCTATTTGACCTCAGAAAATATCGGCAGGCCTGCCGATTTTGGATCACTCGGTTACTGAGGCCAATGAAATGCCGATGTCGTCGGATTTGTCTGATCCAGGCGTTTATAGGCCTGCCTTTCCTACATCGCGATGTCTTTGGAACGTGCATTGATATTGCCTTTTTAACAGGGTTCAAATGATCTCTTCTTTGAACGTGGCAATACCAACTGAGCCGGTCACGCTCTATTTTTTGTACGATGGTTTCCTTGATGTGAAAGCTTCCACGGATCTTCGAACTTCTTATTCGATCAAGCTTTGTCACTCCTGCTGTCATGCGAAGCATCTTCATCTCAGCTGCCGTTAATTTACTCTCATACTTTTTGTACATCGTCCAACATTGTGAACCGTATGTGAGCGCTGGACGTACAACTGCGGTGTGGAGCCTTCCTTTCAACTTAGGGGGCATTTTTCTGTCACAGAAGATAGCGGAATTTTCTCGCCACTTCATCCACCCTACGCTTACACGATGATTGATGTCGTCATTACAAGTTGCTTTGCTATTGATCATAGATCCCATATATTTGAACTTTTCGCACTTGCGAAGCACTGTTCCATTCAAATAAATGTCTGGAATAGGCCTGAGTGGATCAGAGAACGGGCAGCACAAGTACTCCGTCTTTTTTGAACTAATGCGATACCCATTTCCCTCCAAAACGCCAACCCACACATCAAGTGCTCGTTGCAGGGATGTAGGATCCTCACTTATGATGGCTCCATCGTCAACAAAGAATAACTGATGTACCTTGGGGTCCATCACTTTACCTTCAAGCAGATAATCAAGGACTGTAATAAAGAGCAAAGGACTTAAAACGCTTCCCTGGTGCACTCCGACTATGATTGGGAACTCTTCGGTTACTCCAGCGGGGCATCTTACTTTTGTCTTTGCTCCTTCGTACATGTCCATAATCATCTGTACATAGGTTTCTGGAACCCCTCGATGTCTTAGCGCCACCCATATCAGATCTCGTGGTTGTCTGTCGAATGCCTTTTCAAAGTCAACCAATACAATATGCAAATCCCTCAAGGAATCACGATGTTTTTCCATTATGATCCTTATACTTTGGATTGCATCTGTGGTTGATTTACCCGAGACAAACCCGCACTGATCATTAGATAGCCGTATTATTTTTCGCAGTCGGCCACCTAATACCCGCTCAACGATCTTCAGGGTGTGTGACATCAGCTTGATCGAACGGTAGTTATCACAGTTTCGCGTATCACCCTTCCCTTTGTATACAGGGAGAAGGTAACTTTCCCTCCATTGATTCGGCATTGGATCACCTCTCACGAATTTGGAGATGAGAATTCTGAGCCATCTGAACCCGATGTCTCCCATCTTTTTCCAGAACTCAGAGGGTATCTCGTCTGGCCCAACCGCTTTTCGTTTTTTGGAGTATTTGACCGCCTCACTAACTTCTTCGACTGTAACGTCGGGTATTTCTTCACAGTTAGAGGTGGCTCTTGGAAAGTATAGCCGGCGAAACTGTTCATTCAAAAGCTCTTCACAATACTGCCGCCACCTCTGCAGAATTTTGTCGTCATCCACAAGAAGCTGGCCATGAGCATTGCTAATGAACTTTGGCGAACGAATCTCCTGAGCATTCTTCCTTCTTTGGGTGGCTATTTTGAAGATAGTGGCACTCTTGTTCATATTGTGTCTTCGCAGCTCCTGGATAGCCTGGTTTGCATCAGCAACCGGGGAAAATATTTTCTCCAGCTCCCGATACAGGCTCTCCGTACTCTCTGCTTGAAGCTGAGCGCACTTCTTCTTCGCTTTTTTCTTGCAGCATCTGTATTCCATTTCGAGGCGAGCTTTTTCGTCACTATTATTAGAAGGGCACTTTGACCAAGCTTTGAAAGCCACTTTCTTCTCATTTATCACTTTCTTAGCTTCATCACTCCACCACCATGTTTCTTTGGCGTGTTGATGGTGGCCTTTTGAAGCTCCTAGCAGTGATTTGGCCTTCTTTAAGCAAGTTCGCTGTAGGGAATCCCACATATTTTGTGCTCTGCACTCTTCATCCTCAGCTCCGTTGATGGTGTGAGAGAGGTAATTTTTCATTGCGAAAACAAAAGCCTCGCCTTTTTCTTTGTCCAGATTGTACCACTTGATTTTCTCAGAGACCCTTGTTTGTTTGCTTTTCTTCGGTGTTTTCATAAAAATTTCTGTTAGCAAGAGACGGTGTTGACGAGCGATTGCCTCTCCCAGGATCACTTTGCAATCTTTTACCCGAGACTTCATGAAACTGCCTACCAAATGGTAGTCAATCTGAGTTTCATCTCCACCACTGCTGTAAGTGATCAGGTGTCGGCTTTGTTTGATGAACATGGTATTTAACACGATAAGACCGTGTGATTTGCACATGCTTAGGATGTCTTCACCAGGAAGGTTCCTGGTGCCATATCCTAGTCCTCCATAGCAGTCTTCATAGTCTTCGCTTGATTTCCCGACATGTCCATTCAAATCTCCTCCAACAAACAGAAATTCTTCCTTTGGGATGTTCTTAAGGAGATTGTGGAAATCTAGCCAAAATGCATCTTTATCTATCTGATTGTACCCATCGTGGGGAGCATATGCACTGACAATATTCCACACCTCTCCTTGTATTACTAGTTTGAGAGACATCAAACGGTCGCTGGACTTCGAAATGCTCAAGACGTTACCAAGTAGCTCTGCCGCAAGGATGATACCGATTCCGTTCTTAGACTTTTCCGTTCCGTAGTAGAACATCTTGTATTCTTTTGTCCTAACGTCCAAGAAACGCGCCCGATTCCCGGTGTTTTTCCATTTCGTCTCTTGGACACACAAGATGTCCACCCGCCTTCTATTCATCATCTCTTCCAGCTCGTAACTTCGACCGGTCATGCTTCCAACGTTCCAACTCGCGACCCTTAAATTGCGTCCAAACTGTTTCATTATGTTGCTAGCCCCCGGAATCCGTATAGCTCTGACCCGAACATTTCTGCTCGGTCCAGGATCAGTACCATGCACAGCAGTGGTAGTGCCTGGCGGGGTAGTGCCTTTCCTTTTTGCAAGTATTACCATAATGACACAGTTTTGCAATACAATTTTTGCACCATATTGCGATGGTGTTTGTTGTTTGACACGTGCATGCTCCTGTTTTAGTATTGTTTGATCTTTCTTTTATGACACCGGTGATCTCCAGTCGTGTCAACCCACGGACTCGCATGCACACTTGTGGGAGGGTTTTTTATGGTAGTATATGTGTCGCTAGGCTCACTTGGGTGTTATATTGCCTAGATCTGATTTGTCCCCCTAGTCGCCTTTTACGACAAGCGCTAGTTGTTGGGGGGCGCTGCAGTGATATTCTTAACCCGTCCCTGCACGGGGCGTGTCTCGAATATCTTATTGCGATTATATTTGACGGGATGGTTAATACCCATCCTCTGGCAATATCCTGCGAAAACTGTCGATTCGATCAATTTAATATACAGTCCTTTGAATCTCGTACATATATATTGTATTAGCAAATAAATGTAAGATGTGCAACATTACATTCATCTTAAAGCCTTTAGCACTTTATAAAACATTTTCGATTTCAACAACTGTTCATTATAAACAGATAGAGCAACTTTTATTAATATTTAATAATACGAGTAATGTACAAAAATACTTGTAGGTTCCTACATATAGCCGTAAGCTTATGGTCGTGATCAAGGATAAGCTGTTATAACTGAAGTATTATTTTCGGTATTTCGAATTTATTTTCTAAGAAATGCTTAATGGTACGCCTACATCTACAATGGTAGGCCCTACATCTAGGCCTTAAGACGAATTTATTTTTTATTTCACTCACTCGCTGTAGAATATATATATTTGGATGGGAGAACATGCTGGTTGTTAATCTCATTTTTATTGTTGACTATAATACAATACTAAGGACTTAGGCACTATAACTTACTTAAATGTGTACATACATGCAATGGTCGTATCATCATTTGGATGACTATAGCAATTAGGCAGATCTACTCGTGTATATGAATGTTGTTAAATTTGTGATAACAGTGCACACGAAGAGTAGACTTCCAGAAACATGCATGCATCGACATCGTATTTTATTGAATTGGCTTTCATCTCTGTCATGAGAAAGAATTATTCTTAGGGAGACATGAATTGCTTAAGGAAGTGCATACTCGTACTGAGTAATTACAAGTGAGCACGAAAGCGCTTAATTCTTATATAATATCTCACTTTGTTCTTAGCATATGATTGGATCAGATTATTTGATTTTATTTCAGTAACCAATGATAAATTACACAATTCAAAATATTTTTACAAAACAATCATAAAGCATTTTAAAAATATATTTTAACTGTTTTTTTATTAAAAGAAAAAATAATAAAGACTGTTTACTCACAGTTTGCTAGGTTACTTTGCAAAAATTATATAGCTTGGATACGGCTAGTACATTGGGCAAGGCTACAGTTTGGTTGTCTGCTAGAATTTTTTTTTTTTTTTTTTTTTTTTGGTTGCGCCTGGAGGTGCAGGAATCTTCAAAAGATACCAATGGTCCGTACCATTGGTTATGCCCGATTCATATATCTGACAATGCCATCAGTGCTAGTCAGTATATGCCTACGGGCTAAACCTCACCCCCTCAGAGAGGCACTATGAGAACCGGCTGCGCGTACTCATAGTAGTAGGAAATTCGTTCCTCTCATTTTTTCATTTTTTGTGATGACTACGACTAAGTTGCCTTAACGAGTAGTTTACGCTTCTGTAGTGTTAATCGCGTTAGGTAGGTAGCTTTCCACTGAAGGCACCTACTAATACCGTCATTACATGCGGTTTTTCCTTACGGCGCTAGGTCGAAAGGTCTTGTTCTTTGTAGTCGGCGCTCAAGGCTTGTCACGTCCATAGTACGGATTATTTCATTATTGCAATGAACACGAAGACGGGTACGAAGTTTGCGAGCAAAGTTTGTTACTTCGTCCCTCACGGTAGCAATTCCTAGATCTCTGTGAATATCACTATTCCTTATATACCAAGGAGCATTCACGATTGCTCTTAGCATTTTATTTTGAAATGCTTGCAGTAGAGCCATATTGCTTGGTTTGGTACAACCCCAAAGTTGTATACCATATGTCCAAGACGGTTTTAGCACTTGCTTATACAGAAGCAGTTTGTTGTATACGCTTAACTTCGAGTATCTTCCGAGTAGCCAATACATTTCTCTAAATCTGATTTCGAGCTCTTCGCGCTTCTTTTTAACGTGTGGTTTCCACTTAAGTTTTGCGTCTAGGGTCATTCCTAAATATTTTGCTTCGTTTGCGTAAGGTATTTGTACCGAGTTAATGGATATAGGTAAGTTGTTTATCTTTCTCAACGTAAAATTGACATGCGTTGATTTTGTCTCATTGAGGACTATTCGCCAGGTTTTTGTCCATTCGCATACATTGTTCAAAGCTCGTTGGAGTTTTCCCGTTGATGATTCGACTGACTCATCCGTTACGAGGATAGCCGTGTCGTCTGCGAACGTTGCTACAACGGTCCCTTCATCTTGTGGTATATCTCTTGTGTAGAGCAAGAACAGGATTGGACCGAGAACACTTCCTTGTGGAACACCGGCGTAGATATCTTTGAAATCCGAATATTCACTCCCGTGTCTAACACGGAAAAGTCTGTTTTCAAGATAAGATTCCAATATTCTGTACAACTTTTCCGGTAAGATTACCCTTAGCTTATACCTTAGGCCTTCGTGCCATACCTTGTCGAAGGCTTGCGATACGTCGAGAAAAGCGCTAGAGCATATTTTTTTCCCTTCTAGAGCTTTTTCAATCTCGTTCGTTATTCGATACACCTGATCGATTGTGGAATGTTTGACCCGAAACCCGAATTGATGATCCGGGATCAAGGGTCTTTCTTCAATTACTGGTTGCAATCGTTTCAGCAGAAGTTTCTCGAAGACCTTAGATATTATTGGTAGAAGTGAAATGGGTCTATATGATTTCTTGTCATTTGCACATTTCCCCGGTTTCGGAACCATAATAACTTCGGCGACTTTCCATTGCCTTGGGACATATAATAGTCTTAAGGAAGCATTTATAATGTAGAGCAACTTAACCAGCACTTTTTTCGGTAGCTCTTTCAAAATTTCGCCAGTGATTAAATCATATCCCGGAGCCTTGTTATTTTTCAATTTTTGTATTGTCATTCGAAGTTCGGACAGGGATACGGTTTTTACTCTAAAGTTGTCGGGTGCCATATTATCATTCGGATCTTCGATCAACGGTTGTCCATCGAACGGCTTGAACGTTTCCTCTAAGTGATCGGCAAATAATTCTGCTTTATCTTTATCTTCTTTTGCCCATTCCCCGTTAGCTTTCCTAATTGGCGGCGAGTGCATTACAGGTTTCCTTATGGACTTCAAGGCTTTCCATAGAGAGTAGTTTGAATACTTATCAGCGGTCAAACCCTCGAGGTAAGTAGAAGTCTCGTGATTTTTTAGGTCCTGCAGCACTTTTTTAAGCTTGTTACAAAGATGGTTCAGATAAGTTTTATCCGGTGGCGCGCGGGATTGTTGCCATCTCTTGCGCGCTCTCCTCTTTTCTCGTATGAGGTCTTCGATTTCAGGCTGGTATTTGACTTTATTGTTCCGCGCTTCTGTCTTTCGCAAAGGAGTGTTTTTCCACGCTGAGCTCTGAATGGCTTCGACGAGTTTGTCGATTTCTTCTTCTATTTCGAACGGTGTCTTTAGCGGTACATTTAAAGCAACATTTTCCTTGCAGTCTCTTCTGAAAGCGTCCCAGTTAGTTTTGTTACTAGTTAACCTAGGCGGTCCTTCTTTTTTTACTAGACTTCCACCTATTTTCAGAGTGACTGCCGAGTGATCTGAGCATAGATCATAGCATTCTTCGATTTCCGTCAAATTTTTAGTTAACCCTTTTACGATAAAGAAGTCGACGAGGTCAGGGATTTTATTTTTGTCAGTTGGCCAATAAGTTGGCTTTCCTGTCGAAAAAAAGTTCACCCCACGTTTCATGCTGGCTTTGTACAATAATCTGCCTTTTGTCGAATTGCATCTGGATCCCCAGAATGCTAGAATGCACTTACCGAAGAAGTTGCTCCTTGTTTCTTTCAAGATTGGACAACTGCGCACAAAATGAAAAACACCCTTACTTCCCCAGGGTTGCATAAGCTGCATAATCATTACTCATTAGTCATTACTATTATATAAAGACGAAACATTAAAACAAAATTGGCTGTGGTAATCTCAGCAAATAGAGGGCCCATTAAAGTGAAATAAATTTTATAATATTCTTTATTTGTACAAAGCCTAGTTAGGCTACTTTTTTTTTTAGTGTTTTTTTGTTTATAAGAAAATAAAAAAAATGTTATACTTATTTTATTGAGGTTGACCCACATATTTACTCCTAACTTTAAATCAACTTAAAAAACTGCAAAAATATAAATTGTGGGCTGAAGTCCAAATACTTATGCAAGCTTTAAGCCCGTAGTATTTTCTTATTTTTATTATTTTCATTCGTTTACATCGATAACCTCCGCATTTACGTATAATCGCAATGATGAGGTTGCTGCTTTGTTCCACTTCATCATTCCGCGGTTCTCGCATGCTTCGTCCCATTCCTATTCCTGTTTTGTACGTTCAAGTGTATGTTCATCATATTATGTTCACTGGATCACTGAGATATTTGTATGAAAAAGATGCAATGACATAATGTTTGACATATTATGTCAGGAAAACATGGTCGTCCAGATTTTTTTATAACTGCTGCTGCAAATTTCGTGTTCACGTATTAATATATAAGATATACGGAAAGCCAGGAAAAGATATATAACATTCGTACAATCATGAATATGGTCGTTAAAATCGAGCCGCTACGTGTCGACACGAAGACCATCCCTCAATGTAAGCGTTGCCAAGAGTTTAACCATACACAGGCGAACTATCGGAAAGAGCCGCGCTGCATTAAGTGCGCTGGAAAACACTCTTCGGAAAATTGCAGTTTGAGCAAAAATGAAAAAGCAACTTGCGTTAACTGCTAAGGAGGGCACCCAGCAAATTATCGCGGTTGCTAAGTCGGTAAGGAATTACAGATGCGACAAAAAAAAATCTCCAACGCCGATTGTACGGGAAAAATCAGTCGATCGGGCTCCTAAGTCGATAGAACGTATTGCTAAGCAGACTGAGCGGGCTCGTAAACCAATTGTTCAAACTACTAAGCCGACTGAAAGGACGCTTGAATCAGCAGGGCAGACTCTTACAACAGTCAACCAGCCTTCTGAGCCGATTAAACGTACGTCAAAGCCGTCCACTAAAAAGGCTGAACGAAAAATAACCTCGGATAAGCCAGCGAACCCCGTACGTCTGACGTATTCTCAGGCTGCTGTCAAAGCAACCAAACGAAACGACGGCCCACCCTCTGATCCGTTGAATGAAATTCTGAACTGCATCTACGCTAAGTTCGAGGAACAATAGAGTTTCTAATAAGAGAAAATATCGACATATGTTTGATCTCCGAAACCCATCTAACAAGGGAGTCGCAAATAAAGATAAGAGGCTACGCTGGTTATCACGCCTACCATCCTTCTGATAGAACGCGGGGCGGTTCGTCCTTATTCATTAAAACTAACATCGAACATTCTGCCGATATAAGCATAGAGCTGGAGAAACTTCAGTTGTGCGCGGTAAGGATTAAAAATAAACACCTGAGCTACAATATAGCATCTGTTTACTGTCCGCCGCGATGCTTTTTTTTGTTGTCGGGATAGGAAACACTCGACTGGAGCACTCAGACACAACTGGTCCATTGTACTGCCAGAGAGCAAACCCTGATTTACCCATTTTATTGGAATTTCCTTGACTTTCGAAGAAAGCCAAGCAAGCACTTCAGTGATGAGGAGCTTACAGTACCAGCACTCACCACATCCGCACCGAAGATCTGCCACCTGATACGAGCAAAGGCCGGACACTCACAGAGATAATGTTCCGCGGTGTCGTCGCTCTCTCCACAAGCGTCGCAGATTGTAGTGTCACTTAAGCCTAACACGTTAAGGTGCTTGGCAAAAGCGAAGTGGCCTGTCAAGACGCCGATAAGTTGTCTACAGTCTTTTCTGCTGATAGACAGCAAGAATGCCGCTGATTTTTCACAGACGTCCGGGAGCATGCGTTTAGTCAACCTGCAACCTGGAGAGTCATGCCACACACAATTGTGCTCGTGAGAGACCCAATCGTCAATGGAAGCCCTAACCGAGGACGCAGGGAGACCCAACGCGGGTTCGGGACCTGAGAAACCCTCCTCTGTGCCTTGTCTAGCAATCTCATCGGAGATCTCGTTCCCCAAGATCCCAGTGTGACCTGGGACCCATATAAGAGACAGAGAATTCAGCCTTGCGACCGAGTTCAAAGAGTTTTTGGTTTCACGAACTATTTTGGAAGTGGTTAAAGGGTTAAGCAAGGCATTAAGCACAACCTGACTGTCACTACAGACACAAATGCTACGTCCTTTCCACCTGTTCTTCACAACATAGTTCATGGCCATTAGGATTGCATAAGTTTCCGCTTGGAAAATAGACGCATAATTGCCTAACGAGAAGTGAAGTCTAACGTTGTCGACTTCCACGAAGACCCCAGCGCCAGACCCTTGACTGGTTTTGGAACCATTCGTGAAAATACGACTACATTCCATTCCCGGCTCAGACTCTGACCGAAGCCAGTCCTGGACACAAGGAAAGTCGAATCTGAATTTGCGTATCAGCTGGAGTTCTGGTGTCATTGCATCAGACGGCATATCTATAAGACAGGAGTCGTAAGATAAGTGTCGCGCAAGTTCATCAAAGTTCCAGTGTGGAGTATACCAAAAACCACCTCGCCTAAGACGATGGATGGCTTTGATAGTGCAACCCATGATATAAGTATCAAGGGGAGGTAAGTTCAGCAAAGCGTCTAGAGCAGAGCCAGGCGTACTCGGGAAAGCTCCCGAGCGGCCGAGACAAGCCGTTCTTTGGAGTTTCGCACAAAAGGCAACCACATATTTACGCGAGAACCCCTTCCACCAAACAACCGACGCATATGCGAGGAATGGTCTTATCATAGCCGTGTAGATCCAGAGAACCTTATTCGGTGATAAGCCCCAAGTCTTGCCAAAAGCACCCTTACACTGCCAGAAGACTGAGAGCGCCTTGGATGTTTTCGACTCGACGTGTTTGGACCAATGAAGTTTCTTATCTAAAATCACTCCCAGATATTTGGCTTCATTGGAAATGCGAATGGTGACGCCTTTTAGTACTGGCTGAGTCAGACCGGTCAAAATCCTCCTTCTCGTAAAAAGAACAACCTCAGTCTTAAGAGGATTCACCGAAATCCCACTCCTAGTACACCATTCATCGATCATGTCCAGCGCCGCCTGCGCGTTAGCACAGACCGTCGCCAGGCATGGCCCGACAGAAAGTACGGCGACATCATCCGCATATGCCTGAGCGTAGACGTTAGAACTATTCAGAGTGTTCAACAGAGAGTCGACCACCATGCACCATAACAATGGAGACAGAACGCCACCTTGCGGACAGCCCCTGTTTACCCCTGTCATAACATATTGGCCACAATCCGCATCCACTACCAAAGTTCTATTCATTAGCATTGCTTTAATCCACAACACTAATGTTTCATCTACCCCGTGTTGTTTGGCAGAGTCGCACATGCAGTCAAAAGTCGCATTGTCAAAAGCACCCTCAATGTCGATGAAGATACCCATCGCGTATTCTCTCCTATCAAGCGCGCATTCAATTCTGGCCACTAGATTTTGAAGTGCGGTCTCACAGGATTTCCCACGCTGATAGGCATGCTGCATCTCCGATAGTGGATGCAGTTTCAAAGCAACTTTGCGCACGTGAAATTCTATCAGTCTCTCCATACTTTTCAGTAAGAAGGATGTCAAACTTATAGGTCTGAAACTCTTGGGGAGCGAATAGTCTTCCTTACCAATTTTCGGTATGAAAGCTACTCTGACTGTCCGCCAAGGTGTAGGAATATATGCCAGCGCCAAGCCAGCGGTGAAAATTCTTTTCAGAGTTGGCAATAGCTGATCTATACCCTGTTGCAGCATAGCTGGATATATTCCATCGGTGCCAGGCGATTTGAAACCATCAAAAGATGCCACAGCATATTTGATGGCCTCATCTGTTACCACGGCTGATTCAATATACCAGCCGCGCCGAGTTTTCTGACTTAGATCAAGATCAACCTGGGTAAGCGGGCCAAGCTGCGACCTAGTGATTATCCGATTGCCAGGAAAGTGGGTCTCCAACAGAAGACTAAAAGTTTCCGCTTTCGTCTCAGTAAACTTGCCATCAGATTTTCTCAGTGACTCCGGTTTGGTCGGCTTGCCCCTTTTGAGAACCTTAACCAACCTGCTGGTTTCACCGAGTGTCTCGATCTTTTCACAAAAATCTCTATAAGAAGCACTTTTCGACAACCGAATTAACTTCTTGTAGTCTCTTTGCTTCGATCTAAAAAGATTCCAGTCGCCTTCTAAATTTGTCTTGAGTGGCCTATTTAGAAGTTTTCTGGATTCTTTCCTAAGTCGCTGTAGTTCTGGACTCCATCAGGGAACCGGAGTTCTGCAGGGGGTTTTTGTCAATGGGCACGTCAGTTCAAAACAGCTGGTAAGGACATTAGTCAGGTTTTGATCAGCATCCTTAACCTTTCGTTTCGTTCTGAGTTTAGTTGGAGTTTTGACATATCTGTCTAGCTCTTCCCTAAACCGCACCCAGTTGGTTTTCCTCGGATTCCTCCTCTCCTGCAAAGTTATGGCCTCGCATTCGATTTGGAAAGCGATGTATCTATGGTCTGACAAGGACACCTCCGGCAGTACCCTCCAGTTAGTAATTGACTTGAAATACCTATTAGATAAAGTCAAATCAATTACCTCCTGCCTCCTTGCCGTAACAAAAGTTGGCTGGGAGCCAACATTGTTAATTACCATGCCAGACGATAGTATAAAGCCTAGGAGATGGTTTCCTCGTATGTTACATTTGCTGCTGCCCCAGACTGTATTCTGAGCATTCGCAACACATGACTAGTCCCATCTCCCGAGTGTCACAATACTTTATGAGTTCGGCAACCGCCTTCGGTGGTGGAGGCATTACCGAATCATAAGGGAAGTAAGCCGACGCAACGACGAAGGTTTTCCAACTTCCGGTCGTTTCGTAGCTTACAGCTGCAGCAACCAGGTCCTGTCCACAAAATTGTCCAAGCTTGGTTACTGAGAGGAAATTCGGCGCAATTAGACAAGCTCTCGGTCTTTCAGATCGCTCGTCACTTAGCACCGTTACTCCACGAACACCCCCAAAACCACATATGCGCTTGTTCCGCACGTATGACTCCTGGATAGATGTTATGTGGGGTTTTGTACACACCACGGAAAGTCTGCTACTTAAGAGAGCGGTAGCAGCCTTTGAGTGGTGGAGGTTTATCTGCGAAAATATCAAAGATATAGTCGCAGTTTTATTAGCAGAACGGCGCGTACCAGGCGCGCACATGCTTCCGGCGAGGCGAGCGCCCCTACCCGTGGCATTGCCTGCGTCAGCCATTTTCTGTCCGCTAGTGCTGGGACCTTTAGGGGTAACAGATCAGATGCGCACACTCTTCCACCAAGAAGAGCAGGCGAAACTTGCTCCATCAGATTGGACCTGTTCGAGCCGACCGAAAAGGAGCCAGCGTTAGGTCTGAGGGATTGATCGGCTCCAGTTGGAATACTTTCTGCCGACCTAGGCTTCTTTTCTGTCGCTACTGAAGGATGACTGCTTTCGGCGCTTGCGCCTTCAGCTGACTCTGCAGCCTCTTTGCACCGCGCCATCGCCGCCTTCCTTCCTCTCCTTTTCAGTTGACTCTTAGTCAGGAGCCCATCGGAGTGCGCCGGTTCGGGAGCTCGTTCAGCCTTATTGGTTTCCCGAGTCAAACCGTCACCGACACAACTTCGACCAGCTACCCTTCTATTGAGACAGAGATTAGACGTTCCAGCCGAAGCCTTTCCGCCACTTTCTTTGCCATTCCAGCCCAGTCTACCAAACGAGTCAGAGACAGAGCTGCAGGAGTTTTCTGAAACAAGCGTCGCTACTACTTTTGATTCAACGCCAGAGGCAGGGGGTAAAAGTATGGTGGTTGGGACCTCCAGAATCCTCGTCCCGGCCGTAATCAAAAAGACCACGGGTGGATTATCATTTTCACGAGTACCACCTGGAGTAGGTACCGTACAAGTTTCTTCCATCATAATGTCAACAGGTTTTGCGTCACAGTCAAGACGTCTTCAGCCTTTAGTTCGATGTCTCACCTGGGGTCCTTTCGGACCCTTAGGGTCATTGACTCTTAAGCCGTTCCGCCACGTCAAGGCAGCTGAAGAATGGGAACGCGAATGCTTACTAGAAAAAGACGACTACTTTCGTGTCTTCAATGACCTTGGTTCAAATTTCCTTATTGGTGGAGATTTTAACGCGAAGCACACCTTCTGGGGTTCAAGATGTACATCTTCTAAATGAAAAATTCTCTACGAAGTGGCATATGAATTCGGTTGTTGTTTTAATTCGACAGCAAAACCGAAAAAATTCCCGATCTTATCGATTTTTTTGTTACAAAAGACATTTACGAGAAGTTTATTACAGTCAAAGAATGTTTTGATCTCTCTTCTGATCACTCGCCGGTAATTTTATTACTTGGAGAAGCGCTGATCAAGAAAAAAGGGGCTCCAAGACTCACTAGCAATAGAACAAACTGAAAGGGCTTTAGAAATGATTGCGAAACAAATATCGCCTTAAATGTATCACTTAGAACACCTTGTGAACTAGAGGACGAAATTGATCGTTTCGTGGAAGCAATTCAAAGAGCGGCATGGAGAAACACTCCTTCTAGAAGCTATAAGATCAACCGCAACGAAAAGTATCCCAGTGAAATCATTGAACTGGTGAGGGAGAAACAAAAAGCACGAAAGAAGTGGCAAATCACTCGTGCACCGCAGCGTAAAACGGTCCTTAATCGACTATGCAATCGGCTTAGAGTATTCGCGAATTTAAAAGCAAAAAGATAGCGACCTACCTTGAAAATCTCTCCGGTGAAAGAGAATCAAATTATTCGCTTTGGAAGCGCTAAAAGGCATCCGGAAACCTCAAATGCAAGCACCATCAATTCGGAGAATCGATGGAAACTGGGTCAAGAGCGACAAAGAAAAGGCAGAACTTTTTCATTTGTACGTAGAAGAAACGTTTAAGCCATTCGACGGCCTTTCGTTAACGCCCGACTCCCCAGTCACTACATCTGACAACTTTAAAGTAAAAAAAGTTGCATTGATTGAACTGAGGGAAGTGATTAAAAATTTAAACACAAAAAAGCTCCGGGTTACGACTTGATAACGGCGCAGGTAGTCAAGGAATTGCCGAATAAAGCTATTATCAAACTGCTCTATTTGATCAACGCTTCGTTCAGATTGCTTTACGTTCCGAGGCAATGGAAAGTCGCCGAGATTATAATTGTCCCGAAACCAGGCAAACCGCTAAATGAGAAGAAATCATATCGGCCTATTTCCCTATTGCCGGTTATCTCAAAAATATTTGAAAAACTTCTTTCCAAACGTCTACAGCCCGTAATCGACGAAAGACGTCTCATTCCTGACTATCAGTTTGGATTTAGAATTAAACATTCTACAATTCACCAAGTCCACAAAATAACTGCCGTGATTGAGAAAGCCCTGGAACAAAAAAAAATTTGTTGTTGTGTATTACTTGACGTCTCACAAGCTTTCGATGAGGTTTGGCACGAAGGCTTGGAGTATAAATTGCAACGACTACTGCCACGGCAACTCTTTCTAATCCTACTATCGTATCTCACCGAGAGACTCTTTCGTGTTAAGCACGGAAATGATTACTCTGACTTCAAGGAGATTGCGGCCGGAGTTTCACAAGGAAGTTTCTTGGCCCGCAGGAAAGAAACTGCGTCGTCGCCACGTTTGCGGACGATACGGCGATATTGACCACGGGCGAAACTATTGAAGTAGCAACTGGAAAGCTGCAACATGCTATTAATAAAGTCCACGCTTGGACGAATTCTTGGCGTATTGTGCTGAACGAAAGCAAATCTACTCACGTCAACTTTACCTATAAAAAAGTGAATAGATTACCTCTATATCTTATATATATATATATATATTTGGCGCAACAGCTCTTTGAGTGCCAGGGCCTAGCTTCTCGCAACCACTCATGTTGTGTGCGTTATATTTTTCACACGAATGGAAGGGACCTACAGTTTAGTGCCGAATCAGAACGGCGATTTGAGAAACTTTTTCGTGACAACAATACTCTCGGATGTTTGTCAGACGCTCGCGAGAGGTGGGACCGTGAAAAAACTTTTTGGTGTTTTCTGGGATTCGAACTTGTAACCTCATGCGTAGTGATCCGGCACACTAACCACTTACGCCACGGCGCCCCTCTATATCTTAACTCGGCTCAAATACCGTACGCGAACGAAGCAAAATATCTAGGAATGACTCTAGATGTTAAGCTTAAATGGAAATCACACGTAAAAAAGAAACGACGAGCTAGAAAACAAATACCGACAAATGTACTGGCTACTCGGAAAACATTCGAAGTTGAGCCTACATAACAAACTACTTATCTATAAGCAAGTGCTAAAGCCTGTGTGGACGTATGGTATACAACTATGGGGTTGTACCAAGAAAAGCAATAGAAACATCATACAAACTTTTGAAAATAAAGTTCTTAGAACGATCGTCAACTCACCGTGGTATGTACGTAACGAAGATATTCATCGAGATCTGGGAATTCCCAGCGTCCTCGAATAGATAACAAAATTTGCGCGTAAACACAAAGATCGTGTTCATGGCCATTGTAACCGTACTGTCATTCAACTACTTGACGCGAATAATTCAATTCGTCGTCTGCAAAGGATAAAACCTTTTGACCTCGCGTCATAGTATGTGCCGGTCGCGGAAAAGGCAGGAACTGTCATTGGAATTTAAGCTGCCTAAAGTTCTACATTTCTTTTAACTTCGTACGAACATTTTTTTTTTCCCAAAAATCACGTGTATCGTAAGCGAAAATAAGACTGCTAGATAAGCGTCGGCTTAGTTGTAGTATTACTTTTGAAGAGAGGTGTTTTTTTAGTGGGTAAAAATCTCACACAACCATAAGCAATCGGTCGGCCGTTATGGTGTCTTTAGAAGATTTTTCACCTACTCTCGGCAAAAAAAAAGAAAAGAAAAACGTATTAATATATAAGATGATATGTAATCTAGAGTGGACGGAAATCAAAGCCGAGATTTTTCCACAACAGAAATCTATTGACAGGCATGACATGGTTGCACTGGTTTCTTGACACCAGTCACTTACCTTTCAAAGGTAAAGTGTCTAGCGATGTTGAGGTCCACAGTGGTGTGCGACAGGGCTGCATTCTGTCACCATTAATGTTTCAGCGATGTTTTCCATACAGCCCTAACGTCAAATAACAGCGACATACAATGGACAATGACATCTTATCTTAAGCATCAAGACTACGCTGACGACGTTTGGTTGCTTTCACGCAGAATACTGGGCCTACATTAAATTGTTCACAGTCTGGAAACTGAGGCAATCAAGGTAGGGCTGAAGATAAATACGGTCAGAACAAAGCTCTCAGCCTTACAGATACCGCCGTTCAATGAAACATTGCTGAACAGCAGGTAGAGAAAGCTGACCACCTTAGGAAGTATTATCTCGGCCAAGGGTGGCACCGAGCTTGATGTGAAGAACAGAATGAGCAAAGCGAAGGCTGCGTTCGCAATGTTATCTAAGATCTGGAAAATGTTTACAGTACCAAAACTAAGCTACTACTGTTCCGCTCAAATGTCGATTCAGTATTACTGCATGGGAGTAGTACATGGAAGATGTGCTCCAGTGTCATTCGTAAGCTGTAGTCTTTCGTCAGTAGATGTCTAAGCAAGATTCTTAGGATTTTCTGGCCTAAACGCATCTCAAACCAACAGCTCCATATGCGAACGGACCAGGAACCTATTGACGTCACCATACGACGGAGGAAATGGCAGTCGATTTTTCACACCTTCCGACGAGAAGAAAATTCCATTGCCAATTATGCCATGCAATGGAATCCACTTACCCAATTTGGTAGAACAATACCACAAGAGGCAACTTGCCACGCGAAACTGGAGGCAGCTGGGCAAAGATCGTGCTAACTGGAGAGATCTGTTGATTGAAGCCCATATTCAATCTGGACTGTGACGCCATCTAAAGCAAGGGCGTTAGTATTTTTACCGCCATCAACCATCGGAGTATAAAGGAACACAAATTACATCGAAGTTTTTCCAACCACTGCATCAAGGAAAGGTTCATCATCGATATCTCATCACTACTTTTAAACTATAAAAAAGCAATATTCTTAAATATCTTTCTGGAACCAAGGACTCAAAATTCTATTAGATTTAACAGTTAACAATTTTCTTAGTCATAGCTAGAAATGAACATATGGCCGTCATAATTAATAACCAATGCTCCAGCGAGAATATTACTGACAGTCATAACAGCCAATATGCCGTGATATGTATGTAATATGCAAGCAGGTACAAAACCTTACGACAACTCTGCTTCAAAGTGCTTTTATGTACATACCAATTAGGCCCAGGTCAACAAAAAAAAATTTCATGAAAATATTGAATATTTTTCTCAAGAATTTTGTGAATAGAGGTCGATACTTTCAACAAATTAATTAGAAGTATACACACAGAACTCCCCCATCATATGCGCAACATCATTCAAAATCGAAACCAATTTCACATCCTCATTTCCCTCATAAGCAGCTTAAAAAATCAATGAAATCCAGATCATTGCGTGTAAACCATGCAAATAACTTATGTACCTATGCGAGTCAGCTCCATTAATTTTTTTAAAGCCATGGTAAAATATGCAAATCCAGCTTAAGCTTCGTAAAAAGTAAGTAATAATAGCTCTTTAAAATTCTCCATTTGTTTACCGTTTAATTTTTCACATTTTCCCGAGTATGTAAGTGTGCAAGCCCCAATCCTTGAGGCAAGGAAATCCTCAAGAAATGAAATCAACCCCTAAATTATTATTTTGCTCTAAATTCCATACATTTATGTAAACATTGACTTTTGTCGTTACTCTCACGTAGAAGCAATTTCGAATATGGAAATCCTAAAATACCTGAGAATGCTGTTCAAATGTTATCAAGTTAAGCCAACTCTAACGATGCCGCTGTCGCTGTCAAGGGTAAATTCAAAACTCAACGAACTTTATATCGATTTTATATCACTTGCAGAGAATTTCCTTTAGATTGATGAAGAGCATAAAACCAAAAAAAAACATGAATGGCTTCTATTCGTACACACATACGTATAAGTATGTATATTCTCAACAAGTCATTGTGTATGTGAAAACCCAGTCGAAAATAATTTATAAATTCGTGAATATCTTATACAACAATGCATGGCTCACGCACAACGTAAAGACAACCGGAAGCATATTTAATTTCATTGATGTTTCCTATCTGAAGAAGAAAAATGCGAAGGTATCATATAAAATTATGCTTTAAATACTCGTGACTACGAATGGCAAACAGTGCACCGTTCAGCTCACGCACAGGATATAGAAAATGGGAAGCATATTTATTTAATGAATCTTTTTCTCAAAAAAAAAGTGCTGTAGTGATGGTTTCAGTCTTTAATTCCAAGCAAGGTTCAACCATCATTAAAGACAACAACAAAGCTTTTTATGTACATATATCATTACGGAACTGTTCTATAACCCTAAGATACTTTGTTTATCTACGCGCGTGTACAGCAGGGATGAAAAGTTTGTGAACGGATATAGAACATTCCAAACGGGTCTTTAGGCCCAATGCACACGGAGCAACTGGAAACAAATTAAGCCGGTTGGCAACTCAGGTTACAGACCAGTTACGGACTCAGCGGTGACTTGACTCCATACACGAGGAAACTAATCACCAATCAAAATCTCTAGTTCGTTCAGTATCGTCATGGATACCGGGCGTGAAACAATTAACAATTTATTGTTTAATCCAACAAGAACGTAACGGTGAATGTTGAAGTCAAAAAAAAAAAAAACATACTCAGTTAAAAAATGATTTAATTTTTCTACATAATCTCCCTTGACTTCAACACACTTAGTCCAGCGTTTTTCCAACATCAGTATTCCTTCTCGGAAGTGAAGGAAGGCTGTGAAAATATTCATCTACGGCTCTCTCAACTCTGTATTGGATGCGAAGCGCTTCCCAGAAACACATTTCTTCAAGTTTGGGAACAGATGAAGGTCTGAGGGTGCCAAATCAGGTGAATAAGGGGGATGGCCGAGCAAATCGTACCCCAAATCCCACAGTTTTCCCATCGCCAACGCACACTTATTGCGAAGATGATTTTTTCTTCTTCAAGCCAGGCCTCTTCTCGCGAATTTTGGCATCCAGCTGGTCAAGAAGGTTGGAGTAATATTCGCCTGTAATTGTTCTGCCTTTCTCAAGGTAATCAATTAACAGGATCCCTTTCGCATCCTAAAACACACTGGCCATGACCTTTCCGGCAGATGCGATCGACTTCGCTTTTTTTGGCGCTGAACCACCGGCTTCCACCCACTGCTTCGACTGCTGTTTCGGTTCTGGCGTGTAGTGGTGGACTCATGTCTCATCCATGGTGACAAATCGCCGCAAAAAATCGTTCGGATCCCTTTTGAATCGGTCCAAAGATTGCTGCGAAAATCGTTTGCGCATTTGCTTTTGATCGGCATTCAGCAAATGCGGCACCCATCTTGCGCAGAGCTTTTGCATCCCTAAGTTTTTGTGCAAGATGTTTCGTACCCTCTCTTCCGATATACACACAGCCTCAGCTATTTCACTCACCTTCACTCGCCTATCGTCCAACATGATATCATGCACTTCTTCGATGGTTTCGGGTATGGTTGTGGTTTTTGGCCGTCCTTAACGTGGGTCATCTTCGAGGGACGTGCGACCACGCTTAAATTCAGCTGCCCACTTTTTAACGGTTGACATGGAAGGAGCAGAGTCCCCGTAAACTTTTGTCAACTTTGGATGAGTTTTCTTAGGGGTTAACCCATCCAAAACGAAGAATTTTATGACCGCATGATATTCAAGTTTATCCATTTTAATGAAAAACACACAAGACGTCTACTGCAAAAATTCGTGTAAACAAACTACTTGAGATAACAGGTTGAAACTTGTCATACGAACTAATGAGATGTGCACCTAGGCAGGAAATATAATTTTTTTGCTGATTGGAACGCTATCTCTGCGTAGGGCTGAGAACTTTTCACCTTGCCCTCGTAATTGTACAAAATAGGATGTTTTTCAACCTCCCCCACCAGCAACAGGTTGGTCTGTTGTTCGCTCATCTTCGACAAACTAGAAACTGAAATCAATAGGCAACCCGACATGCAAATCAACAGACGACTGGTTACAAACTGGTTTTTGTGAATCGCAAACGAGTTTTCAACCAGTAGCGACGTGTGCGGCGTCCCATTTGATTACACAGGGAATAAGAAGTTCGAAGATCCGTGGAAGCTTTCACATCAAGGAAACCATCGTACAAAAAATAGAGCGCGACCGGCTCAGCTGGTATTGCCACGTTCAAAGAAGAGATCATTTGAACCCTGTTAAGAAGGCAATATCAATGCACGTTCCAAAGACATCGCGATGTAGGAAATGCAGGCCTATAAACGCCTGGATCACACAAATGCGACGACATCGGCATTTCATTGGCCTCAGTAACCGAGTGATCCAAAATCGGCAGGCCTGCCGATATTTTCTGAGGTCAAATAGAAGAACCCCACAGGCGGATCAGTAGAAATGCGGTGAAGTGGGAGGGTTGTGATCCCTTGTTTTCGGATCATAGCCTCGCTGATAAAAGGAAGAAGAAGAAGAAGAAGGGTATGACTCAAGCAAACTAGTTGCCAATTCGCATCGCTGATCAGTTTTTTTTTCAGTTGCTCCGTGTGCATTGGGCCTTAAGAGTACGTACATATTTTCGGATTTTAAATTTATTGTCCCATATATCATCGGAACACATCCAAATAATGCTGACAAACCTGACAGGATCCGACAGAACCAACAGATCCAACAAATCTCACAGAACCTACAAATCCAACAATTCCTCCAGATCCGACAAATTCTACTAATCCGACAGATGCAACAAATCCAACAAATCGGACAAATGCACCGTAATCAGTAAATCCGCTCGTTTAGTACACTCTACACATTAGTGGAGTTCTATTGTCCCATATTCACGAGTAATGGAAAGGGTATTCTTGCGTTATAGGTACTGTAGATAAGCACTGTTCCAGAATTGGAATCTGACGCAGAACACCATTAGACAAACCATTTCCGCCGCTTGGGAAGGTAGCTGTGCCCAAATGTAGAAGAAAACCCATCGAGATGGTCACTGGTGGAATAAGCATCTCGAAAGTCTTAGCCGAGAAACAAGAAAACTATTCAGTAGAGCCAAGCATAATGGCGAATGGTATCGTTACAAAGAAACTCTAAAAAGAACTTCGTAAATTCAAAGGATACTCTTGGACATCCCACTGTGAGAAAATTGAAAGCTTCCCAGTGGCGGTTCGATTGCAAAAAGCCACAGTACAGAGCCGCTCGGCTCTTTAAAGAAACAAAATGGCGAGTTCACAAGCAGTCTTGACGAGATCTGTCAACTCTTACTCGACACCCACTTACCAAGATGCATCACCGATAGCGCGGTCATTCTAGCACAATGGAGGAACCTTGTTCTCAACTCTTCTAGACAGGACTAAGCCTATCTGGTAAAATCATTAACGGCAACCATATAAAATCGGCTCTTTCCACTTTTAGTCCATTTAAATCACTGTGAAGATGACATCTTTTGCTACCTCCTACAGCAGGGACATGAGTTATTTACTCCTAGGCTGCATAGGAAGAGGTCAGGGTAGTCTTTATGCCAAAGCCGACGAAACAGGCGGAACAATCGTCCAAATTACACCGTCCCATCAGCTTCAGCTCCTTTCTCCTAAAAACTAAGGAGAAATTCGTTGATCACTACATAAGGGATACGTTCCTTAATATTGATCTATTACATGCACACCAATTTGCATACCAACCCGGCAAATCCACAGAGACCGCCATTCACAATCTGGTTTCACAAGTTAACAAAACCCTGGCCGCAAAAGAAACCGTCCTTTTTGCCTATATTGACATACAGGGAGCCTTTGACAACACTTCTTATGAAGCAGTCTAGGAAAAGTATTAGACCCCTAATCATAAACTGGATTTCATCCATGCTATGAGACCAGGGTTATCTGACACGGATGTTTTATTATAGGTACTGCGATGATCTACATGCCTCAGAGGACATAATTCATATACTCTGTGAGTGCCAAGGGATTACCAGGCAAGGCTAAAGCACCTTGATAGATACTTCTTCTATAACCTTGAAGAGGTAGGGTCCTTGACCCACAACAAGGATCTCTTTAGATTCTGTAGGGATATTAATTGTTTGGGAGAATTGGTTTAGGTCTTCTGCTGTGAAGGTTCCCTAGGGATCGCGATGGTGCCTGGTGTTTTATGATAACCTCATAAGCCTACCTAGCCTAACCTAACCTATCCATGCTACAAAGCAGAAAAATAAAACTAAAATAAAAGTGCGGAAGATCGCTGAAATCTATTATAACCACTAGAAGCTGTCTGCCGGGGGAGTACTGTCTCCTATGCTTTGAACTTTAGTCATAGATGAACTCCTAGAGCTAGTAACCAAATCTGTGTACAGAGTATACGTAAAAGGATACGCGATGATGTTATCGGCGTTGTGGGCAATTTCGAAAACATCATGTCGGAAATGGTGCAAAGTGCCTTCAACCTGATCTCAAAATGGTGTAGAAGGGGGCCATAACCATCAACCCTGGAAAAATTATCCTTGCACCCTTTTCTAGGAAGAGGAAGCTCGAACTGAAGCAAATCTCACTGGAAAACACCCCTATCAACCCTACAGGAAAAGCTAAATATCTCGGAATAATCCTGGACAAAAGCTTAACTGGAAATCTCACCTAAACAATGTTATTAACAAGACGACCAGGGCAATGTTCATATGCCAAGAATGGAGAAACAAAGGTCTCAACTCAACACATCACCCAACGCACAAATCTGGTTCGCAGATGGCTCCAAATTAGAAAATGGCAGCACCGGAGATGGGGTTTATGGTCCCAGCTTTCAAAGTGCGGCATCGCTTGGTAAATCACCTATCATCTTCCAAGCAGAGGCCCATTCGATAGAACTATGCATTCGGGAATGCCAGCCATCTACATCTATTCAGACAGTCAGGCAGCACATTTGATCTTTTGAGATGCGATTTCTATTGGACAAATTTTATAAATACGTATATGTATTTATTTTTTTTTTCCTAAGGCGTGGTGGACACGCTAAACAGGCCCGCTCTGTTTCAGGTAGTGTGAGACCTTTAACCCTTTTATTCTACTTGACACCATCTACTCTGGAATCGATTTGCATTACTTCAGAGTGGTGTCGTTTTCTTTCCCCTTTCGGGGCCGGCTTTTTCATATTTGTCTTCTCTTGGGGGTTAATTCTTTCTTACCGGTAAGGCTTACATAAATCTCATGAGGGTGATTATTAGGTCTTCCTCTCTCTTTTTTAATTTAAGCACTTTTTCTATAAAGGAACGTACAATACTTGATTCCAGCTCTTCCAATACTTTCAATACAATACTTCTTCCAGGGTGATGACGCCGATTAGAGATTCTAGCGCCCTCCTTTCAGCTTCCCATCTGTTGCACTCGAAGAACGTGTGGTTTACGTCGTCCAGTTCTGAGTCTTCATATTGGCAAGCCGGGCTCCCTGTTTTGCCTATTCTGTGAAGGTAGGCGTTGAAATAACTGTGTTCGGTAAGAAATTGGGTGACATAATAATTTACTTCCCCGTGTTTCCGTCTCTTCCATTAAGCAATGTTGCTGATCAGCCTCGCGGTCCATCGTCCTCTGCTTTCTGAGCTCCATCTCTCCTGCCATTTCTGTTTGGTGAGCTCCTTCGCCTCCTCGGTTGCCGCTTCCACTCCAATTTCCACCTTTTTCCCTGCGGTATCCAGCATACGCAGATGCCTGTACGCAGATTGGGAATCCGGGTCTCCTTTTCCTTTGCTGATCAGTACCAAGCGCTGTAACTTCCAGCTCCTAGGGAAAACCCCTTCTAGAGACAGCTATTGTACATGTTCAGCAGCAGCTGAGGACATGTCTAGGCAATCGTCTTGAGCACCTCCGCTGGTATTCCATCAGGCCTTTCGGTTTTGTAGCATTTTCGACGCGAGGGTCAACTCTTCTTCACTGAACATCGGGGTTTTTGGTCGTTGGACCGGAGAGGTGTCGGGAGGCCGAACACGATGCGTTGGGAAGAATTTGTTCACTATAAACTCCATCCTTTCTTCACCGAGGACAGGGCTAGCCATCTGTGTTCCCAGTTTTCGCATTACAACTTTGAAGCCTAGCCCCCAGGGGTTGCCCTCTTGAGCTCGGATCTCTTGGTTCTAAATCCTGCTAGAATGTCTTCCGTGGGTTCAGCTTGTCTTCTCCTACCCCTGGTGACTTTACGTCTGAGATGTAGGCATCTTCTTCGAAGCGCAGCTATCTCGTCGTTCCACCAGTACACCGGTTTCCTGTTTCTATTGGCGCCACTCACTCACTCGCATCGTGGCCTCAACTTTTGTTTCAGCAGCTCCCACTGTTTCTAGGACGGCGCTTTTTCCTTCTTCGATTGCGGATGTGAGAAGCTCTTTGTTTAGTCTGCTAATGTTCCATCTCGGCGTTCGGCTTTGGTTTTGGTTCTGATCGCGTTGCCCTTCTCGTAGGTCAAAAACGATGTACTGGTGATCGCTGCCCGTGTAGTCTTCGATAACTCTCCAGTTTTTAACCCTTGCGAATGTCAGTTCGGCTGCGAAGGTTACGTCCGGGATAGTCTCTGCGTAACCAGGCCTCCTAAATGTGGATGTGTTGCCTATGTTCACAGTGTTAAGCCCTCGTCTTGCAGCCATCTTGAGAATTTACTTTTCTCCTGAGTCAGTGGTCGGCATTCCTCACTCCTGTGCTCTTGCGTCGAAGTCTCCAGCGACCAGGATCTCCCCATCGATCTCTTGAATGAAGTCCTCTAGTCGGTCCATCTTTCCTCGGAACTCGTTTATTCTTTCGTTTGGCGTGAAGTAGCAGCTGATTATCGTAAGCCCCGCGCATTTCACCCAAACGAAGCCTCTTTCTGCGCCTTGGCTTTGTCCTTGCGTCTGGGGTCCAGATACCAGCTGTACCTAGCGTGTCCGCCATCCAGCTAGGGCCATCTTTATCCTTGTACTATTCGCTGATGATAGTTCAATTCTGAGTTTAAAAAGTAGGTCGTCTGCCGTTCGACTCCTGTGGAGGTTTCCTTGAAGTATTCTGGTCATTAAACGCTGTTTTTCTTCACCTTCTCAAGTGCCTCCCTGAACACTTGGCAGGTGCCCGACCTCAGCATATGAGACAGCAAAGCTGATATGAGATTCCGCTCCGCACATAAGCAGCACTTTGCGCTTGTCCTTGTGCTCCGCAATTGAAACATATGCCTATGCTTCTTCTGTCCGTTCCCTTGCAGGTGTTTTGCTGGTGTCCATAGCTGAAGCATTTGTAGCAGCGTGTAACCTCCACTCTTCGGCGCACTCTGCAGTGGACCCACCCAATTTTTATTCGATTTTGTTCATTTGCGGCTCGTGCATTCAGTTGAACTATTGCCATTTTTTGTGCTCTTGTGTTTGGCTTCATTAGAGTCACCCGTGCCTCTACTGCGGGGTAATTGTGTTTTTGTCTCACGGCTTCTTTTATTTCCTCTACTGTAGTCAATTCATCCATATCCCGAATCTCCAGCGTAGCTTTGGTCTCCAGGTTGCGGATGGTTGCCTTTTCCCCCAAAATGGTTTTCAGTGACGTGCTGAAACTCTCCTTATCCCTAGTTCGTGCGCCGATAAATACATGTATAACAGCTACTCGTATTTGCTATTGCCTCCACATTTGCCTGGATTTGCCGGAGTTCGCTATTGTCTGCATCCACGGCTTCCACATTTGCTGTGCATTTGCCAGAAGCAACCACTGATTCTGGGAATTTCCTTCATATTTCCCTTGACATTTTGCCAATGATTTGCATACTCCCACCAATGATTTGAGGAATTGTCTTCGCATTTGCCGTGGATTCCTTGCGAAATTATTGCCGTAAATTTGTCTTAATTCCCGTTGATTCAATAAATTACCTCCGCATTTGCAGCCAATTCTTTGCATTTGCCTAGAGGATACTGCCAGATTTGTTCATTCCCCTCTAGTGAAGTTACTTTAGTAACAGTAGTTGTGTGCCCAGGCTTTAATTGAAAGCGTATTGTACAAAAGCTGTTCCTGCTGCGGTCGTCTACCATTGAGAATTCTGCACCATTTTATTATTGTGTATTATTACTACTGCCACTCTACGTACCATTTAGTGAAGCGTGTTGTTGTCGCTGTGTGTCTGGCTGCGATACCCCACACATCTTCTCAAAGTAATGGCGGTAAGGGTGGCAATTGTGCAGTTAGCACACTGCATTCTGCACGCGCAACGAATAAATGCAATGTCAACACACGCGCTGCAAAATGCAGACATTGATCGGGTGCATCGGCTGGGATAATATTTTGTCCGAAATACTTTCCCATGCATATTAAAAGCTGAGGTTGCAGGTTGAACTTATAAATAGAACTGTAAGGCAAAATTGTATTTAGTTTTTTAAGTGGTGTCTAATAAAGAGGTTCTGCCCTCCAAAAAAATATTTTTTTTGGTTTTATTGGCGATAAAATCGTTACCTGGCGCCCGAGTAGGGACACGCGGTAATTTAGTAAAAATAATATTAATCCGTGAAAAAAAGGACATAAAAGTGCTAACGTGATAGTGAAAGTGTACCGCAGTAGGCCGCTACAAAAGAGTCAGAAACTCTACGAAGCGGTTAAAAAGGATCCATACACCCCATTGTGCATTGCATTGGCGTTGAAGGTGCGAACGAGAGTAAGCCGCTACAACAGAAGATATCTACGAAGCAGCTGAAGAAGAAGATAATCACCAAATCAACCAGTCCAGCGTCCGAAGAACCCGAAGAACTCGAAGACATGTTCAGAATTACAATCCTCATGTAAGTGCACCAATTTAAACTCGAATAGTTAAGCGAAAAAATTTTTTAAAATTGTCAACTTGTGTTAAAATAACTTTAATGTAATACTGAAACCATTTAAAAAAGAAGAATAGTATATATTGTTAAATTAGCCAAAATTTTACCGAAATATTTTTTTTAAAGCGAAATTGCAAACACCTAAATGTCAAAAAGAACAAATTCTAACCGTGTATAATAAAATTAAATATTGAATAAAATATAATAGATTTTTTTTTTGCCCCCCTGGCAGCTGACCTCCTCGCGGTGGGGGGCGGGCAACGTGACTGGGATGTGCGGATGGGGTAACTTAAATAGTTATTCCCATCCATATAATCCAGTTACGGCTAACAAAGCGCACACCCCATGATGACACGAAGAAGACGACCGGCCCCGGATATTGCCAAGCCTGGTAAGCCAGGGCATCCTTTGGAGCCAGGCCTGAAGGGTGTCAGGATGCGAGCGTCTGGTGGTCGGCTTGTCCCGCTCGGCAGTCGGCCGGGTCAAACCCGAAATGGCTACGAGCTTCCTGTCAATGGTCTCGCGAACCATTACGGGGGTCAAGGGGTGAACGCGCTGTGCACCGATAGGGGCACAGATGGACTCTCTGAGATTCGACAACGGCATCGACTTAGGATAGGCACATGGAACGTCTCATCGCTCACAGGGAAGGATCTTGAGCTTGTTGGGGAGGCTGTTAAAAGTCGACTAGATATAGTTGGCGTCTCTTCAACAAAGCAGAGAGGTTCTAAAACTGTGGACCTTTCGGGTGGGTGGAAGCTCTTCCTGTCAGGAGTCGCACCCTCAATGTCTGCTCGGGCGGGAGTGGGGATACTCACAAGTCCCAGGTTGACAGACAGAGTATTGGAGTGGATACCATTAGGAGGGAGAGTTGCGATCTTAAAGCTCAAGCTTGAAAGATCAACTCTGGCATTGGTGCAGGTGTATGCACCGAACCTTCTGTCAGAGTACGCAGCTTTCTTAGATGAAGTTGATGTTGCCCTTGAAAAGGTTGCAGATATGGATTCTTTTGTCCTGATGGGTGACTTCAATGCTCATGTGGGTGTAGATGTTATGACATGGGGGAGTGTGATTGGGAGGAACGGTGATCCTGATCAAAACGCGAACGGAGAGAGGTTGTTGGATTTTTGTTGTGAAAATGGCTTATCCATCATAAACACCATCTTTCCACACAAAGACATTCACAAATACACGTGGTACCGTCAGAGTCTTCAGCAGAAGTCGCTGATCGATTTCTTTGTGGTACCATCGTGTCTGAAAAGAATGGTTTGTGATGTTCGCGTATTGAGAGGGGCCGAACTGTCAACTGATCATCACTTAGTGCTGTGCAAATTGTATCTTAGCGAGAGAGTGCCTCCCCTACCAAAGCGTGAACCAAGGATGGTTACACGCATACGATGGGAGAGGTTACAGGACGATGAGATACGGGAGACATTTGCACGGCAAATATCTGAAAGGTTTGAACGAATTCCAACTGTTCCATCAAATGTAGAGGAAGAATGGCAACTGTTTTCAACAGCGGTTATTGCCTCTGCGGGAGATGTTTGTGGAGTGAAGCGGCTTGGTGTGGCGGCTGGTGGTGAGAAAAGAACTGCTTTGCTTGGTTTAAAACGCCCGGAGTTCAAGAAGCCATCAGAGAGAAGAAGAGAGCCTTTAAGGTGTGGATTCACTTGGGGAACTCCGATTCTCGAAATCGGTACACTGAGGCGCGAAGAACTTGCAAATTAGCTGTGAAAACAGCGAAAGAACAGTCTTGGAAGGAGTTTGGCGAGAAATTGGAACGTGACCACAGATCTGCAAATAAGATGTTCTGGCAGACCGTCCGCCGACTCAGAGGAAAAAAGTTGAATATCGTTGAAGGAGTCAAATCCAAGGACGGTAGACTTCTTTCCAATGAGGAGGACATCTTACGCAGATGGAGCGAGCACTTTTCAGAATTGCTCAATCCCGAACAGGGCCCCGAAGATAACAGACCTAGTTGGGCGGAAAGTAGTCCTACGGTAGAGGAAGTAACTTTGGCGATCAAAGCGCTAAAAGTTGGCAAATCTGCTGGTGTGGACGAAATTCGGCCAGAAATGCTCAAGGCTTTAGGTAAAGAGGGAGTGCAATGGCTCTCGCGTGTCATTAAAGTGGGAATGCGGTGAAACAGCTGGTGATTGGCAAATGGAGGTGATAGTTCCTCTTTTTAAAAAAGGGGACAAAAGAGATTGCGCCAACTACAGGGGTATATCTCTTTTAAGTCTCCCTGGAAAAGTCTTCGCTAAGGTGCTAGAAAAGCGTTCCAGAGCTGTGGTTGAGGACAGTTTGGGGGATGAGCAGTGCGGTTTTCGTCCCGGTAGAAGTACAACCGACCAGTTGTTCACTCTCAGAATGGTTCTTGAGAAAGCCTGGGAATATGCCAAACCTGTCTACACTTGTTTTGTGGATTTGGAAAAAGCATATGATAGGTTTCCTCGAGGCAAACTCTGAAGTGTTCTGCAGGAGTATGGGATTGCTGGTTCCCTGTTAAGGGCTTGTCTTTATATACAAACTGTAAAAGCTGTGTTCGGATAAACGGTGTTAAATCAATACCCTTCACTGTGGCCGTTGGACTCCGCCAGGGGTGCGTTTTGTCACCTCTCCTCTTCATTGTATATATGGATTGGATGTTGCAGCGCAGCCGTGGCGGGGAATGTTTCAAATTGGGAGACCTAAGGATTAGTCATCTGCTCTTTGCGGATGATTTGGTCATCCTTGGGTCCTCTCAAACCGAACTTCAGCGCGCACTCGAAAGGTTTGTAGCCGTTTGTGATGATGCTGAAATGAAGATCAACGTGAACAAATCGGAAGTAATGGTCGTTTCCAAAAAACCCATTCAGTGCACTCTGCATGTTAGTGGAGTCCCACTGAAGCAGGTGGAGAAGTTTAAGTACCTCGGGGTTTTATTCACGAGTGATGGGAGGATGCAATGGAGGATCAATTTTGAGTGAGCTTGGCCAATCTGTTATAAGGAAGGCCGAACTTAGTATTCAAGCTAAGCTATCGGTTTTTAACTCTGTGTATGTTCCAACTCTCACCTATGGTCATGAAATTTGGGCAGTGACCGAAAGAATAAGATCGCGGATACAAGCTGCCGAAATGAGGTTCCTTCGCGGTGTTGTTGGAATAACTCGTAGGGTTCGAGTGCGCAACACCAGAGTACGCGAGGTGCTCAACGTTGAGCAGCTACTTCTCCGAACGGAACGATCTATGCTTCGATGGTTTGGTCACGTAGTGCGTATGCCCCCAGACCGGCTTCCAAGACGCGCCATGGTTGCCGTGCCATCAGGTTGACGACTCCGCGGAAGGCCCAGAAATAGATGGTTGGATCAAGTCCAACATCTCTCTTGGAGCCGCTTAGGGATTCTCCCTGATGAATTGGAGTCAATGGCGGAGGATCGAGAAGGATGGAGAGTCCACCTGAGCATCCTACCCCCGCGACCCTCATGAAGGATTAGCGGGCCATTGAAAATGAATGAATGAATGAATATAATAGATTTAAGAACACATAATTGTCACACTACACAATCTTTTAATATATTAAAGTAAAGAATTTATTAACGTATAGCGATCTTATAAAAACAAGAATATAACCCAATAAATTGACAATATGGATAGGATCGGAAACGCAATCACACAGCTTACTGGGGCTGTAAATGCCCAGACAAAGAAATCAAAAGAATTGAAGCGAAGGCTAGCGTCCCTTGAAGTCGCAGCGACTACAAACAACCCAACTGCGACAACTGCGAGTTCGCAACCCCCATTAGTGAATCGGACTTGAAAGACATTAGTGGATTGCCAGACTGCGTTAAAAACCTGCAGATATTCTACGGCAATCCTGTACAATACGTATCCTGGATTCACAGCGTCGAAAGCACTTTGATGGATTATGAAATAGTAAAGGAGAAGCCCATCTATAGGGCAATATTGCAGAGCATTCGTCAAAGAATAAGAGGCGGAGCTGATGCTGCCCTTATTTCGTACAACATTTTCGATGATGACTGGTCGACCATCAAAACTTGCTTGTCTTTACATTAGGCTGACAAAAGGGATGTGAGAACGCTCGAACATCAGCTCAGCACTCTTTCGCAGGGGAGTTCAAGCATCGTCGAATACTATGCTAGCGTGAACCATCAGTTCTCGCTTATCATAAATAAGCTCAAAACGAAAGACTATAGTGCCGAAACCGTAAGAGCATTAATAGATAATTACAGGCACCAAGCTCTCGACGTCTTTATAAGAGGATTGAACGGGGAGCTGTCTAAGATTTTAATGATTCAAAAGCCGAAGACGCTACCTGAAGCATACGCATCTTGTCTAGAGATGCAAAATTTAAACTTCAGAAACGTGGCAATACACCCAAAGAGCAATTTCCACATAACTACTCCATTAAACCAGATACCAGTCTTATAATCAAAACAGGCCATTCAGGAATCATTCGGACAACCACCCTCAAAAACAGCAGAGGTTGTATAATACAGAAACTCAGGAAGAAGAACAGTACCAAGATGAATACGAACAAGAATTCGATGAGGGGTCCACGACTCTCAGCTACGACGCAGAAGATCCAGAGGAAGAAGCAACTGAAACCGAGGTAAATTTTATGACAAATGCCTCTCTAGCATACCCTACATAAGGTATGTTACCAGGCATGGCTCCATTCTCAGATTCCTTGTCGACACTGGGGCCAATAAAAATTTTATAAGACCTGAACTAGGTGTCAATGCAAAACCGGCGCAAAAACCCTTTAAGATCCAGTCAGCTGGAGGTGAAATACGAATAGACAGGAAGGTGTCTGGGAAATTCTTTGAGAAGGCGGGGAACAACACTATTCTGGATTTCTTCGTACTGCCCGGCTTGAAAACATTTGACGGTATCATCGGCGATGATACACTCAAGCAATTGGAAGCTATCATTGACAGAAAAAACAACATCTTGACTATCAACCCAGGCATAAAAATTATCCTAGAAGAGAAGAAGTCAGTCCAAGTCAATAATATAGAAGTTAGGGATGAGCATTTACCCGACAAGACCAAAAACATCCTGAAGTGCATTATCGACAGGCATAAGAAGGTTTTTGGGCCAATCAGCTATACCGATTTCATCGATACAAATATAAGAGCTGAAATCAGGACCTCAACAGAAGAAGCCATTTACACAAAATCTTACCCATATCCAGTCAATCTAAGATCCGAAGTGGAATCCCAAATACAAAAATTGCTGCAAGATGGTATCATAAGGCGGTCGAAAAGCCCGAACAATTCTCCCTTGTGGATAGTCCCGAAAAAACCTCACGCCCTAGGAGAAAGGACGTATAGAGTCGTGATAGACTACAAAAGGCTCAATGCAGTCACAATATCCGACACCTACCCGATTCCAGACATCAACAGCACCATCGCCAGTCTGGGAAATTCGGAGTTCTTTACTACCCTAGACCTAACCTCAGGGTTTCACCAAATTCGGATGAGAGAGGCAGACATTCCCAAAACTGCCTTTTCTACCATGAATGGGAAGTACGAATTCACTAGACTCCCATTCGGACTTAAGAACGCACCAGCGATTTTTCAAAGGACCATAGATGATGTCCTGAAAGCCCACATTGGTAAAATATGTTATGTCTACATTGATGACATTATCATATTCGGTGGGAATGAGGAAGAACACCTTAGGAATGTTGAAACTGTGCTATCTGCATTAGAACAGGCAAATCTCAAGGTAAATTTAGATAAGGCACAATTTTTAAAACGAGAAACCGAATTTTTGCCAAAATCGCAAAGCCTTTAACAAATCTCACAAGAAGGAAGAGGGCCCAAGTCAAGGCCAGTGCATCGAAAATGCCAAGATCCAATTGGACGCCGAAGAACTCAGAGCTTTCGAAAATCTCAAAGAGCTTTTAACATCATCCGAGATTCTAATATTTCCCGACTTCGAGAAGCCCTTCATCTTAACAACAGATACCTCGAATACTGCGATAGGCGCTGTACTTTCTCAGGGAGAACTCGGAAAAGACAGGCCAATTACCTATGTGGGATATAGTCACCAATGTGGGCTATGATATTCGTGCTCCTGTAGGAACAATGAAATACGACCACTTAATTGTATAATATAAAATGTTTATTGTGCAATTATCAGTAAAATATAATTTACGGCGGCAAGTAAGTTATGGCGGCAAGTATACGTGCGAGAGGACTTGTTACTCGAATGATGAACAAAGGATGAGTCATCTTTTTGGTGTACGTGACTGAAGGTAGTATCCAGTGCTTATGCGCCGGTGTTGCCAGATGTCGCCACATTACTCCCCTCCTAGAGGAAAGACTATCATCGATAACGCATCGGTAACTTCACTCGTCGACCACATCGTGTTTCTTCACTGCGCTGTTCGCTATCTCGATGATTGTCCTCGTCGGTTGATGTCGTTGCTGGGATATCTTGTGAGTCTTGGCTGGTTGTTGTCGACGCTGGTATATTTGACAAGTCGTGGCTGGTTGTTGTCATCGCTGGTGTATTTGACAAGTCGTGGCTGGTTGCTGTCATGTAAGCTGCTTTAAGTCTGTCGATTGATATGTTACTATTTCGGTGCTTCAATCTGATGGTGAAATATTTATCGTTGCGACGGAGTACTTCGTAAGGTCCATCATACGTTGGCTGTAGTGGAGCTCTTACAGTGTCGTTCCTGACGAAAACGTGTGTGCAGCTCTTTAACTCCTGTTGGACGAAAACTGCTTGTCGGTCGTGGAATGAGGTTGGTTTCGGCGTCAGCTTTTTCATAGCGTTGCGTATATTTCGTAGCAGCTCGTGTCCGCAAACTTGTCTTGAGTCAGGGACTAGGAATTGACCTGGTAGCCTTAAAGTCGTTCCGAAGACTAAGTCCGCTGGCGTTGCTTGAATGTCTGGTTTGAATGTTGCTCTCAGCCCGAGCATGATGATTGGCAAGACGGTAACCCAATTTGTTGTTAGATAACTCTTGAGCGCGGCTTTAAGAGTCCGATGCCAGCGTTCCACAATGCCATTTGCTTGAGGGTGATACGGTGTCGTCTTGGTATGTTTAAATCCGAGAGTCTGCCCAAGCTCCTGGAATGTTGATGATATGAACTGTCTTCCGAGGTCGGTTGTTACTGTCGCTGGAACTCCATAGCGTGATACCCATCCGCTCAAGAAGGAAATCACGACCGACTCTGCAGTGATATCCGCGAGAGGAATTGCTTCTGGCCACCTCGTGCACCGATCGACGCAGGTTAGTAAATATTGATAACCTTTGGACGGTGGTAATGGTCCCACGATGTCTACGTTGACATGCTCAAAACGCTCCGGTGTTTGCGAGTATTGAGCCAGTGGTGTTCGATTATGTCGTTGGGTTTTGCATCTCTGGCAGGCTATGCATTGCTGAACAAATTGTGTCGTGTCCCTTCGCATACCTGGCCAAACGTAACGCTCTGCGATCATCTTGAGTGTACCCCGTACACCTGGGTGAGACATTTGATGGCAGTTGGACAGTATCTTATGACGATAGGGGAGCGGCACCCAAGGTCGAATCTTTTCCGCAGACGTGTCGCAGAAAACTTGTGCGTCGGACTCTGGAATACGGAATGGTTTGATTAGTAAAGAATTTTTGGGTGAATTACCTGTCTGCAACATCGTCTTTAGTTCGCCGTCTTGTTGTTGCGCTTTGGCTAGCTCCTCGTAGTTGATCTTCGCAAAGGCTATGGTGTCCACCCGAGATAGCATGTCTGCTACATCGTTATCAGCTTCAGCAATGTGACGGATGTCGGTCGTAAACTGTGAAACGAAGTCCAGCTGTCGTACTTGTCGTGGACTGGCTTTGTCCAACCGTTGATGAAACGCGAACGTTAATGGTTTGTGATCCGTCAGTACCCAAAACTGTCTTCCTTCTACCGAATGCCGGAAGTATTTAACACCTTCGTACAAAGCGAGAAGTTCCCGGTCGTAGGTGCTGTATCGTTGTTGTGTCGGCGTCAGTCGTCTACTGAAGAAACCGAGTGGTTGATGATTATCTTCGACGATTTGATGCAGAACAGCTCCTATCGCTTTGTCGGATGCGTCTACAGTGATGGACAGAGGTGCGTCGGCTGTTGGGTGCGCTAGCATCGTGGCGTTTGCCAATTCGGTTTTGCAGCTTTCGAAAGCGTACGACGATGCTTCGCTCCAAATGACGGGAGTGGTGTTGTTCTTAAAATTTCGTTTCCCGATGAGGTCTTGAAGTATCATCGGGTTTGCCACTGTATTCGGGAGAAATCTTCTGTAGAAATTTAATGTCGCTAGGAATCTCTTCAACTCCCGCAAGGTTTTAGGTTTAGGAAAGTCGGTTATAGCTTGTACTTTCTCTGCTGTGGGTCGGATGCCTTGTGCTGTGACTGTGTGACCAACGAAAACGATTTCCTGCTTCCCCAGATGGCATTTGGAAGGGTTGATAACTAGGCCGAAAGTTCGCAGACGATTAAAAACTTGTCGTAGATGCTGTTCGTGCTGGGTAGCATTCTCCGATGCAATGAAGATATCATCTAGGTACGGAAAAGCAAAATCTAGATCACGTAAGACTTCGTGCATGTGCCTTTGAAATGTCTGGGCCGCGTTTCTTAATCCGAACGTCATATAGCGGAATTCGTATAAACCAAATGGTGTGGTTATCGCCGTTTTGGGGATGTCCGCTGGGTGAACATGTATCTGATGATAAGCGCGCTTCAGATCGATCGTCGAAAAGATGGTCTTATTGTGAAGAATTGTTGAGAAGTCCTGGATGAATGGAATAGGGTACCTGTCCGGTACTGTTTGTGCGTTGAGGGCGCGGTAATCACCGCCTGGTCGCCACTGTCCGTTTGGTTTTCGCACCATGTGTAACGGACTTGACCAGCTGCTCTTCGATGGCGTGCAGATACCTCCCTCCATCAGAAAACGAAACTCTTCTCTTGCTGCTTGAAGCTTATCCGGCGGAAGGCGTCTTGGTTTAGCGAAAACCGCCGGTCCTCTAGTCTCGATGTGATGCGAGATTGACGATTCGTGATGTTTCTCGTTCGGATTGAGTAAGGTCAAGTCTTTGAATTCTTCTAAAAGGTGTGCAAAAGGGTCGTTAATATTATAAGTTTTTAATGTTAAAGTGACTAATTCGCGGCTCGCGGCTGTCGTCGTTAACTCCGTCTTTGTATCGATTAACTTGTTTCCTTTTACATCTATTAGCAAGCCAAAGTGTTTGAGAAAATCTGACCCAATAATCGGTGATGTCACATCTGCTATGATGAAATTCCAGACGAATGATCTGCGTAATCCCAGGTTCAATGACATGCGACGTTCACCGTAGGTCTTAATTTGCGTTCCATTTGCGGCGAAGAGGAAAGTTGTTGTTGGCTTAGAGTTACGTTCGTTGTATGTACGTGGTACGACCGAAATGTCAGCGCCCGTGTCGATTAAAAAATTGGTTTTCGTTTCCCTGTCTTTGATTTCTAAGCGGTATATGCATTGATCGAGTCTCACAGCGACTGACTCGGCCAACTTCGTATTTAGTTTTTTGGAACATTGTCGTTTCGGTGGGAACATGGGTCCCTGCACCTGTGTGCACTCTCGCCGAACGTACGATGGTACCAGCAGATGTCGGCAGCATTTGGCGACTGCCGTTGGTTGTACCTAGAGTTGGAGCGACTTCGATTTCTGTGCCTGAACTGTGAGGGTTGCTGTTCTCGTCGTGACAACAGTAGTTGGTCGACCTTGCCTATCAAACTCGCCACTTGGCTTCGTAAATCAGCATTCGATCGGTACATGTCGTCAGGAGGCATGCGTGAAGACGTTGCGATGGTGACAAAATCTCCCACCTCCATAATCTTGTCCGCGAGCGTAGCCAACGAATTTAAGCGCTCGTTGCTGGCTTGCAAGATCGCACGTACTTGCACGGGCAGTCGTTGTAGCCACAATGTTTTCAGGAACTCTTCGTTCAACTTCGTTCCGGCCAGGCTTTGTAGTTCGTTCAGTAGCTGGGTTGGTCGCTTGTCTCCCAGCTCTATCTCTGATAACAACTTCTTGATCTTACGCTGCTCGCTGTCCCCAAACCTCTCTAAAATTAATTTTTTTAAATGTTCGTACTTGCCTTTCTCTGGTGGAGACACTATTGCGTCAGCTACTTGCGCCAGGATGCTTGACTCGATTGCGCACACGATCGTGTTGAATTTTGCCAGGTCGTTGTTCGTGCCGGTAATCTGGAACTGCGCCTCTACCTGAGAAAACCAGATTTCGGGGTTTTCGTTCCAAAAGGGTGGCAATTTAATGGTGACACGCGCGAGTTGCTGCGCGCCACTAGTTGCTCCCGAATTTTCCGAGCTACCGACGCCATTATTTCCTGACCCGGTCATATTAAAATGTAAACTACACTTTGGGGTCACCAGTGTGGGATATAGTCACCAATGTGGGCTATGATATTCGTGCTCCTGTAGGAACAATGAAATACGACCACTTAAATGTATAATAAAAAAAAATAAAAATAAATAAGTAAATATTTGGCGCAACGGCTCTTTTAAAGTGCCAGGGCCTAGCTTCTCGCAACCACTCATGTTGTGTGCGTTATATTTTTCACACGAATGGAAGGGACCTACAAGTTTAATGCCGAATCCGAACGGCGATTTGAGAAGCTTTTTCGTGACAACAATACTCTCGGATGTTTGTCAGACGCTCGCGAGAGGTGGGACCGTGAAAAAACTTTTTGGTGTTTTCTGGGATTCGAACTTGGAACCTCATGCGTAGTGATCCGACACACTAACCACTAACCACGCCACGGCGCCCATATAAATGTATAATATAAAATGTTTATTGTGCAATTATCAGTAAAATATAATTTACGGCGGCAAGTATATGTGCGAGAGGACTTGTTACTCGAATGATGAACAAAGGATGAGTCATCTTTTTGGTGTACGTGACTGAAGGTAGTATCCAGTGCTTATGCGCCGGTGTTGCCAGATGTCGCCACACCTACATCTCTAGATCGCTCAGCAGGGCAGAGGAAAATTACGCCACCAATGAGAAGGAGATGCTGGCGATCGTCTGGGCTCTTGACAATCTGAGAAACTACCTTTACGGAGCAAAGAAGATACGGATTTTGACCGACCATCAGCCGCTGACTTTTGCACTTAGCAACCGCAATACGAATGCGAAACTGAAAAGGTGGAAAGCGCGAATCGAAGAATACAACTATGAGCTAACCTACAAGCCGGGAAAAACAAATCTTGTGGCCGACGCGTTGTCTAGATTGAAAACAGAAGCCAACAGCTTAACATCGTCCAAAGTAAACGAGGATCTCCCCGAACTAATTAAAAGAAATCAGAAGAGGAAAAATATCAGAGAAAACCGTAAGAGGAATGCACCAAAGACTTACCAACCCGAAGAGGTAATCTACGCAGCGGTAAAACGTCGAGACGGTAAACAGAAACCTCTATATACAAAAGAAAAGGTTCTGCGTGACAATGAGGTTACAATTATTACGGAAACCGAAAAAAAGATCCATAAATCCCAGATTAAAAACATTACTGAGTAGAACAACTTTCCTTCTTGTTCCAGGCTAATCCAAGGAGTGGCATTTGGGGCGGTCAATGTATTTGAATATAATACACCTATAGTGAGTGTAAAACTAGGAAATGGCAGAATCATCAGCGGAACATTTAAAATAGTACACATTATCAATTTGAAGGAATATGAGGATATAATCAACACACTCGCACCCACAATAAAAAAACCAAATAGACAAAGCCAGTATTCTACGACCGTAGCTAATCCACCAGCTCGAACGTATCGAAGAATCATTAGTAAAGTTACACGGCAGACGATTAAGAGAAACAAGATCGATCAATTGGATTGGTTCCGCCTGGAAATGGATAGCTGGCACACCCGACGCGACAGGTTGGGACAATCTATTGAAAAGTCAAAATGCAATAATAGAGAATAATAATGACGAATATAAAATAAACGAACGCCTGATGATGGTTACTCGAGGGTTAGTAGATGATTACAACAAAATAGTCGGAAGAATAAAGAATAGCAGCATCGACAAATACGAGCAAATGGTCTACAACAAGCTTACAATAATCAAAGAGGAACTCAATGAAGTGGCATCAGCGGTGCAATTAGAAAAGAGAGGAATCGTCAACACCAATCTCTTGGACAAGCAAGAAATCCAAGACGTGCTTAAATAGAAATAGAAACTCTCTCGTATGAAACTGAAGTAGAAGCCGTCGAGTATGCGGAACCGGTTATGCTACAAAGGGAATCACTTTTGCTGTATGTCATATCTCTACCAAAAACCAGAGCAAAAGAATTCAATCACGTGATGATCAAATCGACTGTCAATAATAATAGGAGAATCCACCTTGACACCAGCGAACTTCTCTTGGCTCATGATGAAATGTACGGTATTAAGGAAGCATGTGCAAAAATGCGAGGCACAATAATCTGCAATGAATATCAACTCCAGATGCTGTCCCCAGAACATTGCATTAATCAACTAATAAGAGGATTATCAGTTCCAGAAAAAACATGTCATCGAACTTCTTACTCAAAACACAGTTTTCCTAACGAATTTTAACGGAACTCTTGAACATTCTAATGAAACCAAGGTGCTTAACGGGACATTCCTAGTACAATTTGATAATGATACCATAACCATCAATGAAACCATCTATACCAACAAGGAAATAACGACCTTCGATATTTTGCCACCTATAATCCAACAAAACGGCTGGTCAAACGGTAGTGCATGCGATCATATGAAAACACAAGCGTTTTCACTCAGCTGAGGCCTACCAACTCCTACTCTCAACCTCCACGCGGTGACAGCCGGGTGCCTAGTACCTTAATCCAAGAAATGGGTAACGAACCCCGTTTGGCGGATTCTTGGTGGCAGCAGATGAGAGAGGGGGGGAAGAGTGCTTTTCTCACTAGAGCACTTCTTCCTGTTCCAGGCGGCAGCGGACGAATTCCCTAGACGGAGTCAACGGCGGCGTCTATAGTTCCAGTTAGGTTGAACTTAGTGAATACCTTGCGCGAGCTGCTTCGACGTATTCGGATTAGAGCTCGGTAAGGAATTTCCAATGCTGGTCAGGACATTGGAATAGAGATGGTGGCGGAGGAGCCCTTAATGGGCCAACGGCAGCGCTCATACTCCCGTAGTGGACTGCTGGCACCGGTGTACCCGGCCCCTCGTCCTAGGGGAATAATTAAGGAACTGGCCCCCCAGGTTGGGGGTTGTGCCGTCGGGGTAACTTCCCTACCACGTAAAAACCGCATGGTTCCGAAACAACCAAAAGCCTCGGATAAGGATGACTCAACTAATGACGACCCCAGCAAACGAAATAAGGACAACGACCTTCGGATGTGTACGTGGAATATTCTGTCCCTTTACAGACCACGTGCAGCCGAACAACTAGCAGAGGCCCTAGACTGCTATAAAGCAGATATTACCGCCATCCAGGAAGTGCGATGGGATGGGCCGGGCAAAAAGAGGATGAAAAACTGTGACATCTACTATGGTGATTGCTACAGAGGCAACAGGCAAAGCTTATTCGGATGCGGATTTGTTATATGCGGCAGACTTAGGCAAGAAGTCTTAAGCTTCCGACACGTGAGCGAGCGTATTATGACTATCCGGATCAAGGCTAAATTCGCTAACATAAGCCTAATATGTGTTCATGCCCCCACGGAAGAAAAGGACCCTGCCACCAAAGAGTGTTTCTACGAGCTCCTCGACAAAACATACGAGAAATGTCCTAAATACGACGTTAAAATCGTATTGGGCGATTTTAACGCCAAAATAGGAAAGGAGAACGTCTTTGGTAGGGCAGTCGGTAAGCATAGCCTTCACGACACCACGTCTGATAACGGACTAAGGCTAATTGATTTCGCTGTGGAGTGAAATGTCACCATAGCAAGCACATGGTTTCCTCATCTCGATATTCATAAGCAGACATGGAGGTCCAATGATCATGTAACGATGAACCAAATTGATCATATTGCGATCGACGCAAGGCATGCCTCCAGTATTCTGGATGTCCGGACCTTCCGAGCGGCCAACATAGACTCGGATCATTACCTTGTTGTAGCCAAGGTACGAATGCGGATATCCCAATCTGAGCAACAAAGAAGAATTACTGTGAGAAAATTTAACGTCGAAAAGCTACAATCGCAAGAGACCGCCAGACTCTTCGCTGAACGCGTATCCCGAAATCTCTCAATCACCCCTTTGCCGCCAGCATCAAGTACCGAAGACCAGTGGCAGCGCTGCCAACATGCCATCAGAAACGTCGCGACTGATGTGCTGGGTCTCGCTCGACCACCACCGCGAAACCCCTGGTTTGACGAAGAATGCCGGCGAGTGCATGCAGCAAAACAAAAGGCATACAAAGCGGCGCTGCAAAGGAAGACGAGAGCTGCTCGTGAGCTCTACGAGCAAAAGAGACGGGAAGAACATCGGCTTCTCCAAAAGAAGAAGAAAGAGCATGAGAAGCGCGCGTTTGAGAATATCGAGAGTCTATACTCCAGGAACAATGTACGGAAGTTTGACCAAAAGGTAAAAAGAATGTGCCAGAGGAGCAATACCCGTACAGAAACCTGTAGAGATGAAAATGGAAACCTCGTAGTAGAATCACAGTCGGTGCTGAGAATATGGAAAAACTACTTCTGCAGACTGTATAACGGCGACGAAGACCAACATCCCGCTGTCAGGCAGAATGAACCATTCAACATAGACGATGATAGTCAAAATTTCCGTCCACCTGACCAAAACGAAGTGAGAATACTCGTAGCAATATCCAACCTAAAATTCAACAAGGCTGCTGGACCTGACGGCTTACCGGCCGAACTTTCAAGGCAGCTGGGGATGAATTGGTAGAGTGCATACACCAACTCATTTCTAATATTTCTTCAGACGAGTGTATGCCTGATGAATGGAATCTCAGCATCGTTTGCCCGATCCACAAGAAAGGAGACCCCCTCAACTGCGCCAATTATAGAGGCATCAGTCTCCTCAACATCGCATACAAGATCTTTTCTGCGATATTGTGTGAACGCCTGAAACCCTTTATCAACAGCCTGATTGGACCCTATCAGTGTGGTTTCAGGCCAGGGAAGTCCACCATCGAACAAATCTTCACACTTCGGCAGATCCTGGAGAAAACCCAAGAATTCCAAATCGATACTCACCACCTCTTTATCGATTTCAAGGCCGCCTATGACAGCATCTATAGAGAAGAGCTTTATAGAGCCATGTCTAGTTTTGACATCCCTGCCAAACTTGTCCGTCTGTGCAGGCTGACGATGGAGAACGCTCGCTGCTCCATCAAGGTCGGTAATGACCTCACCGAGACCTTTGATGTCAAAAAAGGCTTTAGACAAGGTGACGCGCTGTCATGTGACTTCTTCAATATTGTACTTGAACGGATTGTGCGGAACTCACAAGCCAACACCGGAGGCACAATCTATTACAAGTCTGTACAACTGCTTGCATACGCCGACGATATAGACATTATTGGAAGATCTCAGCGGGCTGTCACCGGTGCTTTTGCAAGCATTGAGGCGGAAGCGGCCAAAATGGGTTTGGCGATAAACGAGGGCAAAACCAAGTATATGCTGTCAACTAGAAGGGAAAACCAACACCGACGAATTGGACAAAACGTCACCGTGGGCAGCTATAACTTCGAGGTAGTAAGGGACTTTGTCTACCTTGGCTCTGCTATAAATTCTTCTAACAAAATCAGTGCAGAAATCAATCGAAGAATAACTCTTGCCAATCGCTGTTTTTTTGGGCTTATAAGGCAATTCAACAGTAAAGCCCTATCTCGAACAACTAAGGAGACTCTATATAAGACCTTGATCATCCCAGTCCTGCTTTACGGCGCTGAAACATGGACTTTATTAAAAGAGGATGAAGATATCCTTGGTCGCTTCGAGAGAAAAATTCTTCGTAAGATTTTCGGTCCCGTTTGCGTTGACGGGTTTTGGAGGAGAAGATTCAATCACGAACTATACGAGCTGTACAGCGACATCGACCTAGTCAAAAAACTGCGTATTGGACGTCTGAAATGGCTAGGACATGTAGAGCGAATGGACACCAACGCTCCGGCCCGCAGAGTCTTCGAATCTAACCCCGAGGGACGACACAGTAGAGGGAATCATCGCCGTAGGTGGCGCGCACAAGTTCAAGGGGACCTCGACCAACTTAGAGTGCGCAACTGGAGGCAATTAGCTAAAGACCGAGCTAAATGGAGAGGCTTGTTGGTTGAGGCCCAGGTTCACCCCGAACTGTAATGCCACCTAAGTAAGTAAGTAATCCAACAAAACATAACCGTAAGAGATATAGTATAGGACTTAGAATTTTTGCATGATTTACATTTAAATAATATTAAAAAGCTAAAAGAATTTTCCATTGTAACCCAATCATCTATAATTTCAGTTATATTCATTTACTTGTTAATCATAATTATTTTCCTCATAGTATATAAGCATAAATGTAAAAAAATAAAACAACCTGTACAACTTCAACTACCTCCAGTAATACCACAAGCAAATGATTTTTACCCCTCGCCAATCCTAAGTATCTGACCTGCGGGTCGCAGTTTTGAGGAGGGAGGAGTTAGCACACTGCATTCTGCACGCGCACCGAATAAATGCAATGTCAGCACATGCGCTGCAAAATGCAGACATTGATCGGGTGCATCGGCTGGGATAATATTTCGTCCGAAATACTTTCCCATGCATATTAAAAGCTGAGGTTGCAGGTTGAACTTATAAATAGAACTGTAAGGCAAAATTGTATTTAGTTTTTTAAGTGGTGTCTAATAAAGAGGTTCTGACCTCCAAAAAAATATTTTTTATTTTTGGATTGCTCTCCGCAATCTTAACTTCACAAGATGGAGAAACAAGAGTAAATTGAAGCCAGCCAATTTATTACTTACTCGCTTCGCCTCTAGAAATCATTATGATGGTCGCCTTAGGCTTTGGTCACATCTGTCTCACACTTGTAATCGTGTAGCCTTAGCCTGCTTAACTCCTTGGGGTAAAGTGAATTTAAATTTGCTTTTGACGACATGCTTCCCACGTACTGCTTCAAGCGGAACTACTTAGTAATCATTGCTCTAAAGAATAAATGGAAAAAAATGAATTCTCTTGGCTCAACCATTATTAAATTGAAGCGAAAGGTAGTTATGCAGACAGATAAAATGCTTCAAAATTAGCTAAGAATAAGTTGGTCTTCTGCACAGAACACAGACTGAGACCTTCACCGGACCCTACCAATAGGTTATGTATGGAGACCTCTTTTCACATCTTCACAGAATGTCCGACCCTCAAGCAAGTACTCAGGAGAAATTAGATTTTAGATAACAATTACCAATAGCATTAGCAATGGAGTAAATAGCTTACTTTAGAACCTTGTATGTCGGCACAATAGGCCGAAAGACTGCAGTGCCACAGCGCGTTATATTTTCTTTTTCTAATAATACGCCGAACTCAAGAACTGTTTAATATATTTAGATGAAAATTTTAATTTCAAAGTTTTTGCTAAAAATTATAAGAAGTCATTCATAACTTTAGTTTTCATCTGATATATCACATAATGGGGTGTTGATCATTAAGTGTTCGCTTTTATCTTTCTATTACGGAACACTAATAAAACAATCCTTAGATATCCAACAACTTTTAAACATCACTGTACCTATGTACTTTTACATGAGTTTGGTCCTGTGTAACAATAACATTACTTTAAATAATTATTTCTTTTTTTCAGGGTTTACAAAAAGACATCGTCCAACTCTGCTCTTACCCTGTACATGGGTAGTAGAGACCTGATATCTAACGACGGAGTAGTAGATCCCTTGAGAGGAGTAATTGTGGTAGACCCAAAGTTCCTTTGTAGTCAAAAGATATACGGACAATTGACTCTCACTTTTCGGTGATAATTTTTTTATCCACTCGTCAAAGCAATTAAGGTCATTTCCGTTTTTGTCCTTTTTTCCCCGCAGTTACGGTCGAGAAGATGAAGAGGTAATGGGACTGAAATTTTGCAATGAAGTGGTGGTGGCTTTGAAACAACTTTGGCCAAGATTGAATTACGATGGCGAGATGACGTTACTACAGGTGAGTGAGGATATACGATTTAGGGAAGTCCTTTAAAATGATTGATTCCCTTTCAAGCAAGCCCTTGTGGATAGATTAGGTGCTGGTGCACATCCTTTTCAGATAGATGTTGGAAATGTGGCCGCACCCAGTGTACAATTATTACCCGCAAAGAAATACAGTGGAGATCCTATTGGAACTAGTTACGATGTGAGGATATTTATGAGTAAGATTTTATTTGGCAACTGCTATCAAAGCTTTGTGAGTAACGAATTTTATTTTGTAGCTGATTTAACTGATGAAAAACTACAGGGAAGAACCTCGGTGAGGTTGGGAGTGCGGGTCATTTATAAAATTCCATCCAATTTTCAGTCAATTCAGCAATCCAGTTTGAGTTGTACATCATTGCCGAAGACCAGCTTACGGACACGACTCTCGCCGAAAAACTATAGACTTCACAATCGAAATAAGCACCAGGAGGAAAAGAGTAAAAGCACGACGGCTATAAATTCAGAATCTGTAACGACTGCAAATGCAGAGGCTGTAGAGGAACGACTAAAATCGAACACCTTTAAAAGTGGGGAAGAGGTAAGGAAACTTATTTTATCTTACTTTACTTAAAAATATGTTTTTATAAAACCATGTGTGCTTCGAAAACGTTTCTTTTAAAACAGCTGAGGATATTTTCGTCTACCCTATTTAGAACAACGTGGGAATTGGTTGTGGTTCTGGGGTTGGGCATTTTAAAACTTTGTAAAACTTTAGGAAAGTATTCACACTTTTTTATCATAGACTATCATGTTGGATCGAATCTAAACACCGCCTTCGTAGTTTCCAAGAACGTTTCCAAGCAGGTTTCCAAACAGGTTTCCATGCAATTAATGGTGGATAAATATCCACGTTGGAAAGTATCGCGAGGTGCTATTATATGATATATGGTATTAACAAGAATAAGACGCTGTACGCTTTCTGTGTAGATTTTAAGGCAGCATTCGACACCATCAATAGAAACTCCTTAATCTAAAAACTCTCTATGGTAGGTCTGTCATCAAAATTAATTCGTGTGCATAATTCTGCCGCGGTGCGGAACTGAGTTGAGATGTCTAATCACTTTAACACGGTGACAGGTGACCCTCATTTAGTCCCATCCTAATGTAACTATTCAATTGAGACAGTTCAAGATTTTATGGGTTTTTATGTCTGCCAATCTTGACTTGTGCCCTCATATCAATGAAAAAACTCTAGAGGCAAAAACTGCAATTAATATTACGAGCAGTAGATTCTTTTGCAACAAACAAGTTGATGTGGCGTTCAAATTTAAGGTCTTCGATGCAACAACTAACAAAACGGGTTTTTGAATACCAAAAACTGAAAGACTTAAAATGTATTCAACGCACTTTGTTTAAGCTCATTTCTAAGCTTCCTTCCACAACTCCTACTTACGCAATCCATGTTAAAACAGGGCTTTTTCAAATACTCGTATGTCTGAAAAGCCTTAAAGCTAATGCAGACTACATTATCAAAGTGATGTGTAGAACTACTCGTAATAGCAACCTGCAGAAACAAATAATGAAATTCGTGCTTCAATGTTGACGACTTTTGCCTATTGTACGCGGACGAAGATAGATTTCTGGAATGTGAAGACGCTCCTCGACTCGGCAATCGGAGGACCCGACAATTCCAGATACATCCAATTGGAAAATGAGAATGCGATATGGACTGCAGATTTTGGGGGTAAGTGAAATCAGATGGTTAGAAGCGGACGAGCACCAGTCCCCAACGCGTAACACTGTACTACTCTATTCCGGAAGACCATCCGGAAGAGTACGACGCGTCACCATTTTACAGTGTTAAGCCCCAATGAATAGCTCGTCTGCTGACGAGAAGGAGAGCCTCTAGAATCTTTTAAGCGACGTCTTTAACACAACACCAAATGAAGACATTGTCATAGTGATGGGGAATTTGAATGCTAAGGTAGACAATGACAAGGAAGGGCTCAAACATGTAATTGGGAGGCATGGACTATGCAACCGCAATGACAACGGCAAAAGGTTTGTGGATTTCTGCAATGCCAACCGCCTTGTGATAGGTAGCACGATGTTGAGCACAAGACCTGCCACAAAGTCAATTGGGATTCCAACTACAGGCAAGCAACCTCGACTCAAATTGACAATTTTGCAATCAGCCGCCGCTTTAGAAGTAGTCGCCGGGACGTCCGAAACGGGCGAAGGGCAGTTGTGGGGATAGTACGAGATCACCATCTTATGATAGCTACTCTTCAACTACGCACTAATGCAGTTCGAAGATCCCACGACAACACAGAAGCGTTCAGCATCGATAGATTTAGTGATCCCTCAAGAGTTGTCGATCGATGGCAGCGAAAACAAAGGGCGTGGCTTTCCGAGGATACCTGGAGACAGATTGACGTACGAAAACAGCTGAAAGCTCGCATTGCATCTACTTCAGCAGCAGGGAGAAGCGAGCTAGAGTCCCAATATCGCATGAAGATGAGAGAAGTTCAGCGTAGCGTACGACGTGACAGGCGCAACTACATCAACGCACTGGCTACAGAAGCAGGAGAAGCTGCACAGAGGTGCGACAGCAAGACCGTCTACAGAAACACCAAAGAGCTGACAGGTGGTTGCAGCTCCAGCCAACACCCAGTGAAAAGCTGAAAGGCCTAGACGGTTGCTTGCTCACTTCGAAGCATTTGGTTCAAATACTGTGGACACTCTTTGTATATTATATTGTGGAGTTGTAAAAGGTTTCTCATTTCGTAAAAATTATCCAGAGACATTAGGTTTATTATATAGCATTTGCAAATTTATTTAAGCTAACAGCAAATAAGTTTAACCCGAACACAAATATATTTAGCCCTTTAGCAATTAACTTTAACCCAAAAGCAAATATGTTTAATCTTTTAGCAAATAGGTTTAACCTTTTAGCAAATATGTTTAACCAGAGAACAAATATTTTTCAACGAAAAGCAAGTAAACAAAGTACGATATTGCATTATTATTCAAAACAACATGGAGGAAGTCTTTAGGGTCATCTTGCCTCCGAGTGCATATCATTACAACTGTATTTAATGGATTTAACTTTAGCTTATTTGTATCACACCAAGTTTATATTCGTTGTAAGTCCTCATTTAATCTTACCACACAGTCTTCCATTAATCCTATAGGACGCGAAATATAAATAGAGACATCATCCGCATACATGTGAACCTTGCAATTAGAGACCATTTGAGGAAGATCATTTATAAACAAAGAAAATAGCATCGCATGGCATATTGATCGCCACTCCACCTGCTGTGCATCGTTTTTGAGAAGGCGCTCGATAGTGTTATTAACAGGAGTTTATTTGGTGTGCCTTACGCAGGAGAGGTATTCCCGATAAACTAATGGCTATCATCAAAGCTCCAAGTGTCACGTTGTGCACAGAGTGAGGTTGTCTGAGGAATTTTAGATCCAAAGTGGGGTAAGACAAGACTATACTCTTTCACCAATACTATTCCTATTGCTGATTAGCGATGTGCTTCGTGCAGCTTTGTCGACGGCAAACGGAGGAATTCGATGGACTCTTACATCCGAACTAAAACATTTTGACTACGCTGACGATGCATGCTTACTCTCTCACAGAGTTTTAGACCTCCACCAAATGACTGCAGATGTGAAGAGGGAGGCAAGCGTCGTCGGGCTGAAAATGAATATGGCAAAAACTAAAATGATCAGCCTTGGAACAATCTCATCAGCTCAAATTTGCATTACTGGAAAACGGCCAGAGGCAATAGAGGATTTCCAGTATCTTGGGAGTATTGTCTTGACCGATGGTGGAACCGAACTGGATATAACTATAACCGGAACGCCAAAGCGTTCGGGATGTTGTCCAAAATATGGCGAAGCAATGCAATCAGTTTGAACACCAAGTTAAGACTGTTCCGCTCCAATGTTGAATCCGTGCTGATATATGGCACGTGGAAAGTGGCCACTACTATCACCAGAAAGTTGCAAACGTTCGTTAATAGGTGCCTGCGCACCTATTTTAAGGATTTTCTGACCCAATTGTATCTCTAATGAATATCTCTACCAGAGAACGAGTCAGGAACCAATAGGCACAACCATCCAATTAATATTTTATTAAAGTTAAATAGTTTTGATTATCTACTAAGGAAACAGCGATAGATAATAGACCTTTTTCGCTTGGTACGCATATTCATATCCACTCCTGGTAAGGGTGCTAAAACAATACACATCGTCTCTACAGATGCTTTAAAAGATAGCTTTAAATTCAGTTTGAAGGTGATTCAGAACAATCAGCCTATTGACACAAGGCTTTTTTTTTTTTTTTTGAGGTAAAAGGGGAGGAAGGCAGAGACTGACCCCTGGAGCAGTGCGACCTAAAAATATCTTTTGTGCTATCCCCTGGTTAATTGATTTTGAATTTGTCAACTAGCTGAAATCAAGTTCATTAATGAAGCTAAGAATAGTTCGAGCTGAAGAAAAGGTGACGTCAGAAGGTGATGTAACGCCCTTATTAAAGTGTTTTAGCCTAAGTCTGGCTATGGCCGGGCAATCACAGAGTATGTGATGGGGTGTTTCGGTGTCTACAAGACAAAGACGGCACGTTTCCGATTGAACACGGCCCATCTTCTTGAGATGGTAGTTGAGAGAGCAATGTCCAGTTAGGAAGTCAGTAAGGATCCTAGCATTCTGTTTGTTCATTGATAGAATGTCTCTAGTTCTATCCGGGTTGAGCATTCCAGTGAGAGAACATTTGTTCGCGTTCCCCTTGGAGTAGCTCTATTTTAATCTGGCTGGTGGGTAAACCGCAGAAGGCTTCAGGTCCATTGTAAGGAGATTGGGCACCTAGTCTGGTAAGCTTATCAGCCGCTTCATTACCAGGGATACCTTTGTGACCGGGGACCCACATTAGTATGATATTATTGTGTGCAGCAAGCTGCAAAAGCGTCTGGAGACAATTCCAAACCAGCTTAGACTTATAGTCAAAGGACGTGAGAGCCTTGAGTGCTACTTGACTATCTGACATTATATTAATATGTGATCTTCGGAGGTTTTGTCTAATGCATTCTCTGGCGCAGAACTCGATGACATGGACCTCTGCTTGGAAGATAGTAGTGGATTGACCTAGTGGTGTCAAGAGTTTTTAGTTACGGCCAAAGATACCAGCTCCAACGCCATTTGACATTTTTAAACCATCAGTGTACCAATTGATTTGAGATCTTGATTGAGGGATTTGAGGATAGTCCCAGTAGCTGCGGTCAGGTATGTTTACTGTGAAGGGGTGATTGAGGCGGATTCTTTTGGGCATGAAGTCTGAGATGCATACTGCTGGACAAGTAAGTAGCGGAATTTTCTCAAGGATCTTCATGTGGCCAACTAATTCGGAATTTGTATTGTTGCATAAAAGGTGAAGCTTTAGAGCACTGGCAGCCGCAGTCTTCATAATATTTATGTGCAGGGGTGGAAGGTTTAAGAGAACTTCCAGCGCAGCTGTTGGGCAGGTGCGCAATGCGCCCGTCATACCTACACATGCTAGTCTTTGCACCTTATGGAGGGCGGAGCGGGTAAAGGTTTGATTAACTTTATCCCACCATACCAGCGAAGCATAAGTTATTATCGGAACGATGATTGTGGTATAGGTCTAGTGAATCATTTTTGGAGTTAATCCCCATTTTTTACCGAAAAACCTAGAGCAGGCCCAGAAGGCTTTAGTCGCCTTCTCAGTGGTTCTGTTTATATGAGGTTTCCAATTTAATTTGTGGTCTAGAGTAATCCCAAGATATTTTGCTTCTTTTGGGAACTCAATTTGAATATTGTTTAGTGATAGTGCTTGAAGGCTTAAGTTTCTCCTCCTGGTGAAAGGAATGATTACGGTTTTTGCAGGGTTAACCGTTAGACCTTCTGACTGGCACCAGTTATTTACTTTATTTAGGGCATGTAGCTTGCCTTTAGCTATAATGACTACGTCGTCAGCGTAGCTCTGGGTGAGAAATCCCGAACTATTCAGGTCGTTTATGATACTGTCCACTACAATGGACCATAAAAGAGGAGATAGGACACCCCCTTGGGGACAACCCTTAGTAGTTCTAACGGAGATTGAGATTTGCCCAAGCTTGGCAGTGATAAGTCTGCATCTGAGCATGGAGCATATCCATTTGGTAGTTTGCGGGTCAATGCCTTTGACATCAGCAGCAGACTTAATTGATTGAAACGATGTGTTATCGAAGTCGCCAGAAATGTCCAGGAAGGAGCATAAGGTTATTTCCTTCTTTGACAAAGTTTCTTCAATAGTACTGACTGTATGGTGAAGGGCTGTGACCGTAGATTTACCAGATTGATAGGCAAATTGAAGATTATTTAGGGGGTGTTCTATAAGGGCGGAATTTCTTATGTGAAGATCAAAGATTTTTTCCATTACCTTAAGAAACACAGAGGTGAGACTGATTGGCCTAAAGGCCTTTGGGTCTGATTGCAATCTGGCGCCGGCTTTAGGAATGAACACCACATTAACTTTTCTCCATATTGATGGGATGTAGCTGAGTTCATAGCTGGATCTGAAGATGGGCACTAAGGATTCAATCAGAGTGTCGATTCCATTATGTAAGAGGGCGGGGAAAATTGCATCTCCACCGGGAGCTTTGTAAGGTTTTTGCGTGTGGATGGCCCATCTTATGGAATCGAGGGTGAAGATTTTCTTGGCCAGAGTCCTAGTGCGTCGAGAGTGGCATGGAGTGGCATGTCTTCATGCAGAAGAGATGTGTGAGGGTCAGTAATTAGTGAGTCAGGGAAGTGGGTCGGCAGAAGAAGACCTAATGTTTCGTAGTATCCCTGAGTCTTTGACACAAGGCTTAATGTGTTCTCATTATTGAAGCTAGATCTGGAAATCAATTCCGTTCGCGGACAAAATGTTCATTGGAGTTTGTGGCTCATCCATCATGGACCTAATAGCCAGTTCCCAAACGAACATAATGTCCGTAGACCTTGTGTCTGTGTTAAAATGGGCATTATACGTACGATTGTAGAGACATAAAGTTCATGGACATTATGACCATAGAAAAAGGACTTAAAGTCCACAGTTTGTTCAAACCTGTGGGCTGTGATTCGAAGATTCTCTTGGCTAGAGCACCGTTGTCCATTCGCCGATGTGGCCGAGCCAATATAGCTGACGTACCTTACCTTTGTAGACTAAATCTCCTCCTTCGCCCGTCCTCCTCGCGCACGGGAGTATTTTTCTTTCCAAAAAGTTCAATATAAGCCTCACTTTGATACTTATTGCCCAGCACCCGGCGTCATATAGCAAGACGGGTAAGATTAGCGTTCTGTAGAGCATTAATTTAGTCCGTCGTGTTAGGAGTTTTGAGTCCAGTTGTTTTTCCAAACCGAAGTAGCGCTATTCTTCGTCGAACCTCCATAAAGGTATCATTTGTCTTAAACTACCTCGAAATTAAAGTCATCAATAGTGTCGTTCTGTCGCATGTTTCTTGATTTCAGCAAGACGTGGTCTACGGTCTTTCCCATGTGCATCGGTTGCTTGGTGGAAAAGGGCTTTCGCGTAAATACATTGGTGACTGCTTTCCACAAACCAAAAGAAACGGCGTATCTCTTGAATATACCTACCTAGCTTTGCTCCAGATTCTTGCTGAACCTTCCTTCTCTTAATACTTACATATGTACATGTATATAATGGGCAGCACTATGAAAACAATCTTCCGTCTAAGACGATGTGGGTTTTGATTGTAACTCGCACAGGAATTTTCCTGATCTTGCGCTCCACTTATCCTATCACTCTCTTCTTATGGATATGCCGTCTGATAAAATGTAACTGGAGCTTCGACTCCGGCCGGAATCGAAGTATTCATAATACTTCATTCTGCGAAGGCCTGCTTAATCCTGAAACTACCTTCATAATAGATGAGAGTACAAGAACTCCCTGAATTCGGTTGCAAGATTGAACTCACTTGGTCTTCCTTGGACCCGAATCTACAATGGAAAGAGTTCCCAATCAAATTAGGGGTACACCAACGAAGCATCTTAAGCCGTTTGTTCTTTATTGCAGTCCTTGACTATTTGCTTAAAGGTAAAGTGTCGGGCCCCAAAATGCACCAGTTGAAATTTACTAACGATGGAGCCATCATAAGTGAGAATCCTACGTCCCTGCAACGAGCACTTGGAGTATGGGTGGACATTTTGGAGAGAAATGGGTACCGCATTAGTCCAAAAAAAAAGACCGAGTACTCGTGCTGTCCGTTATCTGGCTGCTCTCTCCGAAAAATGTCCCCTAAGCTGAAAGAAAAGCTCCACACCGCAGAGTCCAGCACTCACAATGTTGGAGACTGTACAAAAAGTATAATAGTGCAGTATTCTTGCTGAGGTTCGTAAAAATAAAGCCGTGTTATATTGTATATTTAAACAGTTTATTTATAAACAGCTATCAACTTTACAGTTAACGATGTCCTTTCACGTTCAAGTAAAAAAAATACAATTGGGAACCTCCAATAACCGGTTCAAATTAAACTACAGATTACGTTATAAAATTATTTAATTTATTTTCCAGAGTCAACTGCTCAGTTTGCCGGTCACAATTTGGATGCTTAATTCTATTTTACAATATTATCTCTAAACCTAAAAATACTGACATACATATTTCAATTCTTAAATCAAAAATTACTCACTTGCATTTCCCATACAGACCCTTTGCCTAACTCGCACGAAGATTGAAAGTTGATCCCCACAGCGGATGCGCGTGCAACTGGATTGCAGTGCTTGCACTTTTGCATGTATTCGTGTCGAACTCCATTGTATGTGACATTGCGCTGATTGTAAAAGTTATCCTTTTGATCCATCCTTCCTCAATAAATACGATAAATTAAACTTTAAACATTGTTGTCCAAATACACTCTACTTGGGTCTTTCAAAACAGAAATTCCATGGTTTATGATTCTCTTCCAGCTATATCTTATAGGAAAGAATCCCACGCATACGAGTGTGACAACAAATTCTTCAAAATTCATTAAACATTGAATTTGTTTGTTATATAACCTTTAGAACAACTTTTTTCAATATTACTACTACTACTACTTACTTAAGTGGCGCAACAATTCAGGGTGAACGTAGGCCTTAACCGACAAGCATCTGCACTTAGCTCGGTCCTTAGCTAATTGCCTCCAATTCCGCACTCCAAGTTGGTTAATGTCCCCTTAAATTATGACGGGGAGGCCCTGCGTCGTCCCTCTGGGTTAGGTTTGAAGAAGTTGCGGGCCGGAGCGTTGGTGTCCATTCGCTCTACATGTCATAGCCATCTCAAACGTCCATTACACAGTCTTTTGGCTAGGTAGATATCGCTGTACAGGTCGTATTGTTCGTCATTAAATCTTTTCCACCAAAACCCGTTGGTTTCGTTTTCAGAATTAATACCAGAGCCAGGGTAGATCAGATTCTCATGCACACACACAATCATATTATGCGGGATTTTGTGCATGCGGGATTCTGTGTGGCAATTTTATGAACGGAATTTCGCGAGGCGGGACTTTGTGGCCAACCCCTTCCAAAAATGTCAATATAGTCGGCGTATGCAAGCAGTTGTACAAACTTTTGATAGATTGTCCAACTGATGTTGGCTTGTGAGTTCCGCACAATCCGTTCAAATACAATATTTAAGAAGTCACATGACAGCGCGTGACCTTATCTAAAACCTTTTCTGACATCAAAGGTCTTGATGAGGTCATTACCGACATCGATGGAGCAGCGAGCGTTCTCCATAGCATCATCCTGCAGAAGCATTAGGCAGCCTTGAAGAGATGATGTGCATCAATTTGGACTTCTTGAGTTTTCTCCAGGACCTGCTGAAGTGTAAACATTTGATAGATGGTGGACTTTCCTAGCCTGAAACCGCACTAATAGCGGCCAATCAGGCTGTTAATGATAGGTTTCAGGCGTTCACACAATATCGCAGAAAAGACCTTGTATACAATGTTGAGGAGACTGATACCTCTATAATTGGCGCAGTTGAGGGGAATTTTAAAGCATCGATGACTGTAATCATTGCGAATCAGTGTATCTACTTCTAAGTGATTTCTGACGGAGTGATGGCAGCGATTACTCAAGTAGATACGCCCACATGCAAATCTATCCCACAAAGCAAATTTATCCTACGTACAATTTTTGGGTTCAACCAAATCGTATTATATTAAATAAAATTTCGGAATAAGACAAGAGTATGCAACTATTTATTATATAAAAAAAAATTATTTATAAACGAGTCTTACACATAGGATATTGATTACATCTTTAGTATCCTTCATCTGAAATTTCAATATCATAATCGGCGTATTTTGTCTTCAGTATACTCCTCGATTCTGCATGGTCAGCTTTGCCAAATCCCTGCAAACAAATTATACCACAAATAAAAGGTAATCGCTCGTGAATAAACAATTATTATTTTACCTGTGAGTAACCATAAACCTTAATAAGTTTTGCTCCGGGATTGTGCTCTATGCGCCCACCACCCAAACATTCTGTATCCAGTCCGAGTCCTTTACATGACGCACTTATCCTATCGTAAATGTCCGCTAAAAAGGGGATATAAAAAAAATAACTATAGCGTTCATCTTATCTTGGGTAGAGAATTAAAGAATTTTTATGGAAAATGTTCTATTCATCTTTAACAGGGGCCTGAAAGTTTTATTGAGAAGCCGTTTTTATGGACCGAGGGTAATGTTAGTCTAAAATCGTCACTGGATAAATGTGCCTACAAGCACGGTGAAGCTGTGAGCGTGAAAGTACAAATAAGGAATAGTAGTCGTAAAGTGGTGCGCAAAATCAGGGTAACATTACAAATTAATTACTCTTGTCTTTGTTGATGGAAAATAATATTGCTTTATATTTATAGATATTTGCCGTGCAGCATGTAGATGTGTGTATGTTTAGCAATGGAAAATTTAAGAACATTGTGGGTGAAATTGTGGATAATAATCATATCAAGGCGAATGACACATTTAGCAACACATATAAGATTATGCCGTCCATAGGTAAGATATTAAAAACAAGTAAAGTAAGTAAATGGCTCTGCAAAATAACAACTTTTAGTGTCCAGAGCAAAGTATGTTGATTCTAAAGTAAAATTATATGCTGAACTCAAATATGTAGTGTAAATCTTCCCATTGTATACTGTAAAATTAATTAACTTTAAGGAATTTCAAGACATGAAAAGAAAAAATTGTAACATGAGTGTTAAACAAAGTATAATATGCAATGTATGAACGACCAGCAGGGCTTTTGCCAACGACTTGAATAACCTTGAATAAGCTTCGTATCAACTACTTGAAGTTGCAAAAGTTGTTTAACTTCCGAGTCGTCATCAAATCAACAAGCCAGTCACACAATTCAGTCGACAATTGTGGTTTTAGTTACCAACGTTCTTTCTTCTTCTTCTTCCTTTTATCAGCGAGGCTATGATCCGAAAACAAGGGATCACAGCCCTCCCACTTCACCGCATTTCTACTGATCCGCCTGTGGGGTTCGCCTATTTGACCTCAGAAAATATCGGCAGGCCTGCCGATTTTGGATCACTCGGTTACTGAGGCCAATGAAATGCCGATGTCGTCGCATTTGTCTGATCCAGGCGTTTATAGGCCTGCCTTTCCTACATCGCGATGTCTTTGGAACGTGCATTGATATTGCCTTTTTAACAGGGTTCAAATTATCTCTTCTTTGAACGTGGCAATACCAACTGAGGCGGTCGCGCTCTATTTTTTGTACGATGGTTTCCTTGATGTGAAAGCTTCCACGGATCTTCGAACTTCTTATTCGATCAAGCTTGGTCACTCCTGCTGTCATGCGAAGCATCTTCATCTCAGCTGCCGTTAATTTACTCTCATACTTTTTGTACATCGTCCAACATTGTGAACCGTATGTGAGCGCTGGACGTACAACTGCGGTGTAGAGCCTTCCTTTTAACTTAGGGGGCATTTTTCTGTCACAGAATATAGCGGAATTTTCTCGCCACTTCATCCACCCAACGCTTACGCGATGATAGATGTCATCATCACAAGTTGCTTTGCTATTGATCATAGATCCCAGATATTTGAACTTTTCGCACTTGGGAAGCACTGTTCCATTCAAATAAATGTCTGGAATAGGCCTGAGTGAATCAGAGAACGGGCAGCACAAGTACTCTGTCTTTTTTGAACTAATGCGATACCCATTTCCCTCCAAAACGTCCACCCACACATCAAGTGCTCGTTGCAGGGATGTACAATCCTCACTTATGATGGCTCCATCATCAGCAAAGAATAACTGATGTACCTTGGGGTCCATCACTTTACCTTCAAGCAGATAATCAAGGACTGTAATAAAGAGCAAAGGACTTAAAACGCTTCCCTGGTGCACCCCGACTTTGATTGGGAACTCTTTGGTTACTCCAGCGGGGCATCTTACATGTCCATGATCATCTGTACATAGGTTTCTGGAACCCCTCGATGTCTTAGCGCCACCCATATCAGATCTCGTGGTTGTCTGTCGAATGCCTTTTCAAAGTCAACCAATACAATATGCAAATCCCTTAAGGAATCACGATGTTTTTCCATTATGATCCTTATACTTTGGATTGCATCTGTGGTTGATTTACCCGAGACTAATCCGCACTGATCATCAGATAGCCGTATTATTTTTCGCAGTCGGCCAGTCAACGATCTTCATGGTGTGTGACATCAGCTTGATCGAACAGTAGTTATCACAGTTTCGCGTATCACCCTTCCCTTTGTATGCAGGGAGAATGTAACTTTCCATCCATTGATTCGGCATTGGGTCACGTCTCACAAATTTGGATATGAGAATTCTGAGCCATCTGAACCCGATGTCTCCCATCTTTTTCCAGAACTCAGAGGGTATTTCGTCTGGGGCAACCGCTTTTCGTTTTTTTGGAGTATTTGACCGCCTCACTAACTTCTTCGGCAGTAATGTCGGCTATTTCTTCACAGTTAGGGGTGGCTCTTGGAAAGTATAGCCGGGGAAACTGTTCATTTAAAAGCTCTTCACAATACTGCCGCCACCTCTGCAGAATTTTGTCGTCATCAACAAGAAGCTGGCCATGAGCATTGCTAATGAACTTTGGCGAACGAATCTCCTGAGCATTGTTCCTTCTTTGGGCGGCTATTTTGAAGATAGTGGCGCTCTTGTTCATATTGTGTCTTCGCAGCTCCTGGATAGCCTGGTTTGCATCAGCAACCGGGGAAAATATTTTCTCCAGCTCCCGATACAGGCCCTCCGTACTTTCTGCTTGAAGCTGGGCGCACTTCCTCTTCACTTTTTTCTTGCAGCATCTGTATTCCATTTCGAGGCGAGCTTTTTCGTCATTATTATTAGAGGGGCACTTATTTAAGCAAGTTCGCTGTAGGGAATCCCACATATTTTGTGCTCTGCACTCTTAATCCTCAGCTCCGTTGATGGTGTGAGAGAGGTAATTTTTCATTACGAAAACAAAAGCTTCGCCTTTTTCTTTGTCCAGATTGTACCACTTGATTTTCTCAGAGACCCTTGTTTGTTTGCTTTTCTTCGGTGTTTTCATAAAAATTTCTGTTAGCAGGAGACGGTGTTGCCGAGCGATTGCCTCTCCCAGGATCACTTTGCAATCTTTTACCCGAGGCTTCATGAAACTGGCTACCAAATGGAAGTCAATCTGAGTTTCATCTCCACCACTGCTGTAAGTGATCAGGTGTCGGCTTTGCTTGATGAACATGGTATTTAACACGATAAGACCGTGTGATTTGCACATGCTTAGGATGTCTTCACCAGGAAGGTTCCTGGTGCCATATCCTAGTCCTCCATGGCAGTCTTCATAGTCTTCGTTTGATTTCCCGACATGTCCATTCAAATCTCCTCCAACAAACAGAAATTCTTCCTTTGGGATGTTCTTAAGGAGATTGTGGAAATCTAGCCAAAATGCATCTTTATCTCTCTGATTGTACCCATCGTGGGGAGCATATGCACTGACAATATTCCACACCTCTCCTTGTATTACTAGTTTGAGAGACATCAAACGGTCGCTGGACTTCGAAATGCTCAAGATGATACCGATTCCGTTCTTAGACTTTTCCGTTCCGTAGTAGAACATCTTGTAATCTTTTGTCCTAACGTCCAAGAAACGCGCCCAATTCCCGGTGTTTTTCCATTTCGTCTCTTGGACACACAAGATGTCCACGCGTCTTCTATTCATCATCTCTTCCAGCTCGTAACTTCGACCGGTCATGCTTCCAACGTTCCAACTCGCGACCCTCAAATTGCGTCCAAACTGTTTCATTATTTTGCTAGCCCCCGGAATCCGTATAGCTCTGACCCGAACATTTCTGCTCGGTCCAGGATCAGTACCATGCACAGCAGTGGTAGTGCCTGGCGGGGTAGTGCCTTTCCTTTTTGCAAGTATTACCATAATGATACAGTTTTGCAATACAATTTTTTGCACCATATTGCGATGGTGTTTGTTGTTTGACACGTGCATGCTCCTGTTTTAGTTACCAACGTTCTTTATACAATACAACTTTATGATTTAAAAATGCACGTAAACATATTCCAGAAATGCACAAGACATGGAACATGTCAAGCGGGACTACGAACAAAATACCCGAATAGCCTTCAAATCATTGATAAAATGCGCTACATCCAAAAAGTGGTGTAGGTACCTGACTGAAAAATTAAATCAAAGCATTCATCACTTTGATATCTCCAAAGCTTTCGATAGAGTGTAGCATAGTTCTCTCATGAACAAGCTTGAAGTTGGTAGTATGGTTTATTTTATCGATTGTGAACATTTTAAGTAATCGGTCAATACAATTTGTATTGGATGGATATACTTCGACCCTCTTCTCAACCAATGCTAGTACCCCAGAGTTCAGTTCTCTATCCGACCCTGTTTCTGTTATTTGTCAATGACCTTCGAAATCCAATCCATTACTTCGCGAATGACAGCAATTTTAACTTCGCCTTTTCTTTAAAGCCTTCACGGTAAGGGCTTCAAAGCTGTGGTGTTACAGCGACAGCGAATGTCTACCGATCTCAACTCTGATATTGATGTAAGGACATGATCAATTGGGTTGCGAAAAAGCGAGTTGAGTTCAAGTCGTCAAAAATCCAGCGCCCCATTTTGTTTCTTAAATAAAACAAAATTCTTTCGGGTGAACGTACCAAATGTGCTTCACGGAAACGCCTGCACGAGTGAATGCGCTGAACTGAATTTTCCTTGACTTTTCGCACAAATCCGGCAATATGTCGGCAATTTCGCGTTTCATGTTGGTCCGGAGGTCGTCTAAAGTCTCTGGCTTTCAATTGCGTGGCAATTCCTGACAAATTCAAATTTTGTGACGTAAGATTCTAAGATTCTAGCGACCTGTCTGTCAACGTAGATGGCGATATTCTTATCGGACATTGATCCTATCTCAAGTGATTCCACAGCTTTGAGTACAGCTATAACCTCTACTTACTACACTGCATGTGTTCGGAAGTCTAAGAGCCACCAGTAGGTTTATATGTCTTGAGTATATATCAGACCACGTTCCCTCATTCGTTTTGGAACTATCTGTGTATATTGCAATTTCATCGTGAAACGAGACTACCTTCCTTTGCCATTACTACATTACTACAACAAGGCATCGCCATTACATCTGGTACCTCCGAAATCAAAATCTTCAACACATTCCACCCACCAGCAGCTGTGCTTCAGGTTATCTTCCATCTATCGAACATCTACTAGATGGAAATGATCGCATCATCTTAGGCGACAGTAACGCCCATTTCGAATCTTGCCACTCATCCGTAGGAAACGATCAACGAGGTACTTACATTGCTGAACAGATTGATAACTCAGATTTTGGTGTTTTATGTGATGAAGTTTCAATCAGACTTGCTCGCAACTGCCAGAGCTCTCCAGACATCAGCTTAGCCAGTCCATCGGTAATTACCAAAACCACGTGGAATGCAGAAGTCTCTCTTGACTCGGACCACCTACCCATCACCATACCATCGAACGCACCGGAGACTTCACGTTTCTTCCCAGCAGGCAGTATCCCCAAAGTCCGCCCCAACTTTCCAGCATCCGCAGCATTAATTGCCGACGAACGCGACTCCATCAGATCGGCAGATCCCTCTAATCAACTTAACTCCGAGATCCGACGTCTGACCGATGAACATCGCAGAAGAAAGTGGGCAGAACATCTGGAGAAATGCAAATCCCTTGCTGGCAATTCCTGGGGCAAGGATAAAGAAACGTTGCTAGCCACATATAAAGCGATCGGTCGATCCATCATGAATTACGCCGCTCCCATCTGGACTCTACAGCTGAGCAACTCAAACTGGCGGAATCTTCAGCCATGCGAGTTATCACCGGTTGCCACTTGATGGCACATGAGGACCACCTCTATGCGGAAATCAAAATGATGTCCATCAAAGAGTACAACACCATGCTCTCCCAACAGTTCCTCCTGGCCCGCCACCTACAAGAGCATCGCAACACTCTCTAACAACGCTTCAGCACCCACATTGGCATATCCGCAAAAACCTGACAATGTTCCAAAGAGATATCGACACCTACACTCAACTCCCGGACCTCGACCCACAGCGCTACAAGGATGCCATTAAGAGCATTCACAGCGCGGCTGTAGCTAATGCAGTACTTAACCATCACCCGAATATTGTATTAGGACCGCCACTTACCTCGCCAGACCAGGGCAACCTTAGCCCAAGCTCGGGTTGGTGCGGATTACTTAATAGCTACCAATCACGTCTTGACCCCAGCATCCGGCCAAACCCACCACCTTACGACCGGAAGCGCTGTGGAACCGTTCCATCGACGTCGCTCTTTTCCTGGGCCTAGAAACTACTGGTCGGCAACCCAACAACTCAAATATGTAACTGCTACAACAACAACAACAACATTTGTCAGGGATAGTGAGAAATAATTCCCTAAGAATGGAACTATGCCCCACATACAGGGCTTTTAAGAGCCCTACGTGAGCCGAAGCGCACTATTTCCCGCTTGTAATTTTATTTCTAGGTCTAAGGGTAGAAGATAAAGAAATATCTCATGTACAGCCGTGAGAGTCGCGCGCAGAGCACCCGAAATGCAGCCTACTCTATGTACCATGGCCAGTATATCCCGCATCTAATCGTTGCCTTCTACAACACAATAGCCCCATACGTAAAAGGGACGGCTGATAAGTTCGCGGCGTAAGGCTTTAAGTGAAAGAAGAGATCCGATTAAAAACTGTTATTTCTCAATATAATCTCCTTTAAGTGAAAAGCATTTGTTATATCGGGCATACAGTGTCTTAATACCACAACAACATTATTTTTCTTTGCCTTTAAAATGACTTTCTACGGCCGCCTTGATCTTGTTCTCATCTGCAAATCTCAAAAAAGGAAAAATATCGAGATAAGTATCATTTACAGTTACGATTTGGTTTCAAATTTCGTCGAGATTGTCTCTGGCTCTCTCCGAAAAGTCTCTGCAGCACTCGAGTCGTCGTCGCTTGTCGAACGGCGTGAGCATTTTCGGTACCCCTGGGTGGGGGTCGTCCTCACAGCTCTCTCGCCCTTGTTGAAATAAGCGAGCCCAATTTTTATCATGGTATAACGAAGGCCCAGAATCTTGAAGAGTCGATAACATGTGTTCGAAAGGTTCTTTAGGCGATTTTCCGTTTTTCATGAGGTACTTTATCACGGCTCAAAATTACGAGAATTTCCGATTTTGCCTAACATGATGATGTTTATCCTACCACAGATAATAACAAAATGAGATTATTATTGAAACGAGGTGACATACTACTAAAGAGTGCCGCAGTTAATGCTATTACTAATGGGAAGATGAATCGTTGCTGAGTATCTCAGGCCGCGAACTTATCAGCCGACCCTCGTAAGAATGGATCTGACTATCATTATGTATGCCCAGGGCATCATTGCTGGTTTTAGTCCCCACTTTTTTTCCCGTTGTCCTCTTGCAAATGAAGAGAGCATTGTAGGCCTTATGTGGTGGCTAAACTTGTTAGTAGATGACCACCATATCTTGGTTAGACGCTTTCGAGAATGTTTGAAGTAATACTGTTGTACATGTACCTATCCTTGGTGGAAGCGACTTTTTATGACTACCTAAACCATTAAGATAATTTAATATTTTTCAATTCCAGGTTCCACCAAGAATTGGATTGCAGTTGAAGCGAAATTTCCCCATGTACACGTACCAGACGCCCCTACATCGAATAACTATAAACTCGCGTCCAGCACCTTTCAGGACACTTTGACGAAGGAGCGAAATGTCTTTGCAATTTACGTGACCTACTATGTTAAGATTAAACTAACATTAAGCGCTCTAGGTGGTGACATATCATTGAAACTACCATTTATCCTCGGCTACGTTGGGGAAGAACAAAATACCAGAGACAATCGAAGGAACTCTGAAAAACTATTCGAAGAACTAGTTTCGCGGAAAGTTTCAACAAGCAGGAGAAATTCAAAGGTAAATAACGACATAGCGGCTGCTGACATCCGAGCAAGTGCACCGAATTCTCCCAAACCGAAGGACATTGTAGAAAGAACTGCTCTATCAACCCCTCCGCATTCTACCTCTATCAAAGTCGATATTCACAGGGAAAACTAGTCAATAAGAAGCAAAATGTATTAAGAATTCCGTTAATTATTTTTGAACTCATAAGACTGTCTTTAGAAGCAGTAAATCACTTGTACAACCGAAGAAGATCCCAATCTTCTCTAGATGCAAAAACTCAATCTAAATAAATTTATATAATAAATTAGGAACATGGGTTTGGTCTTGCTTTTACTTACAGTGCCACTCAGCGTCGGAGTATCCACGGACGATATTTTTGCTGGGTTCAGATCCATCAGCTTTCTCCTTGCCGTACACCCGGACGAGGACGTATTTGAAGATGCCCTCGTCGATGTCAACTGGCGGCACGGCTTCTAATTTAGCGTCAACCATTTTACAAAGACTGCGAATTGCTGGTGAATGAAATAATGCAAATAATTGTTTATATTTCACTTTTCTTTTGCAAAAGCCGGGAAAAGGGATTAAATACTCACTGGGAATGCGGAAACTCCGCTGAGAAGTAAAAACACTGACAGCTGTTTTGAGCATACTGAAATGTACTAGATGTGGAATGACATTTAAATCGAGCTGCCAACTACAAGTATATGATGCATCGTAACGTAACATAAGAACAGTGTGACCAAGATTTCAAAATTTAAATTTACCATGTGACGATTATTGGTACTTAAATTTTAGACAGTCACCCTTATTATAAAATCTGTCGTCGGGGGGAAAGTTTCGCAGAAATTCGAACCTCGGCATCATTGAATCAATGCTGCCAATTTCTGAGAAATTTCCCATTTTTAGGGGAATTTCAACCTCTGTATAAGCTAAAAGAGAAAGTTTTGTCTTTCAGAACAAAGAAAAGCGAATTTTTATTCTTTGAAAACTCAGCTATAATTTCCTCGTTCAACTTCACGTGATTATGGAAATTGTTGAAGTCGGTGAAGTCTTGCATTAGTATTTTACTGTTATTTTTGAACTGCTAATATTTGGCACTCGTTCTCTATTTTATTACAGTAAGCTCTTCCATTCGAGCTGGTTTGCCGACAAGAATTCGCTGCTTGTTTAAGACCAGTAGCAGACCTATTGCTGTCGAAACAGAACTAGTCAAACGCAGTATTATAAATATGTTATGTGGGATGTAAAGTAACGTAACAATGTGACCAATATTTCAAGTCTTAAATCCGAAGAAAAACAGGATTGATTTCAGAGCCACGTTTCTCATAAAACGCAATGCTGTGTTTGGGACCAACCCAGGGTTTAAAAATGCAAACCTTATGATAACCACAAAGGCAACATCTGGTTTTAATAGCTCCACTTTCCTTCACCGAGACAAACTGGGTTTTCTTCAGAGCGACCTCAGGTTTCTCAAATAATGCATCAGGGAGATTTTGGAGACAAATGTGAGCCCCAAACTTAAAAAAAAACAGACGTTAAAAAGGCATTATCAATAAATGTTTCCAAGGTGTCGCAAAAGAAAGCCAGGACTTTAAACTCCTGGACCACATAAATGCAACCACACTAGCATTTGGTTTACCTCAGTAACGAAGTGGTCCAAAGTCGGGAAATCTGCCAATATTTTCTAAGGTCAAACAGACGAACCCCTCAGGTGGATCACAGTAGAAATGCAGTGAAGTGGAATGATTATGAGCCTTTGAGTTCAGATCATAATCTCGCCGAAATAGGAATATGAAGACGGATGCAAAAGAGTAAGAAATACTTTTTCATCAAAGCTAATTTATATGCACTAGGCCTGCCAACTCCTACTCTCCACCTCCACATTTGTAACCGCTGGGTACTTAGTACCTTGATAGGAGATTGGGTAACCAACCCTTTTAGAAGATCTTGTGGGCCGCAGATGAGAGGGGGAAGAGTGCTTTCTCACTAGAGCACTTTTTGTTCTAGACAGCAGTGAACGAATTCCACAGATGGAGTTAACGGTGGCATCTACAATTCCAGCTATGCTGAACTTAGTGAATACCTTGCGCGAGCTACTTCGACATATTCGGATCACAGGTTGGCAAGGAATTTTCAAGGTTAGTCATGACCTTGGAATAGGGATGGTAGCGACGGAGCCCGTAATGGGCCAACGGCAGCGCTCATACTCCCGTAGTGGACTGCTGGCACCGGTGTATCCGTCCCCGTGTCATAGGGGTACAACATAAGGAACTGGCCCTCCAGGCTGGTAGTTGTTGGATTAACTCCCTACCACGTAAAAAGACTTTGGTTAAAAAGCAACCAACAGCCTCGGATACAGATGATTTTACTATTGATGACTCTTGCAAACGTTAAAAGAATTTTAGATCTCTCTATAAAGCACGTGCAGCTGAAGGATCAAAAACTGTGACATATACTATGGCGATTGCTACAAACAACAAAGACATCATCTATTCGGGTGCGGATTAGTTATTAGATGTAGACTTAGGCAAGAATTCTCTTCTTTCTGGCATGTGAACGAGGGCCTAATGACAATCTATATCAAGGCTAAATTCTCTAACATTAGCCTGATATGCGCTCACGCCCCTCACGAGAAGATGGATGACGTGACTAAAGATGACTTCTACCAGATCTTGGACAAGACGTATGCTGGTCACGACGTTAAAATTCCCCTGAGCGCTTTTAACACAAACCTAGGAAAAGAAGACATTTTTAGTAGCGTGATCGAATTCAGGCTAGTCGACTTTGCGGCGGGAAGAAACGTCTTGACAGGGGACATGGATCCCTTTTAATAGAAAAACCGTCAACCAAATCCAAAGTTCCAACATTGCCAATAAGCCGTCAGATATGTCGCCACTGATATTATGCGTTTTTCTCGGCCAGCACAACGAAACCTCTGGTTTGATGAAGAATGCCGTCAAGCATTTGCAGCAAAACAAAAGACGTATAAAGCAAGCGGTGCTGCATAGAAGGAGTATACCTGCTCGCGAGCTCTACAAGCGGACTTCTGAGAAAGAAGAAAAAGGAGCATGAAAAGCACTCAATCGAGGAGATTGAGAGACTTTATTGCAGGAATGATGTTCGAAAATGTTACCAACAGGTAACAAGAGCATGCCAGGGTTTCAAAGTCAGAACAGAAGCCTGCAGGGACGAAAATGGTAAAATAGAAGTAGAATTACAGTAGGTGCTGAGGATATGAAAGGAATATTTCTGCAGACGGCTAAACGGCGACGGCAATATCCCGCTGTAAGGTAGAATGAGCCATTCAACAGAGACGATGATAGTCAAGATTACCGTCAACCTGATCAGAATGAAGTGAGGATAGTGATATCTAAACCTAGATCCAATGAAGCTGCTGGAGCCGACGGTCTTACCGCCGAACATTTTAAGGCAGGTGGAGATGAATTGGTAAGGCGCATGCACCAGCTCATCTGTAAAATCTAGTCAGACGAAAGCTTGCTCAATGATTGGAACCTCAGCATCGTTTGCCCGATCCTGAAGAAAGGAGACCCTTTGTACTGCACCAACTACAGAGGTATAAGTCTTCCCAATATTGCATATAAAATCCTATCTGTCGTGTTATGTGAACGCCTAAGACCGATCGTCAACAACCTGATAGGTCCTTATCAGTGCGGTTTCATGTCGGTAAAAGTTCACCATTGTCCAAATATTCACTCTATGGCAGATCTTGCAAAAAACCGATGAATATTAAATCGATACACATCATCTTTTTATCGGTATTAAAATTGCCTATGATAGCGTGTATAGAGGCGAGTTATACAGAGTCATGTCTAGTCTCGGCATCCATGCCAAGCTCGTCCGTTTGTGCAGAATGACGATGGAGAACTCTCGCTGCTCCATCAAAATCGGAAAAGCACCACCGAACCGTTCGATGTCAGGAAAAGTTTTGGACAATGTGACGTGCTATCGTGCGATCTCTTTGACATAATTCTTGAAATAATTGTATGGAACTCACAAGCCAACACCGAAGGTATAATGTTTTACAAGTATGTACAACTACTCGCTTACGCCGATGACATTGACATAGTCGGAAGACCTCAGCGACTATGTCAATGTCGTTAGTTTCCCATTTGCGAGTATTGAGATCGAAGGAGCGAATATGGGTTTAGTGGTCAATGAAAGCAAAACAAAATATATGCTGTTTACAAAAAAGGACACCCGACATCGGCGTCTCGAACAGAACTCCTCAAGAGGCAGATATAAGTTTAAGGTAGTAAATGTCTTTGTCTACCGAAGCTCTATGGTGAGCTCCGCAAATGACACCAGTGGCGAGATCAAACGAAGAATTACTCTTGCCAATCGCTGTTTCCATGAGCTAAGAAGGCAATTGAGTAACAAAGCCCTATCTCGAACTACTAAGGTAACTCTGTATAAGAGACTAATCATTTCAGTCCTGCTGTATGGCGCAGAGGCATGCATTTTGTCAAAATCTAATGAGGATGCCCTTGGTTACTTTGAGAGAAAAGTTCTTCGAATGATTCCGTCTGCATAGACGGCGGGTAAAGAAGGTACAATGCCGAACTATACGGCCTATACAGTGACATCAACTTAGCCAGAAGAGTCCACTTACAGCGACTAAGAAGAATGGGTCATGTAGAGCCGATGGAGCCCAACGTTTCAGTCCGGAAAATCTTCGGATGTACGGCACAGTAGAGCGACCTCGCAAAAGGTGGCGCAAACAATTGGAGGGGGACCTCAATCAACTTGGTCTGCGCAACTGGCTCGTAACCCCCAGAATGTAGCGCCACCTAAGTATCGTAATAAGCCCAACAAAGAGATCCTTCTAAGTAAAAGCAGTTACTATAAAAGAATAGTTGCAAAAGCTAGAGGGGATCCGAGAAAGGCCTGGAATCTTGGCAATGAAATAATTAAGAGAAACAACAACAGGAATAAAAAGTAATGTTAAAAACAATAGGCCAGTTTCGACATTTTTTTTTTAGTTAGACTATTTATTTCATATTTGGTTTAGCTGAAGGCCGTCTACCAGACTGACATTTAGAAATTTATAGACTAATATTCATACCTCTTGTTAAAGTTTTTAAAAGTTTAGTTTTAAAAATGTTCGCTAATTATACAGCTTCTGTAACATACAGCATTCGTTGTGTATTATATATAATGAATCCCAGCATCTGTCGCCGTTGAGTATATTTATCGCTTCCTCCAACTCGAGTGTATGTACTACAAAGATGTTTAGACGAAATTCTTGAGGAATGGGACATACTGCAAGAAAGTGGTATACATCTTCACGCTCTTTCCGGTTGCATATGGTATATTACACAGGATAGGAAGTTTTTGACGATATAATTTATGGGTAAGAGTTCCCCTTTTATTTTAAAGATGGTACTCATCATATCGGAAGAATTACCAACTAGGAAATATGTTTTATCTCGCATATAGTGATTTAGCCTGCTATAATACCTACGGAGGGTGATTGATAAGTACCCGTGTTTGAAGACACATAACGGCACTGATGAAAAATCTATATGTCATTGTTTAGTGTCATCTGTCAAACAACGAATGTCAAAATTTCAGATAAATTCATTGATTCATTTTGTTGTAGTAGCTGTTGGAAGTGAGCAAGTTTAATTTTTTTTCTAATTATGAAAAAAGTGCAGTTCCGATCGGTGATTAGATTCTTGTTTTTAGATGGGAAAACGTGTAGTGAAATTAAAGAAAAGTTAGACACCGTGTATGGGGACCTTTCTCCTTCGATGAAAACAATTCGATATTGGTTCAATGAATTCAAGCGTGGTCGTACATCCGTCGTAGACGAAGAGCGTCCAGGTCGTCCAATTGAAGTGACTACGGATGAAATGGTCAACAATATCCATGACATTATATTGGCAGACCGGCGAGTGAAGATAAGAGAGATTTTTGAGATCATAGTCATCTCATTTGAATGTGTGCAGAATATATTGCATCAACATTTTGGTATGACAAGGCTATCTGCAAGATGGGTGCCGCGTTTGCTCACCGTCAACAACAAGCGGATTCGAATGACCACTTCAAAGCAGAATCTGGATCTTTTTAAGCGCAATCCGAAGGAATTTCTGCACCGCTATGTGACTGTTGATGAGACTTGGAACCATCACTATGCGCCTGAAATGAAAGAACAGTCAAAACAGTGGACTGCACGCGGAGAACGTGCACCAAAGAAGGCGAAAACAGTCCCATCGGCCGGAAAGGTCATGGCCACCGTTTTTTGGGATTCTCAGGACATAATCTACATCGATTATTTGCAAAAGGGAAGTACGATTACAGGACAATATTATGCTGAATTTTTGGGAAAATTTAACGACGCATTGAAGAGAAAACGGCTCCTTGGAAAAGAAAAAACTTCTGTTCCTTCAAGGCAATGCACCGATTCACTCGTGTCACGTCGCGGCGGCAAAATTGATGGAATTAGGCTACGAATTACTGCCGCATCCACCGTATTCTCCAGATTTGGCCCCATGTGATTTCTTTTTGTTTCCAAATATGAAAAAATGGCTTGGCGGAAAGAGATTCACAACAAACGAGGAGATCATTGCCGAAACTGAGGCATATTTTGCAGGGTTCGACAAAACCTATTTTTCGGAGGGCTTAAAAAAGTTGGAATATCGTTGGGCTAAGTGTATCGAGGTAAAAATAGACTATGTCGAAAAATAAATGGTGCGTTTTGGTGAAACGTCGCTTCTCAGTGAAGTAAGATTTAATACGGAGTACAACAACACAAAGTGACTTGGAACCACTTTAACTTTTTTTCTCAGTCGAAAATGAGTTGGGACGGATGGGAAGAGCTTTTTCATTCAACTGGAATGTTTCAGTAGTATTTCACACATTTAAGCACAACTTTTTCATACTTTTTACTTCAATTTCAATTCAATCACCAATCTTCAAACAATTAAAAAAGTTTTTTTCCAGATTGACTTAGAATCGTCTTGTGGAGAAGCTTTCACTTTGCTTTGCATAGTTCTCACGAAAACACACCAAATATAAAATTGTTTAAAAAAAAAAAGTTTTTTCTTGCCTAACACAGGTACTTATCAATCACCCCTCGTATATAATCTGTCCTGCGATGCCTGGGTTTCACTTATGAATTTATTGTATAATCTGCGAACTGTTTTTTTCCATAAGAGTGGTAAACTTTTTTCTTACAGATACTAACTGTTCATTGGGAGTAACCAACAGATTGAATTCGCAATCAGACGCTAACTTTTCCCACTTTTGTACGCAAGTTCCTTTTCGTTGATAGCATATGCGACAGAGCTATCTTTGGTATCTGTCTTCGTTTCTTTGCCATGACTCGTACCACATAGTCCAAGTGAAGCGATTCTACCTATCGTCGAAAAATGTTTGTATTGGTACCGCTCAAGACGTTTATTGAATAGAATTCTGTAATTGCAGCAAGTCAATACGACTTAAAAAAAAATCAAGAAACTCTTGGTCGAAGTCGCGAATCTGATCAACGAGAGACTCAACAAAAATCATTACATCTTGGTTATGTTCATCGACTTAAAGCGTTCGACACATTATAGACCATCATAAGCTGTTGAAAACTGTTTACAGGGTAGAAGTAAGAGAAACTTTAGAAACTGGCTGTTAGGTTACCTCACCAATCCCCAATTCCAAGTCAAAATTTCTGAAAGTTACGGTAAATCGAAAAGGATGGTAAACGGTGTACCACAGGGTTCAAACCAAAGATTAAATTAAAATAAACTTTATTTTTCTATTTCTAATCATAAACTTAAAATTCTTAAAAATAAATGTTTAAAAAAAAATCATTATTTTCGAACTTACGAATAATATTTTTAAAAAAAAAGCTCAATTTTGTTCTTAACTTTTCATCAGCATAACCTGCAGATAAGCCTTAAGCTATGTGGGAAAGCTATTTAATAATATTGTAATATTTTAAAATATGAATAAAACAATTGAATAGAATTTTGCCTCTATGCAATCGTTTTAAATATAATCGAAATAATTTTAGTAAAAACATAAAGGCACTTTACTTTTTTAACTATTTAAGTATTGTTTTCTTACCTACATTTCTTTTGTTAAGTACATACTTCTAAAATAGAAAAAATAAGAACTTTAACATCTGTCACAGGCATTTACCTAAGTGACTAGTTTAAGAAAAAGATTTTACATACAATTTTTCTGTTAAAAAAAGTTTTATTTATTCATTTATAATATACATACAATGTATTGTATCTCACAGGAGAAATTAGTTAAAGCCTCACCTTGAATGCCTTTAATCGGCAATTTCGATAGTATAGTCGGTGTATTTTGTTTTTAAAATATTCCTTGATTCTTCATGATCAGCTTTACCGAATCCCTGCAAATAAATTACGCCACATTTGCATTAGTCATCATTGGTATTACTGTGTAATTTTGTGTTAGTGATGTTATAATTTCTCTTAAGCAATTTATTTAACTAAATCGATTGTTTTAAAAGCCGAATAATATTAAGCGGTTTAATATTTTGACGACGCAGATTAGCTTGAACCGTGAATTGGAAAGCCATATACCCAATTCTGAGCAGTACTCGTATATTCAACTCTTACACGGCTTTTTAAAACTCTTCCTTTGCAACATTTGCATTTACGAACGGGTTCCCCTGTTCTCTTTGAACGTTTAGGTCTGGTGGCTCTGTCAGAGTGTTAGACGAAACGAATACAAGCAATTTTTGTCAATCTCAAAATCTCTAACACACTCATACATGGCATACATACGTTCATGTTGTACTTAAAAAATATAGGTACATGCAGGTTGTGCATAAGTATTTCAAATTTGGGCCACTTTTTTGGTGTTTAGCAGTGCATTAAATTTTGGGAAGAAAATGTGTAACTTCTAATATTATAGAGTTATACCGGGATAGATTTTAATGGTCACGATGATTAGGGTGAAGAAAATTGAAAAAAGAAATACTCGGAACTAAAAGTTTAACTGGTTGGTACAAAACGGAGAAAGGGCGGCTTATTGGTTAAAAATCAGTAAGCTGTGTTTATTTCTCGTTTTGAGTCGTAAATGTGTCTGTTTTAAAGTGGCATTCCATTACGCCAGTTTTTGTAATCGAAACCCTGAATGTTTTTTTTTTTTTTTTTATATTGGTCTAGGGAGCAATCCCATGAATGCAATTAGGATAGACAGAGAGCAAAAGATTGGTGTTTTTTTTGGAAATTCAAGTGAAAGGAGGTGGTGTCCAGATAACTGAGTAGAATTGTTTTGTTTTTTTGCCTTTGTTTATGGTTCACAGCATTTTTTTTCCGACCACTGTCATTCACATCAACCATCAAACAGTACGAATAAATTTGCCAGCCTCATGACCAGCCTACTGCCAGTGTTATGCCTTCGCAGTAGTGTTGACATAAGCTTTTGCAGTTGATCGGACTGACTTTATATATTATATGAGAAATAAATATATGTTTCCTGACATCAGGATTTAAACCATGGTATTCGATGACGTTACGCTATATTGTTACATAATCCATCACAGAATGAATGAAAAATCGGTCTTTTCACGTGAAAAGTGAGTTTAAAATTGATGATCTCAGTTAAAATCCAATAATCCCTCGATTTCTCACAGCGCGGTTTCGAAGATGCACTTAACAATACAACTTAAAAATACACTCGATTTCTGCGGAAAAGATTTAGATTTGGTCAAACCGATCGGCTGTTTTTTTTTCTTGCAAATTCCTTGATTCTTGTGCATACATACATATATATTCAATAGTCCTAATCTTGCATGAGGGTCGCGTTGTTAGGATGCTCAGGTGGACACTCCATCATTCTCGATCCTCCACCATTGATTCCAACTCATCAGCAGGGATCCCTAGAGGGCTTCAGGAGAGATGTCGGACTTGATCTAACCATCTATATCGAGGCCTACCAAGTGGTCGCCTACCTGATGGCAGAGCAATCATGACATGTCTTGGAAGCCAGTCTGGGGCATACGCACTATGTGACCGAACCATCGAAGCATAAATCGTTCTGTTCGGAGAAGTAGCTGCTCAACATTGAACGCCTCGCGTACTCTGGTGTTGCGCACTCGATCCCTACGAGTTATTCCATCAACACCGCGAAGGAATCTCATTTCTGCAGCTTGTATCCGCGATCTTATTCTTTCGGTCATTTTCTTATAATTTTCATTAGGTCTGTTTCTTAACTTGCAAATTCGTACATATTTGTGCGAATTCTTACCCAATAGCGTTCCTTTACTCAAAAAATTCGTAAAAGAGAAAGGCAACGAGAGAGTAAAAAGTTCCCCTCAGTGAAAAATAGGTCTGTTCGCGTACCATCCCAAAAAGGAGAATTTTTACGAAAACCTGTCCGAGTACTGAGAATTTTCGTAGTTTTTGAAAGAAGAGAGCGCTCTCGAGAGAGTAAGAAATTTCTCCATGCTGCGAATTTTAGTGCAAGAAATTTCTGTGGGCTAGTTTGTGAAAACTGTCAAATCTTTCAATTGCTGTGTATGTGATTTTTTGTTGGATTGTTCCTTCTCCTTCTTTCTTTCGCGTACAATTTGGTTTGAGGTTTGACGTTTAAAGAGTGGGCAACTTTTGTGGTTCAACGCGTTCATTTACTTTTTCGTAATTTTACATCCCTGTAAGAGAATTTTATCCCCACTCGTGGAAATTTGACAAACTGCGAATTTTGGTGCAGAAAGTACGCGAACAGACCTTATCTTACGAATTCTTACGGCCATATTATTCACTCACTTTAACCCGTTTTCTTCGAGTCACATTTAATATTTCTTTGTTCGGAGGAGGTAGAAAATGTGAAATAAATATAAGAAGTAGCAAGAATCAAAAAAACAAAATAAGAAATGGATTTCATTCGTCAAATTGATGAAATGTTAGGTCTGTTTGCGTACTTTCTGCACCAAAATTCGCAGTTTGCCAAATGTCAACCAGTGGGAGTAAAATTCTCTCAGAGAGAGGTAAAATTACGAAAAAGTAAACGTACTCGTTGAACCACAAAAGTTTACCACTTTTTAAACTCAAACCTCAAACCCAATTATATGCGAAAGAAAGAAAGAAGGAACAAGCCAACAGAACATGACATATACAGGGATTTGACAGATTTCACGAATCTGCAGAAAGAAATTTCTGGGGCTAAAATTCGTAGCATGGGGAAATTTCTTACTCCCTCGAGAGCGCTCTCTTCTGTGAAAAACTACGAAAATTTTCCGGTTTCTTCGGGTTTTCGTAAAATTTCGTAACTTTTCGTAAAAATTGGCTATTTATGGAGTGTACGCGAACGGACTTATTGATGTGTTCAACGTCAGAAGACGAATATCTGGAAGAGCTGATGGAACAGCAGATGGTGAACCACCCTCCTCCCCGTAGAATGTATCGAATGCATAAGCGAGCTTGCGTCGACGATTACGATGAAGTGAATTTTCGCAAGTATTATACTTTCGGTTGAAAAAAGAGGCATTTTGGGGGCTACCTTCGTTAATTGTACAGAAATTGGATGGTAATAGACGTCGCATTGCATTCATACACACAAACAAATAAATGAATACATACAAATTACATCAATTTCAAATTCAATTTTCTCACTTTTAAATTAATTTCGAGTGACATGCACGAAGAATACAATCAACAAAAAAATTGTAGCACATGTCAAATGTAATTTTCCGTGGAATTCGACAATACGTAGCCTTAAAACGGTTTGAAAACGAGTTTAAACTTTTTTAAATCCAGGTTAAATGCATATTTAATCCACCGGGTTTAATGCGTGTTTTTGAGTGAATATTATGAACATAGGTTTAAATTTTCGGGTTTAAAAAATGCGGATTAAATGGTCGGGTTTAAAATTGACTTTAACCTGCTTTACACCCGGAGTGAATAATATGGCCGTTACTCAACCAAGTTCTGCCGGTAAGAAGTGTACTATCTGTCAAAGTCAGCTGTTACTTTGTTTGAATGTTTTCATTTTTCTTTGTTTTGGGTTATTCTTCATTTTAATTTAATTTTCTGCCAAAAGGCAAATAAAAAATTAAAAAAAAGGGACACAAAAGAAATTTGAATTTTCTCCTAGGACATTCCCTGCCATTTAAATAGGTTAATTCATACTTCAAAGTTCAATGAAAATGTTTTACATATGTAGATGTGGAGTACCGAAGAAACAGTTGAGAACGTTGACGTTTAATTAGGGGCAAGTTTTTTGTCTAACGCGTTCCTTTACTTTTTCGTAGCTTCTCTCTTTGAGAGAGTATTTTCTCTTAAGGTTAATAATAACGCATTTAAGCAGGAAAATGCATATTTAAAAGTAATAAAATGGAACTTTATAGTTAACTAAAAATGTATTTCATAGATGTGTAGTACTGAACAGAAGCAGCTGAAATGTTGACGTTTAATTGTAGACAATTTTTGTTGTCTAATGAGTTCCATTGCTTTTTTGTAGTTTCTCCCTTTTAGAGAGAATTATACTCTTAAGTTTGATAATTTCTCTTTAACGATTTTTTGCCCAAAAAGTAAAAGATCGGACCTAATACTAAACATAAGTAAATGTGAAAGAACTGTCAAAAATGAGAGCACGGTGTGAAAGCTATCCCTATCAGTCTTATGTCGTTTTCCATTGGTTTCACTCCCGATTTCACTCCTTTTTGATACCAATGGAACATGTGAAATCGTCCTCTGCTTACTTCTTCGTGTGTTGGTGAATGTCTCATATTTTGTTTACATTTTTTACAGAAAAACGCAGTAAAATATGGCTTCTTTTTGCCCAATGGAAAAGGATATTAGCAATCCCATCATGTTTTTATTAACATATTATTAATCAACTTGCTCCAACTGAGAAAATAAAATAAACAAAGGAATGCGTCTTGTACCATATGGCCAGGGATAGGATTTTGCTAACTTTGCCTCTTTTTTTTGCTTAATCGGAAGATAGTATCGACTTTACACAAACACGTTTCATGTCCTCCTGATTCCAAATATATGTATTTTATTTTGCCTTTTTTTGCCTTTTTATATAATTATTGCCTTTTTTGCTTTTTTTGCCGTTGTTGCCTTTTTCTGCCTTTTTTGCCTATTTTGCTTTTTCCTCAAAGTTTGTTCGCTAAAAAAATTGTAGAAAAATGCGCGTTTGCATGTATGTATATCTGTGCAAACATACTTCTTACTCACACTACGTAATACGCATACCTAAATTCCTAGACGCATTCAAATTTAAAACGTCTAGTCTGTTGGGAGAGTCAACATACAAATTTGTACATTACCACAGACGGTTTGCACTTGTATATGACCGCAGACGTTACTGTGTATAACTCTATTACATATTCTTATTTGTATACAATACATCTTATGTGGATTATTTCGCTCGGATTAAAAAAATCGTCAGTGTTCTTGAAGACGATGCAAGCTGTGTTGTGTTTGCAAAGGAATTCATTGAAGATGAAGCAGTACAAGCGCAGTTGGCGTACATCAAAGTCAATTTTAGGTTTTTAGTCGACCCAAAAAAACGAATTTTCGAAGACTTACAAAAAACAGGTATTTTTGAGAGTCTGTACTTATAATTTTAACTAGCATTATTCTGATCAAGGAACATCAATTGGCGAAGTGTTGCCGGTTTTAAAGAACATTCAGCAAAACTTGAAAAAAGCAAAAGGGCCGATTGCAAAGGAAGTCCTGAAGAAGTTTACTGCCGCTTTCAATGCAAATAGGGGACTGAAAACTATTGAGCAGATAAATTCTGTAATGAACAGCGACTTGGATTCCAAACTTCAAACAACCGGAGAAGATTATTACCAGAAAATTTCAAAAAGCTCTTGGTAGTTCAATGCTAATATAACTAAATATGCATTTACTTTCCTTTTCTTATTTTTTAATAAATGCCTTTTTTTTGCCTTTTTAAGTGTTTTGTTTTGCCTTTTTTTACTTTTTTATGTCAACAAAATCCTAACCCTGCATGTGACTTTAACAAGTAGTCCGATGTAAGGGTTTATACGTGTGAGTGCATTTTGAAAGCACTCCCAAATGAAATCCGGAACAGAAAAGCACTCCCGGAACAGCACTCCGAACAGCCAATGGAACATGATTGGGAGTGCTTTTTCTGTGCAGAACACGAAAAGAGTACTCCTTTTGGCCCAATGGAAAACGACATTAAAAAATACCCTTATGACTTTTTTCCTGCATCTACCATAAAAATGATAAAAAAAATTGGTTTTAAATATTTCTTCATCTATTTATAAACATAAATATTCATTCATTCATTCATTCATTTTCAATGGCCCGCTAATCCTTCATGCGGGTCGCGGGGGTAGGATGCTCAGGTGGACTCTCCATCCTTCTCGATCCTCCGCTATTGACTCCAATTCATCAGGGGGAATCCCTAAGCGGCTCCAGGAGAGATGTCGGACTTGATCCAACCATCTATTTCTAGGCCTTCCGCGAAGTCGCCTACCTGATGGGACGGCAACCATGGCGCGTCTTGGAAGCCGGTCTGGGGGCATACGCACTACGTGACCAAACCATCGAAGCATAGATCGTTCCGTTCGGAGAAGTAGCTGCTCAACGTTGAGCGCCTCGCGTACTCTGGTGTTGCGCACTCGATCCCTACGAGTTATTCCAACAACACCGCGGAGGAACCTCATTTCGGCAGCTTGTATCCCCGATCTTATTCTTTCGGTCACTACCCAAATTTCAAGACCATAGGTGAGAGTTGGAACATACACAGAGTTAAAAACCGATAGCTTAGCTTCAACACTAAGTTCGGCCTTCCTTATAACAGATTGGACAAGCTCTCTCAAAATTGATCCAGCCTGACCAATTCTACAGGATAACTCGGCATTGCTCCTCCCATCACTCGTGAATAGAACCCCGAGGTACTTAAACTTCTCCACCTGCTTCAGTGGGACTCCACTAACATGCAGAGTGCACTGAATGGGTTTTTTGGAAACGACCATTACTTCCGATTTGTTCACGTTGATCTTCATTCCAGCATCATCACAAACGGATACAAACCTTTCGAGTGCGCGCTGAAGTTCGGTTTGAGAGGACCCAAGGATGACCAAATCATCCGCAAAGAGCAGATGACTAATCCTTAGGTCTCCCACTTTGAAACATTCCCCGCCACGACTGCGCTGCAACATCCAATCCATATAGGAACCCTGCCTCGAGGAACCCTATCATATTCCTTTTCCAAATCCACAAAACAAGTGTAGACAGGTTTGGCATATTCCCAGGCCTTCTCAAGAACCATTCTGAGAGTGAACAACTGGTCGGTTGTGCTTCTACCGGGACGAAAACCGCAGTGCTCATCCCCCAAACTGTCCTCAACCACAGCTCTGGAACGCTTTTCTAGCACCTTAGCGAAGACTTTTCCAGGGAGACTTAAAAGAGATATACCCCTATAGTTGGCGCAATCTCTTTTGTCCCCTTTTTTAAAAAAAAAAAGAGGAACTATCACCCCCATTTGCCAATCACCAGGTGTTTCACCGCATTCCCAGGCCACTTTAATGACACGCGAGAGCCATTGAACTCCCTCTTTACCTAAAGCCTTGAGCATTTCTGGCCGAATTTCATCCACACCAGCAGATTTGCCAACTTTTAGCGCTTTGATCGCCAAAGTTACTTCCTCTACCGTAGAACTATTTTCCGCCCAACTCTCGACCATAGGTCTGTCATCTTTGGTGCCCTGTTCGGGATTGAGCAATTCTGAAAAGTGCTCGCTCCATCTGCGTAAGATGTCCTCCTCATTGGAAAGAAGTCTACCGTCTTGGATTTGACTCCTTCAACGATATTCAACTTTTTTCCTCTGAGTCGGCGGACATAAATATAAATATATAAAATATCTATAGGCGTGTTTTTTTGACTTTTATTTTACACGCAAAGCAACAAAAAAACAAAAATGAGTATAATTTTGTCAGTAAACAAACTGGCTATAGAAAGTGAGTACGGCGAATTGATTTAAATTTCAATCTCAATCGTAGGTGGCTGAACAAAATAGTTTCTTTGACTGCAATTTTTCTGCGCTTTGTTTCTCAAAGGTTGTTGCCATCGATAAAATTACCGCCACATAAATTTCAGATGATTCTACTTCAAGAAATGCGTTAAGAGTGAGTACATGTCATTTTTTAGATTTTTTTTTTTGAGTACAGTAAACTCTCAAAAAAACACGGCATATATTGTATCATATCTGCTATATTGCGGAATTTGATTATATGTGTGTATATTTTTCTTGTATCAGATTTTTTGTTGTATAAGATCTGCTACACTGCGCAGTGTAGGGTTAAAAGTAGATATAGCATTTGGAAATTTATTTAACTTAACAGCAAATAAGTTTAACCCAAACACAAATATATTTAGCCCTTTAGCAATTAACTTTAACCCAAAAGCAAATATGTTTAACCTTTTAGCAAATAGGTTTAACCTTTTAGCAAATATGTTTAACCAAAGAACAAATATTTTTAAACGAAAAACAAATCATTTTAACCAAAGCACAAATTTATTTAAACGCATCTGCAAATTTGTTATCTTTTTTAACGTTACTCTATTTGCAGCAATTAGTAATCAAGGAATAATGCATTATAAGATTTTGACAAACTACACTTGCAACTCTAACAAGTTTTGTTCATTTCTCCATGAACTTACAGAAGATCTGAAAGTTCTAAAATGAAGACACGCGCACATCGAGTTTGAACTAAAGTCAGCAGGGACCATAATTTGGTTGCAGTTGTTGAAGATAGTTTGCAACAAATTACACAAACCGATTGCGCTAATTATGTAATGGATATGGTTTTACTCATTCCAAAGGCAGCGAATGGACTAAATATTTTTTTTTAAAATGTAAATTTTGTTTTAGAAGGCTTCTAAGTTTTTATACAATTATAAAGTTGGAATAAATTTGTGTTTTGGTTAAAATGATTTGTTTTTCGATTAAAAATATTTGTTCTTTGGTTAAACATATTTGCTAAAAGGTTAAACATATTTGCTTTTGGGTTAAAGTTAAATGCTAAAGGGCTAAATATATTTGTGTTTGGGTTAAACTAATTTGCTGTTAGGTTAAATAAATTTGCAAATGCTATACATATTCCGAAGTTCGGAAGTGTATAAAAAGTGGATTTTGAGGTTGAAAAAAAGAAAATAAAAAATTGCCATATAGACTCATCTACACAATAGCTAAAAACCAGGACTTCCAGATTTTAAAAAATCTCTCCCCCGAGGTATAGATTGTGGGCAATTTCAGGAGAGCAGTCTATGAAGTAATAATTACGTTTGAACAGACACACCTCAAATAATATTCATTCAATATATTTTATTGATCAACAACAACATTCGAAAGTTGTTGACTGTAGTGTTTATTATCCCTACGCATATCTATAACGTACTCTTATGTATTATCTAAAAAACTATGACCTATCCAGCAGAATGCATTAAAAGCTTTGAAATCAGCTATTTGGAATAACCTAGAGGCTTCAAAAAAGATTTGTTATTCTGTGGTCTGTATTATTAAATTACCGTGGAAGCGCCGTAAACTTTAATAAGTTTCATTCCGGGATTGTGGTCTATCTTTCCGCCACCCAAGCATTCTGTATCCAGACCGAGACCTTTGCACAAGGCACTTACCCTGTCGTAAATATTTGCTAAAGAAGGAAATATGTAAAACATTAGTAATCTTCATCTCGTTTTGGGTAGAAAATAAAGTTATATTAAAACAAATGTTCTTTTATTTTTCATAAGCAACACAGGAAAATTGTTAATCATTTTTCAAATCAGCTTGGGGTCTAAAGTCCACTACGCATCTAAAGCCCCATTTAAATTGATCACTTTGGATGTACATCTTGAATGAATCATCCAAAGTGATCAGTGTAGATTGCCTTTCATTTTTATTTCATCCAAAGTATACACTAAAAATGTACGATGAAACACATTGACCCCCAGCAACTTTTGATGAAAGAGTCATTCATCAAACCGATGATTCATTAAAAGTGAAGGCGTAGTAAAAAATGTAGACAACCTGTTTCACAACGCTTTTGTATTTCAAGCTATCTTGTGATTTAAAACTTGTAGCAATCAGACTAAAAAAAATAAAAACGGATGTGTGTGAAAGATGAAATAACAGAACTTGATGAAAAAAAATAACAAAGGATGATTGTTTTGGATGAATTTACTCTGATTGATTCACTTTGGATGTACATCAAAAGTGAAACTGTGTTTCGAAAGTTGGTTTTCGCCATTATTACAGCAGAAAGAAGAGAAAACACAAAAAAAAAAAAAATCGCACTTGGTGGAGGCGGTAGGAAGTGCTACAATAGAAGGAATAACATTCAAAAACTTTACCATAGGTTAAGGAGCAAATTCAAAGAGTTCAAAGTCCAAAGAGAAGCTTGTCAGTTTAAAAAGGGGAAATCTAGTAGTTGGTAGTCGGTGCTGAAGATAATATCCAATATACATACTTCTTCTTCTTCCTTTTATCAGCGAGGTTATGATCCGAAAATAAAGGATCACAAGCCTCCAACATACATACATATCTGCCAAACCAAATAATACTAAATAGTAATATAAGACTTGTTTCACACATATTCGGCATCGGATACACGGCGTTTTTTATTCCAGACGAATCCCAGCTCTATCCGGCACCGGATGCCGGATACATCGAAATGTACAGAACTAAAAGACAGCTTTCAAACCAGTCGTCCGGCATAGGATACGACTTGGTTATTATGTTTCAAAATAATATTCAAACGAGTTCTGGATACAGCACAATTTATTCAGAACGTCGACTAAATCTAGTTTGTGCATATAGATGGATCAGACTTTAAAATTGGGTGAAGTGGAGAGAAAGAAAGAACAAAAAAGTCGTGTTATACATGTTCAAGGCTCGTGCCCCTTTTCGAGCAAGTTTATCTATTTCTTCGTTTTTTTTCAAAAGAGAATAAACTGTACCGCACAAAAGCAATAGCGCTAGGCTACTGTGGTCAAGGTACTGGAGGTCTGCCAGTCTTCTGAAGCACAAAAGATGAATGCTCTCTAAACTAAGCAACGTCATCCCCGGGCATTCCCTATTTTCCAATTTCTGCAAAATCCGCATAATGAATCTGTAAACCGAGCAACCAATTGCCTTTGAAGGCAATAAATGATTTACACTCGCTATTACTTACTATGCCATTCTGCATTCGTATATCCGCGGACGATTTTTTTACTCAACTCACTTCCACCGGCTTCCTCCTTGCTGAACACCCTTATAAGGATATATTTGAAAATACCTTCGTCGATTTCGACAAGCGGCACGGAGTTCAATTTAGCGTCAACCATTTTACTGAGATTGCGAATTGCTGGTGAATAAAATAATGCATTCATTCATTGTTTTCCTTTCTTTTTTTATGCTAAATTTTTAAATTACTCACGGAAATTGCGGAATTTATTTCGTTGACAAGTGAAAACGGTGACAGCTGTTTTGAGCATATTGAATTGTACTAGATGTGACCTTAAAATCAAGCTGACAAAAGCGGTTTGATGAAGGTATGACATATTGTGACGTAACGTAGTTATCATGCGGCAGTTTTGTTCAAAATTGTCTGCCAATTGTTGTTATAAAAACTTAAACTTTATTAACATGTATGTAAATAGCAATGGAAATATATACGTACAGTATGCGTTAACCACCAGGGTTTTTGGCTTGCTCACGCATAAGGAATTCATCGTCAATGCATTGAAATATACGAATCGAGGGTTATTTGAATTCATACAATCAGCATTTCTTTCTTTCGGACAAATTTCCGTTCATAATTATGAGCCATAATAATTAGACAATACACAGTTTAAAAACATGCATTTAGTATACCGTCAAGTTGTAGGTAGTGCTTAGGTTTCAAACCACTCTTTTTGGATGAATATGAATCAAACCCAATTCCAATCGAGTTTCAGATCGAGACCATTTCAAATTATAAAATTCTTTGCAAATTACCCTCGAGTAACTGGCAACATAATCTTGATTGGGTCTACTGCTGAAAACTATAGGTGCGGACTGTTATAAATTTGGTTAATTTGCTTAAAATAATGACGATTACGTATACTGAAATTAGAAGGGAGTGGGCTTTACCTTATATAAATATAATGTATGGGTGAATTGGAGAGAGAGTCAATGCCTACATTTTTTTTTCCAGAGAAAATAACGTTTTTAAAAAGTGAACGTGTATTTCAATAATAAGAATAACTTTCGTGTTTGTTTAGATGTGTTTAGAAGAAGAAATCTTGTAAGGATCGTCGGTCGTAACCACCTCATCTTCCTTTTTGTTTTTAAGCTTGTACCTACTGCTTCGACACTTATATGAAATTTCATCTCATTAAAACTGGTGGCATTCGGACGGAAATGGCTCAATTGCTTTCGCTGGTGGTGCTGATCATATGAGAATTGCTAACACTTGGATAAAAGTTATCCCTTCATTTAGTTGTTATATTTATGTAATATAAAAATTATCTGGATGAGACACTTAACTGATATTTATAGCATGCAAGCAACTTGAACTTAGGTACCCTGATCAAGCATTCATTTTTCATTCATTTTGTAAACTGCGGACTATAAGACGTTTAATTAGCTTAGAGAAGTTATCTACTCGTTAATTCGCCGAGAAATCAGATAATTAAAACTAACTTACTAAACGTCAGATACCAACATGCTTATTAATAGGTGGAAAAAATTATAAGAACAAAAGCAAAAATGAAAAGTTAAAATTAGAAATGTACATACCTATTTGTACCATCCTTAGTCCCTTTCATTAGTATGATTCATTTTTAAATTTATAAACAGTGCCAAAAGTTTGGTAATAAACACTGATTCTTTTTTAAATTGGTGAGTGAATCTTTGTCAAATTTGAGATACATATGTTACTTAAATTGTCTTCTATCGGGTTTTTCATTAAGAGCGCCCCATTTTGTTTTCTTTTAATAAAACAGCTTGTGTTTGAGGTATCAAAAAAAAATATTTCGGGTTAAAGTACCATCGGTGGCATTAATTATGGAATTTAGCATCATTCAAGTACTTCACGGAAGTGCATTTACTAGTGCACGGCCTGCACTAGTAATTGCGCTAAACCAAATTTCCAACTGAACAACTTTGATAAAAAATTTGAAAAATTTTCAAGTATCGTTGAAACGTACTTTTCCATGATTAAATAACCAGTATAGATTAAGATCAACCATCTCAAAGTTAAGGTCTCACGCATGCTTGCCTAAATATACATAGTTGTGTGATTGGCATTATTATAATCGAGAAATTCGAATGCCAAATATTAAAAAAATCTATGAATCGAAGTTTAGATATTGCCCCCAACATTTAAATTTACTGCCCAATAATTGCGTAGGCCACGCGAATAACCTTGTATCTGCAAAATTTGGTTTAGTTTTAATAGAAAAACGTTCTACATTAAATTCTCTATATTTTGCTATAATATTGTACCGTTATTTCGACTAGAAGTACCAAAATACTTTACGTTAAAAAGAGTTTTTTTAAAGTCCAGAAAAGTTACTATTTTGCTAGTGAAAAAAATGCCAAATTTTGTACGATCTATCACAAGAAGATTATGCAAACGTGAGGAAGAAGGATAAAGTGTAGAAGACGCGAAATAATAGAGCTTTTGTCTAGTGAAAAGTTTTTTCGGAAACACTGCGACAAAACGGTCACCTTGATGTGGGCATATTCGCGAATTTCTTTGTCGCTGTCGCCGCGAAATCATCGCGGTCGCGCGGCAGCGCTTAAATCGCGTTGGTTCGGGCGTACTTTAATACCACAGTAGAGGTAGCTAAAAAATATAATATTTATTTAGCAAAGTAAATAAAGTTTTTTTTAATAAAGTTGTGAATTTCATGCTCACCATCAAATTCACAACTTTATTATAAAAAAACATGTTTATCAAGCAATAAATATGTTTATCAAGCTTTGGGATCAATTATATTGATTATTAAAAGCTTGCAAGACTTGCTAAGAAATCCACCACACAGCTGCGAAATAAAAGTGCATATTCAGATATTTTTGAGATGTAATTAATTTAATATGAATAATGCGGCAAAATGGTCTGATAGGTTTGCAGGTTTAATAAAAGCCAATTAGAGTAAACAACAAGAAATGTGTACTTTTCAAAATATTTGTTTCATTTGGTTTTAAAAATTGTGGGTGCCGTTACTGACCACATACCGTTGAAGGCATTCACGAAAGTTTTTCATAACTCTGCGGGTCATTTCATGCTGAATGGCAACAATTTCTTAACAAATGTCATCATTTTCGTTCAATACTGAAGTTGGTAACCCATAACAAAATCCTGTTTCGAGTAGATACGGGATCATGTCTACCAAGTCTGAAGTGCACACGAAATGCTCTTTTCGTTGCAGTTACAGATTCGTTTTCGTTTTTCTTGAAAAGCGTTTCCAGAATGAAAGCCTGATGTTCAACCGTAAAATTCAGCTTGGCAACTGAAAAAGGTACCACTTTCCCTCTCCAACGCAACCATCTTCACCTACAGTTTTTTTTTTTTTTTTTCGAGGGTTGGTGAAAAATCTTCCATAGACACTATGAGAATAGCAAGCGCGTGCTCATAGTAGTGTCAGATTCTTACTGACTAAAAAAACACCACCCTTCGATATAAATTTGTTAGATATCGCAACTAAGTAATAACTTATCAAGCAATTTTTTCTTTCACGAAATAAAAACGTTTGGCAGGTTACTTTCCACTGAAAGATCCTGCATGCTCCGCAATCTAAACGCGGTTTATCATTATCTCGCCAAGTCGAAGGGTTTCGTCCTTTGTAGTCGGCGCAATAAATTGCTCTCATCCAATATTTGTAGGACTGTATTGTTGACATGTCCGATTAGTCGGTTTCTATGCTTTCTCGCGAAGCTTCTAGTTTCAGCTTCGATTGTTGGAATTCCGAGATCCCTGTGGATATCGTCGTTTCTAATATACCACGGTGCTTGGACAATCTCTCTTAGCACTTTATTTTGAAAAGCTTGTAAAATATTGGCATTTGTTTTCTTGGTACAACCCCAAAGTTGTATACCGTAGGTCCACACCGGCTTTAGCACTTGCTTGTATAAAAGCAGTTTGTTCTCAGTACTGAGCTGGGAATGTTTTCCGAGTAACCAGTATATTTCGCTATATTTGATTTCGAGTTCTTTACGTTTCATTTTCACGTGCGAATTCCATTTCAGTCTTGCGTCGAGTGTCATTCGGTATTCGGGCCGAGCTTAGGAAAATTGGCAAGTTATTAGTTTTCTTGTAAGTGAAATTCACGTGAACAGATTTAGATTCGTTGAGGGCAAACCACCAGTCCCTCGTCCATTCATTTACTTTATTTAGCGCGTTTTGCAGTTTTTCAGTCGTTTCTTTGATTGTTTTACCTACTGCTAGGATAGCGGTGTCATCGGCAAACGTAGCAAGGATAGTGCCATCTTCTTTCGGTATATCTCGAGTATATAACAGATAGAGAAGCGGCCCAAGAACGCTTCCTTGTGGTACGCCGGCCGAAATTTCTTTGAGCTGCGAGTATTCGTTTCCATGTCTAACACGGAAGAGTCTATTCCCCAGATATGATACTAGAATATCGTATAAGCACACAGGGAGAACTTGTCGTAGTTTGGATTTCAAGCCATCATGCCACACCTTATCAAAGGCCTGCGAGACGTCAAGAAATACGCGTGAGCAAATCTTTTCTTCTTCAAGCGCTTTCTCGATTACGTCAGTAATTCTATGCACCTGATCAATCGTCGAATGCTTACTTCTGAACCCAAACTGGTGGTCAGGGATAAAATTATTTTCGTCTATAACCGGTTGGAGACACCTACATGCCCCCCATCACTCATCTTTTGCCGAATCCTGTATTTAGATTTCTTAAATGATTTTAACCGGTATTTCATTACGAGATCGAAATAAAAAATATAAATAACGAAAAGCACGAAAACGAAATACACACTGGTGATCTGATGAATTTCGAGGGTCTGCAGACAAAGGATCAGAATTGTAAAACGCAAAGTAAATTGCGTTTTCAATTCGGTTGTGGTTTTGTTGCCGAAAGTAAAATCGCAAACTGTTTTACGAGGAAGAATAACTGCAAATAGTTATATTTTTCTGTTATAATGTATAGGAAAACATACTCATCACAGTGTTTTGTTCTGGTAAATTTCATAACTTTGCTTAATATGGTTCTGTGCATTGCTGTCCACCTTTTGCGAAACAGCGGAGACAACCGAATAACTTCACGATGGGTGAATTGAATTAGTACTTGCTGTTAGAGGTGAAAAATGCTTAATTTCACCCAAAACATACATATTTTAATACATGTTTGTTAAGTCTATACAAATGAATAAATTCGGAACTAAATATTAGTTTCATCCATCGAATTTGTTTTCCTTAAGTCCAAAGGATTTATACCAATTGTAGTGGCTAAATTCATTTTAAAATACTTTTTCACAATATATATATTATTATTATAATATAGGAGAATCATTCCTTTTGACAGCTCTTAGCCGACAAAAACAAAAGAATTAAAAAGAGTTATGAAAGGGACTAACAGTTTTGTGCCGTATCCGAGAGGCAGTTTTTATTTTGTTTTTTTGAGAAGCTTTCTCATGGCAACAATACTTTCGGATGTTTGTCAGATATTCGCGAGAGGTGGGACCATGAAAAAAAATCTGTGTTATCTGAAATTCGAACATTGAACTTCTCACGCACGGTGGCGCGATACAATACCACTGTGCCACGGCGCCCACAACAGCTGTTTTGAAACAGCATTTGTAAGGTTTTTTTTTTACGGCTAATGTTTTTGTTTCGAACTGAAATGGGCAGAATAAATTTCGGTTTTTAGTCCCTAGTTTTAGTGATTTTTTATTAATACTCCCGTTAGTCCCTAGGGTCTCTTATTGAACGTGGCTATTACCTAAATTCTAAACATAGAGTTACGTTGCGTTGTGTTATTCGAAGTTTATTAGCCCGGTTAACAGCTAAATTTCGAAATAATCCGTTAATTTGCAAAGTAGCTAATCCAAGATTGTACGTAATTACAAGTTTGAGTGCAGACTACACATATTTCGTAAAAATAATCATGTCGGTACGCTATAAATTTAAAAACAGTCTTGCACACTATGAAACAATCTCTTTTGTTGGAAATTCAATATCGGTGGGTGATTTCAAAAACGCGGTGTTCCAGCAAAAATATTTGAGTAAAGCAGATGACGACTTGAAGGTGGTAAATGCCGACACAAAGCGAGAATATAAAAATGCTGACGACCGGATTCCAAAGAATATCTCTCTCATAGTATCCAGGGTACCTCGAACTCCACAATCAAAGAAACCACTGATCGATAAAAGAACATTAGCTGCTAAGAGCCGTGACATTGGCGATGTGAATAAGGCGCAGAACGTCGTCGTTGAACCACTTGCCGAAGCAATCGTCGACTTGTCGAAGTTAAACATCAGCGAAGAGAACAAAATTCCACTTATGATAGGACAAAGTACATCGGTCTACAATCCAAATATATATCAAACAATCCATGATGCAGCCGGTCAAGTCCCCAGCGACTACATGTGTCATCAATGCTACCTCACAGGACACTGGGTTGAAGATTGTCCCCTCGTCTTTATTAATAAACCCAAGACCACTGAAAACCAAAGAAGAGCAGGAATACCAAACATGTACCTGCAAAGTGAACGTGTACGTGAAAATAAAGAAAATAAGCTATACGGACCACTAGTGATTGAAACTAAGGCAATGGATGTTCCAGAGGATTTGCTATGTCCGATTTGTAAGGAAATCTTTGTCGATGCCGTCATGACGTCGTGCTGTGGAAACTCGTTTTGTGATGTTTGCGTGAGGAGTGCTCTTCTAGAATCTGCATACAACATGTGCCCAGCCTGCAGGGAAAAGGATATACTACCAGATTCGCTGATGCCAAGTAGGTTTTTGCGTAAATCGGTTCAGTCGTTTAGGGACAAAAGCGCATTAGCTGCTTATGCAAATTACGATGCACAAACCAGAGGCGGAAGAGGTTACGATGACGTTTAATAGTTTTCTTATTACTAAAAGTTAACTTTAGATTATTAAGGGTTAATGTTTTACTCTTTTACTGTTGTATTAGGACTATGGGCAATAAAAGTTTCAATTAAAAAGCCTGAAAGTAAATATATACTAAATATACACTTATAAAAATAAAAATACTCATAACTATGGTTTCTCTTGTATTATTAATTCGAGTTCCTGGAGATTTCACGATTTTCGGGGGCCAAATTTTGATAACGGATTTTATATTATTGGGTTGTGATTCGGTATACGGTAAACGTTAAAGATATTGGAATTAGGAATAAATTTAATCTGCGGCTGTGTAAGAAATAAAAGTCATGAATCTGACTTTTGATTTGATTGATTGAGTCCTGTCACCTCTCGAGGGGCGTAGGCCTGCCTGCGCACCAACGTGTTCGGACTTCTGCAACAAACTTTAACTCTCTTGAACTCATTTCCAAACCGTTCGTATGCCTAGGGCGACCCCCAGTTCTTTCCGATTGAATAAGAGGATTCCATTGCAAGGCATGTTTCGCAACGGAATTTTCTTCGCACCGCAAGGTGTGACCAATCCATTGCCATTTCCTTCATTGTATTGTGCTGTTAATGGGTTCCTGATTCGATCTGGAGTGGAGAATGATGCGTGGACATGTATTTACGAAAGTTTGTAGCTTACGAATGACAATGACGTTGATTCTCCAAGTACTACATCCATATGGTAGTACTGACTCGACATTGGAGGTGTACATTCGCAGCTTGACCTTGGTGTTACAAACATGCGGAAACCTACTTCTTCTGCATCAAGAGTGGAATTAAGAACAACATCTTGATTCCATCCACTATTACCTTAGCTATTATCTTGAAAACCGCCGCACAGTGTTGACTTTTGGCTGGCTATAATTAAAAAATAAAAAAATAAAATGAGGCGCTTAGGGAAACTTAGTTTTTCCTGCTAGTCCAATTAATGCTTCAATCAAAACCATTAAAACAAGGTAGAAAATGTCAGTAGTTTTTGTTATATGGTCATTGTAATCAGTTTGAACACCAAACTAAGACTGTTCCGTTCCAACGTTGAATCCATGCTGTTATATGGATGCAGCACGTGAAGAGTGACCACTATTATCACCAGAAAGCTACAAACGTTCGTTAATAGGTACCTGCGCAGTATCTTAAGGATTTTCTGGCCCAGTCGTATCTGTAATAAACTTGTCTACCAGAGAACGGGTCAGGAACCAATAGGTACTACTATACAACGACGGAAGTGACAGTGGATTAGACACATGTTTCGAAAAGGTGACAGTTCTATAGCGAACCATGCCATGCAATGGAACCCTTTAACCCAGGATGGCAGGAGACCTGGCGGGCCGGGGAAAACAAGGCGCAGAACAATCGAGAAGGAGCCACGGCAATTTGGGAAAGGTTTGGGAGAGCTGAGACACATTGCCATAAACCGTACACGATGACGCATAGGCGTAGTGGAGTCCCTAGGATCCACAGGGGGATACAGGGCATAAGTAACTAAGTAAGTAAGTAAGTCATTGTCTTACTAGCGACATTGGGCGTTGCAGTGACGCTAGTTAAAAGTGCAACTTCTGGTTAAGAATAAACTAATTGAGAGTAAATTTATTATCTGAAATAAAATTATTTGTCCTTACTTTTGCAAATTCGTCAAAGTAAATTATGTCCCAAATGTTGGTCTTGATTATCAACGTTGTAAAATGTTGGTGCCAAGAAAATCGTAATCGTGCCTTCATGTATATTTTAATGGACTGTCGCTTGGGTGCAGTTTTTTTTGTATGTAAATGGCACGGTTTTACGGAATAGAATAGAGGTGTACTGAATATTGCAACGCAACATAATCCCGAAATTAAAAATCATTCACTCAGAATTTATCCCGGATATACATAATCTTGGAAGAAAAGCAAAAACAACCAAAATTACGCCCTCCGCCACCGATAAACGTCGTTGGAATTACGGACTATAATAAATTGCATTGCCTCCTTAATGAAACTCTGGCATCGAAGTTTAAGGTGACATCTCTGCGAAACAATACGTATAAAATCTATGTCGATGATGCCGACGGTTACCGATCAGTATCTAAAAAATTTAATGCCGAAAAGATTCAGTGGTATACTTATGAAAATAAGTTAGAAAGACCACTGCGTGTTGTAGCTAGGGGACTCCACCCCTCGTGCACTAAAGAAGATGTAATGCACGACCTTCAAGGCAAATGCTTTAAAATTCTTGATGCCGTCAATATTATCAAGAAGGAGAAGCAACAGTCAGAGGGAGATCATGAAAAATTGGTAAAGCGCGGACTTCCACTATTCATGCTTAGTTTTGATAAAAACGAAAATAAAGATATTATATATGGTATCAAGACTATTCTAAACATCGTGGTCAAAATCGAACCCATGCGTAAGACCTCCAGATCGATCCCGCAGTGTAAGCGCTGTCAAGGCTTCAATCATACGCAGACTTACTGCCAGAAAGAGCCGCAATGCGTCAAATGCGCGGGTAAGCATCTCTCGGAAGAGTGTCACCTAAACAAGCAAACCCCAGCCACTTGTATAAATTGCAAAGGAAAACATCCTGCGAACTATCGAGGTTGCGAGGTGGCGAAAAAGCTTCAAAAACGCCGCGATACGCTAAAAAAATCGATGCGTCTGAATATGAAACCAATCAAGAACAGACCCAAAATAGCTACGAAAAAAGCAGCGAAAGATAGAAAGTCCGTCAATATTAACTTAAGATCGGTTAATGATAAAAAATCCGAAAGTAATAGAGATAAGGTGACAGAAGCAAAATCTCCGAATATTGGCGTACAGTCTTATGCTCAAGCGGCGAAGACAGTTAAGGGTACGTACACGACCGACAACTCACGGGAGATCAAAGCAAGAAACCGTCCAAACTTTAATGTAAAGACTCCTTCTCAAGTTCGACATTGAAAAATGGTGATAGAGGTAGTTCAGAAGATCATGTATCCAATGTTTTTTCCCTAATTCTTGCGAAACTTGAAGAGCAATGCAAAACAAATAAACTTATTTTCGAGAGACTAGTTGCACTGGAAAACAACATTCATAACACGCGCACTTCAACCAGAATATGAAAGAAACGCTTAAAATTCTGACTTGGAACGCTAACGGGCTCATACAAAGACTCGACGAGTTAGAAATATTTATACGAGAAAAAGATATTGATATATGCTTAGTCTGTGAAACTCATCTGACAAAGCAATCGAATATTAAGATAAGGGGATATAGCGGGTATCACGCCTTTCACCCATCGGAAAGAGCCAGAGGCGGATCATCTTTGTTTATAAAAGAATGTATCGAACACTCAGCGGAAGTAAAGATTGAATTAGAATCAATGCAAGTAAGCACGGTACGCGTTAGAAATATACATTTTGCTTTCAACATTTCGTCTATATATTGTCCACTGCGATGTAAACTTGAAGAAAGTGATTTCACAAACATCTTCAACTTCCTTAAACCAAATTTTATTATTGGTGGTGACTTCAACGTGAAACACCCCTTCTGGGGCTCAAGGTACGCCTCTCAGAAAGGTAGAAAGCTTTATAATGCGGGTATGCAATTCAGTTGTGATTTTTACTCGACGGGTAAACCAACATATTGGCCAACTGATAGAAATAAGATACCAGATCTGATTGATTTCTTTCTTGTTAAAAGGAATATCTGGCAACTGTATAAAAGTTGAAGAAAGCTTTGATCTCTCCTCTGATCATTCTCCAATCATTATGACGATAAGCGAAGCCCTGATTAAAAAAGTAGGACCGGCCAGATTAATCAGCGCGAAAACTAATTGGGATGGCTTTAAAAAACATATTGAAGCAAATATTGAGCTGAGCGTATCACTTAAAACGCCCTATGAACTTGAAGTTGAAGTAGATCGCTTCGTCGAAATCTTACAGGATGCCGCGTGGAAGAATACTCCCAAACCAAAGAGAACCCCGGCCAGTTACATTCAAACTTATTCGCAGGAAATAAAAGAGATGATTAAGGAGAAGAGAAAAGCGCGTAAAAGATGGCAACAAACTCGGGCTCCGCAACATAAAGCACATCTTAACCGTTTGTGCAACTCACTAAAAAGATCTATTAAAGACCTTAAGAATAATGAAATACAAACTTACCTAGAAAGCTTAACGGCAGAAAAAGATTCTAACTATTCGCTTTGGAAGGCTATAAAAGGTATTAAAAAACCTCAAATTCAAGCCGCGCCAATTAGGAAAAATCAAGACGAATGGGCCAGGCATGATAAAGAGAAAGCGCAAGTTTTTGCCGCCCACCTGGAAGAAACTTTCAAACCGTTTGATGAACAAGCTCTTATTGAAAATATAAATACGTCGTATATAGACAATAGCGTAATAAGAAATGCAACACTTACCGAACTTAAGGAAGAAATAAAGAAACTTAAACCTAAGAAAGCTCCTGGATATGACCTAATTACGGGAGAGGTTCTTAAAGCACTACCAAGAAAAGCTCTAATTAAGCTTCTGTTCATTATAAACGCCGCGATTAGACTAAAATATGTTCCCAGTCAATGGAAAGTCGCCGAAGTTATAATGGTCCTTAAGCCCGGAAAACCGCCGAATGAAAAAACGTCTCATATGCCGATTTCGCTTCTTCCAATTATATCCAAAGTGTTCGAGAGAATATTGGTTAGGCGAATACAGCCGGTAATAGAAGAAGGGCATCTCATCCCTGATCATCAATTCGGATTCAGAAGTAAGCATTCTACAGTTGAACAAGTACATCGAATAACACATGTAATCGAAAAATCTCTTGAAGAAAAAAAGATTTGTTCAAGCGTATTCCTTGACGTTTCTCAAGCCTTTGACAAGGTCTGGCACGAAGGCTTAAAGTTTAAATTACGACAAGTTCTGCCAAGCACCTATATAATATTTTGAAGAACTACCTTACGAATAGGCTATTCCGCGTCAAATGTGGAAACGAATATTCTGATTTTAAGGAAATAATGGCTGGGGTGCCGCAAGGAAGCGTTCTTGGTCCAGTCTTATATCTATTATACACTCATGATATACCACAAGTAGAAGGCACTGAGCTAGCTACATTTGCCGACGACACTGCTATCTTGACAGTAGGTAAAACGGTCAAAGATGCTACAGAAAAACTGCAAGAAGCTTTGGATAGAGTAAATGAATGGACAAAGATTTGGCGAATCGCACTCAACGAGACCAAATCTGTTCATGTAAATTTTACTTATAAGAAAATAAATAATTTGCTGATCTTTTCAAACTCGGTTCAAATCCCGTTTGCAAACGAGGCTAAGTATCTTGGAATGACACTTGACACAAAGCTGAAATGGAAAACGCACGTAAAGAAAAAACGCAAAGAATTAGATAATAAATATAGAGAAATGTATTGGTTACTTGGAAAATATTCCAAGCTTAATATATATAACAAACTGCTTTTATATAAGCAGGTGCTAAAGCCTGTATGGACATATGGTATACAACTCTGGGGTTGTACCAAAATAAGTAACGTTTAAATTTTACAAACTTTTGAGAACAAAGTGCTAAGGGGTATTGTTAATGCGCCATGGTATATCCGAAATAGCGATATCCACAGAGATCTTGGCATTAAAACAATCGAAAACGAAATCAAAAACTACGCGAGAAAGCATAAAAGTCGACTAGAAAGTCACGATAATATAACAGTCCTCCAAGTTTTGGATGAAAGAAATTTACTTCGCCGTCTACAAAGAATTAAACCTTTAGACTTAGCGTGTTAAGTAACCGCGTCTAAACTGCGGAGCTAGCAGGAACTTCTAATGGGAAGGTACCTGCAAAACGTCATTATTTCGCGAAACGAAAACTACTTGATAAGTCGATGACTTAGTTGTAGTAAAAATAAAAAACACGTCTGTTTTGAAGGGAGGTTTTTTAGTGGGTAAGAATCCCACACTACTATGAGCACGCGCTGTCGATCCTCATAGTGTCTTGTTGAAGATTTTCACCTACCCTCGGAAAAAAAAAAAAAAATAATAATCTTGGAATGTTTGACAAACATTCGAGAGTATTGTTGTCACGGGAAAGCTTCTCAAAAACAAAAATTGCCCTTCGGATACGGCACACAACTGTAGGTCCCTTCCATTCGTGCGAAAAATATAACGCACACAACACAAGTGGTTGCGAAAAGCTAGACCTAGGCACTTGATGAGCTGTTGCGCCAAATATGCATAGTATAAATAACAAGAGCGGACAATTTAAATATTAAATAAAACACAGTTTTTTTAAAAGTACATTTCATAAATGCCTTCCTTTTTTTCTTCTTCTTCTTTTTTTGTCGGGACAGGAAATGCTCGACTGGAGCACTCAGACGCAACTGGTCCATTGTACTACCAGAGAGCACACCCTGATTTACCCATTTTATTGGAATTTCCTTGTCTTTCTAATAAAGCCAGGCAAGTACTTCAGTGATGAGGAGCTTACAGTACCAGCACTCACCACATCCGCACCGAGGATCTGCCACTTGATACGAGAAAAGGCCGGACACTCACAGAGATAATGTTCCGCGGTGTCGTCGCTCTCTCCACAAGCGTCGCAGATTGTAGTGTCACTTAAGCCCAATACGTTAAGGTGCTTGACAAAAGCAAAGTGGTCTGTCAAGACGCCAATAAGTTGTCTACAGTCTTTTCTGCTGAGAGACAGCAAGAATACCGGTGATTTCTTCGACACACCAGCGCCAGACCCTTGCCTGGTTTTGGAACCATCCGTGAAAATACGACTACATTCCATTCCCCGCTCAGACTCTGGCCGAAACCAGTCCTGGCACAAGGAAAGTCGACTCTGAATTTGCGCATCATCTGGAGTTCTGGTGTCATTGCATCAGACGGCATATCTATAAGACAGGAGTCGTAAGATAAGTGTCGCGCAAGTTCATCAAAATTCCACTGTGGAGTATACCAAAAACCGCCCCGCCTAAGACGATGGATGGCTTTGATAGTGCAACCCATGATATAAGTATCGAGGGGAGGTAAGTTCAGCAAAGCGCCTAGAGCAGAGCCAGGCGTACTCGGAAAAGCTCCCGTGCAGCCGAGACAAGCCGTTCTTTGGAGTTTCGCGCAAAAGGCAACCACATATTTACGCGAGAACCCTTTCCACCAAACAACCGACGCATATGCGAGGAATGGTCTTATCATAGCGGTGTATATCCAGGAAACTTTACTCGGTGACAAGCCCCAAGTCTTGCCAAAAGCACCCTTACACTGCCAGAAAATTGAGAGCGCCTTGGGCGTTTTCGACTCGACGTGTTTAGACCAATGAAGTTTCTTATCTAAAATCACTCACAGATATTTGGCTTCATTGGAAATGCGAATGGTGACGCATTTTAGCACTGGCTGAGTCAGACCGGTCAAAATTCTCCTTCTCGTAAAAAGAACAACCTCAGTTTTAAGAGGATTCACCGAAAGCCCACTCCTAGTACACCATTCATCGATTATGTCCAGCGCCGCCTGCGCGTTAGCACAAACCCTCGCCAGGCATGGCCCGACATAAAGTACGGCGACATCATCCGCATATGCCTGAGCGTATACGTTAGAACTATTAAGAGTGTTCAACAGAGAGTCGACCACCATGTACCATAATAATGGAGACAGAACGCCACCTTGCGGACAGCCCCTGTTTACCCCTGTCATACATATCGGACACAATCCGCATCCAGTAGCAAAGTTCTATTCATTAGCATTGCTTTAATCCACAACACTAATGTTTCTTCTACCCCGTGTTGTCTGCCACACATGCAGTCAAAAGTCACATTGTCAAAAGCACCCTCGATGAAGATACCCGTTGCGTATTCTTTCCTATCAAGCGCGCATTCAATTCTGGGCACTAAATTTTGAATTGCGGTCTCAGAGGATTTCCCACGCTGATAGGCATGCCGCATCTCCGATAGTGGATGCAGTTTAAAAGCAACTTTGCGCACGTGAAATTCTACCAGTCTCCCCATACTTTTCAGTAAAAAGGATGTCAAATTTATAGGTCTGAAACTCTTGGGGAGCGAATAGTCCTCCTCAGTGGCGTAGCGTGGGTTGGGGTCCGCCCGGGGCAGACCCAATTTATGCCGCCCCTAGTAATTTTTTCACACACTAAAAAAAAAAATCTTTGTCCACGGTTTCAACCAGTAATACCTACACATATGTATGACAAAAAACACTAAATACAAAATCAAAATTGCCAACTAGCCCAAAGCGTAAGATCGGGCCGGAGAAAGTGGGCAAACTAAAACTACCGGGTTCAGAGCACAAAAAGGTGAGGGAAAGAGTGACAACAGAAAAGTCCTCGACCTCTGTTCTTAAAAGAAACGGTACTGAAAAGCTAACATCGAAAAAGCCACCGGGTAATGACCCTCGGACAGCAGCAATGCAGTCTTACGCTCAGGCCGCGGCTTCCGAAAAACCAAAAAAGCGTTGAAATTTCGACGGACCCTTTTTCTCATGTTTTCTCAGTTATTCTCGCGAAACTTGAAGAACAAAGCAAAATAAATAAAATTATTCTCGATAGGCTGGTTAAGCTTGAAAATAATTCACAAAAATGCGCACTTCAACTAGAATATGAATGACAAACGAATGTTAAAAATATCTACTTGGAATGCAAACGGTCTTTTGCAAAAACTTGACGAATTGGAAATATTTATGCGTGAAAAAGATATTGATATTTGCTTGATTTCTGAAACCCACTCAAAAAAGAATCGCATTTAAAAATAAAAGTCTATAATGATTACCACGCTTGTCACCCTTCGGGAAAAGCGATAGGCAGATCATCCTTGTTTATTGAAACTTTACAATTGTGCACGAGTCGAGTTAAAAATAGTCAGCGTACTCTTAAAATCACATCTATCTACATTCCGCGCTTGATAAAAGTCATTTTACTAACTTGTTTGAATCGCTGAAACCTAATTTCATTATTGGCCGCGATTTCAATGCGAAACTTACGTTCTGGGTCTCAAGATACAGCTCAAAAAACGGTAGAATGCTCTATGAGGCAGGTATGGAGTACAGATGTGATTTCCAGTCGACGGGTAAACCAACTACTGGCCAACTGATACCTCGAAAATACCTGACCTGATCGATTTTTTCGTTGTGAAAGGAATATCTACCAACCACATAAAAATCAAAGAGAGCTTTGATCTGTCGTCTGATCATTCCCCAGTTATTTTGACATTGAGCGAAAAACTAGTCTATAACCTAGAGCCAGCGAGATTAAGATGGTTGAACAACTAACTGAGAAGGCTTTAGGAACGAAATTGAAGATAATGTTGAACTGAGCGTTCCAGTTACGCCACCCTATGAGCTTGAGGTTGAAGTTGATCGCTTCGTTGTGATCGTATAGCTCGCCTCTTGGAATAATACTCCCATTCCAAGGAAAACGACGGACAAATACGGCTTACGATATCCTCCGGATATAAAGGAATTGGTCAAGGAAAGACGAAAAGCGCGTAAAAAATGGCAACAGAGTCGTACTCCGCAGCATAAAGCACACTTGAATCGTCTGTGCAATTTGTTGAAGAAGACTATTAAGGATTTTAAGAATCGTGCAATAGGCTCCTACCTTGAAAGTTTAACAGCGAAAAAAGATTCGAATTATTCACTTTGGAAAGCTGTAAAAGGCACCAAAAAGCCCAAAGTCCCCGCGCCGCCAGTTAAATTAAATCAAGATGAATGGGCAAGAGAAGATAAAGAAAAAGCGGACGTCTTTGCAGCCCACCCGGAAGAAACCTTTAAACCGTACGATGTTCAAGTGGTTTACGATAACCGCAATAGGCTAGATTTACCATCTGACGATTTGACGCTCACAAGTGCAACGCTAAGGGAACTCAAACATGAGATCGAGAATCTAAAACCTAAGAAATCTCCTGGCTATGATTTGATTACCGGAGAAATTCTCAAAGTTTTACCTAGAAAAGCATTGATTAAGCTTCTCCATATTGTAAATGCTGCGTTCAGATTAAAACACGTGCCGAGCCAATGGAAAGTTGCGGAAGCTATAATGGTTTTAAAACCAGGAAAACCGCCAAATGAAGTAAAATCGTATAGACCAATTTCGCTTCTTTCGATCATACCGAACATTTTCCAGAGGATATTACTACGGCGTCTCCAACCGGTTATCGAGGAAAATAATCTTATCCCTGACCACCAGTTTATAAGGTGTGGCATGATGGCTTGAAATGCAAACTACGACAAGTTCTCCCTGTATGCTTATACAATATTCTAGTATCATATCTCGGGAATAGACTCTTCCGTGTTAGACATGGAAACGAATACTCGGAGCTCAAAGAAATTTTGGCCGGCGTACCGCAAGGAAGCGTACTTGGGCCGCTTCTCTATCTGTTATATACTCGTGATATACCGAAAGAAGATGGCACTATCCGTGCTATGTTTGCCGATGACACCGCTATCCCAGCAGTAGGAAAAACAATCGAAGAAACCACTGCAAAACTGCAAAATGCGCTAAATAATATAAATGAATGGGCGAAGGACTGGCGGATTGCCCTCAACGAATCTAAATCTGATCACTTGAATTTCACGTACAAGAAAACTAATAACTTGCCAATTTTCCTAAACTCGGCATTTTGCAAACGAGGCCAAATGCCTGGGAATGACACTCGACGCAAGGCTGAAATGGAATTCGCACGTGAAAATGAAACGTAAAAAACTCGAAATCAAATATGGTATAGCGAAATGTACTGGTTACTCGGAAAACATTCCCAGCTCAGTACTGAGAACAAACTGTTTTTATACAAGCAAGTGCTAAAGCCGGTGTGGAGTTACGGTATACAGCTTTGGGGTTGTACCAAGAAAACAAATGCCAATGTTTTACAAAGTTTTCAAAATAAAGTGCTAAGAGAGATTGTCCAAGCACCGTGGTATATTAGAAACGACGACATCCACAGAGATCTCGAAATTCCGACAATCGAAGCTGACACTAATCGGACATGCCAACAATACAGTCCTACAAATTTTGGACGAGAACAATTTATTGCACCGACTGAAACCTTTCGACTTGGCGAGATAATGATTAACCGCATCTAGATTGCGGAACATGCAGGATCTTTCAGTGGAAAGTAACCTGCCAAACATTTTTATTTCGTGATGGAAAAAATTCCTTGATAAGTTATTACTTAGTTGCGATATCTCACAAATTTATATCGAAGGGTGGTGTTTTTTTAGTCAGTAAGAATCTGACACTACTATGAAAAAAAAAGTTATATAGGTAGGTACATAATGCAGGTTTTTTTTTCATTTACAGAAAACTTCTTTAAAATTTTATTTTCCTACTTTTTATCACGGAAAAATCTCTTCTTATTCTTTCAGTATCGATGGTCTTTGTGATTTCCTGCTCTATAGCCATGATACCCAGATTAGATAGCCTTAGAGTGCTCATTGTGGACCTTAAATAATTTTTAATAAGCTTTAGTTTTGAGAAACTCCTCTCACAGCCGGCAATTGTGAGAAAAAGACGAAGCATTATTGTTATGTTAGGCAGACTAATTTCCAGTCTAAACTGTAAGGTATATTTTAATTATATTTTTCGAGTGGGCTTTTATTGGCGAGTTCATTTGTTTTGCCTGTAGAAAGTGCCGCCCGGGGCCTGTGCCCCCCTTGCCCCCCCTCGCTACGCCACTGGTCCTCCTTACCAATTTTCGGTATGAAAGCTACTCTGACTGTCTGCCAAGGTGTATGAATATGCCAGCGCCAAGCCAGCGGTGAAAATTAATTTCAGAGTTGGCAATAGCTGATCTATACCCTGTTGCAGCGTAGCTGCATATATTCCATCAGTGCCAGGCGATTTAAAATCATCAAAGGATGCAACAGCATATTTGATGGCCTCATCTGTTACCACGGCTGATGCAATGTACCAGCTGCGCCGAGTTTTCTGACTTAGATCAAGCTCAGCCTGGGTAAGCGGGCCAAGCTGCGATCTAGTGGTTATCTGATTGCCAGCAGAAAACTAAAAGTTTCCGCTTTCGTCTCAGTAAACTTGCCAGCAAACTTTCTCAGTGACTCCGGTTTGGTCGGCTTGCCCCTTTTGAGGACTTTAACCATCCTGCTGGTTTCACCGAGTGTCTCGATCTTTTCACAAAAATCTCTATAAGAAGCACTTTTCAAAAACCGAATTAACTTCTTATAGTCTTTTTGCTTCGATCTAAAAAGATCCCAGTCTTGAGTGACCTTTTTAGAAGTTTTCTGGATTCTTCCTAAGTCGCTGCTCCACCAGGGAACCGGAGTTCTGCAGGGGATTTTTGTCAATGGGCACGTCAGTTCGAAACAGCCGGTAAGGACGGTAGTCAGGTTTTGAACAGCACCCTCAACCTTTCGTTTCGTTCTGAGTTGAGTTGGGGTTTTGGCAGATCTGTCTAGCATTTCCCTAAACCGCACCCAGCTGGGTATCCTCGGATTCCTTCTCACCTGCAAAGTTATGGCCTCGTATTCGATTTGAAAAGCGATCTATCTATGGTCTGACAAGGACACCTCCGGCAGTACCCTCCAGTTAGTAATTGACTTGAAATACCTATTAGATAAAGTCAAATCAATTACCTCCTGCCGTAACAAAAGTTGGCTGGGAGCCAACATTGTTAATTACCATGCCAGACGATAGTATAAAGTCTAGGAGATGGTTTCCTTGTATGTTACATTTGCTGCTGCCCCAGATTGTATTCTGAGCATTAGAGTCGCAACACATGACTAGTCCCATCTCCCGAGTGCCACAGTACTTTATGAGTTCGGCAACCGCCTTCGGTGGTGGAGGCTTGGTTACTGAGAGGAAATTCGGCACAATTAGATAAGCTCTCGGTCTTTCAGATCGCTCGTCACATAGCACCGTTACTCCACGAACACCTCCAAAACCACATATGCGCTTGTTCCGCACGTATGGCTCCTGGATAGATGTTATGTGGGGTTTTGTACGCACCACGGAAAGTCTGCTACTTAACAGAGCGGTAGCGGTAGCCTTTGAGTGATGGAGGTTTATCTGCGAAAATATCAAAGATATAGTCGGTGTTTTATTAGTAGTAGGGCGCGCACCAGATGAGCCAACGCTTCCGGCGAGACGAGCGCCCCTACCCGTAGCTTTGCCTGTGTCAGCCAATTTCTGTCCGCTAGTGCTGGGACCTTTAGGGGTAACAGCATCAGCATCCATCAGATTTTGTTCGCAGATAACGCCACCGGTAAGAGTGTGCCCAACAGAAGAGCGCGCATCAGATGCGCACACGCTTCCACCAAGGAAAGCAGGCGAAACTTGCTTCGTCAGATTGGACTTGTTCGAACCGACCGAAAAGGAGCCAGCGTTGGGTCTGAGTGATTGATCGGCTCCAGTTGAAGTACTTTCTGCCGACCTAGTCGACCTGTCGCTACTGAAGAATGACTGCTTTCGGTGCTTGCGCCTTCAGCTGACTCTGCAGCCTTTTTGCATCGCCATTGCCGCTTTCCTTCTTATCCTTTTCAGTTGACTCTTAGTCAGGAGCTTATCGGAGTGCGCCGCTTCAGGAGCTCGTTCAGCCTTATTGGTTTCCCGAGTCCAACCGTCACCGACACAACTGCGATCAGCTGCCCGTCTATTGAGACAGAGATTAGACGTTCCAGCCGAAGCCTTTCCGCAACATTCTTTGTCATTCCAGCCCAGTCTACCAAACGAGTCGGAGACAGAGCTGCAGGAGTCTTCTGAAGCAAGCGTCGCTACTACTTCCGATTCAACGCCAGAGGCGGGGGGTACAAGTATGGTGGTTGGGACCTCTAGAATCCTCGTCTCGGCCGTAGTCGAAAAGACCACCGGTGGATTATCGTTTTCACGAGTACCACCTGGAGTGGACATCTCATTTGGTTTCTCCATCATACTGTATAACAAATTTTACATCACGGTCAAGAGGTCTTCGACCTTTAGTTCGATGTCTCACCTGGGATCCTTTCAGATCCTTAGGGTCATTGACTCTTAAGCCGTTTCGCCACGTCAAGGCAGCTGAAGAATGGAAACGGAATGCCTTCCTTGGTTTTTCTGGCACAATAACGTTCTTTTGATGAAATTTTTGACCACGATTTAGCATAAGTGTGGCTGGATTTCAGGGATACAGCGTCTAATCTCCTCCTTCGAGGCTTGGGTGGTAGTGTGCATGTTAACAGAAACTTTTGACTTAAAAACCCTAGAGAAAGAAATCCAAAAGCGTTAAATCGCACGATCTAGGCGGCCAATTACGGTCACCCAAATGGCAGATTAAACGACCAGGGAATGTCTCGTGCAGTGCCATTGTTTCAAGTGATGTGTGGCAAGAGGCACCTTGCATCCTGTTAGAACTGCAAGTCTTCGAGATCCATACCATCTATTTGAGGCACAAAAACCTGGGTTATCATTCCCCCCCAATACCGTTCTTGAAATGTTCAATTTTTGAACACGATACCGAATGGATGTTCCCGGACTCTCCGCTACATCGGAGAACAGCCGTGATGTTTTCTGCTGAACGACCTGGACGAACACGTATCAACGGTCTGGCATTAGTAATCGACCCAGTTTCCTCCAGATTTTTTTTTTTTTTTTTTTTATAATTTGCGCGCACTCAAAGGGTTATGCATACCTTTAACCCTCTACTGCATAAATTATTGCGCGTGCAGAAAAAAAAACAAAAAAACGCTTAAAATAGATTCTTTTCGTTGTAAGAATAACTTTTATTTAAAAAAAAGTAAAAAAAAAATATTTGTTAAAGAAATAAGGGACCAAGAAATTCAGTAATAAAATTGCTCGCACAGCTAAACCAATACTTATTCTTTTTCAAAATACTTGTATAACAAACACCATTAAATACTGTAATATTCTTTCTGGGGTTCGTTTAAATAAAACCGTCTTTTGTGTATTTTAATCGTTTATTTATTATCAAACATTAACTTTACTTCAACTCAGTATTCAATCACTTTATTCTTTATTTATTTCAAAATAAATGGTCGCTACAGATTTACTTTCAATACGTCGCTTGTTTTCACCACTGGTCGAATCTCCCTCTTGTAATCGCTGTATGCACTTATAAACAACTGTCTCGACGTTGTTTGTGGTATGGGTATTTATAGGAAATTGCAAGGGGTTCTAGAACATGCTAGATGTTTCTCCGGGTGAATTGAGGATCATGGAATATTGGGATATTGTGTGGAACAATTGTTAAACGTAAGCACACCAGGTTGGAACGTAAGCACATCAGGTTGGAATATTTACTACTAGTAGGCAATAGATGTCGTTGCACAGTTTGAGATACAGTGTTTTAGTTTTTGGTACACAAACCATCCTGTAGTCAATGCTACACTGCCCCCCTCTTAAACTTGTTCGTCCCGAACAAGATCATCTGGATTACTGCCATGGTAACGATGAAGACGATCCAGGTGGACAATTTTCATCTTGCCTCTTACTCCATGCTGGATCCGGAAGACGACGTCATTGATGCGTGTGACCACTTTATAAGGGCCCTCCCAGTCTTGCTGCAGCTTAGGTGACCTCCCCTTTTGCCGGTGTGGGTTGTACAACCATACTAGGTCTCCCTCGTGGAAGCTGGACGTTGTTGCCTTTGTGTCGTACCTGGTTTTCATGCGGTCACTCGCTATCCTTATCCTCGTCCTGGTCCTCTGATGTATGTCTCGGATCCTTTCCCTGAGGTCTGCCACATAGTCCTCTTCACATTTGGGCTCATCGTTAGGGGATCCAAACTTCACCTCACTAGGTAGCCGAACTGCTCGACCAAACAAGACTTCGGATGGAGTATGTCCAGTAGTACTGTGCACTGCATTTCGGTAGGCCATCAAGAAGTGAGGAATTTGTCGATCCCAATCGCGCTGGTGGTCTTCTACGAGGTTAGGGATGGCGAACGCTTCCGGCCATTTGCTGAAGTAGTCCATGACGACTAGGATGTAACGGTTACCATTGTCGGTTTCTGGAAATGGACCAGCGATGTCAGCGGCAATCCGTTCAAAGGGTGCGCCCACGCTGTACTGTTGCATCTTGCCTCGCGTTTTCGTTCTGTGTCCCTTGCTGGCGGCACACACGACGCATTTTCGGCACCAACTCTCTACATCTTCCCTTGCGCTGAGCCAATAGAAACGTCCTCGCACTCTCTCTAGCGTCTTGTTTGCACCCAAATGACCTCCGGATGCTCCATCATGCATCTCCCGTAGCACCTCGTGTACTTTTGATCGCGGCAAGACAAGCTGCATTATGAAATCTTTCCCGTCCGGCCTTCCCCATTTCCTTTTCAGTACACCATCTTGCATATGAAGAGAGTCCCACTGAGCCCAGTATGCCTTGAGAGTGGGGCTCCTGTCCAAGATATCTTGTCCATTTGGCTTTTCCATAAACTCCTTCCATGCTAATATCGGCTCGATGTCTGGGTCTTCTTTTTGAGCGTTGCGGATTTCTTCTGCACTCCAACCGGCGATAGGCTCAGCTCCTACCCTTTGGATGGAAAGAAGGTTTTTCTCTTCCTGTCGCACACAATGCTTGCAGTCGATCTCGCATGGTTGCCGGGATAAGGCATCTGCATTAGAATGGAGTTTGGTTTGGGGAACCTGGATGGTGGTATTGGGGGCGTCGACTCCGACATCCGACTTCCGCCCGCGAAACTGGTTCTTGAGCGGTCTCCCCACTCCTGGTTTCGGGAAGCCTGACCAACAGGATGGATGTTATACCTGTTGGGTGGTATTTCATTACGTCGCCAATTACCATAGTGTGGATAGTTTCCGTGGCTGGGTAGAATTCTACATTGCCGTTGTAGGTGCCCTCTTTTGTTGCAGTTCCAGCAACGAATTTGTCCTGGATTCCCTGACAGGCCTGGTCTGCCGCCTCCATCTTCTTCTTCTTCTTCCTTTTATCAGCGAGGCTATGATCCGAAAACAAGGGATCACAACCCTCCCACTTCACCGCATTTCTACTGATCCGCATGTGGGGTTCGCCTATTTGACCTCAGAAAATATCGGCAGGCCTGCCGATTTTGGATCACTCGGTTACTGAGGCCAATGAAATGCCGATGTCGTCGCATTTGTCTGATCCAGGCGTTTATAGGCCTGCCTTTCCTACATCGCGATGTCCTTGGAACGTGCATTGATATTGCCTTTTTAACAGGGTTCAAATGATTTCTTCTTTGAACGTGGCAATACCAACTGAGCCGGTCACGCTCTATTTTTTGTACGATGGTTTCCTTGATGTGAAAGCTTCCACGGATCTTCGAACTTCTTATTCGATCAAGCTTTGTCACTCCTGCTGTCATGCGAAGCATCTTCATTTCAGCTGCCGTTAATTTACTCTCATACTTTTTGTACATCGTCCAACATTGTGAACCGTATGTGAGCGCTGGACGTGTAGACTGCGGTATAGAGCCTTCCTTTCAACTTAGGGGGCATTTTTCTGTCACAGAAGATAGCGGAATTTTCTCGCCACTTCATCCACCCTACGCTTACACGATGATTGATGTCGTCATCACAAGTTGCTTTGCTATTGATCATAGATCCCAGATATTTGAACTTTTCGCACTTGGGAAGCACTGTTCCATTGAAATAAATGTCTGGAATAGGCCTGAGTGGATCAGAGAACGGGCAGCACAAGTACTCTGTCTTTTTTGAACTAATGCGATACCCATTTCCCTCCAAAACGTCCACCCACACATCAAGTGCTCGTTGCAGGGATGTAGGATCCTCACTTATGATGGCTCCATCGTCAGCAAAGAATAACTGATGTACCTTGGGGTCCATCACTTTACCTTCAAGCAGATAATCAAGGACTGTAATAAAGAGCAAAGGACTTAAAACGCTTCCCTGGTGTACCCCGACTTTGATTGGGAACTCTTCGGTTACTCCAGCGGGGCATCTTACTCTTGTCTTTGCTCCTTCGTACATGTCCATAATCATCTGTACATAGGTTTCTGGAACCCCTCGATGTCTTAGCGCCACCCATATCAGATCTCGTGGTTGTCTGTCGAATGCCTTTTCAGAGTCAACCAATACAATATGCAAATCCCTTAAGGAATCACGATGTTTTTCCATTATGATCCTTATACTTTGGATTGCATCTGTGGTTGATTTACCCGAGACAAACCCGCACTGATCATCAGATAGCCGTATTATTTTTCGCAGTCGGCCACCTAATACCCGCTCAACGATCTTCATGGTGTGTGACATCAGCTTGATCGAACGGTAGTTATCACAGTTTCGCGTATCACCCTTCCCTTTATATACAGGGAGAAGGTAACTTTCCCTCCATTCATTCGGCATTGGATCACCTCTCACGAATTTGGAGATGAGAATTCTGAGCCATCTGAACCCGATATCTCCCATCTTTTTCCAGAACTCAGAGGGTATTTCGTCTGGCCCAATCGCTTTTCGTTTTTTGGAGTATTTGACCGCCTCACTAACTTCTTCGACTGTAATGTCGGGTATTTCTTCACAGTTAGGGGTGGCTCTTGGAAAGTATAGCCGGGGAAAGTCTGCCGCCTCCATCATCAGAGCAAACGCCAAAGCTTCGGCTAGCGTTTTCTTTCCAGCCATTCTTACTGCCATTTATAGTTTAGTATCAGCTATGGCATGGGTGAACGCTTCCGTTGCCATCTCGTTAATGATCTCCTCGCCGGCGTTTGGATAGGACAAATGTGCCAGCCGCTCGATGTCTGCTTGTAACTGCTGGAGCGTCTCACCCTTCATCTGGGACCTTCTGCGCAACTGGACCCTATATACTTGCTGCATGTGGTCGTCCCCAAATCGCATCTCAATGGCTTTCACCAGACTGTCGTAGTTGCGTTGTTTGTCCTCGAGAATAGTTTGTAGTATCTCTGCAGCTGATCCTCTAAGCGCAAGCGTGAGGGCAGTGGACCTCTCTTCATCGTCCCAGCTTCGAACTGTCTCTTATATATCGCCCATGATGTCTGTCCGTCGAAGACGGGAGGCTGCATCTCTTTCCTTCTCGGGCAGTTGGTTGAATACTCCCGAACTTTCTGTTTCTTCACGTATTCGAGTTCCTTTGCCAAATTCTCGAATCTTCCTTCAACAGTCTCGATTTTTGTTTGAACGTTCTCGAATTTTGTTTCAAATGTTTCAATTTTGGTCTCTACATTTCCAATTTTCTCGTCGATTGTCCAGAATCTTGTTTCCAAACTTCTATTTTGTTCATCAAATTTGCTTTCGAGAACACTCCTTTGATCGAGTAGCTGTTGCTCCAGAGAATTCTTTTGTTCATCGAGCTTGGCGTCTAGAGAATTCTTTTGTTCATCGAACTTTTTCTTTTGCTCGTCTAAAGAATTGTCTAGCTTCTCGAATTTTCTATTCTGATCGTCGAATTTTTCAGATAACAACTTCATTAAAGCCGACATGTCACTCGTCGTACTTACTTGTTCTTCTTCGACGTCAAACAAAGCTGTTTCAGGATCTGCACCCTCGTCTGTCACTATTTTCCGCAACTTAATAATCAATTCTCTTTTCGTACCAGTCTTAGGTTGCTCCCGCTGGCTCAGTACTTCCTTTAGTTGCGGCACTTACAAATCTTCCAGCAATTTCCGAACCATTTTTATTTTTCACTTACAAAAAAAAACAATACACAAAATTTGTTTTATTTCACTTTTCTGACACCAATGTAATATTCTTTCTGGGGTTCGTTTAAATAAAACCGTCTTTTGTGTATTTTAATCGTTTATTTATTATCAAACACCAACTTTACTTCAACTCAGTATTCAATCACTTTATTCTTTATTTATTTCAAAATAAACGGTCGCTACAGATTTACTTTCAATACGTCGCTTGTTTTCACCACTGGTCGAATCTCCCTCTTGTAATCGCTGTGTGCACTTATAAACAACTGTCTCGACGTTGGTTGTGGTATGGGTATTTATAGGAAATTACAAGGGGCTCTAGAACATGCTAGATGTTTCTCCGGGTGAATTGAGGATCATGGAATATTGGGATATTGTGTGGAACAATTGTGGAACGTAAGCACACCAGGTTGGAACGTAAGCACATCAGGTTGGAATATTTACTACTAGTAGGCAATAGATGTCGTTGCACAGTTTGAGATACAGTGTTTTAGTTTTTGGTACACAAACCATCCTGTAGTCAATGCTACAATACACTATTCAAATTTATTTAAATTTTCTTATTTATTGTACTTAACGATTAATTGCAGTAATTCACATTTGAAATCGGCTGTCGCTCTTTTCCATTGTTTTTTTGAATGCACTAGCGTGATGGACTTGACTGCAAACGTAAATATCTTCGGCAGTCGTTTTATGACAGACACAAAAATGATCCTTTTCAATGTCTAAGGATACATTCTAAAGGAATCTGTTGTGCTTTTATCGCTGTGAATGATATAAGTTAGAGAAAATAGTCAAAAATCAAGCAAAGCCATATATGGCTTCGTATGCAGTAGAGGGTTAACATGTTTGCACATAGTGCTTGCGTTGGAAAGGATAGAGAGAGAGAGAGAGAGAGAGAAAGATTTTTGGTGTAGTGGTTCTTGAAGCTCAGTTGTTTATGCTTCAGAGATTTTGATTATTCTTTTCACAGTTAAAAAAAAAAAAAAAATATTTGGCGCAACAGCTCTTTAAGTGCCAGGGCCTAGCTTCTCGCAACCACTCATGTTGTGTGCGTTATATTTTTCACACGAGTGGAAGGGACCTACAGTTTAGTGCCGAATCCGAACGGCGATTTGAGAAGCTTTTTCGTGACAACAATACTCTCGGATGTTTGTCAGACGCTCGCGAGAGGTGGGACCGTGAAAAAACTTTTTGGTGTTTTCTGGGATTCGAACTTGGAACCTCATGCGTAGTGATCCGACACACTAACCACTTACGCCACGGCGCCCACTCTTTTCACAGTTGATACACTTAAATTTTGTTTAACAAAAACTGAATAAAATTTTGCAAATCGTGGCATTCAAACTATCACTATTTTTAAAATAATGTTTAACAATAAGGATGCGTTGTTGTATGGAGTAGCAATCCGTTTTGAATAATGGCGGACTATCTACCATCGAACTATTTTAATGATTTGACTGTTAAAGCACAACTGGAAAAATGGCACGAAATTTAAAATTTCCGCTCTTGTTGGAACACCCTTTATATTGTAGCATTGACTACAGGATGGTTTGTGTACCAAAAACTAAAACACTGTATCTCAAACTGTGCAACGACATCTATTGCCTACTAGTAGTAAATATTCCAACCTGATGTGCTTACGTTCCAACCTGGTGTGCTTACGTTCCACAATTGTTCCACACAATATCCCAATATTCCATGATCCTCAATTCACCCGGAGAAACATCTAGCATGTTCTAGAACCCCTTGCAACTTCCTATAAATACCCATACCACAACCCCCGTCGACGCAGTTGTTAATAAGGCAATATAGCGATTACAAGAGAGACTCGACCAGTGGTGAAAAAAAGCGACATTGTGAAAATAAATCTGTAGCGACCATTTATTTTGAAATAAATAAAGAATAAAGTGATTGCCTATTGTGTTAAAGTAAAGTTGGTATTTGATAATAAATAAACAATTAAAATACACAAAAGACGGTTTTATTTAAACGAACCCCAGCAAGAATATTACAATATATATATAACACTTTCAAATGCATTCTTTTGGTTTGAATTATTGTAGTTGATGTATAGCTTAATTGAAATTGCTACACTTCGTCGTCATTTAACGAAAAGCCGCTAAGTTTACTTTTGGAAAAATAAGAGATGTGCATAAGCGCACCATCTTATTTGTAAATAAAGAATCTACGTAGATTCTCGTATTCAGACACTTCGAAAAATTAAAAAAAAAATGTTATTTTCCATTATTCCTTGAAGTCTTTTATGAAAAATGGTGAAGAATGGAGTGTCTCTTGAAGATGACTCTCGTTCAGGTGGACCACCAGCTGCGGTCGCAGAGAAAATTTGATTTTGTAAAACAGGTTTTTTTTGAATGACCGAAGACTGAAAAGTAAAGAAATTGTAGCAGAAACTGGATTATCAAAAACAACGATTCTCAGGATCATGCATGATCAACTTCTTATGAACAAGGTCAGCGCTAGATGGGTGCCTGTCATCTGATGATGAAATATGGGTCCATTCATAAATGCAATATTGCGCAACAATATTGGCCACAGATATATTGAAAAATACAACGTACGTAGTGCTAAAGCGTATAGCTCTACGTCTTTTATATAGACATACCAATTCAAAATTCATTAAATATTACACTTTTTTTTTACATCCATACGCATAAGTAAGTAAGTGTTAGAAATGTTTATTTAATGTGAACCATTCCTTATAATTGTATAGTTTTTTTGTTTTTTGGCAACACGTGGGGTTTGATTATTCTAGAAATGTCACCTACAGTTGTGTTCAAAATAATAGTAGTGCGCTTAGTCGTATGGGTTTTAATATTCCTGTGGTCAAATAATAATTTATTTGTTAATTCTAAAGGCTAGGATATAACAAGTGTATGTTTATGTTTTATTTCATTTTTATTTCATAGCGCTTTAAACGTAGTAATTTAAAATATAGTTACAGTTTAACGGCATTTCATACTCTGCATAAGGCAACATCGTTTCTGCCAAGATGTCAACATACACATTTTGGTCCATAATCCCAGAAATAAGATGGATGGGGCTTACACCTTGGTAGGAAAAATAGCCCCAAACCATTATTTTCGAACCGCCATGCTTTATGGTCTTAGTTGTATACCTTGGTATATATTCGGTATTTGGGGGACGGCGAACATATTGCCGAGAGCTAACTCCACCAAAAAGAACAATTTCAAATGATTTCTTCTTTGAACGTGGCAATACCAACTGAGCCGGTCACGCTCTTTTTTTTGTACGATGGTTTCCTTGATGTGAAAGCTTCCACGGATCTTCGAACTTCTTATTCGATCAAGCTTTGTCACTCCTGCTGTCATGCGAAGCATCTTCATTTCAGCTGCCGTTAATTTACTCTCATACTTTTTGTACATCGTCCAACATTGTGAACCGTATGTGAGCGCTGGACGTGTAGACTGCGGTATAGAGCCTTCCTTTCAACTTAGGGGGCATTTTTCTGTCACAGAAGATAGCGGAATTTTCTCGCCACTTCATCCACCCTACGCTTACACGATGATTGATGTCGTCATCACAAGTTGCTTTGCTATTGATCATAGATCCCAGATATTTGAACTTTTCGCACTTGGGAAGCACTGTTCCATTGAAATAAATGTCTGGAATAGGCCTGAGTGGATCAGAGAACGGGCAGCACAAGTACTCTGTCTTTTTTGAACTAATGCGATACCCATTTCCCTCCAAAACGTCCACCCACACATCAAGTGCTCGTTGCAGGGATGTAGGATCCTCACTTATGATGGCTCCATCGTCAGCAAAGAATAACTGATGTACCTTGGGGTCCATCACTTTACCTTCAAGCAGATAATCAAGGACTGTAATAAAGAGCAAAGGACTTAAAACGCTTCCCTGGTGTACCCCGACTTTGATTGGGAACTCTTCGGTTACTCCAGCGGGGCATCTTACTCTTGTCTTTGCTCCTTCGTACATGTCCATAATCATCTGTACATAGGTTTCTGGAACCCCTCGATGTCTTAGCGCCACCCATATCAGATCTCGTGGTTGTCTGTCGAATGCCTTTTCAGAGTCAACCAATACAATATGCAAATCCCTTAAGGAATCACGATGTTTTTCCATTATGATCCTTATACTTTGGATTGCATCTGTGGTTGATTTACCCGAGACAAACCCGCACTGATCATCAGATAGCCGTATTATTTTTCGCAGTCGGCCACCTAATACCCGCTCAACGATCTTCATGGTGTGTGACATCAGCTTGATCGAACGGTAGTTATCACAGTTTCGCGTATCACCCTTCCCTTTATATACAGGGAGAAGGTAACTTTCCCTCCATTCATTCGGCATTGGATCACCTCTCACGAATTTGGAGATGAGAATTCTGAGCCATCTGAACCCGATATCTCCCATCTTTTTCCAGAACTCAGAGGGTATTTCGTCTGGCCCAATCGCTTTTCGTTTTTTGGAGTATTTGACCGCCTCACTAACTTCTTCGACTGTAATGTCGGGTATTTCTTCACAGTTAGGGGTGGCTCTTGGAAAGTATAGCCGGGGAAAGTCTGCCGCCTCCATCATCAGAGCAAACGCCAAAGCTTCGGCTAGCGTTTTCTTTCCAGCCATTCTTACTGCCATTTATAGTTTAGTATCAGCTATGGCATGGGTGAACGCTTCCGTTGCCATCTCGTTAATGATCTCCTCGCCGGCGTTTGGATAGGACAAATGTGCCAGCCGCTCGATGTCTGCTTGTAACTGCTGGAGCGTCTCACCCTTCATCTGGGACCTTCTGCGCAACTGGACCCTATATACTTGCTGCATGTGGTCGTCCCCAAATCGCATCTCAATGGCTTTCACCAGACTGTCGTAGTTGCGTTGTTTGTCCTCGAGAATAGTTTGTAGTATCTCTGCAGCTGATCCTCTAAGCGCAAGCGTGAGGGCAGTGGACCTCTCTTCATCGTCCCAGCTTCGAACTGTCTCTTATATATCGCCCATGATGTCTGTCCGTCGAAGACGGGAGGCTGCATCTCTTTCCTTCTCGGGCAGTTGGTTGAATACTCCCGAACTTTCTGTTTCTTCACGTATTCGAGTTCCTTTGCCAAATTCTCGAATCTTCCTTCAACAGTCTCGATTTTTGTTTGAACGTTCTCGAATTTTGTTTCAAATGTTTCAATTTTGGTCTCTACATTTCCAATTTTCTCGTCGATTGTCCAGAATCTTGTTTCCAAACTTCTATTTTGTTCATCAAATTTGCTTTCGAGAACACTCCTTTGATCGAGTAGCTGTTGCTCCAGAGAATTCTTTTGTTCATCGAGCTTGGCGTCTAGAGAATTCTTTTGTTCATCGAACTTTTTCTTTTGCTCGTCTAAAGAATTGCCTAGCTTCTCGAATTTTTCATTTTGAGAATTCTTTTGCTCATCGAAAGAATTGTCTAGCTTCTCGAATTTTCTATTCTGATCGTCGAATTTTTCAGATAACAACTTCATTAAAGCCGACATGTCACTCGTCGTACTTACTTGTTCTTCTTCGACGTCAAACAAAGCTGTTTCAGGATCTGCACCCTCGTCTGTCACTATTTTCCGCAACTTAATAATCAATTCTCTTTTCGTACCAGTCTTAGGTTGCTCCCGCTGGCTCAGTACTTCCTTTAGTTGCGGCACTTACAAATCTTCCAGCAATTTCCGAACCATTTTTATTTTTCACTTACAAAAAAAAACAATACACAAAATTTGTTTTATTTCACTTTTCTGACACCAATGTAATATTCTTTCTGGGGTTCGTTTAAATAAAACCGTCTTTTGTGTATTTTAATCGTTTATTTATTATCAAACACCAACTTTACTTCAACTCAGTATTCAATCACTTTATTCTTTATTTATTTCAAAATAAACGGTCGCTACAGATTTACTTTCAATACGTCGCTTGTTTTCACCACTGGTCGAATCTCCCTCTTGTAATCGCTGTGTGCACTTATAAACAACTGTCTCGACGTTGGTTGTGGTATGGGTATTTATAGGAAATTACAAGGGGCTCTAGAACATGCTAGATGTTTCTCCGGGTGAATTGAGGATCATGGAATATTGGGATATTGTGTGGAACAATTGTGGAACGTAAGCACACCAGGTTGGAACGTAAGCACATCAGGTTGGAATATTTACTACTAGTAGGCAATAGATGTCGTTGCACAGTTTGAGATACAGTGTTTTAGTTTTTGGTACACAAACCATCCTGTAGTCAATGCTACAATACACTATTCAAATTTATTTAAATTTTCTTATTTATTGTACTTAACGATTAATTGCAGTAATTCACATTTGAAATCGGCTGTCGCTCTTTTCCATTGTTTTTTTGAATGCACTAGCGTGATGGACTTGACTGCAAACGTAAATATCTTCGGCAGTCGTTTTATGACAGACACAAAAATGATCCTTTTCAATGTCTAAGGATACATTCTAAAGGAATCTGTTGTGCTTTTATCGCTGTGAATGATATAAGTTAGAGAAAATAGTCAAAAATCAAGCAAAGCCATATATGGCTTCGTATGCAGTAGAGGGTTAACATGTTTGCACATAGTGCTTGCGTTGGAAAGGATAGAGAGAGAGAGAGAGAGAGAGAAAGATTTTTGGTGTAGTGGTTCTTGAAGCTCAGTTGTTTATGCTTCAGAGATTTTGATTATTCTTTTCACAGTTAAAAAAAAAAAAAAAATATTTGGCGCAACAGCTCTTTAAGTGCCAGGGCCTAGCTTCTCGCAACCACTCATGTTGTGTGCGTTATATTTTTCACACGAGTGGAAGGGACCTACAGTTTAGTGCCGAATCCGAACAGCGATTTGAGAAGCTTTTTCGTGACAACAATACTCTCGGATGTTTGTCAGACGCTCGCGAGAGGTGGGACCGTGAAAAAACTTTTTGGTGTTTTCTGGGATTCGAACTTGGAACCTCATGCGTAGTGATCCGACACACTAACCACTTACGCCACGGCGCCCACTCTTTTCACAGTTGATACACTTAAATTTTGTTTAACAAAAACTGAATAAAATTTTGCAAATCGTGGCATTCAAACTATCACTATTTTTAAAATAATGTTTAACAATAAGGATGCGTTGTTGTATGGAGTAGCAATCCGTTTTGAATAATGGCGGACTATCTACCATCGAACTATTTTAATGATTTGACTGTTAAAGCACAACTGGAAAAATGGCACGAAATTTAAAATTTCCGCTCTTGTTGGAACACCCTTTATATTGTAGCATTGACTACAGGATGGTTTGTGTACCAAAAACTAAAACACTGTATCTCAAACTGTGCAACGACATCTATTGCCTACTAGTAGTAAATATTCCAACCTGATGTGCTTACGTTCCAACCTGGTGTGCTTACGTTCCACAATTGTTCCACACAATATCCCAATATTCCATGATCCTCAATTCACCCGGAGAAACATCTAGCATGTTCTAGAACCCCTTGCAACTTCCTATAAATACCCATACCACAACCCCCGTCGACGCAGTTGTTAATAAGGCAATATAGCGATTACAAGAGAGACTCGACCAGTGGTGAAAAAAAGCGACATTGTGAAAATAAATCTGTAGCGACCATTTATTTTGAAATAAATAAAGAATAAAGTGATTGCCTATTGTGTTAAAGTAAAGTTGGTATTTGATAATAAATAAACAATTAAAATACACAGAAGACGGTTTTATTTAAACGAACCCCAGCAAGAATATTACAATATATATATAACACTTTCAAATGCATTCTTTTGGTTTGAATTATTGTAGTTGATGTATAGCTTAATTGAAATTGCTACACTTCGTCGTCATTTAACGAAAAGCCGCTAAGTTTACTTTTGGAAAAATAAGAGATGTGCATAAGCGCACCATCTTATTTGTAAATAAAGAATCTACGTAGATTCTCGTATTCAGACACTTCGAAAAATTAAAAAAAAAATGTTATTTTCCATTATTCCTTGAAGTCTTTTATGAAAAATGGTGAAGAATGGAGTGTCTCTTGAAGATGACTCTCGTTCAGGTGGACCACCAGCTGCGGTCGCAGAGAAAATTTGATTTTGTAAAACAGGTTTTTTTTGAATGACCGAAGACTGAAAAGTAAAGAAATTGTAGCAGAAACTGGATTATCAAAAACAACGATTCTCAGGATCATGCATGATCAACTTCTTATGAACAAGGTCAGCGCTAGATGGGTGCCTGTCATCTGATGATGAAATATGGGTCCATTCATAAATGCAATATTGCGCAACAATATTGGCCACAGATATATTGAAAAATACAACGTACGTAGTGCTAAAGCGTATAGCTCTACGTCTTTTATATAGACATACCAATTCAAAATTCATTAAATATTACACTTTTTTTTTACATCCATACGCATAAGTAAGTAAGTGTTAGAAATGTTTATTTAATGTGAACCATTCCTTATAATTGTATAGTTTTTTTGTTTTTTGGCAACACGTGGGGTTTGATTATTCTAGAAATGTCACCTACAGTTGTGTTCAAAATAATAGTAGTGCGCTTAGTCGTATGGGTTTTAATATTCCTGTGGTCAAATAATAATTTATTTGTTAATTCTAAAGGCTAGGATATAACAAGTGTATGTTTATGTTTTATTTCATTTTTATTTCATAGCGCTTTAAACGTAGTAATTTAAAATATAGTTACAGTTTAACGGCATTTCATACTCTGCATAAGGCAACATCGTTTCTGCCAAGATGTCAACATACACATTTTGGTCCATAATCCCAGAAATAAGATGGATGGGGCTTACACCTTGGTAGGAAAAATAGCCCCAAACCATTATTTTCGAACCGCCATGCTTTATGGTCTTAGTTGTATACCTTGGTATATATTCGGTATTTGGGGGACGGCGAACATATTGCCGAGAGCTAACTCCACCAAAAAGAACAATTTTGCTCTCATTGCTCATTTGCGCTATTTCTCCACAGGCCAGGTGACATGTTCCTTTGCACATTTTATGCGAGCCGCAATGTGCTTTTTGGTGAGCAGTGCAACCTTACGGGGACTCGGAGCATACAATTCTTTCTCTAACAGTTGCCTACGGACTGTGACAACACTAATAGCCAGCTCCAACTCTTTTTGGATATAATTCGAGAGTGCATAAGGGTGCATTTTGCAGTATCTAATAATCTTCCGGTCGTCTAATTCCAATGTTTTTCTTTTCCGTCCGCGAATTTCGGACTTGAAATCGTACTTGATTGCATTAGCAATCACCGACGCTGTGCATCCTATTATTTTTTCTATGTCTTTGTATGTTTTTCCATCTGCACCTAGTTTTAAAATTAATTTTCTTTGCTCATCAGTACAATGCTTTTTTCGGCCCACTGTACACAAATTTAGGATTTGTTTTCCTATCACTTACATCAAAATAATTATATTTGTTCTTATTTTTTAGATTCTAGCTTTAGTTTTGACTTAAAATTATTTTTTTCGTGAAAAAACTTGCACACTACTATTTTTTTGAACAGAACTTGTTCTTTCCCTTATCCTTTCACGAATTATTGACGCTACATATAACATGGCATTAGAAATTTATGTGCATTATTTTCTTTGCTGAGTTCCGTTATAAATTTTTGTAGACTTCGCTTAGTTTGAAAATAAGGGAACATTTGAAAATTACTCGGACTGTGATATGTAAAAACACATTACTATTATTTTGAACGCAGCTGTATATGTAAACTCTGCATCATTTTTTCTATTTAATAAAAATCAGAGCGTCCGATTTTTATTCGATTGTCTGAGCTCAAAGCTGAAAGAGCTTCTTTAATTTTTTATTCTTTTCTGGATATACAAGTAGTCTAATACTCGTAGTATTCTCAAAATAATTGTGGAATTTAAGTGCTCATTTTTTTTTTTTTATAATTTGCGCGCACTCAAGGCGTTATGAACCCTTAACATGTTTACACACAGTCCGGGCGTTAGAAAGGATAGATAGAGAGAAAGGGAAAAAGATTTGGTGTAGTGGTTTTGAAGCTCAGTTGTTTATGCTTCAGAGAATCTCCGGAGTGGCATCCAGATAAACTGGGGAGATTTTTGTTATTTTTTGTCTTTGCTTCCGATTCACAGTATTTTTTCCCAATAACCGATGTCATAGGCAAGTCATTATTGTCAGGATATTACGGAAAGAGTTATTTTGATTTAAAACAAAACGATTTATTAATGGAAAATAGTATAAAATGTATTTACAACGGATATATGTATGTATTTATATATAAGGACGGCGGATTTACGTTCCGGTCACGACGGCGTACTGTGATCGAATGTACTCTCGCCTTGTGTGGATATGTGTGAGTGTGAGTCCGGATGTGGGTATGTCTATCTATGGGTTATGGGTGTATGTGTGTGTCTGTTCTAGATGTTGACAACTCGGCCGTTCCTGACTTGAAATCGTCCTCGATTTCATCATCGTCCTCATTCATGCTGTCTAGTTCTGGCGAGCTACGGCACCACGGCTTCATTTTGTCGGAAGAATAAACACAGCAAAACTTTCGTCATGTAATCTACATGCCCTCGATGTCTTCAACTAAATAGCGATCGTTACCCAAGACTTTAGTAACAACGTACGGTCCACGGAATTTTGGCTCTAATTTTCGCGATTCTCCGGTTGCAGGTGGTTCATTTTCGATTACAATCAAATCATTTGTGGTTTTGGAATGCTTTTGATTGAATCTCTGCTTCCACTTTTCTCGTTCAGCTTGGATATTCCGTAAGGCGATGTGTCGTTTGGCGTCTAAAGTTAAATTAATGTTTTTGTCATCTTCGTCATGTATAGCAGCGATTATTTTATTTTGTAGCACGTCAATTAATTTAAAATCAAAAATTATTTCATTGGGACTAAAACCGGTAGTTGCATTTTTCTGTGAGTTCACGCTCCACTGAAGATCTCGTAGTTTTTCGTCCCAATCCTTCGGGTTTTCGGTTGAAGTACGGAGAAAATTTAATATTATTTGGTTAGCGCGCTTCATTTGTCCATTTGTCATCGGTGTACGTACTCCTTCGAAATTGTACTCAAAATGGCCATCGGTGGTAACAAAAGCGGTGTACGGTTTAGATGACTCTTCGATTTCAATTTGATGGTAGCCCATTTTAAAGTCCAACGTCGTGAAATATTTATTACCGGATAGCTGCGCGAATAATTCATCCATTACAGGCATCGGAAACGGCTGTTTGACGGTTATCTTATTTAAAGACCTGAAGTCGATGCACATACGGCTTTCTCCATTATTCTTGCCAACAAGCACAATAGGCGATGCATAAGGCGATTCAGATGGTCGAATAATTTCACTCTCCAACAGTTCGTCGACGATTTTCCGAACGATTGGACGTTTTGCGAAGGCTATGCGATATGGTTTCAAATTAACGGGGATATCGGTTGTCAGTTTGATTTCCATTTTAACGAGGGAACATTTCCCTAAACTGCGAACATCATTAGCAAAGCATCCTCCGTGTTTCGACAAAACAACTTTTAAATTATTTACTTCGGACGTTTGTAAATTGTCGGTAGCTTGAATGTTATTTATCCTCTCGATCCAGCAATCTTCCCCTTCGATAATAAGACGGTTTCCTTCGCGGCACAAAATATCTCGTCCCAACAGCACGTTTTCGCATAGGAAGTGATCTTCAACGACTAGCACATCGGTTGAATAAGATTTGTCGTCGATCTCTAGAGACGCAGGAATTTTCGCGGTAGCTACGAACTTTCCTCCACCGAAACCATTCAAGGTGACGGAACACTTGTGCAACTCACCCATATTATTTGCGAACGATTTCCGAATTAGTGTGCGGTTACTCCCAGGGTCGACGAAGGATAAGGTCTGAACTCCATTGAATACTATGATTTTATTTACAGAATCGGTTACGGTTGGTTGATCATATTCGGGACAATTGGAGGAAATGTGATTCGTTCGGTGGCAGATGGAACAACGATCTCGTCTTTGTGGTGCTGGACATTTTATTGAAAAGTGACCGGGGTTGACACAATTATAACAAATCACACTTTTATTGACTTTATTGTTATTGCGGGGATATTTCGGAGTTAGGTCTATTTTATTTAGATTTTGCGGAGCAGAGGGACGTGAAAAATTTGATCGCGGTTGAAAGGGTGGTCTTAACGGATCTAAGGATAAAAAGTTATTAATTGATTTTAAAAGATGATGGCAACTCTGAAACTGAACGATAGATAACATTTTTCGCAAATCGGTATCGTTAATTCCACTGATTATGTGGGTAATAATCGAACTATCGTCTAAACCTCCGCGTCTACCTAAAGCAAGCATTTTGTAGTAGTACTCCTCCGGAGATTCGTTGTATCCTCGTCTTGTTTCCATCATTTCCCGGTGTATATCGGCAGCATTGAAATTTGTTGGAAAGTCCGTTAAAAATGCAACAACAAAATCTTCCCACTTTGTAAAAACCTGGAGACCGTCAATCCATGATTTAGCTACTCCCTTTAATTTCGATTGTACGGCGAACATTAAAATTTTCTCATCCCAATTATAACTAGCTTGGAGTTGTTCAATTTTATTAATGAATTGAACAGAACTCATCGCTTTATCGTACGGATCAAAATCTGGCAGTACTGATATGACATCACGGACATTTCCAAACGGATTCAGATTTTGGGGCATTAGAAAGTGTGTATTCGGCGTATATAGCGGTTGAACGTGCGATTGAGACGAATATATATGTGGCATCTGAGCTTGAGGAAAATTATTCTGCGACTGTGTTTGTTGATACGGAATGTTTTCGCTTCCTGGTCGTTGTGCTGCGATGTACGGATTGAAGGGAGACAGTCCTATTGCTTGAGGGATAGCTTGTGTTTGTTGTATTGTGTTTTGTGAATGCGTGTGTGGTGGTCGAGAGTATTCGTGAATAATCGGAACAGGCTGTGTACTCACGGTTGTTAATGGTATTGGTTGGTGAATGTGCGAACGAGATACAACTGGTGTCGATTGTGGAAGCATCGAGGACGAAGAAAGAGAAAACAAATTTGTAAACTGCGTAACTGGAGGTATCGGGTGCGTAGACGTGTTCAAACTCGTTTCACTTAATGTGGGTGATAAAACTGGCTGCGGAATGTTCTGGAACTTCGGATTTTCACAATCGCGTTCTTCAGCTTGTAACTGGTTGATTGTTTTTTCTAACTGATCCAGCCTTAATGCCATGGACTCGTTCGCGGCACTTGAAAACTCTTCTTCAAAACTACAGGTTTTCAAACGGTTTATTAACGTTGCCTTGTTTCCCGCACTATCAAGACCGTATTCTTTACACTTTTGTCGTAGTTCTTCGACTTTTAACTTTGATAGACCGAACATTTTGCAACGACACAGATATTATTGTCCTTGTTATAAATCAAAAAGAATCCCACTTCTGAAATTGTCAGGATATTACGGAAAGAGTTATTTTAATTTAAAACAAAACGATTTATTAATGGAAAATAGTATAAAATGTATTTACAACGGATATATGTATGTATTTATATATAAGGTCGGCGGATTTACGTTCCGGTCACGACGGCGTACTGTGATCGAATGTACTCTCGCCTTGTGTGGATATGTGTGAGTGTGAGTCCGGATGTGGGTATGTCTATCTATGGGTTATGGGTGTATGTGTGTGTCTGTTCTAGATGTTGACATTATCAACAGAGCGAACAATTTTTCCAGCCATTGTAATTTGCCTGCCATATGGCATCAGGAACCTTCCTGGTGAAGACATCACAAGCATGTGCAAATCACACAGTCTTATCGTGTTAAATACCATGTTCATCAAACAAAGCTGACACCTGATCACTTACAGCAGTGGTGGAGATGAAACTCAGATTGACTACCATTTGGTAGCCAGTTTCATGAAGCCTCGGGTAAAAGATTGCAAAGTGATCCTGGGAGAGGCAATCGCTCGGCTACACCGTCTCCTGCTAACACAAATTTTTATGAAAACACCGAAGAAAAACAAACAAACAAGGGTCTCTGAGAAAATCAAGTGGTACACTCTGGACAAAGAAAGAGGGAAGGCTTTTGTTTTCGTAATGAAAAATTACCTCTCTCTCACCATCAACGGAGCTGAGAATGAAGAGTGCAGAGCACAAAATATGTGGGATTCCCTACAGCGAACTTGCTTAAAGAAACCCAAATCACTGCTAGGAGCTTCAAGAGACCACTATCAACACGCCAAAGAAACATGGTGGTGGAGTGATGAAACTATGAAGGTGATAAATGAGAAGAAAGCGGCTTTCAAAGCTTGGTCAAAGTGCTCCTCTAATAATAGAGACGAAAAAGCTCGCCTCGAAATGGAATCCAGAAGTTGTAAGAAAAAAGCGAAGAAAAAGTGCGCCCAGCTTCAAGCAGAGAGTACGGAGGGCCTGTATCAGGAGCTGGAGAAAATATCTTCCCCGGTTGTTGATGCAAACCAGGATATCCAGGAGCTGCGAAGACACAATATGAACAAGAGCGCAACCATCATCAAAATAGCCGCCCAAAGAAAGAGGAATGCTCAGAAGATTCGTTCGCCAAAGTTCATTAACAATGCTTATGGCCAGCTTCTTGTGGATGACGAGAAAATTCTGCAGAGGTGGCGGTAGTATTGTGAAGAACTTTTAAATGAACAGTTTCCCCGGCTATACTTTCCAAGAGCCACCCCTAACTGTGAAGAAATACCCGACATTACAGTCGAAGAAGTTAGTGAGGCGGTCAAATACTCCAAAAAACGAAAAGCGGTTGGGCCAGACGAGATGCCCTTTGAGTTCTGGAAAAAGATGGGAGACATCGGGTTCAGATGGCTCAGAATTCTCATATCCAAATTTGTGAGACGTGACCCAATGCCGAATCAATGGATGGAAAGTTACCTTCTCCCTGCATACAAAGGGAAGGGTGATACGCGAAACTGTGATAACTACTGTTCGATCAAGCTGATGTCACACACCATGAAGATCGTTGAGCGGGTATTAGTTGGCCGACTGCGAAAAATAATACGGCTATCTGATGATCGGTGCGGGTTTGTCTCGGATAAATCAACCACAGATGCAATCCAAAGTATAAGGATCATAATAGAAAACATCGTGATTCCTTAAGGGATTTGCATATTGTATTGGTTGACTTTGAAAAGACATTCGACAGATAACCACGAGATCTGATATGGGTGGCGCTAAGACATCGAGGGGTTCCAGAAACCTATATACAGATGATCATGGACATGTACGAAGGAGCAAAGACAAGAGTAAGATGCCCCGCTGGAGTAACCGAAGAGTTCCCAATCAAAGTCGGGGTGCACCAGGAAAGCGTTTTAAGTCCTTTGCTCTTTATTACAGTCCTTGATTATCTGCTTGAAGGTAAAGTGATGGACCCCAAAGTACATCAGTTATTCTTTGCTGACGATGGAGCCATCATAAGTGAGGATCCTATATCCCTGCAACGAGCACTTGATGTGTGGATGGACGCCCTGGAGGGAAATGGGTATCGCATTAGTTCAAAAAAGACAGAGTACTTGTGCTGCCCCTTCTCTGATCCACTCAGGCCTATTCCAGACATTTATTTCAATGGAACAGTGCTTCCCAAGTGCGAAAAGTTCAAATATCTGGGATCTATGATCAATAGCAAAGCAACTTGTGATGAGGACATCAATCATCGCGTAAGCGTAGGGTGGATGAAGTGGCGAGAAAATTCCGCTATCTTCTGTGACAGAAAAATGCCACATAAGTTGAAAGGAACTCTACACCGCAGTTGTGCGTCCAGCGCTCACATACGGTTCACAATGTTGGACGATGTACAAAACGTATGAGAGTAAATCAACGGCAACTGAGATGAAGATACTTCGCATGACAGCAGAAGTGACAAAGCTTGATCGAATAAGAAGTTCGAAGATCCGTGGAAACTTTCACATCAAGGAAACCATCGTACAAAAAATAGAGCGCGACCGGCTCAGCTGGTATTGCCACGTTCAAAGAAGAGATCATTTGAACACCGTTAAAAAGGCAATATCAATGCACGTTCCAAAGACATCGCGATGTAGGAAAGGCAGGCCTATAAACGCCTGGATCAGAAAAATGCGACGACATCGGCATTTCATTGGCCTCAGTACCCGAGTGATCCAAAATCGGCAGGCCTGCCGATATTTTCTGAGGTCAAATAGGCGAACCCCACAGGCGGATCAGTAGAAATGCAGTGAAGTGGGAGGGTTATGATCCCTTATTTTCGGATCATAACCTCGCTGATAAAAGGAAGAAGAAGAAGATTGTAATTTTCCTGCCAGTGTTATGCCTTCACAGAAGTGTTCACACGAGCTTTCGCAATTGATCGGACTAACTTTATATATTTCATAAGAAATAAATAAATGCTTGCTGTCATCAGGAATTAAACCATGAACCATTAGCGTGGCAATTGACGACGTAACACACTACATCATTGCAACCCCAGGACGACGTACTTTTTGAATAGATAAGTATAGTGAAAATTATGCAATAATGGGAGGATGGAACTCCAACTCCTTGTCTGCAAATAAAAAACAACGAAAAAAAAACATACAATTTATTATTTTTTCATTAACTCTATTTGTTTCTTTTTAATTTAAAAATAATAAAATTGTATATATATTTTAAGTTTTGTCCTTTTTTGATTTTTTTTTTGTTTGTTTTCTCTTTTCTGTTTTGTCTTAAAAAAATATCAATGTATATATAAATAAATAAAAAGATGTATTTTTATTTCATTTCTTTCATCTTCCTTTCTGTTTCTTCACGACACAATTTCATGTATGTATATAATATATATTTTTATTTATGTGTTAATTATAGTAGTATAATAATAATAATATTAATTACACCTTGTTGCGGTTAAAAAGTAAAAATTAATTAAATTGTTAATTGTAAAAAAATAACATTAATATTTTTTTTTTTTTTTTTCATTTTATCATTTCATTGTTTTCATTCATTAAATTTACGTTTTGATTATTTCTCAAAATGAATATCATTTTGTTAACATTATTGGACTTCAATATTATTAACAAAACTTATTGCAGGCAGTCCGTCTTGCTTATATATGTATATTATCAAATAATAAAAAAAAACAGAAACAGAAATAAAAAAATAATAAATAAGATACCACATGGTTCAAAAAGAAATAAAATAAAAACAAAAAAAAAAAACTTAAAACAGAACTCTATATTTATTTGTATTAATTTTTTATTTTGTTTTAAGGTGCGCTTTGCGAGGAAAATTGGTCAAAACTGCACTTTTATTATCCTTTCAGATCGATTCAATGATAGCTGGTATAAGATTATAAAACAAACCCTGAAAATGATGATTTCCAACCTCCGTAACGGAGAGGAACTTTAAGAAGAATAAGATTCTAAACTTTGGAAGAAATCTTCAAGACGATTATAATTTATAGTTAATATTAGAAAGCAAAGAGATGGTTTCTCGTCATTTTGCAGCGGTAGAGAAGAAAGATATGCTGTATACAGGACTTGCAATATTGAAATTGCTAAGCAATGTGGAAGGTGATAGCCTCCACAATTATCAACATACACAAACTATGAATGATAGCAGTGCAAAAATATGGTAAGGGGCTAATAAAAGTGTTGCCAGATTCTTAATGTTCTTGCATTAATTATATTTGATTTTTTTAGTGAATGAATAAATAAATACAAATTGTTAAGTATGCTCCATTAATTATTCTTATTTTACGAAATAAGTGATATGTGTGATATATTGCTGTGCGACTTTCCAATCTCGGCAAACAAATCTGCAGTTCATCTTATTGAGTTGATCGTAGAAGAACACCGTTCTTCACTCATCAACGTATGATAAGAATAAAATAGTCTCGAAAGCACTTACATACAAACCATGAAAATCGATGATATATAGTTTGAATCTGAATATTGGTACGCCGGATGGAGTTAACTTCATACGTTACTAGTGACCAGTGCCTTAACCATAAGCGAGCGAATCTAAAGTGGGGCCTAAAAACGAACACTCAGAACGAACGGATAATTTTTCCACCATCTTCTAGTCAGTCATTGAAGCTTTGAGCTTCTACGAAACCATGTATCTGTGTGCCTGCACAAATTAAATAATTTGTGGAAGATCAACAAAGTTAAATTTATTTATTTTTTCATACGAAACCTGAATCCCAGAGTACTCAGACTCTCCGGTTCATTATACTACCAGCCAGGAACGTTTCTTTAGTGCAGTGGTTAGAAAAACTTCGATGTTATTCGATTTTTCCATTTCACACTTGGGTGACTGATGATTGCTGTTCTGCGCTGGGGCTTGAACTTGTACACATCGGTTAACGAGCAAATACACTGCACCATTACCACCCTTGAAGTTACTACATACTGCGAGCCAAGCCACGTTGGAGAATATGATAAGAAGATACAACCAGAACCTTTCTACATACACCTAGGTGTCCGAAAAATCGATTTTTCGAAAACAATTTTTCTTTTCCTTTGTACAACTATATTCTCTGAAAATGTTATTCAAAATTTCTCAAAATTAATGAAGTTACAACGTGTTACGTGCACGCAGTCCTTGTAAAAAAAAACTTCTATGGAAAACTTCGAACACATTTTCCTCAAAACAACGTTTTTAAAAACAGTTACCATAGAATCTCGTAAAGTCCCATTCATAAATGCAAGTTTTGCAAAGCAAAAACAATGTAAAGCAGGAAAAGCTGGTTTGAGTCTACTGCAAAGCTTGTGCTTGCAAAGCAATAAGCAATACGATTCTGACAATAGCACGATTCCACTCAAAATAGCGCAATGAATAGTTTTCCTACATTTATGAATTCTCTGCTTCGCAGTGATGCCAATTCATGCCTTTTGCGAACTCTCTGCTTAGCACAGATTGCGCAATATTGCATTTATGAATGGGCCCTTAATGAACCGACTGCCTTAAAATTTTACACATATTTTGTTATCCTATTATCTAGTAGTTATCGTAGGATTTTTTTAAAGGTGTTTTTTTATAAACAAATAGAATATCACATTAAACTGGTCGCCATTTCGCGAAAAATGTTTATAACCGGCTGCGTCAAAGACTGTCTATTTCTATCTTCTTTAAGGAAGTATTATTATTTTTAAATTCAGATAAGGTATGTAGGAATTACAATTATTATGTCATTTCACGGCTTTCAGGGAATTGCAACTACACGGCACGTTTTCCAATACTTTTCTTTATGAAAATTTCACTGTATATATAAGAGCTTAAAGATGAAGTTAATAAATTTTTGGTAAAAAAAATTGTTCCTACCCCTAGGTGTATGTAGCCCTTTAACCAAGAAGTGGAGGAGCAATATTCTTTAACGTAATCTTGTAACTCGGGCAGACAAAAAAGTTTCTAAAAAATATCAATAAAAGAAGATAAAGAAATTCATCGGGTAAGTAATTTTGCATATTCACTGGCATTCCACGCAACACTATAGGCCCGCAAAACACCACATAAAGTTAGGCCCAAGGCACGCCGGATATGCGGATTTCGCAATTCAAACTATCTTAACCTTTGTAGTGTACATTTAATAAGAGAAGTGTTGAGATGTATCTAACTGCACCAATTGGTAACATTCGCAAAAATGAAGTAATAATATTGTAGACAGCATCTGAAACCAATAGTTTTAAGTTCTTGGTATTCTTTAGAGCTTTGTTCTTATCAATTTTCCTCAACAACTCGCTTACATGCTACTGAGTTAGTTTCATTCGTTAATTTGCTTCTTTTTTTCTTCTATTTTCTATGAAATTTTAGTTTGTTAGCGCCAAGACAATTCAAAAATAAATTACATAATTATGTTTTCGTATCGTTTGCAAAAATATTTGCAATGTATTTTTTTTTTTTTTTTTAAATAAGTGTGTGTTTGTTTTTGCTTCGTGTATACTGTTCATAATTTTTGTTTGCATTTTATCAAATACAAAGTTTTAGTATTTTTTTTTGTTGTTTCGTTTTCTCTTTTGTTTTTTTTTTTTTTGTTTTATTTGTGGCTTTTTTTTTTTTTGTTATAAAATTTAAAAAATACAACTTTTTACAATTCTTTATATTAATAACTTGTTTATCACTAAATATTATTTTATTGATTTTTTCTTTTCATTAAACTTTTGTTATTTGTTTATATTATTATTTTTTTTGTTAATATATAAATTGCATGTTGTTTGCTGTTAAATTAATTTGTGTTTTGTTGTTGTTTTTTTTTTATTTTTTGTTTTTCTTTGTATTTGTTTATAATTTATGTGTAAAAAACTGACTAAAAGAAACTTAATATCTAATCGGATGGCTTGACCAGACCCATCACTTTGCCTTCGAACAAAGGCAAGATATCCGAGTCATTAACTATCTCCTCCTGGATTACTGGACTATCGGGATCCTCACAATGGGTTTTAAAGAAGAATCTAAAAATGATTAAGAACAATGAAACAACAAGTAGGTTAGTTGAGGTTTGTGAACTAACCTAAAATTTCCTTTTTTCGGCAGATAATCCTTAAACTGTTTCAACGTTGGCTGAGTACCAGGAATTTTAGATCGATATGGATATACCTCATCACAGAACGAGAAAACAACAGTTGTGGTTTCCTGTGGTTTAGCTGGCAACGGTGGTGGTGGTGGATGATGTATACTACTACTGCCACTACTACTACTGCTCATCGATTGAGCCTGCATAGCTGGCAAAGGATGTTGTTGTGAGTAACGACGAGACCGACGGGTCTCGTCTTCCAGTCTTCTTTTTGCCTCTTCTAATTGTGAGACGGTACTTGAACCAGATCTCACGCTTTATAAAAAATTACATTCAAATATACCTAGATACAAAAATAATATATATATGTATGGTTCTACCTGGCATCTTTGTACTTCATAAGATCGGTTGAGATTAGACTAATTCCACTATCAGTGTATATGGAAGGCCATTTATTGGTTAGCTTCCTTGAGGAGGAACTATGATCGGGCATTGACTTTGAGTGTTTCATTGAATGCCCACCTAAAAAGAAGCAACACACTTTAGTTCTAGTTTTAGATGTATCAAATGGAATACATACTTATACTAATGGCACCATCGCTTAACATTCCTGAATCGTGTGTTGTGCGCCTTCTAGTTGGTAATGGAGGGCATGGTGACATTGTACCTGGAGATCGATGTGGAGTTTGATCTTTCCAGACACGTGAGACATGTTGATCGAGAATATCCTGATCATTATCTTCGTCGAGGGCGAATTTTTCACATATCGCTTGCGCAAATGCACGATCACTGGCAAGCCTTTCACTCGATGGAATGGATTCATCCGAAAAACGCTAAAATGACAGATGTTCAAAATTGTATACATACGGTTGGGACTTATTAAACAGTGTATCATGCTAAAAAGAAAGTATGTTTTTTCTATTCCTCTCGAAAAATAATATAAAAATGAGTAAAATTAAAACTACAAAGTACAAAAAAGTGTTGAATTATTTTTCTTTACTTAAGCCATAGTTTTCTTTTATCCTCTTAGGGGGCTGCATTTAAAAAAAAGTAACAAAATAAAATCCTTGACAGTGATACAAGAAGAGGCTTTCAGGAGCCCTACTTATAATCCATGAGTCGGATCCATTTAAGTTTTTACCATGCGTCGAAAGAAAAGCGTTTTTAAGTTTTCTTAATTTTTTTTATAATTTTAATTATGGTAGGGCTTTAGAGAATTCAACTACTATTACAAAACTGAGCCATGATTGAACAAAATCAGTTAATTTTGTGAAGATATCGTGAGCACCAGGTCCCAAAATGCAATTTCGAGGGAAACGTATTCAAAATGCAGGTCTTTCAAAGCGAATGCTCAACTTTCAACCGCCATAGCTATTACGTTTTCAGAAATTCTCTACACGTACTAATTAGCATATAAAGGAATTTCTTAAAAACAATGGTACAAATTGTCAGGACTGCAAGATACGAGGCTAGCTACATTGTGATAGATCTGAAAGAAAACATTGAATTTCGCAATCCACCCTTATGCACAAGGGCTTATAAATGTTGAAAAAAATTAAATTTCTAGTCAGCTAGCTAGAAATTTTAGGTTTATTGGAGTCACATTTCTGCGGAATTTGAAACTCCGCTTTTGGGAGCATCTTAAACAGATGGAAGAGCAATAGGTTTATATCCAACTGGGAAAACATACAGGGGCTCGTGTAATATTAGGACACAAATCATCTTTAAGGACATTCTCGCCTCCATAGGTAAGTTAGAGAACGCCTTCTAGTTTAAAACATTCTTTTAACACAATAGGTCTTTTGCTCCGTGTCTTCACGCTTATGACTTAGAGAGTTTTTAATAACTTGAATCGAGATTTTATTTAGAGAGCTGGGGTCGAATCGCCGTGCCCATGAACGGACGACTCGTCACGTAATTTGTATGTATGTTGTTGCTAGATCTACCAACAACAGAATACAAATTACGTGACCACTCATCAGTTCACGGACGTGGCGATTCGACCCCTGAGTTGAAAAAAATGATTACATTTTACCTCAACATTATGAGGTGCAATGTCCATATTAGCATGGCCTAAAGCATCATACATCACTTGATTAAAACTATTCCCTTTATCTTGTTAGGTTGTCAAACGGTAGTGCATGCGATCATATGAAAACACAAGCGTTTTCACTCAGCTGAGGCCTACCAACTCCTACTCTCAACCTCCACGCGGTGACAGCCGGGTGCCTAGTACCTTAATCCAAGAAGTGGGTAACCAACCCCGTTTGACGGATTCTTGGTGGCAGCAGATGAGAGAGGGGGGGAAGAGTGCTTTTCCACTAGAGCACTTCTTCCTGTTCCAGGCGGCAGCGGACGAATTCCCTAGATGGAGTCAACGGTGGCGTCTATAGTTCCAGTTAGGTTGAACTTAGTGAATACCTTGCGCGAGCTGCTTCGACGTATTCGGATCACAGGTCGGTAAGGAATTTCCAATGTTGGTCAGGACATTGGAATAGAGATGGTGGCGGAGGAGCCCTTAATGGGCCAACGGCAGCGCTCATACTCCCGTAGTGGACTACTGGCACCGGTGTACCCGGCCCCTCGTCCTAGGGGAATAATGAAGGAACTGGCCCTCCAGGTTGGGGGTTGTGCCGTCGGGGTAACTTCCCTACCACGTAAAAAAAACTCATGGTTCCGAAACAACCAAAAGTCTCGGATAAGGATGACTCAACTAATGACGACCCCAGCAAACGAAATAAGGACAACGATCTTCGGATCTGTACGTGGAATGTTCTGTCCCTTTACAGACCACGTGCAGCCGAACAACTAGCAGAGGCCCTAGACTGCTATAAAGCAGATATTACCGCCATCCAGGAAGTGCGATGGGATGGGCCGGGCAAAAAGAGGATGAAAAACTGTGACATCTACTACGGTGATTGCTACAGAGGCAACAGACAACGCTTATTCGGATGCGGATTTGTCATACGCGGCAGACTTAGGCAAGAAGTCTTAAGCTTCCGACACGTTAGCGAGCGTATTATGACTATCCGGATCAAGGCTAAATTCGCTAACATAAGCCTAATTTGTGTTCATGCCCCCACGGAAGAAAAGGACCCTGCCACCAAAGAGTGTTTCTACGAGCTCCTCGACAAAACATACGAGCAATATCCTAAATACGACGTTAAAATCGTATTGGGCGATTTTAACGCCAAAATAGGAAAGGAGGACGTCTTTGGTAGGGCAGTTGGTAAGCATAGCCTACACGACACCACGTCTGATAACGGACTAAGGCTAATTGATTTCGCTGTGGAGCGAAATGTCACCATAGCAAGCACATGGTTTCCTCATCTCGATATTCATAAGCAGACATGGCGGTCTAATGATCATGTAACGATCAACCAAATTGATCATATTGCGATCGACGCAAGGCATGCCTCCAGTATTCTGGATGTCCGGACCTTCCGAGCGGCCAATATAGACTCGGATCATTACCTTGTTGTAGCCAAGGTACGAATGCGGATATCCCAATCTGAGCAACAAAGAAGAATCACTGTGAGAAAATTTAACGTCGAAAAGCTACAATCGCAAGAGACCGCCAGACTCTTCGCTGAACGCGTATCCCGAAATCTCTCAATCACCCCTTTGCCGCCAGCATCAAGTACCGAAGACCAGTGGCAACGCTGCCAACATGCCATCAGAAACGCCGCGACTGATGTGCTGGGTCTCGCTCGCCCACCACCGCGAAACCCCTGGTTTGACGAAGAATGCCGGCGAGTGCATGCAGCAAAACAAGAGGCATATAAAGCGGCGCTGCAAAGGAAGACGAGAGCTGCTCGTGAGCTCTACGAGCAAAAGAGACGGGAAGAACATCGGCTTCTCCAAAAGAAGAAGAAAGAGCATGAGAAGCGCGCGTTTGAGAATATCGAGAGTTTATACTCCAGGAACAATGTACGGAAGTTTTACCAAAAGGTAAAAAGAACGTGTCAGAGAAGTAATACCCGTACAGAAACCTGTAGAGATGAAAATGGAAACCTCGTAGTAGAATCACAGTCGGTGCTGAGAACACGGAAAAACTACTTCTGCAGACTGTATAACGGCGACGAAGACCAACATCCCGCTGTCAGGCAGAATGAACCATTCAACATAGACGATGATAGTCAAAATTTCCGTCCACCTGACCAAAACGAAGTGAGAATAGCAATATCGAAGCTAAAATCGAACAAGGCTGCTGGACCTGACGGCTTACCGGCCGAACTTTTCAAGGCAGCTGGGGATGAATTGGTAGAGTGCATACACCAACTCATTTCTAATATTTGATCAGACGAGTGTATGCCTGATGAATGGAATCTCAGCATCGTTTGCCCGATCCACAAGAAAGGAGACCCCCTCAACTGCGCCAATTATAGAGGCATCAGTCTCCTCAACATCGCATACAAGATCTTTTCTGCGATATTGTGTGAACGCCTGAAACCTTTTATCAACAGCCTGATTGGACCCTATCAGTGCGGTTTCAGGCCAGGAAAGTCCACCATCGATCAAATCTTCACACTTCGGCAGATCCTGGAGAAAACCCAAGAATTCCAAATCGATACTCACCACCTCTTTATCGATTTCAAGGCCGCATATGACAGAATCTGTAGAGAAGAGCTTTATAGAGCCATGTTTAGTTTTGACATCCCTGCCAAACTTGTCCGTCTGTGCAGACTGACGATGGAGAACGCTCGCTGCTCTATCAAGGTCGGTAATGACCTCACCGAGACCTTTGATGTCAAAAAAGGCTTTAGACAAGGTGACGCGCTGTCATGTGACTTCTTCAATATTGTACTTGAACGGATTGTGCGGAACTCACAAGCCAACACCGGAGGCACAATCCATTACAAGTCTGTACAACTGCTTGCATACGCCGACGACATAGACATTATCGGAAGAACTCAGCGGGCTGTCACTAGCGCGTTTGCAAGCATTGAGGCAGAAGCGGCCAAAATGGGTTTAGCGATAAACGAGGGCAAAACTAAGTATATGCTGTCAACAAGAAGGGAAAACCAACATCGACGAATTGGACAAAACGTCACAGTGGGCAACTATAACTTCGAGGTAGTAAGGGACTTTGTCTACCTTGGCTCTGCTATAAATTCAGCAAACAAAATCAGCGCAGAAATCAATCGAAGAATAACTCTTGCCAATCGCTGTTTTTTGGGCTTATAAGGCAATTCAACAGTAAAGCCCTATCTCGAACAACTAAGGAGAATCTATATAAGACCTTGATCATCTCAGTCCTGCTTTACGGCGCTGAAACATGGACTTTATTAAAAGAGGATGAAGATATCCTTGGTCGCTTCGAGAGAAAAATTCTTCGTAAGATTTTCGGTCCCGTTTACGTTGACGGGTTTTGGAGGAGAAGATTCAATCACGAACTATACGAGATGTACAGCGACATCGACCTAGTCAAAAAACTGCGTATTGGACGTCTGAGATGGCTAGGACATGTAGAGCGAATGGACACCAACGCTCCGGCCCGCAGAGCCTTCGAATCTAATCCCGAGGGACGACGCAGTAGAGGGAATCATCGCCGTAGGTGGCGCGCACAAGTTCAAGGGGACCTCGACCAACTTGGAGTGCGCAACTGGAGGCAATTAGCTAAAGACCGAGCTAAATGGAGAGGCTTGTTGGTTGAGGCCCAGGTTCACCCCGAACTGTAGCGCCACCTAAGTAAGTAAGTTTATCTTGTTAGCTTATTCACATGGTTGTAGAAAATTTTGTTTTTTTCTCGTTCTATTTCTTACTCTTGTTCTAAATGTGACCATCAATTTTTTTCCGCTGAAAGATATGGTACCTTCAAAAGCACATCTGGTTTTCATCGACTTCATCTTCCGTGAAATAGCATACTTACTTTTTATAGGTAAATTGGAAAAACCAATCCAACCGATTAGTGCAAATAACTTTACTCGTTAGCTGCCGTATTCGATAGTGGTGAATTAGACATTGAATCAATCAAGGGTGGATATCTTGTGTGTCCAAGAGACGAAATGGAAAAACACCGGAAATCGGACGCGTTTCTTGGACGTTAGGACAAAAGATTACAAGATATTCTACTACGGAACGGAAAAGGCTAAGAACGGAATCGGTATCATCCTTGCGGCAGAACTACTTGGTAACGTCTTGAGCATTTCGAAGTCCAGCGACCGTTTGATGTCTGTCAAACTAGTAATACAAGGAGGTGTGGAATATTGTCAATGCATGAGCTCCCCAAAATGGGTGCAATCAGAGAGATAAAAATGCATTTTGGGTAGATTTCCACAATCTCCTTACAAAGGAGGAGTTTCTGTTTGTTGGATGAGATTTGAATGGACATGTCGGGAAGTCAAGCGAAGACTATGAAGAGTACCATGGAGGACTAGGATACCAGGAACCTTCCTGGTGAAGATATCCTAAGCACGTGCACGGTCTTATCGTGTTAAAACCATGTTCATCAAATAAAGCCGACACCTGATCACTTACAGCAGTGGTGGAGATGAAACTCAGATTGACTACCATTTGGTAGCCAGTTTCATGAAGCCTCGGGTAAAAGATTGCAAAGTGATCCTGGGAGGTATAATCTCGACAAGGAAAAGGCGAAGCTTTTGTTTTCGTAATGAAAAATTACCTCTCTCACACCATCAACGGAGCTGAGGATGAGGAGTGCAGAGCACAAAATATGTGGGATTCCCTACAGCGAACTTGCTTAAAGAAACGCAAATCACTGCTAGGAGCTTCAAACGGCCACCATCAACACGCCAAAGAAACGTGGTGGTGGAGTGATGAAACTATGAAGGTGATAAATGAGAAGAAAGCGGCTTTCAAAGTTTGGTCAAAGTGCTCCTCTAATAATAGTGACGAAAAAATTCGCCTCGAAATGGAATACAGATGTTACAAGAAAAAAGTGAAAAAGAAGTGCGCCCAGCTTCAAGCAGAGAGTACGGAAGGCCTGTATCGGGAGCTGGAGAAAATATCTTCCCCGGTTGTTGATGCAAACCAGGCTATCCAGGAGCTGCGAAGACACAATATGAACAAGAGCGCAACCATTTTCAAAATAGCCGCCCAAAGAAGGAGGAATGCTCAGGAGATTCGTTCGCCAAAGTTCATTAACAATGCTTATGACCAGCTTCTTGTGGATGACGAGAAAATTCTGCAGAGGTGGCGGCAGTATTGTGAAGAACTTTTAAATGAACAGTTTCCCCGGCTATACTTTCCAAGAGCCACCCCTAACTGCGAAGAAATACCCGACATTACAAGTGGAAGAAGTTAGTGAGGCGGTCAAATACTCCAAAAAACGAAAAACGGTTGGGCCAGACGAGATGGCCTCTGAGTTCTGGAAAAAGATGGGAGACATCGGTTTCAGATGGCTCAGAATTCTCATCTCCAAATTTGTGAGAGGTGAACCAATGCCGAATCAATGGAGGGAAAGTTACCTTCTCCCTGTATACAAAGGGAAGGGTGATACGCGAAACTGTGATAACTACCGTTCAATCAAGCTGATGTCACACACCATGAAGATCGTTGAGCGGGTATTAGGTGGCCGACTGCGAAAAATAATACGACTATCTGATGATCAGTGCGGGTTTATCTCGGGTTAATCAACCATAGATGTAATCCAAAGTATAAGGATCAAAATGAAAAACCATCGTGATTCCTTAAGGGATTTGCATATTGTATTGGTTTACTTTGAAAAGACATTCGACAGATAACCACGAGATCTGATACGGGTGGCGCTTCGAGGGGTTTCAGAAACCTATGTAAAGATGATCATGGACATGTACGAAGGAGCAAAGACAAGAATAAGATGCCCCGCTGGAGTAACCGAAGAGTTCTTAATCAAAGTCGGGGTGCACCAGGGAAGCGTCTTAAGTCGTTTGCTCTTTATTACAGTCCTTGATTATCTGCTTGAAGGTAAAGTGATGGACCCCAAGGTACATCAGTTATTCTTTGCTGACGATGGAGCCATCATAAGTGAGGATCCTACATCCCTGCAACGAGCACTTGATGTGTGGATGGACGCCCTGGAGGGAAATGGGTATCGCATTAGTTCAAAAAAGACAGAGTACTTGTGCTGCCCGATCTCTGATCCATTCAGGCCTATTCCAGACATTTATTTGAATGGAACAGTGCTTTCTAAGTGCGAAGCACTTGGTGCAAAGCAACTTGTGATGACGACATCAATCATCGCGTAAGCGTAGGGTGGATGAAGTGGCGAGAAAACTCCGCTATCTTCTGTGACAGAAAAATGCCACATAAGTTGAAGGGAAGGCTCTACACCGCAGTTGTGCGTCCAGCGCTCACATACGGTTCACAATGTCGGCCGAAGTACAAAACGTATGAGAGCAAATTAATGGCAGCTGAGATGAAGATGCTTCGCATGACAGCAGGTGTGACAAATCTTGATCGAATAAGAAGTCCGAAGATCCGTGGAAGCTTTCACATCAAGGAAACCATCGTACCTTGGCTCTGCTATAAATTCAGCAAACAAAATCAGCGCAGAAATCAATCGAAGAATAACTCTTGCCAATCGCTGTTTTTTTGGGCTTATAAGGCAATTCAACAGTAAAGCCCTATCTCGAACAACTAAGGAGAATCTATATAAGACCTTGATCATCTCAGTCCTGCTTTACGGCGCTGAAACATGGACTTTATTAAAAGAGGATGAAGATATCCTTGGTCGCTTCGAGAGAAAAATTCTTCGTAAGATTTTCGGTCCCGTTTACGTTGACGGGTTTTGGAGGAGAAGATTCAATCACGAACTATACGAGATGTACAGCGACATCGACCTAGTCAAAAAACTGCGTATTGGACGTCTGAGATGGCTAGGACATGTAGAGCGAATGGACACCAACGCTCCGGCCCGCAGAGCCTTCGAATCTAATCCCGAGGGACGACGCAGTAGAGGGAATCATCGCCGTAGGTGGCGCGCACAAGTTCAAGGGGACCTCGACCAACTTGGAGTGCGCAACTGGAGGCAATTAGCTAAAGACCGAGCTAAATGGAGAGGCTTGTTGGTTGAGGCCCAGGTTCACCCCGAACTGTAGCGCCACCTAAGTAAGTAAGTTTATCTTGTTAGCTTATTCACATGGTTGTAGAAAATTTTGTTTTTTTCTCGTTCTATTTCTTACTCTTGTTCTAAATGTGACCATCAATTTTTTTCCGCTGAAAGATATGGTACCTTCAAAAGCACATCTGGTTTTCATCGACTTCATCTTCCGTGAAATAGCATACTTACTTTTTATAGGTAAATTGGAAAAACCAATCCAACCGATTAGTGCAAATAACTTTACTCGTTAGCTGCCGTATTCGATAGTGGTGAATTAGACATTGAATCAATCAAGGGTGGATATCTTGTGTGTCCAAGAGACGAAATGGAAAAACACCGGAAATCGGACGCGTTTCTTGGACGTTAGGACAAAAGATTACAAGATATTCTACTACGGAACGGAAAAGGCTAAGAACGGAATCGGTATCATCCTTGCGGCAGAACTACTTGGTAACGTCTTGAGCATTTCGAAGTCCAGCGACCGTTTGATGTCTGTCAAACTAGTAATACAAGGAGGTGTGGAATATTGTCAATGCATGAGCTCCCCAAAATGGGTGCAATCAGAGAGATAAAAATGCATTTTGGGTAGATTTCCACAATCTCCTTACAAAGGAGGAGTTTCTGTTTGTTGGATGAGATTTGAATGGACATGTCGGGAAGTCAAGCGAAGACTATGAAGACTACCATGGAGGACTAGGATACCAGGAACCTTCCTGGTGAAGATATCCTAAGCACGTGCACGGTCTTATCGTGTTAAAACCATGTTCATCAAATAAAGCCGACACCTGATCACTTACAGCAGTGGTGGAGATGAAACTCAGATTGACTACCATTTGGTAGCCAGTTTCATGAAGCCTCGGGTAAAAGATTGCAAAGTGATCCTGGGAGGTATAATCTCGACAAGGAAAAGGCGAAGCTTTTGTTTTCGTAATGAAAAATTACCTCTCTCACACCATCAACGGAGCTGAGGATGAGGAGTGCAGAGCACAAAATATGTGGGATTCCCTACAGCGAACTTGCTTAAAGAAACCCAAATCACTGCTAGGAGCTTCAAACGGCCACCATCAACACGCCAAAGAAACGTGGTGGTGGAGTGATGAAACTATGAAGGTGATAAATGAGAAGAAAGCGGCTTTCAAAGTTTGGTCAAAGTGCTCCTCTAATAATAGTGACGAAAAAATTCGCCTCGAAATGGAATACAGATGTTACAAGAAAAAAGTGAAAAAGAAGTGCGCCCAGCTTCAAGCAGAGAGTACGGAAGGCCTGTATCGGGAGCTGGAGAAAATATCTTCCCCGGTTGTTGATGCAAACCAGGCTATCCAGGAGCTGCGAAGACACAATATGAACAAGAGCGCAACCATTTTCAAAATAGCCGCCCAAAGAAGGAGGAATGCTCAGGAGATTCGTTCGCCAAAGTTCATTAACAATGCTTATGACCAGCTTCTTGTGGATGACGAGAAAATTCTGCAGAGGTGGCGGCAGTATTGTGAAGAACTTTTAAATGAACAGTTTCCCCGGCTATACTTTCCAAGAGCCACCCCTAACTGCGAAGAAATACCCGACATTACAAGTGGAAGAAGTTAGTGAGGCGGTCAAATACTCCAAAAAACGAAAAACGGTTGGGCCAGACGAGATGGCCTCTGAGTTCTGGAAAAAGATGGGAGACATCGGTTTCAGATGGCTCAGAATTCTCATCTCCAAATTTGTGAGAGGTGAACCAATGCCGAATCAATGGAGGGAAAGTTACCTTCTCCCTGTATACAAAGGGAAGGGTGATACGCGAAACTGTGATAACTACCGTTCAATCAAGCTGATGTCACACACCATGAAGATCGTTGAGCGGGTATTAGGTGGCCGACTGCGAAAAATAATACGACTATCTGATGATCAGTGCGGGTTTATCTCGGGTTAATCAACCATAGATGTAATCCAAAGTATAAGGATCAAAATGAAAAACCATCGTGATTCCTTAAGGGATTTGCATATTGTATTGGTTTACTTTGAAAAGACATTCGACAGATAACCACGAGATCTGATACGGGTGGCGCTTCGAGGGGTTTCAGAAACCTATGTAAAGATGATCATGGACATGTACGAAGGAGCAAAGACAAGAATAAGATGCCCCGCTGGAGTAACCGAAGAGTTCTTAATCAAAGTCGGGGTGCACCAGGGAAGCGTCTTAAGTCGTTTGCTCTTTATTACAGTCCTTGATTATCTGCTTGAAGGTAAAGTGATGGACCCCAAGGTACATCAGTTATTCTTTGCTGACGATGGAGCCATCATAAGTGAGGATCCTACATCCCTGCAACGAGCACTTGATGTGTGGATGGACGCCCTGGAGGGAAATGGGTATCGCATTAGTTCAAAAAAGACAGAGTACTTGTGCTGCCCGATCTCTGATCCATTCAGGCCTATTCCAGACATTTATTTGAATGGAACAGTGCTTTCTAAGTGCGAAGCACTTGGTGCAAAGCAACTTGTGATGACGACATCAATCATCGCGTAAGCGTAGGGTGGATGAAGTGGCGAGAAAACTCCGCTATCTTCTGTGACAGAAAAATGCCACATAAGTTGAAGGGAAGGCTCTACACCGCAGTTGTGCGTCCAGCGCTCACATACGGTTCACAATGTCGGCCGAAGTACAAAACGTATGAGAGCAAATTAATGGCAGCTGAGATGAAGATGCTTCGCATGACAGCAGGTGTGACAAATCTTGATCGAATAAGAAGTCCGAAGATCCGTGGAAGCTTTCACATCAAGGAAACCATCGTACCTTGGCTCTGCTATAAATTCAGCAAACAAAATCAGCGCAGAAATCAATCGAAGAATAACTCTTGCCAATCGCTGTTTTTTTGGGCTTATAAGGCAATTCAACAGTAAAGCCCTATCTCGAACAACTAAGGAGAATCTATATAAGACCTTGATCATCTCAGTCCTGCTTTACGGCGCTGAAACATGGACTTTATTAAAAGAGGATGAAGATATCCTTGGTCGCTTCGAGAGAAAAATTCTTCGTAAGATTTTCGGTCCCGTTTACGTTGACGGGTTTTGGAGGAGAAGATTCAATCACGAACTATACGAGATGTACAGCGACATCGACCTAGTCAAAAAACTGCGTATTGGACGTCTGAGATGGCTAGGACATGTAGAGCGAATGGACACCAACGCTCCGGCCCGCAGAGCCTTCGAATCTAATCCCGAGGGACGACGCAGTAGAGGGAATCATCGCCGTAGGTGGCGCGCACAAGTTCAAGGGGACCTCGACCAACTTGGAGTGCGCAACTGGAGGCAATTAGCTAAAGACCGAGCTAAATGGAGAGGCTTGTTGGTTGAGGCCCAGGTTCACCCCGAACTGTAGCGCCACCTAAGTAAGTAAGTTTATCTTGTTAGCTTATTCACATGGTTGTAGAAAATTTTGTTTTTTTCTCGTTCTATTTCTTACTCTTGTTCTAAATGTGACCATCAATTTTTTTCCGCTGAAAGATATGGTACCTTCAAAAGCACATCTGGTTTTCATCGACTTCATCTTCCGTGAAATAGCATACTTACTTTTTATAGGTAAATTGGAAAAACCAATCCAACCGATTAGTGCAAATAACTTTACTCGTTAGCTGCCGTATTCGATAGTGGTGAATTAGACATTGAATCAATCAAGGGTGGATATCTTGTGTGTCCAAGAGACGAAATGGAAAAACACCGGAAATCGGACGCGTTTCTTGGACGTTAGGACAAAAGATTACAAGATATTCTACTACGGAACGGAAAAGGCTAAGAACGGAATCGGTATCATCCTTGCGGCAGAACTACTTGGTAACGTCTTGAGCATTTCGAAGTCCAGCGACCGTTTGATGTCTGTCAAACTAGTAATACAAGGAGGTGTGGAATATTGTCAATGCATGAGCTCCCCAAAATGGGTGCAATCAGAGAGATAAAAATGCATTTTGGGTAGATTTCCACAATCTCCTTACAAAGGAGGAGTTTCTGTTTGTTGGATGAGATTTGAATGGACATGTCGGGAAGTCAAGCGAAGACTATGAAGAGTACCATGGAGGACTAGGATACCAGGAACCTTCCTGGTGAAGATATCCTAAGCACGTGCACGGTCTTATCGTGTTAAAACCATGTTCATCAAATAAAGCCGACACCTGATCACTTACAGCAGTGGTGGAGATGAAACTCAGATTGACTACCATTTGGTAGCCAGTTTCATGAAGCCTCGGGTAAAAGATTGCAAAGTGATCCTGGGAGGTATAATCTCGACAAGGAAAAGGCGAAGCTTTTGTTTTCGTAATGAAAAATTACCTCTCTCACACCATCAACGGAGCTGAGGATGAGGAGTGCAGAGCACAAAATATGTGGGATTCCCTACAGCGAACTTGCTTAAAGAAACGCAAATCACTGCTAGGAGCTTCAAACGGCCACCATCAACACGCCAAAGAAACGTGGTGGTGGAGTGATGAAACTATGAAGGTGATAAATGAGAAGAAAGCGGCTTTCAAAGTTTGGTCAAAGTGCTCCTCTAATAATAGTGACGAAAAAATTCGCCTCGAAATGGAATACAGATGTTACAAGAAAAAAGTGAAAAAGAAGTGCGCCCAGCTTCAAGCAGAGAGTACGGAAGGCCTGTATCGGGAGCTGGAGAAAATATCTTCCCCGGTTGTTGATGCAAACCAGGCTATCCAGGAGCTGCGAAGACACAATATGAACAAGAGCGCAACCATTTTCAAAATAGCCGCCCAAAGAAGGAGGAATGCTCAGGAGATTCGTTCGCCAAAGTTCATTAACAATGCTTATGACCAGCTTCTTGTGGATGACGAGAAAATTCTGCAGAGGTGGCGGCAGTATTGTGAAGAACTTTTAAATGAACAGTTTCCCCGGCTATACTTTCCAAGAGCCACCCCTAACTGCGAAGAAATACCCGACATTACAAGTGGAAGAAGTTAGTGAGGCGGTCAAATACTCCAAAAAACGAAAAACGGTTGGGCCAGACGAGATGGCCTCTGAGTTCTGGAAAAAGATGGGAGACATCGGTTTCAGATGGCTCAGAATTCTCATCTCCAAATTTGTGAGAGGTGAACCAATGCCGAATCAATGGAGGGAAAGTTACCTTCTCCCTGTATACAAAGGGAAGGGTGATACGCGAAACTGTGATAACTACCGTTCAATCAAGCTGATGTCACACACCATGAAGATCGTTGAGCGGGTATTAGGTGGCCGACTGCGAAAAATAATACGACTATCTGATGATCAGTGCGGGTTTATCTCGGGTTAATCAACCATAGATGTAATCCAAAGTATAAGGATCAAAATGAAAAACCATCGTGATTCCTTAAGGGATTTGCATATTGTATTGGTTTACTTTGAAAAGACATTCGACAGATAACCACGAGATCTGATACGGGTGGCGCTTCGAGGGGTTTCAGAAACCTATGTAAAGATGATCATGGACATGTACGAAGGAGCAAAGACAAGAATAAGATGCCCCGCTGGAGTAACCGAAGAGTTCTTAATCAAAGTCGGGGTGCACCAGGGAAGCGTCTTAAGTCGTTTGCTCTTTATTACAGTCCTTGATTATCTGCTTGAAGGTAAAGTGATGGACCCCAAGGTACATCAGTTATTCTTTGCTGACGATGGAGCCATCATAAGTGAGGATCCTACATCCCTGCAACGAGCACTTGATGTGTGGATGGACGCCCTGGAGGGAAATGGGTATCGCATTAGTTCAAAAAAGACAGAGTACTTGTGCTGCCCGATCTCTGATCCATTCAGGCCTATTCCAGACATTTATTTGAATGGAACAGTGCTTTCTAAGTGCGAAGCACTTGGTGCAAAGCAACTTGTGATGACGACATCAATCATCGCGTAAGCGTAGGGTGGATGAAGTGGCGAGAAAACTCCGCTATCTTCTGTGACAGAAAAATGCCACATAAGTTGAAGGGAAGGCTCTACACCGCAGTTGTGCGTCCAGCGCTCACATACGGTTCACAATGTCGGCCGAAGTACAAAACGTATGAGAGTAAATTAATGGCAGCTGAGATGAAGATGCTTCGCATGACAGCAGGTGTGACAAATCTTGATCGAATAAGAAGTTCGAAGATCCGTGGAAGCTTTCACATCAAGGAAACCATCGTACAAAAAATAGAGCGCGACCGGCTCAGCTGGTATTGCCACGTTCAAAGAAGAGATCATTTGAACACCGTTAAAAAAGCAATATCAATGCACGTTCCAAAGACATCCCGATGTAGGAAAAGCAGGCCTATAAACGCCTGGATCAGACAAATGCGACGACATCGGCATTTCAATGACCTCAGTAACCGAGTGATCCAAAATCGGCAGGCCTGCCGATATTTTCTGAGGTCAAATAGGCGAACCCCACAGGCGGATCAGTAGAAATGCGGTGAAGTGGGAGGGTTATGATCGCTTGTTTTCGGATCATAACCTCGCTGATAAAAGGAAGAAGAAGACATTGAATCAAGCTTCCGCTCTCCCGTTATGGGCCATGATTGAAACATGACGAGTTCTAACCAAATATTCACCTAGCATTTGCCGAAATGAGTGCCAATTCTAGTCTCTTCAGGGGAATTTGCCGAAACAGTATATTAACAATACGAATAGGCGAATGAAAAATCGACTTTGAATGGGTATAAATTATAATCTGTAAAACTGCATTCGAAGCGTATTTTACTATCCCAGTCAAACAATAAAATAGCAGATCGGTCTTGTTATTGTCCCTAAAAGTGCTACTGACTGCAGTAATTATGTAATATAATATCAACATACTCATGTATTCAATCACTGAAAAAAATAAATAAAATGAATAAAACAATAATAATCTTACCTCAAGTCGTGCTCGATCTTCCAAGTCTTGCTTTCTTTTCACCTCCTCTAGTTTTGGAATTAGCAATGCAACCAGTTCTGATGTCTTAAGTGGACGATGTTCATTCGAATGCAGTCGTTGTGTTCGCGGGATAACCTAATAAAGAAAATTCAAATAAATAAACATCTATTAAAGATACTAAAATCTTTGTTGGCCTACTTGAAAAGTATTGGTTTCCTTATTGGCTAAAGCACTTTGTCGTATTGCTTTACTTTCTGAAGAGTTGTGTCTTCTCTGAATATAAGGACGACCATCCCTATAAGATATAGAAAATAAACAATGCGAATGAATTTTAAGTCATTAAATATAAAATATTTAAAACTACTCTTGCTGAACAAACTTCTAAGATAAAAAAAAATGTATGTATAGGTTGTTTGTGCAAAGAATACTTACATCGAACAACTGGAGAGTGACATCGTATCAGAATCGGTTCGTCCACCGGAACTTACACTTGCTCTTTCCGAGTCTACCCTCGAGTTTGGCATATATGAGGTGCTTGGATTTGCTGTATACACATAACCATGGGCTCTACATGCAGGAATTTATCAGAAAATTTTTGATCGGGATATTTTTTTTGTTTGGAGAGGATTTGTGGATGAATTTGTCCATGCATTTCCAAATATATAAATAAACATATATATTTATATTTTTTTTGGCACACAGAAAACAACAACACACGGCAAATTGCATTCAGTTATACATTATAGTCAGGTGTGATGTGATGTGAATGTTGTGCAGATAACATTGCAGTAAATGCATATTTTATTGTTTTTGTTCGTGTACAGACATAAAAAACATAAAAAAAGGAAAGAGAAAAAATATAAATAAATTAAAATAAACAAAATCGGTAGAAAAGAGATATAAACAAAATTTTGAAAGGAAAAACAAAAATGATACATTATATTGAACGAGTTTACAGCGCTTTTTTGAATACATACATAACTAGTTTACAAGAACGCAGAGCTTTGAAGTTGGTGAACAAGATCCGATCCGTGACAAACATCTAAGTGATTGATTTTCAAGAGTTCATTTTTAACCTGGGGGCAAATCACGTAACTTTTCAGACGATCATCGATTGGACGATAGCAACCCACGGATGGGAAAAATGGTTGCATATTTATAGATGTTAACATTACTCTACTACCGTCGGTTGTGCACTGTTGACTGTATAACGCCTAAATGCATGTAAACAACAGACGGTTACGGGTTTTGCTATCGTTCAAACATGCATTTAGGCGTTACACAGGCCACAGTGCGCAACTAACTGTGATAGAGAAATGTTAACTCCTACAATTTTTTCCATTCGTCAGTTGCTATCGTTCAAACGATGATCGTCTGAAAAGTTACGTGATTTGCCCCCTGATACTTGCGTAAGTGGTAAAGTATTTACACGCAAAATTGTTATAAATATTATTGGATAAATTGTTCAAACAACAAGTATCTATGGCGGTGCCTTATTATGTACGTTTGGTTAAGGCTGTACGCTTCAATCTACTTATTTGTGGCCGATTTCAGTTTCACGTTATGTGTTGTTTTTCTCTCGAACTGTTTCTCTTAAATAGTCACTCCAATTAAGCAAGTCGTATTAGAGTCGTATTACGAGGCAGATTCGACTTTGGGCGCATTTTGGCATTTTCAAGTTATATAAAAACCAGTGTACAGGCGAATCCCACAGGCGGATCAGTAGAAATGCGGTGAAGTGGGAGGGTTGTGATCCCTTGTTTTCAGATCATGGCCTCGCTGATAAAAGAAAGAAGAAGAAGAAGAAGATAAAAACTAGTATTCAAACGTTTTGTCTTATTCGGTTAAATGCGCTAATCCACTTAGCATTGCATACGAATCATGCTACTAAGAAATAGAGAATAGTCCCGTGTTGTATCTGACTGCATTCGAAATTGACGAATTGACTGAACAGGACAATTTTGCTTCGAAATGTTGCTTGTTTTATTATGTATTAAACATTTTAAAATACATACTCGTATGTATTTTTCTTTTCTCTTACTTACTTCCTTAGGTGGCGCTACAGTTCGGGGTGAACATGGGCAACGACCAACAAGCCTCACCATTTAGCTCGGTCTTTAGCTAATTGCCTTCAGTTGTGCACTCCAAGTTCGTCGAGGTCTCTTGAACTTGTGCGCGCCACCTACGGCGAGGAGATCATCTACAGCGTCACCCCTGCGGGTTAGATTCGAAGACTCTTTTTTTATTTTCTCTGCCAGTGTTTTTATGCATTGCTCGCTGAAGAAAGTCGTACCAACGCTTGATAACAAGACTAAGAACGACTCCAATACAGTTTGTTTAATTGGGATGAGTCATTTTTTTCTCCAAAACTAAGCAAAGGTCAACAGAGGCTGTCGGCAAGGCGGAGTTTTGTCTTTACTACTAAGATGCATGGTGATCGACTCTTTGTTGAACGCTTTTTTTACGAGAAAGAGAATTTTGAGCGGACTGACTCAGCCAATGTTAAAGGTCGTCACTATCCAGACTTCCAATGAAGCCAAATATCTAGCAGTGATTCTGGATAAAAAAAATAAACTCCCTTGGTCTAAATATGTTGAGTCAAAAACATCTTAGCTGCTCACAGTTTTTTGGTTTTCATGAGACACATCACCCCTCTATATCATGCGTCGGTTGTTTGGTGGAAGGGGCTTTCGCGTAAATATGTGACTATCTTTTGCGCCAAGCTCCAAAGAACGGCCTGTATTCTGCACGGGAACTTTCGCGAATACGCCTGGCTCTGCTTTGTTGAACTTACCTCCTATTGATACTTATATTGTATATCATGTATAAAGCCATCCATCGTCTTAGGCGGGTTGATTTTTTTTTGTTGGTATAATCGAAACTGAAGATTTAATGACCTTGTGCGACGCTTTTCCAACTACTCCGGTCTCATGAATATGCCGTCTGACACAATGGAACTAGAACTTCAGCTGTTATGCAAATTCAAAGTCGAATTTCCTTGTTTTCAGAACTGGCTCCAGTTTGAGTCTGAGCCCCTAATGGAATGTAGTCGAATTTTCACGGATGACTACAAAACCAGTCGGTCTAGTGCTGGTGTCTTCGTGGAGGCTTCATTTATCAATAGGTAAATATGCCTCTGTTTTCCAAGCGGAAATGCAAATTTGTAAATTTATAATGCAAATTTATAAATTTAATGAGCAAATTTTATAAATTTAATGAGCATGACTATTTTGTAAAAAAACAGACGAATGGTCTGTTGTCATAGACAGGCTGTGATTAAAGCCTTGCTAAACCCTTTAACCACTGCCTAAATAGTTCGTGATGTAAAAACTCTCTGAATTTGATCACAAGGCTGAATTCTTTGAATCTTGTCTAGGTCCTAGGTCACACTGAGATCGTAAGAAATTAGAACTCCGAAGAGAGTGCTAGGCAAAGCTCAGAGGAAGACTTCTCAGAACCTAAACTCGGGCTTTGGGTCCAATTGTGTGTGGCGGCTTTCCAGATGCAGGCTGATCAAATAGCTGTAAGAAATCAGGGACATTCTTGCTACCGCTCAGCAGAAAAAGCTGAAGATAACGTATTGTCGTCCCTAAAGGGCACTCAGTTTTAACTAAACATTTTAATGTGTTAGGCTTAAGTGACACTATAACATGCGATGCTTGTGGAGAGGTCGACGACACTGCGGAACATTTTCTTTGTGAGTGTCCTGCCTTTGATCGTATCAGATGGCAGATCTTGGTGATGTGGTGAGTACTGTACTCCAAGCTCCTTATCACTAAAGCGCTTGCTTGGATCTCTTAGAAGGGTTTTTGTTTCCTGGTAGTACAATGGACCAATTGTGTCTGAGTGATCCAGTGAAGGGTTTTACTGCCCCGACAAAAAAACGAAGGTTGATCTTGCCTTTTCGATAAAAAAAAAACTTCTATCGAATATCAGTGGAATGTTTCTGGATTAAAAAGGAAAGACAGAGATGTGTTTAGGTTTAAAACATCTTCCGATCAATTAACTGCACAAGGAATGACTAAATATCAAGCGTATTGTTCGCCTAACCGAACTAAATCGAATGATCAGATACAATGGATCGTATCTTAACTTTCGCCAGTTTACTTCCAAAAAATATGTCCCTAAAAAGTACGCAGTAAGCTAGTTTATGTATGTTTTTTGTTAAAAAAATGTGGTAAACATTGAGATACATATATACAAAAAATGAAAGAAATTTAGCACGATATACATATGAGTAAATATTTTTAAGCAACGTTTAAACTATTTACAGAATGGGACATGAATAAGAACACATAATTATATTATCTAACCAAACACGAATAATACCTATATGTATGCGTATAATTCAGAAAAACTCACCCAGGAGGTCGAATTTCCAGTCTTCTTTTCTGTGTCGCCAACAGAAGGTCCCTTGTCAGTCGCATTGGCATATCGGCCGACATTCGTCCACCTTCGACACGTAACTTTTCAAAATCATCACATATCGACAACTCCGAGTCCTCATGTAGCGTAGGAAGAGTTGAGCTGCGCGGAAGGGTGTCAGTTGCACTTACAGAGCCACTTGAGCTAGCCGAAGTTGAAGGGCCATAGACACTACCGCTGGCACTACAACTACCGGCGGTTGCACCACTTGTACCGGGAGCTAAAGCAGCCATTGGGATAAGGGTCGGATTTTTCGAAGCACCACCCACAGCTCCACCATTTCCATTTCCACCACCTCCACTGGCGCTACTACTACTCCCACTGGTCGATGTAGCCCCACTAAAACGTTCTTGAACAGCAGACATTTGCTGAATGTATTCAATATACATATCAGAGCCCAAAAATGTCGGGTAGATGCGTTCGTTAATAGTTTTCTCGACATCTTGCTGCAGTGGGTCGTAGATTTTCGGGCTAAGCTGAATTTCATTTTTGAGGCCCGCCTTGATGGTGCGTCGCAGATCTTCCGAAATTGAAAGTTGACTCTTTCGGAGAAATCTATAAAGGAATATAAAACTTACTGTATATTCTAGATATTATTAACCGTTTAAATTCTGTTACCTGTATATAGCTCCTATGATTTGTTTTACCTTCTCCGGGTCTGTTTGTTGTTTCAGACCTTCGCATGCAAAGTAAAAGTTTAAGTGATCATTATAAGCGGGAGCCTCCTCTTCGACGTACTTCTTGAACAATTCAACACCATCTCTATCTTCAAGTAGATATGACAGTCTTAATGCCCAGTTCAAGTATGATGGCGGGGAATTTTTTAAGCTTTCCGAGACCCCTTCGGTCATCTGAAATTTACAAATAAAACACGTAAGCAAATTAGTACATACAGTAGGTACTGTGAGAACAAACCTTTCTAACGCGACTTTCTTCTCCGGGAACAGGTGGTCTAGGCCCACTACACTCATTATCTTCATATTTCTTCAAACCTGGCGTATGGCTCATGCCAAATTCTAGTTGGACAGATTTAGCTACACACAGCCCGATTCAATGAGTCGCGACTGATTTTTTTTTTTTTTTTTTTTTTGATGAACGATTTTGTTTTTTGAAAAAAGTTGTTGGAATAGTCTACTCTGTCTTTAGACGAGAACTGTTTGGAAATGATAACTATTTAATCTAAGAAATGCATGTATTCATTTTCAGCTGTAGTATTACTGAATTTGCTTAAAGACTGCGTTTGTGATGATTTCTTATTTCGTTGGTTTACTACTTTTTGGGGTAAACTTTATTCTTGGCTATGGTCGTAGAATTATTTTACTTTACGATTAATTATTTAGCTTATAAACAAAATAATACGTTGTAAGTTTTTGTTTTTTGTTTGGACATTTATAATTATAAATATTAGTAACGATTTTTTTGTTTTTTTCTTTTAATTTACAATTAAAAAAATGTTGTCCAAAATTTTAAAAATTCTTGGACATGGAAGATTTTATCAAATATATTTTTTTTATTTTGGAAGGCATTCAGACAAGGCCTGCAAGTAAAGAAAAAAATAAAAAGTTCATTAGTGAATTAGTTTAAGTAGTAGCAAATAAATATAATGAAAATATGTTGAAAAAATATGTATAGCTACTATTATAAAATTAAGTTGATATCTCTTTTGTCACAGGCGACACGAAAAATGGCTGAACGGATTATAATAATATTGTTGATTCTTATAAAGCTCTTTATTCGGTTTTGATTTTGATAGACCACGAAAAGAGAACATTTTTCTTTGTATACTAAGAAATACAAATAACATCAACTTCGGCTTTATCGAGTGTAATAAAATTAGTTTTGGCGTTTAGAGCTTTTGAACATGTAGATTTTAAGCCCAAAATCGTGTTTCAGCGTTATCTAAAGCTGAGCAATATATCTTTTACAAAATTTTGAATTTATTTACACCCCTACTATGGTTAGCGAATCGAACGTTCGACTCAAGTCGAAATGCCAGCAAATTGCTTCTGTCGTGGTATTGCTGTTAGCGAACATTTTCATTCAATTAAAGAATAAGTGCTGACAAAGCAAAAAACAATTAAATGTCATCTGTGAAGTGTCAAAAGCTACAGAAGCAATTCGCCTGGCAGTTCGACTTGAGTCGAACGTTCGATTCGCTAACCATAATAGGAGTGTTAATTTTTTCTTGACCATGATCCCGAATCTGCAATCAGTGGCGATAGATAGACTATAGAAAGGTTTTAGAAAAAAAAAAAACTTTTTTTGTCTTAAAAGTCGAAGGGGTATGAAAGGCGAGCACGGGTCAGCTTATGTAAGTATAAGCCATTCTTAAAGTAAAGCGTACTAGAAGTTAAGAGTTTCAAAAAAATATTGTGTGTATGCCTCACCCACATAAACACATGGTTGAAGTGAAAACTTACTTCAAAAGACGCTCTAGCTGTAGCGGTAGTAGCAGCAGTAGTTTGAGCTGTCAAATAGTGTGGCGCTTCGCTCAAGAAATTCGACCATAATGGTGTAGCGCTGATTGAAATTGTTTTTTATGTTTATATTGAGAACTATTTGCTTAAAGATAAAGTTTTGTTTATTAAACATAATATTATACATATCATGGCACCGAATTCTCTGTTTTTAACGAGCTCAATAAATTTCCTTATGTCGCCATTTCCACGGCTCTTATAGGCTGTCAAACTTGAAGCGCTACAAAAGTTAAAAGTTGGCCAACTCTTACTGCTGCTACAGCTACCCACTATATTCGCTGAATTGAGTTTGAGCTACACCATTGTGTTCAGGCAGTAAACGGTACACGTACACAGAGCACACAACAACCGATGCATCTACTGCGTTCAAATGGCCGCATTGACACAGGATTGATTTTCGATTCGCATTTTCACTATCACCCCTATCGTGGAATCCGCCGGGGGGAATTATTCACCGAAAAAAATATTTCGGCATCGTCAAATCCGCAAAGTGAACAGTTCCCCGTGTGGGTAATGTGAATCAGTTTCACTGTATCGTGGAAAACATTCGAATCGAATTTTTCCCGAACAAAATGACATTTCTCATCCGCATCAAAATCATTGCGGATTTCTGGCTTGGCTGGGTGCACATCGTCTTCTGTGTACAAACAATTTGTGTTTACATATAAATTACAGGAAGAAAACTACAACTGCTTTATTAAGCCGAAAATTGTTAATAAATCTATGCAATATTGAATTTTATTTAAATCAGAAATAAATTAAAAAGATGGTTTCTAGAAGCATGCATTTCATCTGGAAGTTCCATGAAATCATCCACTGTTGCTATTAACCACTGTCGTACTCTTCTCTGGGAAAACTGTTCATCTTCCTCTTCTGCTTCCAAAAACAGCTATCCTGTCCATTTGTGTGCCTTATTTTTATTTTAATCACTTTTTAAAGAAATTTTCGTTTTACGAAACGAATGTAGCTACACAGATTTTTATTGACAAATAAAAGACAGCTGTTTGACAGTGAAACTACCTTTCCCCAATGCCTGTCGATAAGGAGACGTTCTCGGCGGATTCCACGATAGCAGTAGAAAGTGAAAGGGAATCGAATAGGTGAAGTGAAACTCAATTCCGACGGATTCCACGATAGGGGTGTATAACTGAATTGAGGGAATGACGTAGAATCGAAACGAAAGAGGGTTGAGTTTGACACTTCTTCCTCTGTGCGTGAAGTTTCTTTTCATTCCTTTCCCTCTCTTCTGTCTCTATCTGTTAAACTCGATCTTTCGATCCGCGTTTATATGCTAAATCTCAACTTGATCCCAGAAAATTTTGTGATCGGATCGAGTGAGTCCCATTTCAATCTGATCTGCGTTTATATGGTACTTGAACCGAATTGAACCCGAATTAATTCCGTCATGTAAATGCATGTGCTACTCATCCATCTTTCTCTTCTACATCTACTCATCGTTTTCTCACGCATATGCAAACACACATTCAAACTCACAAGCTGGCTCTGGCCTGGAGAACCATCATCCTATCGTCCAATATGCCTATTGGACACCATGGGACAGATCCTCGAAAAGATAATCTATAATAGATTACTCGCAGTAGCAGAAGAGAAAGGAGCCCTCTCAGATCACCAATTTGGCTTCAGAAGAGCACGATCTACTGTTGATGCCATAAGAGCGGTAGTTGATATCGCTAAAGGTGCCATCGAAGGCGAAAGATGGCTCTATGGCATAAGGAGTATTGTGCAGTAGTAACGCTGGACGTTAAAAACGCATTTAACTCTGCGGACTGGTCGTTTATAAGAAGGTCACTTGCCAGGATGAATACGCTATATTACCTGCTACGGATAGTGACGAACTACTTCAACAACAGGAAGCTGAGGTACAATACCGATGAAGGGGTAAAATACCACAACGTAACTGCGGGAGTTCCACAGGGATCGGTTTTAGGGCCATTATCGTGGAACATCATGTACGACGGAGTCCTACGATTAACGCTACCTGGGGGAGTAACGATAATTGGATTCGCCGACGACATTGCAATCGTGACAGTAGCTAAACAGATCCATGCAGTAGAATCAGCTACAAATGAAGCAATTACCCGGATAAAAGATTGGCTAATATCCGCCGGACTAGAACTAGCTGACCATAAAACAGAAGCTGTTCTTGTAACCAGCCGTCGTATTTGCCAACTTTCAGGTTGGTAACCAAACCATCAGGTCGAAAGAGGCGGTTAAATACCTTGGAGTAATGCTGGACAACAAGCTACGGTTTAAAACGCATGTTGATTTTGTTACCAAAAAAGCATCGCAAATGCAGGGAGCTCTCTCGCGTATCATGCGACCTGCATACGCTAGAAGGATTCTACTCTCTAGAGTTATCACCTCAGTTCTGTTATATGCCGCCCCAGTCTGGGTGGAGGCACTGAAGACGAAGGAGACCAAAAGGAGACTATCGTCATCATACAGACTCTGTGCGCTACGGACAATCAGCGGCTTTCGAACCATCTCTGACGAAGCTGCATTTGTCATAGCTGGAATGGTCCCCATCGATATTCTCACAGATGAAATGCTGAGGATGTATAACAGAAGAGCATTGAGTCATCACGACGCCACTGGTATCAAGGTGATAAAAATTGAAGAAAGGGCAGCGTCAGCAGCTATGTGGCAAGCTCGTTGGGCTAATACAACAAAAGGCAGATGGAGATATAAACTTATACCGACAATCCAAGACTGGATAAGACGAAAGCATGGAGACTGCAACTACCATCTAACGCAGTTCCTGTCTGGCCACGGTGGCTACCGCAAATATCTACACCGATTTGGGCATGACAACTCACCATCCTGCCCGGAATGCCCAGGTGAAGATGAAATACGGAGCACGCAGTGTTTTACTGCACACGTTTCACGGCATGGAGAATTACTCTGCCAAGACCGTCATTACTCCTCGACCATATGTTACGGTCGGAAGAGAATTGGATGGCAATATGTTTCTTCGTAACAACTCTACAAAAAGAGCTGCGGAGAATAGAAAAGATAAGAAGAGCAGCTGAAGCAGCGGAAGAAGCTGACACAAGAAGCATAGCATAAATTGCTAACCAGTCCGGCGAAGTAATACCTAACGGCAGTCCCGCGGGGATAGTGGTTGAAGTGTGTAGGTATTATTATTATTAGTATATATGAAGATTACACATCCCTAGCGCAATCAAAAAAAAAAAAAAAAAGCTGGCTCTGGCCTTTCACTTCCACATGACGGCCTAGATGACTACCTTGTGGGACATGGGGAGTTACTTTCATTACGCGAGATGTACAACTTTCGACCTTAACCTAGCCTTCTATCACTCAAATAATTGGAAAATCACCTTTAGCATTGAAAAGTGAAAACCCAGTGATTTAAGCTTAGCTAAAAGTAAAGTATGATGTACTCTATCAAAAGTTTTATGTTAAATCTTTGTAGAGTACATCAACAAAACGAATAAAATGCCATCAACGGGCGATATTCTGGTAGTCCCCCATTTAAGTACTAACCGCGCCCGACGCTACTTGATTTCAGTGATTAGACGAAAACATCTGCGCCGTTGGTCGTTTCATGCTTGATTTTTGTGTCGAGGTCTTTGCGATTCACTAGTCTCGTTAAGTTAGATTCACTACAAAAAAAAATAAAGTATCTACTGGAACTCTTAACACTTGACGAGCTCAAATACTTATTGATCCTAAAAGAGCCACAAAAAATGCAACGAATACTGTTTTCCAGAAACAGCGTTTATTTAAGCCTAGGGTATTGTGAGAATATATTAACTTAAGTAGTACATAAATATATACCTATTGGTAAATAATTAAGCACGATACGTATTACGATCAATTGTACATCAGACCTTTGAGACAAAAGGAGATTACCAGTGAGTATTCTCTTATGTTAAGTTCGACCACATATAAGACCAATGCAAATTTACCGTATATTTAACGTTAATATATTTGGTTATGCTTAAAGGTCATTTAAATAGGTACACAACAATTTTGTATTTTAATACAAACGAACCCTTCAACCCTTTTTTTTTTTATCTGCCAATTTTAAGGGGTTAGCGGGAAAGGAGGCACCGATGCACATTGGTCTTAAATGTCTGTAGGTTATAATGGAGAGGAAAAGTAGACTCGGGGGAGAGCATTTCACAAACGTGTTGTGCGGCTCATAAAAGAATCTCTATATTTCACGATACGTCCGAAGATAGACTTAAGGGTAAACTGATGAGCATTCGGGGCATGGCGAGTATTGCGGTTAAAACGAAGAAGGGGAGGAATGCTAATGGCTATTTCAATTGAGCATTTTCGGTGGAAATATCGATAAAACAGGGATAGACAGGAGACATTACGACGGTGTTCGAGCGAAGCAAAATTGCTCGTAATACTCGTGTCTCCTATAAATTTTATCGCGCGTTTTTGTATCCTATCTAGCAAGTCCAATATGGTTTTTGGTGCACCAGACCAGATGTGAGTGTTATACTCTAACTTAGGGCGAATGTAAGCCTTATAAATTGAAGCCAAATCAAAAGGGGTGAAATATTTCTTACACCGCTTTAGGAAACCTAAACATTTCGCTGCATTCTTGACGATTTCGAATACATGGTCATTTCAACAGAGTTTGTTGTTAACACACATACCGAGCAGGGATCGTTTTTCGGTTTCAACAATGCAAGTGCTATTCATGGATAATGGCTGATGAGTAGGGTTTCGCTTTAATGATAGAAGACAGCATTAAGTTTTGGAAGCATTTAATTCCACTCTATTGGTTCAGCCCCATTTAAATATGCTGTCAAGGTCGGAATTTAATGTGTTAAACATACATTGTCGTTCTTCATCCACGGCCGAAGAGCAGGGTCGTGAGTTTGGGAACGTATATGAAAAACTGAGGGTGCTGTCATCAGCGAAGGAATGGATTGGATTAAAAGTTGCAGACAGAAGATCATTTATGAAAATGAGAAAGAGAGTCAGAGACCAAACAGAGCCTTGGGGGACACCAGCATTTATTTCGTGAGATGCAGACTTGAAGCCGTCCAAGATAACTTGAATTGAACGGCACGAAAGGTAATTTATAATCCATAGAAGAGGAGTATCATCGATCCCAAATGCACGCATTTTCGACAAAAAAAAAAGCTTGATGCCAAACTCTGTCAAATGCTTTTGAAATATCAAGCGCAATAATCTTTCTTTCACCAGAGTGGTGCAACGATTGGTTCCACTTATCGGTGAGATATGACATCAAATCACCAGGGGACCTGTTGCCACGAAAGCCGTACTGTCGGTCATTGAGGAGCTTTCGTGATACAAGATATTTCATAAGCTGACGGTTTATCAGCGTTTCCATGACCTTGGAAAGAAGGGACGTAAGTGCAATGGGTGGGTAGCTGGAGAGAGAAGAAGAATCGCCCTTTTTAGGTACGGGCTGGACAAATGCTGTTTTCCACTTACTCGGAAAGAGACCTGAAGAGTAGGATCGGTGGAAAAGATTACGCAGTGGTTTTGCCAGCGAAGAACACCTCTTCAGAACAATAGGGGGTATACCATCTGGACCAGCGGATTGGTGTATGTTAAGACCTTTAAGTACTCCTGCAACTGTACGAGTGCGAAAGTGGAAAATTCTACGACCTCAAATACAGGTGGAGACAAAGCACTATCTGACAGTGTGGAGTTTGCTGCAAAGTGAGCAGCGAACAGATTAGCTTTGTCTAAAGAGCTGATAGTTGGTACGTCGTTATGAATGAGCGTCGGTATAGATGACGAGGCCGAATTCTTAATGTTTTTTTACGAACGACCAAAAGTTTTTACTACCCTTGGGACAATGTAATATTTTTTGCCTCAACTTTTGGTCGTAGGAGAATTTAACACGGTTAATGAGGGCATTGCAGTCACTTCTGGTTTTTAAACAACTTTTTTCGGTTTTCCTCAGTTGGGTTGGCCTTGTAAGACCGAAAACTTAGTTCCTTTAACCTAATAGCTTCTTTACACCTCGAGTCATACCACGCGTTTTCCTTGGGCTATCAGCTTTTATTCTGTGAGGGATGTAAGTTCTCATACCTAGGAGAATGGTATTAATGATTATATCAGCCGCGGCGTCCACATCGCTATCGAGGAAGCATAGCGACCAGTTGAAATTCGGCAACTCTTTTACACCCTTATATGAACAAACGCAGCTACTTTGATCCTGATTTCAGTGTTGGCTAAGGAGAGTTGGAACTGTTACGTAAATGTAATAGAACCGAGTTATACGAGTAGCACTTGATATTTTTATGAGACCTACATACTACATTTCATATATTATTTCGCGGTTATAGAAATTACGCTTACTGTATACACATACATACATAATATAGTAATGGTGGGGATTTAAATAAAACAAAAAAAATCAGGCCGCTATTACTTTTGATTGTCTTACAAACAACTGAGGAAAAATAAGAAATATCGGATATGGATACTTTTTGACATCTACTGGTCATCTACGTCAATCATAGTTGACATTTGTGAACTAGACAGCTGATGTCATCTTTTCCACTTAACAGAAAAAATTGTAAAGGTACAAATAAAGATTTTCACTCAAAATCTTTTTTTTTTTATTTAGTAAAAAAGTAATTCAAAAACAAAATTGGATGATTAATTTTGCGCCACCTTGTAGTTGGTGAAATAGGCCCCAGGTATGAGTGACAGAAGAACGTGCCCAAAAAGAAGCTTAGTCCGAAAAAATTACGTTATCCCAATCGCGGTTCAAATTTTCTTCCGCCCAAGTGAGTCTCTTTTTAACATGGTATTCGGACAGTAGCGGTTTCTTTATTGTGCTAGGAAATTTCACATTATGTGCCAGTAAACGTCTTCTTATAGTATCACATGACACATTAAGGTCCTTTTTAATAAAAACCGCTTGCTCACCACGTAATGATAGGCGAGAATTCTTCTCGAATGCCCGTAAAATCATCCTGTCCTCCTTTTTCGTTGTTTTTTGCATAGAGCCACGGCAGATCATCGACATCTTATACTTCAGAATAGCGTTTCACCTAGTTATTTACAAATGTCCTTGACTTTCAGCCGCTTCGTATGACATTTTCGGTCATTTTGGATGTACGTACGTGGCACTCATGACGAAATACGAGTACGTGGTTCTATGACAAAGATCGAACGACAACTTACTTACTTAGATGGCGCTACAGTCCGGGGTGGACCTGGGCCTCAACCAACAAACCTCTCCAGCCAGCACGGTTACGAGCCAGCTGCCTCCAGTTGCGCACGCCAAGTTGGTTGAGGTCCCCCTCCACTTGTTTGCGCCACCTACCGCGAGGTCGTCCTCTACTGCGCCGTCCGTCCGGGGTGGATTCGAAGACTTTCTTAGCGGGAACGTTGGGCTCCATCCGCTCTAAATGACCCAGCCATCTTAGTCGCTGTATGTGAACTCTTCTGGCTAAGTCGATGTCCTTGTACAGGCCGTATAGTTCGGCATTGTACCTTCTCCTCCACTCACCGTCTATGCAGACGGGACCAAAGATCGCTCGAACAACTTTTCTCTCGAAATAACCAAGGGCATCCTCATCCGGTTTTGTCAAAGCCCATGCCTATGCGCCATACAGCAGGACTGAGATGATTAATGTCTTATAAAGAGTTACCTTAGTAGTTCGAGATAGGGCTTTGCTAATCAATTGCCGTTTTAGCCCATAGAAATAACGATTGGCAAGAGTAATTCTCCGTGTGATCTCTCCACTCATGTCATTTGCGGAGCTGACCATAGAGCCTCGGTAGACAAAATCCTTTACTACCTCAAAATTGTATCTGTCTATTGTGGCGTTCTGTCCAAGACGCCGAAGTTGGGTGTCCTTTTTTGTAGACAGCATATATTTTGTTTTGCTTTCATTGACCGCTAGACCCATCTTTGCTGCCTCGTTCTCAATACTCGTAAATGCCCCATTGACGACCCGCTGAGTTCTTCCGATTATGTCAATGTCATCGGCATAAGCGAGTAGTTGTACAGACTTGAAGAAGATTGTACCTCCGGGGTTGGCTTGTGACTTTCGTACAATTCTCTCAAGTATTATGTTAAAGAGATCGCATGATAGCGCGTCACCTTGTCTAAGACCTTTCCTGACATCGAACGGTTCGGTGATGTTCTTACCGACTTTGATGGAGCAGCGAGAGTTCTCCATCGTCATTCTGCACAAACGGACGAACTTGGCAGGGATGCCAAGACTAGACATTGCTCTGTATAACTCGTCTCTATACACGCTATCATAGGCAACTTTGAAATCGATGAAAAGGTGGTGCGTATCGATTTTATATTCATGGGTTTTTTCCAAGATCTGCCGTAGTGTGAATATTTGGTCAATGGTGGACTTTCCAGGCCTGAAACCGCACTGATAAGGACCTATCAGGTTGTTGACGATCGGTTTTAGGCGTTCACATAGTACGGCAGACAGGATCTTATATGCGATATTTAGAAGACTTATACCTCTGTAGTTGGCGCAGTTCAGAGGGTCTCCTTGGCATGTTCTTTTTACCCTTTGGTAAAATTTTCGAACATTATTCCTGCAATAAAGTCTCTCAATCTCCTCGATCGAGCGCTTCTCATGCTCTTTTTTCTTCTTTCTGAGAAGTCGATGTTCCTCTTTTCTCCTGCGCACGTAGAGCTCGTAAGCAGCTCTAGTTCTTCTATGCAGCGCCGCTTTGTACGCCTCTTGTTTTGCTGCATGTTTCTTGCCGGCATTCCTCATCAAACCAGGGGTTTCGTTGTGGTGGGCGAGAGAAACCCAGTACATCAGAGGCGGCATCTCTGATGGCTTTTTGGCAACGCTGCCACTGGTCTTCCGCATTTGCTGCCGGCGGCATAGGACTAAGATTGAGATTAGAAGAAACACGATCGGCAAAGGTTCTGGCAGTCTCTTGCGATTGTAGCTTTTCCACGTCAAATTTCCTCACAGTCTTTCGTTGATTTCGCTCCGTTGTGGATATCCGCATCCGTACCTTGGCTACAACTAGGTAGTGATCCGAGTCCACGTTGGCTCCTCGGAAAGTCCGGACACCCAGAATACTGGAAGAGTGCCTTGCGTCGATCGCAATGTGATCGATTTGGTTGACGATTTTTCGATCAAAGAAGAGCCATGTTCCTTTGTGAATATCGAGACGTGGGAACCGCGTACTAGCTACAACAAAGTTTCTACCCGCCGCAAAGTCGATTAGCCTGAGTCCGTTGCCGGATGTGTTGTCGTGCAGGCTGTGCCCTCCGACCACGCTACTAAAGACTTCCTCTCTTCCTAGCTTTGCGTTAAAGTCGCCTAGGATAATTTTACCGTCGTGGCTAGGGCATTGCTCATACGTCTTGTCTAAGAGCTGGTAGAAGTCATCCTTTGTCGCGTCGTCCTTCTCCTCGTGAGGGGCGTGAACGCATATTAGGCTAATGTTGGCAAATTTAGCCTTGATACGGATAGTCATGAGGCGCTCGTTCATATGCCGGAAACTCAAGACTTCTTGCCTAAGTCTGCCTCCAATGACAAATCCGCACCCGAATAGACGCTATCCTTTTTGTCTGTAGCAATCGCCGTAGTAGATGTCGCAGTTTTTCATACTCCTTTTGCCCGGCCCATCCCATCGCACTTCTTGGATGGCGGTAATGTCTGCTTTGAGACACTCTAGGGCCTCCGCAAGTTGTTCGGCTGCACGTGGTTTGTAGAGGCACCTAATATTCCATGTGCAGACACGAAGATCGTTGTCCTTTTTACGTTTGCATGGGTCGTCAACAGTAAGATCATCCGTATCCAAGGCTGTTGGTTGCTTTGTAACCAAAGGTTTTTTACGTGATAGGGAAGTTAACCCGACGGCACAACCCCCAACCTGGAGGGCCAGATCCTATTTTTTGTACCCCTAGGACAAGAGGCCGGATACACCGATATCAATAACCCACTTCGGGGATATGAGCGCTGCCGTTGGCCCATTAAGGGTTCATCCGCCACCATCTCTTTTTCAATACCCTGACGTAGTATTAAAAATCCTTACAGACCTCAGCTCCAAATATGTTGAAGTAGCTCCGGTAAGGTATCCGCTGGTCTGTAGACGTCACCGTTGATTCCATCGAGAGAATTCATCCGCCGCACGTCCTCCTTCTGAAGACCTCTTGCTAGACTTCTGAGACGCATATTTCAGCCGAACGACAACTAAGACTCTATATACAAAGCATCTCCAGGGAAGGGGCTAGCTACCTGCTCATTTCTCAACCATCCGTCTAACGACTTATAATTTCATTGGGTAAGGGATTACTTTTTCCCCCATGGGCACCACAATGGGTTAACGCTGACCTGAGTGTGGCAGAGAGCGTCCCTCCCTGCCAGCCCACATACCTAATCTAACCTAACGACTTCTAATAAAAAGTTTTGCCGTACACGCTCGTGTCAAACGGGCTGTATGTCGAGACCGAGATATCTTACAATTGAAGAAATTAAAGCATTTTTGAATGAAAGTGACCGTGATGAAAACATTACTGTTACAGATCCTGCTGAAGTAGCTAATGAGTTCAATAAATACTTTGCCTCGGTGGGGCAAACATCTTTTTCTAATGATCCTCCAAAATCATTCAGTTGTTGTGATACAACAGGTCTTGCTGTATTGTCCCCTGTAAATAACAGCTTCTTTTTTGAACCCATTACAGGACTTGAGCTCTTGAAAATAATAAACACCCTCAACAATTCGAATTCATGTGGCAACGATGAAATTTCCAACGTCGTCTTGAAAAAAATAGCATTCAATGTTGTTGATATTTTAGCACATATTTTTAATTTAAGTGTTTTCTCGGGTAAATTTCCTGATCTCTTGAAATTCGCCAATGTAATACCTATTTTTAAAAAGGGTAACCGAAATGAAAAAAGTAATTACAGGCCGATTTCCTTACTTTCTGTTCAAGAAAGCAATCAAAAGCAGAGTTCTGAAATATCTTACCAGAATAAAATTTTTCAGTGAAAAGCAGTTTGGTTTTAGGGAAAACCGCTCTACGGAAGATGCGCTCCTGGATTTTTGTACATTTATTTACAAGGGACTTGATGTTAAGAAATGCTGTGCCGGGTTAATTGTAGACATTACAAAAGCCTATAATATGGTTGACCATAGCATTCTCTTGAAGAAATTGCATAGCGTGGGATTTCGTGGATTCATATTAGATTGGTTTGCTTCTTATCTTAAGAATAGATGACAAAAAGTCAAAATTGGACATAGTCTAAGTAGTTCCAAGGAAATTAATCTAGGTGTTCCCCAAGGATTTGTCCTTGGTCCCATTTTGTTCTTGATTTATGTCAACTCGCTATTTGCACTCCCGTTTGCTGGTGAAGTTAAGGCTTTTGCCAACGACTTGGCTTTTGCATATGGCTCAACTAACCCCCTAAATTTAGTTGCTGACATCAATCATGACATCCATTTGCTAAGACTTTGGTTCGCCGAACACAAGTTAGTTGTAAGCAATAAAACTAAGCTTATGTATTTCAGTCTTACCGTGTAAAAATCCCCAGACATTGACATTGTATTCCATGCCACCAGCCACCAATGGCTTATATGATGCAAATATTGGCTGTAATGTGAATTGCTTTAAAATTGAAATAGTTGAACACGACAAATACTTGGGTGTCATTATTGACAACACTTTGAGCTGGCGCTAACACATTTCAATTTTGAAGCAATACCTACTATCGTCTCTACGTAGTCTCTACCGTCTTGGGAAATACTGCTCTACGGAGCTTTTAAAAACTATTTACTTTGGGATCTTCCACTTTAGATTACAATACGGAATAAGCTGCTGGGGAGGTGCTAACCTCAATAAACGCTTACAGCTGGTTGACCTACAAAAAAGTGCTATTAGGAAGGTATGTAAATCGGCTCGTTTAGCTAACTCCATGGAGTTATTTAGAAAAATGGAAGTTCTGCCTGTAAGGCATCTCTACTATTTTAGAGTCCCCAAAATATTCTTCATAAGAGGTGGCTATTTGCAAAGCCCGAACTCTGACTACCATAACTTACGAAGCAACACCGGAACCTTTCATACCTCCAGCTTCAGGAACTTCTATTCGATTGTTTCTTGCAAATTATTTAATGGTCCTCCCGCTTATATACGAATCGTTAGAACTCTACCCGGATTTTTAAAAAAAAGTAAAAGTGTGGCTTCTTGATATTAATCACAATGATATAGATTCTTTATTGCGCTTCAATATTTGATGAAACTTTGCCTTTGTTTGTCTCTATTTTTTTTTTCTTTTTGTATTAATTTTGAATTTGGAACGAATTTTTAATATACTATATACACTTGTTCACCCCACATTGTATTTATCTGAAGTGACATTTATCTCTATTCATTTCACTGAATAAAAATGTCACTACCTATTCTCATTTGTAATTTAGATATATTGTAAGAATTGTAAGAATTTTGTATAAATCATGAATGAATGCATGAGAATAAAGAATATATGTATATAATAAATAAAATAAATGATTTTAGCTGGTGTTTATACAAGCAAATCTTACCATCACGCTTTAAATTTGGAAACCCGCCAGATAATTTTTATGAAGCATTAATAATATATCTTTAAAAAAGGCGATCCCAACGATAAAAAAAAAAAAATACCATAGAAAGATATCTTTTTTAAACCCTGCCTTAAAAATATACATTACCTCGTTTTATAGGAGACTCAACAAATGGGTGAATGTTAATAGCAAACTGTGTGAGTATTAACCTGGCTTTCGCAAGGCTACTCCACAATAGACAATATTTTCACGCTTGCAAGTTTGGTACGGATAAAGCTGACGACTGGTAAAAAGCTGTACACCTAATTTGAATTTATTGGCGTGAAAACGTCTATAAGTGGGGTTTGGTGGCCAGGCTAAAATTGACGATGCAACAAAATTAGGTATGTCAGATTTCATGACGCAAAAACTCTGTGAATAATGAACCGACAGAAAGTAACCGGCTAGATACAAATGGCCTAAATATGTAAGATTCTACGTAGCGAGGCCATTGCGGCAATTCACGTAATATCTGGTCATCGATGGAGTACATCTAGAGTTAAGGGTCTAAGCACCGTGGATGAGTCAGACTCCGCCAGAGCAGCAACGATGGGAAGATTCGCGCGCCGTTTTCACCATGTCGTATGAGTCTGTCCAATTTTTTTTTTTCACTTGAAGATTCCAGGGGTAAAACCAATTTACAACAAAATTAGATTTTAAGAAAAGTGAATTTCAAAGTTGGAATAAAGTGGTTTTTCTTTATCATACCGAAACTTCATCGCTTTTGTTTATGGGTTTAAAGTTGTTCTACCTCGAAAATGAATGCACGTCGTACTACAACATGTCGCCGCTATCGCACTTTTGAAAAAAATTGTTTTGCCGGACCCTTCAATTGTTAATTATTTATTTTAATCAAAAATAATTCATGGGACGCACTAAAACCCCATATGTCCATAGATCTACACACAGGGGTAGACAACGTAAGTTTTTTTTGAGGATGAAATTAAGGTTAATTACGAACCATCCATATTAAGTTCAAGCTGCATTAGCTAATAATTACAGAGAACGCTAATTTAAAAATGATATGCACAATAACAATGAACAAAAATGAAGCTATAATCCAATGAGTAATTTCCCACACCCGCATGAGTTCAATCCATTCATATCCATACAAAACGCCGGCATTGTAGTTCCAATTAGTGTTTGATTCCTTTTCTCTCAACTCGACCGGCTTCGATATCCTCTATTTATTTTGAAGAGCACAAAAAAAATCCTTAGCCTTTGCGAAAATAATGATAATCGCAAAAATATTTTATTAGAATCGAAGAATATAATTGAAATATTCATCAACAAAGAAGTAGCCGAATAGAAAATAAATCGGCAACATCGGCACACAAACGAAATATAACAATGCGCAAATAAGAAATCGAATCGCGGCCATTTTGAGATGGCTTTTGATTGGTTGATGAAATCGACCAATGTGATATCCTGTACATAGCAAAACAGGACAATGCTCCATTTTGTGTGCACACACAAAAAAGGAATACTCATCAACGAACAAGCAAAGGGACGCAAGCAACAAACATCGACGAACCTAAAAAAAATAAAAAAAAAAAAACACTCCAGCACACAGCATGACGTGACGAGGACGACTATGACGATGATGAACAAAATAAAGGAGGGGAGGGCGCTTCTTTTACACACAAAAAAGGATGGAAGTGAGTTTTTGATGTTCCTTGATGAAGATATCATCTCTCCCTCTGATGACTATACGTTTTGACGTAATAAACGACGAGCGGCCATTGTTCAAGTACAATAGATAAAAAAAAAAGTGTTTTAAGGCATAATCACAGAAACAAATGCTTCGGGAAACTTCTAGCAAAGGGACGACAGCAGGCACAAGGCTGGGCCTTGGAAAACCAACAAAGGAGAGATAGTTGGGTATGTGCCTGATAAATAGAAGCTGTTGTAGCCAGGCCCATTATGCGCTTTTATTTAGAAAGGAACTAAACTATTGTTTAGCCATTCGGTTGGCGGCAGATAATACGGTCCTCTCTCCCTTTTTGTGTGTTCAGTTTTCTTTTTCCCTTTTTATGTCTAAGGATAAAAGCTTTATGGTGCTTTGGTTTTAAGCATCGGTTTAGTAGCTTTTATTTTTAACGTAGCATAGATCCAGATAATGGAAAAGGAAATGTATTCATATTGCGGTCACCTATGTACGTACATTATCGCTCACAAACAATCATACAGATGCATCTGCACATCTGGTTAAAAATTATATGTAAGTATGTGAGTTTGTTTCCGAATCAAGGAGGGAAATCATTGTACTACATTGCGAGAATTTGATCCAGTTTTCAGTTTTCAGTTTTCATCTAGAAACAAACTTCGTAAGTCATACCAGATTCTCCATTCTTAACTTATGAAAATGTCGCACTGACCGGTAATTGACCCAGTGTTTTAAACTTGTTAGGGGTTCTCTTCACCTGCTAGTGGTAGTCATTAACAAGATTGAAAGGAAGGCACTCGTATACAAATACGGGACCAAAGTTTGTAGCAAAAAGAACATTAAAGAATGAAGGTATGTACTTCATTCTATTCCAATATCACAAACGTTACACAGGATCGTTCAATAGTCACACCCGAACTTTGACAGCGATGCCATTCTGTAAAGATTAGGGTTCTGTTATGTTTTCATGGAAAACTGCACGCCACGTGTGGAAAAATTTATTATAAAAGCTCGTAATCTACGTTGCGGTGGCTGAATGTCTTCGTAAGTAATCAATATTGTTAGATCTAAGACGGTGTCCATCTACAACAGTTCCAGGACTTTTTTCCATCTAGGAAAAATTCACTGTTTGTTGCAAATTTTGGTCAAGCGTCGTCAAGCCCTATGATTAATCAACCATCTTTTTTTGACCGAAAAAAAGGAAAAATCCACTAAATTCGGCAATTTCGCAGGATATCGAAATTAAAAAATAAGGATATCAAATATAAAACAGTTTCTGCGCAAATTCACAATTTATTCGTCAAAAATACTTATACGTTTATACTTACCAATCAAGGCCGGTCAAACGGTAGTACATGCGATCATATGAAAACACAAGCGTTTTCACTCAGCTGAGGCCTACCAACTCCTACTCTCAACCTCCACGCGGTGACAACCGGGTGCCTAGTACCTTAATCTAAGAAATGGGTAACCAACCCCGTTTGACGGATTCTTGGCGGAAGCAGATGAGAGAGGGGGGAAGAATGCTTTCCCACTAGAGCACTTCTTCCTGTTCCAGGTGGCAGCGGACGAATTCCCTAGACGGAGTCAACGGTGGCGTCTATAGTTCCAGTTAGGTTGAACTTAGTGAATACCTTGCGCGAGCTGCTTCGACGTATTCGGATTAGAGCTCGGTAAGGAATTTCCAATGTTCGTCAGGACATTCGGATTAGAGCTCGGTAAGGAATTTCCAATGTTGGTCAGGACATTGGAATAGAGATGGTGGCGGAGGAGCCCTTAATGGGCCAACGGCAGCGCTCATACTCCCGTACTGGACTACTGGAACCGGTGTACCCGGCCCCTCGTCCTAGGGGAATAATGAAGGAACTGGCCCTCCAGGTTGGGGTTTGTGCCGTCGGGGTAACTTCCCTACCATGTAAAAAACTCATGGTTCCGAAACAACCAAAAGCCTCGGATAAGGACGACTCAACTGATGACGACCCCAGCAAACGAAATAAGGACAACGACCTTCAGATCTGTACGTGGAATGTTCTGTCCCTTTAGAGACCACGTGCAGCCGAACAACGAGCAGATGCCCTAGACTGCTATAAAGCAGATATTACCGCCATCCAGGAAGTGCGATGGGATGGGTCGGGCAAAAAGAGGATGAAAAACTGTGACATCTACTACGGTGATTGCTACAGAGGCAACAGGCAACGCTTATTCGGATGCGGATTTGTCATACGCGGCAGACTTAGGCAAGAAATATTAAGCTTCCGATACGTTAGCGAGCGAATTATGACTATCCGGATCAAGGCTAAATTCGCTAACATAAGCCTAATATGTGTTCATGCCCCCACGGACGAAAAGGACCCTGTCACCAAAGAGTGTTTCTACGAGCTCCTCGACAAAACATACGAGCAATGTCCTAAATACGATATTAAAATCGTATTGGGCGATTGTAACGCCAAAATAGGAAAGGAGGACGTCTTTGGTAGGGCAGTCGGTAAGCATAGCCTACACGACACCACGTCTGATAACGGACTAAGGCTAATTGATTTCGCTGTGGATCGAAATGTCACCATAGCAAGCACATGGTTTGCTCGTCTATTCATAAGCAGATATGGCTGTCCAATGATCATGTAACGATCAACCAAATTGATCATATTGCGATCGACGCAAGGCATGCCTCCAGTATTCTGGATGTCCGGAACTTCCGAGCGGCCAACATAGACTCGTATCATTACCTTGCTGTAGCCAACGTACGAATGCGAATATCCCAACCTGAGCAATAAAGAAGAATCACTGTGAGAAAATTTAACGTCGAAAAGCTGCAATCGCAAGAGACCGCCAGAGTCTTCGCTGAACGCGTATCCCGAAATCTCTCAATCACCCCTATACCGCGAGCATCAAGTACCGAAGACCAGTGGGAACGCTACCAACATGCCATCAGAAACGCCGCAACTGATGTGCTGGGTCTCGCTCACCCACCACCGCGAAACCCTGGTTTGACGAAGAATGCCGGCGAGTGCATGCAGCAAAACAAGAAGCATACAAAGCGGCGCTGCAAAGGAGGACGAGAGCTGCTCGTGAGCTCGAGCAAAAGGGACGGGAAGAACATCGGCTTCTCCAAAAGAAGAAGAAAGAGCATGAGAAGCGCGCGTTCGAGAATATCGAGAGTTTATACTCCAGGAACAATGTACGGAATTTTACCAAAAGGTAAAAAGTCAACATTTCCGTCCACCTGACCAAAACGAAGTGAGAATAGCAATATCCAAGCTAAAATCCAACAAGGCTGCTGGACCTGACGGCTTACCGGCCGAACTTTTCAAGGCAGCTGGTGATAAATTGATAGAGTGCATACACCAACTCATCTCTAAGATTTGGTGAGACGAGTGTATGCCTGATGATCCAGCATCGTTTGCCCGATCCAGAAGAAAGGAGACCCCCTCAACTGCGCCAATTATAGAGGCATCGCATACAAGATCTTTTCTGCGATATTGTGTGAACGCCTGAAACCTTTTATCAACAGCCTGATTGGACCCTATCAGTGCGGTTGCAGGCCAGGAAAGTTCACCATGCATCAAATCTTCACACTTCGGCAGATCCTGGAGAAAACCCAAGAATTCCAAATCGATAGCCACCATCTCTTTATCGATTTCTAGGCCGCCTATGACAGCATCTATAGAAAAGAGCTTTATAGAGCCATGTCTAGTTTTGACATCCCTGCCAAACTTGTCCGTCTGTGCAGGATGACGATGGAGAACGCTCGCTGCTCCATCAAGGTCGGTAATGATCTCACCGAGACCTTTGATGTCAAAAAAGGTTTTAGACAAGGTGACGCGCTGTTATGTGATTTCTTTAATATTGTACTTGAACGGATTGTGCGGAACTCACAAGCCAACACCGGAGGCACAGTCTATCACAAGTCTGTACAACTGCTTGCATACGCCGACGATATAGACATTACCGGAAGAACTCAGCGGGCTGTCACCGGTGCGTTTGCAAGCATTGAGGCGGAAGCGGCCAAAATGGGTTTAGGGATAAACGAGGACAAAACCAAGTATATGCTGTCAACAAGACGGGACAGCCAACACCGACGAATTGGACAGAACGTCACAGTGGGCAGCGTAAACTTCGAGGTAGTAAGGGACTTTGTCTACCTTGACTCTGCTATAAACTCGAAAAACAACATCAGCGCAGAAATCAAGCGAAGAATAGCTATTCCCAATCGCTGTTTTTTTTTTGGGCTTATAAGGCAATTCAACAGTAAAGCCCTATCTCGAACAACTAAAGAGACTCTGTATAAGACCCTGATCGTCCCAGTCCTGCTTTGCGTTGACGGGTTTCGGAGGAGAAGATTCAATCACGAACTATATGTGCTGTACAGCGACATCGACCTAGTCAAAAAACTGCGTATTGGACGTCTGAGATGGCTAGGACATGTAGAGCGAATGGACACCAACGCTCCGGAGCGCAGTCTTCGAATCTAATCCAGAGGGACGACGCAGTAGAGGGAATCATCGCCGTAGGTGCCGCGTACAAGTTCAAGGGGACCTCGACCAACTTGAAGTGCGCAACTGGAGGCAATTAGCTAAAGACCGAGCTAAATGGAGAGGCTTGTTGGTTGAGGCCCAGGTTCACCCCGAACTGTAGCGCCACCTAAGTAAGTAAGTAAGTAAACTCAAATTGAACAAAGCTGCTGGAGCCGACGGCCTTGCCGTTGAACTTTTCAACGCAGGAGGAGACGAGCTGGTGAGGAGCATACACCAGCTCATCTCTAAAATCTGGTCAGACGAAAGTATGGCTGATGAATGGAACCTCAGCATCGTTTTCCCGATCCTGAAGAAAGAAGACCCTTTGAACTGCGCCAACTACAGAGGTATAAGTCTCCTCAACATCGCATACAAGATCCTGTCTACCGTATTATGTGAACGCCTAAAACCGATCGTCAACCATCTGATAGATCCTTATCAGTACGGTTTCAGGCCGGGAAAGTCCACCATTGACCAAATATTCACACTACGGTAGATCTTGGAAAAAACCCATGAATATAAAATCGATACGCACCACCTTTTCATCGATTTCAAAGTTGCCTATGATAGCGTGTATAGAGACGAGTTATACAGAGCCATGTCTAGTCTTGGCATCCCTGCCAAGCTCGTCCGTTTGTGCAGAATGACGATGGAGAACTCTCGCTGCTCCATCAAAGTCGGTAAGAACCATCACCGAACCGTTCGATGTCAGGAAAGGTTTTAGGCAAGGTGACGCGATGTCATGCGATCTCTTTAACATAATACTTGAGAGAATTGTACGAAACTCACAAGCCAACACCGGAGGTACAATCTTTTACAAGTCTGTACAACTACTCGCTTACGCCGATGACATTGACATAATCGGAAGAACTCAGCGGGTCGTCAATGGGGCTTTTGCTAGTATTGAGGTCGAGGCAGCAAAGATGGGTTTAGCGGTCAATGAAAACAAAACAATATACATATATGATGTCTACAAAAAAGGCCACCCAACATCGGCGTCTTTATCCGATAAAAGTTCTCCGAGTGATCTTTGGTCCCGTCTGTATAGACGGTGAGTGAGGGAGAAGGTACAATACCTAACTATACGGCCTATATAAGGACCTCGACTTAGCCAGAAGAGTTCACATACAGCGACTAAGATGGCTGGGTCATTTAGAGCGGATGGAGCCCAACATTCTCGCCAAGAAAGTCTTCGAATCCACCCCGGATGGACGGCGCAGTAGAGGATAACCTTGTGGTAGGTGGTGCAAAAAAAGTGGAGGGGGACCTCAACCAACTTCGCTTACGCAACTGGAGGCAGCTGGCTCGTAACAGTGCTAGCTGGAGAGGTTTGTTGGTTGAGACCCAGGTCCACCCCGGACTGTAGCGCCACCTTAGTAGATAAGTTTCTTTGCTCCTCATTATTTCTTCAAGATTACTAAAAAGATTATGCAGATAGAGAGATAATAATTAAAGTGTGTTTATTGATCTTTTACTAGATGGCTGAAAGCAAACATTGTTGTTGAGAAAAGCGTCGGCTAGTTAAAAAATTGAAAGACGAAAGCAAAACTCCCAGAATGTTAACCTACGAACACTGATTTTTTTTTAACAAAGGCGTTCATAATAAACTGGTTTCGTACTTTTACTTACAATTTATTCAGATTTGAAATTGTAGAAACTTCGTTAAAATAATGTTTTTTAATTTGCTTCAAAAGGATACATTTTTGGAAAAAAAGAAGGAAAACACTAGACAACCAATTTTGACTTTGTAACGGTATTTTTTATGCGAAGTACATTTTCTTATAGATTTTGATGCGCTGAATACAAAACGCAGAACGAAAACAAAAAAGTTAGTTCGAGTTTTTGGGAAAATGGTTTATTAATTTTTTTTCACAAAAATAATAAGAAAGCGTTATATTTTGATTATTTTGCCGAATTTTGACGTTGTCTTTTTGCTGCTCGTTTATATTCTGCTTCTGGAATGTCTCTAGTAATAGTCCAGCAAGTATTGAGACGTTCCATTTTCCCTGTTATCGTTTTTCCATATGAGAGTGTAAGAAATGAATTTTTAAGGACATGTTACAGCCCAGTGATTGGTAGAACGATAACATGTTTTCGGCGAACGTAACATAGTTTTATCTCTTTTGTTTCCTAAGAAATCGTTTGCCACAAGTCGGAATTCATTCCAAGCTGTTGTTTTCTTTGCCTTCCAAAACGAGATCGAAATTTTGATTTTTAAATAAATTTCTAATTTGAGGACCGACGACAAACATTTCCTCCATGATTTTGGCTTGGACCAGTCTTGGAAATTTCTGACGTAAATGTTGAAATGCTTCTCCATTTTTTGTCCTTAGCTTTTACAAAACTGTTCATGAGCCATGGTTTCAATGCAAAGGAGGGAGCAGTACTTTCTTTGAGACAAAAACTTAGATACACCTTTTTTAATGCGAGCCGTCAATTTTAGTGCCGAAGTAGGAACAATACGCACTTTGTACTAATGGCGTTATGGAACACTTTTTCTACTAAAAATCACTTCATCACAAATGTAACAAAAAGGTTGTGGGGGTTTTTCACACATTTTCGGGAAATTTTTTGCAAAAAAAATTTCAATTATGTTTTCTAATAACTCAACTTAACAGAACAGTACTGGAGAATGAAAAAAAAATTGTTATTCGGGTAGTACCAACATAACTATAATGTGAACTGTCAAAACAAAAGATATAACTGATCGTGAAAACCCGAACTAAGAAATAACTTTTATAATTGAAGCTGCATTCAGCATGGTAAGACTAGTAAAAATTGATTGAAGATATTTAAAATACCAGCTCACTGTTGTCTAGTGAAATCAGTACGCCAGGTTCAAGCGTTTGTCATACGAATATCTAACATCGATAATTTTTTAAATCGGTCAATAAGTAAAGTAGCGCTATTTGTACTTTCTCGCATAAACTTAGTATGACATGTTATAGTCCATGCCTATATAAACGGAAATATGAAATTTAAATGAACTCGTTTGAACCGTGTTCGAAAAAACCGATTTTCTCCAAAATCGTTCTTATGTAATGTAGATTCTGAGTTTAGAAAAAATATTCCAATTTCGCCTTGAATTGCGGCCCTACAGACTCCAGATATGAAGTTTGAAGTAAATCCGTCAGCTATACATACAGATGGACAGACAGACTGAATTAGCAGTCCGGACAGATTGATCAAATTCTCGAGATGAAACATTTTCACCAATTCCTTATATAGGTATGTAAGTCCGTATGTAAGTGTGCAAGTCAAAAATGTCTAAAGGAAACGAGAGGTAAGCTAAAAAAAACAATCGCAACGGATAGTCTTATTGGGTAAAAAGGACCCATTCTTGCCAAAAATAGCTTTCGAAGCTTAGCAATGTGGCCAGCGCTACAATGGTCTTAGGAATTCTGATTTTGAAATTATTATCAAAAAACTATCAAAGCACGAATAACAGAAATGGGATGTGTAATATAATATTTTGGCGAGCATTATCCTTGTTTTAATCTTATGTGCTCATTCCGGATCAGCATTTTGTTGAAGGTTATACCAAAATAATTTTCAAAATCAGTTAATTCGATGGGTACATTATTGAGACGTACCTGCAAATAGCATGATGTATCTATAAGAGCCCTTTCGATTACCAGACATTTAGATTTGATTGAGTTTAAGCGGATAGCATTTGACCGTGAGCGGTTTAGTACTTTATTATGATCTCCATTCCCTTCACATGTTCCGTTTTTAATAAGACCGAGGGATCACTATTAATTAGCTGGACACCACCAGCATAAACATGAATGGAAGAGTTCAGTGAAAGTGAAGAAACATTACATTAATATGTAAGGAAAAACAAAGAAGAAGGCTACAAGAAAACAATTTACCGAGAAGGGCTTTTCGAAAAATCCCTCTCTCTACTAAGCAAATACATAGAATACATATAAGATCACGGAAACAGTTCGCATGCAACTTCAAAATCTATACAAAAGAGTGATGAAATCAAAATACATTTATTTGCTTCTGAAGGCAGAAGAAATGTACGATGACCAAAGGAAAAAGAGTTTCATACTCCTTTCATAAAAAAATGCTGTTGTTCCCCTTCATGAGTAAAGTAGTATACCGCGATACATTCAACGACGGCATGCAGCCGCAACCGATGACAATATACTGTTCCAACACGATATTGCTCCCAAGCAGTCATCGAAATCGAAACTGGTAATTTCTTGGTTGCGGGATCAGTTGATGACGGCATTACGGAACTAAAGAAATCATTTCTTACAGAATCATTCTAAAATAAAAATAGGTTATAGACGGCGATTCAACGCCATTGAAAAGGGATTCCGATGGAAACGTGTTTGAGTCGATGTCTCGGCGAATAAGCTCCGATTTGAAGAATAATAACCGCCATTTAACCTACTAATTTACTAAATTATGCTTTTGTTATTAATTTAGTTTTAAGAAAAGAAGTATACATACATCCATTCCAAAGGGTGGCACTGGTCCAGTGGATAGTGTGCTTGCTCGTTAACCGATGTGTGCAAGTTCAAGCCCCAGCGAGGATTAGTAATCATCGGCCACCCGAGTTTGAGTAATCTGGAATTTGGGTTTCCTTAAAAAAACATCTATTCCAATCCAATCCTATTTTTATCTATGTTTCACCAAGACATTCGGAGGTTTGTTAACATTCAGACACTCAGCGGGAAAACATTTTACTGAAATCCAAACGTGAACAGCCCAACATACTAAAATCAACAATGATCACGTCGGATTGCGATAAGATCCGGGCGTACTTGGATCATCCAACAAGCCTTTAAGATTCCACTTTCGTACACCAAGTTGGTTGATGTCCCTTTTCAACTAAAGCGAAGTCTTCTTCTGCTCCATTGTTCCTCCGACTGAACATTATTCGGCATGGGACGCCGTTGTTACACTTAGACAATGGATGCGAATTCTTCTAACCTCATACACTAATCACCGCTAGTATTGATTGTTCGTTGTCAATTCTTTGGCATTAAGAAAATTCAATTCTAAAAAAAATCCTTTTTTTTTTGAAGCAATAGAAATCTTGCATGTACGAGTGCTTCGTAAGGAACTGTCCAGACTCCAAAAAATGCGTTAATCTATAGGCGAAAGGTTAGGGGATAAGTATAGTGGATGAAGGAGAACTTCATATCCCAACTTAGCAAGTTTTGCCACGGATCTTTGCAAATTATGTGCTGTTGCATAGTAGTGCTGAAGCATTGGTCAATGTCTATTTAGCAGTGCCGACTGTAATTGCCTTCATTATTCATGCGATTCACTAGACCACTGGTTACCTACAGTCTTCGCAATTTACAATATTTGTTTCAGTCGATTCGTGGGTTTATCATCCATCGTCAAGTTGTTTGATTTTCTCGATCTACCCACGATGACAGCTTATGATTGATGTGGATACTCTAAACTTCCGCCTTTAATTCGGTGTCATCCAAGCTAGTCATCGGTCTTCAGGAGCATAATTTTTCAAATCAAAATATCTCTCGCTGAATTTGCTTAACCAACGCATCGCAGCTATCGCTGCGTTTAGTTATCGTTCAAAAGGAAAAACACTCTACTTTCACTGGTAAAAAAAAAAAAAAAAAAATAAGTGCTGGTGATTTTTTATGGCGAAAAAAATGCCAAGAGTACAATAAGTACTAATAATACGCACTTATTCAATTACAAAAACAATTCTCATAGTAAATATACAAATGTTGCCGCACTGACGTCTCGGACAAAACTGATGGTGAAAAGGACATTTTATATGTAACAGCTTGATATTTTTAACTAAGACATTCTTTTAGCAATAAATAAAATTCGGGAAAATTAAGAGCTGAAATACTTGAAAGTTAAACAATTAGAATTATAGCACAATTATTATGAGTTGTACATAGAGACCCATAATTATACACGAATCTTCAAATTCAGCACACTTAATAGGTCAATCAAACTTGGCAAGGATTACATTATCTGTTATTTTTGTAGTTGCGAGAAACGATAAATGCTTTCCAATGCATGAAGCTTCAAAACATTAAGAAACGCTTGTTGCCCTTGTGTCCCTTTTCTAAAAAAAAAAGCGGGGAGCAGAAAAGTGCATCACTTACAAAGTTGTTTCACCGAAATAAGTCATTTGAAAACAAATGCTGTCTATGAACGTTTGAATGAATGGGAATCGATGAGTGCGGTGGGGTTGAAAATGGAATGAGAAAAGAAAAACTATTTTTTTTTTAGCAACATCAAGGTAACAATACAATTTTGTGTTTTATCACTTGGAAAGACAATCCATTGCAAACACACGAAATGTCGTACCTCACCAACTGTTGAAGCTATCAAAATCGGCTTATGTAGCGCATATTTCAAATAATTAATTTTAAAAAAATGTATATTCGGATTCTACATAAAAGAAACCTTTTAACGATTCATCCATCCTGCTTATCCTGGAGCCACCTCCGAAATAACTACTTAAAGGGTTATATACGTTCAGAATTAAACATTTTTTCTTTTTTTTACCAGATTCCGATTCTTTGTACTTTCAAGATTCCATTAAATTTTTTTTTTATTTATTTCTATTCCGTTCAGGAGACAACAATAAATGTGAATAGAGAGAACTCAATATTTTTGTCTGAATTTTTTTTAGATCTTCGTAACTGCTTTTTTTTTTTACTTTCCATTTTCCATTGAGCCGATAGACATAAATGACAAGATTTATGAATCGAATTCAATTTGAATTTTTCAGATCTAAGGAGGAGGAGAGTTCACGCCGACCAGGAGGGGGCAATTTTTTGAAAATAATCTATTGGACGACAAAGAACTTTTTCCTGTATTTAAAGGACCAATAAATAATGTGTAGAAATCAATTTTTATAAAATTATTTAATGCTTATCGAAATTATTGAAAAACATCTTTATTCGACGGCGTTGGAGGTATTGCGATTGAGTAAGGCGAATTTCATTGCATGACGTGTGACCAATCCATTGCCATTTTCTTCGTCTAATTCTAATGTCAATGGGCTCCTGATTCATTCTCGAGTGGAGATGTTCGTTCGAGATGCAATTAGACCAGAAAATCCTAAGGAAGCCACGTTTACCCCACAGCTAGCGAATGATAATGACGGAAGTATGGCTCCAGACTTATGATCCAGACATCCCGCTCTCTCATTTTCCTCGAAACTTTCATGCTTCAATATGCAGATCAAGGTGATATTATAAGATATGCTAGTTTTACAAGGAGCTTGAAACAATTCCAAAACACGCTCTGACCGTATCGTGCAGTAATCGAAGGTCTGAATGCTGCTTCATTGCATCTTTTTGAGCTGTTAGGTGAAGCGGAGTGATTTTAGGAATAGCTCATAGAGGTTTTAGGTCTATTACACATACCCAGCATAGCTGACATTGGATAATCAGCATTATTTATTCTGGAAGTGTGTAGAACTTGATGAGAGCATTCACAAGTTGGATAAAATACACAAAAAAAAAAAAAAGAAGTTGTTGTCCTATCAGAAAAACATCATTTGTATCTAGTATTGGATGACGGATATACGACGTGAAGTCTACAGAACTCCATGAGAATCTAAACGATATTAATACGGTTAGCCGTATACAAAGTATTCTGTGGCTTTCACACGTATGCAACTGCCTTACCTTAACAACCAACAAGCGAGGTCTCATTTAAATTGGAAGGTGTATGTGTACGGTATGTGTAGTTAAATACTGAAATGTGAAAATGAATTACTAACCAAAATTGCAAAGAATCCATCAGCGAATTTTATTGGGAACTTAAATTTTGTGATTCGGAATAATTTGGAGATGGTACCACCGGATGTGGCATAAGTCGATTTATGTCGAAATTGAGTTATTGGTACCTACTACAAGACTCCCCATTATTTATTATTAATGCTATAAGTTTTTTTCATCATGATCTTTAACGGTTACCAAATTATGGACAGAGAAATAATAGCATAAGTCCTTCGAAGTATATATACCGAAAAACAGCACACTTAAGTCATGCACTTGTTTAAAAAATGCGTAGGCTTTTATACTATAGAGCAAATCAAAATGTCTTAATCACAACTCAGCTTTTTGAGAACACAAGTACAGTGGTCACTCAAAACTGTTTTTTATTTTCTACGAAATTTCTTTAATTTAAAATTCAAAAAACTTGTACCGCATAATAGTACTCACTTGTACATTAAAGCGTTATACCCCTTTTTGCGAATATGATTTTCGTTTTAACAGAAAAACCGAATATTTACATTAACCGTTTGCTAAGGCTGGAAAAATTAATAGGGACGGTGGAAATTTCAATTAATTCAAATGTTACTTACATAATGTGCACTAAATCTTGGTTTTTTTTAAAATATTTAGTGTCTCCTCCATTTTTTTTTTAGTACAGCAAGGCATCTGTGTGCCATTGATTCGACCAATGCTCTGCACGTTAGGATTGGAATAGCATTCCAAGTTTCTTGGACCATCTGTGACAAATGATCACGATTTCTTGTTTTGGTCTTTGAAACTTTTTTTTTTCAAGACTCCCCAGAGATTTTTTTTTTTTTTTTTTTTTTTTTTTCCGAGGGTAGGTGAAAATCTTCAACAAGACACTATGAGGATCGACAGCGCGTGCTCATAGTAGTGTGGGATTCTTACCCACTAAAAAACCTCCCTTCAAAACAGACTTGTTTTTATATTTACTACAACTAAGTATTCGACTTATCAAGTAGTTTTCGTTTCGCGAAATAATGACGTTTTGCAGGTAGCTTCCCATTAGAAGTTCCTGCTAGCTCCGCAGTTTAGACGCGGTTACTTAACGCGCTAAGTCTAAAGGTTTGGTTCTTTGTAGACGGCGAAGTAAATTTCTTTCATCCAAAACTTGGAGGACTGTTATATTAGCGTGACTTTCTAGTCGACTTTTATGCTTTCTCGCGTAGTTTTTGATTTCGTCTTCGATTGTTTTAATGCCAAGATCTCTGTGGATATCGCTATTTCTGATATACCATGGCGCATTAACAATACCCCTTAGCACTTTGTTCTCAAAGGTTTGTAAAATTTGGATGTTACTTATTTTGGTACAACCCCAGAGTTGTATACCATATGTCCATACGGGCTTTAGCACCTGCTTATATAAAAGCAGTTTGTTATGTATATTAAGCTTGGAAGTAACCAATACATTTCTCTATATTTATTATCTAATTCTTTACGTTTTTTCTTTACGTGCGTTTTCCATTTCAGCTTTGTATCAAGTGTCATTCCAAGATACTTAGCCTCGTTTGCAAACGGGATTTGAACCGAGTTCGAATAGATCGGCAAGTTATTTATTTTCCTATAAGTAAAATTTACATGAACAGATTTGGTCTCGTTGAGTGCGATTCGCCAAATCTTTGTCCATTCATTTACTCTATCCAAAGCTTCTTGCAGTTTTTCTGTAGTATCTTCGACCGTTTTACCTACTGTCAAGATAGCAGTGTCGTCGGCAAATGTAGCTAGCTCAGTGCCTTCTACTTGCGGTATATCACGAGTGTATAATAGATATAAGACTGGACCGAGAACGCTTCCTTGCGGCACCCCAGCCATTATTTCCTTAAAATCAGAATATTCGTTTCCACATTTGACGCGGAATAGCCTATTCGTAAGGTAGTTCTTCAAAATATTATATAGGTGCTCTGGCAGAACTTGTCGTAATTTAAACTTTAAGCCTTCGTGCCAGACCTTGTCAAAGGCTTGAGAAACGTCAAGGAATACGCTTGAACAAATCTTTTTTTCTTCAAGTGATTTTTCGATTACATGTGTTATACGATGTACTTGTTCAACTGTAGAATGCTTACTTCTGAATCCGAATTGATGATCCGGGATGAGATGCCCTTCTTCTATTACCGGCTGTATTCGCCTAACCAATATTCTCTCGAACACTTTGGATATAATTGGAAGAAGCGAAATCGGCCTATAAGATGTTTTTTCATTCGGCGGTTTTCCAGGCTTAAGGACCATTATAACTTCGGCGACTTTCCATTGACTGGGAACATATTCTAGTCTAATCGCGGCGTTTATAATAAACAGAAGCTTAATTAGGGCTTTTCTTGGTAGTGCTTTAAGAACCTCTCCCGTAATTAGATCGTATCCAGGAGCTTTCTTAGGTTTAAGTTTCTTTATTTCTTCCTTAAGTTCGGTAAGTGTTGCATTTCTTATTACGCTGTTGTCTATATACGACGTATTTGTATTTTCAATGAGAGCTTGTCCATCAAACGGTTTGAAAGTTTCTTCCAGGTGGGCGGCAAAAACTTGCGCTTTTTCTTTATCATGCCTGGCCCATTCGTCTTGATTTTTTCTAATTGGCGCGGCTTGAATTTGAGGTTTTTTAATACCTTTTATAGCCTTCCAAAGCGAATAGTTAGAATCTTTTTCTGCCGTTAAGCTTTCTAGGTAAGTTTGTATTTGATTATTCTTAAGGTCTTTAATAGATCTTTTTAGTGAGTTGCACAAGCGGTTAAGATGGGCTTTATGTTGCGGAGCCCGAGTTTGTTGCCATCTTTTACGCGCTTTTCTCTTCTCCTTAATCATCTCTTTTATTTCCTGCGGATAAGTTTGAATGTAACTGGCCGGGGTTCTCTTTGGTTTGGGAGTATTCTTCCACGCGGCATCCTGTAAGATTTCGACGAAGCGATCTACTTCAACTTCAAGTTCATAGGGCGTTTTAAGTGATACGCTCAGCTCAATATTTGCTTCAATATCTTTTTTAAAGCCATCCCAATTAGTTTTCGCGCCGGTTAATCTGGCCGGTCGTATTTTTTTAATCAGGGCTTCGCTTATCGTCATAATGATTGGAGAATGATCAGAGGAGAGATCAAAGCTTTCTTCAACTTTTATACAGTTGCCAGATATTCCTTTAACAACAAAGAAATCAATCAGATCTGGTATCTTATTATCATATCAGTCGGCCAATATGTTGGTTTACCCGTCGAGTAAAAATCACAACTGTATTGCATACCCGCATTATAAAGCTTTCTCCCTTTCTGAGAGACGTACCTTGAGCCCCAGAAGGAGTGTTTCGCGTTGAAGTCGCCACCAATAATAAAATTTGGTTTAAGGAAGTTGAAGATGTTTGTGAAATCACTTTCTTCAAGTTTACATCGCAGTGGACAATATATAGACGAAATGTTGAAAGCAAAATGTATATTTCTAACGCGTACCGTGCTTACTTGCATTGATTCTAATTCAATCTTTACTTCCGCTGAGTGTTCGATAGATTCTTTTATAAACAAAGATGATCCGCCTCTGGCTCTTTCCGATGGGTGAAAGGCGTGATACCCGCTATATCCCCTTATCTTAATATTCGATTGCTTTGTCAGATGAGTTTCACAGACTAAGCATATATCAATATCTTTTTCTCGTATAAATATTTCTAACTCGTCGAGTCTTTGTATGAGCCCGTTGGCGTTCCAAGTAAGAATTTTAAGCGTTTCTTTCATATTCGGGTTGAAGTGCGCGTGTTATGAATGTTGTTTTCTAGTGCAACTAGTCTCTCGAAAATTAGTTTATTTGTTTTGCATTGCTCTTCAAGTTTCGCGAGAATTAGGGAAAAAACATTGGATACATGATCTTCTGAACTACCTCTATCACTATTTTTCAATGTCGCAACTTGAGTAGGAGTCTTTACATTAAAGTTTGGACGGTTTCTTGCTTTGATCTCCCGTGAGTTGTCGGTCATGTACGCACTCTTAACTGTCTTCGCCGCTTGAGCATAAGACTGCACACCAATATTCGGAGATTTTGCTTCTGTCACCTTATCTCTATTACTTTCGGATTTTTTATCATTAACCGATCTTAAGTCAATATTGACGGAATTTCTATCTTTCGCTTCTTTTTTCGTACCTATTTTGGGTCTGTTCTTGATTGGTTTCATATTCGAACGCATCGAATTTTTTAGCGTATCGCGCCGTTTTTGGAGCTCTTTCGCCACTTCGCAACCTCGATAGTTCGCAGGATGTTTTCCTTTGCAGTTTGTACAGGTGGCTGGTGTTTGCTTATTTAGATGACACTCTTCCGAGAGATGTTTGCCTGCGCATTTAACGCATCGCGGCTCTTTCTGGCAGTAAGTCTGCGTATGATTGAAGCCTTGACAGCGCTTACACTGCGGGATCGATCTGGAGCTCTTACGCATAGGTTCGATTTTGACCACGATGTTAAGAATAGTCTTGATACCAAATATAATATCTTTATTTTCGTCTTTATCAAAACTAAGCATGAATAGTGGAAGTCCGCGCTTTACCAATTTTTCATGATCTCCCTCCGACTGTTGCTTCTCCTTCTTGATAATATTGACGGCATCAAGAATTTTAAAGCCTTTGCCTTGAAGGTCGTGCATTACATCTTCTTTAGTGCACGAGGGGTGGAGTCCCCTTGCTACAACACGCAGTGGTCTTTCTAACTTATTTTCATAAGTATACCACTGAATTTTTTCAGCATTCAATTTTTTAGATACTGATCGGTAACCGTCGGCATCATCGACATAGATTTTATACGTATTGTTTCGCAGAGATGTCACCTTAAACTTCGATGCCAGTGTTCCTTTAAGGAGGCAATGCAACTTATTATAGTCCGTTATTCCAACGACGTTTATCGGTGGCGGAGGACGTAATTTAGGTTGTTGTTGCTTTTTTTGCACCTCCTTGCGCTTTTCACCTTTTTGTGGCTCGACTTCCGGTGAGGAACCAGCTTTCCGTTTTTTGCTAGGTCGTTTCTTTTCGACCCAATTCGTTTCGCGTGTTAGCTCTTCTTCATCCGTCTGGTATTCGCGACTAGGTGAGCGATGTGGGCTAACTGTATTTTCTTTTTGTAGGTACGTGTTTTTTAGGGCATTATTTTCTTGCCTGAGTAAATCTACCTCTTTCTTGAGCTCACGATAGAGTAGCTCCATTTCGCTAAGCTTGGTACGGAGTACGTCGTTTTCCTCCTCAATGCTTTTAGATTTCGCTGAGTCCCGTTTTTCACGCGTTTGCGCTTCCGGCGGACTTCTTTTTCCGGAGACGTTCGATCTTGTTGGTGGAGATCGAGATACCCTTGCACTTTTTGAGAAGGGATTTATAAGATGCAATAAGTGGCTCTCCCCAGAATCCGTAGAGCCGACCTCCGAAGAGGGTGGATTTTCCAGTTTACCTGGACTGCCACCTGGGGTATTAAAATCTTTTGTTTTGTTCATTGCATGTTTTTTGTATACGCCATACTCGGTATACGGAGGGTGGATTTTAGTCGCCTCTTACGACAGGCATGCCTACCTCGGGTATATTCTAACCCCTACCCGAAGGGGTAAGAGATGTTCAATTGGATTTAGATCCGGTTCAATTGGATTTAGATCCGGTAATTTCGACGGCCAGTTCATTACCTTAATGCCATTTCCTTGGAATCATGTTTTTACAAGATTTGAACAGTGCTTAGGGTCATTATCTTGCTTATATACCCACTTAAGCGGCATGCTTTCCTCCGTATATTGTCGCATGGTGTTCTGGATTATGTCTTTGTATACTACAGCGTTCATAGTATCTTTAATCCAAAACAGTGGACCAACGCTATACCACGAAAAACAACCCCAAATGATGATGCTGCCACCACTATGCTTCACTGTCTTCGTGGTGTATGTAGGATTAAGCTCCTGGTTCTTAGGACGTGGCACATACATTTTGCCATTAGGCCCAAATAGGTTTTTTTTGGTTTCGTCTGACCATAAAATATATTTCCAGTGTGGGCGGTGCAGATTTCATTCTGTAAAATCTATCCTCTTCTTGATGTTTGCTGTGCTGAGATGTGGAACTTTTCCTGCTATTATTCCATGTAATCCACCTTCGATGAGTCTGTTTCTTATTGTCTGGCTACAGACTGCGGTATCTAATTCGGTTTTTAAGTCCTTGGCAAAAGCCAAGCCGTCGCTGCCGAAAGCTGCCGTCGTTTTCCTTCGTCGTCCACGAGTATGAACTTTTGTTTTTTTCAGAAATCCAGAAGTTCCGCTATTTTTTGCACATCTATCCCTTTTTGTAAAGCTTCTTAATTCTTAAACAGTTTTAAACCGAACAATGCTAATTTCTACCCATAATAAAACAAATTGTTTAAAACTCAATAAGAACAAAAAACACGCATGCTTCTTCACGAAAGCACAACTTTCTTTCATCAATTGATTGTGACAACTGCGATTAAGTTAAATTTTCGACAGCTGTCCCTATTATTTTTTCCAGCCTTAGCAAAAGGTTGATGCAATTATTCAGTTTTCTTGTTAAAGCGAATATCGCATTCGCGGAAAGAGGTAAAACGTTTTAATGAACAAATGTGTGCAATTATACAGCAAAAGTTTTTCCAACTTTAAGTGAAAGTAATTTCATAAAAAAATAAAAAAATTGTGTTTTGAGTCGTCTTGTCCCTATTATTTTTGCCACTACTGTATACTTGCGTTTTTTTCTAATTTATCTAAAGTTGCAACAAAAAAACATCGTGTTTTATCTATGGGCGAAAAATGTATGGCACAGACACCATTTCTCGAAAAGCCTCCAGCTCAAAAATAAATGAAAAAATTATTTAAATTTATTTGCAAAAATGTTCGTTTATTAAATGTTTAACAAACTTCATTGAAAAATTAGCATTCAAATTTATAAATAATAAACAATAAAAAAAAAATTTCTAAGGAAAAAACATTGATTTTTTACTAGTAGAGCAGTTAAATCAACTCATAACATGCGCTCTTTGTTCTTGGAACAAGAAGGTACCGTTGTTTATTTCTTCTAAATGCTTTCTGAGTTATTGTGAGCTGAATTTTATACATTGTCTTTAAAAAGTGCAGGGTGAAAGGTTAAGGACTGCACGCAAAGGAAAGGAAACCACACTGTGTGAAGGAAAAACATTAGCTGAAGTTGGTGAAATTGTGAAAAGAAATCCATTTACACCTCACAATGTTATGAACCGGTTTAAGTGTCCGAAAACCTTAGAAAATCGCCCCAGGAGTGGTCGCCCCAAAAAGCTCTCTGGAACAGAAGAAAGAGCCGTTGTGAAAATTATAAAAAAAACCCAAAAACAACTTCTTCAAAAATAGCAGTACAGTTAGTTGAGAATTTCGATAACCTGTTATACCTAGATAACGGTTCGAAATACCATCCACAAAGCTGGTTACAACGCCAAAATATCTAGACAAAAACGTTTCATAAACAAAGTTAACCGACGCAAGCGTATTGTCTGCTAAATCATATGTTTACCATGATGTTAACCATGATATAAGGTCATTTTTTCTGATAATAGCAAATTTAATATTTTTGGTAACGACACGGTCGGGTGTTGGTATGGCGGAGAGTAAATACTGCCGTAGAAAAGAAAATATACTATGTACCAACTGTAAAACATGAGGGTGGCGGAGAGCTAGTTTTCATCGACGGCATCATGGACAAAATGGGTTTTATGCATATTCTGAAAGGAAATCTTAAAAAAGTGCAGAAAAGCTTGGTCTTGCTGGTAATTTCTATTTCCAGCTAGATAACGATCCCAAGCATACCGCCCACATAGTACGTGAACGGATACTATATAATACTCCACACACTTCCAAAATGTCTAGACATGAATTCAATTCAATAGAAAATTTGTGGGATGTGATGGAAAAACGGATTCGGAAACATCGTATTACCACAGCAAATCCCAATTGAAAGAGATACTCGCTGATAAATGGAGCAAAATTGTACCTGATGTCACCAAGAAACTAGCCTTGTCTTACGAAAAATCGATTAAAAGAAGTCATTAAGAAGACAACTTATCACTAATTTACTGCATTATATACATAATTTACTTTCCTAAACTACTACTGAGCCGAACTTTTTCCGTTCAAAATATTAAGTCAAATTAATATATTGAATTTTTTTATTTATTTATAAATCCGAATGCTAATTTCTTCATATAGTTTGCTAAATATTTAATAAATGAACATTGTTGCAAATAAATTTTAATGAATTTTGAATTAAAGTAGTGTTAAGTACGAGTATGTACAATATGAGGACGTTAATAACTAAAATTCAAACTAATGTGATTGCTTAGAGCCTTTATAGCCAGAGATTTTGAGCCATAAATCATTTATGTACGTTGTCCAGAAACTGATAAATATTGTAGATAAATGAATGTGGCAAGTAAAATACGTTTTTTGAAACGCAGGCAGGGCCGCGGGTACAGCTATCTATGCAATAGATGTTCTTTTCTTCAAAAACCATACAAATTTAATAAAAATTAAAAAAAAATAATTGTAACTTTGTTACTTTTTTATTTAAATGTTTATCTCTTTTAGTCGAGTTGCCCATTGTTTAACAATATTTCAAGTGGTAATTGCAACAGTTACAATATACAATTAGAAAGCAATACCTGAACTTATTACACCAAGGTAATAAATTACACCGAAGTATATATTCATCAGCGAATATGGTGGAATTAAGATTTAATGTTTGGTCTGGTCGGATTTTGAACTGCTTCCCAATCTGAACACCCTCAATCAAAACATTGCATTTGGAGAAAATCCCTGAGTTCACAAATGCAGGATGATTGCAGTATTGCCGAATCGGAAAAGTTTGTAAAGTGTAGATATCTTGAAATCGACCATGCCTATCAATACATTATGTATATTTTTGTGAAAGTATTGCATTTCATTTGCCATAAATGAAAATACGAATCATTAAATAGCAAATTTGTTCGATTTGGAACATTACCGATTCAGCAGTACTTCAGTCATCCTGCACTTATGAACTCGGGGATTGATTTGATGTTCGAAACGAGGGCAGATTGTAAGAAAAATCTGTTTGATGTCCAAAAAAATGTTGTTTTTTTTTCTAATGCGCTGCTAAAAAGTGCAGACATTGATTCATAGCATGTAATGTTTATTTATATGATTATAAGAGAACTATTAATAGAAGATAAATAATTTTCTAATAAGTACATCCTATAACAACAAAAGAAATCCGATATGAGAAACAACCTTCATTTAAAAAAAAAATCATAATTCCTTCCATCGTCTATACCAAGGCAAACACAAAACCTTTACAATACAGAATTCTATCAATATTTCATGCTCCAATTGTAATCCCTTTATAACTGAGTTATAAGACCAAGAAAGAAGAAATCGAAAAAAATAATTTCGCCAGATGATTGACAGCACAACTTCAATAGTTTCACAGAACAACAAATCCTCAATTAACCAACACAGCCAAGGACTACTTGTGTGCACCACACACGACAACAGGACAACAACAAAAAATAAAATAAAAAATGCACCGTCAACGAAAAATGATCCCATACAAGGATCTTCTGCAGATTACCACTCAAGTGTGCCAATATAATGTACCCATAATCTCTAGCATGGTTTTAATTGGAAAATAGGAGCACAGCACAAGTAATTGGCCCTCTTATACGCTTACGATGCTGCTTGTGGCTGTGTGTGCAGCAACAATTTGTATCTCATAGACCACTTAACCACGAACTCGCTCTATGCCAACATATAGGCAGCCAGCCAGCCAGCCAGCCAGCAGCAGTGTATGTCAATATTAAAAGTGCACAGGCATTAAGCAACACGTGAGTCTCACCTGAATACGATTAACCGGCAAAGCACTCACCTCCTCCGCAACTCTGTGTGCGGACGGGTACTATACACAATACTTATGGTGACAAATTAATGAGAAGTAAGCGAGCAGCAAGAAGTCCTTGTCGATAGGTATGAACGAGCACCAGCCAAACGCACTCAGTAAAGGGACAATATGTTACCCACTGAAAGCCGACGACGACGACACACGACGCGTCACTTTATTTATTGTGTTCGGAATTGACGAGGATTTCACCGATCCTACCGATTCGAAAATTCGTATTCACCGCAAAGGTTCCAAGGACTCAATGAGGGTACCGACAATCGCAAATGACAAACGCCGAATGCGACTTTGGTGACGCAGATCACAAAGCTGGAAAGTCAATCCCTCTCCCATTCTGTCTGACGATGGCGGCAGCGGCGGCAGTATTTGTTGTTGTCACGTGCTACAGCAAGAGGATTTCCTTTTCTCCTTCGCCTTCGCTTGGGTGGGTGCGCTTCTCCTCTGGAGAAAGGACACAATTATTGTCGGCATAAGATGCAAATACTTGCAAAGAAAATCTTTGCGACCGGTATTTCGGTGTTAGCGATTCTTTTGCGCGAAAACGAGACAGACTCTCATTACAGAGCGTTTTAGGACCAAACAGCGCAAGTGCACTTTCACAAATGCACTAATGGTTCAGCATGTAATACATACAAAGTTTCGCATCTATGTATAAATATAAACATAACCATCCCCTAGCTTCGCTCTTTATATAGAGCTACATAGAGAGTTAATTTCATGAGGATGATGAAAGGATATGGACGACTGCTTCGCTGCCGTTGCTGTTGTCCTGAAGGCCTCTTCTAGGGTGGTGGCAATGGTAGATGGTGGTTTGGGGTACCGTTTGATGTTGTAGAGACATGGCTGCTGTGATATGGATATGCAAGCAATGAAAAATGAGAAAGGAGTGATTTGGGTTTCGCTTTGAAGTACTACTCGTTTGGTGATTGTGCGGCGCCATTTTGCATGTCCTGTTGATTTAATGGGATTTGAATTACACTAATGGCTATGGTTGTTAGAGAAGAATGCTTTGCGGATTGGTCTTTTTTCTCTCTCTTCTCTCGTCTTACTTATTAATGAACGACACTTAGACAAAATGAAAACCAGTCTAAGCCATTATGCAGTGGAAAAAGACTTGCATAGAAACATTTGGGTTAAAAAAAAACTATCGATTCTTCAAATGTTTGGAACTAAAAGTTCTGGTTTTCGTCTTAGGCCATTAGGAACGCTTAAACAAAATAAGTGGAGTGAAATATATACTCAGACAGCTACTGTGTCGGATAAAAAGGTTCATTGCCTACACTTCTGGCGCTTCAGAGTTACAAAAAAAAATAAATTATACCAGCCTAGTCAGGGGAAACAAACTTGACCTCTGAGTGGAAAAATGTTTTTGTTTAAAACTTTTTCTGTTTTTTTTTTTCAAAAGAGAATTTTATGGAATTTTTTTTTATTTCCCCCACATGGAGGAAAAAGTTAATAGAAATGCTGAACAGAGGAAACATTTTTATGTTGTGAAATTAATGTGGGTCTTAAAAATGAAAGTGATTTTGTAGGCACTTTTACTTTGAGATGCAAATACAGGTTCACAGGAGCAATATACTTTAATGAAATGCGACTGGAGATCCTTTGACTCTTGAAAAATGTTTCTTTTATTTTATTTGAAAGTTAAACATTGAGGCAACACCTCAGCTTTTGTTTTCTCTTTGCTTTGTAAATGAATTCAAGCATCAGTAGCTTAAATAGATAGATTTAAATAGCTTTTCATAAAAAATGTTTAGTGAACCGGGAAAACAAAGAGATACCGCGACGCCGCGCCGGCCGTCGAGTTACTTTAGTTCTTACAATATTGATATTTTTATAGCCCACTGGCATGTACAGGTGCAAATAAGATTTTGTAACAATGATACTCGTAATGCAAGTAATACCTCTAAAGCTGTGGGGGGTTACACGGTTACCCATGATATGATCCGATTGAAACCGATCTGGAGAATAGAAGATATTGCAGAAACAAAGAAATAAAAAAAATGTTTCTCTTTATTTCATCACTTGTCAGAGAACCAGAGTTGTCGTAAGTAAGATTGGTGGTAAAAAGTAGTACTTTTTAGAAGGTAGTATGTACACAACGCGCAGCAAAAAAAGCCGCACCCGATTTTTCCATTTTTTTCGGTTAATTACTTTTTGAGGATTTTCGTAGCACTAGTTAAGTTTAGCACATCTTGGAATGCATCGGAATTCATTCTGGCAAAAGTTTGCAGTGCGTGTTACAGTGCTGTTTATCTTAAGTAAAATTGAAAAGTTCATATCGCGATGTTAAAAAAGGTAGAACTGGATAAAAAAAAGGCAGTAATCGTGACCTTATCTGAGTGAAGTGTGTCATTTCGTGAAATAGTGTGACAAATTGGATTTAATGATTGTTCTATAAGAAGATTCTTTAACAAACATCGTCAGGATCACACTCTGACGAGATAAATTAACACATGTCTGAAGAGGTGTACTACTGTACGGGAAGACCGGGAACTGAAGAGACTAAGTTTGAGAAACAGGTTTGAAACAACTTCGGAGTTTAGAACTGACATACGAGAAGCTTCTGGTGCTGAATTTAGTGTCAAAACTATCCAGAATTATCTTACCGAGATGGATTTGCTAGCAATTATTAATTCAATTCATTTATTAACAAGTATAAGAATAGTACAATAAGACCTGGTCTTTTAAAAGTACAAAACATAGTATTAGTTTAAACATAGAAATCGATTAAAATAATATAATATAAAATATATGGTAATTCAATATTATATATTGGGTATATAACTTAATTCGTGCGGTTTTTTTTTTTCAAAAGTTCATGCGGAACCCAATTTCCTTACTTTTGAATATATCCAGCTGCTTTTAAACGTTTTGAAATGGCTGCTTGAGTGACACCCAAAGATTCTGCGAGCTCTTCTTGTGTTTGGCAACAATCTTCATAGAGTAATGCTTCCAGTTCTTCATCTTCAAACTTTTTTGGCTGCCCAGGACGTTCGTCGTCTTCCAAGCCAAAATCACCACTTTTAAATCGTGCAAACCACTTTTGGCACGTTCGCTCAGCTAGCGCATGTTCACCATAAACTTCCACCAAACTACGCTGACTTTCGGCAGCAGTTTTCTTCATATTAAAGTAATGAATGGAATAATAACAATGGAATAATACAAGTTACGCCATCTCTTATCAAACCGCACGAATTAAATAACAAAAAAAGAAAGAACAAAATTAAAAGAAATATATAGTTAACTAGATATAGAAAAGAGAAAAAAAGAGGAAGGTGTTATTGCTGCATTGAGAAGTAGCTATAAATGGCTTTTTTGAAATTATGTGCATTTTTTAATCCTTTTATATGTATTGGTAAAGAGTTCCACAGCCTAACAGAGTGAATAAAAAATAACCGCGAGGAATTCAAATAATTATAAGAAGGCATATTGATATTAAGGGTTCTTCGAGAATGCGAGAAGGACAGCTTTTTGTAAAGGTAATCGGGTTTTTTCAGGTTAATGATTTTATGAAGAAAAATACAATTCCGAATTCTAAAGTATTGTTCCATAGCACAACCAAGTAGATTGGTAGAAAGATGAGAAATTCGAGAATATCTTTTTAATCCATAAATGTACCTTACTGAATTGTTTAAACAAACTTGGAGCTTATGCTGTGACAAGGAATCCAGGTTACTATAAACTACCTCTGCGTAAGATAGTATGGGAACGATCATTGTTAAAACCGCAGTCAACCACAGTTTTCTGAGACAGCCATAAATTCGACCAATGGCAAAGCTAATGTGATCATAGCAGGATAAACAACGGTTTATTTTATAGCCCAAACTAGTAACCGAATCAACGTAAGTCAGTTTCGAACTAGAAATATATATCCCAGGTAAAAGATTAGAGACTAATGATCTATGGCATATTGGTATAGTTTGGGATTTAAGTGGATTTAAAACAAGACCATTAGATACAGACCAACGGTGAATTACAGACAAATCTTCGTTAAATTTCGAACACAGTTGGTGTATGTTAGAGAGAGGACCAGATAAACAGAGTTGTACTTCATCCGCATACAAATGAGTAGATGCAAACTTACAAAACAGGCGGCAAATCATTGACAAACATACAGAACAGAAAAGCAAGGAGACCAACTAAAAAGCCACTGCTGACCAGCATAATGAAGAAAACGTTTTTCGGTTTTTACTAAAAGTTTGTTGATACTTCGAAGAATTTGATGATAGTGACAATGTATAGCCGTACTTAGAAAGTACTTATATTTGCTTTTGCTTTCGGGAATTTTTTAATACCAGCGCACAGTGGTCAAAAAAGTCGATCCAAAATTAATTGAAAATCTCACATACCTATAGGTTGCAAAATAGCCAATGTATCATGGCTTAAAAAATGTTTAACACCCCTGATAAAATAACAGCGCTACGCGAGTTCAAAGTGACAACTTTGATAGACCTGAGAACGAGGAAAAATGTAAACAAAACTCAGCCGTCAAAGTAAGCACATCTACTAAGTTAAGTGAAGTGATTAAATTTAAATTAAATAATGGAGGTTTTTGCTGAAGGTTAGTGTTTTATATAATTGAAACAACATTTTGAAATTTATTTGTTTTACTAGTCGTTGAGAAGCATTTGAATTAGCTCTTTGATATTTAAGAAAGCAAAAAAAAAAGGTTTCAGTTTGGTAGAGCGTCAGTGTGATCGTCCAGTGTCTTTTGCTTTTTTCACAAGAAGCCAGAAATAAAGATTGTAAATATTATTGAGAGCACAATACTCGCAAAATAAGCAGAGTAAATGCCATGCAGGATTTGCTGCATATGGTATGCTGCTTATTTTGTCAGATCCTGTGGTGAGCTTCTACCGAGAAACACCCAGAAAGAAGGTGTCTGCTTTATCTTCAGATGTGGCAAACTTCTTTTTAGTTCCTGAAGATATGCTTGTTCAGGAAAACGATGATGAAAACGAGGATGAAGATGATGATTCTGAGGCTGATTGCTTGGTGTTAAGCATTATATCTAGTTCAGACTAAACGTTATACCATATATCTTTTTTTTTGTTGAATAATTATAATCCTAAATGTTTTTTTTTCTTTTTTTTCCCTTATTGAATAAAAACAGGCGAACCCCACAGGCGGATCAGTAGAAATGCAGTGAAGTGGGAGGGTTATGATCCCTTATTTTCGGATCATAACCTCGCTGATAAAAAGGAAGAAGAAGATTGAATAAAAACATTACTTTATTACGCAAAAACTAAATTAAAAATAAAATTTTTCGTGAAAATTAAGTTTTTAATGTATTTTCTCTCCTTTTTGTTTAAAAACAAGCCTTATAATTGGATCATTTTTTTTGCCTATTTAATCAGCAATTAGTTTAGAATCAAAAAATAATGTTGTCCAGGTAGAGTGCTGTTATTGACCACTGTGCAGCGGCCCACACCACGAAACTGCAATCATTGTACTACAATTGATGACACTATGCTGCGATTTGTAGGGTTTAGGCACTTCATAGTGATTAATATACTCGTATACTGGTATGTCAATAGGGGACAGGGTAGATAATCTCATTACATGGAAGAATTTGCGATGGGCTGTCATTCGCACCACTCAAAGAACCAGGACCTGATGGAATTTTACCAGATATGCTGTAAAAAAGCTCCAGTCAAGGTCAGAAATAAGCCTCGGGAACATTTTTAAACACTGTTTAAGGTCAGGTTACGTACCAGTGGCATGGAGGGAAGTGCGGGTTATATTCATACATAAACAGGCAAACCAAGCCACACTTCAGCGAAAGACCAACCTCTCGTCATTTCTCCTCAAGGCACTTGAAAGACTTCTTGATATTCATATTAGAGGTAAGTGTTGCAACGGCACTCTATGCAAATCTTGACATGCATATTTAAAGAGTAAATCTGTGGAACCAGTTTTACATGACGTAGTAGGGAAAATAGAAACAAGCCTTCACCATAAGGAATTTGCACTATTATTATTATATATATTATATTATTATTTGCACCATTAAACAGGCCATAGAAACTAAGAATGTCGAGCATAGTATAACCAATTTACTCTGCAATATGCTCGGTACTAGAAACATTAACTCCACTATCGGAAATAGTTCAATAAAAAAATCGGTTATATCACCCCGCCTCTGGCTTCTAGTCATCGATGGGATACTTAAAGAACTTAGCAATACCGGCATTAGCGTCACCGCATGCGCGGATGACGTGGTTATTTTAGTCCAAGGCAAATTCCTTGACACATTAGAAGAAATGATGGAATCAGCTCTAATAGTCTCGGAAAATGGGTAAAAGGACGTGGTCTACACGTCAACCCGGATAAAACAGAATTGGCACTCTTCAGCAGAAAATACAAGATACCACCCTTCAAACTGCCTAAGCTAGCAGGCGTGGAGCTTTTCTTTTCGGATCCTACCAGACATCTTGGTATAATGCTAGATAGGAAGCTAAACTGGAAACTTAACATACAGGAAAGAGGCTTTTAATGCTCTTTCATCTGTAAAAGGACTGCGGGGAAAAAGTGGGGCCTGAAGCCTGCAATGATGCACTGGCTGTACATTATAATAGTCAGGTCCATTCTTACATATGGGGCTCTTGTGTGGTGGAAGGCAATGAATACGAAAAACAGACATACGTTGGCCATGGTACAGAGAACAGCCTGCATTGCCATCACGGGCCCTACTCACAACGCCTACGGCTGCATTCGAGATATTCCTGTATTTCTTACCAATAGACCTATAAATCAAATTTCGAGCGGGCAACAGTGTGCTTCGGCTCACTGATGTTGGTCACTTCAAGACCAGTAATGTGGAACATAGCTCTATTCTTAAGGAATCATTTCCCGATATCCTTGGCACATCAGACTTCGTCACACCAAATTAAGTAATGTATCCTGTTAGAGAGGATTGGCAAAGGAAGGCAGTTTCTGTCCACAACAATTGCAATATACTATACTGATGGTTCTAAGACCAGAGAGGGCACGGACTCAAGTATATACTCGAGACATATTATTTTGTGCCCTGAAACTTCCGGACACATGCAGTGTGTTCCAAGCAGAGGTTCTAGCTGTACTTAAAGCAGTGGAATTACTTGAGATGGAATCAATACACGACAAGAATATCGGCATCTACATTGACAGTCAGTCTGCGCTAAAGGCGCTAGAGTCTTTTGTCACTAAATCTAAAATCGTCAGGAAGGTGCCATGAAATTAGGCCAATTTTTAAAAGTTGGTCTTATTTCAGTTGGGCTTATTTCACGGCACCCGTCAGGAATTGCCGCACAATGCTTAGGACATTATGTACGCAGAACCGTGTCAGATTATGTTGGGTATCTGGACACTGCGATAAAGAAGGTAACGAAATGACCGACGAGCTGGCCAAACGAGAAGCAGAGCTCCCGCATAGGTACATAATCGGTAGTATTAAACCAAAAAGGGTGTGCCTAGGGGAATTATTCGTGATAAGATCATCAACATGGTTAATTTAAGATGGAACAACTCAGATGGTCATAAGGTGTCCAAGGCCTTGTGGCCTGTGTTAGACCACAGGAAATCTGGGGAAATCACAAAACTTGAAAGAAAGGGCTACAGCGACAGGAATACTCTCTGGCCACTGTCTTCTAAGAAAGCATGATATAAGACTAGGTTTATCAAATACGGATGTTTGTAGGTATTGCAATGACCTACATGTCTCAGATGATATAACACATTTACTCTGTAAATGCCAAGGCATTGTCAGGGCAAGGCTAAGTTACCTTGGAAGATACTTCTTCGATAACATAGAACCCTAAACCACAATAATGATATCTTCAAATCCTGTAGGGAAATTAAGTGTATGGGAGAATTGGTTTAGGTCTTTTTGTCGTGGTTCCTAGGGATCGCCTAGTGCCTAGTTTTTTATGATAACCTCATAGCCCTACTCAACCGAACCTAACCTAGGCAATTCATATCTTCTTTTTTTTGATAATTGAAAAAACCTTCGATGTTTTCCAACAACTTGGGAAGTAACAGTTATTCAGTAGTTTATTAAAAATAACGCAGTACTGCCGCATAATTTCGACTGGTACAGTGGTGGAAAACTAATTAGAAACAAACATTTTTTTTAGAAAATCAACTTGAAAATTTGCATTTCTCTTAAAAAGTTTATATTTGAAATCAAATCGTATTGTTCATTACAATCACTTAATAAATTCATAAAAAAAAGTGTAAAAATAGAACAAATTTAAAGTAAATTAAGGAATTTTAGTAATATACATATTCAAGGGTGGAATTATAATTAGAAACAAAAACAAAGTGGGTACAAAATAATGAATAAAAATACAATGAAATGCAAAAATAATTTGAAAAAAAAACTATTATTTGGTAGGATAACCTCCCTTGTCAAGTACAGCTAGGCATCGTCTTGGCAAGCTAGTTACCAAGTCCTGGCATCTCTTTAGAGGAATGTTTTGCCATGCCTCCTCGATATTCTTGAAAAATTGGGCTTCATTTGTTGATTTTCTCGAAGCCAAACTTCCTTTGACATCGGCCCAAAGGTTGTCAATAGGATTGAGGTCAGGACTTTGCGCTGGCCAAGTCAAAACATTTAATTTATTCCCCTTAAACCAACTCTTCACAAGCCGTGAGGTGTGTTTGGGATCATTGTCCTGCTGAAATATGAACGTTACCGGTAGATATTCAAATGAATATGGGTCCATATGGTTTTGTAGAATGTCCCTGTGCACATGTTGATCCATACGTCCACAGATTCGGACAATAGGGCCAACGCCATACCAGGAAAATGCACCCCACACCATCACGCTTCCTCCACCAGGTTTAATGGTCTTAATGGTGCACTTATGATCTAGTTCTTTATTTGGGGGCCGCCGGACATAGCGTTTACCATCAGAACCAAACATGTTGCACTTCAATTCGTCGCTCCAGAGTACTCTTTTCCACAATGAGAGCGGTTTTTGTGCATGCTCTTTTGCAAATTGTAGCCGGTGTTTTAGATTTTTTAGCAAAACGTTAGGCTTTTTGCGGGCAATGCACCCCCGCAATCCCACTTCTAGGAGACGATTCCTTACGGTTCTCGGTGTTATCTGCGCACTCAATTGGGAGGATACAGTCAAATGGATGGCCTTGCTGGTCAAAAAAGGATTCCCCATACTCAACCGACAAATAAGTCTATCCTCTTTAGCCGTCGTTTTTTTTAGCCCTTTGTTTTCTTTTGGGATTCTCAACACTCCCTGTTTCAGTGTACACCTTAATAGCACCGTAGACCAGCTTTTCGGAGCATAACAATTCTGATGCAATAGCATCCATAGAGGCAGTACTTTTGTGCAATCAGTTTCTTCATTTCTGGTGTACAGCGTTTGCTTTTTCCCATTTTTTGCTAAATAATAAATTAGATTTATATAAACATTGTAAAAATATGAAACCAGATTAATTTACCCAAATATTCTTATATTTTCTACTTGTTTCTAATTATTTTTCCACAAATTTTACACTACTGATAGAACGACGCTAAGCTTTTGTAAAATATATCCTTATGGGCATACATAAATGATCAATACAAAAGGGAATAAGTGGCAGACAGACAGTTGGCACCAACGAGTATTTTACAGGTGCAAAAATCTTGGGAGAAATGTGGGAAATATCGAGAAGAAAAAAAAAAATATTTTGTTTTCATCGTTTCTAATTAGTCTTCCACCACTGTATATACGTCAGCACAATGTTTGGAATGGTATACAATCGAGATGAATTTTATTTACCCAGTTTCCTGAATATGTCTGTCAGTTCGTCTAGTGTCGCATAGTAATTGTTTGCCTGTTTTGTCGTCAGTTCATTTGCTCTTACTTGGTCAGAAAAATGAAGCACAGTGTCTGAATCTCTGTTTGCTGCCCAAAACCTTATTAGCTCCCTAGAAACGTCGTCAGCTTTGCAACTTGGGAAGTCTGTTGCATGAACTGCCTCAAAATGAGAGCCAATCAGATTAAGCTTATCTCTCCCACCATCGATAACGAAATGGTTATCGATGAAGGGACAATGTTGGCTATCAATCCATGCCTGAGAAAGTAGTGGCTCAGAAAGTAGTGCCACTTTCAATTTCGGAACTCGAATGGTTTTACGAGGCCTAAAAATCTTGTTTATTTGAGGAAACATGTTCCTAGAATCAGATTTCACTATTTTTGGGCTCGTTGCCTGCAATAATCGTTGATGGAATTCCGAAATTGCTGATTTATGATCGACTTAATATTACCTTATCAACTCCAGATTGTGCGATTCATCCTGAAACCGTCCACGTATCCGATTTATCTGAGTAACCAAGAAGCTTTTGTGGGTCTGAAGTATTTGAATATCGTGGTTTAGATAGCATTCCATACCTTTTTTGCTTTTAAGCGTTGGTACTGTCGACCCCACTGCTTCCAGCACCGTTGTATTAAGATTCCCGTTATAGACATCACACTCCTCGGTCGCAAGGTTCCTATTGTTAGGAACTTCGGAAGAGATCTATATTTTCTGGTAGCGCAAAGGGAGAGTTCAACTAAGCCGAGTGCTTCGCGTTCAGATCTCCCGTTAAGACAAAATAGTTATCTAACCTATCTAGTCTTAGTAGTTCGAACAATTTTTCTAACTCGGTGTTAAATTGACTAGCGGATGTGGACGCCCCATAACCCGATATAAGATACAGACTACCCTTAAAGGCAGTGAGATAATGGTTGTCTCCAAACAATTAAAGTTTTTAATATCAGCTAGTTCAGTTATTGAGAATCTATGCGGTTTCCGAACCATAATCGCCGTACCACCGCTTCGAATCGAGTTTATCCTGTCAGTTCGTATCAAATTATAGTCCTTGAATTCCAAGTAATGTCGCTCGTTCAATTTCGTTTCTCTTAAAAAAAAAGCACGTTAGGTCTATGATCTGTCCTGAAATTCAGTAAGTCAGCTCGTCTAGCAGAAGTTATTATGGAATTGACATTCAGAGCAGCTATTTTGAGTTCAACGCTGTGTAGTCTAGAAATTTTGGCGATTTAAAATGTCTAGAAGGGCGTTTACTTTTGCCGTCAGGTCTCGTACATCAGTGGTTACTTGCTTCTGTAGGTTTTCGTTTGTAGACGCTGTAACAGTATCTGGACCATTGATGTTTCGAGCTTCTTAACAATGTTTTCGACCATCATTATTTTCCGGGTCGATTTATCGCGGGCCTCTTTTTTGATTTGTTGAAGTCTGGATATAAATCCCTTATAAATTTCGCATCCCCTGAATGACTAGTGTTCTTGCAAAGTACACAGAATAGCTGCTCTTTTGGCGAAGAAAGTTGAATATCGTCGAAGGAATCAAATTCAAAGACGATACACTTCTTTCCAATAAGGAGGACATGTTACACAGATGGAGCGAGCACTTTTCAGAATTGCTCAATCCCGAACAGGGCACCGAAGAATACAGACCTATAGTCGAGAGTAGGGCGAAAAGTAGTCCTATGGTAGAGGAAGTAACTTTGGTGATCAAATCGCTAAAAGTTGGCAAATCTGCTGGTGTGGATGAAATCCGACCAGAAATGTTCAAAGCTTTAGGTAAAGAGGAAGTGCAATGGCTTTCGCGCGTCATTATACGTCATGCCGTGAAATACCTGGTGATTGGCAAATGGGGGTGATAGTCCCTATTTTTAAAAGAGGGGACAAAATAGATAGCCCCAACTACAGGGGTATATCTCTTTTAAGTCTCCCTAGAAATGTCTTCGCTTAGGTGTTAGAAATGCGTTCCAGAGCTGTGGTTGAGGATAGTTTGGGGGAGGAGCAGTGCGGTTTTCGTCCCGGTAGAAGCACAACCGACCAGTTATTCACTCTCAGAATGGTTCTTGAGAAGGTCTGGGAGTATACTAAACCTGTCCACATTTGTTTTGTGGGCTTGGAAAAACCATATAATAGGGTCCCCCGAAGCAAACTCTGGAGTGTTCTGCAGGAGTATGGGATTGATTGTTCCCTGTTAAGGGCGATTCAGTCTTTGTATACAAACTGTAGAAGCTATGTTCGGATAAACGGTGTTTTTTTTTTCTCTTGTACAACCCATTCCCACGTAGCAACGACACTGCGACCTGAAAGATCTATTGTATCGGATAAACGGTGTTAGATCAATACCTTTCACTGTAGGCGTTAAACTCCGCCAAGGGTGCGTTTTGTCACCTCTCCTCTTCATTGTATATATGGACTGGATGTTGCAGCGCAGCCGGGGCGGAGAATGTTTCAAAGTGGGAGACTTAAGGATTTGTCATTTGCTCTTTCCGGGGCGGTCTGATATCTCACACCTCGTATGTTGACCGCATTCCTTGATTGTGGGATCGATACAAGTGTAAACCCCCTAAAGCGAGGTACAACAAAAGCTAAGTAGTATCCAAAAAATGCTTACAAAAAAAAAAAAAAAAACATTTTCTCTTTGCGGATGATTTGGTCGTCCTTGGGTCCTCTCAAACCGAACTTCATCGCACACTCGAAAGGTTTGTAGCCGTCTGTGATAATGCTGGAATGAAGATCAACGTGAACAAATCGGAATTAATGGTCGTTTCCAAAATACCCATTCAGTGCACTCTGCATGTTAGTCGAGCCCCACTGAAGCAGGTGGATAAGTTTAAGTACATAAGGGATCTTATTCACGAGTGATGGGAAGAGCAATGCCGAGTAAAATTAGTCAGGCTGGATCAGTTTTGAGATAGCTTGGTCAATCTGATATAAGGACGGTCGAACTTAGTGCTCAAGCTAAGCTATCGGTTTTTAACTCGGTGTAGGTATGTTCCAACTTTCACCTATGGTCATCAATTTCAAATCAAATTTGGGTCAAATTTGGGTAGTGATCGAAAGAATAAGATCGTGGATACAAGCTGCCGAAATGAGGTTCCTTCGCGGTGTTGCTGGAATAACTCGTAGGGACCGAGTGCACAACACCAGAGTACGTGAGGCGCTCAATGTTGACAGCTACTTTTCCGAACGGAACCATATATGCTTCGATGGTTTGGTCACGTAGTGCGTATGCCCCCAGACCGGCTTGCAAGACGTGCCATGATTACCGTACCACCAGGTAGGTGACTCTCCGGTAGGCCTAGAAATAGATGGTTGGATCAAGTCCGACATCTCTCCTGGAGCCCTCTAGGGATTCCTCCTGATGAGTTGGATTCAATGGCGGAGGATCGAGAAGGATGGAGGGTCCACCTGAGCATCCTACCACCGCGACCCTCATGAAGGATTAGCGGGCCATTGAAAATGTATGTATGCATGTAGGTATGTATGTATGTGTGTATGTATGTATGCATGTATGTATGTATGTATATATATATATATGCATGCATGTATATATGTATGTATGTAATCAGTTAAAGCCTTTTGAATGACGCGCTGTGGCCCTGCAACTCTTAATGACCCAAACAATTTTTCAGTTGGTGCAGGTGAAAAAAAAAACTATTTAATTGATTTGTCTGAAGTTTTTGCACAACGCCGAATTTCGGCAAACCTTAAACAGAATCGGGAAATTTCCCATACATTTGTTTGGTTCAAAGCTTCTATTTCGTTGAGCGGTGGCGACGGTGTAGCGGTAACGTCATCCATTGCCACGCTAATCGTTCACGATTCAAATCCTGATGTCAGGCAACATTTATTTATTTCTCATGGAATATAGTCCATAGTCAGTTTGTATAGTCAGTTTAATTGCGAAAGCTTAGCTCAACACTCTGCGAAAACATAACACTGGCAGTAGCTTGGGTCATATGTATATTGTTCGACCTACTTGATGCTCGACTGAATAACATCTGCAGTACAATCCATAATGTAGCCTTTTAGATCTTTTACATTATTTGAACTTTTTACATTATTTAAACCATAGATTTGAATTTGACACAACCAAAGTTTAAATTGTTATTCCTGTCGATTTGCTACATATGTTTGTAAGAAAACTCAAGACTGCTGTCGTTTGTGAAATTATAAAAGTAGCAGAACTAGTGATAACTAGTATTATTATGAAAGAAAGAGTAGTGCAAGTCTAATATGCAGGTACTATAAATGAAATATATTCCGCTAGTTTCTGTTCGGAACGAAAACAATATACATATGTATGTAAGCATGTATCTCGTTCTTGCTATACAAATTTTCACAACTCACTCGAGTGTTTATTTTTGGGTGAATCTCCACCTCGGAGAAAGTTCTTAGTTGTAGTTATCGCAACAAAGAAATCGAGCAAAAATATAAACATATTGTTTCTACACAATGTCAGAGCGCGACCGCCCCAACGCCATTGTGGTTTAGCTTTAAGTGTAATCAAATGAGATTACATATTATGTAATATAAGACATGAACACTGGGGCAAAGTATTATTATATGTATTAAGAAGCGGTCCCAATAACTTCTGGCGTAGCGGAATAGAATTAAAAAAAAACATTCTTTAATATAAAAATTGCAGATGATGTGATGTCCTTAACAAGAATGAGGATTTTGAAAACATAAAATTTACAAAACAACTAAAAACAAACACGGGAGATAATTAAATATATCGCTAGATATCCAAAAATAGTAAGCATTTTATGCTTTTATAAAAATAGAGCAAACGCGAAAGGAGAAGTATGGTATGTACTTTAGTAAATGAAACTATTAAAAATATTACTATAGTTGTAAAGTAAATGACATCTCTATTAGTCACAGATCATCTGAGAGAAGAGAGAGTAGCCGTGCTTGTCAAAGTCTAAAAGATATAAATAATTACAATCTGGAATGCACTGCAGGCGGTAGGGAAAAAAATATTGTGAATCATAAGCAAGGACAAAATAAATCAATCAAATCAATCTGCCCAGTTATCTGGACACCACGCCTTCAGTTTTCTGATGTCACCCGAGTTTCAAAATACTACACCAATATCTCTGTTTATCCTTTCTACGTTATTCAATCGTGCATTGCACTCAATGGATAGATCTCTCAAAGTTGATGTTTAAGAGAAAAAAAAAATAAAACGTCTGCAATTGCGGAAATTCGTAACACAGTCGTTATTCAGATTTATTAATGCCAAATATAGTTTTTGTGGAAGAGCTGCTGTAATGCTGTACATTTTTTTCTCTCACACACTTTTATTTTAAGCCTAGTAAATTGTTTCGGAAAATCTAGATTGTTGCTTGTCTCTAATTACAAGGCAAAATCACAACAAAATCGCAGCATAAAGAACAAAGTTACGAATAAAGTGAAATGGTTTTACTGGAATCAGAAAACTCCTCTGGCCTTCATTACTCGTGTTTCACCAAAACCTTAACGTCAAAATTGTGTTTTAAGCTCACTGTCATGGACAATAAAATTCAGGCAAAAATTTACGAGTATGGTGGATACTGTTTCACTCATCAATAGCAAAGCAACTTGTGATGACGACATCAATCATCGCGTAAGCGTAGGGTGGATGAAGTGGCGAGAAAGTTCCGTTATCTTCTGTGACAGAAAAATGCCACCTTAGTTGAAAGGAAAGCTCTACACCGCAGTTGTGTGTCCAGCGCTCACATACGGTTCACAATGTTGGACGATGTACAAAAAGTATGAGAGTAAATTAACGGCAGCTGAGATGAAGATGCTTCGCATGACAACAGGAGTGACAAAGCTTGATCGAATAAGAAGTTCGAAGATCCGTGGAAGCTTTCACATCAAGGAAACCATCGTACAAAAAATAGAGCGCGACCGGCTTATCTGGTATTGCCACGTTCAAAGAAGAGATCATTTGAACCCTGTTAAAAACGCAATATCAATGCACGTTCCAAAGACATCGCAATGTAGGAAAGGCAGGCCTATAAACGCCTGGATCACACAAATGCGACGACATCGGCATTTCATTGGCCTCAGTAACCGAGCGATTCAAAATCGGCGGGCCTGCCGATATTTTCTGAGGTCAAATAGGCGAACCCCACAGGCGGATCAGTAGAAATGCGGTGAAGTGGGAGGGTTATGATCCCTTATTTTCGGATCATATCCTCGCTGAAAAAGGAAGAAGAAGACTGTTTCACTGAAAACAACATTTTGTTAGTATTCTTCGAGTATAAGAAAAATGTTCGCATTCTTTGTCCCTTTATGAGAATTTTAGGTTTCAGTTTAACCGGTGTCATCTCCTTCGGCGTCTAGAAGCCCAGTGCCTTTACTGAACCCTTATTGGCAAACTAAGTTCGAATTATGAATGTTTGCTCGCAAACGCGTATGCATTGAATGACAAGTAGGACTCGTCCCCTGGTCATGAGGCACACTGGTATATACAATTCGAGATTGAAGCAGAAATTCTGGATCCAAGCCCTCAAAAGGGAGGAAACGTCACAGTGTTGTCTATGATTTGGATTTCTTGATTGAGTGCGTGATAGCAAACGTACATTTTTTTAAATGAGTTATAGTTGGTAATATAGGTGGTAAAATTATTTTTACAAATATAGGGTTTTGAGCACTAGATTTGGTACCAAGAACAACTGTCCACAGCCTAAGCTGAGCATCCACGATCACTCATGAATGCCATTCCTGGCGTGAGTGCCCCATGAATGCCGGTGGATGGGACTGCGTGTCAGAGAGCATATTCATGTGCGAAGGAATTCAGACATTTTTTAATTTCGCATTATTGCGGGATAGTGGATTGCGATGAGTGCCATTCTTTCCTTACTTTGCATTTCACTGAAGACACACGCGGGCAAAGGAGGCGAGCAAAAGTGAGGAATGTCATTCATAGATGAGCGAAAAAAACAAACAAAACCATCACGCCGGAAATTGAGTATGCATGAGTGATCGTGGATGCCTAGCTTTAGATACAGATCGCAACGCAGTTAGTAAGTATGTAACACGACGAGCTTTAACAAAATCAGCATTAAGGAGGTTAAGATCAGCGTTTCCAAGGCTTTCATTCATTGCCGACCAACGCCTAACTCGCAAATATTATTCCAAAATATTTGGATGCGTAAATTTGGATTGAATCGATCAGAGTCGAATTCGCTTTTGGATTCTCTGATTTTAATACGAACTTTATTTCTGAATCTGTGTTTATAGCCCCGACCGCGCTCATTTATTGCATTATAAATATCTGATGTGAACTATTTTGGATCTAAGTGGCATGTGGTTGCTTATCAGATTGTTTATAGCACTTTGCAGAAAATTTAGCTAATCATCTACATCTAATCATGACGTAAATTTCTTGCCAATTCAATAGAAAATTTAATTAGATATAATCCCTTACGATTTTATTGTAGAACAAAGCATTCAGGATATAAAAGCAACAAATATGGGCGTCTCTCAAGTGCAAATTTATCGTTGGGTGTTACACTTATTATATCAATTTTAAATTACTATAAGAATACAGTTTTTCTATGATAACCCGTTTTGCTCCTGCATTGCATATTTTGAACTCGGTCAACATATAAATGCTTAAAAACAGTTTTGTTCTCCAAGTACAATGTTTCGAAATCAAAACGTGAAGTGAAGTACTCATAATCTAATAAAACCATCTCCAGTCCTACCAGTTTTTAGTTTTACTTGTAAATCCTTAAATCTCATATGACAATGATTTTGAATATGTGTCGGCAGGAAAATGTCCATGCAGTTCAAAAGAATTTCATAACTTTTGCATGAATTGTTTGGAATTCTCTTTGACTCCACAGATAATAGGACATTCGATTCTTTTTCAAACCCTATTGCAATGAATGCTTGAGTGCACCTCAAAAGGAGATATCAATTCATTCCTTTGAATTCAAAACGATTCATTCAGTCAGATAATTGAACTATTTGCAAATTTTAAAGTTTTAAATAGAAAATATGTTATATTTGAATTTAATATGTATAAGAAGATATTGTAAATTTGTACTCACCGTAAGAAAAAAACAAATATTAATTGTGGACCGAAATGTGAGTTAATAACAACAAAAACAACGGGATCAACAAATTAACTTCGATTTCTCCTTCTACTTCAATTATGTACTCCTCTGGTTTTTTGATTATTTAAGTAAACGTATTAGAGTTCCTCTACGTATATGTATATAACAAACAAATTTAACGATATTTCATTTAAAAATAACAAATAAAGCATCAAAAATCCACTAAAAACATACACATTTAACTTGTTTTCATTTTAATGATAAAAAATTGGAATTAAAAAATAATATTCGTTGACATATTAATGAACTATTTTACTTTAAGAAATGTTCTTACTTTTTGTTTTTGTGTGTATTTTTTTTCTTTTGCTATTTTTTTTTTTTCTTTTGCTATTTTTATAGATCTAGATAGATTAACAAGAACACATTCTTTTTATTTTATTTTTACTACTTTTGCTTTTCTGTTGTTCATTTATGTTTTTATGTGCGGCATTATATTTTATTTTATTATTTCTCTTTCTTTCTGTTCTTTTTCTTTGATTTTTTTTTGGTTTGTTTCACGCAATTTTCGATGAGTTATTGAAAGAAATATTTAATGTTCAGAAAAGAGAACATTTTTGTTTATTTTTTGTTTTTGTTATTATTATTTTTTTTTTTGCTTTTTGTCTAAAAGGTAGATTCGTTGTCACGATGTGTTCTTCGTCTGGTTAATAACAATCTCTTCAATACATTCTTTTAAGAATCTGAAACGAAAAGATGAAAAGATACTTTTAGTGTTATATTTAATGTGTTGAGTGGGTTTCATTGATCACAAAAAATGATATATCAGACGGCTGTCGCGAGGATTAACGGTATATTAAATGTGAATTATTGTGGCCTATTAAGCGCAGCTGGCAAGGATGAAAGACAGTTCTTTCACATATCTTTAGACTGTCGAAATGCCTACACGAAGGTTGAGCACATTTTTGGAAAATATTTCCTTTTATCAAAAAATAAACATACCTTCTATCAAAAAATTCAATATTTCCAAAATTTTATTAAAAATCAAAAAATTAACTTCACACTATTGTAATATATATTATCTGCTTGATGGCAAAGTGATGGACCCCAAGGTACATCAGTTATTCTTTGCTGACGATGGAACCATAAGTGAGGATCCTACATCCCTGCAACGATCTTGATGTGTGGGTGGACGTTCTGGAGAGAAATGGGTATCGCATTAGTTCAAAAAAGACACAGTACTTGTGCTGCCCGTTCTCTGATCGACTCAGCCCTATTCCAAACATTTATTTGTATGGAACAGTGCTTCCCAAGTGCGAAAAGTTCAAATATCTGGGATCTATTATCAATAGCAAAACAACTTGTGATAACGACATTAATCATCGCGTAAGCGTAGGGTGGATGAAGTGGCGAGAAAATTCCGCTATCTTCTGTGACAGAAAAATGCCACCTAAGTTGAAAGGAACTCTACACCGCAATTGTGCTCACATACGGTTCACAATGTTGGACGATATACAAGACGTATGAGAGTAAGTTAACGGCAGCTGAGATGAAGATGCTCCGCATTGCAGCAGGAGTGACAAAGCTTGATCGAATAAGAAGTTCGAAGATCCGTGGAAGCTTTCACATCAAGGAAACCATCGTACAAAAAATAGAGCGCGACCGGCTCAACTGGTATTGCCACGTTCAAAGAAGAGATCATTTGAACCCTGTTAAAAAGGCAATATCAATGCTCGTTCCAAAGACATCGCGATGTAGGAAAGGCAGGCCTATAAACGCCTGGATCAGACAAATGCGACGACATCGGCATTTCATTGGCTTCAGTAACCGAGTGATCCAAAATCGGCAAGCCTGCCCATATTTTCTGAGGTCAAATAGGCGAACCGCACAGGCGGATCAGTAGAAATGCGGTGAAGTGGGATGTTTGTGATCCCTCACTTTCGGATCATAACATCGCTGATAAAAGGCAAAAGAAGAAGACACTATTGTAATATACGAGTATGGTGCATATTTGTTCTTGTACATAGGTGCAGAATGAAATCGTCAACTAATGATGTCATTAAGGACTAATGGCGTCAATAAAGACTACTGACGTCACATCTCTGCTCGAGCAGGGAAAGACTGAGAGAGCAAAGGTCTATTCACAGCTCATCGACCTGCGAACCAATTATTTTTAGCAGATTTATAAACACCAATTGGCAATTTTACTATACCAAAAGAACAGAGCTTAGTAATAATAATAATAACTTTATTAACAAGTAAATAAATTACAATGCTAATATAACAAGGCGTGTTTTTTTGACGAATCTATACTCAGCTCACTTTTATTTTACACGCAAAGGAAAGACAAAACAAAAATGAGTATAATTTAGTCAGTAAACGAAGTGGCTATAGAAAGTGAGTACGGCGAATTGATTTCAATTTCAATCTCAATCGTAGGTGGCATGTTCATCAAATTTGTTTGCCTTCGCTTAAATAAGCTATGGCAGCAACCTTCACGGAACAAAATAGTTTCTTTGACTGTACTTTTTCTGCGCTTTGTTTCTTAAAAGTTGTTGCGATCGATAAAATTACCGCCACACAAATTCCAGATGCTTCTACTTCAAGAAATGAGTTAAAAGTGAGTACATGTCGTTTTTTTAGATTTTAAAAGTGAGTACAGTAAACTCTAAAAAAAAACACGCCAAATGTTAGCACTAGCTACCAGGGCTTTCGGCTAGCATAAGATCAAAGGTGGATTATATATCATTTTCAACATTTAGTTCGATTAGTAACTGGTAAACTTTATTTATATTTTTTTCAGAAGGAATCTTAAGTAGATTAGGAAAAGAATTATCTGAGTTAAGTTTTTTTAATATATTTTTAACTGCGTTGCATTTGTAGATGAAGTGTTTCATGGTCATGATTACGTTGGTGCTGCAGAGATGACACTGTGGCGGTTCCGTTTCTGTTATAAGGAATTTGTGTGTTAAGTTGGAATGTCCTAATTGGAGTCGAGTGAATATTCAAATTTTCTTCTTAAAGATGTTGATCGGGTAGATAGCTATTTCGGTGTCCATGTTTAGTGCTGCATAATGGTGGGAATATAATTTCCAGTCGCTTTTTCTTTTGCCGTCCCAATAACGTTTTATTTGTCTTCTAGAGTCCTTAGTAGATAGGGTGTAGAAGGAGAGTAGAAGTATCTGCTAACGCCATTTTAGCCGCCCTATCAGCAGCTTCATTACCTTCGATGCCTACGTGTCGCGGTATCCACATGAGTTTTGTTTTGTTGTTACTAGCTATGGGTCGGTCGCGGATAGATTCAGCTACCAGTGTTCGGTTGTTAGTGTTTTCAATGGCTTGGATTGTTGATAGGCTATCCGCGCATATTATTACTTTTTTTTCGGATGCTAACTCTATGGCTTTGTGGATACCCATAGCTTCAACTGTTAGGACGGAGGAGAATTCTGTTAGAAGTCCTTTGGAGATAGTGTTCCCATTTTGATCAACAACAGCGAAGGCTGCTCCGGTACTAGTTTGGAACCGTCAGTAAAGCTTAATTTATTTATTGACTAATATAAAAAAAAGTAAATTGTAATTAGTTTCTACGAAGAAATTAACAATTCACAAATTTTTACGCGAATAAGCAAATTCTTCTTGCGAACTGTCGACTTTTATTCGCATTTAACACATATATGTAGCACGTAATCCACATTCGTGCGAACAAAATATTCGCGAGATTTTAATCTAGCATTTCTTCTATTTTGCTCACCACAAAACGTATAAAGGGTGAGCCAACACCTAGTGTGGAAGTTTTCATTAAATTAAACACATATTTATGACAACATCAACATAGAACTTTATTGATTAATGAAGCTTGGTCTATGGCAATTATGAATGGATGTCAAACATAACATCCAAACTGAAATTGCAGTCATTGACCCACTTATTCATCAAAAATCATCGATAATTTTGACCTTCGGATGGTCGCTTGCAACAGAAATCGTGGTAGTCGCATGAACAATGTTGAGTTCCATTCGTAATAGCCATGGACCGAACTTCATAATTAATAAAGTCCTACATTTATTTCACAATAAATATGTGCTTAATTTAATGAAAACTTCCACACTAACTGTTGGCTCACCCTTTACTTGACATTGGTTACTGACAGTTTATCGCGTAGGAGTATTATAACTACCTTCACTAAAGAACTAACGATAACAAAAAAACATGCTAAAAGCTCCTTAGTAGAGCCAAACAACATCATTTTGCCGGCCTTACACATCAAATTGGGAATTATGAAAAACTTTGTTAAAACCATGGATAAAACTGGAGAAAGTTTCCTCCATTTAAAAACTTTGTTCCCCAGATTAAGCGAAGCTAAATTAAAAGAAGGCATTTTTATAGGGCCAGATATAAGAAAGGTCATGAAGAACTCCAGCTTTATTCACAAATTAAATACTCGTATACAGGAAAAAACTGAATGACTTTATTTTGTTGAAGTGATACAATATTTTTTAGGCAATACAAAGTCACCAACTTATAAGGAAATCATTTCTAAGCTATTACAAAACTACAAAAGCTTGGGATGCAAAATGTCCTTAAAGATTCAGTTCCTTGATTCCCATTTGGAGTTTTTCCCTGAAAACTTAGGTGCCGTAAGTGACGAGCATGCGAAAAGATTTCACCAAGACATAATGGCGATGGAAAAGCGATATCAAGGAAAATGGTCGTCGAGAATGCTCGTAGATTTTTGTTGGAAACGAGATCATCCAACATACTTGTATAAAAGACAAGAAAAACGCATCAAATATTCTTCAGAATAATAAAAAAAAAATTAATATCTACAAATTTACATGTATTTTCACTTTTTTAAATAAACTGATTTTTTTAAAAATATGGATGTTTCATAAATTTTGTACAGACATATTATATTTAAACAATTACATGCCAAGGTATAAAAAAAAAAAAATATTTTGGAAGAACGGCAAAAAAAATGTATTTTAATTGTTGAACAGTGTTATTGTTGTGTTAATATTGACTGCAGCGCCCCCCAACAACTAGCGCTTGTTGTAAAAGGCGTCTAAGCGGACAAATCAGATCTAGACAATATAACACCCAATATTAAAACCCGCCCACAAGTGTGCATGCGAGTCCGTGGGTTGACACGGCTGGAGATCACCGGTGTCATAGAAGAAAGATCAAACAAACAAATAAACAAAGAACAAACACCATCGCAATATGGTAAGATTGCAAAACTATATCATTAAGGTAATGCTTGCAAAAATGAAAGGCACTACCCCGCCAAGCACTACCACTGCTGTGCATGGTACTGATCCTGGACCGAGCAGAAATGTTCGCGTCAGAGCTATACGGATTCCGGGGGCTAGCAAAATATTGAAACAGTTTCGGCCAAATTTGAGGGTCGCGAGTTGGAACGTTGGAAGCAAACAAACAAGGGTCTCTGAGAAAATCAAGTGGTACAATCTGAACCAAGAAAAAGGCGAGGCTTTTGTTTTCATCAACGGAGCTGAGGATGAAGAGTGCAGATCACAAAATATGTGGGATTCCCTACAGCGAACTTGCTTAAAGAAACCCAAATCACTGCTAGGAGCTTCAAAAGGCCACCATCAACACGTCAAAGAAACATGGTGGTGGAGTGATGAAGCTAAGAAGGTGATAAATGAGAAGAAAGCGGCTTTCAAAGCTTGGTCAAAGTGCCCCTCTAATAATAGTGACGAAAAAGCTCGCCTCGAAATGGAATACAGATGTTTGAAGAAAAAAGCGAAGAAGAAGTGCGCCCAGCTTCAAGCAGAGAGTACGGAGGGCCTGTATGCTCAGGAGATTCGTTCGCCAGAGTTCATTAACAATGATCATGGCCAGCTTCTTGTGGTTGACGACAAAATTCTGCAGAGGTGGCAGCAGTATTGTAAAGAACTTTTGAATGAACAGTTTCCCCGGCTATACTTTCCAAGAGCCACCCCGAACTGTAAAGAAATACCCGACATTACAGTCGAAGAAGTTAGTGAGGCGGTCAAATACTCAAAAAAACGAAAAGCGATTGGGCCAGACGAAATACCCTCTGAGTTCTGGAAAAAGATGGGAGACGTCTGGAGGGAAAGTTACCTTCTCCCTGTATACAAAGGGAAGGGTGATACGCGAAACTGTGATAACTACCGTTCGATCAAGCTGATGTCACACACCATGAAGATCGTTGAGCGGGTATTAGGTGGCCGACTGCGAAAAAATAATACGGTTATCTGATGATCAGTGTAGGTTTGTCGCGATAAATCAACCACAGATGCAATCCAAAGTATAAGGATCATAATGGAAAAACATCGTGATTCCTTAAAGGATTTGCATATTGTATTGGTTGACTTTGAAAAGGCTGAAGCATAAACAACTGAGCTTCAAGAACCACAACACCAAAATCTTTCTCTCTCTCTATCCATCCTTTCCAACGCCCGCACTGTGTGTAAGCATGTTAAAAATATTCATAACCCTTTGAAGGCATTCGGCAGACAACCACGAGATCTGATATGGGTGGCGCTGAGACATCGAGGGGTTCCAGAAACCTATGTACAGATGATCATGGACATGTACGAAGGAGCAAAGCCAAGAGTAAGATGCCCAGCTGGAGTAACCGAAGAGTTCCCAATCAAAGTCGGGGTGCATCAGGGAAGCGATTTAAGTCTTTTGCTCTTTATTACAGACCTTAATTATCTGCTTGAAGGTAAAGTGATTGACCCCAAGGTACATCAGTTATTCTTTACTCACGATGGAGCCATCATAAGTGAGGATCCTACATCCCTGCAACGAGCACTTGATGTGTGGGTGGACGTTCTGGAGAGAAGTGGGTATCGCATTAGTTCAAAAAAGACACAGTACTTGTGCTGGCCGTTCTCTGATCCACTCAGGCCTATTCCAGACATTTATTTGAATGGAACAGTGCTTCCCAAGTGCGAAAAGTTCAAATATCTGGGATCTATGAGCAATAGCAAAGCATCTTGTGATGACAACATCAATCATCGCGTAAGCGTAGGGTGGATGAAGTGGCGAGAAAATTCCGCTATCTTCTGTGACAGAAAAATGCCACCTAAGTTGAAAGGAAGACTCTACACCGCAGTTGTGCGTCCAGCGCTCACATACGGTTCACAATTAGTGTGTTTTCATGAGAACTATGCAAAGCAAAGTGAAAGCTTCTCCACAAAACGATTCTAAGTCAATCTGGTTATAAACTTTTTTAATTGTTTGAAGATTGGTGATTGAATTGAAATTGAAGTAAAAAGTATGAACAAGTTGTGCTTAAATGTATGAAATACTACTAAATCATTCCAGTTGAATGAAAAAGCTTTTCTCAGAGAAAAAGCTCTTCTAATTAATCGCAACTCATTTTTGACTAAAAAAAGTGGTTCCTTGTGTTGTTGTACTCCGTATTAAATCTTACATACTTCACTGAGAAGTGACGTTTCACCAAAACGCACCAAATGCTGGACAATGTACAAAACGTATGAGATGATGCTTCGCATGACAGCAGGAATGACAAAGCTTGATCGAATAAGAAGTTCGAAGATCCGTGGAAGCTTTCACGCCAAGGAAACCATCGCACAAAGGATAGAGCGCGACCGGCTCAGCTGGTATTGCCAGCTTCAAAGAAGAGAAAAAGGCAATATCAATGCACATTCCAAAGACATCGCGATGTAGGAAAGGCAGGCCTATAAACGCCTGGATTAGACAAATGCGACGACATCGGCATTGCATTGGCCTCAGTAACCGAGTGATCCAAAATCGGCAGGCCTGGCAAGGTCAAATAGACGAACCCCACAGGCGGATCAGTAGAAATGCGGTGAAGTGGGAGGGTTGTGGTCCCTTGTTTTCGGAGAAAGGAAGATAGAATATTAACGCTTGGTTGAAATACCCACTTTCTTTCTTTTTTTCTCTTTTTCTGGTATCCGCGGCGCAGAAACAAAAATGATTTCCTTATTTGTAATCAAATCGAAATGAAGAAATAATTATGTTTGAACTATGTTTATAATTATTTCATTCACTGGCAGATTGATTGAATTGTTTGATGTTGAAGTGATATACATCTTCAGCTTGCCAGAAGATTACCGGACACTTTTGAAAACTTTTGATTTACGTGCAAGTCTCCCTTCATAATAAATATACATATTGTATAGGTTGGAGCTCAATCGAGTGGTTAACTTTTGAGTTTGAGATTTTGCTGTTCAGTGCCACCTATCAGAAAACCTGAAAACTTTTGATGAACGTCCACTTCCCACTTCATAAGAAATATGTTGCGAAAGTTTCAGCTCAATCGGACGGTTGGTTTTTGAGATTTTGATTTTCAGCGCTGCCTATCGGAAAACTTGAAAACTTTTGATTTTCGTGCACTTCTCAGTTGATAACAAATATACTGTGTAAGTTTCAGCTCAATCGGGAGGTTAGTTTTTGACATTACATTATATAGATATTTATGTTTATAAAATACTACTACTACATTTTTATATACCACTTTTTGATTACCTTTATGTTACATCGGCATATCTATTCTCTAAATCCAGGGATGTGACCAATTTTACTGACAGTAGCGGAGTGAAGTTGTAAGAAAAACTAAAAGAAGACTTTAACGCAAATCTATCTCGTCGTAAACTTATTTGCAGGACGACTTTTAACCTCATACAAATTCCTTGCGTTAACTAGAAAACTGAAACTTTACAAAATACCACGAATTGAATCATACCGTTGGCAAATTTGCAGTTTTCTATCAAAGAAAATAGCTGCGCCAAGAAATATTTTCCGAATTCCTTTAAATAATATATCAAATCAACGACCACGCATACACCTCGGACAATTTATTATAGTAATATAAACTTTGCAGAAATTTTCGATTTTTAAAGTTTGAAGTGCTTAGAAGGTATGAAAATGCAAATGCAACTTTTAGGAAACCGCATTAATGAGATATTAAATTGTAATATACCCCTGCATGTATTTGGCGTACTTTACACTCAAAAAAAGATCTAAAAAAATGTAACTAAACCGCGCGAAGAGATTACACGTGCTTGCTGTAACTATTCGGATTTCTTTGCCAGAAAACTCGTATTCGAAATTTGGACAACATTTTTCGTATGTTTTTGCATGTATCATATATTGCGGGTGATAGATTGTTAGTATTAAACCATAAACACGGCATCACAGTGCGCCTGTCATCACTGTGCGCATGACATCATCGTTTCGTGTCAGACTGCACAGCTTATTCGTATTTCACCACTTGAACTTTTTCTCGCTCACTGCGAACAACCATCGGCGCCGTCTCTACACTTTAATCGTTTCTATATCTTTTGTCTACGAATAAACATTCGTTTTTCTTAATCTACTGTTGCGTTTTTTATTCAATAACCTGAGTTGCAGATACAGGAAGATTCTGACAGGTTATGGGCCCAGTTTTAAGCGTAAGAAATAAAAGACAGAAACTTTTGTACAGAGCTTACCTCAATCCAGACAAAACACATCTCAACACGTTAAAATGAACACCGCGGGCATCGCAAGAATTGAAACCCTTAACAAGGACAATTACGACACTTGGCGTATGCACATGGAAGCGCTCCTGATTAAAAATGATGCTTGGGATTATGTCAATGGTGTGCGAGTGAAGCCAGCCGTCGATCCAAAGGACCCGAAGACGCTTCCGGCGTACGAGGCTTGGATCCCCTTCGACCAAAAGGCAAAATCAGACATCATTCTATCCATCAGTGCAGCGGAATTAAAGCAAGTCAAAGGATGCGAGACTGCCCGGGACGTATGGCTGAAACTTGAGAGCGTTTTCCAATCAAAAGGCCCCGCCCGTAAGGCGACGCTTTTAAAGCAATTAACTCTCCAGCGGATGCGTGAAGGTGAGGATGTTCGAGATCATCTCCATAAGTTCTTTGATGCTGTTGATAAGTTAAGTGACATGGATGTTACAATAAACGCCGATTTATTAGCTATAATGCTTCTCTATAGTTTGCCGTCAAGTTTCGCAAATTTTCGATGTGCAATTGAGTCCAGGGACGATTTACCATCGCCTGAGGCATTGCGTGTTAAAATCATCGAAGAATCGGAGGCACGTAAGATTGACATCCAAGGTGACGTATCAAATGCAATGGTTGCAGGAAGATTCAACCAAAAGTACTTCGGCCAACCCAAAAATAGGAACAAGAGCCAAAACGAGTCACCCGAAAATTCAACTGGATCGAAATTGGTGTGTTACCGCTGCAAGAAGATGGGTCACAAGCGATCTGAATGTCCACAAAGGCGCGGGAAGCAATCGCATAGCGCGAAATACGCGGAACAACTTCTATTCTTCAGTTCAGTCGCCCCACGGAACGACAGTGGCATCGGTAACGTATTCCAAGTAACTAGCATCGATCGTGACCAGTCTTGGTGTCTGGACAGTGGCTGTACCTCTCATATTTGCAAAAATCCCGATGAGCTGTTCAACGTCAAAGAGGTAAATGCGGAAAAACTGCACTTAGCGAGTAGTGCCTCAACCGAAATTAAGGCACGTGGCAGTGCACTGATTGAAATCCAGGAGAAGAATGCAACTAAGCAAATAGAATTGTCAGACACCCTATTCGTGCCGGATCTGCGTACCATCTCATGTCAGTGGGCAAAATTACTGATAAGGGCTACCGCGTTACATTCGAACGAGAATCTGCGAAAATCATAAACCCAGATGGAAAGGTAGTACTAACCGCAAAGCGCGGGGATGGTCTGTATTTCATTCGCACCGGTAATGAGACATGTATGGCATCCAGCAACTCTGGAGGACCCAGTCACGACACCGAGATGCTTCACATGTGGCATCGACGCCTCGGTCATCTCAACGTTAAGGATCTCACCGAAGCTGTTCGAAGGGGAGCGATGACAGGCATCGAGTCTGTGGAGATCGCTGACAACTTTGTATGCGACACTTGTATCCAAGGAAAAATGGTGCGCGCTCCATTTCCAAAACGATCAATTCGTAAAACTAGGCCATTGGAGCTAGTGCATTCCGACGTATGCGGTCCAATGAGGACGGAATCGCTTGGAAAGGCAAAGTACTTCTTCACGTTCATTGACGACCACTCGAAATGGTGTGAATTACGATTCCTTAATAAGAAGAGTCAAGTTCTACCAGCATTCCAGAAAGTCAAGGCATCGTTGGAAAAGGAAACCGGTACGTGCATCAGATGTTTGCAATCAGACAACGGCACCGAATACAAAAATAACCTCTTTGATGGTTTCTTGGAGTCACATGGTATTCGTCGACGACTGACAGTTGCGTACAATCCAGAGCAGAATGGTGTAGCCGAACGCAAAAACCGCACTCTCCTCGATATGGCAAGGTGCCTTCTTATACAGTCTGGACTTCCAAAGTCATTTTGGGCAGAAGCCGTGGCAACCGCTAACTATATAAGAAATCGAAGTCCTTCAAAGTCTCTCAACGGAAAAACACCTTACGAGGTCCGATTTGGGAAAGCACCGGACGTTAGTAATCTTCGCGAATTTGGCTGTAAAGTATTCGTCCTCGAGGGATCACCCAACAAAGGGAAATTCGATGTCAGATCCAGGAAGGGCATTTTTCTCGGTTACCTCGACGAAAGTAAAGGGTACCGGATCTGGATTCCGGAAGACCATCGGGCGGAAGTGTCACGTGACGTCAAGTTTTTGCCATGCAATCCACAGACTCAGAGTCTGGAATATCCAAGGACCACGAATCTACCCCAGGTTGTGGAAATTTCATTGACGCCAACTCAATCGACGAATGGCGTAAAGGATGCAGCTGAGAAAGTCGATGCGAAGAACAAGGAAGAAGAGGAAACGGAGGATGCGGATCTGGTACCTAAAGATGATCCGTTGGCAGATGGTGGTGATCAGTCTGAGGATGAACGCGAAGTCAACAGACCCACAAAGAGGACTCGCGGAAGGGCCCGAAAAATTAAGACGAGTCTACCCGGCCGACCGAGGAAGGTGTACAACAGAGAACAGGTAAATCATGTATCTTTTGAATGTGGGCAACAACAAATACGGACCAGATGGGACGCTACAACGGAGGAAGGCGGGAATCGTTGCGAGGGGTTTCGCGCAGCGGCCTGGTATTGATTTCGATGAGACATTCGCTCCGGTAGCAAGATTGAGTTCCATACGCTTAGCTACGGCACTGGCATCTGAATACGGAATGACAATCCAACAGCTGGATATAACCACAGCATACTTGAACGGGGAGTTGTCGGGATTACGTCCTACCGAATCTGACACCTGCATATATTTTCGCGGTTCAGGGGGTGACCTAGGGAACATCAAGCAGATCAAGGACGGATTATCAAAGGTCTTCGCGATCAAGGATCTCGGCGAAGTTCGATGTTGTCTTGGAGTGGAATTTGTCAAACGAAACAACGGCTATTCCATTCATCAGAAGGGGTACATTGAAGATGTGCTACGTCGGTTTGGAATGTCGGAGAGTAAACCAGTGTCTACTCCAATGACAGTGGGTGCGAAGGCGATAAGTAGTGAGCACCCGGACGATAAGGATCAGAAAAAAGTACCGTACCGCGAATTGGTGGGTTCGTTGATGTACCTGGCAATGGGTACCCGCCCCGATATTGCGTTTGCAGTCAGCTGGCTGAGTCAGTTCAACGACCGTCATCAGCAGGAGCACTGGGTTGCGGCTAAACGCGTTCTAAGGTACCTGAAGGGAACAAGGGACGTTTGTCTGATGTATTCGTCATCGGACACAGGACTTGTTGGGATGGTCGACGCGGATTGGGGAAACTGCCCTGGGGACAGGAGGTCATATAGTGGTTACGCTTTCGTTCTGGCTGGAGGAGCCGTCGTGTGGGAATCGCGGAAACAGCGAACTGTTGCGCTCTCATCGACGGAGGCGGAGTATATGAGCCTTACTGAAGCCGTTAAAGAGGGCATACATCTGCGAAGATATCTTAAGGAGCTGGGATTCGAGGCACTCGTCAAGGACGTGGTTATCTTCTGTGACAACATGGGAGCTCAGAAGCTGGCTTCAAATCCGATATTTCACTCTCGTACAAAGCACATCGATATTCGCCATCACTTCGTGCGAGAGGCGTTGCCGAGCAACAGCATTAGCCTACGATACTTGCCTACAGAGGACATGGGAGCAGACGTACTCACCAAGGGATTGCCCGGGCCTAAGCACAGGAGGTGCCTCAATACCCTAGGCCTGGTTCATCCTGCCACTTAACGAGGGGGAGTGTTAGTATTAAACCATAAACACGGCATCACAGTGCGCCTGTCATCACCGTACTTGGCATCACTGTGCGCATGACATCATCGTTTCGTGTCAGACTGCACAGCTTATTCGTATTTCACCACTTGAACTTTTTCTCGCTCACTGCGAACAACCATCGGCGCCGTCTCTACACTTTAATCGTTTCTATATCTGTTGTCTACGAATAAACATTCGTTTTTCTTAATCTACTGTTGCGTTTTTTATACAATAACCTGAGATGCAGATACAGGAAGATTCTGACATAGATATTCCAGAAATAGCCAATTTTTACTTGCGGCCACAACAATAAACCAAATATTGGTTTCATGGATCCTGAGATTTTGACAATCTTAACATTATATCATATTATGGTATCCACAGAAAGTACAGGGTGGGGCAGAAAGAACTCCCCCATTTGGGATGCTAATATAACAAAAAACAAACAAGATATCAAAGATATAACTTTATTTCTAAATAATGCACACAATGCAGTGTTTAAATTAAGTTTTAAGAATTACGTCACTCAAGTGGCGCCCTCCATTATCGATACACTAAGTAACCCTCTCTCGGAAGTTTTCCATTACGCGACGAGTCATTTCAGGGGGAATGCTAGTGACTTCCTGTGTTATTGCATTCTTTAGAGCTTCCAAAGTTTGCGGACGATGTTTGTACACCTGAGCTTTAAGATATCCCCAGAGAAAGAAATCGAGAGGCGTCAAATCAGGCGAACGCGGTGATGATGGAAATGAGATTCGTCGGTACACATTAAAACATATGTGCAGGGAATGTTCAGAAGGAGGTCTCGACACGCAACTATACGGGTTTCCTAATCTCGTTAACTCAGTTCTTGTGCAACCATAATTTTGTACGGATGCATTTCCAGCTCACGGTGAAGAATTCTGCGAACGTCGACCGAGTGCAAAGTTTATGCGAAAAGCACGTTGCGTCACAGTCGGCGACCCGCCATTTTGAACGAATTCTTCGACAACAAACGCACGGTGTACTCCCGTCCAAACCATTATGACAACTGAAAACAGCACGATTGCCGCTGTCTATCGTCACTTGTCGCGCTTTGCTATCCCAACCCTAACCTTATCTACGTTCTCTTTAATTCGAGGAGTTTTTTCTGCCCCACCCTGTACTGTCGCACTGCATTATCAACGAGCATGGTGTAGCAACACTAATGCCATCTGTCAAAACTGCCATCATGCACATTTCACATTCAACAACTCACTCCTAGGTAGGTAAGTAGGAGTGGTTGTGTCAGCAAACCATACCAACACTTAATTAGCGCAGAAGCGCCGTTTTATTACCACAACTTAAGTGACGTAACGGATGTAACAAGGACGTTAATTACTAGGGAAAAGAAGAAGAAAAATGGGGTAAGGATTATTCAAATCCACCCCGTTGCATTGAGGAAGCTGATAATATCCCCAATGATAATCTCCGCTAGCTCTACTCGTATAAGGTTGTCGAAAAAGAGTTTACCTAAGGTGCGCTGCCTGGCCTTGCCTAAAGCCGGACACTTGCAGAGGAAGTGTAAGATTGTTTCTATCTCATCAGCAGTATTGCAGCTGCGACAGTGTGCATTAAATGCAATGCCTATTCTGACCACATGAACCCCGATGGGCCAGTGGCCAGTACTAACTGCCAGAGTTCTTGCGATATCTGTACGGTTTCTGTTTAGTAGATCTTGCGTTCTTTTCAGGGAGTATTTGGGCCACATCTGCGGACAGATGACACAGTTCCGCACCCCCTGCCATCTACTATCCGCCTTTAGCAGATAGTGCGCGAAGATGCCTCTCTTAAGGACATGTTCGAAAATGTTCTAGAGGTTCTTGTATTTGGTATAAGTACACCAATCAACAACAGAGAAGACACAGTCTATAGAGGTGAAAGTAGTGATGAACAAGTGCGATTACATAGTTAATTATTATAATTATTGTATATATTATATAAGTAATTATTTGAAAATTGGTGTGGATTTGTAGACACAGTTTAAATTGTGATTAATAAAGAATAAAGGGATTTGATTAGTTTGAAGGAAGAATAAAGGGATTTGATTAGTTTGAAGGAAGAATAAAGGGATTAGATTAGTTTGAAGGAAGACTAAAGTGAAGTTAATAACTATTTGTAAATGAAAACATTAAATACACAGAAGACGGTTTTATTAATACGAACTTTAGCAAGAATATTACAACATTATAGAGGAACTAAAAAAAAGTGTTCAAGTATTGAAACAAGCTCAATTTCTTGTTTGTTTTTGAGTGTTTACCCCATATTTTCCAAGTCTTGCTTTACATTTGTAACAACATGAATAAGTTTGGAAAAGATTGGGTATGATTACTGAACCTACTGAACTTACTATTGCACAAGTGTATATAATGTACCTGGAAACATACCTGCCTTTGCTGCGAATAGATGTACTGAGGATGAGTTTTAAACGCATCTTAGAAATATGTCATTTTCGTAACTATTATCTTGAAAATATACTACTCTACCTGGAAGGGTTACTTTATTAATTTGCGCACATTCACGGGGTTATGAATGTCCTTCAAATGTTTTGCACATACCCCGTTTATATGCAGATTCGGAACTGGTTCCAAACTGGTTTCAGATACATATAAACGCTTTTCGAGTCCGAATGGGTTCGAGTCGACTCGACTCAGCTAACAGAGATGACTCTGCACATAAACGGGGTAACAGTGTGGACGATCGAAAGAGGATAGAGGTTTTGAAACTCAGATGTTTATGTTTCCTAAGAACTCCGGTGGTGGCGTCTAGATAGCTGCAGCAATTTTTGATAGGACTGATTCTTTTTTTCATGAGAAATAAATAAATAAATGCTTGCCGACATCAGGATATGAACTATGAACCATTAGCGCGGTAATCGATAACGTTACTACACTACTACACTACTATATTATCGCCGCCTCTTATAGGAATGACTTGTCAGTGTTGTTTACTTTGTGCAATATAAAAGAAAGGGGAGAACTCATTCCACTTCCTGGGTAGATGTTCAATTCTGCACAAACCAAGGAGGAATCACAGCTGTAAAAGCGTGTTGACCATTGTACAAGATTAGCAATACTCTGATAAAAGCTTTGCCAGATGAAAATTTTGATTTTGCCTTGACGAAGAATAAGCAGCCTGCAGACCCCAAATACGAAGTTTGAAGGAAATCTGTACAGACATTCCAATGCATCAAGTATCTCGTTTTATGAGCCACTCGAAACATTCACTGGCTTGTAAGTATTGACACACATTCACATTCATTCCAAGAAATGATTAGCTACCCTCACACACACATTAATTATGTGACCATCCTGAAAATTATACACTTGTTTAATACGAGCTACTTAAAACCATTCGAAAGCTTATGAACCACTTATACATTTGTGAGTACTCTGAGTGAATGCTTTGAGTGCGAGCCTACTACGCATTCAAATGTTCATGAGTGTCGATTCATACTTGCTTGTTTTCTCATGTTTAGGCCAATAATTCACAACTGCGAATGAGTGGATTCATGCAGTTCTCTATTACAGATGTCCGGATACACATCTACAATTTAAACTTATTTGAATAAGAGACCCGAATTCAGATGTACATGCATGTATGTAATGTAAAGAAAAACCCGAAAATTGTGAGAAATTTACATTACTTACTTAACTTTTCATCTGAAATATACATGATGTACATACGAGTATAAACTGAATTTTTTATAGAGCAATTGAGTAGCATCATACATATCGTCCATACGCTCTTCTGATGTAACTTCTACAGTTTGGCAGGCTCTTATGTTTTTCGAGCATTAAAAGGTATTTTTTACAAAGTGACATATTTGATCGACCCCATCTTTTTATATACTTCATCATTTCCTAATAAATTTGTTACAAAATATTGAACCGCAATAAAATCTGTTTAGCAATTCCCAAGATGGGAGCATTTTTTTCAGTCATTTCTTTATTTTCCTTGTAATTTCATTGATAGTGAAATATATAGTGAGCACACGCGGTCAACCGTGAGCTATAAAAGTGGCCACGAGCAAAACGAAAACTGATCATTTCGTGTGCGTACATCTATAATATCTGTGAGCGATGTTAAACGTACTTGCTCATGAGCAGTGCACGAGAAGCTTTACTGAAAAATTGTCCACTTATCCTGAAAACTTTACATCTTTTCCTCGACTGTTACATTTTTATACAAGGCTTGAGTAAAAAACAGATTTTATATATAAACAAAAAAAAACATGATTTCAGTTCTACAAATAAGACATACAGTCACTCCAAGCCAAACTCGGACACCTGAGCAGTCGTAGTTCCAATGCTGAAAAATTAACTTCCAATGTAAATTCAAATATATATAATAAAAACCATTACAAAAAATGTTTAATATGTTATTTGAATTTACATTGAGAGTTAATTTTTCAGCAGTGGATTTACGACTGCTAAGGTGTCCGAGTTTGGCTTGGAGTGACTGTATGTATGTATGTATATACCATATATATTTTAAGGGCTCCCGGAAATTACGCCAGAAATTTTTTTTGCAAAAAACGCTAGAAAATTCTTATTTAATAAAAATAGGAAAAAATGGCAGAAAACTGTTTGGAAAATACGCCAGAAACGTTGGAAACTAGGCCAGACAAGTGTGGAAAAAGAGCCAGAAAGTAAAATGGAAATTAAGCCAGAAAATTAATATATTCTGGCTTAATGTCCTAATTATTTTTGGAAAAAAGACCAGAAACTGTTTTTTCTATTTTTAAACATGGCAGCTTGTGAGTGATAAAGTAATTAAACAAATAAAAAACTCTGGGGGAATCAGTGTGCCGAAGGAGGGGGGCGCGCTGCGACGTGAACGGTCCGCGCTATCGGCGCGGTCGGCGCCCTTGGCACGGTAGGCGCGCACGACGCGTTCGGCGCCCCCACGTGGGAGCACGCCGGGCCCTTGCGTGAAGCGGTCGTTTTTTATTTGTTTAATTACTTTATCACTCACAAACTGTCATGTTTAAAAATAAAAAAAAAGGTGTCTTTCGTAGACGTACGGTCTCTGAAACTGTTTAAATGTAAAACTACAAAAGTTTTGAATAACTTTCTTCTTTTTATATGTAGTAACCATAACAAAAATTTAACAATATGTAACATACAATTATGTTACCTACTAAATATACACTTGAAGTGTGTCTGTTACGATTTCCCGGCAGCATGGACATTTATAATTTTCATGTCCATCTGCAACTGCCAGCGCTTGCAACTTTATGTTGCACTCAGACCATACTTTCATGTGTTTGCATGGCAGCATCACAATATTTATATAAAGGGCCTGACATATAACACATAATATCACATCCATCCACATCCATTCGTTATTTGAAAATTCTTTTATTTTTAGTTGAAAAAATTTTTCCAATAATGTGAACCCCTCCAAAATGTGAACAGGCCCTTGTTTTAATTAGTTCACATTATCGAGGTAGTACTGTATTATTAAACTTTATTAACAGATAATAAATTATGTGCTAATAGTACAAAATTTACACTGCTGGCTACCAGGGCATTCGACTAATATAACTGTTAATTTGTTACAACAATTGATATAATATGCAGTTTTCTGGCTCTTTTTTTCCAAAACAGGAAATGGAAAAAACCCCAAAAAAAATGTTCTACCATTTTTTTCCAAATTATTTTTTCAGGCCCTTTTTCCATTTATAAAAAATGGAAAAGACGCCAGAAATTTTTTGGAAAAAAGGCCTGACATTTTGGAAAGTTTGCCCGAAAAATCTGGCCTTTTTCCTAGGAAAAAATATCAGATTTTTGTATGAAGCGTTTTCTGGCGTTTTTTCCATAAAAATTTCTGGCGTAATTTCCGGGAGCCGTTAAGGCGGCTCTCTTCTCAAAGCCATATGCGATTGATAACTACATTAACAATAATTAGTTTTTAGTCCGGAAATTTGGCATTAGGTCTTAACGCCCAAGGTAATAACACCTAAATTGAAAAACGTCATAACACCCAAATAATGGCACATCGCCCAAAAGTAAAGAAAGAAATGGTATCAAAACCCAAATGAAATGACTTATCGCCAAAATGATTACCCAATGTCAAAACAACCAAATTTAAAAGTTCAATAACGCCCAAATATTGCCAATGGGAATTGTTGTAAAATTTGATCGATATGTTTTAGTTTTTGGACGTTACGACCTATTTTATTTTAGATAATTTGAGTTTGATCTGTATCGCCCAAAATGTAGCAAACCATGGCATTCTCTAAAATTCGTCAATAGAATATGGTCCCACTGAAAGTGGGAAATACCATAGTTTAATCCGACATTTTGAGAAGTTATTTCCCACCACTATGAAATACTACAAGTATTTCACAGAAAATCTTCGCGGATTAAAAGGATTTCACCCTTTTCTACGCAGGGTTTAGCCGCTAATGGAACTTCGTTGCTCCGCTAAGGGTAAGTGCTTGTTATCTGGCAGGCGCCTATATCTTAACAGTACTTGAATGGCCCGCTTTATGGGTTAAAGCGTCTTATACACATGCAGGTGCTCAGCAGGGCGCCGCTACACGTTGTGGGCAGTAAGACCTTATTTGGGCATTATGACGCTTTTCGATATTTCGCCCAAATTGACGTCATTTCTACAACAAAAATTTGTTCAAGGATTTTTTGGCCGTTATGATATTTTTGATTTGGGAAGTTATTGCATTGGGCGTTAAGACCTAACGCCGGAAATTTTTGCATGGGAGGTCCTATAATACGATCCCCAAGCTTTTCAGAGTATGTTCTCAATATTTCATTCATTATCAAAGCTTTAACGTATTTGTTGTTCTTTCTTTCTCATAAAATATATTTTTGTAAAATAATAGAAAAGAGGGAAAAGATAATCACAAACTCCCCATATGTATGTTTCGTTTGGTGAAAAGGAGATATGCACACAATCCGAAAAAAGGAAGCAGTGTTCCTCTCTGTGAATATGATCACCTCGTGTTCTCGACCGCCCGTGCCTGTAAGAACTTTTTACTTTTCATCAATTTGAAGTGAAAGTTGCACTATATTGGTATTACGCATGCCGGGCGGAGAAAGTGATAAATTAACAGATATTTATCACTTCATCCGAGTGTTTTGGACATTACGCATAATAAACTATTCATTACTTGCCTATAATAAACACATAACTAATAAAACATAAGAGGGAACATTTTTCTTGAAACAAAATGAACAGAAAATATAGTTTTACTTGACCTCCGAAGCATTTAAAACATTAACAATTCATTTGTATTAATTAACTAATTTAATATTATAATTAATTGAAAGTAATAATTTTTAATGACCAAAAAGTAATGATTATTGTTCTTATGCAAACCACAAAGTAGGACAAATAACATGAACACCATGTGTACATAACATATAAATAAATAGTTAAATAAAACTAACTTTCAATTATATATACTACAAGGAAGTTTTACACAAGTGGGCGCCGTGGCGTAAGTGGTTAGTGTGTCGGATCACTACGCATGAGGTTCCAAGTTCGAATCCCAGAAAACACCAAAAAGTTTTTTTCACGGTCCCACCTCTCGCGAGCGTCTGACAAACATCTGAGAGAGAGTATTGTTGTCACGAAAAAGCTTCTCAAATCGCCGTTTGGAGTCGCATTAAACTGTAGGTCCCTTCCATTCGTGTGAAATATATAACGCACACAACATGAGTGGTTGCGAGAAGCTAGGCCCTGGCACTTTAAAGAGCTGTTGCGCCAAATATTTGTATTTTTGTTTGAAGTTTTACACATTCGAGATAAAAAGAAAAAGTAAATAAGTACAGGATCTTATTCCATCCAAACGGAGTGGTTTGTAAACTCTTATGATTTTGAATTATGGACAGAAAATAATCTGAAATAAATGCTGATTGTATGAATTGCAATCAATTTTTTATTCGGATCGGGATTCAAAAATAAAGGTGATTACATTTTAATAAAATTATTTTTCTTACTTAAATTCAGAAAATCCGATTGAGTCAAATGTGTTTATAAATATGAACGTACGTTGAGTTCTAAATACCGCGAAAAATGTTCGCTAATGCGATGGACACACAGAAAGATATTAGCCTTGATGGCAAACGGATTTTGCGTTCGACAACAAGCCGCCCATATGTGTTATATGGAAATCGATTGTACTGTTCAAACAGGAAACAGACAGCTGTGATGGCGCTTGGTGAACCACAACGGCAAGAATCTTATGTGTGTTTGAAGATATGTATATTTCGTGAGCGGTGGAAGTGGAAAAATTAAAAACAAAAGGGATATGCTGGCAAGAATGTATATGCAGTAAATTTTTGGTACTATTGTGGGTCGTGTTGTTATTTGTATAAAAATATAGTGAGGAAAACCAAAACGTGAAAGAAAATAAGATACGAATCAAATCAAAATTGGAAGTGAACAGCGTCGCGCTGCAATCTATAATATTTGGCTACTGCTAATCGTTATGCATTGCGACGAGCTTCAGGACGGTGTGCGCATGTCGCTCAACCACTTTCTGTGGGGCCATTGCTTAAAAGTCAACATCAATTGTTTGCTTTCTCAGACAGAGTGTACGCAAATGAATCCAATCACTGTCTTCCAAAATTGGTAATTCGAAGAACATTCACCACAGAGGACCGAAGGATCCGTCTAGAAAGCGATGTTTTTAGTGTTTCAGTAAAAAAGGAATACTTATATAATATGTGGGCTTCAAAGTTAAGCGATACAAAACATGCCTTATGTCATAAGCGGCACGTGACAATTATCTTATAAGATATGTATCGTTTGTGAGCGACTGGTTCAAAGACGATATGGTGAAGAAATACTGCTTTGAAAGAAAACTTGACTCAAATCTGAGCAATAGAAAAGATTGGAGCAGTGATTGCAATAACTATGACAGCATCTATAGAGAAGAGCTTTGTAAAGCCATGTCTAGTTTTGACATCCCTGCCAAACTTGTCCGTCTGTGCAGCATGACGATGGAGAACGTTCGCTGCTCCATCAATGTCGGTAATGATCTCACTGAGACCTTTGATGTCATGTGACTTCTTTAATATTGTACTTGAACGGATTGTGCGGAACTCACAAGCCAACACCGGAGGCACAATCTATCACAAGTCTGTACAACTGCTTGCATACGCCGACGATATAGACATTATCGGAAGAACTCAGCGGGCTGTGACCGGTGCGTTTGCAAGCATTAAGGCGGAAGCGGCCAAAATGGCTTTAGCGATAAACGAGGGCAAAATCAAGTATATGCTGTCAAGAAGGGACAGCCAACATCGACGACTTGGGCAGAACGTCACAGTGGGCAGCTATAACTTCAAGGTAGTAAGGGACTTTGTCTGCCTTGGCTCTGCTATAAACTCGAAAATAAACATCAGCGCAGAAATCAAGCGAAGAATAACTCTTGCCAATTGCTGTTTTTTTGGGCTTATAAGGCAATTCAACAGTAAAGCCCTATCTCGAACAACTAAGGAGACTCTGTAAAAGACCTTGATCATCCCAGTCCTGCTTTATGGACTTTATTAAAAGAGGATGAAGATATCCTTGGTCGCTTCGAGAAAAATTCTTCGTAAGATTTTCGGTCCCGTTTGCGTTGACGGGTTTTGGAGGAGAAGATTCAATCACGAACTATACGAGCAGTACAGCGACATCGACCTAGTCAAAAAACTGCTTATTGGACGTCTGAGGTGGCTAGGATATGTAGAGCGAATGGAGACCAACTCTCCGGCATTCGAAATGGAAATTTGTGTGGCCCAATTCATAAATGCAGGGTCGCGGCATGTACTGCTCAAATCAAAGGTTTTTTTTTTTTTTTTGCAACATCAGCGTAACCAAACGTCAAAACAGAGCAACCTGCGCAACAGTTGTTTTACTTTTGCTTTAAATAAGCTTTTGTTTGTTACCGTTCGCTAGCTTTTATTATTTATATTTTAACCTGTACTTTGCGTAAAAAATTAATAAAAGGTAACATATTACAATTTTAATGTTTATTTTTTTGTTTTTCTTGTATGTGTTTATAAATGTCAAAACAAAGTGCGCAGGGCAACAGTGCAGTACCAGGGCAACAACAACACAAAGCCTGTTGTGTTGCCGCAACACTACGCAGTTTTTTAACGTTTTTGAATTCACCTTATCTCTAAAGAGCTGATCGTGTCACATAACGAATATAGAAATTGCACAGACAGTTGAACTTTTTTTGAGGGTGCTCCTTCGGTTATTTAAGTTATATTACGTCGAAACATAACGTTAATAATAAACTGGTAAGAGAATGGTTCTAGCATGTCTGCCTACACGAACGACTTTAAAGCTATAGTTACCTTACATGGGCGCTTAACTACGTCGAGGGAACCTATGCAAAGCACCGCCTTTAAGCACTTCAAATGGCATTATAAGTTTAAAAGGGGGAAAACCCGCACGTAACTAAATTCCTTAACTAGGAAATATAATATTACCCACAAAGAAACTAAAATGGGAATCCAGCATCTACGAACGTGTCAAAAGAGGGACAACGGATTTCAATTCATAAGAAAAGGCCACTGGAAGACTGCGAATAACCCAATGACACACTGACTTAATGTACCCAATACCAGGCCCATACCAATGAATGTAGTAACCGCATGATGCGCGGCTTTAACGATGCCGTACATTGCAATTTCCTAGGCAAATTGCAGAGATTGTTTTACATGTGCATTAGTTTTGCTCTTAGGATCACTAATTTGGCCGGAGTAAAAGTTCTCTTTTATTTGATATCCCTAGACATTTCGGTCCGCAGACATACAATGCAAGTACTCGGTGCGAAAATACGTTCTTGGAAAAAGAAGACTACACCTGACTACACCCTACCAGGTTTTTCTTTCGCGAAAAGGGACTCCGTATACTTCGTTACGGACGGCTCAGGACATTGACATCTTTGCGGATAGCCAAGATGCAATTAAGTCCCTGGAGTCAGTCGGCTTTACATTAAAGGTAGCCTTATAGAAATGGCTGAGCAATTCATCATTTACCTTTGATGCGTCCTACGGCGGATGTAGTTATTGCCCCCTACAATTCCTAAAGAGCAGAAATTGCTAAATTGCTTCATAGCATACTTTGGTTTTTTTCTTCGCATATAGTCATTTTCATGTAATGGTTTGTTTCTCTTTTCTTTCACATAGCTACTCATTAGTTTAACACTTTCTTCATACGAGTAAATCTGTAGGTCCCTGCAGCGTCTAGCCACACCATTATTCAACATACAGCATACACGTTGATCTGTAGTGTTCCATTTGTTCCTACGCATGTAATAGAAATCCCAGTACAGTACCTATGAGTTTTCATTGATCAATGCTTGCAGTGCTCAGTGCAATGTTTGTACAGGCGGATGACTATAAGAGAATAGACTTTTTTGTTTAAAAGACTGGTTAGAGGCCACTGAGGACTAAAGATTTCTTTGAAAACTGTTCCTTAGGTTAATCAACTCGCCAAGTCTGGCGTAAACCAGAGAGTTTGCATGGTTGTAACTTATTATATAAGTTGATGCACATACATAAAGAACTCTTCCTAGGCAAATAGCACTACGAGCAATGTTCAGTTAAAAAGCAAAAGGATCTAAGGATAATAAATGTTACGGACTAGGAAAATACTATCGATCCAGTACCTTTACTGCTAAACTTTCAAACTTGCAAGTCTTGTCGTTTTTTTTTAAATATCACCCCACACCTGTGCCTTTCTGTTTTCTGTCTACCTACTAGTAGACAGAAAACAACCAAACATGACCTTTAATGTAATGAGTGGCATGGTATAGGCATGTACATAAATCAGTTGCACTTGATTTTCTATGCAAAAGACAAGCATACTTTTCGGTGGTGAATGTGTCAGACCACTGCGCGTGAGGTTCGATGTTCGAATCCTAGAAAACACCAAACGTTTTTTAACGGCCCTACCTCTCGCGAACGTTTAACAAACATCCGAGACTATTGTTGTCACGAAAAAGCATCTCAACAATAAAATAAAAATTGCCCTTCAGATACGCCACAAAACTGTTAGGTCCCTTCCATTCGTGCGAAAAATATAACGCACACAACACGAGTGATTGCAAAAAGATAGGCTTGAAGTAAATGAAGAAGAGAATAGGTGACTTAGTGAAGAAGCTATTTAAGCTATTTAATAGTGAACTTACGGTAAGTATGCTCTCAATCTGACTGTAGTTGTGAAGCTGAATTCCCGGCTTGCGCATCTACAATACAATCAGGTTAACGGATATTCTATATGAGCTACTTCGAAATATTATATAAATATATTCCCAGGTAGGCAGAAAAGCGGGACGCCCTAGGCAAACGTGGCGCAGAACAGTTGAGGAGGAATCGAGCTCTTTAGGAATGAGTTGGAGGCAGCTCAAACGCGTTGCAGAACTTCGAACAAGATGACGCGCAGGCGTGGTTGACGCCCGGTTAAAGAATCTAAGTAAGTAAGTATGTAAGTACTTCGAAATATTCGAAGCTGAGGTCATTATAGATTCTTAGAGCTGCGTCAGAGTCTTAGAGATGAGATGGTGGGGAATGAACTTCAAATAGTATAATGGCTATTCTCATATCTGGTAAGTGCATATATAACCTCGATTTAACTTATTGTCCGTCTTAGGGAGAGGCAACAATCGATCCTCTCATACGGCAACACAACGCGGAGTATTCACGGTCTATGGCCTAAGACTACACACATGAAAAAACTTGAACTTAATCTCGCACAGTATACAGCAAATATTAAAGCGATCCAGGAGATACGTTGGATCAGGAATGCTAAGAAGACTTTATTACAGCTGGGTGAGTGGTCATCTGGCTGTGATCCGCATCAAAGCGGTATTCTAAACCTATTTTCAGGCAGTGTGGAAGTCGGAAAGCACGCGACACAAAATACAACCGTTTCATAATACGGTTATTCATAATACTAAGGCCCCTATTATGGAACACAACTTCAGTTGTAGTTTGATTGTAAAAACAGAATTAGTATTATCGATCTCAACTTTGAGACAACCAGTTGTCTGTCATCTGTCCATACGAGAGAACTGCAAATTTTTGGTTGTTTGCGCACTTTGGTTGTATTATGACACACAACTCAATTGTGTTTTGGTTGTGTGAACTGTCAAAACCACACAAACTCGTTTCGCAGTTAATTGGTTGTTTGGGGAAAAAGAGGGTGGGTTTTGTTAAAAAAAAATTGGAAAAGTACAAATAAATAAAAATGGAAATAATTTAACAGTATTTTTACAGTTTAAAAGTTATAAACAAACACTTGAATTTTGATACATCCCTTTAGAAAAAAAACGAGCAGCAGCCAGTTCCAAGATCGGTGGTATACAGTAGTTCTAAATAAATCCTTTACTTAATTCAAAATGTACAAAAATTATTCGTTTAGTCTTAAATAACTAATGAATTTGTTAATAAAGGATAGGATATTTGGATTGAAACTTTGGGAATTATCATATTTACTTGCTTGCTATTTGGAAGTTCCAAAGGGTTGGAATGATCGCAAATACTCTTTCGGATGCGCGCAACATTAGTACCGTCTTTCTTTTCATAGCCATCATAAAAAAATAACTCAAAACTACTTTCCATTTCTGTATTTCGTTTACTATTAAAAAGATAACCGGGTACCTACTTTTGAATATTCTTCTGTTAACGTCGAAATGTCAGTGCTAATTTGCAATTTTCGTATTTCAAGTTGGCTGCATTAGCTCAGCTGGAAATGGTTGTGTTTCATAATTCTAATAATTAGTTTGGTTGTATTAAAGTTGAGTTGTGTGAAAGACAACACAACCAAGTTGAGTTGTGATTCATAATAGGCACATAAGTTTCCTCGCCTAGGAATCACTCATAGCAACACGAAGCTGCTAGAGCCCAGAAAGAGCGCCGGAGTGAGAAACTCTCTGAAGCGCAAAGGCATTCGTAAATTTTATATATCGGCTAATTTAAAATCCGAGGCGCGAGGGAAATCTGAACACTGAGATGCTGAGATATGTGAAGGTGTCTAGGCAAGGTATTATAGATAAATCTACCCAAATCCAGTCATTGAAGAGTAGTACTTCTTTCCAGTTTAGAAGAGATGGTCGCAGCAATAAGGACGCTGACAAGCGAGTAACAAAGCAGTCGCTTATCTAAACCATTTAGTAGTACTGACTAAAGGCAACAATCAGTAAAGTAATGGAATCTGTTTTTAAACGGTTTATGTGTTAATCCGAAAAGCTAGTCCTGTTCACTGGGAAGAGAAAGATACCCGACTTCACACCACCAAAGCTATTGTAGATGGCACCACAACAGATCTCTTATCTGAAGCGATATATCCCGGCGTCATTCTAAACTCCAAGTTGTCTTGGAAAAGAAATGTTGAAGAAAGAATGATAAAAAGAATGAACCTCTCTATGCCTGTAAGAGGATCTTTGGGAGAAGATAGGAATGCAATCGCGCATCATTTACTGGATGTACAAAGCAATTAGCAAACCTATCATCTCCTACGGATCTTTAATCTAGTAAACAGCAACATGAACAAAAGGCTACGAGTATATGAAAAAAGTACAAAGGCTAGCAGCACTTTACACTACAGGAGTTGTGGGAAGCGCACAGGAAGCAGAACTGAATATGATTCTTCATCTCCTTACTCCGGACTTGTTCACAAAAGGAGCTCTCATATTAAGAGAATTCAACCTGTGGCATCACATCACCTATGGGCATGCGGTGATATTAAACACAATAAAGACAATGGGTGGAAAATATGTATAACTCCAAAAGCTTCACAGCCACATCGGACTATATAGTCCCATTTTTTCTTTTCTTTTTTTATAATTTGCGCGCATTCAAGATGTTATGAATACCCTTCAAATGTGTTTACAGAATGCGGGCGTTGGAAAGGATAGATAGAGAGAGAGAAAGATTGGTGTAGTGGTGGTTTGAAACTCTGATTTAGGTTTTAGAAAAACTCCGGCGGTGACGTCCCAAGAGTAACTGTGGAGATATTGTTATTTTGGTCTTGGTTTCTGATTCACAGCATTTTTCCAGCAATATGACCAACGTACTTCCAGTGGTATGCCTTTGCAGTAGTGTTCACACAAGCTTTCGCAATTGATCAGTCTGACTTTATATATTTCATGAAAAATAAATAAATGCTTGATGGTATCAGCATTTGAACCATGAACCATTAGCGTGGTAATCGATGACGTTACCACTACACCATCGCCACGCCCAATGATTTCAGCATTGATACTTACTTACTTACTTACTTAGATGGCGCTACGGTCCGGGGTGGACCTGGGCCTCAACCAGCAAACCTCTCCAGCTAGCACGGTTAAGAGCCAGCTGCCTCCAGTTGCGCACGCCAAGTTGGTTGAGGTCCTCCTCCACTTGTTTGCGCCACCTACCGCGAGGTCGTCCTCTACTGCGTCATCCATCCGGGGTGGATTCGAAAACTTTCTTAGCGGGAACGTTGGGCTCCATCTGCTCTAATGAACCAGCCATCTTAGTCGCTGTATGTGAACTCTTCTGGCTAAGTCGATGTCCTTGTACAGGCCGTATAGCTCGGCATTGTACTTTCAGCATTAATATCCCTATCCTATTCTGAAGTCGAGTAAAGTGGGAGTCAAAAAGTGTAGATAAAGATCAAGTGATCAGAATCTACAACAATGGCTTGAAAATGGATATAGGTACGGGAGCAGGTACTGATCACCATCAGATACTATTTGGTCAAACTTTGCTGGGTTACCGGACACAGGAATATAGAAGGGAACGAACAGGCGGATATTTTGGCAAGGATGGGGTCGACAATGAACATCAGGGAGGCGAACTCACCCATATTGCAAACTAAACAGCATAATAGAAAAAGAGGCGATATTGTACTGGCTATCCAGGGAGAACTGTGCCACTTCCCGTACATTGAGGCCGTAATTAAACCAAACGAAAACAATTAGCCTTCTGATACCAGGTCGATCCTCTATCCGCAAGTCGGCCATTAACAGGATAGGTTTGTTTCCTTTCCTTTTGTTTTATTTTCCTACACAAAAATGGAAATCACAATGGACCATTAGGTCTCCGAGTTAAAGTGATGAGTCCACCCGTCCATAACCTAACCTACCTAATCTAACAAAGCAGTCGACTATATCGTACCAATGGACAATAATGCTAAAGCGGAAATGATCTTTGAATGACAATTCCCAGATTAAATATAACAAGGAAGACCGAACATTTATTGTAAGGATCAAATGATAATCGACGCAAATTGAAGAACGCAGTGCCTTTGATTAAAGACAGGCCGAAAGCCTAATAAAGCAGTTAAAAGCAAAAGCAAAAGCAAAATGGCTACATGTTCCATTTCCTATAGAGTGGTAGGATATACATACATACATATGAAAGTACACAATAAAAAATAAAACTTATTTTCAGGCAGCGGCCCTCAACAAATTTTATGAACTTATCGGTTGTAGGGTAGCGTCATCTAAAGTAAAGCGAAGACAGTTTGGTCAGAGGTAGGAATAGGTACGAAATAATCTAAGTTTATAAATGCAGGCAGTCATCTGCCCCGATCCAACTATGGCCTTAGTCATTGAATCCGATAAACAACATATTCGGTTGTGATACTTTGCAGCGTTATACTCTTCATCAATTCACCTTCAGTGCCCAGCATTTCTTCAGTTCATTATTTTCCGTTAGTCTATTCGTAAGCTCTGCCAGTTTCATTATTTTCCATTCACAAAACTTGAACTCACCCATTTAGAATGATGATTCAAATAAACATTGCTTATTTATAGCCCCAACAATGGATTTTTATTTCTGGGCACTATTTACATCGAAGCGAGAAAAAAAAAAAAAAAAAAAAATGAAAAATAAAAAAAATAAAAAACTATTTTTGTACATTTTCCCGAAGCTCATAGTCATAACTCATAACCTTGAAAAGGGTATTTTACCTTCGATGCAAAACTGGTAAGTAATCTTTAGTTTACACATACACTCCCACGAAGCCATGCTTTACTTCATCGACAATCGATTTTTGCATTAAAACAAGTTAAAATTTTAAGCAAACAAATAAAACCATTGTCCTACGAGTGATGGAAAATGCTGAAACAAACCAACCAGTCCAGATGGAAAACGAAAAAGCAGTAATAAATAAAAATTAAGGGAAAGGAGAACATGCACCCAGCCGAAAGGTGGTATGCACGACGAGCGCAACGCAAACTTTTTAAGGTGTGTGTCGTCATCATCATCGCAGTTGTCGATTTCGATTTCAAATTGTATACGGTGAACAGCACCAGTGTGACCAGAAGCTTCGTTTAGATATCCATATTCTATTCGCTGTAAAAATTTGATTATTTTTACACATATATTTTCCACTCGGTAATTTTTAAATTATACAATAGTTTTGTATTTAACTTTTAAGATACTTTTTACAATCATTGGGCAATATGAAAGGGAGTGTGGATATATATGCTCCCGCCAGAGCACCTATATAATATTTTGAAGAACTACCTTACGAATAGGCTATTCCGCGTCAAATGTGGAAACGAATATTCAGATTTTAAGGAAATAATGGCTGGGGTGCCGCAAGGAAGCGTTCTTCGTCCAGTCTTATATCTATTATACACTCGTGATATACCGCAAGTAGAAGGCACTGAGCTAGCTACATTTGCCGACGACACTGCTATCTTGACAGTAGGTAAAACGGTCGAAGATACTACAGAAAAACTGCAAGAAGCTTTGAATAGAGTAAATGAATGGACAAAGATTTGGCGAATCGCACTCAACGAGACCAAATCTGTTCATGTAAATTTTACTTATAAAAAAATAAATAATTTGCCGATCTTTTCAAACTCGGTTCAAATCCCGTTTGCAAACGAGGCTAAGTATCTTGGAATGACACTTGATACAAAGCTGAAATGGAAAACGCACGTTAAGAAAAAACGCAAAGAACTAGATAACAAATATCGAGAAATGTATTGGTTACTTGAAAAATATTCCAAACTTAATATATATAACAAACTGCTTTTATATAAGCAAGTGCTAAAGCCTGTATGGACATATGGTATACAACTCTGGGGTTGTACCAAAATAAGTAATATTAAAATTTTACAAACTTTTGAAAACAAAGTGCTAAGAGGTATTGTAAATGCGCCGTGGTATATCAGAAATAGCGATATCCACAGAGATCTTGGCATTAAAACAATCGAAGACGAAATTCAAACCTACGCGAGAAAGCATAGAAGTCGACTAGAAAGTCACGTAAATATTACAGTCCTCCAACTTTTGGAAGAAAGAAATTTACTGCGCCGTCTACAAAGAACCAAACCTTTAGACCTAGCGCGATAAGTAACCGCGTCTAAACTGCGGAGCTGGCAGGAACTTCTAATGGGAAGGTACCTGCAAAACGTCATTATTTCGCGAAACGAAAACTACTTGATAAGTCGAATACTTAGTTGTAGTAAAAATAAAAACAAGTCTGTTTTGAAGGGAGGTTTTTTAGTGGGTAAGAATCCCACACTACTATGAGCACGCGCTGTCGATCCTCATAGTGTCTTGTTGAAGATTTTCACCTACCCTCGGAAAAAAAAAAAAAAAAAAAAAAAAAAAAAAAATATATGCTCCCAAGAGTTACTGAAAAGATTTTAAGCCGGGGTTCATATTTTGTCGGATATTTCTAAAAAAAGGTTCGAATATGTATAATTATATGCAGTATCCTGTGCTGTAAACGCGACTTTTACACGGTAAACGTAGAACCCTGCTAAGACAAAATATTATATAAAGATGTGCATATGTAACTCACAATCAGTAACCCTTTGTCGGCATAGATGAATCTAACATGTATAAACAGTTTTGTCGGTTACAACGTGAACAAAAGTATCTCAAGTGCTGTTGCTATAGCTGAACGATCGTATTGGAGTAAATTAGTTGTCGTTGTTGTAGCAACTATGTTGACTCGTATGGTTTAAACGGTCGAGGGCCAAGAAAGCGGCAGCTTCGACTGGGTGAGTCCATAAGGATCTTGGTGTAAGTGTTGTAGGATGCGACGGACAGCTGAACAAATGGGCGGTGTTATGTGGTGACGAGCCACAGTCTGGGCATTGATCAGTGAGTGTCGCGTAAGCGGTGCATATAATTGTTCAGCATGGAGCTCCAGCCGGATCGCAGTTGGGCAAGTGTGGATCTGGTGCGTCTAGGAAAATGATCTTCACTATGATGTATCGGTGGAGGACGGCCGCCTAGCACAATGTTAGTCTGGCGGTTATCAAGCGCAGTTTGGACAGCGTGTTGGTGCATAGAGTTCAAAGCCAGTTTGTGAAACGCTGGGACAAGTGGTGTATGAGTTATAAACCTATTAACCTCTTCACGGTATGAGGTGTAGGGAGGCTGAGTATATCTCGGTTCGGGTGATCGGGACGATTGTAAGCCAGTAAGAACTGTTTCGATAGAAGTCCGTTATGCTCTTTGACTTTGAGCAACTTTGTTTCCTGATGTAGGTGATCTTCATGGGACATGCGGTGACAGCCTGTGATAATGCGTAGAGCAGCATTCTGGCTTGTTTTGAGTTTATGCCATTCAGTATCACTGAGGCGTGGGGTCCAGATTGGTGCCGCATAGTTGAGAACCGATCTTCCGATTGCTTGATATGTGGTGAGGAGAGTTTCTTTGTCTTTCCCCCATGTGCTACCAGCCAGAGATTTTAAGACCTTATTCCTGGACATGACTCGTTCACTGACATTTCTAGAATGACTAGAGAAAGTCAGTAGGTTGTCAAATGTGACTCCCAAAATCTTTGGGTGGTTTGTTGTCGGGATCGCCCGGCCATGTATCTCAATGTCGAGTGGTAGGTTTACCTCTTTGGTCCAGGTGGTGAATAGGGTGGATGAGGATTTATCTGGGGACAGCTTCAACTACAACTACAACATTCGGAGTAAATTAGTTGGGATGGGTGCCTTGCTGCGTTTGCCGCAAAGCCATTAACCTACGACACGGGTCTTGCGAGGAGTCACTCGCAACGTTCTCTGCAAATCTTGATCGAGTTCCATGTTTTTGTGAAGTATAAATATACTAACATGATACAAGATGTCATTTTACTTTCTTTGAAACATTGTTCAAAAACGGGGAAAACACGAAGAGAAACATTATTCCCTTAATACAAGATCTATCTTATAGCAGCTCCTAAAAAAATAATTTGTACTGAAAATTACAGGTCGCTGAGTCCAATGGTTCAAAAGTTACAAGGGCATTACAGACTGAAAGACAGACGCCATATTGTAACCATTAGTGTTCTGTTTTATCTTTCAGACTCGGACATTTGAAATTCGTAGTACTTTTCAAGATAATTCGTTCATACTTTTAAATGTTTGATACCTCTAACAAGTATTTCAGCATTTCAGTTGAATGGCGTTAGGTCGCTCCGCCGTTAATGGGCTTTTAAGTGCCGTTTCAGGAACTTGCGATATCATCTGTCAAGAAGCGGGGCCAGAGAACTTGAATGACGAAACGGTGGCTTCAAAGCGGTCGGTCGTTGGAAGGATAGGAACATGACAGAATATAAGTTCTCTTCCACTGAGGAAGGAATTGGAATCATTTTCTTGTTAGATTGGCTCTCATTTAATTGGTGTAAATAAAACGAATACGTGTCGCTCAACTCTATAACATTTTATTCATTACGGCACATACCATATGGCTTCCAGAAGTTAGGCATGTGTGTCTGGACTTTATTTGGGGCATAATTTGTTTAGTATGATCATCTGCAGCTGAATACAGTTTTTGGTGCTGATTATAAAAAAAAAAAAAATAAATATTTGGCGCAACAGCTCTTTTAGTAATTATTGTAATTATTGTATTGTATTATTATATGTTGTGTGCGTTATATTTTTCGCACGAATGAAGCTGATTAGGATTGTATAATTCATAATGGGCAGTAATGGATGACTCGGACTAGCGCGAAATTGCGATTAAATATTGTACAGATTAACTGTATATACGTATAAAACGAGGGTAAATTCAAAAGTTCGCAACCTGACCAAGAAAACAAACTCGGAAGTTAATTGTATTTTTCAGCGTAATCTCATTTAAGCTCAATACATTTTTTTCACCTGGTCTCTAGGCCCACTATACCAGATTTAATAATATGTTTCCTTACTGGTAGACCACAATGATGTCGTTGTCGTAGTCGTAGTTGCTGTCACTTAACTTTGCGCACACTTTTCAGCCTTGCCGTGCGACAAATATTAAAAACTTGCGGGTACCCGGCGTGCGTTGCTACGCATAACAAAAAAAAAAAAACAACTCTCAGGCAGGCGCCTGGGGCAACAACTGTCAGGCAGATGCTTGGGGCAACAACTGTCAGGCAGGTGCCTGGGGCAAAAATTGTCAGACAGACGCCTGGAGCAACAACTGTCAGGCAGGCGCCTGGGGGTAAGTCTATTAGAGAATAGTTTTGTGCCGGCCAACAGTGGGTAAGTGGACCATATATAATATGGACCATATAAATATATATCAACATTTGTTTAGTACTAAAGTACTATAATACTAAAGTAGTGGTCCGATTTACACCAAATTTCACACGAACACTCTCGGGCCAATGCCGAAGAATGTCTGAACTTGATCTCAATCGGTTACGTGGTTTCGGAGTCCATAGCCACTTCTTCGTTCTCAAGTGATGTGATGACCAACGAACAGCATTTCATTTTTATTTATATAGATTGTTCAACTTTATACGACTATGACTACGGCTACGACCACGGCAGCAACTTATTGTATTCACTTTTATTTATTTGTGTGTATTTCAGCTTTTGACAGGACGTACGAATGCGACTACGACTACGACGACGACACCATTGTGTTCTAACACTTAAGGACTTCAAAAAATATGTTTACTGCTAATTAAATGTTCTATTCGTCAAAAATCTCTGTCCTCCTAAATGTGTTTTTTTAGGTTCAGGAACAAATGAAAGTCAAAAGAGACCAAAAAGATCTTCTGGATTGACTTGAAACAGTTCTAAACACTAGCAAAGTATCGTCAGTCGATTACGTTTTTGTTCAACTGAAAGCAGTTTCGGAACCCATCTTTCATACGGCATAAGGAACCCAAGTTCGTTATGTATGATGTTTTGGGTCCGTTCATAAGAGAATTCAATGATCTCAGTTACCTTATCTTCTATCTGTGGTCTCCCATGATTGGATCATAAATTTGCTCGACGTTTCCTCTGTAGTTGAGATTGATGGTCTTCCAACAACGTGAGTCGTCTTCATGGCTCTCTCGGCCACGTTTGAATTCGACCATCCATGTTTAGCTGTTGTTTCGATGGGGCAAATTCCCTTAAAGCAGGATAAACAGAATAATATGTTTATCCTGCCCTTAAAATATCCCATATCTTCATGGACCCGCTTCGGACGAACATTTTGAAGCGGGTAATCTCTACAGTACGATATTCAATTTTCTCCATTACTTTGCCTCACTTAAGCATGTGTATGAACCAAGAATGAAACATCATAGAGTTACTCTTATTATGTTAGGAAATAAAACGGGTAGGGTAGGCCTCGAACTTTTCAATCTACATTTTCTAGTTTCTCGCTAAACCTGCCAAATAAGATTTTTCTTCATTTTCTTCATTCGATGTTTTTAGAATTTGAACCAAATTGACCGAACATCAGCCGCGTTTTTTTTTAAACCTAGCCAGCCAGTAGTTGCTAGTAAAGTCAAATTTTATTCATAAAATGAATACAAACACCGGCTGTCTACTACTCTTTATTTAATCCCCAGCAAAAAGTTGCTGGCTGGGAATTTTGCGATGCCTAATTTCAGGCGACGCCAAAAACGAATGTTTTTTTTAGTTATTTGCTGTTGCTGTCATTGTTTGGTTCCTAGAGATATGTTCGTATAAAATCGGCTGGCTGGCAAATCGTTTAAATGAACGACTGGCTGGCTAGGTTTTAAAAAAAAAACACTACTATTGTGTGAGATATTAATCATTGAAATGGAAGTGACCAAGCAGCATATTCGCATTATTTTGTATTGAGATTAATGCAGCGGAAGTTCTACGTGCATTTTTGAAATTCTATGACAAACGTGAAAGCCGAATGGATTAAAAAATTCCGAAAATATATGTTCCCCAAAAGGGGAGCTCTGGAAGAGGAGTTGACCTGTATAATGATACACGGCGTAACCTAGAGTTTTGATGCGTTCGGACTAGGGTTTTTCCACAATCGGTTTCTTTGCGTCGATGCTTCCGCGAATACGTACTTTTAACTAGGTCTAGCTTTAATACTCTCACTGGCATCCGTAATAATTCCATCTCCGTCGAGTTCATTTTTCTTTTATATTTCTCATACGTACACATACAGCGACGAAAAATATACTGATTGGAAATGCTCCTTTTTTTAAATTGAATAAAAATTGAGTACGGAGGGCCTGTATCGGGAGCTAGGGGAAATATCTTCCTCGGCTGCTGATACAAACAAGGCTTCGCGGGGGGCTGCGGCAACAAAATATGAACAAATAATTTGCTCAGGAGATTTGTACGCTAATAAACTGCCTTGCACACTATTACCGCCCCATAACCCTGCTATCTATGCTTTCTAAGGGTATAGAAAATGCCATAAATGCCAATATTATCAAATATTGAAGAGAGTCATGGACTAATAAGTGACCGGCAGTACGGTACTCGTAGATGCCGTTCAGCTTCTCGCAACCACTCGTGTTGTGTGCGTTATATTTTTTCACACGAATGGAAGTGACATACAGTTTAGTGCCGTATCCGATGGGCAATTTGAGAAGCTTTTTCGTGACAAAAATACTCTCGGTTGTGTGTCAGACGTTCGCGAGAGGTGGGACCGTAAAAAAAGGTTTGATGTTTTCTGGGATTCGAACATAAAACCTCACGCGCAGACACTTGCGCCACGGTGCCCACTGAGTTACGTAACCCATTTATGAGCCTCAGCTATTTAACAACGTGGCGAATCAAGAGCGATTGCACTAGACATCTCGAAAGCGTTTGAACGAGTCTGTCATAGGAGTTTGCTAAGCAAACTAATTTCCTATGAACTACCACAACAGCTGTGCGGATGGATGGTACATTTTCTTCAGAATATATCAATTCAGGTTGTTGTCGAACTGTCTTCTGTCTTCCGATACATACTTCATCCAACATTATTTTTGCTCCATATTAATGAGCTACTATGATCAGCAATCAATAAAATTTTTAGTTTCGCCGAAGACAGCACCCTAGTAGCATCTTGCTCAAACAATACCCTTGAGAACCAATACCTCACATAGTCAGAGATGCGAATTTACAGAGAATTTTGAAATTGGGAAATTCAAACATTGTGGAGTTCAACGCGAAGAAAAAACGATCCACCACATTTTTCAGGAAGAATGCATCTATTATTCCCCAGCCTCAAATGGATAACCAAATAATCAAACCCAATCAGACCATGCATATAGTGGATGTCACAGTAAACTCTGCTGTAACATGACCACATATCCAACATCACCAAATCAGCTTCTACAAAGTTGATTTATGTTTTAAGAGCAAAGAAGTACTTTAAACTGTCGCAACTTCTTCTTTTTTTATAAAGCACAAGTAAGACCAGGCCTTGAATACTGCTCACACGTTTGGAGCTTGGCCCCAAAACACTATCTAAATATAAATGACATCATCCAGAGGCGAGCGATTCGCTTAATCTACCGATGACAACAAGCTCTACCACCCCAGGCAATTTTATTTTAACTGTAATTCTGATTTGGATTCATTTCTCTTTCTGCCGTTCTATGTATTTGCCATCTAATATCTCAGGTGTCAGTTGCTGATGAGCAGTCCTCGCGATAGTCTATGAATTGTTTTGTTTGAACAAAAAATTTATGTTATCCCTTAAAGTACTTTTTTTAATTTAATCCTGGTTGGGGTGTTCTACCACCCCTGTTGTTGTATATGTATATTTTAAATGTGTTGTTATCGGAAGGTTAATAGAAGATCGAGCGCTACAGGTACTATTATGACAGATGTTCGGAACCTCTCAACAGAATGATTCCTAGAAACTCGACCTTTCAACACCTTACCAGACAGGCCGATAGAGTACACAACTTTCATGTTCAACGGGCAACCGCAAGAAGTTCATTCTATCAAAATTCATTTTGTTACAGGACAAGCAATCTTTGAAACTTACTTTCCAGATATCTATAATCTTAAGCAATGTAAATGCAGAAATAACGAACATCTGCAGGCATCTCGGGGCGATGGCTCAGCGTTATACGATCACCTTTCCCGATAGGTTTATAAAAAAGAAAATCCAAATTTCCTGAGGTCAAATAGACAAATCCCACAGGCGGATCAGCAAAAATGCAGTGAAGCTGGAGGGTTATGACTCCTTAAGTTCAGATCATAACTTCACCGAAATAGGACGAAGAAGAAGTACACGAAAACCCGCATTATTTAAGAGATTACCTGCTACTTTAGTCTCTTTACTGCTTCTCAATTTTACAAACGATGCGTTAAAAATAATGCACCCCATGGGGTAGGGTAGAGAAAAAAAAAGTCAATCAAATATAGATCCAACGTGATTTGAATTTGACCTCTTTCATACGCAACTATTTTTTTCAAAAATGTATATTCCCAGCAACATAAAAACTGGTGAAACATTGAAGCCACTCTGGTCACACTGCGTAGCACATACCTGCAGTGACAGTGTGATTGAGCCCAGACGAAAAGCCGCTCGAAGGACACGGCACGAAGGTACTAAATGTAGGTGCGGACGGATCATAACCATCATTTTCTACAAAAAAAAAAGCTCTCACTCACCTTTGATTATTTCTTTTTAACATTTCTCTCGATTTGTTGTGGCTGCGGCTGCTGCTTCTTGGCTGATTTTCTCTTGGAAATTAAATCGAAAACATAAAATGCGGACGGGTAGGTTGCAAACATAAATAAATTATTCATTTTGATTCTTCTTCGCTGGGAGTAATCAACAACATTGCACTTCGGTCAGTGGCGGTGGCGGTAGTGGACGACGACAAACTGGTGCCCATCATCATCAGCGTAGAACAAACGATTCCATTCAATGATCTGCTGCCGCTGCTGAATGCCATAACTTGGTTACATTTTAATAAAATGCTCATCGCGCTGCCGCTGCCGCTGATGATGGTGATGATGATTTTCCCAAAACAAGCTACAGTAGGGAACACGATGCGGGAGGAGACAGCGATGGCGACGATGGAAGAAGGCAGCAGCAGTAGCACCAGCAGCCGTTCGATGTAAAACTCACTCAAATCATTTCTGGGGCCAGATGATTCATTTTCATTTCAATTTTTAAATAATTAATACAATTAGGCTCCCAATTATCGAGAAATAATAACACAATTGCACAGCACACGACTATTGTGTGGACTTTTTTCTGTTCATTGCATTTCACGGCGACGACGTTCACGCACGCAGGTATATTCTTGTGTTGTTTGTGTTAGTTTGGACGTTTTATTGAGATATGCATTCGGTATTTTGTGGGGATGCGAATTGTTTATGGTTTCGAGTTGAATTTTGATGTTTTTCTAAAGCAATGAGTTGTGGAAAATCGAAATACGTTCACGGAAAAAGCACACAAACACGACACCTTTAAAAATGTTCCTTTTTCGTTTTTTCGTTTTTGAGTGTGTTGCACTTTGAGGTTATGTCAGTTTCTTTTTTTTTCAGAAGAATTTTATAAGAGCGAAGTTGGTGGTGATTGAAAAATAGGGTGGAGGTAAATTTTAGTTTTTTTGCTCAAAATGGATTTTGAAGGTTGGTTGGTGTTAATTGTTTTGTTATGTTAGCGTGGAAGGAAATTGTGTTAACTATGTACGTTGATTTATTTGCATTCATTTGTATACAAATATAACTTTATATCCAGTAAATAAAGCGTTTTCACCATGATTGAGCACATTCTTAAATATTTCTAATTTGAAGAGGTAGATGGCGGAAATTGCTGCTTCCTAATACAGCAACCTTGTTTGAGGTGTTATATTAGCTAAATCGGCTAGTTGGTCGAATTAGGCAGAGAGTTGCCGTAAGAAAACACAAGTCTGCTTTATAAATAGGAAAAACACTCAGAGGATTATTTTCGGGATGTTTTTTTATTCAAATCTAGTCATTACAATTGTAATTGCACATACAGCAAGCGATTCCTCAAATAAAGAGCCGGATTGAAAAAAAATTTAAAAAAAAATTATTATATATTTCTTATTTGCAATAAAAATGTGTATTTTAGTATTTCATTCATAGCATATAAAACAAAAATTTATATAAAATTTCTTAAAATTATCTCAAATAATGGTACATACATTTTAGGGATTTTAAATAAGCGCGTTTTTTTTTTTTTTTTGTTTCTTTATAAGATATTTTGTGCTATTCGTTCAGAATAACCGTCTTTAGCTGCCCTCTGTTGCTGAAATTATGCTGCCGCACTTTCGCTTACACGCGATCAATCGGATTGTAGATTGGGATTGGAGAGGGTGTGCAAAAGTTGATTTGCAGTTAAATATAAACCAAGTTTGAATTAATTTGTTGTTATTGTCGTTATCTTGTACCAGTAGAAAACTGTCTCCTATTCACAATTTTTCGGGACTAATTTTTTTAAAAAGTTATTGGACTCTTGTTGTTTCTGGCAGAGATAACTGAAGTCTAATTTGGGAAGGACTGTTTTGTTGGTTAAGCGCTTACCGTTTAATTCTCTCTTAATGGTTTTACCAACTTTTGGTGGACGACCAAGAGCCTATAACACAACATGACAAGTTGACAAGTATAAATTCACTTGTCGAACTACGCTCGTCCGACAAGTACAAATTAATTCTGTAACAGAACGCAACCGTTGCACTTGTCAAAATAACTAATTTCCCTTGACTTGTGGGATTTCTTCGAGAAGTGTTTAACAAGTGAAAATGGCAAAAATCCCGATGGACTAAAAATTAAAATATTTTTAACTAAAATAAGACAGGAAACAGATATCCATTTGGTGCTTTCAGTGATGTCTTAACAAAAGAAAATAAATGGGAAAAATGGAAGGAAATACACAGTCTGGCAAAAGGCCTAAAGGTTGTCCCCCAAAATATATGGTACAAGGGACGTGTTTTGGCAAAAATGTTCATTTTAAATTGAATATTATGCTATTTGTATATTTGCTTTTCCAAATATATGGTATTACATCAAAAAAGCACTTGTCAGCTTTTAACAATATTCAAATCACTTGTCCTCATTGAAACACAGTTCTTCAACTGCTTCTTGACACTTTGTCGTGCTCTGTTACAGAAATAGGGAAATTGTATAATTTCCTACTTGTCATCTTTCATAGAAGAAGTGATTTCAATAGAAGTGATCACGAACTTATCGTTTTCTGTTACGCAATTTTTTACAAGTTGTCGAATTTCACTTGTCCTACAAAAACTTGTCGCGCTGTGTTACCCCTGGTCTCCACTGGCAATAATTCATTGCAAGAAATATTTCATGCAATCGAAATTTCCAATGGAGACCGCAAATTTCTTGAAATGACTCATTTCAAGAAATCGAATTCTGCTTTCATTTCTTGCCATCTCTGTGGAAATAAACCCGGAAATAAATTTGATAGGAAGTGTCAATTTGAGTTTTATTAGGAAGAAAACATGGTTAATTGGTGCCTGATATAAAGTCTGAAATAAATATGTCTCGTGGAGACTCGGTGCCAAGCAAGAATTGGTCGTAGCTTGCTCTTACGTGATATGGTTGAAAATGAAATTTCTTGACATAATTTGCCCACCTAAAAATAAAAATTTCTAACATGATGTCTGACATAATGTTTGAAATAAATATGTCTCGTGGAGACTCGGTGTTACAGGCCCCTTACTTATTTATTATGTGGCACTACAGTTGGGGGTAAACCTGGGCCTTCTCTTAAATGCACCATTGGCGGCCCGCTGAGTTCTTCCGATTATGTCAATGTCATCGGCATAAGCGAGTTGTTGTACAGACTTGTAAAAGATTGTACCTCCGGTGTTGGCTTGTGAGTTTCGTACAATTCTCTCAAGTACTATGTTAAAGAGGTGGTAGATAGCGCGTCACCTTGTCTAAGACCTTTCCTGACATCAAACGGTTCGGTGATGTTCTTACCGACTTTGATGGAGCAGCGAGAGTTCTCCATCGTCATTCTGCACAAACGGACGAGCTTGGCAGGGATGACAAGACTAGACATGGCTCTGTATAACTCGTCTCTAAACACGCTTTCATGGGCAACTTTGAAATCGATGATGCGTATCGATTGTATATTCATGGGTCTTTTCCAAGATCTGCCTTAGTGTGAATATTTGGTCAATGGTGGACTTTTCCGGTCTGAAACCGCACTGATAATGACCTATCAGGTTGTTGACGATCGGTTTAGGCGTTCACATAATACCGCAGACAGGATCTTATATGCGTTATAGTTGGCGCAGTTCAGAGGGTCTCCTTTCTTCAGGATCGGGCAAACGATGCTGAGGTTCCACTCATCGGGCATACTTTCGTCCGACCAAATTTTACAGATGAGCTGGTGCATGCTTCTTCATACATACTTTCATACTTCTTCGACGGCTCCAGCAGCTTTGTTGGATTTGAGTTTAGATATCTCTATCCTCACTTCATTCTGATCGAGTTGACGGGAATCTTCACTGTCATCGTCACTGTTGAATGGCTTATTCTACCTGACAGCGGAATATTGGTCATCTTCACCGTTTAACAGTCTGCAGAAGTGTTCCTTCCATATCCTCAGCACCAACTGCGATTCTACTACTATATTGTGATTTCCGTCCCTGCAGGCTTCTGTTCTAGCTTTGAAACCCTGGCGTGTTCTTTTTACCTTTTGGTAAAATTTTCGAACATCATTCCTGCAATAAAGTCTCTCAATCTCCTCGATCGAGCGCTTCTCATTCTCATTTTTCTTCTTCCTGAGAAGACGATGTTCCTCTTTTCTCCTGCGCACGTAGAGCTTGTAAGCAGCTCTAGTCCTTCTATGCAGCGCCGCTTTGTACGCCTCTTGTTTAGCTGCATGTGCTTGCGGGCATTCCTCATCAAACCAGGGGTTTTGTTGTGGTGGCCGAGAAAAACCAAGTACAACAGAGCATCTCTGATGGCTTGCTGGCAACGCTGCCACAAATACAAATATTTGGCGCAACAGCTCTTTAAAGTGCCAGGGCCTAGCTTCTCGCAACTACTCATGTTGTGTGCGTTATATTTTTCACACGAATGGAAGGGACCTACAGTTTAATGCCGAATCCGAACGGCGATTTGAGAAGCTTTTTTCGTGACAACAATACTCTCGGATGCTTGTCAGACGCTCGCGAGAGGTGGGACCGTGGAAAAACTTTTTGGTATTTTCTGGGATTCGAACTTAGAACCTCATGCGTAGTGATGCGATACACTAACCACTTACGCCACGCTGCCACTGGTCTTCCGCAATTGCTGCTGGCGGCATACGACTTAGATTAAGATTAAGAGAAACTCGATCGGCTCTGGCGGTCTCTTGCAATTGTATCCACCCGACGTCAAATTTCCTCACAGTATTTCGTTGATTTTGCTCCGTTCTGGATATCCGCATCCGTACCTTGGCTACAACTAGCTAGTGATCCGAGTCCACGTTGGCTCCTCGGAAAGTCCGGACACCCAGAATACTGGAAGAGTGCCTTGAGTCGATCGCAATGTGATCGATTTGGCTGACAGTTTTTCGATCAAAGGAGAGCCATGTTCCCTTGTAAATATCGAGACGTGCAAACCGCGTACTAGCTACGACAAAGTTTCGTCCCGTCGCAATATCGACTAGCCTGAGTCCGTTGTCGGATGTGGTGTCGTGCAGGCAGTGCTTTCCGACCACGCTACTAAAGCCGTCCTCTCTTCCTAGCTTTGCGTTAAAATCACCAAGGATAATTTTAACGTCGTAGCTAGGGCATTGCTCATGCGTCTTGTCCAAGAGCTGGTAGAAGTCATCCTTGGTCGCGTCGTCCATCTTCTCGTGAGAGGCTTAAGCGCATATTAGCCTAATATTGGCAAATGTAGCCTTTTTTTTTGTCTTGTACAACCCATACCCGCGTGGCAACGACACTGCGACCTGAAAGATCTATTGTATGAGAGGGTTGGAGTTAATCTAACAGACGTACTACCTCATTTATGAAAGTGAGTATGTCTTTAGTAGTGGAGCATTTCAGTTCCACTGAAGTAAGTTTCTCCTTGTGGAGAATACGTTTCCTTAACCAGCGTAGTGTCGGGCATTCACAAAGAATGTGTTCGGAAGTCTCATCCTCCTATAAACAGAACCGACAGTCCTTCTCTTGGCACAGGTTCATCTTGTTAAGGTGCTATCTCAGGCCGCAATGGCCAGTATCTAAGTTAAGGATTTCCTTATAGGAGTAAGGCTTGATTAAACGTTTGGATTATCTTAGACCTGGCCCACTAGTCCAGTGGTCTAGATGAAGTTTGTTTTCCCATTCGTTAGTCAGCGTTGTAGTTGTCGCCCAATTGACGCCACAATAAGGTTCAGGACCTATGAACACAGATTCTGAGCCAGCCCTAGCAAGCTCATCTGCAGATTCGTTGCCCACAATCTCTTGATGTCCAGGTACCCAACCGAGTTTAACCCTGTTGTATTTGGCAAGGTCTAGTAATGCATCGTAGCAGCATTTCATGGTTCTGGAGTCCATTTGGTTGGACGACAGTGCCATAAGTACTGCTTGACTATCTGAGAAGATATGTATTCTAGCGTCTTTTACCCCCTTGCGGAGATTGTGCCTGGCGCAAATCTTAATGGCATGGATTTCAGCCTGAAACACAGTGGGAGTCGTACCCATAAGTACCGAAATCGTTGTGTTGGGTCCAAAAACCCCAGCTCCAACTCCATTTTCGAACCGTCGGTGAACCAAACCAGACTTCTAGGGTCCAGTGTTGGAGCGCCATTGGACCAGCGGTCCAATATTTCAACCTTGAATAACCTACCAAAGCAGTGTTGCGTGACAATAATATCTGGTGAAGTGCAGAACATGTCTCTTTTAGCGATTGAGTTGAGTATCTTTAAATGTCCCACAAGGTCACCTGGCTGATCTAGCTGCAGCCTGATGGCATATCTAGCAGCCATCTTCCTAATCTTCTTCTTCTTCTTCTTCCTTTTATCAGCGAGGTTATGATCCGAAAACAAGGGATCACAACCCTCCCACTTCACCGCATTTCTACTGATCCGCCTGTGGGGTTCGCCTATCTTCCTAATGAAGATTGGTAAGGGTGTAAGTCCAACAATAGCTTCCAGAGCTGTCTTAGGGCCGGTGCGTATCGCACCTCTAATACCAAGACAGGCAATTCTTTGCAACTTCCGCAACTTGTTTGCCGTTGTCTGCTGGAGAGTTTTTGGCCACCAGACGATGGGCGCGTATGTGATAATGGGTCTAACCATTATTATGTACAACCAATGTATCATCTTAGGAGAGAGACCCCAAGTTCTGCCGTATAGGCGTTTACTGGCTCACAGTCCTCTAGTAGTGCGCTCAGTGGCGGACTTGATATGTGAATTACAATTAAGTCGTTTGTCAAGAATTACACCAAGATATTTGACCTCGCTGGAATAAACTAGTGTGGTGCATTTGATTGTAATAGGTTCAAGGTTGACCTGTGTCTTCCGATGGATAGTCCTTCTTTGTTACACCATTCTACAACTTGAGATATTGCACTTTGCATGACGTTGGAAATTGTCGTGTCGTGTTTACCTCTGATAAAAACCGCCAAGTCATCAGCATAACCGACGGGTGGTGTAGCCTAATCTGTGAAGATCTACTAAAAAGTTGCGATGACTGTAGACCATAACAGGGGGGAAAGAACTCCTCCTTGAGGACAGCCTTTGGCTGCAGTTATGGACACCGACACTCCCCCAAATTTAGCCTTGATATGGATAGTCATGAGGCACTCGTTCACATGCCGAAAACTCAAGACTTCTTGCCTAAGTCTGTCTCCAATGGCAAATCCGCATCCGAATAGGTGTTGACCTTGTTGTCTGTAGCAATCGCCGTAGTAGATGTCGCAGTTTTTCATGCTCCTTTTGCCCGGCCCATCCCATCGCACTTTTTGGATGACGGTGATGTCTGCTTTGACATACTCTAGGGCTTCCGCAAGTTGTTCGGTTTATAGAGATACCTAACACTCCACGTGCAGACACGAAGATCGTTGTCCTTTTTACGTTTGCTTGGGTCGTCAACAGTAAAATCATCCGTATCTGAGGCTGTTGGTTGCTTCGTAACCGAAAGTTTTTTACGTAGTAGGGAAGTTAACCCGACGGCACAACCCCCAACCTGGAGAACCAGATCCTTTTTCTTTAACCCCTAGGACAAGAGGCCGGATACACCGATGCCAGTAACCCACTTCGGGGATATGAGGGCTATCGTTGGCCCATTAAGGGTTCATCCGCCACCATCTCTTTTTCTGTACCCTGACGCAGTATTGAAAGTCCTTACAGACCTCAGCTCCGAATATGTCGAAGTAGCTCAAGTAAGGTATCCGCTGGCCTGTAGACGTCACCGTTGATTCCATCGAGAGAATTCATCCGCTGCACGTCCTCCTTCTGAGGAGCTCTTGCTAGACTTCTGAGGCGCATATTTTAGCCAATCAGGTCAACAAGAGATGCCTCGTCCGGTTCAACATATACGCGCTGAAGTTCACCCAGATGTGCTTACCCAGGTCTGAGTGTTCAGCTACACATACTCGTATATCGTCAGACTCAGCATATGCTCATCGTTAGTTCGCTATCAGATAGCTATCCAGCGGGCACCGCGAGGAGGCGATGATGCGATTTTGCCGCATCAATTTGTACTATTTGTTCGGTTTAAGATTCTATTTAGCACTTAAACGTATAACTGAAACTCTTGTCTTTTATTGCATCCAAAAACTAACAACACACAAAAAAATAAACCAAAACAAGAATAAAAAGATATTGAGAGAGTTAAAAAATCTCTATGTGTTACTTAACACAATCCACATATCAGCACACTGAAAAAAACCATGTGTTACTCAAGAAGTTTTATTTTATTTTTTTAAATGCAAATGGAAATGCTTGTCCCATATAATTATTTCGCGCACTGGCATCCCAAACCATGAAATTTCCATCACCATGTCCTATTATTTATTGATTGTTCATGGTTGTGTTGGATTTTCGCTATACGAAATATCAACCGTCGGAACCAAATATGTTGTATTTACTTTCGTCGAACTCTTCGACATATTCTGAGCGCCTGCGTGCATCTTTCTTGGATATAAAGAGTTTTTTAAACGAGATACGCAACTTTTGTAACCCTTAATATCTAAAAAAAAATGTCGAATGGTCTGAGGATTAGCTGTTGGTCTACCAAATTCTTCCAGGTTTGTAGCAATGTGAGGTGCACCGATTTTCAGATTAGCTTTGATCATCCTCTCAATAATTCGTTCATCCCTGGCAATTAAGCTTTTTTTCTCCCACGGTCCCACGATCTTTTGTAATCGGATTAAGTGAAGTCTTTTTAAAATTATAATAGATCCGCGATTAGATATAGGTAATTCAATTCGGATAGAATTAAGATGATATTCTTCATTACCCCTACGGGGTAACTGGGGCCACACTCTGTATTGCTACTCGAAAGTCAAATTTTTGCGAAAGTGCTTTGCGATTCTAATCTTAGCCGGCACTCTGTAAGAAAACAGAATCGAATGGAAGTATTGCCAACTGGAGCTATGAAATGTGCGAATCTAGCTTCGAGTATAGAACACTGAAATGTCACTTTGAAGCAAATTTCTTTCCAAAGAATTTTGTGTTTTATTTATATTTGAGAAAGAAAGTTAAATATATGTTATAGAAATGGAACTGGATGCTGTCGAATTGTGGTTCCATCAAGATGACACACAACGAGAAAGAATTGAACGTAAGCGAATTAGAAATAGGTAGAATATAATGGAGCTAAGTGATAAAAAGTAGAACAAAAATATAGCAGTGGTTGGTTCAACCCGAAACTGAGAGTATTAGGTGGAAAATACACGATACAACCGTCGTACCGGCATCGGCATACTGTTGTATGCAGCACACTCATACAATTTGCATACGACTTAAGTACAACCAGACATTTTATTCAGCCATTTTACACATACACACCATATAATTTCGATACAGTTTGTGTATGTTACAGCGGTTGTACAGTCAAAACCATGCGACCATACGATATCGGTACAATGGTCGGTTGTGTGACTACACACGACGCAATTATCATATACAACACCAAAGCTGTGAAACCGTTCGCAGAACAGTTGTATCGTGTATTTCCCACTTTACTCATTCTATCCACTGCTACCTTCAAGAGAAGTTAAGGTGGAGCATTTACATTTGATTTTTGGTGGACCGCCTTTAAAACACGTTTTAATCAAGTAATTTCAGAAAATTAGTTTATGTATATCATTTTCATTGTATTTTAAGCTAAAAATAACATTTTATGTCATACAATACTTACATTTTAAAAGAAACACAATTGCTTACCTCAACATCCCCAAACCAAATAGCAATAGAACAAAATAATGCGAATTCGAGTTACTTTGACATTTCGTTTAGCAATACAGAGTGCCAGATTTGCGATAAGAAATTGACATTGAAGTTGGCAACAAAAGTTTGTTCGACTGTCATAAATTTGGATTTGCGAATCGAATTACAGAGTGACAATTCTGCGAATTCGAATGATTTGACTTTAGAGTAGCAATATAGAGTGAGGCCCCTGTTGTCATGAGAAGCTACTCAAACACTTTTTGCTAGAGCTTATTCCTCCTTAAGTGCTTGCAGCTGCTTTCTTTTAAAGCGCTGAAGTCGAACTTTTTAGTCACTTCTGAGTAAGTGTTTACAGGTGAGGACAGCCAATGTTGAATGCGAAGTGAAGCATAATACTCGTAGGGAGTAAGCGGTTCGGTGCTTACTTGCAAGTTTTTAAAAATGCCTTTTGAAGCATCTTTTTGTTCCCACCGAGCTTTACCGATGCTGAAATAATAATGCAAATCCGCATAGTGGACACATACACACGATCTTCAGTTCAGAAGTACTGCTATATAATTTTTACAAAGGATTAACATATCTTTATTGCTTTTCAAATACAGGCTTCAAAATATATTAACTTACAATAAATACCACATTAGACAAGATAATATGATATTATGACACGCTACGGCGCAGTCCCACTTGAAGTTGCAATAGCCGGATCTAGACCAAAATTCATCTTTATAATATCACAGAAAACTGTCAGAAAAACAACTGCCATTATTATATGATTGAGCACATCTGCCACCTTCCTTTGGAATTCTGATTTATGCAGGCTTACTAGGGATTGTATTGTAAGCAGGATTCCAGCTGCAACCTGTGTACAATAAAACGCATTTTTATATTTTATTATACAACTGTATATTTTATTTAAATTAAAAAACAAAACAGCAAACAAATTATTGCACAAACATCAAATTACAGATATGCCGAATATAAAGTTCTCCTAAATAGTTTAGACTTAAAGCTATTAAAATCATTGTTTTCTATGGCTTCTTGTCTTCTCGATCAATAAGTCTTAAGGGTTGCGATGAATACTCCATTCCAAAACCAGAGATTATCACATTGACTATAGATATTACAAAGATTGTAACTAATATAACGTCATTTAATATAATTGCAGCGGTTTGATCGTTTTTTCTATTGATGTTCAAACTTCCAATGACGACAAAGAAAATTCCCACCAGAAGCTAGAAATGGATAGAGTTTTAAAAAGAATTTGAAAAAATTCCTTATAAGAAGGAGCATTACAGCCTGTAATTACGTATACAAACAAAAATAAAAATAAGACAAGAAATAAATTTCTATTCTGTTTCTTGTCCTATTGAATAAATCAATATCGCTATTGATTTCACTGCGTAACAAGCTAAAGTAATGTGATATACGAGTAATATGTGTACTTGAAATTGAAGGGAGGTGTCCCCGCAACAGACTTTTTTTTATCACTTTATGTCCTATAATCTTACAAAGTTTTATTGCCTGAACTCGAATAATTTACATAAGACGGCATGTTTTTAGAGCGCCTATTTATAAAAAAGTCGTAGACATCTACCAGCTCTATCTTGAAAAGGATCAATGTTGTGAAAACGGTTTTTGTAGGAAATTTCCTACTGAGCAATCAATTTTCGACACATTTTCCTGTAAAGTTGACATATTCGATGACATATATTCGTCAAACTTTCACATCCCATCAGGACGTAAAACAGAAATTGATATGATCTTCACAGACTTGTAATGAGCGACTTAAACCATCGAAATTTCTTTCAATTATATCCGGTTTCGATCTGTTTTTCTACTCTATGTATCTATCACAATCTTATAAGTGTACTCTTCAAGTCCATTCACAGCTCAACGACCTGCGAATGCCCGAACTGCGAACAAACAGTTTTGAGCACATTCAAAAGCACGCCATTGGCAATTTTACTACTCCAAAAGAAAGGAGCTTAATTTATCTATCGATTAATAAAAAAAAAGTTGAACTGTAATTAGTTTCTGCGAAGAAATCAACAATTCGCCAATTTTTCCGCGAATAAGCGAATGCTTTTTGCGAACTGTAAACTTTTATTCACATTTCACATATACAGGACGCAATCCACATTCCCGCGACCAAAACATTTGCGAGGGTTTAACCTCACAATTCTTTTGTTTTGTTCTTTGTGGGTAAGATCGTAGTTGAATTTAAAGAAAATGAAAGTCACCCTTTGTATTTATGCATTTTTTACGTTTAGGAAATTAATTAAAAAATGAATGGCAACTGAAATTCGCGGATTGCCGGGACCAGATAAAAAAGGAGCTGTGGATGAAATGTCAAAATTGGCGAATGTTCGCTCGTTCGCATTCGCAAGTCACTGAGCTGTGAATGGACCTTTACTGTGTTAGAATTACTATTATTAAATAGATATGAAAATCTGAAAAAATAGTTATCTATAGATTTTGCAAAATTTTCTTTCGAATACTAGTTTAAAAAAAAGAAAATATTTTTTCGAAAACTGCCTGTGGCCGAATTAAAAAAAAAAAATTTAATAGCATATGCACATATACGTATATATGCATATGATGTTTCCTATTTCAAAATTGAAGGTCGAAAAATGCGATCAAGTACAAAGTTTAAGGCAGAGTAAATTTCCATATTGTACCTTTGACAACCTACATATGAAAAATTAATCTTAAGTTTCTCTCCTAAGGCAAATCATATGCCACTACCCACCCAACATTCTCGGATGTTTGTCAGACGTTCGCGAGAGGTTTGACCATGAATAGCATGTTTGGCATTTTTACGGTTCGGATATTGAATCAAAAAAACCTGAGTCTTAAAGGCTATTCGTCCATGTTATAAGGCATAGCTGGTCGATTGGGTGTATAGATGGACGCAACGCTAATAGCTTAAGCACCATGGTGTGGATTATTTTGCTTCAATGTGGAATTCGTACTGCTATATGGAAGCAACATATAAAATTATCACAAAAAAGTTAAAATCATTTGTTAATGGTTGCGTGACTGCATCTGTAAAGAATACCTTCAACAGAGAATGGATTCCGAACCAATAGGCATCACCATTTAGCGCCGAACGTGTCTGTGCATTGGTCAAACTCTTTCAAATGTTGACATGGCAGATTCATAACCAACTATCCAACCGAATGGAGCTGGTTGACGCAGAATAGCATTGTCACCGCAGAAGATGACCTGCAAATATGCACAAAAATCAAGGACCAAAAAGCGCCTGGTGTCGATGGAATCTCCAATATTGTCTTTAAAGCGGAAATGAATTGCCGCCCACATAATAATACCTGCCCCAAGGAAGAAGTAATCCCCGACCAGAGGAAGAAACAAAGGTCCTCCTATATAAAGGTCCTCCTCATCGTATAGGCCTCTATGCATATTAGCACGGTGGGGAAAATACTGGAGCTCATCATAAGTGATAGATTGGAGAGTGCAATCGATGGCACGTTCTAAGGTCGACGCTATCGACGAGGTTGTGAATACAGCGAAAAAGCCATAAAGTACTTTGAGAAGAGCAAACAGTACTGCGCAATCATCACACTGGATGTGAAGAATTCCTTTAACATCGCAAACTGGAGAAATATCCTGCTAGCACTTACCGCAAAGAGAGTACCAGACTACCTGCAAAAGATAATGACGGACTATTTTAGAAATAGGATCCTGCACTATGACACCGACGATGGAACAAGCCCCAAGGCTCCGAAGAAACCTAGTATATGATATATATGAACCTAATGTATGATGACGTCCTCAGACTTAGAATCCTGAGGTCTTCGAAAATAATAAGCTTCGCCGACGACATAACAGTCGTTGCAGTGACTAAATTCCTTGCAAAATTTGAGCATGACTGCAATGAAGCTATCGAGATGGTCCAGGGCTGGCTAGTACGCATGGGCCTACAACTTGCAGAGTAGTGCTCATAAGGAGCAACCAAGTCATGGAGACTATAAGAGTAACTGCCGGCGATCACGTGATAGTTTCCAGACCAGAGCTGAAGTACATTGGAATACTATAGATGCTGGGTAACTTTTAAGCAACATCTGCAACATGCAGCTGAGAAGGCAGCAAATGCAACGACTGACTGAGGGATCATACCAAATATCGGCGGACCAAAGCACAATAGGAGACTGCTCTTAGCAAGAATTGCGGCATCGATGATGCTCCACGCCTCCCAAATATGGGCTTGTGCAATGAAGACGAAGTCATATAGAAGGAAGATGGTGATAGCTTACAGAATCAACGCGTTGAGAATATGCAGGGCCTTCTGAACAACCTCCTACAACGCGGCATGCGTAGTGGCTGGCATGGTATCAACAGACCTTCTAGCTAAAGAAGCCCAATGGAAATACCGTGGATAGCGGCACCAACTGCAACGAGTCGAAGTGTAACTGAGGCACCATCAAGGACTAGTCTGGATGAAGGGCAGGAGTGATAGGATCACTCTAATAAAGGCAGGTGGACGCAGAGATTGATCCCCAATATAAGCGCTTGGTTCAATAGGAGCATGGGGAGCTGAATTGTTATTCTGATTTATATTCTTTTTTAAATTTAAATATACTTTTTCTTTTCTCCATTTTAAAATTAATCCATGAAATTATCACATTTATAAAATATGAGATTATCATTATCTTATGTAAATGTAGTTTAACCGACTAATAAATATGAAATATGAAATATGGGGAGCTGAATTTATACTTGACCCAGATGCTTAGGTTAGGTTAGGTTGAAGTGGCTGCCAGCTGAAAATCACCAACACACTTCGATGCTAACTGGCCATGGTTGCTTCAGAGCCTACCTCCACAGGTTTGGATTAGACGACAATCCCTATTGCCCAACGCGCACAGAAGTGTTTAGTCAAGGATGCGGAACACATTATGTTCCATTGTCCACGATACAGACAGATCATGAGTAGGGAGGATGCCTGAGAAGGAGTAAGCGACACTGTAGCAACCATTATGAAAGAGCAGTGTAGGCAGGAGTGACAACGAAACGCAGCGTAGGGGGCTGCCAATACAAACGAGCTGAAGTTCCCTTGCGATGCAATGCTTGACGGCAGTGCCCCGGGAACCAGGGCTAGAAGGGGAGGTGGGTTTAGTTCTTGCAAACCCCCAAAAAGAGTTGAAGAGAGCTGAAATACATTTCATCAAATACCTTATAAGGAAAATATTATTATTATTATTTAGTGCTAGGCTAGAATATAGCAACTTCTGGATTGACTGCAAAATTAGATGAGAGAGGCAGCAGTTAGATTTTAGCTGACTGCAGGTAAAGCCACAACCAAATTGATCAGAAAATTGTAGTCTTAGTCTTAGTATGTACTTCTATTTGTGTATCGAAAACCGGGGAAAAACCGACCATTGTATGAATAAACTTTTCCAGTACATAACACGTCAGTCACCATATACGATAGTGTGTATTAGATATGTAAGCAAATAATCTTATCCAAGAATTTATATAAAAAGTGTTATTACCCTCAAATCAAGAGAACTGTATTCGCAGTATCTTGCACCTTTATACAAAAATTTAAGCTAATAATGTTTCCCTTTCTTTAAAATGAGTAGTTAATGAGACTATAAAATGAAAAACCACAACCTTACATTCAAAGCACAGTTTATTAAGAACACATTTTTTAATACAATTTCGAGAGTAATAACTAAACATAATACTAAATTGTTTTCTAAATATTTAAAAAATCTCCCTGTGGAGGAGGCAACCGTGAATCAAAAGCAGATATAAATAAATTTAACATTGCAGTGAAAAATGCGAATGCAGTTCGGACATGGTTAAGAAAGTTAGCTGATGCATGAAATTCAGGCTTATGCAGGCGACAATCCCGCAGAAGGCTCAGTGATAAACTCAGAGCACCAGAAACTATCTATTTTATAGACAAACAACAATTAAATGAGACAATGACTACATATATCAAATTTTCAACATTCTTCTTTATTTATAGATACTTTTATGACTTCAACCCATAAAAAGTATTTATTACCTACATATGTATGTATGTATGTGTATGTTGAAAATTTGATGTTTGTATGTATAGAGCAAGATACTGATGTATTTTAATTACCTGTAAAAAAATCGAAAGACTTATTAATATCAACATGAGTTTGTAGAACTGATGTTGTTCCCCCACTTGGAGTATGTATTTCAGTTGAGATGCATTTGCTGTCAATAGGGCAATATCGAGCATACCCTGCGCGATGGTTTTCTTAGTAGCATATCGATTTGCATCCATTGATTTCATCTGAAAGTAAAAGAATGAAACACAATTATTAGTCTTGATCTACAAAAAGAGAGTAGAAGGACGTTTGTTTAACAATCTACAAAGAAATTTAACGAAGAACCAGAACTGATTAAAACTTTCTATTTCAATAGTTCGTATTGAACTCTTCACTAGGATTACCAACTTTAGCAAGGCTCTTGGGTATGGTTATAGGATCATTTCTTCCCTTCTGTTATACGAGTAATTTCAACAAACCAGAATGTTTTGTTACATAAGAAATGCTTTCTTGATATACCCGTCTTAAAGACAAAATCGTCGCGAAGCTTTTGACTATATTCTTGCGATGATAATTGATAGTACAAGCGGCAATGAAAAGGGCTACTAGAAAGTTAATGAATCCTTGAGTGGAATTCCATATAGAATTCCATAGTTTCAAGTATCTGGTGAGTAGAATATAAAACGATTCAAGGCAAATAAAGGGCAATTGTAGGCCTTACAATGAAACTGCAACAATTTTCTCTACATCGATTTGATACCCAAATATGTTTCGGGTTATCCCAGAGAGAAAGACTTAATTGAAGACAGCAAATTTAAACTTCAGAGAATTGAGACTGTTCCACAATAGATTAAGTTGAAATAGTAGGAATTTAGCTGTCTGAGAATGTGCCTAAGTGTGATCTGTGGAGGAAGCATCTAATGGCGCGTTTGGCATAGAACTCCATTGCCCATACCTTTAAGTTGAATTAAAATGCAGTAAAAATACTGAAATTGCAGCGAAACAGCAGTTATTCTTCTTCCAAAATAGTGTTTGGATATACGCTAGCGTATTAGCTTGACTGCGACTATGCTCTTTGGAAATCTCAAACTTTCGAGGACGGGCGGATTCCAGTTTCCCTTGATCAAGCATTTATTTAGTCGTGTTTTAAGGAATGTTTTGAAATACTTCAAAACTTCTTACACTTATAGTATTTACTTGTAAGTACAAGAAAAAGCCTTATGAGCTCAAATTTCAAAAGAAAGAAATGCTTGCAAACAGTGTTAGTTCGTAATCATTACTTCTGTAATTAAATGTTTATTCAATTACTTCGATTGCAATAATTGCAGTGTAATTTAATTACATTATAAAATAATGTAATTAAATTCGGCGTAATAAAAAGCAAGATAGCTGTCATGGAATGAAGTGGTTTTTATTGCTATTAATACGATATGTATCTGAGAGTTTTTACTCTCATCATGTCTTATTTGACAATTGACTAGTTTTGAACTCGGAAAGTACGCAAATGGACCTAATATGTCGTTTACATATCGCTCATTTACTTGAAGACTGTCATAACTCAAAAAACGCTATTTTTTAGTTAATGATGCAGAATTATTCGTTTTAGGAGTATCATGCTTCACCTCTTTATCGATTTCAAGGCCGCCTATGACAGCATCTATAGAAAAGAGCTTTATAGAGCCATGTCTAGTTTTGACATCCCTGCCAAACTTGTCCGCCTGTGCAGGCTGACGATGGAGAACGCTCGCTGCTCCATCAAGGTCGGTAATGACCTCACCGAGACCTTTGATGTCAAAAAAGACTTTAGACAAGGTGACGCGCTGTCATGTGACTTCTTCAATATTGTACTTGAACGGATTGTGCGGAACTCACAAGCCAACACCGGAGGCACAATCTATTACAAGTCTGTACAACTGCTTGCATACGCCGACGATATAGACATTATCGGAAGATCTCAGCGGGCTGTCACCGGTGCTTTTGCAAGCATTGAGGCGGAAGCGGCCAAAATGGGTTTGGCGATAAACGAGGGCAAAACCAAGTATATGCTGTCAAGTAGAAGGGAAAACCAACATCGACGAATTGGACAAAACGTCACCGTGGGCAGCTATAACTTCGAGGTAGTAAGGGACTTTGTCTACCTTGGCTCTGCTATAAATTCAGCAAACAAAATCAGTGCAGAAATAATCGAAGAATAACTCTTGCCAATCGCTGTTTTTTTGGGCTTATAAGGCAATTCAACAGTAAAGCCCTTTCTCGAACAACTAAGAAGACTTTATATAAGACCTTGATCATCCCAGTCCTGCTTTACGGCGCTGAAACATGGACTTTATTAAAAGAGGATGAAGATATCCTTGGTCGCTTCGAGAGAAAAATTCTTCGCAAGATTTTCGGTCCCGTTTGCGTTGACGGGTTTTGGAGGAGAAGATTCAATCACGAACTATACGAGCTGTACAGCGACATCGACCTAGTCAAAAAACTGCGTATTGGACGTCTGAGATGGCTAGGACATGTAGAGCGAATGGACACCAACGCTCCGGCCCGCAGAGTCTTCGAATCTAACCCCGAGGGACGACGCAGTAGAGGGAATTATCGCCGTAGGTGGCGCGCACAAGTTCAAGGGGACCTCGACCAACTTGGAGTGCGCAACTGGAGGCAATTAGCTAAAGACCGAGCTAAATGGAGAGGCTTGTTGGTTGAGGCCCAGGTTCACCCCGAACTGTAGCGCCACCTAAGTAAGTAAGTAAGTAAGTATCATGCTTCATATTGTGTAAAAATTTCATATAAATATCTTGTATACTCTCCGCGTTAGAATTATAAGATGTCCTCTTTTTTCCTGCAAGGGGGTCAAGTCAATTGAAAACTTTAAACGCGTTTTCTGCAAAATCGCTTTTTTGAGTTATGACAGTCTTCAAGTAAATGAGCGATATGTAAACGACATATTAGGTCCATTTGCGTACTTTCCGAGTTCAAAACTAGTCAATTGTCAAATAAGACATGATGAGAGTAAAAACTCTCAGAGAGTGGAAAATCTAAGCAAAAGTACACGAATGAAAAGCGAGCAAACGGCTTTTTAATTTCGAGCCAACTGTCATTAAAAAAAATTACAATGAACAAATTAAACTCGTGTGAAAACCAAAAGATTCATATTAAGTTAAAAAGAAATGTTTTGGGAGAACATTCACACATCACAGCATTTTCTTCAAGATGCTTTGCATCTATTTTTTGTATGTCTATTGATTTTTTGAAATGGAATCAAAAACTCTTTGACTCATTTGACAATCAGTTGATTCCCCTTGGCAGTTTCTACGAGTACGTTCGTGCCGGCAGAAATTCTTCGAGCACATTGCACAATCAGTAGAAATGCGATGAAGTGGAAGGGTTATGATACCCTGTTTTCGGATCATAACCTCCCCGAAATAGGAAGAAGAAGAAGAAGAATATTGTACTAAAATGGGATCGCTAGCTGCATTGATTTATTTCAGGATAAGAAAGCTACATTTTACGGCTTTTTAATACCATCGATACACTGCCGCCTGTGCCTATTGGTTCCTGACCCGTTCTCTCGTAAAGGTGTTCGTTAGAGATACGATTGGGCCAGAAAATCCTTAAGATATTGCGCAGACACCTATTAACGAACGTTTGCAGCTTTCTGGTGATAGTAGTGGTCACTCTCCACGTGCTGCAACCATATAACAGCACGGATTCAACGTTAGAGCGGAACAGTCTTATTTTGGTGCTCAAACTGATTGCATTGCTTCGTCATATTTTGGACAACATCCCGAACGCGGACTTTGCTTTGGCGATCCTGTTGGCTATATCCAGTTCGGTTCCACCATCGGTCGAGACAATACTCCCAAGATACTGGAAATCCTCTACTCTCTCCAAGGCTGATCATTTTAGTTTTTGCCCGACGACACCTGCCTCCCTCTCCACATCTGCTGTCATTTGGTGGAGGTCCATAATTCTGTGGGAGAGTAAGCATACATACATACGTCTGCGTAGTCAAGATGTTTCAGTTGAGATGTAAGAGTTCATTGAATTCCTCCGTTTCCCGTCGACAAAGCTGCATGAAGCACATCGCTAATCACCAATAGGAATAATATTGGTGAAAGGATACAGCCTTGCCTTACCCCACTTTGGATCTCAAATTCCTCAGACAACCTTCCCCTGTGCAGAACGTGATATTTGGAGCCTTCATATAGAGCTTTGATAATAGCAATTAGTTTATCAGGAATACCTCTCTGCGTAAGGCACGCCAAATAAACTCCCTGTTGACACTATCGAACGCCTTCTCAAAATCGATGAACAGCAGGTGCAGTGGCGATCGATATTCAACACACTGTTCGATGATAATCCGCAGGGTGTTGATGTGGTCGGCACAGGAGGATCCAGAGCGGAAACCTGCTTGTTCGGCATCGAGTGTGTCTTCGAGATGTTGTTTGATTCGCTCAAGGATGACTTTAGCTATTATCTTAGCTACAGCAGGCAGCACGCAGATACCCCTCCAAGAGCTCTGCTGCAATACCGTCAAGTCCTACCGCCTTGTTGGTTTTGAGTGTCTTGATCGCACATATACATATTTGGACGTTGTTAACTAGGTATTTTCCTCTGTGATTTATCGTAATACCTGAAAGAAGTACATACTTCCGAGTAAGTAATAGAGACACTGTGGGGAAGTCATCGATGAACTACTCCTCAGATAATCCAGAGCGGAAGCCATCGCCTCACTCCTTTTGCATGTTTTGAATCGAGTTGACAAGTCCTCATTCCCCAAAAGAACTTCTGAAATTGGTTTTAGTATGGAGTACAGGCTCAGGTAATAAGTTATTTGGAGTATTCATGTGCTCATACTAAGAAAAAGGAAAGCTCGTTTGCAAATTCTCTTACAGAAGTTAAAGGTGCATAAACGGATATAATATTCGCAACAAAACACTTCTTTTTTATCAGTTCAAAGTATCTATGTACAGTACATACATGTATATAAGGTTCACTTGGAAATGTTTTATTTATCTAAGCGACTGAACATCATTTTGCTTTTATCTATGACTTTCAATTTCGCTAACAATTTTTTTTCTGTCAGTTTAAAACATTCACCTTAATAAATTCGGTTGACTTGTTGATGGTTGCGACGCATATTACTAACCTCTTAAAACGAAGTGATACATGCTTTTAACCTAACACGATATTATGAACAAAAGCTACTAAAAATAGATGTTACTTATTAAATTTAATTTATGGAAATTTCCGCGCTATGTTGAACTAAATAAATAAATTGTTTTACATTTCATGCAATATTTTAATGTTTGCCACTTTTCTTTATTCTTTTTTCAGGTCATGTGGAAAATGATAGTAATGAATCATTAGATCTCAAGTATGATATCGCACACCATCATCATGGTGGTGAACGAATTCACATGTATGTACATATTATTTGAGCAAAAATGTTAATAATTGAAAATAAAATTTTGAAATAATATATTTTAATTTTGATATCTAGTTGTATTTGACGAATGAAATTAGAATGTGGGTAGACACCAACGTAACTAGGTGTTTACAGCTGAGATAAATAAAAAAATTGTAAGTACAGGAATATCTCGATTTACGTCGTTTTTGGGACCGAGAAAATGCGATGTAAATCGAAACAACGTAAATCGAAAATAAAATTATTCAACACTCGTACAGTCCATATGGATTAAAAAAGACCGAATTATATTGTGCACGAAATCGGTGAGATGTGCATTTCCGTTAAATAAGAATGACGAAAGAGGGAATTTCGTGAGAAAATTGTGTTTCAAGGAACGACGTAAATCGAAATTGTAACGGCGTTAGTCGAAACTGGGAAGTGAAAAACCGGACAACGTAAATCGAGGCGACGTAAATCGAGATATCCCTGTACCAACAATTTAAGTCTCCGCAGTGAGCGGGACACTTTTAACTATAGGGCAACTCTATGTATGTTTGAACTAACTTAAACAATTGGTTGATGTTTAAGTAATGCACTTGAAGAAGTCGGTTAAAAACAACCAGTAAAATTTACAAATAAATATTTCCAAAATCTTAACGAGCTATCCAAGAAACTCTTTTCTTTTTAGTATACCATTTATTGTAGAAAGAAAACAATCCTTAGCAAATATTTTCAGAAAGCTTGAGGAGCACCGGCCGCCGGCGGCGTCAGGCGCACAGCTTGCAGTATTATTAGAATATATCGTCGATCCAAATGCAAACTATCGAATGATAAAATCCCTGGTTTTTAGGAAAGGCGAAAAACAACTAATCTGCGCATTGTATGTTCATTTGCATATCTGTACATGAAATAAATAAAACAATCAATGCTTTTTTGTTCGTCATTGTATGTACGTTACAGGCTAATTGTTGTGTTTTTCCAAATATTAATTATTAACTACGCTACGCTTTCGATACATTTTTCATTTTTCGATACTTTGCATTTGGATCGACGATATGTACATATATGATAGTTTGTTTGAATCAACAGCATCAATAGTACTTACCCCGATTTTCAAGGACTACTTTAATCAAGTGACCGATTAATAAATACTAGTATCACGTGTGGTACAAATTCGAAGGAGGGGAAATAAACAGCGATAGAAACAACGCTATGTATTTGTTCGCATAATTTTTTTTTTTTGTAATATTCTCCCGTGCAGGGAAGGCAAAGGGATCTAAGCTCATACAGCCATGAACGTGATCAAAATGATTTCATTTAATTGGTTAAAGCGTTTGGTATGGTGAAATCATGTGTGTATTTTGAATTTATTTTATCTGACATAACAGCAACTTACATACATGATTTTTGCTCTTCATATCTAAGGCACAGTACATTTCGAATGATATACACCTGTCCCTCTAATTACATGGTTTCGCTTTAACGCGGTTTTCATTTTGAAAAATAAAATATAAAAAAATGTTGAGTTTATTTCGATTATGTATTTTTTTATGTAATTCACGGAAGCACCCGTTTCAACTGAAGACTGTTTTTATTTTTTTAACTTTTTATTTTTACATTATTTTTATTTTTGCTAAATAAAAGTTGTTTACGTTTAAGTGTTTTTCCTTCTTATAAATAAAGAAATGAGTTGAAAACATAAAAATATTACGTCTTTGAATATGTTATGAATGTACTAGAGCAACGGCTTCGTGTCTTGGCATTCAGTGGAGCCAATGTCAGTTTTTCCATACAAGCTTTGTCCCAGTTTACACTGTTATTATGAACGTATCTACGAATTTTCTTTACATTCCTTGGTTCGATTTACGCGGCTTAAAATTGAATTCCAATCCTCTATTTTCATAAGCAAGCTCTGTCTGTTTTTACATGGTTTCGATTTACATGATTTTGTGTGAAACGTAAAAAGATAAATACAGTGGACTCCCCCTAAGTCGAATTTTCACGGGATACCATGATTTGTTCGAGTTAGAGGGAGTTTCGACTTAGAGGATGCTTTTGTATGGAAAATTGAGGGGAATGCTAAAATATGGCGAAAAAATTCGAGTTAGAGAGAATTTCGACTTAGGGAGAGTTCGACTTAGGGAGAGTCCACTGTACAAATATTTGGCGCAACAGCTCATTAAAGTGCCAGGGCATAGCTTCTCGCAACCACTCATGTTGTGTGCGTTATATTTTTCACACTAACGGAAGGGACCTACAGTTTAATGCCGACTCCGAACGGCGATTTGAGAATCTTTTTCGTGATAACAATACTCTCGGATGTTTGTCAGACGCTCGCGAGATTTGGGACCGTGAAAAAACTTGTTGGTGTTTTCTGGGTTTCGAACTTGGAACCTCATGCGTAGTGATCCGACACACTAACCACTTACGCCACGGCGTGTGGAACGTATCTACCGTGGAATTCGAGGGACAGGTGTACATAAGTTTCACCCCCCTCCTTTTATAATAAATACTAAACAAAAAAGGGACGATAAATTTCGTGTTCACGTATTAACATATAAGATGCTAACTAATTGCAAATACATACATATATATTCATTGCGGTTTTTCCAACAAAAGCAACCAAGTTTCGCGTAAATTGAAGTAGATCAAGATTTTTCATGGAATAGAGTAGAGTTGCATTAGCAGTCTGAGATGAATAGGTAGGTATATCTATATGTTCCTGTATACTGCGAGGTGAATTGAAAATCCACAGTTACTTATCTGGCATTCAAAAAAATTTAAATGCAGAAACGCACTTAAAGGCTCTTGGGAAAGCGAAAGACACCACTTTGGCCCATTGAGAAGGAAATAGGTCTGAACTCATGTGTTTTAAAAGAATTTTTTTTTTCAATTTTGCACGGATTTTCCCTTAAAAAAGAACCTAATATGTACACAATTCAATTTTTTCTTAATTGGTCAATTTCGTCAGAATTATAAGCTGATGTTATGTAAAACGATTATCTAAAGCGGCCACCACAACAAAATTGCACAATTCAATAATTCATTTGTTCTTCAAATTATTTCATATGTTAAGGTATACATTTAATTTAATTTAGACACATTTGCATTTATACACATACATACAAATTTTGTTTGCTTACATACTCATTGACTAATGCAATAAATTGGAAACGAGGATGTTCAACACGTATACATACATACATATTAGGTCTGTTCCTTTACTTTTTGGGCAAAAAATCGTAAAAGAGAAATTATCAACTTCAAGAGTAAAATTCTCCCTCAAAGAGAGAAACTACAAAAAAGTAAAGGAACGCATTAGACAAAAAAAACTTGCCCATAATTAAACGTCAACGTTCTCAACTGTTACTTCGGTACTCCACATCTATGTAAAACATTTTCATTGAACTTTAAAGTTCGTTTTTATTATTTTATTTTTATTTTATTATAATTCCGGTGTCCAAAAATTGTGTTTTTCTCGCCTGTTGCATATAAGCCGAACAGTAGGTAATTCTCATTCTTCTGGTAAAGTAAATCAGTTTTACTAACACTACTACCATTTGAAGAGACACAAGTAAATTGTGAATGAAGCCAATATTATTAGTAGACACCAACTTTATGTAGCGATAATAAGTACGCCATCGTTGCTTATTACGATGTTCATGATATGCCGTAACGCAATACTCTGTATCTTGTAATAGTTTCGTTATTGATAAAATGTACACTATTTCTATTTCTCCTTACTTGATTAAAGTGGAACAACCTTTTCAAAAATAGCGCTCGCTTCATATCTGTAGAAAGATACAGATTCACATTAGGAAACTCTTTAAAGTAGAAGGATTCATCTTGATAAGCAGATTTTACATTAAATCCATGTTTTTCTGTAAAGAACACCAGTTCAGGTTTTCTCATAACGGTAATAAACAGAAGACTTGCGCTCCCATGGTAGATATCATTATAAGAATGAAGGCCATTCTGAGCAATAAATGATTTTTAACGAATGAAGGCAGTTGGGACAAAAGGCTTCAGTTAAAGTCCTTGTGGTTGTACATGTCGAAATCATTATTGTAGTGTGAAAGGATACTTTCAAGTTTGGGGAATTTCAGCAGAAAGCAAATAAATCACTCAAATTATAACTTTAATATAATTAAATAAAAACTGACAAAAAAGTACTCCAGTTTATTTAATTCTTCTTGGTTCGGGTGCAATCGGTAGTTAATGGGCAATAGGTAGGCAATGATAAGCACAAATTGTTTGTACTTCCCTTTGTTTAATAAGTTCGAGTACATACTGACTACCACCCGAAATATCATCGTGTTTTATTGCATTGCTAGATTACAGAAAGCGATTATCTGACATCGTTTCTCTATTTGTTACTGATTTTGAGATATAGTAGCGGCCACAGAAACTGCAGCACCATAAAATAGACTCAGGTATTCATACAAAAATTTTATAGAAAACCATTTGCTTAGGCTTTATTAAACTTGAGTTATTTTTGCAATAAGGTCAGATGTAAGCCGACAAAATCTGATAAGTTTTGCAACAATACAACGATTGTAAAATCGTAGGGGGAATCTTAAGAGCAGTTGTAGTAAGTTGAACTTGTTCTCGTTGGACCGAGTGATATGTCTCCAATCCTCTGCCATCTAAGACATGCCATTTTATGCCCACTCTAGATGATTTTTCTTTATTTCCGGCGTCAGCCACTACGGATTTTTGATAGGTCTCCTTCCATACAATCCACTCTCTAATGATTTCCGCACTAACCTCAATGTCGTTGATCAGTAAATCCGGATGGCGCTTTTAAACCGATCCTTCAAACTAATCCGTAGAATTTCGCGATCATCTTTGTATTTTTGCCTCTATCCAACAGTTTGGAAGAATTCACAATTTTTGTTTTAACACTTAACTGAACGAGTCACTTGACTGCTATTAAATACCAAACTACTAATTGAACCGTAAACCACTTAGTTCGTTCTTTCATAATCGCATATGATGCAGAATATTGGAAAACTTCGATTCCGCATGATAATAAAATAACAAATAAAAAAAAGGACGTGAACTAACTACTCGTACCTGCTAATATGATATTTGAGTGTGATCCAGTTTCTATGATCGTTACTGTATATAGATTTACGTCGTGAAAAACTAGTCAGTATACTAATAATTACATATGTACGAGTTTATTGGTTTGAAATTTGTTTATTGATATTTAGATTCAATTTCGAGCACACTCTTGTCTGTTAGCCTCAAATCAATTTTTATAGAAATCTAGAATCAACATAAACGTATGCGCTAAGTGTGTACAACGACGTATAGTTATGTATGTACATATACATACATACATACATCAAATTTTGAACAAATTGCTCATCGCAGAAAAGTGCCGATTACTTTATATACATATGGTACATAATTATGTTCAGTCTTGCGTTGCATGTTGTGCAATTTCTTTGCTAACGATATTATACGAGTACAATCAGATACCAATATTCTTGCTCATAGTTTATGGGTGCATACATACATACGAGTATGGACGAGTATATTCACTCCAAACAAATAAATTTGTTGTTTCTTGCAACGGTCAACGAATCTGAAATTTCGTATCAACTATTCATTCGGGAAGGAAACTTGTTTTGGAATGCAGTCAAAATGTATTTTCAAGCTGTGTACAATTAAGAGATTGCGATTTTTGCGGAAGTAGATTCACATTTCCGTACATGGATAAGCAGTTGTCAACATTTATTTAGGTGTTTGAGGGCAACTTTACTTTTACAGTCTTGACAACGAGTTTGTTATACCAACCATAAATTTAAGTTTGAATGGCCTTTTAATAATAAGGCAGTCAACACAAAGGTTGTTCTTAAGAAACTTACACTTTAATTGGATCTAAACGTTCTCATACTTTAAATTTGTGTTTTAAATACATTTTTTACTTCAATTTAATAAGGCGGACATTAAAAACCCAATGTTTGTTTCTTCAAAGGGTTGAATAATTTAACTAATGATAACTCTCCCAGTGGCACACTGACTGGGGGCGCCGCCCATGGCGCAGTGGTTATTGTGTCGGACCACTGCGCGTGAGGTTCCATGTTTAAATCCCAGAAAACATCAAAAAGTTTTTTCGCGAATGTCTGACAAACATCCGAGAGTATTGTTGTCACGAGAAAGCTTCTCAAAAACAAATTGCCCTTCGGATACGGCACTAAACTGTAGGTTCCTTCCATTCGTGTGCAAAAAATATAACGCACACTACACCAGTGGTTGCGAGAAGCTAGGCTCAGACACTTGAAGAGCTGTTGCGCCAAATATTTATTTTTATAGTGGCACACTGTCTACACCATCTCAACAAAGGAAACGAAGTAAGTAGAAAAGTAATAAAAAAGTTATTTCTGTGTTCTTCAATCCATCAATGAATGAAGCATCTTATTGGCGATCGTATGTAAAAGAGGAAAAATGATATGATGTCATGCCTCCAACGAATTACATCATTCCACAATTTTCATTGAAAGTGACTTTGTACCATCTTCGTTTGACGACGCGTCGATAGTGACTTTCGTAAAAGAAGCGTCCACACGGATGTCAATCTCAATATAACTTAACCTATTTGAATACTGTTGAAGTACTTTTCAGAAGGATTTCAAAATAATAATTGCGAAATACATATATTTATTGATTTATTAAAGATTGTAAGAGATGGTCAAACATTACCACTTCCATTTTGCAATATGTCCCAAGATCATCCGTTTAAAACTTTGGAAACAATAACAAGATACATGGTGGGAAGGGGTCTTTTGTTCTCCTGATTCAGAGTTTAGGTAGTGTAGGAAGCTTTTTGGCCGTGAGTCACACCGTAGAATCATGGAAGAATTTTATAATGGGCACAGTTAAGGCAGCACCTAACGCACACATGAGCCTGGATCCGTGTGTTTCTTCTACATCTGCAGAACGAAAAAACACTGAAAATACTTAGACACACAAATACTTGAGGAGCTGAGGAACAAGAGCGGACTCGTCCCAGTAATTGTTTTTTTATTTGTATTGTATTTTTTCTGTTTTATATTGTATTGACCAAACGGCTGTAGGTTATGTTATGTTATAGACTCTATTATATTAAAACGCACAAGTGTTAGCTAATTTGCAACTGTCAAATTCAGTTTTTCTTGCTCTAGTGTAAAAAACAATGAATGGGGCAGATCCGCTTTTGTTACCCAGCTTCTCAATTATTACAGTTCTTTATATTTTTTACTACAAAAATAATTGTTACGTAGAACCTGCGTAAGTACGTAGGTTAGGTTAGCTGTTATTTAAACTATGTGTATTAATCAAACTCTGAGTAATATACTCGTATTATCTATAGAACATAATATTAACATGATAGCAGATATCAATAATAGTAACTATTCACGGAGCGAATATTTTACTAAATTTTGATGAGCCCAAAGTTATGATGTTTTGAAATATAGAAAAATTCTTGAATTTTGATCTTTTTTTTTCCAATTTGTGAAGTTCCGTTACACGTCGTTCCGGTATGTGCATCGAATTCTGAAAAACTTATTTGCCTTATGATTCGTATCACTCCAATGAGTAATTCTACCAATTTTGAGCCAAAACGTCGGTCGATCTTTCGTGGAATGACCCAATTATATCTAATAGTAAGCATAGTTACGGATGAATTTAAAAAAACTGATATTCTATGAATACTACAATCATTCCATTGAGCAAAAAGAAGGTTATGGCGAACAATATTAGGGACGAAATGAAGACAAAAGTTACAAAATCGATTTTAACGTGTTAATTGTTTGTTTCATTTATTTGAATCTTGGGTTTGTTTGTATTCGTGCTGTTGAATGCAATCGATAAATGAGCCTGGATATAACGAACTGCTACTTCACTAATAGCCATACCCATCTGAGATGTTATGGTAATTCACTTTTTTTACTTAGTCAATTGAAAAGTTGGATAGAGCGTAACCTTTTTTTCTTTATTCCTAGCCTTGTGGTTTGTTATATCGGTTTTATACTGTACTTATTTATATTACAAAAAAAAAAAGTTTGGCGCTTCAAAGATACACATCCAAAATTTAGCAAAAGCAAATTACATGATCGTTTGTAAACCAGTGCCCCAATGGACAATGACATTAAATCAAGGAATCTGTGCAGTAGACAATGTTCTTCCAGCTCAATTCTTAAGGTTAAAGGACACCGACATATTCTAGTTTACTGTTTACCGACATTACTAGTTTGTATTCGTGTTCATCTGCACATAATAAAATGACTTAAAAAAGGGTAACATGTAAAAAAGCGTAAATTGTTTACTTACATAAATAGCACTACCTATGGCTAAGTAAGCTGAACTTTATTATTTCATTTCTACAGAAACTGGTATGACGATATCAACATCGTCTAGTTTAACTACCATAGGCAAAGTGGGTAAGCCAAGCATTTTTTTTTGCAATTAATATATTATATAATATCAGCAAATCAGCCATACCAATCATTCGTAAATGACGGAATATCCATGTAAATATTATTTTTGGATAATTGATCAAAGAAGAAAACTTTTTATCTAGACACAAGAAATAGCAGAAGCGGGGTATTCACAAGCATGTAAGATTTATGCGCACGAATGGAAAACTGCGTGTTCATATCAATACATATCAGCCTGCGCTAATTTAAATACAAGAATTCAAACGCTTTTGAATTTCGCAATCATTTCTGCTCAATCTACATGCATATTTACCTGTGGCATAGTACGCAATGGGATGTTGTTTCAGATTCAATTCGCTTATTTTTTATATTTTTTTTTATAAAAGTGCACGTATGGTCCCCATGACTTTTTCCCGAAATGATGGAGTGCACATGTATGCCTGCTCGTGGATGGACAAATCGATTTGTATAAATGGTTGCGCTGTCACACGGTCTGTCTTTTAGATTCACCCCCGGATCCGCCCAGGTTTTTTGACAACTTTCGGAAGTGAAAATAAACCAGAGTTTTGTCAAAAAAAAAAAAAAGAACACATTGGAGCTGTCATGCGGACATTTTGCCAATATGAATTTATTTTTTGCTCTGAACTTGATTTCTATGTTCGCATCGTTAGTGTTTTGGATACCAAATAGATTTTTGTGAATTTAAACATAATTCAAGCCAAAAATACTAGTCTATTATTTCCGCGATATGCAAAATAAATGATAACCACAAATGACACATATGGTTTTGGCAGCTCCAAATCCCTTACCCAAAAAAAGCTTGTATTGACTTCAGAGTAATCCCAGCTTTCTCAAAAAATGCATCAAAGCGATTTTGGAGCGAAACCCGAGCTCCCCAAGCTCTCAAAAAATAGACCTAATGATACCGTGTTTAACTGTCGCAGTTTTTCATATACAACTGTGTTCGGTATTGCAATCTGACCGGAATTGCCCCATCAATAAGGTAAAAATTGCAATTCTTTGCGTAATGGAGACTTTTGCCACATAAAAGATTCGAATGAAAATCAATATTTTTGTTTATCACTATCAACATCATTCTCCTGTCTCAACGGTCATACCTAGTACATAAAAATAGTAATGTTTAATTAAGAAGGAAATTATAAAACAAATTAAAAACATATTGCAGCTCTAGAATTCTTAAAGGATATGAATGAGTGAAATAAAGTAAACTACAAAAAATAAAGACACACTGACCGATTAGACTTGATGACAAATATTAACGTATACAAAGCCCGAAAGCGGCTTCAAATTAAAAATTATTTCTTACAAGTATCTGTAAGATGTGTTCCTGACGTTGTTACATGTATTTTAAGACACAAAATGGTAGGTACTTTTCAACTCTGATAAATAAGAACAGTAGCAATAGTTGGATAATCACAAACAAATTAATTCAAAACTCTTCTTTGCATTAGTATTATAGATCCCATGTTATTCTACTAACACTGGATTGTATTATCTTGATGATTTTCAAGGCACGATTCAATTTGTAGTCGAAGATCGACTACGTTTATACATATGTATATATGCATGTACATATATAAGGCGACGTATGCACTTTCATATTTGGGCACACTTTTTTATCACAGACACACATCACATTAGCGCATAGTAGATAGCCACGAAGGTCTGCAGTGTCAGGTCACCGTTTTAATGCTCAATTATCTAAGCAAAATATTAGAGATTTAATTGCATAGTAGCATGTTAATATCCGTACATAAAATGATTTTTCTTTTTGCACTGTCAGATATCGCTTTCACTACGTAATTTGTTTTCGAAATGGTTGTCGAAAATGTTTGCTGATCTCACTCATGTACAATACATCGTTTTATCTCATCTTTGTAGTACAATTTTTTTATTTAGCTAATTACTATTTTTTCGTAATTTGATGCAAAAATTGCGAACTTTAACGTCTTTATATATACATATGTATATATGTGGTTTCATATAATACAATCACACGTTGAATTTAGGATTTTATCATACCGTGTTGATGTGCAAAAGTAAAATCAAAGAATATTAAAAAAGGAAAAAATGTTTTTTATTTTAGCCGGGCTTATGACGCATTCTCCATACTTATTTATTTATGCAGGCTGTGGTGTTCCTTTGTTTCCACCTATCTTCTTCTCACATAAAAAATGCAGAACACAGTGTCACGAATATCAATTCATTTAAATCTTTAAACCGCTTGAATTATCTATTCCACTTAAATTCAGACCACAATTAAATGCAATTAAATTTCGTTCTTTTGTTGATTACAAATTTGGAGACCATTTCGTACCTCTGTTTCATTGTTTAGCATGTTATTTCCCATTATAGATGCCATTGTGAAATTATTCCTTCTATCCTCTGATTAGATTTTAAGTAAGCAAAGTCCAACAAAAAAAAAAAAAATTAGCCAAAACTTTTGTGCATTATAATTCTAATATTTTCAATTGCACTATCACATTTGTTTAGTATTTTCTTGCAACCGATTGCACACTTTGGTTACTATGCAACACAACTTAACGATTAAACAACTCAAACTCAACTGCCGCCACGGGAAGTATTGAAGTATCCATAACTACAGCCACAACTCCTGCCATACATGATATAAAGAGTGAAATAACAAAAGGCCGCGTAATTTGAGTTTTGTTGATGAAGACTGTTTTAACGACAAACACCGTCCCGCTTTTTATTGATTAAAATTTCTCAGACAAAAGCTAGCTACACTGACTCATATGATGGTGGTGGATATGTGCTTTTGATGATTATGCTTAACAACTCGTCCATGACGTCTAATCTTTGGAGTCAATTTAAAAGTTTTTTTTTTTTTTTTAATTTCAGTGGATTCCTCATTGCATGAGTTCACCCACTCTGTGCTAAAGCAAAAGCAATAATATTGGTGATTTGATTACCAAAAGTTAATAGTCGCTTAGAATTCTAATCGTGATATCTTTATGCATTTATGTATGGGCACGATATTTAAGTGAAAACTTAGTTAACCCGTGTAGATAAAGTAGAAGACTTCAGAAAATTATCATCGCTATACCAGGTTATGTTAATGGATGAAAAATTAATTTATAAAAAAATTAAATCTAATATTTGTGTTGGTTTGTTTTGAAAAATGTCTACACGGTGTTTCGAAAAGTTAAGCGAGCTATTTTTAGTGATGTTCCACATATCATAAAAATAAATGCATAAATATTCAACCCAAGGGATCCAGGCAAGACCCAACAGTGTCTAGCACTTCGCAGCCATGCGTACTACTCGTATGAATTTCATATTTTCGAAACGAATGGAAATTAAGGGTCTGTTTCTTTAGATTCGCTACAAGGTTGAATTAGGTTACAATAAAGATTAGGTTACAGTAAATATGAGAACACAACAACTTAAACCCTTGTTGGCATTAATAAACACGGAGAACAAAAGTAACAAAATTACAACACTTCGGCTTTATTAATGTTGGAAGGTAAATGTAGTGCTTTTTGCTAAATTAGATGATGCGGTTTTGTAGTCAGTCTCGTTTAGTGTTTTCTGCACCCAAGTGCTTTAATTTTCATTTAAAAGTTAGAGCCATTTAGCTGTCAAGTATATAATAAAAAAGTAGTAAATAACGGCATTTTAGTCATTTTGATCATGTCAGAAATTATGAGTATTGTAGCAAACACAAAAATACTTATAGCGCTGTATTAGCAACGAATTACATGTGGACCTGGTAGCACCACAACTGTCATCATCCATAGCAGTTTGTTCCACAGTCCATCCCCAGAGTTCTCTCGATTAGTCTGCAGATTCATTGGAAATCTAGCATTTTCCAAAATATTGCGAAGGTTCCTTGTATCTGATATAAGTACAGGAAGCGACAAATAGACAGACACAATCGATCTAATTCGAAAAAGAGTTAAGGAAGTGCGATTACTGTGAAAGTTGATTATTTGAAAAAAAAATATGTTAAAAATAAACGATATTTTGATTGAAAAAGATGTTGCAAAGACATTAGGCGTGTTTTGTTGAGACAGTAATTCTCAGTAAAGTAAGATTAAGCACGGAGTATAACAACAAAAAATTACTGGCAACTACTTCAGCTTCTATCTTCAGTCAAAAGTGAGTTGGGATGTAAAGTTTGCAACGCTCAATTTCAGAGGGCGCTGAAACGATTTTGTTAGCATTTTAGAGGCTCATAGCGAGCAGGTGCACCAATTTCCAAATACAGTACTACCTCGATAATGTGTAAAGTGAATTTCCCAATAATGTGAACTCACAAATCTTTACATTACCGTCTCTACAATGTGCGTTTTTCTTCTTTTTTTTTGTCTTTTGATATATGCAGTTATTTGTCTACACAAGTTTTTTTCATGTTGTACCAAATGTACTTTTAGTTTAAAAAAAAAAGTTCTGATAATGTGAACCCCTCCAAAATGTCAACAGAAGCTTGTTTTAATTAGTTCACATTATCGAGGAAGTACTGTATTATAAAAAATCCTTTAAACCAGATTGGCTGTGGATCGTTTTGTTGAGAAGCTTTTACTTTGCTTTGCATAATTCTCACCAAAACGCGCCCATTGTAATTTGAAGAAGTCATCGATTTACATTTGTATGCATCAAGGTCCTGATTTCCCAAGAGGGCCTTCCAACCGAACAAGAAACCCTAATGCACATCTTTGTCAAATTTCATGAGACCTACGCTGTTTCGGCTACTCAGATACCTAATGACCTATACTCTTATGCATCGTTTATCAAGTCCAAGCGCCTTTCTCATCTCCAACGATCTCGCAACGATTTTCACAATTATTTTCGTCCCTAATGTGTCCCCTAACACACTTCCCAACAGTCCCAAGTATCTAAGTTGTTACTATCAAAATGTAAGAGGACTGCGTACTAAAACCTCTCATGTAGATATTTCTGAACTCCGAAAAATTAGCTTATGATATTTATGCTTTAATCGAAACCAAGCTAACCCTGTGTATTCTTAACTCTGAACTTTTTTCCTCAGATTTTATCATCTCCGTAAGGACGGGGAGGAGATCGCAGACGATCTCTCGGGTCGTGGCGTTCTTCTAGCAATTCACAACCGCTACGACGTGACCTCTCTTGATACCTCCATCTCCAAAGACTTCGAACTCGTATGTGTTAAGATTAAACTGTCTAGTTTCTGCCGTTTTGTTCTTTGCTGTTATATTTGCCCGTCCCAACCCATAAGGACCTACCAACTTGCCGTTGATGCGATTGACTTCCTGTTCGATATCGCACAACCCGACGATGTGTAAATAATTATGGGCGACTTTAATCTCCCTCGGCTGAAATGGGCTCATTCTGATGATGAGTCCCATTTCGTTGCTTTAAATGCCTCCTGCGACAAAGAAGTCCTACTAACACACTGCTTTTCTGACTCAGGACTCCGGCAAGTGAATGGCATTTCCAACTTTATGGATAGGAATCTCGATCTTATTTTCTCCTCCGATTCTGACAATTGTGTCGTATCAACGAGCATTCATCTTCTATCAACTTTAGATCGATTCACCCCCCCCTTATCTCTTACCTACTCTTACGAAAATGGGAATACATATATCGACCCTGTCGGCTTTTCCAACTTTAATTTTCGAAAAGCTAACTTCAATAAACTTACTGACCTAATTAGTAACATTAACTTCGACTTTATCTCCGTTAATTCTAATGTGGATGCCGCACTTGAAACCTTCTACTCAAAAATCTTCTTTTGCATCACCCAATCGGTTCCTTATACGCTCAGTAAACACTGCTCCTCATCCCCGCCCTGGTATAATAAAGAAATCCGCGCACTTCGTAATAATAGGAATAAGCTTTGGAACATTTTTCTATCCACCAGGTCTTTTAGTGACTACTCCAATTACCTCACTGCTTATAATCGTTTTTCTGTTCTCTCTGAATCTCTTTATCATGAATATCTTGACCGAATGCAACGGAGTCTAATTTCTGACCTCAAACGGTTTTACCAATTCATTAATGTTAAAAAAAAATCCGATGGCCTCCCTTCCTTCTTTAAAAATATCAAGGAGATCCTCAGCCGACCCTGAAACGATCGCCAATCTCTTTGCAACCACCTTCGGCCAGTACTATACTGATCACTTGAACGAACCAGATCCTGTTTATTTCAGCTACTTGAACAACTTTGCGCAAACTTCTTTTGTTTCAATTGAGGTTACGACAATCATGGTCCTTGAAAATATCAGTAGGCTCAAGGACAACTATTCTCCTGGCCCTGATGGGCTGCCCGCTATTGTTTTAAAAAAATGTATGAATGTCTTATCACAGCCTCTTAGTGCCCTTTTCCAGCTCTCACTCTCTCAAGCCGTCTTCCCTTTTCTGTGGAAGGACTCTTTCATTTTCCCTATCTACAAAAAAGGCAGTAAAAGCGAGATCTCAAATTACCGATTTTGAAAGTATTGATTACGACTCATTGTACTTCCATTGCAAACCAATCTTCTCCCCATATCAACATGGTTTTTTAAAAGGTAGATCTACCACGACCAGCCTAACTGAATTTGTTTCCCGAGCATAACACGCATTAGAGAACGGCAATGAAGTCTATGTAATTTCCACAGATTACAGCAAAGCGTTCGACAATATCTCACACAAAATTATTTACCTCAAACTCAAAGCCCTAGGTTTTCCACCCTCCTTTATTTCCTGGCTTACGTCATATCTAGAGGGTCGCCATTATAGAGTCCTTTTCATGTGTTCTGTATCCAACCCTATCAAAGCCACTTTCGGGGTTCCTCAGAGTAGTCATCTCGGACCTTTGATCTTTATCCTAACTATTAATGACATTGATTCCATCTTAAAGGAGTCCGACCTATCTGTGTACGCGGATGACAAAAAAATCTTTAAAATAATTGCCTCCCCTTCGGATTCTCTCCTACTACAAAGCGACCTGAATCTGTTCTTCACATGGTGCAAATTTAACTTCCTAGAGCTGAATGTGAGTAAATGCCAAGCTATTACCTTTTCCCGCAAGCGTTTTCCTCCCTCTCCTAGGATCTACTTCTTCGATAACAAACCCATTCCCTCAGTCAATTCAATCTGCGATCTAGGTATTATTTGTGACCGAGAGCTCAACTTTAATCCGCACATTGATCACATAATTAACAGAGCCAACTCCACCCTAGGCTACATCAAACGCTGGTCTAAAGAATTTTCGAATCCTTATGTCACTAAATCCCTGTATGTTACCTTTGTCAGACCCATCCTTGAATACACTAGGCAAGTTTGGTCACCCCATCAAGTTACGCATTCCTTGAGCATTGAAGCTGTCCAACGAAGATTTATCCGTTTCGCTCTACGTGGTCTCTCTTGGGATGATAAATATAATTTGCCTCCATACGAAGATCGGTTAAAACTGATTAATCTACAAGCTCTTGCAAATCGCCGTCATCTCGCTGACATACTCTTCGTGCATCAACTATTAGTTGGTTCGATTGATTCTCCCGCTTTACTACATACGATCTACCTAAATACTAACCCTCATAACCTTAGATCTGTACCCCTCTTTCGCCTCGCTTGTCACCGGACCAATTATGGCCATTTTGAACCCATGTCCAGAATGTTGCGTTTGGCCAATAACGCCCATATGACCTTTGATTTTCATCTCAGCCGATCTTCCCTTAGAAAGCTCCTTCACACCTCCTCATAATTTTCCCACACTTTCTTCTTAGTCTAAGTCCTTACATTAAGTCTTCAATTTTGGTGGGCCCTGGGGCCCTTGTCACAAAAAGAAAAGCCCCCCTTTAGCTTAGTTATGTAAGTTCTTCTCTGTTAGTTTAGCTTAGCTTTAAGTTAATTGCTTGTATTAAGCTTAGAAATATAACAGATGAGGCCATCAAATATGCTTTGGCATCTTTTGGTGGTTTCAAATCGCCTGGCACCGATGGAATATATCCAGCTATGCTGCAACAGGGTATAGAACAGCTATTGCCAACTCTGAAAAGAATTTTCACCGCTGGCTTGGCGCTGGCATATATTCCTACACCTTGGCGGACAGTCAGAGTAGCTTTCATACCGAAAATTGGTAAGGAAGACTATTCGCTCCCCAAGAGTTTCAGACCTATAAGTTTGACATCCTTCTTACTGAAAAGTATGGAGAGACTGGTAGAATTTCACGTGCGCAAAGTTGCTTTGAAACTGCATCCACTATCGGAGATGCAGCATGCCTATCAGCGTGGGAAATCCTGTGAGACCGCACTTCAAAATCTAGTGGCTAGAATTGAATGCGCGCTTGATAGGAGAGAATACGCGATGGGTATCTTCATCGACATTGATGGTGCTTTTGACAATGCGACTTTTGACTGTATGTGCAACTCTGCCAGACAACACAGAGTAGATGAAACATTAGTTTTGTGGATTAAAGCAATGCTAATGAATAGAACTTTGGTAGTCGATGGGGATTGTGGCCAATATGTTATGACAGGGGTAAACAGGGGCTATCCGCAAGGTGGCGTTCTGTCTCCATTGATATGGTGCATGGTGGTAGACTCTCTGTTGAACACTCTAAATAGTTCTAACGTCTACGCTCAGGCATATGCGGATGATGTCGCCGTACTTTCTGTCGGGCCATGCCTGACGACGGTCTGTGCTAACGCGCAGGCGGCGCTGGACATGATCGATGAATGGTGTACTAGGAGTGGGCTTTCGGTGAATCCTCTTAAGACTGAGGTTGTTCTTTTTACGAGAAGGAGGATTTTGACCGGTCTGACTCAGCCAGTACTAAAAAGCGTCACCATTCGCATTTCCAATGAAGCCAAATATCTGGGAGTGATTTTAGATAAGAAACTTCATTGGTCCAAACACGTCGAGTCGAAAACATCCAAGGCGCTCTCAGTCTTCTGGCAGTGTAAGGGTGCTTTTGGCAAGACTTGGGGCTTATCACCGAATAAGGTTCTCTGGATCTACACGACTACGATAAGACCATTCCTCGCATATGCGACGGTTGTTTGGTGGAAGGGGCTCTCGCGTAAATATGTGGTTGCCTTTTGTGCGAAACTCCAAAGAACGGCTTGTCTCGGCTACTCGGGAGCTTTCCCGAATACGCCTGGCTCTGCTCTAGACGCTTTGCTGAACTTACCTCCCCTTGATACTTATATCATGGGTTGCACTATCAAAGCCATCCATGGTCTTAGGCGAGGCGGTTTTTGGTATACTCCACACTGGAACTTTGATGAACTTGCGCGACACTTATCTTACGACTCCTGTCTTATGGATATGCCGTCTGATACAATGACACCAGAACTCCAGCTGATGCGCAAATTCAGAGTCGACTTTCCTTGTGTCCAGGACTGGCTTCGGTCAGAGTCTGAGCCGGGAATGGAATGTAGTCGTATTTTCACGGATGGTTCCAAAACAAGTCAAGGGTCTGGCGCTGGTGTCTTCGTGGAAGTCGACAACATTAGACTTCACTTCTCGTTAGGCAAATATGCGTTTGTTTTCCAAGCGGAAACTTATGCAATCCTAATGGCCATAAACTATGTTGTGAAGAACAGGTGGAAGGGACGTAGCATTTGTAGTGCGTAGCGTAGTTCGTGAAACCTAAAACTCTTTGAACTCGGTCGCAAGGCTGAATTCTCTGTCTCTTATCTGGGTCCCAGGTCACACTGGGAACGAGATCTCCGGTGAGATTGCTAGACAAGGCTCAGAGGAGGCTTTCTCAGAATCCGAACCCGCGTTGGGTCTTCCAGCGTCTTCGGTTAGGGCTTCCATTGACGATTGGGTCTCTCACGAGCACAATTGTGTGTGGTATGACTCTCCAGGTTGCAGGTTGACTAAACGCATGCTCACGGACGTCTGTAAGAAATCAGCGGCATTCTTGCTGTCTCTCAGCAGAAAAGACTGTAGACAACTTATCGGCGTCTTGACAGGCCACTTCGCTTTTGCCAAGCACCTTAACGTGTTAGGCTTAAGTGGCACTACAAGCTGCGACGCTTGTGGAGAGAGCGACGACACCGCGGAACATTATCTCTGTGAGTGTCCGGCCTTTGCTCGTATCAGGTGGCAGATCTTCGGTGCGGATGTGGTGAGTGCTGGTACTGTAAGCTCCTCATCACTAAAGTGCTTGCTTGGCTTTCTTCGAAAGTCAAGGAAATTCCAATAAAATGGGTAAATCAGGGTTTACTCTCTGGCAGTACAATGGACCAGTTGTGTCTGAGTGCTCCAGTCAGTGTTTCCTATCCCGAAAAAAAAAAAAAAAAAAAACTTAGAAATAAATAAATAAATATACCGCATTTTATTTTTTTAATTACGTCTGGCCTGATTTCGTGTTCCTGTAACTTTTTTTCGAATAGTTGTTTCACCAGCTGGGTGTCCCATGATCTTCCGTGTACGATTTGATGGGACTATCTATATACAAATAAAAAAATGATAAGTAGGGTCGTCTTCGGGCAGGTATCACGCAACAACAAATTCACCGAATTTAGTACTCGTAAGACTTTCCCATTCTACATCTCGGAGGCTTGGCCCTAGTATCCTCTAGGGCTTTAAGATAATAATATATAGTATATAAACACATAGACAAAAACAAAACAGCCAAAACCAGGCATTAACATATATAACTATACATTCGAAAAGTTTGATGAGTATTTCTTTGCAGAAAACTAAGCATTTTTTGTGTAATTTTGGGCCCAATATAAAATAAATAAACGCATGAACTTATTTCCTTGCCTACCTATGTGGCACAAATCTATAGCTACTTGTGTATTTTAACGCAGGCGATAACCATAGCGTCTAATGTTTTTCTTCTGTTAGCTCGATTTTAATTTACTCTCATACGTTTTGTACATCGTCCAACATTGTGAACCGTACGTGAGCACTGGGCGCACAACTGCGGTGTAGAGCCTTCCTTTCAACTTAGGGGACATTTTTCGGTCACAGAATATAGCGGAGTTTTCTCGCCTACGCTTACGCGATGATTGATGTCATCATCACAGGTTGCTTTGCTATTGATCATAGATCCTAGATATTTGAACTTTTCGCACTTGGGAAGCACTGTTCCATTCAAATAAATGTCTGGAATAGGCCTGAATGGATCAGAGAACGGGCAGCACAAGTAATCTGTCTTTTTTGAATTAATGCGATACCCATTTTCCTCCGAAACGTCCAACCACACATCAAGAGCTTATTGCAGGGACGTAGAGCAATAAAGAGCAAATGGCTTAAGATGCTTCCCTGGTGCACCCCGACTTTGATTAAAAACTCTTCGGTTACTCCAGCGGGACATCTTCGTCTTGTCTTTACTCCTTCGTACATGCCCATAGTCATCTGTACATAGGTTTCTGGAACCCCTCGATGTCTTAGCACCACCCATATCAGATCTCGGGGTTGTCTGTCGAATGCCTTTTCAACGTCAACCAATACAATATACAAATCCTTTGAGGAATCACGTCACATCAATGATGTTTTTCCATTACGATCCTTATACTTTGGATTGCACCTGTGGTTGATTTACCCGCAACAAACCCGCACTGATCATCAGATAGCCGTATTATTTTTCGCAGTCGGCCACCTAATACCCGCTCAACGATTTTCATAGTGTGTGACATCAACTTGATCCAATGGTAGTTATCGCAGTTTCGTGTATCACCCTTCTCTTTGTACACTGGGTGAAGGTAGCTTTGCCTCCATTGATTGGATCACCTCTCATAAATTTGGAGAAAATTCTGAGCCATCTGAACCCGATGTCCCCCAACTTTTTCTAGAACTCAGAGGGCATCTCGTCTGGCCCAACTGCTTTTAGTTTTTTTTTTTTTTTAGTGTTTGACCGCCTCATTAACTTCTTCTACTATAAAGACAGGTATTTCTTCACATTTAGTGGTGGCTGTTGGAAAGTATAGCCAGGGAAACTGTTCATTAAAGAGTCGTTGACAATACTGCCACCTCTGCATAATTTTGTCATCATCCTCAAGAATCTGGCCATGAGCATTGTTAATTAACTTTGGCGAACGAATCTCCTGAGCATTCTTTCTTTTTTGGGCGGCTATTTTGAAGATGGTAGCGCTCTTGTTTATATTGTGTCGTCGTAGGTCCTGGATAGCCTGGTTTGCATCAGCAACCGGGGAAGACATTTTCTCCAGCTCCCGATACAGGCCCCCCGTGCTCTCTGCTTGAAGTTGGGTGCGCACTTCTTCTTTGCTTTTTTCTTGCAACATCTGTATTCCACTTCGAGGCGAGATTTTTCGTCTCTATTATTAGAGGGTCACTTTGACCAAGCTTGAAATCCGCTTTCCTCTCATTTATCACTTCTTGAGCTTCATCACTCCACCTCCACGTTTCTTTGGTGTGTTGGCTATGGCCTTTTGAAGCTGCTAGCAGTGATTTGGGTTTCTTTAAGCAAGTTCCCTGTAGAGAATGCCACATATTTTGTGCTCTGCACTCTTCATCCTCAGCTCTGTTGATGGTAATATGTAATACCATAATTATTGTCAATTATATTCGTAGTATCGGTAACTACAGAAAAAACTGCAGGGAATCCATGTACTCTGAGAAAGACGGATCTTGAGTAGAAAAACATTCAGTAAGGTGTTTAAACGTATTCTTAAACATATGAGAGAAGAAAAGTCGCCAATTTTGTGACTACATTCAGTTAAAACGTTATAAAATTAACTATTTTTCCGAAAGATTTTGTATAAATAAAGCCCTATTTCGCAAGATGCAATCGAATTTCTAACATGATTCCAAAGGCAGTAGTAATAGCGAAGATATTGTAGTTGTTAAGGAATACAAATACCTTGACGTTTACTCCACCAGAAACCTGTGTATGGAGAGGTAACTATAAAAACTATAAAAAACGCAGAATATGCAGATTTTTAATCCACCAAGGAACTAATTTTCGTCTTGGCGAACTCGCTGTTTTGGGGATGGCCAAGTTGGCTCCAAAATGAATGGCTCGTTGAATTGTTGCAGCTTCCTTGTTGACATTGTTGGAAGATGTTCTATGCGTTAGAAACTCACTTACGTGAGTTTGGAACAACTTCCAGTCCGTTATATATTTGGGCGGTAGTTTTTTGTTTGGGCTAGAGGTACCAAGGGTAATTGTGGTAAGAATTGGAAAATGGTCACTCCCATGTAGGTCGAGGAGAACTGACCATGTTGTTTTTAGCACAAATTGGGGGGACACAGAAGTTAAATCAATATGGGTCAGGGTTTTATGAGTCGGAAAGTGTGTTGGTTGGCCGTTATTCAAAATAATTAGGTTGGAGGTTAGTAAAAAATCCTCTATAAGTTTCCCTCTTCTATTAATAGAATGAGATCCCCATAGTAGGCTCCAGGAGTTGAAATCCCCCGTAAGGAGAATGGGGGCATCAAAAAAAACCATCCATATTATGCAAGTCGTCGGAAGTAAAATTTTGCTCAGGATGTACATATATAGATAGATATAATTATGTATGAGTATTGTATTCATTGTAATTTCCACAGCAACAAATGAAAATGGGAAAGAGCCATTGACTTGGCGCAATTTGTGCGGTATTGATTTGTGCACCAGCAAGCCGGTACTTTGTTTCGCCGCGTCGTTGGTGTCAATGTTGTGAAAATATGTGTGGTACCTCTTGACGGGGAGGGACGTTGTAGTGCATGGTAAATGGATTTCTTGGAGTGAAATTATTCGAGGAGATTTTTCGTACATTAGTATCTGAAGTTCATGCAAATTATTAAAGTATCCATTAAGGTTCCACTGAAGAACCGAAAGTACTATTTTGTTCAAAGTCTTAGACTTTTGTACAATACATATAATCGTACGTATATTGTGAAAAGTCGTGGTTAGGTGAATTGGCGGTGGGAGTGTTTTGATCCCGCCAACCAGTTGCTGAGTCATACCGGCAAGTGCAAGGGCCTGTATGATCCAGCAACGGGGTGGCGAGATTGTCGTTGGGTGGGCATATCATATTTTTAAATGGAATCATCATCATCCATTCTGGAGGGAGATAAGTAATATTGTCTATTTTTGAGGAGAGATTGAGTTACATTGGAGATTGGTGAAGAGTATGGTTGAGTAGTAGGGTTAGTAACCGGTGTTATTACAGAATTAGTTTCTGTAGTGTTGTTCTTTTCTGTTTGGACGGAATCATTACAAGTGGCTGTTTTGGATGAGTTTTCCGTAAATAAATGTGATTCAGAGGAGGATGAAGAAGGTGGGAGCTTAGTGGCGTGTTTTGTATTGGTCGTTTGATTTGTAGTATTTGCATTATTAGGGGCGGGACTGAGGGTTGAGTTGTGTGTATTGGAGTCTGTGTGGGTTTTCGTGATTGTTTGTTTGTTTGTCGTTGAAGAGGCAGAAATGGGCAGAGGTGTTTTGGACGCGGGATTACTACTTTTTTTGTTCGTAGGATCGCTTTCAGAAAGTGTAGAAGTGGAGTTTTCTTCTTTGTATATGCGTTTAGCGTCCGCTAAACTACACTTTTTAATGGTTTTAGTTTTTTAAATCTCCCGAGCTTGCAAGTAACGCTTACAGTTCTTGGACGAAGATGGGTGATCTTCTTTGCAATTTGCACAAAGCACATGTGTACACTCATTAGGTTTATGGGGAGGTTGGTTGCAGGTATCGCAGGAGGGGACCACTCTGCATCTCTTAGCGGTGTGGCCGAGGAGCTGACAGTTTCGGCATCGCATGGGATTCGGGAAATACTCTTCCACTGGGGGGTCTGAAACAATCAAAAATAAACAACACTAAACCTGTAGGCCGCTGTATACCATCTTCTAATTTTGTAAATTTGTAAATATTAGTAACCCCTTGCGGCGACATTTCCTCGATAATTTCTTTTAAGGGACATTGGTATGATAAGGGGCGTAAACTGTACCTTTGGAAGAGTTAAGGTTTTCGTGTAAGTTTACCAAAATAGGACAAAGATTCGATAACATTTTAGAAAAACACTAAAGGGGAAAGGGGTATGTCACTATTACTTGCGGAGATAGTGATGAATGTGGGGTTTTTGGAGTTGGAGTCACTGAACATTTTTTTCTGTATCACAAGGTGTGTAATTGACTTTTTTCGTTTTTTATTATTGGGCTCCGCAGGTGGGTCTAAATCAAACCCACTGAAGCGATTGCCCGTAAGCACACGTGGCCCGGGGGCCATTACACTTGGCAACCTTAACGCCAGTTTTTTTTTTTTTCGTACTGCACAAATACCAAAGGGGAGTAAAGATTTAGCTAACGAAGTAGCGGGAAATCATCAACGGGAAAACAAGATCGAAAAGAGAGAATATGATGGAACGATCTATTCAGCTCGGCAGATAGTCGGTGACTAAGAAATATTAGTAGTCGTATTTAAACGTATTCTTTTAAAAGAATATTTCGTCAGCCAACTAACACGACAAACTACCTTATTAAGATGGAAACAGGCCTCTATTTATAAAGACCCTTAAAATCCAAGTAGAATACGTCCTAAAGGTTATGAGAACACCGAAGAATCACACAATACACCTACCTAGCCCAAAAATGTTTTATGGAATTAGACATGCACGTAGCGGATCAGGATAACTGGAAATCAGAAGCATCTGGAGCACTGCACAGAACTGTGTACAGACGCTTAAGAGAGAAAATATCAATGACAGTCAAATTGAGGGAAAAGTTCCTAAACCTGAATTATATTACACATATATATATTATATTACCTTCCAGTAATGTATACTATATGTAATCTAGAAGAATGGACCCTGCATTGTGTTGGAAAATTAATCGCCCTACGCGAAACCAGGCGAAGAATCTTTGGAATCGATAATTTACCAGGGGAACAGGTTATTGATTTACTATATGTAGTAGCTAAAGGTATCCGAATTGTATAAATACTGCAGAATTGCATTGCAATATAAGAATAGTGAACATTAAATATATAAATTTTCAATCGACAGAAGGCAAAGCCGTGTTAAATTGATTTGTATTGTAAGATTATGATGAAAATAAAACATCTAATCTAAGAATGCAGGAGTAATGCGATGAATCATTCAATAAAATTAAACAAGTGAGACGGAGTGCCCTAAGACGTGTGTTCACTTTTGGTGGCTGTTGCCTGTAGAAACGCACGATTGTGATATTCCAAGGCAGCTCCGATTACGAATAAGGCATATTCTGAACATTTCAATCTAATCCATAAAACTTGGCTAGTTAGTGGTGATAATCATGTCCATTCTTTTAAAAAAAAATGTAATCGACCAAAATTGCTTAAACTACGAAATAGTAACATTTTTTTTATTTGTAGGTATCATCAATTTATCATTTCATTACCGCTTTGTTGATTTTTGGTTGAAAGATTAGATTAGTTCCTTCTATACGGTTTGTTACTTTGCTGTAAATTCTATTGCAAGCCACAGTATATGGAAATTATTAATGCAAGTTTTAGCTTTCATTCAAGACGGTTGACGAAATATGAAATTTTTTTTGTCGTGAAAGTTCATCTCGACTCGAAGTAGAAGTTTCTGTCATTTTGCAAGCATTTTCGTGTTATTTCTTAATAAAGGCAATAAGCAAATTTGTACACACAATTATTTGGAATAAATAACTATTTATTTGAAATTCGTCTTTTTTGTTTAATAAATGAAAATTCGCATACAAAGTTAACCAAAAAATTAGATTAAAACATAAAAAATATAAAGAAAATAAATATTATGCAGATCTCCCGCACCTTTATAGGGCTATTGGCAGGTAAAGCTCTCTTTTATGTTCATTCGCAGTTATCAATGAGTATTAGAATGTAGTAAGTTACAAGACTTCTAGTTACATACAATAGTTATCTTGGTAAAAAAAAGAAACAGCACTTAAGCTGTCGTATTGTGCGATTTTCATTTTTGAATACTTTAAATGCGAGCGTGTTAGCTAAATTGTTTGACTTTATTTTGCGTTAAATAAAAATATAATAGAAAATATAAATAAATTTACGAATTTAGCCTTGATCTAAAGTAAATAATGCGAAATACATATGTCCAACTCTGTTAACTTTAAGTCACAAAGGCAAACCAACTTTTGATATAGTAGTTTTAATATTTGTTTTGTGAATGATGTTGCACCTACATACATGTCATTATAAATTTTACATCTTAAATTCAAACATTTGTTGTAACTAAATAAAACAACGCCCAAAATGTGCAAATTAAGTAATGACAAAGGAGGAATAAAGCAGACGGTAGTAATAATACAAAATTTAAATAAACTAAAAAGTCTTTCTATGCACAGCCCGTTGGCCCTCTTCTTCATACTCTCGCTTTGAGATCCACATTTTCTTGAATGTATCTAGAGAAGCCAGAATCGAACCACCCATCCATGTCGAATAGAGACGTTCTTGGGGAGCAGCAATCTGAAATGCATCATAAAAATTACTCAAAGAAATGAATATAATGCTTGATACTTACTCGAATTTTCAAATCCTTTGCTGTGTGTTTCTTCATCTCCGTTAGCAGCCGATCACCAAAACCTTTGAACAATGTTGAACCACCAGATAAAACGATATTCTGATATAGCATCTTTCGCAAGTCCATGTCAGACTTTTCTATCGAATACATAAGCACATCTTGAATACCTTCGCATTCTTCGCCCAGAAGATCAGGTCTAAATAGAACTTCGGGGGCTCTAAACCGCGCTGGGCCAATCTAAGAAACAGAATGTAGTGAAACCAGAGCGGGACTTAGTCAAACATGTTTACCTCAAGTGTCTTTCCATCGGGTAATGTATAAGCAGCCTTCTCGGTTTCGATGTTTTCTTCTTTTTGCGGATTACTGGCCAAGTAGCAGACTTTCTCTTTAATCGAGCGCACAATTTCAAATTCCGCTGTAGAACGGAAATTGAAGCCTTCCTTGCGTATTAATGTCCTGAGGTATCGTGTAACATCTCGACCAGCGATATCCACACGCATAATACTGTGAGGCATTGCAAATCCTTCGTAGATAGGAACGGCGTGTGTTACACCATCGCCAGAGTCTAAAACAACACCTGTTACTCGTCCAGTTGCATACCTATAACGCATATCATTAGAATTCATTTTAATATAGTTAGCAAAATGCGTACAAACTGAGAACCGCTTGCATGGAAACGAAAAGAGCTGGTGCATTGATACCTTCGAAAAAGAATTCAGCTGCTTTTTCGCGATTTCTCCGAGGATTTAGCGGAGCCTCTGTTAACAAAACGGGATGATCTTCTGAGAATGTTGCTAATTGTTCCTAAAAATAAAAATATATAAATGTTATATATTAAATAGAATCTAAAAGTTGCAGTAAATGGAATAGGTAGATACCATAGAGTTCGCTTGAACAACTCAGTATTAAATAACAACAACAACGGAAAAAGAGCGTGAGCGCGAGCCGAAACGTTCTAGCCTTATTATACTGACTCAATATGGATAACTTTATTTCGAAGAAGTACAGTAACAGAACTTTAGTAAAAAATTAAAGATCTGGATCTGCAACCATCACAAATCTATAATGCAGACAAATCTGAATTATTTTTGAATCTTCTACCGGATAAAACACTTGTATGGAAAAAAATCAGTCGCCTGGACTAAGTCTAGCAAGGAGAGATTGACCTTTATGGCATGTTCAAATGACTCTGGCTTTGTTTAAGCAATGGTTTCACAATACATTTGTTCCTGATAAATAGCTTTGTGCAGTCGTTCACAGACCTCCGCGGTAGACACACGTGTTTCGGCTTTTCTTGAAATAGTGTTTAAGTTTTAAGAAACAAATTAGACAGTGAATACGCAAGAAACAAAATTGCCTAGTGGTAGTGTTAGCCTCCCTTAAACCAGCACTGCTGGTTCGAGTCTCACCCGGGTAAAAGCTTTCTTCTTCTTTTTTTTTTTTTTTTTTTATTAAATTAAATACGATAAACAAACATAAAGTGCACAGAAGTGATATATATCAGGTGATGAGTTGTGACGAGCGGTCCGCGCTCCCAATAGCGGGAACAGCGGACGAAACAACATCAGCCGATGACGAGGCTGTGGAATCTGGCCCAGCAACGAAGGCCGGAGATGGGACAACGAAGAGGAGGAGGAAGCTGAGGCCGACTCCCAACCCAGTCAAGCGCCTCTCTCTATCAGCTCCAGTTGAAAAGCTGCCGAGTGGAGTGAGGGGGAGGCGCCAACGAAAAGCAAAGTGGCAGCAAAAAAACAACGTCAGCCTAAAACGGACAAAATGAAATACGTCTCCGACGGCGGGGAAGGTCGCTACTTGGCAGACAGCAACAGCTTTGTCTTACTGGCTTCCTCCGAGTCAGAAGATGAGGACAACGAAATGGAGTGTTTAAACAGCAGCATCAGGCAGTTCCAAGAAAGAGTGAACGTCATTAAGGCCAAACAAATTGCCAGACGTGAGAGGGAGCGACAGCTGGAACTAAACCAGGCTCACCAAGAACAACAAGAGCAGCAGCCCTCACGAAGCCAGTTGCAAACGGAGAAGCAGCAACAACCACAGCAGCCAAGGCTGAAACAGCAACAGCAGCAGCAACCACAACGGCTGCAAAAACAGCAGCTAGCACAACTACAGCAACCAAAACAACAACAACTACAGCCAAAAGCTCAACGGCAGCCCAAGACAAAACAGCCGTAACAACTACAACAGCAGCAGCAAAAACAACAGCAGCAGAAAGAACATCAGCAGCAACAACAACAGCAGCAACAACAACAGCAGCAACAGCAGCAGCAGAATCAGCAGCAGCAACAACAGCAGCAGCAGCAGCAACAACAGCAGCAGCAGCAACAGCAGCAGCAACAGCAGCAGCAACAACAGCCTCAACAGAAGGCGAAGCAAAGGGTGCCACCAATTAACACATTTAAAATGGAACTAAGGGACACCATAGAACTATGTAAGTCGGCCATAGGTAGTAACTTTTATATTAAGCGACTTAGTTCAGACAGGCATGCTATCCACTGCAATACAGTGGAGCAATATCATATGATTAAAGATTTGTTGAGGGAATCGACGACGGAGTTCTTCTCCTTCACCCCGAAGGGGGAAAAGTTGCAAACCATGCTACTGAAGGGGATGGAACCGTCTACCGAACCCGAGGAGCTCTTAAAGCTGCTCAAGGAGAAAGAGTGCGATGAGCTCAAATTCGTAGGGGTCAAGCCATTCATCACAGCTAAGGCCAAAAGGGAGAAACGGAAATTACCGTTCTTCCTGGTTCAGCTCTCACCCAACAGCAAACTGGATGGTCTAAGGAGTATCAAAGTCCTAGACTACCAGGTTGTCACCTGGGAAAAAGTAAAGCGGAGTGAAGGCATGATACAATGCGTTCGCTGCCAAAGGTTTGGGCACGCCGCGTCGAACTGCGATATGCAGCCTCGATGCGTGAAATGTGGAAAAGACCACAAAGCAGAGGAATGCGCGCTAGGTAGGGAAGGCGCGACTGAAAAAAGTCAGCTCACGTGCGCATTATGTAGGAACACGGGGCACACTGCAAACTATCGGGGTTGCCCTAAGTTCCAGTATATAAAAAAAGTAAATCTGGCTCGTCAGCAGAAGGTGGAAGTCAAGCGTCCGCCCGTGGCAAGTGTTCCTGCACAATCCGTCACTCCCCAAGTGACCTACGCCCAAATGGCGTCAGGCCGGGGGAATACGGTACAGTCGCAGCCTAAGGTTGTTCTGCAGGACCCAAGGCCGAGAGCACCGGAGGCTGAATCTGATTTGTTGGCTATCTTGCTCTCTATCCAGGGGCAGATGGGCCAACTTCAGAGACAAATCCAAGAGCAGGCGACGCGGGTAGACCAGATCTACGCGCTTCTGCCGGGCCTAACGCACCACCAATCGTAATGGGTACGAACATGGCGGAGCAATCCTTAAAGATCCTTGCGGTGAATGTGAATTCACTGATTAGGATCGAACGTAGAGCCGTACTTTTCAAGTTGCTTGAGGACCATTCTCCCGATGTGCTTTTGGTTAGCGAAACTAAGCTATCCCAGAAACACAAGTTGAGGCACAATAGTTATAGTATCATAAGAAGAGATCGACCCAACTCTGTACAAGGAGGAGGTGTCGCGATCTTCATTAGAAAAGGGTTGCGTCATAGAGTAGTGTACAGCGGTGAAGTGCGTAGGTTCCAGGAGCTGGAAGCATGTATAGTGTATATCCCCCTCCGTAGTGGAAAGAGGATGTATATGGTCGCGGTCTATGCTCCTGAAGCTACTCAAACTACTTCTTTTATTTCAGAGCTCGAGACACTTTTTCGAATACTAAGGCTGGAGTCGGAGGAGAATTTTTTCATTATAGCCGGCGATTTTAACGCCAAGCATAGAGATTGGGGAAATAGCACACCAAATTCTAGAGGGAACCTACTATTCAATTGGTGGGGTCTGCACAGTGTTGAGTATCGACTTGACTTAAAAGCGACGGATAGTCCTTCGTATCCCAGAAGCGGATCCTATCTTGATCTAATGCTGTTCGACGTACGGTTACAACTAACCGACATGGACCGACAAACTTTAAACTGCTTACACACTTTTGTGTATGACAGTGACCATTGCGGACTCAGTGCCGAAATAAAGATTCCCAATGAAATTGCGGAATTGGTGGAGTTTGTTCAATTGCACGCCTATAATTACAGTAGAACGCGTTGGACTCGCTTCTCCAGTCAGTTGACGAGAGCACTCTCCTCGAACATGCTCGACCTACCGTCCAATAGAAATCTCTCAAACGAGGAGATCGATAGATATCTAAACCAAATGGACGAGACAATAAAACGAACGATGGACAGTACGATACCTCGGTATCAACACACTGACAACGTGGACATATACCGCAATGCAACGATTGACGCACTGCACGAACATAAAAGTAGACTGCTGTCGAGATTAAAAACCTTGTACAGACAGTTTACTGACAGACAGAACTCGGAGGAGGTTAGGACGCTGAAGGCGTTGATTAGAAACCTCTCAAAGTTAATTAAAGAAAATTACAGACTTTCTGTAAATTTGCACTGGGACAGGAAAATTCGGGCTGTAAAATCCAACAACCCGAGTATGTTCCCCCAAATAAACAAGATATTTCGGAGGAATAATCAAAACGATCTTCCGCGTCTTAAAATCCCCCGAACTACTAACAATTTACAAATACTAGTGACAGCAGGTATAGATCCAGATAACGCAGCTGAGGATGACAATTTCTTTGTGATCGAAGATCCGCAGGAGAAGGTAGAGGCTATAGGAGCGACTTTCCAGGACGTGTATAAGGTGAATGATAGTCTTTGCCCGAACCATGACCTGGAAAATCAGGTCCTTGCGCACAACTTCTACCTTCGAAATGACATGGAGCACTGGCGATCTGAGAACATCGGTTTCACCGTGTTCAATGAAAGAAATATGGCAAACAATGCCGTCGCCGATGAAAGGGTATATCCCCCGTTCATTTCGGAGGTAGAGCTCCAAGCGATCTTCGAATCACTGAGAAAAAAGAAATCCGTGGGAATCGATGGTATACCCAACATTGTTCTTAGACATCTTCCTCCAGAAGCGGTGAACATTTACACCATCCTGTTCAATAATGCAATGAATAATGCCCATTATCCAGAGCATTGGAAAACAGCGGTGGTGCAGCCAATTCCGAAGAAAAATAAAGATAGCTCCAATCCGGGAAATCTACGGTCCATAAGTCTCCTTCCGAACATCAGCAAGGTATTCGAAAAAGTGATCCATAGAGCCCTGGCTAAGTGGGTTGAGGACATGCATATAATTCCGGATAATCAATTTGGTTTCAAGGCGGGACATGATACGATACATGCCGCGTCTAAACTGGTGTCGGATATTCAATGGAACAAAAGCAAAAAGCAATGCACGGGTGCCTGTCTGGTTGACTTGGAGAAGGCTTTCGATACCGTATGGTTAGAAGGACTCTTCTACAAATTGAGCAGGCTGGGTATAAGTAAACCACTGCTGTACATACTTTATGACATGCTCACCAGTAAGAGGTTCATTGTGAAGAATGGCAATGTGACGTCTGCGGGAACTTTTGAAGTAAAAAATGGTCTACAACAGGGCGCGGTTAATTCGCCGATCCTTTTCAATATTTACACGAGCGATCTCATAGGTTCACTTCACCATGCCATAGCTTACGCAGACGATTTGGTCGCGTACAGGTCAGGGCCTACGATCGAGGTCATTGCAACACTCTTGCAGCGCGACTTCGATAAAATCAAGAGATACTGCGCCGACTGGAAGCTGAAGATTAACTTTCAGAAGTCGGAGACCATCCTGTTCAGAACGCCGTTGTCTGGGGCCTCTAGGGACACCAGAAAGAACTGGCGAAAGTTCTCTATCGTGGGACAACACGGACAGCCACTTGCGAATCGAAGTGTAGTCAGGTACCTTGGGGTCTGGTTAGATCAATATCTATATTTTAACAAACATATAGATGCTGCTCTGGCCAGAGCCAAAGTTGCTTTTGCCCTCACAAAGAGACTGTTTTATAGCAGCCAACTCGATGCAAGGGTGAAGGTAATCTGCTACATGGCCCTCATTCGGCCTATGCTCGCATATGGATGTCCCGTGTGGTTCAACGTGGGGCCAAGCTTGTTGGAAAAGATGCGGGTGTTTGAGAGGGCTTGCCTTAGGGCTTGCCTTCGTTTGTATAGAACACCAGAGTCTGAGTACATAAAATTCTATCGTAATGAGGTCCTGTACAACAGGGCGAATCTGATCAGAGTGGATAATTTCTTGATCAAGTTGATTCGAAGGCACATTGCAAGAGCAATGACCTCGATGAATAGCCTGATCTTTGGGGCTTATTACCCCAACAATCTCTATCACGAGAGTGTGCGCCTTAACGGTTTTATCCCTCCAGAAGCGTTCCTATATCTTGATCAAAGAGGTCTGATCCAGGATAAAGTAGCGGTGCCGCTAATCTTCCACGTCGCCAGAACAGCTGTGGATAGGCGACTCAACTACGACAGAGACGTCGCACAGGGTAGTTTAGAGCGTCTCCGGTTCAGTAGGGCGGTTTCAGTCCGCGATATTGAAGATGTTAGTAGGCAGCACGAGCAATTTTGGTGGCTTAACGAAGAAGAGGGAATGTCGTCGTCGTTTCCCCCTAATCCGGGTTAGCCTGTAGCGGGACAGAGCGGGTCGTCTTTTATTTGATATAAAATATATCATATATATATGGTAGGCATGGCCGGCTTACATAGTTTTAAGGTAGTTTTAAGTTATAAAAAAAAAAAAAAAAAAAAAAAAAAAAAAAAAAAAAAAAAAAAAAATATAGCACAGCACTTGGCTAAAAAAAAAATAAAAAATAAAGCACACAGCACTTGGCTAAAAAAAAAAGAGTGTATTTAATTACACTGCGTAGTTAAGTTTATTTTTAAGATAGTTTATAAGTTTTACCTAATAGTTTCCAAAAAAATTTCCATTTACTAAGTTTTTTATACAATAAACATTTTTCTTAGTTCTTATTTTGTTAGTTAGTTAAGTTACAATAAATAAATTTAGTTAGGTTACGTCGAAAGACATAGGTTAAGTGTTAAGTTTAGCTTAGAGCGCCCGCATGGGGCCAGTAAGTTATAATAAGATAGTTAAGTTAATTAAGCTAGTTTTAAGCGTTTTGTTAGCACGTAAGATACCTATAATGAATTAACCCAATAAAATGCACTTAAAATGAAATGAAAAATGAATAGCTTTGTGCAGGTGTAACCCAAACAATTTCGCTTTCCAAATTGTTCGACTCCACAGTAATGGGATTCTTCTAGGCTTTGCATAGTTATTACTACTCTTTTGGACAAAAGAAATTGAATTTCATCGAATCTAATGGAAAAAGTCGTAGAATTTAATCTAAAACAATGTTGGCGGAAGTTAAGCTATTTTCCCAAACTGGCCTTAGAAGAGCAGTTCGCTTTTTTAAAGCCGACAACTTCCTTGTCCTATCATCTTTTTGCCGTAGTTAATAAGAGATTTGTCCCAAGCAGTTTTAACAGGGCAAAATACACACTTGTCGACCAGTTATCAGTTAAGATGGCTTGGAAAGTATATTGTTATATTTGTGGGCGCCGCACAGTGGTCGATTTATTGTCATTAGCTGGACTTAATTCGGATTTTATTTTTTTTATTATGTTTGATTGGAAATGTGTTTTATAAATCAATTTAAAATCATTTCCATGACTTCAGGGGGTAGTATCTTGTGTTGTCGGGTTGGTAGATGTCGGAATTCGCTTATCTTTGGATCAGAAGATATCAACATGGCATGGAGCACATCAGTATTTGTTGCAATTCGCGATATCTTTCTTGAAAACGCGCTTCGAAAAATTTTGTAATCTTTTTGACGGGCTTCTAAGACATCTTCCGAAAGCTGTCCGATAGGGAACGGAAAACTTTCAATGATGTCAGCACCGTGCAACCGAATTTTGTGGACACTTCCAGGCATTTTGTACCAATTATATTTGGAAACAAATAATTTTGCTGTGTCCAAACAGTAAGTACGGAATTTATTGCTATCAATTTTCAGACCTGAAGTTAATGTCTTTAAAACAATTGAAAAACGTTCTACCAGTTTCGGGTCTAAGCCTATTATTTCAGCAGTTTTTGCTGGATCCTAAAAAAATGTTCGGGCCGTGTTGCCGTCATTGGTATTTCCTCCACATTGTTTTGGAAAATCTACTGCATGTTAGCACAATATCAGTATCACTTGCCTCAGGATTTACCAAAAAGTTTTGCTTATAACGCGAGTACCTTCCATTACCATCAGAGCCCCATTTCCACGAACATACTAAAGTATCACCGTTTTCTAACTGGTTTTCAAAAGTTTCAAGGTGTGCAGTAGACAAACGTTGTAGTGTCAAGTCCAACAATGGCTGTAGTTTAACTTCACAAAAGGTTTCGGTTATAGTCAAAAAATTACTTATGGGATAACACTTTCGTTTTACTTCTAAAATAGTATCGTAGGCTGGGTAAATATTAATATTTCTTTCTTTTGCGCTTTTATGAAGTTGCTTAAATTGATGTTTTGTCAGTTTCAAATCGGTTATAAGGGCTAGGACTTCTTCAGGTGTATATGGCTTGATCCTATTCGGAGTTTCGGGTTTCTTAAGCTCTTTAAGTGTTTTAGGAAAACACTCGACAACCCTTTTTACGACTTCGGCTTTAGAACGCTTTCCTTCTATTCTAAGCTTAGACTCAACAGCAAATGATAATTTTTCGGCCGATCTTTCCATAAGGTTTCGAATTTTTCGTTTTTTAGCTCTGTTTCCACATTCCTGGAATTCCTTTTCCGGTCTTCCTTGTCTAGAAGTTGTTGGCACATGAATTTCAGGCAATGGAATTGGGAATTCTTTTTGAAGCCAAAATTCTTGAGCTTTTAAAAATCGTTCTGGTGAGATTTTTTTTTCTTTAAACATTTTGAAAAGGTGTGACACAAAAGTTTTACTGTAGTCGAAACATTTTTTATGAGCAGCTTCATCAAGAACGGTTATTGACTTTTTTGACATCACGTACTGCAAAACAGCACTTGCACAAACCGTTACTGATGACTTAAAAAGATTTTCACTCGGAATGAACAAAAAAACTTCTTGACGTAAAGTGAATGGTCGCCCTGAAAGGGGCGGATTGATACCTGTAGGAGAAGAAAAGGGAATGTTGCGCTGAGTTTCGGCACTTTAATTAAGCATTATTTTAAAGGTAATAATCCAATCTTCAAATGAAAAAAGTTTCACGATGTCACTTTATCGCACTTTTTTTTTATGGACCAAGAAATAAAAAAAAAGTTAGCTCATCACTACAAAAAAAATGTACCACCACATTTAGTTCATAGTGACAGACCCTTACTTATTTTTTTAATAAAAATACTCTGAATTTAATAATATTTACCAACAGCATACTCTGACATATTTACTTCAAATAATTATCTCTTTATTATTTCACTATAACACTTTATAAATACCTGTTAACGCGCGAATGGCAAAATCGAGAGTGAGCAAAGTTTTATGCATTGATAAAGTAACGGAATTAAAGAATTTTTTTTTGTTGTTATTTGGAAATTAAATGACTTTAAGCCTACCGGTATTTTTTTTAATAGTAACAACATTATTTTTTTCACTTATGACCAGCTAGTGTTGTACTAAATCGACCACTGTGCGCCGTGGCGTAAGTGGTTAGTGTGTCGGATCGATGTGCGTGAGGTTCCAAGTTCGAATCCCAGAAAACACCAACAGGTTTTTTTACGGCCCCACCTCTCGCGAACGTCTGACAGACATCCGAGAGTATTGTTGTCTCGAAAAAGTTTCTCAAAACAAATTTCCCTTCGAATACTGCGCTAAACTGTAGGTCCCATTCCATTCGTGTGAAAAATATAACGCACACAGCATGAGTGATTGCGAGACGCTAGGCCGTGGCACTTAAAGAGCTGTTGCGCCAAGTATTTATTTATTTTATTTTTATTGTTATTAGGCGCTTCTTCAATGATACACTCACATGACTAGATTGACCGCCATAGAGAAGTACAGCTGTCTGGGTAAACTTTTTTTTTTTTCATTCCGAGGCTTATTAACGTGAGGTATAGTCCGTTTTTTATACAGTGATAGAACTAAGGCGCTTTCATCTAACCTTCTTTTGAAGCAGCATATAGTTTCGGGGTATAAATCATTTCTTTTCCAGTGTGCCTGCGCTGCTCCACCTTTGAAAACTATTAATTGTTGGTAGCTTATATCCATAAGTTGATACACAAGCTAGGACTGTAGTAGACTCCCTACCCGAATCTTCAGAAACACGATTTAAGTTTACCCCTGTTTCTCCAATTGGTCTAAGGCGACTTGGATCACTTCCAAAGTCACTTTCATCAGCGTAATAAATAAAAATTTCCAGGCTCAAGTTGCTGGTAGCTATGTACGTGGCAACTAAATTGAGTAGATCCTCCTTATATCGAGATCTTGAAATACGAAACTTGGCAAATGGCAATAGTGTTCTCCACATTATCTGATAGTGCGGTTTTTCTTCCTCGTGGCACTATAGCAGAATCTGTTTTTCTGCAACCAATTCGGTTGTAAATCATCCTGGTTGTCGTTTGTCGCTTTTCGACGATTGTCGTTTTATTCTTCAGATGTAGCACAAATACATTTTCATAACTGTTTCACTGTGAAAGAGTTGTAATATTCATCCTGATTGTCGTTGGCGTTTGTCGCTTTTCGACGATTGTCGTTTTATTCTTCAGATGTAGCACGAATACATTCTCATAACTGTTTCACTGTGAAAGAGTTGTAAGAGTTGTATTCTACACGACAAATAAATTGCTTAGTAATGTTTAACGGTCAGCAGGTCGTAGCTATGAATAAAACGACAACCGTCGAAAATCGACAAACGCCAACAACAAATCAGGGTGAGTATTCTGCACGACAAACAAATTGCTTAGTACTGTTTAACGGTCAGCAGGTTGTAGCTATGAATAAAACGACAATCGTCGAAAAGCGACAAATGCCAACGACAATCAGGGTGAATAACTGCCACTGGAACACTTTACGTTTCAGCGGCTTGATGATAAGATTTTTTCTTATTTGCAACATCTCCCACAGCATGTAATATATCATCTGACATATAAGATGGTTCGGAAGTTTTCCGCTGATATGTGCGGGGTATCTTTCTGATTAAAACCATATAAGCAAAATAAATATTACCAGCCTTTAATTAATTACTTTATTTTTAAATATCAGCTGACTGCATTCGTTTTCAGTCATATATCAAAAATCTGTCGGAATAGTGTACACGCTTTGCAGCTTAATATTGCCGCTTTTTAATGATTATTTTATGCAGACCATACACGATTCAATTCAATCATCAACTCAGTCAAATTACTGTGAAATCAACCCGTGTGCGGCTTTGTCAATTCATCAGTTTGATGGTTGACGAGTTGGTTAAAGAAAAATCAAAAGATTTTGAATTTTGGAAGTTGACTGGCAAGTCTTTCAACTCAATTGAACTGTGTGTGGGCAAGTCATTTGATTAGCTGCCAAATTTAAGAATTTGCAGTAGATATTCATTGTCAAATCGTCTGCACATGCGCTCGCCGTTTTTTTTTTACGTCGCGTAGAACCACTTCCAAAAAAATAATAATATTTTTGACAGTTGAAGCAGTCTTTCAATTCAGTTGATGTAGTGTGTGGGCAAGTATCAATTCAGTTGACAACTCAGTTTGCAATCGAATTGAATTGTGTGTGGGCTGCTTTATTAACGACTAGTTGGCCCGTGCTCGCCTTGCTTCGCCTGTCTGGCACATTTAAATTGCACTCAAATATAAAATACACGATTACACGAATACGACTCACGTCTATGCACTTCTACATCTGCACTGACTACTCGGAGGTAGGGTGTATACACATAAATGTATTGTACATAATGTAGAACCAAATAAAAACAAATACACACTGAAAAAACTTTTATGCTTGAGCAGATACAAACTCATTCGACTCAAGCTCAAGTACGTATGTGCAGAAAAAGAGAAATAATTCGCTATTGCTCTCTTAAAAACTTAATAAAAATTACGAATATGCTTCGAAAGAAAACACCACTGAGATTGATTTGAAAATCTTGGTCAATTAAGAAATTTAAAAAAAAAAAAAAAACAATATTGGAAAGATGTTATTAATATTGCTCAGCTTCTAGAGCACGTAGAAATATATTATTTTGGACTTAAAAGATGCGTATTTTAGAGCTCTAAAAACTGAACTTAGTTTCATTGAAATAGAAGAAAGAAAAGTTTACTTTTTTTGAGTTCAAAGTCTATTTATTGAATTTCTTGGTCTTTTAAAATCAAAATCAAATATTTTTGTACGGACGAACCTGCTCCTTATCAAAACCTAATCAAAAAAGAATTATCAAAATCCGTTCAGTCGTTTGGTGTGTAAGTCCTGCAAAGAAATATTTTTGTTTCATGAAGTGAAAGATCTCCGGGTTATATTTAAAAATGAATTGAATTATTCATTGCATTATGATTACACCATTTCCAAGTCTAACTCTATGTTAGGCTTTCTCAGACGTAATAGCAAAGGCTTGGAGATGTGTATAACCCTAAAGCTTGGGATGGGATGATTCATGTGTTTAGAATCGAAAGAGTTCAGAAAAACTTCACGGATTATGCTATTCGTAAGTTAAATATGTTTGATGAACTTGTTAGTTATGACAGAAGATGTAATTTAATTGGCTTGCAAAGCTTAAGTTTCAGGCGTAATGCAACTGCTGTAATGTTTATTCGCGATATACATAATTAATTATCCTATAAATTCTCGAGTATCGAAGACCGAAAAGAAACAGTCACATCTAAACTCCATGCCAAACTGACATTCTCCAAGAGTTCAATTATCGATAACGATCAAGCAGTCCATTGGCCATAAATTAAGTAAGCGAATCCCATCGGCAATCAGCATCATCCTGCAAAGAGCTGTACAAATGGAACTTCCAACGAAATGGGCACAGAACGTTGTAGCATCATATCCTACATGGTTCATAAGAGTCGTTTATTATGACCCTAGCTGAACACAAAAAGACAAAAACAAACAATACAGCATATCCTACATTATTCTCCAGGGTTTCATTAGACTTGAAATCGGAAGGATGGAACCTAATTTTCACAGACGGATCAAAGGCCACGGTGAATACTTCCTTTGCAGTCGCACTTGAAGATGGGTCCATTCTGAGCATTGGCATCCTACCTAAATTTTCGTCGGTTTTTACTGCAGAAGCTTTCGCCATTCTACAAGCTTTAAAAGCAGTCAGTAATCGCCACGGTAAGCATGTTATTTGTATCGATAGCCTCTCTGTGCTTAAAGCTATCAACAACCCCAACAACAACTCAGACCTTATTGCCAACATAAGAAATAAAATCATTAAGTCTCAAAACATGTTGGAATCCAGGGAAATGAGAATGCTGACTTCGCTGCTAATCTGGCCAAAGACGCAGCAGTCTATAGTTTTGATAATTTCAGCAAATCAGATCTGAAAAAAAGCCGTTCAGAAAATATTAATGAGAAACCAACTAAACGACTGGAGCGTATATCACCACCATTACAAAAAAGTGAACTCCGACAGATCTTATTATTGATTTGAGTGCGATTTTCTTCTTCTTGTGGGTAAATAAGTCTAACAAATAGTGATTTTTTATTACGTATAATTCAGAAGAATGATATATTTGCAGAAGGTAAGCCTTTAGAATCGAGACATTGTTTTTATTCTCAGTTTTATATAGGTGGTACTAAAATGTACCATGCGTCCTTTATTGTGGTGCTTATTAGAGCGGACGAATGGTACATAAAAGTACCACCCAACATCCCGACTGGTACATTTTTGTACCAGGCCACCCAGCCCTATGCCCGCCCCAAGTGGCTAATATCTTTGCATGTATGACTTACAGGAGTTTATACCGACACATTTAATCGATAAAATGTTTTCTAGCTTATTTATTCGAATTGCGGGGCGAAAGGGTTAAAGATGTGTGTAAGGCAGAGATCAATTATAGCAGCAATGCCAATTACAAGGCGCATATGTAAGCACGTTTAACCAGCTTTGCAACAAAATTGATTTTTGCTTCCAATTTATTTTATGTTTAAATTGTCTATATTCATTGGTTTTTTGATAAATAAAATTGTTTGATTGAAGTAGTCTATAAGATTGAAAATCGATAGATGATTTCAGAGAAGCGCAACTAAAAACAGGTTTGTAAAGCGATACTGAGAGTATACACTGAGAGCGTTGTGTTCTGTGTGCTCTGTGATGAATAAAAAATACCCTGCTGAAACTATTTATACGTATTTTGCTGCAAAGATTGTCCACGTGGGTAGAATCAAGGGGTCTTCTAACTGAAATTCATACTGGTTTCGCTGTTACGGTAAAGGAAGTCGCAAGATAAATCATCGTAAGCCATGTGACTATGCATCGACACATAACAAAGATGGAAAGTAGGCACACCACCTATTGCAAAATAATCTTTAACACAGAATCGATATTTGCAACTGCGCTTCAGTTGTGTCTCAATTAATAACCGGTTTTAAACTGGATCATTACCGGAGATGAAATTGGGTCTTTACAACAGCATTAAGCGTCGCCATCAATGACTTAGTTCAGAAGACAGATAAGGATTAAAGTCACCACTAGAGCTGAATCGGCCAGGTTCGAAGGTATGTTCTCTTCCCTCATACACATACAGCTAGAACCACCTGTACACAGCCACAGGAGTTCGGTTGAAAAAAAAAAAAGAAACAGATGCATCCGCCCTATTCTCCAGATTTAACACCATCAGATTTCCACTTGTTCCGAAGTCTACAAAGCTTACAAGATGTCCAAGAGGTTCTTGGGGTATTTATATTATCAAAGCCAACAAAATTATTGGTAATGACATTATGAAGTTGCCTGCGAAGTGGACAGAAGAATCTCTAATGAAGAAAATTACATACACGACAAAATTTTTGCATTTGGTGCAAACTATTTAATATTCAAGAGATACTCAAAAATCTCGCAATACTTATGTTGTTATGAACCTGATACTAAGAAAAAAAATCATCGTTACAGCACTTGTTTAGCTTGCAATACTTCTTTTTATTTTACCCCGGCGAAGCTGTGTAGCACAGCCAGCCTTCGTATACTCTGATGGTCTATCTGTTGTAAAAACCTGCATAAAGGTATTAGTATACTCTAAGAGCACGTACATTTTCACATGCAGTCTCCTGGTACCCATTGCCAACTGCAATATGTTGCAAATGACACAGAACCTGCTTTTCTTTGAACTCTACCAAACGTACAAAAATTTAACAAAAAACACTTACTTTACTGTAGATGTAGCTCCAAATCCGCTCCATATCATTCCAATCCGTAACAATTCCATGCTCCATTGGATATCGTATGCTCAACAGTCCCCGGTGCTCCTCAGCTTTTGGTCCCACAAAGATATCACCCTCCAGAGCACCGGCCATCACCCGCACATGCTTCGGTCGACCAATGCTAAGGAAAGACAAATTCAATTGAGCTCTCCACAACCGACCACACACTTGCTAGTTACTTACTAGTTTGGGAATCTACATTTCGGAATATGCTCGCCGGCGAATCCGGCTTTGATAACCCCAGAACCCTGTGAAAATTAAATCAAATCAGAAATATTTTCTCGTCGTATTGTAAAATTATCAAGCATAAAAATGAAAACCACCCCCATTCCGCAGGTGGACATGCTCCTAGTGTCCAAAAGTTCTCGCAATCAGCGCAAAATGATTCTAGGATTCGCCCCGAAGATAGGTCTGTCGGTTGTCGACTACAAACGAGATGAAGAAATCGATAGCTTCTATATTTCATGCCAAAACCAAAGAGACTACTATCGAGACCCCTACAAGAAACTGGGAAGGAATCCCGATTTCCTGGTCCAAGGACCATGCGGTCAGCGCCAAGATCCCAACACGGCCTTGCTGGTGCAACCCGTCCGCGCTGTCGTCGAACGCATCCCAATCATTTACCCGTATGTCCCAGCACCGCTTGAGTGCATGGAGACCATCAATTTGGCTGGAACTTTTAACAAACCCTCCTGTAAGAAATATAGACGATAAATCGCCCCAATTTATGCGTATTGCTTTCATTCTAACTACTCCGAGGGGAAACATTACTATTTCCACAGCTGAGCTTCCGTGGCAGACAAGGGAAGACGGATTTAGTCATCTTTTTACAGGTAAGGCAATGGCGAGTTTGTGAGCCATCTGCGGGGAGACGCAAGGCGTTTGGTGATGTCATTTAGACGTTTTTTTTTTCTTCAGTTTCGTTGGTTTGCGTCCGCTAGACCCCACCTTGATTTGCGAATTTCTGACGACGAATTAAAGAATTTTTCTTAACTTACGTTATCAATTACGACGGGCTGATTGACCACGACATCGTAGGGTTCCATAATTGTGCACTAATTCACTAAATATTCGGGGAAATTCACTTGCAATTGATTTCTTTTCCTCTACAAATCGGAAGGAAAAAAAGCTTTCGACGACAGCCAGCCGATGGAGTAGAGTTTTGACAGGTGCGCTTTCACTTTGACGGTTTTGTGGAAACAGTCATCGGTGAAAAATGACAGTGAAGATAGAGGTGGGTGAATTTAGCACACCGCGTTGCCAAGTATTTTAATATTCCTGAAATACCATAAGGCGTTGGCTATAGTGATCAGTAACATGCGGAACAGTGAAAACCTGAGAGGCTTACTGCGAGAATCTATCTATTGTATTAGCAACAGAATTAAAGTCGAATAGAAAAACAATCGATTATCGGTATTGTGACTTTCTATTGTTATCAATATTTTATATTTGAAAGAAATACCAATTCTATCTTTCTAAATTTCTAGTCGACTTTTGTAGATTTTGATTTATTTAAAAATAAAAACATTTTTATGTGCAAATTTATTTACATATATCTTTTTTAACAAGAATAAGAAAATAACTTACTAATAAGCAACGGATAGAAAGATTAGCATGCCTCATGGAAAAAATCTTCTAATCGCGGCGTTTATAAAAGCAGGAGGCAGGCGAACATTTTAGAATGAATGCTATAAAGGTGTACCATATATATGTACGCATCAACAAATTCATTCCATTTACTAAGTTTCGTTTTTTTTTTGTCCAAAAACCATTTTTCTTCGTATTTTCAATTGTCATTAGTTAAGTTATAATAAATAGGTACATTTAGTTCGGTTACGTCGAAAGACATAGGTTAAGAGTTAAGTTTAGCTTAGAGCGCCCGCATGGGGCCAGTAAGTTAGAATAAGATAGTTAAGTTAATTAAGCTAGTTTTAAGCGTTTTTGTTGGCATGTAAGGTATACTGAATTGAACGAAAAAAATGCATTGAAAATGAAAATGAAAAAAATGCTATAAAGGTGATTTCAAACCAACGTGAATATTCGCTGTCGCCGCGACGGTGCAGTGCTTGCTGTCGCTTAAGTTAAAAAGCGATATATAGTGGGAAATACACGATACAACCGCCATACCTACTTGTGTTGTATCGATATCGGCCCAACTGTTGTATGCAGCACACACATTATAAAATGTGTATACACACCGTATAATTTCCATACGATCTGTCCTTTTTTTTTTTTGATGCGCCAAGGGGTGTGGTAATGTTCTAAAGATACTAGTAGCCCGGGCTGTTAGCATGCATGATTCGCAAACCCGAATAATCGATGCACTTACGTACTAGTCCACATCCTGCACACTACTACCATTCTCCCCGCTGGACTGCCGTTAGGTATTACTTCGCGGGGCTGGTTAGCATATCATGTTATTTATCCTGCATGAGCTGTTGATGCTTCTTCTGCTTATGCTGCTCAATTTGCACATTTGTGCCAGTTTCTGTTACTGCGTGTGTTCATATATGTATCATTATGTATCTGTTAACATTCCATCCTTTTGTTTTCTCAGCTTCCAGTACTTGTGGGATCCTCATTTCTCGCCGCTTGTTGTTCCTCCAGACGTAGTTGCTGCATATTGCTGGTGATGATTTCGGTTCCAGGCTTCATTCGTCGTCAGCATGAAAGCTATTAGTCCTCTCGGAGTCACTTGACCGCAGGCTTCTCTCTTTAGTATGTTCCCCACCGTCGTATACATCCGGCATTCCATCAAAACATGTTCCGCGTTCTCGCAGTTTGGATCATCTACGTGTTTGTATTCTCGAAAGCATCTGTGCCCTGATAGGAACTGCGTCATGTAAAAGTTCACTTCTCCATGCTTTCTGCTGGTCTATTCCTCTACGTTGGTGATCAGTATAGGTCCATCTTCCTTTGGATGTAGTGTTCCACCTGTGTTGCCATTCTGCTTTTATAGCGTGGTTGCTGCGAACTTTTTATTTCCAAATCTATAGGCATTCAACCGGAGATTACTCTAATTACTTCGAAGGCCACCGTCCGAAAGGCACAGCATACTCTTAACAATGCGATTCTATAAGGCGAGTTCATCCGTCTCATGTACGTTATCCGGTACGTCGCTTGTGCTCATATGGGAGACGCGTACATAAGGATCGACTCGCTTACCGTTGCATACGATCTGTGCATGTGACAATGGTTGTACAGTCAAGACCATGCAACCATACGATATCAGTACAATGGTCGGTTATGTGGATACACGCCATGCAATTATCGTATACAACACCAAAGCTGTCAAACCCTTGGTACAACAGTTGTATCGTATATTTCCCACTTATGAGAGTGCTCATACCAACGCGAATATTTGTCGTCGCGACGGCGATTTTACAGCGTTTTTTTTTTAGTGTCGGTGCATGCAGGGTTTTTGTCGCCGTCGCCATGACGGCGATGCTTGCTGTCACTTAAGTTAATGGAGATTTTGTAGTGTTTCTCACTGTCGTAGGCTTGTCGCTGTTGAAATGAAATATGGCGTATATTGAGAGGTTATTTGTGAAGAAATACCCAATTTTATATTATTTATCACACGAAGATTATAAAACCGTGAGGAGGAAGGATAAAGTGTGAAAAGCAAGAAATAAATGCACTTTTCCTTCGTCTGATGAGGAGTATATTTTCGCAAACGCCACCGTCACGCTGTCGCCGTGACAACGATCATTTCGCGTTGGTTTGGGGACCTCTTGAGCCTCAATAGTATGGAGCCTCTTAATTCGTTCCATCAACGCAACCGACAAAGCCGAGAAGTTCAGTTTTCTCATAAAAGAACAATTTGGCTACTTCTTCTCGTAAGTTTGAAACTTGATCCACTTAGGCTAGAAAGAAAGAAAGAAGGATTTAGAGAGTTATATGATGAGTAGACTGATTGATGTGGTTGAGCCTGTTTCGAATAGGGAATTCGTCCAACCGGATTTGTTGCAGAGTTTCACGATCACCGAGATGAGTATGTATGCCAGTTCCTCTATCTCTTCAAATAAAGGTTTGCCTAGTAGGTTTCAACGGAGTCTGCTGATGCCTGGACAATGACATAAAAAATGTCCGGTGTGCTTCTAATTAACTATCTTCAATTTCTCGGTTCTCAGTAGGCGCCGTGGCGTAAGTGGTTAGTGTGTCGGATTACTACGCATGATGTTCCAAGTTCGAATCGCAGAAAACACCAAAAAGTTTTTTCACGGTCCCACCTCTCGCGAGCTTCTGACAAACATCCGAGAGTATTGTTGTCACGAAAAAGCTTCTCAAATCGCCGTTCGGATACGGCACTAAACTGTAGGTCCCTTCCATTCGTGTGAAAAATATAACGCACACAACATGAGTGGTTGCGAGAAGCTAGGCCCTGGCACTGAAAGAGCTGTTGCGCCAAATATTTTTTTTTTTTCTTGGTTGCGTAATACGAAATACCCTGTCATAACTCGTGCGGCTATTGCTACAGAAGGATTTTTTAAGGCTAACAGTTTTTTTTTAGATTTACTGATGTCTAACTTTGGCCAGTGGGCCTTTATGTTCTTACAGGTTTGGGTGTCTTCTCATTTGCTTTCAGATATGTTTGGCATTACATTTGTAATTTTAGATTTTTCGTACGAAATAGGAACCTGGGCTGTATCATATATGGCTAGAATCTCAGCTTCAGCTTGAAAAATACTGCATGAATTTGGGAGTCGTATGGACGTAGATGTGCAATTTTTTCCAAAAAAATACCTCCTCCGGTACAATTGTCTGTACTTGATCCTTCCGTATAAATTTCTATTTAAGAATCACATATGGTATGACAATATAAGCTACTGCACATCCCTATTACTCAAGCCAAACATATTCTTCAACTTCATCTTTGAGCTCGCTTAAGGCAATAGAAACAGTTGCCTGCATATTAACATTTTCAAGTCATTGCCAACACAATTTTGTTAACTTCCAAGGGCACAGAATCTTAATATTGTAATATTCTTGCTGGGGTTCGTTTAAATAAAACCGTCTTTTGTGTATTTTAATTGTTTATTTATTATCAAATACCAACTTTACTTTAACACAATAGTCAATCACTTTATTCTTTATCTATTTCAAAATAAACGGTCGCTACAGATTTATTTTCACAACGTCGCTTGCTTTCACCACTGGTCGAATATCTCTTGTAATCGCTGTATTAACTTATAAACAACTGTCTCGACGTTGGTTGTGATATGGGTATTTATAGGAAATTGCAAGGGGTTCTAGAACATGCTAGATGTTTCTCCGGGTGAATTGAGGATCATGGAATATTGGGATATTGTGTGGAACAATTGTGGAACGTAAGCACACCAGGTTGGAATATTTACTACTAGTAGGCAATAGATGTCGTTGCACAGTTTGAGATACAGTGTTTTAGTTTTTGGTACACAAACCATCCTGTAGTCAATGCTACACTGCCCCCCTCTTAAACTTGTTCGTCCCGAACAAGATCATCTGGATTACTGCCATGGTAACGATGAAGACGATCCAGGTGGACAATTTTCATCTTGCCTCTTACTCCACGCTGGATCCGGAAGACGACGTCATTGATGCGTGTGACCACTTTATGAGGGCCCTCCCAGTCTTGCTGCAGCTTGGGTGACCTCCCCTTTGCCGGTGTGGGTTGTACAGCCATACTAGGTCTCCCTCGTGGAAGCTGGACGTTGTTGCCTTTGTGTCGTACCTGGTTTTCATGCGGTCACTCGCTATCCTTATCCTCGTCCTGGTCCTCTGATGTATGTCTCGGATCCTTTCCCTGAAGTCTGCCACATAGTCCTCTTCACATTTGGGCTCATCGTTAGGGGATCCAAACTTCACCTCACTAGGTAGCCGAACTGCTTGACCAAACAAGACTTCGGATGGAGTATGTCCAGTAGTACTGTGCACTGCATTTCGGTAGGCCATCAAGAAAAGAGGAATTTGTCGATCCCAATCGCGCTGGTGGTCTTCTACGACCTTGGAGAGATGTTCGTTTAAGGTTCTGTTGAAGCGCTCTACCATCCCGTCGGATTGTGGATGAAGCGCGGTAGTTCTCGTCTTTTTGATTCCTAGTTGTTGACATACCTCTTGGAATATCTTCGATTCAAAGTTTCGTCCCTGGTCAGAATGCAGTTCCATGGGCACGCCAAACCTGCTCACCCAGTTGTTGACGATCTGTTCCACGATGGTCTTTGCTTCCTGGTTAGGGATGGCGAACGCTTCCGGCCATTTGCTGAAGTAGTCCATGACAACTAGGATGTAACGGTTACCATTGTCGGTTTTTGGAAATGGACCAGCGATGTCAGCGGCAATCCGTTCAAAGGGTGCACCCACGTTGTACTGTTGCATCTTGCCTCGCGTTTTCGTTCTGGGTCCCTTGCTGGCGGCACACACGACGCATTTTCGGCACCAACTCTCTACGTCTACCCTTGCGCTGAGCCAATAGAAACGTTCTCGCACCTTCTCCAGCGTCTTGTTTGCACCCAAATGACCTCCGGATGCTCCATCATGCATCTCCCGTAGCACCTCGTGTACTTTTGATCGCGGCAAGACAAGCTGCATTATGAAATCTTTCCCGTCCGGCCTTTCCCATTTCCTTTTCAGTACACCATCTTGCACATGAACGGAGTCCCACTGAGCCCAGTATGCCTTGAGAGTGGGGCTAGTGTCCGAGATATCTTGTCCATTTGGCTTTTCCATAAACTTCTTCCACGCTAATATCGGCTCGATGTCTGGGTCTTCTTTCTGAGCGTTGCGGATTTCTTCTGCACTCCAACCAGCGATAGGCTCAGCTCTTACCCTTTGGATAGAAAGAAGGTTATTCTCTTCCTGCCGCACACAATGCTTGCAGTCGCTCTTACATGGTCGCCGGGACAAGACATCCGCATTAGAATGAAGTTTCCCTTTACGATGCTGTATTTCATAGTCGTACATCTGCAGCCGTTCAATCCATCTTGCGACCTGGCCCTCCGGATTCTTGAACTGCAGCAGCCATTTTAGAGCCGCGTGGTCTGTGCGCAAAAGGAACTTTTGGCCGTAGAGGTATTTATGGAAGTTTTTTGTCGCCAGAAGCAGCGCCAAAAGTTCTCGCCTGGTCACGCAGTAGTTCCTTTCGGGCTTGGAGAGCACTTTGCTGAAGTATGCGAATACCTTCTCTTGGCCATTGTGTACTTGCGAAAGAACCGCTCCGACGCCGACGTTACTTGCATCTGCATCCACGATGAACATTTCTCCGGGAATGGGATATGCTAGTGTTGGTGCTTCGCATAGTTGTTGCTTAAAGTTCTTGAAGCTATTGTCGCACTCACCTGACCACTTGAATTGCCTTCCTTTTTCCGTCAGCTGGTGCAAGCTCTTCGCGATTCCGGCAAAGTCCTTTACGAATCGTCGGTAGTACGTGGCGAGGCCCAAAAAGCTCCTGAGTTCGTGTTTGTCTTTTGGAACTGGCCAGTTTTTCACAGCTTCCACCTTGTCTGGATCGGTTCGCACTCCTTCTGACGAGATAACGTGGCCCAGGTACTTGACTTCGGATCTGAAGAGGTCACATTTCTTTGGGTTCAGCTTCAGGTGAGCACTTCGAAGCCGTTCTAGCACATGCTTCAGGTTGTCGCGATGTTCCTCGAATGTTTTTCCTATCACGATCACATCGTCCAGATACACCAAGCAAGTTTTCCAGGTCAATCCACGTAGGACGTGTTCCATTAGGCGCTCAAAAGTTGCCGGAGCGCTGCACAATCCAAATGTCATTACTGTAAACTGCCACAGCCCATTTCCTGCAGTGAACGCAGTTTTCTCTCGGTCCTTTAGATCGATCTGTACTTGCCAGTAACCGCTCTTTAAGTCAAGGGTGGAAAACCATCGAGCTCCTGAGAGTGTGTCCAATGTGTCATCGATCCGTGGCAGAGGGTAGCTATCCTTTTTCGTGACATCATTAAGTCTGCGATAGTCCACGCAGAATCGTGTGCTGCCGTCTTTCTTCTTAACCAGTACAACAGGTGAGGCCCACGGACTCTTAGAACTTTCGATGAGCCCTTCGTTCTCCCTCATTGACACCATATCCGCAACCTCCGTCTGCTTTGCCAGTGGTAGTCGTCTGGCAGGCTGACGAATTGGTCTGGCATCCCCAGTGTCTATGCGATGTTGCACCAGATGTGTTCGACCATACTCTCCATCCTGTGAGGCAAATATATCAGCGTACTCACCGATTAGCTTTTCTGCCATGGCTCGCTGATCCTGATCCAGTTCGCAGTGCTTGAGGATCATGTCCCTTACTTCGGCCAACCTGGCTGATGAAACGGGCTCCGCAGATTCCTTTTCGGTTATTGTTGAAATTAAACATATCGGCGCACATTTACCAATAACCTCCCCTTGTTTTAGTTTGACGCTGTGGCTCTTTAAGTTCATGAGCCTTACTGGGACCAGGCTGTTCTTTGGCTCCACTAAAACTTTTCCCACGATGTAGTTTGGGGAATTCCTTCCTAAGTCTGGCTCCCAGGTAGAATCGGTGGCTCCCAGGATCACCCTCTAGATTTGTCCAAATGATAGGAAGATGGTGGTAAGACTTCGTCCTTGCTGAGTATTGTCCTTAAATGTGCTGCATTCTCGTTCCAGTACACCATTTTAATCTCTACGTTCCTGTACCGCAGAACTTGCATCCCGATGTCGATGATTACGTCATGTTCTTTCATAAAGTCCACTCCGATGATGCATTCATCACATATGTCGGCCACCAGGAACGCATGAGAAAAGGCCAACCCTGCTAGTTGTAACGTGAGGCGAACTTCTCCGTATACTTTCGCCGCTTCCCCTGTCGCAGTCCTAAGGCAGTAGCAGCTGGTGTTGTGCAGCCAAGACTTCCGGACGAGATCTTTTCTTACAATGGAAGCCGTGGCGCCGGTATCGATAGTAGCCACGCACTTGTTTTTGCCGATGAATGCTTCCACTGCTAGACTCTTGTTGCATCGTTTGGTTTGGGAGACCTGGATGGTGGTCTTGGGGGCGTCGATTCCAATAGCCAACTTCTGCCCCGCGAAGCTGGCTCTTAGGCGTTTCCCGACTCCTGGTTTCGAGGAGCCTGGCCAACAGGATGGATGTTGTCCCTGTAGGATGGTTCTTCGTTGCGTCGCCTATTCGCACAATGTGGACAGTTTCCGCGTCTGGGTGGATTTCTGCATTGCCGTTGTAGGTGTCCTATTTTGTTGCAGTTCCAGCAACGAATTTGTCCTCCGCGAGCGTTGTTTCGGTCTTCGACGTCCATCCTCTGGCAAGAGCATTCGATGGCGGCTACTTCCCTCACACGGTGGATTCCCTGACAGGCCTGGTCTGCGGCCTCCATTGTCAGAGCAAACGCCAAAGCTTCGGCGAGCGTTTTCTTTCCAGCCATTCTTACCGCCAGTTGTAGTTTTGGATCAGCTATGGCATGGGTGAACGCTTCGGTTGCCATCTCGTTAATGATCTCCTCGCCGGCGTTTGGATAGGACAAATGTGCCAGCCGCTCGATGTCTGCTTGTAACTGCTGGAGCGTCTCACCCTTCATCTGGGACCTTCTGCGCAATTGGACCCTATATACTTGTTGCATGTGGTCGTCCCCAAATCGCATCTCAATGGCTTTCACCAGACTGTCGTAGTTGCGTTGTTTGTCCTCGGGAATAGTTTGTAGTAGCTCTGCAGCTGAACCTCTAAGCGCAAGCGTGAGGGCAATGGACCTCTCTTCATCGTCCCAGTTGTTCGTCATTGCCGCAGCTTCGAACTGCCTCTTATATATCGGCCATGATATCTGTCCATCGAAGACGGGAGGCTGCATCTCTTTCCTTCTCGGGCAGTCGGTTGAATACTCCCGAACTTTCTGTTTCTTCACGCGTTCGAGTTCCTTTGCCAAATTCTCGAATCTTCCTTCAACAGTATCGATTTTCGTTTGAACATTCTCGAATTTTGTTTCAACATTCTCGAATCTTCCTTCAACGGCTGTTTCAAATGTCCCAATTTTAGCCTCTACGTTTTCAATCTTCTCATCAATTGTTCCAAATCTTGTTTCCAAGTTTTTATTTTGTTCATCGAATTTGCTTTCGAGAACACTCCTTTGATCGAGTAGCTGTTGCTCTAGAGAATTCTTTTGTTCATCGATCTTAGCTTCTAGAGAATTCTTTTGTTCGTCGAATTTTTCAGAAAGCAATTTCATTAGAGCCGACATGTCACTTGTCGTACTTACTTGTTCTTCTTCGACGTCAAATAAGGCTGTTTCAAGATCTGTACCCTCGTCCGTCATTATTTTCCGCAACTTAATAATCAATTCTCTTTTCGTACCAGTCGTAGGTTGCTCTCGCTGGCTCAGTACTTCCTTCAGTTGCGGCACTGACAAATCTTCTAGCAATTTCCGAACCATTTTTTTCACTTACACAAAAAGCAATACACAAAATTTGTTTTATTCCACTTTTCTGACACCAATGTAATATTCTTGCTGGGGTTCGTTTAAATAAAACAGTCTTTTGTGTATTTTAATTGTTTATTTATTATCAAATACCAACTTTACTTTAACACAATAGTCAATCACTTTATTCTTTATCTATTTCAAAATAAACGGTCGCTACAGATTTATTTTCACAACGTCGCTTGCTATCACTACTGGTCGAATATCTCTTGTAATCGCTGTATTCACTTATAAACAACTGTCTCGACGTTGGTTGTGATATGGGTATTTATAGGAAATTGCAAGGGGTTCTAGAACATGCTAGATGTTTCTCCGGGTGAATTGAGGATCATGGAATATTGGGATATTGTGTGGAACAATTGTGGAACGTAAGCACACCAGGTTGGAACGTAAGCACATCAGGTTGGAATATTTACTACTAGTAGGCAATAGATGTCGTTGCACAGTTTGAGATACAGTGTTTTAGTTTTTGGTACACAAACCATCCTGTAGTCAATGCTACAATATCAACAGATTATGCACGTATCAGTAGAAATAATAGACATATACTCGTACATATCTCCTTACATACCTTTATCCATGTCTAGGGGACTAAAATATATTCTTAAATTTCTTCTGTGTTAATAAAATATCAGCTGGACGAACCTCTTCTAATTCCTCCTGAAAGATATAATATGACCAGATATATATAAACCAGATAACTTATTATTTTCGGTAAAAAATAAAAAAAATAACACTAAGCGAAATTGATGTTAGTTTGATATTTGAGCTGAAAGCTCGTTTTATTCTGTTGTGCTACATGATACCGTGACTTAATTAATTGACAATTGGTAGCAAACCTCTGGTGGCGATGTTTGGAATTGAAAGTGAGCTAGTACCATACAATTTGACAGCTCAGACACATTTGTATAGAAAACGTATAAGGACTAAACTAAACAATCAAATAAAAAGTTTCTTATAATTTTTTAGTGAAAAAACAAAAAAACTAAAAAATAAAGTACTGAAATAAAGTTTAAACATTATGCAGTATCTTTTATCATATTCAGAAGTCTTTTAACGGATAAAGTGAGATAAAGTTTGGAAACAAGATTTGGAACAATTGATGAGAAGTTTGGAAACGTTGAGGCTAAAATTGAGACATTTGAAACAGCCATTGAAGGAAGATTCGAGAGTGTTGAAACAGACTTCGAGACTGTTGAAGGAAGATTCGAGAATTTGGCAAAGGAACTCGAATGCGTGAAGAAACAGAAAGTTCGGGAGTATTCAACCGACTGCCCGAGAAGGAAAGAGATGCAGCCTCCCGTCTTCGATGGACAGACATCATGGCCAATATATAAGAGGCAGTTCGAAGCTGCGGCAATGACGAACAACTGGGACGATGAAGAGAGGTCCATTGCCCTCACGCTTGCGCTTAGAGGATCAGCTGCAGAGTTACTACAAACTATTCCCGAGGACAAACAACGCAACTACGATAGTCTGGTGAAAGCCATTGAGATGCGATTTGGGGACGACCACATGCAGCAAGTATGTAGGGTCCAGTTGCGCAGAAGGTCCCAGATGAAGGGTGAGACGCTCCAGCAGTTGCAAGCAGACATCGAGCGGCTGGCACATTTGTCCTATCCAAACGCCGGCGAGGAGATTATTAACGAGATGGCAACCGAAGCGTTCACCCATGCCATAGCTGATCCAAAACTACAACTGGCGGTAAGAATGGCTGGAAAGAAAACGCTCGCCGAAGCTTTGGCGTTTGCTCTGACAATGGAGGCCGCAGACCAGGCCTGTCAGGGAATCCACCGTGTGAGGGAAGTAGCCGCCATCGAATGCTCTTGCCAGAGGATGGACGTCGAAGACCGAAACAACGCTCGCGGAGGACAAATTCGTTGCTGGAACTGCAACAAAATAGGACACCTACAACGGCAATGCAGAAATCCACCCAGACGCGGAAACTGTCCACATTGTGCGAATAGGCGACGCAACGAAGAACCATCCTACAGGGACAACATCCATCCTGTTGGCCAGGCTCCTCGAAACCAGGAGTCGGGAAACGCCTAAGAGCCAGCTTCGCGGGGCAGAAGTTGGCTATTGGAATCGACGCCCCCAAGACCACCATCCAGGTCTCCCAAACCAAACGATGCAACAAGAGTCTAGCAGTGGAAGCATTCATCGGCAAAAACAAGTGCGTGGCTACTATGGATACCGGCGCCACGGCTTCCATTATAAGAAGAGATCTCGTCCGGAAGTCTTGGCTGCACAACACCAGCTGCTACTTTCTTAGAACTGCGACAGGGGAATCGGCGAAAGTATACGGAGAAGTTCGCCTCACGTTACAACTAGCAGGGTTGGCCTTTTCTCATGCGTTCCTGGTGGCCGACATATGTGATGAATGCATCATCGGAGTGGACTTTATGAAAGAACATGACGTAATCATCGACATCGGGATGCAAGTTCTGCGGTACAGGAACGTAGAGATTAAAATGGTGTACTGGAACGAGAATGCAGCACATTTAAGGACAATACTCAGCAAGGACGAAGTCTTACCACCATCCTCCGAGACTATCATTTGGACAAAACTAGAGGGTGGTCCTAGGAGCCACCGATTTTACCTATTGGAACCGGATTCAGGAAGGAATTCCCCAAACTACATAGTGGGAAAAGTCTTAGTGGAGCCAAAGAACAGCCTGGTCCCAGTAAGGCTCATGAACTTAAAGAGCCACAGCGTCAAACTAAAACAAGGGGAGGTTATTGGTAAATGTGCGCCGATATGTTCAATTTCAACAACAACCGAAAAGGAATCTGCGAGGCCCGTTTCATCATCCAGGTTGGCCGAAGTAAGGGACAGGATCCTCAAGCACTGCGAACTGGATCGGGATCAGCGAGCCATGGCAGAAAATCTAATCGGTGAGTACGCTGATATATTTGCCTCACAGGATGGAGAGTATGGCCGAACACATCTGGTGCAACATCGCATAGACACTGGGGATGCCAGACCAATTCGTCAGCCTGCCAGACGACTACCATTGGCAAAACAGACGGAGGTTGCGGATATGGTGTCAACGATGGAGAAGAAAGGGCTCATCGAAAGTTCTAAGAGTCCGTGGGCCTCACCTGTTGTACTGGTTAAGAAGAAAGACGGCAGCACTCGATTCTGCGTGGACTATCGCAGACTTAATGATGTCACCAAAAAGGATAGCTACCCTCTGCCACGGATCGATGACACATTGGACACACTCTCAGGAGCTCGATGGTTTTCCACCCTCGATTTAAAGAGCGGTTACTGGCAAGTACAGATCGATCCAAAGGACCGAGAGAAAATTGCGTTCACTGTAGGAAATGGGCTGTGGCAATTTACCGTAATGCCATTTGGATTGTGCAATGCTCCGGCAACCTTTGAGCGCTTAATGGAACACGTCCTGCGTGAATTGACCTGGAAAACTTGCTTGGTGTATCTGGACGATGTGATCATGATAGGAAAAACGTTCGAGGAACATCGCGATAACCTGAAGCATGTGCTAGAACGGCTTCGAAGAGCTCACCTGAAGCTGAACCCAAAGAAATGTGACCTCTTCAGATCCGAAGTTAAGTACCTGGGCCACGTTATCTCATCAGAAGGAGTGCGAACAGATCCAGACAAGGTGGAAGCTGTGAAAAACTGGCCGGTCCCAAAAGACAAACACCAACTCAGGAGCTTTTTGGGTCTCGCCACGTACTACCGACGATTCGTAAAGGACTTTGCCGGAATCGCGAAGAGCCTGCACCAACTGACAGAAAAAGGAAGGCAATTCAAGTGGTCAGGTGAGTGCGACAAAAGCTTCAAGAACCTTAAGCAACAACTATGCGAAGCACCAACACTAGCATGTCCCATTCCCGGAGAAATGTTCATCGTGGAAGCAGATGCAAGTAACGTCGGCGTCGGAGCGGTTCTTTCGCAAGTACACAATGGCCAAGAGAAGGTAGTAGCATACTTCAGCAAAGTGCTCTCCAAGCCCGAAAGGAACTACTGCGTGACCAGGCGAGAACTTTTGGCGCTGCTTCTGGCGACAAAACACTTCCATAAATACCTCTACGGCCAAAAGTTCCTTTTGCGCACAGACCACGCGGCTCTAAAATGGCTGCTGCAGTTCAAGAATCCGGAGGGCCAGGTCGCAAGATGGATTGAACGGCTGCAGATGTACGATTATGAAATACAGCATCGTAAAGGGAAATTTCATTCTAATGCGGATGTCTTATCCCGGCGACCATGTAAGAGCGACTGCAAGCATTGTGTGCGGCAGGAAGAGAAGAACCTTCTTTCCATCCAAAGGATAAGAGCTGAGCCTATCGCCGGCTGGAGTGCAGAGGAAATCCGCAATGCTCAAAAAGAAGACCCAGACATCGAGCCGATATTAGCGTGGAAGGAGTTTATGGAAAAGTCAAATGGACAAGATATCTCGGAGAGGAGCCCCACTCTCAAGGCATACTGGGCTCAGTGGGACTCCCTTCGTGTGCAAAATGGTGTACTGAAAAGGAAATGGGAAAGGCCAGACGGGAAAGATTTCATAATGCAGCTTGTCTTGCCGCGATCAAAAGTACACGAGGTGCTACGGGAGATGCATAATGGAGCATCCGGAGGTCATTTGGGTGCAAACAAGACGCTGGAGAAGGTGCGAGAACGTTTCTATTGGCCCAGCGCAAGGGTAGACGTAGAGAGTTGGTGCCGAAAATGCGTCGTGTGTGCCGCCAGCAAGGGACCCAGAACGAAAACGCGAGGCAAGATGCAACAGTACAACGTGGGTGCACCATTTGAACGGATTGCCGCTGACATCGCTGGTCCGTTTCCGGAAACCGACAATGGCAACCGTTACATCCTAGTCGTAATGGACTACTTCAGCAAATGGCCGGAAGCATTTGCCATCCCTAACCAGGAAGCGAAGACCATCGTGGAACAGATCGTCAACAACTGGGTGAGCAGATTCGGCGTGCCTATGGAACTGCATTCTGATCAGGGACGAAACTTGGAATCAAAGATATTCCAAGAGGTATGCCAACAACTAGGAATTAAAAAGACAAGGACGACTCCGCTTCATCCGCAATCCGACGGGATGGTAGAGCGCTTCAACAGAACCTTAAACGAACATCTCTCCAAGGTCGTAGAAGACCACCAGCGCGATTGGGATCGACAAATTCCTCTTTTCTTGATGGCCTACCGAAATGCAGTGCACAGTACTACTGGACATACTCCATCTGAAGTCTTGTTTGGTCGAGCAGTCCGGCTACCTAGTGAGATGAAGTTTGGATCCCCTAACGATGAGCCTAAATGTGAAGAGGACTACGTGGCAGACCTCAGGGAAAGGATCCGAGACATACATCAGAGGACCAGGACGAGGACAAGGATAGCGAGTGACCGCATGAAAACCAGGTACGACACAAAGGCAACAACGTCTAGCTTCCACGAGGGAGACCTAGTTTGGTTATACAACCCACACCGGCAAAAAGGGAGGTCACCTAAGCTGCAGCAAGACTGAGAGGGCCCTTATAAAGTGGTCACACGCATCATTGACGTCGTCTTCCGGATCCAGCGTGGAGTAAGAGGCAAGATGAAAATTGTCCACCTGGATCGTCTTCATCGTTACCATGGCAGTAATCCAGATGATCTTGTTCGGGACGAACAAGTTTAAGAGGGGGGCAGTGTAGCATTGACTACAGGATGGTTTGTGTACCAAAAACTAAAACACTGTATCTCAAACTGTAGCACGACATCTATTGCAAAACATGCTAGCAGTAAATATTCCAACCTGATGTGCTTACGTTTCACAATTGTTCCACACAATATCCCAATATTCCAGGATCCTCGATTCACCCGGAGAAACATCTAGCATGTTCTAGAACCCCTTGCAATTTCCTATAAATACCCATACCGCAACCACCGTGGACACAGTTGTTTATAGGTGTATACAGCGATTACAAGAGGGAGACTAGATCAGTGTAGCGACAGTTTAATTCGAAATAAATAAAGAATAAAGTGATTGAATATTGTGTTGAAGTAAAGTTGGTGTTTGATAATAAATAAACGATTAAAATACACAAAAGACGGTTTTATTTAAACGAACCCTAGCAATAATATTACAATACTCTTAAATTTCTTCTGTGTTAATAAAATATCAGCTAGGCGAACCTCTTCTAATTCCTCCTGAAAGATATCAAACCAGATAAATTATTATTTCGGTAAAAAATAAAAAAATTAACACTAAACGAAATTGATGTTAGTTTGACATTTGAGCTGAAAGCTCGTTTAATTCTGTTGTGCTACACGATACCGTGACTTAATTAATTGACAATTGGTAGCAAACCTCTGGTGGCGATGTTTGGAATTGAAAGTGAGCTAGTACCATACAATTTGACAGCTCAGACACATTTGTATAGAAAACGTATAAGGACTAAACTAAACAATCAAATAAAAAGTTTCTTATATTTTTTTAGTGAAAAAACAAAAAAACTAAAAAATAAAGTACTGAAATAAAGTTTAAACATTATGCAGTATCTTTTATCAACATGTTCAGAACTCTTTTAACGGATAAAAAAAAAAATAAAAAATAAAAAATAACGGATAAAGTGAGTGGTTATTATAAAAGTAATTTGGCTTCTTGTGAGTGCTGTATTGTTTTCAGATTATCCAAAATGAACAAGGAATATGTAATAAATCCTTGTATTGTGTCGTTCTTCAATGTGATTCCTACAGAGGAAATAGAATCACAAAGAAGAATCCAATCCAATTTTTAAAGCACAATCGTCATGTGTTTTCCATTTCGAATCTTAGAATGCCGCATGTTCTTATTAGGAAAATATTTTAATTTGTCTATCCAACCGTATCTTTAAATACTAAATCACTTTTTCATTCATAAAACATTTAATTTACCTACTGTTTTTAACTGTGAAACTCCTATTGTATTATCTATCTTATTTTTATCGCCACCAGGTATCGCAGGACAACTTTTACAATCGTCAGTGCAATCGAAAGAAGTCAAATACATTTTTTTTATTAGGCTCTCGCGATTAGCCTCTCAGGGGTGGTGATTGCAATCAGAAAAATGCTGCTAGTACCACTTTTACAAACTATCGATGAGTTTTCGGGTTATAGGTGGAACGAATTTTTTCGAACAGTGAAAAAAGAGAACGTTTCAGTGACATATTTCTGTTCCATTTTGTGTCAGATGTTCAGAAAAATGAATTACCGTACGAGAAAGAGTCCATCAGTTTTTTCTAAGAAAGTTTGACTTTTTTTATTAATTCATTTGATAATTCGTAAGCCATGATTAAAAATATAAATAATTGCCTGTGATTTCATATCATGTTAAACATGATAAAGCGATATACAGTTGAATAACGCGTAAAAGTGGCCTGGGTCCCGACATCCTTAATTCGTCGTCGTGTGCAGAAAGTGAATCTTTCCTACATCACCCGTCATTGAATTTTAACAATAGACCTATTGTTATACGCTTACAAAATCAATTGACACAGAAAATAAAGCCTGCAGACCACTTGCAGCGCCATACATTTACCAATTGGATGCTTAAATAAGCAGTTGATGCCGATTTAAAAAAAAAATCAACTTCAGCAATGAAGCACATTTCCACCTAAACGGATACGTTAACAAGCAAAACTACCACATTTGAGGTACTGAGAATCCACAAGCCATTCATGAAAAATCTATGCATCCACAACAGTTCACTGGTTGGTGCGGTTTTTGTGTTGGCGGAGTCATCGGATCATTGACATACTATAAATTTATGGACTGCTAGTGAAATTTCATTTGGTTGAGGCCCAGGTTCACCCCGAACTGTAGCGCCACCTAAGTAAGTAAGTAAGTGAAATTTCAGTTCCATACAATCTCTGCCCAAAAAATGACGCCGACATAACTAGCCCTCTTGGTTCGAAGCGGAAAAATGTGGAAACAAATTGCCAACCATCTTTAATTTCTCCATAGAATGGTACAGATGGGTTTGTTTGGAATTGCTAAGTAAAACGGTTGAAATTCAAATTAGCTAGCGCTAATGTTGGAGCCAACGCGAAGTTGACTACTAGCAGTCCATGTATAGTACGAGTATGTCAATGGTTCCAACATCTCCAGCTCATTTGTTTCAAAGCGGTGTAGAACAGAAACAAAATATCCGCTATCATAGATATGCGCAATAGAAACTTGCGCCATCTGAATTTGAAGTTTCGTTGCAACACGATCTATATTGTAAACCATATTTATATAATATGCCAGGTATTTGTCATTATCATAACGTTAATACCTGGCATTAGGGAAATTTATTATCAATACACAAAGTTAGGACTCTATAAAGTGGTTTAACACATAAATTTAGGAAAAAGTTAAAAAAGTGGAGTTAATCGATTTGGCCCGTGAACGGCTCAATTAAATGTTCTCAGCTTGTTTTTCCACAATCAAAAACACAAATCAAAACACAACTAATTTTTTTTCCATTGGCTCGCGAACTGTCAAACAAAGTACCAGTTTCCAATTTTTCCCGCCATGAAACAAGGGAGCTTGAGGTGTTGGAACATACGTGAAGTTAGGGACTAGCAGTCCATATATTGATACGTCAATGCGCTGACATACTATATATGATTGTTAACATTTTTTTACAGCCAGTACACTTGAAAAAACACAGATGGCGCAAGTTTCTTTGGCGAATATATATGATATCGGATATTTGGTTTCTGTTTTACACTGCTTTGAAACAAATGAGCTGGAGATGTTGGAGCCATTGACATGCTATATATGGACTACTAGTAACCAACTTCGCGTTGGTTCCAACATTAACGCAAGTTTTCTTGGTTCCGAGCAGAAAAAAAGGGAAACTCACATTTGTTTGAAATTTCGTTGGGTGCAGATGGATGTACAAAGACAGTGTTTTCATTGACATATTACATACAAAATTGATTCGTAATAAATATACGAATATTGTGCAACTTATGGGGCAGTTAAATGCATATATGTATAACGATTTTTTTATTTTAATTTCGTTGGTTCCATCTATCAGTAATTATTTGAACTAGTACATGTTGCAGGTGACATCTGTTGTAAACAATGCCTCAAAAATTTGAATTTCAACCGTTTTACTTAACAAATCCAAACAAATCATGAGATCTCTTTACCTACTTCGCTAAAACCATTTTGAGCTTTTTATGAAGCGTAGGAGGTTTTTAATATCAATATCTGTCAGGTCGTCTAAATAGTTGTAATAAGGGGCTCCTAAGTGAAGCTTCCTCTTCTTCATCCATGCAGCTTCTACAAAAGTCGTTCGCAAAGAGGCCTAGCCTTGTAGCATGCTTGTCTATTAGACAGTGTCCAGTGATGACACCTATTATAGCGCCGATATGTAATTTGTTGAGAGAAATCAAGTTCTTAGAACGTTTTAGATCCAGATTCGGCCATATCTGTTTTGTCGCTAGACATGTTGATCCATTCGTCCACTTAAGATTTGTACTCTCGACAGCATCCAGCTTAAATATAAGTTTGCATGCAGCGATTGGTATACCTAAGGTGCCTTTATCCGGCAGGATGAGTGCCTTTACCCGGCATCCAGCACAGGTGAATATTGAACTGCTCAGCCATTTCCGCAATGCGACTATCGACAGTCTAGAGTTACTAAGGAATTTATAGACATCGATTCCAAGGATTTGATTGCTGCTTGGCTGTCTGAAAAGATGCGGATATCTCTAACAGATATCACGGTTTTTTTTAAGCTATGAGACTTCTTTAATCGCCATTATTTCCGCCTGGAACACGCTACAATGATTTGGAAGACGGAAGGAGAGCTTAAGATTAAGCCTGTCAGAGAAAACATGTGCACCAACTCCGTCTTTGGTAGAAGTGAATCGACTGATTTTCTAAAAATGCATCATCCTCCCAGAGTTATCTAGAAGGAATGGTGACGGTGTAGTCCGTGCTTTCGAGAGAGATTTTGAATTTATTCCAAATTCTCTTTTTGACCACTGTTGGGTAGCTTCAAGGCGAACGGCTGTATTTGTTGCCATTTGCTTGCTGAATATATCGAGGGGTATCAGATGAAACAAAATGTCCAGTGCCGCAGAGGGAGTTAAGTCGACTTAAGCTATTTTATCTTATTGCAATAATAAACGTCAAAAATAAATATAAAATTGAAGTAATATAAAGTAAGTGCAGTTCCTTACTTGAATCAGCTCCAAGATGTTCCTATTTGCACAAGTGTTTTACTCAGACTACGGTCCCTTTATTAATAGACGTCCCAGTGGGACATAACAGCGTGCTTAATTGCAGAGTAAGGCTGCGAACGTAATAGTAAAAGCTTTCTGCATACTTACCCTTCATACTTACAAAGCTTTCTGACGGGAAAAGATACTCAGGGAATAATCAATCTTACTCTCCTCCGTCTATCTCAAGATCAAAACTTCATTTTCATAACATTACTTTAGCAGATCTGACCGAAATCAATGAAATCAACATACTTTTAGGGTTACAAATATTTATTCACAGTTGGTGTTAAATTAAAAATTCTTCAATTAAATTAAAACCGAAAGTAAATACACGATGTTACTAGAAATGCAAAAAATAATGAGTGTCTAGTCTACTTGGTCTCCAAGTTGATTGACGACGGTATAGGATTCGCGATGATGATCTTTAAACTCTTGTCTGGGAATTCAAATTCCAACCTCTCCGTGACTTCGCTTTTAGGGTTAAGCGAGTTCTGGAATGTTTCTATCATTCTCGGGACCAGGTCATCTGTAATCATCACCTGTATCCAATAGCCCAGCACTCCGAACGGATATTCCTTGGTGACGACGGAGCCGGTAACAGTTTCCGCAACAAAAGTCAGAGCCAAGTTCTGCGATTTGAAAGTAAAGTGTCTGCCGTGGCGTATGCGATCTTTTATTGACAGCAAAAGGAACTTTGCTGCATACGGAGCAAGGGTGATTTCTATCCCATCCAGTGGTATACAGTTCGGGGCATTCGGCTGATAATCCACGGGACACGACTTCTGCAGGGAATCACAGACAGACATCGACTGTAAGAATTCGTTGCCCTCTCCAACATCATTGTTCGGTGGCTTGTTGTTCTCCTGAGAGAGGCACTGTTCGTTCAGGCTCTCCGAATCGATTTCCTGTTTGAAATTTTGTTTGGGAATCTCACGGAATGTGAAGTCGGCGTTAACGCCAGCCAAATCGGATCCCTGCTTCTCCAGGTCATCTTGTAGGCTTAACAGCGTTTCCGGGCACATCTCAAAGACACTTTGCGAACGGTTCATGTCGGTGATGAGGAAGTCACCGCCAGTCTTGGTATCTTGCATGAGAAAGTTTAAGACGCCCTTGCCATTCCACCGGGATGCCTGTTCGATCTCCTCTTCGGTAACACCCACGACCTGGCAGAACTCGACTGAACCAAACGGTGAGTCCAAACAGCCCAGTTGTGCATCTTGAGCAAGCAGTATGTTCTGAATTAGCGAGTTGGAACCATCTAGTGCCTTACGCCATGGAACATTGTCGCCCACGTAGAATCGGTTCCCAGTTTGAAAGCAGTACCTGGCCAGAGCTTGTAAGAGATTCGCAGGCCACGTTGGAGGGCGCTGCTGCTGCACCCCTTTAGATTCAGAGTCCGCGTCGGTCTTAAGAAGGCGAAATGTGAGTTCAAATCCGATTCCAGATGTGCGGACCCCGTCGATTGGTGGTTCGACGGCATGCACTCGCCCGTCTCCGTGGAGGTCACTCAAGCCGAAGCTAATGTAATGCCAGTGTGGGGGAATACCTCGCTCCTGATCTCCTCTGTTAAGGTACATGCTGATGTAGTCCAAAGGGTCCTGGCCGCCTAGCCAGTACTTGAGGACGGTTGTCACTTGAAGCGGATTAGGTTGGTCCGGGTACACGGCCAGGCAGTGGTCGATGAGGGCCTTTAAGCCAGGTGGTGGCTCTGGCCTTGTTGCCGTTGTTGTGTTTGTAGCCATCAGAGCCGGTAAATTGTTCTTTAATTAATGGAAAACTTAAATAAACAAATCAAAGTGGAAAAATTAACCGGAACAAAAAAAAGTAAACAACGCAAAAGTGACAGTCGGCTGGCGTACGTTCATGGGCGAATTTTACTTTTGCTTCGGAGGAATGTGCTAGGTCACAATGGAAAAAAAATGAAGCTAAGAAACCTTAACACGATTCGATTCAAAATAACAATTAATTGTTCTAACATTTTGGGCTAGATTTTGTTCTACGGGAAATGTCGAGAATTTCAACTTTTTCCCTTAGTCCGATAAACATTCAATTATTCTTATCTTTTACAGTATATACTATATAATCTCTTAATTGTTAAAGTGAACTTAAGTATGTTATACATTATTTCATTTAATTCAAGGAACAACAATAAAAGGAGACCTTGGGCGGTGTGAATAAAAATTTACTGTGAATGTTTCCTTAACATTTTGGAGTGAACCCTCCATTTGGGGTGAATAAAAATAAGTTTCGTTAAGTTTAATGAAAACCCTTCGCTCACATATTTTGGCAGTTGAGTTTTTTTTTTTTTTTTTTTTTTTTTTTCCGAGGGTAGGTGAAAATCTTCAAGAAGACACTATGAGGATCGACAGCGCGTGCTCATAGTAGTGTGGGATTCTTACCCACTAAAAAAACATCCCTTCAAAGCAGACTTGTTTTCATTTTTACTACAACTAAGTATTCGACTTATCAAGTAGTTTTCGTTTCACGAAATAAGGACGTTTTGCAGGTACCTTCCCATTAGAAGTTCCTGCTAGCTCCGCAGTTTAGACGCGGTTACTTATCGCGCTAAGTCTAAAGGTTTTGTTCTTTGTAGACGGCGTAGTAAGTTTCTTTCATCCAAAACTTGGAGGACTGTAATATTAACGTGACTTTCTAGTCGACTTTTATGTTTTCTCGCGTAGTTTTTGATTTCGTCTTCGACTGTTTTAATGCCAAGATCTCTGTGGATATCGCTATTTCTGATATACCATGGCGCATTTACAATACCTCTTAGCACTTTGTTTTCAAAAGTTTGTAAAATTTTAATATTACTTCTTTTGGTACAACCCCAGAGTTGTATACCATATGTCCATACAGGCTTTAGCACTTGCTTATATAAAAGCAGTTTGTTCTCTATATTAAGCTTGGAATATTTTCCAAGTAACCAATACATTTCTCGATATTTGTTATCTAGTTTTTTGCGTTTTTTCTTAACGTGCGTTTTCCATTTCAGCTTTGCATCAAGTGTCATTCCAAGATACTTAGCCTCGTTTGCAAACGGAATTTGAACCGAGTTTGACAAGATCGGCAGATTATTTACTCTCTTATAAGTAAAATTTACATGAACAGATTTGGTCTCATTGAGTGCGATTCGCCAAACCTTTGTCCATTCATTTACTCTATCCAAAGCTTCTTGCAATTTTTCTGTAGTATCTTCGACCGTTTTACCTACTGCCAAGATAGCAGTGTCGTCGGCAAATGTAGCTAGCTCAGTGCCTTCTACTTGCGGTATATCACGAGTGTATAACAGATATAAGACTGGACCAAGAACGCTTCCTTGCGGCACCCCAGCCATTATTTCCTTAAAATCAGAATATTCGTTTCCACATTTGACGCGGAATAGCCTATTCGTAAGGTAGTTCTTCAAAATATTATATAGGTGCTCTGGCAGAACTTGTCGTAATTTAAACTTCAAGCCTTCATGCCAGACCTTGTCAAAGGCTTGAGAGACGTCAAGGAATACACTTGAACAAATCTTTTTTTCTTCAAGTGACTTTTCGATTACATGTGTTATTCGATGTACTTGTTCAACTGTAGAATGCTTACTTCTGAATCCGAATTGATGATCCGGAATGAGATGCCTTTCTTCTATAACCGGCTGTATTCGCCTAATCAAAATTCTCTCGAACACTTTGGATATGATTGAAAGAAGCGAAATCGGTCTATAAGACGTTTTTTCATTCGGCGGTTTTCCGGGCTTAAGGACCATTATGACTTCGGCCACTTTCCATTGACTGGGAACATATTCTAGTCTAAGCGCGGCGTTTATAATGAACAGAAGCTTCATTAGACCTTTTCTCGGAAGTGCTTTAAGAACCTCTCCCGTGATTAGGTCGTATCCAGGAGTCTTCTTAGGTTTATGTTTCTTTATTTCTTCCTTAAGTTCGGTTAGTGTTGCATTTCTTATTTTACGATTGTCAATATACAACGTATTTATATTTTGAATAAGAGCCTGTCCATCAAGCGGTTTGAAAGTTTCTTCCAGGTGGGCGGCAAAAACTTGCGCTTTCTCTTTATCATGCCTGGCCCATTCGTCTTGATTTTTCATAATTGGGGCGGCTTGAATTTGAGGTTTTTTAATACCTTTTATAGCTTTCCAAAGCGAATAATTAGAATCTTTTTCTGCCGTTAAGCTTTCTAGGTGAGTTTGCATTTCATTATTCTTAAGGTCTTTAATAGATCTTTTTAATAAGTTACACAAACGGTTAAGATGTGCTTTATGTTGCGGAGCCCGAGTTTGTTGCCATTTTTTGCGCGCTTTCCTCTTCTCCTTAATCATCTCTTTTATTTCCTGCGGATAATTTTGAATATATCTGGCCGGCGTTTTCTTAGGTTTCGGAGTATTCTTCCACGCGGCATTCTGTAGGATTTCGACGAAGCGATCTACTTCAATTTCAAGTTCATAGGGCGTTTTAAGTGATACCCTCAGTTGGTGTACAATGGATTTTGGTGTGAATAAAAGAAGGAAACTATTCAGTCTTCACTTGAAGAACTTAAGTGTTCAATGAAAGTCACTAAAAATAGATCATAGTGGAAAATACTTTTTGGGAAGAAGAATAGTTGGACGAAATCAAAGAAAAATCTTTCAAAAGGAAGAGTTTTGGTATACACGAAGAAGATTTTAGTAATACTTTACAATTCTATCCTCGCTTGTGGAAAAAAGCTAAACTCCAACTATGAAAATTAAAAAGGAAGTAGCGTTGCAAGTTGCTGCCGGCCCTTTCAGGAAATATATTACTTTACTACAAATTTATATTTCCTTCTGTTAAAATTTAGCAATATAAGCACCGTTACGAATGAATTTTACAGTTCGCCACTCTAGTTTTCAAACGTCAACTTGAGTGGAAGAAACTACTTGGAGGCACATTTTCATTCACACCGAATTGAGTGTTCCCTTAACGGGAACACTTCACTCAAGAGGGTTTACTTGGAGGGTTCACTCAATTTTTTTTTTTCACATCAACCCTTGTGATGACCTTGAAAGTGCAAACAAATGTTAGCGCTCGCTTTTCAAAATGGCGTAACCCGCCCAAAAAATTTAGAAAAAGGCATTAGGAATGGTACGTATATCTTGGTTAGGTTACCTGGAAGTTTTGTTATTATGAACTCGTTGCATAGGCAGAAGAGTGAATCAATTAACGAAAAATTTCTTCAAAATGGTTTTTAACAAAATAACAGTAAATGTGAAGTTTGGATCTATAAAGAGTTTAGTCTTCCCCTACTCTGCTTAGATTCGCTTTATTGTGTAGTTTTCTGACCTCTGTTCTACGTTTTATAAGTTCGCTAGTCCAGCGAATAGCCTAAAGGCATTATAACATATTAGACTAACGGTGTTTTCACTTATCCGCTCAAAATTAAATCAATGCCTTTTACTGTAGCCGATGACTTACCGCATCTTATTATGTGACGCCTTTTATAACAGCTGTAATAAATATCACAGATTGGTCTTTATGCACTTTGCTTTCCGCTAATATTTACCTTATACTACGAGGATAGTTTTAAGATTTGAGTAGCACCTATAATGTGCAGCGTGAGAATATAACAGTGGCATACTCAAAGTCGTAGTCCATGGACGTTCCAGGTCATCATATCATATGACACCCTCTCAGGTATTTATGCCTGATGATGTCACCAAGGAAATTCTTGCGCGGCACCAAATTTTGTTAATTGTTGGAAATAATACCAGTCTACCAAAAGTACTTACTAGCTGTAGCATGCAGCTTCACTTGGAAGGACTTCGTAATTTGTATCAATTCGTAGTCTTTACTAATTTTGTAAAATTACCTACTTTCGAGGGTGGTCTGAAAAGTTTCCGACCTCAACATGAAGATGGCAGCACTCGTCAACAAAAGCTAGGGAATGTGTTTGCGCATCTTTTGGAAGGTACTCGTCAAAATTCCAGCCAATTTGGATGCGCAGTTGTTGTTTGACAATCGTTTGAGTGAGTCTTACTTACTTACTTAGGTGGCGCTACAGTTCGGGGTGAAACTGGGCCTCAACCAACAAGCCTCTCCATTTAGCTCGGTCTTTAGCTAATTGCCTCCAGTTGCGCACTCCAAGTTGGTCGAGGTCCCCTTGAACTTGTGCGCGCCACCTACGGCGATAATTCCCTCTACTGCGTCGTCCCTCGGGGTTAGATTCGAAGACTCTGCGGGCCGGAGCGTTGGTGTCCATTCGCTCTACATGTCCCAGCCATCTCAGACGTCCAATACGCAGTTTTTTGACTAGGTCGATGTCGCTGTACAGCTCGTATAGTTCGTGATTGAATCTTCTCCTCCAAAACCCGTCAACGCAAACGGGACCGAAAATCTTACGAAGAATTTTTCTCTCGAAGCGACCAAGGATATCTTCATCCTCTTTTAATAAAGTCCATGTTTCAGCGCCGTAAAGCAGGACTGGGATGATCAAGGTCTTATATAGAGTCTCCTTAGTTGTTCGAGAGAGGGCTTTACTGTTGAATTGCCTTATAAGCCCAAAAAAACAGCGATTGGCAAGAGTTATTCTTCGATTGATTTCTGCGCTGATTTTGTTTGCTGAATTTATAGCAGAGCCAAGGTAGACAAAGTCCCTTACTACCTCGAAGTTATAGCTGCCCACGGTGACGTTTTGTCCAATTCGTCGATGTTGGTTTTCCCTTCTAGTTGACAGCATATACTTGGTTTTGCCCTCGTTTATCGCCAAACCCATTTTGGCCGCTTCCGCCTCAATGCTTGCAAAAGCATTGTGAGTCGATGTGAGTGTTTTTATGAAAATGGAAGAAATCTAGTATCGAGCTGTCATAAAATATTTCTTTTTGAAAGGTAATACGCCCACGCAAATCAAAGACGAGTGGACGCTATGTACGGGGACTCTGCCCCATTATTTACCACCGTAAAATTTTGGGCAGCTGAATTTAAACGTGGGCGTACCAGCTTGGGCGAAGATGAACGTTCGGGACGTCCAAAAACTGCAACCGATGACGATAACATCGCTTAAGTTCACCAAATTGTGTTAGGCAACCGCATTTGCTCACGGCAGACTAAAAACGTATTCCAATGAATATTTCCAACCCTCTGTTGGCGTAGTTTAGGGGCAATAAATCAGAGTTTTGACGGCGATTAATTACTGTAGATGTAACTTGGATACACCAGTATACCCCAGCAATAAAAATACAATCAAAATAGTGAACTGCGGAGGGGGAATCGGCCCCAAAATAGTAACTGCTTGACCAGTTCAAACCCTCCTTACTCACCAGATATAGCCCCACGCGACTTCTTTTTGTTCCCTTAGTTAAAAGTTGCGCTCGGAGGACGGAGATTTTTATCAAATTAGGAGGCCATCGTCTCATAATATTTCGACGGGTTAAAGAGATGGGACCACCCTCGTACTTTACTTTATTAGCTGGCATCCGACCCATGAGACATTACAAAGCGAACTGACACTTTGCCAACGTGTCCTGCGATAATTCTGCGTTGATCCCTACTAAGGTGTCATTTGTGGAGTTATTTACTAACGTTATAAATAAGAAAAGTGTAAAAATACACATAAGAACTAGACAATCTGGTACTTAAATTACCGCAAGGCCCGTGGGTCATATTTTCCTTGATAGTTTCATGAAGGAGAAGATCTTTCGCAGGATTATGCCCCTCACGAGAAGATGGGCGACGCGGCCAAGGATGACTTCCACCAGCTCTTGGACCAGATGTATGAGCAATGCCCTAGGCATGATGTTAAAATTATCCTAGGTGATTTTAACGCAAAGCTAGGAAGAGAGGACGTCTTTAGAACGTGGTCGGAAAGCCCTGTCTGTACGACATCACATCCTGTAACGGACTCAGGCTAGTCGACTTTGAGGCGGGACGAAACTTTGTCGTAGCTAGAACGCGGTTCCCACGTTTCGATATTCAGAAGGGAACATGGCTCTCCTTTGATCGAAAAACTGTCAACCAAATCGATCACATTGCGATCAATGCAAGGCACTCTTCCAGTATTCTGGGTGTCCGGACTTTCCGCGGAGCCAACGTGGACTCGGATCACTACCTAGTTGTAGCCAAGGTACGGATGCGGATATCCAGAACGGAGCAAAATCAACAAAATACTGTGAGGAAATTTGACATCGGGCGGATACAATCGCAAGAGACTGACAGAACCTTTGCCGATCGAGTTTCTTCTTATCTTAATCTATGCCGCCAGCAGCAAATGCGGAAGACCAGTGGCAGCGTTGCCAACAAGCCATCAGAGATGCCGCCTCTGATGTACTGGGTTTCTCTCGGCCACCACAACGAAACCCGTGGTTTGATGCATAGAAGGACTAGAGCTGCTTACGAGCTCTACGTGCGCAGGAGAAAACAGGTACATCAACTTTTCAGGAAGAATGAATGATGTTCGAAAATTTTACGAAAAGGTAAAAGGAACATGCAGGGTTTCAAAGCCAGAACAGAAGCCTGCAGGGACGAAAATGGCAATAGTAGTAAAATCGCAGTTGGTACTGAAAATATGGAAGGAACTCTTCTGCAGACTGGCGATGATGACCAATATTCCGCTGTCAGGCAGAATAAGCCATTCAACAGTGACGATGACAGTCAAGATTCCCGTCAACCCGATCAGAATGAAGTGAGGATAGTGATATCTAAACTCAAATCCAATAAAGCTGCTCGAGCCGACGGCCTTGCCGCAGGAGGAGATGAGTTGGTAAGCAGCATGCATCAGCTCATCTGTAAAATCTGATAGGACGAAAGTATGCCCGATGAATGGAACCTCAGCATCGTCTGCCCGATCCTGAAGAAAGGAGACCCTCTGAACTGCGCCAACTATAGAGGTATAAGTCTCCTCAACATCGCATATAAGATCCTGTCTGCCGTATTATGTGAACGCCTAAAACCGATCGTCAACAACCTAATAGGTCCTTTTCAGTGCGGTTTCAGGCCGGGAAAGTCCACCATTGACGAAATATTCTCACTATGGCAGATATTGGAAAAGACTCATGAATATAAAATCGATACGCACCACCTCTTTATCGATTTCAAAGTTGCCTATGATAGCGTGTATAGAGACGAGGTATACAGAGCCATGTTTAATCTTGACATCCCTGCCAAGCTCGTCCGTTTGTGCAGAATGACGATGGAGAACTCTCGCTGCTCCATCAAAGTCGGTAAGAACATCACCGAACCGTTCGATGTCAGGAAAGGTCTTAGACAAGGTGACGCGCTATCATGCGATCTCTTTAACATAGTACTTGAGAGAATTGTACGAAACTCCCAAGCCAACACCGAAGGTACAATCTTTTACAAGTCTGTACAACTACTCCCTTACGCCGATGACATTGACATAATCGGAAGAACTCAGCGGGCGTCAATGGGGCATTTACGAGTATTGAGATCGAGGCAGCAAAGGTGGGTCTAGCAGTCAATGAAAGCAAAACAAAATATATTCTGTCTATAAAAAATGACAACTAACATCGGCGTCTTGGACAGACCGCCACAATAGAGAGATATAATTTTGAAGTAGTAAAGGATTTTGTCTACCTAGGCGCTGTGGTGAACTCCGCAAATGACATCAGTAGGGAGATCACACGAAGAATTACTCTTGCCAATCGTTGTTTCTATGGGCTAAGACGGCAATTGAGTAGCAAAGCCCTATCTCGAACTACTAATGTAACTCTTTACAAGACACTAATCATCCCAGTTCTGATGTATGGCGCAGAGGCATGGGCTTTGACAAAACCGGATGAGGATGCCCTTGATTATATTGAGAGAAAAGTTCTTCGAGCGATCTTTGGTCCCGTCTGCATAGACGGTGAGTGGAGGAGAAGGTACAATGTCGAACTATACAGCCTATATAAGGACATCGACTTAGCCAAAAGAGTTCACATACAGAGACTAAGATGGCTGGGTCATTTAGAACGGATGGAGCCCAAAGTTCCCGCCAAGAAAGTCTTCGAATCCAACCCGGATGGACGGCGCAGTAGAGGACGACCTCGCGGTAGGTGGCGCAAACAAGTGGGGGGGGGGACCTCAACCAACTTGGCGTGCGCAACTGGAGGCAGCTGGCTCGTAACCGTGCTGGTTCGCGATAAAAAGTATGCTTAATGACCCGGAATATAAGTTGTCACTACTTGTATGCCAAATTTCACAAAATTCCGTGCAATTCTATTATTATTATTATCTTTTATTAACAAGTAATTAAAATAACATGGTAATATTAAACTTAATGAGCCTAGCTGCGGAGACTATTGGCTCTCTGTGCAATTCTTTCCCCGTGATACGTGCACAGAAAGACAAGAACATTCGACGCTCCGCAGTTTTATTATACTTGTATGTATATTTTGTAGCCACAACAAAATCTGTATATGAGGTAAACTACGCTTTTGCCATTTGACAGAACACATAAAACGGCGCACTTCCCCAAAATTTCCTTTGTTAGCAATGCTAGTAACGCCTTAACTTTTAGGCATAGTTCACACGACGCTTTTTCCATTCGATATTTCATGTATACAAGACTAGCTGCTTGTACCCGCTTGGCTGGGTCTTTTCATATGTGATTTCAAGTACAACCTTTAGAGCACAGTTTACTCGTTAATCCTTTTTGAGGGTCGCGGGGGTAGGATGATTAGGTGCACTCTCCATCATTCTCGATCCACCTTGATCCATCAGGGGAGATGTCGAACTTGATCCAACCATCTATTTCTAGGCCTACCGAGGGGTCGTCTGCGGGATGACACGGCAATCTTAACACGTCTTGGAAGCCAGTTTGGGGGCATTCGCACTACGTGATCAAACCGCCAAAACATAAATCCTTCCGTTCGGAGAAGTAGCTGCTCAACATTGAGCGCCTCGCGTACTTTGGTGTTGCGCTTTCGATCCCTACGAGTTATTACAGCAACACCGCAAAGGAACCTCTTTCAGCAGCTTGTATCGGCGACTATAGGTGCGAGTGGGAACATATACCGAGTTAAAAACCGATAATTCAGCTTGAACACTATGTTCGGCCTTCCTTATAACAGTCTGACCAAGCTCTCTCAAAATTGATCCAGCCTGACCAATTGTACAGAATAACTCGGCATTGCTCTTTCCATAACTCATGAATAAAACCTCGAGATACTTAAACTTATCCACCTGCTTCAGTGGGACTCCACAAACATGCAGAGTTTACTGAATAGGCTTTCTGAAAACAAACATTACTTCCAATTTGTTCACGTTTATCTTCATTCCAGCATCATCACAAATGGGTACAAACCTTTCGAGTGCGTGCTGAAGTTCGGTTTGAGAGGGCCCAAGGATGACCAAATCATCCGCAAAGAGAAGATGACTAATCCTTAAGTCCCCCTCTTTGCAACATTCTCTCCCACGGCTGCGCTGTAACATCCAATCCATATATGTACAATGAAGAGGCGAGGTGACAAAACGCACCCTTGGCAGAGTCCAACCCCCACAGTGAAGGGTATTGATTTAACGCCATTTACCCGAACATAGTTTCTACAGTTTGTATATAAAGAGTGAATCGCCCTTAACAGGGAACGATCAATCCTATGCTCTTGCAGAACACTCCAGAGTTTGCCTCGAGGAACCCTAACACATATTTTCGCCAAATACACAAAACAGGTGTATACAGGATTAGCATACTTCCAGGTATTCTCAAGAACCATTCTGAGAGTGAATAACTGGACGGTTGTGCTTCTGCCGGGCCGAAAACCGAAACCATTTCTCATCCCCCAAACTATCCTTAACCAGAGCTCTGAAACGCATTTCAAGCACCTTAGCAAAACGTTCCCACGGGGACTTAAAAGATACCCCTTTAGTTGATTCGGTCTCTTTTGTCCCCCTTTCTACAAAGAGGGACAATCACTCCCATTTGCCAATCACCAGGCGTTTCACCGCATTCCCATGCCACTTTAATGACACATGAGAGCCATTGCACTCACTCTTTACCTAAAGCCTTTAGCATTTCTGGTCGGATTTCATCCACATCGGTAGATGTCAAAGTCGATGCCAATATCTCGAGCATAGGTCTGTCATCTTCCTGATGACATGGCTTGTTCGGGATTGAGCAATTCTGAAAAGTCCTCGCTCCATCTCCATCGCTCATTGGAAAGCAGTGTACCATCTTTGGTTTTGACCCCTTTCACGATATTCAACTTTCTTCTTCTGATTCGGCGGACGGTCTGCCAGAATATTTTATTTACAGATACGTATGTATATGCAGTCACGTTTCAATGAAATAGTTAATTATATTTGAAAAAACACGTATAATTACCTGAAGTATTTCTCTAAAAGGTAGAAAAATAAACTTAAAGTATGAGTATTCAACTTGGAATATACTGCCTACGCCACCCTGTTAATAATTTATTTGAAATCTATTAAAACATTCTAAAATGTGGACAAATCCAACGATCAACATCACATCTAGTAAAATGGAAAAAGTATTGCAATAGTTCTATGTCTACACATGCATATGCATGTACATACCTACGTATGTATGTACATGCATATGCGTATGTACCTACGCGTATATTCCCAAGTCTCTTAATTGCGTGAAGTTTTGACAGCACATGGATATCTTAATTAATAAAATTTACAATATCTTAGATTTGACACTGATAATGTTTTTTTTCCAATTTTAACTCTAGAAGAGATCGCACACGAAGATCAAAACATAATCATGGGATAGCGCGCCCATATACTCACACACATATACTATTGCAACGATAGCCACTGCTGCATGACTGCTGGCCGTGATCTCCACTGAAGGAAAATTGTGGGCGGTGATTTGATTAATTGTTTTTAGCATTGCTCAGCTTCAAGACAACGCAGAAGGATGTTCTATACCTTAAATGAATCAGCGGCGAATTCACCTGTTTTTTATTTTTTTAATCCGGAGAGCCAGTACTGAGCTACGGCTGTGGAATCAATATTTACAGATGGAAAATTCGATCTCAAACCCTTTTATGCCACTTAGATCTTGAATTTCGGAAAATCTCTTCTTATCTCGCATCTAGGCAAAATAAGGAATAACTGTGCAAAATTTCAAGTACCTACGTCTAGTAGTTTTCGAGAAACGGTATTCACAAGGAAAATCGGCTTTGCTTTTATAGTATTTAAAGATTTATCGAAAACGAGGCAGCATTTCACACGACGTACAGTGGCTCATTTTGACTTTTTGGTTGCAAAAATTATAACTCTTAAACGAATAAAGATATCGTGACCGTTTTTTTTTCTGCTTAAAGGAAATTCTCAGGGCTATGAAATTCGTGAAAAATGCTTTACAGGGTGTTCCAGAATCTTCTGCTGAAATAAGAATTTCTCACCACGGGGGATAAACATAATATTCTACTTTTAAAATATTCAGAAGTTCATGATTGAAGTAATAACAGGGTGCTTAAATGCTAATCCGAGTAAAACAGTGGTGAAAAAAGCAAACGAACCATTTTTAAATGTTTTTTTTTTAGGTGTATCAAAAGACATTTTTTTTTATTTTGTGGCACAACAGATTGCATAACAAAATATTTCAGTGATTCACTTCAAGTCAAACAGTGAAGAAAAAGGTAAACGTACAAAAAAAAAAAAAAACAAAAATCAGATTTCTTGGAGACTTTCATCAACATCTTGGGTAATGTCTAATAAACTTATCATTTCTGGAGAGTATTATGCTTTGAGATCATTTTCGGTTCTGACATGCCTTAACGAAGAAATGAGTGGATCCGACGAGGAAAAGGTCTTCATTCTGCCGTATCCTTGAAACCTTGCACGTATTTTGATATCTATACTTCCTGTAATCTTTATTTTTTGATTCCTGGGCTTCTTCTGACAATTCTTCAAGTGGTATCGATTGATACTCGATTATATTTTGACTATGAGCCAACATTTTATGAAGAATAGGTGTGAGTTGTATTTCGGGATATTTTTGCTTTAACAAATCTTCGGTTTTCGTGGCATACTCCCCAAACTTGACAGTGTAAACCTTTCGCTGTAATTCAGAATATTAAGTATGACTCCAAGCTTCGTTATTGCCTCTCTATTGACCCTAGTTATACGAGTTGTTGCCTCTGATTCTTGAAAAAAATGTTCTGGAAGTATATCCATCATTGGTGTTTCCAAATCCTTGTTTTGGTCTGTCTACATCGAGCCCAATCTCATCGCGAAAATGCTTTTGGATCTCCTGTTTTCTTCTTTTTTCTGCCACCTTGATTCCAATAGATTCATCAATAGCCGTATTTTATTATCACCCAAGATCCATATAGATCACACGACGAAAATAAAACGATCCGGATCCGGATCAACGAAATTATTTTCCTTGTGTCCTGTAGTGTGGTTGTGTAACCTACCAAGGAATAAAAAAAAAAATTTCTGGATCACGAAATTGATCCTGATAGAAAGCAAGATCTCGTATTGTTGTTGTATTGCATAGAAATCAAAGATCCATATGGATCATGTGCGATAATAAAATACGGCTAATATCCTCTCCATCTTGCCGAAGTGTATATGCAAGTTTTAAAATAAATTCCGTGCACCTGATTCTTGCATGTATAATGGAGAGATTCCATCTTCGTAGTTATGCTCATCATCATTTGATTCATCTTGATTGCTGAAGTTTTTTTGTGATCTCTTGTATTTGGGACATGACTGCGCTGATTGTGTATCTGTTATTTCATTCAGAACTTTTCCGTCAATCATAGTTAAAAAAAAATGGTTGCTATTGCCAAATAAAATATCCCTAGCAGAAAGTTTCCGCAAGTTCAAGAGTTTTTCAGTATATGGTATGTATATTTACAAATATATAAGAATTAATTTCCCGTTGGATTTATGTCGGACTTTTGCGGACTATTTTTGTTTTTTAAACTCAACCTAAAGTCTAAAGAGTGTGCCGGAAATAGTGTTTCAAACAACATTAAATTAAGTAGTTTAAAAAAAATATGAATATAAAAAAAAATCCTTCAGTTTTGATTTAACAAATGAATAGAAATATCACACAAAATGAAAAAAAAAAAGATAATGTGGAGCTGCTTCTCGTGGTATGGAGTCAGGTCTCGTTTTTCGATGAAGGGTACAATAGACAAGCACATGTAGGTTAATACCATACACTTAAAGGCATAATGCTGCCTTACGCCGAGTGGGAAATGCCACTGTTTTGGGAATTTATGACCCGAAACATACTTCGGGTTTAGCCAAGAAGTGGTTCTCCGAAAACGGTCTACATCTCATGACTTGGCCTGCGCAATCCTCCGACTTAAATCCAATTAAGGATTAATGGGGGATTATTAAAGAACAAATTGGACCAATAAAACCAAAAACCAAGAAAGAGTTGTGGCAAAAAATACAGTTGGCTTGGTATGCTATATCAAAAAGTACTTGTATGCCGTTGGTAGGTTCAATGCCCTCTAGATGTAGGGGCGTATTGGATAAAAAAGGCCAGCCGACAAAGTACTAAGTACAAATTAATATATCTTATCTTTGCTAACCAGTTTTATTCATTTGTTTTTTTATTTTTGTTTCATTTGACGTTTTGACCCTATTTTATTGTCCTTCGCAAAAAGTCAGTTTTTTATGTTTATAATTTTTAAAATTTACTCAATGAAGCTATTCCGTTTTTTTGGTTGATTTTTCTAAGCTTGATATTTAAGCTTAACATACAAAATAAATTTAATATGATTACAATAGATTTGCATACTTTATTGGGTATATTCCGCAAAGTATGCTGCTGATCCTATTTTATTGTCCGTAACTGTAAGTAATTCAGCTGATATCGGGAATTCGTCTTTCATTTTAACTCTACAAGACTGGCGCACAACTACCAAAATACCAACTACTTCACGAATTCGAGAGAAAACTTTATTCGTGTGAACGACACAATATGAACATAAGTGCCACTGCGTCATCTATTCCATAAAATTAATGCGAGATTTCTTTATTCGTAGTGATAAGTACGAGAAAATAAGTTCCGTGTGAAGAACTTCATACAAGATTACATGTAACTGTAATGAACAGATCAGTACGACCGTAATAGCGAACGTATGTCATGGCGTCCTAATTCCGTTCATGCATATACCGTGGTGACCCAGTGAAAAATGACGGAAGCACTAACATCTGACCTATTTATTGAAAGCGCCATTCCGTTTTGGCTCAATCTAGGAGGTGCCAATTGTGTAACCAACCATTCTCACCACGACAGGAAAGTAGTGGGTACCGCAAGGTATCATACGAACGGTGCACTTCACTGATACTCGTATGTTGTAACTTGTTATCATGACTTTCTAACACAATATGTATCTCGTTTTTCAAACTGCAGTCCAACTATGACCAGTGCTACTTCAATTGTTGTCGGTGCACTAAAGCGTCCTCTATTAGCATTGATTGATTTTCTATCAGACTGTTTTAAAACTTCAAAGTTCTTATAATTCTGAGGTACTTCTCAAGCGCAGTTTTTAAGTCCGCTATTCCTCCTCTATTCTGTCCTCTTAGTGACAGCTCCGTATGTTAATTGCTTTTGGGCATACAGTCCAAATCAGTTTCTTGGGCAGTCTATTTAAATAGGGAAAGCTTGCCCTCATCTCTAGAAAGTTATAATTCGCCAATCTCACCCCGATCCTTTATTCCTTCCTGTGCATACCATTCTTATCAATCCACCACAGGGTTTATAAGTTTAAAGGACTTAGTCCTAAGTGGTCTACAACAAAATGTTTTACGCATTTTTTAACACGAATAAATGTAAAGAGTGTATATGTTAAGTTAATAGTTTATTTTTTTAATATCCTAGTCAGTAAAATTACAGCTTATATTTTAAATCATTTATGTACAAGTAACTGTTTCTCTTTTTGAAATAGATTACACCCTGTTTCTATTTGAAATCGTGCTTATCATCGACGGTGAAATGTAATGTGTCATAAGTGCGCTTAAGCTCCTTTCACTTATGAATCATCACCCTCAACCACACTCTCACCGTCCATTGAATCATTGCAGACCGAAAGATCTGATTCAGACGGTTGCCGATTGCTTCCTATTTGTCTTATATCCTCGCAATTAGTTTTGATTTCATCCTCGTTTCCCGGCGGCAATTGTGTCTGACGAAGGAGCGCCAACCGCTGTTGGGTGATTTCCAAATGATGTTTCCTCCACTTTATCCTTCTGTTTTGGAACCACACTTTCACTTGGGCTTCAGTCAATTGAAGGGTGTGCGCTAAATACAGTCGTTCCGGCCCCACCATGTACTGTTGTCGTTCGAATTCGGCCTCTAGTCTTTCTAATTGTTCGGGGGTGAATATAGTGCGCACTCGTTTGTTTTTCAGTGTAGACTTCTTGCCAATGTTTTCTGAAAGGAAACGAAAATACAAGTGTTTTAAAGAGTATATGAAGGGATTGGAAAGTTTTGTGTTTTATGGAAGGCTTTCAAAAGACAATGTATGAGTAAAAAAAGGACAATAAGGATTTAGGTTTCGATGCATTCATGACAATGAAAACAGTCTGATCACCTGAACGTAAATACACATGTATATACATTATATTATACATGCAGGAAAGGGTGTTCAAAGTAGAGGTTGTATTTTGATTTTTTAATAAACTAAAGCACATGAATTATCTAAAAATAGCGGATATTTGAATAGCAACATAAAGTACACTCCTCGACTTCACTTATATGATGGAATTCCAGGTTTTCTATAACATTTCGGCACAAATGGGGTTTTATCTCATCAATCACGCGTATAATTTCGCGCCATAGCTATGGTATCGTTTAATGATTATTAGAATAGACCAAAGGTAATGTCAAAAGGTAGTGCATGCGATTACATGAAAACACAAAGTTCTCATTTAGCTAAGGCCCACCAACTCCTACTCTCCACTTCCACGTTGGTGCTGGGTGCTTAGTACCTTGATCTAAGATTAGGAAACCAACCTTTTTGGAAGGTTCAGGGGGCAGCAGACGAGAGGGGAAGAATGCTTTCTCACTAGAACACTTCTTCTTGTTTCAGACGGCAGCGGTCGAATTCCCTAGATGGACACAACGGTGGCGTCTACTCTACAGTTCTAGTTAGGTTGAACCATTTTAAAAACTTGTGCGAGGTGCTTCGACGTACTCGGATCACAGGTCGGTAAGCTACTTCCAAGGTCAGGCGGGATCTTGGAATAGAGATTGTGACGGAGGAGCTCTTAATGAACCGACGGCAGCTTAGTACCTACTGCCTACTGCCGTAGGGTACTCTTTAGACTTGAACAAATTTTCTGAATACAGAATTACTTTGATCCGCCATGACTTTCTGAAACTTTGGCGTCTAAAACTAATAGTAAGTCCTTAAACCATAAGAAAAAAGTTGTCTTTTAGGGGTAACTCTTTGAGTCCTTAAAACAAAAAAAAAGTTGTTCTTTAAAGGTAGCTCAAAGAGCTTAATGCTCATTTCATGGTTTTCAACGACTTAAATCACTCAATTTGCTGCAACTTTAAAGCTGAATAAGATTTCTTTTTGATTTTGCTGAAAGTTCTTTACGTATACAGGGAATATACAGTTCTAAAGCCAAAAAAATATTTAGCATCGTTACTTTTTGGCAGCGTTTTAAACACGACATTTTATTCTATACCTAACATTTTTGTATTTTTACAGGGCGATCTTATTTCAATATTATTCAAGTGAGTTGCAGTTTACATTTTTATATAGAATCAAATTTTTAAAAATATGATAATTTCAAATTTACGTGGTCTTCAGCAGAAGTCGCTGATAGATTTCTTTGTGGTACCATAGTGTCTGAAGAGAATGGTTTGTGATGTTCGCGTATTGAGAGGGGCCGAACTGTCAACTGATCATCACTTAGTGCTTTGCAAATTATACCTTAGCTAGAGAGTGCCTCCCCTACCAAAGCGTAAAGCAAGGATGGTTACACGCATACGATGGGAGAGGCTACAGGACGATGAGATACGGGAAACATTTGCGGAAAGGTTTGAACGAATTCCAACAGTTCCATCAAATGTAGAGGAAGTATGGCAACAGTTTTCAACTGCGGTTATTGTATCTTATATTGACGTTTGTGGAGTGAAGCGGCTTGGTGTGGCGGCTGGTGGTGAGAAAAGAACTGCTTGGTTTCAAAAGCCCGGAGTTCAAGAAGCCACCAGAGAGAAGAAGAGAGCTTTAAGGTGTGGATTCACTTAGGGAACTCCGATTCTCGAAATCAGTAGACTGAGGTGCGAAGAACTTGCAAATTAGCTGTGAAAACAGCGCAAGTACAGTCTTGGAAGGAGTTTGGCGAAAAATTGGAACGTGACCACTGATCTGCAAATAAGATGTTCTGGCAGACCGTACGCCGAGTCAGAGGAAGAAAGTTGAATATCGTTAAAGGAGTCAAATCCAAAGACGGAACACTTCTTTCCAATGAGGAGGGCATCTTACGCAGATGGAGCGAGCACTTTTCAGAATTGCCCAATTCCGAACAGGGTACCGAAGATGACAGACCTATGGTCGACAGTAGGGCGGAAAGTAGTCCGACGGTAGAGGAAGTAACTTTGGCGATCAACTAAAAGTTGGGAAATCTACTGGTGTGGATGAAATTCGACCAGAAATGCTCAAGGCTTTAGGTAAAGAGGGAGTGCAATGGCTCTCGCCGCCTGGTGATTGGCAAATGGGGGTGATTATTCCTCTTCTTAAAAAAGGGCACAAAAGAGATTGCGCCAACTACAGGGGTATATCTCTTTTAAGTCTCCCTGGAAAATTCTTCGCTAAGGTGTTAGAAACGCGTTCCAGAGCTGTGGTTGAGAACAGTTTGGGGGATGAACAGTGCGGTTTTTGTCCCGGTAGAAGCACAACCGGCCAGTTATTCACTCTCAGAATGGCCTGGGAGTATGCTAAATCTGTCTATACCTGTTTTGCGGATTTAGAAAAAGCATATGACAGGGTTCCTCGAGGTAAACTCTGGAGTGTTCTGCAGGGGTATGGGATTGAAGGTTCCCTGTTAATGGCGATTCAGTCTTTATATACAATTTGTAGAAGCTGTGTTCAGATGAACGGTGTTAAATCAATACCTTTCACTGTGGGCGTTGGACCGCGCCAGGGCTGCGTTTTGTCACCTCTCCTCTTCATTGTATATATGAATTGGATGTTGCAGCGCAGCCGTGGCGGGGAATGTTTCAAAGTGGGAGACCTAAAGATTAGTCATCTGCTCTTTGCGGATGATTTGGTCATCCTTGGATCCGCTCAAACCGAACTTCAGCGCACACTCAAAAGGTTTGTAGTCATTTGTGATGATGCTGGAATGAAGATCAACGTGAACAAGTAATGGTCACGGAAGTAATGGTGGTTCAAAAAAACCCATTTAGTGCACTCTGCATGTTAGTGGAGTCCCACTGAAGCAGGTGGATAAGTTTATGTACCTCGGAGTCTTATTCACAAGTGATGGAAAAGCAATGCCGAGTTATCCTGTAGAATTGGTCAGGCTGGATAAATTTTGAGAGAGCTTGGTCAATCAGTTATAAGGAAGGCCGAACTTAGTGTTCAATCTAAGCTATCGGTTTTTAACTCGGTGTATGTTCCAACTCTCGCCTATGGTCATGAAATTTGGATAGTGATGGAAAGAATAAGATCGCGGATACAAGCTGCCGAAATGAGGTTTCTTCGCGGTGTTGCTAAAATAGCCCGTAGGGATCGAGTGTGCAACACCAGAGTATTCGATGCGGTAAATTTTGAGCAGCTACTTCTCCGAACGGAACGATCTATGCTTCGATGGTTTGGTCACGTAGTGCGTATGCACCCAGACCGACTTCCAAGACGTGCCATGGTGGCCGTGGCATCAGGTAGGCGACTCCCCCGTAGGCCTAGAAATAGATGGTTGGACCAAGTCCGACATCTCTCTTGGAGCCGTCTAGGGATTCCTCCTGATGAGTTGAAGTCAATCGCGGAGGATCGAGAAGGATGGAGAGTCCACCTGAGCATCCTACCCCCGCGACCCTTATGAAGGATTAGCGGGCAATTTGAAAATGTATGTATGCATGTATGTATGCTAATTTCAATGCTAATTAATAGCGCTTAAGTCGCTAAAACTTAGCTTTGAGACCTCGAAACTCAACTAGCCCACAAGCCGTGTTCTACTATCATTCTGTTCATCAAACTAAGGTTGAAGTGGTAACAATGGGCGCTTCAACATCATCTCTTTACCATGCTGCTACTGCCTTGACGAAATCTGTAAAGAACATGGGAACCAAAAGAGACCCTCCTCAATGCCGGTAATGGGATGAAGATTTTAATCAGCGGACTTTCTTCGTTTGGGAACACTGATGTTGCCTAATGAAGGACGAACAGATCCCCAAAAATTTGTTTTCTCTTCGATACCACCGTATTTAGGATGTCCGTGCAGTTGTCTTCATCTAGAATAAACGGATGGAGCATAGTCTGATGAAGATCATTTAAGATTGATAGCTCCATGGACTGCCTATTCTCGATTTCTAATACTTTCGATGTGATTACTACCACCTGATCGCTTCATTACTTCTTAGGCTCAGCAAAGGTATTTCCTTATTAGATGTTGTACTGAAGTTGAGAAGAGATTGGCTCAGTTGTCCAATGTCTTATGCTAAGTTATTCGCTTCATGTTCACTGTCTGTTGTACCGAATGTCCATTTAGAGAATTCAATAAATTCAAAAGTTCTTCTTTGTCGGTTGATTTGGCGGATATGTTTCATATGGTGATTGTTCTGACGAACGGCATTACTGTTCAAAGTCGGAGTCAGGGATGCTTTGGCACATTTGGACGCTTTTTCAGTCGCAAGCCTCTGTGAGCCAAGCACCGATCCAGTAAAGAACGGCTCTTCCTATTGTTTCGAACATCACCGACGTGTTCTTCAAAGGGCTGATTTTGTTCGGGGCCTCTGCATGGCCACTTTGAGCTACAAACAGTACATGGAAGTACATCTTAACTTCGCAACTAGTTAAGTTTTAGCAACTTAAGCGCTATTAATTAGTAATGAAATTAGCATGGTTTTAAAGCTCAGACTCTACACAAAAATGAAAGAATATAAACTCCAACTCATTTGAATAATATTAAAAAAATTACGACCTCTAAAGATACTAAAATGTTAGGTATAGAACAAAATGTCGTCTTTAAAACGCTGCGAAAAAGTAACGATGCTAAGATAATTGTTAGTCTTTGAACTGTATATTCCCTGTAGTATAAGCAAAGAACTTCTAGCAAAATTAAAAAAAAAATCTTATTCAGCTTTAAAGTTACAGCAAATTGAGTGATTTAAGGCGTTGAAAACTATAAAATGAGCTTTAAGTTGATTGAGCTACCCCGGGGTAGTCCCGTCGGTGTAGCTTCCCTACCACATAAAAAACCAATCGTTTCGATATAACCTTAAGCTTCGGATATAAATAACTCAAATTTTGTCAACCGAAGCGAATGAAATAAGGACAACGACCTTCGGATCTGTACGTGAAATGTTCGGACCCTTAATGGACCATGTGTAGTTGGACAATTAGCAGAGACTTTAGACTACAATAAAGGAGATATAACCGGCAGGAAATGCAATGGGATGGGCCAGGCGAAAAGAGGATGAAAAACTGTGACATATGCTATGGTGATTGCTATACGGACGAAACCAGAGCTTATCCGGGTGCAAGAAAGCAAGAAGTCCTAAGCTAATCCGGATCAAGGCTTAATTCGCCAACATAAGCCTAATATGTGCTAATGCCCCCCACATGGAACAAATGGACCCTACCACCAAAGCTTGTTTGTATGACGTTAAAATCATATTGGGCGATTTTACCACTAAAATTGGAAAGGAAGACGTCTTTGACAGGACAGTCGGTAAACATAACCTACACGACATCACGTTTGACAGCGGAATGAGGCTAATTGATTTCGTTGTCGAGTGAAATGTCATTATACTAAGTACATGGTTTCCTCCTCTCAATATTCACAAGCAGACATGGTGGTCGAATATTGCGATCGACGTAAGACATTCCTCTAGTATTCTGAATGCTCGAACCTACAATCGGAAGAAATCACCAGAGACTTTCCCGAATGCGTTTCCAGAAATCTCTCATCACCCCTATGCTGCCAGCATCAAGTGCCGAAGACCAGTGGCAACGCTGTCAACACGCCATTAAAGACGCTGCAATTGATGTGCTGCACTTCGCCCGATTAATATCTCGAAACCCCTGGTTTGACGAAAAATGCCGGCGAGTACATGCAGCAGATCAAGAGGCATATAACCGGTGCTGCGAAGGAAGACGAGAACTGCTCGTGACCTCTACGAGCAAAACAGGCGGAAAGAACATCGGCTTCTCCAAAAGAAGAAAGCGCCTGAGAAGCACTCCATAGAGGGTATTGAGAGCTTATACTTCAGGAACAATATACGGAACTTTATGGAAAGAACGTGTCAAATAGCAAAACTCATACAGAAACCTGTAGATCTTGTAGATCAAAATTGCATACAAGTTCTTTTCTGTGATATTGTGTGAACGCCTGAAGCCTTTCATCAACGAAAGTCCACCATCGATCAAATCTTTACACTTCGGCAGATCCTGGAGAAAACCCAAAAGGTCCAAATCGATACTCAGTATCTCTTTATCGATTGCAAGATCGCCTATGACAGCATCTATAGAGAGGAGCTATATCCACATCTAATTTTGACATTCCTGCCAAACTTGTCCATCTGTGCAGGATGACAGATCTCACCGAGACTTTTGATCACAAAAAAAGGTTTTAGACAAGGTGAAGCGCTGTCATGTGACTTCTTTAATATCATCATTGAACAGATTGTTTGAAATTCACAAGCCAACACCAGAGGCACAATCTATCAGAAGTCTGTACAAATGCTTGCATATACAAACGAGGTAACGGTGAACGAGGGCAAAACCAAGTGTATGCTGTCAACAAGAAGGGACAATCAACACCGATGAATTGGACAGAACGTTAGAGTGGGCAGCTTGCAGCTACAACTTCGAGGTAGTAAGGGACTTTGTCTAGTTTGGGTTTGCTATTGACTTAGACAATGATATCAGCGCAGACATCAAGCAAAGAATAACTCTTACCAATTACTGTTTTGGGCTAATAAGGCAATTCAGCAGTATTGCCATATCTCGAACAACTAAGGAAACTATATAAGACCCTGATCATCCCAGTCTTACTTCACAATACTGCAACATGGACTTCATTAAAGGCGGATGAATATATCCTTGCCTGTTTGGAGAAAATTTCTCTTCACAAGATATTCGGTAGCTATTGCATTGACAGTTTTTGGAGGAGAACGATACGAACTATAAAAGGTGTACGGCGACAACGACCTAGTCAAAAAAAAATTGGACGATGGAGTTGGCTTATGTAGAGCGAATGCGTACCAATGCTCCGATCCGCAGAGTCTTCGAATCTGACGTAAAGAGACGACGCAGTAGAGGGCCTCCTCGTCGTAGGTGGTGCGCACAAATTTAAGGGACCTCAATCAACTTGGAGTGCACAACTAGAGGCAATTAGCTAAAGACCGAGCAAAATGAACAGGCTTATTGGTTGAGGCCCAGAATCACCCCGAACTATAGCACCGCTTACTTTTCTGGCTGTATTTCATTGACGAATGTAAGGCGATTTCTTAGAGTTCGATTGTTATTTGGTAAAAAAAGTGGTCCAGTGTTGAGAAATTAAGCCCTTTATTCAATTATATTAGGAAACTCAAAAGGTAATACTTAAAACCTTGTCTCTATTTTAGTCCTTTATCAATCACTTACCACTTTTAATTTTTTCCCGTTGAAAGCCCATATTTGCTTGCTGCTGGGCATGATGTTGGTGAAGTTGCTGCAGGCTCTGTAGGGCGGATGGTGCGTTAGCAACCGCAGCAGCAGCTGCTGCCGAAACCGCAGCCGCAGCTGCTGCATGATGTCCGAAAGCATTCAACCGCATATGTCCAGAACTTTGTACTGGATCGTTTACTCCTGCCGTCGATGACGGTAAGTATCTGTTAACTACACTATTCACCGAATTCATTGTATCACATTCGTATTTATTTACACTGCCACAGGTATTTGTCTGAATATTCGTGTTATTTTCCACATTGTTATTATTTTTCAGCTGATGGTTATTGATGTGATTATTACTTATCGATAAATTCATAACACTATTGTAGTCCTTGTGGCTGTTGTCTATTGCACTCTTTTGTAGCCCTAAAATAGCGGCTATAGTAAAGGATTTGCCCACATCCAGGGATGTATTACTATCCAAGTGCGGTGAATTGTTTATATGATGATTGTGGGTCATGTGTGGATGCTGATGTTGCTGGGCATGTTGCACGTTTGTAGAGTTGTGTAATGCCAGGAAATGCGATAAAGGATTCGGATGGTATTTCGATGGATTCTGCAGCATTATAATTCTGTCTTACACTGACCACTGATTCATATGTACTGATGTTCCTCACGGCTTAATTTGCGGTCAACACCCGTTCCAGACACACTCTGCAATAAGAGAAAAGAAATGTCACTCAAATGAAAAGTGCACACATATGGATAAAGGATTAGTCGGAGAGGGCAGAAACGTACAATTATCGGTGCGTATCCATACGAAACATGAATGTAAGACAAACCCCTCACTGACCAGAGGGTTCATCATTCTGTCTTTGTAATAGACACTCAGGTGTAATTGATGCCGTTTAATGGTTCACGCACTCAATAGCCTATTCCTTAATGAAAAGCCTTTCTTTGAGGGGCTACTCTAAAAAGTGGTGTACTTTATTGTACGCTAAATAGAAACTGAATACAATTAACTATCCGTCTAGTACAAATCAGACTGCATTGATAGCTAGACAGGGTGGGTCATTTAATTCAAGTTTCTTAAGCACTTGCCAATGCAGTGCAACAAAAGTACGTCTCAAATGCAGCCTTCACTTGGGCAATTAATTTATATCGAATCCTTCGGCGATTAAGTTTGTGAGTGGGCTTTCAATTTACGCCTTACTACCTGAATTCGAGGATATGCCGACTAATTGCTACAGATTACCTGCAGAAGACAATCAATCTGCAAGTGAGAATAAGAATGTTCAGCTGGTAAGTAGGTACGTACAAGCATACGTGGATCGGTATGTGGGCATTAACATCATGGTGTGTATGCATATTATGAGGTGAATGGTATTGCATTCATTACATTACATAATTGTGCTACAAAGCCCAGTGTATTGTAGTGGACAAGATACCAGGAGAAGTAGAGAATGTCTTTTGGTGTAAATTTACTCTAAACTCGATGGCATGACACTCCTTTACAGAGAATCAAAGAAATGATGAATGAACTTCGTTGTGTTTGATGCTCGAAGTGGTTTTATGAATTAAAGAAAAATTGAGTTGAGGGAGCTATAGAAGGTGATACCTAATACCTGACTTAGATGAAGTAGTTTAATTTATGCCAGTCTGTCTGAAAGATGAATAAAGTGCACGACTGAGCTTGCACCTTCCTATGTATTGTATTATACTTTTTAACTTTGGGAAACCTAAACCAAATTTCAAAATCCTTATAGGAAAACAAAAAAACCTCCAGGTTGTGGGTTGTGCGTCGGGTTAATTCCCTACCACGAACAACCTTCGGTTATGAAGCAACCAAAAGCCTCGGATTCGGATGATTTTACTGTTGACGACCCTTGCAAACGTAAAAAGGACAACGGTCTTCGTGTCTGCACGTGGAATTTAGGTCCCTATATATACCACGTGCAGCCGAACAACCTGCGGAGGCCCTATACTACTGCAATCCAAGAAGTGCGATGGGATGGGCCGGGCAAAAGGAGAATACAAATCTGCGTCATCTACTACGGCGATTGCTACAGACAACAAGGACAGCGTCTATACGGGTTTGTTATTAAAGGCAGACTTAGACGAGAAGTCTTGAGTTTCCGACATGGTAACGAGCGCTTCATAACTATCTGTATCAAAGCTAAAATCGCCAAAATTAGCCTAATATGCGCTTACGCCTCTCACGAGAAGATGAACGACGTGATGAAGGATGACTTCTACCAGCTCTTGGACAACACGTATGAGCAATGCCGTAGCCACGACGTAAAAATTGTCTTAGGTGATTTTAACGCAAAGCTAGGAATAGAGGACGTCTTTAGTAGCGTTGTTGGAAAGCACAGCCTGCATGACACCACATCCGACAACGGATTCATGCTAGTCGACCTTGCGGCGGGACGAAACGTTGTCGTAGCTAGTACGCGGTTCTTGATATTAACCAGGCGACATGGCGAAAAACCGTTAACCACATAGATCACAATGCGATCGATACAACGCACTCTTCCAGTATTCTACGTATCCGGACTTTCCGCGGAGCCAATTGTAGTTGTAGCCAAGGTACAGATGAGGATATCCAAAATGGAGCGAAATCAACGAAATACTGTTAGGAAGTTTGACGTCAGACGACTACAATTAAAAGAGACATGCAGAGACTTTGCCGATCGAGTTTCTTTTAATCTCACTCTAAGTCCTATGCCACCAGCACCGTGGCGCAAGTGGTTAGTGTGTCGGACCACTGCGCGTGAGGTTCCATGTGCTAATCTCGCGAACCTCTGACAAACATCCGAGAGTAAGAGCATTTGTTGTTTCGAAAAAGCTTCTCAAAACAAATTGCCCTTCGGATACGCCACTAAACTGTAGGTCCCTTCCATTCGTATGAAAAATATAACGCACACAAAACATGAGTGGTTGCGAGAAGCTAGGCCCTGGCGCTTAAAGAGCTGTTGCGCCAAATATTTATTTATTTAGTGGCAACGCTGCCAACAAGCTATCAGAGACTTCGCCTCTGTTGTACTGCGTTTATCTCGGCCACCACAATGAAATTTCTGGCTTGATGAGGAACGACGGCAAGCACATGCAGCAAAACAAGACGCTGCATAGAAGGACTAGAGCTACTCGCGAGCTTTACCAGTGGAGTAGAAAAGAGGAACAACGAGTTCTCAGAAAGAAGAACAAAGAGCATGAGAAGCGCTCGATCGAGGGAACTGAGATACTGTATTGCAGGAATGATGTTCAAAAATGTTACCAAAAGGCAAAAGAACATGCCAGGGTTTCAAAGCCGGAAAAGAAGCCTGTAGAGACGAATATGATAATATAGTAGTAGACTCGAAGTCGGTGTTGAGGATATGGAAAGAACACTTCTGCAGACTGCTAAACGGCGACGATGACCAATATTCCGCTGTCAGACAGTCAACCGTCAACTAGATCAGAATGAAGTGAGGTCAGCGATATCTAAACCTAAATCCAACAAGGCTGCTGGAGCCGACAGCCTTGCTACCAAACTTTTCAAGGCAGGAGAAAGTGAGTTAGTATGGGTTTAGCGGTCAACGGAAGCAAAATAAAATATATGGTGTCTACAAAAAGGGACACCCAACAGAGACGTCTTCGACAGAATTCCACATTGCACACATATAATTTTGAGGTAGCAAGGAATTTGTCTACCTCGGCTCTACGGTGGAGACGTGCCCGAGTGGTTTTCATTCCGAAGGTGGACCGGCGAGGACATGATTCTGCAAAGGATCTTAATTCTATAAGCCTGACCTCTTGCGTATTGAAAACCTTGGAACATACCCCAGATATGTTCATTCGCAGTCTTGGAAGGATCACCACCAACTCACAGCACGCTTATCTCAAAGGAAGATTCACAGCGACGGCTCCTCATGGGGTAGTGCGAACAGTTGAAAAATTGCTGCCTTACAAAGAATACATATACTCTTGCTACCTTTTTGGACATAGAGAAAGCCTTTAACTATATTTCCAAGAAGTTATTCAAGAATATATCAGCGAGTTAAGTGAAGAGGGGTACATTAGTCAATAGAATGTATCCATGCTAAGAATTCGAACTTGAACCCAACTTGTTCCCCCGAAGTGGAGGAACGGGAAAGTACTCAAAGACTCTCACGGCAATATATACGGATAGTTGGAAAAATAATTGCGGAACCGAGGCATTTTTGCAAAGTCAAGCTGAACATATTCGAAGCGTTCAGTCAAAAATTACTCTCATCTGGGTCCTAGAACACAGCAATTTTAAGGTGGCCAGGTGAAGGTGAGCCTTTAATGGATCATTGGCAGAAAGGGTCAATATTCGGTTGGAAGTCATTAAAGGCAATATACACTACCACTTTTTAAATCTGGCCCATCGCGGGTTACTAGCTGCGCCATATCACAGAAGACATATAGCCCAGCTACAACACATCAATCGAGCTATTAAAGAGACCAAGACCAGATATTGCCAGAATCGTAGCTACAAGTACTGAGCGTTGGCAAACGATATACCATGCAGCCAAGCCTCACTTCGAATGCATGATACTGTCAGTAGGTTGGTCCTGTGTCTGGAAAAATTGTTCGGTCGGTGGGGTGACTTATATGGCTACGACATTCGGTGATCCGGAAAAAAATACTGTGAATCAGAAGCAAGGACAAAATAACAAAACAAATCTCTCCAGATATCTGGACCCCATCCCCGGAGTTTTTCTGAAACCCAACATCTGGGTCTCAAGCCACTACACATACCTTACTTTATCCTTTCCAACGCCCACACTCTGTAAAACATTTTAAGGCTATTCATAACCCATTAAGTGCGCACAAATTATAAAAGAAAACATCAGCTTTAGTAAATCATACATAGGGTAAAAAGAATTGCTTAATTATTTATTACAGAAAACCCAAAACCTTGTGCCTTACTAATAATCACTTCGTCACTGAGGTAAACCAATGTGAGGGCATATATATCTTTCCCGATATCTGTATAACGAACATTGATATTGCCTTTTCAACTCGGTTCAAATGAGCTCTTCTTTGAACCCGACAGTACAAAAGGAGCCGGCCGCGATCTATTTTTCGTGAAATGTTTTTTTTTTGACGTGATGGCTTCCATGAATCTTCGAATTTCTTATTCGCTCAAGCTTTGTGACTCTCGCTATCTTGCGAAGCATAATCATCTCAGCTGGCGTTAAATTATCTTTGTTGTACATTGTCCAACATTGTGAATCGTATGTGAGTGCTAGACGCACAAAGCTTAGCTTTCGATCCCAGAAGATAGAGCGATGATTGATGTCGCCGTCACAGTTTCCTTCGCTATTGATCATAGATCCTATATATTTGAATTTTTCGCTCTTGGGAAGCACTGTTCCCAAATGTCTGAAATTGGTTTGAGTGGATTAGAGAATGGGCAGCATAAGTAATCTGTCTATTTTGCCAACAAATTTTTGGACTAATTCACTGACCATTTTCCTCCAAACGTCTATCCCGACATTGATTGGGAACTCTTCGGTTACTCCAGCGGGGCATACTACTCTTGACTTTGTTCCCTCGTACATGTTCATGAACATCTGTACATATGTAGGTTTCTGGAACCCCTCGATATCTTAGCGCCGCTCATATCAGATTTTATGGTTGTCTGTCGAATGCTTTTTCAAGGTCAACCAAAAGCAATATGCAAATCCCTTAGGAAAATCAACATGTTTTTCCATTATGATCCTATGGTTGATTTGCTCGCAACAAACCCGCACTGATCATCAGAAGGTCGTATTATTTCCAACCCGCTCAATTATATCAGATTGACCTAACGGTAATCAGTACAGTTTCGCGTATCATCATTCCTTTGTTCAGGGTGACACTGGTGCAGTATTTAGAGTGTTCGTTGTAAACCGATCTGTGCAGGTTCAAGCCCCACCGGGGAATACTAATAACAACGATGTTTTACCAACCACTGCGCCAAGGAAAGGTTTCTGTCTGATAGTACAATGACTACAATGAGTCTGAGTATTTTGTGATTTGGATTTGAAAACGTACTTCAATTACAATACCTATATAATAGAATTATGAGCATACTATAACCACCAGGAACAGACCATTTGGACAAATGAAAAAGAACTAGCCTCCTGGGTTAAACATGTATGTACTGTACATATACGGGTATTAAGAGATTACCAACAATTTTTTTCAATGTTCAAACGACTTGCGTCCTTTTTGGTCAGTAGTACTCGTAATAGTGATAACAAAAACGTCAGTTGTTTTCCTTCCCACCTTTAGAGAAAGGAATAAATGGACCACTAGCCAGCAGCCACGAAATCCTAAGGAAGACGCATATTCAGTAAATTTGACACAACATTTTCGGAATGAAGAGTTTAGAATATTTGATGACATATGCTGTTCTGCTTAGAGATTTGTTTAAATTGGTAATTCGAAAATTTCAATTTAATCTACATACTATGCTGACTGCTTTCTTACGTGGTCTCTAATGTTTAGTTATAAGTAAGGCCCATTTTTAGTAATGACTGCTTCTGTTTTCCTTGGCAAAGAACTCACAAAATTTTCAAAATTTTCCAACTTCTTCCCAAATGTGTTCAATTGTATTCAAATTTAGGGCACTGTGTTGGTGTATCCAATGCGTTCGGACAATTATATTTTAAAAGGTAAATTGGTAAAAGATTTCAATATTTCAGTCCCTCAAGAATATCAAAGCGGTGGGTATTGATGGCATCCCTGCCGAACTATTCCAAGTGGCGCCAAACAGATCGACAGAACTGCCAAACCCGCTCATACGGAGGGTGTGGGAAAATGAACAATTTTCCCAGTAGTGGAAAAGGGGGATGATCGTCAAGCTTTCGAAAAAAGGAAATCTGATGGATTGTGGAAACTGAAGAAGTATATGCGTACTACTGGCCGTAGGCAAAATAATAGCTAGAATCATTTTAGAACTCATGAAGGAACATTTAGATTGAACTCTCGACGTCGAAAAGGCAGGCTTTCGTGCTGGATCCTCCTGCATCGACCATATAAACATCGTACGGATCATAACAGAGCGATGCGTCGAGTATAGATCTACGCTACATCTACTGTTATTCGACTTCGAGAAGGCTTTCGACAGCTTGAATCGAGATGCTATCTGGCTGGCCTTGCGCAGCAGGGGCATACCAGAAAAAACTCTCAACTATTATCAAGGCTACATACGAAGGAAGTATGTGTCATGTCTTACACAATAGTAAGTTGTCGGAAGATTTTGAAGTCCAAAGTAGGGTACGCCAGGGGTGCATATTGCCACCGCTGTTGTTCTTGGTGGTCATAAGCGATGTATTCTGTGCAGCATTGACGGAAAGTAACAATGGAATTCGATGGACAACTTATGACAACTTATCTTAAACACCTCGACTACGCTGACGATGTTTGTCTACTTTCACATCAGATAATGGACCTTCATCTGAATGCCGAAAATTTGGAAGCTGATGCAAACATTGTGGGGCTTAAGATAAACACAACAAAACAAAAGCCATGAGCACTTCTAACACCAGCGTTCAACTCAACATTGCCGGACAGCTGGTCGAGGAAGTAGACAACTTTCTATACATAGGAAGTGCGGTCTCGGTTGACCGCTGTGGCACCGAACTGGATGTGTGCAGCAGAATCGGGAATACAATGCTGCGTTCGGAATGCTATGGAAAGTCTGGAGAAGCAATGTTCTCAGCTTAAGAAGCAAGTTGCGACTGTTCCGCTCCAACGTAGAAACAGTACTGCTGTATGGATGCAGTACTTGGCAGGTGGATACCGCTATCACATCAAGCTGCAAACCTTCATAAAAACAGATTTCTAAGAATCATCTTGAAGATCTTTTGACTCAATCGTCAAAACAGATTTCTAAGAATCATCTTGAAGATCTTTTGACTCAATCGTTTTTCCGACGAACAACTCGGCTAAGAACCTATGGACATTACTGTGCGAAGGGGAAACTGGCAGTTGGTTGGATACACCCTACGACGCGACGACAACCCCATTGCGAAATACGCCATGCAGTGGAATCCGCTTACCCAGGCAGGCAAAAGAGCGGAACGCCTTAGGCAAACGTGGCGCAGGACAGTCGAGGAGGAATCAAGCTCTTTGTGAATGAGTTGGAGGGAGTTCTAACGCGTTGCAGAACTCCGATCAAGATGGTGCGCAGGCGTTGTTGACGTCCTATGCCTCTCGAGGGTACGCACATCTCGAAAAGACTTGCTCAACCTCAAGAATGTGGAACAATTGTGTTGATTTCCTTGGGGAATAATTCATCAATGATAAGAACGCAACATGAGTATTGTCGAAGCTATCTCCATCGTTCGACGCCGACTGGGCGCACAATTCGACGCCTAGCCGCACATCTCGAAAAGACTGGCTCAACGCGAGACAGGACAAGGGCTGGCAGACTCTGCAGCGAATTTGGGTGAAGGTTAGGTTAGGTTGGCTGTCCACACGAGAGTGCAGACAAGTGAAAGTCCTTTGTGATACCATGGATCAAACCATTAGGCCACTCACGGACTTACAAAACCAACCGGAGCTTTTGACAAAGCGATGGATGCTCATGACGTCCAAGGACGCAGATCGCAGAGGTCGTCAAGGAAGGAGGATCCTAGATGGAGCATTCTTTTATGCGACAGAGCTGGTCATGAGCATATGAGGTGAAGGATGGTTTCCTCGTCCTCCTCGTCCCTACAGCTCCTGCAGAAGTTCGTTGGGGAAGAGACCAAGTCTTTTGGCGTGTTGGCCTATAAGACAGTGTCCAGTGAGCACACCGACAACGCAGCTGATTTGTGTACGCTTTAACTTGATCAGATCTGATCCAGCTTAAGCCAGATCTGTCTCGAAATGTGACACGTTGAGCCGTTTACCCATCTGAGGTTGGTCGTGCTAATAGCGGTTAGCTTTAGTAGATACTTACATGTAGCGAGGGGCATACCCAGGGCTTGCCTTTTAGGCAAAATCCTTAGAGTGGTACCCTGTCTGGCGAGGTCGTCAGCCATGCAGTTACGTGGAATGTCCCTGTGGCCCGGCACCCAGCATAGGTGAATGTTGAACTGCTCTGTCATCTCCATAAGAGATAGACGACAGTTTAAGGTAGCCTTTGAAGTGAAGGAGAACGATTCCAGGAACTTGATTGCCGCTTGGCTGTCAGTGAAAAAGCTAATATCCCTGACAGATAATACATTACATTTCAGCCAGGACAGGGCTTCCTTAATCACCATGATTTCCGCCTGGAAAACGCTACAATGATCAGGGAGGCGGAAAGAGATGCTCAGATTGAGCTGTTCAGAGAAAACACCACAACCCACCCCACCCTTTGTCTTAGATCCATCTGTAAAGAAGTAAACCGAACTGCCATCGACAGGGGGGGAAGTGTCCCATACATCCCGGTTAGGGATGGTCGTACGGAAGTTACTTCGGTGAAAGAGTTGAAGATGTTTTCAGCTGCTGCACATAGACCATCAATCCCACCTGGAATAGAGCCAGCACAACACCATGAAGAGGACGATTTTCCTTCAAAATTAATCATGAATGACAAACCACATTTCTATCTCTTAACAAGTAAAATACTCGCTTCTAAGGCACTGAAATCCCCGCATTGTTCAGAAACTGCCTTTACATTCATTGAGAGTTACTTTGTGGCACGGCATATGTGCTGAAAGAGTATTTGGGCCCTATGTTTTCAAAGACGCTGCTGGCATTGCGACAACTATCACTGGTCAGCACTAGAGAAACATGTTACGTGACTTTTGATACCCGAATTGGATGAATTAAGGCTGGAGCACATGTGGTTTCAACAGGACACTATACACACAGTGACCGACACAATGGACTTACTCGTAGGGAAAGACACTTTTCCAGGCCGTGTTATTTACTGTTTTAATGATTTGCATTGACCCGCAAGATCACCCGATCTGACCATTTCAGACTTCTTTCTTTGGAGTTATTTGAAGTCATTGGTCTATGTGAATTCTCGCAGCCCTCAATGAGAACATTAGACAAGCAATAGAGAACCTACCGCCGGGAGTATGGATAAAAGTGATGGAAAATGCCACAAAAATGGTTCAAATTTGTATAAATGCTGGACGTGGACACATAAACGATATCATCATCAGTACTTAACGGAACAGAATCCAAAGTCCAAATGAAAATAATAACTTAAATAATTACTTTTTAATATTGGGTTATTACTTGTGCCTTGTACATATATATACCATATTAATACTAATTAGAAATTCAACGACACATCTGTCCTGTAGCGACTGACTTCAAAAAGACTTTCAGGCACATCTCCTGCTAACTCAGGATTTTGAGTTTTTTGAGGTGTGAAACTAATGTTCCAATGGTCCGGTAAACGTTCCAGGACTAGATAAGAGTTGTAGTTGCATAACCATGTGATGTACTTAACATTAGCCTACACCCGCATCTGTGCTTAACGTTTTCAAAACGTAAAATTGGGCAGGCTCAGTCGTGTCCGATTCATAGGGGTTTAAGTAAAAACGTGATGATCTCCGATTTCTTTGCTTCTTTGCGGTTGATTTTAGTCAAAGAAATACAAACTCGTTCGCGTCGAGCGACACAGCGAAGATGGCGCGCCGCCACCCACGTTGCTGAGTCTGGTGGTCTCTATGGTGGGTTCTGGCTCCTCCATGGTACTGAAACCCTTCTCTGAATGCACTTCATCGCCTTTGTTGGCCACTTTCAAACTCGCACATATGAAAGTTGTCCCGCTGGTAGAGAGTGCAGGCCCTATACAGCTATGTACGCTCTCAGTTCAATTATCCTCCGCTACTCATTTGACCGCGTGGTGCTGCAGTTTGGGGTCATTTTGGGTTCTGATTGATCCTATCTTTCTTCTGATTTTCATTTCCTTCGACTTCGATTATATGTTCGTGCCATATATGCCGACATTCTTGAAAATTTTAGATTTTTGAACTTTGCAAATTTAGGTTCGATATAAAGTCTCTCGAGTGCTTTCTAAGGACACTTCAATCGTTGTCCTAGCTTTGCGCATTTATGAGATATACTGCCAGTCCCTGCAAAGTACGTGTACACCTATATTTCCGTCTCTTGCGCAAGTGCTCGCAACGCCCAGAGATTGCGTCAATGGTCTCGCTAGGTAGAATCTTACATACGAGTACATAACCCATCTGTATTTAGCCGGTTACTTGCCGTCGGTTCATTATTCACAGTATGGTATATTTTCGTTGTATTGTAAATTTTGGCCTGGCTACCAAACAGAACTTACAGACGGTTCCAAGTCAGGAAGATTTATTCTAAATTGAATTTTTCTTAGTTTCTTTCTTAGCGAATTGCGCGTTGCGTGGGTGGTTCATGGTTCAAATCTCAGAAAACGCAAAAAAGCATTTATAAAAATTAAGGAATATAGATGCAATTAAGATGTGACATAAGACTGCGGTTTGCGAAAAACTTGGCCCGGGGCCAGCCTGGATACTTCTTGGGTCGAATATTCGATGTCTTTGAATCTCTTGCACAAGCTTCAAAACTTGGCTTGGGTCTGTAGCAGAACAATTCGTGATGAAGTGATTGCTATACCTCGTAGTGGTGGACCCGGGAAACTATACGTATTAACCCTTATACTTGTAGGCTAAAATTGCAAGTGCGGGTGTTTAGGGCCTTGAATCTAGACTAGGTAACGTGGGTACCTGCGTTACCAAAACCCTGTAGAAGCCGACACTATGTCTCGGATAAGGAATCATCACATGTTGACGGCTTTTGCCTATTGTACCCGGACAAAGATAGGTTTCTGGAATGTAAAGATGCTCCTCGACTCAGGAAACGAAGGACCTTACAATTGGAAAAAGAATTCATGCGATATAGACTGCACATTTTGGAGGTAAATGAAATCAGATAGTGGCGAGTACCAGTCCCCAACGCGTAACACTGTACTACTCTATTCCGGAAGACCATCCGGAAGTCCGCGGGAATATGAAGTCAGACTGTTGCTTACAAAAACAGCACGCATAGGCCTAATTTCCTGGCAGCCTCATAGTGATAGGATTATAACGAGCAGATTCCGGACTAGAGTACGACGCGTCACCATCATACAGCGTTATGCCCAAACGGAGGGCTCGTCTGAGGACGAGAAGGAGAGATTCTACAATCTCTTAAGTGCCGCCTTCAACATAACATCAAATGGAGACATTGTCATAGTGATGGAGGATTTCTATGCCAAGGTAGACAATGACAATGAAGGGCTCAAACATGTAATTGGCATGCCCGGACTAGGTAACCGCAATGACAACGGCGAAAGGTTTGTAGATTTCTGCAATGCCAACCATCCAAGACCATTGGTGTGCTGTGAAAAATGTTTTTACATCTGATATTGAAAGAATTGTCGGTCGATCGCAAGGAAGACATAGGGCGTGGCTTTCCGAGAATACTTGGACACGGTTTGACGAACGAAGATAGCTAAAAGCTCACATTGCAGCTACTCCAGCAGCAGGGAGAAGCGAGCTAGAGTCCCTATATCGCATGCAGATGAGAGAAGTTCAGCGTAGCGTGAGACATAACAGGCGCAACTGCATCAACGCGCTGGCTACAGAAGCAGAAGAAGCTCCACGTAGGTGCGACAGCAAGACCATTACAAAATCACAAAAGAGCTGACAGGTGGTCGCAGCTTCAGTCAAAACCCAGTGAAAAGCCTAGACGGTTCCTTTCTCATTTCGGATGACGACCAGCTCAAGAGAAGGAAAGAGCATTTTGCTATGGTTTTGAACCGCATATTCGCTAGCGATATGCTCGCAAATCAGACTGAGGTACCCGAGGTGAGAAATGCTCGAATACGCACCACGACTCCCAGTAACGATGAGATCGCTACTGCGATCAAAGGACTTAAAACAAACCAACAAGGCGGTAGGACTTGACGGTATTCCAGCAGAGCTCTTACAAGCAGCGCCAACAGCATCGGCTGAGCTTCGGCTTCCACTTATAGAGAGAGCTTGGGAAGCTGAGAGCTTTCCTAATGAGTGGAAAAAGGGAATGATCGTCATTCTTCTTAAGAAAGAAAATTTAATGGAGTGCGGGGACTGGACGGGTATCTGCGTGCTGCCTGCTGTAGCTAAGATAAAAGCACCCTGCGCATTATTTATCGAACAGATCGTTGAATATCGAAGGCCATTTCACTTGCTGTTCATCGATAGTGTTAACAAGGAGTTCATTTGGTGTACGTTACGCAGGAGAGGTATTTCCGATAAATTAATTCCTATTATCAAAGCTACATATGAAGGGTCCAAATATCATGGTCTGCACAAAGGGAGATTGTCTGAGGAATTTGAGATCCAAAGTTGGGTAAGCCCAGTCTGAATTCTTTCACCAATACTATTCCTATTGGTGATTAGCGATGTGCTTCGTGCAGCTTTGCCGACGGGAAACGGAGGAATTCGATGGACTCTTACATCCAACAAACATATTGGCTACGCTGACGGAGTATGCTTACTCTTTCACAGAATTATGGACCTCCACCAAAACACAGCAGATGTGGGGATAAAGGCATTCGTCGTAGGGCTGAAAATGAATACGACAAAAACTAAAATTAGCAGCCTTGGAACAAACTCATCTGCTCAAAAATGCACTGTTGGACAACCGGTAGAGAGAGAGTAAAGGAGTTCCAGTATCTTGGGAGTATTGTCTCGGCCGATGGTGGAACCGAACTGGATATAGCCAACAGGATCGCCAAAGCGAAGTTCGCGTTCGTGATGTTGTCCAAAATATGGCGAAGCCATGCAATCAGTTTGAACACCAAGCTAAGACTGTTCCGCTCCAACGTTGAATCCGTGCTGTTATATGGATGCAACACGTGGAGAGTGACCACTACTATCACCAGAAAGCTGCAAACGTTCGTTAATAGGTGACTGTACAATATCTTAAGGATTTTCTGACCCTATCGTATCTCTAACGAACACCTTTGCGAGAGAACCGGTCAGGAACCAATAGGCACAACCATCCAACGACGGAAGTGGTAGCGAACCGTGCTTGGCAATGGAACCCTTTAACTCAGGATGGCAGAATACCTGGCGATCCGAGGAGAGAAGGAGGCACGGCCGTTGGAAAGGGCTGAGACACATTGCCAGAAACCGTACACGATGGCCCATAAGAGTATTAGAGTATTTCAATTTTCTACTTTGCTGCTTAATACTTATAAGTTTGTTAATTGTTTGACATATTAGGTCGTTACATATGAATATGAAATTGCGAAGTGGCGAAAGAGCTCCAAAAAAGGCGCAATACGCTTAAAAATTCCATGCGCCCTAGTCCGAAACCAATTAAGAACAGACCCAAAATAGCTACAAAAAAAGCAGCGAAAGATAGGAAATCCGTCAATATTGACTTAAGATCGGGTAACGAAGAGAACCCCAAACGCAGTAGAGAAAATGTGACAGAAGCAAAGTCTTCGAATACTGACGCACTGTCTTATGCTCAAGCGGCGATGGCAGCTAATGGCAAGTATATGACCGACAACCCACGGGAGATCAAGGCAAAAAACCGTCCAAACTCTAACGTAAAGGCTCCTGCTCAAGTTGCAACATTGGAAAACAGTGATAGAGGTAGCTCATAAAATCCAGTATCCAATGTTTTCTCCTTAATACTTGCGAAACTTGAAGAGCAATGCAAAACAAACAAACTTATTTTCGAGAGACTAGTTGCACTAGAAAGAAACATTCATAACAGGCGCACTTCAACTCGAATATGAAAGAAACGCTGAAAATTCTTATATGGAACGCTAACGGCCTCATACGAAGACTCGACGAGTTAGAAATATTTATACGAGAAAAATTAGAAGCAATGCAAGTAAGCACGGTACGCGTTAGAAATAGACATTTTGCCTTCAACATTTCGTCTATATATTGTCCACTGCGATGTAAACTTGAAGAAAGTGATTTTCACTCGACGGGTAAACCAACATATTGGCCGACTGATAGAAATAAGATACCAGATCTGATTGATTTCTTTGTTGTTAAAGGAATATCTGGCAACTGTATACAAGTTGAAGAAAGCTTTAATCTCTCCTCTGATCATTCTCCAATCAGTATGACGATAAGCGATGCTCTGATTAAAAAAATAGGACCGGTCAGATTAACCAGTGCGAAAACTAATTGGGATGGCTTTAAAAAAGATATTGAAGCAAATACTGAGCTGAGCGTATCACTTAAAACGCCATATGAACTTGAAGTTGAAGTTGATCGCTTCGTCGGAATCCTACAGAATGCCGCGTGGAAGAATACTCCGAAACCAAAGAAAACGCCGGCAAGCTACATTCAAACTTATCCGCAGGAAATGAAAGAGATGATTAACGAGAAGAGAAAAGCACGCAAAAAATGGCAACAAACTCGCAACATAAAGCACTTCTTAACCGTTTGTACAACTCACTAAAATTTCTATTAAAAACCTTAAGAATAATGAAATGCAAACTTACCTAGAAAGCTTAACGGCAGAAAAGGATTCTAATTACTCGCTTTGGAAGGCTATAAAAGGTATTAAAAATCCTCAAATTCAAGCCGCCCCAATTAGGAAAAATCAAGGCGAATGGGCCAGGGATGATAAAGAGAAAGCTCAAGTTTTTGCCATCCACCTGGAAGAAACTTTCAAACCGTTTGATGGACAAGCTCTTATTGAAAATATAAATACGTCTTATATAGCTAATAGCGTAATAAGAAATGCAACACTTACCGAACTTAAGGAAGAAATAAAGAAACTTAGACCTAAGAAGGCTCCTGGATACGACCTAATTACGGAAGAGGTTCTTAAAGCCCTACCAAGAAAAGCTCTAATTAAGCTTCTGTTCATTATAAACGCCGCGATTAGACTAGAATATGTTCCCAGTCAACGGAAAGTCGCCGAAATCATAATGGTCCTTAAGCCCGGAAAACCGCCGAATGAAAAAACGTCTTATAGACCGATTTCGCTTCTTCCAATTATATCCAAGGTGTTCGAGAGAATATTGATTAGGCGAATACAGCCGGTAATAGAAGAAGGGCATCTCATTCCGGACCATCAGTTCGGATTCAGAAGTAAGCATTCGACAGTTGAACAAGTACATCGAATAACACATGTAATCGAAAAGTCACTTGAAGAAAAAAAGATTTGTTCAAGCGTATTCCTTGACGTCTCTCAAGCCTTTGACAAGGTCTGGCAAGAAGGCTTAAAGTTTAAATTACGACAAGTTCTGCCAGAGCACCTATATAATATTTTGAAGAACTACCTTACGAATAGGCTATTCCGCGTCAAATGTGGAAACGAATATTCTGATTTTAAGGAAATAATGGCTGGGGTACCGCAAGGAAGCGTTCTTGGTCCAGTCTTGTATCTATTATACACCCGTGATATACCGCAAGAAGAAGGCACTGAGCTAGCTACATTTGCGAACGACACTGCTATCTTAGCAGTAGGTAAAACGGTCGAAGATACTACAGAAAAGCTGCAAAAAGCTTTGGATAGAGTAAATGAATGGACAAAGGTTTGGCGAATCGCACTCAACGAGACCAAATCTGTTCATGTAAATTTGACTTATAAGAGAGTAAATAATTTGCCGATCTTTTCCAACTCGGTTCAAATTCCGTTTGCAAACGAGGCTAAGTATCTTGGAATGATACTTGATACAAAGCTGAAATGGAAAACGCACGTCAAGAAAAAACGCAAAGAACTAGGTAATAAATATAAAGAAATGTATTGGTTACTTGGAAAATATTCCAAGCTTAATACAGAGAACAAACTGCTTTTATATAAGCAAGTGCTAAAGCCCGTATGGACATATGGTATACAACTCTGGGGTTGTACCAAAATAAGTAATATTAAAATTTTACAAACTTTTGAAAACAAAGTGCTAAGAGGTATTGTAAATGCGCCATGGTATATCAGAAATAGCGATATCCATAGAGATCTTGGCATTAAAACAATCGAAGATGAAATTGAAACCTACGCGAGAAAGCATAGAAGTCGACTAGAAAGTCACGTAAATATTACAGTCCTCCAGGTTTTGGAAGAAATCAATTTACTGCGCCGTCTACAAAGAACCAAACCTTTAGACTTAGCGCTATAAGTAACCGCGTCTAAACTGCGGAGCTGGCAGGAACTTCTAATGGGAATGGGAAGGTCCCTGCAAAACGTATTTATTTCGTGAAATGAAAACTACTTAATAAGTCGAATACTGAGTTGTAGTAAAAATAAAAACAAGTCGGTTTTGAAGGGAGGTTTTTTAGTGGGTAAGAATCCCACACTACAATGAGCACGCGCTGTCGATGCTCATAGTGTCTTGTTGAAGATTTTCACCTACCCTCGGGGGAAAAAAAAAAAAATATGAAATTGCCGATCTACCGATCATTCCTAAAGTGATCGTTGTGGCGTGAAGTTGTGCAGAGAAATTGAAAATAAAGTTTTTTTTTAAGAAAAGAGTGCAGTTTAATCTTTCCAACGGTAAAAATGAATTTACGCTATTAGCTCATTGAGTTGACTTTTTTCGTTACATAGAAAATGCTTTCACCCATAAATTTAAGGGCAATTTTGCTTTTTCAATTTAAAAAAAAGCATGAACGCAGCCGCAGCGACTAAAGAAATTAACGGTGCTTTTGGTTTAGGTACATGTAAGAGAGAGGTACATGTGTGAGAGAACGGTTCGAAACTGGTTTACCAAGTTCAGCGAGGGAGTTTTTTCGCTCGAAAATTTGCCAAGTGGTAGACTAGAGAATGTTATTAATAATGAAGAACTTGCAGCAGCTGTTGAAGAAAATTCCAGCTACGACTGTTGTTAGCCTTGCTGCAAGGTTCAGAGTGTCAACTGAAACCATAAGTTGCCAACATTCCGTCATCGGAAAGGTAAAAAAAACTAGAGAGATGGGTGCCCCACGTCCTAACACCAGCGAATACGCTACGGCGTTTGGAGGTTGCAATATGTTTGACCAACAGACACCGTATGGATCTTTTTTTACATCGCGTCGTCACCTGCGACGAAAAGTGGATCCTATACGATAATCGGATGAGGTCGGGAGAATGGGTAGACGTGGGTGAGCTTCCCAGTGGACTTGGCAAGGCAGACTTACACCCCAAAAAGGTAATGGTGACAGTATGGTGGACGAGTGAGGGAGTTGTCCAGCAATGACCTCCAAAATAAACAATTCATAAGCCCAGATGCCATAAAACAGGACTTTAAGGACTTCTTAGCCCGAAAGGATAAGGAGTTTTTCAAAAGAGGCATTTTTGCTTAGGTTAGAAAAATGTCACAGATGTAAATGGAGATTACTTTTTGGAATAAACTTTTTTAATTTTTGAAATAGCGTTGTTTAACTTTCCACATAAAAATCGGCAACTTCATATGTAACGACCAATATTTCACAGCGTGCTTATGCGACAAGTATTTCAATAAGTATGTTGACATACGGGAAATATCGTCGCCATGTTGTTCTGAATGTAGTTAAAAATCGCAAAAAGAAATATCTGCGCTGTTTAGTTTAAATTTAGGTTCCGCTTTATCAAAACACATTCTGAAGACAAAATTCATTTTTCAAATCGTGAATCAGTGGTCAATGGTCATTGTTTAAACATACACGGCTTCAAATAAATTTAAAATCCTGTTCACATTTTGCCGCTTGTTTTTAAAGCGAAGTTATCGATGGTTAAGGACAAATTACCAGCAATTTTCAATCTCCTAATAGGCTTAGGAATTTCCATAACGCCTTCAATCATGGAGTTACGAGTATAATATCATTCATATATTCCGACTTTTAGCGAAACGGACGACCGAATTTCCACTGCCAAACATTCGAAAACCTAAAGAAAATATGTATTTCTGATATTAAAAAATGGGTCTGAAAGTCGTTGTAAAAGGCAGCGACCCGAAGTTGGCTATGAATTCGATATAAACTGATAAAGCTGCATAGGACACAGCAGTCAGGAAAAGAATTTGGCCACGCTTTCATTCTGAATAAATTGAAAATCTTTACCGAAAATACGGACTACAACATAACCCGCCTTAACTTTGACAAAATTTCCATGTCACTATTCCTTCCAAATCATTCTTGGAGGAAGAAGTATTTCTAGAAGTGGATTCATTTTTCACCGACGACGCGACGGCTCAAAAAGGTAGGGACGGGGTTGGTGGAGGTGTTTTCTCTGACAGGCTCAATCTTCCGCCTTCCAACTCATTGTAACGTGCTCCAAGCGAAAATAATGGGTTTTAAGGAAGTCTTATCCTGGCCAAAGAAAAAAGTGATATCCGCTAAATATATCTGCATCTTTTCAGACAGCCAAGTATCAACCAAATCCTTAGAATCGATCTCTATAAATTCATTAGTAGCTCTAGATTGCCGATCGTCTCCCACAGTGATGGTGGACCAGTTCAATATTCACCTGCATTGGGTGCCAGGGCATAGGGATATTCCGGCGAATCGTAAGGCTAATAAACTCGTCAGAACAAGAACAACTTACTTACTTATTTAGGTAGCGCTACAATCCGGGGTGGACCTGGGCCTCACCCACCAAACCTCGCCAGCCAGCACGGTTACGAGCCAGGTACCTCCAGTTGTGCACGCCAAGTTGGTTGAGGTCCCCGTCCACTTGTTTGTGCCACCTACCGCGAGGTCGTCCTCTACAGTGCGGTTCATTCGGGGTGGATTCGAAGACTTTCTTGGCGGGAAAGTTGGACTCCATCCGCACTACATGATCCGGCCATCTTAGTCGCTGTATCTGAACTCTTCTGGCTAAGTCGATGTCCTTGTACAGGCCGTATAGTTCGGCATTGTACCTTCTCCTCCACTCACCGTCTATGCAGACGGGACCAAAGATCGCTCGAAGAACTTTTCTCTCAAAATAACCAAGGGCATCCTCATCCAGTTTTGTCAAAGCCCATCCTCTGCGCCATACAGCAGGACTGGGATGATTAGTGTCTTATAAAGAGTTACCTTAGTAGTTCGAGATAAAGCTTTGCTACTCGATTGCCGTCTTAGCCCATGGAAACAACGATTGGCAAGAGTAATTCTTCGTGTGATCTCTCTACTGATTTCATTTGCGGAGTTCACCATAGAGCCTAGGTAGACAAAATCCTTTACTACCTCAAAATTATATCTGTCTATTGTGGCGTTCTGTCCAAGACGCCGATGTTGGGTGTCCTTTTTAGTATGCAGCATATATTTTAATAAGAACGACTACTTCCATCCAAATAAGGATAATCTAGGTATACCGATGGCTGCTTGCAAACTCAAATTTGAGCTGGATGCTATAAAAAGAATAATTCTTAAGTGAACAAGTCGAACTGCACGTCTAGTGACAAAACAAATGTAGCCAAAGCTGGATCTAAAACGCTCTAATAATTTCACTTCTCTCAATAGATTGCATATCGGGCCCACAATAGGTGTCATAACTGGGCACTGTCTAATAGGAAGCATGCTACAAGGCTGCGCCTTTTTGCAAACGACTTTTGTGTAAGCTGCATGGATGAAGAAGAAGAAAAAAACCACTCCTCACCTTCTTGGTTTCTGCCCAGCTCTCTCCGGCAGAAGGAAGCTTCACTTAGGAGCCATCAACAACAACGAGATAGGCGATCTGATAGACGTGGAAATTAAGAGCCTCTTACACTTCAGCTCAAGCTCGAGCTCAAAATGTTTTTAATGAGTAGGGTGGGATTACATAGTCCATATGGTATAACAGTGGACCTATCTCTGGTCTAAGTGTGTTGGCGTAAGCTGGCAGCCACTTCAATCTAAGCTAACCAAGCTGCATTGCAGACTATTAAAAAGGACCTCAACGTTGACGTACCTTAACGTTCCAAGTACATGCTGTAAAAATATTTTTGTTAATTTCAAAAACCGATTTAGACGATGAACAAATTCCCTAAGTTTAACAAGGCGAGGATAATGTGGTCTACTGCGAGTTCTCATCTGTAATTAAAATCTTAAGTTTTTCTTATTGCATGTTCTTAATTAGAAAACTAAATAAATCATTCGGAAATTCATTACGCCTAAAACGAGGAGCATGCCTAATAGATCTTTTAGCTCGCAGTACACTACTATTCTTGGTACGTTTTGCTGGCTAAAAAATGTTACATGTCTTAAATCTTGGTGGTAACACTGCAGCCTTGACCAGCTCTTTGACATTTACGTTTTATGGTTTTTGCCATATAAATATAAATCGTGAGTTTTTGCTTAGATAGAACTTACGGTAGCAATAACTGTCAAACTCAGCTGTCATTCTGCTTACTCTTTTTGACATTTATACTCAGTATATTTTGGTAAATTATTATAAGTAAACTCACTCTTAAACAGCGCTTCTAAATTATCCGAATTTATTTAAAAAACCGGTCGTCGTTTCGCGAATCTTTTAGATGACATCGGGATTTTTATGTCGCACATAATTGTCCATCTGAGCAAGCCATCCATCATAGGATAGATTTTGTACCAAATTCTCGTGATGTAATAATATTAACATGACAAAGGAATGTACATACTGAAAAGAACATAGTTACTTTAACCGAAAGTGTGCAATAAGATCCAAGTTTATCGATTAGTAATCGGTCGCAGCAATTGGACCTCTATCCGTCCACTAAGTGGAACATTTTGAGCAAAGATCCTGCCCTTCACCTTATAAGGTGTCGTTCTTTCGCTGATTGGACTCTAGAACAGTTTCAAGCTGACGTGTTGTTCTAAAATTGTGCTCAACGAAGAGGCTAATTTTTGCTTTGACGGGTTGTTAATAAGCAACATTTTTCGCATAAGGAATGAAATCAATCCAAAAGAGACTACCCCATTACATGCAGAAATATGCACCGTTTAGTGCTTTTCCACGTCGGTGGAATCATCGGACATTATTCCTTCAAAAAAAATAAGACCGGAGCTCGCGTTATGGTCAATAGATCATTACCGAATCATCAAACATGAATGCTTCTTAAAAAATATGGATGACATTGATCTGGACGAGATGCGGTTTCAACAGGAGGGTGCTACGTATCATAGTATCATACGGCGATCGATATCATCAACTTATTGATATTTGGCGATATGTTTATTTCAAGAAATGGACCTGTCATTGGCCTTAAAGTTCGTGCGATTTGACACCACTAAATTATCTACGGGCCTTCATGTAGGCTTATGCTGATAAACAATTGACGTCTTGGAAGCCAATATTGTTCGTGTTATTCGTGATATACTCGTACCACTACTCGAAAATGAATGTGCTTCGTCAAGAACAGTCGACGTAGCCATATGGCCGAAAGCATTTTCACAAACTTATGTCAAAAATGTATCTTTCGAATAAGAAAAGATTTTTGAATGAAAGTTAGTTTTTTGTGCTATTTCAAAATCACACTTCGGCCTAAAAATCACACTTGGCCTTAAAAATCACGCTTTATGACGACGTTATCCTACGTAAAGCCTCAAAGTGCGTCGTACCTTAACTCACTGTGGCAATTTCAAATCAGTAGCTTTCTAATTACCAGTGACACCGCACTGATAGATGCAATCTCTGATTTATTAATTAGGTACACCGTTAATTAGAGACATTGTTCTAATAAGTCTATTAAATATCATACGAGTACTAGTTGTTTCAGCGACGGATATTCAGAGGTTAATTAAAGTTGCTCTCGAGTTTGTTATGTAATTATTTACACGCCTTGTCGTTAAAAATATGTATCACCAAATTTTAATCTTTTTTCGTAAAATTGCAATTCACTATTTGTAATTAGAAAATCTGTATTTATTTTTTTTTTTGTAATAACAAATAAATAATTAAATAAATATCGAACACGTACATATGTACATACACAGCTTCAGTTATTGTAGCTTCTCCTTAATATTCCAAATTGGATTTGAATTTTAATAAATCCTTGTACGATCCTTACTTTTAATATATTTATTTTAATTCACTGTCACTTAGTACGATTTTTCACTTAATATTTCTTAAATGATTTTTTTTTATGTAAAACAAATCTATAAAACCACATTCGATGATATTTTTTCACTTGCTTCGATTCAAAGATATATTTCCACGCCCGAGTTCCGTGTGCTCACAACTGCGAATCCGCTTGTTGACTGAATCGGAAATAATGGAAATCGCGACAAAACAGATGAATATTAATATCCTTTATGTACAGGAATAAAAAAAAAAAACATTTATGTATTTATGATTTCAACAACCCGTAATATGCACATCATCGTTGTGTCATCCTCATTATCATCGTCGTCCTCAAACAACACCACCACCATCAACAACATCACCTTCCACAACTGAATGGAAAATATTTCGCATCTCTGATTTTAAGCATCGCTGTCGACTGCCCAAAAAAGCGGAACTAAACAGTGGAATCGGGTTTTGGTGATTGCAACACCCCCTTAGATGAACACCCTGCCTGTTGGCACTGGTGATGATGTTGGTGGTAGATGAGGGATGAAAATAAAATGCTTTAACCTATAAAACTCCATGGTGAGTATATTGGCTATAGTTTCATTTCAATATATTCCGTAGACATATTTTCACCAACCACCCACCCACCCATCCAGGGCCAATCATCCTGGCATAAGGATTCACCCTCTTCTCTGGCTGAGGCAGACACATACACACACCATACTCCATGTGAATTAAAGTGGGTGGTGTTCGTATGGCACGCACATTTCAATCATCATTAGTGCTAATGTACCCACAAAAATTAGGGGTGCTTAGCTCTTGATTTAGCTCTCCGGATCCGGACAGAGCAATGAGGCTAATGTCTGCGGGCGTGATTGTGCGCGACCTTGTGCTTGTGTGAGTACAGCACTCGGGGGCCAATCTGAAAACATATTACTGTGCAGATGGGGATGTATGTAGTGGTGTTAGAGTTTTCTTTGTTCATTTCATTGTGTTTTATTTCAGATTCAGAGGTTTTCCACCCTCAAAAAAACGAGGTTGTAGTTGTAGTATTTTACCGCAACTTCAGATTTTCGTTCTCTTTTCCACTTGGCCATGTCTGTATATAGTTTGGATGATGGTTTTTGTTGTAGTGGTGCATCAGGCAGCCATTTAAGTTGGGGGTTATGCTTTGCTTTTTTTTCAAGGGATATTCGGGGTGCCCTCTCCCCGACATAATTTTATTTGGATTTCCTGAAGGGGGTATTTGTACATTTTGCTTTCTTTTTTTTGATATGAGATATTCAAGAGGTGCTTTATATAAATATTATATAATTGTTATGTGTATGCGAAATGAGTGCAGGGATGTTATACTTGCAGCAGGAGATAAAAGTATGCGTAGGTATTGTGATTTGTATTAACGTTTTTATTAATATTCTTTGGATTTCTTATTTTTCCGGATCTCTGAAGGGATCTTTTTTTTAAAGATTTAACAAATGTGTATTTAAAATCATGATCCCAGATGTTCTTGTGGATTCATATCACCATTTCCCACCAACAAAGCGTTTGGAAATAGGTCGTGGGATACCCAAAATTCTGATGATGGCCACGATTCTACACAACACGTTGCATTTGGTGCTTTATTAACTTGCTTCCGTTCCCATTCTTCAGCTGCCTTGACGTGGCGGAATGGTTTAAGAGTCAATGACCCTAAGGGTCCGAAAAGACCCCAGGTGAGACATCGAACTAAAGGCTGAAGACATCTTGACTGTGACGCAAAACCTGTTGACAGTATGATGGAAGAAACTTGTACGATATCTACTCCAGGTGGTACTCGTGAAAACGATAATCCACCCGTGGTCTTTTTGACTACGGCCGGGACGAGGATTCTGGAGGACCCAACCACCATACTTTTACCCCCCGCCTCTGGCGTTGAATCAGAAGTAGTAGCGACGCTTGTTTCAGAAGACTCCTGTAGCTCTGTCTCTGACTCGTTTGGTAGACTGGGCTGGAATGGCAAAGAAAGTGGCGGAAAGGCTTCGGCTGGAACGTCTAATCTCTGCCTCAATAGAAGGGTAGCTGGTCGAAGTTGTGTCGGTGACGGTTTGACTCGGGAAACCAATAAGGCTGAACGAGCTCCTGAAGCGGCGCACTCCGATGGGCTCCTGACTAAGAGTCAACTGAAAAGGAAAAGAAGGAAGGCGGCCATGGCGCGGTGCAAAGAGGCTGCAGAGTCAGCTGAAGGCGCAAGCGTCGAAAGCAGTCATCCTTCAGTAGCGACAGGAAAGAAGCCTAAGTCGGCAGAAAGTACTCCAACTGCAGCCGATCAATCCCTCAGACCTAACGCTGGCTCCTTTTCGGTCGGCTCGAACAGGTCCAATCTGACGGAGCAGTTTCGCCTACTCTTCTTGGTGGAAGCGTGTGCGCATCTGATGCGCGCTCATCTGCCGGGCACACTCTTACCGCTGGCGTTATCTGCGCACAAAATCTGGTGGATACTGGTGCTGTTACCCCTAAAGGTCCCAGCACTAGCGGACAGAAAATGGCTGACGCAGGCAAAGCCACGGGTAGGGGCGCTCGCCTCGCCGGAAGCATGTGCGCACCTGGTGGGCGCCCTTCTGCTAATAAAACTGCGACTATATCTTTGATATTTTCGCAGATGAACCTCCACCACTCAAATGCGGCTACCGCTCTCTTAAGTAGCACACTTTCCTTGGTGTGTACAAAACCCCACATAACATCTATCCAGGAGCCATACGTGCGGAACAAGCGCATATGTGGTTTTGGGGGTGTTCGTGGAGTAACTGTGCTATGTGACGAGCGATCTGAAAGACCGAGAGCTTGTCTAATTGTGCCGAATTTCCTCTCAGTAACCAACCTTGGACAATTCTGTGGACAGGACCTGGTTGCTGCAGCTGTAAGCTACGAAACGACCGGAAGTTGGAAACCTTCGTCGTTGTGTCGGCTTACTTCCCTTATGATTCGGTAATGCCTCCACCACCGAAGGCGGTTGCCGAACTCATAAAGTACTGTGACACTCGGGAGATGGGACTAGTCATGTGTTGCGACGCGAATGCTCAGAATACAGTCTGGGGCAGCAGCAAATGTAACATATGAGGAAACCATCGCCTAGACTTTATACTATCGTCTGGCATGGTAATTAACAATGTTGGCTCCCAGTCAACTTTTGTTACGGCAAGGAGGCTGGAGGTAATTGATTTGACTTTATCTAATAGGTATTTCAAGTCAATTACTAACTGGAGGGTACTGCCGGAGGTGTCCTTTTCAGGCCATAGATACATCGATTTCCAAATCGAATGCGAGGCCATAACTTTGCAATAGAGGAGGAATCCGAGAAAAACCAACTGGGTGCGGTTTAGGGAAGAGCTAGACAGATCTGTCAAAACCCCAACTAAACTCAGAACGAAACGAAAGGTTGAGGATGCTGTTCAAAACCTGACTAGTCTCCTTACCAGCTGTTTTGAACTGACGTGCCCATTGACAAAAACCGCCTGCAGAACTCCGGTTCCCTGGTGGAGCCTAGAGCTGCAGCGACTTAGGAAAGAATCCAGAAAATTTCTAAATAGGTCACTCACGACAAATTTAGAAAGTGACTGGGATCTTTTTAGATCGAAGCAAAAAGACTATAAGAAGTTGATTCGGTTGTCGAAAAGTGCTTCTTATAGAGATTTTTGTGAAAAGATCGAGACACTCGGTGAAACCAGCAGGTTGGTTAAGGTTCTCAAAAGGGGCAAGCCGACCAAACCGGAGTCACTGAGAAAGTCTGATGGCAAGTTTACTGAGACGAAAGCGGAAACTTTTAGTCTTCTGCTGGAGAGCCACTTTCCTGGCAATCAGATAATCACTAGGTCGGAACTTGGTCTGCTTACCCAGGCTGAGCTTGATATAAGTCAGAAAACTCGGTGCAGCTGGTATATTGCATCAGCCGTGGTAACAGATGAGGCCATCAAAAATGCTGTGGCATCTTTTGATGGCTTCAAATCGCCTGGCACCGATGGAATATATCCAGCTATGCTGCAACATGGTATAGATCAGCTATTGCCAACTCTGAAAAGAATTTTCACCACTGGCTTGGCGCTGGCATATATTCCTACACCTTGGCGGACAGTCAGAGTAGCTTTCATACCGAAAATTGGTAAGGAAGACTATTCGCTCCCCAAGAGTTTCAGACCTATAAGTTTGACATACTTCTTACTGAAAAGTATGGAGAGACTGGTAGAATTTCACATGCGCAAAGTTGCTTTGAAACTGCATCCACTATCGGAGATGCAGCATGCCTATCAGCGTGGGAAATCCTGTGAGACCGCACTTCAAAATCTAGTGGCCAGAATTGAATGCGTGCTTGATAGGAAAGAATACACGATGGGTATCTTCATCGACATTGAGGGTGCTTTTGACAATGCGACTTTTGACTGCATGGGCGACTCTGCCAGACAACACTGGGTAGATGAAACATTAGTGTTGTGAATTAAAGCAATACTAATGAATAGAACTTTGGTAGTGGATGCGGATTGTGGCCAATATGTTATGACAGGGGTAAACAGGGGCTGTCCGCAAGGTGGCGTTCTGTCTCCATTGTTATGGTGCATGGTGGTCGACTCTCTATTGAACACTCTTAATATCTCTAACGTCTACGCTCAGGCATATGCGGATGATGTCGCCGTACTTTCTGCCGGGCCATGCCTGGCGACGGTCTGTGCTAACGCGCAGGCGGCGCTGGACTTGATCGATGAATGGTGTACTAGGAGTGGGCTTTCGGTGAGGTTGTTCTTTTTACGAGAAGGAGGATTTTGACCGGTCTGACTCAGCCAGTACTAAAAGGCGTCACCATTCGCATTTCCAATGAAGCCAAATATCTGGGAGTGATTTTAGATAAGAAACTTCATTGGTCCAAACACGTCGAGTCGAAAACATCCAAGGCGCTCTCAGTCTTCTGGCAGTGTAAGGGTGCTTTTGGCAAGACTTGAAGCTTGTCACCGAATAAGGTTCTCTGGATCTACACGGCTATGATAAAACCATTCCTCGCATATGCGTCGGTTGTTTGGTGGAAGGGGCTCTCGCGTAAATATGTGGTTGCCTTTTGCGCGAAACTCCAAAGAACGGCTTGTCTGGGCTGCATGGGAGCTTTCCCGAGTACGCCTGGCTCTACTCTAGACGCTTTGTTGAACTTACCCACCCTTGATACCTATATCATGGGTTGCACTATCAAAGCCATCCATCGTCTTAGGCGGGGCGGTTTTTGGTATACTCCACACTATAACTTTGATGAACTTGTGCGACACTTATCTTACGACTACTGTCTTATGGATATGCCGTCTGATGCAATGACACCAGAACTCCAGCTGATGCGCAAATTCAGAGTCGACTTTCCTTGTGTCCAGGCCTGGCTTCGGTCAGAGTCTGAGCCGGGAATGGAATGTAGTCGTATTTTCACGGGTGGTTCCAAAACCAGTCAAGGGTCTGGCGCTGGTGTCTTCGTGGAAGTCGACAACATTAGACCTCACTTCTCGTTAGGCAAATATGCGTCTGTTTTCCAAGCGGAAACTTATGCAATCCTAATGGCCATGAACTATGTTGTGGAGAACAGGTGGAAGGGACGTAGCATTTGTGTCTGCAGTGACAATCAGGCCTTGCTTAACCCTTTAACTACTTCCAAAATAGTTCGTGAAACCAAATCCAATCAGAGGCTGAATTCTCTGTCTCTTATCTGGGTCCCAGGTCGCACTGGGATCTTGGTGAACGAGATCTCCGATGAGATTGCTAGACAAGGCTCAGAGGAGGCTTTCTCAGGTCCCGAACCCGCGTTGGGTCTTCCAGCGTCCTCGGTTAGGGCTTCCATTGACGATTGGGTCTCTCACGAGCACAATTGTGTGTGGCATGACTTTCCAGGTTGCAGGTTGACTAAACGCATGCTCCGGAGGTTTGTAAGAAATCAGCGGCATTCTTGCTGTCTCTCAGCAAAAAAGACTGTAGACAACTTATCGGCGTCTTGACAGGCCACTTCGCTTTTGCCAAGCACCTTAACGTGTTAGGCTTAAGTGACACTACAATCTGCGACGCTTGTGGAGAGAGCGACGACACCGCGGAACATTATCTCTGTGAGTGTCCGGCCTTTGCTCGTATCAGGTGGCAGATCCTCGGTGCGGATGTGGTGAGTGCTGGTACTGTAAGCTCCTCATCACTGAAGTGCTTGCTTGGCTTTCTTAGAACGAAAAAAAAATTCCAATAAAATGGGTAAATCAGGGTTTGCTCTCGGGTAGTACAATGGACCAGTTGCGTCTGAGTGCTCCAGTTGAGCGTTTCCTATCCCGACAAAAAAAAAAAAAAACCTGCTTTAATGTTTGCCACTTTTACTTCTGTTTAAAGTGTGAGCTGTGACAAAGAGTTAGTAAAATACGTAGAAAGATGTATACTCAGCATATTTTAACGACACAAGCCTCCTCATTACGCCTCCTGTTTACGTTTTCAAAAAAGATTTGACCACCAGTCGTCATCTTGCAAAATGGCGGGTAAAATATATGTAGGAAGGTAAGTAGAAGTGGCAGTTCTGTTAAAAAGAACCCGATTAGCACTAGGTTCCGTTTTGATATTACAATCCATGTAACCTGGCTGTAAAAGTATGTTTGGGGGAAGTCTCTAAATCCAACCTGTGCAATTTCAGAAAGTTATTGGTTCTTTCATATTTCTCGTTGTCTGGCCCTAGCTAGTGCCGGACAGGCGCACATATGGTGGGTAATGGTCACTTCTCCGGTTGCAACATTGCAACTACGCCAGCGTGTGTTATGTGGGATACCTAGTCGGGCTGCATTGTCTCCCATGGAGCAGTGTCCCGCGTAGATCGCTGTTGTAGTTTCGCCACATCTTTCTAGATATTACAGAAATTGGCAGCGTAGTCCATCTGCAAGTGAACAGTGGAGATATGAACTTTGTCTGTCCAGTTCGTTTCCATAATCGTTGCTGTGCCCTGGAACCCAAATGAAGGTACTTACTTACTTGTGTCCTGTATCCCCTTGTGGGTCCTAGGGCCTATACTACGATTACGCGCCATCGAGTGCGATTTCTGGCAATGTATCTCAGCTCTCCCCAACTGCCGTGCCTCCTTCTCGATTGTTCTGCGCCATGTTCTTCTCGAACCGCCAGGTATTCTGCCATCCTGAGTTAAAGGGTTCCATTGCATAGCATGGTTCGCTATGGAACTGTCATCCTTTCGAAACGTGTGACCAATCCACTGCCACTTCCGTCATTGTATGGTTGTGTCTATTAGTTCCTGACCCGTTCTCTTGTAAAGGTGCTCGTTAGAGATACGATTGGGCCAGAAAATCCTTAAGATATTGCACAGGCACCTATTAACGAACGTTTGCAGCTTTCTGATGATAGAAGTGGTCACTCTCAATGTGCTGCATCCATATAACAGCTCGAATTCGACATTGGAGCGGAACAGTCTTATCTTGGTGTTCAAACTGATTGCATGGCTTGGCCATATTTTGGACAACATTCCGAACGCGGACTTTGCTTTGGCGATCCTGTTGGCTGTATCCAGTTCGGCTCCACCATCGGTCGAGACAATACTCCCAAGATATTGGAAATCCATTACTCTCTCTACCGGTTGTCCTTACTTATTTACTTACTTACTTACTTAGGTGGCGCTACAGTTCGGAATGAACCTGGGCCTCAACGTACAAGCCTCTCCATTTAGCTCGGTCTTTAGCTAGTTGCGCACTACAAGTTGGTCGAGGTCCCCTTGAACTTGTGCGCGCCACCTACGGCGATGATTACCTCTACTGCGTCGTCCCTCGGGGTTAGATTCGAAGACTCTGCGGGCCGGAGCGTTGGGGTCCATTCGCTCTACATGTCCTAGCCATCTCAGACGTCCAATACGCAGTTTTTTGACTAGGTCGATGTCGCTGTACAGCTCGTATAGTTCGTGATTGAATCTTCTCCTCCAAAACCCGTCAACGCAAACGGGACCGAACATCTTACGAAGAATTTTTCTCTCGAAGCGACCAAGGATATCTTCATCCTGTTTCAATACAGCCCACGTTTCAGCGCCGTAAAGCAGGACTGGGATGATCAAGGTCTTATATAGAGTCTCCTTAGTTGCTCGAGATAGGGCTTTACTGTTGAATTGCCTTATAAGCCCAAAAAACCAGCGATTGGCAAGAGTTATTCTTCGATTGATTTCTGCACTGATTTTGTTTGTTGAATTTATAGCAGAGCCAAGGTAGACAAAGTCCCTTACTACCTCGAAGTTATAGCTGCCCACGGTGACGTTTTGTCCAATTCGTCGGTGTTGGTTTTCCCTTCTTGTTGACAGCATATATTTGGTTTTGCCCTCGTTTATCGCTAAACCCATTTTGGCCGCTTCCGCTTCAATGCTTGCAAACGCACCGGTGACAGCCCGCTGAGTTCTTCGGATAATGTCTATATCGTCGCCGTATGCAAGCAGTTGTACAGACTTGTAATAGATTGTGCCTCCGGTGTTGGCTTGTGAGTTCCGCACAATCCGTTCAAGTATAATATTGAAGAAGTCACATGACAGCGCGTCACCCTGTCTAAAGCCTTTTTTGACATCAAAGGTCTCGGTGAGGTCATTACCGACCTTGATGGAGCAGCGAGCGTTCTCCATCGTCAGCCTGCACAGACGGACAAGTTTGGCAGGGATGTCAAAACTAGACAGTGCTCTATAAAGCTCTTCTCTATAGATGCTGTCATAGGCGGCCTTGAAATCGATAAAGAGGTGGTGAGTATCGATTTGGAATTCTTGGGTTTTCTCCAGACAATATCGCAGAAAAGATCTTGTATGCAATGTTGAGGAGACTGATGCCTCTATAATTGCCGCAGTTGAGGAGGTCTCCCTTCTTGTGGATCGAAAAACGATGCTGAGATTCCATTCATCAGGCATACACTCATCTGACCAAATCTTAGAGATGAGTTGGTGTATGCACTCTACCAATTCATCCCCAGCTACTTTGAAAAGTTCGGCCGATAAGCCGTCAGGTCCAGCAGCCTTGTTGGAGTTAAGCTTGGATATTGCTATCCTCACTTCGTTTTGGTCAGGTGGACGGAAATTTTGACTATCATCGTCTATGTTGAATGGTTCATTCTGCCTGACAGCGGGATGTTGGTCTTCGTCGCCCTTATACAGTCTGCAGAAGTAGTTTTTCCATATTCTCAGCACCGACTGTGATTCTACTACGAGGTTTCCATTTTCATCTCTACAGATTTCTGTACGGGTATTACTTCTCTGGCACGTTCTTTTTACCTTTTGGTAAAGCTTCCGTACATTGTTCCTGGAGTATAAACTCTCGATATTCTCAAACGCGCGCTTCTCATGCTCTTTCTTCTTCTTTCGGAGAAGCCGATGTTCTTCCCGTCTCTTTCGCTCGTAGAGCTCACGAGCAGCTCTCGTCTTCCTTTGCAGCGCCGCTTTGTATGCCTCTTGTTTTGCTGCATGCACTCGCCGGCATTCTTCGTCAAACCAGGGGTTTCGCGGTGGTGGGTGAGCGAGACCCAGCACATCAGTCGCGGAGTTTCTGATGGCATGTTGGCAGCGTTGCCATTGGTCTTCAGTACTTGATGCTGACGGCAAAGGGGTGATTGAGAGATTTCGGGATACGCGTTCAGCGAAGAGTCTGGCGGTCTCTTGCGATTGTAGCTTTTCGACGCTAAATTTTCTCACAGTAGTTCTTCTTTGTTGCTCAGATTGGGATATCCGCATTCGTACCTTGGCTACAACAAGGTAATGATCCGAGTCTATGTTGGCCGCTCGGAAGGTCCGGACATCCAGAATACTGGAGGCATGCCTTGCGTCGATCGCAATATGATCAATTTGGTTGATCGTTACATGATCATTTAACCGCCATGTCTGCTTATGAATATTTTTCATTTTTCATTTCATTTATTTATTCCATTCAATTAATTCATATTAACAATATTAACTACAATAAAGTAAAATGCACAAGAAAACTTATCTTATAAAAAGCTAAAAAAATATTGCTTAACAATGTCATTGAGGAATATTTTAGATCCATCCTTTAGTTACGAAAACTAGTGGCGGATGAATCGAGTAAAACAAATTAAAAAACAAAACTAATTCAAATAAAATGATTGAGGGGTGGTGATAGTGTAAATTCCAAGTGTACAATAAAAAAGTATTATAAAAATAAAAATAAAAAAAAATTAATGATTTCAAAGATATAAAGACTATAAGAGAACTACAAGATCCTTTAAATAATTACCCTTATTAGGTTATTGATTTCAAGAAAGTCGAAGTTGAACAGCCATGATTTGATTTTCTTATTGAAAGCAAAAGAGTTACGAATACTACGAAGTTCAATAGGTAGTCGATTGAAAAGCCTAGGTGCTACTGAGCTATAAAAGTTTAAGAAGGTATGGTTATTATGCGACGGAATTGAAGCCAGAAAACGTTCATTACTACGAAGACTATAAGCGGTTACATTTTGATTGAGAAAATTACCACTTCTTAAGTAAACAATTTTTAAGACTTTATAAAAGTATAGATGCTTTAGTGGAAGTATCTTAGAATTTACAAATAGATAAAAGCTATGTTCGCGCCGCCTTTTTTTCCACATAATTCGTAGGATATGTTTTTGGACAATAATTAAGGGTTGTAAGTTGTAGCTAAATGTACTACCCCAGCATACGAGCCCGTACTGCAATTTAGACTGCACTAAGCCGTAGTAAATAGTTTCAAGGAGTTTCCGAGAACAGAACTGTTTTAGATGATACATAATGTAAGTAGTTGACAGAAGATACTTTTTTAATTGGGAGGTGTGAACGCTCCAGTTAAGGTTGCTGTCTAAAAACAAGCCCAAGTACTTAAAAACAGAAACATTTTCGATTACAAAACATTTTGAAGAGCAGCTTAGGCTATCATCAAATGTTGAAGTGGAACTGCTCGCAGTGCAAGTAGCAGCATTAACACACATTTTTTTGCAATCAAAACTGTGGTAGATGATGTTCGGGGAGTGCAGATAAAATGTTGGTAAATTAAAAAACATAAGTTTGGTTTTGCCACTTATGACTAGTTTATGCATACCAAACCAGTGTCTCAGGATTTCCAAATCGTGGTTGATGTCCGCTACCAAGTCCAGTGCCGAATTATTTGAGTATGAACATGCTATGTCATCTGCAAAACCAGTTTTTTGCCCCTTTAGATCAAGGTTAAAAATAGAATTAATAAAGATTAGAAATAAAAGGGGACCAAGTACCGAACCCTGTGGAACACCGATTTGAATATCCAGACACACACTGAACACGTTACCAATCTTCACCCTTTGCTTTCTATCCTTAAGGTAGGAAGCGAACCATTTAAGAATAAAACCCCTAAAGCCAGCCTTTTCTAGTTTCATCATTAGGAGTTTGTGGTCCACTGTATCAAAAGCCTTGGTAATGTCAATAAAAAGTACAGCAGTCATTTGTCTTTTATTTAAACTATCGTAGACTACACAAATTTAAAAGCGCATTTGTCGCGCGATTTGCCAGCTCTAAAACCGTGTTGATTAACGCTTAAAAACGAACATCTCTCAAGAAATGTAATAATTCTAACTTTGATCACTTTTTCGAAAAGCTTAGAAAAAACCGGTAGAAGGGATATTGGCCTATAATTATTTAATTTTTTGGGGTCATCTTTTTTGAATATGGGTATTACCTCAGCAATCTTTAAACTGCTAGGAAAAATACCACCATAAACGCTTTTGTTGAAAATATGTGCTAAGACATCCACAACGTTCAAAGAAATGTTTTTTAGGAAAGCATTTGAGAAGCTGTTCTGTGTAAACGAATTAGAATTGTTAAGTAGCAAGATATTCCTATACAGTTCGAAAGACGAGATAGGTTCGAAGAAAAAGCTATTTGGCGAGGCACTTTCCTTAATAAAACATTGTTCAGTACAAACGTTTTGAGATAAGGATGTAAAACCTGCATTTGAAAGGGTATCAGTGGCAACACTAGTGAAAAACTTATTAAAAATATTGGCCATTTCAATTGGAGAATGGATTTCCTTGTCCTTGTAGGAGATACAAGATGGACCATGAGAAGAGTTACTTCTAGAAAACATCTCATTAACGATTCCCCATTCTTTTTTGAGATTGCCTTTTGCTCTATGAAATTTTCCAATATAGAAATTATCCTTACAAATAGGAACATCCGCGGCAACTTCTTTGCAAATTCATTCATAGGCCTTGCGAATTCGTTCATTATTTGGCTGTTTATTGGATTTAGAACGCAGTGCATTTTTTTTATGAATTTTATGTAATAAATAGTCAGACATCCACGGCTGCAGTTTCTTCAATTTACTTCTCTTGTTAACAGAGGGTGCCGAGCAATTCCTAACGTGGTCATTTAAGACCCTACAAAACATATCAAAAGCCAGAGAAGGATCATTTTGGTTGTAGATATCTGACCAGTCTTCCAAGAACAAGCTTGAGTTCAAGCTCTCAAAGTTAACTTTATTTGCTGTTTGAAAAGCACCTGAATTTTTATTTTTTGTAGGATACTGTTGTTGAAAAACGAGACAAGTCATGCAATGATCAGAAATTTTAAAATCAGATATTGCACTGGTGAGAGAAATGTCAACCTTCCTATCAAGCCTAGCAAAAATATGGTCAATGCATGTTTCAGACGTATCAGAAATTCTGGTTGGGTTATTTATGCACGCCTCAAAACTATTAACAGACATTAGGGTAATGTATCTTTCAGTGACCAAAGATGTAACTAGAATATCCAGATTCATATCACCTAGTAAAACCACATTTCTCGAATGTTCATCCCTCAAGAGGAAAGATAAATCATCAACAAAAACATCTTTACTTTTATCATGAAGCCTATAAAAACACATAAAAATAAATCTATTAGCATTTATGGTGCAAGTGACCTTAACCATATCAGAACTTGAAAGCTGAGGGCATAAAACAACACAATTTTCAAAAATGCTATCGCTTATATACACCGCAGTACCACCCGCCGCATAAGAATTATTACAATTAGCATAAAATTTGTACCCAGGTATTATAAAAAAATCTTTCTCATGATCGTAGATCCAAATTTCAGTCAAGAAAATTAAAACAGGCTTATTCAAGAATGATTCCAAGTGGACCAGTAGTAAATCAAAATTTTTTCTCAAGCTTCTAATGTTTAGATGAATAATGATGAAATTATGTTTAAATTCATCACTATAAAATAAACTTTTTGAATCTTCTTTTTATCATAAAAATTACAAAAGGGTATATTAACTAAACTATTTAAAGGAACTTCAGTTAACCTATTAAGCGAATTGTTCATGTTAATATTATACAGGACAAAAAATATATTAAATTAATTTATCTAAATCCTCAAAACAAGAAATGCGTAAAACTTTATCACCTTCATTTTTTCTCATCAAAACTACTCCATTATGAACCCAAACAAAAGAATATTTTTTTTTCAACTTTAAGTTTTCTTGCTTTGTTATAAAGAGATCTATTGAACATAGATAGACTTTCGTTTATAAAAATAGGCTTATTGCCAAAGTTTTGACCGAATATACCCGTTGTCAGCTTCTTCTTACATTTCTTGCTAATTATACTCAGCTTGCATTCCATGGACTTAAACTTCATACGCACAATTTTCGTAGCTACCTCCGATGATGCGTCGGAATGTTTGTAGTTCTTCTTATCAGCTGACTTGCTTGCGACAGTTTTAACATAGCACGACTTGACATCATCCACAGTCACATCTTCACCTAGGCCTTCTGAAAGAAGCTGAACAGCACAACTCAAAGCATTTTCATTGTTTACATTTGGGATTCCAACAATATCAATGCAATTACGAAACGGTTTTTGCTGAAGTACGTTGACTGCTTTCTGCAAGTCATTAACCTTGTTCTCAAGCGCTTTATTTACACTTTGAAGTGAGTTGATACGCAATAGTGCATCGGAGTAAATTCGCTTGAGAGAGATGATCTCGCTGTATAACACTTCTAGGGTCACGACTGGGGGAGAAGAACAACTGGTTTCTGCTCTAACGGCGACGATTGAAGGCGAATTGAGTAGCTCGTAGTTGGAAGTTGACAGAGGAGCCTCCTCAGCAGCTGGCGATGGCGACGACGGTTTTGATGATAAAGTGATAGCATAAGAGTCATTGGCGCAGTGCCCTAGCAGGTTGGGTGGAGGAGAGCGAATGGATTTGCGTCTGATTTTAGTGCATGAGCCACAAAAAAAGGGAAAATTGTTCTTTTTCATATAGTCACAATCACTTGGCGTAAGGTTAGCGCAGCCTAAGTGAAATAGCACTTGACACCCGGCACATTGGATTTTGGCATCAGAGCGAACCACTTTTTGACCGCACAAGCACTGCATTCTTAAATGGAAATAAATGCACTATGCTTCTAACTTTAGATATTTTATTTTTTGTTTTTTGATTTATTTCTTTATTTAGTTTTTATTATTATCATAATTTTTTTTTTTTTTTGATTAAGATGTAAGTAAACTTTTACGAAAATCAAAATTAGATATAGAACTCTTAGAGAAATTCACTATGTTTGTGCACCCCACAACGCAACAAAGTAAACTGAGTAAATCGAGATGAGGAAACCATGTGCTTGCTATGGTGACATTTCGCTCCATAGCGAAATCAATTAGCCTTAGTGCGTTATCAGACGTGGTGTCGTGTAGGCTATGCTTACCGACTGCCCTCCCAAAGACGTCCTCCTTTCCTATTTTGGCGTTAAAATCGCCCAATACGATTTTAACGTCGTATTTAGGACATTGCTCGTATGTTTTGTCGAGGAGCTCGTAAAAACACTCTTTGGTGGCAAGGTCCTTTTCTTCCGTGGGGGCATGAACACATATTAGGCTTATGTTAGCGAATTTAGCCTTGATCCGGATAGTCATAATACGCTCGCTCACGTATCGGAAGCTTAAGACTTCTTGCCTAAGTCTGCCGCGTATGACAAATCCGCATCCGAATAAGCGTTGCCTGTTGCCTCTGTAGCAATCACCGTAGTAGATGTCACAGTTTTTCATCCTCTTTTTGCCCGGCCCATCCCATCGCACTTCCTGGATGGCGGTAATATCTGCTTTATAGCAGTCTAGGGCCTCTGCTAGTTCCCCCCCTCTCTCATCTGCTGCCACCAAGAATCCGCCAAACGGGGTTGGTTACCCATCTCTTGGATTAAGGTACTAGGCACCCGGCTGTCACCGCGTGGAGGTTGAGAGTAGGAGTTGGTAGGCCTCAGCTGAGTGAAAGCGCTTGTGTTTTTTCATATGATCGCATGCACTACCGTTTGACCAGCCTCAAGATCTTTAAGTTGGGATATAAGAGTCCATCGAATTCCTCCGTTTTCCGTCCACAAAGCTACATGAAGCACATCGCTGATCACCAAAAGGAAGAGAATTCGTGAAAGAATACAGCCTTGTCTTACCCCATTTTGGATCTCAAATTCCTCAGATAACCTCCCTCTCAGCAGGAATTGACATTTGAACCCTTCAGTTGAAGGTAACCTTGCATAGACCGTCTAGCGAGACTAGGTAATTTCTTTTACTAGTTTGGAGGAAATAGAAACCGAGGCATTTGCTTTGATAGCAGCTTGGCTATTAATGAATATGGCGTTATATTTGTGTATTTGTGTATTTTGACCTGGCGGCATGCTTCGTTGATAGCTAATAATTCCGCCTGGAAAACACTGGTAGTGTTCGAAAGTCTATATGATTTACACACACACGTGCATCGACACCGCAATCCATCTTTCAACCGTCTGTGTAGATTGTTAGATGGAAATCCTTAATGACATGCCCATTTTGGCATTCTGTTCTACGAGTTCTCTCGGTAGAGAGCCCTCAATATTACTATGGCCGTAAGGTTTCGCAGTCCAGCACCCAGACTCGGATCGCGCTATATGCTGTAATGTTTGCTATGTGTAGATTATTGAGTCGAAGAAGTACAAAGTGGCGCAAAATTAATCATCAAATTTTTTTCTTTGAATTACCTTTTTACTAAAAAAAAAAAATTATTTTGAGTGATGGAAATCTTTATGTGGACTTTTACAACCTCCATTGCTTATCTGTTTGTATACTGCAGCTGTCTAGTTCACAAATGTCAAACATGGTTGACGTACGACGCCATTTGCAAAAATTATAACATCTTCCGATAGGGTGATTCATTTTGCGCCACCTGTATGAAGTCGGGAATTTTGGTTTTGGTGGTGAATAACATCAGTTCAATTTTACTCGAGTTAACGCCAAGATCACACATTTTGGCCCAGGTGTTTACCTTACTCAGAGCATTTTCCATGATTTCGCTTCTAACGGAAGAAAATACTCTTGATACTACCGTCACCATAACATCCGCATACCCAACTACCTTAATTCTTTCTACATCTAATCTTAAAAGGATTTTATTCATGACTTTTTTTTTTTTTTATGTTATGACTTATATTTTAACTTTTTTAATATGACTTAACCATTTCCAAAAGTTCTTTTTAAACATACGCGTTCATTTTTAAAAAGTTTTTGAAGTCCATGGGAGCATTTTCTTTGAGTCCTTTTAACAATCGAGTATGCGTTAATTCCGGTAGCACTCAATCAATCTTTTACCCAAATACTTTTCTTTTTAATAAAATTTAACATTTCTTCCTTTTCTGAAAGCTCGTCTATTATTATACTCGTTAATAAAATGTAAGTTGCAACCATTTTTACTCTGCACGATTCCATTCCAATGAAACAGAGAGAGCAACCGAAATTTGAATACTGGTTGTTGCGTCTTTTGGGAAATGATTACAAGCAGTCTGTCAACCAGTTTGTCAATTAGTTTCTCGTCTGTACAAGGCTTCGCGCGTAGTTGTTCTCATGTGTCAAAATATAATAAACAATTAAATAAAGTCACACAAATGTATTTCAAGCAATCAGGTAATTCAAAGGCTTGTATTGAAAGTGGGAAATATTAACGAATATATCCTACTATTAGTGCAAAACAAATAATGGTTACCATCTAGGATTCGACTCTCTCTCTCAAAACTTTATGTTCACATTTGATTACTGACTAAATTTTCTTCACTTTTTGTTTTATTGTTGCTTTGTGTGGAAAAATTTAAAATTTATACACTTTTTAATAAAATACACTTATACGAGGATGTAATTACCCTGATTCTAATGTTACTTTGTTCTGTAGATATTTATCTCAAGAAGTATCACTAAACTATTTGGCCTTGTCATTTCAAATGCATATGTCAACCGTTCGGAAAATAGTCCTGGAAGTACATATGTCAGGTATTTTGGGAATTATTGTCACCGGTGTACATGACAGAATTAAACCCGGATGTCTGGAAACATACATATCAGCAATGAGATCAACGATAGCGGGATCATGCTTCACTGCGTAAGCAGAATAAATGGCAATCATGTCGGAATTAAATGTCCACCAAACTCAGGCATTTTCTGTACCAACTGTACATTCTCAATGGTCCGCTAATCCTTCATGAGAGTTACCGGGGCAGGATGCTCAGGTGGGCTCTCCATCCCTCTCGATCGTCAGCCATTGACTCAACTTGTCAGGAGGAATTCCTTGACGGCTCCAGGAGAGATGTTGGACTTTATCTAACTTCGAAGCATAAATCGTTCCGTTCGGAGAAGTAGCTACTCAACATTGAGCGTCTCGCGTTATCTGATGTTCGGCACTCGATTCCTACAAGTTATTTCAGCAACACCGCGAAGGAACCTTATTTCGGCAGCTTGTATCCGCGATCTTATTCTTTCGGTTACTACCCAAATTTCATGACGATAGGTGAGAGTTGGAACATACACCGAGTTAAAAACCAATAGTTTAGCTTGAACACTAAGTTCGGCCTTCCTTATAACAGATTGACCGAGCTCTCTCAAAATTGATCCAGCCTGACCGATTCTACAGGATAAGTCGGCATTGCTCCTTCCATCACTTGTGAATAAGACCCCGAGGTACTTAAACTTATCCATCTGCTTCAGTGGGACACCACTAATATGTAGAGTGCACTGAATGGACGTTCTGGAAACGACCATTACTTCCGATTTGTTCACATTTATCTTCACTCCATCATCACACAAACGGCAACAATCTTTCGAGTGCGCGCTGAAGTTCGGTTTGAACCCCCTAACTGATAGTTCAGCTTCGTGATGCTTGCTATATATCACGTCAATTACACTTTTACGGGTTTCGATGTCGGAGCATAAGGGAACCAGACTGATGCTCACATTTTCCGCAATTCTTCTATTGGCGAAAACGCATTCGAAAGCGATTTGAATCTACCATCAACAGAAAAGCTATCAATTTCTGAAAGCGTTGGATCGTATTATTTCGTTGGTGACGTTGGATCGTATTATTTTCCTTTACGGAGGAATGTAATGCGAACCTACAAGGTGATTTTATTCAACAACCCGGAAGAGGTTTAAAGGCGAGTCCCTCAGGCTCATTTTGGCGTTTTAAAAACTCGTTGAAAAATCCTGGAAAATGCATCGGTTTTCACAACGCATCGATGATATGTGGCGTCAGGAAATTAACGATTCGTTGCCCATTCGCAGATGTGGAACCACAAACAGGGTAAATTTTAAATTCGTAAAATATTTTGTAATAAATTTATTAAAGAAGAAGAAAGGTTATGATCAGAAAACAAGATATCATAACCCTCCCACTTCACTGCATTTCTACTGATCCGTCTGTGCGGTTTGCATATTTGACCTCAGAAAATATCGGCAGGTCTTCCGATTTTGAATCACTGGGATACTGAGGCCAATCAAATGATGGTGTCGTTGCATTTATGTGATACAGCCGTTTACAGGCCTTTCTCTCTAGCTTCGCGATGTCTTTGGACGTGGCATGACAATACCAGCTAAGCCAGTCGCGCTTTATTTTTCGTAAGATGGTTTCCTTGACGTGAAGGCTTCCACGGATTTTCGAATTTCTTATTCGATCAAGCTTTGTCGCTCCTGCTGTCATGCGTAGCATCTTCATCTCAGCTACCGTGAATTTACCATTATACTTTTTGTACATCGTCCAACATTGTCAACCGTACGTGAGCACTGGGCGCACAACTGTGGTGCAGAGCCTTCCTTTAAACATAGGTGGCATTTTTCGGTCACAGAAGATAGCGGAATTTTCTCGGCACTTCATCCACCCACGCTTGCGCGATGATTGATGTCGTCATCACAGGTTGTTTTGCTATTAATCATAGATCCTAGATATTTGAAATTTCTCACTTATGATGGCTCCATCGTCAGCAAACATTAATTTATGTACTTTGGGGCCCTTCACCTTACCTTCAAGCAGATAGTCAAGGACTACAAAAAAGAGCAAAGAACTTAACACGCTTCACTGGTGCACTTCGATTTTGATTGGGAACTGTTCGGTTACTCCAACGGGACATCTTACTCTTGTCGTTGCTCCTTGGTACATATCCATGATCATCTGTACATAGGTTTCTGGAACCCTTCGATGCTTAGCGCCACTCATATAAGATCTCGTGGTTGTTTATCGAATGTCTTTTCAAAGTCAACCAATACAATATACAAGGAAAAGAATCTTTTCAAGCACGATAAAAATTTCAATATATCTTTTTTGTTCTTTATGTAGCGCACCATACACGTTTTAACTCAATTGTCAACTCTCAACTCAGTCTGTTGCTACCCAAATCAATCCGTGTGTGGCGTTGACAGTTGATCGATTTGACGGTTGCCGAGTTGCTTGAGAAGAGAAATTTAAAGCTTTAGATTTTCGGAAGTTGGTTTATTTATTTATTTATTTATTTATTTATTTATTTGCTTAGTCTTACACTGTAAGATACAATATCTTTTAAAATAGTGCAAGCTTCAGTATTACGTACAATACTATTAGAGCATATTTTCATTTGTGTTACTAAGTAAAAAGAAAAATAATAACAACAACTAGCAAGTTATTGCAATTTAATTTAAATTCGACACCTAATAAAACCAATCATCTTAAACTGGGTTGAGCTGCTTATCATTCTGATAGCTCGGGGAAGGGAATACCATAGCCGAATAGCGTTCACGAAAAATTGGCGGAGATGATAGCGATGGAAGTAGCTCATCTGATTTTTCTTTGTTCGATGCTGGAAGCACGGATTTCTTATTTGACACCGAGAATTTTCCTGCGAATCATAAAAAAATCGAAGATTTCGAGGAAGTAATTAATAGTTACAGCAACTCGGACTTTAAAACACATTTCAGACTACATCGTTCAACTGCTCAAATTTTAATAAGTATGCAGAATATTAACTTATTAATTAAATATATATTTTGTAACTTTTTTAGATCGTTACAAGCTATCAGATCGGTTCCAAATCACAACAAAGAGAGGACTACCAAAATCTTCACCAGAAATTGAAAAATTTGTGTTCCTGTGGTACATTGCAAATACAAATACTTTTCGAGAGATCTCCAATTTATTTGGTATTTCAAGTTCGACAGGATGGAATATTATCAAGAGGGTAACTTCTTGGGTCATATCCATTGGCCACGAATACATCAAATGGCCAAATGTAGATGAAGCTCAACAAAATGCGGTTATACTACAAGCAAAAACAAAGATTCCTGGAATTTTAGAATGTATCGACGGTTCCCATATAAGGATCAAAGCACCCATATATAACAAGGAAAGCTATTTCAAAAGGAAACGTTTTTATAGCATTTCTATACAAGCTATAGTGGATGCTAAGAAAAAGTTTATCAACATCTTTTGTGGAGAACTAGGTAGCTTGCATGATAGTCGAATTTTGCGAAGATCTGATCTGTACAGAGACGCTTGCCAAAATATGAATGAACTTTTCCCGAACCACCGTTTTTTGCTGGGAGATTCTGCGTATCCATCACTTGACTGGTTGATTCCACCCTATAAAAACAATGGAGCAATGACAATTGCGCAAAGGAGATTTAATGAGCTCCATTCTTCTGGACGGGTCATTGTGCAACATTCATTTGGCTTACTGAAAACCTGTTTCCGAAGATTGCTGCGTTTTACTGAACAAAGAAACATACATTTGGTGATCAATTTGGTAGTTTGTGAATGTATACCTACTACACAACATGTGTACTGACAACAACGATGAATTTGATGGACAACATGATCCTGAAAACTTTCCGGTTGACGAAGTTAACCAAGCAACAGCAAGAAGCACGAGACGACAGCGTTTACTAGAAGATTTAATTGACAGAAATATAATAAATGTGTAAAACGCAATTTATTTATTTATTATTAAAGAACGAACAACTCAATAACCTATTTTTAAATAAGAAAACAAAAGTAAATCATATCAGGTATATAAATAGGTGTTAAATATTGCACATGAATAGTGCTAAAAGGAATTCATATCCTCATTGTTTCTTGTTTTGGAATAACTCTCTCATCAGGCCCTCCTTTCTGAAGTATCGTTCTTCTTTTCCCTTCTCTTTTTCATCCATTTTTTCTATTCTTTTTTGCGGTTTAGTCTGCCAAAACGTTGTTTCTGTCGGTAGCAGTTCTTCGTCTTAGGTCCATTTCTTCCTCTAAACGTTTCTCTCTGTACGACATGCGATATTTCTTCTTCGCCAATCTACGAGGTGAATTCATTTCGCTGTTCAAGGCAGCAGTTAGATTTCTCGGTTCAGACTCTATTTGACCTGTAAAATAATATGGATTTCGGTAAAACACTTTATATATTTTTGACAACGCTTACCCGAAGAGCTACTTCTTGGTGCTACGCTGCTGCCGGTGGTCATCGACATAGGCAATTCATCTATGAATTTTCCTGATAAATTTATTGTGGGACTGTTTCGCATTTCAGGCTTACAGCCGAATATCTCCTCCATTTTCTCCTTAAATGGAGCTTTGCTGGCCGATTCTCCAGTTCTTTTGTTATTATCCGCAGTTACCTTAAAAGCTCTCAAAAGAGTTTTGAGTTTGATTTGTAGCATTTCTACAGTCGTAAGCTCACTCTGAAAATTAATATAAATTTAAGTAAATCAACAGAACTCAAATCTTAAGCTAAATATACCAAAACTCCTTGTGTCAATAGATCTTCGAGAACATTGTACATGGCGAATTTTTTTTTTTCTGGAATTCTGAAATTCCAAGAAAGCAGTTGTTTCTTTTGGTGTCCATATTCTTCGTGTGCTTCGAAACCAATTTAATTTAAATTATTATTATTTAGATAAATGATTAATTGTTTACAAATTCTTACGACTTTTTCGGGTCCTTTTACATTATACAGCTGAGGTCCTTTTTGACGTTTATGGCAAAATTGCCATACGACTGAATATTTTTATTTTAAATGATGATTTGATGAGTTCCTTTTTTTTAACAAATTTATTTTGCCAAATTTGAATTGGGTACTCATCCAAAATGGTTTCCAATCACTTATTAGGCTTCACAAATTCGAAGTTAATTATAAATTGTAAATAACTATTTTTGGTGGGCAAAATCGCATCATCAACTCCTCGCGGTGCCCGCTGGATAGCTATCTGATAGTGAACTAACGATGAGCGTATGCTGAGTCTGACAATATATGTGCAGCTGAACACTCAGACCTGCGTAAGCACATCTGGGTGAACTTCAGCGCGCATATGTCTAACCGGACGAGGCATCTCTTGTTGACCTGATCGGCTGAAATATGCGTCTCAGAAGTCTAGCAAGAGCTCCTCAGAAGGAGGACGTGCGGCGGATGAATTCTCTCGATGGAATCAACGGTGACGTCTACAGACCAGTGGATACCTTACCGGAGCTACTTCAACATATTTGGAGCTGAGGTCTGTAAGGATTTTCAATACTACGTCAGGGTATTGAAAAAGAGATTGTCAGGGATGAACCCTTAATGGGCCAACGGCAGCGCTCATATCCCCGAAGTGGGTTACTGACATCGGTGTATCCGGCCACTTGTCCTAGGGGTACAAAAAAAAAAAGGATCTGGCCCTCTAGGTTGGGGGTTGTGCCGTCGGGTTAACTTCCCTACCACGTAAAAGACCTTTGGTTACGAAGCAACCAACAGCCTCGGATACGGGTGATCTTACTGTTGACGACCCATGCAAACGTAAAAAGGACAACGATCTTCGTGTCTGCACATGGAATGTTAGGTCCCTCTACAAACCACGTGCAGCCGAACAACTTGCGGAGGCCCTAGAGTGTCTCCAAGTAGACATTACCGCCATCCAAGAAGTGCGATGGGATGGGCCGGGCAAAAGGAGTATGAAAAACTGCGACATCTACTACGGCGATTGCTACAGACAAAAAGGACAGCGTCTATTCGGGTGCGGATTTGTCATTGGAGGCAGACTTAGGCAAGAAGTCTTGAGTTTCCGACACGTGAACGAGCGCCTCATGACTATCCGTATCAAGGCTAAATTTGCCAACATTAGCCCAATATGCGTTCACACCCTTCACGAGGAGAAGGACGACGCGACAAAGGATGACTTCTACCAGCTCTTGGACAAGACGTATGAGCAATGCCCTAGCCACGACGTTAAAATTATCCTAGGCATCTTTAACGCAAAGCTAGGAAGAGAGGAAGTCTTTAGTAGCGTGGTCGGAAAGCACAGCCTACACGACAACACTTCCGGCAACGGACTCAGGCTAATCGACTTTTCGGCGGGGCGAAACTTTGTCGTAGCTAGTACGCGGTTCCCACGTCTCGATATTCACAAAGGAACATGGCTCTCCTTTGATCGAAAAACTGTCAACCAAATCGATCACATTGCAATCGACGCAAGGCACTCTTCCAGTATTCTGGGTGTCCGGACTTTCCGAGGAGCCAACGTAGACTCGGATCACTACCTAGTTGTAGCCAAGGTGCAGATGCGGATATTAACAACGGAGCGAAATCAACGAAATACTGTGAGGAAATTTGACGTCGAAAAGCTACAATCGCAAGAGACCGCCAGAACCTTTGCCAATTGTGTTTCTTCTAATCTCAATCTAAATCCTATGCCGCCAGCAGCAAATGCGGAAGACCAGTGGCAGCGTTGCCAACAAGCCATCAGAGATGCCGCCTCTGATGTACTGGGTTTCTCTCGCCCACCACAACGAAACCCCTGGTTTGATGAGGAATGCCGGCAAGCACATGCAGCAAAACAAGAGGCGTACAAAGCGGCGCTGCATAGAAGGACTAGAGTTGCTTACGAGGTCTACGTGCACAGGAGAAAAGAGGAACATCGACTTCTCAGAAAGAAGAAAAAAGAGCACGAGAAGCGCTCGATCGAGGAGATTGAGAGACTTTATTGCAGGAATAATCTTCGAAAATTTTACCAAAGGGTAAATAGAACATGCCAGGGTTTCAAAGCCAGAACAGAAGCTTGCAGGGACGAAAATGGCAACATAGTAGTAGAATCGCAGTCGGTGCTGAGGATATGGAAGGAACACTTCTGCAGACTGTTAAACGGCGATGATGATCAATATTCCGCTGTCAGGCAGAATGAGCCATTCAACAGTGACGATGGCAGTCAAAATTCCCGTCAACCCGATCAGAATGAAGTGAGGATAGCGATATCTAAACTCAAATCCAACAAAGCTGCTGGAGCCGACGGCCTTGGCGCTGAACTTTTCAAGGCAGGAGGAGATGAGTTGGTAAGGAGCATGCACCAGCTCATCTGTAAAATCTGGTCGGACGAATGTATGCCCGATGAATGGAACCTCAGCATCGTTTGCCCGATCCTGAAGAAAGGAGACCCTCTGAACTGCGCCAACTACAGAGGTATAAGTCTCCTAAATATCGCATATAAGATCCTGTCTGCCGTACTATGTGAACGCCTAAAACCGATCGTCAATAACCTGATAGGTCCTTATCAGTGCGGTTTCAGGCCTGGAAAGTCCACCATTGACCAAATATTCACACTACGGCAGATCTTGGAAAAAACCTATGAATATAAAATCGATACGCACCACATTTTCATCGATTTCAAAGTTGCCTATGATAGCGTGTATAGAGACGAGTTTTACAGAGCCATGTCTAGTCTTGCATCCCTGCCAAGCTCGTCCGTTTGTGCAGAATGACGATGGAGAACTCTCGCTGCTCCATCAAAGTCGGTAAGAACACCGAACCGTTCGATGTCAGGAAAGGTCTTAGACAAGGCGACGCGCTATCATGCGATCTCTTTAACGTAGTACTTGGGAGAATTGTACGAAACTCACAAGCCAACCCCGGAGGTACAATCTTCTTCAACTCTGTACAACTACTCGCTTATGCCGATGACATTGACATAATCGGAAGAACTCAGCGGGCCGTCAATGGGGCATTTACGAGTATTGAGAACGAGGCAGCAAAGATGGGTCTAGCGGTCAATGAAAGCAAAACAAAATATATCCTGTCTACAAAAAAGGACACCCAACATCGGCGTCTTGGACAGAACGCCACAATAGACAGATACAATTTTGAGGTAGTAAAGGATTTTGTCTACCTAGGCTCTATGGTCAGCTCCACAAATGACATCAGTAGGGAGATCACACGGAGAATTACTCTTGCCAATCGTTGTTTCTATGGGCTAAAACGGCAATTGAGTAGCAAAGCCCTATCTCGAATTACTAAGGTAACTCTTTATAAGACATTAATCATCCCAGTCCTGCTGTATGGCGCAGAGGCCTGGGCTTTGACAAAACCGGATGAGGATGCCCTTGGTTATTTCGAGAGAAAAGTTCTTCGAGCGATATTTGGTCCCGTCTGCATAGACGGTGAGTGGAGGAGAAGGTACAATGCCGAACTATACGGCCTGTACAAGGATATCGACTTAGCCAGAAGAGTTCACATACAGCGATTAAGATGGCTGGGTCATTTAGAGCGGATGGAGCCCAACCTTTCCGCTAAGAAAGTCTTCGAATCCACCCTGGATGGACGGCGCTGTAGATGACGACCTCGCGGTAGGTGGCGTAAACAAGTGGAGGGGGACCTCAACCAACTTGGCGTGCGCAACTGGAGGCAAATGGCTCGTAACCGTGCTGGCTGGAGAGGTTTGTTGGTTGAGGCCCAGGTCCACCCTGGACTGTAGCGCCATCTAAGTAAGTAAGTATGATCCGAAAACAAGGGACTATAACCCTCCCACTTTACCGTATTTCTACTGATCCGCCTGTGGGGTTCGCCTTATACACATAATGCAGTTCTTAAATTAAGTTTAAAAATTAGGTCACTCAAGCGGCGGTCTCCATTATCAATACTACTGATGGGCGCATTCGAATGAAAGAATCGGTTATAATTGATTATGAAAATGTCTCGAGATGTCTCGATTCTTCGCATAAAATCATTCGAATGATTTTGTTTTCTATTTCTTTACTTCTCTTTTATTTACTTATTCTTCAGATTTTACAATCCCTTATGCCAATGCTCGCATTATCTGTAGTGCGGACGTATGCATATGTGTGTCGAAAACATCCATATATGTACATTTTGTTGTGTTCTCTTTCTCTTATGGCTGCACTGGCGAACTGCGTCATACATAAATACATTCTACAATATCACTTCACTTATTACATTCCATTACTCATTTCTCTTACTCAGAACACAAGGCCATATCTGGAGTGATTTTCTTCATGTCCTTTCTATTGTATATGGTATATATTTCATTCGCATCTCGTATGAATATCTCGAATAATCTCATATCTCGAATGAATCTCATATCTCGAATGAATCTCATATCTCGAATGAATCTCACATCTCGAATGAATCTCATATCTCGAATTAATCTCATATCTCGAATTACTGCTAGCTGGTATGTATTATGCTTTAAATAAATCGAGCACACAATGAGTGAAAGCTTTTCGAGAACTTCTCGAGAACTTCTCGAGTATTTCTCGAGAACATCTCGAGAATTTCTCTATATTTCTTGTTGCGAAACAAGACAACGAGAAGACGGTTACTGTGGACAAAAGCATTATAGTGAGAAGTCTATTTATTTTATAGATATTTGGCTGCGATCCGTTTAATATTATTTACATGCCATATGTAAGCATATTTATTTTCTTTCACAATGGTTAAATTCGTTTCGTTTTTACAGTTTGAGTTACACATTTAAGAATGTTGAGGTGGTTTTTCTTTTATAATACAATTTTCTTTTGTGCAAAACCGTGCGTTATTTAAAATCATTCGAATGATTTCTTGTATTTCGTAGCATATAGTTTTTGGATTTCTGTACACCGATATTAACACAACATTGCAATTGTTTTTCATTTACTCGTATCTCGAATGATCATTTGATTCTTCAAATCATTCGAATACTTATGTCTCGATTCTTCAAATCATTCGATTATGCCCATCACTAATCGATACACTGAGTAACCCTCTCTCGGAAGATTTCCATTACGCGGCGAGTCATGTCAGGTGGAATGATAGCGACTTCCTGTGTTATTGCATTCTTTAGAGCTACCAAAGTTTGCGGACAGTGTTTGCACACCTGAAAGGTGGATATGAGCTCTGTCGGTACACATTAAAACATCTGTGCGGGGAATGTTCAGAAGGAGGTCTCGACACGCAACTGTACGGGTTTCCCAATCTCGTCACTCAGTTCTTGTGCAACCATAATTTTGTCAGGATGCATTTTCAGCTCTCGGTGAAGAGTTCTTCGATTTAAGAAGCTCAATGACGCCTCGTGTTTGCGTGCAGAACGCCGTGGAAATTGCTGAATCAAAGCCCTGACAGTGGCAGCATTTTTCGCTCCTGTTGAATTACGAGGTCGTCCAGGAGACTTCCTTTTGAGTGCAGAGGCTTTTTCTCTAAAGTTTGACACCCAAAGGCGTATTTTTTTTTGTCAGCAACGAAATCGCATCGACCGAGTGCAAAATGTATGCGAAAAGCACGCTGCGTTTTAATGGATTCTTGGACAAAAATCACACGGTGTACTCCCGTCCGAACCATTACGATAACTTAAAACCGATCGATTGCCGCTGTCTATCGCCATCTGCCGCGCTTTGCTATCCCCACCCTAACCTTATCTACGCTCTCTTTAAATCGGAGAGTCTTTCTGTCCCACCCTGTAGATGATAAGCAGCAGCTTTATGCAAAAAAAAAAGCTATCAAAGAATTTTCAATTCTTGGCAACTGAAGCAACTTTCCTTTAACGCAGTAAGCGCACCATCATCGTTTTCTTCAAGAATATCGTCACCTCCTGGCATACCATCTAGTCACCATACTCATTTTCTGCCATCATTGCCAGTTACGACTTCAATGACATCAACTCCGATAAAAAAAAAAAAGAAATAAATATTTGGCCATCTTTAAGTTCCAAGGCCTACCTAGTTTCTCGCAACCACTCATGTTGTGTGCGTTACATTTTTCACCTACAGTTTAGTGCCATATCCGAAAGGCAATTTGGTTTGAGAAGCTTTTTCGAGACAACAATACTCTCAGATGTTTGTCAGACGTTCGCGAGAGGTGCAACCGTCGAAAAACATTTTTTTTTCTGGGATTCGAACTTGGAACCTGACGCGCAGTGGTCCGACACACGAACCACTTACGCCACGGTGCCCACAACTCCGATAAGTTCCTCACAATTGCAATATATAAAATTCGCAATATACGTACATATGTATATGCTAAAGTTGCAGAACGGCGGCAATTCCAAGTACCACACAATAACCAAAGTGTCTTATGATAACATATTATATCCTCTACCAAATGACAGCAGATATGGAGGAAGGAAAGCGTCGTCTGGCTAAAAATTAATGCGGCAAAAACTTAAATTATCAGCCTTGGAACAAACTCATCGGCTTAAATATGCATTTCTGGACAACCGGAAGAGAGAGTAGAGGATTTCTAGTATTTTACGAGTATTGTTTCGACCGACGGTGGAATCGAACTGGATATAGTCAACATTATCGCCAAAGCAAAGTCCGCGTTCGGGATGTTGTCCAAAATATGGCGAAGTAATGCAATCAGTTTGAACACCAAGCTGAGACTGTTCCGCTCCAATGTTGAATCCGTGCTGTTATATGGATGCAGCACGTGGAGAGTGACCACTTCTATCAGCAGAAAGCTGCAAATGTTCTTTAATAGGTATCTGCGCAATATCTTAAGGATTTTCTGGCCTAATCGTATCTCTAACGAACACCTTTACGAGAGAACAGGTCAGGAACCAATAGGCACAACCATCCAACGACGGAAGTGGCAATGGACTGCTCACACGTTCCGAAAGGATGACAGTTCCATAGCAGTTCCTTTAACTCAGAATGGCAGAATACCTGGCGTTCCGAGGAGAACATGGCGCAGAACAATCGAGAAGGAGGCACGGCAGTTGGGGAGAGCTCAGAGACATTGCCAAAACCCGTAAACGATGGCGCGTAGGCGTATTAGAGGCCCTGGGACCCACAGGAGAAACAAGACATAAGTAAGTAAGTAATATCACATTTTACAATTTAATTAATTAATTAATTTAACGAAAGCTTATTCATTTATTATTCCATATTACTTATTATAGTATCATTATGATTATTGCACAAAATTAAATTAGATTTAATTGGATGTTGTATTTATATATGCGGATAATTTGTTGCGGACGTTTTCGAAGCTGGGTTCAAGTTCGATCGATATATGGCTTTCTGTTGACGATATCTAAATATGAATATGGTCCTATCCATCCTACTTCTTTAAAGAATTGTGTAAGAAACAGTAGGCCAAAACAATTTTGGTTGCATTTTCAGGGCAGAAATTGATTGCCTTAAAAAATTCGCGTCGTGTCGTACGATTTAGTAGAAGCAGTCTTTCAATTCAGTTGATGTAGTGTGTGGTTAAGTATTAATTCAGTTGACAACTCGGTGTACAATCACACTGAATCATGTATCGGCTGCTTATGAAATAAAACCACATTTGTCAATTAGTAAACACTTCATTATTCATCGTTTAAAAATGCTGCTTCAAGCGTACTAAGGTATCGCATTATTTGAGCTTCATTTCGAAGCTCGATAGGAAAGGTGCTGAACTTTTCTAAAAGACTCAGGTAATAAAGTATATCTTCAACGTAAAAGGAACTGTAGCTTCTGGTCGAGGTTTATTCAGATACTCTTGTTTAGATTGCATTTTGAGTACCAACGTTTTCTCAATAGAGATACCATTCGCCTTCTTCCTCTTCGATTACCACAATAAAGAGTTGTCGGTGCATGTGACGTGGACGCAGTTGAGGGCTCATCGGTGTCACTCAAAGTGTCTTAATATGGCGTTTCCGGAAAAGGAGTGTCCTTCTTCATCCAATACATCATTCGGCGTGCGTAGCAGATAAAGATAGGCTGGCATGTTCTATCGACGAGAAAGAGTAATTGCTGCTAGTCATATAGAACGCATAAAATGATTATTTTGCTTAGTCATCGTTAGATATAGTACATAAATACTTAAATTCTCGGCTTCAGATGTACTTGAGAAATTTCATATTGTCTGTATACTTTCATGATGCATCTGGTTCCAATTGCTGTCGCTGTCAATATCGAAGGCACTCGTCGCAATTCACATCGGCATGTTAATGAACTCTCCAGGTGAAGACTTACGAGGACTTCGATGTTGACAGCAAGAACAATTGTGGACAAACACAACATAGGACGGAAGACAAGGACTAACAAACGTTGGGCGCCATTTTGTAATAGGACTGAGGGAGGTTATCGGAGTTGGGATTTGAAAAAGGACAGGAAACTAGGATGTGGATGGGACTTAAGGATGGGATGGGACGGAAAAGGAAAAGAGTGTCGGCTACGAGGGACGTGGCATGCTTCGTATGCACAGCTTAGCTCGCCGGAAATGGCGTGGTTCTTGCCCCCGCAGCACGACCAAACCTACTACAAACACATAAATCATGCCACAAAATATACTCACTTATTGTTTTCATCGTATACCGGACGAACGTCCACCACACTGAGGGCGCTGCTGATGTTATGCAGCGGTGGCCTTTGTCCTCCAACCCATGAAGTCCGGCGGCATCAACTAGGACTTCCCAAGCGGACTGATGCTGCTGCCAGGTCACTCCACCATCGCTGAAAGGGTTTTAGTCACCCTACCGCACCCCCTGAAGATTGCGCTCTAAAAACCCATCAAGCTATCTACGGCTTGATGGTAGTAAAAACGCACACACTTCATGACCAAAATGTTCACAATTTATTCTTCTCTTTACTTTTCATCAGCAAAAACAACTAGAGACAAATTTTAAAAACTGAGGGATAACATAAAAAAGGCAAAAAAAATTAGACTCGGTTTCCCCCACCGCGAACTCTCAGGTAAATCTTTTGTTACCTTACTCTACTCTATGTATCGGATTTCCTACCTAGACAGAGCTCTGTATAGGTTAGATATACACTACAATTTTTAGAATTTAATCGCGAGCACAAAACGAACGGGGGTGAAACAAAATTTTCACAAAACAAACTCAAGATTCACTATATATCACCTCAGACAAGAAGAATAATCAACCAAAAAAATAAATATGTATATAAGTATCTATAACGACATTAAATGATGTATATGTATGTACGAACAGCAATGAAAACACTTTTAATATAAATTTTTTCTTTTTTCTTTTTTAATTTAACGCGCTCAAGAACGAGAAGTATCTATAAACGTTTATCTGCACATGTATCTTATATATGATATATGTATATGTTCAATATATGCATATACATATATAAGAGCCACTATGACCTTTTCGATCAGATGATCCCTTCTTCGGGTGGGGCTTCTCAGGCGTAGTGGATTTCTTGTTACTTATGAGCGCCCACTTTGAAGTACAGGTGCATTTTTTTGTATTCCTTATACATATATGTACTTATGTATGCATATATGGAAGTACGTGTGTACGTTGGTATATATGTTTTTCAAAAAAATTATCGGCGGCCACAACTTGGGCTCAAGAGTCTATGACCGCCTTGTTGAATTATTGCGGAGCCTAATCAAGGATACAAATAAAAAACTGAATAATCACTGAAAAGCACATCACTCACCTCTCAAAACAGATTTGTTTTATTCAAATTACGAATTTTCTTGTCCTCCTTCTGTGGTGGGGCAATATACAAAAAAAAAATCAAAAAAAAAACTATTCTGTCCTTTAACTTTTTCATCACCGCCTTCTTTACTGAAGGTCTTTATATTTAGACTACACTGCACTTAAAAAGGTATAAATTGAATTCAAATATATATGGAGACATGCAATGCCTTTCACCACTGACTGAAGAATGTCATGCTTCTCTACGGCTTTTTACCAGGCCCGCAACGTCGACCGAAAATCCCACTAGCCATACGGATTTACCATGGTCCTATTTTTGAATTTAGCCGCTAAATAGAAAAGGCAAACAAAAATAAAAAAAAACTACCAACATCCCTTTCTTACCCCATGTTGAATAGTTGGTTCGTGCCTAGAATTTGAAACTGGTCTAAATACAAATTTGTCTGACAGTGTGGAGTGGCTGATGAGAACTGTCAACATCAAACAAAAGAAAATAAACAAAACACGAAGCAATTTCTTTCGGGGTAAATACGATTTTTGTTTCCTACTTTCTTGTTTTATTCCTTGCTGATTTGCATTTTATTTTTCTACCCGTTCCTCGAGTCCCTCAGGCTAGCCGTTCCCTTTCACCTCACCAAAACTGCCGCAGTACCAGAAGAACCAATGGACTCTGCGATCCAGGAGGATCTCTTGACGTTTTGCTGAACGACGGAGGAGTACGCACCCCACCAAACAGGCTAATGCGCCTGGATAGCCGGGAAGCATTGGCATCAATATGCCCAACGATACGTGGTCCTAAGACTGGGTTAAATGCACCGGAGCAAAACGAGGACAATACCTCGAGCAAGGGTCAATGACCGCAGCTGCACAGCTGCTCCAGCAACAACAACAACAACATTCGCTGATAGGGAGGGAAACAAAAAGTATTGTAGGTAATGTCATGAGTTTATTTTTCTTTTCTGTAAATTAAGTAATGTCTTTTTTTTTCTTTTCCAGGGTAGCTGTAACAATTGGAATAGATGGAGCTGTGAAGGGAGTAGGCTCATCACAGTCCTTTGGATTGCCTCCCCCCAAAAAAAAGACGAGAGGAAAATACTATTTCCGAAATTTCAGTGGACGGAATTGTATTGAATACAATTGAAATTGGGACACGTTCACCTACTGCTCATATTTTTCAAATAGAAGAAATACCTCCTAATAGCAGTGACCAGCAAACGCCGAAAAATAGGAAGGCAACTCCAAAAGATTGGAATTATCTCTCAAACTCCTTCGAATTGCTAGTTCTTCTTTTCTCTCTTCTTCTTGACATAATATTTGTAGCGCTATAGAGTTCTTTTTTATTTTTATTTTATTACATATTTACTTTTTGATTTGTTTAATGTTACTTTTTGCACCCACATTTGTTTCACAACTTCTTTATTTGCCTACTGTCAAAGCACAGGAATCTATGTTCGAACTGTCACAGCTGATTCGAAGTGAAATTTTGTTCACGTACAATAGCTAAAAAAAATCCGGGCGAACAAATATTTCCACGTGAATATATTTTATCAAAACGTAAATATGTAATAAAATAAAAATAAAAAAGAACTCTATAGCGCTACAAATATTATGTCAAGAAGAAGAGAGAAAAGAAGAACTAACAATTCGAAGGAGTTTGAGAGATAATTCCAATCTTTTGGAGTTGCCTTCCTATTTTTCGGCGTTTGCTGGTCACTGCTATTAGGAGGTATTTCTTCTATTTGAAAAATATGAGCAGTAGGTGAACGTGTCCCAATTTCAATTGTATTCAATACAATTTCGTCCACTGAAATTTCGGAAATAGTATTTTCCTCTAGTCTTTTTTTTCGGGGGGAAGCAATCCAAAGGACTGTGATGAGCCTACTCCCTCCACTGCTTCATTTATTCCAATCAGTTGAAATATGGCTTCTTCTGTTGGTGAGAACTTTTGCGTTTTGTTTGGTCCACCTCCTGTCCCTCTTTCGTACATTTTGTTCAACGCCGCTTTTTTACGTACGTATCGTTTTTGATCTGTCCAAACCTAAGGATTTGTTTTTAATTGTGTGCATTTAAAAAAAAAAACATTTAATTCTTACTTTTTTCCATTCAGCTTCGCTTTTGCTTGGTGGACCCCGCTGTTTAGCTCTGAGCTAAGTTTTCTCCAAAACTCTGCCACTTTCTCCCTATGTTCTTTTACAAATCCCCTAGCAATATCCGGATTTTTAATCATTTTGTTTAACAAAATATCGCTTTGTTGCTTATTTAGAGTTTTGCTCCTGAAATAAAATTATGTATAATTGATTTCGACTTTTTTGCTTTCAAACAACTTACATTTTCCGCTTTGTTCTTATCTCTTTCGCCTACAAAAATCAAGTGAAAATTTTCCATGCGAATAGCGTCATATTCCACTCGAAACAAAAACTCACAATAAGTGGAATTTTCGAAGATGAACAAATTTTCGCCCGAAACTCATGATAGGGGAAAAGTGAAAAGGGAATTTTTTCGCGTGGAATGCTGTCCGGGTGAAACTCACAATAAGGCTGATTAAAATGTAAGTTACACTTTTTAATTAGGGCTAAAAGAAATTTTTTTTTTTTTGCTTTATTTCAGGTCCAAATGCTAGGCAAACCGATATGCTGGTTAACAAAATGCAGGAAAAACAAGCAATTGCCAGGGGTTTCGTGAAGAATAAACAAAGAAAAACTTCTGAGTTTTGGAAGCAGCTGAATTTCGAGTTGAATAGCGCAGGGCCACCAGTGAAAAGTGAATTTGAATGGAAGAAGGTAAGAATCTATCTTTATTTCTCGCAGCCCATTTAAAATAATTTGTCTATTAGGTTTGGACAGACCAAAAACGCTATGTGTGAAAAAGGGTGCTCTCAAAAAAATTCATCAAAAAGGGACAGGAGGTGGTTTCAATAAAACTCAGAAATTCTCCCCTACCGAAGGGGGCATTTTCCTACTTTTTGGAATGAAGGAAGCATTTTTCCTCAAAAGAGGAAAATAGACGATATAGAACTTTCAGCTGAGCAATTGTTGGATGAATTTGAAAACCATGAACAAAACCAAAACCGTGATGAAGTTGTAGCAGATTTAACTTTAGTTTCCTTTGAAGTTGATCCTGAGAACAATACTGATCAAATAACTTCTTTTGCTTCTACCAGCCAGAATACTCAAAAGATGAAGACAAGCAAAATGAGTACTCAAGATGTCGTCATCGAGGAACTTCAAACCCAAAAAGAACTGTGTGCCAAAGTTGGTGAAGCAGTTGCAATCATGAAAGACCCCAACAAAGAAATTCAAAATTGTTTTAAAAAAATATACAGATCTTTGAATAGCCTTAATGATAAAAAAAAGAACAGATTGAAGAAGAAAAGCGACATATCATTGTAATGGAAAATCATAGAAAAACCGAAATTGAAAATACTATTGAAAAAAATTGTAGGATGCAATCATCCTAGAAGAACTAGAAGAAATGAAGAAGCTGATTCGAAGTGAAATTTTGTTCGGGTGAAATTCACAATAACATTTTTCTATTTCGGGCGAACAAATGCTGTTCGGGCGAAATTCATAATAAGTGTGATTGTTTTCGCAGTATTGAGTTTGTGTGTATTCTACTTTCGACAGCTCGTACTACAGCTACGCCATTGTATTCCGGCAGTTATAGTGCAGGCAACTTGTTCTTCACCCGGGCAAAAATTATACGGTCTGCAATGAATAAGGTCTGCAATCTCGTGAAAGCGAGAGAGAAACGAATGCGGAAAGAAATCGACAGCGAAATAAAAGCAACAGCACAGCAATATGATTTCTACAGGCGTAAACTTTATTGGCTTGCTGAGACACTGTGACAATTGTAACCACTGTCGCGACTTGTCGGTAATTGACCCCTTGTTCAGCTACGGTGTTTGCTTAAGTTATTTTAGATGGTCTGGATACACCGTTGACTTAACACTTGTCAAAAAAATGAGTTCCCGAAAATCAGCGGCAAGCCAAGGAACTGATCTCTGGAGGTATTCAGACGTTAAAAGTGTTTACATATTTATTTTCAGATTTCTTGTACAATTGGGCACAGTTTTAGAGTTGGGCTTGAAACAGTTAGTCGAATTGTGATGCAAGTTTGTCTAGCTATTTGCGAAAGTATGGAACATTTGTATTTGCCTGCAACTACATACAACGGAAATTTGGGAAGAATTTTGTTTGAAGATGATAGACGATTTCCCAATTGTATTGGCAGTATAGACGGAAAACATCTTACCATCAATTGCCCCAATAAAACTGGGAGCAATCAATTTTGTTATTTGCATAAATTTGCAATAGTACTTATGGCTATTGTTGGCCCGGATTATAGATTTATCTGTGTTGATATCGACGGCTATGGCAAAAACAGTGACGGTGGAATTTTTGACCTGACGGCTTACCGACAAAACTTTTCAAGGTAGCTGGTGATCAACTGGTAGAGAGCATACACCAACTCATCTCTAAGATTTGGTCAGACGAGTGTATGCCTGATGAATGATATCTCAGCATCGTTTGTCTGATCTACATGGAAGGAGACCCCCCCAACTGCGCCAATTATAGAGGCATCAGTCTCCTCAACATCGCATACAAGATCTTTTCTGCGATATTCAGTGCGATTTCATCAAGGAAGTCCACCATCGGTCAAATCTTTACATTTCAACAGATCCTGGAGAAAATCCAAGGAGTCCAGATCAATACTCATCATCCCTTTATCGATTTCAAGTCCGCATATGACCGCATCTATAGAGAAGAGCTATATAGAGCCATTTCTAGTTTTGACTTACTTACTTAAAGGGTTCCCGTCCCTTGGAGAGCCTCTGTGTGACACGGCTGCTCTCCATCCTCTGCGATCCCGGGCACGCTGCTTCCAGTTGTGAAGACCAAGTTTTCTGGCATCCGCGACAGCTTGGTCTTTATACGGGCCGTTCGACTTTTTTGCAATCTCGAACCTGGGGCTGAGATTCGAAGATTCTCTCAGCTGGAGCGTTGTTGTCCATTCGCTTGATGTGGTCGAGGCAATGTAGTCGACGTGTCTTGGCTTTTTGGACTACATCCACTTCCTCGCACAACTCATAGAGTTCGCGGTTGTATCTTTTTCTCCATTCGCTCTCCTCGCATGTGGTACATAATATCCGACGAAGTACAATACCCAATATTTGCTCTGCTTTCTTACTTATCGTCCAGCACCCGGCGCCATAAAGCAAGACTGGTAAGATGAGCGTTCTATGGCGTATTAATTTGGTCCGTCGAGTTTTGAACCGAGTTGTTTTGCCAAACCGAAGTAGCAGCGGTTTGCTAAGGTGTTATTTGTGGGATTAATGTTTGCTCCGAGGTAGGCAAACTCCTTAACTACCTTGAAGATGTAGTCATCAACAGTGAAGTTCTGTCTAAGGTTTTGAGCAGATAATTTCTTGTTTGTTGACAACACGTTCTTAGTCTTGTCCTTATTTACTTCAAAGCCTGCTCGTTTCGCCTGCTCTTCAATTGCCGTAAATGCCTCTACAACGACTTGCCGGGATCTTCCGATGATGTCAATATCGTCCGTGTATCCCAGGAATTGGATGGATTTGTGAAAGACTTGGATGTTTGGAAAAATTCAGAAGACCTGTTTCCAAGTTGCACAGAACATCGCATGTTTTCCATCGTTACGCGACACATATGGATAAGTTTTGACGGTATCCCGAATTGGACCATCGCTTGGTAGAGTTCAAGAGGATGAATGTTGTCATAAGCGGCCTTAAAGTCGATAAAAAGTGGTGAGTTTCGACTTGATATTCGTTGGTCTTTTCCAGGATTTGCTTTAGTGTGAAAATTTGGTCTATTGTCGATCTGCGGGCCGGAAGCCACACTGGTACGTATCGATTAGTGTGTTGCAGAACAGTTTTAGACGTTCACACAATACGTTGGATAGGAACTTTTATGCAACATTTAGCGGAAATATACCTCGATAGTTCTTACAAGACATAGGATCGCCTTTTTTAAATATGGGGCATATAGAGCTGACACTCCAGTAGTCGGGCATGCTTTCCTCTATCCATACTTGGCAGATGACTTGGTGCATGCACCCTACCAAGATATCGTCTCCGTATTTAAAAAGTTCAGTTGGGAAGCCATCAGAGCCAGCGGTTTTGTTGTTTTTTAGTTTTCTGATGGCTGAGCTAACTTCTTCAGTACTGGGTGGTGGTATTGGTTCGTCATTGACTGGAAGCGGGTTTTCTTCTTGCCCTATCACTCTCTCTGTTTGCTGCCCGTTAAGCAACTGCTGGAAGTGTTGCTTAAACACATCAACAATTCCCTGCGTTTCGGTGACTAGATTGCCTTCGCTGTTACGAAGAGCGTGTGTTCCGGGTTTGAAGCCAACTGCCAGCTGCTTGGCTTTTCATTTTTTCAGAAGAAATTCCGGATGTTGTTGCGCTCACGAGACTGTTCGATATTCTGTATCTGAGAGGCTACGTGGTCCCTTTTTTTTTACGCAAAATTTTCTTCTCTTCCCTTCTTCTGATCCGGTACTCCTCTCTCGCTGCTCTTGTCTTGCGCTGCAGTGCTTTCTTATGTGCATCTTCTGTCACCTTTTTCCGTTGAACGCACTCATTATCATACCAAGGGCTCCTTTTTGGCGGTGGCTGGTAGCCAAGGGTGGTCACGGCCACCTCCTTGATAGTGTTGCGGTATTCGGTCCACTGATTGATTGCGTTTGTGGTTGGTGAATGCACTGCAGAAAGTTTCTCGGACAGATGCTCTTTGTAGGCTTTGGCTCCTGGTGTGTTCAGGTGTCCAACGTTAACCTTCTTCTTCTGGACGGCTTGCAACTTCTTCTCGTTGGACAGCCTGGCTCTGAATTTAGGTGCAACAAGAAAATGATCAGAATCGACGTTGGCCCCTCAGAAAGTGTGCACATCCAAGATGTTAGACGCGTGCCTTGCGCCGATTAGCACATGGTCGATTTGGTTGCGTGTTCTACGATCAAAGTAAAGCTAGGAAACCTAGTGCTACTTGTCACCGTATTACCAGCCGCTGCAAAATAAATTAGTCATAAACCATTATCTGTTGTTTTGTCGTGGATGCTATGTTTACTGACTTGTCCGCCAAAAATGGTTTCCTTACCGATTTTCCCATTGAAGTCCCCGAGTATAATTTTTACGTCATACTCTGGGCAGGCTAATAGAATTCCTCCTTGACAGGGCTTCAGCGTCATCGAGGCTGATATTGTAGAATGTAGCTCTGATGCGGATTACAGCCAGGTGATCATTTATAGGTTTGAAATCAATAACTCTTGATCGAAGCCGATCTTCCACGACGAATCCGCACCCCAGCCTGTGCAACCTTCTGTTACAGCTGTAATAAATGTCGTAGTTGGATCTTTTTTGCATTCCTGATCCTATCCATCATATCTCCTGAATCGCAGTAATATCTGCCATATACTGCGTGAGGACAGATTCAAGTTTTTGGGCGGCACCCGTGGTGTAGAGAGATTGTTCATTCCAGGTGCATAAGCTGACCTAAATGGAGAGGCTTGTTGGTTGAGGCCCAGGTCCACCCCAAACTGTAGTGCCACCTAAGTATGTAAGACTTGTTTTGACACCACAAAGTCTTTCATTACTCAGTTCGGCTGTTTAGCGATCAAATGTATCGGTTCTGGACAGCCTTAATAAGTCCAACAAATGGGGGCATACAGTAAACGTTACACCGGTTTGTAATCATGGATTAAATGAATAAAAGTGAAATGTAACATTGGATATTGCCTGCAGAGCGCGCATATTAAATTTAATTGGAAGAAAATTTAACGAGTAATTCATGGTGGATATTGAGATTAAGGCCAGTATTTTAAACTGTGGATAGTCAATAGCATACTCGTAACTTTTACACATCCTTAAACTTAGTCTATGTGTACATACTTTTATTTTCATTATGCTCACAATTATTATCTCCGGTAATTGACTGGTACGACGGGGTATACCGCCACCCTTTATAAAATGAATCGTTGCACCTGACATTTTTTATACACACACAAAAGGCGATTGCTCATATTTCAGCTATGGTTTCGACTCGTAAATCTCTGCATGCTTGAGTAGCCTGTCGGCTGAAAAATAGAACAATAGCAAAAAAATGCTTTATAGAGTTTCATTGTTACAGACCTATCGCGATACAAATGAAATATTTAATACTTACTATACCTACATGTGCTATTTATAGTAGGTGCAATTCCCAACATTTTATAAAACTACTAACTTACAGCCCGTTGAAAAATTAACGGTACAAAACACTGCTATATATCAAATTTATGCGGTTGTCAATTAATATCAATTGGTTGTTGGTATTTATCAACCAGTTTCTCTAAGCGGTCAAGATTGTCAATTGTCAATGAATTACTGATCAATTGTCAATTTGTATCAATTATTGATTGTGAATGGAAAAATCAGTATTGTGAGTGTCACTTTCCATCGACTTTCTTGTCATCTGTCAAGTTTTCTTTCAACTGAAAATAACTACTGGAAAAGTAAATTAAATTAAAATAAAGTAAATTGGCAAGAAACTAACACAAAAATGTAAAGTTTTGTGCGTAAAGTTTTGAATTTGGATTTAAATGATGAGAAAATTTTAAAATACTTTTCACAGGGCTAATGTAGTTAACAATAGGCAGTTGAGTAGATTGGTGGAGCTTATGGAACAGAATTTAAATGTTGTTGATTTTTGCGGTGCAAAAAAAGTGGGATGAATTTGCTGCGGAGCTATTATAGGCTCACCCACACGTGAATCGCACAAATGGCAAAGAGTACATTTTATTTAACTATTTCTTTAAATTGTTGCTTATTGTTCTGATAGCTTGTAGGTATGGATCGATCTTAAATGTAAGACTAAGAAACAGAAGACAGAAAACAAAATTGAGATTTTTTCAACTGGCGGTGGACCTAACTGCACAATTTCAATAATTTGAAGGAAACCGTTATTAAAATGTTAGAAATGCAAACCTGTGTCAATCCATTTGGAATTTGGTTCAGAGTATGCAATTTTCAATGACGGGAGTACTGCTTCAAATACTATCGAATCAAATTTGGAAAACTCAATTGTGGAACCCGAGGATTTTGGGCCAAAGAATCCCAGAAGAATATCCTTGTAAAAAAATAGGAAGGCCCGCGGTGAAAATAAAACAAATCCGGCAGAATTCAGTATTTATTACAAAAAAGGAGATAAGAATAATGTTATTCGTAGCAAAGCAGAATCGGAACTGAACTGACAAAGACATTAGTCTGAGTTTATATAGAATTCTCATTTAAAAATACATGAAAGAGATAGATAGATTATTCATACGAGTCAGCTAATTAATTTTTAACATCCTCGGCCGGGCACAGGTGTAGTTCCAGGCGATAAAAAAAGTTGAACTGGTCGTCGAAACTGCTTGCCATCAGGAAGCCTAATTTGGCAAGACCTCACCTTTTGATCTCTACCTAGAAACAGTATTTCCACGACTGCCATTTTCCAGTTTATCCGTGGTGTAGATTGATCAGCGACCAAGACAACATTTCCCTTTTTTTAATTGGACCGTGGGTCTATTCGGCGAATGGTGGAAGGACCGCAAAAGTTGAAGATACTCCAGCTGCCATCGCCTTTTTAATTTGGTTGCGTATTTCATTCGCTGCTTCCAGGCACTTCGGAACATCTCTGCGTCAGGCTCTGTTGGTGATAAATCGGTAGGTTGACTTCGGGACTCGAGAAGGAAACTTGAAGGCGTCAGAGGCGAAAGGTCCATTGGGTCCGCGCTTACATACATAGGTGAGCGGACGGCTATTCACAACTTCTTCAGTCTCCACGACGACGGTTCTCAGGTGCTCAAAATTAAGTTTTGCTTTGCCGATTGTTACCTTCATCAAGATTTTCATCGTTCGGATCAGTCTCTCCCAAAACCCACCCCACCACGGCGCTCGTTCCACTATAAAACTCCATTTGATTTTTCGTCTTGAAAGGAATCCTTGAATAACTTCTTTGTCCCAAAGGGAATCAGGACTACGCAACTCAATAGCAGCTCTCCTAAAGGTGCGGGCGTTGTCGGATAAGATCATAGTAGGCACCCCACGTCTGCTGATGAACCCCCTAGGTGCCATTCAAAAATGGTCTGTCGATAAACTCCTCGCTATCTCCAAATGTACAGCACGGATGGCTGCGCACGTGAAAATGGCGACATAAACTTTGGAAGCATTTAACTTGTCATCATAGCAGTAGAGTGGGCCAGCGAAATCAACTCCCACGTTATCAAAAGGCCGAGATAGAGTAAATCTTTCGATAGGTAGAGGCGCAAAAGGTTGGGAAGCAGGCAATCCCCAAAGCTTTCTGCACACTTTACAGGCCTTGATGCGTTTTTTGACCAACTGCCGCCCTTTGACAATCCAAAATGCTTCCGTAGCTGCGCCAGCAGAATTTTTTTTTTTTTTTTTTTTTTTTTTTTTTTTTTTTTTTTTTTTTTCCGAGGGTAGGTGAAAATCTTCAACAAGACACTATGAGGATCGACAGCGCGTGCTCATAGTAGTGTGGGATTCTTACCCACTAAAAAACCTCCCTTCAAAACAGACTTGTTTTTATTTTTACTACAACTAAGTATTCGACTTATCAAGTAGTTTTCGTTTCGCGAAATAATGACGTTTTGCAGGTACCTTCCCATTGGAAGTTCCTGCCAGCTCCGCAGTTTAGACGCGGTTACTTATCGCGCTAGGTCTAAAGGTTTGGTTCTTTGTAGACGGCGCAGTAAATTTCTTTCTTCCAAAAGTTGGAGGACTGTAATATTTACGTGACTTTCTAGTCGACTTCTATGCTTTCTCGCGTAGGTTTGAATTTCGTCTTCGATTGTTTTAATGCCAAGGTCTCTGTGGATATCGCTATTTCTGATATACCATGGCGCATTTACAATACCTCTTAGCACTTTGTTTTCAAAAGTTTGTAAAATTTTAATATTACTTATTTTGGTACAACCCCAGAGTTGTATACCATATGTCCATACAGGCTTTAGCACTTGCTTATATAAAAGCAGTTTGTTATATATATTAAGCTTGGAATATTTTCCAAGTAACCAATACATTTCTCGATATTTGTTATCTAGTTCTTTGCGTTTTTTCTTAACGTGCGTTTTCCATTTCAGCTTTGTATCAAGTGTCATTCCAAGATACTTAGCCTCGTTTGCAAACGGGATTTGAACCGAGTTTGAAAAGATCGGCAAATTATTTATTTTTTTTATAAGTAAAATTTACATGAACAGATTTGGTCTCGTTGAGTGCGATTCGCCAAATCTTTGTCCATTCATTTACTCTATTCAAAGCTTCTTGCAGTTTTTCTGTAGTATCTTCGACCGTTTTACCTACTGTCAAGATAGCAGTGTCGTCGGCAAATGTAGCTAGCTCAGTGCCTTCTACTTGCGGTATATCACGAGTGTATAATAGATATAAGACTGGACCAAGAACGCTTCCTTGCGGCACCCCAGCCATTATTTCCTTAAAATCTGAATATTCGTTTCCACATTTGACGCGGAATAGCCTATTCGTAAGGTAGTTCTTCAAAATATTATATAGGTGCTCTGGCAGAACTTGTCGTAATTTAAACTTTAAGCCTTCGTGCCAGACCTTGTCAAAGGCTTGAGAAACGTCAAGGAATACGCTTGAACAAATCTTTTTTTCTTCAAGTGATTTTTCGATTACATGTGTTATTCGATGTACTTGTTCAACTGTAGAATGCATACTTCTAAATCCGAATTGATGATCAGGGATGAGATGCCCTTCTTCTATAACCGGCTGTATTCGCCTAACCAATATTCTCTCGAACACTTTGGATATAATTGGAAGAAGCGAAATCGGTCTATAAGAGGTTTTTTCATTCGGCGGTTTTCCAGGCTTAAGGACCATTATAACTTCGGCGACTTTCCATTGACTGGGAACATATTCTAGTCTAATCGCGGCGTTTATAATGAGCAGAAGCTTAATTAGAGCTTTTCTTGGTAGTGCTTTAAGAACCTCTCCCGTAATTAGGTCGTATCCAGGAGCTTTCTTAGGTTTAAGTTTCTTTATTTCTTCCTTAAGTTCGGTAAGTGTTGCATTTCTTATTACGCTATTGTCTATATACGACGTATTTATATTTTCAATAAGAGCTTGTCCATCAAACGGTTTGAAAGTTTCTTCCAGGTGGGCGGCAAAAATTTGCGCTTTCTCTTTATCATGCCTGGCCCATTCGTCTTGATTTTTCCTAATTGGCGCGGCTTGAATTTGAGGTTTTTTAATACCTTTTATAGCCTTCCAAAGCGAATAGTTGGAATCTTTTTCTGCCGTTAAGCTTTCTAGGTAAGTTTGTATTTCATTATTCTTAAGGTCTTTAATAGATCGTTTTAGTGAGTTGCACAAACGGTTAAGATGTGCTTTATGTTGCGGAGCCCGAGTTTGTTGCCATCTTTTACGCGCTTTTCTCTTCTCCTTAATCATCTCTTTTATTTCCTGCGTATAAATTTTAATGTAACTGGCCGGGGTTCTCTTTAGGTTCGGAGTATTCTTCCACGCGGCATCCTGTAAGATTTCGACGAAGCGATCTACTTCAACTTCAAGTTCATAGGGCGTTTTAAATGATACGCTCAGCTCAATATTTGCTTCAATATCTTTTTTAAAGCCGTCCCAATTAGTTTTCGCGCCAGTTAATCTGGCCGGTCCTACTTTTTTAATCAAAGCTTCGCTTATCGTCATAATGATTGGAGAATGATCAGAGGAGAGATCAAAGCTTTCTTCAACTTTTATACAGTTGCTAGATATCCCTTTAACAACAAAGAAATCAATCAGATCTGGTATCTTATTTCTATCAGTTGGCCAATATGTTGGTTTACCCGTCGAGTGAAAATCACAACTGAATTGCATACCCGCATTATAAAGCTTTCTACCTTTCTGAGAGGCGTACCTTGATCCCCAGAAGGGGTGTTTCGCGTTGAAGTCACCACCAATAATAAAATTTGGTTTAAGGAAGTTGAATATGTTTGTGAAATCACTTTCTTCAAGTTTACATCGCAGTGGACAATATATAGACGAAATGTTGAAAGCAAAATGTCTATTTCTAACGCGTACCGTGCTTACTTGCATTGCTTCTAATTCAATTTTTATTTCCGCTGAGTGTTCGATATTTTCTTTTATAAACAAAGATGATCCGCCTCTGGCTCTTTCCGATGGGTGAAAGGCGTGATATCCGCTATATCCCCTTATCTTAATATTCGATTGCTTTTTCAGATGAGTTTCACAGACCAAGCATATATCAATATCTTTCTCTCGCATAAATATTTCTAACTCGTCGAGTCTTTGTATGAGCCCGTTAGCGTTCCAAGTAAGAATTTTAAGCGTTTCTTTCATATTCTGGTTGAAGTGCGCGTGTTATGAATGTTGTTTTCTAGTGCAACTAGTCTCTCGAAAATTAGTTTATTTGTTTTGCATTGCTCTTCAAGTTTCGCAAGAATTAGGGAGAAAACATTGGATACATGATCTTCTGAACTACCTCTATCACTATTTTTCAATGTCGCAACTTGAGAAGGAGTTTTTACATTAAAGTTTGGACGGTTTCTTGCTTTGATCTCCCGTGAGTTGTCGGTCGTGTACGTACCCTTAACTGTCTTCGCCGCTTGAGCATAAGACTGCACGCCAATATTCGGAGATTTTGCTTCTGTTACCTTATCTCTATTACTTTCGGATTTTTTATCATTAACCGATCTTAAGTTAATATTGTCGGACTTTCTATCTTTCGCTGCTTTTTTCGTAGCTATTTTCGGTCTGTTCTTGATTGGTTTCATATTCGGACGCATCGAATTTTTTAGCGTATCGCGGCGTTTTTGAAGCTCTTTCGCCACTTCGCAACCTCGATAGTTCGCAGGATGTTTTCCCTTGCAATTTATACAAGTGGCTGGGGTTTGCTTGTTTAGGTGACACTCTTCCGAGAGATGTTTACCTGCGCATTTGACGCATCGCGGCTCTTTCTGGCAGTAAGTCTGCGTGTGATTGAAGCCTTGACAGCGCTTACACTGCGGGATCGATCTGGACGTCTTACGCATGGGTTCGATTTTGACCACGATGTTTAGAATAGTCTTAATACCATATATAATATCTTTATTTTCGTCTTTATCAAAACTAAGCATGAATAGTGGAAGACCGCGCTTTACCAATTTTTCATGATCTCCCTCCGACTGTTGCTTCTCCTTCTTGATAATATTGACGGCATCAGCACAATATTGACACCTGCGTGAAGCGTCTGTAGATGGTAGTCGTCAACAATAATATCGACAATATGTGACTTTGCTGGAAGTATTATCGGGTGTATCGTATCCATCCCTTCGTTTGACGATTGCAGACGACCGCCTAACCTCATGATACCATTGCTGTCTAAGAAGGGGGATAACTCGCAAACAGTTGAGGACTTCATTAAAGCTTTGCCCTTCTGTAATAGACAAATCTCATTAAAAAATTTAATTTTTTGCACATACCGAAACCAGTGATTTTCAGCCTTTTGGATTTCAACAGCTGACGGAGACGCAAGAGTGAGTTCGAAATTTGAGGAAGTCCTCGAGGATGTCAGTTTTTCTTTTGTGTTGTGGATAAATTGATAAATGTACGCAGTAACCCTGAGTAGGCGGTTCCAGGAGCTATAATCTTCATAGTTTTTTAGTGTATCTTCCTTGTTGAACTTTGAGAAATTTGACGTATCTAAAAATACCAAGGAGACGACGCGGCGGCAGTAGGTTCTAGCTGTTCATCGGTCACAAAGCTGCTGTCGTTCTTACTGAGCCACTGCGGCCCATGAGCCCAGAGTGAAGATTCACGAAGGACACGACCGCTAATTCCTCTCGTAAGGAGATCTGCTGGGTTCTCCTTCCCCTTGCAATGGGTCCACTGCGAATTATTTGTAAGTCGTCTGATCTCATCGACCCTGTTCTGAACGTAGGGCTTCAAGCGCTTCACGTTGCCTTGAATCCAACACAAAACTATTTGAGAATCCGTCCATATGCGATTTTTGACAGAGAATAATTTCAAACATCTTTGCAAGAACGAATGGAGCCGAGCAGCTATTAATGCAGCCGTAAGCTCCATCTTCGGTAATGTCAGCTCATTCCTGCCATCGAATTTCAATGGAGCAACACGACTCTTGGCACATAAGAAGGAAACGCTTATGTGTCCACTAGGGTCAACGCACCTCACAAAAGCGACTGTGCCATAGGTCTTCGTACTAGCGTCTGCAAAGATATGGATCTCATTAATTTTTGTCGGTGAAGTGGATGAAAGCGCTGCTCTTGGAATGGTCATATCCTTCAATTCCAGGAGACCTGTGACACAGTCGTTCCATTCAGTCAAAACGTCACCAGTAAGGACTTCGTCCCAAGACATCTTCCTTTTCCATAGTTTCTGAAAAAGAATCTTTAATTTGATAGTAGAAGGGACAAGAATACCTATTGGGTCGAAGATCCTTGCGATAGTTTGGAGTACGATGCGCTTGGTTCCTCTTGTTGAATTGGAAATAAGCATTATCTCAACTGAATCCGTAGGAACGGCCAATTCGTCGCTGTGAACAAACCAATATAGCCCCAATACTTTTTGCTTGTGTGGCGCATTGATGGAATGGAGAGACTACAAGCAGTACGCAAGACTCTGTTAGAAACTTAAACTTCCGCACAAAAAGAGTTCTACGAGAATATGAGAAATGATATAAGAAGCATACAAAATATTAAAAACTAACCCTATAATAGCAACACATCTTTTCTACATATACATCGATAGCAACAGGGGTAAGCCGTCACCCCAATGGCCTTAAGGGCCCAGGCCCATAGAATTCGTTGCTCCGTCCTTCCGTTGAAGGTTGCTGTTGAAGTTGATGTATTGCCGGAGAGAACAGTCCCATAGAATCCGTCTCATAGGTTGACGGATCCACAGCCGATGACATTTTCTATTGCTGAAAGTGTTTTCTCTAAGCTGTCCTGCGAAAAATTTGTTTCATTTGATTGCGCGAAAATTACCAAATAATTATTAAAAAAAAATTGTATGGACGACGAATTATTTTCAATGACTGTTTTTATACTGCTTTAAGGGAGGGTAACAAGGGAAGGATTTGAGTACATGAAAATAATCATGGGTAGGTTAGGTTAGGTTAGGTTGGCTGTCCACACGAGAATGCAGACACACTTAGACCAGTGAAGGTCCTTTGTGATACCATGGATCAACCATTAGGCCACTCAGGGACTAACAAAACCAACCGGAGCTTTTGATAAAGCGATTGATTCTCATAACGTCTAAGGACGCCAGATCGCCGAGATCGTCAAGGAAGGGGGACCTTAGATGGAGTATTCTTTCATGCGACAGGGCTGGACAAGTGCATAGGAGGTGAAGGATGGTTTCCTCCCCCTCCTCGTCCCTGCAGCTTCTGCATAAGTAATTGGAAAAGACACTAAATCTTTTGGCGTGTTGGCCTATAAGACAGTGTCCAGTGAGAACACCGACAACGCAGCTGATTTGTGTTCGCTTTAACTTGACCAGATCGGCACTACGTTTTTGATCCAGCTTAGGCCAGATCTGTCTCGAAATGTGACACGTTGAGCCGTTTTCCCAACTGAGGTTGGTCATGCTAATAGCGTTCAGCTTTAGTAGATATTTACAAGTACCGAGGGCCATACCCGGAGCTTGCCTGTCAGGCAGAATCCTTAGTGTGGTACCCTGTCTGGCAACCCCGTCAGCCCTGCAGTTACCTGGAATGTTCCTGTGGCCTGGCACGCAGCATAGGTGAATGTTGAACCGCTCTGACATCTCCATAATAGATAAACGACAGTTTAAGGCGGAGGCGGAGTGATGGAGAACGATTCCAGGGACTTGATTGCCATTTCGCTGCCAGTGAAAATGCTTATATCCCTGACAGATAATACATTACATTTCAACCAGGACAGAGTTTCCTAATCCCCATGATTTCTGCCTGGAAAACGCTACAACGATCAGGGAGGCGGAACGAGATGCTCAGATTGAGCTTTCCGGAGAAAACACCACAACCCACCCCACCCCCAATCTTAGAGCCATCTGTAAAGAAGTGAACCAAACTACCATCGACAAGGGGGAAGTGTCCCATTCATCCCGATTAGGGATACTCGTACGGAAGTTACAGTGAAATCTCAGTATCGGCGGGGTGTAGTCCGTGTTTTCGTGTTTGAATTTGAGAAGATCAAGTATCAAGGAGTAGCCAAAGCGATAGCTAGACCACTGAAAGGAGGCTTTTAAGCGGATGGCCGCACAGGCAGCCATCTGTTTGCCGAAAATATCTAAAGGTAACAGGTTGAACAAGATGTCCAGTGCTGCGGAGGGAGTGGTTCTTAGTATACCACTGATGCAAATGCATGCAGATCTTTGCACCCTAGCTAGTTGGGTGAGATGTACAGCCCTGTCAAGAGCAGGCCACCACACGATCACGCCATAGAGTAGTATAGGCCTGATAATGGACACATACAGCCAATGAGTGATTTGAGGTTTCAAACTCCAGCTCCCACCTATAGCATTTTTACTGGAATAGAGAGCTACATTAGCTTTCTTGACGCGTTCTAGTAGATTGGCCTTCTAGTTCAATTTCCTATCAAAAATAAGACACAGATATTTTGCGTTTTCAGAGAAGGTGAGACTGGTGCCATTTATCTTAGGGGGGTCTATGAGGGGAACTTTATATTTCCTCGTGAAGAGAACAAGCTCCGATTTATGAGGATTAACCCCCAGTCCGCATTTGGAGGCCCATCTGGTGAGCCGAAGTAGAGCATATTGGAGGATTTCCCTGAGAGTGACCGGGTGTTTACCGGAGGCAGCAATAGCAATGTCATCAGCATAGGCGGTCACTCTACAACCTGACGTATCCAGGTTCATCAGATATAGATAATCCTGGGTAACAGTCGCCGGTTTTGCGTTCGTCGATTGTACGAAGGTCGTGATCTTCATGAATTTTTTAACCTGAACTTTGACCAGCTACATGTTTTTTTTTTTAATTTGCGCGTGCCAAAGGGATTATTAATACCCTTATACTGGTTCTCCGGGCACGGGCGGACGGGAAAAGGGGGGAGAGGAACAGAGGAGATGTCGGTTTGCGTTGGCTTTAAATGTTTGAAGGTTGTAATGATTAGGAAATACAGAGGCTGGTAGTGCGTTCCACAAACGTGTTGTTCCGCTTATAAACGAATCCCTGTATTTGACAGTACGTCCGAAGTTGGGCTTGAGGGTGAACTGATGTGCATTTGAAGAATGACGCATATTGTCGATGAAGTTTTGAAGGAGAGGAATGCAACTGGCTATTTCGCTGGAACATTTTTTATAAAAAAAGCGATAAAAAAGAGAGAGACACGGAACATTTCTACGATGTTCAAGTGAGACTATGTAGTTCACGATGTCTCCATCACCTATCAGTTTTAACGCGCGATTCTGTACCCTATCTAGAATGTGCAGAACGGTCTTGGGTGCACCAGACCAGATGTGGGCGTTATATTCCAGCTTTGGGCGGATGAATGCCTTATAGATGGAGGCCAGATCAGACGGGGTAAAATATTTCTTGCAACGCTTAACAGACATTTTGCAGCATTTTTGGCGACTTCCAACATGTGATCGTTCCATCGAAGACGGTTATTGACGCACATACCGAGAATGGCAAGTCTTTCGGATTAAGCGATACAAGTCCCATTCATGGATAATGGTTGAATGTCTTGGTTTCGCTTGAGAGACAGAAGACAGCATTGAGTTTTGGATGCATTAAATTCCACTCTATTGATTGAACCCCATTTGGTAATGCTGTCCAGGTCAGAATTTAATGTGCTTAACATACGTTGTCGTTCCTCTTCTACGGCCGCAGGGACGTGAGTTAGCGAACGAATATGAAAAACTGATGGTACTGTCATCAGCGAAGGAATGGATTGGATTGGAAGTAGCAGACAAAAGGGTCATTTATAAAAATGAGGAAGAGAGTCGGAGACAAAACGGAGCCCTGGGGAACACCAGCATATATGGTGAATTGCAGACTTGAAGCCGTCCAAGACAATTTGTATTGAACGGTCCGAAAGGTAATTTCTAATCCATTGAAGAAGAGACTCATCGATGCCATATGCACGCATTTTCGACAAAAGAGCCTGATGCCAAACTCTGTCAAATGCCTTAGAAATATCGAGCGCAACCATCTTTGTTTCGTCGAAGTGATGAAGAGATTGGTTCCACTTCTCAGTGAGATATGCCATCAAATCACCAGTGGACCTGTTGCTACGAAAACCATACTGCTGGTCATTGAGGAGTTTTCGTGAATCAAGATATTTCATAAGCTGAAGATTTATCAGCGTTGCCATGACCTTGGAAAGAAGGGACGTAAGTGCAATGGGTCGGTAATTGGACGGGGAGGAAGATTCGCCTTTTTTAGGGACGGGCTGGACAAATGATGTTTTCCATCTACTCGGAAAGCGGCCAGAAGAGTAGGATAGACAGAAAAGCTTACGCAGAGGTTTTGCCAGCGTGGAAGAACACCTCTTCAGAACTATGGGGGAGATACCATCTGGACCAGCGGATTTGTGTATGTTAAGACTTTTAAGTACTCCTGCAACTGTACGAGTGCGGAAGTGGACTTGTCCCATGGAAAATTTGACGCTCTCAAGTACAGGCGGAGACAAAGCACTATCTGGCATGATGGAGTTCGCTGCAAAGTGAGCAGCAAGCAGATTGGCTTTGTCTAAGGAGCTGACAGCTGGAATGTTATTGTAAATGAGCGTTGGGATGGTAGACGAGATAGAATTGTTAATATTTTTGTCGAATGACCAAAAATGTTTACTACCTTTGGGACATTGTAGAATTTTTTTCCTCAATTTTTGGTCATGTAAGAATTTTACACGTCGAATGTGAGCATGGCAGTCATTTCTGGATTGCTTAAACTTCTTTCGGTTTTCCTCAGATGTGTTGGCTTTATAAGACCGAAAACTTACTTCTTTCAACCTGATAGCCTCTTTGCCGCTCTGGTCAAACCACGAGTTTGCCTTATGTTTGATACTTTTTATTCTGTTAGGAATAAAGACATCCATACCTAAGAGGATGGTGTCAGTAATCATATCAGCGGCGGCATGCATGTCGCTATCGAGGAACCATAGCGACCAGTTAAAACTCCTAAAGAAACTGTTAAGGCCGTCCCCGTTGGCTTTCTCGCATAACGCCATACTTTTTTTTTGGGGGGTTTTTCTTTAACTGAGTGGTCAGAGTACGAGAATTTAGCCAATACTATGCTGTGGTCAGACCGGCCTAGAGGCGCCAAAACATCAATTCTGTATTTATCGGGGTGTGAGGTAAGAAACAAGTCCAGAGTGTTGGCAGAATGACTTGCAATATCCGGTATGCGTGTAGGCTCATTTACAAGCTGAGTCAAATTGTTTATCTCAGCGAAAAGTTCAACATACCTTCCTTCGGGTGTTGTCTGGCCAGAATGTCGAAGCCAACCCGAATTGTGTATATTGAAATCGTCATTGCGGGCGATCCTAAGTATAACGTGTAGATCCTAAGTATAACTTTCCACAACAAACTATCGCCGGTGTTATGCCCAAACAACAATCAGCTGTGGTCCGCTACACATCAGATGTTAAGCTCTCCCAGTCATCGCAATTGATTGCATGTAAAGAACATGCGACAATTGCGATGACTTAGAAGCGCAACAGCGAGTGAGTGGGGATGGGAGAGATGGAGAGACCCGGCATTGATTTATTTATTTTTTTTTTCTTTGCACTGCACTGCACTACACTGTAATTGGGAGCGCGAGTTACGCAGATACATCAAGCTGACACAGCACCTCCAAAGCCTCAGCGATTGACCGGATGTTAAAAGTAATCCACCTATTGCGGTCATCGCTCCGGTCATCGCTCCAGACATATATTTTTACTTTTGTTCTATCGCTTTTCTAAGAAATTTTTCATTTTACACTTTATTATTTGAATCTCAAGAATCTGTCAATTTTGCATTATCATTTAATTATTTGAATTGTCAATTTAGCATTATTATTTATTCTCCAAGAAATTGTCTAGAAATGCATTATTGCATTAATTGTTGTTCAATCCAAAATCAAATAAGAATTTTTGAAAATGAAATCAGAATAAACTTGTCAGTCAAAGCAGTAACATCGTCTTTTTTTTTTACTCTCCGCACGGTTCAGTCTCGTAATTCGCGCGATCAATGAAATTATTTGGGTTATTTTAATTAATTGTTTTATTATTTATATAATAATAGATGAGTGGTGTGGGAAAAGGTTGCAGTTTTTTTATTTTTTTTTTGCGATAAATTAGGTGCACAATTTAATTTGGACTATTTTTTTGTTTTATTTATTTATTTATTTATTTTTCTTATCAATAATACATTAAAAATCTGTTATTAGTAATAGTTAAGAGCACTAGCAGCGAGGACTATCGGCTCCTTTTTTGCTTTAATTATGTTGGTTGGTTGGTTGGTGGATGGCTGGTAATTTCTTAAACGCGTTCGCACGCAACGTCAGGCAACACGGCACTCTGATGACATAACAACACGGACATAATGATGATCCAAAACAATTTAAAGTGGCAGTGCATATGAGCAAGGAAGTGTTTGATATGCTGTTTAATTTGGTCAAAGAAGACTTAAACAAGCACTCCAAAAGGCCCTTTTTGACTCTTTTGTGAGTAAATACATATAATATTTTAATCGTGCTACCTATGTTTACAATTTTCATCTTTATAGATATTTGGCACATGGGGGCAGCAGGCAGGTGCTTCATTGGTTTTTAAGATGTGAGTCACAAATATTAGAAAAATCCTGAACGAAACCTGCGATGTTCTTTGGAATACCCTCGGCCATGTATACTTCTCAGTCCCAAATCAAACTGAGTCGAAAAATATTTCCAGTAACTTTATGTGAAATTTGTCAAACTATGTGGGTGCCATTGATGGGAAACACATTAATATCACTTGACCCTCGAATTCCGGGAACATATTCTATAATACTTCTGAGAATCTTCGATGCCAACTACACTTTTACCAGCATTGACATTGGCACATATGGGTCTCAAAGCGACGGTGGTGTTTAATGGCACTGCGTTTTTGGTCGGAAGTTATTTGGAAGCCAGCCCGACCTATCAGAAGAACAGTGTCTGCCGAATAGTAACGTGAGTTTCCTGCATTATTTTGTTGGCGATGCGGCAAAAACGTTTTTGATGCGTCCGTATCCAGGCATAGTACATACGACTTTATTGCCAGTTCTTTTTATTTAATACAGGCGAATTTTATTTTGGGGTGCGGTTACCTTTGGACAGAGAGAAGTTCTACAAGCGTTTCTCAGGCGCCAGCCGGATCATTGAAAATGCATTTGGCATTTTAGTGTCCCGGTGGAGAATCTTGCTTGGGCCGCTAAATATGGCCGCAGAGTCAGCGGAGAAAATTGTGAGGGCAGCTGTTTTACTTCACAATTTCGTGAAGATGCATAATGCCACCTACATTCGCCCAGACTACATGGACCAATACCACGGCGAGGAAATAGTTCATGGCCTGTGGCGGAAACAGGCAACTCTTCCAATAAAGAAGCCGCATAGAATTTTCTCAAACAACGGGTCAAAGAAGTTGCGAGACCAATTAAAAGATTACCTTATGTTAAATTAAAAGTCTCTGCATGTCTGTACTTTCATACTTTTCTATATAAAACATTAAAATACAAATTGCTTTGAATTCTTTTATGTTTTTTTATTTTTCTCTATTTCTTCAAATGCTTTTTTTTAGGAAAAACGACTTCATTTCGTTTTGGGTGTCTTTCGGCAGCTTGATTAGGTAGCTGTCAAGAATCTTGTAATAATCGTCGTTCCGGCCTCTTGACTACTTGTTGGACAACAAATTTGTGGCCGCTCCCAGCAACATATTAAAGCAGTCGGCAACGTCTTCGGTGATCTTGCGCCTTCGCGCACTCGCGGATGTTGAGTGTTTGTCAGCCGGCGTCTGGCTAATATTGGGTGTCGACTGCAACAATTCGTCCGTTGCGGCCAAATCATCATTCACCCTTCCCAGCAACACCTGTAGGCGGTTCGGGGCACCCGGTGTCAGCCAACTTCGTCTTTCTCGAAGAATATGGAAGCACTCGTCTCCGTACGACTGTCGACATCTTCTTTCAAGTTCCAATGGGAATTTGAGAATGTCCTGTAACATATATGTACAGGGTGGGCCAAGTACAAGTTTCTTTTTAAAAATGCAATAAAATGAACAAAATGAAATTTTTTCCATGTATTATGGCTTTATTAGTAAGAGCAAACATTTCCACTAATTACGAAATACAACGTCGTTCAAGTGGCTGCCTCGGCTGGCCTCGCAGTAGCGCATTCTATCCCTCCAATTTTCCAAGACCTTGTTGATGGCTTCAGGCTGTAGCTCACGGATTGCTTGGATGATAATGGCCTTAAGTGCTTGAATCGTTTCCGGATTGTTGGCATAACATCGCTTCTTCACGGTTCCCCACAAAAAAAAACATATATAAACAACATATGCAACAAATATGAAATGAAAAACAAACCAAAACCAAAAGTTTTACCTTCGTGGGGCGACGTGCATTTTTAAAAACCGCAACGCCGCGCCGGCAAAAAAAATCAATTCTTTTCCCTCCAGCACAGTGCTTCCAGATTTTGGCTTCTTATTAAACTTTTTGATGAAGCGATTCCTGAGGGACCTAGATCGGCTGTGACAATGCTCCACTAGAATACAAAAGATACATTAACTACGCATTTTAAAAATTGGTTGTATACATTACCATCCCCACAAAAAGCAGCCCTCACCTCGAACCAACCTTTTTCCTTCTTCAACTTGTCCCTATATGACTTAAGGGATTTGTCATATAGGCAAGTATGGGCTTTAACAACTTCGATGAGCTGCCCTTCAAACATCTTTTCGTTTCCTTATTTAATATTTTCCTATTTTCCAATTCGCACAAAACTTCCTTTTTCATTCACAAAATAATTCCAAATTGAATGTCAACCGATTTTCAACGGCGATGGCAGTCTCTCAACATTCTGTCAATTGCCGTGTTTTTTTCAAACCTAGCCAGCCAGCCGTTTATTTGAACGATTTGCCAGCCAGCCAAAGCCAGCCGATTTTATGCAAACATATCTCTAGGAACCAAGCAACCTCGCAGTGATAGCAACAACAAATAACTAAAAAACATTCGTTTTTGCGGCGCCTGAAATTAGGCATCACGAAATTCCCAGCCAGTAACATTTTGCTGGGGATAAAATCAAGAGTAGTAGCCAGCCGGTTGTTGTATTTGTTTTAAATGTAAAATTTTACTTTACCAGCAACTACTGGCTGGCTAGGTTTCAAAAAAACACGGCTATTATGTACATTTGTTGGAGGGTGCTTAGCATTGATAAGAAGTATCATCGAATTTACCCCAGCTTGGATTAACATACTAAAAAATATCGAACTGGCCAACGTCTTGTATTTCTGCTGACGCCATTACTGTGCATCATTTTGTCAAAGGTATCAACTCCGCCTTTAGTTGCATTAAAATCATGAATGATTATACAATAGATTTCATAGTGTCAGGATTGATTTATTTTTTATAGCGCATAGTCGGTAATAATATAACTGACTTGTTGGTGTGCGGAGTAAAAGATTTGCCGATCAAATGCAAAGTGAGAAGATAATGCCGGCTTACTCTCCATAGGCAGACAAGTTTGAGGAATTTCTCTTTTACTTTTACGAAGTGTACCGATAGTGGTTAGGTTATAGTCATTCAACATAATTTCAGCAAGCGGATTTGAAGTAAACCAATTGTCGTAAGTACTATTACGACCAGAACCCCGAATAGATTCTTACAGTCTGTGCCGTTTTGCACTAAGTTCCTTTGCCAATATATGGAATTGCATCATCACACATAGTCACTATTTTAAGCTCATATTATTTATCTGGCTTTGAAGCGATATATATGGTGCCGTGACATAAGGCCAAGCGTCATAAGACTAAATCTCTAAATTTGGCCTTATGTCGCTTTCTGAAAGTGACATAATGCATTTGGCTAAAGTGACATAAGTGACATAAGGCCAAATTGTACTCAAATCCCGCTGTACATATTTCGCTAGAAAAAAAAAAACGATATAAGTTGTTTTTTTTATTTCTAATAACTTGATTTTACCGTAAGTGCATTCGGAATATTTGCTCAATGGCATGAAGCAAGCCCACGAACGTCTCATTCGTATAACATCGTTTAAAGCGTGGTAAGATGGAAAATTCAAGTGATACTATTTACAACTTCGAGTTTTGTGCGGGTTTAAGGAGAGGGAGTACTTACTCTATATTCCCGAAATTAAGCAATTGTATCGGTTTAAAAGTAATTCAAAATTGTCTAAGCGATACATTTGTTACGTTAAAACATGCAGTGCTAGTGCAGTTATCGATTTTGAGAACCAAACATTAGCTAGAATTCTGAAATCAAGTGCCGTGCATAATTATGGAATAACTGAAACAATTAGAGGAAAACCTAAAGTGATAAGTGAAGTGAAAAATGAATGCGCAAATGCCTCACTAAAAAGAAGTGGCATTCGGAAAGTTTTTGACGAAGTATGTGCAGAGGACAATGCAAGTGCTCAGCAGGTAAGTTGGTGAAACAAATCCATTCAAGGGTTCAACCGATCTTTTAATTTATCTGTAACTACACCAGATATGTACGTATACACTTATATACATAACTTGTTTGTACTTGTTTTTAATCTACTTGTAGTCCTTGTCATAAGTTAGTCGCTTTCGTTGTCTTCAATGTACATTGTTGATTGGAAAATTCCGTGGACTTTCCCAAGCATAACTTGTCTTACATTTTTGGTTCTCATTGTAGACATCTGGGTACTCTATTCGCGGGTACAATTCGGCAAAGTACGAAGGCAGCTTATACGCATTCGAAACCAGGCATTTCCAAAAGCTCCCGTTACTCCTAAAGATATGTTGGATATATTCAAAATTGATAGTGTCATGACTCATGAGTAAATTTGGTATGTCTCGATACCAAAATAGCGATACCTTTTATAGGAGTATAGTACTTGAAGAAAACTTTAGGTACTCCATATTCTTGTCCCCAGCTATTGCAACCGCAATACAAAATCGACCCCACACATCGTAATGAAAGTATCTTTTGGACGGTACTTTCAATGTGGTGCCTTCTTGCGGTTATAAGCAATTATTAATTTTTTTTTTTCCGAGGGTAGGTGAAAATCTTCAACAAGACACTATGAGGATCGACAGCACGTGCTCATAGTAGTGTGGGATTCTTACCCACTAATAAACCTCCCTTCAAAACAGACTTGTTTTTTTTTTATTTTTACTACAACTAAGTATTCGACTTATCAAGTAGTTTTCGTTTCACGAAATAATGACGTTTTGCAGGTACCTTCCCATTAGAAGTTCCTGCTAGCTCCGCAGTTTAGACGCGGTTACTTAACGCGCTAAGTCTAAAGGTTTGATTCTTTGTAGACGGCGAAGTAAATTTCTTTCATCCAAAACTTGGAGGACTGTTATATTAGCGTGACTTTCTAGTTGACTTTTATGCTTTCTCGCGTAGTTTTTGATTTTGTCTTCGATTGTTTTAATGCCAAGATCTCTGTGGATATCGCTATTTCGGATATACCATGACGCATTAACAATAGGTACCCCTTAGCACTTTGTTCTCAAAGGTTTGTAAAATTTTAATATTACTTATTTTGGTACAACCCCAGAGTTGTATACCATATGTCCATACAGGCTTTAGCACCTGCTTATATAAAAGCAGTTTGTTCTCTATATTAAGCTTGGAATATTTTCCAAGTAACCAATACATTTCTCTATATTTATTATCTAGTTCTTTGCGTTTTTTCTTTACGTGCGTTTTCCATTTCAGCTTTGTATCAAGTGTCATTCCAAGATACTTAGCCTCGTTTGCAAACGGGATTTGAACCGAGTTTGAAAAGATCGGCAAATTATTTATTTTCTTATAAGTAAAATTTACATAAACAGATTTGGTCTCGTTGAGCGCGATTCGCCAAGTCTTTGTTCATTAATTTACTCTATCCAAAGCTTCTTGCAGTTTTTCTGTAGTATCTTCGACCGTTTTACCTACTGTCAAGATAGCAGTGTCGTCGGCAAATGTAGCTAGCTCAGTGCCTTCTACTTGCGGTATGTCACGAGTGTATAATAGATATAAGACTGGACCAAGAACGCTTCCTTGCGGCACCCCAGCCATTATTTCCTTAAAATCAGAATATTCGTTTCCACATTTGACGCGGAATAGCCTATTCGTAAGGTAGTTCTTCAAAATATTATATAGGTGCTCTGGCAGAACTTGTCGTAATTTAAACTTTAAGCCTTCTTGCCAGACCTTGTCAAAGGCTTGAGAAACGTCAAGGAATACGCTTGAACAAATCTTTTTTTCTTCAAGTGATTTTTCGATTACATGTGTTATTCGATGTACTTGTTCAACTGTAGAATGCTTACTTCTGAAACCGAATTGATGATCCGGGATGAGATGCCCTTCTTCTATTACCGGCTGTATTCGCCTAACCAATATTCTCTCGAACACTTGGATATAATTGGAAGAAGCGAAATCGGTCTATAAGACGTTTTTTCATTCGGCGGTTTTCCAAGCGTAAGGACCATTATAACTTCGGCGACTTTCCATTGACTAGGAACATATTCTAGTCTAATCGCGGCGTTTATAATGAACAGAAGCTTAATTAGAGCTTTTCTTCGTAGTGCTTTAAGAACCTCTCCCGTAATTAGGTCGTATCCAGGAGCTTTCTTAGGTTTAAGTTTCTTTATTTCTTCCTTAAGTTCGGTAAGTGTTGCATTTCTTATTACGCTATTGGCTATATACGACGTATTTATATTTTCAATAAGAGCTTGTCCATCAAACGGTTTGAAAGTTTCTTCCAGGTGGGCGGCAAAAACTTGAATAGTTAGAATTTTTTCTGCCGTTAAGCTTTCTAGGTAAGTTTGTATTTCATTATTCTTAAGGTCTTTAATAGATCTTTTTAGTGAGTTGCACAAACGGTTAAGTTGTGCTTTATGTTGCGGAGCCCGAGTTTTTGCCATCTTTTACGCGCTTTTCTCTTCTTCTTAATCATCTCTTTTATTTCCTGCGGATAAGTTTGAATATAACTGGCCGGGGTTCTCTTTGGTTTGGGAGTATTCTTCCACGCGGCATCCTGTAAGATTTCGACGAAGCGATCTACTTCAACTTCAAGTTCATAGGGTGTTTTAAGTGATACGCTCAGCTCAATATTTGCTTCAATATCTTTTTTAAAGTCATCCCAATTAGTTTTCGCGCAGGTTAATCTGGCCGGTCAGAGGAGAGATCCAAGCTTTCTTCAACTTTTATACAGTTGCCAGATATTCCTTTAACAACAAAGAAATCAATCAGATCTGGTATCTTATTATCATATCAGTCGGCCAATATGTTGGTTTACCCGTCGAGTAAAAATCACAACTGAATTGCATACCCGCATTATAAAGCTTTCTACCTTTCTGAGAGTCGTACCTTGAGCCCCAGAAGGGGTGTTTCGCGTTGAAGTCGCCACCAATAATAAAATTTGGTTAAAGGAAGTTGAAGATGTTAGTGAAATCACTTTCTTCAAGTTTACATCGCAGTGGACAATATATAGACGAAATGTTGAAAGCAAAATGTCTATTTCTAACGCGTACCGTGCTTACTTGCATTGCTTCTAATTCAATCTTTATTTCTGCTGAGTGTTCGATAGATTCTTTTATAAACAAAGATGATCCGCCTCTGGCTCTTTCCGATGGGTGAAAGGCGTGATACACGCTATATCCCCTTATCATAATAATTGATTGTTTTGTCAGATGAGTTTCACAGACTAAGTATATATCAATATCTTTTTCTCGGATAAATATTTCTAATTCGTCGAGTCTTTGTATGAGGCCGTTGGCGTTCCAAGTAAGAATTTTAAGCGTTTCTTTCATATTCTGGTTGAAGTGCGCGTGTTATGAATGTTGTTTTCTAGAGCAACTAGTCTCTCGAAAATTAGTTGATTTGTTTTGCATTGCTCTTCAAGTTTCGCAAGAATTAGGGAGAAAACATTGGACACATGATCTTCTGAACTACCTCTATCACCATTTTTCAATGTCGCAACTTGAGTAGGAGTCTTTACATTAAAGTTTGGACGGTTTCTTGCTTTGATCTCCCGTGAGTTGTCGGTCGTGTACGTACCCTTAACTGTCTTCGCCGCTTGAGCATAAGACTGCACGCCAATATTCGGAGATTTTGCTTCGGTCACCTTGTCTCTATTACTTTCGGATTTTTTATCATTAACCGATCTTAAGTCAATATTGACGGATTTTCTATCTTTCGCTGCTTTTTTCGTAGCTATTTTGGGTCTGTTCTTGATTGGTTTCATATTCGGACGCATCGAATTTTTTAGCGTATCGCGGCGTTTTTGAAGCTCTTTCACCACTTCGCAACCTCGATAGTTCGCAGGATGTTTTCCTTTGCAGTTTGTACAGGTGGATGGTGTTTGCTTATTTAGGTTACACTCACCTGAGAGATGTTTACCTGCGCATTTCACGCATCGCGGTTCTTTCTGGCAGTAAGTCTGCGTATGATTGAAGCCTTGACAGCGCTTACACTGCGGGATCGATCTGGAGCTCTTACGCATAGGTTCGATTTTGACCACGATGTTTAGAATAGTCTTAATGCCATATATTACATCTTTATTTTCGACTTTATCAAAAGTTAGCATGAGAAGTGGAAGTCCACGCTTTACCACTTTTTCCTGATCTCCCTCCTACTGTTGCTTCTCCTTCTTGATAATATTGACGGCATCAAGAATTTTAAAGCCTTTGCCTTGAAGGTCGTTCATTACAACTTCTTTAGTGCATCAGGGGTGGAGACCCCTTGCTACAACACGCAGTGGTCTTTCTAACTTATTTTCATAAGTATACCACTGAATCTTCTCGGCATTCAATTTTTGGGAGACTGCTCGGTAACCGTCGGCATCAACGACAATGATTATCCACGTATTGTTTCGCAGAGATGTCACCTTAAACTTCGATGCCAGCGTTCCTTTAAGAAGGCAATGCAACTTATTATAGTCCGTAATTCCGACGACGTTTATCGGTGGCGGAGGATGTAATTTTATTTGTTGTGGCTTTTCTTGCAACTCCTTGCGCTTTGCATCGTTTTGTGGCTCGACTTCCGGTGAAGAACCAGCTTTTCGTTTTTTGCTAGGTCGTTTCTTTTCGATCCAATTCGTTTCACGTGTTAGCTCTTCTTCGTCCGTCTGGTATTCGCGACTAGGTGAGCGATGTGGGCTAACTGTATTTTCTTTTTGTGAATACGAGTTTTTTAAGGCATTATTTTCTTGCCTGAGTAAATCTACCTCTTTCTTAAGCTCACGATAGAGTAGTTCCATTTCGGTAAGCTTGGTACGGAGTACGCCGTTGTCCTCCTCAATGCTTTTTGATTTCGCTGAGTCCCGTTTTTCACGCGCTTGCGCTTCCGGCTGACTTCTTTTTCCGGAGACGTTCGATCTTGTTGGTGGAGATCGAGACACCCTTGTACTTTTTGAGAAGGGATTTATTAAATGCAATAAATGGCTCTCCCCAGAATACGTAGAGCCGACCTCCGAAGAGGGTGGATTTTCCAGTGTACCTGGACTGCCACCTGGGGTATTAAAATCGTTAGTTTTGTTCATTGCATGTTTTTGTATACGCCATACTCGGTATACGGAGGGTGGATTTTAGTCGCCTCTTACGACAGGCATGCCTACCTCGGGTATATTCTGACCCCTACCCGAAGGGGGTCAAGTGGGATGAATTTGCTGCGGAGCTATTTTAGGCGCACCAACACGTGAATCGCACAAATGGCAAAGAGTACATTTTATTAAACTATTTCTTTAAATTGTTGCTTATTGTTCTGATAACCTGTAGGTATGGATCGATCTTAAATGTAAGACTAAGAAATAGAAGACAGAAAACAAAATTGAAATTTTTTCAACTGGCGGTAGACCGAACTGCACAATTTCAATAATTTGAAGGAAGCCGTTATTAAAATGTTAGAAATGCAAACCTGTGTCAATCCATTATGCAATTTTGAATGAAGGGAGTACTATTTCAAATACTATCGAATGAAATTTGGAAAACTCAATTGTGGAACCCGAGGATTTTGGACCAAAGAATCCCAGAAGAATATTCTGAATGGAGAGACTATAAGCAGTACGCAAGACTCTGTTAGAAACTCAAACTTCTGCACAAAAAGAGTTCTACGAGAATATGAGAAATGATATAAGAAGCATACAAAATATTAGAAATTAACCCTATAATAGCAACACATCTTTTCTACATATACATCGATAGCAACAGGGGTGAGCCGTCACCCCAATGGCCTTAAAGGCCCAGGCCCATAGAATCCGTTGTTCCGTCCTTCCGTTGAAGGTTGCTGTTGAAGTTGATATATTGCTGGAGAGAACAGTCCTATAGAATCCATCTCATAGGTTGACGGATCACAGCCGATGACATTTTCTATTGCTGAAAGTGTTTTCTCTAAGCTGTCCTGCGAAAAATTTGTTTCATTTAATTGTGGGAAAATTACCAAATAATTATTAAAAAAAATTAGTATGGACGACGAATTATTTTCAATGACTATTTTTATACTGCTTCATCGGAATGATTTGAGTACATGAAAATAATCATGAGTAGGTTAGGTTAGGTTAGGTTGGCTGTCCACACGAGAATGCAGACATACTTAGACCAGTGAAGGTCCTTTGTGATACCATGGATCAACCATTAGGCCACTCAGGGACTAACAACACCAACCGGAGCTTTTGATAAAACGATGGATTCTCATGACGTCTAAGGACGCCAGATCGCCGAGATCTGTGGAACTGAAATGCTCCACTACTAGAGACATACTCTTTTTTAATAAGGGAGGTAGTACGTCTGTTAGGTTAACTCCAACCCTCCGATACAATAGATCTTTCAGGTCGCAGTGTCGTTGCCACGCGGGCGTGGGTTGTACAAGAGAAAAAAAAAAATAAAAAATGCGGCAGGGCTGGACAAGTGCATAGGAGGTGAAGGATGGCTTCAGAAGTAATTGGAAAAGAGACCAAGTCTTTTGGCGTGTTGGCCTATAAGACATTGTCCAGTGAGAACACCGATAACGCAGCTGATTTGTGTTCGCTTTAACTTGACCAGATCGCACTACGTTTTTGATCCAGCTTAGGCTAGATCTGTCTCGAAATGTGACACGTTGAGCCGTTTTCCCAACTGAAGTTGGTCGTGCTAATAGCGCTCAGCTTTAGTAGATATTTACAAGTAGCGAGGGCCATAGTCGGGGCTTGCCTGTCAGGCAGAATCCTTAGAGTGGTACCCTGTCTGGCAAGCTCGTCAGCCCTGCAGTTTCCTGGAATGTCCCTGTGGCCTGGCACGCAGCATAGGTGAATGTTGAACTGCTATGACATCTCCATAAGAGATAAACGACAGTTTAAGGCGCCCTTTGAATGAAGGAGAACGATTCCAGGGGCTTGATTGCCACTTGGCTGTCAGTGAAAATGCTTATATCCCTGACAGATAGTACATTACATTTCAACCAGGACAGGGTTTCCTTAATCGCCATGATTTCTGCCTGGAAAACGCTACAACGATCAGGGAGGCGGCACGAGATGCTCAGATTGAGCTTTTCGGAGAAAACCCCACAACACACGCCACCCTCCATCTTAGAGCCATCTGTAATGAAGTGAACCGAACTACCATCGACAAGGGGGGAAGTGTCCCATTTATCCCGATTAGGGATACTCGTACGGAAGTTACAGTCAAATCTCAGTATCGGCGGGGTGTAGTCCGTGTTTTCGTGTTTGAATTTGAGAAGATCGAGGATCGAGGAGTAGCCAAGGCGATAGCTAGACCACTGAGAGGAGGCTTTAAGGAGGATGGCCGCACAGGCAGCCATCTGTTTGCCGAAAATATCTAAAGGTAGCAGGTTGTACAAGATGTCCAGTGCCGCGGAGGGAGTAGTTCTTAGTGCACCACTGATACAAATGTATGCAGATCTTTGCACCCTAGCTAATTGGGTGAGATGGGCAGCCCTGTCAAGAGCAGGCCACCATACGATCACGCCATAGAGTAGTATAGGCCTGATAACGGACACGTACAGCCAATGAGTGATTTGAGGTTTCAAACACCAGCTCCTACCTATAGCATTTTTACTGGAATAGAGAACTACATTAGCTTTCTTAACGCGTTCTAGTAGATTGGCTTTTCAGTTCAATATCCTATCAAAAATAAGACCCAGATATTTTGCGTTTTCAGAGAAGGTGAGACTGGTGCCATTTATCTTAGGAGGGTCTATGAGGGGAACTTTATATTTCCCCGTGAAGAGAACGAGTTCCGATTTACGAGGATTAACCCCCAGTCCGCATTTGAAGGCCCATCTGGTGAGCCGAAGTAGAGCATATTGGAGGATTTCCCTGAGAGTGTCCGGGTGTTTACCGGAGGCAGCAGTAGCAATGTCATCAGCATAGGCGGTCACTCTACAACCTGACGTATCCAGGTCCATCAGATATGAAAATCATTGGTAACAGTCGCCGGTTTTGCGTTCGTCGATTGTACGGAGGCCGTGATCTTCATGGATTTTTTAATCTCAGCTTTGACCAGCTACATTTTTTTTTTTTTTATAATTTGTGCGTGCCAAAGGGATTATTAATATCCTTATACTGGTTCTCCGGGCACGGGCGGACGGGAAAAGGGGGGAGAGGAACAGAGGAGATGTCGGTTTGCGTTGGCTTTAAATGTTTCAAGGTTGTAATGATTAGGAAATACTGAGGCTGGTAGTGCGTTCCACAAACGTGTTGTTCGGCTTATAAACGAATCCCTATATTTGACAGTACGTTCGAAGTTGGGCTGGAGGGTGAACTGATGTGCATTCGAAGCATGACGCGTATTGCGGATGAAGTTTCGAAGGAGAGGAATGCCACTGGCTATTTCCCTGGAACATTTTTTATAAAAAAAGCGATAAAAAAGAGAGAGACACGGAACATTTCTACGATGTTCAAGTGAGACTATGGAGTTCACGATGTCTCCATCACCTATCAGTTTTAACGCGCGATTCTGTACCCTATCTAGAATGTGCAGAATGGTCTTGGGTGCACCAGACCAGATGTGGGCGTTATATTCCAGCTTTGGGCGGATGAATGCCTTATAGATGGAGGCCAGATCAGACAGGGTAAAATATTTTTTGCAACGCTTAAGGAACCCTAGACATTTTGCAGCATTTTTGGCGACTTCGAATATGTAATCGTTCCATCGAAGACGGTTATTGATGCACATACCGAGAATGGCAAGTCTTTCGGATTCAGCGATGCAAGTACCAGCTTGAGAGGCAGAAGACAGCATTGAGTTTTGGATGCATTAAATTCCACTCTATTGATTGAACCCCATTTGGTTATGCTGTCCAGGTCGGAATTTAATGTGTTTAACATACGTTGTCATTCCTCTTCTACGGCCGAAGAGCAGGGAAGTGAGTTAGGGAACGGAATATGAAAAACCGAGGGTACTGTCATCAGCGAAGGAATGAATTGGATTGGAAGTTGCAGACAAGAGGTCATTTATAAAAATGAGAAAGAGAGTCGGAGACAAAACGGAGCCCTGGGGAACACCAGCATTTATATGGTGAATTGCAGACTTGAAGCCGTCCAAGACAACTTGTATTGAACGGCCCGAAAGGTAATTTCTAATCCATTGAAGAAGAGACTCATCGATGCCATATGCACGCATTTTCGACAAAAGAGTCTGATGCCAAACTTTGTCAAATGCCTTAGAAATATCGAGCGCAACCATCTTTGTTTCGCCGTAGTGATGAAGAGATTGGTTCCACTTTTCGGTGAGATATGCCTTCAAATCACCAGTGGAGCTGATGCTACGAAAACCATACTACCGGTCATTGAGGAGTTTTCGTGAATCAAGATATTTCATAAGCTGACGATCTATCAGCGTTTCCATGGCCTTGAAAAGAAGGGACGTAAGTGCAATGGGTCGGTAATTGGACGGGGAGGAAGATTCGCCTTTTTTAGGGACGGGCTGGACAAATGCTGTTTTCCATCTACTCGGAAAGAGGCCCGAAGAGTAGGATAGACAGAAAAGCTTACGCAGAGGTTTTGCCAGCGTGGAAGAAAACCTCTTCAGAACTATGGGGGAGATGCCATCTGGACCAGCGGGTTTGTGTATGTTAAGACTTTTAAGTACTCCTGCAACTGTACGAGTGCGGAAGTGGACTTGTCCCATGGAAAATTTGACGCTCTCAAGTACAGGCGGAGACAAAGCACTATCTGGCATGGTGGAGTTCGCTGCAATGTAAGTAGCAAGCAGATTGGCTTTGTCTAAGGAGCTGACAGCTGGAATGTCATTGTAAATGAGCATTGGGATGGCAGACGAGACAGAATTTTTAATATTTTTGACGAATGACCAAAAATGTTTACTACCTTTGGGACATTGTAAAATTTTTTTCCTCAATTTTTGGTCATGTAAGAATTTTACACGTCGAATGTGAGCATTGCAGTCATTTCTGGATTGTTTAAACTTATTTCGGTTTTCCTCAGATTTGTTGGCGTTATAAGACCGAAAACTTACTTCTTTCAACCTGATAGCCTCTTTGCAGCTCTGGTTAAACCACGAGTTTGCCTTAGGTTTAATACTATTTATTCTGTTAGGAATAAAGGCATCCATACCTAAGAGGATGGTGTCAGTAATCATATCAGCGGCGGCATCCACGTCGCTATCGAGGAAGCATAGCGACCAGTTAAAACTTCTAAAGAAACTGTTAAGGCCGTCCCAGTCGGCTTTCTCGTAACGCCATACTTTTCTTTTGGGAGTTTTTTCTTTAACTGAGTGGTCAGAGTACGAGAATTTAGCCGATACGATGTTGTGGTCAGACCGGGCTAGAGGCGCCAAAACATCAATTCTGTATTTATCAGGGTGTGAGGTAAGAAACAAGTCCAGAGTGTTGGCAGAATGACTTGCAATATCCGGTATGCGTGTAGGCTCATTTACAAGCTGAGTCAAATTGTTTATCTCAGCGAAAAGTTCAACATACCTTCCTTCGGGTGTTGTCTGGCGAGAATGTCGAAGCCAATCCGAATTGTGTATATTGAAATCGCCCGCAATGATGCTTTCAGTATGCGGATACAGGGAGACAATTCGTGTGATGGAATCGGACAGCGCATCAAACTCGTTAAAAGTTGAATTACTATCCGCGCTAGGGCTTCTGTAAATAAAACAGTAGTGAATTAATTGCTTACGGACGGTGAATTTTAGCCATTTGTAATTAAATTCCGGATTGGAACAGTGGCCATACTGTGGTGGAACTTGGTAAGCTATATCACTACGGATATAAATGCCGAGGCCGCCAAGGGGAAAGAATAATGACACTAAGTTATATCCAGGCAGCTTTAGATCGGAAGATTCTTCGACAACCTGTGTTTCACCAAGTGCCAAAACAGCTGGTTTGTGGGAATGAACGTGGGCGTATAAGTCAAAGAAATTTGTTTTAAGCCCACGAATGTTAGTATAGTCAACCCTAAATTCCCTCATCATTACAACACAAGAACACAAAAAGATACAACTCTGACGTTACTAAGCAAAGCCGTGAAGTGTATATCCTAAGTATAACTTTTCACAACAAACTATCGCCGGTGTTATGCCCAAACAACAATCAGCTGTGGTCCGCTATACATCAGATGTTAAGCTCTCCCAGTCATCGCAATTGATTGCATGTAAAGAACATGCGACAATTGCGATGACTAAGAAGCGCAACAGCGAGTGAGTGGAGATGGGAGAGATGGAGAGACCCGGCACTGATTTTTTATTTTAATTTTTTTTTCTTTGCACTGCACTGCACTGATGGGTAATTGGGCGCGCGCGATCAATGAAATTATTTGGGTTATTTTAATTAATTGTTTTATTATTTACATAATAATAGATGAGGGGTGTGGGAAAAGGTTGCAATTTTTATATTTTTTTTTTTTTTGTGATAAATTGGGTACACAATTTAATTTGGACTATTTTTTTGTTTTATTTATTTATTTATTTTTTCTTATCAATAATACATACACATATTATTAATAATAGTTAAGAGCACTAGCAGCGATGACTATCGGCTCATTTTTTTTGTTTTAATTATGTTCGTTGGTTGGTTGGTGGATGGCTGGTAATTTCTTAAACGCGTCCGCACGCAACGTCAGGCAACACGGCATTCTGATGACATAACAACACGGACATAATGATGATCCAAAACAATTTAAAGTGGCAGTGCATATGAGCAAGGAAGTGTTTGATATGGTGTTCAATTTAGTCAGAGAAGACTTAACCAAGCACTCCAAATGGCCCGTCATATCAGAAAAGTGCAGGCCCTTTTTGACTCTTTTGTGAGTAAATACATATAATATTTTAATCGTGCTACCTATCAGCGTTGCCGTTTATACTTCAGTTGAAGTATTTTACTTCGTTTTCATAGACAACACTTCGACACTTCTTTTTTCGCAAAAACACTTCACTTTTTGTAGACTTTACATTTTCCCTCTTAATTGGGAAATTGCATTATATATTCATTAATGAGCTCTCCCATAAAGTAGCCAAAAATCGTATACGCGAACACATCCATTCGATAACTACATCGATAACTACAAGTCTACAACTCTACCCAAAGAAGAAAGTCTTTAAGTCTTTTGGCATTCTGTCTTCTGCCTCAAAAATGCTTTGGGGCAGATTATGTACCCTCATTTAAAAGAGTTTATAGGAGCCTTGTTGTGTATTCCTCAAAGTAGTCCAACTACTGATAGGGTGTTTTCCTAAACTAAATTGATTAAGAGTTTAGGCCGAGACAACTTAAAGGATAGCTCTGTTAATTCACTGATGCGTGTGAAAGAAATTGTTTCTGAAAACGGTTTCAAGAACTGGGTATCGCCAAAAGATGTTCTATTAAGATACCACAAAGCTTAGATTAAAGCTCCCTAATTTAAAAAAAAAAATAATGTTCTTTTTCCCATAAATAGCCGTTTAATATAAGAAACTCAACTTTTATAATGACACTACACTTTTCAGCAAAACACTTCACTAAAAAATTGGCAAACGGCATCACTGCTACCTATGTTTACAATTTTCATCTTTATAGATATTTGGCACATGGGGGCAGCAGGCAGGTGCTTCATTAGTTTTTAAGATGTGAGTCACAAATATTAGAAAAATCCTGAACGAAACCTGCGATGTTCTTTGGAATACCCTCGGCCATGTATACTTCTCAGTCCCAAATCAAACTGAGTCGAAAAATATTTCCAATGACTTTATGTGAAATTTGACAAACTGTGTGGGTGCCATTGATGGGAAACACATTAATATCACTTGACCCTCGAATTCCGGATCTCTTTTTTTATAATTATAATGGAACATATTCTATAATACTTCTGAGAATCTGCGATGCCAACTACACTTTTACCAGCATTGACATTGGCACATATGGGTCTCAAAGAGACGGTGATGTTTAATGGCACTGCGTTTTTGGTCGGAAGTTATTTGGAAGCCAGCCCGACCTATCAGAAGAACAGTGTCTGCCGAATTGTAACGTGAGTTTCCTGCATTATTTTGTTGGCGATGCGGCAAAAACGTTTTTGATGCGTCCGTATCCAGGCATAGTACATACGACTTTATTGCCAGTTCTTTGTATTCAATACAGGCGAATTTTATTTTGGGGTGCGGTTACCTTTGGACAGAGAGAAGTTCAACAAGCGTTTCTCAGGCGCCAGCCGGGTCATTGAAAATGCATTTGGCATTTTAGTGTCCCGGTGGAGAATCTTGCTTGGGCCGCTAAATATGGCCGCAGAGTCAGCGGAGAAAATTGTGAGGGCAGCTGTTTTACTTCACAATTTCGTGAAGATGCATGATGCCGCCTACATTCGCCCAAACTACGTGGACCAATACCACGGCCATGAACTGGCCTGTGGCGGAAACAGGCAACTCTTCCAATAAAGAAGCCGCATAGAATTTTCTCAAACAACGCGTCAAAGAAGTTGCGAGACCAATTAAAAGATTACCTTATGTTAAATTAAAAGTCTCTGCATGTCTGTACTTTCATACTTTTCTATATAAAACATTAAAACACAAATTGCTTTGAATTCTTTTATGTTTTTTTATTTTTCCCTATTTCTTCAAATGCCTTTTTTTAGGAAAAACGACTTCATTTCGTTTTGGGTGTCTTTCGGCAGCTTGATTAGGTAGCTGTCAAGAATCTTGTAATAATCGTCGTTCCGGCCTCTTGACTACTTGTTGGACAACAAATTTGTGGCCGCTCCCAGCAACGTATTAAAGCAGTCGGCAACGTCTTCGGTGATCCTGCGCCTTCGCGCACTCGCGGATGTTGAGTGTTTGTCAGCCGGCGTCTGGCTAATATTGGGTGTCGACTGCAACAAATCGTCCGTTGCGGCCAAATCATCATTCACCCTTCCCAGCAACACCTGTAGGCGGTTGGGGGCATCCGGTGTCAGCCAACTTCGTCTTTCTCGAAGAATATGGAAGCACTCGTCTCCGTACGACTGTCGACATCTTCTTTTAAGTTCCAATGGGAATTTGAGAATGTCCTGTAACATATATGTACAGGGTGGGCCAAGTACAATTTTCTTTTTAAAAATGCAATAAAATGAACAAAATAAAATTTGTTCCATGTATTATGGCTTTATTAGTAAGAGCAAACATTCCCATTAATTACGGAATACAACGTCGTTCAAGGGGCTGCCTCGGCTGGCCTCGCAGTAGCGCATTCTATAACTCCAATTTTCCAAGACCTTGTTGATGGCTTCGGGCTGTAACTCACGGATTGCTTGGATGATATGGGCATTAGGTGCTTGAATCGTTTCCGGAGTGTTGGCATAACATCGGCTCTTCACGATTCCCCACAAAAAAAACATATATAAACAACATATGCAACAAATATGAAATGAAAAACAAACCAAAACCAAAAGTTTTACCTTCGTGGGGCGACGTGCATTTTTAAAAACCGCAACGCCGCGCCGGCAAAAAAAATCAATTCTTTTCCCTCCAGCACAGTGCTTCCAGATTTTGGCTTCTTATTAAACTTTTTGATGAAGCGATTCCTGAGGGACCTAGATCGGCTGTGACAATGCTCCACTAGAATACAAAAGATACATTAACTACGCATTTTAAAAATTGGTTGTATACATTACCATCCCCACAAAAAGCAGCCCTCACCTCGAACCAACCTTTTTCCTTCTTCAACTTGTCCCTATATGACTTAAGGGATTTATCATATAGGCAAGTGTGGACTTTAGCAACTTCGATGAGCTGCCCTTTAAACATCTTTTCGTTTCCTTATTTAATATTTTCCTATTTTCCAATTCGCACAAAACTTCCTTTTTCATTCACAAAATAATTCCAAATTGAATGTCAACCGATTTTCAACGGCGATGGCAGTCTCTCAACATTCTGTCAATTGCCGTGTTTTTTTCAAACCTAGCCAGCCAGCCGTTTATTTGAACGATTTGCCAGCCAGCCAAAGCCAGCCGATTTTATGCAAACATATCTCTAGGAACCAAGCAACCTCGCAGTGATAGCAACAACAAATAACTAAAAACATTCGTTTTTGCGGCGCCTTAGATTAGGCATCACGAAATTCCCAGCCAGCAACATTTTGCTGGGGATAAAATCAAGAGTAGTAGCCAGCCGGTTGTTGTATTTGTTTTATTTGTAAAATTTTAATTTACTAGCAACTACTGGCTGGCTAGGTTTAAAATAAAACACGGCTGATGCTTCCACCAATGAATATGCTTACTCTTAATTTTTGAATGCATGAACTGGAATATGTGAATGTGTGAACCTTCAATCCGTGAATGTATGAAACTGTCAACAAATCAACGGACGGACAAAGTAGAAAGTAAACATACTTTTATCCGTCGAAGTTGACGTATCCGTTGGTTATGGGCCACCTTTCATAAGTATGTGTGTTTTATCTAGCTGCCGGTTAAAAACGATGGAGCAACGGAAAACGTATTATTTAACACCAGTAGATATAGAACAAGAATTACCTTAATAAGACGTTTAAAAAAATTTGCAAAAAAAAATTTAATTCATCAATTAAACGCCGGTAATGCAAACTTCCTTGCGGTGATCCGAGGACATTGGCAATCCACATTTGGCGTAAGTTGTCTTAACTTTCCTGTCTCGGCTTTTAGGACAAATGGCACATCTTGACTGCTTCTTAAATTTTAAAGGCGGTTCTCTAACATTAGGCTCCTGGATATCTCCTAGAACGTCTCGAATATTACAACACAATTTTCGAGGTAAATTGGTTTGTAATCGTGGCCTCATTTGGGGCTCAGCAAGTTGCAAGGCTAACTGCTTCAAAAAAATCTTTCGAAAATGTTTGGTTGGAGGGTGCTTAGCATTGATAAAAAGTATCATCGAATTTACCCCAGCTTCGTTTAACATACCAAAAAAATATCGAACTGGCCAACGTCTTGTGTTTCTGCTGACGCTGTTACTGTGCATCATTTGGTTAAAGGTATCAACTCCGCCTTTAGTTGCAGTAAAATCATGAATGATTATAGATTTCATAGTATCAGGATTTATTTATTTTTTATAACGCATAGTCGATAATAATATACCTGACTTATTGGTGTGCGGAGTAAAAGATTTGTCGATCAAATGCAAATTGAGAAGATAATGCCGACTTACTTCATAGGCAGAAAAAATCGAGGAATTTCTCTTTTATTTTTACGAAGTGTACCGATAGTGGTTAGGTTATAGTCATTCAACATAATTTCAGCAACTGGATTTGAAGTAAACCAATTGTCATAAGTACTATTACGACCAGAACCCTGAATAGATTCTGGCAGCTTTTTGACGCAGTCTGTGGCCGTTTTGCACTCTGTTCTCTTACCAATATATGGAATTGCATCATCCCACATAGTCACTATTCTTAGCCCATATTTACATATATGGCTTTGAAGCGATATATACGTGGAAAGGACATTTCCACGAAACTCCAACAATTGTTCGTCAATTGTCACGTAAAATCTTTGTTGATAACACTTTCTGCTGCTCTTTATAAATGTAGACCATACTTCTCCAACAGGAGCAAATTTGTCTTCTCTATAACCTCTTTTCTTTATCATCAAATCTTAGACAAACCGGTAAAAATGAAAAACGATTCAAAGACATAATGCGCTTGTATAAAGATGCACTGAAAGGCGACTACATTTCTTGACTGTTTTTCCAATTGTCTTTATTTATCACAGAAAAAAATAGAAGTCCAATCAAGGCTTCCATTTCATTGTGGTCAGTCTTATGTATATAACGCTGCCCTTTATACAATGGTATGCATCGATCTATTTCTTGATTCGTATATAATGTAATTAATTCAATTGGCTTACCAAATAAAATTATGAAAGCATCCCTCTCACTATTGATAATCCGAACCTCATCTCGTACAAGACGCTGTATCGTTACGATATTTTGTTGTGGTGTCCTGCTGCTTGACGGTGCTACTGAAGACCAAACGTGTCCATTTGTGCATCTTGACATGTTTCCCCGTAATTGTAATAATCATTCAATTATTATCATCAGAACAATTATTCGAAATGATATCATCTTCCTCCGAATGCTCAGAAACGTGATCCTCGGTTCCGGACTCTCTACATCTGACTCACTGATATTATCACCAGAATCATTTGCGCAAACCTCTTGTATACTTTTCTATAGCTCAACAGATAAATAGCAACACGGGTGATGTGTCACCCCTGCAATGTCTGTAGAACAAAAATTACAACCTACCGCAGCAAGCTGTGACTCTTGAAAGCACAGCTGTCAATTTGAAAATAGAGAAAAGAAGAGAGGGAATATACGGCGAGATCAGGGTTCGGGCATGAAAAATAATTTTTTGCAGTACATTTTTCGAAAAAGCGCAATAAATCCAACTTTTCTGCAGTAGTTTTTTTTTCGATTTCTACAATTGTTTTTTATTAAAATCATATCAAAAATATTTCTTTTGGCTGCTGCGCTACTATGCGGTAGAACAGCTAAGACCATGTAGGTACTCTGCCAAATTTTTGACCACATTTATCTCAAAAATATTCTCATGGTTCATTATGGTTAACCAAAAATGAATGTTTCCATATTTTTGATATCGAATATCATAAGAGACCTCCATTCAGCCCTTAAAATTTCTACAGACATTTTGCTAAAAGGAAATGCATAGAAGCATAGTGATAAAATTGAAGCAATTTTTCGCACTTAAATTTCTTTTTGGATTAGGGTCTGCAAAACTTATATTTTATGATTATTAAAAGAAAATATTTAAATTTGTTCGCATAGGCTTATATAATAATCTAAAATGTTTTTTTGTTTTTTTCTTATTTCAAAAAGATTTTCTTCTGCAGTGAAAATTTGTTTTTTCAAATTCAATTGTAAAAAATATTAGGCTTATAAAAAAATGATATTGAGGATTTGAATAATCTATATCCATTTCAACAAAACATTTCTTTATAAAATTGTTCAGCAAACTGGGAAATTGATCTTTTATAATAGGAGCCGTATTTTATTATCACTCATGATCCATATGGATCATTGGTTTCTATGCAATACAACAACAATACGAGATCTTGCCTTCTATCGGGATCAATTTCGTGATCTAGAATTTTTTTTTTTTATTAATTGGAAAGTTACACAACCACACTACAAGACACAAGGAAAATAATTCGTTGATCCAGATCCGGATCGTTTTATTTTCATCGTGTGATCTATATGGATCTTGGGTGATAATAAAATACGGCTAGGATACAGAAGATGTTTCATCGTCAGTTCTGATTGGAAAACTCCATTGATGTTGTGAACAATATTTAAAATATATAAGAGAAAAAGCAAGTACGATTTATATGTATCATTTAAGCCATCTATAATGATGTTAATACTATTTTAATTTTTGTTCTTCGGAAATGAAAAGAAGAAAATAGTGTTTTAAAGCTAGCCACTGCTCTAAAATTCAGCCTACAGCAGCTTGGACTAAAAGCCACAGGGTAGATGATTGATTTAAGAATTTGTGCGTTGTTGTTGCGTTTGTTGCGTTGGCCGTGCCTACACTGATTATGGTTTTTAGTGAAATTTCTGCGTCCATTTCTTACAGATCTCTTAACACAATCTGCAAAGGAGTCTTCTATTGTACATAGCTCCAGAATCCCAAAAAACGTATCTGCTATGGTTTTTTGACTTATATTTTTGAGCGTATTTTTATTTGCAAACTTCAGGAGTCATATCGTCTTCTGAGCTGTTATTATCAGTTTTCATAATTGGTATTATTATTCTAGACGCAAAAACCACAACTTTAAACTTTAAGAGAAGACGCGATTTCTTTCGAAGGAATAGAATTCTTTCCTCCAATTCTGTAGGCTTTGAAGCATCTCTCAGCTGCTTTCTTCTTCTTGCTATTTCCAAAAACGTATCATCTTCCTCATCGTCGTCAAACCACAATTCCACAGAATTCAAAACTTGCAATTTTATTTTTATTTTAAAACAAAATCTAAAAAGAACCTTTAAATTTTTTTAATACGATAATCGTTATCAATTGAATTACACAATACCAACATTGCAATTGATTAATACATTTTATTAATTGTCAATTGATTGCTAATTGACGATCGTAATAAGGGTGAATTTATGATCCCAGGTATAACTATGAATGTGATTTTTATTCACTGTAAATACAGCCTGTGAATGTGAATTCACGATAATGCGAATATGAATAAGTATGGAAGTAATTTTTTTTACGAATAAAAACTATACCTCTCCATATTTACAGACTTCTAGCAGTCTGTAGTAACACACACCTTTTTAGCATTCCCTAAAGACTCCCGTGTTTCATTAACACACTTTTCATACATTGCTGGGATAAGGGTTCTTGAAATAATATTCCTATTCGGTAATTCGTAAGACTCATTGAGAGCTGCAATGAATTGGCCAAATGCGGGTTCCTCTGCAATACGAAGAGCTGGTTACTGTCAATAAAAAGTCGAAGCAATTATTCGTCTATCGTTTGCTTGCATTTTGAAGTCACTCGTTTAGGAATGTATGCATGCATTTATGTTTGGCGAGGACAGTACTGGTGGAGGAACTGGTACATATAATGAGGCATTGCGCATGTCCGCACATATTTTTATTTTTTCACGGGGGACTTACCCACTTTTATCGGATTTTCCTGTTGCTTGCGCGTAATTTTAAAAGTTGGAAGTTCGTTGTGTAAACTATTGGTGAAAAAAAGATTAAAAATGGGGTGTGCAGTATTTAGCTGTAACAATAATAAATCAACGAAATGAGCAACCTACTAGATTTTATTGCTTTCTTAAAGACAAAGATGCCATCTGCCAAAACTGCCGTCATGCACATCAGTTTGTTCCACATTTCACATTCCACAATTAACCCCTAACATCTTGCATGTTGCAAAATGTTCTTGGTATAAGTACACAAATCGCTAGCAGAGAAGACACAGTCGATAGAGGTAAAAATAGCGATGAACAACTGCGATTACTGCGAGAGTTAGTTATTCGAAAATTGATGTTGAGTCGAGAGTAAACAATATTGTGATTAAATATAGATTTGTAGACACAGTCTAAGTTGAGATTAATAAATGAAGTATAACAAAATTAAATTTGATAGTCTCCTTTTAACTAAATAATTATTAATAATATGATCTAAAAATAAATTGCTGATTAGTCCAACGACTAGGTGCGATTCGGTGAAGATAGGCGTTAGCCCACCCTCGCTATTGCAAAATGCTCCTTCGCTTATACGCCTCTGCAATGCCTTTTGATGATTTTTCCTTCAGGCGAACTCCAAAACAAAAATATATATACAGTGGAATTCGCTTATAATAGTAGTGTTTTTTTTTAAACCTAGTCGGTTATTTAAGCGATTTGCCAGCTAGCCAAAGCCAGCCGATTTTATACGAACATATCTCTGGGAACCAAACAACTTCGCAGTGGCAGCAACAACAAATAATTAAAAAACATTCGTTTTTGCGCCGCCTGAAATTAGGCATCACTTAATGTCCACCCAGTCAGTTTTAGCTGGGGATTAAATCAAGAGTAGTAGCCAGCCGTTGTTTGTATTTGTTTTATGTGTAGAATTTGACTTTAATAGCAACTATTGGCTCGTTAGGTTTAAAAAAAAACACGGCCAATGACGTCGCTTATAACGACGAATTTCCTTTCATTTGGTTGGTTTCTTCATATTGTATTATATGTACTTGTGGAGTGCAGTCGGATATAACGACCACATTTGATCGGTCCCTGCACCGTCGTTATAAGCGACTTCCACTGCATATATATTTATAAGACCTCGATAACTGATTTTTTTTTTTCGTGGGTAGGTGAAAGTCTTCATGAGACACTATGAGACCTTGTACTCATACTAGTGTCAGATTTCTACTGACTAAAAGCACCCTTCCCTTCGTTTTGTTTACTACGAATAAGTTAGACCTTTTCAAGTAGTTTAAGCTTCAGAAGAGAATATTCGCGTGGGGCAGGTAGATTTTCAATAAAAGCATCTGCTGAAACCGTCATGACATGCGGCTTTTTGTCTTATTGCGCTAATTCGAATGGTTTCGTTCTTTGAAGTCGGCGCGTAAGATTTGTCACATCCAAAGTTTGGAGTATGGCACAGTTGCAATGGCCATGAAGACGAATACGAAGCTTGCGAGCGAAGTTTTTTATTTCGTCCTCCACGGTAGCTATCCCTAAGTCTCTGTGGATATCATTGTTTCTGATATACGAGGGAGCGTTCACGATTATTCTTTTAATTTTATTTTGGAATGATTGTATGCGATTCCTATTTCTTGGTTTGGTACAACCCCAGAGTTGTATACCGTACGTCCACACGGGTTTAAGCACTTGCTTATACAGAAGCAGTTTGTTATATACGCTTAGTTTGGAATATCTTCCAATTAGCCAATACATTTCTCTAAGTCGATTTTGGACTTCGTCACGTTTCTTTTTAACGTGAGGTTTCCATTTAAGTTTCGCGTCTAGTGTCATTCCCAGATATTTAGCTTCGTTTGCATGCGGTATTTGTACCGAGTTAATGAAAACGGGAAGGTTGATTATTTTCTTGTAGGTGAAGTTAACATGCGTCGATTTGGTCTCGTTAAGAACAATGCGCCAAGTTTTTGCCCACTCACAGATTTTATCCAAGGCTCGTTGGAGTTTTGTGGTTGCTGACTCGATTGAACTTTCCGTTGCCAGAATAGCCGTATCGTCCGCGAACGTAGCTACAATAGTGGCTTCAGTTTGTGGTATGTCCCGAGTGTACAGCAAGAATAAGATAGGCCCAAGGACACTTCCTTGTGGAACTCCGGCGGCGATTTCTTAAAACCAGAATATTCAGTTCCGTGCTTGACACGAAAAAGTCTGTTTTTAAGGTATGATTCTAAGATCTTATGAAGTTGCTTCGGAAGGATTCGTCTTAGCTTATAATTCAATCCATCGTGCCAAACCCTGTCGAAGGCTTGAGATACGTCAAGAAAAGCGCTAGAACAAATCTTTTTCTCTTCAAGGGCTTTTTCAATTTCGTCGGTTATTCTATAAACCTGGTCAATTGTAGAATGCTTGATTCTGAACCCGAGTTGGTGGTCAGGTATTAGGCGTCTCTCTTCAATGACCGGAAGAATCCGTTTCAGTACGAGTTTTTCAAATACCTTCGATATTATTGGTAGTAGCGATATCGGTCTGTACGATTTTTTGTCATTTGGAGATTTCCCCGGTTTCGGAACCATTATGACTTCTGCGACTTTCCATTGATTTGAAATGTATAATAATCTAGGTAGGTAGGTAGGTAGAAGTGGCGGTTCTGTAAAAACAGAGACCCAATTAGTACAGTTGTGCCGTTTTGATACCACGACTCATGCGACCTTGGATGTTGATGTGTGTTGGTGAGGACAATCTAGAGCCAGCCTGTGGAGTGTTAGCTCATTTATGTTCTTTCCCGAGATTTCCTCAAGTGAATTGTAGAAGGGTTTGCCTAATGCTTGATGTCTAACCCTAGCTACTGCTGGACAATTGCACATGTAGTGGATAATTGTTTTTTTTTTTCGGTGGCTATGTTGCAGCTACGGCAGTGTGTATTATATGGGATACCTAGTTTGGCTGCATGCTCTCCTACCGGCCAGTGTCCCGTGATTATCGCGATTGTACGAGCAAATTCTTTGCGCGTTCTGTTCAAAAGGGCGGTTGTTTTGGTCTTGTTGTAGTTAGGCCACATCTTTCTGGATATGACGCAGTTCGTTAACCTGGACCATTTAAGGTTAGCTTTTCTAAGAAAGATTGAGGAGATGTTTGCCATAATTGCTCCGAGCGGGGTGTGAACAAGTTCAGCAAGTGAGCATTGAAGGGCCTCGCCTCGCCTGACCAGTTCGTCAGCATGTTCGTTGCCATCAACGTTGCTGTGGCCAGGAACCCAGACTAGGGTCACGATGCATTGGCCATCTAGCGAGGCTAGCTCCTGTCGGCATTCTAGTACTAGTTTTGAGGAAATAGTTTCCGAGGCAATGGCTTTGATAGCAGCTTGGCTATCGATTAAAATAGCGATTCTTTGTCTTGTTAGTGTATTTGTGTGTGACTTGATTTGGCGACAAGCTTCGCGAATGGCGAGTACTTCCGCTTGAAAGACGTTGGCAGCGTCCGGGAGTCGGTACGATCTTGCGATGTTCAGGGACTCCGAGAATACACCCGCACCAACCCCACAGTTCATTTTTGACCCATCGGTGTAGACTGTTAGATCGAATCCACTGGTCGCCTGTCCATCTTGCCAATCTTTTCTTGTAGGGAATTGTACATCGAAACGCTTTGTGAAGTTCAATGTGGGGATGATGTAGTCTGTTGGAGTCGATATGAGTTCTCCTGGTAGAGAATCTAGGATATTGCTGTGTCCATAGGGTTTCGCAGTCTAGCACTTGGACTCTCTGAGTCTGATTGCGCTGTGCGCTGAGATGTTTGTGATATGTAGATCTAGGGGTAAAAGGTGTAGCAGGACTGTTAGAGCGTCTGACGGAGTTGACCGTAGGGCGCCTGTGGTGCCTATGCATGCTGCTCTTTGCACCTTATTTAGTTTGGTTATGTTATAGGCTTTTTTAAGGGCCGGCCACCATACTATCGACCCGTAGGTAAGGATTGGGCGTACTACGGCTGTGTACATCCACAGGGTCAATTTTGGTTGCAGGCCCCATCTTTTGCCGAAGGTTTTGTTGCAGGCATAGAAGGCTATACATGCTTTCTTTACTCGTTCGTCTATGTTTGGTTTCCAGTTGAGTTTAGGGTCTAGAATAACTCCTAGGTACTTAGCGCTGGAAAATAAGGAGAGTATCTGACCGATTAATCGAGGAAGATTGAAGTCGGGTATTTTGGTTTTTGTGGTGAAAAGCATCAGTTCAGTTTTATTTGGGTTGACTCCAAGTCCACACTTTCTGGCCCATGCGGTGACTTTACTTAGAGCACTCTCCATGATCTCACTTATCACGGGAGGGAAAAGTCCCGACACTAAAATCACTATGTCGTCCGCATACCCAACTACTTTAATTCTTTCTCTGTCTAAGCATAAAAGGATTTTATTCATGACTATTAGCCATAGTAGAGGTGAGATGACTCCACCTTGGGGCGTTCCTCTACTGGCAAATTTGGTTATGTGCTGTTTCCTAGAGATGCCTGAATAGTTCTAGTGCTGAAAATAGAGACTATCCATTGACTTAGGTAGGTTTCTATGCCCAGCTCCGTGAGGGACTCTAGAATTACTTCAGTGTGTACATTGTTAAAAGCTCCTTCTATGTCTAGAAAGGTAGCTAAAGTGTATTCCTTATACTGAAGGGATTTTTCTATTGTTCGCACTACTTCATGAAGAGCTGTTTCTGTAGATCTTCCTTTGAGGTATGCGTGTTGGGATTTGGAAAGAGATGACTCGATTGTATCTCGCAGATGGTTGTCCAGAAGGCGCTCGAGGGTCTTCAAAACGAAGGAGGTCAGACTGATTGGTCTGAAATCTTTCGCGTTCTCATGTTCGCGCCTCCCCACCTTCGGAATGAAAACCACTCTCACCCGTCTCCATGAGTGGGGTACATGGTTATTAAGGATGCAGCTCCTGAAAATCGGCACGAGCCATGGGATTGCTACCTCTTGCATTTTTTTGTAGCATAATGGGCAGAATGCCATCTGGGCCTGACGATTTATAAGGGGCGAAGCTGCGAATGGCCCAGGAGATTTTTTCTTCGGTAATAATGGGTATTATGTGTTCCCAGGATTGCAGGCATTGCGAACTGTTAGGCTCAGTATAGCTGTCTTAACATCCGGGAAAGTGGGTGTGTATTAAGATCTTTAAGGATTCTGCAGTTGACTCCGTCCACTTACCATCCGACCTTTTCAGGAGGGATGGATTGCATGATCCTTCGATAGAATCTTGCTGAGTCTAGCGGAGTCTTTGAGGGTATCAATTGATTGGCAATACTCTATCCAGGACCGTTTTTTGGCCATTCTGATAGCTTTTTTGTATATTTTAAGGCTGTCCGTGTAAGGCTGCCAGTATTTGCACTTGTAGCAGATATTGAAGGTCTCTCTAGTCAGTTTCCTGAGGTTAGAGAGTTTTTCGTTCCACCACGGAGGGAAGGTTTTTTTGCTGTATTTGACCGGACACGCAACTTTAAAAGCATTATTGAAGGCTTTTTCGAAAGTCTTTACTTTTGTGTCTAGTTCTGCAGTTGAGGTTATTAAAGCGTTTGGAGTTCTACGTAGCTTGGATCTAACGACTTGACTAAACTTTGTCCAGTCGGTTCTTTCAGGGTTTCTGTAGGGTTTGGGAGTCTCGATCTCGAGATCTACATTGAAGAGGATCCAATTATGGTCTGAAAAAGACTTAAGATTGGATACTCTCCAGCTCTCGACTTTCATACTACTACTGTTATTAGAGAGTGTAACGTCTATGACATCTTCCCAGCCGTTGAAATTTTCCGTAGTCGGAAAAATAAAGGTTGGAGAGTTGCCTTTGTTACATACTGAGAGGTTATTTGCAAGGATATATTCGAACAAGGACTCACCTCGCTCGTTGCTTTTGGAACTGCCCCATAGCACGTGCCTGGCATTTGCGTCGCAGCCCATAAGCAGGTTGGTCTTTGTTGTGGAGATAGCCGTCACCAATTCTTCTGGCTGTGATTGGCGGTCGTGTGCCATGTAGGCAGAAGAGATGTATAGGTCTGCACTACCTGTGTTCTCTATTTTGACCGTTGTTAAATCGGACGAGCTAAAATTTGGACATATAAAGGCTTTAATATGCTTTTTAGCTAGAATGCAGGTTCTTGGCTTACCATGATTGATGTTATTCCGGTTGTAAAAAGGGTTGTATTGGTTGTCATTGAGGCCCTTAATGTCAGGGCCGTATACCCAGGGTTCTTGGACAATGCTGATGTCAATGTTTTCCTCCTTTAGAAAAACCACCAGATTATCTGTAGCACTAATCGAGTGGTGCAGATTAATCTGAATGACTTTCAGCATTGGTATTATCAGTGTTATTTGTGGTTTGGGATGTAGTTACAATCCTCATGTCCTCCAACAACTTGTTGGCATCGTCGACTTCGTCTAAGTCGTCAGTGAGACCAGAGGATCGGAAAATTTTTACTTTGGCATGCCTGATGCCGAAGCGGAGCTTGCATCCATTCTTCTCAATGGAGACGGCACTGTCTTCATTAATGAGAAGAAGGAAGGAGAGCGTATTGTTTTGGGGTTCCTCAACCTTGATAACTTTCCAGTCATCCATGGGAATCGTAGGGTTATGCAGCTTCAGGCAATTTAGTAGTAGGTTGTCGTTAATGGGCATGTTAGGGAGACAAATGCGGATTCTCGTTCTCCTCGGAATCTCTCTGGCCAGGATCAGCTTGAGCCTCAAGCCGTCCCATGCGTCACGGATCTTGTGAACGCAGCCGCTTAGAAATTCCTTAGAGAAGGCGTCCTCGCATTTGATGACCCTGTACCCTCGTATGATCTCAGCTGAGTCGAAGCAGGGCAGCGGTCCTCCTTGGTTGTTAATAAGATGGTCCATGACCATCTGGGATAGTTTGACCTCGATGGCTCCCCAGACTTCAGTCACTGCCTTGCCGTCGGTAGAGAGCTCGTCTACCAGGGCGACTTGGAGGTCGTCTCTGACAACCTCGCTGACAGTTCGTGTCGCTTGGAAAGCCGAGGAGGTAGAAGGTTCATTGGGGTTGGGTGTTGACACCTTAGGGACTTTGATCCTTTGGAAATCGGACTTGATTTCCTCTTGGGATCGGTTGCGCTTTGCTGCATCGCTTTTGGAAAGTTGTGGGGTATTGCGGTAGTTGATGTACTCATCAATAACCTTCTGGAATTTGACTTTATCGGCCAGGTCCCGTTCGGAAGTCGTGCCGTCCACCTCCTTCTTAGTAATCGTACCCAGAATGAAGATGGCACGCTGGTACGCGGTTTTCCTACGGTTGCTGGCTGACTTGTGAGAGTAGGGTGCTTCGCGCTTATGGGCACTAAGTCGAGTGTCCGACGCTGTGGTTGTTAAAGGTTTGGGGAGCGTCTCGCTCTCCGCCGTCTTTTCCTGGCTGGAAGCAAGCAGTTCGTCTTCCGATGAAGTGCCAGGAAATTCATTTTTTTTTTGTTTTTTTTGTTGTATTTTTGATTCATTTTCTTTTGCTTTGTTTTTGTTCATTTTTAAATTTTCGGATTTTGGACCCACGAGTAATACGGAATTACGGTCAGTCCCGACAGCGCCGTAGTATCGGGATAAGGCAAAATACGACGGACCCCGCCTGTGCGTCCGAAGGAGCTCGTTAGAGACTGGTTTAACCCCCAGCCTTGCATTCTTGGGCACGGTTTCGTGCATTAAGCGCTCACTCCACCACTAAAATCGGGTACCTCGATCCGATGACCAAAAAGCATAAATAGAAAATTAAGCTATTGAGGAGCTAAGAATTCTCTTTGATGCCTCCTGGTCTTGGCTAACCCCATCTTGACATCGTACAAGACTGCTGTGGTGGTTATTTCCGGCTGGCACCCACGTGGAGGGTTAGGATGAGGATTTTTGCCAGCCGTATAATAATCTAATAGATATTAAATAAAGCAATTTTAATAGCGCCTTTTTTGGTAATTCCTTGAGGATTTGTCCGGTTATTAAATCATAGCCAGGAGCTTTATTATTTTTCAGGTTTTTTATTGCCTGGCAAATTTCTATAAATGACACACTTTTTATTCTAAGGTTGTCAGATGTCGTAGTCGTACCGGTAAAATCGTCTACCAATGTTTCTCCATCAAATGGCTTAAAAGTCTCTTCTAAGTGCTCGGCAAATTGATCCGGTTTATCTTTGTCACCTTTTGCCCATTCGTCGTTGTTTTTTCTTATCGGTGGCGAATGTATTTGGGGTTTCTTAATTCTTTTGACAGCTTTCCAGAGCGAGTAATTAGTGGTTTTTTCGGCGGTTACACCTTCAAGATAAGCTGAAGTCTCTCTGTTTTTTAGGTCTTGGATCGCTTTTTTGAGCTTATTGCATAGGAAATTCGAGTAGGGTTTATGCTGGGGAGCGTGAGTTTGTTGCCATATTTTGCGTGCTCTCCTCTTTTCTCGAATAAGTTCTTTTATTTCCGGCGGATAATTAGCTTCATTGCATGGGACCTCCTTCCTCCTTAAAGGCCTATTTTTCCACGCGGCATTCTGTATTGATTCAATAAATTTACCGAGTTCATCTTCTATTTCGAAGGGTGTTTTGAGCGATACATTTAAGACAATATTTTCTTCGCAATCAGCTCTAAAGTCGCGCCAGTTAGTTTTTTGTTAGTTAATCTAGGCACACCTTCTACTGTCATTAGTCGGTCACTTATTGTCAAGATTACCGGCGAGTGATCTGAGGAGAGATCAAAGCTTTCCTCTACTTTCGCAAAATTTGAAGATACTCCTTTTGCTGCGAAGAAGTCTATTAGGTCCGGTGTTTTTGCTGTATCAGAGGTCCAATACGTTGGTTTCCCCGTCGAAAAGAAATCAACCCCGAATTGCATACCGGCTTCGTACAGAAGTCTGCCTTTCCGTGAATTGCATCTGGAATCCCAAAAGGTGTGTTTTGCGTTGAAATCGCCACCTATAATGAAATTCGGTCCAAGTGAGTCAAGGAGACGTACAAAGTCGTTACTTCTAAACGTGCATCGCGGAGGACAATAAATGGACGCGATGTTGAAATACGAGTGCCTATTCTTAACTCGAACTGAACTTGTTTGCATTGTATCGATTTCAATCGTCGTATTTATGGAGTGCTCAATGCAGTCTTTAATGAATAAGGAGGATCCGCCTCTAGCTCTTCCGGAAGGGTGGTATGCGTGATAAGCACGATACCCTCTTATTTTTACGCCGGATTCCTTTGTCTAATGAGTTTCAGAGATCAAGCAAATGTCAATGTTGTCATTCCGTAAGAATACTTCTAATTCAGCGTTTTTCTTTTTGTAGAAGACCGTTTGCGTTCCATGTTAAAATTTTTAGTAACTGATTCATATTCATATGGGAGTTCTTTTTTGGCGAGGTTTTAACTCGAGCTTGCTCAATTTATCAAATATGACTTTGTTGACCTCCGTTTGCTCCTCAAGATTCGCAAGAATTATAGAGAAGACTTGGGAGACTGGGTCTACCGTAACACCGCTTTGCTTGTTTTCTAGCGACGAAGCTTGAGCATATGTTAGCGTCTCTGGAGATTGTGGCTTTTCCTTTGATTTTGCCGAAGGAACTTTACTTTGCTCGACTCTCGGCTTAACTTTGACGTGTTTATTGACGGTCGTTGCCCTTGGCTTAGCAATTTCACGGCTATTTTTAACAGGTTCTGCGTTCTGGCGTTGAATATTTTTAAATGTGTCTCGCCTTTTTTGAAGCTCTTTTGCCACTTCGCAACCTCGATAGTTCGCTGGGTGCTTTCCTTTGCAGTTAATGCAGGTAGCCGGGGCCTGCTTATTTAGGTCGCACTTTTCCGAGAGATGGTTACCAGCACATTTTACGCATCTCGGCTCTTTTTGACAATACGACTGTGTGTGATTAAAGCCTTGACAGCGTTTACACTGAGGTATCGATCTCGTACTCGTACGCATAGGCTCAATCTTGACCACGATATTCAGAATAGGTTTAACGTTATAAATATCGTCTACATTTTCGCTCCTGTCAAAGGTAAGCATAAAGAAGCAAAAACAATAATTAAAATTGCAGATATTAGATCTTTTCGCAAATATGGATTTCAAAACTTTAAAAACTGTAAACGGGACAACTTGAATACCTACCACATAGAGTTTCTTAATGCGGACATCCCCCTCATGCCCTTGACGTGATTAAAGGTTGGGTCTCTTTTCTAACGTTTTCCGCAGGATCTGTAGAGACGAAGAGGAGGAGGAATACTTAATTCACCTGTTCTAAATAAGACAGCTCCATTTAGGGGCTCCTTTCTTCGATCACCTCGACGAACTAGCGTCCTCAGGGACATCAACATCCTTCGCTTTATAAAAAAAAATAAAAAAATATTTGGCGCAACAGCTCTTTAAGTGCCTAGACCTAGCTTCTCGCAACCAATCGTTTTGTGTGCTTTATATTTTTCACACGAATGGAAGGGACCTACGGTTTAGTGCCGTATCCGAATGGTAATTTGTTTTGAGAATCTTTCTCGGACAACAATGCTCTCGGATGTTTGTCAGACGTTCGCGAGAGGTGGAACCGTGAAAAAACCTTTTGGTGTTTTATGGGATTCGAACATGGAACCTCACGGCGATTTATAAAAAAGCTCTGGTTTATTTTAGTCTCTGGAAAGATCCATGGCATCACAATGGACCCCTATTAGTTAAAGGGTGTCTGACCGCCAACCTAAAATAACCCAACCTACATATTGCGGCTTTTTGGAAGCGAATGACTTTGTAATCCTTTGACATATCATGCAGAGAGCGGGATGGCTAAAGCCGTGAATATTGGGTCCGTTATCTTGAATCTTAAGTATGCAAATTGTTTAATACTTCTCAGCAGCACATACCGTATTGGGATACCGATATAAAAACAACTTCATTTCGGTCGCATTATCTTAAAACAGCCATGACTTGGAACTCTACCCCAGCTACCTTCCTAGACATAGAAGGAGTTTTTAATAACGTACACACTGAAGCAATCCTAGAGTCCCTCACGGAGCTGGAAATAGAAAGCAATCTAAGTCAATGATATATAGCACTAGAATTATTCAGGCAACACTAGGCATAGCAATACAACCAAATTTGACAGTAGGGGAACACCCCAGCGTGGTGTTATCTCACCTCTACTGGCTGATAGTCATGAATAAAATCTTCTTAACATTAGACAGAGAAATAATCAAGGTAGTCGGGTAAATAGACGATATGGTGATATTAGTGTCAGGAAAGTTTTTCTCCGTCATAAGCGAAATCGCGGAAAATGCTTTCAGCAAAGTAAGCGCTTGGGGCAAAAAGTGTGGTCTCGGTGTCAACTCGAGCAAAACTGAGCTGATATTCTTCACTACTAAAACCAAAATACCTGACTTCGCACTTCCTCGGCTAAATGGCCAGCCGCTCTCCTTATCGTCCAGTGCTAGGTATTTAGGAGTAATCCTAGATCCTAAACTTAACTGGAAGCTAAACATAGAACAACGAGCAAAGAAGGCATGTATAGCTTTCTATGCTTGTAGCAAAACCTTCGGAAAAAAATGGGGACTGCAGCCAAAATTGACCTTATGAATGTACACAGCCGTGATACGACCAATTGTCACATATGGGTCAATAGTATGGTGGCCAGCTCTAAAAAAAGGCTTATACGAGTAATATAACCAAACTTAATAAGGGACAAAGATCGGCATGCATAGGCACCACAGGCGCTCTACGGTCAACCCCGATCGACACTCTAATAGTCTTCTTGCATCTCCTACCTTTAGATGTACACATAATAAACATCACAGCACATAGTGCGGTCAGATTCAGGGAGTCTGGGTGTTGGTTTATGAAACCATATGGGCAAAGTAACATTTTAAACTCTCTGTCGAGAGAACTCGCTTTGCCCACAACAGATTGCATGATACCCAAATTGAATTTCACAAAACGCTTCGATATTGAATTCCCCATAAGGTCAGAATGGCAAGATAGACAGGTGATTAAGGATTTTGACGTAACAACTACACAGACTACACAGATGGGCTGTGGAGTCGGTGCGGGTGTGTTTTCCGAATCCTTAAACATCTCTAAATCATATAGGCTCCCGGATTCTGCCAGTGTTTTCCAGGCAGAATTACTCGCTGTCCGGGAAGCTTGCCGTCAGATCAAAGCACACACCAATATAACGCCGAGGCAAAAGATCGCTATTTTTATTGGTAGCCAAGCAGCCATCAAAGCCATTGCATCGGTTACTATATGCTCCAAGCTGGTGCTTGAATGCCAAAATGAGCTAGCTCGTTAGATAGCCAACTCAAGGTAGCCCTGATTTGGGTTCCAGGACACAGTAACGTTTATGGAAACAAACTTGTATATGAACTGGATAGGCAAGGCTCAGCCTTCCACAGCTCTCTTGCGGAATCAGTTCAGATTCCGCTTGGAGCAGTCAGAGCAGAAATATACTCAAATTTCCTTTCCTAAGCCAACCTCAGATGGACTGGGCTAACAAACTGGTCATATCTAGAAAGATGTGGCCAAACTACAGCAAATCAAAAACAACCGACTTCTAAAACAGAACGCGTAGGGACATCGCCAGGATAACAGCAACCACCACGGGTCACTGGCCTATAGGAGACCATGCAGTCAGACTAGGTATCCCACACAACACACACTGTCGCTGTTGCAATGTGGCAACTGAAAGAGAAACCCATATCCACTTTTTATGCGCCTGTCCGGCACTAGCTAGGGCCAGACAACGAGCTTTAAGAAAACCCTTTTTCGATTCCCTTGAGGAAGTCTCAAAGAGAAACATTAAAGATCTAATAATCTTTTTAAACTCCACAGACTGGATCTAGAGACTCCACACCAACACACCTTTTATATCCAGGTGCACGAGTTTTGTGGTATCAAAACGGCACCTAGTGCTAATTGGGTTCTTTTCTTAAGAAGAACCACCAGACCTACTTACCTGGAGCTCTGCTAGAATGTAGCCACCGCGATTGTCTCCATTCAGATCAGAGCGAACAATATTAATTAATTTTCGCATATTCGCTTTGGAGAATTGATATTTGTTTCGAAAATCTTTATTCCTGAGCTCCATGGGTTTGAATCTGGTCATTTTGCCTTCTTTGAAGTGGGCTTTCGTCAAATATATCCATAGTATGGACGTCATTAGAGAAATTTAAAGACCTAAATGCCGTCTTCAGAGCTTATTCAATTTAAGATGTGTTTGGTTAGGCAGGGTCAAACATTATTAAATCACGTTTTCTTGTTTAGAGGCCGTATAAAAGCCTTTAAGCCGTATGCTTAAAATCAGTTACAAAAGTTCTGTCGTAAGAAAACGTAAGAGAAAAAGAAGCATAAAATAGGGGGAACATATTAATTTTAATGCATAAAAGGAAATTTGTACCACCAAAATTTACCAAAACTGGACAGGTGAGGTCTACTTACGAGTCCTATAAATAACAGACAAGAGCACTAATTTCCTTAGAAAAAAAAACAATATGTTTCCAATTGAGGCGAAGATTGATGTGTTTTAGCTGGAATGACGCACAACATTTTTTTGAGAGGATGAAGAGGGTTTGCAAGAGTTTAGAGGAAGTTCACGTGGATGAAGAACAAATTATTTTTGTGGGTGTTGGGGATTTGGTGGCAATGTTTTTTGCTGACGGTTAAATGCAAACATTCGAACAAAGTGGAGTAAAGATAACAATATCTAAGCTTATCTACCTATATGTATTATAATCTTCTTGCTGGGGTTCGTAATAATAAAATCGTCTTCTGTGTATTTGAACTGTTTAGTTATAATCTATTTTTTCAAATTCACTTTCGTTACACTTCAAAATAATCAAATCACTTTATTCTTTCTTCTAGATGTCACTAGGGGTGAATTGTGGAATGTGAAATATGGAACAAACTGATGTGCATGATGACAGTTTTGACAGATGGCATTAGTGTTGCCCCACCATGCTCGTTTGTAATGCAGTGGGAAAAGTACTTTCTGTGGATACTACAGTATAATAAAATTGTGAACCTTGTTATTGTTCGTGCAATAGTGAAACACTTAACGGATTTTGCTATACAGCTGTGTATAGGAGTAATCTAAGGTACATACTCATCTTGCAACATTATCTGGATTCTGCAAATGAATTCGAACAAGCATATTTTTAGAGATATGGTAATAAATATTTTGGATTATAGTAGTACTTAATATGCCCACCTTTTGCATCAATGAGCTCGTTTACTCTGTTAGCCATTAAAAGTATTAAGGCTCCCCACATACATACGAGTATATCTAACTTTCTTGTCATGGAACCATGCCTCAATAATTGCTGAAATTAGCTTCTTTTTGTATTGCAATCTTTTTTCCAGAGCCTTGCATTAATAATTCATTCAGATTCTCCATCGGATTAAGGTCAGGCGAGTTGTTAGGCCATTTCAACACATTAATATTATTCTCCACGAAGAATTACTTATTTTTGTACATGTGGCATGGACTAAGATTTTATTCTAAAATAGGATTTTCAGTTGGAAGTCTCCTTCGAATGGTAGGCAGGAGCATCCAGGACCCTCAGATGTGAAACAACCCCAAAATAAAACTTTTGGTGGGTGCTTAAAGGGTTGGACAATGTGACCGGTTTTCATTATTACTTCTTCTCACGACACTTACCTAGTATCCTTAGACCTCGAAGTGGCTCTCATCTGAATAAACTACTTCCAATCCTCTGAACTGCAATATCTACAATACAAATGTTTCCTTTTTTCCTCATAGGACCAGTAGTCAAAAGCTGCTTCTTGAGTGGTTTTCTTGCCTTGCGGTCCACTGCAAGAAGTCGCCGTTGAACAGTATACGAATCCACCAGTACATAAGCGGACGCCAAGTCCCTTTAAAGATCGTCACTTACCTTCCCAGGATTTATCATGCTGTTTCGGCCCAACATTCTGTAATCAGAACCGTAGGTTTGCGTTTTCGGCCGCAATGGCCCTTACGACTTGTTACAATCGAACATGTAGCATTGTACAACGCAATAATCTTGGAGATACTTGACTTTCCAACTCCACCTTCTTCTTCTTCTTCTTCCCCTTATCAGCGAGGCTATGATCCGAAAACAAGGGATCACAGCCCTCCCACTTCACCGCATTTCTACTGATCCGCCTGTGGGGTTCGCCTATTTGACCTCAGAAAATATCGGCAGGCCTGCCGATTTCGGATCACTCGGTTACTGAGGCCAATGAAATGCCGATGTCGTCGCATTTGTCTGACCCAGGCGTTTATAGGCCTACCTTTCCTACATCGCGATGTCTTTGGAACGTGCATAGATATTGCCTTTTTAACAGGGTTCAAATGATCTCTTCTTTGAACGTGGAAATACCAGCTGAGCCGGTCGCGCTCTAAATTTTGTACGATTATTTCCTTGATGTGAAAGCTTCCGCGGATCTTCAAACTTCTTATTCGATCAAGCTTTGTCACTCCTGCTGTCATGCGAATCATCTTCATCTCAGCTGCCGTTAATTTACTCTCATACTTTTTGTACATCGTCCAACATTGTGAACCGTATGTGAGCGCTGGACGTACAACTGCGGTTTAGAGCCTTCCTTTTAACTTAGGGGGCATTTTTCTGTCACAGAAGATAGCGGAATTTTCTCGCCACTTCATCCACCCTACACTTACGCGATGATTGATGTCATCATCACAAGTTGCTTTGCTATTGATCATAGATCCCAGATATTTGAACTTTTCGCACTTGGGAAGCACTGTTCTATTCAAATAAATGTCTGGAATAGGCCTGAGTGGATCAGAGAACGGGCAGCACAAGTACTCTGTCTTTTTTGAACTAATGCGATACCCATTTCCCTCCAAAACGTCCACCCACACATCAAGTGCTCGTTGCAGGGATGTACAATCCTCACTTATGATGGCTCCATCATCAGCAAAGAATAACTGATGTACCTTGGGGTCCATCACTTTACCTTCAAGCAGATAATCAAGGACTGTAATAAAGAGCAAAGGACTTAAAACGCTTCCCTGGTGCACCCCGACTTTGATTGGGAACTCTTCGGTTACTCCAGCGGGACATCTTGCTCTTGTCTTTGCTCTTTCGTACATGTCCATGATCATCTGTACATAGGTTTCTGGAACCCCTCGATGTCTTAGCGCCACCCATATCAGATCTCGTGGTTGTCTGTCGAATGCCTTTTCAAAGTCAACCAATACAATATGCAAATCCCTTAAGGAATCACGATGTTTTTCCATTATGATCCTTATACTTTGGATTGCATCTGTGGTTGATTTACCCGAGACAAACCCGCACTGATCATCAAATAGCCGTATTATTTTTCGCAGTCGGCCACCTAATACCCGCTCAACGATCTTCATGGTGTGTGACATCAGCTTGATCGAACGGTAGTTATCACAGTTTCGTGTATCACCCTTCCCTTTGTATACAGGGAGGAGGTAACTTTCCCTCCATTGATTCGGCATTGGATCACCTCTCACGAATTTGGAGATGAGAATTCTGAGCCATCTGAACCCGATGTCTCAGTGTCAGTGATATTCTTAACTTGTCCCTGCACGGGGAACTTTCCAACTCCACCATAAACTAAAATCTTCCTTATGCTTTTTCCAGTATGCAATGTAAGCTGGGGTATGAAACCTTAAATCGCTCGCTGGCTGTACGTGTCCATTATCAGGCCTATACTACTCTATGGCGTGATCGGATGGTGGCAAAGATCTGCATAGGCATCAGTGGTGCACTGAAAACTACCCCCTTTGCGGCACTTTACATTTTGTTCCATTTGCTGCCCTAAAATATTTTCGGCAAACAGATTGCTGCCAGTGCGGCCATCTGCCTTAAAGCCTCCTCGCAATAGTCCAGCTATCACATTGGCTACTCCTCGATCCTAGATCTTCCCAACTTCACCCATGAAAATATGAACTACACCCCACCGTAACTGAGATTTGACCGAATCTTCCTTACGAGTATCCCTAAACCTGGTGAATGGGACAACTGTCCCCCAGTTGATGGCAGTTCGGTTCACTTCTTTACAGATGGTTCTAAGACCCCAGGGTGGGGTGGGTTATGGTATTTTCTTCGAAAAGTTTAACCTGAACATCTCCTTCTGCCTTCCAGATTACTGAAGCGTTTTCCCGGCGGAAATTATGGCTATTAAGGAAGCCCTGTCTTGACGAAATCTGTCAGAGATATTAGCATTTTCACTGACAGTCAAGCGCCAATCAAGTCCCTGGAATCGTGCTCCTTCACTTCAAAGACAGTCTTAAATTGCCGTTTGTCTCTTACGGAGATGACAGAGCAGTTCAACATTCACTTTTGCTAGGTGCCAGGCCACAGTGACATTCCAGGAAACTGCAGGGCGGATGCGCTTGCCGAACAGGGTACAACTCTAATAGGCAAGCCACGGGTATGCCCCTCGCTACATGTAAGAATCTACCAAGGCTCAACGCTCTTAGCAAGACTAACCAAAGATAGGAAAACGGTTCAACGTGTCATATTTCGAGAATCATCTGGCTTAAGCTGGACCAGAAATTTAGTGCCAAGTTAGTTAAGCAGATTATATCATGCCCTATATAGATTTCGACAAGAACTAATCAACTGTTATTCCTGAAAGACAAGAGTGGGACTCCAACACATTAATTAATGTACAGGATATTCAACTCTACGCTGACGGGTTTAAAATGGATATCGGAACTGGCTCTGGAGTTGTCTGCGAGTCACTTAAAATCAAGGACTCCAAGGTCCATAACGTAACTCTCTCCATAACGTAACTCTGGATGAACTAGCTACAAAGAGATCAGCATTGGATTTTCAACATACTCGGATGTCAGTAAAAACTACAATTGGTGAACTGAAAAGGAAAATACCTAGACCTAAAAGCAAGAGAACTGGTTAACTCCGCTTGGTACGCCAGAAGCGACTGTGTCATATCTTGCAGCTTATGGCCGACAGTGGATGAATACAGAACAAAACGCCTTTTGGCGATGAATAAAAAGGAAATTCGCGTCTTGACAGGTGCGCTAACAGGGCACTGCGAGATAGTGGTTGATAGATTAGGCGTCAACACACCCGACCACTGCAGGAGCTGTGCTATGTGATTGCCCAAATCTTCAAAACTGCCGCTCCGTCATATGGGAAACAGGTTTTTTGGCGAACTCCACTTACTAGTATGCACATGTCCACAGCTATCGCGTAAAGGAATGCTCCATGTAGGAGCCCCCTTCCTTGACGACCTCGGCGATTTGGCGACCTTAGGCGTCATGAGCATCAATCGCTTTATCATTTGGGGACCTGCATTGCGATTGATCCGGGAAACTGCTGACAGCCCAAAACTTGGCTTGGGCCAGTAGCGCAACAATCAAGTTCGTGCTTACATTACCTCCTAGTGGTGGTCCCCGGGCAACTATACGTATAAACCCTTGTACGTGTAGGCTAAAATTGTAAGTGCGGGTTGTCTAGGGCCTTGATTCTAGACTACCTAACGTGGGACAGCAACCTGCGTTACTGATAACGCTGATACTTAACCTATGTCTAGGATAAGTAATGATCACAAGTTGACGACTTTAAGCTATTGTACCCGGACAAAGATAGGTTTCTGGAATGAAAAGACGCTCCTCGACTCTGGAAGCCTTACAATGCCAGATTCATCCAATTGGAAAAAAGAATTCACGCGAAATACACTGGACATTTTGGGGGTAAGTGAAATAAGATGGTTAGAAGCGGGCGAGTACCAGTCCCCAACGCGTAACGTTTTTTAACATATTCCATCCGGAGGGAATATGGAGTCGGACTAATGCTAACAACAACAGCACGCAAGGGCCTAATTTCCTGGCAGCCTCATGGTGACAGGATTATGACGGGCAGATTCCGGACTAGAGTACGACGCGTCACCATCATACAGTGTTACGCCCCAACGAATAGTTGGTCTGAGATCAAAAAGGACAGCTTCATCAATCTCTTAAGTGCCGTCTTCAACACAACACCAAATGGAGACATTGTCATAGTGATGGGGGATTTGAATGCCAAGGTAGGCAACGAGAACAAAGGGCTCAAACATGTAATCGGGAAGCATGGACTAGGCAACCGCAATGACAACGGCGAAAGGTTTGTGAATTTCTGCAATGCCAACCGCCTTGTGATAGGTGGTAACATGTTTAAGCACAAGACCTGTCACAAAGTCAGCTGGGTTTCCAACGACAGGCAAGCAACCTTCAACCAAATTGACCATTTTGCTATCAGCCACCGCTTTAAAGTAGTCTCCTGGACGTCCGAAACAGGCGAGGGGGAGATGTGGAGATAGTACGAGATCACCATCTTGTGATGCTGCAGTTCGAAGATCCCACGACAACGCAAGAACGCCCACGTTCAACATCGATAGACTTAGTGATCCCTCAGTGCGCCAACAATTAAGGGAGCACTTTTCGCAAGGTGTGGAAGCAATCAGCAGCTCAATGCCCGCAACCATCCAAGACCATTGGTGTGCTGTAAAAAATTGTTTACATCTGGTGTTAAAATAATCGTCGGCCGATCACAAGGAAGATATAGGGCGTGGCTTTCCGAGGATACCTGGAGACGGATTGACGAACGAAAACAGCTGAAAGCTCGCGTTGCAGCTACCCTAGCAGCAGGGAGAAGCGATCTAGAGTCCCTATATCGCATGAAGATGAGAGAAGTTCAGCGTAGCGTGCAACGTGACAGGCGCAACTCCATCAACGCGCTGGCTATCAGAAGCAAAAGAAGCTGCACGGTGGTGCGATAGCAGGACCGTCTACAGAATCACCAAATAGCTGACAGGTGGTCGCAGCTCTGGCCATCACCCAGTGAAGAGCCTAGACAGCTGCTTGCTCATTTCGGATGAAGACCAGCTCAAGAGATGGAAAGAGCATTTTGCTACAGTTTTGAACCGTGTATTCATTAGCGATATGCTCCCAAATCAGACTGAGGTACCCGAGGTGGGAAGTTCCCGAATGCGCACCACGGCTCCCAGTAATGATGAGATCATTACCGCGATCAAAGCACTCAAAACCAACAAGGCTGTAGGACTTGACGGTATTCCAGCAGAGCTCTTACGAGCAGCACCAACAACATCGACTGAGCTTCTGCTTCCACTTATAGATAGAGCTTGGGAAGCTGAGACCTTTCCTAATGAATGGAAAAAGGGAATGATCGTCAAGCTTCCTAAGAAAGGAAGTTTAATGGAGTGCGGAAACTGGAGGGGTATCTGCGTGCTGCCTGCTGTAGCTAAGATAAGAGTTAAAATCATCCTTGAGCGAATCAAACAACATCTCTAAGACACACTCGATGCCGAGCAGGCAGGTTTCCGTTCTGAATCCTCCTGTGACGACCACATCAACACCCTGCGGATTATCATCGAACAGTGTGTTGAATATCGATCGCCACTGCACCTATCGGGTTTCCCCGATAAACTAATTGCTATTATCAAAGCCATATATGAAGGCTCCAAATGTCACGTTCTGTACAGGGAGAGGTTGTCTGAGGAATTTGAGATGTGGGGTAAGACAAGGCTGTATCCTTTCACCAATATTATTCCTATTGGTGATTAGCGATGTGCTTCATGCAGCTTTGTCGACGGGAAACGGAGGAATTCGACGGACTCTTACATCTCAACTGAAACCTCTTGACTACGCTGACGATGTGTGCTTACTCTCCCACAGAATTATGGACCTCCACCAAAAGACAGCAGATGTGGAGAGGGAGGCAGGCGTCGTCGGGCTGAAAATGAACTTAAATTATCAGCCTTGGAACAAACTCATCGGTTCAAATATGCATTGCTGGACAACCGGTGGAGAGAGTAGAGGATTTCCAGTATCTTGGGAGTATTGTCTCGACCAATGGTGGAACCGAACTGGATATAGCCAACAGGATCGCCAAAGCAAAGTCCGCGTTCGGTATGTTGTCCAAAATATGGCGAAGCAATGCAATCAGTTTGAGCACCAAGATAAGACTGTTCCGCTACAACGTTGAATCCGTGCTGTTATATGGTTGCAACACGTGGAAAGTGACCACTACTATCACCAGAAAGCTGCAAACGTTTGTTAATAGGTGCCTGCGCAATATCTTAAGGATTTTCCGGCCCAATCGTATCTCTAACGAACACCTTTACGAGAGAACGGGTCAGGAACTAATAGGCACAATCATCCAACGACGGAAGTGGCAGTGGATTGGTTACACGTTCCGTAAGGGTGACAGTTTCATAGCGAGTCATGCTATGCAATGGAACCCTTTAACTCAGGATGGCAGAATACCTGCCGGTCCGAGGAAAACATGGCGTAGAACAATCGAGAAGGAGGCACGGGAGTTGGAGAAACGTTGGGGAGAACTCAGACACATTGCCAGAAACCGTACACGATGGCGCGTAGGCGTAATAGGGGCCCTAGGACCCACAAGGGGATACAGGACATAAGTAAGTAAAAATCGCTTTATCAAAAGTTCCGGCTGGTTTAAATTAGTCCCTGAGTGGATTAATGGTAGATACATGGCATCACAATTTATATATACTACTGTAAGGCCGCCAATCTATCCTACAAATACAGTTTCTCTCCGCAAATCATCTATCTTTTATTACTACAATACTTTAATTAAATTATATTTTTATTTACTAATTAATTCATTTATTGTTTTACTTTATTTACTTTATAAATAAAGATTTATGGTTATTTCTAAAATCATTGCTCTGTAACTATTTGTTTATTTGTTATATAACTTATTTATTTAATTAATTTTGTATCTACTTATTTATTTCTTAGTTATCTATTTACTTATACGTTTAGTAAATTATTTATTTACTTATTTGTTTATTTGTTAATTTATTTATATGTTTACATATATATTAGTTCTTTTCATTAATTTATCTAATTGTGATTATTTATTATAATTAACTATAACTAAGCCTTAATTTATATGTTGAGCAAAATGTTGCAACAAATCTATTTTTTTTATTGTAACTTTTTTTTGCCAAGTTACGGGTTTTCTCGTTGTTTGCTTTAAAAAAAGTATATATTAAAAGCTAGATAATACTCAAATTCGCATATATCATATCTCTGTATTGTAAATTGTGTGCTGTTTTTTTTAAACGATGTAAAGAATATAATTAATTCAATTTCGTAAAAATGTCGACTTAAATCGAGCTATGTATACTAGTTTATAGAGTAAAAGAAAAAAACCCAATTTGCCGGCGTGGTGCCTTATTTTTAATTTTTACGTACGTATCTGCATAAAATAAATCAAAAACATGTTTACCTACTTAAGTAAACATTTGTAATACGAGGACGTACATATATAATAGTGTATCTAACCAACAAGCCAATTTAAAATGGAACCGAAAACAAAGCATCTAACGATTGTTAATAGTAATTTCGTTAGTTTTCATTGTTTTATTTCACTTTCCACCGACATACAAGCAAGAGGGTCCTTAACAAATTTTCTATTTATAAGTGCATACAACATGGAAACCAATTCGAAATGAATTTATTTATTTTGTTGCTCGCAAACAATCAAATTTCAATTAAAATCTCAAAATTGCTGGAGAAAAACAAATAATTTTCTAATTAGTTTGCTTTTTCAGATGCAATTGTATCTGGAAATTGGCTAACGAAATTCGCTACCCGTTAGCAACCACAAACCTCTCGTCTCTCAAATATTTTCAAATATTTTGCACATCAATCAAAGTTAGCCAACAGGGAAATATGCTTTATATTTTGATCCACGGGTAGGTGCATACTACGATATGAGGTGCACCTCGAAGTGATTTCATTTCGGATTAAATCATGTTTTCCAGCATCAAACATTTATTATACTCGTACATGGATATTTGTATACAGATTGGTATTGAGTACTCGTCGAAAATTAGTTTAGCTAAAATGCTAAACAATGTGAGCTAGATGTACTCATCATCACTCTGCAATAGTTGCCATATCGTTGTACGTACTCCTATAGTCTGGAAAGCAATACAATTTTAATTGCGAAACATAAATGAGAATTATTATTAATTCAATGTGCAATGATTTGAATTGAACTCGAAACCAATAACGGGTGGCAGAAAAGGGTGTCTATTCAAGTGGGAGATTTACTTTTTCATTTAATTTACGAGTTTATGGATGGTGACGTATGAAATCAATGGACTCGTAAATTCGTTTTAATTCTAACGTCTTTCAACTCATACAGTGAAAATAGCACGATTAGCTATGCGGCTATAGGGAAGTTCGAAAGGTTATAGAGTAGTTACATTTTAGCACAAAACTTAGCCTTCAACAGCTCAAATTTTTAGGGGAAGGAGAAATACTTCGAAATATCGCAGTTTCGTTGTATTGAAGTTTCCGAGTTATACATAGAGACAGAGCGCTCAAACGTTTGACTTATAAAGACTTACAGAGACAAATATTGTATTTAGCCGGCTATGTGATTGTAGATTGTTGGTTGAGGTTGAATTTGGTTACCTATGGTCGCTATTTGGCCTAGGTATTGTGATTTCCTCTAATCTTAAAGCTCATTCAAGATGCCAGATTTGGTGATGAATTCGACTATGCTTTTGAGTCAGTTAGCAGGTCTTCTGTTTGAAGGTAGAATTTACCTAAGTTACGATGACGTATTCTCGTTAGACAGTCACAGTAACATAAAATATGTTCTGCTGATTTTTTGTCTTCGTTGCACATTTTGCATAGTTATCTTATGTTTTCAGTTGGACTAGAGGAAGTGCTCTAAGTCGAGCACGCCTTGGACTAGAGCCCTAATTTGAACCAAAGATCTACCATAGTTCACAGCGCACTTGAGCCTCACCAATTATCATACATCTACATCTAGCTATGATATATTTCTTCACTCGACATAACAGTGGGCTGTAAGGAATATTCGAATCTGACTTGCTGTTATTTTCTTTAATCTTCAGTTTCCAACCAGGATTATGCGCTTTAAATTTTGACCAATTTTTTTTGCCAAAATAAATGGTAATCTACAGAATGGTCTTGGCATTATTAAGCTTGATGGCTCTGCTGTTCTGGCTAGCAGGTCAGCCATTTTATTTCCTTCATGTCCACTGTGTCCTAGCACCTAAATGATATGAATTCTGTTTGTGTTGGCTAGCGATATGAGTAGTTCAAGGCAATCCCATACTACTTTGAATGTTATTTCGTAGACAAACGAGCGCAAAAGACAGAAAACTAGAAAACAGAAAACCACTTACTGTATCCCCCTGTGGGTCCTAGAGCCTCTACTACGTCTATGCGCCATCGTGTACGATTTCTAGCAATGTGTCTCAGCTCTTTCTAACTTTTCCCCAACTGTTGTGCCTCCTTCCCGACTGTTTTACGCCATGTTCTCCTCGGCCTGCCAGGTATTCTAAACATTTCAAAGCATGGTTCGCTATGGAATTGTCACCCTTTCGGAACGTGTGAGTAGTCCACTGGCATTGGTTCCTGATCCGTTCTCTGGTTCGTTTGAGATACGATTGGTCCAGAAAGTCTCTAAGATATTGCGAAGGCACCTATTAACGAACGTTTGCAACTTTCGGGTGATAGTGATAGTCATTCTCCACGTTCTGTAATCCATATAACAGGATATAACACGGATATTCCAAGATACTGAAAATCCTCTACTCTCTCTACCGGTTGTCCAGCAATGCATATTTGAGCCGATGAGTTTGTTCCAAGGCTGATAATTTTATTTTTTGCCGTATTAATTTTCAGCCCGACGACGCCTGCCTCCCTCTCCACATCTGCTGTCATTTGGTGGAGGTCCAATTCTGTGGGAGAGTAAGCATAGATCGTCAGCGTAGTCAAGATGTTTCAGTTGAGATGTAAGTCCTTCGAATTTCTCCGTTTCCCGTCGACAAAGCTGCACGAAGCACATCGCTAATCACCAATAGAAATAATATCGGTGGAAGGATACAGCCTTATCTTACCCCACTTTGGATCTCAATTCCTCAGACAACCTTCCTCTGTGCAGAACGTGACATTTGGAGCCTTCATATGTAGCTTTGATAATAGCAATTAGTTTATCGGGGATACATCTCCTGCATAAGGCACGCCAAATAAACTCCCTGTTGACACTATCGCACGCCTTCTCAAAATCGATGAGGTGGAGTGGTGATCGATATTCAACACACTGTTTTATGATAATCCGCAGGGTGTTGAAGTGGTCGACACAGGAGGATCCAGAGCGGAAACCTGCTTGCTTGGCATCGAGTGTGTCTTCGAGATGTTGTTTGATTCGCTCCAGGATAATTTTAGCTATTATCTTAGCTACAGCAGCCAGCACGCAGATACCCCTCCAGTTTCCGCACTCCATTAAATTTGATTTCTTAAGAAGCATGACGATCATTCCCTTTTTCCTCTCGTCACGAAAGGTCTCACATTCCCAAGTTCTCTCTATAAGTGGAAGCAGAAGCTCAGCCGATGTTGTTGGTGCTGCTCGTAAGAGCTCTGCTGGAAAACTGTTAAGTCTTACCGCCTTAGTGGTTTTAAGTGCTTTGATCGCGGCAGTGATCTCATCCTTACTGGGAGTCGTGGTGCGTATTCGAGCATTTCTCACCTTGGGCACCTCAGTCTGATTTGGGAGCATATCGCTAGCGAATACACGGTTCAAAAACGTAGCAGAATGCTCCTTCTATCTCTTAAGCTGGTCCTGATCCGAAATGAGAAAGGAACCGTCTAGGCTTTTCACTGGGTATTGACTGGAGCTGCGAACACCTGTCAGCTCTTTGGTGATTCTGAAGCCAGCGCATTGATGTAGTTGCGCTTGTCACGTCACACGCTACGCTGAACTTCTTTCATCTTCATGCGATATAGGGACTCTAGCTTACTTCTCCCTGCTGCTGAATTAGCTGCAACGTGAGCTTTCACCTGTTTTCGTTCGTCAATCCATCTCCAGGTATCCTCGGAAAGCCACGCCCTATGTCTTCCTTGCGATCGACCGACAATTCTTGCAGCACCAGATGTAAAAACATTTTTCACAGCACACCAATGATCTTGGATGGTTGCGGGCATTGAGCTGCTGATTGCTTCCACACCTTGCGAAAAGTGTTCCATTAGTTGCTGGCGCACTGAGGTATTGCTAAGTCTATCGATGTTGAACCTGGGCATACTCGTGTTGTCGTGGGATCTTCGAACTGCAGCAGTGTGTAGTTGGAGAGTAGCTATCATAAGATGGTGATCTCGTACTATCGACACATCTGCCCCTCGCCTGTTTCGGACGTCCAGGAGACTACTTCTAAAGCGGCGGCTGATGGCAAAATGGTCAATCTGGTTGGAGGTTGCTTGCCTGTTATTGGAAACCCAGCTGACTTTGTGGCAGATCTTGTGCTCAAACATGTTGCCACCTATCACAAGGCGGTTGGCATTGAAGAAATTCACAAACCTTTCGCCGTTGTCATTGCGGTTGCCTATTCCGTGCTTCCCGATTACATGTTTGTGCCCTTCGATGTCGTTGCCTACCTTGGCATTCAAGTCCCCATCACTATGACAATTTCTCCATTTGGTGTTGTGTTGAAGACGGCACTTAACAGATTGAAAAAGCTCTCCTTTTCGTCTTCAGATGAACTATTCGTTGGGGCGTAACACTGTATGATGGTGACGCGTCGTACTCTAGTCCGGAATCTGGCCGTCATAGTCCTATCACTATGAGGCTGCCAAGAAATTAGGCCCTTACGTGCTGTTGTTGTTAACAGAAGTCCGACTCCATATTCTCGCGGATTTCCGGATGGTCTTCCAGAATAGAGTAGTACAGTGTTACGCTTTGGGGGCAGTGACGTGAAATAGCACCCTACGAAATAAGGCCTTATTACCATGGAAAAATGGAAATAACGCCCGACGGGTCTTATTTCCAACACAACTTGGAAATTAAACCACATTTAACCATGGAAATAAGGCCATATTTATGGAAAAAGAAAAAAACAGAAATATGGCCTTATTTCCATATTAATATAGAAATAAAGCCACATTTTGGCGTTGTCGACAATAGCTTTACGTATTAATAAGAAACGTTAGTATTACTACAACTGTTGGCCCGCACAAAACTGTCCTCGAATAGACTTAGCCCCAGGCGCCTGCCTGACTGTTGTTGATACACCCTCAGCGGAGCGACGAAGTCGCGTGAGCGGCTAAACTCCTCCGGAAAGCGGAGTTTAAATAAATGAATCGCGCGAAGCGCCCCAAAAAACATTCCAGAAACTTATCTTTGTCCGGGTACACAAGCCAAAAGTCTGTGGTTAAGCGGAATGTGAAGAGTCGCAAGATATGAGCGAACAATGAAAGACGATCAAAGAAAAACTATTGTCGATCACATAAAACAGTTCACTTTATTTCAAGTTAAATACTTAACCAATTATTATATATATAAAGTAGATTTTAGAACGAGGCGTCATGCGGTCACGAGGTTTGAAGATAAAAAGGGAGAATTCATTTTGTAACTATCTTATATAACATATATGTAAACCTGTCTACCGATTTTCTGGCAATACTAAATAAAGTGCACCTAATACGATAGAAAATGTTATAAAGCTACAATAAGAATAGAAATTATTATAATGTCATTGTCAAAAACTAGGGATCGCCACAAGTCGTAAACATGTGATCAGTCCTTATCCGAGGCATAGTGTCGGTTTCTGTAGCGAGCTGGAATTAGTAACGCAGGTTGCTGGCCCATGTTACCTAGTCTAGAATCAAGGCCCTAGACAACCCGCACATGCAATTTTAGCCTACACGTATAAGAGTTTATACGTATAGTTGCCCGGGGACCACCACTAGGAGGTAAAGCAAGCACTTTATCACAAACTTGATTGTTGCGCTACAGGCCCAAGCCAAGTTTTGGGCAATCGGTAGTTTCCCGATCAATTGCAAAGCAGGTCCCCAAATGGTGGAAATCGTTACCGATGCATAATCAATAAATATTTCTTTCAAAATATGGATGGCGACGGAAACCGTCGACTTATTGGACTCACAATTTGGCGATAGACGCTTTGAAAGCCATCATTGGCAATCATATTCGCGACACATGGCCACTGTTGCTCGAAAAGTGACCTAAGATTGGACGGAAAGATTACGCTTCGTTAATAACAGCCGCGGTAGCCATATGCCTAAAATTATTTTCATAAGGCGGTAAAGTCATAGCGGTGTAAGTGAAGTTGGCTGGCTGCACAAGAGTGCAGACACACTGAGACCAGTAAAAGTCCATTGTGATGCCATGGATCTACCATTAGACCACTCAAGGATTAATTAAAATCAACTGGAGCTTTTGATAAAGCGATGGATGCTCATGACGTCTAAGGACCTCAAATAGCCGAGGTCATCAAGGAATGCCCTAGATTGAGTATTCGTTTACGTGATAGGGCTGGACATGAGCATAGGAGCTGAAGTATGGTTTCGCCCTCCTTCTCGTCCCTACAGCTCCTACAGAAGTCGGTATAAAAGAGGACAAATCTTTTCCCATGTTGGCCTATAAGACAGTGTCCCCTAAGAACCCCGATAATGCAGCTGAACCACGATCGCTTTACCTTAACCGGCGCTACGTTTCTGGTCCAGCTTAAGCTAGATCTGTCTCGAAATATGACACATTGAGTCATTCTCCCATCTGTGATTAGTTTTGGTAATAGTGTCCAGCTTTAGTAAATGCTTGCATGTAGCGAGAGGCATACCCAAGGCTTGCCTATTAGGCAGAATTCTTAGAGTTGTACCCTGTCCGGCGAGCTCGTCCGCGCTACAGTTTTCTGGAATGCGCATGTGGCCTGGCACCTAGCATAGGTGAATATTGAACTGCTCTATCATCTCTGTAAGAAATAAACGGCAATTTAAGACAGTCTTTGAAGTGAAGGACACGATTCCCATGATTTTCGGCGGAAAAACGCTACAGTAATGTGGAAGGCAGAAGTAGATGCTCAGGATGACCTTTTTGGAGAGAACACCGCAACCCACTCCACCTTCGGTCTTAGAGCCATCTGTAAAGAAGTGAACGGAATTCCCATCAACAGGGTAGAGTTGTCCCATTCATCCCGTTCAGGGATACTCGTACGGAAGTTTCGCTCAAATATCAGTTTCAGAAGGGTGTAGTCCAGGGTGAAGTTGAGAAGATCAAGGATCGAGGGGGTCAATATGATAACTAGACCACTGCGAGTAGGCTTTTGCCGCACTGGCAGCAATATGTTTGCCGAAAATATCTAAGGGCAGCAGATGGAACAAAATGTCCAGCGTCGCAGAAGGAGTAGTTCTTAGTGCACCACTGATACACATGCATGCAGATTACAGACCCTTACACATTAGCTAGTTGAGTGATACGATCATGCCATAGAGTAGTATAGGCCTGATAACGGACACGAACAACAAGCCAGTGATTTGAAGTTTGATACTCCAGCTCCTACCTATAGCCTTTTACAGGCATAGAGAGTTACATTAACTTTCCTTAAGAGTTCTTCTTAGTAGATTAGCTTCCCGTTTAGTTTTCTGTCCAAAATAAGACCCAAGTATTTTGCATTCCCATTTAAGGTGAGACTAGGCATTCCCATTTAAGGTGAGACTGGTGCCATTTATCGTATCAGGATCCATGAGGGGAACTTAATATTTCCTCGTGAAGAGAACGAGTTCTGTTTTATAAGGGTTAACCCCCAGTCCACATTTGGATACCCATTTGGTGAGCCGAAGGAGAGCATATTGGTTGATTTCCTTGAGGCAGCCATAACAATGTCATCAACATAGGCAATCACTCTGCAACCTGATCTTTCCAGCCAACTAACAGCGCATTTACTACCGGATTCCACAGAAGAGGTGACAAGACTCAACCTTGGGGTGTTTCGCAGAAGACAAATCTTCTGGCCGATGCTCCGCCCATCTGTGTGTTAATAATCCTGCATGTGAGCAATTGATTGATCAACACTCCGAGCGAGTATTCACTTTCAGACTTGCAATTGTGTCGGTAATTACCTTTGATTTGTTAAAAGCTCCATCAATATCAAGAAAAGCCACCATTGTGTATTCCTTAATGCTCAGAGATTTTTCAATGATGCGCACAAGCGAATATAAAGCTGTCTCTACCGATTTACCTTTGCAGTACTCATGTTGGGACGGCGAGAGCAAAGTCGGGCTAATGCTCTGTCGAAGGTGGATATCAATCAACCAATCAACGCCGAAAATCCTTTGGTTCCACATGCGAGCTCTTTCCTGCCTTAGCTATGAAGTAAAACTGCGTATTGGACATCTGAGATGGCTAGGACATGTAGAGCGAATGGACACCAACGCTCCGGCCTGCAGATTCTTCGAATCTAACCCGGAAGGACGACGCAGTAGAGGCTCTCCTCTCTGTAGGTGGCGCGCACAAGTTCAATGGGACTTCGACCAGCTTTGAGTGTGCAACTGGAGGCAATTAGCTAAAGACCGATCTAAATAGAGAGGCTTGTTGGTTGAGGCCCAGGTTCACCCTGAACTGTAGCGCCACCTAAATAAGTAAGTAAGACATCACTGCACGGCTCATATAGTGCGATACTGAATCTACTTCTCCAAAAACCTGTTAACGCAAACAGGACCGAATATTTTACGAAGAATTTTTCTCTCAAAGCGACTAAGGCTATCTTCATCCGCCTTCAATAAAATCCATGTCTCAGACCGTGGGGACCTGCATTGCGATTGATCGGGAAACTACTGACTGCCCAAAACTTGGCTTGGGCCAGTAGCGCAACAATCAAGTTCGTGCTTACATTACCTCCTAGTGGTGGTCCCCGGGCAACTATACGTATAAACCCTTGTACGTGTAGGCTAAAATTGTAAGTGCGGGTTGTCTAGGGCCTTGATTCTAGACTACCTAACGTGGGACAGCAACCTGCGTTACTGATAACGCTGATACTTAACCTATGTCTAGGATAAGTAATGATCACAAGTTGACGACTTTAAGCTATTGTACCCGGACAAAGATAGGTTTCTGGAATGAAAAGACGCTCCTCGACTCTGGAAGCCTTACAATGCCAGATTAATCCAATTGGAAAAAAGAATTCACGCGAAATACACTGGACATTTTGGGGGTAAGTGAAATAAGATGGTTAGACGCGGGCGAGTACCAGTCCCCAACGCGTAACGTTTTTTAACATATTCCATCCGGAGGGAATATGGAGTCGGACTAATGCTAACAACAACAGCACGCAAGGGCCTAATTTCCTGGCAGCCTCATGGTGATAGGATTATGACGGGCAGATTCCGGACTAGAGTACGACGCGTCACCATCATACAGTGTTACGCCCCAACGAATAGTTGGTCTGAGATCAAAAAGGACAGCTTCATCAATCTCTTAAGTGCCGTCTTCAACACAACACCAAATGGAGACATTGTCATAGTGATGGGGGATTTGAATGCCAAGGTAGGCAACGAGAACAAAGGGCTCAAACATGTAATCGGGAAGCATGGACTAGGCAACCGCAATGACAACGGCGAAAGGTTTGTGAATTTCTGCAATGCCAACCGCCTTGTGATAGGTGGCACCATATTTGAGCACAAGACCTGCCACAAAGTCAGCTGGGTTTCCAACGACAGGTAAGCAACCTCCAACCAAATTGACCATTTTGCTATCAGCCGCCGCTTTAGAAGCAGTCTTCTGGACGTCCGAAACAGACGAGGGGCAGATGTGGGGATAGTACGTGATCACCATCTTATGATAGCTACTCTCCAACTACGCACTGCTGCAGTTCGAAGATCCCACGACAACACAAGAATGCCCAGGTTCAACATCGATAGACTTAGTGATCCCTCAGTGCGCCAACAATTAAGGGAGCACTTTTCGCAAGGTGTGGAAGCAATCAGCAGCTCAATGCCCGCAACCATCCAAGACCATTGGTGTGCTGTGAAAAATGTTTTTACATCTGGTGCTGAAAGAATTGTCGGTCGATCGCAGGGAAGATATAGGGCGTGGCTTTCCGAGGATACCTGGAGAAGGATTGACGAACGAAAACAGCTAAAAGCTCGCGTTGCAGCTACCCCAGCAGCAGGGAGAAGCGAGCTAGAGTCCCTATATCGCATGAAGATGAGAGAAGTTCAGCGTAGCGTACGGCGTGACAAGCGCAACTACATCAACGCGCTGGCTACAGAAGCATAAGATGCTGCACGGAGGTGCGACAGCAGGACTGTCTACAGAATCACGAAAGAGCTGACAGGTGGTCGCAGCTCCAGCCAATACCCAGTGAAAAGCCTAGACGGTTCCTTGCTCATTTCGGATGAGGACCAGCTCAAGAGATGGAAAGAGCATTTTGCTACGGTTCAGAACCGTGTATTCGCTAGCGATATGCTCTCAAATCAGACTGAGATGCCCGAGGTGAGAAGTTCCCGAATACGCACCACGACTCCCAGTAAAGATGAGATCATTACCGCGATCAAGGCACTCAAAATCAACAAGGCGGTAGGACTTGACGGTATTCCAGCAGAGCTCTTACGAGCAGCGCCAACAACATCGGCTGAGCTTCTGCTTCCACTTATAGATAGAGCTTGGGAAGCTGAGAGCTTTCCTAACGAGTGGAAAAAGGGAATGATCGTCAAGCTTCCTAAGAAAGGAAATTTATTGGAGTGCGGAAACTGGAGGGGTATCTGCGTGCTGCCTGCTGTAGCTAAGATAATAGCTAAAATCATCCTTGAGCGAATCAAACAACATCTCGAAGACACACTCGATGCCGAACAAGCAGGTTTCCGCTCTGGATCCTCCTGTGCCGACCACATCAACACACTGCGGATTATCATCGAACAGTGTGTTGAATATCGATCGCCACTGCACCTACTGTTCATCGATTTTGAGAAGGCGTTCGATAGTGTCAACAGGGAGTTTATTTGGCGTGCCTTACGCAGAAGAGGCATTCCCGATAAACTAATTGCTATTATCAAAGCTACATATGAAGGCTCCAAATGTCACGTTCTGCACAGGGGGAGGTTGTCTGAGGAATTTGAGATCCAAAGTGGGGTAAGACAAGGCTGTATCCTTTCACCAATATTATTCCTATTGGTGATTAGCGATGCTCATGCAGCTTTGTCGACGGGAAACGGAGGAATTCGATGGACTCTTACATCTCAACTGAAACATCTTGACTACGCAGACGATGTATGCTTACTCTCCCACAGAATTATGGACCTCCACCAAATGACAGCAGATGTGGAGAGGGAGGCAGGTGTCGTCGGGCTGAAAATCAATACGACAAAAACTAAAATCATCAGCCTTGGAACTAACTCATCGGCTCAAATATGCATTGCTGGACAACCGGTAGAGAGAGTAGAGGATTTCCAGTATCTTGGGAGTATTGTCTCGACCGATGGTGGAACCGAACTGGATATAACCAACAGGATCGCCAAAGCAAAGTCCGCGTTCGGTATGTTGTCCAAAATATGGCGAAGCAATGCAATCAGTTTGAGCACCAAAATAAGACTGTTCCGCTCCAACGTTGAATCCGTGCTGCTATATGGTTGCAACACGTGGAGAGTGACCACTACTATCACCAGAAAGCTGCAAACGTTCGTTAATAGGTGTCTGCGCAATATCTTAAGGATTTTCTGGCCCAAGCGTATCTCTAACGAACACCTTTACGAGAGAACGGGTCAGGAACCAATAGGCACAATTATCCAACGGCGGAAGTGGCAGTGGATTGGTCACACGTTCCGAAAGGGTGACAGCTCCATAGCGAACCATGCTATGTAATGGAACCCTCTAACTCAGGATGGCAGAAGACCTGGCGGTCCGCGGAAAACATGGCGCAGAACAGTCGAGAAGTAGGCACGGCAGTTAGGGAAAAGTTGGGGAGAACTCAGACACATTGCCAGAAACCGTACACGATGGCGCGTAGGCGTAGTAGAGGCCCTAGGACCCACAAGGGGATACAGGACATAAGTATGTCTCAGACCGAGAAGCAGGACTAGGATGATCAGAGGCTTATATAGGGTCTCCTTAGTTGTTCGAGATAGGGCTTTACTGTCGAATTGCCTTATTAGCACGAAATTACAGCGATTGGCAAGAATTATTCTTCGCTTGATTTCTGCGCTGATAGCATTATCAGAGGTAATAGCAGACCCAAAGTAGACAAGTAACTTACTACCTCAATAGTGTAGCTGCCGACTGTGAGAAGACTGATGCCTCTATAATTGGCGCAGTTTAGGGGCCTCCATTATTATGTATCGGGCAAACAACGCTGAGATTCCACTCATCAGGCATACACTCGTCTGACCAAATCTTAGAGATGAGTTGGTGTATGCTCTCTACCAATTCATCACCAGCTGACTTGAAAAGTTCGTCCGGTAAGCCGTCAGGATGGTTGTTGGATTTTACTTCGCTGAGGTCAGGTGGACGGAAATTTTGGCTATCATCGTCTAGGTGGAATGGTTCGTTCTGCCTGACAGCGGAATGTTGGTCATCGTTACCGCTGTACAGTCTGCAGAAGTAGTTTTTCAATATTTCAGCACCAACTGTTATTCTACTATGATGTTTTCTACTTCATCTCAACATGTAATAACACATATACTTTATTTACTATTACTTTTTTTACATTGTGAAGAAAGAAGCTAGTTTCTCAAGCTTTGTCTTTGTGAAAATTATTTTAACGTAATTATATGAGCATGAGTTTCCTCGGCTTCGAGTAAAAACAAACCTCTCGTTGAAGTAAGAATTTGAAATGCTTGTCTTAACTTACAACGTTGTTAAGTTTGGGGCTAATAAAGATGACATATGGGAAAGTGTAGTACATACTTATAAGTCTGCTAGCTATAGTAATATCGCGGCATTATCAGTAGTTTCTATTGCCTTTCAATAGAGTAGGTAAATCTATTGAAAAGTTAATTACTCCATGCCTACTCGTAATAAACTAAAATGAGTAAATATGAGGAAAATCATCTAGGTTCCGCCTTTAAAACTGCACCACATTGCCAATCTACCAAGAGCAAAAATAAAAATAAAAAAATTAATATAATGAAATTTTCTTCCCCCACATAAAGACCCCTTCCATTAAGTAAGGCTTTTACCTAGAAATGCAAAACAAAATGGATGAATGACTCCATTTTGTAACTACACGTTGAAAATCATAATTCTTCGACAGATATGGGGGTGCACTCACATTTACATTCACTATACTGTGTAATAATGTTCCCGGGGTTGACTTCAAGCGCTCTCTTCTGTCAGGGGGATTGATTTATCCTTTCTCCATTCATCCGCTTTTGGAAAATACTTGTCGGAGTAAGCTTGGAGAGGACAGAATTTTTACGTTGTAATTCGCAAAAGAAACGCATGCGTTCATAATCATTTTTTTCCTCTCGTCCATAGTCACATATACTCGTACATAATCGTGTATATTTTCCGCCCTTTTGTTCCATAATCAAATTATTATGTATTGCTCAGAGTTCACTGGATATGTGCATAACCGAGGCGGGGGTGGGTTATGATAATTTTGTGGCTCATGTGGTTTTTATGGAATATTAAACCAATAAAGAAAGAAATCAAATTAAGAACCCAATTGAAAGGGTGCAACCATTTCAGAGTAGTTGTGGGAGGGTTGTTACCTCATGAATCACAGGTTCGGTTAGTAGGGCTGAGGGGAACGGTGCATAAATGAGCTGAGCACAGCAAAGGCAGCCATTGCCTAATTACTCTCGCACTTCATTTATTAGAGTTATTCCTTAAATGTGGTCTTATTCAAGTTTTATTCAAACTACATATGTATTTTCAATCTCGAGTTAGTCCGGGGAGGAAAAACTACTATATATATAATACTTAAGCATTAACTTACAAACGTCTTACAATAAGAGTTTAAGTCTTTTAATGTACTCTAGCTTCATTATTTCATGAAATTCAAATATTACAATATTTTTGTTACATTATGAACGAATTCTTAAAGAAAAAATAACAAAAATATTGACCGATTATAACATTTATCCCGACGCGGAGTTTGGTTTCAGATTACAGCATAGCACCTCTCACCAAGTACTTCGGATTTGTAATTTTGTAAAAAAAAAATCGTTAACAAGGTAAGTCTACAGGGATGATCCTTTTGAATATTGAAAAAGTATTCGATTCTGTTTGGCACAGTGGTATGTTATTTAAAATGATTACAGTACAAACTCGATTTACGCAACTAATAGAAATTACGGCAGTTACAATAACAGAGCTTGTTGCACTTACTGGGTTAAATATTTTTGAATGAAAATTGATATCAAAGTGGCTTTGCTTCCGTAGATTTTTGAAAGAAAAACAAATCAATATTTGTACGTACATTTTTTTAATCAGAAAACGAAAAGTCATATATATTTTTTTTTTTTTTTTTATTCCAAACATAATAAGCTGCATATTAGTCTGGCTGGCACATCCCCAGAGTTGAGCGCCATAGTTCCACACTGGTTTTAGGATCTGGTTATATAAAAGAATTTTATTATTAATTGATAGTTCTGACTTCCTGCCTATAAGCCATTCTAATTTTCGCCATTTAATATCTAATTCTTGTCTTTTCATTTTAATATGCTCTTTCCAACGAAGCTTGGCATCTAGAGTCATACTTAGATACTTCGCTGTATTAGCGTAAGGTATTGTCGTGCCTGATATTGCTATGGGGGAGTACGAGATTTGCTCGAATTTAGTTTTATGCGCCATCTTTGAGTCCACCTGATAATTTGGCCTGTAGCAGCTTGTAGCGATTGCGTCGATTCTAGCGTTGTATCTCCCACTGCTAAGACTGCCGTGTCGTCGGCAAAAGTTGCAGTTTTGGTGTAGGGCGTTGTAGGTAGGTCTTTAGTATAAAGGAGGTATAACAGAGGTCAGAGGACGCTTTCTTGAGGAACTCCGGCTTCGATCTGCATTAGCTTAGAGTAATAGTTTTCTTGTTTTATACGGAAGTAGCGCGATGTTAAATAAGACTCCATTAGGTGGAAGTACTGTTCTGGCAGGTACACTTTTAGTTTATTGAGAAGACCTTCATGCCATACTCTATCGAAACCCTGTGCTACGTATAAAAAGATTGCAGAGCATACTTTTTTTTCTTCTAGCGCCCTTTCGATTTCAGATGTTATTCTGTGGACTTGTTCTATCGTGGAGTGTTTGCTTCAAAAGCCAAACTGATGATTTGGGATTAAATTTCTTCATTCTACGATTGGTTTGAGACGCTTAAAAATCAATCTTTCAAACAGCTTTGATGTTGACGGAAGTAGCGATATTGATCTATATGAGGATACCTCGTGAGGATCTTTACCTGGTTTAGGGATTATTATCATGTCAGCTACTTTCCAGACGCTTGGTACATACTCAAGGCTAATTGTTTTATTCATTAACCGTAAGAGTTTCACTAACCCTTTGTTTGGCAGTCGCTTCAGGACTTCCGCAGTGATCAGGTCAAAACCTGGAGCTTTTTTGTCTTTTAATCGCCTTATCTCAGATTTTAACTCGTGCATTTTAATGAGAGCAATCATAGAACTAGTACTCTCATTGAGATTTAAAAGCTCATCACAGGAAGCATCATTAGGTTTAAAGGTATTCGCCAGGTGGTCGGCAAAAGGAATAGCTTTTTCCTCATTGCCCATTACTGCATCTTATTGGAGGAATATGATTTGTTGGTCGCTTAGGATATTTTGTACTTTTCCAAAGTGAATATTCAGTGCTCTTGTCAGCAGTTAGCTCTGAAAGATATATTTTCATCGTCTCATTCCGGATTCGCTTTATCTCAAGTTTAAGATCTTGTGTGGCCTTGTTTAGTCTCGTTTTGTCGGAGGGAGATCGAGGTTGTCACCATCTACGCCGAAGTTTTCTTTTGTTTATTATAGGCTCCTTAATTTCTTTTGGATAATTGCTACCGACCGTTTTTCTCTTTGTTGGAGGAGTACAGCTCCAAGCTGCAAATTATATTAGTTGGATGAAAGCATTTGTTTTCTAGTTGGTCTGTCGTCTCAATAGGCGTACTAATATTGACTTTATCCTGAAGGATTTGTTTAAAACTAAGCCAATCTGTGAATTTGTTTGAAAGGTATGGACTTTCTTCTTTAACTATAACAGTTTCACTGAGTGTCAGGTATATTGGTGAGTGGTCCGAGTCGAGATCCAAACCTTCTTGTACCCGGATAAAGTTCCTTGACAATTTATTTATGACAAAAAAGTCAGTGCTTAGCATTAAAGTCTCCTCCCATTATAAACTTAGACTTGTGCATTTTAATGAGTTGTTGGTATTCATTTGAAGAGATCGAATGTTTGGGAGGACTATAGACAGCTGTTATTGAGAGAGGTTGATTTTTAGTGCTGACAGTTACGGTAGTGGTTTGAAACTTGAGTAAACTTATTTTCTCTTCTTCATAATGATCAATGCTACTTCTTATAATAATAGCACTGCCTCCTCTCGCACAATTATCTGGATGAACTGTATGGTACAAGTTATAATTCTTCAACTTGATATATGACTGGGTTGTAAGATGAGTTGAGTTTAAGATCAAATAAATGTCTATCTTTTCTGTATCTAGTAATATTTGTAGATCGTTTAAATGATTGTTCAATCCGTTCGCATTCCATGCCATGATTCCTAAGGACTTAACCATTATTGATTGTAATTTATTTTTTCCTCAAGACTACTAATGCGATCTTGAAGGGTGTTGGGACAGAATAGCTTCCTAAATTACTTATTTTATAGCAATTCAAATCTGGCGCCTAGTTTCGACCAATCGCCATAATTTTTTTTATATAAGAGATTAGTTAATAGAACCATTTGCGGTAGTCCAGATTTTTATGTTCCACTCTCTTGGAATAAAACCGACAATTTGAAATGTATAAAAGAAAATATGAAATAAAGCTTTCGCCTCTTTTTTGTACAAAGCCATCAGTGGTCGAAACCTTGCCCTTTTAATTTTCGCTCGTCGTCGTATTCGCTGAGTTTAAACTCGTCGTCGCTCACTTTCGTCCACAGGAAGAAAATTCAACATCAATCTTCCTACCATAAAGTAGAGGTTGATAGTTGACGGTTAGTAAAAACCTACGACCGTACATTTTGGCGCCCATACGTGTAAGGGAGAAAGTATCCCTTAGTTTAACACAATACTAAATTTTCGGGAAAAACAATAAAGTACACGTGAAAAAACTAATACATCATATAGACAATAGACATATACCTAAGTGAAATACATGAAAAACTATTAAAAATATCGTGTCGGTTCGGGTTTTTTCGCGTGTGGTAAGTGCAGAAGCCAAAACATCAAGCATCCAACAGGACAAAACGAATAGGTTGTCACCTAGACAAAGGAAATTGACTATAGAGGTGTCAAAGGAACCAGGGAAGATAAGTAATACATCTCCCAACCAGGTACGTCAAAAATCGCCTTTCAATCGAAGCTGCGCACACCATTCGCCACAATAAATTCAAGTACCAGAATGAAAATTTAATAATACAAAGAAAATTTATTGAAACAACAGCGCATCTTCGACGGAATTGTGATATGCATGCAAATAATTATTATATTCAATATTATTATTATTATTATTATTATTATACTTTATTTCATTTGTAAAACTTATAAGCTAACATTGTTATTGAAATTCATGAGATAGGTACTAAAAAATACAATAAGCTTTCAAAGAAATAGTTAGGAACATCCGATTGTCCACAGGACAAGAGTTGAATGTACCATTCAGAAATTAGATATAGATATTAATTACTATTGATTACTATTGATGGGGATCAATTATTATTAATACAAAAGGTAAATGAGTATTTAAGTGTAAGCAAAAAATTAAGGAATTACAACGGTATAAATATGAGTAATATAATTAATTATAAAGAAATGAACTCAAACAATAACATTTAACAAAATATTTATTTCTTCATAGTTAAATGAAAAAAGCAAAAGCTTTAACTTTCTTAAGAAAACTGATTTGACCTTTTCGCATCTTAGACTTTCTGGCAGACTATTAAATAAACGAGGTGCAGTAACAATATAAGAGTGAGAAAAGTGTGATTTTTTTATGCTAGGTACAACTATTAGATTCCTACTGTTGATGCGTAAATTATGAGATCCATATAATCTTGCAGTTGAGTATCCCGAATTTTCAAAAAATATTTGTAATACTTTATAAAAATATAAATGCTTTAGTGGAAGAATATTTAAGTTTTTGAATAGATCAAAGCTGGGAGTTCTACGACTAACTCTACAAAGAATCCTAATTACATGTTTTTGCTTGATAAGCAAAGGTTCAATTTTATTGTTATGAGTACCACCCCAACATGACAGACCATACTGCAGTCTAGATTTGAATAAACCGTTGTAAACTAACTTTAAAATATCTTGACTACAGTAAAGACTGAGATGGTAGATTTGCCTCACAACCTTATTAAGGTATTCCTTAAGGTCCGAAGTATGATCCTTCCAACTCATCCTGTAGTCCAGTACAATACCTAGATACTTGAATCTTTCAACTCGCTCAATATCAAAGCAACTATCTGCGCAATTTTCCTTGTCGTTATAAGTTGTGGTGTTATCATTACCATGAAGACAAAAATTATATAGACGATATCTTAGACAGTTGGGTGAATGATAAGATAGTAAAGCATCTTCAGAGATGGAACCCATAATATTAAAAACCATAAATTTCGTCTTGGCACTTATAATGAATCTATGGACATAAAACCATTTTCGCAGTATATCTAAATCATAATTTACATCAGAAAATAAAAGGAAATTATTTTTTGAAGAATATGTTAGAGCAGTGTCATCAGCAAAGGCTGTTATTTTGCCTTTAAAGGGCTGCCTAAAAAGCGAGTTTACAAAAACCAGGAATAAGATAGGGCCCAAAACGGAGCCTTGTGGGACACCTATATTTATACACCTTTCTGTACTTAATACATCCTGAATTAAAACCTTTTGTCTTCTGTTCTTTAAATAAGACGCAAACCAATAATGGACTTTACCTCTGAAACCAGCTTTAAACAACTTATCGAGCAGCAGCGCATGATCCACCATATCAAAAGCCTTAGTTATATCAATGAACAGAGAGGCAGGTACCTCCGAATCATTCAAGCTTTTATAAATTTCACCACAAACTTTTAAAACCGCATCCTCCGTGGATCTACCACTCCTAAAACCATATTGGTCATCACTGAAAAAGTTGGATTTATTTAAAAAGTGAATCATTCTCGTTTTCATGCCTCTCTCAAAAACTTTAGAAAAAGCTGAAAGGAGGGATATGGGACGATAATTGTTCAAACACGTAGTTGAACCTTTTTTATGTAGTGGAATAACTACTGCTAGCTTCAGTGAATCAGGAAAACTACCTTTTAGCAAGCTGAGATTAAAAATATAACATAATACATCAGAAATATAAAAAGAAATATGTTTTAGAATTACACTAGAAATCATATCCACAGGTGATGAGTTAGAGGATTTTAGGGACATTATAAGTTTATGAATTTCCAATGGTGTAAAATTTTCAAAGAAAAAGCTGTTGGGGAGACATGTATCCTCAATTAAGGAGATATCACAACACCGGTTTTCAGATGTAAAATCAATCAAATTTTGACTTATGCTTGAGAAATAATCATTAAACAGATTTGCAACTATAGAGGACTCAGATACGATCGCGCTATATTAAAAGACAAAATCTACATAATGTATCATAATATCCAAAAAATAAAATAAAATTACATAATTGCTGCATTCAATTGGGAATTGTTTATTGGCGTAAAAAGTTATCCGTAGAAACTATCATTGGAAATTCAAATTTAGAATCCACAAAAGCTTCTTACACAAGTTGATCGCATTTTACAATACACAAAGCTTTTCTTTTGCCGCTACACTGCGTAAACCATTTTGCCATATTCCACTTTCGCCGTAGGCTTAAAGCACACACACGCATTATTTCTATTGTACTTTATCGTCATTCGTACTCTCGCTTTCAAATCACAGACACGGAAATCAACTCTTATCGTGGAATCAATTCTTGGTTGCTGTCGCTGCTGTTATTGGAATTTGCCGCCAGTAAAGCTTCATCACGCTTGTCATTGCATAGACCTACATTTCGCTCGAACGTGCAAAGCTATTGAGCTTTTTTTTTCTCGTCGTCGTCGCCGGAGTGGCGACATATGCAATGAAAGGAAGCTTTCGCTTGGAAAGTAATTTCTTCGTTGACAGTTTTTGAATCCATAATAGTTTGGATTTTTTAAATAATAGTAATCAGAAAATATGACAACTGAGTTATCCATTGAGGAACTGAAGCGGTTCGCCCTCTTCAACCAAGGGCAATATTACTAGAATCAAAAATATTGTTGAGACTAAATCGGATACTCTTTCGGCTACGGAATTGGAATGCCGTCTAGGAATTTTGGAATCCTATTTTAAGCAAGTTTTAGCGTGCCAGACTCGAATTGAGCGTTCAGAACCAGCTTATAGTGGTCGAGGTGAATTGGAAGACCTTTATATTTCAACGTTTTAGTTTCATGTTTTATTTATTCACATTTTTTTTTATGACTTTACAATTGGTAACCTGCGAAGACGCATGGCTTATCTGCAGGAGATTATTCGCTAGATTTTACTTTTTAATATAATTTCAATCATCAAAGTGAATTTTGATATGCTTTAAAAATGAGAAATCAAGAATTTATGAAAAAGATTAATATTTAATTAAAGTTTTACTAATCCCCCTTCGGGTAGGGGTTAGAAAATACCCGAGGTAGGCATGCCTGTCGTAAGAGGCGACTAAAATCCACCCTCCGTATACCGCGCGTAGTGTATACACAAAATGCAATGAACAAAACAAAACGATTAATTACCCCAGGTGGCAGCCCAGGTTCACTGGAAAATCCACCCTCTTCGGAGGTCGGCTCCACGGATTCTGGGGAGAGCCAGTTATTGCAATTAATAAATCCCTTCTTAAAAAGTACAAGGGTATGTCGATCTCCTCCACCAAGATCGAATAACTCCGGGAAACGGAGTCCACCGGGAGCGCCAGCGCGCGAAATTCAGGACTCAGCGAAATATAAAAGTCTTGAGGAAGAAAATAAAACACTCCGAATCAAGCTTAACGAAATGGATCTACTCTATCAAGATCTTAAGAAAGAGATAGACTTATTAAAAGAAGAAAATAAGGTCCTAAAGAACACGCACTTCGAGAAAGAACGCGAATATACTCCAGCACACTTAGCTAGTATGGAATATTACACAGACGAAGAAGAGCTAGCACGCGAAACGTATCGGGTCCCAAAGAAAAGACCTAGTAAAAAACGAAGAGCCGGTTCATCGCCCGAAGTCGAACCCGTGAAAGAAGATAATCACAAAGAACCGCAAGAAAAGCAACTTCGAGCGCAATTTCGTCCACCCCCACCAATAAACATCGTCGGGATAACGGAATACAATAAGTTGCAAAGCCTCCTTAAAGGAATAATAATAATAATAATAACATCAAAGTATAAGATCACGTCTTTGAGGGATAATGCGTGGAAAGTCGACGTCGATGACTACAATGACTACCGAGCTGTGTCCCAAAAGCTAAATACCGAAAAGATTCAGTGGTATACTTTCGAAATCAAGTCAGAAAGGCCACATCGTGTCGTTGCAAGGGGACTCCACCCCTCATGCACTAAAGAAGAGGTTATGACTGACCTTCAAGCCAAAGGCTTTAAAATTCTTGATGCCGTTAATATCATCAAGATGGAGAAGCAACAAACGCAAAGCAAAGTCTTGGTGAGGCGTGGACTTCCGCTTTTTATGCTTACCTTCGATAAATCGGATAATATCGACGATATCTACCGAATCAGAGCCATACTAAATATCGTGGTCAAAATCGAGCCCATGCGTAGAAATTTCAGGATGACTCCGCAATGCAAACGTTGCCAAGGATTTAACCATACGTAAATGTACTGTAAAAAAGAACCGCGATGTGTGAAATGCGCCGGAAATCACCTCTCCCAAGTCTGCGGAGTAAATAAACAAACCTCTGCAACATGTGCTAACTGTAAGGGAAAGCACCCGGCAAATTATATAGGCTGTGAAGTAGCTAAGGAGTTGCAAAAACGGAGAGATATGCTCCTTAAGCCCCTTGCAAAATCTAAACTGCAAACTAAGCCAAAGCGTAAGAATGCACAGGAGAAAGTAGGCAAACTAAGACTACCGGGTTCAGAGCGCAAAAAGGTGAGGGAAAGAGTGACAACAGAAAAGTCCTCGACCTCTGTTCTTAAAAGAAACGGTACTGAAAAGTTAACGTTGAAAAAGTCGCCAGGTAATGACCCTCGGACAGCAGGAGTGCAGACCTACGCTCGACCTAGGCACCGGCATCCGAAAAACCAAAAAACCTTGAAATTTCGGCGGACCCTGTCTCTCATGTTTTGTCGGTTATTCTCGAGAAATTTGAAGAACAAAGCGAAATAAATAAAATTATTCTCGATAGGCTGGTTAAGCTTGAAAATAATTCCCAGAAAACGCGTACTTTAACTAGAATATGAATGACAAACGAATGTTGAAAATTTGTACTTGGATTGCAAACGGACTTTTGCAAAAACTCGACGAATTGGAAACGTTCATTCATGCGTGAAAAAAATATTGATATTTGCTTGATTTCTGAAACCCACGTAAAAAAGGAATCGCATTTAAAAATAAAAGGCTATAATGACGGATCATCGTTATTTATTAAAGACTGCATCGAACAATCCGAAGACTTTGCAACTGTGCACGATTCGAGTTAAAAATAGTCAGCGTACTCTTAAAATCTCATCTATCTACTGTCCACCGCGCTCCGCGCTTGAAAAATCTGATTTTACTAACTTGTTTGAATCGCTGAAACCTAATTTTATCATCGGCGGCGACTTTAATGCGAAACATACGTTCTGGGGCTCAAGATACAGTTCGAAAAAAGGTAGAATGCTCTATGGGGCAGGTATGGAGTACAGTTGTGATTTCCATTCGACGGGTAAACCAACTTACTGGCCAACTGATACTTCGAAAATACCTGACCTGATAGATTTTTTCGTTGTGAAAGGAATATCTACCAACCACATACAAGTCAAAGAGAGCTTTGATCTGTCGTCTGATCAATCCCCGGTTATTTTAACAATCAGCGAAAAACTAGTCTATAACCTAGAGCCAGCGAGATTAACTGGTCGAACAACTAACTGGGAAGGCTTTAGGAACGAAATTGAAGATAATGTTGAACTAAGCATTCCACTTACGTCACCCTATGAACTTGAGGTTGAAGTTGATCGCTTCGTTGAGATCGTACAGCTCGCCTCTTGGAATAATACACCCAATCCAAGAAAAATGCCGGACAAATACGGTTTACGATATCCTCCGGAAATAAAAGAATTGGTCAAGGAAAAAAAAAAGCGCGTAAAAAATGGCAACAGAGTCGTGCTCCGCAACATAAAGCACACTTGAATCGTCTGTGCAATTTGTTGAAGAAGTATATTAAGGATTTTAAGAATCGTGTGATATGCTCTTACCTTGAAAGTTTAACAGCGAAAAAAGATTCGAATTATTCACTTTGGAAAGCTGTAAAAGGCACCAAAAGGCCCAAAGTCCCCGCGCCGCCAATCAAATTAAATCAAAATGAATGGGCGAGGGAAGATAAAGAAAAAACGGACGTCTTTGCGGCCCACCTGGAAGAAACATTTAAACCGTACGATGGTCAAGTGGTTCACGATAACCGCAATAGGCTGGATTTACCATCTGACGATTTGACGCTCACAAGAGCAACACTAAGGGAACTCAAACATGAGATCGAGAATCTAAAACCTAAGAAATCTTCTGGTTATGATTTGATTACTGGAGAAATTCTCAAAGTTTTACCTAGAAAAGCATTGGTTAAGCTTCTCCATATTGTAAATGCTGCGCTCAGATTAAAACACATGCCGAGCCAATGGAAAGTTGCGGAAGTCATAATGGTTTTAAAACCAGGAAGCACCAAATGAAGTAAAATCGTATAGACCAAATTCGCTTCTTCCAATCATATCAACAATTTTCGAGAGGATATTATTAAGGCGTCTCCAACCGGTTATACAAGAAAATAATCTTATCCCTGACCACCAGCTTGGGTTAAGAAGTAAGCATTCGACGATTGAACAGGTGCATAGAATTACTGAGGTAATCCAGAAAGCATTTGAAGAAATAAAGATTTGCTCAAGCGTATTTCTTGACGTCTCGCAAACCTTTGATAAGGTGTGGCATGATGGCTTAAAATTCAAACTACGACAAGTTCTCCCTGTATGCCTATATGATATTCTAGAATCATATCTCGGGAATAGAATCTTTCATGTTAGACATGGAGTCGAATACTCCGAGCTCAAAGAAATTTCGGCCGGCGTACCGCAAGGAAGCGTTCTTGGGCCGCTTCTTTATTTGCTATATACTCGTGATATACCGAACGAAGATGGCACTATCCTTGCTACGTTTGCCGATGACACCGCTATCTTAGCAGTAGGTAAAACAATCGAAGAAACGACTGCAAAACTGCAAAACGCACTGAATAATGTAAATGAATGGACGAGGGACTGGCGGATCGCCCTCAACGAATCTAAATCTGTTCACGTGAATTTCACTTACAAGAAAACTAATGACTTGCCAATTTTTCTAAACTCGGCCCGAATACCCTTTGCAAACGAGGCCAAATACCTGGGAATGACACTCGACGCAAGACTGAAATGGAATTCGCACGTGAAAATGAAACGAAAAGAACTCGAAATCAAATATAGAGAAATGTACTGGTTACTCGGAAAACATTCCCAGCTCAGTACTGAGAACAAACTGCTTTTATACAAGTAAGTGCTAAAGCCGGTGTGGACCTACGGTATACAACTTTAGGGTTGTACCAAGAAAACAAATGCAAATATTTTACAAGCTTTTCAAAATTAAGTGCTAAGAGAAATCATCCAAGCACCGTGGTATAGTAGAAACGACGATATCCACAGGGATCTCGGAATTCCGACAATCGAAGCTGAAACTAGAAGCTTCGCGAGAAAGCATAGAACCGACTAATCGGACATGTCAACAATACAGTCCTACAAATTTTGGATGAGAGCAATTTATTGCGCCGACTACAAAGGACGAAACCTTTCGACTTGGCGAGATAATGATTAACCGCGTCTAGTTTGCGGAACATGCAGGATCTTTCAGTGGAAAGTAACCTGCCAAACATTTTTATTTCGTGATAGAAAAATTGCTTGATAAGTTAATACTTAGTTGCGATATCTAACAAATTTATATCGAAGGGTGTGTTTTTTTTAGTCAGTAAGAATCTGACACTACTATGAGCACGCGCTTGCTATTCTCATAGTGTCTATGGAAGATTTTTCACCTACCCTCGGGAAAAAAAAAAAAAAAAAAAAAAAAAACAGTATATCTAGAACTTTACAGAAAGTCAATATAGCAATAAGGATGTTTTAACCCTTCATAAACAGAAAATCCGGCCTTTGAAACCAAAATAAACTTATCATACATAGAGAAGTATTCCAAGGATGCTCTTGTATGGATGTCCGGTTTGGGGAAACTGTGCACATTGTCACATTCAAAAACTACAAGTGTTGCAAAATAAGCTCCTTAAAATTCAACTTTGGATCTTCCAAAAATGCGAGAATTAAAAAACCTGCGAAGAACCTTCAAAATATTGTATACCATATGTATGTATATGTTTTTGCTGATAATCGCTTAGTAAGCAATTTATTTACTTACACTTGTTATGTGTATGTTAACTATCAAAATTTATGTTTCAATGCCTATAAGTATGTGTCAGATTCTTTCCATTTATTAATTTCATTATTTATTTGTCTAACCTCTTTTGTATTATTTTATTAATTATTAAGCTATCTGTTTATTTATTTGGCAGTTTATTTATTGATTTATTATTTATTTATTTATATTTATTTACTTTTTTTATTTATTTATTTATTTGTTTATTTAGTTACTTTCATATTTACTTATTGTTTTATTATTTTTTTATTTTCTTATTTATACATATCGTTGTTATTCATTTAATTATTTGTTCTTTGATCATATATTTACTCTGTTATGTAAAGAGTCACTTATTTTATAAGGTAGAGGCTATAGGAGCGGCTTTCCAGGGCGTGTATAGAGTGAATGATAGTGTTTGCCCGAACCACGAGCTGGAAAATCGGGTCCTTGTGCAAAACTTCTGCCTTCGAAATGATATGGAGCACTGGCGATCTGAGAACACTGGTTTCACCGTGTTCAATGAAAGAAATATGGCAAACAATGCCGTCGCCGATGAAAGGGTACATCCCCCATTCATTTCGAAGGCAGAGCTCCAAGCGATCTTCGAATCACTGAGAAAAAAGAAATCCGTGGGAATCGATGGTATACCCAACATTGTACTTAGACATGTTCCTCCAGAAGCGGTGAATATTTACACCAACCTGTTCAATAATGCAATGAATAATGCCCATTATCCAGAGCATTGGAAAACAGCGGTGGTGCAGCCAATTCCGAAGAAAAATAAAGATAGCTCCAATCCGGGAAATCTACGGTCCATAAGTCTCCTTCCGAACATCAGCAAGGTATTCGAAAGGTGATCCATAGAGCCCTGGCTAAGTGGGTTGAGGACATGCATATAATTCCGGATATCTAATTTGGTTTCAAGGCGGGGCATGATACGATACATGCCGCGTCTAAACTGGTATCGGATATTCAATGGAACAAAAGCAATAAGCAATGCACGGGTGCCTGTCTAGTTGACTTGGAGAAGGCTTTCGATACCGTATGGTTAGAAGGGCTCTTCTACAAATTGAGCAGGCTGGGTATAAGTAAACCACTGCTGTACATAATTTATGACATGCTCACCAGTAAGAGGTTCATTGTGAAGAATGGCAATGTGACGTCTGCTGGAACTTTTGATGTAAAAAATGGTCTGCAACAGGGTGCGGTTAATTCGCCGATCCTATTCAGTATTTACACGAGCGATCTATTGGATTCACTTCAAAATGCCATAGCGTACGCAGGCGATTTGGTTGCGTACAGGTCAGGGCCTACGATCGAGGTCATTGCAACACTCTTACAGCGTGACTTCGATAAAATCAAGAGATACTGCGACGACTGGAAGCTGAAAATAAACTTTCAGAAGTCGGAGACCATCCTGTTCAGAACGCCGTTGTCTGGAGCCTCTAGGGACACCAGTAAGAGTTGGCGAAAGTTCTCTATCGTGGGACAACACGGACAGCCACTTGCGAATCGAAGTGTAGTCAGGTACCTTGGGGTCTGGTTAGATCAACATCTATATTTTAACAAACATATAGATGCTGCTCTGGCCAGAGCCAAAGTTGCTTTTGCCCTCACAAAGAGACTGTTTTATAGCAGCCAACTCGATGCGAGAGTTAAGGTAATATGCTACTTGGCCCTCATTCGGCCTATGCTCGCATATGGATGTCCCGTGTGGTTCAACGCGGGGCCAAGCTTGTTGGAAAAGATGCGGGTGTTTGAGAGGGTTTGCCTTAGAGCTTGCCTTCGTTTGTATAGAACACCAGAGTCTGAGTACATAAAATTCTATCGTAATGAGGTCCTGTACTACAGGGCGAATCTGATCAGATTGGACAATTTCTTGATCAAGTTGATTCGAAGGCACATTGCAAGAGCAATGACCTCGATGAATTGCCTGATCTTTGGGGCTTATTATCTCAACAAACTCTATCACGAGAGTGTGCGCCTTAACGGCTTTATCCCTCCAGAAGCGTTCCTATATCTTGATCAAAGAGGTCTGATCCAGGATAAGTTAGCGGTGCCGCTAATCTTCCACGTCGCCAGAAAAGCTGTGGATAGGTGACTCAGCTACGACAGAGACATCGCACAGGGTAGTGTAGAGCGTCTCCGGTTCAGTAGGGTGGTTTCAGTCCGCGATATTGAAGATGTTAGTAGGCAGCCCGACCAATATTGATGGCTTAGCGAAGAAGGGGGAACGCCGTCGTCGTTTCCTCCTAATCCGGGTTAGCCTGTAACGGGGCAGAGCGGGTCGTCTATTTGTTGTATACAATAGCCACGGCCGACTTACATAGTTTTTAGGTAGTCTTAAGTTTGTTTATAAAAGAAAAAGAAAGCACAGCACTTGGTTAGTAAAAAAAAAAGGTACAGCACTTCGCTTACAAAAAACAGTGTGTATTTAATTACACAAGGTAGTTAAGTTAGCTTAAGTTTATTTTAAGGTAGTTTGTAAGTTTTATTTATCTCTACAAAAATCAGTCCATATACTAATTTTTTTTTTCCCAGAATAAAACATTTTTCTTAGTTCTTTTACATTTCCCAGATAGTTAGTATAGATGTTAAATAAATAAAGTTAGGTTACGTCGAAAGACATAGATTAAGTGTTACGATTAGCTTAGAGCGCCCGTATATGGTCAGTAAAATAGAATAAGATAGTTAATTAATTGAGCTAGTTTTAAGCGTTTTTGTTAGCACGTAAGTTAATATTTTGAATTTAAAATAAAAATGCATTGAAAATGAAATGAATAGAAAGTCTTTTTAATTTATGTGATTTCAACTTGTATGTACTGAACACAAATTTTGTAACAGATGCTTACCATGCATTTGTAGCAGAACATGGGTTTGCTTCCTTTGTAAATGAGCCAACTAGACTGACATCAGGTATCTGTAAACTTACCATCTTTTTTTTGGTTGAAAAAAAGGACAAATCCACTAAATTCGGCAATTTCGCGGGATATTGAAATTAAGAAAAATATGATAATAAAAGGATATCAAATATAAAAAAATGTCTGCCGTAAATTCATATTTTATTCGTCAAAAATACTTATACGCTTATACCAACCAATCAACCAAAATTGTTAGAACTTCATTGTCATCATCTTCAACGTCAATCGCACTCGCATTGGCATCACTTTTGGTGGAATATTTCTCCTTTTTAGCAATTTGGACGAGTAAATTTGGCTTTGTTTTCAAACAGTGATAGAACTCTATGCATGAATATGTCAAATTGCATTTCACCGTGACAATCGCTTTCAATGTGTCGACTTTCTTTCTGCTTTAAACTGCTTTACACTGCTTTTTCATCCGAAATATTGACTTTGAAAAAAGTATCCAGTAATTCGAAAACCTCCGTGGTTCGAATTAAGGTAGGTCTCTTATAGTTCAAATTACCGAGGTAGTACTGCATATTATATTTCAGCCTTTACTCGTTCGCTGTGAACGTGCACAATATTCGCTTGCTGTCATCGTTTAGTCTAACAGTCTAATGTTCGCCACATATCAAATTCAAAATATTATATACGTTAGGAATTTTATATGAAAAAAGGATCTAGAAAATTTTCGCGGGATAGGTTTTTGGGAGCTGAAAAAAAGGAGTATCCCGCGATAAAAAGGATAGATGGCAACTTTAAGTATCTGTCTTGATCATGTATTTGGTTGTTTAATAAAAATCTCCTTAAATCTATGTGCTGGTGTCAACTACGATCTCCAACGTACAGATCATTGTATGACTGGTATTTTGTTATATATTATATATTATATATTATTATATTTTATTGTGCACCTAAAAGTACTTTCTTACCTAGAATAATAAGAATCAAATTTTAACAATGCACTTCGTCATGAAAATTGGGAAATTGGTCTATGCTGAAGGGAATATTTCTAACGCATTTGACTCTTTGTTAAAAAGTTAAAACAATTACATGAACATTTTTACATTCGCTGTTGATCAGAAATAAAACAAAAGCCCTGGATAACTAAAAACTACACTGCAGAAGAAACGCTATAAACATCCACCACACTCTGGTCTAAATCTTCGTGTTAGCCCTTTGAGCCTAAAGCTAAATAACGAAATTCATATACGTTAAAATTGATACTATCATATCATAATCAGTGCACGGGGCAACTTAAAAAACGAATGGAATTTGATAACATGACTAACGTTGCAAGTTATGGGAATACTATTTAATTAACGCATTAGATGGTGGTGGATGAACCCTTAATGGGCCAACGGCAGCGCTTATATCTCCGATGTAGGTTACTGTATCAGTGTATGTGGCATCCCGACCTAGGGGTTCCAAAAAAAGGATCTGGTTCTCCAGGTTGGGGGCTGTGCCGTCGGGTTAACTTCCCTACCACGTAAAAACTTATGGTTACGAAGCAAGCAGCAGTCTCAGATACGGATGATTTTACTGTTGACAACCCAAGCAAACGTAAAAATGACAACGATTTTGGTGTCTGCACGTGGAATGCTAGGTCCCTCTACAAACCACGTGCAGCTGAACAACTTTCGGAGGTCCTACATTTCTGCAAAGCAGACATTACCGCCATCCAAGAAGTGCGATGGGATGCGGAGGCCAAAAGTATGATGAAAAACTGCGACATTTATTACGGTGACTGCTACAGACAACAAGGACAGCGTCTATTCGGGGGTGGATTTTTCATTGGAGGCAGACTTTGGCAAGAAGTCTTGAGTTTACGGCATGTGAACGAACGTCTCATGACTATCCGTATCAACGCTAACATTAGCCTAATATGCGCTCATGCCCCTCACGAGAAAATGGACGATGCGATGAAGGATGACTTCTATCAGCTCTTATGCAATACGAGTACGTACTCGTATGAGCAATGTCCTAGCCACGATGTTAAAATTGTTCTAAGTGATTTTAACGCATAGCTAGGAAAGGGGGACGTCTTAAGTAGCGTGGCTGGAAAGCACAGCCTGCACGACATCACATCCCACAACGGATTCAGGCTAGTCGACTTAACGGCGGGACGAAACGTCGTAGCTAGGACGCGTTTTCCGCGTCTCGATGATCAAAAAACTGTCAACCAAGTCGATCACATTGGGACCGACGCAAAGCACTCTCCAGTATTCTGGGTGTCCGGACTTTCCGAGGAGCAAACGTGAACTCGGATCACTACCTAGTTGTAGCCAAGGTACGGATGCGGATATCCAGAACGGAGCGAAAACGAAACAATGTGAGGAAGTTTGACGTCGGACGCTTACAATCGAAGCGACCGCCAGAACCTTTGCCGATCGAGTTTCTTTCAATCTCAATCTTAGTCCTATGTCGCCAGCAGCAAATGCGGAAAACTAGTGGCAGCGATGGTAACAAGCTATCAGAGATGACGCCTTTGATGTACTGCGTTTTTCTCGGCCACCACAACGAAACCCCTTGGTTTGGTGAGGAATACATGCAAGCACATGCAGCAAAACAAGAGGCGTACAAAGCGGCACTGCATAGAAAAACTAGAGCTGCTCGCAAGCCCTACCAGCGGAGGAGAAAAGAGGAACATCGACTTTTCAGAAAGGATAAAAAACAGACTGTTAAACGGCAATGATGACCAATATTCCGCTGTCAGGCAAAATGAGCCATTCAGCGGTGACAATGATAGTAAAGATTCCCGTCAACCCGATCAGAATGAAGTGAGGATAGCGTTATCTAAACTTAAATCCTACAAAGCTGCTGGAGCCGCCGGCCTTGCCGCCGAACTTTTCAAGGCAGAAAGAGATGAGTTGGTAAGGAGCATGCACCACCTCATCTGTAAAATCTGGTCGGACGAATGGATGCCCGATGAATGGAACCTCAGCATCGTTTGCCCGATCCTGAAGAAAGGAAACACTCTGAACTGCGCCAATTACAGAGGTATAAGTCTCCTCAATATCACATATAAGATCCTGTCAAAATCGGATGAGGATGCCATTGGTTATTTTGAGAGAAAAGTTCTTTGAGCGATCTTTGGTCCCGTCTACATAGACGGTGAGTGGAGGAAAAGGTACAATGCTCAACTATACGGCCTATATAAGGAAATCGACTTAGCCAGAAGAGCTCACATACTGCGACTTAGATTGCTGGGCAATAAAGAGCGGATGGAGCCCAACGATCCAGCCCGGAGAGTCTTGGAATCCACCCCGGAAGGACGGCGTAGTAGAGGACGACCTCACGGGAGGTGGCGCAAACAAGTGGATGGGGACATCAATCAACTTGGCGTGTACAACTGACTGGAGAGGTTGAGACCCTGGTCCATCCTGGACTGTAGCGCCACCTAAGTAAGTAAGTATTTGAAATAAATTTCATCGAAGATATAAAATAAAATGAATAAAATAAATATTTGGCGCAACAGCTCTTTAAGTGTCAGCGCCTAGCTTCTCGCAACCACTTATGTTGTGTGCGTTATGTTTTTCACACGAATGGAAGCGACCTACAGTTTAGTGCCGTATCCGAAGGGCAATTTGTTTTGAGAAGCTTTTTCGTGACAACAATACTCTCGGATGTTTGTCAGACGCTCGCGAAAGGTGGGACCGTGAAAAAAACTTTTTGGTGTTTTCTGAGATTCGAACATGGAACCTCACGCGCAGTGATCCGATACACTAACCATTTACGCCACGCCGCCCACTCATCCAAGATATAAAACCATATATAATTTTAGTACGTTGCACACTGGGGCCAAACTAAGGCAAACATGCCCTAAACTATTAAAATATTGTTTTATGTATTAAAATGAAAGGAAAACGTGTGCTGGTGGTTTATATTTTATATTTCAACTTCAAACATATCAATAACTTCACTATCAAACATTTTTTTGTCGGTTACTTGGAATTTTCGCATAAGGCTGATAAATGGGTCCGACGAAATCAATAAGCGATGCATTACGTCAGTGATGTTGTCCGTCCTCGTCGTTTTTCTGGCGAAAAATTCCCTGTACGATTTGAAATCCTTATTGCGGGCTTCTTGGGCTTCTTCACTAAGCATGCCGATAGGTAGTAAAGCTTCTCGAACTATGACGGATCCATGAATGAGTATCTTGTGAAGAGTTGGTGTCATAGGCATCCAAGGATATAACCACAGATAATATAGTTACATAGATATCGCATCCAGTACAAAAAAAATGGCCAATTTTCAATCGACTGGGATTTACTCGTGGGTCCCAGTTCGATCGATCTTGTATGTATACCATGCTCAAACGGTTGTGAGTTGAGTAGCACGTTTTGTGAGATGTATGAAAGGATGATTCTATGTGTGAGCAATTTTCATCAAATAAAAAATAAATATCTACGTATGTAGGTACATATGTATGTAGGTAACACAGTCACATCAATTTTTCAATGAATTTTTATTTTTCAGAAAAAGGTTTTCGATTTTTAAATTATTTATGTTTGCTTTATAAATAATTACGAGTATGATAAGGTAGGAACTTGGTACAATTGTGAAATTATGTCGTCTAATTATTTGATTTTTTTCTGAATAAACTTTATTATTAAAAGCATTTTGTAAGGTAATGAAAACGGTTGAAATTAGTTATCTCATTTGAATAAGTATAGATTTATTTTATGTTTATTCAAATGATGATGATGATGATGATGAGTATTATTTACATCTTTTATTTTCTTGATAATATTTGCACCTTTTGATTTTTGCTGATTTTTCGCTTTTTTAATTCCCATGAGCGGTGTTTGCGCAATAAGGCAAGAAGGGCAAAATTAAGCAACTCTTGCGATGATAAAAACATTCGTTTTTCTCATCAAACCAGCTGCTGTCACGGATATTTGTTATTCTTATGCATTCGGAGGCCATTGTTTCTCTTATTTTTCTTATATGAGGGCGATCCCGGAACATTCCATGGAAAACTTTAAAATGAAGCTTACAAACGTCAAACAATTCATCTGATGGTGCAAAAAGACTGCCAAAATCACTATTTTGAGAAAAAATGTTGGCAAATATAAAAAACTCAGAAGGGCATGTTATTTTTTCATCTTTTCTCAAAAAAATTTTCAAACAATTTGAACAGTGGCTCTTTGAAGACATTTTGTAAGCAATATATCCCGCAAAGTATCGCATTGCAACAGTCTCAAGTGTAAAATCAGTTTCTGTTTCTAGTTTGTTTATGATTTCTGTGTACAAAAACTCATCACAGTCTTCTTCTTCGTGTTCCTCATTCAGCAAAACAACATGAGTGCCCTTTGTTTGGACTATACCTAAGCTCAAAAACTGAACATCATCGTCCTTACAATTACTGTAAGGTGAGAAGGAAATAAGGTTTGACGAAAGACTTTTTGACATTAGTACACTGAATTCATAGGCAGATGGATTCTTATTATTACCACCTTTTATTCTGACAATTGAGAACAGGTTCTCTAAGATGTCTTGATATACCCTCTTTGTCAGCAAGTAATCAGCATCAACAAACGTACCGTTGTTAATGTCCTCGCTTAGTAATAAAACTGCTTTAAGTGTCTTTTCCATTCTTTCAAATAAAAATGTTTGGGTACATTTGAAAAATTTTGCATCGCTTGCAAATATATTACAAAATATTTTATCTGTTGGTATGCAGCATTTCCAACAGTAACTCCACGTTGAAGCACATTTTTGTCGTATTGTAAGCCACGGTTCATGCAGTCAAAGGTATTGTTTAATGCCAGCGTAAAGGCTTGCGTTGCTTGAGCGTCTTGCGAAGTAAATTTTAAACAATTCAGGTGTAGAGCTGTTTGTATGGACGCAGCAGATGTCCTGCTAAATATTTGAGTCGCTAGGCGTACGCTAATTTTTTCAAAAGCATTAGGAGCTATATGTGAGCTAGTAAATTTTAAACAAGGTTTGGCAACGTTGTCGGTCTCTAAATTATATATTTCTCTGAAGACATCGAAAGAAACTAAACCATTGGGGGTGTTCAGATCCGATTTGAGTAACAGATTGCGCACTGATTTAAGTAAATGAGGAAAATCGTAAAGACAGTATATTTTTTGGTTTTCAAATGTCGTAAATGAGTTTTTTTCAGTCACATTCAAAAGTTGATACGCTTTCCTGTTGTTTGGACCCTGGTCACAAACAGCAGCGCATACTTGAAGACCAAGATCCTTGCATATTTCAAATTTCTTTTTAATTAACTGTTTTAAGTCATTCCCTTTTATTCCATTTTCTGAAACAAAGTAGTTAACAACGCTTTTCCGTGAATCAAAAAGACCATTAACCATAAATACAGAAATTTCATTAGCATTTGATTTTTTTCTTGCTGAACCTAAATCTTCGAATCCATCAATTAAGTCGTTGGTAGCGTTGTAGGTCAGATTTCGGCGGATTCGAATCTCATCAAAAACCAACACCACATACTTTTGACGATGACTCATTGATGCAATTTTAGATTTCAATATATTTTGAGCCATGTTTTGGTACCCAGGCTGTAGACCTTCCACAGGAGCCCAACGATATAATAAAGCAATATGAGGAAGTCGAAAGCCCAACCCATCGCGTAGAAATGTATATGTATTTTGCGAGGGATAAGAAACATTTTGTGCAAGTTCTTTTTCTTCTGGGCTATACAAATTTGATTTAGAAAGCCCCATCAACATAAAACAAAATAACTTAGACTGCTCTGACGTATCCATGCTCTGAATTTGGGATACCAAACCTGAATACATATTTTGTTTCTCTTTTTTTAATGTAGTATGAGCTCTGTTCTTTAATATTTGTTTTTGCTTTAAAGTTTGAATTTTCAAACTGAAAGAAGCAATACTATTTTTTTGTTGAAAAATGGTTTTTTCCCACTTCTCGATTGATTGCATTTCAAGCACCCTAGATCTGAACTTGAACTTCTTCTTCTCTTACTATTCGAAGAAGAAAGATTTTCTAATTCTTCAAATTGATCAATATCATTTTGCAATTTGAGTGTGGGAACTGCATCTCTTTTTAACATTTTCCTGCCCACAAACTCACTCCAAAATAATTTTGGCAAACACAAAAAAAATTAAAACTACATGCTTTTTTCCATAAATTATTTAAAATTTCATTTTTTTGAGGAACATGGAAAAATGTTTAAATTAGGAAAACCCCTTCTCGATTTCGTGCATGTCGTGCAAGAAACTCCTGATTTGCTTTTATCATTCATTTGTTATTTTTATTTAAAACCAAGCAACCAAGCGCTGTCGCAATTCGATCTCAAAGAAATGATACACATAATTTTTAACCTGCGATGACAGAAATTTCAAACTCATGTACATATTTACCAAAAGAAACAAGAAATACGCATCTAGACAAGTACATATGCCGTGCAACCCTTCTAAGACAACACGATGCGACGTAAGATACACACAAGCCATGAAAATGACACGATCGCTATTGAATCATACCATACCATCAGTTTGTTGTATGTACATAGATATTGTTCTTTAACAGAAAATGGTTTTTGTATGACAGAAGTTTGCTTTGGTGTTTCTACGGCACACTGAAGAGCAAGATTATTGCATGGTCTTGCAACATAATTTATTAATTTTATTTCGTTTGGTCTGAAAGAGTTCGATTAATCTCCTTTACTAGGGTGGCAACCAAGATCGATCGAACCCACGAGTAAATCCCAGTCGATTGAAAATCGGAAATTTTTTTTTGTACTGGATGCGATGTCTACGTAACTATATTATCTGTGGTGCTACTCAACTCACAACCATTTGAGCATGGTATACATACAAGATCGATCGAACTGGGACCCACGAGTAAATCCCAGTCGATTGAAAATTGGCCATTTTTTTTTGTACTGGATGCGATATCTATGTAACTATATTATCTGTGATATAACTGAACATACAAGGAAGCCGTCTCGAAACAATACTGTTCAAATTTCTCTGTATTTATTTTATGTCCGCTTGAAATGGCTTGAAGTATCATGTAAATTCTTCTAATGAGTTCTGCATTGATTTTTGTTATGCGGGAAGAAACAGTGTGGTTTTGGAAAAACTTTCGAGCTACATTGCCGTCATTAGAGTTTCCATAGCCCGGCTTTGGTTTGTCTACAATAAGTGAAAGCTCGCTTTTAAATTGTTCTTGAATCCTCTTTTTTGTGTTCTCAACCAAATCTTTGTTCTCTTTTGATAAGCGCCAAGAGAGTGCTGGTAATTTATAGCTCAAGTGGAGCAATGACTCAAACAACCTTATCCAGGCATGTAATACCGAAATTCCAAACGAAACATAGTCGCTTTTGATTGGTTTCTGGAAAATGCTTTCTAGATTATTGAAATCTTTGGATGTGGCATCGCATAAGTAACACTTCATACTTGATTTTGTTTCGGAAAGTGTGTTACATATCTCTCCATCTACCATAGTAAACAATGTTTGATGTGTAACGAAGAACTTTTGGCCATCCAAAGTTATTTCTGTTGGTGTCAGCGCTCCCATTTGACGGTCTAAATTTTCTTTTTTTGGCCATTACTAGCTCACCTGTTTCTTTTTTGTATTCAATACTTATTGGCCTACAAAATCTTGGGGAAGAAGGTTTAGGGTTTTGCCACAAAACTAAATGTTCTCCATTTGTTAGACGCAAGGGAACTAGACAAGTCAAAAACATATACTTATCATCTGCCACTTCAGACTAGAATTTTTGCTTATATTGGGTATGACTCGAACTACCATCAAATCCCCATTTAGAATATAAGACCATCTTATTAGAACTCTCAACCAGTTTTGATTGAATCACTGCTTTTTGGCTTTGCAACAAGCGCGTAGCTGTGTGGTCCAAAAGTGATTGCAGAGGTATCTCGGCTTTAGATTCTGTGGCATCAAGATCTTTGGGATACGAGTTCCGTTTTTCTTCTTGGATCAATTTATAAGACGGAAACATATCCTTGGTGTAATTTCTTATTATATTATACTGATTTCTACTCAGATTAGCTTCAATTATAATTGAAAGTGCCTCACAGGGTGAAATTTTCGCTATTTTGACAGATGAGCCTAAATCCATGCAGTCTTTAGCATATATTGGCATATTTATGGCCTTTTTTACAAGGTTTGCTGCAGCAGTTTTACCTTCAGCCCTTAAATTCATTTGCGCTGCATAAGCCAAAACATCGGCACTGAGCTCGGATCGAATATCGGCAGTTTTTCTGCGTTTTGAATTTTCGCTACTGTCATTAAATGAGCACGAAGGCGTTGTCTAAGAGCTGAGCAATTTTCAGTTGTTCCAGTGGCTGCGGGGGAGCAGCCTAATCCCTCCCCAGTTTTGTTATTGGAAGAAACATTCGTCTTGAATATGTTTAGGAGAAATATAACATTTTGGAGCCAACGGAAGCAGAGGAAAAGAAAATTTTGGCCTGATTAATTATATTTATGGTGATACTGAAGCGTTACTGGACTCAGTGTAACAGAAGATTGGAATTATTCAATTCAAAACATGGCGACTAATTGAAGGGAGAAGTAACAATAATAGATTGTAGTGCATGCCCATGCATGCCTAGTACTAGTTCGAAAAATCGTTGTCGCCCTAAGAAAGATTTTACCCTTGGTGATCCTCTAGCTAGAAAACGAAAACTCAAAAATCTTGTGGAAGAGCGCTCTTTGAATGAACTCTGTATTGCTATGGACCAAAACTTAAATATATTCTTCGTTTGTACCTATACAGCTATGCGGAGTTAATAAATGTCAGCAAAAATGTATAATGTGGCAGAATCCACGATCATCTTCAACAAGATTCGGTCGCCCACTACCATTCTAATTCATTAAAGAAACAGAAAACGAAATAGTAAATGAAGTCTCATACTTAAAACACCAAATCGAAAGCATGCAGTCTACGGAAGTAGAAGTGACTGTTTAAACTAACAATGGTGGATGGTAAAGTGTGCAATGCCTTAGCATCGAATTTCTAAACTCAAAAATGCTTCATATGCGGACTAACTCCTAAAGACATGAATAACCTTAAAGGTCCATTCACAGCTCAGCGACCTGCGAAAAAACCGTTTTTAGCACATTTATAAGCACCATTGGAATTTTACTATTCCAAAAGAACGGAGCTTAATTATCTATCGATTAATGAAAAAAAGTTGAATTGTAATTAGTTTCTGAAAAGAAATGAACAATTCGCCGATTTTTCCGCGAATAAGCGAATGCTTTTTGCGAACTGTCAACTTTTATTCACATTCCACACATATGGTATAGGACGCAATCCACATTGCCGCGACCAAAACATTCGCGAGAGTTTAACCTCACAATTCTCTTGTTTTGCTCTTGGTGGGTAAGATCGTGGTTGAATTTATCAAAATTAGGTGAGATATTACCTTCTCAATGAAAGTCACCCTATGCATTTATGTATTTTTTACGTTTAGGCAATTATTTACACAATGAATGACAACTAACATTCGCGGATTGACGCGACCAGATAAAAAAGTAGCAATGAAAGAAATGTAAAAATTTGCCAATACTCGCTTATTCGCATTCGCAGGTCGCTGAGCTGTGAATCAACCTTAACAAATCCAAACAACAAGCATGCAAACAAGATTGCGTTGAATGAGGGTTGTCTTCCCTGCATGCATCTTCTTCTTCCTCCTTTTATCTTCCCTGCATGCATACATATATATCGTTATATATGTATATATCGTTTATGGAATGCTTGCTCCATATTGCCTATATATTGCACTTCAAAAAATCGCAGGCACGGACTTTAGAAGAGAAAGTGTAAAGAACAAAAAAAAAAAAAGATTATTATTATTATAGACAGATTTACAATAGATGTGAGACTGGACTTCTACTTGATACCCCCAAACAAGCTGGAGGAAATACAAGTGATGGAAATAGTCCGAGAATGTTTTTCGGAGATCCTCAGATTTCTTCAACCATCTCTGGAATCGACGAAAATTTAATTGACAAATTTAGTGCAATACTGCAAGCATTCGCCTCTGGAATAGATAAATATGAACGTACCCGCCGTTGAAATCTTCGTTTCAAAACTGCAGAACTATTTGTGGACCTGTATAATTAAACATTTTATTATTCCAATTGGGCAACGTGACTGAGATGTGCGGATGGGGTAACTTAAATAGTTATTCCCATCCATACAACTCAGTCACGGCTAACAAAGCGCACACCCCATGATGACACGAAGACGACCGGCCTCGGATATTGCCAAGCCTGGTAAGCCAGGGCATCCTTTGGAGCCAGGCCTGAAGGGTGTCAGTATGCGAGCGTCTGGTGGTCGGCTTGTCCCGCTCGGCAGCCGGCCGGGTCAAACCCGAAATGGCTACGAGCTTCCTGTCAATGGTCCCGCGAACCATTACGGGGGTCAGGGGGTGAACGCGCTGTGCACCGATAGGGGCACAGATGGACTCTCTGAGATTCGACAACGGCATCGACTTAGGATAGGCACATGGAACGTCTCATCGCTCACAGGGAAGGATCTTGAGCTTGTTGGGGAGGCTTTTAAAAGTCGACTAGATATAGTTGGCGTCTCTTCAACAAAGCAGAGAGGTTCTAAAACTGTGGACCTTTCGGGTGGGTGGAAGCTCTTCCTGTCAGGAGTCGCACCCTCAATGTCTGCTCGGGCGGGAGTGGGGATACTCACAAGTCCCAGGTTGACAGACAGAGTATTGGAGTGGATACCATTAGGAGGGAGAGTTGCGATCTTAAAGCTCAAGCTTGAAAGATCAACTCTGGCATTGGTGCAGGTGTATGCACCGAACCTTCTGTCAGAGTACGCAGCTTTCTTAGATGAAGTTGATGTTGCCCTTGAAAAGGTTGCAGATGTGGATTCTTTTGTCCTGATGGGTGACTTCAATGCTCATGTGGGTGTAGATGTTATGACATGGGGGAGTGTGATTGGGAGGAACGGTGATCCTGATCAAAACGCGAACGGAGAGAGGTTGTTGGATTTTTGTTGTGAAAATGGCCTATCCATCATGAACACCATCTTTCCACACAAAGACATTCACAAATACACGTGGTACCGTCAGAGTCTTCAGCAGAAGTCGCTGATCGATTTCTTTGTGGTACCATCGTGTCTGAAGAGAATGGTTTGTGATGTTCGCGTATTGAGAGGGGCCGAACTGTCAACTGATCATCACTTAGTGCTGTGCAAATTGTATCTTAGCGAGAGAGTGCCTCCCCTACCAAAGCGTAAACCAAGGATGGTTACACGCATACGATGGGAGAGGTTACAGGACGATGAGATACGGGAGACATTTGCACGGCAAATATCTGAAAGGTTTGAACGAATTCCAACTTTTCCATCAAATGTAGAGGAAGAATGGCAACTGTTTTCAACGGCGGTTATTGCCTCTGCGGGAGATGTTTGTGGAGTGAAGCGGCTTGGTGTCGCGGCTGGTGGTGAGAAAAGAACTGCTTGGTTTAAAACGCCCGGAGTTCAAGAAGCCATCAGAGAGAAGAAGAGAGCCTTTAAGGTGTGGATTCACTTGGGGAACTCCGATTCTCGAAATCGGTACACTGAGGCGCGAAGAACTTGCAAATTAGCTGTGAAAACAGCGAAAGAACAGTCTTGGAAGGAGTTTGGCGAGAAATTGGAACGTGACCACAGATCTGCAAATAAGATGTTCTGGCAGACCGTCCGCCGACTCAGAGGAAAAAAGTTGAATATCGTTGAAGGAGTCAAATCCAAAGACGGTAGACTTCTTTCCAATGAGGAGGACATCTTACGCAGATGGAGCGAGCACTTTTCAGAATTGCTCAATCCCGAACAGGGCACCGAAGATGACAGACCTATGGTCGAGAGTAGGGCGGAAAGTAGTCCTACGGTAGAGGAAGTAACTTTGGCGATCAAAGCGCTAAAAGTTGGCAAATCTGCTGGTGTGGACGAAATTCGGCCAGAAATGCTCAAGGCTTTAGGTAAAGAGGGAGTGCAATGGCTCTCGCGTGTCATTAAAGTGGCCTGGGAATGCGGTGAAACACCTGGTGATTGGCAAATGGGGGTGATAGTTCCTCTTTTTAAAAAAGGGGACAAAAGAGATTGCGCCAACTACAGGGGTATATCTCTTTTAAGTCTCCCTGGAAAAGTCTTCGCTAAGGTGCTAGAAAAGCGTTCCAGAGCTGAGGTTGAGGACAGTTTGGGGGATGAGCAGTGCGGTTTTCGTCCCGGTAGAAGCACAACCGACCAGTTGTTCACTCTCAGAATGGTTCTTGAGAAAGCCTGGGAATATGCCAAACCTGTCTACACTTGTTTTGTGGATTTGGAAAAAGCATATGATAGGGTTCCTCGAGGCAAACTCTGGAGTGTTCTGCAGGAGTATGGGATTGATGGTTCCCTGTTAAGGGCGATTCAGTCTTTATATACAAACTGTAAAAGCTGTGTTCGGATAAACGGTGTTAAATCAATACCTTTCACTGTGGGCGTTGGACTCCGCCAGGGGTGCGTTCTGTCACCTCTCCTCTTCATTGTATATATGGATTGGATGTTACAGCGCAGCCGTGGCGGGGAATGTTTCAAAGTGGGAGACCTAAGGATTAGTCATCTGCTCTTTGCGGATGATTTGGTCATCCTTGGGTCCTCTCAAACCGAACTTCAGCGCGCACTCGAAAGGTTTGTAGCCGTTTGTGATGATGCTGGAATGAAGATCAACGTGAACAAATCGGAAGTAATGGTCGTTTCCAAAAAACCCATTCAGTGCACTCTGCATGTTAGTGGAGTACCACTGAAGCAGGTGGAGAAGTTTAAGTACCTCGGGGTTTTATTCACGAGTGATGGGAGGAGCAATGCCGAGTTATTCTGTAGAATTGGTCAGGCTGGATCAATTTTGAGAGAGCTTGGCCAATCTGTTATAAGGAAGGCCGAACTTAGTATTCAAGCTAAGCTATCGGTTTTTAACTTGGTGTATGTTCCAACTCTCACCTATGGTCATGAAATTTGGGTAGTGACCGAAAGAATAAGATCGCGGATACAAGCTGCCGAAATGAGGTTCCTTCGCGGTGTTGTTGGAATAACTCGTAGGGATCGAGTGTGCAACACCAGAGTACGCGAGGCGCTCAACGTTGAGCAGCTACTTCTCCGAACGGAACGATCTATGCTTCGATGGTTTGGTCACGTAGTTCGTATGCCCCCAGACCGGCTTCCAAGACGCGCCATGGTTGCCGTGCCATCAGGTAGACGACTTCGCGGAAGGCCCAGAAATAGATGGTTGGATCAAGTCCGACATCTCTCTTGGAGCCGCTTAGGGATTCTCCCTGATGAATTGGAGTCAATGGCGGAGGATCGAGAAGGGTGGAGAGTCCACCTGAGCATCCTAATGAATGAATTATTCCAATTGGACAACTATCTGAGGATGTTCAAGAAATTAGGTATAAGGAATATAAGAAAATGCGTGAGATTTTCTCAAGAACCAATACAAATGTTGATATTTTGCACAATTTATTAGCTACTTCAGATCCGCGAGCTTCCTGCGCCAAAAAAAAACAGGATAAGTGTCGGTTGGTCTGTGACCCAGCGAGCCGCAACCGTAAAACAAACTATTGCTCCGAAACGGATACTATCGCCTCGGATAAGGACTGATAATTTGTTGACGACCTTTGGCTATCGAACACGGACAACGATCGGATGCTGGAACATTAAGACCCTCCTGGACTCACTCAAGGAAGGGCCATATAACGCCAGATTCCTCCAATTGGAGCGCGAATTCGCAAGGTATAAAATCGACATCTTAGGGCTGAGCGAGATAAGATGGTACGATGCTCGGGAATACATCTCCCCAACAAAAAGCACTGTGATGCTCTACTCTGGTAAGCCAGCTGGAAGTGCACGGAGTTCTGGCGTAGGACTCATGCTAACTCCAGCAGCACGTAGTAGCCTCATATCCTGGAAACCCCATAGTGACCGGATATTGACGGCTAGGTTCCAGAGTAGAGTTAGAAAAATTACCATCATACAGTGTTATGCTCCGACTCTAGACGCAACTGAGGATGAAAAGGATAATTTTTATAGCCACTTAGGCGCCGCCTACAACCAAACACCTAATGGGGACATGGTAATGGTGATGGGAGATCTCAATGACAAGGTGGGTAGCGACAACAACATGCTTAAGCACGTGATGGGAGTTCACGGCGTGGGAAACCGTAATGACAATGGTGAGCCGTTTGTGGACTTCTGCAATACCAACCGCCTAGTCATCGGAGGTACGCTGTTTAAGCATAACACCTACCATAAGATCAGTTGGGTCTCTACTGATAGGCAACGAACATCCAACTAGATCGCCCACATTGCGATCAGTCGCCGCTTTAGAAATTGTCTTCTGGACGTCCGAAACAGACGTGGAGCTGACGTCGGACAAGAACGTGATCACCATCTTATGGTAGCTCATTTACGCCTTCGTACTGCATCCGTCAACAGCAACCGCTCAAACCTACTTAACATCACCAGGTTTAATATCGACAGGGTCAAGGTTCCTCAAGTGCACCAACAGTTCAGGGACCATCTTGCCTTAGAAGCAGAAGCAATCAGCAGCATAGAGGACATGGATGACCACTGGAGTGCTGTGAAAAATGCTTTTGCGACTGGGGCACGCACGTATGTCGGGAAAAAGCAGAAACACCACCGCACATGGCTTTCTACAGACACCTGGAGACAGATCGATGAGCGTACAGCAATCAAGGCTCGGATTGCAGCGGCCTCAGCAGTAGAGAGAACAGAGCTTGAAGCCCAATACCGTGCGAAGAAGAAAGAAGTGCTGCGTAGTGTGAGACGTGACAAATGTCAATATGTCAACTTACTGGCCTCAAGGGCTGAAGAAGCAGCGAGTAGGTGCGATAGCAGGACTATTTACTACATCACTAAGGAGCTCATTATTGGTCGAAACTCCAAACAACATCCAGTGAAGAGTCTAGACGGTAACCTTCTGATTTCAGATGAGGATCAGCTCACTAGATGGAGAGAACATTTTGCTACAGTGCTAAATCACTTAGACGATGGCGGTATGATCTTGAATTCGAATGAGCAGTTCGAAGCAACAAATTCCCGAATTCGCACCGTACCTCCCAGTAAAACTGAAATAATAACAGCAATCAAGTCCCTCAAGAAGAACAAGTCGGTGGGTATTGATGGCATCCCTGCCGAGCTATTTCAAGCGGCGCCAAATACATCGGCAGATTTGCTGCATCCGCTAATACGGAGAGCTTGGGACGGTGAACAATTTCCACAGGAGTGGAAAAGGGGGATGATCATTAAACTTCCAAAAAAGGGTAACTTGATGGAGTGCGGTAACTGGAGAGGTATATGTGTTCTTCCATCTGTAGCCAAAATAATAGCTAGAATAATTCTAGAACGAATTAAAGAACATTTAGATTCAACTCTCGATGTCGAACAGGCAGGCTTTCGCGCTGGATCCTCCTGCATCGACCACATAAACACCTTACGGATCATAATCGAACAATGCGTTGAGTATAGGACTCCGCTACATTTACTATTTATCGACTTCGAGAAAACTTTCGACCGCTTGAATCGAGATGCTATCTGGTTGGTCTTGCGCAGGAGAGGCATTCCAGAAAAACTTATAGCTATTATCAAGGCACAATGGTAAAGTGTCGGACGATTTTGAAGTCCAAAGTGGAGTACGTCAAGGGTGCATAATATCCCCACTATTGTTCTTGGTGGTTATCAGCGATGTACTCCGTGCAGCATTGACGGAAGCTAATTATGGAATTCGTTGGACGATGATGTCTTACCTTAAACACCTAGATTACGCTGACGATGTTTGTCTACTTTCACATCGGTTAATGGATCTTCATTTGATAACCCAAAATCTAGAAGCTGAGCCAAACAAAGTGGGGCTAAAAATAATCACAGCCAAAACAAAAGCTCTGAGCACTTCTAATACCCGCGCTCAACTTAACATTGCCGGACAGGAAGTGGAGAAGTTGATAACTTTCTATATTTAGGAAGTGTGGTCTCGGCTAATCGCGGTGGCACCAAACAGGATGTGTGCAGCAGAATCGGGAAGGATAAAGCTGCGTTCGGAATGCTATCTAAAATCTGGAAAAGTAATGTTATCTGCTTAAGAACCAAGCTGCGACTGTTCCGCACCAACGTAGAATCAGTGCTGCTTTATGGGTGCAGTACTTGGAAGGTGGATACCATTAACACACCCAAGCTGCAAGTCTTCGTAAACAAATGCTTAAGAATCAGCTTGAGGATTTTTTGGCCAAACGGCGTCTCCAACGAACAACTTGTGAAATACGCCATGCAGTGGAATCCGCTCACCCAGGCAGGCATGATAGCGGGACGCCCTAGGCAAACGTGGCGCAGAACAGTTGAGAAGGAATCGAGCTCTTTAGGAATGAGTTGCAGTCAGCTCAAATGCGTTGCAGAACTTCGAACACGATGGCGCGCAGGCGCGGTTGACGCCCTATGCTCCCCGAGGGGTTAAAGGATATAAGTAAAGTAAGTTCAGATCCGCTGATTTCCACTTATCGACATTTGCCTCAATCGAAGAGTTATTTAGAATATAAAGAAGATGTTTTGAAGCTTTTAATTACCCCTGATAATGCAGGATGAATTGGATGACAGTTCAGAATCAGCATAGCTTCATATTTTTGTTTTACTTTGAGTTCAATTTATTTTTGTTTGAAAAATTTGTTGTATTGAAATTACCCAACAGAAAAATATACTTTTGTCGACATAAAGAATTATCATCAATCTTTTATTAATTTCGATCAGCTAGATTGCATAAACGTCTCACAGCTAGTGTTTAAAGAGATTTCGACTACCTTGTAGAAATCATTTTCTTTCCCGAGATAAAGAGTATCCTAAATGTTGACGCACGATATAAGCTATCACTATGTTTCATCAAAATACGTGCAGTAGTTTCTACGTGATGCGTGCACAGAAAGAGTACCTATATATTAAAGATTTAGTTTTATTTCTCAATCTCTTACTGGCTGACTCATTAAATGGAGCGTACGTGCTTCCCATAGGAAAAGAAATGTTGCATAGTTCGCTGTGTAATATGAATATTGTTTTTTAATTCTCCCCGTGTTTTTCATGAATATGTATGTATACCAACCTGCAAGTTATTCAAATCGCTTTTCATTACATCCAAGTCGTATTTAGCGAATGCTGGACTAAGGGCAATTAAGTACCGTCGTTTTTAACCTACATCCATAAGCTGGTCAAGTAAATCACCTTCAATTCTTTAACGTCCTGACACTTAGGTACAGTGCGTGCTGTTACTTGTTCTTAAAAGATTTTTACCATGTGGTAAAAGTCACAAAGTCTGCAAGTCTAAATGAATAAACAAAAGGATGGTGATTCCGTAATTATTTATGGCTATATCTGAGCTGAATTTTACATTTCGGGAGAAGAGTAATTGCATTTTACTACCCCAGTCACAGGCCAAAGACTTTATATTTCGTCCGAACACTTGCGGTGCTCGAGTGAACAATTTGGAAGAGCCTGACGCTGAACGATTAATTCAACTAAAGCATGTGGCGAAAGCCTCTATTCAGATATGCCAATTGAAGTCAAGTCTTGAGCGAACTCAAACTTTATAGATTATATATAGCTTGCAGGAGTGAAAATCCCCAGAAGATGGCAACCCATATCCAAACGTTGGGGCAGTTTATGCTAACCATCTGCAATCATTGAGGATCACACTCTGAAAAGAAAAAATTGCATTGGATCGTAAGGGTCTGTCACTGTTTGGTCGAAGCGGTAACCTTACCGTTAGGCCCAAAGGAGAGGTTTAAAAGAACTCCATAGCTAAAAGTTGTTCTATGTGAGGATAATAGTGTTGTTGTTAGTATCAGAACGGCTCAACATTGCGTCAACGGATTGGGATTTAATGACGAGAAGACCAGCGAAAACATCTTCCTTGGCCAAACAAAAGAAAAAACTCCGCTTCACTACGCTAAGGAGAGAGAATGCAACAGTGTTTTGTTCGAAAGTTTTCCAATGAATCTAAGCTTGTTCTCATTAGAAGAAAACTAAATCCCTATAACTCCATGCAATGGTGTGGTGGAAGCAATGTATCAACTGGAGTTGGCTATTTACTTACCCCTGGCATTATTATCACACAGTACAGTACAACATCACAATGGGTAATGATGAATTGTGTAACGACACAATTTGCATACCGACCCGGCAAGCCCACAGAGACTGCCATTCATAGCCTGGTTTTACAAATCAACGATACCCTGGCAGCAAAAGAAACCGCCTTTTGTGCCCTTAATGAATTACAGGAAGTCTTTGACAACACTTCTTTTAATGTATTCAACAAGGGTATGACCAGGAAAAGTACCATACCCTTGATAATAAACTGGAGTCTATCCATGGTGCAAAGCAGAAAAATAAATAGAGTGCTGAAAACTATAGCCGTGTTTTTTTGAAACCTAGCCAGCCAGTAGTTGCTAGTAAAGTAAAATTTTACACATAAAACAAATACAACAATCGGCTGGCTACTACTCTTGATTTTATCCCCAGCAAAAAGTTACTGGCTGGGAATTTCGTGATGCCTAATTTCAGGCGGCGCAAAAATGAATGTTTTTTAGTTATTTGTTGTTGCTGTCATTGCGAGGTTGCTTGGTTCCTAGAGATATGTTCGTTTAAAATCGGCTGGCTTTGGCTGGCTGGCAAATCGTTTAAATGAACGACTGGCTGGCTAGATTTCAAAAAACACGGCATATTACAGCTTTGTATTGGCAGATAATGTTGTCGTCAGCGTTGTGGGTAAATTCGAAAACATTATGTCGGAAATGATGCAAGGTGGCCTCAACCTGATCTTAAAATGGGGTAGAACTAAGAGCTTAACCATCAACTCTGGAAAAAATATCTTTGTACCCTTTTCTAAGAAGAGCAAGCTCGATCTGAAGCAAATCTCACTGAAAAGTACCACAATCAACCCTGCAGGGGATGTAGAATATCTTAGCTTACCTAGAACTCTCATCTAAACAATGTTACCAACAAGGCAACTAGGGCAATATTCATGTTCTAACGCCTTAACGGTAGTCTGAAACCCAATATGATCTATGGACTTAGACAACTGAGTCTTAGGCTGCCTCAGATACTAGAACTTAAACTCGGTGACTTTACAGGCCATCAGCGCATTCCTGAAAATATCCAAAACAACCAAATATTCATGATTCCAGGCACGATGCTCAAGAGATTTTCAAAAATACAAATGTTGGCGCAACAGCTTTTTAAAGTGCCAGGGCCTAGCTTCTCGCAGAGATTTCCGTTCTTCAGGAAATTCGAATTGGTCATTGGTGAAACAAAGGTCTTAGCACACTACGCAACGCACAAATAGCTCCAAACCCGGTTACCATAACATGGAAACGAATGAATAGACTTCCTGGCAAGGAGAGGCGCTAAACGCTCACTCGTCGGCCCTAAACCCTACTTCGGGATACCACCGAGTGGTATCCACTCCACAATTACACAATGGGAAGCTGAAGGAGTCGCCGAACACTGGGCCAACCAATAGGGCTTAAGACAAGCGAAAAAGTACTTCAACCCAAACAAAAATCAAAAATCAAAAACGACTTTTTAACTCTTATGGGTTATCTTACCGGACATTGTCCACTTAGGTACCATATGAATAAAATAATACTATCAGATACAGCCATGTTCAAAGAGAATCACGACAACAAAAAAAAACAAATATTTGGCGCAACAGCTCTTTAAAGTGCCAGGGCCTAGCTTCTCGCAACCACTCATGTTGTGCGCGTTATATTTTTTCACATGAATGGAAGAAACCTACAGTTTAATGCCGAATACGAACGGCGATTTGACAAGCTTTTTCGTGGCAACAATACTCTCGGATGTTTGTCAGACGCTCGCGAGAGGTGGGATCGTGAAAAAACTTTTTGGTGTTTTCTGAGATTCGAACTTGGAACCTCATGCGTAGTGATCCTAACACTAACACTAACCACTTACGCCACGGCGCCCCACAGAAAAAGAGAAATCACGAGAGCACATTTTTTTGTGAATGCCCGTTGACTGCAAAGAAACGGTTACTCCATCTAACGCGGGTCTCCATGGGCCCAGCGGATACCTGGAACCTAAGACATTATTGAGGTTTATCAAAGCCTCAATTTTGCTTCTGATTAACCACAGTCCATAGCACAATAGATCTCACAAATGACGTGCACTTGTGCGCTAAATATTGTATTTTATCGTAACCAAATATAGGAGTGCTCACTTGCAGTGATAGAGGTAATGGTCCCGTGCACGGGAGCTACGGATATATGTTTCTTGCTTCTGTGGCATTAAAAATTAAAATTCTGTTTTCATACAAATTAAGTGACAATAAAAAAAATGTTATGTGTAACTAAGCTACACAAATTTGTCAACAATAATTTATCGTCGAAGCGTACTTCACAGTAATTACTTATTGAACTAAGCACAAGCTGAGTGGTGCGCTCGTATCCTTTATTACTCTATGATTGATGTACGAAGTGAACAGAAAAGAAAGCCAAGACTGGTTCAAAATTCGATTAGATGCGCTCAAAATTAAATACCGTGAAACCCTAATCGCCATCCTCATACCCTGAGTAGGCAAAAAAATCCACCTGCATCATCCCCATCCTTCAACCAGCTTATAAATAAACCACCCTCAAGGATTAGACATGGGTATCAATTGGCTTGGAACAAATTAATGTCAAACATATTGAAATTCATCCCGAATTATATGCCTCGTAATGTTGCATCCCCTCCCTCACAAAACTGCGATGACAACATTAAATAAGGGTCACATAAACAAGAAAGCGGCCCTCTAATGTCACCACTTCTTGCGGAAGGGTGAGTTAATTTGTTTTCCAATTGTATTTTTATTCATTCGTTCATTACACGTCAACCCTCGCTTAGATAAGCTGTGAACACGTGTTTGCTTTGTAATAAAATTGCTAGTTTACGATTTATGACCGTATCGCTTACTGGCGTGCTGTGTCACTTCAAAGATCACAGACATTCCGAGATCGAGAGCCGCACTGTCAATTTTCAATTTGAATCCACTTGTACAAAATGAAAACATTTTTGGCAACCATTATCGAAAGCTTATCGTTACTTTCATTGACAGGCAACAATTCGAGTCGGGGAATAGTGTATTAAAACAATGACAACGAACTGTACTCCGCTTTGCATTCATTAAGGGTAATAAGCTGGACGTTCATGTGCATCACAGACGGCTTTCTGCCATGGCAACATGCATCCAGTGGACATTGGTCACTTCGTCCTTTGTTCTACTCGACTCCTCTTTTTTTCGTGGAAAATCTAAAGAGCTTAATCCAATTTAGTTGGATTAAAATTGATACATTTTAATTATGCTGTACGATTTTAATGAAGCCGGGTCTGGTCTGGTCAGATAGAAAAAATTCACAAATCCTCAAATGGTTTCAAAGAGCTTACTCGTATTCGTTTAATTGGCTAGATTTGTTTAATTAATAAATGTGACTGGAAAACATTTTTCTTTGGTAATTGTTTCCGAAAACATGACATATCACTTTGTACTGAAAGGTTGAAAACTCAATCTACCACATTCCTTGCGATCCCTCCCGGAGATTTTCTAATTGATGGGAATTTCTACAACAGAGACTCCACAACGTAAGGAATTTTGTGTAAACTCTGCAAATGGGGTAATTATTTAACCCTCATCATTGCGAATGATTTCATTTACTCCTGGAAAAGGGTTGATGCCAAAAGGCAGGTGGTTTTCAGAAAACGTATCCACAGAATGAATGTCAGACAAGGAAGGAGGCTTGTAGTTAATATAAAGGACACAATCCACAGAGTAGACAACTTTATTTTGGCGAAATACAAATTTAATTGTGCAGCTTGGACTAAGTTTCTGGGTGACGTTTGTATATCTTACAAACGACAAAATAGAAGGAAATTTACAATGTATATATTTATACTAGCAGACCCGTACTCTCGTTGCTTCGCAAAGTTCTTACACATCTTTTGTTGGCTATAATATTAGAAAAAAGAATTTAAATATGCCTATCGTATCTAAAATAATGAATTTCACAGAAATAATTGTAAAAAATAGGCATTGTTGAAGTTTTTACATAATATATCTATTGTATATTAATTTTTATTTTTTTTTTATAGCTTCGGGATGGACAATGTTAACCTTTTTATATAAATATTGTTTGCAGAAGGAAGCAAACACAGATTTTTCATTGAGCCCACTCTTGATGCAACATAAAGCTGATAATGAGAAAAACATTGTCGCTTAGATCCACAACAATGAACTTATATAACTGACCCTGAGCCTTATTTATCACCATGCAGAAAACATGGTTTAACGGGGAACTGCAACCGTCTAAGCTGAGACGGAAGATTCATTGGCAACCTTCCCTGCTGTGGGTTGAGCAATAATTTTAGCTTTTATAATGTTTTTGTTAAACTTCTTGACTTAAAGTCGTATGCCACTGCATGGTTTGGGGAACTGAACACTGAGATTCCTTATATTTGGTGTACCGTATTTCAAATTTAATGTGTACGGCGGAAAACCTGCTGGGTTGAGAAGATTGAGAAATTCTAGAGGGCAGTTATCAATTGCTTTGTATTGATGTGACTCTGTGTTTAAAGTCTGGAGCACGTGGTTGTTTATTTCATCTACCAAACTACTTTTTGTGACACTATACTCGTAGATCTTTCGCAGAACCAAGAAATGATATTGATAATAAAGCTGTCAGATCTCCATAAACACATTTAATGAGTTCTTCTGTGCTATAAACGATTTTTCCGAAACGTTCGTTTAATTGAATTATACGAGAGTGATCTGAAGAGTTTCCGACCTAACAAAGATACAAGACATTTTTTCAATTCAATTCAATTCAATTTCAATTTATTATTAACGGAAATTGCTTACAATAGGACGATAACAAGCATCTTATAAATTTTACAAGCCTTAATTGTTATATTAGATATATATATATATATATATATATATTTTTTTTTTTTTTCCCGAGGGTAGGTGAAAAATCTTCCATAGACACTATGAGAATAGCAAGCGCGTGCTCATAGTAGTGTCAGATTCTTACTGACGAAAAAAACACCACCCTTCGATATAAATTTGTTAGATATCGCAACTAAGTAATAACTTATCAAGCAATTTTTCTTTCACGAAATAAAAACGTTTGGCAGGTTACTTTCCACTGAAAGATCCTGCATGCTCCGCAATCTAAACGCGGTTTATCATTATCTCGCCAAGTCGAAGGGTTTCGTCCTTTGTAGTCGGCGCAATAAATTGCTCTCATCCAATATTTGTAGGACTGTATTGTTGACATGTCCGATTAGTCGGTTTCTATGCTTTCTCGCGAAGCTTCTAGTTTCAGCTTCGATTGTCGGAATTCCGAGATCCCTGTGGATATCGTCGTTTCTAATATACCACGGTGCTTGGACAATCTCTCTTAGCACTTTATTTTGAAAAGTTTGTAAAATATTGGCATTTGTTTTCTTCGTACAACCCCAAAGTTGTATACCGTATGTCCACACCGGCTTTAGCACTTGCTTGTATAAAAGCAGTTTGTTCTCAGTACTGAGCTGGGAATGCTTTCCGAGTAACCAGTACATTTCGCTATATTTGATTTCGAGTTCTTTACGTTTCATTTTCACGTGCGAATTTCATTTCAGTCCTGCGTCGAGTGTCATTCCCAGGTATTTGGCCTCGTTTGCAAAAGGTATTCGGGCCGAGTTTAGGAAAATTGGCAAGTTATTAGTTTTCTTGTAAGTGAAATTCAAGTGAACAGATTTAGATTCGTTGAGGGCAATCCGCCAGTCGCTCGTCCATTCATTTACTTTATTTAGCGCGTTTTGCAGTTTTTCAGTCGTTTCTTCGATTGTTTTACCTACTGCTAGGATAGCGGTGTCATCGGCAAACGTAGCAAGGATAGTGCGATCTTCTTTCGGTATATCTCGAGTATATAACAGATAGAGAAGCGGCCCAAGAACGCTTCCTTGTGGTACGCCGGCCGAAATTTCTTTGAGCTACGAGTATTCGTTTCCATGTCTAACACGGAAGAGCACACAGGGAGAACTTGTCGTAGTTCGGATTTCAAGCCATCATGCCACACCTTATCAAAGGCCTGCGAGACGTCAAGAAATACGCTTGAGCACATTTTTTTTTCTTCAAATGCTTTCTCGATTACGTCAGTAATTCTATGCACCTGGTCAATCGTCGAATGCTTACTTCTGAACCCAAACTGGTGGTCAGGGATAAGATTATTTTCGTCTATAAACGGTTGGAGACGCCTTAGTAATATCCTCTCGAAAATTTGGATATGACTGGAAGAAGCGAAATTGGTCTATACGATTTTACCTCATTTGGCGGTTTTCCTGGTTTTAAGACCATTATTACTTCCGCAACTTTCCATTGGCTCGGAACGTGTTTTAATCTGAGCGCAGCATTTACAATATAGAGAAGCTTAATCAAAGCTTTTCTAGGTAAAACTTTGAGAATTTCTCCGGTGATTAAATCATAACCAGGGGATTTCTTAGGTTTTAGAATCTCGATCTCATTTTTGAGTTCCCTAAGCGTTGCACTTGTGAGTGTTAAATTGTCAGATGGTAAATCCGGCCTATTGACGTTATCGTAAACCACTTGACTATCGTATGGTTTAAAGGTTTCTTCCAGGTGGGCCGCAAAGACGTCCGCTTTTTCTTTATCTTCCCTCGCCCATTCATTTGGATTCAATTTAATTGGCGGCGCGGGGACTTTGGGCCTTTTGGTGCCTTTTATGGCTCTCCAAAGTGAATAATTGGAATCTTTTTTCGCTGTTAAACTTTCAAGGTAAGAGCCTATTGCACGATTCTTAAAATCCTTAATAGTTTTCTTCGACGAATTGCACAGACGATTCAAGTGTGTTTTATGCTGCGGAGCACGACTCTGTTGCTATTTTTTACGCGCTTTTCGTTTTTCCTTGACCAATTCATTTATTTCCGGAGGATATCGTAAGCCGTATTTGTCCGGCATTTTCCTTGGAATGGGAGTATTATTCCAAGAGGCGAGCTGTACGATCTCGACGAAGCGATCAACTTCAACCTCAAGTTCATAGGGTGTCGTAAGTGGAACGCTCAGTTCAACATTGTCTCCAATTTCGTTCCTAAAACCTTCCCAGTTAGTTGCTCTACCAGTTAATCTCGCTGGCTCTAGGTTATAGACTAGTTTTTCGCTCAATGTCAAAATAATTGGGGAATGATCAGACGACAGATCAAAACTCTCTTTGACTTTTATATGGTTGGTAGTTATTCCTTTCACAACGAAAAAATCGATCAGATCAGGTATTTTCGAAGTATCAGTTGGCCAGTAAGTTGGTTTACCCGTCGAATGGAAATCGCAATTGTGCTCCATACCTGTCCGATAGAGCATTCTACCTTTTTTCGAACTGTATCTTGAGCCCCAGAACGTGTGTTTCGCATTAAAATCGCCGCCAATAATGAAATTAGGTTTAAGCGATTCAAACATGTTAGTAAAATCCCTTTTTTCAAGCGCGGAACGCGGTGGACAGTAGATAGACGAAATTTTAAGAGTACGCTGACTATTTTTAACTCGAATCGTGCACAGTTGCAAAGTTTCAAGCTCTATCTTTAGGTCTTCGGATTACTCGATACAGTCTTTAATAAGCAAGGAAGATCCGCCTCTCGCTTTTCCCGAAGGGTGACAAGCGTGGTAATCATTATAGCCTTTTATTTTTAAATGCGATTCCTTTTTGATGTGGGTTTCAGAAATCAAGCAAATATCAATATCTTTTTGGCGCATAAATATTTCCAATTCGTCAAGTTTTTGCAAAAGTCCGTTTGCATTCCAAGTACAAATTTTCAACATTCGTTTGTCATTCATATTCTAGTTGAGGTGCGCGTTTTCTGTGAATTATTTTCAAGCTAAACCAGCCTATCGAGAATAATTTTATTTATTTTGCCTTGTTCTTCAAGTTTCGCGAGAATAACTGAGAAAACATGAGAAAAGGGGTCGGTCAAAATTTCAAGGTTTTTTGGTTTTTCGGAAGCCACGGCCTGAGCATAAGACTGCATTGCTGCTGTCCGAGGGTCATTACCCGGTGGCTTTTCTAATCTTAGCTTTTCAGTACCGTTTCTTTTAAGAGCAGAGGTCGAGGGCTTTTCTGTTGTCAATCTTTCCCTCACCTTTTTGTGCTCTGAACCCGGTAGTTTTAGTTTGCCTAATTTCTCCGGCGCGATCTTACGCTTTGGTTTAGTTTGCAATTTTGATTTTATATTTAGTGGCTTAAGGAACGCATCTCTCCGTTTTTGCAACTCCTTAGCTACTTCACAGCCTCTATAATTTGCCGGGTGCTTTCCCTTACAATTAACACATGTTGCAGAGGTTTGTTTGTTTACTCCACAAACTTGGGAGAGGTGATTTCCGGCGCATTTCACACATCGTAGTTCTTTTCGACAATACGTTTGCGTATGATTGAATCCTTGGCATCGTTTGCACTGAGGTATCAATCTTGTATTCTTGCGCATGGGTTCGATTTTGACTACGACATTCAGAATTGTTCTTATTTCGTAAATCTTATCCAAACTCTCAGCTTTATCAAAAGTTAGCATAAAAAGAGGAAGCCCGTGCTTTACCGTCGTTTCCTCGCCTTCCAATTTTTGTTTTTCCCGTTTAATTAAATTTACTGCACCGACGATTTTAAAGTTTTTGTTTTTCAAATCGTGAACAACATCTTCCTTTAAGCATGAGGCATGAAGTCCTCTAGCTACGACTCGTATCGGTCTTTCAGATTTATTTTCGTAAGTATACCACTGAATTTTTTCAGTATTCAGTTTATTAGATACTAAGCGGTAACTGTCTGAGTCCTTTACATTTACTTTCCATTTGTTGTTGTTGAGCGATGTTACTTCAAAATCGGATAGCAACAGAGGTTTAAGAATAGAATGCCGTTTATTATAGTCTGCAATTCCGATTACGTTTATTGGCGGCGGTACCTGGTACCTTTTTTAAAAGGGTCAGATGAACGCAATAAATGGTTCTCCCCAGAATCCGTAGAGCCGACCTCCGAAGAGGGTGGATTTTCCAGTGTACCTGGACTGCCACCTGGGGTATTTATATCTTTTGTTTTGTTCATTGCATACTTTGTATACGCCATACTCGGTATACGGAGGGCGGATTTTAGTCGCCTCTTACGACAGACATGCCTACCTCGGGTATATTCTAACCCCTACCCGAAGGGGGTGATTAGATATATTTACATGTGCAAATAGAGCATAAAAATAATGAGTAGCGGTATACAGAAAACTATAGTCAAACATTAAAGATGTTGAATTAAATGAAACTAGATATACCGTACATAATATATAGATAGAAAAAAAAAAAGAAAAGAAAAGATTTTCATTTAAGTCGTTTATGTTTCAGTGGCCAGATATTTTAAAAAAGAGGATCTAAAATTATTCGTGCCTCTAGTTTTTCTAATATTGATGGGCAGGGAGTTCCACAGTCGAATGGAATTGACGAAAAACTGACGTTCCGAAGTTAAGCAGGCGTATCTTGTTTGTAGGAGCATACACGATCTACCTGATTGCAGGAAACGTAGCCTATTATATAAATATTCCGGCTGCTTAGTTTACATGATTTCGTGCAACAGACATATGGTTTTATATTTAAGCAGATTGTCAAAAGTACAGCCACTGATTTATTTGGAATAGAAAGAGACGTGATCATATCTCTTTAGATTAAAGACAAAACGGGCGATATTGTTAAAAGTGACATTGAGTTTCTTTTTGGAGGAATAATCTGGACAACAAAAAATAGCAGAATCGGCAGAAGAAGGGTTTTCGCCAGCAGTAACTTTGCCTTTGTAGGGATAAAAAGTTGTGTAGCCCACAGAGCACGTAGTCCACCATACACCTTACCTATAGTGGCATTTAAGTGAGTGGACCAGGTTAGGGTTTGATTGAAGATCAAACCAAGGCTTTTGACGGAATCAATATACTCTATTGGGCTTTGGGCTAGTTGAATTATTGGAACAAAGGATAGATCCAGTTTTCTTTTATATATCACGAGGGCTTTCGACTTTTGAGCATTCAGTCTTAGATCATTCTTAGTTGACCAGTCAAGTATACGCTGAAGATCTTCATTCATCAACATAGTGGCTTCATTGATCAGATTTAGAGGACGACTTAGGTGAATCTGGACCTCATCAGCAAATAGGTGGATGGAGCTATGCGTGACAATTTTGGGCAGTTCATTTACATAGAGGGAGAAGAGGATTGGTCCAAGAATCGAGCCTTGTGGCACTCTGCACTTGACTTCCATGGAACATGAGAACCGTTCACCCGCTACAACTCGTTGCTGCCTGCCTTGTAAATAGGAGAAAATTAGTCTTGTCGAAGACAATGAAAACTTAAAATCTTTTCTCAGTTTTGAGCAAAGGATAGAATGATTGACTGTATCGAACGCTTTCGAGAAGTCAAGTAAGGTTAGGATTGTAACATGGTTTTTATCTACAGCTTTTCTAATTTCATCCACGACCAATAATAAAGCAGTCTTACAACTCCGTTTTTGGCGGAAGCCAGATTGTTCTTCACTGAGAGGTTTGTTACTCAAAAGGTAGTTTTGAATTTGCAGTAATAGAGTTTTCTCAAATACTTTTGAAAGAAATGGTAAAATTGAGATTGGTCTGTATTCTATCGCATTTCCAATCGATTTCCTTGGAATGGGGATGACTTTAGCCTCTGCAACGTCCTCCTCGCGTATCCTTGTGAAATCATAGTATGACTCTCTGGTATCGCCAATTTTTTCTTCAAATTTATTTTTATTTTTCTGCATAGTCTCCTTGTAAGTCTACACACTTCCCCCAGCGATGCTTCCATCTCTTTAAACCATCCAAATAGTACTCGGCGTCTTTCTCTGTAAAATAGTTGCTTACGATTAAGCTCTATAGAAAGATTAAACGATCACGGGTATTACTGTTTGGCTTTAAAGTAGTGCTATACAGCTTTTTTGCGCTGAGTTTTTATGCAGTTTCTTACGGATAAAAACATAAAGCAAAACAAATCCCAGAGCTTTCATACTCTCCGGTCCATTTTACTACCAAGGCCTTTCTTTGGTGTAGTGGTTGGAAAAACTTCGAAGTAATTCGCTTTCCTTTATACTCGGGTGGCTGATGATTGCTTTTTCCCGCTGTGGCTTAAACCTGAACACACCGGTTAACGAGCAAACACACTTCTCACTGCACCATTGCCACCCATCGCTTCATTAAACGTCTATGACGAACATATCAAGTGGTCTATCCCATAAGGGGTGTACGTTGGACGACTCGTCTAAGAAATAGGTCAAATTGAGGTTTTTGCGAAAAAGATCTGAAGACTTTATTTTTGGGAATGAAATTCCCTATAAAGAAGCTTTTCCTAATATTTTCAAAACATGGATCTTCGAGAAAATGCTACATCAAGTCTAAATGTCGGACTACCATCCAGCTAACGGGGGAATTATTAACTCTAAGGCGTTACACAGCCAACAGTGCACAATCAACTGTGGTAGAGAAATGTTAACCCCTATAATATGCAACCATTTTTTCCATACGTCGTCGGTTGCTATCGTTCAAACGATGATCGTCTGAAAATTTACGTGATTTGCCCCAGGAGACACTTAAAACCGTTTACTTACTTATTTAGGTGGCACTACCAACAAGCCTTTCCATTTAGCTCAGTCTTAAGCTAATTGTCTCCAGCTGCGCACTCCAAGTTGGTCGAGATTCCTTTGAACGTAGGGTATAATGGTGTATCCAAGTTTTATCTATAGATAAAAATTGGCTCCAAAATTCTGATTTATTGCGCCTAAATTGCATCTACAGAGCGTTGGAAACCGCATTTTTTGTCCAAGCTCTTGAATTGAATTATTTGCGACTTATTCAAATTAACCACCATATTCCACATTTTGCAATAGTCATAGAGACGGTTGATCATCAGCTGCATCGATCCGTGCGAGTAGGCTAGCAGCTCTATATCGTCCGCAGACATAAGGGCTTTAATCAGCAGACCCGCATACTCTACACCTCCAAACGGAAAATCGACTATATCTTCAATAAAGAGAGCAAATAAACTCGAGCTCAAATCACATCATTGCCTTACTCCAGACGACGATTGGAACCATTCGGATAAGTCCTCACCATTCCATACAGCATCTTTGGTATCAGCATAAAGTTTTGTAGAGTCCGACCAGATTTATGTGACATACCCATACAGTAGAGCTTGTAGAGCAATGCGTTCAGGTCCATTGTGTCGAATGTGGCCTTAAAATCCACGAAGAATGCATATAGTTTCCTTTTCTTTAGTAAAAACTGCTGCATGGCTGTTGGCTCTAGCCCCCACTGATGGAAAATAATTGGGGATAATTTCATGAATTGTTTTGGGCATAGCTTAGCTTCAGGATAACGCAGAAGGATAATTTGTAGCTTGAATCTTGAAAAATTTGCTAAAAAGAGTTTCAGTTGTTTTAAAATCCAAAAAGCCATTGTTAAGTTAGGACCGTGTAAATGTAATTTTAACCCCCTTTCTGCCACTTAGACCTCGAATGCTCAGTTACTGTAGGTAAAGGTAGAGCAATTTTTGCTACACAACAACCTTCCCAAGGAAATGCATATCATAACATCAAAAACCGTATCCAAATGGTTCTCGAGATTAGCGCGGCCACGTAGAATTTGGGGACTTTGTTTTATACGATGTAGTGATGATGAAAGCAGAGTTGTGAGTCCGTGAATTCACACCAAATGCTTCACGTTTTAGAATTCATTCAATTGACTTCACTTTTGGACTTGAACTTTAAAAATGAAATCACCATTCATTTTGAGAAGTCCCTGATTGCGGCAATCATTTCAGAGATTCGATCAGAGATTTGAAGTCACTGGAATGAAATCTTTGTGACTGCACCGCATTCTCTGAAGTCACATTGAAGTCACTTGCATTCACTTAAAGTCATCGGCATTCAATTGAAGTCTTTAATACTTCACAATTTCTTTAAGACTTCACACTAATTTCATTTAAGTCCTTGAGACTTCACACTAGTTTATTGAAGTCTTTGAGACTTCACATTAATTTATTGAAGTCTTTGAGACTTCACTACATCTTGTGAAGTAAAATCTGATTGTGAAAAATTGAATACGTACAATGTATATATGTATAATATAACGAAATGTAAATTTTCTTTTATTATTTTTGAATCATTAATAACAAAAATTAAATAAAATATTTCATTAGAACTTACTTACTTACTTAGGTGGCGCTACAGTTCGGGGTGAACCTGGGCCTCAACCAACAAGCCTCTCCATTTAGCTCGGTCTTTAGCTAATTGCCTCCAGTTGCGCACTCCAAGTTGGTCGAGGTCCCCTTGAACTTGTGCGCGCCACCTACGGCGATGATTCCCTCTACTGCGTCGTCCCTCGGGGTTAGATTCGAAGACTCTGCGGGCCGGAGCGTTGGTGTCCATTCGCTCTACATGTCCTAGCCATCTCAGACGTCCAATACGCAGTTTTTTGACCAGGTCGATGTCGCTGTACAGCTCGTATAGTTCGTGATTGAATCTTCTCCTCCAAAACCCGTCAACGCAAACGGGACCGAAAATCTTACGAAGAATTTTTTTCTCGAAGCGACCAAGGATATCTTCATCCTCTTTTAATAAAGTCCATGTTTCAGCGCCGTAAAGCACGACTGGGATGATCAAGGTCTTATATAGATTCTCCTTAGTTGTTCGAGATAGGGCTTTACTGTTGAATTGGCTTATAAGAAGAATTTATAGCAGCCTTGTAGCCTTGTTAGAAGAATTTATAGCCTTGTTAGAAGAATTTATAGCAGAGCCAAGGTAGACAAAGTCCCTTACTACCTCGAAGTTATAGCTGCCCACGGTGACGTTTTGTCCAATTCGTCGGTGTTGGCTTTCCCTTCTTGTTGACAGCATATACTTGGTTTTGCCAATATAATAATAATAATAATAATAATAATAATAATAATAATAATAATAATAATAATAATAATAATAATAATAATAATAATAATAATAATAATAATAATAATAATAATAATAAGAATTTTTTTATTTTTTTTTTTTGCCTAGGGGGTGGTGGAAAAACGCTGATGCGCACGAGAAACAGGCCCGCTCTGTTTCAGGTAGTGTGAGACTCCTACTCACTAAAAAACCACCTTAACCCCTTGGTTTCACCTGACACCATCCACTCCGGAACCGCTGATTGCATTACTTCAGAGTGGTGTCGCTTTCTTCCCCCTTTCGGGGCCGGCTTTTTCATAATTCTCTTCTTTAACGGGTTTTTTTGTCTTGCCGGTGAGGCTTTATCTTCTTTCAAAATTTTCTGAGGGTATGTTTTCTTCTTCCTCTCTCTTCTTCTTCTTTAGGACCGTTTGGATGAAATTGCTGATCCTGTTCCAGCTGTCGACGCTAGAGATCATCTTCCGGACCACGTTGTCTGGGGAGAAATTGCCTATCTCCAACTCAAGTCTAGATCTCTGCGCTGCCCACCTGTTGCAAACAAAGAAGGTATGGTAGGCGTCGTCTACCTCGGAGTCACCGTACTGGCAGGCTGCGCTGTCCTTCTTACCCATTCTGCGTAGGTACCGGTTGAAGTACCCATGTCCGGTTAGGAATTGGGTGATGTAGTAGTCCACTTCTCCGTGTTTCCTTTCCGTCCAGGCAGCGACATCTCTTATTAACCTGGCGGTCCATCTTCCTCTGGTTTCAGCATTCCACCTGCTTTGCCACCTCTCTTTGGTCCGCTCCTTTGCTGCAGCTAATGCGGCTTCAACCCCTATTTCCGCCTTGTTGTCGTGGACGTACTTTCTTTCTGCTGCTAGCAGATCTATAGGGGTCACTCCCGCTACCACGAGGACGGCTGGTTCGGCCACTGTGCGGTAGGAGCTAGTGACTCGAAGTGCTCCATGTCTCTGTACTCCAGCCATTTGCTTCCTGTACTTTTGCAGGTTGAGTGCCTCAGCCCATATCTCACACCCGTACAGAAGGATGGAGTGAGTGATGGACATAAGCAGCCTCCGTTTACTCATGACTGGGCCTCCGATGTTCGCCATAATCCTGCTGAGAGCCGTCGTGACTTTCGCTGCTCTCTCCGATGCCGATCTAATTTGTTCCCAGTAGGTGAGTTTGCAGTCAAGGGTCATACCCAGGTACTTTACTGCGCTCTTGCCGGTGATCGTCTCTGAACCTACTAGGAAATTGACGTCAGTCGGGATCCGTCTCCTGGTTAGCAGAACTATCTCGGTCTTCTCGGCTGCCAGTCGGAGACCATGGTCGGCCATCCACTCCTGCACCCGTCTCATGACCTGGTTTAGTTTCCGCTGCGCTTCTGTTGTGTCTCTTGCGGTGATCACTGCTCCAATGTCGTCAGCGTATCCTATGAGGAAGGTGTCTTCAGGCATCTCCATCCGAAGGATTCCATCGTACGAAACGTTCCACAAGTCCGGTCCCAGTATTGAGCCCTGCTCTGCTCCTGCTGTGATGTCCTTGCTGCGGCGTCCCTCTGCAGTATCGTAAAGAAGTTTCCCTTCATTGAGGTAGTCCTCCAACACCTGCAAAAGATACTTTGGTACCCTGAATGTGTTTTCCAGCGGCTCCAGGATATCTACCCATCTTGCTGAGTTGAAGGCGTTCCTCACGTCTAGGGTTGCCAGCACGACGACTTTTCTCGAGTAGTGGTTGCCTTGTTGAGCGATTTGGGCTGTCTTAACCACTTCCTCGATAGCTCCTACTGTTGAGTGTCCCTTGCGAAAACCATGCTGCCTTTCAGACAGGTCACCTGCACTCTGGATTGCCGCAGTAAGTCGGGCCTTCAGCATCTTTTCCAGAAGTTTCCCCGTTGTATCCAGCATGCACAAAGGCCGGTAGGCTGATGGGGATTCCGGGTCTCCCTTTCCCTTGCTGATTAGGACCAACCTTTGTGTCTTCCAGCTCCTGTAGAAAATCCCGTCCAAGAGACAGCTGTTGAACATGTTTAGGAGCAGCAGTGGGCACGTTCTTGCGATGATTTTCAGCACTTCTCCTGGTATGCCATCGGGTCCGGGAGCCTTCTTATTTTTTATATCTGACGCTGCTGAAGTCAGTTCATCGTGTGTGAACAGCGGGACATCCTCGCGTTGTATGGAGAAGACGTCAGGTGGTCTGACCGGGTGAGTCGGAAAGAGTGTGTCCACTATCTCCTTCATTTTTTCAGCACTAAGTTTTGGGGAGGCGGCCTGTGCCCCAAGTTTGCGCATCACAACCTTATAGCCGAGGCCCCAGGGGTCGCTGTTTACATCCTGTCGGAGTTCCTCCCACTTTTGCCTCTTGCTCGTGTCTATGGCTCTCTTGAGTTCCGTCCTCGCGTTTCTGTATTCCGCCAGAACAGTTACGGTGGCTTCCACCTGTCGCCTCCTTCCTCTAGTAACCTTCCGTCTAAGGTGTAGACATCTTCTTCTGAGCGCAGCAATTTCTGCGGTCCACCAGTAAACAGGACTCCTGCGGCCATGAGAGCTCCTATCCCGAGGCATTGAGGCGTCGCACGCGCGGTGTATGAGGCGCATAGTCGCTTCTGCCTTTGCCTCCGCTGTCCCTAACGTCCCAAGGACTGCGTCCTTCCCATCCTCTATCGCCCTTGCGAGTAGTGCTTCATTGAGGGCGTCAACCCTCCACCTAGGTCTTCCCCTTTGGTTTACGCTCCGGGTGTCTCCGTTCGCATGTAGATCGTACACGATGTATTGGTGGTCGCTGCCAGTATAGTCTTCGATGACTTCCCAGTTTTGAATGTATCCAGCTATTGACTCCGATGCGAGAGTTACATCTGGAATCGATTCGCTGTAACCAGCACGCCTAAAAGTGGACACGTTGCCGATGTTTATAACGTCTAGGCCTAGCCTGGCAGCCATTTCCAAAAATTGCCTCCCTCTTTTGTCCGTTCTGGGCATCCCCCACTCGACCGCCTTGGCATTGAGGTCTCCAGCAACGATGACCGGTCCCCCGCTTTCTCGAGCGGTGTCCTCCAGGGCTTCTAACTTCCGTCGGAAATCACTGACACTTTCGTTGGGTGTAAAGTAACAGCTGATTATAGTCACTTTACCGACTTTCACCCACACAAAACCTCTCCCTATACCGTGGCCTTTTATGGAGACTGCTCTCGCGTCCGGCACCCATATAACAGCAGTGCCGAGAGAGTCCGTAAACCAGCCCAGGCCTTCTTTGTTTTTGTATTGTTCGCTGATGACTACGATATCGATTTTCAGGTCAAGTCTGAGTTGACTGAGCAAGTTATCGGCGGTTCGGCTCCTGTGAAGATTTCCTTGGAGAATACGCATCATGGTTGTGTTTTCTTCTTCTCCTTTTCGAGTGCCTCTTTGAACACCCGACACGTACCCGATCCCGGGGCATGAGCTAACAAGGTTGGTGACAGGTTTAGCTCTGTGCATAGGCAGCACTTCGCACTTTTTTTACAGTCGGCTCTCTGATGACCTTCTTCTCCGCAGTTGAAACAAAGTCCCTGGCTCCTTCGGTTCGGCCCTTTGCACGTTGCTTGCATGTGTCCATAACCAAAGCATTTGAAACAGCGCGTGACAACTATTCTAGGGCGCACTCTACAGTGTACCCAACCAATTTTTAGGCGGGAATCTTTCAGCAGTACGTTTGCTGCCCGACTGTTTAGTTGGACTAAAGTCATTTTTTGTGCTCTTCTGTTGGGCTTAAATAAAGTGACCTGAAGATCGATTTCAGAGTCATTAACACCTCGTTTGACGGCCGCCTTCACTTCCTCTTCTGTCGTCATCTCATCCAGGTCTCTGATTTCCAGCGTTATCTTGGGCTCCAGCTGTCGGATGTTTGCCCTGTCCCCCAGGATTGCTTTCAGAGATGAGCTGAAGCCTTCCTTGCCTTTGGATTTCTCGGCGAATTCCACAAGAACGTCGCCAGATCTTGTTTGGCGTACGGTTTTTATTTTAGTCTCCGTATCATCGGGACTAACTTTACTACGCATTTCCCGCAATATCTCGGCGTAGGTCTCTTCTCCTCTAGGCTTTATGAGGATAGCCTCCGGTTTGGATTTTCGTAGCCTGTACTTCTTTCTCTTTCTTTGGCTGGATGCCGTGCCTCTACCCAGCTTTGCCTTCTTTTCGGGAGGGTTCCTCTTCGCTTTGGCCACGTTCTCCATCCCCTTCTCTCTCGACTGAGGTTTCATGCGCTGTGCAGAGTCAATTGGGGATGCTTTGCGCGTTTCCTCTTGAAGTGTGTCTTTCCCGCGAGGTTTTGGTTGGCTTGGTTGCGGCTTAGTATTCATCGGGGTTTGCCTTTTTCGCTTCTCTGCCTCCTTCATAAGAGGGCTTGATGGTGGCCTCTTCGTAGTCCCAGGTCTGGAAATCGGTGTCCCGACTCTACCCTTAGGGCTCTCACCCACACTTCGACTAGTTTGGCTGAGCTGTGGGGTTTTCTGCCTCGATCTGTCCTCATTTAGCTGTCCCTGCACATTATCCCATAATTTCCTGAGAGAGCTAATTTTATCCAGAGACTCCTCGAGTTCAGCTAGTCCCGTCTTCACCTCCATACTTATATTTTACGGTCTACACGTGGCTCCTTTCATTTTCTTGACGATATCTTTGCACTTTTGCAGTTCGTTCGTCATTGTGTTTCTCGCCAGATGCATCTCCGTTGTGGTGGATTTTTCGAGATGGCGATCGGTCGTCTCAGCTTCCATTTCGGTGACGTTCGCGACAGTATTCACTAGGAGAACCCTTAAGGGTACTTCCGGAGTCTCTCCTTGCTCTGGTCCGGGTTCAGCGCGTTTTGCGGTTGGCGGCGACCGCCGCATTCGCGAACTCCTCTCAAAAGGGTCTCTTCTAGACTCACTTGCAGCAATACGTTCCTTGGGGGCCAAGTGTTCCACTCCCAGGGATACGTTGGTAATATCCTTATTATTAATGCGGTCATAGGATGACGACGTCCCGGGGCCCGCGAGCTCACCCCTGACAGACGCCGGCACTGGGGATCCGACTCCCTGCACCGTAGCAAAATTTTGTATACTCCTTATCTCTTCCATGTTTTTTGGTTTGTTTTCAGTGTTCCTTCACATAGGCTCCTCCTCCCTATTTCTCGCGAAAGTTGGGCTCCGGGCTTGCCACCGGCGTAGCGGAGTTAATAATAATAATAATAATAATAATAATAATAATAATAATGTCTATATCGTCGGCGTATGCAAGCAGTTGTACAGACTTGTAATAATAAAATAATAATCCGTTCAAGTACAATGTTAAAGAAGTCACATGACAGCGCGTCACCTTGTCTAAAACCTTTTTTGACATCAAAGGTCTCGGTGAGGTCATTACCGACCTTGATGGAGCAGCGAGCATTCTCCATCGTCAGCCTGCACAGACGGACAAGTTTGGCAGGGATGTCAAAACTAGACATGGCTCTATAAAGCTCTTCTCTATAGATGCTGTCATAGACGGCCTTGAAATCGATAAAGAGGTGGTGAGTATCGATTTGGAATTTTTGGGTTTTCTCCAGGATCTGCCGAAGTGTGAAGATTTGATCGATGGTGGACTTTCCTGGCCTGAAACCGTACTGATAGGGTCCAATCAGGCTGTTTATAAAAGGTTTCAGGCGTTCGCACAATATCGCAGAAAAGATCTTGTATGCGATGTTGAGGAGACTGATGCCTCTATAATTGGCGCAGTTGAGGGGGTCTCCTTTGTTGTGGATCGGGCAAACAATGCTGAGGTTCCATACATCAGGCATACACTCGTCTGACCAAATCTTAGAGATGAGTTGGTGTATGCACTCTACCAATTCATCCCCAGCTGCCTTGAAAAGTTCGGCCGGTAAGCCGTCAGGTCCTGCCGCCTTGTTGGATTTTATCTTGGATATTGCCATCCTTACTTCGTTTTGGTCAGGTGGACGGAAATTTTGACTATCATCGTCTATGTTGAATGGTTCATTCTGCCTGACAGCGGGATGTTGGTCTTCGTCGCCGTTATACAGTCTGCAGAAGTGGTTTTTCCATATTCTCAGCACCGACTGTGTTTCTACTACGAGGTTTCCATTTTCATCTCTACAGGTTTCTGTACGGATATTGCTCCTCTGACACGTTCTTTTTTCTCTTTTGGTAAAACTTCCGTACATTGTTCCTGGAGTATAAACTCTCGATATTCTCAAACGCGCGCTTCTCTTGCTCTTTCTTCTTCTTTTAGAGAAGCCGATGTTCTTCCCGTCTCTTTTGCTCGTAGAGCTCACGAGCAGCTCTCGTCTTCCTTTGCAGCAGCGCTTTGTATGCCTCTTGTTTTGCTGCATGCACTCGCCGGCATTCTTCGTCAAACAAGGGGTGTCGCGGTGGCGGGCGAGCGAGACCCAGCACATCAGTCACGGCGTTTCTGATGGCATGTTGGCAGCGTTGCCACTGGTCTTCGGCACTTGATGCTGGCGGCATAGGGGTGATTGAGAGATTTCGGGATACGCGTTCAGCGAAGAGTCTGGCGGTCTCTTGCGATTGTAGCTTTTCGACATCAAACTTTCTCACAGTGATTTTTCTTTGTTGCTCAGATTGGGATATCCGCATTCGCACCTTGGCTACAACAAGGTAATGATCCGAGTCTATGTTGGCCGCTCTGAAGGTCCGGACATCCAGAATACTGGAGGCATGCCTTGCGTCGATCGCAATATGATCAATTTGGTTGATCGTTACATGACCATTGGACCACCATGTCTGCTTATGAATATTGAGATGAGGAAACCATGTGCTTGCTATGGTGACATTTCGCTCCACAGCGAAATCAATTAGCCTTAGTCCGTTATCAGACTTGGAGTCGTGTAAGCTATGCTTACCAACTGCCCTACCAAAGACGTCCTCCTTTCCTATTTTGGCGTTAAAATCGCCCAATACGATTTTAACGTCGTATTTAGGACATTGCTCGTATGCTTTGTCGAGCAGCTCGTAGAAACACTCTTTGGTGGCAGGGTCCTTTTCTTCCGTGGGAGCATGAACACGTATTAGGCTTATGTTAGCGAATTTAACCTTGATTCGGATAGTCATAATACGCTCGCTCACGTGTCGGAAGCTTAAGACTTCTTGCCTAAGTCTGCCGCGTATGACAAATCCGCATCCGAATAAGCGTTGCCTGTTGCCTCTGTAGCAATCACCGTAGTAGATGTCACAGTTTTCCATCCTCTTTTTGCCCGGCACATCCCATCGCGCTTCCTGGATGGTGGTAGTATCTGCTTTATAGCAGTCTAGGGCCTCTGCTAGTTGTTCGGCTGCACGTGGTCTGTAAAGGGACAGAACATTCCACGTACAGATCCGAAGGTCGTTGTCCTTATTTCGTTTGCTGGGGTCGTCATTAGTTGAGTCATCCTTATCCGAGGCTTTTGGTTGTTTCGGAACTGTAGATTTTTTACGTGGTAGGGAAGTTACCCCGACGGCACAACCCCCAACCTGGAGGGCCAGTTCCTTAATTATTCCCCTAGGACGAGGGCCGGGTACACCGGTGCCAGTAGTCCACTACGGGAGTATGAACGCTGCCGTTGGCCCATTAAGGGCTCCTCCGCCACCATCTCTATTTCAATGTCCTGACCAACATTGGAAATTCCTTACCGACCTGTGATCCGAATACGTCGAAACAGGTCGCGCAAGGTATTCACTAAGTTCAACCTAACTGGAACTATAGACGCCACCGTTGACTCCGTCTAGGGAATTCGTCCGCTGCCGCCTGGAACAGGAAGAAGTGCTCTAGTGAGAAAACACTCTTCCCCCCCCCTCTCATCTGCTGCCGCCAAGAATCCTCTAAACGGGGTTGGTTACCCATTTCTTGGATTAAGGTACTAGTCACTCATTAGAAGACTTCTCGTTATCGTTTTCGTGGTTTTCAATGTATGTACAATATTCCAAATACCTGAAAATGTTTAATAATATCACACAATAGCAATAAGTATATGAGTTCACCCGATCTCACCTTTTTCCCAAAAATGATTAAACCAAATCATTTAATTTGTTGACCTTCAATAGCAACAATTTCTCGAAATTGAAGTCTGACAGCGCTCCACGTTGAGAGATATTAATTAAACCAGCAAATGAAAATAGCCCTTCTACTGCCGCTCACGATGGTACGGATGTATTATATTGAAGAAGGCTTTCTTCAACATTGTGTACCGATTTAACACTTCAATCGATGTGGAGGGCTGTGCAAGATATGCAAAGAATTCATTTTCTGCAGAAGCATTCAAATTGTTAGATGTTTCTAATAACTGATCTGGAATATTACGTAAAATGAATTTTCTTCGTATACATATTTGTAGTTTGTGAAGTTCTCTAGTTCTGACCTGTAGTAGAAAAATCAAAAAATTAGATTTCAGGCGATTTGTGGCAATTTGTGGCATTTGGCCCAGAGTTCTGGTTATATTCTGCATACATTTTTTCTTAACCAAAGAACTTATTTCCCGTATTTTGCTGTCATTAAAAGAGGGATTTAACGCTAAGATCCACTTCAGATTAACTGACGGACAGAGGACAGAAGCAACAATTGCTTCGTCCACGTCTTGCGCCAAGTGGAAATACTGCTGAAATCTTTTCACTAACGCATGTTCTACTTTTACAATGGTTTCTAATGGGAGAATTGTTAAAGGGTTATTCATTTGCATCTTTCTATATTTTGTCCTGATGGTGTCCAAACTAGTAAGTAAGTAGCCGTAAAACATTCCTTTTTCTCCTTGGAGAAAATCTAGCGCTTTCGAAATTGGTCTCAACAAATGTATAAAATCCTCCAGATAATCAAAGTCGAGTTCAAGAAATGTTTGGACCTCTAACTTTCTGCATAGTTCATTTATCTTCTCCTTATGCACAAATAAATCTTTGATGGAATCATATAATGAGTTCCATCTTGTCACAACTGGATATTTCAGTTGACAGCCCAACACAGAAACTATTTGTTCCGAAGTCTTAGGCCTATTTACCAGTCTTAGGTCCATAGACTTGAGCATTTTTGCATTATCTTAAAAAAATATATATATATATATAACCTTATGATATAAAAAAATACTACTGACATTTACATGTTTGCTATAGTTTGAAGAATTTTCCCGCAAAATATGCGTAAAATCGGTTGAAGCAAGTAAATTTAGCGTATGTGTTGCACATTTTATATGCGTCGGCAATGAATTTTCAAATAGTTCATTCGTCAACTCTGCTGTTTCCATTTCACTTTCACCACTTACAGTATTTTTACCAAGATGCTTGGTGATACCGAATTCTCTAAATGCTTTCAGGAGGTTAGAGCAATTATCAGTTACTCTTGCCACAATATTATTGCAGTTTAATCCAAACATTGCATGTATTTGAAGGATGATGTCATTAATACGTTCATACGTATGTGATCCTGAAAAGCGCTTACATGCAAGAACAACTGACTTTCTGCTGAAGGAATCATCTATCCAATGGCATGTATATCCGAAAAAGCTACGATGTTTTGTAGACCATAAATCGGCAGTTGTTCAAAAATGCTTGTTCCTTGAGATAATACTTTTTAATTTATCAATCATACACCAATAAATGTCATCTGCAACCTTCACAGCAGTTGGTCGGTTGTCGGTATGTCGGTATGTACATAAACATTGAATAGGTGGGCAAAATCGCATCATCAACTCCTCGCGGAGCCCGCTGGATAGCTATTTGATAGCGAACTAACGATGAGCGTATGCTGAGTCTGACGATATTTGTGCAGCTGAACACTCAGACCTGCGTAAGCACATCTGGGTGAACTTCAGCGCGCATATGTCTAACCGGACGAGGCATCTCTTGTTGACCTGATTGGCTGAAATATGCGTCTCAGAAGTCTAGCAAGAGATCCTTAGAAGGAGGACGTGCGGCGGATGAATTCTCTCGATGGAATCAACAGTGACGTCTACAGACTAGCGAATACCTTACCGGAGCTACTTCGACATATTTGGAGATGAGGTCTGTAAGGATTTTCAATACTACGTCAGGGTATTGAAAAAGAGATGGTGGCGGATGAACCCTTAATGGGCCAACGGCAGCGCTCATATCCCCGAAGTAGGTTACTGACATCGGTGTATCCGGTCCCTCGTCCCAGGGGTTGCTAAAAAAGGATCTGGTCCTCCAGGTTGGGGGTTGTGCCGTCGGGTTAACTTCCCTACCACGTAAAAAACCTTCAGTTACGAAGCAACCAACAGCCTCGGATACGGATGATCTTACTGTTGACGACCCATGCAAACGTAAAAAGGACAACGATCTTCGTGTCTGCACATGGAATGTTAGGTCCCTCTACAAACCACGTGCAGCCGAACAACTTGCGGAGGCCCTAGATTGTCTCAAAGCAGACATTACTGCCATCCAAGAAGTGCGATGGGATGGGCCGGGCAAAAGGAGTATGAAAAACTGCGACATCTACTACGGCGATTGCTACAGACAAAAAGGACAGCGTCTATTCGGGTGCGGATTTGTCATTGGAGGCAGACTTAGGCAAGAAGTCTTGAGTTTCCGGCATGTGAACGAGCGCCTTATGACTACCCGTATCAAGGCTAAATTTGCCAACATTACCCTAATATGCGTTCACGCCCCTCATGAGGAGAAGGACGACGCGACAAAGGACGACTTCTACCAGCTCTTGGACAAGACGTATGAGCAATGCCCTAGCCACGACGTTAAAACTATCCTAGGTGATTTTAACGCAAGGCTAGGAAGAGAGGAAGTCTTTAGTAGCGTGGTCGGAAAGCACAGCCTGCACGACATCACATCCGACAACGGACTAAGGCTAATCGACTTTGCAGCGGGGCGAAACTTTGTCTTAGCTAGTACGCGGTTCCCACGTCTCGACATTCACAAAGGAACATGGCTCTCCTTTGATCGAAAAACTGTCAACCAAATCGATCACATTGCGATCGACGCAAGGCACTTTTCCAGTATTCTGGCTGTCCGGACTTTCCGAGGAGCCAACGTGGACTCGGATCACTACCTAGTTGTAGCCAAGGTACAGATGCGGATATCCACAACGGAGCGAAATCAACGAAATGCTGTGAGGAAATTTGACGTCGAAATGCTACAATCGCAAGAGACCGCCAGAACCTTTGCCGATCGTGTTTCTTCTAATCTCAATCTAAGTCCTATGTCGCCAGCAGCAAATGCATCAGCACCATCAGAGATGCCGCCTCTGATGTACTGGGTTTCTCTCGCCCACCACAACGAAACCCCTGGTTTGATGAGGAATGCCGGCAAGCACATGCAGCAAAACAAGAGGCGTACAAAGCGGCGCTGCATAGAAGGACTAGAGCTGCTTAGGAGGTCTACATGCGCAGGAGAAAAGAGGAACATCGACTTCTCAGAAAGAAGAAAAAAGAGCATGAGAAGCGCTCGATCGAGGAGATTGAGAGACTTTATTGCCGGAATGATGTTCGAAAATTTTACCAAAAGATAAAAAGAACATGCCAGGATTTCAAAGCCAGAACAGAAGCCTGCAGGGACGAAAATGGTAACATAGTAGTAGAATCGCAGTTGGTGCTGAGGATATGGAAGGAACACTTCTGCAGACTGTTAAACGGCGACGATGATCAATATTCCGCTGTCAGGCAGAATGAACCATTCAACAGTGACGATGGCAGTCAAGATTCCCGTCAACCCGATCAGAATGAAGTGAGGATAGCGATATCTAAACTCAAATCCTACAAAGCTGCTGGAGCCGACGGCCTTGCCTCTGAACTTTTCAAGGCAGGGGGAGATGAGTTGGTAAGGAGCATGCACCAGCTCATCTGTAAAATCTGGTCGGACGAAAGTATGCCCGATGAATGGAACCTCAGCATCATTTGCCCGATCTTGAAGAAAGGAAACCCTCTGAACTGCGCCAACTACAGAGGTATAAGTCTTCTAAATATCGCGTATAAGATCCTGTCTTCCGTATTATGTGAACGCCTAAAACCGATCGTCAACAACCTGATAGGTCCTTATCAGTGCGGTTTCAGGCCTGGAAAGTCCACCATTGACCAAATATTCACACTATGGCAGATCTTGGAAAAAACCAATGAATATAAAGTCGATACGCACCACCTTTTCATCGATTTCAAAAATGCCTATGATAGCGCGTATAGACACGAGTTATACAGTGAAGAACTCTCGCTGCTCCATCAAAGTCGGTAAGAACATCACCGAACCGTTCGATGTCAGGAAATGTCTTAGACAAGGCAACGCGCTATCATGCGATCTCTTTAACATAGTACTTGAGAGAATTGTACGAAACTCACAAGTCAACCCCGGAGGTACAATCTTCTTCAAGTCTGTACAACTACTTGCTTATGCCGATTACATTGACATAATCGGAAGAACTCAGCGGGCAGTCAATGGGGCATTTACGAGTATTGAGATCGAGGCAGCAAAGATGGGTCTAGCGGTCAATGAAAGCAAAACAAAATATATGCTGTCTACAAAAAAGGACACCCAACATCGGCGTCTTGGGCAGAACGCCACAATAGACAGATACAATTTTGAGGTAGTAAAGGATTTTGTCTACCTAGGCTCTATGGTCGGCTCCGCAAATGACATGAGTGGAGAGATCACACGGAGAATTACTCTTGCCAATCGTTGTTTCTATGGGCTAAAACGGCAATTGAGTAGCAAAGCCCTATCTCGAACTACTAAGGTAACTCTTTATAAGACATTAATAATCCCAGTCCTGCTGTATGGCGCAGAGGCATGGGCTTTGAAAAAACCGGATGAGGATGCCCTTGGTTATTTCGAGAGAAAAGTTTTTCGAGCGATCTTTGGTCCCGTTTGCATAGACGGTGAGTGGAGGAGAAGGTACAATGCCGAACTATACGGCCTGTACAAGGACATCGACTTAGCCGGAAGAGTTCACATACAGCGACTAAGATGGCTGGGTCATTTAGAGCGGATGGAGCCCAACCTTCCCGCTAAGAAAGTTTTCGAATCCACCCCGGACGGACGGCGCAGTAGAGGACGACCTCGCGGTAGGTGGCACAAACAAGTGGAGGGGGACCTCAACCAACTTGGCGTGCGCAACTGGAGGCAGCTGGCTCGTAACCGTGCTGGCTGGAGAGGTTTGTTGTTTGAGGCCCAGGTCCACCCCGGACTGTAGCGCCATCTAAGTAAGTAAGTAAATAACGTTCAATCCACAACTTCTCGCCCAGTTATGGAGGGTATTCAGGGCCGATTGCAGAAGTTCGGTGATAGGGTCGAGAAATTAGGACGATGTCGTCTGTATAAGCTACAACTTTTACTCCGCTCCATAGTAGAGGAGATAGGACCCCTCCTTGTGGGGTGGGGTTCCTCTAGAGGCCAGTGCATTTACTTGGCTGTCACCTAGCTCCGAGTTGATGTGTCTTGTCTTGAGCATACATTCAATCCAGTCGGAGAGCGTGGAATCTACTATTCGGTCCAGTGATAATCTTATTGATTCGGTTTTCACATTGCTAAAGGCTCCCTCCACGTCCAAGAAAGCCGCTAAAGTGAAATCTTTGTGGTAGAGTGATAGCTCAATTGTTACTACCACTTCGTGCAGGGCTGTTTCGACTGATCGGCTCTTTGTGTAGGCATGTTGTACTGGGGACATGTCCCTAGGGCTAAATTTGGAGCGAATGTGTAGATCGATTAGTCTTTCAAAAGTCTTCAACACGAATGAGGGCAGGCTGATCGGCCTGAAGTCTGTTGGGTTCATGTGGGTCGGTTTACCAGCTTTAGGTATGAAGATGACTTTAACTTTCCTCCAGGCTTCAGATACGTAATTACAGTTTAGGCACCCACGAAAAATGGTCGCTAGTCGCGGAATGACGTATTCCTTACTACTTTGTACCATCATGGGGAAGACACCATCCGGGCCGGGCGTCTTGTAAGGAGAAAAGGAGGAATGCATCCACAATTTCGGCGAATAGAGAGTAATTAGCACTAACACTTGAATCATGTGACGTTGTTGTCTCCGTATCAGGATATGATACTACACCCTGGGAAGTGAGTTCCAAAGAGGAGTTCCAGGGTCTCGGCACATGATTCTGTCCAGGTACCATCCAGTTTCTTGATGAATCCTGGGACCAAGTGATCCTTTGATAGGACTTTCCGTAGTCTCTCTGCGTCTTTGGTGGATTCAATTTCGCTGCAAGACTTACTCCATGAGGCTCTCTTACCGTAGATAGTCTTTTTCTTGAAGGCACCCTTGCTTTCTTTGTAGCGATCCCAGTCTGCGGGATTTCTGGTGCGCTTTGCCAGATTGTAAAGTGTCCTGGCATTAGTGCGTAAGGTTGAGAGCTCACTTGACCACCATGCGAGGTTGAGATTCCGTTTACCTTTACTTAGAGGGCAGGAACTTTCGAAGGCTACTTTGAGGGTTGAAGTCAGGGTCTTGAGCTCATGGTCAATCATATTTTTGTTTATCAGGGGCAAAGATAGGGGATGCTCCGAGTTACCTAGGAGGGTTCTAAAAATGTCCCAACTTGTTCTCTTGGGATTGCGATATGGTTTTAGAGATTTTGTGTTTTCGTTTACAGAGAAGCAGATAATTCTATGATCTGAGAAGTAACGGTATCGGACACCTTCCAGTCACTGACTACCAGGGACCTGGAATTAAAGGTCAAGGTTACATCTAAGACTTCCTGTCTGTTTTTTATCACAAAAGTGGGCTCTAACCCAATATTTTCTACACACAAATTTCTACTAATGATAAATTTAAGTAAAGACTCGCCCCTTTCGTTGATATTACTACTTCCCGATTGTATGTGGTGTGAATTGGCATCGCAGCCGATTAGGAGATCCCAGCCTACCTTTGTAGCGCTATCCACTAGGTCGGTGAGCATCTCGGTGGGGGGGGGGGCGCGGGTCATCGTAGGGCAGATAGGCCGATGTCAGGACCAGGGGTTTGTTGCCTGCCCGTTCAAGTTGGGCTGATGTTAGGTCTGCGTTGCTAAATTGGGGTATGTATGTATATATGCTTGTTCTCTCGCAGGACAAACAATTATTTGTATATAAAATCATTTGGATACTAGATGCAACTGCAGAACTAAATCACCAAAGAGCTGCTAGTCATTAAAATATGAAAAATTAAAATAAAGAAAATTTGTCAAGTGCCAAGCGGGCCTCGTGCAATAGTGTTCCGGACGTTTGCTATTTAGCTTCTATTCTTGTGAAGCAGGCATAATATTAATGCATTTGATCATATTATATATCTTGAAGCCACATTCACCCAACTTTTGTTTCCATATGAAATTTATTTGATGCGATTGCAGTCAAAATTTCTCAAAATCAGAAAATCAGGGACAATATTTTTCAAATCTTTGCCAAGCAATTTTGTTAAAAAAATGTTCTCAAAAAAAAAAATAAAAATTTATAAATATGGAGCCCCCTGATTTCGTATAATAACAAAAAAATTTAATGCACAACACCTGTTTTATAACTTTGAAAAATTTTCCGGATAATATAACGCTGCCCATGCGGTCATCTTCTGCCGGTTGAACCAATTTAGTGCTTGTGCTTCACTTGAGTTTTTTATTTCGGTAGATAGAATTGATAATCTAGACCCACGTCTTTTCTATTTGTTGTCCACAGCAAGAGCATCATTACCATCTGGATATGGTCTCTTGTAATTCCGAGTCTCTTCTTCAATTGTAAAGTCAGGATCTGTTTCATAATCATCCGACGAAAAATCACGGTCCGTATCCATAACGCAATATTACAATTAAAAAACCAAACACTTGTTGATGATACTCGCGCGCGACTAAACCGAAGAGATTAATTTTATATCAATAACAAAAATGTTGGGAACATAAATATTCCAGCTATGTACCTGTTCCCTCTGTTTGTGTTCCAATCAATAAGTAAACATGTTTGTGCAACTGAGGCTCTTATTTCAAGCATTGGAAAATATTGAAACTGCCATCGATAATAATTTTACACGAATTATGCGTAGATAAGTTACCGAGAGCAATACAAACAATTTATAATAAAATTGATCGAAATAAGAAATGCCTTGCGCATTGTTAAGAGCCAAAATATGTCTACATTCGATGTAGGTCGAATGCTACTTTCACAACTTGGGACTTGTGACAAAGCTATCATACTTTTTGAAAATGCCATATTTATATTGAAAGAATATGAAGATTATGACACTGAAGAGGAAAACGACATAATAGATGTGAGAAGGTGAGTTCAAGTGGATTCATATATTTATATATAGTACATATATGTAACTAACAAAATAGTGTAGTGAAAAAACGAACATTTAACATTTTTTTAAAACATTTTCAGTGATTTTGAAGATCTAAATAACTATGAGAGTGACAGCGAATTCCCCGTGCAGGGACGGGTTAAGAATATCACTGCAGCGCCCCCGCAACAACTAGCGCTAGTCCTAAAAGGCGACTAAGGAGGCAAATCAGATCTAGGCACTATAACACCCAAGTGAGCCTAGCGACACATACACTATCTAGAAAACCCTCCCACAAGTGTGCATGCGAGTCCGTGGGTTGACACGACTGGAGTTCACCGGTGTCATAGAAGAAACATCAAACAAACAATAATAAAACAGGAGCATACACGTGTCAAACAACAAACACCATCGCAAAACTGTATCATTATGGTATTACTTGCTAAAAGGAAAGGCACTACCACTGCTGTGCATGGTACTGATCCTGGACCGAGCAGAAATGTTCGGGTCAGAGCTATACGGATTCCGGGGGCTAGCAAAATAATGAAACAGTTTCGACGAAATTTGAGGGTCGCGAGTTGGAACCTTGGAAGCATGACCGGTCGAAGTTACGAGTTGGAAGAGATGATGAATAGAAGGCGGGTGGACATTTTGTGTCCAAGAGACGAAATGGAAAAATACCGGAAATCGGGCGCGTTTCTTGGACGTTAGGACAAAAGATTACAAGATGTTCTACTACGGAACGGAAAAGGCTAAGAACGTAATCGGTATCATCCTTTCGGCAGAGCTACTTGGAAACGTCTTGAGCATTTCGAAGTCTAGCGACCGTTTGATGTCTCTCAAACTAGTAATACAAGGAGAGGTGTGGAATATTGTCAGTGCATATGCTCCCCGAAATGGGTGCGATCAGAGAGATAAAGATGCATTTTGGGTAGATTTCCACAATCTCCTTAAGAACATCCCAAAGGAAGAGTTTCTGTTTGTTGGAGGATATTTGAATGGACATGTCGAGAAGTCAAACGAATACTATGAAGACTACCATGGAGGACTAGGATATGGCACCAGGAACCTTCCTGGTGAAGACATCCTAAGCATGTGCAAATCACACCGTCTTATCGTGTTAAATACCATGTTCATCAGACAAAGCCAACACCTGATCACTTTCAGCAGTGGTGGAGATGTAACTCAGATTGACTACCATTTGGTAGCCAGTTTCATGAAGCCTCGGGTAAAAGATTGTAAAGTGATCCTGGGAGAGCCGATCGGTCGGCAACACCGTCTCCTGCTAACAGACATTTTTATAAAAACACCAAAGAAAAGTAAACAAACAAGGGTCTCTGAGAAAATCAAGTGGTACAATTTGGACAAAGAAAAAGGCGAGGCTTTTGTTTTCGTAATGAAAAATTACCTCTCTGACACCATCAACGGAGCTGAGGATAAAGAGTGCAGAGCACAAAATATGTGGGATTCCCTACAGCGAACTTGCTTAAAGAAGGCCAAAAGCGCTTAAAGAAGGAACAAAAGCGCAACCATGTTCAAAATAGCCGCCAAAAGAAGGAGGAATGCTCAGGAGATTCGTTCGCCAAAATTCATTAACAATGCTCATGGCCAGCTTCTTGTGGATGACGACAAAATTCTGCAGAGGTGGCGGTAGTATTGTAAAGAACTTTTGAATGGGCAGTTTCCCCGGCTATATTTTCCAAGAGCAACCCCTAACTGTGAAGAAATACCCGACATCACAGTCGAAGAAGTTAGTGAGGCGGTCAAATACTCCAAAAAACGAAAAGCGATTGGGCCACACCAGATGCCCTCTGAGTTCTGGAAAAAGGCGTCGGGTTCAGATGGCTCAGAATTCTCATCTCCAAATTTGCGAGAGGTGATCCAATGCCGAATCAATGGAGGGAAAGTTACGTTCTCCCTGTATACAAAGGGAAGGGTGATACGCAAAACTGTGATAACTACCGTTCGATCAAACTGATGTCATGCACCATGAAGATCGTTGAGCGGGTATTAGGTGGCCGACTGCGAAAAAAAATACAGCTATCTGATGATCAGTGTGGGTTTGTCGCCGGTAAATCAACCACAGATGCAATCCAAAGTATAAGGATCATAATGGAAAAACATCGTGATTCCTTAAGGGATTTGCATATTGTATTGGTTGACTTTGATATGGGTGGCGCTAAGACATCGAGGGGTTCCAGAAACCTATGTAGAGATGATCATGACATGTACGAAGGAGCAAAGGCAAGAGTAAGATGCCCCGCTGAAGTAACCGAAGAGTTCCCAATTAAAGTCGGGGTACACCAGGGAAGCGTTTTAAGTCCGTTGCTCTTTATTGCAGTCCTTGATTATCTGCTTGAAGGTAAAGTGATGGACCCCAAGGTACATCAGTTATTCTTTGCTCACGATGGAGCCATCATAAGTGAGGATCCTACATCCCTGCAACGAGCACTTGATGTGTGGGTGGACGTTCTGGAGGGAAATGGGTATCGCATTAGTTCAAAAAAGACAGAGTACTTGTGCTGCCCATTCTCTGATCCACTCGGGCCTATTCCAGACATCTATTTGAATGGAACAGTGCTCCCAAGTGCGAAAAGCTCAAAAATTTGGGATCTATGATCAATAGCGAAGCAACCTGTGATGACGACATCAATCATCGCGTAAGCGTAGGGTGGATGAAGTGGTGAGAAATCTCTGCTATCGTCTGTAACAGAAAAATGCCCCCTAAGTTGAAAGAAAGGCTCTACACGACAGTTGTGCGTCCAGCGCTCACATACGGTTCACAATATTGGACGATGTACAAAAAGTATGAGAGTAAATTAACGGCAGCTGAGATGAAGATGATTCGCATGACAGCAGGAGTGACAGAGCTTGATCGAATAAGAAGTTCGAAGATCCGCGGAAGCTTTCACATCAAGGAAATAATCGTACAAAATTTAGAGCGCGACCGGCTCAGCTGGTATTGCCACGTTCAAAGAAGAAATCATTCGAACCCTGTTAAAAAGGCAATATCAATGCACGTTCCAAAGACATCGCGATGTAGGAAAGGCGGGCCTATAAACGCCTGGATCAGACAAATGCGACGACATCGGCATTTCATTGGCCTCAGTAACCGAGTGATCCGATATCGGCACGCCTGCCGATATTTTTTGAGGTCAAATAGGCGAACCCTACAGGCAGATCAGTAGAAATGCGGTGAAGTGGGAGGGTTGTGATCCGTTATTTTCGGATCATAACCTGCCTGAAAAAGGAAGAAGAAGAAGATGAAAGTGACAGCGAATACTAGACATGAGGCCTGCATACTATACATATTTCTGATGTTTTCTGTACCTACTCATATTCATTCATATGAAATATTCGGCCTTATTTTGTTAACTAATGAATTTAAATAATAGTAATCATGAAATACATTCGTTTTCTACACATATTGAATTTTACACTGCCAGTTTTAGCTTCAACAAATGTAATGAAGTCTCAAAGACTTCAATGAAATTAGTGTGAAGTCTCAAAGACGTCAATGAAATTAGTGTAAAGTCTTAAAGAAATAGTATAAGTTAATAGATTTCATTCCAGTGACTTTAAATCTCTGATTGGTTCAAATGATTGCCGCAATCAAAGACTTCTCAAAATCAATGGTGGTTTAATTTTTGAAGTTCAAGTGCAAAAAAGTCATGAATTCAAAATCAGAATTTATGAATTCTATTGAATTACTCGTACTTTCTCAAAAGATTTAATTCTTTTACAACTCTGATTTATAGTCTATATTGGTATCCGTAGAACGGGGTGTGAGGGATTCCGCCAGTCGCACAAGCTTTACTTTCGCACTCACGAATTAAAACATCTACGGATTTAAATATTTGGCGAGCACATATAATTATTTCTGCCATCCTGAGTTAGAGGGTTCCATTGCATAGCATGGTTCGCTATGGAACTGTCACCATTACGGAACGTGTAACCAATCCACTGCCACTTCCGCCGTTGGATGGTTGTGTCTATTGATTCCTGACCCGTTCTCTCGTAAAGGCGTTAGAGATACGATTGGGCCAGAAGATATTGCGCAGGCACCTATTAACAAACATTTGCAGCTTTCTGGTGATAGTAGTGGTCACTCTCCACGTGTTGCAACCATATAACAGCACGTATTCAACGTTGGAGCGGAACAGTCTTATCTTGGTGCTCAAACTGATTGCATTGCTTCGCCATATTTTGGACAACATACCGAACGCGGACTTTGTTTTGGCGATCCTGTTGGCTATATCCAGTTCGGTTCCACCATCGGTCGAGACAATACTCCCAAGATACTGGAAATCCTCTACTCTCTCTACCGGTTGTCCCGCAATGCATATTTGAGCCGATGAGTTAGTTCCAAGGCTGATAATTTTAGTTTTTGCCGTATTAATTTTCAGCCCGACGGCACCTGCCTCCCTCTTCACATCTGCTGTCATTTGGTGGAGGTCCATAATTCTGTGGGAGAGTAAGCATAGATCTTCAGCGTAGTCAAAATGTTTCAGTTGAGATGTAAGAGTCCATCGAATTCCTCCGTTTCCCGTCGACAAAGCTGCACGAAGCACATCGCTAATCACCAATAGGAATAATATTGGTGAAAGGATACAGCCCTGTCTTATCCCACTTTGGATCTCAAATTCCTCAGACCTCCCCCTGTGCAGAAAAAGACATTTGGAGCCTTCATATGTGGCTTTGATAATAGCAATTAGTTTATCGGGAATACCTCTCCTGCCTAAGGTACTCCAAATAAACTCCCTGTTGACACTATCGAACGCCTTCTCAAAATCGATGAACAACAGGTGCAGTGGCGATCGATATTCATCACACTGTTCGATGATAATCCGCAGGGTGTTGATGTGGTCGGCACAGGAGGATCCAGAGCGGAAACCTGCTTGTTCGGCATCGAGTGTGTCTTCGAGATGTTGTTTGATTCGCTCAAGGATGATTTTAGCTATTATCTTAGCTACAGCAGGCAGCACGCAGATACCCCTCCAGTTTCCGCACTCCATTAAATTTCCTTTCTTAGGAAGCTTGACGATCATTCCCTTTTTCCACTCGTTAGGAAAGCTCTCAGCTTCCCAAGCTCTCTCTATAAGTGGAAGCAGAAGCTCAGCCGATGTTGTTGGTGCTGCTCGTAAGAGCTCTGTTGGAATACCGTCAAGTCCTACCGCCTTGTTGGTTTTGAGTGCCTTGATCGCGGTAATGATCTCATCTTTACTGGGAGTCGTGGTGCGTATTCGGGAACTTCTCACCTCGGGCATCTCAGTTTTATTTGCGAGCATATCGCTAGCGAATACACGGTTCAAAACCGTAGCAAAATGCTCCTTCCATCTTTTAGCTGGTCCTCATCCGAAATGAGAAAGGAACCATCTAGGCTTTTCACTGGGTGTTGGCTGGAGCTGCGACCACCTGTCAGCTCTTTGGTGATTCTGTAGACAGTCCTGCTGTCGCACCTCCGTGCTGCTTCTTCTGCTTCTGTAGCCAGCGCGTTGATGTAGTTGCGCTTGTCACGTCGCACGCTACGCTGAACTTCTTTCACCTTCATGCGATATAGGCATTCTAGCTCGCTTTTCCCTGCTGCTGGGGTAACTGCAACGCGAGCTTTCAGCTGTTTTCGTTCGTCAATCCGTTTCCAGGTACCTGCTTGCCTGTCGTTGGAAACCCAGCTGACTTTGTGGCAGGTCTTGTCCTTAAACATGGTGCCACCTATCACAAGGCAGTTGGCATTGCAGAAATTCACAAACCTTTCGCCGTTGTCATTGCGGTTGCCTAGTCCATGCTTCCGGATTACATGTTTGAGCCCTTCGTTGTCGTTGCCTACCTTGGCATTCAAATCCCCCATCACTATGACAATGTCTCCATTTGGTGTTGTGTTGAAGACGGCACATAAAAGATTGTAGAAGCTCTCCTTTTCGTCCTCAGACGAACTATTCCTTGGGGCGTAACACTGTAATGGTGACGCGTCGTACTCTAGTCCGGAATCTGGCCGTCAAAATCCTATCACCATGAAGCTGCCAGAAAATTAGGCCCTTGCGTGCTGTTGTTGTTAGCGGTAGTCTGACTTCATATTCCCGCGGACTTCCGGATGGTCTTTCAGAATAGAGTAGTACAGTGTTACGCGTTGGGGACAGGTACTCGCTCGCTTCTAACCATCTTACTTCACTTACCCCCAAAATGTCCAGTTTATCATGGTGATCATGGACATGAACGAAAGAGCAAAGACAAGAGTAAGATGCCCCGCTGGAGTAACCGAAGAGTTCCCAATCAAAGTCTTAAGGATTTTCTGGCCCAATCGTATCTCTAACGAACACCTTTACGAGAGAACGGGTCAGGAACCAATAGGCACAACAATCCAACGGCGGAAGTAGCAGTAGATTGGTCACACGTTCCGAAAGGGTGACAGTTCCATAGCGAGCCATGCTATGGAAAATTTAGATACTTTCCTTACCAGAGTGTGCTTCCTGGTAACACCGGTATGTTGCTTTGTTTTAATATCCGCTTCTCTCCTCTTCTTATTTTTTTTCTGAGCCACCTGAAAGTTAGGACAAATAATAAAATATTGAAATTTTGATAATAAAATAAGAATAAAAAGTGAAAATAGAAATTATCTTGGCATAAATATTTTGTTTGCATTTTTTTGTCAAACTTCTTTTTGTCCCGTTTCTATCCGTTTGTCTCCTTCTGTCATTTTAACAATGGCAGTAAATTTGTTTAGAATAAAAAAGTGTAGAGATACAGGGTGGCGTAAAACTTATCAGAGATGAAGAATTTACTGGAGCTAGGGGGTAAGGGGGCAAAATATTCGCTGAGAGAGATCATTTCCAGGATCAGATGATTTTAAAATAGAGGGATTATGGGGAGATGTTGCAGTTTGACCAACCCGTGAAACTGCATCAGAAGTAATGCAAGTGCAATACGGAGCAGGGGGGCCTGCATTGCGATTGATCGGGAAACTACTGACTGCCCAAAACCTGGCTTGGGCCAGTAGCGCAACAATCAAGTTCGTGATGAAGTGCTTACTTTACCTCCTAGTGGTGGTCCCCGGGCAACTATACGTATAAACCCTTATACGTATAGGCCAAAATTGTAAGTGCGGGTTGTCTAGGGCCTTGATTCTAGGCTAGGTAACGTGGGCCAGCAACCTGCGTTACTGAAACCAGATCGCTACTGAAACCGACACTATGCCTCGGATAAGGACTGATCACATGTTGACGACTTTTGGCTATTGTACCCGGACAAAGATAGGTTTCTGGAATGTAAAGACGCTCCTCGACTCGGGAAGAGAAGGTCCTTACAATGCCAGATTCCTCCAACTGGAAAAGGAATTCATGCGATATAAACTGGACATTTTGGGGGTAAGTGAAGTAAGATGGTTAGAAGCGGGCGAGTACCAGTCTCCAACGCGTAACACTGTACTACTCTATTCTGGAAGACCACCCGGAAGTCCGCGAGAATATGGAGTCGGACTACTGCTAACAACAACAGCACGCAAGGGCCTGATTTCCTGGCAGCCTCATGGTGATAGGATTTTGACGGCCAGATTCCGGACTAGAATACGACGTGTCACCATCATACAGTATTACGCCCCAACGAATAGTTCGTCTGAGGACGAAAAGGAGAGCTTCTACAATCTCTTAAGCGCCGTCTTCAACACAACACCAAATGGAGACATTGTCATAGTGATGGGGGATTTGAATGCCAAGGTAGGCAGCGACAACGAAGGGCTCAAGCATGTAATCGGGAAACATGGTCTAGGCAACCGTAATGACAACGGCGAAAGGTTTGTGGATTTCTGCAATGGCAACCGCCTTGTGATAGGTGGCACCATGTTTGAGCACAAGACCTGCCACAAAGTCAGCTGGGTTTCCAACGACAGGCAAGCAACCTCCAACCAAATTGACCATTTTGCTATCAGCCGCCGCTTTAGAAGTAGTCTCCTGGACGTCCGAAACAGACGAGGGGCAGATGTGGGGATAGTACGTGATCACCATCTTATGATAGCTACTCTCCAACTACGCACTGCTGCAGTTCGAAGATCCCACGACAACACAAGAATGCCCAGGTTCAACATCGATAGACTTAGTGATCCCTCAGTGCGCCAACAATTAAGGGAGCACTTTTCGCAAGGTGTGGAAGCAATCAGCAGCTCAATGCCCGCAACCATCCAAGACCATTGGTGTGCTGTGAAAAATGTTTCTACATCTGGTGCTGAAAGAATTGTCGGTCGATCGCAGGGAAGACATAGGGCGTGGCTTTCCGAGGATACCTGGAGAAGGATTGACGAACGAAAACAGCTAAAAGCTCGCGTTGCAGCTACCCCAGCAGCAGGGACAAGCGAGCTAGAGTCCCTATATCGCATGAAGATGAGAGAAGTTCAGCGTAGCGTACGACGTGACAAGCGCAACTACATCAACGCGCTGGCTACAGAAGCAGAAGAAGGTGCACGGAGGTGCGACAGCAGGACTGTCTACAGAATCACCAAAGAGCTGACAGGTGGTCGCAGCTCCAGCCAATACCCAGTGAAAAGCCTAGACGGCTCCTTGCTCATTTCGGATGAGGACCAGCTCAAGAGATGGAAAGAGCATTTTGCTACGGTTTTGAACCGTGTATTCGCTAGCGATATGCTCCCAAATCAGACTGAGATGCCCGAGGTGAGAAGTTCCCGAATACGCACCACGACTCCCAGTAAAGATGAGATCATTACCGCGATCAAGGCACTCAAAACCAACAAGGCGGTAGGACTTGACGGTATTCCAGCAGAGCTCTTACGAGCAGCGCCAACAACATCGGCTGAGCTTCTGCTTCCACTTATAGATAGAGCTTGGGAAGCTGAGAGCTTTCCTAATGAGTGGAAAAAGGGAATGATCGTCAAGCTTCCTAAGAAAGGAAATTTATTGGAGTGCGGAAACTGGAGGGGTATCTGCGTGCTGCCTGCTGTAGCTAAGATAATAGCTAAAATCATCCTTGAGCGAATCAAACAACATCTCGAAGACACACTCGATGCCGAACAAGCAGGTTTCCGCTCTGGATCCTCCTGTGCCGACCACATCAACACCCTGCGGATTATCATCGAACAGTGTGATGAATATCGATCGCCACTGCACCTGTTGTTCATCGATTTTGAGAAGGCGTTCGATAGTGTCAACAGGGAGTTTATTTGGAGTACCTTAGGCAGGAGAGGTATTCCCGATAAACTAATTGCTATTATCAAAGCCACATATGAAGGCTCCAAATGTCTTTTTCTGCACAGGGGGAGGTCTGAGGAATTTGAGATCCAAAGTGGGATAAGACAGGGCTGTATCCTTTCACCAATATTATTCCTATTGGTGATTAGCGATGTGCTTCGTGCAGCTTTGTCGACGGGAAACGGAGGAATTCGATGGACTCTTACATCTCAACTGAAACATCTTGACTACGCAGACGATGTATGCTTACTCTCCCACAGAATTATGGACCTCCACCAAATGACAGCAGATGTGGAGAGGGAGGCAGGTGTCGTCGGGCTGAAAATCAATACGACAAAAACTAAAATCATCAGCCTTAGAACTAACTCATCGGCTCAAATATGCATTGCTGGACAACCGGTAGAGAGAGTAGAGGATTTCCAGTATCTTGGGAGTATTGTCTCGACCGATGGTGGAACCGAACTGGATATAACCAACAGGATCGCCAAAGCAAAGTCCGCGTTCGGGATGTTGTCCAAAATATGGCGAAGCAATGCAATCAGTTTGAGCACCAAAATAAGACTGTTCCGCTCCAACGTTGAATCCGTGCTGCTATATGGTTGCAGCACGTGGAGAGTGACCACTACTATCACCAGAAAGCTGCAAACGTTCGTTAATAGGTGTCTGCGCAATATCTTACGGATTTTCTGGCCCAATCGTATCTCTAACGAACACCTTTACGAGAGAACGGGTCAGGAACCAATAGGCACAACTATCCAACGGCGGAAGTGGCAGTGGATTGGTCACACGTTCCGAAAGGGTGACAGCTCCATAGCGAACCATGCTATGCAATGGAACCCTCTAACTCAGGATGGCAGAAGACCTGGCGGTCCGCGGAAAACATGGCGCAGAACAGTCGAGAAGGAGGCACGGCAGTTAGGGAAAAGTTGGGGAGAACTCAGACACATTGCCAGAAACCGTACACGATGGCGCGTCGGCGTAGTAGAGGCCCTAGGACCCACAAGGAGATACAGGACATAAGTAAGTAAGTGTGTTGGCCTCACGGACTTGGTCTTAGACAAAGTAAATGCAACACTTGGATTGCACTTCTACTGCTCCGAATGTCGACTGGTATCATTGTCTAGTCTGTCTTTTAAACTTGCCGCTATGAAACGCGAATTCTCGGATCTCTCAGCGAATTTCGCTGTTATGGCAGACCGGCTTGAGAAAGTAAATGGTCTTTTTGCATCGCTTTCTTAATATCCATCAATGTGCAGCGTATCAACATCCACCGATCTTGCGACCTCTCGTTCTTTTTTTTTTTTTTATATTTTACTCGCGCTAAAGGGGTTATGACTACCCTTTTTATGCATTATATATAGCGTGAGCGTCACCGTCTTCCATATAAGTGCTCCCCACCGCACAAGGTGGCTACGAGGGATACAGTAAGGAGAAAATGGCGAGATCCGGACGTACCCGCCACAACGCGAAACACGCAGCTTCTTGTCCCGGAAAGATGTCTGCACACTACGACATATGAGTGTATACAGTGCAACACATTATAGTGCGCATCACTGTAATTGAAAACCACAACACGATGACTTCGTCATCAGTACCTTAAAATATTAAGACTGAGACCAGTAAGGTCTTAATTACGGCATACTGGAAAACGAATTGGAATGACAGCTATGAGGGCTGACGTCTGTAGTATTCTGTTACCTGAGTAAGCTGGAGTGAAATCCGGTTGAAATGGCTTTCAGGCTAATGCTACAAGCGCCCCCGTCCCGTTAAAACCTTGGCAGGCCTCAAAGTGCGTTCAATGTTTCGTCACCATTAAGTTGGTGGTGTAGGTACAGATGTAACATTCCTGTTTAACACCGATCTGGCTCTGACATAAGACCCCATAAGGGCTTATGCCAACCCTCGCATGGCCTCACTGCTTGCATAGACAACCATGAGATCACTGGGTGACTACACATTCGAACATTGATAGCGGCTTTGAGTGGGGACCCAAAAGAAATGAATACAAAACAAACAAAAACCCCAAACAACAACAAAACAAGCAACAGTCAAACCAACGGTGAGTATAGAGGAGACCCGTTCCAGAGGAGCTCAGTGATGCTGAGGTCACCTGTGGGACAATCAGATGGAGCACTTCCGGTGGCATCGGAGGCGACGGTTGAAAAAGCCCCTGATCGACCTGACTTCCACAAGCTGGGCATGCAGATTAGGGAACTAGTCGACATGCTCGAAGACGGAAAGCGGCGCTCAATACATCAACCAATGAGAGACGCCATAGAAAGCATTCGGGCGTTGTATGAACTCTTGGCAATCCAGCTGCGGGATGAAAAGGCCAAGGAAGTGATAAGAAGAAATAACTCTTCTCAGACCTCCCCCTGGCTCAAAGCTGTCCAGGACGCAAAAAAGAAGAGACTGCCATCGGAGAACAGCACGCCGAAGCCGAAACGTGAACGCAAGCAGAAGCGCCCCTCAGATGAGGAAAATAAGAAGAAAGAGCCAAAAAAAGTCACAGAAACGGCTTTGGCAAAGGCTAAACAAGCCAGTACCTCTGGTAATAAGAAAAATACGATGCGAGAAGAAGACAATGGTTGGTCAGCTGTTAAAAACAAGAAGGCCACCAAAAAGAAGCAGGTCAGAAAACCAAAACCTGATGCCATCGTCATCGAAGCGAAAGGGGAGGCTTCCTACGCCCAGATACTCCGCAGCGTAAAAGCAGACCCTAAGTTGGAAGCTGTGGGCAAGGCGGTATCCAGAATCAGGAGAACGAAAAAAGGGGATCTTCTGATACAACTGAAGGAAGCAGGAGACAAAACGACGGATTACAAAAACGTCATTGGCGAAGCTCTAGGAGAACAGGCTGAAGTCAGAACGCTCACTCATCGTACCACGATCGAGATCAGAGACATCGACGAGGTCACTACTAAGGAGGACGTATGCGCGGTGATCAGAGCCCAATTCGATTTGGGCAGGGTCATAACTACTGACATCATTTCTTTGCGGAAGGCGTACGGTGACACTCAAACGGCAATAATTAATCTCCCTGCAGAAAGTGCGAGGAAAATATTGGAAGCAGGACGCATCAAAATTGGGTGGGTAGTCTGCCGCATTCGTGAGCGGACGCTGCTACAGAAATGTTTCAAGTGCCTCGAATTCGGACATTTGGCCAAGCATTGTAAGAGCGAAGAAGACCGCAAACTCTGTAGGAGATGCGGTAAAGAGGGACATATCGCGAGAGATTGCAGCGAGGAACCATCCTGCATGTTCTGCAGGAAAGTCAACCCGGAAAATGCAAAGCACATAGCCGGCGGCAATAAATGCCCTGTTCTCAAGAAAGCGATCTGCAGCAAGAAACCATGAAGGTTATCCAAATTAACCTCAATCATTGTGAGAGAGCTCAGGATATCCTGGCACAAACCATCAAGGACGAAAAAGCAGATGTAATCTTGATCAGCGAGCCATATAAAATTCCTGACAACAGCAGCATCTGGCTCAGTGATCGATCGAAGCGGGCCGCAATATGGTCATGTGGGAGACATGCGTTCCAGGATGCAAATGAAGAGTCAGAGGGTTTCGTTCGGGCCAAAATCAACGGTATACACTTCTATAGTTGCTATGCTCGGCCCAGCTGGACTATAATTGAATACCAGGAGATGCTAGATAACCTCGTGGCTGATGCTCGAGAAAGAACTCCAGTGATTATTGGCGGAGATTTCAATGCATGGGCGACGGAATGGGGCAGTAGATTTACCAACGCAAGGGGTCATGCCCTCCTGGAAACATTTGCAGCTCTCAACGTAGGCATCGCAAACGTAGGTAGGGCTAACACCTTCCGCAGAGCAGGCATGGGCTCAATAATTGATATCACGTTAGCGAGTAACTCCATCCTGCGGGGAATTAAATGGAGAGTCAGTGAAGATTATACCCACAGTGACCACCAAGCTGTTATAATTGACATCGGTAACGCCAGAAGCACTCACCGCCCGCAATCGACTGGTCCGAAATGGCAGGATAAGCTCTTCGACAAAGATACATTCGCGGAAGTGGTTGACACCTTCACGCTAGTCCGAGGATCGGCAGAAAATTCAGCTCGCCACCTCACCCAGTCCATCAACATGGCGTGCGATGCATCAATGCCCAGGAGGGCCTCAAGTAGAAGACGCTTGCCTTGCTACTGGTGGAACGATGAGATCAGGGTACTTAGAGCAGAGTGTCTACGGGCAAGGCGCAAAGTACAAAGATCGCGAAACACACCCAACTTTCAGGAGTACCTATCGTCCTTTAAGCTGGAGCGAATACAGTTAAGCAGAGTTATCAAGGAGAGCAAAGCAAGATGTTTCAGACAGCTCTGCGATGAAGCTAACGTAGACCCTTGGGGCGCGGCGTATAGGATGGTGATGAGAAAGCTTAAGGGCGGCAACTCCCCGCAGATAACATGCCCGTTAATGCTGAAGTCAATAGTAGAACATCTTCATCTCAAGGAGAGCATCTACTATGTGCGCAATCACCAGAGAAAACTTTACAGAGTTAATTCCAGTGATTACAATAGAGGAATTGACAATCGCATCCAGAAAGATAGGTGACAACAAGACGCCCGGACCTGACGGCATCCCTAACAAAGCAGTGAAAGCCGCTGTTCAAAAAAGGCCAGACATCTTTATTGCAACAATGCAAAAGTGCCTAGAAGAAGGAATTTTCCCTAAGCAATGGAAACTGCAACACCTCGTTTTATTGCCAAAAGGAAACAAACCCCCAGGAGACCCATCGTCGTATCGCCCGATATGCCTACTGGACACAATGGGAAAGATCCTGGAGCGAATCATTTACAACAGATTGCTCACAATAGCGGAGGAGAAAGGGGCTTTGTCCAACCAGCAATTCGGATTCCGAAAGTCTCGCTCAACAATTGACGCCATTAAAGCTGTAGTTAATATAGCAGCGGAAGCAATTGAAGGTGAAAGATGGCGATACGGCACCAAGGAATACTGTGCAGTAGTGACGCTAGATGTCAAAAACGCATTTAATTCGGCAGACTGGCCCACTATAAGAAGATCTCTTGCTAGGATGGATACACCATCTTACTTGCTGCAGATAATGGCGAGCTACTTTGCCAACAGGAAACTGAGGTATGATACCGACGAAGGAGTGAAGTACTACGATGTTACAGCTGGGGTCCCGCAAGGATCGGTGCTGGGCCCATTACTATGGAACATAATGTACGACGGAGTTTTACGACTACCACTGCCACCTAAAGTAAATATAATTGGATTTGCTGACGACATCGCTGTTGTTACAGTAGCAAAACAAATCAGTGAAGTAGAATCAGCTACAAATGTGGCAATCAGTCAAATCAAAAGCTGGCTAGGATCCGCCGGTTTAGAATTAGCTGACCACAAAACTGAAGCTGTTCTAATAACCAGTCGGAAATCTGTGGAATATATGAATGTACAGGTTGGAACCCAAATCATCAGATCCAAAGAAGCAATCAAATACTTAGGAGTAATGCTCGACAATAGACTGCGGTTTAAACAGCATGTTGATTATTCGAGCAAAAAAGCGTCACGACTTCAGGCAGCACTCTCAAGGATAATGCCCAACATTGGAGGATCCTACTATCCAGAGTTGTCAGCTCAGTCCTTCTTTATGCGGCTCTGGTTTGGGCGGGGGCTCTCGCGACCAAAGAAACAAGGAGGAAACTTACATCAGCCTACAGACTCTGCGCTATAAGGACCATCAGTGGTTTTAGAACTATCTCTGACGAAGCAGCCTTTGTCATAGCAGGAATGGTTCCTATCGACATCCTCGCGAACGAGATGCAGAGAATCTACAATCGGAGAGGCTCGAGCCATCAAGAGGCTAGCGAAAGAAGAAGGGTTATAGAAGAAGAAAAAGCAGCTTCAAGAGCTGTGTGGCAAGATCGATGGGATAATGCGGTTAAAGGCAGATGGACCTATAAATTAATCCCCACCATCGACATTTGGATAAACCGAGCACATGGGAACTGCACCTACCACCTCACGCAGTTCCTGTCTGGCCATGGAGGTTATCGCAAATATCTTTACCGGTTTGGACACGATAGCTCTCCGTTGTGTCCAGAATGTCCAGACCAGGAGGAAGATACGGAGCATGCAGTCTTCTACTGTAGGCGATTTGAAAACTGGAGAAACGAACTTCCCAGTCCCCCATTCCTCATAGATCATATGGTACAATCTGAGGAAAAATGGATGGAAATTTGCGCGTTTATTACGCATGTGCAAATTCAAGAACGAATACGTCGAGAAGCAGAAAGTACAGCATAAATTGCTAACCAGCCCCGCGAAGTAATACCTAACGGCAGTCCCGCGGGGAGAGTGGTAGAAGTGTGAAGGGTGTGTGTTTAGTACGTAGGCGTATTCCTGAAATCGATTACTCAGGTTTGCGAATCGTGCATGCTAGTAGCACTCGGGCTATTAGTATCTATGAAGATTACACATCCCTGGCGCAACCTAAAAAAAAAAAAAAAAAAAAAAAAAACATAGCGTGAGCGTTAAGGAAGAGGGGTTAGGGGGAAACGAGGCACCGATGCACATTGGTCTTAAATGACTGTAGGTTATAATGGAGAGGAAAAGCAGACTCGGGGAGAGCATTCCACAAACGTGTTGTGCGGCTCATAAAAGAACCTCTATATTTCACGGTACGTCCGAAGATAGGCTTAAGGGTAAACTGATGAGCATTCGAGGCATGGCGAGTATTGCGGTTAAAACGAAGAAGGGGAGGAATGCTATTGGCTATCTCAACTGAGCATTTTCTGTGGAAATATCGATAAAACAGGGATAGGCAGGAGACATTACGACGGTGTTCGAGCGAAGCAAAATTGCTTGTAATATTCGTGTCTCCTATGAGTCTTATCGCGCGTTTTTGAATCCTATCTAGCAAGTGCAATATGGTTTTTGGTGCACCAGACCAGATGTGAGCGTTATACTCTAACTTAGGGCGAATGTACGCCTTATAAATTGAAGCCAAATCAGAACTGGTGAAATATTTCTTACACCGCTTTAGGAAACCTAAACATTTCGCTGCATTCTTAGCGATTTCGAGTACATGTTCCAACAGAGTTTGTTGTTGACACACATACCGAGCATGGAAAGTTTTTCGGTTTCTACAGTGCAAGTGCCATTCATGGATAATGGCTGATGTGTAGGGTTTCGCTTTAATGACAGAAGACAGCATTGTGTCTTGGAAGCATTAAATTCCACTCTATTGGTTAAGCCCCATTTAAATATGCTGTCAAGGTCGGAATTTTATGTGTTTAACATACGTTGTGTGTAGTGGGCGCCGTGGCGTAAGTGGTGAGTGTGTCGGATCACTACGCATGAGGTTCCAAGTTCGAATCCTACAAAACACCAAAAAGTTTTTTCACGGTCCCACCTCTCGCGAGCGTCTGACAAACATCCGAGAGTATTGTTGTCTCGAAAAAGCTTCTCAAAATCGCCGTTCGGATACGGCACTAAACTGTAGGTTCCTTCCATTCGTGTGAAAAATATAACGCACACAACATGAGTGGTTGCGAGAAGCTAGGCCCTGGCACTTAAAGAGCTGTTGCGCCAAAAAAAAAAAAAAAAAAAAAAATAACATACGTTGTCGTTCTTCGTCCACGGCCGAAGAGCAGGGTCGTGAGTTTGGGAACAAATATGAAGAACTGAGGGTGCTGTCATCAGCGACGGAATGGATTGGATTAGAAGTTGCAGACAGAAGATCATTTATGAAAATGAGAAAGAGAGTCGGAGACAAAACAGAGCCTTGGGGGACACCAGCATTTATTTGGTGAGATTCGGACTTGAAGCCGTCCAAAACGACTTGAATTGAACGGCCCGAAAGGTAGTTTCTAATCCATAGAAGAAGAGTATCATCGATCCCAAATGCACGCATTTTCGACAAAAGAGCTTGATGCCAAACTCTGTCAAATGCTTTTGAAATATCAAGAGCAATAATCTTACTTTCACCGGAGTGGTGCAGACATTGGTTCCACTTATCGGTGAGATATGACATCAAATCACCAGTGGACCTGTTGCCACGAAAGCCATACTGTCGGTCATTGAGGAGCTTTCGTGATTCAAGATATTTCATTAGCTGACGGTTTATCAGCGTTTCCATGACCTTGGAAAGAAGGGACGTTAGTGCAATGGGTCGGTAGTTGGAGAGAGAAGAAGAATCGCCTTTTTTAGGTACGGGCTGGACAAATGCTGTTTTCCACTTACTCGGAAAGAGACCTGAAGAGTAGGATCGGTGAAAAAGCTTACGCAGTGGTTTTGCCAGCGAAGAAGAACACCTCTTCAGAACAATAGGGGGTATACCATCTGGGCCAGCGGATTTGTGTATGTTAAGACCTTTGAGTACTCCTGCAACTGTACGAGTGCGAAAGTGGACTTGTCCCATGGAAAATTCGACGCACTCAAGTACAGGTGGAGACAAAGCACTATCTGGCAGTGTGGAGTTTGCTACAAAGTGGCCAGCAAGCAAATTAGCTTTGTCTACGGAGCTGACAGTTGGTGTGTCGTTATGAATGAGCGTCGGTATAGATGACGAGGCCGAATTCTTAATGTTTTTTACGAACGACCAAAAGTTTTTACTACCCTTGGGACAATGTAGTATTTTTTGCCTCAACTTTTGGTCGTGGGAGAATTTAACTCGGTTAATGAGGGCATTGCAGTCATTTCTGGCTGGGTTGGCCTTGTAAGACAGAAAACTTAATTCCTTTAACCTAATAGCTTCTTTACAGCTCGAGTCATACCACGCGTTTTCCTTGGGTCTAATAGCTTTTATCATGTGAGGGATGTAAGTTCTCATACCTAGGAGAATTGTATTAGTAATCATATCAGCCGCGGCGTCCACATCGCTATCGAGGAAGCATAGCGACCAGTTAAAATTCCTAAAGAACTTATTTAATTCATTCCAATTGGCTTTCTCGTATAGCCAAACTGTTCTTTTTGGAGTTTGTTCTTTAGCTTTGTGGTTGGAGTACGAGAAATTGGCCGATATGACACAGTGGTCTGACGAACCTAGAGGCGATAATACATTTACCGTGTATTTATTAGGATCGGAACTAAGGTACAAGTCCAGAGTGTTGGCGGTATGGCCAGTTATGTCCGGAACACGAGTTGGCTCATTCACAAGCTGGGTTAGGTTATTTACCTCAGAAAAAATCTCAACATACCTTCCTTCGGGTGTTGTCTGTCCAGAGTGGCGAAGCCAAATAGAATTGTGGACATTGAAATCGCCCGCAATGACGATTTCAGAATGTGGGTACAGGGATACAATTCTTAGGATGGAGTCTGACAGCGCATCAAACTCATTATAAGTTGAATTGCTGTCAATATTTGGACTTCTATAAATGAAACAGTAGTGGATTAACTGCCTACGGACATGGAGTTTCAGCCACAAGGAATTAAATTCCGAATTGGAACATTGGCCGTATTGTGGGAGAATTTGGTAGGCTACATCACTACGCATATATACAACGAGACCGTGATGGTGGGAGAATAATGGCTCAATGCTATATCCAGGCAGATCGAATTCCGAAGGATCGGAATTTTGACCCACCTGTGTTTCACAAAGAGCTAAAACAGCTGGTCTATATTTGGCGGCGTGGACGTACACAGAAAAAAAAATTCGATCTGAGCCCACGAATGTTGCTCAGATCTACTCTAAAATTCCTCACCATTATAAAAAACAGACATAAAAAACACAACTCCGACGTTAACTAAGCCGAGTTGTGAAGTGCATATCCAACGTTAATTTCCCAAAACAGATTATCGCAGGTGTTATGCCCATACGACAATTTGGTTTGGTCCACCAACAAAGACCTGTACACACAACCCGCTATCCACCAGACGATGCTTTACCCGGTTGTGGGTGCACGCATGAAAAAAAAAAAAAAAAATCCTACGGCACTCTATTTATTATTTTTTTTTTTTTATGCACTGCACTGCACTGAATTAATTTTTGTAACGGCGCGAATCAATTACTGAAGAGCTAATAAGGAACGAGCCGATACCACCGTCTAGTGATACGAACCAACTTTCTGCACCTAAGGGAAAGCGTTCGCAATCCTCTAGTCCGAGCAAGAATTTAACTAAAACGCGTTTGGCTAAGAAAAAGGCGACGGAGAAAATCGACTGTAGAATAACAGCACCAAGTATTTCTTCCAATACTGAACTATCTACCGATATTTCTACCACCAGCGCGAATTTGGGAACAAATATACTCAGTGTTGACACTCCAACCTCTAGCTTACTAAACACTCATATAGCCCCAATCAAAAATCGTCTGTCAGCGTTGCCTAAGCCTAAGGAAATCTTCGTTTCTAGACTACTACCTGGCACGTCCTGTGACGACATACTTAACAATTTAAAGGACCATTCTGTTGACGTGTCTAAAATTAAATGTCAAAAAATTAATAAAAATATTAGTCCCTTCGCTTCATTTAAACTGACGACGGAGTTATGTCTCTTTGAAAAACTATTGAACAAAGAGATGTGGCCTCAGGATGCATTCATTAGAGAGTTTGTTGCTAAGCCTCAGAATAACAAAACTCGCCCTGTTCTTAATTCTCCAAAAAACTTAACCGTTTATCCCTTTACTACCGAAAACGAAAAATTTATTATAGGCATCTCATGCATCGATTCATGATGTGATTGCACTGACGGAAACATGGCTTAATTTTACCTTTCTGAACACGGAACTATTCTCCAAAGACTTTGAGGTATATCGTAAAGATAGATACTTAGATATTGAGCATCTAAGGGGTGGTGGAGTCCTAATTGCTGTTCGAAATTCTTTGGAAAGTTGTATCTTTCCAATTCCTAATACAGACTCGCTAGACGTTATCTGTGTGAAATTAAATCTAGGATATAAGTTCGTTATAATTATTAACATTTATATTCCTCCTGAAAGCTCGATCGAGGTATATAAGCATGCTACTGATGCCATAAATTATGTATCGGAAAATTGTAATCCTCTCGACGACATTTTATTTGTGGGTGATTTTAATCTACCCAACTTAAAGTGGACCCCTTCTGACGACAAACTTAGTTTTGTGGTAGCTCATGCGTCTTTAGCTCAAGAAACAATTTTGGTGGACAATGTAATGTCTTGTGGATTACTGCAACTAAGCAGTATAAAAAATTCTCTTGATAGACAACTTGACCTGGTTTTTTATACAAATTCGAGCAGTTGTATTGTGAAACCTAGTTCCACCATGATGAGTACTATCGACACGTATCATCCTCCACTTCACGTTATTCTTTCTTATGACGACATGGTTCATGATAGTTTTGAAAATCTTACTCTTGAATTTGATTTTAAGAAATCAGACTACAATTTACTAAACGAACTAATATCTAGCATTGACTTTGTAGGAATCTTCAACAGCAATAAAAATATTGAGGAAATGACTGAAAATGTTTACATACGTATATTTGACTGTTTTATCTCGTCCGTACCTCTAAGAAACACACGTAAGGATAGGTTTACAACTGCACCTTGGTACAATAACCAATTACGGAGTCTGCGTAATAAAAGAAATAAAGCGTGGAAAAATTATTTAACGACAAACAGAACAAGCGATTATAACCAGTTCGCTATCCTCTATAGAGAATTTCAAATCTTATCGAAAAATCTATACGATAGTTACATTAATAAAATGCGTGGCTCACTTCTTTACGATCCCAAGGTTTTTTGGAAATTTGTAAACACTAAAAAAAACGGATGGTTATCCTGCTAATATGTCTATATGGCTATATGCAACTTAAGTGAATCAAGCAGCAGCCCTCTTGTAATCTGCAATATGTTCTCTTCATTCTTTGGTCTATCTTTCTGTTCCGACAACAATTTACCTACTCAAAGTAATTTTGCCCACCTTGAAGGTTTCTCTAATAGCTCAATGGGCCAGATTTCAAGAATTGATGAAGATGTGAGAGAGCATTTAGCTTTACTTAGTAGCGATACTACCTGTGGCCCTGACGGAATCCCTCCGATTGTGCTAAAGTATTGTTGCAATACCTTGGCATCACCCTTAGCCGCCCTATTTCGGGTATCATTAAAGCAGAGCATTTTTCCTAAGATTTGGAAAAACTCTTTTATCATTCCAATACACAAAAAGGAAAATCGAGGTGAAATTCCTAATTATAGACCTATTGCCAAACTATCATGCGTGCCAAAACTGTTCGAGACTATAATTTGCAAGAGTTTTTACTTTGCTTGCAAACCATTTCGGTCAACCAAGCAGCATGGGTTTATGAATAGAAGATCCACTGTTACCAACCTTTTGGAATTTACTTCTTTTACAAACAAAGCCGTCGAAGAGGGTGATCAGGTTGATTGTATTTATACAGATTTTAGCAAGGCCTTTGACAAAAGTTTAGCCCCCTGTGGGTTAGGGGTCAGAATATGCCCACGGTAGGCATGCCTGTCGTAAAAGGCGACTAAAATGCCAACCCGCCGTCTTTCTTTAGATTACGGTACTAAAATGTTATGCAATGAACACAACAAACGGTATTAATACCCCAGGTGGCAGCCCAGTTCAACTGGAAAATCCACCCTCGCAAGAGGCATGCTCTACGGATTCTGGAGAGAGCTATTTATTGCACCAAAATTTAATAAACCCATTTAGGAAAAGCTCAAGGCTACAAAGATCTCCGCCTCAAAAGACTTCTCCTAAAGCGCAAAATGAAAGTCTCGCAAACCCGGATGTGTTTATTCAGGAAACGCAAACCTTGGAAGAGAGTACTCTGAAAAAGGAAAACACCGTGCTCCGTAAGAGGCTCGATGAAATGGAGCTGTTGTGTCGGGAGCTCAAAAGCAAAGTTGAGAAACTTGAATCAGAGAATAAAGTTTCTTTGCTTCAAAACGAGTCTTCAAAAACTCATACGGATACTCATAGTGAGCCTTCTCCGGGTAGCCATCACTACAGTACGGACGAAGAAGAACTCGCTCGCGAAACGGATTGGATACTTAAACGAAGACCATCTAAAAAACGCAAGGCCGGCTCATCGCCCGAGATTGTTCCACAACACGAACCTAATCGGAAAGCGCAGCCAAAATCTGATAAGAAAATTGAAAGCAAACGCGCACCTCCACCAATAAATATTACAGGCGTTGTGGACTACAATTCTTTGAGGAAAATTTTAAAAACAACGATCGCTACTGAATTTAAAATAACTTCCTTGCGGAACGATGCGTGGAAAATCAAGGTTAATGACGCTGAGGGCTATCGGGCTGTATCTCAAAAGCTTAAAAATGGAAAAATGAAATGGCATACTTACGAAAACAAGTCTGAGAGACCCTTGAGGGTCGTAGCTAGAGGACTTCATCCATCATGCGCTAAAGAAGGCGTTATAGGTGATTTACGCGATAGAGGTTATAACATTCTCGACGCCGTGAACCTTTTAAAAAAGGAGAGAAAACGACACGAGCGTGGAGAAGAACCTATAGTGAAACGTAAACTTCCGCTTTTTGTGCTGTCATTCGATAAAACGGAGAGCCAGGAAAAGATATATAACATTTGTACAATCATGAGTATGGTCGTTAAAATTGAGCCGCTACGTGTCAACACGAAGACCATTCCTCAATGTAAGCGTTGCCAAGAGTTTAACCATACACAGGCGTACTGTCGGAAAGAGCCGCGCTGCGTTAAGTGCGCTGGAAAACACTCTTCGGAAAATTGCAGTTTGAGCAAAAATGAAAAAGCAACTTGCGTTAACTGCAAAGGAAGGCACCCAGCAAATTATCGCGGTTGGGAAGTCGCTGAGGAACTACAGATGCGACGGAAAAAATCTACAACGCCGATCGTACGGGAACAAAATCAGTCGATCGGGCTCCTAAGTCGATAGAACGTATTGCTAAGCAGACTGAGCGGGCTGGTAAATCAATTGTTCAAACTACTAAGCCGACTGAAAGGACGCTCGAATCAGCAGGGCAGACTCTTACAATAGTCAACCAGCCTTCTGAGCCGATTAAACGTACGTCAAAGTCGTCCACTAAAAAGGCTGAACGAAAAATAACCTCGGATAAGCCAGCGAACCCCGTACGTCTGACGTATTCTCAGGCTGCAGTCAAAGCAACCAAATGAAACGACGGCCCACCCTCTGATCCGTTGAATGAAATTCTGAACTGCATCTACGCTAAGTTCGAGGAACAATGCGAAGTTAACAAACGGATTCTTGAACGTCTTAGTAACGTCGAAAACTTTTGTATGGCTAACCTTATATCTAAATCTAAGTAAATATGGACGCTTTGCTTAAAATAGTAACATGGAATGCAAATGGACTCTTACAAAAATCTAACGAATTAGAAATGTTTCTAATAAGAGAAAATATCGACATATGTTTGATCTCCGAAACCCATCTAACAAGGGAGTCGCAAATAAAGATAAGAGGCTACGCAACGCTACGGTTCGTCCTTATTCATTTAAACTAACATCGAACATTCGGCCGATATAAGCATAGAGCTGGGAAAACTGCAGTTGTGCGCGGTAAGGGTTAAAAATAAACACCTGAGCTACAATATAGCATCTGTTTACTGTCCGCCGCAATGCTTACTAGAAAAAGATGACTACTTTCGTGTCTTCAATGACCTTGGTTCAAATTTCCTTATTGGTGGAGATTTCAACGCGAAGCACACCTTTTGGGGTTCAAGATGTACATCTTCTAAAGGAAAAATTCTCTACGAAGTGGCATATGAATTCGATTGTTGTTTTTATTCGACAGGAAAACCGACCTATTGGCCAACTGGCTCACAAAAAATTCCCGATCTTATCGATTTTTTTGTTACAAAAGGCATTTACGAGAAGTTTATTACAATCAAAGAATGTTTTGATCCCTCTTCTGACCACTCGCCGGTAATTTTATTACTTGGAGAAGCGCTGTTCAAGAAAAAAGGACCTCCAAGACTCACTAGCAATAGAACAAACTGGGAGGGCTTTAGAAATGATTGCGAAACAAATATCGCCTTAAATGTATCACTTAGAACACCTTGTGAACTAGAGGACGAAATTGATCGTTTCGTGGAAGCAATTCAAAGAGCGGCATGGAGAAACACTACTTCTAGAAGCTATAAGATCAACCGCAACGAAAAGTATCCCAGAGAAATCATTGAACTGGTGAGGGAGAAACGAAAAGCACGAAAGAAATGGCAAATCACTCGTGCACCGCAGCATAAAACGGTCCTTAACCGACTATGCAATCGGCTTAGAGATAGTATTCGCGAATTTAAAAGCAAAAAGATAGCGACCTACCTTGAAAATCTCTCCGGTGAAAGAGAATCAAATTATTCGCTTTGGAAAGCGCTAAAAGGTATCCGGAAACCTCAAATGCAAGCACCACCAATTCGGAAAATCGATGGAAACTGGGCCAAGAGCGACAAAGAAAAGGCAGAACTTTTTGCTTTGCACTTAGAAGAAACGTTTAAGCCGTTCGACGGCTCTTCGTTAACGCCCGACTCCCCAGTCACAACATCTGACAACTTTAAAGTAAAAAAAGTTGCATTGATTAAACTGAGGGAAGTGATTAAAAATTTAAAGACAAAAAAAGCTCCGGGTTACGACTTGATAACGGCACAGGTAGTCAAGGAATTGCCGAATAAAGCTATTATCAAACTGCTATTTTTCAACGCTTCGTTCAGATTGCTTTATGTTCCGAGGCAATGGAAAGTCACCGAGATTATAATGGTCCCGAAACCAGGCAAACCGCAAAATGAGAAGAAATCATATCGGCCTATTTCCCTATTGCCGGTTATCTCAAAAATATTTGAAAAACTTCTTTGCAAACGTCTACAGCCCGTAATTGACGAAAGACGTCTCATTCCTGACCATCAGTTTGGATTTAGAATTAAACATTCTACAACGACCAAGTCCACAAAATAACTGACGTGATTGAGAAAGCTCTTGAAGAAAAAAAGATTTGTTGTGGTGTATTTCTTGACGTCTCACAAGCTTTCGATAAGGTTTGGCACGAAGGCTTGGAGTATAAATTGCAACGAATACTGCCACGGCAACTCTTTCTAATCTTACGATCGTATCTCACCGAGAGAATCTTTCGTGTTAAGCACGGAAATGATTACTCTGACTTCAAGGAGATTGCGGCCGGAGTTCCACAAGGAAGTGTCCTTGGCCCACTTCTATATGTACTCTACACGCGTGATATCCCGCAGGAAAGAAACTGCGTCGTCGCCACGTTTGCGGACGATACGGCGATATTGACCATGGGCGAAACTATTGAAGCTGCAACTGGAAAGCTGCAACATGCTATTAATAAAGTCCACGCTTGGGCGAATTCTTGGCGTATTGTGCTGAACGAAAGCAAATCTACTCACGTCAACTTTACCTATAAAAAAGTGGATAGATTACCTCTATATCTTAGCTCGGCTCAAATACCGTACGCGAACGAAGCAAAATATCTAGGAATGACTCTAGATGTTAAGCTTAAATGGAAATCACACGTAAAAAAGAAACGCGAACAGCTAGAAAACAAATACCGACAAATGTACTGGCTACTCGGAAAACATTCGAAGTTGAGCCTACATAACAAACTGCTTATCTATAAGCAAGTGCTAAAGCCTGTGTGGACGTATGGTATACAACTATGGGGTTGTACCAAGAAAAGCAATAGAAACATCATACAGACTTTTGAAAATAAAGTTCTCAGAACGATCGTAAACGCACCGTGGTATGTACGTAACGAAGATATTCATCGAGATCTGGGAATTCCCAGCGTCGTCGAGGAGATAAGAAAATTTGCGCGTAAACACAAAGATCGTGTTCACTGCCATTATAACCGTCCCGTCATTCAACTACTTGACGCGAATAATTCAATTCGTCGTCTGCAAAGGATAAAACCTTTTGACCTCGCGTCATAGTATATGCCGGTCGCGAAAAAGGCAGGAACTATCATTGGAATTTAACCTGCCTATAGTTCTACATTTCTTTTAATTTCGTACGAAAATTTGTCTTTTAACTTCGTATGAACATTTGTTTTTTTTTTTTCTAAAAATCACGTGTATCGTAACCGAAAATAAAACTGCTGGATAAGCGTCGGCTTAGTTGTAGTATTACTTTTGAAGAGAGGTGTTTTTTTAGTGAGTAAAAATCTCACACTACCATAAGCACGCAAAACGTAATTTAATAAGTTATGATTACAATTTCAATTAATGTGTACTTAAAAAAGTCACATCAATATGTGATTTAGGAGTGCATTTTTCTCAAAATATCGACTTCGATTTTTACATTGAACAGATTGACAATAAAGCAAATTCAATGCTTGGTTTTATAAAACATTGGAGTAAAGAATTCAAGTGTCCTCTTATAACATCCACGCTTTATAATACCTTTGTTCGTCCGCAGTTAGAGTATGCGTCTACCATTTGGTCTCCAATGTATGCAATACATATTAACCGTATTGAATCGGTACAGCGTTTGTCCGATTTGCACTTCGCCATTTAAACTTGAATGACCCTACACGTCTTCCACCATATTGCGACCGCCTTCTTCTCTTAAATCGTCATTCTTTGGAAAAACGTAGGGAAGTATGTGATGTAGTATTCTTACACCAACTGGTAAATGGTTTTATTGACTCGCCGGATCTTTTAAATGAAGTCGGTTTAAACGTAAGATGCTACAACTCCAGAAATACCGAGATTTTCCGCGTAAATTTCCACCGAACGAACTACGGTTCTAACGACCCTCTTACGCGTATGGCGAAGGAAGTAAATAGTAACCGCGACAAATTTGATTACAACTATAGCAAATTAAATCTAAAACATAAATTATACGAACGATACTAATTTCTTTGTTGTAAATGTTTAGTGTAATGTTTTACTTATACGTAGCATATTAATTTTTAGTTCATACTTTTGTTTAGTATGCAATCTGCTTTTTGTTTACTTGTCCAGTCTTTTTGTGTAAGGTGTTAGGCTTTATAAATATTCACAATACTAACAACTAACACCACGCTAAATGATGACTGTAACAAGCTGGATATTATTTAGTAGCTGATTTCAGTTTTTCTCTCTCAGTTCAAAGTAATATTCGTCACAAAATGCTTGCCCTTAAGCAGTACTGATAGCGTTAGCCTTAACCCTCTGTAGGGCAAGATATAAAATTTTAAAAATAAGTACTGAAAAATGTTAATCGAAAGAAATAAAAATACACCTATTTCTGGAAAAATCTTAATTTTTGTATTTATTTGAAAAAAAAACAAGTTTAAGGGAGTGTGACAGAAATGTCACACTGCATCATAAGGGTAACTTAACTTAGGTGAAATTGTTTGAAACAATTGTTGTGTTTATTATAGCACAGAGCGACGCCACATTTCTCGCACATTGTTTGTGAGACACCAGAGCATTTAGGAAATTTGCAGCGTATTCTCTTTTCTGTCCAAATCGGCCAGTGTCCTATATGATCTTGCCTGATTGCCACCGGAGGAACATGTTGTGCTGGACCTTTGTGTCGTTTTGCTTGAATTTCTTTTTCGATGGATCGACGGTTCTTCACATTCGATGCTACACCAAGCTTACATAAAGTTGTTGCAACTTCAAGCCGAAAATCAGCCGAGTTCAAATGTTTATCCTGCAAGCCCTTTGCTATATGAATTCTTTTGTAAAGAAGCCATGCGTTTGCCATAGTCAAATCAAATAAATGGTAAAACATGCGAACCTGCCACCTTTTGCTGCGAAACTGTATTTTATAGAGTCCCATGGCGATTGTATTCTCCAACAATATTTGGGCGATCAATTGATATGTACCGCTTGGTCTTCTTGTCATACCTCCTCACCTGTGTTTTTGGTATTTCTCCTAAAAAACTTGATGCCAAGTTAACCACCTTGTTGGCTACATGACTACACACCTCGCCGTGGTGTAGGGGCCTAGTAATGGTCAAGGATTCTCGGGTATTTCCCCAGATGAGACAAGAAGCAAAGCTGTAGTCGTCCTAATCCCTCCCCGTCATATCCTTTCCCTCCCTCTCTCCTCTCCAGTGGGCCGGATCAAGGTGTAATACGACCCGTGCCGAGGATCAGCCTGGCTGGGGGCCCACTTTAAATAATAGTCCAGTCGCTAACGGAGTATCCGGATACCTGGCGACCTCCGGATTAGCCTGCCTTGCCTGCACAATGCGGATCTCTGTGCAGGTCGACCTCCCATTCTCCGCCACTCGTGGGTCCAATTATGAACAATAAAAACAAAAACATACAAAACATAAAAAATATAAAAAAGTCAAAGAAAGAGGACGGTCCTCTTAAAAAACCGTCTTCCAGCCTCCTGGGAAGCATACCCGCAAGCTCTGCTGTGGCAATCCCTTCTAGCGCATTGGCCTTGAGGCCTAGCACTAGCGTTGCAAGCAGTTGCAAGCAGGTTGACGCCCCCAGGATTGCTGAACGCGCGTCTGGTACACTGGCGGATAGGACAGTGGTGTCAACACCTGGTCCCATCGTAAAGCCAGACCATGAAACGCGAGGGGGCAAACCCCTTAACATCTCTGCCCCTTCAGGGACAGCATACTGTTCGGCCTCGAGCTTACAGCGTGCTGTGCCCTCCACTTCGAAGGATCCACATCCCCTTCTCAAATCTCTTTCGGCGGCGACGAATGGCTCGGCTTCGAGCTTGTCGAATGTCGCTCTCCCCAAGATCTCCTACCAAGATCGCCGGCTAGCTTATAAGCTAATTCGCCGCATCCAGGTAATTCCTGAACAGGACAGGACCCAGAAGCATAAGACTTCTCTAAGCTGGGCACTCAAACGTGTCCAGCTCCCCCCTGACTCATCCAGCAAGGACTTGCCGTCCAAACGCCAGAGGTCTCAAGATGAGTCTCCCACTCTTGCCAAAAAGACCAAGGTAGTACAGTCCATCGCTACTACCAAGCCCTTCAACCAAGTGCTTAAGGCACACTTGGAGATTGCGGTCGTTGACCATAGCGATCCGGATGGCAGCATTACGGCGGATAAGTGGAGGAAGGTGGAGATTAAACTCGCCACCAACTGTCTCCAAATCCTACGTGACCATCCCGGCCCTGATGTTTCCTGCAGGGATGGTGGCTGGCATCAAGGGCATGTCAAACTCGTTGCCTGCGCTGACCAAAGATCGAAGGATCTCTATAAACTTGTTGTCTCCAGATTAGGACAGGTTTGGCCAGGTGCACAGTTGGAGGTCGTGGAAAAGGACCAGATTCCTAACCGACCAAGAACACGTGCTACCATTCCGGCTGAACCCTCTGATCCTAAAATCATCCTGGATATTCTGAAGGCTAACAACAGCTCCCTTCCTACCCATAATTGGAAGATTGCCAAAGTGGACGAGCCGAGAGGAGACGTCAGAAGTGTGATCATTGTCATCAATGAAGAGTCTCTGGCCCCCCTGGCATCTTCTAAAGGGGTAGTAAATTATGGTTTCAGCTCCATCACCCTGAAAGTCTACAAATGTGACGAGAAGGAGCTCGAGAAAGTACCTCCCAAGCAGGTTGCAGTCTCTTCTGCACCAGCTAAGAATACCTCTCCTTCCGAGCCCCTTCCCTCGCTCCCTTGCGTCGTTCCATCTTTTTCGGGGGTTGACTCCTCGTCGACAGACACCGAGATGGTTGACGCTCTTTTGAAACTGGACTTCTCTGGTCCTCCCTCTCCCTCTCCATCACTCCTGGACAGTGACCCATGTGGCCTCTCTCTCGAGGATGACCTTCTGTCATCAGATTCAGAGGAAGCCAATAATACCGTGGTAATGGTATCTGTAGCGAGAAGTAGCCCCAATGCTGCGGATCCTACAGATTAACCTGCATCACTCCATCACGGCTTCGGCCTCCCTCATTCTCCGGCTCAGCAAATACGGGGAAGACTTAGTCTTGATCCAGGAACCATGGGTTGTTGGAAACCGGGTTTGTGGACTCAAGACTCCAAACTACATATTAATCTACGCAAGAAAAGAAGGTAAACCGAGATCCTGTATCCTTGCGAAGACCCATCTAAACATTCATTTACTCTCTAATTTCAGCAATCAAGACATAGTCGCTACCAACCTGGAATTGCGATCAAGAAATTACTGGTTGGTATCGGCTTATTTAGGTCACGATCTTGCGGGCCCACTCCCCCCGGACATCTTGGGGAGCTTGATTGCTGTAGCAGAGAGCCGAAACACTGGTCTCATCATTGGCTGTGATGCGAATGCCCATCACTCAATCTGGGGCAGTTCCGACATAAATGTAAGAGGTGAGCAACTTTTTGACTTTATCCTTAGTACTAAACTCCTAATCTGTAACAGGGGGTCCAAACCGACCTTCATTACTCGAAACCGACAAGAAGTCCTGGACATCACTCTTGTCTCCGATCATTTATATAACTTGGTTAAGGACTGGAGAGTCTCTGATGAGCACTCTTTTTCAGACCACCGTTACCTCCAATTTAGTCTTGATGACTATCTGCCTGACCAGAAGGCTTTTAGAAATTATAGAAAAACCAACTGGTCCCTCTATAGGAAACGTTTATTAACGCTTATTCCCTCCCATCTGCCTACTGAACCTTCTTGCACTGAAGACCTCGACGATTTAGTCAACACCCTAACATCGGCACTAAATGGTGCCATGGCCGAGGCCTGCCCACTCCGCAAACCTCGAGGTAGAATGAAACCTCCCTAGTGGAATGCAAATCTCAGTACTCTTAGGAAAGACAGTAGGCTCCTTTTTAATACTGCTAAAAGCTCCCGTGAGACGGCCGACTGGGACTCCTATAAACTGTCTCTCAGAAAATACAAAATCTCACTGAGGAAGGAGCAACGACGCTCCTGGAGACTTTTCTGCGACAGCATTGAAGAGTCCTCGGAAGCTTCCAGGTTGCGGAAAATCCTCTCTAAAAGCCCTGCTACACCCAGCTTCCTTTTGCATCCGGATGGTTACTGGACCTCCTCTGCGGAGGAATCCATTGACATCTTACTGGATACCCACTTTCCTGGTAGCTCCCCTGTTGCTATATCGCGAGAGGGAAATCCCCCCCCTCAACCTTGCAGCAACTCGCTAGTCTTGATAACTACAGAAAAGATCCGTTGGGCCATGCGCAGTTTCAAACCCTTCAAGTCCCCAGGACCTGACGGTGTTATTCCAGCTGAAATTCAGCAATGCGAGGACATTGTGCTTCCATGGCTCAAAGTCATCTTGTCGGGCTGTCTAAATCTGGTCTATATTCCCAAACTATGGACCGAGGTTGAAGTCATATTCATACCTAAGGCAGGAAAGAGCTCGCACGTGGAACCAAAGGATCTCCGACCTATCAGTCTATCGTCCTTTCTGCTCAAAACGTTAGAAAGGCTAATAGATATCCAAGTGTGTCTACACTCCCGTGTGGACAGCCAACATAACCTAACCTAACCTAACCACCTTGTTATCTTTCCAGGCTACGGTTGCTACATCCACACCGTTGACATCAGCAACATACTCAACAGAGTAGCCTCTGTCTTTTTTGGACATGTCTTTGTCTGTCGGAAATTTGCAATCTGGAATCCTGTTTCGACGTACAGTACCAAGACTTAGTATACCATTTTTTGACAAGTATTCTAGCAATGGCAAAGTTGTAAAGTAATTGTCGAAATACAACCTGTAATTTTGGTTGTGAGGTATTTCTCGTGATAGACGCATGACAACATTTGAGGATGCGCCTAGATCAGGTTCATCGGGCAGTACCACATTTTCTGAGCCAGTTTCGGGTTCGATTTTATACGCAAATCCAGAGACTCCACAAAGAACGTAAATTTTTTAGCCCCATTTGTGAGGCTTTTTCGGGTTATATCTTTTTAAATTATTTCGTGCCTTCGTAGAGCACATTTGCTCTAAAGGAATTTTGGCAAAGGTTTGGTTCAATTTTTGAACAAGTGGTCTTAGTCTGAACAGTCTGTCGAATTCCGGATGTTCGCGGGGCAAGTTTTGGGAATTGTCATTGAAATGTATAAATCGACGAATCTTTTCAAACATCTTTACGGGCATTATTTCTTTAATTATAGGAGTTCCAATGGTGCCATTCCAATGATTGGTAACTCGAGGAAGGTGGATCAAAGACATGATATACACTATGCCAATAAATTGCTGAATATCTGTTGTGGAAACCCGAAAACTATTATTGGGATCCTTTTGCACAATATATAAATTAGTTTGCGTTGCAATGAAATCAAGCAAATCCTTGGGAAACAAAAGCAAGAAAATTTGGATCGGTGTGTCAAGCTCTAAAATGTCTGTTGATAAGTTTTCGTTTCCTAGAAAACGCAACTGTTCCTCATTCAAAAGCAGATTTTTCTTCTTCCATCGCAGGTTGAGTTTTTGTGGCTTTCTAGGATGTTCCACAGACTGGGTTCGTCGCGATCCAGTTGGCTCAGCAGCAGTAGATGGAGACGGATCAGGTTCACTGTCTTCTAAACTTGGAAAAATCTCGTCAAGGTTCACTTCATCATCTTCACTTTCATCGCTAGAAAATTGCTTTTGCTCTGTCTCATTCTCAGCTTGATAATCGGGATCTGCAACACTGTCATCGTCATCTTCCATGCCATCTTCACTGTCTTCGTGATTATTCAAATCCTCGGCTATTTCGCCATCACGTAGACGTCGCAAAGACATTCTAAAACGGAAAACCAATGAATCATATAATAAGCCTCTTCACAAAGAAAAACTTGCCCATGTTAGGCAATGTGACATTTCTGGTACAAACACGACAGAAAGTCAAACTCATCAAAGGCATTCAATTACATAAAAACCCACACTTCACCACAAAGTACATGTACTCACCTTGTATATTTTCCAAATATATACAGTATTTAACACGTTTTTCAATTTGTTTTGATTTCGACTGTTTTTACCGTTTCTCTAAAGGCAAAGGCAGTTTCACTCGATCACAACGGCAGTCACGCGGAAACTAACGCTATCTACATTTTTTTGTGAAACTAAGTCGATACATCGGTTTGTTACAGATACGCTACATTGACTCAAAATGGGTTTGAAAAAATATTTTAATTTTTATAGGCCGAGAATCGGTTTGTGACAGAAATGTCACACCGCGCTACAGAGGGTAACAATTAATAAACTTTCTTATAATTATGAGTCAACCTGAATAAAATAAGTATGAACAAAATAAACTGTTCTAATAAGCAAAAATGATTTAAGAAAAAAATCATAGCCCTACTGAATTTCGTGAAAATACGGAATTTTATAAAATTTATTTTATAATTATAATATTTGGTGGGATTACCGCGGTCACCGTTTTTTTTAATGTTTCGTCTTTATATAATAGTATTGATTGATGGAATAATTCCTACTATAAATTTGTTTCATGTAGACAATGCACAGATAGGATAACTGGCAAGGCCAAGTAGGCTTTACAGAGAGGAGGTATAAATGCAATGAAATGTATGCAGTTTTAAAATTAAAATTTTTGTTCCACTAAAAATTGGAAACGTCTTCAATCAAACATTAAATTAAAAACAATATACATATATATGTATATATATACATACATATATATACACATATATAAGAGTATAATTAACTCATATGCTCAGAAAAAAAAAACGTTCATTACAACATTTCTTTTAATTAAAAAAAGAAATTTAAAATTACAGACAAACTGCCTGTAAACACGCTCTTACAAAAATATAATTTAATATATAAAAAAAACCTGGCAGGAGGGATAAAATGCAACGTTATTTATTATGCAATGGACAAAATGAAAGATACTATTACCTCAGATGGCAGACCAGTTATACTGGAAAATCCACCTTCTAATGAGGCAGGTCATACGGATTCTAAGGAGGACCAACGATTGTGTACATACTTCCCATTCCAGAGAAGAGAAAGCGTATCCAGATCAAAACCAACAGGATCTGACACCACCAACGTTTCCCTGAGAGTGTAGACTTGGCACCCAAGTATCATAAATGCACAAGTGAATCCAGAAGAGACCTGTTCAAAAGGAGTTCGCGTCTGTTGCACTCACCAACGAGTGCATTTCTAAATTTGAAATATAAAAACATTAATTATTATGGTAAACAATACAAATAAAGTGCTTCTTTCTGTGACATAAAACAATAAATAGTAATTTCTTTGTCGAAAAGAAATTTTACTGCACATTGTTCCAAATTAAAAAAAAAAAAAAAAAGGATTAGCCGTTCGAGAGGAGCTCACGTATTTTGCGCTCGACACCGAGCGCATTTCTAAATTTGCAATATAAAAACATAAATTGTTATAGTAAACAATTAAAATAAAGTGCTTCTTTCTCGGACATGAAATAATAAATAGTAATTTCTTTGTCAAGAAGAAATTTAAAATATAAGTAAAAAAGGATTAAATATTAAAAGAGAATTAAATTTTGTAGTAGTGGATTCATATGGAAAAGAAAAAAAAATGTATGTATTATTATCTCAACTAGAAACTAAGTTATTTATTTATTTTTTTATTTATACTATGACATACCTATTCACAGTAAGATACAATATCTTATAAATTAGTGATAAGCGAGAGAAAATAAATCATAATTAAAAATAAGAAATGTGAAATGAGAGCTTCAAAATAAGCAAATGATATTTAATATTGAGAAAAAAGAAAAATTCAAGTGAAAGTTATATAAAAGTTCAAAAATAAATTATAATAAATAGTTCATCTAATTTGTGACATATATATTTTAAGGTCTTTTTTAAAACTTGTTATGTTGCCAATTCTTCTAACACAAAAAATTGACGCTCCGAAGTGAGGGATGAATACCTTGGTTACAAACAAGTAATTCAGTTAAGAAGTAAGTATAAGGATTAATGTAAATTAAATATAGAATGAAATAAATGTGCTAGACCCATAGACTTATTATTCGTTGAAGGTTAAACATTGACCAGTATAGATAGTATTAAACGCGAAATAATAACAACAGATTCACAGCCAATTTATTCGAGAGCATCAGGCAAACGATGCTGAGGCTCAATTGATCGGGCATACTATCGTCCGACCAGATTTTATAGATGAGATGAGGTGTATGCTTCTTATCGGCGTGTCGGCTCCAGCAGCTTTTTTGATTTTAAGTTTAGATATTGCTGTCCTTAATTCATTCTGATCGGGTTGACGGGAATCTTGACTATCATCGTCACTGTTTATAGTTCATTCTGCCTGAATGCAGAATATTGGTCATCGTCGCCATTTAGCAGTTTGCCAAAGTGTTCCTGCAGATTCCTGCGATTCAACTACTATAATACCATTTTCGTCGCTGCAAGCTTCTATTCTGGCTTTGAAACCCTGGCATATTCTTTTTACGTTTTGGTAACATTCTCTAAGATCATTGCAATGAGATCGATATAGTTGACGTTTTTTCAATCAAAAGCACCGAACTTGTTCGCCTGTGCGGGAGGACGATGGAAAACGCTCGCTGCTCCAAAAATGTTTTAGAGAAGATGACTTGCTGTTATGCGACTTCTTTAATATTGTAATTGAACGGATTGTGCGGAAATTACAAGCCAACACCGGAGGCACAATCTATACATATATATGATGTTATTTAAAGAACTCAGCGGGCTGTCACCACTGCGTTTGCAAGTATTGAAGCAGAAGCGGCCAACATGGGTTTAGCGATAAATGAGGGCAAATCCAAGTATGTACTGTCAGTAAGAAAGGAAATCAACACCGAAAAATTGGACAGAACGTCTTAATGGGCAGCTATAACTTCGAGATAGGAAGGGACTTTGTCTACCTTGGCTCTGCTATAAATTCTAAAAACGACGTCAGCGCAGAAATCAAGCGATCAATAACTCTTGCCGAGTAAAGCCCTATCTCGAACAACTAAGGAGGCTCTGTTTAAGACCCTGATCATCCCAGTCCTGCTTTACGGTGCTGAAACATGGAATTTATTGCAAATGGACGAATATATTCTTGGTCGTTTCGAGAGAAAAATTCTTCGTAAGATATTTGGTCCCGTTTGCGTTGACGGGTTTTGAAAGAGGAGAAGATTCAACGACGAGCTATCTGATCTGTACAGCGGTATCATCCTAGTAAGGAAACTGCGGATTGGACGTTTGAGATGGCTAGGACAAATAAAGCGGATGGACACCAACGCTCCACCCCTCAGAGTTTTCCAATCGAAATCGTTGGGACGAAACAGTAGAGGGCCTCCTCGCCGTTGATGGCACGCACAAGTGCAAGGGGACCTAGACCAACTTAGAGTGCGCAACTGGACGCAACTAGCTAAGCAACTAGATAGAGAGGCTTCTTGATTGAGGCCCAAATTCATCCCGAAACAAAAAATTGAGTTCAGAGCAAAAAAAACACATTGGCATAATGTCCGCATGACATCTCAAATGCTTTTTTTGAGAATTAGAAAACCTAGGTTATTTTTTATTTGGGTAAATTTTACTCTGGGTAAAATCTAAAAAAAACTGACCTCGTGTTGCCGTCACCCTGTTTTGAAACAAGAATAACTTATTTTACATATCAACTGTCTCTTGAGACTAATCGCATAATCCACAGGAAATTAATTAATGTTTTTTTTCTCCTTGTCTTGCCTTTTAAGTTTTATTTAATTTATTTTGCTTTGCTATTTTAGTTTAAACAATTTTTTTCCATTTCACATAAGATTTTAAAGAAAACTTACAAGAGTGAACATAAACGAGACTGCATTAAAATAAAAATCTTGTAAGCCACGCCACATGAGTGGCAATTTACTTGTTTTTTCACATAAAATAAAATGATGTCTTGTGAAAACAAGATCTTAGGGGGTTTAGTAGGGGTCGCTAAAACCCTTACGGCATAAATGACTGGAGGAACAGCAGCAGCATTCCTGGGGAAATCCTAAAAATGGCGCAACGGATTTCTGGAATGGGAGCGAAATGGCTACTCTACAATACCATCTGCACCGCCATCGGTATGGTGAAGTAATTATAGTAAGTAATATTTTTTTTTGGCACATATGTGTTTGTACTAGGTGAGGTTGTGTGCGAAGACAAGAATCCCCCCATTTCCGATGAGCTTAGCCGCACTGCGCAAGCGTGCCATGTTCCTCACGCACGACACTATTTCACTTTCCGGTCCCATTACATCCTAACGTCCCATCCACATCCTAACTTGCTTCCAAATTCATTGCATTTATATATATATCTATATTATAGTCGGTTGGGCAAAGTTACCACTTTGGTGAACCTTTCTAGTCTGGATCCATCGCTTAAGATCAAATTGGCCATATTTAACACCAATCATTTTGGACGTGGTGGCTACTACAACATCTACAGTGAGATTAGTAAGTATGAAGCCAAAGTAGCTCAAATATGGGCCCGAACTGAGCTGGACAGCAGAATAACTTATTAAAAGTCTACGCATCTAGCGGAATAATAATATTGTTTAAGCAACAATACTGTTCGGACGTCGACGTCACTAAAACAATAACAACTAGAAGAAAAGACTTTACTTTTACCAGATTCAACGGATAGCAGCTAGGCTGTTTATAATAGTGGATGTCGTCAATGACTGGCAGTCAAGGAAGCAACATCTGGAGACAAAGATCAGTATTTTAAACCGCCATATTTATTAGCTGTAATATTGCCCACAGAAAAGGCTGTAATCGTCAAAATTTCACAATCTTACATGTTTACTCAATTATTTCCCAAGCTAGACATGCTCAGCATGGTTTCCGACTTTACACTTAAATCAATCTACTTTGGTAGAAGGTTTGAGATCGAGATCATAAATTTGCACCCAGATATCAAAGGTGCTCCTATCCACATACTCACCGACAGCCAAGCGGCGCTTACAGCACTGATCCCATCACTTCAAAATCAGTTCTAAGCTGCTTCGTCAGCGTACAAAGCTGATCCCGATGCAATAAAGTAAAATTGTGGTGGGTATCGATTCATGTAGGCGTTGACGGCAATGAAGCTGCAGATCTGCTAGTCAGAAGAGGCTCATCTGAGTTGTTTACTGAACCCGAAACCTTTTGCGGAGTATCTAGTTCTGTCTTTAAATATACCTTCAACAGTTGGGAACGCAACATGTACATTTCTCGCTGGAATAACTCCCAAGGTATCAGATAAGTTAAAAGAGCTGTCCAACCCTTAAAAAAAATACAGTTGATAGCCCTAAATTCAGCAGAAACGCTTAAGGAAGGCTTGTGAGTTGCGCACGCCAAGTTGGTTGAGGTCCCCCTCCACTTGTTTGCGCCACCTACCGCGAGGTCTTCCTCTACTGCGCCGTCCGTCCGGGGTGGATTCGAAGACTTTCTTAGCGGGAAGGTTGCGCTCCATCCGCTCTAAATGACCCAGCCATCTTAGTCGCTGTATGCGAACTCTTCTGGCTAAGTCGATGTCCTTGTACTGGCCGTATAGTTCGGCATTGTACCTTCTCCTCCACTCACCATCTATGCAGAGTCCCCCAAGGAATATAAGATCACAGGCGGAGTACCACAGGGCTCAGTCCTTGGCCCTTTGCTCTGGAACATTATGTATGACGGTATACTGCGACTTCCTATACCCGAAGAAACAAAAATAGTGGGATTTGCTGATGATATCGCCATTATTGTCACTGCTAAACTGTTGGAGGAGGTGGAACAGATAAGCAATGCGACAATAAGGACAATACGAAAATGGCTCACCTCAGTTGGTCTAACACTGGCGGAGCATAAAACTGAAGCAGTCCTGATAAGTAGTAGAAAGAAGGTAGAAACTCTCACCATTATAGTCGGCGGCCATGAAATCACATCTAAACCGCATATAAAATATCTAGGTATCATGATAGATACGAGACTTTCATTTAGAGATCACCTTCAGTATGTAGGCCGAAAAGGTACAATAGCAAGTGCTGCACTCGCGCGTATCATGCCCAACATAGGAGGACCAAGACATAGCCGTAGGTTAGTGCTGGCTAGAGTGGTTACGTCTATAATCCTATACGCCGCACCAATTTGGGCCGGGGCCATGGCAATTAAAACATACAGATCACATATCACATCTGTGTATCGAATATGTGCATTGAGAGCTAGCTGCGCATTTCGCACTACTTCTAGCGATGCAGCTTGCGTGGTAGCGAGAATGCTCCCAATAGATATCCTGACAGTAGAACAGCAACGTCAGTACTGCGCAAGAAGAGAAAGACACGAGGCCAGCGAAAACCGGCTCTATAGAGCAGAAAGCCTAAGAGAATGGCAAGAACGCTGGAATGCTTCTGAGAAAGGCAGGTTATAGGCTCATACACCAAATCCAGCCATGGTTCGACAGGCAACATGGAGAACTTGAGTTCTACCTAACGCAGTTCCTAACGGGCCATGGATGCTTTCGTTCGTACTTACATAAGTATAAACACGACAATAGCCCTTACTGTCCGCATTGCGCTGACTGCGTAGAAAACGCAGAACATATATTTTTTGAATGCCCAAGATTCCTTGACGAAAGGAATGCACTAAGGAGTGAACTCGGCCACCCACTGATGCCAGAAAACATCGTTGGCGAAATGCTCAAAAGCCAGGAGGCATGGGACGCAGTAGCTGGGAGCACAATGCGCATAATGAAGATTCGAAGAACCCTAGAAAGAGAAAGGAAAGAATCAGACCGGCGAAATACAATAAATGCTGAGCAGGAAAATGCAAACATGCACTAGTCGAATACATGAGACTAAACCCCCCCACCCCCCCCCCCCCCCCCCCCACCCCCCCCCCCACCCCCGCGATGAAATGCTTGACGGCAGTACCGCGGGGAATGGGGCGGTCGTGGGAGGGGGGTTTAATGGGTAAGAGTCCCACACTGTTACTCAGGACGTACTGAGTTTCGTCTTTTGAAGATTACCCCTCCCAATCAACACAAAAAAAAAAGAAAACCGACTATGCAGACGGGACCAAAGATCGCTCGAAGAACACCAGGAAAGTAGAAGTACCGCCTTCTTAATAGGTGGCTTCTGGCACAATAGACCTCTCTGGTCGCAGTGCCTACACAGAGGTGTGGTCACCAACTTGTTTAAAAAAAAAACCAGCACTCACATACGGTTTACAATGCTGGACAATGTACAAAAAGATCTATGGTAATTTAACGCCAATTGGGATGAAGATGCTTCGTCTAACAGCAGGAGTAACAAAGATTGATCGAATAAGAAGTTCCAATATCCGTGGAAGACTGCACATCAAAGAAACCAAATGAAACAAAAAATGGATCACAACTAGTTCAGCTGGTATTATAATGTTCAAAAAAGATATAATTTGAACCGTTACATTCAAATAAATAAATGAATATTTTTAATTTCAAATAGGCAGAAATTTCTTAAAATTGGGAAATATTTACTTTTTCGTACAAACTGTTCATCGGAATTAATAGCCACTTTATTGGATAATTTAATACAAGAAAACCACTACGAAAAATAATTAAAAATTTTTTTTTTTCTTTTTATAAAGTCACCGAACAGCACGCACAATATAACATAAATAAAAAATATTCTAAAACAATAAAAAAAATATATAAAAGGAATAAAATAATTAAAATTAAATTTAATATTTGATTTAATAAATTAGAATTAAATAATCTCAATACTGTGTTGTGATAAACCAGAAAAATAAAAAAAGTGCATCAGTCCCAGGTCTCTCGCCACTTTCTCACCACCTCTCTCACTGTTGTGTGATCTCAGTCATTGCAATTGCCGAGTGTTTTTTTTTTACATACGGTAGAGGCAATGACACATCGGACGGATAGCGGGTTGTGAAGTGATCATTTTTATTAGTGGAGCAAACCATACGTATTACTGTTGCTGTACTGGCAAAACACCTACGGCAATTTGTTTTTGAAAACTAACCTTGAATTTTCACTGCTCAGCTCTGCTTAGTCGGTGTTGTGTTTTTTGTGTTTATGCTAATAAGATGTAATTTTAGAGTGGATATTAAAGAACTTACTTACTTAGGTGGCGCTACAGTTCGGGGTGAACCTGGGCCTCAACCAACAAGCCTCTCCATTTAGCTCGGTCTTTAGCTAATTGCCTCCAGTTGCGCACTCCAAGTTGGTCGAGGTCCCCTTGAACTTGTGCGCGCCACCTACGGCGATGATTCCCTCTACTGCGTCGTCCCTCGGGATTAGATTCGAAGACTCTGCGGGCCGGAGCGTTGGTGTCCATTCGCTCTACATGTCCTAGCCATCTCAGACGTCCAATACGCAGTTTTTTGACTAGTTCGATGTCGCTGTACAGCTCGTATAGTTCGTGATTGAATCTTCTCCTCCAAAACCCGTCAACGCAAACGGGACCGAAAATCTTACGAAGAATTTTTCTCTCGAAGCGACCAAGGATATCTTCATCTTCTTTTAATAAAGTCCATGTTTCAGCGCCATAAAGCAGGTCTGGGATGATCAGGGTCTTATACAGAGTCTCCTTAGTAGTTCGAGATAGGGCTTTACTGTTGAATTGCCTTATAAGCCTAAAAAAACAGCGATGGGCAAGAGTTATTCTTCGCTTGATTTCTGCGCTGATGTTGTTCTCAGAGTTTATAGCAGAGCCAAGGTAGACCAAGTCCCTTACTACTTCGAAGTTATAACTGCCCACTGTGACGTTTTGTCCAATTCGTCGCTGTTGGTTTTCCCTTCTTGTTGACAGCATATACTTGGTTTTGCCCTCGTTTATCGCTAAACCCATTTTGGCCGCTTCCGCCTCAATGCTTGCAAACGCACCGGTGACAGCCCGCTGAGTTCTTCCGATAATGTCGATATCGTCGGCGTATGCAAGCAGTTGTACAGACTTGTAATAGATTGTGCATCTGGTGTTGGCTTGTGAGTTCCGCACAATCCGTTCAAGTATAATATTGAAGAAGTCACATGACAGCGCGTCACCTTGTCTTAAACCTTTTTTGACATCAAAGGTCTCGGTGAGGTCATTACCGACCTTGATGGAGCAGCGAGCGTTCTCCATCGTCAGCCTGCACAGACGGACAAGTTTGGCAGGTATTTCAAAACTAGACATGGCTCTATAAAGCTCTTCTCTATAGATGCTGTCATAGGCGGCCTTAAAATCGATAAAGATGTGGTGAGTATCAATTTGGAATTCTTGGGTTTTCTCCTGGATCTGCCGAAGTGTGAAGATTTGATCGATGGTGGACTTTCCTGGCCTGAAACCGCACTGATAGGGTCCAATCAGGCTGTTGATAAAAGGTTTCAGGCGTTCACACAATACCGCAGAAAAGATCTTGTATGCGATGTAGAGGAGACTGATGCCTCTATAATTGGCGCAGCTGAGGGGGTCTCCTTTCTTGTGGATCGATATTAAAGAACACTCACCTGTGTTTTCACGTTGTGGACATATGTATACCATGTAGTCTTCTCGATGTTCTTGGTTGCTGATTCTAGTTATGTTTTGCGATGTGTCCGCAGGACAATCTTCCCCCTTGTGTGAACTTTGCTGACATTTGGGACATCTTGGTTTTCGGTTAGGGTTCTAGACAGGATCTAGCGAAATGTCATTTTTAAAAGCAATTATAGCACTTTGGACCGGAACTCTCGAAACTTTGGCCCTTCTTCGACGTTACTGATCTTGGGATAGGCTTCTTAACGACATCTGTTGAAGACGATTTCTCCCCACACTGTAAGTCGAAATCACGCGTCTCAGAAAACCGCCGCAAAATCGTTAACAATCCATTCAGTGATGCAAAGACATGCAATAAATGCCCAAACTTACAGATTGTCGCGTCGTCCAGGTCGTTTTTCTTCCCGTGAGCACTCATTCTATAAAAGTGCTCTTCAAGTTTTTCGTCTTTCGGCCGTCGAGAATTCATTATCTGAATATGCACGTCAGCCTGTTCGATGTAAGTCGGGAACGTATCTAAAAACGCTGCCACAAATACCTCCCATGACGGAAGACATACGGTAGACTGTCTACCCACAGCTTGGCTGGACCATCTAGTTTGGTCTGCACCGCAAATAATAGAGCACAATCATCGTAGGATAGGCTCATCTCAGCTGATCAATTCCGTTCACGAATTGTCTGGAACTCAACGTCAACTCTTCCCTTGTGTTGTACTCCGGTAGAATGTCCATAATTTCCCGAGTATTCGTCCAATTTGGAGACACCGCCTTATTACCTAACCTCTCGGGAACACCTTGTCGCTGTTGCTTGCTTGCTGCTAGCGCGGCGCTTGAAGCTTGCCCCAGCATGCTCATCTAGCACTCCATTCGGGTCTGACGCATTATTCGCTGAACCTTGAGTACCAACCAGCCCTTTACCTGTAATACCACGCTCAGTTGCAGCTGCAGTCCTCCGACGTCACTATTACCATTACTCGGTAGATAGGTGGTGTCTTCACCGATAGTTTCGGTCAATCCCCCTTTTTCGATGGATTGGAAGACTCTTTTATGTGCGCAATTCACTTGGGTTCAATCTCACTTCTGAAATGTTGCAATTGTTTTCTATACAAAATCGTACTTACGAGTATACGATATATCCTTATTTTTTTTATATTGTACAAAGGATTAACTAAATCAAGAACAAAAAATGAAATAGTTTTCCCGGTTAAATGTTTCACACGTGGCTGTTATCGGTGAACTGATTAGATTAGATTAACAATATTGTTTTTATTATCGCAAGTTTATGTACCAATTGGCCTAATGAGCTGTTTGTACACCAGGAGTTTCGTCCTTTCGCTGAAACCGTGTCACCTTCTTAGCAGCGGGTGAACTAAGTAAAATGCAAAATTGGCCGTCTCAGAATAATCTCCGCACGAGAATTAAATTTAAACCTCTCGTTGAAGTTTATTCCGAGGTACTTGGGTGTTTTCATTGTATTTATCTCCGTGAGGTCCGGAAGAGTTATTTGGATGTTCTGGTAGCGGGTTGGAAATGCCCTGCGTCCCCTCGTAGCTGTCGCTGGTGGCCAGAAACAGATTAGCTCTGTCTTGCTTCTATTTACCTTCAGACCCCACTTGAGATAGTACTCCCAAAGTGTCCTGATGTGTGCTTCAACACTTCAGGCTGCTATCTCTGGAGAGAGGGAGACTGCATATGTTAAGGAGTCATCTGCATGAAGCGAAGTCCTGGTTCCTGTTGATGTGCTTGGCTGATTAGCAGTGAAAATGTTGAACAGAATCGGGCCAAGCCTTGATCCCTGCGGCACTCCGGTGTTGGTCCTCTTTGTTGTTGACTTTGCGTTGAGAATCTGCACGAAAAAATGTCTATGGGTTAAGAAATTATAAATTTGTTTTACCAAGTAATTTGGGAAACCTAAATTAATGAGTTTGAACGTTAGTCCTTTCGTCCAGACACTGTCAAAGGCCTATTCAATGTCCAGAAGGCATGCTACTGTAATCTCCTTTTTGTTGAGTCCACGGGTGACGTCGCTGTGGAGCCTAAGCAGAGGGTGCACGGTGGAGTGTTTCGCCCGGAAACCATACTGGTTGTTGGGGACTATCCCTCGCTCCGCGAAGAAATGGTTGATTCTCCGCAAGATCACTGACTCCAGAATTTTGCTTACGCAGCACAGCAGGGCAATGGGCCGGTACCTGTTCATATTTGAGCGGTCGGTTTTCTTTGGCACTGGAACCACTTTCGCAACCTTCCATTTTGACGGGAAGTAGCCGTTGTGTATGCAGTTATTAAAAATAACCGTCAGCATAATAACTTTTTTATTAAAAAGTTGGAAATCTGGTTAATTCCCGCCGATTTTTTGGCATTATTGCTTTCAATTATATCCACCACTTCCTCAGTAATAGTGAAGCTTCCGTCGCTGGTTGGGTCATTCGCCGGGTTGTCTTCGTTGAATGTTCTGATTTGGGTACCAGATCCTTCCTCCAAGAAATCGGGCAGATGGACAAGTGGGCGGTCGAGGAAGTTTCGCTCGAAATAGATTGCAAAAGCTTCGGCTTTCTCGGCCGGAGTTGCCTGTTGCAGTTGCCTGACCATGGCTGATATTCTTCGGTAAGGAATGTACTCTTCCTACTAGAGATTTTATCTTCCTGAAGGTATCAGGCCCAGGCTTGATGTCTTCGAGTCGCTTGTTGAACTCTTTGTCCTTATAGTTCTTGACCGCCCGGATGAGCATCCTATTGGTGCACTGTAGCTGGGAAGATACATTGCGATATTCATCGTTAACTGTGTTCAGTGTCCGCCGCATGATTCTCTGGAGCCTTTTACGAATCCGCTGCCTATGAGCGTAAATAGCTTCAATGTACCGCGGCAGGTTCTCGTACCTGTCTCTACTGGTTTTTTGTGTCTTCTGCCTTTCCAACGCATTGTTAATGACTAATTGAAAACGGTTAATGTTTTCATCGATCTCTTCATTGCTAAGGTTTCTTATGGATGGCGCTTGAGCAAGTTCCGCCTCGATTTCCGATTGAAGCCGTCCCCAGTTCATTCGGTTAAACCTAATGTGGAGCTCGGGTGTCGGATGCTTAGTCAAGATACGCCTCATCAGGCGAACTTTTAGTCCCACTGCCAGATGATCCGAATTACTAGGGTGCGCAAGGCACGAATAATTCTGAAATCCCGGCAGTATGTTGACGAAGTTGGATATCGCCAGGAAAAAGCCCAGCGTTGATGGTGTACCTGGGAATGTTCTTTGTGCTTGTGATACAACAACATTTGGCTGTTTCCATTTAGCCAGTTGACAATTGCCAGTCCCTGTGCCGTTTGGAACCTGCACCCCGAAGCTGTTAAACTTCCGGTCGGTCCTGTTGGTCTTATAATGGCTGACCTCAACAGCTGGGATTCCGGCTTGGCACAGCTCCTCTTTTATTTCCGCTGCCTCGTAGCTGTGGTGGATCCCCTTCAAGACAAGAAGGGTTTTCCTATCCTCCTTTGGGATAATGTATTATACCCCGTTTTTTGCTGCTAAGAATTCCCTGATTCTTTTGTGATGATCCTTCGTCTTGGTGGTGACGTCTGACTTGGTGGAGCTGATGTTATGTATTTTCAACTCCATTTTTGCTTCCTTTCAGAAGCGGCTTAGCTCAGCTACATTAAGGTTGTATCAAACTATTGGTGGCATAACTGTACCCTTCATTGAGGATGCGACCGCCGGATGTGATGTTGCTGGAGCAGCTGTCACTACAGATGACGTCGATGGCGACAGAGGTTGTGGTGTTGGTGTTACGCCTTGCACCGTAGATGAGCGAGGCAACTTCGCCTTAGTTTTAGGTGAGGAACAAGTCGACGAATCTGACTTTTTCCTTTTTTTGTTACTAACGACGTTGAAGCCGTCTTCCTCTGGAGCGCATACCTCTTCGTCTGTCGAGCTTTCAACTTCATGATCGCTTCCACTCTCGCTTCCGCTCTCATCAACGTCGTCTTCGACATCCATTTTGACCTCTTCGTCGGTCGAGCTGTCAATGCATGGCTGTTCTTGATTAACATTGGTGTCCTCTCTCTACCAACTCGTAGAGGTCGTTGGCGTTGGCCATTATCTCACCTATGGGCAGCAGCCTTCTGGTTGATCAATTCCACGATCTCATCCCATGCTAATGAAGCTACCTGCTTCAATCTCTGTTTCTTACCCATCCGAATTTGCGTTTAATTCCTGGAATTCAAACAAAGAACAATAATTAAATTTTATTTATATAAATTAAAATGTTTATTTATTTAAACTTAGATGTGCACTATTTTCATAAAAACTATTGCACAATAAAAAAAAATAAAGCAATAAAATAATAAAACTGAAACTAGGGCCCCTATTGCGAATGTCGATCAGCGAACGATTCGATAAAGATCGATTGCATCGACAAATTTTCCGTTTGGTATTGTGTAACTCGATCGACAAAGGTTTGTGTTGCTGTGAATAAAAAAGCTATTTATTGTGAATAGAGCATACTTTGAAAGTTTTTTGACATTTAAATTAATTATTTGATGTTTTTTTTTGTGCAAAAAAATTAAAACAAGAAAAAATGTCGCTTGAATTTCGGTTTCATTTTCAGATTTCTAATGGGTGATAAAATTTAAATATATTACATCTTTGTTGCTGAAACACAATTTTTTTCGGTGGCACCGAACGCAGTCGAAAAGAAAATTGGAGACGATAAACATCGTCTGTCAAAACGAAAAATGTCGTTCACAATCGACATTTGCAATACCAAAGTTCACAATTGTCGATCGTCCTAGGGCCTAGGACTGCGGTTTTTCCACTAATAAAACGCTCATTAGAGATTTTACTGCAGTGACCGGAAAAAATGTATATTGTAGCATAGACTCAAACTACTGCATGGTTTGTATTCCAAACTGTTAGCAACGCTATCTATTCGCCGAACCTGCGAGCAGCAAATATCCCCACCAAACCTAGTGTGCCAATGTTCCACAATTACCACACAATTGCCGTGTTTTTTTGAAACCTAGCGAGCCAGTCGTTCATTTAAACGATTTGCAAGCCAGCCGATTTTATACGAACGTATCTCTAGGTACCAAGCAACCTCGCAGTGACAGCAACAACAAAGAACTAAAAAACATTCATTTTTGCGCCGCCTGAAATTGGGCATCACGAAATTCCCAGCCAGTAACTTTTTGCTGGTGATAAAATCAAGAGTATTAGGCAGCCGGTTGTTGTATTTGTTTTATGTGTAAAATTGTACTTTACTAGCAACTACTGGCTGGCTAGGTTTCAAAAAAACACGGGTAATGTTCCAATTATTCCACGATCATCAATTCATCCCGAGAAACATCTAGCATGTTCTAGAACCTCTTCTTTTTTGTATAAATACACATACCACAACCCCCGTCGACGCAGTTGTTAATAAGGCAATATAGCGATTACAAGAGAGACTCGACCAGTGGTGAAAACAAGCGACATTCTGAAAGTAAATCTGTAGCGACAGTTTAATTTGAAATAAATAAAGAAGAAAGTGATTGAATATTGTATTGAAGTAAAGTTCGTGATTGATAATAAATAGACAGTTAAAATACACAAAAGACAGTTTTATTTAAACGAACCCCAGCAAGAATATTACATTGGTGTCAGAGAAGTGGAATAAAACAAATTTTGTGTATTGCTTATTGTATAAGAGAAAATAAAATGGTTCGGAAATTGCTAGAAGATCTGTCATTGCCGCAACTAAAGTACTGAGCCAGCGGGAGCAACCTACGACTGGTACGAAAAGAGAATTGATTACTAAGTTGCGGAAAATACTGACGGACGAGGGTGCAGATCCTGAAACAGCGTTGTTTGACGTCGAAGAAGAACAAGTAAGTACGACGAGTGACATGTCGGCTTTAATGAAATTGCTATCTGAAAAATTCGACGATCAGAATAGAAAATTCGAGAAGCTAGACAATTCTTTAGACGAGCAAAAGAAAAAGTTCGAAATGCTAGAAAATTCCTTGGGTGATCAAAAGAATATTCTAGACGATAAGCTCGATGAACAAAAGAACTCTCTAGAACAACAGCTATTCGATCAAAGGAGTGTTCTCGAAAGCAAGTTCGATGAACAAAATAAAAGTTTGGAAACAAGATTTGGAACAATTGATGAGAAGATTGAAAACGTAGAGGCCAAAATTGAGACATTTGAAACAGCAATTGAAGAAAGATTCGAGAATGTTGAAACAAAATTCGAAGCTGTTGAAGGAAGATTTGAGAATTTGGCAAAGGAACTCGAACGCGTGAAGAAACAGAAAGTTCGGGAGTATTCAACCGACTGCCCGAGAAGGAAAGAGATGCAGCCTCCCGTCTTCGATGGGCAGACATCATGGCCGACCACATGCAGCAAGTATATAGGGTCCAGTTGCGCAGGAGGTCCCAGATGAAGTGTGAGACGTTCCAGCAGTTACAAGCAGACATCGAGCGGCTGGCACATTTGTCCTATCCGAACGGCGGCGAGAAAAACATTCACGAAATGGCGACCGAAGCATTTACTCATGCCATAGCTGATGCGAAACTACAAATGGCGGTAAGAATGCCTGGAAAGAAAACGCTCGCCGAAACTTTGGCGTTTGCTTTGACAATGGAGGCCGCAGACCAGGCATGTCAGGGAATCCACCGTGTGAGGGAAGTAGCCACCATCGAATGCTCTTGCCAAAGGATGGACGTCGAAGACAAAAATAACGCTCGCGGAGGACAAATTCGTTGTTGGAACTGCAACAAATTAGGACACCTACAACGGCAATGCAGAAATCCACACAGACGCGGAAACTGTCCACATTGTGCGAATAGGCGACGCAACGAAGAACCCTCCAACAGGGACAACATCCATCCTGTTGGTCAGGCTCCTCGAAACCAGGAGTCGGGAAACGCCTAAGAGCCAGCATCGCGGGGCAGAAGTTGGCTATTGGAATCGGACGACCCCAAGTACTCTATCCAGGTCTCCTAAACCAAACGATGCAACAAGAGTCCAACAGTGGAAGCATTCATCGGCAAAAATAAATGCGTGACTACCATCGACACCGGCGCCACAGCTTCCACTGTAAGAAGAGATCTCGTCCGGAAGTCATGGCTGCACAACACCAGCTGCTACTGTCTTAGGACTGCGACAGGGGAAGCGGCGAAAGTATACGGGGAAGTTCGCCTCACGTTGCAACTAGCAGGGTTGGCCATTTCCCATGCGTTCCTGGTGGCCGACATATGTGATGAATGCATCATGGGAGTAGACTTCATGAAAGAACATGACGTAATCATCGACACCGGGGTGCAAGTTCTGCGGTACCGCAACGTAGAGATTCCAATGGTATACGGGAATGAGAATGCAGCACATATAAGGACAATACTCAGGAAGGACGAAGTCTTACCACCATCTTCCAAGACTATCAGTTGGACAAAACTAGAGGGTGATCCTGGGAGCCACCGATTCTATCTGGTGGAGCCAGATTTAGAAAGGGATTCCCCAAACTACATGTTTTTTTTTTTTTGTTATTGTTGATGAAGGTGAAAATCTCGAAAGGCACAGTGGGGTTAGAAACCCAAAGTAGTGTAGGACTCTTACTGCACTAAAAACACCTCCTTGATCATGACCAATCAACTAGTGATCGACAAAGATTTTATTTTCAACGTTAAGTTGGGTTTGAGAAGGTATTATAATTTAAAAACGGGCTCTTGTAATTGTCAAAAAAGTTCGTGCGAAAAGTTTTAGTGGAGCCAAAGAATAGCCTGGTTCCAGTAAGGCTCATGAACTTAAAGAACTACAGCATCAAACTAAAACAAGGGGAGGCCATTGGTAAATGTGTTCCGATATGTTCAATCTCGACAATAACTGAAAAGGAATCTGCGAGGCCTGTTTCATCAGCCAGGTTGGTGGAAGTAAGGGATATGATCCTCAAGCACTGTGAACTGGATCAGAACCAGCGAGCCATGGCAGAAAATCTAATCGGTGAGTACGCTGATATATTTGCCTCACAGGATGGAGAGTATGGCCAAACACATCTGGTGCAACACCGCATAGAAACTGGAGATGCCAGACCAATTCGCCAGCCTGCCAGACGACTACCATTGGCAAAGCAGACGGAGGTTGCGGAGATGGTATCAACGATGGAGAAGGAAGGGCTCATCGAAAGTTCTAAGAGTCCGTGGGCCTTACCTGTTGTACTGGTCAAGAAGAAAGACGGTAGCACTCGATTCTGTGCGCGAGACTTAATGACGTCACCAAAAAGGATAGCTACCCTCTGCCATGGATCGACGGCACATTAGACAGACTCTCAGGAGCTCAATGCTTTTCCACCCTTGATTTGAAGAGTGGTTACTGGCAGGTACAGATCGATCCAAAGGACCGAGAGAAAACTGCTTTTACTGCAGGAAATGGGCTGTGGCAGTTTACAGTAATGTCATTTGGATTGTGCAACGCTCCGGCAACTTTTGAGCGCCTAATGGAACACATCCTGCGTGGATTCACCTGGAAAACTTGCCTGGTATATTTGGACGATGTGATCGTGATAGGAAAAACATTCGGGGAACATCGCGACAGCCAGAAGAATGTACTAGAATGGCTTCGAAGTGCTCACCTGAAGCTGAACCCAAAGAAATGTAACCTCTTCAGATCCGAAGTCAAGTACCTTGGCCACGTTATCTCATCAGAAGGAGTGCGAACCGATCCAGACAAGGTGGAAGCTGTGAAAAACTGGCCAGTCCCAAAAGGCAAACACCAACTCATGAGCTTTTTGGGCCTCGCCACGTACTACCGACGATTCGTAAGGGACTTTGTCGGAATCGCGAAGAGCTTGCACCAACTGACGGAAAAAGAAAGACAATTCAAGTAGTCAGGTGAGTGCGACAAAAGCTTCAAGAACCTTAAGCAACAACTATGCGAAGCACCACCACTAGCATACCCCATTCCCGGAGAAATATTCATCGTGGATGCAGATGCAAGCAACGTCGGTGTCGGAGTGGTTCTTTCGCAGGTGCGCAACGGCCAAGAGAAGGTAGTAGCATACTTCAGCAAAGTGCTCTCCAAGCCCGAAAGGAACTACTGCGTGGCCAGGCGAGAACTTCTGGCGCTGCTTCTAGCGACAAAACACTTCCATGAATACCCCTACGGCCAAAGTTCCTTTTGCGCACAGACCACGGGGCTCTAAAATGGCTGCTGCAGTTCAAGAATCCGGAGGGCCAGGTCGCAAGATGAATTGAATGACTGCAGATGTACGATTATGAAATACAGCATCGTAAAGGAAACCTTCATTCTAATGCGGATGCCTTATCCCGGCGACTATGTAAGATCGACTGTAAGCACTGTGTGCGACAGGAAGCAAAGAACCTTCTTTCCATCCAAAGAGTAAGAGCTGAGCCTATCGCCGGTTGGAGTGCAGAAGAACTTCGCAACGCTCAAAAAGAAGACCCGGACATCGAGCCGATATTAGCGTGGAAGAAGCTTATGTGGGACTCACTTCATTTGCAAGATGGTGTACTGAAAAGGAAATGGGAAAGGCTGGACGGGAAAGATTTCATAATGCAGCTTGCCTTGCTGCGATGAAAAGTACACGAGGTGCTACGAGAGATGCATGATGGAGCATCCGGAGGTCATTTGGGTGCAAACAAGACGCTGGAGAAGGTGCGAGAACGTTTCTATTGGCTCAGCGCAAGGGAAGACGTAGAGAGTTGGTGCCGAAAATGCGCCGTGTGTGCAGCCAGCAAGGGACCCAGACAATGACAACCGTTACATCCTAGTCGTCATGAACTGCTTCAGCAAATGGGCGGAAGCGTTCGCCATCCCTAACCAGGAGGCGAAGATCATCGTAGAACAGATCGTCAACAACTGGGTGAGCAGATTTGGCGTGCCTATGGAACTGCATTCTGACCAGAGACGAAACTTTGAATCGAAGATATTCCCAAGAGGTATGTCAACAACTAGGAATTAAAAAGACGAGGACGACTCCGCTTCATCCTCAATCCGACGGGATGGTAGAGCGCTTCAACAGAACCTTAAACGAGCATCTCTCCAAGGTCGTAGAAAACCACCAGTGCGATTGGGATCGACAAATTCCTCTTTTCTTGATGGCCTGCCGAAATGCAGTGCACAGTACTACTGGACATACTCCATCTGAAGTCTTGTTTTGTCGAGCAGTCCGGCTACCTAGTGAGGTGAAGTTTGGATCCCCTAACGATGAGCCTAAATGTGAAGAGAACTACGTGGCAGACTTCAGGGAAAGGATCCGAGACATACATCAGAGGACCAGGACGAGGATAAGGATAGCGAGTGACCGCATGAAAACCAGGTACGACACAAAGGCAACAACATCCAGCTTTCATGAAGGAGACCTAGTATGGTTGTACAACCCACACCGGCAAAAGGGGAGGTCACCTAAGCTGCAGCAAGACTGGGAGGGCACTTATAAAGTAGTCACACGCATCAATGACATTGTCTTCCGGATCCAGCGTGAAGTAAGAGGCAAGATGAAAATTGTCCACCTGGATCGTCTTCATCGTTATCTTGGCGGTAATCCAGATGATCTTGTTCGGGACGAACAAGTTTAAGAGGGGGGCAGTGTAGCATGAACTCAAACTACTGCATGGTTTGTGTTCCAAACTGTAAGCAACGCCAATCAGCGTTGCCACTTCTATCAGAGCAAATGTAGCGTTCTGACAATAAAAATGTAACATTTTCAAAGAAAATGTAGCAACATAGAAATTTTTGGTAATTTTCTTTATTTTTGCATTATACGAGTAACTTATAGCTTTCAGTTTCAACAATACAAAATATTATACAAAGCACAAAAAATATTAATTCAACAACTAAGGTCGGGTGAGTTTAGGTTTCTGGTCCAGCTTAGGCCAGATCTGTCTCGAAATGTGGCACCTTGGGCCATTTACCCATCTGAGGTTGGTCTTGCTAATAGCGTTCAGCTTTAGTAGATGCTGGCATGTAGCGAGGGGTATACCTAGGGCTTACCTATCAGGCAGAATTCTTAGAGTAGTACCCTGTCTGGCGAGCCCGTCCGCCCTGCAGTTTCCTATAACGCCCCTGTGGCCTGGCTCCCAGCATCGGTAAATGTTGAATTACTCGATCATCTCTGTAAGAGATAAACGGCAGTTTAAAGGAGCCTTTGAAGTGAAGTAGCACGATTCCAGGGACTAGAATTGCTGCTTGGATGTCAGTGATAATGCTAATATGCCTGACAGATGGTACATTACAATTCAGGCAGGACAGGACAGGACTTAATCTCCACGATTTCCGTCTGAAAAATGGTACAATGATCAAGGAGGCGGAACGAGATGCTCAGGAGCTTTTCGCAAAAAAAACACCACAACCCACTCCACCTTCGGTCTCAGAGCCATCTGTGAAGAAGTGAATCAAACTACCATCGACAGGGGGAGAGTCGTCCCATTCATCCCGTTCAGCGATGCTCGTGGAGAAGTTTCGGTCAGATTTCAGTTTCCGTGGGGTGTAGTCCGTCTTATCGTGCTTGAAGTTGAGAAGATCAAGGATCGAGGAGTGGTCAATGTGATAATTAGACCACTGAGAGGATGCTTTTAGACGGATGGCCGCACTGACTGCAGTCTGTTTGCCAAAAATATTCAAGCATTTCAACAACTTAAAAAGAAAAGGAAAGTAATATAAATGCATTGAATTCATTGGTAAAGAAGATTAAATAAATAAATAAAAAGTTAACAGTGTTAATTTATAATACATATTACTCATAAACTGCACAGTATCTCTTGCAGTAAACAAAATAAGAAGTACCTCTTAGGAGGAGCAGAAATCGTTACTGATTTCTAATTTATTTTATGTATTTACAAACTTGAATTGCGGGAGAGAGGAAGTACGTCTACGACAAAAAGGCGGAAAATGGAGTGGAAGCGGCAACCGAGGAGGCGAAGGAGCTCACCAAATAGAAATGGCAGGAGAGATGGAGCTCAGAAGGCAGAGGACGATGGACCGCGAGGCTGATCAGCAACATCGCTGAATGGAAGAAACAGAAACACGGGGAAGTAAATTATTACGTCACCCAATTTCTTACCGGACACGGTTATTTCAACGCCTACCTCCACAGAATGGGCAGAACAGGGAGCCCGGCTTGCCAATATGGCGACTCAGAACTGGACGACGCAAACCACACGTTCTTCGAGTGCAATAGATGGGAAGCTGAAAAGGGGACGCTAGAAACTCTAATCGGCGTCATTACCCCTGAAAAGATAGTGACAAAAATGTCAATGAGTGAGCAGAGCTGGAATCAAGTACGTTCCTTTATAGAAAAAGTGCTTAAAACAAAAAAGAGAGGAAGACATAATAATCACCCTAATGAGATTTATGTAAGCCTGATGTAAGCCTTACCGGCAAGAAAGAATTAACTCGCAAGCAAGACACAATTATAAAAAAAGCCGGCCCCGAAAGGGGAATGAAAACGACACCACTCTGAAGTAATGCAAAAGCGGTTCCGGAGTGGATGGTGTCAAGTTGAAAAGGGTTAAAGGGGGTTTCTTAGTGAGTAGAAAGTCCCACACTACTTGAAACAGAGCGGGCCTGTTTCTCGTGAGCAGTAGCGTTTTCCACCACCCCTTAGGCAAAAAAAAATAAAAAAATTTATCTACAAACTTTCGTCAAAAGGCTCAAATATTACCACACCTTTCAATAGCGCCTTAGCCAGTAAAATTAATTCCACAGTATCTGAATTAAACCTATTTCTCAAATCGTCTTTTATTATGTTTAACATATGAAATATGTTTAACATATGAAATATGTTTAACATATGAAATATGTTTAACATATGAAAGAAAACATAAATAATAATTAGATAGACCGTTTGGATAAATGTAGCATAACGATGGAAAGATGTAGTATGTAGCATGGCACTTTAAAATGTAGCAGTTTTGCTACATATGTATGTAGCAAAAGTGGCAACGCGCGCAGGTGCCAATGTTTCACAATTACCACACAACGTTCCAACTATTCCACGATCATCAATTCATCCCGAGAAACATCTAGCATGTTCTAGAACCTCTTGTTATGTGAGGTTGGTGCAGTCTTGGGTTTCTGTGCTTTTGTTGGGGCTGTTGCGGGTTTTAGTGGAGTTGTAGCTGTTTCGCTGTATTTGCTTTTGGTAGCTGCTGCTTTCCCGAAGTCCTCAAAGCGAAGACATCGACGAAACTTAAACCAGTTTCGATGGCTTTGGTGGCAGATTTTTCAGCAAATCTGTGGTGTTTATGTTTTTTTTTTTATAGCCGACTTAGCTTTGTCCGGTAACTTCTCTTTGTATTCGGGCGACCTTTATAATTGACTGGGTGTCCGGTCTTCTGGCAAATGGTACAGAAAACAACTTCGCCCTTGGTGCCAACCTTGGATCTCTGGTACTCCCCCGGTCCGTGCTTGTTGCACTTTACGCATATGGAAGGCATTTCGCAGTTGTTTGCACCATGTCCGAACTTTTGACAGTTCTTACGCTGCGTGACCCCATTGCTTTTAACCCTAGAAAGATAATCATATTTTTTATGACGTAAAAGATAATCATACGTCTCAGAGACGTATGGCACTTTTTTAATGTATTAATGGAAACCCATGAGCTTTTTATAAAATATTAATGTTTTATTTATTAATGAAATTCATATTAAGAGAAATGAAGTTATGGTTCAGTAAAAATAAAAATTAATTTAAACAATAAAAACAAGAAACTTAAACTCCATTGCCAAAGGATATTACATTTTTTTGCGCGCTATACGTCTGGCAGACGTAGATTATCTTTCTAGGGTTAAAGCGCTCCCAATAAACCTTTTGGTTCATACTTACTTACTTAGGTGGCGCTACAGTTCGGGGTGAACCTGGGCCTCAACCAACAAGCCTCTCCATTTAGCTCGGTCTTTAGCTAATTGCCTCCAGTTGCGCACTCCAAGTTGGTCGAGGTCCCCTTGAACTTGTGCGCGCCCCTACGGCGATAATTCCCTCTACTGCGTCGTCCCTCGGGGTTAGATTCGAAGACTCTGCGGGCCGGAGCGTTGGTGTCCATTCGCTCTACATGTCCTAGCCATCTCAGACGTCCAATACGCAGTTTTTTGACTAGGTCGATGTCGCTGTACAGCTCGTATAGTTCGTGATTGAATCTTCTCCTCCAAAACCCGTCAACGCAAACGGGACCGAAAATCTTACGAAGAATTTTTCTCTCGAAGCGACCAAGGATATCTTCATCCTCTTTTAATAAAGTCCATGTTTCAGCGCCGTAAAGCGGGACTGGGATGATCAAGGTCTTATATAGAGTCTCCTTAGTAGTTCGAGATAGGGCTTTACTGTTGAATTGCCTTATAAGCCCAAAAAACAGCGATTGGCAAGAGTTATTCTTCGATTGATTTCTGCGCTGATTTTGTTTGCTGAATTTATAGCAGAGCCAAGGTAGACAAAGTCCCTTACTACCTCGAAGTTATAGCTGCCCACGGTGACGTTTTGTCCAATTCGTCGATGTTGGTTTTCCCTTCTAGTTGACAGCATATACTTGGTTTTGCCCTCGTTTATCGCCAAACCCATTTTGGCCGCTTTCGCCTCAATGCTTGCAAAAGCACCGGTGACAGCCCGCTGAGATCTTCCGATAATGTCTATATCGTCGGCGTATGCAAGCAGTTGTACAGACTTGTAATAGATTGTGCCTCCGGTGTTGGCTTGTGAGTTCCGCACAATCCGTTCAAGTACAATATTGAAGAAGTCACATGACAGCGCGTCACCTTGTCTAAAGCCTTTTTTGACATCAAAGGTCTCGGTGAGGTCATTACCGACCTTGATGGAGCAGCGAGCGTTCTCCATCGTCAACCTGCACAGGCGGACAAGTTTGGCAGGGATGTCAAAACTAGACATGGCTCTATAAAGCTCTTCTCTATAGATGCTGTCATAGGCGGCCTTGAAATCGATAAAGAGGTGGTGAGTATCGATTTGGAATTCTTGGGTTTTCTCCAGGATCTGCCGAAGTGTGAAGATTTGATCGATGGTGGACTTTCCTGGCCTGAAACCGCACTGATAGGGTCCAATCAGGCTGTTCATAAAAGGTTTCAGGCGTTCACACAATATCGCAGAAAAGATCTTGTACGCGATGTTGAGGAGACTGATGCCTCTATAATTGGCGCAGTTGAGGGGGTCTCCTTTCTTGTGGATCGGGCAAACGATGCTGAGATTCCATTCATCAGGCATACACTCCTCTGACCAAATATTAGAAATGAGTTGGTGTATGCACTCTACCAATTCATCCCCTGCTGCCTTGAAGAGTTCGGCCGGTAAGCCGTCACGTCCAGCAGCCTTGTTGGATTTTAGCTTGGATATTGCTATCCTCACTTCGTTTTAGTCAGGTGGACGGACATTTTGACTATCATCGTCCATGTTGAATGGTTCATTCTGCCTGACAGCGGGATGTTGGTCTTCGTCGCCGTTATACAGTCTGCAGAAGTAGTTTTTCCAGATTCTCAGCACCGACTGTGATTCTACTACGAGGTTTCCATTCTCATCTCTACAGGTTTCTGTACGGGTATTACTTCTCTGACACGTTCTTTTTACCTTTTGGTAAAACTTCCGTACATTGTTCCTGGAGTATAGACTCTCGATATTCTCAAACGCGCGCTTCTCATGCTCTTTCTTCTTCTTTTGGAGAAGCCGATGTTCTTCCCGTCTCTTTTGCTCGTAGAGCTCACGAGCAGCTCTCGTCTTCCTTTGCAGCGCCGCTTTGTATGCCTCTTGTTTTGCTGCATGCACTCGCCGGCATTCTTCGTCAAACCAGGGGTTTCGCGGTGGTGGGCGAGCGAGCGTTTCTGATGGCATGTTGGCAGCGTTGCCACTGGTCTTCGACACTTGATGCTGGCGGTATAGGGGTGATTGAGAGATTTCGGGATACGCGTTCAGCGAAGAGTCTGGCGGTCTCTTGCGATTGTAGCTTTTCGACGTTAAATTTTCTCACAGTAATTCTTCTTTGTTGCTCAGATTGGGATATCCGCATTCGTACCTTGGCTACAACAAGGTAATGATCCGAGTCTATGTTGGCCGCTCGGAAGGTCCGGACATCCAGAATACTGGAGGCATGCCTTGCGTCGATCGCAATATGATCAATTTGGTTGATCGTGACATGATCATTAGACCGCCATGTCTGCTTATGAATATCGAGATGAGGAAACCATGTGCTTGCTATGGTGACATTTCGCTCCACAGCGAAATCAATTAGCCTTAGTCCGTTATCAGACGTGGTGTCGTGTAGGCTATGCTTACCGACTGCTCTACCGAAGACGTCCTCCTTTCCTATTTTGGCGTTAAAATCGCCCAATACGATCTTAACGTCGTATTTAGGACATTGCTCGTATGTTTTGTCGAGGAGCTCGTAGAAACACTCTTTGGAGGCAGGGTCCTTTTCTTCTGTGGGGGCATGAACACATATTAGGCTTATGTTAGCGAATTTAGCCTTGATCCGGATAGTCATAATACGCTCGCTCACGTGTCGGAAGCTTAAGACTTCTTGCCTAAGTCTGCCGCGTATGACAAATCCGCATCCGAATAAGCGTTGCCTGTTGCCTCTGTAGCAATCACCGTAGTAGATGTCACAGTTTTTCATCCTCTTTTTGCCTGGCCCATCCCATCGCACTTCCTGGATGGCGGTAATATCTGCTTTATAGCAGTCTAGGGCCTCTGCTAGTTGTTCGGCTGCACGTGGTCTGTAAAGGGACAGAACATTCCACGTACAGATCCGAAGGTCGTTGTCCTTATTTCGTTTGCTGGGGTCGTCATTAGTTGGGTCATCCTTATCCGAGGCTTTTGGTTGTTTCGGAACCATCGATTTTTTACGTGGTAGGGAAGTTACCCCGACGGCACAACCCCCAACCTGGAGGGCCAGTTCCTTAATTATTCCCCTAGGACAGGGGGCCGGGTACACCGGTGCCAGTAGTCCACAACGGGAGTATGAGCGCTGCCGTTGGCCCATTAAGGGCTCCTCCGCCACCATCTCTATTCCAATGTCCTGACCAACATTGGAAATTCCTTACCGACCTGTGATCCGAATACGTCGAAACAGCTCGCGCAAGGTATTCACTAAGTTCAACCTAACTGGAACTATAGACGCCACCGTTGACTCCGTCTAGGGAATTCGTCCGCTGCCGCCTGGAACAGGAAGAAGTGCTCTAGTGAGAAAAGCACTCTTCCCCCCCTCTCTCATCTGCTGCCACCAAGAATCCGCCAAACGGGGTTGGTTACCCATTTCTTGGATTAAGGTACTAGGCACCCGGCTGTCACCGCGTGGAGGTTGAGAGTAGGAGTTGGTAGGCCTCAGCTGAGTGAAAACGCTTGTGTTTTCATATGATCGCATGCACTACCGTTTGACTTTTGGTTCATAGGCAGGGTCATTTTGTTAACTAAAGACAGGTCGGTGCCGTTTGGAACCTGTACCACGAAGTTGTTGAGCTTCCACTCGGTCCTTTTGGTTTAATAAGGGCTGATATGAACCGCTGGAATTCCGGGGTGGCACAGCTCCTTTTTGATTTCAGCTACCTCGTAGCTGTGGTGGATCCCCTTTAGGACAAGAAGAGTTTTTCTGTCCCCTTTTGGGGTATACATATATGTTGTACCTCGTTTTTTCTGTGATGCCAGGAAGTCCCTCATCTTCCGTGATCATTCTTTATCATCGTGGTGATAACGACTTCGTTAATATTGTGGATCTTGAACTCCATTTTTGCTTCCTATAAAAAGCGGCTGAGTTCAAGTACATTTGAAATGTAGCGTACAATTGGTGGCATAACTGTACTCTTCCTTGAGGATACGGCTGCTGAAGATGATGTCGCTGAGGGTTCGGGGCGTTGTGGGAACTGCCTTGCCTCGATCGGCAGATGCGCGAGGTACCGTTGCTTTTACTGGTAGTGTTGAAGGAGTCGAAAAATCGGACTTCTTCCTTCTCTTGGTTACGACCTTGAACCCGTCTTCCACTGAAACGCAAATATTTTTGCCACCGTCTTCATCGTCTTTGACCTCCATTTCGACCTCGTCGTCGATCGGGCTGTCGATGCATGGCTCCTGCTCGTCCGCTGAATTTTCTCGTTTCTCGTTAAATATGTCCTCTACCAACTCGCAGAGATCATCGGCATTGGCCATCATCTCGTGGATTGGGGGTAGAACTTTCCTTCTATGAGCAGCAACCTTGTGGTTGATCAATTTTAGAATCTCCTCCCATGTGGTTGAAGCTACCTGCTCATCCTATCCTTTTTACCCATTTGTAGTTGGGTTTCTGATTATCGTTTAAAAAGCACCTCTAGGAGAAGCTAAGGGAATAGAAACGCGCAATTAATTGCAGCTGGAAAGGTGTCTTAGGCAAAATAATATTGCGCCGAGTACAAAGTACAAAATTTTCGACGCAATCATGAGATCAATAATGTGTTACGCGGCTTAAGTGTGGGGAATTTGGGAGTTTGAAAAGGTTGAAAAACTTCTAAGATACATCCTCAAGAAAATGTTCAGACTGCCAGACATACTCGTACATACTGCATTTAGAAACTAGACTACCACCGTTGTATGGTATATATTTGCACTTAGATTACACTTCAGTACATTTCGAAAGTAATATCACAAACAAGTCACATCTCATCCATCACATGCATCTTAGGAACTAGGAACCTTCATCTCTTGGTGAATGGACAAGGCGGGGCCGTGAGCAGAATGTCCCCCTGCCGGAAAATCTTGTCAATGGAGCGGCCTTGGGAAATGCAATACAGGAGCTACTTATTAAAATCGAGAGATCAACACGGGAGATATTTAGGATTTATAAAATACTTCATCACGATCTTGGGGGAAAAAACTACTTCCATGACCGACACGGATTAGATGTAATTTTAAAAATATTCAAAGCGAGGGGTGAAATTTTACACTTGTAGTACATACCTCATAGAACTGATAGAAGTGATAATAGTACTCTGTGTAATCATGGAATGAGAGAAGACGTTCTGCATTTTATTGGAATCTGCCCTATGCTGAGCTCAGTTAGAAGTTACAACTTGGGAAAAAAACACTCTCTCTACTATCTTACATAATTTCACTGCGCTGCACAACCGCACTGTATGGTAGATGAACACTAACTCTTGTTATGTTCAATTGTGCAACAGCGGATGGCGAAGACGGTAGGGGGTGGCCGGTTGAAAAGCGTTAACAGGTGAAGGCGAATCCACAAAAGTTTCCCGTAGTTCGAGAAGAATCGATTATATTATACACGGAATTCTGCTGACAGTGGTTGTTATTCGCAATTGCGTCATTTTTACTGTTGATCGTCTTGAGCTTATCTAGAATAAGGCTCGCCTCGAAATGGAATACAGATGCTGCAAGAAAAAAGCGAAGAAGAAGGGCGCCCAGCTTCAAGCAGAGAGTACGGAGGGCCTGTATCGGGAGCTGGAGAAAATATTTTCCCCGGTTGCTGATGCAAGCCAGGCTATCCAGGAGCTGCGAAGACACAATATGAACAAGAGCGCCACTACCTTCAAAATAGCCGCCCAAAGAAGGAAGAATGCTCAGGAGATTCGTTCGCCAAAGTTCATTAGCAATGCTCATGGCCAGCTTCTTGTGGATGACGAGAAAGTTCTGCAGAGGTGGCGGCAGTATTGTGAAGAGTTTCCCCGGCTATACTTTCCAAGAGCCACCCCTAACTGTGAAGAAATACCCGACATTACAGTCGAAGAAGTTAGTGAGGCGGTCAAATACTCCAAAAAACGAAAAGCGATTGGGCCAGACGAGATACCCTCTGAGTTCTGGAAAAAGATGGGAGACATTGGGTTCAGATGGCTCAGAATTCTCATCTCCAAATTCGTGAGAGGTGATCCAATGCCGAATCAATGGAGGGAAAGTTAACTTCTCCCAGTATACAAAGGGAAGTGGGTGATACACGAAACTGTGATAACTACCGTTCGATCAAGCTGATGTCACACACCATGAAGATCGTTGAGCGGGTATTAGGTGGCCGACTGCGAAAAATAATACGGCTATCTGATGACCAGTGCGGGTTTGTCTCGGTTAAATCAACTACAGATGCAATCCAAAGTATAAGGATCATAATGGAAAAACATCGAGATTCCTTAAGGGATTTGCATATTGTATTGGTTGACTTTGAAAAGCCATTCGACAGACAACCACGAGATCTGATATGGGTGGCGCTAAGACATCTAGGGGTTCCAGATACCTATGTACAGGTGATCATGGACATGTACGATGGAGCAAAGACAAGAGTAAGATGCCCCGCTGGAGTAACCGAAGAGTTCCCAATCAAAGTCGGAGTGCACCAGGGAAGCGTTTTAAGTCCTTTGCTCTTTATTACAGTCCTTGATTATCTGCTTGAAGGTAAAGTGATGGACCCCAAGGTACATCAGTTATTCTTTGCTGACGATGGAGCCATCATAAGTGAGGATCCTACATCCCTGCAACGAGCACTTGATGTGTGGGTGGACGTTTTGGAGGGAAATGGGTATCGCATTAGTTCAAAAAAGACAGAGTACTTGTGCTGCCCGTTCTCTGATCCACTCAGGCCTATTCCAGACATTTATTTGAATAGAACAGTGCTTTCCAAGTGCGAAAAGTTCAAATATCTGGGATCTATGATCAATAGCAAAGCAACTTGTGATGACGACATCAACCATCGTGTAAGCGTAGGGTGGATGAAGTGGCGAGAAAATTCCGCTATCTTCTGTGACAGAAAAATGCCACCTAAGTTAAAGGGAAGGCTCTACACCGCAGTTGTACGTCCAGCGCTCACATACGGTTCACCATGTTGGACGATGTACAAAAAGTATGAGAGTAAATTAACGGCAGCTGAGATGAAGATGCTTCGCATGACAGCAGGAGTGACAAAGCTTGATCGAATAAGAAGTTCGAAGATCCGTGGAAGCTTTCACATCAAGGAAACCATCGCACAAAAAATAGAGCGCGACCGGCTCAGTTGGTATTGCCACGTTCAAAGAAGAGATCATTTGAACCCTGTTAAAAAGGCAATATCCATGCACGTGCCAAAGACATCGCGATGTAGAAAAGGCAGGCCTATAAACGCCTGGATCACACAAATGCGACGACATCGGCATTTCATTGGTCTTAGTAACCGAGTGATCCAAAATCGGCAGGCCTGCCGATATTTTCTGAGGTCAAATAGGCGAACCCCACAGGCGGATCAGTAGAAATGCGGTGAAATGGGAGGGTTGTGATCCTTTGTTTTCGGATCATAGCCTCGCTGATAAGGGGAAGAAGAAGAAGAAGAAGAAGAATAAAGGAGGAGGAGAAGGCAACATCACTAGCTATGTGGCAAGCCAGGTGGGATAACAGTACAAAAAGTAGATGGACCTACGGGCTGATCCCCACCATTTAGGTCTGGACCAAGCGAATGTACGGGGACTGCAACTACCACCTTACGCAGTTCTCATCGGGTCACGGCGGCTATCGAAAATATTTACACCGATTTGGACATGATAACTCACCTCTCTATCCACATTGTCCAGACCAGGAGGAAGATACAGAGCACACAGTATTCCATTGCAATCGCTTCACGGAATGGAGAAATAACCTGCCAAGTCCACCATTCCTTATAGAGAATTGGCTGGAAATTTGTACACTCATAACGAATGTGCAAAAAAAGCTCCGAATAATTGAGAGAGCAAGAAAAGCAGAAGCAGCAATACAAGTTTGAAATGCGAAATTTATTTTAACTAAGAGAAGAGAATAACAGCCTAGTGTACGAGTAATTGCAAAAATGATTAGTGAAACTCGCGCAATAGTCCAATCCATAATAAAAAGATACGATGATAGGGGTAATATCTTAAATGAAAGTTGTTCTGAGGTTCCGAAGAACTTAAATGCCGGAGATATTTGGACCATTCTTCGTAAAATGTCAGCCAATCCTTAGACCAGCGCTCCCAAATTGGCTTAGGATATCGGAAATACGACCGGCAAAGAAGTTAATCCTGAAACCGTTCGAAATGTCTTAAGATTCACAGGATTTTATGGAAGATATTCCAGAAAAAGCCCCCCGAGCGGCAACCAACAAAAGCACCTCGAGTTTTGCCAAACGCTGTATGGTATTTCTGAAGGTCACGAGTTTCGGAGAACGGCACTTTTTACCGAAGAAAGTAAGTATAATATTTTTAGATCCAATGAGCGGTAAAAAATATGGCTTCGACCAAACCAAGAAAGGTAAGGTGTCGGGCGATTTTGAAGTCCAAAGTGGAGTACGTCAAGGGTGCATACTGTCCCCACTATTGTTCGTGGTTATCAGCGATGTACTCCGTGCAACATTGACGGAAGCTAATTATGGAATTCGTTGGACTATGACATCTTACCTTAAACACCTAGATTACGCTGACGATGTTTGTCTACTTTCACATCGGATAATGGATCTTTATTTGATGGCCCAAAATCTAGAAGCTGAAGCAAACAAAGTGGGGCTAAAAATAAACACAGCCAAAACAAAAGCCCTGAGCAGTTCTTCCAACAACCGCGCTCAACTTAACATTGCCGGAAAGCAAGTCGAGAAAGTTGATAACTTTATATATCTAGGAAGTGTCGTCTCGGCTAGTCGCGGTGGCACCGAACTGGATGTGTGCAGCAGAATCGGGAAGGCTAAAGCTGCGTTCGGAATGCTGTCCAAAATCTGGAGAAGCAATGTTATTAGCTTAAGAACCAAGCTACGACTGTTCCGCTCCAACGTAGAATCAGTGCTGCTTTATGGGTGCAGTACCTGGAAGGTGGACACCATTAACACACGCAAGCTGCAAGTCGTCGTAAACAAATGCTTAAGAATCATCTTGAGGATTTTTTGGCCGAACCGCATCTCCAACGAACAACTTTATCTGAGAACGGGCCAAGAACCTATAAGCATTACTATACGAAGAAGAAAGTGGCAATGGATTGGACACACCCTACGGCGCGAAGACAACTCCATTGCGAAATACGCCATGCAGTGGTATCCGCTCACCCAGGCAGGCAGAATAGCGGGACGCCCTAGGCAAACGTGGCGCAAAACAGTTGAGGAGGAATCGAGCTCTTTAGGAATGAGTTGGAGGCAGCTCAAATGCGTTGCAGAACTCCGAACACGATGGCGCGCAGGCGTGGTTGACGCCCTATGCCCCCCGAGGGTTTAAAGGATATTAGTAAGTAAGTAAACCAAGAAACGGCTCTGCAAAATTTGGTGTTATCAATGAAACATGGGGGAGGCAATGTCATAGTTTGGGGGTCAATGCTGGCTGTGGGAGTGGGGAAATTAGTGTTTATTAAGGGCATTATGGATCATCATAAATATTTGTACATATTGCGTAGTAATTTGCACACATCTGCTGAATATTCAGCCTAGGAAATATTTGGGTGCTACACCAAAACAATGAACCAAAGCACACGGCAAGAACAGTTGAGGAATGGCGCCTGTACCGCGTGCCTAAACAGTTGCATCCCCCCAAAGACCAGATTTTAATGCTATCGAGCATTTTGGATGAATTCGAACGCAGCATCCGTAAATGCAACAATCAGCAACAGAGAGTTCCCTAAAGAGCGCTTTACCGAAGGCATGGTCCGAAATAACACCGGATGCTACCCAAAATCTCATTCGTTCGTTGCCTAAAAAATTGCAAACAGTCGTAGAAGCAAATGGAGGGCCGACAAAATATTAAGTGCCATTTGCAGGTTTTTAAAATAATATTTTTCATGTTTTCTTGTACTGTAGGTAGACTTTTATTTGTTTATTTTATGTTCTCCTTCTATTGTTGTTTTTCTTATTAGTTTTTTTATTTAAACTGTTTTGTTTTTTTTTTTTTTGTGAAGCAATAATGATATTGAATTTTAAGGTGGTTTTCAGATTCTGAACTTTTCAAAGGTGTATGTAGACTTTTGTGAGTGTATATTAGCTAATGCGGAAATTGAAAATGGAGAAAAATAAAATTTGCTCGCGAGCGGGCGGCAAGAGCAGGTGCGAATGTCAGAACTGAAAAGAATGAGTAGCGGAGATCTATACTCGATGCATTGTTCGGCGATGATCTGAAACGGAAAGCTGTTTTTTCACTATCGAGAGTACTTTTGGAATGTTCTTTAATGAGTTCGACGATTGTGTTGGCTATTATTTTTGCAACTGCAGGAAGCACCCAAATGCTTCTCCAATTTGCACACTCTGTTAAGGTGCGTCCAGATTGAACGAAAAATTTCAAAAACATTTCAGAAACATTTCGGAAACAAAGAAACATTTATTAAATGTTTCCGAAATGTTTCTAAAATTTTTTTTTTGGTCGTCGATGAAAATTTCTAAAACGTTTCTGAAATATTTCCCAGTTTCCCATTCTCGATGGAAGACTTTGTTCTCAAACTTCACACGCAGAAAGTGGGTGTTTTTTTATGTCAAACAAGGCCTGTAGGATGGCATTTTTTTTATTAAATTATATAAAATGAGAGGAGTATTGAGGGATCGAAAATTACAAAAACAAACCATTATTTCTGAATGCACCATTATAAATTCAAAATCGATCGATGGCTCCAAAACCAGTCAACGGTCTAGTGCTGGTGTTTTTGTGGAAGACTGTAACATGAGGCTTTACTTGTTGTTAGGCAAATATGCGCCATGAGCTATGTTATGAAGAACAGGTGGAGCGGACGAAGTATCTATTTACGTCTATAGTGACAGTCAGGTTGCGCTTAAAGCCTTGCTTAACCGTTTAACCACTTAACCACTCTTTGAGTGGGTCGCAAGACTGAATTCTCTGACTCTTATCGTGGTCCCAGGTCAAACTGGAATCTTCGGGAACGAGATCTCTGATGTAAAGGCTAGACAAGGCTCAGAAGAAGTCTTTTCATGACCCGAACCTGCGCTGGGTCGTCCTGCGCCCTCGGTAAGGGGTTCCATTGATGATTAGGTTTCTTACGAACACAACTGTGTATGGTATGACTCTCCAGCATCTAGGTTGACTGAACAACCGGAAGTCTGTAAGAAATCAGGGGTATTCTTGCTGTTTCTCAGCAGAAAAACTGGGAACAACTTATTGGCGTCCTGTCAGGCCACTTCGTTTTCGCCAAGTATCTTAATGTGCTGGGCTGAAGTGACACTATATTCCGCGACGCTTGTGGATAGGGAGACGATACTGCGGAACATTTTCTTTGCGAGTGTCCTGCCTTCGCTCGCGTCAGGTGGCAAATTTTCGGTATTGAAAATAAAGAGCTTGCTGGGCTTTTTTTTTAGGTTGCGCTACAGCTCAGGGTAAACTTGGGCCACAACCAAGAATCCTCTCCATTTAGGTCGGTCCTTAGCTAATTGGCTCCAGTTGCGCACTCCAAGTTGGTCAAGGTCCCTTCGAACTTGTGCGCACCAACTACGGCGATGACGACCTCTGCTATGTCGTCCCACGGGGTATATTAAACGAATCTGCAAGCCGGACGGTTGGAGTCTATTCGCTCTACATGTCCTAGCCATCTCAAATGTCCAATACGCTGTTTTTTTGACTAGGTCGATGTCTTCTTCTTCCTTTTATCAGCGAGGCTATGATCCGAAAACAAGGGATCACAACCCTCCCACTTCACCGCATTTCTACTGATCCGCCTGTGGGGTTCGCCTATTTGACCTCAGAAAATATCGGCAGGCCTGCCGATTTTGGATCACTCGGTTACTGAGGCCAATGAAATGCCGATGTCGTCGCATTTGTCTGATCCAGGCGTTTATAGGCCTGCCTTTCCTACATCGCGATGTCTTTGGAACGTGCATTGATATTGCCTTTTTAACAGGGTTCAAATGATCTCTTCTTTGAACGTGGCAATACCAACTGAGCCGGTTGCGCTCTATTTTTTGTGCGATGGTTTCCTTGATGTGAAAGCTTCCACGGATCTTCGAACTTCTTATTCGATCAAGCTTTGTCACTCCTGCTGTCATGCGAAGCATCTTCATCTCAGCTGCCGTTAATTTACTCTCATACTTTTTGTACATCGTCCAACATTGTGAACCGTATGTGAGCGCTGGACGTACAACTGCGGTGTAGAGCCTTCCTTCAACTTAGGTGGCATTTTTCTGTCACAGAAGATAGCGGAATTTTCTCGCCACTTCATCCACCCTACGCTTACACGATGGTTGATGTCGTCATCACAAGTTGCTTTGCTATTGATCATAGATCCCAGATATTTGAACTTTTCGCACTTGGGATGCACTGTTCCATTCAAATAAATGTCTGAAATAGGCCTGAGTGGATCAGAGAACGGGCAGCACAAGTACTCTGTCTTTTTTGAACTAATGCGATACCCATTTCCCTCCAAAACGTCCACCCACACATCAAGTGCTCGTTGCAGGGATGTAGGATCCTCACTTATGATGGCTCCATCGTCAGCAAAGAATAACTGATGTACCTTGGGGTCCATCACTTTACCTTCAAGCAGATAATCAAGGACTGTAATAAAGAGCAAAGGACTTAAAACGCTTCCCTGGTGTACCCCGACTTTGATTGGGAACTCTTCGGTTACTCCAGCGGAGCATCTTACTTTTGTCTTTGCTCCTTCGTACATGTCCATGATCATCTGTACATAGGTTTCTGGAACCCCTCGATGTCTTAGCGCCACCCATATCAGATCTCGTGGTTGTCTGTCGAATGGCTTTTCAAAGTCAACCAATACAATATGCAAATCCCTTAAGGAATCTCGATGTTTTTCCATTATGATCCTTATACTTTGGATTGCATCTGTAGTTGATTTAACCGAGACAAACCCGCACTGATCATCAGATAGCCGTATTATTTTTCGCAGTCGGCCACCTAATACCCGCTCAACGATCTTCATGGTGTGTGACATCAGCTTTATCGAATGGTAGTTATCACAGTTTCGTGTATCACCCCCTTCCCTTTGTATACTGGGAGAAGTTAACTTTCCCTCCATTGATTCGGCATTGGATCACCTCTCACGAATTTGGAGATGAGAATTCTGAGCCATCTGAACCCGATATCTCCCATCTTTTTCCAGAACTCAGAGGGTATTTCGTCTGGCCCAATCGGTTTTCGTTTTTTGGAGTATTTGACCGCCTCACTAACTTCTTCGACTGTAATGTCGGGTATTTCTTCACAGTTAGGGGTGGCTCTTGGAAAGTATAGCCGGGGAAACTGTTCATTCAAAAGCTCTTCACAATACTGCCGCCACCTCTGCAGAATTTTGTCGTCATCCACAAGAAGCTGGCCATGAGCATTGTTAATGAACTTTGGCGAACGAATCTCCTGAGCATTCTTCCTTCTTTGGGCGGCTATTTTGAAGATAGTGGCACTCTTGTTCATATTGTGTCTTCGCAGCTCCTGGATAGCCTGGTTTGCATCAGCAACCGGGGAAAATATTTTCTCCAGCTCCCGATACAGGCCCTCCGTACTCTCTGCTTGAAGCTGGGCGCACTTCTTCTTCGCTTTTTTCTTGCAGCATCTGTATTCCATTTCGAGGCGAGCTTTTTCGTGACTATTATTAGAGGGGCACTTTGACCAAGCTTTGAAAGCCGCTTTCTTCTCATTTATCACTTTCTTAGCTTCATCACTCCACCACCATGTTTCTTTGGCGTGTTGATGGTGACCTTTTGAAGCTCCTAGCAGTGATTTGGCCTTCTTTAAGCAAGTTCGCTGTAGGGAATCCCACATATTTTGTGCTCTGCACTCTTCATCCTCAGCTCCGTTGATGGTGTGAGAGAGGTAATTCTTCATTACGAAAACAAAAGCCTCGCCTTTTTCTTTGTCCAGATTGTACCACTTGATTTTCTCAGAGACCCTTGTTTGTTTGCTTTTCTTTGGTGTTTTCATTAAAATTTCTGTTAGCAGGAGACGGTGTTGTCGAGCGATTGCCTCTCCCAGGATCACTTTGCAATCTTTTACCCGAGGCTTCATGAAACTGCCTACCAAATGGTAGTCAATCTGAGTTTCATCTCCACCACTGCTGTAAGTGATCAGGTGTCGGCTTTGTTTGATGAACATGGTATTTAACACGATAAGACCGTGTGATTTGCACATGCTTAGGATGTCTTCACCAGGAAGGTTCCTGCTGCCATATCCTAGTCCTCCATGGCAGTCTTCAAAGTCTTCGTTTGATTTCCCGACATGTCCATTCAAATCTCCTCCAACAAACAGAAATTCTTCTTTGGGATGTCCTTAAGGAGATTGTGGAAATCTACCCAAAATTCATCTTTATCTCTCTGATTGTACCCATCATGGGGAGCATATGCACTGACAATATTCCACACCTCTCCTTGTATTACTAGTTTGAGAGACATCAAACGGTCGCTGGACTTCGAAATGCTCAAGACGTTTCCAAGTAGCTCTGCCGCAAGGATGATACCGATTCCGTTCTTAGCCTTTTCCGTTCCGTAGTAGAACATCTTGTAATCTTTTGTCCTAACGTCCAAGAAACGCGCCCGATTCCCGGTGTTTTTCCATTTCGTCTCTTGGACACACAAGATGTCCACCCGCCTTCTATTCATCATCTCTTCCAGCTCGTAACTTCGACCGGTCATGCTTCCAACGTTCCAACTCGCGACCCTCAAATTGCGTCCAAACTGTTTCATTATGTTGCTAGCCCCCGGAATCCGTATAGCTCTGACCCGAACATTTCTGCTCGGTCCAGGATCAGTACCATGCACAGCAGTGGTAGTGCCTGGCGGGGTAGTGCCTTTCCTTTTTGCAAGTATTATCATAATGATACAGTTTTGCAATACAATTTGTGCACCATATTGCGATGGTGTTTGTTGTTTGACACGTGCATGCTCCTGTTTTAGTATTGTTTGATCTTTCTTTTATGACACCGGTGATCTCCAGTCGTGTCAACCCACGGACTCGCATGCACACTTGTGGGAGGGTTTTTAAGGTAGTATATGTGTCGCTAGGCTCACTTGGGTGTTATACCATATTGCCTAGATCTGATTTGTCCCCTTAGTCGCCTTTTACGACAAGCGCTAGTTGTTGGGGGGCGCTGCAGTGATATTCTTAACCCGTCCCTGCACGGGCATTGACTAGGTCGATGTCGTTGTACAAAAAGTATGTTTCGTCATTGAATCTTCTTCTCCAAAACCCGTCAAAACAAATTCTTACGAAGAATTTTTCTCTCGAAGCGACCAAGGATATCTTCATTCACTTTCAATAACTCCATGTTTCAACGCCGTAAGGCAGGACTGGAATGATCAGAGTCTCAAACAGAGCTTCCTTAGTTGTTCGAGATAGGGCTTTACTGTTGAATTGCCTTATTACCCCAAAGAAACAGCGATTCTCAAGAGTTATTCTTGGCTTGATTTCTAGAATTTTAGTTTTACCAACAATGTCAATCTCGTCGGCGTATGCCAGCAGTTGTACGGACTTTTAATAAATTGTGCGTCTGCTGTTGGTTTATAAGTCCCGCACAATACGTTCAGGTATATTATTAAAGAAGTCACATGACAGCACGTTCCCTTATCTAAAACCTTTTTTGACATCAAATGTCTCGGTGAAGTCAGCATTTCCTACTTCGACAAAAAAAAAAAACCTTAGTTTCCCTCTCAAACATAAGTACCTGCATTAAATCTTAGGACTGTCTCGTCATAAAATTTCCCTGATCCCTGAGACTCTCACGGAGCTGAGAATGTTACGGGGGGGGAGCTCGGTAGTATACGAAATTGTTTTCTATGCAGCTTCCTTAGAGTGCATTATCTGCAGGAATTGATTTCATTTGAATCCATCCTGTTTTTGCAGCTTTTTCTGGAATGATGCGTTCCCCCTTTTCAAGCAGAACAGTTCTGGTCATGTGTACAGGGTTAGCGCTTACTCTATCGCCAGTCCATCAGCCTCGTAGGTTGGTGTCTAGTGTGCTTTGGTCATCCTAAGCAGGTTCTTTAATTTAGAGAGCTCGTATGAGTTCATACTTTCTGATACAATTTCAGTACCTTTATTACTTTTTGAGACTAATTTGGACACATCTTCTTATGTAATCGATTTTCGTTTGGAAAATGTTGAGAAATTGGCTTACCATTGGTTCATCTATTCCTGGCTCAGTATAATCAGATGCCCCCAATGCGTTTGTATACGGTCGCTCGTCTTTTTCTTTTTTCTTACCAACTCCCTCTGTGGCGATAATCATTGTCAGGAATATTTCTGAACTGTTTCTAGAGCAAATGGGAAACATATTTTAGGCAATGTTTCTGAAATGTTTCTTTTTGAAATGACATTCCTAGACTGTCATTTCTCAACATGCCATTTAAGGCTATACACTATCGTTCCAGGAATTTCATTTTTCCTAAAATGTTCTCAATTTGTCTTGTTTATAAAATTATTTTTAAAATTATCTTGCGATGCGATGCTCTCTCCACTTTTGAAAAAACGGAATGACGAAACTTGCCTACACAATACATTATCATTCTCGATGCACCAGTTTTTGTTATTGCAGTAAAAGCCACGAACAATTTTCTACATTATTCCAGTCGTCATATTTCATTCCAAGCTAAGCACTATAATGCTGTATGCCATTCACCAAGAACGTCATTTCAAAAATGACAGTTAAGAGGGGCGAAAACTTATAGAGCTCCACGGGAAGGCTGCCACGTTCTGTCGCCTTGTTTGTTCGAGTGCTTTAATAGCAGCTGTGATTTCATTCTTACTGGGAGGAGAGATGCGAATTCTGGAATTTAGGTGGATCGGACAACTCGAATTGATTCTGAGGCAAACCTTCGTCCACCATGCTGTTTAAAACAGCGGAGAAGTGTTCCCTCGATCTCGTCCTCATCAGAAATCAGTAAAGAGAAAGTTGGCGCAAGCTGTGCCCCCCTAACAGCTCTGTGGTGATTCTGTACGTGGCTCTGCTGTCGCATCTACCTGCTGCTTCCTCGGCTTGTTCCGTCAGCGCATTGATGGCATTTCTTTGATCTTCATACGGTACAAGGACTCGAGCTCACATCGACCCTCAACCTCTGCAGGGGTGGCTGCAATGCTAACTTTAAGCTTTTTTCACTCTTCGATCCTCCGTCTATCAGTAGATAACCACGTGTCATGACCTCTCTGTGATCTTCCGACAAGACTTTCTGCTCCGGTAACGAGTACAGCTTTTACAGCATTCCAGTTCTCATTAATGATTGGCGACATGACACTGCTGATCGCTTCTGTTCTTTGAACAATATGGTGTCTAAGTTGCTAGCGAACTACGGAATCCTTGTATGACGATGTCATACCTAGTTACTCGAAGCACTGTGTTACTGCTTCTTCGGATATTCAAAAGAACTTCTAAAACGAGGTTTAGATCTGCCGATCCTAAAAAGCCTTCTAGGATATGAGGTCTTTGCATGCATTTGGAGTTAAAAGTAACCCTACTCCAAGTTTTTGCGCACTTCAGGACGGTTTTTTCGAGTACACAGTGTTACCTGTTGGAGATTGGAACTCACGCGCATCAAATCACCTTATTTCACTTAATCCCAAGATTTTGAGCTTAAACCGCATAGGCTCACTATTTAATTGTTGGAATCTGGAAATGTAAGGGACTGGAAATGTAAGGGCAGAATCCAGAAGGGTCTTCCCATTCCAGAAACCAATCTTTATACGGATGCTATAGCTAAAGGTTGTCAATGTTTCATCAGTCTTTATCCGAAACAGGGTTTCTGTTTCGAAAGCACAATTATTTCAGTAAAGCAGGATACTAGCCCACGTTACTTAATATAGAATTGAGAAACTAAAATACCCGCACTTGCGATGGGGTCCAAGTCCGGAAGCTGTGCCGGCCACTCCATAACATTAATTTTTTTGGTTGAAAATATGTTTTGGCTGCTTTGGAAGTGTGTTTAGGGTTGTTGTCCTGCTGGTACGTTCACCGAATAGACATATCTTCCTCGGCAATTCCAATATGTTACTGTAACTTTCGGTGTTCAAGATCCCTTTTATCCGGTGAATAGGAAACAACCCCAAACAACAGTATATTGTGGTTCAAACTCTTTGTTTTTTTAGACTTCGCATATATGTTTTGCTACAATCTGATCCAAATAAATTGATCTTGGACTCGTCAGTCCATATAAATAAGTTCAAACCGTAACAAATCTTGTGAAACATACTGCCGCCGAATCCAATATTTCAGAATTCAATTCAATTCAATTCAATTTACTCAATAGTTTATGAGTACAATAAGACTGGGTCTTTTTTAGTACATAGTATTATACACTTAGCAAATTAAAAATGTTAAAGGATATTTAACTTAACAAAATACAATATTATATAAAAAGGAAGGAAACAGAGTATTAAAGCAAAAAAGAATAGTGCTGTGTTTATTGCTGCAATGCGAAATGGTCAAAAATAGCAGATTTAAAACTTGCAAGGTTGTTATTAGAATATCCCCTGATGTGAGTGGGCAATGCATTCCATAATCTAGTGGCGTGGACAAAGAAAAGGCGAGAGGAGTTAAGGTATGTATACTCTTGTGAAATAAGGCTAAATGTTCTGGTGGATCTGGGAAATTGCAATCTATTAAATAAATAGGGCGGTGATCTTGTACGAATAATGTTGAACAGAAATATACAACACCTCGCGTTGAGAAATTGTTGCACGGTACAACCCAGAACTATTTTACTATATTCAGATATATGAGCGTGCCTAGGTAACCCAAAGATATATCTAACTGCATCATTAAATGCTACTTGCAGCTTATGAAGAGAAACTGCGTCAAGCTTGCAATAGACCACCTCTGCGTATCCTATAATAGGGACAATCAGCGTTTTAATTAGTTTAAGACGGGTTGCGACAGGTGTGAAAGGTGCAGTAAACCATAATTTACGAAGACATCCATAAATACGACCAACAACATAATTAACATGATTAGAACAGGTTAGATCTGAGTTAAGAACGAAACCAAGTGTACTCACAGATTCAACTACATTAAGTTTGGTATCTGCCAAACAGATATCAGGCAAAGTATTGCGATTAAAAGTGCGGGGTGTGATCGGTATAACCTGAGACTTAGATGGATTCAAAATTAGTCCGTTGGCAAGTGACCAATTATATACATTTGTGAGATCTTTATTAACACATGAGACAAGTTCATTTACACAGGTCAACGGGCGAGACAAATACAATTCAACATCGTCGGCATATAAGTGAACACCAACCGATTGACATACAGCAGGAAGATCATTTATAAACATACAGAATAGAATGGGTCCCAAAATTGATCCCTGTGGTACTCCCAGATATACAGGCTTAAAATCTGACTTCTTTTCACCGATGACCACTCGTTGGAACCGATTAGACAAAAAAGACTTTACAAGTTTGACAGCCGTCGGAGAAAAATTAAACAAGTTGCGCAGTTTCCAACAGAGTATACCATGATTAACTTTATCGAAAGCCTTTGAGAAGTCTAGCAGACACAGAAGCGTAAGAAAACCTTTATCAAACTCACGTCTTATATCGTCCAGAATGTTAACCATGGCTGTAGTACAACTATGGTTAGACCTAAAACCAGATTGAAAAGGACATAATAGTGAGTTAGACTTCAGGTGATTTTGGATTTGTTTGGCTAGAATTTTCTCCAGGACTTTAGACAAACACGGTAGGATACTTATGGGTCTGAAATCGTTAGCGCAACTTGCTCTAGTTTTCTTAGCAATTGGAATAACGTTTGCCAGTTTCCAGCTCTGTGGAAAAGTTGAAGTCATAATGCAAGAGTTAATTATATGTGTTATGTGAGTTATTATTTGAGCTAGAATTATTTTTACGAAGCGCAGTGGTATTCCATCTTCACCTATAGAATTCGATTTGATGGCGGCTATGACGAGAACAATATCGGCCTCAGAGACAACCTGAAAGTCTAGTTCACAGTGTGGAGACGATGTGGTAATTTCACGTGGGTGAAAAGTAGGGTTTACTGTAGAATTAGACAAGAACTTTTCATTGCGATCATTGCGATCCAGTTTACAATCGCTAGTGCTCTTTGAACCAATTCCGATCTGTCGAAGATTTCGCCAGAGTATTTTTGGCGGAAGAGCGGTATCAAGTTTGGAGCAGAAGTAATTACGCTTGGCAGTTCGAGTTACACAAGTTGCATTATTACGTGCACTCTTGTAAATTTTCCAATTATTTATTGATGGATTGCGTTTCCATTTATTATACAACTTGTTTCTACATTTAAGAGCAAAGACAACTTCAGATGTAAACCATGGACAAACATTATTACAAATACGAACGGTTTTAGTGGGGACATATTCACTATAAAGGGTTGTTATAAAATTATTGAAAATATTAAGCTTTTTGTTAGGATCTGGTTCTATTCTACAAAGCTCCCAAGGTAACAAATTGACGGCAGTACTAAGCGCATGTGAGTCCACGGACTTAAAATCTTTAAACGTAAAACATGTAGGAACAGGATTGCGTGAAAAATTGACATTATACGTACAGAAGAGCAAGTCGTGATCTGAAATACCGGCGAGTGATAACTGATCGAACAAGAGAACGGATTCAGAATCGGATACAATAACTAGATCTAAAAGACTGGGAGTCGAATTCGGAGCAAAGCGGGTTGGATAGGTGTTTATAATGCTAAGACCAAGAGAGGAAGAGAGATTAGTAACTTGGTGAGCGCGTGCATCATCTTTAAGTAGGTCTGAGTTAAAATCACCACATACTATGATGTGCTCAAACGTTGCAGAAAAATCAGTCAAATTTAAGAAAAATGGTTCAGAAGAAATACTTTTATCTGGTACGTAAACACATGAGACAATGCACTTAGCATTGTTATCAGACACCTCCACTGTTATGAACTCGGCTCCACTTTCATCCGATCTGCTCACTATCCGGGAACTTAAAGAGCTCCTGCAATAGATTGCCACCCCTCCACCAATAGTACACGTAACTCTATCATTCCTGTGCAAGGTGAAATTAGGTATGCCGTAGTCTTTATCCAAAAACTTCGGTTTAAACCAAGTCTCACTCACACAGATCACGTCAATACTTGAGGTGTGGAGCAAGTAACGAATATAATCTAATTTAGACAAATTTAGACTACGAGCATTGTAGTAGCAAACCTTAAACCCATCTTGCGCATTCGACAAGACATTAATCATTGCCAAAGTGGTGTTATTACTCACACCAGGGGTATTATTCAAGTTATTTAGACAAAATCTATCCATATTAAAAAGAGATGAAGCAGCAATAAAAGTTCAGCAACCAAAGTATAAAGGTATAAAAGTAGAAACGTAAAATAATAAAAAAAAAAAAAAATACAAATAAATAAATAAATAAATAAAAATATTAAGGACTAATAAGCGAATATGAAACAAACGCAATAATGATAATCAAAAAAATAATTATTATAAAGTATGCATATGTATGTAGTTCTTCTTACATCGGGGGCGTCACTGCACTGCCGCGAATAGAGTTGATTGTAGAAGTTTCAACAATGTTAACAGCTGTTGGAGTCCCGGCGAGAGCGATGAGATGTTTAGCGCTGTCGATGAGACTGCTGACACTATTTGCGGTTTTTTTGATGAAAACATGCCCAGATTTGACGTAAACAGAGAACAGCTGTTTCTTTCTCTTCAAAGCGACTGCACTTTGCATGAGTGCACGGTTCTTTGTAGAGAGACTTTCGTTTACGTAACATCTGTTACCAGAGTCAAACCCAAAATCTCGCAAAGAGAGTTCACGGTGTTGTTGCTTTCGATAGTGAGCGGCCACTTTTAGTACGGTGTTTCTTTCATGTGGGTTGTTGAACTTCACAATGACTGGAGGTGATGTAGATGGATTATGTTGCTGACTTCTTCGGTGTTTTACTCGGAAAATACTTTTTAGTGTTGGTGGATTGCAGTCAATGGCATAGCAGAAGGTGTTGAAGAGCACCTTGAGGTTTTCCTCAGGAAGTACGGGGATGCCGAAAAATATGGCATCCGCTGCCAAATCTCTTTGCTCCAGAGCATCAAATTTCTTTTGTAAAGCCAGAATATCATCTTTGAGTGTATGCACAACAGCTGAAGAAGAAGTCTCCAAACACTCGACCCGTTGAGCCAAATTGAAAACGTTGTTGCACAATTTGTCATGGCGTTCGGTCCAATGTTTTTCTACCATCTCAATTTTTATGGACAGCTCTATGCTAATTTTCCGCATTTCATCAGTTAAGGTTGCTATAAGTTGGTCCCTTAAATTGCTTAGGCGTTCCTCCACCCCCGGAAATCAAATTTCCGGAGCAAACCGAAGCAAAAGCTGAAGCTGCAACTGAAACCAAAGCGACAGTAAAAACCACAAACACGAAAACTTTTCACCATCGGTACAAAGGCTGTGTGTCACAATGAAATCTACCGGGATGCAAAACCATCTCAACAACCCAAGCCTAGGCCAAGAGATAACCGAGAAACTACTGCCACAAATTCGAATCCAATACTTACTTACTTAGGTGGCGCTACAGTTCGGGGTGAACCTGGGCCTCAACCAACAAGCCTCTCCATTTAGCTCGGTCTTTAGCTAATTGCCTCCAGTTGCGCACTCCAAGTTGGTCGAGGTCCCCTTGAACTTGTGCGCGCCACCTACGGCGATGATTCCCTCTACTGCGTCGTCCCTCGGGGTTAGATTCAAAGACTCTGCGGGCCGGAGCGTTGGTGTCCATTCGCTCTACATGTCGTAGCCGTACGCAATTCTTTGACTAGTTCGATGTCGCTGTACAGCTCGTATAGTTCGTGATTGAATCTTCTCCTCCAAAACCCGTCAACGCAAACGGGACCGAAAATCTTACGAAGAATTTTTCTCTCGAAGCGACCAAGGATATCTTCATCCTCTTTTAATAAAGTCCATGTTTCAGCGCCGTAAAGCGGGACTGGGATGATCAAGGTCTTATATAGAGTCTCCTTAGTTGTTCGAGATAGGGCTTTACTGTTGAATTGCCTTATAAGCCCAAAAAACAGCGATTGGCAAGAGTTATTCTTCGATTGATTTCTGCACTGATTTTGTTTGTTGAATTTATAGCAGAGCCAAGGTAGACAAAGTCCCTTACTACCTCGAAGTTATGGCTGCCCACTGTGACGTTTTGTCCAATTCGTCGGTGTTGGTTTTCCCTTCTTGTTGACAGCATATACTTGGTTTTGCCCTCGTTTGTCGCTAAACCCATTTTGGCCGCTTCCGCCTCAATGCTTGCAAACGCATCGGTGACAGCCCGCTGAGTTCTTCCGATAATGTCTACATCGTCGGCGTATGCAAGCAGTTGTACAGACTTATAATAGATTGTGCCTCCGGTGTTGGCTTGTGAGTTCCGCACAATCCGTTCAAGTATAATATTGAAGAAGTTACATGACCGCGCCTCACCTTGTCTAAAGCCTTTTTTGACATCAAAGGTATCGGTGAGATCATTACCGACCTTGGTGGAGCAGCGAGCGTTCTCCATCGTCAGCCTGCACAGACGGACAAGTTTGGCAGGGATGTCAAAACTAGACATGGCTCTGTAAAGCTCTTCTCTATAGATGCTGTCATAGGCGGCCTTGAAATCGATAAAGAGGTGGTGAGTATCGATTTGGAATTCTTGGGTTTTCTCCAGGATCTGCAGTGTGAAGATTTGATCGATGGTGGACTTTCCTGGCCTGAAACCGCACTGATAGGGTCCAATCAGGCTTTTCATAAAAGGTTTCAGGCGTTCACACAATATCCCAGAAAAGATCTTGTATGCGATGTTGAGGAGACTGATGCCTCTATAATTGGCGCAATTGAGGGGGTCTCCTTTCTTGTGGATCGGGCAAACGATGCTGAGATTCCATTCATCAGGCATACACTCGTCTGACCAAATATTAGAAATGAGTTGGTGTATGCACTCTACCAATTCATCCCCTGCTGCCTTGAAGAGTTCGGCCGGTAAGCCGTCACGTCCAGCAGCCTTGTTGGATTTTAGCTTGGATATTGCTATCCTCACTTCGTTTTAGTCAGGTGGACGGACATTTTGACTATCATCGTCTATGTTGAATGGTTCATTCTGCCTGACAGCGGGATGTTGGTCTTCGTCGCCGTTATGCAGTCTGCAGAAGTAGTTTTTCCATATTCTCAGCACCGACTGAGATTTTACTACGAGGTTTCCATTTTCATCTCTACAGGTTTCTGTACGGGTATTACTTCTCTGGCACGTTCTTTTTACCTTTTGGTAAAACTTCCGTACGTTGTTTCTGGAGTATAAACTCTCGATATTCTCAAACGCGCGCTTCTCATGCTCTTTCTTCTTCTTTTGGAGAAGCCGATGTTCTTCCCGTCTCTTTTGCTCGTAGAACTCACGAGCAGCTCTCGTTTTCCTTTGCAGCGCCGCTTTGTATGCCTCTTGTTTTGCTGCATGCACTCGCCGGCATTCTTCGTCAAACCAGGGGTTTCGCGGTGGTGGGCGAGCGAGACCCAGCACATCAGTCGCGGCGTTTCTGATGGCATGTTGCAGCGTTGCCACTGGTCTTCGGCACTTGATGCTGGCGGCATAGGGCTGATTGAGAGATTTCGGGATACGCGTTCAGCGAAGACTCTGGCGGTCTCTTGCGATTGTAGCTTTTTGACGTTAAATTTTCTCACAGTAATTCTTCTTTGTTGCTCAGATTGGGATATCCGCATTCGTACCTTGGCTACAACAATGTAATGATCCGAGTCTATGTTGGCCGCTCGGAAGGTCCGGACATCCAGAATACTGGAGGCATGCCTTGCGTCGATCGCAATATGATCAATTTGGTTGATCGTTACATGATCATTGGACCGCCATGTCTGCTTATGAATATCGAGATGAGGAAACCATGTGCTTGCTATGGTGACATTTCGCTCCACAGCGAAATCAATTAGTCTTAGACCGTTATCAGACGTGGTGTCGTGTAGGCTATGCTTACCGACTGCCCTACCAAAGGAGGACTCCTTTCCTATTTTGGCGTTAAAATCGCCCAAGTCGATTTGAACGTCGTATTTAGGACATTGCTCGTATGTTTTGTCGAGGAGCTCGTAGAAACACTCTTTGGTGGCAGGGTCCTTTTCTTCCGTGGGGGCATGAACACATATTAGGCTTATGTTAGCGAACTTAGCCTTGATCCGGATAGTCATAATACGCTCGCGAACGTGTCGGAGGCTTAAGACTTCTTGCCTAAGTCTGCCGCGTATGACAAATCCGTATCCGAATAAGCGTTGCCTGTTGCCTCTGTAGCAATCACCGTAGTAGATGTCACAGTTTTTCGTTCTCTTTTGCCCGGCACATCCCATCGCACTTCCTGGATGACGGTAATATCTGCTTTATAGCAGTCTAGGGCCTCTGCTAGTTGTTCGGCTGCACGTGGTCTGTAAAGGGGCAGAACATTCCACGTACAGATCCGAAGGTCATTGTCCTTATTTCGTTTGCTGGGGTCGTCATTAGTTGAGTCATCCTTATCCGAGGCTTTTGGTTGTTTCGGAACCATGAGTTTTTTTTACGTGGTAGGGAAGTTACCCCGACGGCACAACCCCCAACCTGGAGGGCCAGTTCCTTAATTATTCCCCTAGGACGACGGGCCGGGTACACCGGTGCCAGTAGTCCACAACGGGAGTGTGAGCGCTGCCGTTGGCCCATTAAGGGCTCCTCCGCCACCATCTCTATTCCAATGTCCTGACCAACATTGGAAATTCATTACCGACCCGTGATCCGAATACGTCAAAGCACCTCGCGCAAGGTATTCACTAAGTTCAACCTAACTGGAACTATAGACGCTACCTTTGACTCCGTCTAGGGAATTCGTCCGCTGCCGCCTGGAACAGGAAGAAGTGCTCTAGTGGAAAAGCACTCTTCCCCCCCTCTCTCATCTGCTGCCGCCAAGAATCCGCCAAACGGGGTTGGTTACCCATTTCTTGAATTAAGGTACTAGGCACCCGGCTGTCACCGCGTGGAGGTTGAGAGTAGGGGTTGGTAGGCCTCAGCTGAGTGAAAACGCTTGTGTTTTCATATGATCGCATGCACTACCGTTTGGACTTTCTGAGTCCACGTTGCCTCCTCGGAAAGTCCGGACACCCAGAATACTAGAAGAGTGCCTTGCGTCGATCGCAATGTGATCGATTTGGTTGACGATTTTTCGATCAAAGGAGAGCTATGTTCCTTTCTGAATATCGAGACGTGGGAACCGCGTACTAGCTACGACAAAGTTTTGCCCCGCCGCAAAGTTGATTAGCCTGAGTCCGTTGCCGGATGTGATGTCGTCCAGGCGGTGCTTCCGACCACGCTACTAAAGACGTCCTCTCTTCCTAGCTTTGCGTTAAAGTCACCTAGGATAATTTTAACGTCGTGGCTAGGGCATTGCTCATACGTCTTGTCCAAGAGCTGGTAGAAGGCATCCTTGGACGCGTCGTCCTTCTCCTCATGAGGGGCGTGAGCGCATATTAGGCTAATGTTGGCAAATTTAGCCTTGATACGGATAGTCATGAGGCGCTCGTTCACATGCCGGAAACTCAAGACTTCTTGCCTAAGTCTGCCTCCAATGACAAATCCGCACCCGAATAGACGCTGCCCTTGTTGTCTGTAGCAGTCGCCGTAGTAGATGTCGCAGTTCTTCATCTTCCTTTTGCCCGACCCATCTCATCGCACTTCTTGGATGGCAGTAATGTCTGCTTTAAAACACTCTAGGGCCTCCGCAAGTTGTTCGGCTGCACGTGGTTTGCAGAGGGACCTAACATTCCACGTGCAGACACGAAGATCGTTGTCCTTTTTACGTTTGCATGGGTTGTCAACAGTAAGATCATCCGTATCCGAGGCTGTTGGTTGCTTCGTAACTGAAGGTTTTTTACGTGGTAGGGAAGTTAACCCGACGGCACAACCCCCAACCTGGAGGACCAGATCCTTTTTTAGCAACCCCTAGGACAAGGGGCCGGATACACCGATGTCAGTAACCCGGTTCGGGGATATGAGTGATGCCGTTGGCCCATTAAGGGTTCATCCGCCACCATCTCTTTTTCAATACCCTGACGTAGTATTGAAAATCCTTACAGACCTCAGCTTCAAATATGTTGAAGTAGCTCCGGTAAGGTATCCACTGGTCTGTAGACGTCACCGTTGATTCCATCGGGAGAATTCATCCGCCGCACGTCCTCCTTCTGAGGACTTCTTGCTAGACTTCTGAGACACATATTTCAGCCGATCAGGTCAACAAGAGATGCCTCGTCCAGTTAAACATATGCGCGTTGAAGTTCACCCAGATGTGCTTACGCAGGTCCGACTGTTCAGCTACACATATATCGTCAGACTCAGCATACGCTCATCGTTAGCTCACTATCAGATAGCTATCCAGCGGGCACCGCGAGGAGGTGATGATGCGATCTTGTTATACATACATATGTCAATATCCAAGGATACAAACCACTTGCCTCCATCCGGAGACACGTTATTTAGTTCAGCGGAGATACTATGTTATTTGTAACTTTGCAGTACAAGGGGACATACGAGGATAAAAGATTCCTGCCAGGAATAATTACAATGTCATAATGCTTTGGCTCTGTATTATCATCCTTAACCCCTTATTAAGCACTGCTTCCTCAACTTAATGATTTTAAGAATCTTTAACAAACACACATACTGAAGCTGTCCTTCTTGAATGCACTACAAAAAGCAAAGAGCCAACCCCTCTGTATAATTGCTCACTTTACTAGAAGCTAATTTTTGTTCCATTTCCCCGCAACCCAAGTGCAATTTAAATAAGCTCTTCCTACGTTGTTGTCGTCGACGTCATCCAATAAATTATGCTCGTAATCGTTTGCCATCGTTGTAACATTTTGTAAACTAAGTGTAAATAATTGAAATCACCAACCACCCCTGTGTACGAGTATTGTATCCTTGCCAAAAAATGAGAGCGCACAACATAATGTTCCCTCTTTTCCGAAAGAGGCACCCCTCTATAGAAAAGTTCACAGCGTATAAAAACATAAATTGTGTTCTGTTTATAATACGCCAACCTTATTGCGCCAGTAAGAGCCATAGACCTTCCCCTTTTGAAGGGGAATTATGGGAATTAATTGAAATTCCTGAAATTCCACAGATCTTTTGTGAGCCAGAATTACCATCAACAACATAAAATAATATATTTAAACCCGCAAGAACGGCAGCATAAAAGATTCACTGTGTTCCGCTTCGCTCTCCCTTCCCGTTCGACCTTACTTTCTAACTCCAGACCAACTTCCATGTAAAAGCAATGAAAATGTATAAATACTAAGATATTAGATTGACATTATTTTGGGTACTTCAGTATTATGTACAGCACATAACTTCATCCGAACCGATGGAACGCTAATACCGATGGAATGGGATGAACAACAGAAGAACAAAAAAAAAAAAAAAAGATTGGGGTTCATGAATCCTGCAGACATACCATTTCACCCTAAAACCACAACGATTGGTTGGAAAACTTTTCGACTTCATGTATACCAACCATAAATGGCTTGAAGTCAAAATCGGTTATGAAAGGTGGAATTATTAAAAAAATTCTTTTGTAATAAAAATAAACACAAATATTGTACGTACCTATGTACAGTACATATGTATGTATTTGAAAAGGTAGAAGACCAAAATTGCCCGTCAAGTGCGTGCTCATAACTCACAATTGGATAAGTCAGAACCTTCGGTGAGGATATTTGAAGCGCGCCGGTTGTGCACCCTTATTGAGATTCAATCAGAGGAAGCAGTTCTCCCCCATCAACCACCGCCACGGTTAATCGTATTTTTATCTAGGTATAGGTAGTTCAAAGGGGCCTTGTATTTGTGTAAAATTAATATTTGTGGAAAACTCATGAAGAAATGTTCTTTCATCTTTTTTGCTAAAATTGATAATTTGTTTTCGCTTTGTTTCATTTTTGTTTCTTTTTTTTAGAGTTTTGTAATATTATAGTTGGAATGTTGTTATTTCATTAGGGAAACTTTTTAACTATGCCCTGTGCGGTAGGTAGCAATAGAATGCAGTTGGCTACTTTGTAGAGATCATCGAATGAATGAAAAATGTTTTTACTTGCTTAGAAAAAATAACACTGGTCTGCAAAAAAAATGTAGTATTAAAAAAATCGATCACGCATACCGTTTTTGTTATAAATAAGAAAAACACGCCATTTTTGCTGTATAGGGTCGTCCAACAAGAGATGTAATTATAAATCAATAAGAAAAAGTCACATTTTTATGAAAAGTGGTGATATTTTTATTTTAACCTAAAGTACAAACATTGGGGTTAGTAATGGAATAAAGATATCTTCCAAATGTTTGCCTTGGCTTTGCCTACGATAAGTCATCTTTTTGATGAAATTTCACATCAGGTTTTCGCATAATTTTGGCTGTATTTCGCGAAAAACTGCTCTGATATTTTCTTTTAGTGCATGAATCGTTGGTGGAGGATTGGCATAGACTCTATCTTTAACATAGCCCCAAAGGAAAAAGTCGAATGGTGTTTTATCTCGAACAACTAAGGAGATTCTATATAAGACCTTGATCATCCCAGTCCTGCTTTACGGCGCTGAAACATGGACTTTATTAAAAGAGGATGAAGATATCCTTGGGCGCTTCGAGAGAAAAATTCTTCGTAAGATTTTCGGTCGCGTTTGCGTTGACGGGTTTTGAGGAGAAGATTCAATCACGAACTATACGAGCTGTACAGCGACATCGACCTAGTCAAAAAAAACTGCGTATTCGACGTCTGAGATGGCTAGGACATGTAGAGCATGGACACCAACGCTCCGGCCCGCAGAGTCTTCGAATCTAACCCCGAAGGACGACGCAGTAGAAGACCTTCTCGCCGTAGGTGGCGCGCACAAGTTCAAGGGGACCTCGACCAACTTGGAGTGCGCAACTGGAGGCAATTAGCTAAAGACCGAGATAAATGGAGAGGCTTGTTGGTTGAGACCCAGGTTCACCCCGAACTGTAGCGGCACCTAAGTAAGTAAGTAAGTAAGTTTAATCTCACGATCTCGACAGCCAATTGAAGTCCCCATTTGGAGAAATCACACGTCCACGAAAATTGTCAAACAATAGAGCCATTGTTTCATCAGCTGTGTGGCATTGGGCGCCGTCCTGCTGAAAATAAACGTGTCCATATCATTAATGTTAGGCAAGAAAAAGTCAGTCAACATTGTTCGGTAACGCCATTCACTGAAATGGTCGCACCAGCATCATTTTCGAAAAAATATGGCCCATTTCCACCGCCAGGGAAAAGTTGTTCCACTATTTCTGTTGGGTTTACGGAGCCCCAGATGCGACGGTTTTATTTGTTTACGTACCCAGACAAATGGAAATGAGCCTCATCACTCAGAATAATTTTGTGCAACAAATCATTAATTGTTCATTCATCTCCAGCACCCAATCAGCGAAAGTACTGCAGCGGCAATATTTTTAGCTGACCTTTCCGAACGAACACGAGATGGAGTCTTAACGTCCTTAACCTGTTCGAGTCGTTCAAATTTATCTATCAAATTCACTATAGCTGTGCGAGAAGGGCCCCCCCTGGCAGCTGACCTCCTCGCGGTGGCGTGGGGGGGGAATCCATTCACGGGTAACAAAGCGCACACCCCATGATGACAAAAAGAAGAAGACTGTCCTCAGATGTTGCTAAAACTGGCAAACCAGGGCATCCTTCGGAGCCCGGCCTGAATGGTGTCAGTTTGCGAGCGTCTGGTGGTCGGCCTATCCAGCTCGGCAGCCGACCGGGTCAAACCCGAAATGGCTAGGAGCTTCCTGTTAATGGTCTCGCGAACCATTACGGGAGTCAAGGGGTGAGCGCGCTATGCACAGATAAGGGCACTGATGGATTCTCTGATTTTCGACGATGGCATCGACTTCGACATCGTTTCTTCGCTCACAGGGAAGAACCTTGAGCTTGTTGGGGAGGCTATTAAAAGTCGACGACATATAGTTGGCGTCTCTTCAACAAAGCAGTGAGGCTCTAAAGCTGTGGACCTTTCGGATCGGTGGAAGCTCTTTTTGTCAGGAGCTCATCTTCAATGTCTGTTCAGGCGGGAGTGGGGATACTCGCAGTCCCAGGTTGACAGACAGAGTAGTAGAGTGGATACCATTAGGGGGAGAGTTGTGATCTTAAGGCTCAAGCTTGAAAGATCCACTCTGGCATTGTTGCAGGTACATATATGCACCGAACCTTCGGTCGGAGTACGCAGCTTTCTTAGATGAAGTTGATGCTACCCTTGAAAAGGTTGCAGATATGGATTCTTTTGTCCTGAAGGGTGCCTTCAATGCTCACTTCGGAGTAGATGCTATGGCATGGGGGAGTGTGATTGGGAGGCACGGTGATCCTGATCAAAACGCGAACGGAGAGAGGTTGTTGGATTTTTGTTGTGAAAATGGCTTATCCATCATGAACACAATCTTTCCACACAAAGACTTTCACAAATACATGTGGTACCGTCAGAGTCTTCAGCAGAAGTCGCTGATAGATTGTGATACCATCGTGTTTGAAGAGAATGGTTTGTGATGTTCGCGTATTGAGAGCGGCCGAACTGTCAACTGATCACCACTTAGTGCTAAGCAAATTGTATCTCAGGCTACACGCATACAATGGGAGAGGTTCCTGAACGATGAGATACGGGAGACATTTACGCGGCAAATATCTAAAAGGTTTGAACGAATTCCAACTGCTCCATCAAACGTAGAGAAAGAATAGCAACTGTTGTTAACAGCGGTTATGGCCCCTGTGGGAGATGTCTGTGGAGTGAAGCGGCTTGGTGTGACGGCTGGTGGTTAGAAAAGAACTGCTTGGTTTAAAATGCCTGGAGTTTAAGAAGCCATCAAAGAGAAGAGGAGAGCCTTTAAGTGGATTCACTTAGGGAACTCCGATTCTCGAAATCGGTATACTGAGGTGCGAAAAACTTACAAATTAGTTGTGAAAATAGCACAAGAACAGTCTTAGAAGGAGTTTGGCGAAAAATTGGAGCGGGACCACAGATCTACAACTAAGATGTTCTGGCAGACCGTACGCCGACTCAGAGGAAGAAAGTTTAATATCGTTGAAGGAGTCAAATCCAAAGGCAGTACACTTCCTTCCAATGAGGAGGACACCTTACGCAGATGGAGCGAGCACTTTTCAGAATTACTCAATCCCGAACAGGACACCGAAGATGACAGACCTATAGTCGATAGTAGGGCGGAATGTAGTCCTACGGTAGAGGAAGCAACTTTGGCAATCAAAGTGCGTTGGCAAATCTGTTGGTGTGAATGAAATCCGCCCAGAAATGCTCAAGGCTTTAGGTAAAGAGGGAGTGCAATGGCTCTCGTGTGTCATTGAAGTGGTCTGAAAATGCGGTGAAACACCTGGTGGTTGTCCCTCTTTTTAAAAAACTCGACACGAGAAGTTGCGCCAACTACAGGGGTATACCTCTTTAAGTCTTCGCTAAGGTGCTAGAAACGCTTTCCAGAGCTGTGGTTCAGGATAGTTTGGGGGAGGAGCAGTGCGGTTTTCATCCCGGTAGAAGCACAACCGACCAGTTATTCACTTTCAGAATGGTTCTTGAGAAGGCCTGGGAATATGCCAAACCTGCCCACACTTGTTTTGTGAATTTGGAAAAAGCATATGACAGGGTTCCTCGAGGCAAACTCTGAAGTGTTCTACAGGAGTAGGGAATTGATGGCTCTCTGTTAAGGGCGATTCGGTCTTTATATACAAACTGTAGAAGCTGTGTTCTGATAAACGGCGTTAAATCATTACCTTTCACTGTGAGCGTTGGACTCCGCCAAGGGTACGGTGCAACCGTTACGGAGATTTCTTTAAAGTGGGAGACCTAACGATTAGTCATTTACTCTTTGCGGATGATTTGTTCATCCTTGGGTCCTCTCAAACCGAACTTAAGCTCGCACTCGAAAGTTTGTAGCCGTTTGTAATGATGCTGGAATGAAGATCAACGTGAACAAATCGGAAGTAATGGTCATTTCCAAAATACCCATTCAGTGCACTGTACATGTAAGTGGAGTCCCACTGAAGCAGGTGGATAAGTTTAAGTACATCGTGGTCTTATTCACGAGTGATGGGAAGAGCAATGCCGAGTTATCCTGTAGAATTGGTCAGGCTGGATCAATTTTGAGAGAGCTTGGCCAATCTGTTATAAGGAAGGCCGAAGTTAGTGTTCAATCTAAGCTATTGTTTTTAACTTGGTGTAAGTTCCAACGCTCACGTATGGTCATGAAATTTGGGTAGTGACGGAAAGAATAAGATTGCGGATACAACAGCCGAAATGAAGTTCCTTCGCGGTGTTGCTGGAATAACTCGTAGGTATCGAGTGCGCAATACCAGAGTACGCGAGGAGCTCAATGTTGAGCAGGTGCTTCTCTGAACGGAACGATCTATGCTTCGATGGTTTGGTCACGTAGTGCATATGCCCCCAGACCGGCTTCCAAGATGTGCCATGATTGCCGTGCCATCGGGTAGAACTAGAAATAGTCATTGAATCAATTCCGACATCTCTCCTGGAACCGTCTAGGAATTCCTCCTGATGAGTTGGGGTCAATGGCGAAGGATTAAGAAGGATTGAGGGTTCACCTGAGCATGCTACCGCCGCAACCCGCATGAATGTTTAGCGGGCCCATTTGAAAATATATGTATGTACGTATGTGCGAGAAGGCGCTTGAAGATCACTGAATGCGGTACGAACTTTACGAAACGTTTCCGCGTTATTTTCACCGTTTTGTAGTGAATTTTCACTATTTCAACACGTTGTGCGAGTGTGTACCGATCCATATTTAATAACCTCCTAGTTTTTACTTATCAAAAGTCATCACAATGATAGTTGAGCTTTGGCAGTTCAAAAATGGTGCGAAATTTAAAATGACACCTCTTTTTGGATGACCCTGTATATTCTAATCTCAGACATATTAATTATGACAATATTTACAAAAAAAAAATTAAAATTAATTCCTTAACGTTAAAATCATTAAAATTATTGAAAAACAATCTAATTATTTGTATAATAATAACATTACGCCGCGCCGTAGCGTAAGTTGGTTAGTGTGTCGGATCACTACGCGTGAGGTTCCATGTTCGAATCCCAGAAAACACTGAAAAGTTTTTTCACAGTTCCACCTCTCGCGAATGTCTGACAAACATCCGAGAGTATTGTTGTCACGAAAAAGCTTCTCAAAACAAATTGCCCTTCGGATCGGCACTAAACTGTAGGTCCCTTCCTTCGTGTAAAAAATATAACGCACACAACATGAGTTGCGAGAAGAATATGGTTGCGAGAAGCTAGACCCTGGCACTTAAAGAGCTGTTGCGCCAAATATGTATGTATAAATTGCGACAGGAATTGATGGATATTTATTGCCGTTGTGAAGCAAAACAGCTTTTAAACTGACTTTGGGCGAGTCTATAGGGAGTCGCCATTCCTCAGATCTTTCAGGGAAACTAATTTCTTGTAGAAGTCTTTCAGCGTTATTACAAAACACCAAATCGCCGTCTTTGGTAAAGAAACTCATAAAATCTTCTTGTCTCTTATGAAAATATTATACTCTCATTTGGTCTAAAAAATTCCATTGTTTTAAATTAATCTTGATCCAAGAAGTTGAGCTTTCGATTCGAGATTCTCTCTTTCTTTTCACTAGAGTAGTAATTACGCTCCTTTGCGATTTTATAGTAAATTTGCGCAAATGAAGCAAAACAAGTCTGCAGAATTTTAGCAAGTACTTGGCATTTTTTTACCAATCACAAAATAAAATTTGTGATAGAATTTTGTAAAAAAAAATACCAAAAAATCAATTTTCAATCACTGGCCGAATATTCTTTTCACTCAAGTCGTTTGAGTAACGCACTCACATTGAAGAACTTGAATTCGATAGTTCTTAAATACCGCTTAGCATTATAAATTTTCAGACAAATGAGAAAATCGACCAGAGCAATAAAATTTGAGAAAAACCCTTACAAATACAAATATTTGGCGCAACAGCTCTTTAAAGTGCCAGGGCCTAGCTTCTCGCAACCACTCATGTTGTGTGCGTTATATTTTTCACACGACTGGAAGGGACCTACAGTTTTTAATGCCGAATCCGAACGGCGATTTGAGAAGCTTTTTCGTGACAACAATACTCTCGGATGTTTGTCAGACGCTCGCGAGATGTGGGACCGTGAAAAAACTTTTTGGTGTTTTTCTGGGATTCGAACTTGGAACCTCATGCGTAGTGATCCAACACACTAACCACTTACGCCTCGGCGCCCACGGCGCCCATAAAAACCCTTCCGGAAGGAAAAAAAACAAATGGGGCTTGTCGCCGAATAAAATCCTCTGGATTTATACGGCCACGATAAAAACATTTCTCGCATATGCGTCGGTAGTGGTGAAAGCGATTTTCGCGTAGGTATATGACTGCTTTTTGCCCCTAACTTCAAGGAGCAGCTTGTCTCAGTTGCTTGGGAGATTTCGACTTTCGTTATCTTCAGGACTGATTTCGGCAAGAGTCTGAGCCAGGAATGGAATACAGTCATATTTTTACGGATGGCTCTTTGAACTCGATCGCAAGGCTGATTTCTCTGTCTCTTATTTGGGTCCCAGGTCACACAGGGATCCTAGGGAACGAGATCTCCGATGAGATTGCTCAACAAGGGTCAGAGGAGGTTTTCTCAGGTCCCGAACCCGCGTTGGGTCTCTCTTCATCGGTTAGGGCTTCCATTGACGAATGGGTCTCCCAGGAACACAATTGAGTGTGGTAAGACTCTCCAGGATGTAGGTTGACTAATCAAATACTCCCGGACGTCTGTAAGACATCAACGGCATTCTTGTTATCTCTCAGCCAAAAAGAATGCAGACAACTTATTGGCGTCTTGACAGGCCACTTCGCTTTCGCTGAGCATCTTAACGTGACGTGGCTTAAGTGACACTATAGTCTGCGACGCTGAAGGAGAGAGCGAAGACACTGCGGAACATTTCCTCTGTGAGTGTCCTGCTTTTGCTCGTATCAGGCTGTAGATTTACGGTGCTGCATCATTGAAGTGATTTCTTAGAAATACAAAGAACTTCCAACAAAATCGGTAAAACCAAGGTTTTTTCTTTCTGGCAGTACAATAGGACTAGTTGCGTCTAAGTGCTCCAGTCGAGCAAACAAAATTAAACAAAAATCTTTAGAATATGGAAAAAGGATTACTTAGGAAGCCTTTTAAATTTAAAAAAAATCGAAATGAAACATATGAAATTGAATTTATTATTCTTAATTCGTCAACCTCAAGAAACAGTCAAGAAAGCTACAGTAGCACTTTGCCCTTGCAAAAAAGCTATTCGAAATAAATGGGGTTTATAGCCTCGAATAACTCACTGGTCATCTCGGTCATTAGACCGATACTCACATACGGGGTGATTGTCTGGTGAACAGCCTTAGAAACAGCTGTAACCAGTAAATCGCGATTATTTAAGCAAGGTTAAGCCTGTCTGTGCATATGCGGAGCACTATGTACAACTCCCTCTGTGGCACTAGACATTATGTTTCATCTGATACCTCTCGATATATTTAGCAAGCAAAGGCAGCGAATGCAGCCGTTCGCATTGAAGCTACCCAACGTTGGTCAAGAAAAGAATTTGGCCGCGCTTCCATTTTGAATAAATTAAAAATCTCTCCCGAAAACACGGACTACACCATCCCATGTCTAAATTTTGGCAAGAACTACCTTGTCACTATCCGTTCCAGATCACTCTGGAATGACGATGCTTTTTTGGAAGATGAGCCGGTCCACTTCCATACCGACCGACGGCTCAAGATCCAAGCACGGAGTTGGTGAAAGTGTTTTATTTGATAGGCTTAATCTTAAGCTCTCCTTCCGTCTACCAAATCGTAAGGATATCATATCTTGGCTGAGGAAAAATGTGATATCGCCAAAGATATCCGTATCTTTTTAGACAGGCAAGCTGCAATCAAATCCTTGGGATCAATCTCTATAAATTCAATAATAGCCCTAAACTGCCGTTCGTTTCTTAAGGAGATGACAGAGCAGTTTAATATTCACCTGCGCCGATGCAAACGGATATTCCGGTAAATTGTAAGGCTGATGAACTCAACAGAAAAGACAACTGTACCAATCCTTCCAGACAAGGATAATCTAGGTATACCAATCGCTACTTGCAAATTTAAATTCAAGCTGGAAGCAATCGAAAGAATAAATCTTAGATGGGTAAGTGGTACAACATGTTGAGCGACTAAGCAGATTTGGCCCAAGTTGGATCTGAAACGCTCTAAGAAATTGATCTCTCTTAACCGATTTCATAACCGCTATATTATAGTTGTAGTTACAGGACATTGTCTAATAGGCAAACATGCAACAAGTCTTGGCGTATACTCAAATGATTTTTACAGAAGCTACATGGACGAAGAAGAGGGAGAAACCATTTCTCACCCACTTTGTGCATGCCCAGCTCTCTCCCACTGAAGAAAGCTTCATCAAGGAGCTTTTTATTTTAACGATTTAGGCGATCTGACTTCAACGAATTAAACACTTCAATGACTTCAGATGACTTCAATGAATTAAAAGACTTCAATGACTTCAGATGACTTCGATGATTTAAAAGACTTCAATGACTTCAGATGACTTCAAAGACTTCAAAGAGTTCAATGACTTCAAGTGATTGCAATGAATGCTAGTGACTTCAAGGTGACTTCAATGAGTGCAGAGCATTCAAAATGATTGCATTCATTTTGACTTCAAAATTATGATTGCTAAAAATGATTGCTAAATCCTGACTTCAAAATGAATGGTGATTTATTTTATCTAAGTTGAAGTCATTATTGAAGTCATTGAATTGAAATAAATCCACGTGAAGTCAAATGAGTTAAATGACGAAATGATTGCATTCTTTTACAGCTCTGCCACAACGGACCTTCCTTGGTCTATGTGTGTTGGCGTAAGCTGACAGCCACTTCAACCTAACCTAACCTAATTTGTCCACTTGGTGGCGGCCTTAGGCCTATCCTAAAATGTTATTGTAAATTTTCATTGTTAAACTTACAATATGAAATAAAGTCAATTCAATATATACAGTTGGCCAAAACTGTACATACATCTGTAGCTACAAGCAGTGATGCCGTTTACCAATTTTTTTATGAAGTGCTTTCAGGAAACAACAGAAATGTTTTGCTGAAAAGTGAAGCGTCATTATAAAAGTTGAGTTTCTTATATTAAACGACTATTTATGGAAAAAAAAACATAATTTTTTTTAAATTAGGGGGCTTTAATCTAAGCTTTGTGGTATCTTAATACAACATCTTTTGGCGATACCCAGTTCTTGAAACCGTTTTCAGAAACAATTCCTTTCACAAGCATCAGTGAATTAACAGTGCTAACCTTTAAATTGTCTCGGCCTAAATTCTTAATCAATTTAGTTTAGGAAAACACCCTATCAGTAGTTGCACTCCTTGAGGAAGACACAACAAGGCTCCTATAAACTCTTTTAAATGAGGGTACATAATCTGCCCCAAAGCATTTTTGAGGTAGAAGACAGAATGCCAAAAGACTTAAAGACTTTCTTCTTTGGGTAGAATTGTAGACTTGTAGTTATCGAATGGATGTGTTCGCAAATACGATTTTTGGCTACTTTATGGGAGAGCTCATTAATGAATATATAATGCAATTTCCCAATTAAGAGAGAAAATATAAAGTCTGCAAAAAGTGAAGTGTTTTTGCGAAAGAGGAAGTGTCGAAGTGTTGTCTATGAAAACGAAGTAAAATACTTCGATTGAAGTATAAACGGTAACGCTGCCTACAAGACAAAACAACTTAAATACATACCATATGTCGATTTTCACAGATTCTCAGAAAACGAGTTTGAAATTTTCGTTTTTCCCGAAAACGTATGGGATTTTGGTGTTATAGTTTTGTTTCTTTGCCCATAACTCGGTAACGACAACATATAAAAAAGTAAAAAATTGGTGGCATAAAGTTCGATCAGTAGAACATCTTCTGGCATCCTTAACTCAATTTTGTCTTAGCTCGACTCAAGTTGTTTTGTTTTGTGGCCACAGAATATTTACGTTCCCAATCTTTCGGATTTTTCGTATTTTTTACTTTTTCCCCAGGCATTTTAACAGATTATTTCCAATACCAATTTAGGAAAAACACCATTTGAGAGCGACCGATTTATTGCTTTTAACAATTGCGGTCGAATTTTACGCTTACAATCTATAATATAATAGAATAATACCACAACTTAATCCAAAACAGATTCTTTTCTTGTTCATCGAAACTTTATAAAAAGTTTAAGGGTACCTCGGTCTCCACCATCAAGACCGAATGTCTCCGGGAAAAAAAGTCCGCCGGAAGTGCAAGCGCACAAGAAACAGAACTCAGAGAAATGTAAAAGCTTTGACAAGGAAAATAACGAACTTCGCAATAAGCTTAATGAAATGGATCGACTCTACCAAGAGCTCAAAAAAGAGGTAGACATGCTGAGAGAGGAAAACAAGCTTCTAAAGAACTCGCTTTTACAAAAAGAACGCGAAGATTCCCCTCCCCGCGTAGCTAATCCCAAATATCACACGGACGAAGAAGAGCTTGCACGCGAAACGAATTGCGTCTTAAAGAAAAGACCTAGCAAAAAACGCAGAGCTGGCTCTTCGCCCGAAATCGAGCCGCGAAAAGAAGACAAGCAAGATGAGTCGAAGCCAAAACAAACTCAAGCTAAAGCACGTCCTCCGCCTGCAATAAACGTCGTTGGCATAACGGACTACAGTAAGCTACATTGCCTTCTTAAAGGTACGACGACATCGAAGTTCAAGGTAACTTCACTCAGGAACAATGCGTGGAAAATTAACGTGGATGACTCCGATGGCTACCGAGCAATATCACAAAAATTAAACACGGAAAAGATCCAGTGGTATACTTATGAAAATAAGTCAGAAAGACCACTGCGTGTTATAGCAAGGGGGCTCCACCCCTCGTGCACAAAGACGACGTAATGAACGACCTCAAAGCTGAAGGTTTAAAAATTCTTAATGCCGTCAATATTCTCAAAAAGGTGAAGCAACAAACGGAACAAGGCCAGGAAATCATGGTCAAGCATGGACTTCCGCTCTTTATGCTTACCTTTGACAGGAACGAAAATGTAGACGATATTTATAACGTTAAAACTATTCTGAATATCGTAGTCAAGATTGAGCCTATGCGTACGAGTACGAGATCGATACCTCAGTGTAAACGCTGTCAAGGCTTTAATCACAAACAGTCGTATTGTCAAAAAGAGCCGAGATGGGTAAAATGTGCTGGTAACCATCTCTCGGAAAAGTGTGACCTAAATAAGCAGGCCCCGGCTACCTGCATTAACTGCAAAGGAAAGCACCCAGCGAACTATCGAGGTTGCGAAGTGGCAAAAGAGCTTCAAAAAAGGCGAGACACATTCAAAAATATTCAACGCCAAAACGCAGAACCGGTTAAAAATAGTCGTGAAATTGCTAAGCCAAGGGTAACGACCGTCAATAAACACGTCAAAGTTAAGACGAGAGTCGAGCAAAGTAAAGTTCCTTCGGCAAAATCAAAGGAAAAGCCACAATCTCCAGAGACGCTAACATATGCTCAAGCTGCGTCGCTAGAAAACAAGCAAAGCGGTATTACGGTAGACCCAGTCTCCCAAGTCTTCTCTATAATTCTTGCGAAACTTGAGGAGCAAACGAAGGTAAACAAAGTCATATTTGATAAATTGAGCAAGCTCGAGTTAAAACCTCGCCAAAAAAGGACTCCCATATGAATATGAATCAGTTACTAAAAATTTTAACATGGAACGCAAACGGCCTTCTACAAAAAAAACGCCGAATTAGAAGTATTCTTACGGAATGACAACATTGACATTTGCTTGATCTCTGAAACTCATTTGACAAAGGAATCCGGAGTAAAAATAAGAAGGTGTCGTGCTTAGCACGCATACCACCCTTCCGGAAGAGCCAGAGGCGGATCCTCCTTATTCATTAAAGACTGCATTGAGCACTCCATAAATACGACGATTGAAATCGATACAATGCAAACAAGTTCAGTTCGAGTTAAGAATAGGCACTCGTATTTCAACATCGCGTCCATTTATTGTCCTCCGCGGTGCACGTTTAGAAGTAACGACTTTGTACGTCTCCTTGACTCAAAAATACAAATACAAATATTTGGCGCAACAGCTCTTTAAAGTGCCAGGGCCTAAGCTTCTCGCAACCACTCATGTTGTGTGCGTTATATTTTTCACACGAATGGAAGGGACCTACAGTTTAATGCCGAATCCGAACGGCGATTTGAGAAGCTTTTTCGTGACAACAATACTCTCGGATGTTTGTCAGACGCTCGCGAGAGGTGGGACCGTGAAAAAACTTTTTGGTATTTTCTGGGATTCGAACTTGGAACCTCATGCGTAGTGATCCGACACACTAACCACTTACGCCACGGCGCCCACCCTTGACTCACTTGGACCGAATTTTATTATAGGTGGCGATTTCAACGCAAAACACACGTTTTGGAGTTCCAGATCCAATTCACGGAAAGGCAGACTTCTGTACGAAGCCTGTATGCAATTCGGGGTTGATTTCTTTTCGACGGGGAAACCAACGTATTGGCCCTCTGATACAGCAAAAACACCGGACCTAATAGACTTCTTCGTAGCGAAAGGAGTATCTTCAAATTTTGCGAAAGTAGAGGAAAGCTTTGATCTCTCCTCAGATCACTCGCCGGTAATCTTGACAATAAGTGACCGACTAATGACAGTAGAAGGTGTGCCTAGATTAACTAACAAAAAAACTAACTGGCGCGACTTTAGAACTGATTGCGGAGAAAATATTGTCTTAAATGTATCGCTCAAAACACCCTTCGAAATAGAAAATGAACTCGGCAAATTTACTGAATCAATACAGAATGCCGCGTGGAAAAATACACCTTTAAGGAGGAAAGAAGTCCCATGCAATGAAGCTAATTATCCGACGGAAATAAAAGAACTTTTTCGAGATAAGAGGAGAGCACGCAAAATATGGCAACAAACTCGCACTCCCCAGCATAAAACCCACTCAAATTTTCTATGCAATAAGCTTAAAAAAGCGATCCAAGACCTAAAAAACAGAGAGACTTCAGCTTATCTTGAAGGTTTAACCGCCGAAAAAACCACTAATTACTCGCTCTGGAATGCTGTCAAAAGAATTAAAAAACCCCAAATACATTCGCTACCGATAAGAAAAAACAACGACGAATTGGCAAAAGGCGACAAAGAAAAAGCGGATCTATTTGCCGAGCACTTAGAAGAGACTTTTAAGCCATTTGATGGAGAAACATTGGTAGACGATTTTACCGGTACGACTACGACATCTGACAACCTTAGAATAAAAGTGTGTCACTTATAGAACTTTGCCAGGCAATAAAAAACCTGAAAAATAATAAAGCTCCTGGCTATGATTTAATAACCGGACAAATCCTCAAGGAATTACCAAAAAAGGCACTATTAAAATTGCTTTATTTAATAAATGCTTCCATTAGATTATTATACGTTCCAAATCAATGGAAAGTCGCAGAAGTCATAATGGTTCCGAAACCGGGGAAATCTCCAAATGACAAAAAATCGTACAGACCGATATTGCTACTACCAATAATATCGAAGGTATTTGAAAAACTCCTTCTGAAACGGATTCTTCCGGTCGTTGAAGAGAGACGCCTAATACCGGACCACCAATTCGGGTTCAGAATCAAGCATTCCACAATTGACCAGGTTTATAGAATAACCGACGAAATTGAAAAAGCCTTTGAGGAAAAAAAGATTTGTTCTAGCGCTTTTCTTGACGTATCTCAAGCCTTCGACAGGGTTTCCGGAGCAACTTCATAAGATCTTAGAATCATACCTTAAAAACAGACTTTTTCGTGTCAAGCACGGAACTGAATATTCTGATTTTAAAGAAATCGCGGCCGGAGTTCCGCAAGGAAGTGTCCTTGGGCCTATCTTATTCTTGCTGTACACTCGGGACATACCACAAACTGAAGCCACTATTGTAGCTACGTTCGCGGACGATACGGCTATTCTGGCAACGGAAAGTTCAATCGAGTCAGCAACCACAAAACTCCAACGAGCCTTGGATAAAATCTGTGAGTGGGCAAAAACTTGGCGCATTGTTCTTAACGAGACCAAATCGACGCATGTTAACTTCACCTACAAGAAAATAATCAACCTTCCCATTTTCATTAACTCGGTACAAATACCGCATGCAAACGAAGCTAAATATCTGGGAATGACACTAGACGCGAAACTTAAATGGAAACCTCACGTTAAAAAGAAACGTGACGAAGTCGTAAATCGACTTAGAGAAATGTATTGGCTAATTGGAAGATATTCCAAACTAAGCGTATATAACAAACTGCTTCTGTATAAGCAAGTGCTTAAACCCGTGTGGACGTACGGTATACAACTCTGGGGTTGTTCCAAACCAAGCAATAGGAATCTCATACAATAACTCCAAAATAAAATTACAAGAATAATCGTGAACGCTCCCTGGTATATCAGAAACAATGATATCCACAGAGACTTGGGGATAGCTACCGTGGAGGACGAAATAAAAAACTTCGCTCGCAAGCTTCGTATTCGTCTTCATGGCCATTGCAACAGTGCCATACTCCAAACTTTGGATGTGACAAATCTTACGCGCCGACTTCAAAGAACGAAACCGTTCGAATTAGCGCTATAAGACAAAAAGCCGCATGTCATGACGGTTTCAGCAGGTGCTTTTATTGAAAATCTACCTGCCTCACGCGAATATAAATCTGAAGCTTAAACTACTTGATAAGGTCTAACTTAGTCGTAGTAAACAAAACGAAGGGAAGGGTGTTTTTAGTCAGTAGAAATCTGACACTACTATGAGTACACGGTCTCATAGTGTCTCATGAAGATTTTCACCTACCCACGAAAAAAAAAATATCTATTTGTTTAAATTTAAACCTGTTGGTATTTTTTTTTTTTATTTCCAAGTTAGATTACGTCTGTCCTGGCACACTAAGTAATTGTTTTAAAGGATATAATTAGATATACACAGCTGGTCAAAGAAATAGGTGTGAAATTCATTTTTTTTTTTTTTTTCAGAATTGATATGTACCAAATGTTCTCAATTGTTTTAATGTTTTTCGGGTTTAAATTAATTTAAATAAAATAAACAAATCATTTATATACCTACATAACAACTCTAAAATTAAAAAATTAATAGATAAAATTGAAAAATTAGTTGAATTTCATGATTTTTTCGTGGCCAATGAAATAGGTGTGTTGCTCTAAAACAATGAAATTTATCATTTTTACCACCATGTTTTTGAAAATTCGAACATTTTTCGTTTCCTTACCTTAATATCATTAATATCCTTCATCATTTGCTAAAACTTTTTAAATTCTCCGTGGCACTGAATTGATTTGTTTTTGACATGTTGCCAAGGGTATAGCATACCACTGTCTTTGTACCGCTTCCCATAACTGATCCCTGTTTGTGAAATATTGACCGGCTAATCTCCGCTTCAGGCCATTCTTAATCCTTCATGTCTGGTCAACTATTTGTGGCTTAAAGAAAATTCTTTGCGAGACTTTAAGTCCTAACCTCTTAAAAGTGGAACTTTCCTGGCAATTCTTCCTGGCAAATTGGCAACTTGGAGTCTTCGACAAACTGTGCGCACGCTCACTACATTTCCAATTTGTGCACAAATGGTCCTTGAACACTCAAAAAGGTCAGATTTGGACAGTAACGCAATGCGGCGTTCAGTAGTCGGTGAAGTTTTTTTCAGCTTTCCCCTATTTTCTGTGACCTTTAAAGGCTTGAAGGCATTCTATACAAAGTTCTCAGAGCGCCCTAGTGCCTCAGCTATAAATTTGTACGTTTTGCCCGTATCCCTTAGCCTTCTTACCAAATTTCGTTTTTCTTGTGTGCAATGAGCTTTTCGTCCCAAATCTTAAAGCTTTTTTTTTTAAAAAAAAACTATTAGTTGGAAGTACCTGACATAATCTAAAGAAGCTCACTATTATATAATTAGTGTTAAACTAATAAAATAAAGTTCCGAACTTCGATTTGGATTCACACGCAGCTATTTTATTGACCAACTATCAGAGGGCAAAAAATAAACTCCGTGCTCAATCAAACAAAAGACGAATAAGCTCGTGCCACAATTGAAAAATATTGGTGGAGTTGTAACCGTAAAATGACAATCTTTAAACATTTCCATGTTTTTGCACATTTTGCGATGCCAAAATAACTGTTAAACTAGCATCAAATCAAAACTTTGAAAGCAAATGGCATACACCTATTTCTTTGACCAGCAGTGTACATACATTGAGTCTTAAGACCATTATCTCAAGGTGCGTCCAAACCAAAGAAACATTTCAGAAACATTGTTTCTGAAATGTTTCTGAAATGTTTCCCGATTGTTTCCCATTTGCTTCAGAAACATTTCAGAAACATTTCAGAAATGTTTCTAAAATGTTTCTTTTGGTGTGGACGCCAAATGAAACATTTCTGAAATGTTTCTGAAATGTTTCTTTTTATCCATTTTTGCTCTTGAAGATGATGGGCTCAAAAGAGAAAACGATAAGAAGAAGAAAAAAAAACCGTGGCAAACATATTTTTTTTAAAAATAGAGAAAATTCTATTTTTGTAATTTTCGTTTTGGGGATCCCATAAAACTCTTTTAGTTTCATACAATTTAATTAAAGAAATTGTATCCTCATTACTCCACGCCTTTCTTGACATTTTTTTTATTTTTATTTTCACAAAAAAACACTCACTTTCTGCACGTGGAGCTTGAGAAACAAAAATAGTTTTCCGTCGCGAATGGGAAACTGAGAAACATTTCAGAAACATTTCAGAAATGTTTCATCGGCGTCCACACCAAAGAAACATTTCAGAAACATTTCGGAAACATTTCAGAAACATTTCAGAAATGTTTCTCTGTTTCTGAAATGTTTCTGAAATGTTTCTGAAATGTTTCTTTGGTCTGGACGCACCTTTACAAAACTTTGTTCTTATGTTGCTTTACTTTTACGTTTATACAAGCCGATGATTACATACATATCATTTTAACATAATGTGCTCTTTTTATTACATATATGTAGAAACATTCATATAGATTGCATCCAGGTATATTGGTCTCCGTCTCTTGTGAGGTAGATTTCGTATCTCGTTGCGTAGGTGATTTAATACTGTGATCTGATACTTTTTACTATGTTTTACGATTTCGTCTTTAATACTGGGTATCTTGAGGTCTCCATGTATGTCTTCATAGGAAATGTACCAGGGTGCATTGATGTACCAGGGTCGTTACATAATATCGATATTTGACTTGGCAGCGGTTCCCCATATTTGGATGCCATAGGTCCATATCGGTTTTACGAGTATTATGCTTTTGTAAATTAAAAGTTTGTTTTCTATAGAGTGTTTGGAATTTTTTCCTAGGAGCTAGTACCGTTGTCTGAATTTTTTTTTGATTTGGTTGCGTTTTTGAATTATGTGTGGTTTCCATGTTAGTTTGTTGTCTATTAGAATGCCTAGATATTTCGCTAAGTTGTCGAGAAGTTCAAGTGACCATGAAGTGGAGCAGAACATATTTTTACGAGCAGATTAAAGTAATTGTGTTAAAGAGCATTAATTATAAAAGTAAAATTTCACGCACTTGGAAAAGAATTGAGAGATAAAAATAAATAAATATTTGGCGCGACAGCTCTTTAAGTGCCAGGGCCTAGGTTCTCGCAACCATTCACGTTGTATGCGTTATATTTTTTACAAGAATAGAAGGGTCCTGCAGTTTAGTGTCGTATCCGAACGGCGATTTGAGAAGCTTTTTCGTGACAGCGATACTCTCGGATGTTTGTCAGATGCTCGCGAGAGATGGGACCGTGAAAAAACTTATTGGTGTTTTCTGGAATTCGAACTTGGAACCTCACGCGTAGTGGTCCGACACACACTAATGGTTGAGAGATATGACCCGAAAATTCTCTTCACTTAACTTGTGCAAATTTTCAGCCTAGCGATGCTACCTACTACAAGAAGAATAACATTCCCTTCAACTGCACGTTATGTACCAAGCGGAGACGTAATTCTCTGCGCTCTCCACCCCCCGTCCAACAAAAGGTATCTAGCTGATACCTCATCTAGGTATCATCGGCAGGTCTAACAAGTCTTCAGCTGAGAGAGTTACTCCATCTTCGTCCAACAACCAGCCAGCAGGCCTAACAAGTCTTCAGCTTAGAGAATTACTCCATCTTCATCCAACAACCATCCTTGTCCAACAACCTACTGGTAGAAGAGAAGATAGAGGCCATTAAAAGCGCCATTCACATCACATTGAAGTTGCTATACAAGGAGATAACGTCTCTGAGGCAAGAGTTGAAAAAACTGTAAAGAAGTGAACGAGAAAGCTCTATTGCACATTAACCTGTTGGCAGATGAGAACATTTAGCTTAAAAATTAGGTTCACCACTTACATTATATGTATTGTCAATACGCTGGAACAGAACGCTTTACGAAACTGTGTTGACATTGTTTGTATACCGGACGTCACCAAAGGAAATGCTTTGTCTCTCTCTCTCTTAAATTATTCTCTGATGGACTAGGAAAGAGCGTAACAGCTCATGAATCGAGAGCTGTTACATCAAAACAATAAAAACATATACACCTATAAACTGTAATAGCAACACCAACAAAAACTGCAGTAATTCTGATTCAGCACTATTATCATCATCTCAGCGGAGGGCAGCGAGCATCGTGTGCATGTAATTCAAATCAGCTGAGCGCAAGCAGAGTGTATTAAAACGTAAACAAAAGAAAATACTAACATCATAAAGTGTTTTTCATGGTCAATATGGAAGTCAGTCTATTTACATTAATGAATCACTCACCAAAACCAAGTGGCTATTACTAAACAAAGCCAAGAAATTGAAAAACGAAAAAGAATATTTACTCCTATGTGTTAACAAAGGTGTTATTTTAATGAAGAAAAACAGCTTCTTTGCACCTTCCTTTTGTAACTTTAATCAAATGCTATGCAACAGTGTTTTTCATTCTAGTGATTTTAACAATGATTTTTATATTGTCCATCAAAATATAATAATAATATAAAAAAACTCGATTCTAATCTAAAAAGACTAAAACCATGGATGTCTAACTACTTACTTGAAAAATTGCACAAAAAATTATCTTCGAATAAAATGTAGAAAGCGTCCTAACGACGTGGTTATTCGAGATCCTTATAATAAAATATGTAAGGAAATTAAATACAAAATGCCCATATGCAAAGAAAATTATTATATAAACAAATTTCATAGTGCCAGTGGGAATATGAAAAAGGAATGAGGCATTATAAATGAACTTTTTAACAAAAAGGTATCTTTAAGTGAACACAGAAGGTGGATAAGATGTGAAGATATGGATGTCAAGGAGCCTGCGATTATAAAAACGTTTTTAATATTTTTTTTACCAATATGGCCACTAAAACTTTAGATGAGGCGGGCTTGTTAAACATTCCCGACTATTGTTTACATAGCTGTTTTAGCACGGAAAGAAGAAGGGAAAAGCTTCTTTTTTGTTATGTCGAACCATAATGCTTCTAAAGGAGATCAGACGAAATCATTGGGGAAGAGACCTTTTAACTGCTAACGAGGTCGTGGAGATACTGAATGGACAAGATTCGAATAAGTTGTACTGTTTCATGAAGCTCGCTTTGAGATACCGCTTAAAAATTTTAAATAAGGCCTTTTAAAACTATATAACCAATACAACATTAAAATAGATGAATTTAATATGCAAAGGCTATAGATGTATAATTCTGAAATGAGTTTTAATCGAACTTTCTATTAGTTCATTATTATAACATTCATTTTTCTCTCTTTTTGGCTGTCGGCAATAGCCAACGTCAATAATTTGTATAAATTTGTATTTCAATTTATAATTTGTTTAATAACATTATCTATCTCTATCTATCTCTGTCTCTAATGCAACTAAACAAATCTGCTTCATCTACTACTATTGGTTTCTCAAATGCTTTTATTAAAAAGATTGCGTATAATATTGTTTATGTCCTGACTCATTTAATTAATATAAGTATATGTCATGGTACTTTTCCTAATAACTTAAAAATTGCTGAGGTTATTTCAATTTTTAAAAAAGGTGATCGATCTAACCTCAACAACTATAGGCCTATCTCTCTTCTATCGGTATTCTCGAAGTTTTTTGAGAAACTGGTGAAAAGAAGGATCGTTTCTTTTCTTGAAAGTAATTCTTATTTTAGGCCTAATCAGTTCGGCTTCAGAGCTGGGAAGTCTACGACTGTAGTGCGTCGCAGACTGTAGTGACAATTTAACCTAACACGTTAAGATGCTCAGCGAAAGCGAAGTGGCCTATCAAGACGCCAATAAGTTGTCTGCAGGATAGCAATAATGCCTTTGATTTCTTACAGACGTCCGGGAGCATTTGTTTAGTCAATCTACATCCTGGAAAGTCTTCCCACACACAATTGTGTTCCTGAGAGACCCAGTCGTCAATGGAAGTGGGGAGACCCAATGCGGGTTCGGGACCTGAAAGAACCTCCTCTGAGCCTCGTCCAGCAATCTCATCGGAGATCTCGTTCCCTAGGATCCCTGTGTGACTTCGGACCCAAATGAGAGACATAGAAATCAGCCTTGCGACAAGTTTAAAAAGGCATCCGTAAAAATATGACTGTATTCCATTCATGGCTCAGACTCTTGCCGAAACCAATCCTGAAGATAACGAAAGTCGAAATCTCGCAAGCAAAAGGCAGTCATGTACTTACGCGAAAATCCCTTCTACCAAACAACTGACGCATATGCGAGAAATGTTCTTATCATAGCCGTATAGATCCAGAGGACTTTATTCGGCGATAAGCCCCATTTCTTGCCAAAGCAACCTTACACTGACAGAAGACTGAGAGCCCCTTGGATGTTTTCGACTCGACGTGTTTGGACCAAAGAAGTTTTTTATCCAGAATCCCTCCTACATATTTGGCTTCATTTGAAATGTGGAAAGTGACGCCCTTTCACACTGGCTGAGTCAAATCGGTCAGAATCCTCCTTCTCGTAATGAGAACAACCTCAGTTTTAAGAGGATTCACCAAAAGCCCACTCCTAGTGCACCATTCATCGATCATGTCTAGCGCCGTATGCGCATCGTCACAGACCGTCGCCAGTCATGACCCGACAGAAAGTACAGCAACATAATCGGCATATGCCTGAGCGTAGACGTTAGAACTATTTAGAATGTTCAATAGAGAGTCGACGACCATGCACCATTCGTCGTTTTTTCACGGTCCCACCTCTCGCGAGCGTCTGACAAACATCCGAGAGTATTGTTGTCACGAAAAAGCTTCTCAAATCGCCGTTCGGATTCAGCATTAAAACTGTAGGTCCCTTCCATTCGTGTGAAAAATATAACGCACACAACATGAGTGGTTGCGGGAAGCTAGGCCCTGGCACTTCAAAGAGCTGTTGCCCCAAGTATTCTCTCCTATCAAATGCGCATTCAATTCTGGCCACTAAATTCCCACGCTGATAAGCATGCTGCATATCCGATAGTGGATGCAGCTTCAAAGCAACTTTGCGAACGTGAAATTCCACCAATCTATCCATACTTTTCAGTAAGAAGGAAGTCAAACTTATGGGTCTGAAACTCTTGGGGAGCGAATAGTCCTCCTTACCAATTTTCGGTATGAATGCTACTCTGACTGTCCGCAAAGGTGTAGGAATATATGCCAACGCCAAGCCAGCGGTGAAAATTATTTTCAGAGTTGGTAGCAGCTTATCTATACCCTGTTGCAGCATATACGTAGCTGGATATATTCCGTCGGTGTTAGGCGAATTGGAACCATCAAAAGATGGCACAGCATATTTACAGCATATTTTATGGCTTCAACTGTTACCACGGATGATTGCAAATACACCAGCTGCGCCGAGTTTTCTGTCTTAGATCAAGCTCAGCCTGGTTAAGCGGGCCAAACTGCGACCTAGTAGCTAATAACAATTCATTTTGATATGCATACATAATTCATACAATGGTTAACAACAAAATTCAAACATAATTTAGTTGGTTACTTTTTGAAACAATACTCGTACCTAAAGCAATCAAGAAATAAATAAATAGATTGTAATACATGATTGTCCTCATTGATGTACGAGCAATAGGTTCATTTTGAGCGTTCTTTGAATTCTTTCCCGAAAATAAAATTGGAGGCGTAAATTTTGGGACGGTGAGTAGAAATCTAGCATTGAGAGCAATTTAGGACATTGAATGAGACTCTAAATTAGGTCTCTTACAAACATTACAGAAAAGTATTTTCTTCATAGATGAGAGTTATAATATTTATTAGGGAACGCCTGGTTTTATAAGAAGACAACTCAATTTGCCAATTCAATCTAAAAATCATGAATCCAGTAAGGTTTTCTGTACTCTTTCAGTTCTATAAGAATATAAATGGTATGACGGATTCGAAATAATACAACAGTATTCTAAATGGGATCTAACAAGAGATGTAAATAAATAGCATAGAGGTCAGTTAGTTAAATCTTTAGAATTTCTTTTAATGAAACCTAGCATTGAGGTAGCTTTACAAACAATGTAGTCTATATGTTCATTAAAAGTAAGTCGAGGATCAAATATAACACCCAAGTCTTTCTTCGAGGACACTCTATCAAGAGAATTTAGTTTTATGGAATAATTGTACAAAATAGGTCGATAAGACCTATGACCCGTGCAGGGACGGGTTAAGAATATCACTACAGTGCCCCCCAACAACTAGCGCTTGTCGTAAAAGGCGACTAAGGGGACAAATCAGATCTAGGCAATATGGTATAACACCCAAGTGAGCCTAGCGACACATATACTACCTTAAAAATCCTCCCACAAGCGTGCATGCGAGTCCGTGGGTACACACGACTGGAGATCACCGGTGTCATAGAAGAAAGATAAAACAATACTAAAACAGGAGCCTGCACGTGTCAAACAACAAACACCATCGCAATATGGTAATATTGCAAACTGTATCATTATGGTAATACTTGCAAAAAGGAAAGGCACTACCCCGCCAGGCACTACCACTGGTGTGCATGGTACTGATCCTGGACCGAGCAGAAATGTTCGGGTCAGAGCTATACGGATTCCGGGGGCTAGCAAAATAATGAAACAGTTTGGAAGAAATTTGAGGGTCGCGAGTTGGAACGTTGGAAGCATGACCGGTCGAAGTTACGAGCTGGAAGAGATGATGAATAGAAGGCGGGTGGATATCTTGTGTTTCCAAGAGACGAAATGGAAAAACACCAGAAATCGGGCGCGTTTCTTGGACGTTAGGACAAAAGATTACAAGATGTTCTACTACGGAACGGAAAAGGCCAAGAATGGAATCGGTATCATTCTTGCGGCAGAGATACTTGGTAACGTCTTGAGCATTTCGAAGTCCAGAGACCGTTTGATGTCTCTCAAACTAGTAATACAAGGAGAGGTGTGGAATATTGTCAGTGCATATGCTCCCCAAAATGGGTGCAATCAGAAAGATAAAGATGCATTTTGGGTAGATTTCCACAATCTCCTTAAGAACATCCCAAAGGAAGAGTTTTTGTTTGTTGGAGGAGATTTGAATGGACATGCCGGGAAGTCAATCGAAGACTATGAAGGACTAGGATATGACACCAGGAACCTTCCTGGTGAAGACATCCTAAGCATGTGCAAATCACACGGTCTTATCGTGTTAAATACCATGTTCATCAAACAAAGCCGACACCTGATCACTTACAGTAGTGGTGGAGATGAAACTCAGATTGACTACCATTTGGTAGCCAGTTTCATGAAGCCTCGGGTAAAGGATTGCAAAGTGATCATGGGAGAGGCAATCGCTCGGCAACACCGTCTCCTGCAAACAGAAATTTTTATGAAAATACCGAAGAAAACCAAACAAACAACGGTCTTTGAGAAAATCAAGTTGTACAAACTGGACAAAGAAAAAGGCGAGGCTTTTGTTTTCGTAATGAAAAATTACCTCTCTCACACCATCAACGGAGCTGAGGATGAAGAATGCAGAGCACAAAATATGTGGGATTCCCTACAGCGAACTTGCTTAAAGGAGGCCAAATCACTGCTAGGAGCTTCAAAAGGTCACCATCAACGCGCCAAAGAAACATGGTGGTGGAGTGATGAAGCTAAGAAGCTGATAAATGAGAAGAAAGCGGCTTTCAAAGCTTGGTCAAAGTGCCCCTCTAATAGTGACGAAAAAGTTCGCCTCGAAATGGAATACAGATGTTGGAAGAAAAACGCGAAGAAGAAGTGCGCCCAGCTTCAAGCAGAGAGTACGGAGGGCCTGTATCGCGAGCTGGAGAAAATATCTTCCCCGGTTGCTAATGCAAACCAGGCTATACAAGAGCTGCGAAGACACAATATGAACAAGACCGCAACCATCTTCAAAATAGCCGCCCAAAGAAGGAGGAATGCTCAGAAGATTCGTTCGCCAAAGTTCATTAACAATGCTCATGGCCAGCTTCTTGTGGCAGTATATTGAAGAACTTTTGAATGAACACTTTCCCCGGCTATACTTTCCAAGAGCCACCTCTAACTCTGAAGAAATATCCGACATTACAGTCGAAGACGTTAGTGAAGCGGTCAAATACTCAAAAAAACGAAAAGCGGTTGGGCCAGATGAGATGCCCTCTGAGTTCTGGAAAAAGATGGGAGACATCGGGTTCAGATGGCTCAGAATTCTCATCTCCAAATTTGTGAGAGGTGACCCAATGCCGAATCAATGGAGGGAAAGTTACCTTCTCCCTGTATACAAAGAGAAGGGTGATACGCGAAACTGTGATAACCACCGTTCGATCAAGCTGATGACACACACCATGAAGATCGTTGAGCGGGTATTAGGTGGCCGACTGCGAAAAATAATACGGCTATCTGATGATCAGTGCGGCTTTGTCTCGGGTAAATCAACCACAGCTGCAATCTAAAGTATACGAATCATAATGCAAAAACATCTTGATTCCTTAAGGGATTTGCATATTGTATTGGTTGACTTTGAAAAGGCATTCGACAGACAACCACGAGATCTGATATAGGTGGCGCTAAGACATCTAGGGGTTCCAGAAATCTATGTACAGATGATCATGGACATGTACGAAGGAGCAAAGACAAGAGTAAGATGCCCCGCTGGAGTAACCGAAGAGTTCCCAATCAAAGTCGGGGTGCACCAGGGAAGCGTCTTAAGTCCTTTGCTCTTTATTACAGTCCTTGATTATCTGCTTGAAGGTAAAGTGATGGACCCCAAGGTACATTAGTTATTCTTTGCTGACGATGGAGCCATCATAAGTGAGGATCCTACATCCCTGCAATGAGCACTTGATATGTGGGTGGACGTTTTGGAGGGAAATGGGTATCGCATTAGTTCAAAAAAGACAAAGTACTTGTGCTGCCCGTTCTATGATCCACTCGGGGCTATTCCAGACATTTATTTGAATGGAACAGTTCTTCCCAAGTGCGAAAAGTTCAAATATCTGGGATCTATGATCAATAGCAAAGCAACTTGTGATGACGACATCAATCATCGCGTAAACGTAGGGTGGATGAAGTGGCGAGAAAATTCCACTATCTTCTGTGAAAGAAAAATGCTCTACACCGCAGTTGTGCGTCCAGCGCACACATACGGTTCACAATGTTGGACGATGTACAAAACGTATGAGAGTAAATTAACGGCAGCTGAGATGAAGATGCTTCGCATGACAACAGGAGTGACAAAGCTTGATCGTGTAAGAAGTTCGAAGATCCGTGGAAGCTTTCACATTAAGGAAACAAAAAATAGAGCGCGACCGGGTCAGCTGGTATTGCCACGTTCAAAGAAGAGATCATTTGAACCCAGTTAAAAAGGCAATATCAATGCACGTTCCAAAGACATCGCGATGTAGGAAAGGCAGGCCTATAAACGCCTAGATCAGACAAATGCGACGACATCGGCATTTCATTGGCCTCAGTAACCGAGTGATCCAAAATCGGTAGGCCTGCCGATATTTTCTGAGGTCAATTAGGCGAACCCCACAGGCGGATCAGAAAAAATGCGGTGAAATGGGAGGGTTGTGATCCCTTGTTTTCGGATCATAACCTCGCTGATTAAAGGAAGAAGAAGGTCGATAAGACCTAGAAAGTGTGAAGCATTGGCATTTAGAATGTTCAGAAGTAGTTTGTTATTATCACACCTATTATCGACGGCGGTGATGTCCTCCTGTAAAAGGTTAAAATCATATTCCATTTTTATTGATTGAAATGTCTGAAAGGGAGGTCATTAATGAATAACAGAAACAGTAAAGGGATAGTGGGCGCTGTAGCGCAGTGGTTAGTGTGTCGGGCCACTGCGCGTGAAGTTGCATGTTCGAATCTCAGAAAACACCAAAAAGCTTATTCACGGTTCCACCTCGCGCTAACGTTTGACAAACATCCCAGAATATTGTTGTCACCAGAAAGCTTCTCAAAAACAAAAGCCCTTCGGATACGGCACAAAACTGAAGGTCCCTTCCATTCGTGCGAAAAATATAACGCACACAACACAAGTGTTTGCAATAAGCTAGGCCTAGGGACTTACTGAGTTCCTGCGCCAAATTTATCTTATATTATTATAAAGGGCCAAGATGACTACCTCGAGGAACACATGATGTTACTTTCATGGCCTTGGAGAGACAATCATCGATTTTAGCAAATTGGATCCGATTAGTTTAGTATGACTTGATGCAATTAAGTAAGTTTGCGTGAAAGTTTGCGTGAAAGCCCAAATGAGATAATTTTGAGATTAATGACAATCAGTGTAAACCACGTCAGTTTGCAAACCCTTCTTGAATTTTTTTAAATTTTATAGATTACCTTTTCAAAAAGTTTTGGAATTGAAGAAATTTCGCAAATAGACCCGTCGTTATAAATATTTTGTTTGGGACCAGACTTATGAATGGGAACAATGTTAGATATCTTCCAAACATCTAAGAAGGAATATATTTACAAACAATAATGAAGAGCGGTGTGGATAGAGATTTAACGCAGTTATTTTTATACAAAAGTGGAGCAATACCGTCAGGGTACTCGCATTTAATACTTTTAAGATCGCTCAGGGCCTTTTCTACATCCAACTTATCCAAATGTAAATGAAAAAAGTCAATCAAAGGTTCCAAATTTGGTGAGCAGTCAGAATGAACATCATCAAGGGAATAGACTAAATTAAAATAGTCTGCGAAAAAATTGTAAATGGTTTTAGTATCATCAGATAATGGTCTAAAGAGTACATAAGACTCGGTAGTCCGTTAGTGTTTCTTTTAGAGTTTATAAAGTTCCAAAACATCCACAAGAAAGGAGACCCCCTCAACTGCGCCAATTATAGAGGCATCAGTCTCCTCAACATCGCATACAAGATCTTTTCTGCGATATTGTGTGAACGCTTTAAACTCTTTATCAACAGCCTGATTGGCCCCTGCCAGTGCGGTTTTAGGCCAGGAAAGTCCACCATCGATCAAATCTTCACACTTCGACAGATTCTGGAGAAAACCCAAGAAGTCCAAATCGATACTCACCATCTCTTTATCGATTTCAAGGCCGCCTAGGACAACATCTATAGAGAAGGGCTTTATAGAGCCGTGTCTAGTTTTGACATCCCTGCCAAAACTTGTCCGTCTGTGCAGTATGACTATGGAGAACGCTCGCTGCTCCGTCAAGATCGGTAATGATCTCACCGAGACTTTTGATGTAAAAAAAGGTTTTAGAGAAGGAGACGCGCTGTCATGTGACTACTTCAATATTGTACTTGAACGGATTGTGCGGAACTCACAAGCCAACACTGGAAGCACAATCTATTACAAGTTTTTACAACTGCTTGCATACGCCGAGATATTGACATTATTGGAAGAACTCATCGGGCTGTCACCGGTGCGCTTGCAAGCATTGAGGCGTAAGTGGCCAAAATGGGTTTAGCGATAAACGAGGGCAAAACCAAGTATATGCTGTTAACAAGAAGGGACAACCAACACCGATGAATTGAACAGAACGTCACAGTGGGCAGCTATAACTTCGAGGTAGTAAGGGACTTGGTCTACCTTGGCTTTGCTATAAACTCAAAAAATAACATCAGCGCAGAAATCAAACGAAGAATAACTCTTGCCAATCGCTGTTTTTTGGGCTTATAAGGCAATTCAACAGTAAAGCCCTATCTCGAACAACTAAGGAGACTCTGTATAAGACCTAATTATCCCAATCCTGCTTTACGGCGCTGAATCATGGACTTTATTAAAAGAGGATGAATATATCCTTGGTCGCTTCGAGAGCAAAATTATTCGTAGGATATTCGGTCCCGTTTGCGACATCGACTTAGTAAAAAAAAACTGCGTATTGGACGTCAGAGATGGCTAGGACATGTAGAGCGAATGGGCATCAACGCTCCGCCCCGCAGAGCCTTCGAAACCCCGAGGGACGACGCAGTAGAGGACCTTCTCGCCGTAGGTGGCGCGCACAAGTTCAAGGGGACCTCGATTTGCTATTCGATTTCATTATCAGCAGAAATGATGTAACAACGGTATAGAAACTTGTTCAGTTCTCTTTGACAAGGCAAATAAAAAGATTCCAATTCATTATTAGCTTTGTTGCATCTCAAACCGTCATAAGCCTTATTCTTTTTGTTTTTGAAGTTAAGAAGTCTATTATTAAACCAGGGCGGATGATTGTTAACATTTCTTTTTCTTGCCGGAACGAACGGACTCTTGAATTCATTTAAAACTAGCGGCTACCCGGCGAGCGTTGCTGCGCTTAAAAAAAAAAAACAAAAACAACTGTCAGGCAGGCGCCTGGAGCAACAACTGTCAGGCAGGCGCCTGGGGCTAAGTCTATTAGAGAACAGTTTTGTGCCGGCCAACAGTGGGTAAGTGGTCCAACCTTAAATGCATATATCAAAATATTTTTAGTACTAAGGTACTATAATACTAAACTACTGGGCAAACTGCTGGACCGATGGTACCGGCGTGCTTTGCTGTAACTAACAAAAGAGATTTTGTTTGAGTACTAAAGTACGATAATACTAAAGCAGTGAACCGATTTTGACCAAACTTCACAGGAACACTCTCGGGCTAATTTTAAAAATTGCCTAAAAATTTGAGCTGAATCGGTTGGGTGGTTTCGGAGTCCATAGCACACAAACATAGGTACACACATTTTTTTCCCGTGGAAAAAAGCACTTTCAGTTTTTCCCGAATTTCTAATTTCCGGGCAACTTTTCCAATTTTTCTTTCCGTAAAAACCTTATTCGGACTATTATGAACATTTAAAATAAAATGAGCCAAATCAGTTAAGCCCTTCTCAAGTGATGCGATGACCAACGAGCAGCATTTCATTTTTATTTATATAGATACAAAAAGGGTGTTAAGTGGGAAATACACGATAAAACTGTTGAACCGACGGTTTGACAGCTTTGGGGTTGTATACGATAATTGTAACATGTGTATCCACAGAAACCATCGTTGTACCGATATCGTATGGTCGCATGGTCTTGACTGTACAACCACTGTCACATGCACAAATTTATGGAAATTATATGGTAGTCTGTGTAAAATTACTGAATAAAACGTCTGGTTATACGTAAATCGTACGCACATTGTATAATGTGTGTGTTGCATACAACAATTGGGCTGATATCGGTACAACATATGTCGGTTCGACGGTTATATCGTGTATTTCCCACTTAATACATTGCTCCCAGGTTAGGAGAAGCGAGAATATAGGCCCAAGGTACCGATTCCAAATAATTGTTTCTACAAAATTTAAAATCAATAAAAGGTTTTCTGTGATGGGAAATAGAGAATTCTTTTACTACAGCAGTATGAAATATTAACAACAAAATCTTTGTCGACAGGCATAAGGTGAAGAATACGATTAAAAGAGATTTTCAACATTAGAAGGTTACCGTAAATATATCACAGCATTTCCTATTAGAAACTTGGCATCACTACTGTGCTACCAATCCAGGAACTCATCGCTAACAACACACCACAGAAAGGCATACTCACCACGGCACAACAAAAACGAACGAAAAGAACTGTCAAAAATATGTTTTTCCCACATCAAGGTTTTCTTCCATACACGGCTGTTCCATAAAAAAAAGTCGACGTCGAATTTGTCTCAAATTTTCAACTTGCAATTTCGCCTCGAAAAATTCTCCAAATAATCTCCAATTGCTACCCAACGGGAGTGCTATTGTTAAATCAAAATTCTGAACCACCCCTCGCAGCCCCCTCGGCGCATAGTCCGCGAAAATCTTCGGTTTTTGCAAAATGTTCAGCCAGCGCACACGAAAAAAGTGAAGATGGAGTGAAAATAATAACGTAATGGCCACAAAGAAACACCTTTCCCTTCCTGCTGCTGTTGCCAACTGTGGCTGTTCGCTTTGCTTTTGAAAAGAATTTATTAATGCGTGCGTGATTCATGTGGAAATGCAATTTTTATAATTTCTCTCGTCGCTGGTCGCCTGCGCCCGCCCGTCGCACCCCCCAATCCGACTGAAAATCCGTGTGAACTGTGTGTATTGTGTGGCCTGCAATTCCATTGCAGCAAATAGGAAGTACACCCGAGAATTAGAAACGAAAGACTAGTGGTTGTTGAGTGGAAAAGGAGTTAGGGGAAGATGTCCAGCCGCAACCGGACTATTTTGAACGTGAATTTGGACGCTGCCATGGCGAACGATCCGCTGCGGGAGCTGTTCGAGGCCTGCAAGACGGGCGACATCACTAAAGTCAAGAAGCTGATCACTTCGCAGACAGTGAATGCCAGGGATACCGCTGGGCGGAAGTCGACACCATTGCACTTTGCAGCGGGTAAGCTTTGGCGAATTTCTAAAACTAGAATGTGTAGGGTTTGTCGTGCGTTGTTTTCCTCTTCTTTTTTTCAGTTCTTTTTTGCAGCTTAAATTAGAAATTGATTTTCTATCAAAGACGTTGGGTTTCGGTATTCATTCAATGGGTGGAGGGAGAGTGTCGGCGAAGGCATGCTAAATTGATTTTTAAGAGCGGTTTAGGTTCTCGGTCGTGTTGGGGTATGTTTTGGAAACAGCAATACTATAAGCTGCCCCTTGAAACCACGTTCAAGTCCAAGTCTGCATTAGTAGTAGTTATTGTAATTTTCTTGCCTAGCCAAGTCATAAATATTGGTACACTGTTAAACGCGTCCATTACGGCATTGATATTGAACGCATCCATCAATATGGAATTAACCGTTATGTATTAAGTGCGACACGAATCGACGTGACGTCCAAAATTGTGGTAATTGGCCTTCAAAAGTGCCTACATACATATGTACATACATTTTCAATAGTCCGCTAATCCTTCATGAGGGTCGCGGTGGTATTATGATCAGGTGGGCTCTCCATCCTTCTCTATCCTCTGCCATTGATTCCAACTCATCAGGTGGAATCCCTAGACGGCTCCCGAAAAGATGTCTGACTTGATCCTACCATCTATTTCTAGGCCTACCGAGGGGTCGACTACCTGATGGCACGGCAATCATGGCACGTCTTGGAAGCCATTCTGGGTACATACGCACTACGTGCCCAAACCATCGAAGAATAGATCCTTCCGTTCAGAGAAGTAGCTGCTCAAAATTGAGCTCCTCGTGTACTCTAGTGTTGCGCACTCGATCGCTACGAGTAATTCCAGCAACACCATGAAGGAACGTCATATCGGCAGCTTGTATGTACTTAAACCACCTGCTTCAGTGGGACTCCACTAACATGCAGAGTGCACTGAATGTGCGTTGAAGAAACGGCCATTACTTCCGATTTGTTCACGTTTACTTTATTCCAGCATCGGAACAAATGGTTGAAGCTCTGTTTGATAGAACCCAAGTATGGCCAAATCATCCGCAAAGAGCAGATGACTAATCCTTAAGTCTCCCATTTTGAAAAATTCTCCGCCACGGCTGCGCTGTAATATCCAGTCCATATATACAATGAAAAGGAGAGGTGACAAAACGCACCCTTGCCGGAGTCCAACGACCAAAGTGAAAGGTATTGATTTAATGCCATTTATCCGAACACAGCTTATACAGTTTGTATAAAATCCAAGCAATTCTTCTCTCACAACCAGCTGCCACACCAAGCCGCTTCACTCCATAAACATCTCCCACAGAGGCAATAACCCCTGTTTAAAACAGTTGCCATTCTTTCTCTACATTTGATGGAACAGCTAGAATTCGTTTAAACCTTTCAGATATTTGTCGTCCAAATGTTTCCCGTATCTCATCGTTCTGTAACCTCTCTCATCGTATGCGTGTAACTATCCTCTTTGGTGCCTCCCTACTCTACTAAAATACAATTTGCATAGCACTAAGTTGTGATCAGTTGACAGTCCAACCCCTCTTAATACTCGTCAGGATCTCCGTTCCTCCCAATCAGACTTCCCCATGTCATGACATCTACACCCACGTGAACATTGAAGCTACCCATCAGGACAAAGAATCCATATCCGTAATCTTATCAAGGGCAGCATCAGCTTCATCTAAGAAATCTGCATATTCCGACCGAAAGTTCGGTGCATATACCTGCACCAGAGCCAGAGTTGATCTTTCAAGCTTGAGCTTTAAGATCGCAACTCTCCCTCCTAATGGTATACACTCCAATACTGTCTGTCAACCTGGGACTTGTGAGTATCCCCACTCCCGCCTGAGCAGACATTGAGGGTGCGATTCTTGACAGGAAGAGCTTCCACCCATCCGAAAGGTCCACATTTTAGAGCCTCTCGACTTTTAACAGCCTCCCCAACAAGCTCAAGGTAATTCCCTGTGAGCGATGTGATGTTCGATGTTCCTATCCTAAGTCGATGCCGTTATCGAAATTTAGAGAATCCACCTGTGCCCCTATCGATGCATAGCACGCTAACCCCTTGACCACTGTAATGGTTGACAGGAAGCTCGTAGCCATTTCGGATTATAACCGGTCGGCTGCCGAACGGGACAGGCCGACCACCAGACGCTCGCATACTGACACCCTTCAGGCCTGGCTCCAAAGGATGCCCTGGTTTACCAGGTTTGGCATCTTGGGGTGTGCGATTTGTTAGCCGTGACTGGATTGTGCGGATGGGAATAACTATTTAAGTTTCCCATCTGCACATCCCAGTCACGTTGCCCGCCCCTCACCACGAGTAGGTCAGTTGCCAGGTGGGCGGCCTTTACAAGTGTAACATGGAAACAGACGAAATCTTATGGTTAAAACAACACAACAGTGGCACAAAAACAATGTACCGAACTTCATATCAACAGGGGATTGACCGGCTGGTAGTTCAGAACTCAATTCTTCTTCTTCTTCTTTTTCAGCGAGGTTATGATCCGAAAATAAGGGATCACAACCCCCCCACTTCACCGCATTTCTACTGATCCGCCTGTGGAGTTCGCCTTTTGGACCTCAGAAAATATCGGCAGGCCTGCCGATTTTGAATCACTCGGTTACTGAGACTTCATTGGCCTCAGTATGCCGATGTCGTCACATTTGTGTGATCCAGGCGTTTATAGGCCTGCCTTTCCTACATCGCGATGTCTTTGGAACGTGCATTGATATTGCTTTTTTAACAGGGTTCAAATGATATCTTCTTTGAACGTGACAATACCAGCTGAGCCGGTCGCGCTCTATCTTTTGTACGATGGTTTCCTTGACGCTTCCACGGATCTTCGAACTTCTTATTCGATCAAGCTTTGTCACTCCTGCTGCCATGCGAAGCATCTTCATCGCAGCTGCCGTTAATTTACTCTCATACTTTTTGTACATCGTCCAACATTGTGAACCTTATGTGAGCGCTTGACGCACAACTGCGGTGTAGAGCCTCCCTTTCAACTTAGGTGGCATTTTTCTGTCACAGAAGATAGCGGAATTTTCTCGCCACTTCATCCACCCTACGCTTACGCGTTGATTGATGTCGTCATCACAGGTTGCTTTGCTATTGATCATAGGTCCCAGATATTTGAACTTTTCGCACTTGGGAAGCACTGTTCCACTCAAATAAATGTCTGGAATAGGCCTGAGTGGATCAGAGAACGGGCAGCACAAGTACTCTGTCTTTTTTGAACTAATGCGATACCCATTTCCCCCCAAAACGTCCACCCACACGTCAAGTGCTCGTAGCAGGGATGTAGGATCCTCACTTATGATGCCTCCATCATTAGCAAAGAATAACTGATGTACCTTGGGGTCCGTCACTTTACCTTCAAGCAGATAATCAAGGACTGCAATAAAGAGCAAAGAACTTAAAACGCTTCCCTGGTGCACCCCGATTTTGATTGGAAACTCTTCGGTTACTCCAGCAGGACATCTTACTCTTGTATTTGCTCCTTCGTACATGTCCATGATCATCTGTACATAGGATTCTGGAACCCCTCGATGTCTTAGTGCCACCCATATCAGATCTCGTGGTTGTCTGTTGAATGCCTTTTCAAAGTCAACCAATACAATATGCAAATCATTTAAGGAATCACGATGTTTTTTCATTATGATCCTTATACTTTGGATTGCATCTGTGGTTAATTTACCGGCGACAAACCCGCGCTGATCATCAGATGGCTGTATTATTTTTCGCAGTCGGCCACCTAATACCCGATTAACGATCTTCATGGTGTGTGATATCAGCTTGATCGAACGGTAGTTATCACAGTTTCGCGTATCACCCTTCCCTTTGTATACAGGGAGAAGGTAACTTTCCCTCCATTGATTCGGCATTGGATCACCTCTCGCAAATTTGGAAATGAGAATTCTGAGCCATCTGAACCCGACGTCTCCCATCTTTTTCTAGAACTCGGAGGGCATCTCGTCTGGCCCAACCGCTTTTCGTTTTTTTGGAATATTTGACCGCCTCACTAACTTCTTCGACTGTAATGTCGGGTATTTCTTCACAGTTAGGGTGGCTCTTGGAAAGTATAGCCGGGGAAACTGTTCATTCAAAAGTTCATTACAACACTGCCGCCACCTCTGCAGAATTTTGTCGTCATCCACAAGAAGCTGGCCATGAGTATTGTTAATGAACTTTGGCGAACGAATCTCCTAAGCATTCCTCCTTCTTTGGGCGGCTATTTTGAAGATGGTTGCGCTTCATATTGTGTCTTCGCAGCTCCTGGATAGCCTGGTTTGCATGAGCAACCGGGGAAAATATTTTCTCCAGCTCCCGATAGGGAAGAAGCTGGGTGCACTTCTTCGCTTTTTTCTTCCAACATCTGTATTCCATTTCGAGGCGAGCTTTGTCGTCTGTATTATTAACAAGGGGCACTTTGAAAGCCGCTTTCTTCTCATTTATCACCTTCTTAGCTTCATCACTCCACCACCATGTTTCTTTGGTGTGTTGATGATGGCCTTTTGAAGCTCGAAGCAGTGATTTGGCCATCATCAGCAAGTTCGCAGTAGGGAATCCCACATATTTAGTGCTCTGCACTCTTCATTCTCAGCTCCGTTGATGGTGTGAAAGAGGTAATTTTTCATCACTAAAACAAAAGCCTCGCCTTTTTCTTTGTCCACTTTGTACCACTTGATTTTCTCAGAGACCCTTGTTTGTTTGCTTTTCTTTGATGTCTTCATAAAAATTGCTATCAGCAGGAGACGGTGTTGCCGAGCGATCGCCTCTCCCAGGATCACTTTGCAATCTTTTAGCCGACGCCCCAGAACTCAATTCTTGGGACTATAAGCTGTGGCCTGCTTTAGAGGGAATGACTTGCTCACACCCAAATATTCAGGGCTATCTTGAATAAAATTCCCCCGAGATGTAAATGTATATCTAGGATATGCATTTTATTATTTTTGAGTAAATCGACACAATTTTCTGCTTTAAAGCAGATAAATTAAAAAAATCTCCTAAATATGATCTGTGATAACAACCAAAAACTCGCGAATGACATCTGTCAAGACATTCGAACATTTATAATTTCGAAAACCATTTTTAGATTCCGCGGGAAATAAATTCCGATGGAAATTCACGATAGTTTCGATGGAACTAAAAAATTTCGGGAGAACTTTTTTTTTCCTCGGAATTGCCGATAGCCCTGATTGAGTCCTTAAAGCGCGCATTTATCCATGTAGTGGACAACTTTCCCATGCGTGAGGTGCGTGTTGCTATCGATGAGTACCCAAAGCGACTTAAGACTTGTGTGAAAGCAAATGTTCTTTAAACAAACAGTTTAAAGAAAAATTTTCAGCAAAACTGCGTGCACCAGTATTTATGACTTGACTATGTATACAATTCAAGGCCTTCAGCTAGAATAGGGAGACAATATGAATAAGTTTAACAATTGAACAAGAAATCCAACGCTAATTTTTCGAAAGTGGTGTTACTAACAACTTTGTCACACAACTCCAATATCTTCTGATCAGACTCATAGCTAAGGACCTCGATTCCTCCTCAACTGTTTTGCACCCTGTTCCCTTGGCACGCTTCGCTGTTCTATACAGTCAGGCAGAACAGCGGATGATGACCCTCCCTCCTTATTCCTTTGTCATGAAGATCCTTGAGAAAATTCCGCTACTTTCCTCTCCAGCAGCATGAGTCTCAGACTTCATACCAAAAAGAATCCATCTCAACCACCCCTTCACAATTGCCATCCCGGACCGCAGCTATTGGGATTATCCTCAAATCTCTCTAACAACACCTCAACTCAACTGGTACACTCATGATTCAAAAATGTCAAAAGGGGCTGGAGCTTGTATCTTTGGCCACAACTACAAACTCTTTACCACTCTTTACAACTATCTGCCAACTATCGAACTCTGCGCCAGAGAAGGTGTTAGAAGAAACCTCCGAAGATCACATATTAATACAATGTCGGATGGCCAAGCAGCATTTAAAGCTCTCACGCAGCATGAATCTCAGACTTCATACCAAAAAGAATCCATCTCAACCACCCCTTCACAATTGCCATCCCGGAACGCAGCTATTGGGATTATCCTCAAATCTCTCTAACAACACCTCAACTCAACTGGTACACTCATGATTCAAAAATGTCAAAAGGGGCTGGAGCTTGTATCTTTGGCCACAACTACAAACTCTTTACCACTCTTTACAACTATCTGCCAACTACCGAACTCTGCGCCAGAGAAGGTGTTAGAAGAAACCTCCGAAGATTATATATTAATACAATGTCGGATGGCCAAGCAGCATTCAAAGCTCTCACGTCCTTCAACTTTGAGTCTAAGCTAGTTTGGAAATGTCTCCAAACTCTCTTGCAGCTCGTTGCACACTGGCATCACTGGTAACGAAGCGGCTGATAAGCTTGCCAGACTAGGTTTCCAATCTCCTCTTAAGGGACTCGAACTCTTCTGCGGTTTACCTATTAGCCAGATAAAGATAGAGCTATATCACTGTGAGCGTGAGCAAATGCTCTCACACTGGAATGCTCAACCTGGCCTAAGGCACTCCAAGAAATTTATTAATTACTCAAAAAATAGAACCAGAGGCGTTCTAACAATGAGCAAGCACAATGCTAAGATCTCAAAAGACTTCCTAACTGGGCATTGCTCTCTCAATTACCACCTCAAGAAAATGGACCGTGTTCAATCGAACACGTGCCGTCTCTATCTTGAAGACACTGAAACAGCCCATCACATACTTTGCGTTTGTCCGGCTTAGGCACTTGAACAAAGGCTTCACATAACCTTCTGATGTCACCTCTTCCTCAGCTCGAACTATCCTTAGCTTCATCAATGTACTAGATTTCAGCTAACGGACAACTACTTCTCAATCAACATCCCAGGGGTAGCGCAGACGATCTCTTTAGGTCACAGTGCTTCGTGGGTCATTGCTTGCCCTTTCACCCCATCTCTCCTCATTCCTTCGTCAAATTCGCTTTAATTTGCTAGCATAATTCTTAAAACCTTTGGTTTTGCATTACCAGCCCTCGCTTTAACTGCAAAATAGTTAAAGTAACTTCTATGGACGTAAATAGCTTTCTACGGGTATCTGCTTCCACTGAGACATATGTTTCACCATAGTTTCTCCACCGATGCGCCTCTGCATTTATGTAGTTCAACGTCCGTCTTTTTTCTTAAAACAGCGGCTGTGCTATGAGTCTTTCCATTAAATTCATAAAGTACCCTAAATTCGTCGTTGAAGTACAATTGAATTTTCTCTAAATTGACTACCTAAACCTGTTCAGCGGCAAAATTTGTTCCATGAAACTGACAAAAATATCTCTACCAGAACAAATATATCTTGTTGCTTCGTACCTGATATCTAAAAAAAAATCTCCACTTCATAATCATACGTGAACTTCCCGTTCTCACAGACGTCCCATAGTGTCACAAGGGGAACTGGTGGAGGACGAAAAATCAATAAAGTCCATTGTTCGCATGAATGAATCCTTTTTACAAGATCGCACAAATTAGTTGACCTAATTAGTTGTAAGCTATGAGGGAGGCGAATCCTTCTCTCATCGTATATGTATGTGTGTGTGTCTGCAGCAGCTTTGTACTCGTAAACAGTGACCCTCACACGGTGAAATGGATGCTAAGTGAAATCTATTGTAGCGATGGGCAAGTCAACAGCTAATTGCGACTCCACAAGGCGGCTGGCCTAGTTTGGCGCTGGCCAAAATGTTTATTATTCCACATGCATATGGTGTGTAAAAGTTTCGATTTTATTTAAATCCCATGCAGTTAGAGCTGAGAATTTTAACTTGAAGCGCTCAAGTAAAAGTAAAATCGTTTCTGTAAAATGCTAATTTTGTTTTGAATGTGAATTGCCGACGAGCGACGACCGACATTATCGCCGTCGTCGTCGCACTGGGTAAGGTGACTCTGGCCCTGAGTTATGACCGCTGAATTACTCACAGTTCGGTCTATGGCATTGGTCAGAGAGCACAAAAAGTTTATTTCCTGAAAAGTGGTTCACTTAAATTGTCAAAGTGGCATTTGTTTCTGTTTTGGAAATTCCCTGCCGGGGTAAATATGTATACGTATATGCAGATACATTTTGAATCTGCTAACCGTTTTTGAACAGCGAAAGTGAACACTCGCATACATTTTGCAAATGTTTGAAATGTATTCATACAAGTATATATAAATCATTTGCAACTTCAGCCGCAAATATGAATATGTGAATAACTAGCGTGTGTATTTTATAATTATGCAATTGAACAACAAATTACCAACAACAGCTGAGTGTAGTGCGGCTGCTAACCCAGCGGCCTCATAGGCGCTTTGAAATATCGTTCATTTCGTGTTACCCTGGTATCTGTGCATGTATGAAGTGCAAACAGTTATTTAAGTTATTTTTATTGCAAAATTGGAATTTATGTAACACAAAGCAATGTTAATGACTTCAAAATGAACTGTGCTTGATAATTCAGTTTACCACTGTTGTTGTGTTTTAGTTTTTATTGTGCAAATGTTTTTTTTTATATTTTTAGTCTGACTAATTGTGCCCCGAGCATTGCCTACGTCATAGATGATAAATAGCTTTCAGTGGCAAATTGATTTTGGCTTATTTGCTAAATAAATAAGCGTGAACGCCAGCGAAATGCGGACTTCGAGGTGCATGCTGCGTCATTGAGGTTCTTCTATTAGTCTTTAGTCTAAAAAGAAATCTTATAAGTATTTTTCTCATACTTATCCATAAACGAATTGAACAACTCTTTGTTGTTTTATTAATTGAAACTAAGGGATTATACGCAGTTGCAAGGCCAAAAAAGTTGTTTATTTACAATTTTTTTCTGAAAAGGGATTTTATTTGACAAATACAAGAAGTATTAATACATGTAGTGGTAGCTTTTAACTTTATATCGGCATGTTTAATTTTCAAAAATATTGAGTTGCAGTGCTCCTATAGACGATCTCCTGGAGGTCCTCCAAAAAAAGATGTCTGGCGGTGAGCACTATATCTCCGGTTGGATTATTTAAAATAAAAAAACCAAAATGATTTTATTAGTGAATAGATAAATCTAGGGATTGATCGAAGGAATAGTCGAAATTTTGATTTTTGACAAAATGGCGAATCCAAAAAGAAAAAATTCCAACCAACATTTTTTCGTTAAATTGTTTAAAAAAATAGAAATAATTTTCGGAAATATTATTCCTTCGATCAATCAATGAAGAATATATCTGAGAAGGTTGTGTTAAAATTTCAGACCGATTGGTTGGGCCGTTTTTGATAAATCGTGCTCACCGACTTTGAAAACACCGTTTTGAGAAAAACGCGTTCAAAGTTTCAAAAGACGTTCACACACGCTCCGGGGCGTCCTTACAAATGTGCTTGTTTTTCCAAGAATATTTGGCGGGTCGATTTGATATTTTCAGACAATATACTCAAATGTATGTACATTCCGAAAATGCAATAAAAAAATCGATTTTTTTAAATTTCTAACTGCGTATACTTACTTTTACTTAGATCCTTTAACCCCTCGGGGGGCATAGGGCGTCAACCACGCCTGCGCGCCATCGTGTTCGAAGTTCTGCAACGCGTATAACCCCTTAAAAAGGAAGCCTTCACACAAGAGAGAGAGCTTCAAATTTATTTTCAGTATAATCTTGTACGTGAAGAATTTCGCTCAATAAATTTACAGAGCTGGTCGAGCTACAATCGGATATGAACTCTAGTTCTAACTTAACGAACAAACGGCCTGAAAAGCTTAAGTCTTCGCTAGAAGTAGGAACTTCTAGAAGGTGCTAGAAAAGCGTTACAGAGCTGTGGTTGAGGATAGTTTGGGGAAGGTGCAGTGTGATTTTCGTTCCGGTAAAAGCACAACCGACTCAGAATAGTTCTTGAGAAGGCCTGGGAGTATGCTAAACCTGTCTTCACTCGTTTTGTGGATTTGGAAAAAGGATTTCATAGGGTTCCTCGAGGCAAACGCTGGATTGTTCTGCAGGCGTATGGGATTGATGGTTATCTGTTAAGGGCGATTCAATCTTTATACTCAAAGAAAGTAGAAGTTGTGTTCGGATAAAAGGCATTAAATCAATATTTGAACGTTATTATTGCATTATCCGCACAAAAATGAAAATGGAATAATGTTTTCTTCTTTGATCAATTCTCCAAAAAATAATCATTCTTTACATTAAATCAATACCTTTCACTTTCGTCGTTGGACGAAAGGGTGCGTTTTATCACCTCTGAAGCAGGTGGATAAGTTTAAGTACATCGGGGTCTTATTCACGAGTGATGGGAAGAGCAATGCCGAGTTATCCTGTAGAATTGGTTCGGCTGGAACAATTTTGAGAGATCTTGGTCAACCTGTTATAAGGAAGGCCGAACTTAGTGTTAAAGCTAAATTATCAGTTTTTAACTCGGTGTATCTTCCAACTCTCACCTAGTATTTAGTATTTTATTTATTTATATGCTGACACATTAAGATACAATATATTATAAATTTGTGGAGCTTGGCAAAAAGAACACATTATTTCAATCAAAAAAATTCAATGAATTAATCGTAGTAAATTAAGGAAAAAAAGAAGTAAAAGAAAGAAGAAGAAGAGAAAAAGAAAAAAAAAAAAGAGCTATTAACAGAGGACATACAAATTGTGTTGGTTCAGAAAGGAGGGAAAACTAATCGGATGCAGAGAGGAATAATTGCAATCGCGTCCTAAATTCGGTGAGATTACTTGTTCTTCGTACAGTGGGTGGTAGAGAATTCCATAAGCGAGCGGCATTGACGAGAAATTGCCTTTCGGATGTCAAACACGAAAACCGGGGAAGGATGAGCTGTGAGAGTCTGTTTGATGCTGAAAACTGAAGTCTATTGTAAATATAGGACGGGTGATGGCTCTGAATTATATTAAATAATAGCAAAAGTGTTCGAAAATTTAAGAGGTTATCGAACGACATACCATAGATACTTTTAGAAAATCTCGAAACATGATCGTACCTCCTTAAACCGTAAATATAGCACGCGATATTGTTATATGCCACATTAAGTTTTCTCTGGCTCACAGCATCGCTTTTGCAAAAGATTTCACATCCATAAGTAAGGACAGGTATAACTAATGTCTTAGCGAGCATTTTGCGTGTTTTTAGAGCAGTGAAATCTTTTGTGACCCAAAGCGAGCGAAGAGCACCATATACTTTGCCGACAATGGAATTAACGTGGTCCTTCCAGGTTAAATTTCTATTAAATATAATTCCCAAGTTTTTTGCATTGTCAACAAATTCTATGGGAGCGTTATTTAGGTAGATTCGGGGGAAGTACGATAAGTCTACCGATTTCTTAGATATTACAATGACTTTCGATTTTTCAGGATTAAGGACTAAGCTATTGACTCGCGACCAGTTATAAATATTTTGTAGATCCTCGTTTATGGTCTGAGCACAATGTTCGATGAGTCCCAGAGGACAACTTTTATATAACTGAACATCATCGGCGTACATGTGTATAAGAGATTGGACAGCAATTTCAGGAATTTCATTAATGTATAAAGAGAAAAGAAGTGGCCCCAATATTAAGCCCTGTGGGACACCTTGCTTTAAGCTTAATAATGCTGATTTCTTATCTCCAATTACTACAGCTTGCTTTCTACCTGACAGATATGAGAAAATTAATTTCACTGCTTCAGGTGCAAAATCGTACAGATTTGATAATTTGCTGCATAATACGGGATGACTTATCGAATCGAATGCCTTATCTTGATTTCTCGATCAAGAAGCACCAAGAAAGTTATCTGATCGCTGTCTACTGCGCTTCTAATATCATCAACGACGTTCAGAACTGCTGTTGTGCAGCTGCGATTTGGACGAAAACCTGATTGAAAAATGGAAAGCAGTCCTTTCTCGTTCAGATAAGTATTAATCTGTTTCTGAATAATTCTCTCGAACACTTTAGAGAGGAATGGGAGTATTGATATAGGTCTGTACTCATTCTTGTTTCTTCCTTTAGGGATGGGAATGACCTTTGCAAGCTTCCACTGTGTAGGAAAAACTGACGTTGTTAGGACCGTGTTTAGTATATGTGTTAAAAAAGGTAAGAGCTTGGGAAGGAGAGCTTTTACGAAAACCGGGTGAACGTCTTCCAGACTTACTGCATTCGATTTGATCGGTACCACACTTTCAACCACATCAGCAGGCTCGACCCTGGAGAAGCTAAATCCTGAAGACGCTTGATTTTCATACGTGAGGGTTGGAGGATCAGACAAGGGCTGTGACACATGAAATCTGGGCAGTGGCCCAAAGAATAAGATCACGGAAACAAGCTGCCGAAATGAGGTTCCTTCGCGGTGTTGCTGGAATAACTCGTAGGTCTCGAGTGCGCAAGGCGCTCAATGTTGTGCAGCTACTTCTCCGAACGGAACCATCTATGCTTCGATGGTTTGATCACGTGGAGTGTATGCCCCCAGACCGGGTTCCAAGACGTGCCATGATTGCCGTGCCATCAGGAAGATGACTCCCCGGTAGGCCTAGAAATGGATGGTTAGATCAAGTCCGACATCTCTCCTGGAGCCGCCTAGGGATTCCTCCTGATGAGTTGGAGTCAATGGTGAAGGATCGAGAAGGATGGGTCCACCTGAGCGTCCCCTACCCCCACGACCCTCATGAAGGATTAGCGGGCCATTGAAATTGCATGTATGTATGTAACGTAATCTCCTTCAAGCTCAATATATGTACATTGTACATACTTCTTCCATCTGCCCATTACGGCTCCCAACGCATGTAGTCTGAGACACAGCATCTTTCCATCCTCACGGAACCCGGGCACGCTACTTCCGTTTATACAGACCAAGTTTCCGCGATAACTTGGTCCTTATACCGGAGGTTCGGTGGTTTTCGTCGTCTCAAACCTGGGGGCTGGAGCATTGTTGTCCGTTCGCTTGATGTGGCCCAGTCAATGTAGTCGACGAATCTTAGCTTTTTGCACTACATTCACCCTCCTCGCACACGAAACCTAATATCCAAAAAAGCATTTTTCTTTCGAAAGAATTCAATATTAGCTCCGTTTTCTTACTTATCATCCAGCTTTCGGTGCCATATAACAGGACTGGTAAGATTGGCGTTCTTCTTCTTACTATTTCAGCGAAATTATGATCTAAACTCAAGGCATCACAACTCTTCCACTTCACTGATCCGCCTATCGCATATTTGACCTCAGAAAATATCGGCAGACCTGAGACAAACCAAATGTTGTTGTCGTTGCATTTGTATGATCCAAGAGTTTTTAGACCTGCCTTTCTTTTGCGATATTTTTGAAACGTTCATTACATACAGTCATCCACAAAAGTCTGCGTACAGCGACGAAACTTTGGAAAACAGAGGCGTTGTGGTCAAATAGTAAATAATATATCTTTCAAATTGCAATATTTCAGTAAAAGAGCATTAAACCCATTCATTTTGAACAATATTTTCATATTTTTTTTTATTTTCTTAAGAAAAAATTAACAAAAACAAAAAAAAGTCATTGAATACATTCCACAAAAGTTTGCGTACAGCACTGAAATAAAATGGAAAACATTAGTTCAATTGAATAAAAAGTAATTATTTCTTTTTACTTTTATGGTTAATATTTTGTCGGATATCCCCTCTTCTTAATTACCTCCTTCAAACGGTTTTGCATAGAAGAAACTAGTTTTTCTGTACACGAACTAGTAATATTTCTCCATTCTGCTAGTAAGGCTTCCTTAAGTTGCATTTTATTCCGAATCTCACGTGCTCGGATCCTGCGCTCTAATTCATCCCACAAGTGCTCAATGGGATTGAGGTTTCGGCTATGCGGGGGCGTTCGCAGCATGTGGGGAACGTTGAACAAAAGCCACATACGCACATTTCAGTATGTTTTGGGTCATTATCTTGCTGGAAGTAAAAATCATCCGAGACTCCCAGTATTTCAGCACTGTCTCTTAAATTTCTTTTGAGGATATCAATGTAGTTGAACTGGTCCATGATTCCTTCGATTATTTCCAACTTTCCGACCCCCGATGCAGACATACAGCCCCATACCATCAAATCCCCACCTCCATGTTTCACTGTCTTGACGGTATACTTGGGATTTAGTGCATTGTTTTGACGTCGCTAGACTCTCAAGCGGCCATCCGAACCAAAAATGTTATATTTTGACCCGTCCGAAAATATAGCCTTACGCCAGAAGTCTGCAGATTTGTTCACGTATTCCTTTGCGAACATGAGACGTTTCTGACGGTTAATTTTATTCACCAAAAGTTTTTTTCTGGGTGTGCACGACTTAAATCCCATATCGACGATGACCCTTCGTACTGTTTCTGGATGCACTGTGGTGTTATTGTAAATTTTGAGATGCGAACTTATCTTTTGACTGCTAATGAAGGGCTTCTGCTCCACAATCCGCTTAATCGCCCGCTTATCCCTCAGAGTTAGCTTCGGCGGTCTCCCAGATCTTGGCTTTAACTCAATTTCACCTTCATCCCTAAAGCGACTTATTGTTCTCTGGATCGTTGACCGGGGTCTTGAAGTTATTTCAGATATTTGAGAGTACGACTTTTGCTGCTGTATGTATAAATTCAAAATCAACTGCCTTTCAGACACACTTAATTCTTTTTTTCCCATTTTCTGAAATAATTTTAACCGAATTTCAAAGAAAACTATTCTCTCTACAAGCACTACAAGCAGACAACCATGCAACATATTCATATCCTGCAAAAAGAAATGTCCCGTTACTTAAACGGAATTCTGGGAAGGAAAATCTGTAGCTGTACGCAAACTTTTGTGGAATGAATTCAATGATTTTTTTTGTTTTTGTTAACTTTTTCTTAAGAAAGTAAAAATATATATATATATATTGTTCAAAATGAATGGGTTTAATGCTCTTTTACTGAAATATTGCAATTTGAAAGATATATTATTTACTATTTGGCCACAACGCCCCTGTTTTCCAAAGTTTCATCGCTGTACGCAGACTTTTGTGGATAACTGTACATATGTACATATTTGGCCCAACAACCCATGAATTGCCTAAGTCTAGCTTCTCGCAACCACTCGTGTTGTGTACGTTATATATTTCGCACGGAAGAGTTTTGTGCCGTAACCGAAAGGCAATTTTAATGTTGTTTTCGAGAAGCTTTTTCGTGACCATAACGCTCTCAGATGTTTGTTAAACGTTCGCCGTGAAAAAACTTTTTCGTTTTTTTCTGGGATTCGAATATTAAAACTCACTCGCAGTGGTCCGACACACTACCCACTGAGCCATGGTGCCCCTTCATTCATATTGCCCTTTTAACAGGGTTGAAATTATCTCTTCTTTGAACATGCCAATACCACCTTCAAGTTTAAGGTCATCAACAGTGACATTCTGTCCTACGTTTCGGACAGACATTTTTGTTTGTTCATAACATAATACTCTGGTTTGTCCTTCAATACCAACTCATCTCGCCTGATCTTCAATTGCCTTAAATGTCTCTATGATGGCACGCTGAGATCTCCCGATGATGTCCATATCATCTGCGTAACCCAGCAACTGGACGGACTTGTGCAAGATAGCGACTTCCCTGTTAACGCCCTCTCCGCACACTATCTGTTCCAACACGAGATTGAAAAAAAATACATGACAGCACGTCTCCTTGCCGAAATCCAGTGCAAGTTCGGAATAGTTCGGATGAGCTACTTCCAAATTGCCCATATCACCGCGTAATTTCTAGCGTTACGCGTCACAGCTGGATCAGTTTTGAATTCAACCATCGCATTGTAGAGCTCAAAGCGATGAATGCTATCATATGCGTACTTAAATTCGATAAACAGGCGGTGAGTTTCGACTTGGAATTCGTTAGTCTTTTCGAGAATTTGACTCAGTGAGAAAATTTGGTGAAATAGTCGATCTGGCGGGCCCAAGTTATACTGGTACATGCCGATTATAGTGTTGCGAAAGGGCTTAAGAAGTTCACACAATACGTTGGATAGATTCTTGTATGCGACATTTAGACCACGATAATTCTTGCAGCATGGGATCGTATTTTTTGAAGATGGGGCATATAGAGCTGATACTCCAGTCATCGGGCAAGTATCGTCCACCGATACTTGGGCGATAACTTGGCGCATTCACCCTACCAAGGTATCTTCTTCGTATTTAAAACGCTCTACTGGTAGGGCATCAGAGCCAACGGTTTTGTCGTTTTCCATCTCCAAATGGCTGCGACAACCTCTTCTAAACTGTGTGGAAATACTACTTCTTTATTGACTGGACGTGGGTCCTCTCCTTGCCCTATCACTCTTTCTATTTGATGCCCGTTAAGCAACTGCTTAAACACACTTAAAATTCTCTGCGCATCGGTAGCCAAGTTAGCTTCCCTGTTTTCAGGTTCCTAGTTGCCAGTTCGCGAGACCTCGATTTACTTGAGGTGGAAGGCTGTGTGTGCTATTTTTCTTTCTGCGCAGGATTTTCTTCTCTTTCCTTCTTCCGGATCGATAATCCGTTTTTGCTGCTTTTATTTTTGCGCACTGCAGCGTTTGTTTTTGTGAAAGCCATTACATCAGTTAAAAAAATAAATTCTCCATTCTCCATTCTCAAGCTCCATGTACTTAGTAAATGAAAATGACCATACCCGACGTATCATTGGTAGAATGCACGAAGTTCTTAGAAATCGTTCAACGTTCAAGAACTTTATTCCAACTAACTGCTATCAAAATCGATCGTCACCGTGACATATGGGTGTGAAATTTTTTGTACCCACAGCGCAGAAATAAGGCGTAGATTGATTGAAAACCAGACTTAACAAATAACCCTCATATCTATATAACAGCTTATCTTTTGCAAGATCGCAAAGGAAGGCGGATTTACATCTCGATATAGTAAAATTTGTATTTATCGACTACCTAAAAACTCACTTCATTCGTTACACTCTGTCGATGGTGATTGACCCTTTTTGCTGACAGCATTTGCTTTGTTTTGCCTTCGTTCTCTGCTAAACCCATTTTCACCGCTTCTGCTTCAATATTTACAAACGCACCATTGACATCACGCTCTCTTCTCCTTATTATTTCAACGTCGTCGTAGTGCAGTGATTGTACAGACTTTTGAAAGTTGTGAGTTGCGCACAATACTTTGAAGTATGTCGTTGAAAACCTTAATCCTTTTTTTAAATCGAAGGTATCGGTAACCGACCCTGATGGACATGCTTGACAAGGATGTCAAAACTAGGTATGGCTCTATAGCTATTCTCTATAGATACTGCTGTAGGCGATTTTAATTAATAATAATAATTAATTATTAATTAATAATTAATCGACAAGAAGGTGGTGGGTATCGATTTGATGCTCCTGTTTTTTTTTTTTTTTTTTTTTTAAGGTCAGCAGTATTGTGAATATTCGGCTGATTAAGGACTCTAAAGACGCACTGATATGGACCAATCAGGTTGTTGACAAATAGTTTTAAGGCGCGAACAGACACGGCAGAAACCGCGCTCGTTACAACCGCCGAAAAATATATTGTGCTCAGACAGCCGTGGTTACTGCGCGGTTATGCAGGAGAGGGTCGAGGTTACATACACCTCAGTTTAAATAGTAGTCGAAGAAGCAATATACACAATACACACGTCCAAAACGCGCGGTTTCCGCAAAACAACTGAACACTCTCTAGGCGCGGGTCTATTTTCTGCCAGTTGAGTTACGGGCAAACCGCGCGGTTAGGTGTGAACGAATATGAAGACAGTAGTGTAAATGAGAACCGAGTGATTTCTCCCGTGTATGTTCAGGCCCTTAGAGATTCACACAAACTATCAGAAACGATTTTCTTGGTGATGTTCAGGAGACACATGCCTCTGTAATTGGTGCAATTTACGGGTAACCTTTATTGAAGATCGAGCAAACTATGTTGAAGTTCATACCATCGTGCGACCATATTTTACAGATAAGTTGGTGTATGCTCCTTATCTAGTCAGCTCTTGCTACTTTAAAGTGTTCGACGACTGGGCCATCTACTCTAGCAGATTTATCAGACTTAAGTTTGTATATCGCTACCCTCAATTCATTAGGATTGAGTGGATGGAAAAGTAGTCCATCAGCGTCCAGATTTAAGGCATTATTCAGCCTGACAGCAGGATTTTGGTAATTGTCGACATTGAACAATCTGCAGAAGTGTTCCTTCCATATTCTCAGTACCGACTGCGATTCTACCACTAGGTGTTCATTTTCGTACCTGGAGGCGTCTGTTCTGGCAGTACATCCTTGACATGTTATTTTTACCTTTTGGTGAAATGTTCGAACAACCTTCCTATCACCTCGATTGTTTGGACCTGAAACTCTCCACGCTGCTATGCGGGCTTAAAATTCTTCTCGTTCTTCAATATGTCTTCAGCTTAGTTTTTTTTTTATTTTTAGAATCTAAAGACCTTCAAACTGATCCTCGCCTAAAATATCGATCAAAGTAATTTGATATCTTTCTTACTTCAAAATTAAGCTATAGCTTATCAGTTGCTATTTATTTTGCCTAGGTTTTCACGTTCTAAATAATTCTACGTGTCGACAAAATTAAATTATGTATTAATGTCCAGGGCACGTAAATAATGCCTATCCGTGTGAATTTTTGTTTACAGCAGAAATTGCGACTTTATCTAACCTGATAGCGTTTAATGTTAGGAGCAACTTATCAGTTATACTTACCATATAGCCATTGCGATAATAATTGCTGTTTACTTTGTTATAAATATCTTAATATTGGCATGCAACGTCGCGCCACAGGTCTATTACATTGGCCAATGTAGCTTTCTGCGTGGGTACACAAGAGGTGAGAAAAAGTTATGAATCCTTCAGAAAACCAGGTCATGGTCTTGTTATTGTTTGCTGGTCATTGTTGCTCATCGACTAGCAAGCGATTTATCTTCGTACTCATTTTTTCGACACAAGTACAAAAAAAAAAGAAGATTGAAAGCCTTTCTTCTTACCCACAAAGCAACTGATACAATTTGTTGACATTAAAATAGAGAAGCTATAGATACATACATAGATACATACTTGAGTACCTAGTGCCCATTTAACATTTGCGATGAGTTCAATGCTCACACACTGTGTATTCGATTTTGCAAAGGTGTTGGTAATGTACGAGTATTTTATTACAAATAGTTTTGAAACCATATTTCCTATCATCGTAAGCGTAACTAATGGATTAATTATTGCGCTGGTACATACATACATATACTATATACGAAATATAAGTTGTTGCTAGAAAGTTGTCATTCGGCGTAGCGAAGACTTGCGGTCTATCGCAATCTCTACTTTATTCATCGCGAAACACTTGGTTTTAAATGAAAGTATTGTTGTTGGTGTTGTTTGTCGTAAAACGAGTTCAATGCTTCTTAGTTGTTTCAATTGGCCTGTATTTATTGAACGATATGAACTACCTTCATACTCGTAGATATTTACTTTTCTGGGACTTAAAACCAAGTTTTTTCAAATGAAGTACTTAAGGCACGTGTTATTGAAGAACCTGTTCAACCATTAAAAAAGTTACCGGAAGTGTTGTCAAGATATTTCTACTATCGCCAGTCGATAATATGGGTGGCTTGCGGCCAATTCTTCGCCCACAATTTGGAGCTACACAAACAAAAAAAGTCCTTATTTCTTATGTACGCTTAAAATGACCTCTGCTACTTGTGATTTCATTCAATCCTGTGGATTGACTTTGACACATAGCGATCTGTACCAAGATACAGACTCACTTAAACCAGAAGAAGTCCATTGCGATGCCAGTGGATCTAACTCTGATCGGCGACTATCAAGAAAACCGACCGTAGCGTTTTATACATCGAAGGATGCTACTGACGACTTTGTTCGCCAGATCGCTGAGATTATCGAAGAGAAGGGCTCCAAGATGGACTAGTCTTCATTTGTACAGGGCTGGACAGGTGCAGATTAAATGGAGAATGTTTTTACCCTCTTCCTTAAAGATGTCCAACTGGGTGTAGTAAGGTGTAGTAAAAAGAAATTCATTATTTTTCCAAAAGATGGCTTTAGTAATTTGTATCTCGCGTTGTTTACATCCTATCGGACGTACACTAAATGGCGTTGGAAAGATGACATTTCGTACAAAAAAACTTCTCTGACAGATTTGTGATTGGTTGACTCAGTTGAGCGCGCGTCAAAGATGGACACCAGCAAAGTGAAAATGCGCCATATGTGAATAGTTCCGGTAATTTCGATGTCAAAGATGCACCACGCTCTGGAAGGCCAATTGTCGAAAATGTCGATAAAATCATGGAAATCGTTGATTCTGACCGTCATGTAAGCACTGTTTCGATTGCCCAGGAGCTAACCATTGCACAAAAACCGTTTGGAACCACTTAAATAAAGCTGGATACAAAAAGAAGCTCAATGTATGGGTGTCACATGAGTTAACGCAAAAAAAACCTCATGGACCGAATTTTCATCTGCGAATCGCTGCTGAATCGCAACAAAATCGACCCATTTCCGAAGCGGATTGTGACTGGTGATGAAAAGTGGATCAATTAAGACAACTTAAAGCGAAAACGGTCGTGGTCGAACAGCGCGGAGCCGGCGCAAACGGTGGCCAAGCCAGAATTGACGGCCAGGAAGGTTTTGCTGTGTGTTTGGTGGGTTTGCCAGGGAATCATCTACTATGAGCTGCTCCACTACGGCAAAACTCTCAATTCGGACCAATACTGTCAACAATTGGACCGTCTGAAGGAAGCAATCGCCCAGAAGCGGCCGACTTTGACTAATAGGAGAGGAATTGTGTTCCATCAGGACGACGCTAGGCCACACACATCGGTAGCGACTTGCCAGAAGCTCCGGGAGCTTGGTTGGGAGGTTCTTATGCATTCACCTTATAGTCCGGACCTGGCACCAAGTGATTACCACTGTTCCTGTCCATGGCGAACGATTTTGCTAGTGAAAAATTCCCCTCAAGAGAGGCTTGTGAAAATCGACTGTCCCAGCTTTTTGCTAATAGGGACGAAGGCTTCTATGAGAGAGGCATAATGGAATTATCTTCAAAATGGCAACAAGTTATCGAACAAAACGGCGCATATTTGACCTAAATCGGATCATTCTAACTATGCTAAATGAAGTCTTCAGTTTCATGCAAAAATAATGGATTTCTTTTTACTACACCTGATATTTGAAATACTTTACAATAAAATCTCTTACAATAATTTTTTATTCAATATTAAAAATTTAAAAACATTCTATCAGTGATAATCATAACATTTTTATAACAATCAATAAAAAGACAATGGCGCAAAATTATAGTCACCGTATTTTAAGTAGGTTAACTGCATACTAAGTATTATCATGTTAACTTTAAAACCAGGTCCTAACTTTGTATCTAAGACTTATTTAGATAACATTTTTTTTATAGATTAAATATGTGATTTTATTGTACAGTAAAAGAAAGAATGCATAGATACAAATTCACAGAGTATATCATTGGCATTTACCGTCAGCTCGAAAAGAGAGATTTATAGTCTAAAACATGTAATTATTAGATTTACCCGGGTACCCCCCTACATTTAGTATGAGCTGCGACCAAAAGAGTAAGAATTATGAAGATAAAGTAATGGAAACATAGTCAATAGTAAATTCAACTCAGTTCAGAAGCTTTATTTTAATGTTTAATTTATACACTGTACAGAATTTTGTATGCATTTTTTGGGCAAGAATGGCATTTATTGATAGTTGTACTATGCTGGTCCAAAATTGGCTTTTCACAAAAGCTGCAGAATTTTACGAATCAGTACAATATAAATAGCATATATACATATAACTCTGTATTAGAGTTGAAAAATGAATTTTATAAAATTAAAAGATCGGATTTATTTCAAATGGAGTACACCATTCGAAGCAGAAATAAATATCAGGAAGGTACTGAAAATATCATTACGGGGTCCTATGGGCGAAATTATTTTTTTTTATTGGTTCAATAATCAAATGGATACCCGGGTACCCTCGCATTGATACGAAGGTTAAAGCAGTTTTTAGATAACTCGCCAGCACACTCCAATTTTGGCCGTCAGAATTGAAATAACTTCGTTTGACGACAAACTGCTTTTACCCCAGTGAATTCTCCTGATCACGTTCAGTATGGGACATCTTTAATCTTAAAATACTACAAAAGCAAAGTCGATTTTCCTTGTGAACACCGTTTCTCGAAAACTACTAGACGTAGGTACTTGAAATTTTGCACAGTTGTTCGCCTAGATGCGAGATAAGAAGGGATTTTCCGAAATTCAAGGTCTAAGTGGCATAAAGGGGGTTGAGATCCAATTTTCCATCTGTAAATATTGATTCCACAGCCGTAGCTCAGTACTGGCCCTACGGATTAAAAAAAATACTAAATAGGTGAATTTAGTAAATTCGCCGCTGATTCATTTAAGGTATAAAAGATCCTTCTGCGTTGTCCTGAAGCTGAGCAATGCTAAAAACAATTAATCAAATCATCGCCCACAATTTTCCTTCAGTGGAGACCACGACCAGCAGTCATGCAGCAGTGGCTATCGTTGCAATAGTATGTGTGTGTGAGTATATGGGCGCGCTATCCCATGATTATGTTTTGATCTTCAGTGTGCAATCTCTTCTAGAGTTAAAATTGAAAAAAAAAAAAAAAACATTATCAGTGCCAAATCTAAGACATATTAAATTTTATTAATTAAGATTTGTATGTGCTATCAAAACTTCGTGCAACTAAGAGATTTGGCAATATACGCGTACATATGTACATATATGCATCTGCATGTACAGACATAGAAATATTGGAATATTTTTTTCAATTTGTTAGATGAGCTGTTGTTAATCGTTAGATTTATTTTTAATGGATTTAAAATAAATTGTATGTTGTGAGCGGGTTTGAGTATGCTCTGGTGGCGATTCCCACGGGGGAAGTTGTAATTTTTATTCAGTTGGCAATTATATTTCAACAATTAAATAACCGCCAACTAAAATGCGGGCGAAGCAAGGCGTGAACTGGTCAGCTAGTATTCCAATGAAGTGATAAATGTCTTCTGTAGCTCGTAGATTGCACAAACTGCATTCCGGATTTCCTTCAGTCCTATACGGCATATAATTTAATCGGAGAAGCTCACCTCTAGCCTTGAAAATTAATGAGGTTGTACATAAGCTGTTTTGGTCGTGGAAATAATTTGTTTCCCCGAGGTCATATCTCAGAGTTCGGTACGTGTTCCTGGTAAGGCTTTCCTGCGCTCTTTCTCTAAAAGTGACACGGGTAGATAGCTCGATCTTCATCAACAGCTCCTGAAGAGACTCTTTCCACGATGCTATACATTGTAGTCTATCAGGCGGATATCGTGTTCGCTGCACAACCTAAACCATTCACTGAAGAATTGTAATTTCCCTCGTAGTAAGTGCATTGCAACTATATGCGGAAGGCGTTGACTCGGGAGTGACATTACTTTTAAAATATAGAGAAAGTGTAGCCTTATTGAAAAAATATACAGTGGTGGTAAACCGGTTTCCAAGTGAGGCATATAGTTTGGCGTATTTTCTGATAATCTGAAGATCTTTTTGATAAAATATCTCAGCAGTTTTTCAGCTTCTTCATACTGCAAAATACCCCATACTTGGACCGCATAGCACATAATAGACCTTACTACTGCTTCATAGACTTTGTACTTTGTGCTTAATGCAATGTTCTTTTTACAAAGTATGCCTTTCCAGCTGCAATTTATTGCCCTTTTGGCTTCTTTTAGTTTTCCATGCAGGTGATTGTTAAAAGTTAGTCGAGGTGTTATCATGACTCCAAGATATTTATTCTCCTTCACCTTCTCTAGTTCTTCGCCTTGCCCATGTCCATTTTTCATCCCTTGCGTAACGACCAGAACCATTTCGGTAAACTATTATTTTGGACTTGGCGGTGTTGATTTTAAGGTTCCACAAACTGCAATATTGCTCTTATTTATGAATCATGATTTGCATCATCGTTTGTGTTTCCGACAGAATGACAATGTCATCAGCGTATAGAAGCAGCTTTATCTTAATGTCAGAAAACTCGATTCCACAGGGCAAGAAAGTTCGCAGATCATCCAGGAACAGCGAAAACAGAAGCAGACTCATAAGACAACCCTGCTTGACACTTATTTTTGACTCAAACCAGTCTAACATGTTGACTCCATCCCATACTGCAGTCGTATTGTTTTCGTAAAGGCTTTCTATAAATTTGAGCAACTTTGTTGAGACTCCCATATTACTTAGCTTGTAAAAGAGCGCCCTTCTGTCAACAGAGTCTAATGCTGCCTTAAAATCTACGACGATTTCAGGTAAGTCCTAGCAATAATTGTCAGTGTAAAAATATTGCACACCATAGAATAATTTTTCCTGAACCCAGCTTGGAACTCGCTAAGTAGGTCATTTGCCTGTACCCATTCTGTTAGACGTTCTAGAACGATTCCCGTAAAAATCTTCATTACTGTATCTTTGTATCTAATTATAAGCACTTTTTAACCTACGTACAACTAGTATCAGCTTTCGAACGAATCCGCAATGAATTTTAGTCAAACAAACCCAAAAATGACAGAAGTTTCAAAGTCGATACTAAAAGATAATATGGACTCTCGTTTGTCTTAAGTTTAGTACGGGGTTATAAAGATAAAGTGTGTATTATAACGACTATAATTATGATAACGCAAATTTTAGCTTTGGTACGTACTAAAATAATTTTAAAGGCCACTTTATCCAACTATAATTTTGCGCCTATATAATTATTTTTACAAAATTATACGCATTTCTTTTTAAAAATCGAATATTGGATTCTATTTTTATTTAATTTGGAAGTGAGTTCAATAGAGTAAACCCTTTATAAAAAAATGTATTTTGGCCCCGTGTTTATCGCTGGAAACGAACCCTGAAGTTATCTGCATTACGTAGTTGGTACGGCTGAACTTCTTCCACCCTCCTGATGTCACATGTTAGCAGCTTCGGCACCACACCATACTTGATTTTGTAGACACCCATTAGAGTGTTTAATTCTAACCTCTGTCTCACGCTTAACCACTCGAGAGTTTCCAGCATCCACCCTTAGATTTATGTCTATAATCAGTCCTAGGTATTTTATATTATTTACACTCTATACTTTTCCCATTAATTTCGATGTTCGACCCACCATTTGAATTTAGTTCCATTAGTTTTATTTTTTGTTCATTGAGCTTAAACTTATTAATTTTGAGCCACTTAATAAGCTGTTCAATGTCACTACTCAGTTTAGCTTTTCATTCCTCTTCATGTTTTCCCTCAGCATACACCAGTGCATCGTCTGCGTATAGCACAATTTTGCATTTTTTTACCATCTTCAGCATGTCAGTTATGTACATTATGAACAAAAGTGCTTCTAATATTGAACCTTGAGGTACCCCTAGTTCAGATACTTTTTTACCAACTTTCGTTCGTTGTGTTCTATTTGTTAAAAATGTCTTAAACCACCTAAGCTGCTTGTCTTGTATGCCATAGTTCTATAATTTTTCAAGAAGTGTCGTTCGATCAATGCTTTCAAGCGCCCTTTTAAAGAAACAATGCAATTATTTTCTTTTTTCCTTCACATTCCCACTCGTTTACAACATAGTTTACTGCCGAAACTTTTTAGAAACCATTTTCACATTCTTCGTCTTTGAATATTATGCTTTTTATTTTATTTTTGTTTTGTTTTAGAACCAAGCTTTTGATTTCATGCCACATTTGTTTTTGCCCTGTCGCACTACTAATTTTGTTCTTGATATATTTATTTTTTGCATCACTTACTTTAACTTTGTATCGATTTCGTATTATTTTGTACAAGTTCCAACTTTGGTCATCATTTACTATCCTTGCGTTTTGATACTGTTTAATCTTCTTAAGTTTTAGAATTCTTAGGTCATTGTTATACCATTGTTTTGATGCATAATTTAGAAAAAACATAGATAAATAAGTAGATAGTAGTAGTTGTTGTGACCTACTACCATCGTGTATGAAAACAACAAGCTAACGGTTTACTTTCATAAACATGGTCTGGCCGGCAAAGTATGTATATAGGTTGATACATACTGTTTTGAACATGGTTCCTTTTTTGACAAGACCGGCTAAATAGGCAGTTATAGATAGACGAAATTTTACTGTACTCGTAGCTTCTTCGACATGTATACTATAACGTCAAAATACTCCTAAACCAGAGATCCGTAAAGCTTTCTTTTGTCGGTACAATGAAAATGGAAAAACATGAATTATTAGCATAACACCAAAAATTATAAGGTTTTTATCTAAATTAAGAAAAAATAGGTTCCAATGCGTATTACACATACTAAATTGCAACTTAACCCATATTATTCCAGAGTATTGAAATTGGAAATTTTTAAAAAAAATTTTTTATGAATAGGTATATTGTATAAGAAAAGAGACAAAAATAACCTCTTTACGCTTCTGAATTTTATACAAGCTGAGTTTCCGAACCGCATCTTAAATAGAGAAATATGTCTATGTGGGCTAAACAAAAACTAATAAATTCTAGATAAAAATACAAAATATCATTGTTTTTAAAATATTTACTAATAGTCTAGTTCATAAACATAAACAGCTGGTATTGCCACGTTCAAAGAAGAGATCATTTGAACCCTGTTAAAAAGGCAATATCAATGCACGTTCCAAAGACATCGCGATGTAGGAAAGGCAGGCCTATAAATGCCTGGATCAGACAAATGCGACATCGGCATTTCATTGGCCTCAGTAACGGAGTGATCCGAAATCGGCAGGCCTGCCGATATTTTCTGAGGTCAAATAGGCGAACCCCACAGGCGGATCAGTAGAAATGCGGTGAAGTGGGAGGGCTGTGATCCCTTATTTTCGGATCATAACCTCACTGAAAAAGGAAGAAGAAGAAGTCTAGTTCATAAACATAAAAAAAACAAAACAACAGTATTATTACAACAAGACCATATAACAGTTATGTATTACTTACGTTTTCCTAGAATCAATGTTGGCCAAAATCAACAAATTGTTCAAAATAGACGAGAGCATATGAACTTCTTCAACATCTATTTTATTACACTTAAAGACGTCTAGTTCAGAATAAAATTATAAAATCTACCCTCACTTATTAAAAAATGGAAAATTTTAAGCAAAATGTAAGTACGTATACACCTTAAATGGGGCGCTGGGATAATAAGGGTTGACTTAGATGTGAGTTAGATCGCACTTGTGCAGGTATTAGGGAATGAAAACAAATATATAAATAATAATAATACAAAATAAATATGAAATAATTTTCAGAGGAACCGGAAGCATGTTCTTCGGGGGTTTTTTCCTGCTCGACCGCACCGTGCGTCGTGCCAACTTCCCATCTGCGATAGCTGATAGCGTCCAGCTTATAAATGTTTGCACGTAGCGAGATTTATACGTAGACATTATGCCATCCCAGCATAGTGGTGAATCTCCATCTAATACAATTTTATATTGAATCAGAAAACGCTGATGAAATGACACAAATGCCACTTTTGTTAAGTGGTGAATACACGATACAACCGTCGTAGCGACTTGTGTTGTATCGACATCAGCCCAACTATTGTATGCTCCACACACATTACACAATCACGATTTACGTACAAGCAGACATTTTATTCAGTCATTTTACACATACACACCATATAATTTCAATACAATCAGTGCATGTGACAGCGGTTGTACAGTCAGGACCATGCGACCATATGATATCGGTACAACGGTCGGTTGTGTGGATACATACGATACAATTATCGTATGCAACACCAAAGCTGTTTAACCATTGGTTTAACCAACAATTGTATCGTGTATTTCCCACTTTAGGTTAGGTTAGGTAAGTGGGCAGGTGTAGGGGGATAGAAAACCTCCACACCACACTCAGGTCAGTATAGACCCATTGTGATACCCATGGGGGGAAAGGAGATAGAAAAGGAAATCCCTACCTCGTGGAAAAATACCGTCTTTGTAAATATCCTAAAGAAAGAACTAAGTACTCACTGTGTCCTAGATACAAACCATCCAGAGGATTTGATGAAGTTTGCGATGTCATTTATTGGTCTTTTGGACAACTCTTCTAGATCCTCAAAGAAGTGTTGTTTAAGGATCTTATTTCTCAAATGATAGAGGCCTGGGCAATGATAGAGAAAGTGGGCGGTGTCCTCCTGAGCCTCCTCGTCGCCGCAGCCTCTACAAAGGTCTTCGCTAGTCACACGTAGTTTTTTCATGTGGTACCGCATGGTGTTATGTCCCGTAATGACTCCTATTAGAGTAGAGAGGGATTTTCTGTGCCTCTGTATGAGTCTATTGGTTCTTACTCTGTCAAATGCGGGCCACAGCTTCCTCGTGGTGACACAAGTATCTAAAGAGGTCCACTTATTGTTAGCCTCCGTTATGGCTTTGTTTCCTGCTTCGAGCTTAAGGGCGCAAGGCGGGATGTACACCGAGGGGTCGGATTGGTCCGAGCTTAGTGTTGAGCCTCCTCTAGCCAGTTCATCGGCTTTCTCATTCCCTGGTATGCCTTCATGACCAGGGACCCAGCAGAGCTTTACCTCGTGCTGTGTTCCAAGAACCTTGAGCTCTTCTCTACAACACTTCACAAGCTTCGATTTTATTTCTATAGCAGATATTGCTTTTATCGCTGCCTGGCTGTCGATGAAAAAGGTGATATCCTCTCGTGGTATTGCCCTCATCACAGTCTCACGAGGTGCTATTGTAACTGCTAGGACCTCCGCCTCGAAAACGTTGCTGTAGTTCGGAAGCCGAGCTGACATGGAGAGACCAAGCGTTTCAGAGAAGATGCCTGCGCCTACACCTATTTCCATTTTGGATCCATCGGTGTAAACAGCTAAGGATCGCTCGTTAGGCGTTCTGTCATTTTTCCAGTCTTCCCTGCTCGGATAGGTGCTAGAAAATAGTCTTATGAAGTCTAGGTAAGGCGTTAAGTAGTCTGTATTAGATACACTGCCTAGATATCTCTGCAGGATCGTGGTGTGACCCATTGCATTTGGTCTCCACCTATCTGTTTGGCTTAATCTTACGGCACTATGAGCTGCCGATACTTGTATAAAGATGTCTAGCGGAAGCAGATTGAGAATGGCCTCGAGTCCTGCTGTAGGTGTCGTTCTCATCGCACTGGTTGTGGCGATGCACGCTAGTCTTTGTACTTTTGTGATAGCAGCTAGGTTATTTATTTTGCTGGCTGCCTGCCACCATACAAGGCTGCCATACGTTAGTATTGGCCTTACTATAGCTGTATACATCCATAGGATGATTTTGGGGTTCGGTCCCCAAGTCTTCCCAAATATTCTATTGCATGAGTAAAAAGCTATCGTGGCCTTTTTGACTCTTTCGTTGATGTTTAGTCTCCAGTTCAGTTTCCTATCGAGCACCAGGCCAAGGTATCTCGCACTACCGGAGATACTCAGGGGAGTACCCCTTACGGAAGGAGTTACGAATTGTGGAATTATTCTTTTGTTAGTGAATAGTACTAACTCTGTCTTCTGGGGATTAACCGCCAGCCCACATCTCTCCGTCCAGGAGTCAATGATTTCCAGCGCCCCTTCGATTTGTTCGCTCAGGATCGGGAGAAATTTACCTGTTGCTAGCAGCACAACATCGTCCGCATATGCAATGGCCTTGACGCCGCTGTTTCTAAGTTTAAGAAGGACTTCGTTCAGGACAATTACCCACAGTAGTGGGGATATAACCCCTCCTTGAGGGGTGCCTCTTGAGGCATAGACTTCAAGCTTAGTACCTCCGAGTTCAACTTTGATATGTCTTTTCTTTAGCATATTGACGATCCATTTTATCACGGAATTGTGAATATTAAGGTTCGTTAGAGTTCTATTGACCGCTTCCGTTTTGACATTGTTAAAGGCTCCTTCAATGTCCAGGAAAGCGGCTAGTGTATATTCTCTATTTTTCAGTGATTTTTCTATTGAGCCGACTACACAGTGCAGCGCTTTACTACCCACTTCACTACGCTCTTTTGAGCTGCCTTTCTTTGAGAGTTGGATTGTCATCCCCTTTATCCATTCTTTTGGGAAAGGTTTTCTCTCTCTCTCATACATTCTTTAGTATAGAATGAAGGCGCTCTGCAAATATTTAGGGCTTCTTGGAAAACCTGGGCAGGAATGCCATCAAGCCCCACCACGTCATCTTTCTTGATTGTGATTATAATATCTATAATACCTAAGCGATAGTCACACAAAAAGCGGTTTGCCGCGATGGCAGCCGGATTTGGGGCTCGACGGTAAGCCCCGCACATGTAATATATGGAAATCCATTGCACTGTTCATACAGAAACCGAAGGCAAGAATTTAATCTGAGTTGGAAGATAGATTTCGTGAGCGGTGGAAGTTGTAAACTTAAAAAGGATGTGGAATATGCTGGTCGATTTGTTATTGGTATAGAAATACAGTGAGTATAAACCATTTGGCTCCCAACCGCTTTCTATGTGGCCATCGCTTATATGTCCTGTCACGTTGCTTTATACCTAAAAACCTTTTAGCTGCAGCCGCAAAAGCTTCCTTACTGTTAAACTAAGATGCTGATCCTTTCGGCTTTTTTGGCGCAATTCTCCTCAAATTTCAGACGCACTACAGGATTTCACTTGTACTAGGGTATTCGAGAGAATATCTACAAAGACAAATGTGGATTATTATAAGAAATTAGACTCGTAGTCTTATGCGCCGCATGTTTAAGGACTGTATTGTGATTGAAATCTCCCATTAAGATAACTGCGACCAAATTAAGTAGCTAATTGTGGGAAGCGGTGTAGACTATAAATATAATTTTTTTGGAATAAAATCTTCGGTAGCCCTTTCCTGCTAGAGCTTAGCAGTGTAAAATGGAGGATCCTCACGTTTCCAACATCCTATATTAGTTGTCGCCTTAAAGGTTTTTCGCTGGTGCAGATGGCAGACGTGAGAGATACTGCTTTTACAAATTTTTAGTTAATCATTTTTCTCGACGTTAAGATTTTGAATTCCTAAAAACATACAACCCAATTGATTCAAGAAATAAATCCAGATATAAAGAAATTTTACTAGTTTTTTCTTCCTCATTGTCCTCCGTCACAGAAGCATACAGCGAATTTACTTACTATATCCGACAAATACTAATATGTACTCGCGTTGTTTAATAGAATTGTGTAAACATGATTAATGTGGAATATGATTGACTAAAGATGTCTACATTGTTATCTAATCTGAATAATTGATTGCTGACATCAGTTCAGTATACCGAACTAAATTTAACAAACAATTGTATTCTTCTGTGTGTGACTCACCTAGTTATCGGAAAATTCCGCTGTCTACAGACCAAACATGATGTATTGTGTTTAATAAAAATGTTATTATTAGAACTCAAAAAATAACATTTCTTTGTTACTCATCCCTTTGCCACAAAATGATTGATTGGTAATGTCTTATCCTGAAACAACGATTTTGCATGATCGAAAATTTTACTAATTTTCCGAATGATCCTGCTATTTTTTGGCTGTGGTATTCGTCTCTATTTTGTGCGATAAAAGACATACGGTTGGACCAAGTCCGACATCTCTCCTGGAGCCGATCTGAATGAGCGATTTTTGTCCCCCAAGTAAAAATGAACTACATCGTTCCAGTTTACTTTCTTGTTATCAACTACAACATCGTTTTTCATGAAAATACGCCAAAAGGATTTTAAAAAATAAGGACTATCGAACATATAATACATTTTTGTATTTTCTACATAAAAGAAAGGTTTTTCCAAGGGAATACCAAGAAGCCTATTTAGACCAATGAAATTTCCGCCTTGATCTGAGATTACAAGCCTTGGTTTCATGTCTACTTCAGTCAATTGCTTAACACATGTAAACAAAATTTCTTTCAAAGTTTTTGCTGGGCAAGCGGAATTAACAAAATGATACCCAAGTAACTGTTTGTACCTCTAATCATAACAACGATGACATAATTTGCAGCTAATCCTGTCTTTTGATGTCCATCGTCTTCTAATCCTACAATTTCTCCGTTATTTCTATCAAAATATGGATGGATTTTCAAAGAAATTTCGTCTAAACATATCAAACAATTCTTAGCTATTTCCGGTAGAATCTGTAGCTTAAATTTTAAGGCATTAAATAATGTTTTGTGAAACCCTGGTGCAGAAGGCCAATTTTTCGTAAACCGCGTTAAACTTTTTTATCGATTTCAAGGCCGCCTTTAACAGCAGCTATAGAGAAGAGCTTTATAAAGCCATGTCTAGTTTTGACATCCCTGCCAAACCTGTCCGTCTGTGCAGGAAGACGATGGAGAACGCTCGCTGCTCCATCAAGGTCGGTAATGACCTCACCGAGACCTTTAATGTCAAAAACGGTTTTAGACAAGGTGGCATGGCGCTGTCATGTGACTTCTTTAATATTGTACTTGAACGGATTGTGCGGAACTTACAAGCCAACACCGGAGGCACAATCTATCACAGTAGCAGGTACAACTACTTGCATACGCCGACGATATAGACATTATCGGAAGAACTCAGCGGGCTGTCACCGGTGCGTTTGCAAGCATTGAGGCGGAAGCGGCCAAAATGGATTTAGCGATAACCGAGGGCAAAACCAAGTATATGTTGTCAACCAGAAGGGACAGCCAACACCGACGAATTGGACAGAACGTCACAGTGGGCAGCTATAACTTCGAGGTAGTAAGGGACTTGGTCTACCTTGGCTCTGCTATAAACTCGAAAAACAAGATCATTGAAGAATAACTCTTGCCAATCGCAGTTTTTTGGACTTATAAGGCAATTCAACAGTAAAGCCCTATCTCGAACAACTAAGGAGATTCTGTATAAGACTCTGATCATCACAGTCCTGCTTTACGGCGCTGAAACGTGGACTTTATTAAAAGAGGATGAAGATATCCTTGGTCGCTTCGAGAGAAAAATTGTTCGTAAGATTTTCGTTCCCGTTTGCGTTGATGGGTTTTGGAGGAGAAGATTCAATCACAAACTATACAAGCTGTACAGCGACATCGACCTAGTCAAAAAAAACTGCGTATTGACCGTCTGAGATGGCTAGAACATGTAGAGTGAATGGACACCAACGCTCCGGCCCGCAGAGTCTTCGAACCTAACCCCGATGGACGACGCAATAGAGGGCCTCCTCGCCGTAGGTGGCGCGCACAAGGGGACCTTGACCAACTTGGAGTGCGCAACTGGAGGCACTTAGCTAAAGACCGAGCTAAATGGAGAGGCTTGTTGGTTGAGGCCCAGGTTCATCCCGAACTGTAACGCCACCTACTCGTAAGTAAGTTAAAGTTTTCTTTATTGGCAAATGTAAATGAAGTAATAACAAAACCCAGTTCAGAAGGCCAATTCTTTGTAAACCGCGTTAAAGTTTTCTTTATTGGCAAAAATGTAAATGAAGTAATAACAATTAAGTGCAATTAAATATATGCTTTAACAATTTTTTTTTAAATTCGTTAGTGTAGGTACATTCCTCTAAACCTTTCGCTTCTTTTGAAAGTTTTTAACATGGTTTTCGACAATTCTTACCAATTCGGCAGGTAACATAATTTTAGTTTGTTCTAAATAACCTACTACTGAATTTTGTTCTCTTTTTAGAGTTTCAATTTGTTTCTTTAAACTCTCACACTCCTTTTTTAAATGAAATACATCTGCGGTTTCCTTAAAAGAGGTCTGCGTTGATTCATGTTTTGTTGAGGCTCTCTCCGCTTCTCCCGCCGGGACTTCAAATACGTGCTCAACTTTAATATCTGGGCAAGTGGTCTCAATTGATTCTTCCACAGGATTTTCGAAAATCTCAGCCTTTATATCTTTATTAAGGTGATCATCGACTTCCGCTTCTATGGTTGGATCGTTCGCTTCATCCACCAGTACGTCAGAAACCTTCAGCACTTGGGTATCTTCATAAGCGGGTACAACTTTAAGGCTTCCTGTTTCCTTTGGTGTGACTCCTGAGTTTTCTCCAATAATTTTGTCAATTTGGCCTATTGAAAACAAAAATTCATTGTTATTACTGATAATATTGGTAATTATTTTAAGTAATTTTTCCTTCGATCTTCGTTTATACCTCTTTTTGTATTGGAAACATTCTCTACAATGTCTAAACTAGGCGTAGCCGAAAATTTTAAGCGACGTTTCGACTTGGCGTACATGTCTTTAGTAAAATGCCTTTCGCACACTCTGAAATCCATCGAAAATGTTGACTGTTTTAAGTGAGATTTGTTGATGGAACTTAACCATTTTGCTCTCCTGAGAAAAAACCGATTTTATTTTATTTTAATAAATTTAATTTCATGTTGCTTACCTTTCACTATTTTTCGGCACGGAAAAATATTTTACACCCACATTTTCCTTTTCCTCCCGACCGCAGGCCAAACACTTTAAAGTATGTTTTCCCATTTCGTTTTCCAAAAAAAAACTGAACTTTTTTTTAAAAATAAACTTGGACTCTTACAGGCGTATTAATAATAAATAAAGTAATTAAATTTTGTTGGCACCGAGAATCGTCAGGCGTCACCCTGTATTACGAGTATGTCTACTTGACTTCTTCGCACGACTGATAAGAATTCAAGTCAACACGCTTTTAAATATGCATCAGCAAAAAAAGGAAAGCAGTACCAACCCCTGCCTAATTACAATACCAGTGTAAGCAGTTACCACGAAAACTTTTTACTTATTACTAGGTTCGGCCTAGTATTATTTTTATGAAGGTCAAATTATAAAAGAAACATTTATTATCATATTTTACATAATTAGCTGTAATTAGTGAAAAAAACTAATCATAAAACCATTTTCAACAAAGCAAGTCAGGTCACATTGCCCAAAGTTGAAACATCCACACAACGATGATCAAGTCATCCCGCCTTTAAAAGAGCATTATGAAAAAACCCACACGCATTAGTCTTACACACCACGGCACAAGTAGTGGTACAGGCAAAATGTGTTACAAAAAAACAAATACAAATATTTGGCGCAACAGCTCTTTAACGTGCCAGGGCCTAGCTTCTCGCAACCACTCATGTTGTGTGCGTTATATTTTTCACACGAGGGGACCTACAGTTTAATGCCGACTCCGAACGGCGATTTTTGAAGCTTTTTCGTGACAACAATACTCTCGGATGTTTGTCAGACGCTCGCGAGAGGTGGGACCGTGAAAAAACTTTTTGGTGTTTTCTGGGATTCGAACTTGGAACCTCATGCGTAGTGATCCGACACACTAACCACTTACGCCACGGCGCCCACAAAATGTGTTGTGTACCCTTTTTTTCACAAGTAGTCGTTTGTATAAGGGTTAAAATGTATCATTTTGACCTGCTTACACTTATTTTAAATTTTTTTTTTATCAATTTTGCTTAGAATAATAGGCAATGCATATACAGTGTGACCTAAAAAAAAAAAAAAACTAATAGAAATTCGGGCAGTTGCGTTAATTAAGGTTGATTCAATAACCGATTCAAAAAATAGTATGGTGTTAAAAGTGCACCAAAAAGTTAAATACATTAGAATATTAAAGAAAAACATTTCTTACACTATTAAACAAAACAAAACAGATAATTTATTTCATTCTATAAGGACAAATAATTATACATACTACATACCTACATAATACACACATTTTTATTTATTTTTTTTTAAATTGTGAAATTTTTGGTTGGATCTTTTTAGATACCAAATTCTTTTCCACGGCTGACTCTCTTAAATTTTGCAGCGTTAAAATGCTATCCAGTGAAGCTGAATTTTCTTCAGCCCATTGAATGCAAATGTTGAGTGTCTGAATTGCGGCTTCTGCTCTAACTTTTGGCCGTGGGGGTCCCTCAACTGCATTTTCGCCATCACTTTCGATGTCTTCGGCTTCCGGATTTATGCAAGTCGGTTTGTTCTTAAACAAACATGTGTATACTAACTTCCGAAAAATAGCTGTAAAATAACTGCCCAGACATAGCAAAAACAAACAAGAAGGAATAGATGCAAATAGCGAACGAAATAAGAATTCATGATACAAAAGTTGCGTTTATCAAATCACTTCTTTTTTTAAGGTTGCATTTACTGAGCCAACAATGGTAAGATTTTAGGTGTTGCTTTTATCAAGGAGTTGCGCGTATCGAGGGTTGCTTTTATTGAGGTCACACTGTATGTAGAGAGTTTCCCTACCCAGCGGGAAAAAAAAGCGTTTCAGAAGGGCTTTGTAAGCACATACAAAGAAGGTCGAAGCGCTTACTCAGTATAAGTCCCTTCGTTTCAGGGCAAGGTGAAAAGTTCTCGGCCTGGCAATGAAAGACTGCGATTTTCAGTTAAAAAATGATTTTATTTTTTTACATAATCTCCCTTGACTTCAACACACTTAGTCCAGCGTTTCTCCAACATCAGTATTCCTTCTCGGAAGTGGGAGTCTGGAAGGCTGTGAAAATATTCATCTTCAGCCCTCTCAACTTCTGCATTGGATGCGAAGCGCTTCTCAGAAACAAATTTCTTCAAGTTTGGGAACAGATGGAAGTCTGAGGGTACCAAATCATGTGAATAGGGGGGATGGCCGAGCATATCGTACCCCAAATCCTCCAGTTTTCCCATCGCCAACGCACACTTGTGTACAGATGCATTGTCCTGGTGAAAGATGATTTTTTTCTTCTTCAAGCCAAGCCTCTTCTCGCGAATTTTGGCATCCAGCTGGTCAAGAAGGTTGGAGTAATATTCGCCTGTAATTGTTCTGCCTTTCTCAAGGTAATCAAATAACAGGATCCCTTTCGCATCCCAAAACACACTGGCCATGACCTTTCCGGCAGATGCGATCGACTTCGCTTTCTTTGGCGCTGAACCACCGGCTTCCACCCACTGCTTTGACTGCTGTTTCATTTCTGGCGTGTAGTGGTGGACCCATGTCTCATCCATGGTGACAAATCGCCGCACAAAATCGGTCGGATCCCTATTGAATCGATCCAAAGATTTCCGCGAAAATCGTTTGCGCATTTGCTTTTGATCGGCATTCAGCAAATGCGGCACCGATCTTGCGCAGAGCTTTCGCATACCCAAGTTTTTATGGAAGATGTTTTGTACCCTCTCTTCCGATATACACACAGCCTTAGCTATCTCACTCACCTTCACTCGCCTATCGTCCAACACAATATCATGCACTTTTTCGATGGTTTCGGATGTGGTTGCGGTTTTCGGCCGTCCTTCACGTGGGTCATCTTCGAGGGACGTGCGACCACATTTAAATTCAGCTGCCCACTTTTTAACGGTTGACATGGAAGGAGTAGAGTGCCCGTAAACTTTTGTCAACTTTGGATGAATTTCCTTAGGAGTTAACCCATCCAAAACGAATAATTTTATAGCCACACGATGTTCAAGTTTATCCATTTTAACGAAAAACACGCAAGACGTCTACTGCAAAAATTCGTGTAAACAAACTACTTGAGAGAACAAGTTGAAACTTGTCATACGAACTAATGAGAAGTGCACCCAGGCAGGTAACATAATTTTTTGCTGATTGGAACGCTATCTCTGCGTCAGGCCGAGAACTTTTCACCTTGCCCTCGTATATGATGTCCGCAGACGTAAGCACTTACGGACAGATTACTGTGAAGCATTACTTCAGCGCTTTATGAGAAGGCAAAAGTAAGCACTTACGCGCGGATCAGTATGAAGCGTTTCTTAAACGCTTCAGAAGAAGGCAGATGTATGCGGTTTCGACTAGATTGGATAATTTTATAATTATTTATTTCTAAAAAAATAGAATTAAAAGTTAAAAAAAAAAAAAAAACAGTTTTCATTAGAGCATCATTGATCTATTCAGATCAATTTTTCACAAAAATTACTTCAAGAATGAGCTCATATTGGCGGAACGTAATTCATGAATAACAAATGTTACTAGCTATTGTTTAGACAGTTGACGGGCTTTGCCATATGAAAATGCTTTCTATGAGCTTCTAAAGGAATCGCTTCGTAATCATTCAATACAAAGTGCTTACAAGCATCTACCTCCGGTTATGAAGAGTAAGCGCTTACACACTGCATCCTCTGGAAGCGCTTACTACTTTTCCCGCTGGGTTACTCATTGAATGGATATACATACTCTGGTAGAGAGTGTCCCTACTCATTGAATGGATATACCACCTTGATCAAAAAGTTCCCGGAATAAAAACCGTGTGGCGCTCCCATCGTTCCGATTAGAGTTCTGTTTTCGTTGGTACATTTGTTGTTGATATTCCCTCAAAATCTTAGCGTCATAGCTTGACATTTGCAAAAGTTATGTATCCAAGAGTACATCTATCTCTGTGTGTGTTGGCGATTTTTTACAGTCGAACAATCAATCGCAACAACGAACTTCTATTAAATTTTGCGTAAAAAACGGATTTAATGGTGCGCGAACTTTGGAAATGTTGGAAAAGTGTTTCGGCAACGATTCTCGAAAGAAAACGGTCGTCTACCAGTGGCACGAGCGGTTCAAAAGTGGTCGTGAGTCAATCGAAGATGATGAACGCAGTGGCAGACCATCGACATCGAAAACCGACGAAAACATTGATAAAGTAAAGGAAATGTTGGTCAATAACCGCAAATTAACCATCAGAGAGATAGCGGAGGACTTGAACATTGCCTATGGATCCGTCCAAGACATTTTGGTTAATGATTTGGGTTTCCGTCGTGTAGCAGCAAAGTTGGTGCCAAAAGACCTCAATTTCATGCAAAAAAGAGACCGTGTTGACGTCGCAAAAGACATGATTTGCGAGGCTGAATCCGATCCCACATTCATCAAAAGGATCATTACTGGAGACGAGACGTGGGTTTATGAGTACGACACGCAATCCAGACATCAGGCAAGTGAATGGCGTTCACCAAATGAGCCGAGACCAAAAAAACCACGTCGTTTTCAGTCGAAAAAGAAGGCAATGCTCACGGTTTACTACGACTACGGTTTACGGTACTCTTGTATTGGCTGACCTATCCCCTGTAAAAGTCTTTGTTAGAGATACGGTTAGACCAGAAGACCCTTGAAATGCTTTGCCATAAATTGGACAGCATTTTAAACGCAAAAATGATTTCTCCCATTATTCTGGTACTTGTTCGAATTCATCATGATGTCGGGCAACACTTCCTAGATATCAGACTCTATGGACTTGTTCCCTCTTTCGTACAGCCTGACCCTCATCTGAAGTAAACAAGGATAATTCTAAGTCGTTCATCGAATGTTCTTTGAAGCTCTGATTATTTATTCTTAATGGACTCTGTACACAGCCTACGTGCAAGAACTAGTTGTTTTCAGCAGTTGCGTAGCTGCTATGCTTTAAACTACTTTCGTCTTTGAATCCGTCTCCAGCTCCTTGAAGAAACTCCGTTTTTAATAGCATTCTAGTGCTCTTGGATACATGGTCGCTTTAAGCTGCTCATTGTCTGTAATGTTTGCATAAAACGGTCCTTCAGGTTTTTTTTTTTTTGGATTGCGCCAGGGATGTGTAATCTTCATAGATACTAATAGCCCGAGTGCTACTAGCATGCACGATTCGCAAACCTGAGTAATCGATGCCAGGAATACGCCTACGTACTAAACACACACCCTAAGCACTTCAACCACTCTCCCCGCGGGAATACCGTTAGGTATTACTTCGCGGGGCTGGTTAGCAATTTTTGCTATGCTTCTTGTGTCAGCTTCTTCTGCTGCTTTAGCTTCTCTTCTTAACTTTTCTATTCTCCGCAGCTCTTTTTGTAGAGTTGTTACGAAGGAACATATTGCCATCCAATTCTCTTCCGACCGTAACATATCGTCGAGGAGTAATGACGGACTTGGCAGAGTAATTCTCCATGCCGTGAAACGTGTGCAGTAAAACACTGCGTGCTCCGTATCTTCACCTGGGCATTCCGGGCAGGATGGTGAGTTGTCGTGTCCAAATCGGTGTAGATATTTGCGGTAGCCACCGTGGCCAGACAGGAACTGCGTTAGATGGTAGTTGCAGTCTCCATGCTTTCGACTTATCCAGTCTTGGATTGTCGGTATAAGTTTATATGTCCATCTGCCTTTTGTTGTATTAGCCCAACGAGCTTGCCACATAGCTGCTGACGCTGCCCCTTCTTCAATTTTTATCACCTTGATACCAGCGGCGTCGTGATGACTCAATGCTCTTCTGTTATATATCCTCAGCATTTCATCTGCGAGAATATCGATGGGGACCATTCCAGCTATGACAAATGCAGCTTCGTCAGAGATGGTTCGGAAGCCGCTGATTGTCCGTAGCGCACAGAGTCTGTATGATGACCATAGTCTCCTTTTGGTCTCCTTCGTCCTCAGTGCCTCCGCCCAGACTGGGGCAGCATATAACAGAACTGAGGTGATGAATCTAGAGAGTAGAATCCTTCTAGCGTATCCAGGTCCACCGATGTTAGGCATGATAAGCGAGAGAGCTCCCTGCATTTGCGATGCTTTTTTGGTAACAAAATCAACAGCTTGTTGTCCAGCATTACTTCAAGGTATTTAACCGCCTCTTTCGACCTGATGGTTTGGTTACCAACCTGAAAGTTGGCAAATTCGACGGTTTTCCGGCTGGTTATAAGAACAGCTTCTGTTTTATGGTCAGCTAGTTCTAGTCCGGCGGATATTAGCCAATCTTTTATCCGGGCAATTGCTTTATTTGTAGCTGATTCTACTGCATGGATCTGTTTAGCTACTGTCACGACTGCAATGTCGTCGGCGAATCCAATTATCGTTACTCCCCCAGGTAGCGTTAATCGTAGGACTCCGTTGTACACGATGTTCCACAATAGTGGCCCTAAAACCGATCCCTGTGGAACTCCCGCAGTTACGTTGTAGTATTTTACCCCTTCATCGGTATTGTACCTCAGCTTCCTGTTGTTGAAGTAGTTCGTCACTATCCGTAGCAGGTAATATGGCGTATCCATTCTGGCAAGTCCGCAGAGTTAAATGCGTTTTTAACGTCCAGCGTTACTACTGCACAATACTCCTTTGTGCCATAGAGCCATCTTTCGCCTTCGATGGCACCTTTGGCGATATCAACTACCGCTCTTATGGCATCAACAGTAGATCGTGCTCTTCTGAAGCAAAATTGGTGATCTGAGAGGGCTCATTTCTCTTCTGCTACTGCGAGTAATCTATTATAGATTATCTTCTCGAGGATCTTTCCCATGGTGTTAAACAGTGTCCAATAGGCATATTGGACGATAGGATGATGGTTCTCCTGGAGGCTTCTTTCCTTTTGGCAGTAGGACCAAATGCTGCGTCTTCCATTTTTCGGGAAAGGTTCTTTCTTCAAGGCACTTCAATATTTAGTGGATCACTAGGAGCGAAACTGCCTTCGCTGTGGGTCTTATGCTAAGAAATGGTAGCATATAACACAAACCAATTGGAGATGTAGTAATTCGCTCAATTTTGTTACTACTCTGTCAAAGCGGTTGCCCACATCATATCACCCGATTTCCTGCCCTTAAAAATTCCTATATAAACTTTCTATGATCAGAAGCAGTACAAATTTTAGAAATCTGGTATTTTCTCTTTTTGCAATGTTTTTACTAAAAATCATAAAAAGGAAGATGTGTACGGATCGACTTTCAGCATATCGTCCATCGTTGTATAGGGTTGAGCCCACTTTACTTTGAAAGAAAAAACGGAATTTCGTATAATTTTTAGAAATTTGAAGAAATGGGTTAAGTGACAAGAAATGGGTATCATACGATCCGTTTCTGGCGGGTCGTAAGTTTTATGTAAGTATTTTGATTGACTTAAATTAATGAAAGCTACAAATAATATTTTCTATTTCCTTACACACAATTTTCGAAAATGTTCGCATCTTACTTTAACCCTAAAATTCTATACGCTTGGAGTTTAGACTGACTGGACTTGACTTCGTAGATAGCTATCGTAATCTTTCGCATCAATTGCTTGTATAAAACGCAGTGGGTGTGCGCCAACAAAGAAAGATTGATATCGCTATCGCTCATATCATATGTGCGTCAAGCTAAAGAAGTTCGGTCTTCATTATCGTCCGAAACCAGGGCGCTAGTATTCGGAGACCATCTTATCTATGACATTTTTGTCAATTTGCTAAATGTGGCAGAGCCAATGTAGTCTACATATCTTCTTTGTGGACTATATCAACGTTTGATACAGGTTATAGAATTCACGGTTAAATCTTCTCCATTCATCCTTCTCGTATTTGGAGCTCTTATTTTGGTACGCTTTGAGTGTCTGATGATGTCAATATCGACTGCGTGTCTCATCATCAGTACAGAGTTGTAAAACTTATTGGCTTTCGTCTTAACACTTGGCGTCGATGAAAAGGTATTGGGTTTTAAGATGCATTAGTCTTTTTCAGAAATTGTGTCAGCTTTTCAGACCCCATGGGGCTGATATCCTGCCTAATTGCTTCGTCACTAATTGCTGTCACTCATCCTATTTGATGTGCATTTAGCGGCTGTTTGAAATGTTGCATAAACATGGCTATGTTGTCAGTCCTTGGGTGAAAGTGACTAGCTTTCCTTCACATTGGGTTCCAGGTTTGAAACAAATTGCTAGTTGCGCTCACTTTCTATTCGTTGCGCTTTTTTTTCCTATTAACATTTTGCTTTTCCCTTCTCTTAGCTCAATAGTCCCCTTGTTCAATAATTCCCTTGTTGTGCAGAGTTTGTTGATGCCTCCGTTCTCCGTTGTATGAATTCGGGCTTTTTCTCACAGTGGCGTGGTATGTAAATAGACTCCAGGCGTTTAAAACCGTGTAACGTCGAATTTATTCTCGTTAATTCGCATCTTCTTGTGGACAGTTAAGCTCTAAATTTGGTTCCAATAAGGATGTATTCACATTCAGAATATTGGATTCGTGCATTGCGTAGATAAGTGAGTCGATAGACGAGTTAACCCACATTTCCTTTAAAGTCGATCGGTTTAGCTTCGCACCGGTTTTATTGATTAATGGACTTATTGGCGAGCTTAGAGGTGGTATAAAGCTATAATAATATAATATTTATTTATTTTTATAATTTGCGCGCGCCGAAAGGATTATGAATACCATTATACTGATCCTCAGCGCACAGACGGATTTATTGAAATCTTAAGTTCCTACTGAGCGTAATATCACTAAAATGTAAATATTTATTTTTCTTTCAGGATACGGCCGTCGTGAAGTAGTTGAGTATCTTTTAAATAACGGTGCATCCATACAAGCTTGCGATGAAGGTGGCCTTCATCCATTGCACAACGCTTGTTCATTTGGCCATGCAGAAGTCGTACGTTTACTTTTAAAAGCCGGCGCTAGCCCGAACACTACAGATAATTGGAACTATACACCACTACACGAGGCCGCAAGCAAAGGCAAGGTAGATGTCTGCATTGCATTGCTGCAACATGGTGCCAATCCTAACATCCGAAATTCGGAACAGAAAACACCGCTGGAACTAGCGGATGAGAACACAAGACCTGTATTAACCGGAGAGTATCGCAAAGACGAACTCTTAGAAGCCGCCCGCTCTGGAGCTGAAGATCGGCTACTGGCCCTGCTGACTCCACTTAATGTTAACTGCCATGCTAGCGATGGACGCCGTTCAACACCATTGCACTTGGCTGCAGGATACAATCGTATTGGAATAGTAGAGATTCTCTTAGCTAACGGTGCGGATGTTCATGCAAAGGATAAAGGTGGATTGGTTCCGTTACACAACGCCTGCTCGTATGGGCATTTTGAAGTAACCAAGCTGCTGATTAAAGCTGGAGCCAATGTGAATGCAAATGATCTGTGGGCATTTACGCCTTTGCATGAAGCTGCATCTAAGAGTCGCGTAGAAGTGTGCAGCCTTCTGCTGAGCAAAGGCGCCGATCCGACCCTGTTGAACTGCCATAATAAATCTGCAATAGACTCCGCTCCAACGCGGGAGTTAAGAGATAGAATTACTTGTAAGTATCTAATTAGTACCACTGTGAGTTAAGCTCTTAACACCTTCTTCTGTTTTAGATGAATATAAGGGCCACGGAGTTCTGGAAGCATGCAAAAAGGCCGATATACCTAGGCTGAAGAAATTTCTCTCCTCAGAGACGGTTAATTTTGTGCATCCCTACTCGGGAGACACACCATTACATGCTGCTGCAGTTTCTGTAGACCCTAAAAGAAAACAGGTAATGCAAGATGCATATTGCTTTTCGACATTCTATCTATACTTTGCTTTCATTTCAAATTACAGGTAGCAGAGTTCCTAATTCGAAAGGGAGCACTGCTAAACGAAAAGAACAAGGCATTCCTGACGCCCCTCCATTTGACTGCCGAACATCTACATTACGATGTTATGGATACGTTGCTTAAGAATGGAGCCAAGGTTAATGCTTTGGATGGACTTGGTCAAACTGCGTTGCATAAGAGCGCTCGTGATGAGCAGGCTTGTCGCCTATTACTGTCTTATTCCATTGATACCAGTATTATCTCACTAGAGGGTTATACTGCCGCACAACTAGCATCGGAAACTGTTTTAAAAATTCTGAAGGATCCGCCAGACACTGAGACGCATCTTCTAGAAGCAGCTAAAGCAGGCGACTTGGATACTGTTCGAAGAATTGTGCTCGCCAATCCGCATACCGTTAACTGTCGTGATTTGGATGGTCGCCACTCGACACCTCTGCACTTTGCTGCTGGATTCAATAGAGTGCCAGTTGTGGAATTTCTCTTGGAACATGGTGCAGAGGTGCATGCTGCAGATAAGGGGGGTCTAGTACCGTTGCACAACGCGTGCTCCTATGGCCACTTCGAGGTGACTGAATTGCTAGTGAAACACGGTGCCAATGTCAATGTGGCTGACTTATGGAAATTCACTCCTCTGCATGAAGCTGCGGCCAAAGGAAAATATGATATCGTGAAACTTCTTCTCAAACATGGAGCTGATCCGAGCAAAAAGAACCGTGATGGGTCTACACCTTCTGATTTAGTCAAGGAATCGGATCACGATGTAGCAGAGCTTTTGAGAGGAAACTCAGCGCTGTTGGATGCCGCCAAAAAAGGTAATCTTGCACGAGTACAAAGGCTTGTGACAGTAGAGACTATCAACTGCCGCGACGCACAAGGCCGTAATTCGACTCCCCTGCATCTGGCTGCAGGCTACAACAACTATGAGGTGGCCGAATACTTGCTAGAGAACGGTGCCGATGTGAATGCCCAAGACAAAGGAGGACTGATTCCTCTGCACAATGCTTCGTCCTACGGTCACCTGGACATAGCTGCTTTGCTAATCAAATTCAAGACTGTAGTAAATGCGACTGATAAGTGGGGCTTCACACCATTGCACGAAGCTGCTCAGAAGGGACGAACACAACTCTGTGCTCTCCTTTTGGCTCATGGAGCCGATCCGTATATGAAAAATCAAGAAAGTCAAACTCCGATAGAGTTAGCAACCGCTGACGATGTAAAGTGTCTGCTTCAAGATGCCATGACGACATCTCTGGCCGCCAATTCTACGCTTAGCACTTCTCAAACCTCACTGATCAGCAATTCGCCTTCGCCTGCCCCAAGTAGTGTGCCTGCGTGCACTGTCTTATCGCCGACCACTGAAACTGTAACATTGCCATCGGGTGCTTCGATGACACTGAGTGTACCGGTGCCGCTCATGTCTACACGTATGAGTCCAGCCCAAGGTGCAGAGTCAAACGCACAAGCAGACATGTGCGAGGAGGTTAGCGATCCAGATTCCATTAACAACGTTGCCAGCTTCCTTGCTAGTCTACAGTTGGACCACTTAACTGAACTGTTTGAGAGGGAGCAAATAACGCTGGAAATTTTAGCCGAGATGGGACATGAAGACTTAAAACAGGTTGGGGTCTCCGCCTACGGATTTAGGCATAAGATTCTAAAGGGTATCGCGCAACTCCGATCGTCAACTGGTAATACATTTATTTTTCTTTCTTAGACCGTAGAGTGAAGGTGATTATTTTTTTATTTTTTTAAGGAATAGGAAGCAACTTGAATCCAGGAACACTTTTAGTAGACTTACTTCCCGATGATAAGGAATTTATTGCGGTCGAAGAGGAAATGCAAGCTACGATTCGTGAACACCGAGACAATGGGCAAGCAGGAGGCTATTTCATTCGTTACAACATTATTAGGGTAAATGATTGGAATATCGAATTCTGGAGTTACTCATGCAATGTTCTACTTTTAGGTACAAAAAGTGCAAAACCGTAAACTTTGGGAGAGATATGTACACAGGCGGCAAGAAGTATCAGAAGAGAACTCACTGCAAGCCAACGAACGAATGCTTTTCCATGGAAGTCCCTTCATAAACGCAATTGTGCAAAAGGGTTTCGATGAGAGACACGCTTACATTGGTGGTATGTTCGGTGCTGGCATCTATTTCGCCGAACATAGTTCAAAAAGTAACCAATATGTGTATGGAATCGGTGGCGGAATCGGTTGTCCATCGCATAAAGACAAGTCATGCTATGTGTGTCCAAGGTAATTCGAGAAGTTTTCTTAAAGTGCTTTCATATTGTTGACTACACTTTACAAGCGATTCTATTTAAAGAAATTCCCATTGTTTACATATTTTCATAGAACTAACTTTGATTCGCCTTAGTAGATAGGAAAACTATTACTTTGTTCAGTAAGTTCTGCGGTTTTTTCGTGTAGACGGCGTTTCTCGCTTCAGAACATTTTCTAAGTATACCGTTATAAGACTTTTTTTTTTTTATTCCAGGAGAGAGTGATATCCCTTACTTTTTTACTCGAACTTGTTTTGATCAGATGTGTTTTGAGTGCTAACTAATTCTTTTTTTTAAATGGAGGATGAACAAGTTCATTGTAGGCATATTTTGATTTAAAAAGAAAAAAAAACAAAATGGTGTCAAAACGACAGAGATGCCTACAACAGGAGATTTGTAACGTATACGGAGATTCGGCTCTAACGCTTGGCAGCGTTGGCTTGCACGCTTTGATTCGGCAAATACAGAATTTGCTGATGCTGTTCGCTCTGACGTTCACCAACCACAGACGACGATCTGCCTGCAAGTAGAGATGATTGATATTTGACGAGACAAGAAATCGCTCAGCGGATTAACATCGCCACTGTCGAGAACGGTGGATGTTTGGGTTCCTCACGAACTCAGTGAAAGAAAAATGTTGGATCGCATAATGGTCTGTGAGTCTTTCTTGAGATGGAACTTGATTGTGGCTTTCCTGAAAAGAGTGGGCACGGGAGACGAAAAATAGGTGGTATATAACAATAATTGACGTAAGAGATGATGGTGCGTCGCTGGTGAATCTTCGCAATCCGTCGGTAAACCAGATTTGCATCCCAATAAAGTCATGTTGAGTTTTTGGTGGGATTGGCGAGGTGTCCTGTACTGCTTGCACAGACCAAATGCCATTAAATATTGCTCACAGCTCGATAATTTGAAGCAGGCAGTGGAAGAAAAGTCCAAAGTTAGTAAACAGAAAGGGCGTACCATTCCACTCCAACAACGCTAAACCACACAGCTTTTGTCACAAGACAAAAGCTGAATTTCTTTGGCTGGGAAATTATGCAGCACCCACTGTACTCTCCAGACCTTGCACCTTCTAACTACCATCTTTTCCGCTCTCTCCAAAACAATTTGGACGGGAAGCAATTTAATTCCGAAGCTGACATCAAAATGCATTTTAGAAACCCTTTTTACTCAAAGAGGCGTTATTTCACTACCAGAACGAACGAAAGTAATAGGCATATACAGTGGCTGCAAACCAAACTCGGACACCAAACAACAATACAATTTGTGGCAAAATCTAGAGGTAGTGAGAGGAAGTAAGGAAAAAGCTACATTGTTTTCGAAATACACATTTGTTCCATAGCTATAAATTAACATATTAGAGAGGAGTTCATTTATTTAAAAAAAACTTGTAATCAAGAACATAAAAAAAAGCAAATATAACAGTGCGCAATTCAAACTCGAACACATGGAAGCAATGGTTAAAAATGTTAGTTACTTGAAAAACTCAATACTTTGCGCACCCTTTTCAAGTCATTCCTATTGGAAATATTTGTAATGAGATGTTTCCAAAGGTTCTCAATGAGGTTGGTGTACGGACTTTGTGGTGGTGTATCCATGACGTGAGGACAGTTGTAAAGTAGCTAGGATCGAAATTTGTAAGCTTTGTGCTTAGGATCGTTGTCTTGATAAAATTTCCAACGATCACTAAGACCACGTTTTGAAACCGATAGGGGGTAGATTTTGATCTAAAACATCCAAATATAAATTTTGATCCATTTTTCCTCTTATGAAATGTAGAGTACCCCGGCCAAATCCTGAAACGCACCCCCCACACCACCATGCTTAACCGTCGGTTTCAAATTCTTCTAAAGCAGCTCTTCATTCACTTTTCTCCACAAATATAGTTTGTCATGAGAACCAAAAATGTTGAATTTACTTTCATCTTCCATTCAATTCCGCTTTCCGAATAATTGTCGAGGGTGTGGCATGCTTTCCCATCACTTTTTCCGCAATAACTGCAAGCTTCGGAACACTTAAAAAAGGATCAATTTAAATTTTTCTTAGCAAGAACCGTTCCTCTGGGTCGTTTAAAATAGTATTGTGTGCTGTTTTTGGATTGTTTCGAAACTGACTACAATCGATGGAGCAACGTTTAATTTTTTCCTGTACTGCGGAATGATTTCTGTTGACAATTTTCGATATCTCTCGTATTAACTTTTCATTTTATGAATGTTTAATTATTAATTTCCTCACCTCAAATGGTCTTTGATCTATTTGACTTCCTTTTACAACATTTTTAACGTTTCTTACCGTAATATAAGACTTTTCTGATCCCCTTTTGTACAAATGACTCCAAAGAACAGTCATCTGAAATTTGTTGCCATTCAAATGTTAACTAAGGAGTATCTCAAACCGCTGTTTTGATATTCCTTTAGTAGATGATTGAATTCCACGCATTTCGAAAGTCGACTCTGCAAGATTGTTGTACAAATTTTATACGTTGCATTAAGAAATGAAATACCTCTGTAATTGTCAGGGTCCGACATGTTACCTTTTATATATATAGGAGAAAAAAAAGAGCTTCCTTAAACTGGTTTGAATTTATTCCATACTCCAATACATACAAACACGCAAGATTCCGGTTGAGCTCCCTAATCCCATACTTGTAAAATTCCGCCAGATAGGATCTGTTCCTGGTGCTTTGCCATCCTTTAGTCTGGCTAGTGCCATTATTACTTCCTGGTAGGTAATGGGCACGTTCAAAATATCATTTTCGAAACCAGTACTAGCATATTGTAATGAAACTTCGCCTTTTCTGGGATTTAACAGTTCTTTAAAGTGAGATAAAAGCTGATTGGGGCTTAGGTTTTGATTTATTCGGTACCTTGTTCCATTTAGTGCCCTAGCCAAATTCCAAAATTGTGGTACATTTTTACAAAGAGCTAGTTTATTAGCTTCAGTTTCGTAGTTCTTATTGCCCCTGCACAAAGTTTTAAATTTTTTGTTGGCTTCGATGTAGCGGTATTTTGCGAAGTCCTTATCATATTTTCGGAAAATTCGTAGCCATTCAAATGAGCGTTTCCTTGCCCTTCTGCACTCCTTGTTAAACCATGGTTCAGCTTTCATCTGCCTGTCGTTCCCACTGTGACTATAAATTGGGTATGCTCTTTTGATTACATCCTTCAACTGGTTGAAATCTAGTTCAATTTGCTCTTGTAAATAACTATCGATATGTCTTCGTTAACTTGGAGCTTTTGCCTTATTCCATGCCATCTTAGGAAAAATCCTCATTTCTCTTGTATTCTCTAACATTGCAGATCTGCTTCCAAATGTAATGATAATTGGAAGATGGTCGGAATAAGGTAGTTTACCCACCTCGAGGTCCATTAAGTACTGGTTCCAGTCACCTCCTACTGAAGAGTAATCTAGAACTGAACTGCCTTGCCCACCAACAAATGTCCATTCAACTGATTTGTCGCCTTCCGTTGTTCCATTTAATATTCGTAGTCCGAGAGAATTACATAATTCCAATAGTCGATTGCCTCTGCTATTACACGTTGCATTCTTCTTACTTACTTAGGTGGCGCTACAGTTCGGGGTGAACCTGGGCCTCAACCAACAAGCCTCTCCATTTAGCTCGGTCTTTAGCTAATTGCCTCCAGTTGCGCACTCCAAGTTGGTCGAGGTCCCCTTGAACTTGTGCGCGCCACCTACGGCGATAATTCCCTCTACTGCGTCGTCCCTCGGGGTTAGATTCGAAGACTCTGCGGGCCGGAGCGTTGGTGTCCATTCGCTCTACATGTCCTAGCCATCTCAGACGTCCAATACGCAGTTTTTTGACTAGGTCGATGTCGCTGTACAGCTCGTATAGTTCGTGATTGAATCTTCTCCTCCAAAACCCGTCAACGCAAACGGGACCGAAAATCTTACGAACAATTTTTCTCTCGAAGCGACCAAGGATATCTTCATCCTCTTTTAATAAAGTCCATGTTTCAGCGCCGTAAAGCAGGACTGGGATGATCAAGGTCTTATATAGAGTCTCCTTAGTTGTTCGAGAGAGGGCTTTACTGTTGAATTGCCTTATAAGCCAAAAAAAACAGCGATTGGCAAGAGTTATTCTTCGATTGATTTCTGCGCTGATTTTGTTTGCTGAATTTATAGCAGAGCCAAGGTAGACAAAGTCCCTTACTACCTCGAAGTTATAGCTGCCCACGGTGACGTTTTGTCCAATTCGTCGATGTTGGTTTTCCCTTCTAGTTGACAGCATATACTTGGTTTTGCCCTCGTTTATCGCCAAACCCATTTTGGCCGCTTCCGCCTCAATGCTTGCAAAAGCACCGGTGACAGCCCGCTGAGATCTTCCGATAATGTCTATATCGTCGGCGTATGCAAGCAGTTGTACAGACTTGTAATAGATTGTGCCTCCGGTGTTGGCTTGTGAGTTCCGCACAATCCGTTCAAGTACAATATTGAAGAAGTCACATGACAGCGCGTCACCTTGTCTAAAGCCTTTTTTGACATCAAAGGTCTCGGTGAGGTCATTACCGACCTTGATGGAGCAGCGAGCGTTCTCCATCGTCAGCCTGCATAGGCGGACAAGTTTGGCAGGGATGTCAAAACTAGACATGGCTCTATAAAGCTCTTCTCTATAGATGCTGTCATAGGCGGCCTTGAAATCGATAAAGAGGTGGTGAGTATCGATTTGGAATTCTTGGGTTTTCTCCAGGATCTGCCGAAGTGTGAAGATTTGATCGATGGTGGACTTTCCTGGCCTGAAACCGCACTGATAGGGTCCAATCAGGCTGTTGATAAAAGGTTTCAGGCGTTCACACAATATCGCAGAAAAGATCTTGTACGCGATGTTGAGGAGACTGATGCCTCTATAATTGGCGCAGTTGAGGGGGTCTCCTTTCTTGTGGATCGGGCAAACGATGCTGAGATTCCATTCATCAGGCATACACTCCTCTGACCAAATATTAGAAATGAGTTGGTGTATGCACTCTACCAATTCATCCCCAGCTGCCTTGAAAAGTTCGGCCGGTAAACCGTCAGGTCCAGCAGCCTTGTTCGATTTTAGCTTGGATATTGCTATCCTCACTTCGTTTTGGTCAGGTGGACGGAAATTTTGACTATCATCGTCCATGTTGAATGGTTCATTCTGCCTGACAGCGGGATGTTGGTCTTCGTCGCCGTTATACAGTCTGCAGAAGTAGTTTTTCCATATTCTCAGCACCGACTGTGATTCTACTACGAGGTTTCCATTCTCATCTCTACAGGTTTCTGTACGGGTATTACTTCTCTGACACGTTCTTTTTACCTTTTGGTAAAACTTCCGTACATTGTTCCTGGAGTATAGACTCTCGATATTCTCAAACGCGCGCTTCTCATGCTCTTTCTTCTTCTTTTGGAGAAGCCGATGTTCTTCCCGTCTCTTTTGCTCGTAGAGCTCACGAGCAGCTCTCGTCTTCCTTTGCAGCGCCGCTTTGTATGCCTCTTGTTTTGCTGCATGCACTCGCCGGCATTCTTCTCAAACCAGGGGTTTCGCGGTGGTGGGCGAGCGAGACCCAGCACATCAGTCGCGGCGTTTCTGATGGCATGTTGGCAGCGTTGCCACTGGTCTTCGGCACTTGATGCTGGCGGTATAGGGGTGATTGAGAGATTTCGGGATACGCGTTCAGCGAAGAGTCTGGCGGTCTCTTGCGATTGTAGCTTTTCGACGTTAAATTTTCTCACAGTAATTCTTCTTTGTTGCTCAGATTGGGATATCCGCATTCGTACCTTGGCTACAACAAGGTAATGATCCGAGTCTATGTTGGCCGCTCGGAAGGTCCGGACATCCAGAATACTGGAGGCATGCCTTGCGTCGATCGCAATATGATCAATTTGGTTGATCGTGACATGATCATTGGACCGCCATGTCTGCTTATGAATATCGAGATGAGGAAACCATGTGCTTGCTATGGTGACATTTCGCTCCACAGCGAAATCAATTAGCCTTAGTCCGTTATCAGACGTGGTGTCGTGTAGGCTATGCTTACCGACTGCTCTACCGAAGACGTCCTCCTTTCCTATTTTGGCGTTAAAATCGCCCAATACGATCTTAACGTCGTATTTAGGACATTGCTCGTATGTTTTGTCGAGGAGCTCGTAGAAACACTCTTTGGAGGCAGGGTCCTTTTCTTCTGTGGGGGCATGAACACAAATTAGGCTTATGTTAGCGAATTTAGCCTTGATCCGGATCGTCATAATACGCTCGCTCACGTGTCGGAAGCTTAAGACTTCTTGCCTAAGTCTGCCGCGTATGACAAATCCGCATCCGAATAAGCGTTGCCTGTTGCCTCTGTAGCAATCACCGTAGTAGATGTCACAGTTTTTCATCCTCTTTTTGCCTGGCCCATCCCATCGCACTTCCTGGATGGCGGTAATATCTGCTTTATAGCAGTCTAGGGCCTCTGCTAGTTGTTCGGCTGCACGTGGTCTGTAAAGGGACAGAACATTCCACGTACAGATCCGAAGGTCGTCGTCCTTATTTCGTTTGCTGGGGTCGTCATTAGTTGGGTCATCGTTATCCGAGGCTTTTGGTTGTTTCGGAACCATGCGTTTTTTACGTGGTAGGGAAGTTACCCCGACGGCACAACCCCCAACCTGGAGGGCCAGTTCCTTAATTATTCCCCTAGGACGAGGGGCCGGGTACACCGGTGCCAGTAGTCCACTACGGAAGTATGAGCGCTGCCGTTGGCCCATTAAGGGCTCCTCCGCCACCATCTCTATTCCAATGTCCTGACCAACATTGGAAATTCCTTACCGACCTGTGATCCGAATACGTCGAAGCAGCTCGCGCAAGGTATTCACTAAGTTCAACCTAACTGGAACTATAGACGCCACCGTTGACTCCGTCTAGGGAATTCGTCCGCTGCCGCCTGGAACAGGAAGAAGTGCTCTAGTGAGAAAAGCACTCTTCCCCCCCTCTCTCATCTGCTGCCACCGAGAATCCGCCAAACGGGGTTGGTTACCCATTTCTTGGATTAAGGTACTAGGCACCCGGCTGTCACCGCGTGGAGGTTGAGAGTAGGAGTTGGTAGGCCTCAGCTGAGTGAAAACGCTTGTGTTTTCATATGATCGCATGCACTACCGTTTGACAACCATGCATTCTTCGGTTGACGATATATTCCCATCCTGTTGTTCTCAACACCCTCCTCGTTTCCAACTCTTGCATTAAGGTCACCGATGATTAGCATGTTAGGGTTTTGATTGCACATAAGCGCCCCTTGGAGCTTTTCAAAATCATTATCACAGTGGTTGCAGTCGATATAGACTGGAAAAATGTAGAACACCTTGTTATCAAAGACTCAGATATGATGCTCCTTCTAAAGTTTTAAATTCACAGGTAACACCTTTGAAATTTTTTCAAGGAAAAATAGCAGTATAAAATAAATAAACACATGGATTTATTTCCTTGCCTACGTATGAGGTTCAAATTTATAGCTACATGTGTATTTTGACGCAAGCGATAACCATGGCGTTTGATGTTTTCCTTCGAAATGCATACATATGTTATATGGTTAATATTATTGTGGCCCACGCAGACAAAGTGTGTTTATATTCCATAAAACTGATTATGGAACAACCCTATTGCTCCACGGGAGCTTCCGAACCTGGGTTATTTATCTCTAAGTTTTCTTTCCCTGTGTGGCTACTATAATATAGGAGGCATATCCAAAATCGCTTTTCAATTCATTTGAAGCTACTTAAACATGGCCATGTCAAGGTAATTTTAGGAGACTACAGAATCCACTTGAGAGTAGACCTTGTCTTCAAATATTCATTTACTACATACTGTTTCATAATACACAATTGTAGTGAAAAATATTAATTTTAATTTTTATTCCAGGCAATTGCTCTTGTGTCGCGTAGCTCTTGGGAAATCATTTCTTCAATACAGTGCAATGAAAATGGCCCATGCACCGCCTGGTCATCATTCCGTTATCGGTCGTCCGTCTGCAGGAGGTTTACATTTTGCGGAATACGTAGTCTATCGTGGTGAACAAGTAATTTCTTGCAAAATGCTATCGAATAGAACGTACTATTTATTTGATTTTTAACCTTACAGGCATATCCCGAGTATTTGATTACATACCAAATTGTGAAGCCTGAGGACAGTAGTAGCGGTAATGAGGAATCATCAAGATGATGGATGCCATCTGTCGGCTCAACGCCAACTTCGTCACCTGCAAACCAGCAGCAGCAACAACAACAACAAACACCGCAACAACAAAGTCAGCAACAGCAACAGTCTACTCCACAGCAGCAGGCACAGCCACCGTCAGTCCAAGCATCTACATCCCAATCACCGCATACAGTTCCCGGTGACCTATCTCTCTCATCATCGAACTCTTTCTCGTCCGTAGACACCAATCAAACTCTTTTGAACGGCTTCAGTGGTGTAGTAGCCTCATCATCCGCCACCAACAACAACCGATCATCATCTGTTTCGAATGGAACAAATCGATCGTATCGCACGAAATACAGCCAATTCATGATTATCACCCCAGCAGTTTCGATTGATCGAAATTTCGATAATGAGACTGGCGCTCCCGCTGATAACGATGTCGACGAGTCATGCTACTACAATGGCAACTACTTTCGTATGAATTTACTAAATAGTAACGATAGCAGTGGCAATGATAGCAGTGATAGTAGTTTTCGTTCAAATTACAATTATACTCTGCACAATAGTCGACATCATTTGCTATCGAACAATCCTCATGGATTCTATACGTTCTCCTCGTGGCGTTGGTGTACGCTTATTTGTGCGGCAATGCGATGCTTTGGCGGTGGCCGTAGCTCTAATGTTCCCTACAGCACATCATTCTCTCGTCGGCCATACAATCGAAATGATCGCACCGATAGACAACGGCAGTCAACGTTCAACCATTTACCAACATTTACTCCACGCAAGACTCGTGACCACATGAATAACATAACGTATGAATTGTGACGACGACCATCTTCTCTAATCGTTTTGGTGTTTGGTGTTAAACTTCAGCTTATAAGCTGTATTTTTGATCTCTTCTATGAAATGGCGCTGATAATTTTACGAATTGTCGGTGTTGTGTTTGTCGTGTTTTATAATCAGCTTTTAAAAAAATATATTACGTACACTGTAGAGAGTATCGTACACAATGTATAAATGTTTATAACTAAAAAGAAGCACACTCTACAAGGGGGTTCAGTTCGCAACAATTTGGGGTACCTTTATTCAGAATAGTATGTTAGGAGCTAAACGTATGGCTTGCACATTACTTAATGTTCTAAATAATGCGTCACTGAAACGATTGATGAACTTATATGGATATAAGTATATGAATCGACCAGCTTATATGTGAGCGACTTCAACCCGCTAAAGACACTGCCTTTTTCACAGTCCAATGTTTCCCATGTTTTTTGGTACCACCGTTACTTCGTTGAGGGGTGAAATCACCGTTTGCTGCCTCTTTGATCATACTGGGTCTGTGACTTGGTTCGGGCTTATTACGGCTTCACTTTTAAGCCTTTTCACTCCTCGACGTCGAATTTACTTTTTATTTTTATTTTGTAATATTTATACGTAGGTTTTGAATCGTATCATGATTGCTGACTGATGTTATTTTGTATGATCCAACTTTAATCAAGATCGCTTCGAGCTTCGTTTAAATTGTTAAAGTCTTGGTGTTTTCTCACTTATAGTCAGAAGATGGATCTCGGAATGTCATGGATTCTGAAAAGCTTCATTGTCCACACTTATACACGTTATCTAGAGATTAACTCGCCACACTTCTACATCTAGAGAGCAGATTGTGGTCCATGTCTTTGATCTTAAGTTGACGGTTATGTTGTTATGTACCTTTAGTAAAGGTTCACCCCAGAATAAGCTTTTTGAAAACAAAATTGGTTCCCAGTGTAGAATAATAAAACAACTGCACTTGTTTGGTTTCCAAATTCACCTCAACTCTCTACTCAAAAACGAATTCGAATGTGTTGTCGTTGTAGCGATAAGGCAAACATTCATCGTGGGAAAAGTTCACATGGCATGATAAATGCAAATATGCATTTCTTTACCTGTCTCGCGTGCATATATGTATGTAGGTCTAGACTGGGTATGCCTTCTGTTTCAGACGAGATCCTGTAACGCAAACGATATTTTACATCACACCAGTGATGAAATAATGGGTCTTCCATTTAGAGCTTTCATTCAAAATAAACTAGTAAAATAAAAAAAAATTAAATTTCCGTAAAAATGCGGATATTTTTATTTAATTTTAGAGTACAAACTCTACCATTACATATGAAACACGATATCTGATAAATGTCCACCTCGTCTTCTCTTGCATGTCATTTGTCATTTGTCTATTCTGATTCGTGTGACTGCTACTGTTTGTATTTGGATTCTGGATGCCTTTCCTCTATTGATTTGTCCCAGTATTTTTGATATGGGATTTGTCTAGATTTTTTTATTTATTTCACCGTTTGTGTTGTCTGGCGATCAGTGCGAGGCAGTCAATATACGTTTATGGGTTTATTTAAGTCGCGTTGACGCTTTTAATCCGATGATATGAACCAACTACGTTGCCATCTACTCTTCTGTTGATTGCGCATTGGTACTGGATTTTTTTTTTTTCTTATCGGCCCAATATTTCAAAAGTTATAGGAGAAAATGACCAAAAGAACAGTCCAACGTAGGCGGTTGTTCTTTATTTTTGAAAGTTTTTATTCATTTCTGTCCTGTACTCTAAGAAGAGGTGTTGTGCTTTTTTTATTTAGGACTAGCAGGTACCAGGCGTGCGTTGCTGCGCCTAACAAAAAAAAAAAAAAAATGTCAGGCAGGCGCCTGGGGCTAAGTCTATTAGAGAACAGTTTTGGGCCGGAAAAGATGGCCGTGTTCGAGTCGTCACTCTAAAAACGGCCAACGGCAACTTAGTCCGCCCTATTTACAAACTATGGCTATTCTCTCGTGTTCTGAAACTATGCCTCAGGGGCGGCGGAATGTTTAAGATTACTTGTATACGAGTATCACGTAATTTACCACAATGCTTCTGCATTCTTATACAAAACGCTAATTTCGATTATTTTTTTCGATTTCGATTCCGGCTTTTCCTTTTGGGTTTTCCTCAATTTTCTTTTTTCCACCCCAGTATTGAGACGAAAAAACAAAAAAAAAGAATCATCCAAATCGGTCGAGCCGTTCTCGAGTTTTTGCGAGACTAACGCACGGTAATTAATTTTTATATATATAGATTACGTATTACGTATGATGAAAGCTGCCGATCACATCCTTAATTGGGATTGAATCCCACAATAATAGGAGTTTACACTCTACTTGAAGGATTTTGTAACCTTTAATTTACTGATAGAGTAGCATGCACTTTCAATACTTCTAGATCTTAAAGAAATCTTCTATATATGCTTTTAAAACATACTTATAAGAACTGAACCCTTTGTGCAGAGTGTTCTTTAAATTCGCAATTTATATCAGTATCTGTGGATTTATGTGTGCATACCCTCCCTCCCCGTGGTTGTCTAATTAATTTTGTTTTATTAAACCAATCGCAAGAGTAATGATAGGTAAATATGAATTTAAAAGAAATACATTTTTAAAAAATGATAAAAGTAAAAATTATGTTGAAGAATAAACAATTCAAAGTATGTTGTATTTTTTTATTTGATTTTACCTTAAATCACAACAGCGAGTGTAGTGTTTTTAAGCTCTTTTGTCAAACCAATCTATTCGAAATCTAAAATAATGTAGCCATTTAGTTTGCTATATTATTCTTTGTTATTAGTTATTGCTTGTTACTGTTGCGTTCAAACGAATTTCGGAAAAACAAAAAATAAATAATATACCTCAAGAGACAAAAACAAGAATTGGAAAAGAAATTATAGTAATGATCTTTGTATTGTATTAGTTTGTAATATGTTTAGGATATTTCTTCAAATGATACTTATATGCATTCGTAATTTAAATACATAAATATACATACATATTTTATTTCTTTTTTTTCGATCATTGATAAATAGATATACTACCAATTAAGTGAGATATGTATTCAAGACATTATACAATTCAAAAAGTGAAATATAATGAATAAACCAACAAAAAGAAATAATGACAACAGTCAAATAAAAAATATAAAAATGTAAGAACTCTTAATGAAAAAATGTTTCTTTTGTATTGTACAACTATGACGATTGGTGATTGTCATAATATTCGGTCTATTCGCGTAAACAAAATAGGTCCATTCGCGTACACAATCTAAAGCGCTTTAAGGTGCATTAAGGGGCTCTAAAGTGCTCGAAGTGTATTCGCGTACTCAGCGAACATGACAAATAAAGAGAAAAATTGATAAGTAACGAGTATTTCCCCTCTGTGCCTGAATGTGCTCGAAGAATTTCTGCCGGCAGGATTTACGTACTGCGAAATGTATGTCAAATGAGTCAAAGAGTTTTTCACCCTGATTCTCGTTGGCGTTTGTCGCTTTTCGTCGATTGTCGTCTTATTCTTCAGATGTAGCACGAATTCATTTTCATAACTTTTTCACTGTGAAAGAGTTGTAATGGTATTCTACACGACAAACAAATTGCTTAGTAATGTTTAACGGTCAGCAGGTCGTAGCTATGAACAAAACGACAATCGTCGAAAAGCGACAAACGCCAACGACAATCAGGGTATTTGATTCCATTTCAAAAAGTCAATAGACAAAAAATAGATGCAAAGTATCTTGAAGAAAATGTTGTGATGTGTGAATGTTCTCCCAAAACATTTATTTTTTTTTTAATGACATTTGGCTCGACATTGCTCGAAATGGCTCGCTTTTCTTTCGCGTACTTTTGCTTAGATTCTCCGCTCTCTGAGAGTTCTTACTCGCATCATGTCATATTTGACAATTTATTAGTTTTTGGCTCGGAAAGTACGCGAACGGACCAATCTAAAGCGTTTTAATGTGCTTTAAAATGTACGTAGTGTATCCGTAATTGCTCGCTTTTCTTTCGCGTACTTTTGCTTGGATTTACCGCTCTCTGAGAGTTCTTACTCGCATCATGTCATATTTGACAAATTATTAGTTTTTGGCTCGGAAAGTACGCGAACCGACCTAATCTAGAGCGTTTTAAGGTGCTCTAAAATGTACGTAGTGTATCCGGGTATTGAGCGAACATGACAGATAAAGAGAAAAATTGAGAAGTAACGAGTAGCGAGTATTTCCCCTCTGTGCTTGAATGTGCTGGAACAATTGGTCCGTTCGTGTACTTTTTTAGTGCAATTCGTAGATTGTCGAATTTCAAAGAGTGGATAAAAGTCTTTCAAAGAAAGGTAAAGTTACGAAAAAAGTAAACGAACGGGTTGAACCACAAAAGTTGCCCATATCCATTTGAACGCGAAAGAAAGAAAGAGAAGGAATAATCCAACAAAAAATTAAATTTTTTTTACAAACCAGCCCAAAGAAATTTCTAGCACTAAAATTGCCAGCATGGGGAAATTTCTTACTCTCTCGAGAGGACTCTCTTCTGTGAAAAACTACAAAAATGCTCCGTAATCGAACATGTTTTCGTAAAAATTCGTAACTTTAACTCTTTCCCCAGAAGGGGAGGGGGCGATTAAAATGAAATTTAACACAATTGAATAGTTTGGGGCAAATTTCAACACATCCTTTCATTATCATTCAATTGGAAGCGTTTACTTTGAAATAATCGAAAATATAATTTTTTACGTTACACAGCGTCAGATGCCGCAAAAAAAAAAAAAACGGATGAAACTTTCGTATTTTTAGCTGAAGAATACGAATCTGGTACAAAAAAAGAGTAGTTGTTACATATATGGAATTTTAATGTTAGCTCCCCTTCCACCCTCAGAGAGTTTGTAGGGAAGGTAATTTCGGCGAAGCTGATTTTCTCTCGAAAGTTTTTATTACGAAGTTTTTTTTTTGTACAATGCGCATTTATTAAGACTAGAGGACCCAGCGGCTGAAATTCGACCGCATTCAAGTTTTTTTCTTTTAAAGTTGTACATTTAAAGATTCACTGATTGTTGTGTACATATTTGATAAGCAACCGATTTCTGATCTTTGATCTCTTTTTAACGTAACAACTTTCCGAAAGAGAAACACAACAGCTCGGCGCAACTGTGTAGGTTTACACTGCACATTTGATTTGTGTAGTTATTGCATGCAATATGTATTGTCTAACTTTTATATGGCGATTGCATACATTGTGCACATCTGTATAGAAAGAGCTTTCCAACGAGACCTAGTGCTACTAAACCGAGGCAACAAGCACACATTCGACAACGTAGACGTAGATACAGCAATGCTCGAGTACATGATAAGCAACATGGACATAGCAAGAGGTACAGCAGAAGAACAGACTAAAGAAGTCACAAGGTCCTTATCCCGAGGATGTGACGCAGCCATGCCACAGAAGGGAAATGGAAATGAAAGAACACCTGTGTACTGGTGGAATGACGACATCGCCAATACGCGAGCTGAATGTCACAGAATGCGGTGATCCCAGCAGAGAGCCCGAGGCAGAGGCACACAGGACTATGAGGTATTGAGAGAACAGTTTCAGTGGAAGAGATCACAACTCCGCAAGCTGATAAAAAAGAGTAAAGACGAATGCTTCCAGGTACTCAGAGAGGAGCTACAAGACAATCTATGGGGAGGCGCGTATCAAATAGTCATGAAAATATTAAGGAATGGCACGGCAGCTGCACCGACTTGCCCGAATATCATGCACTCAACTGCGCTCTTTTCCCGAGGAAAGATGGATTCACCCTACCACAAAGAGCAGCGGAAGAAACAGGGACAATACCAGCAGTCACCACATAGGAAGTTTTAGAAGCCGCGGCAATAATAAAGAGAGAAGCAGTGCTAAGAAGTAGCAGAACAAAGGTAGAACACCTTACTATACAGGTCGGTAAGCAAACCATCGAGTTGCGTCTACACATCAAGTACCTAGGAGTGCTGCTGGACCAAAGGCTAAACTTCAAAGAGCACCTAATGCACGCAGGCGAGAGAGCTTCCAGGGCAGTAGCGGCACTGTCAAGATTAATGCCAAACGTTGGAGGACCCAGGCAGCCAATTAGAAACCTGCTAGCAACGGTAAGCAAGTCGATCCTTATGTACGCGTCTCCCATATGAGCACAAGCGACGTACCGGATAACGTACATGAGAAGGATGAACTCGGCCCATAGAATCGCATCGTTAAGAGTGTGTTGTGCCTTTTGGACGGTGTCCGCGGAGGCAATTAGCATAATCTCCGGTCGAATGCCAATCGATTTGGAAATAAAAAAGTCCGCAGCAACCATCGATGCTATACAAGAAGAATGGCAACAGAGATGGAACACCACACCAAAAAGAAGATGGATGCATATGCTGATCCCCAACGTAGAGGAATGGATCAGCAGAAAACAGGGAGAAGTAAACTTCTACATGACACAGTTCCTATCAGGGCACGGATGCTTTCGAGAATATCTCTACAAATACAAACACGTAGATGACCCATACTGTCCGCACTGTGAAGGCAAAATCCAGAACGCGGAACATATTTTAATGGAATGCCGGATGTATACGACGGCCAAAAACATATTACAGAGAGAAACTGGCGGACAAGTGACTCCGAGAGGACTTATAAAATTCATGCTGATGATGAATGAAGCCTGAAACACAGCAAACGAAATCATCACCAGTATGCTGCAACAACTACGTCTGGAGTAACGAGCAGCAGCGAGAAATGAGGATCCTGCAAACACTGGAAGGTAGACAAAGTTACACAAAAACGCCCACATATGCAATGTAACACAAGTGACATGTTAAAGACACACAATGACAAGTGAACTCACGCAGTCACAGAAATTGGAATGTGCAAATTGAGCTGCTGCAAAGCAGCAGAAGTATAGGCAGCAGCAATAGCTCATGCGTGATGAATAGCATGACATGCTAACCAGCCCCGCGAAGTAATACCTAACGGCAGTCCGCCGGGAGAGTGGTAGAAGTGTGCAGGGTGTGGATTAGTACGTAGGCGCATTCCTGGTATCGATTGTTCGGATTTGCGAATCGCATTCCTGATGGGAATGCCGTTAGGTATAACTTCGAGAGGCTGGTTAGCAATGTACATACCATATGTTATATCTTCTGCATTTGTCATTTTGGTTCTTCTCAGCTAGTTCTGTACGCTCTTTATGAAGGAACAGATCTCTAGTCAGTCGTCCCATGACCTCGTCAAATGACTTGTAAGGACCTATGGGCTTGGCAGGCTCATTCTTCTCTCTGTGAAGCGCCTGCAGTCAGTGCTCCGCATCTCCTTTTCATCTGGACAGAGGGGTGAGCTTTCGTGTTCAAATCTATGGAGGTATTTTCGATAACATGTAACATAGGTCGCTTCGTCCGAAATTGTTCGGAAACCGCTTATACGAGTAGTTCTCATTGTACATACATTTTGTTCCACAGAAGACGTCTAAAGACTGACCCCTGTGGAACACCCGCAAAAACGTTGTAGTTCTTAGCGCCAACGTCGCGTCGGTCTGATACCTCAACTCCTATTGGTGAAGTAGTTCATGACCATCTTCAGCAGGTAGTAGGGTGTATCTATTCTGGTCAGGGATCACCTAATGCACGACCAGGGGCCTTATTTTGTACTGCTTTCGGATTCGGATTGCCATTCGGAAATGTAATCCGATTCTAAAATGAATTGGTATTTTGTATGGTTCTCGGATTGGGTGTAAGTGCTTCCAACTCAGAATCAAAAATTTTCGAAAGTTAGATTGTCAAAACATCTACCAAACGTCACGTAAATTACTTGTAAATTGAATTTGTATACATTTGCTATAGAAACGCAATACAAAATAAGGACCCAGTTCGTCGAGTTGAAGGCATTTTTTACAGCGAGCTTTACTACTGCGCAGTATTTCTTTTTGCCCCCTGGCAATCTTCTTCTCAGTATTGACTCAACTCCTGTATTTACTTACTTACTTACTTAGATGGCGCTACAGTCCGGGGTGGACCTGAGCCTTAACCAACGAACCTCTCCAGCCAGCGCGGTTACGAGCCAGATGCCTCCAATTGCGCACGCCAAGTTGGTTGAGGTCCCCCTCCACTTGTTTGCACCACCTACCGCGAGGTCGTCCTCTACTGCGTCGTCCATCCGGGGTGGATTCGAAGACTTTCTTAGCGGGAACGTTAGGCTCCATCCGCTCTAAATGACCCAGCCATCTTAGTCGCTGCATGTGAACTCTTCTGGCTAAGTCGATGTCCTTGTACAGGCCGTATAGTTCGGCATTGTACCTTCTCTTCCACTCACCGTCTATGCAGACAGGACCAAAGATCGCTCGAAGAACTTTTCTCTCGAAATAACAAAGGGCATCCTCATCCGGTTTTGTCAAAGCCCATGCCTCTGTGCCATACAGCAGGACTGGGATGATTAGTGTCTTGTAAAGAAGTACCTTAGTAATTCGAGATAGGGCTTTGCTTAGCCCATAGAAACAACGATTGGCAAGAGTAATTCTTCGTGTGATCTCCCTACTGATGTCATTTGCGGAGTTCACCATAGAGCCTAGGTAGACAAAATCCTTTACTACCTCAAAGTTATATCTGCCTATTGTGGCGTTCTGTCCAAGACGCCGATGTTGGGTGTCCTTTTTTGTAGACAGCATATATTTTGTTTTGCTTTCATTGTCCGCTAGACCCATCTTTGCTGCCTCGATTTCAATACTCGTAAATGTCCTATTGACGGCCCGCTGAGTTCTTCCGATTATGTCAATGTCATCGGCATAAGCGAGTAGTATTTACTACCGCTTTTATATTTTCGATGGTAGAACGCGATTTTCTGAAACCGAATTGGTCATCTGACAGAGCTGCTCTATCCTCTGCCACCGCGATCAGTCTGCCGTATATGATATGTTTTAGGATATTCCCATAATATCTAGCAGACATTAGCCGATACGACGAAAATTCACCGGGTGGCTTGTTTCCTTTGTGTAGCAGCCCCAGATGTTTAAGTTTCCATGGTTCAGGAAAGACCCTCCCCTCAAGGCACTTTTGCATCAGTGCTATAAAAAAGAAGTCTAGTCTCTTTTCGACGGCCATTTTGACCGCCGAGTTAGGGATGTCGTCGTGTCCAGGCACTTTGTTGTGGACTATTTTCTTCCATGCTTCGTTCCGCTCGTCCGGCGTGATTGTCGGGATGTATTCCATGTTGGTTTCCTTCGTGATGGTGCACAGAGTAGATGGTCTATGGGGAAATAGATGCTGCAATATCGCCCTAAGTACTGGTGGGCAGGATACTGCCCTTCAGCTTCTACATCATCATCCTATATGCCATCCCCCAGGGATCTGGATATTACTCACCCTGTACATACATATGTACATAATATGTTCTGAAAAAAGTTGACAGTAATATTCCTAATGGTATCTTCATTCTGCAGCATCCACAAAAAGTAGCATCGCACTGCATGTTTTGCTTACCAACTAACTGTAACATCGTCACCTATTTGCCAAAGCTGCAAGCGTGACCATCGGCTTGCTTCATACTTCTTCTTCTTCTTCTTCCTTTTATCAGCGAGGCAAGGGATCACAACCCTCCCACTTCACCGCATTTCTACTGATCCGCATGTGGGGTTCGCCTTGCTTCATACTTCATCTTCACCATAGTCATCAATTCATCTCCAGCGACATCCAGCATGTTCTAGAACCTCTTGTATACATACTTACTTACTTAGATCCTTTAACCCCTCGGGGGGCATAGGGCGTCAACCACGCCTGCGCGCCATCTTGTTCGAAGTTCTGCAACGCGTTTGAGCTGCCTCCAACTCATTCCATACATACATACATACATACATTTTCAAATGGCCCGCTAATCCTTTATGAGGGTCGCGGGGGTAGGATGCTCAGGTGGACTCTCCATCCTTCTCGATCCTCCGCCATTGACTCGAACTCATCAGGAGGAATCCCTAGACGGCTCCAGGAGAGATGTCGGACTTGGTCCAACCATCTATTTCTAGGCCTACCGCGGAGTCGCCTACCTGATGGCACGACCACCATGGCACGGCTTGGAAGCCGGTCCGGGGGCATACGCTCTTTTATTTGATATAAATACACCGACCTTAACCACAGTCGACACAGTTGATAATAACGTGAATACACTGATTAAAAGAGAGATTCAAACAGTGGTGAAAAGAAACAATATTGTGATTGAAAGTAAATTTGTAGAGACCGTTTAATTTGAAATAAGTAGAGATTGAAGTGATTCGAATATCGTGTTAAAGTGAGAGAAAACAGAAACTGCTCTTTATGAGGTCGTGCGTACAGTGGAAAAAACTCTTCACTACAAAGAATATACTCTCGCCACATTTCTTGATATAGAATGAGCCTTCAACAACATTTTCACTGAATCTATTCAGGAATCTCTCACCGAGTTAGGTGTAGAAGGCTTTATTAGCCAATGGATAGTTTCTATGCTCAGTACTCGTATAATCCAAGCAACACTAGGCAACAGTAGAACAACTAAGACGGTAAACAGAGGAACTCCACAAGGCGGAGTCATCTCCCCCCTGCTCTGGTTAATGGCGATCAATAAAATCTTGGTGCGACTTGATAGGGAGGGTTTTAAGGTGGTTGCATACGCGGATGATATGGTTATACTAGTATCTGGAAAGTTCCTCTCCACGATAAGTCAACTCATGGAGAGGGCTCTGGATAAGGTACACTCATGGGCTACGAGCTGTGGCCTCGGAGTAAATCCGGAGAAGACTGAAATGATGCTGTTTACCACCAAAACAAAGGTACCGGCATTCACCCCCCCGGCAAGCGTAGCCTTCTATGCCTGTAATAAAACATTCGGTAAGAAATGGGAACTCTAGCCAAAGATGACCCTTTGGATGTACACAGCCGTTGTGCGTGCAATTCTTACTTACAGCGCCATCGTTTGGTGGCCAGCTTTGAGCAAAAAGTACAATATCGACAGAATAAAAAAAGTACAGAGATCGGCGTGTGTGGGTATCACAGGAGTAATGAGGTCTTGTCCAACAGATGCTCTCAGTGTGATCCTGCATCTGGTCCCTCTCGAACTACACATCAAAGACACAGCTATATGCAGCGCAGTCCGGCTCAGGGAATATGGATGCTGGACCACAAGCACATATGGTCACGGCAAGATCCTGGAGACGATTCCAAGTGAACTGGTTGCGCCCTCTACCGACTACACGATACCCAAACTCAACTTCATAAAGTCGTTCTTAGCGAAATTCCCTTCCAGAAAAGAATGGAAGAACGGAAGCGTTACCTGCAACTATGATATAGGGATATACACGGACGGTTCGAAGATAGACTGCGGAGTCGGCGCAGGCATCTTCTCTGACCAGCTGAATATATCAAGGTCCTTCCGTCTCCCAGACTCTGCTAGCGGTTTCCAAGCGGAGCTTCTTGCGATTCGATAAGCCTGCCGCCTGCTAAACAATCTTCCAACATCTAACCACAACATCGCTATTTTTTCGGATAGCCAGGCTGCCATCAAGGCCATTGATGCAGTCTGCATCTCTTCAAAACTGGTAGAGCAATGCCGGTTTGAATTGTCCGGCCCTGGCGAGGATCAGACAGCAAACTCTTGGCAAACCCTTCTGCGAGGATCTGAGAGAGATAGCGGACAAGAGGATTGGAGAACTAATCCTCTTTCTGAACTCCACGGGCTGGGTTTAAACTTAACATCATCTTTAACTAGCCACTACAACAGGCAGACACGAGTCCGTGGTAACAAAACAGCGCACTTTAAGCGCTAATTGGGTTCTTTTTGGACCGCCACATTACCTACCTACCTACGTGTTAAAATGACGTTGATCATCTTCTCTACATCTATAAAAGAGAACGCATTTTTTCTGTTTGTCCGCGAATAGGGTGTAGGTACGTAACCATAGCTCAACAATATATATATCATTAATATCCTGAATGCGTTATTGGGTTTTTAACCCCGTTTTATATGTTTTCTTAACTGACAAAAACTTTTTTCCTATGGTTTACACACATATGTCTACAAAATGGTTAAACCGATTTAAATGCCACTTGCCTCCTCGATTAGCACATTTCCTGCTGAAGAGAATTTGTGTTTTGACGGTTTAGTCACGTAGTGCGTATGTCACCAAACTTCCAAGACATGTTATGATTGCAGTGCCGTCAGGTAGGCGACCCTCGGTAGGCCTAGAAATAGATGTTTGGATCAAGTTCGACATCTCCCCTGGAGCCGTCTAGGGATTCCTTCTGATGAGTTGGAGTCAACGGCGGAGGGTTAAGAATGATGGAGAGTGCACCTCATCATCCTACCCCTGCGACCCTCATAAAGGATTACCGGGGAAACTATTTCAATGACAAAACGGAGAGTGCTCTAAAGAAGTGTGCTTGAAATCGCATATTTAATGACCCAGCGAAGCGGGTACAACCAGCTAGTTCTTAATAAATAAACAGTTCAAATGCAGAAAATACGGTTTTATTTGTACGAACCCAAGAAAGAATATTACAATACTGTTTGCGCTGGAAGTTTTTTTAACAGAATTTTTGCCAGGACTATATAGTTTCAACAAAGTTTAATGGCCTCTAGGGGTAGAACCAAAGCTGTTCAGATGAGTATTGACAACCATTCCGATCTTAATTTCAACAACTATAAGAAGCAAATCAAATTAAATGACGATTTTGTGACCGCATGAGATTTAAAAATTTGCCGTGTCAAGGGTGAAAATCGATAAAGTGACATACTACGTAGGCTGTTCTATAAGTCAATGACTTGAAATGAAATACTTTTTTTTTTTCTCAAAATTGAATTTATTTTTCAATGTAGTCTCCTGTTAGTGCGATGCACTTTTCGCAACGATATTATCAAAAAATATGATTTCTCAAGCTCTGCAAAATAGGCATGTTGCATCGATAATTTCTTCATTCGATGAAAATCTTTCTCCGCCGAACCATTTCTTCATATTGGGAAACAAGAAATAATCGCACGGAGCCAAATCTGGAGAATAGGGTGGATGAGGAAACAGTTCATATGGCAATTCAGCTAATTTTGTTGTTGCTACTGCGGACGAATGAGCCGGTGTATTATCGCGATGAAACAAATCAAATGGGCCGTTTTTCCATCAATTCTGCATTAAATTTATCTTATAAATTGGCATAGTACTGTCCGGTGATCGTTTTTCCCTTTTCCAAATAGTGAATGAACATTACGCTGTGGGAATCCCAGAAAACCGTTGCCATTACCTTTCCGGCCAACGGAATCGTTTTTGCCTTTTTTGGAGCACGTTCGCCTGCAGAAGTTTGCACTGTTTTGATTGTTCCTTCATTTCTGGAGTGTAGTGGTGTATCTAGGATTCATCAAATGTTACGAAACGCCGTACAAATTCACTTGAATTTCGCTTGAAGAGTCCCAAACTCTGATTTGAAATCTTCACCCGAATCCGTTTTTGGTTCACCGTCAGCAAACGCAGCACCCATCTTCCCGATCATTTTTTCATGCCCAAATAATCATGCAGGTTTCGAATGACGGTATCATTTGAAATTCCTGCAATCTCAGCTATCCCACGAACCATGACCCGGCGATCGTTCAACAAAATATTATAGATTTTGTTGACCATTTCTCCAGTTGTGACGTCATTTTGGCGCTCAGCGTCTTTTGTGCCATTCCATGCGAGGGATCAGAGTCTCCATAATATTTTTAAAATCCGTCTTCAGTCTCTTTAATGGTTTTACCGCACAAAAAGTAGTGCTTTATTAAAACACGAAACTCACTTTTCTCCATTTTGGCCAAATCTCACAAACCAAAGTTATTTCGTTCACTGTAAAAAGCTAAGTATTTGACAGATCTATTTGATTTTTTTTTTTGTCTAATGCCGAGGAAGAAACAGAGATGTCAGAAAAAAATCCTCTATGCGATACGAGCGCCATCTTGCATCAAAGTCACTGATTTATCGAACAGCCCTGATCCTGGTCATATTGGAGCAAAATTTGCTTAACACTATCCATTAGAGCTTTGATAGAAATTACACAGTCTTCATAAGTAACATGAACACCGAAGAGATAACAGATGATTACACATATGGCGATCCAATTCTTGAGATAGAAGCGGAACGTTCATTCATTCATTTTTCATTCATTTTCAATGGCCCGCTAATCCTTCATGAGGGTCGCGGGGGTAGGATGCTCAGGTGGACTCTCCATCCTTCCCGATCCTCCGCCATTGACTCCAATTCATCAGGGAGAATCCCTAAGCGGCTCCAAGAGAGATGTCGGACTTGATCCAACCATCTATTTCTGGGCCTTCCGCGAAGTCGTCTACCTGATGGTACGGCAACCATGGCGCGTCTTGGAAGCCGGTCTGGGGGCATACGCACTACGTGACCAAACCATCGAAGCATAGATCGTTCCGTTCGGAGAAGTAGCTGCTCAACGTTGAGCGCCTCGCGTACTCTGGTGTTGCGCACTCGATCCCTACGAGTTATTCCAACAACACCGCGAAGGAACCTCATTTCGGCAGCTTGTATCCGCGATCTTATTCTTTCGGTCACTACCCAAATTTCATGACCATAGGTGAGAGTTGGAACATACACCAAGTTAAAAACCGATAGCTTAGCTTGAATACTAAGTTCGGCCTTCCTTATAACAGATTGGCCAAGCTCTCTCAAAATTGATCCAGCCTGACCAATTCTACAGGATAACTCGGCATTGCTCCTCCCATCACTCGTGAATAAAACCCCGAGGTACTTAAACTTCTCCACCTGCTTCAGTGGGACTCCACTAACATGCAGAGTGCACTGAATGGGTTTTTTGGAAACGACCATTACTTCCGATTTGTTCACGTTGATCTTCATTCCAGCATCATCACAAACGGCTACAAACCTTTCGAGTGCGCGCTGAAGTTCGGTTTGAGAGGACCCAAGGATGACCAAATCATCCGCAAAGAGCAGATGACTAATCCTTAGGTCTCCCACTTTGAAACATTCTCCGCCACGGCTGCGCTGCAACATCCAATCCATATATACAATGAAGAGGAGAGGTGACAAAACGCACCCCTGGCGGAGTCCAACGCCCACAGTGAAAGGTATTGATTTAATACCGTTTATCCGAACACAGCTTTTACAGTTTGTATATAAAGACTGAATCGCCCTTAACAGGGAACCATCAATCCCATACTCCTGCAGAACACTCCAGAGTTTGCCTCGAGGAACCCTATCATATGCTTTTTCCAAATCCACAAAACAAGTGTAGACAGGTTTGGCATATTCCCAGGCTTTCTCAAGAACCATTCTGAGAGTGAACAACTGGTCGGTTGTGCTTCTACCGGGACGAAAACCGCACTGCTCATCCCCCAAACTGTCCTCAACCACAGCTCTGGAACGCTTTTCTAGCACCTTAGCGAAGACTTTCCCAGGGAGACTTAAAAGAGATATACCCCTGTAGTTGGCGCAATCTCTTTTGTCCCCTTTTTTAAAAAGAGGAACTATCACCCCCATTTGCCAATCAGCAGGTGTTTCACCGCATTCCCAGGCCACTTTAATGACACGCGAGAGCCATTGCACTCCCTCTTTACCTAAAGCCTTGAGCATTTCTGGCCGAATTTCGTCCACACCAGCAGATTTGCCAACTTTTAGCGATTTGATCGCCAAAGTTACTTCCTCTACCGTAGGACTACTTTCCGCCCAACTCTCGACCATAGGTCTGTCATCTTCGGTGCCCTGTTCGGGATTGAGCAATTCTGAAAAGTGCTCGCTCCATCTGCGTAAGATGTCCTCCTCATTGGAAAGAAGTCTACCGTCTTTGGATTTGACTCCTTCAACGATATTCAACTTTTTTCCTCTGAGTCGGCGGACGGTCTGCCAGAACATCTTATTTGCAGATCTGTGGTCACGTTCCAATTTCTCGCCAAACTCCTTCCAAGACTGTTCTTTCGCTGTTTTCACAGCTAATTTGCAAGTTCTTCGCGCCTCAGTGTACCGATTTCGAGAATCGGAGTTCCCCAAGTGAATCCACACCTTAAAGGCTCTCTTCTTCTCTCTGATGGCTTCTTGAACTCCGGGCGTTTTAAACCAAGCAGTTCTTTTCTCACCACCAGCCGCCACACCAAGCCGCTTCACTCCACAAACATCTCCCGCAGAGGCAATAACCGCTGTTGAAAACAGTTGCCATTCTTCCTCTACATTTGATGGAACAGTTGGAATTCGTTCAAACCTCTCAGATATTTGCCGCGCAAATGTCTCCCGTATCTCATCGTCCTGTAACCTCTCCCATCGTATGCGTGTAACCATCCTTGGTTTACGCTTTGGTAGGGGAGGCACTCTCTCGGTAAGATACAATTTGCACAGCACTAAGTGATGATCAGTTGACAGTTCGGCGCCTCTCAATACGCGAACATCACAAACCATTCTCTTCAGACACGATGGTACCACAAAGAAATCGATCAGCGACTTCTGCTGAAGACTCTGACGGTACCACGTGTATTTGTGAATGTCTTTGTGTGGAAAGATGGTGTTCATGATGGATAAGCCATTTTCACAACAAAAATCCAACAACCTCTCTCCGTTCGCGTTTTGATCAGGATCACCGTTCCTCCCAATCACACTCCCCCATGTCATAACATCTACACCCACATGAGCATTGAAGTCACCCATCAGGACAAAAGAATCCATATCTGCAACCTTTTCAAGGGCAACATCAACTTCATCTAAGAAAGCTGCGTACTCTGACAGAAGGTTCGGTGCATACACCTGCACCAATGCCAGAGTTGATCTTTCAAGCTTGAGCTTTAAGATCGCGACTCTCCCTCCTAATGGTATCCACTCCAATACTCTGTCTGTCAACCTGGGACTTGTGAGTATCCCCACTCCCGCCCGAGCAGACATTGAGGGTGCGACTCCTGACAGGAAGAGCTTCCACCCACCCGAAAGGTCCACAGTTTTAGAACCTCTCTGCTTTGTTGAAGAAACGCCAACTATATCTAGTCGACTTTTAACAGCCTCCCCAACAAGCTCAAGATCCTTCCCTGTGAGCGATGAGACGTTCCATGTGCCTATCCTAAGTCGATGCCGTTGTCGAATCTCAGAGAGTCCATCTGTGCCCCTATCGGTGCACAGCGCGTTCACCCCTTGACCCCCGTAATGGTTCGCGAGACCATTGACAGGAAGCTCGTAGCCATTTCGGGTTTGACCCGGCCGGCTGCCGAGCGGGACAAGCCGACCACCAGACGCTCGCATCCTGACACCCTTCAGGCCTGGCTCCAAAGGATGCCCTGGCTTACCAGGCTTGGCAATATCCGAGGCCGGTCGTCTTCGTGTCATCATGGGGTGTGCGCTTTGTTAGCCGTGAAGCGGAACGTAAAATACCTAAGTTATTCATGATGAGTACTTACCCAGTGATACAATACAAACGATCAAAATGCTGCTGCAACTGAAAATGAACTTGTAGGATGACTTACCAACGTCTTCATCACCCATACAACTTTTGTACCATGAACACGACGAATTGGTCTTCCCTACATTTTATGTGTGAAAAAAAAAATGCCACAATGATTTATAGGAAATAGCCTCCTTAAATTCATGTCAATGAACTTAGCGCCGTTTTAATCTACATATGTGATATCCTTCGGCTCGTGTGTGTGTCTTTAAGAAGAAACTAATTAGTTAACCGACTCTGAACTTCTGCATCCAAATAAAAAACGCATTACGACAATCTTTATGTGGTTTTGGCAACTGTATGTGCCAGAACGATCCAAATTACAATACCTTCAAGGCTTTACTTCTCCTTTTTGTCCTTTGTCTCGATATGCGCCCTATAATTATATCATTTAAGAAATTACCCTCATCTGTTGTTGTTGTCCGCATGAGACCACATAAAAAAGTACAGCATATGCATTTTGACCGCTTTTTTTTGGCAGCGGTCAATCCTTTGCCCAAAAAGGTACTAAAATTTGCATTATTCAATCGAGTCGAGTGACTGACAGCTGACAGACACAAATTAAATGGGCACAGGGTAACATAAATTTGAATTTTGCGTGTTGAACAGTAAGTTGTTTGGAATTAGTTGATTTGTGAATTTCTGACCTCGAATCCAAAAATGAAGGTAAATAATTGTTTTAGGGCCCAGGAGATTTCGGAAAAGAATCATTAGTGAAATCTGGGTTGGGCTGTGAAAACATGAAGCGCAACGCCGAGGTAGGTGCATAGATACATAGGTACATATGTATAAATTGTATAGTAACTTATATTGCAACAATCGTTGCAATCGACAGAGCATTCAAAGATAGAAAGCCACATAAAACAATGGCATCAATTTAGTGAAAAATTAGTTGCACTAGCCGCTAGTAAAGACACTTGTTCAGAAAACATTAAGGACTAAATTTACCTGCTGAATCTGTCTGGTGTAATTTTGTTTTAGCTAATGCATACCTCCTGCATACATCAGTTTGGCCGATTAACGTTTGCTTAATTACCTATGACGGCCAGAATGGCGCTGCAAAGAAACATGAATGCTGCTTGTGCGATCTGTAATCAGGGAAGAAAAGAAGAACACCAACTTCTCCCTAATAAGTAGAAAGAGTAACCATGAGATGGGCGCGGTCAAGGAGTTATTTCAGGACGGATGTTTTAAAATTTTATCAGAAGATAAAATAAAATGTCAACAGGCAGAACAGAAGCCACAACAACTAACGCTTGTCGTAAAAGGTGACTAAGGGGACAAGTCAGATCTAGGCAATATAACACCCAAGTGAGCCTAGGGACATATACAAAACCTTTAAAACCCTCCCACAAGTGTGCATGCGAGTCCGTGGGTTGACACGACTGGAGGTCACCGGCGTTATAGAAAAAAGATGAAACAAACAATAATAAAACAGGAGCATGCACGTGTCAAACAACAAATACCATCGCAATATGGTAATATTGCAAAACTGTATCATTATGGTAATACTTGGTAAAAGGAAAGGCACTTCCCCGCCAGGCACTACCACTGCTGTGCATGATACTGATCCTGGTCCGAGCAGAAATGTTCGGGTCAGAGTTATACGGATTCCGGGGGCTAGCAAAATAATGAAACAGTTTCGATGAAATTTGAGGGTCGCGAGTTGGAACGTTGGAAGCATGGCCGGTCGAAGTTACGAGCTGGAAAAGATGATGAATAGAAGGCGGGTGGATATCTTGTGTGTCCAAGAGACGAAATGGAAAAACACCGGAAATCGTTAGGACAAAAGATTACAAAATACTCTACTACGGAACGGAAAAGGCTAAGAACGGAATCGGTATCATCCTTGCGGCAGAGCTACTTGGTAACGTCTTGAGCATTTCGAAGTCCAAGGACCGTTTGATGTCTCTCAAACTAGTAATACACGGAGAGGTGTGGATTATTGTCAGTGCATATACTCCCCAAAATGGGTGCGATCAGAAAGATAAAGATGCATTTTGGGTAGATTTCCACAATCTCCTTAAGAATATCCCAAAGAAAGAGTTTCTGTTTGTTGGAGGAGATTTGAATGGACATGTCGGGAAGTCAAAAGAAGACTATAAAGACTGCCATGGAGGACTTGGATACGGCACCAGGAACCTTCCTGGTGAAGACATCCTAAGCATGTGCAAATCACACGGTCTTATCGTGTTAAATACCATGTTCATCAAACAAAGCCGACACCTTATCACTTTCAGCAATGCTGGAGATGAAACTCAGATTGACTACCATTTGGTATCCAGTTTCATGGAGTCTCGGGTAAAAGATTGGAAAGTGATCCTGGGAGAGGAAATCGCTCGGCAACACCGTCTCCTGCTAACAGAAATTTTTATGAAAACACCGAAAAAAAGCAAACAAACAAGGGCCTCTGCGAAAATCGAGTGGTACAATTTGGACAATGAAAAGGCGAGTCTTTTGCCTTTGTGATGAAAAATTACCTTTCTCACAGCATCAACGGAGCTGAGGATGAAGAGTGCGGGGCACAAAATATGTGGGATTCCCTACAGCACAGATGCTTAAAGAAGGCCAAATCACTGCTAGGAGCTTCAAAAGGCCATCATCAACACACCAAAGAAACATAGTGGTGGAGTGATGAAGCTAAGAAGGTGATAAATGAGAAGAAAACGGCTTTCAAAGCTTTGCCAAAGTGCCCCTCTAATAATAGAGACGAAAAGGCTCGCCTCGAAATGGAATACAGATGTTGCAAGAAACAAGCGAAGAAGAAGTGCGCCCAGCTTCAAGCAGAGAGTACGGAGGGCCTATATCGAGAGCTGGAGAAAATATCTTCCCCGGTTGCTGAAGCAAACCAGGCTATCCAGAAGCTGCGAAAACAAAATATGAACAAGAGCGCAACCATCTTCAAAATAGCCACCCAAAGAAGAAGGAATGCTCTGGAGATTCGTTCGCCAAAGTTCATTAACAATGCTCATGGCCAGCTTCTTGTGGATGAAGACAAAATTCTGCAGAGGTGGCGGCAGTATTGTGAAGAACTTTTGAATGAACAGTTTCCCCGGCTATACTTTCCAAGAGCCACCCCTAACTGTGAAGAAATACCCGACATTACAGTCGAAGAAGTTAGTGAGGCGGTCAAATACTCCAGAAAACGAAAAGCGGTTGGGCCAGACGAGATGCCCCCTGAGTTCTAGAAAAAGATGGGAGACGTCGGGTTCAGATGGCTCAGAATTCTCATCTCCAAATTTGTGAGAGGTGATCCAATGCCGAATGAATGGAGGGAAAGTTACCTTCTCCCTGTATACAAAGGAAAAGGTGATACGCGAAACTGTGATAACTACCGTTCGGTCAAGCTGATGTCACACACCATGAAGATCGTTGAGCGGGTATTAGGTGGCCGACTGCGAAAAATAATACAGCTATCTGATGATCAGCACGGGTTTGTCTCGGATAAATCAACCACAGATGCAATCCAAAGTATAAGGATCATAATGGAAAATCATCGTGATTCCTAAAATGATTTGCATATTGTATTGGTTGACTTTGAAAAGGCATTCGACAGACAAACACGAGATCTGATATGGGTGGCGCTAAGACATCGAGGGGTTCCAGAAACCTATGTACAGATGATCATGGACATGTACGAAAGAGCAGAGACAAAAGTAATATACTCCACTGGAGTAACCGAAGATTTCGAAATCAAAGTCGGGGTGCACCAGGGAAGCGTTTTAAGTCCTTTACTCTTTACTAAAGTTCTTGACTATCTGCTTGAAGGTAAAGTGACGGACCCCAAGGTACATCAGTTATTCCTTGCTGGCGATGGAGCCATCATAAGTGAGGATCCTACATCCCTGCAACGAGCACTTGATGTGTGGGTGGACGTTTTGGAGGGAAATGTGTATCGCATTAGTTCAAAAAAAGACAGACTGCTTATGCTGCCCGGTCTCTGATCCACTCAGGCCTATTCCAGACATTTATTTGAATGGAACAGTGCTTCCCAACTGCGAAAAGTTCAAATATCTGGGATCTATGATCAATAGCAAAGCAACCTGTGATGACGACATCAATCATCGCGTAAACGTAGGGTGGATGAAGTGGCGAGAAAATCCCGCTATCTTCTGCGACAGAAAAATGCCTCTTAAGTTGAAAGCAAGGTTCTACACCACAGATGTGCGTCCAGCGCACGTTGGACGATGTACAAAACGTATGAGAGTAAATAAACGGCAGGTGAGATTTGAAGCTGGTCTAATGGTAGTGCATGCGATCATATGAAAACACAAGCGTTTTCACTCAGCTGAGGCTTACCAACTCCTACTCTCAACCTCCACGCGGTGACAGCCGGGTGCCTAGTACCTTAATCCAAGAAATGGATAACCAACCCCGTTTGGAGGATTCTTGGCGGCAGCAGATGAGAGAGGGGGGGAGAGTGTTTTCTCACTAGAGCACTTCTTCCTGTTCCAGGCGGCAGCGGACGAATTGCCTAGACGGAGTCAACGGTGGCGTCTATAGTTCCAGTTAGGTTGAACTTAGTGAATACCTTGCGCGAGCTGCTTCGACATATTCGGACCACAGGTCGGTAAGGAATTTCCAATGTTGGTCAGGACATTGGAATAGAGATGGTGGCGGAGGAGCCCTTAATAGGCCAACGGCAGCGCTCATACTCCCGTAGTGGACTACTGGCACCGGTATACCCGGCCCCTCGTCCTAGGGGAATAATTAAGGAACTGGCCCTCCAGGTTGGGGGTTATGTCGCCGGGGTAACTTCCCTACCACGTAAAAAATGTATGGTTCCGAAACAACCAAAAGCCTCGGATAAGGATGACTCAACTAATGACGACCCCAGCAAACGAAATAAGGAGAACGACCTTCGGATCTGTACGTGGAATGTTCTGTTCCTTTACAGACCACGTGCAGCCGAACAACTAGCAGAGGCCCTAGACTGCTATAAAGCAGATATTACCGCCATCCAGGAAGTGCGATGGGATGGGCCGGGCAAAAAGAGGATGAAAAACTGTAACATCTACTACGGTGATTGCTACAAAGGCAACAGGCAACGCTTATTCGGATGCGGATTTGTCACACGCGGCAGACTTAGGCAAGAAGTCTTAAGCTTCCGACACGTAAGCTAGCGTATTATGACTATCCGGATCAAGGCTAAATTCGCTAACATAAGCCTAATATGTGTTCATGCCCCCACGGAAGAAAAGAACCCTGCCACCAAAGAGTGTTTCTATGAGCTCCTCGACAAAACATACGAGCAATGTTCTAAATACGACGTTAAAATTGTATTGGGCGATTTTAACGCCAAAATAGGAAAGGAGGACATCTTTGGTAGGGCAGTCGGTAAGCATAGCCTACACGACACCACGTCTGATAACGGACTAAGGCTAATTGATTTCGCTGTGGAGCGAAATGTCACCATAGCAAGCACATGGTTTCCTCATCTCGATATTCATAAGCAGACATGGCGGTCCAATGATCATATCATCAACCAAATTGATCATATTGCGATCGACGCAAGGCATGCCTCCAGTATTCTGGATGTCCGGACCTTCCGAGCGGCCACATAGACTCGGATCATTACCTTGTTGTAGCCAAGGTACGAATGCGGATATCCCAATCTGAGCAACAAAGAAAAATCACTGCGAAAAAATTTAACGTCGAAAAGCTACAATCGCAGGAGACCGCCAGACTCTTCGCTGAACGCGTATCCCGAAATCTCGCAATCAGCCCTATGCCGCCAGCATCAAGTGCCGAAGACCAGTGGCAACGCTGCCAACATGCCATCAGAAACGCCGCGACTGATGTGCTGGGTCTCGCTCGCCCACCACCGCGAAACCCCGGGTTTGACGAAGAATACGGGCGAGTGCATGCAGCAAAACAAGAATCATACAAAGAGGCGCTGCAAAGGAAAACGAGAGCTGCTCGTGAGCTCTGCGAGCAAAACAGACGGGAAGAAAATCGGCTTCTCCAAACGAAGAAGAAAGAGTATGAGAAGCGCGCGTTTGAGGATATCGAGAGTTTATACTACAGGAACAATGTACGAAAGTTTTACCAAAAGGTAAAAAGAACGTGTTAGAGGAGCAATACCCGTACAGAAACCTGTAGAGATGAAAATGGAAACCTCGTAGTAGAATCACAGTCGGTGCTGAGAATATGGAAAAACTACTTCTGCAGACTGTATAACGGCGACAAAGACCAACATCCTGCTGTCAGGCAGAATGAACCATTCAACATAGACGATGATAGTCAAAATTTCCGTCCACCTGACCAAAACTAAGTGAGGATAGCAATATCCAAGCTAAAATCGAACAAGGCTGCTCGACCTGACGGCTTACCGGCCGAACTTTCAAGGCAGCTGGGGATGAATTGGTAGAGTGCATACACCAACTCATCTCTAAGATTTGGTCAGACGAGTGTATGCCTGAACCTCAGCATCATTTGCCCGATCCATAAGAAAGGAGACCCCCTCAACTGCGCCAATTATAGAGGCATCAGTCTCCTCAACATCGCATACAAGATCTTTTCTGCGATTTTGTGCGAACGCCTGAAACCTTTTATCAACAGCCTGATTGGACCCTATCAGCGCGGTTTCAGGCCAGGAAAGTCCACCATGGATCAAATTTTCACACTTCGGCAGATCCTGGAGAAAACCCAAGAATTCCAAATCGATACTCACCACCTCTTTATCGATTTCAAGGCCGCCTATGACAGCATCTAAAGAGAAGAGCTTTATAGAGCCATGTCTAGTTTTGACATCCCTGCCAAACTTGTCCGTCTGTGCAGGATGACGATGGAGAACGCTCGCTGCTCCATCAAGGTCGGTAATGACCTCACCGAGACCTTTGATGTCAAAAAAGGTTTTAGGCAAGGTGACGCGCTGTCATGTGACTTCTTTAACATTGTACTTGAACGGATTGTACGGAACTCACAAGCCAACACCAGAGGCACAATCTATTACAAGTCTGTACAACTGCTTGCATACGCCGACGATATAGACATTATCGGAAGAACTCAGCGGGCTGTCACCGGTGCGTTTGCAAGCATTGAGGCGGAAGCGGCCAAAATGGGTTTGGCGATAAACGAGGGCAAAACCAAGTATATGCTGTGAACAAGAAGGAAAAGCCAACACCGACGATTTGGACAAAACGTCACAGTGGGCAGCTATAACTTCGAGGTAGTAAGGGACTTTGTCTACCTTGGCTCTGCTATAAATTCAGCAAACAAAATCAGTGCAGAAATCAATCGAAGAATAACTCTTGCCAATCGCTGTTTTTTTGGGCTTATAAGGCAATTCAACAGTAAAGCCCTGATCATCCCAGTCCTGCTTTACGGCGCTGAAACATGGACTTTATTAAAAGAGGATGAAGATAACCTTGGTCGCTTCGAGAGAAAAATTCTTCGTAAGATTTTCGGTCCCGTTTGCGTTGACGGGTTTTGGAGGAGAAGATTCAATCACAAACTATACGAGCTGTACAGCGACATCGACCTAGTCAAAAAACTGCGTATTGGACGTCTGAGATGGCTAGGACATGTAGAGCGAATGGACACCAACGCTCCGGCCCGCAGAGTCTTCGAATCTAACCCCGAGGGACGACGCAGTAGAGGGAATCATCGCCGTAGGTGGCGCGCACAAGTTCAAGGGGACCTCGACCAACTTGGAGTGCGCAACTGGAGGCAATTAGCCTAAATGGAGAGCTTGTTGGTTGAGGCCAAGGTTCACCCCGAACTGTAGCGCCACCTAAGTAAGTAAGTAAGTGAGATTTGAAGATGCTTTGCATGACAGCAGGAGTGACAAAGCTTGATGGAATAAGAAGTTCGAAGATCCAAGGAAACCATCGTACAAAAGATAGAGCGCTACCGGCTCAGCTGGTATTGTCACGTTCAAAGAAGAGATCGTTTGAATCCTGCTAAAAAGGCAATATCAATGAACGTTCCAAAGACATCGCTAGGCAGGTCTATAAACGCCTGGATCACACCGTAACCGAGTGATTCAAAATCGGCAAACCTGCCGATATTTTCTGAGGTCAAATAGGTGGGGTTCGCCGGATCAGTAGGAATGCGGTGAAGTGGGAGGGTTATGATCCTTTATTTTCGGATCCTAACCTCGCTGATAAAAGTAGAAGAAGAAGAAGAAGGCAGAACTGAAGACTTCAGAGAGAAATAAAGAAACCAGGTCGGTGCTATGAATTGTTGAACTGTGCTGATAACCAACCATTCGATTATTATTATTACTTGTGTATGGTTATCTTGCACTGCAACCTAATGGTCTATTGATCTATATCCCTCCTAGTATTGTACCTTGGAGACGTTTATTCCCTCGTTGGAGTTCCATCGCATTATAATTTCTTCGGAATTGTGTTTGAAGCTCATACACTCCTGTTTGCTTTGGCGAGAATAGTTCACCCTAGAGCTCTCTCTTCAAAGCAGATTTTTTAAGAACCTGAAAATGAAAGTGGATTCATTGTTGGCATATCCTTATCTGATAGTTGGTACTTGCCCAAGTATAATATTCGAATCTTTTGTGGGTCAGTGCCCCACAAGACTCCAGAAGAAGCTCCGGAGTCTCGCTTGAAGAATTGCAGAATCTGCAAAGCCCTTCATCTGTTATACCTAGTTTACGTAAATGCTACCTGAGTTTGCAGTGCCCCGTTAGGAAGCCTGTTAGGATTCGTAGGTTATTCTTGTTAAAGCAGATGCAGGCTTTTGATCTTTTTCGGTTGGAATATGCCAGTAGTTTCTTAGCTTGCCTCAAACTTGAAGTAACATATTATTCCAGGTTCCGGCCCTGTCTTCTTTCTCCATTTTCCTGAATTCTTCGCGTATGGTATGTTCCCCTATTCCGCAGAATGGTTCAGGTCCAATGAAGGGTTTTGCAGCACCTTATCTTGCCAAGGAGTCTGCTGCTTCATTACCTTTTATTCCGACATGACCGGGTATACAGTAGAGCGTTACTTTGTTGTTTGTACCCAATTCATTAAGTTTGTGTAGGCATTTCCACACCAGTTTCGACTTAATAACATAGGAGTCAAGTGCTTTGATAGCTGCTTGACTGTCTGTATTGCTATGTCGCAGTTACTGTATCTTCTTTCGAGATTAAGTTGAATACATCCATCTAAAGCACATATTTTAGCTTGAAAAATGCTGGTACACTTGCCCATCGATTCTGAGTGTTTCGTCCTTGACCTTCCCCACCATTCCATGATAAAAAAGAAGTACCTATAAGTAGAACAATATTTGAACTTAAATCCAACAAAGCTGGAACTCATCTAGAAATATGATCAGAAACAATTTAAATGGTATGTCTAATCTTTTCATTTAAACAGCGTTTACGATAGATGTATCAATGACCTTATCACGTGCAAGATCTACTATACGATCGCCTAGTGTGATTAATTCTGATCAGAACGACATGGTAGGTCAAGACTTCCACTGTTGATCAAGAGTTTATACTATGGTACGAGTAGATGCACATATATATGTAGAAAAAGCCAAACAATGGATCCTATATTTTTATCGGTTTTGGAAGCCCCTATTGCGAGCCACACCTAGTTTTGGCTTCTCTAGCATATTCATCCGATTGTGCAAGATGACTTTGAAGAACGCTTGCTGATTGGAAAAGATACCACCTAGGTCTTTGTTTTCAGAACTGGCTTACGGCTATGTGGCAGACTAGCACGTGTTTTCCTTAGCATCAGTCTTGAAAGCATTGGCGCAAAATTATAGTCATCTGATTTTAACGAATGTTAGAAGCCACTAACTATCATCCCTTTAACTTTAAAGCCGGTACTTAACTTTGAATTGAATTATAAAAAAATTGTAACCTACCTACAACTAGTATCGACCCAAACTCAAAAATTTAAAGTTTGAGAACAAAAACACAGTTTAGGGACCAATGTCGTATATGAATTTCAGCCGTTAGTTGGCTGAAGTTTGGATTTGAAAAAGTGAAAAAGAATGGCGGATGACAGATGGTTAAAAGCCCACTCTAAAAGTTAAAAGCTGCTTTTGGTGGTTTTAAAGTTAGCGCGAGGTGATACGTAAAAAGTGGGTTTTATGTCGACTATAAATAGGAAAACAGTAATATTGACTTTGTTACGTACTAAAATCCTTTAAAGTGTACTTTTTGCGATTATAATTTTGCGCCATTGGTTTGTTATTATTGAAATGGAAGTGGTGATGTGGATATAAACTTAAGAGTGAACTAGGGTACAGAAAAATATTGTACATGCTTACATCGAAAATGTTCAGTCAACCTCAACTACTTGGATAAACCGTAAAAATGGACAACTATGAATTTGATTTGTCAAACCATAGAGCTACACAATGACCTTTTACTCCATTTTATTCTCTTTCTAGTACCGGGAGCCCACCAGATAGATGATGTAGAAAACTGAAGCTTTGCACACTTATAGAAAATACGACGAAGTCGAGTTTACAATGATTGACAATTGACTATCTCCAATTCTCTATCTTTTGACATCCTATCCTTCATTTTCTTAAGCAACCGTTTAAATTTAGAAAAGCCATTATATTCACAATTCTTCAAAACTTATTATTTATGCATTAAGCTGCGATTGCGTATGTGCGTCAACATGAAATTACATATGCATACCTAAGTCTCAACCAACAGGCCTCGGCCTTTTACTAATTGTCTCCAGCTGCGCACTCCAATTTGATTGAAGTCCCCTTGCGTCCCTCCTACTGCGGGAAGGTTCTCTACATCCTTTGGAAAGAATTCGATTCTGCGGACCAGAGCGTTGGTGTCCACATTCGTTCGCTCTATATATTCTAGCCATCTCAGACGTACAATACACAATTTATTGACTGAGTCTATGTCGATGTACGAGGGCTGTTCGATAAGTCAGTGACTTTGATGCAAGATGGCGCTCGGATCTCATAGAGGATTTTTTTTATGACACCTTTGTTTCTTTCTCGGCATAGACGAAAAAAATCAAATAGATCAGTCAAATACTTAGCTTTTTACGATCAAAATAACTTTGGTTTGTGAGATTTGGCCAAAATGGAAAAAAGTGAGTTTCGTGTTTTAATAAAGCACTACTTTTTGTGCGGTAAAACCATTAAAGAGACTGAAGTCAGACTTAAAAAATAGTATGGAGACTCTGCTCCCTCGCATGGAATGGTACACAAGTGCTTCACTAAATTTCGTTGCGGTCGTACATACGGGCACAAAAGACGCTGAGCGCCCCGGGCGTCCAAATGGCGTCACAACGCCTTCCAAAAAGGCAAAAATGGTTCCGTCGGCCGGAAAAATAATGGCAACAGTTTTTTGGGATTCCCAAAGCGTAATCTTCATTGGCTATTTGGAAAAGGGAAAAACGATCACCGGACAGTACTATGCCAATTTATTAGATCTCAAGTAAACAAAAACAAACTACAACCTTGTCTATCTCATGGGAGGAATATGGACATTGCCCTAATGCATGAGTCGTTTATATCTTATGGCAAAATAAGTGGGTTAAATCACTAAATGCGGAAAGTAAGAATATAACGTGCATTGTAGGTAGGAAGCAGATTAATCTTTTTCTTCTATCTACCTACAATAACATGGACGAGTAACTGAACGAAGGCATCTTTCCCCACTGATTATATTGCCCGTTTATATGCCGTTTGATGCTAGGAAAGGACCGCCATCCATGTTAGTCCACTCCCTTGTACAAAAAGTGGAACAGCGGATGGGATCTGCTGTTGGGGTGTGATGCGAACTCTCATCACACACAATGGGAAGTGAGCCATGGTTTGAGCTAATAATTGAAAACAACCTTATTGTAGCTAATAAAGGTAATGAATCAAATTTTGTAGTAAAGAATAGGCAGGAGATTATACATAGATATAACTTTAACAAGCAACTCATATATTTTAGCTATAGACAAGTGGGGCGTGGTGAGGGAAGAATCTTATTCCGAACACAAAATTATTGAATTTCTCGTGCGTAAACCTTATAGAAACCCTAGAAATCCCAACTCGGATCTCTCTAACAACGAGGTGAGGAAAAGAAGTAGACTCCTACAAGAATGTAATTAACAAGGACCTGTAGACATTGATCACAAAGCTGAGGATTTAACATCCATCTTTAGTGAGGCGTATGGTAAAGCATGTCCGGAAATCAAAAGAAAAGATAAAAAAATCACCCACTAGACAACTTCTAAATGTAGCCAAAAGAACAAATGTGGATGCGGACTGGGAGCAATACAAGGCCAGTCAAAGAAATTTCAAAAATGAAACAGAAAGCTAAACGCCACTCGTGCAACACTTGTGTGATAATATCAAGGCTAAGGCAGTATCTGTGAGACTGAGAAAAGCCCTCTCCACAGAATTAAAACTCTAGGATATCTCAAAGAACCTGAGGGAAGTTGGACTCAGTCCTGCGCAGAATCGTTGAGATCCCTGTTAAAAACGCACGTTCTGGGGTGCACGACCCATATAGATAATCACATCGGAATCAAAAGTAACTTAGAAGCGGAACCACCAATGGATCTAATTACAGCGGAGAGAATTAAGTTGGTAATTAGATCGTTCTCTCCCTTTAAACGCACAATACTCGACGATATTACCCCGATCAAGTTACAGAAAACTGTAACCGTAATCATTTCGCACTAATAACTCCACATTAATAGCCCCATTTGGGGGTGCAAATCTAGAATATGCAGAGAGGTTAAAGTGCTCTTCATACCTAAGGCCGGTAAGGCAAGCCGCACTACCGCGAAAGACTTCATACCAATAAGTCTTGCCTCCTTCGTCCTAAAATTGTTTGAAAGACTAGCTGGGGATCTATCTCCAGCACATCACGCCTATATGAACGGCAAAAGCGTAGAGACAGCGCTCCACTCTGTCGCCGGATCAATATATAATAAAAACACTGGACGACAAAGAATATAAGCCGCTCTCTTAGACATTGAAAGAGCTTTTAACAATTTCGGAGCAAATGCAGTACGCAAGACTCAAAACAAACCTTAATATTTCGCTCCCTAATAAATTGGATTGTCAATATACAATACTAGAGGAAAGACATGTGTATTAAAATTCAAATCGAAGGAACAAAGTTAGAAGCCTACGCCTCTACAGGTACATCCCAAAGAGGAATCATATCCCCACTGCTTCCGCTAAATGTCAAGTATCGGCGGTTTTAGTGCTCTAAGATTAAGCCATACCGATAGCTGGAGACCAAATTCAATGGGTCATACTACGATCCTGCAGAGATATCTAGGCCATGTATCTAATGGCAATTACACTACGCCATATCTGTACTCTACGAGGCCATTTTTAAGCACCGACCCTAGCAGGGAAGATTGGGAAAGCAGTAGAGCACTAAAAGCGCAGTCCATAGCTGTGGATCCAAAATCGAAATAGGTGTAGGCGCAGGTATCTTCTCTGAACCGCTGAACCTGTGAGACTGCGATAAGGGCAATATCAGAGGATAATACCACCTTTTTCATCGATAGCCAGGCAGCAATAAAAACGGTATCTGCTAAAAAATAAAATCGAGCAGGGTTGCCGTTTTGACTGCTTTCCAGTCAGATATGACTGGATTGATATGGATTTAGCTGGAAGATTTTTTTAAATCCAGCCAGCTGGTTTTTTAGTTGGGTTCAATTTTTTTTGACTGCTTTTGAAAATTTTTTGATCTGGCATTTCTTTCCAATTAGTACCTTTTAAAATTCAAAGTAGCCATAGAAAAACAAAAATAGGAGAGCCACTTTCGCCGTGAATTTCCAATTTTTTACATTTCCATTTCCCTCCAATACAATGAACCAATTTATACGTTTCCACTCCACAAGCACTTGGATTTGCTGGCTAACAAACACTAGTGGGAAAATCAAGATTCATCAACTGTAGTGTGCGAAATGCGAGTTTCGACCCTACCTACCGTTTACACAAATACATATAGGTATAACAAATCAGAATCATTCTGGTGCGAAGTTTTCAACCACAAAGATGATGCGAATGAGAACCCGTACTCCTATCTCGCAAGTTTTGCTATTACAATATTAGTGCTCCCTTTATCTAACGCACAAGTGGAGAGAATATTTAGTCAACTAAATATAGTAAAAACAAAATTACGAAATCGGATGAATCTGCATTTGACGAATTCGATTCTGATAATCAGAAACCCGTTGAGGTTTAGCGAATGCTGCTTCAACTTTCCTATACCGGCGGAAATAACAAATAAAATTGGTACCAATATTGCTTACGAAATCAGCAATACTATCACACACTGTATTGCAAATACAAATGATGATAATGATGAGACGATTGAAGCAATTAGAGACATTAATATATAAGTTAACTTGACATTAATTAATATATGGTATAACTTTTTAAGCATTATTTAGTTCTTAATACAGTGAACTCTCGATAGTTCGAATTTCATCGGACCAGGGAGAAACTTCGAATTGAAGATGTTTTCGAATTATGGAGGTTTCAGAGAAAAAGAAGATTTTTGCAAAACGAAATTCTTATTTCACGTACATGAGTATGAACTGCACATGTTTACATTTACGTAGTACTCCCCAAGGTAAGGAAATTACAAACGAACTCGGTCCAGGGTGTTTTTAGTGGTTAAGTTGAAAACACGATATTGTCGACATATGTATGTCCTCTTTAAAAATTGCTGGTCCAATTTGATTGCATCGCTTAGAATGGAAAAATTGTAATTCTACTGTCAACCATCTGCACACCATTTCGCTCATGAATACACAGGGAACAGCCTTTCATCACATATGCATTGCAACGATCATTTGAGTAGGAAAAAATAGTTTTAACTTCGAATTACAGAGGTAAAAATAACGCCATCAAGTTCGAATTAGAGAGGTTTTAGGTTATGTTTGGACAAGAGTAGATTTGAATTAACGAAGGGGACAAATTGCATAGGTTTTCTTTGATTAATAGAGGTTTTATATTGGGACAGACCCAGTACTTCTATTTATAGCGGTTTTTGAATTATGAAGGTTCGATTTATCGAGAGCTCACTGTACATAATGTGTACAAATGTGAAAGAAAATGGATTCTGTGTTATTTTTATTTCGAACAAAATATTCGTTTTTATCCTGGCTGGATTTTTAGCTGGATTTGTGTTTACAATTCTTTGACTGTTTTTTTTTTGACTAAATTTTAGTTTTTTGACTGGTTTTTTTCCAGGTCGATAAGAGCGTCATCTAACTCTTGAAGTTATTACCCACTTAAAATTCGATGGACTCGTTGACGAGCCACAACGAAGCTCATTTCGAGTTATCTGACTTTCTAAAAATCCTCGATTGATTGATACACCAACGACTTTTACCTCGTAGAGTTACGGCGTCATTTGGGCCAGCGGAATAATTGTGCTACATTTTTTTTTTAAGACGCAAAAAGCAATGCTGTAGTGCCCCAATTGGATCGATTGGGCTTACAATACATATGGTCCAACAGGACGATACCACATTACATACGATGAATACCATAGTTTGCCAGAATTTTTTCTCGGCCGCATATTGTCAAACAAAGGTGATATCGATTGTTCTCTTCACGAGGAAATATAAGGCTTCCTACAATAAATGGCACCAGTCTCACCTGCATTAAAAATGCAAGATACTTGGGTCTTATTTTGGTTAGAAAACTGAACTGGAAGGCCAATCTACTAGAGCGCTAATGCTATAGGTAGGAGTTGGGGTATGAAACCTCAAATAACTCGCTGGCTGTACGTGTCCGTTATCAGGCCTATACTACTCCATGGCGTGATCGTATGCTCTTGAAAGGGCTGTCCACCTCACATAACTAGCTAAGGTACCATTTTGTTCCATCTGCTGTCCTTAGATATTTTTGGCAAACAGGTTCCTGTTAGTGCGGCTATTCGCCTAAAAGCCTCCTTGCAGTGGTCCAGATATCGCATAGGCCACTCCTCGACCCTTGATCATCTCACCCTCACCCATGAAAATACAGACTACACCCCGCCGAAACTAAGATTTGACCGTAACTTCCGTACAAGCATCCTTGAACGGGATGAATGGACCAACTCCCCCCCTCTGTTGATGGTAGTTCGGTTCACTTCTTTATAGAAGAATTCACTTCTAATACCGAAGGCGGGGTGGATTGTGGTATTATCTCCGAGAAGATCAACCTGAGCATCTCTTTCCGTCTCCCAGATCACTGTAGCGTTTATCAGGCTGGAATTATGGCATTTAAGAAAGCCCTGTCCTTGCTAAATTGTAATGTATTATCTGTCAGGGATATTAGCATTTTCACTGACAGTCAAGCGGCAATCAAGTCCCTGGAATCGTGCTCCTTCACATCAAATACAAATACAAATATTTGGCGCAACAGCTCTTCAAAGTGCTAGGGCCTAGCTTCTCGCAACCGCTCATGTTGTGTGCGTTATATTTTTCACCCGAATGGAAGGGACCTACAGTTTAATGCCGAATCCGAACGGCGATTTGAGAAGCTTTTTCGTGACAGCAATACTCTCGGATGTTTGTCAGACGCTCGCGGGAGGTGGGACCGTGAAAAAACTTTTTTTTTGTGTTTTCTGTGATTCGAACTTGGAACCTCATGCGTAGTGATCCGACACACTAACCACTTACGCCACTGCTTCACATCAAAGACCACCTTAAATTGGCGTTTGTCTCTTACGGAGATGGGAAAGCAGTTCAACATTTACCTATGCTGAGTGTCAGGCCACAGGGACATTCCAAAATTCCGCTACTTACTTTCCCAGCAGTATGCATCTCAGACTTCATGCCTAAAAGAATCCACCTCAATCACCCCTTCACAGTAAACATACCTGACCGCAGCTACTGTAGCTATCCTCAAATCCCTCAATCAACATCTCAAATCAATTAGTACACTGATGGTTCGAAAATGTCAAATGGGGTTGGAGCTGGTATCTTTGGCCCAAACTACAAATTCTTAACACCATTAGGTCAATCCACTACTATATTTCAAGCAGAGGTCTATGCCATCGAGCCAGACTAGGCGCCCAATCTCCTTACATTGGACCTGAACCCTTCTGCGGTTTACCCATCAGCTAGATTAAAATAGAGCTACTCCGCTGGGAACGCGAACAAATGCTCTCTCACTGGAATGCTCAACCCGGCCTAAGGCATTCCAAGAAATTTATTAACTTCTCAAAAAATAGAACAAGAGACATTCTATCAATGAGCAAACAGAATGCTAAGATCCTTACTGACTTCTTAACTGGACATTGCTCTCGCAACTACCATCTCATTTTTTTTTTAAGACGCAAAAAGCAATGCTGTAGTGCCCCAATTGGATCGATTGGGCTTACAATACATATGGTCCAACAGGACGATACCACATTACATACGATGAATACCATAGTTTGCCAGAATTTTTTCTCGGCCGCATATTGTCAAACAAAGGTGATATCGATTGTTCTCTTCACGAGGAAATATAAGGCTTCCTACAATAAATGGCACCAGTCTCACCTGCATTAAAAATGCAAGATACTTGGGTCTTATTTTGGTTAGAAAACTGAACTGGAAAGCCAATCTACTAGAGCGCTAATGCTATAGGTAGGAGTTGGGGTATGAAACCTCAAATAACTCGCTGGCTGTACGTGTCCGTTATCAGGCCTATACTACTCCATGGCGTGATCGTATGCTCTTGAAAGGGCTGTCCACCTCACATAACTAGCTAAGGTACCATTTTGTTCCATCTGCTGTCCTTAGATATTTTTGGCAAACAGGTTCCTGTTAGTGCGGCTATTCGCCTAAAAGCCTCCTTGCAGTGGTCCAGATATCGCATAGGCCACTCCTCGACCCTTGATCATCTCACCCTCACCCATGAAAATACAGACTACACCCCGCCGAAACTAAGATTTGACCGTAACTTCCGTACAAGCATCCTTGGACGGGATGAATGGACCAACTCCCCCCCTCTGTTGATGGTAGTTCGGTTCACTTCTTTATAGAAGAATTCACTTCTAATACCGAAGGCGGGGTGGATTGTGGTATTATCTCCGAGAAGATCAACCTGAGCATCTCTTTCCGTCTCCCAGATCACTGTAGCGTTTATCAGGCTGGAATTATGACATTTAAGAAAGCCCTGTCCTTGCTAAATTGTAATGTATTATCTGTCAGGGATATTAGCATTTTCACTGACAGTCAAGCGGCAATCAAGTCCCTGGAATCGTGCTCCTTCACATCAAATACAAATACAAATATTTGGCGCAACAGCTCTTCAAAGTGCTAGGGCCTAGCTTCTCGCAACCGCTCATGTTGTGTGCGTTATATTTTTCACACGAATGGAAGGGACCTACAGTTTAATGCCGAATCCGAACGGCGATTTGAGAAGCTTTTTCGTGACAGCAATACTCTCGGATGTTTGTCAGACGCTCGCGGGAGGTGGGACCGTGAAAAAACTTTTTTTTTGTGTTTTCTGTGATTCGAACTTGGAACCTCATGCGTAGTGATCCGACACACTAACCACTTACGCCACTGCTTCACATCAAAGACCACCTTAAATTGGCGTTTGTCTCTTACGGAGATGGGAAAGCAGTTCAACATTTACCTATGCTGAGTGTCAGGCCACAGGGACATTCCAAAATTCCGCTACTTACTTTCCCAGCAGTATGCATCTCAGACTTCATGCCTAAAAGAATCCACCTCAATCACCCCTTCACAGTAAACATACCTGACCGCAGCTACTGTAGCTATCCTCAAATCCCTCAATCAACATCTCAAATCAATTAGTACACTGATGGTTCGAAAATGTCAAATGGGGTTGGAGCTGGTATCTTTGGCCCAAACTACAAATTCTTAACACCATTAGGTCAATCCACTACTATATTCCAAGCAGAGGTCTATGCCATCGAGCCAGACTAGGCGCCCAATCTCCTTACATTGGACCTGAACCCTTCTGCGGTTTACCCATCAGCTAGATTAAAATAGAGCTACTCCGCTGGGAACGCGAACAAATGCTCCCTCACTGGAATGCTCAACCCGGCCTAAGGCATTCCAAGAAATTTATTAACTTCTCAAAAAATAGAACAAGAGACATTCTATCAATGAGCAAACAGAATGCTAAGATCCTTACTGACTTCTTAACTGGACATTGCTCTCGCAACTACCATCTCAAGAAAATGGGCCGCGTTCAATCGCAAACGTGCCGTCTCTGTCTTGAAGACACCGAAACAGCCCATCACATACTCTGTGATTGCCCGGCCATAGCCAGACTTAGGCTAAACCACTTTAAAAAAGGCGTTACATCACCTTCTGACGTCAGCTCTTCTTCAGCTCGAACTATTCTTAGCTTCATTAATGAACTTGATTTCAGCTAGTTGACAAATTCAAATAACTAACCAGGGGATAGCACAAAAGACCTTTTTAGGTCGCAGTGCTCCAGGGGTCATTCTCTGCATTCCTCCCCATTTGCCTTAAAAAAAAAAAAGTACCAACAGACCATTTGTCAAAATGAAATCCCAAAATTAAGTAGATTTGTTTAAGATTTATTGGTAGCTAAACATTTTTTTATAATATTTGGTTATAACCGCACAATTTACACGGAGTTATGATAACCTATCTTACTACTGAAATATTTCATATTTCTGAAATGAAACAAGGGTAGAATTTAACAAATAATTCGAAAGGAAAAGTCACGAGCAAAACCTTTCTATGTGATTTAAAAAATAAAAATAAAAATAACAAAAATGTATGGACCATTTATGTAGGTACAACATAATAAATAATAAATAGATACATTAACATACATTAAGTAAATAAATAAGTAAAAAAAAATAAATACATATGTACACAAAAAAGAATTATTTAATACGACGACTATGAATAAGTATATAAATAAATGGATAAATAAAGAATTAATAAATTAAAATTTTTTTTAGGCGGATGCAAAGATTAAATATTTATTGTTAGGAACAAACTTTAATCAGTTATATATGTACCATTATTTTCTACCATTTTATGCCATCTTTCGGGTAATTTCATAATGCCCCTTTCGTAGAACGTTTGATTTTCATTGGCGAAGAATTGCTCCAAGTGGATTTTACAAGCTTCCAGCGAGACGAAATTTTGTTCCATTAAGTGAGTTCTGCAGGGACCGGAATAAATGATAATCGGAAGATGCAAGATTAGGTGAATACGGCGGGTGAGGTAAAACATCGCATCTAAACTGCACCAACTTCTGACGAGTCTGCAAATAGACCTGCGGTCTAACGTTGTCTTTATAGAACACGACCCCCTTCCGGTTAGCCAGTTCCGGTCGTTTTTCGGTGATTGATCCTTTAGTTTATCCAATTGAGAGCAGTATTTATCGGAATCAATTGTTTGGTTACGCGGAAGAAGCTCATAATACACAATTCCCTTCCAATCCCACCAAATACAGAGTATAACCTTCTTAGGGTGAAGATCAGCTTTTGGAATAGCTAAAGGTGGCTCACCTCTTTTGCTGGATGATCTTTTCCGTTGCACGTTATTGCAAAGTATCCTCTTTTCATCGCCCGTTATCATCCGTTTTAAAAATGGTTCACTTTCGTTGCGTTTCTGCAGGAAATCGCTGATGGAGACACGACCCAATGAATTTTTTTCACTCAAATTGCGCAGCAGCCAAATATCGTATCGATTTACGTATTGCAGTTTACGCAAGTGATTTTCCACGTTTGATCTCGATATATCCAATATATCAGCTATGTGCCTGGCTGTATAGCGTGCATTATTTTCAATTAGAGCTTTAATTTGGTCCCCATAAATCTCAACCGGTCCTCCAGAATGGGGCAAGTCGGAACATGTGAAATCACCATCACGAAAACGCCGGAACCACTCGCGAACAGTCCAAGCGCTTACAGAGTTATCCCCGTGCACAGCGCAAATCTTCTTATGTGTTTTTGTGCAGCGTTTATTCCTTTCCGAAAATAAAAGAGCATAATATGCCGAAAATACTCCTTATTTGCCTCCATTTTCAAAAGTTTACCAAATGCGTAAAACACAACCGATCGCTATGAACTTTCTTTCACATATGCACTGCGATGTGTATTTAAAGAAGAAAAAACTGCAAGCTCGAAGCAACATATACAAACGGCGTAATTAAAAGTTATCGGGAACACTAACATTAAACAGAGGGAATTTATTGGCCAACCTTATATATAAATGCACAAATAAACAAATAAAGAAATAATGTATATAATAATGTATATTATATTAACTTACACAATAACCAAGATATTGACTATAGCATTATCGGACATTTAACAATTCCATATACATACCTATACAGGGTGACCAGATAAGAACGATAGGAAAAAAAATCGAAATAAAGCAACAACGGTGTGAGATATTAAATTGATTTTGGCTTTATTTTGAAGCTATATTCATGCCATTATATGTGGAATAACACATTATTTAAATGGCTGCCCCGGCTTCGCTGGCAGTGCTTCAAGCGGTCGGTCCAATTTTTGATTACTCGGTCCAATACGTACGGCGTTATTCTGGCAATAGCGTCTCGAATGTTGGCCTCGAGCTGGTCCAAAGTGGTTGGCTTGTTAGCGTAGACTAAGGACTTGACGTAGACCCAGTGAAAATAATCGAGTGATGTCAGGTCGCATGATCGCGACGGCTAATTGATGAACGCTCGTCGTGAGATGACCCAGTCGCCAAATTGCTCCTTCGCAACTTTGAGCGTTTCGTCGCATGTATGGCAAGGAGCGCCGTCTTGTTGGAACCCCAGCTCGAATATATCTTTGTTCTCGAGCTTTGGCCATAGAAAGTCCAAATCCATCCACAAAATAAGCCGGGTTGACTCTCTGGCGATGCCCAATTCAGCTGATCGGCGCCGAATCGACATTTCTGGGTCTTCTTCGATACTGGCCGCTGCAGCGCCTATGTTTTCCTCATTTCGCACCAATCTCTATTTGGTTGGTGGCTTAAGGTCCAAAAGAGTGTACTCACGCTCAAACGTTTCCACGATGCGACGAATCGCCTGCACACTGAAGACATGATGACGACCGACCTCACGACGAAATTTACGTTGCGTATTTACAACTGAGCCGGAATTTCGATAATATTTTTTAATAATTGCCCACGTTCGGCCCGTGAAACGATGCATAATGAAATGGCAAACCTTACTGAATATTTTGTCAGCTGGATGTTATTGGTAACTTTGACAGCTGCTGAAACATAACAATTGGAAAAAGTATCATTGCTACCTGGTCAGCCTTTATAATTGTTATTAAGTTTATTAATTCTTGAGTTAATGAGATCGATGTTGGCCTTATCGTGCAGCTCAAAGGTCGAAAAATGCCAGGAAAGCTTGAAATGCCAGGGAAGCTTATTGATATGTGTTTTTGCAGTGTTTTTTTTAGTTTCGAAGTATCACTGACTGAAATCGCTGAGATTCAAGTGTATCTACTCGTAATGCAGAGCGATTATTGACGAAATAATGGCAGCTATTAGTCGGAGTAGATTCACACATATTTTGTTGATAACACTGTTCTACAGGGTATTTCCCTCTTTAATTTTGAGAAGTGATTCATATAGATTTTAGTGCAATGATTACGAGAAAAACAGTGAACGAAATCCATCACGTTACAATTTTCGATAATACATTTTTTTACGTTTGTATTATTTTTCTATAGAAAGGAACTTTATCTCATTGAAATAGGTATGAAGGTATCTTTGGAATATTATTTCTATGTACCCATCTGTTATTAGTTTATTAATCAAGTAACAAGTTCTTACCATTCATAAAAAATCATAAACATTTAGTTATAGTATTGACTAAAATCAACTACAACCAGAATGGGTAGATTGTGTGTGGGGATTTAAAAATGCTTGTTATGTTATTAGGACAGCAAAGTGGCTTTACTGAATATCTGTGCTTCTTATTAGAGTGGGAAAGCAGAAACAGGATACAACTTTACACGAGACAAGACTGGCCGGTTACAACTACTTTCGATCCTGGAAATAAAAATATATTTGGACACAACTTAGTGCCACCTAAAAAAGTCTTATTACCACTTTGTATTATAAAACAATTTGTAAAAGCTTTAAATAAACTAGGTGATAAATTTGAGCATTTACAAGGAGTATTCCCATCTCTGTCTGAAGTTAAACTGAAAGAAGGCATTTTCGTTGGCCCCGATATAAGAAAATTGATGTAAGATGAAGACTTTGACAGGAAACTGAATCATAGAGGATTGCCAGCATGAGAATCATTAAAAGAAGTAATTAGGAACTTCTTCGGGAACCCAAGTTATGAAGAAATAATAAATAATATGCTTAAAAATGTCCAAAGATTAGGTTGTCTGATGAGCCTCAAACTTCACTTTCTTCATTCACATTTAAGCTACTTTCCTGATAACTTGGGAACTGTAAGTGAAGAGTAAGGTGAAAGATATCATTAGGATATAAAAGAAATGGAAAAGAGATATCAAGGAAAATGGAATGCAAGCATGATGGCAAATTATTGCTGGATGTTAGAGCGTGATCATCCAAACAAGGCTCACAAGAGGAAATCGCTCTACAGAAGCTTCTACGAAAACAAAACAAGGTTTCACAAGCCTTGTAATGTTTTAAAATACTTATTTTGATGTATGTAGTATATTTAAATAAATAAAAAAAATATCGACTACATACTTATTCATCTTTTTTACTAAAGTAACTCAATTATTGAGTAATTATCAAAATGTTATATTGTGAAAAATCCTGGCGTGATAGAAAAAAAACCGAGTTCAGATTCGTAAATAGGAGCTCAAACCCACATAATCGGCTATAGAAATCAAGAAGGGAAAAAAAGTTGTCAATTTGTAGGAGTGTGTAACCTATGTATGATTTCTAATGCAATAAAAATGTTGAAAAAATCTTCTATTTACATTATTTTTGCATGTTGCAAATTTTATGTCAAACTTAATATACCTACCTTATTCTTCTTCTTCTTCTTCCTTTTATCAGCGAGGTTATGATCAGAAAATAAGGGATCACAACCCTCCCACTTCACCGCATTTCTACTGATCCGCCTGTGGGGTTCGCCTACCTTATTCCATGTATCAAAATACTAGTAACGGATCTTATTACATAATTTTGCCTCAGCTTGTTTCAAAACGAAGATTCTGCCTTTTTTCCGTACTTACTTGCATATAGATGACGATACATTCCGAGGTGAAACTGAGACTCAACCAACAAACCCTCCCAACAAACCCAGTTTTAAGCAATTGCCTCCAGGTGTCTCTGCTTCCATCATTGCAGTGTGTCCATGTTAATCTACTCTTCCCGTCCGAAGCATTTCAGCTTCCGTATCTGAAATCTTCTGACTAGCTCGGTGTCACTTCGGAGCATACAATTCATCGTTTATTAGAATGAAGGTCAAACCCAGTTTTAAGCAATTGCCTCCAGGTGTCTCTGCTTCCATCATTGCAGTGTGTCCATGTTAATCTACTCTTCCCGTCCGAAGCATTTCAGCTTCCGTATCTGAAATCTTCTGACTAGCTCGGTGTCACTTCGGAGCATACAATTCATCGTTTATTAGAATGAAGGTCATGTTTAGACTTGCATTTCTTAATTATTAGAAATAGAGCTTTACTACTTAAAAGTTATTCTCGGCTTAAAGAAACAGAGGTAAACGAGGGCAAAACTAAGTCTATGCTGCCAAGAAAGAGAGACAATCAACACCGACAAATTGGACAGAACGTCAAAGTGGGTAGCTACAACTTCGAAGTAGTAAAGGACTTTGTCTACCATGGCTCTGTTATTAATTCTGACAATGATACCAGCGCAGAGATCAAGCGAAGAATAACTCCTGCCAATCGCTGTTTTTTGGGCTAATAAGACAATTCAACAGTAAGTCCCTATCTCAACTAAGGAGACTCTATGTAAGATTCTGATCATCCCAGTCATACTTTACGGGCGCTTAAACATGGGTTTTATTGAAGGTGGATGAAGATATCCTTGGTCGTTTCGAGAGAAAAAGTCTTCGTAAGATATTCGGTCCCGTTTACGTTGACAGGTTTCAGAGCAGAAGATTCAACGACGAACTATACGGGCTGTACAGCGACATCAACCTAGACAGAAAACTGTGTAGTGGACGTTTGAGGTGGCTAGGACATGTAGAGCGAATGTACACCAACGCGCCAGCCCGCAGAGTCTTCGAATCGAACCCGGAGGGACGACGCAGTAGAGGTCTTCCTCGCCGTAGTCGGTGCGCACAAGTTCAAGGGGACCTCACCTCAACAAACTTGGAGTGTGCAACTGGAGGCAATTAGCTAAAGACCAAGCTTAATGGAGAGGTTTGTTGGTTGAGGCCCAGGTTCAGCTCGAACTATAGCGACACCTAAGTAAGTAAGTAATAGATTTCTTTTTGCACTCATTTTCTTTTCTTTGAAATTAAGTCAGAATTAAACCCCCGCATATAAAACAATGTTCACCACTTGAAATCCCGATGCACATTGCGGTTGATCAACATAGCCTTAGAGTGTGTGATCTCATTCGACGTGGTACCCGTACCATGTTTTAGTGTCTGAAGGCGCCTTGAATGTACCATACCGACATCACACCCAAACACGTATGTACTTACGAAAGAACCGCCACCAATATATCACTCTTGCGAAGTTTAAGCCACAATTAATCATAAGCCACCTACTAAAAGGCAACAAGCCAATGGAATTTATAAAAAAAAATCGGTGGTAAAAATGTTTTTGAACTGCCAAGGGAAATTTCAGAAAAAACATTAATGCCCGGTTTCACAGTGGGAGCTAAAGTCGCAGCTTAATTAAGTAAAACACAGACCTTAAGTTTTGGCTTAAGTTTTTCGGGTTCCACGGTCATTTAAAAAGTGTGGCTTTACTAAGCCAAGCACAAGAAGTGATTGTGAATAGTTTGTGGATAATTAACTACTGTGAATGGATCGCAGATGTCAAATAGACAAATGTCTTATTAGTGATGTAAATAATTTGTTTTTCTTTTCAATAAAAGAAGAGTGGAACATGTGTGACGACAAAAAAAGAAGTGCAAATTTCAGCTCAGCTGAAACAAAAATGAAAAAATGTCAACCGAATAATGACTAAAAAAAGAAAATATCGCTGCATTTAGCTGCTTTCAAGCAATGGGTATTGCCAGAGGACATTTCTATGTGTCTAAATAAAATACATACGTACTCGTATAACCATAAAACACAAGGGGCGGTGGTCTTTGGCGAGATTAATAAGTGAATTCCACTCAGGTATGCCTTGCTAATTTGCCTCCATTGTAAGAGAGTAGATATTTATTGAGTAAAGCAATATTCCCACAAATAGAAAAAAATTTTGCAGGGTTAGGTTCATGTCCATAAATAAAGTAGTTACATTAAACAAAGATAATGTGCTAATGCTGGTAACATCGAATGATGAATTTTGCTCTGACAGTAGTTAAGCCAATACTTAAGCCACCAAAATCGGCGGCTTTAGTTATATCAACACTTAAGTGGAGTTTAGCTCTTAAGCCGGCACTGTGAAACACAAAGATGAGTTAAACCAAAGCTTAAGCTCCAATTGAGGCTTAAGCTCTCACTGTGAAACCCGGCATAAAACTACATATATAATTTTGTTAGTAATTTAATTAATTGAAGAAAACAATATTTGAGTTCACCTAAAGCCGAAGGCCCTGACCCTCCCCGTTATAATGTGTTCCAGGCGGGAATTAATGCCGATTAAGGAAGTATTATCTTGGCTAAAGAAAAACGTGATATCCGCCAAGTAACATATATCCATATCTTTTCAGACAACCAAACAGCAATCAAATAGGTCTTTATAAATTCATTAGTAGCCTTAGACTGTCGGATATTCCGGGGAATTGTAGGGTTAATGAAATGGTTCTAACAATTAGGCAGGGATTACATGGTCATTCGTGATACCACAACGGACCTTTCCTGGTCTATGTGTGTTGGCGTAAGCTGGCAGCCACTTCAACCTAACCAACCTAACCTATAGCTTTAAAATTGTAAGTGTCACCTTATTCAGGTTTTGTGGGTATTTCCTAAAGATAGCGTCTCCCTTAAACCCAGATCTAACTTCACCGAAAAAGAAAGAAGAAGAAGTGGGTCTCCTATACTAGCCTGTGAGTTTCGCACAATCTTTTTATGAACAACTACCCGCGACATTGTCTGCGTGGTCCACGGTAATATTTACTATATACCATATGTGTGTATTTAGCTAACAGAAAGAATATATCAAACGTCATCGTTATCGCCTGTGTCAAATACACATAAATTTGCGCCTCATAGGTAGGCAGGGAAATAAATCACTTACTTACATAGGTGGCGCTACAGTTAGGAGTGAACCTGGGCCTCAACTAATAGGAAATAGAAGGAAATAAATCCATGTGTTTAGTTATTTTACACTGCACCCAAAAGTACGCACAAAAATCAGTACTTCTCAAACATTTCGAATGTATAGTTTTATAATGCCTGGTTTTGTTTATTTATATTAATATCTTAATCCGCGTGAGGAATGTCGTGATAATTCTTATTAGATCTTCTTCTTCCTTTTATCAGCGAGGTTATGATCCGAAAACTAGGGATCACAACCCTCCCACTTCACCGCATTTCTACTGATCCGCCTGTGGGGTTCGTATTAGATATTGAGATTAAGCCCCTAAAGTAAGAATAGTAAAGTTTTACTAAAATCTGTCAATTAGTTTTGTGTGATACCTGCCCAAAGACGACCCTGGTTATCATTTTATTAATGTATAGATTTTATGTCCCATGGTCTTTTTTTAAACCCTTTATTGTAATCCTGTATGTTATTACTGACTTTGATGACTTAGAAAAAAAGTTTTTTTTTTTGCAAAATGGGACTTTTAGCGATTTCTTAAGCAGGTAGTATCTAGTACTTTTTGCGTATCATTTTCAAAACTAACTTGTCTATTAAATTGGAAATATCATATTTACACCAATCATTTCAGGCCACCTAAGTTGAAAGGAAGGCTCTACACCGCGGTTGTGCGTCCAGTGCTCACATACGGTTCACAATGTTGGACGATCTACAAAAAGTATGAGAGTATTAAAAGTAATTATCGGCAGCTGAGATGAAGATGCTTCGCATGACAGCAGGAATGACAAAGCTTGATCGAATAAGAAGTTCGAAAATCCGTGGAAGCTTTCACGTCAAGGAAACCATTGTACAAAAGATAGAGCGCGAACGGCTCAGCTGGTATTGTCACGATCAAAGAAGAAATCATTTGAACTCTGTTTAAAAGGCAATATCAATGCACGTTTCGCGATATAGGAAAGTCAAGCCTATAAACGCCTGGATCAGACAAATGCGACTACACCGGCATTTCATTGGCCTCAGTAACCAAGTGATCCAAAATCGGCAGGCCTGCCGATATTTTCTGAGATCAAATAGGCGAACCCCAAAGGCGAATCAGTAGAAATGCGGTGAAGTGGGAGGGTCCCTTATTTTCGGATCATAACCTCGCTGAAAAAGGAAGAAGAAGAAGACACCAATCATTTCAGGAACTTCTACCCCTTTCCTTGCCGCAAATATAATTTCTTTGCATTGTTCAACGACAATGCATAGTTACGAGAAGCTAGGCTCTGAATGGACTGTTTTTTTTTATTTTTTTTTACTTACTATATTGATTTACAGGGTTTTGGGCAAATAACTTTCGCTTGATAACATTGAATGTATTGATGCTGATTGATGCTTTCAAATGGTGGGGCAAAGAATTGTAAAGCTTAAGAGTATGGCTGGAAAAGAGACGTCTGGTAATTAGAAGATTAGATCGTGGAATAATGATATTACAAGTTCTCTTCAATCGACTGAAAGTTAGGTTTTCAAATACGTATCTTGGATAACTACCTATATACTTAACAATTTTAACAACCAAAGCAAAGTTCGTTAGTCCAAGAACGTATGAAGACTGCATCCAACGATTGAGTTTCGATAGTTAGAAACATGATCATATCTTCGAAGCTTATAGACATATCTAACAATGTAGTCAATAATAATGTGAAACATAATTCATAACTATTTTCATAAAATTACAGACTTCACAATAAAGAGCATTGGCAGTTTGCCATCAGCCGGATAAGAGAGAAAAAAATGTATACTAAATATAAAGATTTAAGACTTAAAATTAACGGTATTAAAATAAGTTCAACTAAATTCAAAATGCTTCATTCACTATTTGCTGTCGGTATTTACAGGCAGATTTCAGATAGCTGTATAGAACACTTTAGTCTTGGCCATTTAAGCTAAATATGACTTCATCTTCCGAAAGCATATCTTTTTCCCAATGAGCTTGCCTGATCGCTTTTAGAATTGGACAGATTCCGATAAAATAATGCACATCTTTCTTCAACCGCAGGTTACATAAAGTGCACTCCGCATTCTTGACGGCTCTATGTGGAACAAAGTTAAGGTTAAGCAGTTCACCTCTTGCCTTGAAAATAGTTGAAATCATCTGAAGATTGTAGCGGTCGTAGAAATTATTTCTTTCGCCGAGATCATGGTTTAGCACTCGATATACAAGCCTAGCTTCACTTTGTTGCGTTTTCTCTCTGAATGTTGCACGAATGGTCTTCAACAGCAATTAAAAGCTTTTGCGTGGTATACTTCCAAGATTCTGCATTATATTCTGATATAGAGATATTATGTTCGCTGCTTAGTCTGAACCATTCACTGAAGAACTGCCCTTTTCTATGTATTAGATGTTGTGCTACCTTATTTGGTAGGCGGTATCCGGGGAGTTCCAATGTTTTTAAAATATAAAGGAAGTGTAACCTTAGCGTAAAAATGTACAATGGTGACAATCCCGTTTCCAAAAGCAGCGTGTAGTTCGGTGTGTTTTCAGGTAATCGGAACATTTGCTTGATAAAGTATCTCAGGAGTTTTTCTACTTCTTCAAATTGATATATACCCCAGACTTGTGCCGCATAGCATATGATGGATTTCATGGACGCTTCAAAAATTTAAAATTTTGTGCTTCGTGGTACATTCCTTTTCCCCAATATACCTCTCCAAAAGAATTATTTCCGCGTTTATTATTGTGTCTAGAAAGTGATGTGTGTTCAAAATAAAAAATTTAAAAAAATTTCATAATTTTTTTTTGATATTTTGTTCGTGCCCAAAATGGCACGCTGGTCACTCAGGTCATAAAATGTGTTATGTGTGCGCATACATATGTAAAAAGTTTGTTTTCGTTATTTTTGCTTTGTTTTTTTTTCGTTTGTTATTTAGAATGCCGCGCAAAATCGATTTTCGCAACGAAGAAGAGTTGGCAGCATACGTGAATCAACAAGCATAGTCCGATAGTTAAGCCGGCAATTTTTCTGAGGACGATAGTGACATAGATCCGGAATTTGACTTCGAAGCTGCTCTACGAATGAATCGTGATGATGATGGTGACGACTTTAGTATGCCCTCACGTCAAAAGACACGAAATGTTGCAGCTTCCGCTGACGAAGCAAATGTTCCGAACGTTGCTAGCTACGCTGTTGTAGCTAGCAGTGGCAATGAAGCATTGAAGTCGATGTCGCATCCGCATCAAATCACGCAAATGGACATTGCCTTTTCTACCATATGTGCGATATGGCCATCATCAACACTTGGATGTTATATCGACGCCTCTTTGGTTTTACGGTACAAACTACGAAGCCACTAAAATTGTACGAATTTATCATGGAAGTGACCACTTGTCTTACGAAATCCGGCATACCGTTGGCACGAAAACCTGGTCGTCCATCGAATTTGGAATCGGAAATCGCAGCCAAGCGCAGCGCACTTGCGGAGCACGCTACAACTCGACATCGATGCAAAAAACCGGAAATGTCAAGTTCATCTGTGCCTCAGCAGTGCAAAGAACCGTTTCATGGAATTTCACACGACCTTAGATGCGCCAGCGATGCTTTTTGATCAAAATTTCGTTTTTTTAAAATCATTTTCATACAACTTTTTTCCTTTATTTTCAATAAAAAATGTCTTCCATACAAACACACCTTTTGAATTTTTTTGTGAGTTATGACCAGCGTGCCCAATTGGGCACGCATTACCTGTAATTACCTGTCACTTGCCCAGGTGAGTTATATGAAAAGCCGTAGAACAAAAGTTGTTCAGAATTGTCTCCTCTACAACATATAATTCTTTTCCCAAAAAAAAAAAAACTTGAGCATTAAAGGGTTAAATAGTTAAATACAAGTTTAGCTGCATGAGGAGCAAAATTGAACTTTCTTTGAAGCTTCTTACATACTCGTAATTTTTTATGAATAATAGATTTAAACGCTTTAGAGAAGTCGAGCATAATCAACGCATTTAGCTTGTCTTCTTTAAATGAGTCATGAAATGTATTTACTAGCTTTAAGATAGCTGTAATACAGCTATGGTGGTGTCGAAAACCTGACTGTTGCTTATGCAAAAGATTGTTAGATTGCAGAAAGAAAGATATTTGGCTTTGCATTACTTTTTCAAAAACCTTACAGAAAAAGGCAAGATACTAATGGGTCGAAAATCAGTGGATTTCGAGTCTTTTAGAATGGTGATACTTACTTACTTAGGTGGAGCTACAGTTCGGGGTGAACCTGTGTCTCAACCAACAAGCTTCCATTTAGCTCGGTCTTTAGATAATTGCCTTCAGTTGCGCACTTTAAGTTGGTCGAGGTCCCCTTAAACTTGTGTGCGCCATCTACGGCGAGGAGGTCCTCTACTACGTCGTCCCTCCGGATAAGATTCGAAGACTCTGTGGGCCGGAGCATTGGTGTCCATTCGCTCTCCTAGCCATCTCAGACGTCCACTACGCATTTTTTTGACTAGGTCGATGTCGCTGTACAGTTGGTATAGATCGTTATTGAATCTTCTCCTCCAAAGAATTTTTCTCTCGAAGCGACCAAGGATATCTTCACCCTCTTTTAATAAAGTCCATGTTTCAGCGCCGTAAAGCAGGACTGGGATGATCAGAGTCTTATATAGAGTCTTCTTAGTTGTTCGAGATAAGGCTTTACTGTTGAATTGCCTTAATAACCCAAAAAAAAAACAGCGATTGGCAAGAGTTATTCTTCGCTTCATTTCTGCGCTGATGTTTTTCGAGTTTATAGCAAAGCCAAGGTAGACAAAGTCCCTTACTACCCCGAAGTTATAGCTGCCCACTGTGAAGTTCTGTCCAATTCGTCGGTGTTATTGTCCCTTCTTGTTGACAGCATATACTTGGTTTTAACCTCGTTTATCGCCAAACCTATTTTGGCCGCTTCAGCTTCAATGCTTGCAAGCGCACCGATGACAGCCCGCTGAGTTCTTCCAATTATGTTAATATCGTCGGCGTATGCAAGCAGTTGTACGGCCTTTTGATAGATTATGCCTCTGATGTTGGCTGGTGAATTCCGCACTATCCATTCAAGTACAATATTAAAGAAGTCACATGACACCGCGTCACCTTGTCTAAAACCTTTTTTGACATCAAAGGTCTCGGTGAGGTCATAACCGACCTTGATGGAGCAGCGAGCGTTCTCCATCGTCATCTTGCACAGACGAACAAGTTTGGTAGGGATATCAAAACTAGACATGGCTAGACATAAAGCTCTTCCCTATAGATGCTGTCATAGGCGGCCTTGTGATCGATAAAGAGATGGTGAGTATCAATTTGGAATTCTTGGGTTTTCTCCAGGATCTGCCGAAGTGTGAAGCTTTGATCGATTTCCTGGCCTGAAACCGCACTGATAGGGTCCAATCAGGCTGTTGATAAAAAGTTTCAGGCGTTCACACAATATCGCAGAAAAGACCTTATATGCGATGTTGAGGAGACTGATGCCTCTATAATTGGCTAACGAGGATAACTTTATCTATTTTCCACTGTGTAGGAGAAATACCAGACATAAGGCTGTGTTGCAAACATGAGTGAGTGGAAAATCTAAATAGTCCCGCAGAAGTTTGATGAATTTAGGATGCAGTTCATCAACCCCAACAGCATTAGAATTAATTAATCCCGCGAAAGATCTGGAAAATTTCATCTGCGGAGACTTCAAGAATGAAAAACCAGATCTGATGGCAAGAATTCACTTATAAAATCAATGTCAGTGGAACTGCTACCAATCACCGGGAAAACCGTATGAAAATTTCTAATAGATAGTGTAGTTTGGTTTTGTAGACTCCCGTATTCTTCCCAAAAATTTGCAATTCTGTATCTTCTCCAATTCATCACGTAGGGAAATTAAAGTATGGATATGATGCATGAGCCAAGGACAGGCTTGGTACTGGATGGTTCTGCGGATGGGCATACAAATTAATATTTAGGCATATATAAATCCACAATTGTATATACATATGTAGGTAAGTATGTAGGTAAGTATGTAGAATAGGGGAACCCCTCAGGCGGATCAGTAGAAATGCGGTGAAGTGGGAGGGTTGTTATCCCTTGTTTTCGGATCATAACCTCGCTGATAAAAGGAAGAAGAAGAAGAAGAAGAAGTAGGTAAGTATGTAGAATATGTAATTATTTCTATTATCTGTCTACACATCAGTATACGAATATTATCACAAAAGTCCAATAAATTAGTGTGTGTAAAAAAGCTTTAGCTACTTTAGCTGATAAACAGAAGCAACAGAGCACTTTTTATTTAAAATATATATTTTACGATATAGTTTACTGCTAAGCTTTTATTACGCATCTGCTCTCGATCTTGTTTTATTCACAAACAAATAAGTACATTCGTGGATATCAAGTACAAATTTAAAATTTCATTATCTACTTCTATAATTGCTTTTTAAAATGTTTATATTAGAATCGAAAATGTATCCGATAAATGTATGCACATACTCGTATGTATAAAAATACAATACACGTTTTAAGAAATAAGATCAATATTTTACATTCAACAGCCCCGCGTGCTAATCACAACGTAACACAAATATTTAAACACCTTTTCCGCGATATCACTTTGTCCGATAGTACACTCGTAACTTCTTTCAAATGGAATTTATTATCATTTTATTTAATAAGAAATATCACCCATTTACAGTTGATTATGTCAAAATCTGCAGGCCGGGACTTGTGCAATTTGAATCATAAATACCAACAAATAAGCACGAGGCACGACCTACGTAAAATGACGTTCATATTAGATAGTTATCATACTCCTCTTAATTAAAAAAAAACTTTATCAACATATCAATATATTAAGGACTTAACAACTACCACTGGACTTGCAAATAGCCCAGGCCGTTAGAATTTCTGTTCGCTCCCCTCAAATACTTACTTCAATACAAATTAGTACACATTCTTGGGGATATCGACAAAAGACTCGATCATATTCTTATGGCTTCGTGCCCCTGGTCTCTCATGGGAATTATATCCATAACAACATTGTAGGTAGCGTAGTCCTCAATTATTAATTCGTAATAGGTTTTCGGTCTAGTTTACGATGTATAAATTTTCAGTATTAATTCGATGCTTAGTGATGAGATTCAAGCTGTTAGCACATCTGATGTGACCAGTTCATACGGACGCCTGCTTTAGCACCTCGGACAAATTATAAGACTCATTAAGAAACAATATCCATCAAATGGAATGCCATTACTGTTTTGTCCGAGGTATTCCATATCAAGTATTGGGGAAATCAGCAATTAAGTTTCATAAAGGCTCCATTGAAAGGTACCACACCTCCCTATTGACTGTTGGCGCAGAAGCATGCAATTTGATGCTATCCAAGTAAGACTGTGAATGCATATAGCAAGAAAATATCTCCGCGAAGTTGTGCTACACCGCCTCGTTGGCTTCTGGTGATAAATGAAAAATGTACTCTGTACATTTCCACGCAGAGAGGTCACTGCTATTCCGAATAACGATACTTATAGTGATTGTAAAAGTTTGAGAAAAATAATAGAATTAGCAATGGCATTCAGATGTGTTATGACTTTTACCCTATTACTGATGGCGGATAGTTTGTCTTGCAGATGAAATTATATTTACTTGGGTAGAGCGGAATAGATGGACGAGCTGTCAGCCATTGTTGGAGCCGTAAAGTTGGTACTGCCACAATCAACCTTTAATGAAGCTCAACTTCCTGGCAATATTTGATAATGTTCAATTATTGTATCCTTTACTTTTTACAGTTACATACCAAAGAAGGCATTTATTACTTATTAACTAACACACTTTCTGGCAATCGTAGAAGTCGGTGAAAATTATTTAGAATAGCAATACTATAGGTACATATGATGGAGTATATAAATATGAATCAACTCATCTGTACTCTATATGAATGGAATCTCAAGATAGGTAAGTAGGAGTGGTGGTTCTGCTAAAAATATGCCAATGAGCACTACGTGCTGTTTTAGTACCATAACTTATGTAACCTGGCTGTTGAGGTGTGTTGATGAGGATTCTCTAAATCCAACTTATGGAATTAAAGAAGATTATTAGTGCTTTAATACATTTCCCTGAGACCTCCTGAAGTGAGTTGAAGAAGAGTTCGCCTAAAGCTCGTTGTCTGGCCCTAGTTAGTGCCGGCGCATATATAGTGAATAATGGTCTTTCTTCGATCGCAACATTGCACCTACGGCAGTGTGTGTTACGTCGGATGCCTAGTCTGGCTGCATGGTCTCCTATCGGCCAGTACCCAGTGGTGATCGCTGTATTTCTGACCATGTCTTTACGCGTTCTGTTTAGGAAGTCGTCTGTTCTTGCATTGTTGTAGTTTGGCCACATCTTTCTAGATATGTCACAGTTTGTCAGCCTGGACCATTTGGGGTTGGCTTTTATAAGAAGGTTTGAAGAAATGTTTGCCTTAACTGCTCCCAGCGGAATGTGAACAAATTCTGCAAGTGAACAGTGGAAGGCTGAGACTTGTTTGACCAGTTTATCAGCCTATTCGTTAACATAAACGTTACTGTGCTCTGGAACTCAAATCAGGGTTACCTTGACTTGACCATTTAGCGAGGCTAGCTCATTTCTTGTACTAGCTTGGAGAATATATTTAGTAACCAAGGCAATGGCTTGATAGCAGCCTGGCTACCTTTGCCTTGACGTTATATTTGTGTGTTGCATATCTGGAGACAAGCTTTGCGGATAGTAAGTAATTCCGCTTGGAAAAAATTGGCAGTCTATATAATTTTGTGATGTTCAAGGATTTGTTAAGCACACCTACACCGACCCTCAGTCTATCTTCAAGCCATCTGTGTAGATTGTTGAATCAAAATTCGTAATCCCCTGTCCATCTTACTATTCTGGTCTTGTGGGGAATTGTTCATCGAAACGCCTTGTGAAAATCATTTTGGGGATAATGTAAACTTTTGGAGTTGATACGAGTTCTCTCGGTAGAGAATCCAGAATATTACTATGACCGTAGAGTTTCGCAGTCCAGCATTCAGACTCTCTGGCTTTAACAACGCTCTTACTTTACCCAGATGATTCTACGCAATGAATCGATTTTCACAATCTTTCATTGATTTTAAAGTTGATTGGAGTAGTCTTATATTCAAGGGTTATACAAGGTCGTGTATTGGCATCGCTCTCAAATATATTCGTCTATCCAGAATGACAATGCAAAATGCACGCTAGTGCATTACTGAAGTCGGAAAAGGTTTAATACAAAACGGCGATGTCATTTGAATTATTGAAATTAATTTAGATATTGATTAAATATTGGAGGTTTTAGATTGTTCCACCTAGCTAGACATACAGGTACCGAAATCTACCTAGCTTAAATAAACTATGTCCGCCGATGCGCGTGACACGACTTAGAGAATACGGGTGATGCCTTTTTGACAATTGAACTTGACAATTGCTGTTAGTCTCTTTCCAATTGTTTTACGAGTGTAGGAAAGCAAACAAACGTCGTCAATACCATGCAAATGTTTGGCATAAAACTTTTTTGGGAAGATTAAGTACTTTTTTAGATACATACTTCGCAAACCATAGCCGGATCATTGCGCGTGAGGTTCCAAATTCGAATCCCAGAAAACACCAAAAAGTTTTTTTTACGGTCCCACCTCTCGTAAGAGTCTAACAAACATCCGAGAGTATTGTTGTTTCGAAAAAGCTTCTCAACACAAACTGCCCTTCGGATACGGCACTAAACTGTAGGTCCTTTCCATTCGTGTGAAAAATATAACGCACACAACATGAGTATTTGTGAGAATCTAGACCCTGGCACTTAAAGAGCTGTTGCGCCTTTTTTTTTTTTTTTTAATTTGTTTTAAATATATCACTACTCAAAAATGGCACTGGATACAAATACCTTTTTTTCATGGACATCATAAAAACCCCAAAAACAATGTATAACTCAAAAAGTCAAATTTAGCATACACATATCGCTCATTTACTTGAAGACTGTCATAACTCAAAAAAAGCGATTTTGCAGAAAATGCGTTTAAAGTTTTCAATTGACTACCACCTTGCAGGAAAAAAGAAGACATCTTTTAATTCTAACGCGGAGAGTATACAAGATATTAATATGAAATTTTTACACACTGTGAAGCATGATAAAACGTACAATTCTGCATCATTAACTCAAAAACAGCGTTTTTTGAGTTATGACAGTCTTCAATTAAATCAGCGATATGTACTCGTACTCGTACAAATCAATCGTATACCTATAAATCAAGAAAAAATACTGGTACGTCTCTATAGCAAAATTTACTTACATACTTACACAACGCCACACTTACTTTATAGGGTTGGGTAAAAATGTAGCGAATAGGATATCATACGAACCATTTCATTTGTCTGTTATTTCACATTTTCCTATGATGTTACCAATGGTATTTTCGATAATGAAAAGTGGCCAGAAAGAATCAAAGTAATTGCAGAGAAGTTTGAAAAAATTAAGATGCATGATACGTATACAAGCAGTGCTACCGCAGAGCGATATTTTGATGTGGTATAGTCTACTATAATACAATAACACTGGTCAACACGATTTTTTGCCGTTACTTAAATTATACATTTTTTGAATCGTACATGCATAAGTATTATATTAACAGAAAAATAACAGAAATAGTTTACTACATCGAATTATCTAAACATACGACAAATGAAGTTCGGTCCATGTCAATTATGAATGGAACTCAAACATAACATCCGAACTGAAACTGCGACCGTTGACCCACTTATTATTCAAAAGTCATCGGTAATTTTGACCTTCGGCTGGTCGCTTGGAACAGAAGCCGTCGCATGAACGATGTTACATTTATTTCACAACAAATGTGTGTTTAATTTAATGAAAACTTCCACACTAGCTGTTGGCTCACCCTTTACTTGACATTGGTTACTGACAGTTTATCGCGTAAAAGTATCATAACTACCTTCACTAACGAACTAAGGATAACAAAAAAATATTGCTCAAAGCCCCTTAGTAGAGCCAAACAACATCATTTTGCCGCCCTTACACATAAAATTGGGACTAATGAAAAACTTTCTTAAAGCCATGAATAAAACTGGAGAAGGTTTCATCTATTTAAAAACGTTGTTCCCCAGATTGAGTGAAGCTAAATTAAAAGAAGGCATTTTTATAGCGCCAGATATAAGAAAGGTCATGAAGGAGTCCAATTTTATTGACAAATTAAATATACAGGAAAAAAATGCATGGCTTTCTTTTGTTGAAGTGACACAAAATTTGTTTGGCAATACAAAGTCACCAAACTATAAGGATATCATTTCTAAACTATTATAAAACTACAAAAGCTTGGGATGCAAAGTGCCGTTAAAGATTCATTTCCTTGATTCCTATTTGGAGTTTTTCCTTGAAAACTTAGGTGCCGTAAGCGATGAGCGTGGGGAGAGAGATGATTAGATTAGATTAGATAGATTTTTATTTTTATACTAAAATCGGTTAGCATGGCATTGCCGTCTGCCTGGTTGACAAAAAGTTAACAATTATTAATAAATTATTAATTATAGCCTAATAGCACAGAAATAAATTAATTCTTTATTTTTCTTATTTCTCTTTTCCCTTTTCTTCAGAAGTTTCCATTCAAAACTCTTTCTCTGTATTGTAAAGCAATTTTCCAGTACCTGGTTAGTGTTGTGACGTTATTTTCATTAAGGATTTGCAAGATTTGGTTCTCCGATAAGACATCGTTTCCAAACACAGATTTCCTTGTTTCTCGCAAAATTGGGCACTTGCCAACAAAATGAAAAGTATCGTCCCTCTCAGATAAATTGCACATGCCACAGACTATCGGTAGCTCATCCCTATGGGGTACATAATTCAGTTTCAGGAGCTCTCCACGCAGTTTTAGGACCTCTCAGATAAATTGCACATGCCACAGACTATCGGTAGCTCATCCCTATGGGGTACATAATTCAGTTTCAGGAGCTCTCCACGCAGTTTTAGGACCGTTGCTATTTCTTCTATGCTGAACTCATCCCGGAAGTTATTATTGTGCTGCAAGTTGTGGCATAACCGGCTGTAGACTCCTCTATGGAGTGACCCTGATGCCTCCTCTAGAAATCTTTTCCTGATCTGCTCATCCACACGCGTGATTAATTGGTAAAGTTTAGGCTTCCAACTCCTCGCATCTTCCACACTAAGCTCCATTCCACATGCACTAGCTAGTTTCAGCCACTCTTTGTATCATCCAGTTTTATTTCTTATAGATTGTAGAGCTGCTTTCTTCGGAAGTCTATAGTCTGGCATGTTTAGTACTCTAAGCACGTAATCCACTTGTAGCTTTAGGGTTTTTACAAAGAGTGGTGATAGGCCTGTCTCCAACATGAGCATGTAATTTGGCGTGTTCCATGGCAGATGAAATGCTCTCTTTATATAGAACCTAAGGAGTTTTTCCACCGTTTCAAATTGTTTTCCTCCCCCCAATCGAGCAGCGTAGAAGAGAATGGATCGCGAAACTGATTCAAAAAAAAATTCAGAGAGATGAGATTTCACCAAGGCATAATCACCCTGATTGTCGTCGGCGTTTGTCGCTTTTCGACGATTGTCGTTTTATTCTTCAGATGTAGCACAAATCCATTTTTATAACTTTTTCACTGTTCACGTGTTGTAATAGTATTCTACACGACAAACAAATTACTTAGTAATGTTTAACGGTCAGCAGGTCGTAGCTGTGAATAAAACGACAATCGTCGAAAAGCGACAAGCGCCAACGACAATCAGGGTGAATATAAGATATTAGTGTCGCAAGGTAAGATAGAACTTTATTTTGAACTTTAATCACTGTAAAATGTTGTATTCTATTTTACGAGTAGCAGGTCACTGATCAAATATCATTCAGTTTGCTTTAAAGCAAAGACGTGAACTGAAAGTGGCTGTTTGGTGATAACATTGCTTCTACTACGATTTGTAAGGCGAATTGTATTGGCGTTTGAAGTTTGAAATGCAGATTAAAAAAAATATCTACAGTGAACTCTCGATAATTCGAAAACCTCTACATATAAATAGATGTACTGCGTCAGTCCCATGAGAAAACCTCTATTAATCGAAGAAAACCAATGCAATTTGTCCCCTTCGTTAATTCGAATCTACTCTTGTCCAAACATAACCTAAAACCCTCTCCAATTCGAACTTAGTGGCTTTTTTTTACCTCTATAATTCGAAGTTAAGACTATTTTAGTCTACTCAAATGATCGTTGAAATGCATATGTCATGAAAATCTGTGCCCTGTGTAGTCATTGAGCAAAATGGTGTGCAGACAGTAGAGTTAACATTTTTTCCATTCTAAACGATGCAATTGGGCTACCAATTTTCAAACTAGAACATACATATGTCGACGATGACGTGTTTTCAACGTTAACCACTATCTAAAACACCCTGGACCGAGCTCGTTCGTAATTTCTTTACCTTGGGAAGTATTACATATGTATATGTAAACATGTATGGTTCATGCTTATGCACGTGAAAAAAAAAATTCGTTTTGCGAAAATCTTCCTTTTCTCTGAAACCTCCATAATTCGAAAACGTCTGCAATTCAAAGTTTCTCTCTGGTCCGATGAAATTCGAATTATCGAGAGTTCACTGTATACAGAACAATGAGGGTGGCAATGATCCAGTGGATAGTGCGTTTGTTTGTTAATCGAAGTATTCAAGACTCGGGAAACAACAATCATAAGCCAATCGGATATCATCGAAGTTTTACCAACCACTGCACCAAAAATATAACATTGGACCGGAGAATCTAGTTGCTCTACGATTTGGGTTATCTTACAAAAAAAATAATCAACGGTGGCGTCAGTCAGAACTAGATGCTGTAATTTATTTTGCTCGGATGGATGTTCTATTACATCAAAATTGTATAAATATACTGGGTAAACTGTTTTTTTTTTATGTATCACATTATAACCCTCCAAAGCTGTTTCATCTGAAAACGAATCACCCTGTATACGTACATATATATAGGTAGATGCGCATAAAACGTTATTATTTCATAAAAATTGCCATTTAGTAGATATAATAGAACTTTTACAGCCGACTGTGGCCATATTTGAAAATATTTTGCTGTCATTGTGTTTTGTTATAGTCACCACATGGTGCTCCCATGATTCAACAACGCATCGAAATCGTAAAATTTTATTATCAAAATTCGAGTTTTATTCGCGGATCGTTTCGCGCGTTACGTACGATTTACGGTCGTAATGAGCGTTCTTCCTAACTCACCATTCGGCGAGGTGTGAAGAAATTCGAGGAAAGTGGTTGAGTGGCTGATCGAGCAGCCCAGTACCTGAACGAAATGCGCGGTCGACCGAGAACCAAAACGTCTCAATTTCCCGAATTTGACCTTTCGCACGCTTCAACTTGGCGAATTTTGCGAAAAGACTTGGGCCTGTATCCGTACAAAATTCAAATTGTTCAAGAGCTGAAGCCTACTGATCAGTCCATGCGTCGCGCATTCGTTGATTGAGCTCTGGAGCAGTTGGAAACCGATGCCAATTTTGGCCAAAAAGTCATCTACGTGTCACACATCGAACGAAATACTGAAGATATTGAAGGAAAAGTTTCGGGGGCGCGTAGTCTCACGAAGTGCCGATGTTAATTGGCTGCCAAACTCGTGCGAATCTACGCCCTTAGACATTTTTCTTTAAGGTTATGTTAAATCTCGGCTATAACTGCCGACCTTTGTGCATTTGTGAATGGGTATCCGATTTGACATTTGTTTTCTCATTTTTTTTTTTGTAGGTTGTGTTTTTTGTCTTGTTTTTTTTTTTTAATTTGCCTAAAATGTAAGTATTTTAATTAAATTAATTTCAGTATTTCCTTCCGTGCTACGTGTCACACATCGAACGAAATACTGAAGATATTGAAGGAAAAGTTTCGGGGCCGCGTAGTCTCACGAAGTGCCGATGTTAATTGGCTGCCAAACTCGTGCGAATCTACGCCCTTAGACATTTTTCTTTTAGGTTATGTTAAATCTCGGCTATAACTGCCGACCTTGAGGACACTGTTGTTCGTGTGGCGAAATTGAAGGCAACTTATCTGCCCGAGTCTTACAAATTTGGACCTCTCGGTTGACCGCCGTCAAACAAAGCCGTGGAGTCCATTTGAACACTATTATTTTTTTAAAGCATAATGGTATCGAATGCTCTTAAGCTTGAAACAAAAAGATCCGCTATACCTCAAATACAACTTGTTTTACATAAATTCAAAGATGTATCGCGCTTAATGAATTAACTTTTGCTATTATTTCATTCATATGTACTTATACATACGAGTATATATGAATATATACAATACATACATATACCTTGTTTGGAAAGTTATTCTTATACTAATTCTGTGCACTATACTGCTACACAAATACAACTGTATAAATAATAGCATAAACAAAGTTTTTTGTTAGAACTCTATAAGCAAGAATTTTACATTCAATCTTTAATTTTACCTTTGCTCATGTTGGAATGTGCCGCAGTTTATTGCACAGAGTTCAGTGATCTAGTGTTTTATGATCACATACCGCTGCCATCGCTAAACATAAAGCTTACACTCGTACATATCATAACTGTTGTAAATTATTTATTACACCCGGTAAAATGATATAGCGATCAATAGCTACACATTGCTTTTGTAGAAAATATAATTATACATACACAACACATGTAGCCATCCAGTAGCAGCATGAGATTTCGATTAGATTAAAGATTCGTAGGAAGGGCCAGGTTGTGCAAATATTAATCTACATGTATCGTACCCTTACGACAAAACTCTAGTAACTCAAAAAAGTTAGTTTTGAGAAAAACGCAGAAAACTGTTTGCAACGTATTTTTCTTTTGCTGAAATATGTAACAACAAAATCATCTACAATGACTAAAAGGTTAACTACCGGGAAAATAATAAACCTAGATTAATTGGCGTTAGGGGGTTGATGGAGTATTGTATTTGGTCAAAATTAGGAAAATCGTGATTTTTCAGTTACTACAGATTTGTCGCAAGCGTGCGATATGTATGTATCTATATAATTGCTAAGGGCTGACAAAAAAATTCGTTCCATAGCAGTAATTCACTCATGCTTATACGCACTCGTACATACATACATACCATATGTATAATATCTATGGTCTCATATAACGCAGGTGATAAGCATAAGGAATTTTTCGTATGCACGGATCGTTTTCCGACCATACCATACATGCCTTTGTTTTGGGGCTTAAATCTGTAATCCATTTCGTAAGTCAAAACATTAGAAATTGAAAGATTGGCACTTCACAATCCGAACTTCGGATTTGCATGATCCGAAGATCTAATGACTCTATCACCCTTACTACGGTTGTCAAAGATCAGAAGATAAACGATACAATTTATCAAAGTTTGGTATCACAATTGTCAATTGATACATTTTTCTTCTATTGTGAATAAAATGCATTTGTGAATGGGTATCCGATTTGACATTTGTTTTCTCATTTTTTTTTTTGTAGGTTGTGTTTTTTGTCTTGTTTTTTTTTTTAATTTGCCTAAAATGTAAGTATTTTAATTAAATTAATTTCAGTATTTCCTTATAAATATTTCCACAGTTCTATTGTGAATTTTCCTTTTTTTTTGCTTATTTTTAAATGAAAACAACGAATAAGATTTATATGTCAACGAGAAATTTGTGATTGACTGAAAATTTGTTAGATATCAACATTTTTGACAACGACAATACCAAGTTTATCAATAGAACTATTCATAATGGATTTAAAATTCACAGCTGATCAAATATTTTAATAATTGACCACGATAACATCGATTTAACAAATTATTTGATTATTGTCAATTATCATATTGGTATTTGACAACTGTAATAAGGGTGTATGTTGCTGACAACAATTAATTCGGAATTAAGTTTCGATAAGTACATATTCATAGCATGCGAAATAAACTACCTTTTCTAAAAAATTAAGGTTTCTGGAAATTAAAAATATAAATCTTCTTCTTCTCCTGTTTTGGCGAGGTTATGATCTGAGCTCAAAGGATCGTAACCCTTCCACGTCACTGCATTTCTACTAATCCACCTGTGGGGTTCGTCTGTTTGACCTCAGGAAACTCAGGCCTCCCGATTTCGGATCACTTCGTTCTTCTTCTTCTTTTTTTCAGCAAGGTACAGCAAGGAACAGACTCTCTGCCTCGTCTGCTAGTTCGTTGATTGTTTGTACAGCGTTGTACTTAGTTTTGTTAGTGATTAGTGCGCCCGCTGTAAGGTATGCAGCTTGTAGTGGCGGACACACCGTCATTGCCATCGCTGGTCTCACCCTCGCCGCTCGTCTCTAGATTGTTTTGGAGAAACCGCCCGTTTTTCCTCTCCTTCAGGGTGCAATCGTCATCTCCAGGTGAATCCTATATCGATTGTCTCTGCAAGATGCTGGGAAAGTGGGCCTATGGCTGATGGAGCCATGGCTGCCCTCCACTTTCCCAGAATTTTGCAGAAACAAAGAACGAAAAGAAGGAGAGAAGGAAAGGTGCATAGAGTAGGCCTTGTTGTGGTAAATTTTACCGCAACAGTAGGATCTTCACTTATGATGGCTCGATCGATAGCAAAGAATAACTGGTGCACCTTGAGGTCCGTCACTTAACCTTCAAGCAGATAGACAAGCACTGCAATAAAGAGCAAAGGACTTAAGACACTTCCCTGGTGTACACCGACTTAAATTGGGAACTTTTCGGTTACTTCAGTGGGGCACTTTACTCCTTCGTACATGTGCATGATCATCCGTATATAGGTTTCTGGAACCCCTCGAAGTCTTAGCGCCACCCATATCAGATCTCGTGGTTGTCTGTGGAATGCCTTTTCAAAGACCTTTACGGAATCAAGTTGTTTTTCCATTATGATCCTTATACTTTAGATTACATTTGTGATTGATTTACCCAATACGAACCCGCGCTGATCATTAGATAGTCGTCTTATTTTTCGCAGTCGGGCACTTCCTCGTCGTGTGTAACATCAGCTTGATCGAACTGTATTTATCACAGTTTCGCGTATCACCTTTGTACACAGGAAGAATGTAACTTGTCCTCAATTGGTTCGGTATTGGATCACCTCTCATAAGTTGGGAGAGGAGAATCATGAGCCATCTGAACCCGTTGTCTCCCATCTTTTACCAGAACTCAAAGAGTATCTCGTTCGAACAACCGGTTTTCGTTTTTTGGAATATTTGACCGCCTCACTAACTTCTTCGACTGTAATGTCGGCTGACACAGTTACGAGTGGCTCCTGGAAAGTATAGCCGGGAAAATATTCATTCATTCAAAAATTCTTCACAATACTATCTAGGTACCTATACAGCCAAATTTTTTTTAGATTATTTTGATTTTCTTTAACTTTTCGTATACAAAACGCATTCCAAGTCAAAATTTTCCTAAAGTGGCCTTCAGACGATCAACTTGGTTGTCAACATTCCATGTTGGTGTCGAGGTTGATCGTGTAGATATGTAACCAAAATTCGAGTGATGGTCGAACGGCGGGAGTGAAATCAAAAGTGTTTGATATTTTGATGTTGACAACCTAGTTGATCATCTGTAGGCCGTTTAAGTGGAACTAATGGTGAATGTACATAGACCAGCAGTATTCATTGTTTTAGTTATTACATCGTTTTACTTTGAAAAGCAATTATGTCATTTTTTACCATTGGAAGGTAGTATTATAATAATGGAAACAAATGCAGAAAATAAAAACTTAAAAAAAACAACTATTAGAATAGTGATTATTTTGTCAGCATTGTAGATCATTTTATGAACATTTCCCTAGAATATGTTATAAACTGATTTTTAAAGGACTGAAACTGTAAAACTTCCTCCACGCAGAGCATATTAAGAATATTCTCCGTTTTTGATTGACAAGTTTATCATCAGTACATGCTTTTTAACATGCCATTGTCAATGGCTTTGATAATCATCAGCAATTATTTGACTTAGGCTTAGTTGACCATATATGTCATTATTATTGTCAAAACCTATTAGTAGTGATCAATACTGTCAAAGTATTTTTGAAATTAAAATTTTATCAGCATTTGAAGATTAACAGGCACTTTATACTAAAATTGACAGCCACAGGCAATTCTATTTTGTACTCTCTTATCAACATTAATAATGAAAAAAAAGTTTCATAGTCAAAAATAAATCATATTTAATCTTTTATTTTATTTTTTTAAAGTTCTGCTTTTATATCAACACTTTTGAGTTCTGGCGGGACCACAAAAATAAGCTTAAAATTGATTCCTCTCTTAAAAAAAATGTCTTTAAATAGTAGTATTATTTTTCTTTTTACAAAACTAAACGATACAAATAAATTCAATCTGGTTTTTAACGTTAAACTAAATGGAAACACTTTAGACAATGACACGATGACACTTTAATGGACTTCATCATCCGAAACGTCAACTTGGTCTTTCTGATTATCATCCTGGGAATGATGCTTCTCTATGAGCGCCTTAACTAGATCCGATGTAAATTTCTCCACCAACAGCAATGCTCTTTCCGGTGGCATTTCTAACAGTGACGATGTCATAAATTTACCAAAAGCATCGTACTTTTGAATTCGAGTCGATTCAAGACGCAATCGTTTCTCAGGCACTACAGGATCTGGATTCAGTCGGCGGATATTGTTTTTAGGTACAATAGTTCGCATACAATCTAAGTTTCGAACTGAGATTTGTTTATTTGGAGACGCCCCCTCAGGACGGATATCAGTTTCACTGTAAATTCAAATTAAAAGAAAAAATATACAATAGCTTCGTTGTAATGGATGGAGTTTTAGCCTTGGAACTTACGCAAACATGGAACTTCCGCCTTCGAAATCTAACTCTGCTTCGTCAGGATTACTAGCTCCTTCACTGAAAGGAAAATAAATAATATTAAAATGTTGCATATGTTGTTGATTAGTTGATTTGTTTATTACGAGTCTGCATCGATTCCGTTCTCTATTTTAACGGTGACCATTCCATTGGAATGAGAATTCGCTGTTCCAGAACTTGAGGAAGGATTACTTAACGAGCGATATTCTGTCGACGGACGTGTAAGCATACGTTTATAGGAACGACGTGGTCTTATATGTGTTGATAAGAAATGTAAGTGTTCATATAATGGCCATTGGGATTGAATAATTTTTGTTGGATACTCTTCGGCAAGATTTTCAAGGCGACGTTTTTCTAGATTGTAACGGTTTCTAAGCTGAAGCATTCGATCCTTGAGCAGTGCCACTATAAGTGTTTACATAAAATAAAAAGTTTAATTTAGAAAAATAAAAATAAAAAGTGATTTAATGTTCCTTTTGGTGTATGTCTCATATTTCCTTTTAAATTAGTCCAATTTAAAATGATAAGCAATTTAAAATGATAAGCAGTTTTAAACATCAGCATCAACATTAATGACTCATAAATTAATAATAATGAGTCTTCACTCACTCGTTTTCCAAATCATCCTTATTCTCATAGTCACTCAAAAATGAGCTGACGGATACAAGTTTTATTGCCATAAGATAATACAAACAAAGAATTAAAAAACCTTTGTGCAATTCTTCCACGAATTTTAGTAAAATAAAGGGAATCCGTCACTTCACTACGAAAAAAGGATGACACTTGCATCTTGACAGTTGCAGTTAAATATGTATACACACACATATGTATGTATGAACAAACACACATCAATACATACATAAGCAAGTGATAAAGAGTTATAGGATTATTTTTATTGATCTTCAAAACTAAATACGTAAATGATATTAACCGCTGTTTCCATTGTCGTAGAACCCGAATACAAAGTCATATCTTAGGTAGGTAGGTGTAGTGGTTCTTCTAAGAAAAGAGAAGAGCCCAAATTAGCACAAAGTGCCGTTTAGATACCACAAAACTCGTGTACCTGGATATAAAAGGTGTGTTGGTGTGGAATCCCTAGATCCAGTCTGTGGAGTTTAAAAAGATTATTAAATCTTTAATCAGGGTTACCGTGAATTATTTTTCCCTTAGATTTTTTCCCCCGAACAAAAATTAGGTCTCTTCAAAAAATCAAAAATAGGGAACAAATTCATTGGGTAAAAACTAAATACCATGATTGCGTTGAAAATTCTCCTGAATTGTAATTCATGATACATATTTCTTTTCTCATGAATTATTTCCTCTTTTTTGAAGACATCTAATTTTTGTTCGGGGGAAAAATTCCGAGGGAATATTTATTCACTATAACCCTGAATGTTTCTCTCTCAGACTTATTCAAGGGAATCAAAAAAAGGTTTTCCTAAAGCTCGTTGTCTGGCCCTAGCTAGTGCCGGACAGGCACATAAAAAGTGGATAAGGGTTTATTTCTCAGTAGCGACATTGCAACTGCGACAGTGTGTGTTGTGTGGGATACCTAGTTTGACAGCATGGTCTCCTATAGGCCAGTGACCCGTGGTGGTTGCTGTTATCCTGGCGATATCCCTACGTGTTCTGTTTAAAAAGCCGGTTGTTTTTGATTTGCTGTAGTTTGGCCATATCTTTCTAGATATGACAGTTTGTTAGCCTAGTCCCTCTGAGGTTTGCTTGGGCAAAGAATTTTGAGGATATTCTGTTTTGACTGCTCCAAGCGGAATCTTTACTGATTCTGCAAGAGAGCTGTAGAGGGCTGAGCATTGCCTAGCCAGTTCATCCGCAAGTTCGTTTCCATAAACGTTACTGAACCCTGGAACTCAAATCAGGGTTACCTTGAGTCGGCTATATATCTAGCTACCTCATTTTGGCATTCAAGCACCAGCTTGGATGATGTAGTAACCGATGCAATGGTTTTGATGACTGCTTGGCTATCAATAAAAATAGCGATCTTTTGCCCTGGGCGTTATATTATATTGGTGTGTATTTTAATCTGACGACAAGCTTCCCGGACAGCGAGTAATTCTGCCTGGATTACACTGACAGAATCCGGAAGCCTACATATATGATTTAGAGATGGTTAAGGATTCGGAAAACACACCCGCACTGACTGCACGGTCCATTTTTGAACCGTCTGTGTAGATTGCTAAGTCGAAAAATTGCCATTCTGATCTTGTGGGGAATTGAACGTCGAAGCGCTTTGTGAAATTCAATTTGGGTATCATGCAATATGGTATGTTGTGGGCAAAATGAGTTCTCTCGGCAGTCGTATCTCACTTAGGGAAGTTACGTGAAAAAGTAAGGTACGGTCCTAAAAAATAAAGCGAGAAGTTCACTACTGCAAGAAAAAGGCATGGAAAAATCAAAGTGAAAGCGCAAGAGGATAAAAAAAAAATCTGAATGATATCATTGTTTTTGTCGACCATTTCTCTTCTAAACTTATTTTAAGAGTTTGTCACCCTAAATATTTTATAGTTTGGATGACAATTTTATACTTTCTGACATACTCTTCGTCTTGAACTTTTGGTCTTCGCTTTAAAAATAAATGCTTCTTAAGCTTAGACCTAAATCGTGTAAGGTTTCTATGATTTTAATTACAAAGCCGATCGGATTTGTAGATGTAGATCCACCAACCCATCAACCTTCTACGTTTATGAATGTTCTGCGATCAACAGATCCTATCGCTAAAAAAAAAAGAAAATATTTGGCGCAACAGCTCTTTAAGTGTCAGGGCCTAGCTTCTCGTAGCCACTCATATTGTGTTTTCACACGAATGGAATTTAGTGCCGTATCCGAACGGCGATTTGAGAAGCTTTTTCGTGACAACAATGCTTTCGGATGTTTGTCAGACGCTCGTGACGTCAGACGGCTGTGAAAAAACTTGTTGGTGTTTTCTGGGATTCGAACTTGGAACCTCATGCGTAGTGATCCGACACACTAACCACTTACGCCACGGCGCTCACTATCACTATCCTATCATTAAAAGGACTTAACCTTGATTGAGTAGAACGCTTGTGCATGCTGAATTCAAGACGATTAAATCAAGCCATATTAACCCCTTACGATTGGGCAAGCCAAAGTCAACTATGTACCCCCAAAGACGATTATAAACTGGGTCTTAAAAACCAATTTAAAACATAGCTCACTTGCATTCCGTAACAAAAAAGCTGATTAACAATATTTTTTTAAGGTATGGTATAAGTGAGAACTTTAGTGACAGCCTTTGTTTAAGGTCTTGCTTAACACTTTAACTAACGCCAAAATAGTTAGTGAATGTTTAACTTTTTGAACTGTCGCAAGGTCACATTGGGATATTGAGGAACGAGATCTCTGATTAGATTGCTAGGCTTGGATCAGATGTGGTTGTCTCAGAACGTTAGGTCTGCCTGCGTCCTCGATTAGGGCTTCCATTGAAGATTTGGTTTCTCACGAACAGAATTGTGTGTGGCATGATTCTCCAGGATGTAGATTGAATAAATGAATGCTCACTGACGTCTGTATGAAATCAGCGGCATTCTAGATATCTCACAGCAGAAAACATTGGAGAGAACTTATTGGCGTCATGATAGGACACTTTGCTTTCGCCAAATTTCTTAATGTGCTAGGCTTAAGTGGAGAGGACGATGAAACAGCGGAACATTTTTTATGCGAGTGTGCTGCCTAGATTTGTTTATACTTCTATTTATACATACATATGTATGTATGTAATCAAAAATGCGTAAGAAGAATACAAAGTTTCTTCACTCACTCACTGTAGAATCCACTTAACTACAAGATTGTGCTTTGAAAAAATACACAAATCAAATACTTTCAGGGCAACATCGCCATAATCCCATCGACACAATACAAACTAGAAAACTTAAAATGTACGAGTATAAAACAAGATGTCACTTTTGTTTACCATTTGCATGGATTTATGGTTTCTATAGAAACTGAACTCAATAAACCAACACCAATTATATCAGGGTATGGTTAAATAATAAATAAGAGATATTCCACAAAGTGTATTAAAGCGGTATGAATAAAATTAATTTTAGTATTCTAGAACTATGTACGACGAAATTGACGGTCTACGTATTCATTTATTTAATTTGTCCGCACATAAGCATTTTCTTAATTACTTTATCTAAAAATGTTGCATTATAAATTCGATGTTATTACCAAAGTAATTAGTGAAGGCAATACACTTTAGTTTTATGTATAAATACACAAACTACACAAACAAGCGAAAAATCTATACGTAACATCATTATTTCTTATAACAAATTCTAATAAACTAATTATATGTTAAGAGGTATTTCTGCCTGCTACAAGTTATATGATATATGTATCTACAATTACATATATAAACATTAGATTCTTTCTCATGTACTCGTACATGTCCCTCCCAGTGCGGCAGTGTATGTTAGGAGGATACCTAGTTTGTAAAGTATCAAGTTGACGAATAGTGGGTAACGATTCCGACAAAGCCAGCGTGAGTCCCTTTTAAGAACTTTTTTAACAACTTTGGACAGAATGTTCAAGACTGGCCAGTGTTGATGGGTCATAGCAGCGTAGCTTTGATTAATCAAACCTGTTGCGCAATTTATAATTTGTTTAAAAGTAAAATGAAAACTTTGATAAAATGAAATTTGATCGGAAAGACAATCCTCAACCCTTTTCTTTACGTAACTGATGCCTTTCCTGTGATATTAAAAGAAATTAATAAAATGTTAGCAAACCTCTAACCACCAGCTACCACAAAATGACGCTGTGCACATTTGCATTAAAAGGTTTAGTTCTTATGTAGGTGAACTTCGGTTGGAGAATAGTTTGGCACCGCACACTTGCGCAGCAAAGTGTGTGATACAAATCGAATAATTCTGCAGTTAGAAACTGATTATGCATTAAAATGCAGTGAAACTTCCCTTAACGGACACCCCTGTTGGGCGGATTTATCCATGTCCACCGAAACTGATGTGTGTGTAAAACGTAGGTCATGTTTAATATCTTCATGCTGTTTTGAATTAGACCACTGTAAATTCTGTACAATAATAAACCTATGGGTTTTGGGAAGTTTGGCGTCAAATGTAAGACATTAAGGTAGAATATGTGAATTCATTGCACCACGTAGCACTTTTAAAGCTATTCAGATTGTATCGCGGTCGCAACATCATCTTTTCGGACGAAGAAGCTCATTTTCATCTCAGAGGCTTTTGTCAACAAGAAAATCTGGCAACAGCGTTACGGTGAACGTAGTGTACTACTGAGACATGATAGCTTATTTTTTTGTAGCCGCAATTGCATGCTTTGGGCCTATACATTTTTATTTTATTTCATTTTAATTTTTTTTTTAAATGTAGCTAATGAACGAAAAAGTTGCTTTATGAAAGCATCTGAATTGTCTCTTTCGAAGCAGATATGTATGTACGTTTAACAGATTACTCAGTATTCTTTTTACGAGTACTCATATTTCATTTTGATCTTCGAATGCAATAGTGCCTCTTTCTTCCTAAATTTGATTGAACAAATTGATTTTACGGACTGTTAGCGTTAGTATTTCATTTTTATTGCCATTTAAAGGGGTTATCTTGAAAGTCGAGCTCAATTACGCTGACGCAGAATATTTATTTTCAAAGTAAAAAAAAAGTATAGCTGAGTCCTTTCTGATGAGAGGTAAGAAACTTTACGCATTCTTCGTAGATTTCAAGGCAGCGTTCGGAGGACCGAAGGGCCCTACTTTATAAATTGTTTGAAAAGGGAAAGTTTGGGAGTCGTGAAAGATCTATACGAGGAACATGGACTGCTGTCTGGAATGAGGAAACTACTTTAGAATAGTTCCCAGCTAAGTCGGGAATTTTCAGTGGTATGCATTAAGGCCTGGCCTTGCTTTTTGGTGATGTTATTGTGCTACTAGACTCGAATTGATGCCACTTATGATCAACCGGCTTTATGAATACTGGGGATATGGATAAATCTAAAATAATGATATTTGGAAAAAGAGAAGGAAGGCTCCGATTCAACGAAAAATGGTTTTTGAATGGCGAAAGAAATGCAGGGTTAAGGGAAAATAGATTTTCCCTCAGAATTTTTCCCCCGAACAAAAATTAGGTATCTTCAAAAAAGAGGTAATAATTCCGCGGAGAGGAAATAGATATCATGAATAACAATTCAGGGGAATTTTCAATGCATTCACGATATTTAATTTTTCCCCGATGAATTTTTTCCCTATTATTGAAGGTACCTAATTTTTGGTCGGGGGAAAAATTCCGAAGGCAAATTTATTCGCGATAACCCTGATGAAGTCGTTAAAGAATATATGTACATACGAGTACATAAGTACCCTGGCGCTTATTTAAAAAATAAAAATAAACATGGAAACGCATCCTGGGAAAATGCTCTCGAAGTCAAAACTTTCACCAGGAAGAGAAGTTTCGCAACTCGACTGAAAAGGTAAACTATCTTAAGAACGTTTTCATAGTTTTTCATGATAGCGAAAAAACTAAAGCGGGCCGGCTCGATTTTATACGTATTTTGGGACTTTAGTTTTACTTTACACAGGAAGTAGATTCGACACAAAATGGGCGATTAGAAACAGCTGCGTATAGTGAAAATATATATCGGTTGAACAAAGAAAAGAAAAAACGACATAAGCCGACTTAAGATGTTTTACCTTTTCAGTCGAAAGCCCATAGCAGTAAGAATCGAGTATTTAAAGCCAGATCCGAAGTGACTTTGTTGTATGCAGCGCAAGTTTGGGGTGGTAAACAGTATGAAACAGTCGAAAAGCTCCAAAGATATTGCACCAAAAGTGCGCTCCATTTACCACCAAACACATCTAGCTATACTCCAATGCAGGAAACTGGAGATTGGCTTCAAAGCAATATTTAGTCTTGCGTTTTTCTACTCCTTTAATGGAGACTTGGCGCACCATGGGTGTTAAAACGTGGCTTTTCATTTTGATTTCCACAATCGTTGCTTTTCCATATTGTTCGGTAATGATGCTAAAAAACCGTTTTTAATTTCTTTCAAAACTACACACCTTTGTTTTTAATTTAACAACTTAACTCGTCCTTTTGCCGGACTATTTCTTGTATGTATGTATATGAATTCACTTCACAATGAAAACAACCACAATTCAAACAAAATGGGAAGCTCCGAATAAGCAAGAACAAACTGAAGGCAATACGCATTGAAAACAACGCAGCTAAGGAAATAGCGTTCATCTTTTCGAGCATTCAAATTTTGCCCGTTCATCTTTTAGAACACTGTAATGATACAAATATTTTGTTTAGCTTTCCGAGCAGTTCATCTATTCAAAAAAAATGTATCTTTCCGAGATTCTACTGTATATTTTAAATGACATATGTAAACGAGTAAAAGGGCAAACAGTTTTTTTCTTTAATACTAGCGTGAGTCACTGCGCCTGTCTCACTCAAAATGCAAACTGCTGGACCGATTTTGATCAAACTTCACAGAAACACTCTCGGGCCAATACCGAAGATTGACTGGAAATTTAAGCTCAATCGGTTTGATGGTTTCGAAAGTACATACATAGGTACAGTAAGTTTTATATATATAGATAGATTTTAATGGATTTGGAACTAAAATCCAGGTCTTTTATATTGAAGTAACTTTATGCATATATTCATTAACAAATCAACAAAAACTATAAGTATAGTATATACACACCAACTGAAATTTATTAATTACATTATCAATCAAATGCGATAAGTATCTGGTTATTACAGATGGTGCGCAGGACTTTGTACTGGCATGAAATGTCTATCTTCACAAATATCAATTCCTAAATTAGTATAGAACCAATTCATTTATGTACATATATACATACGTTTATCGATTATTTTATGCCATCAAATGATAGTTGATTGAATCAGCGTATCTTTAATTAACAATGTCTTATTTAATTAAATGCACGACTTGGTCGCCAGTACGTATACAATATTCCTGAACGCCGTTATTTTGCAAATCATTAAGATTTAAAATTTTAATAAACTTGAAAAAAGGAAAACTAAGAATAAGTATGAAGCATGAATAGAAGGGACCTACAGTTTTGTGCCGAAGGCAGTTTTTACTTTTCAGGCGCTTTCTTATGCCAACAATACTCTCGGATATTTGTCAAACGTTCCTTTCTGGTGTTTTCTGGGATTCGAGCATTGAACCTCACGCACAGTGATCCGACACACTAACCACTGCCACACGGCGCCCACAAGAATTTTCGAAATATCGGTTGAAAATAATACAAATTTTATAGAAGTTAATGTGTCATGTTGTTGTATACATTTAAGTAACAATTTGGATGAAATTTATGTGAGGTATATTAAAAAAAAAAGACAAATTTTCAAATTGTATTAACAAGTTAAGGCCCCTTTCATTGACACTATCTCTATATTGTTGGACATACAAAGAATTACTTGCAATTGTTTCGATACATGTTACAATAGTAATATTTTAAAATTAATTTAATTAGGCTGACTTTTTAGGCAACAAATTAAATCTTACATAACAAGCACCCAGCTTCTGAAATTTTAAAATTTCCTAGTTAAAAAAAACTATGTTTCAGTAATTTTTTTCTTTTTTGTGCAGCCTATTTGTCGTATTTTATTGAGGTGGTAGGTTAGGTAAGGTGGCTATTCTGACAAGGTAAGGACACACTTAGACCACTTGGGTCCATTGTGATACCACGTAGAGTTAAGACCGGAGGAATCACTGGGGAACCTTAGCCTTTCTCAGGAGGGTACTGGCTGAGAATAGCTGTGCATGGAGTGGCTAAAAAGGGTGACTGACTCAATCAATCCTAAAGTCAAGGTTTACCGGGGAGGTATAGTGTACAAACAAGTATTAGGGGTGTTTAAATATATTGGGCATTTAACAGGGAAAGTAACAACAAATTTTGGCTAATTTTAAGCAAGGAAGATGAAATTTACGTTCTTTCATATAAATTTTTGGATGTCAAGTCAAATCTTATTAAAAAAAATAAATAAATTATAAATATTTTCGCTAGAAACAAGAAGAAATTGTCATAACAAAATGTATGAAATTCTTATAATTTTATAGATCTCCCATTTGAATGAGAACTTTCTTTAAGAAACCTATTTTTTAAAGTGTACGTGGTCTGTAGCGTTAATCATCGGTGTATAAGAAAACAAAATAGTGCCCAAACAGCCCACAAAAGGCCTAGAGACTTCTCGCAACCATTTCCGACATCATAGTTTTACACCGTTCACAAGAGATGGGAAAAGATTGTCGACGCTGTCTGGGATTAAAACATTGAACTTCGTGCGCTCTATTTCGATACATTAAGCCGCGCCAAAGCGCCAATCTGTCAATATTTAATTATAAATGTATAAGGAAACACTTTGAAAGAAACACATTTGAAGAAACACAAATCAACCGTGAAGAATGAGTGTCAAGTCGGACCATGTGAATGTAGGACTCGATTTGGTTGAACCGACAGTCAGACTGATCAAATCAGATCATAGGAGGCATTCAAAGATCAACTCAATTTCTTTGATAATTAATTTCGATGCAATTTTGTTACCTTAACAAAAATTTGAATACACAAATTTGAATAAACATGGCCACCATTTAGCATGCGAGTATAACGTAAAAAGCACTCATTTAATGGCAGAATTAAAAAAAAAAAAAACAATTCTACATATTTTATGAGTATATACATATGTATGTATGTATGTACATATGAACGTATATATTTATGTATAAATATATGTTCATGTATAAAGTACTGAGTTACGGGTACTTTATAATTACTTAAATTTGTTATGTCGATAAAAAGCTCTGAATTCAACGGTATAAGGAAGACAAGGGTGGATTTCAAAGAACTTGACTACCTAACTTCTATATAATATATATGATGTATGTATATATGTATGAACTCGTATGTATATGTACATATGTATGCTTTTTTAGAACAATTAACCAACTGGTTGGGGATGTTATAAGAGTTTAATGCAGTTCACTATATTATCACTTAAGCGCAGTTGACGGTACACTTAATGAACAACTAGTAAACAAACGGCAGAACAAAAATTTGGTCATGGTGTGGATGGTTTTTGACGATGGATGCACATGATGACTATGGGACCAATCATCACCTACGACTTGACCATTAGATACATTTTGAAATACAATGAAGGAATTTTGAATATGCGCATGAATCACAATAGTATTGTGCCCGACAGTGGCGGGGAATACGATCTTTGACCTTTCAGCTATACACCTCGTACATAATTCAAACTAATCGATAACATCTGATCGGGCTAGGATCGAAATCCGTTTTACCAAATCCAAAATAACCCTGACCAACTCAAATAAGACATCGCGATTATGAGAGATAGCCAAGCAGCCAACACTAAAGTACATTCATAAAACGCTTCTGCAGAATACGTACACATTATCCAAAAAGAACTATAAAGATAGCCATTCTACATTTTTTTTTACTAATTTATAAAAAAAAAAAGATAATAAAATAATATAAAGCTACATTTTTTAACCCTATTAGAAGATATCTTCCATCCACGGAATGTAATACAGTGGTGGTCTAGTGTTACGAATAATGTCTCTAGAAGCATTCGTTATAAGAAAAAATGCTATGCCGAATATATTTTAGGCAGTTTATGTTTAAAAATAATGGCGCAAAATTATAGTCGCCAAAAGTACACTTTAAAAGGATTTTAGCACGTAACAAAGTCAATATTAGTGTTTTCCTATTTATAGTCGACATAAAACCAACTTTATACGTGTCACCTCGCGCTAACTTTAAAACCACCTAAAGCACCTTTTAACTTTTAGAGTGGACTTTTAACCATCTGTCATCCGCCATTCTTTTTCACTTTTTCAAATCCAAACTTCGGCCAACCAACGGCTGAAAATCATATACGACATTGGTCCCTAAACTGTGTTTTTGTTTTTATAATTCAATTCAAAGTTAAGTATCGGCTTTAAAGTTAAAGAGATGATAATTAGTGGCTACTAACATTCTTTAAAATCAGATGACTATAATTTTGCGCCAATATAATTTTATTAATTATCGAATTGGTTTATGTGCGTGTTAGCCGAGTCAGGAAAAGAAGAAGGAGCCGATCCGAAAACAAGATGGAGGGAAACCAGAAAATGGGTGAAGTTAGTCCTCCTTTGTCATTTTCCTGTCACTGCTAGAATCGCATGGGGTACAGTATGAACAATGCCATAATTGTATGGCAGAAAACTGTACAACGGCTAAATTATTTGCTACAATTTGTGCGTTTTCGTGAAACCTCGCTTCTCAGTGAAGTAAGATTTAATACGGAGTACAAGAACACAAAGTGACTTGGAACCACTTTAAATTTTTTTCTCAGTCGAAAATGAGTTGGGATGGATGGGAAGAGCTTTTTCCCTGAGAAAAGCTTTTTCATTCAACTGGAATGATTCAGTAGTATTTCATACATTTAAAGCACAACTTTTTCAGACTTTTTACTTCAATTTCAATTCAATCACCAATCTTCAAACAATTAAAAAAGTTTTTAACCAGATTGACTTAGAATCGTTTTGTGGAGAAGCTTTCACTTTGCTTTGCATAGTTCTCACGAAAACACACCAAATATCATATTTGTTTTCTGCAAGAGTATAAGCGCACAAAATTTCATTAGATGCACGTTTTATATATCTCGAATTTTTATTTTTGTTCGTTATTTCGAGACACTAATAAATGTATGAGGAATTCGTTACACTGAACCGCCACAGCAGTACATACTACGGAAACCCTATTGCTATCGTTCGCTCCGTTCGTCTTACAACTCCCTATCTTTCCTTTACTAATGTGTTACTAGTATGTTTTTTACAAAGTAGTCTTTTGACTTAGGTGGTGTCAAATAAATGTAATTTTGAAGCTGCATTTTTCCTCCAATATCAAGCCTAATCTAGTCATTTTAGATATTGCAGAAAAAAGTACATGTAAGCAAGCTACTCATCTTAGACCACTTATAAAACTTTTATATACTTGTATTCCTTAAGAAAAAAAAGTGCGAAGGTCACCATCTTAGAAAATAGCGGCCAATTATGTTTTTCTACAATTCGAACCGCAGTCACTATAGAAACAAAAATTTCACATAAATGTTATTAATGAAGTAAGCAACATTTGGCTAATGATTTTTATTTATTTTTTGTTGGGGCAGCCTTGGAGGCACGAAATGAATTTTCTTCATACAAATACGAACACCACTGTGAATTTTCTTATTTTGTCTAATTTTACTTTCAGCACTGTCAGCAAGCCAACCGAAGACCCACAGAGCCAAAACGATGCACCGTAGATAACACATAATATCAAGACGCAGAGCAGTAGTCGATCTAACAACTTCTAAAATACAGGGTGCATCACTGAGTACATACTTCGTTAATTCAACTAATTAAATTTTCCAACAACCTTGTGTATGTTCCCACACCTTCTAGAGTCTAGACCTTGCATATTTATGTACAGTACATACACATCATTAGAGTTGTCCAAACATGTATGGGAATTTTAGAACTTCATGTAGTATTTCTTTGGTCATTCACGACTTTCTGAAACTAGTTTCGAAGTCAAATTTTCGCGACTTAACCGCTATTAATAAGTAACGATTTTGGCATATTTTTAAAACTCAGTCCCCATATAAAAACAAAAACAAAAAAACTCCAACTCATTTGAATAATACTAGAGAAATATCGCCCTGTAAATATACTAAAACATAATACAGTGTACTCTGTCTTTACGGACACCCCTCATAACCGGACGGATTTCAAAGAACGGAAAAAAATATGTGGTTTTCCATAGTAATAAATCTCTCATAAATGGACTCTCTTATAACTGGTTTCGCTCTGTCTTAGGCGGACAAAATAGAACTGGAGCAAACTTCTTTTTTTTTTGCAATTGTCAAGGAGCAACGAAAGTAAACCACGCACTGTTTATCTGAAAAGGATAGGGTGCGAGTAACGGTTAGTAATTCCGCTGCATTTTGTGAATGCTGGAAATGCGCGTATGTGTAATTTGAATACCCAGAGAAAAATTAGTCATTTTTAAGAATTCGGATGAAAAAACATCCAGATGGGAAAAGCGAAGCACAAGTGCAAAAAAACATTATTTTTTTTTTATATTTTTTTGTGGATGTTATTGTGAACATTGATTTCACTTCCTAACAATGAATTCGTACCCCTTTGTTTTTTTTATTTATTGTAAGCGGCAGAAATACCACCTTGATCAAAAAGTTCCCGGAATAAAAACCGTGTGGCGCTCCCATCGTTCCGATTTGAGTTCTGTTAAGTTGGTACATCTGTTGTTGATATTCCCTCTAAATCTTAGCGTTATAGCTTGACATTTGCAAAAGTTACGTAGCCAAGAGTACATCTATCTCTGTGTGTGTTGGCGATTTTTTACAATTTTAGAAATGGATTTAAATTTGCAACAACGAACTTGTATTAAATTTTGCGTAAAAAACGGATTTAATGGTGCGCGAACGTTGGAAATGTTGGAAAAGTGTTTCGGCAACGATTCTCTAAAGAAAGTAGATACAACAATTTTAATGTTTTGTTTAGTGTTAAGTTTAGTTCCTAAATGTCAAAATAAATTGCGCAGGGCAACATCAAAAGTGCAGTAGCAGGGTAACAGCAACGCAAAGTCTGTTGGTGTTGCCGCAAAACTGCGCAGTTTTTGACGTTTTTGAATTCACTCATATATCTATACATAAGAGTACTTGTATTTACTCGTATTTGGCGCTCATTAAGTGCCTAGGCCTAGCTTTTCACAACCACTCGTGTTATGTGCGTTATATTTTTCGCACGAATGAAAGGGACCTATAGTTTTGTGCCGTATCCGAAAGACAATTTTGTTTTTAAGAAGTTTCTCGTGACAACAATACTCTCGAATGTTTGTCAGACGTTCGCGAAAGGTGGGGCCGTGAAAAAACTTGATGTTTTCTGGGATTTGGACATGGAACCTCACGCGCAGTGATCCGACCATTGCGCCACGGCGCCCAAGAAGATATAGAGTAAAATATCGTGTTTAAAACGCTGCCAAAAAGTAACAGTGCTAAGAAAATTTATAATTATTAAATTGTGTATTCTCTTAAGTAGGTATTCACAAGAAATTTCCAGCAAAAAATGAAGATATAATCGTTAAAAATCAACACATCCTTTCTTTATCATTCAATTGGAAGCGTACACCTTGAAATAATCGAAAATTAGATTTTTTACGATTACAGCGCCATCTGTCGCGAATCGAAGAAAATGTTTCGTATTAAACTAACGGACTTTTGAATGAAAAATCTAAATCTGATAAAAAAAAGGGGTCCCCATATAAAATTTCAAAGTTCCACCTCAGGGGGTGTATAAGAAGGGTAGTTTTGGCGAGGTTGATTTTTTTCTGAAAACAACAAGTTTTTATTATGGTGAGGTTGTTAAGATAAAAAAAAAAACTTCCTCTGGATGTGTACGTACAACATGCATATGTATGCATGCATTTCCATACTTTTTTTTGAATTTAAGATTTTAGAGTTGTGCTTAGGTATACTGAAACGGTATGTTAAAATAAAATAAAAATCTTTGAATGTAACCCGAAAGGTTATTTACGCGCATTACTGTGGCGGCGTTTGTATTCGACCCATAACCCTTTTAATTAACTCGAAGCCAGTCTGCAACATTTAAGCACTTTAGATAGGTATGCTTATGAGTACACAAGTGCTATCAACAATTTAGTTGTTTGCCTCTTATTGTAAAACGCAAGTGGAATGCGATTTATTGATCTCACAAAACTACAAATATTCTTGATTAAAAAAAAAATAAAAAAAAAAACAAGTTGGGAAGATACAATTTATTTATATACATACATATGAGTGTATGTACATACGTACATAGGTACCTACATATATTACAATTTACCCAAAGCACCTTTATCTCATTCGAATTTAATATTTGCACAAAATATTGTCGAATAATATTCCAAAATAACATTCACAGATAATTAATATTATACACATAGCACACACATATTTAGGTACATATAAACTCAATCTAATTATCACACATTACACACTAGATATACCAGCTGTTTTGATTATTTCAGTTTCTGTACATATGTATAGATATGTGTTAATATTCAAAACGTAATTATTCGTATGTAGGTATAAAAGTAAGTAGTATTTAGAGTTCCCTAGCTTTGCATTTAAATCTAAAAATTACACAAAAAATACTTCACTACCAACCTCACAGCAAAACAAAAACCGAAAAATAACTAAAACAAAATCCATTTAAATAATATTAAAATATTATACAGCAATATTAAGACACCTACCTACCTACCCAACCGAAAAAATAAACGTATCTGTGTATATCTTCCACTCACAGCGATAACGAAAAACTAATAAACTCCAAAATATACTCTGTCTGTAATAAAAATTATAACAAACAATTCGCAATTTTATACACAAAAGCATAAATTCTGTGGAAAAGAAAAAGTTTATAAGCCCCCTCTCTATCTCTCTCTCTTGCCGGTCTAACACAGAGAGTAAAAGCTCATTCGAGATATAAAAATAATTGCAATTTATTCCCGAGCTTTATATCCCCACTCTCTATAGCGTTTCATTATAACTGCTAACCTCATGAATAATTTAATATACATTGTACTTCAGTTAAAGCAATTAAACGTATAAATGTGTAATGCTATACACACTTGAATCTATAGCTGAGCTAAAGAATTAAAGAAATATGAGGAAATATGAGGAAATATAAAAACATACACCAAAAAGAAAATTAAAAAACAAAAAAAACTCGCCCAGATACATAATAAAACAAAACAAAATAACAAACTATCGCAGCTGCTAGCCACTGTTGCTATAGACAACGCCACCAATGTTTATTACTTGTTTTGTTACGTTTGCCTGTTGCAATTGCCTTACCATCGTATCCCAGGTTGTTTGATATTTCTTGCCATGCCTGTGCATTATAGATTTTATCTTTGAAATGTGGCGAATTCCTATCATAGAAACCCGGCCGGCGTTCAAACTCTCGAATGAGATTTACATCGAATTCGCTCATGTCAAAGATCCCACGCGGTCGTCCACGCTTACGTTTTGTATAGTTATTGTTGTAATATGCCACTTTAACTGATTATATTTTGAATCAAGTTCGTAAATAATTTCAAAACAGAAACAGAGAGTAAGAAAGAGAAATAGAAAACTACGTCAATTATATCTCATTTAGTATTATTTTTTCATTATCAATTCATAAAAATAAAAATAAATAAATAGAAGAGTTCTATCAATATCAAAGTAAACAAAAGAGGACAAAAGAAAAAAAAAACACTAATAAGTACTAATAATTAATGTCAATTTAAACCTCTTCATACATCATCATATCACCCCGAACGAACTGTTATAGTAAAATGTATTTAACAAAAGCACACACGAAATTTATCTTTTATTATCTTAGTTCACCCCGATGTGAGGAAAGTTCAATTAACAACAAATGAAAAACAAACTTTCACAATAAAGCTTCGTTAGACGAACGAAATATTTAAAACATCATAAATTAAAAAAATATTTTAAAATGTGTTTTAAAAACAAAAAAAATTATAATAAAGTCTCAATGTATATGCATCACGTCGCGCTTCTTTCTTGTTGTATGTAGGTACTACATATGTATTTATAACACGATTTTTTTTTTAATTTAAATTTTTAATTTGAAATTAAAAATAAGTTCCGATAATACCAAAAGAAAATCAAACAACAAAGCCACAGCAAAAGTACAAAAATGATGACGAAGCTACAACAACGACGACGAGTATAACAACGTGTACGACAACGATCCATTCACATCGACAATTTTTTTAAAACTAAACTCTAAATTCTACTTCATATTTTATTTTGTACCTTAAACATGTACTCTTAAATATAAAACTGAAATAATATAAGAAAATCAACACACACCACTATGAGTGGCTTCGACCCTTGACTGTGTGTGTTATCTGATTCAGGCAAAATACACAACATAAACGAGTTTTACGCCAGCCAGGCAACGAACAAATACGGACATTCAGCTTATACAGATACATCAGGCACACATCACACAGAGATACTAAGTTTTTGATTTAAGAAAAAAAAAAAGAAAAAATTGTATTTCTATGGCACAAACTCAGTAGCTAGCCGTAGCATAGCAGTAAAGAGCTTCACAGATACAAAAAATTCGTCCTGATGGTGTTAGTTGAGCGCGCGTTCGATTGACAAATTATGTTGCTTGGTACAAAGGAGATACGTGAAAGAATAAAGAAACGTTATACATAAAATAAATAAAACGGAATACGAATAAATTTTAATCATTAAAAATTGTGTATATTTTATTTTATGTCTTATTCTCCATTAAACCTTATTTTTAAGGTTGTAATGTTAAAGGGAAATATAATTCTACGTAAGCATGTTATATCTTTTTCGAAATAATTACAATAAATATTTAATTTTATACAGATGATATTTCAACTATACCTGAGAGATCATTCATTTTTTTTTTTTTTGATGGCGTTGCATAAATTTTATTTGTTCTCTTTTATTCAGCACATTCGTATTATAAACACACGTATGTAGTGAGGTTTTTTTTTTTTAATCATATTAATTTCACAACTTACAAAAAATTTAAGTTTTCATTCTTCTTTTCTTTTTTTTTTATATTACCTCAATCAACTAAGAGGTATTCTTTTTTTTTAAAAGAAAAAAATAAAATGAAGACGAGCACATCGAGTGGAAATACGAGTATATAGAAATATATATATTTTTATTTTCAATTTACATTATAATACGATGAGTTGAAAAGAATTACGCAGAGAAAAATAGAAGTAAAAAAGAAATCGTATCTGTGCTGAGGAAAAGATAAAAAATATTGTTTGTATTTATATGACGGTTCACAGTGCTGATAACTCGTATAATTTTTTTTTTTTTAAATTAGTTTTTCTGCTTATGCATTAAGTTGGTTTATATTATTACTTATTATTGCTTTGAAGATTATTATCAAACGTATTATAAAGATAGACTTTTTTTTGTTTTATTGAATTAGATTAATTTGAAATTCTTTATAAGCTTTATTTTGTCTGGATGTGAATGAATGTACATATGTATATATATTGAGATATTTAATTATGTAAAAGATAAACAGAAAACTAGCATTGTGTTCTATTTTTAGGATTTTTTTTTCCTAATACCTTTCTGTTGATATTCGATTTAATCACACTAAAATTTATACAATCTGATAACTGTTATTTGTGAAAACATATTTAACGTTTTGTAAACAAAACTTATTTTTAATTTTAGCTTAGGTAATGAAGAGGCGAAATTTATTATACGCATAACATAAGGGAGCTGAATATATACATAAGATTTTCTTATTAAATTCTTCCATAGTAAAGATGCACTTATGAAACAAGTTATGCGCAAGACCATATATAACAAAGAGGAAACTTGTCAGACACAAATTGGAATATATTCGTATAATAAAGTATTGCTTGATCTTTAAGACGTTTTTTCGGATAGTTACGCTTTCTAGTACACAGAAAGAAAAGAATCGAATGTAATACGGACTACGACGCTGATTGTAAGTAAAATTAACTAAACCTATTACAACGATTAAACACAGTTAATTTTAGACAAGTATTTGATTACTTTTTCATTATTATTTTTAAACTTTCCAGACTATGTTTGGGAAAAAATAAAAAAATTTAAGACACTTTTACAAAACCCTTAATAAAATTTAATTAACTTTACCTATCTTAAGGCGTGTTTCTAACTTCGAGTTGTAGCGTGTTCTAGAACCAAACTTGGTTGCTAGATAGTTTATCTTCGAAGTGCATCATAAAAACGTATTAAAAAAAAAAAAAAAAAAACACTTATTTACTCGTACCAAACAAAGGTTTTATACATATTCATTCCTGAACAGGGATCCTACACACTTGAAACTTGAAACTATATCAAATATTGTACAGAATTGACTAATTTTAAAGTCTTAGGGGAAGAAACTATGTTGGCATATTGTCCCCATTTATAAATTACAGAAGTGTAGGTACTAAATGAAAAATTGAACCTGAGAACCACTTGTTGCATTCGATTCAGAGCGTACATACATTTGGCATCGTTGTTCCACCTGTTGCACTTCTTATTTGGATAGCTATGAATAAAATCAAAGTAGTTAGGTATTGTATTTGAAAAAAAAAAATACGGCAGATGGAACTCTATACCAAAGTCTGCCGGATAGTTGTGGTGTACTGTAAGCGTAATTGACTACTGCAGATTCAAATTGCGGATGCAGAGCATCGAGTAAGTTGTTAGGGGAAATAAAAAAATGTGCATGATGAATACCCCGCAAATGCAATTTTCTACAAGGAATGTGTTAGATCTTATCATGTACTAGAAAGAAATAATCGAAACGAGCAGAAGATCATTCACGAATTTCGAGATAATTCGTGCAATTAAGGCGTGAAAAATTCTTCTCTAACCCTTTCATTTTTCGTTTTATTTTTTTACAAATTTTTAAGCGATGATAATTTGCTCAACCATCACCTCACTTTATTTCGCTACCATTTTTACTCCCTACTCGTCCTCTATCATTCACCACGGAGTTTTTAAAAACGTTAAAAAAAAAGAGTTTTAAGAGCCGAAAAACAATAAAAATGTGTGGGATAACTCGGTTCTTCTTTTAATCGAAAACCTTAAAAATAGAGTCTATGATTAGATTGTATTATACATATCAGCAACTTTTTGTTTATATGTAAATTATATAAAACTTTATGGTTTCATTAGTACGTACATACGTATGTGCAAGTAAAAATACGAGTACAACTGTGTCGTTTGCATACGGATAAAATAAACCACGTTCAACAAGAAGCAAAGACATATTCGAATTCATTTTCATTACTATCCTAGCAATATGCAACAAAGGTAATAATTACAGACTTTCCTGACTGAATTAAGCAAGATGAAACAAACCAAAGGATTGAAACGGATACACTTATAGAACCCTTGGAGGTTCTAATAATTAAAAACGTACGATCCAGCTTGTGAAGCCATTGTAATATTGCTAAATCTTAACTCATAACCTCGCTGATAAAAGGAAGAAGAAGAAGAAGAAGATGTACAAAGGTCATTCGAACTTCAACGGTAACAATGGAATGGCTTGGTTTTAAACGCCCGGAGTTCAAGAAGCCATCAGAGAGAAGAAGAGAGCCTTTAAGGTGTGGATTCACTTGGGGAAGTCCAATTCTCGAAATTGGTACACTGAGGCGCGAAGAACTTGCAAATTAGCTGTGAAAACAGCGAAAGAACAGTCTTGGAAGGAGTTTGGCGAGAAATTGGAACGTGACCACAGATCTGCAAATAAGATGTTCTGGCAGACCGTCCGCCGACTCAGAGGAAAAAGGTTGAAAGTCGTTGAAGGAGTCAAATCCAAAGACGGTAGACTTCTTTCCTATGAGGAGGACATCTTACGCAGATGGAGCGAGCACTTTTCAGAATTGCTCAATCCCGAACAGGGCACCGAAGACGACAGACCTATGGTCTAGAGTAGGGCGGAAAGTCGTCCTACGGTAGAGGAAGTACAAACCTGTCTACACTTGTTTTGTGGATTTGGAAAAAGCATATGATAGGGTTCCTCGAGGGAAACTCTGGAGTGTTCTGCAGGAGTATGGTATTGCTGGTTCCCTGTTAAGGGCGATTCAGTCGTTATATACAAACTGTAGAAGCTGTGTTCGGATAAACGGTGTTAAATCAATACCTTTCACTGTGGGCGTTAGACTCCGCCAGGGGTGCGTTTTGTCACCTCTCCTCTTCATTGTATATATGGATTGGATGTTGCAGCGCAGCCGTGGCAGGGAATGTTTCAAAGTGGGAGACCTAAGAATTAGTCATCTGCTCTTTGCGGATGATTTGGTCATCCTTGGCTCCTCTCAAACCAAACTTTAGCGCGCACTCGAAAGGTTTGTAGCCGTTTGTGATGATGCTGGAATGAAGATCAACGTGAACAAATCGGAAGTAATGGTCATATCCAAAAAAACCCATTCAGTGCACTCTGCATGTTAGTGGAGTCCTACTGAAGCAGGTGAATAAGTTTAAGTACCTCGGGGTTTTATTCACGAGTGATGGGAGGAGCAATGCCGAGTTATCCTGTGGAATTGGTCAGGCTGGATCAATTTTGAGAGAGCTTGATCAATCTGTTATAAGGAAGGCCGAACTTAGTGTTCAAGCTAAACTATCGGTTTTTAACTCGGTGTATGTTCCAACTCTCACCTATGGTCATGAAATTTGGGTAGTGACAGAAAGAATAAGATCGCGGATACAAGCTGCCGAAATGAGGTTCCTCCGCGGTGTTGTTGGAATAACTCGTAGGGATCGAGTGCGCAACACCAGAGTACGCGAGGCGCTCAATGCTGAGCAGCTACTTCTCCGAACGGAACGAACTATGCTTCGATAGTTTGGTCACGTAGTGCGTATGCCCCCAGACCGGCTTCCAAGACGCGCCATGGTTGCCGTGCCATCAGGTAGGCGACTTCGCGGAAGACCTAGAAATAGATGGTTGGACCAAGTCCGACATCTCTCCTGGAGCCGCTTAGGGATTCCTCCTGATGAATTGGAGTCAATGGCGGAGGATCGAGAAGGATGGAGAGTCCACCTGAGCATCCTACCCCCGCGACCCTCATGAAGGATTAGCGGGCCATTGAAAATGAATTATTAATGAATGACATCTTACCTTAATCACATCGGATAATGGAACTTCATCTGATGGCCCGAAATCTAGAAGATGAGGCTAAAAAAGTGGGGGTTAAAATAAATACAACCAAAACAAAAGTCATGGGCACATCTAACACCCGCGTTTATTTCAACATTCCCGGATAGGAAGTTGAGAAAGTAGACAACTTTTTATACTTAGGCAGTTTGATCTTGGCTAACCACGGTGACACCGAACTAGATGTGTGCAGCTGAATCGGGAAGGAAAAGTTGCGTTCGAAAATCTGAAGAAACAATGTTCTCAGCGCTTAAGAACCAAGCTACGACTGCTCCACCAACATAGAATTAGTACTGCTGTATGGGTGCAGTACTTGGAAGGTGGTTACCACCTAACACGTTAGCTGCAAATCGTCATAAACAGAGGTCGAATCGCCGTCTTAAGGATCTTTTGACCCAATCGTATCTTCAACGAACAACTCTATCAGAGAACGGGCCACTTCCTTCGGCACGAAGATAACTCCGTTACGAAATACGCCATGTAGTGGAATCCGCTCACCCAGGCAGACAGAACAGCCAGCGAGACGCCCTAGGCAAACATGGCGCGAGGCAGTCAAGGAGAAATTGAGATCTTTGGAAATGAGATGGAGGCAGCTTAAACGCGTTGCAGAACTTCGAACAAGATGGCTCGCAGACGTTGTTGACGCTCTATGCCCTTCGAGAGGTGAAATGTTTTAAATCAAAAATCAACGCGAACTCTACAAATCCACTGAATCACATACGATTATGGGAAGTATCTTGCATCTGTCGTCGCTTCTTTTTTTTATATAAATCTGTAAAGATTACTAGATCTACACATTGTAGAAAAATAAAAAGAAAAGCATTCGTAGCATATGAGGGCGATTTTGTAATTCAAACTATCTCCACATATGCCATCTGATACCAATAAGTGGTTCAGTAGAAGACTATTCCAAATGAAATGTGAAAAAATAAACTGATACAAAGAGTTTCTAAATTTTGGTTGTAAAAGTACCTGGGACAGATATCGCATATCCAGAAATCAGTACAAGGCAGAAATTGTTAGAGCAAACAACAACAGCATTAAACAGCACATAGCAAGGGCCCACGATCAAAAATCAATGTGGAGTGCAATCACATGTTTTAAATGAAACTAAGCCAACGATCAAAAATATTGATTTCAATAATATTTGTGTAAAAGATGCTACAACCATTGCCGAAGAATTTAACAAGTACTTTGTTATTAGTGTCTCAAACATTAACAAGTCAATACCGACTGGCCATTTCGCCCTAGACTATCTAATTATGGTTATCGCGAATAAATTTTCCCTCGGAACTTTTCCCCCGAACAAAAATTAAGTATCTTCAAAAATAGGGAAAAAATTCATCGGGGAAAAATTAACTATCGCGATTGCGTTGAAAATGCTCCTGAATTGCAATTCATGATACATATTTATTTTCGGCGGACTTATTTCCTCTATTTTTAAGGTACCTAATTTTTGGTCGGGGGGATAAATTCCGAGGGAAAATTTATTCACGATAGCCCTGATTATAAACACGACATTTAAATTTAAAACTACATATAAGAATCGAGGACATAAAAAAAGTACTAAGATTGATTAGCCAAAAACGAGACTTTAACAATTTGAGCGCAAAAATGAATCATTTATCACTCCAGTTGTCAAGGTCAAGGGATCCAACAAATGCGAAGACTTCCGCCCTGTAAATGCTCTTCTAGTACACGAGAAAATATTTGAAAAAATCGTACAAATGCAACTCGAGGAATACTTTGAAACAAACAAAAACTATTCCTAGAAAGTCAATCAGGATTCAGAAAAAAAAAATCGTGTCAAACTGCACTGAACAGCGTCCTCATTAGCTGGAAAGAGGAGATAGCAGCTGGTAATTATGTGATTGCTGTATTTCTGGACTTCAAAAGGGCTTTCGAGACAATTAACAGGAACATTTTGCTGACTAAACTTCTGGGATATGGATTTTCAGGCCAGGGTTTCGATCTTTCTTCAATGGTCGTTCCCAAAAAAACAAACGTAAATGGAGCAATGTCTACTGGTGTCGAAACAACCTTCGGTGTTCCACAGGGATCCATACTTGGCGCTTTGCTCTTCAGCATCTACACTAATGACATCGAAGCTGAGCTAAACTACTCCAAGATCGTCCTGTTTGCTGATAAAGCACTTCTCTTCATCTCTGGTGATAACCCTGTTGAGGGTATACAATTGATGCAGAAGAACTTTATCGAAAGTGAGCTTATGGTTGAGATCAAACAAATTAAAACTAAATGTGAACAAATCTAAATGTATGACCCTTAAAACATTGTATTCAGTTAAATTTAAGCATTGAAAACGAATCCATAGAACAAGCTAAGCAAATTAGGAAACAGTTTGTTTTTATGTTGAAACGAGGCTCGTTGGAATTAAAACACTAGTCTACTTAATTTTTGCGCTGTAAAGGAGTTCTAAAATCTTTAGTATGTACATATGTACGTTTCATGAGAAAAAATAAGTACTGAGTTCTTAGTACCAGAGTTCTTCCACTATAATGTTTTCTATCTTTATCTACAATTTCTGCAGGTGTGTGAATCAAAAACTAAAGGTGGTAGAAAATGTAGCTTACAGATTTAGTTTTAACATACAATTTTATGTTTAATTCGAAGTAACGTGAAATATTGATTACGTTTAAAGATGAGCCGTTTGCTAAAATACATACTCGTATTTAAATTCATAGTAAAATCTTGCAATTTCTCGACTGAGGCGAAATATATTAGTGCAATTTTCGACTTCAAGCTTTCTTAGATTTTGAAAAGAATGCAATCAGACAGAAAAAGTGACAATGCATTTATGTAGAACAGACCCTATTATATCCTAAGATTATAAACTGAGCGTGACATTGTAACATAGACGTTGTTTGCGAGCTTGTTTTTTTAAGTCTGAGAAAACGTTCGCCCTATATTACCTATGAATGCATAAATTGTTGACAAACTTAATACTAAAACATTTCTAGTACTAGATCTAGTAAAATTATTAATGAAATAACATATCCTGAAAGTAGACATGTTCTCTTCATGGCTGATTTGGAAAATACCCGTAATACTATTCATTACAAATCTGACCGAACTGCAGAAGTAATAGTAAAAAACTCTTTTTAATTTTTTACATACATTTGTGTTAAAGTTTCATTACATAGGTAATAAAAAATAATTCTCACGAGCTAAAGACCAGAACAGGAAGTTGTAATTTTGTGTGTATATTTTTTGTAATTAAAGCATTTTGTTTTACACCAATTTTTCGTAAATAGAAAAATATATGTACTCGTTCGTATAGGTATTGGATGCTTAAAAGAAATAAAATTTACTGACCACTTTCACCTCATTTAAAGATTTCAGAAGAGGTTTCTTTCGTTGATTATTCTTAATTAATTGGTTTATTTCAAAGAACATGATTTCAACGTTATTAACGACCAATACTTTCAAAAAGTCTATCCTTGCTGCGAGGTGTTTTTCCTAGATTGAAGATAAGTACGAGTATATCCATATGAATGTAAATTGAATTTTATTAGATGTGCATTGTAATATACAGTAATTAAAAATTCAATTATGAGTACAATAGAATTTACTACAAATAAAGATAGATACATCCGTAAAGGTTTCAAATTATTTTTTACTGTAAAATTTTACATCACAATACTACATGTTTTATTACAATTGTAAATTCATCGCATTTGTAATGCATTTCATTGCAATTTGAGTCAAATCTCACTGCTTTTTCCTAACAGAGACTCTGTGCCAAATCGAACTTATCCTATGAGATGCGTCATAAAGTGTAGTCAAATACTCGTATATGAAACAACCTTATAAGATGGCAAATTAAGAAGTTTATTAAGGAGGGGCCAAGTTGTAAACCATGAGCAATTTGAAAAAAGTTCTGAAAGAATTTTATACTACAATATGGTATACATATGTATATTTTAGTATAAAAGTCGTCGAAGCCAATCCGACTGTCGGGCACGATACTGGCACCGGTAAAGGAACTGAAATATCTAGGATTACACCTAGATAGCAAACTCTTGTGGAAGAAACACATAGAGGCGATATCCAAAAAAGCTACCCGTGCTCTAATGATATGCAGGAGCCTAGCGGGTAAGTCTTGGGGATTTAGTCCAAATATTCTAAGATGGATGTATATTGCCATTGTGAGACCAATGATCACTTATGGAGCAATAGCATGGACAAAGCGAACTAGTCTAGTCACTACGAGGGAGACACTCACTAAAGTGCAAAGATTTGCGTGCCTCTGCATCACTGGGGCCATGCGAACGTGTCCAACTGCAGCCATGGAAGTACTCCTGGAGCTAACACCGCCCCATCTTGTAGTGGAGCAAAATGCACAGCGGACGATCCTAAGGATGGCAAAAGAAGGTATCGGAAGGGAGAAATGTGTTGGTACGAGAGAATACGATGCTCTTCTTAAAAAACTTCCCCTTCTGGCCGTCCCCAGGGACGACAGTATCAGGAAATTTAACTTTGGGAAAAACTTTTGTACAAAGTTAAGTAACAAGAAAGAGTGGAGCAACGAATCCACGATGTACGGACTGGGCAACCACACGATAAAGTGGTATACAGACGGTTCGAGAACTGGAGAGGGAACAAGGTCGGGCATATTTGGGCCAAGAACCAAGCACTCAGAACCTATGGGCAAGTACACCAGCATCTTTCAAGCTGAAATATGTGCTATAAACAGATGCATCCAACTCAATCTCGAAAAGGGATACAGCAACGGCGACATAGCAATACTGTCAGACAGCCAAGCAGTTATCAAAGCACTTGACTCCTATGTCATTAAGTCAAAACTTGTGTGGGAATGCCTATGCAAGCTTAATGAATTGGGCAGAAACAATAAAGTTACACTTTACTGGATACCCGGTCACGTCAGGATAAAAGGTAACGAAGCAGCGGACGCCTTGGCAAGACAAGGGGCTGCAGAACCCTTCATTGGACCTGAACCATTCTGTGGAATGGGGGAACACACCATACGCGAGAAATTCAGGAAAATGGAGAGAAGACAGGGCAAGAACCTGGAACAACACCACAGGCCTGAGGCAAGCTAAGAAACTACTGGGATGTTACAACCGCATCTGCCTGCCTTAGCAAGAATAACCTACGGATCCTAACAGGCTTCCTAACGGGGCACTGCAAACTCAGGGAGCATCTACGGAAACTAGGTATAACAAATGAAGGCCTTTGCAGATTCTACAACGAGTCATGTGAGACTCCGGAACACCTTCTGGAGTCCTGTGGGGCACTGACCCATAAAAGATTGAAATACTTGGGCAAATACCAAGTATCAGAAGAGGATATGCCAACCATGGACCCACTTCTCATTCTCAGAATCTTAAAAGAAACTGGTCTGGAGAAAGAGCTCTAAGGTGAACTATTCTCGCCAAGGCAAAGTAAGAGCATATGACCTTCAAACACAATTCCTCAGGAATTGCAATTGCGAAGGGGACTCTAACGAGGGAACAAACTTCCCCAAGGTATTAGCAGGGGGCACAATAAACCATTAGGTCGCAGTGCAAAATAACCCTACACAAATAATAACAATAATAATAATAATAATAATAATAATAATAATAATAATAATATACATATGTACAAACTTTGGACGAACAAATTTAGGTGAGATAAATCATTTCAGAGTTTCTAAAAACGTTTTGAAATTTCACTCTTCCGATTTACCAACCTTTTATTTTTTTTCTTAATCAGGATTATCGTGAACACATTTTCCTCGGAATTTTTCCGCCGAACAAAAATTAGGTACATATCCTCAAAAATAAGCAAATAAAAAACAATATTAAATTAATGTTCAATACAATCGCGACTTTTTTTTCCGTTGAATCTCTTCCTTTTTTTGAAGATAGCTAATTTTTGCTCGGGAGAAAAGTTTGAAATTTCCAAATTTCAAAATGTATTAACGATAACCCTGCATAAATCGACCACACTTTTGAAATTTTAAGCGACAACACTGATACATACTGCTGCCAATATGGAATAAATATCAGATGTTAATTATTGAAGCTAACTATATACTAATAATATAATATACATAAGAAATACCTCAGCTACCTAAAGAAGGCCGATAAGTAGGCGTTTTCCACCACTATCAATGCATACGAGTAACTTTTTGACAATACATTTTTGATCACATAATGAATAGGAAAAAGGTTTTTTTGTTGTTACATTTTTAATATTACCATTAGTGCAACGAATCATTGACGACGAACAATCACAGATGTTACATATGCATAAACGGAAATGTATCTACCAGTAGGTTTCGGAGAATTCCGGACATCCCCTTTCGAAAGAATGTGATCAATTAGTTGACACAGTCTCAATTGTTCATTGTCTGTGTGAACTTCCAGATTTTACCATTATTTCTTAGTTCTATATATTGCAATATTAAAACTAGAAAAATGTGAAAAAAATTCACTTTTTCTTTCATTTGTTAAATCGTTTTTGTTCGATGTGAGATGAAGAAACTAAGCCACTCGAAAGTACATAACAGAAGTCAAAAGGCTTATCGATTATGAAAGGACACACGGTGAATTTCTATTAAGGCTGCAACTTCTCATTGAGTACCATTACAAAAATTAGAAGAATTTTTTTTTTATAATTTGCGCGCACTCAAAGGGTTATGAATACCTTTCACATGTTTACAGACAGTGCGGGCGTTGGAAAGGATAGATAGAGAGGGAGAGAAAGATTTTGGTGCAGTGGTTCTTGAAGATCATTTGTTTATGCTTCAGAGATTCTCCGGGAGTGGCGTCCAGATAACTGGGGAGATTTTTATTATTTTTTGTCTTTGCTTATGATTCACAGTACTTTTTTTCCGATAACCGATGTCAAAGGCAAATCATTATCAACAGAACGAACAATTTTTCCAGACCAAGCTACTGCCAGTGTTATGCCTTCGCAGTAGTGTTCACACAAGCTTTCGCAAATGATCGGACTGCCTTTATATATTTCATGATAAAAATAAATAAATACTTGCTGACATCAGGATATGAACCATGAACCATTAGCGTGGTAATTGACGACGTTACCACCCCCAAACTTGAAGTTTAAAGTCGAAAAAAAACAAGGGCAGTACAATTTTTTTTTTAAATTCATTGATACAAAGGTGTTTTGGAGACAAATAACGTACGGAGTAATTTACCCATACACAAACCTGTAGAGATGAAGAAGGAAACCTCGTTGTAGAATCACAGTCGATGCTGAGAGTATGGAAGAACTACTTCTGCAGACTACATAACGGCGACGAAGTCGAAGTTTCCGTCCACCTAAGCAAAGCGAAGTGAGTATAGCAATATAAACCTGCGCCAATTATAGAGGCATCGGTCTTCTTAACATTGAATGCAATATCATTTCTGTGATATTGTGTGAACGTTTGAAACCTTTCAACAAAAGCCTGATTGGCGCTATCAGTGTAGTTTTAGGCCAGGAAAGTCCATTGCCGATCAAATCCTCACACTTCGGAAAATCCTGGAGAAAACTCAAGAAGTCCAAGGAAAAAATGTAAACAAACATTCAACGCGCTCTCGACGTGGATGGGACGTAACGTAATGCTACGTAACGACACTCTAACCCGAGGCAGAAGTTGAGATAAGCCGAACTCTTGCTTGCTTTGACAGCTAACAGCTGTGCAACAAAGGAAAAATATGTAAACAAGCATTCAACGCGCTCTCGAGGTGGATGGGACGTAACGGGAGCAAAAGCGAGGTCGAGGCGATATTGTGTTTTAGACATATCACCTCGACCTCGGCTTCACCTGACGTCTATGAGTTAAAGCATAGGAAATCAATGTATCATATCACACTGTCGCTTCCACCTCGACCTCACGTTTTCCACTGGTAAAGAAAAACGTGATTGTGCGTAACGAAACAAAGCCGAGGCAGAAGTTGAGATGAGCTGAACGTTTCTTTGCTTTGACAGCTAACAGCTGTGGAACAAAGGAAAAAATGTGAACAAACATTCAACGCGCTCTCGAGGTGGATGAGACGTAACGGGAGCAAAACCGAGGTCGAGGCGATATTGTGTTTTAGGCATTATCGATTTCGAAGGGGCCTATGACAGCATCTATGAAGAGGAGCTATATAAAACCATGTCTACTTTTAGGCGCTTTTCTTTTTTAGTTTAAAGCAGAGCCTGAATTGCCAAAAAAAAAATTGTGTTTCTTTTTTAGCTCAGACACAGAGCTCTGGATTCGTTTTTCTTTTTTCCTTCAGAGTATGCTCAGAGCGCACCCTATGAGCTCTGAATAATTTGACCGAGCGTTCAGAGCAAAATCCTGAGCACAGCCATTTTTTATATTTGACAGGAGAAAAAAAAATTGCAAAACAATTGAAATGGCGGACGAAATTTGTTGTTCTGGTGCAGAAAGTAAATATAACATAAAAAATAACTATCAATAAATATTCTATTCATATTTTGACAGTTCAACCTATAATTGCTAATCAAATGACATCAGAGTGCTCAAGTGTGTTTCATAAACAAATCAGAGCGCTCTGAGCACGCTCGGTTCAGAGCACGCTCGACGTGCTCGAGCTCTGTTCGCCTTTTGACACACATGTGCGTAAGAGAGCGATGACTAGATGTATAAGAGAAAGATTGAAGAAAGTCGCATGCTCATAAGCCAACGAAGAGTTTAGGTCGGTGTCGATTACTACGTTAACATGACGGATTGAATCCGGATTCAATAAACGCAGATCGGATTGACTCGATCCGAGTACATAATTTTTTGGGATCGAGTTGAGATTTTGTATATAAACTCGTATCGAAAGATCGAATTTGACAGATAGAGAAAGCAGAGAAAAAGGGAAAAAACGGAAATTCACGCACAGGCGAAGAAGTGTCAAACTCAGCCCTCTTTCGTTTTCTCAATTCAGTTACAGCGAACACGTGAATCGAAAATTAATTCTCTGTCAATCCGGTCATGCAAACGTATTAGATACATCAGATGTTGTGTGCTCCCTTGTGCGTTTTCGGTTTATGCGTTTAAATAAAACGTTTTATTGAGGTAAAGTTTCACTTCAACCATATGCTTATGCGGTTGAGGCACCAATTTTCTTTTCAATTGCTGAATAACAACATTTATATTATTATTTGCTTGAGATTACAAGAAATTATATTTATAAATAAAAAAGTAACAACAAAAAAACCATGTTTGTACTGATTATATGATCAAAAAGTTGAGTTGAGTTGAATGTACATACACACTATATGTATGCATGACTGTAAGAAAAACAAAATAAAAATATTTAGAAGCATAACGCATAGTTTATTGCACTGACATGGAATTAAAACCCCAAACATGTCTAGCACTGTCTATTATCAAAGCATCAAAGCTCAAAACAATTGTTTCATTGATTTCGGTACGAAAACGATTTTATTAAATGTGTTTAATTAGCAGTGCGACTGTTCTTAATTACAATCAACGAGGCATTATTGTATCTATTCGTATCATGGACGCCCTTTAAATTCTCAGAACAATGGTTGCTCTGGATAAACAAAATATGCAACGCGGTTGCAAAGATTTCACATTGTAATGCATTGTGCCATTGTTGTAATTGGAGCTCTGCTTAAACATTTAATTTAAATTTACTTTGTAGGACGTAATGTCTTAATGATATGTTTAAATTTACCGCTTAAACAATCATGAATATGTACATACACACACTGGCATCAAACTAAAAAAGCAAACACACAAATTTCCATACACATGTAATATGCTGCGACAGCATTAAATTATTAACAAACAAACAAAACAAAATATATACAAAAATATCAAAGAAAGTAGTCATGCTCTATTACTCGTACACTGTGCTATAACTTGAAATAATTAAATACTTACGAACGATAAATGAAACGGGTTTGATTATAAATTTAACACAAAAACGAAAAAAAAAAAACAATCTATTAGTTTTTACAGAATTTATTTAAAATACAATCACACTTAAGAAAAAGTCACGAGCAAATAGTGCAGAGTACACTGCCGCGTTGACGACTTAACGCGTTGTCAGCGTCGTTCTGCTAAAGAAAAAAAAAAACAATCGCGGAAAAGCATTTTTTTTTTAGTTTTTTATTTTGTCTTATATGTTTTTTACTTCTTTGGCTTACACTCACACATTAGTTTATATGGATGTAAGCAAGAAATTAATTGCTGTCTCTTTCCTACACCATAGGCAGCTGCTGAAAGACGATTACACAACCATTTTGATATTTTTTGTTTTAACTTAAGAATATGAAAATGTTATACGATTAAATTATAAATACGCAAATGTAAATTTTTGTGTGATATTTTCATGACTCACGGATAGATGGTGTGATTTTATTTTTTATTTACTTAATAGAGTTTTAAAAGTTAAATATATTTATGACTTGCTATGGCTTTCTCTAATAGTTTTAGCTAAGTGATAGGAATGTTTAAAATTAATTTTTAGGGGAAATTTAAAATTATTTCTGATAAAAACGTTTGCAGAAAGATCAGAACAATTGGTGGCTTGTATTGTCTGCTGAATGCTTTGTGATGATCTGTGTCAGGATTGTTTCGATTAGGGGTAATTAATTGTGAAGATTCAACTGTTTACGAACCCAGTAAACGAAAAAAGGACAACGACCTTGGAATCTGTACGTGGGATGTTCGGAAACTTAACAGATTACGTGCAGCCGAACAATTAGCAGAGGCCCTAGACTGCTATAAAGCAGATATAACCACTATTCAGCAAGTGCGATGGGATGGGCCGCACAAAAAGAGGATGGAAAACTGGGAGATCTACTACTATCATTACTACAAAGACAACGAGTAGCGCTTATTTGGATGCGGATTTGGTATACGCGGCTGACTTCGGTTGCGTTTATGGCTAAGCGTATTCAAGTCGCGCGATGCGTATTCAGGTCGCAAGCGACATCGCTACCAGCGATTGAGTGTCTATGGCAGAGCGATTTTGCCTAGTTTCATTTGTGTTCTGATAGTGGTAAAGTGAGCAGCATGTGCTCTAAAATAAGGCTCTTATTATTACTGGAAAGCAGTTCTTTACTGCGTAAAAATATTTGAAGATCTTAAAAATAAAGCACAAATTTCAAGTGCATCCAATCAATGAAACGCAGACGTCATGGAGAATTTCATCATTTCATAAATTAGTACCTCACTGTGGTCTCCGCCAGGGATGCGTTTTTTCACTTCTCTTCTTTATTGTATATGGTATATGCTGTGGGGAATAATGTTACACAATGGGAGACTTAAGGGTAGGTCAGTTTCTCTTTGGGGACGATTTGGTCATCCTTTGGTCCTCTTAAACCGAACTTCGGCGTGCTTACTGCAATAAACGTAAACGTGAACAAATCGGAAGTAATTGTTGGTTGGTTTCCAGAATATCCATTTAGTGCACTTTACAAGTTTGTGGATTTCCATTGAAGCAGGTGGAGAAGTTTAAGTACCTCGGGGTCTTATTTACGAGTGATGGAAAGAACAATGCCGAGTTATCCTGTAAAACTGGTCAGGTTGAATCAATTTTGAGAGCTAGGTCAATCTATTATAAGGAAGGCCGAACTTAGTGTTCAAGTTAATTATCGGTCTTTAACTCGGTATGCGTTCCACCTCTCACCCATGGTCATAAAATTTAGGTAGAAACCGATTTACAGAATTCAGGTACGTGATACGCTAGCTGAAGAGCCTTTAGATTTAATTCTTAACTTTTTATAAGTTATTTAAATTCATTTATGGTAAATATAAACAAATATAGATATTTTTCATTTATTTTCTTTTCCTTGCCGTTGTTTCGTTCTATGTTACGTTTTATTCTAAGTTTGTTTTTTTTTTTTATTTTTATACAATGCTTTGTATATAAAATTCAAAATATAAAAATGCTATTTTTCATTTCAATATACAACTTTTTGAAGGCCTGCATACTACATCGGCATTGGGTTTAAGACCATAATGATGCTGTCGCAAATCAAATAAAAGCTAGACACACATGTTAAATGTCATCAGTTTTTACACTATTTCAATTCCGTTAAACAAAAGTATTTAAATGTTAAACTTAGAACTCGAATTACAAAATCCATAATTCTGGAATGTATCAAAATGTGCCAGCCCTTCATATTCTTTTCATAGCGAGATACAGTGAAAACTCCCTTAACGAACACCTCTGTTAAGCGAACAAGTTAACCATGACCATCGAGTCCTGGAGACGATAGCAAACGACTTGGTTGCATCTTCGAATGATTAAACTTCGGAAAACTCTTTTCAGTAACTTTCTCCACCAGAGTAGAATGGAAGAACTATAAAGTAATCAAAGAGTTTGATACAACCATCTAAATGGACTGCGGAATCGGAGTAGATATTTTCTTGGAAAATCTTTTAGACGTAGCTTCTCACAATTCGGGGCGCTTGTCGCATACTGAACGTTTTTCCAACAATAAATCGCAATCTTGTTATCTTCACAGATAGCCAAGCTGCCGACATAGCCATTGATTTAGTTACTACATCTTTAAAACTGGTAGAGCAATGCCGGAAAGAACTAAACAAACTAGGTGTCCAATCAAAAATCTATCTCATCTGCATCCAAGGACACAGCAACTTTGAGAGAAAAGAACGAGCAGACTATCTGCCCAGGCAAGGGTCAGCCCTTAGCGGCTCTTTGGTAGAAATAGTTAGCGTTCCACTAGGAGTCGTTAAGGGTAGCATACATCATTACTTTTTAAAGCTGGCTTACTTCGGGTAGAACACCTCTTCTAGCTGCGCTATACCTTAAAAAATATCGCCCAGCTACAACAAACTTTAATCAAGCCAGCTACTAAGCAGATCAGGACCAGATGTTACCAGAATAGTAACCATAACAACATAATACTTCGAGGTAGTAAGGGACTAAAGGACTACCTTGGCTCTGCTATAAACTCGAAAAACAACATCAGCGCAGAAATCAATCGGAGAATAACTCTTGCCAATCGCTGTATTTTGGGCTTATAAAGCAATTCAACAGTAAAGCCCTATCTCGAACTACTAAGGAGACTCTGTATAAGACCCTGATCATCCCAGTCCTGCTTTACGGCGCTGAAACATGGACTTTATTAAAAGAGGATGAAGATATCATTGGTCGCTTCGAGAGAAAAATTCTTCGTAAGATTTTCGATCCCGTTTGCGTTGACGAGTTTTGGAGGAGGAGATTCAATCACGAACTATACGAGCTGTACAGCGACATCGACCTAGTCAAAAACTGCGTATTGGACGTCTGGCTAGGACATGTAGAGCGAATGGACACCAACGCTCCGGCCCGCAGAGTCTTCGAACCCCGAGGGACGACGCAGTAGAGGAAATTATCGCCTTAGGTGTCGCGCACAAGTTCAAGGGGACCTCGACCAACTTGGAGTGCGCAACTGGAGGCAATTAGCTAAAGACCGAGCTAAATGGAGAGGCTTGTTGGTTGAGGTCCAGGTTCACCCCGAACTGTAGCGCCACCTAAGTAAGTACAAAAGTAACCATAAGAACAGGCCATTAGCCAATAGGAGACCATGCACCAAAGTGTAGTATCCGCCATAGCACCTTCTGCAGTAGCTGCAGAGATACAACGTACTCTAGGTAAACCCTTCTTCGATGACCTGAGAGAGATATCTGACAAAAGAATTGGTGCCCCATCCTTTACGTAAACTCGAAAAGCTGGGCTTATTATATCTCGCTCTTCAACTGAAAACTTCATCATACAACCTAGGTCACATGAGCCGTAGCATCAAAATGGCGCACTATAGCGCTATAGCGTTTGTCGTTTTTCGACGATTGTCGTTTTATTCTTCAGGTGCAGCACGAATCCATTTTCATAATTTTTCGCTGAGAACGAGTTGCAATAGTATTCTACACGACAATAAATTGCTTAATAATGTTTAACAGTCAGCAGGTCGTTGGCTGTTCGGACTTACCAATGTCATTTCGTTAAGAAATTGTCTTCATGCCCATATTCAATTTATCTCAAAAGTATTTAAGTCCATTAAATTGATTGGTTTGAACAACTTTTTGCTAACGAAATCTACTTCCTGTTCTTAGACCCTCTAAACACAAAATGAAGTTTGTAGCAAGAAGCAAAGAAAAGCAGCGATTCAAAGAAAAGTGAACTTCGGCTTAAACAGAAATATTGAAGCGACTTAAACAACCGGTCCAATCACATTTGCAAAATGAATCTCCAGACTTAGTTTGGAACACTTTTTGTTAGTTTTAGAAAATATTATTTTTTTTTAATTTTCTTAATTCAAAAGAAAACCCAAATCCCAGGGCACACACTCTCTGGTCCATTGTACTACTAGGTAGGAACCTTTCTTTGGTGCAGTGGTTGGAAAAACTTCAATGTCATTCGTTTTCATTTTTATACTCGTACTCGGGTAGCTGATTGCTGTGCCCCCGCTGGGCTTGAACTTGCACGTATCGCTTAACGAGCAAACACACTATCCACTGCATCATTAAAGGCATGAAAAGTATCTCAGAACTTACTTTCTCAAAACCGTATTCTCTTGTAAGCATACTCGTACATATCTCCACATAAAAGACATTGGAGAAATACAAGATTTTAAATTTACAGAATTTTAGAATATTCATACATATGTTTGTCGGGACTTGCAGGATTAGGTTGAACACATTTGTGAAGAATTGTGTTTTAACTACCTAATCCGATTGAATCTTAAAATAACATGTAAGTATACATATTTCTGGCATTAGCAATGAATAGTGGGTTGAATCGATAACTTACTCATGTTGGTTAAGTACCTTTGCAATCTTGTGTAGATAAAATCTATGAGGAGGTATGTGCTCTGAAAGATACCCACCACTTAATATACGAGTGCAAACTTACCCGCTGTTCGCACATTCTTATCAATAAACTTAAGTAAATCTGTGTGTATATCGTCATACAGATGTATGTATTATACAATAGTACGTAAGTCCCCTACCAAAGATATGTTGTAGCTACAGTCTCTGATAAAATAATCTACCGATACATTTTTTCCCAAATTTGTGCATACATATGTATGTACGTCTAAATCTAAGTTATTCCACATACAGACACCAACAAAGTTGGTTATATTCTTACATAGTTGGTTGATTATACAGATGTAGCTGGAAAAATGTTGACTCGATGACAAAAGAATAAAACTCTATATGTTGGTTTTCGCTACAAATGAAGTGTTTTTATCCTGATCCATATTCCAACTAATACGAGTATGTGAGTAATACGAGTATATTGTAGTATTATTAACACATCAAATGTGGGTTTCTACAAAAAGACGGGCAGTATTCTAAATTCGTCTTGAGTTTGAGTCAAGTGTACTTGCACCCATAAATCAAATTAAAAAAGTAACAAAATGAGCAGCACGATTGTTAATTATGGATATGGTTCCCAATTATTCTGCATTTAGGAGCCGAGTTGTCTTCCCCTCTTCCATACAATATTTTGGAATTTGCAATACAATTTTATTTGGAATTTCAAGGTCTTGCTTCATACTTACTCCCTACTTAAATCACCGAAGGAAAGGAGGTGAATGTGGAAATATAACTTATATAACAAAAAACAAATGATGGTTAGGTTAGGTAGATGGATGCCTTGTGATAAAAGAGCCACTACTCACTTAGACCAACAGTTCGGGTCCATTGTCCCCGATTATTTAACCCTGGAAACACTGTAGAGATGGTCCGATGTTAGAAGCACCCAGTAGTGATATGAATCTCAGGAGGTCCATCAGTTCAACATTACCTACGTCATCCAGCTCCGATAAGATGTAACTACCAAGAGTCACATTCTTCTGACGGATAGGGCAGAACAATCACACAGCAGGTAACGAACAGATTCAATTTCTTCTTCGTCCGAGTCGTTCCGCATTAATGCGAATGGCACAGTGACCAGTAATTATGCCGGAAATAATCCGTGCGTTATGACGATTAGATCTCACCAGAGAGGTTGAACTCTTCTTACTAAAGTTCGGCCATAGCGCCCTGGCCGTTGCACACGTGTCCAGATGAACCCATCATATGTTTGTTTGACCGGTGGCTTTATCTTCTAATGTCTTCCGTAAGGAACTAATTCGGATCACCACAAAAGGGAGAGCCCTGCAGCGCCGATCCCTTCCTAGCAAGCTCGTCAGCCCTTTCGTTTCCTTCGATATCCATATGCCCTGGTACCCAGCAGACGGGCACCACATTGGCACTACACATATATCTCGTCTAAGAGTGATTTGCAGATCCTCACAAGCCTCGACCTAATTACAGAAGAGTCCAGAACCTTAATGGCTGCCTGGCTATCTATATAGACAGTAATCGTTTTACCAACGATACTGCTCTCGCGTATAATTTCAACAGCCTGTATAATGGCCTGAAAAACGGTACCGTCGCCGCTTATTCTAAACGAGTGGTTTATTCCTAGAGCTTCACAATAAACTCCGGCTCCCGTGCCAACGTCCATGTTAGAGCCGTCGGTATAGAAGGCCAGCTCCTTTTTCGTCATGGTTCTTCGGCTTTTCCAGTACATTCTGTCAGGAATGCTTATAGCAAATTTCAAATGCTAGCATCGGGTTCATGTGATCAGTTTCCATCGTTCCGCCAGACTGCTACAGTATATATCAAGCGGAATGAAACTAAGCATGGTTTACATTGCCGCTGTTGGTGTTGTTCTCATTGATCCCATGACTGTCCTCTGGATTTCAGTAAGGTATAATTTATGTTGTCACAGAAGGTTTTGTCATGTAGCGCATGTTTCATTCTCATCCGAATTGAAAAGTGCTTATTACAGGTTTATATACAGAAATACATATATATATGATTCAACTAGTTAATTTACTCAATGTAGAGTTGATATTGCGAAAATATGTTGTCCTTTTCAATTTTCGTGCTAGTTAATGGAATTTAGTTAGGTGAAAGGCGCGCCTATCAAAACGACTTCAATTCGATCATTTAACCCAGCATGCTTATTTAAGAACCATTCTTATACAATAGCTTGCAAGACACGATAGTCTAATTCATATTAATTTACATTATTATAGCTACTTTAATAGCATTAAATATAGCAAAGTTGTGCTTGGGCGTCTAGTAGTGCAGTAGAGATAAGCGCAAAGTCACATTTTTTTCAACATACGAGTAGTTATGGACTACTTAGCATTTAGCATACGAAAAACAATTTCCTTAAATGTAATAATGATGACATAACGATGACATAACGTAAGCTAAATGAATGACACTTGGCTCTGAAGAAGAATGGCTTAAGAGTCGATATGTTTAAGACAGAATGAATTTACTTTTTTTTTTCATTTGATTGTGAACCTTGCCTCGTTTAACATCGTCCTATCTCTCGATTTACGTTGTCATATTCGGTGATTTTCTTAGCCGTTTAAATTTGAAATTGCTTCATTTAAGCAGCTTAAATTTGAAAATGAGCAGTTCAAATAGAAGCTTAATCGGGGATTCCACGGTTTGCTTTTTCTTGAAAGTGCATTCTTTCTTTTCTTAACTACAAAAAGCTTCGATGGTCGCGCGAGGTGATTTTCAATCATTTTATTTGCCTTTTGGTTAAGACATTTTTTTAAATATTCTTAGGTAAATTAACCCGTATTACAGACATTATTTCTGATATCTAATCAGCATTTTATTTAGTGAAAAATGGGAGCAAAACAAAAGAATGACAATGTTGAATGTTCTAGTATAAAAAGAGGAATGCCATATCATTAGAAGTGAAAATAGATCTAATTCGACGCATTGAGAAAGGAGATAAGATATTAAGTGAACCTAGCTCAATGGGACTTCTGTCAACAATGGTGAGAGGAATCCTTAAAAACGCTGCTGACATTTGCGCAAGTGCTTCAGCGGGAACGACTGCAAATTCATCAAAGTAGTAACGGAAGTAGTAGTAATGGAAAATTGTACTATAAGTACTTGGATAAGTGATTTAAATGAAAAAAACATACCATATATACTATCCAGAAAAAAGCAATGATTTTATTTAAAGACCTAAAGGCAATGTCAGTTGAAGAGGATAATGATGTCAGATTTAACGTTAGTTCCGGATGGCTAGAGAAATTCAAAAAGAGCATAGCAGCAGCAGAATTTGAAGTAGCCAAAAAATTTACTGGGAAACAGACAAATTATTACGGATGAAGGGTACACTTCTCAGGAAGTCTTTAACGTTGACGAAACTGGGCTGTTCTGAAAATATATGCCGTCAAGAACTCTTATATCTATGAAGGAAAAATGACACCTGGCACGATTACGATATCCGTGGCGCCACGATGTTTTGATGTTTTCTAATAGATCTCGACGCACTAAGCAAAAAATAATAAGTAAATTTTTTTGATACCTCGCTTAGTTTTCGAGATATCGAGCTTTGAAAATTGACTTTTGACAACCAATATTTCAGTAGAAACTACCTTCAGAGTTGCCAACAGTGAGTAAGTGGCGCGCTTCACGCGATTCATTTATTTAAACTCCGCTTTCCAGAGGGGTTTAGCCGCTCACGCGACTTCGTCGCTCCTCTAAGGGTACGTCAACAATTGTTAGGCAGGCGCCTGGGGCTAAGTCTAAGTGTTTTATATCCCCCTTTTTTTGTAACAGAGATCTATAAGAAAATATCGTCAATAGCTGACAAGACTGAAATTAGTTTTTTTTATGCACTTCATACTCGAAATACACCGCGGCTATTGAAATATCGGTTGTCAAAAGTCAATTTTCAAGGTCTAATATCTCGAAAACTAAGCGAGATATTTTACATATTATTTTTTGATCAGTGCGTCGAGATCTATTAGAAAACATCAAAACATCGTGGCGCCACGGATATCGTAATATCCCCCGACACCTGAACAAAAAGATGCGAAAGATAGATTTTAAACTGAAGTCATTGTAATGCTTGAAACAGACGTGCAGCAAAGCTGCTTACAGTGATGCATGCGATGTGATTTAAGAAATTTAGGAGATGCAGCCTTTTGATATAACGTATAACGTGGTAAAACCTTCAGCAATCGATGAGCTATGGGTCGGTAGTTAGATGAGAAAATATTTATTTCTTATTGAATCTCCTATAATCAATTCGTTAACCTTAAAATCAAAAATAAACATTTTTACTAGTTTTTATTTCATGAAAGATTTTAAATATGTATTTTCTTTCTATGCGCCTTAAATTAGTTTTTATTTCCCCATGCTTAATTTTATAAAAAGAAAATATGTGAGGCAACAATGCATTATGCATTTCCGATTAGAATGTTTAGTAATGAAATTTATCATCCAAAAAAAATTGTGAGAACTATCATTGACAAATTATTATTTGTCAGAACTTATAACATGTTTTATAGGGTGTGCATTGGTAAGAGAAATATCGTCTTAAACATTTCTTCCATAAAATGACAGTTCTTTAGTTAGGGAACAGAGTTATCAGATGAGCCTAAGATTTAAAATCCTTTTCAACTCGTTTTATAAGATTTTTGAATACTCCAAAGCAAGTGTAAAGTATATTCTGTAAAGTATACCTTGTACGCTTCGCTAACGTTAAACGCCGAAGGAACTGTAGTGCACTATTATTTTATACTTTCAATTTAAATCCTCATACCGTCACACAAAACTTAATAAGCTTAGGTCAGTTCGCAAAGTTCAATATCTTCCCGGAAAAATGTGATCCACTTGATCATCCTTGGGTCCTCTCAAACCGAACTTCAGCGCGCACTCAAAAGATTTGTAGCCGTTTGTGATGATGCTAGAATGAAGATCAACGTGAACAAGTCAGAAGTAATGGTCGTTTCCAAAAAAAAACCATTCAGTGCACTCTGCATGTTAGTGGAGTTCCACTGAAGCAGGTGGATAAGTTTAAGTACCTCGGTGTCCTATTCACGCGTGATGGGAAGAGCAATGCCGATTTATCCTGTAGAATTGGTCAGGCTGGATCAATTTTGAGAGCGCTTGGCCAATCTGTTATAAGGAAGGCCGAACTTAGTGTTCAAGCTAAGCAACTCTCACCTATGGTCATGAAATTTGGGCAATGACCGAAAGAATAAGATCGCGGATACAAGCTGCCGAAATGAGGTTCCTCGCGGTGTTGCTGGAATAACTCGCAGGGATCGAGTGCGCAACACCAGAGTACGCGAGGGGCTCAATGTTGAGCATTTACTTCTCCGAACGGAACGATCTATGCTTCGATAGTTTGGTCACGTAGTGCGTATGCCCCCAGACCGGCTTCCAAGACGTGCCATGGTGGCCGTGGTATCGGGTAGGCGGTAGGCCTAGAAATAGATGGTTGGACCAAGTCCGGCATCTCTCCTGGAGCCGTCTAGGGATTCCTCCTGATGAGTTGGAGTCAATGGCGGAGGATCGAGAAGGATGGAGAGTCCACCTGAGCATCCTACCCCCGCGACCCTCATGAAGGATTAGCGGGCCATTGAAAATGTATGTATGTATGTACGTAGAAAAAACCAATCTGCAAGCGCTGTTTTTTTTTTTTAACACAACACCGAATATGTTTTTATATTTAAACAAATTTCCGACAAAAGATTGGGTAGACTATCCGCAGACAAGACTAATCCGTCCGATTTGAATGGTTAACTTTGCTTCCTATTTCAGGACGATAAGTGGGACAAGATCGTTCGGTGAAACATTAAAGCAATATCTTCTGATCTAAAAAAAAAGAAACGTATTTCGATTCAAATATTCTTTCAGTGTACATATATAACATTGAAACCGCATTCATAAATAAATATCTGTTTGAGATTCTCGTAGCTACCCTAAGTAAAATTATACTGTATCCCAAAGCTTCTGCAAGAAAGTCCTTAACAACGCAAACATTATAGAATTATACTAGGCAACCTCTTCATGTATTGTGAAATATTATCCCAACCGCATGTGTATATACAACAATTATGTATTCTGTTTGTTTTCTAAAATAGTCATAGATTTCTATGTATATACATATGAATGGTATTATCATATATTCATATGAATATTTGCTTTCTTCTTATTTTAGATAGCGTTATTTATTTAGTAACATGCATACATAGGTACTTACATAAAATTTAATCAAAACATATAGCAAATCTTTGTTTAATTTAAAAAAAATAATAATGAACTTATAATCCTGCAAAAAAATGTTCGTCAATAAAATATATTAACCGTAGGTTCCAAAATCTGCCCTATTTCAATACAGAACCCTAATACTGTGCACCTATTTATCTAAACTTCCAACTACGCATGACGCAATTATACTAAAAGGTTAGAATATTATTAGAAAACTATTCAATCCTTTATTACATGCAGTTAAACTTGAATGAACATTCCATATAATAAAATCTAACTAGCAAACGGAAATAAGAACAGGTATCTGTTTTATTTTATGTAAATTATAAAAAGTATAACAAAAATGTTCTTATACATAAATGAGGTTTAAGTACTTTCTTCTTACTTTAGAGAAAGAATTAATTTTCTCATTTCTTGTACATACAACATATATACATACTCGTATTACTTGCTAGAGCTTTCACAAATGTTTGCAGCTTCTAAGAAATCGGTTGTATATTGGATTTTATTTCTAGTTAGAGATGGATGGAAGCTTTGAAACATATTACAGTGCAGATAGAATTATGTTAATAGTCTGATTTATTCCACTACAAAGAGAAGTTTGAATTCAAATAAAATACTCTTATTTATTGTACTTTACCCAGTTGGAATTGATTTTAATAGGAAATTATTAAATGAAGTATAGTAAACTTTGGCAGTGCTAGCTTGAAATATATAGTTTGCTTTTAAGTTATTCAATATCGTTCTATTTTCACATAAATCTTTAATGGATTATTAAAGGGAATGTCAAACGAGGTCAATGTTAGTCATAATGCTAAAAAGGTAAATAAAAAGTCAAAGAATGTATAAGAAGGAGGTTTGCAACAATATTAAACTTAATATATGTATTTATTTATAAGAATTAAAATGAGCTTTATAATTTAGAGATAGGTGGAGTTTTATTTTTAAGCGTTCTAAAGCGTGGATACATTTAAAATTTGATAAGAATTAGCTAAAACAAATTATTTAACTTCATAAACTCGAAATATGAAACTTGATAAAATATGATAAATACGGTGTGCGACTGATATGAAGTTTGAAGCAAATCGGCGAAGCTGTTTATAGTCTACAGACCGAGACCTATTTTTTTGAGCTACGCTATAATCGTAACATCAAACTTGATTAAAATCTGAAGTTGGAATTTTTTCATCAATACAAGCCTCTTTCCCTCTGTAGGTAGTTGTAGGTGCAGGTAAAAACAACATTGTATCGGTAGGTGTAACCACTTCTGGTGCTGTAGCTTATAAACTAAAAGGGCTAGAAATATTTAAGCACCCATTTTTTGTTCCTTACTTACTTATAAGGGCAAGTACTGTTTCCTTGAAAAAGTTCCAACTCGAGATTTTGATCATTCTTGATATTGCTGTCATAAAAGAGCTAAAAAACGTTGGTCTTCAAGTGTGTCTGCCTTCTATGTACTGTTGATTGCAACCAAAACGGCTAAACACGTTTGCTTTACACCTCACATCTGAGGTCTATGGGGCACAACTCGAGGCGATATCAGAATTTTCTTTCTCACCACAAATACTTCACTTTTAGATAGGTTCATCTTCATTTCTGATCATATGTAAGTTTTCCTATACGCTGGTACATTGACTAAAAATTTAAATTAGAGAGGACGTTACGAGTTTCAAATTCTCTTCTTCTTCTTCTTCTTCTTTTTATCAGCGAGATTATGATCCGAAAACAAGGGATCATAACCCATCCCACTTCACCGCATTTCTACTGATCTGTCTGTGGGGTTCGCCTTACTTCACTGTTACTTGGCGAAGAAAAAAAAATAACGAAAACAGAGAGATCTAACAATTTTTTTCAAATTTTATATTTGGTCAGGTATATGGTGTCAAACGATTTGGTTTAAAGGTACTTTGTAAACAACAAATGACATATGCGACTACATTGATAACAAAAAAACATACAGAAGCTCTACAATCTGCCTGATGATTTAACCATGTCCACTTTAGTGCGTAGAATTGTGAAACGAAAACTTTCTACTCAGATGTACTTTCTTTGAGATAAATTATTACAGATATTGTTTTTTTTTTTTTTTTTTTTTTAAGAAAACACGTCCAAAAACTGGGCGTGATCAAATGTTTTGTATAAAGGGATTGCACAGAAAGTCAATTCCTACTTATTTCTGTGGCCACAATTTACCTCCTGAGTCGAGTTAGGACAAAATTGAGTTAAGGATGCCAAAAGATGCTCTGCTATTCGAAGTTCATGCTACCAAATTTTTACCTTATTATAGCTTGAACCAAATCACTTGAACGTGTTTCCGAAAATTTCAAATTACGCAATGACATAAGTCATTGTGTTCTATAACAGCGCCATTTTACCATGGAGCTACATGATTCAATAACGAAGTTGTAAAAATTTGTTATTGAAATTCGAGTTCTGTTCGCGGGACGTTCCGCGCATTATGTACGACTTACGGTTGTAATGATCGCCCTTCTTTAGCTCGCCATTCGGCGGATTATGAAGAAATTCGAGGAAAGTAGTTCAGTGGCTGACTGAGGAGTCTCAGTACGGCAACGGAACGCGCGGGTGACCGTTCTCAAGAACTTCACATTTCGCACGCTTCAACTTGACGAATTTTGCGAAAAGACTTGGGCATGTGTCCGTACAAAATTCAAATTGTTTAAAAACTAAAGCCTTCTGACCATTCCATACGTCGCCCATTCGCTGACTAGGCTCTGGAGCAGTTGGTAACCGATCCCAATTTTGGCAAAAATTGTCGATTTTGGAGAAATGAAAATCCAAGAGAGATTATGCCAATACCTTTGCACACCGAAAAACTCACTGTTTGGTGTGGATTATGGGCCAACGCCATAATCGGATTTTATTTTTTCAAAGATGATGAGGCGGGAGTGGTACCGGGCCATGGTAATCGAGTTTGTTTGGCCGAAAATTGATCGTTTGGGTATTGGCGACATGTGGTTTTAACAGGACGGTGTGACGTGCCACACATGGAATAAAATGCTGGAGATATTGAAGGCAAAGTTTCCGGGTCGCGTAATCTCAGGAAGAGCCGAAGTCATTTGGCCGCCAAGATCATGCAATTTCACGCACTTAGACTTTTTTCTTTGGCGTTACGTTAAATCTCCGGTCTATGCCAATAAGCCCGCAATAATTACCGACCTTGAGGACAACGTTGTTCGCGTCATTGGCGAGATTTGGGCCAGCTCTCGGATGACCGCCGTCAAGCAAAGTCATGCAAAGCCTGAGCAATCATCGCTGTACAGGCCGTTGTGCATGCTAGATACACTGGGGCAAGTGCTTGAGAAAATTATACGGACAAGACTAGAGCAATACACGTAAGGGGACACGGGGCTTTGTAACCGACAGTTTGGATTCCGAAAGAAACGAAGCACAACCATGCAATTCAAGCTGTGTGCGATATAGCACGTGAGGAAATTGCGGGAGAAAGATGGCTCGGAGGAACAAAAGAGTACTATGCTGTGGTGACACTTGATGTCAATTCAGCCGACTGGAATTGTATACTAAAAGCACTGATTGACCAGCAGGTACCAAACTACCTACCGCGGGTAATTCTGAACTATTTCGAAGACAGAACCATTTACTATGACACAGAAGAAGGACCAAAGAGATACAAAATCACGGGAAGAGTTCCACAAGGGTCGGTTCTGGGACCAATTCTATGGAACATAATGACCGATGGCATTCTAGAAACACAAAGGACGAACGGAGTAGACATCATCGGTTATGCCGACGATATCGCAATTGTAATAGTGGCCAAAAAGTTAGAGGAAGTTGTGCAAATCAAACAATCATAAACGTGAAGCTATGGTTACAGACATCAGGTTTAGAGCTAGCGGACCACAAAATAAAAGCCGTTCTCATAAGCAGCCATAAAAAAGTGGAGCACCTCACTATACAGGTCGGTGAGCAAACTATCGAATCGAAGCCGTACATCAAGTACCTGGGAGAGTTGTTTGACCACAGACTCGCTTCAGAAACCACCTAATGTACGCATTGCAGAAGGCCTCCCGGGCAGTAGCAGCACTATGCAGACTAATATCAAATATTGGGGGACCAAGGCAGCCAATCAGAAATCTTTTAACAAGCGTGAGTAGGTCAATACTCTTGTATGCGGCCCCAATATGCGTATCAGCGACGCATAGTAAGTCATACATTAGAACGATGAACTCGGCGCATAGAATCGCATCTTATGCTGCACCTTTAGAACTGTATCAGCGGATGCGATAAGCGTAATATCAGGCCGAATGCCTATCGATCTAGACGCGAAGAAGACTGCGGCACTACGCGAACACGGGCACGATGACGGAAAAACAGCTATAGAAGCTATAAAAACAGAATGGCAACATAGGTGGAATATCACAACCAAAGGGCGATGGACATACAAATTGATACCCAAAGTTGATGAATGGATTAGCAGAAGGCACGGGGAGGTAAACTACTGCCTAACACAATTTCTATTGGGGGACGGATGCTTCCGGGAGTATCTTTACAAGTACATGCACGCGGATGACCCATTCTGCCAGCACTGTGAAGGAAGGCAGAACGCATGTACTGATGGAATACCTGATCCTGCGAAGGATGGGCGGTGCCGCAGGGGGGAACAACAGGACAGAGAAATCGGAAGATTTTTTTTAAGACCCAACCATACAGGAGCATGGAGTCGGGCAACAAGTATCCATAAAGGATTTTTACCCCTACCCGTGCATCAAAAAAAAAAAAAAGCAAGGCCATGCCATGCAAGCCATTTAATATTATTTTTAAATCATAATGGTATTGAATACTAAAAAAAAAAAAGATCCGCTATTCCCAAAATACAACTTGTTTTTCCTAAATTCAAAGACGTATCGCGCTTAATAAATGACCCCTTATGAACTGAGGATTGCCACGGTCCAGAAGGTGGTTCGGTTGTATATTGATCCAAAGGTTCCCGGTTCGATTACAAAGCGGGAACTATAGTTCCTAATTTTATTCTACTTTACATTTTTAAATCTTTAAGCGGGGTTTATATCACTAGAATCATCGCAGACTCAGTAAAGCATATAGAAAACTGAAAAGGGATACACTGATAACAAAGAATAGAAATAAATTTCATCGAATGACGTTAAAGCAATATAATACTATACGAGTCTCCCCTTAAAACTGACAATGAACACACATTCGGTCCAAATATTTTGATTATGCATTTTGAGTCGAAACATACAAGTGTAGTACTCGAAAAATTAGGTTAGGTCAAGACACACTTAGACCACTTGGGTCCATTGTGATACCACGTAAAGCTGGGACCGGAGACTTACCGGTTACCGGGGGAACCTTAACCTTTCTCAGGAGAGTGTTGGGTGAGAATAAGTATGCCTGAAGTGGCTAGAGAGGGTGACTGACTCAATCAACCCTTAGTCGGTGTGTACCGGAAAGGTATAGTGTACAAACAAGTATTGGGGGTGACTGATTCAATCGAACCCCCAGTACTGTTTTGTAAGTCGTATTGGGAACCGTGTAGGTGTAGAGATGCATACGCGTAAAAGAGTGACTGATTCAATCGAACTCTAAGTACTGCTATGCAGGGTGTTGACTATGTGGGGTGACTGTTTCAATCAAGCCCTACATACCTAGGTGGGCCGTACAGGTGTAGAGATGCATAAGCGCCATAGAGTGACTGATTCAATCAAACTCTAGAAGATGCTGTGCATGAGGTGTTGACTAGGTAGGGTGACTGTATCAGTCAAACCGGTACCTAGGTGGACCGCGGAAATAGTGGAGTGGAGTGGATTTCAACTAAACCAATTGGATTTCCCTATGAATCTGTATAAGTTTATAATGTCTATGTTAGACAGGTCACTTAAGTCTTCAAAGAAGTATTCCCCTAATATTTTCTTTCTCAGGGTAGCTAGCGCTGGGCATGGCCGAGGAGGTGGAGATTGTTCTCCTCTTCCTCCTCATCTCTGCAGCTTCTACAGTAATCATTTGCTGGGACTCCCATTCTAGTGGCGTGTCTACCTAACAAACAGTGTCCTGTGATTATTCCTACTGTGAGGCTTATGTTCCTTCTATTTAATGAAAGGAGTTTTTTGGTTTTCTTAGCGTCTAGGAGAGGGCCTGATCTTTCTGGTCGATACGCACGTAGACAGATTACTCCATCTGTCGTTTACAGTAGCTTGCGCTTCGTTAAACATATGAAGTTTCTTCGTTTGTATAGGGGGTGCCGGTACCTCTCTGTTGACAGCTAGAGGTAGTACGGTGCCTTGCTTAGCTAGTTCGTCGGCTTTACAATTGCATGGAATGTCTCTGTGTCCCGGGGCCCAGCACAGAGTGATATTGCATCTGCCCGCAATCTCGTTAAGAGATTCGCGGCAATGTTTGACTAACTTAGATCTTATTGTTGTCGTTTCCAGAGCTTTAATCGCTGACTGACTGTCTATGTAAAGGACGATAGACCTACCATCTATCGGGTACAAAGAGAGTCTGCACGCTGCTTCACGAATAGCCGATATTTCCGCTTGAAAAATGCTGCAGTGGTCCGGAAGTCGGAGGGCTCCGTTTATCAGAGGTACTTCCGAGAAAATACCCAAGCCTGTACCCTCTGATGTTTTGGAACCATCTGTATAGATTTCGATTGCGGCGTCATTTAGAATGGTACCGTCATCCCATGCGGATCTGTCAGGGATCGTGGTGTTATATTTGATGTTGAAATCAATAAATGGGGATATATAATCTGTTTCTCTGAGATTGGACTTTTGTAGAATTTTCATGTGGCCGATTCGTGAACTTGACCACTGGAGAGATTCTCTCAGTCTTAGGGCTGCTTTAGATGCTACAGCAATTTCCCAAAGATATCTATGGGAAAGATATTGAGTAGGATTTTTAAGGCGGCTGTGGGGGTGGACCTGAGAGCCCCTGTAATGCACCTACATGCTAATCGCTGTACTCTTTCTATAGAGTTTGTGTTGCACCTTGTTTCGAGTGCAGGCCACCAGACTCGAAAAATGAAATACGGAAAAATATTACAATAGCTGCGTTTTGTTTTCCCCGTGAACTGGTTCAGTTCATATTATTGCACAGGATGCAAAAACAACAATTGAACCAGCACTTGAGCTGGTTCAATTTTCGTGAACCATAATTTCTAAACCCATATCTCACCACTAGATGGCTTTCCACAAAAAAAATTATATGTAAAGCTTGGCAGCTCTGCTGAATGGCAGAAGTAAATCATAGTTATTTGTTGTATCCTCACTTTCTGACATAAGTATCTAAAAATACTTAATTATTAAACAAATATAAAAATATTAAGCACTTTTCTCACTTCGATTGCCATTTTCTCGCCATTTTTAGTCCATATGAAACGTCAGTGTGTAGCTGCTGCTACCAACGTGAGAAAATTAAATTTACATCTGAACCAGGAGCGTTTTTTTATTTTGAGATGAACTAGTTCAGCTCACGAGGATAACAAAACGCGGCTAATATAGTATTCAGATGCCAGAGCAAAAAAAATCAAAACTGTCAGGTAATTAAGATACAATAGGAATACACGGTGTTGAAGTTTTGCTATAGAATAGAATGTAACTCTTACAGCTAAACCACAATTAGGAGTTAGGTCGCTCCAGTGTTAATGGGCTTTTTAGTGGCCTTTTAGAAATTTACGATATCATATCACTCAACGCTAGTACAGTCTTTTTCTTTTGTTCATACATTTTTATTGCAGAAATATGATTTTTGCTTTTTTTTTTTTTTTGGAGTTCCACAGCTCCCTCGCGTGGTTACCAACAATCTACAATCTCGGAAAGCAAAGATGCGAAAAAAGCTGTGCGTTGTCAAACGCGAGGCACTGGGCGTTGGTAATGGCTTTACGATATTTACGATGTAAGAGCGCGAGCGCCCCAACGCCACATTGTGGTTTAACTTTTAAGCCTCTCGAATATAAAATGTGTAAAGCCGGGTTTTCATTCATAAGAATTTAATTCCAGTAAAAAATACAGAAAAAGAAAAGATGATGTGAGAAAAGAACAAAATTTAATGAAGGAACGACAGACAACAAATTCGGCTCTCACTCCTTTGAGCTATATCTTGAGAACTCTAAACCAAAAATTAGCTTAAAAAAAAAAAAACCATCGCGGAACATTTTTATCGTCCCTTTTTCACTTTCAACCAAAGAATAAATAAAAATATACCTATACTTTGCCTACTACTACTAATACTTAAATATGTATGAAAATGTAACCTCAAATATGAGAAATAAAATATTAGATGTCAAAAGAATATATTGCTATGAGTACATTGTTGCTTTTTTCTTAGTGTTGGTAGGTTAGGTTAGGTTAGGTAGAGTAATGAGGTTATCATAAAACACTAGGCACCAAAGTGGGCCCATCGCGATCCCTAGGGAACCTTCACGGCAGAAGACACATTCTCCCAAGCAATTAATCTCCCTACAGAATCTGAAGAGACCCTTGTTATGGATCAGGGACCTCACCTCTTCAAGGTTATCGAAGAAGTATCTAACAAGGTGCTTTAGCCTTGTCCTGGCAATTCCTTGACATTCACAGAGTATATGAGTTATATCCTCTGAGATATGTAGGTCGTCGCAGTACCTACAAACATCCGTATCGGATAACCCTAGTCTCATGGCATGCCTCCTTAGGAGACAGTGGCCAGAGAGTATTCCTATCGCTGTTCTTAGCCTTGATCTATTTAATTTAATTATCTCCCAAGATTTTCTGCGATCTAACACAGGCTACAAGGCCTTAGACACCCTGTGACCATCTAAGTTTGACCATCTTAGATTAGCCGTGTCAATAGGCCTAATTCTTCAACTCGTATACGATAGTCGAATCCGACCATGGTCGCATTTAGTTATTACAAAGTCGTACTTTACGAACACAAAACACGACTGTGTCATACCTAAATGCGACCATGGTCGGATTTGACTGTCGTATACGAGTTGAAGAATTGGTGTGAATGATTTTATCTCGAATAATTCCCTTCAGCAAGTGTTGGTATCTTGCTATAAAAAAAAGATACAATTTGACATCTTTTTCTGTTTTACCAATAACAAAACCGAAAACCAAGACAAACCGTTACAGAAACGTTTTCAAGGCGTCGATTTTTGTGCTTTTTCCCTTTCACACTAATTTGATTTTGGCATACTGCATCTCATTCACTTTGCTAGATACCGAATTCATAGCATTGAACTTCTTAAACCTTAAGTCAAACATTAGGTATTCATTTTACATAGCAAGCTACACATGTTTTTAAACATGTTAAAAAAGAAAAGAGATTTTTATTGATTCTAAATTCTATACACACCAATAGTTTGAAGATACAAACAGTTTATATTTACACAAATGCTTTGGCGTGTCTGTACATATATACGTATATGTATAAGCCCACTATTATTTAATAAAATGGGGAAAATGATTTAACAATTTAATGTGAAACACTTTTTTTCTTTTATTTAACAAAGAAAATCAAATTCCCATTTACCTGTGATAAAAAAAAAAGGTTGGACTAAACTACGCTAATGTATCTCTACTTAAAAACTTGTTATTTATTAAACAGCCAATGTAATACTATAAAATACTCGTTGAAGTGTTAGTGATTGGCACCTTATTGAAAATTAGTTTGTAAACAAAACGCTTTATGCAGACATGAAATTGAATAAATGTATATCAACTGCTGGTATTTAATCGTTTACAAGTTCTTTACTTCTGGACTTGCAGAGTGTAGTTAGTTGTTTGTGTGGTTTCATTCAAACCAATTATAGTTTAAAGATTTTAAATTAATATTAGGTTTTGAAGGAATAAAAAATACTAAAGGTGAGTATACATAAATGTTTATTTGTTGTGAATTAATATTGCGATTTTTTTTATACATACTATGATATAAAAAAAAGAAGGTTTTAACCATTTTATGGCCACTATGGTGATAATGGTACCTATTATCACTTTATTTCGGTCTTGTTGTGTATTTAATATTGATAGTATTTTGCGCTCAGTATGATTTTAGACCTACATAAAGCTCAGTAGAGAGTATAAAGTGAAAATATTCAAGTTTTATCTACAATGGCTATATCAGACATAAAACAAACGAATTTCAGATTAATTAATTGTGTGTTATAACAAAACTTTGCAATACAGGTAAAACTACGTAATACTTTCTTTTTTAATTTTTTAAATATTTTAGTGCTTTTAGCGGAAATTATATTGTAGATAAAGACTGTGTTTTATTGAACTGAAAACATACACTCTATCGATTGAAGTAGAGAGGTATATACTCGTACTAGTAGAGGCAAAAAAATAATTATAAGAAAAATGTGTTTCACTTTTTCAATATGTGTATGACGTCAGAGCATTGATTTACTTTACTTTCATACGTAGCCGTTCTATGTCAGTCATAAGAGTTTTCGTGCACTTGAAAGGAACTAACATAAGCTCTTCAAGCGTCATGAGTTGCGTTAGCATTTGGGGTGAAGAAATAAGGTTCAAGATGTGTACAGAGTTCTATGACGTGCCTTACGCAAAAGATGGACATTTAAAAACAAGAAAAGAGGTTAGTTATTATAAAAGCTAGTTACGAAGGTGCGAAATGTTCGATTTAACTAAACCGTAAAATCAAATTCTGTCTTGCAACGTATCACCTCGAAACAATATATGTTATAATCAAAATGAACAGCTTTACTGGTAACACACCAACAAAATCAATAAGCATTTCAGTCGAGAGAAGACAAAAATATACGTTGTATCTTAACTAGGACCCATATGCTGGCATGGGACAGTGAACCTAAGTGAGTAACTTTCCTAAACACAGACCCATTTTCTATTGTACCTTTGTCTATTATTCTTTGGATGTTCTGGTGTGCGCATGAGAAATCAGCTAAAAAAGGGACAAAAAGAACAAAATGTAATTTATAAATGGTAACTCGGATTATCGTAAGCGTAATGTAGGTGAGCATTGTAACCATTTTAGCCATTTAGATGTTATACAGTGGACGGTCGATATAGTGAACAATCCAATATAGTGAACACACAAAATTTTATAGAGGCTATTCTAAATAGTGAACAAAAAAAAATCTCGCTGCAGTGAACTTAAGTTTTTTTTATTTTCTTAGGACCTGACAGCATGCAAAAAACAGTTAAAACTCATTAGTGCCATCCAGTCGCCAGTTACAATCGTCCAAATTTACCGTTTGTTCTACTCATCATGTTGTGCGAGTATCTTGCCCCATTATATGCTACGCAGTTTGGGGTTGTTTGTAGTACAAATGTAAACTGTCTGTTGCCTGTTTTTGTTAAAAATAAAATATTCCGTTCAATAAATATTGGCTGGTTTTTTAGTAACTGCAAAAAAAAATTCTAATTACAGTAAACTCTCGATAATTCGAATTTCATTGGACCAGGGAAAAACTTCGAATTACAAAAAAAAAAAAAAAGATTTTTAGAAAACTTAACTTTATTTTGTAAAGAAATTATAATTTTTTGTATACAAATTACAAAATCTGTAATTTTCTTCTGAGCAAGCGACTGCAAACGACCTCGGTCTGAAAAAACGTCATCGTTGACATCTGTTCTTTTAGAATGCAAAAATTGTAAACTCTACTGTAAACTATCTGAACACTTTTTCGTTCAATGAATACACAGGGCACAAGTTTTCATTGCATACGCACTTTAACGAACAATTGAATAGAAACAAATAGACTTAGCTTCGAATTATAGAGGTAAAAAAGCCAACAAGTTTGAATTAGAGAAGATTTTAGGTTACGTTGCACAAGAATAAGTTCGAATTAACGAAGAGGACAATTGCATCGGTTTTCTTTGATTAATAGAGGTTTTCTCAATGGACTTAGACAGTACTTCTATTTATAGAAGTTTTCGAATTATAGAGGATCAAATTATCAAGAGTTCACTGCATATTCTATGTTCGATGTATTGCATGTGAAAACATACACATTTTGATGAAATTTGCTTCAAGGAGTCCACGCTCGTTACAGTGAACAATTTCGTTCCAGTGAACAGGCCCGGTTTTTATTAGTTCACTATATCGAGCGTCTACTGTATTTACTTTTTCTCTGCATAATCTCAAAATATTTCTGTGGGGTGCTTTTTGCAAGGTTGGGCCGATGATTCGGGGTCTAACTGGGTGTACAATTTCGGGAATATTATGTACATTGTTAAAAGTGTAGGTCTAAACTTTTATCATTACCAATTATGAGTAGTAATGCCACACCAGTCCGTTTTGTTGTTTTTTCGGTTCTGTACTCAGTACTTAAAGTCTTGGAACTTTTTGAATACATAAATGGTGCATGAACTAAATGTTTTGTAATATTTTACGATTCTTTCGACTTTGCCGCAATTTTTTAAAGAAAAATGGGTAAAAATGATGTCAACTATTTTTCTGCACAGAACACTTATACAGAAATTTAGAGAAATAAATAGTGGCGCTAATTCAGCAATAAAAATAAAACCAATATATTTACGTACGCAAAGGGGAGAAGAAAGACACTTGAACCAATGGCGCACAATTTTTTCTTTATACAAATAACTCTCTTAACTTCCACATTTTACCTATGTTTTACTTTTACCACTGGAAGCAAACCACGAGAAGGCCTACAAAGCTAAGATCTTGCACACTTACAGACAATTCTACGAAGTGTAAGTCGCATCAATCGATTTCGTAGTTTTAAAAACACTGGGTGTACCACCGAATATTTTGTTAATTATTTGAACTACATTTTTCGGCGACCTTGTGTACATTCTAGAAACCTTATAGGAGACTATAAATATGAAACTAATAGTAAAAGTAGAATTTTTATTTTCGTAGTATAGGGTGTATCAAAAAACAAAACAGTAGACAGGAAACGTCGAGCAAGTTTTATCATGGACTTACCAGCAACAAAACTAGACAACTAGCTTAAGAATTTATTGTATCTTAAGTAAAACAAAAGTACACCTGTATTGTGGAAGAATTCTAATCAAGCAAGCTATGACTGGGTGTATGATAACTAAATGTAATGAAAGTTTATCACTACGAGAAGCGAGGAGTCTGACTACGGCCATTACCTTTATAAGAGAAGTATGTTAAAATTTCTTGGTAATTGTAAGAATGTATTAGAAGAAATAAAATTGGACCTGCCACCCAAGCCAAAAATCAATGTGTTTACCTACATATATTTGTTTATATGCTATTTTCAGGCAATCTTCGGTATTGGTCCGAGAGTGTTTCCGTGAAGTTTGGTCAAAACCGGTTCACTATTTTTTATTAGGCGCAGCAAAGCACGTCGGGTACCCGCTAGAGCCATTGCAGTCTGGAAGCCATAACATAAAACGGCATAATCCTGCTTCACCATCACACTTTACACAGACTGTAACCCCTAAGCATCTGCGTTTTTTTTAGTGTCAAATAATGCTAATAGGTTTTCTATGATGCAAGTAATTATCAAGTATTATTTTTGATCTTTTATTATCACTCAAGGTGCTCCTAAGCTTGCAAAAAAGTTATATTATCTTTTTTTTAATGACTTTTAAGTTAGTTGTAATGTTAATCTGATTAGTAAAGTTTATTACCTCTATAAAGCACAACTTGACCATGTTCACACTTGATCATTTTCAGTATTTTTATTTGTATTTTTAAATAGCACAATGCCTATCAGATATTTGCTTATTTATGGTACAACACTACTCAACTGTTCTCAAAGGAATATCAAACCATTTTTTTATTAATTATAAACAAAATAATAAAAATATACTTACTCCGTTCAAATTCACCATAGCACACTCGAATTAAGAAAAAAAACATAAATTTATTAAACATACTCGTATACATATTTAATCTTTTATTTCACTTTATTAAGTTATTTATTACTACACACTTATTATTTATTTAAAAATTTGTCGGTAAAATAAAAATGTAACTCTCCACAATAATTGTACTAAATTCGGTAATAATATGAGAGTATGCAGTTTCCAAGAACTAAAACAAAGAATTTGTTCAATGAATCGACTATAGCAAAAGGGTGCAGACAGTGAAACAGTAGAGTTAGTGGGATCGAACTGTGGAAACAGTGGGACTTAGTGAGAAGGCTAAATTGATATTTTTATGATACTTTGGAGGACATAATTCTCCTATAGAGAATAAGACGTAGATATGGTAAGGGCACGTCGAGTTATTTCAAATATTTCAAAAAATGCATGCTAACAAGGATTTTACAGATATGCATATTCTTCACAGCCTCCTTATTACAGTTTTATATACCTATACATGTGGGATGCTGATTCAGATTCCCCTAAATCCGTACACATGGATAATGCATAAAAAAAAGTCGCCGAAAACTAGGACAGTTGTACGCGGAAGCCGAGAGTAACCATCGAATTACGAATAAGCATCGAAGTAAATTAAACGGTGTATTTATTTTTATATTTCTTTTCTTTCTCCTACAACCTAACTAATATTTAAATTAAAAAAAAAAAGTTAATAAATACTTGGCGCAATAGCTCTTTAAGTGCCAGGGCCTAGCTTCTCGTAACCACTCATGCTGTGTACGTTATATTTTTCACACGAATGGAAGGGACCTACAGTTTAGTACCGTATCCGAAGGGCAATTTGTTTTGAGAAGCTTTTTCGAGACAACAATACTCTCGTATGTTTGTCAGACGTTCGCGAGAGGTGGGACCGTGAAAAGAACTTTTCCGTGTTTTCTGGGATTCGAACTTGGAACCTCACGCGCAGTGATCCGACACACTAACCATTTACGCCACGGCGCCCACAATATTTAAATAAAGTGAATTAAATAAAGATACTTTTTGATTACATCGGACAAGCATTTCCATTTGCGTTTAAACAAATAAAACAAATCAATGTGCTAATATGTGGAGTGTGGCTAAGTAAAATATAGCAGTAGAGACAGCGCTGCACTGTGTAGTCGGCTCAATAGAAAAATCACTGAAAAATAAAGAATATACACTAGCCTCTTTCCTGGACATTGAAGGAGCCTTTAACAATGTCAAAACGGAAGCGGTCAATAGAACTCTAACGAACCTTAATATTCACAATTCTGTGATAAAATGGATCGTCAATATGCTAAAGGAAAGACATATCAAAGTTGAACTCGGAGGTACTAAGCTCGAAGTCTATGCCTCAAGAGGCACCCCTCAAGGAGGGGTTATATCCCCACTACTGTGGGTTATTGTCCTGAACGAAGTCCTTCTTAAACTTAGAAACAGCGGCGTCAAGGCCATTGCATATGCGGACGATGTTGTGCTGCTAGCAACAGGTAAATTTCTCCCGACCCTGAGCGAACAAATCGAAGGGGCGCTGGAAATCATTGACTCCTGGACGGAGATGTGGGCTGGCGGTTAATCCCCAGAAGACAGAGTTAGTACTATTCACTAACAAAAGAATAATTCCACAATTCGTAACTCCTTCCGTAAGGGGTACTCCCCTGGGTATCTCCGATAGTGCGAGATACCTTGGCCTGGTGCTCGACAGGAAACTGAACTGGAGACTAAACATCAACGAAAGAGTCAAAAAAGCCACGATAGCTTTTTACTCGTGCAATAGAATATTTGGGAAGACTTGGGGACCGAGCCCCAAAATCATCCTATGGATGTATACAGCTATAGTAAGGCCAATACTAACGTATGGCAGCCTTGTATGGTGGCAGGCAGCCAGCAAAATAAATAACTTAGCTGCTATCACAAAAGTACAAAGACTAGCGTGCATCGCCACAACCAGTGCGATGAGAACGACACCTACAGCAGGACTCGAGGCCATTCTCAATCTGCTTCCGCTAGACATCTTTATACAAGTATCGGCAGCCCATAGTGCCGTAAGATTAAGCCAAACAGATAGCTGGAGACCAAATGCAATGGGTCACACCACGATCCTGCAGAGATATCTAGGCAGTGTATCTAATACAGACTACTTAACGCCTTACCTAGACTTCTTAAGACCATTCTCTAGCACCTATCCGAGCAGGGAAGACTGGAAAAATGACAGAACGCCTAACGAGCGATCCTTAGCTGTTTACACCGATGGATCCAAAATGGAAATAGGTGTAGGCGCAGGCATCTTCTCTGAAACGCTTGGCCTCTCCATGTCAGCTCGGCTTCCGAACTACAGCAGCGTTTTCCAAGCGGAGGTCCTAGCAGTTACAATAGCAGCTCGTGAGACTGCGATGAGGGCAATACCACGAGAGGATATCACCTTTTTCATCGACAGCCAGGCAGCGATAAAAGCAATATCTGCTATAGAAATAAAATCGAAGCTTGTGAAGTGTTGTAGAGAAGAGCTCAAGGTTCTTGGAACACAGCACGAGGTAAGGCTTTGCTGGGTCCCTGGTCATGAAGGCATTCCAGGGAATGAGAAAGCCGATGAATTGGCTAGAGGTGGCTCAGCACTAAGCTCGGACCAATCCGACCCCTCGGTGTACATCCCGCCTTGCGCCCTTAAGCTCGTAGCAGGAAACAAAGCCATAACGGAGGCTAACAATAGGTGGACCTGTTTAGATACTTGTGCCACCACGAGGAAGCTGTGGCCCGCTTTTGACAGAGTAAGAACCAATAGACTCATACAGAGGCACAGAAAATCCCTCTCTACTCTAATTGGAGTCATACGGGGCATAACACCATGCGGTACCACATGAAAAAACTACGTGTGACTAGCGAAGACCTTTGTAGAGGCTGCGGCGACGAGGAGGCTCAGGAGGACACCGCCCACTTTCTCTGTCATTGCCCAGGCCTCTATCATTTGAGAAATAAGATCCTTGGACAACACTTCTTTGAGAATCTAGAAGAGTTGTCCAACAGACCAATAAATGACATCGTAAACTTCATCAAATCCTCTGGATGGTTTGTATCTAGGACACAGTGAGTACTTAGTTCTTTCTTTAGGATACTTACAAGACGGTATTTTTCCACGAGGTAGGGATTTCCTTTTTCTATCTCCTTTCCCCCCTTGGGTATCACAATGGGTCTATACTGACCTGAGTGTAGTGTGGAGGTTTTCTATCCCCCTACACCTGCCCACTTACCTAACCTAACCTAAAATATAGCAGTATTTTTAACTCTCATTATCCCTTTTTCTTGTTTCGGGTTATTCTTTCCTGTGTTGTTAGTTTTGCTGAAATATAACAGACAAGAGTTTCAGTCATACGTTTAAGTGTTAAAAACAACTTTAAACGGAACATTTAGTACAAATTAGGTTAAATACAATTTTTTTTTAACCAAAAGAAATTATGTAGGGGAAAGCGCTTTCCGTTGACAAGAGGCTAAAAATGTTAAGAAGTTTTAAAAGAAATAATTTAACAATTAGAGAGATAGCGGAGGAAGTACACCGAAATAAGGATACTGTCCAAAATTTCTTAAAATATCTTGATAATTATGGGAAGCAAAGGAGATCTGGCCGTCCACCGAAAGTTGGCATAAAGATTTAAGAGACAAATTAAGAGCTGGTAAACCACGCAAATTATATCTTCCCTAATTAGGCTTCATTTATCTCTGTACGAGTAGCAACAAGAAGAGTCCAACAACTTTTAAGAGGGGACAAATTCATTGCATATCAAATGAGCTTGCCGACACCTACGACATAAGGAGGCAAGATAAAGTTTTGACGAAAAACATCAGTTTTGGGTGATGGAATGGTAATTCGTCATCATTAGTGATGACAAAAAATTGAATCTAGATGGTCCCGATAGAGGACAGAAGTATTAGGGAGATATCCGCCGAGAGCAGGAAACTTGTCACTTGAGAAACTTCCAAGGAGGTTTTCTAATAGTATGGGATGGCTTTTGGGCTCAAAGAAAATATTCCAATTTGCATTGTTTCCCATAAAATGAATTCGGAGAAATATGTAGAATTGCTGGACAGTTTTCTTATTGATTTTGGTCAAAATATGTGGCGGAAGTTTGGACGTTTCAGCGCGATATTGCAGCCATACACTTCTCGGCATACACAAAAAGCTTATAAGAGTCGCGTAATACCCCTTTTGTTCGTTGGCCTGCCGTAAGTTCTGATTTAAACCCCATAGAGAACCTGGATAGGATTTATTCAAGTGGAATCCAGTTTGAATCACTTTTGTACCGCTATTCAGGAGGAATGGCACAAAATATTAAAATATCATTTTCAAAACATTTTACTTAAATTATAACAGCAGAATTAACTGTTAAGATCTTGTCTGTTATACTTATACGTATTTCGTTCAGAGATCTACCAAATACAGGTTTTTTTCTTTTCTTTTTTTAATACGCAACTTAATTTTTTTTTCTAGTTTTTATCTTTGCGCGCACTAAAGGGGTTATGAATACCCTTAATATGTTTACACCAAGTGCGGTCGTTGGAAAGGATAGATAGATGGTGTGTTTTCGTGAGAACTATGCAAAGCAATGTGAAAGCTTCTCCACAAAACGATTCTAAGTCAATCTGGAAAAAAACTTTTTTAATTGTTTGAAGATTGGTGATTGAATTGAAATTGAAGTAAAGGGTATGAAAAAGTTGTGCTTAAATGTATGAAATACTACTGAATCATTCCAGTTGAATGAAAAAGCTTTTCTCAGGGAAAAAGCTCTTCCCATCCATCCCAACTCATTTTCGACTGAGAAAAAAAGTTAAAGTGGTTCCAAGTCACTTTGTGTTGTTGTACTCCGTATTAAATCTAACTTCACTGAGAAGCGACGTTTCACCAAAACGCACAAGAGAGAGAGAAAGATTTGGTGTAGTGGTTTGTAGTTCAGTTGTTTATGCTTCAGAGAAACTCCGACGGTGGCATCCGGATAACTGGGGAGATTTTTGTAATTTTTTTGCCTTTGCTTATGATTCACAGTATTTTTTCGCGATTACCGACGTCATAGGCAAATCAATCATCCAACAGAGCGAACAATTTTTCCAGACACATGACCAAGCTATTGGGAGTGTTATGCCTTCGCAGTAGTGTTTACGCAAGTTTTCGCAATTGATCGGACTGACTTTCAATATTTCATGAGAAATAAATAAATGCTTGCTGGACATCAGGATTCGAACCATGAACCATTAGCGTGGCAACTGACGACGTTACCACTACACCATAGACACCCCCACTTGTTTCCAAAACAACTTATTTTCAATAAAAAATATCCACGTAACAATAAAACAACGAGGAAAATTGCCAACAATGTTTATTCTTACAAGTTTCTTGATTTGGCTAACCGTGGAATGGTATATACACATCTTTTAACTCACATGACTTAGGCCGGTGAGACAACCATTTATAGTACGGACGTATTTATGTTTGGACGCATTTATAGTTAGCCGACTCTCGATTCATAGAACACAGAATCCTGGAAAGATAATCTTTTTCTTATCCATCAAATATTGTTCTTTAATGATAGACATTTGCTAACTCTATTGGACAGAACAGAATGGAACTAAATTTGTTCGACAGCACGGAAACCTAAGTCTGGAAGCAAGCACACTAAAAAAAGGTCTTAAAAAAAACGTGTTTCAATACGAGTATATTCAAATCTGTTTCTTTTATTCAGCCCCAAAGCTTACTGTGGAAAATGTACTTTCCCCTTTTCTTTTACTTGACTGAAGGTACTGTTAGGAGGGTCTTTCAATAATAGCAAACAGGGGTCATAATAGCGAAGTCACTGCATTAACTAGATGCTACAAAGCAGTGTGATCAATTCATAAGCTGCCTGCTACAAATCAAGAAGATCAGTTCAATATAGCACGACACAATGTGAGGTGTTATCACCGCAATTATGCATTTTTATCGTGAACGAAATACATATTTAGAAAAGGAAGGATATGAAGTTATAACATATACAAATATTTGGCGCAACAGCTCTTTAAAGTGCCAGGGCCTAGCTTCTCGCAACCACTCATGTTGTGTGCGTTATATTTTTCACACGAATGGAAGGGACCTACAGTTTTATGCCGAATCCGAACGGCGATTTGAGAAGCTTTTTCGTGACAACAATACTCTAGGATGTTTGTCAGACGCTCGCGAGAGGTGGGACCGTGAAAAAATTGTTGGTACTTTCTGGGATTCGAACTTGGAACCTCATGCGTAGTGATCCGACACACTAACCAATTACGCCATGGCGCCCACGTTATAACATATGCTGAAGACATTTCTATAGTAATCCATAGTAAAGACTCTACGATGGCGTAGTCGATACGATGTGAGAGTAAAGATTCCGAGGAATGACGTTTTTGCAGCTGCATGGATGAAAAGGAGGTGGAATCACCGACTATGGAGTTACCCAGCACACCTCAGCAAGAAAGCAGATTCTTCGCAAATACTTCTTCCAGGAATCAAAAATCAAAATGGTAACGGAAATTACCGGCTCAAGTGGTAACGCAATGAGCCTTATTTGGTCTAAGTGAATCTTACCGATTACATAATCTAACCTAAAGATAATAAGAGGATAACGGATAAAGCATATTAGCGGCTAACAATATTCAAGTATAGTGCCTCCTATCCAATAGTTTGAGCGGTTCTAACTTTAAAATAAGCACGACTTAGGTGTTTTGAAAAAAAAAGACGTTCAATCTTAACATTAGTGAAGAAGAAATTGTACGCTGTGTCCAGAGCCTTAAATTCCTTTAACACACCTTGGTACACTATTACCCAGTTTATTGCTGCGACTGAGCTTCTTGCGTACCCTAGTTATGACTGCAGTAGGTGCGTCAGCCTTAAATCAAAATTATTACACTGTTTGCACCTTTTTTCTAGACCTAATCGTTTGGAACTTACATCTTGTGATTAGGATCTGCGGACATCGCGGTTCTATTGCATCTGATGATTGTATTTCCCCGTTTTTCAAAATTCTCTTATAAAAAGATATCAACACATCCAAATGTCTGCAGTCTAAGACCTTACCAAATCTGATAAATAACTACTGATATTCTTAATAGTACACATACACCTTTTTTTTCGAAATGTCAGTGTATAGTTAGTTCAAAGACATCAGCGTTTATTTCCGGATTTTTTATTTTTTTTTTGTTAAGATCAGAAGACTTACCAAACATTTTGAAGCCAAATCTGAAAGAAAAAGAAAAGAATTCTATTAGTGCCGTAATGTTGTCTAAAGAATTCATTTAAATTAAAAGCAAACATTTATGCGGGTGCTATTTACGGATCGCACATAGGCCGGGACAAGTGCAATATTGATTCAAAAGCAAAACATTGACACTTACCCGTCCTTTGTGAAAAACGCATATGTATTCTTAATTTGAAAATAATTTTCTAATAAGCATCATTCAAGGAATAAACAACAAAGAACTCCAGCATTTGCTGCCGATCAGGTAGGTACATATGTATACCATAGAATGTAATAAAAGCACACAGATGCCATCCGTTCTCTCATGGGCACTATTTAAATTCGAGCAGATTTCTCAGACAAAATGTTTGCCTTACTTTTTTTTTTTATTTTGTAGGGGGAGAACAAAGCATATTTCGATTTATGGTAAAAAGATTTTCAGATATGAATAAAAAAAGAGATCGTATCGCACAAGATACTAAATACTACACCACCGACCGCTCGGAAGATCGTTTCCTATACCTCCATCAAAAATGGTACAAAACATATTGGTTCTGCGTAAAAAAAAAAAAAAAAAAAAAATAAAGACCAACAACTCTGATCAAGCGAATAAAATGCTAGGCGGCCTCACCATCATCTTCTTCATCCCAATGGTGATGTACTGGAATTTGGTATTTTTTTCTCATCGTTTAGCAGAAAATTGAATTCGAAACTCGAACAAAAGCGACAACAGGTCTAATCTCAAATTTCAACTGAAATTCACTCGAGAACTGGAATTTTTTTTTTCTTGAGTCCTGTGCGTTAGCCAGTTCAAATTCAGATTAAATTTCCGCCCTTTCTATTACAATGGACTTCTCATAAGAATTTTAAATAAAAATGGCTATTGAATACCTGAATGACTAAATAATTCAAGTGGAACATCTTTTTAGATCAACTAGAAGAGTATTATGTGTCTGTAAGGAGAACTTGATCCTTTTGTACTTCACACAGAGAGATGAAGAAGCTATCCGACAGGTAAGATAAACCATAAAATTTGGCCATTAGGAGAAAAAAAAAAAACTCATGAAGATCACCTAAACGATCCCATCTGTCTGTGATGGGAAGGGAATCGCATGAAACTCCATCTTTTACTTAACAGTAACAATTCACAGTTAATTTGCGAATATTCCCCGCGGAGAATGTGAGCCATTCCGACACGTTCTCAAAACAAACATTAGTAGGTATGTGAGAAGATGAAATGATCAATAGCTGATATCTAACAGACCCACAGGCTAGAAACAAGTCTCAAAGGTGGCGTTAAATTGTTTCCAAAACACTAGCCAGCCACACAAGGAAGAAGTAACCAGACAGTCCACTACACACACTCAGTAATATAGTTTCACCATTTGCGGCAATGGCTGTAGGAAGTCATACCTCTTGAAGAATAGTAATTTAAATTAATTTCAGCAATTTATTTGTAATGTTACACAACGTGCATTCTAATTAAGGGAAACAGATGAAAAACATGTTCTCTTCTATACTTATTCTGCTTCGGGATAGATGGAATTGGTAACGTTCATACTGTGCTTGAAGACCTTGGAAGTGCTACCGCAGTGACAATAACAGTAGGTACATGCCATTAAATTATTTGTAGAATTTTCGAAAGGCACTCTTAGTATGCGAGAAATACCTTTGGGTTATAATTATGTCCATTGGCAGAAGAGAATATTAAAAAGTTTAAAGACTGAAATAATTCAGAAGCAATAATTATTTGTAGATCAGTCTTAAGATCAAACAAATTAATGGACACCAATGGATCGTTTATTTTTTTGGTTTTCCGTATTTGCGCAATACTTATGGCATACTTTTAGGAGGAAACAAAGCTATACATCATTCGTATCCACAGTTGATGTAGATGGTGTCGCTGAAGATCGTATTACAGAGTGCAGTGTAGATGAAATGTACAGATTGTTTAAGTGAGTATGAAGATGTACGAGTAAAACAGGTATCTTCATTATGTAGATACGGTTTGAGATAATATTCGCATGTTATTTATATCTAATTGTTTACTTTCATAGCTTTTTTCTTGCAAGTTGGCGTAAGTAGATACACCGTTAATTGAATGCCTAGTAAATGCATAAACTATACCTATAACCAGGGTTAGGATTTTGTTGACATAAAAAAGTAAAAAAAGGCAAAACAAAATACTTAAAAAGGCAAAAAAAAAGGCATTTATTAAAAAATAAGAAAAGGAAAGTAAATGCACAATTAGTTATAGTACATTGAACTAGGCGAACCCCACAGGAGGATCAGTAGAAATGCGGTGAAGTGGGAGGGTTGTGATCCCTAGTTTTCGGATCATAACCTCGCTGATAAAAGGAAGAAGAAGAAGTTATAGTACATTGAACTACCAAGAGCTTTTTGAAATTTCTGGTAATAATCTTCTCCGGTTCTTTCTTAGAAGTACCTTTAGACAGCTAAATGACCTTTCTACTTCAGCTGAAACGAAAGCTTTCAACATTATTAACATCAATATTTTGTGGAAGTTTGGAATCCAAGTCGCCGTTTATTGCAGAATTTATCTGCTCAATAGTTTTCAGTCCCGTATTTGCATTGAAAACGGCAGTAAACTTCTTCAGGACTTCCTTTGCAATCGGGCCTTTTGCTTTTTTCAAGTTTTGCTGAATGTTCTTTAAAACCGGCAACACTTCGCCAATTGATGTTCCTTGATCAGAATAATGCTAGTTAAAATTATAAGTACAGACTCTCAAAAATATCTGTTTTTTGTAAGTTTCGAAAATTCGTTTTATTTGGTCGACTAAAAACCTAAAATTGGCTTTGATGTACGCCAGCTGCGCTTGTACTGCTTCATCTTCAATCAATTCCTTTGCAAACACAACACAGCTTGCATCGTCTTCAAGAACGCTGACGATTTTTTTAATCCGAGCAAAATAATCCGCATATTATGTATTGCATACAAACAAGAAATATGTAATAGAGTTATACACAGTAACGTCTGCGGTCACATACAAGTGTAAACCGTCTGTGGTCATGTACATATTTCCATGTTGACTCTCCCCACGGACTAGGCGTTTTAAATTTTAACGCGTCTAGGAATTTAGGTATGCGTATTACGTAGTGTGAGTAAGACGCATGTTTGCACAGATATACATGCATGCAATCGCGCATTTTCTACAATTTTTTTAGCGAACAAACTTTGAGAAAAAAGCAAAATAGGCATAAAAGGCAGAAAAAGGCAACAACGACAAAAAAAGGCAATAATGATATAAAAAGGCAAAAAAAGGCAAAATAAAATACATATTTTTCGAATCAGGAGGACATGAAACGTATTTGTGTAAAGTCGATACTATCTTCCGATTAAGCAAAAAAAAGAGGCAAAGTTAGCAAAATCCTATCCCTGCCTATAACCTATATCACAAGTACAAATATAATACACAAATATTGAATTTGCTTGTTTCATTTAAAATATAATTGATTAACCACGGAAAATATCTTTAAAATCGAGAAAATCAATTCATTTTATCTCAGAAAAGGCTGTAGATATGAGCATACTGTCGTCGGCGATTTTAATGAGAATCGTTTAAAAAAATGTTCTTGTATTCGAGATAAGATATTACTTAATGCAAAGTAACTCTTTTACTATTATTAAGATTGTTACAGTCTAATATTCGTGTGAAAAATATAACGCACACAACATGAATGGTTGCGAGAAGTTAGGCCCTGGCACTTTAAAGAGCTGTTGCGCCAAATATTTATTTATTTTTTTTTTTACAGTCTAATATATAAGATACAAAGCTTATAATAATACATAAATAAAAAGAAAGTTATGTACCTATAAGTTTTATGAAAAATTTACTTTAAACACCCTTAATGATATGAGAACTGGATCAATTCATTTTCTAAACCAGTATCACTCATTTTACTGTTGAAGCACTTTAAATTGTTTCACTAAAAAAAAATTACTCACACGATTATATAGGGTGACCAGATAAGAATGATAGGAAAAAAAAATTGTAATAAAACAACAACGGTGTGAAATATAAAATTGATTCTGGCTTTAGCAGAGAAAATAATCGAGTGGTGTCAAGTCGCATGATCGCGGAGGCCAATTGATGAACGCTCGCCGTGAGATGACCCAGTCGCCGAATTTCTCCTTCACAACTTTGAGCGTTGCGTCGCTTGTATAACATGGAGCGCCGTCTTATTGAAACTACAGCTCGGATATATCGATGTTCTCGCAAAATTATCCGGGTTGACTCTCTGGAGATGACCAATTCAGCTGATCGGCGCCGAATCGACATTTCTGGGCGAATCAGGAAAAGATAGATACGAGGGGCGGCTAATAATTAAGTAGCCTGGGATACCCTGGGAACGAATCATCTTCTCATTAGTGATAGCACTAACTGCGACACTCTTTAGTATATAAATGTCACCCCATTTCAATAATAATCTCATTTTATTACCTGTGGTAGGATAAACATCACCATGTCAGGCGAAATCGAAAATTCTCGCAATTTTGAGCACCGCGCCGTGATAAAGTACATCGTGAAAAAAGGAAAATCGCCTAAAGAAACGTTCGAAGACAAGTAATCGACTCTTCAGGATTCTGAGCCTTCGTATATCTACCATGGTAAAAAAAAACGGCTCGTTTATTTCAACAAGGGTGAGAGAGCTATAGAGATGACCCCCGCCCAGGGCGTCCTGTGTCAGTGGTTACTCACATCAGCAAAGAAAGGATTGGAGAAATTTTGCACGAGCATTTAAACATGAAACAAATTTGTTCGTGCTGGGTACCGAAAATGATCATACCGTTGAAGCAACGACGACTCGATGTGCTGCAAAGGTTTTTTGGAGTTAGCCGGGGACAAACTTCACGAAATTTGCAACCGAATCGTAACTGTAGATGAGACTTCGCCAATATGATCCGAAGTCCAAACAAGAGTCTACTATGCAGTGGATTGAAAAAGGGGAGAGGCCGGCGAAGAAATTCAAGGTGGAAGTCAGCTTCGAAGTTTATGGGGACTGTTTTTTGGGACAGCGAGTGTTTTACTGATTGATTACATGCCTTAGAGGACTACGTTTAATGGTCAATATTACGCAAATTTATTGACCTGCCCGACGTGAAGCGGCCGTACTGAATCGACGTGGGAAACTCAGGCACGGTGTTGTTATTGCAGAACTGTCTCCCTTTGCCAATCCTCTCTAGCAGGGTACGTTGCTTCGTATGGTGTGACGAAGTCTAAGGTACCAAGGATAGCATGCGATAATTTGTCAGGGATATCGGGAAATGATTCCCTAAGAATGGAGCTATGTCGCTCATTACTAGTTCTGAAGAGACCTACGTTAGTGAGCCGATGCACACTGTTGCCAGCCTGAGACGGGCCTTAAAAGACGCAGGTTTTTCAACGATAGACCACCCACCCTACAACTCAGACTTGGCCCCGTGCGACTTATTCCTTTTTTCCTCTTCTTTCACTTAATGCTGCCTTAAGCCGCGAACTTATCAACCGCCCTCGTGAGAAATTTTATTCTAATCCTGACGCAAGGAATCACCCTTCCGTAAGTTGGCAATGCATTCTGGAACGCTGTGCAAATTTATGCATAATGAGCATGAATGTAAGTTAGTTAGATTTTTAGTGGAAAAATGTTAGACTCTAGCAAAATAATGCCTGGTAAGCAAATCAAGCTGTCGTTCTGCCCGCTCTATTTGACATTTATCTTCAGTATAGTCTGGCAAATCATCAAGAATAGACTCACACTTGAACAACCAACACTACCAATTTAGCCAAATTTACTTTGAAAATCGATTGTCGATTCGCAAAATTGATTGAATTGAATTGGGCATCGTGGCGTAAGTGGTTAGTGTGTCGGATCACTACGCATGAGGTTCCAAGTTCGAATCCCAGAAAATTCCAAAAAAGTTTTTTCACGGTCTCACCTCTCGTGAGCGTCTGACAAACATCCGAGAGTATTGTTGTCACGAAAAAGCTTCTCAAATCGCCGTTCGCATTCGGCATTAAACTGTAGGTCCCTTCCATTCGTGTGAAAAATATAGCGCACACAACATGAGTGGTTGCGAGACTTTAAAGAGCTGTTGCGCCAAATATTTGTTTTGTTTTTTGTTTTTTGATTCGCAAAATTTATAGACTTACTTGCTTACTTGGGTGACGCTACAGTTCGGGGTGAACCTGGCCTCAACTAACAAGCCTCTCCATTTATCTCGGTTTTTAGCTAATTGTCTCCAGTTGCGCACTCCAAATTAGTCGAGGTCCCCTTGAACTTGTGCGTGTCACCTTTGGCGAGGAGGCCATCTGCTGCGTCGGCCCTCTGGGTTAGATTCGGAGACTCTACGGGCCGGAACGTTGGTGTCCATCCGCTCTGCATGTCCTACCCATCTCAAACGTCCAATACGCAGTTTTTTGACTAGGTCGATGTCGCTGTACATCTCGTTCGTATTTCTAGATGGTGGTCGATACATCTAAGCCGACCATTGTTAATTTAAATTTCGTAGCAGGCTTGGTAAACTACTTTTATAGCGAAATAAATATACGACTGCGAAAACACGAAACACGATTAGCCGCAGAAATGATGTCTGCAAATGATCCTTAGATATTTCCATAGTCTGGAACATTACCGGCGATCTTGATAGTGTTCAAAAACCAAAAGATGTAATTAATCCACCAAATCAAGACAGTTCTGTTCAAATGTTGAACTGATGCTGATCCAGATACTATTTAAAAAAAAAAAACTTAACCAAAAGCTTGAACATAAAGCTTAACTAATGGTTCATGGTTTAAATCCCGATGTCAGCAAGCATTTATTCATTTCTCATGAAATAAAGAGTTAATCGGATCAATTGCGAAAGCTTGTGTAAATACTATTGCAAAGGTATAACGCTGATAGTAGGTTGGTCATATGGCGGGAAAAATTGTACGCTCTGTTGTGCAAAGCATAAGCAAAATATGTATAACCAAAATCTCCCAATTATCTGGACGCCGCGCCACCCCGGAGTTTCTCTGAAAACATAACATCTGAGTTTCAAAACTACTACACCAATCTTTCTCTCTATCTCTCCCTCGCGCGCAAATTATAAAAAAAACACGAAATTAAACTAAAAAAAAAGGGAGGAGAGACTAGATAGATAGACAAGTGATGAGAAGATACTAGAGAGAGGAGGAAGAGGCTGAGTAGAATGAAAGGGTGAAGACATATAGCGGTACAATCATGGTTTAAAAATTATTAAACTTTTACAATCAAAAATGGATATATATATATATATATATATATATATTTGCATTGCACAGCATTCTTGACATACTCGTAGGTTCGTGGTAACCATAATTGGTGCGGTGAAAGATCAGACTAAAGAGAGTTACAGACCTTAGGTTGTGTGGGTTTGTGTTTGGAGAAATCATTTGCAGCATTGTAATCAATATTCCCTGCTAGCAAGTGATGAGTATTTTTTTCAACGACTGTAAGTTGACCAGTCTCAGACTATCCTCATAGGGTGGTAAGTTATAACTATAGCCGTGTTTTGGTGAGAATTATGCAAACCAAAGTGAACGCTTCTCTACAAAACCATCCTCAGTCAATCTGGTTTAAAATTTTTTTATTATTTGAAGATTGGTGATTGAATTGAAATTGAATTGAAAAATATGAAAAAGTTGTCTGGAATCATTCAAATTGAATCAAATTGAATAAAAAAGCTCTTTTCAGCGCCATCTGAAATTGATTGTTACAAACTATACATCGCAAGTCACTTTTGACTGGAGAAAAAAGCTAAAGTGGTTGCCAGTCATTTTTTGTTGTTGCAAAATCCGTGCTAAATCTTACTTCACAGAGAAGCGACGTCTGATCAAAACGCGCCTTAACAAGACAAGCGTCTTATCAACGCAAGAAAGACCGTATATTGCAAACCGGATGTATCTACGCTGAACAGATTCGATTCTTTGATACTAACTTCGTAAGCAGGTAACTATACGAGCACTTGGCTCGAGGAAAAGCCTTGAAAAGGTAGTGTAGAAAGTCTTTATAAACATAATGATCCGAGAATTCCTTAGACCATTTGAATGCTATCGGTATGAGAGCAGAAGTTGAGTTCACTATTACAACCGACACCCAAGTCAAGTCACGTGCTGATGTGACTAAGGATACAAGTTCGTCGTGAATGAAGTATGATCTGAGAGGTGGTGGGAAGCGCTTACGCTAAAAGTACAAAGTGACATTTTTTTTACGTTCATCCAAATAGAAAACCTATTCAAGTCGTCTTGCAATAGGTGAGAGTCAGTAGATGACATGTGTCTAATAACCTTCATGTAATCTGCATATATTGAAAGGTCAGAGTCATCTATATTTATGCATTCTTCTTCTTCCTTTTATCAGCGAGGTTATGATCCGAAAACAAGGGATCACAACCCTCCCACTTCACCGCATCTATATTTATGCATAAGACATTGTTAGGATGAAAGTCAATGGTCCAAGATGAATGCCTTAAGGGTGCTTAGAGACTGGGTTCATATTTGGGATATCATATTAGAAGGTTAGAAATGACGATTTGGAAAGAATATTACTGCTCTCAGATACATTAGAGATATCGGTAGTCGTTTTTGATACCACTTACTCAATAAAGGCCAGAGTCGGAGAGAACTGATCAGTTAGTAAAATTTTCCTGACAGAAGTTTGATTGAGCCTAAAGGGTAGGGAAGATTAAAACATCATCGACTAGGAGTGCAAAAGATGTTCTTTATCTCAAAATAGCGAGTACATGTGTAGTGAGTGATTGGAATTGCAGAGCGAAAGTTTTTTGACACATAAGTTGAATTGATTCTTAAGTTCAAGCGAATATTTATGGCAAGGATGGAATGCGGCTTCAGCTTTGTAGTAAGATACAAATAAATAACCTGCAGACGTTTATTAACTTTAAGTCGTCTCTTAAGGCCAAATCTATATTTTCTTTCGAAAGTGGATTTAAGGTAACTTCAAAGCCGATCTTTATGTGATGTAAGCCCTCTTTGAATTGATTTACATTTAATATACTCATAATTTCCGTTGGTACTTAAAAGATTAAGATATTGTATTGGCGAGATCGCTTATTAATTCGAAAATTAAAAACTTTTCATTAAGTCAACTACTCTCCTCCATGTCTTCTCATTTATTACACAACTGAGACTTTCTAGCATAATCTCTCCTAAATCCCCATTAGGTTTTATTAAACCACAATGAATTAGTTCTTCAATGTTTTGACACACCGAATAATACGATTAAGGCGCACAGACGTGCAGATAATTCCTCTCCGCACATACAAATTTGTTTCGTATTGCTACACAGCATAAATAGTTCTCGGTTTCACTTAACCTCGAGTCACACCCTAATTTTCAAATGGTTTTGAAATTTTTCGCGGCAGTCGTAAAGAAAGCGAAAACGAAATAATAATCACATCCAATTTCAGGCTACCAAATTACAGAGCGCTTTAACACTTTTTTTTTTTTTTGTATTTGGTCTGAAGTGTTGAATATGACGAAATGTATATGGATGGACCCACAATGGACTTCAGAGATGATGAATTTTCATTCACAGACGAATTCCCATGAAATCTTTAAGCATTAATTCTTTTTTTTTTTTGTAAGCATCTTTACTGCAGCTACTTGAAGATAACCAAAAGATTTGGACAGAAATACCTTTAAAATTGGTTTGATGGTCAAGATACATAAACACATACCTATCTATATATGCACATAGCTTATGTAAGGAAAGGAAGATCAGAAGACAAAATATAAAATTCCTATATCTGTATACAAAGTTCGGAAAAAAAAAGAAAACAAATTAGAAAGAACGAAATTACCAATAAAACTGCTGCGCAACCTAATTCTAGACTCATCCTTCCATTGGATACCGCCAGCACCCGACTAATTTAGAATTTTCATCTCTCTTTTGATACAGGAAGAAAAAGGCAACGAAAAATACTCTGCATCGTTCTAACAACCTTTGAGCCAGCAAGATCACTAAGTCGAGCCATAGCATGGTGATGTTGGGCGATGATGATGGTTATAATACACCATGGTTTGCCTAAAGTGTGTCTGGCCTCCAGGAGAATATCAAAATATAGGTATATAGAGAGAAAGGTTTTTCTCTTTACAGTAAACTGGTTTAGATACTTTTTTGTACTGTTACCCCTTCTACTTCTGGACAGTTAGGTTTCTTTCTTGACTTCTTGGTTCGTAGTTGGCAGTAGGTAGTTTTCTGCTCTGGATTTTGATAGATCATCCAAAATACATGCACAAATACATTTGAGCGGCGTGAAATGTGCTGAGGGTCTCCTCTAGAGGATCTACCGATCCTCCATACCATACCGCCAACAAGACTGCCACCCATACGTCCCTGATATAGGTACCTCTTGCATATTTCTGATTTTATTCCGTTTCATTTGATTTGATTCGGTTTTCTTTCCAGTCGAGACTTCTTCTTCTTGTTGCTAGTGATGGTGCTGCAACAGCAGAGATAAGAAATTTTGCTGCGCTCTTTTCGCAAAGTCGTCAAACAACGACAACGACGAAGACGACGACGAAGACGACGACGACAACTTGAAGCTATTTTCGTTGTCGTCAGCTCATTTTTGCTTTGAATCTCGTTTATAAGTGAGGGCGCGCGCGGAGTAAAAGCAAAAAAAAAAAAATCTCCGAAAGCAACATTAAAAAGGCGACTGCCTAATTCAGCGCCGTATCTAATTTAGATCATATTACCGGCTATCAAGAGACCAGAGCTACAGCAGCAGCGCTGAGAATTCAAGTTGTGGAATCTTACTAGTTAGTTGATGGTCATTAGGGGATCTTCTTCGGAAAGCTTCTTTTTCAGTTTGCTTTGCTGGTTGACTGTTTTTTTTTTTTTTTTTTTTTATATTAATCGACGAAGAGCTGGAAGTATCATTTAAGTGGGAAGCTGATAGGTTTCATTGCACATGTGCGAAAAGAAAATGTTCAATTTACCGGAAATTTAATGATGATGTCACTTCGACTGATTACGTTAAATTAATGTTAAACGTTAGTTGCAAAGTAGTAAAGTGGGAAAATGCCGACTCAGTATTTTTTGACAAATATCCACTTTGTCTGGACGTTACTTAGCTAGCATTCGGAACAATTTGCTTTTATGATGGAAGTATCAATAAATTTAAGGCCACTTCATGTTGTACAGAAAGGCATTGCATTACCGGTTTGTAAGTATCTGGATACCTACATACAGATTATCAAGATTATATTTAAAAATAAAGGGCAAAACTGAGTCGTACGTACTCGTATTTGCACCTGTACTATGGTGTTTATTTACAGATTCCTTTATATACCACCAATATTACATTTTTCGAAAACATGATACGTTATGCCGTTTCATGTACATATGTCATACATTTTTGACTAAAAGTTAATACATATACATACCTAAGGGGCATAGTACCCTTTTTCGAAATTGTATTCGAAATTTGTTATATAAAGGCGAAGCAGCTGTCAAAAAATGCCTCATTCGCTCCATGAATCCTAATTTATAAAAGAAAGGCATCAATGCATTACCATCTCGTCAGCAAAAAAATATATCGAAGCCAATGGCGAATACTTTGATTAATAAAGTCAATTTTTTTCAAAGGAAACAAGTGTTTAAAGTGTCATTTCAAAAACGGTAATTTCGTATGCAACAACTAATTATTAATTGTTGGAAAGATATATGTACGTATGTTGCACTGCTACTGCTACAGTGATCGGTTGTGCCCCTTTGTAACGCCTTAAAGTTTATTCCCTCATTTGAGTTACCTTCACATTACAATTCTTTCGAGAATTATATTTGAGAGCCTGTAGTCTTACTTAACTTTAGTCAAGTCTACTCGAGTCCAGTTTTTCAAAGGAATCAGAGAATGAGTCCATGATCGGCATATCTTCATCTGATATTTGGTACTCGCCCAAATATTTCATTCTTTTACGGGTCAATGACCTACTGGACTCTAGAAAGTTTACGGAGTTTCACTGGACTCCTTCTGATATGCCTATAGGTAGTTTGCGTAGGTGTTTCTTGAGTTTGGAATGCCACGTTAGGAAGTGTAGGCTTTTTTGCCTAGACTGATACATTTTTCGACTTTCTTCGGTTGTAGTTCCCTGTAATAGTCTTAGCCTCTTTCAGACCCTGAGCATTATTCCAGGTTCTGGACTGGTTGTGTGTCTTTTATTTCCTGAATTCCTCCTTAAAGGTGTAATACCCTATTCCATAGAATAAACACAAGTTTGTAATCGAAGCTTCTGCCCAGATACGCAAGTTATATTCAAGTCTCAGATGAACGTAAGCATAGGTCAAATTGCCTTAAAACCAATGCTGCCTGTCGTCTGCGGTATTATCGCCCACGTTCATTTATTACACGGAGAATAAATAAAAATCAATAGTACATAAATGTATGATCATGGTTCAAAAGTTTTTCATCACCCTGTATGAGTTTAACCTAAGGCAAGAAACTTTTAAGGTATGACCAGAACCAGAAGACTAATAATTCTCAACAAAATAATTTCTCAACAAAATATAACGTAAACTTGCCGAGTAATTGAATATAATACAGCTCCTTGTGCATTATGATGATCAAACCTTAAAGAAAATCGATCAAGTGATCATTCAATTTCTATCATAAGTTTAGGTTTGCCCGGATGGGGATTTTAGATCTAAACAATACCTGGTTGCACCACGGATAACATAATAGCCTAAAACAAGTGTTGCAACCCTTAACCAGAGTAGTGAGGGAATAAAATATCCAACCAGAGCCAGAAGAAAAAGATAACCGACCGCGACCTGAAATTGAAATCTTCCAAAACAAATAATGTGAAGTTTTAATATGTTAGTACTTGGATGTAATGAAATCAATTCATTTTCCAAAAACTTTCGCAAATGATTGTTTCATTACTCGTAATTTGGATTTTCGATTGATTGCTGATCTCCTGCAAACGATTTTTTATGTCTCTTTAAGGGTTTTCTATGAAATATTGGATTATTCCGTGCAGTTATATTTTTCAAACTTCCGTTTGAATTTTTTTTTTAATTTGTCAATCAATGAGGCCTCAATAATAATTAACTTATAATTCTGGCCTAGGATATGTTTTCGACACATCGTTATTTTAGCCTTTGCTTCAATTGACAGCTGACAGCTTTAGCACTTTAAAATAAATTAAACCATAGAGCTGATAGTCCTCGCTGCTAGTGCTCTTGATCATACTATTAGTAATAGATTTTAATGTATACTAGATAGTTTACAATAGTTTAAAAAAAAAAAAAAAAACTTTGTTAATTAGTTAAAAAAATAAAAAATAAATATTTGGCGCAACAGCTCTTTGAGTGCCAGGGCCTAGCTTCTCGCAACCACTCGTGTTGTGTGCGTTATATTTTTCACACGAATGGAAGGGACCTACAGTTTAGTGCCGTATCCGAACGGCGATTTGAGAAGCTTTTTCGTGACAACAATACTCTAGGATGTTTGTCAGACGCTCGCGAGAGGTGGGACCGTGAAAAAACTTTTTGGTGTTTTGTAGGATTCGAACTTGGAACCTCATGCGTAGTGATCCGACACACTAACCACTTACGCCACGGCGCCCACAAATTTAATTAGTTAAGTAGTAATAAATAAATTTAGTTAGGTTACGTCGAAAGACATACGTTAAGAGTTAAGTTTAGCTTAGAGCACCCGCAAGGGGCCAGTAAGTTATAATAAGATAGTTACATAAGTTAATCAAGCTAGTTTTAAGCATTTTTGTTAGCATGTAAGATATAATGATTTGAAGTAATAAAATGCATTAAAAATGAAATGAAATGAGATTTTAATGTATTATTAATAAGAAAAAATAAATAAATAATAAAGACTGACTAAAAATCGTCAGAAAAAAATAACAAAAATGTTGGCTTTTTGGGATCGTGGGTTTTCAAAATTATACTTTTCCGATATTCTGGGTTATCGAAATTTTTGGTTTTCAGGATTTCGATTCGCAGTATATTGGGTTTTCGGAATTAATTATAAGTCGCCCGTTAGTAATAACGACCGACGTACTAATTGCTTAGTTGGCTCGTTTAGGGTAACTAAACTAATTGTAAGCTTTGTACAATTGCAACTAATATTACCTAACAAAAAAATACATTTTTGTCATATATGTAAGGAGTTCAAAAAATTAAAGTTTTGTCCATTGTTTTGTGCTAACTATATCCCCGAGTTCACAAACGCAGGATGATTGCAGTACTGCCGAAGTTAGAGGATGGTAGGCAAAATCGCAATCAAACAATCATAAACGTGAAGCTATCGCTACATACATCAGGGCATACAAATTGATCCCCGAAGTTGATGAATGGATTAGCAGAAAGCACGCTGAGGTAAACTACTACCTAATACGGATGCTTCCGGGAGTATCTTTACAAGTACAAGGTGGTGCAAAATTAATCACCCTATCGGAAGATGTTATAATTTTTGCAAATGGCGTCGTACGTCAATCATAACTGACATTTGTGAACTAGACAGCTGCAGTATACAAACAGACAGAGAAAAAATTGTAAAGGTCCAAATAAAGATTTCCAGCACTCAAAATCATTTTATTTTATTTAATAAAAAAGTAATTCAAAAACTAAATTGGATGATTGATTTTTCGCCACCTTGTACAAGCACGCAGATGACCCATTCTGCCAGCACTGTGAAGGATAAGTGCAGATGGCAGAGCATGTACTGATAGAATGCAAAATTATACAAGAGCTAGGAATTGGCGGGCAAGTGCCCCAAGAAGCCTAATCCCATTTATGTTGGCGAGGAGCAAAGGCTGGGAGACTGCAAATGAAGTAATTACGAGTATGATACAGCAACTGCATATAGAGGAACGAGCAACGAGAAACGTGAGAAACGAAGTTCGTGCCACCTCTGGCAGTTAAAAAAGAAGTGACGAAATGTCAAACCTGCCCCCTGCGAAGGAATAGCTTGACTGGCGGTGCCGCAGGGGAACAACATGACAGAGAAATAGGAGGGTTTTTTTTAGCACGTAACAATACAGGAGCATGGAGTCGGGCAGAACTCGTAACATGAGCTACAAAGGTCCATAAAGGATTTTTACCCCTACCCGCGCATCAAAAAACTGACGAATCGGAAAAATTTAAAGCGTAAATATCTCGAAATCTACCATGCCTATCAACACAGTATGTATATTTTTATCAAATTATTGTATTTGGCATAAATACAAATACGAATTATTAAATACCAAATTTGTTCGATTTAGAACATTACCGAGCAGCACTGCAATCATCCTACATTTATGAACTCGGGGAATGTATCATTCTTATTAGGCTAAAAACCAAAAAAAAAAAAACAAATCTCTTCGACTGTGCAAAACATTTGCAACCGAGCCCCACACGTTATTTTCAGCGTTTTATTCCTTTTGAAAACCGTAACAAATTTTTCGGATACGGACCGATAATTTGATGACGACCTTTGGTTCGATAGCCAACAACGATCGGATTCTGGGACGTTAAGACCCTCATGGACTCACTCAAGGAAGGGCCTTATAACGCCAGATTTCTCCAATTAGAACGCGCATTCGCACGGTATAAAATAGACATCTTAGGGCATCTGAGCAAGATAAGATGGTTCGATGCTAGGGACTTCATCTCCCCAACGATGAAAAGGATGATTTTTATAGCCACTTAGGCGCCGCCGGGGACATCGTAATGGTGATGGGAGATCTCAATGCCAAGGTGGGTAGCGACAATACCATGCTTACGCACGCGATGGGAGTTCACGGCGTGGGAAACCGTTATGACAACGGTGAGCGGTTTGTGGATTTCTGCAATACCAACCACCTAGTCATCGGAGGTACGCTGTTTAGGCATAACACCTGCCACAAGATCAGTTAGGTCTCCACTGATAGGCAACGAACATCCAACCAGATCGACCACATTGCGATTTATCGCTGCAACTATATCTGAGAACGGGCCAAGAACCTATAAGTATTACTATACGAAGAAGAAAGTGGCAATGGATTGGACACACACTACGGCGCGAAGACAACTCCAACGCGAAATACGCCATGCAGTGGAATCTGCTCACCCAAGCAGGCAGAACAGCGGGACGCCCTAGGCAAACGTGGCGCAGAACAGTTGAGAAGGAATCGAGCTCTTTAGGAATGAGTTGGAGGCAGCTCAAACGCGTTGCAGAACTTCGAACAAGATGGCGCGCAGGCGTGGTTGACGCCCTATGCCCCCCGAGGGGTTAAAGGATTTAATGAAGTAAGTAAGTAAATTGTTTCTTTCGGAAAATAAGATATTTTAAAGAATCGGAAGTGAAAGCTTAATTTTATTTTTTTACAATTAAAATGAGCGGACACAAGCATTTATTTTTTAGAAATAAAGTCAAACATTTTTACATACATACATACATGCATTTTCAATAGTCCGCTAATCCTTCATGAGGGTCGCGGGGGTAGGATGTTCACAGATAATGAAACCTAGGTAAACCCCACAGACGGATCAGTAGAAATGCGGTGAAGTGGGAGGGTTATGATTCCTTATTTTCCGATCATAACCTCGCTGATAAAAGAAAGAAGAAGAAGAAGATAATGAAACCTATAAATTTGTTCAATGATTTTTAAAATGGGCCCTACTCCCATGCCAGGAAAACCATGATATTTCCTCTATCGTGCTTAAAACTTGGCGTTTTGGGCGATGGGGAATTGTTCTACCATCTGAACAAACAACAATGGATGACTCAATTAGCTAAATAACCGTACTGCAAATGATAATGAAATATGTTTAATAGATAATACATTGCAAGCACATATCGACACAACTTAATTTAACAATTAATATTTAATGTATAAAAATAATACCACAAGAAGGATGATCCATCTATCAATGTTAAATCATTATAAAATGTAATTACATGATCTTAAACGGCAATAAAATAATAACCATGCCCGCTCCTTTAACAAATTAATTTATAATTCTCTTTATCAAACAACGGAAGTCATAATAGCCATATAAAAGACCAAACATACATAAACGCCGATCACCATTATACTCGTACAGTTAATGCCTAGATGAGCACACAATAACTTTAAGACACATCAGGCTTATTCCAATGGCAAAGATCGTGTCTGCAGACAATTGCAATAAGATAGCGTTTACACTACGTTGTGTCATATAGGTAGCAGTAACAACGAACTGGTTATGCAATAAGAATCGAAATAAAGTTCCGATCTGCAATAGATATACACCTAAACGTAGACTGTGTACTCGTATATTAAATTCAATGGTAACGTAAAAACAAAACGATTTTTCCCCGCAATGACTAAAGGCGTAAGTACGGAAAAGCCAATCTGGTCTTGGAACCCAACCTAGGCATATTGGGAAAATCAGTGAACCATTTCATCTAGACTACGAGTATTTCTTCAAATAGAGAAAGGAGGAAGACACACTGCATAAGTACTTATGAACAGATACGGAGAATACCTGAACGAGATCAACTGATTTTGTTTTACTAGTTTTGTTTGTTAGAGATTTGCACAATCTATCTGTGGATATACTGGTGTACATTCACTGCTATTACGTATCTGTTTGTAGATACTTTGTTTTTTTTAGGAAATTTATTAGACAAATAAGAAGGCAACTGCAGAAGAGGAGATCCAGGAAAACAGTACTTTCTTGATGAAGTTCAGAAAAATTTACGAGCTGTAAATTGAACAGCGGGAGAAGTACAAGAAATAAGAGAAAATATACCATAAACACTAAAACAATTTACTATAGAGAATATTGTACATACATCAAATAATTAGATTAGATTTAAACTAGTAACTATATTTCAGGGTATGATTACAGAAACTAAAAAGAAATTTTCATTTTTACGATCCACTAAGAATTTTTTTGGTTGCTTCAAGTGAGAGAAAAGTAGAGCATGTGCAGTTTCTGTAAAATTAGGCTGCCTATAACGGTCAATAGTAACCAAACATAAAACCATTACAGCGTACCATGTATTTCTTGAGGAATTGTCCAGAATCTGATAAAAGTAATAATTTCTAGGCGAAAGGTTAGGTGAGTATAGCGACTGAAGGAAAACTCTGCGACGTACAGTGGCTGCAAGCCAAACTCGGACACCAAACAACAACTCAATTTGAGGCATAATCTAGCAGTAGTGAGAGGATGTAAGGAAAAAGTTACATTATTTTCAAAATACACATCTATTTCCTAGCTATAAATTAACATTTTCATGGTAAAAAAACTTGTAGTCACAAACATAAAAAAAAAGGTGGTCAAACGGTAGTGCATGCGATCATATGAAAACACAAGCGTTTTCACTCAGCTGAGGGCCTACCAACCTCCACGCGGTGACAGCCGGGTGCCTAGTACCTTAATCCAAGAAATGGGTAACCAACCCCGTTTGGCGGATTCTTGGTGGCAGCAGATGAGAGAGGGGGGGAAGAGTGCTTTTCTCACTAGAGCACTTCTTCCTGTTCCAGGCGGCAGCGGACGAATTCCCTAGACGGAGTCAAGGGTGGCGTCTATAGTTCCAGTTAGGTTGAACTTAGTGAATACCTTGCGCGAGCTGCTTCGACGTATTCGGATCACAGGTCGGTAAGGAATTTCCAATGTTGGTCAGGACATTGGAATAGAGATGGTGGCGGAGGAGCCCTTAATGGGCCAACGGCAGCGCTCATACTCCCGTAGTGGCCTACTGGCACCGGTGTACCCGGCCCCTCGTCCTAGGGGAATAATTAAGGAACTGGCCCTCCAGGTTGGGGGTTGTGCCGTCGGGGTAACTTCCCTACCACGTAAAAAGCCTATGGTTCCGAAACAACCAAAAGCCTCGGATAAGGATGACTCAACTAATGACGACCCCAGCAAACGAAATAAGGACAACGACCTTCGGATCTGTACGTGGAATGTTCTGTCCCTTTACAGACCACGTGCAGCCGAACAACTAGCAGAGGCCCTAGACTGCTATAAAGCAGATATTACCGCCATCCAGGAAGTGCGATGGGATGGGCCGGGCAAAAAGAGGATGAAAAACTGTGACATCTACTACGGTGATTGCTACAGAGGCAACAGGCAACGCTTATTCGGATGCGGATTTGTCATACGCGGCAGACTTAGGCAAGAAGTCTTAAGCTTCCGACACGTGAGCGAGCATATTATGACTATCCGGATCAAGGCTAAATTCGCTAACATAAGCCTAATATGTGTTCATGCCCCCACAGAAGAAAAGGACCCTGCCACCAAAGAGTGTTTCTATGAGCTCCTCGACAAAACATACGAGCAATGTCCTAAATACGACGTTAAAATCGTATTGGGCGATTTTAACGCCAAAATAGGAAAGGAGGACGTCTTTGGTAGGGCAGTCGGTAAGCATAGCCTACACGATACCACGTCTGATAACGGACTAAGGCTAATTGATTTCGCTGTGGAGCGAAATGTCACCATAGCAAGCACATGGTTTCCTCATCTCGATATTCATAAGCAGACATGGCGGTCCAATGATCATGTCACGATCAACCAAATTGATCATATTGCGATCGACGCAAGGCATGCCTCTAGTATTCTGGATGTCCGGACCTTCCGAGCGGCCAACATAGACTCGGATCATTACCATGTTATAGCCAAAGGTACGAATGCGGATATCCCAATCTGAGCAACAAAGAAGAATTACTGTGAGAAAATTTAACGCCGAAAAGCTACAATCGCAAGAGACCGCCAGACTCTTCGCTGAACGCGTATCCTGAAATCTCTCAATCACCCCTTTGCCGCCAGCATCAAGTACCGAAGACCAGTGGCAACGCTGCCAACATGCCATCAGAAACGCCGCGACTGATGTGCTGGGTCTCGCTCGCCCACCACCGCGAAACCCCTGGTTTGACGAAGAATGCCGGCGAGTGCATGCAGCAAAACAAGAGGCATACAAAGCGGCGCTGCAAAGGAAGACGAGAGCTGCTCGTGAGCTTTACGAGCAAAAGAGACGGGAAGAACATCGGCTTCTCCAAAAGAAGAAGAAAGAGCATGAGAAGCGCGCGTTTGAGAATATCGAGAGTCTATACTCCAGAACAATGTACGCTAGTTTTACCAAAAGGTAAAAAGAACGTGTCAGAGAAGTAATACCCGTACAGAAACCTGTAGAGATGAAAATGGAAACCTCGTAGTAGAATCACAGTCGGTGCTGAGAATATGGAAAAACTACTTCTGCAGACTGTATAACGGCGACGAAGACCAACATCCCGCTGTCAGGCAGAATGAACCATTCAACATAGACGATGATAGTCAAAATTTCCGTTCACCTGACCAAAACGAAGTGAGGATAGCAATATCCAAGCTAAAATCGAACAGGCTGCTGGACCTGACGGTTTACCGGCCGAACTTTTCAAGGCAGCTGGGGATGAATTGGTAGAGTGCATACACCAACTCATTTCTAATATTTGGTCAGACGAGTGTATGCCTGATGAATGGAATCTCAGCATCGTTTGCCCGATCCACAAGAAAGGAGACCCCCTCAACTGCGCCAATTATAGAGGCATCAGTCTCCTCAGCATCGCATACAAGATCTTTTCTGCGATATTGTGTGAACGCCTGAAACCTTTTATCAACAGCCTGATTGGACCCTATCAGTGCGGTTTCAGGCCAGGAAAGTCCACCATCGATCAAATCGTCACACTTCGGCAGATCCTGGAGAAAACCCAAGAATTCCAAATCGATACTCACCACCTCTTTATCGATTTCAAGGCCGCCTATGACAGCATCTATAGAGAAGAGCTTTATAGAGCCATGTCTAGTTTTGACATCCCTGCCAAACTTGTCCGTCTGTGCAGGCTGACGATGGATAACGCTCGCTGCTCCATCAAGGTCGGTAATGACCTCACCGAGACCTTTGATGTCAAAAAAGGCTTTAGACAAGGTGACGCGCTGTCATGTAACTTCTTCAATATTGTACTTGAACGGATTGTGCGGAACTCACAAGCCAACACCGGAGGCACAATCTATTACAAGTCTGTACAACTGCTTGCATAAACGAGGGCAAAACCAAATATATGCTGTCAACTAGAAGGGAAAACCAACACCGACGAATTGGACAAAACGTCACCGTGGGCAGCTATAACTTCGAGGTAGTAAGGGACTTTGTCTACCTTGGCTCTGCTATAAACTCGAAAAACAAAATCAGTGCAGAAATCAATCGAAGAACTCTTGCCAATCGCTGTTTTTTTGGGCTTATAAGGCAATTCAACAGTAAAGCCCTATCTCGAACAACTAAGGAGACTCTATATAAGACTTTGATCATCCCAGTCCTGCTTTACGGCGCTGAAACATGGACTTTATGAAAAGAGGATGAAGATATCATTGGTCGCTTCGAGAGAAAAATTCTTCGTCAGATTTTCGGTCCCGTTTGCGTTGACGGGTTTTGGAGGAGAAGATTCAATCACGAACTATACGAGCTGTACAGCGACATCGACCTAGTCAAAAAACTGCGTATTGGACGTCTGAGGTGGCTAGGACATGTAGAGCGAATGGACACCAACGCTCCGGCCCGCAGTCTTCGAATCTAACCCCGAGGGACGACGCAGTAGAGGGAATCATCGCCGTAGGTGGCGCGCACAAGTTTAAGGGGACCTCGACCAACTTGGAGTGCGCAACTGGAGGCAATTAGCTAAAGACCGAGCTAAATGGAGAGGCTTGTTGGTTGAGGCCCAGGTTCACCCCGAACTGTAGCGCCACCTAAGTAAGTAAGTAACAAACATAAAAAAAAAATATATATATAACACTGCACAAGTCAAACTCGGACACATGGAAGCAAGGTAAGATGTAAAAATGTAAGATTCTTGAAAAACTCAATACGTTGTATAAAGCCTTTGTTTTCGATGACCACTCTTAATCTCTTTTGCCCCATTCTTCCAAAAGCATCCTTTTTAAGTCATTCCTGTTGGAAATGGAATGTTTTTCTTTTATCCGGAACTCCAAAAACCGACAACCTTTAATATCCGGCATTCTGTTTAGCAAGTACATATTTCGTTAATACCCACTCTATTATCCGGAGAAACCTCGTATATCCGGAACATATACACACTCATTCAGATCTCACAAAAATGTGTGTTTTGTTAAAAACAAAGGGTAAATTTATTTTTCTTTTTGCGAGTGTCTTCTGATTATTGGCATTCGTTGCATTTGTTATTGCAGTGTGTACAGATATTTATTCAGGTCTAATATAATAAAAAAGTGTTTCTTGACCGGAAAAAACGGCAAATTTAATGTTTTAATCTTCTGTAAGTGGCGCAAAGGAATCCAACGACGGGCTTACGGTACTTGTATGTGCAAATGCAGCAGGCACTCATAAGTGCAAGCTCATTGTGATAGGAAAAAGTGTCCGGCCGAGAGCTTTAAAAAATGTTACTGGACTTCCAGTTGTTTACAAGGTAAGTTTTACACATAAGGAAGTCATAAAATAAAACTCACATTTTTATCCAGGCCAATAAACGAGTATGGATTACTCAAGCAATGTTCTTAGATTGGCATGAGAATAATTTCATACCCGAGGCAAGAAAATATTGCACTGAAGTAGGACTTCCACACAATTGCAAAATTATCCTCTTATTGGATAATTGTCCTGCACATCCCGATAAAGAGGTCTGCGATAAAGGAGATGTGTCAGTAAAATATTTGCCACCCAACTGTTATTCTCTGATTCAGCCTGTGGACCAGGGAGTAATAAGAAGTTTTAAAGCTTATTACCGGAAGGATATTGTGCGCCATATTTTCCATAACGATGAGAGAGCGAAGTATGAACACTTTTACAAAACATTCAACATCAAAAATGCGATCTGGAGCCTTGCTCGCGCTTGGGACAATGTAACATCTTCCGCGCTGAAAAATACGAGGAACAATCTTATATGCGGCGATTATAACAATGCTGATGAATCAATAACGACTGGAAGAGAACATATTATTGAAGACATTTTATTCTATGCAAATGCACTGGATGCAGACCAACAAACTGTCGAGGGACTTGACACAAACAACTTAAACGACTGGATGGATTGCGACTCGCGTGCTTCTGTTTATGCATCTTTTACTGTTACCGAAATTGTGGAAATGGTTCTAAATTCTCACGAAAATATTCCTGAGGAAGATAGCGAAGAAGAAGTTGAAGTTGTGTGTGAAAAAAGCGCTGTTAAAATATCTGAGGCTATTGGAAAAGTTATAAGTTTTGTTGAGAATAAGAACTTCATCCTTCAAGGGGAAGTGATGCACCTTTACAGGTTGCAAGATAAACTTTTAAAAGAAAAACAAAAACTACAACTACAAAAAACCTTGGATAAACATTTTCAAAAGTGAAATATGCTTAATATTTGTACATGTATAACGGGTGGGCCATCTAGTGATTTCTTTTTAAATCATAGGTTATTTTGACACTGACAGCTGTTTCCTGCTCGAAATCTTGACAGAAAGTCAGTATCATACCTCCGCGGAACGAAATAAGTCGCTTTACGCTTGAACAACATTGGGAAATATTGAAAACTTATTTCCAAAGTGAGTGCTGTGTAGCCCAAACAGTGCGTTTTTTGAAAATAAGTTTTGGCCGAAATTAAGCACCCACCGCGCCTGCTGTACGCAAGTTTGTGCAAAAAGTTCGTGAGACTAGTATGCTAGTGGACAACACTCATGGTCACCGTCGTCGTACGGTGCGCACAGACGAGAATGTGGCTGCTGTAGCCGAGAGTGTGAAACTCAATTCACGAACATCAACTCGTCATCGATCTCAACAGCTCAATTGAGGAGAATTCTGCACAAAGATCTGGGATTATTCGCTTACAAGATCCAATTGATTCAGCAATTGAAAGCGCACGTTCATCCGCTTCGTTATTGCTTCGCAGTTTGGGCCTTAGAGCAGCTTGAATTGGACAACGATTTTGGACGAAAAATCATCTTTTCTGACGAGGCACATTTTCATCTCGGCGGCTACATTAACAAACAAAATTGTCGCATCTGGGGCTCGGAAAACCCACACATTATTGTCGAGAAGCCAATGCATCCACAGAGAGTGACAGTTTGGTGCGGATTGTGGAGTGGTGGAATCATTAGACCATTTTTCTTCGAAAATGAGGCTGGGAACAACGTTTCGGTCAACGGTGGGCGTTACAGAGCCATGTTAACGACTTTATTTTTCACTGAAATTGAAGACATGGATTTGGACGACCTCTGGTTCATGCAGGATGGCGCGCCATGCCACACAGCCCATGCCACAATCAGTCTTTTGTGCACCAAATTCCCAAATCGTGTTATCAGCTGTCTTGGCGATGTCAATTGGCCGCATCGGAGCTGCGATTTGACCCCTTTGGACTTTTTTTGTGGGGAACCGTGAAGGACCGATGTTACGCCAACAATCCGGAAACGATTCAAGCACTTAAGGCCAATATCATCCAAGCAATCCGTGAGCTACAGCCCGAAACCATCAACAAGGTCTTGGAAAATTGGAGTGATAGAATGCGCTACTGCGAGGCCAGCCGAGGCAGCCACTTGAACGACGATGTATTCCATAATTAATGGGAATGTTTGCTCTTACTAATAAAGCCATAATACATGGGAACAATTTCATTTTGTTCATTTTATTGCATTTCTAAAAAGAACCTTGTAGTTGGCCCACCCTGTATATGTATTTTTATATAAAAAAAAAAAATACTTTTAAAAAAATTTCATTTAATTTAAAATAATAATCTGTTAAAAAAATGATTTTTTGTTCAATTTTATTTCAACCTCTAATAACCGGAAAAATCGATTATCCGGAAGGCCTTTGGTCCCGAGCATTCCGGATAAAAGAGTTTTTACTGTATTTGTATTGAGATGTTCCCAAAGGTTCTGAATGGGGTTGATGTCCGGATGGTCAGGACCGAACTTTTTAAGCTTTGTGCTTAGAATCGTTGACTTGATAACATTTTTTTTTAATTCCAGTAGAGTTTTACGCGAATTTCGCGTAATTTCGTTTCGAACTTGAGCAATACGCTCTGGCGTCGCCGCTGACGTTGATAGTCCCGGAGGAGTTCTATTGACCATTGTACCTTCCTGTCTAACCCTTTGCATTCAGGACGAAATTAGTTGCGTACTCGCCCCATCACTTAAACGTCGAATATTGAAGTGAGTGCAAAAATCACGAACCAGTGATTCACCGACCAGAGACTCATGGCGACTATTGAGTCCGCAAAACATGCACGTCGAACGATACCTCCCCCGCGATCCTCACCCCGCTAGTTTTTGAGCAGTTAAAATTTAAACTTCAAAATTTGCCACTGGACACCCTTATAAGCATTACTGTTTGGGAATTTAGCTAAAATTTATAAGGCAAACCTATATGCCGATACTAAAGCGGCTGTATGGGATGGTCTGACACTGTCTGGATGATTCTAAACGCATTCAGGAGTAAGACAGAGATGTGCATTAAACTCGAATTTGTTTGCTATATTTATTGGCGATCTGATTGACTGTCTGTCAGGAGATATAGAATATGCGGGTGTGCTCGTCAAAGCCCTTTTGTTTGTGCACAAGGTTGCCATATTTTCCGGATTCTTTACAACTCCTGATCAATCGTTTGCATGAGTACAAACTCAGCAAGTCAAAAATTGAAATTGCTCCAATGAAAAATGGAGCTTTAATAATGATTCAATGGGAATTGTTAAGGTGTACAAGTGTCTCGGGTCTACATTACTAAATATGACAATGGAACGGCATCTCGAAAAACTCGTAAAATCAAAAACGCCCATCAATGTAAATTGAAGAAATTGTCTCAACAACAAATGTATTGATCACAGTAGTTAAATACACGAGTTTCCATGCTGTGTTCGAGTCGATTCTAGTTTGGGGCGGAAAGTAATACGAAACTGTGGAGAAGGTACTAAGATTTTATGTGAAACAAATATTCCATCTTCCTTCGAACACGCCTTATGCTCGAAACAGGATTATCCTTCATCATTGGTCTCAGTCATAGTCACCTATCGTGATAGGAAAGATTAAATTTTTTTTACAAAGTTGAGCTTTTGACAAATTGTAAATGACCTGCTAAAGTATTGTCATGCGAATAAAATTGCGTGGGAAAAAATCTTCAAAACTCTTCATTCCTCAATCAGGAAAGCAAAACCGAAAGCAGCGGAAATATTCTTCATTAAATAAATCATCGTCACGCATCCGTAAGATTTACATTAAAACATGTGTTTTTAATTCACAAAATGAATATGTACGTGTAATTTTTTTTCTTGATCTCTGGCTGTACCAAAATGATCTCGTGATACTCTTTGATATTTCTCAGAAAATTCCAACCAAAGCTATACATATACATATGTATCCGTATGGGTATATAGTACATATTGCAAGAATTGTTCCCTCCGAATTTCGAGCCAACATCAGCGCGGTATATTTTATTGATCTGTTCGAAAATTAGGCTGAAGATGGTCAGCCAAAGGAGCTTCTTCTGCTTCTTTGCTGTTGTTATGCGCGCAAAAGGTCTCTCTTTCTTAAAATTGGTTAAAAATATTTTCGATCAGTGATCACTAAAAAAAAAAAAAGAAAAAAAAATAACCACCGCGCGCCATCGACCATTTCATGGAATTACAGAAAAACTCCAAAACAAAACAAAATATATATATATTTTTATCTTTTTTCTTAAGGGTCAGTATTATCTTTGGTTTTTGTCGTAACAAGCCACGAACTCTAATCCTTACGAACGAACCAAAAAAAAAAAGGTGCTCATATCTCTGAAGTCTGCGAGAAATTCAACTTCGCATAAAGCTTCGATTTTATGAGGAAAATGTTCGTGGTTCAGAAGTGGGATAGCAGTCTTTATTATTAAATTTCTACCGCATATGGCGATGAATACTAAAATCAGGCCAACCGTGGGCCACATTAAAAAAGCTTCAACGCTACGGCGAGCTCGAGCATTTATCGATCAGTAAATATCTTATTTGACAGTTTTTTAATTAATGACCGAGAGGGATCATCCGAATATCAGACGCTTATGGGGTTTGCTGGCACCCAGAGAACTCTGTTCCATGATGAATGGAAATACAAGCGGTGTGGAGCTCGTGGGAAATTTGATTCCCACTGTTTAAATACGATTTCAATGTCATGTTGTGTTTAATTTCGTAGAAATGCCATGCTGTCATAATCTGGCAAAGCTCAGTTGATTTTCCTTGCAAGGCATATCAGTGATGATTGTTTTGAATTGATAATTTCTGAGTAAGCGAATTTGTATCTACACAACACACCCACTTAAACTTTGTAAAAACAGAAACAAAAAATAAGTTTGCAATATTTTCTTTCGGTTTAACAAAAGCACAAGCAAATCGCGTGCGTAACTGTGTCCAGCATTCATTTTGGCGAGCAATCAATTTTGCTTTTTACGATCAACAGTGATAGCCAATTTGCCCAAAGTATGTAAAATGACTCCTTTTTTTCCATTTTCAAATGTATGTAAAATCTTCAACCATAATAATGGGAAGAGAAACTTATTTTCGAAATTCTCAGAAAAACATAATCTCATTTGTGTGTCCATTATGAGGCAGGGACCAAGAACATCCCATCAGATTACATTATCTTAATCGCACATCACTGTGAAATCTATCAATATAATTGAGAAGATGACCGCGCTACTTAATTTATGCGAATGGACAGAGATTAGTTGCGTCTCTAGATGAAACTATAAAAGAAAGATAACAACATAATGGAAACAATTTTCCGCAGGTAAGAAACTGATCGAGGTAAATTATACAGGTCAATGACGGATCGAAATGGGCACCTATGAAAGATAGAATCAGATACATGCATATTTATACTTTTATTGATATTACTCATAATTATACGATATAAAAGGTTTTATTTCAGCTTAATTAAGCTTTCACTTGAGATCAAGTTGGCTTTCCTGGTGAGAATGAAAATAATTTGTTTCATTATTTTTAGTCTTCTTTTGAATCGGGATTAAGCTACGACTGCACTGTCAAATGGTAATTGGCGTCAAACTGTCATGCAAACGTTTGACAGTTTGGATCTAATATTAACATTAACACTTGCGGAGCCGATCCGTTTCCTCCGAACTGAAATGCGTAGATTCAGTGGAATGCAAAATTTCAGGCCAAATTTTAAAGTTAGCCCATAAATTTGGCATGTACTTAAATTACCTTACAGTTGGCAGCTTTTTAAACTTTCAACGAATTCAGCATGTCATTTTAGAACTCTGAAAAAAGAAAAAAACAAAAAGCGGTTAAAAAAATATGCTTAAGCAAAATAATTATATTTCTTATCATATCAGGGCGCTATTGCGCCTACAACCTATCACTTATAATAATTTTTGATTACTTTCTGTTACACCAAAAATAAATTTGAACTTATCTGAACTGTGCTTTTCAGATTAGCAATACACCAAATAGAAAATGACAGAGTGATAAATATTGCATTTGTATTGTATTGTATTTATTATTATTCAAATCTATTATTCTAGGTACAAAAATAAGAAAGCATATTATAATAGAACAAACCAAAATAAGTCTTTAATACATAGCTACTCGTAAATACCAAGGTTTAGAAGTGTTCTTCATAAATAAAATACCCAAGAATAAATAAATTTGGGAGACGCTCTGTAGATAAGTCTAAAGCTAGATCTAGTATCGAACTATTTTATTTTTTTTATGAAAAATGACAATACTCTTAAACGTCTGATGGAATCAGGTAGTTTGTTAAATAACAAAGGAGCTACTATTGTAAAGAATTTTCTAAAGTGGTTTTTATTGTAAGTGGGGATATTAACATAAACGCAAATTAATACGCAAATTATGTGCAACATTATTTCTAGCAGTAAGGTAACCACTCCTTATAAAAAATACTTTTAGAACCTTATAGTAATAGTATATAGCCGATTTTTCCTACAGATAATACGGATTACATGTTTCTGCGCAACCAGCAGCGGGTTTACTTTATTAAGGTACGTCTCTCCCCAACAGGTTATACCATACTGAACCTTAGAGTGTACTATGCCATAATAGATCATAAGTAATAATTTTTGTGAACAATATAAGCTGAGATTATAAAATTACCTTGAGCAACTCAATAAGAACCTTTTTAGTGTATTAGTATGGTCGAACCAGTTCAATTTACTATCTATCAATACTCCTAGATACTTAAAAGACTGAACAGAATCATTCAATTGAAGAGTGTTTAGTTGAGCAAATTAGACCATTTTTCTTTTATTTCTGTTACACCAAAATATTGTGATCATCTCTTATCATAAGACATGTTTATAATTTAAGCAAAATTTGGTCGTACTTCATTAAAATAAAAAAAAAATAAAAATGATTTAATAGTTTTAAAATGTTTTCCTGTATCGCGTACACAAATTGAATATGTGCCTTTGCAAATTGATAAAGATTTAGAGCACAGCAGCAGGCGAAATAATGAATTAACTCCCTTGCAGCAGCTTCTAACAAGTCAACGCGAACTAATTTGTCGGTCACCATATCGGTTTACTGCGAAGTGACAACAATATTGCAAAGTTATGTTATTTTGTTGGGAAGCAGTTATCATTATAACTAAGCAGACAAGTGATAATTTGCAACGTACAACGCTTATCACTTACACTTAACAGACAAATATTTATTTGATTATTCGCTAAGTGATATGCGATAAGCTGTTGGTGCAATAGGATCCAACTGTCAATGAATTCATTAGCAAATTCTATTAAAATTGCTGCACAGTTGCAATTGTCTTCTTTCTGACAAATGAAATTTTTAAAGTTCGACCGGAACGCTTCAGTGAAATTGGGAAATTTTCAAATTGGGCTCCGTTCGCCAGCGAAAATAGTCAAACGTTCGGCCTTTTGTCAGATAGTGTAATAACATAGTACCTTTAGATCTTATATTCCATGCTGCCACGATCCTTTGCCAGATAATTTAAGCCGTCTTATGCTTCAAATTCATTAGGGATTTCCCTTCATTTGCGCACGTCGGTGAAGTTAACGTCTGTAATTAAAGTGAACGTGTATCTAAGCCTGATTCAAATGAAGGAAATTAATGAATGGTATTCAGCCGCTCTTCATAGCCTGTATAGTTCATTGCTGATCTTCCACCTATGTACGCACGCTGGATAAATCGTGCGTAAAAATATTATATATACATACATGGTGATTCTTTGGGATACAAGTCTCCAACAATTTTAATAAGAAAATGTTAAAAAAGAACACAACGGGATTTTAATGCAAAAAACTATCAAATATAAACATTTTTACGAAAAATTGAGTTTGTTATCCTCTTGTAACTCTTAAACAAGAGTAACAGTAATAGTGTTGTATATTATTGGATAGGACATTACATTAGTTCCTCAGGCGTGTATCATGCATAACACCCCGTTGTACTGTTTAGACGTAATAGTACCATAACTTTATTATCCCAAGACAAACTTCTACTTCATATAACACAGAAATAGGTGGAGCGGTCAGAAAATTCACAGACCACCATCAGACACCACAAAGTCAACTTCTACTGGGTATCTGGACACAGCAATATGGAAGGAAACGAAAAGGCAGATGAATTGGCAAGGATGAGGTCTGCTTTGAACATCAGTGAGACAGATATGTTTATACTGCCACCAATATGTAAATTGTATTGTATCATAGATAATATAGTTGATAAAGAGGCCAACGCCTCAAATGAAAACACGGACCCTGCTGGCACTGGATCAATCCTCTATCCGCGCACTAACTGGACTAATCAGAGGGATGTGCACCATTGGAGTTATGCTCCGTAAATGGAATGCTGAGTCCAACGATTTATGTAGAATCAAATCTGCTTGCCGCTATCCCACTCAACAAGATCGAAGCAGAGGTAGCAGTCACGGATAAATGACCTACTTAGACCCGTAAGGATTAGTAGCTGTTTTAAGGATAGAGCGGTAGTAGGATAGGTTTCAACTCCCTCATAAATGATTATTTTGTAATTCCACTCCCCACCATACAGACTAAACACAATGGAACTTTAGGTCTGTGAGTGTACGTGATGAGTCCTTTTTCCCGTCACATGCCCTTCACAACCTAACCTAACCTAGCTGTACAAGAAAACCATTAATGACTTAAGAGTTATGATAACATTCTCCATACTCTTCCTCGTGACATCAATCGTTTTTGAGATTGAATGAATAAAAATCTAAGTTTTTACCCCCAAACTTACTTGAACTAATTATTTAACTGTAGGCTATCATATCAACTTTTGCGATATTATAGGCCGCATTAAAAAAAAAAGTTACGAAGTTCAACCAGTATGTTAAAGTCCATCACAATGTGGTCTTCCATAGACAAAAATAATTTTTTTTTTTTTAATTTTTTTAAATCTAAATAACAAACAAAAAATCCAATAAAAAGAGTTTCAAAAATAAGAAATTCAATTTGTTTAAAGCAAAATTACATACTAGTCTTATTTATTTATTATTCAAATTCATAATTTTTTTTAATTTTTCGCATTTCAAGAAAAAAAAAAGGTAAATCATATAAAATGAAGAGAAATTCACAGCCAAAAAAGTATTCGACATTTAAGAAAATTCGACGAAATATACCATATATTTTTTTGAAGCACTAATATTTGGTAGCTCATCCTTTTTGCCGTATGACCTCTCGTAGACGGTCTGGCATAGATTTGACCAATGTTTTAGTGCATTCAGGATCAATGTTAGTCCATAACCCCAGTAAAGCATTTTTCATTTGGTTTCTGTTGGTAAAGGTGTGTGCTCGCAATTTTTTTCCCAAATGACCCCATAGGTGCTCTTTGGGGTTAAGATCGGATGATTGGGCAGCCGTTTTAATCACTTTGGGGCAGTTATACAAAAGCCAAAGTCTTGTTTTTAAAGCGATGTGCTTTGGATCATTATCTTGATAGAACTGAACATGTTGTCCAAGTTCTAATTTTTCTGCACTCGCAAGTAAATTTTCTTTTAGAAAGTTAATATAATATATATGATCCATCGTTCCGTTAAAAAAAAACCAAATATGCCACACCCGAAGCCGCCATACACCTCCATCACTATATAATAAGAAATTGTTTTCTCAATGGACAGGTGTATTTTTTTTAACTAACGTCTAAGAGTTAACATTTTTTAGATTTTTTTTTTTTAAGGTAGAAATGAAGAAAATAGATACATATGGTATGTAGGATATACATAGTTCTGTTTTTACACGAATTTGCTTTTACACGAATCAGAAAAAGAATTTAATTCACTTTTTACACGATCTCTTTTTTTTAAATAACACGAATGTAACGGCAAACAATTCTAAATTCGGGGTTTCCCCTAATTTACGTATGTAAGCTCAATAAGGAATTGGGTTTGTTTGCATTTGGAGTTAAGTTTTGCCGTGAAAAGTACATATGTATCTCTATTTGGTGTTTATTTGTGGAAGTGTAATTTGTTAATTTTAGTGAACAATTATTACATATAGAGTGTGCCCTTGAGACCCCTGATTCCGACGAAATAAGCAATGATAATGAAGATGAATCCATTCTAAATGCACGTGTAATTAAAGAGGGTCTTGACTTGGCCAATAAACGGGGCACTCATTTTATAACACACGATCCTAATGAGGAGAGAGCTGAAAGGTTTCAACGTGATCTAATGTTATTATTGGCCCCTTACAGAGAATTATATAAGTGATTAGTCAAAACAGGAACACAGCTATTGATAACCGAATTTGTTCATAAAACCACTGAAGCTGGTGTTGCGACTGCTAATTCTAGCGCCGAGATTGAACAAATGGACCAAGAAGACAATAAACATGATATTTCTGGTGTTAGCAATGCTCTTCCACTTCTGTTGTCAGACGGCGACAACGAATAAAACGTTCACATAATAATTATTTCGCCGTTTGTACCTTTGAATTATTACCCTTTTTTTGCTTTCAACAATAATTCAGTTCATTATAGCATCCTGTACAATTTTACAAGATAATCAGGGCTATCGGCAATTCCGGGGGAAACAAAATTCCGCCCGAACATTTTTGTTCCCTGGAAAATATTCCTCCTATCGTGAATTTCCATCGGAATTTATTTCCCCCGGAATCAGCAAAATATTTTCGAAGTTTTGTTCGAATGTTTTGACAGTTGTCAATCACCGCTGTTTTTATTTATTTTTTAATCACATATTTGAAAAATTTGTACAAATATTTGTTTTCAGTGAGAAAATTGTGTTTACTTTGGTAATTAGTAAGACTCGGATTTTATTTATCGTTAGTTTGGTATTGAAAGTGTTCGATTTATTCCAGATTAAAACAAAATACGTGTATAAAATGCATGGCCTAGAATTTACATTGCTAGCGGGGGAGTAAGACTGATGAGATAAAAATGAACAAAGATTCATAACCAGGAGTTAAATAGACAAGTCCAATGCTTTGAAGCTATAACAGGCGCTGCAAGTGCAACCAAGGAGCTGTGACGTTATTGCAACGTCTGTAGCTCCACCCCTGGGCGAGATTATACTTTTAGAATGGTTGGTATATACTCCTTATTATGTGTTCTTTCAGTTGGGATAGATCTTTGGAAGGTTCAATATCGCTTCATTACACTACCAGAAGACGTTAAGTGCCCCCTCAATTATCGGATCATCCATCGTGACCTATTATATTTGGTAAACATTTCACTGATTCACTGATGCAACATACGTATGTATCTCAATTATGCTTTCTTCCAAATAGGAAATTCTGTTTTTCCTGAAATAGCCTCCTCCAGTACCATTTTAGTGTTTTCTATTTTCGTTTTAGGAATAGTTAAGTTAAACTTAATCCAAAGAAGTAAATGTTTATTTTAGTATTTTAAAAAAAAAAACAATCAAACTTTATAATACTTTTAAAATGGCCCGTCCTTTGCGGTTGGTGCACATCAAACCCGTGACGTCTGTATTTTCATTTTCCGCTTAAAAAAAACAACAAAATTGGCATAAAATAGTAACGCTATCTATGAATTGCTGCTTTTGTTTTGGATTCCTCCAGCAAATTGATGAGGAAAGACTCCGGGGGAAATCGCGTTGAAATTCCGAGGGAAATTTTGTTCACGATACCAATTTTTTCCGGGGAAAACTTTTTCCCTCGTTCGAAAATCATTGCCGATACCTATTTTTCGAAAAAGGGAAACATCTCGGGGGGGAATTTTATTCACGATAGCCCTGAATAAGGGTAAGTAAGATAAAATTGCAAGGAATATTCATTGGGTTATTGTATTACTTGTGCTAGTCTGGACCCAATCTTTTGTTTTCCCATATATGTACATACATACAAACTCCAGATTTTTTTTACACGATTTTTTTTACACGAATTCTGCAGGAACGTATCTGTCGTGTAAAAACAGAATTTGGTGTATATTATATTTGGTATAGTCGTACTACACGATCATACCATGGGTGGTGTCCAAACTAATCGGGGCGAATTCGCTTTCGTGCAGAGAAATTTGGTTGTGCTTGTCTTTGGAGAATTCTTCTTGCCATTAACGAAATATTTGGTATAAGGTGTTTAAAGTATTGGGTTGGCCAATAAGTTCCCTGTTATTTTAGGCGAAATGAAAGATATTTATTGTTAGGAAAAACTTTAATCAGTTATATATGCACCATTCTTTTCTACCACTTTATGCCATCTTTCGGGCAATTCATAATGCCATCTTTCGGGCAATTTCATAATGCCCCTTTCGTAGAACGTTTGATTTTTATTGGCGAAGAGTTGCTCCAAGTGGATTTTACAAGGTTCCAGCGAGCCGAAATGTTTTCCATTAAGTGAATTCTGCAGGGACCGGAATAAATGGTAATCGGAGGGTGCAAGATCAGGTGAATATGGCGGGTGAGATAAAACATTCCATCGAAACTGTACCAACATCTGCCGAGTCTGCAAAGAGACATGCGGTCTAGCGTTGTCTTAAGGGAACACGACGCCCTTCCGGTTACCCAGCTTCGGTGGTTTTTCGGTGATTGCACCCTTCAGTTTATCCAATTGAGAGCAGTATTTATCGGAATCAATGGTTTGGTTATGCGAGAGAAGTTCATAATACATAATTCGCTTCCAATCCCACCAAATACAGAGCATAACTTTGAACTTGAACTTTCTTTCACTGCGATGTGTATTTAAAGAAGAAAAAACTGCAAGCTCGAAGCAACATTTACAAACGGCGTCATTCAAAGTTAACGGGAATACTAACGATAAACAGAGGGAATTTATTGGCCAACCCAATACATATACATATATATGTATCTACGAGTACATACGTTCCTACAGTTAATCACAAAAGTAAGTACACAAGGACAACCTACGAAAGTAATCTTAGAAAACACATGTAGCTTATTTGCATTAATATTCTGAAAACAACTGCACACTTTTCCTTACTGAACATCTGCGAATTGATGAAAATGACGTAGGTGATAATGACGAATAAGTTTATAGTGTGCGCGAATTCATATCGTAAAAGTAAGTAGACAGACGTCGCATTCTGATTAGAAATTTTGAGCAGAAGATTTTTTTGATTTTGCTTTAAATTTGTTTTTCTGCATTTAGGGCTATAAAAATTCTCTTTTATAGAATTTTCTGTTTAGTTAGTTAAGGCAATTCTTTCATTATGGCATCACTGTCTGTCAAGAGATAAAGGATTTCATTTTTACAAATTATAACAGAAAAAAAACGTAAGGGAAATCGTTAAGGTTATTGACAAAAGTCCGTTTGCTGTCCAAAATATAGTAAAATAAAAAATGGTGAAATTACGGAGACGTGGGAAAATAAGGCCCGAAGTGGACGTCCACGTAAGTGCAATGCGCAGGAAACTCGTCTTATCCTTCGTAAAATAAAGAGAGATCCGAAACTAAGTGCTCAAAAGGAGATACCAAGCAAAACCGATAAAGAATGCAACGCTCAGACGATTCGCCGTGTAATATACGGCGCTAGTTATCACGGTCGAGCCATCCGGAAAAAAACATATATTAGCAGTCAATCGTCAAAAAAGACTGCAATTTCCAAAAAAAAAAATACTTAGAATGCGATTCAGCTAATAATATAGGAATACAGTAATTTTCACTGACGAAAGCAAGTTTAACATAAATGACTCAGATGAACGTGGTAAAGTTTGATGGAAACCAAATGAGAAGCTAGATCCGAAAACCATGGCTGGCACTGTTAAACACGATGGAGGAATGCATGGCGGCTTCTGGGGTTGGTAATTTAGTTTTCGTTGATCATATAATAGATCGATATATGTACCTTAACACTCTTAAGGTACAGAGTGTATCACAGTGCTAACAAATTAGGCTTAGAAGGGTCATTTAAACATACTTCGCTCATAGTAAAAGAATGGTTGCCTCTAATGCTCAAAAATAGCTTCGAACACCACCGTAGTCACCAAATATAAATGCTATTGAGCATTTGTGGGAACATCTGGAGCGACAAATCAGTTCAATCATCATTTTGAATGCTCTGCACTCAATTGAAGTCAACTTGAAGTCAATAGTATTTATTGGATTCACTTGAAGTAATTGAAGTCTTTGTAGTCTTTGAAGTCATTGAAGTCTTTGAAGTCTTTGAAGTCATCTGAAGTCATTGAAGTCTTTTAATTCGTTGGAGTCATTGAAGTTATTGAATCTGTTTTTTAGTGTCGTCTACCAGAGAATAAATAAATAAAAATAAAAAAAATACTAAATCAGTATTAATACATAAACTTAAGAACAAAGACTTCAATGACTTCAATGACTTCAAGTAAATGCAATGAATGTTAGTGACTTCAAGGTGACTTCAATGAGTGCAGAGCATTCAAAATGGTTGCATTCATTTTGACTTAAAAATTATGATTGCAGAAAATGATTGCTAAATCATGACTTCAAAATGAATGATGATTTATTTTTTCTAAGTTGAAGTCATTGAATTGAAACAAATCCACGTGAATTCTTAGTATGACTTCAGTGAATGCATTCCGCAATGATTGCATTCTTTTACAGACCTGGTACCAAAATGCGATTTCCCATGAAAATGCGCTTCGTGGCGAAGTGCATAGTTTGTCGCCAGGTTGACTGCGAATTCGCCGCACTGTTCTCTGCTTTGTGGTAGGGCATGTCGTATCTAACCAGCTTCTCTGAATTATGTCGTATGAACTCTTGATAATCCGAATACAGCTGACAAACTGGCTAAATATAACCTAGACCCGCATGACGGGTTTCATGACTGTATTCCTCAGAATACCCCCATAACAGCAAGGTCAATCATAAAATGTAATGTTGTAAAAGAATACAAACATCTGGGCGCAAAAATTGAATTAATCCCTCCATGTAAGGGTGCTTGGCACATTTGTAAACTGCCATATTTATGAATCGCCTACTAAATACAGCACATGATATACATTGTGACTAATGGCCAACGAAACCTCAATATAAACAAAGACAAACAATTTAGCTCTCTGCCACTTAAAGGAATCATCAATGAATGTCAAGAAAAAAAAAAAACAAGAGAACAAGATACAAAAACCGAAACGCGCAACACTCAAAACTCTTTCCGGATGGACCCCACGCGTACCAGCCAAGCCAGACAAGACTGTGTGTACCAACTATGCGCGGCACACTGGATTCATGTGTATCTTAACACAGCAAATCCATTTAAAACTCTGCACGCACGGCTCCAGTTCTTGCCGTTTGTGTAGTTCAAGAACAAGAAGACAGACACTTGCAACCATGAGTTGAATATAATTCCAAGCTGTCAGGGACAACGGAAATCGGGTTCTTCTTCATTTACTTATTTTTTTATTTCATTTTTCGTTTTTTTTTTTTTATTTATTTATTAATGTTTTGAAGTTTGCCAACGTTCGTCCATAAGAGATATGTTGCATGAAAATATTTGTAAACATTATAAAAATGTATCTAAGTGTATTTATTGCTCATTACTCATGTGCGCTCTCAGCATAGCCTCTGTTAAAGACTCTTAATCCGATAATGAAGTGAACCGTGGCCACCTAAGGCTTCCTCAATACTATACACTCAACGATGGTGCATTGTCATTAGCGACGGTTTCATCTGAGCGATTTTAATAGCAGATTTAACATAAATTCCTTCCCAGAGCCCCCCAACTGCCCTCTGTGCCCGGTCGCTCGACAAGCTAACTATACAGACGACACGTTGGGGCCAAGAATTGGGAGGAAGAGGCGACCCACAAAGCGATTTCTTGGAATCACTTCTATACGCGTTCACAAAGATACTTCTTTTTTTTTTTTTTAATTGATCACAGGGTATATCATCACTCAAGTCTCGTCATCACTATGCTACTGCTGCGCTTAGTCGCTTCACGGTTTGATTGTAGTTGAGCTCGGAATCCACTTTTGAATTTCAAATTTATACAAATTTATGATTTGATTTAGAGCTTAGATCTCGAAGTTCAAATGTCTGTTTCGGTAGTCCGATGGGCAATGAACGCTATTGCTCGACTTTTTCAAATAAAAAAATAAAATCGGAATGATTTCAATTAGTTTTTTTTTTTTCTTGGCGTCCAATTTGGGTGGCGTTGTTGGCCGAGTTTTCTATGATGCAAGGCTTAGTACTACGAAAAAGATAACAATCAGTTCAAAGGGGGTTAAGAATGAATAATAAATGCAAACGATTACATTGCAAAGATCTCACACGATGTCGTTTTTTTTTTTTGTCTGAATTTCGGTACAAAAATATCTGTGTACGTCCGTCCGTACGGTTCCGTAGTAAATCAATCAAAATATTGATTATGGCAATTTGATAAGATATATGTATATGTATGTATTCATTTATATGTAGATTGAGGCGAGATGAATATGTTATTTAAGTCGATGATTTGATTTTGGTCTTTGCTTGAAATAAAGGGGACATTCAGCGATTCTTTGTGTGCGTTTTGTTTATCTTTCAGATGCGAGATCGAATTTTAATTGGAAATACTTTGTATATATCAAAGTTGGAGAGTTGGCGATTTTATTTTGCAACCGGAAAAGAATATTATATGAAAGTGTGTGTTTATCTAACGCGTAAGATACAGATTCAGATTCTCTGTGTTCGGAATTTATAAATTTGAGGTCATTACTTTGCCACTGATTCATTCATGAATCATGGAAGTTTTAGTCACAGAATAGTGACATTAAAACACTTCCTCGTGAAAAGAAGTAACCACCAGAGTAAACAAAAAAAAAAAAAAAAAAAACTGTCCAAATCTGTTGATTGTCCTTATTACTCGAATTCGAGACTGAAAGCTGCTACGTGCAAAAAATACGAGTTTATTGATAACATTTTTTTTCCTAAAAAAAAAACCATAAAGGAAAATTAACAAAGTGAATGAAAAAATCTCAGATAGGTACCTATAAAGAAAAAGAATAAAAACAAAAAAAAAGTGTTTACAATCCGTTTGACAAGAATCGAATGATATCCCATTCCTTACGATTAAACCACGCCCCAAATTGGGCGTGGAGTTCTGAAATTGAAACCTACTTAACGATTTTAGTTAAGTCTGTTTTTTTTTTTAAGAAAACGCCCCCAAAAGCTAGGCGTGGGACTACATACATAAATTAAATAGAGCATGGACAGTTTATAGACGTTATTAATGCCTACATACATATCTCTTAAGCATTTCTTTTATAATTTCTAATGAAATATTGAAAAAGGGTGTTTTAAAATAATATAAATTCTCCCAATTAGAATTTGAAAACAAAACTTTTTAACTGTCTCTGGTATCACAACAGATTTAAGGCCCAACAATTTACATTGTGTAACTGAATTGACTCGGCCGTTTAGTGTTTATATGTACTATCATTTATATACGGATAATACGCGTTTTTATTTTTCTTTTTATCGGAACATGTAACTGAACATTGGTTGCGTGTATCGAGAATGTTTTGAGCTGTATGCGATCTACTCATCCAATGTCACTGAGCTCTGAAGAAATAAAACATTCTTTTCACAACTCATGCTCTGCTTTTCAAAAAACCCGTAATGCTATAGGTTTCTGGTAGCAAAAACTATAAAGCGAGAATACCAAGCATTTGCGCTGAATATCCTTTTGCATGGACGGTATGTGCGTTTTGGTGAGACGTCGCTTCTCAGTGAAGTAATATTTAGCACGGACTGCAACAACAAAAAGTGACTGAGAACCAGCGTTGCCACTATGCTTTAGTCGCAATTTAACCCTTTTTTGACGCAAAGAGACTATCACCCCTATTATGGTTAGCGAATCGAACGTTCGACTCAAGTCGAACTGTCAGCAAATTGCTTCTGTCCTGGTATTGCTGTTAGCAAACATTTTCATTCGATTAAAGAATAAGTGCTGACAAAGGAAGAAACAATTAAATGTAATCTGTGAAGTGTATAAAGCGGCAGAAGTAATTCGCCGGGAGGTTCGACTTGAGTCGAACGTTCGATTCGCTAACCATAATAGGGGTGTATGATCCGACTTTTTAAAAAACACCTCTTTTTGACCCGTTTCTTCTTCTTCTTCCTTTTATCAGCGAGGTTATGATCCGAAAATAAGGGATCACTGAGTTGGGATGTTTAGATTGCGCTACTCAATTTCAGAAGGCGCTAAAAAGAGCTTTTTCATTCAAGTTGAATGATTCAGTAGTATTTCACAAATTTAAGCACAACTTTTTCATACTTTTTATTTCAATTTCAATTCAATCTCCAATCTCCACACAATACAAAAAGCTTTAAACCATATTGACTGGGGATCGTTTTGAGGAGAAGCTTTCACTTTCTCACCAAAACGCACCTGGTATTAACTGCTTGATACTGATCGTAGTAATGACATAAGAAAACGGAACTATTTTTAAGGATACTTTAGAGCTATTTACAATTAGATGCACAAAAACCTAGTCGCAGTAAATTTTGAGGTTCAACAAAGCTTACTATTCCATCTAGTAGGGACATAAATATTGTTTGTTAAGTATTGACAATACAAAACACATCCATTACCATATCAAGAACTGAACGCATTCAAATATTGGCATTTCGGATTGAAATGCATACGTATGTACCGTTATGTTACTCATCATGGTTAGTTTCACCATAGAGTAGACCGATAGAGAAAGTCATATTGGGGCAGTAGATTACATACATAAATGTAAAGTGGAAAGCGGTGATATTTTTAAAACGCTCCAGCCGCTACGTAGCCATACCGATCGGTACGAACAGTAGAGGTCATCAATGCTGTCAAGGAAATAGTCTTATATAATAATACGTGAACACGAAATTCATCGTACGTTTTTTTAGTATTTACTATACAAGCAGGGGGGTGAAACTTATATCGTTCGAAAGGTACTGTGCGATAGATGTGCAGAAAAACAAATCATGTGCGTATGTTCTAAGTCAGGTAAAATAATGTGAATATACACATATGATTTCCCCATTCAAAACGCTTTAACCAATTAAATGAAAGCATTTTGATCACACTGATGGCTGTATGAGCTTATATCCCTTTGCCTTTCCTGCACGAGAAATTATTATACAAAACAATTCTTTCTATCACTGTTTGTTTATTTCCCCTCGGTCGAATTTCGACCACACGCGATACTAGTAAGAATAAATCCCCCAAGAAAGCAAAAAAAAACATTGGCTCTAGATTTCGTATTATCAACAAAGACTTCCTTGGTGCCTACAAACGTCGTACAGAAAAGCTGCTCACGGGTGACCTTAAGTGGAATAGAGCCGAAATGTCAAAGCGACTACTGTTGAAATATGCAAACAACCTTCACAGAAGAATTCGGTTTACAGATAAAAAAAAAAACGCACAGGAAAAGTTCAATAAGCAAAATGACAAGATTTATGGCCGATTACATGATGAGGCTTCACAACTGATTCCACGAGTCGAATTTGTTATGCTTTGTGGAGCATATCCTACGACGGGGTTACCGACCTCCAGGCTCCAGTTTTGTGAAAAGGGAATGAAGACATCGGCTTAAGTCTACCAACCATTCTGGAGGAGGTCGTCGATCCACTAGCACTTTGTTTAAGAACTTGAAGGGGACCTATCAGCAAGATTGCGCTGTGGCTTCAAAACTATGTTTCAAACTTTTTGGGACTTAAGACGGATCAGTCTGCAACTCCCGATTTGAAATAAATCGACTACAAGCTATGGACAACGCTGGTGTTGGTGTGTGTGTTGGTCTTACAATTAGCTGTAAACAATTTCCCGATAGAGGAGGTGCGTGAAGCCATCGATATGCGGCGACTTAAGGCCTGTATTAAATCAAAAGGTACAAACTTGGCTTTCCGCGGAGAAATATGCAATGTATAGCTAACTTTTCTGATCTTATAGCAGTAAGGGTGAAATTCCGCATTGTTTCGGGAAACTATAAGACTTATCAAAATTTCAAGAAAAATAACTGTATTTTCAAATCGATAAAATGTTTTTAGACATTGGGGGTGCTTTTTGAAACCTAGGTACCTTGTGTATACATGAACGTCAAATTGAAAAAAAAAAAAAAAACAGCCGGGTGGCTTCTACTCTTATTTTTCTACCTAGCTACCAGGAATTGTTATTACATGAGCTGTTCAATGATGCATACACGTGCAACTGATTGTCCGAAAAATTAAATGTAGTTAATTATGCAAACATACTGAGCGGTTTTATTACTGTGATTTTTTTATTTTTTTTTTATTTTATCACTTTGTTCATACCAAATTGTCGTTGTTGAGGAAACTTAATTTCAAACTGGAAAACCTGGTACAACATCTGAATAGCAAGTGTAACCTATCTTATAGGTAAATATTTAATTATTCGTTGAAAATCGGCGTTAGGAAAGAGGAAATTAAAATTTCAAATTGTTTGAACACTTAGTTTTATTAATATCCGCGAAGTTGGCTGCCAGTAAAAGGACCTTTAGACAATCAGTTCAGCTGTCAACTTAGTTCGGAAAAAGTGCGCAATTAGAAATCAGTTCCGTATTCAATTGCACTTTCATTTCACTCACTCGAGCAGTCGAGGGGTGAAGATTAAAAGCTGAAAAATATACATACAGTATTGTACAAAATACAAACAACTGTTTCATTTTAGCAGTTCAGGTCAATTTTTCGTTCCAGAGAAAGAAAACACTCGGAAACTTTTGCATTCGACTATGCATTTTTTGAATTCATAGTTTTTAAAAATAATAAAAAAAAAAATTTTAAAAAAATGTACATAAAAGAAAATAAAGAAGTTCATTGAAATTGGCTGTGCAAAATATAAGTAACTTTTCAATATTTTGTGTAGTATCCGTTTTTTTTTTTTGTTTAATGACAGCAGTACATCTCTTCCGCATAGAACATAACATGAAGTGTTATATTACACTTGAATCCAGGCTTTTCCACCTTTCCTTTAAGACTTTGATTAGCTCTGACTTATTGCGAAAACGAATTCCTGTGAGCTGACGCTTGAGGATCCTAAAAAGATTTTCAATGCTCAATGCCGGCGATTGTGCTGGCTAATTAAGAACTTGAACCCCGTTGTCATTGAGCCATCCGTTTTCAATTGCTCACCTACGAACAGCAGTCGCATCAAAGTTCAAATTAAAGGTTTTCAATATCTCCGTTGAACTGATAAACGGTTCCTTTTTGATGAGAGATCATATTTCCCTAATAGTTCGTCGTGTAGTTTTACGGCGTCGTCCACTCAAATGGCGACTGGTTACTATTCCCGTTTCTCTATACTTTTTGATTAGCCGTGAAATAATAGATTCATGAATATCATACTTTCTGATAAAAAAACAAATTTGCCAGTTTCCACTTTTAAATTCATCAATAATGTTTAATTTTGAGCTGTTATGATACTGAACTCGAGGCATTGTAGCGAAGGATATTTTCGCACGAATATATCAAAACAAACTACAGAAAAGCGTTGATGCTTCCCATACATCATGTTTAGCATTCGATCTTGCTGCAAAAGTCCCGTTTGTGTGAGGCGAAAAGTTGCTTATATTTTGCACACACAATTTCGATGATCGTTTTTATTTTTTTAATATGTAAATTAGAAAGAAAATATATTTTTTTAAGAGCAAAGCATTAAAAAGTATTAATTCTAATACGAAATTTTCTGAGTGTTTTCTGCTTCTTTTTTGAATAAAAGTACAGTAATAATTTTATAATAATTAGAATACCTTATTTAATTTCAATAAAAGTTCAATAATAATTCAGTTCAATTTAGAGCAATGGCTTAGCCGTCTGTTGATACGTAATATGTGTAAAAGAAATATTACAATGAAACGGTTGCTTATATTTTGCACACTACTGTACATACATATATCGGGTTGGAAAGAAACAATTGGGTCTTTTGTAGTGAAAGATCAAATATTTTTTTTTTATATATTAAATGAATTATATTAAAATAAATCAAGACTAACTAGTAACGTGGGACATAGCTCCATTCTTCAGGAATCATTTCCTGACATCCCTGACAAATCGGATGATATCCTTGGTACCTTAGGCTTCGTCGCACCATACGAAGTAATGTATGTATCCTGTTAGGGAGGATTGGCACATGGAGACAGTCAGGCTGCGCTTAAAGCGCTAGTCTTACGTCACTAAATCCGAGATCGTCAGCAATTGCCGCACAATGCTCGATTATGTACGCAGAATCCTGTCAGATATGTTGAAGGCAACGAAAAAAAAAAAAAAAAACGCGGACAAAATAGGAGCAGAGCTCCCGCATAGTGACATAATTGGTAGCGTTAAACCACCAAGGTGCGTGGCTAAGGGAATTATCCTTGATATAATCATCAACATGGCTAATTTAAGATGGTCCAACTTAGATGGTCATAGGGTGTCCAAGGCCTTGTGGCATGTGTTGGACCGCAGAAAATCTGGGTAGATCATAAAACTAGAAAGATCACGGCTAAGAACAGTGATAGGAATACTCTCTGGCCATTGTCTTCTAAGGAAGCATGAGACTAGGATTATCAAATACGGATGTTTGTAGATCAACGACCTACATGTCTCAGAGGACATAACACATATACTCTGTGAATGCCAAAACATTGCCAGGAGGAGACTTAAGTACCTTGAAAGTTACGTCTTCAATAACTTAAAATTGAAGAATTGAATTTTCTATCTCGTATCCTATCTCTTGAATTCGTATTTTAAAAAAAAAAACATCTTCTCGTGCCCATTACTAATCTACATAAACTCTTCTTTTAATTAGTACATAGGATTATGTATATGTGTACATACCTAAGTAATTTTGAAATTTCCTGATCATTTATCACTCCTCAGAGCTATAAAACTAATAATCCCCTATACTCGGGGTCGTAAAATACGCCGCGCATAGAATATTTAATAATTCAATTATTATTCGTCCACGATTCGACGTAATTTCAATTTGAAACTTCCGAAGGGGTCTTGGACATATGCATGCAGTACGAAAATAAGATACCCTCCTCCCACGTTTCACGAATTACATTGCAAACCGAACGAATCATGCCCCACATTTATTGAAGTTCAGCAATTCCTACATAACAGTTCCTCTACTTATACATGTAGTACAAGAATGTGAAAAGAAAAAACTCACACAACCGGAAGATGTCCGCAAAAAAAGTGGTCTCCCGCAGTAGTCCCCTTGAATTTTCTTCCAAGTCTGGCATCTCGCCTATGGTCCCCTTTGGTGCTCCAAAACTCGCTGCAGACAAAGGCGCGCACATATCCAAGGCGAAGTTATGCATAATTGCAACCTTGTCTACCTCGTGGGGGAGAGGATGGACATAAGATACATTGCAAAGCAAGCACTCACACCATCATCCAGCCCTTTTGGATAGTGACGAAGGCATCGTCGTTGTGTCGACGATGACTCATGGCAAAAACCGCCGCCGTCACATCGTAGAATAACAAAAAAAAAAATTATTCTGCGTCGTAATAAAAGGCGGCTAAGGGATTTCGTATTGGACGCGAGATTATGACGACATCATTTGGAATTTATTCAATGAATTCGAGTAATACACTAGCTGCGGGGTTTTATTGGCTGCTACAACTGCTATAAATCAAAAAGCAATTAATAAGTGGTCACTCGTACTTAATGCAATATTTTCATCGGCATCGGCTTACATTAACAGTTTTTAAAAGATGTTGCTATGGAGAGAGTAGCTGCTGAAGTGGACTGGAATTCGGTAAACATGGGTTAATTGTTGAAAATTTTCGAAAGCAAATCGGCTGAAACTTTTCTTGAGAAGAATGTTTGTCAACCTTCGAAATTATGGTTTTTGGTTGAATGTGAAGCACGTCACGGTGTGCAGCTACAACTTTGAGGTAGTAAGGGACTTTGTCTATCGTAACTTGGATCTCAGAAAACGACATCAGCGCAGAAATCAAGCGAAGAATAAGTCTTCCCAACCGCTAATTTTTTGGGCTCATAAGGCAATTCAACAGTAGAGCCATATCTCGAACTTGGAGACTCTAAAGAATACCCTGATAATCTCAGTCCTGCTTTATGGCGCTGAAATACGGACTTTATTGAAGGCGGATGAAGATATCCTTGGTCGCTTCGAGAAGAAAATTCTTCGCAAGATATTCGGTCCCGTTTGCGTTGACGGGTTTTTTTGAGGAGAAGATGATGAATGATGAACTATACGAGCTAGATAGCGACATCGACCTAATCAAAAAAAAAAATGCGTATTGGACGTTTGAGATGGCTTGGACATGTACCTAGAGCAAATGGACAGCAACACTCCTGCCCGCGGTCTTTGGATTCAACCTAGAGAGACGACGCAATAGAGAGCATCCACGCCGTATGTGGCACGCACAAGTTCAAGGGGAGAGGCTTGTTGGTTGAGGCACAGGTTCACCCCGAACTGTAGAGGCACTTAGAATTATACCTGCGCTCTCATGACGTATGACGATATCGTTTTGACGATAGTTTTGCCTTACGTAGCATTAAAAATCGCCATCATCTAGACTACAGTGTTTTGACGATTCAACTTTTGCTTCATGTAGCCCTAAAAACTGTTAAACACTATCGTCAAGTCGACACCGTTTGCACCATAGCTAAGGAACTATCGTCTTGCATTGGTTTGTATATTTTGCAAGCAAATTAAACTTTTTTTTTTTTTCATTTTGAAGTGAACAATTGATTTTAGATATTTTTTTTCCAATGCAAAAGAATATAATGAATATGCTAGAGTTTGTAAGCGACTGTAATTTTAACTTTCCGTGAACTTTGTCCACTGTCATTTTATCATCTGTGGCCACAAGTTAAAACCGCCTAAGTCGATTTTCACAGATTCGCAGAAATTAAGTTCAAAGTTTTCGTTTTTCTCGAAAACGTATGGGAATTTGGAATTTTAGTCTTGTTCCTTTGCCTATAACCCGATAAGGGTAAGAGGTAATAAGGTAAACATTTGATAACATAAACTTGGAATAGGTAGTAGAGCATCTTTTGGCATTTTTAACTCAATTTTGTCCTAACTCGATTTAGGTGGTTTTACCTTGTGGCCACATTATATCTTGTGTCAGTTTTCAGTCAGTTGAAGCTACTGAAGGCTTTCAAACTTTGGACGACAGACGAGATGATAGTAATACAGTAATACCCCGACCTACGCTACCCCGTTTTACGCGAATTCGGAGATACGCGGTTTTTCTTTTTGATCATCGCGCGCATCGGCGTGTTCGGTTTACGACAAGTTCGAACGTGTTCCGTGTGGAATAACAATTCCAATTCCGTAAAACATTACGTACGCAGTGCAAATTCGGTTTATGACAAGTTCGGACGGCTATCTCTTGGTCCCACCTATCGCGTAAGTCCGGGGTATTACTGTACTCGTAATGTTATGTGAAGCAAATTAATTACGATAGCGTTTGCAAGTATCGTTCTTAAAGTTACGTGATGAGAGCCCTGGCTATCTACTTAGATACATTAATATCTAGTTAAACCGAACCACTTTGAATCCTAATATCTTGTTAATCCGAATTATCCATTCTTCTTCTTCCTTTTATCAGCGAGGTTATGATCCGAAAATAAGGGATCATAACCCTCCCACTTCACCGCATTTCTTTATGTCCCGCCTGTGGGGTTCGCCTATTTGAACTTAGAAAATATCGGCAGGCCTGCCGATTTTGGATCAATCGGTTACTGAGGCCAATGAAATGCCGATGTCGTCGCATTTGTCTGATCCAGGCGTTTATAGGCCTGCCTTTCCTACATCGCGATGTCTTTGAACGTTCATTGATATTGCCTTTTTAACAGGGTTCAAATGATCTCTTCTTTGAACGTGGCAATACCAGCTGAGCCGGTCGCGCTCTATTTTTTGTACGATGGTTTCCTTAATATGAAAGCTTCCACGGAAGCTTTATCCATTATTTCCCATTATGCATTCTTCAGTCCGAATAAGCACCAATATATCTCGAAAGTTAAAATCATTTGAAACTGCATTTCGACTCTAACAACGAACAAATTTGGAAACATTATCGTTCTACGTGCTCTGCTCCTTGAAATCTACTTAAATTAGTCATTCAGTTGCAGTATCCTTTGCTATGCTATTTTCTACAAATAGCTTATTTTTCTTTATAAATTCCTCTTAAATTTTCAAAGAAAAATAATTCATTTTACAGGCTCAGTGCGAACACAATGGTGAAGCTGAAGCTATACGCGTGTAGCGCTGTCAAAAAATTACGCACTGATATAGCTGAGTACGAACACAATGGTGAAGCGCTGCACGGGTGTTTGTTGTTGGTAATCCAAACCCTTGGGTTTTTAATTTAATTTTTATAGTGAGGATTACTCAAACCCCATAGAATATTGTCCCTCTTTACTTGATCGATTAATTTCTGTATTTACTGATGTGCCGTATCTTTTTTATTTTTTTTTATGGAAATGTCAAAAAAGCGCGCTGCAGTGAAGCTGAAGTTAACTCCACTTTAACTCCAGTTCAACGTACTTTAGCTTCAGCTTCACCAATTGTGTTCCGGCAGTAAGTGCCTGTCAAAAGATAATCAGGGTTATCGTGAATACATTTTCCCTCGGAATTTTCCCCCCGAACAAAAATTAGGTATCTTCAAAAAAGAGGAAATAATTCCGCGGAAAAGAAAATGACAATTCAGGAGAATTTTCAACGCAATCGCGATATTTAATTTTTCCCTGATACATTTTTTCCCTATTTTTGAAGGTACCTAAATTTTGTTTTGTGGGCGCCGTGGCGTAAGTGGTTAGTGTGTCGGATCACTACGCATGAGGTTCCAACTTCGAATCCTAGAAAACACCAAAATGTTTTTCCACGGTCCCACCTCTCGCGAGCGTCTGACAAACATCCGAGAGTATTGTTGTCACGATAAAGCTTCTCAAATCGCCGTTCGGAGTCGGCATTAAACTGTAGGTCCCTTCCCTTCCCGTGAAAAATATAACGCACACAACATGAGTGGTTGCGAGAAGCTAGGCCCTGGCACTTTAAAGAGCTGTTGTGCCAAATATTTGTTTTTTTTTATTTTTGTTCGGGGGAAACATTTAATCGCGATAACCCTGAATACCTAATTTCGAGTAACTTTGACACTAGCTTTCGAACTAAGAAGTGCTAATTTTCTGAAAGAAAAATTAATTGTTCTGATTCGAATTATGAAGTCCCGATCGGTTGATTCCTTATTTTGATTATCGAAACGGAATACGGAGTAGCGCTCTTGTAATTCCATAAAGCTGCATGAAATTGGAGATAAATCCTGGTTTAATAATGACTTATAAAAATAAGTATTCCGCGCACAGCCAATGAAGAGTATAATGAAGAAGTAGGAGGACCTATAGTTCTATGCCATAACTAAAGGAATATTTTTTAAAAAGCTTTCTCATAACACTGGCACCGGATGTTTTGAGACACTCGCGAAAGGTGGGACCTTACAAAATGTGTGTGTGTGTACAGTCACGGTTAAACGGCATATACACAGGCCAAAAACTCATGAAGCATGTGAGAGTGTGTTAGTAAATTCTTTTTGATGTTGCATATACACACATCAAGCATGAGTCTTCAATCATTCATTTTTACTTAAATGTTGAGGTGAAAGCACGTGCGGTTTCTGGTGAGATTTAAGCGGTTAACACTTGAAATCAGTTTTTAAAAAATATAAAAAACAAAATATGAATGACACGGACGATTGCTACATCGCTGTGGGATGCGTTTCGTACTACTCATTTTTAAAAATATGGTTGCTATACTCTTTAGCTTTTACGTTCCACAACGCTGGTAGAGAACGATAAACTTCTACAATTTCTAAATTAAAATTGTTCTCCTCCATCTTGCAAAAAATTAAAACTTTTTTCCGCTGTCTGCTTTCTACTGTGTTGCCTCGTCGCTGTACAAGCGAACATGGGAATATGCATGATCAATCAGTCAATCACCCATATACACAACGTCAATGCTGGATACATGATTGAGCAAAAATCTAAAAAATTTGATTTTGCTTCAAGCATAACATAACCCATACGTGTGTCATTTTCACTAATACACTCTCACACGCTTGATGAGTTTTTGACCTGTGTATAAGCCGCTTTACTGAAAAGCGCTTTCGGTTCTTGATTGAATTTTTTTTACGCCTTGCTATTGAAAACAGACCTGAGATGTGGTTTCAGCACGGATGGATCCACTGCTCATATTGTCCGAACCACAATAGCTCTTTTAAGGCAAACTTTTGAAGGCCGAATAATTTCTAAAAACTTGGAAATTGATCGGATTTGACGGCTGTTTTCTTTGGGGTTATCTGAAAGAGCGCGTGTATGTGACACAGAAATTCGTGCGATTCAGCCAGAAACTTTGAAAAATGTATGGAATATGCGCCCATCATTGCGATGATTCGTTTGGTATATTTCATAAAACAAGAAAATTAAATAAATATAGACAAAAAAGTTATCAAGTTCTTAAGCCCCATGGTGACTCCACCAGTGCTCTGAGAACCAGTACAAGGGTATTAATAGTCCCTTTGGGGCGCGCATATTGTATATTAAAAAAAAAAAAGAAAATGGACCACGCTGTGTTATGAGCTCTGTTTGTAAAATTTCAATCCTGGCTTGATTGATTTATATCTCTAAAGTGTAAAGTGGTTTTGGAAAACCATTAACTTAAATTTGACAGTTTTTTTTCCATTCACGACAGGTTATGGAGAAGTGCATCATGATCTTTTACAAATAACAAGAAATAGAGAGCAATAAAACCAAAGATACTGAATTATAAGCTTAATTTGCATTTTAATTTTTTTTAAAATAGTTTTTGTGAAAGAAAATATACAGTGTGACCTCAATAAAAACAACCCTCGATATGCGCAACTCCTTGATAAAAGTAACGCCTAAAATCGTTCCATTGTTGACTCAGTAATTGCAACTTAAAAAAAAAAAAAAAAAATGACTTGATAAACGAAACTTTTGTATCATGAATTCTTATTTCGTTCGCTATTGCGGAACTACGTAGGCCGCAAAATATTAGCATCAATTAATGATTTGCTTGAAGAGCTATCCTCCACAGACTGTTCCAAGAACATAAACAATTGAAAAACACACCGATCTGGAATCGAACTGCATAAATTCGGAAGCCGAAGACATCGAAAGTGATGGCGAAAATGCAGTTGAGGAACCCCCACGGCCAAAAGTTTAAACAGAAGCCGCGATTCAGCCACTCAACATTTGCTTTAAATGGAAAAAATTCAACTTCACTGGATAGCATTTTAACGCTGCAAAATGTAAGAAATTCACCCGTGGAAAAGAATTTTGCATCCAAAAAGATTCAATCAAAAATTAAAAAATTTAAAAATAAGTAAATAATAATTTATGTATTATGTATACGTATGTATGTATGTAGTATGTATGTATGTATGTAGTATGTATGTTGTATGTATAAATGTTTGTATAATATTTATAAAATGAAATAATTTATCAGTTTTGTTTTGTTTAACAGTGTAAGAGAAATGTTTTTCTTTAATATTCTTATCTACCTATTTACCTTGTTGGTCCACTTTTAACACCTACTATTTTTTGACTCGGTTATTGCAACAACCTCAATTAACGCAACTGCCGAAATTTCTATTAGTTGCTTTTATTGAGGTCGCAACTGTATATGTAATTTCGTAATATTTTATATAGGTATTTTAAATGTAAGCGGATATATTAACGTAAATGGTTTAAATGACAACGTTCTTGAATTTTCTGGTTTACAATAAATATCCCTGAGAGGGTTCTGGGAAATGGATCATAATTCGGCGTCTTTTCTACCAATCCCCAAACATTGTAATGGAAAAACCCTGAATAGTAGAAAAAAGCGATTCCCAAACCCTCTCGAGAATTATTGTAAAACAGAAAATCGAAGAACGTTGCCGTTTAAACCAATTAAGTTAATATAGGTATTCGTTTACAATTAAAATATGAAGCTCGTGAATTTACTTGATATTCAAGAGTGGAGTCTATGTGAAAATAGCCTTCTATTAATCAAAAAAATTAATTGGAATTCAGTGCCCTTCCGCTAGACGGTGAATATGCCCCAACGGTCACGTAATGACAATTTTCAATAACAAAGACCAGTTCAAATGGTATTGTGCAAAAATAATTAAAACACCAAAAAAGAAACAGCGCCGGTGCAACCATTCGGTTAGCATAAAATGTAGAACCTTTTTCTCTGGCAGCCATCTGCTCATTGTGAAATTATGCATGTTTGTTAATTTTTTTGTGTGTGGGTTGACAATGTCCCATTAAAGAAGCATACCTACACGAATATCCTCGACCAAAACATTGGTGGATTGGTTGGTTGTCCTTCTGTCAGGAAGTAGTTTTTGATGGTATGATTATCAAAGGCGAACAAATTGGCGGCCCCGGAAAAATCGTCGAAATAGATGAGTCAAAATTTGGCAAACGGTGGGATTGAGAGCGGAAGTGGCAAATGCCTCCTTGTTCCCGTCGAAAACATGACCGGGATACCTTAATTCCTATAATTAAAGAATGGACTCTTCCCGAGACCATAATAATGAACGACTGTTGGAAGGCATATTACAGACTGAGTGATGACGGTTACCAACACCTCACCGTCAACCATTCAGTTGAGTTTGTCGACTCAGCGAGCGGGGTCTGCACTAATAGCATCGAAACAACATGGAGGGCAGCCAAAAGAAGTTCTGAAAGCGTTGGCCGACGACGGTCGCAGTTCTGGCAAATTATATGTTTTAAAAAAAATACACAGTGGAAGCAGCAGACCCATTCGTATGCTTCATGAAGATGGCAGGAACATTATTCGGCCCTCAGAGTAATGAACAAGAAAAAATAACTTCGGATGTTGCATCGGATGGCGAAATATAAGAATCGGACGATGAAGAAGTGTTCGCTGAGAGCGATTTGCCTGGAAAGACATTCTCTTATAAGCATGACACGTCTCAACACTTTCTATCTCGGACTATTATTAACCGATTCTTTATTGCAACAAAACAAAAATTTGTGTGTTCCATTTTCAAAATGTTGGTACCCCTTTATACGATCCTTTTCAAACTTTGGAGGCGAATTACGCCTCCCTGGTAAGAGATCTTCAACAAATTTTTCGCAGATCCGTGCTCAGCGTGAGTTAATCTATCGGACTTTACCTTCCGGTAAAGTAAAATTGTAGGTACCAAATCGTTCATACAAATGTTTGGCACAGTTTTGAAACGCCACTTGGTCAAACAGCTTATTGGAGCTCTGTTTCCTAGCGAAAATTGTCTAACGTTTGACCGTTTGTCTTATAGCGTTATCGAAGCTTTAGAGAAACATTACTGTAACTTAGTGATTTTCCGAAACCTAGTGTTTCATAACATGAGTTGTGCCCCTAAAGGTAGGTATAACGTCAAAATTTTAAGCTTTGAAATTTGAAGCCATTAAAATTGATTTCCAAAAAATATGTACACAATTTCGGCTAACTTCGACCTCTAAGTACCTAGGTATAACTTCTAAACGTATTATTTTCGCAGATTTTAAATTGAATGCCCGTGATGAGCGCCGAAAGAAAATCAGTTCAGATAATAAATAAATGATTATTCAAAAAATATGTACAGTGAGCAGCAAAAATAAGTTTCCATAGAATGTTAAAAACGAAAACTAACTGCCCTTGCAAATTCTAGTTGTTTTTCCTGCTGCAACATATTTTTATGAATTGCTAAGCTAACTGTTATCTTGTCTGTACTCTTCACCTATGTCATATACTATGAAATTTCTCTGCGGAAGCATCATTTCGAGTTAATCTATCAGTTGAAGAAGTGCAAAAATAAGTTTCCACCAATTTAGTGTCCAAAAATTTGACCGTTAGCTTGCCTTATTTTACAGTTTTTTATTTTTTTTTTTATTTCACTGTTTGTTTAAACCATTTTTCGGTAAGAATGTTTTATAGTTTTGGTCTCAGTTTGATCCGTAGTAGTAAAAACCCGTTGTTCTCAATGTTTTAGGTTTTCGTTCTAGAAAAGTGTTAAAAATGGCTAAATTTAAGCAGATGACGACTTCGGAAAGAAAAGTTATCGTTAATATGCACAAAGAAGGCTATTCTAACCGAAAAATAGACAAAGTTTTAAAGAAATCCCATACCGCAATTAATAAAGTGGTTAGTGCCTTTGCTAAGGATGGGCGGATTTCCGCAAAAAAAAGGCCAGGACGCCCACGAATAATCAGCAAAGGGCTTGATACGAAGATGAAAAACATCTTTCCAAATAATCCATTACTGTCTGCAAAAAAAATACAAGCCAAAATAAGCAACTTGGCTACCAAAGTACCATCGATTGACACAATTCGCAGGCGTCTGCATGAAGATGGGAAACACGGTCGCGTTGGCCGCAAATTGCCTTATGTAAGCAAGGTCAACATGGGAAAAAGATTGCAATTCTATCAACAGCATGTCCTAAAAGACGATGATTTTTGGGATAATTCCTTTGGACGGATGAATCCATGATACGAATGAACTATTCGCATGGCAGAGTTTGTGTCTGGAGGGAAAAAGGTGAGGCACTGTCCTATAAGTGTACCAAAACTACATTAAAATCAGTCCAAAGTGGGGTTATGGTATGGGGTTGCCTTTCCTCATATGGCGTGGGCAAAATCATTATTCTGGAGGGAAAAGTTAATGCTTCAGTTTACCTCAATTTGCTGCGAGAAGTAATAATTTCCGAAGGCAAACGCCTTATTGGAGAAGACTTCGTGCTGCAGCAGGATAATGCACCCATCCACAACACCAAAATAGTGACGAACTATATGCAGCAGGAAGGTACTAATCTCATGCAGTGACCACCACAGAGCCCTGACCTCTCCCCAATAGAGAACTTATGGGCTTTACTGAAAATAAGGATAGCAGAGAGGCAACCAAAAAACGTAAACGAGCTAAAAAACTGCATCAGGGAGTTATGGCCTCAGTTTACTCTAGAAGAATGCCAAAAGCTTACGCGTTCCATGCCGCATCGATTAGCGTCCATGTCGCTCAATAATGGCGGACATTGGGGGCTATTAAAAAGTGTGGAAACATATTTTTGCTGCAATTTTTTTTAAGGTTTTTTATAAAATATTCTTTTTTTTTTCATATCTGCTACGTTTTTTAATTATAATATAATTTATAATATATACCTTTGCTTTTCTTAAATGTGTGAAAACTTATTTTTGCTGCCCACTGTATGTAGGTATAGGTACAGCTCTGTGCAAAAAAAATAGCACCAAGTTGAATTTTGAACTTCTAATGCATTTAATTTTTTTTTTTGCTGGCGTTAACAAATGGCATCTATTGTAGAATAACTCTTTGATGTTCAGTGGTGTAACGAAAGGACACATTTATTCAAAACTGAACTTTAAGAAACGGGAATTCCCCGTTATACGTAACGAAGACAGATTTGTAGTGTGCAAAAAAATAGCACCGCGTCATTCTGGAGAGAGTTTTTCTGGTGTAAAGTAGTGTTTATCAATTTTTTTCAGATTAAAACATTTGTAGGTAAGATATTTGAATAATTTAAAATTAATATTTCATAAAAGAAATGTATCTGCCAGCTAAAATGGGTCGCGGTAAACATTGTACCGATGAAAAAAGATCACTAATAAGAAAATTGCTATCTGAAGGAAATACTTATAAATTTATTTGTGAAATAGTTGGCTGCTCCAATAAAATGATTTCCAACGCAAAGAAGTTTGTTCAACACGAGGAAATAAGAGGGAGAAAGCCGAAATTAACGCCTAGCGATGAACGAGGGATCATTAGATTAGCAAAAAAAGACCCGTTTATCACCTCAACAAAAATAAAGGAGGATTTGAATCTTAATGTGGACACTTCTACAATTCGAAGAAGACTCTTAAAGAACCGTTTGCCTGCCAGAAGTCCCAGAAAAGCACCCTTTTTGAAGAAGGTACACTTGCAAAAAAGAAGAAAATTTGCAAAAGATCATTCGCATTGGCCACAAACAAAGTGGCGTAATATTCTATGGACCGATGAGTCAAAAATTGTTTTATTTGGGACTCCTTGCAGCAGAACATTCGTTCGGAGGCCGAAAAATCAGGAGTTTAAACCACAATACACTTTAAAGACAATTAAGCACGGCGGCGCAAAAATTAACGTATGGGGATGCTTTTCATATAATGGTACTGGTCCCATATTTTGGATCAAACCTATAATGACCGCCGAAGTTTACATTGATATTATGAGGCAAATCATGCTCCCTTACGCCGAGTGGAATATGCCTCTCACATGGGTCCTGCAGCAAGACAACGACCCGAAGCATACCAGCAAATTGGCCAAAGAATTTATGACAAGGAATGGGGTTCAGGTTTTGGAATGGCCAGCTCAGTCTCCAGACCTGACCCCATCGAAAATCTTTGGACTGATGTTAAGAAAGGAGTATTTAAAGCAAAACCCAAAAATACACTTAGTTATGGGAAGCTGTGCAGGCGGCGTGGAGGGATATTCCACTTGAGCGATGTCAGAGGCTAGTCGACTCCATGCCACGACGTTGCGCCGCTGTGCTTAAAAATAAAGGTCACAAGACCAAGTATTAAAGTCCTTTAATTTAAAACTAAAAACCCTTGCATGTTCTTTGAATTTTTAATTTTATCTATGAATTTTTATTTTTGGTGCTATTATTTTGCACACGTCAGAACTGACCTTTTGTTTTTAAATGCTTATATTTTTTTTTTTGGTTTTTGTTATAATGGATCAATTCTTGTATTTCCTAATTACTTATATTCTGCTTTCACCATTTTAATAAAAAAAAAAAAAAAAAATTCTCATGAACTTTTAAAATTTTTCTTTCATCAGACTTCATAAATGGTTGGTGCTATTTTTTTGCACAGAGCTGTATATAAATGTTTGGTTCATATTGTCAATCCAAATAACTTCAAATTCGTACCTATTTATTTCCAGATACTGGTTTAATTCGATTTGTAAAATAAAATAAGTAAATCATTAGATTATACCATCTACTTCTCTATACAATCGGTCTAAACTTAAAAAAATTATTAAACGAGTCCACAAATAATTACAGATTCTAAACAAAACAAACAAAAAACATTCAAAACTACCAGACAATCAGTCTACTTACCATCGGGCCATTACTATCAGAAGACCTATGCACACTCTAAACAGTTAGTATCACAAAAAATATCCATAGCAAACATTTACACACCCGGAAATCGATTATTCCAAAAAAAAAAAAAGCACTAATCCGATTTGACTTTAACGTTAAGGCACTTTTTCGAACAGCCTCTGTCTAACAAAGAACCATAGTCTGATGTCTGTCTTTATGCTTCAATGGTTGCCACTCCACACTCTCTTCACTGTTAAAACTCCAACCGCACTTGAATGCCATATTGTTGGTGATAATGACTGACTGACTAGCGCGCACTGTGGAGAAGTTCAATGTAAAGATAGACCAAAGATCATCTCCATTCCAAGTGCAACAAACTGACAACGGAACCAATCATCAACAATGTTCTTCTGCCACCCCATTCGCATCATTCAGCTGGCTTGCGGGGGGAAAATCCAATCAAAGGCCAAAAACGCTTTTACACCCAAGAGCGTGATCACTTAACGCGCGTAAGTCAAACATGATAATGATCATCAAAGGCACTGTTGCTGTTGTTGTTGCTAAAACTGATAGTCTTTGTTTTATTTGCCGCCGTCAACAGTTGCAGATTGTTTAAAAATCTCTGGAGATTCTCTTGCAGCTTCCTCTTTTCAATAATGAATCGATGCTACATGATACTGTAACTGACTGACGTTGCGTTCCGATTTGACTGATCGATATTGCTCAGTGTCGATGATTGCACGATCTTTGTAGCTTGAACTTTGTTGGTCTGCTTCCGCCAACCATCATCACCGTCTTAGTCGCTCCTCCTCGTGTTGTCTATTTTTACGAATAACGGTTGCAATCATCACTGCTACCTCCACCATAATCACCCCCTCTCATCCCTCCTCCGATCGAGTAAGACATCCATAGCACCAACAACTATGAGTCGCATTCTAGTTGCAAGAATTTGCAAAACCAGCATTACCACTAAGAGTTTCCGATTACACACTGAAACAACACGAGTCAGTCATCTTTATCATCACAGATCATAGAAAAACAACAAAATTGCACTGAAACGAGTCTTCTACCGGTCGGTTTGTGCCCATTGATCGAGATCACTGCGATCGCAACTAAAGCAACTCGACTCACAAAAATTCTTCTTCGCACATCACATAAAAAAAAAATAATAATAATACGGAACACAACTATATTCGGCGATAGTCCGCGCACAAGTGATTCCTCGATTCCGTTGAACATTGTCTCCTGCTGGTTTCCACCACCGTTCGTGACGACGAAGATGGTGACGACAAAGACGACGACGACGACGACGATGGCGACGGCAATGGCAATGGCAACGACGACAGCGATGATGATACAAAGAAGAAGACGATGAAGCCCAGGAAAGCATACTTAACGAAAAGAAAAAAAAAAAAAAAAAAAAAAACCAAAACATACCCAGTCTCACACAACAGAACAACAAATGATTAGTCTCCCTCTTTAAAATTTCATCCAAAAGCAAACAGCAGCATAAGCGACAGCTGCTGTTACTACGACGACACACTGCCATTGCCATCCGGAACAAGAAAAGAACAGTAGACCAGTCCATCCAGCAGTTTCATAACGCAACAACAGCAACGGCTACAGCTACAGCACCCCTCCTTGGCGAACAGTGTTGTTGACAAGCAACAATTATTCCAACAACAATTTTGGAGTCGTTATGGCTCTGTTAATTGGCATGGTCATGGTAAATTTGTTGGCGCTGTTGTCTCGCTGTTAATTAGAATGAAGCAAACATGTTCGATTTGATTTTGATTTTCTGGGTTTTGCAGAGGTTGTACTACAGGTGATATGCTGCAATGAATGTGAGTTACACTAAGTATGTGAATGTGACCTGAGTTACACATGTGGAAAAATTCCATGTACGAGGTATGCATTGGAGAAATTATGTCCTTTCAATTTATTTAGTTCTACAAGATGGCACAAAAGTCTTTACTGGATTTCCTAAGGCAGGAACTTTGTAAGTAAAAAGAATTGCTTCTGTTTTTTGATTACGTTCATTAAGGCGTTTGAATTTTTTTTATGAAGTCGCGAAGATACTCGTAGTATCGGTCAAGTGGCCACGACCAGAATTGACGCACATTCGTGCCCGTTCCACCGCATTTCCATAACTTTTCCCAAAACTTCTGGTGATAAACATTCTCCACTTCTTGTCGGATGTTCTCCTTAAGGTCCGCCAAGGTCTGTGGCTTGTTCGTATAGACCAGTGATTTAAAAAAAATACCCGAAGAAAGACATCTTTTTCTTCTTCCTTTTATCAGCGAGGGTATGATCCGAAAATAAGGGATCATAACCCTCCCACTTCACCGCATTTCTACTGATCCGTCTGTGGGGTTCGCCTATTTCACCTCAGAAAATATCGGCAGGCCTGCCGATTTAGGATCACTCGATTACTGAGGCCAATGAAATGCTGATGTCGTCGCATTTGTCTGATCCAGGCGTTTATAGACCTGCCTTTCCTACATCACGATGTCTTTGAAACGTGCATTGATATTGCCGTTTTAACTGGGTTCAAATGATATCTTCTTTGAACGTGGCAATACAAGTTGAGCCGATCGCGCTCTATTTCTTGTACGATGGTTTCCTTGATGTGAAAGCTTCCACGGATCGTCGAACTTCTTATTCGATCAAGCTTGTCACTCCTGCTGTCATGCGAAGCATCTTCATCTCAGCTGCCGTTAATTTACTCTCATACGTTTTGTACATCGTCCAACATTGTGAACCGTATCTGAGCGCTGGAAGCACAACTGCGGTGTAGAGCCTTCCTTTCAACTTAATGGGTATTTTCCTGTCACAGAAGGTAGCCACTTCATCCACTCTACGCTTACGCGGTGACTGATGTCGTCATCACAAGTTGCTTTGCTATTGATCATAGATCCCAGATATTTGAACTTTTCGCACTAAGGAAGCACTGTTGCATTCAAATAAATGTCTGAAATAGGCCTGAGTGGATAAGAGAACGGGCATTACAAGTACTCTGTCTTTTTTGAACTAATGCGATATCCAATTCCCTCCAAAACGTCCACCCACACATCAAGTGCTCGTTGCAGGGATGGAGGATCCTCACTTATGATGCCTCCATCGTCAGCAAAGAATAACTCATGTACCTTGGGGTCCGTCACTTTACCTTCAAGCAGATAATCAAGGACTGTAATAAAGAGCAAAGGACTTAAGACGCTTCTCTGGTGCACCCCGACTTTGATTGGGAACTCTTCGGTTACTCCAGCGGGGCATCTTACTCTGTCTTTGCTCCTTCGTACATCTCCATGATCATCTGTACATAGGTTTCTGGAACCCCTCCATGTCTTAGCGCCACCCATATCAGATCTCGTGGTTGTCTGTCGAATGCCTTTGCAAAGTCAGCAAATCCCTTAAGGAATCGCGATGTTTTTCCATTATGATCCTTATACTTTGGATTACATCTGTGATTGATTTACCCGAGACAAACCCGCACTGATCATCAGATAGCCGTATTATTTTTCGCAGACGGCCACCTAATACCCGCTCAACGATCTTCATGGTGCGTGACATCAGCTTGATCGAACGGTAGTTATCACAGTTTCGCGTATCACCTTTCCCTTTGTATACAGGGATTCGGCATTGGATTACCTCTCGTAAATTTGGAGATGGGAATTCTGAGCCATCTGAACCCGACGCCTCCCATCTTTTTCAGAACTCAGAGGGCATCTCGTCTGGCTCAATTTAGGAGTATTTGTTCACAGTTAGGGGTGGCTCTTGGCAAGTATAGCCGGGGAAACTGTTCATTTAAAAGTTCTTCACAATACTGCCGCCACATTTGCAGAATTTTGTCGTCATCCACAAGAAGCTGGCCATGAGCATTGTTAATGAACTTTGGCGAACGAATCTCCTTAGCATTCCTCCTTCTTTGGGTGGCTACTTTGAAGATGGTTGCGCTCTTGTTCATATTGTGCCTTCGCAGCTCCTGGATAGCCTGGTTTGCATCAGCAACCGGGGAAAATATTTTCTCCAACTCCCGATACAGGCCCTCCGTACTCTCTGCTTGAAGCTGGGCGCACTTCTTCGCTTTTTTCTTGCAACATCTGTATTCCATTTCGAGGCCAATTTCTTTCGTCACTATTATTAGAGGGGCACTTTGACCAAGCTTTGAAAGCCGCTTTCTTCTCATTTATCACCTTCTTAGCTTCATCACTCCACCACCATGTTTCTTTGGCGTGTTGAGGGTGGCCTTTCGAAGCTCCTAACAAGGATTTGACCTTCTTTAAGCAAGTTCGCTGTAGGGAATCCCACATATTTTGTGCTCTGCACTCTTCATCCTCAGCTCCGTTGATGGCGTGAGAGAGGTAATTTTTCATTACGAAAACAAAAGCCTCGCCTTTTTCTTTGTCCAGATTGTACCACTTGATTTTCAGAGATCCTTGTTTGTTTGCTTTTCTTTGGTGCTTTCATAAAAATTTCTGTTAGCAGGAGACGGTGTTGCCGAACGATTGCCTCTCCCAGGATCACTTTGCAATCTTTTACCAGAGGCTCCATGAGACTGGATACCAAATGGTGGTCAATCTGAGTTTCATCTCCACCACTGCTGTAAGTGATCAGGTGTCGGCTTTGTTTGATGAACACGGTGTTTAACACGATAAGACCGTGTGATTGTGATGTCTTCACCAGGAAGGCTCCTGGTGCCATATCCTAGTCCTCCATGGCAGTCTTCATAGTCTTCGTTTGACTTCCCGACATGTCCATTCAAATCTCCTCTAACAAACAGAAACTCTTTCTTTAGGATCTGCTTAAGGAGATTGTGGAAATCTACCCAAAACGCATCTTTATCTCTCTGATTGCACCCATTTTGGGGAGCATATGCACTCTCCTTGTATTACCAGTTTGAGAGACATAAAACGGTCGCTGGACTTCGAAATGCTCAAGACGTTACCAAGTAGCTCTGCCGCAAGGATGATACTTATTCCGTTCTTAGCATTTTCCGTTCCGTAATAGAATATCTTGTAATCTTTTGTCCTAACGTCCATCTCTTGGACACACAAGATATTTACCCGCCTTCTATTCATCATCTCTTCCAGCTCATAACTTCGCCCCGTCATGCTTCCAACGTTCCAACTCGCGACCCTCAAAACTCTTCCACTCTTCCGCGACCCTCAAAACTGTTTCATTATTTTGCTATCCCCAGAATCCGTATAGCTCTGACCCGAACACATCTGCTCGGTCCAGGATCAGTACCATGCACAGCAGTGGTAGTGCCTGGCGGGGTAGTGCGTTTCCTTTTAGCAAGTATTACCATAATGATACAGTTTTGCGATGGTGTTTGTTGTTTGACACGTGCATGCTCCTGTTTTAATATTGTTTAATCTTTCTTCTATAACACCGGTGATCTCCAGTCGTGTCAACCCACGGACTCGCATGCACACTTGTGGGAGGGTTTTAAAGGTAGTATATGTGTCGCTAGGCTCACTTGGGTGTTATATTGCCTAGATCTGATTTGTCCCCTTAGTCGTCTTTTACGACAAGCTCTAGTTGTTGGGGGGCGCTGCAGTGATATTCTTAACCCGTCCCTGCACGGGGGCCCAAAGAAAGACTCTGGAACGGTAAAATCGGGGAATATTCCGGGCCTGGAGCGTGTTTAAATCCTGCGTTTTGTAATTCTGTTTTAAAAAATCCCGAAAAAAAAGTTCTAAAATCCCTTCATCTATAATCCCGATTATTAAAAATGCCGTGTTTGAAATCCCGTTTTTCAGAATCCCGCCTTTCTATTTGAATTTATTCATTTAAAACTAAATTTTGGTTATTTTTATTGCTTTATAGAATTTGATCGAACTAGCTGAGAGTTTTTGACATATACTTAGCGGAGCGACGAAGTCGGGTCAGCGGTTAAACCACTCTGGAAAGGGGAGTTAAAAGAAATGAATCGTGCGAAGCGCACCACTTTCCCCTTCTTTGCCGGCACAAAACTGTTCTCGAATAGACTTAGCCCCAGGCGCCTGCCTGACCCTTGTTGACATACCCTTAGCGGAGCGTCGAAGTCGCGTAAGTGGCAAAACCTCTCAGGAAAGCGGTTTGTAAATAAATGAATCGCCGAACCGCGCGAAGCGTTCCACTTACCCGTTGTTTGCCGGCACAAAACTGTTCTCGAATAGACTTATCCCCAGACGCCTGCCTGACAGTTTTTGACATACCCTTAGCAGAGCGACGAAGCCACATGAGCATCTAAACCACTCCAGAAAGCGGAAATAAACCAAATGAATCGCACGAAACGCACCACTTACCGTTGTTTGTCATAAAATAACTAAATTTGATTGGAAAAGCGGGACTGTAAAAAACGGGATTATAAAAACCGAATTTTAAGTGCGGGATTATGAAAAGCGGGATATCGATTCCAACCCGGGCTCCGGCCTTTCTCTCTTAGAAGTTTTTTTTTTATATACAGTAGGTCTTGTCCAATGACCCGACAATGCCGAGTGAAAGATCTACTATGCCAATGTTACTTAAAAATTTAGGAAACTAACCACCTCCTTTATGAAGTCCTTGGTGAGGAATCCCTAAGCTCCACGAGTAAAGATACGGTGTCTCAACCAGCATAGCGCCGGACATTCACAAAGAATACGCGCGGAGATTACTTCCTCCTCCCTACAGAGAGGGGAGGTCTGACTCGGAAGACAGATTCAGCTTTGTTTTTTTTTTCTTTTCTTTTTAGGATTCGCAGACCAACGCGGAGAAAACATAAATAATGATGTCAACGAGTATAGCATAAAATGGTACTGGAATAGATTGAGAGGAATGGGACGGGTGTATTTGGGGCATTTGGGCCTAAAACCAAATCAAGCAAGATGACCTTCAAGTGGAAAACAACAGATAGAGCCGCGACAGGACTAGTCTCTGGAAAATACCATTTAGCCTTAGGTTGGTAAGGTACTTTAACAAGACAACCTGTAAGACGTGCTTACATCATTTTAAACAAGTTCAGGCTCCAGGGGCTAGATTAGGTAAATGGGTGTCCTTTTTGTCGAAGATGTCAACGGCTCACTTAGACCACATAACTTGGGCTGGAGAAGAGTGAGACTCCACGCTACACTCAGGCCAATGCTAACCCATTGTGATACCCTTTAGGGGAAAATTATCCCTTGCCCATTATAACCGTGTTCGATATTAAAGTTTTTTAGTTATTTACTGCGCTGTTACATACAAAACAAACAGTGAATATAATGAAATTCATTATTTTGTCTGTTGGTATGCTGGAAAGCTCCTCTAGGTCCTGGAAAATGTGTCTTCGGAGGAATTTATTTCAGGTGTGGTGGAGACCAGGGCGGTGACATAGAAAGTGGGTTGTGTCCTCAAAGACTCCCTCGTCACCGCAGCCTCTACAAGGGTCTTCTTCCATTTGACGCAATTTCTACATGTGGTACCGCAGAGTATTATGTTCCGTGGTAATTCCTAAGAGGGTGGAAAGGGATTTCCTGTCTTTCCGTGTAAGTCTCTCGGTCCTCCCTTGTTAAAAGTGGGCCATAGCTTCCTTGTCATAGAGGAGATATCCAGAAAAGCTACCCGTGCTCTAATGATATGCAGAAGCCTAGCGGGTAAGTCTTGGGGATTTAGTCCAAATATTCATTTCCATTGTGAGACCAATGATCACTTATGGAGCAATAGCATGGACAAAGCGAACTAGTCTAGTCACAACGAGGGAGACACTCACTAAAGTGCAAAGACTTGCGTGCCTCTGCATAGAAGTACTCCTGGAGCTAACACCGCTCCATCTTGTAGTGGAGCAAAATACACAGCGGACGATCCTAAGGAGGTCAAAAGAAGGTATCGGAAGGGAGAAATGTGTTGGTTCGAGAGAATACGGTGCACTTCTCAAAAAACTTCCCCTTCTGGCCGTCCCCAGGGACGACAGTATCAGGAAATTTAGCTTTGGGAAAAACTTTAATACAAAGTTAAGTAACAAGAATGAGTGGAGCAACGAATCCACGATGTATGGGCTGGGCAGCCATACGATAAAGTGGTATACAGACGGTTCGAGAACTGGAGAGGGAACAGAGGCGGGCGTATTTGGGCCAAGGACCAAGCACTCAGAACCTATGGACAAGTGCACCAGCATCTTTCTGTTGTATATAAAAGATTGGATTACCGAGCTGTGTTGAACTGAATTTAGTGATGCGGTCCGGAGCAGAAAAAAATATGTATACTAATACAATCAATCATTTTTCTTCTAATAATTTAAATTCTATTAGTAATAATCTTTATCTTTTAGATTTTTTAAAGAAATATAAACATGTTTTTGAGGGCTTAGGGTGTTTGGAAAAGGAGTGCCACTTATTCTTAAAACCTGAGGTTATGCCGGTAGTGGATTATCCGAGGAGAATACCCTTCAGTCTAAGAGAGCCCTTAAGGCAAGAATTAATCAGAATGGAAAAAATGGGAGTCATTGCAAGAGTTGAAGAGCCTACAGAGTGGGTAAGTTCCATTGTTATTGTTAAGAAACCGACAGGCAAGCTTCGCATTTGTTTGGACCCTCGAAACTTGAACAAGGCAATTTTACGGTCGCACTATCCATTCCCAACTTTAGATGAGTGCAAGGCAAGGTTATATGGCGCCAAATATTTTTCTAGTCTGGATGCTAATTCCGGATTTTGGATGATGAAGTTAGATAAAAAATCGACGAAGCTTTGCACGTTTATAACACAATTTGGTCGATATAAATTCTTAAGGCTACCTTTTGGCATTAATGCCGCCCCTGAAATTTTTCATGGCGAAATTGTAAAATTATTTTCAAATATCCCTGGTGTTTTAATTTATATAGATGATTTCCTAGTATATGGGCGCTCAAAGGAAGAGCATAATGTACGACTTCAACTGGTTCTGGATAGGGCTGAACAAGTAGGTTTAAAGTTCAATAAAACTAAGTCAACGTTTTTTCAAACGGAAATTAAGTTTCTTGGTCACACTTTCAATTCTGAAGGCGTGAAGGCCGATGATTTAAAAGTTAAGGCTATTCTCGACATGCCAAGACCCAGAAATATTGCTGACCTGCAAAGATTTCTAGGCATGGTCAATTATTTAGGTTCTTTCATAAAAAATCTGTCTGCAAAAACGAATAATTTAAGACAATTGTTGAAAAAGGAAACAGAATGGCTGTGGTTAGAAATCCATGAGAAAGAATTTTTTAAATTAAAGCATTGCATAACCAATGCACCCATATTAACTTATTATGATCCCAAAAGGCCAATTACTCTATCTGTTGACGCCTCTAAAAATGCTGTTGGTGCTGTTATACTTCATTATGAAAAGCCAATAGCATTTGCATCTGCTACTTTAACAGAATGTCAGCAAAGCTATGCACAAATTCAAAAAGAGCTCTTTGCTATACTATTCGGTTGTACAAAATTTCACCAATATTTGTATGGTAAGGCTAACATTTCCGTTGAAACAGATCACAAGCCATTAGTTTCTCTTTTTAAAAAGGCTTTGTATAAAGTACCAGCTAGTTTGCAGAGAATTATGCTAGGTTAAAGGCTTATGATTTGCAAGTAAATTTCAAGCCAGGAAAAACCATGGTTCTTGCAGACACCCTCTCTAGAGCTCCATTAAATGAAAAATGTTTAGAAGATTTTGACAAAGACATAAGTTTGCACTGCAACTTACTCACTTCAAATTTGGCAGTGTCAAAAACCAAATTAGAGGAAATTCGAGATTGCACAAAGTCTGACAAAGTTCTGTCTGAGATCAAAAACTACTACCGAAATGGTTGGCCAGAGAATAAGAAATATTTAAATAAAGAAACAATGCCTTAATTTACTTTCAGAGATGAGTTACACGTAATAGATGACTTATTGTTTAAATCTGACCGCCTTGTGATTCCTATTAAAATGAGGCCCTATATCTTGTCCTTAATCCATGAAGAGCACATGGGTATAGAGAAATCCAAGCGCTTGGCCAAGAACTTAGTTTTTTGGCCTAATATCAGTAATGATATATTTAATGTAGTTTCAAACTGTGAAATATGTCTGCGATATAGACCTAATAATCCAAAGGAAGAGCTTCAGTCTCACGATTATAGTTTAATTCCATGGTTCAAGTTAGGGTTAGACTTATTTCAATTCAAGAATGAAACATACCTCTTAGTAGTAGACTATTTCTCAAAATTCATCGAAATCGCTTTGCTAACCAATGGCTATTCAAGCAAAAAAATAATTACGCAGCTAAAATCAATTTTCGCCCGTCATGGCATTCCTCATATTTTGATTGCAGACAATGGACCTCCTTTTAACTCGAGCGACTTTAAAGAGTTTTGCCTTAACTGGGGCATAGAATTTCATACATCAAGTCCATATTTATCGCGAGCCAATGGTCAAGCAGAGCGTGAAATTAGAACGGTTAAAAATATTTTACAAAAATCACTAGAATCCTTTTCTGATCCTTTTATAGCACTCTTGCACTATCGTACAACACCTCTTCGATGCGGGTATTCACCAAGCCAACTTTTAATGTCGAGGAATCTTAGAACGAAAATTCCCTGCACCGAAAAGTATCTTAAGCCATCTCTTGTCAATTACAAAAGTATTAAAGATTTTCTTATTAATTATAGGACAAAAACCGCTCAGTATTATAATAAAGGCTGTAAAAATACTGAAGCGTTTGAAACAGGCGATAAAATTTTTTTTAAAAAGAGCCCCAACTCTGTTTGGTTTCCAGGGTCAGTAGTTAAACATACGGAGGAACCGCGCTCGTATTTGTTACAGGATAGCAGTGGAACTACCTATAGAAGAAGTCAGCATATTTTCAAACATGACCCTCCTTTAAAAGAATGCACTGATAAAAATACTGAATCTATGGCTAATAATGAAGAAATGAATTCCAATGTTACCTTTGCAAAAGAACACATTAACAGGAATTCTTCTCCGACGCGAAATCCAGAATCGGCAAACCCTAATGAACAATTTACTCGATATGGAAGAAAAGTGATACCTCCAGAACGGCTAGCTTAAAATAATTAATATGTATTCTTATTTCGATTTTATCATATTAAGTAACACTATAACGTTTTATCAATACTTAAAATTAGCTATTTTGATTATGTTTGAATTATTAATGATTAATAACTATTTGTCTGTGTTATATGATTAACCCATAATGAATTATTAAATCTAATTTTGAATTGTAAAAAAAAGGAGATGTTGTATATAAAAGTATCATGTATTAGCCATACATATTTGTACATTGATATGAGTATACCAATACATGCATAGTATTAGCTAATGTACTAAAGATATTAACTAGCCTCAGTCAGTTGTACTTCAACCATCTAATAAAGTTGACATCTTATAAAGTTGACTATTAAAAGACTTTTCATTAAAATACAACACTTTCAAGCTGAAATATGTGCTATAAACAGATGCATCCAACTCAATCTCGAAAAGGGATACAGAAACTGCGACATAGCAATACTGTTAGACAGCCAAGCAGCTATCAAAGCACTTGACTCTTATGTCATTAAGTCAAAACTTGTGTGAGAATGCCTATGCAAGCTTAATGAATTGGGCAGAAACAATAAAGTTACACTTTACTGGATACCCGGTCACGTCGGGATAAAAGGTAACGAAGCAGCAGACGCCTTGGCAAGACAAGGGGCTGCAGAACCCTTAATTGGACCTGAACCATTCTTTGGAATGGGGGAACACACCATACGCGAGAAATTCAGGAAAATGGAGAGAGAGACAGGGCAAGAACCTGGAACAACACCACCGGCCTGAGGCAAGCTAAGAAACTGCTGGGATGTTACAACCGGAAAAGATTCGAAGCCTGCATCTGCCTTAGCAAGAATAACCTACGGATCCTAACAGGCTTCCTAACGGAGCACTGCAAGCTCAGGGATCATCTATGGAAACTAGGTATAACAAATGAAGGCCTTTGCAGATTATGCAACGAGTCATGTGAGACTCCGGAACACCTTCTGGAGTCCTGTGGGGCACTGACCCACAAAAGATTGAAATACTTGGGCAAATACTAAGTATCAGAAGATGATATGCCAACCATGGACCCACTTCTCATTCTCAGATTCTTAAAAGAAACTGGTCTGGAGAAAGAGCTCTAAGGTGAACTATTCTCTCCAAGGCAAAGTAAGAGCATATGACCTTCAAATACAATTCCGCAGGAATTGGAATTGCGAAGGGGACTCTAACGAGGGAACAAACCTCCCCAAGGTATTAGCAGTGCAAAATAACCCTACACAAATAATAATAAATAGCTTCCTTGTGGTGACACAATTCTCTATGGAGGTTGTCGCTAACAGTTCGAACTTCCTTACGACTGCAGCTGTAGCGCATGTATCTAATCGACACCAGCGTTAATTGTTTTTTCAATGGATTCTATGTCTGTTTCTCTTTACAGTCCGTTTTTCTTTACAGTTGTTTAATACTAGCCTCGATTAGGGTTTATAAGGAATTCATGCCTGACCGGCATTTAGCTAATTCATCTGCTTTTTCGTTTTCGGAGACATCCATGTGTCCTAGCACCCAGCAGAGGGTCATCTTGTTGAGTGCTGATGTCTCATCCACTTTTATTTTACACATAACAGCTTTACGAGTTTGCTCTGTATGCTAACGAGATTCCTCACAGAAAGAAGTCAGTTTTTCTTTAAAATAGCAACAGAGGTACAATGTTCAATATTTTCTTTAAGGGAAAGGCATTTATTACGTACGGAAAATTCTGTGCAGGGTGAAACATCACCGCAATTAGAATATTGTTACAAATACAAGCTATTCACGATGCAAAGTAAGACGAGGTACAAGAAATGCGTCGTTTAAATGTTTTGTTATTATTTCCATTTAGCATCTTCAAGGCTATTTATAGATACATTGCAACATAACCGGCTCTCGATGTGAACTGAAGAAAAATTCAACACTGTTCACCCAAGCGGATAAGAAAAGGACCCGCAAATTTACGCATCCATGCATCCCTAATTGTGTTTTGATTCGAAAAGTAAAAGAAAAATGCACCGTAGCAAATTCGAATGTCTTCACACCTTTGTATGCATATAGTTATACGAGTATATCCCTAGGCCTAGATAGGCAGCAAAGATGTTCATTCTCACCCCTTGGTCACAGGATGAAAACCGATTATACTTACTCTTGCTCATCAACATTATTAATTGGTTGTAATTTGTTTGTTTGTCGGTTAGACTATGCAACATTTGTAAAAAAAAAAAAAAAAATAGAAGTCCTAATGGAGTGATAGTGTTATTGCTTTGGAATTTGTCAGTTAATTGTCCTTTAGGTCAAAAACTTCTATCGGATATTTTGTGTAGATGGATACGAGTACGTATCCATATATGTAAATACATATTTTTTGCTTTGAAATTGTTTTCAGAAAACCAATAAGAAATCTAAGCAAAACATATTAGGCATCCTTCAAACTATATACGCAGAGAATATGTTTAAATATGTTTGGTGATAGGGTCAGTTGGGGTAAATGGAAACGACGGTTATTTTTGTTTATTCAAATTAGATTATTAGGTCTGTTTTTTTTTGCTCTAAAATCGCTCTGAACCGTTTTTTTAAGGGGAATTTGTGGTTGTCATCTATTTTGCATATCGCAGAAATAAAAGACTAGTTTATTTTATTGAATTATGTCTAAGTTAATAACAATCTATTTGGTGTCCAATAAATTAACAGTGTTAATACGGAAACTTGATCTGCTTACTTACTTAGATCCTTTAACCCCTGGGGGGCATAAGCCGTCAACCACGCCTGTGCGCCATATTGTTCGGAGTTCTGCAACGCGTTTGAGCTGCTTCCAAAGAGCTCGATTCCTCCTCAACTGTTCTGCGCCACGTTTTCCTAGGGAGTCCCGCTATTCCACTGCACTTCATATTTCAGGATGATTCTTAAACATTTGTTTACGAAGACTTGCAGCTTGCGGGTGTTAATGATGTCCACCTTCCAAGTACTGCATCCATAAAGTAGCACCGATTCTACGTTGGAGCGGAATTGTCGCAGCTTGGTTCTTAAGCTGATAACAATGCTTCTCCACATTTTGGATCGCATTCCGAACGCAGCTTTAGCCTTCCCGATTCTGCTGCACACATCCAGTGCGGTGCCACCGCGGTCAGCCGAGACCACACTTGCTATATCTAAATATGGAAAGTTGTCAAATTTCTCGACTTCCTGTCCGGCAATGTTAAGTTGAGCGCGGGTATTAGAAGTGTTCAGGGCTTTTGTTTTGGCTGTATTTATTTTTAGCCCCACTTTGTTTGCCTCAGCTTCTACATTGTGGGCCATCAAATGAAGGTCCATTATCTGATGTAAACGTAGACAAACATCGTCAGCGTAATTTAGGTGTTTAAAGTAAGATGTCATAGTCCACCGAATTCAATAGTTGCCTTCCGTCAATGCAGCACGGAGTAAATCGCTGATAACCACCAACAACAATAGTGGTGATAGTATACACCCTTGACGTACTCCACTTTGGATTTCATAATCCTCCGGCAACTTACCATTGTGTTGTGTAAGACGTGACACTTACCGCCCTCGTATGTAGCCTTGATGATAGCTATAAGTTTTTCTGGGTTACCAAAAAGCATTTCGATTCAAGCTATCGAAAGCCTTCTCGAAGGATAAACAGCAAATGTAGCGTAGACCTGTACTCAATGCATTATTCGACTATGATCCGTAAAGTGTTTATGTGGTCGATGCAGGAAAATCCAGCGCGAAAGCCTGCCTCTTCGACGTCGAGAGTTGAATCTAAATGCTCGTTGATTCATTCCAGAATTATTCTAGCTATTATTTTGGCTACGGCTGGAAGAACGCATATATCTATCTTCTTAATTCGGAATTCGGGAATTTGTTGCTTCAGAGTGCTCATTCGAATTCGGGATCATACTGCTATCATCTAAGTGGTTTGGCACTAATGTTCTCTCCATCTAATGAGCTGGCCCTCATCCAAAATCAGAAGGTTACCGTCTAGGCTCTTCACTGGGTGTTGTTTGGAGCTCCTTGGTGATGCTATTATATAAACATTCCTACTGTCGCACCTACTCGCTGCTTCCTCAGTCCTTGAAGCCAATGAGTTGATATGCTGGCATTTGTCACGTCTCACACTAAGCTGCATTTACTTCTTCTTCGCACGGTATTGGGCTTCTAGCTCGGTTCTCTCTACTGCTGAGGCCGCTGCAATCCGAGCCTTTATTGTTGTACGCTCATCGATCCGTCTATTTCTGCTTTTTACCGACATAGATGCGTGCCCCAGTCGCAAAAGCATTTCAGTGGTCATCCATGCTCTCACGCATTGTGCTGCTGATTGCTTCTGCTTTTAAGGTAAGGTGATCCCTGAGCTGTTGGCGCACTTGGGGAACCTTGGGCCTGTCGATATTAAACCTGCCGATGTTAAGTAAGTTTGAGTAGATGCTGATGATGGGTGCTTTACGAAGGCGTATATGAGCTACCATAAGATGTTGATCTCGTTCTTGTCCGATGTCAGCTCCACGTCTGTTTCGGACGCCCAGGAGACAATTTCTAAAGCAGCGATTGATCGCAATGTGGTCAATCTGGTTGGATGGCCTGCATATCAGTTGAGATCCAACTGATCTTGTGGTAGGTGTTATGCTTAAACTTGATCTTCATTTTAGAAGAACTAAGTCTCAATGACCCCCCAGATGTAATGCCACCCCATACTGAACATCTGATGGGGTGCAATTGATGTTAGTGGATGGATCTCGAATCCAACTCACCCAAGGTACGTTTTAATATTATTATTATTTGTAAGAAGAGTTTGCTACACTGCGATCAAATGGTCTATTGTATCCCTTACTAATGCCTTGTAGAGGTTTGTTCCCTCATAAGAGTTCCCCTCGCAATTCTTTCGAGAATTAGGTGTGAGAGGCTACCCTCAGAGCACCCTCTCCAGTTAAGCTTCTTTGATGAATTTTAGAATGAAAAGCGATTCTATGGTTGGTGTATCCTCGTTTGATATTTGGTATTTGTCCAGAATTTTTTTTTTTTTAGGTTAGAGCCCCAAAAGTCGCCAGAATGTGTTCCGGAGTCTCGCTGGACTCGTTGCATAATCTGCGGAGCCCTTCTTCTGCTATATCTACTTTCCTTAATTGTTCTTTCAGTTTACAGTGCTCCGTTAGGAAATCTGTTACGATGCGTGGATTATTATTATTTAGGGTTTTACTTCGAACTTATTCCGATTATAGCTCCCTAGTATTATAGTTTCTTCGCTTGCCTCATACTTTGAGTGGTAATCCAAGTACTTGCCCTGTTTGTTCTTTCTACTTTCCTGAATTCTTCTTTTAGGGCATGGTCCCTTATTCCGGTTCAGGACCTATAAAGTGTTCTGCCGCCACTTGTCTTGCTGGCGAAAATTCGCTGCTTCGTTACCTTCTATTCCGACATGACCCGGTAGAGGATTACCTAATTTCTTCTGCCGAATTCGTTAAGCTTGTGTAAGCATTCCCACGGGCGTCTAGTGCTTTAATGGCTGCTTGGTTGCCTGACATTATTGCTGTATCGCAATTCCTGAGTTTCTTTCAAGATTAATTTGGACACATCTGTCGATGGCATATACAAGTACGTATTTCGGCCTGAAAGATGTTGGTGGTCTTGTCCTGCGCTTGCGCAAATACTCCTGCACCAGTTCCTTGCTCAGTTCTTGATCCATCTAAAAATAAATAAAATCCATCTGTATACCAACTTATCGTGCGGTTGTTCAGTCTGTATACTGTGGATATATTGCTCCAGTTTTATTGCTGAGCTTCGATAGGAAATTCTTTTCAAAGTTGAACTTCCTAACGCTGTCGTGCCTTGCACCGTTGCGCCGTTGCTCCGTGGGTGCAACGATGAGATATTCAGAATAGTAAATCTAGTTCGCCTATACTATCCCGTTAGTGACGATAATTTTAGGTTAAGTGTACATGCATGTAAATAAGTTAATGATGTAGCAAGGTAGTCAGAACACAAAGCATGAATGTATTCTGATTTTTGAGCTACAAAAACGAAAACATTAAAAAGAAAAACTATAAATTTCACGTTTATGATTAATTCGCGAACTGGAACATCAGTTTGAAAAAACCATCAGCAAAAGCTGCTGGCGTCCATCCTTAAGTGTAGGAACCTCGTGCCGCCAGCACGAGTTGAATTCCTTAATTAATTCGAACTCGACGGACAATGTCGATTGCAAGTCATCATCTGCTCCGTTATTGCTGGAAATACTTAAACCAAACAACCCGGTGTTAAGTTCCTTCCATTCGCATCCCGAGTAGGTATGCACTTTCCTTTTGAGCCAACACCTGCTTATGGCATGGCGTACGCTAATTGATTCATAAAAAAAGAATAAAAGTGCAACTGATGAAGATAACTTAGCCGATGAAATTATACATTTTGATTTTTAATTGACTGCAATAAGAATATTCGAATTATTCACAAAAGCGTGTTTGATTATCCAGGGGAGGGGTGGAAACAGGGTATAGTATATGCTTAAGGTGTTCCCAAGAAGACAACAGATTGCAAGATAAGCCTTTCAGCGCAAATGCTTCTCTTCCTGGCACACATGAGTCATTAAGGTAATTTTGGGAAAATTTAAAATTAGTGTGAGTCAACAAAGAATCCTTTGCGGCTGAAGTAAGTGTCAAGGGGATGAAATTGCTAGAGGCACTGCGGCAAAAAGTGATTAATCGATTTGTAACGAGAAAGGTTCTGATAATGACATCTTGAGAAAGTTTGTTCAACCTTTTAAGAAATGTGCAACTCATGGCAATCATTTCATTTTGCTTGCATTTTTTTTACTTCTTTTTTTTCTTTATACAAGGCGGGCTTCATTGGTATTTTAAGAGTTTATGCATCTCGGTTGAGGCCCAGGTCCACCCCGGACTGTAGCGCCACCTAAGCTAAGCTTATGCATCTCGACGATAGACCTAATCATTCTAACACGATTGCAATCAAATTAAATAGAAACCAGTCACACAATGAGACCCAAATATAAAATTTGAACAAAATCGTACAAACCGTTTTTGAGAAAACTAAATTTATTTAAGATCGGTCTAAAGTAAGGGACTATTCATTTAGAATGGAAATTCCGATTTCGCCTTAAAGTGTAAGCATATGGACCCCATACATCAGAGGTAAGTAGGTAGGTAGGTAGGTAGAGAAAGTAAAGTCGGTACCTACCACAACTCAAGTTTTTTATTTATATATTTATGTATGCATAATTTGCGTGTACTCAAGGGGTTCTGAATACCCTTAAAAGGTTTACACATAGTGCGAGCGTTGAATAGGATATACCGAGAAAGAGAAAGATTGGTGTAGTGGTTTTGAAACTCAGATGGATACGTCAGGTTGTAGAGTGATCGCCTATGCTGATGACATTGCTATTGCTGCCTCCGGTAAACACCCAGACACTCTCAGGGAAATCCTCCAATATGCTCTCCTTCGGCTCACCAGATGGGCCTCTAAATGTGGACTGGGGGTTAATCCCCATATATCGGAACTCGTTCTCTTCACGAGGAAATATAAAGTTCCCCTCATAAACCCTCCTATGATAAATGGCACCAGTCTTACCTTCTTTGAAAACGCCAAATATATGGGTCTTATTTTGGATAGGAAATTGAACGTAAAAGCCAATCTACTAGAAAGGAAAACAAATGTAGCTCTCTATTCCTGTAAAAAGGCTATAAGTAGGAGCTGGGGTATGAAACCTTAAATCACTCATTGGCTGTACGTGTCCGTTATCAGGCCTATACTACTTTATGGCGTGATCGTATGGTGGGCTGCTCTTGACAGGGCTGTCTACCTCACTCAACGAGGTAAGGTGCAAAGATCTGCATGCATTTGCAGCATGGACATTTTGTTCAACCTGCTACCTTTAGATATTTTCGGCAAACAGATGGCTGCCTGTGCGGCCATCCGTCTAAAAGCCTCCTCTAAGTGGTCTAGCTTTCGCTTTGGCCACTAATCGATCCTTGATCCTCTCAACTTCAAACACGAAAACATGCACTACATGCCGCCGAAACTGAGATTTGACCGTAACTTCCGTGAATGGGACACTTCCCCCCTTGTCGATGGTAGTTCGGTTCACTTCTTTACAGATGGCTCTAAGACTAAGGGTGGGGTGGGTTGTGATGTTTTCTCCCAAAAACCTCAATCTGAGCATCTCCTTCCGCCTCCCTGATCATTGTAGCGTTTTCCAGGCAAAAATCATGGCGATTGAGGATGCCCTGTTCTGGCTAAAATGTAATGTACTATCTGTCAGGGATATATGCATTTTCACTGACAGCCAAGTGGCAATCAAGTCCCCGGAATCGTTCTCCTTCACTTCAAAGGCCGCCTTAAACTGTCGTCTATCTCTTATGGAGATGACAGAGCAGTTTAACATTCACCTATGCTACGTGCCGGACTACAGGGACATTCCAGGAAACTGCAGGGCTGACGAGCTCGCCAGACAGGGTACCACTCTAAGGATTCTGCCTGACAGGCAGGCCCTAGGTATGCCCCTCGCTACTTGTAACTATCTAATAAAGCTGAACGCTATTAGCACGACCAACCTCAGGTGGGAAAACGGCTCAACGTGTCACATTTCGAGACAGATCTGGCCTAAGCTGGATCAAAAACGTAGTGCCGAGCTGGTCAAGTTAAAGCGAACACAAATCAGCTGCGTTGTCGGTGTTCTCACTGGACACTGTCTTATAGGCCAACATGCCAAAAGACTTGGCCTCTTCTCCAATGATTTCTGCAGAAGCTGTAGGGACGTGGAGGAGGTGGAAACCATCCTTCACCTCCTATGCACTTGTCCAGCCCTGTGCATAAAAGAATGCTCCATCTAGGGTCCCCCTTCCTTGACGACCTCGGCGATCTGACGTCCTTAGACGTCATGAGCATCCATCGCTTTATCAGAAGCTCCGGTTGGTTTTGTTTTGGTATCACAAAGGACCTTTGCTGGTCTAAGTGTGTCTGCACTCTCGTGTGGACAGCCAACCTTACCTAACCTAACCTAACCTTTGAAACTCAGATGTTATGTTTTAGAAAAACTCCGTGCGTCCAGTCCAGTCCAGATAACTGGGGAGAAGTTTGTTATTTTTGCCTTTGCTTCTGATTCACAGTTTTTTTTCCCCCCGACAATCTGATGCCATATCATCAGAGCGAACAATTTTTCCAGCCATATGACCACAAGCTTTCGTAATTTATCGGACGGGCTGTTTATTTCATGAGAAATAAATAAATGCTTGCTGACATCGCCACCCCAAAGTAACCTGGATGTATAACAAAGTTTTCGGTTGAAGTGAGAGATATACCAAACCCACCCTGTCGAGTTCAGGTAAAGGATGAGGTCTCCAATCCTTTAGTCAAATATCTCTCTCAGGTCATCGAAGAAGGGTTTACCTAGAGTACGTTGTCTGGTTCTCGCTGGGGCCGGGCATCTGCGGAGAAACTGAAGAAGAGATTCTTTCTCATTAGTATCTCTGCAGCTACGGCCGAAGATGTTATGCGGAATGCCACGCTTTGCTGCATGGTCTGATATTGGTCAATGGCCTGTACTTATGGCTACAATTCTGGCAACATCTGGTCTCTTAGTTGTTCATTTGATTTAAGTTTGTTGTATCTGGGCGATGTCTTTCTCGATATAGCGCAGCAAGCAAGCGTGTTCCATCCGAGTTTGACTAGCTTTAAGAAGCAATGATGTATGTACGTTACCCTTAACGACTCCTAGCGGAACGTTAACTCTATCTTACAGAGAGCCGCTACCACTACAGGTACTGTCTTTCAAAATTGTTTATAACTAATTACGTACAACATCTACATAATCGGAAGAAATTAGCAGTCTGACAGCGGTTTAATTTTGGGTATTGCAGCTGAAGAGGCGAAAATGGATTGAGCGGTTATCGAAGGACAAAGGTGGCGCTACAGTTGGGGGTGAACCTTTGCCTCAACCAGCAAGCCTCTCCAGTTAGCTCGGTCTTAAGCTAATTGCCTTCAGTTGCGCACTCCAAGTTGGTCGGGGTCCACTTGAACTTGTGAGCGCCACCTATGGCGAGGAGGTCCTCTACTGCGTGGTGCCTCCGGGTTTGATTCGAAGACTCTACGGGCCGGAGCGTTGGTGTCCATTCATCCTCTTTTAATAAAGTCCATGTTTCAGCGCCGTAAAGCAGGTCTGGGGTGATCAGAGTCCTATACAGTGTCCCCTTAGTTGTTCGAGATAGGGCTTTACTGTTGAATTGTCTTATAAGCCCAAAAAACAGCAATTGGCAAGAGTTAGTCTTCGCTTGATTTCTGCGCTGATATCATTATCAGAGTTTATAGCAGAGCCAAGGCAGACGAAGTCCTTTACTACCTCGAAGTTATAGCTACGCACTGTAACGATCTTTACAATTCGTCGGTATTGATTGTCCCTTCTTGTTGACAGAATATACTCGGTTTTACCCTCGTTTTACTTCGTGTTGGCTTGTGAGTTCCGCACTATCTGTTCAAGTACAATATTAAAGAAGTCACATGATGGCGCGTCACCACGCCTAAAACCTTTTTTGACATCAAAGGTCTCGGTGAGGTCATTACCGAGCTTGATGGAGTAGCGAGCGTTCTCCATAGCCATCCTGCACAGACGAACAACTTTGGCAGGAATGTCAAAACTAGACATGGCTCTAATGAAAAATGCATTATTGTCTTATCTGCCAGTTAACCCTTGTCTGATTATTTATCTGACTATTGAAAAATTGGCCCTAAGTCAATTAAGTCTTTACAGGTATGCAACTAAAAAGTTTAGGAAGAACACTTTAAGTAACTGGGAACTTTTTGCTATATTTAATTCAATTTTGACTTAAGTCGACTTAAGCTACTTTAGCCTATTGTCACAGCTATATATGGACTGGATGTTGCAGCGCAGCGGTGGCGGAGAATGTTTCGAAGCTTAAGACTTAAGGATTAGTCATCTGCTTTTTGTGGATGATTCGGTTATCCTTGGATTCTCTCAAACCGAACTTCAGTGCGCATTCGAAAGGTTTGTAGCTGCTTGTAATGATGCTGAAATAAAAGTAACCGTGAACAAATCGGAAGTAATGATCGCTCCAGAACGTTCCAGAAAGCCCCCTCAATGCACTCTGCATGTTAGTGGAGTCCCACTGAAGCAGGTGGATAAGTTTAAGTACCTCGGGGTCTTATTCACAAGTGATGGAAAGAGCAATGCCGAGTTATCCTGTAGAATTGGTCAGGCTGAATCAATTTTGAGAGAAGTTGGCCAATCTGTTAGAAAGGTCCAACTTAGTGTCCAACCCAAATTATCGGTTTTTAACACGGTATATGCTCCAACTCTCACCTATGATCATGAAATTTGGGTAGTGACCGAAAGAATAAGATCGCGGATATAAGCTGCCGAAATGAGGTTCCTTCGCGGTGTTGGTGTAATAACTCGTAGCGATCGAGTGCGCAACACTAGGGTACGCGAGGAGCTCAATGTTGAGCATCTACTTCTCCGAACGGAGCGATTTATGCTCCAATGGTTTAGTCACGTAATGCGTATACCCCCAAACTGGCTTCCAAGGCGTCTCATGATCGCCGTACCAGCAGATATGCGACCCGTCGGTAGGATTAGAAATAGATGTTTGGATAAAGTCCGACATCTCTCCTGGAGCCATCTAGGGATTTCTCCTGTTGAGTTGGAATCAATGGCGGAGGATCGAGGGCCCAAAAATAAACAAGAGAAAAGGCTAAGAACAGTGCGGATATTTCCAGGTAAAATTAAACTCTCCTGCTTCTGTATAACAGGAGTCTTAAGAACCGTGATTACAAGAGGTTCGGTGGTTTTCATCGTGTCAAACCTGGAGGATGTGATTCGAAGACTTTCTTGGCTGGAACATTGTTGCCTACTCGCTCTGTGGCTCAGTGTGGCCTATGCAGTCGGCGTATCTTAGCTTTTTGGACTACATCCACACCTTGGTACAGTTCGAAAAGTTCGCGTTTGAATCGATGCCCCCTTTCGCCTTCCTCGCTCACTGACCTAATATCCGATGAATATTTTTCTCTTTAAAGAGTTCAACATTAGCTCAACTTCCTCACTTATCGACCAGCAATCGGCGCCATATAGCGGGACTGGTAATATTGGCGTGAAGTTATGAGTTTTGAGATCAGTTTTTTTGCCAAACCAAAGAAGCAGCGGTTTCCTAAGGCTATTCTTCATCCGATCACCTTCAAGGTAGGTGATCCCCTTAAACACCTCGAAGTTAAAGTCGCAGGACAGTGACGTTCTGTCCTACATTTCGGACATATAGATTTTTGTTTGATGATAACATGCACTTGGTTTTGTTCTCATTCTTCAACTCGTCTCGCCTGATCTTCAATTGTCGTAAATGACCGCAGGCTGAGATCTTCCGATGATGTCTACATATATCATCTGCGTACCTCAGCAGCTGAACGGATTTGTAAAGGATAGTGCCTTCTCTGTAAAAAAAAAAAAGTTTAAGCTTTGAGGTGTTTCTTTGCCCATGTGACTGAGCCTGATGCATAAAGCATGCCATTTCCCTCCAAAGATATCCGTAGAAAGTTCATTTTCTGCACGCATATCCTACTTTAAAAGTAACGGCCAAAATCTTCGATTAACTCTCGTTTGCCTTTGCTAGAAAGACTTAATGATCCACACTGTCTTGTTCTCCTATACTGTGCAATGGCTCAGTTCCATTTTACTTATGCACCTCTCAACTTTCGAAATTGGAATGTCAACATCTGTAACACTTTGCAGTACCTTACTATCAGCTCTAGATTTCCAAAAAAAACCGCGTACATACAACGCACAATAGCATTGTTATGACATCTGGAACATAGCATCTATGATCATGTCCAAGCTATAGTCACCAACATCACCAGTCTAAGCCATTCCATTTACCGAATAATGCATTGCCATCGACGTGGTAAATTGATTATCTGCCTGCGACTTTGTTCTCTTTCTCCAGTCGGTGCGAGGTAGGAACGGCAGTGTTCATTTTATTGGACATGCTGTTGTTCCCAAAAGTAACACACAAAAATAATGCGAACCAGAATGTATGCTTAATCGTCCAGCACCTGTCTTTAGAGCGGAGCCCAATATGTATGTACGCACAGATACAGATGTAGATCTCGAGAGTAGATTTACAACACCGCACAGCCTGTTGCATTTGGTAACGCAAACGAAACGAATATAATCATTGAGAGAAGCCCAAATGCCAACAGGTAGAGGAGATGCTTTCCGCTGTCCGTTTGCCCCGTTGATTCACCTTCATTGCGCCAGGTAATGATAGATTTGAAGGTGGACTTAAGTGAATGTATGTATGTGCTGAGACTTGGTTCCTTTTACTTCTGCAGCGCGTCGCCTTTTGGTTCGTGTATATAGAGTGCAGTTGAGTGCCTTCTGGCGCACACCATTTAATTCGATATTCATGTCAGAGTAACAGATGTTCGGTTGTATTCTTACCTCAATTTTCAGTTGGCTCAGTGTTTCTGCTAATTAAAATGACTTAAATTTCGATTGGATAAAGGAAATCGTTAAAATCGATTCGTTATCTCGTATCGAATGGAATTCCAAGTCCAGGTACTTCATGTACAACTGTGATCAATCAAAATTGGACTAAAGCTTGGTCAAATTCAATGCTTTTCCGAACACAATTTGGTACCAAGAAGGTGAGAAAGTAAAAAACAGGGGCTTTGTGCAGTTTAGTAGTGCACCTCATGAAGTAACAAGAAACAAGCTAAGCTTTATGTCCACACTTTTTCGAGTAAACAACGGTATTATTCTCATCTTTATAATTGTGAACCATATCTAATCTAGCTATCTAAGCTAGAAAAGTAGCGCAATCAAGTAAAAAGTGCTTATTGCTTGAGACCAAGATCCACCCCGACTATAGCGACATCTGTAGAGAAATGTACATACACACTTTTATTTACTACAGTTACGATCCCACTGTTTGACCAAATGGCAAAACTTTTACAGCGTTTGACAGCAAATCAGTAATTGACGCTTTCAGTAGTTAAAGCTGATGTGAAGTACAATACTGACTTACATATGTCCTATATCCCCTTGTGGGTCCTAGGGCCTCTAGTACGCCTACGCGGCATCATGTACAGTTTTTGGCAATGTGTCTGAGTTCTCCCCAACTTTTCCCCAACTGCGTGCCTCCTTCTCGACTGTTCTGCGTCGTGTTCTCCTCAGACCGCCGGGTCTTCTGCCATCCTGTGTTAAAGGGATCCATTGCATAGCATGATTCGCTATCAAACTGTCAGTCTTACGGAACGTGTGACCAATCCATTGCCGCTCCCGCCATCGGATGGTTGTACCTATTGGTTTCTGACCCGTTCTCTCGTAAAGGTGTTCGTTAGAGATACGATTGGGCCAGAAAATCCTTAAGATACTACACAGACACCTATTAACGAAAGTTTGCAGCTTTCTGGTGATAATAGTGGTCACTCTCCACGTGCTGCAACCATATAACAGCACGGATTCAACGTTGGAGCGGAACAGTCTTATCTTGGTGTTCAAACTGATTGCATTGCTTCGCCATATCTTGGACAACATCCCGAACGCGGACTTTGCTTTGGCGATCCTGTTGGCTATATCTAGTTCGGTTATAGCCAACTTGATGTGAAGTAGGCGACCATACAAACTAGCAAAGTCGTTCAGTCACCGTAATGATATTTTAGAATTGCGTAAGGATGGCCTAAATATTAAAATTTTGAATGTGCCATTAGCCCAAAACTGCGACACAACGCCAGTTTTTCGTCACATAATTTTGCACACTGGGATGCCAAGACTAGACATGGCTCTGTATACGAGGGCAAGGTGAAAAGTTCTCGGCCTGACAATGAAAGACTGCGATTTTCAGTTAAAAAATGATTTTATTTTTCTCCCTTGACTTCAACACACTTAGTCCAGCGTTTCTCCAACATCAGTATTCCTTCTCGGAAGTGAGAGTCTGGAAGGCTGTGAAAATATTCATCTACGACCCTCTCAACTTCTGCATTGGATGCGAAGCGCTTCCCAGAAATAAATTTCTTCAGGTGAATAGGGGGGTTGGCCGAGCAAATCGTACCCCAAATCCCGCAGTTCTCCCATCGCCAACGCACATTTGTGTACAGGTGCATTGTCCTGGTGAAAGATGATTTTTTTTCTTTTCAAGCCAGGCCTCTTCTCGCGTATTTTGGCATCCAGCTGGTCAAGAAGGTTGGAGTAATATTCGCCTGTAATTGTTCTGCCTTTCTCAGGATAATCAATTAACAGGATCCCTTTCGCATCCCAAAACACACTGGCCATGACCTTTCCGGCAGATGCGATCGACTTCGCTTTCTTTGGCGCTGAACCACCGGCTTCCATCTACTGCTTCGATTGCTGTTTCGTTTCTGCCGTGTAGTGGTGGACTCATGTCTCATCCATGGTGCCAAATCGCCGCACAAAATCGGTCGGATCCCTATTGAATCGGTCCAAAGATTGCCGCGAAAATCGTTTGTGCATTTGCTTTTGATCGGCATTCAGCAAATACCGCACCCATCTTGCGCAGAGCTTTCGCATCCCTAAGTTTTTGTGCAAGATGTTTCGCACCCTCTCTTCCGATATACACACAGCCTCAGTTATCTCACTCACCTTCACTTGCCTATCGTCCAACACGATATCATACACTTTTTCGATGGTTTCGGGTGTGGTTGCGGTTTTTGACCGTCCTTCACGTGGGTCATTTTCGAGGGACGTGCGACCACGTTTAAATTCAGCTGTCCACTTTTAAACGGTTGACATGGAAGGAGCAGAGTCCCCGTAAACTTTTGTCAACTTTTGATGAATTTCCTTAGGGGTTAACCCATCCAAAACGAAGAATTTTATGACCGCACGATATGCAAGTTTATCCATTTTAACGAAAAACACGCAAGACGTCTACTGCAAAAATTCGTGTAAACAAACTACTTGAGACAACAAGTTGAAGCTTGTCATACGAACTAATGAGAAGTGCACCCAGGCCTTTCACATTGCCCTCGTATCTCGTCTCTATACACGCTATCATAGGCAACTTTGAAATCGATGAAAAGGTGGTGCGTATCGATTTTATATTCATGGGTTTTTTCCAAGATCTGCCGAAGTATGAAGATTTGGTCACAAATGGACTTTCCTGGACAGAAACCGCACAGATAGAAGCCAGTCAGGCTGTTGATAAAAGGAGTTTCAGGAGTTCACACACAATATCACAGAAAAGATATTGTATGCAATGTTGAGGAGACTGATTCCTCTATAATTTGGGCAGTAAATGGTCTTCTTTCCTTTCAAAGTGGCTTAATCATTAAGCAAGGCATGACTATCACTACAGACGCATATACTCCAACCCATCCACCTCTTCTCTACAACTTATATAATAGCCATTAGGATTGCATAAGTTTTCGCTTGGAAAACAGACACATATTTGCTTAAGGAGATGTGAATCCTAAAATTGTCGTCTTCCACGAAGACACCAGCACCAGACCCTTGACTTGTTTTGCAGCCATCCGTAAAAATACGACTACATCCTATTCCTGTCTCAAACTCTGGCCGAAGCCAGTCCTAAGTAGAAGGAAAGTCGACTCGGGATTTATGCAACAGCCAAAGTTCTGGTGTCATTGCGCCAGACGGCATATCATTGAGACCAAAGCCGTTAGATAAGTGTCGCGCACGTTCATCAAAACTCCAGTGTGAATTATATTAAAAATCACCCAGCCTAAGACTATGTATGCCTTTGATAGTACAGCCCTTGATATAAGTATCAAGAGAATGTAAGCTCAACAAAGCATCTAGAGCGCAGCCAAGTGTACTCGGTGAAGCTCCCGTACGGCCGAGACAAGCTACCATATCACTATAGCTAGTGATACTTTCACTTCTATTTTACGGTTCAAAGCATTAACATAGTATAAATGGACTGCTAGTGAAATGTCAGTTCCATGCAATCTCTGCCCAAAAAATGACGCCAACATAACTAGCCCTCTTGGTTCGAAGCAGAAAAATGTGGAAACAAATTGCCAACCATCTTGAATTTCTCCATAGAATGGTAGAGACACCTCTTGGGTTTGTTTGGATTCGCTAAGTAAAACGGTCGAAATTTAAATTGTTGAGGCATTGTTTGTAACAGATGTCACCTGGCAAATGTGCTAGTTCAAATAATTACTGATAGATGGAACCAACAAAATTTAAATAAAAAATCGTTATATATGCATTTGACTGCCCCATAAGTTGCACAGTATTCGTATATTTATTACGTATCAATTTTTTATGTAATATGTCAATGAAAACACTGTCTTTGTACACCCAATTGCATCCAACGAAATTTCAAACAAGTGGGAGTTTCCATTTTTTTCCGCACCGAATCAAGAGAGCTAGCGCTTATGCTGGAACCAACGCGAAGTTGACTATTAGCAGTCCATATATATTATGTCAATGGATTCAAAGCATTTAGAAACCACAAATAGATTGCTCGGAACACTCGGATAGGAACACCAATACTCCAGCGAAGACGGTTGTCTAATTTGGTTACAACAAAAAAAATGGGCTTATCAATGGAAGTTTAGAACTAATGCAAATGTTGCGGTATTTTAACTGCATCTCAAACATGGATGCCATAGAAAACCAATAACTCTTTGAAAGAAGATCTCACCTTAGGTGATCTGCGCAAGCGACACCACAGCCTGCAACTACTTCGTTGTGTAAAAGCAATAGCCTTAGGATCGTTCTAAACGGACAGGCTTGCATTTTAAATAAACTTGTTATTAACTACGTTTCTATTTGAACAAATACGCCTTAATTTGGAACTATACAAAGTATTTTTTAAATCTTCTATCATGTAAAAAGAATAAACTATCTTTCAATCCTGTGGGTGTGGCTGTAGCCACACCTACTTTGTGATGTCTAATTAAACAATAACACATCTATCCCAGAGCATATTCGCTTTTCTCATCGTCTATCTTCCATCTATCTGCGTCTGCCTACGGTCCATTTTGACGTTACTTTGCCCATTTTCATCTTCTAGATTTATTTCCCCGATTAATCCATTCCGCATACTTAAAGTGATTCAATCGGTGTACGTTGGCAATTTGTACACACACGTTAGCATGACCGACCGCAATCCCACTGGGAAAAGTAAAAGGCACATCATGGTGCACTGAAGTAGATCAGACGTGCATAGTATACTCGTACTTACTTGTGTATCCACCAGGAAGATGTTAAAACTCGTTGAGGATAGGATAAAGAATACTTCAATCCCCCATACATGCACTAATAGAAACGAAATCAAACTGTAAAGTGTTTGTTCCTGGACTGTCCTTGCCCGCATAACACTGGTGTCAAAATGAAAGGAGGCGCGTGCTCAATAAACTTCTTTGCTTATCTGTTATGTCATGGACACCAGGAAGAGCGGTTTTAATAATTTTGGTGGAGCTACCCTACAATAGTAGAAATGCTTGCAGAAGATTTAAATGTAGAGAATGACATGGGGGTGTGGACAATGATTTGCTAAAAACAAGGCTATGCGGCCTTGAGTTATTGATGGATGTGGTTTATGTAATCGTGACCTTTTTTGATCGATGGCGCCATTGGCACGTAGTTAGAGGTGTGACCGTGTGTGTTCTAGGATTAATATCTTCAATTTGAAATCATTGCTCTGATGCGCCTATCTGTGAAATAGTCACCAAATTAATTCCAACTGTGCAGTGTTTAGTGCAGTATATAGGCATAATGGTTCTTCTTTAATTATTGCAGGCAGCACTTGTTTTTATTGCACTTTAATATTCCTGTTCAATAATCGTAAACGTCATCACACAATATTGCGGGTACACTCTAAACAAATCGCCAGGCCATACGCAATTAACAACTTTATCTGTATTGATTTATCCTTCACATAACTCCAAAGAAAGAGGACTAGTGGTCTAAAATCCCACGATCTAGGCGACCAGTTGCTTGCTGGCATGTGAGCCAAGATCTTTGTGTAAAATACGGAGGATGTTGATTCGTGAAATGCCTAATTGCTGCGAACGTCTTGCAATGAATAAAACTGGATTTTCCGCGACATGTTCAGCTACAGCAGCTATGCTTTCGTTCGATCTGACTTGCTTACTTACTTACTTAAGTCGCGCTACAGTTCGGGGTGAATCTGGGCCTCAACCAACAAGCCTCTCCATTTAGCTCGGTCTTTAGCTAATTGCCTCCAGTTGCGCACTCCAAGTTGGTCGAGGTGCTCTTGAACTTGTGCGTGCCACCTATGGCGAGGAGGCCATCTACTGCGTCGTCCCTACGGGTTAGATTCGAAGACTCTGCAGCAGGAGCATTGATTTCCATTCGTTCTGCATGTCCTAGCCATGTCCAATACGCAGTTTTTTGACTAGGTTGATGTCGTTGTATAGCTAGTATACTTCGTTATTGAATCTTCTCCTCCAAAACCCGTCAACGCAAACGGGAACGAATATCTTACGAAAAATTTTTCTTTCGAAGCGACCAAGGATATCTTTATGCGCTTTCAATATAGTCCATGTTTCAGCACCGTAAAGCAGGACTGGAATGATCAGAGTCTTATACAGATTCTCCTTAGCTGTTCGAGATAAGGTTTTACTGTTGAATTGCCTTATAAGCCCAAAATAACAGCGATTGACAAGGGTTATTCTTCGCTTGATTTCTGCGTTGATATTGTTTTTAAGAGTAAGGTAGACAAAGTCCCATACTACCTCGAAGTTGTAGCTGCCCACTGTGTCCAATTGTCGGTGCTGACTGTCCCTTCTTGTTGGCAGTATATACTTGGTTTTGCTCTCGTTTATCGCTATACCCATTTTGGCCGCTTCTGCTTCAATGCTTGCAAACGCGTCGGTGAACGCCCGCTGAATTCTTCAGCTGTACGGACTTTTGATAGATTGTGCCTCTGGTGTTGGCTTGTGAGCTCCGCACAATCCTCTCAAGTACAATACTAAAGAAGTCACATGACAGCGTGTCACCTTGTCTAAAACGTTTTTTGACATCAAAAGTCTCGCTGAAGTCATTACCGATCTTGATTGAGCAGCGAGCGTTCTCCATCGTCATCCCGCACAGACGAAGAAGTTTAGCAGGAATGTCAAAACAAGACATGACTCTATATTCATAGCTCTTCTCTATAGATGCTGTCATAGGCGGCCTTGAAATCGATAAAGAGATGAGTATCGATTTAGACTTCTTGGGTTTTCTCCAAAATCTGCGGAGTGTGAAGATTTTATCGATGCTAAACTTTCCTGGACAGAAACCGCAATGATAGGGGTCAACTAGGCTGTTGATAAAAGGTTTCAGGCGTCCTCACAATATACGTATCGCAGAAAAGATCTTGGCGCAGTTGAGGGAGTCTCCTTTCTTGTGAATCGGGCAAACGATGCTGAGATTCCATTCATCAGGCATGCACTCATCTGATCAGATCTTAGAGATGAGTTGGTGTATGCACTCTACCAATTCATCCCCAGCTGCCTTGAAAAGTTCGGCCGGTAAGCCGTCAGGTCCAGCACCCTTGTTAAATTTCAGCTTGGATATTGCTATCCTCACTACGTTTTGTTCAGGTGGACGGACATTTTGGCTATCATCGTCTACGTTGAATGGTTTATTCTGCCATACAGCGGTATGTTGGTCTTCGTCACCGTTATACAGTCTGCAAAAGTGGTTTTTCATATTTTCAGCACCGACTGTGATTTTAATACGAAGTTGCAATTTTCATCTCCACGGGTTTCTGTACGGGTATTGCTTCTCTGACATGTTCTTTTTATCTTTTGGTTCAACTTCCGTATATTGTTGCTGGAGTATAAGCTCTCAATATTCTCGATCACACGCTTCTCATGCTCTTTCTTCTTCTTTTGGAGAAACCGATCTTCTTCCCATCTTTTTTGCTCGTAGAGCTCACGAGCAGCTCTCCTCTTCCGCTGCAGCGCCGCTTTGTATGCCTCTTGTTTTGCTGCATGCTCTCGCTGGCATTCTTCGTCATACCAGGGGTTTTGCGGTGGTGGGCGAGGGAGACCCAGCAAATCAGTCGCATCGTTTCTGATACTCGTAGCATGTTGGCAGCGTTGCCACTGGTCTTCCGCAATTGATGCTGGCGGTATAGGGGTGATTGAGAGATTTCGAGATACGCATTCGCATTCGTACCTTGGCTACAACAAGGTAATGTTCCGAGTCTATGTCGGCCGCTCGGGAGGTCTGGACATCCAGAATACTGGAGGCATGTCTTGCCTCGATCGCAATATGATCAACTTGGTTGATCGTTACATTATCATTGGACCGCCATGTCTGCTTATGAATATTGAGATGAGGTTACCAAGTGCTTGCTATTGTGACATTTCACTCCATAGTGAAATCAATTAGCTTTAGTCCGTTATCAGACGTGGTATAGGCTATTCTTACCGACTGCCCGACCAAAGACGTCCTACTTTCCTATTATGGCGTTAAAATCGCCCATTACGATTTTAGCGTCGTATTTAGTACATTGCTCATATATCTTGTCGAGGAGCTCGTAGAAACACTCTTTGGTGGCAGGGTCCTTTTCGTGCGTGGGGGCATGAACACATATTAGGCTTATGTTGGCGAGTTTAGCCTTGATTCGGATAGTCATAATACGCTCGCTCACGTGTTGGAAGCTTAAAACTTCTTGCCTAAGTCTGCCGCGTATGACAAATCCGCATCCGAATAAGCGTTGCCTGTTGCCTCTGTAGCAATCACCGTAGTAGATGTCACAGTTTTTCATCCTCTTTTTGCCCGGCCCATCCCATCGCACTTCCTGGATGGCGGTAATATCTGCTTTATAGCAGTCTAGGGCCTCTGCTAGTTGTTCGGTTGCCCGTGGTCTGTAAAGGGACAGAACATTCCACGTACAGTTACGAAGGTCGTTGTCCTTATTTCGTTTTTTGCTGGGGTCGTCATCAATTGAGTCGTCCTTATCCAAAGCTTTTGATTGTTTCGGAATCATTAGTTTTTTAAAGTGATAGGGAAGTTAGCCCCGAATCTGGAGGGTCAGTTCCTTTAGTTATACCCCTCGGACCAAAGGCGGGTAAAACGGTATCAGTAGTCCACTACGGGAGTATGAGAACTGCCGTTGCCCCAGTAAGGGCTCCTCCGCCACCATCTCTATTCCAAGGTCCTGACCAACATTGGAAATGCCTTACCGACCTGTGATCCGAACACGTCGAAGCAGCTTGCGCAAGGTATTCACTAAGTTCAACCTAACTGGAACTATAGACGCCACCGTTGACTCCGTCTAAAGAATTCGTCCCCTGGAACAAGAAGAAGTGCTCTAGTGAGAAAGCACTCTCCGCCCCTTCTCTCATCTGCTGCCGCCAAAAATCCTCCAAATGGGATTGGTTGCCCATTTGTTGGATTAAGGTACTAGGCACCCAGCTGCCACCGCTTGGAGGTTGAGAGTAGGAGTTGGTAGGCCTCAGCTAAGTGAAAATGTTTGTGTTTTCGATCTGGCTGGTCGATCACTAACCTGATCGAGATGTTCAAAATGTCTGATCGTGGAGCTTTTAAACCGAAATTGTTACGAATTTTTCGAATTGTCCTCGCGAAATTTTCTCGAGGTGTTTGTGATAAGTTCTTACTATTTCTATGCGTTGCTCAAGCGACTATCGATCCAGATAAGACAGCTCCATTTGTAAAAGGTAAAAAGTTCTGTTCCGTTAGAAATTATTATTAGAAACCATTATTATACCCCAAAGTAGATTTTAGGGCTGATGAGTGTGAACCCAGCGCCTCTCCTCGTCAGACAGTCGCTCCCCTCAAAGTCGTCGTGCCCAGAAATCCATGCTATGGTAACCTGATTTATGTATGCGAGGCAATGAAGGAAATCGAGACAGTCCCACACGAGCTTTCACTCTACCGTATAGGAATTAAGGGCCATTAGTGCAGCCTGACTGTCTGAATAGATGTAGATATGGGTTCCGGTAGTGTTTCTTCGCAGGCATTTGGTGAAATTTGGGACTATAGACCCCAGCTTCGGCACTGCCATTTTCCAATTTGGAGCTATCTGTGTGCCAGATTTGTGCGTTGGATGGTGTCTTCAGACCTTTGTTTCTCTGTTCTTGACTGTCACTAATGACTACCTCGAATTTCCTGGAGAACCGAAATCTCTTGAGCATCGTATCTAGAATCTTGAAGATTGGATTGTTTTCAGGAATGCTCAGGTGGCCTGTGAAATCGTCGGGTTTCAGTTCTTATATCTGATGCAGCCTAAGAGCACTTAGCATAGCTTCTTTCTGCAATGTGAGGTGCAGCGGCGTAAGATTACGTATAGTATCCATTGGTGCCGTCGGACACGTTTTCATTGGCTCGGTACTGCCGACACAGGCTAATCGGTGCATTCGATTTAACTGTTCCTTAGATTTGATCTGTTTTGTTTTATACCACCATACTAGAGAGGAGTAGGTGATCATTGGTCTCATGATTGTGCTGTACACCCAGCAGATTATCTTGGGCTTCAGACCCCACCTTTTACCGTAGAGGCATTGGCACATGAACATTGCACTGGTCGCCTTATTGATAACATTGTTTAGATGAGAGTTCCAGTTAAGCTTTTTGTCCAGGATTAATTCAAGACATTTGCTTCCCCTGTAGGCTTGATAGGTGTGTTTTCCTGTGAGATTTGCTTCAGTTCGAGCTTCCTCTTCTTAGAAAAGGGTAAAAGGATAGTTTTTTCATGGTTGATGGTAAAGCCCTTGGTTCTACACCACTTTGAGATCAAGACACCTTAGCATCGTTTGTCCAATCCACAAGAAATGAGAAACCCCCCTTGCTGAGCCAATTATAGAGGCATCAGTCTCCTCAACATCGCATACAAGATCTTTCTGCTATATTGTGTGAACCCCTGAAACCTTTTATCAACAACCTGGTTGACTCTTATCATTGCAGTTTCTGTCCACCATCGATCAAATCTTTACACTTCGACAGACCTTGGAGAAAACCCAAGAAGTCCAAATGGATACTCATCATCTCTTTATCGATTTCAAGGCTGCCTATGACAGCATCTATAGAGAAGAGCTGTTTTTTTTTTTTTTTTTTTTTTTCTCGGGATAGGAAACACTTGACTGGAGCACTCAGACGCAACTGGTCCATTGTACTGCCAGAGAGCAAACCCTGATTTACCCATTTTTTTGAATTTCCTTGATTTTCTAAGAAAGCCAAGCAAGCACTTCAGTGATGAGGAGCTTACAGTACCAGCACTCACCACATCCGCACCGAAGATCTGCCACCTGATACGAGCAAAGGCCGGACACTTACAGAGATAATGTTCCGCGGTGTCGTCGCTCTCTCCACAAGCGTTGCAGATTGTAGTGTCACTTAAGCCCAACACGTTGAGGTGCTCGGCAAAAGCGAAGTAGCCTGTCAAGGCGCCAATAAGTTGTCGACAGTCTTTTCTGCTTAGAGACAGCAAGAATGCCGCTGATTTCTTACAGACGTCCGGGAGCATGCGTTTAGTCAACCTGCATCCTGGAGAGTCATGCCAGACACAATTGTGCTCGTGAGAGATCCAATCGTCAATGGAAGCCTTAACCGAGGACGCTGGGAGACCCAACACGGGTTCGGGACCTGAGAAACCCTCCTCTGAGCTTTGTCTAGCAATCTCATTAGAGATCTCGTTCCCCAAGATCCCAGTGGGACCTGGGACCCAGGTAAGAGACAGAATTCAGCCTTGCGACCGAGTTCAAAGAGTTTTTGGTTTCACGAACTATTTTGGAAGTGGTTAAAGGGTTAAGCAAGGCCTTAAGTGCAGCCTGACTGTCACTACAGACACAAACGCTACGTCCCTTCTACCTGTTCTTTACAACATAGTTCATCACCATTAGGATTGCATAAGTTTTAGCTTGGAAAACAGACGCATATTTGCCTAACGAGAAAATAAGTCTAATGTTGTCGACTTCCACGAAGACACCAGCACCAGACCCTTGACTGATTTTGAAACCATCCGTGAAAATACGACTACATTCCACTCCCTGGTCAGACTCTGACCGAAGCCAGTTCTGGACACAAGGAAAGTCGACCCTGAATTTCATCAATCAGCTGGAGTTCTGGTGTCATTGCATCAGACGGCATATCCATAAGACAGGAGTTGTAAGATAAGTGTCGCGCAAGTTCATCAAAATTCCAGTGTGGAGTATTCCAAAAACCGCCCCGCCTAAGACGATGGATTGCTTTGATAGTGCAACCCATGATATAAGTATCGAGGGGAGGTAAATTCAGCAAAGCGTCTAGAACAGAGCCAGGCGTACCGGAAAGCTCCCGTGCAGCCCAGACAAGCCGTTCTTTGGAGTTTCGCGCAAAAGCAACCACATATTTACGCGAGAACCCCTTCCACCAAACAACCGACGCATATGCGAGGAGAGAGAGAACCTTACTCGGTGACAAGCCCCAAGTCTTGCCAAAAGCACCCTTACACTGGCAGAAGACTGAGAGCGCCTTGGATGTTTTCGACTCGACGTGTTTAGACCAACGAAATTTCTTATCTTAAACCACTCCCAGATATTTGGCTTCATTGGAAAGGCGAATGGTGGCGCCTTTTAGCACTGGCTGAGTCAGACCGGTCAAAATCCTCCTTCTCGTAAAAAGAAGAACCTCAATTTTAAGAGGATTCACCGAAAGCCCACTCCTAGTGCACCATTCATCGATCATGTCCAACGTTGCCTGCGGGTTAGCACAGACCGTCGCCAGGCATGGCCCGACAGAAAGTACGGCGACATCATCCGCATATGCCTGAGCGTAGACGTTAGAACTATTTAGAGTGTTCAACAGTCGACCACCATGCACCATAACAATGGAGACAGAACACCACCTTGCGGACAGCCCCTGTTTGCCCCTGTCATAACATATTGGCCACAATCCGCATCCACTACCAAAGTTCTATTTATTAGCATTGCTTTAATCCACAACACTAATGTTTCATCTACCCTGTGTTGTCTGGCCGAGTCGCACATGCAGTCAAATGTCGCTCTTATAGTCTTTTTGCTTCGATCTGAAAAGATCCCAGTCGCCTTCTAAATTTGTCTTCAGAGGCCTATTTAGAACTTTTCTGGATTCTTTCCTAAGCCGCTGCAGTTCCGGGCCCGACCAGGCAACCGGCGTTCTGCAGAAGTTTTTTGTCATTGGACACGTCAGTTCAAAACAGTTGGTCAGGTTTTGAACAGCATCCTCAACCTTTCGTTTCGTTCTGAGTTTAGTTGGAGTTTTGACAGATCTGTCTAGTTCTTTCCTAAACCGCACCCAGTTGGTTTTCCTCGGATTCCTCCTTCTCCTGCAAATTTAAAGCTTCGCATTCGATTTGGAAAGCGATGTATCTATGATCTGATAAGGACACTTCCGGCAGTACCCTCCAGTTAGTAATCGACTTGAAGTACCTACCTATTAGATGAAGTCAAGTCAATTACCTCCTGTCTCCTTGCCGTAACAAAAGTTGGCTGGGAGCCAACATTGTTTATTGCCATACCAGATGATAGTAAAAAGTCTAGGAGATGGTTTCCTCGTATGTTGCATTTGCTGCTGCCCCAGACTGTATTCTGATCATTACCATCGCAGCATATGACAAGTCCCGTCTCCCGAGTGTCACAATACTTTATGAGTTCGGCAACCGCCTTCAGTGGTGGAGGCATTACCGAATCATAAGGAAAATAAGCCGACCCAACGACGAAGGTTTTTGAACTTTCGTTTGTTTCGTAAAAAGAAAAGAGCTACTCGTATGAATATAGAGCCATGTCTAGTTTTGAAATCCCTGCCAAACTTGTTCGTCTGTGCAGGATGACGATGGAGAACGCCCGGCTCCATCAAGGTGGGTAAATACCTCAGCGAGACCTTTGATGTCAAAAAAGGTTTTAGACAAGGTAACGCGGTGTCATGTGACTTCTTTAATATTGTACTTGAATATATTCTGCGGAACTCACAAGCCAATATCAGAGGCACAATCTGTACAACTGCTTGCATACGCCGACGATATTGACATACGTTGACGTTGCAAGCCTTGAAACAGAAGCGGCCAAAATGGGTCTAGCGGTATACGACTTTATTGGAAGCGCATGAAGATATCTTTGGTCGCTTCTAGACTAGGACATGTAAAGCGAATGGACACCAACGCTCCGTTCCGCAGTCTTCGAATCTAACCTGGAGAAATTAAGCGTTCGTAGGTGGAGAGAGTATTCCTATCACTGTTCTTAGCCTCGATCTATCTAACTTGATTATCTCCCCAGATTTTCTGCGATCTTAGGCCTTAGACACCCTGTGACCATCTAAGATTGACCATCTTAGATCAGCCGCGTCAATGATTTTATCCCGAATAATTCCCTTAGCCACGCACCCTGGTGGCTTAATACTACCAATTATATCGCTATACGGGAACCCCGCTCCTCTTTTAGCCAGCGCGTCGGCTTGCTCGTTGCCTTCAATATCGCAGTGTCCAGGTACCCAACATAATCTGACTCGGTTCTGCGTACATAATGCCCTAAGCATTGTTCAGCAATTCCTGATTATCTCAGATTTGGTGACGTAAGACTCTAGCGCCTTTAGCGCAGCCTGACTGTCAATGTAGATGACGATATTCTCATCGGATATTGATCCCATCTCAAGTAATTCCGCAGCTTTAAGTACAGCTAGAACCTCTGCTTGGAACACACTGCATGTGTCCGGAAGTCTCAGGGCCACCTGTAGGTTCGTATCTCTCGAGTAAATACCTGACCCCGTGCCCTCATTGGTCTTAGAATCACCTGTGCATATTGCAATCTCGTTATGGACAGAGACTGTCTTCCTTCGCCAGTCCTCTCTAATTGGATACAGTACTTCGTATGGTGTGTCGAAGTATAAGGTGCCAAGTATATCGTCCGATTCGTCAGGGATTCCGTGAAAAGATCCCTTGAGAATGGAGCTGTGTCCTATGTTATTAGTCCTAAAGAGACCAACGTTAGTGAGCCGAAGCGCAATATTGCCCGCTTGAAGATCTCGAGTGCAGCCGTAGGTGTTGTGCGTAGAACACCTGTGATGGCAATGCAAGTTGTTCTTTGTACCATGGCCAACATATCCCGTGTGTTTTTCGTATTCGTTGCCTTCCACCACACAAGAGCCCCATACGTAAGAATGGGTTTGACTATCATGATGTATAGCCAGTGAATCATTGCGGGCTTCAGGCCCCATTTTTTCCCCATGGTCCGCTTACAGATGAAAAGAGCATTATAAGCTTTGCGGACTCTTTCCTGTATGTTAAGTTTCCAATTTAGTTTCCTATCTAACATTATCCCAAGATATTTAGCGCGATCCGAAAGGGAAAGCTCCACCCCCACTAAAATCACCACGTCGTCTGCGTAAGCAGTGACGCTTAAGCCTGTGTTGCTTAGTTCTTTAAGTATCCCATCGATGACTAGAACCCAGAGAAGGGGTGAGGTAACGCCTCCCTGGGGAGTCCCCCTGGTAACGGATTTTCTTATTGAACTGTTTCCGATAGTGGAGTTAATGTTTCTAGTGCCGAGCATATTGCAGAGCCAATTGGTAATGCTATACTTGACATTCATAGTTTCCAGGGCCTGTTTGATGGCCCTTCCTTCTACGTTATTGAACGCACCTTCTATATCTAGGAAGGCTGCTAGTGCAAATTCCTTATGGTGAAGGCTAGTTTCTATTTTCCCTACTACGTCGCGTAAAGCTGTTTCCACCGATTTCCCCTTCAAGTATGCGTGCTGAGCTTTGCATAGAATCCCGTTGCAACACTTGCTTCTGATGTGAATATCAAGAAGTCTTTCAAGTGTCTTGAGGAGGAATGACGGGAGACTTATGGGTCTGTAGTCTTTCGCTGAAGTGTGGCTTGGTTTACCTGCTTTAGGTATGAATATAACCCGCACTTCCCTCCATGCCACTGGTACGTAACATGACCTTAAACAATGTTTAAAAATTTCCATAAGCCTGCTTCTGACCTTGGCTGGAGCTCTTTGCAGCATAGCTGGCAAAATTCCATCAGGGCCTGGTGCTTTGAATGGTGCGAATGACATAATAGCCCATCGCAAATTCTTCCATGTAATGATATTCTCTACGTCGTCCCCTATTGACCTACCATTATACGAGTAGCTATTAGTAGTAGAACCCATTGGCGATCTACTTCCTGGGAAGTGAGCTTCAATTAACGTTTCTAAAACTTCTTCGCTACTTTCTGCCTACGAGCCGTCAAATTTTTTGATGAAGCTTGGGACAGAAGTGTCTTTGGCTAGCATCTTGCGAAGTCTGGAAGCTTCACTAGTATCCGCAATGGACTGACAAAATTCCTTCCACGACTTTCTTTTTGATTGCCTGATTAAGTACTTAAACTCCCGCTTGCGGTCCATATATTCATCCCATGTGGTACTGTCTCCTATTTCTTTGGCCCTGTTGTAGAAATGCCTAACCTGTTTTTTCTTGGAAGTAATTTCCTTGCTCCACCAAGGAGGTTGGGACCTCTTGCACTTCTTTCTTAGTGGACAGGCCCTTTCGAATTCCATGTTCATTACTCTGCCTAAGTTATCTACCGCCTTATCTATATCTTGAGGATCGCCGTTGCGAATAGGCCCATCCTTAAGATGTTTCCTTACTAGCTCTGTATACATACCCCAGTCTGTACTCTTAGGGTTTCTGTAGCTGTTGCTAGCTCTAGTTTGGAAATTAATTTGAAAGCGTATCCATCTGTGATCAGAAAGGGATGCCTCCTCCAAAATCCTCCACTTTTCTACCGTTAGGTGAACAGAACAAGAAGCTAGAGTTATATCAATCACTTCTTGTCTGTTCCTTACTACAAAAGATAGCGTAGATCCCTTATTGCATATGGTGAGCTTGGTCGAAAGAATGAAATCCAAAAGACACACACCTCTTGTATTAGTATCACTGCTACCCCATTGCGAGTGATGCGCATTTGCATCACAGCCCACAATGAAGAGCCAGTTGTCCTTCCTTACCAACTGCTTCATTTTAGGGAGGTATGCAGAGACCAGACACAGTGGTTTAATTCCCTCTCTTTCACAGGAGACTGCTACTAGTTTGCCGTCACTGAAATTATTCAAAAGAAATGCCCTTATGTTGTTTTTTAAAAGTATACAAGCCCTGATTTTACCTTCGTTGGCTTTGTAGAACAACGTGTAATTCCTGTTTTTGAGCCCTTGGATCTGGTTGTTGTCGCTGATCCATGGCTCTTGTACCAGTCATGCTTGATGATGTAGTTGATCAAGCATGCCGTCGCAGCCTTACTGTGATGCAGGTTTATCTGCATCACTTCCATCATCTTTGGGCTCCTCCTCCTCCTCAACACACTTGGTCATGATCTTTAGCATGACCTTCCCCATGCTATATCGCACCATCCCTTTGGTCTTTTCAAGGGATGGCAGCGATTCCCTATTTAGGGCCAGCAAGAAGTGCTAACCAAATTGCTTCCTAGGCCCTGTCTTGAGCACCCTCCATGTATTGGCCTTCAACTCCCTGTTCTGCATGTGGAGGAGACCAAGCAATTTTTCTGGGTAGGTGTATGGCAACGGAACTCAGACCCAAGCTTTGGGCGGAGTGTATCTGGCCAACTCCGCCATAGTCACGCACTTGAGCTGAGACCCGCTCCACACTTCCCCAACCTCCGAAATAAACTGTCTGAGGAAGTCAGCAGAGGCTTTGTTCCCACAGGCAACAACCTTCCGGCCCCCTTCCCATCCAGCACCGTCGAATTGAAGGTCACTATCCTCAGTGGAAGACATCTTCTTCCACAGAGCATCTTGAAACTTCTCCTCGACGGTAATCCACTGGTCCATGGTCAGGCGACCGCAGGGCTCCTGCTCGTTGACAATAGCAACAAGGAGCTCGTCCTCCGGGTCGTAGTTCGGGCGCGCTGAAGGCGAAATACCAGCCTTCACCTTTTTCGCCGCGCCCGGTTCCACGACATCGTTGGATCTGCTCCTTTTACTTTCGAACGCCACCCTACTGGCCCCCGCAGCTGAAGTCTCCCCCTCCCTGCCAGGCAATTACCGAAAAGACCGAGATAAATGGAGAGATCTGCTGGTTGAGGCCCTGGTACACTCCGAACTGTAGTGCCACTTAAGTAAGTAGGTAACTTCAAAAATTGTTCGTAAATGTAAAAACTCGAACTTAGTTCGTAAATGTCTGAACTCAGTCGGAAGGCTAAATTTTCTGTCTCTTGTCTGGGTCCTAGGTCACAGTGGTAGCCTGGGGAACGAGATCTCCGATGAGATTGCTAGGCAAGGCTTAGAGGAGATTTTCTCGGCTAGGACTTCCACACTAATCAAATACTTCCGAACGTCTGTAATCAGCAGCATTTTTGCTGTCTCTCACCAGAAAGATCTGCAGACAACTTATGGTCATCTTGACAGGTCACTTCGGTTTCGCCAAACCTCTTAATGTATTAGGCTTAAGTGACAGTAAAAGTCTGCAACACCTGTGGAGAGGGCGACGACACTGCGGAACATTTCCTCTGCGAGTGTCCTGCCTTTGCTGGTATGAGCTAGCAGATTTTCCATGCTGATGTGGTGAGTGCTGTTACTGTCAGCTCCTCATCACTGAAGTGCTTGCTTGGATTTCTTAGAAAGACAAGATAATTCCAATTAAATAGACAATCTTTTGCGTTCGTGTTATAATATTTGAGAAATTTACGAAATTACGTATTTGCGACAACGCCACGCCGACTTATTCAGGGCTTGGTTGAACGATAAGAAATTTTTTATTGTATCAGGGTCAAAATTTTCGACAGGTTGCAATGTTTTCAGGTGCGTCCTTTTTCCGAGCAAACGCAGTGTACTGCCGTTTGGCAGCATATATTGTAGATACTTTTCTCGTCACATTGAGTATTATATTTGAGACCCGTATTACGTATTGAGCGAACAGTTATATCTGTTGTGTTAAGCAACTTTTAGCCTAGCCGTGTTTTCAAATAACAACTTCTGAACTCCGCTATGCTGCTTAGGTATGTACGTGCCCTGCCCCCCACTGAAACACGCCCCTTATTCATTCGACTTTAGCATAAATTGAAAACAGTGCGTCAAGTACTACTTGGTTATTAGTTGTTTAAGGAGCTGTAGGATATATTACGAATTTGGATGTCTATCGCGATTCAATCTTCTCTATCTGTGCTAAGTTTTGATTAACAACGCTTACCCCAAGTCCAAAGCTTACCATGTCACTTACGTTCATACATATGTTGGTTGTGAGAATTTGTACAATTAATTTTGTAGCTTATGCTTTATTTTACCCATAAACAAACTGGCATTCATAGCATATGTTGGCCAAAAATACATTGCAACTTTTAAATCTTTTTTTGTGGGAATAAAACACCTGCCGGACAATTTATTTCGTTGGCAGTTGCATCAAGTTGTGGTCGTCGATTTTTTTTTTTTTTTTATGTGAATCCTATAGCCGCCTGCATCATGTATCCGTTCCCGATCGATACCGCATGCATACAGCAATCTCTGCATGGTTAATACGATGTATGCTAAACTACTTATAACATTTTTTGGTTATTCACATTTATTTTCCTTTCAACCTCGGGAACAAAGGAAACAGTGTTTTCATAAGCCAAGCGAAGACTTAAGCACACATATCGGGGCAAACAAAACGCCTCAACGCACCGAAAACCTTCACTGGTCCACTGATTGTAACCTAGTTATGGTGATGTTCAGTTTGGATGCTAAGCTATACCTAAAATGTTTGTTTAAAAATCTTATAATTATTTCAAATTCATAAGTATCTAGATAGCTTCTTCCTTCGTTCAACAATGACCGCATTAACCTTGACTATAACTTTGCTCTTCATGCTGCGAACTGCAATTGGTGAGAATCGCAAGTCCCACACTGTCTTGGTTAACGTGGTTCACTTTGTGAATTTCGAGGGCATTGGTCAGTAATCAAACAGAAGAGATCTCTCTTCTGTGTCCAGCATTTTTTGTGTTTTGTTCAGTTTTTGTGTGGTTTTTGGTTGCTTAATCACTTGGCACGGTTGTTTAAGGAGACGGATTGAAAATGTTGCGAATCGATTTATTTGAGGAAGCTGCAATAAACACATGTCGATGCTGGGATTTTTTTGTGCCGTATTTTAAGATAAAATATGACTCTTTGCATTGGTTTGCTGTTTTGTTCTCATGGCCGGTAACTAATGAGATGGGCTAATGCGATGTGTACACTGTGAACATGGTTAAAACGACTGTGTGTACTTCAAGTGGTGGGTAGCAGGCTGATAGTAAGCCCAGCAGTTTCCATAACAGTGAAGCTAGATCAAAATTGGAATGAATTGGAATTCGATTTCAATATTAAACCTCATTTAGACAGAACAATAGAAAAGGAAACTAAAGCTTTCTGGGCATGTTCAGACTGTTCAGCCAGAAATGGAGATTAAAACCAAAAATGATTTTCTGGACAAATTTCTCCATATCCATCCACTCCACTACATCATATCACTCCAATTATCGCAGATGTCTTAATAATATGGTCGGAAAAATGCTATGCCCACTTCGCCCTCCAAAAGGTGCAGAGACTTGCCCTCGTAGGCATTACGGGTGCGAGCTGCACCTACCCTACTGCTACTCTTAGATCTCACATAATAGTTATAATAGTTATGAAGACTGCGGCCGACAGCGTTCTAAAGCAGCATTTCCTATTGGGATGGATTTGGTGTAGTCGTTTCTTCATCGTTTACCACACTAATGGTTTAAGGCATAACACATGGCTGGAAAAATTGTTCGCTCTGTTGCATGATTAATATACCTATGACATCGGGTGGTCGGGAAAAAATACTGTGAATCACAAACAAAGACAAAATAACAAAGCAAATATCCCCAGTTATTTAGACACCACCACACCAGTCTTTCTCTCTCGGTCTGTCATTTAGAACGCATGTGCATGCGATTCCATGAAAACATTAAGTTCTCACTTAGCCTAGGCCTATCAATTTCTACTCCTCACCTCCACGTTGGTGACCACTGGGTGCCTAGTACCATGATCAGAGATTAGCTAACCAATCCCTTGCAGAGGAAGCGGCGCTTCTATTATAGACATCACGTACGTAAATAGCTCCTTGATAGGAAGAACAAAGTGGGAAGTCAGTGACCTCTATACTCATAGCGACCACCAGGCGATAATATGTGAAGTACTGCCGGAAGCAAGAAGACAAACACCGCTAGCCAGGCTACCCCAGAAAAAAGGCTGGAAATCAGACTCTTTCGACATGTATCTTCAACAGAAACGCAGTACTGACGGGTCGTGCGGGCAGTAAAGCAATGCAGGCTATAAATGAGGTTACACGGGCATGTGACGCCGCAATGAGGAGAAGAAAGGCTATGGAACATCGTCCCCCATTTTACTGGTGGAATGAAGAAATCGCGCAGCTACGTACCAAGTGTCATCGAGCGAGAAGGGCGTATACGCGATCTAGAGCGAGGGCCGTCTCCAGTGAACTGCAAGAAGACTACAGGGTGGCTCGAAAGGAACTAAAAACAGCCATACTAAAGAGCAAACGTAAGTGTTTCGCCAAGCTGTGTAATGAAGCTGACGAAAATCCTTGGGGCAAAGCCTACCAAATCGTCATGAAAAGATTGAAAAGGTGCCAGCCACAGATTTCCACCTGCCCAGAGTTCTTACACAACATCGTGGTCGGACTATTTCCTCATCAACAAGAGAACACATTCTCGGATGATCCAATAGTAGAGGCACCAACAATCCGAGAGGTAACCATAGAAGAAATAATCGAGATTTGCAATAAAATTGGAGAAAAAAAAGCACCTGGACCAGATGGTATCCCAAATATAGCACTCAAGACAGCTATAAAAGTAAGCCCAGAAATGTTTATTAACATTTACAACTCATGCCTGAAGGAGGGAGTCTTCCCGGATCAGTGGAAACGGCAAAACCTAGTACTTCTTCCCAAAGGTAAGAAACCACCAAATGAACCATCATCATACCGCCCGCTCTATATGTTAGATACGGCTGGCAAAATATTGGAGCGAATCATCTGTAACAGGGTAGAGGCAGCAATTCAAGAATCTGGAGGTCTTTCAGAACACCAATACGGTTTTCGAAAAGCGCGCTCAACAACAGATGCAATCAATGTGGTAGTTAAAACGGCACAAGAGGCTATACAGGGAAGAAGATGGAGAGGCGGTTCCAAAAAGTACTGTTTGGTTATAACTCTTGACATAAAAAACGCCTTCAATACGCCAAATTGGAGTCACATCTTACAAGCGCTCAGAAGGATGAGAGTTCCACAATACCTCATAGACGTTATTGTTGACTACTTCAGGTGCAGAATCTTGGTATACAATACAGACCGCGGCCCCAAGGAATATAAGATCACAGGCGGAGGACCACAGGGCTCAGTCCTTGGCCCTTTGCTCTGGAATATTATGTATGATGGTATACTGCGACTTCCTATACCCGAAGAAACAAAAATAGTGGGATTTGCTGATGATATCGCCATTATTGTCACTGCTAAACTGTTGGAGGAGGTGGAACAGATAAGCAATGCGACAATAAGGATAATACGAAAATGGCTCACCTCAGTTGGTCTAACACTGGCGGAGCATAAAACTGAAGCAGTCCTGATAAGTAGTAGGAAGAAGGTAGAAACTCTCACCATTATAGTCGGCGGCCATGAAATCACATCTAAACCGCATATAAAATACCTAGGTATCATGATAGATACGAGACTTTCATTTAGAGATCACCTTAGGTATGTAGGCCGAAAAGGTGCAATAGCAAGTGCTGCACTCGCGCGTATCATGCCCAACATAGGAGGACCAAGACATAGCCGTAGGTTACTGCTGGCTAGAGTGGTTACGTCTATAATCCTATACGCCGCACCAATTTGGGCCGGGGCCATGGCAATTAAAACATACAGATCTTCAACTATGCTGTTCCGGGATTTCAAAATCATACCTTAGACAGATCGATTAGCTATGAGGAAGTTATCGGAGCTCTTAGTGCATTAAAAGATGGTAAAGCCGCAGGATCGGATGGGATACCTTCCGAGTTCTATAAATATGGTACTAACGAGTTGCACAACAAGCTTACTACGATGTTTGATAATATCCTGAATAGTGGAGTAGTTCCAAACCGTTTTAGAGAAGCCTTAATTTTCCCCATACATAAAAAAGGCAGTACTTCAGATCCAGCGAATTATAGAGGCATTTCTTTTTTAAACGCTTCATATAAGATATTCACAGCAATCTTGCAGGACCGACTATCTACATGGATAAAGGAAAATAATCTACTTAAAGAACATCAAGCGGGTTTCAGGCCAGGATACTCTACTATCGACCACGTGTTTGTTTTGAGGAGCATTGTGGAGTCTTACGTTGGAAGGGGTAAAAAAGTGTATGCGTTTTTTGTAGACTTTAAGTCGGCATTTGACACGGTAGACCGAAATGCTCTATTTTATAAGCTTTACTGCATGGGCATGTCGAGGAAGTTCGGACGCGTCATCCAAAATTTGTATGCAGATACCAAATCAGCAGTGTGGAGTGGTGAGGAGTTGTCAGGATGGTCATTGTCCGGTGTAAGACAATGTTGTTCGCTGAGTCCAAGCTTATTTGCGCTATACATCGAGGACATCGTAGATATTCTGCCTGGAGGTGTTGAGTACGCAGGACTATTGATCAAAGCACTTCTGTTCGCTGACGATATAGTACTAATGGCGCACTCACCTGAATCCTTACAACTAATGATCAACAGGCTGTATGACTACTGTAAGCTTTGGAACTTAATCGTAAATCTTAGCAAGTCAAAGGTTATAAAATTTAAGAGAGGGGGCGGAAAGGCCTGCAGAAACGAGAAATGGTACTACAACGGCGAAAGTATTGAAGTCGTTAAGGAATATAAGTATCTTGGGGTCTACTTTTCAAAAAATTTAGATATGGAGAGACATCTAAATGAAAAACTAGCAAAGTCTAAAATGGCCATCAATGTTGTATGGAAGAAATGTCTCAGTAATAAATTCATTGCCCACAGCAGTAAATATAAGGTTTTTGTAGCGGTGTCAGAGTCCATCATGTTCTATGCTGCGCAAGTATGGGGAGTAAGGAAGTATGAGGCTGTTGAGAAACTACTGCGGTACTACGTTAAGAGAGCATTTCACCTTCCACCCAACACTCCCAATTATATGCTAATGCTGGAAACAGGATTGCCGCCATTGTACATCAAAACTTTTAAATTGCATGTGGACTACATTCTAAAGGTTTTGAATATGCCGGATACCAGACTGCCGAAAAAAGCTGTTCTGCAAGCAATACAATCCAGGTCAGGATGGTACAGGGAGTGGTTGGAACTTGCTGAGGACTGTGGGATACATTTGGATCTGGGTAATAGCGGAGACTGGAAACCCCAACTCTACCAACTCATCGCAATTATGGACGAAAAGGCTTGGTTCAGGCATTTAGAGCAAGCCTCGGGATCACTGCATAGAATGATCTACAGCCGCTTAAGTCATAACCTTCAGGAAAATAACTACTTCCGCTATGAATACAGTATATCGGAAATAGCGACTGTGTTTATATTACGGGGAGAGCTCCTAAAGCTTAATTATATTCCACACAGAGCAGACCTACCAGTGCTATGCAGCCTGTGCAACTTGGCAGAAAGAGAAGATGTCATACATTTTGTTGGGAAGTGTCCAGTTTTAAGCGAAATTAGGAGACATATCTTTGGAAGTAATGTTCTGTCGGTGGATCAAGTTTCTATGCTTCTGAACGAACCAAACGTATTTAAGCTATCCCAGTACTGCAAAATTTCTTTAAATTATCGTGAAAGGATCATTAATGAAGATTTCTAAAATCGCTTAAAATAAAAGAAATATACAAATATACATACATATTTTAGTCAATTTTTAATTTTTAATTTATTTAATGTTGTCAATCAGGCAGACGGCAAAGCCATGTTTATTGATTTTTGTTAAAACTTTGTATTAATAGTGAAGTACATAAATAAAAATCTATCTATCTATCTACAGATCACATATCACATCTGTGTATCGAATATGTGCATTGAGAGCTAGCTGCGCATTTCGCACTACTTCTAGCGATGCAGCTTGCGTGGTAGCGAGAATGCTCCCAATAGATATCCTGGCAGTAGAACAGCAACGTCAGTACTGCGCAAGAAGAGAAAAAAACGAGGCCAGCGAAAACCGGCTCTATAGAACAGAAAGCCTAAGAGAATGCCAAGAACGCTGGAATGCTTCTGAGAAAGGCAGGTGGACCCATAGGCTCATACACCAAATCCAGCCATGGTTCGACAGGCAACATGGAGAACTTGAGTTCTACTTAACGCAGTTCCTAACGAGCCATGGATGCTTTCGTTCGTACTTACATAAGTATAAACACGACAATAGCCCTTACTGTCCGCATTGCGCTGACTGCGTAGAAAACGCAGAACATATATTTTTTGAATGCCCAAGATTCCTCGACGAAAGGAATGCACTAAGGAGTGAACTCGGTCACCCACTGACGCCAGAAAACATCGTTGGCGAAATGCTCAAAAGCCAGGAGGCATGGGACGCAGTCGCTGGGAGCACAATGCGCATAATGAAGATTCTAAGAACCCTAGAAAGAGAAAGGAAAGAATCAGACCGGCGAAATACAATAAATGCTGAGCAGGAAAATGCAAACATGCACTAGTCGAATACATCAGACTAAAACCCCCCCCGGCGATGAAATGCTTGACGGCAGTACCGCGGGGAATGGGGCGGTCGTGGGAGGGGGGTTTAGTGGGTAAGAGTCCCACACTGTTAAAAAAAGCTAACCAATCCCTTTGGAAGGTCTTGGGCCAGCAGACGAGAAAGGGGGAAAAGTGCTTTCTCACTACATCACTTATTCGTGTTCTAGATAGCAACGGACGAATTCCCTAGATGGAGTCAATGGTGGCGTCTACAGTTCTTGTTACGTTGAACTTAGTGAAACCTTGCGCGAGCTGCTTCGACATATTCGGATCACAGGCCGATAAGGAATTTCTAATGGTAGTCAGAACATTGGAATACAGATGGGGCGAAGGAGCCCTTAATGCCTAAAACACAATATTACCTTGACCTCGGTTTTGTTCTCGTTACGTCTCATCCACCTCGAGAGTGCGTTGAATGTTTGTCTACATTTTTTTCCTCTGTTCCACAGCTGTTAACTGTGAAAGAAGGCAAAAGTTCAACTCATCTCAACTTCTGCCTCGGCTTAGAGTGTCGTAACGTAGCATTACGGTTTTCCTTACGAATGGAAAACGTGAGGTCGAGGTGGAATTGACATTGTGATAGGATACATTGATTTCATATAATTTAACTTATAGACGTCAGGCGAAGCCGAGGTCAAGGCACTATTGTGTTTCAGGCATAATGGGCTAACGGCAGCGCTCATGCTCCCGTAGTGTATCACTGGACAACGACCTTCAGGATTTCTACGTGGAATTATCGGACCCTTAACAGACCGCGTGCAGCCGAATAATTAGTAAAGGCCATAACTGCTATAAAGCAGATATAACCGGCATTAAGGATGTGCGATGGGAACTGCCGGGCAAAGGAAGATGAAAAAATGCGACATGTACTACGGTAATTGTTACAGTGATAACAAGCAGATCTTCCCCAAATGAACCATAATCTGGAAGTCAAAGCAAAGATAGCAGTTGGGGATTAATACGGTCAAGAAAAGTGCACTCGGCCTTTAAACTTTCTCTGCTCAGGTAAACATTGCTGGACCACAGGTCGAGAATGTTGATAACTCTTTATACTAAGGAAGTGTGTATAGTCTCGGCCGACGGTGGTACCGAACTCAATGTAGACAGTAGAATCGGGAAAGCCAAAGCTGCGTTCTGCATGCTATCGAAAATCTGGAAGAGTAATATTTACAGCACTAAGACCAAGCTGAGACTGTTCGTTTCAATGTCGAGTCAGTACTAACATACAGATTTTTTTTTTTTTTTTTGTTGCGCCTGGAGGTGCAGGAATTTTCAAAAGATACCAATGGTCCGTACCATTGGTTATGCCCGATTCATATATCTGACAATGCCATCAGTGCTAGTCAGTATATGCCTACGGGCTAAACCTCACCCCCTCAGAGAGGCACTATGAGAACCGGCTGCGCGTACTCATAGTAGTAGGAAATTCGTTCCTCTCATTTTTTCATTTTTTGTGATGACTACGACTAAGTTGCCTTAACGAGTAGTTTACGCTTCTGTAGTGTTAATCGCGTTAGGTAGGTAGCTTTCCAGTGAAGGCACCTACTAATACCGTCATTACATGCGGTTTTTCCTTACGGAAAAGTTTTGCGTCTAGGGTCATTCCTAAATATTTTGCTTCGTTTGCGTAAGGTATTTGTACCGAGTTAATGGATATAGGTAAGTTGTTTATCTTTCTCAACGTAAAATTGACATGCGTTGATTTTGTCTCATTGAGGACTATTCGCCAGGTTTTTGTCCATTCGCATACATTGTTCAAAGCTCGTTGGAGTTTTCCCGTTGATGATTCGACTGACTCATCCGTTACGAGGATAGCCGTGTCGTCTGCGAACGTTGCTACAACGGTCCCTTCATCTTGTGGTATATCTCTTGTGTAGAGCAAGAACAGGATTGGACCGAGAACACTTCCTTGTGGAACACCGGCGTAGATATCTTTGAAATCCGAATATTCACTCCCGTGTCTAACACGGAAAAGTCTGTTTTCAAGATAAGATTCCAATATTCTGTACAACTTTTCCGGTAAGATTACCCTTAGCTTATACCTTAGGCCTTCGTGCCATACCTTGTCGAAGGCTTGCGATACGTCGAGAAAAGCGCTAGATGTAATACCTGGAGATTCAACGTCAGTGTCATTACTAAGCTGCAGACTTTCATAAATAGATGTTCACGCATCATCCCTAGGATTTTATGGCCTAATCGCATCTCGAACGAACATCTCCAATCGAGAAGGATTCAGGAACCTATTGACATCACACATTCGACGAAGGAAATGGAATAGCAATGGATTGGTCACACCTTACGGCGCATGCGAAGAGAACGCCGTTTCCAATCACGCAATGCAATGGAATCCCCTAGAGTTTTGGGAATGAGTTGGAGACAGATGAAGCGCATTGCAGAAGTCCAAACACGATGTCGCACAGGCGCTGTTATAATAATATAATATAAGAAGTGTACTTTATTTTTCCAAAAAAAAAAAGAAGATATTTATAAATTTTGTTTTTACAGGTACCATCTAAGCAATGACTTTGCCGTCTGCCGTAGATTGACAAGCTTTTAGATTTTGAAAAGTTATTAGTTTAATATCCTAAAGGGTGACCTGAGTGAAAGCCAATAATACTTATGTATAAATACATATCAAATGGTCATGAAATTTGGGTAGTGACCGAATAAGATCGCGGATACAAGCTGCCGAAATGAGGTTCCTTCATGGTGTTGCTGGAATAACTCGTAGGGATCGAGTGCGCAACACCAGAGTACGCGAGGCGCTCAATGTTGAGCACCTACTTCTCCGAACGGAACGATCTATGCTTCGATGGTTTGGTCACGTAGTGCGTATGCCCCCAGACCGGCTTCCAAGACGTGCCATGGTTGTCGTGCCATCAGGTAGGCGACTTCGCGGTAGGCCTAGAAATAGGTGGTTGGACCAAGTCCGACATCTTTCCTGGAGCCGTATAGGGATTCCTCCTGATGAGTTGGAGTCAATGGCGGAGGATCGAGATGGATGGAGGGTCCACCTGAGCATCCTACCCGCGCGACCCTCATAAAGGATTAGCGGTCCATTGAAAATGTATGTATGTATGTATGTATGAAATCAAAAATCTCCCTGGACAATTTTCAACCTATAGTCGTAGGCTTTTTTGCAGTACGAAGCTATTCTCTGTCAGTTAGCACCATTCAGCAGATCCAGTACAACTTCTGCTCTAAGTGAGTTTTCCCCGAAATGAGCTCTTCTATCTCTTTTAGCACAGGACAGGAACCAATAAAATGTAGGACGTCTTCTTTTTCTCTGCCATTACACAAGTTACATTGCGTAGGTTGGTCGATTCGATGCGCCATAAAATTCAGCTTCAAAAGTTCACCTCTTGTTCGCAATATGACTGAAATTGCATGAGCCTTTAAATGAGATCCAAGTAGATTGTGGTATTCAAGTTGTAAACTTCTATAGATATGATGGGAGCTAGAATTTCTGGCCTGGTTTATGAAATTCGCTTTTGTGCCTGGTCAACGCGATTCGTGAATTGGGTTATATGCCTACTCCAGTCTGTGGGGTTTGATTCCATCAAACATATGTTCACATTATACTTCGTTTCAAACTCTTCCCAATCCTTGTAGAACTGCGATTTCGTCCTAACTACTTTCAGAGCCAACATTTTTGTGAGGCGGCTGCTGTCTTCTAAGTCAATAATTTTTTAAGATATATTTTATATTTATCTTCAGCGTGTATATGAAGAGTTGAGAGCAACCACTTTCAATATTAAGCATGTAGTTGGGTGTATTGGACGGAAGACGAAACAGCTTTTTTAAGAAAAATCTCAACAGCTTTTCCACATCATCATATTCCTTGCTCCCCCATACTTGAGCTCCGTAACACATCACTGATCGCATCACTGCATCAAACACATTTAATTTGGCAGGAATCGCAACATTTGAATTGGATAAGACATTTCTCCAAGTTCTATTGATTGCTTTTTTCGCTTCTGCAAGTTTTAGCGTTAAGTGATCGCGCTGTTGACGTCCTATGGCCTTTGAGGGTTCACAGGACATACATACATAAGTAAGTAAGTAGCCGTAGGTAATGCACACAAGCACAAGTGGATCTCAACCAACCTGGAATGCGGAACTAGACGCAATTAGATAAAGATCGAGCTAAATGGATAAGCTTGTTTGTTGGGGTCCAGGTTCACCTCGAATTAAATTGCCACCTAAGTAAGTAAGTACGATTTATGATGCCCGTGAGTGTACAATGTACATTTAAGTTATCGCGTCGCGTTGCGGGCGAATTAAAAAAAAACAACTACTCGCTTCCGATTTGGATAACAACTGAACAACTTTATTTGATTTTCATATTCTTTTATAAATTTGGATTTACAATATTCTTACGACTAAGTACAATTTAATATTGATCAGCAAATTTATGTTTCAAAATGTTCCAAGAATTGAATTTACATTATTACCAGTCAGCAATTAACAAAATGAAATTGGAATTTAAATTATACTGATTTCTTGGAACTACAACTGCAAATATTCTTACCTAAGCAATTCTGTGGGAAGTGGAATGGATATGGGACAGGTGTGCAATGAGGGAATGTGGACATGATGTGTTAACTCCCCCCTTCTTAAGTATCTGCGTCCCGCAGATTAAAAATTAATTTTGATGGGTTCAAAGGAAGGGATTTGAGACATAGTGTTAATGACCTTTGCTTGTGTTTTGCGTCTTAGACAAAGGAGTAATATCAAATTGAAAGTTATACTGATTGCCAGGATGGTTATATCTGAACTTATCAGTAGTCCAGTGCTAGATGAAACTCTGGACAGTTTTTTCACATTGTCCAAGTGAAGTTTATGCAGGTATTGAAGATCTAATGTTATATCACCTTCTGTCAGATTGTTCTGTAACAAAGGGGGTAGGATATGATAGGTTCTACTTTCCCAATTCGTATATTTGGTATTGTCTATTTCTATGGATTCATTGTGGAAGTTTATAAGAAAAGTGCCGTTGAGGCTTTTATTGGTCCTGCCATAAGTAAGGTTGCCGAAGTAATTAGTTAAGAATAGAGTACTTTCATTAATAAGTTCAACTACTGGTTTGCTTTGAAATTGGTAGTTGCATGTCGCTTCTTCACCATTTAGAAGTTTGATGGTACAATCTTGGGGAGTGAGCTTTTGAAGCTGATTTCTTTGACAAATCGTTGTCTCTTGAATTTCCATGCATTTTTCTTTAATACCAAATTTCTGTGATTGTGAAATGAAAAGATTAGAAAAGTTAAGATGTATTCTTTTATTATTATTTACGGTTGATCGAATTATAATATTATTGAATATTGTTTCGTCCGTCTGCGGCAAGCAAATTACGTATAGGAGGAAGCGAATCTTTTATTACCATCATGGGTTCAGAGTATTCAATAGCTTGGAGTTCATTCTTGAATGGGAGGGTTTCTGTTTTCGATAGTATGTCGGCAATATCAGCTTTGTTTAATAAATTTGAGTTCACAATACCTTTTTTTGCAAGCTGCCCTGCTAGCACTATTTCTCCAACCTCTTCTTTTAATAGGCCAAGCTTGTTAAAAAGCATTTGCTCATATTTTCCAGTATGGTTCATGTTAATTTCCTCAACTATTCTGTTATATTTATCCATCAAGGTGTTACTTACTTTACTTAAGTACTGGTTAATATGGTATTGCTTATTATTATTATTGATAAGTTCATTGTTGTTTGCAAGTATATTATCCCAATCAGTTGCGTCGGGGTTACCCGCCAGCCACTTCCAGGCGGATCCTATCCAATTTATTGATCGTTTTGGTTTACTTTGATTTTTTTCCTGAAGTTGTCCCATTAGGTTTTCTATTTTCGAGAGTTGAAGCTCCAGCTGGGGTGAATACGCACTTGTCTTTACGATGTTATGGCGTATGTCCATTTTAATGTTGTCTATTATTTTCTGATAATCGGCAAGGTTTATTGAGTGTATAATTTTGTAGTTTCCATTGATTATCTTGCCCGTTCCTTGTTTTATTGCGATTAGTGGGCTTTTGTATTCGTAAACGTTGACTGTGGCCTCTGTCCATGAGTTAATTGTTAATCTGAAATAGAAGGTATGTTTTTGAGATGTGACTTATGAATTCGCTTTCCATTTGTTGTAGATATAGTAACGTTGTTGTCTAATCCTACTGTTTCCTTGCGGAATATTGGTTTTTCTTTCCCTTTAATTTGTTTGTCTCTTTTATATACCGTTTCACCGGGGCTATAGTTCTTTGGCGTGGATCTTTTCTGGTTATGTCTGTTTAATTGGTTCCTTTGATTACGTATAATTTCATACTTTAGATCAGTATTGACTATGTCTTTAAAATCCGTTAGATTTTGGTAATTGATTCTTTGGGATCGTCCAAAGAAAATATCGGCAGGTTTCCTCTTGGTTACTGAATGAATTGTATTGTTATACCTGTCTACTGCTATATTGATAATTTCTTTAATTGAGTAATCCGGGTATTCTTGTTGAAGGCATCTTATAATTTCGATGATAGTTGAGTGAACTCTTTCTATGGCTCCATTGACCTCACTTTTTTGTGGGGGGGGCCATATAGGTGGTTACTCCGAGTCCTTCAATATAATTTAATATTATAGGGCTAATAAAACTGCTTTCATTGTCTGTGACAAGTATTTTGGGAACGGTGAAAAAATGAAGTAGTTTAATTATCTTGTCCCGCACGTGTAGTACGGATTTGTTTTTGATATGAAAGAATTTTGTAAATTTAGAAAATTTATCAACACATGTTATAAATTTTTCTCTTTTTATTTCTATTATGTCTATATGTAAAATTTCTGTTGGGTACGATGGAATTGGAGTGGGTTGTAGCTCGGGTTTCGGAGGGTGTCGGTCATATTTGTTGGAGCAACAAACATCACAAGAATTTGCAAACTTTTTTGCTATTTTTGTCATTTGGGGAAAATAGTATTTCTCTAATATCTGGTCTTTGTTTTCCTTATAGTTTCTATGAGCACGTTTGTGTTCTTCCTGGATTATTTTAAATTTATTTTCTTCGTTATTGATATCTGTGACTACTCTCTGTGTGATTCTTATTTTATAGCGACTAAAAGAATTTTTGTAAATTTCCTGTAGTAGTGGAATATGCCTTTCCGGGATCTTAATACCGTTTAAGATGTTTGGGTTAAGTTTTTCTCGTAATATAGTTGTCAGGCTATTAGTATCAAAAGTCTGCATTCTAATGTAGTATCTATGATATTTCGGATGCGGTTCTTCGTGACAAATCATGTTCTTGCCTTCAGAGAAAATGAGCTGGTTTTTGAAAACATTCAGAGGGGCTTCGCAGTGTGGAATAAGGTCACTGCTATCTTCTTCAGCACTGTGTTGGGTACCAGAGGATGATGTTAAGATGTTAAGTTCGACAGGAAGTCGCGAAAGAGCTTCAGCGACCACGTTTGTTTTACCAGGCTTGTAGATTAGGGAATAATTAAATTCTTCGATTTTTGCCTTCCATCTTTTGAGCTTTGCGTTGTTATTTCGATTGCTCAAGGCGAAGGTCAACGACTGATGGTCTGTAAGAATTGTTATACTTTTAGCTCCGTAAAGGTATGTCCTAAGCTTGTCGAGGGACCATACTATTGCTAGCATTTCCTTTTCGATTGTCGAATAGCTTTCCTCTGTTTTAGTTAATGATCTTGATATGAATGTCACAGGTTTATCTTTGCCCATCTCTCCTTGTGATAGGACGGCTCCAATGGCAAGGTTAGAAGCGTCGGTTGTGAGAATAAATGGCATGTCAAAATTTGGGAAGATTAGAATGTCTGATGACATAAGCATTTCTTTCAGATCTTTAAATGCTTTTAAGGCTTGATCATCAAGGTGCACTTCCGTTTTCCTTGATTGATTTGCCTTTATTTGGGCATTTAAACCCCTTGTTAGATTTGTCAAAGGCTTTGCTATTTTAGCGAAGTCTTTAATAAACTTCCGGTAGTAAGATGCTAGACCTAGAAAGCTTTTTAAATCTTTAAGATTTTGGGGTGGTGGAATTCTCTGGATTGCAGCAATTTTTTGTGGGATTCCTTCTTGAGTAATTATGTATCCTAGGAAGTCTACTTTGGATCTTAAAAATTTGGATTTCTCTAGATTAACCCTTAAGTTGGCTTTTTCCAAAAATAAAAGCACTTCATCAAGATTTTTAATATGCTCGGCCTTGTTTTTCCCGAAGACGATTATATCGTCTATATAGACGTAGCATGTTTTTCCTATTAGAGGTTTTAAAACGTCATTAATCATGCGTTGAAAAATAGCGGGCGCATTTTTCAAGCCGAATGGCAATCGAGTGAATTCATATTTGCCATTTGCTGTTGAAAAAGACGTTTTGGGAATATCGCTATTTTTCATTTTGATCTGGTGAAAGCCAGATGTAAGATCAAGCGTTGTAAAATATTTACATTCCCCTAAGCTTGCTAGCGTGTTTGTTATATCAGGAATTGGGTAAGCATCAGGTATCGTTATTGCATTAAGTCGTTTGAAATCAATGACGAGTCTGTATTGCTTTTCGCCTGCTGCGTTTGCTTTCTTTGGAACTATCCAAAGCGGCGAATTATAGGGACTTTTAGATGGTCTGATAACACCATCTGCAAGCATTTTACCTATTTGCGTTTCGACTTCTGCCCTTAAGTTGGCAGGATAAGGGTAGGATTTGGTGTAAATTGGCTCAGAAGATGTGGTTCTGATTTCTGCGCGGACACTTGTGTCTATAGTTCCACTATCAGAAATAGTTCCAAAAAGTTTTTTGTGTTTAATAAGAATTTTTTGTATTTCGGGATCTACATCAGAATTAACTTGAATCTTATTTACCTGTTTTGATTCTTTTTGCATGAGATCTATTTTAATGTTAGGGCTTATAATTAAGATATTATTCTTCCTATCGATGACAGCTTCTAATTCCTTAAGAGTGTCATCGCCTATGATTCCGTCGAATGACGTTAACCCTGGTAGAACAAAAAAATCAATTAAGGTGTTATTTCCTATGCTTTTGAAGAATGGACCGGTGATTTTATGAGTTATTTCAAGCTGTCCACCTGCGGATTGTATTTTAAATGGTGTAGTTATTGGTTTACTGTTTGTTGCAATTCTATCAGACACGAAGTTTTTATTAGCTCCAGTATCTATCAAGAATTTTAATGGTTCTCCATCTCTGGTAACATACTCTAAGTATGGTACGCTAGAGAGGCTTGCGTTATAAAATTTAACTCAGCACAATCTTCAGCATTTCCCTCCTCGTTGGTTGAATCTTCGTAGGCGTGGAAGTACTCTTCATTTAATTGCTCCTCTTGACTCTCTCCTGGTTCTTCTATGATATCGGTTGCAAAGAGGCGTTGTTGTTTCCGCGGTAAGTTTTCTGAATTGTTATATCTTCGCGACGGAAGGTTATTTGCCGGTCGATTCATGTAATTTACTTGTCGCGTTTGTGTTGATTGATCTATTTCCATTGGCTGAGGGGGCTTCGGATTTGTTGGCCTGGTGGGCGGTGTGCTATTCCAGGTTGGCCTTGGCTGGGTGTAACGGAGGATATTATATATTTGGTTTCGCTTTTGCGGCGTAATTTGCTTGTGTGGTGCTACTGCTCCTTTTTGGTATTTCGAAGAAAACATTTGATTTATTGGTGCGGTAACCGTGTTATTTATATCTCTCCTATGAATAGAGAAATTTCTGAAGTTCAAATTTTGAAACTCCAAACATGAGGTATAGGCCTCAGGAAGCGTTTGGGGTTTCTGTATTACCAGCATTCTAGAGACATCCCCGTTGAGACCTCTTATGAAAATATCTAATGCCCTGTTTCTATAGTTTTACGTTAAGGCATTTATTGTTTCCTGAGAATATTCCTCAGTTTTAATTTTATTGATAAGAAGGGACAGTTGGTGATTAATTTTTGCATAGAATTCGTCAATGCTTTGATTAGCTTGAATCATATTATTGAGTTCATGCTCTAAGGTACGCACATCACGTTTATCTGCATAGTGTAGTGATAAACATTTTTTTATTGCGGACCAGTCTTCGTCAAAAATATTGTAAGAAATTAGGGCGGCATCGGCCGGGCCTCTTACTTTTTGGCGAATATGTTGCAATATGGCCCTGTATATAGGCTTTTTCCTAACAATCTCGTAATCCTTCAATATGGACTCCACATTGTGGATCCATGAAAGGTACTGTACCGCATTACCATCAAAAACCTGTAGATCTCTGACGCAGTCAGGTAGTTTCTTGATGTCAGTTAGATCTTGTTCGGTTTTTGGAGTCACAAGAGTATGTGTTATGGCTTGGGGGGGACTAACCCTACATTCCAATTGTTGTAAGCGATTGTTGATGAGCTTAGTTTGCTCAATTTGGGCATTAACTGCACCTGTTAATTGTTTAATTACTTCTTGAATTTGCTCCATTGTATTGGGTTGTTTTTTAAAAAAAAAAGGATTTAGGATTTGGGGTTTTCAAAAAAAATTACACAATTGACTTTAACTTAAAACTATTAGTTTTATAATTTATATTGCTAATTTAACTTAACTATAATGTTATCTTCCTTGCTTATCAGTTTTCTTGTTTGATAGAGGTAAAATAGAATTTTAAATAAATTTTTTCGTTTGATAATAAAATCTTTAATAAATCCTCTCGTTTGATAGAGATAAAATATAATTTCTAATATACTTTCTCGTTTGATAGAGATAAATATAATTTCTAAAAAATTTTTTTTTTTAAATTTTCCAGCTCACAGTATAAATACAGCTGCCAGCATTTTAATGAGTCCTGTCGGGTGGTCCGTGTTGTCCTTTTTTGCGTCTGCTTACTTGGGAACGGATTGCGCCACTGTTGGATGCTCCTGGTTACAGTTGAATCGGGTCTTCGTTGCACTTTTATCGTGTTCTTATGTGAACGATAAGTCTAATTAAGTACTGGGTTAATGCACTCTTCAAGGGAATACACCTCCTTTTACGTTTTATTTTTAACTTCAAGTGATTTTTCTGGATTTAGTAGGGTATTTTTGCTCTAGGATGGTCGTGTTCTTATGTTGACGACCTATATTATTGGCAACCACTTCACACTTTTCCACTATTCTAAGTAGATTCAATTTTAAGGGTATTTTTGTTCAATGAGTCGTGTTCCTATGTAGACGACTCGTATCGCTTCGAACTTTATATAACAGTTAATATAATTTTACACACTTAACTACTTATGATCTCACACCAGTTTAATTAATTTTACTTGCTCGGGTCTTTTACTTTAGACTTCTTCAAGCTGCTCGGGCGCCAGTTATCGCGTCGCGTTGCGGGCGAATTAAAAAAAACAACTACTCGCTTCCGATTTGGATAACAACTGAACAACTTTATTTGATTTTCATATTCTTTTATAAATTTGGATTTACAATATTCTTACGACTAAGTACAATTTAATATTGATCAGCAAATTTATGTTTCAAAATGTGCCAAGAATTGAATTTACATTATTACCAGTCAGCAATTAACAAAATGAAATTGGAATTTAAATTATACTGATTTCTTGGAACTACAACTGCAAATATTCTTACCTAAGCAATTCTGTGGGAAGTGGAATGGATATGGGACAGGTGTGCAATGAGGGAATGTGGACATGATGTGTTAACTTTTATATGTACGTGCTTTCATCCTACCATATTCAGCTGACAACTTAGTGTGGTTTCGGTACCAAATCATTCCCTTATCCGTACCAATTATATCCTGTTTCTCAGGAATTCCAATCTCATCTTTTAATTTAGTCGTCACCGCCCATCACGGAACCTGATTGGAACATGAGAATTGTTGAGGATTAGCTTATACCATGTCATCGTTGTAATTAAGTATTTGACAGGAGACTAATCAGATTGCCCAACGAAGAGGGTAGAGCTTATGTGGTCATACTCTCTACAATGTACCACATGCCTTTCAGTTTATTCAAATTTCATCTAAACTCAACTGAAAAGACCACAATTATGGTAACCATGCCATTTTATCCCGTGGTCATGAAATACCACTTAGCGCCCGACTTAGAATCATAATCCTGACCGGTTACAAAGATTTCCTGAATCCAAATCAAAGTTGCATTACAGAATGTATGTCATCCAGTTCGGTAGGTTTTTATACCTATGTTATATATCCTAGTCCGATACGCTTTATTTTATACCGAAAACTAGATGTATCTGCTAGATATGTGTATGATCTGTATACAAGAAATATTATTGCATTTGTAGTTGTTTACATCCTTCTTAAATGCACAAGTATCACCGTTCTGTTGGGATACAACACCCGCTGCAGCAGCTGGATGTCATCTAGCCAACACTATTTACCTTTATAGATATTTGAAAAGAAAACCGTGAATCTATCGTATTTTTATGACCCGCAACATGTGAAAGACACACGACGCAATTTTATTGATTCTCTGTATAGACAATTAAAAGATAATCAATACTCTCATTCCATCTAGGTGATGTAATAAAGATGGTATAGATGTGGGCAATGTGATTCAATCCATGGTAAGCAGAGACTATTTCCAATTAAAAAAAAAATGGTAGTGCTATCGATATAAACTGGGTATCTGAGAAACTATTCAAATTAGAAGTGCGTGCTCTGACTAGTAGCATAAGTAAAATGTTTTGTATGAACCAGATGCCGGTCATGAAATGATATTTGAAGATATTTCGCTATCCTATCCGGTTAGGGATTGTTTTTTTTTTTTTTAATATGACAGCCGTTCTTAACCATGCAAGAAATGTACTGAAAATAAGAATACACACGAGTTTATCCTGAACCAGTCTTACACCCACTAAGGACTGCAGCCGCAAATTGCAAGGAGAAGGCATCCAATGGTACGGTATGGTATGAGGGAAGCGCACCTTAGAGAGTGCTTGCATTAGGATCTTTTGGTCCATTGTGATACCGTCTCTTATTAAGTTGCCCCTCCGTTGGTCTTGAATCAAACCAACCTGTACTCCTGATGAATAATATTATGTTCCCGAGTGGGACTTGCTTCAGTTCTTCAAAAAGTCTGTTTCCCATGTAACAGAGGCGACGAGTTTGAAGATTGGGACAAACATACAACAAGTGTTTGATAGTTTCGATTTCTTCTGTATCACGACAACTCCTGCAGTAATCAGGTGAGTTGATGCCCAGTCCGGCGTCCACTGCACATATCGGGCAATGTTCAGTTAGTACACCTGCCATGATGCTGGTTTCTTTTTTGTTCATTGACAAAAGGCTTTTGGTCCTTTTTTCGTTCACAGTTGGCCATAGGCTGCGAGATATGACACAGTCGCCTCTGACTATCCAGGACGTGTTGATTCTTTCTCTTGCTTTAAGGTCTATTTTTCTTTTTAGTACGCCAATTGGGATAGCTACCGAGGCATAGGTGAATTCCTCATTTAATGCTTTCCGTACTAGTTCGTTGCGACTGCTTTGTTTCCTTTCTATATTACTAAGACCGGGAACTCAGCAGTGAGTGACTGCATGAGTGTTGCGTATGTTGTTCACAGTTTGACGGCATGCGGAGCTGGTTTTCGATCTAATTATTGCCTTGAGTGCACGAAGATTGTGAACTCACATGCGTTCAGTACAGTCTGTGCTGCTCTTTCAATGACGAAGAATTCGGCTTGGAAAATAGTGCAACCACCCGAGAGTTTGCATGAATCGCTGGTGTTGAATGTATCATAGTAAACTCCAGCGCCAGATCCTATACTCATTTTAGATCCGTCAGTATATAGTCCTGTACACTGGTCAATGCATTGGATTCCCACTCCTGTCTTCCGGGGAAAAGAGTGAAATATTTCTTGTGAAAGTATATGTAAAGTACAACATAATATATAGTCTGCTTTTCTATCAAGATATATTGATCTATACCTTTGAAATATAGATCCGTGTCCATAGGAGCTTTACTTCCATGTACTTGATTGTCCAAAGTACGACTCACTTTCGGCAGCCATGCATAAACTCATCTAGAGGAAGAAGATTGACTATCAGTTCCAACCCTACCTGAAGCTTTGATCTCTGTACTCCTGTTATGCTAACTCATGCTAATCTTTATATCTTTATAAGATTGTTGAGGTAGCTGGCTTTGTCTGTTGCATTCCACCATACTATTGTTTCTTAGGTAAGTATGAACAACCCTACACGAAGTGGTATCAACGATCGAGAAATCACTCTACAACAAGGAACTCACGCTAGCGGCCTTATTTTTTACATGGAAGGAGCCTTTAACAATGTGAAACCCAAATCGACTAGATTCGACAAGACCGATTTAGAGTAGATTCCACACTCTCCGACTGAATAGAATGTATGCTCAAGTCGAGATACATCAACTCAGAGCTAGGTGATAGCCAAGTAAATGCACTGGCCTCTAAGGAAACCCCGCAAGGAGGGGTCTTATCTCCTCTACTGTGACTCTGACTCTAGTCGCAAACGAGATCACATTGAAATCAGGACACAACGGAGTAAAAGTAGTTGCTTATGCAGATGACATCGTCCTACTAATGTCCGGTAAATTCCTCGACACAATCACCAAACTTCTACAATCGGCCCTAGATACCCTTAATAACTGGACGAAAAGATGTGGACAAAAGATAATCCCAACTTGCGGACCCCTACGACTCGATGGCACTCCAATCCAAGTCTCGGACAAAGCACAGTATTTAGGATGCATACTTGACCGCAAACTAAGCTGGAGAGATAAAACAAATGAAAGAATAAAGAAAGCGTACATTGCGTTCTATGCTTGCAGAAGAATTTTTGTAAAAAAAAAATGGGGCACGAAACTTGCCATTATCCACTGGATGTACACAGCCATAGTCAGACCCATCGCAATATGGTGCAAAAAATTGTATTGCAAAACTGTATCATTATGGTAATACTTGCAAAAAGGAAAGGCACTACCCCGCCAGGCACTACCACTGCTGTGCATGGTACTGATCCTGGACCGAGCAGAAATATTCGGGTCAGAGCTATACGGATTCCGGGGGCTAGCAAAATAATGAAACAGTTTGGACGCAATTTGAGGGTCGCGAGTTGGAACGTTGGAAGCATGACCGGTCGAAGTTACGAGCTGGAAGAGATGATGAATAGATAGAAGGCGGGTGGACATCTTGTGTGTCCAAGAGACGAAATGGAAAAATACCGAGAATCGGGCGCGTTTCTTGGACGTTAGGACAAAAGATTACAAGATGTTCTACAACGGAACGGAAAAGTCTAAGAACGGAATCGGTATCATCCTTGCGGCAGAGCTACTTGAAAACGTCTTGAGCATTTCGAAGTCCAGCGACCGTTTGATGTCTCTCAAACTAGTAATACAAGGAGAGGTGTGGAATATTGTCAGTGCATATGCTCCCCACGATGGGTACAATCAGAGAGATAAAGATGCATTCTGGCTAGATTTCCACAATCTCCTTAAGAAGATCCCAAAGGAAGAATTTCTGTTTGTTGGAGGAGATTTGAATGGACATGTCGGGAAATCAAACGAAGACTATGAAGACTGCCATGGAGGACTAGGATATGGCACCAGGAACCTTCCTGGTGAAGACATCCTAAGCATGTGCAAATCACACGGTCTTATCGTGTTAAATACCATGTTCATCAAACAAAGCCGACACCTGATCACTTACAGCAGTGGTGGAGATGAAACTCAGATTGACTACCATTTGGTAGGCAGTTTCATGAAGCCCCGGGTAAAAGATTGCAAAGTGATCCTGGGAGAGGCAATCGCTCGGCAACACCGTCTCCTGCTAACAGAAATTTTTATGAAAACACCGAAGAAAAGCAAACAAACAAGGGTCTCTGAGAAAATCAAGTGGTACAATCTGGACAAAGAAAAAGGCGAAGCTTTTGTTTTCGTAATAAAAAATTACCTCTCTCACACCATCAACGGAGCTGAGGATGAAGAGTGCAGAGCACAAAATATGTGGAATTCGCTACAGCGAACTTGCTTAAAGAAGGCCAAATCACTGCTAGGAGCTTCAAAAGGCCACCATCAACACGCCAAAGAAACATGGTGGTGGAGTGATGAAGCTGAGAAAGTGATAAATGAGAAGAAAGCGGCTTTCAAAGCTTGGTCAAAGTGCCCCTCTAATAATAATGACGAAAAAGCTCGCCTCGAAATGGAATACAGATGCTGCAAGAAAAAAGCGAAGAAGAAGTGTGCCCAGCTTCAAGCAGAGAGTACGGAGGGCCTGTATCGGGAGCTGGAGAAAATATTTTCCCCGGTTGCTGATGCAAACCAGGCTATCCAGGAGCTGCGAAGACACAATATGAACAAGAGCGCCACTATCTTCAAAATAGCCGCCCAAAGAAGGAAGAATGCTCAGGAGATTCGTTCGCCAAAGTTCATTAACAATGCTCATGGCCAGCTTCTTGTGGACGACGACAAAATTCTGCAGAGGCGGCGGCAGTATTGTAAAGAACTTTTGAATGAACAGTTTCCCCGGCTATACTTTCCAAGAGCCACCCCTAACTGTGAAGAAATACCCGACATTACAGTCGAAGAAGTTAGTGAGGCGGTCAAATACTCCTAAATTGGGCAAGATGAGATGCCCTCTGAGTTCTGGAAAAAGATGAGAGACGTCGGGTTCAGATGGCTCAGAATTCTCATCTCCAAATTTGCGAGAGGTGACCCAATGCCGAATCAATGGAGAGAAAGTTACCTTCTCCCTGTATACAAAGGGAAGGGTGATACGCGAAACTGTGATAACTACCGTTCGATCAAGCTGATGTCACACACCATGAAGATCGTTGAGCGGGTATTATAAATCAATCACAGACGCAATCCAAAGTATAAGGATCATTATGGAAAAACATCGTGATTTCTTAAAGGATTTGTATATTGTATTACAAATATTTGGCGCAACAGCTCTTTAAAGTGCCAGGGCCTAGCTTCTCGCAACCACTCATGTTGTGTGCGTTATATTTTTCACACAAATAGAAGGGGCCTACAGTTTAATGCCGAATCCGAACGGCGATTTGAGAAGCTTTTTTGTGACAACAATACTCTCGGATGTTTCTCAGGCGCTCGCGAGAGGTGAGACCGTGAAAAAACTTTATGGTGTTTTCTGGGATTCAAACTTGAAACCTCATACGTAGTTTTTTTTTTTTTCGTGGGTAGGTGAAAATCTTCATGAGACACTATGAGACCGTGTACTCATAGTAGTGTCAGATTTCTACTGACTAAAAACACCCTTCCCTTCGTTTTGTTTACTACGACTAAGTTAGACCTTATCAAGTAGTTTAAGCTTCAGATTTATATTCGCGTGAGGCAGGTAGATTTTCAATAAAAGCACCTGCTGAAACCGTCATGACATGCGGCTTTTTGTCTTATTGCGCTAATTCGAACGGTTTCGTTCTTTGAAGTCGGCGCGTAAGATTTGTCACATCCAAAGTTTGGAGTATGGCACTGTTGTAATGGCCATGAAGACGAATACGAAGCTTGCGAGCGAAGTTTTTTATTTCGTCCTCCACGGTAGCTATCCCTAAGTCTCTGTGGATATCATTGTTTCTGATATACCAGGGAGCGTTCACGATTATTCTTATAATTTTATTTTGGAGTGATTGTATGAGATTCCTATTGCTTGGTTTGGTACAACCCCAGAGTTGTATACCGTACGTCCACACGGGTTTAAGCACTTGCTTATACAGAAGCAGTTTGTTATATACGCTTAGTTTGGAATATCTTCCAATTAGCCAATACATTTCTCTAAGTCGATTTTCGACTTCGTCACGTTTCTTTTTAACGTGAGGTTTCCATTTAAGTTTCGCGTCTAGTGTCATTCCCAGATATTTAGCTTCGTTTGCATGCGGTATTTGTACCGAGTTAATGAAAACGGGAAGGTTGATTATTTTCTTGTAAGTGAAGTTAACATGCGTCGATTTGGTCTCGTTAAGAACAATGCGCCAAGTTTTTGTCCACTCACAGATTTTATCCAAGGCTCGTTGGAGTTTTATGGTTGCTGACTCGATTGAACTTTCCGTTGCCAGAATAGCCGTATCGTCGGCGAATGTAGCTACAATAGTGCCTTCAGTTTATGGTATGTCCCGAGTGTACAGCAAGAATAAGATAGGCCCAAGGACACTTCCTTGCGGAACTCCGGTGGCGATTTCTTTAAAATCAGAATATTCAGTTCCGTGCTTGACGCGAAAAAGTCTGTTCTTAAGGTATGATTCTAAGATCTTATGAAGTTGCTCCGGAAGGATTCGTCTTAGCTTATAATTCAATCCATCGTGCGAAACCCTGTCGAAGGCTTGAGATACGTCAAGAAAAGCGCTAGAACAAATCTTTTTCTCCTCAAGGGCTTTTTCAATTTCGTCGGTTATTCTCTAAACCTGGTCAATTGTGGAATGCTTGATTCTGAACCCGAATTGGTGGTCAGGTATTAGGCGTCTCTCTTCAATGACCAGAAGAATCCGTTTCAGTAGGAGTTTTTCAAATACCTTCGATATTATTGGTAGTAGCGATATCGGTCTGTACGATTTTTTGTCATTTGGAGATTTCCCCGGTTTCGGAACCATTATGACTTCTGCGACTTTCCATTGATTTGGAACGTATAATAATCTAATAGAAGCATTTATTAAATAAAGCAATTTTAATAGTGCTTTTTTGGTAATTCCTTGAGGATTTGTCCGGTTATTAAATCATAGCCAGGAGCTTTATTATTTTTCAGGTTTTTTATTGCCTGGCAAAGTTCTATAAGTGACACACTTTTTATTCTAAGGTTGTCAGATGTCGTAGTCGTACCGGTAAAATCGTCTACCAATGTTTCTCCATCAAATGGCTTAAAAGTCTCTTCTAAGTGCTCGGCAAATAGATCCGCTTTTCTTTGTCACCTTTTGCCCATTCGTCATTGTTTTTTCTTATCGGTGGTGAATGTATTTGGGTTTTTTTAATTCTTTTGACAGCTTTCCAGAGCGAGTAATTAGTGGTTTTTTCGGCGGTTAAACCTTCAAGATAAGCTGAAGTCTCTCGGTTTTTTAGGTCTTCGATTGTTTTTTTAAGCTCATTGCATAGGAAATTCGAGTGGGTTTTATGCTGGGGAGCGCGAGTTTGTTGCCATATTTTGCGTGCTCTCCTCTTTTCTCTAATAAGTTCTTTTATTTCCGTCGGATAATTAGCTTCATTGCATGGGACTTCTTTCCTCCTTAAAGGTGTATTTTTCCACGCGGCATTCTGTATTGTTTCAATAAATTTGCCGAGTTCATCTTCTATTTCGAAGGGTGTTTTGAGCGATACATTTAAGACAATATTTTCTTCGCAATCAGTTCTAAAGTCGCGCCAGTTAGTTTTTTTGTCAGTTAATCTAGCCACACCTTCTACTGTCATTAGTCGGTCACTTATTGTCAAGATTACCGGCGAGTGATCTGAGGAGAGATCAAAGCTTTCCTCTACTTTCGCAAAATTTGAAGATACTCCTTTTGCTACGAAGAAGTCTATTAGGTTATACGTAGTGATCCGACACACTAACCACTTATGCCACGGCGCCCACGTATATTGTATTGGTTGACTTTGAAAAGGCATTCGACAGACAACCACGAGATCTGATATGGGTGGCGCTAAGACATGGAGGGGTTCCATAATCCTATGTACAGATGATCATGGAAATGTACGAAGGAGCAAAGACAAGAGTAAGATGCCCCGCTGGAGTAACCGAAGACTTCCGAATCAAAGTCGGGGTGCACCAGGGAAGCGTTTTATGTCCTTTGCTTTTGGACTGTAAGTCCTTGATTATCTGCTTGAAGGTACAGTGACGGACCCCAAGGTACATCAGTTATTCTTTGCTGACGATGGAGGCATCATAAGTGAGGATCCTACATCCCTGCAACGAGCACTTGATGTGTGGGTGGACGTTTTGGAGGGAAATGGGTATCGCATTAGTTCAAAAAAGACAGAGTACTTGTGCTGACCGTTCTCTGATCCACTCAGACCTATTCCAGACATTTATTTGAATGGAACAGTGCTCCCAAGTGCGAAATAGTTCAAATATCTGGAATCTATGATCAATAGCAAAGCAACTTGTGTTGACGACATCAATCATCGCGTAAGCTTAGGGTGGATGAAGTGGCTACCTTCTAAAACCGAAAAATGCCCCGTAAGTTGAAAGGAAGGCTCTACACCGCAGTTGTGCATCCAGCGCTCAGATACGGTTCACAATGTTGGACGATGTACAAAAAGTATGAGAGTAAATTAACGGCAGCTGAGATGAAGATGCTTCGCATGACAGCAGGAGTGACCAAGCTTCATCGAATAAGAAGTTCGAAGATCCGTGGAAGCTTTCACATCAAGGAAACCATCGTACAAAAATTAGAGCGTGACCGGCTCAGCTGGTATTGCCACGTTCAAAGAAGAGATCATTTGAACCCTGTTAAAAAGGAAATATCTATGCACGTTCCAAAGACATCGCGATGTAGGAAAGGCAGGCCTATAAACGCCTGGATCAGACAAATGCGACGACATCGGCATTTCATTGGCCTCAGTAACCGAGTGATCCAAAATCGGCATGCCTGCCGATATTTTCTGAGGTCAAATAGGCGAACCCCACAGGCGGATCAGTAGAAATGCGGTGAAGTGGGAGGGCTGTGATCCCTTGTTTTCGGATCATAGCCTCGCTGATAAAAGGTAGAAGAAGGGTGCATTATCTGGTGGCCAGTAGTAGAGAAATCCACACATCTCAAGGAAGTGACAAAAATCCAGAAACTTCCTTGCATAGCATCCACTGGTTCCATTGGAATCATCCCGACTGCAGCCCTTGAACTAATCCTCGCACTGATTCCACTGGATAAACGGATATTGCAATATCACTTAAACTTCCGAAGCGAAAGTCCTAGCGATAGCAGAGGCAGCACGAGAACTATCCACGAAACTTGTTACTAGAAAAGAGATTGACATTTACATAGATAGCCAAGCTGCTCATCAGCGGTAACAAAATAAAAGCTAATAAAACGCTGCCGCGAGGAGCTTAAGACGGTCTTCGATAGCCACCATTTAACACTCTGGTGGCTTTCAGGACACAAAGGAATTCCAGAGAACGAGATGACGGACGAACTGGCATGGAAGGGATCAGAACAGGATCTGTCAATGGTCGAAAACTCAGTCCTTCCTCCCCTAAAACTTATTAAATCAAATATAGCACTTGACTTCAAACGACAAGCAGACGAAAGATGAAGAACACTCCCCTCATGCCACGTCTCCAGAAATATCTGGACAAAACACAAGATGAAAACCAAGCTCATCCTCACTCAAAGTAGGCAAAGCTTGACGCTTCTCACAGGAATCATTACCGTCCACAACCTATTGGCGGCCCACAGGAAGAGAATCCAGCTATAGACGAATCATAGACGCAGAAGAAGATACAGAACACTTCCTATGCAAATGCCCTAGTCTCTGTAACACCAGGGACACGGCCTTCGGAGAGTATTTCTTCATTCATTTGGGTGACCTGTCTGAAAAACCATCAAGCTTACTTACTTACTTACTTAGATGGCGCTACAGTCCGGGGTGGACCTGGACCTCAACCAACAAATCTCTCCAGCCAGCACGGTTACGAGCCAGCTGCCTCCAGTTGCGCACGCCAAGTTGGTTGAGGTCCCCCTCCACTTGTTTGCGCCACCTACCGCGAGGTCGTCCTCTACTGCGCCGTCCGTCCGGGGTGGATTCGAAGACTTTCTTAGCGGGAAGGTTGGGCTCCATCCGCTCTAAATGACCCAGCCATCTTAGTCGCTGTATGTGAACTCTTCTGGCTAAGTCGATGTCCTTGTACAGGCCGTATAGTTCGGCATTGTTCCTTCTCCTCCACTCACCGTCTATGCAGACGGGACCAAAGATCGCTCGAAGAACTTTTCTCTCGAAATAACCAAGGGCATCCTCATCCGGTTTTGTCAAAGCGCCATACAGCAGGACTGGGATAATTAATGTCTTATAAAAAGTTACCTTAGTAGTTCGAGATAGGGCTTTGCTACTCAATTGCCGTTTTAGCCCATAGAAACAACGATTGGCAGGAGTAATTCTTCGTGTGATCTCCCTACTGATGTCATTTGCGGAGTTCCTTTACTACCTCAAAATTATATCTGTCTATTGTGGCGTTCGGTCCAAGACACCGATGTTGGGTATCCTTTTTTGTAGACAGCGTATATTTTGTTTTGCTTTCATTGACCGCTAGACCCATCTTTGCTGCCTCGGTCTCAATACTCGTAAATGCCCCATTGACGGCCCGCTGATTTCTTCCGATTATGTCAATGTCATCGGCATAAGCGAGTAGTTGTACAGACTTGAAGAAGAATGTACCTTCGCGGTTGGCTTGTGAGTTTCGTACAATTCTCTCAAGTACTATGTTAAAGAGATCGCATGATAGCGCGTCGCCTTGTCTAAGACCTTTCCTGACATCGAACGGTTCGGTGATGTTCTTACCGACTTTGATGGAGCAGCGAGAGTTCTCCATCGTCATTCTGCACATACGGACGAGCTTGGCAGGGATGCCAAGACTAGACATGGCTCTGTATAACTCGTCTCTATACACGCTATCATAGCAACTTTGAAATCGATGAACAGGTGGTGCGTATCGATTTTATATTCATGGGTTTTTTCCAAGATCTGCCGTAGTGTGAATATTTGGTCAAGGGTGGACTTTCCAGGCCTGAAACCGCACTGATAAGGACCTATCAGGTTGTTGACGATCGGTTTTAGGCGTTCACATAGTACGGCAGACAGGATCTTATATGCGATATTTAGGAGATTTATACCTCTGTAGTTGGCGCAGTTCAGAGGGTCTCCTTTCTTCAGGATCGGGCAAACGATGCTGAGGTTCCATTCATCGGGCATACTTTCGTCCGACCAGATTTAACAGATGAGCTCGTGCATGCTCCTTACCAACTCATCTCCTCCTGCCTTGAAAAGTTCAGAGGCAAGGCCGTCGACTCCAGCAGCTTTGTTGGATTTGAGTTTAGATATCGCTATCCTCACTTCATTCTGATCGGGTTGACGGGAATCTTGACTGCCATCGTCACTGTTGAATTTCTCATTCTGCCTGACAGCGGAATATTGATCATCATCGCCGTTTAACGGTCTGCTGAAGTGTTCCTTCCATATTCTCAGCACCGACTGCGATTCTACTACTATGTTGCCATTTTCGTCCCTGCAGGCTTCTGTTCTGGCTTTGAAACCCTGGCATGTTCTTTTTACCTTTTGGTAAAATTTTCGAACATTATTCCTACAATAAAGTCACTCAATCTCCTCGATCGAGCTCTAGTCCTTCTATGCAGCGCCGCTTTGTACGCCTCTTGTTTTGCTGCATGTGCTTGCCGGCATTCCTCATCAAACCAGGGGTTTCGTTGTGGTGGCCGAGAGAAACCCAGTACATCAGAGGCGGCATCTCTAATGGCATGTTGGCAACGCTGCCACTGGTCTTCCGCATTTGCTGCTGGTGACATAGGACTTAGATTGAGATTAGAAGAAACACGATCGGCAAAGGTTCTGGCGGTCTCTTGCGATTGTAGCTTTTCGACGTCAAATTTCAGTTGTGGATATCCGCATCCGTACCTTGGCTACAACTAGGTAGAGATCCGAGTCCACGTTGGCTCCTCGGAAAGTCCGGACACCCAGAATACTGGAAGAGTGCCTTGCGTCGATCGCAATGTGATCGATTTGGTTGACGATTTTTCGATCAAAGGAGAGCCATGTTCCTTTGTGAATGTCGAGACGTGGGAACCGCGTACTAGCTACGACAAAGTTTCGCCCCGCCGCAAAGTCGATTAGCCTGAGTCCGTTGTCGGATGTGATGTCGTGCAGGCTGTGCTTTCCGACCAAGCTACTAAAGACGTCCTCTCTTCCTAGCTTTGCGTTAAAATCACCTAGGATAATTTTAACGTCGTGGCTAGGGCATTGCTCATACGTCTTGTCCAAGAGCTGGTAGAAGTCGTCCTTTGTCACGTCGTCCTTCTCCTCATGAGGGGCGTGAACGCATATTAGACTAATGTCGGCAAATTTAGCCTTGATACGGATAGTCATAAGGCGCTCGTTCACATGCCGGAAACTCAAGACTTCTTGCCTAAGTCTGCCTCCAATGACAAATCCGCACCTGAATAGACGCTGGCCTTTTTGTCTGTAGCAATCGCCGTAGTAGATGTCGCAGTTTTTCATTTTTACGAGGGATTTAGAGAGGTTTCGTTCAACTTTGGAAGGTTGCATTTATTTCTTTAAGTGAGCAGAACTAGTTCGGTTTTTCTTTTGATTTACTCCTAAGTAAATCAAAGCAAAGTTTTAAAAACATTTGCTTTTGAAAAATAAGTATATGTTTTAACGATTTTGACTGGTTGGAAAAGAGCGCCGTATACATTCACTCATATATGGTATGTAGGTATATACATCCGTGTACTTCATTTTCTTTCTTTTACTTCAAAATTCTCTTTGAAACACCGGTAGCACATTAAAACTTTCTACTCAAATACACAAGAGAGGATTAAATTTCTGTAAATCTTGGTTATTATTTCGCTTCAATAAGTCTTCATTTGCAAGTATTTTTCTCGCCATCAAGATTGAAATTCGATATGCAATGCGACAGATGCTACAGGTCTTTTGTTTTTATGAGGACGGTGTGGGAAGTGAAGAAAAGTTTATTTATTTCCCCTATCCTTGCAACAAACGCATACGAAATGTTTGAATAAATATCATGAGAATGAGAATCAGTTAAGGAATTGAACTTGAAAACGAAACATCTGTTTCTGTTGATGCATTATTATCTCTGCAAAATGGATTTCCGTAACTGACGTGGTTTCGGTGTTTTTGAAAGGCAAAAATACAAAATACTATAGAGTACTATTAATATCCTGGCCAACCAATCGAGACCTTTCTTGTTGAATTGGCAGGAATCCTTGTATTGTAGTATTTTATTCATAGTAAATTTGAAAATAAATTTCCAAACTATAAATTCAATTCAATTCCAGCAGTTAGGCGAACCCCACAGGCGGATCAGTAGAAATGCAGTGAAGTGGGAGGGCTGTGATCCCTTGTTTTCGGATCATAGCCTCGCTGATAAAAGGAAGAAGAAGAAGAATTCAAGCAGTTAGGATACGTGAGAGGGGAAGAGTCAGTCAAAAGAGATCTTAATAACATCGACAGTAAGTTCACAATTATAGAGGATTGGATATATGTATGTTTGCTTCAAATATGGTCAGCGAAAATTCTGTACAATACCATCTTATCTAGAATAAAATAGAAAACAACAGAATAGCTGGAATAAGTCGACAATATATGGATAAAATTTATAATCCAAAAAGTACGAAGTTGTTTGAGTTTTGTGATTCGCTTTGGCTACGAGTGCTGAATGGTACAAGTTTGAGAAACATGTATGGAGAATTCAGCCAATTTCTTTGCAGAACGTTGTTGTGGCACTAAGTCGTCTTAAGGTTGGTAAAGCTGCATGATCGTATGGAATACCAGCCTAATTATACAAATATGGTACTGACGAACTGAACATCAATTTTACCTACTTTTTCAGCAAAAGAGGATAATAGCGCATCGCTTCAAGGAAGCCTTGATCTTTCCCATTCATAAGAAAAGTTGTATGGCGGGAACTACCAAGACATTTCCTTTTTAAATGCGTTCAAAGTCGACTAACTGCATAGATAGGTACCAATACTCGTAATCTGTCTAAGGAATATCAAGCGGATTTCCAGCAAGGATATTCTATTGTTGATCACGTGTTTGTCTTAAATAGTATTTTGTATGGTCATTTCTCTTGAAAAATAAGAAACTACAGGAATACCCCAATTTACGACAGTGCTACGTTCCAGAAAATGACGACTTAACTTGAAACGACTTAAATTGGATCAAAGTATGGATCAAGGCAAATTTGTAAATTAATTCCTTATGCAAGGAAATGATTACAAAATTATCTGTTTGTAAACTAGAATAGAGCAATTCAATGTTTTCGCACATTTAGCCACTAAGTTCTTATACCCTAATGTTAAATAATATGATAGATAGGAACCTAATAGAAGAATAAGAATAATAACTTGGAATGCTAGAGGTATACGCAGCAAAATTATTGAGTTTATTTATTTTCTAAACAGTAACACAATTGATATTGCTTTGCTAACTGAAACTTGTTACATAACGATTTCAAATTATTTACACCTAACTATAAATGCTATCGAAATGATAGAGTGCATAGACGGGGTGGTGGTGTAGCGATTTTGATTAAACGGTCAATTCAACATTCACTTTTACCCGAGGTAAGAATGCATTATGTAGAAAATATACGCGTTGAATTAAAGTTAAGAAATCAGCAAAGAATTAAGGTATTTTGTATATATTTTCCCGGGGGGAAAATGCAAACTGTACACGTTTTCGATCAGAAATCAACTCTATGCTTCGAGGTACATCAGTTAATTTAAAAAAGGCTCTACTAAGGAAAATGTCGACTCCATCTTAAATCATTTTTCATCCAAAATATTAAATGCTGTTGAAAACAGTATCCCCAAAAACTTACCTCTCCTCGAACTTATATCATGGGTTCCACTATCAAAGCCATCCACCGTCTTAGGCGGGGCGGTTTTTGGTATACTCCACACTGGAATTTTGATGAACCTGCGCGACACTTATCTTACGACTCCGGTCTTATGGATATGCCGTCTGATGCAATGATACCAGAACTCCAGCAGATGTCGACTTTCCTTGTGTTCAGGACTGGCTTCGGCCAAAGTCTGAGCCGGGAATGGAATGTATTCGTATTTTCACGGATGGTTCCAAAACCAGTCAAGGGTCTGGTGCTGGTGTCTTCGTGGAAGTCGACAACATTAAACTTCTTTTCTCGTTAGGCAAATATGCGTCTGTTTTCCAAGTGGAAACTTGTGCAATTCTAATGGCCATGAACTATGTTGGGAAGAACAGGTGGAAGGAACGTAGCATTTGTGTCTGTAGTGACAGTCAGGCTGCGCTTAAGGCCTTGCTTAACCCTTTAACCACATCCAAAATAGTTCGTGAAACCAAAAACTCTTTGAACTCGGTCGCAAGGCTGAATTCTCTGTCTCTTATCTGGGTCCCAGGTCACACTGAGATCTTGGGGAACGAGATCTCCGATGAGATTATTAGACAAGGCTCAGAGGAGGGTTTCTCAGGTCCCGAACGAACCCGTGTTGGGTCTCCCAGCGTCCTCGGTTAAGGCTTCCATTGACGATTGGATCTCTCACGAGCACAATTGTGTCTGGCATGACTCTCCAGGATGCAGGTTGACTAAACGCATGCTCCCGGACGTCTGTAAGAAATCAGCGGCATTTTTGCTGTCTCTCAGCAGAAAAGACTGTAGACAACTTATTGGCGCCTTGACAGGCCACTTTGCTTTTGCCAAGCACCTTAACGTGTTAGGCTTAAGTGACACTACAATCTGCGACGCTTGTGGAGAGAGCGACGACACCGCGGAACATTATCTCTGTGAGTGTCTGGGCTTTGCTCGTATCAGGTGGCATATCTTCGGTGCGGATGTGGTGACTGCTGGTACTGTAAGCTCCTCATCACTGAAGTGCTTGCTTGGATTTCTTAGAAAGACAAGGAAATTCCAATAAAATGGATAAATCAGGGTTTACTCTCTGGTAGTACAATGGACCAGTTGCGTCTGAGTGCTCCAGTCGAGCGTTTCTTATCCCGACAAAAAAAAAATTCCCAAAAAACCTAAAAATGAAGTCTACATTAAATTGCCGCTCTTTATTTTGGAGCTTATAAAAATAAGAAACGTTTTGAGAAAAAATTGGCAAAAATACCGGGACACCTTTTACAGATATGAGCTATCGAATCTCAATAAAATATATCACAATTACGCAATAGAAATTGGAATAAAAACTTAGGACCCTAGATAAAAACACTAAACCCTTTTGGAACATTGTGAAGGTAATAAAAAATAAAAAATAAAAAAAGACAATCACCTTTCTTAAAAGATTCTGTTTACACATATTTTTCGGATGTTGATAAAGCAAACGCACTTGCTATAAACTTTGCGAAAAATCACAATGTTTCAAATAATCTAGGTGATACAGAAACCGAAAATATTGTAAACACTATAGTCCAAACGTTTTTCTCGAATAGTGTTTACCAAACAGATTCAATTAATTTTGTTTTAGACGCAGATGTCCAATATACAGGGTGTCCCACTTAAGCAGTATAATCCTTTAAGAGGAGATACCTGAAGTTCCGCCGAACAAAAAATTGTATGGCAAGGGGGGGGGGGGGGGGGGGGGGGGGTCTAATCCCACCACATTTCAAGTTATAGCCCGTCAAAGTGGGTGACCTCTTATTTGGAGGTGTAACCACTTTAAAGGCTATAACTTCTAAACTATTATAGGTACAAAAATAGTTTCACACATTTTGGAAAGACAATTTTTAGCCATTTTTTGTCAGACAAAAATGGTCAAACAAAATTAAGTGAGAATAATAAACTAACGTACCTAGGAAAAAAAAGCGTAACAAAGAATTATCACAGATTTGCAAATGTACCGTCATTTTGTTTCAACTGTAAGGTAACATCCGTTCCCCACAAAATGTATTCAAAGCGTGAATACGCGGAAATAGTGTTTGTATACGAATGGAAACGCTTCATTGGCAAGATTGCAGTACCAACGACGATATCCAAATCGTAGAACACCATGTAGTCGGATGTTCGCTGATGCGTATCAGCGCCTTGTTGATACTGGGTCAGATGCACCAAATAAAAGGAAACGACATTCAGACGCAGCGGCGGCAGAAGTTGAGAGTGGGATTTTGCGTCCTGTGGAAGTTCAGCATTCAGTCAGCGTCCGCGGACTAGCTGTGCAGTTGGAACTTCTCAGAACCAGGATTCGCAGAACTCTACAGAGTAATAGATAACACCCTTTCCATTTAACACCGGTACAGGATTTACTACCAGGAGACGCGCAAAGAAGAGTGGAATTTTGCCAATGGCTACTGCGCAAACAAGTAGAAAACGGGCACTTCCTCAATAACATTCTGTGAATTGACGAAGCGCAATTCACAAGAGATGGGGTAACAAACCACCATAATTTGCACCATTGGTCAGACTCCAATCCCCATTTAATACGCACAACATCCTTTCAAAGGTAATAATTTAATTATTGTGTTGCTTATTTTAAAGGAGGTTTAGCGTAAATGTTTGGGCTGGATTAATAGGAAACACTTTAGAGGCCCGCACAGTCTTCCACTAAGAGTTAATTCCCATTACTCCCTAGAATTTCTTGGAGAACGATTGCCGGAGCTCCTTGAAGATGTTCCTCTTGTTCAGAGAAGGGCGATGTTCTTTCAACAAGATGGAGCACTTTGTCACAGTAGCAGCGGAGTAACTTCGTTCCTCAACCATACTTTTAACGAACAGTGGATTGGTCGATTTGACCCCAACCCTTGGCCACCCAGATCTCCTGATCTAACCCATGGATTTCTTCTCCTGGGGTGCTATGAAAGAAAAAGTTTATTTTAGAGAAATGTCGAGTCTGGAAGAGCTCCAAGAAAAAATGAGTGGCGTTTCAGAAGAGATGAGAAGAAGTTTGCTGCTTGTTAATCTGCTATCCGAAATGCTTAAACGCGCCCGAAAGTGTATTCAAATGGAAGGAAGGCACTTCAAGCAATTGCTATAAACATTCCATAAACTGTTCTGTTTTAAGACTAATTCAGTAGGTACCAACACTTCTTTTTGACCATTTTTGTCTGACAAAAAATGGCTTTTACTACAACTTCTGTTAATCGTATGTAAAAAAGTTACTTAACATAATTTTAAGGAAATTAATTAGAGGATTATACTGCTTAACTGGGACACCCTGTATAGTTAAAAAAAACAAATATTTGGCGCAACAGCTCTTGAAAGTGCCAGGGCCTAGCTTCTCGCAACCACTCATGTTGTGTGCGTTATATTTTTCACACGAATGGAAGGGACCTACAGTTTTAATGTCGAATCCGAACGGCGATTTGAGAAACTTTTTCGTGACAACAATACTCTCGGATGTTTGTCAGACGCTCGCGAGAGGTGGGACCGTGAAAAAACTTTTTGGTATTTTCTGGGATTCGAACTTGGAACCTCATGCGTAGTAATCCGACACACTAACCACTTACGCCACGGCGCCCACCCTGTATAGTTAATGACTTAAAAATAAGAAAACGGTCGGTATTGATTTTATTCGAAACATACATACATACGTATACATACATCAAGCATTTGCCGAAATTGAATTGATATCTTATCGGCGAACATAGTCCTTCACATCTTTAATGAGAACAACGTCCCAACACTAATCAAGTATTGCAAAATTGTCCTACAATTTATAAAGAGCATTTTGAATGAAAACTTCTAGAAGAATGTAAAAGAAATAATAAAAATATAGAATTAATTACTGTGCTATTAGGCTATAATTGAGACCTACAGGTGGCACTGAAACTTCAAACACATGCAGTGTGTTCCAAGCAGAGGTTCTAGCTGCGGAATTATTTGAGATGGGATCAATGTCCGATAAGAGTATCGGCCTCTACATTGACAGTCAGGCTGCTTACGTCACAAAATCTGAGATCGTCATCAATTGCCGCACAATGCTCGAGGCATTATACATACAGAACCGTATCAGATTATGTTAGGTGGGTACCTGAACACTGCGATATAGAAGTCAACGAAAGAACCGACGCGCTGGTCCAAAGAGGAGCAGAGTTCCCGCATAGTTACATAATTGGTGCATTAATCCACCAAGGTGCGTGGATAAGGAAATTATCCTTGATAGAATCATTAACATGGCTAATGTAAGATGGTCCAACTTAAATGGTCATAGGGTGTCCAAGACCTGGTTTGTGGCCTGTGCTCTGTGTTAGAATTCCAGGATGGTGGTTGGTGCTTTATCAGACAGATCGCTCAGATGATTATAGAAGTACTCTCCGATGGCAATTTTTCTGGTATTTTCTAAGGCATTTGCATAGGAAGGGTTCCGTATCCTTTCCTGCGTCTGCAAAGTTCATCTATACTAAGCCGCATTCTTTTTCGGTGGGCTGTCAGCCCAGTATGAAAAGAAAAAGTTTTGTCTACTTTGACTGAGGATGAGCTTTGTTTTCACCAAGTGTTTTATCCAGATGCTTCTAAAGACGCAGCACGATGGAAGTACTCTCTATCTCTCGTCTGCTTGTCGTTTGAAGTCAAGTCCTATTTTTGATTTAACAAATTTTAGGGGGAGGGAATTGAGTTTCCAACATTGTCAGGTCTTGTTCTGACCCCTTTCTTGCTAGTTCGTCTGCCAACTCGTTCCCTGGATTTTTTTTGTGTCCTGGGATCAGAACATTATATGGTGGCTGTCGGTGAGCGTTTTAAGTTACTCTCGGCAGCGCTTTATTAGGTTTGATTTGATTACCCCGGGAGATGGCCTTTATAGCAGCTTGTCTATCTACATATGTAAATGTCAATCTCTTTTCTAGTAATAAGCTACTGTCGTGATTCGGAAGTCTAAGTGAAATTGCAATCTCGGGTTCTGCCGAGTAGATACCCGAACCCACTCCTTCGTTTGTTTTGAAGACGAAGAGAAGGTCCTTGAACCACAACAATGACATTTTTAAATTCTGTATGGAAATTAAGTGTATGGGAGAATTGGCTTAGGCCTTGTTGCCCTAAAGATTCTTTAGGGATCGCCATGGGCCCTCTTTATACTTACTTACTTAGGTGGCGCTACAGTTCGGGGTGAACCTAGGCCTCAACCAACAAACCTCATCATTTACCTCAGTCTTTAGCTAATTGCCTCCAGTTGTGCACTCCAAGTTGATCGAGGTCCTCTTAAACTTGTGCGCGCCACCTACAGCGAGGAGGTCCTTTACTGCGTTCTCCCTCCGGGTTAGATTCGAAGACTCTGCGAGCCGGAGCGTTGCTGTCCATTCGCTTTACATGTTCTAGCCATCGCAGAAGTCCAATTAGCAGTTTTTTGACTAGGTCGATGCCGCAGTACAGCTCGTATAGTTCGTGATTGAATCTTCTCCTCCCAAATCCGTCAACGCAAATGGAACCGAATATTTTACGAAGAATTTTTATCTCGAAGCGACCAAGCATAACTTCAAACTCTTTTAATAAGGTCCATGTTACAGCACCGTAAAGCAGGACTGGGATGATCAGAGTCTTATACAGAGTCTCCTTAGTTGTTCGAGATAGGGCTTTACTGTTGAATAGCCTTATAAGCCTTATAAGCCCAAAAAAACACCGATTGACAAGAGATATTCTTCGCTTGATTTCTGCAACAAACACTAGTTTGACCAAATCTTAGAGATAAGTTGGTGTATACTCTCTACCAATTCATCACCAGCTGCTTTGGAAAGTTCGACTAGTAAGCCGTCAGGTCCAGCACCCTTGATGGATTTCAGTTTGGATATTGCTATCCTCACTACGTTTTGTTCAGGTGGGTGGAAATGTTGGCTATCATCGTCTATGTTGAATGGTTCATTCTGCCATACAGCAGTATGTTGGGTTGTCTTCGTCTCCGTTATATAGTCTGCAGAAGTGGTTTTTCATATTTTCAGCACCGAATGTGATTCTACTACGAGGTTTCCATTTTCATCTCTACAGGTTTCAGTACGGATATTGCTTACGTTATTTTTACCTTTTTGTAAAACTTCCGTACATTGTTCCTGGAGTATAAGCTCTCAATATTCTCGACTGCGCGCTTCTCATGCTCTTTCTTCTTCTTTTGGAGTAGCCGATGTTCTTCCCGTCTCTTTTGCTCGTAGAGTTCACGAGCAGCTCTCGTCTTCCGCTGCAGCACCGCTTTAGATGCCTCTTGTTTTGCTGCATGCACTCGTCAGCATTCTTCGTCAAACCAGGGGTTTCGTGGTGGTGGGCGAGCGAGACCCAGCACATCAGTCGCGGCGTTTCTGATGGCATGTTGGCAGCGTTGCCACTGGTCTTCGGCAATTGATGCTGGCGGCATAGGCGCAAGGTATTCACTAAGCCCAACCTAACTGGAACTATAAACGCCACCGTTGACTCCGTCTAGGGAATTCGTCCGCTGCCGCCAGAAACAAGAAGAAGTGCTCTAATAAGAATGCACTCTTCCCCCTCCCTTATCTGCTGCCGGCATAAATCCTCCAAATGGGATTGGTTACCCATTTCTTGGATTAAGGTACTAGGTACCCAGCCGCTACCGCATGGAGGTTGAGAGTAGGAGTTGGTAGGCCTCAACTAAGTGAAAACGCTTGTGCTTTCATATAATCGCATGTCTAGTTAGTTTATGATAACCTCATTACCCTACGCAACCTAACCTAGACTAAGACACTTTTTGAAAATGTTGGTGTAGGTCCAGAAACGATACTATACTTCCCAAACTGTTCCATAAAAATGTGAAGTTTAAATTTCATTACTTCGTCGACAGATGGTAATACAAGATTGATACATTTAAGGAACAGCTGATATGTTGTATGTTACAGCGGTGCATATCTCAAGTTTTTCACGTCTGATATTTCAATGTTGCACGTTGCCTAATTTTTGTATCCTCTTAATCTTGCCAGCAATTCTATTGATACCTTAAATCCAAATTCTAATCTCCACACATCGATCACATTTGTACACCATTTTAGTCATACAAATAAAAGTATCTCCGGATACATTTTGGATCTCACAATAACCGTGAAGTTATTTAGAGCAAAAATCATTGAATAAGGTTTCGTGATCGCATCTTCAAACGAAAATCCTCACAAGTACTCAAACATGCTGTCTCTGTAGGTATTCTTTTCCTTTTGTCTTGTGTTCCTCCCAATGGAAAGGTAAAAACTACCGAATAATAATAATAATAAAGAACAAGAAAAAAAAGGATTTTTTTTTGTATCTTGAAACGTAACCAACGGAAGTCGTAAACAATGGGTCAGTTTTTCTTTACTCTGCTGTCTCAATAGAGAGAATGCCATGGATGTGTGTATGTACGTACATTTATCCAAAATACTCGAAAACTCAAAAAGGCAGAGATGATGAGGATTAAGAAAAGAATTCATGCGAAGGAAAGACAAATCTCAGAGAATCTCTCGGAAAAAGGAGCAGATGTTTAAGCCACATTCAAAGTTCACGGTACGGCTTAGTCAGTAGTGGCGACATTCTGTTGTACCTGTATATACCGCAGGAGGTAGTGCGATGCTGAAAACCGTATTTTAATAACAGCATACTGAGATTAGTCTGCGGTTTTGTCCTCGGATAGTACCATTATCATATTCGCACAGGAATACTACATTCTCAGACGTTGGATGTGGATCTTTTTTTAAGGATCGTTATTTTAAATAAATCATGTACCTACGAGTAGGTCGCTGTATTACATTTACCTGCATTGAACATCTCCATACCATGGTACTATTAATTTTCCGCTTAATTAGCAGCAGTATTCTACAGGGGATTTAATCACTCACTTGTTGTGAAAAGTGAAACGAGAACATTCACCATTAAGGCAAGTGCAGAGTTCTTGACTTTGATATCTCCAAAGTATTTCATAGAGCGTCTCATTGTTCCCTCTAAACAAACCCCAAACTTGTGGCATTGGCGACATATTCTTGATACGGACTGTGAGTTTCTTGAGTAGTTATTATACAAGTTGATGGGTGTACTTCTACACCATTCTTAACTAATGCTCATGTTCCCCAGGGATCTGTGCTATTTTCGACCGTGTGCTTGATTTATATCAATAGCCTTGTCTCTGTTACTCAAAATCCGATTAATTTCTTCATGAACGATAGCACTCTTACCTACTTACTTAAGTGCACTACAGTTCGGGATGAACCTGGGCTTCAACTAACAAGCCTCTCCATTTAGCTCGCTCTTTAGCTAATAGCCTCCAGTTGCGCACTCCAGGTTGGTCGAGGTCCATTTGAACTTGTGCGCGCCACCTACCGCGAGGAATGTCTTACGAAGAATTTTTCTCTCGAAGCGCTCTTCATCGCCGTAAAGCATGACTTACACAGAGTCTCCTCAGTTGTTCGAGATAGGGCTTTACTGTTGAATTGCCTTATTAGCCAGAAAATACAAGAATTATCCTTCGCTTGATTTCTGCGCTGGTATCATTGAAGGAGTTAATGGTATTGCCACGTCCAAAGAAGAGATCATTTGAACCCAGTTAAAAAGGCAATATCAATGAACGTTCCAAAGACATCGCGAGGCAGGAGAAGCAGGCCTATAAACGCCTGGAGCACACAAATGCGACGACATCGGCATTTCATTGATCTCAGTAACGGAGTAATCCAAAATCGGGAGGCCTGAAGATATTTTCTGAGGTCAAATAGGCGAACCCCAAAGGCGGATCAGTAGAAATGCGATGAAGTGGGAGGGTTATGATCCCTTGTTTTCGGATCATAACTTCGCCAAAATAGGAAGAAGAAGATCATTGTCGGAGTTGATAGCAGAACCGATGTAGACAAAGTCCCTTACTATCTCGAAGTTGAACTGTCCACTGTAACGTTCTGTCCAATTCGTCGGTATTGATTGTCTCTTCTTGTTGACACTATACATACATACACTATACTTGGTTTTTCCCTCGTTTATCGCTAAACCCATTTTGGTCACTTCTGCTTAAATGCTTGCAAACGCACCGGTCACAGCCCGCTAATTTCTTCCAAAAGTCAATATCGTCGCCGTCAAAGGTCTCAGTGAAGTAGCAGCGAGTGTTCTCCATCGTCATCCTGCACAGACGGGCAAGTTTGGCAGGAATGTCAAAACCAGACCTGGCTCCATATAGTTCTTCCCTATAGATGATGTGGGCGCCCTGGCGCAAGTAGTTAGTGTGTCGAACTACTGCGCGTGAGGTTCCAACTTCGAATCCCAGAAAACGCCAACGAGTTTTATCACGGTCCCACCTCTCGCCAACGTCTGACAAACATCCGAGAGTATTCTTGTCTCGAAAAAGCTTCTCAAAACAAATGGCCCTTTGGATACGCCACTAAACTGTAGGTCCCTTCCATTCGTGTGAAAAATATAACGCACACAACACAAGTGGTTGCGAGGAGCTATGCCCAGACACTTAAAGAGCGGTTGCCCCGAATATTTATTTATTTATTTTTTATAAGAAAACTAAGCAACCACTTCAGTGATGAGGAGGTTACAGTACCAGCATTCACCACACCAGCACCGAAAGTCTGCCACCTGACACGAGCAAAGGCACAACACTCGCAGAGGAAATATTCCGCAGTGTCTTCGCCTTTCCATAGGCGTTGCAGACTTTACTGTCACTTAAGCCTAACACATTAAGAGGCTTGGCGAAAGCGAAGTGGCCTGTCAAGACGGCAATAAGTTGCCTGCAGTCTTTTCTGGTGAGAGAGAGCAAGAATGTTGCTGAATTCTTACAGACGTCCGGAAGCATTCGTTTAGTTAACATAAATTTTTATTCTTTATTTATAGTCTTACACAGTAAGATATCTTTTAAGTCAGTGTAAGCTTCAGTATTACGATACTACATCCTGGAGAGTCGTGCCACACATAATGGTGTTCGTGAGAAACCTAATCGCCAATGAAAGCCAAAACTGGGGATGCAGGGAGACCCAGCGCAGGTTCAGGTCCTTAAAAACCTTCTCTGAGCCTTGTCTAGCAATCTAATCGGAGATCGCGTTCCCCAAGATACCAGTATGACCTGGGACCCAGATAAGAAACAGAGAATTCAGCCTTGCGACCGAATTGAAAGAGTTTTTACATTCCCGGACTATTTTGGAAGTGGTTAAAGGGTTAAGCATGGCCTTAAGCACAGACTGACCATCACTACAGACACAAATACTTCGACCCTTCCACCTGTTCTTCACAACATAGTTCATGGCCATTAGGATTACAGAAGTTTCCACGAAGACACTAGCACCAGACCCTTGACTGGTTTTGGAGCCATCCCTGAAATTACGACTGTATTCCATTTCTGGTTCAGACTCTAGCGCAACAACCAAAGTTCTGGTTTCGTTGCGTCACACGGCATATCCATGAGACCGTAGTCGTAGGATAAATGTCACTCAAGGTCATCAATTCTCCAGTGTAGTATACCAGAAACCACCTCGCCTAAGATGATGAATGGCTTTGATAGTGCAGCCCATGGTATAAGTATCAAGAGGAGGTAAGTTCAACAAGCATCTAGAGCAGAACCAGGCGTACTCAGAAAAGCTGCCGAGTAGCCGAGATCAAGTTCCCTGGATCCGGGATCCTTGATCCCTGTCCGTCCATTATGTGGAAAATTTTACGCAAAAGTCTTAGCCTGCGCCAGCATAGAACCCAGTTGGGCTTTAGACCTGTTACAACCTTACCTGTTGTTTAAAAGCAAAACTGTTTCAGCAATTTTTGGCTTTGGCGGATTTGCAAATAAACAAAATTGTCGCATATGGGCTCGAAGCAATGCCGGAGAGACCCTGAAGATCCCCATTATATTCAGTAAAATGTACTATTTGGTGCGGTTTCCACGCTGGTAGCATCATCAGACCTATTTCTTCAAAAATGAGGCCGAGGTTATAGTCGATGAAAGTCGTTACCGGATAATGATTACTGATTCGATCGTGATTTGATTTCAACAGGATGGTACTGTGTGGCACACGGCTACGGGATTTCGAGAAATGGACCTGTTAATTGGCCTCCAAGGTCGTGAGATTCGACACCTCTCGATTAATGCCTGTGGGGCTTCGTGAAATTAATAGTTTATGCTGATAAAGCAGCAACAATTTACGTCCTAGGAGCCAACATTATTCGTGTTTTTCGTGACATACAAGATTGCTCAAAAAATTGGCTCAACATTTAACGGACAGAGGCCCCAAGTTATTATTAAATGTTAATACCGCGAAAATAAGATTTGTAAATAAATTTCGATAATTTTTTTTTTTTTTTAATTAGAGGTTCTATCGGCGTAGCTGTTATATTACATCAGCTGTGATAACAGATGAGGCTATCAAATATGATGCGGCATCTTTTGATTGTTTCAAATCGCCTGTAACCGATTGCATAAGCCCAGCTGTGCTGCATTGGAATATGGATCAGCTCTTGGCTTGGCGCTGACATATATTCCTACTTCTTGGCGGACAGCCAGAGTAGCTTTCATACCGGAAACTGGTAAGGAGGACTCATCGCTCCCCAAGAGTTTCAGACCCATAAGTCGGACCTCCATTTAAATGAAAAGTATGGAGGGACTGGTGGAATTTCACGTTCGCAAAGTTGCTTTGAAGCTGGCTGCATCCACTAACGGAGGTGCAGCATGCTTATTAGCGTGGGCCATCCTAGGAGAGTGTACTTCAAAATTGAGTTTCCAGAATTGAATACTTCATCGACATTAGGGTGCTTTTGACAATGTGACTTTTGACTGCATGTGCGACTCGGCCAGACAACACGTGGTAGATGAAACATTAGTGTTGTGGATTAAATCAATGCTAATGAATAGAACTTTCGTAGTAGATACGGATTGTGGCCGATATGTTATGATAAGGGTAAACAGGGGATGTCCGCAAGGTGGCGTTCTGTCTCCACTGCTATGGTGCATGGTAGTCCACTCTCTGTTGAACACTCTAAATAGTTCTAACGTCTACGTGTAGGGGCTCAGTACAGTCAATGACCCTCGGGACCGACTAGGCTCTCCAGGGGAGACCGAAGCCAAAAGATAATCATCTTCTCTCCAAATCTCCACATCCCAGAACCCACCCAATCTCAACTTTCCCTCCATTTCCAACACATCCCTATCTCTCTCTTTCCTGTGAGCCAGATCAAGGTGTTACACGACCCGTGCCGATGATCAACCTGGCTGGGGGCTCAAATGCCCAGTCGCGAATGGAGTATCCGAACACCTGCCAACCTTCGGATTAACCAGGCTTATCCACATAACGCGGGGCTCTGTGCGGACGGACAACCCCTTCCCTAGCTACTCGTGGGATCCAAATGAACACAACTACAGAAAAAAAAAAGCAAGAAAAAAATACAAAAAAAAATTACCTTAAAGGTGACAACTGAGACGCATGAAGTGGCCGAGGTGACCAGAGAGGACCTCTTCTTCGAAGATCTCGCCACGTTGTTGGACCAGAACAAGGAATCCAACCTTCAAGAAGAGGAGATGGTAGACTCCGAAGAAGAAAGGAGGATCCTAGAAGAGGATAACTACAAATCATGCTCGAGCTCCGTTGTTGACACCATCAGAACGAAAATCCCTACTCCGAATAAGACCATGGGCACGGAAACCACTACTTTCACGCCCAAAAGCCCTCGTAAGTTGGCAAAGGATAGCTCCTCTGCCAGTACCACTTTGGTTTCCTCTGCGAACCAAAGATCAGGCCCATTGGCAACAAGGGCGAACATGATCGAAGGTAAACAGAACCAGAAGAAGCTAACCTTCAGAAACCAGCTAACGCCGAAGGAAAAGAGGGTAGACAACGCCAGAACAACCATAAGACGGTTGTCTAAGACTGAGGCGTCGAAGTTAAACGCGAGGGACCGTAATCGCCTAGACAGGGCCAGAAAAAGCATCTCCCACGCCGATAATCCAACCCCATCCATCCGGAAGAATAACATGGATACTACGTCAAGACCAGTAGACGGTCTCAGAACGTCAAAGACATCTGCCCAACAACCGCGCCGTCCGGCTAGCAAATCAGTCAGTGACCGACTGATACGCAGCGAAGTGAGAGTGGTAGCTCCGCCAGTGCAGAGTGCGTGCACCTCGAAAAGAGGTCGAAACGACGCCACCACTACCCCACCTGCGTCGTCTACGAAGAAATAGAAAACCGCAGAATCCTCAACCACTCTAGCAGACGTAGTCAAGGACCATCTTAAGGTGGCCGTTATTACTAAGAACAGCCTGGATAAGAAGCTCGCGGACGCAAAATGGGCCACAGTCGAAAGATTATTGATCGAAAGGCTAATCGAAGCTAACAGTAAATCCTCCGGCCCGGTACCTCTCTTCCGGTAACTGTCCACGGTCGAAGCAAACAGTAAATCCTCCGGCCCGGTACCTCTCTTCCGGTAACTGTCCACGGTCAAGGGTTTCAGGATCTTGGAGTGTTTGAACGAAGCTCAAATGGCTCAAGGAAATAGTGAGCACGATGCCAGCACCTGATAAGGGTGTGAAATTGATGGTCGTCCCGAAAAGGGACCTACCGACCAGACCCAGAGTAAAGATCTGCATCCCTGGGCCGACGATATCGAAAGAAAACTTGAAGCAACTTCTACGATCCTTAAATCCGCAACTTCCTAGTGAGGATTGGAAGGTGATGGAGATGGGGGCGCACACAGAATCGGGCCAAAAAGCCACTATAATGCTCAACCGTGAAACAATGACCATATTACCCGCAAAGGGGTTCAGGATACGAATCGATATCAACATGGTCAAAATTAGACCGCTGACGGAAGGGAAGGAAGGGAAGGAAGGGAAGGAAGGGAAGGAAGGGAAGGAAGGGAAGGAAGGGAAGGAAGGGAAGGAAGGGAAGGAAGGGAAGGAAGGAAAGCGACGCAACGTCGACCAAACATGCTGCATGGTGAAGGTTGTACAGATCAACCTTCAACATAGCAAGCTGGCCAGCGCCAACCTCCTAACCTATTTATATCACAAAGCACAATGTTGACATTGCCCTTGTTCAGGAACCCTGGGACAGTGGTCAAAATTTTTGGAAAGGGCCAACAGAGCAGTAAGTTTCGCACTTGCATCCTAGCGAAAAGAACAATGAACCTCTTTGTTCTACCCCAATTTAGCAACGCAGACCTAACATCAGCCCGACTTGAATGGTCAGGCAACAAACACCTGGTCCTGACATCCTATCTGCCCTACGACGACCCGCGGCCCCCACACACCGAGATGCTCGCCGAGCTAGTGGACAACGCCACAAAGGTAGGATGGGATCTCCTAATCGGCTGCGACGCCAATTCACATCGCATACAATGGGGAAGTAGTAATATCAACGAAAGGAGTCTTTACTTGAATTTATTATTAGTAGAAATTTGTGTGTAGAAAATATTGGGTCAGAACCCACTTTTGTGATAAAAAACAGACAGGAAGTCCTAGATGTAACCCTGACCCTCAATTCCAGGTCCCTGGTAGTCAGTGACTGGAAGGTGTCCGATACCGTTACCTTCTCGGATCATAGAATGATCCGCTTCTCTGTTAACGAAAACACAAATCTCTAAAACCATATCGCAATCCCAAGAGAACAAATTGGGACATTTTTAGAACCCTCATAGGTAACTCGGAGCATCCCCCACCTTTGCCCCTGATAAACAAGAATATGATTGACCATGAGCTCAAGACCCTGACTTCAACCCTCAAAGTAGCCTTCGAAAGTTCCTGCCATCTAAGTAAGGGTAAACGGAAGCTCAACCCCGCATGGTGGTCAAGTGAGCTCTCAACCTTACGCACTAATGCCAGGAAACTTTTCAATCTGGCTAAGCGCACCAGAAATCCCGCAGACTGGGACCGCTACAAGGGATGCAAGGGTGCTTTCAAGAAAAAGACGATCTACGCTAAGAGAGCCTCATGGAGTAAATTTTGCAGCGAAATTGAATCGACCAAAGATGCAGCGGGACTCCGGAAAGTCCTGTCAAAGGATCACTCCGTTCCAGGATTCGTCAAGAAACCAGATGGTACCTGGAGAGAATCATGTGCGGAGAACCTGGAACTCCTCTTTAGAACTCACTTCCCAGGGTGCAGTATCATAAATCCTGATACGGAGACAACAACGTCACATGATTCAAGTGTTAGCGCTAATTACTCTCTATTCGCCGAGATTGTGGATAAATTCAAACTGAAATGGGCAATTGACTCCTTTTCTCCTTACAAGACGCCCGGATGGTGACTTCCCCCATGATGCTACAAAGCAGTAAGGAATACGTCATTCCGCGGCTAGCGACCATTTTTCGTGGGTGCCTAAACTGTAACTACGTACCTGAAGCCTGGACGAAAGTTAAAGTCAGCTTCATACCTTAAGCTGGTAAACCGACCCACACAAACCCAAAAGACTTCAAGCCGTTCAGCCTTTCCTCATTCGTGTTGAAGACTTTTGAAAGACTAATTGATCTGCACATTCGCTCCAAATTAAGCCCGAGGAACATGTCCCCAGCACAACATGCATATACAAAGGGCCGATCAGTCGAAATAGCCCTGCACGAAGTGGTAGCAACAATCGAGCAATCACTCTACCACAAAGAATTTACTTTAGCGGCCTTTTTAGACGTGGAGGGAGCCTTTAACAATGTGAAAACCGAATCAATAAGATTATCACTGGACCGACTCAGACTGGATTGAATGTATGCTCAAGACAAGACACATTAAGTCGGAGCTGGGTGACAGCCAAGTAAATGCACTGGCCTTTAGAGGAACCCCGCAAGGAGGGGTCCTATCTCCTCTACTATGGACTCTAGTCCCAAATGAGATCCTTTTAAAATTAGGACGCAGCGGAGTAAAAGTTGTTGTTTATGCAGACGACATCGTCCTACTTATGTCCGGCAAATTTCTCGACACTATTACCGAACTTCTGCAATCGGCCCTGAATACCCTCCATAACTGGGCGAGAAGTTGTGGACTGAACGTTAATCCAGCGAAAACAGAAGTGGTCCTCTTCACCAACAAAAGAATAATCCCAGCTTTCGGACCTCTACGACTCGGTGACAGTCCGCTCCAAGTCTCGGACAAAGCACGGTATCTTGGGTGCATACTTGACCGCAAACTAAGCTGGAGAGATAACACAAATGAAAGAATAAAGAAAGCGTACATTGCGTTCTATGCTTGCAGCAGAATTTTTGGTAAAAAATGGGGAGCCAAAACTGCCATCTTCCACTGGATGTACACAGCCATAGTCAGACCCATTCATACATATGGGTGCATTGTCTGGTGGCCAATTGCAGAGAAAAACACGCATCTCAAAGCGTTAACAAAAGTCCAGAGACTTGCTTGCATAGCAACCACAGGCGCCATTAGAACTACTCCGACCGCAGCACTTGAAACAATTCTCGCACTGATTCCACTAGACCTATTTGTCAAGAAATCAGCCGCGATGAGTGCCCTATGCCTAAGAGAATACAACCTATGGAGGAAGGGCCACACGGGCCACCGTAGCATCTCAAGATGGGCTCACCCAGACACCAGCACAGACTATCTGCCGCCATCCCCCGACTTCAGCCTAAACGTCAAAACGTCATCCCATCAACAGAATACTGGGAAGACGGTGGGACCATTAACCCGCATAGTATTTCAGTCTTCACTGACGGGTCCAAAACAAACGAAGGGGTGGGTTCGGGTATCTACTCAGCGGAACCTGATATTGCAATATCACTAAGGCTTCCAAACCACAGTAGTGTCTTCCAGGCAGAAGCCCTAACGATAGCAGAAGCGGCACGAGAATTGTCCACGAAACTTCTAACTAGAAATGAGATTGATATCTACATAGACAGTCAAGCTGCTATAAAGGCCATCTCATCCGCGGTTATAAAATCAAAGTTAATAAAACGATGCCGCGAGGAGCTTAACATGCTTACCCAAAGCCACCATGTAACACTCTGGTGGGTCCCAGGACACAAAGGAATCCCAGGCAACGAGATGGCGGATGAATTGGCAAGAAAGGTATCAGAACAAGACCTGTCAATGGCCCAAAGCTTAGTCTTACCTCCCCTAATACTTGTTAAATCTAATTTAGCACTTGACTTCAAACGACAAGCAGAAGAAAGATGGAGAGCGCTCCCTTCATGCCGTGTCTCCAGAAGCATCTGGACAAAACATGACAAGATGAAAACCAAGCTCATCCTTACCCAAAATAGACAAAACTTGGCGCTTCTCGTAAGTATCATTACCGGCCACAACTTATTGGCGGCCTACCGGAAGAGAATGCGGCTAAGTACAGATGAACTCTGCAGAGCATGCGGCAACGCAGACGTAAAGGAAGACACGGAACACTTCCTCTGCAAATGCCCTAGTCTCTGCAGTACCAGGAAGACGGCCGTTGAAGAGTACTTCTTCAACCATCTGGGTGACCTGTCTGAAAAGCCACCAACCACCATCATGAAATTTATAACTTCTTCAGGATGGTTCAGAGGAGGCCGTTCTACTAGCACCGAACTCTAGCTATTTTGTTTTTTCCTCTTTGCAGTTCTTCAGCCAGGAAACTCCACGTCAGGGGAGCACAATGGATCCGTGTGCGATCCGAGTGCAGGCTGCGCTCATTCGTTACAGCTAACCCCTTTAACCTAACCTAACCTAACGTCTACGCGCAGGCATATGCGGATGATATTATTGTACTTTCTGTCGGGACATGCTTGTCGACGGTCTGTCCTAACGCGCAGGCGGCGCCAAACATCATGGATGAATGGTGAACTAGAAGTGGACTTTCGGTAAATCCTCTTAAAACTGAGGTTTTTCCCTTTACGAGAAGGAGGATTCTGACCAGTCTGACTCAGCCAGTACTAAAAGGCGTCACTATCTGCATTTTCAATGAAGCCAAATATCTAGGAGTGATTCTAGATAAAAAAAAATCCTTGGTCTGAACACGTCACACAATGGGGCAGAATGGCCTAAAAATTGCCATTAAATCAACCAACAAAGCTAGGAACTTGAAATTTGGAATGATTACTCCTGGCACCGATGCATTTTCTTATGCATATGAAATGTTATGAATATGATTGAGTTTCAAAAACAAAGTTTAAAGAAATGTTTTTGATTAAAAAGCAATCAGACAGTATTTATGTATTTTTTTTTTTATTGAAAAAAACGTTTTTACTCTTAATAGGTATACAGTATACAACAGAAATAAAACGGGAGTGAAGGATAACGCTCATCTTCATAATTTGATTTTCTGCCAGCTTAAAGAGTATTTTGCCCCAGTGTGTGTCGAGACGAAAACATCCAAGGCGCTCTCAGTTTTCTGGTAGCGTAAGGATGCTTTTGGCAAGACATGGGGCTTATCACCGAATAAGGTTTTCTGGATCTACACGTCTATGATAAGACCATTCCTCGCATATGTGTCGGTTGTTTGGTGGAAAAACCTTTGCGTAAATATGTGACTGCCTTCTGCACTAAACAAAGAACGGCTTGCCTCGGCTACACGGGAACTTTTCTGAGTACGCCTGGCTCTGTGATACGTAGTTTGACTTCCCTCCCAGGGGGAAGGGCGGGGGAGACAGATTTGGAACGTATGTCTGATATGATGTACTGGACATTTTTGCAAATTCTAGTATTTGTTTGTGCATAACTGATGCCAAAGGGAAGATCAAATACTGACTTTATGCTATAAATCAAGTTGGGGTATTTGAGGAACTTAATATGTCAAGTGGGATCAGAGAAGTTCCGTTGAAAAGCTCATTAATTCAAAGGAGATTTGTATTAATAACAAATGTCTGTTATGCGAAGGAAAAGTTATTTCAAGCAAATATACTCATTGATGCCTAATACTCTGGATACTTCTCTGGAATCCATTTGAATATATCTAATTGCCACTTTGGTCTTTTTATTCAAATTTTAAATAAAGTTCGGATTTCCGAACAGCTTTGTTCCTTTTGCGTAACACAATCTATGTAGCCTCTTGATTTTAACATATTCTTGATTATAAATATCTCTTCACCTTCCTTTCTACCGCTGGTCCTCGCGGCACTACCGTCAAGCATTTCATCGCGAGGGAGGACTTCGGCCTTAGGTGCTTGACTCGTTCGTGTTGGCAACCTCCTGCACTACGTTTCGTTGTCGCTCCTGTCTTCGGTGCTCCATAATGGCTGCTACAGTGTCGCTAACTGATTTCCAGAAATATTTCTGTAAGGGTTAGGTCTTCACCCAATTTGTTAAAAAAAAAAAGAAAAGAAATTTAGCTCCCACAATTCCTATTGATCGAAGCGTTTATATTGGAGATCAATCTCTACATCCACCTGCCTTCATCAGAGTGATCCCATCTCTCTGGCCATTCATTCAGACTTGTCCTTGGTGGTACCTCAGTGACACGTCAACTCGCCACAGTTGGTGTCCGGCTGACACGGTATTTCCATTGAGCTTCTTTAGCCAGAAGGTCTATTGGTACTGGTACCATGCCAGCCACTACACAGGCCGCGTCGTAAGAGGCTGTTCGGAAGACGCTGCATACTCTCAACGCATTGATTCTGTAAGGTGTCTTCGTTTTCCTTCTGTATGTTTTCGCCTTTATGGCACAAGCCCATATTTGGGAGCTGTAGAGCATTATCGATGCCGCAACTATTGCTAAGAGCAGTCTCCTCTTGTGCTTTGGTCCGCCGATATTTAATACGATCCTTTCCAGCGCAGCCGTTCCCTTTGCTGCCTTCTCAACTGCATGTTGTAGATGTTGCTTAAAAGTTACCCCTGCATCTATAGTAATACCAAGGTACTTCAGCTCTGGTTTGGAAACTACAACGTGATCACCCACGGTTACTCTTATAGTCTCCATGACTACCTGCTGCTTATGAATACTACTTCTACTAGCCAGTTCTGAACCATCCCGATAGCTACACTGCAGTCATGCTCCAATTCCTCAAGGAGTTTGCTCCCTACAACTATTGCTATGTCGTCGGCGAAGCCTATTATTTTCGAAGGCCTCGGGATTCTAAGTCTGAGGACGTCATCATACATTAGGTTCCACTGTAGCGGACCTAGTACGGAGCCTTGGGGCGCACTGCTTGTGACGTTATACTGCCTCGTTCCATCGTCGGTGTCGTAGTGCACTATCCTGTATCTGAAATAGTCCGTCATTATCTTCTGTAGGCGGTCTGGTACTCCTTTGTGGTAAGTGCTCGCAGCGTATTTCTCCAGTTTGTTATGTAAAGGTGTTCTTCACATCCAGTGTGATGATTGCGCAGTACTGTCTTCTCCCGCCTTTCCATCGTCTTCCTCCGATGGCTTTTGTCGCCGTATAACCGACTTCGTCAATGGCGTCGACCATACAACGTGCCTTACGGAACCTATACTGCCTCATCGATTGCACTCTCCAATCTATAACTTATGCGCTCCCGTATTTTTCTCATGGTGTCTACATGCATAGAGGCCTATACGATGAGGGATCCTGTGGTGGCTTATTACCTTTTGGTAGGAGGACCAGTCTTTGTTTTTTCCACTTGTCGGGGAATACTCCTTCCTTGAGGTAGGTATTGTAAACTTCTGCATCCTTGATTTTTGTGCATACTTGCAGGACATCTTCTGCAGTGACGAGGGGAATTGGTAATGCCTCTGTCGAATTTCCCTGTTGTTTTGGAAAAAGTATAGTGACCACGTTTTCGAGAAACACTGTGGACGTGGGCGAGTGTTTTCGACCACCCTTCAACTTCATCATAACGACTTGATTTTGAGCATCTCTAGTTTTAAGGGTGGATGCCGGGATTTTAGTCGAATTATTGCGCTATTTCCGATATCGTTGTGGATTGATAGATGGCCAATTTCGAGTTCGAGTTAATTTTATCATATTCACGTAAGAGTGCGTTTTGACGTCGGAGCTTTGCAGGGTGTATATTGCTAAACACGGGGAGGAATCTAGTTGGCGGGGAGCTAATTGTCCCTAAAATTATGCGCATCGGTATATTAAGCTGGCAGTCAACGTGGGTCAACGGTTACTTTCCATTTGAATAGCTGAAGCATAAACAACTAAGCTTCATGAACCACTACACCAAAATCGTTCTCTCTTTCTCTCTATCTATTCTCATGTAAAAGGTATTCATAACCATTTGAGTTCGCGCATATTATAAAAAAAAAAAAAAACAGGAGACGCTGAGTGTTGAAAGATCCTCAGTTAGGGTTGATTCCATATGAGGTACGCTTTTGTGTTGTGTAGTTGTCGCGAGGTCGTCGGCATATGCACATTTTCTTGACATCGTTTCTGAGTGGTCATGAGTATATAAATTTAAAAGCAGTGGTGGTAATGCTGATCCTTGAGGAAAGCCATTATTAAGTTTTCTTACCCGGCTATGAGTTTCGTTGTGAAAAACTTGGAATGATCTATCGCTTAGCATGTTGTTTAAAATGCTGGCTATTTTGGTACATACCACTTGGAGAAGCTTGCAGATTGAACCATACCTTCAGACTGCGTCGTACACGGCGGTTAAATCAATAAATACTGCCGATGTGTTAAGGTACGCTATTCGTCGGCTGGTCAAATGGTAGTGCATGCGATCATATGAAAACACAAGCGTTTTCACTCAGCTGAGACCTACCAACTCCTACTCTCAACCTCCACGCGGTGACAGCCGGGGGCCTAGTACATTAATCCAAGAAATAGGTAACCAACCCCGTTTGGCGGATTCTTGGCGGCAGCAGATGAGAGAGGGGGGGAAGAGTGTTTTCTCACTAGAGCACTTCTTCCTGTTCCAGGCGGCAGCGGACGAATTCCCTAGACGGAGTCAAGGAACTTGCGTGATATTTATCTTGCGACTCCGGTCTCATGGATATGCCGTCTGATGCAATGACACCATAACTTCAGCTGATACGCAGATTCACATTCGGCTTTCCTTGTGCTCCTTGACTGGCTTCGCGTAGAGTCTGAGCCAGGAATGGAATCCACTCATATTTACACGGATGGCTCCAAAACCAGTCAAGGGTCTGGTGCTGGTGTCTTCGTGGAAGACGTCAACATTAAACTTCTTTTCTCGTTAGGCAAATATGCGTCTGTTTTCCAAGCGGAGACCTAAGCGGTCTTAATAACTATGAACTATATTCTGAGGTAGAGGTGGGAGTGTTTGTGTCTATACTGATAGTTAAGCCGAACTTAAGGCCTTGCTTAATCCTTTAACCACTTTCAAAATAGTCGGTGAATTTAAAAATAACTCTTTTAACTAACTGATATTCTGGCGACGGAACAAGTGTTAACAATTCTTAACGAAATAAACGTAGCAAAACTATTTCAGTACTGCAAAGTCGCACTAAAGTATCGTCTTGGAATAATCAACGAAAATTTATAATTTAATTAATTGCTATTTTATGTATTTATATAATTGTTGCCAATCTGGCAGACGGCAAAGCCAAGCTAATTGATTTTTGTTAAAATTATGTTTAAATATGAAGTACATTAATAAAAATCGAATCTAATCTAATCTAAAAAAATCTCTTTTAACTCGGTCGCAAAGCTGAATTCTTTGACTCTTGTTTGGATTTGGGGAATGAGATGAGTCTTAAGGAAGACTTCTCAGGACCTAAACCTTCGTCGGGTCTTCCTGCGTCCTCGGTTAATAATCCGATTGACGATTGGATTTCTCACGAGCACAATTGTCTGCAGCATGACTCTCCAGGATGCAGGTTGACTAAAGGGATACTCCTGCATATCTGTAAGAAATCAGTGGCATTCTTGCTCTCTCTTAGCAGAAAGTACTGCAGACAACTTATTAGCGTCTTGAAGGCCCCATCGATTTCGCTAAGCATCTTAATAAGGCTTAAGTGGCATTACAGGCTACGGTACCTGTGAAGGGGCGACGACACTGTGAATCATTTCCTTGTCTTTGCTCGTATCAGGTGGCAGACTTTCGGTGCTAAAGTAGTGAGTTCTGGTACTGTAAGCTCATCAACATTGAAGCTCTTGCTCTTGGTTTTCTTAGAAAGACAAGAACATTTTATTAAAACAGAAAAGCCAAGGTTTTTGTTTCCTGGTATTGTAATGGGCTAGCTGCGTCTGAGTGCTCCAGTGGAACGTTTCTGTCCTATTCCTAAAAAAAACATCCTCGAGTTAAAGCACCATATTAAATCCGTTTGCTATTTTTCCAAGATCTCTCAAACCCGTCTTTAGTATAAATTTGAAATAAGAAATAATTGCACCTCCCTGAATTACGTTTTCAATTGAATGACTGCATATCTCAACTCACCTAATAACATCCACACCTCAAATCTTGTTTAATCTTAATTCTTAACCCACCAAGTACTCCCAAGAGTTATGAGACCATTAAGCAATCGATTACTCACCAATACGTTCCGATAACAACAACCGATCTAAGTGCCACGATATCAACTCCCATTCACACTGTTTATTAATATCCAGCAATTATAATACAATTTTCAAACTCTCCATTTGTAATACCGAAAGGAATTGAATTAACCGAAGACAAATCTCTGTCTATCCCGTCTGCTCCAGCGAACTTGTCATCTCAAATTGATTAAGAGCACGGTCCAGTTTATACGTGCCATCGCCCGGCCAGTGCAACTAATATAAAAACAGCCGCAAGTGGGTACGAGTACCTCTGTTCGTCTTCCGACTTTCTATCCCCTCATCAGGATACGAGTATTCCTTTACAATAAAAAAAAAAAAAAAAAACAATCCAAGCGACAAACAGGAAGACTTGCATACAAATCCTCTCTATCTTGTGATCCAATTCAATTCACCACCTTGCGGCTCAACTGGTAGAACTGCATCTGTAGAAAAACAGAAGAAACTAGGAATGGCAGCCTATCGCTTACATTTTGCGAGGCATAATCAGCGGCTATCTCCCAACAGAATCTCATTCAGTAGTCCGGATGATTTATGCATAAGACTGGTAGGTCTTATGCAATTCACCCAATCCCCTCGGCACTCTCATCCGTCCTCAGTCATCTTCTTCTAGTGGTAATTCCGTTTGCTCTTGACCCCGCAAATGCTTTAAGCCGATTGTTCAATACAATCGTAATGTGGGCACGACTTAGAATTGATGCTGCCGAAGATTCCATCGGCTGATCATCTCGAAATCGACTTTGTAATGGTGGACATTGGGTACTTTGGCCAATTCGAGTCTGGCAAGAACTAGTCCGAAAGACACTTATCCACATAAATTATAACTCATTGCTTGTAACAGTGCGAAGGAAGCGGGTATTTACTTTTACTCTAATATGGGGACTGGCATCTAATGGGGACAATGCTTTCCATTCATGTGCACGCCGAGGAATGCTTTAAACGAAAATTATCGTAGAACACATGCACACACAGATGATAAGCGCTGCCTTTTGTAGGAGGAGTTGGAGATATCTTATCGGCACACGAGCAATAATTTGATTTACCATTCGATTCAAGGAGCATATGTTCGACTCGCCGCGAAAGTCATTCTTAGACGTTGCCTGATAACGAGGTAGATAGGTTGAGCCTATAGGCGTAGGTGGAGAAGTTCACTTGGCCCAGAGCAGGAAGAGACACTTGATGGGATTTCATTCAAAATCGAACATAAATATCTCTTCCAAGCGATAAAGAATTCAAATTGCTCGTGCTTATCAGACCACCTGGCGCTTTGATTCATCATAGCAGTCTTAAGTGTTGACAAGGTGTCTGGTGTGTCAATATTTGGAACTTTCGACACGCGTATTTGAATAAACAGTATTCAAGCATGAGTTTTCCAAGAATAGATTCATTGAAGAATTTCAATGTGTTCTTGCAGAAATAGAATCGTTCGATGGCATCATCATCACTCTAATCAAACACGACAAGCATATGACATATAAGGTTATTCCGGGTGAAACGCTCTTGACACAATATCGCCTCCTAGTGGCTAAGTTGTCTGTAAACGGGTGTTTTGAGAAGAAAAAGAAGAATAGAATAGATGCTGGTGATGTAGTAAAGTGCTGAGTCGGGGCTGCCATTCGAAATTTTACTTTAGACGACGTAGTAGCCCTTATTTTCCACAAGAAATAACAAATCGTCTGATAATCGTAGCTTGTTGAGGAACTTTTTTTGTGCGGTACCGTAATAAGCTCAACAAAGAGATCCATCTAAGTAAAAGCAGTTACTAATAAAGAACATTTGCAACAGCTAGAGGGGATTCGAGAAACACATGGAATCTTATCAATAAAATAATTGGGAGAAATAAAATGTCTTTGAACCAACAAATCGTAAAGAATTTCAATGACAGAAACGTTGATGGGGTCATCAATGAGTTTTCGGATTACTTCTATAAGGAAGAAACGGAAATAATGCACAGATGCGGAAATACTACCTCGGACCATGTATTATAAATAGCAACGTGTTAAATTCGATATACTTGCAGCAGACCAACGTTACTGAGATGGTGAATATATTAGACAGAATAAGTAAGTAAGTAGGCGTGGCAAAATCTCATCTTCACCTCCCCGTAGCGCCCGCTGAATAGCTATCTGATAGTGAACTAACGATGAGAGTATGCTGAGTCTGACGATGTGTGTGCAGCTGAACACTCAGACCTGCGTAAGCACATCTGGGTGAACTTCAGCGCGCATATGTTTAACCGGACGAAGCATCTCGTGTTGACCTGGTTGGTTTAAATATGCACCTCAGAAGTCTAGCAAGAGCTCCTCAGAACTAGGACGTGCGGCGGATAAATTCTCTCGATGGAACCAACGGTGACGTCTACAGACCAGCGGATACCTTGCTCAGGGTATTGAAAAAGAGATGGTGGCAGATGAACTCTTAATGGGCCAACGGCAGCGCTCATATCCCCGAAATGGGTTACTAGCATCAATGCATCTGGCCACTCGTCCTAGGGGTCTCTAAAAAAGTATCTGGTCCTCCAGGTTGGAGGTTGTGCCGTCGGGTTAACTTTCCTACCACGTAAAGAAACTTTCGGTTACGAAGCAACCAACAGCCTCGGATACGGATGATTCTACTGTTGACGACCCAAGCCAACGTAAAAAGGAGAACGATCTTCGTGTCTCCACGTGGAATATTAGGTCCCTCTACAAACCACGTGCAGCCGAAAAACTTACGGAGCCCCTAGAGTGTCTCAAAGCAGACATTACCGCCATCCAAGAAGTGCGATGGGATGGGCCGAGGAAAAGGAAGATGAAAAACTGCGACATCTACTACGGCGATTGCTACAGATAACAAGAACAGCGTCTATTCGGGTGCGGAATTGTCATTGGAGGCAGACTTAGGCAAGAAGAAGCCTAATCTGCGTTCATGGCCCTCACGAGAAGAAGGACGATGCGACAAAGGATGACTTCTACCAGCTCTTGGACAAGACGTATGAGCAATGCCCTACCCACGAAGTTAAAATTATCCTAGGTAATTTTAACGCAAAGTTAGGAAGAGAGGACGTCTTTAGTAGCGTGGTCGGAAAGCACAGCCTGCACGACATCATATCCGACAACGGAATCAGGCTAGTCGACTTTGCGGTGGGATGAAACTTTGTCGTAGCTAGTATGCGATTCCCACGTCTCGATATTCACAAGGGAACATGGCTCTCCCTTGATCGACGCAAGGCACTCTTGCAGTATTCTGGGTGTCCGGACTTTCCGAGGAGCCAACGTGGACTCGGATCACTACCTAGTTGTAGCCAAGGTACGGATGCGGATATCCACAACGGAGCGAAATCAATGAAATACTGCGAGGAAATTTGATGTCGGGCGGCTACAGTCGTAAGAGACCACCAGAGCCTTTGCCGATAGAGTTTCTCTTAATCTTAATCTAAGTCCTATGCCACCAGCAGCCAATGCGCAAGACCAGTGGCAGCGTTGCCAACAAGACATCGGAGACTTTGCCAACGAAACCCCTGGTTCGATGAGGAATGCCGGCAAGCACATGCGGCAAAACAAAAGGTGTACAAAGCGACGCTGCATAGAAGGACTAGAGCTGCTCGCGAGCTCTACGAGCGGAGGAAAAAAGAAGGACATCGACTTCTCAGAAAGAAGAAAAAGGAGCATGAGAAGCGCTCTATCGAGGAAATTGAGACTTTATTTCAGGAATAATGTTCGAAAATTTTACCGAAAGGTAAAATGAACATGCCAGGGTTTCAAAGCCAGAACAGAAGTCTGTAGGGACGAAAATGGCAATATAGTAGTAGAATCGCAATCGGTGCTGAGGATATGGAAGGAACACTTCAGCAGACTGTTAAACAGCGATAATGATCAATATCCGCTGTCAGGCAGAATGAGCCATTCAACAGTGACGATGACAGTCAAGATTCCCGTCAACCAGATCAGTATGAGTGAGGATGACGATATCTAAACCTAAATCCAACAAAACTGCTGGAACCGACGGCCTTGCCGCTGAACTTTTCAAGGCACCAGCTCATCTATAAAATCTAATCAGACGAAAGTATGCACGATGAATGGAACCTCAGCGTCGTTTGTCCGATCCTGAAGAAAGGTAACCGTGCTGGCTGGAGAGGTTTGTTGGTTGAATCCCTGGTCCACCGCGGACTGTAGCGCCAGCTAAGTAAGTAAGTAAGTAAGTAAGTAAGTAAGTCAAACTTTCTGGAAGTTACGGCGACAGAAAGGTGCACAAGAAATATGTAATTATTTCGAAACGTACTACATAAGTTAAGCAACTAAGCACCTAGGTGTACCTAAAGGGTCACACAGAAGAAGAAAAGGCTTCCAAAAAGTGGCAAGGATTTAATACCGATGAGAACTGGCATGTATATAAAGGAGCAAGAATTCTAGCCAAGCTTGCCGTAGCTAAATCGAAAGAATCAACCGACAATCAACTCTACCATAAGCCGGACAACTAAAGAAGGTGGCAAAGATAATTTTTAAGTTAGCTAAATCCCGAAACAAGAAGACAAAAGACATATCCTCCATTAAATATATGTATATATGTATAAATGCGAGGATAAAATGCTTACAGACGATGTAGATATTAAGAAGCGCTGGCTAGAGCACCACGAAGAGCTGTCAAATGAGGAGTTTTCTCCTAATCCCCTAGCTCCTCTAGATCCAGCAAAGGGTCAAATAAAAGAAATCGCTGTGTGCAGAGAGAGGTTTTTTCCCATCGTCATGGCGAAATAGCTGTCTAGTCCCATTCTGTAAGAATAAAGGTGACGTAAGGTGTTGCTCAAACTATCGAGGAATAGAACTCATGTCGTATTGTCTTAAAATTTAAGAAAAAGCGTTGGACATGCGGATCAGAGTGAAAATCAGTTTGGCTTCGTAAGCGGCAAATCTACAATAGATGCTATTCACACCCTTCGGACTTTTATTGAAAAATAACGACATAGGACAAGGAAAATCTTTACAGCATTTTCATCGATCTCGAAAACGCATTTGATCGAATGCCCAGAGAAGTGGTCTGGCAAACTTTAAGAAGTAAACAAGTCCCAGAAATACTAATACACCTGGTATAAGATACTTACCGGCATGTTACGACACAAGTTAAATGCGGATTGTCTGAGAATTTCGATGTGAAGGCCGGCGTGCATCAATGATCTGCTCCAAGCCCATTGTTGTTCAACATAGTAATGGACTTCCTCACCCATGAGATCCAATATAAAATCCCCGGAACGTATTATATTCTGATGATATAGCCCTATTCTCAGACGACGGAGCAGCATTACAGGGCCAACTATTTGTATGGGTCAAAGCACTTGAATCAATTGGATTACAAATTAGTCGCACTAAAACGGAACACGTTCAATTCAAGTTCGGAAAGGCTTAAAGTGACTTCGTGATTCAAATTGGGAACGAAGCCGTCAAGTAGTTAGACAATTTTAAATAGAAGTATCTCAACTCTCTTCTGGCTTCGGCATAACATATACTAAAATTGGGATGATCCAGAGAAGATTAGCATGGCATCCCTGCGCAAGGATGACACGCAAAATCATGAAGCGTTATCCATTTTATAACTCTCGCTTGGCAGACACCTTGACGTGGTGCGAGAGCTTAAGTTGCAAGGACTCACTCAGCCTTGGGAGCCTAACTCTCGGATGGGCTAACTAAGAGTAACGAACCAAGATCTGCCCCCCCTAATCTAAGGTGTAACGCGACCCGTGCCTATTGGATGGTTTGCAGCCAGGGTGTATACCGGCTGTATTATAACGGAGCCTGTCTGAAACAGGATCGCCTCAGGGAGTAACCACGATCTTACTGCTCTAATGCGGGGCTCTGGGGCAGCTGACCTTCCTTTCCCGCGCTACTCGTGGGACTGTGAACCAGAACAAAAAACAAAAACAAAAAATAAAAATTAAAAACAGCCTAGATAGAATGCGGGTAGTACCGCATCTATTCTAGCCGGTCGGATGGAGCAGGACTCTGTATGGACGACTAGGTAACTGGAAATCGGCCAGAGACAAGCCGTGAGGGAGGTTTTAGACGAGTGCAACCAAGCACCAGCCAAACAGTCACCATGACCTCAGGGAAAATCCCTGAGCTGTCAATAACAGCAGCACGCTTGGAACGTGCCAGAATGGAAGGTGGGAGCCAAGCTCTAGCCCCCCGATTCGTGGGCAAGGTAGCTGTGGGCTAATGGGGAAAGGAGTTCGGGCATATCTCGGAGACCTACAGCTCCCCAATCCAATGCCGCTCCGACCAAGAGAAAACTAGCTTGCCCGCCGATGCCGCCACCTGGGCAACCGGGAGGCAAAGATGACCTCTTGAGAAAGGGTCTGAGTGGTGCGGGATCTTACTGGTACCTGCGCTACCTCGAAAGGGCCTTGCACCTGAGGAGGCCAGGAAAAAGGCGGAGAAGCATAGGGCAAAGACCGACTCCACCGCTGTGCCATCAGCTAAGAGGGCAGTAATGCGATAAACCTCTTTGGTACTCCTAGAAGCACAGAATGATGGCTTGAACATCAAGGCATGGAAGGTTCTGTATGGTCGTAACGAGGGGACTGGGCAGATACTGGCCCTCGGAATTGACCAAGAGTCTTTTGAAGCCATTAAGGCTCAAAACTGGTCTCTGAGCTACCGGTTCGGCAAAGTGTCGGTGGGTGGACTCAAGAAGCGCAGGCATTGTACCAGCTCGAAGCCAACCTCAGAGGGGACACTACCGGAAGTGGAGCATCCAGTTCCACTGACGGTCCAAGCACCAACTCCGACTGTAGAACAGGACGCTCGGAGCGCAGACGAATTTATGTCCATCTCAAATGACTCGCTATCTGAGGAGGACCTAAACAGCACAATAATCTCTCTCCCTCTGGACATTAATCTGAAGGAAGAAGAGATTCTGCTGGCGCAACAGCCCCCGACGAGCACTAGCTCGATGATCTCCACCAGTATAATACAGGTCGCCCAGGTAAACATCCACCATTCCAAACCGTCATCAGCCGCAATAGCTAGGATGTTTACCAAACAAAACATGGGCATTTTATTGATTCAGGAGCCATGGATCTTGAAAGGAGGAGTCAAAGGGCTATTATGCAAGGATGCAAAGGTAATTTGGGATATAAGGGTGACCAATCCAAGGGCATGACGACGACGCGAGACTTGGTGACATTGCAGGTTTCCTTGAACATCGACGGAGTATATCGCACCATCATCGTCGCTTCTGCATACTGTGCTGGGGATGAACCAGCTGTCCCAACAGAACTGCAACGCTTAGTGGAGCACTGTAATAAGCTCTGCTGATTGGATGTGACGCCATAGCTCACAATGTTATATGGGGGAGCACCGATACCAATACCAGGGGTGAGTCTTTACTAGAATTCATTCTTTGTTCATCCCTTGATAATGTAGGGAATACCCCAACCTTTGTTACTAGAGTTAGAAAGGTAGTTCTTGACCTCACGCTGGGTAGCCCGAGCATCAGTAATTTAGTGAGGAACTGGAAAGTATTAGATGAGCCGTCATTATCTGACCATAGAACTATTCTGTTTGAGTTAGACAGCGCATGTATCATAAGAAATCCAGCCAGGAACCCAAGAAAAACGAATTGGGAGGTCTTCAAAGAAACCATAGACAGTAATCTGGAGCATTTTGATCAGAGGAGGGCTCCAGCACACTATCTAGAGTTAGAAAACGTGGTAGGGGGCATTAGTACCGCAACTACAAACGCGTTCGAATCGAGTTGTCCCATAAGCAATAGAAAGGGTGGGAAAGATGTGCCATGGTGGAGCAGCAACCTAACAAAGTTACGTTCTGATACACGCATTACTGGGCCCAATATAAACCCGGCTAAAACCACAATAGTACCGTTCACGAGAAAGAGAAAACTTGAACTGAAGCCAATCCGACTGTCGGGCACGATACTGACATCGGTAAAGGAAGTGAAGTATCTAGGACTACACCTAGATAGTAAACTCTTGTGGAAGAAACGCACAGAGGAGATATCCAAAAGGGCTACCCGTGCTCTAATGATATGCAGGTGCCTAGCGGGTAGGTCTTGGGGATTTAGTCCAAATATTCTAAGATGGATGTACATTGCCATTGTGATCACTTATGTAGCAATAGCATGGACAAAGCGAACTAGTGTAGTCACAGCAAGGGAGACACTCACTAAAGTGCAAAGACTTGCGTGCCTTTGCATCGCGAACATGTCAAACTGCAGCCATGGAAGTATTCCTGGAGCTAACACCGCTCCATCTTGTAGTGGAGCAAAATACACAGCGGACGATCCTAAGGATGGCAAAAGAAGGTATTGGAAGGGAGAAATGCATTGGTTCGAGAGAATACGATGCACTTCTCAAAAAACTTCCCCTTCTAGCAGTCCCCAGGGACGACAGTATCAGAAAATTTAACTTTGAGAAAAACTTTAGTACAAAGTTAAGTAACAAGAAAGAGTGGAGCAACGAATCCACGATATACGGACTGGGCAACCAAAAAAGTGGTATACAGATGGTTCGAGAACTGGAGAAGGCACAGGGGCGGGGGTGTTTGGGCCAAGGACCAAGCACTCAGAACCTATGGGCAAGAGTACCAGCTTCTTTCAAGCTGAACTATGTGCTATATATAGATGGATCGAACTTAATCTCGAAAGAAGATACAGCGACTGCGACATAGCAATACTGTCAGACAGCCAAGCAGATATCAAAACACTTGACTCCTATGTCATTAAGTCAAAACTTGTGTGGGAATGCCTATACAAACTTCATTGGACCTGAACCATTCTGCGGAATGGGGGAACATACCATACGCGAGGAATCCAGGAAAATTGAGAAAGAAGACAGGGCAAGAACCTGGAACAACACCACAGGCCTGAGGCAAGCTAAGAAACTACTAAAATACTACAACCGGAAAAGATTCGAAGCCTGTATCTGCCTTAGCAAGAACAACCTACGGTTCCTAACAGGCTTCCTAACGGGGCACTGCAAACTCAGGAAGCATTTATGGAAACTAGGTATAACAAATGAAGGCCTTTGCAGATTCTGCAAAGAGTCAAGTAAGACTCCGAAGCATCTTCTGGAGTCTTGTGGGACAACTGATCCACACAATATTGAAATACTTGGGCAAATACCAAATATCGGAAGTGGATATGCCAGCCATAGACCCACTTCTCATTCTCAGATTCTTAAAAGAAACTGGTTTGGAGAGAGAGCTCTTATGTGAACTATTCTCGCCAAGGCAAAGTAAGAGCATATGACCTTCGAATACAATTCAGAAGGAATTGCAATATGAGGGGAGCTCTAACGAGGGAACAAACCTCTCCAAGGTATTAGCAGGGGGCACAATAGACCACCAGGTCGCATTGCAAAATAACCCTGCACAAATAATAATAATAATCTCACGACCGAGCAGGAAGTCTCACATAGAATCCAGTGGGGCTGGAAAAGTTTGCGAGTAGAATCTGGTATTCTCTATGATAAAAAAAAAACACGCTTAGTGCTTAGGGAAAAAATCGATCATGCTGTAAAGAGAAATAGTGGTCGCACGTAACGGAGATGCCTATGCTCAAATGGACCTCTAGATTGATAAGATTAAGCAAAGTTAGAAATGATTACGTCTTCGCTGATATTCGCATGGGACCAGACCAGACAACCAAAGAAGGAAAGAGCAAAGAAGTTCCTGGCAACGCTTTTGCTAAAATATTGAAATCACGAGCGAAGCTGGAAGGGTTAGGAAGATCCTGTCTAAGTCTCCTATAATACCCAACTATATATCAGATAGCTGGATGGAACTGTGACGACCTCTAGTAGAGACTCACTAAACCTACTCCTAGATACTCACTTCGCCGGAAACACAGCAGCGGACGACTTCAATCACGGAACATTCAGATCAGAAGCGCCACAAATTTCAGAGGATGTTGTAAACGATCGGAAGCTCTCGTGGACGGTAAAAAGTTGCCTTCCATACAAATTGGCAGGATCAGATGGAGTTATCATACCTAAACTTTGGAGAGAGGTAAGAGTAGTTTTTATACCGAAGACCGGAAAAGCCTCGCACACCACCGCGAAAGATTTTAGACCCATTAGCCTACATTCTTATCTACTAAAAACTCTGGAGAGGTTAGTGGATATATATACATATCTATACGTGGCAAGATTAATGTAAAAGTGCTTTCGCTATCGCGGCATGCTTAGAGTAAGGGTAAGTCTGTAGAGACCGCCCTGCACTCTCTCGTTGGCACTGTTGAAAAATCGCTGGCCAGCAGAGAATTATCAATAGTAGCCTTCCTCGGTATAGAGGGGGCTTTCAATAATATCACACCGGCGACCATAATGGAGCCCCACGGTAAACTAGGGACTAATGCTAAGCACTGGATCAACCAAATGCTATTAAGCAGGGTGATCAATTTAGAACTTGGTTGCTGCAAATCAAGAAGATCAGTTTAACGTGGAACACCACTAGGAGGAGTGTAATCTCCACAGGTGGAAATACACCTCACCTTAGAAAAGGAAGGATATAAAGTTATAGCAGATGACATTGCTGTGGCAATCAGTGGTAAACATCCTACGACGTTACGAGATCTCGTGGAATCAGCTCTGCAAAATTACTCAAGTGGACATACAGATGCGGACTTAATGTGAACCCGGCGAAAACTGAGCTAGTGTTATTTACAAAAAGGCACAGAATTCCGGATATCAAGCCACCAAAAATTAAAAAATACACCTTAGTTTCACTGAACATGCCAAATACCTAGACCTTATACTGGACAAGAAACTGAGCTGGACAATGAGCGTACATGAACGTTTTAAGAAGGTCGCTACTGCACTGTACGCCTGTAAAAGAGCCTTGGGCGATAGGTGGTGTGCCGGTCCGCAAATAATGCACTGAGTGTATAAACCGGTAGTAAGACCAAAACTTATGTATGGGATCTTAGTCTGGTGGACTGCACTGGAAAAGGTTAGTTACATTGCTGCCATAAGTACTGGGAAAGGACAACAGCTACCTTACTGCCATAAGTACGGTTCAGAGGTCAGCATATGTCTGTGTTACCAGTGCTCTCCGCACGACTCCTACGACGCGGTGGCGCTGGAAACAATGTTACATATCATTTCGCTAGATAAGTATTTATGAGAAGGAGGTAGCAATAACATCGGCCTTGCGGCTGAAGAACCATCACAATAGATCAGTAATAATACAGGGCATGCGAAAATCCTAAGCTTATGCAACGACGGAGTTGAAGTCACAGACTACTTAACACCGTCCCTAGACGTCAATATTTAATACAACACAAACATTCCAGTACCCAGTAGATTTCCACAACCTCCTTAAGAACGTCCCAAAGGAAGAGTTTCTGTTTGTTGGAGGAGATTTGAATGGACATGTCGGGAAGTCAAACGAAGACTATGGAGACTGCCATAGAGGACTAGGATACGGCACCAGGAACCTTCCTGGTGAAAACATCCTAAGCATGTGCAAATCACACTGTCTTATAGTGTTAAATACCATGTTCATCAAACAAAGCCGACACCTGATCACCTGAGGAATGCTCAGGAGATTCGTTCGCAAAAGTTTATTAACAATGCTCATGGCCAGCTTCTTGTGGATGACGACAAAATTCTGCAGAGGTGCCGGCAGTATTGTAAATAACTTTTGAATGAAAATTCCCCGACTATACTTTCCAATAGCCACCCCTAGCTGGGAAGAAATACCCGACATTACATTCGAAGAAGTTAGTGAGGCGGTCAAATACTCCAAAAAACGAAAAGCGATTGGGACAGACGAGATGCCCTCTGAGTTCTAGAAAAAGATGGGGCGTCGGGTTCAGATGGCTCAGAATTCTCATCTCCAAATTTGCGAGAGGTGATCCAATGCCGAATCAATGGAGAGAAAGTTACCTTCTCCCTGCATACAAAGGGAAGAGTGATACGCGAAACTGTGATAACTACCGTTCGATCAAGCTGATGTCACACACCATGAAGATCGTTGAGCGGGTATTAGGCGGCCGACTGCGAAAATAATACGGTTATCTGATGATCAGTGCGGGTTTGCCTCGGGTAAATTAACCACAGATGCAATCCAAAGTATAAGGATCATAATGGAAAAAACATCGTGATTCCTTAAAGATTTGCATATTGTATTGGTTGACTTTGAAAAGGCATTCGACAGATAACCACGAGATCTGATATGGGTGGCGCTAAGACATCGAGGGATTCCAGAAACCTATGTACAGATGATCATGGACATGTACGAAGGAGCAAAGACAAGAGTAAGATGCCCCGCTGGAGTAACCGAAGAGTTCCCAATCAAAGTCGGGGTGCACCAGGGAAGCGTTTTAAGTCCTTTGCTTTTGGACTGTAAGTCCTTGATTATCTGCTTGAAGGTAAAGTGACGGACCCCTAGGTACATCAGTTATTCTTTGCTGACGATGGAGGCATCATAAGTGAGGATCCTACATCCCTGCAACGAGCACTTGATGTGTGGGTGGTCGTTTTGGAGGGAAATGGATATCGCATTAGTTCAAAAAAGACAGAGTACTTGTGCTGCCCGTTCTCTGATCCACTTAGGTCTATTCCAGACATTTATTTGAATGGAACAGTGCTCCCAAGTGCGAAAAGTTCAAATATGATCTATGATCAATAGCAAAGCAACCTGTGATGACGACATCAATCATCGCGGAAGCGTAGGGTGGATGAAGTGGTTACCTTCTGTAACCGAAAAATGCCCCCTAAGTTGAAAGGAAGGCTCTACACCGCAGTTGTGCGCCCAGCGCTCGCATGCGGTTCACAATGTTGGACGATGAACAAAACGTATGAGAGTAAATTAACGGCAGCTGAGATGAAGATGCTTCGCATGACAGCAGGAGTGACAAAGCTTGATCGAATAAAAAGTTCGAAGATCCGTGGAAGCTTTCACATCAAGGAAACCATCGTACAAAAGATAGAGCGCGACCGGCTCAGCTGGTATTGCCACGTTCAAAGAAGAGATCATTTGAACCCAGTTAAAAAAGGCAATATCAATACGCACGTTTCAAAGACATCGCGATGTAGGAAAAGCAGGCCTATAAACGCCTGGATCACACAAATGCGACGACATCGGCATCGGCACCTCGCTGAAAAAAGGAAGAAGAAGAAGACAAAAATCCCAGTACCCAGCCGACTGAATTTTGCGGAGAATGTTATTCTAAAAAAATCCTCTTTGAAAATATACACCGATGGGTCTAAGACAGAGGATGGCGTAGGGGCAGACATGTTCTTGGCACCCCTGGATATGCAAACGTCTTTTAGACTACCAGATTATTACAGTGTATTCCAAGCGGAGGTTAAGGCTATTCGTGAAGCGGCTGGCGATGAGATCGGTATCGAACACCAACATCCAGCCAGCTTTAAAAGCACTCGAATCACCAATAAAAAGATCTAAATTGGTAATGCAATGTCGCGCATCCCTAAAAAGGATATCAAATTATTGCAATCTCACTCTGTCCTGAGTTCCTGGTCATTCGGACACTTCAGGTAACTGCAGAGCAGACGAATTAGCCAAAAATTGCACGAAGCAGGAGCTCTTTACTGCGGAATGGGGGCTGCATTTACCTATAGAAACGGCAGGATACAAAATCTCCATAGCGGCACAGAATCAGGCCAATGAGAGATGGCGCAATCTTGACGCATGTAACCATGTGAGACAAACATAGCCCAAATTGAATAAAAGAAAACCAAAACGCCTGCTACTGATCAGCAGACCACGCATAGGTATCCTAGTTGTGCTGTTTACTTGTCATTGCGTACTAAGCAGGCACGCAGCAAGGCTTGGAATTCCGGCCAATGACTTTTGTCGCAGCTGTATGGACGAAGAAGAGCAGGGATAACCCTTTAACTTGTTCTGCGGCTGCCCAGCACTATCTTCAACTTGAAAACAAACCCTTGGAGAATACCTCTTTGCGGAACTTACAGATAGATATCACCGACTCGGATATAAACAGTATCTGGAAATTAATCCAAAAATCAAAACAATTCGAAGAGTAACGGAAATAACAGGCTCACGTGGTAACACAATGGACCTCATTTGATCTAAGTGAATCCTGATGATTAACCTAACCTAACTTAACCTTCTAAATTAAATGTGTCTGGGTCCACTCTGGTAGGATTTGGGTTAAATGCAATTTTAAGGCAAATATGTCACGTTGTTTCTTTTTATTTATTCTGACAATTAAGTGCAATTCAGTTCGCCCAAGGCAACGATGCCGTTTCACAGAAAAGTGCGTTAAGATAATTACATGCAAACTATTCATTCTTACGACCAAACATTCTAATTAATTTCTTTTGATCCCTGAAAGGAAAAACCTGAGTCGCAATAGGTATACATATGTACTCGTAACTAGCAATCCAAAAAAAAAAGAATAACTTGATCCTGAGCAATATTGAAACCGAACAGCGTGAGAAATTCTGATGCGTAATTTAACATTGCCTGTGGCAGTGCACACGCACATACGAACATCTATCCTGCAGTGTGCGTTATTACGGTTTTAAAATATTAACCTTAACAAAAAGGGATGTCCCCCTTTTCTTGTATTCCTTCATTTTGCGTCTTATGTACGCCTCAAAGGGCATTGAATCGTCTAACCTTGAGAATGTAGTTTTTATGAAGGGTTGCAATGATATCAAAGTCCTTGGTGCTGTGATTCTTGAGAAGATTCTATTTTCTCTTTCACCAGTGGATAATCACCCCTAACCTGAAAAACAATTCAATAGCAAATGGGGAGAGAAAATCAAGCGAACGCAACAGGATAAGACATCAATACGCATATCCGCGAATAAGAATACACAGAGACTCAAAGGACGCGGTATTATCTCCACTGTTGCTTATTGCCGTGCGCGTCCTTTTTAGACAGCGCGTACAGGAATGTGCGTTTTTTTTTGATTGTCGGAGCTGTTGCGTATAATAAATTATTTCATTCGATTGTTACAATTTGCAAAAGACTCAAATCTAGATGGGTGACCCTATTTCTTGTTATTGGTTCTCGCCGTGTCGTATTGTGTTTCAAACAAGTCGGGTGATTTCTTGTTTCACTATAAAGAAAGGGAAAAATAAAATAAGAGGGAGAACGTTCCTGTTTTACGGGACAAGATCATAGGAAGTTCAAGTTGTATGGAACACGTGTTAATAATCACCCCATTCAGAACAGGACAATAAAATGATCGTAACCAGAAGTTATGATCCTATTCAGAGGGCAATAGAATCGAGTTTTAATAACGATTTAAGTCAGATTGTACCCTGAAGAAGTAATGATCCATAAGAAGTTTTGTAGCTCCTATACCTACTTCCTATACTTGCGATTTGAGATACAAATTTTTACTGAATTCACGATTCAAAACGACTGTGACGCATCGTTAAGACTCATGTACGGGACTACTTTAAGTAGATGAGATACTTTAATGTGTTGATTTGCAATGGAATTTTATTACTTTCTTCATTAGACGACGCCTTTAGAGGGTTAATGAGTAATAAATGTTTCGTAGAAGTAGCATCAGCCAATAGAAATGTTGGCGTGCGATGTCACGAAACTGTAACTTACAGCTTACATAAATGTGAAATTATATTGCCTATGCTTATGCATCTTCTATTAAAAATCCAATAATGTTATCAGAACTAGACTAGTCGAGAATTGCCGCGTAATGCTTAAGGCATTATGCACGCCAGAACCGTGTAAAACTACTCTGTGTGCTTGGATATTGCAGTATAGAAGGCAATCATTTTGCCGATCAACTGACAAGAGACGGGGGTGAATTACCCCGCGGCACTATCACAGATAGCAAACCACCATCGAGTGCAGCTAAGGCGATCGTCTTATACAATATAACAAAACTGGCTAACCCAAGATCGTCGTACATAGAGGAACATAGGGTACGAGTATATAAAGCGTTATGGCCGTTATGAAACTAAATAGATCATAGTTATGAATAGCAGTATGTATCCTGTGTGAGCACTGCCTTCTTAAAAAGCATGCTCGAAGACTAGGACTTACAGACTCGGATACGTGTAGAAGATACCGCAATGATTTAAGCGTCGCGGATGATATCTCTTCGCTGAACGCGTATCCCGAAATCTATCAATCACCCCTATGCCGCTAGCATCAAGTGCCGAAGACCAGTGGGAACGATGCCAACATGCCATCAGAAACGCCGCGACTGATGTGCTGGCTCTCGCTCGCCCACCACCGCGAAACCCCTGGTTTGACAAAGAATGCTGGCGAGTGCATGCAAAGTGGCGCTGCAGCGGAAGACGAAAGCTGCTCGCGAGCTCTACGAGCAAAAGAACGGGAAGAAAATCGGCTCTCCAAAAGAAGAAGAAAGAGCATAAGGAAGCACGCGTTCGAGAATATTGAGAGTTTATACCCCAGGAACAATGTACGGAAGTTTTACCAGAAGGAAAAAAGAACGTGTCAGAGAAGCAATACCCGTACAGAAACCTGTAGAGATGAAAATGGAAACCTCGTAATAGAATCACAGTCGGTGCTGAGAATATGAAAAAAAATACTTCTGCAGACTGTATAACGGCGACGAAGATTAACGTCCCGCTGTCAGGCAGAATGGCCCATTCAACATAGACGATGATAGCCAAAATTTCCGTCCACCTGATCCAAACGAAGTGAGGATAGCAATATCCAAGCTGAAACCCAACAAGGCTGCTGGACCTGACGGCTTAGCGGCCGAACTTTTTAAGGCAGCTGGTGATGAATTGGTAGAGTGCATACATCAACTCATCTTTCAGGCCAGGAAAGTCCACCATCGATCAAATCTTCACACTTCGGTAGATCTTGGAGAAAACTCAAGAAGTCTTAATCGATACTCATCATCTCTTCATCGATTTCAAGGCCGCCTATGACAGCATCTATAGAGAAGAGCTTTATAGAGCCATGTTTAGTTTTGACATCCCTGCCAAACTTGTTCGTCTGTGCAGGATGACGATGGAGAACGCTCGCTACTTCATCAAAGTCGGTAATGACCTCACCGAGACCTTTGATATCAAAAAAGGTTTTAGACAAAGTGATGCGCAGTCATGTGACTTCTTTAATATTGTACTTGAACGGATTGTGCGGAACTCACAATCCAACACCGGAGGCACATTCTATCACAAGTCTATACAACTGCTTGCATATGCCGACGATGTTGACATTATTGGAAAAAACCCAGTGGGCTGTCACCGGTGCATTTGCAAGCATTGAGGCGGAAGCGGCCAAAATAGGGTAAAACCAAGTATATGCTGTCAACAAGAAGGGAAAACCAACACCGACGAATTGGACAGAACGTCACAGTGGGTGGCTATAACTTCGAGGTAGTAAGGAACTTTGTCTACCTTGGCTCTGCTATAAATTCTATAAACAAGATTAACGCAAAAATCGGAGAATAACTCTTGTCAATCGCTGTGTTTTTGGGCTTAGGCAATTCAACAGTAAAGCCCTATCTCGAAGAACTAAGAAGACTCTGTATAAGACCTTGATCATCCCAGTCCTGCTTTACGGCGCTGAAACATGGACTTTATTAAAAGAGGATGAAGATATCCTTGGTCGCTTCGAGAGAAAAATTCTTCGTAAAATATTCGGTCCCATTTGCGTTGACGGATTTTGGAGGATAAGATTCAATCACGAATTCTTTGTAAGATATTCGGTCCCGTTGACGGATTTTGGAGGAGAAGATTCAACTACGAACTATACGAGCTGTACAGCGACATCGACCTAGTCAAAAAACTGCGTATTGGACATTTAAGATGGCTAGGACATGTAGAACGAATGGACACCAACGTTCCGGCCCGCGGAGTCTTCGAATCTAACCCGGAGGGACGACGCAGTAGAAGTTCTCCTCGCCGTAGGTGGCGCGCACAAGTTCAAGGGGACCTCGACCAACTTGGAGTGCACAACTGGAGACAATTAGCTAAAGACCGAGCTAAGTGGAGAGGCTTGTTGGTTGGAGCCCAAATTCACCCCGAACTGTGGCGCCACCTAAGTAAGTAAGTAAGAAGATATCACACATATTCTTTGCGAATGCGAGGGTTTAACCCATAGGTGGTTACTTCTTTAGTAACTTGGAGGAATTAGGCAGCACCACCAAATCAAACTGTCAAAATTCTGCAGTAGTAGTAAAAGCCTTTGAGGAATGACAGCTTTTTTATGTTCCCCTGGGGAACCCTTTTGTGCCTAGTGCTGTAGGAGATGCTGTCTCCAAGGCCTTATTTAATTAGCCTAACCTAACAATAATCAGAACTTAACACTACAGAAACTACAAGCCGTTGTTGTCTCCAGTCTTTTCTGTCGAGATACAGCAGTAATTCCGCGGATTTCTTACAGACGTCCAGAAACATCCGTTTAGTCTTCATGCATCCTGGAGAGTCATCTCGTGCACAATTGTGCTCCTTAGAAATCCAATCGTTAATGGAAACCATTAGGATTCCATAGGTTTCCGTTTGGAAAACAGATGCATATTTGCCGAACGAGAAGTGAAACCTAATTTTGTCGACTTCCACGAAAACAGCAGCACTAGACCCTTAACCGGTTTTGGAGCCATTTGTGAATATTCGACTGTATTCCATTCATGGTTCAGATTCAGGTTGGACTGAGCCCTGAACATAAGGAAAGTCGATGGTAGCTGAAATTAAGTTCTCGTATGAAGAATAACTATTTTTTACATCATGATGGATAATGACAATGTAGAAGAATTGTTTGACTTAAATTATATGAAGTTTCAAAATTTCAGTCAAGCAAAAAATGAATTAAAAAAATTGAATTTTCGTTGTCTGTGTCTAAATATTAGATCATTAAGAAAAAATTGGGATGTCTTCTGTGCTCGTGTATGTCCAATCTTGAGTTGTATAGATGTAATTGTTTTGGTGGAAATAAATATTAAAAAGAGGAAAATAGATTGTACCAGTTTGAAAATAGGTTACATAAAAAAGGTGGAGGCATAGCTATATTTATTAAAAAGCATATAAGATACGAACATTTGAATATCGAAACAGCTACCTTTGAAGATTTGACTGTGAGAATTATCTCAAATGCAAAAGCAAATGTAATCAGTGCAATCTATAGACCACCGAAAAACAATCTGAATGAATTTATGAATGAGTTTGCACTAATTACAAGCACGAGAGGAGCGCAAAACGATCTGGTAGCTCTAGGCGACATGAACATAGATATAGGAAACGACATAAACAATTCTGTCCTCAACTACCACGAAATACTAGCTTCAGAAGGGTTGTACAATGTCAAGGAGATACTAGGGTCGACTTAAATAGAGGCACACGCACACTTATTGACCATATTTTGGTGAATTTACCAAAGGTCAAAACGTTTTCAGCTATAGTAGAAAGTGTCATATCTGACCATTATAGCACGCTTTTCGGGGTCTACGACCATAGATCTGAGGAAAATGATACTCATTTGCAACCAACTATAATAACGAGTAAAGTAAACCAGCTGATTCGAGCCACTGATTGGACACAAGTGGCAGAAAAAAAACGACCCGGTATCGCTCTTAAGCTCGTTAATTGAAAAAATGAGTGAAATATATACAAGCTCAAAAAGCATGCACAGGAAAAAAAGCCGAAAGAATGCCCCATGGGTTACTAGAGATATTCAAGACATCTGTAGAGATCGAGATAGACTCTATCGTAGGTGGAAAAGTAACCGGAATAATCTAACATATGAAAGAGATTACAAAACGTTACGGAATCAAGTTAACAAAAAAATTACAGTGACTAGGAATCAATATTACAAGAATAAGTTTGAAGAAGTGAGATGCGATACAAAGAAAACGTGGGCGTTAATAAACGAAGTGCTAGGTCGAAAGAAACTAAATTTAGATAATGTTATTAGGAACAACTTTTCGCCTAATGTTAGCACGGAACAACTATCGAATGAATTTGGCGACCTTTTTTTCGAGTCAGGCAGCATCCATTATCCACGCGTGTAACATTGCCGAGTCTACGCATCGTAACGTTGTTCTACGAGACTCCATATATTTAGCAGATATCAGCTGCACTGAAGTAGCTAATCTATTGTATCGTTTGAATTTTCGAAAGGCGCCAGGGGCTGATGGCATTAGAGCCATAGATTTAAGATCAAACGCTGATATCTTTGCTCCAATAATAGCGAAACTTATAAATCTAAGCTTTGACACTTCGATTGTACCAGAGAAACTGAAGGAAGCAATTGTTCGACCGATACACAAGGGAGGTAGCAAAAAACAGTCGGAGAACTATCGTCCGATTGCTATCTTGCCAGCTATCGATAAGATCATGGAACAGATCGTGTCAAATCGAATATGGGACTTCATCCACAAACACGATCTATTAAGTAAACATCAGTATGGCTTCCAAAAGGGCAGAAATACTAACCAGCTCCTTGGCGATTTTGCGAATGTAATCAACACCAGCCTCAGCCAACGTCACCACACCCTAGTTCTGTTTTTAGACTTCAGCAAAGCATTTGATACCCTCGACCATAAAAAACTTATCAATGCAGTTCAAAGAGTTGGAAATAGGGGAAGGCTGGCATACTGGATAGCATACTATTTGGCAGACAGGGCATTTAGGGTGAGAGTAAAGGATTGTTGCAGCAGGGCTCATAGAGTGCAGTATGGCGTTCCACAAGGTAGCAAATTGGGTCCTCTACTTTTCATCTTGTACACTAATGAATTGCTGAAATGTTTCAAAAAGAGTTTCCCGTTCGCCTACGCAGATGACACGGCAATTGTTGTGTGTCATCAATCCCCAGAAGAAGCAGCAAGGATAATGCAAGCCGAACTAGATGAAGCTGGAAAATGGTGCCACGACAATGGGCTAGTTATCAATGTCATAAAAACAAAGCTCATGCACATCCGGAGCCCAAATTTTCCAGCGTCGCAAGTTTTGCTGAAGAGCCACAGATGTGCGAATGCGTCCAGTTGTGAGGATATCCAAATGGTTGACACGTACAAGTACCTAAGCATCACAATTGACTGTCATTTCTTTTGGGAGGCTCACGTCAGCGATCTGCGAAACAAATTGAAAGGGTCACTGTTTGCGCTGGCCTGCCTACAGTACAAATCCACGACGTCTGTACAAAAGCAAGTCTACTATGCTTTTATAGAGTCTAGACTGCGGTTTGGCATATTAGCATGAGGAGGTGCAGCGCAAACGCACATCGAAAAGCTACAACAGATCCAAGACAGGGCGTTAAAGTTGATGTCGAAAGGCGCCATAACAACTAACATCGTACGCGTTCTTAGAGTAAGGCAGATCTTTGAGTTGAGTACTACGATGATCCAAGTTTCCGAGCGCCAATTACTCACCAGGTGAATACAAGGAGACGAGCTGAGGGTCTACTTCAACTTCCAGCGATCATAAATGAATACGGTAGAAGAAGATTAAATTACATAGTGCCAAATGTACTCAACAATCTTCCTCAACATCTTCGCAACATAAACCAAACAAATGTTAGAAAAAGTAAAATAAAACAATATTTTCTAGAATCTATAACCTAAATTTCATATATTAAAACAAATAGTTAATTCAATTCAATGCCCCGTGCAGGGACGGGTTAAGAATATCACTGCAGCGCCCCCCAACAACTAGCGCTTGTCGTAAAAGGCGACTAAGGGGACAAATCAGATCTAGGCAATATAACACCCAAGTGAGCCTAGCGACACATATACTACCATAAAAACCCTCCCACAAGTGTGCATGCGAGTCCGTGGGTTGACACGACTGGAGATCACCGGTGTCATAAAAGAAAGATCAAACAATACTAAAACAGGAGCATGCACGTGTCAAACAACAAACACCATCGCAATATGGTGCAAAAATTGTATTGCAAAACTGTATCATTATGATAATACTTGCAAAAAGGAAAGGCACTACCCCACCAGGCACTACCACTGCTGTGCATGGTACTGATCCTGGACCGAGTAGAAATGTTCGGGTCAGAGCTATACGGATTCCGGGGGCTAGCAACATAATGAAACAGTTTGGACGCAATTTAAGGGTCGCGAGTTGGAACGTTGGAAGCATGACCGGTCGAAGTTACGAGCTGGAAGAGATGATGAATAGAAGGCGGGTGGACATCTTGTGTGTCCAAGAGACGAAATGGAAAAACACCGGGAATCGGGCGCGTTTCTTGGACGTTAGGACAAAAGATTACAAGATGTTCTACTACGGAACGGAAAAGGCTAGGAACGGAATCGGTATCATCCTTGCGGCAGAGCTACTTGGTAACGTCTTGAGCATTTCGAAGTCCAGCGACCGTTTGATGTCTCTCAAACTAGTAATACAAGGAGAGGTGTGGAATATTGTCAGTGCATATGCTCCCCACAATGGGTGCAATCAGATAGATAAGGATGCATTTTGGCTAGATTTCCACAATCTCCTTAAGAACATCCCAAAGGAAGAATTTCTGTTTGTGGGAGGAGATTTGAATGGACATGTCGGGAAATCAAACGAAGACTATGAAGACTGCCATGGAGGACTAGGATATGGCACCAGGAACCTTCCTGGTGAAGACATCCTAAGCATGTGCAAATCACACGGTCTTATCGTGTTAAATACCATGTTCATCAAACAAAGCGGACACCTGATCACTTACAGCAGTGGTGGAGATGAAACTCAGATTGACCACCATTTGGTAGCCAGTTTCATGAAGCCTCGGGTAAAAGATTGCAAAGTGATCCTGGGAGAGGCAATCGCTCGTCAACACCGTCTCCTGCTAACAGAAATTTTTATGAAAACACCAAAGAAAAGCAAACAAACAAGGGTCTCTGAGAAAATCAAGTGGTACAATCTGGACAAAGAAAAAGGCGAGGCTTTTGTTTTCGTAATGAAGAATTACCTCTCTCACACCATCAACGGAGCTGAGGATGAAGAGTGCAGAGCACAAAATGTGTGGGATTCCCTACAGCGAACTTGCTTAAAGAAGGCCAAATCACTGCTAGGAGCTTCAAAAGGCCACCATCAACACGCCAAAGAAACATGGTGGTGGAGTGATGAAGCTAAGAAAGTGATAAATGAGAAGAAAGCGGCTTTCAAAGCTTGGTCAAAGTGCCCCTCTTATAATAGTGATGAAAAAGCTCGCCTCGAAATGGAATACAGATGCTGCAAGAAAAAAGCGAAGAAGAAGTGCGCTCAGCTTCAAGCAGAGAGTACGGAGGGCCTGTATCGGGAGCTGGATAAAATATTTTCCCCGGTTGCTGATGCAAACCAGGCTATCCAGGAGCTGCGAAGACACAATATGAACAAGAGTGCCACTATCTTCAAAATAGCCGCCCAAAGAAGGAAGAATGCTCAGGAGATTCGTTCGCCAAAGTTCATTAGCAATGCTCATGGCCAGCTTCTTGTGGATGACGACAAAATTCTGCAGAGGTGGCGGCAGTATTGTGAAGAGCTTTTGAATGAACAGTTTCCCCGGCTATACTTTCCAAGAGCCACCCCTAACTGTGAAGAAATACCCGACATTACAGTCGAAGAAGTTAGTGAGGCGGTCAAATACTCCAAAAAACGAAAAGCGATTGGGCCAGACGAAATACCCTCTGAGTTCTGGAAAAAGATGGGAGATATCGGGTTCAGATGGCTCAGAATTCTCATCTCCAAATTCGTGAGAGGTGATCCAATGCCGAATGAATGGAGGGAAAGTTACCTTCTCCCTGTATACAAAGGGAAGGGTGATACGCGAAACTGTGATAACTACCGTTCAATCAAGCTGATGTCACACACCATGAAGATCGTTGAGCGGGTATTAGGTGGCCGACTGCGAAAAATAATACGGCTATCTGATGATCAGTGCGGGTTTGTCTCGGGTAAATCAACCACAGATGCAATCCAAAGTATAAGGATCATAATGGAAAAACATCGTGATTCCTTAAGGGATTTGCATATTGTATTGGTTGACTTTGAAAAGGCATTCGACAGACAACCACGAGATCTGATATGGGTGGCGCTAAGACATCGAGGGGTTCGAGAAACCTATGTACAGATGATTATGGACATGTACGAAGGAGCAAAGACAAAAGTAAGATGCCCCGCTGGAGTAACCGAAGAGTACCGAATCAAAGTCGGGGTGCACCAGGGAAGCGTTTTAAGTCCTTTGCTCTTTATTACAGTCCTTGATTATCTGCTTGAAGGTAAAGTGATGGACCCCAAGGTACATCAGTTATTCTTTGCTGACGATGGAGCCATCATAAGTGAGGATCCTACATCCCTGCAACGAGCACTTGATGTGTGGGTGGACGTTTTGGAGGGAAATGGGTATCGCATTAGTTCAAAAAAGACAGAGTACTTGTGCTGCCCGTTCTCTGATCCACTCAGGCCTATTCCAGACATTTATTTGAATGGAACAGTGCTTCCCAAGTGCGAAAAGTTCAAATATCTGGGATCTATGATCAATAGCAAAGCAACTTGTGATGACGACATCAATCATCGTGTAAGCGTAGGGTGGATGAAGTGGCGAGAAAATTCCGCTATCTTCTGTGACAGAAAAATGCCCCCTAAGTTGAAAGGAAGGCTCTACACCGCAGTTGTACGTCCAGCGCTCACATACGGTTCACAATGTTGGACGATGTACAAAAAGTATGAGAGTAAATTAACGGCAGCTGAGATGAAGATGCTTCGCATGACAGCAGGAGTGACCAAGCTTGATCGAATAAGAAGTTCGAAGATCCGTGGAAGCTTTCACATCAAGGAAACCATCGTACGAAAATTAGAGCGCGACCGGCTCAGCTGGTATTGCCACGTTCAAAGAAGAGATCATTTGAACCCTGTAAAAAAGGCAATATCTATGCACGTTCCAAAGACATCGCGATGTAGGAAAGGCAGGCCTATAAACGCCTGGATCAGACAAATGCGACGACATCGGCATTTCATTGGCCTCAGTAACCGAGTGATCCAAAATCGGCAGGCCTGCCGATATTTTCTGAGGTCAAATAGGCGAACCCCACAGGCGGATCAGTAGAAATGCGGTGAAGTGGGATGGTTGTGATCCCTAGTTTTCGGATCATAACCTCGCTGATAAAAGGAAGAAGAAGTTAATTCAATTCAATTTCATTAAAATATAAATTTATCTACACTAAAGTTCAAATATTGCAATTTTGCTCAGTTTTTTTCTAAAATTAACACGAAAACAAAACACTTTTTTCTTATATTAACCTTACATGTATAAATTCATTCACTTTGATGGTTTAAAAAACAAATATGTACTCAATCTCCTGCAGATAAGCCATGAGGCTTCGCAGGTCAATAGTATTGTTAAAAAAAATTTTTGAAATGAAAAATAAAATAAATAAATAAAGGAGGCTTAGGATTGTTTGGTCTGAGGAAGATATTATGTCAAATAGGGTGGGTAATAAACCTTTTATGAAAATTTTTTTGTCTGACGTGATCGATGGCGGGACATTCGCACATCATTTGCTCAGCAGTTTCCGTATCCTTAAGACATAGTCTGCAAGTAACTAATGCCAATTTTCTTAAAGTGGTGCTTGAGAGAATGATGACCAGTAAGGAAGTCTGCTAAAAACTTTCTGTTATGTTTGTTCATTACTAGAATTTCTTTCAAGTCAAGCTGAAATATGTGCTATAGATAGGTGTATCCAGCTCAATCTCGAAAGAAGATACAGCGACTGCAATAAAATAATACTGTTAGACAGTCAAGCAGCTATCAAAGCACATGTCTGCTATGCCTGTCTGCTATGCCATTAAGTTGAAACTTGTGTGTGAATGCCTATACAAATTTAATTTATTGGGTAGAAACAACAAAGTAACGCTCTAATAGATACTCCGTCATATCGGGATAAAAGGTAATGAAGCAGCAGACTGATTGGCAAGACAAGGAGCTGCAGAATCCTTCATTGAACCTGAACCATTCTGCAGAATAGGGGGACATAACATACGCGAGAAATTCAGGAAAATGGAGAAAGCAGACAGTGCAAGAACCTGGAATAACACTCCAGGTCTGAGGCAAACTAAGAAACTATTGGGTTGTTACAACTGAAAATGATTTGAGGTCTGCATCTGCCTTAACAAAAATACTAAAAGGCTTCCTAATGGAACACTGCAAACTCAGGGATCATTTACGGAAACTAAGTATAACAAATGAAGGCCTTTGACGATTCTGCAATGAGTCAGGTGAAACTCCGAAGCATCTTCTGGAATCTTGTAGGACCCACAAAAGACTGAAATACTTGGGCAAGTACCAAATATCAGATGAGGATATGCGAACCACTAACCCACCTCTCATTCTCAGATTCGAAAAAGAAACTGGTTTGGAAAGAGAGCTCTAAGGTGAACTAATCTCGCCAAAGCAAAGCAAGAGTATATGACCTTTGAACACGATTCCGAAGGAATTATAATGCGAGGGGAACTCTAACGAGGGACTTAACCTCTCCAAGGTACTAGTACGGGGCACAATAGACCATTAGATCGCGGTGCAAGATAACCCTACACAAATTAGAGTAAGAAACAAAGACTTGGCTAGATGCTTCTGGACGCTTATCTTGAAACCTTCATTATTTAGTGTGGTGTTAGTTGCTAGTATTGTGTATATATATGCGTATGAATTCTAACACCGTACACAAAAAGACTATACAAGTAGAAAAAATCAGAATGCATACCAAACAAAAGTATGAACCAAAAATAAATATGCAAAGCATAAGTCAAACATTACACTAAATACTTACAACATCAAGAAGCTAGTATCCTTGCTCGCAATTATAAATAAAAGAGGACCTAAGTGACTTCACTGTGGTACACCGAATTTAGTGGCGATTGTATCGGATGTTATTGCCAAAAAAAAAAAAACTTGATAAGTTAGTTCTTCAAGATGATCAAACGGAATGACTAGGAAAGCCCAAAAACATAATTTTAAACAGAATTAACCTGTGAGTAAGTTTGTCAAATGCCTTGCTGAAATCTGTATAAATACAGACAATCTGATGTAAATTCTAATAGTTTGGTAACAGTGGATCTTCTGTTCATAAGCCCATGCTGCTTAGTTGAGAGAAATGGTTTGCAAGCAAAATAAAAACCCTTACAAACTATTGCCTCAAATAGATTTGATAGACACGATAGGTCTATAATTTTTGCGAATTGGAATAATACAAGAGTTTTTCCATATTTTGGGGAAAATACCCCGTTCGGGTAGGGGTTAGAATATACCCGAGGTAGGCATGCCTGTCGTAAAAGGCGACTAAAATCCACCCTCCGTATACCGAGCGTAGTGTATACACAAAATGCAATGAACAAAACAAAACGATTGATTACCCCAGGTGGCAGCCCAGGTTCACTCGAAAATCCACCCTCTTCGGAGGTCGGCTCTACGGATTCTGGGGAGAGCCAGTTATTGCAACTAATAAATCCCTCTTTAAAAAGTGCAAGGGTATGTCGATCTCCTTCACCAAGATCGAATAACTCTGGGAAAAGAAGTCCACCGGAAGCGCCAGCGCGCGAAGTTCAGGTTTCAGCGAAATACAAAACTCTTGAGGAAGAAAACAAAACACTCCGAATCAAGCTTAACGAAATGGATCTACTCTATCAAGATCTTAAGAAAGAGATAGACTTATTAAAAGAAGAAAATAAGGTCCTAAAGAACACGCATTTAGAGAGAGAACGCGAATGTACTCCAGCACGCTTAGCTAGTCTGGAATATCACACAGACGAAGAAGAGCTAGCACGCGAAACGTATCGGGTCCCAAAGAAAAGACCTAGTAAGAAACGGAGAGCCGGTTCATCGCCCGAAGTCGAGCCCATGAAAGAAGAAAATCACAAAGAACTGCAAGAAAAGCAACTTTAAGCGCAATTTCGTCCACCCCCACCAATAAACATCGTCGGGACAACGGAATACAATAAGTTGCAAAGCCTCCATAAAGGAATAATAACATCCAAGTATCAGATTACATCTTTGAGGGATAACGCGTGGAAAATCAACGTCGACGACTACAATGACTACCGAGCTGTGTCCCAAAATCTAAATACCGAAAAGATTCAGTGGTATACTTTCGAAATCAAGTCAGAAAGGCCACATCGTGTCGTTGCAAGGGGACTCCACCCCTCATGTACCAAAGAAGAGGTTATGACTGACCTTCAAGCCAAAGGCTTTAAAATTCTTGATGCCGTTAATATCATCAAGAAGGAGAAGCAACAAACGGAAATAGATAAAGACGCCTGGTAAGGCGTGGAATTCCGCTTTTTATGCTTACCTTCAATAAGTCAGATAATATCGACGATATCTACCGAATTAGAGCTATACTAAATATCGTGGTCAAAATCGATCCCATGCGTAGAAATTTAAGGATGATTCCGCAGTGCAAACGTTGCCAAGGATTTAACCATACGCAAATGTACTGCAAAAAAGAACCGCGATGTGTGAAATGCGCCGGAAATCACTTCTCCCAAGTTTGTGGAGTAAATAAACAAACCTCTGCAACCTGTGCTAATTGTAAGGGAAAGCACCCGGCAAATTATAGAGGCTGTGAAGTAGCTAAGGAGTTGCAAAAACGGAGAGATGTGCTCCTTAAACCCCTAAATGCAAAATCTAAGCTGCAAACTAAGCCAAAGCGTAAGAATGCACAGGAAAAACTAGCTAAACTAAAACTACCGGGTTCAGAGCGCAAAAAGGTGAGGAAAAGAGTGACAACAGAAAAGTCCTCGACCTCAGTTCTTAAAAGAAACGGTACTGAAAAGCTTACATCTAAAAAGCCGCCAGGTAATGGCCCTCGGACAGCAGGAGTGCAGACTTACGCTCAGGCCGCGGCATCCGAAAAACCAAAAAACCTTGAAATTTCGACGGACCTTGTCTCTCATGTTTTGTCGGTTATTCTCGAGAAATTTGAAGAACAAAGCAAAATAAGTAAAATTATTCTCGATAGGCTGGTTAAGCTTGAAAATAATTCTCAGAAAACACGTAATTAAACGCGTACGATATTCTAGAATCATATCTCGGGAATAGACTCTTTCGTATTAGACATGAAGTCAAATACTTCGAGCTGAAAGAAATTTCGGCCGGCGTACCGCAAGTAAGCGTTCTTGGGCCGCTTCTATTTGCTATATACTCGTGATATACCGAACGCAGATGGCACTATCCTTGCTACGTTTGCCGATGACACCGCTATCCTAGCAGTAGGTAAAACAATCGAGAAAACGACTGCAAACCTGCAAAACGCACTGAATAATATAAATGAACGGACGAGGGACTGTCGGATCGCCCTCAACGAATCTAAATCTGTTCACGTGAATTTCGCTTACAAGAAAACTAATGACTTGCCAATTTTCCTAAACTCGGCCCGAATACCTTGTGCAAAAACCTGGGAATGACACTCGACGCAAGGCTGAAATGGAATTCGCACGTGAAAATGAAACGTAAAGAACTCGGAATAAAAAATAGAGAAATGTACTGGTTACTCGGAAAACATTCCCAGCTCGGTACTGAGAACACACTGCTTTTATGCAAGCAAGTGCTAAAGCCGATGTGGACCTACAGTATACAACTTTGGGGTTGTACCAAGAAAACAAATGCAAATATTTTACAAGCTTTTCAAAATAAAGTGCTAAGAGAAATTGTCCAAGCACCGTGGTATAGTAGAAACGACGATATCCACAGGGATCTCGGAATTCCGACAATCGAAGCTGAAACTAGAAGCTTCGCGAGAAAGCATAGAAACCGACTAATCGGACATGTCAATAATACAGTCCTACAAATTTTGGATGAGAGCAATTTATTGCGCCGATTACAAAGGGCGAAACCTTTCGACTTGGCGAGATAATGATTAACCGCGTCTAGATTGCAGAATACCATATGCAGGATCCTTCAGTGGAAAGTAACCTGCCAAACGTTTTTAGTGATAGAAAAATTGCTTGATAAGTTTATACTTAGTTGCGATATCTAACAAATTTATATCGAAGGGTGGTGTTTTTTTAGTCAGTAAGAATCTGACACTACTATGAGCACGCGCTTGCTATTCTCATAGTGTCTATGGAAGATTTTTCACCTACCCTCGGAAAAAAAAGGGAAAGGGAAAATACTCTGCTCTAATAACGCCCGAAACAAGTATGCTAAATGTAATGTCAAGGTATTGTAACAATATTTTAGCACAATCGGAGGAATTTCGTCGGGGCCATAGGTAGTATCGCCAAGTAAAGCTAAATGCTCTCTTACGTCTTCCTCAGATATTAAAATCTGGCCCATTCAGCTCTTAGAGAACCCTTCAAGGACAAAGTTATAATACTCTGGATAGGTGAATAGTTGTCGAAGCAAAAACATAAGCCAAAGAATGAAGGGAACTTATTGCACACTACAAGAGGACTGCTGGTTGATTCGCTTAAGTCATGTTAACCGAATAAACATCAGTCTTTTCGAAAAGAAATGAGCCACGCATTTTATTAAATATCACAAAATCATCCGAAGAACATGGAACAACAATTGAATTGTCTATTATTTTCAATGTCATGGGCTTCCAATTGTTAACCCGAGAAATAACAAGGACAGCAGAGCACATTTAGGGGCAAATCGTTGTTCCAACAGAAGGATCTAGGTATAGTACTTATCGTGCAATAAATTACATTATCGACCCTCTTCAACAACTTCTATAGAATAATTGTAATAGCTCGTAAATAAGAAAAAAATGTTTGAAATTTCATTGAACTGTGAAGTTTTTACGTCTTGTTTGAAGGGATCATTTCTGACCACCACAACAACCAGGACAATAAATCACATACTGGCAAGACACTGCCATACGTACATACAGTACACTCATATTCAAGTAATAAGGATTTCCTACTTCTCGATATACGAAGTCGCACAATAAGTCTTGATGCCTTCCCCCTTAATGACATTAAAACAAGAAACTATAATTTTCAGAGTGTACGGGACAACATAATGTAAAACGCGAAATTTCTTTCCAGATGGACATTCGCGCGTGCCAAACAGCAACAGTATCCTGTGGCCCAGTGTAATCATCAATTCGTGTTGTGCTTGTGTAACGTGCAGTTGAACAGGCAATCAACCAAGTTAAAATCCTCAAGGTGCACCTTTCAAACAAAAGGTGTTTTCTGTGTGAGGCTTTGTCGTTCAAAAGGATATTTATGTACGAGTATGCAAGACATTCCATATCCCATCGTGCGTTTCGCTTTAGATATTTTCTCGTCCAATGAATCGAAGATCTCTAAATGAACACATACACACACGGTAAAAGGAAGAACGCGAAATTTCAAACATCTGCTGAATAATTTCAGGCAACAATACGCATAAACGATTTTCTCTTTTTTTTTATAGCAACTTCCTTGGCTTCTGGCGAGCTATAGAAAAGGACAACATTTAACCGATGTATGTATGCTAAACAACGAATGACTTATCGATGTCAGAGAATAAGAAATACGGTCATAAAATTTCTCGTCACCTGGTCTTTGTGGAAAGATGAATCACGTATTCAGTAAATCTCCATTTGAGGTCCTTTGAAGGGATTTTTGAAGCTGGTAATGGAACAATGGCATGCATAGTGAGGCAGAGTTAATTAGCTATATTGTCAGCTTTAGGATTAGAGTAACTAAAAATGTTGAATCATCTATATGTTCTGCTCCTACCAGGTGGTGAGAATTATGAAATCTGTCACAATTAGTATAAAACATTTACGTAAGTAGGTATACATACACTAGAGACCACTGGAGCCAGTTTAAAGAGAAGCTTAGAATTGCTTTTTAGACTTCATGAAAGTCTAAAAAAAAAAAAACGACTAAGAGTCCTGCCACCCTTCGTAAAGCATAGCGCATTAACAACGCTAGCGCGTCGTAAGTTGCAGCTTGTTCCATTCGCAGAAGCCTGTAAACTCTTCGACGGTTTTGCGACATACATCGATAATTGCTTAGGACGGCTCTTTTCCACCAATTTGTGTAAATGGATTCCGACATATGGTGTACTTAGCAACGGATTTGTCATGTGGCAGTGAGATGCGACCAGTCCCAATTTATTCGTTGTATTGTGAGCTCTATAAGTTCTAGTTCAGTTCTCGAATGAAGCTGTTCCTTCGAGATACAGTTCGGCCACAAAATCCATAAGATGACACGAAGGCATCTGTTGACCAAGGTTTGCAGTAAACTGGAAGCAGTAATCGTCTTTATTTCTTTAAAAAAAATATACACTCCGACTCGATATGGATGTTTGGTATGTAGGTAGGTAGAGGTAGTTACTGCTACGCACTGCACTGCAGCCCAATTAGCATTTAAGCGTCATTTTGAATACCACAACGCACGTGTTGAAAGGAAACGGTTTCAAATTCATCCTGTCGCATTCAAGAAACTACAATTCTTGCCCGAGTCCTTTTCTCAAGTTCTTGTATTTTGGCTAAAATGTAATTATATAGCGAAACCTTGTAATCAGTCTGCTATTAGTTCAAACGTCCCCGATGACACTGATTATCAAACGGATGAAGAAGAACTAATTCGGGACACCAACTGGATTCTAAAAAAAACGACCAGTTAAGAAACGAAAAGCTGGCTCTTCGCTTGAAATGGTAACGAGGCAAGAAAACACGCAAAATAAGCGAAAAGATAAAGAACAGGGTGACAATATAAACACATGTGCCGAAGAAAATCCACGAACTAAGGCTCGTACGACCACTGCCACCAATAAACGTAATCGGAATTGCAAACTATAATAAACTGCATTCTATTCTTAAGCCTCTGTTGCTATCCGATTTTGAAGTAACGTCGCTCAACAACAACAAATGGAAAGTAAACGTGAAGGACTAAGACAGTTACCACTTAGTATCTAATAAACTGAATACTGAAAATATTCAGTGGTATACTTACGAAAGACCGATACGATTCATAGCTAGGGGTCTTCATGCCTCATGCTTAAAGGAAGATGTTGTTCACGATTTGAAGAACAAAAACTTTAAAATCGGCGATGCGGTAAATTTAATTAAACGGGAAGGCGAGGAAACTTGAGTGGGCGCCGTGGCGTAAGTGGTTAGTGTGTCGGATCACTACGCATGAGGTTACAAGTTCGAATCCCAGAAAACACCAAAAAGTTTTTTTCACGGTCCCACCTCTCGCGAGCGTCTGACAAACATCCGAGAGTACCGTTGTCATGAAAAAGCTTCTCAAATCGCCGTTCGGAGTCGGCATTAAACGGTAGGTCCCTTCCATTCGTGTGAAAAATAAAACGCACACAACATGAATGGTTGCGAGAAGCTAGGCCCTGGCACTTTAAAGAGCTGTTGCGCCAAATATTTGTATTTGTATTTGGAAGGCGAGGAAACAACGATAAAGCGCGGGCTTCCTCTTTTTATGCTAACCTTTGATAAAGCTGAGAGTTTAGATAAGATTTACGAAATAAGAACAATTCTGAATGTCGTAGTCAAAATCGAACCCATGCGCAAGAATACAAGGTTGATACCACAGTGCAAACGATGCCAAGGATTCAATCATACGCAAACGTATTGCCGAAAAGAACCGCGATGTGTGAAATGCGCCGGAAATCACCCCTCCCAAGTTTGTGGAGTAAACAAACAACCTTCTGCAACATGTGCTAATTGTAAGGGAAAGCACCCGGCAAATTATAGAGGCTGTGAAGTAGCTAAGGAGGGTTAGGAACGAAATTGAAGATAGTGTTGAACTGAGCGTTCCACTTACGACACCCTATGAACTTGAGGTTGAAGTTGATCGCTTCGTTGAGATCGTACTTTTGTAATAATACGCTCAATCCAAGGAAATCACCGGAAAGATACGGTTTATGATATCCTCCGGAAATAAAAGAATTGGTTAAGGAAAAAAGAAAAGCGCGTAAGAAATGGCAACAGAGTCGTGCTCCGCAACATAAAGTACACTTGAATCGTCTGTGCAACTCGTTGAAGAAAGCTATTAAGGATTTTAAGAATCGTGCGATAGGCTCTTACCTTAAAAGTTTAACAGCGAAAAAAGATTCCAATTATTCACTTTGGAAAGCTGTAAAAGGCACCAAAAGGCCCAAAGATCCCGCGCCGCCAATCAAATTAAATCAAAATTAATGGGCGAGGGAAGATAAAAAAAAGCGGACGTCTTTGCGGCCCACCTGGAAGAAACCTTTAAACCGTACGATGGTCAAGTGGCTTACGACAACCTCAATAGGCTGGATTTACCATCTGACGATTTAACGCTCACAAGTGCAACGCTAAGGGAACTCAAACATGAGATCGAGAATCTAAAACCTAAGAAATCTCCTGGTTATGATTTGATTACCGGAGAAATTCTCAAACTTTTACCTAGAAAAGCATTGATTAAGCTTCTCCATATTGTAAATGCTGCGCTCAGATTAAAACACGTGCCGAGCCAATGGAAAGTTGCGGAAGTCATTATGGTTTTAAAACCAGGAAAACAGCCGAATGAGGTGAAATCGTATAGACCAATTTCGCTTCTTCCAATCATATCGAAAAATTTCAAGAGGATATTACTAAGGCGTCTCCAACCGGTTAAAGAAGAAAATAATCTTATCCCTGACCACCAGTTTGAGTTCAGATGTAAGCATTCGACTATTGACCAAGTGCATAGAATTACTGACGTAATCGAGAAAGCACTTGAAGAAAAAAAGATTTGCTCAAGCGTATTTCTTGACGTCTCGCAAGCCTTTGATAAGGTGTGGCATGATAGCCTGAAATGCAAACTACGACAAGTTCTCCCTGTATGCTTATACTATATTCTAGAATCATATCTCGAGAATAGACTCTTTCGTGTTAGATCGAATACTCCAAGCTCAAAGAAATTTCGGCCGGCGTACCGCAAGGAAGCGTTCTTGGGCCGCTTCTCTATTTGTTATATACACGTGATATACCGAACGAAGATGGCACTATCCTTGCTACATTTGCCGATGACACCGCTAACCTAGCAGTAGGCAAAACAATCGAAGAAACGACTGCAAAACTGCAAAACGCACTGAATAATGTGAATGAATGGTCGAGGGACTGGCGGATCACTCTCAACGAATCTAAATCTATTCACGTGAATTTCACTTACAAGAAAACTAATGACTTGCCAATTTTCCTAAACTCGGCCCGAATACCTTTTGCAAACGAAGCCAAATACCTGGGAATGACTATCGACGCAAGACTGAAATGGAATTCGCACGTGAAAATGAAACGAAAAGAACTCGAAATCAAATATAGAGAAATGTACTGGTTACTCGGAAAACATTCCCAGCTCAGTACTGAGAACAAACTGCTTTTATACAAGCAAGTGCTAAAGCCGGTGTGGACCTATGGTATACAACTTTTGGGTTGTACCAAGAAAACAAATGCAAATATTTTACAAGCTTTTCAAAATAAAATGCTAAGAGAAATTGTCCAAGCACCGTGGTATAGTAGAAACGCCGATATCCACAGGGATCTCGGAATTCCGACAATCGAAGCTGAAACTAGAAGCTTCGCGAGAAAACATAGAAACCGACTAATCGGACATGTCAACAATACAGTCCTAAAATTGTGGATGAGAGCAATTTATTGCGCCGACAACAAAGGACGAAACCTTTCGACTTGGCGAGATAATGATTAACCGCGTCTAGTTTGCGGAACATGCAGGATCTTTCAGTGGAAAGTTTTTATTTCATGATAGAAAAATTGCTTGATAAGTTATTACTTAGTTGCGATATCTAACAAATTTATATCGAAGGGTGGTGTTTTTTTAGTCAGTAAGAATCTGACACTACTATGAGCACGCGCTTGCTATTCTCATAGTGTCTATGGAAGATTTTTCACCTACCCTCGAAAAAAAAAAAAAAAATGTTCAGCCAGATCTGCCTAGAAATAACATAAATCTGCAGTCTGTTTCTCCTTTTGTTTGCCACTGATTGAAAGTGCGAAAAGATTTTCCTCTTGGCAATTCCCATCGAAACAAGGACTACCTCTGCAAGCTATCTATCAGGGGCAGACCCCCTCTTCGCCAGCTCGTCTGCTTGTTCATTCCCCTCTATGTTGCTATGACCTGGCACCTAGAAAGGACTGATTTTGGTCTGGCAACCTAGGGAGGAGGGCCATTCCCTACACTATTCCACCAGCTGGGAAGACGATGTTGTTGAAATCAGGGCCTGACTATCAATACAAATGGCGTTATTATCAATGGATGTAGAAATGTGTCTTATTATCCGACACGCTTTACCTATTGCCAGAACTTCCGCCTGGAAGACACTCGATGAATCTGGAAAGCGTAAGGACACTGATATTTTCAGTGCTTCTGAAAAGATTCCCACACTAACCTCACACCGTCTTTGAACTGTCGGTATAAATTGCTATTTTTAAAATCTTTATGACTTCATCTCTTTCCCAGTGTGCTCTGGACGAAAAGTCGACTGTGAAGTTATATTGAAAATTCAGTTTGGGTATGGTACGAAGGTGTATGTTCGGGTATCTACTCAGCAGAACCCGATATTGCAAAATCACTAAGACTTCCGGACCACGGCAGTGTGTTCTAGGCGAAGGTCCTAACTATAGCAGAGGCGGCACATGAACTATCCACGAAGCTTGTTGCTAGAAAAGAGATAGACATTTACATAGATAGCTGCTACAAAGGCCATCTCATCCGGGGTAAAAAAAAAATCAGAGCTGATAAACGCTACCGCGAGGAGCTTAACACACTCATCAATATCCACTATGTAAACACTCTGGTTGGTCCCAGTATACAAAGGAATCCCAGGGAACGAGATGGCGGACGAACTTGCAAGGCAGAGATCAGAAGTAGACCTGTCAATGGTCGAAAACTCAGTCCTTCCTCACCTAAAATTTGTTAAATCAAACATAGTACTTGACTTCAAACGACAAGCAGACGGAAGATGGAGAGCGCTTTCATCACGCCGCGTCTTCAGAAATATCTGGACAAAACACAAGATGAAAACCAAACTCATCCTCACGCAAAGTAGACAAAGCTTCGCGCTTCTCATAGGAATCATTACCGGTCACAACCTATTAGCGGCGCACCGGAAGAGAATGCAGCTAAGTACAGATGAACTTTGCAGAGGATGCGGCAACACAGACGCAGAAGAGGATACAGAACACTTCCTATGCAAATTCCCTAGTCTATGCAATATCAGGAAGACGGCCCTCGGAGAGCATTTCTTCAATCATCTGGGCGACCTGTCTGCAAAGCCACCAACCGCCATCATGAAATTCATAACTTCTTCAGAATGGTTTAGAGAAAGCCGCGCCAATACCACAAAACCCTATCCATTTTATTTTTGTTTCTTTTTCTCTCTTTTCAGTATTTCAACTAGGAAACTCCACGTCAGAGGAGCACAATGGAGCTAGTAACCCTATCCAAATCAGTACCGCTTCTGGACTGGCTCAGAAATGATCTTCTTTTTCTTCCGATTTCGCGAGGTTATGATCCGAAAACAAGGGGTCATAACCCTCCCAATTCACCGCATTTCTACTGATCCGCCTGTGGGGTTCGCCGATTTGACCTCAGAAAATATCGGCAGGCCTCCCGATTTTGGATCACTCGGTTACCGAGGCCAATGAAATGCCGATGTCGTCGCATTTGTCTGATCCAGGCGTTTATAGGCCTGCCTCTCCTGCCTCGCGATATCTTTGAACGTTCATTGATATTGCCTTTTTAGCTGGGTTCAAATGATTGCCTCTTAGATGGTTTCCTTGACGTGAAGGCTTCCACGGATCCTCGAACTTCTTATTCGATCAAGCTTTGTCACTCCTGCTGTCATGCGAAGCATATTCATCTCAGCTGCCGTTAATTTACTCTCATACTCTTTGTACATCGTCCAACATTGTGAACCGTATGCGAGCACTGGGCGCACAACTGCGGTGTAGAGCCTTTCTTTCAACTTAGGAAGCATTTTTCGGTCACAGAAGATAGCGGAGTTTTCCCGCCACTTCATCAACCCTACGCTTTCGCGATGATTGATGTCGTCATCACAGGTTGCTTTGCTAATGATCATAGATCCAAGATATTTGAACTTTTCGCACTTGGGAGCACTGTTCCATTCAAATAAATGTCTGGAATAGGCCTGAGTGGATCAGAGAACGGGCAGCATAAGTACTCTGTCTTTTTTGAACTAATGCGATGCCCATTTCCCTCCAGAGCGTCCACCCACACATCAAGTGCTCGTTGCAGGGATGTAGGATCCTCACTTATGATGCCTCCATCGTCAGCAAAGAATAATTGATGAACCTTGGGGTCCGTCACTTTACGTTCAAGCAGATAGCCCAGAGATAATACGGTCAAGAAATACTGCTTAGAAAGGAAATTCCATTCAAAGCTGAGCAACAAAAAAACTGGAGTAGCGAATCCGGTAAGTACCAATACAAAGAACACGCAATTAAATGGTACACTGACGGATCGATACCATCTACTGGCACTGGGGCAGGAGTGTACGGGCCCAGGACTAGATACTCAGAATCACTGGCAATATTCACCAGCATATTTCAAGCATCGAAAGATGCGCGCAATTCAACCTAGACATCGCAATACTGTCAGATAGCCAAGCCGTTCTTAAAGCACTAACCTCGCACGAGGTCAGATCCAAGCTGGTATGGGAATGTCTCACCAAGATCAACAAACTGGGAGATACAAACAAAGTTACTCTCTACCGGGTACTAGGACATGTGGGAGTGGAGGGGAACGAAGCAGATGATGAACTAGTTAAAAACGGATTAGACACGCCGTTCCTTGGACCAGAACGCTTTTGTGGGATAGGACCCCACAAAATACGGGAAGACTTAAGGAAAGAGGAAGAGAACAAAGGGGTGAAGCAAGGAACTTCTGGGAAAATATAACGAAAAAAGAAGCAGAACATGCCTAAAAGTGAGCAAGAATCAACTTCGCATCTTGACGGGTATGTTAACGGGTCACTGCAGACTCAAAGAGCAGCTTAGGAAACTGGGAATCGAGGGAGATGGACACTGCAGACTCTACAGAGACTTCGCGAAAACACTAGCGCACCTTATTTTGGAATGCGAAGCACTGATTCACAAAAGAAGAAATCGCCTGCTCGTAGGTGCCTATCCTATCAGAAACGAATCTACCTTCGCTAGATCCACTCAGGATACTCCGGTTCATTGTAACAGCTGGACTAGAGGAAATGCTCTAAACCGAGTATATCATCGACTAGAGTTCTAGTATGGTGGGCACAATAGATTGGTTTTAGGTCGAAGTGCACTTACGCCTCACTACAGTTTAAATCTATCTAATCTAGCCATCGATGCGCAAAGGTCGGTATTTTGGCTTTGGTGGTAAAAAGTATCAGTTCCGTTTGGCTTGCATTAACACTTAGTGCACAACTATTTAGTGGCCCAGAAGCTTACCTTATCCAACATGATTTCACTTATTTTTTGAGATATTAAGTTTAAAATTTATTTTGAACAAGTTATTTTAATTTCTTTCATTTTAGTGAAAGAAGTACCTTTCCAAGATGTTCTTTGTATATTTGAGTAAAGGTGAGTACATTTTCTTAAATCTAATCTTTACCTAACAGCTGTGTCTGAGGATTCAATTTCTGTTGAAGCAGCTCTTTAAAGCAATTCCAATCTTTATTTTTATGAGTGAGATAGACGTTCTGGTTGTTCATATTTATATATTCACTGGAGAATGCACTGTTCTAAACTTACTTAATGTTTTTGGGCTATAGAGAGCGGTGAGCTATAGTAAGCTCTGCTTGGTTTGAATGTTCATTCTTGTTGCTCAACATGTTTTTTGTGCAAAACTTGTTTTCTTCATAGTGTTCTACAGAGCTTTTGACGATTAAATATGTACATATGTAGATACACATTTGTCTAAATTTTAAGCATGCACAATCGAAAATTTTTTATCGAATCCTGCATAATACAACTGAGGACCTAATGGCTTACCGGCCGAACTTTTCAAGGCAGCTGGTGATCAACTGGTAGAGAGCATACACCAACTCATCTCTAAGATCTGGTCAGACGAGTGTATGCCTGATAAAGGAATCTCAGCATAGTTTGCCCGATCCACAAGAAAGGAGACCCCCTCTACTGTCCCAATTATAGAGGCATCAGTCTCCTCAACATCGCATACAAGATCTTTTCTGTGATATTGTGTAAACACCTGAAACCTTTTATCAACAGCCTGATTGGCCCCTACCAGTGCGGCTTCAGGCCAGGAAAGCCCACCATCGATCAAATCTTCACACTTTGGCAGATCTTGGAGAAAACCCAAGAAGTCTTAATCGATACTCTCGTCTCTTCATCGATTTCAAAGCTGCCTATGACAGCGTCTATAGAGAAGAGCTTTATAGAGCCATGTTTAGTCTTGACATCCCTGCCAAACTTGTTCGTCTGTGCAGGATGACGATGGAGAACGTTCGCTGCTCCATCAAGGTCGGTAATGATCTCACCGAGACCTTTGATGTGAAAAAAGCTTTAAGATAAGGTGATGCGCTGTCATGTGATTTCTTTAATATTGTACTTGAACGGATTGTGCGGAACTCACAAGCCAACACATTCTATCACAAGTCTGTACAACTGCTTGCATATGCCGACGATATTGACATTATTGGAAAAACCCAGTGGGCTGTCACCGGTGCGTTTGCAAGCATTGAAGCAGAACCGGCGATAAACGGGTTTAGCGATAAACGAGGGCAAAGATAAGTCTGTCAACATGAAGGGAGAATCAGCACCGACGAATTGGACAAAACGTCATAGTGGGCCGCTATAACTTCGAGGTAGTAAGGGACTTTGTCTGTCTTGACTCTGCTATAAACTCTGAAAACGACATAAGCACAGAAATCAAGCGAAGAATAACTCTTGCCAACCGCTGTTTTTTTTTTTTTACTTATAAAGCAATTCAACAGTGCAGCCCTAACTCGAACAACAAAGGAAACTCTGTATAAGACTGTGATCATCCCAGTCCTGCTTTACGGCGCTGAAACATGGACTTTATTAAAATTGAATGAGAATATCCTTGGTCGCTTCGAGAGAAAAATTCTTTGTAAGATATTCGGTACCGTTTGCGTTGGCGGGTTTTGGAAGAGAAGATTCAATAACGAACTATACGAGCTGTACAGCGACATCGACCGACATCGAAAAGAGAGTATTGGACTTTGAGATGGCTAGGACATGTAGGTCGAATGGACACCAACTCTCCAGCCCGCAGACTCTTCGAATCTAACCCGGAGGGACGACGCAGTAGATGGCCTCCTCGCCCTAGGTGGCGCGCACAAGTTCAAGGGGATCAACGTGGAGTGCGCAACTGGAGGCAATTAGCTAAAGACCGAGCTAAGTGGAGAGGCTTACTGATTAAGGCCCAGGTTCACCCCGAACTGTAGCGCCTTCTAAGTAAGTAAGTAAGTGCGTAATACAAGGTGGCCCAAAATATATCACCCTATCGGAAGATGTAATCACTTTTGCAAACGGCGGTAGCTGTCAGTTTTGTTTTGATGTTTTTGAAGTAAACAGATGTAGAATACACGTCGACAAGCCATGGAACGCTATACACCTCAAGATCGCGGAATACTCAGGACTCGTGATTTTATGGTGAATTCAGCGACGATGCCCATTTCCATCTGAACGGATACGTAAACAAACAAAATTTGTGCTTCTGGGGCACGGAGAATCAACGTATCATTCACGAAGAGCCATTACATCCACTCAAACTCACTGCATGGTGCGCCATTTACGCCGGCCGGCGGTGTCATCGGGGCACATTTTTTCGAGGACGCCGGCCGTGGGTAACACGGTTGCTGTGACTGGTAAGCGACACAGAACCATGATCAACGAGTTTTTATTGCCACAAATTGATAAATTGGGACTGGAGGACATGTGGTTCCAACAGAACGATGCAACCGCACACACAGCTCGCGCGACAATGGACATTTTGAAGAATGCGTTTACGGGTCGCCTAATATCTCGTTTTGGGGATTTGCATTGGCCGGCAAGATCCCCCCTTTTGACCGCTACAGACTTCTTTCTTTGAGGATTTTTTTAACGTGTCACGGGTCTATGAGAACAAGTCACCGACTCTAGAAGCTATCAAAGAGAATATCCAACAAGAGTGTGAGAACTTATCGCCCGAAGTTCTTGCCAAAACTATTGAAAATGCGGTAAAAAGATTCCAAATGGTCATCAACATTCGTGGCGCCCACTTGACCAATATCATCTTCAAAAAGTAATGCAAAAAATCTTATATGTCCACATAAACTTAAAAAAAAAGAAATGAAATTATGTCGTTTCATTATAAAGATATGGCAAAACAACATCGGGTGAATGTTTTTGGGCCATCAGGTATAATAAAATGATATGAAATTCTGAACAAAATCGTTTCCTCAGTAGGTATATTCATTCAATATTTGTTTTTCCCTACTTACACAGTGTATGTAGGTAACTACGAGTATTTATGAATATTCTATGAATAGATAATTTTACAGAACACTCAATGTCCTAATCCGGAAAAGGGCACAAGGGAACAATTGAATCTCGTTTCGCCTCAATTTTATGTCCAGGTGGTCTTACAATAATTATTGCGAAATCCAGAGGAACTCGTTTTCTTTGAATAAAAAAAAATAAATTCGCAACAAGAGGACAATTTACCTATGAAAAAGGATCTACCGCCGAAACATCTGCAGAATTTCGAACAAAGGAGGAAGAAATTATTCTACTTACAGAAACGTACGCTGTATGTACATACATCCATACATATGTACGATAGGTACATGTTATAATCAAATGAGTTTTTAAGTTTTAACTAACTTGAGGTGGTAAATAAAGGGTTTCCATTTAAGATATCAAAGTCGGACATGTATTTGTCGTTGCAAATCTGAAAGTGCTTTTCTTCTTCCTTTTATCAGCGAGGTTATGATCCGAAAACAGGGGATCACAACCCTCCCACTTCACCGCATTTCTACTGATCCGCCTGTGGGGTTCGCCTATTTGACCTCAGAAAATATCGGCAGACCTGCCGATTTTGGATCACTCGGTTACTGAGGCCAATGAAATGCCGATGTCGTCGCATTTGTCTGATCCAGGCGTTTATAGGCCTGCCTTTCCTACATCCCGATGTCCTTGGAACGCGCATAGATATTGCCTTTTTAACTGGGTTCAAATGATCTCTTCTTTGAACGTGGCAATACCAGCTGAACCGGTCGCGCTCTATTTTTTGTACGATGGTTTCCTTGATGTGAAAGCTTCCACGGATCTTCGAACTTCTTATTCGATCAAGCTTTGTCACTCCTGCTGTCATGCGAAGCATCTTCATCTCAGCTGCCGCTAATTTACTCTCGGACTTTTTGTACATCGTCCAACATTGTGAACCGTATGTGAGCGCTGGACGCACAACTGCGGTGTAGAGCCTTCCTTTCAACTTAGGGGGCATTTTTCTGTCACAAAAGAAAGCGGAATTTTCTCGCCACTTCATCCACCCTACGCTTACGCGGTGATTGATGTCGTCATCACAAGATGCTTTGCTATTCTGAAAGTGCTAATTCATATAATTTTTCCAGAAATTCCTACACTAGACAAGTCGTCAGATCAGAAAGAGAGTTCCAAATTGGAAATAATTGAAAGAAATTGCTTAATTATATGTTACGAGTATGAAGAATATATCAAGTTTTCTACCTTCTGAGTGGTATGCTTTTGAGCTCCATTTTCAAAAGGAGAGGTGCATAGATCCAATTGAGGTTCGCTCAACTCAACATTAAATCCACCAAGGACTTAATTGTTTAATATGAAACAATACTTCTCGAAACATAGCTTCTTTTCAAAAAACATGTAAGATTTGTCCATAAAAATGCACTCTAAAAACGTATCGTTTTATGTAGAGTATTGTGATAATCGAACTTCCTTACGTACTTACTTAATTGCCGCTACAGTTCTGTGTGAACCTGGGCCTCAACATACAAGCCTCTCCATTTAGTTCTTACTTACTTAGATGGCGCTACAGTTCGGGGTGAACCTGGGCCTCAACCAACAAGCCTCTCCATTCAGCTCGGTCTTTAGCTAATTGCCTCCAGTTGCGCACTCCAAGTTGGTCGATACGGCGATGATGGTGTTAGATTCGAAGACTCTGCGGGCCGGAGCGTTGGTGTCCATTCGCTCTACATGTCCTAGCCATCTCAGACGTCCAATACGCAGTTTTTTGACTAGGTCGATGTCGCTGTACAGCTCGTATAGTTCGTGATTGAATCTTCTCCTCCAAAACCCGTCAACGCAAACGGGACCGAAAATCTTACGAAGAATTTTTCTCTCGAAGCGACCAAGGATATCTTCATCCTCTTTTAATAAAGTCCATGTTTCAGCGCCATAAAGCAGGACTGGGATGATCAGGGTCTTACACAGAGTCTCCTTAGTAGTTCGAGATAGGACTTTACTGTTGAATTGCCTTATAAGTCCAAAAAAACAGCGATTGGCAAGAGTTATTCTTCGCTTGATTTCTGCGCTGATATTGTTCTCAGAGTTTATAGCAGAGCCAAGGTAGACAAAGTCCCTTACTACCTCGAAGTTATAGCTGCCCACGGTGACGTTTTGTCCAATTCGTCGGTGTTGGTTTTCCCTTCTTGTTGACAGCCATTTTGGCCGCTTCCGCCTCAATGCTTGCAAACGCACCGGTGACAGCCCGCTGAGTTCTTCCGATAATGTCTATATCGTCGGCGTATGCAAGCAGTTGTACAGACTTATAATAGATTGTGCCTCCGGTGTTGGCTTGTGAGTTCCGTACAATCCGTTCAAGTACAGTGTTAAAGAAGTCACATGACAGCGCGTCACCTTGTCTAAAACCTTTTTTGACATCAAAGGTCTCGGTGAGGTCATAACCGACCTTGATGGAGCAGCGAGCGTTCTCCATCGTCAGCCTGCACAGACGGACAAGTTTGGCAGGGATGTCAAAACTAGACATGGCTCTATAAAGCTCTTCTCTATAGATGCTGTCATAGGCGGCCTTGAAATCGATAAAGAGGTGGTGAGTATCGATTTGAAATTCTTGGGTTTTCTCCCGGATCTGCCGAAGTGTGAATATTTGATCGATGGTGGACTTTCCTGGCCTGAAACCGCACTGATAGGGTCCAATCAGGCTGTTGACAAAAGGTTTCAGGCGTTCACACAATATCGCAGAAAAGATCTTGTATGCGATGCTGAGGAGACTGATGCCTCTATAATTGGTGCAGTTGAGGGGGTCTCCCTTCTTGCGGATCGGGCAAACGATGCTGAGATTCCATTCATCAGGCATACACTCGTCGGACCAAATTTTAGAGATGAGTTGGTGTATGCACTCTACCAATTCATCCCCAGCTGCCTTAAGAAGTTCGGCCGGTAAGCCGTCAGGTCCAGCAGCCTTGTTGGATTTTAGCTTGGATATTGCTATCCTCACTTCGTTTTGGTCAGGTGGACGGAAATTTTGACTATCATCGTCCATGTTTAATGGTTCATTCTGCCTGACAGCGGGATGTTGGTCTTCGTCGCCGCTATACAGTCTGCAGAAGTAGTTTTTCCATATTCTCAGCGCCGACCGTGTTTCTACTACGAGGTTTCCATTTTCATCTCTACAGGTTTCTGTACGGGTATTGCTCCTCTGACACGTTCTTTTTACTTCCTTACATACTTAGATGGCGCTACAGTCCGGACCTGGGCCTCAACCAACAAACCTCTCCAGCCAGCACGGTTACGAGCCAGCTGCCTCCAGTTGCGCACGCCAAGTTGGTTGAGGTCCCCCTCCACTTGCTTGCGCCACCTACCGCGACGTCGTCCTCTACTGCGCCGTCCGTCCGGGGTGGATTCGAAGACTTTCTTAGCGGGAACGTTGGGCTCCATCCACTCTAAATGACCCAGCCATCTTAGTCGCTGTATGTGAACTCTTCTGGCTAAGTCGATGTCCTTGTACAGGCCGTATAGTTCGGCATTGTACCTTCTCTTCACTCACCGTCTATGCAGACGGGACCAAAGATCGCTCGAAAAACTTTTTTCTCGAAATAACCAAGGGCATCCTCATCCGGTTTTGTCGAAGCCCATGCCTCTGCGCCATACAGCAGGACTGGGATGATTAGAGTATTATAAATAGTTACCTTAGTAGTTCGAGATAGGGCTTTGCTACTCAATTGCCGTTTTAGCCCATAGAAACATTGATTGGCAAGAGTAATTCTTCGTGTGATCTCCCTACTAATGTCATTTGCGGAGTTCATAGAGCCTAGGTAGACAAAATCCTTTACTACCTCAAAATTATATCTGTCTATTGTGGCGTTCTGTCCAAGACGCCGATGTTGGGTGTCCTTTTTTGTAGACAGCATATATTTTGTTTTGCTTTCATTGACCGCTAGACCCATCTTTGCTGCCTCGATCTCAATACTCGTAAATGCCCCATTGACTGCCCGCTGATTTCTTCCGATTATGTCGATGTCATCGGCATAGGCGAGTAGTTTTACAGACTTGAAGAAGATTGTACCTCCGGGGTTGGCTTGTGAGTTTCGTACAATTCTCTCAAGTACTATGTTAAAGAGATCGCATGATAGCGCGTCGCCTTGTCTAAGACCTTTCCTGACATCGAACGGTTCGGTTATGTTCTGACCGACTCTGCACAAACGGACGAGCTTGGCAGGGACGCCAAGACTAGACATGGCTCTGTATAACTCGTATCTATACGCGCTATCATAGGCATTTTTGAAATCGATGAAAAGGTGGTGCGTATCGATTTTATATTCATGGGTTTTTTCCAAGATCTGCCGTAGTGTGAATATTTGGTCAATTGTGGACTTTCCAGGCCTGATACCGCACTGATAAGAACCTATCAGGTTGTTGACGATCGGTTTTAGGCGTTCACATAATACGGCAGACAGGATCTTATATGCGATATTTAGGAGACTTATACCTCTGTAGTTGGCGCAGTGCAGCGGGTCTCCTTTCTTCAGGATCGGGCAAACGAAGCTGAGGTTCCATTCATCGGGCATACTTTCGTCCGACCAGATTTTACAGATGAGCTGGTGCATGCTCCTTACCAACTCATCTCCTCCTGCCTTGAAAAGTTCAGAGGCAAGGCCGTCGGCTCCAGCAGCTTTGTTGGATTTGAGTTGAGATATCGCTATCCTCACTTCATTCTGATCGGGTTGACGGGAATCTTGGCTGCCATCGTCACTGTTGAATGGCTCATTCTGCCTGACAGCGGAATATTGTTCATCATCGCCGTTTAACAGTCTGCAGAAGTATTCCTTCCATATTCTCAGCACCGACTGCGATTCTACTACTATGTTGACATTTTCGTCCCTGCAGGCTTCTGTTCTGGCTTTGAAACCCTGGCATGCTCTTTTTACCCTTTGGTAAAATTTTCGAACATTATTCCTGCAATAAAGTCTCTCAATCTCCTCGATCGAGCGCTTCTCATGCTCTTTTTTCTTCTTTCTGAGAAGTCGATGTTCCTCTTTTCTCCTGCGCACGTAGAGCTCGTAAGCAGCTCTAGTCCTTCTATGCAGCGCCGCTTTGTACGCCTCTTGTTTTGCTGCATGTGCTTGCCGGCATTCCTCATCAAACCAGGGGTTTCGTTGTGGTGGCCGAGAGAAACCCAGTACATCAGAGGCGGCATCTCTGTTGGCTTGTTGGCAACACTGCCACTGGTCTTCCGCATTTGCTGCTGGCGGCATAGGACTTAGATTGAGATTAGAAGAAACTCTTGCGATTGTAGCTTTTCGACGTCAAATTTCCTCACAGCATTTCGTTGATTTCGCTCCGTTGTGGATATCCGCATCCGTACCTTGGCTACAACTAGGTAGTGATCTGAGTCCACGTTGGCTCCTCGGAAAGTCCGGACACCCAGAATACTGGAAGAGTGCCTTGCGTCGATCGCAGTGTGATCGATTTGGTTGACAGTTTTTCGATCAAAGGAGAGCCATGTTCCTTTGTGAATGTCGAGACGTGGGAACCGCGTACTAGCTACGACAAAGTTTCGCCCCGCTGCAAAGTCGATTAGCCTGAGTCCGTTGTCGGATGTGATGTCGTGCAGGCTGTGCTTTCCGACCACGCTACTAAAGACGTCCTCTCTTCCTAGCTTTGCGTTAAGATCACCTAGGATCATTTTAACGTCGTGGCTAGGGCATTGCTCATACGTCTTGTCCAAGAGCTGGTAGAAGTCGTCCTTTGTCGCGTCGTCCTTCTCCTCATGAGAGGCGTGAACGCATATTAGGCTAATGTTGGCAAATTTAGCCTTGATACGGATAGTCATAAGGCGCTCGTTCACATGCCGGAAACTCAAGACTTCTTGCCTAAGTCTGCCTCCAATGACAAATCCGCACCCGAATAGACGCTATCATTTTTGTCTGTAGCAATCGCCGTAGTAGATGTCGCAGTTTTTCATACTCCTTTTGCCCGGCCCGGCCCATCCCATCGCACTTCTTGGATGGCGGTAATGTCTGCTTTGAGAAACTCTAGGGCCTCCGCAAGGTTTTTTTTTTTTTTTTTTGATTGGGAGGGGTAATCTTCAAAAGACGAAACTCAGTACGTCCTGAGTAACAGTGTGGGACTCTTACCCACTAAACCCCCCTCCCACGACCGCCCCATTCCCCGCGGTACTGCCGTCAAGCATTTCATCGCCGGGGGGGGTTTTAGTCTGATGTATTCGACTAGTGCATGTTTGCATTATCCTGCTCAGCATTGGTTGTATTTCGCCGGTCTGATTCTTTCCTTTCTCTTTCTAGGGTTCTTAGAATCTTCATTATGCGCATTGTGCTCCCAGCGACTGCGTCCCATGCCTCCTGGCTTTTGAGCATTTCGCCAACGATGTTTTCTGGCGTCAGTGGGTGGCCGAGTTCACTCCTTAGTGCATTCCTTTCGTCGAGGAATCTTGGGCATTCAAAAAATATATGTTCTGCGTTTTCTACGCAGTCAGCGCAATGCGGACAGTAAGGGCTATTGTCGTGTTTATACTTATGTAAGTACGAACGAAAGCATCCATGGCCCGTTAGGAACTGCGTTAAGTAGAACACAAGTTCTCCATGTTGCCTGTCGAACCATGGCTGGATTTGGTGTATGAGCCTATGGGTCCACCTGCCTTTCTCAGAAGCATTCCAGCGTTCTTGCCATTCTCCTAGGCTTTCTGCTCTATAGAGCCGGTTTTCGCTGGCCTCGTTTCTTTCTCTTCTTGCGCAGTACTGACGTTGCTGTTTTACTGCCAGGATATCTATTGGGAGCATTCTCGCTACCACGCAAGCTGCATCGCTAGAAGTAGTGCGAAATGCGCAGCTAGCTCTCAATGCACATATTCGAGACACAGATGTGATATGTGATCTGTAGATAGATAGATAGATTTTTATTTATGTACTTCACTATTAATACAAAGTTTTAAAAAAATCAATAAACATGGCTTTGCCGTCTGCCTGATTGACAACATTAAATAAATTCAAAATTAAAAATTGACTAAAATATGTATGTATATTTGTATATTTCTTTTATTTTAAGCGATTTTAGAAATCTTCATTAATGATCCTTTCACGATAATTTAAAGCAATTTTGCAGTACTGGGATAGATTAAATACGTTTGGTTCGTTCAGAAGCATAGAAACTTGATCCACCGACAGAACATTACTTCCAAAGATATGTCTCCTAATTTCGCTTAAAACTGGACACTTCCCAACAAAATGTATGACATCTTCTCTTTCTGCCAAGTTGCACAGGCTGCATAGCACTGGTAGGTCTGCTCTGTGTGGAATATAATTAAGCTTTAGGAGCTCTCCCCGTAATTTAAACACAGTCGCTATTTCCGATATACTGTATTCATAGCGGAAGTAGTTATTTTCCTGCAGGTTATGACTTAAGCGGCTGTAGATCATTCTATGCAGTGATCCCGAGGCTTGCTCTAAATGCCTGAACCAAGCCTTTTCGTCCATACTTGCGATGAGTTGGTAGAGTTGGGGTTTCCAGTCTCCGCTATTACCCAGATCCAAATGTTTCCCACAGTCCTCAGCAAGTTCCAACCACTCCCTGTACCATCCTGACCTGGATTGTATTGCTTGCAGAACAGCTTTTTTCGGCAGTCTGGTATCCGGCATATTCAAAACCTTTAGAATGTAGTCCACATGCAATTTAAAAGTTTTGATGTACAATGGCGGCAATCCTGTTTCCAGCATTAGCATATAATTGGGAGTGTTGGGTGGAAGGTGAAATGCTCTCTTAACGTAGTACCGCAGTAGTTTCTCAACAGCCTCATACTTCCTTACTCCCCATACTTGCGCAGCATAGAACATGATGGACTCTGACACCGCTACAAAAACCTTATATTTACTGCTGTGGGCAATGAATTTATTACTGAGACATTTCTTCCATACAACATTGATGGCCATTTTAGACTTTGTTAGTTTTTCATTTAGATGTCTCTCCATATCTAAATTTTTTTGTAAAGTAGACCCCAAGATACTTATATTCCTTAACGACTTCAATACTTTCGCCGTTGTAGTACCATTTCTCGTTTCTGCAGGCCTTTCCGCCCCCTCTCTTAAATTTTATAACCTTTGACTTGCTAAGATTTACGATTAAGTTCCAAAGCTTACAGTAGTCATACAGCCTGTTGATCATTAGTTGTAAGGATTCAGGTGATTGCGCCATTAGTACTATATCGTCAGCGAACAGAAGTGCTTTGATCAATAGTCCTGCGTACTCAACACCTCCAGGCAGAATATCTACGATGTCCTCGATGTATAGCGCAAATAAGCTTGGACTCAGCGAACAACATTGTCTTACACCGGACAATGACTGGAACCATCCTGACAACTCCTCACCACTCCACACTGCTGATTTGGTATCTGCATACAAATTTTGGATGACGCGTCCGAACTTCCTCGACATGCCCATGCAGTAAAGCTTATAAAATAGAGCATTTCGGTCTACCGTGTCAAATGCCGACTTAAAGTCTACAAAAAACGCATACACTTTTTTACCCCTTCCAATGTAAGACTCCACAATGCTCCTCAAAACAAACACGTGGTCGATAGTTGAGTATCCTGGCCTGAAACCCGCTTGATGTTCTTTAAGTAAATTATTTTCCTTTATCCATGTAGATAGTCGGTCCTGCAAGATTGCTGTGAATATCTTATATGAAGCGTTTAAAAAAGAAATGCCTCTATAATTCGCTGGATCTGAAGTACTGCCTTTTTTATGTATGGGGAAAATTAAGGCTTCTCTAAAACGGTTTGGAACTACTCCACTATTCAGGATATTATCAAACATCGTAGTAAGCTTGTTGTGCAACTCGTTAGTACCATATTTATAGAACTCGGAAGGTATCCCATCCGATCCTGCGGCTTTACCATCTTTTAATGCACTTAGAGCTCCGATAACTTTCTCATAGGTAATCGATCTGTCTAAGGTATGATTTTGAAATCCCGGAACAGCATAGTTGAAGATCTGTATGTTTTAATTGCCATGGCCCCGGCCCAAATTGGTGCGGCGTATAGGATTATAGACGTAACCACTCTAGCCAGCAGTAACCTACGGCTATGTCTTGGTCCTCCTATGTTGGGCATGATACGCGCGAGTGCAGCACTTGCTATTGCACCTTTTCGGCCTACATACCTAAGGTGATCTCTAAATGAAAGTCTCGTATCTATCATGATACCTAGGTATTTTATATGCGGTTTAGATGTGATTTCATGGCCGCCGACTATAATGGTGAGAGTTTCTACCTTCTTCCTACTACTTATCAGGACTGCTTCAGTTTTATGCTCCGCCAGTGTTAGACCAACTGAGGTGAGCCATTTTCGTATTATCCTTATTGTCGCATTGCTTATCTGTTCCACCTCCTCCAACAGTTTAGCAGTGACAATAATGGCGATATCATCAGCAAATCCCACTATTTTTGTTTCTTCGGGTATAGGAAGTCGCAGTATACCGTCATACATAATATTCCAGAGCAAAGGGCCAAGGACTGAGCCCTGTGGTACTCCTCCTGTGATCTTATATTCCTTGGGGCCGCGGTCTGTATTGTATACCAAGATTCTGCACCTGAAGTAGTCAACAATAACGTCTATGAGGTATTGTGGAACTCTCATCCTTCTGAGCGCTTGTAAGATGTGACTCCAATTTGGCGTATTGAAGGCGTTTTTTATGTCAAGAGTTATAACCAAGCAGTACTTTTTAGAACCGCCTCCCCATCTTCTTCCCTGTATAGCCTCTTGTGCCGTTTTAACTACCACACTGATTGTATCTGTTGTTGAGCTCGCTTTTCGAAAACCGTATTGGTGTTCTGAAAGACCTCCAGATTCTTGAATTGCTGCCTCTACCCTGTTACAGATGATTCGCTCCAATATTTTGCCAGCCGTATCTAACATACAGAGCGGGCGGTATGATGATGGTTCATTTGGTGGTTTCTTACCTTTGGGAAGAAGTACTAGGTTTTGCCGTTTCCACAAGGTGTTCGGCTGCACGTGGTTTGTAGAGGGACCTAACATTCCATGTGCAGACACGAAGATCGTTGTCCTTTTTACGTTTGCATGGGTCGTCAACAGTAAGATCATCCGTATCCGAGGCTGTTGGTTGCTTCGTAACCAAAGGTTTTTTATGTGGTAGGGAAGTTAACCCGACCGCACAACCCCCAACCTGGAGGGCCAGATCCTTTTTGTTGTACCCTAAGGACAAGAGGCCGGATACACCGATGTCAGTAACCCACTTCGGAGATATGAGCGCTGCCGTTGGCCCATTAAGGGTTCATCCGCCACCATCTCGTTTTCAATACCCTGACGTAGTATTGAAAATCCTTACAGACCTCAGCTCCAAATATGTTGAAGTAGCTCCGGTAAGGTATCAGCTGGTCTGTAGATGTCACCGTTGATTCCGTCGAGAGAATTCATCCGCCGCACGTCCTCCTTCTGAGGAGCTCTTGCTAGACTTCTGAGACGCATATTTCAGCCAATCAGGTCAATCAGCTGATGTTCACCCAGATGTGCTTACGCAGGTCTGAGTGTTCAGCTGCACATATATCGTCAGACTCAGCATACGCTCATCATTAGTTCACTATCAGATAGCTATCCAGCGGGCACCGTTCGTTCGTTCTTTTTACCTTTTGGTAAAACTTCAGTACATTGTTCCTGGAGTATAAACTCTCGATATTCTCAAACGCGCGCTTTTCATGCTCTTTCTTCTTCTTTTGGAGAAGCCGATGTTCTTCCCCTCTCTTTTGCTCGTAGAGCTCACGAGCAGCTCTCGTTTTCCTTTGCAGCGCCGCTTTGTATGCTTCTTGTTTTGCTGCATACACTCGCCGGCATTCTTCGTCAAACCAGGGGTTTCGCGGTGGTGGGCGAGCGAGACCCAGCACATCAGTCGCGGCGTTTCTGATGGCATGTTGGCAGCGTTACCACTGGTCTTCGGCACTTGATGCTGGCGGCATAGGGGTGATTGAGAGATTACGGTATACGCGATCAGCGAAGAGTCTGGCGGTCTCTTGCGATTGTAGCTTTTCGACGTTAAATTTTCTCACAGTGATTCTTCTTTGTTGCTCAGATTGGGATATCCGCATTCGTACCCTGGTAATGATCCAAGTCTATGTTATGATCCGAGTCTATGTTGGCCGCTGGGAAGGTCCAGACATCCAGAATACTGGAGGCATGCCTTGCGTCGATCGCAATATGAACAATTTGGTTGATCATTACATGATCATTGGACCGCCATGTCTGCTTATGAATATCGAGATGAGGAAACCATGTGCTTGCTATGGTGACATTTCGCTCCATTTAGTTCGATCTTTAGCTAATTACCTCCAGTTGTGCACTCCAAATTGATCGAGGTCCCCTTCAACTTGTGCGCGCCACCTACGGCGTGGTGGGTCTCTACTGCGTCGTCCCTCTGGGTTAGATTCAAAGACTCGGCTGGCCGTTGTGTTGGTGACCATTCGCTCTACATGTCCTAACCATCTCAAACGTCCAATCGTTGCTTTTTTAGTAGATCGATGTCGTAGTCAAGCTCGTATAGTTCGTCATTGAATATCTTGCAAAGAATTTTTCTCTCGAAGCGACCAATGATATCTTGGCCCGCTTTCAATAACGTCCATGTATCAGCACCGTAAGGTACGCCTGGGATGATCAGGGTTTTATATAGAATATCCTTAGTTGTTCGACATAGGGCTTTACTGTTGAATTGCCTTATTAGCCCAAAAAACAGCGATTGGCTTAATCTCTGCGCTGATATCATTGTCAAAATAAATAGCAGAGCCAAGGTAGATAAAATTCCTTACTACCTCGAAGCTGTAGCTATCCACTGTAATGTTCTATCCAAGTCATCGGTGTTGATTGTCCCTTGTTGGTGACAGCATTGTTCTTGATTTTGTTCTCGTATACCGAAAACAAAAACAAATATTTGGCGCAACAGCTCTTTAAAGTGCCAGGGCCTAGCTTCTCGCAACCACTCATGTTGTGTGCGTTATACCTTTCTTGACATTAAAGGTCTCGGTGAGGTTATTACCGGCCTTGATGGAGCAGCGAGCGTTCTATATCGTCATCCTGCACAGATGGGCAAGTTTGGCAGGGATATCAAAACTTTACATAGCTCTATATAGTTCTTCTCTATAGATGCTAGGTATCATAGGCTTTCTATCTTTCGGATCGGATTCCATTCAACAGGTTTACAATAGTCTGACCAAATCTAAGAGATGAATTGGAGTATACTCTCTACCAACTCATCACCAGCTGCCTTGAAAAGTTCAGCCGGTAAGCCGGCAGGTCTTGTTAGATTTTAGCTTGCATATTGCTATCATCACTTCGCTTTGGTCATGTGGACGGAAATTTTGACTATCATAGTCTATGTCGAGTGATTCATTCTGTCTGATAGCGGAATGTTTCGTCTTCGTCGCCGTTATACAGTCTACAGAAGTGGAAGATTATTATTGTACGTGAAATGGGTTTGCTACACTGCCACCTAATGGTCTATTGTGTCCCCTAGGTAGGTAGGTAGGTAGAAGTAATTGTGTCAGCAAACCATGCCGAAACTTAATTAGCGCAGAAGCGCCGTTTTAATACCACAACTCAAGTGACCTATCGGATGTAAAAAGGTCGTTGACTTGTAGGGAAAGAGAAAAAGAGTAAGGATTATTCAAATCCACTCCGTTACATTGAGGAAACGGATAATATCCCCAATGCCAATCTCCGCTAACACTCTTAGGTTGTCGAAAAAGGATTTACCTAAGGTGCGCTGTCTGGCCCTGCCTAAAGCCGGACACTTGCAGAGGAAGTGTAAGATTGTTTCTTCCTCGTTAGCAATATTGCAGCTGCGACAGTGTGCATTAAATGTAATGCCTATTCTGGCCGCATGAACCCCGATGGGCCAGTGGCCAGTACTAACTGCCAGAACTCTTGCGATATCTGCACGATTTCTGTTTAGTCTATCTTGCGTTCTTTTCCGGAAGTATTTGGGCCACATCTGCCTGGAGATGACATAGTTCCGCACCCCCTGCCATCTGCTATCAGCCTTTAGCAGATAATGCGCGAAGATGCATCCCTTAAGAACCCCCAATAGGACGTTCACCGCCTTTGCTAGGGAAGCATCAAGGGCAGATCCCTGCTTCGCGAGTTCATCAGCTCGCTCATTTCCCTCAATGTTGCTGTGACCCGGAACCCAAAGGCCACAGATCCTTAACCGATGACCTAGGGAGGCGAGTTCCTTTTTGCACTGTTCTACTAGCCTTGAGGATGTAGTGGCAGATGGTATAGCTCTGATAGCAGCCTGGCTCTCAGTGAGGATGGCAATGGTATTTATGGGTGTAGAGGTTTGCTTAAGTAAGCAGCAGGCCTCACGTACAGCAAAAACTTCCGCCTGGAAGACACTGCAAAAATCAGAAAGCCGGTAAGACCTGGAAATATTGAGGGAATCAGAGAATATCCCCGCCCCTACCCCGCAGTCCATTTTTGAACCGTCGGTGAAGATTTTTGTTTCAAACTCATTTGTCAATTCGCCAGTTTCCCATTCCGCCCTGGTTGGGAATCTGGCCGTGACGTCATTTCTAAAGTTCACTGTGGGAGTTATATCAGTCAGATTAGCTGCCAGATCCTGCGGTAGCAGATTCAGGACACTGTTGTGACCATAAAGATTGATGCACCAGCATCCTGTTTTCCTTAGCCTGACCGCACTACATGATGATAGATGCATAATGTGAATATCGAGTGATAAAAGGTGCAGGATAACGTTCAAGGCTTCGGTTGGACATGCTCTCATGGCACCCGTTGCGTCTATAGCCGTAGTTCTTTGTACCCTGTTGATAAATTTGATGTTATAAGCTTTCCTTAACGCAAGCCACCAGACTAGCGATCCATAGGAAAGAATGGGACACACCACGGCAGTGAACATCCATAAGACCATCTTCGGGCGAAGTCCCCTTTTCTTTCCAAAGGTCTTGCTGCAGGCATAGAAAGCCACACAGACCTTCTTTACCGGTTGCTCAATGTTAAGTTTCCAGCTTAGTTTTGGATCAAGTATCACACCTAGATACTTAGCACTGGAGCATAGGGAGAGTAGATAATTGTTTAGCCATGGAAGTGTGAAGGTCGGTATTTTTGTTTTAGTGGTAAGATCATCAGTTCAGTTTTGCATGGGTTGACGCTGAGTCCACATCCAGTGGCCCATAAGCTAATCTTGTCCAAGGCACCTTCTATAATCTCACTGATTACGGATGGAAACATCCCCGATACCAGTATTACCACGTCATCCGCATGCGCGACAATCTTAATTCCATCTCTGTCAAGTCTACACAAGATTTTGTTGATGACCATAAGCCATAGAAGAGGAGATAAGACCCCACCTTGAGGAGTTCCTCTAACAACAGATATGGTGGAGTCGATTGAATGATTCTAGTTTTTAGCACTGTCAAAATCCATTTGCTAATAAACTCTTCCACACCCAGTTGGATCAGAGCTCAATGAATCGATTCCGTACTGACGTTATTGAAGGCGCCCTCAACGTCTAAGAAGGTTGCTAGGGTATATTGTTTGAAGTGAATTGTCTTTTCTATCGTTCGCACAACTTCGTGGAGCGCCGTCTCTGTCGATCGCCCCTTAGTGTACGCATGTTGAGATTTGGATAGAAGGGATTTATATAGGGTATTTCGAATATGTGTATCTAAGATGCGTTCCAAAGTCTATAAAAGAAAAAAGGATAAGCTGATGGGTCTGAAATCCTTTGCGGATCCATGACCCCGCTTTCCAGCTTTCGGGATAAACACAACACGAACACGTCTCCAGCTCAGGGGAACGTGGTTTAGGAAAATACAACTTCTGTAGATCGGTACTAGCCATAGGACCACCTGGTCCAGTGTTTTTTGCAGTGTTTTTGCAGTTTTTTGGAAAGTGTGTTTGCATTAAAAGTTCCAGGGACTCGCTAGAGGAGTCGGTCCAAGGCCCATCCGGCCGTTTAATAAAGGACGGGCTAGAATGTTTCTTAGATAAAATTTTACTCAGCCTGGCAGAGTCTTTTATGGTCTCAATGGACTGACAGTAGTCTTTCCAGGCAAGAGACTTGGCACTTTTAATGGATTTCTTATATTCCTTATATCCTTATATGGTTGCCAGAACTTGTGTTTGTAGCAGATATTGAAGATATCTCTAGCAATCTTCCTCAGATTGGATAGATCTTCGTTCCACAAAGGGGGAATCTTTTCTTGTTGTATTTAATCGGACACGAAACCTTAAAAGCCGCACCCATAGCTGTTTCGAGGGTCCTAATTTTGGCATCTAGTTCCTCGACTGATTCCATTTTGAGGTCGGGTATTCTATGAAGTTTTGATTTAATAACCTGACCAAACTTCTTTCAGTCAATTCTCTTAGGGTTTCTAAATGGCTTGGGAGCCTCGACCTCGAGGCACATATTGTAAAGAATCCATCTGTGGTCGGAGAAGGACATTCGATCGGATACTCGCCAGTTTACTACTTACTTACTTAGGTGCTTTACGGCGCTGAAACATAGACTTTATTAAAAGAGTTTGAAGTTATCCTTGGTCGCTTCGAGAGAAAAATTCTTCGTAAGATTTTCAATCCCGTTTGCGTTGACGGGTTTTGGAGGAGAAGATTCAATCAGGAACTATACGAGCTGTACAGCCAGTTTACTACACTAAGGTTATTATTATTGATTTTTGAAGTGATGTCTAAAACTTCCTCCCACCCTCTGAAATTTTCCGTACTCGGAAAAACAAAAGTTGGTGTGTTACCCGCATTACAAACAGAATGGTTGGACATCACTAAAAAATCAAACAAGGACTCACCGCGTTCGTTAATTTCAGAGCTGCCCCATAATGTGTGCCTGGCATTTGCGTCGCAGCCCAGAAGTAGATTGTCATTTTTTTGCCGTTGTCATTGATGTTAATTGGCGTACCTCCTTTGGCGGTGATGGCCTATCACGATCCATGTAAACTGAGGATATAATAAGACTGTTATTTGCAACCTCCAATTTAACTATAACCGTTAAATCGGCAGAGCTAAAATCAGGACATAGAAATACGAGTACATTCAAATGCTTTTTCGCTAGGATGCAAGTCCTAGGTTTACTACTAACCTGGTTTGTGGTCTTGTAGAAGATGTTGTAACGGTTGTCCTTGAGTCCTTTTATGGATGAACCCTTCACCCAGGATTCTTGTACAATGCCGTTATCTATATCCTCCTCGCCGAGGAAGACAAGCAAATTATCTGACGCACTCTTCGAGTGGTGCAGATTAATCTGGATGATGTTTAGCATTGGTAGTAGGTGGAATGATGTCGACCCCCATGTCCTCCGACATCTTGTCGGAACCATCGATTTCGCCTGAATCTTCAGCACGACCAGAGGGGCGGAAGATCTTGAGTTTAGCGTGGCTTATGCCAAAGCGCAGCTAGTGATCGGTTTTTTCGAGAGCCACCAGGCTAGCCTCGTGGATTAGCAGCAGGATAGAGGAGCTATTTTTCTGAGGTTCCCCTGCCTTGATGACTGCCCAGTCGGAATCGCCTTCCCCCATCAGTCTGCATATTGGGCAGCCAGATGCGGGCCCTAGGTCTCCTGGGGATAAGATTGAGCTTCAAGCCCTCCCAGGCGTCACTAACCTTAGTGAAACAATCGCTTAGGAAATCCTTGGAAACTGGTTCTCGCATCTGAAGACCCGATAACGCCTGACCAACTCGGCGGAGTCGAAGCACGGCAGAGGTCCCTCAGGAATTGCCAATAGGTAGTCCATGACCATACCGGATAGTCTGGCCTCTATACTACCCCACGCTACACTGACCGTCTTACCATCTGAAGAGCGCTCGTCTACGACGGTGACTTACAGATGGTCTCTTACAACCTCGGAAAAGTGTCGCGTTGTCTGAGTAGGGCAAGCCGAGGATGTACATGGTTGATTTTGTGTCGAAGTTGGGGTCCTGGCAAATTTGGACTTTTTTGCCTCGCGATTGGTCTCATCCAAGGACCTGTTCCGCTTGTTTGTCTTGGTGTCCTTCTTCTTCTGTTGGGGATGCTGTTGTTGTTTCTCAAGATGTGCGATGTACTCATCGATCGCAGCTTGATACTTGGCCTTATCCGCTGCGTCCTTCTCATGAACGGTACCAGCTGCTTAGTTTTTGGCAACCTTGTCAAAAACGAATCGAGCCATCTTGTACCTGCTCTCTGATGAGCCGCCCTCTGTACGCCAGAGGGAGTACTTTGCCTTGTACTTGCTGCGGCTGAAGGGAAGACTGAAGACTCCTGACTGGAGGCTAAAAACTCGTCTTCCGATGAGGAGCTAATGTCGGGCATCCCCACAACATTTTTTGTATTGTTATTTATTTATTTTTTTGTTTTTATTTTCCTTTTCTTTTTAGATTTTTGGTCCCACAAGTAGCTAGGTCCGGAAAAGAGAGTCAGTCCTGGCAGAGCCGACATACCAGGATAAGGCAATTTGACTACCGACCTCGGCTGGGCATTGATAGGGACCGTTCGCGACCAGCACTATTTTATCACCAGCTGGCCATGCAGCCCTCGGCACGAGTACCTACACACCTTGGCTTAAGTGAGATTTTATGGAATTTACTCCCCACCTGCGTCTTAATGAACTACAGTGCACGATTGAGTACATGCGTGTAAATTCTTAGCTGACACTAGACACTTGAATGGTGAATAGCCATTACCGGCCGGCGCCCACGGGGAGGACCAAAGACGAGGAATTTTTGCCCACCCATTGTGTGCCCTACTAATGCCATGGAGGTGTTTGTTCACTCATAGGAGTTCCCATCGCATTACAATTCTTTCCAGAATTAGTCTTGCACTTGTACTTAGTTTCAGAGAGAATAGACCCTTAGATCATCCTCTCCAGTCCAGCCTCTTTAACGAATTTAAAAATGAGATGATGAGTCTTTGGTTCTGTATCCTTATCTGATACTTCGTACCTGCCTAGATATTTCATTACTTCTTCGGTTAGAGCGTCATAGGACTCCAGAATGTACTTCTTGCAGAATCTGCAAGTCCTTCTTCCGCTATACCTAGTTTCCTAGGGTATTCCTTGAGTCTACAGTACCCCGTTAGGAAACCTGTTAGGAAGGTTATTTTTCTTTAGGTTGATACATGATTCGAATCTTTTTCGATTATAGTTCCCTAGTAGTTCTTTGCTTACCTCACACCTCGAGTGTTAATCCAGGTGCTTGCCATGTTTGCTCTTTCTACTTTCCTGATTTCTTCTTTTGGAGTATGGCCTGTCTCACTGACCCTGTGGAATATATTTTGGCCTGAAAGATGCAGGTGCTCTTACACATGGGTTCGTAGTCCTTTGTGCTTGCCCCAAATACTCCTGCACCAGTTCCTTCCACCTTTTTGATTCATCTGTGTATAAGCTAACTCTGGATACATTGCTCCAATTCTTTTTACTGTTTACCATCGACAGGAAATTCTTTTCAATGTTGAATTTCCTAATTCTGCCGCTAGAAGTGGAATTTTTGCTACCAAGTACCTCGAATCCTCGCACTCCGATGCACTTTCCTCTTCCGATACCTTCTTTCACCAACCTTAAGATCGGTCTGTTTGCGCAATCGTCAACTACCAGGTACAAGAGAGTGCGTTCCAGGAGTACCTCCCATTACTGTGGTTGGGCAAGTTCTCATGGCGCTAGTAATGCATAGGCACGCCAATAGTTGCACTTTATTGAGTGCCTCCCTTATCGTGACTAAGCTGATTCGTTTTGCCTATGCTATGGCCCTATAGGTGATTATTGGTCTCATACTTGCTAGGTACATTCACCTTAGGATGCTTCTGCATCCCCAGGATTTGCCCGCTAGGCTCCTGTAGAAAGCAAGAGTAGCCTTCATAGATATCTCGGCGGTATGTTTTTTACCAGATAAGTTTACTCTTTAGGTATAGTCCTATATACTTAACTTCTTTAGCTGGTATCAGTATCGTGCCTGAGAATGTGATAGGTTCCAGTCGTTTGAGTTTTCTTTTTAAATGCGAAATCGCCTACAGGAGATGATGTATGGCGAGTGCCCTTCGATCTCTGGCATGGTACACATGCTCGTACCCATGTTTTGCAGTCTTTTTGTAGCGATGGCCAGATGTATTTTGAAGCGACGAGCTTTGCTGTAGCCTTAGCAGCAGGATAACTCAGATTGTGTAGTGAGTTGAAGGTTTTGGCGTCGACACTGTTGTGGGATGACAGGTCTGGCAGTTTTTTTAAAACATATCGCAGTAAAGATGTGACGGTGATTTCAGCAGCTGTACTTTGATGATCTGTAAAGCAGAATCAGACTGTAAAAGGTTATTCAATTCAATTCACCTGATTGGGCTGCTGCTAAGTCGTTGACATCTATTGGTTTGCTAATGGTCTCGATCCTGTACAACGTATCCGCTGTCACATTATCGGCGCCAGGTATGTAATTGATATCGGTTGAGAATTGGCTTAATAAATTCCAGATATCTAAACTGCCTCGGTGATGACTTTTCGGGTTTTTGTTTAAATGCAAAGACCAATGGCTTATGATCTGTATAGATCGTAAAACTTCTGGCTTCGAGCATGAATCTGAAGTGTTTGATTGCTGAGTATACTGCTAGAAGTTCTCTGCCGTAGGTACTGTATTTCCGCTATGCTGGGCTGAACTCTTTTGTGAAGTAAGATAATGGCTGCCATCCACGAGAAGATTTTTGCCGCAGGACTACTCCCATCGCGTTGTCTGATGCGTCGGTGAATAATCCCAAAGCCAGACTTGGATCAGGGTGAGCCAGTAGTGCAGCCTGAATGAAACCTTCCTTGCAAGAATTAAAGACTTGCTGAAGTGATGGTGTCCATACGATAGCCTTATTCCCCTTGGTGTTTTGTGCTTTTAGACAGTCGTTCAGTGGTGCTTGAAGTTCAGCTGCTCTTTTCATGAAACGCCTGTAAAGATTAACTGACCCAAGGAATCTGCGCAATTTCTTCACTGTGTCTGGTGGTTTGTAAACCATGATGGCCTTGACCAGTTCTTTGGGCGGTTTCGTACCCTCTTTTGATATGAAATAGGCTAAAACTGTTATGGCATGCTTACCAAATTCACTCTTCGCTAAATTGATCACCACTCCATGCCCGCTAAGAAGCTCGAATAGACTTCTGAGATGTTTTAGATGCTGATCTTCATTTTCTGATGCCACCAAGATGTCGTCTATATAGGGAAAACAGAAGTCGAGTTCAGCTGTCACTTCATCGATGAACCCCTGGAATGAATGTCCAGCGATTCTCAGACCAAACGTCATGAACGGGAACTCGAAGAGTCCAAACGGGGTAATTATTGCTGTTTTTTGGATGTCCTCGGCAGCAACTGGAATCTGATTGAAAGTCCTGACGAGATCGATCTTCGAGAAGAACGTTTTACCAGCTAGGTTCGCCGAGTAATCCTGAATGCTTCGTTGTGGATAGTTGTCCTGTATAGTGCGAGCGTTCAGGGCCCGGTAGTTGCCACAAGGACTCCACTCACCAGTTTTCTTTGGAGCTAGATGTAGGGGTTACTTTACTTATGTCCTGTATCCCCTTGCGGGTCCTAGGGCCTCTACTACGCCTACGCTCCATCGTGTACGGTTTCTGGCAATGTGTCTGAGTTCTCCCCAACTTTTCCCTAACTGCCGTGCCTCCTTCTCGACTGTTCTGCGCCATGTCTTCTGCCATCCTGAGTTAGAGGGTTCCATTGCATAGCATGGTTCGCTATGGAGCTGTCACACTTTCGGAACGTGTGACCAATCCACTGCCACTTCCGCCGTTGGATAGTTGTGCCTATTGGTTCCTGACCCGTTCTCTCGTAAAGGTGTTCGTTAGAGATACGATTGGACCAGAAAATCCTTAAGATATTGCGCAGACACCTATTAACGAACGTTTGCAGCTTTCTGGTGATAGTAGTGGTCACTCTCCACGTGCTGCAACCATATAGCAGCACGGATTCAACGTTGGAGCGGAACAGTCTTATTTGACGATCCTGTTGGCTATATCCAGTTCGGTTCCACCAAAGGTCGAGACAATACTCCCAAGATACTGGAAATCCTCTACTCTCTCTACCGGTTGTCCAGCAATGCATATTTGAGCCGATGAGTTCTAAGGCTGATAATTTTAGTTTTTGTCGTATTAATTTTCAGCCCGACGACACCTGCCTCCCTCTCCACATCGGCTGTCATTTGGTGGAGGTCCATAATTCTGTGGGAGAGTAAGCATACATCGTCTGCGTAGTCAAGATGTTTCAGTTGAGATGTAAGAGTCCATCGAATTCATCCGCTTCCCGTCGACAAAGCTGCATGAAGCACATCGCTAATCACCAATAGGAATAATATTGGTGAAAGGATACCGCCTTGTCTTACCCCACTTTGGATCTCAAATTCCTCAGACAACCTTCCCCTGTGCAGATCGTGACATTTGGAGCCTTCATATGTAGCTTTGATAATAGCAATTAGTTTATCGGGAATACCTCTCCAGCGTAAGGCACGCCAAATAAACTCCCTGTTGACACTATCGAATGGTGATGTGGTCGGATCCAGAGCGGAAACCTACTTGTTCGGCATCGAGTGTGTCTTCGAGATGTTGTTTGATTCGCTCAAGGATGATTTTAGCTATTATCCTAGCTACAGCAGGCAGCACGCAGATACCCCTCCAGTTTCCGCACTCCATTAAATTTCCCCTTTTTCCACTCGTTAGGAAAGCTCTCAGCTTCCCAAGCTCTATCTATAAGTGAAAGCAGAAGCTCAGCCGATGTTGTTGGCGCTGCTCGTAAGAGCTCTGCTGGAATACCGTCAAGTCCTACCGCCTTGTTGGTTTTGAGTGCCTTGATCGCGGTAATGATCTCATCTTTACTGGGAGTCGTGGTGCGTATTCGGGAACTTCTCATCTCGGGCATCTCAGTCTGATTTGGGAGCATATCGCTAGCGAATACACGGTTCAAAATCGTAGCAAAATGCTCTTTCCATCTCTTGAGCTGGTCCTCATCCGAAATGAGCAAGGAGCCGTCTAGGCTGGAGCTCCGACCACCTGTCAGCTCTTTCGTGATTCTATAGAAAGTCCTGCTGTCGCACCTCCGTGCAGCTTCTTCTGCTTCTGTAGCCAGCGCGTTGATGTAGTTGCGCTTGTCACGTCGCACGCTACGCTGAACTTCTCTCATCTTCATGCGATATAGGCACTCTAGCTGGCTTTTCTCTTCTGCTGGGGTAGCTGCAACGCCAGCTTTCAGCTGTTCTCGTATCATACCTATCTATCATAAGATGGTGATCACGTACTATCCCCACATCTGCCCCTCGCCTGTTTCGGACGTCCGGGAGACTATTTCTAAAGCGGCGGCTGATAGCAAAATGGTCAATTTGGTTGGAGGTTGCTTGCCTGTCATTGGAAACCCAGCTGACTTTGTGGCAGGTCTTGTGCTGAAACATGGTGCCACCTATCACAAGGCGGTTGGCATTGCAGAAATCCACAAACCTTTCGCCGTTGTCATTGCGGTTGCCTAGTCCATGCTTCCCGATTACATGTTTGAGCCCTTGAGCGTCTTTACATTCCAGAAACCTATCTTTGTCCGGGTACAATAGCCAAAAGTCGTCAACATGTGATCAGTCCTTATCCGAGGCATAGTGTCGGTTTCTGTAGCGAGCTGGTTTCAGTAACGCAGGTTGCTGGCCCACGTTACCTAGCCTAGAATCAAGGCCCTAGACAACCCGCACTTACAATTTTGGCCTATACGTATACGTTTATATGTATAGTTGCCCGCGGACCACCACTAGGAGGTAAAGTAAGCACTACATCACGAACTTGATTGTTGCGCTACTGGCCCACGGCCCAAAGAACTCTTGGATCGACAAGCTATTCCCATTTTTACCATCGTCTCGAATTCGTGTTTGGCAACTTTCATTTTGTCAGGGGCGAAGCGACGGGATTTGCAGGCAATTGGCGGTCCGGACGTTATCTTGATGTGGTGAACAGAACAGTGACAAATATCAAGGCACTCTTCCAGTATTCTGGGTGACCGGACTTTCCGAGGAGCCAAAGTGGACTCGGATCACTACCTAGTTGTCACCAAGGTACGTATGCGCATATCCAGAATGGAGCCAAGCCAACGAAATATTATGAGGAAGTTTGATGTCGGACGACTACAATCGCAAGAGACCGACAAAGCCTTTACCGATCGAGGCTCTTTTAATCTGAAACTAAGCCCTATGCCGCCAGAAGCAATTGTGGAAGACCAGTGACAATGTTGTCAACAAGCCATCAGTGAAGCCGCCTCTGATGTACTTGGTTTCTCTCGGCGACCACAACGAAACTCCTGGTTTGACGAAGAAGCATATAAAGGAGCGCTGCATAGAGGGACTAGAGGAACATCGACTTTTAGAAAGAAGAAATGGGAGCATAAAAAGCGCTCGATTGAGGAGATTGAGAGACTTTATTGCAGGAATGATGTTCGGAAATTTGACCAAAGGGTTTCATAACCAAAACAGAAACCTGCAAGGACGAAAATGGTAATATAGTAGCAGAGTCGCAGTCGGTGCTGAGGATATGGAAGTTACACTTATTTAGACTGCTAAACGGCGCTGATGACCAATATTCTGCTTTCAGCAGAACGAGCCATTCGACAGTGAAGATGATAGTCAAGATTCCCGTCAGCCCGATCGGAGTAAAGTGAGGATAGCGATATCTAAACTTAAACCCACCAAAGCTGCAGATAGTAAGAAATTATACCCAATGAATAGAACCTCAGCATCGTTTGCCCGATTCTGAAGAAAGAAGACCCTTTGAGCTGCGCCAACTACAGAGGTAATCTTCTCAACATCGCATATAAGATCGTGTCTGCCGTATTATGTACTTACTTACTTACTTATATCCTTTAACCCCTCGGGGGGCATAGGGCGTCAACCACGCCTGCGCGCCATCGTGTTCGGAGTTCTGCAACGCGTTTGAGCTGCCTCCAACTCATTCCTAAAGAGCTCGATTCCTCCTCAACTGTTCTGCGCCACGTTTGCATAGGGCGTCCCGCTGTTCTGCCTGCCTGGGTGAGCGGATTCCACTGCATAGCGTATTTCGCAATGGAGTTGTCTTCGCGCCGTAGGGTGTGTCCAATCCCAATGTTCTTGGCCCGTTCTCAGATAAAGTTTTTCGTTGGAGATGCGGTTCAGCCAAAAAATCCTCAAGATGATTCCTAAGCATTTGTTTACGAAGACTTGCAGCTTGCGTGTGTTAATGGTGTCTACCTTCCAGGTACTGCACCCATAAAGCTGCACTGATTCTACGTTGGAGCGGAACAGTCGTAGCTTGGTTCTTAAGCTAATAACATTGCTTCTCCAGATTTTGGACGCAAACGCAGCGCAGCTTTAGCCTTTCCGATTCTGCTGCACACATCCAGTTCGGTGCCACCGCGATTAGCCTAGACGACACTTCCTAAATATAGAAAGTTCTCAACTTTCTCGACTTGCTTTCCGGCAATGTTAAGTTGAGCGCGGGTATTGGAAGTACTCAGGGCTTTTGTTTTGGCTGTGTTTATTTTTAGCCCCACTTTGTTTGCCTCAGCTTCTAGATTTTGGGCCATCAAATGAAGATCCATTATCCGATGTGAAAGTAGACAAACATCCTCAGCGTAATCTAGGTGTTTAAGGTAAGATGTCATAGTCCAACGAATTCCATAATTAGCTTCCGTCAATGCTGCACGGAGTACATCGCTGATAACCACCAAAAACAATAGTGGTGACAGTATGCACCCTTGACGTATTCCACTTTGGACTTCAAAATCCTCCGACACCTTACCATTGTGCACGACGTGACACTTACCGCCCTCGTATGTAGCCTTGATAATAGCTATAAGTTTTTCTGGGATGCCTCTCCTGCGCAAGGCCAACCAGATAGCATCTCGATTCAATCTGTCGAAGGCTTTCTCGAAGTCGATAAACATTAAATGTAGCGGAGACCTATACTCAACGCATTGCTCGATAATGATCCGTAAGGTGTTTATGTGGTCAATGCAGGAGGATCCAGCGCGAAAGCCTGCCTGTTCGACATCGAGAGTTGAATCTAAATGTTCTTTAATTCGTTCTAGAATTATTCTAGCTATTATTTTGGCTACAGCTGGAAGAACACATATACCTCTCCAGTTACCGCACTCCATCAAGTTTCCCTTCTTTGGAAGTTAAATGATCATCCCCCTTTTCCACTCCTGTGGAAATCGTTCGCTATCCCAAGCTCTCCGTATTATGGGATGCAGCAAATCTGCCGGTGTACAATATTTGGCGCCGCTTGAAATAGCTCGACAGAGATGCCATCAATACCCACCGCCTTGTTCTTCTTGAGGGACTTGATTGCTGTTATTATCTCGGTTTTACTGGGAGGTACGGTGCGAATTCGGGAATTTGTTGCTTCGAACTGCTCATTCGAATTCGAGATCATACCGCCATCGTCTAAGTGATTTAGCACTGTAGCAAAATGTTCTCTCCATCTAGTGAGCTGATCCTCATCCGAAATCAGAAGGTTACCGTCTAGAATCTTCACTGGATGTTGTTTGGAGCTTCGACCAGCAATGAGCTCCTTAGTGATGTTGTAAACAGTCCTACTGTCGCACCTACTCGCTGCTTCTTCAGCCCTTGAGGCCAGTGAGTTGAAATATTGACATTTGTCACGTCTCACACTACGCTGCACTTCTTTCTTCTTCGCACGGTATTGGGGCTCAAGCTCGGTTCTCTCTACTGCTGAGGCCGCTGCAATCCGAGCCTTGATTGCTGTACGCTCATCGATCCGTGTCCAGGTGTCTGTACAAAGCCATGTGCGGTGGTGTTTCTGCTTTTTACCGACATAAGTGCGTGGCCCAGTCGCAAAAGCATTTTTCACAGCACTCCAGTGGCTATCCATGTTCTCTATGCTGCTGATTGCTTCTGCTTCTAAGGCAAGATGGCCCCTGAACTGTTGGCGCACTTGGGGAACCTTGAGCCTGTCGATATTAAACCTGGTGATGTTCAGTAGGTTTGGGGGGTTGCTGTTGACGGTTGAAGTACGAAGGCGTAAATGAGCTACCATAAGATGGTGATCTCGTTCAAGTCCGACGTCAGCTCCACGTCTGTTTCGGACGTCCAGGAGACAATTTCTAAAGCGGCGACTGATCGCAATGTGGTCGATCTGGTTGGATGTTCGTTGCCTATCAGTAGAGACCCAACTGATCTTATGGCAGGTGTTATGCTTAAACAGCGTACCTCCGATGACTAGGCGGTTGGTATTGCAGAAGTCCACAAACCGCTCACCATTATCATTACGGTCTCCCACGCCGTGAACTCCCATCACGTGCTTAAGCATGGTGTTGTCGCTACCCACCTTGGCATTGAGATCTTCCATTACCATTACGATGTCCCCATTAGGCGTTTGGTTGTAGGCGGCGCCTAAGTGGCTATAAAAGTCATGCTTTTCATCCTCAGTCGCGTCTAGAGTCGGAGCATAACACTGTATGATGGTAATTTTTCTAACTATACTCTGAAACCTAGCCGTTAATATCCGGTCACTATGGGGTTTCCAGGATATGAGGCTACTACGTGCTGCTGGAGTTAGCATGAGTCCTACGCCAGAACTCCGTGCACTTCCAGCTGGTTTACCAGAGTAGAGCATCAGAGTGCTTTTTGTTGGGGAGATGTATTCCCCAGGATCGTACCATCTTATCTCGCTCAGCCCTAAGATGTCGATTTTATACCGTGCGAATTCGCGCTCCAATTGGAGGAATCTGGCGTTATAAGGCCCTTCCTTGAGTGAGTCCAGGAGGGTCTTAATGTTCCAGAATCCGATCGTTGTCCGTGTTCGATAGCCAAAGGTCGTCAACAAATTATCCGTCCTTATCCGAGGCGATTGTTTCCGTTTCGGAGCAATAGTTTGGTTTACGGTTGCGGCTCGCTGGGTCACAGACCAACCGACACTTATCCTGTTTTTTGGTGCAGGAAGCTCGCCATTCATCCTCTCCCGTTAGCAATTTCCGAAGAAATTCCCAGATGACACCACGAGGAGGTGGGAGTAGGGCTTACTAACAGAGCTGCTAGGTTTTCGGCTGCAGTGGCTCCTTCTCGTTACTTAGCGGACCAGCACCTATCGGGAGATACTGCCCCTACGAGGCCTTTGTTAGTCGTTTGCCATCCATCCGTTTACCGTATTATGTGAACGCCTAAAACCGCTCGTTAACAACCTGATAGGTGCGTATCAATGCGGTTTCAGGCCGTGAAAGTCCACCATTGACTTTCAAATAATCACACTACGGTAGATCCTGGATACAACCTATGAATATAAAATCGATACCCATCACCTCTTCATCGATTCCAAAGTTGCCTATGATAGCGTTTATAGAGGCTTGTTATACAGAGCCTTGTCTAGTCTCGGCATCCTTGCCAAGCAAATCCGTCTGTACAGGATGACGATGGAGAACTCTTGGTAAGAACACCACCGAACCGTTCGATGTCAGCAGAGGTTTTAGACAAGGTGTCCTCTTTCGTACTCGAAAGAATTGTACGAAACTCACAAGCCAACACCAGAGGTACAATCTTTTACAAATTTGTAAAACTACTCGCTTACACCGATGACATTGACATAGTCGGAAGAGCTCAACGGGCCCTCAGAGGGGTGTTTGCGAGCATTGAGATGGAAGCAGCAAAGATGGGTTTAGTGATCAATGAAAGCAAAAGAAAAAATATATGCTGTCTACAAAAAAGGATACCCAACATCGACGTCTTGGGCAGAGCACCACAAGAGGCAGCTATAATTTTGAGGTAGTATATACATACATACATATGTACATTTGCAATGGCCCGCTAATCCTTCGTGATGGTCGCGGGGGTAGGAAGCTCAGGTGGACTCTCCATCCTTCTCGATCCTCCGCCATTGACTCCAACTCATCAGGAGGAATCCCTAGACGGCTCCAGGAGAGGTTGGACTTGGTCCAACCATCTATTTCTAGGCCTACTGGGGAGTTTCCTACCTGATGGCACGGCAACCATGGCACGTCTGGGAAGCCGGTCTGGGGGCATACGCACTACGTGACCAAACCATCGAAGCATAGATCGTTCCGTTCGGAGAAGTAGCTGCTCAACATTGAGCGCCTCGCGTATTCTGGTGTTGCGCACTCGATCCCTACGAGTTATTCCAGCAACACCGCGAAGGAACCCCATTTCGGCAGCTTGTATCCGTGATCTTATTCCTTCGGTCACTGCCCAAAATTTCATGACCATAGGTGAAAGTTGTAACATACACCGAGTTAAAAACCGATATCTTAGCTTGAACACTAAATTCGGCATTCCTAATAACAGATTGGCCAAGTTCTGATCCAGCCTGACCAATTCTACATGATAGCTCGGCATTGCTCTTCCCATCACTCGTGAATAAGATCCCGAGGTACTTAAATATATTCACCTGCTTCAGTGGGACTCCACTAACGTACGGAGTGCACTGAATAGGTTTTTTGGAAACGACCATTACTTCCGATTTGTTCACATTGACCTTCATTCCAGGATCATCACAAACGGCTACAAACCTTTCGAGTGCGCGCTGAAGTTCGGTTTGCGAGGATCCAAGGATAACCAAATCATCCGCAAAGAGCAGATGACTAATCCTTAGGTCTCCCACTTTGAAACATTCCCTGCCGCGGCTGCGCTGCAACATCCAATTCATATATGCAATGAAGAGGAGGAGTAACAAAACGCGCCCTTGGCGAGTCTAATGCCCACAGTGAAAGGTATTAATTTAACACCGCTTATCGGAACACAGCTTCTACAGTTTGTATTATATATAAAGACTGAATCACCCTTAGCAGGGAACCATCAATCCCATACTCCTGCAGAACACTCCAGAGTTTGCCTCGAGGAAATCTATCATTTGCCTTTTCCAAATCCACAAAACAAGTGTGGACAGGTTTATACTTCTAGGCCTTCGCAAGAACCATTTTGAGAGTGAATAGCTGGTTGGTTGTGCTTCTACCGGACGAAAACCTCACTGCTCATCCCCCAAACTGTCCTCAACCACAACTCTGGAACGCGTTTCTAGCACCTTAGCGAAGACTTTTCCATGGAGACTTAAAAGAGATATACCTCTGTAGTTGGGGCTATCTTTTTGTCCCGTTTTCTAAAAAGAGGAACAATCACCCCCATTTGCCAATCACCAGGTATTTCACCGCATTCCGAGGCCACTTTAATGAAACGCGAGAGCCATTGCACTCCCTCCTTACCTAAAGCCTTGAGCATTTCTGGCCGGATTTCATCCACACCAACAGATTTGCCAACCTTTAGCGCTTTGATCGCCAAAGTTGCTTCCTCTACCGTCGGACTACTCCCCGCCATACTCTCGGCCATTGGTCTGTCATTTTCAGTGCCCTGTTCGGAATTGAGCAATTCTGAAAAGTGCCCGCTCCATCTGCGTAAGATATCCTCCTCATTGGAAAGAAAGTGTACCGTCTTTGGATTTAACTCCTTTAACGATATTCCACTTTCTTCCCCTGAGTCGGCGGACGGTCTGCCAGAACATCTAGGTATTTGCAGATCTGTGGTCACGTTCCAATTTTCCTCCAAACTGCTTCCAAGACTGTTCTTTATTTGTTTTCACAGCTAATTTGCAAGTTATTCGCGCCTCAGTGTACCGATTTCGAGAATCGGAGTTCTCCAAGTGAATCAAAACTTTAAAGGCTCTCTTCTTCTCTCTGATGGCTTCCTGAACTTTGTGCGTTTTAAACCAAGCAGTTCTTTTCTCACCACCAGTCGCCACACCAAGCCGCTTCACTCCACAAATATCTCCCGCAGAGGCAATGACCGCTGTTGAAGGTGGCCAGGTGCGGACTCTTAGGGTAAAGTTTTTGGACGATCCCTATTGAGTAACCGTTACAAGAAGAGTCACTGCCTCCTCGGGGCGGCCGCCGGGCAACGAATGCTACATCATGATAATCTGCCTACTGGTCCCAGGACGCTCAACCGGACTATGTGTTCTCTTGGGCCTCCCTGGACCATTCGGCTCGAATTCATAGCTGTGGTATTCGGCCAAAGTGTGCAACGTGAGGAGACAACATCTGGAAAAAATCTCTAATCCAAGGTGGAACAGCATACGCCGAGGGATGCGTGGCTAAAAGGGTGCTTAGTCGTTAGTATGCGAACTCAGGATACCCAGGCAACCTCCTGTTTTATTTTATGTCCTCCCATAGTATACCGGGCTCTGCTGTGGGCGGTGTTTCCTTTTCCGACTACTCGTGGGTCCAAAATTTCAGATCTTATAAAAAATTCACAGGGTGATGCACCCTCTACTGCATCAACTTCTGGGTCAGCAACCGTGCTTTCCCTAAATCCTGAGGAGGTCGCTGCTACTAGAGCCGACCCTCTCATCAATGTCGCTGATAAGAGACGGGATGAGGCGGACCTGTCCTCCCTTCCTGACTCGCACTCTGTCACTCTCTGCGGAGAGTCCTCCAGCATGCTCTCGGACGAACACTCAGTTCATTCCGGATGCACTGTCGTTGAAGCTGGTGTTGAGAAATTGTCTCTAAACACCAGCGGATTCGTTCGATTAACTTCGGCTGAAAGGAGGCGTTTCAATCGCGCCTTAAAAGACGGCGCTTCCAGAGAACGTGCTCTGGAGATAGCCAAATCCTCTCAGCCTGAAAAAGGTACCGAGGTAAAGCGAATGCGATCCGAGGAGTCTACCCCTTCTGCTCCGCAGAAGAAAAAAGCCAGGACCGAGACTGCCACACTCGACAAGACCTCGTACAGGGACAAAGTAGGTACTGTCGAACTGGGTGTGGTTCCCGCTGATCTGGCGTGCAGTCCCTTTAGTGCCGAGCAAATGGCCGGCGTCCAAAATAGCATCATGGACACCATTATTGAGCTTGTAGACGAGGTCACTAAGCCACAATTTCATGGTTTGTTTCACAAATCAGGCTGGTTCCTTATTATTTGCTCAGACCCCTCCACTGCAGAGTGGATGAGGGTCAACTTCGATAAAATCAGAGGGAAATGTGGTTTGAATATGATGCTTGTGGATGAGGCTCCACACATCATCCGTGGGTTCTTTCCACAAAGTACCGGCTTTGCTACTAGTAAGATTCTGACGCTTTTGGATGCTCAGAATACTGATTTGTTCGCTAGGAACTGGAGGGTGGTTCAAAGGACCGTAGAGCGTGATCTTGTTCATCTGGTACTTGGTGTCACGGACTGCTCGATGGATCGCCTAAAGCTGCAAAAAGGCAATGTGGCATATTGTTTTGCCAGAGTTAGGCTGATCCTGAAGAGCTCAGACAAGGTCCCAGAGGAGCAGAAGCCCGCACAAACTGCTGTAGGAGCAGTTACAGATGATACCACCCGTCCTAGGGGCGCAGCATCGCTGGACACTGTGGAGCGTAGTACATCTGTGTCTACACCTTCCACCTCAGAAGCATCACGCTAAAGGTGCCTCGGACATCTTTAGCCAACGGTTCATCCGGGATAAAATCACCCTTGGTTTCATTCAGGAGCCTTGGGTGGTTGGAGGCAAAATTAAGGACCTTCATAGTAGAAAAAGTAAATTGTTATATGCCCATGGGGAGTTAATGCCTAGGGCTGCTGGCTTAATCAGTTCTAAAATTAATTTTCTTTGCCGCGCAAATATCTCCCGTATCTCATCGTCATGTAGCCTCTCCCATCGTATGCGTGTAACTGTCCTTGGTTTACGCTTTAGTAGGGGAGGCACGCTCTCCCTAAGATACATTTTGCACAGCACTAAGTGATGATCAGTTGACAGTTCAGCCCTTCTCAATACGCGAATATCACAAACCGTTCTCTTCAGACACGAGGTAGTAAAGGACATAATCCCTATGGTGAGCTCCGCAAATGACTCCAGTGGGGAGATCAAACGAAGAATTACTATAGTCAATCGTAGTTTCTATGGGCTACGGAGGCAATTGAGTAGCATTGCCCTATTTCGAACTACTAAGGTAACGTTTTATAAGACACTAATTATCCCAGCCCTGTTGTATGACGCAGAGGCATGGACTTTGATAAAATCGGATGAGGATACTCCTGGTTACTTTGAGAGAAAAGTTCTTCGAATGATCTTTGGTCCGAGAAGAAGGTACAATGCCGAACTATACGGCATATACAAAGACCTCGACTTAGCCACAAGAGTTCATATACGGCGAATAAGATGGCTGGGTTACGTAGAGCGGATGGAGCGCAACATTTCAGCTCGGAAAATCTCGGAATCCACCCCAGATGGGACAGTGGGGAAGAGGACGACCTCGCGGTAGGTGTTGCAAACAAGTGGTGGGGGACCTCAACTCGTAAGTACTCGTAAGTAATGAGTAATATACTCATGTTGTTTTTCCAGCAATGGCTTAAAACAAACTGGTAATATCAACAAACAATGGAGCTTAACAATAAAAAATGGAATAACGTTAAAGCATTTGTTCTTTACAAATTTTTCGTTTGCAAACATCTTGAAATAAATTCTTTTCCGGCTGACATCTTTTTTTCTTCAACTCATTACAATGTTCCGTTTTTTGCCATTTGTTCCCACATCCGCATTGAACAGTGGAAACCCCTTTTCCGGTCAGCTGTTCCATCCGCCAACTGACAGCTGCGTCACATTTGGCACTTACATACATTTTGGTAAACAAACAAAACGACCATCTCGCGAAAGAAGTCCAATTCACATGAAATTAACAAAAATTTGAAAGTCATTCAGCCCACCCACCTAGATTAGACGCTATGGACATCAGTGGTCTGCAGAATATCGAAAAACTGGTTCCGCTAAATTATCTGAATCTTGCCGTTGCGGCATGTAAATCGCAGGATCTCGCCAGGCGTGTTCTTCTCGAAACAGTAAGTAGTCTCATCCTACTCTCTGCAGTGTTTTCATTAATAATTGCTTGCAAAGCGCAAATTACCGGAAAAAGGATGGAGCGAGGCGGCTATCGAGGGCTTCATCAAGTACCTGTCGTCGCTGGACAGCAATAACTTCAACAGCCGGGCTGGGCTGGGTGAACGAGAGGCTCGTATTGTTTGTAGTAAGTTCGCTCGCAGCTGGTTTCCATGGGAAGTCATTGATTCTTTTGTTTAGGTCTTGTTGCCAAGCGGCACTATAATTTTGGGCATGGAGTTGGCCGATCCGGTGATATCCTTGAATCCCAACCCAAGGCAGCTGGTTCCACGCTGATGTCTAACCTCACCAATGGTCTCCTGTTAGATTTAATTCGCCTTTTAGGTGTAAGAAGTACGAAATTTTGTTTCCTCTGTCCGATGGCCACGGGAATGACCCTTAATCTCTGCATGCTGACATTTAGAAAGCAGAATCCAAAGGGGAAGTATGTTCTGTGGTCACGAATCGACCAGAAGGCCTGTTTCAAATGCATGACAAGTGCTGGCCTGGAGCCAATCGTTGTAGACGTAATCGACGGCCCAAACGGTCTTCAAACAGACGTAGGAGCGTTTGAGGCGCACATCCGGAAGCATGGCAGCGAAAAGATTCTGTGTATCCTCTCAACAACGAGCTGCTTTGCTCCGCGCAACTGTGACGATATATTCTCCCTATCCCAGATAGCCAAGAAGTCTAACATCCCGCACTTGGTTAACAACGCGTACGGCCTACAAAGCACCTACCTCACTCACCAGCTGGAGCAGGGTAACAAGGCGGGAAGAATCGACATATTCGTTCAGAGCACGGATAAGAATTTGATGGTGCCCGTGGGAGGTGCAATTGTTGCTGGATTCAACGAGGAGACTGTACGGGACGTTGCTCGAACCTACGCAGGTATGAAGCGTGGAGCTTGAAGCTTCCATTTCTTACCTCTAAATCGTTCGTTCTGTAGGCAGAGCCTCTTCTGGGCAAGCCATGGATGTCCTCATGACACTGCTATATCTCGGCAAATCTGGTTACATGGAGTACAGAACGAAACGGAAGACTTGCTTTCAGTACCTGCGCTCGAAAATGTTTGAGTTTGCATCAGCGCATGAGGAGCGCTTACTGCTGACAAGAGGAAATCCCATCTCAATAGCTATGTCTTTGAACACTTTCGGCAGCTCGACGAATTTGCCACAATTTGGTTCGATGCTGTATACCAGAGGCGTGTCAGGAGTGCGAGTCATCACCACGTCCGAGTCGAAGACAATTGACGGTTATAGTTTTAATGGTGAGTACGGTTGTTAATCACTTAGCGGCTATAGCAATTTTATTTTCTTCCTTTAGGATGGGGAAGTCACTGTTCCAAGTCAAAAGTTCCATACATCACAGTAGCTGCAGCACTCGGTGTAACCAAAAGTGAAGTCGATGTATTTATGAAAAAGCTTGACGATTGCTGGAAAAAGTTTCTTTCCACTCTCACATAGCTGTACTTGTTATTTATTACGAAATGTTTATCTGTTCATAAATGTACATATGTATTTACGGATTATCGAACTGAAATATATATATTTTCTAAAGCAATGGAGAGTTTCACTATGCCTGTACTAGGTGCATAGTTATCGGGCTCCCCATGAGTGAAGAGTGTCTGTATAAGACTATCCCAAGCACGATGCGTTCACTTTTCTAAGACGATCAGGAGTCGCGATCACTTGATCTCTTTCAACGTCTCGAACTGGAATTCGAAGGTTCTCCTCTCTGTAGAAATTGGAATACAATGGACTCGCATATATCAGGATTGTACGAATGAAGACTTGATGACATATGACCTTCACATTGAATGCGAACGCAACATAGAAACTAGGCGATCGACGAGAAGTTTGGTTGTTGTGCTATGTAAATGAGCACTATCATGGCATTCGCTTCATCAGAAATGCACAACAAGCAAATGGTTTCAACGTGACCTGCCAAACTTGTCCGTCTGTGCAGGATGATGATGGAGAACACTCGGTGCTCCGTCAAGGTCGGTAATGACCTCACTGAGACTTGGTGTCAAAAAGATTTTAGACAAGGTGACGCGCTGTCATTTGACTTCTTTATCATTGTACTTGAAGGGATTGTGCGGAAGTTACAATCCAACACCAGAGGCACAATCTTTCAAAAGTCTGTACAACTGCTTGACGGCGCCGACGATATTGACATTGTTGGAAGAACTCAGTGGGCTGTCACCAGTACGTTTGCAGGCATTGAAGCAAAAGCGGCCAAAATGGGTTTAGCGATAAACGAGGGCGAAGATAAGTATATGCTGTCAACAAAAAGGGACAATCAACACCGATGAATTGGACAGAACGTCACAGTGAGCCGCTATAACTTCGAGGTAGTAAGGGACTTTGTCTACCTTGGCTATGCTATTAATTCTAAAAACAGCATCAGTGCAGAAATCAAGTGAAGAATAACTCTTGCCAATCGCTGTTTTTTTTTCAACAGTAACGCCCTATCTCGAATAAATAAGGAGACTTTATATAAGAACCTGATCCTACTTTACGACGCTGAAACATGGACTTTATTGAAAGCGGATGAAGATGTCCTCGGTCGCTTCGAGAGAAAAATACGTCGTAAGATATTTGGTAGCGGTTGCGCTAACGGGTTTTGGAGGAGAAGATTCAGTGACGAACTATACGAGCTATTCAGCGACATCGACCTAGTCCAAAAAACTGCATATTGGACGTTTGAGATGGCTAGAACATGTAGGGCGAATGGACACCACCGCTCCGGACCACAGAGTCCTCGATTCTAACTCGAAGGGACGACTCAGTAGACGACCTTAGCAATTACCTAAGGACGAGCTTAAAGAGATGCTTCTGCTTCAGGTCCAGGTTCACCCCGAACTGTAGCGCCACCTAAGTAAAGTAAGTAAGACATCTGGATTTGAAGCGGAGAGTAGCGGCACTATACAGACTACTGCCAAATATTAGGGGACCAGGGCAGCCAATCAGAAATCTCCTAACAAGCGTAAGTAGGTCAATACTTCTGTATGCAGCCCCAATATGGGCATCAGTGACGCATCGTAGGTCATACATTAGAGCGATGAACTCGGGGCATACAATTGCATCTTTAAGGGTATGCTGCGCCTTTAGAACTGTATCAGCGGATGCGATAAGCGTAATATCAGGCCGAATGCCTATCGATCTAGACGCGAAGAAGACTGCGGCTCTACGCGAAAACGAGCACGATAACGGAACAACAGCTATAGAAGCTAAAAAAGGAGAATAGCAACATAGGTGGAACATCACAATCAAAGGGCGATGGACATACAAATTGATCCCTGAAGTTGATAAATGGATTAGCCAGTGGCGTAGCGTGGGTTGGGGCCGCCCGGGGCAGACCCAATTTATGCCGCCCCTAGTAATTTTTTCACACACTAAAAAAAAAAAACCTTTGTCTACGGTTTCAACCAGTTATACCTACACATATGTATGTATGTCAATAAATTTGGTAAAATTTCTCTTCAAAATTTTGTCAACTGTTGTTCGTACTACTTTCTAGCAAGTCTAGCAAAAATGAAGCTGCAAATTTAAAATTTTCCCATATTGGTTACTTTCCGATTTCCCAATCTCTAAGCGGATAAAAATTACTTACCTTTTCCCATTAAACTTTAATTATCTAAATTAAAATTCTTCAGAAAAACAACCACTAAATACAAAATTAAAATTGCCAACCAAGCCAAAGCGTAACATCGCGCCGGAGAAAGTAGGCAAACTAAAACTACCGGGTTCAGAGTAAAAAAGGTGAGGGAAAGAGTGACAACAGAAAAGTCCTCGAAGTCTACTCTTAAAAGAAATGGTACTGAAAAGTTAACATCGAAAAAGCCACCGGGTAATGACCTTCGGACAGCAGCAATGCAGTCTTACGCTCAGGCCGCGGCTTCCGAAAAACCAAAAAACTGTGAAATTTCGACGGACCCTTTTTCTCATGATTTCTCAGTTATTCTCGCGAAACTTGAAGAACAAAGCAAAATAAATAAAATTATTCTCGATAGGCTGGTTAAGCTTAAAAATAATTCACAGGAAATGCGCACTTCAACTAGAATATGAATGACAAGGGAATGTTAAAAATATGCACTTGGAATGCAAACGGACTTTTGCAAAAACTTGACGAATTGGAAATATTTATGCGCCAAATAGATATTGATATTTGCTTGATTTCTGAAACCCACGCAAAAAAGGAATCGCATTTAAAAATAAAAGGCTATAATGACTACCACGCTTGTCACCACGCAACAGAGCCGTGCTCCGCAACATAAAGCACTTTTGAATCTTCTGTGCAATTCGTTGAAGAAGACTATTAAGGGTTTTAAGAATCGTGCAATAGGTTCTTACCTTGAAAGTTTAACAGCGAAAAAGATTCCAATTATTCACTTTGGAAATCTGTAGAAGGCACCAAAAGGCCCAAAGTCCCCGTGTCGCCAATTAAATTAAATCAAGATGAATGGGAAAGGGAAGATAAAGAAAAGCGATCGTCTTTGCGGCCCACCTGGAAGAAACCTTTAAACTGTACGATGGTCAAGTGGTTTACGACAACCGCAATGGCTAGATTTACCATCCGACGATTTGACGCTCACAAGTGCAACGCTTAACGCGCAACACTTAAACATGAGAACGAGAATCTAAAACCTAAGAAATCTACAGGTTATGATTTGATTACTGGAGAAATTCTCAAAGTTTTACCTAGAAAAGCATTGATTAAGCTTCTCCATATTGTAAATGCTGCACGCAGATTAAAACACGTACGAAGCCAATGGAAAGTTGCGAAAGTCATAATGGTTTTAAAACCAGGAAAACCGCCAAATGAGGTAAAATCGTATAGACTAATTTCGCTTCTTCTAATCATATCGAAAATTTTCGAGAGAATATAACTAAGGCGTCTCCAACCGGTTATAGACGAAAATAATCGACCACCAGTTTATAAGGTGTGGCATGATGGCTTGAAATGCAAACTACGACAAGTTCTCCATGTATAAAATAAATAAATATTTGGCGCAACAGCTCTTTAAGTGCCAGGGCCTAGCTTCTCGCAACCACTCATGTTATGTGCGTTATATTTTTCACACGAATGGAAGGGACCTACAGTTTAGTGCCGTATCCGAACGGCGATTTGAGAAGCTTTTTTCGAGACAACAATACTCTCGGATGTTTGTCAGACGCTCGCGAGAGGTGGGACCGTGAAAAAACTTTTTGGTGTTTTGTAGGATTCGAACTCGGAACCTCACGCGTAGTGATCCGACACACTAACCACTTACGCCACGGCGCCCACGTTCTCCATGTATGCTTATACAATATTCTAGTATCATATCTCGGGAATAAACTCTTTCGTGTTAGACATGGAAACGAATACTCGGAGCTCGAAGAAATTTCGGCCGGCGTACCACAAGAATCGTGCTTGGGCCGCTTCTCTATCTGTTATATACACGTGATATATAGAAAGAAGATGGCACTATCCTTGCTATGTTTGCCGATGACACCGCTATCCTAGCAGTAGGTAAAACAATCGAGGAAAAGACTGCAAAACGCGCTAAATAATGTAAATTAATGGACGAGGGACTGGCGGATTGCCCTCAACTCAATTTCACTTACACGAAAACTAATAACTTGCCAATTTTCCTAAACTCGGCCCGAATACCTTTTGCAAACGAGGCCAAATGCCTGTGAATGACACTCGACGCAAGGCTGAAATGGAATTCGCATGGAAAATGAAACCTAAAAAACTCGAAATCAAATATAGCGAAATGTACTGGTTACTCGGAAAACATTCCCAGCTTAGTACTGAGAACAAACTGCTTTTATACAAGCAAGTGCTAAAGCTGGTGTGGACCTACGGTATACAACTTTGGGGTTGTACCAAGAAAACAAATGCACCGTGGTATATTAGAAACGACGATATCCACAGGGATCTCGGAATTCCGACAATCGAAGTTGATACTAGAAGCTTCGCGAGAAAGCATAAAAATCGACTAATCGGACATGTCAACAGTACAGTCCTGCAAATTTTGGATGAGAACAATTTATTGGGCCGACTACAAAAAACGAAACCTTTCGGCTTGGCGAGATAATGATTAACCGCATCTAGATTGCGGAACATGCAGGATCTTTCAGTGGAAAGTAACCTGCCAAACGCTTTTATTTCGGGATAGAAAAAATGCTTGATAGGTTATTACTATGAGCACGCGCTTGCTATTCTCATAGTATCTATGGAAGATTTTTCACCTACCCTCGGAAAAAAAAAAACAGGACTTGATTATTTTTTGTAATTTATTTTCCATTTATTTATTTTTTTCTTTAGCCTTTGAAAATGTTTAATTTAATTACATTCAATTATATTGCATTAAATTATTTTTGTTTATTAAATTCATTAATAAATAAATAAATAATTTCATAACTAAAATTTGTTTAAAAAATAATTTTTAAATGAAAGCATTTAATTTAGTTTTAAGTAAAAGGGAAAAAAGATATAGGTAGGTACATAATGCAGGTACATATGTAATTCTTTTTTTTTTTATTTACAAGAAACTTTTTTATTTATTTACAGAAAACTTCTTTAACATTTTATTACTTATCATCAGGGTAAAATCTCTTATTATTCTTTCAGTATCGATGGTCTCTGTGATTTCCTGCTCTATAGCCATGATACCCAGATTAGATAGCCTTAGAGTGCTCATTGTGGACCTTAAATAATTTTTAATAAGCTTTAATTTTGAGAAACTCCTCTCACAGCCGGCATTACTTATAGCAATTGTGAGAAAAAGACGAAGCATTATTAGCCGTATTTTATTATCACTCATAATCCATATGGATCATTGGTTTCTATGCAATACAACAACAATACGAGATCCTGGAGTGGAATTCTCTAAGGTGATAGTTGATAGTCACACTTTTGACAGTCGAAATTGATGATCACACTTTGTTAGCTCTCCGTAAAACAATCGCAAAGTCACACAAAAACGATCGCAAAAAGGGGATGATCACGCTGATGGTCACCTTAGAGAAAGCAAAAGGGATGATTGTGATCGTCAACAATCAACTATCACCTTAGAGGATTCCATTCCTGCTTTCTATCAGGATCAATTTCCTGATCTAGGAATTTTTTTTTTTATTCCTTGGTAGGTTACACAACCCACTACAAGACACAAGGAAAATAATTTCGTTGATCCAGATCCGGATCGTTTTATTTTCGTCGTGTGATCTACATATGTATATGGATCTTGGAAAAGGAAAAGTGCAGAACGCAGAGCATGTACTGATGAAATGTCGAAGTTATACCAGGGCCAGGAACATCCTAGAAAGAGCAATTGGCGGGCAAGTGACCCCAAGAAACCTGACCTCATTTATGTTGGTGAGGATCGAAGGCTGGGAGACTGAAAATGAAGTAATCACGTGTATGACGCAGCAACTGCGTATAGAGGAACGAGCAACGAGAAACGCGAGAAACGAAAATCCTGCCAGCTCTGACAGCTAAAAAGAAGTGACGAAATGCCAAACCTGCCCCTGCGAAGGAATGCCTTGACTGGCGGTGCCGCAGGGGAACAACAGGACAGAGAAATCGGAGGGGATTTTTTTTAGCACGTAACCATGCAGGAGCAGGGAGTCGGGCATAACTCGTAGCAAGGGCTACAAGTATCCATAAAGGATTTTTAAATTTTTAACCCTACACGCGCATCAAAAAAAAAAAAAAAAACACATTGGATAACTCTTGCTAATAGCAGTCTTCTACTCTGCATAGGCCCTTATTCTTGATAAACTAACGTTCCACGTATGCCCTCTCCTTTCTACACCCTGATTCAGTACTCATCTTATTCATCTGAACTTCGGAAATGTTCTCTAATATAATATGCTCTAATAAGATATCCGCTATCCATCTCGAGAATAGTTCCACTTCACGCCTTTTGAGACGAATTTTTCAGCCAATCAGTTCAAAAACAAGACACACATCGTCTGTTTAATTCGCATATGTTGAGGTCCACTCAAATGTACTTGCGCAAGTCCACGTTCTCCATCGGCTTCGCTGTCACATCAGACTTTCCGCAGGTCCACTATTTAGTTATCATAAATGAAAGACGCCTGCTCCACTATAATCTGCCCAAAGAAAGCATATGCATATTGTAGTTGGCGGATGCCAAAGAAATAGACAAAAGCTAAGATGAAACTTATATTAAAAACTCTAGCGTCCACTTTTTATGTCATGCATTCTGGCTACTTTAATTTTATTCAGTCACTTTTATTATAATGTATAATATGACACGACGACAACTCTCCCGCTTTAAAAGTGGAACTCTTTATAATAAAAAACATGGAATACAGTGTGAAGTTAAAACAATGTGCGCTTGCTTAATCAAAGTAACAACATACGACTAAATTACTACATGAACTAAATTACAATTAACCTAAGGGCAACGATCACGAGGGAATTCTATTGTCAGTCTGTGCTTGGGAATGATTTATTTTGTTCTCTGCATTTTTCCTCTCCATATCAGCTATGGCGTCTTTCATCTAGAAAACATGTATTCAATCTTCAAATAGAAATAATACGGAAAACGCTTACTTCTTTATTCTTCTTCTCGAAGACCTCCTTCATACGTATTTCAATCTTCGCCAGCGATGCGTCGTACTCAGATTTAATGCGGTTATACTCTTGAATCATATGATTCTCCTTGTCTTCGGCATAACGCTAAAATGAAAAAAACGTTTGTTGATAGCTTTAGTTGTTTTAATAAGTAAACTTACTTTATAGTTAGCAGCAGTTTTTTTCGCCGAGTTATACTTGGCGTGCCATGAAGCAATCGCCTTCTCATGAAGGTGTTTCATTTCTTCTATTTTGTTCTCCCATTCATCTTTGATGTTGTCACTCTTCCTACGCTGTTCCTCCCATTGGGTCATAACAGCCTTCATCGATTGCCGTTCAGCCTCTATTTGCGAGTTCCGCTCATCGAGCTCTCGAAGCAACTCGCTTATACGTTGCGTTTTCAACTTCAACTCATCGCGGCACTTGTGTAAAATAAGATTTTGTTGTTGAAAAATCTCATTGGATTCCTTGTCTTTGTTCTTTATTAGTTCCTCGGTTCTTTCACGCTCCGAGAGAATGGCATGCTTAAGTAGTTGGACTTCATTTTGTCGCTGATTCAGTTCTATGTTTATTTTTTGCATATCTCGTCGTAGGTTGACGATATCCTCTTCCATTTCAGATGTTTTGATCTTGTGACGTTGTTCGTTGTTTCTTATTTCATTTGCAAAGATTTTTGCCATCTCGTCGCGGATTTTAGCTTCGACTTGTCGCCGATTGAATTTCGATTCGAGATCAGGCGATGTTTCAACGCTCTTGTCTTCAGAACCTGTTTGCTTGAGGGATGATGCACCGGAACTACTTTGAGTTTTGATATACTCTTCAAATTGTTGAGCTTTTGCTTTGAGTTCAACAATCAGTTTTTCTCTTTCGTCGATTAAAACGATTTTGTCAGACAAATCGGATATATGATGTTTTGCTTCATTTAACTCGGAATTCAGTTCATCTATTTCTTTTTGATATATTGAGCTTTGATTTGTCAGCTTTAGATTTTGAATCTCCAACTGAAAAGGAATGAATAAGAATAAACATCAGAAATAGCAACGTCGACAGCACAGTAAACAAAACTTACAACGTATGTATACACCAAACCAGTTATACTATACATAGCGAAGCGGTCATAGCAGTCAAACCTCTAACTATAAACAAACTAGAAAAAGCGCAAAACAAAACCCTACGAGTTGTTTCAGGCGCCGTAAGAACTACAAGTACAAACACACCTAGCAACAAAGAGCACCAAAATTCTCACCGAAATTGAAAAAAAGAGCCTGTATCATCCGACAGAGAAATTCCAATCAAATTGACTATATTACTTAGTCGGCGTTTAAGAGATTCTCTCCTGAATATTCGAAACAACTGTCGAGCCAACATTGGACTGGGAGGAGATCACCACCTTATAGTAGCTAGCATCCGCTTTCGAACTGCAGCCGTCCGCACTAGCAATAACACCGTTCGAGGAAATAGATATGCCACCGACAGACTAGAGCATCCCGAAGTCCGTTAACAACTTACGGATTATATTGTTCAAGGTACAGAAGCAATCAGGAGCGCTACACCGCCGAACTAAATGAACACTGGAATGCTGTGAAAAATGTACTCGTTACCAGAGCAGTAAGTCATGTTACGGGGTTATTTACTGATACCTGGAGATAGACCGAAAAGCGAAAACAACATTGCAGTCACTATAGTGAGCTCGAGTCCCTATATCGCATGACTATGAAAAGTCCAGCGTAGTGTGCGTGGTGACTAAGAAAACGGCATCAACGCTCCGGCTGAATAAGCCGAAGAGTAAATAAAGTAAATGGATGCAACAGAAGAACCGTGTAAAGAATCGCCGCCCAAAGAGTTTGGGCGGGTCTCTGCTGATTTCTGATGAGGACCAGCTAAGGAGATTGAGGGAACACTTTTCCGCTGTTTTTAACACCATGATAAGCAAAAGTTTGCCACAAAATCAAGACGAGTTGACCGACGCGCATCACGCATCACGCTTCACAGCAAGGAAATGAAATCAATTCCGCAATTAAAACGCTCAAGCCAAACAAGGCAACAAGAATTGACAGGCATCCCGGAACTGACGAAGATCTACAAGAACTCGCCCGCAGTAAATAAAGGCCTTCTGCTTCCATTAATAGTGACGGTTTGGCAGAATGGAGGAAAGGAATGCTTTTCAAGGCTTGTGCCAAAAAAATCCAACTCAACAGAGTGTGAAAACATTTTCTAAAATAAAAACCAAAATCATTTTCAAACGCGTTAAAGAACATCTAGAAAGTACTCTCCACAATGAACAAGTAGGTTTTCATTTCAGATCGTATCATCATCGAAGATGCGTGAGTATGTATCTCCGTCACACCTGTTGCACATTGATTTCGAAAAAGCGTTCGACAATGTAAATGGAGAGTATTGGTTTTTCAAACAAATTATCGATGTTCATGCTATAAAGGGTGAAACAAGTTGATACCCACCTTTGTGCATTCTGCAACATACTCCATGCATTTGGAACAAGTGCTTGGTGAGTTCCTAGACACTGCTTTAAAACTATCCGCCTTTTCTGTAAACAAGGCAAAAAATAGAAATTAACTTTAAGCAATGGTAGTATCATAATTGACTAACCCTTTTCCAGCTTTTCTCGTAGCTGAGATAGATCTTTCTCATAAGAAATCCGTTGCGATTCCAAAATCTTCGCCAGTTCAGAGCATTTTACCTCAGCCAACTGTAAAGCTCTATTCAGACTTGCAGTTTTATCCTTCTGCTCTTGCAACTCTTTATAGAAATCACTTTTACGCAAATGATTTAATTCCACTGCCAGTGCTTCCTTGTCATTGGAGATTTCCACATAAAGATTCTTTAAGCGATCGCATTCCTTTTGCGAATCATTGAACAAGAATTTTAGTTTTTCAACTTCTAGCTGAACACTCTGATGTTGCTCATTCTCTTGTAGGAGCTGTTCGTAGTTTAGTTTTAAACTATCACGCTCTTGCTTCACTTCCTCCAGGTCAATCTGCAAATTCTTTACCTTTGAATCAAGTATCCTCAGCTCTATAGCCATATTCGCTTTTGCCTTTTCTGCTTCTTGCTTACTTAGCTGCAGTTTTCTGTTATCTTCTAGCTTGTTTTGTAGAAGCTGCTTTTCTTCCTTCAAGTGCCTGATCTCCTCTAGCAGCTCTGTTTGCTTCGCCTTCGAATCATTTCCAGCATTCTTAGATCGCAGCTCATTCAATTCTTCCTCGATCAACTTAAGTTTGTTCTTCAGTCTTGCATTCTCCTCTTTGCACATACTAGTCTCAACCAGCGCCTTATTTTCTTCATCTTTCAACTTCTTTATCTCATTGTTCTTTAAATCAAGCGTCTGCTGCATGGTACGAATCTCTTCACGTTTATTTCGAAGATTTGACATTGCTCGGTAGAGCTCATCTTTGAGATGGCCTATACGATCCACAGTGCTCATCGGTGTGCTTCCGACAACTCTCCCTTGTGTTTGACTGAGACGTCTAAAGCTCTCGTCATTGTTTTGTTGAAGAACACTATCCATTGCATCCAAATCAGCTGTAGTCTGCTCTAGACGAGATTTCAATGAGCCTATCGTTCTTTCCATGGTTTGTATTTGCACCTGCAAATCAGCTACCAAACGCTGTAGACGAACATTTTCCTGTGAGTAATCGTGCTTGCACATTAGTTCTTGGCATTGTTTTTGAGCTTCTGCCAGTGCCTTTGATAGTTCGTTTATTTTCGATGATTTATCTATCAGCATAGTTTCGTGGCTATGTTGTAGAGCTTCATAACGAGTGTTCATATTCTCTAGTTCTGAAGTCCTCCTGTCTAGTTTATTGTTCATGCTGTCCAATTTTTGTTGCATCATTTCAATTTCAGCACGATGTCGTTCCTCGGCGTGCTTGCGTTTCAATTCAGCATTGCGATCATTATTCATGTTAATATTCTTTTCGACCATGTGATACTTGTGTTGAACATCAGCAAGCAAGGTTTGAGATGTTTCTAGTTTTCCTATAAGATCATTTTTATCGGCTTCCATTGATTTGATCTCCGATTTTAGTCGTTGTATGACATTATCTAAGTTCGAACATTTCTCTTTACTCTCCACCAACAGTTCATGAGTGGACTTTTTCGAAAGATTTGCACGTTCGCGTTCTGCTTCAGAAATTGCCAAACGCTTTTGAATTTCTTCGCGTTTTTTTCTCTCCTCATGGGCGACTTTACTGACGGTTTCAAGCTCACTAGAATGAAAAATATAGGATTATTGGTTGTTAAAGAACTGTTTAGATCTCATATAGCAATAAATGCTTTACTTGGAATTAGTCTGAAATATTCTACCTATTCAATCTCGGAATGAGTAGTAAGTGGTTATCCCCGACCGGATCTTTTGGGATAATTATCAAATCTCTCAATCCAATTATCAATCAAACTGGTATACCGATGCCACAGTCGGGCAAGAAGTGCTCAAAATGCGTATCAAATAAAATATTTGGCCGATTATCATGAAATTTGCACCACACTTCAATGATTACATTACAACTGTTATGTACATTTCATTTTATTTCATTTCATTTCATTTATTTATAAAGAATCTCTTACATTGGACTTATAAGTTAAAGTCTATAATAGTAAAAGTTAATAAATTTTAAACTATGTAATTCATAATTTCATATTTTCGGTTTTGCTTTCGTGAATTAAAATAAACTACACATGTTAACACTGGATATATAAGTATTCAAAATAGAAAAAAAAAGAAAAAAATAAAAGGAAAAAGATAAGCTCTCTTATTGCAAAATTCTTCTAGGCACTTTCGGTCAGATATTTAAATAAAACTTTATCAAATGACTTGGTTCCACGTAGCATTCTAATGTCCATGGGTAGAGCGTTCCATTTTCTGACAACATAAGCAAGATATTGGTTCTCGGAATTTCTGCACGTAGAGCTAGGTTGAATAAAAACTAAAGAACGAGAGCAAGTTGGGAACTGAACATTTTCATACAGATACTGGGGCTCTTTGCAAGTTAATATATTATTAAGTGTTTTAAGGGCGCAAAAATTGAAATAGGTATGCAGGTCACAACCCAGAATCCTGTTAGTGTATCCACAAACATGATCAAATCATTTAAGATTGTACACATATCGTGTAACGTTGTTAAAAGCCACTGTTAGATTCCGTCGTGTTTCTGACTTATAACAACAAAGAATTTGACATCCGTAGGTGACGATTGGTAAAACCAAGGTTTTTGCTAGGTTTACTCTTATATGCTGAGGTATAAAGTGCTTTGTCAATGAGAGGGCACGTAAACATCCGTATATTTTCCCAATAACTATTTGAGTATGTTAGTCCCATGTGAGTAACGAATTGAACCAAATACCTAGATTTTTCGCAGTTTCGACATATTCCAAAATATTGTTACCTAGATATAGAGCTGGGAAATAACTACTGTCAAGCTTGTTCTTGTAAACTACTAAGCATTTTTGCTTCGTTGGGTTTAGTTTCAGGTGATTTCTTGCGGACCAATGCGAGATTTGCTTAAGGTCTTTATTGAGGTTGTCTACTCCATCTTCTAACATTCCCAGTTTGCAGCTCAACCGAATCTGCACATCATCAGCATATAAATGTATTGATGAGTGTTGGACTACTTGCGGGAGATCATTAATAAACATGACAAACAGCAATGGCCCAAGAATTGATCCCTGTGGTACACCTGACATTAGCTGTAAATACCCGGAGGTGTTTTCCCCAACAGATACGGCTTGACTTCTATCACTTAAATAGGAAAGAATCAAGTTAGCAGCAGAGCTACTAAAACGAAAATTCCTCTTCAACTTGAAGAGAAGTATTCCGTGATTGACAGTGTCAAATGCCTTTGAGAAGTCTAGGAGCCCAAGAAAAGATATTAAGTCGTGATCCATCGTGATCAACCTTCCAGGAAGGAGGAAATGAACATGTTGTGATTATTGAGTTAAAAATGTGTGTAAGCGTAGGAAGAATGTGAGGCAAAATTATTTTAATAAAATGTGGATGTATTTCATCAAAGCTCAGCCTTAGACTTTATTTGAAGAAGGGCGCTCAAAACATCGTTTTCATCTACTCTGGTGAATTGGAAGCAATGGCTACTTTCAAGATTAGTAAAAGAATCAACGATACTGGATTCGCCAACATCAGGCAAAGTACTTTGAACTTTGGCGAATTCAGAATTTAGGATGTCAGGGTTTGTATTTTCAGGCATTATCACCTTTTGTCGACCAACACCAAGTTCTCGGATATTTTTCCACAAAGTTTTCGTCGGTAGAATTTTACTTTGAATACACACGCTTCTTAGCTTCCTTTATTTTTAAAGAAACACTATTTCTTAAAGCCCGGAAAATTTCATGAAACTCAGGGAGTTTAAACGCTTGAAACGCATTTGTAAGCCAGGTTTCGTTGTTTTATAGCTTCTCGTATTTCAGGTGTATACCATGTGACAGAATTTGTTCGCAGATATTTTTTATGTGTAAATTAGAAAAAAAAAAACGAACGGCAAAAAAGGGAGATATGAGGAAAATAGAAGAATATAATAATAAAAAAAATTAAAAAATTGTTTTCGAATTCTCAAAAATCATTCGTTTTATTTTTTGATTTATGCTATATTTCTTTTTTTTTTTTTCTGTAATATTAGAAAAATAAAAAAAATAATTCGAATTGCAACATTTTTAAAATATACATACATACATATATTTATGTATTTTTTATTTTTTTTTTGTAATGAAGAGGGAATGCTTGATGCACCGTCAGGGTGCGTGTGTTACCGACTAAATCCTCCCCATCTTTAGCAGCCCAACCCTGGGATTGCTTCTTGCATTACTTCAGGGTGTGGTGCTACTTTTGTTTAGCCTCTATGATGCTTCTATCTTTATAGCACACTCACTCGTCATCAAATTCATAATAGGCATTGTTGTCGTCATCTGTTATTTCTTCGTCTTCTACATCGGTGTTACAACCCTGTGGACCCGAAGACGATTGTAACAATTCAAGAGCTTCTTTTGGATATCGTTTTTGTTTCTTTTTGGGTAATTTTCTCTTGCTAGTTATTAGAGGGTCCGAACTTAGCAGAAAACAATTAAGAACATCTCTAATGGTTTCTTCGCGACTGGTTTTTCTAGAATAATGTCCTCTAAATTTCTTTGAATCCTTATTTCCTCTCTTGGGCCTCTTGGGCCTCTTCAGTTAACTGGTCTATCGTTAAAGGGGCAGTTGAAATTATTTTATGCCCGTGAATAAAATATTTCTGGAGTGTTGGGGACATATTGTACCAGGGATACTTATAAATAAAGTATCTTGCGGTATCTTCGCCAAATTAGAGAATCTTGCCAAAATTAATCGCACACCCACTAGATACTACTACTAATATTGTGTGCATCTTTTTGATTAATTCGATGTCAATTTTGGTTATTTCCGCTGGGATTTTTGGATTTTGAAAGAAACGCCTGGCAGTATTTCCATCATTGGAATTTCCAAATCCTGGTTTAGGTGTATCAATAATCAATCAACAGCGCTCCCTAAACTCTCTTTGTATCCGGGTTTTATTTTTCTGAACAATTAATTTATCCTCTTTTCGAGCTTGCCACTTCTTAAGAGGTAATTTGTAGGATAAGTGAAGTATTGTTTCAAAAAAACGAATCCAGCCATGTAAAATAGGTATTCCATCTTCCATCGAAAGTCCACTTTGAGTATAATTTAAGATCGTCTGTGTTTTTATCTCCAAATAACTCAAAAGCGTCAGTCGGGAAGCAAGCCAACGCTTTACAGTAAGATCAAGTAAAGCTTGCAAAAAAACTTCTGCTGAGATTTCCGATATTTTTATGCTATGTTCTTCAGGATATACTTCTTTCTTTGCATTTTTAACGACTTTGTATGAAGGAAATTTTTTAGGAGCACTCATACGTATGTATAACCTGATATTGATGTCGAGTTAAATTGGCTTCCACAATCACTGCAATAGCATCTTCACCCGTCAAAGCATTATTGTTTGATGAAAGTGGCTTTCTTGACGTATCTCAAGGACTGCTTGATGTAATTTCTTTTAACACTTTTGATGCTTGTGTATTTCCCATTGCTCGTAGACTCATTTGGGTGGCATAGCTCAGTACATCAAGTGGTGTTGAGTTTCGTAAAGATTCTGTTTTTTTTTTTCTGCTTCGTGCGCTCAGAACTGTATTTGGACGATCACGTTTTTTCTCTGATGGAGCACAAAAAAATGAAATTGACGAATCGAGCCATATCTTTTTCTCCTTTAAAAAGTATTCCTTAGTTCTACGTGCCTTCAACCATCGAGTTTTAAACTGGAACTTAAAACTACACAACTTTATTATTGCACTTGTATCATCAAAATTGTTCGTCTGTTTTTTTACGCATTCAGTCAAATATTGCATTTGGTCATCAATATTTTGTCCTTCTGATCTTCAATAATATCGAAAAGCTCTAGATGCGTTAAACTTAACACGTTGGACAAATTTCCTACAGACAGATATGGTATTGATATATAAAATAATAAGAATTTGATTTTTTTGATTTACAACGCATCTTATTATTTTTTATTTTTTTTTTTTCATGAAAAACAGCAAAAAGCGGCAAAAATTTTTTTACAGTTATTGAAAGCAGAAAGAAAATTTAATTTCTAATACATATTATATTATATATAAATAAAATTATTTGCTGGCTTAATGTAGCTTAATACACGACTATTTTCATCTATCTTTGAAAATAAATGCAAAAAAACGTTCATGTAAATTTGACTCAAAAAATAACCTCATTATTAGGAATGCGAATATTTGTTTACAAAATATTAATTATTTGCTGATTAACAAATACCTGAGCTGGAAGGTTCCATTTCAAAAAATAAGTTATTTTTCAGAGTAAGATCACAAAAAATTATTAGTTTTTAGGAAAAATCAGTCGCGAAACACACACGTTATGACTGTGGCTAAATGGCTGCAACTAATAGACTTCTTGCGAAGCGTCTCGTTGAGTGAACTGTTTTAATCATTCAGCTTAGTGTTTCCTGGAATATTAATTATACAATAAAAAAAAGTAACGGATTTGTTATCACCAATTCATATTTTGATTTAATACAACGGTTCAAAAATGAAAAATGAGGTGGGCGCTGGAGTTTTCGGCCCAAATTGCAAACTGTCAATACCACTGGGACGTTCTACTTCAATTTTTCAAGATCATGCTTATGCTATTGAACTTCATCAGAAAAAACCTCCCTAGATCCCACATAAACTTTCCTTCGGACATACAAGCAGCATTTAATTTATCCTATAACTTTGAGACTGCACAAACCTTGCTGCAGCTTGCTGCACATAAAAAAAAAATCACTCTCGCCTGAGTCACTGGCAATAAAGCTGTCAGGTCTCAATCTCCGTTCATTAGGCCTGAAACCTTTTGTAGCCTACCTACCAGTCAAATAAAGATTGAGCTAAATCCATGCGAAAAGAAAGAAAAACTCACGCATTGCGTTTGGAGTTACGATCCTAAATGAGTGAAAACACTCCTCTCACTAACCATTGCATTATTGTTGTGAGGTAGCCCATTTCCCTGTCCCCACTGAAGGTTGGGGGACAGCGGGACACACCCTCGGAAAGCGGGAAGTCTAGTCACAAACACTAGGAAGCAAATTCACGCAATGCGTGCTCTGTACGGTCATCCACTTGCCTATCACCCCAGATTAACTTTTTAAAAAAAAATGTCTTTCAAGAAAACCTTCGCTATCCCCTTTGGCCGATGACAGTGTGGACCTAGTTCTGGAAGTTGTAAGTCCACGTCGTCGCACTAAGTATTGAAGAACCGCCCCTTTGTCTTTATTCTACCAGTGTCCAGGTAGTTAACGCTTAAATCAACTTAATAGCTGTAAAATTCTTCTCCCACTTACCGGGTTCTTGAATCGAAGAGCATTTTCATTTTCTGAAACTCCTCTGCATACACATTTATGTTATTTGATGGATAACCTGGTGGATGTCTGTCGATTTGAGGTGTAATTCCCATGCACTGAATCCCATTAGTAGCAGATTGAACCTCAGCGTTTGACCCGAGAATATCTGATCGGAAATTTGAGGTGTCTATGGTGTTATCCTCATCGTCCGACAGGTCGTCAAAAGCATTTTGCAAAACCTTATTGAGCTAGTGAGAGGAAAGCACTGATTATGGCTCAAACAATACGACAAACAAAAGTTCAAACCTCTTCGTCTCGTCGCTTTTGGTCGGCTAGAGCTTCCTCCTCTTCGGCTCGATTTGTACTGCTGTCTAGTTTTATGCTTTCGCTGCCTTGGAAGATACTTAGTCCCGGGGTATTCATCGTTTATAAGAATTTTTCACACTACGGTTGGAATTCAACAAACAAAAATGCCGCCCAAAGTTAGCTTTTGTACATTTTCACACTCTCGAGGCGTTTTAATGAATTGGGCGTTTGAATAACTTCTTCAATTAGCAATTACAGGGAAAACTTTCAGTAGAAACTTAAATAAACTACTCATAACAAACAAAAACACAACAAAATACGATGGGATGGAATTTGTGTAACGCTTCTGTCAGTTTTTTGACGTTTTTGGTGTTTGAAATGTCAACTGGCAAATAGCGCCATCTGCTTATCAAGCTAAACCCATGCATGGCTAAGGTTACGTCTATATTGCGGAAGTATACAACGCGAACCAAATAGATATATGAGAGTTGCAGTGTTTTGCCACTGTAGTGAGTTTGTCGCAGTTGAAATGAATATGGCATATACTGAGAGGTTAATTGAATTTGTGAAAAAATACGCCATTTTATAGTATCTATCAAACGAAGATTATAAAAACGTGAGAAGGAAGGATAAAATGTGTAAGGCAAGAAAAAAAAGCGCTTCTTCTTCTGATGAGGAGTACATTAGCCGCGTTTTGTTTTCCCCGTGAACTGAACTAGTTCATCTCAAAATAAAGAAACTCTCCTGGTTCACCTAGAAATTTCATTTTCACAAGTTGGTAGCAGCAGCTACACACTGACGTTTAATATGGATTAAAAATGGCTTAAAAATAGCAATGGAAGTGGGAAAAGTGTTTAATATTTTTATATTTGTTTAATAATTAAGTGTTTTTAGATACTTATGTCAGAAAGTGAGGATACAACAAATAACTATGAGTTACTGCTGCCATTCAGCAGAGCTGCCAAGCTTTACATATATTTTTTTTTTTTTGTGAAAAGCCATCTAGTGGTGAGATATGGGATAGAAATTCTGGTTCACGGAAATTGAACCAGCTCAAGTGCTGGTTCAATTGTTGTTTTTGCATCCTGTGTAAAAATATGAACTGAACCAGTTCACGGGGAAAACAAAACGCGGCTATTTTCGCAAACACTGCGACAAAACTTTCACCTTTGTGTGGGCATACGCGCAAGTTTCTTTGTCGGCGACAGCGATTAATCGCGTTGGTTTCGAAATACCTTTATGCAAAGCAAAGTAAAAAGCTATCAACAAAATGGGTTTTGTTTTAAAGCTTATGTAATAGATTCCACAATATTTCATATGATTTCACTAATCCAATAAATTTTTCTGATTGCTGCTCCTCCATTGTCTACTTTTTGTCAGCCTTGTCGTGCGACAAATATTAAAAGTTAACCAACGCACGCAACGACGACAGCGACAGCGACAACGTCAGTGTCTCATTGTGTTCACTTCTATTTATTTGTGTGTGTTTCGAGTTTTGACGGACGGACGGCAGCGACAGCGAAACCATTGTGTTCCAGCAGTAGGAATATTGCTGTACTGTAAGCAGACCAGATTCAGATATGTCTGCAACACGAGTAGCCCCTGCGATTCAGCCTTCTCCCGCCACCACATATGTTTCTCTCCTAAAATCTCAAACAAACGGGTGACAAACAAACAAATCGCAAGCAAGAATTGCAACGATTTAAAGCAGTCTATATTAATTTGGAGCATTTTAAAGTTTTTTTTTATACCTAAAGATTGGTGCCCAAAAGCAACAAACAAAAGCAAAACAATTTTAGGGTTTTGTTTAAAAAATGAAGTGCAGTAGAGTCTCGGAAAGATTGCTTTGAAAAGATGAACTGCTAAACGCTATTTGCTTAGATAGGTTGTTTTTAATGCGTATGATCTCCAGTTTGGAGAACAACGATACTTTTCCAAGCTGGTTTTGCTGGTTCGGGACTTTCCCTATTGGGAGGAAATTGGAGTTTTATAAGTAAAAGAAAGTATTTACAATGTTTATCTCGTTTCCTCTACTTGCTTTTTGTTTCAGCGAAATAAAAGAAATGTCTAACTACCGAAATACCAAAATCGTGAAAGAAAACAAAAATCAGTTCTACGCGATCGACAATTGTGTATTCCAAACTATTCATCGGAAGTCACTATTCACTCTAAATAAAAACTCAAGTTATTCTCAGTGAAAATTGTTGTTCTGTGCGCTAAATTTTACTCCACCGGCTACCACTGAGTTTTTTAATGTACCACACATAAATCAACATTTCAGAAGAATAAGTGGAGAAATCGAATACCGCGGACAGAATTTTGCTCCTCAAATATTTCCAATTTGCGGTCTATAGTTCAATCGTTTTGAAGTCTTTCGGGATACATTACATCCTTAATCTAGTTTCGCCCTTTACCTTTCATTTCCCTTGGGCTGCAGATGTATAAAGTTTTTCCTTTCTTTTGTTAGTTCTTTGAGTGGTTTTATTCTCGATTAGCCTATGGAGTAATTGAGAGCCATCTCTGTCATAACATACTCAAACTGCGGTCGTTAAAATCTAACACATATTCGCGCAACGCTCTTTTGCAAGCGTAGGTACTACTTTTTTACTATAGTATATGTTCTGCCGCCAAAGCAAACCTGTGACTTACACACAAACTGAATGGTTTTCGTTACATATTGTGGTTCCCCTGCATTCGTCAGCAACAAGAGTGTAAGGTTTTAACTTCAACATCGACTTACTCCTCCATATCAATAGCGATTTAGTCTCTTAATCCTTAAAGCAAAATATACACCGTTCAATTTGATTCATTCGGCGAACCCCACAGGCGGATCAGTAGAAATGTGGTGAAGTGGGAGGCTTATGATCCCTTGTTTCCGGATCATAACATTACCGAAATAGAAAGAAGAAGAAGTCACCATCCAATTCGAATGTAAATCGAGTTGTCAACTGAATTTATACTTAACCACACACTACATAAACTGAATTGGAACACTTTGCTTCAACTGTCAGAAGTATAACTTGTTTTCTGCAAAAAAAAAAAAAAGAATTACCCTTCCAAACATTCCTATTCTAATTTAAAGTCATGTTTTTTTTTTCTCTATTTATTTTCCTAGCAACACCCAAGACAAGTCATTTTGACTCACTTTGATTCACTACCACAGCTCAAACACGACGGGCATTTCATTTGACAGCAAATCAGCCAATTCGGCCACACACGATTCAACTCAGTTGAAAGACTTTGGGTTCAACTTCGGAAAATCAAAATCTTTTGATTTTTCTTCAGCCAACTTCCCAACCGTCAAATCCAACAAATGACTACGCCGCGCCACACACGGGTTGATTTTGATTTGATTTGACTCAGTTTACAATTGAGTTGAAGTGCGCTTAAAAGGTGGATTCAACATCTCTTTAAAAAACTTAAAGTATAATCAGTTGCATACTTCTAGGAATAGCACTGCACCACCTTATCACCAGAAACCCAGTCAAACTGTTTAAAAGTGGTTTGTGTCGAAGATGAAACAATGCGACTATAAATATGCAGCGAACACCCAACAAAACAGTAGAGGTGGTCACTAGTGCCCCAAAATGTTCTCAGCCAAAGTGTTCAGATACATCTCCAGAATCGTTTCCAACAAAACCATCTTAGTCGACAGAAAGATAAGCGGCAGTTATCTCAATAATAGATTTAATGGACGCGATGCAAAGCGTCATGGCTTCTCTTCTTGATGAGAAGTTGAAAAACATACCCACAAAAACAGATTTCAACCACCACTCAAATAGGTACTGGCAATCGAGGACCAAAGTTTAAAAGAGCGACTTTTCTAAAGATATGTCCGCTCAAAAGAAAACGATCGTCAAACAATTAATTGGTTAGAAAATCAGATAAGAAAATTAAAATATTATATTTAAAAGCACGGAGAATCATAGCCATGCCCACGAAGCAGTCAAGTGGATCTGCGAAGAAATATTCGAATTGCCTTCGACAGTGAACGTGCGGTCGATCAACTGGAAAAATTCACGAAAAGGACGGAAGGAAGACTAGTTTGCTGAATTTGAATCCGCTGAAATTGTTAATGAAGTTTTTAAGCAATCTAGCTGGTCATATTTGGGTAGAGAGAGAATTCAATAAAAAAAAAAAAACGGATGCATAAAAAAGTAATGCTGCAACTGAGAAGAATCATATTAACAAATAGTCAAAAGCACAGAGTAAGCGTCATCAACGAAGGATGAGAATTGATAATAAATACTTTACATGGGGCCAGCAAAATGAGCTGGTAAGTGGGGAACTAAGAGGAGAGGAAGTCCTTAAATCAGTAACCGAGTGATCCAAAATCGGCAGGCCTGCCGATATTTTCTGAGGTCAAATAGGCGAACCCCACAGGCGGATCAGTAGAAATGCGGTGAAGTGGGAGGGTTGTGACCCCTTATTTTTGGATCATAACCTCGCTGAAAAAGGAAGAAGAAGAAGTAAAAATGAAAACATCGTGGCATAGCTTGGTCATATGGCTGGAAAATTTGTTCAATCTGTTGGATGACTAATGTGGCTACGACCTCGGTGATCGCGATCACTATGAATCAGAAGCAAAGACAATAAATAAATAGCTGAGCTTCAAGCCACTACACCAAAATCTTTCTCACTCTCTATATATCCTTTCCAATGCCCGCACTGTGTACAAACATGTTAAGGGTATTCATAACCCCTTAAGTGCGCGCAAATTATAAAAAAAAATCGTAAAGCATGAATTATTAAATCTTAGTATGGTATCATGATGTGCACGGCTTGGAAAACAAACATATTTCTACAAACTTTTTCAATTATATATCATCCCACGAAATATTTATGCTTACTGAAACTTATTTAATAGTAGAAGAGATAGATCGTTTTAAAAACGTACTGAACGCTTGCAACGCGAAATAGTAGTTTTTGACGAGCAATTGGTGGTACGGTACGGAGTCAAAAAGAATTGGACCAAGAGAAGCATGGAGCATAAGCATATCAACTGTGAAGGGGTGGACAGTATAAAAATAGTAATAAATGACAGAACGCTGATTCCCATGTACCTTAGAGGAAAACTGGCGAAATGACATAAAAGCTATTGAACGTTTTATCACTGAAAATAACGTCTTAATCCTATAATTATGGGAGACATGAATGTTAGATTGGGAGCATTACAACAGGATATAGACTTGACATCTGCAGTAAATGCTTTGAAGCCAGCTTCAAGACATTCAGTCTTATATCAAAAACATCCATTATTATTCTCATAGCTTCAAAAGTAAAACGAATAGATCACCTGGTGTTTGTTTATCAAATGAGTAGTTCACACATTCCTAACAAAACATTTAGTGTGGAGTGAAATCAACGAAATACTGTGAGGAAATTTGACGTCGGGCGGCTACAATCGCAGAGACCTCTAGAACCTTTGCCGATCGAGTTTCTTCTAATCTTAATCGATGCCGCCTCTGATGTACTGGGTTTCTCTCCGCCACCACAACAAAACCTCTGGTTTGATGAGGAATGCCGGCAAGCACATCAGCTAAACAAGAGGCGTACAAAGCGGCGCTGCGTAGAAGGACTAGAGCTGCTTACGAGCTTTACGTGCGCAGGAGAAAAGAGGAACATCGACTTCTCAGAAAGAAGAAAAAGGAGCATGAGAAGCGCTCGATCGAGGATATTGAGAGACTTTATTGCAGGAATGATGTTCGAAAATTTTACCAAATTAGCCATTCAACAGTGACGATGACATTCAAGATTCCTGTCAACCCGATCAAAATGGTGCACTAGTGATATCATTCAACTTATAAACAAGCGTGATGTTGAGTACAAGAGATGGAAGCGGTTCAGATTACCCGATATATACAACACCTTTCGTAATTTGCGCAACCAGGTCATTTCCAAAGTAAGACAAGCGAAAAGGGCCTACTTCTCTGCCCATCTAAATAGAAATCTTGATTCTAAAACGTTATGTAAAATTTTGAAAGCCATAGACACTGGTCGTAATATGAAGCAGGACCTTGGAAATATTGACCCTGACCAATTAAACAAAGAATTTTTCAAGACGCAGGCGATAGTTCCAAATATTTCGCATTCAGACCAAGATAACATAATGCACACTAACAATTCAGAGCCACCTTACCAAGTTCAGTTTTCTTGTGTTGACCAGGCTGATGTCCTCAGAGAAGTTCTTCGTATAAAATCTAGATCCGCTGGCATTGATGAGATACATCCCTTATTTGTGAAGGCCATACCTACTACCCCATCTGCTCCCTGTGCTGACTCATGTACTGAACTCTGTTATTCTTACATCAACTTTTCCCAATAAGTGGAAAACAGCGAAAGTAGTTCCGATCTTGAAAAAAAACCGGGAACGAATTTTTCCCCACTGGGATATAGCCCAATTTCTATTCTTCCATATCTATCAAAAGTTTTGGAGAAAATAATCTATCAGCAGTTGTCAGATTACCTTTATAGAACAAATTTTCTTTGCAACAGCCAATCCGGCTTCAGGCAAAAACATAGCTGTGTAGCAGCCCTATTGAAGGTGACTGATGACATTTGCGAGGCTATGGACGAAGACATTTATCTTTATCTTCTTCTGCATTAAAGTTAATTGGTACCTACATCTCCGAAAGACAGCAATCTGTTGTCGTGCAGAATAAGAAATCTGGACTCATTAAAACTATGGCAGGAGTACCACAAGGTTCTATTTTGGGCCCACTTCTTTTCAGTATATTTATTAATGATCTGCCGCTCCCAGTCACAAATTCATTCGTGCACTTGTATGCTGACGATGTGCAAATATACATCAGCTAACCACTGTTTTCAATAACACAGCACGTTATGTTTATGGCCTAAGGCGATATGACCATGTATCCCCTTATGTCAAAAAGATACTAGGATGCACGTTACACACGTATCTCAATGATCTTTCCCTAATGTTCTTACACCATATTATGACAACCAAACAACCCACTTATTTATCGGACAAGCTTCGATTTGCCAATTCAACATGCTCATTTACTTTAATTCCACCTCGTTTACCTACCTTGCAACCGAACGGCAGTTTTTCGTGTATGCCGTACGCTCCTGGAACTCGCTTCCCCTCAGCATTAGAATACCTTGTGGTTCAAGCACATTTGGTGACGTCCTGTTTAGACATTTGGCTGAAGACTGAAATACAATTTGAATAACTAATCGCTTTCTTACTTATTCTTATTTACGTGTACTTATATTACATAATTTAAATTTAATCTTTTGTAAATCTTTTTTTTAAACTAGCTTGTCTCACTTCTCTTTGTTTATATGTATCTTTCGTTTATTTTGCATTGTTTTTTTTTTTCAATAACTTTTGCTAACAAATGATTGTTACAATCTATTGTAAAAGATCTTTATAAACTAATAAATTATGAAATTATGAGGTAAGGATAGCGATATCTAAACTCAAATCCAACAAAGCTGCTGGAGCCGACGGCCTTGCCGCTGAACTTTTCAAGGCAGGAGGAGATGAGTTGAGAAGGAGCATGCATCAGCTCATCTGTAAAATCTGGTCGGACGAAAGTATGCCCGATGAATGGAACCTCAGCATCGTTCGCCCGATCCTGAAGAAAGGAGACCCTCTGAACTGCGCCAACTATAGAGGTATAAGTCTCCTTAACATCACACATAAGATCCTGTCCGCCGTATTATGTGAACGCCTAAAACCGATCGTCAACAACCTGATAGGTCCTTATCAGTGCGGTTTCAGGCCTGGAAAGTCCATTATTGCCCAAATATTCACACTATCTTGGAAAAGACCCATGAATATAAATTCGATACGTACCATCTCTTCATCGATTTCAAAGTTGCCTATGATAGCGTGTATAGAGACGAGTTGTACAGAGCCATGTCTAGTCTTGGCATCCCTGCAAAACAAAGTATATGCTGTCTACAAAAAAGGACACCCAACATCGGCGTCTTGGACAGAACCCCACAATAGACAGATATAATTTGAAGGTAGTAAACGATTTTGTCTGCCTAGGCTCTATGGTGAACTCCGCAAATGACATCAGTAGAAACATCACACGAAGAATTACTCTTGCCAATCGTTGTTTCTATGCGCTAAGAAGGCAATTGAGTAGCAAAGCCCTATCTCGAACTACCAAAGTAACTCTTTACAAGACACTAATCATCCCAGTCCTGCTGTATGGCGCAGAGACATGGGCTTTAACAAAACCGGATGTCCTTGATTATTTTGAGAGAAAAGTTCTTCGAGCGATCTTTGGTCCCGTCTGCATAGACGCTGAGTGGAGGAGAAGGTACAATGCCGAACGATAAGGCCAATATAAGGATATCGACTTATCCAAAAGAGTTCACATACAGCGACTAAGATGGCTGGGTCATTTAGAGCGGATGGAGCACAACGTTCCCGCTAAGAAAGTCTTCGAATCCACCCCGGATGGACGGCGCAGTAGAGGACGACCTCGCGATAGGTGGCGCAAACAAGTGGAGGGGGACCTCAACCAACTTGGCGTGCTCAACTGGAGGCAGCTGGCTCGTAATCGTGCTAGCTGGAGAGGTTTTTTGGTTGAGGCCCAGGTCCACCCCAGACCGTAGCGCCATCTAAGTAAGTAAGTAAGTACTCGGTGTACTCGGTGCATTCAGTGTGATATGAGCACATAGACTTCAACATGATTCATTTGAGTCAAACACCCACGCGAAGGAGAGAATCAAATACAGTATTCATTTCGGTACTAGACGATCGAATGTTGTTCAGTGTTTGAGACTAAAGGACTGGTATTCATTTTCAGTGTACACTAGTTTATATGATTGCAAAGAATAGAGTACACTGAAGTACTATACATGTTAAGAGAAGGCGAATGAATGTATGGTATTCATGCAGATCTCCTTTCTTAAAGCCTTCAGTCGCCATCTTGTACCCATCACAATTCAAATTTTTACGAAATCCATCCGGAAAATTTACTTTGAAATGACACCTGAATCATCAAAATTCGTTAACATAACAGAAAAGTTATTAGGAAAACAAATCAGCGGTCAAATCAGTAGTCTACGCCAAACATACGCCAAATGTTATGTAACAGAGTGTAGCTTATTTGCACTATGTAATCGTGTACAGTATGGCCCGCAATTTTGTATGCATGGTGTATAGATTTTGTACAGGCGATATTTGATGTTCTAAATGGAATAACGTAAATAAAACACTAAAACCAAATTTTAGATTATTGTGCGTCGTTTATTTCTTAGCATATTAATAGTTTATATTTGGCGAGAACTTGATCTATAAGGATTAAGAACTGTTAATCCCTACGATTTGCGGTTTACCGTACATATGTAACTTAGGCTGTCGTACAATTTTCTTAAAGCCACCATCTTGTACCCGCCACATTCAAATTTTCACGAAACTTATATCGAAAATGTACTTTGAAATGACACCTGAGTCATAAAAATTCGTTAATTAACAGAAAAGTTATGACGAAAACAAATCAGCGGTCAAATCAGTAGTCTGGATGATGTCCAGCAGCAGACTTTGGGTAGTTGATAAGGGTGGGTGTACCTATTGTTTTTTTCTGGTAGCCTGGGCTCTAATCACGTAATTTTTCAGACGGTCATCGTTTGAACGATTTCAACCGACGAATGAAAAAATAGTTGCACATTTATAGGTGCTAAACCCCTCCGGAAAGTGGAGCTTAGAAAATTAATAGTTCGCAGCACGCCTCTTACCACAGTTGGTTGCATAATGTTGGCTGTACAACACCTAAATGCATGATAGCAAAAACCGCTATCGTCTGTGGTTTACATGCATTTAGGCGTTATACAACCAACAGTCCACAAACGGCTGCGGTAAGAAATTTTAACACCAATAAATGTGCAACTATTTTTTCCGTAAGTGTCGGTTGCTATCGTCTGTAAAGATAGCATTGCCGACAAAGCATTGCGTTAAGTACCTCGCTCTGCCATAAGTTCTGTTACAAGTGCTAAACGTTATAAAAATTAAACAACATAACATTGTGGATAAGTATTTATAAAATTGATTTACTTAAATAGTAAGCATTTTCGAAAAGGACAGTTTATTCCAGGTGACCGGCTTTTACGTGAACGCGGCGCGGTCTCTCAAAAAGTGTGGCCACTGGTTACAGCGGCACGCTGCATTGACCGTTTTCAGGGGGCTGTAGTCAACGCGCTTCTGATGCTCTTCAAATTTCGGTGGGGTCTCTTGCAAGAAATACTCTCCAACACTGACCACAAAGAATAATCCAAAGGATTCAAATCTGGGCTTCCTGAAGGCCAATCCTCCGATGTAATAAAAGCAAAAATATTGTTTCTAAGCCATTGCTGAGTTGTTTTTGGCTTTATGTGCTGGAGCAGTTTTGTTGGAAACCCCATCTTGCTCCATTAAAAAAGGGTATTCGTCAAGCCTTCTAAGACATCTTTTTGGTACACCTTTGCCCCAGTTTTGGGATACCCCCACCAAACCATTACCAAAGCAGGATGATGGCAGCTCTGAACATTTATGCAAACATTTTGGGAACGCTATGTTTTCAGGCTATACTCCCGCATGGAAAAATCAATCGTTTTTTCGCAGCAGAGAATCCCGCCTGCCGAACATCGACAAAAAGCCCGCGCGGGATCGGTAACACGACACATAGCGGCGCCTGAGCACCTACATGGGGGCAAAAGGCGTCCGGTGTATGAGTCGAAAAATGTCCCATAGTGTGTAATCCTTTTAACCCGCGAAGCGGCCCACCCAAGTACTGTTTAATTCATTTCGAATTTGAATTTATTCAACTTTTGCACATATGTACATACATAGGCACTTCAGTTATTAATTTCAAGAAATTAAGAAATGAAATCACTCCAACAACAATTGCGTTGTTGTTGACACATTACGAAAGATGAACGGTGAGTATTGTTCAACTCACACACACATGAATAACATTCCCCTCTGCATAAAATGTTAGATGCTTCCAGATCGCCTTATGCGCCCACATTATGCACAGATTCTGTGCGGAAAGATTTTGTGAGTGGTATTTTGTGGAGCAGGATTCTTAAATTTTTTCCATGCGGGGTTCTGTTCAGCAGAACGTGGCGTTCCGCATACCCCACTCCACAAGCGATCAGTAATTGAAACCAAATTGGGTGATATTTATTTCGTTATGTATTATAGTATGTGTTCTGAAAAAATGTAATGGTACTATACCTATTCAGTCAGTTTACGTTGAAAGTTTTGTAACAGAACTTATGGCAGGACTAGGTACCTGATTTTCCAATGGTCAATGGGAATGTACATACGTCGTAGAATAAATAGTTCACCTTACACTGTAAAAAGGGTTATAAACCAAGAAGACACTTTCCCCATGTAACTTCCCATGCGTAATCTAATTTGAAACCCACTATAGATATCACTGACTTTCGAGACCACTAACAACCCTGTTAAAGTTTGAACAATGCATTTTTTATATTGACAATGCAAAATATTTGCTATTTCTGCTTTCAGATATGGTATGCTTAATATTGCCATCTATCCTTTTTTTCAGCTCCCAAAAACCTATCACGCGAAAATTTTCTAAATCCTTTCTTTCATGCAAAATTCCTAACGTATATAATATTTTGAATTTGATATGTGGCGAACATAAGACAGTTAGACTGTACGATGACAGCAGGCGAATATTATACACGTTCACAGCGAACGAGTAAAGGCTGAATTATAATAGTCACAGTCAGAAGCAATCGGAAGCTAATGTCATAATTCTGCGTTAAGTTTCCTTCAGTACCTACTCTCACTTGGCGTATGTATTCGGAAGCAATTGTGTGGTTCACAGCCATTCACAGCTGTGCAGCTGTTAAATTTTCGTATGAAAGAGCGAATGGATTCGGTCGAAAGAATGTCGAAACCGAAAGGAAAATGCATCTTCAACGTAAAAGTTCGCGATAGTCGACACATCGCAAGCGATTTTCACGGTGAAATACAATTTGACATATTCATGCGTAGAGTTCTACCACTTTTTTTGAAAACAAAGCCAGATGTACTCCTCCAAATTGCTAAAAAGGAGAAATATTACACCAAACGGATGCGACGAAGTTGTAACAATGTTGGTTGGTTGGTTGGTATAAGCGTATAAGTATTTTAAGCGAATAAAATATGAATTTGCGGCAGAAATTTTTTTTATAATATATTTGATATCCTTTTTTTTATTTCGATATCCCGCGAAATTGCCGAATTTTGTGGTTGTTCTTTTTTTCGGCCAAACAAATTTGGTAAGTTTAGGTATGCTTATAGCTAGGTAACTTGCTATTCCTTTGTAATCTTAGTTTTATCTGTATAAAAATAAAATATCTGCATCTAAAATTAAATATTTTTTCGTTTTATTATTTTTTCATGCTTTTTGTTTTTTTTTTTTTGCATTTTGTTTTTGTTTTTTTGTTTTTTCTTACTTTCAAAAAAAGATTTGTTTTTGTTTTCGATTTGTTTTTTATTATACAGACTGTCCATTTAAGTTCATAAACGTACTTATATTGGGACATTTATCTAATTTCTCGGCATCGATTTGGAAAACCTTGGACATTCGTCTCCAAGTCTGTGCATCGAAGTAATAAAAGGTTCCTCGTTCTTTTGTACCATTTTTTTCATATTGATTAAGTCCCGGAATTCGAGTTATCCAGATTTTCTCTTCTATGTGATATCTCCATTCACGATTATGTCTGAAACGAAAGAGAAACAGTACTATGTTAACAACATTTTCTATTAAGTGGAAATGAAAGCCAATTAAACTTACAATTCAGCAGCGGCCATTAATTGCATCACATCACCAATGTTCGTGTAGAACAGAAAGAACAGCAGATCTTCTTGCAGTTTTTTGAGAACCGGATGCGACAGTTTATCTCTTATCGCAAAGTTGATCAAGTATTCAGGCGGCACACTGTAATCAACATCTTGTGCTCTAAAAATAAATAGACGGTTGTTAATTGGTATAAGAAAATGAATGCCATTATTTGATATGTATGATTAATTACCTGCAGGGCTGATCCGCAAAGGGTCCGGCGAATGTCGGGTGCAAGTTCTCTTGTGAATTTAAATTTAACCCCAGTCCAGTTAAATCCTGTCCCATGGCTAAACTCACTAAATTCGGATCGGATTCAGCCGCCCGGATAAATGTCAGCAAACCCACCATTCCAAATTGGTTATTCACCATAGTCGCTGGGATGTTTGTGACTTTACCTATGAATCAGAAAAAAATTAAAATCATTTACCAAATGAATGGGGTAATCGAGTCGTGGGCTCACCATCAGGCGACGTTTGTACTCCTCTTTTCACAATTTTGTCATTGCTGGAATTGTCGTTTTGATGTTCCATACCACCGCTTCCGACAGCCAACCCACTGCCCACAATTGAGTTCATAGACTTTTCCGTACCGTCCAGGTTGTTTTCCGATAATCCAGCATTTGTTGAACCGTCGGAATTCTGAGTGCCAGGGAGCGCAGGAAAATCTTCATTTGACATTGTGAACTCTGATTGCTCAGATGTTGGCTGTTTAACCATCCCGACTGTAATTAAAGGAAAATAACTTGATTGTTGCATTTCCCCGCCTAAAGATTGGGTAGATAAGGGTAGTTAAGTGTATGTAAAATTTGATCATCGCCTAACTACAAACACGAGAATAAGTTTTTTTTTTTTTCCAAAAACCAAATGAAAGAAAACGACATTAAATGATGCATGTATGAACAAAATAATACTCTGCTTAATGTGCTTATATTTAATTTATAAGTGTACCTACTGCAACTAATGAGCAAGTTTAAGTTCAAACGACGGCAGTGCGAAGACTGCCAAAGTCTTTAATTATTGAGTGTGATATGCTCGAAAAGTCTAAAGCCAACTACTTCAATCACCAGCAAGCCATCAGAAACTGCGATATTGCTATGCTAAATATCTCTAAACTGCTACAATTAAGTCCCTGGTTTAATGAATGGTACCGAGTACCTCGTGTAGGTAACAAATCATGTACGGCGATGCTACTTAAAAAGATGTGAATCACGCTCATATTCACTTACATAGGAGCCCAGAAATTTTAGGCGAAAATAAATCTGAAATGTTAAGTTACTGAAAGACTCCTAACATCCCATGTGTGCGTCATGTGCTAAAAGTAGGGTAGATAGAAGTTGCTGCTGCGCACTACTCTGCAGCCCAATTAGGCATTTTGAATACCACAAACTCATGTGACTTACATGTTTACAATTGCGGCAGTGTGTGTTAAAAGGAATGCGCACTGTAGACGCATGCGTTCCTACCGATCAGTAGCTTTTTCAACGTCCTGTGTTTTAGCCCAGTTGTAGTTCGGCCCGATCTGCATAGAAATGCCACAACTCTGCAGACTGCTCCACCTTTTGTTTGCCAGTGATAGAAAGTGTGAAAAGAGTTCGCTCTTGACAGTTCCCATCGGAACGAGCGAGCACTACCTCTGCAAAGGAGCTCCCCTTCCTCGCCACCTTGTTCATTCTCCTCTATGTGGCTATGACCTGGCACCCAGAGAAGACTGATTTTGGTTCAACAACATAGCGACGATAGCTCTTACCTACACTGTTCCACCAGCTGGTAGGACGATGTTGTTGAAATGAGGGCTTTGATAGCCTGACTATCAATGATAATGTCTTATTATCCGTCACGCTTCACGTATTGCCAGAAATTCTACCTGGAAGACACTCGATGAATCGGGAAGGCGTAAGGATATTATTCAGTGAAAAGATTCCCGCACCGACCCGACCCCAAATTCCATCTTTGAACCGTCGATATAATTTTTTATTTTTATTTTTTTATTTTTAATTCTTTACGAATTCAACTTCTTTCCCAGTCTGCTCTGGACGGAAAATCGACTGTGAAGTTGTGTTGAAAATTCAGTTTGGGTATGGTGTAGTCGGTCTGCGGGACTTGACGGTTTACCGGCCGAACTTTGGTAGAGAACATACATCAACTCATCTCTTAGATTTGGTCAGACGAGTGTATGCAAAATGAATGGAATCTCAGCATGATGACGATGGAGAACGTTCGGTGTTCCATAAAGGTCGGTAGCGACCTCACCGATACCTTTGATGTCAAAAAAGGTTTTAGAAAACGTGATGTGACTTCTTTAATATTGTACTTAAACGGATTGTGTGGAACTCACAAGCCAACACCAGATGCATAATCTATCAAAAGTCCGTACAACTGCTTGCATACGCCGACGATATAGATATTACTGGAAGAACTCAGCGGGCTGTCACACCGGTGCGTTTAAAAACATTGAAGCAGAAGCGGCCAAATGGGTTTAGCGATAAATGAGGGTAAAACCAACTATATACTATCAACAAGAAGGGACAATTAACACCGACGAATTGGACAGAACGTCACAGTGGGTAGATATAACTTCGAGGTAGTAAGGGACTTTATCTACCTTGGCTCTGCTATAAATTCTGAAAACGACATCAGTGCAGAAATCAAGCGAAGAATAATTCTTGCCAATCGGTGTTTTTTTGTTGGACTATTACGGCAATTCAACAGTAAAGCCCTATCGTGAACAAATAAAGATATTCGGTCCCGTTTTCGTCGACGGGTTTTGGAGAAGAAGATTCAATGACCAACTTCACGAGCTGTACAGCGACATCGACCTAGTCAAAAAACTGCGTATTGGACGTTTGAGATGGCTAAGACATGTAGAGCGAATGGACACCAACGCTCCGGCCCACAGAGTCTTCGAATCTAACCCGGAGGGCCGACGCAGTAGAGGACTTCCTCGCAGTAGGTGGCGCACACAAGTTCAAGCGGACCTCGACCAACTTGGAGTGAGCTAGCTAAAGACCGAGCTAAATGGAAAGTCTTGTTAGTTGAGGCCCAGGCTCACCCCGAACTGTAGCGTCACCTAAGTAAGTAAGTAGTAGGTCAGAGTTTTCCGCAGTTCCCCTAGTAACGAAAATAGAATCTTATAGTGCTCGTTAGGTCTAGCAAATCAGCATCCTGATCCTCTGAATCTGGCTTACTACATGCTGAAATGTATTTAATATGGAGGTCCCATATTTTATCATATGTTATCAGACGTATTTATTGGGGAAAAATATTCTAACAGCGGATAAAATAATATCGACATTAAGTGGTTGAAATTGGCCTATTCTGATTACACTCACTCGACTCTTAGCCGCCAAAGGGTAAAGACGTGTTTATTATTATGGCTTGTTGCAAAGTTTGTAAAGTTAAAATAGCAAGAGACTCTTGCAAAATAAGTTGCAGTGACTGCAATTGTCTTCTGCATACGGATTGTGCTAAGGTAAATACCAAGGATGCGGAGTACATATCTAACAACAAGAAACCTTCGAGTTGTCACATCTGCATCCAGAAGAAACTTACCAATTCGCGCAGATTGTCGACTTCATCTTATAGTGGAAGCGAATCGAGGAAAAACAAAATTACTCGTGAGGGAATCCGCCGCCAAGCAATCCAGCTACAACTGACATTTGCATCCACAGTTCAATCCATCCAAACAATATAAGAGCAACTCGCATTATTGGAGAAGTCAACCCAGATGCTGACCGAAGTTAAAAAAGAGAACGAACAGCTGAAGTTAGAGCTGAGCGAAACCAAAGAGAGACTTAATAACGCCGAAATGATGACACGCAAAAATTTTATTGAGTTGCGTGATGTCCCGCTTATTGGGAACGAAAATGTGTATGAAACAGTGGTTTAAATCATCAACTATGGTGCTGGTGTCACGTTAACTGATGATGATGTGGATATGTGCTACAGGAAGAAGAGTAAAGGGAAATCAACTGGCGCTGTTGTTAGCTACGCAGCAAAGGAATGAAAGAGCGCATCATGAATGCAGTATATGATGCGAAGAAAACTCCCATTGATGCAAGTAAAATATTCTCTTCAACTAACGGCTACATCTACATCACTCACCAGGGTTATCGTGAATAAATTTTCCCTCGGAATTTTTCCCCCGAACAAAAAATAGGTATCTTCAAAAAAGAGGAAATAATTCCACGGAAAAGAAATAGGTATCATGAATGACAATTAGGGAGAATTTTCAACACAATCGCGATATTTAATTTTTCCCCGATGAATTTTTTCCCTATTTTTTAAGGTATCTAATATTTGTTCGGGGGAAAAATTCCGAAGGAAAATTTATTCGTGATAACCCTGAAATTTCTTTCTTTTCTTCTCTCTGTTTTTCTTTCTTTCTATTTTCAGGTTTTCAACAGGGTAGTCGTAAGGACGCATTTAGGCCTATGCCACATGAAACTTCAATTGTTTCGGTAGAAGAGTTGGACGCGAGTTTGAGATTAACATCAGGAGCAATGCAGATATTTGGGAATATGTTGGATAGAGTTGAAATGCCTTGCAGAAATCGGAACACGATCCAGCAGGTATTAGTAATATTTAGGGTCATAGGGAGGTTCACGAGGGCACACAAAACTCACCAATTATCACTGTTCATCCTCTTTTTCATTTCCATGAAAAGATTCTTCCAAACAAATAAGAATAAAATTGATAGCTTCGTTAACGTATCGTCATCACAATTCTCATCACAATGGACCTTTACTGGTCTAAGTGTGTCTGCATCGTGGTGCAGACAGCCAAACTAACCTAACGTATCGTTCATTGCTTGAATTTAAAACATGTAACTACTGTTGTTTTATTTCTTTCTGCAATCGGTACCATAATGGGTGTGCATTCATTAAAGCTGTGTCCCCTTTCCTCAGCCGACTAGTACCAAATTATAACTACTTTTTGCCAATATAAACTCAGGTTAGGTTAGGATACCACACGTTTTAATAACCGGAAATTACCGGGTACCTTGGGGAACCTTAAGCTATCTTAGGTGGGATGTGGACTGGGAGATCTCAATGTGACAGATGTGGCTGAGTATGGTGATTGATTCAATCGAACCCTGATTGTCTAGAGAGGGACCGTGAATGTAGTAGGGTGCGTAAGAGTATTAGGGGTGACTGGTGTAATCGAACCCCTGATACTGTTATGCAATTATGCCCAGCCATATGTTAGATAATTGTTGATGAAAACAGAACAGGTTATGGGAAAGTCAGTTTGTCATTCATGAAAGGTGATTCATACAGTTCTAACCTCGTGTATTTGTTGAGTAAACAAGATAGGGACAGGTTCGTGGAGAACGTGACTGATGCAATCGAACCCTAACATTGCTGTTTATTAAGACAGAAAGTAATGTCGTTTTCCATTGGTTTCACTCCCGATTTCACTCCTTTTGGATTCCAATGGAACATGTGAAATCTTCTTCTGCTTACTACTGCGTGTGATGAATGTCTGATTTTGTGTTTACATTTTTCACAGAAAAACAAAGCAAAAAATGGCTTCTTTTTGCCCAATGGAAAACAAAATTAGCAATTCCATCATGTTTTGATTAATATATTATCAATTTGTTAATTATATCTATGTAAAATTTGTTTCTACTAACTTGCCCCAACTGAAAAAATAAAATAAACAAAAGAATGGGTCTTGTACCATATGATTTTGACAAGTAGTCCGAAGTATCGGTTTATATGTGTGAGTGCATTTTGAAAGCACTCCCAAATGAAATCCGGAACAGAAAAACACTCCCGGAACAGCACTCCGAACAGCCAATGGAACATGATTGGGAGTGCTTTTTCTGTGCGGATCACACAAAGAGTACTCCTTTTTGTCCAATGGAAAACGACATAAGGTGAGAAGTGTAAGTTTCAATTTAGTTGGGCACTGCTTAAGAAATGAAGACTATTTTCTCCTTCCTCTCTATCCCTGAAGCTTCTGCAGAAGTCATTAAGGAGGACTCCCATTCTGCTAGCATATCTGCCTAGCAGTGTCCTGTTTATTCCTACTGTGAGGCCTATATTTCATCTATTTAATAACAGGATTCTTCTGGTTCTCTTTATGTTCAATAAAGCCCACATCTTTTTGGTCGACATACACGTATTTAAATTCTTCCACCTGTTGTTTGCGATTCCTTGGGCTTCAATGGACAGGCGAAGTTTTGTCATTTGTATTGGGGGGCCGGTACCTCTATGTTGTCAGCTAGGAGCCGTCCGGTGCTAGTTCATCTGCCTTGCAGTTGCATGGAATATCTGTGTCCGGGGACCGAGCACAGAATAATGTAACATCTGTCCGCAATCTCGTTAAGAGATTCGCGACATTTTTTTAGATCTTATTGATGGCGCTTCCAGAGCTTTTATTGCTAACTGACTGCATATGTATACGGCAATATATTTACTATCTATCGAACACAGAGTCTGTGTACCTTCCGATGTTATGGATCCATCCGTGTAGACCTCAGGCAGATCTTTGATTTTAAAGTAATCAAATGGAGCTAAGTAATCTGTTTCACTGGGAATGGAGTGAGTAGGTAACATTCTAATGTGGTCAATGTGAAAGTCTGATTCCCTAAGTCTTAAGACTTGCTTTAGAGGCTACTAGTTTCACAAAGATATCAACCGGAAAAATATGTATTAGAGTCCCCAAGGCAGCTGTGTGGGAAGACCTGAGGGCACCTATGATGCACATGCACGCTGACCTTTGTAAACGCTCACTTAAGTTGGTCTTGCACTTTATTTCTGGTGCAGACCACCACACAAGAACACCATAAAGCAGAATATATCTAACCATATTAACTCATATAATGTACAAACAAAAAAACTTGAGAACTATGAAAATCAAAAATAATACTTAAACAGAATCATATTAAACACAAAAGAGTCCAAAACCAACATTAAATATTACCAATGAAAGTGAAAAAAAAAAAAAAAACAAAAATAAAAAACTGAATAAAACAAAACGAAAATGTAGAACACACAATTGTTTGATCAAAATTACTAATGCATAAAATATATATGTATATAAAAGGTATCGTTGAAAAACTCACAAGAGGTAAAAAAATTACCATAAGGTTTACTTCCAGGTGGCTGGAGGGGATTCGTCTGAGGCAGTGATTGATCGTTCTGGCCACGAACATTCGTCAATGAGGGAAATTCTGAGAGATCAAGCAGTGGCGGTGTCGCTGTATCACCACTTCCACCAAAAACATTATGGAAATTATTTAGAGCATTGCCGGTTCCACCAGAACCATAACCGCGGGTTGACTGCATGAATGATCCCATGTTTGACTGTAAAAAAAGAAAACAAAAAAAAAAGGAAGATGAGTATGTTATCAAAAGGATATTAGATTTTGTTGTACCACCATTGGACCACTCAATCCTTGCATGGTACGCCGTTCCGCAAACTGTCTTTGACCGAAAATATTCGGTCGGCCGCCGCTTGATAACGCCGGACCACCAACGGGCAGCTGGGGATTTCGGTTGGGTGACAGTTGAGGTTGTTGCGATTGGCCATAATTTGCTCCGCCTATAGGTAATTGCAGACCTAGTATGTAAAGAATATGATAATTTAAGAATTTTCCGAAGTGAGAGGAGATTTTGTTTTCTCGTAACTTACCCGTTGGAAACATCCCCGATGTTGGCGTCACATGGCCAGATAACGAACTACCACCGAAACCGCCTGTACTTCGACCGATTGATGCGTTTGCTATGCTTCTCGGAGGCTGCTGAAAGTTTAAATTCGCCATAACCTGCAAATGATAAAGATGAAAATATACAAGTTAAATCAAATTTATACAAATGCATTGTAAAATAAGCTAAAGAAACACAGGCGCTCTTCAGATAGAGATATAGTCTATATTTACTAGGAACTTTCTGTAATTTAGTAACGAAGGTTAAACCAAGTCTAGGCGGAGCTACCATGTGTTCCACACCGGTCTGCTCTTTACAAGACATAGATGTTACTTAGGTAAAGTAAATAGATGTTACTTCAGAAGCTTAGCAAAGATAAGTGAGGTTGAGGAATCTATAAAGTACTATACCAGGAAGAACAGAATCAGATAAAACACTAACGTTTTCTTATTACTTTTAGAACAGCGATTTCTAATCTGAGAGAAAGCTACAGTCGCACTAGTTGTCGACACATCATATCGCTTTGTTATGCATATACACTGCTACGATGGAGTTTTTTTTTTTTTTTTACAAAAGTAGAACTTATTCTAGACAATAGAAAGGTTGACAATATTTTTTTGTGAAAGACGTTAAAATGATAACAAAGCAAGATCTTACTCTAGATTAGTAACATATATTTCTATCTTGTTCCGAAAATTAAAAATGACTCATATTCAAGTTTGACGGTTTTTACTTGCACCCGTACATGAACGAGTATCAGGTTGCAACATTAAACCAATTTATTGCTGAAAACGGTATTAAAATTAGTATTTGATGATGTGTGTATATTGCTCATTTCGTCACAACCAATGGCTTAATCAAGAAGGCAGACCAGCACAACATCCCATCTCTGTTGATGGTGATTTGCTTTTTGGGAAAAAAGTACTGGGGCCATATTTTGTACTGCTTTCGGATTCGGATTGTCATTCGGAAATGTAATCCAATTCTAAAATGATAAATTGGGTGTGAGTGCTTCAAACTCAAAATCAAACATTTCCGAAAGTTAGATTGTCAAAACATCTATCAAACGTCACTTAAATTACTTGGAAATTGAGTTTGTATACATTTGTTATAGAAACGCAATACAAAATAAGGCCCCTGTGAATCAGAAGCAAAAGACAAAAATAACAAAAAATTTCCTCAGTTATCCGGACGCCACCCCCGGAGAATCTCTGAAACATAAACAACTGAGCTTCAAGAACCACTACACCAAAAAATCGTTCTCTCTATCTCTATCTATCCTTTCCAACGCCCGCACTGTGTGTAACCATGTTAAAGGTATTCATAACCCTTTGAGTGCGCGCAAATTATAAAAAAAGAGATGGACTTCACACGCATAATGCGTTACTGTGTGCATGGTGGGATGCTGAGGGAAACTGTGTAGATAGTGAGATGCTGAGGGAACAACCCAATTTGAGCCGCTACTTCATATCCAGACTATCGACGCAGAAGTCTACTGTCAACGTGCAGATTAAAATCGGCTCTAGAGTAGAAACGGCCAAGTCTGGTTAATCAAAGGAGTGTTCTATTCCATCAGGATAACGTTACCATCCATACAACTAGGACCACCTGCACATAGTTACAGGAGTTTGGTTGGGAAAAACTGATACACCCGACTTATTATCCAAATTTAACACCTTCACCCTCCACTTGTTCTGAAATTCAAAATTGATATGATACACTAAGAGCCCGCAGTATAGATTTGGCAGTGAAGGATAACCAAAAAATATGTACATTCATAGGTAGTAATTATTAGTGTGATATCAAATAAGGCAGTCTGGCAGTCCTCACTGTCGGCTGAGGAAAATAACAGTACTTTTAAAATGCGAAAATATGCCCAAAAGGAATAGGGGAGATAACCATTTAATTTTTATTGAAAACAATAAAGCAGAATTTGCTTGCTTTAGATTCATTTATGCCAGATGTTTAGGATGCGGCTAAGGCCACGACAGACGCCATCAAAGTGTTTGAATTATGCCCAATTTTGCATAATTAAGGTAACCATGTCAATTTTACATAAAACATAGAACAGAGTTGTATTATTATGAATATACGGTTCCAAGACGTTAACGGTGCGTTGAAGGCAGTGCCAGACAACGTTAAAATAAGCAAATATTCCATTTTTGCATAACTAACATAATCAATTTTTTTTTCTCAAAAGATAGTTCAACTCTTCCAGATTACAAAAATATGAACGCCAGACGTTTTGCGCGCGGCCAAGTTCTTGTCAGACGCGTCCAAAGTAACTAAGGTAACAAAAAACATGAAATGTACCCGATCGAAAATAACTTCTTTTTTTTTTCTGCGTAAACACTAGAAAATTACCAATAACATAATAGAACACCCGTTCTTTATAAATATATCAACCCCAGATACTTTACCTATCGCCAAGTCCTTGCAAGGTGCATCCAAAGTATCCAAACCTAACAAAATCATCCAACCTTCACTTAAACCACCGTCTAATAATTCATGTTGCCACCTGAAATTTCTAACAAGTAAAGAACTATTTTTACCGATTACTAACACATTCCATTGTACTACTCCACCTGTTGTCAAAACTTTACCAGATGCATCTAAAATATTTTTGGGGGCAACATGAATTATTAGACGTATGATTGGTGGTTTAAGTGAAGGTTGGATGATTTTGTTCTGGCAAGCAGCCAGCAAAATGCTATCACAAAAGTACAAAGACTAGCGTGCATCGCGACAACCAATGAGAACGACACCGTCAGCAGAACTCGAGGCCGTTCTCAATCTGCTTCCGCTAGACATATTTATACAAGCATCGGCAGCTCTTAAGAGCAGCTCGGCAGCCGCAAGATTAAGTAAAAAAGATAGCTGGAGAAAAAACGCAATGGGTCATATCACGATCTTGCAGATACTCGTATATCTAGGCAATGTATCTAATCAGACTACATAACGCCTTACCTAGACTTCACGAGATCATTTTTAAGCACCTATCCGAGCAGAGAAGACTGAAAAAATGACACAACGCGTGTGTTTTGCTCATTTTCTTACTTACTTACTTAGGTGGCACTACAGTGCGGGGTGGGCCTAGGCCTCAACAAACAAACCTTTCCAAGCAGCCCAGTTACGAGCCAGCTGCCTCCAGTTGCGGACGCCTAAGTTGGTTGAGGCCCCCTCCACTTGTTGGCGCCACCTACCGCGAGGTGGTCGTCATCTACTGCGCAGTCCATCCAGGGTGGATTGGAAGATTTTCCAGGGTGGAACGTTGGACTCAATCCGCTCTACATAACCCAGCCATCTTAGTCGCTGTATGTGAACTCTTCTGGTTAAGTTGATATTCTTGTATAGGTCGTATAGTTCCCATTGTACATTCTCCTCCACTCGCCGTTAATACAGAAGGAACTAAAGATCAATCGAAGAACCTTTCTCTCAATGTAACCAAGGGCATTCTCATCCGATTTTGAAAAAGTCCAGGCCTCTGCGCCACACAGCAGGACTGGGATGATAAGTGCCTTATAAAGAGTTGCCTTAGTAGTTCGAGATACAGCTTTGTTACTCAATTGCCTTATTAGCCCATAAAAACAACGATAAGCAAGAGTAATTCTTCGTTTGATCTTCCCACTGGTGTCATTTGCGGAGCTCACCACAGCGTCTAGGCAGACAAAGTCCTTTACTACCTCAAAATTATATCTGTGTATTGTGGCGTTCTGTCCAAGACGCCGATGTTGGGTGTCCTTTTTTGTAAACAGCAAATATTTTGTTTTGCTTTCATTGACCGAAAAACCCATCTTTGGTGCTTCCGTCTCAAGGCTCGCAAGCGCCCCACTGACGACCCGCTGAGTTCTTCCGACAGTGTCAATGTCATCGGCGTAAACGAACAGTTGTACAGACTTGTATAAGATAGTATCCTCGGCGTTGGCTTGTGAGTTTCATACAATTCTTTCAAGTATTATATTAAGGAGATCGCATGATAATGCGCCACCTTGTCTAAGACCTTTCCTGGCATCGAAAGGTTCGGTGGCGTGCTCTCCGACTTTGATGAAGCAGCGCGAGTTCCCCATCGTCATCCTGCACAGACGGACGACCTTGGCAGGGATGCCGAGACTAGACATGGCTCTGTATAACTCGTCTCTAGGCACGCCATCATAGGTAACTTTGAAAACTTTGCTGTTTACATGTGACCTATAATTTAGGGTGGGCGCCGTGGCGTAAGTGGTTAGTGTGTCGGATCACTGCGCGTGAGGTTTCAAGTTTGAATCCCAGAAAACACCAAAGAGTTTTTTTCACGGTGCCACCTCTCGCGAGCGTCCGACAAACATCCGAGAGTATTGTTGTCTCGAAAAAGCTTCTCAAAACAAATTGCCCTTCGGATACGGCACTAAACTGTAGTTCCCTTCCATTCGTGTGAAAAATTTAACGCACACAACATGAGTGGTTGCGAGAAGCTAGGCCCTGGCACTTAAAGAGCTGTTGCCCCAAATATTTATTTTTATTATTTATAATTTAGGTTCGATAGCTCGCCTCTTGTTTTGAATATAGGATTTGAAAATTATTAATTTCCTTAGTTAGTAAAGGTTGATTCAATCAGTTTAGGCATGAAAAAAATTTGAATATGGCACTATATGGAAGCTTTTATTAACTTTATCTACTTCGAACCCATAAACGCAATCCACCGAAGAGGCTTTATATGTATAATTGATTACCTTGCTGTACCATCGATTCTAGCCAACTTACTCACACTTTACAACCAGCTTTCAGGCAGATCATGAAGTTCAAAATATCGCTGCGAACATTACCTAAGTATTTACAGAAACATATAATTAGCAAAAACTTATAGATAAGGCGCATAGTCTGTACACGGTCCTTCCTCTTATTTTCAATTCTCCGCTATCCTCTTCATTTTCACTTAATTACCAGATTTTAAAAGCTCGGAAGAACACAAACAACTAACTTGCTAACACATAATGCTTATTATAGGTACCAGCCATAAACACCTAGTGGCAGATACATATATCTTATCTGATGTTACAGTTCAAAATAAATTCCATAAATTTAATGGTAAGTTCAATAGGCTACAAAATAAGATAATTTATGATTTAAGAAACATTTCAATTCCCATTCAAACGAGACCAACGTCAGAAATACTAAAATACACTTACTCACTGTATAAATATAAACCGGCAGATTTAACATCACAACTAAATTGCTTTCCCATTATTAAAACATTAACTTATCAGTTAACTCAATTGATTCGTCTTTCGGCTAATTTAATAACAGACTTAAACATTTCGATACTTCCTACATTTCGGGCTAATGATGATAACGCGATAGTAATCTCAACTAAGCGATGGTGCTGAACTATTTCAAGGCGAAATTCATACATCAACCATACCATACAGCTCGCTCAGCGCACATGTTTACTTACACGCAACTACGAGCACACACACGATAGTAAAACCGAGTATACAAAGCAATTCAATTTTGTAATTGCGCACCTTATGGCCTTTGCCAAAATGCTGATAAGAAGGGTTTAAGTATCGAAGAGCGAGTCTTAGAAAAACTGAACACTGATGCCCTCTGGCCACTCACAACCAAATGAAATGTGTTCTCCTCGTGGGTGTACGAGCGCTTTTCAGCACTAAAAGATAGAGCACAGTTTTTCTCGTACGCAGAAAATAAAACAAACAAACTGCAAAGCGGCGGCTAAGTAAATAGACTTTTAGATGAGATTCTTGAGGAAAACTGCAATCGGATGATATGAAGAGCTATAGCTGGAGGGAATGTCTTCTCTTTCGCTCTGCACAATTATCTCGAATTCTGGGTAAAGACATCTCGTGTAATGAATTTAATAAATAAGTAAACAAAGTACATACATAATGTACATGTAGATAATATGAGAAGGCGTCAATTTCTTTTTTAGAATGAAAACAACACCAGACTACAGACTGTTCTATCTGCCATCACCCACACAGTGGAAGGAGAATTACTTGAACTCCGTTTGCGTGGTACTGTTCCCATTGTAACATGACGTAGGGTTTTCCTGTGAGTAAGTTTCATGATGGGAAAAAACGAAAAAACAGACGCTGCACATTCTTTTAAAAGTGATGTTCATCATCGGTTGTTAAAATAAGAAAGCATTAAGCAATACATAAACGCCACACACAGCCAACAATACTACACACGTTTAATTGCCATCGACTACTTACGCACGTATATAAGGAGAAATTGACGAAAATTATTGGCAAACATAAAATGTTATGTAAAAATCAGATGCAATCTCTGTTACAAAATTGCCAATCAAAGCTTAGGTCTTAATATCAACGAACTAATTGCAATTAAAGTAAAAAAAAAAAAAAAAACGTTAAACGATCGAGAGGCAACCATTAATTGAATTGTGAATTGTAGTGTTGCTGACGACGAGTTGATAATCGCGATCAACTTTTCGCGAACTCTATTGCCCGAAGCATAATAATTCAGGTAATGAAGTCCGAGAGCACGAAGTGTCAAAATATTTTTGTAACTCATTATGAACACGTAGTTATACGTAATGTACACTGTAAATTAAGTAGAGAAGTTTGAGTAGCGGCACTTGATGTTCAATTTGTTTTTCGTTTTTCCATTTTCGTTTTTGCAACAAATCTCCAAGTCAAGAAATTAAACGAAATATAGTATACTATGCAATCCCATCTCAAGACTAGTCACAATGTTAGCATTTAGCGTCTTATTAGTGTAGCCATATAAATGGTTTGCAGCATTCATTCAAATTATGGACAGGATTTAAGGTTGGTTTCGTTTATATGTACACCCCGTGCCAAAAAAAAAAACACCACACTATGAAAATTTTATGATTTTAAGTGTGTTCCGTCATATTTTTATCACATATGTAGGTACGATTGCAATTTTTCAGTGATCTGCTTATTATTTTTGATGTATACAAAAAAAAAAAGAACACTCAAGTTGATAATGCATTAGACCGTGATAAAGTGTTTTGTGAACAGTTAAGAAATTTTACAATGGTTTTGTGCGAAGCAGATAAAGGACGTATTCTCGCTCTTCATGGCGAACATTTTTCAAATAGGCGAATCGCATTTGTGGACGAATCGACGTTGTGGGATGCCACGAAAGCACTGTGAGATGGCTTTTGAAGAAATTAAGCTCGACCGGGCAGTACGGAGAGGGAACCTGGGAGTGGAAGACCCGAAAAAAACGACAGCACGGCAAGATCGGATTTTAGAGCGCATGTCTCTGAAAAACCAGCTCGCAACTGCCATGGAATTGAGAAAAGACTTGAACGAGAGATGTTATATTAACATCAGCATGCGGAGTGTTCAACGGCGGCTAAATGAAGTGGGAGCTTTCCCGAGTACGCCTGGTTCTGCTCTAGACGCTTTGCTGAACTTACCTCCCCTCGATACTTATATCATGGGTTGCACTATCAAAGCAATCCATCGTCTTAGGCGGGGCGGTTTTCGGTACACTCCACACTGGAATTTTGGTGAACTTGTGCGACACTTATCTTACGACTCCTGTCTTATGGATATGCCGTCTGATGCAATGACACCAGAACTCCTGCTGATGCGCAAATTCAGAGTCGACTTTCCTTGTGTCCAGGACTGGCTTCGGCCAGAGTCTGAGCCGGGAATGGAATGTAGTCGTATTTTCACGGATGGTTCCAAAACCAGTCAAGGGTCTGGCGCTGGTGTCTTCGTGGAAGTCGACAACATTAGACTTCACTTTTCGTTAGGCAAATATGCGTCTGTTTTCCAAGCGGAAACTTATGCAATCCTAATGGCCATGAACTATGTTGTGAAGAACAGGTGGAAGGGACGTAGCATTTGTGTCTGTAGTGACAGTCAGGCTGCGCTTAAGGCCTTGCTTAACCCTTTAACCACTTCCAAAATAGTTCGTGAAACCATAAACTCTTTGAACTCGGTCGCAAGGCTGAATTCTCTGTCTCTTATCTGGTTCCCAGGTCACACTGGGATCTTGGGGAACGAGATCTCCGATGAGATTGCTAGACAAGGCTCAGAGGAGGGTTTCTCAGGTCCCGAACCCGCGTAGGGTCTCCCTGCGTCCTCGGTTAGGGCTTCCATTGACGATTGGGTCTCTCACGAGCACAATTGTGTGTGGCATGACTCTCCGAGATGCAGGTTGACTAAACGCATGCTCCCGGACGTCTGTAAGAAATCAGCGGCATTCTTGCTGTCTCCCAGCAGAAAAAACTGTAGATAACTTATTGGCGTCTTGACAGGCCACTTTGCTTTTGCCAAGCACCTTAACGTGTTGGGCTTAAGTAACACTACAATCTCCGACGCTTGTGGAGAGAGCAACGACACCGCGGAACATTATCTCTGTGAGTGTCCGGCCTTTGCTCGTATCAGGTGGCAGATCCTCGGTGCGGATGTGGTGAGTGCTGGTACTGTAAGCTCCTCATCACTGAAGTGCTTGCTTGGCTTTCTTAGAAAGACAAGGAAATTTCCATAAAATGGGTAAATCAGGGTTTGCTCTCTGGTAGTACAATGGACCAGTGGCGTCTGAGTGCTCCAGTTGAGCGTTTCCCGACAAAAAAAATGGGCCTTCAATCCCGTAAACCTGCAAAAAAGCGGCTTCTCTCTGCAAAATTGAAGAAAAAAAGATTGATGTGGGCCAAATAGCACCGGGAATAGATCGCCAACGATTGGAAAAATGTCATTTTCATTTAATTTGATTGGACCTAACTACACTACACTACACTACCTAACGGAAAGCAAACAGTGCGAAGAAGAGCTAAGGAGCGATATTTAGATGAATGTTTGCTTCCCACCGTTAAGCATTCACCATTGCATGACAAATTGACGTCTTGGACGTAGGAAATCCAAAAACATTATTACTCTACGCCACGAAGGGTCCAAGCGGTCATAAAGACTAAAGGTATTGCCTCATAAAAAAATTAAAGATATATTTTAATTTCAGTGGAATATGTACAATGCGTTTTAGAAAAGATGCTTGGTGGGTTTTTTTTTTTTGGCACGGGGTGTAGATATACTACCGATCACTTGAAAATTTTCATTTAAAATTTCGACCCGTCATAAGCCATTTCATCAATTTTTAAAGCTTTTGTTTTCACTTGTCTTGATACCTGATGACAAATTTCGAAAAAAAATTAATAATGATTGATTTTTTGCATACTTTAACGGGAACACTTGATTACCCTCTGATCAGTTTTTGGATGGCAAACGACTAACAAAGGCCTCGTAGGGGCAGCATCTCCCGATAGGTGTTGGTCCGCTAAGTAACGAGAAAGAGCCACTGCAGCCGAAAACCTAGCAGCTCTGTTAGTAAGCCCTACTCCCACCTCCTCGTGGTGCCATCTGGGGATTTCTACGGAAATTGCTAACGGGAGAGGACGAATGGCGAGCTTCCTGCGCCAAAAAACAGGATAAGTGTCGGTTGGTCTGTGGCCCAGCGAGCCGCAACCGTAAAAACTTTTACTGCTCCGAAACGAAAACCAACGCCTCGGATACGGACGGATAATTTGATGACGACCTTTGGCTATCGGACACGGACAACGATCGGATTCTGGAACGTTAAGACCCTCCTGGACTCACTCAAGGAAGGGCCTTATAACGCCAGATTCCTCCAATTAGAACGCGAATTCGCAAGGTATAAAATAGACATCTTAGGGCTGAGCGAGATAAGATGGTTCGATGCTGGGGAATTCATCTCCCCAACCAAAAACACTGTCATGCTCTACTCTGGGAAACCAGCTGGAAGTGCACGGAGTTCCGGAGTAGGACTCATGCTAACTCCAGCAGCACGTAGTAGCCTCATATCCTGGAAACCCCATAATGACCGGATATTGACGGCTAGGTTCCAGAGTAGAGTTAGAAAAATTACCATCATACAGTGTTATGCTCCGACTCTAGACGCGACTGAGGACGAAAAGGATGATTTTTATAGCCACTTAGGCGCCGCCTACAACCAAACGCCTAATGGGGACATCGTAATGATGATGGGAGATTTCAATGCCAAGGTGGGTAGCGACAACACCATGCTTAAGCACGTGATGGGAGTTCACGGCGTGGGAGACCGTAATGATAACGGTGCGCGGTTTGTGGACTTCTGCAATACCAACCGCCTAGTCATCGGAGGTACGCTGTTTAAGCATAACACCTGCCACAAAATCAGTTGGGTCTCTACTGATAGGCAACGAACATCCAACCAGATCGACCACATTGCGATCAGTCACCGCTTTAGAAATTGTTTCCTGGACGTCCGAAACAGACGTGGAGCTGACGTCGGACTAGAACGAGATCACCATCTTATGGTAGCTCATTTACGCCTTCGTACTGCATCCGTCAACAGCAACCGCTCAAACCTACTTAACATCACCAGGTTTAATATCGACAGGCTCAAGGTTCTCCAAGTGCGCCAACAGTTCAGGGACCATCTTGCCTTAGAAGCAGAAGCAATCAGCATCATAGAGAACATGGATGACCACTGGAGTGCTGTGAAAAATGCTTTTGCGACTGGGGCACGCACGTATGTCGGTAAAAAGCAGAAACACCACCGCATATGGCTTTCTACAGACACCTGGAGACGGATCGATGAGCGTACAGCAATCAAGGCTCGGATTGCAGCGGCCTCAGCAGTAGAGAGAACCGAACTTGAAGCACAATACCGTGCGAAGAAGAAAGAAGTGCAGCGTAGTGTGAGACGTGACAAACGTCAATATATCAACTCACTGGCCTCAAGGGCTGAAGAAGCAGCGAGTAGGTGCGACAGTAGGACTGTGTATAGCATCACTAAGGAGCTCATCGGTGGTCGAAACTCCAAACAACATCCAGTGAAGAGTCTAGACGGTAACCTTCTGATTTCGGATGAGGATCAGCTCACTAGATGGAGAGAACATTTTGCTACAGTGCTAAATGACATAGACGATGGCGGTATGATCTCGAATTCGAATGAGCAGTTCGAAGCAACAAATTCCCGAATTCGCACCGCACCTCCCAGTAAAACCGAGATAATAACAGCAATCAAGTCCCTCAAGAAGAACAAGGCGGTGGGTATTGATGGCATCCCTGCCGAGCTATTTCAAGCGGCGCCAAATACATCGGCAGATTTGCTGCATCCCCTAATACGGAGAGCTTGGGATAGTGAACAATTTCCACAGGAGTGGAAAAGGGGGATGATCATTAAACTTCCAAAGAAGGGAAACTTGATGGATTGCGGTAACTGGAGAGGTATATGCGTTCTTCCAGCCGTGGCTAAAATAATAGCTAAAATAATTCTAGAACGAATTAAAGAACATTTAGATTCAACTCTCGATGTCGAACAGGCAGGCTTTCGCGCTGGATCCTCCTGCATTGACCACATAAACACCTTACGGATCATTATCGAGCAATGCGTTGAGTATAGGTCTCCGCTACATTTAATGTTTATCGACTTCGAGAAAGCCTTCGACAGATTGAATCGAGATGCTATCTGGTTGGCCTTGCGCAGGAGAGGCATCCCAGAAAAACTTATAGCTATTATCAAGGCTACATACGAGGGCGGTAAGTGTCACGTCGTGCACAATGGTAAGGTGTCGGAGGATTTTGAAGTCCAAAGTGGAATACGTCAAGGGTGCATACTGTCACCACTATTGTTCTTGGTGGTTATCAGCGATGTACTCCGTGCAGCATTGACGGAAGCTAATTATGGAATTCGTTGGACTATGACATCTTACCTTAAACACCTAGATTACGCTGACGATGTTTGTCTACTTTCACATCGGATAATGGATCTTCATCTGATGGCCCAAAATCTAGAAGCTGAGGCAAACAAAGTGGGGCTAAAAGTAAACACAGCCAAAACAAAAGCCCTGAGCACTTCTTCTAACAACCGCGCTCAACTTAACATTGCCGGACAGGAAGTCGAGAAAGTTGATAACTTTCTTTATTTAGGAAGTGTGGTCTCGGCTAATCGCGGTGGCTGCGTTCGGAATGCTATCTAAAATCTGGAGAAGCAATGTTATCAGCTTAAGAACCAAGCTGCGACTGTTCCGCTCCAACGTAGAATCAGTGCTGCTTTATGGGTGCAGTACTTGGAAGGTGGACACCATTAACACACGGAAGCTGCAAGTCTTTGTAAACAAATGCTTAAGAATCATCTTGAGGATTTTTTGGCCGAACCGCATCTCTAACGAACAGCTTTATCTGAGAACGGGCCAAGAACCTATAAGCATTACTATGCGAAGAAGAAAGTGGCAATGGATTGGACACACCCTACGGCGCGAAGACAACTCCATTGCGAAATACGCCATGCAGTGGAATCCGCTCACCCAGGCAGGCAGAATAGCGGGACGCCCTAGGCAAACGTGGCGCAGAACAGTTGAGGAGGAATCGAGCTCTTTAGGAATGAGTTGGAGGCAGCTCAAACGCGTTGCAGAACTTCGAACACGATGGCGCGCAGGCGTGGTTGACGCCCTATGCCCCCCGAGGGGTTAAAGGATCTAAGTAAGTAGTGATCAGTTTGTTTACAACATTCAACCGCTAAGAGGACAATTCGAAAATTGAGAAGGTCTTATTAAGCCATTGAAGACGCTTTTGAGAAAATTCCATTAAATTGTTAAAAAAAAATCGATCGTTCTTTAGAAAATGGGGAGTTTCATTTTTGTTCTAAAGTTCGAATCCCAAAAAACACCAAAAAGTTTTTTTCACAAGCCCACCTCTCGCGAACGTTTGACAAACATCCGAGAGTATTGTTGTCACAAGAAAGATTCTCAAAACAAATTGCCCTTCGAATACGGCAACAAACTGTAGGCCCCTTCCATTCGTGTGAAAAATATAACGCGCACAACACGAGTGGTTGCGAGAAGCTAGGCACAGGCACCTAAAGAGCAATTCTGCCAAATTTTCATTTTTTTAAACAATATAAACAATAGACCGAAAATGGTAATATAGTAGTAGAATCGCAGTCGGTGCGGTGCAGAACGAGCCATTCAACAGTGACGATGACAGTCAATATTCCCGTCAACCCGATCATAATGATGAAGGATAACAATATCTTAACTTAAATCCAACAAAGCTGCTGGAGCTGACGTCCTTGCCGCCGAATTTTCCAAGGCAGGAGGAGATGAGTTAGTAAGGAGCATGCACCAGCTCATCTGTAAAATTTGGTCAGACGAAAGTATGCCCGATGAATGGAACCACACTACGGCAGATCTTGGAAAAAACCCATGAATATAAAATCGATACGCACCACCTCTGCATCGAATTGAAAGCTTTCTATGACAGCGTGTAAAGACACGAGTTATACAGAGCCATGTCTAATCTCGGCATCCCTGCCAAGCTCGTCCGTCTGTGCAGGATAATGATGGAGAACTCTCGGTAAAAACACCACCGAATAGTTCGATGTCAGGAAAGATCTTAGGTGGCGCGCTATAATGCGATCTCTTCAAAAAAAAAATACTTGAAAGAATTGTACGAAACTCACAAGCCAACACTGGAGGTACAATCTTTTACAAGTCTGTAGAACTACTCACTTAAGCTGATGACATTGGCATAGTTGGAAGAACTCAGCGGGCCGTCAGTGGGATGTTTGGGAGCATTGAGACAGAGACAGCAAAGAAGAGTTTAGCGTTCAATGAAACCAAAACAAATATATGCTGCCTACAAAAAAAGGACACCCAACATCGAAGTCTTGGACAGTACCACAAAATCAAAATCGGATGCCCTTGGTTACTTTGAGAGAAAATTTCTTCGAGTGATATTTGGTCCCGTCCGCGTAGACGGCGAGTGGAGGAGAAGGTACAATGCCGAACTGTACGGCCTATTTAATGACATCGAATTAACCAGAAGAGTTCACATGCAGCGACTAAGATGGCTGTAGAGCGGATGGAGCCGAACGTTCCAGCCTGGAAAATCTTCAGATGTCTGTTCTCCGCCAATTTCCTTACCCCCCCAGATCTTGCTCCTTGCGACTTTTTCTTGTTCCCAAAGTTATCAGTGGTGAAAGGACGCCCTTTCGATACCATCAAGAAGAATTCGATACTGGCATTGAAAGATGTTCCGAAAAAGCTTTCCAGGACTGCATGGTAAAGCGGAAACACCGCTGGGACAAGTGTGTGAATAGAGGGGATTACTTTGAAGAAGACAAAGACCTATAAGCAGTGCATTTAGAAATATATTTTTTTAAAGAAAAGTTCGGTAATTTTCTTAACAAACTAAGTGTAAATATTGTGAACTTTAAAGTATAAATACACATTTTTTTATTAACATTTATTAAGAATACTATCAACACGGAAGCAAAAATATAAATAACTTACGACGAAGACCTTGATAGGCCATTTGTTGATTATTGTCGTAGTAATCAAAGTATTAAGGTCGCGAAATTTTTTTCGCTACCGCTTGATTGGCTTCTCTCGAAGATTTCTCTTTCATCAGCAAATTTGGAATAGCATTGATATGCTTGCCAAATCATTATTACTTTACTCAATACGATCTCAAAACGCCACCGATCGGCACTTATACGAGTATGCGGTTTTTTTATGGTGCGCCTTGGCAGATCACAATCATAAATTTTGATATACTGCAGATTAGAACTATTGTTTTCCGGTTATTTGAAATTTGCATTGTAATGGACGCAATGAAATTAATTTGATTATAGTTTTTTTTAGTCTTTTTCTTCTTCTTCTTCCTATTTCGGCGAGGTTATGATCTGAACTCAATGGATCATTTCACAGCATTTCTACTGATGCGCCTGTGGGGTTCGCCTCCATTATAGTTTTTTTTTAAAGTATTATACATAATTGAAGGCAAAGTCTAGCTTTTCAAAACTAACAACGTATTTACATTGACGTGCATGTACGAATATATTATCAAGGTCGAAAGGGGCAGTACATGAGATTTTTATTTATGTATTTATTTTTCTAGATCTCTGTTACAAAAGTATCGATGAAAACGATTAACATCAACTAATAAGATGCTCCGCTCTTGTATTAATGAGTTCAAAAACGTAAAAAAAAGAACTGCGCAATTGTTGCGGCAAGACAGCAGGCTTTGTGTTGCTGTTGCCCTGCTACTGCACTGTTGCTGTTGCCCTGCGCAATTTATTTTGGCATTTATGAATAAAAAAAAATAGAAATAAAGATAAAGCTTTAAAATTTGTATACTCGTAAACTATATCCATCCACATTTTACACAAAGTACAGGGTCAAATAAATAATAAAAGCTAGTGAAACAGTAACAAACAAAAGCAACAGCGGAAGAACTGTTGCGCAGGTTGCTCTGTTTTGACGTTCGGTATTGCAAACATTTGACTTGAGCAGTATTGCCAAAATGTTACTTTTTTCAACTTGTTGCTTTAATGTTGCCACAACACTGCATTTTTTAACTTAAGGGGCAAGTAGAAGTAGGGCTTATCTAACTTGGGGCAACGTGACTAGGATTTGCAGATGGGGTAATTTAAATTGTTATTCCCATCCACAGTCCAGACACGGCTCACAAAGCGCACACCCTAAGAGGACGAAAAGAAGAAGACTGGCCTCGGAAACCAAACCTTGTAAACCAGAGCATTCTTTGGAGCCAGGTCTGAGGGGTGTCAGTTTGCAAGCTTTTGATGGTCGACCTGCCCCGCTCGGCAACCGACCGAGTAAAACACGAAATGGATACGAGCTTCCTGTAAATGGTCTCGCAGACCATTAAGGGAGTCAAGAGGTGAGCGCGCTATGCGCCAATAGGGCCACAGATCATTTCTCTGATTTTCGACAACAGCGTCGACTTAGGATAGGCACATGGAACTTTCCATCGCTCACAGAGAAGGACCTTGAGCTTGTTGAGGAGGCTGTTGATAGTCGACTAGATATAGTTGACGTCTCTTCAACAAAGCAAAGAGGCTCTAAAACTGTGAACTTTTCGGATGGGTGGAAACTCTTTCTGTCGGGTACCCTTAATGTCTACTCAGGCGAGAGTGGGGATACTCACAAGTCCCAGGTTGAGAGACGGAATGGATACCATTAGGAGGGAGAGTTGCGATCTTAAAGCTCAAGCTTGAAAGATCAACTCCGACATTGGTGCAGGTATATGCACCGAACCCGCAGTCGGAGTATGCAGCTTTCTTAGATGAAGTTGATGCTGCCCTTGAAAAGGTTGCGGATATGGATTCTTTTGTCCTGATGGGTGACTTCAGTGCTCACGTGGGTGTTATGACATACTTACTTACTTAGTTGGCGCTACAGTTCGGGGTGAACCTGGGCCTCAACCAACAAGCCTTTCCATTTAGCCCGGTCTTTAGCTAATTGCCTCCAATTGCGCACTCCAAGTTGGTCGAGGTCCCATTGAACTTGTACGCGCCACCTTCGGCGAGGAGGCCCTCTACCGTGTCGTTCATCGGGGTTAGATTCGAAGAATCTGCGGGCCGGAGCGTTGGTGCCCATTCGCTCTACATGTCCTAGCCATCTCAGACGTCCAATAAACAGTTTTTTAACTAGGTTGATATCTCTGTACAGCCCGTATAGTTCGTGATTGAATCTTCTCCTCCAAAACCCGTCAACGCAAACGGGACCGAATATCCTACGAAGAACTTTTCTCTCAAAGCGACCAAGGATATCTCCACCCTCTTTTAATAAAGCCCATGTTACAGCGCCGTAAAGCAGGACTGGGATGATCAAAGTCTTAAACAGAGTCTCTTTAATTGTTCGACATAGGGCTTTACTGTTGAATTGCCTTATAAGCCAAAAAAAACAGCGATTGACAAGGGTTATTCTTCGCTTGATTTCTGTGCTGATGTTATTTTTAGAATTAATAGCAAAGCCAAGGTAGACAAAGTCCCTTACTACCTCGAAGTTATAGCTGCCCACTGTGACGTTCCGTTTAATTCTTCGGTGTTGGTTGTTACAAACTGTAGAAGCTGTGTTCGGATAAGCGGCGGTCCCTTGACCGGCTTTCAAGACGTGACATAATTGCCGTGCCATCAGGCAGGTGACCCCTCGGAAGGCCTAGAAATAGATAGTTGAATCAAGTCCGACATCTCTCCTGGAGCCGTCTAGGGATTCCTCCTTATGAGTTGGAGTCAATGGCGGAGCAAAAACTTCAAATGCGACTGTACCGTTATTACCCACACCAAAGCAAAAAAAAAAAAAAAACGACAATCGTCGAAAAGCGTAAAACGCCAACGGTAATCAGGGTGAATATGTCTGTGAAAATAAGTTAGAAGTCAATTTGTACGATTTTTCAGGAGAAGCGTTTAAAGTTCTCACTCTGATAGCCATAACTAGGCAGTCTTTACAGATATGCAATTAAAAATTAAGAAAAGATACTTTATTTAATCGGGAACATTTTGCTATAATGAATTCAATTTGGACTTAAATCGACTTAAGCTACTTTAACTTACTGCCACAGATGTATCCATAGTACATATAATTGGTGTGTTTTCGTGAGAACTATGCAAAGCAAAGTGAAAGCTTCTCCACAAAACGATTCTAAGTCAACCTGGTTAAAAACTTTTTAATTGTTTGAAGATTGGTGATTGAATTGAAATTGAAGGAAAAAGTATGAAAAAGTCGTGCTTAAATGTATGAAATACTACTGAATCCTTCCAGTTGAATGAAAAAGCTTTTCTCAACTAAAAAGCTCTTCCCATCCATCGCAACTCATTTTCAACAGAGAAAAAAAGTTAAAGTAGTTCCAAGTCACTTTGTGTTGTTGTACTCCGTATATAATCTTACTTCACTGAGAAGCGACGTTTCACCAAAACCCACCAAATGTAAGCAAAGTATTCAATAGTCGAATTAAACCTGTAATTGACATATGTATCCTTTGTTAGGAACCGAAAGAGTTCAGATGTAAGAAGCAGTAATACTAGGCGTATTTTGGTGAGACAGTAGTTCTCAGTAAAGTAAGATTTAGCACGGAGTACAACAACAAAAAAAGGACTGACAACTACTTATCTTTAGTCAAAAGTGAGTTGGGATGTATAGTTTCAAACACTCAATTTCAGAGGGTGCTGAAACGATTTTGTTAGTGTTTCAGAGGATAGCGAACAGGTGCACTAATTTCAAACATTAAAAAAAAGTTTTTATCCCAATTGACTGTAGATCGTTTTGTTGAGAAGCTTTTACTTTGCTTTGCATAATTCCCACCAAAACACGTCTAATGTTTGTTTTAAGCCAAGCATAAAAAGCTTAATGACGGAGAAAAGCATTGTTGGTTAATTCTTCTTCTTCCTTTTATCAGCGAGGCTATGATCCGAAAACAAGGGATCACAACCCTCCCACTTCACTGCATTTCTACTGATCCGCCTGTGGGGTTCGCCTATTTGACCTCAGAAAATATCGGCAGGCCTCCCGATTTTGGATCACTCGGTTACTGAGGCCAATGAAATGCCGATGTCGTCGCATTTGTCTGATCCAGGCGTTTATAGGCCTGCCTTTTCTACATCGCGATGTCTTTGGAACGTGCATAGATATTGCCTTTTTAACAGGGTTCAAATGATCTCTTCTTTGAACGTGGCAATACCAGCTGAGCCGGTCGCGCTCTAATTTGTGTACGATGGTTTCCTTGATGTGAAAGCTTCCACGGATCTTCGAACTTCTTATTCGATCAAGCTTGGTCACTCCTGCTGTCATGCGAAGCATCTTCATCTCAGCTGCCGTTAATTTACTCTCATACTTTTTGTACATCGTCCAACATTGTGAACCGTATGTGAGCGCTGGACGTACAACTGCGGTGTAGAGCCTTCCTTTCAACTTAGGGGGCATTTTTCTGTCACAGAAGATAGCGGAATTTTCTCGCCACTTCATCCACCCTACGCTTACACGATGATTGATGTCGTCATCACAAGTTGCTTTGCTATTGATCATAGATCCCAGATATTTGAACTTTTCGCACTTGGGAAGCACTGTTCCATTCAAATAAATGTCTGGAATAGGCCTGAGTGGATCAGAGAACGGGCAGCACAAGTACTCTGTCTTTTTTGAACTAATGCGATACCCATTTGCCGGGATGTAGGATCCTCACTTATGATGGCTCCATCGTCAGCAAAGAATAACTGATGTACCTTGGGGTCCATCACTTTACCTTCAAGCAGATAATCAAGGACTGTAATAGAGAGCAAAGGACTTAAAACGCTTCCCTGGTGCACCCCGACTTTAATTGGGAACTCTTCGGTTACTCCAGCGGGACATCTTACTCTTGTCTTTGCTCTTTCGTACATGTCCATGATCATCTGTACATAGGTTTCTGGAACCCCTCGATGTCTTAGCGCCACCCATATCAGATCTCGTGGTTGTCTGTCGAATGCCTTTTCAAAGTCAACCAATACAATATGCAAATCCCTTAAGGAATCACGATGTTTTTCCATTATGATCCTTATACTTTGGATTGCATCTGTGGTTGATTTACCCGAGACAAACCCGCACTGATCATCAGATAGCCGTATTATTTTTCGCAGTCGGCCACCTAATACCCGCTCAACGATCTTCATGGTGTGTGACATCAGCTTGATCGAACGGTAGTTATCACAGTTTCGCGTATCACCCTTCCCTTTGTATACAGGGAGAAGGTAACTTTCCCTCCATTGATTCGGCATTGGATCACCTCTCACGAATTTGGAGATAAGAATTCTGAGCCATCTGAACCCGATGTCTCCCATCTTTAACCATCTGGTTAATTATCCTTCAAGTTGAAATTGCAGAATGCAACTCAAGAAACAAAGGAGGAAATAAAATCTAACTCTAAAAACCACACCAGAAAAAGGTAAGAAGCCTTCAATATTTTTTTTCTTGCACCTAGAAGGCAAATATTGCTTTCGTGAAACAAACCGGTTCTTACAATGAGACACAAGACACAACTTCTCTTTCAGAGTGTCTGGTCATAGTGACCAATTATATTTTACATTTTAGATAGAATTCAGGCAAAATATTTTGTAAAACTTTCCTAAAATTAGTACGCCAAATTCACTCATACGTTATATTTTGCTTAGATATTAGTTTTGAGTAAAATCGACTGAAAAGATCTGAAACGATCGATTTAAAAAAAAAACCAGTCGGTCAGTTATATATATACGAAGTTTGTGGCAAAAATCGGATGTAATGTGGGTGTCGTGGTGTAGTGGTAGTATGGTAAGTTGGCGTCTCAAGGAACCCAACGAATTATAGTAACCCGTGTATGAAGGGAAACCCTATATTTTTATCTTTGCTCCTGCTATCTGTTCGTCGAGTTGACGAACGGCTTCAGTCACTTATTATTTGGTTATAGGGCATAGGACGTACGTTCAAGATAATGCAGGGCTTTGGTTCTGAACAGATAACCAGATTAGATCACAGCAATCGTATCACAATCAAATACTAAACGATTACTAAGCCGATAACAAGTGTCCGCTTTGTTTATCTATTCGGCTGCTAACATATGGTCTTGCAGACCCGCTGTTACAATTCCAATTAGCTGAACATACGACAAAAATGCATGATCATGTCCACGAATTGAGAAATAACATCATATCAGGTCATTGTGCAAGTGTCGAAGTCTTTTAATCATGTGGTTTTTTTTTACTTTTATCTCGATAAAAGCACCAATCTCCAGCATGTGGTAATGTTTATCTGTCAGGAGTACTTACCTTGCGCATGGCACTACGATTTACATGAAGTCTTTTTGTTCCTATTAATGTATGGAAACCTGGTACATACGGTTTCGACATATGTACCTGTAAGTACCTAGTCCTGCCATAAGTTCTATTACAAGTATAAAACGTTATTAGAACCAAACAGCAAAACATTTTGGATTAGTATTTATAAAATTTATTTGTTGAATAATAAGCATTTTAAAAAAGGCGGTTTATTCAAAGTGGGTGCCTTTTTCTTTAGCTCAGGCCCCCAAACAGTATGGCCATGGGCTACAGCGGCACGCACGGTTTCCAGGAGTATTGATCCAGTTGCTGTGGTTAAAGAACTTTTGAGGCTCTTCAAATTTCGGTGGAGTCTCTTGCAAGCCATACTCTTCAAAACTGACCACAAGGAGTAATCCAAAGGATTTGAATCTGGACTTCGTAAAGGCCAATCCTCGGATGCTATAAAAGCAGAAATATTCTGAGCCACTGTTGAGTTGTTTTGGTTTTATGTGCTGGAGCAGTGTTGTTGGAAACACATGTTGCTCCATTAAGAAGGTTATTCGTTGAAAGACGACTTTAAAGATATCTTCTTGGTACACCTTTGCCTCAGTTTTGACTCATTTTTCACAAAAATGTAGAGCAGTAACGCCTTGAAGGAAAGCCCCCGCCAATACGGCAGGATGATGGCGGGCTGAACCCTAGCAATTGTATTTATCGTCTTGTTTATTTAAAACTTCCTCGATGGTGAAAATCTTTTTAACCGTAAAAAGTATATTTTCGTGGCCGCGGTTCATGAGACAGTGTAAGAGTTACTTGCATCTTTCAAGCCTTATTTGCTTTAAATTAAGCGTCAATAGGTGTCCAGTTGACCGACGAAAGGCTTTCATGTTACGGCCATCATCCCGAATGAACCTTGATGTGGATCTGGTGGATATATCCAGCTCACGCAACATAATTTCCTGTTTTCGAAGGGGATTTTTTTCGAATAATTCGCTCTGAGATCGTATGGGAAACGTGCGGACTATCACTTCTTGGTCTGTCTTCTAGTTGAGACGGTTCAACATTTGGGGTTTTATAGCACGGTACACAAACATTTTTGGTATATCGAGCGGTTTTAATAATTTAAAAATTTGGTTAGCATTTTTTCCGCACGTATGCAACATTAAGTGAGCAAATACGATTCTTTCTTTCATACCCCACCATTCAGTAGCTGAAACCAAGCTGGGTAATATTAATTGCGTTTTAGTGTTCTGAAAAAAAGTTAACGGTACTATTTTTAATGTTATCTTCACACAGTTTGCGCTAGAAGTTTTGTAACAGAATTTGTGGCAGGACTAGGTACACTGTTTTCATGAATATGGAAGTTACACTTCATGGGCTTCACAATGGCTTTAGTTTGAACTAAGTGTGACAGAAGAGCTTCTCTCCCCTTCTTCAAATCATTAATCTAACCAAATCCTAACTCATTCTCAACACAATTCATCGTAATATAAGTTTAAGGTTGTTTATCTTCGATTCATAGATTTTTTTTAGAGTACTCAGAAGCGATTGTACTACCAAGCAGGAATATTTTTTTTAGTGCAGTGGTTAAAAAACTTACATGTTATTCGTTTCCTTTTATTCAATAGCTGGTTGCTGTTCCTTGCTGGAGTTCGAATCTGTGCACATCGAATAATAAGCAAACACATTGCCCACTGTACCATTACCACCCTCAACAGTCATGGATTAATATGTACGTATGTTCTTTGTTGTTTAAGAATTGTATACGAGTTTTTATGGGGAATTGAAAGGTAAGGAATTGTTTAACATCTCATATAGTATTGGGACTTTATCTCATTCTTATGGTACATACATAATTGTTTGAAGATGCATTAAGATACATTAGGCGACCCCGTGGTAGGCCTAGAAATAGATGTTTGGACCAAGTCCGGCATCTCTCCTGGAGCCGTCTAGGGATTCCTCCTGATGAGTTGGAGTCGTTGGCGGAGGATCGAGAAGGATGGAGGGTCCACCTGAGCATCCTACTCCCGCGACCCTCATGAAGGATTAGCGGGCCATTGAAAATGTATGTATGTATGCATTAAATTAAAATTAAATTGAATTCTTGATCTTTGTTCCACAGCGCTGCTCATGATGACTTGAAATTGAATTGAATTGAATTGACGTCCTCTACTGAATAAGTCGTTGTCAATATCGCTGTACAGCTCGTATAGTTCGTCATTGAATCTTCACTTCCAAAACCCGTCAAGAATTTTTCTCTCGAAGCGACCAAGGATATCTTCATTCGATTTCAATGGAGTCCATATTTCAGCGTCGTAAAGCAAGACTGGAATGATCAGGATCTTATCTATATAGTTGCTAAATATAGTCGCCTTAGTTGCTCGATATAGGGCTTTACTATTAAATTGTCTTATTAGCCCCAAAGAACAGCGATTGGATTGGAGAGTTATTCTTTGCCGATGTCGTTTTCAGAATTTATAGCAGAGCCAAGATAGACAAAGGCCGTGGGCGCCGTGGCGTAAGTGGTTAGTGTGTCGGATCACTACGCATGAGGTTCCAAGTTCGAATCCCAGAAAATACCAAAAAGTTTTTTCACGGTCCCACCTCTCGCGAGCGTCTGACAAACATCCGAGAGTATTGTTGTCTATAAAAGCTTCTCAAATCGCCGTTCGGATTCGGCAGTAAACTGTAGGTCCCTTCCATTCGTGTGGAAAATATAACGCACACAACATGAGTGGTTGCGAGAAGCTAGGCCCTGGCACTTTAAAGAGCTGTTGCGCCAAATATTTTTGTAAGATAGACAAAGTGCCTTACTACCTCGAAGTTGTAGCTGCCCACTGAAAAATGCTGTCCAATTCTTGTTGACAGCATATACTTGGTTTTGCCCTCGCTAACTACCGCTAAACTCATTTTGGCCGCTTCTGCTTCAATGCTTGTAAACGTATCGCGGACAGCGCGCTGAGTTCTTCTAATGATATATATCGTCGAAGCATATAAGCAGTTGTACAGAATTTTGATAGATTGTACCTCTGGTGTTGACTTGTGAGTTTCACACAATCCGTTCAAGTACGATATTAAAGAAGTCGCAGCGCGCCACCTTGTCTAAAACCTTTTTGACATTAAAGGTCTCGGTGATGCCATTATTGGCATTGATGGACCAGCGAGCGTTCTCCATCATCATCCTGCACAGACGGACAAGTTTGGCAGGGATGTCAAAACTAGACATGGCTCTATATAGCTCTTCTCTATAGATGCTGTTATAGGTGGCCTTGAAATCGATAGAGATGATGAGTATCGATTTGTAGTTGTGTTTTCTCCAAGATCTGCTGAAGTGTGAAGATTTGATCGATAGTGGACTTTCTTGTCCTAAAACCGCACTGATATGGGTCAATCAGGCTGTTGATGAAATGTTTCAGGCGTTCACACAATATCGCAGAAAAGATCTTGTACTCAGTTGAGGGGATTTCCTTTCTTGCGGATCGGGCAAACGATCTTGAGATTATATTCATCAGACATACACTCTTTTAATTTATTTATATTTGGCGCAACAGCTCTTTAAGTGCCAGGGCCTAGCTTCTCGCAACCACTCATGTTGTGTGCGTTATATTTTTCACACGAATGGAAGGGAGCTACAGTTTAGTGCCGTATCCGAAGGGCAATTTGTTTTGAGAAGCTTTCTCGAGACAAGAATACTCTCGGATGTCTATCAGACGTTCACGAGAGGTTGGACCGTGAAAAAAACGTTTTGGTGTTTTCTGGGATTCGAACTTGGAACCGCGCAGTGGTCCGACACACTAACCACTTACGCCACGGCGTCCACAACAAACATACACTCGGGTGACCAAATTTTAGAGATGAGATCTACCAATACATCACCAGCTGTCTTGAGAAGTTCGGCCGGTAAGCTGTCAGGTCCAGCAGACTTTATGCCTTCAGCTTGGATATTGCTGTTATCTTTACTTCGCTTTGATCAGGCGGATGGACATTTTAACTATCATCGTCTATGTTGAATGGTTTATTCTGTCTGACCGCTGAATGTTGTTTTTCCTCGCCTGTATAGAGTCTGCAGAAGTGGTTTTTCCATGTTCTCAATACTGACTGTGATCCTGCCATGAGGCTTCCTTTTTCATCTTTACAGGTTTCTGTATGGGTTTACCTGTTGTGACATGTTTTTTTACCCTTTGGTAAAACTTCAAAACCACCGAAATATAATGTTTATAAACGCAACATTTGGACGCTCGTTGGATCGAATATCTCTGTCTAAAATCTTTGGAACTCCTTTTCAAAGTAAACGTACTTCCAGAAGCCTCAATATCGTAGCTATCCAAGAGCAGAGTCAAAAGCCATCTGCAAACTTCTCGGGGCGCCTTGTTAATGTTACAGGTTCGATTTTCCTGATTATAAAAAAAAAAAATAATGTAAACTTTTGCAACTTTTTTGCTCTGCGGAGCTTTTGTCGTTGCACTGATCAATCTTTAATTTGCCAGTACAACGCTACCTCGCTAATGTAAAGCATCGATAATGTGAATTCTCTGATAACGTTAATCAAAAATGTGTACTCCATAATGTGCATTTTTGATTTCTTTGTTTCCTGCTATGTTCGTTCGAACATTTTTTTTAATAAAACTACCTTCAAAGTTTTGTTTCCCTTTTAGTTTTTCTTGTTTTAACTATTATTCTCTTTTTGCTAAAATGCAAGGAACTTCCAATAGCATTACATTTTCACGGACAGCTAGGTGCAGCAGCTATAAAGCGTTTGAACCCGTACTCACTTACTATAAAGTCCAATCTAGATTTCCACTTTGTCTCAAGTTGACAAAACATATACTATATGCAAGGCTATATAGAATTTCCGGGAACTTCCAAGGCTGGCGAGCTCACCGAATATAGCAACACGCTCAGAATTCTGCCAGAAAAGCATAGTATATCTTTCGTTACTTGAATATATCTGCTCAAGCTACATGATTTTTACTTCGACTTGGACTCAATCAGCGAAGCCAATCAAAGATGAGAGGATGGCGCGGTAGGTTGATGGGCTGATTTTTCTCAAAAGCTAACACGTCACCATCAACATTTGTGTCCTTATGAGAGTGTCCAATAGATCTGCTTACCAAAAGGTTTGGAATGTTCTTAAGCGTTTCTATTGGAGTTATAGGTGGAACAAAGGTGATGGCCAATTCATTATCCTTGTGCTAGTCCAGTTATGATCAGAAGAAGATTGCTAAATCTGGAGCAGTCTCCCTTTTATTACCTAAGAGACCTAGCAAATTATGACGTCAGAAGCATCCTCCAATTCATAAGATGCGTCCAGTTTAATTAGCCCATTAGGTTGTTAGCATTATGGCTTTTTGAATCCGTAAACCCGACAGCAGATATTCCGTTAGAGTTTATCGTTTCGAAATGCAATAAAGTTAAATACTTGGGTTCAATCGTAAATGAGGAAGGAAATTGTGATGACGATATTGCACATCGAGTGTGTGATCGAAAATCGAAAATGCAAGCATCCAACAGCTGTCTATAAATCCGACACGCAGGCTTTTTAAAACAGTGAGCGTGGTAACCTGGTCACCGAAGCGCAAGGGATTATAACTAGGTTTGTTTAAGCAGCATTTCCAACAATTTAATGCTTAACGGGCATTAAATAGAGAGAGTGATAGGGCAAGAGGAGGCACCCAGTTTTGTGGAGGTTGACGCAGCTATAAGAAAGCTGGACAACAACGGCGCTCGGTCTGATGGCTTACCCGCGGAGTTTACCTTAGTAGGATGCATGCACTATGTCATCGTCCTAGTATGGGTGGACTAAATCATCCCCTATGAATAATGTTGCCATCTATCCTTTTTTTCAGCTCCCAAAAACATATCCCGCAAAATTCCTAACGTATATAAAATTTTGATTTTGATATGTGGCGAACATTAGACTTTTAGACTGTACGATGACAGCAGGCGAATATTATACACGTTCACAGCGAAAGAGTAAAGGCTGAATTATAATAGTCGGATGCAATCGGAGCTAATGTCATAATTCTGCGTTAAGTTTCGTTCAGTACTGTCAATTGCAAAAGTAGCCCATAATAGGCGTATGTGTTCGGAAGCAATTGTGTGGTTCATAGCCATTAACAGCTGTCCAACTGTTAAATTTTCGTATGAAAGAGCGAATGGATTCGGTCGAAAGAATGTCGAAACCGAAAGGAAAATGCATCTTCAACGTAAAAGTTCGCGAGAGTCGACACATTGAAAGCGATTCTCATGGTGAAATGCAATTTGACATATTCATGCGTAGAGTTCTACCACTTTTTGAAAACGAAGCCAGATTTACTCCTCCAAATTGCTAAAAAGGAGAAATACGAGAATTAATCCATAACCCATATTCCACTCGTATTCCACCAAAACGGATGCCAATGCGAGTGCGATTGACGTTGAAGCAATGTTGGTTGGTTGGTTAGTATAAGCGTAGAAGTAGTTTTGACGAATAAAATATTAATTTGCGGCAGAAATTTTTTTATCATCATCATTATATATATCATTTTATTATTTTTTTTTTTATTTCGATAACCCGCGAAATTGCCAAACTTAGTGGATTTTTCCTTTTTTACGGCCAAAAAAGATAGTAAGTTTACCTATGAATAAAGTATTAGCTCTATATGTCGCATCTTAAAAAGAAAAAGAAAAAGCGATAGATCATATTTTCGCACTGAGTTCAATCCTGGAAAAGAACGACGAATTTCACTCAGGACCTTTTTATCGTGATAGCATTCATCGTCTTCATCTCGACAATGGGATGACTGAAAGCGGGATACCGTCCAAACTGATCCAGCTGTGTAGCGTAACGCTGGAAAACCTGCGGTGCTCTGGAAACAGCTCATTTGAACTACTCCAAACTTTCACAGAATTTCAGCAGAGACCAGCGGTCATGTGATTTCTTCAATCTCGAGCTGGAACAGATAGTGCGCAGTGCCGATGTTAATACGGAAGGCACTATCTTCCGTCCAGTTGCTGGGGTACAGAGATGATATAAGCATCATCGGAAGATCTCAGTGTCCCGTCACAAAGGCATTTACGGCAACTGAATATCAGGCGAGATGAGTTGAACTTGTCCGAAACGTTGGACAGAACGTCACTGTTGATGATTTAAATTTCGAGGTGGTTAAGGAGTTCACCTACCTTGGATTAAATATCAAATTCGGCGAAGAATAGCCTTAGCAAACCGCTAATACTTCGGTTTGGCAAAAGAATTGGGCTTAAAACTCCCAACTCGATGGATTTCATCAATGCTCGACAGAGCATGATCCTAACATTCCTTCTATATGACGCCGATTGCTAGACGATAAGAAAGAAAGCGGAGCTAATAACTCCGAACTATTTCGTCGGATATAAGGTCCCGCCTGGGAGGAGGAGATTTAACCACGAACTCTATGAGTTGTACGTCGACTACATTAGCTCGGCTACATCAAGCGCATGTACAGTAATACTCCAGCCAAGAGAATCAAATTTGAGACTACGAAAACTACCCAACCTCTGATATAAATACCAACCTAATTGCGAATGCCAGAAAATGTCGTTGTTGTAACAGTTTCATACACACTGGGATATCTGGGAATTTTGTATCGGTTTTATCCAAGCGCAGGAAACGAGGTGTGTCAATCGGCTGTATCTACAGTTCGATAGGGGGACAGATTCGCAGGCCTTGCCGAACAGTCGGAGAAATATTGGATGTCGTGGGGCCGTTTTTACAGTCTGGGCATCTATCTTCAAAGGTCGAATCCAAGCAGACGCGGCAGTGTTTAGGAAGACGACCGACACCATCCGGAGTGAAATTCAGTCAGTGTTGTTCTGGATTTACAAGGAGGTTTTCGTTCCTTGTTGAGGATAGGTGGAAGTCGCCCACATAGAACAATTAACAATTTTATTGTGTACTAGCGGGTACCCGGCGAGCGTTGCTGCGCCTATCAAAAAAAAAAAAAAAACAACTCAGGCAGGCGCCAGGAGCAACAACTCTCAGGCAGGCGCCTGGGGCTAAGTCTATTAGAGAACACTTTTGTGCCGGCCAACAGTGGGTAAGTGGTCCAACCTTAAATACATATGTATATCAAAATATGTTCAGTACTAAAGTACTATAATACTAAAGTAGTGGGCAAACTGCTGGACCGATAGTACCCGACGTGTTTTGCTGCGATGCGACTAACAAAAGAGAATTTTCTTTAGTACTAAAGTAGTATAATACTGAAGTAGTCGACCGATTTTGACTGAAACTTCATAGGAATACTCTAGAGCTAATACCGAAGATTGCCTGAAAATTTGAGCTCACTCGGTTTCGTGGTTTCGGAGTCCATAGTATACAAACATATGTTTGTATGCTATGGACTCCCATGAAAAAAAGCACTTTCAGTTTTTTTCGAATTTTCCAATTTTCCGGGCAACTTTTCCAATTTTTCTTTTCGTAAAAACCTCATTCGGACTATTACGAACATTTAAATAAAAAAAAAAAAAACAAATCGGTCCTGTCGTTCTCAAGTGATGCGATGACCAACGAACAGCATTTCATTTTTATTTATATAGAAGATTTCTTTAATTGAAAGGAAACTTGGTCTGCGTAACAAGAAACTGTGTGTCCAGGATCGACGAGGATGAACGCCTGCTATTCTTAGGCAGAAACTCCGCATGGATCATGAGCTCGTTAAGTAAGTTATGTGTCTTCTTGGATCCGATAAAGCCTTCAATTCAAAGCAGCCAATTCACGAAAAATAGAACGCGAGCGGCTCAGCTGATATTGTCATGTTCAAAGAAGAGACCATATGAATCATTCCATTTCTATAGTTAAAGAGGCACAGCCCTAAAAACACGTGGATCATACAAATGCAACATCACCAGCATTTGGTTTGCCTTTTGGAGTGATCCAAGATTGGAAGGCCTGCCGATATTTCCTAAGGTCAAACAAACGAACCTCACAGGCCGATCAGTAGCAATTAATTGAAGTGTGAGGGTTATGATGCCTTGATTTCAAATCATAACCTCGCCGAAAAGGGAAGAATTTCCTCGTAACAGGGCTTTACTACTCAATTTCCTTCTTAGCCTGAAGAAACAGCGATTGGAAAAGATTCAACAGATTTCTGCGATGATGTTGTTGTCAGATGTAACAGCGGATCCGAGGTATACAAAGCCTACCACTAATGTGAATAACTCCAACTTATTTGGTTTTCCCGGAGAAAAAATGCCTCTTAAACTCTTTTTTAATTTTTGTTAATCCACCTAAAGAGGATAACTTACAACGAAATCATCCCTTAAGCAAACATTGAAGATTTTCAGGATAGCCTCTGCAATACCACCGGTTCGCAAACGGACGGGCACTTCAACCAACTTGGTGTAACTGCAGGTGTCCAACTGAATAACTGGAATCAGGCTTCTGTCGAAGCACAGGTGCAATTCATGCCAACTTTTGTTTCCACTGGACGCACAGAACAACAGGACAATAACACGAAAATAAAGTTTAATCCTCTAATAGGTCAAACAAAAAAAATCTTGTACATACACATGTATATATCAACGACCGAAGAAGAATTCTATATGCCAAAAACAACCGAGCAGCAATCACGTTAACTGAGGACGATGTGGTGGACTGAGCTGGACTATGTGGTTCTCTCTCTCACTCTATCTCCCTCCCACTTTGATTTTGTTTAATATATAAATTTAATGAGTTTTGATACAAAAAATAGCAAGTAAAACTTACCTAATTGATTAATTTTCAATCGACGACAACAACCATTCACTGTTGAGCAAGCGGACACCGCATTTAACATTCCAACTCGTCGAGGATTTTTCGGATTCGCGTTCACTTGCGAACGATCCTGCACACGATTTTTTTTTTTTGCTTTGCTTTTTACTTTCTTTTGCTAATCAATGTTTGGATTTTATTGTATCTGGAATTTCGAATTGAATATAATCAGAATTTATCTTTAAAAAAAAATAACACTTGGGACGAACGAAAGAAAAAAAAAAAAAACACTTGGTATGGTTGCAGCGGCGATATACTCTTTTCGGTTTGTTGTTGCAGCTTTTTACACCGAGAGCGTAGTGCAGAGTAGTGGTGGATGTGCAAAGATGCGTGCAATTCGCAAAATTGTTTCTACTTGGAGATCTCCTTTATAAATTTTTCAGTTCATACAGAAGGGTTAGGTTTTTTCTTTCTTTTTTTGATGAGAAATTATCGAAAGGAGAGCAAAGAAATGTAAATTTCATTACACACAGTACATTCAGGAGTAGAGAGGAAGAAGAAAGCCTTTGCGCACCAAGTTCTGTCCCATCAAACACATAAAGGGAAATCTTTTTTTTTTGCCTTTGCTTTTGAGTAGTGATGTGCGTCAGAGTGACAGAGTACGCAGGAATTTCCGAAATGTAGCAAATTATTTATGACACCAAGGAGAAGGTTGCGATAAAATTTTGCAACTTGAACGCATTGATCAATGGAATATTGGGGGGGAAACAAATGAAAATCCTAACATTCTCCTTGGAGTTGCATTGGAATAAATTGACATTTCCCGCTCCTATTGAATACAGCTATGTGTGTAGTACTAAAATTCCGCACATCACTAGCTTCTTCTTCTCGTTCTCCTTATGGTACTGGTTCGTTTTTTCTTCGCTCTCTCTTTGTTTAAATTCGTTTTTTTTTTCTTTTGTAGAAGGAAACTCACAATTTTTGTATTTTTTTCTTATCACACACTAGACTGGCGGTGCGATCAATTTGATTTTGTTTTCAGTAAAACCGAACTTGACTATTTTGTGAAACGATCCTTTCAACGCTGTTTGTAATTGAATGTATTTTATTGGATTTTTTTTGTAATCGGAGAAAAATTGTACACCACTCTTCCGCAAAATTAGAGCTCATAGCCACACGCACACATCAACAAATTGGCCAGTTTTCGTATTGGAATTGATGACATTTTATGGCGTGTGTGTTGGTGAACGTACTAACACTAGTAGAAAAGTGACAGCCATCTTAAAGCTTTTCTTTTCGTAGTTCGAAAATGGCGAGTGGTCGTCAGTCGAATTTCGATGAAAGCTTCCAATGTTTTGCAAAACTGGAGAAAACAATTTTTTTTGAGGGTATATTTAATGGAGAAGTTTAAAGTGCTGTTTCATGGCAGTGGGATTCATAATAACTCGAAAAATATCAGTTTTGTGAAGGTGTGGAATCTGGAAGGTAGATGGCACTATAAGCAGGGCCCCGTTCAGTGGTGTAACCTTTGGCAGAGGACAGATGTTAAAGAATAATGTCGTTTTCCATTGTCAAAAAGGAGTACTCTTGTGTTCTTGTTCCATACAGAAAAAGCGGTCCCAAACATGTTTCATTGGCTGTTCTTGGTATGTTTTTCTGTTCCGGATTTCATTTGGGAGTGTTATAAACATGCACTCAAACATACATATACAGGGTGGTCCAACTGCAACTTTCTTTTTAAAAATGCAATAAAATGAACAAAATGAAATTTTTTCCATGTATTATGGCTTTATTAGTAAAAGCAGACATTCCCATTAATTATGGAACACAACGTCGTTCAAGTGGCCGCCTCGGCTGGCTTCGCAGTAGCGCATTCTATCACTGCAATTTTCCAAGACCTTGTTGATGGTTTCGGGCTGTAGCTCACGGGTTGCTTGGATGATATTGGCCTTAAGTGTTTGAATCGTTTCCGGATTGTTGGCATAACATCGGTCCTTCACGGTTCCCCACATAAAAAAAGTCCAAAGGGGTCAAATCGCAGCTCCGAGGCGGCCAATTGACATCGCCAAGACGGCTGATAACACGATTTGGGAATTTGGTGCGCAAAAGACCGATTGTGGCATGGGCTGTGTGGCATGGCGCGTCATCCTGCATAAACCAGAGGTCGTCCAAATCCATGTCTTCAATTTCAGTAAAAAGAAGTCGTTAACATGGTTTTGTAACGCCCACCATTTTCGAAGAAAAATGGTCCAATGATGCCACCACTCCACAATCCGCACCAAACTGTCACTCTCTGTGGGTGCTGTGGCTTCTCGACAATAACGTGCGGGTTTTCCGAGCCCCAGATGCGGCAATTTTGTTTGTTAAAGTAGCCGCCGAGATGAAATGTGCGCCCAAAATCGTTGTCCAATTCAAGCTGCTCTAAGGCCCAAACTGCGAAACGATAACTAAGCGGATGGTCGTGCGCTTTTAATTGCTGAATCAATTGGACCTTGTAAGCAAATAATCCCAGATCTTTGTGCAGAATTCTCCTCAGGCTGGTGCGTGAAATGTTTAGCTGTTGAGATCGATGACGAGTTGATGTTCGTGAATTGAGTCTCACACTCTCGGCTACAGCAGCCACATTCTCGTCTGTGCGACGACGGGGACCATGAGTGTTGTCCACTAGCATACCAGTCTCACGAACTTTTTGCACAAACTTTCGTACAGCAGGCGCGGTGGGTGCTTCATTTCGCCCAAAACTTCTTTTCAAAAAACGCACACACAGCACTCACTTTGGAAATAAGTTTTCAATATTTTCCAATGTTGTTCAAACGTAAAGCGACTCATTTCGTTTCGTGGAGGTATGATACTGACTTTCGGTCAAGATTTCGCGCCGGAGACAGCTGCCAGTGTCAAAATAACCTATGATTTAAAAAGAAATCACTAGATGGCCCACCCGTTATTTAAACTCTTACATCGTACTACTTGTCAAAGTCATATGGTAGAAGACGCATTCTTTTGTTTATTTATTTTGTCAATTGAGAGAAGTCGGTAGAGAGTAGTTTTACATATGCAGATGTAAATGATATAATTATAGAAACGTGATGGAATTGCTTATGTACCAAGTGCGAAAAGTTCAAATCTATGATCAATAGCAAAGCAACCTGTGTTGCATCGACATCAATCATCGCGTAAGGGTAGGGTGGATGAAGGGGCGAAAAAACTCCGCTATCTTCTGTGACCGAAAAATACCACATAAGTTGAGAAAAAGGCTCTACACTGCAGTTGTGCGTCCAGCACTCACAATGTTTGATAATGTACAACAAGTATGAGAGTAAATTAACGGCAGCTGAAATGAAGATCCTTCCCATGGCAGCAGGAGTGACAAAGTTTGATCGAATAAGAACTTCGAAGATCCGTGGAAGCCTTCACGTCAATGAAACCATCTTACGAAAAATAGAGCGCGACCGGCTCAGTTTGTATTGCCACGTTCAAAGAAGAGATCATTTGAACCCTGTTACTTACTTACTTACTTAGGTGGGGCTACAGTCGAACCAACAAACCTCAACAGCCATCACGGTTACGAAGCAGCTGCCTCCTGTTGCGCACGCCAATTTGGTTGAGGTCCCCCTCCATTTGTTTGCGCCACCTACCGCGAGGTCGTCCTCTATTGCGCCGTCCATCCGGGGTGGATTCGAAGACTTCCTTAGTCGCTGTATGTGAACTCTTCTGGCTAAGTCGATGCCCTTATATTGGCCATATAGTTCGTCATTCAGCGTCTATGCAGATGGGACCAAAGATCGCTCGAAGAACTTTTCTCTCAAAATAATCAAGGGCATCCTCATCCGGTTTCGTCAAAGCCCATGCCTCCGCCATACAGCAGGACTGGGATGATTAGTGTCTTATAAAGAGTTACCTTAGTAGTTCGAGATATGGCTTTATACTCCATTGCCTTCTTAGCCCATAGGAACAATGATTGGCAAGAGTTATTCTTCGTCTGATCTCACCACTGATGTCATTTGCGAAGCTCACTATAGAGCCTAGGTAGACAAAGTCCTTAACTACCTCAAAATGATATCTGCGTATTGTGGCGTTTTGTCCAAGACGCCGATGTTGGGTGTTCTTTTTTGAAGACAGCACATATTTTGTTTTGCTTTCATTGACCGTTAAACTCATTTTTGCTGCCTCGATCTCAATACACGTAAATACCCCATTGACGGCCCGCTGAGTTCTACCGATTATGTCAATGTCATCGGCATAAGCGAGTAGTTGTACAGACTTGTAAAAGATTGTACCTCTGGTGTTGGCTTGTTAGTTTCGTACAATTCTCTTAAGTATTATACTATGTTAAAGAGATGGCATGATAGCGCGTCACATTTCCTACATCGAACGGTTCGGTGATGTTCTTACTGACTTTGATGGAGCAGCGAGAGTTCTCCATCGTCATTCTGCACAAACAGACGAGCTTGGCAGGGATGTTAAGACTAGACATGGCTCTGTGTAACTTGTCTCTATACACGCTATCATAGGCAACTTTGAAATGGATGAAGAGGTGGTGCGTATCGATTTCATACTCATGGGTTTTTTCCAAGATCTGCCGTAGTGTAATTATTTGTCAATGGTGAACTTTCCCGGTCTGATAAGAACCTATCAGGTTATTGACGATCGGTTTTAGTAAAAAGCAATATCAATCATCGTTCCAAAGACATCGCGAAGCAGGAGAAGCAGGCCTAAGAATGCCTGGATCACATAAATGAAACGACACCAGCATTTGATTGGCCTCAGTAGCTAAGTGATCCAAAATCGGGAAGCCTGCCGATATTTTCTAGGGTCAAATAGCCAAATCAGTAAAAATTTGGTGAAGTTGGAGGGCTAAGATCCCTTGTTTTCGCATCATAACCTCGCCGAAATAGGAAGAAAAAGATGGAATTGCTTATGTTGTTTTCCATTAGGTTAAAAGAAACCATTTTTTGTTTTGGTTGCCTGTGAAGAAGATAAACAAAAAATCTGAACTTTCACCAACACACGCACAACTAAGCAAAAGACGATTTCACATGTTCCATTGCAATCAAAAAGGAGCGAAAACGGTAGTGAAACTAAAGGAAAACAACATAAATATATGTATTTGTATTTGAGTATTTATTTAGTTACTGGACATTAATAGCCGCGTTTTGTTTTCTCCGTGAACTGGTTCAGTTCATATTTTTACACAGGATGCAAAAACAACAATTGAACCAGCACTTGAGCTGGTTCAATTTTCGTGAACCAGAATTTCTATCCGATACCTCACCACTAGATGGCTTTTCACAAAAAAAAAAAAATTATATGTAAAGCTTGGTAGCTCTGCTGAATGGCAGAAATAAATCATGGTTATTTGTTGTATCCTCACTTTCTGACATAAAAACACTGAATTATTAAACAAGTATAAAAATATTAAGCACTTTTCTGACTTCGATTGCTATTTTTCCGCCATTTTAAATCCATATTAAACGTCAGTGTGTAGCTGCTGCTACCAACTTGTGAAAAAGAAATTTCTAGGTGAACCAGGAGCGTTTTTTTTTATTTTGGGATGAACTATTTCAGTTCACGGGGAAAACAAAACGCGGCTAATATATCGATTACGATGTCCGTGGCGCAACGATTTTTTGATGTTTTCTAATAGATCTCAATGCACTGAACAAAAAAAAAGGGGATAACATTTAAGTCTACAATGCATAAATAGTGAAATATGTATGGGAGGCTTGTCGCCCCCCTGTAACCCCCTTGCTTGGGGTCACTGCTGGATTTGGGGTGGATGCGAGGTTGGGTGAAAGATGACGATTTAAAATTTATTTTGCCTAACTAAATCTATTAGCTGTAAAGTCGTAACCGTCTGTGCTGGACATTTTTCTTTTTCTTTTTTTTTATATTATTAGGCGTGTTTTTTTGCGGAACCTATACTCACTTTTCTTGTAATTTCATGAAGAATCTCAATCCCAGACGGCGCCAAACCTCGTTAGGTGAAATTATTTGTTTCTTAAACGTTGGTAGCCAACGATGTCTGACACTAGTATTGGGGTGTGTTCGTTGATATCTGCCTTTTCTAGGAAAGGTCCCGCAATTCACTGATTGGTTAAAATACATTTATTTCAATACCTATTTTAATACTTATATTTCCACATATGGGAATGAAAACTGAAGGAACTTCAAATATTTATAAAATAAATAAGACAAATATTGCATACAAAATTTAAGAATAACGGGTTATAAAGAAAATAGGCGAAATCCGTTTCCAATCGGGGATGCTGAATGAAATGAGTAAATATGCAAAAAAGGGCGTTCATAATTTTAATACGATATTAGATAGGGAATGTACATTAGAAAATCTATGTATATTTGAATATACATATTCGGATTCGGAGGGTAAAATGTACTTTGAACAATTTTGTTAAAACCGAAGCTCTTTTTCATGACGGTAATCTTACAAGCCTGTGGTAGTTATTTACTTTTATTTGGGGTCTTAGATGAAAGAATTAGAAATTCCCTTATACAAAAGTACTGTAATCAATTGGATTGCTTATTCGCAGTTCACTCTCTTATGCTATTATGACACTGGCTTTATTTCATACTAAAAAATAGTACGATATTTCAAGTCGCTAGCGAAAGAAAAAGAACAGTTTTAGGACATAGGCAAAAATACTCGAAACGAACGCCAGTTCAATTTTATATGATAACACTTCTTTTTTTTATTTCGCATCGCTTTTTTACAACAAATATTGTTAAATTATTCACATATATGCACAAAATAATGTTTCCAACTCCCATATGGTAACGTTTTTCTTACAAAATTGAACAAAAATATAACGAATTGTCAAAAGAGAATATAAATTGTATACTTTTTTCTAGTTTGCTGCCTTGATCTAAGATAAAGCCACGGTTTTACTTTTTAGCCACTTTTTAGTCGGAAAAAGTCAGTGTCATAACAACATTCGTGTGGCAGCTAAATAGAATTTGTGTGTTTCTCTTGTTTGATTGCATTTCAACAAACAGATGATTACCGGATGGATAAATCCGATAAATTTATGGGTGCAAGTAAAAATAAGCACACGAAAGGGACAAAATGCTTAAAAAAACTAGCAATTTTTTTTTACAAAAACTCCTTCTGCCTACCTAAAAAAGACATAGAGCTATTTCTTAATATATGTACTGCAATTCAGCGCAAGCTTTTGCTGTAGTCACGCTTTATACCTACCTCTCTTGTGACAGTTTTTAAACTACCTACGTTAATCAACTTCCAAATAAATTTATTTTTGTACGACTGATGTGCAAGTACCTAGTTTGTGAATGTAGCGTGAAATTCGCAATTTTAATATCTAATGCCGTGAAAGTAAACGCAGGTACCAACTTTTGAAATAAAAAAAAAATTAGTAAGTATAAAGTTAGTATAGAGCGTTTTATTGAGACTCAAAAGTGAGCAAGATATAATTCTCAAAAAAACACGCCTCTTGTTATTATTATATTAGTTACAATTACACATACACTAATAAAATGCTAAACTTATTACGCATAAACTAATAAAATACTAAACTTAGCCACTGATTGTCTGGTCTACCGGGCAAAATATTGGACTTTGTCCTGGAAATTCGAAGGGATGAAACTTTTTCGACGACTGAACTGTTGTGTTGTATTCCTGTACATGAAGATTATATTACTAACAATACGCATATACTAACAACATGCTAAGCTTATTAAGGCAGAAGTATAATAGTCTGAAGCAATCGGAATCCTCGCACTGTTTCGGAAGTGGTCATATGAAACCATTCTTCTATTATAATTCAGCCTTTATAGTCCTGTACTTCTATATATTTACAATTTCTTTACATTGACTTACTGAATGCATTCATTTCGAAAAAAAGTAATCAAAAAGGCTAGTACGTAAGAGATGGAGCCACTATGCACAAGCTTTATTTAAAGCCAAATTGGTTATTATACCATTAAAAGTTAAATTTCCATAAAAAAAAATTATTTATTACCATATTTCTTATATCTATCAAATAAAATTATAATTTCCTAAAAATTTCCCCTTCGAAAGCTTTGAGTGAAATGACGTCTTCGCAATCCCAATTCGACAATTCGAGTTTGAAATTCGAGCGAAAAATAAAATCCCAAATCATATGATCGAAAAGAAATTTTTATTCTGGCTGGCAAAGTTTTTTCAGCACGGCTACGACGGGACGTAACTTGGTTTGAGTAGGCGCACATCTCTTATTATACTCCTGCAAGTGATTATTTTTTCTTCTCACCCAATTTTTCACCTATTTGATTTTTATATTTCCAATAAGAATCACATCTGTGTAGACGCAAGAAAATTAATAATTTTAAAATATTTTCAACAATTCGCAGATATCACGTTAGTGAGAGAATTCTCGGATCAGCTAAGTCTGAATTTTATTTGTGCGTAGCAAACGGAGAAAGGAAAAATCCATCAAAATGGCCCTGAGCGACGCAGATGTACAAAAACAGGTAAGAATTTAATTATCCTTAATAAAATCTACTCTCGGCGGCACAAAAACCGATTTTCAGCTACGAAAAGTGAAAATTTCCATTGACAGCCATATCATGACTATGAAGTCATAAGATTAGCGCTGTCATGTGAACGAGAAAATCTGAACTTTACCAAAAAATTCGAATAATTTCAACTATCACACTTTTAATTGCGAAGAATTAAAAGTCTATTCAGACATTTAAATCAGATTCTCATGTTTTTTTGGGTAAATTCTGCAATATTAACCGTTTGCTGGGTGCAATCGAATTTTTTTTTTGTGTCAGGCATTTCGGCTGGTCATGTGACCTGAAGGTTATTATGTAGATACTTGTGTAGAGAGAGAATCTTCCATGGCCGCTCCCGCCTCTTCATGCTTTTATGAAAAATCTGTTTTGATGTTTTTCTTTAAATGTGAGACCGGGAGAACACAACAAATGATTTTATTTGAAATCTATATTTAGAAGGAATATTTGCGAAAGTAGGTAGCTAAACAAGTGCTTTTGGTTTGAATAAAATTTGCGAAGATAATGTGGCTGTTGCAGCCAGCCAGTTGTACAAGATAAATATAAATTGGAATCAATATATGTTAATCAAATTGATTAAGGCCCAAGTTTTATTTTCACGAGCACATGCTGTGGCGTAACTGCAAAATTCCGGTTCCTGGCAAATTTTTACGATGCGCACTCCAGTATTTCACATGTAGTGTATGTTTTGCGAGAATCGAAAGTGCCATCAATTTGTGTAGATGAATCTGTAGCTTACACTCCTCTCCCTAAACGAAATTTTCTTTTGGTATGGTCTGCATATAGTTTTGATGACAGTGCTCGTTACTGTCAAGGGATATTCATAACGTTCCCAATTCACTGGATTTCTGCAGATCTGTCCTCAGAAAATATCAGCAGGCCTCCCGATTTTGAATCACTTCATAAGCAAATCAATTGCTGTCGCTATCGAGTTTTTCGACCTGTCTATCTTTCACGATATTAGTGGAACATTCATTGATATTGCCCCTTTGACAGGGTGCAAATGGTCTCTTCTTTGAACATGACAATATTAACTGAGCCAATCTCTATTTTTCGTGAGATAGCTTCTTTGACGTGAAGGCTTCCACGGACCTTCGAACTTCTTATTCGATCAAACTTTGTCACTCCTGCTGTTATGCAAAGCATCTTCATTTTAGCTGCCGTTAATTTACCCTCATGTGTTTTGTACATTGTCCAACATTGAACCGTATGCGAGTGCTGGACGCACAATTCTAGTGTAGAACCTTCGTTTAAGCTTAGGTGGCATTTTTCGGTCACAGATGATTGATGTCATCACAGGTTGCTTCCCTATCGACCATAGATCCCAGAAAATTAGACTTTTGGCACTTGGGAAGCACTGTTTCATTCAAATAAATGTCTGGAATAGGTCTGACTGGATCAGAGAACGGTCTTTTTTGGTATAATGCACTCATTTCTCTCCAAAACGTTCACCCATACGTCAAATGCTCGTTGCTGAGACGTTGGATCCTCACGACTCCATCGTGCAGTGCTTGCCACCATATCAGTGCTTAAATCTCATGTGGGTGGCATATTGCAAAGGTATTGTACTGAGTGGTAAGTACTTGCACCTGTTTGGATAAAACACTAGTAACCAAAAACGAATTGAAAAATTACAGCAAATTCTCCCCGATTTGTTTGGACGCCATCCACGTACTGAAACCCACAATAACTAAAATTTCGAAGCAGAAATATGTTAATTCTTTCCTATCTCTTTTCATTTGCAACTAAGCCATAAGTAGCATTAAAATAGCTAAATTCTTAGACGTAAATTAATATTTAAAAAATAAATTTCTTCTGGTCATCTCTTTTTCAGACTAACTCGGTAGGATGCTGCTACCTTACCGTTGTTGAAATTAATCTGTGGCTTACACGTCGATCGTAAACATCAGTTTTTCATTGGCAAATCTTTCTGCATATGGTTCTGATGGCAGTAATTGCCATCATATCAGTGTTAAAATCGCATGTCCTCTGCTATTCAATTCGTTCGACACCCTTTTTTCCAACTAATTTATTAGGACGCTTTTGCCCTTTCATTGTATTAATGAATATGGTTCAGACCCTGGCTGTCAGCTTCACTCTCTTTCATTGAAGTGGGAAGACTTTTTTAGTCAATTGTTTTATCATCTCTTTTTTTTCAAATTAACTTGAAAGAAGGCTGCAATCTTAGCGTTGTTCAAATGAATCTGTAATTTTCACGTTGACTATTGGCATCAATTGTTGTCTTCCTAAACGAGTTTGTCCTTAGAAAGCCTCTCAGCTGATTGTTTTAGAGTCAGTACTTGCCAGTGTTAAAATCGTGTGTCTTATAGTCAGTTCCCACCGAACAAAAACACGATTTAGTTGACATTAGCTATTAGGCCTTCTTAAAATATTCACACTTTTTTTTTATGGAAAATAAGCGCGAAACCAATAAAAGAACTCCAAAAAACGCATTTCATAGAGCAACTACTTTTGGGAACTGTGTTTATATTTTGTCAGCTTTTTTTTTGCTTTTTAATTAAAAAGAAACCCAAATCCCAACGCACTCGGACTCGTTGCGTTCCATTGTACTACCAGGCAGGAACCTTTCTTTAGCGTTCGATGATATTCATTTTCCTTATGTACTCGAGTGGCTGTTGTTTACTATTCCCCATTGGGGCTTGAACCTCCACACATCTGTTAACGAGCAAACAATGGCCGCCACCATTGTCACCCATCTATTCGTCTATTCATATGATTTTAGCACTTGAAAAAATGATTTGTGGAATTTAATTGAAGGTGTGTGTGTTTTGGGTAGCTGCTAACTGCAAGTTGATTTCAGTTGGATTTCATATAAATCCCGGATGTATGGGGAAATCTGAAGTATTTGAAGAAAACTTCCTAATTTCGGCTCTGTGGAAAAGTACTATAAAAGTAGAAGCTACCCGGTTGTTGCATTTATATTACATTAAAAGCAACAACTAATGAAAGGCAAAAATGGTTTGAAGTGTTTTTCTATCTCGTCCAACTTCTTAAGTACCGTTAGTTCGCTTCCTTTAATCACCACTTAGCGGGTGCGGTGTTCATACGAAATGTACCACAAAAAAAAAACTGTTAAATTTAAGTTTCTGACCAATCCAAGTACGTAAAGATCGAGGCTAACATTCTACCGAATGGAAGGCACGCAACTCCCACAGAAAATGGGACCGTTACAGCAATGAACAATATTGCCTAAATATTTAAGAAAATATCTGAGATATATAAATAAATCGCAGCAATATAATTTAAGAAATGGATAAAATTTCTGACTGCGGTCATATTTGTCTAATATAATACAAAACAGTATTGCTTTTAAAGGCTTTCAATTGTTCAACTCAATGCCATACGATACAAAAAGTGAAAGAAACTTTACGGTATTTAAAAGAAAAGTTATTATCTTTATTAAATACAACTATCCTTATAGTAATTAAGTATATTTTGTAATGTAGTTCATTGTAAATCGAATTTAAATAGTGAAATATCCACTAAATTAATACATACTATACAATAATTCTCGTTAGTGAACATTCTTACACCACGCATCACATAGAGTCGGCTTGTCAATTATGCTTGAGTGTACTGTCAATGTAGTGTAGGACAAAAGTATCACTATAGAAGGTTTTATGGAAATATTGAAATGGCACCCACTCATAGTGTTTTTTTTTTTATCTGTTTTATTCTTTGGGATATTTTAAGTGCCTTTAAATAACGGTTATCATACATTGATAAGGGGAAATATTCCCTGGAATATATGCCACTTGAACTAAAACATACTATGAATTAGCATAGATAATATTTCCCATCACATCTTATATATGTTGGTAAACAATACTTATACCAATCATATACCATATACTTACGAAAAATATTAACTTAATTAGAATGTTGATGATTATTATTACTTTGTCTTAGCACGATCGAGTTCGAAAATTTACCTTTCTTCTTATTAAGGTCTATAATCATTTTCACATTTAGATATGCAAATTAATATGCTTAAAAGTTACTAATTAAACGATTAAATTCGACGTAACCTTGGGTTTTTCTTATTGTGGCATGAAACATTTTTTTTTTATAATTTGCGTGCACTCAAGGGGCTATGAATACCCTTAACATGGGTCCATTCATAAATGCAATATTGCGCAAGATGTGCTAAGCAGAGAGGTCACAAATGCACGAATTGGCATCACTGCTAAGTAGAGAATTCATAAATGTAGTAAAGCTTTATTCATTGTGCAATTTTGAGTGGAATCGTGCAGCTGCTTTGCAGGCACATGCTTTGGAGTATACTTAAACATGCGTTTTTGTAGCTTTTCCTGCTTTGCATTGCGTTTGGTTTGCAAAACTTGTTTTTATGAATGGGCCCCATGTTTTTACACAGTGCGGGCGGTGAAAAGGATGATAGAGAGAGAGAAAGATTTGGTGTAGTGGTTTGAAGCTCAGTTATTTATGCTTCAGAGACACTCCGGGGGTGGCGTCCAGATAACTGGGGAAATTTTTGTTATTTTTTGTCTTTGCTCCTGATTCATAGTATTTTTTTTTTGCGACATGTGGAAATATGACAAAAACAAATTGTTATGGTTAGGTTAGGCTCGGTAGATGAGTTACCTTGTGACAAAAGAGTAACGGCACTTAGACCAACAGTTCGGGCCCATTGTATCCAATTATTTAAGCATGGACACACTGTAGAGATAGTCCGCTGTTAGAACCACTCAGATAGTGATATGAATCTCAGGCGGTCCATTACCTCAACATTACCTAAGTCCTCCAGCTCCGAAAAGAAGTAATTACCAAGAGTCCTTATTCTTCTGCCGAATAGGGCAGAACAATCACACAGTAGGTGACGAACATATTCAATTTCTTTTTCGTTCCTGCAACTTCTACAATAGTCATTGTGCAGTACACTGAGTCGTTCTGCATGAATGCCAATGGCACGGTGACCAGTAACTATGCCGGAAATGACCCTTGCGTTATGACGACAAAGTTTCACCAGAGAGGTTGATCTCTTCTTCTTAAAGGCCGGCGATAGCGCCCTGCGCATTGCGCATGTGTCCAGATGAACCCAGGGTCGGTTTGCTCGACCGGTGGCTTCATCTTCTAATTTCTTCCGTAAGGAACTAATTAGGATCACTACAAAAGGGAGAGCCCTGTAACGCCGATCCCTTCCTAGCAAGCTCGTCAGCCCTTTCGTTTCCTCCGATATCCATGTGTCTTGGTACCCAACAGAGGGTCACCGCATTGGCTCTAGACATCGAGTTTAAAAGTGATTTGCAGATCCTTGACCTAATTACAGGAGAGTGCAGAGTTTTAATGGCTGCCTAACTATCTATATAGACAGTGATCGTTTTACCAACGATACTATCGCGTATAATTTCAGCAGCCTGTATAATGGCTGTGACTTCGGCCTAAAAGACGCTTATTCTAAGCGTGTGGTTTATTCCTAGGGCTTCATAATAAACTCTGTACCCCGTGCCAATGTCCATTTTATAACCGTCGGTAAAGGCCAGTTCCTTTTTCTTCATGGTTCATCGGTTTTTCCAGTACATAGTACATTCTGTCAGGAATTATTGTAGCAAATCCCCTTTCAAATGATAGCATCGGGTTCATGTGATCAGTTTGCATTGATCCAATGATCCGCTTTGTCCCTCATCGGGACAAAATGGAGGCATGGCCGTGAGGGCTCGATGACCACAATCGGCTTCCTCTCAGTCTTACAGCGGTTTTGGGCGCTAGCCTGCTACAATATAATATCAAGTGGAATGAAACCAAGCATGGTTTGCATTTCCGCTGTTGTTGCTGTTCTCATTGCTCCCATGACTTCGATGCACACTGCCCTCTGGATATGGTGAGGTTTGAAAGCGGATATTGCTACTCAAGTACCGTCCACCATACTAGTGAACCATATGCAAGAATGGGTACTACAACCGTTATCTTCTAATGCCTTAATCCAATTATTAAATGTATGCTGAAGGGCTGTCGCTACTTAAGATAGCGCTATCGTCGTCGAAGAGAACTTCTTCCATTTTCATCGATGTGTCCCTTGAACAAAAACAGTTATACGACATTGGAAAGTAGGTACAAGTATACAACTGCCCTGGTGCATTCCCACTATAATGATAATTTCTTACTATGTTAATTGGGTGGATGTTAAATTCAGTCTTATTTATTCAAGCCAGAAACAAGAATGTGGTCATTCCCCAAAAGTTTCAAATTTGCACATTCGTGGTTCTTGCATAAGGAGGACGATATCTTGTATCATTCTATTATATATTCCGGTACTTTTTAAGATCTTAACGCCGGCCATATGAGATCACTCGAAAGTCAGTTAAAAGTTTTCTTCAGATCAATAGATAAAGATGATGTGAAGATCTTTCGAAGCGTCCGTAAGCTTTGAATAGCGTCGCAAGTAGATTTCCCACCGATAAAGCCGCATTGGCTAACCTACTTACTTAGGTGGCGCTACAGTTCGGGGTGAACCCGGGCCTTAATCAACAAGCCTCTCCATTTAGCTCGGCCTTTAGTCAATTGCCTCCAAGTTGGTCAAGGTCCCCTTGGACTTGTGCGCGACACCTACGGCGAGGAGTCCCCCTACTGCGTCGTCCCTCCGGGTTAGATTCGAAGACTCCGCGGACCGGAGCGTTGGTGTCCATTCGCTCTACATTCAATGCGCAGTTTTTTTGACTAGTTCAATGTCGCTGAACGGCTCGTATACTTCGTCATCGAATCTTCTCCTCCTAAACCAATCAACGCAAACGGGACCGAATATCTTACAAAGAACTTTTCTCTCAAAGCGACCAACGATATCTTCATTCGCTTTCAATAAAGTCCATGTTTATGGTACCGTAAAGCAAGACTGGGATAATAAGGGTTTATAGAATCTCCTTAGTTGTTCGAGATAGGGTTTTTTTTGTTGAATTAGCCCAAAAAAACAGAAATTGGTAGGAGTTATTCTTCGCCTTATTTCTGCGCTGATGTCGTTTTCAGAATTTATAGCAGAGCCAAGGTAGACAAAGTCCTTAACTATCTTAAAGTTGCATTAACTATCAATAAGTTTAATTATATAGCGCTGTTGACTTTTCGTAAATTTGCATTGTGTGTCATATTAGATTCATCCATCGATAGGTGGGAAAAAGGGAATTAGTTTATGAAAATCTTAAATATGCACATTACAGATTCTTAAATAATTGTTTCATAATATTTATTATTTGTATTTGTAGATCAAGCATATGATGGCTTTCATTGAGCAGGAAGCTAATGAAAAAGCCGAAGAAATCGATGCTAAAGCTGAGGAAGAATTCAACATCGAAAAGGGACGTCTGGTACAACAGCAACGTCTGAAGATCATGGAGTACTATGAGAAGAAGGAAAAACAAGTTGAACTTCAAAAGAAGATTCAATCGTCCAATATGTTGAATCAGGCTCGTCTTAAGGTAAGTGAATACCAATTTGTTTTTATATGAGGAATTAAAACTAAGGAAGTCTTTCCTTTGAACTAAAAGATCTGTTGTGCTGTATTTGTTTTTGTTGTCTGTATTTCTTTTCCGCGGAATTATTTCCTCATTTTTGAAGATACCTAATTTTTGTACGGGGGAAAAATTCATGATAACCCTGAATATAATTGCGTTAACGATTGAAAGATATTGCAGAACCTGCCCGTTGACTTCAGGTTCCCATTAACTATTCTTCAGTGCACCAAAACTTTTGCAATCGATGATAGTGCGAAACAGTGCATATGGTATTAGCTCAACGTTATTGTCATAAATTGTACAGTTTAACATGCAATTATCGTCATAAATTGTACAGTTTAACATGCAATTCATAATAAAGGACAATATTTTTATTTAGGGTATAAATACCGCCCTTCAGGAAACCAGACTTTAAGTTGTATGGATTATTAAGCTCGAACTTTTAAAATACTTTTACCGCCTGTGGAACCTCCAGAAGAGATTATAGCTTCTCCGGAAATCTGTTCAGTCAAGAAAAGAATTAATTGAGCAATCGGTTTATTTAAACCCCGGGCAGAGATGGTGTTTTTCAAGTACTTATCCAAAAATGTTTTGGTTACATCCTGCCCCCTTGGTAGCTATATTTAGAACAAACTTTAACCTGGGATCTTCTTCTTCCTTTTATCAGCGAGGCTATGATCCGAAACAAGGGATCATAACCCTCACACTTCACTGCATTTCTACTGATCCGCCTGTGGGGTTTACCTATTTGACCTCAGAAAATATCCGCAGGCCTGCCGATTTTGGATCACTCGGTTACTGAGGCCAATGAATTGCCGATGTCGTCGCATTTGTCTGATCCAGGCCTGCCTTTCCTACATCGTGATATCTTTGGAACGTGCATTGATATTGCCTTTTTAACAGGGTAATGATCTCTTCTTTGAACGTGGCAATACCAGCTGAGCCGGTCGCGCTCTATCTTTTGTAAAATGGTTGTTTCCTTGACGTGAAAGCTTCCACGGATCTTCGAACTTTTTATTCGATCAAGCTTTGTCACTCCTGCGAAGCATCTTCATCTCAGCTGCCGTTAATTTACTCTCATACTTTTTGTACATAGTCGAACATTGTGAACCGTATGTGAGCGCTGGACGCACAACTGCGGTGTAGAACCTTCCTTTCAATTTAGGTGGCATTTTTCTGTCTCAAAAGTTAGCGACATTTTCTCGCCACTTCATCCACCCTGCGCTTACGCGATGATTGATGTCGTCATCACAGGTTGCTTTTCTATTGATCATCTGTACATAGGTTTCTGGAACCCCTCGATGTCTTAGCGCCACCCATATCAGATCTCGTGGTTGTCTGTCGATCAGTGCGGATATTATATAGGGTGTTTGTTAAGTGCGACCCATTTTGTTTTTTAAATACAACAGTTTGTTTTTGACATAAAGAAAAAATATATTTATTTATATGGTATTAATTATGGAACACTGGTGTATAGGCATAGACACGATGGTCTTGACATAGCCCCAAAGGAAAAAGTCCAGATGTGTTAAATCACACGAACGAGGCGACTAATTGACTGGTCCATTTCTGGAGATAACACTGACCGAACTTCGACTTCAATAACTCGTTTGTTTTGCCAATGTTGAAATCACATATGCTCCAAGTCATCCTCTTCCAATTTATCCCAAAACCCGCACCAAATAGTCAATTTTTGTGGGGTGTAATTGCATTTCGTGAATGGCTTCGGTTTGCTGACTTGCCCAAATGCGACATACTTACTAACGTCGCCGTTGAGTCAGAAATGAGTTTAATCGAGATAAGAGATAATTGGAGTTAGCGCACGTAAAGTCGCAACCTAACGCGAACTTTGATAATTTGCAAACGTTGTTGAAACGTTTATTTTTCCGTGATTAACTGGCAAGTACAGACGAGTTGAAACGACAAACAAACCGGCAGTTAACTTAACGCATAGCCGAGAAACCTTATTAGGAAAATAGGGCGTGGTTTGGCCACGAAATCGCGCGTACATAATCTCGCCCACAGAATCCTGCATTCCAAAAAAACTTTTGTCACAAAATACCGCAGCACAAAATTCTACCGCACAGAATCTCGCATCCACAAAATCTCGCGGAATATGATTAAAATTCGAGACCAATTAAATAGTACTTGGGTGGGCCGCTTCGAGAGTTAAAAGGATTTCACACCTTCGACCCATACATTGGATGGCCTTCGGCCTCACATGCAGGTGATCAAAGCTTCGCTATGCGGCGTGTTACCAATTCCACCGCAAAATTTTTCGAGGTTCATCTGTGAGATTTATTTGCCGTGGGATTCTTAAAATTTTGTGATTTTTCCATGCGAGATTTTGTGCACGCGAGGTTTTCTACAGCGGCTAAACATGGCGTTCCCATGGGGCGTCCCTATTGAAAACCCATATATGTTATTTGAGCAGTGATCAAGAATTTCAATTGTAAATTTAAGAGTACTTAAACTCACGCAGTCCGCTGATACATTTTCTTTTTCTTTTGTTTAGGTACTCAAAGTACGAGAAGATCACGTTCGCAGTGTATTGGATGAGGCACGCCGCCGTTTAGGTGAAGTCACAAAAAATCCCGGTGAATACAAAGTTGTGTTACAAAAACTGATTGTGCAGGCCTTATATCAGACCATGGAACCAAATGTTATCTTACGCTGCCGTCAAGTGGATCAAAATCTCGTTCAAGAAGTTTTGTCAGATTCTGTAAATCAATACAAGAGCACCATCGGAAAGGATGTATCGATTGTCATTGATACTGATAACTTTTTGCCACCGGACACTTGTGGAGGAGTTGAACTGATCGCGTTGAATGGTCGCGTTAAGGTAAGATTTGCGCACGCCGTCCGCATATTATATCAAAAAAATATTAATCCAAAATTCATTGTATAGGTACCAAATACTCTGGAGTCTAGGTTGGAATTGATTTCACAACAACTCGTCCCAGAAATTCGTAATGCACTGTTCGGTACAAATCCCAACCGTAAATTCACCGATTAAATTTCTTCTACTCTTTTACTTTTTTTTTTTTTTGATTAAGTCTATATACATAAACAGAATTATACTTTAAATGTAACAACATCAAACAAAAATATCCGTTGAAAATCAAGTACATAACTGCATATATCTTATACATATACATAAACTTATTGAAACATTCAGCGTAAAATTAAAAACAAACACAAATAGTTGATTGAAAAATATTGATAAACAAATTTAAGTATATAGATTATGTAGGTAAAAATATGTTAAACAAAAAGTACACCGTTATCAAAAAGTCTATATCTATACATACACATGAATATTTAATGTAAAGCAGCGCATTCAAGTTTGTGTTTATTTTGTTTCCTAGTTAAATATATATTTAAAAAAAATTGATATCATAAACATTCCTGTTGAAAAAGAAAAGAAATTTTGAATTTCTATAAAAAAAAAAAGTCGTTTTACTACGATTTATGTTTGTATCTAACAATTATACAGTTTATTATATTTTTTTTGTTACATTTTTTCGTTCTTTTCCGATCGTATGTTTGTTGTTTATTGTTAAGAAATGTTAAATAGTTTTTTTTCTTTTTGCGAACTGTTGAATTGGTGTTTTAAGGGCTCGTCATGTGGCTAAAATGTGAGGGGAATAAAATACAGTAAATTGCATCACTACTGAGTAATTGCTAGTCAAAATCAGCATCAGTATGCTTTGACCACTGGAATTCTAGTGAATTTTACACTGAACCAACAACACCAAGTGCAGAACTCCACTGCTCAAAATGTACTTTGGCTAGCAAGCTGTTCAGCAATGATGCAAGCATATAAAAAAAAAAAGTTGTTAAATCGCGTTTACATAGGATATTTATACGAAGTTCCTCCCTCTCTCTCTTTCACTGGTAAGGATGGTTTAAAAATGCGAGTGTGTGTGTTTTTGCTAATTACGATGAAATAATTCTGCGCCAAATTTAATCTCCCTAACTTGAACTCCTGATCTCACAAAATTACCAAATGAACGGCGTCACTTCAAAGCTAATATTCAACAGTACTATTTTTCCCATATGTTTAATAGATTTGTTGTTTTGTTTATTTTTTCTACCACATATACATAATTTTGTTTGTTGTTCTAAGGAAAAAGAATGCTTTAACATCGACATAAGTAGAAACAAGAAAATAAATTAATGTTATTGTAATTGCAAAAGAGAATCAACAATACATACAAACGAAAATAAATCAGTATTTTATGTATTAGTCAAAATTATATATTTGTGTTTTATGGCAAAAAATTAAAAAAAAAAAAAAATGATCCATTTTGGTTTGTTTCTTGTACAATTTTAAATGCATGTGTTTTATTTTGTTTCCGTTCTCTCTCTCTCTCTCTCTCTCTCTCTCTCTCTCTCTCCCCATCGCCACTGGCACTTTATCTCTTCTCGTTAAGTGTTAGATAAATATGATATTGTATACTCTATGTGTTCAAATATATAAAAACAAAATTCGAATTGCATATGTTCTTTACTTTGGCGCTTCTTCTTTCGGATTGTTCAGAGATGTTTTAAAAAAATACTATAAACAGAAAAATAAACTAACTAATCGTATGCTAATATCACAACAATAACTACATGTGAACAATAATTATTCGGTTAATTTATTCGAATTTGCAAATAATACCTTGCGTCCATAAATGACAGAAAGAACATCGAGTATGGATTAACAACGAAATGCTCGGAGTTTTTTGTTTTGCAAAATCGATGCAGGTATAGAGTGTTATTCGAAATTATATACATTTTCGTTGCAATCATATTGTTATAATTGTTATTATATAATATTGAAAAAAGTTAATCATGCAAGTTTTAATTTTGGGAAATACGTTCGTTAAAACAAGAAAAATATTCATTTTAAATGCTGTTTATTAAATATTGTAAATATGATTAATACTAAGTGTGAAATCAATTAAATGATATATATTGTACATTATGATAGCCAATAAATAACTGACAAGAGCGTTTTAATCTAAAATAATACGTTTATTGGTTCAACGCTAAAACAAGTTTATTTCGGGTGCAATTCAAAATGATAATTCATTCAGAATATCTTCAATGTAAAAAAGAATAAATTATGAGCTAAGTGGTTAGTGTGTCGGATCACTACGCATGAGGTTCCAAGTTCGAATCCTACAAAACACCAAAAAGTTTTTTCACGGTCCCACCTCTCGCGAGCGTCTGACAAACATCCGAGAGTATTGTTGTCTCGAAAAAGCTTCTCAAAATCGCCGTTCGGATACGGCACTAAACTGTAGGTCCCTTCCATTCGTGTGAAAAATATAACGCACACAACATGAGTGGTTGCGAGAAGCTAGGCCCTGGCACTTAAAGAGCTGTTGCGCCAAATATTTATTTTTTTTTTTTGCTAAGCAGCTTGTAGAACAAATACAAATTCTGGGGCTCAAGATACAGCTCGCAAAAAGGTAAAATGCTTTACGAGGTCAAATCATTCGAATTCGCAGAATTGTCACTCTGTAATTCGAATCGCAACAAATTTATGACAATCGAACAAACTTTTGTTGCCAACTTCAATGTCAATTTCTTATCGCAAATCCGACACTCTGTATTGCTAAACGAAATGTCAAAGTAACTCGAATTCGTATCATTTTGCGGATGTTGAGGTAAGCAATTGTGTTTCTTTTAAAATGTAAGTATTTTATGACATAAAATGTTATTTCTAGAATCGCAAAGCACTTTCGCAAAAATTTGACTTTCGAGTAGCAATACAGAGTGAGGCCCAAGGATTTTAAGAATCGTGCGATAGGCTCTTGCCCTGAAAGTTTAACAGAGAAAAAAGATTCCAATTTTTCACTTTGGAAAGCTGGGGTCGAATCGCGTCCTCCTTGAACGGATCGGTAATTGTACGAAGAAAAATTCCGTCAAACGTCCTACGAATGAATGTATTGGGATTATGTCCTATGAAAGCAGACGGAACGTAATTTCCAATTTGCCATGCCAGTTGTACCAGATTAAGGGTTGAAATTGTAGTAGCTTAAACTTCAAACACATGCAATTTAGAAGTGAAATTCGGTAAAATAAAATAATTTTCATCTAAAACGAAGTGATTCTTCCACCAAATCATCAGAAGCAGTATTTGTGTGCGGTATTGAACTGCTGCCTTCCGGCTCAGGCAATTTCTGGGAACTACCAAACATCTTAACATTTGGAAACCCCTCAACTGCTGCTTTCAATCCAGCTGCTTCAATTATTAGCAGCCCCTTTCATGAAAGCGGCTTTTCCTGTTACGGATCACCCACAGTTTTGTTTTTTGCAGTTTTGTTGAATAACAATCTCTTCTTCGCCTGAAATTTTTGGTCTGTGATAACCTAAATTTGGCGTCCTTAATTGGTAGTCCAGTAATGTTTAGTTTTTTTTAACAAACAATCCCACATCTTTATGGATGTTGCTGTTCCTTGTCAGGTATTTGGAAGCAAATTTTTTGCCAAACTTGGCTGCTCATTCATTCATATATTCCGCCATAATAACTTTTTGGGTTGGGTTTTTCGTGCTGACGTTTTTTTTTTTTTGTGTAGTTATGTTCATAATATTGTATACTCATAGTTTTCACTTTATTTATAATGGTTTAACTTACATTCTTTTGATTATTTATTGCACAAATTTACTTATTTCTTCTCTGACTCAAATTACGATTGGTGGCGATCAATCGAATGATACTTTGATTGAACGAGCATGTTCACGCACTCGTTAACAGAAGGGATGATCCCAAATTACGTTTACGTGCATACGTTCAGGGAAGTTACGATCCCAAATACACACATTCCGTGCATAAGTTACTCGTTTACAGAGGACACGATTCGACCCCTGTAAAAGGCATCAAAAGGTCCAAAGTCCCCCCGCCACCATTTAAATTAAAGGAAAATGAATGGGCAAGGGAAGATAAAGAAAACGCGGACGTCTTTGCAGTCCACCTGGAAGAAACCTTTAAACCGTACGATGGTTAAGTGGCTTACGACAACATCAATAGGCGGATTTACCATCTTAACACTCACAAGTGCAACGCTAAGGGAACTCAAACATGAAATCGAGAATCTAAAACCTAAGAAAGCTCCTGGTTATGATTTGATCACCGGAGACATTTTTAAAGTTTTACCCAGAAAAGCATTGATTAAGCTTCTCCATATTAAAATACGTGCCTAGCCAATGGAAAATTGCGGAAGTCATATTCAAGGTTATAGTGAATAAATTTTCCCTCGGAATTTTTCTCCCGACAAAAATTCTGCATCTTCAAAAAAGAAGAAATAATTCCGACGAAAAGAAATAGGTACCATGAATGACAGTTCCGGAGAACTTTCAAAGCAATCGCGATGTTTAATTTTTTCCTGATGAATTTTTCCCCAATTTTTGAAGATACCTAATATTTGTTCGGGGGAAAAATTCCGAGGGAAATTTTATTCACGATAACCCTTATGATTTTAAAACCAGGAAAACCGTCAAATGAGGTTAAATCGTATAGACCAATTTCGCTTCTTCCAGTCATATCAAACAGTTTCGAGAGGATATTACTAAGGCGTCTCCAACCGGTTATAGAAGAAAATAATCTTATCCCTGACCACCAGTTTGGATTCAGAAGTAAGCATTCGCCGATTGACCAGGTGCATAGAATTACTGACGTAATCGAGAAAGCACTTGAAGAAAAAAAGATATGCTCAAGCATATTTCTTGAAGTCTCGCAAGCCTTTGATAAGGTGTGGCATGATGGCTTGAAATTGGAATTACGACAAGCTCTCCCTGTATGCCTATACGATATTTTAGAACCATATCCCGGGAATAGACTCTACCGTGTTAGACATCAAAACGAATACTCGGAGCTCAAAGAAATTTCGGCCGGCGTACCACAAGGAAGCGTTCTTGGGCCGTTTCTTTATCTGTTATATACTCGTGATATACGGAAAGAAGATGGCGATCTTAGCAGTAGGTAAAGCAACCGGTGAAACGACTGCAAAACGCACTGAATAAAGTAAATTAATAGATGAGGGACTGGCGGATCGCCCTCTACGAATCTAAATCTGTTCACATTTACAGGCATCTCGGAATTCCGACAATCGAAGCTGAAATTAGAAGCTTCGCGAGAAACCATAGAAACAGACTAATCGGAATGTCAACAATACAGTCCTACAAACCAAAAGATAGTTTGCTTGATTCCGTTCTGGAAATTTGGATATTAAAGATGCACCCGGTCTGCTCGACCAACGACTGAAAAATCCGATTTAATCCTGAAAAAAGTGGAGGATAATCGGCATATAAGCAGATGTGATATCGCTTCGGAACTAAACGTCAGACACATAACACTTTTAAATCATTTAGAGAAGACTGGCTACGCAAAGAAACTCCATGTTTGGGTACCAGACCATCTGGCAGAAAAAATTTCCTGGAAAGAATTTCAATTTGTGAATCGCTGGTGAATCGAAATGAAATCGAGCCATTTTTGAAAAGATTGATTATTGCCGATGAAAAGTGGATCACGTACGACAATAGGTCTATTCCCGTACTTTTTGACTAAAATTTCCAGCTTGTTACATTTCAAAGAGTGCGGGTAAAAGTCTCTTAGAGAGAAGCAATTTTACAAAAAAGTACAGGAACGGGTTGAGCAAAAATAGTGCCCTCTATTTAAACGTCATTAATATACATGAAAAAAACAAAGTGAATATTTATATGAATAAGTTAAATAATGAAGATTTGAAGATTTGTATGCGGAGAACATTCTATGAACAATTCTTTGTGGCTTTTCTGCATTTTTTTTCAACGAAAACAAAACCATACACTTTCAATTTGACAGATTTCATAAATCTGCCCAACGAAATTTTTTGGGATCAAATTAGCAGCAAGGGGAAATTTTTTACTCTCGTGAGCTCTCCTACGAAAAACCAAATTTGGCGTACGGGAACAGGATTTGACAATTTTTCGTCAAATTTCGTAGAAATTCGCAATTTTGGGCAGTACGGGAACAGACCTTATAATATGGGTCTACTTTCACTACAAAAGGCACACAATTCCTTTCTAATCCTTTATAAACAGATGCATAAAAATGATGACTTTCACCTTTCGAGCGATAAGAACTTTAAGAAGAAGAAACAGTTTGTCGATTTTAAGGTTTCTGTTTACAACAAAAACTTTAGTCTGCAACGACTTCGCTATTTGACTAGTAAACCCCGAACTGCATTTGATTGTCGCATGGTATTACTGTTATCGTTTCTTGACTTTGCACAATAAGAGCCGCCATTTTGGATTACTAGACTCTAGTAGGCACTAATCTATTTGTGGAAAAGGAATTGTGTCTTAAATGTTTTTCTTAACGCACACAAATATAACATTCCATTATACACGCTGTATTAAATATAAATATTAGTCGTTTGCAAGAGGTCCACGACTGCCTAGCATATCGCAGTCAATATGCTTTGTATTTCGATTGGAAAGGACCAGCATTTACCCTATTGAAAGGGTAGAATTGAGAAGTTTTTTTTTTTTTCTTATATTCTCGCTTGCGAGAGTGAAACCGTGAACAAATTTGTTTAGCATTTTCTGTGATTCGAATATTAAACCTCGTGCTAAGTAGTCCGATGCATTAACTTCTGAGTGAAGTGCACTAACGGATCACTTAGCACCCTATTATTATTCGCGAGTCGAGTCGAAATTGGTACATTAGGCAAATTATTAGCTGCTTGGTATTACATAAGGAAAACTAGTTTACCTGCAGCCAACCAAGTGAGATAAGAGTCACTGACAATCCGCAGAACTTTAGTGTACTACGCAATGTGGCATTATATAGATGAATGGCATAAATAAAGAACTGGCATTCAGTTTACATGAAAGAAGCACGGGGAGAAATTAATGTGAAAGACCGCAGTGAATTAGAGAATTGAATTCTTTGTCCGTAGAGATAGCGATATTCTATAGTCACGTCAGTAAAAACATCACGAGTAGCAGGTTTATTATTTGCTGTAGATACGTAGCAAGGTCAACATTGTGGTATAGCCCACATATATGTATGTACGTTCCAACTTATATTTCTATCCAATAGATTACAGTACAATAGAGTATAAGCTGCTAAGAGCGTATAACCGCTCCGGATTTCTTTAGCATGACCTTAATGTCCTATATTGTGCAGGTAAGAAAGTTGATGCTTGGTAAATACCAAAGGTGTTAAGATGGGTCTTATTATAAATGAGCGTAAGACGAAGCATATTCCATCAACAAAAAAAAAAAAATAAATAAAAATAACCTACTAGCGCACGACGTATTAACTAAAACGTTACAATGTAGGGCTATTACTTAGGGATAGTTCAAGAATTTATCTATCAAAGCTCCGCCATTAATTCTGCCAATGATATCGGCGCAGAGACCAAACGAAGAATAACTCTTGCCAACCACTGCCCTATCGAGAAGATTAAGGCGACGCTATATAAAACCCTCATCGTCCCAGTCTTACTATATATGTGTATGTTACAGAAGCGTAAACTCTATTAAAGCCGGATAAAAGGTCCCTTGGAATCGTTGAAAGAAGGTTTCTTCGCACTATCCATGATCTTATCTGCGTTGACGGTACACGGAAAAGAAGATCCAATCACAAACTTTACGGGGGCATCGAAAGAGAGAAAGAGACGAATTCTGCGTCTTAGGTGGCGATGTATTTGGCGAATAATTCACCCATCTCTGAAAGTAACGGATTTTCTTGCGGCTCAGAAATCTTACGCTCGATTTACAACTCTTGGTTTGCTCGAATTTTAGTTCGACTCACTGATGATTATAGGATAGGGTTTAGATGAATGCTTCCCACCAAGAAGGCCTTTTATGCACAAAGTGATAAAAATGAAAAGAATGTTTACTATAGTGACGGTACATACACGACGCGACGCAACGAATCGTCAACGTGCTGCTTGCCACCAGTGAACAATTTATCACGTGCGACGCAGCCAGTTGCAGTTGCGTAAAAGATCTCTAAGCTGACAGAAATATGACCACAGTGCGTATGGCCTTCTATGGTTAATACTGAAAAATGACTGCAATTCCCCAGTTTTGAGTGGCAATACGTGTGGAGCTTGATCGAATGAAATGAATAGACATAAAGGTTAGTTTATCCCAAGCCCTAAGACACAAAGCAGTCCTTTGAACTTAATACCCTAGTAAAGAGTACTCTTAGTAAGACGTAGAATTTTGACCAGGGAAAGAGATCGGAATGAACCCATTCCCATGACATCGAGCTGCAAGATATGCGTGATCTCGTTCTTGAAAAAGTGTTACTCTGACCGAATAGTGCTCTGTTATATCCTCGCTTTCGAGGCAATACATTTATGTAAGATCTGGTGGCCTTCGATTAGCCCAACTAAAGCTCTGCAGACCTTCCTACTCAGATTGTTAAGGAAATTTGAAATAGCTTTATCAGGATATTTCAGAAAACATTTAGTGGTTTACGATTTTTGCCATTGTTAGCTAGTTGGTTCCGGACCGGAACAGTCTCTGCCTCTGAGTCACTCTTTTGCAGGTGTGTCAGAGATTTCATTGCATGAGCTGGTAGCCAAATATATTTATTTCATTTGAAAAGCTTGTTTAAGCTGTTCTTACATTCTAGAACTATATTTACGTGATTAGTGATTTACTGATACTTCTACAACGCTCTACTCTGATCAATTATCCAGTTTGTCACTCTGTATAACAAACATTTCCGTAAAACTAAAAAAGTTAAAAAAAATAACAGTTACATTGATCATTTACATATTTTATTTGGCTGCAATAGTTTTATTGTGTTGCGCTATATCGACTAATTCCCTGACAATGTGTTCATCTGTAATAAATAGCGGCTCCAGATCTGCTTCGCCTCCTCCCATCGATATGTTTGTAGTAGTCGCCACAGGAGGATCGACTTTCTTTCTTGCTGACGCATGAAACTCCCTGCACTTAGTTTCCAATAGAATTTCATTCAAATTAGCCGAAGAGATACCCGCTCCAGGCATTATTATAATATCATGGTGTTGACTGCAGAGCTCACGAAGGTTGTAAATTCCCTGCGAGCAAGAGTGCTTGAAACCGCTTGTCAGGATTCTGTTGAAACCTAGGGACTTAATAGTTTCGACAGTTTCATGCATTCTGCAGGGCGCGGTCAAGTCAAAGGCACGATGAAACGTTACTGGTAAGCCCCCAGACATCTGCACAACCTGTCGACACTGCCACTCAGCAATGTTTCTGTTCTCGTCCAAGGCACCGAAGACGAATCCATCGCATCCGTGTGATTTGAATAGAGCCACATCGTAGAGCATAGCATCCATTTCTGCATCGGAGTACATGAAGTCATTCCCTCTCCGCGGACGAAGCATGCAGAAAATTGGAATGGATATCGGGAGGGACTTGATTGCTTTTAGGGTCCCGACCGTTGGGGTAAGTCCCCCTTCACTTAAGGCTGAACAGAGTTCAATCCGGGATGCTCCACCGTTGGATGCAGCAACTGCAGATGCTATCGAATCGACACACACTTCTAGCATTTTGCAATTAGAAATAAACACAAATCTTTTGTATCGAAAAAGTTAGGGTTGTAAACAAAAACCCAGCTGTTTGGAAGTGTCAAATCTCTTGAAGATGTTCACATTTTCCCGACAGATGTCGGCCAATAGGTGGTAGCGGAAACAGACTGTTGGATATTCAAAGGTTGGCTCACAGGTGTCACTATGTTTTGGAACTGAGGAACCGGAAACGGAGACATTTAGCATTTGCGATTGTGGTAACGGTGCCCAAGCAGGTATATTCTCGGGAAAAATTGGCATATCCACGTCCATAAGATTCCCGAATTCATGCATAGTTTTCTAAGCTGAGATTTTAGCCATATACGATGCAGCCCAAAGGGCAAGAGTATTGGTCATATCACAGGAGGACATCTCCATTTACGTTAATAGGCAAGCAGGCCCTGGCAACCACTAAAATATCATCCAAAATAATCGGAATCTGTCGTTCAGGACTTCAGGCTCTAAGCAGGCAGAATAACGTCCAAATGGCGGAAATAAAAAGCGGATGGACTGGCCCGAGCCGGATCAGATCTCTGTGCATCATTAACAGACAAAAGAGTCCATGTTCCCATTTCATACATCAAATCTAAAATAACGAGTACATATAATGCAAAATATAGCTATAAGCAGTGGGAAAATATTCAATCCTGTATAAATATAAAGGCCCTCTGGCTGAAGTTAGACATCAGTAAATAAAAAAAAACAAGGAAACTCTTGAACCTGGCGAAATCAACGGGAGCTGACTCTGACTGGGAGCTATACAAAGCCAATCAGAGGAACTTCAAGAGCGCAACGCAAAAAGCCAGAAGACAGTCGTGGCAACGCTTCTGCGACGAGATTAAGGGTACAACAGAAACGGCCAGATTGTGGAAAATCCTCTCCAGAGAATCGAAGACTCTAGGTTCCCTAAAGAACACTGAAGGAAACTGGACCGAGTCCTGTTCGGAATCCCTTGAATTGCTTATTAAAAAGCACTTCCCGGGGTGTACTACCGTACCATGTAGCAATTAGCCTTACCTCTTTCATCCTGAAAACTTTTGAAAGATTGCTCGACATCTACATACGTAGCAGAATATGCCCGGGGGACTTATCCCCAGCCCAACACGCATACACGAAGGGTAAATGTGTGGAAACTGCCCTACATCATGTTGTCGGCTCTATAGAAAAATCACTTAAGGATAAAGAGTTCACACTAGCTGCTTTCTTGGACATTGTAAATACCGAAGCGGTTAAAAGAACCCTAAGAAACCTAGACATCGACATTAGTCTAATTAACTGGATTGTTAGCATGCTCGAGGAACGACATATAACCACCGAACTTAAGGGTTCAAAGCTCGAAGCATACGCCTCGAGGGGTACCCCTCAAGGCGGGGTAATCTCCCCACTGCTCTGGGTCATTGTTCTTAATGAGGTACTACAACAACTAAGGTACAGCGGGGTCAGAGCTACAGCGTACGCGGATGGCGTCGTGCTGCTTGCTACAGGTAAATTCCTGCCTACCCTCAGCGAACAACTTGACGGAGCCCTTAATACTCTTAGCATATGGGCCAGGAACTGCGGTCTAAAGGTTAATCCCCAAAAAACCGAACTCGTACTTTTTACGAACAAGAGGAAAATATCGGAGTTCAGTACAACTTCTGTTGATGGTATCCCACTCAGATTGTCCGACAGCGCAAAATACCTGGGCCTTGTACTGGACAAAAAGCTCAACTGGAGATTAAATATAGAGGAAAGAATCAAGAAAGCAACAATAGCCTTTTACTCATGTAGTAGAATTTTTGGTAGAACCTGGGGAACCTCCCCCAAAATCATACTATGGATGTATACGGCTATAGTTAGACCCATACTGACTTACGGCAAACTCGGCTTTCTCGTTGGCTTTCTCATTACCTGAGATACCCTCGTGTCCAGGGACCCAAAAGAGCGATGCCTTGTGCTATGCTCCAAGAACCCTGAGCTCTTCTTGACAACACTTCACAAGCTTCGATTTAATTTCTATGGCAGTAATCGCTTTTATAGCTGCCTGGTGCTACCTTTTGGGGGTATTGCCCTTACTGCAGACTCACGGGCGGCTGTTGCCACTACTAAGACCTCTGCTTGGAAAACACTGCTGTGGTCTGGAAGTCGTATGGATTTCGGTATACCTAGGGGGTCGGAGAAGATGCCTGATCCTACAGCAGTGCTCATTTTTGAGCCATCTGTGTAGATGGCTATAGATTCGGCATTAGGTATATGACCGCTTTTCCATTCTTCCTTGCTAGGGTAGGCGGTAGAAAAAGGCCTTACAAAGTCTAAATGTGGCTAATTCTCAAAGCATTAATGGCTGCTGACGTGCGTATAAGGATGTCTAGCGGTAGTAGGTTGAGAATAGCCTTGAGTCGTGCGGTTGGGGTTCTCCTCATTGCACTGGTAGTGCCAATGCACGCTAGTCTTTGGACTTCGGTGATTGCCTTTAAGTTGGTGGTTTTGTTGACAGCTGGCCACCATACTAGATTGCCGTAAGTCAGTATGGGTCCAACTATAGCCGTATACATCCATAGTATGATTTTGGAAGAGGGTCCCCAGGTTCTACCAAAATTCTACTACATGAGTAAAAGTCTATTGTTGCTTTCTTAATTCTTTCCTCTATATTTAATCTCCAATTGAGCTTTTTGTCCAGTACAAGGCCCAGGTATTTTGTGCTGTCGGACAATCTGATTGGGATACCATCAACAGAAGGTGTTCCAAACTCTGGTATTTTCCTTTTATTCGTAAAAAGTACGAGTTCGGTTTTTTGGGGATTAACCTTTAGACCGCAGTTCCTGGCCCATATGCTAAGAATATTTAGTCAAGTTGTTCGCTCAGGGTAGGCAGAAATTTACCTGTTGCAAGCAGCACAACGTCATCCGCGTAGGCTGTAGCTCTGACACCACTGTACCTTAGTTGTTGTAGTACCTCATTAAGAACAATGACCCAAAGCAGTGGGGAGATCACCCCGCCTTGAGGGGTACCCCTTGAAGCGTATGCTTCGAGCTTTGCAGCCTTAAGTACGATGGTTATATGTCTTTCGTCAAGCTTGCTAACAATCCAGTCCATTAGACTGATGTCGATGTCTAGGTCTCTTAGGATTCTTTTAACCGCTTGGTATTTACATTATTGAAGACTCCTTCAATGTCTAAAAATGCAGCTAGTGTGAACTCTTTATTCTTAAGTGATTTTTCTTTAGAGCCGAAAACATGATGTAGGGCAGTTTCCACACATTTACCCTTTGTGAGGCAATACTAATGAACGTTCCAATGATATCGCGAGGCAGGAGAGGCAGGCCTATAAACGCCCGGGGCCTCTGTATTGCTATATTCGATAAGCAAATACAACTGTGCTAAAATCGAATGCCCCTATTATGGAACACAACTTCAGTTGTAGTTTGGTTGTAAATTGCGGCAAGGACATAAATAATAGGGGTGAGTCTATTTTTGAATTTATCCTCTCGACCAATCTTGTACTACGCAATAAGGGTAATCATCTTACGTTTCATAACAGAATCAGGGAGGAAATTCTGGATCACCCTGAAAAGTAATAATGAGCAGGCTATGATAGAAAATTGGAGGGTATCTTCTAAAAAACTTTTTCTCTACACCCTCAAACAAAGATTTTTTAGAAACCCCAAAAAGACAAATTGGGCAGAATACACTAATGTACCAGCCAATACATACCTCATCCCGGGTATGAATCCCTTCCAAATGGCGCATCTATCGATTCTGCTGTCCTGCTCATAACTGGAAAAATGAATAAAGCCTTTAACAAATCCTGTCCCATTTTTCGTAATCGTAAATACACTAAGGCTACTTGGTGGACAAACGAACTTAGAAAACGTAGAACAGAGTTCAGAAGATTACATAATAAAGCAAGAACAAGTAAATCAGAGGTAGACTGGCCTACTTAAGAGTCCAAAAGAAGGAAATTAGAAGAATTTGATCACCCTAAACTGAGTGGAATTCCTCTGAATCTCTCCACAACAGTTTAATATCTGGGAACCATTCTTGATTCGAAGCTCACATGGAAAAAGAACACGGAAGAAAGAATGAAGAAAGCGCTTTGCGCATTCTTTGCATGTAAGAAAACCAATGGGGTCTGCGTCCGTACATGATTTACTGAATGTACACAGCGATTGTCAGACCCATCTCTACCTATGGAATTATTGTATGGTGGCACGCAACAGACAAAACCAGCTATCTTAAAACACTTACAAAGGTACAAAGATTCAAAGCACTAGACAGCTCGGAAGTCAGATCACAAACAGTTTCCAGATCCCGTAACACGTTAACCAGAATACGCAACACACATGACGTAACTCTCTGCTGGGTTCCCGGACATAGCAATATAAAGGGAAACGAGACAGCAGTTGAACTAGCTAAAAAGGGATCAGCATTGGATTTTCAACATACTCGAATGCCAGTAAAAACTCCAATTGGTGAACTGAAAAGGAAAATAGACCGACCTAAAAGCAAGAGAACTGATTAACTCCGCATGGTACGAGTACGCCAGAAGCGACTGTGTCATATCTCGTAGCTTACTGGTAGAACACAATGGTGTCGTTGTCGTAGTCGTAGTTGCTGTCACTTAACTTTGCGCACACTTTTCAGCCTTGTCGTATGACAAATATTAAAAATTGTTCAACTTTATACGACTACGACTACGTCTACGACCACGACAGCGACTATTCAGGGCTATCGCGAATAAATTTTCCCTCAGACTTTTTCCCCCGAACAAATATTACGTACCTTAAAAAATAGGGAACAAATTTAACGGGGAAAAATTAAATATCGCGATTGTGTTGAAAATTCTCCTGAATTGTCATTCATGATGCCTATTTATTTTCCGCGGATCAGGGTTATCGTGAATAAATTTTCCCTCGGAATTTTTCCCCCGAACAAAAACTAAGTTTCTTTAATAAAGAGGAAATAATTTCCCGAAAAAGAAATAGGTATCATGAATGACAATTCAAGAGAATATTTAACACAATCGCGATATCTATTTATTCCCTGCTGAATTTTTTCCCTTTTTTTTGAAGATATCTAATTTTTGTTCGAGGGAAAAATTCCAAAGGGAATAATAACACGATAACACCGATTGTATTCACTTTTACTCATTTTTGTGTATTTCAGCTTTTGACAGGAGGTACGAATGCGACTATGACGACGTCACCATTAGGTCTGTTCCTTTACTTTTTGGGCAAAAAATAGTAAAAGAGAAATTATCAACCTTAAGAGTAAAATTCTGTCTCAAAGAGACAAGCTACAAAAAAGTAAAGGAACGCGTTAGACAAAAAAAACTTGCCCATAATTAAACGTCAACGTTTTCAGCTGTTTCTTCCGTACTCCACATCTATGTAAACCATTTTCATTGAACTTTGAAGTTCGTTTTTATTGCTTTTAAATACAAATTTACATATTTAAATGCGCAGGAATGTCCTAGGAAAATATTCAACTTTTATTTGGTTCCTCTTTTTTTCATTTTTCATTTGCCCTTTTGCTGCAAATTGAATTAAAATGAAAAATAACCCAAAATAAAAGAAAAATAAAAACATCCAAACAAAGTAACAGCTGACTTTGACAGAAAGTACACTTCTTACCGGCAGAAATTTGTTGAGTAAGAATTCGTAAGATTTTTCACTGAGGGGAAATTTTTACTCTCTCGTTGCCTCTCTCTTTTACTACTTTTTTGAGTAAAGGAACGCTGTTGAGTAAGAATTCGTACAAATTTGTACGAATTTGCAAGTAAAGGAACAGACCTATTGTGTTCTACCAGTTATAGCCGACGATGGATGAAAACAGAACAAAGTCTTTTGGCGATGAATAAAAAAGAAATTCGCTTTTTGACAGGCTCTAACAGGACACTGCGCGGTAGGGGTAATGGTTGCTAGATTAGCGTCAGCACACCCGACCACTGCAGGAGCTGTCAAGATATAGAGGAGACAGAAACCATCAAACACCTGCTATGCGATTGGCCAAATTTTCAAAACCGCGCGCCGCCTCCGTCATATGGGAAACAGGTTTTTTTGATGGGCTAAGGCATCTCATACGAACCCGCCTAAGGAAGATGATAGGCTTCATAAAGAGCACAGGCTGGTTCACAATAGAACCGATCGCAAGATAATAGTTAAAGTATAGTTCCACACAACAAAGGGAAACTCAATGGACCGAATGGCCCCCGTGATAAGCACTTAGGTGCACTTCCCTCCAACCTAATCTGGTTGTAAATGCAGAATTAGTATTATCGATCTCAACTTTGAGACAACCAGTTGTCTATCATCTGTCAATCCGAGACAAATGGACATTTTTGGTTATCTGTGTAGTTGTTTGCGCATTTGGGTTGTATTAGGACTAGTGTCCGACCGAAGCTTCGGCTTCGGTCACATCCGGCTAAAAAACTACAATCGGCTAAACCTTAGGCTTCGGCTAAAATAGGCCGAAGCCGAAGATTTAGTTTATGGTTGATTGGTTGTCGTGCGTCGTGGTAGGCGCCGAAAATTATTGATTGGATAAATGTTTTTTATTATTGCTAATGGATTACTTGTTTTTTTTTGTTATTTCTTGTTTTGTTTTGAACTATTAACTATTTCAATAAAATATTAAAATTGATACTAGTTTAATTTGTTATTATTTTTGAAAAGTTAATTTATCCCGTTAGTTTGCTTATTGCATGCATACATTCCAGAAAAACTTCCAAAAAATCATTATTTTTTACACTTTTAGCCAATCTTACACGGAAATTCTTTAAGTTATTAAAGCAAATATTCGGCTTCGACTTCGGTTTCAGCTAGAAATCGACCTTCGGTCGGACACTAATTAGGACACACAACCAAATTTTGTATTGGTTGTGTGAACTGTCAAAACCACACAACTTCGATTTTGCAGTTGTTTGGGGAAAAAGAGAGTAGGTTTTCTTTAAAAAAATTGAGAAGTACAAATAAAAAATAATAAAAATGGAAATAATTTAACAGTATTTTTACAGTCTAAAAGTTATAAACAAACACTTGAATTTTGATAGATAACTTCAGAAAAAAAAAAACGAGCAGCAGCCAGTTCCAAGGTCGGTGGTATTAACGAACAAAGCACAGTTATTCTAAATAAATACTTTACTTCATTCAAAATGTACAAAAATGATTCGTTTAGTCTAAAATACCTAATGAATCTGTTAATAAAGTATAGGATATTTCGATTGAACCTTTTGGAATTATTCAGGAGTGGAATCCTCTAAGGTGATAGTTGATTGTTGACGATCACAATCATCCCTTTTGCTCTCTCTAAGGTTACCATCAGCGTGATCATCACCCTTTTGCGATCGTTTTTGTGTGACTCTTCGATCGTTTTACGGAGAGCTAACAAAGTGCGATCATCAATTTTGACTGTCAAAAGTGTGACTATCAACTATCACCTTAGAGGATTCCACTCCAGGGTTACCGTGAATAAATTTATTTGCTTGGTAATTGGAAGTTCAAAAGGGTGGGAATGATCGCAAATAATTTCTCAGATGCGCGCAGCATTAGTAAGCCTTTCTATTCATGGCCATCACAAAAAAAAAAAAAAAATAATAGCTCCAAGCTGCTATCCATTTTCGTATTTCGTTTACTATTAAAAGGATTACCGTGTACTTTCGAATATTTTACTGTTTACGTCAAAATTTCAGTGTTAATTTGCAATTTCCGCTGCATTAGCTCATCTGAAAATGGTTGTGTTCCATAATTCCAAAAATTAGTTCGGTTATATTGAAGTTTAGTTGTGTGAAAGACAACACAATCAAGTTGAGATCTGATTCATAATAGGCACATAACAGTCTCTAGTTGCCAACTTCAATTTCGATTTCTCTTCGCAAAACTGGCACCTTGTATTGCGGAACTGAGGCTGAATTTCTTAATGGAGGGGCATCACTCTGTATTGCTACTCGAAAGTCAAATTTTTGCGAAAGTGCTTTGCGATTCTAATCTTAGCCGGCACTCTGTAAGCAAACAGAATCGAATGGAAGTATTGCCAACTGGGGCTTTGAAACTTCTCGTATCGAACGTTATAATGTCACTTTGAAGCAAATTTCGTTCCAAAGAATTTTGTTTTTATTTATATTTGAGAAAGAAAGTTAAATATATGTTATAGAAATGGAACTGGATGCTGTCGAATTGTGGTTCCATCAAGATGACACACAAGGAGAAAGAATAGAATGCAGGCGAATTAGAGAAAGGTCGAATATAATAGAGCTAAGTGATAAAAGGTAGAACAAAAATATAGCAGTGGTTGGTTTAACACGAAACTGAGAGTATTAGGTGGGAAATACACGATACAACCGTCGTACCGACTTGTGTTGTACCAACATCGGCATACTGTTGTAAGCAGCACACACATACAATTTGCATACGACTTACGTACAAGCAGACATTTTATTCAGCCATTAAACATACACACCATATAATTTCCATACAATTTGTGCATGTGACAGCGGATGTACAGTCAAGACCATGCGACCATACGATATCGGTACAACGGTCGGTTTTGTGGATACATGCGACACAATTATCGTATGCAACATCAAAGCTGGCAAACCGTTGGTACAACGGTTGTATCACGTATTTCCCACTTATGGTATTCTATCCACTGCTACGGTGAGATCCAGCAAATATATTACTTTCTCTTCAAGAGAAGTTAAGGTGGAGCATTTACATTTGATTTTTGGTGGACTGCCTTCATATGTTTTAATCAAGCAATTTCACAAAATTACTTTATGTATATCACTTTCATTGTATTTTAAGATAAAAATAACTTTTTATGTCATAAAATACCTACATTTTAAAAGAAACACAATTGCTTATCTCAACATCCGCAAACCAAATAGCAATAGAACAATTATTCGATTTTCATAAATTGGTATTTGCAATTCGAATTACATAGTGACAATTCTGCGAATTCGAATGATTTGACTTTAAAGGTCGATTCACAGCTCAGCGACCTGCGAATGCGAATGAGCGAATATTCGCAAATTTTGACATTTCATTCACAGCTGCTTTTTTTGTGGTCGCGACAATCTGCGAATTTGAATTGTCATTCATGTTATAACTAATTGCCTAAGCGTGAAAAATGGATAAATACATAGCGTAGCTTTCATTCAGAAGGTAATATCCTACATTCTTTTGATAAATTCAACCACGATCTTACCCACCAAGAACAGAGCAAACGAATTGTGAGGTTAAACTCTCGCGAATGTTTTGGTCGCGGGAATGTGGATTGCGTCTTACATGTGTGGAATGTGAATAAAAGTTGACAGTTCGCAGAAATCATTCGCTTATTCGCGGAAAAATAGGCGAATTGTTAATTTCTTCGCAGAAACTAATTACAATTCAACTTTTTATATATTAATCGATAGATAAATTAACCTCCGTTCTTTTGGAATAATAAAATTGCCAAGGGCGTGCTTATAAATGTGCTAAAAACTGTTTGTTCGCAGTTTGGGCATTCGCAGGTCGCTGAGCTGTGAATGGACCTTTAGAGTAGCAATACAGAGTGAGGCCCCAGTACTGCGAAGTCAAGCGTCCCTAAACGTCAATAGGTTGGGGTGATGATTTTTTTTTTAATAATCACCCTGATTGTCGTTGGCGTTTGTCACTTTTCGACGATTGTCGTTTTATTCCTCAGATTTAGCACGAATCCATTTTCATAACTTTTTCACTGTGAAAGAGTTGTAATAGTATTCTACACGATAAACAAATTGCTTAGTAATGTTTAACTGTCAACAGGTTGTAGTTATGAATAAAACGACAATCGTCGATAAGCGACAAACGCCAACAACAATCAGGGGGAATAGTAGTTGTTTTAGTTCATATCGTTCCAAAAGGCCAATTATTGCAACCCATCGTCAAAGCATCGCATAACGAAAGCATCATAACATCGCATCACAACGGCACGGATGCATTCACGATGCGCATTATTTTGACGTTTAGGAATTCAGCCTAAATGTCAAAGTCGTTCGAATTCGCTCAATTTTGTTCTAATGATGTTTTGCTTACGGACGATGGGAGAAACAACTGAGTTTCATTGGAAATGTAACTTATTTATGATTCAACTTTTGGTCTTAACTCAAAGCATAATAAAAGATGATTTTATAATAATCAGGGTTATCGTGAATAAAATATCCCTCGGAATTTTTCTCCAGAACAAATATTATGTATCTTCAAAAATAGGGAAAAAATTAAACAACGCGATTGCTTTGAAAATTCTCCTGAACTGTCATTCATGGTACCTATTTCTTTTCGGCGGAATTATTTCTTCTTTTTTGAAGATACCGAATGTATTTTTTTTATTATGCTAATCAAATATGTTTTGCTATATATGTAGGTAGTCCACCAAGAATATTTACATAAAACTAGTTCAGTTCGAGATTCTTTGAGATTCCCAGGCTATTTAAAGACACCAGAAGCCAGGGGGCTAGCTATGTACTTCACCGATAAGCGCATTTTCATGCGAAATCGCATTTTGGTACTACCCAATTCGCTGGCGAACGCTATCGCACTTCACTCTACTACATTCGCGCAACTATGTAAATGCGAACGCCATTCGATTGACTTCAAATGCGATATACATTTTGATGGCACAAGGGTTGTTGGCGGTGGATTTTCAACTGAAAATTTAAATAAATGGAAAACAGCGAAAAACAGTGATTTGTGATACTTTTATTGTATAGTGCAGAAAAACAAATATTTATTTAAGTAAGCACTTATGAAAACATTAGCCGTGTTTTATTATCTGATCTGATCCAGATCAATCATTGGTATGTCTGCATTACAATAACAATACGAGATCTTGCTTTTCATTTGGATTTATTTTCGTGATCTGAAAATAATTAGGCTGCACTTTTGTCGACAATTGTCAAAACCCATGTTGCCAGATTAGAATATGAAATACTTTCTGCACTTTAAATATAATTCTATGATTTCTATGTTTTCTTTGCGTATCTGAAAGTAAATACTTATCCCAGTTACCTCTAATCATTTCAAATTAATAATTATTGTGTGAATATACATAAACATACAGTAAAATAAAAAGATCGCATTTCTCTGAATCTTATAAGGGCAAATAAATCGCATGGCAACTCCGCTTGAATGAACTCAGCTGTGAAATTCTAATGGAAAAGAGGGGAAAAAATAATTCCTACTTTTAAATAAATAATTATTGAATGAAAACAATAACAAGTTGTACGCCAGAAGAAATAAATGTTGTTCCGGATGCATATGGCAAGAGTTAAGCACAATTTCAGCACGAAATAAACCCTATTTTGAAAGAAGTTCGATGCGGAAACTATAACTACACCACAAGATACAAGAAAAATTGTTCGTTGATCCAGATCCAGGTCGTTTTATTTTCCTCGTGTGATCTGATCTGGATCACATCAGATAATAGAACACGGCTATTGTTAATTATAATTAACAAATTTTTCAAACAAAGTATACACCCCTATTATGGTTAGCGAATCGAACGTTCGACTCAAGTCGAACTGTCAGCGAATTGCTTCTGCCGTGGTATTGCTGTTAGCAAACATTTTCATTCGAATAAAGAATAAGTGCTGACAAAGGACAAAAAAATTAAATCTAATCTGTGAAGTGTATAAAGCGACAGAAGTAATTCGGCGGGAGGTCCGACTTGAGTCGAGCGTTCGATTCGCCAACCATAATAGGGGTGATATTCTTTCCATGACACTTTGACAGATTAATGGAAATGTTTGTGGAAATCTTTTGGAAAGTCGATATTCCAAGCGATCGTTGTGCATAGTGGACATCATCGCCGCGACGCGAACGGAATGAATCGCAAATTATGCGAAGTGCATAGTTAGCCCCCTGCATTTAGCAATTCGGCCACAATAACGTGAAACAAATAAACAATTACAGCTGCGACCGGCGCGCGATACCACTGGTAAGAAAACGACATTTCAAAAGGCTGTGCTGCGATCGTTTTACCGAGAGCTAAGGGGCCTATTGCGAGAGTCTATTCGTCTTTTGTCGATTCTATCAAGCTTAGAATTGGTATCGGGTAATGTAGTAGAATTGCTGAAATAGAATCGACTTTCTGAAATAGAAAAGCTCTCGAATCGAGCTTTCAACTCAAATGTCAAATCTCCGTACGATTTGTTGGTGTTTACAAAAAGATAGTTGGTTTTACGGAAAACAATGAGTTTTATTTGGTTTGATGTATTTGAGGATGAATTAGAGGGCGTACGACTGGCAGTTCGACTTCAGTCAAACGTTCGATTCGCTAACCATAACAGGGGTGTTAAATATAAGTCGAAATATACTTACTTATTTTCATCGTTATCCATTGTCTTGTTTGTTTACCGTCCTTTCGAATAAAAGTCGACCAGAAATTTCCGATAGAATTAACAATTCTATCAAACAGAAAAATATCGATCCAAATAGAGACTCGCAATAGCGATAACATAGATTTTAATTCTATTCGACTTTATTTCTATTGTGAATAGACTCCCGCAATACCGACAATAGACTTCAATTCTATTGTAAATAGACTCTCGCAATAAGCCCCTAAGTGTGATCATCAACTTTGACTATCACCTTAGAGGATTCCACTCCAGGTGATCCAAAATCGGGAGGCTTGCCGATATTTTCTAAGGGCAAATAGGCGAACCCCACAGGCGGATCAGTGGAAATGTAGTGAAGTGGGAGGGCTATTATCCCTTGTTTTCGGATCATAACCTCGCCGTAATAGGAAGAAGGACATTTTTTCTTTATAGGTTTGTTTTTATTTTTCTTAATTTTTGTTTTTTTTTCGTTTAGATAATCTTTTTTTTTTTTTATTTAGGTGTTAAAAATTCTGGTCTTTTGAATTCCCTTTAATAAGTTTTTTTTTCTTTTTTTTTGTCTGTATCTTATATTTATATTATTTTGCATTACACAGTACGATTTAAAAACAGTTGGTTGTAAGTGTTTTGAATGCTTATAGAGGCAATCAAAACGTACACATTTAGTTGTTGCATTGTATATTGGTTTTGGCAATCAAATATATTTTTCCCGTTGGTATAAAAAATCAATTTCGTAAATTCTGCACTTGTTGTCGGTTAAGTGTGTTGCTTATATCATTTTAGAACTATCTTCTTTTTTTCTAGTTTTCTTCATGCTTTTTTTTGTTCTCTTGTCGTATTTTTTTATTTTGTTTTGTAAATAAATTCAGATTTTTAACATAGGGTTTTATTTGTTTGCATTTTCTTCTGTGTTCTCTTTTGCATTTTCTTCCGTGTTTTCTTCTGGAATTTCTCCTTGTTCATCTTCAGATTCTGTTTCTGGAAAGAAAGGAGAAAAATAAATACAGATACTCGATGTCGTATAAAAATTATTCAATTTAGTATTAGTACTTTGATAGAACATCTGCATACAGAGCACTGTTAAATCGAGGTGGATTATCACCAAATAGTCAATGAAGTTTTCGAATATTGTTCAATCCTATCGATTTAACCATGAACGAAAGTATGTAAGTAAGTACATGAAACAAAATGTAATAAACTCAAAACAGGATGATAATCTCTTGGTCGCTATGGAAGAAGTATCTATGTTTCAATTTTCCACAAAAGTATGGAGGGGAAATACAAGGTGGGCGCCATAAGTTACAAATTTAATAGCTTTTCCGTTTAAATGTACATTACATACCCACATATGTACATTTTTTTTTCTGTAAATTTTAGTTTTCAGATTGTGAGTATGAACAAAAAAAAAAAATAATGGTTCACAACTGAAAAAAGTATCGGAATAATAGAAATGAAATTTTTTTATTCAAATCATGGGCGATAAAGCTCGTTTTGACTTGATTGGCTTTGTTAACAAAAGCAGAACTCGAGGTTTTGAGGTACTGAAAATCCAAGCTCCATTCAATCACCGTCCAATAGCGACAATTTGTAATACCAATAGTTGAACAACGGGCGCCGCCCGTGGCGCAGTGGTTAGTGTGACGGACCACTGCGCGTGAGATTCCACGTTCCAATTCCAGAAAACACCAAGAAGTTTTTTCCCCACCTCTCACGAATGTTTGACAAACAGCATAGTAAGGCCCAATTCAAAAATGCAGTGCTGTGGTATTAAAGCAACAAGTTCAAAAAAAGCAACATTTTGGCAGTATTGGCCTCACTCTGTATTGCTATTCTGAACTCAAATATGTATATGCGAAAGTAATTTGCGATTCTAATTTTAGCCGGCACTCTATAAGAAAACAGAATCGAATGCAAATGTTGCCAATTCGCACTACAAAATTTGCAAATATTGTTTCGAGACTCGAAATGAAAATGTCATCAAGATCAATTTTCGTTTTTTTTTTATAGAAACTTGTTTTGCTTATATCTCCAACAAATACACTTAAAAATGTTCAAAATAGCAATAAAAAAATTAATTGAACACTATTGGCTGATGTGGTTTCATGGTTGTCCACCTCATTCCATCGCGTATAGGGGTCCTTGAGCGTTTCCATTTTAGGCAAAGTTTTCTCAAAGAATCTCAAACTGAACAAGTTTGTGTAAATATTCTTGGTGGACAACAAAACATATTTTATTAGCATAATAAAAAAAATGCGTCTTATATTGTGCTTTGAGTTAAAACCAAAAGTTGGATCAAACAATAGTCACATTTTCAATAAAACTCAGCTGTTTATCCTAGCGTTTGTAAGCAAAACATCAATCGAACAAAATTGTGCGAATTTGAACGACTTTGACATTTAGCTTCGCAAAACAAAGTGCCAATTTTGCGAAAAGAAATTGAAATTGAAGTTGGCAACTAGAGACTGTTCGATTTTCGCACATTTGTATTTGCTAATCGAATTAGAGTAGCCGTGTTTTTTTGAAACCTAGCCAGCCAGTAGTTGCTAGTAAATTAACATTTTACACATAAAACAAATACAACAACCGGCTGGCTACTACTCTTGATTTTATCCCCAGCAAAAAGTTACTGGCTGGGAATTTGGTGATGCCTAATTTCAGGTGGCGCAAATACGAATGTTTTTTAGTTATTTGTTGTTGCTGTCACTGTGAGGTTGCGTGGTTCCTAGAGATATGTTCGTATAAAATCGGCTGGCTTTAGCTGGCTGGCAAATCGTTTAAATGAATGGCTGGCTAGGTTTAAAAAAAAAACACGGCAAGTGTCAATTTTGCGAATGCTAATGATTTGACTTTAGAATAGCAATACGGAGTAAGGCCGCTGTTCAAATTAAGTTTTTATTTTATTTTTTCGCAACAGCAGCACAACCAAACGCCAAGCCAGAGCAACCTGCGCAACATTTGTTTTGCTGTTGCTATCTTTTCTTTTATATAAGCGTTTGTTTGTTACAGTTTGCTGGCTTTTATGATTTATATTTTACCATGTACTTTATGTAAAAAAAACTAATGAAAAGTAACTTATAAATAAGAATTTTTGTGTATTATTTTTGTTTTTTCTCCGCAGGGCAACAGCAACAGTTCAGTAGCAGGGCATCAGCAACAGTTCAGTAGCAGGGCAGCAGCAACAGTGCAGTAGTAGGGCAATAGCAACAGTGCAGTAGCAGGCCAATAGCAACAGTGCAGTAGCAGGCCAATAGCAACAGTGCAGTACCAGGGCAACAGCAACACAGTCTGTTGTGTTGCCGCAATACTGCACAGTTTTTGACGTTTTTGAATTCACCCTATTTGCTGTCACGAGAAAGCTTCTCAAAAACAAAAATATCCTTCGGATACGGCACACAACTGTATGCCCCTTCCATTCCATTTCACAATACCAGTGGTTGCGAGAAGCTAGGTCTAGGACTTAAAGAGCTGTTGCATCAAATTAATATTATATTACACGAGTATAGTTGCACAGCCACTCGTGATTTTTTTTTTTCTTTAAAAAAATACCGATTTGAATTGAGTTGTATGATGATTTTCAATCAAAATTTTCAGTTCCAATTTTTAATGGACACTTCTCGATTCTCTATACTTATACAGCACTGAAATTGACACAGCGCGTAGTGCAACGTTGGCGTTAAGTTGGTGTTATTTGGGCGCTGGGCATGAAATCTCGCATGGTAGGATGGGCGCGTGCATGAGAATCGGAAAGCATCTAATAAGTGTGCCACAATGGCATTCTTAAGGCAAATTATTGGAACGACGGTAGTCCACTTTTTTCTTTGGGGTTATCTGAAAGAGCACGTGTATGTGAGCAAGCCTGAGACAATCCCTAATCTCAAGGCCACTTTTGATGCCGAAATACGAGCAATTCAGCCGGAAATTTTGTAAAATCGTTCCCATCATTGCGGCGACGCAAACGGCAGTCATTATTTTTCGTAATTAACATAAAAAAAAAATGCTCCGTTGTACATATTTTATAAAACAAGTGTGGTGACCTATGGAATAACATGGAAAACGAGTTACTGGCTGAACACAATGCATGCCGCGGCCGCGCCGCGGTAGCGTAGTACGACCTGTCACAAAGTTAAAATATATGGGAACTCACTAGAGCGCCCACAATGAGGTAGCTGCGGCGTGGCGGTAGCAGTGGTGTAGTACGAAGTTGGTTTACTTTTAACTTGTGCAGCGCCACAAGTGACAGATAGAGAAATTGGCGACTGTTGAAGACTGTTTTGGTTTTCTATACGATGTTTTCGTGGTGGATTCTTGAACTGAGTTCAGCAGTAGCGCAATAAATTTGAAATATTCGTTACAGTCAAAATGGAAGAGCACGCCATGGAAAAAATTATTTTGCTAGTGAAAGGAAAATAAATTTATCCATTTCTTATTATTTTTATTGTATTATTATAGCACAATAATCTCACAAAAATAATCAAATCTCAATAACACTCAAAAAGAAAAACACAATTTTAATCAGCTGACATTATTTGACATTACTACACGCTACACCATTGTGGGCGAATTTTGTGAGTGCAGCGCCACACCATTTGACAGCTCTACGTACTACGCTACCGCGGCGCGGCCGCGGCATGCATTGTGTTCAGCCAGTTACAACGATTTTCGAGTATTTCGGCTCATTCCAGAAGAACAACCTACTAGACAAATATCTCACGTAGAAGTAAAAAGGCGCTTTAAGCCAACGTACACAACCAGCAGCACCAACCAAAGCAAATAAAGGACTACAAAGTAAAAAGATATGTATGACATACATATGTATATCAGAGCGGAGGTCTCTGCAGTTGGTGCTCTTTAGTATTAGGATATTAATTTTCAATTATGTCTAATAAATTATAAGAAACATATTTTTTTTAATCATAAATATACACACCTTCTTCAGCGTTTTGCAACCATTCGACAAGTTTTTTCATTTGTTCAAGGAAATGCATTTTTCCTTTTGGAGAATGAGCGTCTTTATACCATCTTAAAATTGTTTCTTCTGATAGCACCTCAGCTATAAAAATAAGCAAATTAGTATTTTCAATAAAATATCAAGACTCCCACTCGTTGTGACTTACTTTTGTAAAACAATAAAATAATTTTCTGGAACGCTTTCATGAAATTCATGTTTTCATAGCAAAATTCTTGAACCTTCAGGATCAAGGACAATTCAGAACGATTAGCGGATGCAAAAGACTGCAACAATGGGCAGTAGCCCTTTAAATGTCTGACTGCCTGGTCTGTTACCAATTCTTCCTTTTTGTTCCATTCGCCGAGTGACATAACTGTGGACCAAATCTTAAAAGAGAACATTTTTTATTAATTAAAAAAAAAGTATAATGGTTGAAAGAACTTACAATGCTGATGATTTCGTGTTCGGGAATGTTTGATTTCAGTGCAAATTCTTTTATGTCAGCAGCTATTTCTGTATGAGGTTTCTCATCGTTAATATCATCAAGAAGGGTCTGAAAAAATTAAAGAAAGAAAAATACGATTTTAAAATGTGATGCAAAAAATTGTAGATTTTAATTGCAGATGATGGCGCCACTATGTCGGTGTTGTCTGAGTTTTCATTGGCCGCAGATACCTGGCAAATTTGGTTTATCCATGGCAAGCAAAAGCTCAGTTATTTATCATCTAGCATCTTGTACAACAATAAATAGCATTCCATTTCTGGGCTAATTCTGTTCTCAAAGACGCAGCAATCGTCGTGGAATTTAAGAAATAATATGTTTTAAATACATCATAACAGCGTGAATTACTTACGTTGGTGGTCCAAATGGAGAAAAATATTGAAAACATATGTTGCGCTAACAAAAAAAAAAGTGGGCAAGAAAGAATTCGCCAAATGTTAGGACTAGGGGTTCTTCTTGGAGAAACTGGGGCAATAATTAGTAGCAATATGCCCTTCAACGAGCTGCTATAAAGACGTGCCTCATGAAAGTTTGTACATTTGCATCTTGTTTTGACTTCCAGTTCAAGGCCTTACTCTGTATTCCTTTTCGAAAATCAAAACATTAGGACACTTCATAATCTTCATATATGGTAACATTTAAAAATTAAAAACTTCAATTCCTTTGAATTATTATGAAACAATAGATTTCCACAGAATTAAAAAAAATAACTGAACATAGCAAAGGATAGCGAAACTGAGTGATTGCAATTTAAGTAGATTTCAAGGATCACAACATTTAATAGGAAAATGTTTCAAAATTTGCATGTTGTCTCTCTGGTTCAATACAAGTTTTTCATTAATAGTGATGTAAATCGTGAATATATTTAACAAATACTAGGCACACCCCACCATATTTTAAGCGCAGACCCCGCAACCAAATTCGGAAGATACAGAAAGACGTTTAAAGTGTTGCAGAGTGCCAATTTAAATTAGAATCGAAAAGCACTTTCGAAATGGTAACAAGTAAGGCCACAGAAACGAAAATTCAAATGGCTTTCCACGCACACCCTCAGCACGATTTTTATTAATCGCGTTAAGGAGCTAAGGTAGTTAAGTTGTTTTAAGTGAAAGTGCACGTTTAAGTACTTTATCTCGAAAAGAACCACAACGGAGTTTTAAAGGGTTGGCTACCTTTTTTCTTTAGACCAACTTTTACCATAACTTATCACAGGTAGACACGCTCAGAATCTGTGCACCATTTATCCCGCCAACTGAGATAATCATGCACAAACCATATATTTTTTTAACTATCAAATATATCCATTCAATTACTTCTTGGACCACCGACAAAGTTATTTTTAATGACTGTTTTGTTTGAGTTTTCATTGGCCGCAGAAACCATTTAAATTTGGTCCTTCCATGGCAAGCAAAAGCTCAACTATTTGATCTAGCATCTTCTAACACAAAATTTAGCATTCCATTTCTGGGCTAGATCCGTTCTCAAAAAGTGCCATAATATCGTAAAAATTAATTTTAATATAGATTTTACTTAAGAAATGATAAAGTAATGAATCTAAAATATTTACCTGTTGTAGTTCCCGCTTGGCTTCTTGGCTAGCCTGGGCTTTGTGTAGTTTAATTACTTCAGCAAGTCCTTTATCGAGAAAGACTTGTTTTAAATATTCTTCAGTACGTTTGTTTGGTGGGAAAAATTCCATTAGCCTAAAAAGTAAAAGAGTAGTCGTAAGTCAAGGAAATGTAAAATATACATACATAAGTATGAAATTAATATAATATCTATAATACAACTGGTTAGTTAAACATCTTAACACATTAGCATTGTGTCCTCCACTTGATCTAACAACAAATGATATTCCTCATCAACATGCGTGCATATACTTTTAGTTTGCTCTAAAAGTAAATGATGACTGACTACAGAAATGATCCTGTGCTAAACAAGAGGGAAACAATAATCATAACGCCAATTACGTTTATACGTACAGTGTAGCGCATAAGTATTTCTGTAGAAAATTATAGTTGAACCCAAATGAAACCGGTTTAATTGTGAATTTAAAATAATTTTCGAAATCTTTCTTCTTGGAGAGTTAATTAAAGAATTCAATGGAAAACAAATCGAATTCATCCTGAAGCTCTTCATATTTTTACATATGTACTGTGCGAGTATCTATTGTTGTAAGGATCCAATGAAACTCAAATAAAATTATTTATTTGCGAATTTCATTAAAATTCTTGATTTTTTTTCTTGGAGAGTTAATTAAAGAAGTCAACAGCAAATACGTTAAATTCATCCTGAAACTCTCCTACTTTAATGTTAGATTTTTTTTTAAAAACCCTATACTATGTTAAATTCCAATATATATAAAATTTGTACTCACTTGCTTTCTAGTCCACCTTTTTTTAGAGCTTGAACAAGATATGTCATTCCTTTCTCCTGCTTGAATGTTACAAACAGTTCCACGAGAAAATCAAGCGCAATGCCATCTTTAATAAGGTGCTCGTTGTTTAATACCAACAAAACAGTTGGAGGTATTGCTCCGTTAACTGTAAAAAAAAAAAGAAGAAATTTCAATATAAATTAAAGCATACATATGCAGTTACAAAACATTTTTATAAGGTGAGTTTTAAGACTTTTTGTAATGCGGCTTAAAAACAATCAAGACGTTTTAAAACTTGCCTCTCATGCGCCGCATCAATCACTAAAACAAATCGACAATTTCGTAAATGCGTACAACGAAACATAATATAGGTCACCATTGTCTAACTCTAGCTCTTCAATGACAAAGGCGCGTTGTTTGTATTTATACGGTTAGTGAAAGCTCAAAATGTAAATTCATACAAAATGTTTCAAAAAAGATTTTACCAATGCAAAGCATCTGATTCGTCGCTAGATTCTTGCAAGAAGTATTTTTATTTTTTTTTTCAAGTCTTGGAACTCAGTATTAATGTGCATGGATTTGTGGCTCTTGCAATAGAATAAATTCCAAGAATCAGTACACCAAGCAATATTGATTTCCCAACATAAGTTAGTTCACACAAATTTTGATAAATACTTGTGAGATGTATTCATTTTGGGTGGTTTTTTCGAAGAATATGTATTGTACAATGTGATCCAAGTACTTACTCATCCAAAGTGCCGTCATACGAGCCAACTTGATGCGTTCGCTGGGAGTAAAGCCTTTAATGAAAACCAAGACTTTCTTCATTTCCTCCTCGAACATCTTCTCCAAGTACTTATATCTACGCATGAGCTTGATGAATACCTGAAAATAAAAACAAATTAGATATTTCCGAATAAGAAATAAAAGTAAGAAATGGAATATGTAATAATTAACTTATAATTAAGAATCTATATGACAGTAGTCATACATAGCCCCTCTCTATAATAACACCACCCATTGCTCTTCATAAAAGATTCAAGTAGCTAATGGAAAATGGAAATAGAACATTGAGATAGACAGCTTCACATGTATGAGTGGCAGAATGAAATAGTGGGCGACATACAAAATTTCTCATCAAGAAATACAGGGAGGGGAATGTCTAACTATAAGTTGCCAATCTTGCCCATACACAACTATCTAATTTGACCATGTGACCAGTGAACTTGAAGTATGTTTACAAGAAAATCAATAAATTTATTGATATCGACAAAAACAAATTCACATCATGAGAATGTCATGCCAATTTAATATCTTCCGATGTAACAAAATTCCTGGCGTCGTAAGAATATTATGTGTTGCCATCCTAATAAGTTGTTAAGCCGATTAAGCTTTCGTTTTAAATAAAACACGATTTAAACATTAATCAAGAAGTTTAAGATCCATTACTAACTTCCTAGCAAAATGCTTAAGGTATAAAAGATATAGAATCGTAATGATTGTAAATATGTGCACACATACGTATGTACATATCGATGGGTACAACAAAAGCACGGTCTCAGATTTTTTACACAACGAGGTTATCATCCATTTGCATGGGATTCTCTTTGAGTCTACATGGGATTCCAAGTCCGATTGTATTCTCCCTAATTCCCCAAAACTAAATAAGAACAAGAGTAAAATAATTTTATTTGTAGCAATTATAGAAATCTCCAACTCTACTTTTATCGAATGTGGAGACAAGTAAATTGCCTATTTTATATTGCATAACTCCGACACCTGTTATCGTAAATCACAACAAATATGTGGCAGATAATAGGCTCTAATTGTATGCTGAGTATATTTATAAACTCTTATGTAGCTTTTGAATTGGAATAATTACATCATTTTTTAGGTACGCAACTCACATTATGTATAAATACGTAATAACTCTTCTTATAGAATGTCGAGTAAAGGCAAAACGTGCCTCACGTGTTTGGTATACCCATGTAACGAGTAGCAAACGTCATATGCAATATTATTTCTGTTCTATTTCTATCAACGTGATCGAAATATTTGTCAACAAATTGAAGACTCATTTCAAAGTTAGACACAAATTTATGGTTATCAAATTTAATTTCATTAAAATCATTGTCTTTGCATTAAGTGCGTTGTAACAATTTTAGAAATCTCCAAAGCGTTTATTATACCGAATATGGAGACAAGTAAATTGCCGATTTCATATCGCATAACTTCGACACCGGTTATCGCAAGTTCACAACAAAAGTGTGGCAGATAACTGGCTCTAATCGTATGCTGGTTATTACTACGCGGAATTAAAAATGAATCATTTTTATGTGTTGGCTATTTTGTTTACTAACTAATTAGCTATAAGTAATAACATTTTGTATAGGATGTGACAAACTTGAAATCCCCAAATCTATGTATGTATATGAGTATCAAAAATAATTACCTGCTCGTGGTTTCGCATGGCCTCCATATCTTCGGGTGCCTCGAAAATACAGTAAAGCGTTCGAGGTTTCTCGCCATCCTGAGAGATTGATCCACCAGGAACTAAATAAAAAAAAAATAAAAATTAAATATTAATTATGCATTTTAAAATGAACAGTAGATAAGACTTCTTACCTAATAGACCACCAGCAATTAGAATATCGAATAATACTTCGCCGTAGCGACGATAATCAAGTTTGTTACCAGCAAGATCTAAATATTTAGAGATTTGTTCCAAGTCGCCTTCAGTTTTATCGAGACCAGCAATGACCGCGTCACGGAATCCCGTGGGGTCGAATTTCTCTTTTTCATCTAAAAAAAAAAAAAAGAAGAAGAAATAAATATTAATAACATATAGATATTTTAAAAGATTTATATTTCTTACCTCTTTTTCTGGTCTTGATGCGCTGACCTGATAGTACTGGTCTTTCAGTTTTTTGACTCATACAACAAATTGCTGCAATTAAAAGAAAAGTGAGGTTTAGTTATTGAAAAACAGAACAGAAAAAGACTTATGACTATCGACGCAGCTATTCTCGCTTTCTTGTGGGATTTGTGTAACTCAATTCTTTTCTCACGAATAACTAGTTACAATAGATATCAATCTTCTAATAGTTATTTAAATATGACAGTGACAAATGTGTTATGTCATAAATACATTGTTAGAATTGCTGAATTTATTTTATCTGAAACACATTTATTTTATTCTGTGCCAATAAATGTGTTTATAATTATTAATCTAGACATTTTCGGAGGATTTTTACTAACTATTTATGTTGACAAGACCATGGCCTAATGCTCTTCAATATTTGTTGAAGGTTGTATTTTTCTGAATCCGTTGGGGCCGAAATGTCTTACAACGCCTTTTAGAATTTGGTACAAACAGTATGGCAAGTTCTTCCGTCTATTCTCGTCTCAGCGTCATTACCCTCATATTCATAGTCCTAGCACGTTTATCAACACATCATGCATAATGTGATAGGCACTTCAAGTACATAGCACACAAATCGCTTTTTCATAAATTTAAGTAGTTTATTCGGAAAGATTCATCATAAGTGACAAAGACTGTCCAAATAGACGAATTGTGCAAACAAATTTGTAGACCGATTGGGTGTATTTGGCTAGTTATTCGCCGTTTGGAATTTTGGTTTGCGAAATAAACTGACAGCTGAAACTAACGAGTAACGTAAAATTATTTATGCCCCATTATGAAACACAACTTCAGTTGTAGTTTGCATATCGAATTTTCTATTCAGTTGTAATTATGTGCTTTGGAGAAAGACTTCAATCCAATCCAACAGGGTAAAAATGTTAAATAACTAAACGGTATTTACGTTGAAAGTTGCGCAAAAAAAAAAAAAAAAAATCAGTTTGAGAACATGTTTGCCATACTTGAGGAATATTCTAAGCTAACAAAATTAATAAAAAAAATAATTTAGATCCTGCAATTGAAAATGATTGTGTCTCAAATCAGTCACTGACAATATTTATTCGTCTAATTTAGGCGAAGGAGAAACTGGAAGATTTGCAGACAATTATTTAGTCAGCTTCATCGGAATATTCGTTCAACTCGTGAATGATAATAGGGATAAGTATACATACGTATGTATGTATATAGCAAATATTGTTTTAGTTAACGCAGTCCAATACCCTTCTCTGGAAAGTCTGACTATTATCAGTGGAGCAAAAGTAAATTTTTTGGAATTTTCACACCTTTTAAAATTTTGCACAAACATGTGAATAGCTTATGCGTTTTAAGGCGAAATCGCAATTTACAGCAGAAATTATGACCATGTGAAATGTTTACGCAAAGTCGAATAAATTTTGTGAAACACTGTTGACACCAACTGCAAAACTTGAATTGTGAATGTTTTTTTTTTGCTATCACAAAAGAATGTGTATGGGTATGAATGAGAAGGTTTTTGTTTACTCACCAGCATTTATTCGCCGCCTTACAAATTTGACTCAAATTCACTATGTATGTACGTATTTATGTACATATGTACGCATTTATGTATGTATATACACATATAATACATACATACATACATATTTGGCGCAACAGCTCGTTAAGGGCCTAGGTTTAGCTTCTCGCAAACACTCCTGCTGTGTGCGTTATATCTTCCTCACGAATGGAAGGGACCTACAGATTTGCGCCGTATCCGAAGGGCAACTTTTATTTTGTTTTTGAGAAAAGCTTTCTCATGACAATAGTCTTGAATGCTTGTCAGACTGTAAGGTGCTTGTAAGGTGTGTACACACATTCACATGGACCAACAAATATCTTGTCAACAACAATCATTTAGTAATTTAGGGTCTCTTAAGGGTCAGTTTGTATTTAGATTTAAGCAGATAGAAGTCATGGCATGGTATGCTTAAAAAAAAAAACAGTCATACCGCCGGCAATGAGGTTATTAATTCCGAATTAGAAAATAAAGAAAGGAGATCAATTAGGGCTGACAAACAATTTTTATTATTAAAACATAGTTCCACATTTTGCTATTATGAGACATCAAAACAATGTGATTTGTCGATTTGGTAGTAGTTTGTAGTGGATCACAAATTTCTGGTCGATGTTCTGTTGAAAAGCTATGGGCTTCTGATACATATGCATGCAATATAATCAAACAACTATTAAAGTATGTTTTATTCAGAATAATACGTTCCTCTGTCGATTGAGTTCCACACCACAGGTTAAATCAATCAACGCAATCGACAATTAGTTGACGTTAGGCAAAAAAGGCTTAAATCAGAAATTGCAGTTACCAGAAAATAAGATTTTAAGTGTGTTTATTAATGAGCAATTTACTGACATAGTGCCTGTGGACCAGTTAATTACTATGGAAAGTAATTGTGCTAGACTTAAGTTGTTTATACCAAACGAAAGAAAAAACAAACTCACTTACACCCACTTGCCATTTGACTTAAGCCGTTAATACCTGACACCAGAGAATTTTCATGGCGATTGATGATCGGCAATCACAATAAGGGCCAATGACAATATTCTAGAACTGGTGGGTCCTTGACTTACGGCGTACTATGGTCGTACTATGTACACTACCGGTCACTTGATTACCCTCATTTAAAATTTCGACCTAAATCATACTCGTAATGCAGCGGTAATAATATTTCTTCGGGTCCACTTTTAAAACTTTCATTTTCACTTGTTCTCTGTTATCTAATGACAAACTTTAAAAAATTTAATGAAACGAAAAGGAAACTCCTCATTTTCGGTTTTTTGCCTACTTTAACAGGGACACATGTTTACCTCCATCCGTATGTGAACAATCTCGACACAATTCCCGAGTTCAAGGCCATTATTGACGCTGAAATTTGAGCGCTTCAGAGAGAAACTTTGAAAAATATTATCACAAAGGGAAAGAATTTCAGATAGTTTCACCGGGGAGAGTATCTTGCAATAAATTAAATGTTGCAAACATCGATAAGTAAAGAAATATTGTTTCTAATTCATTTTTTCACCACTATATGTATTACTAAAATAGTGTTGCTATTGTATTGGCATAGCTGTTCATGATCTTGAAGTAAAAATAAAATTCCAAACCATTGCTATTCTAAGTATACATGTTCGCATTTATATGATATTAAAAATACCTTGGAGTGTACAGTTGATTGCCAAGCCAGATGAAGGAAAACTGCTTGTTGAATTTCAAACAGTTAATCACGAAAGTTTACATACAGCTCCTACAATAAGGTTATCTAAAAACTCGACAAATTATTGTTTGCTTAATCCTAGCATATTTTCTTGCTTCACAAGGAAAATTTATTCATAAAAATAATTATATCGATCAGCATAACAACTTAGGGGAACAATTTAAACAAAGACAAAAATATGTTTGAGTGATATTCAGGGCGAAAAATGTAAATACGGTTTATTTCCGAAGTGATTTATAAATTTCAAATATTCCTTAATTATTGCTTTTAATCCTACCCCCGCAACCCTCATAAAGGATTAGCGGGCTTTTGAATAAGTGTTTATGTGTCTAATAGTATAGTCCCAAAAATAAAGATAAAAAGATTTCTTTAGAAGTTTGAAACTTGATTTAAAAAAATTAAAAAAAAAAAAAAAAAAAAATATATAGAAAAAGAAAATAAGAGTTACGGTGGAATTATGAAAACTGTTAGAAAATGTCGGGTAATCGTCCAAATTATAGTATATGTATATGAATGTAAACTTTCGTGATAAACTGTATTTACGATTATGTACTGCGAAATTCATTTATAGTGTCTCAAAGTCAAAATGGGACACAATGCAAAACAAAATTAAATTGTGTAAATAATCAGGCGGGTTATCGTGAATAAATGTTCCCTCTGAATTCATCCCCCGAGAAAAAATTAAGTATCTTCCCCCAGCAGACACAACTGAACAATTTTTCTTTCTTTTATAATTTGCCCGCGCCGAAGGGACTATTCATATCCTTATATTGATGCTTAGGGCACGGGCAATCAGTGAAAACTCTGCTTTCTCAGTTTCATTGCAACATAACAGAAAAGTCAAAAGGAAATTTCAATTGACGCAATTTTTAAGTGATAAGACTTAAGCTCGTACTCTACTGATTAACATGAACTTTGTAGTTTTATGTTAGAAAATTAATATTAAACTACGAAAACTAGGAATTGAACAATATAAAAATTGAAATTCTGTTCGGGTTATCGCAAAAAATGTAAAAACAGATTTCATTCAACGGTGCTCAATACATATTTAAGCGATACAAAACGAGTGTTGAAAAAATGTCTACAAAATCTTCGAATAAGTTCTTTAATGGATTCTGATGAACATTGCGATTGTGCGTTAAGCATAAAAAAATCAACACTTGTCAATTGATGAAAAAACACCACCCAGAAACATTCGGACATTGCCAAAAGGAAACCGTTTATAAGCAAAGCAATTAGAAGAAAAGAAAACCATACGCCGAAGAAAAGGTGATCTTTACAGACGAAAGTAAATTCAACATTTTCGATCTGCCGGTTGAAGTTTTGTGTGGATAAAAAGCCAACGAAGGGGGAACGTTACTTTTCCCCGTTGTTCAGAATCCGGAAAAAAATCACAATTTTAAGAATCCCGCAGCACTAAATCTCGTCGTCAGAACATCGACAAAAATCCTGCATGTAGGTACGCAATCATGTTATGTGGAACTGGACTGTGCGGCAGGATTTTCTGATGTGGTATTCTGTTGGCAGGATTTTATGGTGGTATTTCGTGGACAAGACCAAGAAAAAAAAAAAAGTATCATACGACCGAGTGTAACATGACAGAAACTCTCTTGTTACCAAAGTTATAATGGATCAATATACATCTGTAGGTATGTGTGTTATAATACTTGGACATTTCAAGAAACGGTGAAGTCGTAAAAACATCGCAAAATATGCAAAGCAGTTTGTCTGTAAGCGCAAAAAAAAATTACTGCAAAACAAACAGTTCTAAGGGCCGGTCCGTTCACAGTTGGTTAAAACTCTGGTTAGGTTACCACGGATTTTGCTTAACCCATGGTTATAAATCTATGGTAACCAAAGAGTGTTCACCATTTTTTTTTACTTTGGTCACCAAACCATAGGTTTGCGGAAATTCGTTCTATTTCCCAGTTTATCTGTCATCTCGCTTGTCAAATTAATCTGTGGTTAACTTTGTTCTTGTTGCCGGCTTTGTTCGATTGTAGAACACGTTGAAATTTGAAATTATAAAAAGAATTCGAATGGATGACAAATAAAAAATTATTATTATATTATCTGTATTTTTTATAGCACAATATCTGCACAGAATTTTGTTGGGTCGCATAATATTATGTCAAAAGTAACCCGCAGTGTGAAAACTAAGCATAAACAAACAAAATTCCACAAAATCATTGGTTAAAATTACGTTAATCGAGGAAATTCGGCTGGATATCGATTTCTCTGGTTAACTAACCAAACCATGGATTCTCTGGTTAAAATTTTGGCGAACAAACATAATCGATGGTTATCAACTGGAATAACCACTGGTTAAAGTTAACCGAGAGTGAACAGACCGGCCCTAAAACGTATTATATATCTGGATTTCATTCAGATTTATTCAAAATGTTGCTCACTTCAGCAAAATACATTTGTATACTCGTACATGACTTTTCACTAAAATGAAATGCACATAGTTCTGTTTGTAAACCATAGAAGTTCGCAATGCAATCATATGTGGTTTGCAGGACATCACGCATAATTTTGCGGCAAGTACGCGAAAATTGAGACTAAGTAATGAGTTACTTTTATTAAGATAATGACCCAAAGCACAAGGCTTATAATGTAAGGTCCTGTCTACTATATCTGTGGCAATACGACAAAATAGCTTATGTCGATTTGTACGATTTTTAAGGAGAAGCGTTTAAAGTTGTGGCTTACGCGAAAACCGTATGAAATTTTTGAATTGCACCTCTACTCTAACAGCCATAACTCTGCCGTCTTTACAGGTATGCAACTAAAAAATTGAGGCAAAACACTTTATGTAATTGGGAACACTCAATTTTGACTTAAGCTATTATGTCGTATTGCCACAGATATACACATGTACGTATTTCTGTATGTAACTACAAACATGTGATTGAAACCCTACATGTCAACTAATTTAAACGTGATTGAACAAACACTTTGGAGGCATCTACAAAGAAAAAAAAAAATGGAATCGAATTGAGTTGAAATAAGCGTTAGTTGACGAGAAGAATCAAAACGAACTTACCTACTGCAAAAAAAAAAAAAAAATAGTTGAATCTATGCACCTGTTAAGAAATAGAAGGCCAAAAACTAGAGACTGATAGTTGCGATTTCATGTCTTGTATAATGTTAAATAATTTGCAAAATTTTAAAATAAAAGTCAAAACAATTAATCGAATTTCATTCGCATCAACTGATATTGCGCCCGGACTTGTCTCGACTTGACCTTTTCTTGGTTTAAAATTGTACTTCTCCTGGCTCGCAATTTTTCGTAGCAACTCCGGCTGAAATTTGATAAAATTATAAAAGCCGATACACGTAAATTCGAAATTAATTTTCACAGTTAAAAAAGCTTTCAACGTCAATAGGTGAAGAGCAGAGCTCACCTTTTTCCAGACCTCCTTCGCTTGCGAAGACGCACGTTCAATCGGAGCTGAAGAACCAGAGAAGCAAATGGCGAAATCAATGATTTCAAAAAATTTGACGAAAGGCACGTGTTGATCGTCCATATATTGGAAGATTTCCACCCAACGTTTAACAGTAGACAAATTTTCGGAATTCCACTTGGTGCATTTTTAATCAGTAAAATCATTTTTAAGGTAGTTGTACTGATCAAGTACATTCGAAGAATGTTCGTACTCGTCGAAAAAAACTAAGTTTTTTCGGACACTTTTTTCATTGAGTCTTATTTCCAACCAACTAGGAAAATTTCACGCGAATGAAGTCATTTATAGTGAATAAATGCGTTTATTGTAGACAATACGTACTGTTGGAGTTGTTTCTTATATACTTTTTTCAGGTCGAAAAAAAAGCACCGAAAAAGTACCAAATAAATGACAAATGCGATTGAAATCGCAAAATTTCTCTAGGATCTACGTAATTCTCATTTTTCATTTCTCTTGAGCTCATTTTCTTGAGGTTTTTTCGCATGGTGGGAATACGATAGACCGATGGTATATTTATTTTTACAATAACTCTCGTTTTTGTGGACCAATTTTGATGAAACTTTTTTATTAGTTAATATGATTCTTTATCTTTGCAGCAAAAGAATAATTTAAAAATTTGGATACTCCATTCCCCAAATTTTGGTATCTACCTTTTTGAAACTTTAAGGGCGGGTTACGCCTCTCCGGTAAGAGAGCGCCAAAAAAAAAAAGACATTTGTGCTCAGCGTGAGCTAATCTATCTGACTAAACAAAAAAAAAGTTTAATTTTTGGCATTTCCGGTAAAGTAAAATCTAGCCGGTCAAAATTGTCATTTCTAAACTTGGCAAACCAACATTCATACTTGGACTCGCTGAAAACACTATTCCCATACACATTTGGGGAATATTACGATTTCCGTGGCGCCACGATGTTTTGATGTTTTCTAATAGACCTCGACGTACTGAACAAAAAATAATAAGTAACATTTTTTTATATCTCGCTTACCCCTAGTCTCCACTGGCAATAATTTATTGGAAGAAATATGTCAAGCAATCAAAATTTCTAATGGAGACGGTAAATGAAATAAATTATTTCAAGAAATTTCCGGTCTCCATTGGAAATTTCAATTGCTTGACATAAGGTATTTCTTGCATTGAATTATTGCCACTGAAAATTGACTTTTGACAACCGATATTTCAATAGCCGCGGAGAGTATTTCGAGTGTGAAGAGCATAACAAAAATAATTTCAGTGTTGCTAGCTATTGACGATATTTTCTTATAGATCTCTGTTACAAAAAAAAAGGGGATATAACACACTTAGACTTAGCCTCAGGCGCCTGCCTGACAGTTGTTGACATACCCTTATTAGCGGAGCGACTGGACCCCTCCGGAAAGCGGAGTTTAAATAAATGAATCGCGCGAAGTCCGCCACTTACCTACTGTTGGCAACACTGAAGGTAGTTTCTACTGAAATAGGTATTTGTTGTTAAAAGTCAATTTTCAAAGTTCGATATCTCGAAAACTAAGCGAGGTATCAACAAATTTTACTTATTGTTTTTTGCTCAGTGCGTCGAGATCTATTAGAAAACATCAAAACATCGTGGCGGCACGGATATCGTAATCGTGCCCACATTTTGGATTTCTCTAGTGAATTTACTTCCATTCTGTTCTTTTTTTTTTGGAACAAAAACATTCCGAATATGCTCTTCCGGTATACATCAAAAAGTGCTTACAATGATGTTAACACGACGAGATTTTCTGAATGAACAATATATCTGAAACACTAATTTTCGCAACGGTTTCAGCATTAAATTAGTTACATGTTGTTATGACAATTGGGAAATAACTTCCCAAAAAACGCGCAATGCTTATGTTGCAACCTGATATTTTTCTCTTTTTATCAAGTTTTGAATACTAGTTTCCCATTTTAGCTTTAATATGGGCTCTTTTAATAAAATTTGTCTTTACGGCCTTATTAAAATCGCAATGAATGATTGTTTTCGCACTACTCAATCAAATAGAGCTTTAAAATCCGGTAACTATACACATTTTCTACGCTAACCTTGTGGTTTTATTTTTTGATACGAAAATTATAATTGTAGTGTCCCATTTCGGTTCTAACTAACTGTACGTTTTTAAAGACTTTACGTGCGTAATCCAGACTTTTCCAACTATTACCAACAGGTAGTTACTACACATAGAACATAAAAAATAAAAATATATCCCAAAATGGACGTCCGTTTTGCCCTAATTTAACCTCAAACCTGATATCTGTCCATGTGGCATTTAGAATTCCCAATATAGAACAAATGAAAAAAAAAATTAATTTATACCTATCGGCATAAAGAAAACTGTCAAGAGAGGTATCACATTCTACTCGAGGCCCCCCTCCAAGTACCGTAAGAGAAATTTTGGAAAGTTCCCACAGGGTATTTTAGAGAAATTGCGATGAATCACTAAAGTATTTGCAAGGGAAATAATAAAAGACTGATAATGCCGCGCCATCACCACGCTAGCGCGTACTTACTTTTACTTTTCTTTGTAAAAAAAAAACTCGGCTGCTATTCTCTAGTTCACAAAAGAAAAATATAATAATAATTTCGAGGTTTCACTTGTATATATATGTTATATCTTTGGCTTTAATTTGTTTAGCAAAAATTAAATAATTCTTTATTAAATTATGATTAACCTCGAATGGTTTTCTTTAGAATATGGCAGTGCCCACTAATTATTGGGTTCCCTTTGTACTTAAACTACAAACTTATGTATGTACGAGCATTTACTGTTTAATTAATATCACAATGCTAGTTTTTCTTTCAATTGTTTGAACAAATTTTACTAAATTTAAATGAAATAAATTAAACAAAAAAAAAAGAAGAAAAACGTGTGCTATCAATTTGAAGTACTAGCACGAAATTGAATTGAAACTGACCAAGTGACGTGACTCTTCCACGAAAATGTGGCGGTACCCGAACGAAGTGAACGACAAGGTGTTTGATGGATGCATTTGTGTTGGTGAGGGAGAGGCCTTTCGCCTCTTTCCTCGATTACGCTTTGACGGTACTTTCTTTAACTTTTTAAGTTAAAATGTCGGCCATTGAAGGTTTTCCAAATACTTTTTCATCAGATTTTTATAAAAATCAGTTCTGTATACAAAATGCTACTTCAAACAGAAGCATTTAATTAATTAAATAACGATAGGCTAAAAAATTCGTTAAATAGCTTCACAGAGAATGGGATATAGCCAATGCGTCACCTGACATACCCAGAGAACAGCCATTTTTTTACCCAATTCGTAGCGTGGATAAAAGAAACAGAGTTTCTTCGATAATTTCAATTTTCTTACAAGACTATCACTAAATAAATACTTATTATTACGAATACTTACAATTAAAACAAAAAAATAGTAGCTTAACCCCGAATTTAGTGAAACACTGACCACGATTGGTACACCACGTAGGAGTAAAACGGGAAATGTGATTTTATACGATTTTGAAATGGCCGTGTACTTGCCGAAGCCGAAGAGAACAATTGGAATTATTGGAATGAAAAGAAAATCACGAAAAATGAAGGGACGATGAGAGAAAGAAGCAGACAAATTCGGATTAATGGTATGATTGCATTAAAGGTATAGACGTCTTTCGGAGTCCGTTATAGGAACTCTCAAATTCACGTTAAAATTATCTTTTTAATGTCGCGTTTTATTATCACACATGATCCATATAGATCACACGACGAAAATAAACTGATCTGGATCAAGGAAAAATGTTCCTTGTATGTTGGGGTTAAAGGGTTCACATATAACTCCTTCAAAAATATGATTTATTTGGTGCTTGCTTCTCGCTATATGCATCCAGGACAACATTTGTTTCTTCTGGCGGGCAATTAAATATAGGTTTCATTCAATAATTAAAAGTAATAATTAAAAGTACTTAAAAGTACTAATCATTTTCAATTTGTTTTCCTTATTGGAATTTGCACAACTGAGTACTTACTTGACGCTTAAGGCGAAGTTGACATACGCTTAAATTTGTTTTTATAAAATTCAAAGATGCGATCTTTTTTTGGACTTTATATTTTTCCGATACTAATTCATTCAAAATGGTGTATATTCACACAATAATCATTAATTTTAAATCATAAAGAAGTGATTGGGATAAATATTTGCCTTCAAATACACTTTTAGTTGCATAATTCAAATGCAAAAAAAAAAAACATAGAAATCATAGAGTAATATTTGGGGTGTTATAGGTGAAACACATAAGCACAGTAACAGCAACTTTGGCAGCCACAGCAAAAATTTTAGATCCAATTGACGGTTGGAAAGTTGTCAGCTAACAAAAATGTGTGGATTTCAGTGAGAAATAAGTGAATTAAATGCAAGGTAAATAAAGTATTTTATGAATGAGAAAGTGATAAAATGTTTTAAAATATGATTGGATAGGGAAACAAAACTGTTTCGTTAATAAGAACATGTCGCTTATTTACTTGATGACTATCATAACTCGAAAAAAGCGATTTTGCAGAAAACGCGTTTAAAGTTTTCAATTGACATCTTATAATTCTAACAAGATATCAATATGAAATTTTTACACAATACGAAGCATAGTAAAACAAATAATTCGTCTTCAAGTAAATAAGCGATGTGTTATTTGCAAGATTGGTAGTAGAAAACACATGCAGATTGTGATTTCAAAATTGGATTCCGGATGTAAACAAACAAGGCCTTGCTCGTTCGAATTCATTATATGGGAAGGCTCTGAGTAGGAAATGCGCGCCTTTATCAATATTATTCTGCATCGCATGTCCTCACGTCTAGCAGGTCTCAAAATATTGTCTTTGGTAAATTGACAACTGCAGACCCAAAATGAGTTTGGAAAAGGTTTTCCCATCCGAATGATCATCGAATTCTTTCGGGATATGATACAATGCAATCTCATTTCGCCTGTAGGAATTACATTGAGGAATGCCACAATGCGAGAATTTATTACATATTCTTCGTTTGAATAATCTAAAAACAAACAGCACTCAGAAGAGTACAGTGCTGTTCAACCAACAACCACTCACTTTATCCGTTAAACGAATTCTGACTATGGTCACAAAAGAAAGTGTTTTAACTTTATTTCTTTTATTTTTTCACTTAAAAGCACCCTTATTTTTATTATTTACTTCTGTCTTTTATTGTTTGTATCTGTCGTCTGCTGTTGCTTTACTAATGTATGTACATATGTCTACCATAAAAGGTATTTTATTTTGTAACTAGGCACCACGAGTTTTGACAATTGTCGACAAAACTTTAACCTAGCGAGCAATACATACTGCCAACTAATTTCTAGATGACGAAAATTGATCTTGACAAAAGGCAAGATCTCATAGTGTTGTTGTTATGAATACAAACGAATGATATATATGGATCATCGGTGATAATACAGCGCCGCTAATGTGCGGAACGTAATTTCGAAATTCGTTCTTTATAGTAAATTCATATGAACGCTATTTAGTTATGAAAGCGATGCTTTTTTCCTTGTTTTTAGATTTTGTGGTTCCCCCATTTGCTTGCATCTCAGTGTGAAGTAAATTTATTTAAAAGACATTTTTCCCGATATAAGTTAACCACTTTCTTTTAAAATCCCGCTCTATATTCAAATTCCGTTCAAACGTCTGATGATATAAGGGAGTGGAATGAAGATGTGGTTTTCCTACATTCAGATGTTTTAGATGATCCTGCATTTTCAGAGAGCAGTGCAGTAGAAAAAACGGTTGTCGATGTCGTTAAACCAGTACACGCCATTTCAGCCATCAACATCTGTCTGAAATTTGCAGAGCAATGTCAGACCCACGTTTCCACAATTTTAAGCTTGAGAAATATAAAAGAGAAGGTTATGGGCGGCAAACTATGATTAATTTTTTAAGAACACCTCTGAATACATTTTCTTGCATAACTTTGTTTTTTCCCATTTATTTTTTTCTTGTTTGCCTGTATTTAAAAAAAAGTTGTGTTTCTGTTGCATTCAATATTTTATACTTTAAAAGTCTTAAACGCACCTTGCACTTAAACTGAGTCAAATCTAATCAAAATCAACCCGTGTGTGGCGTAGTCATTTGATCGATTTGATGGTTGGGAAGTTGGTTGCAGAAAAATCAAAAGACTTTGATTTTCCGAAGTTGAACTCAAAGATTATCAACTGAGTTGAATCGTGTGTGGCCGAATTTGTTGATTTGCAGTTAAATTTATTATTTTATTTTTTTTCCGAGGGTAGGTGAAAAATCTTCCATAGACACTATGAGAATAGCAAGCGCGTGCTCATAGTAGTGTCAGATTCTTACTGACTAAAAAAACACCACCCTTCGATATAAATTTGTAGATTTGTTAGATATCGCAACTAAGTATAAACTTATCAAGCAATTTTTCTATCACGAAATAAAAACGTTTGGCAGGTTACTTTCCACTGAAGGATCCTGCATATTCCGCAATCTAGACGCGGTTAATCATTATCTCGCCAAGTCGAAAGGTTTCGTCCTTTGTAGTCGGCGCAATAAATTGCTCTCATCCAAAATTTGTAGGACTGTATTATTGACATGTCCGATTAGTTGGTTTCTATGCTTTCTCGCGAAGCTTCTAGTTTCAGCTTCGATTGTCGGAATTCCGAGATCCCTGTGGATATCGTCGTTTCTACTATACCACGGTGCTTGGACAATTTCTCTTAGCACTTTATTTTGAAAAGTTTGTAAAATATTTGCATTTGTTTTCTTGGTACAACCCCAAAGTTGTATACCATAGGTCCACACCGGCTTTAGCACTTGCTTGTATAAAATCAGTTTGTTCTCAGTACTGAGCTGGGAATGTTTTCCGAGTAACCAGTACATTTCTCTATATTTGATTTCGAGTTCTTTACGTTTCATTTTCACGTGCGAATTTCATTTCAGCCTTGCGTCGAGTGTCATTCACAGGTATTTGGCCTCGTTTGCAAAAGGTATTCGGGACAAGTTTAGGAAAATTGGCAAGTCATTATACGAGCTTTTCTTTTTTCCTCAACCAATTCTTTTATTTCCGGAGGATATCGTAAACCGTATCTGTCCAGCGTTTTCCTTGGATTGGGCGTATTATTCCAAGAGGCGAGCTGTACGATCTCAATGAAGCGATCAACTTCAACCTCGAGTTCATAGGGTGTCGTAAGTGGAACGCTCAGTTCAACATTATCTTCAATTTCGTTCCTAAAGCCTTCCCAGTTAGTTGTTCGACCAGTTTATCTCGCTGGCTCTAGGTTATAGACTAGTTTTTCGCTGATTGTTAAAATAACCGGGGAATGATCAGGCGACAGATCAAAGCTCTCTTCGACTTTTATGTGGTTGGTAGATATTCCTTTCACAACGAAAAAAATCGATTAGGTCAGGTATTTTCGAAGTATCAGTTGGCAAGTATGTCGGTTTAACCGTTGAATGGAAATCACAACTGTACTCTATACCTGCCTCATAGAGCATTCTACCTTTTTTCGAGCTGTATCTTGAGCCCCAGTACGTATGTTTCGCATTAAAATTGTCGCCAATAATAAGATTAGGTTTCAGCGATTCAAACAAGTTAGTAAAATCACTTTTTTCAAGCGCAGAACTTGTTGGACAGTAGATAGATGAGATTTTAAGAGTACGCTGACTATTTTTAACTCGAATTGTGCACAGTTGCAAAGTTTCAAGCTCTATCTTTAGGTCTTCGAATTGTTCGATGCAGTCTTTAATAAGCAAGGATGATCCGCGTCTCGCTTTTCCCGAAGGGTGACAAGCGTGGTAATCATTATAGCCTTTTATTTTTTAAATGCGATTCCTTTTTTGCGTGGGTTTCAGAAATCCAGCAAATATCAATATCTTTCTCACGCATGAGAATTTCCAATTCGTCAAGATTTTGCAAAAGTCCGTTTGCATTCCAAGTACATATTTTTAACATTCGTTTGTTATTCATATTCTAGTTGAAGTACGTGTTTTCTGAGAATTATTTTCAAGCTATCGTGAATAATTTTATTTATTTTGCTTTGATCTTCAAATTTCTCGAGAATAACCGACAAAACATGAGAGACAGGGTCCGTCGAAATTTCAAGGTTTTTTGGTTTTTCGGATGCCGCGGCCTGAGCGTAAGTCTGTACTCCTGCTGCCCGAGGGCCATTACCTGGCGGCTTTTTTGATGTTAGCTTTTTAGTACCGTTTCTTTAAAGAACTGAGGTTGAGGACTTTTCTGTTGTCACTCTTTCCCTCACTGTTTTGCGCTCTGAACCCGGTAGTTTTAGTTTAGCTAGTTTCTCCTGTGCATTCTTACGCTTTGGCTTAGTTTGCAGCTTAGATTTTGCATTTAGGGGCTTAAGGAGCACATCTCTCCATTTTTGCAACTCCTTAGCTACTTCACAGCCTCTATAATTTGCCGGGTGCTTTCCGTTACAATTAGCACATGTTGCAGGGGTTTGTTTATTTACTCCACAGACTTGGGAGAGGTGATTTCCGGCGCATTTCACACATCGCGGTTCTTTTTTGCAGTACATTTGCGTATGCTTAAATCCTTGGCAACGTTTGCACTGCGGAATCATCCTTAAATTTCTACGCATGGGCTCGATTTTGACCATGATATTTAGTATAGCTCTAATTCGGTAGATATCGTCGATATTATCCGACTTATCGAAGGTAAGCATAAAAAGCGGAAGTCCACGCCTTACCAAGACGTCTTTATCTATTACCGTTTGTTGCTTCTCCTTCTTGATGATATTAACGCCATCAAGAATTTCAAAGCCTTTGGCTTGAAGGTCAGTCATAACCTCTTCTTTGGTGCATGAGGGGTGGAGTCCCTTTGCAACGACACGATGTGGCCTTTCTGACTTGATTTCGAAAGTATACCACTGAATCTTTTCGGTATTTAGCTTTTGGGACACAGCTCGGTAGTCATTGTAGTCGTCGACGTTGATTTTCCACGCATTATCCCTCAAAGATGTAACCTTATACTTTGATGTTATTATTCCTTTAAGGAGGCTTTGCAACTTATTGTATTCCGTTATCCCGACGATGTTTATTGGTGGAGGTGGACGAAATTGCGTTCGAAGTTGCTTTTCTTGCAGTACTTTGTGATTTTCTTCTTTCACGGGCTCGACTTCGGGCGATGAACCGGTTCTCCGTTTCTTACTAGGTCTTTTCTTTGGGACCCGATATGTTTCGCGTGCTAGCTCTTCTTCGTCCGTGTGATATTCCAGACTAGCTAAGCGTGCTGGAGTACATTCGCGTTCTCTCTCGAAATGCGTGTTCTTTAGGTCCTTATACAGCCAACTGTGCGCAACCAGCAGTAGTAGAGAAATGTTAGCACCTATAAACATGCAACACTTTTTTTCATCCGTCGGTTGCTATCGTCCAAACGATGATCGTCTGAAAAGTTACGTTATTTGCCCCCCAGGCCTACGCCACACTGATAAGGAATATCAGACTATTATCGAGCGGTTTTGGGCGTACGATCATATGCCAGACAAGATATGGGTTCGAATCGCGTCCTCCATCAACGTATGGCTGGTAACGTAATTTATATTGTGTTGTTGGTAGATCTAGCATCAACATACATACAAATTTAGTGACGAGTTATCCGTTCACGGTGGACGCGATTCGACCCGTTATGCAATGTTGAGGAGACATATCTTTGTAGTTGACGGAGTTCGATGGTCCTCTTTCTTCAGGATCGGACAAACGATGCTGATGTTCTATTTATCGGGATACTCTTAACAACTTTGAAATTCGAATTCTAAAAATTTTACAAGATTGGACCAAGCGATCATTCGTTAAGTGAAAACAACTTTTATTTTTACTAAAATAAAGACGAACAAAAAATCTTATGCAGAGATCAATTTCTCTTTGGTTGTATCGGAAGAACCCGCTTGAATCTGCTCCACTTTCTTATCCCCTTGCGCTGCTTCTATTTGCTTCGGTGGCTCTTCGGGCTCCTCAATCACCCTAAATGTATGCGGAGCCGGTTGCCTCGGTGGCAGCCAATCCGGGATGATCTTATCGTGCATTCGCCATACCCCATATTCATTTGAAATGTGTTTCTCGAAAACTACATACTCCAATACATCCTTCGCCAGAATCTCGCTTCCATGCATTAACCGACCGAATCGGTCATAAATGGCCAACTGCTGCTGAGTATGAAAGCGCACAGTTACCTGAGCGAAGATATTCTCCTTCGTAATGATATCTGTGCACCGAGCATGGACAACCTTCGGCGGCTCAAGCGACTTCAGGAATTTCCAGTGAATCGTCTTGTCCTTTGTATTGTGTATCATCTCAGGATAGCAGCGCTCTGTCACGTGTTGGCGTAGGTCGTGCTTCTTCTTCTCGGCCATAAACTGGTGGGCACCCACGTAGATGTCCTGTGCCTTAAGTGCGAAGTCATCTTTGTCGAAATCCTCCTCGTAGCTCTTGATTTTTCGCACGGCCATTATGCTTTTGCCCTTCATTTCGAGGAATTCGAACTTCTGCTTCGCACCAGTCTTGGATATGATGGACTTTTTACCGTCGCCCTCTGGTGGCACGTAAGGCTCGAACATCCCACCCGTGCAGCTGATATGGAACGGTCGTTCCAACCATGGTCGTGGGGGCAGCACTCCTCGTTCTTTCATACGACTGCGGACCTCTTCCTGCGATAGGTCCTCGAACTTCTCTTGAAAGTCGGGAATTTCAATTTTGATGAACTTCTCCTTGCGCTGACGCTTGAACTTAGGATTCCAGTGCTTGGTCTGGCGATGTCGCACTTGCTGCGCGTTGAGGAGACCTTGGATTCCTGGTGAGAGGAAACCAGGCTGAAGAACCTGAAAGTGGGTTGGTTGTGCATTGACTGAGCGAAAATGAATGAAAAATCGATTGAATGTCACAAACTTGCAGAAATTTAACGCAGTTCCTTGCTGGGCCTACGATCTCCATTATTGTCCGAAGGTTTATAACTTTCAATTGGAAACGCTTTTAATAAATCCGGCAAGATTTTAACTTTCGAAGAAAAATACACACGAGCGGTGTGGTAACTTTGACAGTTCAATTGACTTCACAGGTCCGGTTCTTCTCAAACTGTTGATCTGTTAGATTTCTACTCCGAAATAGTTTAACTATAAATCGGTGCTGTTATGGCAAACAGTGGTGTCTTTATGCTCCAAATGCAGTACGTAGGCTGTTCGATAAGTCAGTGACTTTGAAATGAAATACTTGCTTTTTTTCTGTGTGTGATTTTCCCAAAGATATTCCGACTTTTTCAACCCTTCCAAAAAATATGATTTCTTAAACCCTGCCAAATAGGCATATTTTGCATTGATCATTTTTTCATTCGATGGACATCTTTTTCCGTCGAGCTATTTCTTCATATTAGGAAACAAGGAATAATCGCACGGTTGAGGAATAATAGGGTGGATAAGGAAGCAGTTCATATCGCAATTCAGCTAATTTTGCTGTTACTACTGCGGACGAATGAGCCGTGGCATTATCGTGATGCAACATCACCTTTTCTTCTTCAAATGGGTCGTTTTTCCATAAATTCTGCATTAAATTTGTCTATTAAATTGGCATAGTACTGTCCGGTGATCGTATAGTCAATGAAAATTACGCTGTGGGAATCCCAGAAAACAATTGCCATGAGTTTTCCGGCTGACGGAACCGTTTTTGCCTTTTTTGGAGCACATTCGCCTGCAGAAGTCGACTGTTTTGATTGTTCCTTCATTTCTGGCGTGTAGTAATGTATCCAGGATTCATCAACTGTTACGAAACGCCGTAAAAATTCACTTGATTTGCGCTTGAAGGGTCTCAAAGTCTGTTTCGAAGTCTTCACCCGAATCCGTTTTTGGTCCACTGTCAGCAAACGCGGCACACATCCTGGCGATAATTTTTTCATGCCCAAATGGTTATACAGGATTCGAATGACGGTATCATTATTGAAATTGCTACAATCTCAGCTATCTCACGAACCTTGACCCGGCGATCGTCCAACATAATATCGTGGATTTCGTTGACCATTTCTTCCGTTGTGACGTCATTTGGACGTCCTGTGCGCTCAGCGTCCTTTGTGCTCATACGACCGCAACGAAATTCTGTGAACCACTTGTGCACCATTCCATGCGAAGGAGCAAATTCTCCATAATATTTTTTAAGTCTTTCTTCAGTCTCTTTCTTTCCCTCTTTACCGTGCAAAAAGTAGTGCTTTATTAAAACACGAAACTCATTTTTTTTTTAAATTTTGGTCAAATCTCACAAACCAAAGTTCTTTCGATCACAGTAAAAAGCTAGGTGTGTGACAGACCTATTTGATTTTTTTCGTCTATGCCGAGAAAGAACAAATATATCAGAAAAAAAACCCTCTATGCGATCCGAGCGCCATCTTGTATCAAAGTTGACTGACTTGTCGAACAGCCCTGGTATTTACATGATAATTTGAAGTTCTTCATCGCAATACTACAATTGTATAGAATCTGCACTGCACTTTCGAATGTAAATTCTGGCGCTAGCTTTTCGGGAATGCGTAACCCACGCCCAAAGTTAAAAAAAATCCATTCGGAATGGTACAAATCACCCTGATTACCGTTGGCGTTTTACGCTTTTCGACGATTGTTGTTTTATTCCTAGCAGAATAGGTTCAGTAGCAATAATTCTAGTTTACGGTAAACTGCGTTAGCAAACCGTTTTGTTTTTTTGGTTATCGGTAATTGCAATTATTTTTTACCATCAGTTTCGAAAATTGGTCGCGGTAAGACTTTAACAGCGGAGGAAAAGGGCAAAATAAAAGCGTTTCGCGAAGCGGGCTTAAAACATCGCGACATCGTGGACGAACCCATAATGTTGTAAGCAATTATTTGCGAAATGAGTTTGGCTATGGAAAAAATATAAAGGGAGGCACATTAAAAGCAACTACGAAAGCAGATAGGAGAGCCATCATCAGAGCTGCGTCCAATTCATAAGACTCTGCTTCGAAAATAGAGGAAAAAATCGGTGTTAACTCTAGCTTGGCTACAGTAAAGCGTGTTGTACGAAGTGCTAAATACCTAAAGAGACTGAAACTAAAAAAAAGCCACCACTTAATGCCACTTGGTGGCAAAGGTTCCAATGCGGTAACATTTTCATTGACCTGAACGTTTAAATAATTTTCTGTTACCAATTCCAATGCAAATTCTTCTTCTTGAAGTACCTGCGAATCAAGGGGATATATTCCACTTGTTCTAAACCCGCCACATATATTCATTTCATTTATTTTTAACGCATTATATTAATTCATATCAGTATTCCAATCTTACGAGTACTTGCTAACAAAAACGCTTAAAATTAGCTTAATTAACTTCACTAACTTACTTTAACTTAATGGGCCCATGCGGGCGCTCTAAGCTAATCCTAATACTTAAACTATGTCTTCCGACTTAATCTAACTAAATCTATTTAATGTAACTTAACTAACTGACTAATTGAACTAAGAAAAATGTTTTTGTTTATATAAAAAAAACTTAGTGTATGGACTTTATTTTGTTGTAATATAAATAAAACGTATGAACTACTGTACCTGAGACGCTCTACACTACTCTGTGAGACGTCTCGGTCGTAATTGAGTCGCCTATCCGCAGCTGTTCTGGCGACGTGGAAGATTAGTGGAGCCGCTAACTTATCCTGGATCAGACCTCTTTGATCGAAATATAGGAATGCTTCTGGAGGGATGAAGCCGTTAAGGCGCACACTCTCGTGATAGAGATTGTTGGGATAATAAGCTCCAAAGATTAGGCTATTCATCGAGGTTATTACTCTTGCAATGTGCCTTCGAATCATCTTGATCAAGAAATTATCTACTCTAATCGGATTCGCCCTGTTGTACAGGACCTCGTTTCGATACAATTTTATGTACTCAGACTCAGGTGTTTTGTACAACCGAAGGTAAGCCCTCTCAAACACCCGCATCTTTTCCAATAAGCTTGGCCCTACGTTGAACCACACGGGACATCCATATGCGAGCATAGGCCGAATTAGGGGCATGTAGCAGATTACCTTCACCCTCGCATCGAGTTGGCTGCTATAAAACAGTCTCTTTGTAAGGGCGAAACAACTTTTACTCTGGCCAGAGCAGCCAGCTATACGAGTAGATATTGATCTAGCCAGACCCCAAGGTATCTGACTACACTTCGATTCACAAGTGGATGTCCGTGCTGTCCCACGATAGAGAACTTTCGCCAATTCTTTCTGATGTCCCTAGAGGCCCCAGACAACGGCGTTCTAAGCAGGATGGTCCTCGATCGTAGGCCCTGACCTGTACGCGACCAAATCGTCTGCCTACGCTATGGCATGGTGAAGTGAACCTATTAGGTCGCTTGTGTAAATGTTAAATAGCATCCGCGAATTAACCGCACACTGTTGCAGACCATTTTTTAATTCAAAAGTTCCAGCAGACGTCATATTGCCATTCTTCACAATGAACCTCTTACTGGTGAGCATGTTATAAAGTATGTACTGCAGTGGCTTACTTATGCCCAGCCTGCTCAACTTGTAGAAGAGTCCCTCTAACAATACGTATTGAAAGCCTTCTCCAACTCAACCAGACAGGCACCAGTGCATTGCTTCTAGCTTTTGTTCCATTGGATATCCGATATGAGTTTAGACGCGGCATATATAGTATTGTAGTATGGACTCTCAGTATTGAATGGTTTGTGTACCAAACTAAAACATTGTGTTCCAAACTGTAGCAACGTGAAACCTGCTAGCAGCAAATATTCCCACCTAACCAGATGTGCTAATGTTCCACAATTGTTACACACAATATCCCAATTGTTCCACGATCATCAATTCACCCCGAGAAACATCTAGCATGTTCTAGAACCTCTTCGAATTTTATATAAATACACCGACCACAACCACTGTCGGTACAGTTTTTAATAAATTGTATACAGCGATTAAAAGAGAGACTCGACCAGAAATTTGTGGAGACAGTTCGATTTGAAATAAATAAAGAATAAAGTGATTAAAATATTGTGTGAAAGTAAAGTTGGTAATTTATAATAAATAAACCGTTAAAATACACAAAAGACAGTTTTATTTAAACGAATGGGAGCAAGAATATTACAGTATCATGCCCCGCCTTGAAACCGAATTGGTTATCCGGAATTATAAGCATGTTCTCAACCCACTTAACCAGGGCTCTATGGATCACTTTTTCGAATACCTTGCTGATGTTCGGAAGGAGACTTATCGACCGGAGATTCCCCGGATTTATTTTTTTTCGGAATGGGCTGCACCACCGCTGTTTTCCAATGCGCTGGATAATGGGCAATATTCATTGAATTATTAAACAGGGTGGTGTAAATGTCCATCGCTTCAGGAGGAAGAAGTCGAAGCACAAGGTTGGGTATGCCATCGATTCCCACTGATTTCTTTGTTATAAGTGAGTGGAAGATCGTTTGGAGATCTGCCTTCGAAATGAACGGGGGGATGCACCCTTTCATCGGCGACGGCATTGTTTGCCATATTTCTATCATTGAACACGGTGAAACCAATGTTTTCAGATCGCCAGTGCTTCATGTCATTCCGGTAGAAGTTGTGCACAAGGACCCGATTTTCCAGCTCGTGGTTTGGGCAAATACTATCATTCACCTTGGGGGATTATATCCCCCTGAAATCATCGGCGATACTGTGGCCCGCCATATATATTTTGGGATGAAAATGCCTTCTGGAATGGCAGATTAGTCAGTTTGACCACATCATAAATAGTTATTTGTTTCCCTTTATTGGCACATAACAAATCATTGAAAGATGTTCCTCAGAATTTCTTGAAAGGGCCAAATACTGCAACGTCAAGCGATTGAAGGCGGTATAAGGTATGGGATGGAAAACAAAGCAATATAATACCATTATCTCTGCAAAAATTAATGCTTTCGAAGCTACAGTGTGATGAGTGATTATCGAGTACCAACAGAATGGTTTGATCCTAAGACCAGTTTGTATGGTGTTGGATATGTTTAAAGACATTGATGAATATGTAGCTTTGAAATCATCCAACCGCTCTTACTTACTAAGCCCATGAGCCTGGTAAGCATCCATTGAAGAACCTTTCGGTGCATCGCTGTCGTGGAAAATCGTAAACGGGCGGAAGATGATTTCCAATGGCACTCACTATGCCTACAATCGTCACCAAAATTCCACGTTCAGCAGACGTTATTTAACAAACTGATCTCTGGTCTTTTTCAGCAAGAACCTAGGAACACAAAATATGAAAAAAAAATTAAAGAAAAAAATTATATCAAAACATATAATAATTTTAAAGTCTTCAACACAGTAGTTATGCCAGATTCATCCAAATTAAAAATGTCCTTTGGTTTAAATGAGTGCCTCACATACAACATTCTTAGATTGTCATAGAACAGATTTCCTGCTGTTTTGTTGAGGGCTTTTACATGCGCTTATCTTTTCAGGTTTTCGCATAGAAAGGGTTTGGCTTCTTTGTAGAAATCCAAAAAGACAATCGTTAGAAGCTTATTTGCTTTGATCCCACTTCTCCGGATTTGTTTGTAGTGACAAACTCATATACAGTGGAAGTCGCTTAGAACCACGGTGAAAGGACCAACAAATGCGGTCGTTATAAGTGGACGTCATAATAAGCGACTTCCAACAGTGGAAGTCGCTTAAAACGACGGTGAAAGGACTGATCAAGTGCGGTCGTTTTAAGCGGACGTGCGTCGTGATAAGCGAAGTCGTACTAAGTGATTTTCACTGTACGAACATTTTACATGTATTATATGATAAGATATTCCGTATTGGTAAAATGCATTTTTTTTGTATATATGCCACCAAATCTCTTTCTTGATTTTGTGTCAAAACTTGTCGGGATGTATATTTCGACTGAAAGGTGCCTCTTTTTTCTTCGCCTCCTGGATCTGTGCTATCTCTCAAAGGGTCGCGAGTCTTCTATCTAGATTGTAAAGTAGTTTTTCATCTCGTAACGACGTAACCATTTCTTTTTTTTTTCATAAAAACAGTTTGAATCGTAACTACATCTATCCTTGCGCATTTAAAATTCAATGAAAAAAAAAAAAACGAAAAACAAACGAGCCCAGCAAACTAAAAAAATAACCAAACAAAGAATACACAAAATTCAACACAGGCATGAAAATGGATCATTCTGTTGTGCACACAAGAAAAACGCATTAACGAGAAAAACGAATAACATGATTCCGTCCCTGATACATATGTACACTAACTACTTCACCCGTTCGTTATTGCTTTTTTGTTTTTAACGTTTTCTGCGTTTTTCGTTTAACGACTTCACCCGCTCGCTATCGTTTTTTTCGTTCTCTGCGTTTTTCCGTTTTTTGTTCGTTTGCACTAAATGATATGAAAACGCTTTTTCGCTCGTTTTGTGAAAGTAGTTATTTTTTTAACTAGTTATATTTTTTTAAATAACTGTTTCGTTTTGTTAACACAAAAAACGAAAACGACCCACCTCTACCGTAAAGTCGTGCGTTTGATGCCATACTTTAAGGAACCTGAACTTTATGTTTCTCGATCATGCCTCACGTCGGACACAGCCATTTTTATGGCCGTTTCATTTAAATTGGCTGTCTGTTTTTTCTTGTAGTTACGAACCATTTTTTGCTAAAGCAAACAAAAAAGTGTATGTAGGTAAGCTACGTCTTATTATTAAACTTAGGGGTACATTCGGCATTTGTCAAACTACATAGTTTCCCAAATGTTCGCCGGAGGATGCCTTCAGCGTTTAAACGAATGGTTTACACTTCGGCGATCTTAGTAAAATCTGCAATGCAGAATGTGTCCCGATGACGAATGTGCCCCAGTTTACCATATATGTATATGCCGAGTAGTTTTCAAATGATTAACATTGCTTATAGATGCAAAATTATAATTTAGCGATATATGTTTTAAGCAACTGGTTTTTCTGTATATGTGTAGGATTTTACTTTTATCTAGCGATATCTTTTTTGTCCCAGAGTGGTTCCACCAAGTGGAAAGATCTGTTAGGATATTTGAAAAATCGGTAGCTGTTTTTGAAAGACCTTTACATTTGCAGAACAAAGCGAGATCATCTGCATATAAGGAATGCTCGACTTCGGTATATTTAAGAACAATATCGCTTAGTTCATCAAATGCATTAGTGAATAGGATAATCTAGTGCCGAAATCCTTGTGGTATACCATCGTATAGTTTTCTAACAGTAGAAATTGCATAGTTTTACCCAAAACGCTTTAACGTTTCTGTACAATTTGGGTCCAATGGTTCATTTTCCCTTGAATTAATTTGTTTAAAATTCTATGAATTCCGATTCTGTCAAATGCTTTTTCAAAATCGATTGATAGAATCGAAATGTGGTTTTGGACAGGGTGGATGCTCTAAAATGATCGATGTGAAGAAGTGCGTCCATGGTGGAGCGCCCGTGTTTAAATGCTACTTGGTTAGTGTTTATTAAATGCTTGTTCTCAAGAAACCAGAGCAACCTTCTAGCGATTATTTTTCTAGCACTTTCACAGTGCATGGAAAAGGGAGATTGGGCGATACCCACAGAATTTTTTTTATTAGGTTTTGGTATGGCTGCATGGTACTGGCTGTTTTCCATGTTTGTGGATTTAAGATCTGATTGTATAACGACAGAAGCCGTTTTTTTTTTTAAATGGGTGGAGCATTTTTTAGCATTGTATATGACAGTCTATCAAAACCGGGTGTCTTCCCTTTTGGCTGATCGAAGGCAGCTTTCCAGTTCAATTGAATTAATATTATTTTCATTTATTAATTATAACAACTTTAGTTGTTATGGCCTGAATTTGATGAATAATTAAGGAATTCGAACGAAGCATAATCTAAATATTGGTAACATTCTGTACGACTTTTTAAATTTGGGTGTATGTTACGCATCATTGTAAAGTGAGCGTTATTTTATTTTGCTTTTTAAGCTCAGCGTAAACTTACATTTCCGATAAAGCAATTCTTTCTTCGAATATTTTCAATTCTGGAATTTTAAATATCCTATCACTTATGTAACTCATTATAGGTCCGTTCCTTTACCTTTTGGGAAAAAAATTGTAAAACAGAAATTATAGAACTTAACACACACGATGGCTGCCAATGTATCACTGGTGATCACAGCAAAAGTCGTCGCCCAGGGGCCAGTGCATCACGGGTAATCACATCAAAAAACCCTAGAAGTCCAAATCGATACTCATCATCTCTTTATCGATTTCAAAGCCGCCTATAACAGCATCTATAAAGAAGAGCTATATAGAGCCATGTCTAGTTTTGACATACTTGCAAAGCTTGATGACGATGGAGAACGCTCGTTGCTCTATCATAGAGGATTTTTTTCTGACATCTTTCTTTCTTTCTCGGCATAGACAAAAAAAAAAATCAAATAGATCTGTCGAACACTTAGCTTTTTACAGTGATGAAAAAAGTGAGTCTCGTGTTTTAATAAAGCACTACTTTTTGCGTGCTAAAAACATTAAAGAGACCGAAGACAGACTTAAAAAATATTATGGAGACTCTGCTTCTTCGCGTGGAATGGTACACAAGTAGTTCACTGAATTTCGTTGCGGTCGTATGAGCACAAAAGACGCTGAGCGCCCAGGACGTCCAAATGACGTCACAACGGAAGAAATGATCAACGACATCCACGATATTATGTTGGACGATCGCCTGGTCAAGGCTCGTGAGATAGCTGAGATTGTAGCAATTTCAATAATGATACCGTCATTCGAATCCTGTATGACCATTTGGGCATGAAAAAATTATCGGCAAGTTGGGTGCCGCGTTTGCTGACGGTGGACCAAAAACGGGTTCGGGTGAAGATTTCAAAACAGAGTTTGGGGCTCTTCAAGCGCAATTCAATTCAAGTGAATTTTTACGGCCTTTCGTAACAGTTGATGAATCCTGGATTCACCACTACACGCTAGAAATGAAGGATCAATCAAAACTGTGGGATTCTGCAGGCGAACGTGCTTCGAAAAAGGCAAAAACGGTTCCGTTGGCCGGAAAGTCATGGCAACGATTTTTTGAGATTCCCACAGTGTAATTTTCATTGACTATACGATCACCGGACAGTAGTATGCCAATTTATTATATAAATTTAATGCAGAATTGATAGAAAAACGGCCCATTTGCTGTTTCATCACGATAATGCACCGACTCATTCGCCCGCAGTAGCAGCAGCAAAATTAGCTGAATTGCGATATGAACTGCTTCCTCATCCATTATTTTCTCCAGATTTGGCTCCGTGCGATGATTTCTTGTTTCCTAATACAAAAGAAATGACTCGTCGGGAAGAAATTATCGATGCACCAAATGCCTATTTGGCAGGGTTTAAGAAATCATATTTTTTGGAAGGGTTGAAAAAGTTGGAATATCGTTCGGAAAAGTGCATGCATGGTTGCAAACTTTTCGGCTGCGGCTTCTCCCTCAACTATGCCAGCAATTCCTTCGCTGACCCAAAAAAAAAACACATGTTCTGCACTAGATTCTAATTTACGTTGGCTTATATCTCCAAAAGCAGGAGGGTTACATAAATACATACATAAATAATAGTTACTGCATCCTTTTAACGATTTTTATTAGACAATATAACATGCTAAGCATTTCTTGTGTCTATGGATGTTTTTGCGTCAGAGTCATGCATATTAACGCTGTGTTTACGCCTTATCAACTTGAGGAAAATGTCTCTTCATGTTATGATAGCATCACAAGACTGAAAACTATGAATAATAAAAAAAAACTTTTAGCAAAAACATTATAACTTTATTTCTCTCGAATAATTTTCATTATTTCTTTTTGTTTATATAATAATTTATGAATGCATATCTTTAATATATGCGTATCTATATACCGTATTTACATGGGTAATCCTATCAGAACTTTATGCATATTCTCTGTCCTTACTTAAATATCTATTATCTTTCTTAGTTCTACGTACATATAGCTGAAATTAAATTGTCACATATGCTGCATAAGATTTAAACAAAACTACTACTTGGCTCATCTAAGTATGCTGTCCGACCGGTTTGTTCGGATCCAAGATGCTTTCGTGAAATGTCGATAGGAATTTTACTCGGGAGTGGAATTGGTGTAGTAGGTGAGGAGGCGGCGGCCGTGCCAACAGGTGACTTAGCGCTGACACTGCTACACTGACCCCAGTTGGAAGGTTTAGTTGGAAGTACTTTTGGCTTAGGCGGCAATGGTGGCGGACCCTTTGTTGATGACGAGTCTCCATCTGTTGATTGATCTGCAGACGATACTGTGGTTGTTTCCTCTTCATCGATTTTCATTGGAGAAATTGATTGTTTCTTGGTAATTGATAGTCTTGGAGCCGGTTGTGGCTGTTGACGATCCATTTGTTGTGCGTCTAATGGCACCGGAGCTGATTTATTAACAGGGCTAAGATTTGCACGAATTTTCCTCAATTTGTTTGCAGCACTAAGATTTTCTTTGTTCTTCAAGAAGTCTGGAAGTTCGAAATTGATTTCGGTCCCACGCTGATCCTCCAGTCGGGCGCATTGGGCACGCTTAAGTCCTTCTAGAAATTCATCTGAAATTGGTTACTAATTCATGAGCATATTTGCTGGAATTTAAGAGGGATATTCCTGACTACAAACCTTGATTCTCTGCACGTTCGGTGACTTGGACTTTTACACCGGCTTTCCATTTAGCAATGATTGGTTTCTTTACAGATGCTGACATAGTTGTCGGGTCACTACCGCCAGTAACTTGTGTTGAGGTGCTTAGTGCATCGTCTGATTGACTTATAGATGTCTTATTAATTTTCTTAGGTCTCAGCCCTTTCAAGCCAGGAATGTTTGAGTCTCGCCTGCGAATTCGATCGAAAATTGATGATGTTTCCGAGGCACAATCTTCTGACTGCAAAATGATAAGCAACATAAATTAAAATTAATTTCTTAAGAAATCCAAGGGCATTGCAAACTCACCTTCAAGGAGCACATATCAGCTGCCTTATGATTCACATCATGAGATTCCACTTTGCCTTGCAGCAACTCATTGAAGACTTTATTAGTAATTTCATCGAGCGTACTCTGTTGCGTGTTGACGACGGCATTCGGGATTGAACCATTTCTGTGTGGCTTAATCGCTGGAAAGGATACACTTTTTGGCATAGCTTTAAGCTTGGCTGGATTGGGCGGGTAGTCACAGTGGTCAACTTTCAGCATAACCACCTGCAGGCGTTGTCCATCAGCAATTGTAACTGGCTGTGACAAATCGACAGGTTCATGGGTATCACGCATCAAAACCTGGACATTCTCCATTGAATAGTTGTACTTTTGTAGAATGGGTTTGATCACTTCACAGAGAGCCTTCTTCGGTTTACTCTTCACTGAGATTACTTTCGGATCTGGTAGATCCAACTTAAATGCCACTCTCTGCTCGATAAGCAATTCTTTGCCAGATAAAATCTGAGACGACGCATTCAGATCGACTGATTTATTGGTTGTGTTTAAAATGACATCGAAAAATTGATACGTAATACCACGTTTCTCCAGCAATCTTTCGACCAATTGACGAACTGTTTCACCCGGTCTGGTCTGGACAATTGTTGTTGCACCATCGCTTAATATTACACGGCAGAGACAGCATGCTTTTATATCGTCTGAGGTATTAGTCAGCGTGCACTGTGGCAATGTGTCGAAACTAGATAGAGAGCTGCGTGAACTGTGGATATCGCTTGTCGAGTTTGCTGTGTTGGCAATTTTTAACGAATTTCCAGAGAGTTGAGATTTGCCTGTCCTACTGGAAGATGTTTTACCATTGCCATTTTGGTTATCAGACTCATCACGATCGCGTGATTTGCAGCGCGTTTTCCTGTGCCATGGAAGGAGACTCTTTCGTCGGCGATCCTCTGCATTGCTAGCCGATTTTTTCAACTGTAATTGTAGGAATAAAATAGTCTTTTAAAATCAATAATTAAGAGGAATGAATTATGTTCTCTTCCCTCTCTTTCACTCAGGGGCATCTACATGGAGAGCCAAAAATGCATGAAGTTCGAAATAATTGTTATCGCATTGCAATTCGAACATAGTAGAGGAAAAGGGAGAAAGGGAGAGGAATACGAAGGGATTCTGGAAAATAGTGACAAACCTTAGGAAAATATGGAGAACAAACAAGAATAATCGAGAAGGGAGAAAAGCTGGTCACAGAAAAGAAGGAAGGTTTATTTATGGCGAGTACAGTATAAGGAAAAGGTTAAAAAAGATGAGGTGACTCCTGACGAGGAAAGAATCTCCTATTAACCGTATCCAGAAGAGGAAGATGAATTAATTGATGGGTAGACTAGGGAGGATGAGGTGCAATTTACCATTAAGAAAATGAACATAAGGGAAGCCGCTGGAGCAGACAGAATAGCCCCAGAATTGACAAAATGTGGACGAACAGATGTAAGGAAAACACTAATCGAGTTATTCCAAAAGACCTTAGAAGATAACAGGATTTCTAATGAATGGAACCACAAAAGGGCAATAATTATGACAACAACAAATGCAGACCGATTTAACTATTTTCAACAGTGTATAAACTGCACACGAAAGTGCTGGAAAAGAGGCTCAGAAGAGTCGTGGAAGAAAACTTGGCGGCATTCAGAATACTGGACCAAATTTTTTACATTAAGAGCCACCTTGGAGAAGTGGATCGCTATAGAGAGGGAAAGCTCAGGACCATTCAAGATGGGAAAAGGACTGAAGCAAGGGGATAGTCTCAGCTCACTGTTGTTTAATGTATTTCTCGATGAAGAAGCCAAGTCATCGGACGAATAAGATCAAGATCAGAACGTGGAGATTACAAGTCATCTATCTGCAATTCTCACTATAAGTATGTAGACGACATTATTATTTTTGCAAACAACCTAATCAGACTACAACAGGCGGCGGAGGAATAGTTTGCTAAACTTAAAAGAAATGGTATGGCGGTGAATGTCGATAAGATTAAGTGATGTGGGTCTCCAAAGTAGACCGAAGTTTTGGAAAGAATGGAAGGAATGGAAGAATCAGGAGGTATTGAACCGAACCAAGAAAACAATATCAACTCACTACTAAATAAGCAGTATTAGAGCACAAACTAAACTGAAGTTTTACAAGGCAGTGATCGTGCTAATTAGCAGAATATCGGTCGGGTATAACGAGATAGTCCCTTTTTTCATTTCATATCGGCCTCTCTTTTCATCGATTTCAAAGTTGCCTATGATAGCGTGTATAGAGACGAGTTATACAGAGCCATGTCTAGTCTTGGCATCCCTGCCAAGCTCGTCCGTTTGTGCAGAATGACGATGGAGAACTCTCGCTGCTCCATCAAAGTCGGTAAGAACATCACCGAACCGTTCGATGTCAGGAAAGGTCTTAGACAAGGCGACGCGCTATCATGCGATCTCTTTAGCATTGTACTTGAGAGAATTGTACGAAACTCACAAGCCAACCCCGGAGGTACAATCTTCTTCAAGTCTGTATAACTACTCGCTTATGCCGACATAATCGGAAGAACTCAGCGGGCAGTCAATGGGGCATTTACGAGTATTGAGAACGAGGCAGCAAAGATGGGTCTAGCGGTCAATGAAAGCAAAATAAAATATATGCTGTCTACAAAAAAGGACACCCAACATCGGCGTCTTGGACAGAACGCCACAATAGACAGATACAATTTTGAGGTAGTAAATGATTTTGTCTACCTAGGCTCTATGGTCAGCTCCGCAAATGACATCAGTGGAGAGATCACACGGAGAATTACTCTTGCCAATCGTTGTTTCTATGGGCTAAAACGGCAATTGAGTAGCAAAGCCCTATCTCGAACTACTAAGGTAACACTTTATAAGACATTAATCATCCCAGTCCTGCTGTATGGCGCAGAGGCATGGGCTTTGACAAAACCGGATGAGGATGCCCTTGGTTATTTTGAGAGAAAAGTTCTTCGATCGATCTTTGGTCCCGTCTGCATAGACAGTGAGTGGAGGAGAAGGTACAATGCCGAACTATACGGCCTGTACAAGGACATCGACTTAGCCAGAAGAGTTCACATACAGCGACTAAGATGGCTGGGTCATTTAGAGCGGATGGAGCCCAACCTTCCCGCTAAGAAAGTCTTTGAATCCACCCCGGACGGACGGCGCAGTAGAGGACGACCTCGCTGTAGGTGGCGCAAACAAGTGGAGGGGGACCTCAACCAACTTGGCGTGCGCAACTGGAGGCAGCTGGCTCGTAACCGTGCTGGCTGGAGAGGTTTGTTGGTTGAGGCCCAGGTCCACCCCGGACTGTAGCGCCATCTAAGGAAAGGAAGGATCGGCCCTCTAGAGAGGAAATAATTCTAAATCATTATGACTGCGAGTGAAAGAAAGAAATTTTTGTTTGAAATAAAAAAGAAAGAAACATATGCTCACCTTAGATTGGGCGGCTTGGTGAAAATTTGTCTTCAACAGCTCATCTAATCCTTCTGCCGAATACGGCAACGGTTGATTCTTCTCTTCGGCTTCAATGCATTTCTTATACAAATCGGATCTAATAAATCGCTGATAACTATCGAATTTCATTAAATTGAAAATTTGCTTTTGTGCTTGACTGAATAAATCCTTCTCAGCTGTTCGCAGATTCTCTTCAGCTGTGATTCTCGCTTGTGAGTCAACATTCACCGGCTCGATTGCACCATTTGCCAAATGTTTGGAAAATATTTCCATTGCATGTGTGGCACGTTCGTTGGCTGCGTCAATGTGTCGATATCTTTCGCAAGCAGTCCAAAAGTAAATATTCTCCGCTGAAAATTCCTTCTTTAGAAATTCTGCAAAAGTATGTAGGCCAGCTGGGTCCTCGAGTAACCTCTCAAATGAGCTTCCCCAAGCTGTGACTCCTGCAGGCGTTGTCTCCTGTTGAACTCCACCGTTGACGATATTCTTGATGTCAGCTAATTGGCATCGGGCTGCGGCTGCTGCTGCTACTGCTTTGAAATCTCCTATGTAGGTATCCATTGATTTTGTGTAAACATCGTTGTCGGACGCGGTCAGAGAGGATGGTCGTCGTGCCAGTGATACTTGTGAGTCTATAGTTCTTGGTGCACGGAACGATGATTGCGCCCAGCGACGGAAAGGCGACGCATCTGACGGTAACGCTCTGGACTGTAAATAAAAGAAAGAAAAGTTATATGATTTAGTACATACGGTCAAAATCACTGACTGGCGATGAGTTATAATTAACAATGACTGTGTATGAAACCAATCGTGTTATCTATCGACAGGTACCGATAAGACATTTGCACATGAAGATTATGGAGGCGTATCAGTTGTATGGGACAGAGATATCGGCTATAAGTTTGTAACGAACAAACTTCAGAGTGGCGTTATTGGTTTTAATTTGTTTTATTTAATAAGAATAATGTGATGACATTTTTACTTCGGTAAATGTTAATTTGTTATATCATTCTCCACTTCATATCACCTTAAGTAATCAAACAAAGAACATACGGTGAATTGAGTGCTAATCTGCAATATAATCAACTCATTAGTCAGTATTGCCTAAATTGCAAGTGTGACCATTAGTCACACCTGCAACCTCAACGGAAATAGTTAGGTTTGCGGATGTCCGGTGTAAAATAAAACGGTTTATTTGTGTAAATTAAAGAAATTCAATTAACCACCAACGTAGGTATGTAAATGTATCGGCACGAAAGTAATGATACTAAAGCTGAGCACAGCTACCAGTTTACACGACTAAGAGAAGTACACTATGAAATATTTGAGTGCAGCTATGACTTAAAGAACTTTCAAACTAAGGTGGCAATTCATAAGCAAAGCTTTATCGAGAACAAGAAGAGGACTTAAGATAAGAAGATAAGAAGAACAAACGAAACTGCAGAACAAGTTTTAGCGACAAGATTCCGTTGGTGGACAGCAATAAATAAAGTTATTGTATAAACAAATACAAGCATTTTTCGGGTTTTCTGGTATCGTATACTATGTGTTTCAAAGTAATTATTGAACTTAATTTTCAGATTACTGGTTTAAATTTCTATAAGAAGAGACCTATTAGTACCCACGGGTTCCGTCATTTTTACTATATAGAGTGGACAATAAATTAGTTCTGATTTACTTTCGGGGTAGAAAGTGGAGGGAAGCATGGGGAGAGTTTTAGCGTTATGCATTATTTATTGTATACGGGTGTTTGCCAAAACAATAATTCGGGGACTATTGCACGGTGCAGCTGTCCTAGTCATAATAATAAGAAGCAAGCAAGAATTCGATATCACTAAAAGAATGCAAAATGCCAAATCAAAAATTAACGTTTGGTGTCACACAGAAGGGTGTAAAGTTAATTCATCGAAAACTATCGCATTCCATTCACCAGGAGTTTCTTCTCTCCAAAAATTAACATTAAATGATGTCCAATTTAATCTTTCCAGTGAAGTTAAATATCTAAGGGTAACCTTAGGTCAAAATCTTACATGGAGCCCACATCTAGATAGAATTACATTAAAGGCCACCAAAAGCCTGCTCCAGACTCTTTGATAAAAAAAGAGGTCTTAAGTCCAAAATGATTCACTGGACTTATCATATTATCGTCATTCCTACAATTACCTAAGTCTCACTAATATGGTGGAAAAAACTGAACGGGTCCATGTTCGAATTACTATTCAAATGGTACATAGACTCGCCTGCGTACGTATCACGGGTGCGATGCGCACATGTGGACAGCGGACCCCCAACTCTCTCCATACTGTCGCCAGCGCTCTTAAGCTTCATCTACTTTCCAATGTTAAGGAGTCTGATTTAACAGGGCATATGAAGATCATTAAAAAAAATTCTGCTGCTAATTTCACCAGCAGTATGTGTAACTGATTTAATGCCTAGAAGAAAATGTTTAAATAAAGCCTTCAAAATCATCATTCCAAATCGCACTTATTGGGAAAATCCAAGGCTCCCTCAGTTGGTACACCGATGGCTCAGAAATGGTAAATGGTGTGGGTGTCGGAATTTTTGGTCCCAATTTCAAATCTGCTGTACGATTAGTTTACAGTACTTCCATCCTCCATGCAGAGGTCTATGCTATCAAGCTATGCCAGATCCGAAGATTATACATATATAAACATTCTTTCAGATAGTCAAGCAGCTCTAAAATCGTTTAGCTTTGAGTTTGAAATTGTCACCTTACCTTCATGCAGTTTGCTGCATACAACACTCTCTCACTCACTCGGGTCCTTGGTCATAAGGACATCGCTGGCAATGAGATTGTTGATGAACTAGCCAGATCTAGATACCAATCCAAATTCATAAGCTCTGCATCCTTCTGTGACTTACCTATCAGTCAAATCAACTTAGAGCTCGATTGTTGGGAACAACAAGAAAACCACTCATACTGGGACTCACAAACAGATCGAAAACAAGCAAACAAATTTATAGATTTCTCTAGCAAAAGATCGAACAAACATATATAATACAAAGTTTTTAACTGACTTCTTTACTGGTCATTGTCAGACACATCACACACATGCAGACTAAGTCTTGAGGACACTGAAACTGTCACTGATACTCGTATAATCTTCTTCTCAGCATAAACAATCCAAATCTTCCTTCGAGAAATCGATTCCAGCTAGCACATAGCCGGGGGATAGTACAAAAGATCACTATGTAGGCCGCAGTAATATAATGGCTGTCCTATAGCTCCCTTATCATTTCATCCTTAAAAAAAATTGGACAGTGTAGATTCTGAGAAAGTTTTGAAAACCAAACTATTTTCGTTGTGATGATTATCGCGAAATATTAAATATTTAAAAACGCTGCCTGAATTTGTATAAAAGCTCTTTCGAAATTAACCTAAAACTTCACATTATAATGGTTGCATGTGGATTTAAAAAATCAAAGAATCTATTAATAATGATAAAAGGAGTCTACGTACCAAAAAGTAATCAATGCATGTAAGCCTGCATCATCAGTTCTAAACTTTCACAGTAACTTAACGAGCTGGACAGGAACAACAAGGTAACTCTCTACTGGATACCCGGCCACATCAAGTTGAGGATAACGAAGCAGCAGACTCTTCGCAAGACAAGAAAGAAGCAGCAAAGACTTTCATAAGACTTGAACCATTCTACGGAACAAAGGATCATCTAAAGGTAGAAAATGGAAAATGGGGAAAGAAAATAGGACTAAAACCAGGAACAACACTTAAGGTCTGAGGTAGGTTAAAAAAATATTAGGGAACCATAACCGGAAAACATTCGAAACATATATCTGGCTTTTAAGTGGGAAATTCTAAACTCAAGGAAACATAAGAACACTACGTACGAGTATAGCAGATGAACTCCTTTTCAGATTTTGTGATGAGTTCAGAGAGACTTCGTAATGCATTCTGAAGGCTTGTGGGGGCATTGACCCACAAAAGAATGCAATACTTGGCAAGTTTCAAATATCAGAGTGGACTCTAATGAGGAAGCAAACTTCTCCGAGGTATTAGTAGGGAAGGGAGTACAATGGACCACTACGTCGCAGTGTGAAGTGGGTTGGTTATGAGACTAGAAACAAACTTAAGCACAATTTTATAATTCTATCTTAGTTTTAATTGCCAAATTGCCTGCTTCGAACTGATTGTTTGATGGTCGTACTATATAAATAGGTTAGATCATCCAATGAAAAGCGAGTCTTCCGAGTGTATAGGTATCAAATAGCCATATTCTTCATGGAATTATAGCTATCTTATACATAACAGCAAAGTAAACTAAACGTGACATGAGTATAAAATAAAAAATCGGACTCAAAACAAAGTACAACCAACAATAACAAAAGAATCAAAAATGCCTTAAGGTGCGGCATATTGAGTATGTTTAAACGCATACTTACTCAATACACCCGGCTAAATTTAAATTTCAAAACTTCAAACCTGAAGATACTTCCAAACTCTGCATATACAAAAAGTTTTTTCTATTTGTATCCCACAACACAAAAAGACGCCTCCATAGTTGCAGTTTTAATGCAGCAAATTCTTGAATCATTAAACATTCCATTTAAGTTATTTTTAATTTTATTTTGGAACGAATGGGGAAATCCTTTCTCTCTCTATCTTTCGTCAGAATTTGAGAAAAACTTCTTCTTTTTTGTTTCTTTTTGGGTGTGTTTTAGTAAGCGAGCAGAATACGTACATACGTATTCCAAAATTTATTTCCGTTTCAAATTAGACACAGATAAATATAAAAATCAATATACACATTTATCCCTCATGCAATGACATATCAATTTGAACTCGTTCTGGATTGGGGTCAAGAGATAAGTCTGGTTATAGTCAGTCACTCAGTTCTCCTCCTATTCATGGGGGGAAAATGATACGACATTGTTATTGTGTAGACTATAGACGATGCGGGGTTTCTTGCTGATAACATGAATAACATGCAACAACAATTGTTCGTTTTGATGACTTCATTACTTGAATTTCAATTCCAGGCACTGTTCGGATTCGGAACCACTTTTCACTTTGTTCACATCTTCCTCTATGTTTGACTAGCCTTGCTCTTTTCCCAGTGTGAGAGTTTCTTCTTTTTTTTTTTGTGTTTTGTTGTGTAATGCACTTAATATAAGAAATTTCCGTTTTTTGTTTCTTACTTTATTTACTTCCCTCCTCCACCCTTTTCAAAAGATCGTTACACACTAAATTACTAAATACTCAAGGGGGGTACGTAACGCACATACATGCAGTCAGAAATGACCCTCAATTGGCTGAATGAAGCAATAGAACGATGACTGCTACAAACTCAGAGTGGCATTATACAAATTCTGAGATCGGAAGTCTGGAGGCAACAATGTGAACAAGGCGGTGGTTTCCCTCCTCTTTCTCTTTACGATTTTTTTAAAGAGAGAGAACTTCAATTAAATTGAACACATAACAAAACGAGTAAAGTTACGAATCATTTATTAAGAAAAGATAGATTTTTTTTATGGTTTTGTACAGATAAGACGACAAGGCAACTTGTAGAGAAATTAATTTTATTAATTTTTTTTTCTGAGAATATAAAAATATTTTGAATAGTGCATAAGGGGATTTCTCATTATCATGGTCAGGAGGGGAGACACTAGTGATAACCTTTGATTTTTTTTAAAATGCAATCGACTATAAACAATAAAAATGTTCATTCTTTCTTGCCACAGTATACACATTAATCACTGTTGAGAAAGTTAATCTTTTTCCAAAGATTTTAGTATGCCCTTATCAGGTTAGGGAGCACAATAAGGAGAACTTCCAAGCTTTTCTGGTAATCAAAACCCTCCGTAATTGAATTTGTTCTCTGCAATTCGACTGGAAGATCGAAAAGAAGATCGTTTTGCAACCAGGCGCGTAAATCGCGCTAAAATTAGATGTGAACCAGAGAACTGCAGCAAGTAGCTTGTTTTATGAGCCACTCGAAACATTCACTGCCTTCTAAGGCATTCACATTCATTACAAGAAATTAGCTACCCTCAAACTTTATTGCCTCTCATATAATGAATCTGAAACAAGCTCACGTTGTATGAAGTATGGTTTCTTCCTCCTCCAGATGCCGTTAGAAAAGAAGCCCAACCTTGGCCTATCAGACAATGTAGCTGATCTGTGATCGCTTTAGCATAACCAACCCGGCACTGCGTTTCTAGTCCAGCACATGCCAAATCTGTCTAGAAATATGACACTTTCAGCCATTTTCCTATCTGTGGTTGGTTCTGCTAATAGCGTCCAGTTGTGACACTGCTAAAAGCTCCCTCAATGTCAAGGAAAGCCACTATGGTGCATGAATCCATTGTGGAGCATAGCGTCCTGTAAAACCACTGCTTCAGAGTCCTATTTAACATACAGACAACTGAAAGAAAATGCTGCAAGTAAGCACATTCACTAAACCGATGATCCCCCAAATATTGAAGTAGGTAGATGGGTATAATCAGATTTTACAGATTTGCTTAAGACACTATAGCTGGACGGACTACGTTTTGAAAAATTACGACAAGAAAGCATTTTTGCGTATAGCTGCGATCTTTTTCAAGGATGATGGACGATTATAGTCTAGATATAGCTTAGGTTAATAAGCTTCAATCTGATCCATGTCATGTCCAGTTTTTTAGGGGACCGGTGGCTATTTCTGTAAAAAAATAAATAAATATTTGGCGCAAGAGCCAGAGCCTAGCTTATCGCAACCACTCATGTTGTGTGCGTTATATGACATTTTTCACACAAATGGAAGGGACTTACAGTTTAGTATCCGTATCGTATCCGTATCCGAAGGGCAATCTGTTTTGAGAAGCTTTTCTGAGACAACAATACTCTCGGATGTTTGTCAGGCGTTCGGGAGAGGTGGGACCATGAAAAAACTTTTTAGTGTTTTCTGGGATTCGAACTTGGAACCTCACGCGCAGTGGTCCGACACACTAACCACTTACGAACTATTTCTTTAAGAAATTGAATTATAATTAAAGATTTACTCTATCTTTTACATCATTTAGGTTAGTATTCACTACCTCGGACACTACAAGTGACCAATGAGATCCAGATTTCTGCATTAACATTTTAAACGTAATTTGTATACTATTATAAAGTTAAAAGTTAATGGAGCTCGGCCAATTGCGAATTGAGAAACAAAACAAATGATAATAATCATCGCACGCTTGAGGAAACCCAATTAGAAAAATAAAGTCGTTGGTTGTGTCGTTTTATTTTGTTTATTCATTTGCATATACTCGTACACTCCTCAATCTATTTAGTGAAAGTATTTAAAATCGGCATAAAAATAATGATGTCACTTTTAAAACGAAAGAGTTTTTCCTTTTTTCTTTATGTTTCAAAAGAGAGTTCATGCCTATGTCGGCATGAATTATTTCTCTTAGAAATAAGTCTCATCATGACGAGTGTAGCGAATGTTTGCTTTTCGAAATATACGTCATTTTTGATACGGAGAATCAAGTCAGTGACTCGGGTATTTGTTGATACGAGTGCAAACAACTGATTAGAAATGAAACTGTGCATATGGAGTACATTCTTTGTAAAATTAGAAATCCGTAGTTATGAGAAAATTTAAATAAGGTTGACTACGCATGGGGGACATTGGTCTTAGAATTCTGTAAATCGCGACAAATTTTGAATGAAAAGAATTCAGTATTTCTTGATTCAAGTAGTTATTCAAGGTAGCCTCAAATTCGCATTTTTAGTGACGAATAATTCAGAAAAGAAATGAAGCGACAACTTCTAACATCATTTGATGGGATTTGAGGGGAATCTATCTTTTATAGCACATTTTCCTCATATTTTGCGGAAGATAAAAAACACTAGTAAAAAAGTGTATCGCAAAATTCTATTTCCGGCTAAATTCACATTTTCTACATATGTTGTGGATCATGAAAACTGTTAGTGCTTAGCTGTAATTAAAAAGATATCGATTAAAATTTTCTCCTTCCATCGACGTCTTTTTATGAATACAGATTTGTTTGTAAGGCGTCAATTATGGTTGCAGATTATGTTTTCACTCTTTCGAAGTAATAGCGCGTTTATATTACATCCTGCCTTTAATTACATTTTTTTTATTTCGAAATACCTGTGTACCGCGTAACCTATAAATCGATTTGTTGTATCGCCTTAAATAGAAGACAGATCAAGAAGTGGAACGCGAGAAAGAAAATCAGTTTGAAGCTGGATATATCCGCCAGATCCACATTAAGGCTTATTCAAGATGATCTCAGCATGAAAGCCTTTCGTCGGTCAAATTAAGCTAGAAAGACACAAGCGACTCTGCGCTGGCACGCGGACAACGGCCACGAAAATATTCGTTTTACGGACGAAAAGATTATCACCGTCTAGAAAGTTAATAAACAAAACGATAAAATTTATTCAGCGCGGCCATCGTCCTGCTTCGGTATTGGATTGGTAGGCGGATTCTCGTCAAAGAGTACTGTTCTCCATTTTTGTGAAATGGAGTCAAAACTGGGGCAAAGGTGTACCAAGAATATATCCTAAAAACCATTTTTAAAGGTTTGGCGAATGTTCCTTTTTAATGGAGCAAAATGTGTTTTCCAACAAGACTCTGTTTCAGTGCATAAAGCCGAAACAAATCAGCAGTGGCTTAGAATCAATATTCCTGATTTTATTCCATCCGAGAATTGGCCTTCAGGAAGGCTAGATTTTAATCCCTTGGATTATTTTTGTCGTCAGTGTTGAGAGTATGGCCTGCAAGAGACTCCACCGAAATTTTGAAAGCCTCAAAAGAGCTTTAACCACAGCAGCGCTGCCCATATACCTAAAAATCGTGCGTGCCACTGTAGCCCAGTGGCTACCGTTTGAGGGCCTGAATTAAAGCAAGAGCCTGAATTAAACCACAAATCCAAAATATTTTGTTGTCAAATTCACTTACTATAAAACCTCGAGTGTAATACGCATAACTTTGCGCTTTAGAATGTGTGTGCCTGTGTATATTATACTCGCGTGCAAAACACTATGTACGAGGGTGGGTCAGTAAGTCCTTGAAAATTAAAACAGATGGCATTGCCACCTCAAATCCAACATTTTGCTTGTCAAGAAGCATCTTTCAAAAGAACGCACCCAAATTTTCAGACAGATCTGTCAAATTTTTTGTGAAAGCCATGTGAAACAGACGCCTACGGGGATTTTCGTAAAAATGGAAAAAAAGTGAATTTCGTGTACTTATTAAACACTATTTTTTGCTCAAAATAAAAAAAATTATGCAAACCAAACAAGAGCTCGAAAAGTATTATGGGGACTCTTCACCATCGATTGGAACCATCCACCATTGGTTTACTCAATTTCGGTTCGGTCGTACCAGCACAAGTGACGCCGAACGTTCTGTTCGCCCAATTAAGTTCCCCACACCAGAAATGGTCGATCGGCGAGTGAAGGTGCGCATACTTGAAGACGCTATTGGCTTGTCACATGGATCAGTGATTTCAGTTTTGCAAAAATATTTGGATATGGAAAAGCTATCCGCAAAATGGTTGACGCGTTTGCTCACAATTGACAACAAACGCAATCATTTAATAACTTCAAAAGAGTGGCGATGTTCAATCACAATCCGAACGAGTTTTTGTGCCGTTTCGTAACCGTGGACGAAACATGGATTCATCATAACACACCAGAGATCAAGAAACAGTCGAGACAGTGGATTTCTCCTGGTGAATCGAAGCCGAAGAAGGCCAAGGTCATGGCGACAGTTTTTTTTTTTTTATTATGCAGAGCTGTTGGATCGATTCGACGCCGATTTGAAGCAAAAACGATCGCATTTGGCGAGGAAAAAAGTTCCTTTCCACCAGAATGGCAAAATGCAATGGCAAAATTGCATACGAATTGCTCCCTCATCTAGCACATTCTCCAGATTTAATCCCCTGTGACTATTTTTTGTTTCTAAACATGAAGAAATGGCTCGGCGGTAAGAGATTTGGGTCGAATGAAAAGGTCATCGATGAAACGTATAAACGATGATCGTTTTATTTCGAGGGAATCAAAAAATTGGAGAATCATTGGACGAAGTGTATCGAGCTAAAATGAGATTATCTTGAAAAATCAAGGTTTTTGCCGAAAAGAGTGTTCCTTATTTCAATTTTCAGGGACTTATTGATCCACCCTCGTATGACACTTTACTTTCTAAATGTTCACATAGAACATAAGTTACGAGAACGTGCTAATAGCCTACCCAATGGAGTATGCATACACACATACTCGTATTATTTCGATTTAAAGTTCATATTGTTGGCAGAAAATATCTACAGCTTTGGTCGATTCAAGCTTGCATAACTAACTGTACGTTTGAATGTATGTATCGAGATTTTACGATTTATTTATCTAAAGTATCTAAGATCGATTTGGGCGCCAGCCGTGGCGTAAGTGGTTAGTATATTGGACCACTGCGCGTGAGGTTCCAAGTTCGAATCTCAGAAAACACCAACAAGTTTTTTTCACGGTCCCACCTCTCGCGAACGTCTGACAAATATCCGAGAGTATTGTTGTCAGAAAGCTTCTTAAAACAAATTGCCCTTCCGATAAGGCACTAAACTGTAGGTCCCTTCCATTCGTGTGAAAAATATAACGCACACAACGTGAGTGCTTGCGAGAAGCTAGGCCCTGCCCTGCGTCAAATATTTATTTTTATCTAAGACCAATCTTCGTCCTCTGACATACTCTGAGGTTTCAAAGTACATATAACCTATTTATTTGTGCAAAAACTGACATAAGCTTTTCACAAAAGCCTGCGTAATAAGTATTTTAAAGAATGGGATACACTTAAGAGCCTACCATCGACACAGCATGGACAGTCTTATTTAACAAAATTACGTTTTATTATATGTAAATAGAAGACATAGATTACTGAAGAAATGATATTTTAGGGGACCTGGGTAATTATTGGCAAACAAACAAGGCAGCAGAACTTGACGGCATTGCAGTGTAGCTCTTTAAAGTTTCGCAAATAACGAAAACAAGACCTTGTGACAAGCTTCGAAACAAAGAGAACTACAGAATATGGGTCATGATTTGAGACCTTCAAGGCAATACGTAAAATAATTCTAATTTTAGCATAAGCCTTTGGTATAAGTAAGCAGGGTTTTGTTCGGACATCCTTTTGTGTTGACCACATTAATCCCTTATCAATAACCAATAATAAGTTGTGTATACATGTTTCTGCCAGGGGGTCTCATTATCGACTTCAAGACGCCTTTGATCCAGTAGTCTACCCCCTATATTTGCGTCTTATTGCCTTGAAAGGGGCTTTCGAGCAGAAGTTTAAATAGAAAGTTTGTATGAAGTCTATGACTTAGTAGTTACATTCAATAGAAACTGGTGGTCATTGCCAAGGTAAGTTACGAAGGCCTGTTTTTAGTACCTCGACACATCTTCTTCTTCCTATTTTGGCGAGGTTATGATCCGAAAACAAGAGATCATAACCCTCCCATTTCACTACATTTCTACTTATCCGCTTGTAGGGTTCGCCTCAGTAGCTCGACACATCGCTGAATTAAATTTATACTGGCTTGTTTGCTAAGATTGTAGAAAAGAAGCATTAACAACAGGTAGTACTAAATATATAAGTATTGCTGAATAACAAATAAAGTAAAGAGTTTTTAGTAAATCAAGTCGAAAAAGTTTCGGAGAAATCTAGAGCTCGAAGGACCAACCAGCGTTCTTAATTATTATGAGCAATATTACTCTTGGTGGTGATGCGGATCTCAGTACAAAATATGTTTTACATGATTTCCAGGTTGTGGGGAAATTGACTCCAAAGATAAAAAACAAAAATATATATTTTTATAACTAGTTCTTTCTTACACTTATAAAACTGTTCAGATATTAGCTCTAAATCGGCCCGTGAAGTAATAAAACCTAAAAGCATCTGAGTTTCACCTTTACGCTACAACTCTCCTTCCTATCTTGTTCAATTTCAACTTACAGTATACCCTCAGGCGGAAGTTCATATTTCGGGCGATCGAAAATATTGCTGCAGTGGCACAGTGCGCGCGAGAACCAAAACTTGACCTTTCGAACGCTTCAACTTGAAGAATTTTGCGAAAAGACTTGGGTTTGTGTCCGTACGAAATTTAAATTGTTCAAGAACTAAAGCCTACTGATCATTCCATGTGTCGCGCATCTGTTAATTGTGCAGATGGAAACCGATCCCAATTTTGGCCAACAAATCGTCTTCAGCGACGAGGCGCATTTTTGGCTGAATGGCTACGTGAACAAACAAAACTGTCGATTTTGGAGCAATGGAAATCCAAGAGATTATGCCAACACCTTTGCATATCGAAAAACTCAGTGTTTTGGGTGGATTATGGGCCAAAACAACGGTATTATCGGACCTTATTATTTTTAAAGATAAGTGTGGGCGGGCCCTGACTATTAATAGGCAGCGATACCACGCCTTGATAACCGAGTATGTTTGGCCAGAAATTGATCGTTTCCGCTATACCTTACAACACGTTTTACTTAAATTCAAAGATATATCGCGCTTAATGAATGACCACTTATTAGCATAAAAAAAGCTTATAAAAAAAATGTACATATAGACAAGACAAACGTCTACGTTACTAATTTTTGGCAAAAGATTTACAAAATTTTGCTTTAATAGTGTCAATCAGCACCTGTTACCTAAACGCGGTCTAAATTAGTACTCCATACTGAACGAAAACTCAACTGCTTAGCATTATTTAAAAAAAACGGCAATTTCAATACATACATATGTGCATATGTATGAAACAAATTGGCAAAATAAATCTTGTAATACTATCATAAAATTTAACTAGATTAATATCATGAGGCACTGTTACAAAACGTATCGCATTGCCATTTGCTGACCATTAAAAATATTAATAAACGTTAAATATCTTTATAAATATTTATAACAAGTCACCGAATAAATAACTGGTCTATTCATATGCAAATTAGAAACTAACACAACGTGCTCAAGTTATAATTTAAATTAAAAAAAAATTCTCTAAGGGTAAACACAGATAGATTTATTGTGTAGAGTAACCTTGAGACTCTCTCGCTGCCGAATTTGCATTTATTGTTAGCTCTGATTCGCGATAATATCTCTTAGAATGGGTTTTTAAACTTTTTTTTGTCTGTACATTTTTATTTAACAATGAAAACGCCGACATTTTCATGTGCGTAGCCAGAAAACCCACCAAAACGGAAGTACTAAATCAAATGAAACCTAATAGCTTTCTCACAGTTTTTGGTGGAGAACATAAAAAAATTGAAAAACCACTCTAGAACTGGAATGAGGTTCTCCATTGAACTACTTTAATTTTATTCTAATGGAGTAATCTACATGTTAGACTTAATGTACATGCAATGGCAATTTGAAAATGATTTCTTTTCCATTTTCATTCTTTAATTTTCGCCATGTAATTCATCTTCCAAATTCAAAGGCGAATGGGAAAATTCATCGACGCTATTATCACGATGATGAACATCTTTGTGTTGTGAAAAAAAAACGGAAAAAGAAAGCAATTAAGGTCAATCTAAGACAAGCTAGAAAGAACACAACTATAGATTGTAAAAGTTCGACATACTAAAACGTAAAAATGAGGAAGTAAGTAATTTAGATCTTAAAAGCAGGACACAACAAAAAACAAAAAAAAAAGCACGTAAGTGAATGGTTGTTAGTTAATTTAACCAGTTGCTGATGAATTTCTGTTTTTGTGAGGAGACCGGTTGCGCGAATGTATTCAAAATTCAAATAAAATGTACTAAATCCGATTCGAAAACGACACACGAGCAGAGTAGTTGAGATGTACCCCAAAATAGTGGGGCGTGACACTCGTGTGAACAAATAGAAAAAAAAAAACACAAACAATCGCTACGGTCGTTGCAAATGAATGAATTCAAGATGTGACTACAGTGATTCAGAGAATGTTTGATATGCTACTATTGCACTGCTTTTATCTTTTCGCAATAAGTTGGTTGAAACAGAACCGAACACAATTACTAGATGAGCGTCAGAGAGGGACATAACGAGGAGTGGGGTAACACAGTGAGTTTAGGGTGATGATAGTTACAAATGAAGGCATTAAGTCTTTATCGAAAGTCAAGGTTTTGGCATAACAGTTGGTCATATACAGTGTGTCCCGTAAACGCTAAATATATTTTTAAAAATTCATAACTCCATTCCGTATTTTTAGTACCTTCTTACTTACTTGTTATTGTATTCATGAAAAATTGGATCTTATGATTTTAATCGAAATTGGTAAAGAGCAACTCGGAGAAATCTAACCTACATCGGACTGCAGCCTAAACGGCTGGATCATTTTGCTTCAAATCCCACATATCTGCAGCCAGTGGGTTTGCATTTCGAGGCGAATTTGGAATTTTCATTTCAGACTAAAAATTTGGGCTGATTTAAAAAAATTTTAAAAATTGAAATTTTTTCGAAAACGGATCAAACGACTTTGCTTAAATCTTTTATTTGGACTAGTTTTTTTTTTTTTTTTGATAAAAATGTGTATAAAGGCAGGTACTTTACTAATTGGCCGGTTCTGAAATTTGGATATTTCTTAGCAGATTTGGATAAAATTGAATATCTAAGCAGTATACGACTTTCATTTTCGAAAAATGTTTCAATTATGCCCACTTTACTTGTTGTTTAAATAGAGTGGATCTTAGGTTAGATTAGATTAGGTGGCTATCCTCCGTTATTGTTAGGATTCACTTAGACCAAACGAGGTCCATTGTGTTACCACGTGGGCCGTTATTTCCGTTACTCTTGGAATCATTTTGATTTTTGGACTAATTTTCAGATGCTGTTGATATCAGAATCCGCAATATCTGTAAGTTCCTCAAAGAAGAATTCCCCAAGAGTTTGTTTTCTAGCTGAGGATATTGCTGGAAAGCCGCAGAGCAAGTGAAAGGGAGATTCCTCCTCTTCTTCGTCCAAACAGCTGCCACAAGACATTGGCCGGATTTCCAAGCCTCGCGGCGTGCCTGCTTAGTACGCAATGACCAGAAAACAGCCTAACTAGGATACCTATGCGTGGTCTGCTGATCAGTAGCAAGTGTTTTGTTCTTCTTTTATTTAATTGTGGCCATGTTAGAGTGGATCTTATTATAGAGTGCTGGCTGACTAAGTCACATACCTTTACAGTCGAATTTTACATTCGGAACAACCTCTTAACTGCAGGCACATAATGAAAAATCCAATGCTGTTCAGTCTGTTATTATGTTATTTTCGTTTGCCAGAAGTAGAAAAGGCTGTCAATCAGAAGCCAACTGGTGGATGCAAACTGAGATGTTCACGAGAGAACTAATGCGCGACCTAGGATTGACCGTGCGTAGGGCTTTGACTGTAACATACTTGTATGTGTAGGTATATACCTAACAATCTGATCGCATGTTATTTCAACATTATGGCGCCACTGCTCACCGGACCATAGTAGTATGGCCATACAAACACTTCTAACTCAATTCGGTCAACAAGGCCCAATAGACGAAAGTTGCAGTGGATTTGATGATTTTATGAAATTGTGTTATGAAAATACCAAACACAAACCGAAACAGAACCATACCTACTTTAGAAAGATTTCAAAAGCACTTTCACAATCTTTAAGAGTGCTTTATGCTGGATTATGTACACATTTGAAGCGAATGGATCAAGATTTGTTTATTTACTATGTCTAGCAGGTAATTATAGCACTCCATGACGTTCGCTTTTTGGCTTCAAACACTCTACTAATCATAGCAAATTGTCGTTTTCCGAGCAATTACGAACAAAAACTGGAGAACCTCAAATTATGACAGAATGCAAAATTGTGGTCGCCGAAGAAAAGGTGTAATTCATTCCAGTTGACAACTTTGACGTGCATATCCCACCATATTAGTGTTATGGCAACTATGGCATTTATCGTCTATGATGCGTATGTCGCAAGTTTAAGATTTCTGTTAGCTTGAGAGCCCATCAAAATAACAAATTATGAATAGATTGAAACAAGAGAAGTATAGAATAGAAGCTCCATCAAATCGGATCATCGAGTCTGGCCAGAAGTCAATGTTTGTGGAATGCGACAAGATGATAAGACGTGACGTACTAAAAGCAAAAAGTTGAAGGTACTTTTAGTATGACAAGACGAAATATAATCACCCTTATTCTGAGAATCGATTCGAATCGAAAATTATGCGAATTCATAAAATCAGCATTTCTTTCAGGAAAATTTTCCATTCACAATTCTGAGTCATAATAATTAAATACAAACATATTTGGCGTCTATTGCTGAGCTTTTCGCAGCTACTCGTGTTGTGTGCGTTCGATTTTTCGCACGAATGGAAGGGACTACAGTTTAATGCCGTATCCAAAGGGCAATATTTTTTTTTTGCGAAGCTTTCTCATGACACCATTGCTCTCGGTTGATTGTCAGATGATCGCGAGAGGTGAGACCGCGAAAAAACTTTTGGTGTTTTCTGGGATTGTAATATTGAATCCCATGCGCAGTGGTCCGACACACTAACTGCTATGCAAGCTAAATAAAAGGAATCTACAATTTCTCTGTTCCACATTGCAGAAGATATAGTTTTAAAGTAGTAAGCGAGTTCATCTACCTCGGAGTGAATCTTACCTCTTCCCAGATGATGCAAATATAGTTAGAAAATGACGACTACATTGGCTCATGCAAATCGAGCGAATAGACCATAAGTCTGCGTGACTAAATGGAGAGCGGACGAAAGTGCAAGAAAGCGGTGAGAATCATTACGAAAGTAAAAAGCGCAATGCACTCGCGCACTACTCGTAAGAGACTCAGTTTATTGTGGATAGGAATAAAAAACATCCATCGGTTCGGCACAAGATGGACTGTATGAGTAAGGCTGCGTATGCAAATGCGATTAATATATGTTTGCATTTCTAATAAGCCCTGTGAGCTAATCCTAATTGCCTTCTGAACTGTTGCTATTTTATACCTTTCTTCATTAAGTACCCATTACACACATTTCTTACAATCCCATAAATTACATGTGTGTCCAATGTCCATACATTCGAAGACTACCTACGAACTATATCGGTACCCACTGTATGTCTAACTACGACGATTACTCGTACTTCGTTTTCTATTCACACAGGTTATTGTTCGTTCACTTGGGTTAGTTGGTTTTTTTTTTTTTTTTACTTGTGTAATTTCAACTTTTGCTTTATTCATCAATAACCGCAAATATGCAGAAAACAGACGGAAAAGAAATAAGTTTCGCTTCAATTACAGTAGAAAATATGATACGATAGTGTCTGGAGAATAATTTGATATTGCATTATGCGATAGATACACCGTATATGGATTCATAAAAAAAAAAAAAAACACTTTTCATTTCATTGCTAGCATGCATTCGCATGTACACATACTGGATGTACAAACATGGCTACATTCAATTGAATTCACCTTCAGACTAATTTGAGCACAAAATCTATCTGGGAGCACACAAGAACGACACTTTGTTGTACACTTTCATCGTAAATCGAATGGAACCGATTTAAGATACAAATATTTTAGCGGAAAATTGAATTACATTTTTATTCCATTTAGAGGAGGCAAGTAGAATGTGGCTTCGATTGGGATGGTTGATTGGTTTAACCATGTGAATCGAACGGCAAGCTTTGTTAATGTGGTATCCAGAAGCACTTGATAGACGAAGAAACTACTAAGGCTAGGTACACTGCACCAACGAACCGAAAACAACTGAAATGCTAGACTTTTAGTGGACAGGAGCAGCAACTGTTACAGTGACGACGACCGACAACCGACGACGATCAACTCAATGCGACGAAACATATTCTACTGATCATATGATCTTTATGCTGAGTTTGCGTTCGCGATGTCGACTTGAAAAGCTAAGTTCATTTGTGGCAGCATGCGGGCCAGCGGTGGCCGGAGTGGTACCGATTGCCTGGGACTCTTGGGTTGGGATTGATGAAAGTCTGGTGCTGCTCGTGAAAAGAGCGAAGATGGGAATGGACGGAATGGAGGAGCAGTACAGTCTGGTGAGCACAAAGTGATTCGAGTTGTTGGGGTTGGGTTTGGGTTATTGTGAATGAAGAGATACTAGATACTTGATCGCTGACAGTGTTTTTAAGATTAATTCTTCGTTATCGTTGGGTGGGTTTTGCATTTTTTGTTTTGTGAGAAAGATATTTAAACAATTTCATATAAATTCTCTTTGTAATCCATCCGTCAATGCGGATGAGAGTGCTGGTTGTAACGGGGTATCAACCGTATGAGTAATGGAAAAATGAGATTATGAAATATATTAAATTAAAGTAAATTATTAAACCAATTGGTATTGATGAGAAGTGATGGTTCAGTATCAGAAATGTAAATATCGCTGTGTATGAAGAGAATTCGTTCACTTTAGATTGAAACATTTTAACATCACATATACCTACTACCAGCAGATATGTGCAGGCAACGTCAATGAATCAAAATTCATGCCGTGCGTGATTGAAATTAACCAAATTATGATTGCATGCCGACGACGTTAATTAGGCACATACTTGATTCAGTTGAAAGCAATCGAGCATAAGACACCCAGCGAGTGTACTACAAGGGAAACAAAAACAACTGCTTAGTTAAACAAACGTGTATTTAAATCTATTCGAATTTTGTATACCACTTTTCTACCACCTCTAATGACAGACCACTAGAGATTTCTTCTTAGTTATACAAGCATCCCTCGTCAACATTTTACATAAAGTTACAGGAGTGGCACTAATCAGTGAATTCTGTTTTGATTATTTGAGGTGGAAATATTACATCGTTCAGACTGGTCTAACCGCGATCACTGGAGCTTAGTATGGTTAACCGACGGATCGACTGCGTCCATGTCCTGGGCTTTTCTAAACTGAGATCCATGCCAATAAGATCTGCGTCAGAATAACCCTTGACAAAGGTATGAAAGGCGCTAGAATACATATATTATCTGACAGTCAAACCACACTCAAAGCGTTATTCTTCCACTCAATGGACAATAAACTTGTTAAAGGCTGTTTTAGTGTTTTACAGACCTAAGCTAAATACAACAAAGTTATGTTATTTTAAGCTGGATGCCATCGAAAGATCAATCAATCTTAGGTGGACAAGTTTTGTCTAACGACAAAACAGATTTGGACAAAGCTGAATCTAAAACGCTCTAAGAATTTGAATTCTCTCAACAGGTTACATATTGGCGCTACAATAGGTGTCTTCACTGGGCACTGTCTAATAGGCAAGTATACATACAACAAGGCTGGGCCTTTTTGTGAACGACTTTTGTAGAAGCTGCATGGATGCAGAAGAGGAAGAAACTATTTATCACCTTCTTTGTTTCTGTTCAGCTCTCTCCCATAGAAGGAAGCTTCATTTAGGCGTGTTCTACTACAATGATATAGGCGGTCTGATAAACATTGATATAAGGAGCCTCTTACGCTTCATCAGAAGCTCAAAATGATTTAATGAGTAGGTAGAGAAAACTTTTTCCTATGATCCACGTAGTATCAAAAAATAAATATTTGGCGCAACAGCACTTTAAAAGTGCCAGGGCCTAGCTTCTCGCAACCACTCATGTTGTGTGGGTTTTCACACGAATGGAAGGGACCTACAGTTTAGTGCCGTATCCGAACGGCGATTTGCGAAGCTTTTTCATGACAACAATACTCTCGGATGTTTGTCAGACGAGAGGTGGGACCGTGAAAAAACTTTTTTGGTGTTTTCTGGGATTCGAACTTGGAACCTCATGTGTAGTGATTCGACACACTAACCACTTACGCCACGGCGCCTACGTAGTATCGCAATGGGCTTATTGTTGGTCTGAGTGTATTGACGTTTCTAGCTGGCACCCACTTCAACAACATAACCTTACCTATTGAATCGAAGTTCGATTCTCCAGAAATAGACCAATCATTTGGCTGCCTCTTTCGTGTGATTTTACGCCTCTGGCATTCTTCCTTAGGGCTGTGCCTTTTCCGTGGCTTATGCCAATAAAGAAGATACTTTAGAAGACCTTAGGACCAACATCGAACGTCAAATTGGCGGCATATTGCTCGATTTGTGCGGAAAAGTCGTGAAAAGTTGGGTTCAGCGCATTCACTCGTGCAGGCGTTTCCGTGGAGGACATTTGAATGATGTTGTGTTCCATAATTAATAGTATCGATTATGCTTTAAGTCGAAATCATTTTGTTTAAAACGTATCTCAAACACAAGCTGTTTTATTGAAAAAAAAAAAAAAAAATGGGGCGCTCAATGAAAAACTCTTTAGTACATTTCCATCGAACCAAAATGCAAATTTCATACATTTTTCACATTTAGAAAATCAAGCCAAATTACCTTACAGGGAGTTTGTCCGATCGAACATACCTTTTAACAAATTTAACACGTCCAACACAGACAAAAAGGAAAAGATATAGGTAAACTTAGAAACATTCAGTTTCGTACGGAGCGTGTTTTTACTAAAATACACTTAATTCAGGATAAACGAATTTCAAATGCGTTCATAGATGTTCTTAAAATCATGTTATTTGTTGTATTCTTTACAGTAATGAAGACAAAAAATTAAAAAAGAAATCTAACTGTAAATTTTGTCTGTGTTATGTGAGATCCTTCGAATGCAGAGCAAACATTCAGTTTCGTACGAAGCAATTAAGCTCCTGTTCAGTTCGGAGTGTCAACATTTTAGAACTGAAATTGTGTGATCGAAATGCCGTCCTAAGATACTGCGTAAGCATACCTGAAAGGGATATAATCAACACCGACCGGTTTAATCGGGAGAAATACTGGTGGCTCGACTGGGTTGAGACTAATGTTTGGGTTAAGTAGGACTGGGCCCTGGTATGTGATTTTTGGTTCGCCGGTTAAAAGGGGAATGACATTTGTCATTCGCTGATCCTTTGCATAGACGGGCTGGAGATCGCATATCAGGGCCCAGTTCTGTCGTAGGTTAAGTTAGGTTTAACCTAGAATAAGTTAGTTTTCCCCTCTAATTTAGTTGAATAAAAATAATAAACATTTGTATAAGGTTTTTCCACATTTCTCCTTAAAACCAAATATAAAAATAGCATTAAAAATTAAATAAAATAAAATAAAAAATAATGAAAATATACCAAGTATATAAAAATCATATTGTAAGTATTGAGAACCCTTCAGGTCAGATACTTTAAGTTATCATTATTGCTGTAGTTTTTGGGTTTATTTAAACAATATAATATGTAATAGTGTATAAGTGGATAAATAAACAGAAAAAAAAAGAACTGAAATTGTTTGTTTTATTTAAAATATACTATTTTGCTAAGAATTTGAAGTACTTTTCTGTTCAGTGTTTTTTTTTTGTGAAATTATTTAATTTTTTTAAATGGGTGAAAACATAATGGAAGATATACTGTCTTTGGTAATTTTTCATCGAAAGAAAGGAATATCTTTGGGCGTAATAGCTAAAATGCTACAGCTACATAAGTCTACGATACAATATATTTATAAGCGTTACCTTGAGGAAGGAAGAATTGGGAATATGTGTAGTAAGAAAGGTCCCAGAAGAATGACTATGTCTTCTGAAAAATTTATTTTACGTGAAATATTTCTCATGACGACGTGGTTTATGATACTTTTGAAAATCTTACTCTTGAATTTGATTTTAAGAAATCAGACTTTAATTTACTGAACGAACTAATATCTAGCATTGATTTTGTAGGAATCTTCAACAGCAATAGTAATATTGAACAAATGACTGAACATCTTTACATACGTATATTTGACTGTTTTATCTCGTCCGTACCTGTAAGAAACACACGTAAGGATATGTCTACAACTGCACCTTAGTACAATAACCAATTACGGAGTCTGCGTAATAAAAGAAATAAAGCGTGGAAAAATTATTTAACGACAAACAGAATAAGCGATTATAACCAGTTCGCTATCCTCTATAGAGACTTTCAAATCTTATCGAAAAATCTATATGATACATTAATAAAATGAGTGGCTCACTTCATTACGATCCCAAAGTTTTCTGGAAATTTGTAAACAGTAAGAAAAAAACGGATGGTTATCCTGCCAATATGTTTTACTTAAGCGAATCAAGCAGCAGCCCTCTTGTAATCTGCAATATGTTCTCTTCATTCTTTGGTCTATCTTTTTATTCCGACAACTATTCACCTACCCAAAGTAATTTTGCCCACCTTGAAGGTTTCTCTAGCAGCTCAATGGGCCAGATTTCAATAATTGATGAAGATGTGAGAGAGCATTTAGCTTTACTTAGCAACGATACTACCTGTGGCCCTGATGGAATTCCTCCGATTGTGCTAAAATATTGTTGCAATACTTTGCCAACACCCTTAGCCGTGCTATTTCGGGCATCATTAAAGCAGAGCATTTTTCCTAAAATTTGGAAAAACTCTTTTATCATTCCAATACACAAAAAGGGAAATCGAGGTGAAATTAAATTAAATTATAAATTCTAATTATAGACCTATTGCCAAGCTATCGTGTGTGCCAAAACTGTTCGAGGCTATAGTTTGTAAGGGTTCTTATTTTGCTTGTAAACCATTTCTTTCAACCAAGCAGCATGGGTTCATGAATAGAAGATCCACTGTTACCAACCTGTTGGAATTTACTTCTTTTACAAACAAAGTTGTCGAAGAGGGTGGTCAGGTCGACTCTATTTATACAGATTTTAGCAAGGCCTTTGACAAACTTTCTCACAGCTTAATTCTGTTTAAAATTACTTTTTTGGGCTTTCCAAATCATTTCGTTCGATGGATATGTTCTTAACTTGAAGAACGAACCTACCAAGTTTTATTTGGGGGAATAACATCCGATGCAATCCTCGCTACATCTGGTGTACCCCAAGGAAGTCACTTAGGTCCTCTTTTATTTATCATTGCGATCAATGACGTGGTGGCAATACTTAAGAGTACTCGAATCTTAATCTATGCTGACGACATAAAAATCTTTAGACTTGTACGCAGTCAATCTGATTGCATTGCTATGCAGAATGATTTAGATACGTTCGCTGAGTGGTGCTGTAATAACAATTTATTTTTGAACGTATCTAAATGCCAGTCGATGATCTTTTCAAGAAAACATAATTTAATATGTTATGATTACAATCTCAATGAATCTGTACTTAACAAAGTCACTTCAATATGTGATTTAGGAGTGCATTTTTCTCAAAATATCGACTTCGATTTTCACATTGAACAGATTGTCAATAAGGCGAATTCAATGCTTGGCTTTATAAAACGTTGGAGTAAAGAATTCAAGTGTCCTCTTATAACATCCACGCTTTATAATACTTTTGTTCGTCCGCAGTTAGAGTATGCGTCTTACATGTGGTCCCCAATGTATGCAGTACACATTAACCGTATTGAATCGGTACAGCGTAAGTTTGTCCGATTTGCACTTCGCCATTTAAACTGGAATGACCCTACACGTCTTCCACCATATTGCGACCGCTTTCTTCTCCTAAATCGTCATTCTTTGGAGAAACGTAGGGAAGTATGTGATGTAGTATTTTTACACCAGCTGGTAAATGGTTTTATTGACTCGCCGGATCTTTTAAATGAAGTCGGTTTAAACGTAAGATGCTACAACTCCAGAAATACCGAAATTTTCCGAGTAAATTTCCACAGAACGGACTACGGTTCTAACGAACCTCTTACGCGGATGGCGAAGGAAGTAAATAGTAACCGCGACAAATTTGATTACAACCATAGTCAATTAAATTTAAAACATAAATTATACGAACAATACTAGTTTCTTTTGTTGAAAGTGTTTAGTGTAATGTTTAAATATGCGTAGCATATTAATTTTTAGTTCATACTTTTGTTTAGTATGCAATCTGCTTTTTGTTTACTTGTCCAGTCTATGTGTAAGGTGTTAGGCTTTATAATTATTCACAATACTAATAACTAACACCACGCTAAATGATGACTGTGACAAGCTGGATATTACTTAGTAGCTGATTTGAGTGTTTCTCTTTCAGTTCAAAGTAATATTCGTCACAAAATGCTTGTCCTTAAGCAGTACTGATAGCGTTAAAAAAATAAAGAGAAATCTAAAGTTGTCTTCAGTCGAATCATGTAAAATGCTTGCTGATTTTAACGGAAATGATGTACAGCCAATCATTGGACTTACGCTTAAAAAGAATGGTTACTTTTCACAAGTATGGCACAGAAAACCTTTGGTCAGCGAAGTTAAAACAAAAAAAGGCTTAATTTCGCCAAAGCATACAAAGATAAGTCGCTAGATTATTAGAAAAATGTTATATTCGTTGATGAAAGTAAATTCTCACTCTTCCGAAACGACAAAAAACAAGAAAAAGTATACCGCAGGCGTAACGAGGCTTATTTTTTGAAAAACTTGTCGGCGACTGTAAAACACGGTGTACAAAGCGTAATGGTTTAGGGTGCTATGGGATATGGAGGTGTTGGAAATTTTAAATTCTATTCAAGGGAATATGAAAAAAAATAATTTATCTTAACATTCTTAAAGAGAATCTACAACATTCATCTAAGAAATTAGGCATTAAGAACTCATTTCACTTGTACCAAGCAAAGACCCAAAGCACATGGCTTTGGACGTTCCTCTTTGGCTCCTTAATAACTGCCCAAAATGCATTGAAACACCCCCAAGAGCCCAGATATCAATCCAATAGAGCATCTGTGGGAGCACTTGGAAAGACAAATTAGGAAAACAAATGCCGTTAGAAACAAAAAGGAACTTAAAGCGCTAATTTCGAAAGAGTGGAAAGAAATTCCATCCGATGTTACAAAAAAGCTGTTTACAATATTCCAAATAGACATGCAACTATTTTAAAGCATGATGGAAATCCAACTTCCTCTTATTTTTAATAATTTTTGTTTTTTGACGTAAAAGCTTAGCTTTTAGAATTCGTACGAAACTGAATGTACCTTAAAATCTCTACTTTATGTGAACTTATTCCTAATTGTTCTCTATTTTATTGAATTACCATTTTATTTTTGATAATTCCTGGTATTTATATTACACTTCTACGAGTTTATACTTATTTATACTACGATTGCAGAATTCTAAACGGTAGCAGTGAAGGAGATTGTGAAGGAGAATACACCTTTATCCGAGGAACTGCATCGTCCATAGTAGACTACTGTCGTATCGCAGGCAATTGGCACATCCTTATCTCGGATTTTCCGATAGGAATGAAGAATTTTTCAGACCATATGCCAATGGAAATCTCGTGCACGATCTCTGGGACTGCTGATGTGTATAACGTAAGACCTATTGGGCTTCTGTCAAAACTTATTTGGAATGATAAAATGCGTTCGTCGTTTCAAAACAGTTTGAATATGGAACTGTGCAAGCTACATGTATCAAGTACACCACCAACAATGGAACTTCTAAAGGAAATAATTAAGAATTCATGGCCATTAACTACACTGTCAAGAAAATATAAACCGAGCAAACAAAGGTGGTTCGATAGAGAGTGCTCGAGTGCAAGAGCTAAATCGTTTGCCTTCCTTAAACTCTGGAGAACTTGCAATATAGACACTTTTAAAACGCTTTACGCTGAAGCAAATAAAGAATTTAAGCACTTCTGCTATGCAAAAAAATTGGCTTATGATGAGAAATTTTTTGAAGTAGTCAACAAATCAAGGTCATCTGACTTCTTGAAAGCAGTAAAGTATGTCAACGGCACTTCTATGCTCTCTTCAATACAATTCAACTGTCTCCAGCCTTTCAATACGCAGCGTCATTTACCATCGATGAATTCCTAGATGCTCCATTTGACTTGAAAGAAGTTAACCTCGTTATTGAAGCAGCCAAGTTAAATAAGGCACCCAGAGACAACAGGATCCCCTCCGAATTTTATAAAAACTGCACTTCAGAATTTCTCTTGGCGTTAACAAATGAGTTCAATTGAATTTTCAAAACAGGCGATGTCCCAAGTTCGTTTAAAAAATCGGTAGTATTTCCGCTTCATAAAAGGGGCGCTTTAGATGTCCCAGGAAACTACAGAGGAATATCTTTTCTTAACACATCGGCGAAACTGTTCAGCGCTTTATTGCATAGAAGACTTGCTATAAGGGTGAAGAATACAAACATATTGAAAGAGTTTCAAGCTGGTTTCAGTTTTTTTTTTTACACTCATCAATATAGCTGAAAACTTCAAAAATAAGCAGAAAAAACTGTACACCTTCTTCGTGGATTTCCGCGCTGCTTTCGATTCCATTCCGCATGAAACTTTGTTTTACAAGCTCAGCATACTTGGAATTTCAAGTAAAATTATTAATATTTTGAGATCGTTGTACGAAAACAATTTAGCTTATGTGTGGGATGGCGAACTTATCTCTGATGAGTTTACAATATCTATAGGTGTGAAACAAGGGTGCATCCTGAGTGTACTGCTTTTTATACCCTACATCAATGATTTTACTGACTCAGTAGGGGGAGGAATTGTGATTGGTGGTATGAATATCCCTGCACTCATGTACGCTGATGACATAGTCTTTCTTGCCGAAACAGTCGATGGAATGCAGCTTATGATTAATAGGTTGGCAAGTTATTGTGAAGCCTGGAATCTTGCTGTCAATTTAACGAAATCAAAAATGATGGTCATAAGAAGAGGAGGTGGCAGATACTCACGTAGTGAAAAGTGGAGTTTTCAAGGAGTCTATATAGAGATAGTACGAGAGTATAAATATTTAGGAATTCTTATCACAGCAAACCTCAATTTGACTAAGCACCTTCAAAGTAAGCTATCAGAAGCTAAAAAAGCAATCACTTCTGTATGAAATCGCTGCATTGATAACAGAAACATTTCACATAATGCGAAGCAAAAGATATTTCGGACAACTGCTGCTGCTGTACTGTTATATGGGGCTCAAGTGTGGGGACACAGTACTTTTGAGGCTCCCGAAAAATGTCTCCGCTACTTTTTGAAAAAAATTTATTTTCAGACTGCCAAACAGTACTCCCAACTACATGCTTCACTTGGAATGTGGAGTGCCACCCTTATATCTAGATACTTTAAAACTGCATTTCGATTATGTCATTAAAATTATGATGATGAAAAATGAAAGATTTCCAAAGCTTAGTTTGTCGCAAATGTTGTTGTATAGAGAAGGCTTCGTTAAAGAGTGGGACCATTTGGCATTCGCCTGCTGTTTAAATATAACAATCGACCCTGAGGAATACCCAGCATCTGCAAGGACGAAGTTTAACGAGTTGCTATTAGCAACTGGACAGAGGATGTATGCTCAATTTATAAATGAGGCTAAACAATCTCAATATAGAATGATCTACAGTAAACTAGCCTACAATCTTCAGGAAAACACGTATCTCCTTAACTCATATAAAATAGATATGATTAGCACGATTTTCAAATTAAGGGGTGAAGTAATACACCTTAACTTCATTCCTCATCGACCGGATCTGCCAATCTTGTGTGACCTTTGCAATCTTAAGGAGAGAGGGAACGTCATTCATTTTATTGCAACCTGTCCTATCCTCAAAGAATTTCGATTCAGATACTTTGGATCTTACCATCTTGGCGAAGATAAAGCAATGGGTATACTAAATGGAGTAGAAGGTTGGGATCTACTCTATAATTACACTGTAAGTGCACTTCGATACCGGAAACGAATTATAGATGGCGACTTTTAAGACACCTGCTTTTATTTGGTATAATAGATACACGTAATAAACACCTTTAATGTAGTGAACAATTAATGTCAATCTGGTAGACGGCCTATGGCCAAACCATACGCTTAAGTATTCTAATTTGCATTGCAACTTCATATATATTGTACATTTTACGAAATTAATTATTCTTGTATAGAAATTTTTATAATGAAATAAGTCTTTAAACTAAAAAAAAAAAAAAAAAAAAGTAACTAAAAAACTATTACACTTCAATAAAAAATAGCATTAAAGCTAGAAAAAAGTTTATATTTTTTTTAAAATAACGATCAATTTGCAAAAATTCCCTTCGTACGAAACTGAATGTTCTTAAGTGTATGCAACGATTTTTTTCCTTTAATGTTTTTGGTAGGTTTTTTGATTTATTTTTTCCAATCAAAATTGTTTGCATTGTTAGAATTTCCTTCTTCCTGTCAAATGAACATTTTTAAGGTGAAAACACTATTAGATTGGTTATCAGATTAGTTAAGTTGAATTTATTCTAGTGTGAAACCAGATATCACCGCTATTGCTCGAAGTCAAAACCACTTCAATTTCGATCGTTGAAACAATGAAAATGAAAACGAACTATTTTGTTGATTCTGCACAAAGCATTCACTCAGTCATTGCATCATTTTCCATTACACATTCGCATATCGAAACAAACGTCTCAAATAGCGCCATGTGTTCAAATGAACCTCAAAAGCTTTACTGCCGTACAGCATTAAAAAATATTCGAGTGTAGGCAGCGGATTGTCAATTCCATTTTAGATTTCATTGTAAAATTAAAATTGAAATCAATTGATATATACTACTTCCAGAGCAGAACAAAAAATCAAACACAAAAGCCCAAGTAAATACCATCAACTACAAGGGTAATTGAGTGGACAAAACGTTTTGTATTATTTGAGCAGTTTTTGAGTGAGACAGCCATCATTCTGTTGGTGGGTCTTAATTAAATAAAATGGATGACAGACCAAACCGATGAATGATTCTGTTTTTCTTTGTTTTTGTTTATGTCATTTGAGATTTTTTTTATTTGCTTGAAGAGTTTGAAATGCGAAATAAGTCGACCATGACTGAAATAGACCGACAAGTTAGTCTAGATGTCTGGAGGAATGTGCTATAACATGCACGAGTCAATTAATTAAGAAGCGAGTGAATTTTCAAACTCATGCTAGATAAATTGTCAATTATAACAATTGCCTCGTGTATGAAACACGTTATCCCTTGCTTATGATATAACTCATTAAGCTGTCAATTAACATTTAACTAAGTTTACTGACACCAATCGGCTTCTGCATAATTTCTGCAAATATTTTCAATTAATTATTTTTTGCTTAATTTCCATTCAGGTGAAACAAATTTACATATCTTGTCTTTTTTTTATGAAATTACCTTGCATTTAGCTAGCTGTTATGCATGTAAGAGGTTTTCTTTTTAACTATAGACAAGGAAGACATCTTAACTGACATAAAAACAATTGTCAGTCTTACCACCAAGGGAGAAAGTGTGTGACCTTTCTGAAGAATTGCACGACGGCAGTGGGCGCAGTTATCATTGGAGTGGTAACCAGCGGAATGCCAGCAGCGTGTTAATGCAAAAGAAGCACTAAGGAATGTCCATAGATGGACGTTAGGTTGGTTTTAGTATTCATAAACATAGTTTGACGCTCCAAGCGATAGACAAGCAGACACAGTTTGTTTAGTTGATTTAATAGCACACATAATTAATTGGATTTAATTTGTAAACCTCTTCATCAATGTAGAGTTCAATATGAGCCCAATCAAATTTCAAACAATTGATGTGGCAAAAAGCTAAAAAAATTATGCGTTGTATACGACAGTAATTTTAAACTATTGCATCAAGTGAAGTTTTTTTTTTTTTGCTACTAAGATAGAACCTACCTACAATAGGGATAATTGTCGAACTATCATTCTGACATTTGACATTTACGAGTATGTTTAGTAGGTTGGGTTGTTATCCTCCGTAACCGTTCGGATTCACTTAGACCAAATGAGGTATATTGTGTCACCACGTGAACCGCTTATTTCCATTATTCTTGGAACCATTTTGATTTTTGGACTAATTTCCAGATGCTGTTGATATCCGAATCGGCAATATCTGTAAGTTCCTCAAAAAAGAATTCTTCAAGAGTCTGTTTTCTAGTTGAGGATAGTGCTGGGCAGCCGCAGAGCAATTGAAAGGAGGATTCCTCCACTTCCTCGTTCATACAGCTGCGACAAGTCATTGGGCTGAATTCCAAGCCTTGCGGCGTACCTGCCTAGTACGCAGTGACCAGTAAACATTCCAACTAGGATACCTATGCGTGTTCTGCTGATCAGTAGCAGGCGTTTTGTTTTTATTTTATTTAATTGTGACCATGTTCGTATCGCATGGTTACATGTGTCAAGAATGCGCCATCTCTCATTGGCCTGATTCAGTGTCTGTATAGAGATTTTATATGTTGCCGTTTCTAGAGGTAGATGCAGCCCCTATTCCGCAGTAGAGAGCTCCTGTTTAGTGCCTTTTTTAGCTAATTCGTCTGCTCTGCAGTTACCTGAAATGTTCGAATGACCAGGAACCCAGAGTGAGATTGCAGTAATTCTATATCTCATTTAAGGATGCGCGACATTGCTTTACCAATTTTGATCTTATTATTGGTAATCCGATTGCCTTTAAAGCTGGTTGACTGTCGGTGTAAATTACGATGTCCGTGTTCGATCCCGATCTCATCGACAGCCATTCGGCCGCTTCAGGAATAGCCTTAACCTCCGCTTCGAATACACTTCAATAATATGGTAGTCTAAAAAAACTTTTGCATATCCAGGGGCGCCGAAAACATGCCTGCCTGTCTTAGACCGATTGGTGTATATTTCCAAAGCGGAATCTTTTAGAATAACATTCTCTGCCCAATTCTGTCGACTAGGAATGTTTGTGTTGTATTTAATATTGAAGTTCAGAGACGGCGTTAAGTAGTCAGTGGCTTCTAGCACTTTGCTTATGATTTTGGCATGCCCTGCATCCACTGTGATGATTCTTTCAGTCGCAAAACCGATTTAGTATAGACTGGCAAATCATCATGAATAGACACACTCGTGAGCAATCCTACCAAATCATGCGGTCGTCGATTCGCGAAACCTATAGACGACTTCGTGATTTTTATGGAGCACATAATTGTCGATCTGAGCAAGCTATCTGTCGAACTGTGGATAGATGTCATACCACATACTGTCTAAATGATGCAATAACAGAACGTCAAAGAAATGTACGTACAGAAGAGAATATCGTGCTTTAAATGAAAGTGTTCAAGAAGATCCACATTTATCGATTCGTTATCGGTCGCAGTGGGCGCCGTGGGCGCTGTGGCGTAAGTGGTTAGTGTGTCGGATCACTACGCATGAGGTTCCAAGTTCGAATCCCAGAAAACACCAACAAGTTTTTTTCACGGTCCCACCTCTCGCGAGCGTCTGACAAACATCCGAGAGTATTGTTGTCACGAAAAAGCTTCTCAAATCGCCGTTCGGAGTCGGCATTAAACTGTAGGTCCCTTCCATTCGTGTGAAAAATATAACGCACACAACATGAGTGGTTGCGAGAAGCTAGGCCCTGGCACTTTAAAGAGCTGTTGCGCCAAATATTTGTATTTGTATTTTTTTTATCGGTCGCAGTAATTGGAGCTCTATTCATTCACTACGTGGACAACTTTGCGCAAAGACCCTGGCCTACATCTTTATAAGATCCACCTGGTGCGGGGATTTAGGCCACGAGGGCATCATTTGTGCCGATCCTTCGCTGATTATAACAAAATTGTCGCATAAGGAATGAGGCCGATCCAGAAGAGACCCTACACACCTAATTACGTCTAGAAAAATGCACTGTTTAGTGAGGTTTTCACGCTGGTAGAATCAACGGATTTTATTCCTTGAAAAATTAATATTTCTCTGAAAATATGGCTGACATTCGAGAGATCCGGGCAAGATGTGGTTTCAATAGAATGATGCTACGTGCCATATGGTGATCGAAACCATATTGAAATCACAATCACGAGAAATCGTACTTGCTGAAGAACCTTTCCTTACTTTAGCCCAAATGGAGGCGGACTATGTTATAAAAATATTGGCAAAGACTGTACGAAGACTGCTAAAGGAAGACAATTGTAATGGAAGAATTCCGAGGCGTCTTTGAAAATCATGGAAGACCATACGTAAGGCGCCCGCCGTTGAAAGAACTGGACTCGAAGTATGTACGAGGACATGTTAAAGAACAACCACTTGAATGGAGATGGAATTCGTAGATGATTTGCCGTAGCATTGGTTCTGCTTCTGGATTGGAACAGAGATGTTATCAACAAGAGATACGGTTTTGAATGAAAATTTCACTCAATATTGAGGAACAAAAGAAACTGGAACAGCGAAATCGACAAGTACGGGAAAAGCAAATCGAGACTCGGGAATTATAATCGGAATATAGCTTGCATAAGCGTATATAAGAAAGGATCGTCTGGTCATATGGAACATTTCGGAAAACTGGAAATACAGATAAACCGACAAGCCTGAAGCCTACCTCCTATCAGAAAAGGATCTGCCATCAATGGATCCACTTCTGACAGTTAAGCGTATCAGGACAGTTGGACTAAGAGAGGTGGACTCCCTCGAGTACTCTTATCGAATACACCTCCAGGTCGGGGAAGCACAATAGTATCTATTATATATGGATTTATAAGTTTCTCGCCGAACATTTTCAAGTACAAATGGAAGTAGGGTATATACAATTTTGGTTCAACCAGATAACAGTTTTACATTCTGTTTCTCTTTAATTAAATTGTAATGTGTTTGTAATAGAAATTGCTATAAATAGTTGGTCCACGAGACAAAACAAAAAAACAAAATAGCAAATACATAAATTAGACATCCGCCAGCAATTACGGCTCCCGTGTAATAGCTCTGTATGGCGCTCACGGATGGACATAAAAAAACCCTTCGACGAGACAAAAAGTCACAAGGAAAGAGCGAAATTATGCTTAATTGAATTTCCGGCTAAATACTATTTTTAAACGATTTGATGCGGGCCTGATAGATGCCCATTGTTCATTGATTTAATGCAACCGGCCGGGTTGCATAGCAGTAAGGTCTATGGCAGACAGTGTACACATTCAATGGGGAAACCATTGACGACGCATAGTCCACTGTCCCGTGGATGTTTATTTATGAGAACCATATGTCTGGTGTGGGATAGGATGGCGGTGGCATGCCACTCATAGATAAATGCGAATTTCTGCATAGATTTCCAGTAAACATTGCGGAATGAATGATTGGCGGATGTGGATGTGATACTATTTGTCTGTAGAGAGTCGCTGATGATGCGAATACATTTTTAAAATGATTGACAGGTATTCATATTTCATATTAGTGAGAAACAGAGAAAGTGTTTTAATTCAATATTATAGTTCGTGTACTTTCTGTACTTTCCGAGCCAAAAACTAATAAATTGTCAAATATGACATGATGAGAGTAAAAACACTCAGAGAGCGGAAAATCTAAGCATAAGTACGTGAATGAAAAGCGAGCCATGTCGAGCCAACTGTTATTAAGAAAAATTAGAATGAACAAATTAAACTCGTGTGAAAACTAACAGATTTCAATTAAGTTAAAAAGAAATGTTTTGGGAGAACATTCACACATCACAACATTTTCTTCAAGATACTTTGCATCTATTTTTTATGTCTATTGACTTTTTGAAATGGAATCAAAAACTCTTTGACTCATTTGACAATCATTTGACAGTTTTTATGTTCGTACCGTTCTTCGAGCACATTCAGGCACAGAGGGGAAATATTCGTTACTTATCAATTTTTCTCTTTATTTGTCATCTTCGCTCAGTACGCGAATACACTTCGAGCACTTGAAAGCACTTTACAGCGCTTAAGATTGTGTACGCGAATGGACTTATATTTCATGATTCGGAGGCACAATGTAGGCTATGGTCTAAAACAAAATTTCGTTTTCAGTTTAAGCAATGTACAAAAACAGAACTTAAATTCATTTCGACATAAACAATAGAAACGTTAGAAACAAATATGCTCCACGCACAAATTTTCCAGTAAGATCTGGACAAAGATTTAAGAAAGTAAGTAATTTTATAAGACCCACTGTGCAACGCACAAGTTCTTTATGTACCCGCATTTTTTATTGAGTTCTTCTTCATATTTCGGCGAAGTTATGATCCGAAAACAAGGGATCATAACCCTTCCACGTCACCGCATTTCTACTGATCCGCCTGTGGGTTTTGCCTTTTTTATTGAATATTTCTGTGGTCACAAAGCATAACCATATGCCACATTTAAAATATTTTTTGTTTTTAATATTTTTTATATAATCTTCTCTCAGGAAAGGTGAACCTATAACGCTGAAACAGTGTACCGATATGTGTGGAATTCATTATCTGCAGCAGTTACTGAGTTAAGGGCAGGGAAGTGAGACCATAAAGACATCTTTACATACGTTTTCTGAAATGTGAAAAGGCACTTATGCTGTTATGACTTGTGGCTACAAATTTAAAGTAATGCAAACCCGGCTTCCAATGAGCAGTGATCACAGAGAGCAATTAAGAGTCTAGCAGTGATTTAATGACTCCTAAATTCACGGTTAGTATTTAGTTGCTTTGTTCTCGTTGGTATGCAGTACAGGGCACAATTCAAAACGAAACAAGCAAATCGCAAGTGAAAATCAATCAATAATCACGAAGACAACACCAATGTAAATAAATGCATGTCGAAGAATTACATTTTTGAAATATTCCCTTCCTAGAATCATACACAAGTGTATACAAAAGAGATACATAATTGCGTTGCGTATCTATCCTGAGCAATAGAGCAATCACAATCACAACTATCCTCTGTTATTTGGTATGTATTTTTCTAAAAAACTGAGCAGTTATGGCAAAGAGCAATCACAATTTCAATTATGCCCTGTGATTCGGTGCGATATACAAGTTCGATGACGTCGAAAATATATGTATAGTTGATTACTTTGAGAGAAAAATTCTTCGAGTAATCTTTGAAAAAGAAGGTACAATGCCGAACTATATACAATGACAACGACCTGGACAGAAGAGTTCACATACGGCGACAAAGATGCTGGGGCATGTCGAGCGAAGAACGTCCCAGACCGGAATACCTTCGAATCCATCCCGAATGGACGGCCAAGGGAGAGGACGACCTTGCGGCAGGTGGCGCAAAGAAGTGGAAGGGGACCTCAACCAACTTGGCGTGCCCAACTGGAGGTAGTTGGCACGTAACCGGGCTGGCTGGAGAGGTTTATTGCTTGAGGTCCAGGCCCACCCCAGACCGTAGTACCACCAAGGGTGCAGGGCATGATTACGTTGCATGCAAACTCAATTTGGTATGCAGGTACATATCTGGTCGATGTTACTGGCAAAATAATGAGAAAACAGTGTAATGTTGAGTCATCCCCGCTGTGCGAAGCAATAAATCACAGTGAACAGCCGAGGAGTTATACAAAAGAGCAGAGGAAGAAGAATATAGTGATAATTAGCAGTGATCGCAATCACAGTCGCACCTCTATGTAAATGATAAATATTTAAGCATTGCGTTAAAACAATACCTTAAAATAAAAATAAAACTGTAAAATATAGTGTAATCACGCCATTAAGAATAGCAAAACAAACGATTGGGTAAATCCACAAGTCAATAGCAAAAAGGAACTGACATTCTACAAAGGTCAACCTTTCTTTTAGACTGTAGAATTAATACTGATTGCGTCACCTTTTAAGTGAAAGAAACAGCCCTTATCCAGGCTGCAAACATAGAGACACAATTGTCTGCAAGGCTCTGGAGTCAGCAGTCGTCTTTTAAGTAGAAAAAACAGCCCTTATCCAGGCTGCAAACATAGAGACACAATTGTCTGCAAAGCTCTGGAGTCAGCAGTAATTTGATTCTGTTCTGGGTACCGGGGTTAATGGATATCCTAAGCAACAAAAGCGTGGACACACTTGCAAGGAAGATGTTAGAGCTTCGTCTCTCTTATCATCTCTTCTTGGGAAGGATTTCAACGAAGTTAATTGATGAAGCCATAAGTAGAGTCAATATGCTCTGATCGACTTTGTTATATGCGCAACGGCTAGAACTCTTTTGCGCCTCTGAATATGATAGAACAAGGCATGACCTCCCATTTCTGCCAAAATCAAATAAGATAATAGGTCGTAAATTTCTATAGTAGGTAGCAAGCAAGTGTCGCAGAGTGTAGTATTTAAAAGGAGAAAGCGATATCGCTTTAAAAGTCACATTTTGATGAGCCTCCTCATAAATTAACAACAAGCAAACTGTTTCCAAATATGGTTGCAGAAACGGCATCAGTAAGAATATTTATTACTTTAAAAAACACCCGCTTGTGTATTAGGTTTGCAATTATTAGATTTGAGTATGTAGAAGCGTTCACAAAAAATTCAGTTACGGACGTCAGAGCTGACTAATTTGGCTAAACATTTTCAATTTGATACAAAAACGTGGCAGTCTGCTAATTTCGAATAGAGACACTATGTGAATGTATTATAATGCAAGCTAAAGTCCAGTTCTGTTTGGTTCTTAATATTCAACTTGATATGAACATTCTATTGAAAATTGATAATAAAATATTTATACAAAAATAAATTAATCAATCATAATAATAAGCCCCAAGACCGTAAAGTTTCAATCCAAATAAGATCCCAAGCCATTTACAGTTCCTCCACTCACCATTTTCAATAACTAATCCATTTTCTATGTAAATTTGGTTTTGCACTTAATAAAATCCAATATTCTCTCAACACAAGTCATCACATTTTGAACAAAAGTCGACCGGAAAACATTTATCCATTTCACAAGACCAATAATCAAAATTGTCAAGCGCACATTTTGAATAACCCAACCGTATACAATGCCAATCTGCAGAAGGCTTTGTCCGATAGGGATCGTAGCATTGAAGTCCGAATAAAAATAATAGTGAATTCTATTGGTTTTTATTAGCGTATCCAAAGCAAGTGGGTGCTGTACGGGGGTACGGTGTAGAAGCAAACACTGAAGTGGAAAGTGGACATTGTCGGTTGATGACGACAAAAAGTAGTCACAAAGACACCAAACTTAATGCAAATAGAAACAATTACGAGGTAGCTATGTATTTCCAAAACAGTGCAATGTAAAAAGTCCCAACAATAGTCTCCAACAACTGAGCAGCCTTTTCATGATGTTCAGCAAGCAAATACAGCGGTGGAAATAAAAATGGGAAACACAAGCAACAAAAAAAAGGAATAATTGTAGAAATGATTCAAATTCCATTGTACTGTCGGCATTGTGATCTGTTTGTGCTGGAAAGAAAAGGTTTACTCGTTTTTTTCGCCAATAAAAAATAAGTATTATGGTAGGAAACAAGATTGTTATGGAGAATAATGGGGAAAAGGATATTCGCACAGGATACATCAATTGAGTGGCCGGAAGTATGGGTGGGTTTCCGATGAACAAGAAAATTAGTTGCGATATGGGAATATGAGAATTCTTTGTACATATATTTACTCAAGAATGCGTAAAGGATTTATTCCCATTGTATAGAGGAAATATTTTCGAAAAGTTTCTACCAGTGTTTGTATCGATAATTATTAGGCTCATGACAAGGTGAATAGTAAAACCGGAGGCATTACAATATCGATTCATTTACAACCTCTTCAGTTTATTTTAGTTCTAGCGAGTTATTCGGAAGGAAATCAATGCTAAATGAATGGTCTTCTCATTAACTGCGCAGTGGATATGAACCTAGCACGCGTTGCATATGGTGCAGATAATCACTTAGCGTACACAATCGAAATATATGATATCCGCATAAGATGGGCACGTTATCATTCGTAATAGAACCATAGTCCAAATGTATCTACATATATGTACATAGATAACACCTCGAAGTAATAAAAAAGTTGTATGGGATTGAATTTAACCGCGCTGCAAATAGAATTATGTATTGTCACATGGTCTACGTACATTAGCTTAAGCAGACCAATTAGATTTAAAGTAAGTATTATAATAGAACCAAAGTATACATAGACTTTGAAATATTAGGAATATCTTCTGATTCTAGAGGCATTCTGATTAGTCTAATCTCTTAGCGTATGACAAAATAGAATAATCCTGCGGAGAATGTACACGATTCGAAGAATGTCCTGAATCATATTTTTTTGGAAACTAGCTTGAAAAATTATTCTATCTGCTCTGAACTAAATAAGAAAAACGGCTGTACATATATAGTCTAAGCAATCGATGGAGTACTGCATTGATAAGATTGCATTTACTTAGCTTTCTTATACGCCTGAACTTTGACAGTCGATTGTGGTTATGTTTGAAATGCCGTCATTTTGTGACGATTATTTTCGGTCATAGCTGCCATTTAATCATGGAAAATCACACGCCTGAAACATAATTTTCAGCGACGAAGAAGATTACCAAGACGATACCAATTCACAATAGTTCCAGCTTTCTTTGCATCCAGAAAAACGCACTGTTCGGTATAGATTTTAGTCAGGTCATACGTGAGAGGCATGGTGATAACTGTCAACGGCGAAAGGGAATAACCTTTTGCTTTTCGGTTCGAATGACGATATTTTTGAAGCATATTTTGATTGAATGTAGATTAATCCGCAATCCGCAAAATTAAAAAAAAAAAGCTGAAATTGTTCAAAGAGTCGTTCAGAAGTGGTGTCAAACAAGTTGGGTTCACTCTAGGACATAGAGTGAACCCAACTAAAACCACTTTGGAACCGTTCACTAAGAAAAGGCAGCTGAAGCGTTCAACCTATCTTACTGGAAGGGAATAGAGTCGACACACAAAAACAGGTCAAGCATCTAAGCAACACTAGATAGCAAACTTCTCTGGAAAAAACAAATAGAAATTAAAGCCAATAGAGTACTTATGGTGTGCAGGAACATCTCAGGTAAAACCTGGGAGGTGCAGCTCAGCCTCTCTAAGGAGGATGCACACGATGATAGTCAGACTTATAGTTACATACTGTGTAGTGGAATGGTTCAGCAGATGAAGGCGCAATGAGGACATCTCTATACAAAGTGCAAAGAATAACCTGCATCTTTATAACAGGCGCCATGAGAATCTCTCCCACAGCAGTACTAGAGGTGCCACACAAAGTGCTAGAAAGGATCACAAAGAAGACCATACTAAAAATAGTCAGAGGGTTTCGATAAAGGGAAATGCATCGCAAACAAAAAGAGAGAAAACCTATATAAATCGGTGTCGCTTCTGAGCTGTCCCGGAGACGATATGGTCAAGGAATATTGCTTTGAAAGAAAATTTGACTTAAAGCTGAGCAATAAAAGGGATTGGAGCAGTGAGCCCGATAAGTATCAATTCAAATAACACACTGTTTAATGGTGCACAGACGGATCGAAAACAGATACAGGCACTGCGGTAAGCGTGTACGGGCCCAGGATCAGATATTCTGAATCTCTGAGAATTTTCCCTAGCGCATTCCTAGCAGAGGTTCAAGAAAGATGAACGATTTAAGCTCGGCTGGAAATATCGCGGGCAGGCCATCGCAATACTGTCATATAGCCATGCTGCAATCAATGCACTGAGCTCACACGAGATCAGATCCCACCTGATATGGGAGTGCCTCAGTAAGATCAACAGACCAGGACAGGCTAACAAAGTAACTCTCTACTGGGTAACAGAACATGTAGGAGTGGAGGGAAACGAAGCAGTTGATGAACTAGCAAGAAACGGATCAGACACGCCATTCCTTGGACCAGTACCCTTTTGTGGGATAAGACCCCACAAAATACGAGAAGACTTAAGGAAAGAGGAAGAGAAAAATGGGTCAAGCATTGGGATGATATCTCCCATCTAAGACAGAAGCAGAGCCTGCCTAAGAGGTATCAAAAATCGACTTCACATCTTGACAGGCAAGCTAACGGATCACTGCAGGCTCAAGGAGCACCACAGAAAACAATAGAGGGGAATGGACACTGCAAATTTCGCAGAGACTTCGCAGAAACACCAGCACACCTTATAGAATGGGAAGTAGTAATCTACTAATAAGACATCACCTGGGAGTCTATCTTCTATCAGAGACGGATCTACCCGCTGGATCCACTTCAAATACTTCGGTCCATCAAAGCAGTTGGACTAAATCGATTAGAGTTTTAGTTTGGAGGGCACAATAGGTTTACTACAGGTCGCAGTGCACTTGCACCTCATCAACCATACATCTACATCCATAGCAATAGTCATAAGGATAATAGCGAGGAAGAACCTGCTTAACAAACAAATTAACTTATACATAAGATCTGGGGAGAATACGGGACACTTCTTATGTCACTGTCCATATAATCCATCCGTCTGTCCATCGAAACTTTCTACGAAGACCTCCAGGGACGTGGGCTGGTTCACAGTGGTCAGCTGGTCAGTCATGAGGCTTTCCCGTAAGTCCAGATGGACATAACTACGTCAAATAACTAAGTCTAGGTAAGGTTAGGTTAGATTGGCTGTCTGCACCACGATGCAGACACACTTAGACCAGTAAAGGTCCATTGTGATGCCAAGGATCTACCATTAGACCACTCAGGGACAAATAAAACCAACCGGAGCTTTTGATGAAGCGATGGATGTTCGTGACGTCTAAGGACGCCAAATCGCTGAGGTCGTCAAGAAAGGGAGCTCCTAGATGGAGCATTCTTTTGCGTGATAGAGCAGGACATGTGCATAGGAAGTGAAGAATGGTTTCCTCCTCCTCGTCCCTACAGCTCCTGCAGAAGTCATTGGAAAAGAGGCGAAGTCTTTTGGCATGTTGGCCGATTAGACAGTGTCCGGTGATGACACCGATAACGCAGCTGTTCTGTGATCGCTTTAGTTTAACCAACTCTGCACCACGTTTCTGGTCCAGCTTAGGCCAGATCTGCCTCGAAATGTGACACGTAGAGCCACTATCCCACCTAAGGTTGGTCTTGCTAATAGCGTTCAGCTTCAGTAGATGCTTACATGTAGCGACGGGCATACCTAGGGCTTGCCTATCTGGCAGAATCCTTAGAGTAGTACCCTGTCTAGCGAGTTCATTAACTAAGTCTAACTATATAAGCTTTGAAAATTGGATTATTTGTCAATGGTCAATTTGCAAAATAAACATCCAATAGAAATTAGTTGTCAGACTGCATAAATCTAGTGAATTGAAGGAAGATCTACCTACTGCATCAACTCTATAAATTGGACAGCTTACCATAACTTGGGACGCACATACGAGTATAGCATTCGATCCTAGCAGTGTAAGCAAGGCAATGTGAAGCGGTAAGCAGCCAAGTGAAATCAGTGAAATCGAAGCAGAAAAACTCGTAAAATGTAAATAAATTACAAACCTATCACTCATATGTGATATTTTTTTTATTGAAGTTCAAACATTTTCTTATAAAATCTAATATCATACCTCAAATCAACAGTAAACCTATGGCAATTTCGCTTAATGTACTACGTATACTGATCGGTACATACTCGTATAACAACCGAAAAAAATATCTTTTAACAAACAGCCGGACGTTACTTATCATAATGGGCGCTAAAAAGAATTAGAAATGACTCACACGAATAACATCCAAATTCTTTACGGTAGCATCACCTACTCCGTTCCTCTGCTCCACCCTCTTCGCAGGTACGAATTTATTCTCTTCAGATTGCTTAGCGGCGGCGGCAACAGCATCGGCATCTATTTGATGACGGTCTGGATCACTTAATGATCTTCGGAGTTTTGCAACGGACGCACGTTTTGCATGAAATGATCCACGGATAATTCTCGCTAATTCATAGGCTGGGTTGCGTTGGTGTGTCTTTGATGAGGGTGGTGGGGTGATCTTGAATGTCGGCACCAAGGGTGGTTGCATTTCGAATGAACTATCTGGCGATGTGTTGCGGCTGAGACTTCGCGATCCGGTAGATGAGATGCCATCATCGTTATCCTCTTCATCGGCATCAGTATCATGGTAATGATGTAAAGGTTTACATCCCAGATATGCCCTCAACATAACTGGGGATGCTGTTGCACTACTGCTTCTGGATGATGTTCGTAGAGTTTGAACCTTCTTTTTTGCCGACGAGAAGAACTGGAGGACCCGCGATGAGGATTTACAAGCGGATCCTTGGACAGAGGGAACTTTTAAGTTGTCATGTTGATTGATGAACGCCGGCTTTGGAGTTTTCATCGAATCCTCTTCATGACCATCACTGGAGCCGATATCAGAGTCTGTTGATACGACTGATTCCTTCCGGCGCAGGGGAATGACTGAGGATGTCGATGGTTTCTGTTCCGGTGTGGAAGCCATCAGTGTAGCTATATCTAATTGTTGTTCCTTTGGACACCTAAACGGTGACCTTCGTTTGGCCGCGTTTCTCTCTTCGAACGCTTTCACAAACCTCATCAGACTTTCACGATCCAACTCGGTGACACATCGATGACGGATATACGGCTTTGGTTGTATGCTTTTCACTTCGAAACTGGTGTCAAAACTACCAGAATCGTTCACATTGGCTATCGACTGAACAAATCTTTCGACCATTATTGCCACGGATTTCGTATCACAGTTCTGTTTAATTTGGTTTAATCCTTTTGGTGTTTTTGACCTCACGACTGGCGGTTCACTTTGATTGACTTTGACCATCCTTTAAGAATTAGATACAAAAATTTTGTTTCAAATTAAAATATTTTTTAAGTTTTTTTCTTCGGTTCTGTTAACGTTGTCTTCACGACTATGATGTACTGACTGAGATTGTCTAATGGAAAAGTTTTCCTTCCGACTTCTGCTAGTGCAGATATTATTTTGAGCGTGAATACTCAATGGGGATGTCTATATATATCGAGATTTTCCTTATGAGGAACACCCCACAAGAAAAGGGGTGCGAAAGAGCGCGCGTACGAGTACTTCACCGTTTCACACATTCAAGCAGCAATCCAATACGATTCAAGTGTTAAAGTAGGCGCGCAAGGCATAAACACGTGCGTTTACGTATGATGTGTTACTCATGTGACGATGAGCAAAGTACCTGGGTATGCGATTCTGTGAGATGAATTCATAATTCATCGTATAGATACTTTTTGCTTTTGAATGAAAAAGATAGGCACCACCTATGACGAGCTGTATTATTGTCATTCATGTGACATTTAAATAAAATTTTGAAATTTCGCGTGTACCTGAGTAGTGGCACAGAGCACTGGGCGGAGTTGTACTGCATTTAGTTGTTTTGTATGGAAATTGATGACAAAACGGTTTGAAACTGGAGAACATAATTTGTGGATGCAAGTCTGTTATTATGACCATTTAGGTTGGTAGTTCTCAGATGTATTCAGTTACTATATGTTGATTTTTTAACGGAAATTATGATTGGGCGAGTTTTGTTAATCGGGTTTAGAGATGAGTACATATAGATACCGCATTTTTTTGAGGAAACGGAAAAGAATCTACAAGTAGTTAGCTTTAACGTTACCATGGGATTAATGCGTTACCATGGGGTAATGCATAAAACAATGCATAAGGAGCATATCAATAGATAGCTGAATGATCAAACTGAGGAAATCATAAGCTCCCCTTATTAAATGGGAGCAGCTAAACCCAACCCCTTTCGTTGAGGCCTAATGCGCCAATTTATACATAGGGTTCTAGAGTAAGTTTTTACTCCAGAGACAGTTAGGAAGTAAAAGATTTACTCTGGATGAATTGCAGCAATGTAGGTCGTTGAAACTAGTTCATTACCTTGAGTCTGCTTTATTATTTTTTTTTTTTTATAATTTGCGCGCACTTAAAGGGTTATGAATACCTTTGATAAATGGGACATTCTGTGATTATATGAAGAAAGAACTCATCGCTAGCAATGCATAATCTACATGTAGTGTCCGATAAAAGTTTGTGTTTATGGACTACTGACCAGTGAGAATTTTAAGGTGGTTCCCGTCCATTTTTTATTTTTTATTGAGAGCAGATGAACCGCTCTGGCACTGTGGTCTCTTAGAGATACCTATTATGCCTATGTATTGGATTCTAGTTCACTCCAGAGGCCACCAGGAAGTTTATTCAACAAGTTGGTGAGACGAATTCCCTGCCAAAAGTCCACTTTCTTACTTGGATAAGAGCGGGGCATTCAGTGATTACGTGGAGAGATGTGTCGTTGTTCTCTAGGCGTAGTCTACAGATAGGGTCCAATGCTATGTTGAGTTTGTGGAGGTGCTTCTTTAGGATGCAGTGGTCACTGATGGAATCGGCTATAATTTTAAGATAATTTTTGTCTAGATTCACCAGAAATTTAATTTCTTGAGCTACAGGACGGCCAAGAAAAATTGGAGGATTTCTAGCCTGGGGTTTCAGTCCAGATCGAGTCAGACTCGGGACTGTCTCACAGTGTAATTCTTGAAAAGAGACTTGCCAACGTAACAGAAAGCTTCAGGGCCAGTGAAGGGGGATGCTGCGCCGGTCTTGGCCAAAGAGTCAGCTATTTCATTACCTAGATGGCCTTTAGGTGCGGGGATCTAGTGTACTCGTAGAATGTTCAAGTGTTTTCTAACGAGTTCTAAAATCAAATTGTCTGTCTTCAGAAATAGCTTTGATTTCAGTGCCGTTGAGTCAAGCGTAATAAATCAGCTTAACTACGAATATGGTTTTGCAAGGGACGATGGCAAAGATTGCTGCTAAAAGATTGTTGCGCATTTGCCAAGGTTTACTGAAAGTTCGACTCCTGTTAACTCACCGAATATTCCAGACCCAGAATCGTAGTCCATTAGATCACTTTGCCCAACCAATCCTTGGGGGGATTACTACGGCGTAGTTTCTTTTGAAGCAGTGCTTACGAAGCATGTCGTTCAATGGCATGATGAATTTATTGCTTTAAGTGGTGTCGGAACGGCTTGTGTTGACTAAGTTTGGCCATCATTTCTTTATGTAATTGTACAGGGCCAAGATATAATTTAGGGCTGCGGTGAGGGTGAGGGATGAAGATTGCAGCCAGACGTTGGATGCGTTATAGTTTACTAACTGTTGTGAATTCGATAGTCTTAGTCTTGCATTTCTTTTGTGCCAATGCAGGGAAGAAGTAATTTATGCATTTTGGACCTGGGGTGCCGATGCAAACTCAATTGGATTAAGACAGGGTCTGTTTCCTGGACGTTTACTTACACCACAGAATGTTTTTTTTTACTTCTAATTCCTTGAAGGGGGGTGTTCGTATCAATCCCAGGCAGTGAGTCGGCCTTTTAATCTTGGTACTATTTTGGAAAGGAAATTTAACTGAAATCTCATTATCTCATCTAAACTCGATGAGATTTTGACCCCGTTGGTTAGATATTCACTCTCTAGAGTTAAACGTTCAAATCCCCTCACGACTTCCGGACACTTGCAGTGTGGCTCTGATCAGAGGTTCAACCTGTACTTAAAGTTTGGGAATTACTTAAAATTAAATCTATCAGGGTTATCGCGAATAAATTTTCCCTCGGAATGTTTCCCCCGATCAAAAATTAGGTACCTTCAAAAATAGGGAAAGAATTCATCGGGGAAAAATTGAATATCGCTATTACGTTGAAGTTCTCCTGAATTATCATTCATGATACCCATTTCTTTTCCGCGGAATTATTTCCTCTTTTTTGAAGATGCCTAATTTTTGTTCGGGGGAAAAATTCCGAGGGAAAATTTATTTACGATAACCCTGTATATCTAACAAGGATATTGCCATCTACATACATTGACAGATGAAATCTGAAGTAGCCAAGGCATTATGTGCGTTACGAGTATTATGTACGCACTGTGGTGTAGACGAAAATGAGTAAGCCGACGAATTGGGTAGGAAAGGGGAGAGTTGCCACACGGCGTGACACAGTACGTTGCATAACAACCGCCTCGAGTGTACCAAAAGGAACTGTTTTAAATAAAACCACAAAAACGGATGGCCTAAGTTGGACAAGCAGAGAAGGGTGTAAGAGTATCGAAGGTCCCTCGTTCGATATTAGATCGTCGAACAACTGGGGAAATTCTTAAACTAGGAAGATTACAGTTAAGAACACCGGTAGGAATCCTCGCTGATCACTGCGTTTTAAGAAAGAATGCCATGAGACTAAGACTGAAAGACACGAGTGTATGCAGATTGCAATGACTTATACATCGTGGAGGATATTACACATGTATTATGAGAATGTAAGTGTCTAGGGATTCCCGTACCCCAAGGCAGTTAGTTTTTTAATGTCATATGATTCATATTGTCATTTGGTTTTCCATATCAGTGGTTTTTGACAGGAGTGAAGGGTTTTTATAATGAAGACCTACATGATTGCTTTCAGTCCCATGAGACTAGTTAAAGTTCATTGAAGATGATATGAGGAAGGGATGGGGAAATCAATGATGTATAGCTAGGATAACTTCAAAAGAGATGTAATTAAATGCTAATAGCATTTAACACTGTCTTATAATTAACATTGTTTTAAAGGACAGAACTGAACACCCATACTCATATTTCAGCCCAACTTATTCGTTTGACGTCAACGTGGGTCATAGGCAAAGGCAAGCGATGATTTCTAAGACCCCACTTGAAAACAAGTGCGAGATTTTTTTTTAGATGTAGATGCGCAAAGAATCTCTCAGTATGACGTCAACGTGTTTAACGCTAAATATTATAAATTTCGTATCAGTTAGTATAAAGAACGACCGTCATACGAGTAGCACCAATACCGATTAGTGATTTATTGGCTAAATGACAGCTTTTATTAGCTATGAGTATTATAATTAGAAAAAAAGATTTCACAATTGAGACATTCACTAAGTTATCTTCCGATGGTTTAACGAACCTAAAACCTGATTTAGCATGTGATAATATTGACGCACGACTGCGAACGCGAAAGTTAGATGCTGACGCATTTTGATCGCGATCTCTCACTAGTACGAAAACTGAAATTGTAAATATTCAAGTGAGCCATGGGGCCACCCACAAGGTCTTAACAATACCACGATACGACGGATCTAAGCAAAACACAGTGCTAAGAGACAAGAAAAAAAAAATTGGTAAGACTTTTGAGGGTCGGATACGCTTTGATGTTAACAGGTATATATACTTGTGTGTATTGCCGTGCTTTGATCGAATGTAAGACAGTGAAAATAATAAACAAGTAGCAAACGATCTTGGTGGTTCCGAGGAAATTTATAATTCGGAAACAGAAGTAGTTCCAAAAAGTGCATCAAATCTCGATAGGGATATGAGCTGCAACGAAATTTGCTCAAGGCAGCTAATGAGCTGAGAAAACCATATGGATTTCATCACACATTCCCATTGAATCATCATAAGGCGTTAGTGTTAGTGAAGGAAAGGAACATCTTTAAATAGCTATAGCTTCGAAGTAAGAGTAAAACTATTCATTGAAAACTGAAGAACTTCGGTTTGGTAAAGCATCTGAGTTCGGAACTCCTAACTCGTAGAACAAAAATTCTGCTTTACAAATCGATGATTGTTGATGGCATCCCTGCCGAGTTCTTTCAAGCGGCGCCAAGTATATCCGAACAACTGCTCCACGCGCTTATACTGAGTGCATGGGAAATTGAGCGATTCCCACAGGAGTGCAAAAGAAGGATGATCATCAAGCTTCCAAAAAGGCTAACTTAATGACCTGGAAATGTATATGTGTTCTAGAATAATTTCAGACAGAATAAAAGAGCATTTAGATTCAACCCTTCAAGTCGAACAGACAGGCTTTCACGCAGGATTTTTCTGCAAAGGCCACATAGAATAAGTACAGGTCCACTACATCTAATGTTCATAGACTTTGAGAAGGCTTTCGACAACTTGAACCGAAATGCTATCTGGTAAGCCTTGCGCACAAGAGGCATCCCAGAAAAACTCATAGCTATTATAAAGGTTACATATGAGGGGGTAAGTGTCATGTTTTGCACAATGCTTAGGTGCCAGAGAACTTTGTAGTCTAAAGCGGATATTTTCACTGCTGTTGTTCTTGGGCTGCGGGCATTAACTGAAGGAAACCAAGGAACTTAATGGACTATGACATCTTATCTTAAACATCTGCACTACCCTGCCTACTATCGCATAAGATAATGGACCTAAGAAGTGGTCTCGGCCGACCGTGGTGGTACCGGACTTGATGTCTGCAGCAGAATTGGAAAAGCAAAAAACTGAGTTTGGAATGCTATCAAAAATCTGGAGAACTAATTTTTTCAGCATAAGAATCAAACTGCGACTGTTCCATTCCAATGTCGAGTCAGTACTGCTGCTAAATGGGTGTAGTACATGGAAGGTGACTACCACTCTCACTCACAAGCTGCAAACTTTCTTAAGCAGATATCTACGTATTGTCTTAAGGATTTGTTGGCCCAATCACATCTCCAATAAGGAATCGAACTCTTTAGGTATGAGCTGGAGAGGGCTCAAACACATAACAGAACTCCGGACGAGATGGCACGCAGGCGTTGTTAACGCTCTATGGCCCTTCGAAGGCGAAGTAAGGCTTCTTTTATTAATTTAAGGCTTCTTTTAAAATCAACTAAACATTTAAAAACATTTTTAAACAGTGTGAAGTAGGTCATTTTTCATTTAGGGTTTGCATGCTTACGGCAAAACACTTCTGAGACCTATGGCATCTCAATAAAAGTGCAAACTCTCGAAAAGTGTAGGAAGAGTGATACAGTGCGAGATAGAATATGCAACCTACTCTGTTAAAGGGCGACAAATACTGATCTAGTGTCGGTTTTTATGCCTATTCCAGTGTAAGTAGCAATTGGTATAGTCAATAAAGAAATGAGATATGTTTAGTATCAACAGATCTGAATTCTGACTTAGGGAATTGAAGATTTCATGTTGAACTGGTATCAGAAGAAGGTAGAGTCAGGAAGATTTACCAGTTTCGGGTCTATCCAGGTCAAGCATATGTGAAGCGAAGTCTCCGCGTTTCATTTTTTTTTGTGAGAAACAAGCCACCAAAGTTCTTACGGAAAATCGGTACCCAGACGAAAGCATGAGACTAGTTGCAAAGGAAAAGAAAACAGAAGCAAGAGTATGGTATGTCCAAAAACATAGTCTACCTATACATTGCTTTTCAGCTTTTGTTGTTGGACAGACACATTCACATTATCCTTAATAGAAGAAATGTTTATTTTATTTCCAAAAGTAAACTATTCGTTGCATGCTTCCGCAATTTTGTTTAATTTCCTTCTTGTTTTTTTTTTTTTTTTTAATTTAATGTCAAGTTGTTAAACTTTTCACCACGCAAGTTTCATAGTCCAAGTCCAATCTGTTTTTTTTTTTATACATTATTTGTTCTGTTTTATGGTAATAAAAATCGTTTGAGGTAGACAACAACTTTTGCCGAAACGTGAAGAAATTTATCAGAATAACCTTAATTCACTGCAATGTTCTACATGAGTAGGGTGTTAACGTTCCACAAAAACAACTAAAAATAACCATCTAGTAAAATTTTTCATTTCCAAGGATGATGAAATATAGTTGATACCCTTGATAAAAAATATACATAATTGCAAGTAAATAAATATGCACGTACATACGTAGCATTTGTTCCGTTTATTACTTCCTTGAACTCTGTTTTAGTACATAAATTGTGTAAGGACACTCGGCCCACGTTTCATCTCTGATGAAGGAAGTACATTGGCTTTTACAACCAAGGTGAAAATGTGTTTAGATATCGTTAGCAAATAAAATAAACAGGAATGCCGAACAAAACAAGGTGAATGGTCATTCATTAAGCGCGATACATCTTTGAATTTAGATAAATAAAGTTGTAAAAGTTGTTGTTAAAGAGCGCTCGATACCATTATGTTTTAAAAATAATATCTCTCAAATGGCCGGCTTTGCTCGACGGCAGTCATCCGAGAGGATGATTTTTGGATGACTCGGGCACATAAGTTGGCCTCAATCTTGCCAATGGCGCGAACAACGTTGTCCGCAAGGTCGGCAATTATTGCTGACTTATTGGCATAAACCAGATATTTAATGTAACCCGAAAGGAAAAAGGCTAAGGGCGTCAAATTGCACGATCTTTTTGGTCAATTGACGTTGGCTCTCCGTGAGATTACGCGACCCGGAAACTTCGCCTTCAATATCTCCAGCATTTTGTTCCATGTGGGGCAGGTCGTACCGTCCTATTGAAACTACATGTCGCCAATACCCAAACGATTAATTTCCGGCCAAACAAAATCGGTTATTATGGTCCGGTACCGCTCCCCGTTCACACGCTCATCTTTGAAAAACTAAGGCCCGATTATGCCGTTGGCCCAAAATCCACACCAAACAGTGACTTTTTCAGTATGCAAAGGCGTTGGCATAATCAGTCTTGGATTTTCATTGCTCCAAAATCCACACTTTTGTTTGTTCACGTAGACATTCAACCAAAAATGCACCAAGTTGCTGATGACGATTTTTTGGCCAAAATTGGAATGGATTTCCAACTGCTCCAGAGCCCAATCAGCGAATGTGCGATGCATGGAATGGTCAGTAGACTTCAGTTCTTGAACAATTTGAATTTTGTATGGATACAGGCCGAAGTTTTTTCGCAGAATTCGCCAAGTTGAAGCGCACGACATGTCAAGTTCTGGAGAACGACGTGAAATTGAGACGTTTCGGTTCTTTTGTGCCACCGCAGCAATCTTTTAGGTCGACCGCGGGTTTGGATGACGTACTAGGACTCCTGAACCACTTTCACACTTCGATTGAATAATGTTAAAATATATAAATTAAATGTATCTAATCGCCATGCACATGTTTAGGCTTTTGGGGTGAATAAGTCGTTCTCTTTGCAAGAACAAGGCTCCTGTTTAAAGGGCTGATTGTCTTCTGTTGGCATTAGAATCGAGAACAGAGATAGGTTACCTATTACTATCAGCCCAATCAAAGCTATCCAAGTAGGACCTCCTGGGCGGGCGTTGTGTTCGCAATTGCATGTGATTAAAGTTCCTTATGTTCTTGTTAATAAAATAATTAACAGGGACTATCTAAGTGCCTAGACTTCTGTATCTGTAGCTGTAAATTTGGAATCCTTCGAATCGAGATTTTCAAGAAATGTATTTTCCACATTATTGGAAAATATGATCTTCTTCTTTATTAACGTACTGTACATCTTATGCTAAGTACTTGTCTGGTGCATCTGCCTTGCTTCTACGCGCCACTTATGGAGTTGACTAAAATTGGGCCTGGGACACACACAGTCACATTAAATGGCCTTGAACTAATGCATACTTTCGACTTTAAACCTGCCTGTAACATTTCGTTAGTCATGGACATTCTGCAACGACAGAAATTTGTTTACTGTTAGCGGTAGTTCTCGTAGTTCTCAGCACTGACCCGACAGATGCTCTCGCCTAAGCGATGATTGCCCAGGAGCTGAAGGAGGATATGATATTAATCGATAGCGGCACAATTATGCTCCCTTTAAATATCGCATATCCTGCGACTGTTTCAATGCACACCATTTGCAGAAAATTTTATACAGAAAAATCTAGTCTTTGGAGGTTATCTGTGAAGTTGACATTGAACTAGATATTCACCAAAAACCTCTTCTCTTTAAGAGAGAGGTGGACTACTCATGGCGCAGAAAGTTTGTTATATTCTCTACAAACTTGCAATGAATAGATTAAGACCATTTTCAGCCTCATTTAAATTTTCTCCACATTAAAATCTCCATGATTGCCGTGCCACCAGGTAGGCCACCTCCCGATAGGCCTAGGAATAGATGGTTGGATCAATACCGACATCTCTCCTGGAGCCGTCTAGGGATTCCTCCTGTTGAGTTGAAGTCAATGGCGGAGGATCAAGAAGGATGGAGAGTCCACCTGAGCATCCGACCCCGCGACTCTCACAAAGGATTAGCGGGCCATTGAAAATGTATGTAACGGGTGGGCCATCTAGTGATTTCTTTTTAAATCATAGGTTATTTTGACACTGACAGCTGTTTCCCGCTCGAAATCTTGACAGAAAGTCAGTATCATACCTCCGCGGAACGAAATGAGTCGCTTTACGCTTGAACAACATTGGGAAATACTGAAAACTTATTTCCAAAGTGAGTGCTGTGTAGCCCAAACAGTGCGTTTTTTGAAAAGAAGTTTTGGCCGAAATGAAGCACCCACCGCGCCTGCTGTACGCAAGTTTGTGCAAAAAGTTCGTGAGACTGGTATGCTAGTGGACAACACTCATGGTCCCCGTCATCGTACGGTGCGCACAGACGAGAATGTGGCTGCTGTAGCTGAGAGTGTGAGACTCAATTCACGAACATCAACTCGTCATCGATCTCAACAGCTCAACATTTCACACACTAGCCTGAGGAGAATTCTGCACAAAGATCTGGGATTATTCGCTTAGAAGGTCCAATTGATTTAGCAATTGAAAGCGCACGACCATCCGCTTCGTTATCGCTTCGCAGTTTGGGCCTTAGAGCAGCTTGAATTGGACAACGATTTTGGACGAAAAATTATCTTTTCATCTCGGCGGCTACGTTAACAAACAAAATTGCCGCATCTGGGGCTCGGAAAACCCGCACGTTATTGTCGAGAGGCAAATGCATCCACAGAGAGTGACAGTTTGGTGCGGATTGTGGAGTGGTGGCATCATTGGACCATTTTTCTTCGAAAATGAGGCTGGTAACAACGTTTCGGTCAACGGTGGACGTTACAGAGCCATGTTAACGACATTATTTTTTTTAACTAAAATTGAAGACATGGATTTGGACGATCTCTGGTTCATGCAAGATGGCGCGCCATGCCACACAGCCCATGCCACAATCGGGTGAGCTACAGCCCGAAACCATCAACAAGGTCTTGGAAAATTGAAGTGATAGAATGGTCTTACTAATAAAGCCATAATACATGGAAAAAAAATTTAATTTCGTTCATTTTATTGCATTTTTAAAAAGAAACTTGTAGTTGGCCCACTCTGTATACGAGTATTAAAATCTCCGGTGACTGACTAATAATTCGAATTCTACAATATTAAATTGAACTTGCTAATGGGAATAAAAAACAAGTAATCAAACGGCTTTAACAATTTTCATCAGCATCACATTCAAGATGGCGTACTTATTCGAATAACGGTCATGCACCTATTAAAGGAATTCAAGATAAAGTGGATATTTCTTTAGATATGTGGATATTATGAAAATAAGTTCTTTTGGGCTAGGATTGCATTCCAAAACTGAAGAATTTGCAATAAACTGCATATATTCAAAATACATCAATTCAAAACTACACAGGTTTACGAATATCGGTCAGAGAAGACAAGAGCTTTTTGCCACGTTATTTTGCGCGCTAAATTCAAATCCCTCGTCCGTTTCTCGTCATCAGCACAGATTTTTGAGATTTTGTATGTTGGTAGCGTTGTAACAGTGACTGACAGCTAATCTCGTCAATACCGTGTTCGTTTCAATTGTATTCAAAACATATTTTTCCGGTTTAATATCTATAAGTAATACACAAAATCGCATCATCACCTCGGCGCGGTGCCCGCTGGATAGCTATCTGATAGCGAACTAACGATGAGCGTGTGCTGAGTCTGACGATATATGTGTAGCTGAACACTCAGCCCTGCCTAAGCACATCTGGGTGAACTTCAGCGAGCATATGTTTAATCGGACGAGGCATCTCTTGTTGACCTGATTGGCTGAAATATGCGTCTCAGAAGTCTAGCAAGAGCCCCCCAGAAGGAGGACGTGCGGCGGATGATTTTTTTTTTTTTGTTTTTTCGTCTACAGACCAGCGGATACCTTACCGGAGCTACTTAGACATATTTGAAGATGAGGTCTGTAAGGATTTTCAATACTACGTCAGGGTATTGAAAAAGAGATGGTCGCGGATGAACCCTTAATGGGCCAACGGCAGCGCTCATATCCCCGAAGTGGGTTACTGAAATCGGTGCACCCGGCCCCTCGTCCTAGGGGTTGCAAAAAAAAGGATCTGGTCCTCCAGGTTGGGGGTTGTGCCGTCGGGTTAACTTCCCTACCACGTAAAAAACCTTCGGTTACGAAGCAACCAACAGCCCTGGATACGGATGAATTTACTGTTGACGACCCAAGCAAACGTAAAAAAGACAACGATCTTCGCGTCTGCACGTGGAATGTTAGGTCCCTCTACAAACCACGTGCAGCCGAACAACTTGCGGAGGCCCTAGAGTGTCTCAAAGCAGACATTACCGCCATCCAAGAGGTGCGATGGGATGGGCCGGGCAAAAGGAGTATGAAAAACTGCGACATATACTACGGCGATTGCTACAGACAAAAAGGACAGCGTCTATTCGAGTGCGGATTTGTTATTGGAGGCAGACTTAGGCAAGAAGTGCCGTATGACTATCCGTATCAAGGTTAAATTTGCCAACATTAGCCTAATATGCGTTCACGCTCCTCACGAGGAGAAGGACGCCCCACGCCCCTTCCGAGGAGCCAACGTGGACTCGGATCACTACCTAGTTGTAGCCAAGGTACGGATGCGGATATCCAGAACGGAGCGAAATGAACGAAATACTGTGAGGAAATTTGACGTCGGGCGGCTACAATCGCAAGAGACCGTCAGAGCCCTTACCGATCGAGTTTCTCTTAATCTTAATCTAAGCCCTATGCCGCCAGCAGCAAATGTGGAAGACCAGGGGCAGCGTTGCCATTAAGCCATCAGAAATGCCGCCTCTGATGTACTGGGTTTCTCTCGGCCACCACAACGAAACCCCTGGTTTGATGAGGAATGCCGGCAAGCACATGCAGCTAAACAAGAGGCGTACAAAGCGGCGCTGCATAGAAGGACCAGAGCTGCTTACGAGCTCTACGTGAGCAGGAGAAAAGGGGAACATCGACTTCTCAGAAAGAAGAAAAAAGAGCATGAGAAGCATGTTCGAAAATTTTGCCAAAAGGTAAAAAGAACATGCCAGGGTTTCTAAGCCAGAACAGAAGCCTGCAGGGACGCAAATGGCAATATAGTAGTAGAATCGCAGTCGGTGTTGAGGATATGGAAGGAACACTTCTGCAGACTGTTAAACGGCCATGATGACCAATATTCCGCTGTCAGGCAGAATGAGCCATTCAACAGTGACGATGGCAATCAAGATTTCCGTCAACCCGATCAGAATGAAGTGAGGATAGCGATATCTAAACTCAGCCTTGCCGCTGAACTTTTCAAGGCAGGAGGAGATGAGTTGGTAAGGAGCATGCACCAGCTCATATGTAAAATCTGGTCGGAAGAAAGTATGCCCGATGAATGGAACCTCAGCACTGTTTGCCCGATCCTGAAGAAAGGAGGCCCTCTAAACTGCACCAATTACAGAGGTATAAGTCTCCTCAACATCGCATATAAGATCCTGTCTGCCGTATTATGCGAACGCCTAAAACCAATCGTCAACAACCCGATAGGTCCTTATCAGTGTGGTTTCAGGCCGGGAAAGTCCACCATTGACCAAATATTCACACTACGGCAGATCTTGGAAAAAACCCATGTATATAACATCGATACGCACCACCTCTTCATCGATTTCAAAGATAGCGTGTATAGAGACGAGGTATACAGAGCCCTGTCTAGTCTTAGCATCCTTGCCAAGCTCGTCCGTTTGTGCAGAATGACGATGGAGAACTCTCGCTGCTCCATCAAAGTCCGTAAGAACATCACCGAACTATTCGATGTCAGGAAAGGTCTTAGACAAGGTGACGCGCTATCATGCGATCTCTTTAACATACCTAGTACTTGAGAGAATTGTACGAAACTCACAAGCCAACACCGGAGGTACAATCTTTAACAAGTCTGTACAACTACTCGCTTATGCCGATGACATTGACATAATCGGAAGAACTCAGCGGGCCGTCAATGGGGCATTTACGAGTATTGAGAGCGAGGCAGCAAAGATGGGTCTAGCGGTCAATGAAAGCAAAACAAAGTATATGCTGTCTACAAAAAAGGACACCTAACATCGGCGTCTTGGACAGAACGCCACAATATTCAGATATATTGTAATTTTGAGGTAGTAAAAGATTTTGTCTATTTAGGCTCTATGGTGAACTCTGCAAATGACATCAGTAGGGAGATCACACGAAGAATTACTCTTGCCAATCGTTGTTTCTATGGGCTAAAACGGCAACTGAGTAGCAAAGCCCTATCTCGAACTACTAAGGTAACTCTTTATAAGACACTGATCATCCCAGTCCTGCTGTATGGCGCAGAGGCATGGCTTTGACAAAACCGGATAAGGATGCCCTTGGCTATTTCGAGAGAAAAGTTCTTCGAGCGATCTTTGGTCCCGTCTACATAGACGGCGAGTGGAGGAGATGGTACAATGCCGAACTATACGGCCTGTACAAGGACATCGACTTAGCCAGAAGAGTTCACATACAGCGACTAAGTTGGCTGGGTCATTTAGAGCGGATGGAGCCCAACGTTCCCGCTAAGAAAGTCTACCAATCCACCCCGGATGGACGACGCAGTAGAGGACGACCTCGCGATAGGTGGCGCAAACAAGTGGAGGGGGACCTCAAACAACTTGGCGTGCGCAACTGGAGGCAGGTGGCTCATAACAGCGCTGGCTGGAGAGGTTTGTTGGTTGAGGCCCAGGTCCACCCCGGACTGTAGCGCCATCTAAGTAAGTAATCCACAAAAATCCCAAGGAAGTCGTGCAAAGTCAGTCCGGAGTATTTTTGTTACGTTTGTGGCGGTTATATCGTATCGAAAAAGAGCAAAGTCATGGCAGAATTGCTGCAAAATCTGTATTTGCAGTACTTCGAATTCGCTGCAAGTGGGACGGAAAAATAGGTGCCGAAATTGTTTTGCAACGCGTTTTAAACTAAGTTGTACAAATGGGCGAGCAAATTTTTATCAGCCACAGAAGCAACATGTGCATCATTTGAGAGCGTTAGTCAGAACTTTCTCGGTAAAAGAAAAAAAAAAAATGATGACTACAGGCAAACTATCGGGGATCTTTTTTAAAAATTACCGTTAACTGTCATTTTCTACATTCCCATCTGGATTTCTTCCCTGACAACTGAGGCGATACGAGCCATGAGCAAGGAGAGTGGCTGACCAGGATTTAAGGAGAGTTTTGACAAACTACCAACGTTTTAGGGATAAAGGAATGCTAAGCAATTATTGTTGGTCTCTAACACATGAAACGGACCCAAAACAATGTAAACGGCTCAGTTCCACTGCACTCCATTCTGGATTTTTTGTATTTTTTCAAATAAAACGACAATTTATGGGTGAAAATTGCGAAAAACGGCTCAATCATTTGTTTCGAAAAACCTAACTCGATGGCAAAAAACGGACTACGGATTCGCTATCACCGCTGATAATTAGCTTGAAACACATTTGGCTGCTTTGGTCCAAAACCGTGTAAGCTTGTGTTATCTTTATCAGCATGTCTGTCATGATTATAAGTTTTCTAAATTGAGGTCTTCGAGAGGAAAATTTTGAAACTTTAAGGGTATTTTGCACTAAAAATGTTTGGAAATCTCTATCCTACCCCTACAAAAACCCATCAACGTGGGAGTGTGGATTACATGATTTCTTCAAGAAAGCTTTCAAAAAATTTAAGACTCTGTGTCCACTTTACATAAGTGTTTTAAAATGTTTTATAAGTACATTTATTCTACGGCATAGGGAAGAACAAAGGGTAAAATAACCAAAGCAATTCAAATATCGTGATGTTTTCCACCCACTGCCCATTAAAACTTGTCGATTCACATTCAGATGCGTTGAATACTAATGAGATTGCATCTGAACAACAGAATGCCCATCCGGATGTACATACATACATTCGGATGTTAACAACTCAAGAACATACATTTTGTTCAGTCTTAAAAGTAATTCATTGAAATGCACTATTAGTCAGTCAAATTTATTTTACCACAATTAAAAATACAGTCAACTGAGCAGGAGTTCATTATGATCGAGGTCAATATCGTGAGGTAAATCAACAAGTAAACACAAATTGCATAAGAAAAGGGGTGTCACCGGTCACCACACAGATACATTTTTTATTGATTAGTCATTAATTTATGTGAAAAAAACAAGCAAAACTAATACAATAACATCACCAGTATGGCACGATCAATTGTTTAAAGCACCGCATCCCATTAGTGATGATCGTTTAATTCTTAGAAATTGGAAAATTGCGTGACCAAATGATATTATTCACTTTCCGAACACTTCCAAAGGGAAGTAGATCATAACCATCATGTGTGGGCTATTTGTGCGAATCCGGATTTCCCACTTTAGATTAATGTTGTTGGCAAATACATTTCGATCAAATATCATCAATGTTTATAAACATCCTGAACCTAATCGTCATCCCACGGACTTTTCCCATTTCTCAGATTAAGCAGAGGGAAATCCCAAAAGTATCTCGTCGAAGTACACCGTAAGTCGTGAAATTCATTGTTAAAGATCCCATACTTTGGATTTATACTTACAAATGATCATTATTTCCAACAATTTGGCCGAATTCCTCGGACCGCAAAATAAATTGCAATTAACTATAATAGAAGTGTAAACAATTTTTTCCAAAATTCTTCCAATTGTTTAATATTAACGCAAATTCCTTCGAACAATTGCTTCGCACGTAGTAACACCAACAAACCGACACTATGGGTGATTCACTATGACGATCCGTAATGATTTTGTTTACAGATTCTTGGAAAAGTTTTTTTTTTTTTTTTTAGAAAAAGATTCAAAAACGACAGAGAAAATTTTTTATTTTTGCGAAAAATGGATATTCAATGGAATTCTGGGGTGGCGCTGGCCACTCCAGGTGTGTTTCGAATTTTGTTTACCAGGAAAACCGTCCCGAAGCAACGTATGTACGGCGCCGGCAACGATCAAACTTGAACAATGAACGATAGATACTCAAATGTATCTCGATCGATTGATTATAAACAAATAACTTCTCGCGATCAATTAGAATTCTTTTTTTAATTTTTTTTATTCTCTCTAGGTAGCTTTACGATGGAAATTGTAAACTAAACTGAACGCGGTCGATCGGATTCGTGTGGCTGGAACCCGTGGTTGCTGGTGTTGGTTGTCGCTGGCTCAAGGTGGTTTCGAACTCGCAAGATGTCATGATGACCTGTGGAGTAGTTGTGTGGAAGCCCGTGCTGCGATACTTCCCGTATACAGGTGGGTAAGTCTACATCGTCGTCGTCGTGGTTTTCGTATTGGCGTAGGTAGTTTAGAGTGTGTGTCGGCATTTGGTATTTTGTTGTCGTTGATGAATAATCGTTGAGGAAATTCCCTTCCCTACTATACTGCTGTACGGTGTTATGGCATGTGCATGGAATATAATGCAATGAGGGGACAGCAGTGAGTCTATATAATTGACGATCGGTTGACTGACTTTAGGTACATGAGTTAATATCTTTCTTTTTTTCAAAGGGACAAGTGCATTTTGGCGGCTCACGCATCAGCTGGTTTCAGTTATAATTCCGATTTTTATTTGTACTGGGCAGACAAAGTGTTGTTATAGCGGGGTTTTATACTCTTTATCGAGGTAGCGAGACAAACGTGTTGTGTGTTAATTGATTTTCATAACTATTAGGCGTGCTGTGTGAATTGGAAAAGGTAGTGGATTCCCGTAAAATCGATCCAAATGTAGTTGAAACTAGAAGAACATGCGTTAAGCTTTTTATGGAAGTGTCAATTTCAAGGCAATTGCTGGCACACGAATCACTCAATCTTGGGTTGTGGAAATCGAAACATAGTTTATCTGGTTGTGAGCAGTGCTAGCACAAAAGATAAAGTGATGCATGGTGTACAGGTTAGTGTCCTAGTTCTAATTGGTCTTATAAAATTAACAATGGGTAGTTGCGCTCACGAAAAGTGTGATATTTGTGGTCATTCAAAGACTCGAACTCAGGTGTTTATTCAAATGAATTTGTAATTCGGTCTGCATACAGCATCCCATTGCACCGCTACAATGGAAGAAGATAAATGTATGGGAACCAGAAGCAATTGCGACTAAAGAAGTCATGGAAACCGGACCGTAACGCAAAGCTGAATGTAGCTACAGGACGTTTCAAAGCATCTTAGACACCCTAATCAGCACTTGCTGGGAGCGTATTGATATCTCGTTTTTTTTATAACCCCGTTTGTCAAAATCCTGGACAAAAAAAAGTTTTAAAATCCCGTCGTCTATAATCCCGTTTTTCAGAATCCCGCCTTTGGATTTGATTTAAAAAAAATTTGCATGTACCCAACGTCGCACTCACTCCAATTTCAACAGTTTGCCCAAATAGGGGGGTTGCAGGGGACAGCATGCGCCCATACATATTGCACTGTTTATAGGATCTACTTGTAATCTCACAACACACACGTTTTGATTGGAAAAGCTGGACTATAAGAAACGGGATTATAAAAACGGGATTATATAAAGCGGGATTATAAAGAACAGGACTATAATATCGGGATTTTAAAAGCGGGATATCGAACCCAACCTGCAGTCGCTTGATTGAGAAGTAAAGATCATTTTCATACCCAAAAAAGGAAAGAAAAGACACAGGGTTCCTGTCTCAGTCTCTCTCACGTCATGTCAACTTCAAAAATTAAATATGTTATTTGCCGGTTTGATTTAGTCTAAAGTAAATCAAAGAGATGTCTTATCAGTTCAACAAGTACTGACGAATGGCAGTTCGGCAGAGGTAGCCCTGTCGAAGACCAGCAAAATAAAGTTCAAAGACGCCATCAAATACCTTGGAGTCATGTTAGACAATCGGCTGTACTTTAACAGCCATGTAGAATCCATGAGTAAAAAAGCGCTCTGCAGGATCCTCCCAAATATCGGGGAACCCGGTTAAGCCAGGCGAATTCTACTCTCTAGAGTAGTCAGCTCGGTCGTCTTTTATACGGCGCGGTGTAGGCGAAGGCATTGACAACAAAGGCGATACGAAACAAACTCAATTCGGCATATAAACTTTGTGCTTTAAGAACCATAAGTGGATTTAGAACAATCTCGGATGAAGCATCATTTGTCATAGCTGGAATGGTCCCCGTCGGCATTCTCGCAGATGAGATGCTGCGAATCTGTATAAGGAGACTCTCCCATCCGCAAGATGCGACTGCAGCGAGAACAATAAAAGAAGGTTAATGGTTAACATTACTAGCAAGCTGAAAGAACAGATGGGACAGTGCCACAAAAGGCAGATGGATCTACAAACTTATATCAAGAATCGATGTTTATACAAGTCGCGAACACAGACACTGTAACTATCACCTTACACAGTTCTTGTCCGGTAATGGAGGATATCGCAAGTACTTGTACAGAATTCGACACGATACCGTACCGCTTTGCTCTGAATGTCCAGAAGAAGAAGAAACAACGGAGAACAGCATTACAAAGCCCTTCGTCTATAATCGATCACATGCTGTTATCAAAAGAGAGTTGAGCAGAGATTGGCGCATACATACCCAATGTGCAAATTGAGCTGCGAAGTATCGAGAAAATTCTTAAAACATCAGAAGAAGCAACAGCTCATACAAGACGAATAGCATGATATTCTAACTAATAATACTTAGCTCCAGTCCAATGGGAAGAGTGGTAGAAGTGTGCAGGGTGTGGATTAGAACATATGCGCATTCATGGCATATTCGGGTTTGCGATTCCTTTTCTTTAACGGTAATCGATTTCTTATGTTATCGTTAAGATATGCTGTTTAAAATTTCAGCTGCCAAAATAGAGACAAGAAAAGGTAAAATTATTGATGTAAAGTTGGGTAAAATTCCATCACCAACAAAGCAAGAAATTTGTTTTGCCATTGTCTTCGGATTTGGACGTTAACTTAAGCCTATAAAGATTTTAAACGAATATCAAAATTCATATGGAGTAAATGCACAATCCCTTGTGCAGGTGTCCAAGTGGTTTCAAAGATTTCAGACAGCACAATTTTCTGTGAAGGACAAACCATGTGAAAGTCGGCCTACATCTTCGACCGACAACGCAAATGACGAACAAAAAAAAAAATTACGAAGATCTTTGTGTGAAATGACTGTGTCATCACCTGAAGGCTTCCATGAATTTCGAATGATGACGAAAAAAAGGCACGCGTTCGTTTGGAAAAAATTTGAAAATAGAATCGCTGGTATTCCATTGCAAACTGTTCAGACAGTAATTGCAAATTAGTTTACTGAAACTTGCTTACCAAAAGCTTTTAAACATTTCTTGGGAAACCGAAAGGGGAAAACTTCGCCGCTACTCTTTGCACCACGACAATGTATCTGCTCACATTACAGAAGAAACGAGCAATTTTCTGGCGCTCTCATGGATCAATTAAACTCAGACAGTATCTTATTCCCCGAATCTAGCGCTTAGTGATTTCTGGTTGCTCCTAAAAGTAAAAAAAGGAGGGTTTTCGTTTCAAATGAGGAGATAATATGAGCAGTCAATGCCGAAACTGAAACTCTCCAAAAACAGGATTTTAAAAAGTGTTGTTAAAGGTGGCTCTACGGTTAAAAAAAATGCACAGAAATTAATGGCAACTATGTTGGAAAAAATTCAAATAGTTACATTTTTTTCCTAACCAACTTAGCGAACTTTTGTTAGTCCCTTCGTACACATGATATCTATTCCTCATGGTGCAGGTAAATTACACGCATCTGCAATGAGAAATGTCATTACTATACTAATGCATCATTAATATGGACCTACTTATGCAAACGATATTTTCTTGAAACTAAGAAATAAAGTATACATTGTATGGCGATGGTGCGATGATGACGATATCAACGTTTGAACCCACGAAGTACAAGTCAAAATATCGGAAAGGCCAGAATCAGGCTGACTTCAACTTTACCTCCAAGTAATCTCCGACCGAACGTTTGCTTTCGACCGAAAACTCGAATTTCAGTGGTTGAGGCTAACATGCACAGCACATACACGTAAATACTTAATTTATTTTGAGGTGTATATTCTCGTATAATGTACAACTCAGCAACCGTTGGTAGTACCTTTCTGATACCTGCTTGCTTGAACATTTTTATATGCGCTTCCCTTTTATCTTCGAATAGCTGTTGTCTGCTGGTGCTCGAACTTGAACATATCAGGTAACAAGCAAAGATACTATCGACTGCACCATTAAGCGCAAAATCTTTCTTTACGCACAGATATATTTTTGCAAACCACCATGTACCAGAGTACGTTCGGTTAATTTTTTAGTTTTGTTACTTACTTCCAGGGAGAAATCCATTGAGTGAAAGGTTGGTGTAGTGGTTTGAATCTCAGATATTATATTTCAGAAAAGCTCCGGGGGTGGTGTCCAGATAACTGGGGAAATTTGTTTTTTTATTGCTCCGGATTGCCAGTGCTATACCTTCACAATGGTGTTGACATAAGCTCTCGCAATTGATCGGGCTGACATTTATATTTCATCAGAAATAAATACATTTTTCGTGACATCAGGATTTGAACCATAAGCGCGGCAATCGATGGCGTTACCACTACACCATGCGGCCCTATTTGGTGGTAAATCCTCACGAGTAGGTTTGGTTTCGGTCGAAGTGGGTTTTTCAAACGGAAATTCATTTCGGCTTAGTAACTTAGTTTCGGAATCTATCCAGGTTACAAAATTTATTGAGAAGACCCCGCTATTGCCAGGCCAATACTCAAGCTCTCGAAGAACTTTTCTCGTTGGTTCGACATTCCCGAGCCGACTTAAATCTGTGATGGTAGGAGAAGTTTCTACAGAAAATACTAGAATGCTCAAAACATAGAAGGTGGACGCTAATATGTGGGAAGTAAATTTACTTCGCCTGCCTTGTATGATACACTAACGTGGGTAGGTACAAACGAAGAAAAAAAAAAAAAAAAATCAACTATTATAAAAAAAAAGATCTAGCCTTGAAAAACAACAAAATATGACTATCAGGTTGTAACAGTATTGCGCGCTTTTTGAATGTCTATTTAATATTAAACAATTAGCACCCAGTGCAGAAATTTAGTCGTCAATGGCCCTCATTAGACAAAACTTCTGTCCATCTCTCAGGCAACTTCTTACTGCCGTCACTGAAAAAATTGTTTGGTTTTGACGGAAAAATACCCCAAGAGCCACTTTGACATCGTTCCGAGATCTAAAATTGTTCCTATTAAGGAAGTTTTTCGGAACAAGTGGAAATCTGAAGGTACTAAATCTGGAGAATAAGGTTGATGCACCATTTTTTTCCAACTGAACGCCTGTAATGTATGTAGGTGGTCCTAGCTGTATGAGGGCGACCTGGCCGTTTCTGCTCTAGTGCCGACTTTAATATGTACAGCTGTTGACAGTAGACTTCTTCGGTGATAGTCTGGTTACGAGGCAACAGCTTAAAGTGGATTGAAAAGCTCTGTCCTTCCAAATGTATTGTTAAGGTTGTGGACAACAGAGCATTTTGTATGCCATGGTCTGCGCATCATTTGTCTCCATGTTATGAGAACTGGTTCAAGTCAAGCTCTTTCCCTCTACGTTTCAACAAGAGTACGCAGAAATTTGACTAGGTGCTTCTAGGGTTTAAGTACGAGTACAATGGATCGTGTCTAAGGGCTTGTGATAAGCTTATATTTATTTCTCCGATTCAATTCATTCATTGATTCATAGGTTGGGGAACAGTTCAAGGGCAAATGGAATCAGTTAATGAAAATAGGAAGAATGCAGCAGTAATGGTTTGATGCAACATATGTGGGCGTGCATTGTCCTGACGAAACAAAACTTTTTTCCGCAGCATTCCTGGCTGCTTTTTCTCTATTTCCCCTGATGTAAAAGTCTGTAATAGTAATCGAAATTATTTATTGGACCCTTGACAAGGTAATCAACCACTATGATTCCTTTTGAATCCCAAAAAACCTTATAGCCATAGTAGGAGCTGACAGCTGAAACAACGATCACCAGTGGTCTTCCAATATTACGATTGCATCCCAAGTTAAATATTAAAAAAAATACTATGGTCAGAGTAATATAGGGCGCCCCATTTTTTTTTTTTTTTTTTTTTAAATAAAAAGATTTCGGGTTAAAGTACTATCTATGCCATTAATAACGGAACATAACATCATTAAAATGGCCTCCACGGAAACACCTGCACGAGTGGATATGCTGAACCAAAATTTTCATTACTTTCGCACAAATCGGGCGATATGCCGGCAATTGATGTTGATCCTGAGGTCATCTAAAGTCTCTGGCTTAATTGCATATACCGCCGACTTGACTAGCCTCAAAGAAAACAGTTCAGAGGCCTCAAATCACACGTCAATTGACTGGTACATTTCTGGTGGTAACACTGTGACCAAACCTCGACCTCGATTGTTTGGCTAGCTTTGTGATATGTGGCGTCGTCTTGTTGGAACCAAATATGCCCAAAGTCGTTGCGATCTCCATTGAATGTGACTGCATTGCCACCATTATTAAAGAAGTATGGACCAATGACCCCTCCAACATGAAATCCACACCAAACAGTCAACTTTTGTGGGTGTAATTGCATTTTGTGAATGTCTTCAGGTTGCTGACTTGCCCAATTGCGACAATTTTCTTTATTAACGAAGCCGTTGAGTCAGAAATGGGCTTCATCGCCGAATATGATTTTGCGGAGTTAGCGCACGTAAAGTTGGCGCAACCGAACGCGAACTTTGATGAAAAATTTGGATAATATGCAAACGTTGTTGAAGTGTGTACTTTTCCATGATTAAATGGCAAGTATAGACGAGTTGAAACGTCAAACAAAACGGCAGCTAACTTCACTCATAGTGAGAGACCCTATTGAAAAATGGGGCGTTCAAAAAAAATAAAAATAAAAAAAACCATTAATATAAGTTAACACATAAAACACTGAACTCTTCAAATAACACTCCACGCGCACATCGCATCCCAGACTTTGCAGTCCCACAGCCATCAAAATGCTGACTTAGCGTCTGGCCCACTCGATGCAGCCGCATTCCATCACGTACGGTTAAAGGAAATCCGAGTGCAGCTGTGGGAAGGGCAAGCGAATAGGTATTTAAGGTAGATTAAGATTCTTTGTTTGAGAAGTTCTGTGTAAGGGTAACCTCTGCCCATTTTTATTAAATAAAGTTGTTTATTTTTAATGAAAGTAAATTTTTGAATTTTTAAGTGGCGCCCGAGCAGGGACCACTAGTGTCGCGTGTGCTTAATAAAAAAAAAAAGTAAAAGAAAGTTTGTGTTACGCGGAGTGTTTAGCTTAATAGCCAGTCGCCTCAAGCAGCCGCCGCGCTTCTGTTAAAAGAAAATACGGCCAGACGCCTCAAGTAGCCGCCGTGCGTGTTTTTAACATAAATTTTCGCTTCGCACCTACTGGCCCCCCGAAATCGTGTTGTGGTGAAAAACTTTAAGGGCCCCGGAGTAGCCCACAGTGAACAGTGGAAAAAAAAAACATTGGACACAGTGAGCAAAACAGTAGTTTGTAGAAACTAGCCGCACCACCCGATCCAGAATCAACAAAATCTGATCCAAAGCCCGAGCAACAAACCAGCGATGGGAATATTCACCATGATTTTATTACTGACGACACTGATAGGAAACGCATTAACTGACTACCAAATATTCGACTACTCTAACGCACAATTACTGACGTTGGACAACGGGACTGCAATGTTGGAAAACGGACATTTTAAAATTATTCATGTTATAAGCTTAGACGTATACGAGGACTTACTGAAGAACGTTAGCGAGACGGTGACCACAAAATTTAGCGACAAAGACCCGATGTACGCATTTATGATTCATGACATCAAACAAACGCAACGACATATTAATAGACTCAAACCAATCAGCATATTAAAACGGTCATTCGACTTTTTAGGTGCTGCATGGAAATGGGTTGCGGGGTCTCCTGACCACGAAGATCTAAAACTTTTAACATCAAAACTTAATCAATTGGCAGAAAATAATAATAGGCAAATTTTAATTAACAATATTATTGAAAAAAACATTTAATCATTTGGCAAAAATGGAAAACGAAATTTTAAAAGAACTTAGAACAGCTAACAATTTGAAAAAAAGAATATTCACTTGTAATGAAAAGTAAAATTGGCATTATTAAAGAAGTAGCAAATATTGACTACGCAATTCAATGGGCCAAGGCCAATATCATAAATTCATATATACTTACTAATTTAGAAGAAAAAATAATCGAAAATGTTATAACTAAAAATAAGTTACCCTATCTAAGTATTGACCAAATGTTAGGATTTAGTAATGTAAGAATAGCAGTAAGTACCTCTAAAATTTTATATGTTATCAACATTCCAACAACAGGAAATGAAATATGTAAGAAACTAATTGTTAGACCCATTAAAAAAGGCAACATTATAAATAAAATAAACTTTAAAACAATATTAAAATGTAAAGGGTCAATATTTGGAATAAAAGATGGTTGTAATTCTTTGGAAAACCTAACAATATGTAATAGGAATAATATTTTAGACTTAAGTAACTCTACGTGCTTGCCCAAGCTCCTCAGTAATTCACCTTCATCGTGCACCACCATAAACAACCAGCATGTACCACCTGTTGAAGAAGTGACCAGCAGAACCTTGTTCTTCAATGTATTCAACGGTACCATACAAATCGACGACGATAACCGGATCCTTTATCATCCAATTCCAAAATTCCACTGTAAAAATTGATAATGCCATATTTCATTCAACAGAAGTCACCGTAGTACAACCGATCCCAGAGTTGCTGCAGCTACCGCCACAAATGGCGAACGTTGAAGAAAACCTCTCCTTAGAAATGGTAAAAGAACTTCATCTTACCAATAGGAAGTTCATAGGACTCATCAGCGATGAAAACTCGAAGAAGCAGCTAGTAAACTTTGGACTGTCATCAGCTGGCATTATACTTACGCTCATCATTACCGTTTTTCTGTACACTAAACGTACACACAACAACACAGAGATAGTAATCCAACCACAACCTGTGAACCCATCAGAATCCCATTCATTAGACGTGACACCAGGGGCAATTCAAACTACCACCAACACCAACGGTCAAGATAAGGATTCGAAGGTATCCAAGTTGAGTCAAATCCCATTCTTCTAATAAGGTTCGATCGAGGACGCTCGAAGATTTAGCGTGGGGGAGTTAACGCATAAGACACTGAACTCTTCAAATAACACTCCACGCGCACATCGCATTCCTGATCATCCCAGTCCTGCTTTATGGCGCTGAAACATGGACTTTATTAAAAGAGGATGAAGATATCCTTGGTCGCTTCGAGAGAAAAATTCTTCGTAAGATTGTCGGTCCCGTTTGCGTTGACGGGTTTTGGAGGAGAAGATTCAATCACGAACTATACGAGCTGTACAGCGACATCGACCTAGTCAAAAAACTGCGTATTTGACGTCTGAGATGGCTAGGACATGTAGAGCGAATGGACACCAACGCTCCGGCCCGCAGAGTCTTCGAATCTAATCCCGAGGGACGACGCAGTAGATGGAATCATCGCCGTAGGGGGCGCGCAGAAGTTCAAGGGGACCTCGACCAACTTGGAGTGCGCAACTGGAGGCAATTAGCTAAAGACTGAGCTAAATGGAGAGGCTTGTTGGTTGAGGCCCAGGTTCACCCTGAACTGTAGCGCCACCTAAGTAAGTAAGTAAGCACATCGCATCCCAGGATTTGCAGTTCCACAGTCATCAAAATGCTGACTTAGTGTCTGGCCCACTCGATGCAACCGCATTCCATCACGTACGGTTAAAGGAAATCCGAGTGCACCTGTGGGAACTTGGAACAGTGACAGGGCAAGCGAATCGGTATTTAAGGTAGATTAAGATTCTTTGTATGAGCAGTTCTGTGTAAGGGTAACCTCTGCCCATTTTTATCAAATAAAGTTGTGTTTTTTTTTTTTAAAGAAAGTAAATTTTTGAATTTTTAAGTTATATACCGTTACAAGATGCCGATGGTTTTAGCTATCTCTCAATCTGCAGTCCCTCATGTTCAGATCAGAATTTTTTTTTGATATTTTCCTTTGTAGTTGAGGTTCCAAAGCGTGGGTCGTTTTCAACGCCCTCTCTCTCGTTCACGTTTGAATTCGGCTACCAATTTCTTACTGTTGCTTCCGATGGGGATGATTCACCTAAAGTTGCCCCCATATTTTCATTCATGTGCTTCGAAGCAAATATTTTTTAAGCATGTACTTTCTAACAGCACGACTTTACTTTGCCTCAGTTAAGCACGTGTATGAAACGCATTAAAGCAACACAAGAATGAAACGTCATAGAAATAGTCTTCGAATGTTGGGAAATAAAAGGGGGGAAGAACCAGTTTAAAATTAAAACTATTTCTATGGTAGGTCGCGAGCTTTTCAATCAACCCTAGTATAGAAAACAATTCTTTCATTCATCATTTGTTTTTCATAGAACTTGATGATTAACCATGTTTTATTATCACCTATGATCCATATTGGATCATTTGTGTGTATGCATTACAATAACAATATGAGATCTTGGTTTTCATTTGGATCTATTTTCGTGATCCAAGAATTTGTTCGCCTATTCCTCGCTAGGTTGCACTTTTGTCGACAATTGTCAAAACTCCTGTTGCCAGATTAGAATATGAAATACTTTCTGCACTCCGCTTAAAGGAACTCAGCTGTGCAATTCTTATGGAAAAGAGGGAAATTATTAAATGAAAACAATAACAAGTTGTACGCCAGAAGAAACAAATGTTGTTCTGGATGCATATAGCAAGAGTTAAGCACAATTTCAGCACGAAATAAACCATATTTTGAAAGGAGTTCGATGCGGAAACTATAACCACACCACAAGACACAACGAAAATTGTTCGTTGATCCGGATCCAGATCGCTTATTTTCGTCGTGTGATCTGATATGGATCATGGGTGATAATAAAACATGGCTATTATATGATATGTACATAGCCTATGCTATTCCGGATACAACGGCTGACACGTCAGTAAAATGTCCATCACAATCAGATAACTAGTTTTTAAGTGAAAAGGTTAGAAACAAACAAACACGCAAACTTTTCTTCTTATAATATTAATAACAACAGAAGATATGTATATTATAATACAGGCTGCGACAAAATGATCTGATACATTTGTAGGATTAATTAAAACCAAATAATGCAATTTTGTTTGGAACTCACTCGCAGGCGAAATATTTCAAGAAAAACTATAATTTGCAACAATTTAAACGCAGAATCAACAGATATCTCCAGGCATCAAGCGGGTGCCTTTACTGTCCACACACTGTTGAAGGCATTCAAGAAAGTTGTTCATAACTCGGCGGGTCATTTCATGCGGAATGGCATATCTTAATTGTTCGATTTCATTTCAATGCTGATCTGCTAGCTCTGAAGTTGGTAACTCGTAACAAAATCGAGTAGGTACGTGATTACATCTACCAAGCCTCAAGTGCACACGAAACGGTCTTTGTGCTGCAGTTACGAATTCGTTGCTCTTGATAAACGTTTCCACAATGAAAGCGCGATGCTCAGCCGTCCAATTCATGTTGGCAACTCAAAACGTCACCATTTTCCCTCTTCAACGGATCCCTCTCCAAAGTCATGCCCCCACTACTCACCTAGTAGAAGAATAGGATATCATACAATACGCACCAAAAAATGTTTTGTTCTTTTTTCTACAATTTTTTTTAGTTATCTGTATGCGCAATAAATTAACGTGAGACGATGAACCCCTCGTGTTGATCCATAAGCCTGTTACGAGTAGTTGCCCAGCAGCTCACTGTGTGCCAATAACCATCAGTTGTCAACTACCTAAATCAATTCTGTTGATATTGTGAGTCAGAAACGTCCAATAGTGATTTCATTAAGTTTTTCATTAAAACGAACTACGCACATATACGAGTATAACTACCTCACAGAAAATATCCTCCAAGAAGTCGTTACGAGCAATTTCATAAACACAGGACTTCATTAGCACTGTACTCCTTAGAAGTCAGTTATTTAACATAAACCAATTTGAAACCACAATGTTCCGCATTTTAGTTCAAATGTCAACTGGAGGGAGAACATATTAAAACTTCACTCACTTCCCATGACCATTCCGATGAAGAACTCGAAGAAAAGAAACAAAAATAACCGAAGGGAAACTTCGGAATTGTTTTCCTTCCGCAGGAATCCCCTCCTTCAAGCATGCACCTGTCTTCGGCAACATGCCACGGTCATTAAGCATATGACCTGTTTTTTTCTTTGACCATGTGTCTAGCATTTGGGATCTTGGCTGCTCCCCCATTAACGGTTGACATAAATTTAATCCAAAGTGTTGCACCTTGCACAGAAATACCTGTGAATAGAGGTACCCTAGCGACAAGTGTTTCCTAATTGTTGTTGAATGTGGGTGACTTTATGGTTACCACCCGAAGTGGCATCGCATTAAAAAACAATTACTTTGTCCTGTTGTGATGGTGATGTATGGCAATTGCTTTATAACGTTAGTTTTTAGAGTATGTAATTGTTTTTCGATTTATCACAGGAGATACCGATTACAATGTTTACCTGTAAATCAAAACAACGTCGTTGACGAGAACGACCACAGTAACTGGTGATAGTGCTGCTTTTGTGTTAGCTAGCAATGCGCTTCTTTTCTAGTTGAAATTTATTCGAATAAGGGTTCTGGCATCATCAGCCAGTTCCTTTGAAAAATGCATGACATCATCGAGTGAAGGAAGACGTGTACTTCCGATAGCGCAACCGTTTTGCTTCTACGCATTTCCGATAGTCATAAATATTGTTTGTACAATGAGTGATGAGATTCAAATCGAATTATTTCCCCGAACTCAATGAGGGGAGCTAATGAATACATAGATCAATCACACACAGGAGTATACACGTAGCCATAGTTTACATGCAATCGTGGAATAATGGAATATAGCTGATTAATTAGAGTAATGACAGGACGACAGTATACGAGTATCTGCTGTCAAAATTATGTGACAAACCGTAATTGCAAACTAATGTTGGGGATAGCTTAGTTTAACTTCCCTTAAGGCATAAGAAAAGTTACACAGTTAAATGCTTCCAGAAGGGTGTAATGTAACGTTACAACTGGTAGAACGTGGAGAAGTTCAGGTATTATATTGAATCTTAAATGTCAAAAGGTGTTTTGACGATAATTCTCAAAACGCCACTAAATAGCAGTCATGACAGAATGCAATATAAATTACAGAATGACAGCGCTGTCATTTCCAACATTCCATTACAGTTCAAGCGTGGCTACTGAAAAACACTGTACATATCAAATATTGTTTAGATCATCTTTTCTAAAAATGCCCTGAGAACGTTAAAAAAATTAAGTTAAGAATCTCGAGGTCTTTTCCCTCCGCATACAAAATCTGCCAACTTTAGCGTCTACCAAATGCATGAGGAGGACACATTTTAGACACAGGTCCAACATTTATAAATCTACAAACGAATAATAATGGTGGAAAAGCGCCTGCATTCAACAGATGTAGGAAAGAAGTGCCTGTCTATGCTTTCTGAAGTTATGTAAATGTTCACATTATTAAATACTCGTATGTAGAGGATCATGAACTAATGAGTGATCGGGAGTATGGTTTTTGTGGATATCGTTCAACAGGAGACCTGCTGAGTTACGTAACTCATCTATGGACCTCAGCCGTTGAACAATATGACAAATCAAGAGCGGTTGGACTAGATATATGAAAAGCATTTGATCGAGTCCGGCATAGGGCTCTACCAAGCAAACTAGCTTCCTATGGACTACCACAACATCTCTGCAGATGGATAAAACATTTTCTTCAGAACAGTACAATTCAGGTTTTTCTCTTCCGATACATTTTCTGTTAATGCTGGTGTACCTCAGGGATCCATTCTTTCTTGAACTTTATTTTATCTCTATATAAATGATCTGCTAGGATCAACAAATAATACAATTTTTAGTTTCGCCGATAACAGCATCTTGCTCAAGCAACATGCCCGTGAGTGACAATCGTTACATAGTCACAGATGCGAACAAATCCTCACAATTAACGAAGATCTGCAGAAAAGCAAACCCTATGGAGTTGAATGCGAAGAAAATACAATCCATCACCTTTTCCAGAAAGAATAAATCTACTGTTCTCCAGCTTCAAATGGATAACCAAATAATCAATCCCAAGAGCAGTATACATTTACTGGGTGTCACAGTAAACTCACATGTAAGATGGCATGTGAATGTTGAATATGGCCACATATTCAACATCGCAAAATCAGCGAATCACTTGAGTTATCTTTTCAGAGCAAGGAAGTACTTTATACCGACCCCAAAACAGCATCCAGAGGCGACCAGTTCGCTTAACAGACGATCCAGCACTAACGTCCACATTCAATCGTTGGTTAGTCGAAGGTAATTTTTTTTTTTATAATTAGCGCGCACTCAAGAAGTTATGAATACCCTTAAAATGTTTTACACACAGTATGGGCGTTGGAAAGGATAGAAAGAGAGAGAAAGATTGGTGTAGTGGTTTATATTTCAGAAAAACTCCGGGGGTAAAGTCCAGATAACTGGAAAGATTTTTGTTATATTTTGTCTTTGTTTCTGATTCACAATATTTTTTTCCGGATTACCTGATGTCAAGGCATGTCAATCACCCAACAGAGGAAACAAATTTTCCAGCCAAAAGACCAACCTACTGCCAGTGTTATGCCTTTGCAATAGTGTTCACACAAGCTTTCGCAATTGATTGAACTGACTCCTTATTTCATGAGAAATAAATAAATGATTGCTGCCATCGGGATTTGAACCATAAGCCCTTAGCGTGGCAATTGATGACGTTTCCACTACACCATGGCCACCTCTAAAGTGGCAGACTTATGCCTGTTCTACAGATATTACCATGGCAGATGTTCGGAAGATCTCAACATAATGATCACTAGAAATTCGACTTTTGAATGTCCTAGCATGCAGGCCATTAGACACATAACCTTCGTGTTCATCTGGAAACCGCAAGAACGCCATTCTATTAAAATTATTTTTGTTACAGGGCATGCAATCTTTGAAACTTACTCCAAGACAAAATACATCTAGAAAGCTGTAGTTTGTAACAATTTATATGCAGAATTAACAGACATCTACAGGCATCTCGGGGCGCCGGCTCAGCGTTATAGGTTCGCCTTCCCCTTTCTCGGGAGAGCTTTATAAAATAAAAATATTTAATATTCACAAGCAGATTATGAAACTATTTATTCTACTGCTAGGGAATTTATGCTTCAGGTTTTCTATTCTGAATGACAATATTTTACTTGAGTGGGGTCAAAATTGAAAGAGTTCAGCAATATTTTTATAGGTTTTGCCACTTTTTATCTGGAAAAATTTCAAAATAGAACAGAAATAAATTACACGAATGCATCGGATTAGAAGTTACATTAACATGTCGTGTCCTTGCATTTGTTTAATATCGTTAAAGGTCTGTTTCTTACTTTCTGGGCTCAAAAAGTTTATGCTGTTTCCTATTCCTATCTGTCAAATAGACCCTGGTTTTGGGCTACCCAATAAGTAAAGAAACGTATTTCGCGATGTTTTGGGAGCTAGCCTAGGGTTCCACTCACATACTCATAACGATTAGGCTGTAACATTAGCAATGCCCGATTTATGTCCGTTTAGTGGTTTGTACGGAATGCAAATTTTTAGCTGTCAATGCAATTTTCTTCATTAGACAACACTTCTGTCCACCTATCAGGCAACTTCTTTATGCCGTCACCAAAATTGTTTCGCTTTGACGAAAAAAATACTCCAAGAGTCTCATGGACATCATTCCCAGATCTAAAATTTGCGACTGAAGCGCAGTGCAAGCATCGATTCTTCGCTGAAGATTATTTTGCGATACGTGGTCGAGTATCAATTTTCCCAACTTTGTGACATTTTCCATCTCTGTTAAGTGTCGATGGATGGTCCTTACGTTGAGTTCTCTTGCGAATTCCCTTACTGTAACAGGGGATTTCTTTCGACGGTGGACTTCAGGAGTTCATCGTCTAGCTCTTCTTGTCTCCCGATCGAGGTTCATCCTTTAGGTCAAAACTGCCATTTCTAAACTTTGCAGATCAATGCCGGTAATTGGACTCGCTGAACACACCCTCTCCATACAAATTTAGGATTTCTTTAGTGTCGAATGTGCTCTTCCTATACATCCATTTCAAAATTCAGTTAAAAATGTTTATAATGATTTTAACCCAACGAAATTTGCACACTCAATGAGTATTATATTCCAGATACTAATTTCAATAACGGTTTCAGCATTAAATTGGTTTTATACATGTTATGGCAATTGGAAAATAGCCCCTTAAAAACGCGCAATACTTATGTTGCAACCTCATATATCCTGAAAATTTCACATTTCTAAGTTCAAAATTTACAAGCGCGCCTAATACAATAGAGCTTTGACTTCGGCTTCGCCTGACGTTTACAACTTAAACCATAGGAATTCGATGCATCCTATCACAATGCCATTAGTCATTGGATTACGTTGTTCTTCTTCAATGCCACGCGTGAAGTCGTTGCGAAGCGACATTGTGATAGGATGCATTGAATTCCTATGGTTTAACTTGTAAACGTCAGGCGAAGCCGAAATCAAAGCGCTTAGGCATAACGTGTTTTAGTTAAAATGCCCACAGCTATTTATCGGTGGTTTTTGTTTTTGTGTTCAGCACAGGAGTTCAAGTGGTGAGTTAACACCGTCTTGGGGTGTTTTATAAATAAAGATTAAGAAATCACAAAATTATAAATTATAAGTATTTTTTGACGTAAAAGGCTACATGTACATATGTACATACAGGGTGTCCCAGTTAAGCGCAAATGTTAACTGCATTGCTCATAGGTATGTACGTTAGTTTATTATTCTCACTTAATTTTGTTTGACCATTTTTGTCTGACACTAAATGGCTTTTACTACAACTTCTGTTGATCGTACGTAAAAAATATATTTTTTGTAGCTGCACAGCTGTACCCAATGTGTTTGAAACTTGTATGCGCTACTAAATTGTCTTTCCAAAATGTATAATTATTTATTAATACTACTTATTTTTGTAACTATAATAGTTTAGAAGTTATAGCGTTTAAAGTGGTTACACCGCCAAATAAGAGGTCACCCACTTTGATGGGCTATAACTTGAAATGTGGTGAGCATAGCTCATACCCCCCCTGTCATTAAATTTTTTGTTCGGCGGAATGTATCTCCTTTTAAAGGATTATACTGTTTAATTGGGACACCCTGTATATTGGGCGGTATTAATAAAAATTATTTATTTATTTATTTAAAAGCCTAACAAGGTAATTACAAATTACAAGGTTAGTACTATACAAATATAGGAGCACTAGCTGCATAGGCTTTCGGCTCAATGATAATAACAGTAATAAATTATATAAAAGCTTATGTCTAAAACTATATCTTAACATTGAGATTAGAGATGAGTTTGTGAATGATACAAATGTTTTCTTCGTTAATTACTTTAAGGATCTCGTAAATGTTTCGATTAGTTCCTAATAAACGGTGGTTAAGGTGGGCTAACAAGTGATCTATGTTTAATGTTTCATTGCAGGAGGAGCAGGTTGGGGGATTTTCCCGTTTCAGTAAGTGCTGATGTGTTAGGCAAGTATGGCCTAACCGGAGCCGGACGAAGTTAGTGATCGTCTCTTTAGATGTAGTTGCCGGATATATTGGTTTAATTTTGTTTGTGTTGATTTTGGAGTAATGATGGGTATATGTCGACCAGTTATCCGTTTGCATTGTTTTTATTTTCCCTTTTATTGCTCTTAGAAGATCTAATTCGCTGTACGCATTGAACAATATCGTAGGTGTTCTGCCGACCGAATTGGCTGCTTTGTCGGCATATTCGTTTCCGACTATGCCAATATGACTGGGTACCCACATAATCTTTAATGAGTGAGGTTTTTTTATTATGCTGTCTCTAAGACTCGTCACTGCAGGAGAGCTATTATTGATATTCATGATACCTTGAATAACTGAGAGGCTGTCTGAGCATACTACCCAACGACCTTTCGTGTTACATGCGTACTTTACGGCTTCGCTGATTGCTGTGGCTTCTGCAGAAAAGATTGATGCATGTTCAGGCAGAATCCCTAGCCTTATTAGTGCTCCGTCGTTAGCTGTTACTGCGAAACCCGTGTGGTGTTGTGACTTGGATCCGTCTGTAAATAGAAATTTCCAATTCTTGGATTTGAAGTTATCTTCCAAAGCTTTGAAGATTGACCGATATACCAGGTTTGGTGTATGTTCTTTAGGGTACTCGGATAATGCTAGTTCGAAGGAATCCGGACTGCACAGCCATGGTGGGTATGTTGATGTGTGACAAAAGCTGATTTTGTTTGGCAGATTGAATTTTACAGTGCAGTTCCATATGCGATGTATAGCGGATGGGATCTTTTTCTGTCTAGTGGCACGGCGAGCTCTGATACTGTCGTTGTTTACTACTGATCTCGAGGGAAATGTAAGTTTAGTTGTAAGCTTCAGAATAGTTTCTTCGTACCTTTCATGGATTGAGGGCAGTCCTGATTCAGCCAGTATATTTTTGATTGGTGTAGTTGGGAAGGCGTTTATGGATCTTCTTGCAGCTTGATGGTAAGTTGGTTTGATGATGTTCAGTGTTGATTTTGGGGAGTTTCCGTAGATGCTGAGCCCGTAATCTATCTTATTAAGTATTAACATTTTTGTTGCATAACATAGTGTGTTTAAGTGAACTTTACTTTTCTTAGAGGAGAGATATTTAATGACATTAAGCCTTGCAGCTAGTGATTTTTTTAAGTCTATACAATGATTTTTCCAATTAAATTTATTATTAAAGGTTAATCCTAATATACATAGATTGTTTACGTTTTGAATTTCTGAATCGTTTATGTTTATTTTTAAATTAGGACATGATCTCTTTCTACAAATGTGCAAAGTTTTGCATTTTTTCAAAGAGAGGTTTGCACCCGAAGAGGTGGACCATTCTGCAATATCCTGTAGGACATTTGTGAAAATTGTTTTTGTTAGACTTAAGTCATTAATTTTACACAGAATGTATACATCATCTGCATAGCAACAGTGGTCTAGTTTGTTGTATTTAGATATTATTTTGCTGATTTCATCGAACGCTATTGAAAACAGCATCACTGAGAGGGGAGAGCCCTGTGGGATGCCATTGTGTAAAGGGACGGTTTTGGAGTACGTGTTATTTACTCTGACACAAAATGTTCTATTAGTAAGAAAGGCTTTTATGTATCCAAAGATTCTAGGACCTATGCACCATTCTCGCAGTTTTTTTAGGACAAGGTGGATGCCTATTCTGTCGAACGCTTTCTCGAAGTCGAGTGATAGTATAGAAACATGGTTTTTGGCTGAGATGGCGTTTGAAACGTAGAAATCAATGTGAAGCAAGGCGTCAAGGCAGCCACGTTTAGGCTTAAATGCTAATTGATTTGGAGCTATTGAGCTGTTTGATTCCATGTACCAAAGAAGGCGTTTAGCTACAATCTTTTCCAGGATTTTTGAAATGCACGGCAGCAGAGAGATGGGTCTGTAACCGTCGGTTTTATTTATTTCGTTTTTTGATACGACTTGTAGAAGAGTAATTGCATAAAGCAATTGCTCGAATCCGTATGAATAAGACTTCACTTTACTACAGCAAGTTTGAATATTCGAAATAAGCAATTGCTTGGCATTTGACATCAAACAACATGTCAAAAACCCTTTATTTCATACGCATGTATCAGAAAAAAAAAAAAAAACAAATAAAATTAAATGGAATGCTGATGCGGAATATCTGGATGGAAATTATTCTCACTTTTTGTGGTTTGGTCATGTGTTCATCAGCGACAACATCTAAATCGACACACCACTGTGTTTCTAGATTTTCAGGCAAAACTTGGTGTTCTAAATAATCCATATTGCGACTTGTGGAACGATACAACTTCTTGATATTTTTATTGACACCAAATAATCTTGGCTTATAAATACTATTTTTGTTCACGAACGTTGTTTGATTTGCAACTAAAATTAACGAAAACGGTTTCATATGCAAATCCATTTCATATTTAAATTCATTTGTTTATTTTCTTAAAAAAAAAATTCACGGAAACCAAAAACGTATACAAATTAAATTCAATTAATTTATCATTTCGTGTCAAAAGTACGTAACAAACGATTCTAGTCAGCCAAATAGTTGACTTGGATATTTTGAACAAATGTTTAGTTTTATGTCTTTAATTCATGTCTTAAATTCAAATTGAGCAAACACCATTTTGGAACATAGTATTTTTATAAAAATTATAAAAATTGTTACTTTTTCTAACATTTACTTCATATTTTAGCAAAGTCAGTTTCTATTAATACCACCAACTGTCTCTTTAGACCTGACTTTGAAAATAAAACGACAACATCAGTAGATTTCAAATGTCTCATACTGACGGATTGGTTTAACCCAACGGACAAATAAACTTCTCAGACATTAAGGTTATCAAACAGTAATATACCGTTATCAGGCTCAGATGTATGGCAAATAAGGAATTCCTTTACAATTGCATCTCAATCCATTCAAATGCAATCTTGCAGTCATGTGACAAATGTCATTTGTTCACATAACAGAATTCTCAATCGACAGCAAACTTTGCAAAATTGCATCCTACCGAACAAATTGAATTTATCATTCCAGAAATTTGTAAAATTACTTTGCTTATGATGGTCGACACCAATCACCATTGAAGTGAAAAAGAGTATCGATTGAATCTAAAATTGGACGCATACTGCGCGTAATCTATTCATCTAGAATGGTGTCACAATCAATAAACATTTTTCTTTGTCACTTTGACGTTGATACAAAAGAGCGATGCACAATAAAATATTTGTTCCCAACTGCATTAGATACGAATGCTACCACAAGGATATTTTCGCAACCAATCAGAGTAGTCTTCCTTGATATGTTGAAAACACTTGCTTAAAGCTGTTCCTAATTATATATATTTTGTCTCAAATAATAATGACAGGAAGTAATAAAAATAATTGTATCTTTATTCCTTAGAGGGCGCATCTAAGGTAGCATGTGTTGCTTGCATAATATTTGTCTGAAAAATGCTCCACAATTAATGCTTACCAACAAACATTTTTCTTTTCAATAAAATTTACCCATTTTTTTTACTGAAGGGAAATTTATTGCACATAGTAAAATTAATTTCGATTTTTCACATAAAGTAAAGAGTTTTCTGTTTATTGATTCCCTCTGGTACGTGCGCAATGTTATTTAAAAGTAACAAACAAGTTTATAAATAAAATTTTTTGGTTTAATTGAAAACAATTCTCGCGCGTCTATAATTTGCGTTCTGTTAATTTGAAATATTCAATTAAAAATAAAATTACGCTTATAAACTACTCATTAAGACTAGTACGTCATTGTAAAATATGATTCTACAATAACAGACCAAGTGAATGGGTTAAAGAGCAAACTACGAGTATTTGCAAATGAAATTTTATCAATTTACACTATCAATGTGATGCGTGCTTCGTTGTTATTGAAAAGTTTAACGAGAATATGATGTTTCGAAAACGCAATCGGATGGGATATATTGTTGGTAGAAAAAATTAAAAAGAAGAATCGACAATATCATAAACATCACGTGTTGTGTTGAAAAGAGTAGCATTAGCGCGTCAATGGATATTCATATTTCCAGAAAAAAACAAGCGTTTTGTAAACATAAAGGTTACGATTGTTGAAACATATGAGGCAATCCTCTTTAAAGTAAAATCATAAAAAAGTGACGATGTAAGATATTTCACTTACATTTGATGTTTTTCCGCTCCACTAAATACGTATGATATGTTAACAACCTTTGGCTATCTAATAAGGCCTTCAATTTTGTTAGGTAGCACTTAAACTTTTCGTTCTTCTGCAGTAGGAGTTAGAACGCCAGATTTCTCCAAATCTGGAAGGAACGTGATTTCACACGGTAAAAATGTTTCATCTCTGTATTAAGTGCAAATAGATGGCTTGAGGGAAGCATGCAATAATCCAAAAGCAAGAGCAGCATATCATCATAAACTTTTAGATGTCCGAATGTTGAAGGCCACATTTCAGAGTAAGAAAGAATGACTTTGAAGTCAATGTAATACTAGTCAACGGGGACTCCTTCGAGTGAAGATCAAGTTTCAAAACGATAACAGTGGGCTCCAACGAGTGCGAGGAGTCTATGCTAAAGGTTTTGCCTTTGAAGGCTCACTATTTGTGGACAAATTAACTGGGTCTCAAATGATAGACAGCGAGTATACAACCAGATTGACTACTTGGCAGGGTACGGAAAACATCGCTCGCAAATGGCTCGTGGCTGATTTTCGACTTGCAAGCTATAACACTTTTTAAAAAGTTCGCGAGTAAGCGAGCCTTCCCAACTCTACTTGGGGATCAGCAGGAACAAGTCTGGAGCTACATTTGATCATCATATTATCGCATGCTTAAGTATAAGTCGATGTTGTTGCTACCCCTATCATTAAAGTCTTCCATAAAATTTCGCACGCAATTGTATTTTTAAAAGTTTTCGGTTTTCAATCTGGTTTTATCAAATCCTACATTCATGAACGTCAATATGAAGTATTTTTTAGATTTGTATCTGATCCCTTTATCGCTCCCTTTGGAGTCTTTGAAGGTAGTCATCTTGGACCCTGATTTTCATTTTGTCAATTAATGACGTTGATGGCATTATTAAATATTCCCGTCTATCAGTTTATGCGGACAACATGAAAATCTCCACATCCACTCACTCCCATGAACTTCAAAATTAATTAAACAGCTTTTCTACTTGGTGTAATATCAACTTTCTTCAGTTGAATGTCAACAAATGCCAAGCTATTACTGATTCCTGGACGCGTCTTCCGACACCCCCTAGAACGTATGTAATCTGCGACGAGCCGGGTCCCATTGTCACTTTTCTTCGTGCTTTGGGCGTCATATGCGCAGTATAGGACTACCTCGCGGTAGGTGGTGCAAACAAGTGTAGAGGGACCTCAACCAACTTGACGTGTGCAACTGGAGGCAGCTGGTTCGTAATCGGGCTGGCTGGAGAGGTTTGTTGGTTGAGGCCCAGCCCCACCCCTGTAGCGCCAGCTAAGTAAGTATGCGACAGTGAACTTAAAGTTCGCAGCCATATCGATAATGTTATTAGCAGAGCAAATTCTGCGCTACGTTATGTGAATACAGCTATCTGATGATCAGTGCGGGTTTGTCACGAGTAAATCAACCACAGATGCAATCCAAAGTATAAGGATTGTAATGGATTTGTATATTGTATTGGTTGACTTTGAAAAGGCATTTGACAGACAACCACGAGATTTGATATGGGTGGCGCTAAGACATCGAGGGGTTTCAGAAACCTATGTACAAATTATCATGTACGAAGGAGCAAAGACAAGAGTAAGATGCCCCACTGGAGTAACCGAAGAGTTCCAAATCAAAGTCGGCGTGCACCAGGGAAGCATCTTAAGTCCTTTACTCTTTATTGCAGTCCTTGACTATCTGCTTGAAGGTAACATAGAGTGACGGACCAAAAGGTACATCAATTATTCTTTCCTGACATTGCAGCCATCATAAGCGAGGATCCTACGTCCCTGCAACGAGCACTTGATGTGTGGATGTTTTGGAAGGAAACGGGTATCGCATTAGTTAAAAAAAAACAGAGTACTTGTGTTGCCTGTTTTCTGAAAAAATTGAAATTCAGAAATTTATTTAAATGGAACAGTGCTTCCCAAGTGCGAAAAGTTCAAATATCTGGAATCTATGCTCAATAGTAAAGTAACCTGTGATGATGGCATCAACCACCGCGTAGGGTGAATGAAGTGACGAGAAAACCCTTCAGTGACCGAAAAATGTTCCCTAAGTTGAAGGGAAGGCTCTACACTGCAGTTGTGCGATTCACAATGTTGAACAATGCACAAAAACTATGAGTGTAAATTAACGGCAGCAGAAGATACTTCGCATGACAGCAGGAGTGACAAAGCTTGATCGAATAAAAATTCGAGGATCCGTGGAAGAGGGTTATGATCCCTTGTTTTCGGATCATAGCCTCGCCGAGGTTATTTGAAGTAAGTATCATCAAAGATTTAAAACCATCGATCATTTTAGCACGTTGTCCTGAGCACAACCGCGGGTACAGCTAGTAAAAAATAAAATAAAAGAGCCTATCTTCTTTGTGCGCGCCATATTTTCCACACGAATGGAAGGCATCTCATATTATGCCGAAGGGTAATTTCACTTTCAAAAAGCTTTCTCATAACAGCAATACTCTCAGATGTTTGTCATACGTTCCCGAGAGGCGGAGTAGTAAAAAAAAATGTGTTGGTGCTTTCTGGAATTTGAATCTTAAACTACATACTCAGTAGTCTGACGCACTAACCACCGAGAATTATGATATGTGAAATAAGAAATTCATAGTAAAGTGACCATTTATGTCAACACCTTCTGTATGTTCGGGTCAATATTATTTCCAGAATAAAGTCGATTTTTTAAGTGATTTTAGATTACCGAGTGTACCTTAGTGCTTATACTAACATTCAAGAGTAATAGCTTTGCTTAAGGTTATCTCAAACAATAGCTCGCAGGGCCCCTAAATGTGGTAATAAAAAAGGATTCGGCAAAACAATTTTGAACACTACCTTAAGACTCAGCTCTTATCTGAGAGAAAGTTTTTAACCGCTCACCGTATGATTGTCCTCAGAGTATAATCCACAAACGAGCTCCAGCATGTTATTAAATGACATTCCCCACCAAACACAAATTAGCTATTCCCTATCACAGGAACTTCCGAACACTTTGCGAAACCGCGCACAAAACTTCTCACGGACTTTTGCGACTTTGTGGAACTCACATTTGTGGTGGAATTTCACCCTCGTTCACAGATTCGCGTGCAGTATTACTCGAGTACATAAATTTCATTAAAGTATCGTTACTCATGTGAGTACTCGTAATTCGCACATGAGTGGCAGGAAAACAGCACTGTCGTCCTCTAAACGACGACCGAACGACAGATTAACTCCGAACGCGCGTAATGATGGAATTCTAAGGGAAAACCAAATTCGGAGATAAGATTAAACGACACACTTCCACTCTCCACTTTATATCCACGATTGGTATTTTCCTTTAAATTTGTTCTTGCCTCCACTCAATTGATAAGACGATTCGATATAAAACCCTAGATACTTGCTACGCTGCTCATTCACGAGGTTGATTGACACAACTAACGAACGGAGTATGGCCGGAGAATTACATGCGAGCGACCTACAATTTAGTGTTGTATTTCAATTTTCCATTAGATACATTTATTCACAATTAATTGGCACAAATTAAGTGAATTAAATGACGCCGCTGTCAGGGCAATTCCGCGCTCCAAAGGGGAGGCAGTTACTGTTGAGTGGCAACAACAAAAAGGTATGCAATGCGACTAAGCTCGTGGTAGTGATGTCATCTATTTCCGGAGATGACTATGGTTGAAAAGTTCACACAAGATGAGCTCAGTATGAGTTGCCTTTGAAGTAATTAGCGCACGATTTACAAGAGTTACACATATCTACTCATACTTTTCAAAAAACATTTTATTTTGGGTTTGGCGGACGACAGACTTGATGTTAGCAGGGTAAACGAAACGACACTGCCTACAAGAAAGCGCGTTTTGTTTATGTGGATCTCGCTTAAAAAAAAAACCCATGCGATAGAGGGTATGGAATTCAGTTATCAGCTCGAGATAAGGGAGTTTTCATGAATTTTTTAGCAAAGCTTTGAGACATGTTCTCTGTATCCCCACCATTGTGGTTTGGCAAATGTGTGCGTGGGAAGTGCCTCATAACACTGGCAACAGTAGCGCATAACGAAGGGCATTAGCGGCAGCTTGTACACTGTAATTGAATGATTGCTAAAGGAAATTCTTAAAATGGAAGTAATTAATGCTAATTGTGATTTCCTCTAAAGTGAAAGAGTAGCGTTATTCCAAGAAGGATGTTTTGATTTGTCGTTGAGTCTAGTGAACATAAATCTCTGATCATTTATGTGAAGCTAATGGGTGTAAACATTACGTTGTTCATTGATTGATTTATACTAAATTGGAAGTTGCTAATTCATTCAGAATTTTTTTTATTGTGATTTGTAGAACACATGACGTATTTTGATAGTAGATACGTATGCTAACACTGTTAGTGATTGTAAAGCATTGACGGTGATCTTATGAATACGTTTTAAAAGCTCAGTAACGACCTTTGTTTTTCAGTCAAAGGCCAACTATATGTAACTATGTTTCGACATTGTGCTGTTTAAGCCTTTTGAGGTCAATCTATAAATAAAAATAACAACAAGGTGTTGATTTTCGAATTAGAAGGCGTTTCAAGGCAGAATTTTCTTCTAATTCATGTACGAATTTACATCTGCTTTGATCACATCACGCCCCTTTTTAATCGCCCGAGTGACGTAGAAAGCTGAAACTTAACACACTTCTAGCATACGACATACATACAAATTTGACGCAACAGCCCGTGGATGACCTAGGCCTAGCTTCTCGCAACAACTTGTGGTGCGTGCTTTATATTTTTCACATGAATGAAAGGGACCTACAATTTTGTGCCGTATCTGAAGGGCAATTGAGAATCTTTTTCATGACAAAAATACTCTTGGATGTTTGTCGAACGTTTGCGAGAGGTGGGACCGTGAACAAATTGTTGGAGTGTTCTGGGATGCGAACATTGAACCTTACGTGCAGTGGTCTGAAACACTAACCACTGCGCCACAGCGCTCACTAAGATATTCGAAAGCTGGTGTCCAATTCACTCGAAATTCTGAATTTTCCTTCGATACGTATTTAACTCTCTGAATAAATTATTTTTCTGTTAAAATGTAAGATTTTTGGAATTTTAAAAATCGGTCTGAACGAATCGTATGATACCCTATCCGTTATTGGGTCAGCAGCAAAGGGTTGGGACGGGGGTAATGATAGATCGATCCCTACCTTCAAACTCTCAAATATCGGTGGTGCTCAACTCAATATCTCAAGTTCAGCACCATACCTGGGTGTAATTTTGGATTCCAAACTAAACTGGAAGGTCAACATTTACGATTATGAACGCATTAAAAAAGTGAGCGTAGTTTTCTACTCCTTCAAGAAGGCGTTCAGTAATACGTGGAGCTTCAAACCGACTGTGGTACTCGTATGTACTCGTATGTATACTGAATATACATGTATGGTAGAATGTTCTTGTATGTATTTATCTATATTTTCATTTTAATAAATATTACTATTACATTTTATTTATATATAATAACTAACTTAAGTTAAGTTTACAAGTGGGTATATGTGTATAATTAGAAAACTAAACATTTCTTTATTCAATTGTATTTCTAGTATGGGATATAAGCAGTTTTTTAAATCTTAACAACACCCTTTCATTTTTTTGATTGCTGGAGGTAGGTCATTGTAAAGTTTTAGACCACGGATACTTAAGCATATTTTGTGTTCTAGAGTCCCTGTATAAATTAAGTCTAAATTCTGAGTTTGCCCTTAAGTTATACGGTTGAGTCCCCGATGTAAACTAAATTCAACGTTAAGTAGTTAGGCAGCATATTGTACTTAATTTTAAACACGAACATTAACACGTTGAATATGATCCGTTGTTTGATGTTCAACCATTTTAAACAAGATACGAGTAGCATCCATGTAATTGGTATATAAAAGCTACATTTGAGAATAGTTCTCATGGCTTTATTTTGCAGCACTTGTAGACTATTTATATGTTCGTTCTTCTTCCTCTTCCTTTTATCAACGAGGTTATGATCCGAAAATAAGGGATCATAACCCTCCCATTGTGGGTGCCGAGGCGTAAGTGGTTACTGTGTCGGATCATTGCGCGTGAGGTTCCAAGTTCGAGTCCCAGAAAACACCAAAAAGTTTTCTTTACGATCCTACCTCACGCGAGCGTCTGACAAACATCCGAGAGTATTGTTGTCACGAAAAAGCTTCTCAAATCGCCGTTCGGATACGGCATTAAACTGTAGGTCCCTTCCATTCGTGTGAAAAATATAACGCACACAACATGAGTGGTTGCGAGAAGCTAGGCCCTGGCACTTAAAGAGCTGTTGCGCCAAATATTTTTATTTTTTTTAACCTTTTTAACTTCACCGCATTTCTACTGATCCGCCTGTGGGGGTTGCCTTATTTGTTCATTATTACCTATAAATAAGATCGTAGAACAAAATTCAAAATGTGGTTTAATAATCGTATTGTATACATTGACCGCGCCTATTGTTGTTATATTTTTTTGGATCCTTTCAAGGAACCACATTTTCTTTGACACTTTTTTCGCTACATAAATCATATGACTATTAAAGTTCAAACAATTATCCAATATTACGCCTAGATACTTCATTTCACTCACTTGTTCGATGGCTTTTCCTTCAATTAGCAAATTAATAATGTCACTACTATTTATCACCATGCATTTAGTTTTGTTAACATTAATTTTCAGTTTGATTTGTTGTAAACTTAAGCAAAGGTATTCTAAGTCTTCCTTAATGTATTCAACAAGTTCACTTAAATAGCAAGAGCATCATCGGCAAACAAAGATATTTTACACATATCATTAATCTTATATAGGAAGCGTTTTAAGTCCTTTGCTCTTTATTACAGTCCTTGATTATCTGCTTGAAGGTAAAGTGATGGACCCCAAGGTACATCAGTTATTCTTTGCTGACGATGGAGCCATCATAAGTGAGGATCCTACATCCCTGCAACGAGCACTTGATGTGTGGGTGGACGTTTTGGAGGGAAATGGGTATCGCATTAGTTCAAAAAAGACAGAGTACTTGTGCTGCCCGTTCTCTGATCCACTCAGGCCTATTCCAGACATTTATTTGAATGGAACAATGCTTCCCAAGTGCGAAAAGTTCAAATATCTGGGATCTATGATCAATAGCAAAGCAACTTGTGATGACGACATCAATCATCGTGTAAGCGTAGGGTGGATGAAGTGGCGAGAAAATTCCGCTATCTTCTGTGACAGAAAAATGCCCCCTAAGTTGAAAGGAAGGCTCTACACCGCAGTTGTACGTCCAGCGCTCACATACGGTTCACAATGTTGGACGATGTACAAAAAGTATGAGAGTAAATTAACGGCAGCTGAGATGAAGATGCTGCGCATGACAGCAGGAGTGACAAAGCTTGATCGAATAAGAAGTTCGAAGATCCGTGGAAGCTTTCACATCAAGGAAACCATCGTACAAAAAATAGAGCGTGACCGGCTCAGTTGGTATTGCCACGTTCAAAGAAGAGATCATTTGAACCCTGTTAAAAAGGCAATATCAATGCACGTTCCAAAGACATCGCGATGTAGGAACGGCAGGCCTATAAACGCCTGGATCAGACAAATGCGACGACATCGGCATTTCATTGGCCTCAGTAACCGAGTGATCCAAAATCGGCAGGCCTGCCGATATTTTCTGAGGTCAAATAGGCGAACCCCACATGCGGATCAGTAGAAATGCGGTGAAGTGGGAGGGTTGTGATCCCTTGTTTTCGGATCATAGCCTCGCTGATAAAAGGAAGAAGAAGAAGAAGAAGATCATTAATCTTATATATTAATATATGAACACGAATTATCGTACGCTGTTTAGAAATTTATTATACAAGGAGGGGAATGAAATTTGTATCATTCGAAAGGTACTGTGCCACAGATGTGCATAAAATGAAAATCGTGTGCGTATGTCACCGTTGAGTCAGGTAAAATAAAGTGAACATACGCACATGATTTCCCCATACGAAACGCTTTAAAGAATTAAATGAAAGTATTGGGTTGGCCAATAAATTCCTTCTGTTTATCATTAGTGCTCCCATTAACTTTGAATGACGCTGAATCTCTTGGGGCCAGCAATTAGATTGGATTGCATTCGATCTAAGTATTCTTAATAGAGAATTTTGCAGAGTTCAGAGAAATGGGTATATGCACAAAATACTTACAGAAGTCAGAGTCAGATTTAGATTTAAGGTAAGATTGTCATAGTTTGCTTCTATTGTTGCGAAAGCAGTGGAACTCCTTGATATACCAGGGTGGGGAAGACGAGAATTTGTTTAAGGCAGGTATGGCATCGAAAGGGAAAAAGAATTCAGCGTTGAAAATAGTTAGGGTGTGGACTATGGGTAAAAGTGCAGAGACGGGATTTATGTTAAGAAGTTTGTTGAAATCTGCTTTACGAAAATGAAAGCAACAAGTGTGCTCCGAGACTGGGTTTGAGTTATCGTTGTACAAAAAGGTTAGAAATAGGGGGACCAGTGAATAGATTTAAGGCTATACCCATCCCGTTTAAGAAAGTTGAGCCGGTCGCCCTCTATTTTTTGTACGATGGTTTCCTTGATGTGAAAGCTTCCACGGATCTTCGAACTTCTTATTCGATCAAGCTTTGTCACTCCGGCTGTCATGCGAAGCATCTTCATCTCAGCTGCCGTTAATTTACTCTCATACGTTTTGTACATTCGTCCAACATTGTGAACCGTATGTGAGCGAGGGACGCACAACTGCGGTGTAGAGCCTTCCCTTTAACTTAGGTGGCATTTTTCTGTCTCAGAAGATAGCGGAATTTTCTCGCCACTTCATCCACCCTACGCTTACGCGATGATTGATGTCGTCATCACAAGTTGCTTTGCTATTGATTATTTGCATAATACTTTAGTAGACCAAAAAAATATACTTCTACAACCGTTACACACAAAGTTGGGCTTAATGAAACAATTTGTAAATGCTTTGCCTAAAGATGGTGATTGTTTTAAATATTTGTGTAGAAAATTTCCTCATTTATCAAAAGCTAAACTGAAAGAAGGGATTTTCGTTGTCCTGATATTCGTAAAATGATGTTCGATTCCAGCTTCGAAGCAACGATGAGTACAAAGGAAAAGGAGGCTTGGATATCATTTAAAGAAGTTGTGACTAAGTTTTTAGGCAATGTGAAAGCGTCTAACTATGAACTTATCGTAGCCAATATGATGATAGATAAGTTCGAAACTCTTGGTTGTCTGATGAGCCTTAAAGTCCACTTCTTGCACAATCATTTTGAATTTTTAGCTTAAAACTTGGGTGATGTGAGTGAAGAGCAAAGGGAACGGTTTCATCAGGACATAAAAGAGATGGAGAAACGATACCAGGGACGGTGGAATATCAACATAATGCGTTATTACTGTTGGTCACTTCACAGAGGACAATAAAATGGATCATATCGAAGAAAACGCTATACAAAAAAAACTTTACAGAGAAAAGATATAGGAAATATAAAAAAAATAAGCACATAAAATATTCATACTGTAGTAATTTAATATTATCGTAAGTAAAAATTGTAACCTAATAAAAAAATCTATGATTTTTTAATTTGTATGTATAAAATTTCCCTATTTTAAAATATATAATCGATGTCACATTGTGAGAGAATTGTGGGTAATAAACAAAAAATGATACCAAATGCGGTTTCAGCACCCAAAAATACATAAAATTTAGGTAAATTGGTTTAAAAAGTTTTTTCAAACATTTTTTTGTTGGCCAGTGTTATATACAGGATGTGCCAAAACTAACCACTTCATTTCTTTTGGGTGTAACTTCGGAACCAACCTTTTTTTTCAGATAATTGAAGCTTGACTGGAAACATTTTAAAACGAATCGGTATACTACAGTAACGCTGCAAGTATTGACGTATGTACGCAAGAAATAATAATTATATTATTGCTTTTCAACGAGAATTAAGGAGAAAATTTGCGAGACAAACTCCCATTTTACCGCAGACTATTCGGCGATTGGCTGCTCGATTTAAGGAAACAGGCACAACTAGCGATCGGAATCGTACAGGGAGAAGGCGGTCATTTCAAAATATGGAGCGTGCTGCTGAAAATGTGTAGGAATATCCTGAAACCTGAATAAGAAGAAGAGCACAACAGTTTAGGATTTGTAAATCGTCCATGTACCGAATCTTGCGATCGGACTTACACTTCTTCCTTATAAGGTACAGTTAGTCCATGAGTTACCCCCAGCTGATTACAAAAACGACTGAAATACTACCAAGCAATATTAAATCTTGATAATGATTTCTCTTTACATTTTTTTATGTCTGACGAACCTCATTTTAAGTTGAAGGGCTCAATTCATCGTTGGACCGCATTTATTTGAAGATGATAATGGAAATCACAACCAATGTGCTACATGCAAATGACTGAAGACTTTTTTGTGCCTAAGATAGACAGGCTAGGATTTTAGGATGTTTGGTTTTAGCAGGAAGGTGGTGGCATGATCCATACAGTTCACGAGACAATGGACCCTTCCTGCAAATGTTACCGGTTACATTAGCACACAAGACTGGCCTTCTACCAACCCAGACCTTAACTCGCTGGATTGCAAATTGCGAATAGTTTGGTATGTCGTAACATCGAGTCCCTAAAGCGCGTGAAAAATTGACAAAAAGAATAATGTATATGCTGAATTCATAAGGCATACCTTTCAAGTTCAGTGCACTAGAGACAGTGTAGAAATCTATCGGATTTTTATGTGGTTTTTCGATTATCGATTAATAACTTTACGTGACAAAGTTGGTACAGGTACTTGATCTTCCAGAGGTAAATGGAAATACTTTGAAACTCACCTCAACAGCCAAGTATCGTGGAACTATGTATCCTTGACTCGAAGCAAAACACGGAAGAAAGAATGAAGAAAGAATTACATTCTACGAGTGCAATAGGAACTTTGGTCAACGGTTTGCGTCCGTCCATAATAAACTGGAAGTTTACGACGATCGTCAGACCCATTTTTACAAAAGCGACAATTAGCTATTTGGAGAACTTTGCAAAGGTACAAAAACGAGCATGCATGAACATAATAGGATGTGATGCTTAATCTCTCTCCCCTGGATAAGTACATACGATCCACATCAGACAAAAGCGGGTATCGTCTCAAACAATCATGCGCATGGAATCAAAGCTCATAGATTATAGGATAATTGATTTGAAAAGAACAACAGATTATGTCATGGTTTACATAGACTTCGACAAGAATTGCTTTTTTCTTATTCGCGAAAGATAAGTGTGGGAATCCAATATATAAATGAACAGAATATTTAACTCTATGCTGATGAGTCTAAAATGGATATATGTAGGACCCCGCTCCGAGGTTTCCTGTGAAGTACTCAAAATTCTTCTAAATTTGCCAGTAGGGAAACACCCCAAGGCGGTGTTATTTCACCTCTACTATGGCTTATAGTCATGAATAAAATCCTTTTAACATTAGGCAGAGAAAGAATAAAGGTAGTCGGGTATGCCGTCGAAATAGCTAAGTGAAACCACGGAACATGCTCTGAGTAAGGAAGCGCTTGGGCCAAAAAGTGTCTTGGTGTCAACTAGAGTAAAACTAAACTGATGGTCTTCACCACTAAAACCAAAATACCTGAGTTCGCACTTTGGAAACGACTTTCTCGGCTAAATGGTCAACCGCTCTCCCTACCGTCCAGTGCTAGGTATTTAGGAGTTATCCTAGATCCAAAACTCAACTGGAAGCTAAACATAGAACTGGTAAATAAGGCATGTATAGATTTCTATGCTTGTAGCAAAACATTCGGCAAAAAATGGGGACTGCAACCAAAATTGACCTTAAGGACGTACACAGCCGTGGTACGACCAATTCTAACATATGGATTAATAGTATGGTGACCGGCTGTAAAAAGCCTATAATATTATCAAGCTTAACAATATACAAAGAACGGCATGTATAGGCACTACAGGCGCTCTACGGTCAACCCCGACTGATGCTCTAACAGCCTTTCTGCATCTTCTACCTTAAGATCTACATATAACAAACATCGCAGCGCATAGTACGGTCAGACTTAGGGAGTTGAGGTGCTGGATTACGAAACGGGCGGCGTGGCGTAACTACGCGTGAGGTTCCAAGTTCGAATCCCAGAAAACACCAAAAAGTTTTTTTCGCGAGCGTCTGACAAACATCCGAGAATATTGTTGTCTTGAAAAAGCTTCTCAAGACAAATTGCCCTTCGGATACGGCACTAAACTGTAGGTCCCTTCCATTTGTGTGAAAAATATAACGGACAGAAGCTAGGCCCTGGCGCTTAAAGAGCAGTTGCGCCAAAAATGTATGTATGTATGTTACGAAACCCTATGGGCATACGAACATACTAGACTCTCTGCCGGGAGAACTCGTTTTGCCCACAACAGATTACATTATAACCAAATTCAATTTCACAAAGCGTTTCGACGTTCAATCCCTCACAAGATTAGAATGGCAAGATGGACAGCTGATTAAGGGTTTCGACGTAACGATCTACACAGACGGTTCAAAGATGGACTGTGAAGTCGGTGCGGGTGTGTTTTCTGAATCCTTAAGCATCTCAAAATTATATAGACTTCCGAATTTTGCCAGTGTGTTTCAGGCAGAATTACTCGCAGTCCGGGAAGTCTGTTGCCAGATAAAATTACCCATAAATATAACGCCAAGGCGAAAGAACGCCATATTCACTGATAGCCAAGCTGCCATCAAAGCCATTGCATCTATTACTACATCCTCCTCGCTGGTGCTATATTTCCGAAATGAGCTAGTCTCGCTAGATGTCCAAATCAAGGTAACCCTGGTTTGGGTTCCAGGGCACAGTAACGTTTATGGAAACGAACTTGCTGATGAACTGGCTAGGCAAGGCTCAGCCCTCCACACCTCTTTTGCGGAATTAGTTCAGATCCCGCTTGGAGCAGTCAAAGCGGAAATTTCCTAAAAATTCCTTGCTAAAGCCAACCTTAGACAAAATACAAATATTTGGCGCAACAGCTCTTTAAAGTGCCAGGGCCTAGCTTCTCGCAACCACTCATGTTGTGTGCGTTATATTTTTCACACGAATGGAAGGGACCTACCGTTTAATGCCGAATCCGAACGGCGATTTGAGAAGCTTTTTCATGACAACAATACTCTCGGATCTTACCAACCTTAGACGGACTAGGCTAAAAAACTGTGTCATATCTAGGAAGATGTGGCCAAACTACAACAAAACAAAAACAACCGACTTCCTAAACAGAACGCTTTGGCATCACAAGAATAACCACGATAACCACAGGTCACTGGCCTATAGGAGACCATGTAGTCAAACTAGGCATCCCACATAACACACACTGTCGCAGTTGTAATGTCGCAACTGAAAAACAAACCCTTATCAACTTTTTATGCGCACGCATGTCCGACACTAGCTAGGGCCAGACCACGAGCTTTAGGAAAATCCTTTTTCAATTCCCTTGAGGAAATCTCAGAGAAAAACATTAAGAGATTTAATAATCTTCTTAAACTCCACAGGTTATATCTAGAGACCACCAACACACCTTCACATCCAGGTTACATGAGTTTGTTGTATTAAAACGGCACCTAGTGCTAATTGGGTTCTTCATTTTTAAGTGGAAGAACCACACATATCTACCTACCTAAATCCTTCTAGGATTGCAATATTCGTAGATAGTCAAACACTAGACAGATCAAAAGTGGTTTCCAGGTACCATAGGCATCAAATCACCCGACTGGTGCAGGAGTTGTCAAGATACAGAAGAACTATCCAGCACTGTTGTGCGTTCGCCCATGTTTTCAAACCCGTCGCTCTGTATGGAAAACAGACTGTTTAATGAACTAGATCTTGTCCAAGTTCTACTTTGGAACATGATACGTTTAATTGAAAGCGCAGGTTGGTTTGCCACAGGACCGACCGAAGGGCAGAGTTTAGCTATAGACACCGCAAATAAAAGGGAAATACAATGGGCCGAAAGGCAATCGCTTATGAAAAATGACTGGGCGACGATATGAATAAATCGCCAAACGTCGAAAAACGACAATGGGAATACGGATGAATGTCTGCTGTAAATAGAATCAGTTGTCAATATATTTCGTTTAAGGATCTTTTCAAAAATATGGTTGAATGTGAATGATAAGTACCATTAGCTGACCTTAAACTTTCATCTCATCTTAAGCTCAGGAAGGGAAAAGAAAAAGTAAATTCAACTTACCCCCAGATCAGGCTCACTGTAAGTCGCCTCCAAAATGGCTGTCTTCTGTGGTGCCGCTCGATAATTGTCCGCCTTGTGTATATCCTGTAGGCTGCCCCATGTTTCGAAGTCGTCTGCATTGTCCCCATGGTCTGGATTGCGCTCATTGCTCGAATAACCCAGTGACTTGCGAGCCCTTTCCGACGACAGGTTCTCCACACTCGCTGAACTGCCTCTGGATTGCATTATTCCGTACACCTTGGGGCTCAATTTGTTAATCAGCTGATTGCAATCTTTCAGAAAGCAATAGCCATCCTCGTAAGAAGGTCCTCTGCTTTGCTTGGACTTCTTGTGGTGTTTCGCGCCCGTGGGCAGAGGCGGTATGAATACGTGATCCTTTGTCGGCGAACGGCCAGAGACATTGTCATACTGCTGGTGACTGGTGGAGTGTATTGAAATATCGTCCATCGACATTTGCAGCGATCTGCGATTTGCCTGTCGGTCCATTAGCGAGAGCACATCATCACACGATCTCGTGGCTACCAGGCTAGAGATGGGACTCTTGATCAAATTGAAACTGGCGAGTAAATTTGGACCGGCTTGCGTTGGTGGGGCTGTTTTTGGCAGTGGCGGTGGTGGAGTCGACTTCGGATCTGGCATTGCACGGACTGTTAGCCGGGTGTCTACGGCGGGAGCTACGTTCTGTTCGATGTTGTTGAAGATGCCGATTGGTCGAGCACAGGGAGGATTTACGCCGCGGTTTCCGATGATTTGAATCCCAGGGAAGTCGACGACCACGATTCTATCAGAGATATTCGTGCAGTCGTTGTGGAAGCCAATGCCGGAGTCTGAATTCGAGGATGTTGTCGTCACCTCACTGTGATTGCTGGGCTGTGGCGAGTGCGCTTGCATATCCTGCGGCTGCCGATTTCCATCCGCATTGCGGCCGGGGTTTCTGGCAGCAGGCGGGAGAATCCTCATGGTGTACATGCTCCTAATGAGGTTCACAACATACTCCGAGTTGTTTGGAAACTCCAAACACAGATTCGAGATGGGGTCTTTGGTGCATGTGATACGGAATTCAGTAGCCTTCTGCTCGTGCACATGGTGTTCGCAGATTTTCGTATCAACTACGAACACATGGCAGCTGTTTGAGATGGAGACGTCGCGCTGGACTCCATTTGGGTCCTGATCATCGTCGTCGGCGTTGGAGGAGTAGATTGCACTGGTTACGAGGCCAAAGAAGCGATTCTCACTTTCCGAGGACGAACTCACATAGTTCAGGCGCGACGACGGGTATGTGGCCAATATCGTTGCATTCGAGCTCTGCAGGGTCAAACAGTTAGGGAGTATCGTCATGAGAACGGTCGTCGGATTGCGCTTCTCCTGGCGCAGCTTTCGGATACAACTCCGAACTGTCTGCAGTTTAGAACTAATGGCAATCTGCTTTGGCATTTCTATCGTTCCCAAGTACCCCACAATGGCCCTGTACTCCAATGAGATCCCACTGTTCTCCAGCTCCAGGTTCACGCGGACCATTGCACTCACATTAGAGATGTCCTTCGATGTACTCGCGCTCGTCGAATGGATGATATTGTGCGCCAAAGCCAGCGAAGCAGGCAGCGGGATGTCCTCTATCACAGGACGCAGCGCATGGTCTCTCCCGCCCCCAGCCGCCTCACGATGCTTCTGTGGCGAATTTCTCAGCCGATTCATCTTCAACTTGTGATGCAGATAGCTCGGCTTCCCGCGGTTAATATGCTGAATGGCATTCTCCTCATCCGAACTGTCCGAGAAGTAGTTCTCCGCGATTTGCATCTTGATGCTGCCAAACGAGTTGCCAATCAGCTGCACCACCGTTTCGTGCGGCAGTTTCGACACGTTCAGGTTGTTCACCGAAATAAGAAAGTCTCCAGCCCGCAGTCCCGCCTGATCGGCCGGGGAGTTGGCCACAATGCACGAAAGTATGCACGGCTGCTGGCCAGATATTGTGAAACCGAAGCCATTGTAACCGCGGCTGACCTCCACGGTGCGTGTGCCGTAGTTGGGGCGTTTCTTGCGACGCCGATGCTGGTGGTGGTGATGGTGCATTACGCGCAGCTTACTTGTTTGCTAATCGATCTAAATAAATGCAACAGAGGAGGAACAACAAGAAATTCTTTTCACTTTCAGTTCAGGGGCAGTGGTAGGCAGTGGTTGGTTGCGACTATTTGGATCACTTGACCGTGTGGGGTTTCATTGCATTGATCTGCGGCTACGGAACTACTATAGGTTCTAGCACGTGGGCGGGTGGAAGTAAAACAAATAAAATTAATGCAAACGAAAGGAAAACAATAAATTTACGCGAAATAAAGAGAAAAATAATAAACTTCTTCCAATGGAATGTGTCAAGCCAACATGACAGCAAAAACTTGTATTGTTTGACAGTTTGAGGTAGGGCGAGCAAAATGTAGAAAAAAATAAATTAAACGTCGCATAGGGCTGTTATAATCTTGTACTAGCTGAGGCAACGGTTAGGTAGTAGATTTTTGAACGGGTTTCTGTTATACGTTGAGTGTATTTATAAAAATTCCTTTAAAATTAATACCAGCAAGTTAAAATGAAATATTTTTTTGGTTCAGTTTTGTTCGAAAAGGAAACGGACTTACTTTTGTTGGCTTAAAAATTTCGATTTCGTTTTCGTACATCGAAATAAAGTACCAGTTAGAACCGGTTCTACGCAGCTAACTGTTAAGTTAACTGAGTAAAATTCAGAAATATCTGACATGTACTCTAAAAATTTTAACTTGGAACACTAGACGTGTTCAACATCAAGCCTTTGAACTATTTAAAGGAATGCAATCGTATTGTCGTTAGCCTTATCTTGAAGCCTGTTAGTAAAGTAATGCCATGGCAATCTAAGCATCATTTTCAGGACTTTGTTTGACGTATCTGCAACTTTTTAACATGCGTTTTGGCGCAAAATCAAACCATGCTGGTGCACCATAATCAAGTATGACCTGAAATATAGTTTTGAACATTAGAATTTTGTTTTGCTTGCTCAGGCGTGATTTTCGTTTTATGAAAGTATTCTTGTTGTTAAATTAATTTAATTTATCGTATTCGTAATGTGTTTTTAAAAAGTTCGTTTTTTTTCCAAGACTATGCCAAGGTATTCGCAATTGTTGGACTACTCAATGTCTTCTGAGCATCATATGTGGAGCTTAGCATTAGGAAGGAAGCAGGTTTTTTTTGCAACGACTAAACCATATCGCTTGGGTTTTATTGTAGCTGCATTAACCTTAATCTTCCACTCGATAAAAAATGTTTCAATCAGATTGAGTGCATTTTGCAGTACTAAACAAAACAGAGCAGTATCATCCGTGAGCATGGGTAGATGGGTATCGATAAAAGACATATCGGAGGCAAATAAATTAAACAGGGTTGGACCCAGCACTGAACCTTGAGATACACTTAATAGGATACTATGCCAACCAAGTCAATTTTATGTTCCCAATATGAATTGCAAACTTTCTGTCTTTTAAAAAGCTCTCATTCTGGCGACTGGAACTGGAAAGTCTAATTTCATAAGTTTATACATCTGCGCATCATGCCAAATGGGGTCAAACGACTTTTCGATGTCCAGAAGGACCATTCCAGTAGATTCCTCTAATTTAAGTTTATCTATAATATACTTTTTAATTCTTAAAATTTGGTGACAAGTTGCGTGCCCAGATCTGAAACCAAGCTTATAGTTTTGGAGATAAGATTTTAGACCAATTAGTCTAACTTTCTTTGTACTGAAGACCCTGAAGCGAGTCCTGGACAACTATTTGCGAAGCAAGATAGAACCATCCCTCTCCAAAGCTCAGCACGCATACCTCAAAGGTAGATCAATAGAAACAGCTCTTCACGAGATAGTGCGTACTATAGAAAACTCCATACACTACAAAGAATATACCCTAGCTACCTTCCTAGGAATAGAAGGAGTCTTTAATAACATACACACTGAAGCAATCCTAGAGTCCCTTACGGAGCTGGGAATAGAAAGCAATCTAAGTTATTGGATCGTTTCTATGCTTAGCGCTAGAATTATTCAGGCAACACTAGGCAATAGCAATATAATCAAATTTGCCAGTAGGGGAACACCCCAGGGTGATGTTATCTCACCTCTACTATGGCTGACAGTCATGAATAAAATCCTATTAACATTAGACAGAGAAAGAATCAAGGTTTCGGCTTGGGCGAAAAAGTCTGGTCTCGGTGTCAACTCGAGCAAAACTGAATTGATGCTCTTCATCACTAAAACCAAAATACTTGACTTCGCACTTCCTCGGCTAAATGGCCAACCGCGCTCCTTATCGTCCAGTGCTAGGTATTTAGGAGTTATCATAGATCCTAAACTTAACTGGAACCTAAACAGAGAATAATGAGTAAAGAAAGCATGTATAGCTTTCTATGCTTGCAGCAAAACCTTCGGAAAAAATGGGGACTGCAGCCAAAATTGACCTTATGGATGTACACAGCCATGGTACGACCAATTCTCACATATGGGTCAAAAGTATGGTGGCCAGCTCTAAAAAAGGCTTATAACATAACCAAACTTAATAATGTACAAAGAACGGCATGCATAGGAACCACAGGCGCTCTACGGTCAACCCCGACCAACGTTCTAACAGTCTTCTTGCATCTCCTACCTTAAGATCCACACATCATAAACATCACAGCACACAGTGCGGTCAGACTCAGGGAGTCGGGGTGCTAGTTTATGAAACCCTATGGGCATAGTAACATTTTAAACTCTTTGCCGAACTGAGAACTCGCTCTGCCCACAACAGATTATATGATACACAAATTGAATTTCACAAAGCGCTTCGACGTTCAATTCCCCACAAGGTCAGAATGGCAAAATGGACAGGTAATTAAGGATTTCGAAGTAACAATCTACACAGACGGTTCAAAGATGGACTGTGGAGTCGGTGCGAGTGTGTTTTTCCGAATCCTTAAACATCTCTAAATCCTATAGGCTCCCAGATTTTGCCAGTGTGTTTCAGGCAGAATTACTCGCTGTCCGGGAAGCTTGCCCTCAGATCAAAACACACACCAATATAACGCCGAGGCAAAATATCGCTATTTTTATCGATAGCCAAGCAGCCATCAAAGCCATTGCATCGGTTACTATATCCTCTAAGCTGGTGCTAGATTGCCAAAACGAGCTAGCTTTGCTAGATAGCCAACTCAAGGTAACCCTGATTTGAGTTCCAGGGCACAGTAACGTTTATAGAACGAACTTGCGGATGAATTGGCTAGGCAAGGCTCAGCCCTCCACAGCTCTCTTGCGGAATCAGTTCAGATTCCACTTGGAGCAGTCAAAGCAGAAATATCCTCAAAATTCGTTGCCCAAGCTAACCTCAGATGGACTAGGCTAACAAACTGTGTCATATCTAGAAAGATGTGGCTAAAGTACAACACATCAAAAACAACCGAATTATTAAACAGAACGCGTAGAGATATCGCCAGGATAACAGCAACCACCACGGGTCACTGGCCTTTAGGATACCATGCGGTCAAACTAGGTATCCCACACAACACACATTGTCGCAGTTGCAATGTCGCTACTGAGAAAGAAACCTTTATCCACTTTTTATGCACCTGTCCGGCACTAGCTAGGGCCGGATAACGAGCTTTAGGACAACCCTTTTTCGATTCCCTTGAGTAAGTTTCAGAAAGTAACATTAAAGATTTAATAACCTTTTTAAATTCCACAGGCTGGATCTAGAGACTCCACACCAACACACCTTTCATATCCAGGTACACGAGTTTTGTGGTATCAAAACGGCACCTAGTGCTAATTGGGTTCTTTTCCTAAGAAGAACCAACACACCTACATACCTACCTACCTGGGAATAAGTTCAAGATCGGTGATATTTATCAATCTTTTCCTTAACAACATTTTCAAGGAGTTTACTTAGACAACTTAGCAGGCTTTTGGGCCTATTACTGAGAGGGTTATCTTTGAGCTTACAAGGCTTAGCGATGGGAACAACTTTGGCTATTTTCCAGGCATTTGAAAAATAGTACTGTTTAAAGCAAGAGTTGAACATATTTCTACTCGTAAGAAATGTTATACCTTTCTTAGGAAGCGCTTCAAGAGTGTGTTATTAATGTTATCAGGGCCGGGGGATTTCTTGAATTTTGTTGATTTAATTAATTCTCTAAGTTTGGCATAGCTCGTGTAATAATTTACATTCAGTTCGAGTGATTTACTAGGTAGGTCAGATAAAGTATAATATTATGTCTTGCACCACATATTCAGTGACCACGTCACTTAAATGAGCAGAAACTTTATGGTTAGTATTAAATGTTGAAGTAAAAATATTAGCTTTTTCCTGCTGGGTGAGAAACAAATCGGTCTGTACCTTAAGTGGTGGAATATTGGAACCTTTTTTTCTAATAACCTTATCTTATCTTCCAAAAGGGCTTACCTTATGAAAACCGGAAAGAAGGGAATCCCAGAGCTTGCTGCTGCGGCTAGAAATTCCGTTTTTATTTGGATGTTTAACAGCTTAACGTTCGATACATATCTATCCAACCTGTAAAGTAGGCATTTTCTCTCTCAGAATTGCGAAAACGGATAAGGTCTAGGATATGACTGGGAAGGGAAGATTTTTATATCAATGAAGTTCTTCTTTGTGGCATTAAAATTATCAGTTAAGGTTCTCTGTTATGTAGGTACTGTATCGATTCCAATTAGCTGCTGTATAGTTCTAAAAACTTTTTGCGGAACTCCTAGAAAATTAACTGCTGAGTTCAATGCACACTGCAAGGCAGCGGTATCATCCTCGCGGCAGAGCTACATGGTAACGTCTTGAGCATTTCGAAGTCCAGCGACCGTTTGATGTCTCTCAAACTAGTAATACAAGGAGAGGTGTGGAATATTGTCAGTGCATATGCTCCCCAAAATGGGTGCAATCAGAGAGTTAAAGATGCATTTTGGGTAGATTAAGAACATCCCAAAGGAAGAGCTTCTGTTTGTTGGTGGAGATTTGAATGGACATGTCGGGAAGTCAAATGAAGACTATGAAGACTGCCATGGAGGACTAGGATATGGCACCAGGAACCTTCCTGGTGAAGACATCCTAAGCATGTGCAAATTACACGGTCTTATCGTGTTAAATACCATGTTCATCAAACAAAGCCGACACCTGATCACTTACAGCAGTGGTGGGTGGAGATGAAACCCAGATTGACTATCATTTGATAGCCAGTTTCATGAAGCCTCGGGTAAAAGATTGCAAAGTGATCCTGGGAGAGGCAGTCGTTCGGCAACATAGTCTCCTGCTAACAGAAATTTTGATGAAAACACAAAAGATCAGCAGAAGTCGCCGATCGATTTCTTTGTGGTACCATCGTGTCTGAAGAGAATGGTTTGTGATGTTCGCGTATTGAGAGGGGCCGAACTGTCAACTGATCACCACTTAGTGCTGTGCAAATTGTATCTTAGCGAGAGTGTGCCTCCCCTACCAAAGCGTAAACCAAGGATGGTTACACGCATACGATGGGAGAGGTTACAGGACGATGAGATACGGGAGACATTTGCGCGGCATATATCTGAGAGGTTTGAACAAATTCCAACTGTTCCATCAAATGTAGAGGAAGAATGGCAACTGTTTTTAACAGCGGTTATTGCCTCTGCGGGAGATGTTTGTGGAGTGAAGCGGCTTGGTGTGGTGGCTGGTGGTGAGAAAAGAACTGCTTGGTTTAAAACGCCCGGAGTTCAAGAAGCCATCAGAGAGAAGAAGAGAGCCTTTAAGGTGTGGATTCACTTGGGGAACTCCGATTCTCGAAATCGGTACACTGAGGCGCGAAGAACTTGCAAATTAGCTGTGAAAACAGCGAAAGAACAGTCTTGGAAGGAGTTTGGCGAGAAATTGGAACGTGACCACAGATCTGCAAATAAGATGTTCTGGCAGACCGTCCGCCGACTCAGAAGAAAAAAGTTGAATATCGTTGAAGGAGTCAAATCCAAAGACGGTCGACTTCTTTCCAATGAGGAGGACATCTTACGCAGATGGAGCGAACACTTTTCAGAATTGCTCAATCCCGAACAGGGCACCGAAGATGACAGACCTATGGTCGAGAGTTGGGCGGAAAGTAGTCCTACGGTAGAGGAAGTAACTTTGGCGATAAAATCGCTAAAAGTTGGCAAATCTGCTGGTGTGGATGAAATTCGTCCAGAAATGCTCAAGGCTTTAGGTAAAGAGGGAGTGCAATGGCTCTCGCGTGTCATTAAAGTGGCCTGGGAACGCGGTGAAACACCTGCTGATTGGCAAATGGGGGTGATAGTTCCTCTTTTTAAAAAAGGGGACAAAAGATATTGCGCCAACTATAGGGGTATATCTCTTTTAAGTCTCCCTGGAAAAGTCTTCGCTAAGGTGCTAGAAAAGCGTTCCAGAGCTGTGGTTGAGGACGGTTTGGGGGATGAGCAGTGCGGTTTTCGTCCCGGTAGAAGCACAACCGACCAGTTGTTCACTCTCAGAATGGTCCTTGAGAAGGCCTGGGAATATGCCAAACCTGTCTACACTTGTTTTGTGGATTTGGAAAAAGCATATGATAGGGTTCCTCGAGGCAAACTCTGGAGTGTTCTGCAGGAGTATGGGATTGCTGGTTCCCTGTTAAGGGCGATTCAGTCTTTATATACAAACTGTAGAAGCTGTGTTCGGATAAACGGTGTTAAATCAATACCTTTCACTGTGGGCGTTGGACTCCGCTAGGGGTGCGTTTTGTCACCTCTCCTCTTCATTGTAGGTATATATGGATTGGATGTTGCAGCGCAGCCGTGGCGGGGAATGTTTCAAAGTGGGAGACCTAAGGATTAGTCATCTGCTCTTTGCGGATGATTTGGTCATCCTTGGGTCCTCTCAAACCGAACTTCAGTGCGCACTCGAAAGGTTTGTAGACGTTTGTGATGATGCTGGAATGAAGATCAACGTGAACAAATCGGAAGTAATGGTCGTTTCCAAAAATACTCATTCAGTGCACTCTGCATGTTAGTGGAGTCCCACTGAAGCAGGTGGATTAGTTTCAGTACATCGGGGTTTTATTCACGAGTGATGGGAGGAGCAATGCCGAGTTATCCTGTAGAATTGGTCAGGCTGGATCAATTTTAAGAGACCTTGGCCAATCTGTTTTAAGGAAGGCCGAACTTAGTGTTCAAGCTAAGCTATCGGCTTTTAACTCGGTGTATGTTCCAACTCTCACCTATGGTCATGAAATTTGGGTAGTGACCGAAAGAATAAGATCGCGGATACAAGCTGCCGAAATGAGGTTCCTTCGCGGTGTTGTTGGAATAACTCGTAGAGATCGAGTGCGCAACACCAGAGTACGCGAGGCGCTCAACGTTGAGCAGCTACTTCTCCGAACGGAACGATCTATGCGTCGATGGTTTGGTCACGTAGTGCGTATGCCCCCAAACCGGCTTCCAAGACGCGCCATGGTTGCCGTGCCATCAGGTAGGCGACTTCGCAGAAGGCCTAGAAATAGATGGTTGGATCAAGTCCTGTCGTCTGATCATTCCCCTATTATTTTGACATTGAGCGAAAAACTAGTCTATAACCTAGAGCCAGCGAGATTAACTGGTCGAACAACTAACTGGGAAGGCTTTACGAACGAAATTGAAGATAATGTTGAACTGAGCGTTCCACTTGCGACACCCTATGAACTTGAGGTTGAAGTTGATCGCTTCGTTGAGATCGTACAGCTCGCCTCTTGGAATAATACTCCCATTCCAAGGAAACGCCGGACAAATACGGCTTACGATATCCTCCGGAAATAAAGGAATTGGTCAAGGAAAAACGAAAAGCGCGTAAAAAATGGCAACAGAGTCGTGCTCCGCAGCATAAAGCACACTTGAATCGTCTGTGCAATTCGTTGAAGAAAGCTATTAAGGATTTTAAGAATCGTGCAATAGGCTCTTACCTTGAAAGTTTAACAGCGAAAAAAGATTCCAGTTATTCACTTTGGAAAGCCATAAAAGGCACCAAAAGGCCCAAAGTCCCTGCGCCGCCAATTAAATTAAATCGAAATGAATGGGCAAGGGAAGATAAAGAAAAAGCGGACGTCTTTGCGGCCCACCTGGAAGAAACCTTTAAACCGTACGATGGTCAAGTGGTTTACGATAACATCAATAGGCCGGGTTTACCATCTGGCAATTTAACACTCACAAGTGCAACGCTAAGGGAACTCAAAAATGAGATCGAGATTATAAAACCTAAGAAAGCTTAATCACCGGAGAAAGTTTTACCTAGAAAAGCTTTGATTAAGCTTCTCTATATTGTAAATGCTGCGCTCAGATTAAAACACGTTCCGAGCCAATGGAAAGTTGCGGAAGTAATAATGGTCTTAAAACCAGGAAAATGAGGTAAAATCGTATAGACCAATTTCGCTTCTTCCAGTCATATCCAAAATTTTCGAGAGGATATTATTAAGGCGTCTCCAACCGGTTATAGACGAAAATAATCTTATCCCTGACCACCAGTTTGGGTTCAGAAGTAAGCATTCGACGATTGAACAGGTGCATAGAATTACTGACGTAATCGAGAAAGCACTTGAAGAAAAAAAGATTTGCTCAAGCGTATTTCTTGACGTCTCGCAGGCCTTTGATAAGGTGTGGTTGGGCCGCTTCTCTATCTGTTATATACTCGTGATATACCGAAAGAAGATGGCACTATCCTTGCTACGTTTGCCGATGACACTGATATCCTAGCAGTAGGTAAAACAATCGAAGAAACGACTGCAAAACGCGCTAAATAATGTAAATGAATGGACGAGGGACTGGCGGATTGCCCTCAATGAATCTAAATCTGATCACGTGAATTTCACTTACAAGAAAACTAATAACTTGCCAATTTTCCTAAACTCGGCTCGAATACCTTTTGCAAACGAGACCAAATGCCTGGGAATGACACTCGACGCAAGGTTGAAATGGAATTCGAACGTGAAAATGAAACGTAAAGAACTCGAAATCAAATATATAGAAATGAACTGGTTACTCGGAAAACATTCCCAACTCAGTACTGAGAACAAACTGCTTTTATACAAGCAAGTACTAAAGCCGGTGTGGACCTACGGTATACAACTTTGGGGTTGTACCAAGAAAACAAATGCAAATATTTTACAAACTTTTCAAAATAAAGTGCTAAGAGAGATTGTCCAAGCACCGTGGTATATTAGAAACGACGATATTCACAGGGATCTCGGAATTCCGACAATCGAAGCTGAAACTAGAAGCTTCGCGAGAAAGCATAGAAACCGACTAATCGGACATGTCAACAATACAGTCCTACAAATTTTGGATAAGAACAATTTATTGCGCCGACTACAAAGGACGAAACCTTTCGACTTGGCGAGATAATGATTATTCGCGTCTAGATTGCGGAACATGCAGGATCTTTCAGTGGAAAGTAACCTGCCAAGCGTTTTCATTTCATGATAGAAAAATTGCTTGATAAGTTATTAGTTAGTTGCGATATCTAACAAAGTTATATCGAAGGGTGGTGTTTTTTTAGTCAGTAAGAATCTGACACTACTATGAGCACGCGCTTGCTATTCTCATAGTGTCTATGGAAGATTTTTCACCAACCCTCGGAAAAAAAAAAAAAAAAAAAAAAAAAACCCCTGATGAATTGGAGTCAATGGCGGAGGATCGAGAATGATGGAGACTCCACCTGGGCATCCTACCCCCGCGACCCTCATGAAGGATTAGCGGGCCATTGAAAATGAATGAATGAATGAATGAATGAACATCAAAGAAAAGCAAACAAACAAGGGTCTCTGAGAAAATCAAATGGTACAATCTGGACAAAGAAAAAGGCGAGGCTTTTGTTTTCGTGATGAAAAATTACTTCTCTCATACCATCATCGGAGCTGAGGACGAAGAGTGCAGATCACCCTACAGCGAACTTGCTTAAAGAAGGCCAAATCACTGCTAAGAGCTTCAAAAGGCCACCATCAACACGCCAAAGAAACATGGTGGTGGAGTGATGAAGCTAAGAAGGAGATAAATGAGAAGAAAGCGGCTTTCAAAGCTTGGTCAAAGTGCCCCTAATAGTGACGAAAAAGCTCGCCTCGAAATGGAATACAGATGTTGCAAGAAATAGCGAAGAAGAAGTGCGCCCGGCTTCAAGCAGAGAGTACGGAGGGCCTGTATCGGGAGTTGGAGAAAATATTTTCCCCGGTTGCTGATGCAGACCAGGCTATCCAGGAGCTGCGAAGACACAATATGAACAAGAGCGCAACCATCTTCAAAATAACCGCCCAAAGAAGGAGGAATGCTGAGGAGATTCGTTCGCCAAAGTTCATTAACAAAGCTCATGGCCAGCTTCTTGTGGATGACGACAAAATTCTGCAGAGGTGGCGGCAGTACTGTGAAGAACTTTTAAATGAACATTTTCCCCGGCTATACTTTCCAAGAGCTACCCCTAACTGTGAAGAAATACCCGACATTACAGTCGAAGAAGTTAGTGAGGCGGTCAGACGAGATGCCCTCTGAGTTCTGGAAAAAGATGGGAGACGTCTGGTTTAGATGGCTCAGAATTCTCATCTGCAAATTTGTGAGAGGTGATCCAATGCCGAATCAATGGAGGGAAAGTTACGTTCTTCCTGATACAAAAGGAAGGGCGATACGCGAAACTGTGATAACTACCGTTCAATCGAGCTGATGTCACACACCATGATGATCGTTGAGCGGGTATTAGGTGGCCGACTGCGAAAAATAAAATGGTTATCTGATGATCAGTGCGAGTTTGTCTCTGGTAAATCAACCACAGATGCAATCCAAAGTATAAGGATCATAATGGAAAAACATCGTGATTCCTTAAATGATTTGCATATTGTATTGGTTGACTTTTAAAAGCCATTCGACAGACAACCACTAGATCTGATATGAGTGACGCTAAGACATCGAGGGGTTCCAGAAACCCTTCTAGAGATGATCATGGACATGTACGAAAGTGCAAAGACAAGAGTAAGATGCCCCGCTGGAATAACCGAAGAGTTTCCAATCAAAGTCGGGGTGCACCAGGGAAGCGTCTTAAGTCCTTTGCTCTTTATTACAGTCCTTGATTATCTGCTTGAAGGCAAAGTGACGGACCCCAAGGTACATTAATTATTCTTTGCTGACGATGGTGTCATCATAAGCGAAGATTCTACGTCCCTGCAACGAGCACTTGATGTGTGGACGTATTGGAAGGAAACGGGTATCGCATTAGTTAAAAAAAGACAGAGTACTTATGCTGCCCGTTCTCTGATCCACTCAAGCCTATTCTAGAAATTTATTTGAATGGAACTGTGCTTCCCAAGTGCGAAAAGTTCAAATATCTGGGATCTATGATCAAAAGTACATTTTTTCACGGTACCACCTGTTGCGAGCGTCTGACAAACATCCGAGAGTATTGTTGTCACGATAAAGCTTCTCAAGTCGACGTTCTTCTTCTTAGGTGGCGCTACAGTTCGGGGTGAACCTGGGCCTCAACCAACAAGCCTCTCCATTTAGCTCGGTCTTTAGCTAATTGCCTCCAGTTGCGCACTCAAAGTTGGCCGAGGTCCCCTTGAACTTGTGCGCGCCACCTACGGCGATGATTCCCTCTACTGCGTCGTCCCTCGGGATTAGATTCGAAGACTCTGCGGGCCGGAGCGTTGGTGTCCATTCGCTTTACATGTCCTAGCCATCTCAGACGTCCAATACGCAGTTTTTTGACTATGTCGATGTCGCTGTACAGCTCGTATAGTTCGTGATTGAATCTTCTCCTCCAAAACCCGTCAACGCAAACGGGACCGAAAATCTTACGAAGAATTTTTCTCTCGAAGCGACCAAGGATATCTTCATCCTCTTTTAATAAAGTCCATGTTTCAGCGCCGTAAAGCAGGACTGGGATGATCAAGGTCTTATATAGAGTCTCCTTAGTTGTTCGCGATAGGGCTTTACTGTTGAATTGTCTTATAAGCCAAAAAAAAAACAGCTGTTGGCAAGATTTATTCTTCGATTGATTTCTGCACTGATTTTGTTTGTAGAATTTATAGCAGAGCCAAGGTAGACAAAGTCCCTTACTACCTCGAAGTTATAGCTGCCCACGGTGACAATTTGTCCAATTCGTCGGTGTTGGTTTTCCATTCTTGTTGACAGCATATACTTGGTTTTGCCCTCGTTTATCGCTAAACCCATTTTAGCCGCTTCCGCCTCAATGCTTGCAAACGCACCGGTGACAGCTCGCTGAGTTCTTCCGATAATGTCTATATCGTCGGCGTATGCAAGCAGGTGTACAGACTTGTAATAGATTGTGCCTCCGGTGTTGGCTTGTGAGTTCCGCACAATTCGTTCAAGTATAATATTGAAGAAGTCACATGACAGCGCGTCACCTTGTCTAAAATCTTTTTTGACATCAAAAGTCTCGGTGAGGTCATTACCGACCTTGATGGAGCAGCGAGCGTTCTCCATCATCAGCCTGCATAGACGGACAAGTTTGGCAGGGATGTCAAAACTAGACATGGCTCTATAAAGCTCTTCTCTATAGATGCTGTCATAGGCGGCCTTGAAATCGATAAAGAGGTGGTGAGTATCGATTTGGAATTCTTGGGTTTTCTCCAGGATCTGCCGAAGTGTGAAGATTTGGTCGATGGTGGACTTTCTTGGCCTGAAACCGCACTGATAGGGTCCAATCAGGCTGTTGATAAAAGGTTTCAGGCGTTCACACAATATCGCAGAAAGGATCTTGTATGCGATGTTGAGGAGACTGATGCCTCTATAATTGGCGCAGTTGAGGGGGTCTCCTTTCTTGTGGATCGGGCAAACGATGCTGAGATTCCATTCATCAGGCATACACTCGTCTGACCAAATCTTAGAGATGAGTTGGTGTATGCACTCTACCAATTCATTCCCAGCTGCCTTGAAAAGTTCGGCCGGTAAGCCGTCAGGTCCAGCAGCCTTGTTCGATTTTAGCTTGGATATTGCTATCCTCACTTCGTTTTGGTCAGGTGGACGGAAATTTTGACTATCATCGTCTATGTTGAATGGTTCATTCTGCCTGACAGCGGGATGTTGGTCTTCGTCGCCGTTATACAGTCTGCAGAAGTAGTTTTTCCATATTCTCAGCACCGGCTGTGATTCTACTACGAGGTTTCCATTTTCATCTCTACAGGTTTCTGTACAGGTATTGCTCCTCTAACACGTTCTTTTTACCTTTTGGTAAAACTTCCGTACATTGTTCCTGGAGTATAAACTCTCGAAATTCTCAAACGCGCGCTTCTCATGCTCTTTCTTCTTCTTTTGGAGAAGCCGAAGTTCTTCCCGTCTCTTTTGCTCGTAGAGCTCACGAGCAGCTCTCGCCTTCCTTTGCAGCGCCGCTTTATATGCCTCTTGTTTTCCTGCATGCACTCGCCAGCATTCTTCGTCAAACTAGGGGTTTCGCGGTGGTGGGCGAGCGAGACCCAGCACATCAGTCGCGGCGTTTCTGATGGCATGTTGGCATGTTGGCAGCGTTGCCACTGGTCTTCGGTACTTGATGCTGGCGGCAAAGGGGTGATTGAGAGATTTCGGGATACGCGTTCAGCGAAGAGTCTGGCGGTCTCTTGCGATTGTAGCTTTTCGACGTTAAATTTCCTCACAGTAATTCTTCTTTGTTGTCAGATTGGGATATCCGCATTCGTACCTTGGCTACAACAAGGTAATGATCCGAGTCTATGTTGGCCGCTCGGAAGGTCCGGACATCCAGAATACTGGAGGCATGCCTTGCGTCGATCGCAATATGATCAATTTGGTTGATCGTTACACCGCGAAATCTAATTGATTTCTTAGTCCGTTATCAGACGTGGTGTCGTGTAGGCTATGCTTACCAACTGCCCTACCAAAGACGTCCTCCTTTCCTATTTTGGCGTTAAAATCGCCCAAAACGATTTTAACGTCGTATTTAGGACATTGCTCGTATGTTTTGTAGAGGAGCTCGTAGAAACACTCTTTGGTGGCAGGGTCCTTTTCTTCCGAACACATATTAGGCTTATATTAGCGAATTTAGCCTTGATCCGGATAGTCATAATACGCTCGCTAACGTGTCGGAAGCTTAAGACTTCTTGCCTAAGTCTGCCGCGTGTGACAAATCCGCATCCGAATAAGCTTTGTCTGTTGCCTCTGTAGCAATCACCGTAGTAGATGTCACAGTTTTCATCCTCTTTTTGCCCGGCCCATCCCATTGCACTTCTTAGATGGCGGTAATATCTGCTTTATAGCAGTCTAGGGCCTCTGCTAGTTGTTCGGCTGCACGTGGTCTGTAAAGGGACAGAACATTCCACGTACAGATCCGAAGGTCGTTGTCCTTATTTCGTTTGCTGGGGTCGTCATTAGTTGAGTCATCCTTATTCGAGGCTTTTGGTTGTTTCGGAACCATGAGTTTTTTTACGTGGTAGGGAAGTAACCCCGACGGCACAACCCCAAACCTGGAGGGCCAGTTCCTTAATTATTCCCCTAGGACGAGGGGCCGGGTACACCGGTGCCAGTAGTCCACTACGGAAGTATGAGCGCTGCCGTTGGCCCATTAAGGGCTCCTCCGCCACCATCTCTATTCCAATGACCTGACCAACATTGGAAATTCCTTACCGACCTGTGATCCGAATACGTCGAAGCAGCTCGCGCAAGGTATTCACTAAGTTCAACCTAACTGGAACTATAGACGCCACCGTTGACTCCGTCTAGGGAATTCGTCCGCTGCCGCCTGGAACAGAAAGAAGTGCTCTAGTGAGAAAACACTCTTCCCCCCCCCCCCCCCCCCCCCCCCCCCCCCCTCTCATCTGCTGCCACCAAGAATCCTCCAAACGGGGTTGGTTACCCATTTCTTGGATTACGGTACTAGCACCCGGCTGTCACCGCGTGGAGGTTGAGAGTAGGAGTTGGTAGGCCTCAGCTGAGTGAAAACGCTTGTGTTTTCATATGATCGCATGCACTACCGTTTGACAACCCAAGTCGACGTTCGGATTCGGCACTAAACTGTAGTCCTTTCGTGTGAAAAATATAACGCACACAACATGAGTGGTTGCGGGAAGCTAGGCCCTGGCACTTAAAGATGATGCGCCAAATATTTATTTTTTTTTTTTTATGATCAATAGTAAATAAACCTGTGATGACGACATCAATCATCGCGTAAGCGTAGGGTGGAAGAAGTGGCGGGAAAACTTCATGCCACGAAAAATAGAGCGCTTAGCTGGTATTGCTACCTTCAAAAAAGAGATCATTTGAACCCTGTTAAAACAAAAAGATTAATGAACGTTCCAAAGACATCGCGAAGCAGGAGAGGCAGGCCTATAAACGCCTGGATCACAAAAATGCGACGACATCGGCATTTCATTGGCCTCAGTAACCGAGTGATCCAAAATCGGGAGGCCTGCCGATATTTTCTGAGGTCAAATAGACGAATCCCAGAGGCTGATCAGTAGAAATTTAGTGAAGTAGGAGGATTATGATCCCTTGTTTTCGGATCATAATCTCGCCGAAATAGGAAGAAGAAGATAAATTTTTATTTTTATACTAAAATATTTACAAAATAGTGTATAAACAAAAATCAGTTAGCATGGCACTGGCGTCTGCCTGGTTGACAAAAAGCAAACAAATTATTAACTATGGCCTAACAGCACAGAAATGCATTATTTCCTTTTTTTTCTTATTCGTTTTCCAATATGTTTTTCAGATGTTTTCATTCAAGATTCTTTCTCTATATTGGAAAAAGTAATTTTGCAGAACCTGGTTAGTGTTGTGATAGTTTATCCCTGTGGGGTACATAATTCAGTTTCAGGAGCTCTTTACGCACTTTTAGGACCGTTGCTATTTCTTCTATGCTGTACTCGTCCCGGAAGCAATTATTGTGATCCAAATTGTGGCATAACCGGCTGTAGACCTCCTCTAGAAATTTTTCTCTGGTCTGCTCATCCACACGCGTGATCAATTGGTAAAGTTTTGGCTTCCAACTCCTCGCATCCTCCACACAAAACTCCAGTACATATCCACTAGCTAGTCCCAGCCACTCTTCGTATTATTTCGTATAGATTGTAGAGCTGCTTTCTTCGGTAGTCTATAGTCTGGCATGTTTAGTACTTTAAGCACATAATCCACCTGTAGTTTAAAGGTTTCTGCAAAGAGTGTTCGATGGAAGATGCCATGTTCATTATATAGAAGCTGAGTAGTTTTTCCATCGAATTGTTTTCTTCCCTATTTGTGCAGCGTGGATGGATGGATTTTTCCTATTCAACCGATTCAAAAAATGTTATATTTACTGCTATGAGCTACATATTTGATGGTGGAAAATTTTCTCCAAGCAATGTTGATGGCTATTTTCGACTTCAACAATTTCTCAAAAAGACACCATGCGGACTGTTAGCGCGTGCTCATAGCAGTGTGGGATTTTTACGCACTAAAAAAACCTTTGAAAACAATCTATTTATTTTACTACTACAAGATGAGGGCAATACCACAGGAGGATATAACATTTTTCATCGACAGCAATAAAAGCAATATCTGCCACAAAAATAGCATAAGCTGTGAAGTGTTGTCGAGAAGAGCTCAAAGTTCTTGGAACACAGTTGTGTCCCTGGACATGAGGGTATACCAGGGAACGAGAAAGCCGATGAACTGGCTTGAGGTGGCTCGGAACTAAACGCGGATCATTCTGCATCCTCAGTGTACGTCTTGTTTTGCACACTTAAGCTCGAAGCAGGGAACAAAACTCTGATGGAGGCAAACAATGGTTTACCCTCTCTAGGTATTTTTATCACCACGAGGAAGCTGTGGCCTATTTAAGACAAATCAAGAACCAATAGACTTATACAGGGGGATACAAAATCCCTCTCTACTCTTAAAGGAATCATTACGGGCATAACACTATGCGATACCACATAAAAAAGCTGCATGTGACAGACGAAGATCTTTCCAGGGATTGTGGTGACAGGCGGTTCAGGAGGACACTACCCACTCTATTTGCCACTGCCCAGCCCTCTGCCATCTAAGAAACAAGTTTTTTTTTTCCTAATGAAAGCGATAATTACGGCTGCGGAGGAGTTCCTTAGTTTTCTTGGAGATATGATCTACCTAAGCAAAAAGTTTCTCCTGATTCTACACAGAGTTGCACACTCACATATTACGTGTTCTGCGGTTTCGTCTTCTTTAGGCAGAGGCGACAGATAGTTTTTTTTTTTTTTTTTTCCGAGGGTAGGTGAAAATCTTGAACGAGACACTATGAGGATCGACAGCGCGTGCTCATAGTAGTGTGGGATTCTTACCCACTAAAAAACCTCTCTTCAAAACAGACATGTTTTTATTTTTACTGCAACTAAGTATCCGACTTATCAAGTAGTTTTCGTTTCACGAAATAATGACGTTTTGCAGGTACCTTCCCATTAGAAGTTCCTGCTAGCTCCGCAGTTTAGACGCAGTTACTTAACGCGCTAAGTCTAAAGGTTTGATTCTTTATAGACGGCGTAGAAAATTTATTTTATCCAAAACTTGGAGGTCTTTTATATGCACGTAAAAAACCTTCGGTTACGAAGCAACCAACAGCCTCGGATACGGATGAATTTACTGTTGACGACCCAAGCAAACCTAAAAAGGACAACGATCTTCGTGTCTGCACATGGAATGTTAGGTCCCTCTACAAACCACGTGCAGCCGAACAACTTGCGGAGGCCCTAGAGTGTCTCAAAGCAGACATTACCGCCATCCAAGAAGTGCGATGGGATGGGCCGGGCAAAAGGAGTATGAAAAACTGCGACATTTACTACGGCGATTGCTACAGACAAAAAGGACAGCGTCTATTCGGGTGCGGATTTGTTATTGGAGGCAGACTTAGGCAAGAAGTCTTGAGTTTCAGGCATGTGAACGAGCGCCTTATGACTATCCGTATCAAGGCTAAATTTGCCAACATTAGCCTGATATGCGTTCACGCCCCTAATGAGGAGAAGGACGACGCGACAAAGGATGACTTCTACCAGCTCTTGGACAAGACGTATGAGCAATGCCCTAGCCACGACGTTAAAATTATCCTAGGCGATTTTAACGCAAAGCTAGGAAGAGAGAACTTCTTTAGTAGCTTGGTCGGAAAGCACAGCCTGCACGACAACACATCCGACAACGGACTCAGGCTAATCGACTTTGCAGCGGGGCGAAACTTTGTCGTAGCTAGTACGCGGCTCCCACGTCTCGATATTCACAAAGGAACATGGCTCTCCTTTGATCGAAAAATTGTCATCCAAATCGATCACATTGCGATCGACGCAAGGCACTCTTCCAGTATTCTGGGTGTCCGGACATTCCGAGGAGCCAACATGGACTCGGATCACTACCTAGTTGTAGCCAAGGTACGGATGCGGATATCCACAACGGAGCGAAATCAACGAAATACTGTGAGGAAATTTGACGTCGAAAAGCTACAATCGCAAGAGACCGCCAGAAACTTTGCCGATCGTGTTTCTTCTAATCTCAATCTAAGTCCTATGCCGCCAGCAGCAAGTGCGGAAGACCAGTGGCAGCGTTGCCAACAAGCCATCAGAGATGCCGCCTCTGATGTACTGGGTTTCTCTCGCCCACCACAACGAAACCCCTGGTTTGATGAGGAATGCCGGCAAGCACATGCAGCAAAACAAGAGGCGTACAAAGCGGCGCTGCATAGAAGGACTAGAGCTGCTTACGAGCTCTACCTGCGTAGGAGAAAAGAGGAACATCGACTTCTCAGAAAGAAGAAAAAGGAGCATGAGAAGCGCTCGATCGAGGAGATTGAGAGACTCTATTGCAGGAATAATGTTCGAAAATTTTACCAAAGGGTAAAAAGAACATGCCAGGGATTCAAAGCCAGAACAGAAGCCTGCAGGGACGAAAATGGCAACATAGTAGTAGAATCGCAGTCGGTGCTGAGGATATGGAAGGAACACTTCTGCAGACTGTTAAACGGCGATGATGACCATTATTCCGCTGTCAGGCAGAATGAGCCATTCAACAGTGACGATGGCAGTCAAAATTCCCGTCAACCCGATCATAATGAAGTGAGGATAGCGATATCTAAACTCAAATCCAACAAAGCTGCTGGAGCCGACGGCCTTGCCGCAGAACTCTTCAAGGCAGGAGGAGATGAGTTGGTAAGGAGCATGCACCAGCTCATCTGTAAAATCTGGTCGGACGAAAGTATGCCCGATGAATGGAACCTCAGCATCGTTTGCCCGATCCTGAAGAAAGGAGACCCTCTGAACTGCGCCAATTACAGAGGTATAAGTCTCCTCAACATCGCATATAAAATCCTGTCTGCCGTATTATGTGAACGCCTAAAACCGATCGTCAACAACCTGATAGGTCCTTATCAGTGCGGTTTCAGGCCGGGAAAGTCCACCATTGACCAAATATTCACACTACGGCAGATCTTGGAAAAAACCCATGAATACAAAATCGATACGCACCACCTCTTTATCGATTTCAAAGTTGCCTATGATAGCGTGTATAGAGACGAGTTATACAGAGCCATGTCTAGTCTTGGCATCCCTGCCAAGCTCGTCCGTTTGTGCAGAATGACGATGGAGAACTCTCGCTGCTCCATCAAAGTCCGCAAGAACATCACCGAACCATTCGATGTCAGGAAAGGTCTTAGACAAGGTGACGCGCTATCATGCGATCTCTTTAACATAGTACTTGAGAGAATTGTACGAAACTCACAAGCCAACACCGGAGGTACAATCTTTTACAAGTCTGTACAACTACTCGCTTATGCCGATGACATTGACATAATCGGAAGAACTCAGCGGGCCGTCAATGGGGCATTTACGAGTATTGAGATCGAGGCAGCAAAGATGGGTCTAGCGGTCAATGAAAGCAAAACAAAATATATGCTGTCTACAAAAAAGGACACCCAACATCGGCGTCTTGGACAGAACGCCACAATAGACAGATACAATTTTGAGGTAGTAAAGGATTTTGTCTACCTAGGCTCTATGGTCAGCTCCGCAAATGACATCAGTGGAGAGATCACACGGAGAATTACTCTTGCCAATCGTTGTTTCTATGGGCTAAAACGGCAATTGAGTAGCAAAGCCCTATCTCGAACTACTAAGGTAACTCTTTATAAGACATTAATCATCCCAGTCCTGCTGTATGGCGCAGAGGCATGGGCTTTGACAAAACCGGATGAGGATGCCCTTGGTTATTTGGAGAGAAAAGTTCTTCGAGCGATCTTTGGTCCCGTCTGCATAGACGGTGAATGGAGGAGAAGGTACAATGCCGAGCTATACGGCATGTACAAGGACATCGACTTAGCCAGAAGAGTTCACATACAGCGACTAAAATGGCTGGGTCATTTAGAGCGGATGGAGCCCAACCTTCCCGCTAAGAAAGTCTTCGAATCCACCCCGGACGGACGGCGCAGTAGAGAACGACCTCGCGGTAGGTGGCGCAAACAAGTGGAGAGGGACCTCAACCAACTTGGCGTGCGCAACTGGAGGCAGCTGGCTCGTAACCGTGCTGGCTGGAGAGCTTTGTTGGTTGAGGTCCAGGTCCACCCCGGACTGTAGCGCCATCTAAGTAAGTAAGTATAAAGAGTGGTGCCAGGGAACGAGAAAGCTGATGAACTGGCTAGAGGTGGCTTGGAACTAAACTCGGATCATTTTGACTCCTCAGTGTACATCCACTGTCCAGGTCCAGCAGAAATATCTATTGTGCCAGAATCCACGGCACAGCACTTCTACTCTCCTAATGAAAGCGATAATTACGGCTGCGGATGAGTTCCTTAGGTCTGTTGGAGATATGATCTACTTAAGGAAAAAGCTTCTCCTGATTCTACACATAGTTGCACACTCACATAGTATGTATTCTGCGGTTTCGTCTTCTTTTAGGCAGAGGCGACAGATAGTTTTTTTTTTTTTTTTTTTCCGAGGGTAGGTGAAAATCTTGAACGAGACACTATGCGCGACAGCGCGTGCTCATAGTAGTGTGGGATTCTTACTCACTAAAAAACCTCTCTTCAAAACAGACTTGTTTTTATTTTTACTACAACTAAGTATCCGACTTATGAAGTAGTTTTCGTTTCACGAAATAATGACGTTTTGCAGGTACCTTCCCATTAGAAGTTCCTGCTAGCTCCGCAGTTTAGACGCGGCTACTTAACGCGCTAAGTCTAAAGGTTTGATTCTTTATAGACGGCGTAGAAAATTTCTTTCATCCAGAACTTGGAGAACTGTTATATTAGCGTGACTTTCTAGTCGACGGATAATATTCTCCAAGATTCTCATTTTGTTGAAGTGGTAGAGTACTTGGCAGTGACCGGTAAGGAAGGCCACAAGCCTTCTTAAGTTGTTTCTGCTGTATTTAAGAATATCAACTGCATATTTTTGGAAGGGTTGGATAGCTCTTTTAGCTTGTTGGAGACCTTGGGAGTTATTCCAGTGAGAAATGCACATGTTGCGTTACCAACTGCTTAGGGTATTTTTAAAAGCAAAATCAGGTCCAGTGAATATCACAGAGGAGGCTCTTCTGGATAGCACATCTGCAGTTTCGTTGACGTTAACGTCTATACGACCCGGCAACCACCACAAGTTTATTTTATTGCATCGGGCCAAGTTTTGTAAACTGTCGAAGTAGCTTAGAACTGATTTTGAACTAATCACATGGGGATCAGTGATTTAAGCGCCGCTTGGCTGTCGGTGAGTAGATATGTGCATGGTGGCACCTTTGATGCCTGAGTGCAAGCTTCGATAACGTAAAGCTCGGCCTGGAAAACACTGGGACTCTTTCCTAGTGGTTTCGAAACTTTACAGATAGGTCCATATACTCCGGCGTCAACTCCTGTATCCATTTCTGATCCTTTGATCCGAAACAAGTTCCTCTGACAATACATGTTTCAGGATTTAGATGTGTTGTCTAGCAGACCGGTGAACGACATCGCAAACTGTATAAAATCCTCAGAATAGTTTGTATCTTGGCCACAATTTTTCTTTCACGAAATAAGGACGTTTGACAGGTACCTTGCCATTGGAAGTTCTGTTAGTTCCGTTAGGTAAGTAAATTTCAGTCATCCTAAATTTGAAGGACTGTATTATTTACATAACTTTCTAGTCAGCATTTACGCTTCCTCGCGTAGTTTCGGATTTTGCCTTTGATTGTTTCAAGGCCGAGATCTATGTGAATATCGTTGTTCTGATATACCACGGTGCATGAACAATCCCTCTTATTACTTTGTTTTCAAAAGTTTATAAAATATTAGTATTGCTTATTTGGTACAATCCCAGAGTTGTATACTATATGACCGTGAATAAAGATCAGTGATCCAAGATACCTTCCTTGAGGGACGCCCGATGTTGGTACAATATCGTACGATACTGTTGATTTAAAACGAACGGCTGTGTTTTCCAATACGCAAAAGTATAAAATAAAACAAATTTTCAAATGAAGTTTTGGAAAATAAAATAATAATAAAATAAAAAAATATTTAAATCAATAAACAAATAAACACAATTATAGATTAATCTGTAATTGTTGTAAACCTGCAGCTTGTAACTGCCTAAGCGTATACAAGAGTAATGGAAAAACAAATTATTATACATAGTTCCTGAAATTATACCACGATTTTTGAGTACACCTTCACTTTGAAATTTAAATTTTCTGATAAGAGTAGAAAAAGTTGCAATAAAATTTTCCTTTCGTGAAAAAGAAGCAAGTGCAGCGTAATGTAAGACGGGACAAACGTCAGTACATCGACTCACTTCCCTCAAGGGCTGAAGTGTGACAGTGGGACTGTCTATAACATCACAAAGGAGCTCATTGGTGGTCGTAACTCCAAACAACATCCAATGAAGAGTTTAGATGGTAACCTTCTGATTTTGGATGAGGATCAGCTCACTAAATGGAGAGATAATTTCGCTACAGTCCTTAACCTCTTAGACGATGTGAACTCGAGTCCTAAGGTGTTTTCTGAAGCAACAAATTTCCGAATTCGCACCGGACCTCCTAGTAAAACCGAAATAACAACATCAATAAAATCCCTCAAGAAAAACAAAGTGGGGGGTATTAATGGCATCCCTGCCGAACTATTCCAAGCGGCGCCAAACACATGGGCTGAACTGATGCATCCGCTCATATGGAGAGCGGGAAAATGAGCAATTTCCCTAGAAGTGGAAAGGAGAGATGATCGTCAAGCTTTCGCAAAAGGGATTTTGGAATCTGGAAAGCTATATGCGCTCTACCGGCCGTAGCCAATATTATAACTAGAATCATATTAGAACGCATTAAGGACCATTTAGATTGAACTCCGACATCGAACAGGCAGACTTTTGTGCTGGATTCTCCTGCATCGACCATATAAACACCTTGCGGAGCATAATAGAGCAATGCGTCGAGCAAAGCTCTCCACTACCTTTCCTTTAGATGGCGCTACAGTCCGGGGTGGACCTGGGCCTCAACCAACAAACCTCTCCAGCCAGCACGGTTACGAGCCAGCTGCCTCCAGTTGCGCACGCCAAGTTGGTTGAGGTCCCTCTCCACTTGTTTGCGCCACCTACCGCGAGGTCGTCCTCTACTGCGCCGTCCGTCCGGGGTTGGATTCGAAGACTTTCTTAGCGGGAAGGTTGGGCTCCATCCGCTCTAAATGACCCAGCCATCCTAGTCGCTGTATGTGAACTCTTCTGGCTAAGTCGATGTCCTTGTACATGCCGTATAGTTCGGCATTGTACCTTCTCCTCCACTCACCGTCTATGCAGACGGGACCAAAGATCGCTCGAAGAACTTTTCTCTCGAAATAACCAAGGGCATCCTCATCCGGTTTTTTCAAAGCCCATGCCTCTGCGCCATACAGCAGGACTGGGATGATTAATGTCTTATAAAGAGTTACCTTAGTAGTTCGAGATAGGGCTTTGCTACTCAATTGCCGTTTTAGCCCATAGAAACAATGATTGGCAAGAGTAATTCTCCGTGTGATCTCTCCACTGATGTCATTTGCGGAGCTGACCATAGAGCCTAGGTAGACAAAATCCTTTACTACCTCAAAATTGTATCTGTCTATTGTGGCGTTCTGTCCAAGACGCCGATGTTGGGTGTCCTTTTTTGTAGACAGCATATATTTTGTTTTGCTTTCATTGACCGCTAGACCCATCTCTGCCTCGATCTCAATACTCGTAAATGCCCCATTGACGGCCCGCTGAGTTCTTCCGATTATGTCAATGTCATCGGCATAAGCGAGTAGTTGTACAGACTTGAAGAAGATTGTACCTCCGGGGTTGGCTTGTGAGTTTCGTACAATTCTCTCAAGTATTATGTTAAAGAGATCGCATGATAGCGCGTCGCCTTGTCTAAGACCTTTCCTGACATCGAACGGTTCGGTGATGTTCTTACCGACTTTGATGGAGCAGCGAGAGTTCTCCATCGTCATTCTGCACAAACGGACGAGCTTGGCAGGGATGCCAAGACTAGACATGGCTCTGTATAACTCGTCTCTATACACGCTATCATAGGCAACTTTGAAATCGATGAAAAGGTGGTGCGTATCGATTTTATATTTATGGGTTTTTTCCAAGATCGGCCGTAGTGTGAATATTTGGTCAATGGTGGACTTTCCAGGCCTGAAACCGCACTGATAAGGACCTATCAGGTTGTTGACGATCGGTTTTAGGCGTTCACATAGTACGGCAGACAGGATCTTATATGCGATATTTAGGAGACTTATACCTCTGTAGTTGGCGCAGTTCAGAGGGTCTCCTTTCTTCAGGATCGGGCAAACGATGCTGAGGTTCCATTCATCGGGCATACTTTCGTCCGACCAGATTTTACAGATGAGCTGGTGCATGCTCCTTACCAACTCATCTCCTCCTGCCTTGAAGAGTTCTGCGGCAAGGCCGTCGGCTCCAGCAGCTTTGTTGGATTTGAGTTTAGATATCGCTATCCTCACTTCATTATGATCGGGTTGACGGGAATTTTGACTACCATCGTCACTGTTGAATGGCTTATTCTGCCTGACAGCGGAATATTGGTCATCATCGCCGTTTAACAGTCTGCAGAAGTGTTCCTTCCATATCCTCAGCACCGACTGCGATTCTACTACTATGTTGCCATTTTCGTCCCTGCAGGCTTCTGTTCTGGCTTTGAAACCCTGGCATGTTCTTTTTACCCTTTGGTAAAATTTTCGAACATTATTCCTGCAATAAAGTCTCTCAATCTCCTCGATCGAGCGCTTCTCATGCTCTTTTTTCTTCTTTCTGAGAAGTCGATGTTCCTCTTTTCTCCTGCGCACGTAGAGCTCGTAAGCAGCTCTAGTCCTTCTATGCAGCGCCGCTTTGTACGCCTCTTGTTTTGCTGCATGTGCTTGCCGGCATTCCTCATCAAACCAGGGGTTTCGTTGTGGTGGGCGAGAGAAACCCAGTACATCAGAGGCGGCATCTCTGATGGCTTTTTGGCAACGCTGCCACTGGTCTTCCGTATTTGCTGCTTGCGGCATAGGACTAAGATTGAGATTAGAAGAAACACGATCGGCAAAGGTTCTGGCGGTCTCTTGCGATTGTAGCTTTTCGACGTCAAATTTCCTCACAGCATTTCGTTGATTTCGCTCCGTTGTGGATATCCGCATCCGTACCTTGGCTACAACTAGGTAGTGATCCGAGTCCACGTTGGCTCCTCGGAAAGTCCGGACACCCAGAAAACTGGAAGAGTGCCTTGCATCGATCGCAATGTGATCGATTTGGTTGACGATTTTTCGATCAAAGGAGAGCCATGTTCCTTTGTGAATATCGAGACGTGGGAACCGCGTACTAGCTATAACAAAGTTTCGCCCCGCCGCAAAGTCGATTAGCCTGAGTCCGTTGCCGGAAGTGTTGTCGTGCAGGCTGTGCTTTCCGACCACGCTACTAAAGACTTCCTCTCTTCCTAGCTTTGCGTTAAAGTCGCCTAGGATAATTTTAACGTCGTGGCTAGGGCATTGCTCATACGTCTTGTCCAAGAGCTGGTAGAAGTCATCCTTTGACGCGTCGTCCTTCTCCTCGTGAGGGGCGTGAACGCATATTAGGCTAATGTTGGCAAATTTAGCCTTGATACGGATAGTCATGAGGCGCTCGTTCACATGCCGGAAACTCAAGACTTCTTGCCTAAGTCTGTCTCCAATGACAAATCCGCACCCGAATAGACGCTGTCCTTTTTGTCTGTAGCAATCGCCGTAGTAGATGTCGCAGTTTTTCATACTCCTTTTGCCCGGCCCATCCCATCGCACTTCTTGGATGGCGGTAATGTCTGCTTTGAGACACTCTAGGGCCTCCGCAAGTTGTTCGGCTGCACGTGGTTTGTAGAGGGACCTAACATTCCATGTGCAGACACGAAGATCGTTGTCCTTTTTACGTTTGCATGGGTCGTCAACAGTAAGATCATCCGTATCCGAGGCTGTTGGTTGCTTCGTAACCAAAGGTATTTTACGTGGTAGGGAAGTTAACCCGACGGCACAACCCCCAACCTGGAGGGCCAGATCCTTTTTTTTTGTACCCCTAGGACAAGGAGCCGGATACACCGATGTCAGTAACCCACTTCCCCGCCACCATCTCTTTTTCAATACCCTGACGTAGTATTGAAAATCCTTACAGACCTCAGCTCCAAATATGTTGAAGTAGCTCCAGTAAGGTATCCGCTGGTCTGTAGACGTCAGCGTTGATTCCATCGAGAGAATTCGTCCGCCGCACGTCCTCCTACTGAGGACCTCTTGCTAGACTTCTGAGACGCATATTTCAGCCGATCAGGTCAACAAGAGATGCCTCGTCCGGTTAGACATATGCGCGCTGAAGTTCACCCAGATGTGCTTATGCAGGTCTGAGTGTTCAGCTGCACATATATCGTCAGACTCAGCATACGCTCATCGTTAGTTCACTATCAGATAGCTATCCAGCGGGCACCGCGTGGAGGTGATGATGCGATTTTGCCCACCAAAGCTCTCCACTACATCTACTGTTTATTGACTATTTCGACAGCTTGAATCGAGATGCTATTTGGTTGGCCTTGCGCAGGAGAGGCATCCCAGAGAAACTTATAGCTATTATCAACGCTACATACGAGGGAAGTAAGTGTCAGAAGTGTAACGTTACACAATGGTAAGATGTCGGAGGATTTCGAAGTCAAAAGTGGAGTACGTCAGCGGTGCATACTGTCATCGCTGTTGTTCTTGGTGGTCATCAGCGATGTACTCCGTGTAGCACTGTCGGAAGGTAACAATGAAATTCGATGGAGTAAGACAACCTATCTTAAACATCTCGACTACGTTGACGATGTTTGCCTACTTCTACATCGGATAATGGACACTCATCTATTGTAAAAGCTGAGGCAAAAAAGTGGGGCTTAAGACAAACACAGCCAAACCAAAAGCCCTGAGTACTCCTAACACCCCCCGCTCAACTCAACTTGCCAGAAAGGTAGTCGAGAAAGTAGACAACTTTTTATACTTAGGATGTGTGGTCTCGGCTGACCGCGGTGGCACCGAACTGGTGTGTGCAGCAGAATTGGAAAGGCAAAAGCTATGTTCGGAATGCTATCAAAAGTCTGGAGAAGCAATGCTCTCAGCTTAAAAACTTAGCTGCGATTGTTCCGCTCCAACGTAGAATCAGTACTGCTGTATGGGTGGCTTATTTGGAAGGTGGATACCACTATTATATAGGTACACAAGCTGCAAACCTTGGCAAACAGATGTCTAAGAATCATCTTGAGGATCTTTGGCCCAATCGTATTTCCAACGAAAAACTTTATCTGAAAACGGGCCAAGAACCTATAGACATTACTGTGCGAAGGAGCAAATGGCAGTGGATTGGACACACCCTACGGCGCGATGACATATCCATTGGGAAATACACCATGCAGTGGAATCCGCTCACCCAGGCAGGTAGAGCAGCGGAGCGCCCTAGCCCTAGACAAACGTGGTACAGGACAGTCAAGGGGGAATTAAGCTCCTTGGGAATGAGTTGGAGACAGCTCAAACGCGTTGTAGAACTTCGAACAAGATGGCGCGCAGGCATTTTTGACGCCGCGCTTTATGCCCCTCGGGGGTTGAAAGGATTTAAGTAAATAGTATGCTGCGTGCAAGGTCACAGAGACATTCCGGGTAACTGAAAGGCTGGCGAGTTCGCCAGACAGGGTACGACTTCAAAGATTCTGCCGAAATGGCGGACAGTGGGTATGTCCATCGCTACATGTAAACATCTATTAAAGCTGGATGCTATTAGCGGAACCAACCACAGATGGGAAAATGGCTTAACGTGTCATATTTTGAGGCAGATCTGGCCTAGGCTGGATCATAAACGTAGTGTCGGGCTGATTATGCTAAGGCGATCATAGACCAGCTACGTTATCAGTTTTCTTACTGAATACTGCCTGACAGGCCAACATGCGCAAAGGTTAGGCCTTTTTTCTAACGACTTCTGCAGGAGCTCCAGGGACAAAGGGGATGAAGAAACCATCCTTCTCTTTTATGCACATGTTCGGTCCTGTCTCAAAAAAGACTGCTCCATTTAACTGCTCCTTTCTTCGATGACCTCGACGAACTAGCTTCCTCAGGCATCATGAGCATCCTTCGCGTTCTTAAAAGTTTCGGTTGGTTTAGTTAATCCCTGGGTAGCTAAATGGAAAGATCCATGGTGTCACAGTGGACCTTTACTCGAAGTGTGTCTGTATGAAAGTCACACTTACCTAACCTTACCTAATATGTAACTGCAACATATGTTATGTATGCACTCTATGAACTCTACAAAAATAAACATTTTATTTTTCATTAAATCGCCAACGAATATTGCGCAACTTTATTTTAATTCAGAACTTCAAGTACGTTAAGAAGTTCCTTGAAAGTTCGATATAACTTTGGAATAACCTATTTTCCCACTTACTTCTTCATTAGTTTTTCATTTTTTTTTTCCCAAACATTTTCCGTGTAGATAATTCAGGTGTGCTTGGTAATTCATAGCATACCAGCAGCACTTCATGCGTAAATTCGCCTTTTTTCTTTTATTCTGAAGGTGAGTTTAATACTGCAGCGTTTATGTTTCAAGGATGCTATATTTTATGACACTGATAATGAGAAATAAAGTTTATTCAGCAAGAAGAGTAATAGTAGGGATATTTCCGTAAAGGATGGCTGATGAACTTGGGTTCAAAAGAAACCATTCGGCGGTGCACGCTGTTACAAAATTGATTTCTGACGTTAGTTGGAATCTTAAAGTTAAAAGATATACAGCTGCCGTCGACACGGTTTGGATTTGACGCGCTTTTATATAAACTTACAAGATATAAATTTCCATATCAATTTCACCATATCATCCATATCATCTATAGTGTATGAGAAGAAATTCATAGTATCTGTATTTAATGACACCAATGGGCTCCCGAAAGGCATTCTCTTCAATAGACCTTTTCGCCTGCTTGTCAAAATTATGACGTTTAAGTGACAAACCACTTTTGGTAACCAAACGTTTTTTTTGTATTGTTTTGCGCGCGGAATAAGTTGAAAGGGAGAAAATTCTTCCAAAACACGATATTTCAAGAATATTTTTGCATTTGGTGCGTGTAAATATTAATAACACATCAACTTACTATTTTACCACACGAAAAATAAATACTTTAAGTGTAAAATGCCGGCAAAGTGTTGTGTTGTGAGCTGTAGCAATCGGCATGATAAGGGCACCGACAATAAACAAAGCGCCTCGGCTCTACTCAAATCCGCAGTGGACTGGTACGAGAAGAACAACGTAAGTTGGATCCATTGCTGACTTCCCCGACCGCTTACGCTCGTTAATTCCAGGTCAGCAGCGCTGATTTATCAGACATGTGGCGCCAAGCGACTGAATTCCATTAGCGAGGCGGTGCCACAGACATTGCTGCAAGTTCTCTTGAGGAGCTCCTTAAGTTGAAACCGCATGACATGAAAGTTATTGCTCAGCTGGTCATCGCTTATGCTCATATCAATCCGAAGAAGGCCCTCGAAGTCAGCAAGAAACTACCGGCATTTGAAAAATTGACTACAATTCCGAAATAGACGACTTAGAGGCAGCAAACTGGTTCATGAGTACCAAGGCGGCCAAGATGTCTGCCGATGCCAAGATCGAACAATCACCAAGCACGCCAGAAGATGTGCAGAAGAAAAAGAAAACCAATCGCAAGAGGAAGGATAAGTTGCCGACGAATTACAACGCTGAAGTGCCACCAGATCCAGAGCACTGGCTGCCCAAGTACGAGAGAACTGGTTTCAGAAAGAAGAGGGATCGCAGGGCGAAGGATATCATCAAAGGTTCACAGGAAATGTCCACTGGAGCTGCAGATTAATAGTTAGTTTTTTTTTCATAAACTCATCGTTCAGATTCGTTAACTTACATATTTCCCCTTTCAGTGACATGTCGAAGGCTCGGAATCTGAGTAAGAACTCTCCGGTTACTCCGGTGTACCAAGAGGTTATACCTGGACCCCGTCAGCAGCACCGTAAAGTCGGACACAACAAAAAGAAGAAGGGAATACACTAAATCATCTTTTATACAAAAAAAAAAAAAAAAACATTAAAGTTGACTTGCATTCTTAGAAAGTCTGAGTTTTATTGTTACCAACCGTTTGGATAGTCTCCTCCTCTTTGGTTAAGTTTCTACTTTTATTGGGCTATCTGCTTAATAATAACCGGTGACGTTTGAGTTGTCACATTCTTGTTTTTCCTTGCATCGTACGAATACTTCTTGAGAGTGTCTAACCACTCCAACATTGACTTGTCCTTCTGTTCCGTCGCATAGATGTTGGAATAGATGTATTTCTCGACGAATTCCTCAATCTCCGGTTCCAATTCTTCCCAAGTGAGTGGTTTATGCATACCATCCTCACCTGATCGAGTACCAAACCCAATTCGGGCGCCCTCGGCAGATCCAACTGTTCCTCTGTAAATGCTCGAGCAATTGTCGCCTCCTCTGTGATACCCGTGACCACTGCAATAGCTATGCCGACCATTTTTCTAATCTGATGGAGCGTGAAACTCTTGCCTTTCACCTTGAGCGTAAGAAATTCAATGCCCTGCGGGCTGAGAAATGGTTCACCGCTTGTGAAGCGGTTCGCTGAGGATCCAAGAAGTTTCTGTAATGGAGAGGCAGTTAAGTTTACCAGAAATTGCTGCTTATTCCTAGTTAATTCACTTCTTGCTCGTGAAGTTGTGATAGTTCTTTGTGCCCTCGTAGAGTTTCAAAGTTGATTTGACGTTCTCCAGTATATCAGTAGGTATACAACAGGTCTCCATGTTCAGCTCCTTGCTGATGATCCCCGAATTCCACCGAAGGCAGAGTATGTGTATGTCCTAGCATTACACTTGTCCTTTGCATTGAAGGATTGCACGCCATGGATTGTTCGTCGTTGGCCACCAAAACACTGTGACAGCATAGACGTCAAATCGCGGAAAGGTCTATGCGCACATTCTATTGACGTGCTGGTCTTATTGAGTATGGAGTACGAAATAAAAATCACGAAGTCGTCTATATTTCGCGAATCGATGAGCGATATTGAAAGTAAATTTATATAATTTGGTAGCATTGTTCAAGGATGAGTCTCTTCATGATGATTTGCTACTATGTATTGAACATGTGTAAACGTCAAAAAGAGCGGGTCAGAGTGGTACTTAATATTGCACAGAAGGTGTCTTTAAAATACACACCCACCTAATTCCTTGTTCTGACCTAGTGAATGAAATGAGCCATCATTGATATTAGTTGAGTAAAATTAAATAACTACTATGCACATACATATTTTAATATCCTTTCTGTCATTCCCTTCATTTGCTGCAATCACATCTTCCAATTGTCTCTCATTATTTTACCTGGCTACGGACATCCCTATTGTAATTGAAATATCGAAATCTATTCTTCCATGGTTGTGACATAACAAATTACTTACAACACGGAACGTGTCTAACAAATCTTCTCATACAGTAATCTATACACTTTGAAACAAGATCTCGTCCCGAGTATCTTCATTGTAGGTACCTGCTTTGCCACTTAGAAATCTTCCCTCTGGTCAATTGTGTAAAATCCAACACCTAAATCCACAAATTGTACCTTAGTTTGAATTAAATGTCCACCCAGCCTTTCATTTGTTCTTAATCCTAAACAATATATATTCTCTTATCACACACAAAATTACCTTGCACACGCCCATGAAACTCATTCGAATAAAGCTTCCAAATTACAAGACACACAGCGTATAGTATTCTATTTCCATTTCAACCACATATCACTACTATCTCGAAAGAGAGGAATTTTCAAAGATGCTTCTTAATCTGTAAAAAAATGTGCAGATATGCACGATATGTAGGTACATCCTCTCGTTCGGTTTAAGCAATTTGAATTCGCACAAACGACGAGTATACCGCCGAACGAACAACTTAAAGGATGTTGGCTCAGAAGGTGTGCTCTTGTTTTTGAATTAATTCAAGTTCCACAGAGGAAGTCAGTAAGTATGTGCGCACACTTTGTTAAGGACTTCAGTGAGAAAATAACTTTATTGCTGTGTATAAGGAGCACTTGCTCCCATTTTTCATCTCATGGTGATTATGTTAATTGAAGAAATTAAATAAAAAAGAAAAACGAGTTGAAAATTCTGGTGTTATCCTTTTTTTTAAGAAGAAAATACAAAGCGTCACTGGATGACAATCATAGTTTGAAAATTGTTTCAATCTAATCGCTGTGGCCGTACAACCTTTTGCAATATAGGATAATCCTTTGACATTCCAGTGTTGACAGTAAACACAGGAGAATCCCTTAAGAGCTCCTCTCAATCCTTCAGCTAAAAGTAGGAGAAAACTTTCGAAAAGGAAGAAATAAAATTGAAACTCCACTTCAATGATTCCTTGCTAGAGTTCTTACCCGAGTTTGCTTTTCTAAAGTCTAATAAATGGGCTTTCTCAAGGAGCAAATAGGGGAAGAGGATGTACGAGTATGTGCGCACCTATTCCCACAGGAATATGAGTGAAACAAATTTCATGTGATATATCGCTTAATCTGTGCCGTCGGCTTTGCTTTCGAAGGATTTTTCATGATTTCCTGAAGGATATGCGGTATAATATTAGATAAGGATGATCCCCTGATATTGCATCCTACTGTTGCATGACGGTAGTTGACTTAGGCACATAATATGCACGAAAAGGATGTGTGTATTCAAGAATGTTGTTTTCTTGTGGATGGAATCGGAAAATACCACTCGAATTTGTTTTCTATAGGGAAATAAAAATAATTTGATTATAGCCAATTTGGAATTAGGGGCTCTTAGTGGAGTTCGATTTGAGTTTATATATGTTTATAATTTGAGTATGCAAGGACATTTTGAAATAAGATTTTATTTGAAAATCTTTGCTTAGGTTTGGTATTTCGTCGCACCAACAAAATTTGTTCGTCCTTCTATATGTACATTGGGAGGATAATATGAATATGTTAGGGCATCGATTTGGATTACTCCTGCAAATCATTATGTGCGGTTTCTTGGTATGCACTGCATTTAGATTAGAACTCAAATTTGATTACATAGCAGATGCAAATTTCTGATAGCATACTGCCCTTGCAATTCTATTGGGCAAACTTTCTATTATATATCATACTACAGTAGCTGCAGTTATTGTCACCTAACAAAGCTTTCTTTGATTGCTGAGTGCTAAACCTGGTGGGTCTTTCACTTTATTAGTTAGTGATAGTCTGCCGCAAGGTGATGTATAGATACCACCACTAATCAGTTTTCTTCAACAATGTACAGAACAGGGTGCTTTTTATTACCAACAGATGAGTGGCGAGAGTAGAAGTGTCCACGGCCTTCTGTAGGGTGACTGCGTATTGCCCGAGAGGTTGTCCATTTCATTATAACTTTTCGTATTATATGATAAATTTGTTTAGTTATGTAGAAAGAAGAGGATAGATTTGAAGTCCTAGTGTCCTTTTTGATCATTTTAATGCACTTTTAAACCCGACCCCTAGAGCGTTCAGCTTTCACTACACCACCCCCGGTTTTCAAAATAATATAATATCTTGGACACAGAGATGTCATACGAAGAGGTCATTGGAGCACTTAATATTTTAAAAGACGGTAAAGCTGCAGGATCTGACAGCATACTTTCCGTGTTTTATAAATACAGCAATGAGGAGCTCATGACAATGCTGAATAAAATTTTTTTTGGCTCTATATGTCCTAGCCATCTCAGACGTCCAATACGTAGTTTTTTGTGACTAGGTCGATATCGCTGTACAGCTCGTATAGATTGAACCTTCTCCTCCAAAACCCGTCAACGCAAACGGGTCCGAATATCTTACGAAGAATTTTTCTCTCGAAGCTACCAAGGGTATCTTCATCCTCTTTTAATAAAGTCCATGTTTCAGCGCCGTAAAGCAGGACTGGGATGATCAGAGTCTTATAGAGAGCCTCCTTAGTTGTTCGAGGTAGGGCTTTACTGTTGAATTGGGTCATTAGCCCAAAAAAAACAGCGATTGGCAAGAGCTTCCCTTCTCTTGATTTCTGCGCTGATCTTGTTTTTCGAGTTTATAGCAGAGCCAAGGTGTGGGCGCCGTGGCGTAAGTGGTTAGTGTGTCGGATCACTACGCATGAGGTTCCAAGTTCGAATCCCAGAAAACACCAAAAAGTTTTTTCACGGTCCCACCTCTCGCGAGCGTCTGACAAACATCCGAGAGTACTGTTGTCTCGAAAAAAGCTTCTCAAATCGCCCTTCGGATACGGCACTAAACTGTAGGTCCCTTCCATTCGTGTGAAAAATATAACGCACACAACATGAGTGGTTGCGAGAAGCTAGGCCCAGGCACTTAAAGAGCTGTTGCGCCAAGTATTTTTTTTTTTTTTTTTTAGCAGAGCCAAGGTAGACAAAGTCTCTTACTACCTCGAAGTTATAGCTGCCCACGCTCTATACAATTCGCCGGTGTTGGTTTTCCCTTCTTGTGGACAGCATATACTTGGGTTTGCTCTCGTTTATCGCTAAACCCATTTTGCCCCCTTCCGCCTCAATACTTGCAAACGCATCGGTGACAGCCCGCTGAGCTCTTCCAATTATGCCAATATCGTCAGTGTATCCAAGCAGTTGTACAACTCTTGATAGATTGTACCTCCGGTGTTGGCTTGTGAGTTCCGCACAATCCGTTCAAGTACAATATTAAAGAAGTCACATGACAGCGCGTCACCTTGCCTAAAACCTTTTTTGACATCAAAGGTCTCCATCGTCATCTTGCACAGACGAACAAGTTTGGCAGGGATGTCAAAACTAGACATGGCTCTATAAAGCTCTTCTCTATAGATGATATCATAGGCGGCCTTGAAATCGATAAAGCGATGGTGAGTATCAATTTGGGCATCTTGGGTTTTCCCCAGGATCTGCCGAAGTGTGAAGATTTGATCGTATTATGTATGAAAGCACTTATTGCTAAGTCCATTATTCTAATGTGCTAATTCTAGTTGCTAGCTTACATATCATTGTATTAAATATAATTAATTAAATAAAATCTGCAGCAAAGATGATATGAAATCCTACATGCTGAGTCTAGGGGGAAGGTTAGGTTAGGTTAGGTTAGGTAGGGTTATGAGGTTGTCATAAAACACTAGGCACCAAAGTGGGCCCATTGCGATCCCTAGGAAACCTTCACGGCAAAAAACCTAAACCCAATCCTCCAAGCAATTAATCTCCCTACAAAATCTGAAGAGATCCTTGTTATGGTTCAAGGACCTCACCTCCTCCAAGTTATCGAAGAAGTATCTACCCAGGTACTTTAGCCTTATCCTAGCAATTCCTTGACATTCACAGAGTATATGAGTTATATCCTCTGAGACATGTAGGTCAACACAGTACCTACAAACATCCGTATCGGATAATCCTAGTCCCATGGCATGCCTCTTTAGGAGACAGTGGCCAGAGAGTATTCCTATCGCTGTTCTTAGCCTCGATCTATCTAACTTAATTATCTCCCCAGATTTTCTGCGATCTAACATAGGCCACAAGGCCTTAGACACCCTGTGACCATCTAAGTTTGACCATCTTAGATTAGCCGTGTCAATGATTTTATCCCGGATAATTCCCTTAGCCACGCACCCTGGTGGTTTAATACTACCAATTATATCGCTACGTGGGAGCCCCGCTCCTCTTTTAGCCAGCGCATCGGCTTGCTCGTTGCCTTCGATATCGCAGTGTCCAGGTACCCAACATAATCTGACTCGGTTCTGCGTACATAATATCCTAAGCATTGTGCGGCAATTCCTGATTAACTCAGATTTGGTGACGTAAGACTCTAGCGCCTTTAGCGCAGCCTGACTCTCAATGTAGATGGCGATATTCTTATCGGATATTGATCCAATCTCAAGTAATTCCGCAGCTTTAAGTACAGCTAGAACCTCTGCTTGGAACACACTGCATGTGTTCGGAAGTCTCAGGGCCACCTGTAGGTTCGTATCTCTCGAGTAAATACCTGACCCCGTGCCCTCACTGGTCTTAGAACCATCTGTGTATATTGCAATCTCGTTATGGCCAGAGACTGTCTTCCTTTGCTAGTCCTCTCTAATAGGATACAGTACTTCGTATGATGTGTCGAAGTCTAAGGTGCCAAGTATATCGTCCGATTCGTCAGGGATTCCGGGAAAAGATTCCTTGAGAATGGAGCTGTGTCCTATGTTATTAGTCCTGAAGAGACCAACGTTAGTGAGCCGAAGCGCACTGTTGCCCGCTTGAAATTTGATTTGTAGGTGTAATGGTAAGAGATACAGGAAGATCTCGAGTGCAGCCGTAGGTGTTGTGCGTAGAGCACCTGTGATGGCAATGCAGGCTGATCTTTGTACCATGGCCAACATATCCCGTGTGTTTTTCGTATTCGTTGCCTTCCACCACACAAGAGCCCCATATGTAAGAATGGGTCCGACTGCCATGACGTATAGCCAGTGCATCATTGCGGGCTTCAGGCCCCATTTTTTCCCCGCGGTCCGCTTACAGATGAAGAGAGCATTATACGCTTTGCGGACTCGTTCTTGTATGTTAAGTTGCCAATTTAGTTTCCTATCCAGCATTACACCAAGATATCTGGCGCGATCCGAAAGGGAAAGCTCCACCCCTGCTAGCAGGCAGTTTGAAGGGTGGTATCTTGTATTTTCTACTGTAGAGGACCAACTCAGTTTTATCCGGGTTGACGTGTAGTCCACACCCTCTAGCCCATTTTTCGAGACTATTAAGAGCTACTTACTTACTTCATCATCCGCGTAAGCAGTGACGCTTATGCCTGTATTGCTTAGTTCTTTAAGTATCCCATCGATGACTAGAATCCAGAGGAGGGGTGAGATAACGCCTGGGGAGTCCCCCTGGTAACGGATTTTCTTATTGAACTGTTTCCGATAGTGGAGTTAATGTTTCTAGTGCCGAGCATATTGCAGAGCCAATTGGTAATGCTATGCTCGACATTCATAGATTCCAGGGCCTGTTTGATGGCCCTTCCTTCTACATTATTGAAAGCACCTTCTATGTCTAGGAAGGCTGCTAGTGCGAATTCCTTATAGTGAAGGCTAGCTTCTATCTTCCCTACTACGTCGTGTAAAGCTGTTTCCACCGATTTCCCCTTCAAATATGCATGTTGAGCTTTGCATAGAATGCTGTTGCAACACTTACTTCTGATGTGAATATCAACAAGCCTTTCAAGTGTCTTGAGGAGGAATGACGAGAGACTTATGGGTCTGTAGTCTTTTGCTGAAGTGTGGCTTGGTTTACCTGCCTTTGGTATGAATATAACCCGCACTTCCCTCCATGCCACTGGTACGTAGCATGTCCTTAAACAATGTTTAAAAATTTCCCTAAGCCTGTTTCTGACCTTGGCTGGAGCTTTTTGCAGCATAGCTGGTAAAATTCCACCAGGGCCTGGTGCCTTGAATGGTGCGAATGACATAATAGCCCATCGCAGATTCTTCCATGTAATGAGATTTTCTACGTCGTCCCCTATTGACCTACTATTATACGAGTAGCTATGAGTATTAGAATCCATTGGCGATCTACTTCCTGGGAAGTGAGCTTCAATTAACGTTTCTAAAACTTCTTCGCTACTTTCTGCCCACGAGCCGTCAGATTTTTTGATGAAGCTTGGGACAGAAGAGTCTTTAGCTAGCATCTTGCGAAGTCTGGAAGCTTCACTAGTATCCGCAATGGACTGACAAAATTCCTTTCACGACTTTCTTTTTGATTGCCTAATTAAGTACTTAAACTCCCGCTTACGGTCCATATGTTCATCCCATGAAGTACCGTCCCCTATTTCTTTGGCCCTGTTGTAGAAATGCCTAACCTATTTTTTCTTGGAGTTGATTTCCTTGCTCCACCAAGGAGGTTGGGACCTCTTGGACTTCTTTCTTAGTGGACAGGCCCTTTCAAATGCCATGTTCATTACCTTGCCTAAGTTGTCTACCGCCTTATCTATATCTTGAAGATCGCCGCTGCGAATAGGCCCATCCTTAAGATGTTTCCTTACTAGCTTTGTGTACATACCCCAGTCTGTACTCTTAGGGTTTCTGTAGCTGTTGTTAGCCCTAGTTTGGAAATTAATATGGACGCGTATCCATCTGTGATCAGAAAGAGATGCCTTCTCCAAAACCCTCCATTTTTCTACCATTAGGTGATCAGAACAAGAAGCTAGTGCTATGTCCATCACTTCTTGTCTGTTCCTAACTACAAAAGTTGGCGTAGATCCCTTATTACATATGGTGAGCTTGGTCGAAAGAATGAAGTCGAAAAGACACTCACCTCTTGTATTGGTATCACTGCTACCCTATTGCGAGTGATGCTCATTTGCATCACAGCCCACGATGAAGAGCCAGTTGTCCTTCCTCACCAACTGCTTCATCTTACCAGATGGAATCTCCGCCAGCTTGTACGGGAAATAAGCAGAGACCAGGCACAGCGGTTTTCTTCCCTCACTTTCACAGGAGACTGCTACTAGATCGCCGTCACTGAAATTAATCAAAAGAAATGCCCTTATATTGTTTTTTAAAGTATACAAGCCCTGATTTTACCTTCGTTCGCTTTGTAGAACAACGTATAATTCCTATTTTTGAGGCCTTGGATCTGGTTGTTGTCGTTGATCAATGGCTCTTGTACCAGTATGGCCGAGACGTCATGCTTGATAATGTAGTTGATCAAGCATGCCGTCGCAGCCTTACTGTGATGCAGGTTTATTTGCATCACTTCCATCATATTTGGGCTCCTCCTCCTCCTCCACACCCTTGGTCATGAGCTTTAGCATGATCTTCCCCATACTATGTCGCACCATCCCTTTGGTCTTTTCAAGGAATGGCAGCGATTCCCTATTTTGGGCCAGCAAGAAGTGCTGACCAAACTGTTTCCGAGGACCTGTCGTCAGCACCCTCCATGTATCGGCCTTCAACTCCCTGTTCTGCATGTGGAGGAGACCAAGCAGTTTTTCTGGGTAGGTGTAAGGCAGCGGAACCCAGACCCAAGCTTTGGGTGCAGTGTATCTAGCCAACTCCGTCACAGTCACGCACTTGAGCTGAGACCCGCTCCATACTTCCCTAAGGAAGTCAGCAGAGGCTTTGCTCCCACAGGCAACAACCTTCCGGCCCCCTTCCCATCCAGCACCGTCGAATTGAAGGGCACTATCTTCAGTGGAAGACATCTTCTTCCACAGAGCATCCTGAAACTTCTCCTCGACGGTAATCCACTGGCCCATGGTCAGGCGACCGCAAGGCTCGTTGACAATAGCAACAAGGAGCTCGTCTTCCGGGTCGTAGTTCGGGCGCGCTGAAGGCGAAATACCAGCCTTCACCTTTTTCGCCGCGCTCGGTTCCACGACATCGTCAGATCTGCTCCTTTTGCTTTGGAACGCCACCTTACTAGCCCCCGCAGCTGAAGTCCCCTCACCTCACCTGCCTGTGCGGCCGCTATCATCCTGGCAGCCTCATCGGCTAAGACTACTTTAACTCGATCAAGCTGCAACCTATCCCAAGCACTTAAGGAGTCAACGTCACACCCCCCGAACTGTTCAACTTTGCGCTTAGCACTCTCGACTTTTCGTCGAGAGCATTGCGCACAAGCATCTTCTCCAGTTGGTGTGCGTTTTTCCTGCTACCCTTCCGCACGACCTCAGAGAAACTAGGAGCAGCAGAGTTCTCGCCAGCTGCGCTACTAGTTCCTTTGGTCACTGTTCCCTTTCCACATTTAGTGAGAGTGCCAGCCAACTCACTGTTACCCTTTTTAACTACTGTGAGAGTACCAGCCAACTCACATGTGCCCTGCTCTAATAAAATGGGAGTACCCGCCAACCCACTATCGCCCTTAATTACAGAAGTGAGAGTACTAGCCTGTTCACTTCCCACAGCGCTAGCGTCAGTGAGTGTGGTGTCCACATCCTCACTGTCGCTGGCCAGTAACACGTCCTCAAGCTCCTTCTCTAGCCCAGACGTGGGAGACTGTGGGGATGACACTACGTCTACCTTAAAGATGTTAGCAGCATGTCATTTTTGACGGCGAAATTTTCGGGAAAAAGTGCCCAGTTTGTTCGTTTAGGTACATAACGTAGCTGTTCGTGTTTAAGCCCACCCAAGATGTTTAATCTGATGTGTTGGTGACCACGAAGCTTCATCTCACACGTGTCAATTGACGATAAAATTTAAAATAAAAGTGCTCGAGTGTGTGAGATCAAGTACCTCTTCTTGACTAGAATTAATAAAAGTTGCTTTGTTACCTTCATTACATACACACGTCACTCATCTCTTTCGTTGATGCTGTTAGTACCCCATACCACATGAAGAGAATTGGCGTCGCATCCAATTATTAGATGCCAATTGCGACGGTGACATAAGTCCACCAATCCCTGCGCAGCTGCAAGCGGAACATGTTCCGAGTTATCGGGGAAGTGAACAGATGCGCACACGATCTCCCAAACTCTTCCTTTAACCGGAATCTCAACGATGCAGGCTATGAGGTCTCTGCTAATGAAATCTGGAAGGAGAAGAAAATTCATTTTGGAACTGATTAGACAAGCAGCCCTAGGCATTAACTCCCATTGGCATATAACAACATACGTGTCCTATTGTGAAAGCCAAGTGCGATTTTATCCCGGATGAAGCATTGGCTGAAGGTGTCCGTTACACCATTAGGGTAATATGGTACATGTTACCCTGCAGAACCTTGATGTTGTCACTCATCATTGGTGCTTAATGTTTTTGTGGGCTTTTTTCCGACAAGCGTGTTCGTGGCTGCTTTCTTAAGTTTGTCATCCCGACGAGATTGGCCAGCAAGCCTATCCCACACAGCAGAAACTGTTTTTTTAATTAGAGTGCGCACAGTTGCCGCACCCGTGATAGGAGACGTTGATGGTGCCACCGTCGACACTTGATTCTGCACTGACACTTGATTCTGCAATGTGACTACACTAGACTCACATCCGAGACCTCCGGGTTGAAGATGCAGATGCATCGTTGTACTACACTTCACAGTGTCCTGCGATGCTGCGTCTTTATGGCAGCAATTATTGAAACTCATACGGCATTGTATGAAGGTTTTGTTCAACTGATAATTGTCTGTACTCTTCAGGATCAGTCTAACTCTACCAAAGCAGTAAGCTACGTTACCCTTTAGCATCTTTAAGCGATCCATCGAGCAGTCCGCGTCACCAACTATCAGGTGAACAAGATACTTCTCGATTGTCTTTTATACTACCCTCCAGTTTCCGGTAAAGAAATCAATATTCTAAGCGTCCAGAAGAGTCAACATTTTACTTGTGGCAAACAACATCATTGGTGGGCGAAATCGCATCATCACCTCCTCGCGGTGCCCGCTGGATAGCTATCTGATAGTGAACTAACGATGAGCGTATGCTGAGTCTGACGATATATGTGCAGCTGAACACTCAGACCTGCGTAAGCACATCTGGGTGAACTTCAGCGCGCATATGTCTATCCGGACGAGGCATCTCTTGTTGACCTGATTGGCTGAAATATGCGTATCAGAAGTCTAGCAAGAGCTCCTCAGAAGGAGGACGTGCGGCGGATGAATTCTCTCGATGGAATCAACGGTGACGTCTACAGACCAGTGGTTACTTTACCGGAGCTACTTCAACATATTTGGAGCTGAGGTCTGTAAGGATTTTCAATACTACGTCAGGGTATTGAAACGGAGATGGTGGCGGATGAACCCTTAATGGGCCAACGGCATCGCTCACATCCCCGAAGTGGGTTACTGACATCGGTGTATCTGACCTCTTGTCCTAGGGGTACAAAAAAAAAAGGATCTGGCCCTCTAAGTTGGGGCTTGTGCCGTCGGGTTAACTGCCCTACCACGTAAAAAACCTTTGGCTACGAAGCAACCAACAGCCTCGGATACGGATGATCTTACTGTTGACGACCCATGCAAACGTAAAAAGGACAACGATCTTCGTGTCTGCACATGGAATGTTAGGTCCCTCTACAAACCACGTGCAGCCGAACAACTTGCGGAGGCCCTAGAGTGTTTTAAAGCAGACATTACTGCCATCCAAGAAGTGCGATGGGATGGGCCGGGCAAACGGAGGATGAAAAACTGCGACATTTACTACGGCGATTGCTACAGGCAACAAGGACAGCGTCCATTCGGGTGCGGAATTGTCATTGGAGGCAGACTTAGGCAAGAAGTCTTGAGTTTCCGGCATGTGAACGAGCGCCTTATGACTATCCGTATCAAGCCTAAATTTGCCAACATTAGCCTAATATGCGCTCACGCCCCTGACGAGGAGAAGGACGACGCGTCAAAGGATGACTTCTACCAGCTCTTGGACAAGACGTATGAGCAATGCCCTAGCCACGATGTTAAAATGATCCTAGGCGACTTAAACGCAAAGCTAGGAAGAGAGGACGTCTTTAGTAGTGTGGTCGGAAAGCACAGCCTGCACGACATCACATCCGGCAACGGACTCAGGCTAATCGACTTTGCGGCGGGGCGAAACTTTGTCGTAGCTAGTACGCGGTTCCCACGTCTCGACATTCGCAAAGGAACATGGCTCTCCTTTGATCGAAAAATCGTCAACCAAATCGATCACATTGCGATCGACGCAAGGCACTCTTCCAGTATTCTGGGTGTCCGGACTTTCCGAGGAGCCAACGTGGACTCGGATCACTACCTCGTTGTAGCCAAGGTACGGATGCGGATATCCAGAACGGAGCGAAATGAACGAAATACTGTGAGGAAATTTGACGTCGGGCGGCTACAATCGCAAGAGACCGCCAGAACCTTTGCCGATCGAGTTTCTTCTAATCTTATTCTAAGTCCTATGTCGCCAGCATCAAATGCGGAAGACCAGTGGCAGCGTTGCCAACAAGCCATCAGAGATGCCGCCTCTGATGTACTGGGTTTCTCTCGCCCACCACAATGAAACCCCTGGCTTGATGAGGAATGCCGGCAAGCACATGCAGAAAAACAAGAGGCGTACAAAGCAGCGCTGCTTATGAGCTCTACGTGCGCAGGAGAAAAGAGGAACATCGACTTCTCAGAAAGAAGAAAAAGGAGCATGAGAAGCGCTCGATCGAGGAGATCATATTCCAGGAATGATGTTCGAAAATTTTACCAAAAGGTAAAAAGAACATGCCAGGGCTTCAAAGCCAGGACAGAAGCCTGCAGGGACGAAAACGGGAATATAGTAGTTGAATCCCAGTCGGTGCTGAGGATATGGAAGGAACAGTTCTGCAGACTGTTAAACGGCGATGATGACCAATATTCCGCTGTCAGGCAGAATGAGCCATTCAACAGTGACGATGACAGTTAAGATTCCCGTCAACCCGATCAGAATGAAGTGAGGATAGCGATATCTAAACTCAAATCCAACAAAGCTGCTGGAGCCGACGGCCTTGCCGCTGAACTTTTCAAGGCAGGAGGAGATGAGTTGGTAAGGAGCATGCACCAGCTTATCTGTAAAATCTGGTTGGACGAAAGTATGCCCGATGAATGGAACCTCAGCATCGTTTGCCTGATCCTGAAGAAAGGAGACCCTCTGAACTGCGCCAACTACAGAGGTATAAGTCTCCTAAATATCGCATATAAGATCCTGTCTGTCGTACTATGTGAACGCCTAAAACCGATCGTCAACAACCTGATAGGTCCTTATCAGTGCGGTTTCAGGCCTGGAAAGTCCACCATTGACCAAATATTCACACTACGGCAGATCTTGGAAAAAACCCATGAATATAAAATCGACACGCACCACCTCTTCATCGATTTTAAAGTTGCCTATGATAGCGTGTATAGAGACGAGTTATACAGAGCCATGTCTAGTCTTGGCATCCCTGCCAAGCTCGTCCGTTTGTGCAGAATGACGATGGAGAACTCTCGCTGCTCCATCAAAGTCCGTAAGAACATCACCGAACTATTCGATGTCAGGAAAGGTCTTAGACAAGGTGACGCGCTATCATGCGATCTCTTTAACATACCTAGTACTTGAGAGAATTGTACGAAACTCACAAGCCAACACCGGAGGTACAATCTTTAACAAGTCTGTACAACTACTCGCTTATGCCGATGACATTGACATAATCGGAAGAACTCAGCGGGCCGTCAATGGGGCATTTACGAGTATTGAGAGCGAGGCAGCAAAGATGCGTCTAGCGGTCAATGAAAGCAAAACAAAATATATGCTGTCTACAAAAAAGGACACCCAACATCGGCGTCTTGGACAGAACGCCACAATAGACAGATATAATTTTGAGGTAGTAAAGGATTTTGTCTACCTAGTCTCTATGGTCAGCTCCGCAAATGACATCAGTAGGGAGATCACACGGAGAATTACTCTTGCCAATAGTTGTTTCTATGGGCTAAAACGGCAATTGAGTAGCAAAGCCCTATCTCGAACTACTAAGGTAACTCTTTATAAGACATTAATCATGCCAGTCCTGCTGTATGGCGCAGAGGCATGGGCTTTGACAAAACCGGATGAGGATGCCCTTGGTTATTTCGAGAGAAAGTTCTTCGAGCGATCTTTGGTCCCACCGGACGGACGGCGCAGTAGAGGTCGACCTCGCGGTAGGTGGCGCAAACAAGTGGAGGGGGACCTCAACGAACTTGGCGTGCGCAACTGGAGGCAGCTGGCTGGAGAGCTTTGTTGGTTGAGGTCCACGTCCACCCCGGACTGTAGCGCCATCTTAGTAAGTAACCAACATCAAACCAAGTTTTGATCAACCAGTGGTTTACAAATCAATCGCAATACAGATGCCCAATCTGATCTTGGGTTGTGTCTCAGATTTCGTTTTGCCCGAACACTGTACTATGTTTATGACACAGGTTTTGTCATATCGTCGGAGTTGGTGTACAAAATGTATACAAATTTGTAGCCTTAAACCTAAAAAAAAAAAACATTTCTGAACACCTTGCTCATTTGCTTGCGACAAGTGCGTTATAATATTGACTACCTTACTACGTTAATCGTGTATAAAATTATGAAAACTTAAACTTGATGACGTGCATGTGTCCATTTATTAAGTATTATATGAGCGAAGTGGTTGTCAGGTCACCTGGTTCATAGTGTTTCTGTCCAGAGAGTAATAATGTTATCTCCATAGCAAATACCTAGTTTTGCAAACATTTTTTTTAAATTGACATCACTTAATTGTTTTCACACCGCGAGTATTACTGCATTCATCACCTTTGATGAGTGTTGTCGGTTGATGCTCGCAGAAAGGTACATTTTAACGACTGCATGCGTCAGTGAGACATTTATTTCATTTTATTTGAGCACTTTGAACCTTCATACTCGTGGTAGTGACAAATACGTTTTTTTTTTTTTATTCATATGGGCAAATAAAAACAAAATTCATTAGGTTTACAATCCAGTCTATCTTTTCACTAACCATCATGAAGTATTGTGCCATATTGTTGTTAGTCAAATTAAGTTTGATTTTTGATACCTTCGGTGGAGCAGAACGACTTGTCACACCATTAGATCAATACCAGCATTTCGTTGTATTCTTTAGGAATCGTTTTTTAAATGAAACTTTTAAAAATATAGACACCATATTTGGAGCAACTATAAAACAAGGAGTGCGCAAAGGGTTGGTCCTTAAGTCCGGAAAAAATTGTTAATAGTATTTTTTTTTTATCGAACAGAAAATACAATGGAGAATACCTGATTCACAACCCTTTCCGTGTGATGTGAGAAATGCTAGAAGTCCGGTAACGCCGGTTTCTGTGGATAGGATACGACCCGGTGATATTGATGTGATTGCCTGTATGGGAGATTCACTTGCAGCTGCAAATGGAGCAGTTTCAGTTACTATGGGGCATATAATAAATGAGTTTCGATCGCTGTCGTTCTGTGGAGGTGGACGTGCTGATTGGAGAAAGTTTTTAACTTTGCCCAATATTTTAAAAGTGTTTAATCCAAACCTTTATGGGTATGCTACATCAGATGGGACAACTTTAGACAGTCATTCACGGTAAGATACAATAATTTAAGAATATTATTTATATTAATTTGAACTAAAAGCTTTGGCGTAAATTCATAGACAATTAAAGCCTACTTTAAGCATAGGTATGAGCGCAAAAGTCGCCTAAAAGCGCACGTTAAGCTTAGTGGGACGCTTAAAATTTAAAATAACTGAAACGTCACCTTAAGTTATTACGACTTAAACTAACGACTGTTAGATTGACAATGGCAGTTGAACTGGCAGCGGTTATAGAGTTAATTGAAACAGGCGCAGGATATGAAAATGTCATCGCCATATCCCTTAAAGCTACGATTACACGGTCAGCGAAAAGGGTCAACGCGTTCACTCTCTGACGCCCAAATGACGTGAAAATTTGTCCCAAAGTAGTCAAGTCATGTGATCGTTAACGTAAGACGCTTTCAATGCAGTTGTCGCTCTGACGCAAATTTTTGGGTCAACTCGTTGACTATTGACCATGTAATCACGCTGTCAACGCTGTTGAGACGCGTTGCCAGATTTTTTCGGACAGTTCGTCAAGGCGTTGACCGTGCCCCAACGTTGACACGGTAGGATTTTCTGCCGCGATTCGAAATGCAATTAAAATCACTTGATTTTATTATCTTATTCGCTGCAATTTAATTTATTTTGTTTGAGTAGTAGGCAAACTCATGTCTATTGTGGTCCAGTGAAAAGATCCCATTGACAAAACCTGTCAACGTCGTGTGATTGCCAATGCGATAAAATTACCGATTTACCGATATAATGTGGTTTCAGCGCATCGCCAACGGTCAACGTATTTGAAAGTGATCAAGTGGCGTATTCGTTAACGATTTGCTCGTCAACGCGTTGCCGCCGAAGTGGAAAATCGCACTGACACAAATTGCACGTCAACGCAGTTTGTGACCACATTGACCACTTCGCGTCATTCGTGTGATCGTTAACGTTTTATGTGGGCGCCGTGGCGTAAGTGGTTAGTGTGTCGGATCACTACGCATGAGGTTCCATGTTCGAATCCCAGAAATACCAAAAAGTTTTTTCACGGTCCCACCTCTCGCGAGCGTCTGACAAACATCCGAGAGTATTGTTGTCATGAAAAAGCTTCTCAAATCGCCGTTCGGATTCGGCATTAAACTGTAGGTCCCTTCCATTCGTGTGAAAAATATAACGCACACAACATGAGTGGTTGCGAGAAGCTAGGCCCTGGCACTTTAAAGAGCTGTTGCGCCAAATATTTGTTTTTTGTTAACGTTTTATGCGTTAACACGTTGACCATTGACGGTGTGTTGACGAACTTTCTCGCGACGTCAGAGAGTCAACTCCTTTGACGGAAACAAATCTAACAAATTTTCACACTTTTCGCACTGATTAACTTGTTATATTTGACGCCTTATCCGCTTGCTGTACTCTGCTGGCAATAAATAGTCAAAAAACGTTTGGCAGGTTGCTTTCCACTGAAAGATCATGCATGTTCCGCAATCTTGACGCGGTTAATCCTTATCTGGCCAAGTAGAAAGGTTTCGTCCTTTGTAGTAGGCGCAATAAATTTAAATAAAATTTGTAGGACTGTATTGTTGATATTTCCGATTAGTCAGTTTCTATGCTTTCTCGCGAAGCTTCTAGTTTCAGCTTCGATTGTCGGAATTCCGAGATCCCTGTGGATATCGTTGTTTCTACTATACCACGGTGTTTGGCAATTTCTCTTAGCACTTTATTTTGAAAAGCTTGTAAAATATTGGCACTTGTTTTCTTGGTACAACCCAAAGTTGTATACCGTAGGTCCACACCGGCTTTATCACTTGCTTGTATAAAACAGTTTGTTCTCAGTACTGAGCTAGGAATGTTTTCCGAGTAACCAGTACATTTCTCTATATTTGATTTCGAGTTCTTTTCGCTTTATTTTCACGTGCGAATTCCATTTCAGTCTTGCATCGAGTGTCATTCCCAGGTATTTGGTCTCGTTTGCAAAAGGTATTCTGACCGAATTTAGAAAAAATTGGCAAGTCATTCGTTTTCTATAAGTGAAATTCACGTGAACAGATTTAGATTCGTTGAGGCCGATCCACCAGTCGCTGGTCCATTCGTTTACTTTATTCAGTGCGTTTTGCAGTCGTTTCTTCGATTCTTTTGCCTACTGCTAGGATAGCGGTGTCATCGGCAAACATAGCAAGGATAGTGCCATCTTTTTCCGGTATATCACGGGTATATAACAAATAGAGAAGCGGCCGAAGAACGCTTCCTTATGGTACGTCGGCCGAAATTCTTTTGAGCTCGGAGTATTCCATTGCATGTCTAACACGGAAGAGTCTATTCCCGAGATATGATACTAGAATATCTTATAAGCATACAGGGAGAACTTGTCGTAGTTTGCATTTCAAGCCATCATGCCACACCTTATCAAAGGCTTGCGAGACGTCAGGAAATACGCTTGAGCAAATCTTTTTTTCTTCAAATGCTTTCTCGATTACGTCAGTAATTATATGCACCTGGTCAATCGTCGAATACTTACTTCTGAATCCAAACTGGTTAAAACTTTTGTAAATAATTTAAACCAATGAACTGTATTTTTGCCCTTCTTTTAATGTTTATTGATTGAATTTTGGATATGAACAAGATAAGATAATGAACAAAGTTTTATTTTTATTTTAATTTACTGATAGACAGTCTGCACTTGGAGACGAATATGATGCGAATGAATATTATCGTTATCCCGTAGTAATTATGTGTGTGTGTATGTCAGGGATGTCAAATTTGCAGGGTTGGTTCGATTTTATTTATTTTTTTTAACTCTGGTGGTTAGGGATAAGATTATTTTCTTCTATAACCGATTGGAGACGCCTCAGTAATATCATTTCGAAAATTTTCGATATGATTGGAAGAAGCGAAATTGGTTTATACGATATTACCTCATTTGCCGGTTTTCTGTTTTTCTGGATTTAAAACCATTATGGCTTCCGCAGCTTTCCACTGGTTCGGCACGTGTTTTAATCTGAACGCATCATTTACAATATGGAGAAGCTTAATCGATGCTTTTCTAGATAAAACTTTGAGAATTTCTCCGGTAATCAAATCATAACTAGGAGAGTTCTTAGGTTTTAGATTCTCGATTTCATGTTTGATGCCTTTTGATGCCTTTTACAGCTTTCCAAAGTGAACACTTGAAAGTTTAGCAGCGAGAAAAGATTCCAAGGTAAGAGCTTATTGCACGATTCTTGAAATCCTTAATAGTCTTCTTCAACAAATTGCACAGACGATTCAAGTGTGCTTTATGCTGCGGAGCACGACTCTGTTGCCATTTTTTACGAGCTTTTATTTTTTTCTTGATCAATTGTTTTATTTCCGTAGGATATCGTAAACCGTATCTGACCGGCGTTTTCCTTGGATTGGGCGTATTATTCCAAGAGGCGAGATGTACGATCTCAGCGAAGCGATCAACTTCAACCTCAAATTCATAGAGTGTCGTAAGTTATCTTTAATTTCGTTAATAAAGCCTTCCAGTTAGTTTTTCTATCAGTTAATCTCACTGGCTCTAGGTTATAGACTAGTTTTTCGCTGATTGTTAAAATAACTGCGAAATGATCAGACGACAGATCAAAGCTCTCTTTAACTTTTATGTGGTTTGTAGATATTCCTTTCACAACGAAAAAATCGATCAGGTCAGATATTTCCGAAGTATCAGTTAGCCAGAAAGTCGGTTTACCCGTCGAATGGAAATCACAACTGTACTCCATACCTGCCCCATAGAACATTCTACCTTTTTTCGAGCTGTATCTTGAGCCCCAGAACGTATATTTCGCATTTAAATCGCCGCCAACAATTAAATTAGGTTTCAGCGATTCAAACAAGTTAGTAAAATCACCTTTTTCAAGCGCGGAACGCGGTGGACAGTAGATAGATAAGATTTTAAGAGTACGCTGACTATTTTTAACTCGAATTTCCTATGAGAAGCGCCAAGTTTTGTCTACTTTGAGTGAGGATGAGCTTGGTTTTCATCTCGTCATGTTTGGAGATGATGATGATCTTTTGTCTGCTTGTCGTTTGAAGTTGTTGAAGTGCTATGTTTGACTTAACTAGTTTTGGGGGAGGAAGGACTGAGTTTTGCACCATTGGACAGGTATTGTTTTGACCCCTTCCTTGCCAGTTCATACATAAAATAAATAAATATTTGGCGCAACAGTTCTTTAAGTGGCAGGGCCTAGCTTCTCGCAACCACTCATGTTGTGTGCGTTATATTTATCACACGAATGGAAGGGACCTACAGTTTACAGAATCCGAACGGCGATTTGAGAAGCTTTTTCGTGACAACAATACTCTCGGATGTTTGTCAGAGTTCGCGAGAGGTGGTACCGTGAAAAAACTTTTTGGACCGTGAAAACAGTTCGTACGCCATTTCGTTCCCTGGAATTCCTTTGTGTACTGGAACCCACCAGAGTGTTTCGAACGCTTTAAGCACCTTGCGGCAGTTTTTTCTTTCTTTGATTTTATTACTGCGCCTTTGTAGCAGCTTGGTTATCTATGTAAATGTCAATCCCTTTTCTAGTAACAAGTTTCGTGGATAGTTCTCGTGCCGGCTCTGTTTTGGCTCTCACTTCCACTTGGAATACACTGCCGTGGTTCGGAAGTCTTAGTGGTATTGAAATATCGGATTCTGCTGAGTAGATACCCGAACCCACTCCTGCGTTTGTCTTGGACCCGTCAGTGAAGACTGAAATACTATGCGGCCTAATGGCCCCACCGTCTGCCCAGTGTTTCCTTGATGGGATGATCGTTTTGACGTTTAGACTGAAGTCGGGGGATAGCGGAAGATAGTCTGTGGTGGCATCTATGTGAAGCAATTTTGAAATGTTATGGTGGTTCATATGACCCTTTCTGCACGGGTTGGATTCCTTCAGGCGCAGGGTTTTCATTGCGGCTGATTTCTTAACAAATAATTGTAGTGGAGTCAGTCCGAGAATTGTTTCAAGTGCTGCGGTCGGGGTGGTTCTAATGGCGCCAGTGGCTGCTATACAGGCAAGTCTCTGGATTTTAGTCAACTCCTTAAGAGGTGTTGTTTTCTCTGCTATTGACTACCAGACAAATGGGTCTGACTATGACTGTGTACATCCAGTGGATGACGGCAGGTTTGCGTCCCCATTTTTTCCTAAAAATTCTGCTGCTAGAATAGAACGTAAAGTACGCTTTCTTTATTGTTTCATTTGTATTATCTCTCGAGCTCAGTTTGCGGTCAAATATGCATCCAAGATACCGTGCTTTATCCGAGACTTGGAGTGGAGTGCCATCGAGTCGTAGGGATCCGAAAGCTGGGACTATTCTTTTGTTGTCGAAGAGGAACATCTCTGTTTTTGCTGGGTTTACGTTCTGTTCACATATTTTCGTCCAGATATAGAGGGTATCCAGGCCGATTGCAAAAGTTCGGTGATTGTGTCGAGGAATTTGCCGGACATTAAGACGATGTCATCTGCATAAGCAACAACTTTTACTCCGCTATGTTCTAATTTCAAAAGGATCTCGTTTGTGACTAGAGTCCATTGTAGAGGAACCCTGCTTGTGGGGTTCCTCTAGAGGCCAGTGCATTTACTTGGCTGTCACCCAGCTGCGAGTTGATGTGTCTCCCGATGAGCATATATTCTATCCAGTCGGAGAGTGTGGAATCTACTCTGAGTCGGTCTAGTGATAGTCTTATCTATTCAGTTTTCATATTGCTAAAGGCATCCGATTGTTCTGTTTTGTATCCGATTATTTTTTACCCATTTTACTGAATTTTAAAGTTGCAGACAACTCTTATACCTCTGATCATTTACCCATTGAAATAGTTTTAACGCAGCGTAGCCCATCACAGCAACAACGCCCAAGGACGGAGGACTTAAAACTTCTCCCCAAATTGAACGTGTTAAAAGAACAAATTGAATTATACCAGCAAAACCTTACCAAAGCTTTGGTGAATATTCATCCCAATGAGGTACGTATAGATAGATTAGATGAAGTTGTTATGATTGCTGTGCCCGAGAGGAAGCCTTACAAGAAATTTAATCCAAAAGAAAAATGGTTTGATTTAGAATGTCATAAACTGAGGCAAAGACTATTTTCTTTTCTCCGAGTATTTAGAAAATTAGGTGGACGCTTCTTCAAGGACAAATATGTGAAGTGCAATAAAGAGTTTAAATTAGTGTGCAGACGCAAGAAATAGGACTATCAAAACTCTTTGATTAATTTGGTGACTTCTACGCGTTCGCCGAGTGCATTTTGGAAAGTACTAAGAGAGATCAACGGAATAAAATTTAAAATAGGAAACACATTATCACCTGCATCACTTCTAAACCACTTCCAGGCTCTACTAAACCCACCTTCCACAAACGTACCCCTGATACAATATGCAACTCCGCAAATAATAAACTTAATGCTAAACAATCCGATATCAACTAGAGAAGTTACAGATGTAATAAATAATGCAAAGAAAAATAAAGCCCCAGGATTGAACAGAATTCCCTACGAGTTATACAAATATGCAACTTCCGAGTTCATAAACTATCTAACCGTAGCATTTAACCACATTTTTGAAACCGGTAATATACCTGAAAATTTCCGCAAGGCTATCATCTTTCCGCTGCATAAAAAAGATGACCCAAATGATGCGTCAAATTATCGTGGAATCTCTTTTCTAAACACATCAATGAAGATTTTTTCGTCCATTCTCCTTAATCGAATTTCAACTTGGGTTGATGAACGTGGCCTTCTGAGTGAATTTCAGGCAGGATTCCGAAAAGGACACTCAACGGTGGACCACATTTTTAGTCTCACCTGCATAGCTAGGTCGTATTTGGAAAAAGGCGCCAAACTTTATGCTTTCTTCGTGGACCTGAAAGCTGCATTTGATTCAATTAACCGTAACGCTCTTTTTTACAAGCTAAGTTCATTGGGACTTTCATCGAAAATGCTTAAGGTCTTACAAAATCTTTACCGCGAAACTAAGTCTACCGTCTGGAATGGAACCATTTTATCAGATTGGTTTGAAACGCAAATGGGAGTAAGACAAGGCTGTACGTTGAGTGCTTTAATCTTCATTCTATTCATCGAAGACCTGGTATCGTGGCTTACGGGAGGTATTTATTTTATATGATGGTAATAGAATTAAAGTGCTTATGTATGCAGACGATATCGTTCTTCTTGGTGACTCCCCCGTGGTTCTACAAAAAATGATCAACGAACTTGAGCAGTATTGCAGAACTTGGAACCTAATGGTAAACCTGAATAAGTCCAAAGTAATGGTTTTTAGGAGAGGTTTTGGGAGATATGCACGATCCGAGCATTGGGCATTCAACGGTGAGGAAATCGAGGTTGTCGAGGAATATAAGTATCTTGGGGTAACTTTTAGACCAAATTTATGTATGAAAAAACACCTTGAGGAAAAGCTAAATACGGCCAAGTTCTCTTTAAATTCAACCTGGAGAGGATGCGCCTACAGCATCGGACTAAATCCATCAGCAAAGTACAAACTTTTCGAGAGCACAGCTAGATCAGTTATGTTCTACGCCGCACAAGTCTGGGGTATTAAACAATATGAAGAAGTGGAAAAACTACTTCGATTTTTTATAAAAAGAACCTTTCATCTACCACTTAATAGCCCCAACTATATGCTTTATCTGGAGACCGGATTGTCTCCGCTATATATATCTACTCTTAAGCTGCATTTCGACTACATCCTCAAAATCGCAAAAATGCCAGATACCCGCTTACCGAAAAAGATTGCCCATCATGCAATAGCATCAAATACTTTGTTTTACGCGGATTGGATTAATCTAGCCCGTATTTATAATGTACAATTGAACCTCTGCCCTGTCAACACAACAGACTGGAAATCAGATCTGTACCAATTTCTACAGGACCTTGACTGGAAGATGAGAGAAAAATTTATGGAGGAAGCTAAGGCGTCATTATATCGAAACTATTATAGCCAACTGGAGTTTAACCTTGGCGATTTAAACTACTTTAAGTCGAGTTATAATATTAAAATTATTGCCGCCATATTCCGGACTCGGGGAGAGTTACTAAAGCTCAACTACATGCCACATCGGCAAGACTTGCCACTTATATGTACACTGTGCAACCTAAATGCTAGAGAAGACGTTTTCCACTTTATAGCAATATGCCCTATCCTCAAAGAAACCAGAAAGTCAATTTTCGGCAAAACTGAATTATCCTGGCAGGAGGCAAAGGACATCATGAATGGGAGAGTAAACTGGACTAAACTTTTTTCATTTGTTACAATTGCAACAAGCTACAGAGAAAATATTATAAACGAACATTTTTGATTGTTCTTCCTTTTAACTTTTTATATCTATAATTGTTTGCTAACGTTTTTTTTCTTTTTTTTTTTTTTTATATATATTGTATTAAAGTTTTACTGTGAATTCTTGCTGTTACATTAATATCCTGAACTCATTTAATATTCATAATTATTGGTTTTGCCAATCCGGCTAACGGCTAATTAGCCATGCCATATCATGATCTGTAAACTCTTTCCTTTCTTTGTAACAAAAAAAAATGGAATTTAATAAAATCATCATCATAATAAAAATAATAAATATTGCTAAAGGCTCCTTCCACGTCTAAATATGCCGCTAGTGTCAATTATTTTTGGTAGAGTGATTGCTCTATAATTGCTACTACTTCGTGCAGGGCTGTTTTGCCTGATCAGCCCTTTGTATAGGCATGTTGTGCTGGGGACATGCCTCTAGGGTTTAATTTGAAGCGAATGTGCAGATCTATTAGTCTTTCGAAAGTCTTTAACACGAATGAAGGAAGGTGATCGGCCTGAAGTCTTTTGGGTGGGCTTACCAATCTTAGGTATGACGATGATGGGAGAAGTGGTTTAGGTTTTTTGCCGTGAAGGTTTCCTAGGGATCGCAATGGGTCCACTTTGATGCCTAGTGTTTTTATGATAACCTCATAACCCTATTCAACCTAAGCTAACATAACCAGCTCCAGTTGCTTTGAATAGGTCGGCCATTCGCACTTTGTCTTGATCAGGTAGATGGAAGTTTTGATTATCATTATTTAGGTTGAATATTTCATTCTGCCTGACAGCGGAATGTTGCCGTCTTCGTCGCCGTTATGCAGTCTGTATTAGTAGCAGAGTTTGGGGAAATCCTCAACATATTCTTTTTTTTTTTTAAATTTATCGAAGATTTAAAAAAAAAAATCAGTTACAGCAATTTGCTAAATTTCGAACCGGAATGGTTCACAACCAAGTAGTATACAGGTGCAAGTAAGCGCGACCCAGTCGTGCCCTTAATTATTCTTTGTTTTCAGGTACATATGTATTTTATTTCCATTCTGAGTTATAAAAATGTTTTCTTACCCACATAGGTTTAACATTGCTGAGCCGATGTTGTGGACCAGAGATTTGCCATACCAGGTTAAAACGCTAATTAATCGAATGATAGCTGACCGAAATGTGGACATGGAAAACCATTGGAAAATGTTGACAATTTTTGTTGGCAACAACGATCTTTGTACGGACCTCTGTCATCATGATCGTCCTGAAGATTTTCTTTCAGCTCTTGAAAACGACTTATTAAAAAGTTTGCGAATATTAAGAGATAATGTACCTAGACTTATAGTCAATATACTTCCCGTGTTTGATTTAAAAATACTCCTTAACTTGAAAGGAATTCCGAATAATTGCACAAACGTTCATAAAATTGGATGCCATTGTTTTTTCAAACCACAATTTAAGAAAAATGAATTGAATACTTACTTAAGCGCGGCTCAGCAATGGCAGCATCGCCAAAAAGAAATAACAAAAATGAAGGAATTTCGAACTCAAGTAAGTCATTAAGAATTTTAGATTATAATGTATGTTCTCATGATGCCACGTCGCCTTTTGCGTTTTAATTAGTAGTTTAAGGATATGGTATACGTACTTGTACATAACTCTTTTTTTCTATTTCGCTATTAAATGCATTTTTCTAATTTCGAACATATGTATGTACGAATGTACCTGTAAGTAATTTGCATAAACGTTTTCTTGTATTTTAAGGATTTCGCAGTAATACTACAACCATTTATGGAACGTGCTAAAGTACCGATTGATGGAAAGGGAAATACTGACTTGCGACTTATGGCAGCCGATTGTTTTCACTTTAGTCAATTGGGTCATGCTTTGGGTATGGACAAACGATTTTATTTTGTTTGCATACATTTCTTATTTTATTCTAGTTTCTAACGCCTTTTGGAATAATGTTATGCAGCCTGAAGGATTGAAACAATTGACTTTGTATCCCTTATTTGAACGGTTTGAATGTCCTTCAGTTGATAGACCATTCATTGGAATATAAACTAGAGGCAGAGATGCACTGATGTCTTCCTACCTATTTGAAAAAATATTCACGTTCAATTTGTGTGTTTAATGTTATATCCCTATAGAGTATAAAGGGAATAGAAATAAAGATAGTAAAGGGCACGATGTCGTCGTACGAACTCGAATCAGTTTGTTGTTTCCTTGGATAATAAATTAATTCAAAGTCTAAGTAAAATCGGTAAAATGGTATTTTTTAGAATTTCTTGAGATGCACGCCATCTGACATCATATGTCCAGTCTATCCCAAATGTGAATAAGCTTGTCTCTTGAGTCCACTTCTATTCTCAATATGGATGATTTGACATCTCTGCCGGGAGGAATACTATCCGATGGACTTCATCTAAAGATTTTGTTTTGTACGCGGATGGTATTATCATTCTAGTAGAATCCATAACGATGGTGCTACAACAAAACTGCAGCTTACGGGATCTCTCAGTGAACAGAAATAGTTCCAAAATCGTGGAAATTTGAACTGGAACTGAATGGTACCTAAGGCTAAAAAAATGGTACTGGCATTGCGAAGAGCTTTTTTTTTTTTTTAAGGAAGGTGGAACGCATGTAAAGTCAGACTGTGGGACTTTAGCCCTAACTAAAACCACCTCACCGTTCCCATTCTTCAGCTACCTTGACAAGCGGAAGAGTCAATGACCCTTCTTCTTCCTTTTATCAGCGAGGCCATGATCCGAAAACAAGGGATCACAGCCCTCCCACTTCACCGCAGAAGAGTCAATGACCCTAAGGGTCCGAAAGGACCCCAGGTGAGACATCGAACTAAAGGCTGAAGACGTCTTGACTGTGACGCAAAACCTGTTGACAGTATGATGGAAGAAACTTGTACGGTATCTACTCCAGGTGGTACTCGTGAAAACGAAAATCCACCCGTGGCCGGGACGAGGATTCTGGAGGTCCCAACCACCATACTTTTACCCCCCGCCCCTGGCGTTGAATCAGAAGTAGTAGCGACGCTTGTTTCAGAAGACTCCCGCAGCTCTGTCTCTGACTCGTTTGGTAGACTGGGCTGGAATGGCAAAGAAAGGGGCGGAAAGGCTTCGGCTGGAACGTCTAATATCTGTCTCAATAGAAGGGTAGCTGGTCGAAGTTGTGTCGGTGACGGTTTGACTCGGGAAACCAATAAGGCTGAACGAGCTCCCGAAGCGGCGCACTCCGATGGGCACCTGGCTAAGAGTCAAATGGAAAGGAGAAGAAGGAAGGCGGACGCGGTTCAAAAAGGCTGCAGAGTCAGCTGAAGGCGCAAGCGCCGAAAGCAGTCATCCTTCAGTTGCGACAGGAAAGAAGCCTAGGTCGGTAGAAAGTACTCCAACTGGAGCCGATCAATCCCTCAGACCTAACGCTGGCTCCTTTTCGGTCGGTTCGAACAGGTCCAATCTGACGGAGCAAGTTTCGCCTGCTCTTCTTGGTGGAAGCGTGCGCGCATCTGATGCGTGCTCTTCTGCCGGGCACACTCTTACCGCTGGCGTTATCTGCGCACAAAATCTGGTGGATACTGGTGTTGTTACCCCTAAAGGTCCCAGCACTAGCGGACAGAAAGTGGCTGACGCAGGCAAAGCCACAGGTAGGGGCGCTCGCCTCGCCGGAAGCATGTGCGCACCTGGTGCGCGCCGTTCTGCTAATAAAACTGCGACTATATCTTTGATATTTTCGCAGATAAACCTCCACCACTCAAAGGCTGCTACCGCTCTCTTAAGTAGCAGACTTTCCGTGGTGCGTACAAAACCCCACATAACATCTATCCAGGAGTCATACGTGCGGAACAAGCGCATATGTGGTTTTGGGGGTGTTCGTGGAGTAACGGTGCTATGTGACGAGCGATCTGAAAGACCAAGAGCTTGTCTAATTGTGTCGAATTTCCTCTCAGTAACCAAGCTTGGACAATTCTGTGGATAGGACCTGGCTGCTGCAGCTGTAAGCTACGAAACGACCGGAAGTTGGAAAACCTTCGTCGTTGCGTCGGCTTACTTCCCTTATGATTCGGTAATGCCTCCACCACCGAAGGCGGTTGCCGAACTCATAAAGTACTGTGACACTCGGGAGATGGGACTAGTCATGTGTTGCGACGCGAATGCTCAGAATACAGTCTGGGGCAGCAGCAAATGTAACATACGAGGAAACCATCTCCTAGACTTTATACTATCGTCTGGCATGGTAATTAACAATGTTGGCTCCCAGCCAACTTTTGTTACGGCAAGGAGGCAGGAGGTAATTGATTTGACTTTATCTAATAGGTATTTCAAGTCAATTACTAACTGGATGGTACTGCCGGAGGTGTCCTTGTCAGGCCATAGATACACCGCTTTCCAAATCGAATGCGAGGCCATAACTTTGCAGGAGAGGAGGAATCCGAGGAAAACCAACTGGGTGCGGTTTAGGGAAGAGCTAGATAGATCTGTCAAAACTCCAACTAAACTCAGAACGAAACGAAAGGTTGAGGATGCTGTTCAAAACCTGACTAGTGTCCTTACCAGCTGTTTTGAACTGACGTGCCCATTGACAAAAACCCCCTGCAGAACTCCGGTTCCCTTGTGGAGCCCAGAACTGCAGCGACTTAGGAAAGAATCCAGAAACTTCTAAATAGGTCACTTAAGACAAATTTAGAAGGTGACTGGAATCTTTTTAGATCGAAGCAAAAAGACTACAAGAAGTTAATTTGGTTGTCGAAAAGTGCTTCTTATAGAGATTTTTGTGAAAAGATCGAGACACTCGGTGAAACCAGCAGGTTGGTTAAGGTTCTCAAAAGGGGCAAGCCGACCAAACCGGATTCACTGAGAAAGTTTGATGGCAAGTTTACTGAGACGAAAGCGGAAACTTTTAGTCTTCTGCTGGAGACTCACTTTCCTGGCAATCGGATAATCACTAGGTCGCAGCTTGGCCCGCTTACCCAGGCTGAGCTTGATCTAAGTCAGAAAACTCGGCGCAGCTGGTATATTGCATCAGCCGTGGTAACAGATGAGGCCATCAAATATGCTGTGGCATCTTTTGATGGTTTCAAATCGCCTGGCACCGATGGAATATATCCAGCTATGCTGGAACAGGGTATAGATCAGCTATTGCCAACTCTGAAAAGAATTTTCACCACTGGCTTGGCGCTGGCATATATTCCTACACCCTGGCGGACAGTCAGGGTAGCTTTCATACCGAAAATTGGTAAGGAAGACTATTCGCTCCCCAAGAGTTACAGACCTATAAGTTTGACATCCTTCTTACTGAAAACTATAGAGAGACTGGTAGAATTTCAGGTGCGCAAAGTTGCTTTGAAACTGCATCCACTATCGGAGATGCAGCATGCCTATCAGCGTGGGAAATTCTGTGAGACCGCACTTCAAAATCTAGTGGCCAGAATTGAATGCGCGCTTGATAGGAGAGAATACGCGATGGGTATCTTCATCGATATTGAGGGTGCTTTTGACAACGCGACTTTTGACTGCATGTGCGACTCTGCCAGACAACACGGGGTAGATGAAACATTAGTGTTGTGGGTTAAAGCAATGCTAATGAATAGAACTTTGGTATTGAATGCGGATTGTGGCCAATATGTTATGACAGGGGTAAACAGGGGCTGTCCGCAAGGTGGCGTTCTGTCTCCATTGTTATGGTGCATGGTGGTCGACTCTCTGTTGAACACTCCAGATAGTTCTAACGTCTACGCTCAGGCATATGTGGATGATGTCGCCGTACTTTCTGGCGGGCCATGTCTGGCGACGGTCTGTGCTAACGCGCAGGCGGCGCTGGACATGATCGATGAATGGTGTACTAGGAGTGGGCTTTCGGTGAATCCTCTTAAGACTGAGGTTGTTCTTTTTACGAGAAGAAGGATTTTGACCGGTTTGACTCAGCCAGTACTAAAAGGCGTCACCATTCGCATTTCCAATGAAGCCAAATATCTGGGAGTGATTTTAGATAAGAAACTTCATTGGTCTAAACACGTCGAGTCGAAAACATCCAAGGCGCTCTCAGTCTTCTGGAAGTGTAAGGGTGCTTTTGGCAAGACTTGGGGGTTATCACCAAATAAGGTTCTCTGGATCAAGGGGCTCTCGCGCAAATATGCGGTTGCTTTTTGCGCGAAACTACAAAGAACGGCTTGTCTCGGCTACTCGGGAGCTTTCCCGAGTACGCCTGGCTCTGCTCTAGACGCTTTGCTGAATTTACCTCCCCTTGATACTTATATCATGGGTTGCACTATCAAAGCCATCCATCGTCTTAGGCGAGGCGGTTTTTGGTATACTCCACACTGGAACTTTGATGAACTTGCGCGACACTTATCTTACGACTCCTGTCTTATGGATATGCCGTCTGATGCAATGACACCAGAACTCCAGCTGATGCGCAAATTCAAAGTCGACTTTCCTTGTGTTCAGGACTGGCTTCGGTCAGAGTCTGAGCCGGGAATGGAATGTAGTCGTATTTTCACGGATGGTTCCAAAACCAGTCAAGGGTCTGGCGCTGGGGTTTTCGTGGAAGTCGACAACATTAGACTTCACTTCTCGTTAGGCAAATATGCGTCTGTTTTCCAAGCGGAAACTTATGCAATCCTAATGGCCATGAAGTATGTTGTGAAGAACAGGTGGAAGGGACGTAGCATTTGTGTCTGTAGTGACAGTCAGCCTGCGCTTAAGGCCTTGCTTAACCCTTTAACCACTTCCAAAATAGTTCGTGAAACCAAAAACTCTTTGAACTCGGTCGCAAGGCTGAATTCTCTGTATCTTATCTGGGTCCCAGGTCACACTGGGATCTAGGGGAACGAGATCTCCGATGAGATTGCTAGACAAGGCTCAGAGGAGGCTTTCTCAGGTCCCGAACCCGCGTTTGGTCTTCCCGCATCTTCGGTAAGGATTCCATTGACGATTGGGTCTCTCACGAGCACAATTGTGTGTGGCATGACTCTCCAGGTTGCAGGTTGACTAAACGCATGCTCCCGGACGTCTGTAAGAAATCAGCGGCATTCTTGCTGTCTCTCAGCAGAAAAGACTGTAGACAACTTATCGGCGTCTTGACAGGCCACTTCGCTTTTGCCAAGCACCTTAACGTGTAAGGCTTAAGTGACACTACAATCTGCGACGCTTGTGGAGAGAGCGACGACACCGCGGAACATTATCTCTGTGAGTGTCCGGCCTTTGCTCGTATCAGGTGGCAGATCTTCGGTGCGGATGTGGTGAGCGCTGGTACTGTAAGCTCCTCATCACTGAAGTGCTTGCTTGGCTTTCTTCGAAAGTCAAGGAAATTCCAATAAAATGGGTAAATCAGGGTTTGCTCTCTGGCAGTACAATGGACCAGTTGTGTCTGAGTACTCCAGTCGAGTGTTTCCTATCCCGACAAAAAAAATAAAAATAAAAAAACACCTCTGCTTCAAACCCCATTTCCCGACAATACTACCAAGGGTATACAGTCTTGCGGGGGGTTTTCAGCCGTGAATTGCAGTGTGGGAAAAATTCCCAAACAGGAAAACACCTCCTAATATTACAATTGAGAGGAACTCTCATCCAGTAATTTTTCTCTAATGTATAATTAACGTTTTGGAGGGGTGAAGCTCATTAGCTGACACCGAAATTAATTTTGTGTGTATCTACTTTAATTTGTTCATTTATAGGTTATAGGTATACCTGTGTGCATATATAACACAGTCATGTTTTATATTTGTTCTATTATAGTTTTCGTTAGAAAATTAAGTCACACGGCCTTAATCTTTTAAGCCGCCTAATGGTATTGTTGTTTTCTTCAAACATGTATTGTATTTGAGGTTACATGGTCTTGGAGTTGTTCGTAGTGCCAAAGAGCATATTTTTTTACAATTTCACTTATATTTTCTACGTCTAGATCCTTGTGTAGGTTGTCATTTCTTATATACCAAGCTGCATTAACGATACCTCTTAGTACTTTGTTTTGGAATGTTTCTATCATTCTTAGGGTCTCAGGACTTATTTGTAGAATAGCAATTTGTTTTCAATTGATAGCTGGGAATTTCTTCTCATTAACCAATGCATTTGTCTGAGTCTAATGTTGAGCTCCTCTTTTTTCTTTTTGACATGCTCCTTACATCTAAGCTTGGCGTCAAGTGTTATACCCAGATATTTCGCAGTATTTGCGTACGGAATTTCTATTCCATCAATATTAACACTTACATTCTTTATTCTTCTATTAGTAAAGTTAATATGGATAGATTTAGTTTCATGAAGCTTTATTCTCCATTTTTTTGTCCAATCACTTACAGATTTAATGGCCTTTTGTATTTTTTTCGCTGCTTCATCAGCATTATCGCCAATAGTCATAATTGCAGTGTCGTCTGCAAAAGTCGCCAAGCTATCTTCTTCCTGCTGAGGTAGGTCTCTTGTATATAGGGGATAAAGAATTGGTCACAAGACACTTCCTTGTGGAACTCCTGTAGATATTTTCTTTAAATGAGAGTATTCATCTTACTCGAAAGTAGCGATCTGCGATATAAGATTTAAGAATTAAGTAAAACTCTTTGGGGAGATCCCTTTGCAGTTTAAATTCTAGTCCGCGATACCAGACTTTATCAAACGTTTGTGGTACGTCTAGAAATATGGCTGAACAGACTTTTTTATTCTCAAGTGCTTTTTCTACTGTACTTACAATTCTATGCACTTGTTGTACAGTAGAGTGTTTCTCTCTAAACCCAAATTGGTGGGAAGGTACAAGACTTCTTTCTTCTATTATTGGCTTGAGTCTTTTCAAAAGCAGTTTTCCAAATAGCTTTGATAATACGGGTAGGAGCGAAATCGGTCTATACGATTTCTTTTCATTTGGCGACTTATCTGGTTTCAGAATCATAATTACCTCTGCCACCTTCCATTGCATCGGAACATACCATACTTTAGCCTGTGTGCTGCGTTAATTAAATGTAATATTGTAGTTTCCGCATAGCTTTGTCCGGGAACTCCGTAAGTATTTGTCCTGTTATCAAATCGTAGCCCGTTGCTTTTTTTTGCATTTATGTTAGTTTTAGTTTCATATTTTAGTTCCTGAAATGTTACATGCTGTATATTTCTGTGATCATTTCTGGACTGCAGGAAAGGATTTTCGTCTGCAGTTTGCCTAGGAAATGGTTGGAAGGTCTGCTGCAGGTGATCTGCGAAGAGGTTAGCCTTTTCTTTGCCATTTCTTGCCCAAGACCCATTTTCCTCTTTTATGGGCGGTGCTTGTTTTGCTGGTTTTTCTTAAAGATTTGACAGCTTTTCATAGCGAGTATTTTGTATCCTTCTGCGCTGATATCTTATTCAAGTATCTGCCAACTGATTCGTTCTTCACAATTTTTAGAAGCCTTTTGAGTTTATTGCACAATGCGTTAAGAATCTTTTTATTCTCAGGTGTTCTGATTCTTTGCCAAGTCTTACGAGCTTTGCGTTTTTTCCAGATTAATTCTTTAACTGCATATGGATAATTTATGTCCATATTCCTGTTATTTTGACCAATAGGGGTGCTTATCCATGCTGCTTGCTAGATATTTGTATTGAATAGCTCAATTTCTTCTTCTAGTTGGAATGATGTTTTTATCGGGACCTGTAGGTTTATGCTATCTTCTAATGTTTGTCTGAATAGGAGCCAGTTTGTTTTATGATTTATAAGACGTGGTCGACTTTCAGTTCTCAGTATACTACCACTAATCGTCATAAGAACTGGAGAATGATCTGACGACAGATCATCTTTATTTTCTACATGAATGTAGTTATCAGATATTCCTTTTCTATTAGGTCTGGGATTTTATTCTGACCTACCGGCCAGTGTGTTGGCATAGCACTTGAATGAAAATTTAACACAATTTAATGCTCGTCCTGCTGAATATAGCTCTTTACCTTTGGTGTTTGTTAGTCTTGAGCCCCAAAAGGTATTTTTGGCATTAAAGTCACCTCCGACTATAAAATAACTTCCCAGGGTTTGGAAAAATCTAATATAGTCGTCCTTTTTTAGATTATGTTTTGATGGGCAGTATATTGCAGATACTTTAATTTTCATTTTGTTTAATATGTGTACATTTACGGTTGTAGCTTGCATTATTTCTTCCTCAATTTTTGAGTCTTCGTAGTGTTTGATTGAGTCTTTTACGAGTAACGCAGATCCTCCCCTTGCCCTATCCGCTGGGTGAATAGCATGATAGCAGCAGTATCCAGATATGTTTAAGCTAGTTGGTTAGGTGACTTTCTGTGATCAAGCAAATATCTATTTTTTCCGTGTTTAGGAAAACTAATAACTCTTCAATGTGCTGCATTAGCCCATTTGCATTCCAAGTTACTATTTTTATTTCATTATTCACACTGATTCTTTGGTCACTTTGTATTTGATAAACTTGTCTAATTGCTTGAATTTTTCAAATATTTTATTATTTGTGTCCTTTTGTTCTTCAAGTCTTGTATTTAGTTTATCTACCATATTAAGTATTTCCTCAAGCATTTGGCTATCGTTGTGTCTCACAACTTTGTTGGGTTCTTTGTGTATACTAATTACTTTAGTATGTTGTTTCTTTTTATTTAACGTCTTAGTAGGTTCTTTTTGCTTAGTATTCCCTTTTGTTTGCTGTTTTTTACTAGTCATTTCTTCAGTAGTCCCTTTTTGCTTAATAATTTCTACGTATGTTTTGGGTATGGTCTTACTATTTGTTATGTTGTCTGACATTGTTTGACGGGGTAGCTCTTTTTCACCCATCCTTTTCTTTTATATTTGCGATTTTCGTTGCCGGTTTCTGATTTTTTGCAATTCTTGGGCTACCTCACAACCCCTATAATTTTGCAGGATTGTTTTTCTTGCAGTTGGGTGGTGTGTTTTTACTGGCAGCGCATTTCTGTGTTAAATGCCTTCCGGCACATCTGACACATCTTGCTTCGCGCGAGCAATATTTCTGCGTGTGGTTAAAACCTTGACACTTCTTGCACTGTGGTATTGCGTCAGTTGTTTTCCGCAGTACCTCAATTTTAATTCTCATGTTAAGGATGGAGCAGCATAGTTTGTATATACTTTCTGATTTCTCTTTGCTGTCAAATGTCAGCTTAAAGAGTGTAAGTGTTCTATTGCATACCACTTGCTTTCCTTCTTCATCTGTTTTTTTTCTCTTTTTTTAAGAGGTTGACTGCATCGAGCAAGTGCATGCCTTTCTGCTGCAAATCTTCTATAATGCTTTCCCTATCACATGTTGGATGAAGGCACCTAGCCATAACCTTGATGGGTCTGCTATTTTTATCTTCATATGTGTACCATTGGATATGAGTTTCACTGAGCTTCTTCGCAAGAGCTCTGTATGTATCTGAATCTGCAGTATGGATTTTCCAAACATCATTGTTCCAAGCTACTATTTTATAGTTCTTGCTTGGTACTGAGTTCAGAAGTATTTTAACCTCAGCGAAACTAGCTATTCCAATTATATTAATTGGTGGAGGCGGTTTTTCCTTCTTAATATCTGGTTGGTTGGGTGTTACCTTATTTTTGTAACTTTTTCTTTGCCTTTTGTGGGCAATTTGCCTGGACTTATGACTGGTGATGACACTGCTTTACGTTTTTTGCTTGGCCTCTCTTTCTCTTTTATTATCCAGTCAGTTTCTCTTAGGAGTTCCTCCTCGTCCGTGAGGTACTCACGGCATTTTTCTTGCGGTTTTAATTTAAGTTCCTTTTTGAGATAATTATTTTCTTGAACTAGCCCTTTTACTTCATTTTGTAAATGGCTTGTGAGCAATTCTATATTGCTAAGTTTTTTGCGGAGTTCTTCATTTTCAGCCTGCATTTTTTTCATCTCCGCTAGCAGTGCTGCTGTACAATACTCTGCATGAATTGTTTTCTTACCCTGAGGTGTTGTGGGTATTGTTTTGGAGCTTCTACTAGATTCCCTCGGCGGTGATCTAGATACTTCAGCTCTTCTTGAGAATGGGTCGATGAGATGCAATAAGTGGTCCTCCCCAGAATCCGTAGGACCGATCTCGTTAGAGTGTGGATTTTGCAGTAAACCTGGTCTGCCACCTGGGGTATTACTTCCTGTTGTTTTGTTCATTGCATGGTTTCTATCTTTAACTTATTTCCAAAAAGTTTAAAACTTTTGGACTTTAGTCACCTCTTACGACAGGCATGCCTACCTCGGGTAAATTCTAACCCCTATCCCGAAGGGGCGAGAAAGTATAAATATTTTTAAGGAATCATTACACCTTAATTGGGTTTCGAAATCCATTTGAGAGAGGATAAAATCAATCCGGACCCGAACCTGCGTTGGGTCTCCTTGCGACCTCGGTTAGGGCTTTCATTGACGATTGGGTTTTTCACGATTACAATTGTGATGACTCTCCTCGATGTAGGTTGACTAAGCGAATGCTCCCGGACGTCTGTAAGAAATCAGCGGCATTCTTCCAGAATGCAGAAAGACTGCACACAACTTATAGGTATCTTGATGTGCTAGGCTCAAGTGGGAAATACACGATACAACTGTTGTACCAATGGTTGGGCGGATTTGGTGTTGTATGCGACAGTTTTGACTTGTGTATCTACACAATCGACCATTGTAACGATATTGTATGGTCGCATGCTCTTGAGTGTACAACCGCTGTCGCATGCACAGATTGTGTGGAAAGTGTATGGTGTGTGTGTGTAAAATCACTGAATAAAATGTCTGGTTGTATGGAAATCGTATGCTGATTGTATCGTGTGCTTGCCTCATACAACGATTGGGCCGATGTCAGTACAACATAAGTTAGTGGCACTACAGTCTGCGACGGTGTGTAAAGGGCGACGACACTGCGGAACATTTTCTCTGCGAGTGTTCAGCCTTTCCTCGTGCCAGGTGGCAGATTTTCGGTGCCCTGCATCTGTATAACAGGAGCCACGAGAACTTTTCGCAGAGCAGAACTACAGGTGACTATATTTAGAACAATGTTTGCATCGGAAACAAAGAGCAAGAAACAACCTCGATACAACTTCGACAGGAAATATCACGGGCAGGGCATCGCAATTCTGTAAGATAGCCAAGCCGCGAACCCCACAGGGGGATCAGTAGAAATGTGGAGTGGGAGGGTTGTGATCCCTTATTTTCGGATCATACCCTCGCTGATAAAAGGAAGAAGAAGAAGAAGCCAAGCCGCAATTAAGGCACGAGATCAGATCCGGACTGGTATGGGAATGTCTCACCAAGATCAGTAGACTGTGATAAGCTAATAAAGTAACTCTCTATTCGTACCAGGACATGTAGGAGTAAGGGAGAACGAAGCAACTGATTCATTAGCAAGAAACGGCTCAGACACCCGTTCCTTAGACCGGAAGCTTTTTATGGGATAGGGCATACAAAATAGGGGAAGAACTGAGAAAAGAAGAAGAGAGGAAATGGGTCAAGCATTGGGATGATATCCCCCATTTCGAAAAAGTCTAAATAACTTCTGGGAAATTACAACCAAAAAAGAAGCAGAACCTGCCTATGAGTTAGCAAGAATCGACTTTGCATTTTGACGGGCATGCTAACGGGTCAGGCCAAACTCAAGGGGCACCCTATGAAACTCGGAATAGAAGAGAATGGACACTGCAGACTCTTCATCATCTGGAATCTTATTTTGTATCAGTGATGGATCTATCTTCGCTGGATCCACTTTAGATATTCCGGTTTATCAAAGCAGTTGGACAAGAGGAAGTGCTCTAAATCGAGCACTTCATCGACTAGATGCTTAGTTTTAGGGGCACAATAGATCTACTTTAGGTCGCACTGCACTTGCAACTCACCAACCATACATCTACATACATCTCCATCTACGGCCGTCAAGGTACATACCAAGACAAGATCCTGTACTATTACAGCAATGCATTGTCCTCCACGTTATAAAATACAAACCAGTGACTATATAGTATCATAGATCAATTTAAATCACTTGTTGGCAATTTCATTATAGGGGGCAATTTTGATGCGAAAAACACGAACTGAGGTTTACGATTAACAACACCAAAAGGAAAAACACTTCACGACATTGGTACTCAACTAAACCGCGAATTTCTTTTTTTCAGGTAAACCGGCGCGCACTGGCTAACAGAACTAGGAAAGCTAGCAAAATTCCCGAGGTTCATCATAGACTTCTTTGTGACAAAATGAATGTCTAAAAACTACTCGTACATATGTGCATACGTGCAGGTAGAAGACTATGTCTACCTATTTTCGGATAAGTTGTTTCATCACAATTACTTTCTCTTTCGTGGAGGCTTGTGAGGCCTAGGTTAGGTAAGGTTAGTATGGCAGGCTGCATTATAAGTAGCCTCATTTAGATCAGCAAAGGTCCTTTGTAGTACCAAATGGACCTATGATCCCAATAAAGAATTACCCTTAGAACCAATTTAAGCTTGCTATAAAGCACTGAAGGCTGTTGATGTAGGTTTTAGTCAATTCGCCTAAACTGTCAAAGAAGTAGACTCCTAAGTGCAATCTTCTACAAGCGGAGAGAGTCTGGTACGTACAAAGGAGGCATAGTATAGTTTCCTCCTCTTCCTCGTCCATGCAGCTTCTACAGAAGTTATTTGCGAGGAGACCTAGCCTGATGGCACGCCTTCCAATGATGCAGTGCATCTAGTGACTCCTACTATGGCTGTAATAACCTCTCTCTTCTATCTAATAAGGCAAGTTGAGCGCTTTTGAACCAACTTGGGCCAGATCTGTCTAGTGATGAGGCACTTAGTGCCGTTTGCCCATCTGCGGTTGGTCACGTTGATAGTGTTGAGCAGCATTGTAGCGAGCGCCATACCGATATTCCCTTTGTTGGGTGAAATCGATGGGCTAGTGCCTTGTCTGCCGAGTTCGTCGGCCATGCAATTTCTTGGAATGTCTCTGCGCCCCGGCACCCAAATAATGTGAATATCTAATTGTTTAGCCATCTTGTTAATAAGAGACAGACGACAATTTAGGGTAGTTTTTGAATTGAAGATGACAATTTCCAGGGATTTGATCGCAGCTTGCCTGTTAGTAAAAATTGTGCTATCCCGATTGATATCACATTGTACCTTAGCTGTGAGAGGGCTTCCTTAATCGCCAAAATCTCGGCCTGAAAAACGCTGCAATGATTAGGAAGGCGGAAAGAGATACTTATGTTCATACTATCGGAGAAGACACCCATCCTACTCCCGATTCTGTTTTGGATCCATCAGTGTAGAAGGATATGGATCTCTCTTGCAACAACAGATCCTCCTCCCAATCAAGTCTGGAGAGGATGCGGGTTTCAAGGTAGTTGTCCAACAGAAGTTGTGGGAGTATGTAGACCACAATGACCATATGTAGAGTATTGATGTCACGAAAACGCTTCTCAAAACACCTTTCGGATACGGCACTAAACTGTAGGTCCCTTCCATTCGTGTGAAAAATATAGCGCACACAAAACGAGTGGTTGCGGGAAGCTAGACCCTGGCACTTAAAGAGCTGTTGGGCTAAATATTTAATTTCTGTTGTAAAAGATCTCTGAGCGTATTGAGGTGTTTTCCTGAGTCAGCTATATGAACGTCATCGCCATGAGCAAGTACCTTACATTCATTCACCACTAGGTTCCAAAGAAGAAGAAGAAAGAAGAGGAGTAAGCACCACCCCTTATGGAGTCCCTCTACTCACAAACAGACATAAGGTGATGCGGTTTTATGCAGAGACGCATTCTGATGGTCCCACCTCTTGCGAACGTCTGACAAACATGCGAGTGTATTGTTGTCACATAAAAGCTTCTCAAATCGCCCTTCGGAAACGATACTAAACTTCCCTTCCCTTCCATTCGTGTGCAAAACTATAACGCACACAACACAAGTGGTTGCGAGAAGCTAGGCCCAGGCACTTAAAGAGCTGTTGCGCCAAATATATATATTCTGATGTGATTAAGACTACTACTTCGTCTGGTTTCTGCATGAATGCTAAAGTTAACCCAGGCGTGCATACAGAGACCGGAAGTATTCAGCTGCTCACGTCATAGTTAGTTTGCGAACGGACTTAATATTTAGAAACCACTTTTCGTTGAGCTGCCTACTATTACTTTTCCTTCGTTAGCGAGAAATTTGAATGCGACAAAAGATCTGCAAACAAGCTGATCTGGCAGATCATCCACCGATTCAGAGGAAGGATGTTGAATATCGTTGAAAGATTTAAATCCAAAGATGGCACTTCTTTCAAAGGAAGGGGACATCTTCCGCAGATAGGCTCAGCACTTTTCCGAGCTGTTCAATCCCGAACAGGGCACTTAGCATGACAGACCTATAGTCGTGAGTAGGGCGGAAAAAGGTCCCACGACAGAGGAAATCCCTTTAGCGACCAAGTCGCTAAAAGTTGGCAAACCTGATGGTGCGGAGTGTGCAAAACCTATATACAACTGTTTTGTGAACTTGAAGATAGCACATCGAGGCAAACTCAGGACTGTTTTGCAGTAGTATGGGATTATTCCCTGTTAAGGGCCATTTGGTTTATGTATACAAATTGCAAAAGTTCGAACCGCGCCCAAATGGCGCGCAGGCACTGCGACCAAGGAGATATATTGTGCCATAGGCCACTTTTAGGGCAGCAGTACTTCTAATCTTCTTATGAAAGCTATAATTACGGCTGCGGAGGAGTTCCTTAGATCTTTTGGAGATTTCTTTTGATTTCTTTAAGGAAAAAGCTTCTCCTAGTGCTACACAGAGCTACACACTCACATAGCATGTGTTCTGCGGTTTCGTCCTCTTCTAGGCAGAGGCGGCAGGTGATATCCTCCGAAATTCTCATTTTGTTAAGGTGGTAAAGAAGTTGACAGTGACCGGTAAGGAAGCTCACAAGCCTTCTTATGTCATTTCTGCCATATTGTAGGATATCAACTGCCTGTCTTTGGAAGGGTTGGACAGCTCTTTTAGCCTGCCTGAGACCTTGGGAGTTATTCCAGTGGGAGATGCACATGTTGCGTTCCCAAATGTTTAGGGTAAGTTAAAAGGCGGAATCGGATATTCCGCAGAAGGGTTCAGGTCCAGTGAACAACTCAGAGGAGCCCTTCCTAGCAAGCAGGTCTGCAGTTTCATTGCCGTCAACGCCTACATGACCCGGTACCCACCACAATTTTACTTTATTGTCTCAGGCCAAATTTTGTAAGCTGTCAAAGCAGCTTAGAACTGATTTTGAACTGATCAAATGGGAGATCAGTGCTTTGAGCACCGCTTGGCTATCGGTGAGTATATGGATAGAGGCACCTTTGATGCCTGAGTGCAGGTTAATGTTAGCACAAGTTTCAATGGCGTAAAGCTCGGCCTGGAATACACTAGGACGCTTTCCGAGTGATTTAAAAATTTTATGGTTGGCTCCATACACACCGGCGCCAACTCCTGAATCCAGTTTTGATCCATCGGTGTACCACACTATACCTTTTGGATCAAGCGACGGTCCGCCATTATTCCATATATCACGGCTTGGGATCACAATCTCAAACCTTCTACCAAAGAAGAGTGAAGGCGTAAAGTCGGAGACCGTGCTGAGCATGTCTAGCTCGGGGAAGTCGGACAATAGCTCCATGAGATCCACGTGATCCCGTGTACTATTAGCACCTGATTTTCTAAGACTAACTGCACTGCGAATTGCCACTTTTTTTTTATAAATATATGTAACGGAGTAAGTCCGATTATGGCTTCAATGGCTGTTGTGGGACAAGTGTGCATAGTACCTGTGATGCAGAGGCAAGCTAGTCTTTGAAGTTTTGTGAGTTTATTAATGGTTGTGACCTCTTTGGTTTTCGTCCACCAGACTACGGACGCGTATGTCAGAATGGGTCTTACAACCGTGGTGTATAACCAGAAAATGACCTTTGGAGACAGGCCCCAGGTCTTGCCGTACATACGGCGACAGGCCCACAAGGCAGTAGTTGCCTTGGCAATTTTATGCTTAATATGGGAGTTCCAGTTAAGCTTCCTATCCAGCACAATTCCTAGATATTTGACCTCATCGAAGAAATTGCTGGTTGTGCCGTTTAGAGTCACTGAGCCAATATTCAGCGTTCTTCTTCTTGTAAACGGTACAACGACTGCCTTGCTGAAGTTAATCGATAGGCCCTCCCCAGCACACCAGTCCGAGACTACAAGGAGTGCATTATGCATGAGTTGACACACATTGTCTTCATGTTTGCCTTTAATGATGATCACTAGATCATCTGCATAGCCTATGGTTCTGAAACCTGAACTATTAAGTGTGTTCAATAAGTCATCCACCACGAGTGACTATAAGAGAGGCGAGAGGACGCCGCCTTGGGGGCAGCCTTTGGCCGCGGAGACCGTCACAGAGACCTTTCCTGTATGCAAATTGACTAGAGTGCAGAGGTATAGTCTTTTCAAGAATGCCTCTAATGTCTAAGTCTAGCAGTCTTTCCATGGTTTTCAAGAAAAACGATGTCAAGCTGATTGGACGGTAGGATTTGGGTAGCTCGCTGGGTTTGTTACCTAGCTTAGGGATAAACACCACATTTACCTCCCGCCAAGTTAGTGGAATGTATCCCAGGTTAAAGCTTGTTCTAAATAGAGCTACCAAGGCAGGCAAGATGTAATCCAGACCTTTCTGTATGAGAGCTGGAAAAATGCCATCACTGCCAGGTGCCTTAAAGGGTTTAAATGAACCGATTGCCCATTTAATTTTTTCTTGACTGAACAGATTTCCAGACAAGCTGTTGACTCTTCTGGAGGTGCCACATGTGGAGCCTTCAGGAGCAACAGGTACGTGGTCGCTTAGAATTGTTGAGCCAGGGAAGTGAACCTCGAGCAGAGTTTCCAGGGTTTCCCTTCGACTGGCGGTGTAGGTGCCATCAGGTTTGATGAGCAATCCCACCCCATTGGAATGATCCTTTGAGAGAGCCTTTTGGAGACGGGCTGCTACTGGAAGGGACTCGATATTTTCGCAGTTCCTTCTCCATGCTGTTCTCTTAGATTTCCTCAATTCTATGTTGAATTTAGTCCAAGTGGACCTATATTCGTCCCAATTTTTATTGCGTTTTGCGGTGTTGAAAAGTTTTCTCACCCTTTTGCGGAGTATCTCTAGCTGGTCATTCCACCACGGTACGCTCCGTTTACCTGTATTGTCATTTTTCGGGACACAGCTACTCCTGAAGGAAGAGATTAGGAAGTCATTTAGTTGGCAGGCTGCCACATCAACATCACATTTAGATCTTAAAGATGTTAGCAGCATGTCATCCTTGACGGCGAGATTTTCGCGAAAAAGTGCCCAATTAGTTCGTTTCGGTACGTAATTCGTTTGATTATTATGTTTAACCCCACCCGAGATGTTAAATCTGATATGCTGATGATCAGATAGTGAGGGTTCAATTGACACATGCCAATTTACAACAGAATTGGAAATAAAAGGGCTCGAGATAGTGAGATCAAGTACCTCTTCTCGAATAGAATTTATAAAAGTTGGCTTGTTACCTTCATTACACACAGCTAAGTTTCTACTAGTAATATAATCAAGAAGTAACTCACCCCTTTTGTTAATGTCGCTGCTACCCCATGCCACATGATGGGAGTTGGCATCGCATCCAATGATCAGGTGCCAGTTGCGACGGTGATATAGGTTCACCAAATCCTGCACAGCCACGGGCGGAGCAGGCTCCGATTCTCCAGGGAAGTAGGCGGAGGCGCACACGATCTCCCGAACTCCTCCTAAAATCGGAATTTCAATCATGCAGGCCACCAAATCTCTGCTGATGAACTCTGGGATGGGAAGAAAATTAATTTTAGAACTGATTAAGCAAGCAGCCCTAGGCATTAACTCCCTATGGGCATATAACCACTTAGATGTCCTATAATGAAGGCCCTTAATTTTGCCTCCAACCACCCAAGACTCCTGAATGAAACCAAGGGTGATTTTATCTCGGATGAACCGTTGGCTAAAGATGTACGAGGCCCCTTTAGCATGATATAGGTTGCCCTGCAGCACTTTGATGTCATCTTTCATCATTAGTGCATTATTGTTTTTCGTGGGATGGTTCCTTATTACTGGCAGACGTATTAGTGCCTGGTTTCTTAAGTTTACCATCCCAACGAGAGTGGCTAGCAAGCCTATCCCTCACAGCGGAAGCTGTCTTGTCTAAAAGAGTGGGCACAGGTGCCGCACCCGCCATCTGAGCAGCAGATGGTGTCACCGTCGAGACACTAGCATCGCAAGTCACTGAACCCTGCAATGTGACCGCACTAGACTCAAGTGTACTACGTGCAACCTCATTGGAGACTTCTGAGGTGAAAGGTGTAGACACAGGTGTACTACGTTCCACAGTGTCCAGCAATTCTGCGCCCCTAGGACGGGTGGCATCATCCGTAACTGCTCCTACGGTAACTGCTCACCTGGGACCTTGTCTGAGCTCTTCAGGATCAGCCTAACTCTGCCAAAACAATATGCCACATTGCCTTTTAGCAGCTTTAGGCGATCCATCGAGCAGTCCGTGACACCGAGTACCAGATGAACAAGATCCCGCTCTACGGTCCTTTGAACCACCCTCCAGTTCCTAGCGAACAAATCAGTATTCTGAGCGTCCAAAAGCGTCAGAATCTTACTAGTGGCAAAGCCGGTACTTTGTGGAAGGAACCCACGGATGATGTGTGGTTTAGGAAATGAATCCTCATCCACAAGCATCATGTTCAAACCACATTTCCCTCTGATTTTATCGAAGTTGACCCTCATCCACTCTGCAGTGGAGGGGTCTGAGCAAATAATAAGGAACCAGCCTGATTTGTGAAACAAACCATGAAATTGTGGCTTAGCGACCTCGTCTACCAGCTCAATAATGGTGTCCATGATGCTATTTTGGACGCCGGCCATTTGCTCGGCACTAAAGGGACTGCGCGCCAGATCAGCGGGAACCACACCCAGTTTGACATTACCTACTTTGTCCCTGTACAAGGTCTTGTCGAGTGTGGCAGTCTCGGTCCTGGCATTTTTCTTCTGCGGAGCAGAAGGGGTAGACTCCTTGGATCGCATTCGCTTCACCTCGGTACCCTTTTCAGGCTGAGAGGATTTGGTTATCTCCAGAGCACGTTCTCTGGAAGTGCCGTCTTTTAAGGCGAGATTGAATCGCCTCCTTTCAGACGAAGTTAATCGAACGAATCCGCTGGTGTTTAGGGACAATTTCTCAACACCAGCTTCAACGACAGTGCATCCGGAATGAACCGAGTGTTCGTCCGAGAGCATGCTGGAGGACTCTCCGCAGAGAGTGTCGGAGTCCGAGTCCGGAAGGGAGGACAGGTCCGCCTCATCCCGTCTCTTATCAGCGACATTGATGAGAGGGTCGGCTCTAGTAGCAGCGACCTCCTCAGGATTTAGGGAAAGCACGGTTGCTGACCCAGAAGTTGATGCAGTAGAGGGTGCATCACCCTGTGAATTTTTTATAAGATCTGAAATTTTGGACCCACGAGTAGTCGGGAAAGGAAACATCGCCCACAGCAGAGCCCGGTATACCATGGGATGGCATAAAATAACACAGGAGGTCGCCTTGGTATCCTGAGTTCGCATACTAACGACTAAGCACCCTCTTAGCCACGCATCCCTCGGCGTATGCTGTTCGACCTTGGATTAGAGATTTTTTCCAGAGGTTGTCTCCTCACGTTGCACACTTTGGCCGAATACCACAGTTATGAATTCGAGCCGAATGGTCCAGGGAGGCCCAAGAGAACACATAGTCCGGTTGAGCGTCCTGGGACCAGTAGGCAGATTAGCATGATGTAGCATTCGTTGCCCGGCGGCCGCCCCGAGGAGGCAGTGAGTCTTCTTGTAACGGTTACTCAATAGGGATCGTCCAAAAACTTTACCCTAAGAGTCCGCACCTGGCAACCAAGCCTCCTCCAAACTCCTCTATAGTTGGTTGGATGTGACTCTCCATAGTGGACATACCTATACATTGCTGGTTAATTTCTTGGTGTGCTGCTTTTGGGTAGTGGCCGAAAGAATAAGACGGCGTATATGAGCTACTGAGATGATGATGAACTCGCAGGGATCGAGTGCTCAATAGCAGAGTGCGTGAGTCACTCAATCCTGATCAGCTACTTCTCCGGACGGAACTATCTATTCTCCGATGGTTTTGTCACGTAGTGCACATGTCCAGATTCATTGAATGGTAGGGCTGTAAGAAACCGTATGTATTCGTTACTTAGTACCGGGTATTTTATTTCATACCAAATACCAAAACGTTACTCCCCAAACAATATAGTTACTCGCATCATTTCGTTACTTTTGCATAAGTACCATATCCTAAGCATATACCAAACGAAAACATCCACACACAAATGATTTCGCATCCAAGAAGTAACGTTTCTGTTATGTTTTTTGTGTGTACATATACTGAAGTGTAATGGTGGTGTGTTCTACTCATTTGGTTTAGTTTGTGCAGTGCGCGAACGCATAAGGTGACAAGTAAATCTTATTTTTGTTTTAATACAAATCGTCTGCCCAACAATTTAGGTGAGTTGTATTTATTTATATTTTTTTAATCAAACATTCTATGCAGAAGCTGAGTGTCCAAATTCTAAATTTATTGGATTGATTGAAATTTTGTGGATAGATTTAAATTTCAGAATGGAAAGAAAATGCAGTAAACTGTGGAACTTTTTTTAGCCAAATACCAAACAAAGAAGACAAAGTGAAGTGTGACTTATGTCAATCATCTTACTCAGGAGGAGGAGGGTCTGCCACAAATTTGAGAAAACATCTTATAGCAAGACACCGGCCGTCATATGACAGTTTGATTCATTCAGAATCAACCGTCCATCCACCTTTGCTGTCATCCACAAGTCACCAATCCTCTGAAGATGTTCCGGACGTGCGTTCAGTTAATTTAAACGCTTGTAGTATACAACATTTAGTTTCTACTTCTCTTCTTGTTCATTTTGTGGGCGCCGTGGCGTAAGTGGTTAGTGCGTCGGATCACTACGCATAAGGTTCCAAGTTCGAATCCCAGAAAACACCAAAAAGTTTTTTCACGGTCCCACCTCTCGCGAGCGTCTGACAAACATCCGAGAGTATTGTTGTCACGAAAAAGCTTCTCAAATCGCCGTTCAGAGTCGGCATTAAAAACTGGGTCCCTTTCATTCGTGTGAAAAATATAACGCATACAACATGAGTGGTTGCGAGAAGCTAGGCCCTGGCACTTTAAAGAGCTGTTGCGCCAAATATTTGTTTGTTCTTGTTCCTTTGAAAAAACAAATGGACATTTCAACGTTAATAAAAAAAGTATGAATGCAGGGCACAAAAAAAAAATGAATGAGCTTGTTTTAAAAATGGTAGTAAAAGACCTTCAGCCATTTTCAATCGTGACAGACTCCGGCTTTAAAGACATAGTCAATTATCTAGAACCAAATTACAACATGCCTTCAGGATATCTTTTAAGTAATTCTTTACTGGATGTTCAGTTTTCTTTAGTTAAAGAAAGGTTAAAGGATAATTTGAAACGGGTCGATTATATAAATCTTACAAGTGATGGATGGACTTCTCGTACAACAACCTCTCGGCGCATTATATTTTAGGAGACACCTGGGAGTTACGCTCAGCACTGCCAGGTTGTTTTGAATGTCACGAACGACATACGGGAGAATATTTAAAACAAGAACTTTTAAAGATAACGGATGACTGGGAAATAACTAACAAAATATTTGTACGCGTAACAGGCAACGCAGCTAATATTAAGGTAGCCGTACGATTAGCAGGATGGGAGCAATTTTCTTGCGTAGCTCACACTTTAAATTTGATAGTTAAAACTGGATTAGGCGTTTTTCAAAACCTTTTGAAAAAGGTTAAATCTATTGTAGAGCATTTTCATAGAAGCTCTATAGCCACAAAAATACTAATTTCCATGCAAGAACAGCTTAAGCCTGACGAGAAGCCATTAAAACTAATAATCGACGTTGTAACTCGCTGGAACAGTACATTAGATATACTACAGAGAGTGAAAACCCTGCAAGAACCCCTACAAACAGCACTTGGACTTTTACATAATCATGTGGAAAACCTTTCAGAAGATGAATGGCTCTTACTTCCTGAAATCGTAACAATATTGAAACCATTTCAACAGCTTACAGAGGAAATATCTCTCAAAAAGTTGTTTCTATATCAAAAGCTTTGGCGGGAACCAATAGTGTTTTATGTACACTAAAACGTTTACGTTCAACGCCGATGCAAACTCTGTCTAAAGATCTGCTCAATACATTAATTTTAGAGTTTAATGCTCGATTCAAAAATAGCTCGAGCCACCCAGTCTTATCTAAACCAGCTCTTTTAGACCCCAGATTCAAGAAACAAGCGTTTATCAACGATTCTTCTTATGAAAGTGCGAAACATTCATTACAAACTGAACTTGAGAAATTGCCAATGGCTCAATCACAGTCACCATCCGCACATCAAGAAGATAATTCTATTTCACCTGTAGTTTCTTAGGAGGGTGTTGGCTGAGATAACCGTGTAGGGGCTTTTTTCTTGGATTGCGCCAGGGATATGTAATCTTCATAGATACTAATAACCCGAGTGCTACTAGCATGCACGATTCGCAAACCTGAGTAATCGATGCCAGGAATACGCCTACGTATAAACACACACCCTACACACTTCAACCACTCTCCCCGCGGGACTGCCGTTAGGTATTACTTCGCGGGGCTGGTTAGCAATTTATGCTATGCTTCTTGAGTCAGCTTCTTCCGCTGCTTCAGCTGCTCTTCTTAGCTTTTCTATTCTCCGCAGCTCTTTTTGTAGAGTTGTTACGAAGAAACATATTGCCATCCAATTCTCTTCCGACCGTAACATATGGTCGAGGAGTAATGACGGACTTGGCAGAGTAATTCTCCATGCCGTGAAACGTGTGCAGTAAAAAACTGCGTGCTCCGTACATTCATCTTCACCTGGGCATTCCGGGCAGGATGGTGAGTTGTCGTGTCCAAATCGGTGTAGATATTTCCGGTAGCCACCGTGGCCAGACAGGAACTGCGTTAGATGGTAGTTGCAGTCTCCATGCTTTCGACTTATCCAGTCTTGGATTGTCGGTATAAGTTTATATGTCGATCTGCCTTTTGTTGTATTAGCCCAACGAGCTTGCCGCATAGCTGCTGACGCTGCCCTTTCTTCAATTTTTATCACCTTGATACCTGTGGCGTCGTGATGACTCAATGCTCTTCTGTTATATATCCTCAGCATTTCATCTGCGAGAATATCGATGGGGACCATTCCAGCTATGACAAATGCAGTTTCGTCAGAGATGGTTCGAAAGCCGCTGATTGTCCGTAGCGCACAGAGTCTGTATGATGACGATAGTCTCCTTTTGGTCTCCTTCGTCCTCAGTGCCTCCGCCCAGACTGGGGCGGCATATAACAGAATGCTAAGCACACATACTGGGGATCCCGACTCACTACAACAAAAGGTCGTGAACTCTACGATGCAGCTAAAAAGACAGGGTGTGAATTTATATCTACTGGTAAGCCTACATACTGGCCGACAGACGTTAACAAAATTCCAGATCTGGTTGACTTTTTTGTCATAAATAAATTGTCAAGGAATTTTATCCGGGTACAAGAAGGTTTGGATCTCGATTCGGACCACTCACCAATATACCTGACACTCAGTGAAACTGTTATAGTTAAAGAAGAAAGTCCATACCTTTCAAACAAATTCACAGATTGGCTTAGTTTTAAACAAATCCTTCAGGATAAAGTCAATACGCCTATTGAGACGACAGACCAACTGGAAAACGAAGCAAATGCTTTCATCCAACTAATCCAATTCGCAGCTTGGAGCTGTTCTCCTCCAACGAAGAGAAAAACGGTCGGTAGCAATTATCCAAAAGAAATTAAGGAGCTTATAATAAACAAGAGAAAACTTCGGCGTAGGTGGCAACAAACTCGATCTCCCTCCGACAAAACGAGACTAAACAAGGCCACACAAGATCTTAAACTTGAGATAAAGCTGATCCGGAATGAGACGATGAAAATATATCTCTCAGAGCTAACTGCTGACAAGAGCACTGAATATTCACTTTGGAAAAGTACAAAATATCTTAAGCGACCAATAAATCACATTCCTCCAATAAGATGCAGTAATGGGCAATGGGCTAAAAGCAATGAGGAAAAAGCTTTTGCTTTTGCCGACCACCTGGCGAATACCTTTAAGCCTAATGATGCTTCCTGTGATGAGCTTCTAAATGTCAATGAAAGTACTAGTTCTATGATTGCTCCCATTAAAATGCACGAGTTAAAATATGAGATAAGGCGATTAAAAGACAAAAAAGCTCCAGGTTTTGACCTGATCACTGCGGAAGTCCTGAAGCGACTGCCAAACAAAGGGTTAGTGAAACTCTTACGGTTAATGAATAAAACAATTAGCCTTGAGTATGTACCAAGCGTCTGGAAAGTAGCTGACGTGATAATGATCCCTAAACCAGGTAAAGACCCTCACGAGGTATCCTCATATAGACCAATATCGCTACTTCCGTCAACATCAAAGTTGTTTGAAAGACTGATTTTTAAGCGTCTCAAACCAATCGTAGAATCAAGAAATTTAATCCCAAATCATCAGTTTGGCTTTCGAAGCAAACACTCCACGATAGAACAAGTCCACAGAATAACATCTGAAATCGAAAGAGCACTAGAAGAAAAAAAAAGTATGCTCTGCTATCTTTTTAGATGTAGCACAGGCTTTCGATAGAGTATGGCATGAAGGTCTTCTCAATAAACTAAAAGTGTACCTGCCAGAACAGTACTTCCACCTAATGGAGTCTTATTTAACATCGCGTTACTTCCGTATAAAACAAGAAAACTACTACTCTAAGCTAATGCAGATCGAAGCCGGAGTTCCTCAAGGAAGCGTCCTCGGACCTCTGTTATACCTCCTTTATACTAAAGACCTACCTACAACGCCCTACACCAAAACGGCAACTTTTGCCGACGACACGGCAGTCTTAGCAGTGGGAGATACTACGCTAGAATCGACGCAAAAGCTACAAGCTGCTACAGACCAAATTATCAGGTGGACTCAAAGATGGCGTATAAAACTAAATTTCGAACAAATCTGTACATATTGACTTCACAAATAAGTCTATCTCGTACTCCCCCATAGCAATATCAGGCACGACAATACCTTACTCTAATACAGCGAAGTATCTAGGTATGACTCTAGATGCCAAGCTTCGTTGGAAAGAGCATATTAAAATGAAAAGACAAGAATTAGATATTAAATGGCGAAAATTAGAATGGCTTATAGGCAGAAAGTCAGGACTATCAATTAATAATAAAATTCTTTTATATAACCAGATCCTAAAACCAGTGTGGAACTATGGCGCTCAACTCTGGGGATGTGCCAGCCAAACTAATATTGCAGTCATCCAACGATTCCAGAATAAAGTCCTTCGAAGTATTGTGAACGCTCCATGGTACATCAGAAACAGCGACCTCCATCGGGACCTAGGGATTCCTACTATTCTTGAAGAAATCAACACTAGGGCCAAAGCACACGAGAAGAGTCTCCAGGAACATAGTAACGAGGAAGCAACAATTCTTCTAAACGTATATGGCGTGAGACGACTGCAACGTATAAGACCATCAGATCTTGAGAGGCAACCGCAAACCAGACGACTTACCACATCCTCTACTAGATAGTGACAGAGCGACAACAACGAGCGAAAAGAGGCGCTCGGAGTGAATTTAACCTCCAACGCTTTGGATGGATTAAATCCCATCTATGCTCTTGTTACTTTCATTAAAAGTTAAGAATGACATACAACAAATTATAATTATATTGTACTTTAAAAATAGTAAACTGTTTCCCATTTACTTTTCTCTCACTATTTATACTGAAAAGCAAACTGCTCGTTGGTTTCATAACTAGTCGCAGTGTTAACAAACATTTGTAATCCTTTACAGCTTATTATGTTTGGAAAAAAAAAAATATAACAGAACTGAGGTGATAACTATAGAGAGTAGAATCCTTCTAGCGTATCCAGGTCCACCGATGTTAGGCATGATACGCGAGAGAACTCCCTGCATTTGCGATGCTTTTTTGGTAACAAAATCAACATGCGTTTTAAACCGTAGCTTGTTGTCCAGCATTACTCCAAGGTATTTAACCGCCTCTTTCGACCTGATGGTTTGGTTACCAACCTGAAAGTTGGCGAATTCGACGGTTTTCCGGCTGGTTATAAGAACAGCTTCTGTTTTATGGTCAGCTAGTTCTAGTCCGGCGGATATTAGCCAATCTTTCATCCGGGCAATTGCTTCATTTGCAGCTGATTCTACTGCATGGATCTGTTTAGCTACTGTCACGACTGTAATGTCGTCGGCGAATCCAATTATCGTTACTCCCCCAGGTAGCGTTAATCGTAGGACTCCGTCGTACATGATGTTCCACAATAGTGGCCCTAAAACCGATCCCTGTGGAACTCCCGCAGTTACGTTGTATCATTTTACCCCTTCATCGGTATTGTACCTCAGTTTCTTGTTGTTGAAGTAGTTCGTCACTATCCGTAGCAGGTAATATGGCGTATCCAGCCTGGCAAGTGACCTTCTAATAAACGACCAGTCCGCAGAGTTAAATGCGTTTTTAACGTCCAGCGTTACTACTGCACAATACTCCTTTGCGCCATAGAGCCATCTTTCGCCTTCGATGGCACCTTTGGCGATATCAACTACCGCTCTTATGGCATCAACAATAGATCGTGCTCTTCTGAAGCCAAATGGGTGATCTGAGAGGGCTCCTTTCTCTTCTGCTACTGCGAGTAAACTATTATAGATCATCTTCTCGAGGATCTTTCCCATGGTGTCCAATAGGCATATTGGACAATGTAGGCGTAGAGATGCATAAGCGTAGTAGTGTGACTGATTCAATCTAACTCTAAGTACTGCTATGCATGGTTTTGACTAGGTGGGGTGACTGTTTCAATCAAACCCTTCATACCTAGGTGGACCGTGCAGGTGTAGAGGTGCATAAGCGTAAATATAGCAACTGATTCAGTCGAACTCTAAGTACTGCTGTGCATAATGTGTAGCTAGGTAGGGTGACTGTTTCAATCAAACCCATACCTAGGTGGACCGTGGAAATAGTGGGGAGCAACTTCACAGGAAAGAGAATCCCCTTAACTGGTGGAATATAAGAACAATTTTATACCCAGAACTTGCTCATTTAGCTTTAAAATACCTGTCTATAATGGCTTCATCAGTACTATCCGAAAGAATTTTTTTCGAAATCCGGACAAATATTATCTGAAAAACGTGCCTCTCTGAAACTAAAGCGAATGGAAAAAATATTGTTTTAACATGTTAACCAAGATTTCCTTCCATAATATGTGTATGTTGAAAATAATATTTATATAATAATAATTCCCACTTTACGTAATTCAAGAAGTCCGATACGAAGTATTTATTATAAAGAATCATTTAAGTCATTTCTTTATGTATAATTAATAAGAAAGTTTAAATGAATTCTACTTTGTTTTTCTGTTTATTTCTTTCTATAATATGCTTCATATTTTTTTTGTTATTTTTTTCAAAGTTAGGATGCAAATATTTGCCGTACTGACTAACTTAATTTATTAATTTATTTATATTTATGTATAGTTTATAAGAAATTTTAATGAATTCCATTTTGTTTTTTGTTGGGATATACTGTATCATTTTGTCTCTACTTTTACAGCACTGTTGAATGGATATAATCTGAACATGACCTCAAACTGGATTCCAAGATGTGTCATGATTGCGGTGCCATATATTTAGTAAGCGACAACTTGGTAGGTTATAGATGATTGGATCAATACTGACATCTCTCTTGGACCCGACTGGGGACTCATTTCGATGAGTTGGAATCAATGAAGTCGGAACGCAAATACATATAACAAAAATAGGAGCCCTTAATAATAATTTATTAAATATTTATTCATTCATCCGTTACATATAATTTATTTACACTAGTCACTCGTTCAAGGAAAGATAAAGTGCTGACAGCCTTACTTAGTCTAAATCTAAAATTAGTTCTCGAAAATCGAGTATGTTTATGCTGAGGATGGCCTTAATGTATTCAGTAGGACACCTTTGTGTTCGGTCACTCTGCTTGTCCATTTTAATTCAGTGCTGTAATTATTGGTGTGGGTCGGTAGATATTGCGTATCTAGTGTTTAGCTTAGTTGCAATGAACGGCCTTTCTTTTGTAGGGCACTTAAACGTTTGATACAATAAATGTACTGACCGTTGTTTTGAACCTTCAGGTTGCATCATATTATTCCAAAGTGCGTTCGCCACTAGAAATGAGAAAACTATTAGTGCAATTAATGAGGAAAAATTATTATTTCTTCATACTCAATGCGTGTCCTAGTTGACTAAAATGGAAACAGTCGCTTGCAAGCATTCTGAAGTCGGTATTGCCGTTTTCAAGAACAGGTAATGTAACATTTGTCAAAAATGGTTGAAATATTGCTGCAAAGTCCTATAAAATGAATATGTACATGTTTTATTGTTTACTGATATATAAACTGATAAACGAAAATAAGAGTTATTGAAAATTTAATTATTTTTTATCTTGAAGTACACGTTAATAATCTACGGTTTTATAATATCTAATTGAAAGCGGATTTTGAAGAGATCTTAAAGAAAATGGAAACAATGGCGAACTGATAAAAAAATAAAATAAAAATCTAGAAATCAAAATACCCGACTAAAACCTAACACCATCTGAGTTTTAAATCACTGTTTGACAAAATTTCAAACGTTTAACGCTTTTTGATGTTAAACGTTGGACTCTTTTCGATGCCAAAACATGTCACACAGTGTTCATTTTCATTGGCCAAATAGTGTCAAATGGTTTGACAATGAAAGGCTGGTCAAACGGTAGTGCATGCGATCATATGAAAACACAAGCGTTTTCACTCAGCTGAGGCCTACCAACTTCTACTCTCAACCTCCACACGGTGACAGCCGGGTGCCTAGTACCTTAATCCAAGAAATGGGTAACCAACCCCGTTTGGAGGATTCTTGGCGACAGCAGATGAGAGAGGGGCGAAGAGTGCTTCTCAGTAGAGCACTTCTTCCTGTTCCAGGCGGCAGTGGACGAATTCCCTAGACGGAGTCAACGGTGACGTCCTTAGTTCTAGTTAGGTTGAACTTAGTGGACATCTTGCGCGAGCTGCTCCGACGTATTCGGATCACAGGTCGGTAAGGAATTTCCAATGTTGGTCAGGACATTGGAATAGAGATGGTGGCGGAGGAGCCCTTAATAGGCCAACGGCAGCACTCATACTCCCGTAGTGGACTACTGGCACCGGTGTACTCGGCCCCTCGTCCTAGGGGAATAATTAAGGAACTGGCCCTCCAGGTTGGGGGTTGTGCCGTCGGGGTAACTTCCCTACCACGTAAAAACCGCATGGTTCCGAAACAACCAAAAGCCTCGGATAAGGATGACTAAACTAATGACGACCCCAGCAAACGAAATAAGGACAACGACCTTCGGATCTGTACGTGGAATGTTCTGTCCCTTTACAGACCACGTGCAGCCGAACAACTAGCAGAGGCCCTAGACTGCTATAAATCAGATATTACCGCCATCCAGGAAGTGCGATTGGATGGCCCGGGCAAAAAGAGGATGAAAAACTGTGACATCTACTACGGTGATTGCTACAGAGGCAACAGGCAACGCTTATTCGGATGCGGATTTGTCATACGCGGCAGACTTAGGCAAGAAGTCTTAAGCTTCTGACACGTGAGCGAGCGTATTATGATGATCCGGATCAAGGCTAAATTCGCTAACATAAGCCTAATATGTGTTCATGCCCCCACAGAAGAAAAGGACCCTGCCTCCAAAGAGTGTTTCTACGAGCTCCTCGACAAAACATACGAGCAATGTCCTAAATACGAAAGGAGGACGTCTTCGGTAGGGCAGTCGGTAAGCATAGCCTACACGACACCACGTCTGATAACGGACTAAGGCTAATTGATTTCGCTGTGGAGCGAAATGTCACCATAGCAAGCACATGGTTTCCTCATCTCGATATTCATAAGCAGACATGGCGGTCTAATGATCATGTAACGATCAACCAAATTGATCATATTGCGATCGACGCAAGGCATGCGTCCAGTATTCTGGATGTCCGGACCTTCCGAGCGGCTAACATAGACTCCGATCATTACCTTGTTGTAGCCAAGGTACGAATGCGGATATCCCAATCTGAGCAACAAAGAAGAATTACTGTGAGAAAATTTAACGTCGAAAAGCTACAATCGCAAGAGACCGCCAGACTCTTCGCTGAACGCGTATCCCGAAATCTCTCAATCACCCCTTTGCCGCCAGCATCAAGTACCGAAGACCAGTGGCAACGCTGCTAACATGCCATCAGAAACGCCGCGACTGATGTGTTGGGTCTCGCTCGCCTACCACCGCGAAACCCCTGGTTTGACGAAGAATGCCGGCGAGTGCATGCAGCAAAACAAGAGGCATACAAAGCGGCGCTGCAAAGGAAGACGAGAGCTGCTCGTGAGCTCTACGAGCAAAAGAGACGGGAAGAACATCGGCTTCTCCAAAAGAAGAAGAAAGAGCATGAGAAGCGCGCGTTTGAGAATATCGAGAGTCTATACTCCAGGAACAATGTACGGAAGTTTTACCAAAAGGTAAAAAGAACGTGTCAGAGAAGTAATACCCGTACAGAAACCTGTAGAGATGAAAATGGAAACCTCGTAGTAGAATCACAGTCGGTGCTGAGAATATGGAAAAACTACTTCTGCAGACTGTATAACGGCGACGAAGACCAACATCCCGCTGTCAGGCAGAATGAACCATTCAACATAGACGATGATAGTCAAAATTTCCGTCCACCTGACCAAAACGAAGTGAGGATAGCAATATCCAAGCTAAAATCGAACAAGGCTGCTGGACCTGACGGCTTACCGGCCGAACTTTTCAAGGCAGCTGGGGATGAATTGGTAGAGTGCATACACCAACTCATTTCTAATATTTGGTCAGACGAGTGTATGCCTGATGAATGGAATCTCAGCATCGTTTGCCCGATCCACAAGAAAGGAGACCCCCTCAACTGCGCCAATTATAGAGGCATCAGTCTCCTCAACATCGCATACAAGATCTTTTCTGCGATATTGTGTGAACGCCTGAAACCTTTTATCAACAGCCTGATTGGACCCTATCAGTGCGGTTTCAGGCCAGGAAAGTCCACCATCGATCAAATCTTCACACTTCGGCAGATCCTGGAGAAAACCCAAGAATTCCAAATCGATACTCACCACCTCTTTATCGATTTCAAGGCCGCCTATGACAGCATCTATAGAGAAGAGCTTTATAGAGCCATGTCTAGTTTTCACATCCCTGCCAAACTTGTCCGTCTGTGCAGGCTGACGATGGAGAACGCTCGTTGCTCCATCAAGGTCGGTTATGACGTCACCGAGACCTCTGATGTCAAAAAAGGCTTTAGACAAGGTGACGCGCTGTCATGTGATTTCTTTAATATTGTACTTGAACCGATTGTGCGGAACTCACAAGCCAACACCGGAGGTACAATCTATTACAAGTCTGTACAACTGCTGGCATACGCCGACGATATAGATATTATCGGAAGAACTGAGCGGGCTGTCACCGGTGCGTTTGCAAGCATTGAAGCGGAAGCGGCCAAAATGGGTTTAGCGATAAACGAGGGCAAAACCAAGTATATACTGTCAACAAGAAGGGAAAACCAACACCGACGGATTGGACAAAACGTCACCGTGGGCAGCTATAACTTCGAGGTAGTAAGGGACTTTGTCTACCTTGGCTCTGCTATAAATTCTTCTAACAAAATCAGTGCAGAAATCAATCGAAGAATAACTCTTACCAATCGCTGTTTTTTTGGGCTTATAAGGCAATTCAACAGAAAAGCTCTATCTCGAACAACTAAGGAGACTCTATATAAGACCTTGATCATCCCAGTCCTGCTTTACGGCGCTGAAACATGGACTTTATTAAAAGAGGATGAAGATGTCCTTGGTCGCTTCGAGAGAAAAATTCTTCGTAAGATTTTCGGTCCGGTTTGTGTTGACGGGTTTTGGAGGAGAAGATTCAATCACGAACTATACGAGCTGTACAGCGACATCGACCTAGTCAAAAAACTGCGTATTGGACGTCTGAGATGGCTAGGACATGTAGAGCGAATGGACATCAACGCTCCGGCCCGCAGAGTCTTCGAATCTAACCCGGAGGGACGACACAGTAGAGGGAATCATCGCCGTAGGTGGCGCGCACAAGTTCAAGGGGACCTCGACCAACTTGGAGTGCGCAACTGGAGGCAATTAGCTAAAGACCGAGCTAAATGGAGAGGCTTGTTGGTTGAGGCCCAGGTTCACCCCGAACTGTAGCGCCACCTAAGTAAGTAAGTAAGTTTGACAATGAAAATTTACACTGTGTGACATGTTTTGTCATCGAAAAGAGTTTAAAGTTTAACAGCAAAAAGCATTAAACGTTTGACATTTTATGAAACCAAAGTGCTTAATAGGTCAAGCGATGTCCCCGTGGAGTGGAAGATTGAGCGAACCGCGAAAGAAGTAGTGCTCGACCGGATGGATGAGTTGCAACCAGAGTTCTGGAAATTTGGCAGGGCCAGCTATCACATTTAAAAGCCAAAGGTATGGAAAAACTGGAAACAGTATTTAGCGTGGCAAAATCGCATCATCACCTCCTCGTGGTGCCCGCTCAATAGCTACTTGATAGTGAACTAACGATGAGCGTATACTGAGTCTGACGATATACATATGTGTAGCTGAACACTCAGACCTGCGTAAGTACATCTGGGTGAACTTCAGCACGCATATGTTAAACCGGACGAGGCATCTCTTGTTGACCTGATTGACTGAAATATGCGTCTCGGAAGTCTAGCAAGAGCTCCTCAGAAGGAGGACGTGAGGCGGATGAATTCTCCCGATGAAATCAACGGTGACGTCTACAGGCCAGCGGATACCTTACTTGAGCTACTTCGACATATTTGGAGCTGAAGTCAGTAAGGATTTTCAATACTGCGTCAGGGTATTGAAAGAGAGATGGTGGCGGATGAACCCTTAATGGGCCAACGGCAGCGCTCATATCCCCGAAGAGGGCTACTGGCATCGGAATATCCGACCACTCGTCCTAGGGGTTGCAAAAAAAGCATCTGGTCCTCCAGGTTGGGAGTTGTACCGTCGGATGAACTTCCCTACCACGTAAAAAATCTCCGGTTACGAAGCAACCAACAGATTCGGATACGGATGATTTTACTGTTGACGACCCAATCAAACGTAAAAAGGACAAAGATCTTCGTGTCTGCACGTGGAATGTTAGGTCCCTCTACAAACCAGCCACAGCCGAACAACTTGCGGAGCCCCTAGAGTGTTTTGAAGTAGACATTACCGCCATCCAAGAAGTGCGATGGGATGGGCTGGGCAAAAGGAGTATGAAAAACTGCGACATCTACTACGGCGATTGCTACAGACAAAAAGGACAGCGTCTATTCGGGTGCGGAATTGTCATTGGAGGCAGACTTAGGCAAGAAGTCTTGAGTTTCAGGCATGTGAACGAGCGCCTCATGACTATCCGTATCAAGGGTAAATTTGCCAACATTAGCCTAATATGCGCCCGCGCCCTTCACGAGAAGAAGGACGATGCGACCAAGGATGATAACTACCAGTTCTTGGACAAGACGTATGAGCAATGCCCTAGTCACGGCGTTAAAATTCTCCTAGGTGATTTTTACGTGAAGCTATGAAGAGAAGACGTCTTAAGTAGCGTGGTTGGAAAGCACAGCCTGCACGACATAACATCCGACAACGGATTCAGGCTAGTTGACTTTGCGGCGGGGCGAAACTTTGTCGAAGCTAGTACCCACGTCTCGATATTCACCAGGGAACATGGCTCTCCTTTGATCGAAAAACTGTCAACCAAATCGATCACATTGCGATCGACACAAGGCACTCTTCCAGTATTCTGGGTGTCCGATCTTTACGAGGAGCCAACGTGGACTCGGATCACTACCTAGTTGTAGCCAAGGTACGGATGCTGTCATCCAGAACGGAGCGAAATCAACGAAATACTGTGAGAACATTTTATGGCTTCACGAGGAGAAAAGAGGAACATCGACTTCTCAGAAAGAAGAAAAAGGAGCATGCGAAGAGCTCGATGGAGGAGATTGAGAGACTTTATAGCAGGAATGATGTTCGAAAATTTTACCAAAAGGTAAAAGGAACATGCCAGGGTTTCAAAGCCAGAACAGAAGCCTGCAGGGACGAAAATGGCAATATAGTAGTAGAATCGCAGTCGGTGCTGAGGATTTGGAAGGAACACTTCTGCAGACAGTAAAACGGCGATGACGACCAATATTCCCCTGTCAGGCAAAATGAGCCATTCATCAGTGACGACGACAGTTAAGATTCCCTTCAACCCGATCAGAATGAAGTGAGGATAGCGATATCTAAACTCAAATCCAACAAAGCTGCTGGAGCCGACGGCCCTGCCGCTGAACTTTTTAAGGCAGGAGGATATGAGTTGGTAAGGAGCATGCACCAGCTCATCTGTAAAACCTGATCGGACGAAAGTATGCCCGATGAATGGAACCTCAGCATCATTTGCCCGATCCTGAAGAAAGGAGACCCTCTGAACTACGCCAACTACAGAGGTATAAGTTTCCTCAACATCGCATATAACATCTTGTCTGCCGTATTATGTGAACGCCTAAAACCGATCGTCAATGACCTGATGGGTTCTTATCAGTGCGATTTCAGGCCGGGAAAGTCCACAATTGACCAAATATTCACACTACGGCAGATCTTGGAAAAAACCCATGAATATAAAATCGATACGCACCACCTCTTCATCGATTTCAAAGTTGCCTATGATAGCGTGTATAGAGACGAGTTATATAGAGGCATATCTAGTCTTGACATCCCTGCCAAGCTCGCAAGTTTGTGCAGAATGACGATCACCGAATCGTTCGATGTCAGGAAACGTCTTAGACAAGGTGACGCGATTATGGGATCTCTTTAACATAGTACTTTAGAGAATTGTACGAAACTCTCAAGCCAGCACCGGAGGTACAATCTTTTACAAGTCTGTACAACTACTCGCTTATGCCGAGGACATTGACATAATCGGAAGAACTCAGCGGGTCGTCAATGGGGCATATACGAGTATTGAGACCGAGGCAGCAAAGATGGGTCTAGCGGTCAATGGAAGCAAAACAAAATATATGTTGTCTACAAAAAAGGGCGCCAACATCGGCGTCTGAGACAGAACGCCACAATAGATAAATATAATTTTGAGGTAGTAAAGGATTTTGTCTGCCTAGGCTCTATGGTGAGCTCCGCAAATGACATCAGTAGGGAGATCACACGAAGAATTACTTTCTATGGGCTAAAACGGCAATTGAGTAGCAAAGCCCTATCTCGAACTACTAAGGTAACTCTGTATAAGACACTAATCATCCCAGTCCTGCTGTATGGCGCAGAGGTATGGACTTTGACAAAACCGGATGTGGATGCCCTTGGTTATTTGGAGAGAAAAGTTCTTCGAGTGATCTTCGGTCCCGTCTGCATAGACGGTGAGTGGAGGAGAAGGTACAATGCCGAACTTTACGGCCCGTACAAGGACATTGACTTAGAAGAGTTCACATACAGCGACTAAGATGGCTGGGTCATTTAAAGCGGATGGAGCCCAACGTTCCCGCTAAGAAAGTCTTCGAATCCACCCCGGATGGACGACACAGTAGAGGATGACCTCGCGGTAGGTGGCGCAAACAAGTGGAGGGGGACCTCAACCAACTTGGCGTGCGCAACTGGAGGCAGCTGGCTCGTAACCGTGCTGGCTGGAGAGGTTTGTTGGTTGAGTCCTAGGTCCACCCCGGACTGTAGCGCCATCTAAGTAAGAAAGTAACCCTTCGTAAACAGAAATTCTGCCCTTTCAAACCAAAATAAACTTATCAGACACAAAGTATCCGTAGTTTTCCAAGTGTTACTTCTATATGGATGTCCGGTATTGGGACACTGTGCACATTGTCACATTCAAAAATTACAAGTGTTTCAATTAAACTCATTAAAACGATGCTTGACCTTTTATGGCACCACTTAACTTTGAATCTTCATAAAAGCGCAAAAGTATAGAGAGCAAAAAGTGAAAGTAGCTGGATTAACACTGAAGGTATGAGGCAAGTAAGAAAAAAACTAGGTAACTTTAACCTAAAAAGATTTGAAGCTTGTATCAATCTAAATAAGAATAACCTATGCATCATAAAAGGTTTCCTAACGGTGTACTGTAGACTCAAGGAACACCTAAGGAAACTAGGTATATCGGAAGAAGAACTCTGCAAATTCTGCAACAAGTTCAGTGGGACCCCGGAACATATTCTGGAGTCTTGTGGGGCCATGACAAAAAAAATGAAATATCGGGGCTAGTACCAAAAGTCAGATGAGCATACACCAACCATAGATCCGCTTCTCATTCTCAACTTCGTCAAAGAAGCTGGACTAGAGAGAGTGCTCTAAGGGTGGTCTATTGTCGCCGAAACTAAGTAAAAGTGCACAACTTCCAAATCTACGAGTAGTTCTGAAAAGAATTGTAATGCGAGGAGAATTCTAATGAGGGAATAAACCTCTACGAGGCATTAGTAGGGGAGGCAAGAATATAATATATCAAAAGTATAGCATGTAGCCGATATTTTATGTGATACGTACCTTTAATACTTATAGTAATGACTTACCTGAGTTTGAAATTCCATTCTATTTGCAATTTCTTCATCGACGCTTTGCCACTCTTTTATTGTTTGAAAATATTTATGTAAAAACTTTTTCTTGGGTCCTACATTAAAGATACAATGACACCCAAGACTGTGAATAAGTTGGCATAGATTAGGTGTTCCTTTCAATTCGTAGAGTAATTTCATATCTGGCACAGTAAGAACATTAACGATTAATCTTGGTACATTGTCTCTCAACAATCGTAGCCCGTTCAAAAGATCATTTTCATGCGCCAGAAGGAAATCCTCCATGCGATCATGGTGGCACATATCCGAGCAGACATCGTTGTTTCCAACAAAAATTGTTAACAATTTCCAATGGTGTTTCATATCTATATTTGGGTCACTTTGCATCCGTTTAATTAGAGTCTTAACTTGGAATGGTATGTCTCTGGACATCAACATCGGTTCAGCAATATTTAACCTAAGTTAATAGAAATAAAATTATATGTAAAAATACTTAAAAAAAAAAGAAGAAAGTTTTATCGTATTGTACTCGTCAATCCCTTTCATTTGATACCCATGTCAAGGGAGTTGTGAAGAAAATGATAATCCGCCATCTTGGGGCGTCCGACCGCCATTTTGGATTTGGACCAATATTAGACACATTATATTGCATTCTCATCGGATCTATATACTTATATTGCACGATTTGTAGCAGACACACAGACAGGCAGACAACGAAACAAAGAGATCAGCCTGTATCGGTATCATGGGATCGGTACGTTCAACACCCACGGTGCACAGTGGACCGACACCATACATGTAGAAGTGAAAAAACCAATGTCATAAGATGCAATTTGTTTCTCCATTTATTAATAACGCATAACTGTTGACCACAAAAATATATTTTTTCACTCTCTAACCCAACATATTGAAGCAAATTCAAATCACCAAGTCAATGATAAGAATTGCCACAGTTGATTTTGGCTATTTGAGCATTTAAGGCGATTTAGTTAATTGTTGATCAAAGTGTTCATTTTAGTGCAATTTTTTATAAAAAAAATGGGAGAAAGAGGTTTTTACTTTGTAATGAGTCAGCGGTCAAGTCCGTGTTTGTGCTAGATAGATAAAAAATGTAGAATAAGTGCATAATTAAATAAATATACAAGAAAAAAATGTATTTCGGACAATCTAAATGGGTGCTTGATACTACTTTAAAATTAAATTAATTTTTTTTTGTTAGCTGTGATTGTCTACTTTTCCGATGCACATACTCGTATATCAGTTTTGCTTTGCGCGGATTTGCATGATTTTTTTTTTAATTTTTAGAGACACGCTATAGCTTTCCTCGTATTGAATTTTTTGAGGTTTGGTGGACAAATTCTAAATTGACTCGTAATGAGAAATTGCTGGAATACGTTTTAAGCAGAATGGAGTTACCAGATCTAAAAACCAATTTACTAAATAAATTAAAGCGAACTATAAGTTCGAAATCGACAAATTTTTATTCAAAATAAAAGTCAGCAGGCATGCGTAAAGAGAGGTTTATGCTACAATACAAAGATTGGCTGGAGAAATTAGAATATTTTAAAGTAGAAATTGATAATTCAGACGACGGAAATATTATGGATGAAAATCCTAGAAGATCAAAAAAAGCTTTGAGAACTGTGGAGAGCATGCTGTGGAGAGCACGCTAAGCGTGCACCATCTTCTAGAAGAAAAGTCTCCATCTAAGTTGCTTTATGCAGCACAGCTGGCCACCCGAATGAGTGGTAATCGTATAGGTGCAGAGGCAATAAAAAATGTAACGACACTCATTTCAAAATCTCCTGAAGCAGCAAAAGAATTTAAAAAGTCACAAAAGAAGATTGAGCCACTTAGGTCATACAGTGCCGAGGAAGCACTTGCATTGTACATAGAAACAAAGATGACCCGGAATGCTTATAACAGTATAAGAAATCAATCGATTGAAAGAGGACACTTATTACACCCATCTATTTATGGATTAGGTAAGGCCAAGAAAGAGTATTTCCCACCGGAAAGCGCAATCAATGTTGATGAGACCAGTGCATCAATGGGGACCTGCATTGCGATTGATCGGGAAACTACCGGCTGCTAAAAACTTGGCTTGGGCCAGTAGCGCAACAATCAAGTTCGTGATGAAGTGCTTACTTTACCTCCTAGTGGTGGTCCCCGGGCAACTATACGTATAAACCCTTATACTTATATGCCAAAATTGTAAGTGCGGGTTGTCTAGGGCCTTGATTCTAGGCTAGGTAACGTGGGCAGGCAACCTACGTTACCGAATATTGCCCGCTACAGAAACCGACACTATGCCTCGGATAAGGAATGATCACATGTTGACGACTTTTGGCTATTGTACCCGGACAAAGATAGGTTTCTGGAATGTGAAGACGCTCCTCGACTCGGGAAGAGAAGATCCTCACAATGCCAGATTCCTCCAATTGGAAAACGAATTCATGCGATATAAACTGGACATTTTGGGGGTAAGTGAAGTAAGATGGCTAGAAGCGGGCGAGTACCAGTCTCCAACGCGTAACACTGTACTACTCTATTCTGGAAGACCATCCGGAAGTCCGCGGGAATATGGAGTCGGACTACTGCTAACAACAACAGCACGCAAGGGCCTAATTTCCTGGCAGCCTCATGGTGATAGGATTTTGACGGCCAGATTCCGGACTAGAGTACGACGCGTCACCATCATACAGTGTTACGCCCCAACGAATAGTTCGTCTGAGGACGAAAAGGAGAGCTTCTACAATCTCTTAAGCGCCGTCTTCAACACAACACCAAATGGAGATGGGGGATTTGAATGCCAAGGTAGGCAACGACAACGAAGGGCTCAAACATGTAATCGGGAAGCATGGACTAGGCAACCGCAATGACAACGGCGAAAGGTTTGTGGATTTCTGCGATGCCAACCGCCTTGTGATAGGTGGCACCATGTTTGAGTACAAGACCTACCACAAAGTCAGCTGGGTTTCCAATGACAGGCAAGTAACCTCCAACCAAATTGACCATTTTGCTATCAGCCGCCGCTTTAGAAGTAGTCTCCTGGACGTCCAAAACAGGCGAGGGTCAGATGTGGGGATAGTACGTGATCACCATCTTATGATAGCTACTCTCCAACTACGCACTGCTGCAGTTCGAAGATCCCACGACAACACAAGAATGCCCAGGTTGAACATCGATAGACTTAGTGATCCCTGAGTGCGTCAACAATTAAGGGAGCACTTTTCGCAAGGTGTGGAAGCAATCAGTAGCTCAATGCCCGCAACCATCCAAGACTATTGGTGTGCTGTGAAAAATGTTTTTACATCTGGTGCTGAAAGAATTGTCGGTCGATCGCAGGGAAGACATAGGGCGTGGCTTTCCGAGGATACCTGGAGACGGATTGACGAACGAAAACAGCTGAAAGCTGGCGTTGCAGCTACTCCAGCAGCAGGGAGAAGCGAGCTAGAGTCCCTATATCGCATGAAGATGAAAGAAGTTCAGCGTAGCGTGCGACGTGACAAGCGCAACTACATCAACGCGCTGGCTACAGAAGCAGAAGAAGCAGCACGGAGGTGCGACAGCAGGACCGTCTACAGAATCACGAAAGAGCTGACAGGTGGTCGCAGCTCCAGCCAACACCCAGTGAAAAGCCTAGATGGCTCCTTGCTCATTTCAGATGAGGACCAGCTCAAGAGATGGAAAGAGCATTTTGCTATAGTTTTGAACCGAACCGTGTATTCGCCAGCGATATGCTCCCAAATCAGACTGAGATGCCCGAGGTGAGAAGCTCCCGAATACGCACCACGACTCTCAGTAAAGATGAGATCATTACCGCGATCAAGGCACTCAAACCAACCAACCAACCAGGCGGTAGGACTTGACAGTATTCCAGCAGAGCTCTTACGAGCAGCGCCAACAACATCGGCTGAGCTTCTGCTTCCACCTATAGATAGAGCTTGGGAAGCTGAGAGCTTTCCTAACGAGTGGAAAAAGGGAATGATCGTCAAGCTTCCTAAGAAAGGAAATTTAATGGAGTGCGGAAACTGGAAGAGTATCTGCGTGCTGCCTGCTGTAGCTAAGATAATAGCTAAAATCATCCTTGAGCGAATCAAACAACATCTCGAAGACACACTCGATGCCGAACAAGCAGGTTACCGCTCTGGATCCTCCTGTACCGACCACATCAACACTCTGGGGATTATCATCGAACAGTGCGTTGAATATCGATCGCCACTGCACCTATTGTTCATCGATTTTGAGAAGGCGTTCGATAGTGTCAACAGGGAGTTTATTTGGCATGCCTAACGCAGGAGAGGTATTCCCGATAAACTAATTGCTATTATCAAAACTACATATGAAGGCTCCAAATGTCACGTTCTGCACAGGGGAGGTTGTCTGAGGAATTTGAGATCCAAAGTGGGTTAAGGCAAGGCTGTATCCTTTCACCAATATTATTAATATTGGTGATTAGTGATGTGCTTCATGCAGCTTTGTCGACGGGAAACGGAGGAATTCGATGGACTCTTACATCTCAACTGAAACATCTTGACTACGCAGACGATGTATGCTTACTCTTCCACAGAATTATGGTCCTCCACCAAATGACAGCAGATGTGGAGAGGGAGGCAGGCGTCGTCGGGCTGAAAATTAATACGGCAAAAACTAAAATTATCAGCCTTGGAACAAACTCATCGGCTCAAATATGCATTGCTGGATAACCGGTAGAGAGAGTAGAGGATTTCCTGTATCTTGGGAGTATTGTCTCGACCGATGGTGGAACCGAACTGGATATAGCCAACAGGATCGCCAAAGCAAAGTCCGCCTTCGGGATGTTGCCCAAAATATGGCGAAGCAATGCAATCAGTTTGAGCACCAAAATAAGACTGTTTCGCTCCAACGTTGAATCCGTGCTGTTATATGGTTGCAGCACGTGGAGAGTGACCACTACTATCACCAGAAAGCTGCAAACGTGCGTTAGTGGGTGCCTGTGCAATATCTTACGGATTTTCTGTCCCAATCGTATCTCTTACGAACACCTTTACGAGAGAACGGGTCAGGAACCAATAGGCACAACCATCCAACGGCGGAAGTGGCAGTGGATTGGTCACACGTTCCGAAAGTGTAACAGTTCCATAGCGAACCGTGTTATCCAATGGAACCCTCTAACTCAGGATGGCGGAAGACTTGGCGGTCCGATGAGAACATGGCGCAGAACAGTCGAGAAGGAGGCAAGGCAGTTAGGGAAAGTTGGGGAGAACTCAGACACATTGCCAGAAACCGTACACGATGGCGCGTAGGCGTAGTAGAGGCCCTAGGACCCACAAGGGGACATAAGTAAGTAAGCAGTGCATCAATTAATGTGAATGATGTTGTAAGCCACACTACTCGACGTCTTGTATGAGTTCTAGAACAAGTAATATCACATAATGTTCCTGATGGCAGCATACTTACTGTAGTCTCCAAATGGGGTGGTGATGGAAGTTCAGGTCATAGTACGTATAAGCAGATGTTTGAAGAGCAGAATAAGACCAATGAATATCTATTTGTAATTTAATTTGTGCCAATACAACTAAAATTAACAGATGACCTAAAAGACGTGATTTGGCAAAATCCTCATCCCTCCTCAACTCGGATGTGTCGTCTTTTAAAATTTATTTTCGCTAAGAAATCAGAAGAGATGGCAGTAGTTGAGAAAAAATCCGCAGTGAAATAAACAATCTTCCAGACCTTGAAGTTTTTGTTGGACCAAAAACTATAACGATAAAATATCAATTCCTCCTAACTATGATAGATGATAAGATTGCAAATCATCTCACTTCCAATAAATCTACCCAGACCTGCTATATTTGTGCAGCTATGCCAAGTGGCATGAATAAAACAATAAGCGACAAACAACCAAAACCTCAATTTTATGAGTATGGTCTATCTACTTTACATGCCTGGATAAAAGCTTTCGAGTGTATTTTCCATGTAGCCTACAAATTAAATGTTAAAAAGTGGGCTATAAGCCAAAGCAATAAAAAGAAAAATAAAAATATTGTGGAAACGTAAAAGAAAAATATACAAGCACAATTCAAGTCTGAAATGGGATTGATTGTTGACAAACCAAAACCCGGTTTTGGAAATACAAAGGATGGAAATACCGCAAAAGTGCCCAAATAACTGGAATAGATGGGAATAAAGCGATTTTATGTTATACTAACTTGCATATCCTCAGGTTATAATATAGACTTCTCCAGTTTTGAAACATATGTAGTTAAAACAAAAGCACTGTACTTACAAATGTACAGTTAGTACGCTATGCCGGTCACCATTCACAAAATATTATGCCATTCTGTGGTCGTTATGAACCACTTTATTGTTCCCATATGTCAATTATCGGAAGAAGCCCGAAACAAGGACTGCTGACGTTTTTGCGTTTCTTGCGCGAACAATTTCAGGAGTCAGTACGAACAGGGATTTGCTTAATATGCTACTTAATAACTTCAGACCCATTGATAAATTCATTTCGGGAAAAACCATTAAAAAGTTTAAAATCGATGTTTCCTGCAGTCTTAACATTTTTAATTGAACCTGAAACTGACTCTACACAAGTAGAACTACCAACGGTCAGTGAAGATTATTTAGAGCCTGACACTGACAGTGACGAAGAACAGGGCGACTCAGACAGCAGTTTCTCAAGCTCGTATTAACAGTATTGTTTTTCATTTCTGACCGAAAATAATGCTTTAACAGCACGGCACGGAAGTCAAATCGGCACTGAGCCTGAGGGAATTCGCTTCCATCCTATCAAAAAGCCACCAGCGAAGCGTATCCATGTGAACACGTGCATCACTGTCAGGAAGCTGTGGTCGGCTTACGATTAAAGAAGAAGACGCTCTTTGGTTAGTCTTAGACGTAACAGCATACGGATCATATCTGGCATAATCACGGAAAATTGTGTCATTGGGGCTCACGCGGAGCGCATCTGCGTACCTCACAACGACTTCTGCAGGACGAGAAAGAAATTGAATCTACTCGTAACTTGCGTTTGGAATGCCCTGTCCTTGTGGGCAGAAGTATAAGGACTCTCGGTAGTTACTTCTTCACTGAGTTGGAAAATCTACGTTACAATAAACTGAACGACCTCTTGAGATTCATATCTCTATCTAGGTGGCTCTAATCCAGCGGTGTCCCTTTCCAAGCTGACTAATCCAATGCGAATAATATCATGTCCTTCAAATTTCAAGGGTAAAACCAAAATGGACACACTAGACACTTGTTGATCTAAGTGAGCAGTCACCTACATATTATACCAACGAGCATCCATAAACCTAACCTTATCTAATATAGACTATGCATCATCATATTTTATCAAAATCAGGCTAAGCAGTGGTAATAAAAATTAAGTAAGTCGAAGAAAAACATACAAAATGGTTACAATCTGACTGCAACGGGTTGTATGATATCCTGTGACACAAAAACGTTCGACTGAAATGTGCCTACTTTCTTCGGGTTTTGAAAGGTTTTATTATTATAATATTTTTTTTCTTCACCACAAAAATGGACGTGGACCAATATAATGTAAATACCAATTGTGAAAGAGACTAAAACAATACCTATACGTGTACGAGTATATGCATTTTGCTAGCATTACTTTTAATGATTTCTTATAAACTAAGTGTAACAATGGTGCAGTGGTGGTGCCAACCGATTATAAATAGGAGACGAATAACTTCGAAGTTTGTCCAACCACTACCTGCCTGGTAGTACAATGGACTGAAACGAGTCTGAGTGCTCTGGAATTTGCTGCACAAGGCAGAGGAACGGTGAGCGGCTTGATCCAGAAATGGATAGCTACTGAACACCATAGTCAGTAGTTAACTGTGGACATATGTAGACAAGCTCAAATCGCTCTTAAAATGTCGGAGGGCTGCGAATCAAAACAAGAATCAAATCAAATGTTCTAAGCATGGAACGAGGAGCACTTAAATGGCTTGTAGCGTATCACAGAATATGGTAACTTCAGATATTGTAGCATCCACAGAAAGTACTTTTCGTACTGCATTATCAACGAGTATGATGTGGCAACATTAATGTCATCTGTTAAAACTGCCATAATGGACATCAGTTTGTTCCACAGTTCATATTCCACAATTCACCCCTAGTGACATCTAGCATGTTCAAAAATATTCTAGAGTTTCTTGTTTTTGGTATAAATACACCAACCACCAGCAGAGAAGACACAGTCGATAGAGGTGCAAATAGCGATGAACAAGTGCGATTACTGTGAGAGTTAATTATTTGAAAATTGGAGTTGAGAATAAACGATATCATGTTTAAAAGTGATTTTTTAGACACAGTTAAAGTTGAGATTATTAAAGAATGAAGTCATTTGAATTTTGTAGTACAACTAAAGTTTAGTTGATAGTTGTTTATAAAATATAAACAGATTAAATATTAAACAGATTATACAGAAGACGGTTTTATTATTAGGAACCCCAGCAAGAATATTTTATTGGTGTCAGAAAAGTGGAATAAAACGTAGTTCGTATATTATGTTATTGAAAAAGAAGAAAAGAATTTTTCGCAAATTGCTGGATGAGTTGTCATTCGTGCAACTAAAGGAAGTGATAAACCAGCGGGATCAACCACCGGCTGGATCAAAAAGAGAATTGATTATTTAGTTGCGGAAAATAATTGGGGATGAGGGTGCAGATCCTGACCCTATTTTGTTTGACGTCAAAGAAGAGCAAGTAAGTACGACGAGTGACATGTCTGCTTTATTGAAATTGCTATCTGAAAAATTCGACATGCAAAATAAAGATTTCGAGAAACTGTATAATTCTTTGGTTGAGCAGATTAATTGTCTAGATGCTAAGCTCGATGACAAAAGAATTCTCAGCCATCGAATGCTCCATCTAGATGATGGACGTTGAAGACCGAAACGACTTTCGGAGAGGAAAAATTCGTTGCTGGAAATGCAACAAAATAGGGCACCTATAACGGCAATGCAGAAGCCCACCAACATGCGGAAACTATCTACACTTGGGAATAGGCGACGCAGCGAAGAACCATCCAACGGGGACAAAATCCATCCTGTTGGTCAGGCTTCTCAAGACCAGGAGGCGGAAAACGCTTAAGAACCAGCTTTGAGGGACAGAAGTTGGCTGTTGGAATCGGCACCCCCAAGACCACCATTCAGGTCTCCCAAACTAAACGGTGCAATAAGAGCCTAACAGTGAAGGCATTCCTTGACAAGAAAAAAAGTGTGGCTACAATCGATCGCGCTCCCGAAAGTCATGGCTGCTACTGTCTAAAGACTATGACAGGGGAATCGGCGAGGCATATGGAGAAGTTCGCCTATCGCCCATCGTAAAAAGACATCGCGCCCGAAAGTCATGGCTGCTACTGTCTGAAGACTACGACAGGTGAATCGGCGTGGTATATGGAGAAGTTCGCCTTACGTTACAACCAGCAGAGTTGGCTTTCTCCTATGCATTCCTGGTGGCTGACGTATGTGTAGACTTCATGAAAGGACACGGTGTAGGTACCGGAATGTAGAGATTCTAATGGTGTACGGTAATGAGAATGCAGCACTTGTAAGGACAATACTCAGCAACGACGAAGTCTTACCACCATCTTCCGAGACTATCATTTGGACAACACTAGGGTTATCCTGGGAGCCACCGATTCTATCTATTGGAACCAGATTCAGAAAGGAACTTCCCAAACTACATCGTGGGAAAAGTTTTAGTGGAGCCAAAGAACAGCCTGGTTCCAGTAACAATCATGAACTTAAAGAACCACAACATCAAACTAAAACGAGGGGAGGTTATTGGTAAATGTGCTCCGATTTCTTCAGTCTCAGCAATAACCGACAAAGAATCTGCGAGACCTGTTTCATCAGCCAGATTGGCACTGTGAACTCGATCAGGACCAGCGATCAATGGCAGAAAACCTAATCAATGAGTACGCGGATGTACAATATTTACCTTATAGGATGGAGAGTATGGCCGAACATGTCTGGTACAACATTGAATATACACTGGAGATGGCAGACCAATTCGCCAGCCTGCCAGATGACTACGATTTGCAAAGCAGATGGAGGTTACAGAGATGGTGTCAACGATGGAGAATGAAGGGCTGGTTGAAAGTTCTAAGAGTCAGTGGGCTTCACCTGTTGTACTTGTGATGAAGAAAGACGGCAGCACACGATTCTGCGTAGACTATCGGAGACTTAATGATGTCGCCAAAAGGGATAGCTACCCTCTGTCATGGATCCATGACACATTAGATACAAAAAGTAAAAGCTGTGAAAAACTGGCCAGTTCCAAAGATAAACATCAAATCAGGAGCTTTTGGGGGCTTGCCAGAATCGCGAAGAGCTTGCACTAACTGACGGAAAAAGGAAGGCAATTCAAATGGTCAGGTGAGTTCGATAAAAGCTTTAGGAATCTTGTGACTGGTTCTAGCGGGAATTTTGAAGCACTGGTTCTAACCCCACTCCCGGCAAAATGTTTATTGTGGATGCAGATGCAAGTAACGGCGGTGTTGGACCGGCCCTATTGCAGGTACACAATGATCAAGAGAACGAAGTAACATATTTCAGCTAAGTGCTCTCCAAGCCCGAAAGAAACTACTGAGTGACCAGACGAGAACTTTTGGAGCTGCTTCTGGCGACAAAACATTTTCATAAATACCTCTACGACCGAAAGTTCATTTTACGCACAGACCATGCAGCTCTAAAATGGTTGCTGCAGTTTAAGAATCCGGAGGGTTAACTCGCTAGGTGGATTGAACGATTGCAGATGTACGACTACGAAATACAACATCGTAAAGGAAAACTCCATTCTTATGCGGATGCGTTATCCTGGCGACCTTGTCAGATCGATTGCAAGCATTGTGTGCTACAGGAAGAGAAAGATATTATTTCCATCCAAAGGGTAAGAGCTAAATCTCTTATTTCTGGTTGGAATCAGAGGAAATCCAGAATGCTCACAAAGAAGACCCGAACATCGAGCCGATATTAGCGTAGATGGAGTTCATGAAAAAACCAGACGGACAGGATATCTCGGGCAGAAGTTCCACCCTCAAGGCTACTGGGCACATTCGCACTCCCTTCATGTTCAAGATGGTGTGCTGAAAAGGAAATGGGAGAGACCGAACGGAAAAGATTTCATAATGCAGCTTATCTTGCCGAGATCAAAAGTATATGATGTGCTACGAGAACTACATGATGGTGTACGAGTATCAGGAGGTCATTTGGGTGCAAGCAAGATACTGGAGAAGGTGCGAGAATATTTTTATTGGTTCAGTGTAGGGGACGTCTTAGAAAGTTGGTGCCGAAAATGCGTCGTGTGTGTAGCTGGCAAGGGGCCCAGAATTAAGATGCGAGGCAAGATGCATCAGTTCAATATGGGCGCACCCTTTGAGCGAATCGCTGCTGCCCACCGACGATGGCAACCGTTATATCCAAGTTGTCATCGACTACTTCAGCAAATGGCCGGAAATGCAGGAATCGCCGTCCCCAACCAAGAAGCGAAGACCACCGTAGAGCAGATTGTCAACAACTGGGCTATCAGACTTGCATTCCGACAAGGGACGAAACTTCGAATCGAAGTTATTCGAAGAGGTGGCCCAACTACTAGCAATTAAAAAGACGAGGACGACTCTGCTTCATTCACAATCTGATGGGATGGTAGAGCGTTTCAACAGAACTTTGGACGAACATATGTCCAAGGTCGTAGGAAACTACCACCGCAATTGGGATCGAAAAATGTCTCTTTTTTTGATGGCCTATCTAATGCAGTGCACAGTACTACTGGACATACTCCTTCTGAAATCTTGTTTGGTCGAGAAGTCCGGCTACCTAGTGAGGTGAAGTTTGGATCCCCTAATGATGAGCCCATCTGTGAAGAGGATTACGTAGTAGACCTCAGAGAAAGGATCAGAGACATATGTACATCAGAGGACCAGGACATAGATAATGATAGCTAGTGACCGTATGAAAACCAGGTATGACACAAAGGCAAGAACGTCAGGATATCGCGAGAGAGATCTGGTATGGTTGTAGTGGAGGTAAGTGGTCGCACGTATCAATGTCAATGTCTATTTCTATCGAATTCAACCTGGAGTGAGAGGTAAGATGAAAATTGTACATTTATATCGTCTACACCGTTATCGTGGCAATAAGACAGATGAGCCTGTACTGAACGAACAAGTTTAAAAGGGGGGCAGTGTAGCATCCACAGAAAGTACTTTTTGCACTGCATTCACAACGAGCATAGTGTGGCAACGGTAATGCCATCATGTACGTCAGTTTGTTTCACATTTCACATTCCACAGTTCACCCCTAGTGACATCTAGCATGTTCGAAAATGTTCTAGAGGTTCTTGTATTTGGTATAAATACATCAACCACCAGCAGAGAAGACACAGTCGATAGAGCTGAAAATAGCGATGAACATGTGCGATTACTGTGAGAGTTAATTATTTGAATATAGATGTTGAGAATAAACGATATTATGTTTAAAAGTTTTATTGTTTATTTGTAGACACAGTTAAAGTTGAGGTTAATAAAGAATAACGTGATTTGATTATTTTGAAGTATTGTATAACTAAAGTGTAGTTGATATTTGTTGCTGTTTATAAAAAAATTGATTAAACACACAGAAGACGGTTTTATTATTACTAACCTCAGCAAGAATATTACAATATTATTTGAAGAAGATGAGTTTATTGGAAGATGATACATAAATGCTGTGACTAGAAGGAGTGGATAAATGTGTTATGACAATGTTTGACACTAGCTAGCAAGATATTGTACTGTTTCAGGTCAGAAAACGAGATGATTAGTCAGATAAACTTCAACCAAATGCTGACGTTAACACAGCGGTTCGAAGCCAGGGAGGAATTCTGGAAAAATAGAAGAAGTATCTAGGGCTGGGGCCACTGTGGTAGAGAGACGAAACGAGATTCAACAAGGTGTTCTGTTTCGATATCTCTCGAAAATATATTTATTTCTCGATCCTAATACTACGCCACTATGGAAAAGTTAAAAAGCATTTCGACATATTCGGAGACTTGCTAGGGTAAATAAATATTTTATAATTTACTTAAAATATGTGAACTAAAGGTATATCACTAATTATTAATTTAATGGATGCATAAAGGAGCTAAGTGAGCAGTACTTCAATAGAGAATCTGTGCAAAGTTCTGAATGTGATGAATCAGTTTTCCTTCAACTCCTTCGCAAATAGTTGCCTATGTATTGGTGAAAACCGCATCAGAATTGGTTCAGTAGTGTGGGAGCTTATTGGGCACAAACGATAAAAGCAAAATCCTTAGACTACGCTTTTGTTTAAAACACAAATAGTTTCTTGTAGTTTCACTCCGCCTATTTGCCTATTTGGAAGTGCTTACACCACCTGCAGTACGTCGACGTAGGATGAGAACAACCTTACGTTTAGTGACATGTGTAACAAAGAATAAGTACTCGTACGTACATTTATGTACTATTGTTTTAACCTTACCTTGAACGACGATTTGTTGTTGGGCCATCTGATGTTGCATATCCATAAAGGTTGGGATTAAATTCCTTTAAAATATTTGGTAACGTTAAATACTTTCTCCAATTGCCACGTCCTCCTCCAGAAAACGCAATTGAACGATGTTCATTTAATATGTGAACAATTCTAGTTGAAATTCCGCCATTAGCCGCTGAAAGTGAGTCGCCGATACAAGCAATTACATCAATATCGCCCGGTCGTACCATGTTAACAGATGTCGGGGCTACCAGACTTCTACTATTGCTCACGTCACAAGGAAAAGATTGTGCATCTGGTATTCTGTCTTGAGTTCTCTATTCGTTGAAGACCGTACTGTTAACCATTTTCTTGTATTGAGTAACTGACCTCCAGTGTACTTACTCCCTTTCTTATATTCTCCGCAAACATCTTGTCTATATTTTCAGAGGTATAATTTATGACCCTATGTCTCAACATCAAAAATATATTTCTATATTGATCCAATCTTGATTTTTCCACTAACTCTAAACCAAACGTTTTACAAATAAATATAAACTTTACCAACAATAACACAGTACAGAACTTCATGATAATTAGTTGAAAGATTTTAGTTAACTGATCTGTTTCATCCAATGAGTTATGTTTTTATTTGTATCTACACCAGAATAAACAAAACACAAAAAAAAAGCATGCAACTACCAGTTCAAGGTGTTAAAGTAAAAAAAAGAATATTCTCATGTTGACATAGTCATTAAAAGATAGGAAAATAATAATAAAGATACATTCGCGATTTGTTCTGTTCAATATAAAACGAATAACTATCATCAAAGGTCATCACCTTTGTGCAGTAATAAAAGGAATTTCATATTCGTAAGAATAAATGCATGTAACGACGAAATAAAATTTAAAAAAACATTTCAGCTACTTTATAGAGTACAACATTATTACACACCGGACGGAAGCGTAAAGTGAATGTCATCGGATTCATGTCTCATTGGAAGTTGCAATTCTTAAAATGTTGTATCTGAGGGATAAACAGAAATAATAGGTGTAAGCTGTATTTTTATTGAGGGTATTAATTTGTACACAAGTTGCTTGGCATCACTTAATTATTTATCTGTAGAAGAGCCATTATGAATAAACGACACTAACCTTTGCTGTCGTTATTGTGTATATTTTGAAGGAGGAAATAATACGTGTACTTAAATAGATGTCTTAATATAATGCGGAATTTTAATATTTTATTCTATTTTTATTTTTTTTTTGTAGGCAAATTTCATATAAGTATTTCATGGATTTTATGGTTTAGTGGTTAACTACGATCCCATTCTCTCGAGAGGACAAGACAGATGAGTAGATATAATAATTGGATCGATTTGTAGTTACATCTACGTAAGCAGATGGATATATTTATGATACATATTATGGTTTTGAATTTACTCCAGCCGTCGCCATACAAATCATATCTTTCCCCTGAAATATTATCTTTTTTCAAAATCAAGGATCAGCTGACTTTCAAGGATATGGATTGCGATTGGTCGGGAAACTACTGCAGAAGCCGTTGTGAGGATGCCGATTGCTATACATGAACCCCAATGACACAGTGTCCCATGATTATGCTACAGATTACCTTCGTACTGATACGACCAAACCTAACCAGAGAACGCGTTCTCCTCAATTCGTGAGTCGGTCACAGCGTCCTGGCAGTGATGCAGGTATCCAGATGGATCCATCGTCCGTTGGCTTCGCTGGTGGCTTCATCCCCTACTAGTTTATTTATAGAGCTAATAGCAACCTGCGATTCTAGTTTCGTTCGTGCTCCGCTTCTGTGCTCCGGTACCCAGCACAGCGTCAACTTATTTGCTTGTGATATCCCTGGGCAGTAAGTTCACGATGCGATGGTACCCTTTCTCGAGATAGAAGGGTATTTCAACAAAATCAAACCTGAGGCTATAATGACATCTCTTGGGAAATTTAAAAATTTATTCTAAGTGAATTCACACGCATGTTGTCGGGGCGCCCTTACGTGGTGTATAACCAAATCTATGTGAAACTAATTGTCAAAAAAAAAAGGATCTACCATTAGACCACTCAGGGACTAATAAAAGCAACCGGAGCTTTTGATGAAGCGATGGATGCTCATGACGCCTAAGGACACCAAATCGCTGAGGTCATCTAGGAAGGGAGCCCCTAGATGGAGCATTCTTTTACGTGATAGAGCAGGACATGTGCATGGGAGGTGAAGGATGATTTCCTCCTCCTCCTTGTCCCTACAGCTCCTGCAGAAGTCATTGAAAAAGAGGCCAAGTTGTAATATGTAATAGTACTGGTATAAGGGAGTTAGGAATTGGACGTTGGAATTTGAATTTGTAGGAAATAGGATGTTGGATGGGAACGGATGCGGAAGGTAAGGGTGCTTCGGGCGGAAACGTGGCACGCTTGCGTTGCTCGGTTGAGCTCGCCGGATGTGGGGGGTTCTTCTACCCGCCTTTCAGCGACACCTATTACAACTACGAAACATAAATCGTGCCATACAAACAAAATCAACTATACAACATTGATTCTCTAAACCGGACGGACCATAACACACTGTGAGTGCGCTTGGATGTTATTTAGCGCGGGCCTTACCCTTCCCTCCCTTGGAAATTCGGTGGCCATATTTAATGGGATCTCCCCCGATGTGCGGATGTAATCTTCATACGCTCAGTCCATAGTTCGACTCATAGCTCACCTTCCTCACCCCTAGAAAATTATTCACTGCTCCATCGGGATTTTACACCCAAAACAAAACCTAAACTTGGCTGAACAGATTTTGATATTTATTTAAACAAGAAGTATATGGTATTCCATTGAATATGCGAATCTAATAAAAAAAAAAATATGGAACCAAAAGATAAAAAAAAGTTGACCTCTTCGGTTTTGGTTGCCGTTGATTCGGGGGTAAGGGGCTGAAGAATGAACTCTCCCTTCCCTTGATTTGGCGAACTTCTCGTTTCCTGCCTAAGTCAAGCTCGTACGGGTACCGATTTGATTAGCCGAACGACACAAAAAGGGAACAAGTTTTACAATAAAATGTACTCATGTTACAAAAGAGGAATATAAAGACATATAAAAAAATAACTTAGTACTTAATTGCACAGATAATCAAAAAAAAAAATAGTTTAGTACTTAATCGCACCGACAATAAAAAAAAAAAATTATGTCTACTGTAATTTACATCTTTAAATTATCAATTAATTGGATAGCTTTAATGCTACTTAACTATTATACTATTGTTATTATTATTGAAGCAAAAAAAAAGTTTAGGAAAATTATCAGCTACAATCTAACCTTGGTTTTGGTCAAAAGGTCACTTCGACGTGTTCAGCTGGTGCTGCTCGCCTTGCACTGTCTGTGATTACAGGTGGTGGAGCGCTGTTCTAGCAGGTTTTTTTTTCTAATGCAGTTAGTTTAGTTTAATTAGATAGACTTTTTATTAACTTCATATAATTTCCACAAACAGTATATACATAGTCGTTTATGGTTTGGCCCAAGGCCGCCTACCAGATTGACAATATGGTTACTATTTCTGTTTAAAAATCGCCTTCCAAAATACGGGCTCTGTAGCGGATTGCAGCTGTAGCATAGTTGTATAAAACATCCCAACCATGACTTCCGTTCAGTACGTTGATTGAAATTACTCCGAAGTATCTCGCGCGAAATTCTCCTAAAATGGGACATCTTCCGATGAAATGGTATACATCGTCCCTCTCTTTAAGGTTGCACAGGTCACATAAAATTGGAAGATCGGGTCGATGTGGAATAAAATAAAGACTTGTTAGTTCACCTCTAAGTGAACCTACCCCTTCGGGTAGGGGTTAGAATATACCCGAGGTAGGCATGCCTGTCGTAAGAGGCGACTAAAATCCACGCTCCGTATACCGAGCGTAGCGTATACAAACAATGCAATGAACAAAACAAAACGATTAACTACCCCAGGTGGCAGCCCAGGTTCACTGGAAAATCCACCCTCTTCGGAGGTCGGCTCTACGGATTCTGGGGAGAGCCAGTTATTGCAGTTAATAAATCCCTTCTTAAAAAGTGCAAGGGTATGTCGATCTCCTCCACCAAGATCGAATAACTCCGGGAAAAGAAGTCCACCGGAAGCGCCAGCGCGCGAAATTCAGGACTCAGCGAAATATAAAAGTCTTGAGGAAGAAAATAAAACACTCCGAATCAAGCTTAACGAAATGGATCTACTCTATCAAGATCTTAAGAAAGAGATAGACTTATTAAAAGAAGAGAATAAGGTCCTAAAGAACACGCATTTCGAGAGAGAACGCGAATGTACTCCAGCACGCTTAGCTAGTGTGGAATATCACACAGACGAAGAAGAGCTAGCACGCGAAACGTATCGGGTCCCCAAGAAAAGACCTAGTAAAAAACGGAGAGCCGGTTCATCACCCGAAGACGAGCCCGTGAAACAAGAAAATCGCAAAGAACCGCAAGAAAAGCAACGTCGAGCGCAACTTCGTCCACCCCCACCAATAAACATCGTCGGGATAACGGAATACAATAAGTTGCAAAGCCTCCTTAAAGGAATAATAACATCCAAGTATAAGGTTACATCTTTGAGGGATAATGCGTGGAAAATCAACGTCGAGGACTACAATGACTACCGAGTTGTGTCCCAAAAGCTAAATACCGAAAAGATTCAGCGGTATACTTTCGAAATCAAGTCAGAAAGGCCACATCGTGTCGTTGCAAGGGGACTCCACCCCTCATGCACCAAAGAAGAGGTTATGACGGACCTTCAAGCCAAGGGCTTCAAAATTCTTGATGCCGTTAATATCATCAAGAAGGAGAAGCAACAAACGGAAATAGATAAAGACGTCTTGGTAAGGCGTGGACTTCCGCTTTTTATGCTTACCTTCGATAAATCGGATAATATCGACGATATCTACCGTATTAGAGCCATACTAAATATCGTGGTCAAAATCGTGCCCATGCATAGAAATTTAAGGATGATTCCGCAGTGCAAACGTTGCCAAGGATTTAACCATACGCAAATGTACTGTAAAAAAGAACCGCGATGTGTGAAATGCGCCGGAAATCACCTCTCCCAAGTCTGTGGAGTAAATAAACAAACCTCTGCAACATGTGCTAATTGTAAGGGAAAGCACCCGGCAAATTATAGAGGCTGTGAAGTAGCTAAGGAGTTGCAAAAACGGAGAGATGTGCTCCTTAAGCCCCTAAATGCAAAATCTAAGCTGCAAACTAAGCCAAAGCGTAAGAATGCACAGGAGAATCTAGCTAAACTAAAGCTACCGGGTTCAGAGCGCAAAAAAGTGAGGGAAAGAGTGACAACAGAAAAGTCCTCGACCTCAGTTCTTAAAAGAAACGGTACTGAAAAGCTAACTTCAAAAAAGCCGCCAGGTAATGGCCCTCGGACAGCAGGAGTGCAGACTTACGCTCAGGCCGCGGCATCCGAAAAACCAAAAAACGTTGAAATTTCGACGGACCCTGTCTCTCATGTTTTATCGGTTATTCTCGAAAAATTCGAAGAACAAAGCAAAATAAATAAAATTATTCTTGATAGGCTGGTTAAACTTGAAAATAATTCTCAGAAAACGCGTACTTCAACTAAAATATGAATGACAAACGAATGTTAAAAATATGTACTTGGAATGCAAACGGACTTTTGCAAAAACTCGACGAATTGGAAATATTCATGCGTGAAAAAGATATTGATATTTGCTTGATTTCTGAAACCCACGTGAAAAAGGAATCGCATTTAAAAATAAAAGGCTATAATGATTACCACGCTTGTCACCCTTCGGGAAAAGCGAGAGGCGGATCATCCTTGTTTATTAAAGACTGCATCGAACAATCCGAAGACCTAAAGATAGAGCTTGAAGCTTTGCAACTCTGCACGATTCGAGTTAAAAATAGTCAGCGTACTCTTAAAATCTCATCTATCTACTGTCCACCGCGTTCCGCGCTTGAAAAATCTGATTTTACTAACTTGTTTGAATCGCTGAAACCTAATTTTATCATCGGCGGTGACTTTAACGCGAAACATACGTTCTGGGGCCCAAGATACAGCTCGAAGAAAGGTAGAATGCTTTATGGGGCAGGTATGGAGTACAGTTGTGATTTCTATTCGACGGGTAAACCGACTTACTGGCCAACTGATACTTCGAAAATACCTGACCTGATTGATTTTTTCGTTGTGAAAGGAATATCTACCAACCACATAAAAGTCGAAGACAGCTTTGATCTGTCGTCTGACCATTCCCCGGTTATTTTAACAATCAGCGAAAAACTAATCCATAACCTAGAGCTAGCGAGATTAACTGGTCGAACAACTAACTGGGAAGGCTTTAGGAACGAAATTGAAGATAATGTTGAACTGAGCGTTCCGCTTACGACACCCTATGAACTTGAGGTTAAAGTTGATCGCTTCGTTGAGATCGTACAGCTCGCCTCTTGGAATAATACGCCCAATCCAAGGAAAACGCCGGACAGATACGGTTTGCGATATCCTCCGGAAATAAAAGAATTGGTCAAGGAAAAACGAAAAGCGCGTAAAAAATGGCAACAGAGTCGTGCTCCACAGCATAAAGCACACTTGAATCGTCTGTGCAATTTGTTGAAGAAGACTATTAAGGATTTTAAGAATCGTGCAATATCCTCTTACCTTGAAAGTTTAACAGCGAAAAAAGATTCCAATTATTCACTTTGGAAAGCTGTAAAAGGCACCAAACGGCCCAAAGTCTCCGCGCCGCCAATCAAATTAAATCAAAATGAATGGGCGAGGGAAGATAAAGAAAAAGCGGACGTCTTTGCGGCGCACCTGGAAGAGACCTTTAAACTGTACGATGGTCAAGTGGTTTACGACAACCGCAATAGGCTGGATTTACCATCTGACGATGTGACGCTCACAAGTGCAACGCTAAGGGAACTCAAACATGAGATCGAGAATCTAAAACCCAAGAAATCTCCTGGCTATGATTTGATTACCGGAGAAATTCTCAAAGTTTTACCTAGAAAAGCATTGATTAAGCTTCTCCATATTGTAAATGCTGCGCTCAGATTAAAACACGTGCCGAGCCAATGGAAAGTTGCGGAAGTCAAAATGGTTTTAAAACCAGGAAGTAAAATCGCCAAATGAAGTAAAATCGTATAGACCAATTTCGCTTCTTCCAATCATATCGAAAATTTTCGAGAGGATATTATTAAGGCGTCTCCAACCGGTTATAGAAGAAAATAATCTTATCCCTGACCACCAGTTTGGGTTCAGAAGTAAGCATTCGACGATTGACCAGGTGCATAGAATTACTGACGTAATCGAGAAAGCACTTGAAGAAAAAAAGATTTGCTCAAGCGTATTTCTTGACGTCTCGCAAGCCTTCGATAAGGTGTGGCATGATGGCCTGAAATGCAAACTACGACAAGTCCTCCCTGTATGCTTATACGATATTCTAGAATCATATCTCGGGAATAGACTCTTTCGTGTTAGAAATGGAGTCGAATACTCCGAGCTCAAGGAAATTTCGGCCGGCGTACCGCAAGGAAGTGTTCTTGGGCCGCTTCTCTATTTGCTATATACTCGTGATATACCGAACGAAGATGGCACTATCCTTGCTACGTTTGCCGATGACACCGCTATCCTAGCAGTAGGTAAGACAATCGAAGAAACGACTGCAAAATTGCAAAACGCACTGAATAATGTAAATGAATGGACGAGGGACTGGCGGATCGCCCTCAACGAATCTAAATCTGTTCACGTGAATTTCACTTACAAGAAAATTAATAACTTGCCAATTTTCCTAAACTCGGTCCGAATACCTTTTGCAAACGAGGCCAAATACTTGGGAATGACACTCGACGCAAGGCTGAAATGGAATTCGCACGTGAAAATGAAACGTAAAGAACTCGAAATCAAATATAGAGAAATGTACTTACTTACTTAGGTGGCGCTACAGTTCGGGGTGAACCTGGGCCTCAACCAACAAGCCTCTCCATTTAGCTCGGTCTTTAGCTAATTGCCTCCAGTTGCGCACTCCAAGTTGGTCGAGGTCCCCTTGAACTTGTGCGCGCCACCTACGGCGATAATTCCCTCTACTGCGTCGTCCCTCGGGGTTAGATTCGAAGACTCTGCGGGCCGGAGCGTTGGTGTCCATTCGCTCTACGTGTCCTAGCCATCTCAGACGTCCAATACGCAGTTTTTTGACTAGGTCGATGTCGCTGTACAGCTCGTATAGTTCGTGATTGAATCTTCTCCTCCAAAACCCGTCAACGCAAACGGGACCGAAAATCTTACGAAAAATTTTTCTCTCAAAGCGACCAAGGATATCTTCATCCTCTTTTAATAAAGTCCATGTTTCAGCGCCGTAAAGCAGGACTGGGATGATCAAGGTCTTATATAGAGTCTCCTTAGTTGTTCGAGAGAGGGCTTTACTGTTGAATTGCCTTATAAGCCCAAAAAAACAGCGATTGGCAAGAGTTATTCTTCGATTGATTTCTGCGCTGATCTTGTTTGTAGAATTTATAGCAGAGCCAAGGTAGACAAAGTCCCTTACTACCTCGAAGTTATAGCTGCCCACTGTGACGTTCTGTCCAATTCGTCGATGTTGGTTTTCCCTTCTAGTTGACAGCATATACTTGGTTTTGCCCTCGTTTATCGCCAAACCCATTTTGGCCGCTTCCGCCTCAATGCTTGCAAAAGCACCGGTGACAGCCCGCTGAGATCTTCCGATAATGTCTATATCGTCGGCGTATGCAAGCAGTTGTACAGACTTGTAATAGATTGTGCCTCCGGTGTTGGCTTGTGAGTTCCGCACAATCCGTTCAAGTACAATATTGAAGAAGTCACATGACAGCGCGTCACCTTGTCTAAAGCCTTTTTTGACATCAAAGGTCTCGGTGAGGTCATTACCGACCTTGATGGAGCAGCGAGCGTTCTCCATCGTCAGCCTGCACAGGCGGACAAGTTTGGCAGGGATGTCAAAACTAGACATGGCTCTATAAAGCTCTTCTCTATAGATGCTGTCATAGGCGGCCTTGAAATCGATAAAGAGGTGGTGAGTATCGATTTGGAATTCTTGGGTTTTCTCCAGGATCTGCCGAAGTGTGAAGATTTGATCGATGGTGGACTTTCCTGGCCTGGAACCGCACTGATAGGGTCCAATCAGGCTGTTGATAAATGGTTTCAGGCGTTCACACAATATCACAGAAAAGATCTTGTATGCGATGTTGAGGAGACTGATGCCTCTATAATTGGCGCAGTTGAGGGGGTCTCCTTTCTTGTGGATCGGGCAAACGATGCTGAGATTCCATTCATCAGGCATACACTCCTCTGACCAAATATTAGAAATGAGTTGGTGTATGCACTCTACCAATTCATCCCCTGCTGCCTTGAAAAGTTCGGCCGGTAAACCGTCAGGTCCAGCAGCCTTGTTCGATTTTAGCTTGGATATTGCTATCCTCACTTCGTTTTGGTCAGGTGGGCGGACATTTTGACTATCATCGTCCATGTTGAATGGTTCATTCTGCCTGACAGCGGGATGTTGGTCTTCGTCGCCGTTATACAGTCTGCAGAAGTAGTTTTTCCATATTCTCAGCACCGACTGTGATTCTACTACGAGGTTTCCATTCTCATCTCTACAGGTTTCTGTACGGGTATTACTTCTCTGACACGTTCTTTTTACCTTTTGGTAAAACTTCCGTACATTGTTCCTGGAGTATAGACTCTCGATATTCTCAAACGCGCGCTTCTCATGCTCTTTCTTCTTCTTTTGGAGAAGCCGATGTTCTTCCCGTCTCTTTTGCTCGTAGAGCTCACGAGCAGCTCTCGTCTTCCTTTGCAGCGCCGCTTTGTATGCCTCTTGTTTTGCTGCATGCACTCGCCGGCATTCTTCGTCAAACCAGGGGTTTCGCGGTGGTGGGCGAGCGAGACCCAGCACATCAGTCGCGGCGTTTCTGATGGCATGTTGGCAGCGTTGCCACTGGTCTTCGGCACTTGATGCTGGCGGTATAGGGGTGATTGAGAGATTTCGGAATACGCGTTCAGCGAAGAGTCTGGCGGTCTCTTGCGATTGTAGTTTTTCGACGTTGAATTTTCTCACAGTAATTCTTCTTTGTTGCTCAGATTGGATTATCCGCATTCGTACCTTGGCTACAACAAGGTAATGATCCGAGTCTATGTTGGCCGCTCGGAAGGTCCGGACATCCAGAATACTGGAGGCATGCCTTGCGTCGATCGCAATATGATCAATTTGGTTGATCGTGACATGATCATTGGACCGCCATGTCTGCTTATGAATATCGAGATGAGGAAACCATGTGCTTGCTATGGTGACATTTCGCTCCACAGCGAAATCAATTAGCCTTAGTCCGTTATCAGACGTGGTGTCGTGTAGGCTATGCTTACCGACTGCTCTACCGAAGACGTCCTCCTTTCCTATTTTGGCGTTAAAATCGCCCAATACGATCTTAACGTCGTATTTAGGACATTGCTTATATGTTTTGTCGAGGAGCTCGTAGAAACACTCTTTGGAGGCAGGGTCCTTTTCTTCTGTGGGGGCATGAACACATATTAGGCTTATGTTAGCGAATTTAGCCTTGATCCGGATAGTCATAATACGCTCGCTCACGTGTCGGAAGCTTAAGACTTCTTGCCTAAGTCTGCCGCGTATGACAAATCCGCATCCGAATAAGCGTTGCCTGTTGCCTCTGTAGCAATCACCGTAGTAGATGTCACAGTTTTTCATCCTCTTTTTGCCTGGCCCATCCCATCGCACTTCCTGGATGGCGGTAATATCTGCTTTATAGCAGTCTAGGGCCTCTGCTAGTTGTTCGGCTGCACGTGGTCTGTAAAGGGACAGAACATTCCACGTACAGATCCGAAGGTCGTTGTCCTTATTTCGTTTGCTGGGGTCGTCATTAGTTGGGTCATTCTTATCCGAGGCTTTTGGTTGTTTCGGAACCATGCGTTTTTTACGTGGTAGGGAAGTTACCCCGACGGCACAACCCCCAACCTGGAGGGCCAGTTCCTTAATTATTCCCCTAGGACGAGGGGCCGGGTACAACGGTGCCAGTAGTCCACTACGGGAGTATGAGCGCTGCCGTTGGCCCATTAAGGGCTCCTCCGCCACCATCTCTATTCCAATGTCCTGACCAACATTGGAAATTCCTTACCGACCTGTGATCCGAATACGTCGAAGCAGCTCGCGCAAGGTATTCACTAAGTTAAACCTAACTGGAACTATAGACGCCACCGTTGACTCCGTCTAGGGAATTCGTCCGCTGCCGCCTGGAACAGGAAGAAGTGCTCTAGTGAGAAAAGCACTCTTCCCCCCCTCTCTCATCTGCTGCCACCAAGAATCCTCCAAACGGGGTTGGTTACCCATTTCTTGGATTAGGGTACTAGGCACCCGGCTGTCACCGCGTGGAGGTTGAGAGCAGGAGTTGGTAGGCCTCAGCTGAGTGAAAACGCTTGTGTTTTCATATGATCGCATGCACTACCGTTTGACTAGCCGGGGAGAAATGTACTGGTTACTCGGAAAACATTCCCAGCTAAGTACTGAGAACAAACTGCTTTTATACAAGCAAGTGCTAAAGCCGGTGTGGACCTACGGTATACAACTTTGGGGTTGTACCAAGAAAACAAATGCCAATATTTTACAAGCTTTTCAAAATAAAGTGCTAAGAGAAATTGTCCAAGCACCGTGGTATAGTAGAAACGACGATATCCACAGGGATCTCGGAATTCCGACAATCGAAGCTGAAACTAGAAGCTTCGCGAGAAAACATAGAAACCGACTTATCGGACATGTCAACAATACAGTCCTACAAATTTTGGATGAGAGCAATTTATTGCGCCGATTACAAAGGACGAAACCTTTCGACTTGGCGAGATATTGATTAACCGCGTCTAGATTGCGGAATATGCAGGATCCTTCAGTGGAAAGTAACCTGCCAAACGTTTTTATTTCATAATAGAAAAATTGCTTGATAAGTTATTACTTAGTTGCGATATCTAACAAATTTATATCGAAGGGTGGTGTTTTTTTAGTCAGTAAGAATCTACTATGAGCACGCGCTTGCTATTCTCATAGTGTCTATCGAAGATTTTTCACCTACCCTCGGAAAAAAAAAAAAAAAAAAAAAACCTCTAAGTTTGAATATTGTGCTTATCATATGTTGTAATGCAGTGCAGGGACGGGTTAAGAATATCACTGCAGCCCCCCCCCCCCCCCCCCCCCCCCCCCCCCCCCCCCCCCCCCAACAACCAGCGCTTGTCGTAAAAGGCGACTAAGGGGGACAAATCAGATCTAGGCAATATAACACCCAAGTGAGCCTAGCGACACATATACTACCATAAAAACCCTCCCACAAGTGTGCATGCGAGTCCGTGGGTCGACACGACTGGAGATCACCGGTGTCATAGAAGAAAGATCAAACAATACTAAAACAGGAGCATGCACGTGTCAAACAACAAACACCATCGCAATATGGTGCAAAAAATTGTATTGCAAAACTGTATCATTATGGTAATACTTGCAAAAAGGAAAGGCACTACCCCGCCAGGCACTACCACTGCTGTGCGTGGTACTGATCCTGGACCGAGCAGAAATGTTCGGGTCAGAGCTATACGGATTCCGGGGGCTAGCAAAATAATGAAACAGTTTGGATGCAATTTGAGGGTTGCGAGTTGGAACGTTGGAAGCATGACCGGTCGAAGTTACGAGATGGAAGAGATGATGAATAGAAGGCGGGTGGACATATTGTGTGTCCAAGAGACGAAATGGAAAAACACCGGGAATCGGGCGCGTTTCTTGGACGTTAGGACAAAAGATTACAAGATGTTCTACTACGGAACGGAAAAGGCTAAGAACGGAATCGGTATCATCCTTGCGGCAGAGCTACTTGAAAACGTCTTGAGCATTTCGAAGTCCAGCGACCGTTTGATGTCTCTCAAACTAGTAATACAAGAAGAGGTGTGGAATATTGTCAGTGCATATGCTCCCCACAAAGGGTGCAATCAGAGAGATAAAGATGCATTTTGGCTAGATTTCCACAATCTCCTTAAGAACATCCCGAAGGAAGAATTTCTGTTTGGACAAGGACTAGGATATGGCACCAGGAACCTTCCTGGTGAAGACACCCTAAGCATAAGCAAATCACACGGTCTTATTATGTTAAATACCATGTTCATCAAGCAAAGCCGACACCTGATCACTTACAGCAGTGGTGGAGATGAAACTCAGATTGACTACCATTTGGTAGCCAGTTTCATGAAGCCTCGGGTAAAAGATTGCAAAGTGATCCTGGGAGAGTCAATCGCTCGGCAACACCGTCTCCTGCTAACAGAAATTTTTTATGAAAACACCGAAGAAAAGCAAACAAACAAGGGTCTCTGAGAAAATCAAGTGCTACAATCTGGACAAAGAAAAAGGCGAGGCTTTTGTTTTCGTAATGAAAAATTACCCCTCTCACCATCAACGGAGCTGAGGATGAATAGTGCAGAGCACAAAATAATAATAGCACAGATAATAAACTTACCCAGATGTCGCATCGCCATACAAAAAAGTGTTGATCTTTTTTGCGATGAGCAAACAACGATGGGCAAACAAAAAGCTTTTCTGCTTCGCAAAGAAAAAAAACGGAAAATAAATTTTCTGTGCGAAAAGCTTTTTCTTTTTCTACTCTTTGTACCGTCTGCGACTGCGAGACACAATATCATTTATACATACTTATACATATGTATATTTATATGTAGTACGTATTTTCCCTTTTCATTTTGCTATATTGACCGAGGTTTCGATCTGCGTAGATCTGTGGTGTGGTAAAATATATCTGAATTGTATTTTTTCGCAGTGAAAAGTGATATTTTACTGTGTGTGTCCAGTAAAAATTTTGAAGAGTTTACCTAGGAAAGGTAAAATATATTATTTAAATTTATTTCAGGTTGATTAGGTACCTTGGTACTTACAAATACAAAAAAGTTGAGAAAAAAAATCGACTTAGAGGAAATGTCGTGGCGAATAGAGTGCGCTATTGTATGCTGCAATGCAACAAAATTTCCAGAAAGGAAAATGCTTAGATTTCCTAAAAAGGGAACTAAGAAATATAATGACTGACTAGCACAGGCAGAAGAATCCCGTGATAATGTTGAAAATCATAAACGGTCATACATTTGTAGTAAACATTTGATTTGAAATTTTGCGGGAAAAAAAATTAAAACGACACTGTTCCTGCACTTTTTATGAAAAGGAGTGAAATGTTTTTGGAATCTAATGACAATGAACTCCTAAGAAAGCCAAAATAAACTACTCTAATCACAAAAGATTAAAAGTGCAAACGAGTACCGATATATCCATTGATGAACAAATGAAGTTTCAGCACTTATAGACTGCAACAGATCTATAGATTCCATGGAATATGTATGCAAGAAATGCGATGCGACAAATAAGTTGACTGAAAAAAATTAACAAAATCCTGAAAGAGAGAGCTAAAAAAATGTCTAAAATTCAGAAATATCCTGGCAATTAAAGTCCGCAGGCTAAAAAAAGATAAAGCAAAGCTTAGAGAATATCAAAAGCAAACAATGGAAGAAAAAATAGATTTCTTACATGATATAAATAAATATTCGAAAACATTTTGCAAACACATTTTATCACAAGTCAAACGACAATTTACCCAAGAAGAAAGGTGGATTTGCCAATGTATATTTTTCCGCTCGTTGTCTGGATATAATTTTCTTTGCGACCAGCTGCAATTGCACTTGCCACACCCAGCTTCATTGCATAGATGGATAAGACTTAAAAGTTTATCTCCTGGTCTAAACGAAATTTTTTTTTTCCCCTACGGTAGGTGAAAATCTTCAACAAGACACTATGAGGGTCGACAGCGCGTGCTCATAGTAGTGTGGGATTCTTACCCACTAAAAAACCTCCCTTCAAAACAGACTTGTTTTTTTTTTTACTACAACTAAGTATTCGACTTATCAAGTAGTTTTCGTTTCACGAAATAATGACGTTTTGCAGGTACCTTCCCATTAGAAGTTCCTGCTAGCTCCGCAGTTTAGACGCGGTTACTTAACGCACTAAGTCTAAAGGTTTGATTCTTTGTAGACGGCGAAGTAAATTTCTTTCATCCAAAACTTGGAGAACTGTTATATTAGCGTGACTTTCTAGTCGACTTTTATGCTTTCTCGCATAGTTTTTGATTTCGTCTTCGATTGTTTTAATGCCAAGACCTCTATGGATATCGCTATTTCGGATATACCATCGCGCATTAACAATACCCCTTAGCACTTTGTTCTCAAAAGTTTGTAAAATTTTAATGTTACTTATTTTGGTACTACCCCAGAGTTGTCCATACAGGCTTTAGCACCTGCTTATATAAACGCAGTTTGTTATATATGCATATTAAGCTTGGAATATTTTCCAAGTAACCAATACATTTCTCGATATTTATTACCTAATTCTTTACGTTTTTTCTTTACGTGCGTTTTCCATTTCAGCTTTGTATCAAGTGTCATTCCAAGATACTTAGCCTCGTTTGCAAACGGGATTTGAGCCGAGTTTGAAAACATAGGCAAATTATTTATTTTCTTATAAGTAAAATTTACATGAACAGATTTGGTCTCGTTGAGTGCCATTCGCCAAATCTCTGTCCATTCATTTACTCTATTCAAAGCTTCTTGCAGTTTTTCTGTAGTATCTTCGACCGTTTTACCTACTGTCAAGATAGCAGTGTCGTCGGCAAATGTAGCTAGCTCAGTGCCTTCTACTTGCGGTATATCACGAGTGTATAATAGATATAAGACTGGACCAAGACCGCTTCCTTGCGGCACCCCAGCCATTATTTCCTTAAAATCAGAATATTCGTTTCCATATTTGACGCGGAATAGCCTATTCGTAAGGTAGTTCTTCAAAATATTATATAGGTGCTCTGGCAGAACTTGTCGTAATTTAAACTTTAAGCCTTCGTGCCAGACCTTGTCAAAGGCTTGAGAAACGTTAGGGGAATACGCTTGAACAAATCTTTTTTTCTTCAAGTGATTTTTCGATTACATGTGTTTTTCGATGTACTTGTTCAATTGTAGAATGCTTACTTCTGAATCCGAATTGATGATCAGGGATGAGATGCCCTTCTTCTATTACCGGCTGTATTCGCCTAATTAATATTCTCTCGATCACCTTGGATATAATTGGAAGAAGCGAAATCGGTCTATAAGACGTTTTTTCATCAGGCGGTCTTCCAGGCTTAAGGACCATTATAACTTCGGCGACTTTCCATTGACTGGGAACATATTCTAGTCTAATCGCGGCGTTTATAATGAACAGAAGCTTAATTAGAGCTTTTCTTGGTAGTGCTTTAAGAACCTCTCCCGTAATTAGGTCGTATCCAGGAGCTTTCTTAGGTTTAAGTTTCTTTATTTCTTCCTTAAGTTCGGTAAGTGTTGCATTTCTTATTACGCTATTGTCTATATACGAACTATTTAAATTTTCAATAAGAGCTTGTCCATCAAACGGTTTGAAAGTTTCTTCCAGGTGGGCTGCAAAAACTTACGCTTTCTCTTTATCATGCCTGGCCCATTCGTTTTGATTTTTTCTAATTGGCGCGGCTTGAATTTGAGGTTTTTTAATACTTTTTATAGCCTTCCAAAGCGAATAGTTAGAACCTTTTTCTGCCGTTATTCTTAAGGTCTTTAATAGATCTTTTTAGTGAGTTGCACAAGCGGTTAAGATGTGCTTTATGTTGCGGAGCCCGAGTTTGTTGCCATCTTTTACGCGCTTTTCTCTTCTCCTTAATCATCTCTTTTATTTCCTGCGGATAAGTTTGAATGTAACTGGCCGGCGTTCTCTTTGGTTTGGGAGTATTCCTCCACGCGGCATCCTGTAAGATTTCGACGAAGCGATCTACTTCAACTTCAAGTTCAAAGGGCGTTTTAAGTGATACGCTCAGCTCAATATTTGCTTCAATATCTTTTTTAAAGCCATCCCAATTAGTTTTCACGCCGGTTAATCTGGGCGGTCCTACTTTTTTAATCAGAGCTTCGCTTATCGTCATATTGATTGGAGAATGATCAGAGGAGAGATCAAAGCTTTCTTCAACTTTTATACAGTTGCCAGATATTCCATTAACAATGAAGAAATCGATCAGATCTGGTATCTTGTTTCTATCAGTTGGCCAATATGTTGGTTTACCCGTCGATTAAAAATCACAACTGAATTGCATACCCGCATTATAAAGCTTTCTACCTTTAGGGGGTGGGAGGGGTGGAAGGGGTGTTTCGCGTTGAAGTCACCACCAATAATAAAATTTGGTTTAAGGAAGTTGAAGATGTTTGTGAAATCACTTTCTTCAAGTTTACATCGCAGTGGACAATATATAGACGAAATGTTGAAAGCAAAATGTCTATTTCTAACGCGTACCGTGCTTACTTGCATTGCTTCTAATTCAATCTTTATTTCCGCTGAGTGTTCGATATTTTCTTTTATAAACAAAGATGATCCGCCTCTGGGTCTTTCCTATGGGTGAAAGGCGTGATACCCGCTATATCCCCTTATCTTAATATTCGATTGCTTTGTCAGATGAGTTTCACAGACCAAGCATATATCAACATCTTTCTCTCGCATAAATATTTCTAACTCGTCGAGTCTTTGTATGAGACCGTTGGCGTTCCAAGTAAGAATTTTAAGCGTTTCTTTCATATTCTGGTTGAAGTGCGCGTGTTATGAATGTTGTTTTCTAGTGCAACTAGTCTCTCGAAAATTAGTTTATTTGTTTTGCATTGCTCTTCAAGTTTCGCAAAAATTAGGGAAAAAACATTGGATACACGATCTTCTAAACTACCTCTATCACAGTTTTTCAATGTTGCAACTGGAGCAGGAGTCCTTACATTAAAGTTTGGACGGTTTCTTGCTTTGGTCTCCCGTGAGTTGTCGGTCGTGTACGTACCCTTAACTGTCTTCGCCGCTTGAGCATAAGACTGCACGCCAATATTCGGAGGCTTTGCTTCTGCCACCTTATCTCTACTACTTTTGGATTTTATTTCATTAACCGATCTTAAGTCAATATTGACGGATTTTCTATCTTTCGCTGCTTTTTTTGTAGCTATTTTGGGTCTGTTCTTAATTGGTTTCGGATTAGGGCGCATGGAATTTTTAAGCGTATCGCGCCTTCTTTGGAGCTCTTTCGCCACTTCGCAACCTCGATAGTTCGCAGGATGTTTTCCTTTGTAGTTTATACAAGTGGCTGGGGTTTGCTTATTTAGGTGACACTCTTTCGAGAGATGTTTATTCCTTAAGGGATTTGCATATTGTATTGGTTGACTTTGAACAGGCATTCGACAGACAGCCACGAGATCTGATATGGGTGGCGCTAAGACATCGAGGGGTTCCAGAAACCTATGTACAGATGATCATGGACATGTACGAAGGAGCAAAGACAAGAGTAAGATGCCCCGCTGGAGTAACCGAAGAGTTCCCAATCAAAGTCGGGGTGCACCAGGGAAGCGTTTTAAGTCCTTTGCTCTTTATTACAGTCCTTGATTATCTGCTTGAAGGTAAAGTGATGGACCCCAAGGTACATCAGTTATTCTTTGCTGACGATGGAGCCATCATAAGTGAGGATCCTACATCCCTGCAACGAGCACTTGGTGTGTGGGTGGACGTTTTGGAGGGAAAACGACAGAGTACTTATGCTGCCCGTTCTCTGATCCACTCAGGCCTATTCCTGACATTTATTTGAATGGAACAGTGCTTCCCAGGTGCGAAAAGTTCAAATATCTGGGATCTATGATCAACAGTAAAGCAACTTGTGATTGCGAAAGTCCACAATTGACCGAATATTTACACTACGGCAGATCTTAGAAAAAACCCATGAATATAGAACCGATACGCACCACCTCTTCATCGATTTCAAAGTTGCCTATGATAGCGTGTATAGAGACGAGTTATACAGAGCCATATCTTCTCTGGACATTCCTGCCAAGGTCATCCGTTTGTGCAGAATGACGATGAAGAACTCTCGCTGCTCCATCAAAGTCGGTAAGAACATCACCGAACCGTTCGATGTCAGGAAAGGTCTTAGACAAGGTGAAGCGCTAACATGCAATCTCTTTAACAGAGTACTTGAGAGAATTGTACGAAACTCACAAGCCAACACCGGAGGTACAATCTTTTACAAGTCTGCACAACTACTCGCTTATGCCGATGACATTGACATAATTGGTAGAATGGGGCAATCAATGGGGCATTTGCGAGTATTGAGATCGAGGCAGCAAAGATGGGTCTAGCGGTCAATAAAAGCCAAACCAAATTATATGCTGTCTACAAAAAAGCTCATCCAACATCGGCGTCTTGGACAGAACGCCACAATAGACAGATATAATTTTGAGGTAGTAAAGGATTTTGTCTACCTAGGATCTATGGTAAACTCCGCAAATGACATCAGTAGGGAGATCACACGCAGAATTGCTCTTGTCAATCGTTGTTTCTATGGGCTAGGAAGGCAATGGAGTAGCAAAGCCCTATCTCGAACTACTAAGGTAACTCTTTATAAGACTCTAATCATCCCAGTCCTGCCGTATGGCGCAGAGGCATGGGCTTTGACAAAACCGGATGAGGATGCCCTTGGTTATTTCGAGAGAAAAGTTCTTCGAGCGATCTTTGGTCCCGTCTGCATAGACAATGAGTGGTGGAGAAGGTACATTGCCGAATTATACGGCCTATGTAAGGACATCGACTTAGCCAGAAGAGTTGACATACAGCGACTAAGATGGCTGGTCATTTAGAGCGGATGGAGCCCAACTTTCCCACCAAGAAAGTCCTCGAATCCTCCGGATGGAAGGCAAACAAGTGGAGGGGGACCTCAACCAACTTGGCGTGCCCAACTGGAGGCAGCTGGCTCGTAACCGTGCTGGCTGGAGAGGTTTGTTGGTTGAGGGCCAGGTCCACCCCGGACTGTAGCGCCACCTAAGTAAGTACTAAGTAACGGAGTAAGCACCGCCTGGGAACCTTGCCCTAGATATCATTTTAAAAATGAGGCTTAATATACCGTGGGACCACTCTACCTTAGACCTACACAATATAGCGAATGCTGAACTGATTTGATACCAAAGAATTCAAAAGGAATCTACATTTTTCGATCGGTGTAGTTGTGCTGAAAATCCACTTATAAATGAATTGTATACCAATTAAATGTAACCAAACAGTTGAAAATTAAGTGTTCATTGTTTTTATGTATTTATTTATCTATTTCTTATATTTTATATAGTTTGTATTATTTATTTTATACTATTTTGTTACACTTGTGTATCTATTCGCTTCTTAATGTATCTATTTATTTTTGTTTTATTTACTTATTCATTCATTTACTTATTATTAATTTGTGTAATTATTTATTTACACGAATATTTTTTATTATTTAATGAAATCACTTATGGAAGGTTTTTGTCGTATTTTCCTTCTTTCCTTTTGTTAATGTAACTTATGTAGTTTAATAAATTAATGTTTAAGTGGAAGGATAAGATTATCAAGTACCTGGACATCGAAGGGGCATTTGATAACACTTCGCATGAAATGGACAAAAATGGAGTCAGCAGAGCAGACTCTAAGTGGATGTATGACTTGCTGAGAACAAGATCAGCAGAAACTCAAACACCACGTAGAATTATCAAGCTCAACACAACAAGAGGGTGCCCACAAGGAGGAGTGTTATTTCCTCTAGTGTGGAGTCTTGTTGTGGATGAACTACTCGAAAAGTTAACAAACCTTGGAATTAATTGTCCAGTTTATGCTGATGACATCGTATTGGTTGCCAGAGAAAAATTTGAAGAAGTATACAAAAGGGTCTAATAGTAACTAAAGATTGGTGCAACACGACTGGGCTCAGTATAAACCCGGCTAAGACCACAATAGTACCATTCACGAGAAAAATAAAACTTGAACTGAAGCCAATTCGACTGTCGGGCACGATACCGACACCGGTAAAAGAAGTATGTAGGACTTTACCTAGATATTAAACTCACGTGGAAAAAGCACATGGAGGAGATATCTAAAAAGGCTACTCGTGCTCTAATGATATGCAGGAGCCTAGCGGGTAGGTCTTGGGGATTTAGTCCAAAGATTCTAAGATGGATGTATAGTGCCATTCTGAGGCCAATGATTACTTATGGAGCGATAGCATGGACAAAGCGAACTAGTCTACTAACCACGAGGGAGACACTCATTAAAGTGGAAAGACTTGAGTGCATCTGCATCACTGTGGCATTGAGAACATGTCCAACTGCAGCCATGGAAGTACTCCTAGAGCTAACACCGCTCCATCTCGTAGTGGAGCAAAATGCAAAGCGGACGATTCTAAGGATGGTAAAAGAAGGCATTGAACGGGAGAAATGCGTTGGTTTAAGAGAATACGATCCACTTCTCAAAAAAACTTCCCCTTCTGGCAAATTTTTTGTACAAAATTAAGCAATAAGTAAGAGCGGAGCAACGAATCTACATCATACGGACTGGGCAGCCACACGATAAAGTGGTATACAGACGGTTCGAGAACTGAGGAAGGAACAGGGGTAGGCGTGTTTGGGCCAAGAATGAAGTACTCAGAACCCATGGGCAAGCTGAAATATGTGCTATACTCGTAGATAGATGTATCCAACTCAGTCTAGAAAGAAGATACAGCAACTGCGACATAGCAATACCGTCAGATAATCAAGCAGCTATCAAAGCACTTAACTCGTATGTCATTAATTCAAAACTTCTGATGTGTGAATGAATACCCGGTCATGTCGGGATAAAAAGTAATGAAGCAGTAAATGCCTTGGCAAGACAGGGAGCTGCGGAGCCCTTCATTGGACCTTAACCATTCTGCGGAATAAGGGAACATACCATACGCGAAGAATTCATTAAAATCGAGAAAGAATACGGGGTAAGAACCTGGAATAACACCACAGGTCTGACGCAAGCTAAGATACTACTGGGATGTTACAACCGGAAAAGATTCGATGCCTGTATCTGCCTTAGCAAGAATGACCTATGAATTTTAACAGGCTTCCACTGCAAACTCAGTGAGCACTTACGGAAATTAGGTATAATAAATGAAGGCCTTTGCAAATTGTGCAATGAGTCAAGCGAGACTCTGGAGCACCTTCTGGAATCTTGTGGGGCACTGACTCATAAAAGATTGAAAACCTTGGGCAAATATGAAATATCAGATGATATCCAGATATCCATATCTACCATGGATCCACTTCTCATTCTCAGATTCCTAAAAGAAACTGGTTTGGAGAGAATACCCAAAGGTGAACTATTCTCGCCAAGGCAAAGTAAGAGTGTATAACCTTTAAACACAATTCCGAATGAATTGTATTGCGAGGGGAACTCTAACGAGGGAATAAACCTCTCCAAGGTACTAGCAGGGGGCACAATAGACCACTAGGTCGCAGTGCCAAAATAACCCTATGAACAAAATAAATAATAATAAGAATATCGAATACCTGGTACTATAAAATATGCGGTAACAAACCTGAATGTAAGTTATTGTACGAAATAAATATCTATCTATCTATCTATCTGTCTAAGTTTCATTTCATTTGGATTTTGTTCCATTCCTTCCTTCACTTAAAAGCGATGTGTCGTTATTTGGTTATGACTTTTTTGGATTTGGGCGTTAAGACCTATAAGCTGGTAAGCACCCTACGACTCCTCTTCGGGATCTAATGGAATCAGCTCTTTCAAAACCGGTTAAACGTACCGATAAATGGGCTGGTCAAAGGGCAGTGCATGCGATCATATGAAAACACAAGCGTTTTCACTCAGCTGAGGCCTACCAACTCCTACTCTCAACCTCCACGCGGTGACAGCCGGGTGCTTAGTACCTTAATCCAAGAAGTGGGTAACCAACCCCGTTTGGCGGATTCTTGGTGGCAGCAGATGAGAGAGGGGGGGAAGAGTGCTTTTCTCACTAGAGCACTTCTTCCTGTTCCAGGCGGCAGCGGACGAGTCAACGGTGGCGTCTATAGTTCCAGTTAGGTTGAACTTAGTGAATACCTTGCGCGAGCTGCTTCGACGTATTCGGATCACAGGTCGGTAAGGAATTTCCAATGTTGGTCAGGACATCGGAATAGAGATGGTGGCGGAGGAGCCCTTAATGGGCCAACGGCAGTGCTCATACTCCCGTAGTGGACTACTGACACCGGTGTACCCGGCCCCTCGTCCTAGGGGAATAATTAAGAAACTGGTCCTCCAGGTTGGGGGTTGTGCCGTCGGGGTAACTTCCCTACCATGTAAAAAAACTCATGGTTCCGAAACAACCAAAAGCCTCGGATAAGGATGACTCAACTAATGATGACCCCAGCAAACGAAATAAGGACAAAGACCTTCAGATCTGTACGTGGAATTTTCTGTCCCTTTACAGACCACGTGCAGCCGAACAACTAGCAGAGGCCCTAGACTGCTATAAAGCAGATATTGCCGCCATCCAGGAAGTGCGATGGGATGGGCCGGGCAAAAAGAGGATGAAAAACTGTGACATCTACTACGGTGATTGCTACAGAGGCAACAGGTAACGCTTATTCGGATGCGGATTTGTCATACGCGGCAGACTTAGGCAAGAAGTCTTAAGCTTCCGACACGTGAGCGAGCGTATTATGACGATCCGGATCAAGGCTAAATTCGCTAACATAAGCCTAATATGTGTTCATGCCCCCACAGAAGAAAAGGACCCTGCCACCAAAGAGTGTTTCTACGAGCTCCTCGACAAAACATACGAGCAATGTCCTAAATACGACGTTAAAATCGTACTGGGCGACTTTAACGCCAAAATAGGAAAGGAGGACGTCTTTGGTAGGGCAGTCGGTAAGCATAGCCTACACGACACCACGTCTGATAACGGACTAAGGCTAATTGATTTCGCTGTGGAGCGAAATGTCACCATAGCAAGCACATAGTTTCCTCATCTCGATATTCATAAGCAGACATGGCGGTCCAATGATCATGTAACGATCAACCAAATTGATCATATTGCGATCGACGCAAGGCATGCCTCCAGTATTCTGGAAGTCCGGACCTTCCGTGCGGCCAACATAGACTCGGATCATTACCTTGTTGTAGCCAAGGTACGAATGCGGATATCCCAATCTGAGCAACAAAGAAGAATTACTGTGAGAAAATTTAACGTCGAAAAGCTACAATCGCAAGAGACCGCCAGACTCTTCGCTGAACGCGTATCCCGAAATCTCTCAATCACCCCTATGTCGCCAGGATCAAGTACCGAAAACCAGTGACAACGCTGCCAACATGCCATCAGAAACGCCGCGACTGATGTGCTGGGTCTCGCTCGCCTACCACTGCGAAACCCCTGGTTTGACGAAGAATGCCGGCGAGTGCATGCAGCAAAACAAGAGGCATACAAAGCGGCGCTGCAAAGGAAGACGAGAGCTGCTCGTGAGCTCTACGAGCAAAAGAGACGGGAAGAACATCGGCTTCTCCAAAAGAAGAAGAAAGAGCATGAGAAGCGCGCGTTCGAGAATATCGAGAGTCTATACTCCAGGAACAATGTACGGAAGTTTTACCAAAAGGTAAAAAGAACGTGTCAGAGAAGCAATACCCGTACAGAAACCTATAGAGATCAAAATGAAAACCTCGTAGTAGAATCACAGTCGGTGCTGAGAATATGGAAAAACTACTTCTGCAGACTGTATAACGGCGACGAAGACCAACATCCCGCTGTCTGGCAGAATGAACCATTCAACATGGACGATGATAGTCAAAATTTTCGTCCACCTGACCAAAAAGAAGTGAGGATAGCAATATCCAAGCTAAAATCGAACAAGGCTGCTGGACCTGACGGCTTACCGGCCGAACTTTTCAAGGCAGCTGGGGATGAATTGGTAGAGTGCATACACCAACTCATCTCTAAGATTTGGTCAGACGAGTGTATGCCTGATGAATGGAATCTCAGCATCGTTTGCCCGATCCACAAGAAAGGAGACCCCCTCAACTGCGCCAATTATAGAGGCATCAGTCTCCTCAACATCGCATACAAGATCTTTTCTGCGATATTGTGTGAACGCCTGAAACCCTTTATCAACAGCCTGATTGGACCCTATCAGTGCGGTTTCAGGCCAGGAAAGTCCACCATCGATCAAATCTTCACACTTCGGCAGATCCTGGAGAAAACCCAAGAATTCCAAATCGATACTCACCACCTCTTTATCGATTTCAAGGCCGCCTATGACAGCATCTATAGAGAAGAGCTTTATAGAGCCATGTCTAGTATTGACATCCCTGCCAAACTTGTCCGTCTGTGCAGACTGACGATGGAGAACGCTCGCTGCTCCATCAAGGTCGGTAATGACCTCACCGAGACTTTTGATGTCAAAAAAGGCTTTAGACAAGGTGACGCGCTGTCATGTGACTTCTTCAATATTGTACTTGAACGGATTGTGCGGAACTCACAAGCCAACACCGGAGGCACAATCTATTACAAGTCTGTACAACTGCTTGCTTACGCCGACGATATAGACATTATCGGAAGATCTCAGCGGGCTGTCACCGCTGCTTTTGCATTGAGGCGGAAGCGGCCAAAATGGGTTTAGCGATAAACGAGGGCAAAACCAAGTATATGCTGTCAACAAGAAGGGAAAACCAACACCGACGAATTGGACAAAACGTCACCGTGGGCAGCTATAACTTCGAGGTAGTAAAGGACTTTGTCTACCTTGGCTCTGCTATAAATTCTACAAACAAGATCAGCGCAGAAATCAATCGAAGAATAACTCTTGCCAATCGCTGTTTTTTTGGGCTTATAAGGAAATTCAACAGTTAAGCCCTCTCTCGAACAACTAAGGAGACTCTATATAAGACCTTGATCATCCCAGTCCTGCTTTAGGGCGCTGAAACATGGACTTTATTAAAAGAGGATGAAGATATCCTTGGTCGCTTCGAGAGAAAAATTCTTCGTAAGATTTTCGGTCCCGTTTGCGTTGACGGGTTTTGGAGGAGAAGATTCAATCACGAACTATACGAGCTGTACAGCGACATCGACCTAGTCAAAAAACTGCGTATTGGACGTCTGAGATGGCTAGGACATGTAGAGCGAATGGACACCAACGCTCCGGCCCGCAGAGTCTTCGAATCTAACCCCGAGGGACGACGCAGTAGAGGGAATTATCGCCGTAGGTGGCGCGCACAAGTTCAAGGGGACCTCGACCAACTTGGAGTGCGCAACTGGAGGCAATTAGCTAAAGACCGAGCTAAATGGAGAGGCTTGTTGGTTGAGGCCCAAGTTCACCCCGAACTGTAGCGCCACCTAAGTAAGTAAGTAAGTACCGATAAATGTGATCTAAGTGATAACCCAGCTAAGAAGTGGGTTTTTAGAAAGATACGCGGAGCTCACGGAAATCCTTAGGTCTTATATATACTATATGACAAGAAGCTGACCTGGAAATTGAACGTGCATGAACGTATTAAGAAAGCCGCTGCTGTACTATATGTTACGCCTATAAAAGTGCAGGCATCTCTCTCACTAATATGATTCAGAGGCCAGCATGTGTCTGCATTACTATCTGCTTAATATTTTAGACTTCAGTATTGAATACAACAGTAGTATTCTCATTCGCAGAATTGGACTGCAATCTCTGCACTAGAAATTTACACAAATTTAGGAGCCGGAGTGGTCTCCTTATCGCTTGATATAAACCAGTCTTTTAGACTACAGCATTACTACAGAGTATTCCAAGCGGAATTCATGGCTATCCGTGAAGCCGCTGAGTCGTTGTCGATGAGACCAATATCGAATGTAGACAGTCAATCAGCTGCAAAACACTCGAATCGCCAGTGATAAGATCTAAATTGGTAAGGACCTGTCGCGCATCCCTGAATCTGAAATCTTATTTTGTGCTAATTTCCTGGCCATTTTAGCATTTCAGTCAAATGTAAAGTAGTTAAATTGACCAAAGATACTACTAAATTGGACCTCTTGATTATGAAAAGGGTCTCCATATACCGATAGATACGACAAGCAACAAAATATCTACATTTGTACTGTGAAAAGCTAGTTGGCGATGAAGTCATGCTGATACGTGCAACCATGCAAGACAGACGTGGCCCCAGCTAATTCGAAGCTAAACCAGAAGTCTGCTAATAATTAGCAGAGTATGTATAGGTATTAGGTAATCTAGTCAGTATAATAACAGGCCATTGTGTGCCGGGTAGACACACTGCGAGATACGGGATTATGTCCAATTACTTTTGTCGCAGCTGCATGAATGAAGATGAGCAAGAATCACCATATCACCTACTATGCAGTTGCCCTGTGCTATACTCAGCAGAGAAGCAGATTCTTGGTGAATACTTTCTCGATGATATTGTCGAAACGCATTTCAAGCAAATCTCGAAATAAATGCACAAACACAACAGACCACATCTGGTCCAAGTGAATCCTACCGATTACGAATGATAGCCACAAAACCTAACCTACTTACTTACTTATATCCTTTAAACCCTCGGGGGGCATAGGGCGTCAACCACGCCTGCGCGCCATTGTGTTCGGAGTTCTGCAACGCGTTTGAGCTGCCTCCAACTCATTCCTAAAGAGCTCGATTCCTCCTCAACTGTTCTGCGCCACGTTTGCCTAGGGCGTCCCGCTATTCTGCCGGCCTAGATGAGCGGATTCCACTGCATAGCGTGTTTCGCAATGGAGTTGTCTTCGCGCCGTAGGGAGTGTCCAATCCATTACCACTTTCTTCTTCGTATAGTAATGCTTATAGGTTCTTGGAGATGCGGTTTACGAAGACTTGCAGCTTGCGCGTGTTAATGGTGTCCACCTTCCAAGTACTGCACCCATAAAGCAGCACTGATTCTACGTTGGAGCGGAACAGTCGTAGCTTGGTTCTTAAGCTAATAACATTGCTTCTCCAGATTTTGGATAGCATTCCGAACGCAGCTTTAGCCTTCCCGATTCTGCTGCACACATCCAGTTCGGTGCCACCGCGATTAGCCGAGACGACACTTCCTAAATATAGAAAGTTATCAACTTTCTCGACTTGCTTTCCAGAAATGTTAAGTTGAGCGCGGGTATTGGAAGTACTCAGGGCTTTTGTTTTGGCTGTGTTTATTTTTAGCCCCACTTTGTTTGCCTCAGCTTCTAGATTTTGGGCCATCAAATGAAGATCCATTATCCGATGTGAAAGTAGACAAACATCGTCAGCGTAATCTAGGTGTTTAAGGTAAGATGTCAAAGTGCAACGAATTCCATAATTAGCTTCCGTCAATGCTACACGGAGTACATCGCTGATAACCACCAATAACAATAGTGGGGACAGTATGCACCCTTGACGTACTCCACTTTGGACTTCAAAGTCCTCCGACACCTTACCATTGTGCACGACGTGACACTTACTGCCCTCATATGTAGCCTTGATAATAGCTATAAGTTTTTCTGGAATGCCTTTCCTGCGCAAGGCCAACCAGATAGCATCTCGATTCAAGCTGTCGAAAGCCTTCTCGAAGTCGATAAGCAGTAAATGTAGCGGAGACCTATACTCAACGCATTGTTCGATTATGATCTGTAAGGTGTTTATGTGGTCGATGCAGGAGGATCCAGCGCGAAAGCCTGCTTGTTCGACATCGAGAGTTGAATCTAAATGTTCTTTAATTCGTTCTAGAATTATTCTAGCTATTATTTTGGCTACAGCTGGAAGAACACATATACCTCTCCAGTTACCGCACTCCATCAAGTTACCCTTCTTTGGAAGCTCAATGATCATCCCCCTTTTCCACTCCTGTGGAAATTCTTCACTATCCGAAGCTCTCCGTATTAGCGGATGCAGCAAATCTGCCGATGTATTTGGGGCCGCTCGAAATAGCTCGGCGGGGATGCCATCAATACCCACCGCTTTGTTTTTCTTGAGGGACTTGATTGCTGTTATTATTTCAGTTTTACTGGGAGGTACGGTGCGAATTCGGGAATTTGTTGCTTCGAACTGCTCATTCAAATTCAAAATCATACCGCCATCGTCTGAGTGGTTTACTACTGTAGCAAAATGTTCTCTCTATCTAGTGAGCTGGTCCTCATCCGAGATGAGAAGGTTACCGTCTAGGCTCTTCACTGGGCGTTGTTTGGGGTTCCGACCACCAGTCAGCTCCTTAGTCATGCTGTAAGCAGTCCTACTGTCGCACCTACTCGCTGCTTCTTTAGCCCTTGAGGCCAGTGAGTTGACATATTGACGTTTGTCACGTCTCACACTACGCTGCACTTCTTTCTTCTTCCCACGGTATTGGGTTTCAAGCTCGGTTCTCTCTACTGCTGAGGCCGCTGCATTCCGAGCCTTTATTGCTGTACGCTCATCGATCTGTCTCCAGGTGTCTGTAGAAAGCCATGTGCGGTGGTGTTTCTGCTTTTTACCGACATAAGTGCGTGCCCCAGTCGCAAAATCATTTTTCACAGCACTCCAGTGTCGATATTAAACCTGGTGATGTTAACTAGGTTTGAGCGGTTGCTGTTGACGGATGCAGTACGATGGCGTAAGTGAGCTACCATAAGGTGGTGATCTCGTTCAAGTCCGACGTCAGCTCCACGTCTGTTTCGGACGTCCAGGAGAGAATTTCTAAAGCGGCGACTGATCGCAATGTGGTCGATCTGATTGGATGTTCGTTGCCTATCAGTAGAGACCCAACTGATCTTATGGCAGGTGTTATGCTTAAACAGCGTACCTCCAATGACTAGGCGGTTGGTATTGCAGAAGTCCCCAAACCGCTCACCATTATCATTACGGTCCCCCACGCCGTGAACTCCCATCACGTGCTTAAGCATGGTGTTGTTGCTACCCACCTTGGCATTGAGATCTCCCATTACCATTACGATATCCCCATTAGGCGTTTGGTTGTAGGCGGCGCCTAAGTGGCTATAAAAATCATCCTTTTCATCCTCAGTCGCGTCTAGAGTCGGAGCATAACACTGTATGATGGTAATTTTTTTAACTCTGCTCTGGAACCTAGCCGTCAATATCCGGTCACTATGGGGTTCCCAGGATATGAGGCTACTACGTGCTGCTGGAGTTAGCATGAGTCCTACGCCAGAACTCCGTGCACTTCCAGCTGGTTTACCAGAGTAGAGCATCACAGTGCTTTTTGTTGGGGAGATGTATTCCCCAGCATCGTACCATCTTATCTCGCTCAGCCCTAAGATGTCGATTTTATACCGTGCGAATTCGCGTTCCAATTGGAGGAATCTGGCGTTATAAGGCCCTTCCTTGAGTGAGTCCAAGAGGGTCTTAACGTTCCAGAATCCGATCGCTGTCCGTGTCCGATAGCCAAAGGTCGTCAACAAATTATCCGTCCTTATCCGAGGCGATTGTTTCCGTTTCGGAGCAATAGTTTGTTTTACGGTTGCGGCTCGCTGGGCCACAGACCAACCGACACTTATCCTGTTTTTTGGCGCAGGAAGCTCCCCATTCGTCCTCTCCCGTTAGAAATATCCGAAGAAATTCCCAGATGACACCAGGAAGAGGTGGGAGTAGGGCTTACTAACAGAGCTGCTAGGTTTTCGGCTGCAGTGGCTCTTTCTCGTTACTTAGCGGACCAGCACCTATCGGGAGATGCTGCCCCTACGAGGCTTTTGTTAGTCGTTTGCCATCCGAACCTAACCTAACCTGATCCTAATGCTTGCTAACGGGAAAGCTTAAATAGTGAAATAGTGACTGTTGAAAATAATAAGTTGTGCGCAAAGGATTAAGGAAGAGGAAGAAGAGATGTGCTAAAGAATGATGACACACACATTTACATTAACTCGACGTTATGTCTGCGATGATTTACTAACTTAAAAGTAAAGTGATTCCCTCGACAGCAGGGCAATTGTCTACATTCTACCTATGCATGTACATTATCGCAGTAACACTCTTCAAAGTCAGATCTGATTTGAAAAAAAAGATTCCAAAGAGCAATTGATTCGAAGTACACGGCATCGACAGCAACCGCTATACTTCCTGCAAGTCGATAAATTCAATTCCACATCGCAAACAATAGCACTGTACACATGAAGCATTCCCAAGGATATCATGTTCACGTATCACTTTTCACTGAAAGAGAATAATCAGCTTTAAAATTCAGACGATACAAAATCCCAAGAATCGTTTCTAGGTAATGACACCTGTCTACATTATGTCTCTCTGTGTCGGTTTGTTTTCAAAACAGAAAGCACGCATAAATTTCGAGTGTTTTGCAACACCCTACCTTTCATCTTGTTGAAGTTAATACATCAATTTAAATTCAGCAAAACACTCCTACATTGAGCTGCTTCGCACCATCCTACCGTCTTAGTTCCGATAGCCGAATTTGTTTACAGATTTCCTAAGCCCCTTACACGACATCCTACACATAATTTCAAGCAACGCATACCCATGTGTGCATTCTCCTATTTTCGGTTCCGAGTACTATTCCACCTTCATTCGATCACTAACATATATCCCTTACGTCCTGATTGTGTTCGTACATAATGTCACCAGTATTGTAACTTTACTGGATTTGAAAATCTCCTGGGAGTACCAACACATATATACCCCTTCCTTCGAAGATGGAGCAACGATTTATTTCATAGGACTCCCAGCCCATACATAGAGGAAGCCAAACCAGCTTAGCATGGTCTGGGACAAAGCCTTAAATGAAACCCAGCACTGAGATGGAGAAATGGCCATTGCAGGGTTATAGGTGGCAGAAAGAAAATAAATTTATCCCTCTTTGATCCAGAAAAAGTAAAACCCATCTGAAGTAAAGAGGTTTCGTCCTTTTATATTGAACATTTCTCTTTTCATCCACTTTGTCCAATGAAACAAGAGGAGAAAAAAGCAAAAAAAAAAAGAGCTTTTAGTCTGACTATTGGAAATAGCATCCGGGATGTAGAGCAATCAACCATTTTCACTATCAACCGCAAGCTACTTGTTATCCTTGCTCTGTACTTCCGGAATAATAATAATCGTTTCCCCGCAAGTATAAATTTTCATCAGTGAGAATGCTGTGGCCTAGTTCGGTTGGGCAAAGAAGGGTTGGTACTCCTTCGGTCCAACTACTCTTATGTCCCCTTCACAATCTGGTATTTTCAATAAGCTACGAAATCGGAACAATAACCTCTTGTTTCGTTGTGCTCCTTCTGTGATGCGCGCATTCATTGCTCCAAGTCAAATTTTAATTTAAAGCTGCCAATTGCGGAGTATTTTTGGTTCTTTTTTGGCTCTATTTTATATTTTTTTGCTCATTTAACTTCCGGGAATATTATTCGAGATGTTGATATGATTTTAAGCGGAGAACATATGTACATTTGCGGAAATTAAATTCCACCATGAAATGGTTAACAAGCAAATGGAAACCATTTGGAGATTTATGTATATTTTTACGGTTTCAGTTCAATAGCCAACGGAATTGTAAGGATTCAGTATGTCACTTTCTGTATCTGAGCGCTACTTGACAATACTCATAAACGACATTCGACGCTTCTAAATCATTCAAAATGTCCATGGCCCTTGCTTGGGAAATTGCGTTGCTGTTAAAGTACAAAATTTTATGTTGTTCGAAATAGGGCTCACAGATATAAAGTTGAGTAAGATATAGTTACACAAGATATAGACAGGTGGCAGACAAGTATCCAGCTCCCTGTCGCCCGGTGAGATACCACCACGTCTTGTTATATGCTCCGTGAATTAGTAGTGCTAAAGAGGTAAACGCGTCTCTCATTCGGATCTCCGGGAGGAATTTCTCAGGGGATGCAATATGGAATATCTGATCTACATCAAAGACGCAGTCTTAGACGCGGACGGACTGTGGACACAAATAATAACGCCCTCATATCGGAATTTTGTAGCATTTGAGGGTTCGGATTCAATAGCGTAACGTGAGCTGCGTCCATAATCACTTACAGGGAACTAACCCATACTTGATGGTCTTAACCGGGACCCAAGTAACCCTGCAACTGATTCCACATAATACATAAAGGGTTTTTTTAATAGGGGCGGGTAGATGTTACAATTGAATAAAACAAGTTGTGTGCGAGATATCAACGAATTTTTCATTTTATTTGAAAGCCCTATCAATGACATTAGCTTTGTTCAATGAGGCTGTCCAGCTCAGTCCAAGGCATATAAATTACAGGTTTTCGTGTTCAATGAGAAAAATTCCTGTCCAGCTCATGTTTGCTTTGTGTTCAATGACTCTGCCCTTAGCAGAATTTCTGCACTTACTTTTGAGGTAGAACAGATTTGTGAGAAACGTCAAAATCAGCTGTGATTGCAAATTAATTGTTTTGTCCTCGAAGTGAAAAGTTGTTTGTAGATTAGTTATTTTGCTTAAAATGGAAGAAATCGAAATACAATCTGATAAAGGGCAATCGGTTGTTGTCAAATGCTCCCCCAATACACGTCATAATTTGGAAAACAGTAAGTAGGTACATATGGTAATTAATGTTCATTAAAAAAATTTTAAGATAATTTTCATTTCCTTTAGATGAAGAATTTTGCAAGCAAGTATTTGAGCAATCTTTCAGCGGAGCATTGGAAAATGAAGATTTTGTGCCAATAGCTTCAACTTCTCAACAGGCACCGGAAGAGAAGCAGAAAGTGGTTTGGCTAGAAAGGGACTGCCAACTGCTCATAACGATATACAAAGATGTGCACCCGAAATTGTGAAAAAATGTTGAGGTGAAGACTATGGGAGTCGATTTCCAAAAAAATGAACCAGCATGAATCCTCCTACACTCCGTACCAGATTGAAGAGAGGTGGAAAAGCTTGGAAAGGGCCTTCGAAAACAAAATGCTCCACAACAAAAAAAAACTGGTAACTATAGGGCCACATACTTATGTCCTGTATCCCCTTGTGGGTCCTAGGGCTTCTACTACGCCTACGCGCCATCGTGTACGGTTTCTGGCAATGTGTCTGAGTTGTCCCCAACTTTTCCCTATCTGCCGTGCCTTCTTCTCAACTGTTCTGCGACATGTTCTCCTCGGACCGCCAGGTCTTCCGCCAACCTTAGAAGTTAGAGGGTTCCATTGCATAACATGGTTCGCTATGGAACTGTCACCCTTTCGGAACGTGTGACCAATCCACTACCACTTCCGCCGTTGGATGGTTGTGCCTATTGGTTCCTGACCCGTTCTCTCGTAAAGGTGTTCGTTAGAGATACGATTGGGCCAGAAAATCCTTAAGATATTGCGCAGACACCTATTAACGAACGTTTGCAGCTTTCTGGTGATAGTAGCGGTCACTCTCCACGAGCTGCAACCATATACCAGCACGGATTCAAAGTTGGAGCGGAACAGTCTTATCTTGGTGCTCAAACTGATTGCATTGCTTCGCCATATTTTGGACAACATACAGAACGCGGACTTTGCTTTGGCGATCCAGTTGGCTATACCAGTTCGGTTCCACCATCGGTCGAGACAATACTCCCAAGATACTGGAAATCCTCTACTCTCTCTACCCGTTGTCCAGCAATGCATATTTGAGCCGATTAGTTAGTTCCAAGGCTGATAATTTTAGTTTTTGCCGCATTCATTTTCAGCCCGACGACGCCTGCCTCCCTCTCCAAATCTGCTGTCATTTGGTGGAGGTCCATAATTCTGTGGGAGAGTAAGCATACATCGTCAGCGTAGTCAAGATGTTTCAATTAAGATGTAAGTGTCCATCGAATTCCTCCGCTTCCCGTCGAAAAAACTGCATGAAGCACATCGCTAATCACCAATAGGAATAATATTGCTGAAAGGATACAGCCTAGTCTTACCCTACTTTGGATCTCAAATTTCTCAGATAACCTTCTCCTGTGCAGAACGTGACTTTTGGAGCTTTCATATGTAGCTTTGATAATAGCAATTAGTTATCGGGAATACCTCTCCTGCGTAAGGCACGCCAAATAAACTCCCTTTTGACACTATCGAACGCTTTCTTAAAATCTCATGAACAGCAGGTGCAGTGCCGATCGATATTCAACACACTGTTCGATGATAATCCGCAGGGTGTTGATGTGGTCGGCACAGGAGGATCCAGAGCGGTAACCTGCTTGTTCGGCATCGAGTGTGTCTTCGAGATGCTGTTTAATTCGCTCCAGGGTGATTTCAGCTATTATCTTAGCTACAGCAGGCAGCACGCAGATACCCCTCCAGTTTCCGCACTCCAGCAAATTTCCTTTCTCGACGATCATTCCCTTTTTCCACTCGCTAGGAAAGCTCTCCGCTTCCCAAGCTCCCTCTTTAAGTGGAAGCAGAAGCTCAGCCGATTTTGTGGGTGCTGCTCGTAAGAGCTCTGCTGGAATACCGTCAAGTCCTTGTTGGTTTTGAGTGCCTTGATCGCGGTAATGATCTCATCTTTACTGGGAGTCGTGGCATATGAAAAGTATGGCTTTTCTGTACTGACGTAACGTTTTCCCATAAACCTATTTATATATTAATGTGAGCTCTCGGACATCATGCTAGACCGACCGTCAATCGTTCCTACCTATCGGTTGGGAAGTAAAACTGGAATTTGGAAAACCAGGGAAACAATTCTGGAGGATGCGCGAATTAGCTCCTTTACAGGTAGTTTTAAAAGAAAATATAACATGTTACTTCCTCATATTTGTTTACTTAGAAGCATTGCCAACTGCATCCAGTGGAAGTGAGACTGCTGCAGTAGAAGAAGACTCTTCTTTGGTTCATAAGAGGCCAAAAAAGAGCAGCACTGGGGATGTGGAGGGAGGAATTTGTTGCAGACAGAAAGTTTAAGCGGGAGTACAGCAAGGCCAAACTGGAGGTATATAAAGAGCGGACTCTCGAAATGAAAAAGCAAAGAGAGCAAAAGCAAGATATCTTAACAATATTTTTAAATAATAAAAACATATCAAATTATTTCATTCCTTTTAATTTGTTTACTGTATTTACTGTTCCCTATTGAAATGGGACAATACTTCCTCGCATAGCCTATTTCGGAGGCTAAATCCTTGCTCCTGGTCAAAAACTTTGTTGTTTTCTACATTTTCCTCAATGTTTTCATCACCTATTTCGAAAGGAAGTTCATCATCATTACATAGATTATGCAAAACAATGCAAGCGCGTATGAAATGGCAGAGTTTCTTAATTCCTTTTAGCTTGCAATAATAAAGCTGTCGAAATCGTTCTTTTAAAAGGCCAACTGAATGCTCTATCACAATTCTGCCAGAACTGAGTTTCCGGTTGAAAAATGTTTGGCTTGATGACAAGTGCCCATTGTCCCGATATGGCGTTATTAAATATTGCGAACAAGCATACGCAGAATCTCCTAAAAGAAAAAACCTTCCGCATAGATTGGGCAACTGAGAATATACATCGGAATTCTCGTAAATTCTGTTATCGTGTACGGATCCTGGATATCCAACGAAGACATCTGTAAATTTTGGTTTTTCGTTGCAAATCGCCTGCAAGTCTAAACTTGTGATACTTTTTCTGTCGATGTAGTCGTTTTTCCCATGTTTAGGGGGGTCAATCTTTATTCGTGTACCATCTAGTATTCCTGCAAAAGAAAGAAAATAGCTAAAGTTCGAAAGGTTGGTGAAAATTATTATGTTACAAATGTACCTATAACACCTTGAATTCCTGTTTTGTTTCTCATGCACAGAGCAGTTGTCATTTTTTCCTCTTCCGTAGGCCATCGAATAATAGAGTCGCAAAGATTGCTAATAAAATAGATTATTCTATTTATTACAAAACACACAGTACCCAGAGCGAGGTTAAATCGGTCAGCAATATCCCTATAGGAACAGGCCTCATGACCAGCAAGCCACAGGAATAGGGCTATATGCATTTCTTCAGAAAAGGTTGTTATATTCCTCCGATACGGAAAAGGTATCCACCAAACGTTTGTAAAGCGTTCGATTTATACAAAAATGAGTTATAAACTCCTTTTCAGTATAGGAAACAACTACTTCTTCCAAACATTGTGCGATACAGTTCCTTTTATCTTTTCCTACAAAAAATGGTATTATGGTATATTCAACACTTCGTCGTCGCTGGTTTCCAAACTATCACTTAAAAAACTATTGTCACATTCTGAATCCATCGCTTCTAATACCATTTGTTCCAACAAATTAAGTTCCATTATTTTATTGTTTTTATTTCACGATTTATACTAAACTTGTAAACTCAAATAATTATCCAACAATCGGAAATGAAGTTGTCATTTTTGACAACTAACATATGGCTGTATTTTTCTGTTCTACCTTTGATCTGACATTTTTCACAAATTTGTGCTGCTCTGTCTTGACTTTTTTCTCATTGAACAAAGCTATTATGTGTGGAATATGACAGCGTTATAAAGGCGGCTTCGCTGGGTGGCGCACCTCCGACAGGTCTAATTTCCGATGACTCTGGCGTATAGATAAGGCTGAATTTGAGCGATGGCACGGGTTATTTTGACTTAGAGGGCACGGGTCATTTGCGGCTTATTAGCATAGACCTGCGACTTACGAAAACACCACAACAAAACGTCTAACCGGGTGAAATCGGACGATTTCGGTGGCCAGTTCACGTCGCCTCTGCGTGAGATAATCATGCCCTGAAATTGGGTCAAAAGAAATTGGTTATCATCGATTGTTAGCGCTCTCCGTTGATGGTGATGACAATGCCATCGTCGTTTTCTAGCAAGTACGGATTGATGATGCCGCCGGCCATTGCGTGAATTGCATTTGGTAGACCTCGTGTGGATTGGTATTGTCCTAAATCCGGCAATTTTGCTTGGTGATGTACCCGTTCATCCAAAAATGGGCCTGGAAATCGGGGTTCGCTTCCAACTTCTCCAGAACCCAGTCAGCGAACATACGGCGTTGTCTATGGTTGTTTTCCTCCCGCTCCTGGATCAGTTGGATTCTGTACTAATGTAGGTCCAAGTCTCGATGCAAAATTCGCCAAGTTGATGTCTGCGAAAGGCGGAATTCTTGTGCGCGGCGCGGAATTGACTGCCTTGGGGTATCCTGCACACTCTCAAGGACAGCGGCGATGTTTTCATTGACGTACGGGTGTTGGCTGATTGTTCACTGAAGCGGTCGATTCGAATTTGGCCACCAAACGTTGAATATTAGACTGGTAAGGACGACCACGTAAATCTAAAATAGGCGCAACGCGCACATTGTTACCAGAACACCCATTTTGATAATAAAGTTTTAGCATTTGCACGTGTTGCTTGACGCTATAACTTACCATGATGCTTTGTCTTTAGTGTCTAAAAAATAAAAAATAGCAAAATTAACAATAGATAAACAACATGGGCGCCATGAACTGTCAAAATCTACCCTTCCCTATTGGAAAACCTTTTGTAGCAACTAACATTGTTACATTAACATTAAGTTCCAAAGCGGCCTCGCCATATATGTCCGTAGTGATATAGCTTACCAAGTTCCACCACAGTATGGCTGTTCCAATCCAGAATTTAATTTCAAATGGCTAAAATTCACCGTCCGTAAGCAAATAATCCACTACTGTTTTATCTACAGAAGCCCTAGTGCGGATAGCAACTCGACTTTTAACGAATTTGAAGCGCTGTCCGATTCCATCACTCGAATTGTCTCGCTGTATCCTCATACTGAAATCGTCATTGCGGGCGATTTCAATACACACAATTCAGAGTAGTTTCGACATTCTGGCCAGACAACACCCAAAGGAAGGTATGTTAAACTCGCAGAGATAAACAATTTGACTCAGCTTGTAAATGAGCCTACACGTATACCGGACATTGCAAGTCATTCTGCCAACACTCTGGACTTGTTTCTTACTTCACACACTGATAAATACATCATTGATGTTTTAGCGCCTCTGGGTCGGTCTGACCACAACATCGTATCAGCTTAATTTTCGTATTCTGACCACACAGTTAAAGAAAAAACTCCCAAAAGAAAAGTATGGCGTTACGAGAAAGCCAATTGGGACGACCTTAATAGTTTCTTTAGAAGTTTTAACTGGTCGCTGTGTTTCCTCGATAGCGACGTGGATGCCGCCGCTGATATGATTACTGACACCATCCTCTTAGGTATGGATGCCTTTATTCCTAACAGAACAAAAAGCATCAAACCTAAAGCAAAATCGTGGTTTGACCAGAGCTGCAAAGAGGCTATCAGGGTGAAAGAGGTAAGTCAAATCTGACGAAAACCGAAAAAAGTTTAAACAAGCCAGAAATGGCTGCAATGCTCATATTCGACGTGTAAAATTCTTATATGACCAAAAATTGAGGCAATCAATTCTACAATGTCCCAAAGGTAGTGAACGTTTTTGGTCATTCGTCAAAAATATTAAAAATTCTGCCTCGCCCGCCATCCCAACGCTCATTTATAATGACATTCCAACTGTCAGCTCCTTAGACAAAGCCAATCTGCTTGCTGCTCACCTCGCAGCGAACTCCACCCCGCTAGATAGTACTTTGTCTCCACCTGTAGTTGAGAGCGTCGAATTTTCCATGGGACAAGTCCACTTTCGCACTCATACAGTTGCAGGAGTACTCAAAGGTCTCAACATACACAAATCCGCTGGTCCAGATGGTATCTCCCCCATAGTTCTGAAGAGGTGTTCTTCCACGCTGGCAAACCTCTGCGTAAGCTTTTCTGTCTGTCCTACTCTTCTGGGCTCTTTCCGAGAAGATGGAAAACAGCATTTGTCCAGCCCGTCCCTAAAAAAGGCGAATCTTCTTCCCCTTCTAATTACCGACCCATTGCACTAACGTCCCTTCTTTCCAAGGTCATGGAAACGCTGATAAATCGTCAGCTTATGAAATATCTTGATTCACGAAAACTCCTCAATGACCGGCAGTATGGTTTTCGTAGCAACACGCCACTGGTGATTTGATGGCATATCTCACCGAGAAGTGGAACCAATCTCTACATCACTTTGGCGAAACAAAGATGGTTGCGCTCGATATTTCTAAGGCATTTGACAGAGTTTGGCATCAGGCTCTTTTGTCGAAAATGCGTGCATATGGCATCGATGAGTCTCTTCTTCAATGGATAGAAATTACCTTTCGGACCGTTCAATACAGGTTGTCTTGAACGGCTTCAAGTCTCCAATTCACCATATAAAAGCTGGTGTTCCCCAGGGCTCCATTTTGTCCCCGACTCTCTTTCCCATTTGTATAAATGACCTCTTGTCTGCTACTTCTAATTTAATCCATTCCTTCGCTGATGACAGTACCCTCAGTTTTTCATATTCGTTCCCTAACTCACGTCCCTGCTCTTTGGCCGTAGAAGAGGAACGACAACGTATGTTAAACACATTAAATTCCGACCTGGGCAGCATAACCAAATGGGGTTCAATCAATAGAGTGGAATTTAATGTATCCAAAACTCAATGCTGTCTTTTGTCTCTCAAGCGAATCCAAGACCCTCAACCATTATCCATGAATGGTACTTGTATCGCTGAATCCGAAAGACTTACCATTCTCGGTATGTGCATCAATAACCGTCTTCGATGGAACGATCACATATTCGAAGTCGCCAAAAATACTGCAAAATGTCTAGGATTCCTTAAGCGGTGCAAGAAATATTTTACCCCGTCTGATCTGGCCTCCATCTTTAAGGCATTTATCCGCCCAAAGCTGGAATATAACGCCCACATCTGGTCTAGTGCACCCAAGACCGTTCTGCACATTCTAGATAGGGTACAGAACCGCGCGTTAAAACTAATAGGTGATAGAGACATTGTGAACTCAATAGTCTCACTTGAACATCGTAGAAATGTCTCATGTCTTTCCCTTTTTTATCGCTTCTTTTACAAAAAAAGTTACAGCGAAATAGCCAGCTGCATTCTTCCCCCTCAAAACTTCACCCGCAATACGCGTCATGCTTCGAATGCACATCAGTTCACCCTCAAGCCCAACTTCGGACGTACCGTTAAATATAGGGATTCGTTTATAAGCCGAACAACACGTTTATGGAACGAATTACCAGCCTCTGTATTTCCTAATCATTACAACCTTCAAACATTTAAAGCCAACGCAAACCGGCATCTTACTTACTTACTTACTTACTTAGGTGGCGCTACAGTTCGGGGTGAACCTGGGCCTCAACCAACAAGCCTCTCCATTTAGCTCGGTCTTTAGCTAATTGCCTCCAGTTGCGCACTCCAAGTTGGTCGAGGTCCCCTTGAATTTGTGCGCGCCACCTACGGCGATGATTCCCTCTACTGCGTCGTCCCTCCGGGTTTGATTCGAAGACTCTGCGGGCCGGAGCGTTGGTGTCCATTCGCTCTACATGTCCTAGCCATCTCAGATGTCCAATACGCAGTTTTTTGACTAGGTCGATGTCGCTGTACAGCTCGTATAGTTCGTGATTGAATCTTCTCCTCCAAAACCCGTCAACACAAACGGGACCGAAAATCTTACGAAGAATTTTTCTCTCGAAGCGACCAAGGATATCTTCATCCTCTTTTAATAAAGTCCATGTTTCAGCGCCGTAAAGCAGGACTGGGATGATCAAGGTCTTATATAGAGTCTCCTTAGTTGTTCGAGATAGTGCTTTACTGTTGAATTGCCTTATAAGCCCAAAAAAACAGCGATTGGCAAGAGTTATTCTTCGATTGATTTCTGCACTGATTTTGTTTTTCGAGTTTATAGCAGAGCCAAGGTAGACAAAGTCCCTTACTACCTCGAAGTTATAGCTGCCCACGGTGACGTTTTGTCCAATTCGTCGGTGTTGGTTTTCCCTTCTAGTTGACAGCATATACTTTGTTTTGCCCTCGTTTATCGCCAAACCCATTTTGGCCGCTTCCGCCTCAATGCTTGCAAAAGCACCGGTGACAGCCCGCTGAGATCTTCCGATAATGTCTATATCGGCGGCGTATGCAAGCAGTTGTACAGACTTGTAATAGATTGTGCCTCCGGTGTTGGCTTGTGAGTTCCGCACAATCCGTTCAAGTACAATATTGAAGAAGTCACATGACAGCGCGTCACCTTGTCTAAAGACTTTTTTGACATCAAAAGTCTCGGTGAGGTCATTACCGACCTTGATGGAGCAGCGAGCGTTCTCCATCGTCAGTCTGCACAGACGGACAAGTTTGGCAGGGATGTCAATACTAGACATGGCTCTATAAAGCTCTTCTCTATAGATGCTGTCATAGGCGGCCTTGAAATCGATAAAGAGGTGGTGAGTATCGATTCGGAATTCTTGGGTTTTCTCCAGGATCTGCCGAAGTGTGAAGATTTGATCGATGGTGGACTTTCCTGGCCTGAAACCGCACTGATAGGGTCCAATCAGGCTGTTGATAAAAGGTTTCAGGCGTTCACACAATATCGCAGAAAAGATCTTGTATGCGATGTTGAGGAGACTGATGCCTCTATAATTGGCGCAGTTGAGGGGGTCTCCTTTCTTGTGGATCGGGCAAACGATGCTGAGATTCCATTCATCAGGCATACACTCGTCTGACCAAATATTAGAAACGAGTTGTTGTATGCACTCTACCAATTCATCCCCAGCTGCCTTGAAAAGTTCGGCCGGTAAGCCGTCAGGTCCAGCAGCCTTGTTGGATTTTAGCTTGGATATTGCTATCCTCACTTCGTTTTGGTCAGGTGGACGGAAATTTTGCCTATCATCGTCTATGCTGAATGGTTCATTCTGCCTGACAGCGGGATGTTGGTCTTCGTCGCCGTTATACAGCCTGCAGAAGTAGTTTTTCCATATTCTCAGCACCGACTGTGATTCTACTACGAGGTTTCCATTTTCATCTCTACAGGTTTCTGTACGGGTATTACTTCTCTGACACGTTCTTTTTACCTTTTGGTTAAACTTCCGTACATTGTTCCTGGAGTATAGACTCTCGATATTCTCAAACGCGCGCTTCTCATGCTCTTTATTCTTCTTTTGGAGAAGCCGATGTTCTTCCCGTCTCTTTTGCTCGTAGAGCTCACGAGCAGCTCTCGTCTTCTTTTGCAGCGCCGCTTTGTATGCCTCTTGTTTTGCTGCATGCACTCGCCGGCATTCTTCGTCAAACCAGGGGTTTCGCGGTGGTGGGTGAGGGAGACCCAGCACATCAGTCGCGGCGTTTCTGATGGCATGTTGGCAGCGTTGCCACTGGTCTTCGGTACTTGATGCTGGCGGCGAAGGGGTGATTGAGAGATTTCGGGATACGCGTTCAGCGAAGAGTCTGGCGGTCTCTTGCGATTGTAGCTTTTCGACGTTGAATTTTCTCACAGTAATTCTTCTTTGTTGCTCAGATTGGGATATCCGCATTCGTACCTTGGCTACAACAAGGTAATGATCCGAGTCTATGTTGGCCGCTCGGAAGGTCCGGACATCCAGAATACTGGAGGCATGCCTTGCGTCGATCGCAATATGATCAATTTGGTTGATCGTGACATGATCATTGGACCGCCATGTCTGCTTATGAATATCGAGATGAGGAAACCATGTGCTTGCTATGGTGACATTTCGCTCCACAGCGAAATCAATTAGCCTTAGTCCGTTATCAGACGTGGTGTCGTGTAGGCTATGCTTACCGACTGCCCTACCAAAGACGTCCTCCTTTCCTATTTTGGCGTTAAAATCGCCCAATACGATTTGAACGTCGTATTTAGGACATTGCTCATATGTTTTGTCGAAGAGCTCGTAGAAACACTCTTTGGTGGCAGGGTCCTTTTCTTCTGTGGGGGCATGAACACATATTAGGCTTATGTTAGCGAATTTAGCCTTGATCCGGATAGTCATAATACGCTCGCTCACGTGTCGGAAGCTTAAGACTTCTTGCCTAAGTCTGCCGCGTATGACAAATCCGCATCCGAATAAGCGTTGCCTGTTGCCTCTGTAGCAATCACCGTAGTAGATGTCACAGTTTTTCATCCTCTTTTTGCCCGGGCCATCCCATCGCACTTCCTGGATGGTGGTAATATCTGCTTTATAGCAGTCTAGGGCCTCTGCTAGTTGTTCGGCTGCACGTGGTCTGTAAAGGGACAGAACATTCCACGTACAGATCCGAAGGTCGTTGTCCTTATTTCGTTTGCTGGGGTCGTCATTAGTTGAGTCATCCTTATCCGAGGCTTTTGGTTGTTTCGGAACCATGCGGTTTTTACGTGGTAGGGAAGTTACCCCGACGGCACAACCCTCAACCTGGAGGGCCAGTTCCTTAATTATTCCCCAAGGACGAGGGGCCGGGTACACCGGTGCCAGTAGTCCACTACGGGAGTATGAGTGCTGCCATTGGCCTGACCAACATTGGAAATTCCTTACCGACCTGTGATCCGAATACGTCGAAGCAGCTCGCGCAAGGTATTCACTAAGTTCAACCTAACTGGAACTATAGACGCCACCGTTGACTCCGTCTAAGGAATTCGTCCGCTGCCGCCTGGAACAGGAAGAAGCGCTCTAGTGAGAAAAGCACTCTTCCCCCCCTCTCTCATCTGCTACCACCAAGAATCCGCCGAACGGGGTTGGTTACCCATTTCTTGGATTAAGGTACTAAGCACCCGGCTGTCACCGCGTGGAGGTTGAGAGTAGGAGTTGGTAGGCCTCAGCTGAGTGAAAACGCTTGTGTTTTCATATGATCGCATGCACTACCGTTTGAGCAGCCACCGGCATCTCCTCTGTCTCTTTTTCCCCCTTTTTCCCAACCGCCCGTGCCCTGAGAACCAGTATAAGGGTATTAATAATCCCTTTGGCACGCGCAAATTATAAAACAAAAAAAAAAATACCTTCGCATCAGGGGATGCCTTTCTTTAAAAACTAGTGTTTAAGAGGAGAGAGCTTGCATGACGGACATTGCGTGACACTTGATCGAAGTGTTTGCTTAGAGTGATAAACCAATCTCCAGGTAGAGATGTAGGTCGGGGAATTATATGGAAGTTGAAATAGTCGGAGAAAACGCAGTAATTTGTTCACTCCATCGTATTGCTTGTAACCCCACGATTGCGCCACATAGAACGTTATAGATCTTGTAGTCGATTCGAAAAACTTCTGTTTATGAGTTAAGGTCAGATCCGACGTTATTTTTGGTACTGAGGTAGTCGTACTCTCTTGTTTCTCATCTCCGGCTAATTTGCATCACACCTTTCACGCGATGCGTCCATCTCATTTTTTAAAGATCATCATTTTGCCTTTCCCGGTCTTCTAATAGAACTATGATCATCTGCTGAGTATCGGAAGTATGAGTATCTGATCCGAGTATCGGAAGTCAAGACTCAGAGTTTTTATCCTTCTACCCCCATAGAATATCTTCGCAGAGAACTTTGTTTAACTAGTCCAGAACAAAGATGAATAGTAACGCACTTAGGGTATATCTGTGTTTAACTCCCAAACTCGTTACAAGTCATTCGAATAAGACATCACCATTCCAAATTACTGTTTTCGTGTTCCTGCATAGTTCCGTTAACACATTCTTTTTTGATATCTCATAGAGGAAATCTTGTAAAACAGTGCATTTCAGTCTATGGAATCAAATGCAGCCTTAAAATCTAAATAGAAATTTGTAGTACAATGTTTGCGAATTGGGGAAAGTATTGAATTACAAAAACTTTGAGGAACCTCCCTAGACTATAAACTGACATGAAAACAATTTGTTAATAGCATTATTGTGTCTTCCGCTGCATACCTGTAGAATGCAAACGGGATTCTATTGAATATTGAACTTAGTACTTTGTAGAGTATGCTTTGTTTTGATACATTTCGCCGATTCTTCTGGGTAAGGACTTGATAAAAATGCGGCAAGTGCTTGTTAGTATTGTAGCATTGACTACAGGATGGTTTGTGTACCAAAAACTAAAGCACTGTATCTCAAACTGTAGCAACAACATCTATTGCAAAACATGCTAGCAGTAAATATTCCAACCTGATGTGCTTACGTTCCACAATTGTTCCACACAATATCCCAATATTCCATGATCCTCAATTCACCCGGAGAAACATCTAGCATGTTCTAGAACCCCTTGCAATTTCCTATAAATACCCATACCACAACCATCGTGGACACAGTTGTTTATAAGTGCATACAGCGATAACAAGAGGAAGATTAGACCAGTGGTGAAAATAAGCGACATTATTTGAAAGAAATAAAGAATAAAGTGATTGAATATTGTGTTGAAGTAAAGTTGGTGTTTGGTAATAAATAAACGATTAAAATACACAAAAGACGGTTTTATTTAAACGAACCCCAGCAAGAATATTACAGTATGGTACACAGTGGTTCAGGAGCGTTTCATATTCACAATATAAAGTATGAAGTTGTTAGACAGGTAGTATAAAAATGAGACATGAGGATTTCGAAAACAAAACCAGTAGAGAAGAACTTACAAATGTAAGACGCGTGTTAAGTCTTACTTGTCCCCTTCGGGTAGGGGTTAGAAGATACCCGAGGTAGGCATGCCTGTCGTAAGAGGCGACTAAGATCCACCCTCCGTATACCGAGCGTAGTGTATACACAAAGTGCAATGAACAAAACAAAACGATTGATTACTCCAGATGGCAGCCCAGGTTCACTGGAAAATCCACCCTCTTCGGAGGTCGGCTCTACGGATTCTAGGGAGAGCCAGTTATTGCAACTAATAAATCGCTTCTTAAAAAGTGCAAGGGTATGTCGATCTCCTCCACCAAGATCGAATAACTCCGGGAAAGAAGTCCACCGGGAGCCCCAGCGCGCGAAATCCAGGACTCAGCGAAATACAAAAGTCTTGAGGAAGAAAATAAAACACTCCGAATCAAGCTTAACGAAATGGATCTACTCTATCAAGATCTTAAGAAAGAGATAGACTTATTAAAAGAAGAAAATAAGGTCCTAAAGAACGCGCATATCCAGAGTACTCCAGCACGCTTAGCTAGTCTGGAATATCACACAGACGAAGAAGAGCTAGCACGCGAAACGTATCGGGTCCCAAAGAAAAGACTTAGTAAAAAACGGAGAGCCGGTTCATCGCCCGGAGTCGAGTCCGTGAAAGAAGAAAATCACAAAGAACTGCAAAAAAAGCAACTTCAAGCGCAATTTCGTCCACCCCCACCAATAAACATCGTCGGGATAACGGAATACAATAAGTTGCAAAGCCTCCTTAAAGGAATAATAACATCAAAGTATAAGGTTACATCTTTGAGGGATATTGCGTGGAAAGTTAACGTCGATGACTACAATGACTACCGAGCTGTGTCCCAAAAACTAAATACCAAAAAGATTCAGTGGTATACTTTCGAAATCAAGTCAGAAAGCCCACATCGCGTTATTGCAAGGGGATTCTATCCCTCATGTACGAAAGAAGGGGTTATGACTGATCTTCAAGCCAAAGGCTTTAAAATTCTTGATGCCGTTAATATCATCAAGAAGGAGAAGCATCAAACGGAAATAGATAAAGACGTCTTGGTAAGGCGTGGACTTCCGCTTTTTATGCTTACCTTCGATAAGCCTGATAATATCGACGATATCTACCGAATTAGAGCTATACTAAATATCGTGGTCAAAATCGAGCCCATGCGTAGAAATTAAAGGATGATTCCGCAGTGCAAACGTTGCCAAGGATTTAACCATACGCAAATGTACTGCAAAAAAGAACCGCGATGTGTGAAATGCGCCGGAAATCACTTCTCCCAAGTTTGTGGAGTAAATAAACAAACCCTCTGCAACATGTGCTAATTGTAGGGGAAAGCACTCGGCAAATTATAGAGGCTGTGAAGCAGGTAAAGAGATGCAAAAACGGAGAGATGTGCTCCTTAAGACCCCTGCAAAATCTAAACTGCAAACTAAGCCAAAGCGTAAGAATGCACAGGGGAAAGTAGCCAAACTAAAACTACCGGGTTCAGAGCGCAAAAAGGTGAGGGAAAGAGTGACAACAGAAAGGTCCTCGACCTCTGTTCTTAAAAGAAACGGTACTGAAAAGTTAACATCGCAAAAGCCACCAGGTTATGATCCTCGGACAGCAGGAGTGCAGACTTACGCGCAGACCGCGGCATCCGAAAAACCAAAAAACGTTGAAATTTCGACGGACCCTGTCTCTCATGTTTTGTCGGTTATTCTCGAGAAATTTGAAGAACAGAGCAAAATAAATAAAATTATTGTCGATAGGCTGGTTAAGCTTGAAAATAATTCTCACAAAACGCGTACTTCAACTAGAATATGAATGACAAAAGAATCTTAAAAATATGTACTTGGAATGCAAACGGACTTTTGCAAAAACTCGACGAATTGGAAATCTTCATGCGTGAAAAAGATTTTGATATTTGCTTGATTTCTGAAACCCACGTAAAAAAGGAATAGCATTTAAAAATAAAAGGCTATAATGATTACCACGCTCGTCAGCCTTCGGGAAAAGCGAGAGGCGGATCATCCTTTTTTATTAAAGACTGCATCGAACAATCCGAAGACCTAAAGATACAACTTGAAACTTTGCAACTGTGCATGATTCGAGTTCAAAATAGTCAGCGTACTCTTAAAATCTCATTTATCTACTGTCCATCGCGATCCGCGCTTGAAAAATCAGATTTTACTAATTTGTTTGAATCGCTGAAAACTAATTTTATCATCGGCGGCGACTTTAATGCGAAACATACGTTCTGGGGCTCAAGATACAACTCGAAAAAAGGTAGAATGCTCTATGGGGCAGGTATGGAGTACAGTTGTGATTTCCATTCGACGGGTAAACCAACTTACTGGCCAACTGATACTTCGAAAATACCTGACCTGATTGATTTTTTCGTTGTGAAAGGAATATCTACCAACCACATAAAAGTCGAAGACAGCTTTGATCTGTCCTCTGATCATTCCCCGGTTATTTTAACAATCAGCGAAAAACTAGTCTATAACCTAGAGCCAGCGAGATTAACTGGTCGAACAAGTAACTGGGAAGGCTTTAGGAACGAAATTGAAGATAATGTTGAACTGAGCGTTCCACTTACGACACACTATGAAATGTACTGGTTACTCGGAAAACATTCCCAGCTCAGTACTGAGAACAAACTGCTTTTATACAAGCAAGTGCTAAGCAAGTGCTAAAGCCGGTAGGTCCACCTACGGTATACAACTTTGGGGTTGTACCAAGAAAACAAATGCAAATATCTTACAAGCTTTTCAAAATAAAGTGCTAAGATAAATTGTCCAAGCACCGTGGTATAGTAGGAACGACGATATCCACAGGGATCTCGGAATTCCGACAATCGAAGCTGAAACTAGAAGCTTCGCGAGAAAGCATAGAAACCGAGTAATAGGACATGTCAACAATACAGTCCTACAAATTTTGGATGAGAGCAATTTATTGCGCCGACTACAAAGGACGAAACCTTTCGACTTGGCGAGAAAATAATTAACCGCGTCTAGATTGCGGAATATGCAGGATCTTTCAGTGGAATAAACCTGCCAAACGTTTTTATTTCATGATAGAAAAATTGCTTGATAAGTTAATACTTAGTTGCGATATCTAACAAATTTATATCGAAGGGTGGTGTTTTTTTAGTCAGTAAGAATCTGACACTACTATGAGCACGCGCTTGCTATTCTCATAGTGCCTATGGAAGATTTTTCACCTACCTTCGGAGGAAAAAAAAAAAAAAAAAGTCTTACTTCCAAATGCGGCTTTAATCATTCCTTTGGACGCAGTGAAGCAGGCTTTAGTCATAGAAATCACGGCAGACGCTAATATGTTCTTGACATCTACATCACCTCTGAATCTATACCAGGGTAAGGAAAAGCTCACTCGCGAGCCGCTCACCCAAGGCTCGCGGCTTGCTTTTAGCTCGAGGGTAAAAGCCGTTTTCAAGTGGCTAGCGAGGGCGAGTGCTAATGAAAACTGAAATTCCAGCAAGCCCGATCCGGTTAAACTCCGGGAACCTAAAATTTTCGACAGCTAACTAAAGCACACAGATAAATATATGAATATTATTCTTGTTTTAAAGGCTAGTGCAGGACAATCAGGCAGCAGGTGGCGAATGGATTCAAAGGGTAGACATATTCGGACTGCATGGTTGAAAGTAGTTCGAATGTTCGAATACTAGTGTCATAGCGGCATTAACAATTAAATCGCTTAGGAAAGCATACAGTGGTACCCAGACGGCAACCGTGAACTTACCAGTAGAAGCAAGCAAGGAGCTAGCCGCAATAGGCAAAGTCCGAATAGGATGGGTTGTGTGCCAAATTCGCGAGAAGCTAAACCCACTCAAGTACTACAAATGTATGGATTTCAGCTTGCAAAAGCACAAGTGAATGATCCAAACATTGCTTACGGTGTGGTGAAAGTGGTAACACAGCGACTCTATGCAACGAGGAGCCAAAATGTCTACTCTGTCAAGGCAAGGAGCGTATTGATAGTAACCATTCTTCAGGAAGCCATAGATGTCTGTCGTACCAACAAACATGGAAAGAACTGCTGCTGAAACAATGAAAATACTGCAGCTAAACCCAAACCACTGTGAGGCGGCGCAAGCTCTTTTAACACAAGCAATCCGTGAACAAGGCGTAGATGATCCTGAACGTAGTACAGACGTTCTTCAGGAATGGGGCGGGTTCAATAATCGGCCTTTGCTCAGAGAACAACATGGAAGGTCAGCGAATACCTTAGGTTAGGTATGTGGGCTGGCAGGGAGGGATGCACTCTGCCACACTCAGGTCAGCGTTGACCCATTGTGATATCCATGGGGGAAAAAGTAATCCCTTACCCAATGAAACTAACATTTTTTAACACAGTCACTTACTTAATTTCTGCATATAAACCACCCTGATGACTTGATGAAGTTCAGCATCTTTGCGGTCGAATCGCCGGAGAGCTCTTCGCGATCTTGGAAGAAAAATTTACCAAGAAACTTTTTCCTGGAGTGTTGAAGACTCAGACAGTGGCACAGGAAGTGGGTAGTGTCCTCAAAAACTTCCTCGTCACCACAGCCTCTACAGAATTCCTCCTCCGTGAGGCGTAGTTTCTTCAACTGGTACCGCAGAGTGATGCGCTCCGTGATGATACCCACCAGAGTGGAAAGGGATTTCCTATCTTTCCGATTCTTTCGGTCCTTGCTTTGTCGAAGGACGGCCATAGCTTCCTGGTGATGGCACAAGATCCATGGAGTTTCATCTTGTGTTCGCCTCTTTAATGGCTTTATTCCCTGCAACGAGCTTTAGTGTGCAAGGCGGGATACATAGGGGGGTCAACTTGTTCTAATAGGATTGCTGAGCCGATCCTCGCCAGCTCGTCGGCTTTCTCATTGCTTGGATACCCTCGTGTCCAGGGACCCAACAGAGCGATACCTCGTGCTGTGTGCCAAGAACCCTGAGCTCTTCTCGACAACACTTCATAAGCTTCGATTTAATTTCTATGGCAGTAATCATTTTTATAGCTGCCTGGCTGTCGATAAAGATAGTGATACCTTCTGGCGGTATTGCCCTTACCGCAGACTCACGGGCGGCTGTTGCCACTGCTAAGACCTCTGCTTGGAAGACGCTCCTGTGGTCTGGAAGTCGTATGGATTTCGATATACCTAGGGGGTCGGAGAAGATGCCTGATCCTACACCAGTGCTCATTTTTGAATTTTGAACGCTTTTCCATTCAGGGTAGACGGTAGAAAAAAGCATTACAAAGTCTAAATATGGCGTCATGTAATCCGTTATGGGCACGAGGCCAAAGTAATCAAGTAGGATCATCGAGTGACCTGTTCTATTTGGTTTCCAGTTTGCTGACTGGCTAATTCTTATAGCTTTAATGGCTGCTGATGTGCGTATAAACCGAACACTTTACTCACAGCGACCACCAAGCAATATTTTGCGGAACGATAAATGAAGAAAGGTGTCATCAAAATACATCAAGGAGAATATTCAAGAAAATAGGATGGAAGACAGATACATTCGATGAAGAGTCTTTGAGCCATATGATCGTAGATACTACGTTAACGAGTTTGGCCAATGAGAAGTCTGCCACTCACATCACACAGGCGTGTGATGCCTCTAAGGTAGGAAGGATGACTAGTCCATACTGCCCATGAGTTTATTGGTGGAATGAAGATATCGCGCGGGTACGCGCTGAATGTCACCGCGCAATAGTACTATGCCAACGCAGCAGAGGAAGAAGAAATTTCACCGAACTCCAACAAAAGTGGCGGTATAAAGAAACGGTATAAAGTGGCGCGGAAAGAATTGAAAATGGCAATAAATATGATCAAACGCCGGAGTTTCGTTGAACTATGTATGTAACGGAGCGGATGAATGCCCCTGGGGCAGAGCGTACCAAGTGGTGATGAAAAAACCGAAAATATTTCGAGCCCCATCTTCCACATCCATAGATGTATAGTTGAAGGCATATTTCCAAGGCCAAGGATATATGCCAAGAGTTGAGGCGACTAAAGCGAGGAAAACGCACGAAGTAACATCGTGAACACAAGTTAACACGCAGGTATATACCATAATATACCTACGCAAACGCACAGGCAGATGGACATACGCACATACATGCGCACACAACTAAACGCAAATGTTTAAAGAAAAGTAACAACGTCACACTAACACAGCCATACACAAAAACAAACTAACAAATTGAATAAATACGTACCTGTCAGGACTTTCCAGACACTTAGGCTTACGCGTGTGAAGAAGAGGGCAAGCTGCGGCTGAAGTTCTCCCATGATGAAATGCTTACGGTGGTACCGTGGGGATCAGGGATCAGAGGTAGAGGTGGTTTAAGTTAGGGTTAAAGTCCCACACACATGCTTTCGATGATTTGCACCTTTCTTTAAAAAAAAAGTAGTTCGAATAACCTTGCTGGTAAGTTCTAGTGATTGATAGATCTCTTTTTATCGTAGACTAGGCGCATTAATCTAGCTGTAGCACATGTATCTAATCGACACTAGCGCCTATAAGCTTTCTTAAGTGATTCTGTGCCTATTTCACTGTACAATGTGGTAAACGGTGTGCTAGCCTCAACTAGATAATGTGAAGCGTTCATGCCTGACCCTCATCTTGCTAACTTGTCCGCTTTTCCATTTCTCGAGATGCCCATGTCTCCCGGTACAAAGAAGCTGATATTTGTTCTCTTTTAGACAGCTTTTTCGAGCTTGAATCTTACCAATTTTGATTTCAACGCCTTTATGGCGGCTGGACGATCAACCTAGATGCTCCTATGTGGATTCAAAAGTGAATACTCTTATCACGTTTCGTACAGCTCATGCCGGGAATCCCAGAGTGGTGTGTCTTTTTTTTTTTTTTTGGTTGCGCCGAGGGATGTGATAATCTTCTAAAGATACTAATAGCCCGGACTGCTATTATGTATGACTACCACTCTCCCCGTGGGACTGCCCTTAGGTATTACTTCGCGGGGCGGTTAGCATATCATCCTATTCGTCTTGTATGAACTGTTGCTGCTCCTCCTGCTTTTCTCGATTCGTCGCAGTTCAATTTGCACATTCGCTATGTACATACGTGCTTTTCTATGTCCAGCTCTCTTCTGATAACAGCATGTGATCGATAATAGACGATGGGCATTGTACTGCTGCTATCCAATGTGAGAACCTTCTGCAGTCCAATATTGCGTGCTTTGTTGTTCCTGAAGTATCGTGTCCAACTCTGTACAAGTACTTGCAATATTTTCTTTGACCGGATAAGAACTGTGTAAGTTTATAGTTACAGTCTCCGTGTTCGCGACTTGTCCAAACATCGATTTTTGGTGTAAGTTTGTAGGTCCGTGGTGTAAGTGGTTAATGTGTCGGATCACTACGCATGAGGTACCAAGTTCGAATCCCAGAAAACACCAAAAAGTTTTTTCACGTTCCCACCTCTCGCGAGCGTCTGACAAAGATCGGAGAGTATTGTTGTCACGAAAAAGCTTCACAAATCGCCGTTCGGATTCGGCATTAAACTGTAGGTCCCTTCCGTTCGTGTGAAAAATATAACGCACACAACATGAGTGGTTGCGAGAAGCTAGGCGCTGGCACTTTAAAGAGATGTTGCGCCAAGTATTTGTTTGTTTTATTTGTAGGTCCATCTGACTTTTGTGGCATTGTCCCATCTCTTCTACCATCTGGGTAGTGATGTTGACCTTTCTTCTTTTTTTATTGTTCTCGCTGCAGCCTGGTTGACTGGTTATAAGAATGGCCTCCGTTTTATGGTCAGCCAGTTTCAGACCAGCTGTCACTTACCAAGTTCTAATGCGGCATATTGCTTCATTTGGAACTGTCTCTGTCCCGTGCGTATATTTCGCAACGGTAACCACAGCGATATCATCAGCGAATCCAATAATTTCATAAAAGGGGGCCGAGTAAGAAACCTTGTGGAACTCCCGCAGTTCTTTCTTTCTTTTTTTCTACGAGTAAATGCAGTAAATTCGTCAGTTTTTACTGTCCAGAGCACTGCCTCTTGAAATGAACTCTTTCTTACCGCTAAGGTGTACAGTTGTTGTTGTAGCAGCTGTGTAGCTGAGGTTGACGATCCCTGGTCAATCGCCAACGAAGTCATCGCGGGCATGATCCCTATATCCTGGCGGACGAATCAAGGAGAATTCGGGATGGAATTATTGGAAACCGGAACAACCCGGCAGCATCAATAAGGATGTGGCAACAAAGATGGGACGCCTTACACAAGGGAAGGTGGACATACAGACTTATTCCGAGCATAGAATTATGGATAAATAGAAGCCATGGAGAGGTAAACTACCAACTGATGCAATATTTATTAGTGCATGGTGGGTATCGCTGATATCTTCATCGCTTTAGACTCGACGACTCGCCAGAATGACCAATATGTCCTGGATGCGACGAAGACCCTGAACATGTTGCTTTTAACTGCCCAAGGTTTCACGAGAAAAAAACTAAGACTGAATTGAATACCACACTTGATGCTACAAATTAATAGCAGAGATGATGTGGGTAATTGGGAGGCAGTCTGTACACTAGTGACCCAAATACAAACCGAACTCAGACAGGCGGAAAGCCAAAGAAGAGTGCAAACACAAACATTGATGGCCGCATAATGCAGAGAACCCGCCCCGTGAAGTAATGCCTGCCCGTGGTTCCGCGGGGCAAGGTCTGAGATAGCAGAGGTAAGGTTCAGTAAGAATCTGACACTACCGTGTAACTTGGAACGCAGTGCCTATGAAAGGTTCCACCCCTGCTTACAAAAAAAAAAAAAAAACCTGAACCATAATAAAAAGATACGATGATAGGGGTAAGTTGTTCTGGGCTTCCGAAGAACTTAAATGGCCGAGATTTTTGGATCATCCTTCTTAAAATGACAACCAATCCTAAAACCAGCGCTCCAAAATTGACTCAAGATATCGGAAATACAACTGGCAAAGAAGTTCATCCTTCTTTGAAAAACGGTTCGAAATGTTTTTTGTTTTCTTTTTTCGTTGGAAGGTGGGAATATTTCAAAGACGAAAGTGAGCCCGTACTCTGTAAGAGTGTGTGGGATTTTCACCCACTAAACCCACCTCCGGTCCTACCCCTGTTCCTTGCGGTACTGCCGTCAAGCATTTCATCGAGAGAGGGGCTTCAGCCTTACATACTCGGCTCGTTCGTGTTAGGGCTTGCTATCTTTTTGAGCAATATTCTCCTTAACGCTATTACGTAACATATATACGTTTTTAGCCGTTTGAAGCTCGATTATTAGAATTATTCGCGTTTCGTTGGCACTCTAGGCGTTTAAGATCGCTCATTATGCGTACCATCACGTTACTTACCATCTTCCAGTTTTCGCCATTTTGGAGCATGTAATTTACAACATTCTCGGGAGTGGCCCACTCCCCAAACTGGTCCCGGAGGTCGATCCTCTCATGTGCATATCGTGAGCAGTAAAGAAACACGTGTTCCACGTTTTCCGAAACATGTTCACAATGTGGACAGTTTGGGACAATTTCGTGTTTGCGTTTAAAGAGATATTCTCTAAAAAAGCCGCGCCCCGTCAGAAATTGCGTTAGATAAAAATTTGTTTCACCGTGATCCCGTTTTATCCATACATCGATTACTGGTATAAGACGATGCGCCCATCTTCCATTTATAGATTCGTTCCACTGTTGTTGCTAGGTTTTCTTTTCTCGTCGTTTACCCGATTGTTTCGAGCTCGCTCATTTCGAAGTGTCTTCATATCTCAGCGAGTAAGTCGATGGGTAACATTGAAGATACGACGAGTATAGCATCGTTCGAAATAGTTCGAACGCGTACATATTTATAGAGCTGCCAGCTCTTGCAATAAGAAGTCTTTCATCTTAAAGTGTCTACAAGTGTTTTGAAGTGTCCTGAAGTATCTTGAAGTGTCTCGAAGTATCTTCAAGCGTCTGCAAGTGCCTTGAAGTGTCTTCAAGTGTCTTGAGGTGTCTTCAAGTGTCTTGAAGTGTCCTGAAGTGTACTCAAGTGTCTTCAATTGTCTTCAAATGTTATGAAGTGTTTTGATATGCCTTCAAGTGCCTTCAAGTGCGTTCAAGTGCCTTTAAGTGCCTCCAAGTGTCTTAGAAAGTGCTCAAGTGTCTTTAAGAACCTTCAAGTTTCTTTATATGTCTTGAAGTATCGTGAAGTGTCGTGAAGTGCTATGAAGAGTTTTGAGGTGTCCGCAAATGTCTTAAAGTGTCTTGAAGTGTCCTCAAGTGCCTTCAAGTATCTTCAAGTGTCTTAAAGTGTCTTCCAGTGTCTCAAAGTGTCCTAAAGTAAAATTGTGCATACAATACCATATACTTATGTGTGAAACTGACCTAGTGTAGGCAAACGTGTTACGTGCACGGCAGTACTGTAGCTTACGAGTTTTGAATATTGAGATAGGAAATGGTTTAGGCAAATTTAGGCTGGTATTGGATATAACTGAAAACTTGAAAATTCAAAACAATGCTGGATAGTTGTTGTTTGATGATAAGCGAGATTACGGATATTTTAATTTTTTGTAAATTGTTGCGCGATATAATCAGTCGTACCACTTGTTCTTTGAAATTAGTATCATTCGTCGATTTTAAGTATGAACGACGTTGATATTAAAAGACTCGTATTAAAAGGCCCTAAATGGATCTAAATGGTGTGGGCGCAGTGGCGCAAGTGGTTAGTGTGCAGACATCTGCGCGTGTGGTTCCATGTTTGAATCCTAGAAAACACCAAAAGTTTTTTCACCTCTCGAGAATGTCTGACAAACATCCGAGAGTATTGTTCTCACGAGAAAGCTTCTCAGAACAAATTGCCCTCGGATAGGGTACTAAACTGTAGGTCCTTTCCATTCGTGTGAAAAATATAGCGCACACAAGACAAGTGGTTGCGAGAAGCTAGGTCGATGCACTTAAAAAGCTGTTGCGCCAAATTTTAATTTTTATTATTTATTTAAATGGATCTGGTGAAAGTGAACTGATGAATGAGAAACCACCAACGGCGTCCGTGCAAGCTTAAACCAGAAAACAAGAGTTCAGAGTGGGACTTTTTATAGACTCTAGTGCCGTAAACAAAAGAGTGTTGGTGCCTACTACATATTTATAAATCTGTTTCTTATGTAACTATGACGCATTGTCATTTGCCTCAACACACCAATAACATTTTAGGGATATATGTACATAGCAAAAAGGTACCTTTAAATGATTCTCTTGCAAAATTGAAACTGGTTCGCATTCTACCGTGGCAATAGATATCCCCGAAGACATCCTTTTTTCCATAAATGTCCCTAAATTTGTCTATGCGTATGGCATGGTTTTATATTTGCATAGGACTAACCCAATATATCATGTCTTGCCAGATGTCATTTTGCGGTTTTGAATATTAAAGCTCGGAGGTTTCCCCTTGTCCAGCAATGCGGAATGTGCAGAACTGGAAACAATATTGATTACGGTTCTACGGCTATAATTTGTGGCCAGTCATCGTAGGTTATCGCCGGAAATCGAACTGATTTACTTCATTGTCTCTGCTTATATAATAATTCAATCGGATAGTCATTCACTAAGTTATGTGTATAAAAAAGAGCATGTAGGTACTATACGCGGTTATGAAACTTTAAGATAACGTTTTCATGAAATTGTTCCCAAAATCTGCACACCTGATTTATTTATTTTTTTAATTTTGCATCTGTAATATATACAAATGTGTGATGTTTTTTTTTATTTAGAAGTATGTATTAAAATCGAAGAGAACTGAATATACTTGTATGCTCGTACAACAAGTAAGCTCAACAAAACCACTGTAGTATCTTTCACCAAGAAGACGTAATTGCTTTTCCAAATTGGAAGTGCTTGTTTTGATCGATAATTTCGCCTGGCACAAATTACATTGAGCGAAACTTTCGCCTAATTCCGTAAAAAAATGCCCCATGAAACTAATCTTTCTGGGCTTTGTTATTGGCAGAATCTTAAAAGTATTTTTTTTAGCTACGCGTACTCATAGACATCAAACAAACAAATTTGTAAATATATGCTTTGAGTGTAACCCAGCGAATTACGTCCCTAAATGTTGTTTGAGTCTTGTGCCCAAGGCATTTTGTTTACTACGTCTTTCTTTATTCTAACATTCACTGTCTCGCACTTCAGGACGATAGCTGTGAATCGTTTGTTGTGAATACATAAATGTGATGTGAAAAAAGAATTCACAATCACATTTGGTGTATACATAACTTCGTTCATCATTCGCTGCCTTGTACTTCAGGACGATAGCTGTAAATCGTTTGTTGTGAATACAGAATGTGATGTGATAAAAGAATTCGCCATTCACGTTTTAATCATTCACAGTTTATTTTTAAGTCGTTCGTAGGCTGTGAATGTAAATTTTCGTTCACAGTGAATAATTCACAGGTCGTACTATTATGTCCATCTCTACTTTCGGTCATCGTACAGCGTTTGTCACCAGATGAAAACTTTTCGTTAGTTACAGAGCATCTTTAGATCCTATCGATGGGTATCGCTAACAAGGGTTGTGCAAATACGTACCGGAAGTCTTGAATAGGTTCGGTTATCGACATCACCCTTGTGAGGAACTCCATCTTAAGAACTATAAAGTGGAGAGTCAGTGAGGAATATTCACACAGCGAGCATCAAATGATAGTATTGGAAATAAAAGGAAAGAAGCCAGTCGTGCCACCAACACTTACGGGCCCAAAATGGAACGACAGAAATTTTCATAAGGAAGCGTTCGATGTTGAATGGTGATCTACCTCTAGGTGGAACAGCGGAGACCCTCGTACATGGCCTCACAACCATCATCACCACCGCGTGCGATACATCCATGCCTAGAAGAACAAGCAGTAGGAAGACTTGAAAGGCCAAACGGAGTAGACATCATCGATAACGCCGACGATATCGCAATTGTAGTAGGGTTCAAGAAATTAGAGGAAGTTGTGCCAAACTGCAATCAAACAATCGCAAACGTGAAGCTATGGCTACAGACATCAGGTTTAGAGCTAGCGGACCACAGAAGCCGTTCTCCTAACCAGCCGTAAAAAAGTACCTCACCATACAGGTCGGTGAGCAAACTATCGAATCGAAGCCGTACTTCAAGTACCTGGGAGTGTTGCTGGACCACAGACTCAGCTTCAGGGACCACCTAATGTACGCAGGCGAGAAGGCCTCACAGGCAGTATGGGCACTATGCAGACTAATGCCAAATACTGGGGGACCAAGGCAGCTAATCTGAAATCTCTTAACAATCGTGAGTAGGTCAGTGCTCTTGTATGCGGCCCCAATAGGGGCATCAGCGACGCATAGTAAGTCATGCATCGTAAGTCTCTGCGCATAGAATCGCATATCTAAGGGTATGCTGTGCCTTTAGAGCTGTATCAGCGGATGCGATAAGCGTAATATCAGGCTTAATGACTATCGATCTAGATGCGAAGAAGACTGCTGCCCTACTTGAAAACGAGGACGATGACGGGACAACAGCTATTGAAGCTATAAAAGCAGAATGGCAGCATAGGTGGAACATCACAACCAAAGGGCGATGGACATACAAATTGATCCCCGAAGTTGATGAATGGATACGCAGAAAGCACGGGGAGGTAAACTACTACCTAACACAATTTCTATCGGGGCACGGATGCTTCCGAGAGTATCTCTCCAAGTATTATACAAGCACGCGGAAAATTGCAGAACGCGGAGCATGTACTGATGGAATGCCAAAATTACATCACGGCCAGGAACATCCTAGAAAGAGAAATTGACAGGCAATTGTCCCCAAGAAGCCGACCTCATTTATGTTGGCGAGCAGCGAAGGCTGGGAGATTGGAAATGAAGTAATCACAAGTATGATGCAGCAACTGCGTATAGAAAAACGAGCAACGAGATCGAAGACCTTGTCGGCTCTGGCAGCTAAAAAGAAATGACGAAATGTCAAACCTGCCCCTGCGAAGGAATGCCTTGACTGGCGGTGCCGCAGGGGAAGAACAGGACAGAGAAACTGGAGGGGTTTTTCTTAGCACGTAACCATTCAGTAGCATGGAGTCGGCCATAGCATGGGCTACAAGTATTCATAAAGGATACGTGCATCAAAAAAAAAAAAAGGACTAGGAAGACACCACCGTGTTACTGGTGGAACGAGAAAATAAAAACTCTTCGGACAAGATGACTACAAGCCCGGTGCAAAGTTCAACGATCAAGAAGGCGACTAGACTTCCAACAATGCCTCGACACTCTTAAACTGGCAAGACGCAATTTAAATAGAGCCATCATGGAAATCAAAACCTCATGTTTCAAACGTCTCTGTGAGGAAGCCGACATTAGCCTTTAGGGCTCGGCGTACAGAATGGTAATGAGCAAACTGAAGGGCTGTAGAGCCGAATAAGGCAGTAAAGGCGGCCAAACCTCTTCATAACGACGATGCAGAAGTGCCTCGAAAAAGGAACTCTTCCCGAATAGTGGAAAATACAACATTTGGTCCTTGTACCAAAAGGAAAGAAGCCCCCAGGAGAACAATCGTCCTATCGTAAAATATGCTTACTAGACACCATGGGAAAGATCGTCGGCAAGATAATCTACAACAGATTACTCGAAATGACAAACGAGAAAGGAGCCCTGTCAGACCATCAATTTAGATTCAGAAAAATGCGATCTACTATTAATACCATAAGAGCAGTAGTTGATCTCGCAAAAGGTGCTATCGAAGGGGAAAGATGGCTCTACGGCACAAAGGAGTATTGTGCAGTAGTAACGCTGGACGTTAAAAACGCATTTAACTCTGCGAACTGGTCGTTCATTAGAAGATCCCTCGCCAGTATGGATACACCATTGGTAATGCTGGACAACAAACTGCAGTTCAAAACTCACGTGGACTATTTAACCAAGAAGGCGTCGCAAATGCAGCGAGCTCTCTCACGCATACTGAGTAACATTGGTGGACCTGTATACGCAGAAAGGGTCCTACTCTCCAGAGTAGTCACATCAGTTCTCTTATATGCCGTCCCAGTCTGGGCGCAGGCATTAAGGACGAAGGAGACCAAAAGGAGACTATCGTCAACTTACAGACTCTGCGCGCTATGGACAATCAGCGGCTTTCGTACCATCTCAGATGAAGCCGCCTTTGCTATAGCTAGAATGGTCCCAATCGACATTCTTGCAGATGAAATGTTGAGGATATATAACAAAAGAGCCTTGAGACATCACGATGCCAATGAAATCAAGATGATCTAGACTGAAGAAAAAGCAACGTCAACAGCTATGTGGAAAGCTCCTTGCGATAACACAAGGAAACGAAGATGGACACACAAACTTATACCGACAATCCAGGACTGGATAAGTCAAGTAAACATAAGTAAGTAAACATGAAGACTGCAACTACAATCTTACGCAGTTCCTGTCTGGCCATGGGGGTTACTGCAACTATCCCCACCAGTTCTGACACGACAGTTCACCGTTTTGTCCCGAATGCCCAAATGAAGATGAAGATGAAGATACGGAGCACGCAGTATTTTATTGCCCACGCTTCATGGCGTGGAGAGCTATTCCACCCAGTCTGACGCTAATCCTCGATCACATGTTGCAGTCGGAGGCGGATTGGATGGAAATATGTGTTTTATAAGAATTTTACAAAATGAGCTACAGAGAATAGAAACGCTAAGAAGATGAACAGAAGCAGCGGAAGCAGCTGACTCAAGAAGCATAGCGCAATTAGTACCTTTGGATGATTATATCTTTCGAAGAGGTAACCAAAAAAAAGAACATCTCTTCGGATTAACGATGATAAATAACAAAAAAAAAATTTTCTCGGGAGAAAATAAACTGCAGAGCTATACTTACTTACTTACTTACTTAGGTGGCGCTACAGTCCGGGGTGGACCTGGGTCTCAACCAACAAACCTCTCCAGCCAGCACGGTTACGAGCCATCTACCTCCAGTTGCGCACGCCAAGTTGGTTGAAGTGCCCCTCTATTCGTTTGTGCCACCTACCGCGAGGTCGCGCCGTCCATCCGGGGTGGATTCGAAGACTTTCTTAGCGGAACGTTGGGCTCCATCCGCTCTAAGAAAGAAACCCACTACATCAGAGGTGGCATCTCTGATGGCTTGCTGGCAATGCTGCCACTGGTCTTCCGCATTTGACGCTGGCGGCATAGGACTTAGATTAAGATTAGAAGAAACTCGACCAGCAAAGGCTCTGGCGGTCTCTTGCGATTGTAGCCTCCCGACGTCAAATTTCCTCACAGTATTTCGTTGATTTCGCTCCGTTCAGGATATTCGTATTCATACCTTGGCTACAACTAGGTAGTGATCCGAGTCTACGTTGGCTCCTCGGAAAGTCCGGACATCCAGAATACTGGAAGAGTGCCTTGCGTCAATCGCAATGTGATTAAACAGTTTTTCGATCAATGGACAGCCATATTCCCTTATGAATATCGAAACGTGGGAACCGCGTACTAGCTACGACAAAGTTTCGTCCCGCCGCAAAGTCGACTAGTCTGAGTCCGTTGTCGGATGTGATGTCGTGCAGGCTGTGCTTTCCGACCACGCTACTAAAGACGTCTTATCTTGCGTTAAAATCATCTAGGAAAATTTTAGCATCGTGGCTGGGGCATTGCTCATATGTCTTGTCCAAGAGGTGGTAGAAGTCATCCTTTGTCGCGTCGTCCTTCTTCTTGTGAGGGGCGTGAACGCATATTAGGCTAATGTTGACAAATTTAGCCTTGATACGGATAGTCATAAGGCGCTAGTTCACATGCCGGAAACTCAAGACTTCTTGCCCAAGTCTGCCTCCGATGACAAATCCGCACCCTAATAGACGCTCACCTTGTTGTCTGTAGCAATCGCCGTTAGTAGATGACGCAGTTTTTCATCCTCCTTTTGCCCGGCCCATCCCATTGCACGTCTTGGATGGCGGTAATGTCTGCTTTGAAACACTCTAGTGCCTCCGCAAGTTGTTCGGCTGCACGTGGTTTGTAGAGGGACCTAACATTTCACGTGCAGACAAGAAGATCGTTGTCCTTTTTACGTTTGATTGGGTCGTCAACAGTAAAATCATTCGTATCCGAGGCTGTTGGTTTCTTCGTAACCGAAGGATTTTTACGTGGTAGGGAAGTTAACCCGACGGCACAGCCCCTAGCCTGGAGGACCATATCCTTTTTTTTACCCTTAGGACAAGAGGCCGATTCCATCGGGATAATTCATCCGCCGCACGTCCTCCATCTGAGGAGCTCTTGCTAGACTTCTGAGATGCATATTTCAGCTAATCAGGTCAACAAGAGATGCCTCGTCCGGTTAAACATATGCGTGCTGAAATTGACCCAGATGTGCTTACGCAGATCTGAGTGTTCAGCTACACATACTCGTATATCGTCAGACTCAGGATACGCTCATCGTTATTTCACTATCAGATAGCTATGCAGTGGCCACCACGAGGAGGTGTTGATGCGATTTTGCCACGGCGGAGCTATATGCTTCTAAGGTTTCTAAGGTGTCCTTCTCCGCGAAAAAACTCGAACTTGACAATCTTTTCGCTCAATCAAAAACTCCATTGAATTTTAATGTTTTATTTTAATGAACATAGAGTGTAGATACAATTTTAATAAGCACTAAGAGTAGTACACGATATTTTTCTTCATAATATCCCCTTTTGGGCTCTTAGGGACTTTCACAAGAACTCTCCACCGGGCTTAATTATGATGTCCTGAATCTGCAAACACATAGAATAATAGTAATAGAGTGCTTTAATTTTTGAATTCAAACAAATCCATACCAATACATTATCCGGAGTACAAATGGCAAAAATCAATGCCTTTGCAACCTCGGCTGGAGCTAGTCGTGGCATTAGTGTTACTAAATCATTATCCGAGTTAGCTGTAACTATGTCGTTCTCCACCAGCCCGGGGCTAATATTCTGCACATGCAAGTGATTTTAATTGACACATTGTCCCAAACACCAATGAGAAATGTTCCTCTTACCATAATTTTAGCCGCAATTTCGAAATACATCACTTCCTGTCGGAGGCATTCGGTTATAGCAGTCATAGCGTATTTACATGCCGGATACATGCCATTGACGGGCTTGGTTCCCGGCACACAAGTGTTCAGCTTGTGACCCAAAATGCTGCAATGCGATTTGAATATTAAATACAATTTCGTCACCGCTCCACCACGAGTGAGATAATCTAATAACCAACAGACCTATTAATATTAACCACAATGCCAGCTACATCGCGAGCCTTCATCATATTTAGAGCCTGTTTCGTGCAGATTATTAATCCTATAATGTTTGTGTCCATCATATTGCGGAAGTCCTTGATGTTATTGTTGTCCAGCAGTAAGAATTTACTTGTTATGCCGGCATTATTGACCAGCAGGTCGATACCTCCGAATGTCTTTTCGATCCACGTAAATGCAGAACTTACCGAGACCTCTGAGGTAATGTCGCATTCGACGGCGTTCAGCTGACCTTTCGCGCCGACCACGCTAACGCGGAGAGCCTTTAAAACAAAAAGAAAAAAAAAAAACTTTTACTTTCCCGGGTACTATGTGCCAATACAAACAAACACCGACCTCAACTTTATCCTTTCGCCTAGCGAGTCCGCAGACAATCATCCCAGCCTTGACGAGCTCAATCACAATAGCTGCACCCACTCCACCGGTAGCACCAGTAACAACCGCCACTTTACCAACCCAACGCTCCATGTTACTAAACGAAGTGATGCCCACTAATGGATGGGGAAATTTAACGCTAGAGGAACACGCGGCGAACTGAAGACTCACTCGGTTGTGGTTCCTCTATTTATATTGTTGAGGATCATCGACGTGATGGGTGAATCTCGATACGCAATGGTATTGAGCTTTAAGGGAACGATCAATTGAATTGTGATATTTTAGGATCAAAGGAATTGCAACGGATTGAGTGTGTGTAGGCCTATGAGCATGGTGATTGATTGGACATGAGAGTGGGGTGCATTGATACTGTTAGGATGTGCCAGGGTGCCTTTGGTGGCTATTTTAAAGAGGTATCAGATTGTTAGACGGGTTATTAGCTACACCAATAAATGGTCATGGTATTCGAGCGCGGAAGGAAAATAGCAACTTATAAGAATAGAATTAGAATTGATAGAATGGGCGTTTTGGCAGAAAATATGACCGTGAGTCATATTTGCGAAGAAATGATCGCCGCCAGTCGTAGACATTTTAGAGGATTTAAAATAAATAAATTTAATTTGTCTAAACGTTGGGCGGTATTACAATCAAAGTGTTTCTATCAATACCAGCTGCTTAGAAATGTCAGGCTCATGTATACTCTTATTTTTAAGATGATAGGACAGGGCCTTTAAGGCAAAGTATTCTTGTTTCATTTAACCGTGCACTCGTCGGTGATATTGCGACCTAGGCCTACCCTGTTGTATCAAGGGCACTATTATCTTAAGACACTTACTACCTTAACTTACCAAAGTTTAGTATTGGGTATGTTTTGGGCAGGGGAGCTTTTGAGCTCTCGTAAGTAACTCCATCAAATTTGCGCGCTTTTAACATTCACAACGAATATGGGGCATATGCGGCTCTCTGCAGATAGGTATAGCTTCCTTATGCTCTCTTATTGAGTTTACAGATTTTTCTTGCAGGAGTATGGATGTTTTATTCATCTATTTATTTATTTAAGCCTAATACAAGCCTAAAGAAAGGAGACCCTCTGAACTGCGACAACTAGAGAGGTATAACCCTTCAGAACATCGCACATTAAATCCTGTCTGCCGTATTATGTGGACGCCTAAAACCGATCGTAAATAACCTGATAGCTTCTTGTCAGTGCGGTTTTAGTCCCGTAAAGTCCACTATTGACAAATATTCACACTACGGCAGGTCTTGAAAAAAAAGCCCATGAATATAAAATCGATACACATCACCTCCTCATCGATTTCAACGTTGTGTCTGATAGCGTCTATAGAGACGAGACTATAGAGCCATGTCTAGTCTCGGCATCCATGCCAAGCTCGTTCGTCTGTGCAGGATAACTATGGAGAACTCTGGGTGCTCCATCAAAGTCGGAAGAAACACCAGCGAACCGTTAGATGTCAGGAAATGTCTTGAACAAGGTGACGCGCTATCAGGCGATCTCTTTAACATAATACTTGAAAGAATTGTACGAAACTCACAAGCCAACACCGGAGGTACAATCTTTTACAAGTCTGTACAATGATTACTTTGAGAGGTTTGGTCCCTTCTATAAAGACGGCGAGTGGAGGGGAATGTGCAAAGCCGAATTATACGACCAACCCGGATGAATGACACAGTAGAGGACGTCCTCGCAGTAAGTGCCGCAAACAACTGGAGGGGACCTCAACCAACTTGGCGTGCACAGCTGGAGGCAACTGGCTCGTAACTGGGCTGGTTGGGCAGGTTAGTTGGTTGAGCCCCAAGTTCACCCCTGAGTTTTTGTTTTTTTAGGTTGCGCCAAGGATGTATAATCTTCATAGATACTAGTTGCCCGAGTGCTACTAGCATGCACGATTCGCAAACCCGAGTAATCGATTCCAGGAATACGCCTACGTACTAAACACGCACCCTACACACTTCAACCACTCTCCCCGCGGTACTGCCGTTAGGTATTTCTTCGCGGGGCTGGTTAGCAATTATGCTCTAGTCTCCGAGGCCGCCTCTTGGGCTCTTCTTAGCGCTTCTGCTCTTCGCAGCGCATTCTGCACGCATACTATGAATGAGCAGATCTCCATCCACTCGTCCTCTAATCGTGTCATGTGACTTACAAGATTTTCTGGACTTGGCAGGTTTGCTCTGTCTTCTGCAAAGCGTCTGCAGTAGAACACTGCATGCTCCGCGTCCTCCTCTTCGTTTGCAGGGGCGAATTATCGTGTCCAAATCTATGGAGGTATTTCCGGTAGCCACCGTGTCCGGACAGGAACTGTGTGAGGTGGTAGTTACAGTTCCCCCTCGCTCTCTCTGTCCATGATTTTATAGTGGGAATGAGCTTGTGGGTCCACCTGCCTTTGGTAGAGCTGTCCCACCTGGTTTGCCACAGCGTTGCTGATGCTGCCCTTTCCTCCTCCTTAATCCTTTTTGCCTCTTGCCGGTTCGAGGGACCTCTAAGATATACCCTCTGCATCTCTTCAGAGAGGATGTCGATTGGGACCATCCCAACTAAAACGCAGGCTACATCGTCGGAGATAGTTCGGAAGCCGCTGATCACTCTGATTGCGCAGAGCCTGTGAACTGATGATAGCTTCTTCCTGCACTCATTTGTCGCCAGTGCACCTGCCCATATCGGGCCAGCGTATAGAAATACCGAACTGACCACTCTGGACAGCAGGATCCTGTGGGCGTATCCAGGCCCGCCGATGTTTGGGAGCATTCGGGAGAGTGCTGCCTGCATCAGCGATGCTTTCTTACTAGAATACTCGACGTGGGCTTTGAAGCGCAGCCTGTTGTCGAGCATGACTCCAAGGTACTTCAAGGATTCTTTGGACCTGATGGTCTGGTTTCCGACCCGGAACCTGGCGTATTCCACCTTTTCGCGGCTGGTTATTAGGATAGCTTCGGTCTTGTGGGCAGCTAGTTCCAGACCGGTAGACTCCAGCCATTCCTTTATTCTTATAACTGCCTCATCCGTGGCAGACTCCACCTCGTGTACGTTCTTGGCTACTGTAACCACTGCGATATCGTCAGCCAAGCCAATTACTTTGACTCCGTCGGGCAATGTTAGTCGCAGAACTCCGCCGTACATAATGTTCCATAGGAGAGGTCCCAGAACCGACACTTGCGGGACTCCCGCGGAAACACTGTAGTGCTTAACGCCATCGTCAGTATGGTATCTTAGCTTCCTATTGCTGAAGTAGTCCGTGACTATCCTCAGCAGGTAGTATGGTGTATCCATCCTTGCCAGTGATCTTCTAATGAATGACCAGCTTGCCGAATTGAACGCATTTTTGACGTCGAGCGTTACTACTGCGCAGTATTTCTTCGTCCCCCATTTCCACCTTTTCCCTTGTATTGCTTCAGTTGCTATATCTACTACCGCCTTTATGGCATTGACGATAGAGCGTAATTTTCTGAAGCCGTACTGACAGTCTGACAAGGCTCCGTTTTCCTCCGCCACCGCAAGCAGTCTGTTATAGATGATACGCTCTAGGATCTTTCCCAGCGTATCGAGCAGGCATATTGGGCGATACGATGATGGTTGTCCGGGCGCCTTATTGCCCTTTGGAAGCAGCACTAAATGTTGCAATTTCCATGGTGTAGGGAATACCCCCTCCTCTATGCACCTTTGCATCGTTGTTAGAAAGATGTCCGGTCTCGTCTTAACAGCCGCCTTGATTGCCCTATTCGGGATGCCATCCGGTTCAGGTGCTTTGCTGTCTCCGATTTTTCTGCATGCCCCAAAGAGTTCTTCTGACGTGAAGTTCACCCCTGAGTGTAGTGACACCAATGTAAGTAAATAATTCAAGCAAATAATTTTAAGCTAAAGTGAAAACTATCAAAACAGCACTTAAATAACTGAGCTTAAACAAGACTTAAAAGTAATAGTTCTTTACTTTTTTTAAGGTTCATAGGGAGGATAGGTTCATAATTGGGAAAGGTGCCATCCGAGGAATTCTGGTGTGTTGAGCGCGTAACTGACAAAACGCAACATTCCGGACATGGGTTCAAAGTGACCGTAACTGATGCGATGGAGACCGAGGCGAAGGAGCAACCTAAGGTTGCGAGATTTAGTGTTAAGGTAGATTTTTTGAAGCAGAATTGAATTGTACCGACTGACAGCCGCTGCACGAAGAGTATGCTGGCAATTTATCGTCATTTTTCCAGAGTTTGCAAGGTGAACAGTTTTATTTGGTCCTCGTATGGAGGCAAGTTATATCTGTCAGTCCAGAATGGACCACGTAGGGCGAAATAGATGAACCTACACTGCACGAATTCAATTTGTTAAAATGGGTAACTTGGTAGGGGTACCAGACTTGACTGGGGTATTCGGTATTTAGAGACATAGGAATTCGAAATTTGTTTGGAGCAGTGTTTGATGAAACCCGGGGTAGAGTTAGCATTCAGTAATACGTGGGGCTCCAAACCAGCTGTCGTGTACTGGATATACACGGCGGTCGTAAGACCTATTCTCACATGGTTTATTAGTATGGAGATGGTACTTGAGAAGCAATATCAGCTTTTAAACCTTACCAAAATCCAGAGGGCAGTGTGTATCGGAGTAATGGGATCAATGAAAACAACACCAACAGCGGCAATAGAAACCATGCTTAGTTTCACTCCGCTTGATATCTACTGCAGCAGTCTGACGGCCAAAACCGCTGTAAGACTGAGAGAAGGCCGATTGTGGTCATCGAGACTTTACATCCATGCCTGCATTTGGTCCCGATTTGGGACTACCAGTGAATTGACGGTAAGTAATCACATGAACCCGGTGCTAGCATTTGAAAAGAGATTAACTATAAGAATTCCTGACAGAATGTACTGGAAGAAGCAAAGAACCACGAACATTCTATATGGACGGTTCTAAGATGGACGTTGACATGGGAGCCGGGGTCTCTTGTGAAGCCCAAGGAATAAACCACTCCTTTGGAATAAGCGACGACTGCATCGTTTTTACGGCCGATGTCACAGCCATCATACAGGCTGCTGAAATTATACGCGAGAATAATATCGTTAGTAAAACGATCACTCTCTATAGAGACAGCTAAGCAGCCGTTAAGACTATGGACTTTGCTGTTACTAGGTGAAGGCTTATGAGGATCTGCAAATCACTCTTAAACGAGAAATCTAGGGCAAACGCGATGACCATCTGCTGGGTACCAGGGTATGTGCATATCGAAGGAAGCGAAAGGGCAGACGAGCTTGCTAGGAAGGGGTCGGGGCTGCACTTATCGCTGGCCCTCCCTTTTGCAGTAGCTCCAATCAGCTCCGTATGGAAGAAAATAGAAGTTGAAGCCACCGGTCGAGCAAATAGACGCTGGTCGGCCTTCAGCAAGAACAGGTAAACTTCTCTGGTGAAACTTAATCGTTGTAACGTACAGGTCGTTTCTGGCATAGTTACTGGTCACTGGGAGCGACTGGGTGTGCTCTATAACGACTATTGTAGAAGTTGTAGGGAAATTGAACCTGTTCGCCATTGTCCTGCTGTGAGATTGCCTTGCCCTGTCCGTCAGAAGTATGAGGACTCTTGGTAATTACTTCTACTCGGAGCTGGATGACTTAGGTAATATAGAGCTGATGGGCCTCCTGAGATTCATATCATTATCTGGGTGTTTCGAATAGCGGACTATCTTTACAGCGTCTCCAGGGTTAAATGATTGGGCATTATGGACACGAACTGTTGGTCTAAGTGAGCAGATACTCTTTTTTTCACGTACCCATCTACCTAACCTAACCTAACCTTGCCAATCGCTGTATTATTGGACATATAAGGTAATTCAGTAGTACTGCCCTATCTCGAACAACAAAGGAGACTCTATATAAGATCTTGATCATCCCAGTCCTGTTTTACGACGCTGAAACGTGGATTTTATTTAAAGCGGATTAAGATAGCCTTGCTTGTTTCGAGAGAAAAAATTCTTCGTAATATATTCGAACCCATTTGAATTGACGGATTTTGGAAGAGAAGATACAACGATGAATACGAGTTGTATAACGACATCGACCTAGTCAAAAACAAAACGGTGAATTGGACGTTTGAGATGGCTAGAACATGTAGAGCGGATGGACACCAACGCTCTAGCCCGCAGAGTCTCCGAATCTAACCCGGAGGGACGACACAGTAGAGGGAATCATCGCCGTAGGTGGCGCGCACAAGTTCAAGGGGACCTCGACCAACTTGGAGTGCGCAACTGGAGGCAATTAGCTAAAGACCAAGCTTAATGGATAGGCTTGTTGGTTGAGGTCCAGGTTAACCTCGAACTGTAGTGCCACCTTAGTTAGTAAGTAAGGTGCTGCCGATGTTAAAACCGTTAGTCGCTGGAATTTTTGTGCGTCTCTGAGAGCTCTTATCGACGCGTTTGTCTGCGCAAGTTTATCACGTAGCTGTGTGATTAGTTCCTGGTTGGCGGAATTGACGGAGGTGTACTTGGTAGTGACGTACGAGGTCTTTTGGATTCATGGATAGGGTCAACGGTTGTTGATCACTTTCTTTATCCTTATTTTAAGTTTCCTTTTCCTGAGAGCTTGGTGCTTTTATTTTTTAAATTTTCTCCAAAAATCGTCTAAACTTTGATGTTCCAATCTCTACCGGGAAAAATAATTTTTTTTTCTACTTTTCAGACTCTTCTACTTCAACAAGTAAGATACTCTACGTACTAGTTTTTATTAGATAAAATTATCAAAAAAAAAAAAAAAACTATATCAACAATTAATTTAAGCGCGCAGTGTAATATATTTGTGGTTATATCTGGCATTTATTTCTAATTAAATGCCATTGCGTTGCATTGAAGCATTTAAATCCATCCTATTTGCCAAAATTAGAAATAACACGAAACAATTAATAATATTCAATTACAAAATGCTACAATATCTTGTATCTGAATCTCGATGTACCCACTGTCGAACTGCTGGCAAAGTGAATGCGCACTTATAACATCAGAGACAGCAATAAATTCATACATCAATGATTAATAATTGTGCACCAAAATTGTTGGACCCGCACCCGTAAATCAAATTAAAACGTTGCTAATGCAATTGAGCGAATAATTATTGTTATGCACCTGCTAAGTTGTTCACAATCGAATGTGATTTATGCTAGTGTCCCTTTCGTTTGATTTGAAATATGACGACTTGTGTGCAAATGGGTCAGGAATTTAGACGAGCTAGAAGTGCTTTATTTTCATTTATAATCATTTACGCTGCATTATATAGTCGTATCTACTAACGCATCAGGAAAGTCCTTCACATTTGGATTCGCGCGACAATCAATCAGAAACCTTTTATGGTACAGATACGCATTAGGTTGGCGACACTCATATTGCATTATGACAGGAATGTAATTTTCACTTGAATTCATGAATTGGCAAACAAAGGCATCTTGTGCACTCTATGCATGCGAAAGTGTTGAATGGCGGAAAAAAGATAAAAACTCTGCGTTTTTATAGTTCGGTCCCATTTAAAGAATTTATAGATCCCAGGATGGGAAATTTATGGGCAAAGAGCTGCGTTATAGCCAGCAGAGGCAGTGGTAGTGGTGCTCTCAGAATTTAGTAGTAGTAGTCTATATTACAAAAGAGATATCGCTTTTATCTGCAGCCGGGTGGCAAAGTATGTTTAGATTGTGATAATGCACCAGGATTGCCATGCAGCACTCAGGGGAAGTGGGTAATTAATCTGTTTTATGAGATTTTTAGCAGTGATTTGAGATTAAAAGAGAGTTTCAAAGATAGAGGTTCTAATGTGCTTTCGAGATACATAGTTGTTGAATCTATTCTGAGTGCCTTTTGTTGTTCTATGTTGAATTTTCTTTAAGAATTAATCTTGACTCGAGGGCACCAACGAGTCAGGATAGTGGAAATCGTGGAAATTTCTTAAAATACTGAAAATATTGGACCATCGTATTTGACTTTCGAAAAATGGGGAAAGGAGGAGATGAGATACCCGTCTAGCTTGGCGGAATCCAACACTCACAGTAAACGGTATTGACTTAACACGTGTTCGGGTAACACAGCTTCTACAGTTTGTACATAAAGACTGAATCGCCCTCAACTGGGATCATATGCTTTCTCCAAATCGACAAAACAACTGTAGATAGGTCTACACGTAGTATACTCCCAGGCCTTCTCAAGAACCATTCTGAGAGTGAATAGCTGGTTGGTTGTACTACTACCGGAACGAAAACTGCACTGCTCATCTCCCAAACTATCCTCAACTAGAGCTCTGGAACGCTCAAGTTTCTAGCACTTTAGCGAAGACTTTTCCAGGGAGACTTAAAAAAGATATATCCCTGTAGTTGGTGCAATCTCTTTTGTCCTATTTCTTAAAAAGATGAATAATCACCTCCACTTACCAATCAGCAGGTGTTTCACCGTATTCCCTGGCCACTTTAATGACACACGAGAGCCATTGCACTCCCTCTGTACCCAAAGCCTTGAGAATTTCTGGTCGGATTTCATCCGCACCAGCAGATTTGCCAACTTTTAGCAATTTGATCGCCAAAGTTACTTCCTCTACCGTAGAACTGCTTTCCGCCCTACTCTCGACCATAGGTCTGTCATCTTCGGTGCCCTGTTCGGGATTGAGCAATTCTGAAAAGTGCTCGCTCCATCTGCGATGTCCTATTCATTGGAAAGAAGTGTACCGTCCTTGGATTTGACTCTTTCAGCGATATTCAACTTTCTTCCTCTAAGTTTTGCAGATCTGTGGTCACGTTCCAATTTTTCGCCAAACTCCTTTCAAGACCGTTCTTTCGCTGTTTTCACAGCTAATTTGCAAGTTCTTCGCACCTCAGTGTACCGATTTCGAGAATCGGAGTTCCCCAAGTGAATCAAAACTTTAAAGGCTCTCTTCATCTCTCTGATGGCTTCTAACTTTGGGCGTTTTAAATCAAGTAGTTCTTTTCTCACAACCAGCCGCCACACCAAGCCGCTTCACTCCACAAACATCCCCCACAGAGGTAATAACCGCTGTTGAGAACAGTTGCCATTCTTCCTCTACATTTGATGAAACAAGTGGAATTCGTTCAAACCTTTCAGTTATTTGTCGCTCAAATGCCTCCCGTATCTCCTCGTTCTATAGCCTATCCATCCATCCTTGGCTTGCGCTTTGGTAGAGGATGCACTCTCTGGCTAAGATACAGTTTGCACAACACTGAGTGGTGATCAGTTGACTGTTCGGCCCCTCTCAATACGCGAACATCACAAACCATTTCATCCAGATACGATGGTACCACAAAGAAATCTATCAGCGACTCTGCTAAAGACTCTGAAGGTACTACATGTATTTGTGAATGTTTTTGTGTGGAAAGATAGTGTTTATGATGGATAAGCCATTTTTACTGCAAAAATTCAACATCTTCTGTCCATTCGCGTTTTGGTCAGAATCACCGTTCCTCCCAATCACACTCCCCCATGTCATAACACCCACGTGATCAATGAAGAAATCCATATCCACAAAAGAATCTATATCCGCATCATTTTCAAGGGCAGCACTCACTATAATCTATAATCTGCGTACTCCGACTGAGGGTTCGGTGCATATACCTGCACCAATGTCAGAGTGGATCTTACAAACTTGAGCTTTAAGATCGCAACTCTCCCTCCTATTGTACCCTAACGGGGCATCTTACTCTTGTCTTTGCTCTTTCGTACATGTCCATGATTATCTGTACATATGTTCCTGAAACCCGTCGATGTCTACGCGCCACCCATATCAGATCTCGGGGTTGTTTGTCGAATGCCTTTTCAAAGTCAACTAATACAGTATGAAAATCCTTTGCGTAATCGCGATGTTTTTCCATTATGATCCTTATACTTTGGATTGCATCTTTGGTTGATTTACCCGCGACAAACCCGCACTGATCATCAGATAGCCGTATTATTTTTCGCAATCGGTCTACTCATACCCGCTCAACGATTTTGGTGGTGTGTGGCATCAGCTTGATCGAACGGTAGTTATCAGAGTTTCACGTAGCACCCTTCCCTTTGTACGTATACAGGCAGAAGGTAGCTATCCTTCCATTGATTCGGCATTGTATCTGGACCCGATGTATTCTACAATATCTTTTCTAGAACTCAGAGGGCATCTCGTCTGACCCAATCGTTTTTCGTTTTTTGGAGTATTTGACCGTCTGACTAAGTTCTACGACTATAAAGTCGGGTATTTTTTCGCAGTTAGGGGTAGCTCTTGGTAAGCATAACCGGGGAAACTGTTCATTAAAAAGTTCTTCACAACAATGCCGCCATATCTGCAGAATTTTGTCGTCATCCACAAGAAGCTGGCCATGAGCATTGGTTATGAACTTTGGCCAACGAAGTGCGACTATTTTGAAGATGGCCGCCCTCCTGTTCATATTGTGTGGTCGCAGATCCTGGATATCCTGATTTGCATCAGCAACCGGGGAAGATATTTTCTCCCGCTCCCGATACAGGCCCTCCACACTCTCTGCTTAAAGCTGGACGTACTTTTTCGCTTTTTTCTTGCAACATCTGTATTCCACTTCGAGGGGAGCTTTTTCGTCTCTATTCTTAGAGTGGCACTTTGACCAAGCTTTAAAAGCCGCTTTTTTCTCATTTTTTACTTCCTTAGCCACCATGTTTCTTTGGCGTGCTGGTGGTGACATTTTGAAGCTCCTAGCAGTGATTTTGCCTTCTTTAAGCAAGTTCGCTGTAGGGAATCCCACGTATTTTGTGCTCTGCACTCTTCATCCTCAGCTCCGTTGATGGTGTGAGAGAGGTCATTTTTCATCACGAAAACAAAAGCCTCGCCTTTTTCTTTGTCTAGATTGTACCACATGATTTTCTTAAGGACCCTTGTCTGTTTGCTTTTCTTTGGTGTCTTCATAAAAATTTCTGTATTGCTGAGCGATCGCCTCTCCCAGGATAACATTGCAATCTTTTAGCCGAGGCCTCATGAAACTGGCTACCAAATGGTAGTCAATCTGGGTTTCATATCCACCACTGCTGCAAGTGATCAGGTGTCGGCTTTGTTTGATGAACATGGTATTTAACACGATAAGACCATGTGATCTGCACATGCTTAGGATGTCTTCACCAGGAAGGTTCCTGGTGCCGTATCCCAGTCTTCCATGGCAGTCTCCATAGTCCTTGTTTGACTTCCCGACATGTCCTTTCAAATCTCCTTCAACTAACAGAAACTCTTCCTTTGAGATATTCTTAAGGAGATTGTTAAGGAGATTGTGGAAATCTACCCAAAATGCATCTATATCCCTCTGATCGCACCCAGTTTGGGGAGCATATGCACTGACAATATTCCACACGTCTCCTTGTGTTACTAGTTTGAGAGACATCAAACGGTCGCTGGACTTCGAAATGCTCAAGACGTTATCAAGTAGCTCTGCCGCAAGGATTATACCGATTCCGTTCCTAGCCTTTTCCGTTCCGTATTATTTATTTATTTATTTTTAAGCTTAATACAAGCAATTAACTTAAAGTTAAGTTTTAAAACTAACAGAGAAGAACTTACATAACTAAGCTAAAGGGCCTTATTTTGTATTTTTATTTTATTTAATTTTTTCTAACAAGGGCCCTAGGGCCCACCAAAATTGAAGACTTAATGTAAGGACTTAGACTAAGAAGAAAGTGTGGGGAAAATTATGAGGAGGTGTGAAGGAGCTTTCTAAGGGAGGATCGGCTGAGATGAAAATCAAAGGTCATATGTGCGTTATTGGCCAAACGCAACATTCTGGACATGGGTTCAAAGTGGCCATAATTGGTCCGGTGACAAGCGAGGCGAAGGAGGGGTACAGACCTAAGGTTATGAGAGTTAGTATATAGGTAGATCGTATGTAGTAAAGCGGGAGAATCAATCGAACCCACTAATAGTTGATCCACGAAGAGTATGTCAGCGAGATGACGCCGATTTGCAAGAGTTTGTAGATTAATAAGTTTTAACCGATCTTCGTATGGAGGCAAATTATATTTATCATCCCAAGAGAGACCACGTAGAGCGAAATGGATAAATCTTTGTTGTACAGCTTCAATTCTCAAGGAATGCGTAACTTGATTTGGTGTCCAAACTTGACTAGCGTGTTCAAGGATGGGTCTGACAAAGGTACTATACAGGGATTTAGTGACATAAGGATTCAAGAACTCTTTAGACCAACGTTTGATGAAGCCTGGGGTGGAGTTGGCTGTGTTAATTATGTGATCAATATGCGACATAATGTTGAGCTCTCGGTCACAAATAATACCTAGATCGCAGATTGAATTGACTGAGGGAATGGGTTTGTTATCGAAGAAGTAGATCCTAGGAGAGGGAGGAACACGCGTTAGGATAAAGATCAAAGTCCGAGATGACTACCCTGAGGAACTCCGGAAGTGGCTTTGATAGGGTTGGATACAGAACATCTGAAAAGGACTCTATAATGGCGACCTTCTAGATATGACCTTAGCCAGGAAATAAAGGAGGGTGGAAAACCTAAGGCTTTGAGTTTGAGGTAAGTAATTTTGTAGGAGATTTTGTCGAAGGCCTTGCTGTAATCTGTAGAAATTACATCGACTCCATTGCTGTTCTCTAATGCCTGTAATGCTCGGGAAACAAACTCAGTTAGGTTGGTCGTGGTAGATCTACCTTTTAAAAAACCATGTTGAGATGGGGAGCAGATTGGTTTACAATGGAAGTGCAATGATTCATAAACAATACTTTCAAAGAGCTCTGGGATGCATGACAGTTTGGTAATGGGTCGGTAATTTGGGATCTCGCTTTTACGGCCTTTTTTGTGGATAGGGAAAATGAAAGAGCTCTTCCACATAAAAGGGAAGACAGCTTGAGAGAGTGAGAGTTGGAAAAGGGCACTAAGATGCTGTGATAAGACATTTATACATTTCTTTAAAACAATAGCGGGCAGTCCGTCAGGGCCAGGAGAATAGTTGTCCTTGAGCCTACTGATCTTTTCAAGGGCCATGTTTGTCGTAACCTCAATTGAAACAAAATAAGTTTGCGCACAGTTGTTCAAGTAGCTGAAATAAACAGGATCTGGTTCGTGCAAGTGATCAGTATAGGACTGGCCGAAGAAGGTTGCAAAGAGATTGGCGATCGTTTCAGGGTCGGCTGAGGATCTGCTAGATAGTTTTAAAGTGGAAGGGAGGCCATCGGATTTTCTTTTAACATTAATGAATTGGTAAAACCGTTTGGGGTCAGAAATTAGACTCCGTTGCATTCGCTCAGGATATTCATGATAAAGAGATTCACAGATAACAGAAAAACGATTATAAGCAGTGAGGTAATTGGAGTAGTCTTTAAAAGACCTGGTGGATAGAAAAATTTCCCAAAGCTTATTCTTATTATTAGGAAATGCGCGGATTTCTTTATTATACCAGGGCGGGGATTAGGAGCAGTATTTACTGAATGTATAAGGAACCGATTGGGCGATGCAAAAGAAGATTTTTGAGTAGAAGGTTTCAAGTGCGGCATCCATATTAGAATTAACGGAGATAAGCTCGAAGATAATGTTACTAATTAGGGCAGTAAGCTTATCGAAGTTAGTTTTTCGAAAATTAAAGTTGGAAGAGCCGACAGGATCGACATAGGTATTCCCATTTTCGAAAGAGAAGGTAAGAGATAAGGGGGGGTGAAAGCGATCTAAAGTTGATAGAAGATGAGTGCTCAGAATCGGAGGAGAAAATAAGATCGAGATTCATATCCATAAAGTTGGAAATGCCGTTGACTTGCTGGAGTCCTGAGTCAGAAAGCAGTGTGTAAGTAGGACTTCTTTGTCGGAGGAGGCATTTAAAGCAACGAAATGGGACTCATCATCAGAATGAGCCCATTTCATCCGATGGAGATTAAAGTCGCCCATAACTATTACCACATCGTCGGGTTGTGCGACATCGAACAGGAAGACAATCGCATCAACGGCAAGTTGGTAGGCCCCGATGGGTTGGGACGGGCGAATGTAACAGCAAAGAACAAAAAGGCAGAAATTAGAGAGTTTAATCTTAACACATACGAATTCGGAATCTTTGGAGATGGGGATATCAAGAGAGCTCAGGTCGTAGCGGAACAACAACTTAGATACTTGGGACTGTTGGGAAGTGTGTTAGGGGACAGCTTAGCTTAGATGGCGCTACAGTCCGGGGTGGACCTGGGCCTCAACCAACAAACCTCTCCAGCCAGCACGGTTACGAGCCAGCTGCCTCCAGTTGCGCACGCCAAGTTGGTTGAGGTCCCCCTCCACTTGTTTGTTCCACCTACAGCGAGGTCGTCCACTACTGCGCCGTCCGTCCGGGGTGGATTCGAAGACTTTCTTAGCGGGAAGGTTGGGCTCCATCCGCTCTAAATGACCCAGCCATCTTAGTCGCTGTATGTGAACTCTTCTGGCTAAGTCGATGTCCTTGTACAGGCCGTATAGTACGGCATTGTACCTTCTCCTCCACTCACCGTCTATGCACACGGGACCAAAGATCGCTCGAAGAACTTTTCTCTCGAAATAACCAAGGGCATCCTCATCCGGTTTTGTCAAAGCCCATGCCTCTGCGCCATACAGCAGGACTGGGATGATTAATGTTTCATAAAGAGTTACCTTAGTAGTTCGGTGATGTTCTTACCGACTTTGATGGAGCAGCGAGAGTTCTCCATCGTCATTCTGCACAAACGGACGAGCTTGGCAGGAATGCCAAGACTAGACATGGTTCTGTATAACTCGTCTCTATACACGCTATCATAGGCAACTTTGAAATCGATGAAAAGATGGTGCGTATCGATTTCATATTCATGGGTTTTTTCCAAGATCTGCCGTAGTGTGAATATTTGGTCAATTGTGGACTTTCCAGGCCTGAAACCGCACTGATAAGGACCTATCAGGTTGTTGACGATCGGTTTTAGGCGTTCACATAGTACGGCAGACAGGATCTTATATGCGATATTTAGGAGACTTATACCTCTGTAGTTGGCGCAGTTCAGAGGGTCTCCTTTCTTCAGGATCGGGCAAACGATGCTGAGGTTCCATTCATCGGGCATACTTTCGTCCGACCAGATTTTACAGATGAGCTGGTGCATGCACCTTACCAACTCATCTGCTCCTGCCTTGAAAAGTTCAGCGGCAAGGCCGTCGGCTCCAGCAGCTTTGTTGGATTTGAGTTTAGATATCGCTATCCTCAATTCATTCTGATCGGGTTTATGGGAATCATGACTGCCATCGTCACTCTTGAATGGCACATTCTGCCTGACAGCGGAATATTGATCATCATCGCCGTTTAACAGTCTGCAGAAGTGTTCCCTCCATATTCTCAGCACCGACTGCGATTCTACTACTATGTTGCCATTTCCGTCCCTGCAGGCTTCTGTTCTGACTTTGGAACCCTGGCATGTTCTTTTTACCCTTTGGTAAAATTTTCGAACGTTATTCCTGCAATAAAGTCTCTCAATCTCCTCGATCGAGCGCTTCTCATGCTCTTTTTTCTTCTTTCTAAGAAGTCGATGTTCCTCTTTTCTCCTGCGCACGTAGAGCTCGTAAGCAGCTATAGTCCTTCTATGCAGCGCCGCTTTGTACGCCTCTTGTTTAGCTGCATGTGCTTGCCGGCATTCCGCGCCAAACCAGGGGTTTCGTTGTGGTGGGCGAGAGAAACCCAGTACATCAGAGGCGGCATCTCTGATGGCTTGTTGGCAACGCTGCCACCGGTCTTCCGCATTTGCTGCTTGCGGCATAGGACTTAGATTAAGATTAGATGAAACACGATCGGCAAAGGTTCTGGCGGTCTCTTGTGATTGTAGCTTTTCGACGTCAAATTTCCTCACAGCATTTCGTTGATTTCGCTCCGTTGTGGATATCCGCATCCGTACCTTGGCTACAACTAGGTAGTGATCCGAGTCCACGTTGGCTCCTCGGAAAGTCCGGATACCCAGAATACTGGAAGAGTGCCTTGCGTCGATCGCAATGTGATCGATTTGGTTGACAGTTTTTCGATCAAAAGAGAGCCATGTTCCTTTGTGAATGTCGAAACGTGGGAACCGCGTACTAGCTACGACAAAGTTTCGCCCCGCTGCAAAGTCGATTAGGGACAATAATAATTGTGAAAATCGTTGCAAGATCGTTGGAGATGAGAAAGGCGCTTGGACTTGATAAAAGATGCATAAGAGGATATGTCATTAGCTATCTGAGTAGCCGAAACAGCGAAAATTTCATGAAATTTGACAAAGATATGCGTTAGGGTTTCTTGTTCGGTTGGAAGACCCTCTTGGGACATCTTGTACTCTTTTATCCTAACGTTCAAGAAACGCGCCTGATTTCTGGTGTTTTGCCATTCCGTCTCTTGGACACATAAGATATCCACCCGCCTCTGTTCATCATCTCTTCCAGCTCTTAAGTTCGACCGGTCATGCTTCCAACGTTTCAATTCGCGACCCTCAAATTTCGTCCAAACTATTTCATTACTTTGCTAGCCCCCGGAATCCGTATAGCTCTGACTCAAACATTTCTGCTCGGTCCAGGATCAGTACTCGTCGATATACTCGTAATTAACTCATTCCATCTGTTGTTTACCGTTGCTTGGGCTTCGATGGGCAGGCGAAGTTTTATCGTTTGTATTGGGGCGGTCGGTAGCTCTCTGTTGTCGGCTAGGAGCCGTCTGGTGCATAGTTTCGTTTGGTCATCTGCTTGAAATATCTGTGCCCGGGACCCAGCACCCAGCAATTTAACATCTGTCCCCAATCTTCTTATGAGACTCGCTATATTGTTTGACCAACTCAGATCTAATTGTTGGTGCTTCCAGAGCTTTTATTATTGACTGCTGACTGAGTGTCTTTGTATAGGACAATGGATTTACCATCTATGGAACCCAAAGCGGCGATACTTTCTGAATTGCCGACAATTGGTCTTGAAATATACTACAATATTCCGGAAGTCGAAGAGCTGCATTAAGCACCGGTATTTCGGAGAATATTCCCAAGATCGTATCTTCCAATATTTTGGATCCATCCGGTACTAGATAGTCTACTTACGTAGTTGGGCTTCAATTAATTTTCTCATCAAGAATGTGTAGGTCTCGGTATTTCAAGGGAAGGGGTTTTGCAAAACGAAGGTATTAGCATCATTTTCTATATTATTATAAAGTGGCAACCCTCATGCTTTTACATAATGTCATACTTATCCTATGTACTGAATTACTTTTCTTTATCATTTTTACTTACTCAAATATATGAAGTCAAACCGAACGGTCGTTTACCTTACATGGGTTATGGGCCCAGCACGCTTCCACTGCGGCACTCTGCTACGGGAACTTAATAGCCGAAATTTAAAATGGCTAGAAAATGGTAACGTACGGGACTTGCGTAAGTTTAAATGTTACGGCTGTGGGAAGAGAGGTCACATTCGCTCACAATGCAATAATGAGTCATCTCTTTCAGTTTTAGCGGTCATACAGCAACATGTGAAAGAAAACGGACACAATACATGGATTTTAGACAGCGGAGCATCATGCCATATGTGCAGTAACAAAAAACTGTTTTCTTCATTTCACACATATGAGAAAGAAGTAATGTTAGCATCGGGTGATTTTTTAACTGCGAAAATGATTGGACATGTCAAAGCGAAGAGTGGTAAAAATAATTTGCTGTTGAAAGACGTTCTATATGTACCGAAATTGAAGTCGAACTTTCTGTCAGTGAGTAAATGTTATTGAATTTAGTAACAAAATGGCATTCGTGAAGAAAAGAACTGGTGAAATTTTGTTTGTTCCTGAACTAAACAATGGAACTTATCAAAAGACATTTTTTGACTATTCAAAAGAAAATGTAAATTCTGTGGTCGGGTTAAAGACTTAAAATTCTGATTTATATTTGTGGCAGAGGCGATTTGGACATTTAAACGTTAAAGATTTATTGTCGTTGTCGAAACGTGATATGGTTCGTGGATTGAAAGTGAATCCTAAATCTAATATTTCGTGTACTACCTGTGCAATCTGCAAGATTAGTGTAAAGCCTTTCCCAGTATTTCCTTACGTCAATACAACTGAAGTACTTTAACTGGTGCACACCGATATTTGCGGTCCTATGCAGATCTCGTCACAAGGTGGGTCTCGATATTTTATTACATTTATAGATGATTTTTCACGATTTAATGACGTTCAGTTTCTTAAAAACAAATCGGAAGTTTTTTCTGCGTTAACAAATTTTTTATTCAAAACCGAAAAACAAACAGGTTGCAAACTTAAATGTCTTAGAAGTGATAATGGTAGAGAGTATCTTAGCTCAGAATTTAAAAGCTTCTTAGCCCGAAAGGGTATTCTTCATCAAACCACTGTGAGCTATACTCCTCAGCAGAACGGCATTGCTGAGAGAGCCAATCGTACGCTGGTGGAAATGGCACGTTGTCTGTTGGAGTCATCAAAGCTCCCTCAAAGTTTATGGTCCGAGGCGGTCAACACAGCTGCCTACATTAGAAATCGTTCACCAACAAAAGTGTTAGACCAAATGACATCTTATGAGCGTTGGAAGGGTAAGAAGCCATCAGTGTCGCATTTTAGGACGTTCGGTTGTGAGGTAGTAGCACTCGAGAAAGGGCGAAACAGGTCAAAGTTTCTACCCAAGGGAACCCAGCTTACGTTTGTCGGATATGCAGATTCAACGAAAGGATACAGGTTATATAACAGGAAGACCAGGTCTATAGTGATAGCTAGGGACGTAAAATTTTTCGAGGACACATTTTCCCTGGAAGGTATCGATTCAAATAAACATGAACCAAATGACAATTTTTTTCTGTATGCCGAAGATATAGAGACGAAAAGCCTAAATGAAGATGCGGCTGAAGAGACAGCTGAAGATGGAGGTAGCAAGGAAGGGCCATTAGGAGTAAAAGATTCAGCTTCCAATTTCCCAGAAGGGGAAGAGGAAAGGGGGCAAGTCAGAGTATTAAGGAGTGGAAAAAAGTTGTTTAACTCCTTAATAACAGAAAATCTATATGGAGTAGTAGCAAACCCGGTTACAGTTACGGAAGCGCTGAGATCTACTAATGGAGAAATGTGGAGAAATGCCATGGAAAACGAATATAAAGCGTTAGAAAAAAGTGAAACTTGGGAGTTAGTTGATTGTCCTCCAGGAAAAACCGTTATCGGTTCGAAATGGATATTTTCAACAAAGTCAAGTCCGGATGGTTCGATAAGTAAGTACAAAGCCAAGTTAGTTGCACAGGGATTCCTGCAAAAAGAAGGAGAAGATTATTTTGAAACGTATGCACCTGTGGCAAGACATTCAACTATTCGGATGATTCTAGCGCTAGCCGCCCAATATTCACTACTTGTAAACCACATTGATATCGTTGCAGCATACTTGAATGGAGAACTCGAGGAAGAAGTTTTATGCGACAACCAGAATCGTTTGTGGACGGTAGTTATCCCAACAAAGTATTTAAGCTCAAAAAATCGTTATATGGACTTAAGCAATCTGGTAAAAATTGGAACAGCAAAATTAATTCGGTATTGACCAGTATGGGTTTCACGAGATGCAAGGCCGATAGTTGCGTTTACGTTATGATGGGAAAAAATGAAGTCAACATCATGGCATTGTACGTAGATGACATCATACTGGGATGCACATTGGAGACATCGATAAAAGAGATCATATCAAAGTTAACTAAACAAGTCGAGGCGGAGGATCGAGGACCTATAAAATGGTACTTAGGAATGGAAATCGAGCGAAAAGGACTACGAGGCGACATAACTATTCATCAAGCTAGTTACACCGCTGAACTTCTGCAACGTTGGAACATGTGGGAATGTAAAGGGGCCTATACACCTCTTTCCATTGGAACAACTCTCCAGAAATGCGAAGAAAAGGACTGTTCCGGGGTCAACGTAAAAAAGTTTCAGGCCTTAATTGGAGGACCTACATATCTGGCTATAATATCGAGGCCAGATATAGCCCACACTGTGTCGAAATTGGCTCAATTCCACAGCCATCCACACCAAGAACATTTTACGGCGGCGAAGCATGTTCTTCGTTATTTGAAAACTTATCCGAAGGGTATGTTGACTTATAAATCACTTAATCCAAATCTTGTTTGCTTCACAGATGCCGATTGGGGATCAAATCTGGTGGATCGGAAGTCCTATAGTGGATTTGTCCTATTTTTGTCTGGTGCCCCAATTGCATGGGAATCGAAAAAACAATTGGTTGTTTCACTCAGTTCTATGGAAGCAGAATACATCGCCCAGTGCCAAGGTGCCAAAGAAGTCGCCTTTCATCGCAACTTACTACGTGAAATGGGTTTTGTTGAGATCATCAAAGGAGCGACGGAGATCTATTGCGATAACCAAGGGGCTCTTTTCGCTCTAAAAAATCCATCAACAAAAAGTCGAAGCAAACACATAGATATAAAATTTCATTATATTAGAGATATAGTTTTAAAAAATGAAGTCGATATAAGATATATATCAACGACAGATAATACATCTGATATTCTAACAAAAAGCTTAAATTGTAGAAAACATAAAGATTGCTGTGAATTGTTAAAAATTAATTTTGCCTAAATTTATAATTTACAATACTTTGAAAAGTTTTTGATTGTTATATTATAGCGCATTTGGGTTGAGGAAGGGTTTATTAGTATCATTTTCTATATTATTATAAAGTGGCAACCCTCATGCTTTTACATAATGTCATACTTATCCTATGTACTGAATTACTTTTCTTTATCATTTTTACTTACTCAAATATACGAAGTCAAACCGAACGGTCGTTTACCTTACAGAAGGTCTTAAAGTTTTGTTCAAACAACCAATTTAAATATTTGACATCCAGAATTGCTTAAAATTTAAATTAAAGAACCATGCAGCAAAGCCTTCAGTGCTTTTAAGAGATGTTGTCAATGTTTTTATATTTGCGCCTCAAATAATAAGATGAGAGTTCTCTGACCTTCTTTACTTTTCTTTCACAGCGACATACTCGTATACTTTATCAGCATATCACAATCTGACTTTCATACCATAAAAAGCGCCATCATAACCGATAGATACAACTCAGATGCATTCATGTCACGTTAAATTGCTTCGAGTCACACTGAGGAGATAAAACATAAGTTATATGACATGCCAGAAGCACCCACTCCTTTGGTGAGTATTGCGAATCTTTTCACGAGCATCCATACTAAAACATAAACTTGGTCACATAAAACTAAGAGCAATGAACGTGGACTCGTTATGTGATATTAATGTAACAGAATGGTCACTGAAAAGGGAAATTTATATAAGGTACAAGAGTGCTGCAATGAAATATGCGTACATACTTAGTAAATGTCGTCAAGTGGGGGATAGATTACCGAAGAACTCTTGTAGCAACCAGGTAAGAAATCTTTGTCGCACTATCCCTATACAGAGATGATTCTTAAGTCAAAGGAGGGATCAAGGAGCAGTACAGAAGTTATTTGTCAACAACAAAACAAACAGTCGTCTGCTTGTATAATCTCATGGTCTGTGACGACCACCCAGTCCATCCATTAAAATAATGAATTGTTGTCTGAACTTCTATTACTATCAAGTGTTGATTGAGATAACTTATCACCAGTCAGCCAAGAAGGTAAACTCTAACACTTCCCATTATTGATTATAATATCCATGCTAAGGAGCATTTTCATTATTTTCCTTTCCTCCTAATATACGCGTGCCCTTATGCCCCAGTGCATGCCGATAACACTGAACACCACACCCACATTTCCTTCCGAGTGAGATATCCTCCTCGGAAGCCAAAAAGAATTTCAATTTACCTTGAAATAAAATTAAATTCCCCGTCACGTTCTAATTGGTACTCAGGTACGCATTAAGCGTCCATAAACGCACCTAATCCTGCACTAAGCTCAACACGAACATCGCAGTACAGGGGCAGGAAATTGTGGAACTACCTGAAATTCAGACTGAACTTCCTGTGGACGATTGCAATGATTCTTGAATTTAGTTTTTGTATTCCTTGGCACGTCGCTGGCGGATGCTTCTCCTGGCCTAAGTTACGGTGCGCCTTCATGTGCTCCGGCATTCAACGTCAAAAGGGCTCAATAAATTTGTTTACCAAATGGTGCGGAAAATGACAAAATCGACCAAAAGCCGGAATCCACCCACATGCAAGCCAACCAAACAACTAGGCAACCAACCGACCAACCACCCACCACCGAACACCCTCGCTCGGTTCTCCCCAAGTGTATCATGTCATCGCTCCCGGCAGACTGTCTGAATAAAATTGAAGTCGAAAAATTCGCTGCCAATGTATATCCGTGTATCTGTGTTTGTGTGCTTATGCGTTTGTGTGTTTGAATATAGTTTTATTTATCCAATTTTGCGCAAGGACCTTCTAAGGGACGTGGGTGGCTGCTGCTGCTGCTGGGATTATGTTCTTGTACATACAACATTCCATTTATCTTGTGCATTTGGATATTTCTTCAGAATCGTGTACAGCATTCACAATGAGTAAACATCCTTACGGACTCTCTCCTTGGCATTAATGGTTAGACGTTCCCTTAAATTTGCGTTCAATTTCCCCCAAAAGGGAGTATAAGACGTAGTCAGGACAAAAAAAAAAAAATCAATACCAACGTGAGCATCGCCGAAAATATCCTGAGGGAAAATCGAAATTTCTTCACTGTCAGCTTTGTTGGGTGTTGCGGTGGTTTCCCATTGCAGAGAATTGTGAGTGAAATAAGTACCTGGAGCAGTGGGTTCAAACAGTGGTTAGCGAATTTGGTCTCATTATGCGTTTTCCATTTTTCGTTCAGAGCAGAGCACGTCGAGCATGGTCTGAATAGAAAGTGTTCAGAGCGCTCTGATTTGTTTGTGAAATACCCTTGAGCACTTAGCTGTCGGACGGAAAGTATTTTTTTTCCTTTGATGATCTGGTTCGTTTGACATCATTCTCAATGACGTTTTTGCAGATAGTCTGATCATTTTGACTAATACAGCACCGGATCTCCTTGGATTTAAGATATCACCATAGAAGTAAGTCGCAGTGGGCTAAGCCATAATCTGGACAGCCATTGTTTCTGCGGATGTATAACATATGGCACCTTAATGTTGGAACAATATTTGACTGAGGTGCATTCCTTCTACTTGGTAAAACATAAAAAACTCTGCGGTATGTTTCGATACCTACCAGTCAATGGTGACCGTAACCGCATGGCTGGCCTCATTTTCGAAGAATAATGGGCCTATAGACCCGCCGAACCAAAAATTCTACTAATCAATAACTTCTTGAGCATGCATCTATCAATCTCAAGATGATTTTTCAAGCATCAGATTCGATTAGCTTGCTTATTTACGAATGCGTCAAGATGAAAAAGTGTCTCGTCACTAAGGATGATTTGTTCACCAAAATGATTGTCCATTTAGTACTGCACTAAAAATCAATTGACCAACAATCGACGTTCCACGTGATCAGTAGACTTTAGCTCTTAGGTAATATGAGCCTTGTACAGCTGAAGTTGCATATCCTTTACCATTATTCGTTGCAGAGAGCTCATTGAAATGTCCAATTGCTACAATTGATGCCGAATTTACGCTCTCCGGTTTTCGGCGACGATTGCCTCCACCCTGGCTATATTCTCGGCAGACCTTAAACTACGTTGATAAACATGATAAATCAATCATCGAACCAGTTCCCTAAAACTTCTTGATTCAACAACAAAGACATAACTCATTTGGTACACTTCGCCAATCGAAAATCGAACTGAGTTGGTGAATTGTTTCAGCAAAATTTTCACTTTTTGCCTTTCAAGCAGAATCAATCAGCAGCACAATGCATGAGAGCAAGGATGAACAAACTCATCGGCTCAAATATGCATTGCTGGACAACCGGTAGAGAGAGTGGAGGATTTCCAGTATCTTGGGAGTATTGTCTCGACCGATGGTGGAACCGAACTGGATATAGCCAACAGGATCGCCAAAGCAAAGTCCGCGTTCGGGATGTTGTCCAAAATATGGCGAAGCAATTCAATCAGTTTGAGCACCAAAATAAGACTGTTCCGCTCCAACGTTGAATCCGTGCTGTTATATGGTTGCAGCACGTGGAGAGTGACCAGTACTATCACCAGAAAGCTGCAAACGTGTGTTAATAGGTGCCCGCGTAATATCTTACGGATTTTCTGGCCCAATCGTATCTCTAACGAACACCTTTACGAGAGAACGGGTCAGGAACACATAGGCACAACCATCCAACGACGGAAGTGGCAGTGGATTGGTCACACGTTTCGAAAGGGTGACAGTTCCATAGCGAACCATGCTATGCAATGGAACCCTTTAACTATGGCAGAAAACCTGGCGTTCCGAGGAGAACATGGCGCAGAACAGTCGAGAAAAAGGTACGGCAGTTGGGGAGAACTCAAACACATTGCCAGAAACCGTACACGATGGCGCGTAGGCGTAGTAGAGGCCCTAGGACCCACAAGGGGATACAGGACATAAGTAAGGATGACCACTGGAATGCTGTGAAAAATGTTTTTTTCAACTGGGACACGCACCTATGTCGGCAAAACCGCAGATATACCATCGCACATGGCTTTCTGCAGACACCTCGAGACAGATCAATGAGCGTACAGCAATCAAGGCTTGGATTGCAGCGGCCTTAGCAGTATAGAGAACCGAGCTAGAAGCCGAATACGATGCGAAGAAGAAGGCCTAGTATGAGAAGTATATCAACTCACTGGCTTTAAGTGCTGAAGAAGCAACGAGAAGGTGCAAAAGCAGGGCTGTTTATAGCATCACTAAGGAGCTCACTGGTGGTCGTGACTCCAAACAAAACCCAGTGAAGAGCCTAGACGGTAACTTTCTGATTTTGGATGAGGACATGCTTATTTGATGGAGAGAACATTTTACTATAGTGTTAAACCACTTAGACGATAGCGGTATGATCTTGAATTCGAATGAGCACTTCGAAGCAACAAATTCCCGAATTCGCACCGCACCTCCCAGTAAAACGGAAATAATATCAGCAATCAAGTCACTCAAGAAAGATAAGGCGGTGCGTATTGATGGCATCGCTGTCGAGCGATTTCAAATGGCGACAAATACAGCGGTAGATTTGCTGCATCCTCTAATACGGAGAGCTTGGGATAGTGAACAATTTCCGTAGGAGTGGAAAAGAAGGATGATTATTAAGCTTCCGAAAAAGGGAAATTGGAGAGGTATATGCTTTCTCTCAGTCGTATTCAAAATAATAGCTGGAATAATTCTGGAACGAATCAAAGAGCATTTAGATTCAACTCTCGACGTCGAACTGACAGGCTTTCGCGCTGTTCCGCTCTTACGTAGAATCGGTGCTGCTTCATGGGTGTAGTACCTGGAAGATGGGCATCATTAACACCCGCAAGCTGCAAGTTTTCGTAAACAAATGTTTAAGAATCAGCTTTAGAACATGTCTCCAACGAACAGCTTTATATGAGAGCGAGCCAAGAACCTATAAACATTACTATGGGAAGGAGAAAGTGGCAGTGGATTGGACACACCCTATGGCGCGAAGATAACTCTATTGCCAAATACGCCATGCAGTGGAATCCACTCAACTAGCAAACGTAGCGCATAACAGTTGAAGTGGAATTGAGCTTTTATGAATGAGTTGAGGCAGCTCAAACGCGTTGCAGAACTCCGAACTAGGTGGCGCGCAGATGTGGTTGACGCCCTATGCCTCCCGAGGGGTTAAAGGATCCAATTAAGTAGGTTATTGGCATAGCCCTTACTTTTCACGTAGCCCTAGACAAAAATCCAGTGTTGTTAAATCGCAAGCCCATTCGACCTCGTTATTTAGTGAAATAATGCGTCCCGGGAATTTCTTTTGCCAAGTAGCCATAGTTTAACGCGCTGTGTGACGAGTGGTACTATCTCGTTGAAACCAATTATTGTGGAAGTCCATGCCATCCAATTCCCGTCATAAAAAGGTTGTTAACATGTCACGATAACGTTCATCGTTCGCCATAACAGTATTACTCGCGAAATATTTTCATAAAACATTTCGATCACTTTCACGCGTTGTTTAACTGTATGCTTTGCTAAAGCATATGACAGATGTCTCAACAAAAATGAAAAAAAAAAAAAATATAAAGCATCTCTGAAATGAGCGCTGTCGAAGGCTTTAGGTTGAATATTCAGGACGAAGTAAGATGAACTGAATGAAAACAAATACTTGTTGAGTGAAGAAATGTTTTAACTAAAAAGTCGCAAAATTTGTTGGAAAAAGTATCAACTTCAGGCTTTCCGAAAAGTCGCCTCATTGTCTTATGGTAATCAAAAAGTTCCAAAAAGCAACTTAAGTCGCCCAACGGTGGCCCTGATTCTAAGTTGACTATCTCTTTTAGAATTTTTCATTTATCTCTGCCTTCCTGCAAGGACCATCGGAAATTCTTCTAGCAAGCTGAAACAAAAGTAAGACTGCGGTTTAGTAACCAATTATAACATTATCTTGCTGGAAATGAAGAAAACAGTAGCACTTAAAACCTCCGATATACAATTCTTGTTGTTTTTTTTTATTCATTCAAGCCGCATCCTTACTTTCAATAGCTCTCTAATTGCGTGTTCAAGACTTTAATGACAAAATACTAAAAACTAGGAAAAAAAAAATTCATTATCAAAAAATATTTATAAATATAAATCCAACACTGATGACCCCACTGAGCTCCCTATCCCTACATTGTTAACTGCCTGTTCAGCATTTAGTTTTCTCTTCATCGTTTAATTTTTATTAAAGCTCACCACCCCCACATTCATAGTGAAATGGGATAAGAATTAAAGTGCATGACTAGGTCGTACGCACTTGCACTTTTTTTTATCATGTGGCCAACGACAACATTAAGATAATCTTTTTTTTTTTAATTTCATTTAAAACCTACACCTTCTTCTTTTTATCTTTTTTTTTTAAACTTTTACATATTAAGTTTATGGAAATAGAGGCCTGGGTTGGGTAACGTAGATGAGTCCTTTGACGTTAGTCATTGCTCATTTAATCCAACACGGGTCCATTGTATACATTTTATTTTTACCCTTTTTGCCCTTCCTATCGAGAGTCCTCATTCTTTTGTTGACAGTGCAGGGGATTCGCAGGCCCAGCAGGTGTCGACAAATTCTATTTCTTCCTCGTCCCTGCAGCGTCGTTGTAAGGTACGCCGATACGCTCCGAACCCCAATCGGACAGTGCTCCATGTTAAGCCAGATATGACCCGCGTACTGTTACGACTAAGTTAACCCAGAGAACGCGATTTTCTCATATCCTAAAACGGCTACGGCTCTTATATCCTAAATCGGCTACTGAGTTCCATCTTATTTTGGCTTCGCTAGTAGCTTCATCTTCGACGAGTTTATATGTATTATAGAGCTAATAGAAACCTTCACACAGGGCACGGTCTGCGGGATATGCAACACAGATCCAATTCAAGCGAGTTCGTCTGCTCTTTCATTACCCAGTATACCCATATGCCCTGATACCCAGCATATGGTTATCTTATTGGCTTGCGACATATCATGAGAGGCCATTTGCAGATTCTTACGAGCTAAGATCTAATTACTGTGAATTCCAGATCCTTAACGGCTGCCTGGCTGTCAATGAACACAGAAATTTATTTACCAACAATGTTATTACCTGTGATGATTTTCGCAGCTTGGGTGACGGCCGTGACTTCAATTTGAAAGACACTTCATTCCTTATTGATTCTGAAGGAACGATTGACATCTTGTGTTTTATAGTAGATCCCAGCCTCCATTTTGGAACCGTCAGTGTTAGTTTGAAGTTAGTTTGAATACACTTTTATTTCACAAAAATTCCTATAATAATGGTATAAAAAAAAACTATGTCTGTTTTGGTTTGGCCTGTGGGCGTCTACTAGATTGAAAAATTGATATATTTAAAAAATAATATTATAATAAGATGGATAGTGTCAAAAAATGTATTACTTAAAAACTACCCTGAATGATACATTTCCTGTAGCGCAAAGCATTTGTAACATAACTAAAAAAATGATCCCATCCATTTTCGCCGTTTAAAATGTTAAGGTTGAATCCATATCAAGGGGGTGTACTCCGAAGTGTCTTATACGGAACTCCTTTAAAATCGGGCAAACGCCGAGAAAGTGAAATACATCCTCTTTTACTTTCATGTTACAAAGACTGCACATAATTGGAAGCTCTGGTCTGTGTGCTATGAAGTTTAGGCCTAATAGTTCGCCTCTAACCTTAACGACGATGCTTATTTTTTCGGTTGAGAAGCAGTCCAAGAAGTACGTGGTTTCTTTAAGATGATATTTTAATTTACTGCAGATTTTCCTGCATTGCGAGAATTGTGTATCGTTGAAATATCTCTCATATAAGATGTGACCCATTTTTTCTAGATTACTATTCAATTGGGCTCTTAGGGTGGAAGGACGTTCCTCAGGTACAACGCTTAGATTTATGCCACAATCACTTGCTAGCCTCACCCATTCCCGTACTAAGCCACCTCTCGTTCTTATGATGTGTGTGAGAATTTTTCTTGGTAGCCTATGCTCATGGTGGGCGAAATCGCATCATCACCTCCTCGCGGTGCCCGCTGGATAGCTATCTGATAGTGAACTAACGATGAGCGTATGCTGAGTCTGACGATATATGTGCAGCTGAACACTCAGACCTGCGTAAGCACATCTGGGTGAACTTCAGCACGCATATGTGTAACCGGACGAGGCATCTCTTGTTGACCTGATCGGCTGAAATATGCGTCTCAGAAGTCTAGCAAGAGCCCCTCAGAAGGAGGATGTGCGGCGGATGAATTCTCTCGATGGAATCAACGGTATCAACCTTACCGGTGCTACTTCAACATATTTGGAGCTGAGGTCTGTAAGGAGTTTCCTGAAGAAAGGAGACCCTCTGAACTGCGCCAACTACAGAGGTATTAGTCTCCTAAATATCGCATATAAAATCCGCCTGTGCCCTGAGAACCAGTATAAGGGTATTAATAATCCCTTTGGCACGCGCAAATTATATAAAAAAAAAATATAAGATCCTGTCTGCCGTACTATGTGAACGCCTAAAACCAATCGTCAACAACCTGATAGGTCCTTATCAGTGCGGTTTCAGGCCTGGAAAGTCCACCATTGACCAAATATTCACACTACGGCAGATCTTGGAAAAAAACCAAGAATATAAAATCGACACGCACCACCTCTTCATCGATTTCAAAGATGCCTATGATAGCGTGTATAGAGACGAGTTATACAGAACCATGTCTAGTCTTGGCATCCCTGCCAAGCTCGTCCGTTTGTGCAGAATGACGATGGAGAACTCTCGCTGCTCCATCAAAGTCGGTAAGAACATCACCGAACCGTTCGGTGTCAGGAAAGGTCTTAGACAAGGTGACGCGCTATCATGCGATCTCTTTAACATAGTACTTGAGAGAATTGTACGAAACTCACAAGCCAACCCCGGAGGTACAATCTTTTGCAAGTCTGTACAACTACTCGCTTATGCCGATGACATTGACATAATCGGAAGAACTCAGGGGGCAGTCAATGGGGCATTTACGAGTATTGAGAACGAGGCAGCAAAGACGGGTCTAGCGGTCAATGAAAGCAAAACAAAATATATGCTGTCTACAAAAAAGGACACCCAACATCGGCGTCTTGGACAGAACGCCACAATACACAGATACAATTTTGAAGTAGTAAAGGATTTTGTCTACCTAGGCTCTATTTGTCAGCTCCGCACATGACATCAGTGGAGAGATCACACGGAGAATTACTCTTGCCAATCGTTGTTTCTATGGGGTAAAACGGCAATTGAGTAGCAAAGCCCTATCTCGAACTACTAAGGTAACTCTTTATAAGACATTAATCATCCCAGTCCTGCTGTATGGCGCAGAGGCATGGGCTTTGACAAAACCGGATGAGGATGCCGTTGGTTATTTCGAGAGAAAAGTTCTTCGAGCGACGGTGAGTGGAGGAGAAGGTACAATGCCGAACTATACGGCCTGTACAAGGACATCGACTTAGCCAGAAGAGTTCACATACAGCGACTAAGATGGCTGGGTCATTTAGAGTGGATGGAGCCCAACCTTCCCGCTAAGAAAGTCTTCGAATCCACCCCGGACGGACGGCGCAGTAGTGGACGACCTCGCGGTAGGTGGCGCAAACAAGTGGAGAGGGACCTCAACCAACTTGGCGTGCGCAACTGGAGGCAGCTGGCTCGTAACCGTGCTGGCTGGAGAGGTTTGTTAGTTGAGGCCCAGGTCCACCCCGGACTGTAGCGCCATCTAAGTAAGTAAGTAAGCCTATGCTCATCCATCTCTATAATTTTTACCACATATTCGAAATGCACTTTTAAATTGCTTAACAATGTAGGTGGAGTCTAAAATTTGCTAAAATTTCATCTTGCTCGAGAAACAGGTTCAAATATGAAATTTAAACAAAATCGTTCCAGCCGTTTTCCAAACGAAAGTGTTCCCATTTCGCCTAGACTTGTGATCCTACATATCCCAGATAGGAAGTTTAGAATTCAAACCGGCGGATCAACAGACTGGTTAGGTAGGTAGGTAGCAGTGACGCTTTCTTAAAGGAAAGAAAAGAAAGGTCATTTTGGAATAACAACTTGTGTGACTCCTGTTGTTTGAGAGTGTTGTTTGATGACGGAATATTTAAGTCCAACCTGTGGATTTCAAGAAAATAATGCGTTCTGCGATTCTTTTGACAGATATCCCGTTTATTTAATCGAAAAGAGGTTTTTCTAGTATTCGCTGCCTGATCGTTGCTAGGATCGGACATCTGAAAGGAAAATGAAGAGATTCCTTCTCGTTATTGTCCTTGCAACTACGTGAAAAAGTGTTTGTGAGGGATACCTAGCTTGGCTGCATAGTCTCCTATTGACCAATAGCCTGTGTTTATAGCTATAATTCTTGATCTGATTTGTATCTCATTTGTTTTAAGTTTGTTGTAACTGAGCCATGTCGTTCTTGATATAGTGCAGTTAGTAAGTCCATTCCATCCGAGGTAGACCAGCTTTAAAAATTAATCCGATAAAAAGCCGTAAAGGAAACTCACTCTGCTCGTTTGTTTCGTATAAAATTACTGTTTCCTGGGACTCCCATCTGGGAGGAACTATTGATTGCGAACATACTTGGTCGAATTCATTCTAACATTGCTCTACCAGTTTAGATGATGTAGTAGCAAAATCAATGGCTTTGATTGCGGCCTGGTTGTCAGTTAAGTCAGCAGTATTATGATTACATTTTGCCAGATTTTTCAGTGCTCGACAAGCCTCACGAATCGCGAGCTGCTTCACCTAGAAAACACTGGCATAGTCTGGTAGACGAAAAGACCTCGATATGTTTAATTTATCTGAAAACCTGCGCCGAAATCTGAAGTTTAATGTTGGAGACAAATCCCCTGGGTTTGACAGCTCTAATGCTTTAATGCTCATTTTGCCGCAGAATACGCAAGATATAGCCATTTCCCGGGCTAGTGACGATCATTATGAGTTGCTTACTCTTAACCTTTGTACGCGTGGTTTTCATTCTGAAAGTTGGCCGTCGAGTTCATGATTTTTTTTTTATAATCTGCTCGCTTTCAAGGGGTAATGAATACCCTTAACCTATTTTACACAGTGCGCGTGTTGGAAATGATAGACAAAGAGAGAGAAAAATTGGTGTAGTGGTTCGAAACTCAGAAATTAGGTTTCAGAAAAACTCCGGAAGTGGTGTCCAGATAACTGGGGAGATTTGTATTTTGTATTTGGATTTATTTTATCTCCACTTCTGATACTGTCAGTGTTAAGCTTTCGCAATAGTATTTGTCCTTTCAAGCGATTTGACTCCATGTTAAAGTTCCCCTCGCATAACTATTCTTTCCAGAATTAGATTTGAGCCTCGTGCGCTCTTACTTAGTTTCGACGAGAATGGACCACCCTTAGCGCAACTTCTACAGTACAGTGAGGAATTTAAGAATGAGAAGCGGATCTATAGTAAGTGTATTTTCATCTGATATTTAATGCTTGTCCAAATTTTTCATTCTTTTTTGGGTTAGTGCTGCATAGGTCTTCATAATGTCCTTCAGAGTCTCACTGGACTCGCTGTAGAATCTGCAGAGTCCTTCTTTTGCTATATCTAGATTCCTAAGGTGATACTTGAATCTACAGTACCCCAGTGAGGATACGTAGGTTATTCTAATCAAGGTTGATACATGCTTTGAACCTTTTTCGGTTATCGTTCTCATATTGTAGTTTGAATGTTGTCTAGGTGCTTGCTCTGTTTGCTCTTTTTGATTTCCATTTCCCTATTCTAAAGAATGGTTAAGGACTTATAAAGGGTTCTGCTGCACTTTGTCTTGCTATCGAGTCCGCTGCTTTCAATAGAGTGTATCAAGTACCCAATAGAGAGCTACTTTATTTCTTCTGCTCAATTCGTTAAGCTTGTTAGGCATTCACAAGTTTGGACTTGACGACATGGGCATTTTATTGATATTATTGCTATATCGCAATTCCTGCAGTTTTGACGGCATATATTTCCACCTGAAAGATTCTGGTGTTCTTACCCATGTCTTTGGAGTACTTTGTGTTTGGACTAAATACTCCTACACCAGTTCCCTCCTCAGTTCATGATCCATCTGAATACCACTTTATCATGTGGTTGTTTCAGCCTGTAGATTGTGGATATATTGCTCAGCTTCGATAGGAAACAAAGAATATACTCTTGCTACTTTCTTCGACATAGAGAGACCATTTAACAATGTTCACATTGAAGCTATTCAATAATGTCTCACTGAGTTAGGTGTAGATGGTTATATTGGTCAATAGATAGTACCTATGCTAAGAAATAGAATTATTTAAGTAACACTTGGTAACAACAGTTTAACTAAGAGCGTAAATAGAAGAATTCTTTAGGGTAGTGCTATCTTCCCTCTATTATGGTAATATTTTAGTGCCACTAGACACGCAGAGGGATAAGGTGGTTGCGTACATGGATGATGTGGTAATATTAGTGTCAGAAAGTTTCTCTCCGTGATAAGCGAAGTCATAGAGGTCACTGTGGATAAAATACACCCATGGAGCACGAATTGTGCTCTCTGGTTTCTTCATCTTCCTTTTTATCAACGAGGTTATGATCCGAAAACAAGTGATCACAACCCTCCCACTTCACCGCATTTCTACTGATCCGCCTGAGGGGTTCGCCTATTTGACCTCAGAAAATATCGGCAGGCCTGCCGATTTTGGATCACTCGGTTACTGAGGACAATGAAATGCCGATGTCGTCGCATTTGTCTGATCCAGGCGTTTATAGGCCTGCCTTTCCTACATCGCGATGTCTTTGGAACGTGCATAGATATTGCCTTTTTAACAGGGTTCAAATGATCTCTTCTTTGAACGTGGCAATACCAACTGAGCCGGTCGCGCTCTATTTTTTGTACGATGGCTTCCTTGATGTGAAAGCTTCCACGGATCTTCGAACTTCTTATTCGATCAAGTTTTGTCACTCCTGCTGTCATGCGAAGCATCTTCATATAAGCTGCCGTTAATTTACACTCATACGTTTTGTATATCGTCCGATATTGTGCACCGTATGTGAGCGCTGGACGCACAACTGCGGTGTAGAGCCTTCCTTTCAACTTAGGTGGCATTTTTCTGTCACAGAAGATAGCGGAATTTTCTCGCCACTTCAACCACCCTACGCTTACGCGATGATTGCACTTATGATGGCTCCATCGTCAGCAAAGAATAACTGATGTACCTTGGGGATCATCACTTTATCTTCAAGCAGATAATCAAGGACTGTAATTAAGAGCAGAGGACTTAAAACGCTTCCCTGGTGCACCCCGACTTTGATTGGGAAATCTTCGATAACTCCAGCGGGGCATCTTACTCTTGTCTTTGCTCTTTCGTACATGTCCATGATCATCTGTACATAGGTTTCTGGATACCCTCGATGTCTTAGCGCCACCCATATCAGATCTCGTGGTTGTCTGTCGAATGCCTTTTCAAAGTCAACCAATACAATATGCAAATCCCTTAAGGAATCGCGATGTTTTTCCATTATGATCCTTATACTTTGGATTGCATCTGTGGTTGATTTACCCGCGACAAACCCACACTGATCATCAGATAGCCATATTATTTTTCGCAGTCGCCCACTTAATACCCGCTCAACGATCTTCATGGTGAGTGACATCAGCTTGATCGAACGGTAGTTATCACAGCTTCGCGTATCACCCTTTCCTTTGTATACAGGGAGAAGGTAACTTTCCCTTCATTGATTCGGCATTGTGTCACCTCTCACGAATTTGGAGATGAGAATTCTGAGCCGTCTGAACCCGATGTTTGCCATCTTTTTCCAGAACTCAGCGGGCATCTCGTCTGACCCAACCGCTTTTCGTTTTTTGGAGTATTTGACCGCTTCACTAACTTCTTCGACTGTGATGTCGGGTATTTCTTCACAGTTAGGGGTGGCTCTTGGAAAGTACAGCCGGGGAAACTGTTCATTTAAAAGTTCTTCACAGTACTGCCGCCACCTTTGCAGAATTTTGTCGTCATCCACAAGAAGGTGGCCATGAGTATTGTTAATCCCTCTCATTTTTTCATATTTGTGATGACTAAGTTGCCTTAACAAGTAGTTTACGCTTCTGTAGTGTTAATCGCGTTAGGTAGGTAGCTTTCCAGTGAAGGCGTCTACTAATACTGTTATTACATGCGGTTTTTCCTTACGGGGCTAGGTCGAAAGGTCTTGTTCTTTGTAGTCGGCGCTCAAGGTTTGTCACGTCCATAGTACGGATTATTTGATTATTGCAGTGAACATGAAGACGGGTACGAAGTTTGCGAGCAAAATTTGTTACTTCGTCCCTCACGGTAGCAATTCCTATATCTGTGTGAATATCACTATTCCTTATATACCAAGGAGCATTCACGATTGCTCTTAGCATTTTTTTTTTAAATGCTTGCAGTAGAGCCATATTGCTTGGTTTGGTATAATCCCAAAGTTGTATACCATATGTCATTGTTACTGAACTTTGGGGAACGAATCTCCTGAGCATTCCTCCTTCTTTGGGCGGCTATTTTGAAGATGGTTGCGCTCTTGTTCATATTGTGTCTTCGCAGCTCCTGGATAGCCTGGTTTGCATCAGCAACCGGGGAAGATATTTTCTCCAGCTCCCGATACAGGCCCTCCGTACTCTCTGCTTGAAGCTGCGCGCACTTCTTCTTCGCTTTTTTCTTGTAATTTCTGTATTCCATTTCGAGGCGAGCTTTTTGTCACTATTATTAGAGGGGAACTTTGACCAAGCTTTGAAAGCCGCTTTCTTCTCATTTATCACCTTCTTAGCTTCATCACTCCACCACCATGTTTCTTTGGCGTGTTGATGGTGGCCTTTTGAAGTTCCTAGCAGTGATTTGGCCTTCTTTAAGCAAGTTCGCTGTAGGGAATCCCACATATTTTGTGATCTGCACTCTTCATCCTCAGCTCCGTTGATGGAGTGAGAGAAGTAATTTTTCATTATGAAAACAAAAGCCTCGCCTCTGGGTTGACCAGGACAAAACATAAATCACGATTTTTACCATTATTACCAAAGTGCAAGACTTCACCCTTCTCCACAAGCTGAATGGCCGGTCATTTTCATACGTTCCAGTGCAAAGTATCTAAGCATAAACTTAGCCGGAGCGAGTTAAGAGAGCAAGTATAGCTTTCTACAACTGTAGTAAGAGTTTCGCTAGAAAATGTACACTTCGGCTAAGAATGACCATATGGACGTACATATCTAATACGCGTCGAGTTTGAAAACGACATTTTTCACGAAAACAATACTCGCCCTCTAGGTTTAGGTCCAAGCAAAAATTGGTAACAATCTAATAATCATTTCTTTCGAATTTACAATAGCCAAGGGACGATCAGAAAACATTACCCAAACCCACTAAAGCGCAAAATGCAAAGCATTAATTCCTTAAATTATGTTTACATTATTTAGGATCCTTTTAAGAGTATACATTGCTATTGGCAGCCATGCTTGCTTCCTCATACTTCCTCATTATATTCAATTATGATAAAAGCGCAGCACTAAGGAAGTTTGCCTGGATTGTAATCGCTGCATTTATAATTTATGCAATTGATTCAAGAGTAAGAGATACCAATCTTGATTGGGAAATAAACAAGGAAGGGTGTCTGTTAATGGTGCTATATTTACGAATATGTTAATGCAGATTTTGAGGTTTCAGTTTACGCCAGAGTCATGTACAGCACACTTGTATGTAGCTTCGTGTTACCATATAAATTGCTTACAAGTTTACGAAAGCATATAAAGAGCAGTCCAACCAATCTTTTTGTCATGATTTTAAGTAGTTTTTGTTTGCAGATATCACTTCACAAAATATGGTCGGCTTAAAGGCGTTTGGAAGGAATTTCAACTTTTTAAGGCTTACTTTCTGTGCGTCCATTACACTTGGATTTCAAGAAAAATCTGAAAGCCTCCGGTGCTCATCATATTTGTCTGCATTAATTCTGAATGTCTATTCATATATCATTTGCTTATGACAACTATTGTATTTTCAAGGTAACATGTTCAACTCATACACCGGCAATTCGTAATGCTCCTTAATTAATTTACTTTTAGAGTATTATTCCAAAGATACGGATATGCATGTGTGTGCATACATATGTATGTCGCTGTTTGAGTAGAAGACAAGTTTATATAGGCCCAATCCCTCAAGTTATTAGGTAAACTTCTCACCTTCGTATGTTCTTAACCGCTCAGAATAGGATTGAAACAAGTTAATATTTGTTTAGGACTGAGTATCTGCTCGTATATTGACTAAATATCCAGTTGAAGGAGGAATCAGTATCTCAAAGGAAACAATTCAAGTAGATTCGGAAGCATTATAATAGATTATACTATTGGGAGCTTATATTTGATGACGAGTTGCAAATCGGCACCACAACTTTTAATTCCATTATAGATGAGATTTTAGATTAAGAGTATGACTAAAGAATAGAAGTCTGGGGGATCAGAATATTTAGATCTCGTTTTGTTACGTTCGATGCAGAAAACTGTAGATAGACATATCGTTTGAGAATGTGTATATTAGTGAGTTAGTTCTATGCTGAAAAGGTCTTAAGTCGACTTATGCAAAAACTATTCACTATACGCAGCTGTATCTAATCGCCAATTTTGTTTCGGTCCTACTTCCTGTGTAAAGTCAAAGTAATTTCCCAAAATGCGTATTAAATCGAGTCGACGTGCTGTATTTTGTTCGCCCTCCTGAAATACTATGAAAACAGACTTACGATAGTTTACCTTTTCAGCAGAGAGTTAATTGTTCCTTATTTCAATTATTTGATTTTAGAAATTAAAGTTACATTTGAATAAATTCTGAATTTATTTAGAACATACGACTGCGTAACAAAATGTCGTGCGTCGGTGGTTTGAATTTACCTTATTTGTATTAAAAAAAGTAAACCCATACGGAGGGACTAACAAAAGTTCGCTTAGTTGGTGTCAATTTAGTATTTTTTGAAAAAAAAGACACATTTCTGTAACTTATAATCTGACAATATTTATTTTCAAGTTTCAGAACAATAGGTAAAAATGGAGACGAGAAAGAGGAAAATTAGTGACGTAAGCTCGGTTGAAGTTCCACTGCCAACACAGAAAGAAATTTGTTTTGCCATTCTCTTCGGATTTCGACGTCAACTCAAGCCAGTCAAAATTCTGCACGAATGCCAAAATGCATACGGAATAAATGCACTAACTCTTGTTACTATTTAAAAGTGTAAAGTGCAATAATCATCCCCACATTAATCAATACAAAATTTTATACAAAAATCTTTCCAAGGAAATTGCTGCTGAAATTCAATCGTGTAAGGATAATTACTACCTCAATAAATTTCATAGAGCAAAAGAAAACTTAAAAACGGAATGGGGTTGAATGGGGAGTTGTGTCCGAGTTGCTCAATAAAAGTGTTTATTCCGCTCTTCCTACTGTGTTATCTTAAAATAGCAGAGACTATACAAGCACCGTTGAAAAAGCAGATACAATATTTTCAACAAATACTTTTCTAGTGTTGCTCTAAATACCATTAGTGATGCTGGTATCAATTCCACTACTGAAAATTGCCAAGTAGGCTGTTGTAATCGTGAAAGTAGCACAGATCGTAGCGTCTTCTATGATCCAATCACAGGTAGTGAATTATCCAGAATTATCAATACAGTGGAATGTTCCAACTCTTCAACCCTCTATGGTTATTCGATATATTTTGTAAAAAAAAATGCACTTAATATTGTACATGTCCTTGTCCATATTTTCAATAATAGTATCTACAGTGGAAAGTTTCCGGATAGTCTTAAAATTGCTGAGGTTATTCCTATTTTTAGAAAAGGCAACAGCAATGATTTGAATACCTACAGACCGATTTCTCTGCTTCCAGTTTTCTCGAAAATTTTTGAAAAGGCTGTAAAAGCTAGGATTATTGCTTTCTTGCATGGACTTCTTTCTTTAGCATAAAGCAATTTAGTTTAAGAGCTGGAATATCTATTAGCGATGCATTTCTGAAGTTTTGCAGTCGAAATTATGAGAGCCTTAATATGAAAAAAGTGTCTGCTTCACTTTTCATAGATATTACCAAGGCATTCGATACTGTAGACTATTCGATTTTGCATCAAAAATTGAATAGAATTGGTTTCAGAGGTTTCATGCTCATTTGGTTTTCCTCGTACCTAATGGGCAGAAAACAGATGGTCCAGCTAGGTGTTGAATTTAGTTAGATCCAGCAAATTAATATTGGTGTTCCCCAGGACTCGGTGCTTGGTCCTATTTTGTTTTTGTTTTTTATCAATTTAATTTTTAACCTTGGCCTCAGAGGAATATAGACTGGATTTGCAGATGAGCTTGCACTTATTCTAATACATCTAGTTTTGATCTAATGGCTGATATAAACTATGATTTGGAAAACATTAGACACTGGTTTAGTTCACAACAAGATGGTGATTAGTGATAAAACGAAAATTATGCTATTAAATTCCACTACCTCTGAGATAGAATTTTTTGCTTTATCATATAATTGCGCTAGTTGCAAGCATATAAAAGTGAGCTCTGATCCATGTAAGAATGTCAGCACTCCCGTGACTTTCAATGCGAACATTCGATGTCCGTCTAAGTGCTTCGAAATTTAAAGGGTTATAGTTTATAAATATTTAGGGCTTGTATTTGACTGTAAAATGAATTGGAGTGCTCACACGTCATTGCTTAAGAAATACTTATTGACGACGACATGCGCGATGTATCGAATAAGGATGTATTGCTCTCGCAAACTTCTTAAAACAATATATTTTTGGCTAGTGCAGTCAAAGTTGCAGTACGGTATAGTTTGCATATTCCGTGTAAGGTTGACTTAACACTGATATGTTCTCTTTGCAATATGGAGGATAGGGAGTATAAAAGGCATTTTTAATGTCTTTGTCCAGTGTTGGGCACAATCGCATCATCACCTCCCCGTGGTGCCCGCTGGATAGCTATCTGATAGTGAACTAACGATGAGCGTATGCTGAGTCTGACGATATATGGGTAGCTGAACACTCGGACCTGCGTAAGCACATCTGGGTGAACTTCAGCGCGCATATGTTTAACCGGACGAGGCATCTCTTGTTGACCTGATCGGCTGAAATATGCGTCTCAGAAGTCTAACAAGAGGTCCTCAGAGAGAGGACGTGCGGCGGATGAATTCTCCCGATGGAATCAACGGTGACGTCTACAGGCCAGCGGAAACCTTACCGGAGCTACTTCGACATATTTGAAGCTGAGGTCTGTAAGGATTTTCAATACTACGTGAGGGTATTGAAAAAGAGATGGTATCGGATGAACCCTTAATGGGCCAACGGCAGCGCTCATATCCCCGAAGTAGGTTACTGACATCGGTGTATCCGGCCCCTCGTCCTAGGGGTTGCTAAAAAAGGATCTGGTCCTCCAGGTTGGCGATTCGGGTGCGGATTTGTTATTGGAGGCAGACTTAGGCAAGAAGTCTTGAGTTTCAGGCATGTGAACGAGCGCCTTATGACTATCCGTATCAAGGCTAAATTTGCCAACATTAGCCTAATACGCGTTCACGCCCCTCATGAGGAGAAGGACAACGCGACAAAGGACGACTTCTACCAGCGCTTGGACAATACGTATGAGCAGTGCCCTAGCCACGACGTTAAAATTATCCTAGGTGATTTTAACGCAAAGCTAGGAAGAGAGGACGTCTTTAGTAGCGTGGTCGGAGAGCACAGCCTGCACGACAACACATCCGACAACGGACTCAGGCTAATCGACTTTGCAGCGGAGCGAAACTTTGTCGTAGCTACTACGCGGTTCCCACGTTTCGATATTCAGAAGGGAATGTGGCTCTCCTTTGATCGAAAAATCGTCAACCAAATCGATCACATTCCGATCGACGCAAGGCACTCTTCAAGTATTCTGTGTGTCCGGACATTCCGAGGAGCCAACGTGGACTCGGATCACTACCTAGTTGTAGCCAAGGTACGGATGCGGATATCCAGAACGGAGCGAAATCAACGAAATACTGTGAGGAAATTTGACATCGAAAAGCTACAATCGCAAGAGACCGCCGATCGTGTTTCTTCTAATCTCAATCTAAGTCCTATGCCGCCAGCAGCAAATGCGGAAGACCAGTGGCAGCGTTGCCAACTGCGTTGCCAACAAGTCATCAGATGCCACCTCTGATGTACTGGGTTTCTCTCGCCAACCACAACGAAACCCCTGGTTTGATGAGGAATGCCGGCAAGCACATGCAGCAAAACAAGAGGCGTACAAAGCGGCGCTGCATAGAAGGACTATAGTTGCTTACGAGCTCTACCTGCGTAGGAGAAAAGAGGAATATCGACTTCTCAGAAAGAAGAAAAAGGAGCATGAGAAGCACTCGATCGAGGAGATTGAGAGACTTTATTGCAGGAATAATGTTCGAAAATTTTACCAAAAGGTAAAAAGAACATGCCAGGGTTTCAAAGCTAGAACAGAAGCCTGCAGGGACGGAAATGGCAACATAGTAGTAGAATCGCAGTCGGTGCTGAGGATATGGAAGGAACACTTCCGCAGACTGTTAAACGGCGATGATTACCAATATTCCGCTGTCAGGCAGAATAAGCCATTCAGCCGTGACGATGGCAGTCAAGATTCCCGTCAACCCGATCAGAATGAAGTGAGGATAGCGATATCTAAACTCAAATCCAACAAAGCTGCTGTAGCCGACGGCCTTGCCGCTGAAATTTTCAAGGCAGGAGGAGATGAGTTGGTAAGGAGCATGCACCAGCTCATCTGTAAAATCTGGTCGGACGAAAGTATGCCCAATGAATGGAACCTCAGCATCGTTTGCCCGATCCTGAAGAAAGGAGACCCTCTGAACTGCGCCAACTACAGAGGTATAAGTCTCCTCAACATCGCATATAAAATCCTGTCTGCCGTATTATGTGGACGCCTAAAACCAATCGTCAACAACCTGATAGGTCCTTATCAGTGCGGTTTCAGGCCTGGAAAGTCCACCATTGACCAAATATTCACACTACGTCAGATCTTGGAAAAAACCAATGAATACAAAATCGATACGCACCACCTCTTTATCGATTTCAAAGTTGCCTTTGATAGCGTGTATAGAGACGAGTTATACAGAACCATCTCTAGTCTTGGCATCCCTGCCAAGCTCGTCCGTTTGTGCAGAATGACGATGGAGAACTCTCGCTGCTCCATCAAAGTCGGTAAGAACATCACCGAACCGTTCGATGTCAGGAAAGGTCTTAGACAAGGTGACGCGCTATCATGCGATCTCTTTAATATAGTACTTGAGAGAATTGTACGAAACTCACAAGCCAACACCGGAGGTACAATCTTTTACAAGTCTGTACAACTACTCGCTTATGCCGATGACATTGACATAATCGGAAGAACTCAGCGGGCTGTCAATGGGGCATTTACGACTATTGAGATCGAGGCAGCAAAGATGTGGAAATCCTAAATGGATTGAACTGGGAAAAGCTCTACAAATACTGTAAAATACGTTTAGAGTATAGAAGAAGAATTATGGAGGTTTTTAAATGTACGCGTTAACTTAGTTCATTTTTTCTTAATTAAATGTCAACCTGACAGACAGCAAATACGCCATTGTCTTATTAAATATTGTAAAATATTTATAAAAAAATTGAAATTAAAATAAAATTGAATTGAATTGAATTGAATAAAGCAGTTTATATTATCCAGCAATTCCTGTGTAACCGCACATATATTGTTGACAGATTCTACTACACTGCTAAGAAATATGAGATTACCATCTTTTTTTGTTAATTCATTCATTGTTGCATATTTAAGGGTTGTTTCGGATGTCATGAGGATGACCCACATAAAAGTCTACGGCGCAGGAAGAGGTTTTGTTTGGGTGAAATGCGAAAGAATCACGATATTCAGCTGCTATTTTACGCCGAACGAAGTATCAGCAATTTTCGAGTGAAACTAGGCAGATTGGAGAATACTATGAGAGATACCGGGGACGATGTCTTATTTGCCGGTGATTTCAACGCCAAGGCCATAGACTAGGGAATGCCTAGCACGGACTCACGAGGTAGGCAGATACTTGAGATGGCTGCCAGACTGGGGCTCAATGTGATGAACAAAGGAAACACACCCACCTTCAGCCAACCCGGATTCTCCGAAACGATACCGGATGTTATTTTCGCGTCAGAAGTGCCACCAGCAAAGGTGGAAAACTGGAGAGTCATTAAGGAGTATACCAATACCGTCAGTGACCAACAGTATATCATCTTTGACTTGCAAAGAATCCGGCGAATTTCTAACGGAATCTAGAGGCGAGCACCGATGTGGAAAGTCGGCCGATTAAATGAAGAGGTTGTCACAGAAGAAGGGAAGGGCGCCATACTAGAAATGACGGGGACAGCTAAACTATAAGCCCAAGCGACGATGCAACGAGTTAATAACTCAAATGGAGGGCGAAATCCAGTTTACTGGTCGACGGAGGAGATCACTAAACTAAAGGACTGTCGCACGATGACCGTGGAACAAATGCGCCAAATAGTGGACACACTCTTTCCCGCTCATCCTGTTAGGCCAATGTATATCTTCCCTGCTCAACAACAAGATATCTCAACGAAGAAGAGCTGATTCTCGCTGCTAAATCTCTCCAGAACAATAAGGCTGTCAGCCCTGATGGCATACCAGCGTAAGTTTTGAAAACGGTTACCCAAACTTCTCCGCAGATATTGCTAAGTACGTATAACAACTGCCTAAAGGAAAGGATCTTCTACAAGTAGTGGAAGGTACAACGTTTGGCGCTTATCAGCAAGGGAAAATGAGACTTGGATTCCCCATCAGCGTACGTCTGTGCATGCTGGACATGGCAGAAAAAACTTCTTGACAAGCTGCTGAAGCCGCGACTCACAGCAGCAATCCTAACAGCGGGTGGTCTATCCGATCGACAACATGGATTCAGAAAAAGGCCAGTCCACGATAGGAGCAATTGCGGAAGTAGTCAAAACCACCCACGCCGACCTAAGGAAAAATCACCACTCAAAGCGAATTGTCGGACTGGCAGCTCTGGATGTGAGAAATGCGTTCAATTTAGTCAGATAGGGGAGAAATGCTATACGTGCTCGAAAATATCTTCAGGATACCGCAACATCTCCTGAGAATTCTGGAGGACTATCTAAAAGATAGGGAGTTCCTGTACGACACTATGGAGGGTCCTCACAGAAAGGAAATCACTGCTGGAGCATTGCAGGGCTCAATCCTGTGGAACATCTCCTATGACAGAATTCTTCGCACGGAGATGCCCCAAGAAACCTTCTTAGTCGGGTACGCAGACATCGGTGCAGTGACTACGCAAGGGACACCAAAGAGGAGTAGCTTAAACTTAAAAAGGTAATGAGACAGGTACTTGGATGGAAGACCATGGCCTTAGTCTCGCTGCGGAAGAGATACTCCTTCTGACGACAGTTGTTGATTTCCGAGTAGACCAAGAAGTTATAATCAGCAAAACGGCAATAAAGTATCTAGGAATCGCCTGAACTCTAAACTTACATTCGGACAACAGATTAAGTCCGCGTCTGAGAGAGCTGCAAAGGTCACGTCGTCACTCAGTAAGATAATGGCAAACATCGGAGGCCCAACGATGAGCAGGCGACGACTTCTCATGCCCATCACTCACGCTATTCTCCTGTACGAGTGTAAGATCTGGGCCGATGCACTTAAGCAGAAGAAGTATAGAAGGCAAATGGCCGCAATACAAAGGCGAGGAGCCCTTCGAGTTGTAAGCTCCTACCGCACAGTGTCGGAACCAGTCGTCCTCGTAGTCACGGGAGTGACCCTCCTAGCGGCGGAAGGAAGTACGTCTACGAAACGAAGGCAGAGATAGCTGCGGAGGCGAAGGAGCTTACCAAGCAGGCTTGGCAAAGCAGGTGAAGCAGGTGGACCTCGAGGCTGATTAGAGACATCATGCCGTAGACAGAGCGCGAAAACGGCGAAGTATACTACTTTGTCACCCAGTTCTTATCCGAACATGGGTTTTTTAACCGATAGCTCCACAATATGGAGTGAAGTAAAGTGGAGAGCGCAGCCTGCCCATATGGATATTCATTGGAAGCCAACGCTTTCCACACCTTTCTGTAGCAGATGGACAGAGCCGAGGACTAGACTGGTGTCAGAAGTAGGCAACTTTTCCCCGAAGAATGCTATAAATAAGATGATCTCAAATACCTGTATGTGGAACAGAATATCTTTTTTCGTCGAGACGGTACTCAGATCCAAAAAGAGAGAGGAAGACGCAAACATTCCCTCAGAAAATTCATAAAGCAGATAAAAGCCTTAACGGTAAGAAAGAATTACCCCGCAAGAGAAGACAAATATGAAAAAAGCCGGTTCCCAGAGTGGAAAGGAAATGACACCACTCTCAAGTAATGCGATAACCGATCTTGGAGTGGATGATGTCAAGTAGAAAATGGTTTAAAGTTGGTCTTATAGTGAGTTGGAATCTCACACTACTTGAAAGAGAGCGGGACTGTTTCTCATGCGCATCAGCGTTTTTCCACTATCCCCTAGGAAAAAAAAGAGTTTTTGGAGTTATTTCTCTTCTTTCTATTTCATTGCAACCTAAAAATTACAAGTAGATAGATAGATAGATAATTAGATAGATAATTGATTTATTATTTCTTTTCTTGTTTATGATACAAATTTGTTTAACAAAAAATCGATTAGCATGGCAATGCCGTCTGCCTGATTGACATTAGATTAAACATTAAATAACAAGTATGTTTCCTAAAGTTATGAATACATTACAGGTAAATCATGTGATATCTAGACTACATTTTTGCTTGGTTTTTGATATAAGAGGAAATTAAAGTCCTCATTTATGATTTTATTTCGATAGATTATGGCTGATTGATAATAATAAAAATGTTTTTTAACGTCGCTTTCGCAGTTGAGGAGATCTAGAACTCTTCCTTTGAGTTCGTGTAGCTTCCTAGAAAGTGTCTTCGTATTGCTTTAAGGATATGGCATCTGCCAATGAAATGGATAACATCTTTCCTCTCAGCTAGGTTACAAAGGCTACAGTAGATTGGTAAGTCAGGTCGACGCGGGACATAATTAAGGCGTATAAGTTCACCTCTCATTTAAAAAAAAAGACGATATTATATCTTTGCTGTTGTTATTGTTGAAGTAATTCTTATCATATAAATTATGCCTTAAGATGCTGTAAGTTGATCTGTGAACTGATGATATAGCCCTATTTAGGCAATCTTCTCTGTACTTTTCATCCACTTTGCAATGAGATTATAGAGCACATCGTAGGAGTATCTCCAGTCCCATCTACGAAATTAAATTCTATTCCGCAATACGTTGCAAGCTCCTCTAACTTCTTATGCCACAGTGTTCTCCTTTCGATTGCCCTCATAGCAATGATTTTTGGAAGTCTGTCATCAGGCATCTCTAGAACTTTGATCAGGTAATCCGCATGTAGTTTCAGGGTTTTGATGAATAGAGGTGATAATCCAGTTTCTATTTTAATCATGTAATTCGGAGTTGTGCACGGCAAACTGAAACTTCGTTTGATGAAGTACCTTAGCAGCTTCTCCGCGGTTTCGTACTACTTGCATCACCAAGATTGTGCTGCATACATCATTATTGATTCGGCTACCGCTTGGAAAACTTTGTACTTCACGCTATGGTCAACGAGATTATTTGAGAAACATCTCTTCCAAGTTGCGCAGATGGCACTTTTTGCTTTTATTAGCCTGTCTTTCAAGTGAGGTTCCATATTAAGATTGCAAGTTATCAGCACTCCAAGATACCTGTATTGTTTCACAATTTCAATGGGTTGTCCGTTGAAATGCCATTTCTCATTTCTACATAATCTGCCACCAGACCCGTTTTTAAAAATCATTATTTTTGATTTATCAAGGTTTACCGTAAGATTCCATAATTGGCAATACAAATCAAGACGGTTAATCATAAGCTGTAAAGATTCTGGTGAATATGCAAAGATTACCACATCATCAGCGAACAAAAGAGCCTTTATCGGAACTCCTGCAATTTTAATTCCGCCAGGCAGAAAGTCTACGAAATCGTTTATGTACATTGCAAGGAGACTCGGACTAAGAGCACACCCTTGCCTTACTCCTGATGTTGTTTCGAACCACTCTGAGGTCTCGATTCCGCTCCACACTGATAACTGGTTGTTTCCATAGATGTTTTCGAGAACTTTTCCAAACCTGTGACTCATGCCAGCGTTGTTTAACTTAAAAATTAGGGCTTTTCGATCGATGTTATCAAAGGCTGCCTTGAAATCCACGAAAAAAGCGAATAATTTCTTTTTTTGCTCGATAAAAAACCCCGCAATATTTTGCAGTACGAAAATGTTATCTATAGCTCTTCCGAAATCCTGCTTGATACTCATTGACCAGTTTATTGCTTTCAATCCACTCTGACATGCGGTTATTTAAAAGTATTGTGAATACCTTATATGATGAGTTCAGAAAGGATATTCCTCGGTAATTTATTGGATCCCTTATATTACCCTTTTTGTGAATAGGGAATATAATAGCCTCTTTAAACTGCTGCGGTATATGGCCCGTTTCTAAGATTTAGAGTTATTTTATCGATGAAGTTGTCAGTTGCATATTTAAAGAATTCCATGGGGATCCTGTCAGCCCTTGGTGCCTTTCCATCCTTGAGCTTTGCTAAAACCTTACAAACTTCATCCTGTGTTATAGGCGCGTCCAATATTTCATTGGTAATGAAGGGTGCTGCGTACTGAAGGGGTAGTGTATTCATTGTTGGATTCAAAAGGGTTCGGAAATAGTTCATCAATACATTAGCGCTCAATTGAGCTCTATTTCAGGCATTTTGCCGTTAAACTTCTTTACCGCAGACCAGAATTCTTTCATATCTTAACACCAAGTTAGCTTGAGAGCTTCAATTTCAAGATAAATCTTTTTCTTCTCCTTGCAGATTTTTTTAAAGGTCGTGTTTGGTCGTATATAAAGGCTTTTAAAATACGGATCGTCAAACTTTCGAAAAACCTTAAGCCATCCGAAGGATTTTTGCCTTGCTATTTGGCACTCGTTGTCAAACCATTTTTCCTTTTGAGATGAGCTTTTTCTCTTAACCTGTCTGTAGAGTGGGTACGATATTTTTATCAAATCTTCAATTCCTCCAATGCTGCATCGAATATCGGTGTGCAAGTGAAAATCAGGATTGTATCTGTACTCGGTTGCCATTGACTCTTTCCATAGCAGTTTAGAAGGTAAATGAATAGCTCGTGTGTCTTCTCTTTCTGCTGAGACAGAACAAAACTCCACAACTATGGGCATATGGTCTGAATACGGCTCACACAGAACTTTAAAGTCATTTATTAAAGAGATCCATTCACCTCGCACAAAACAGTAGTCCGCCACTGAGCAGCCTGGTTGTCTTACAAAAGTGTATTCTCCATTCGAATCCGATCCACTCACTCCATTCAAAATACGGACTCCATACGAATCACACAGCTCCACCAATTTCATCCCCCTTGAATTCGTGGTTTTATCTTTTGAATCTCTCTCTATTCCAGGGAATTTATTTTCTCTTCCTTCCTCTTCTCCTATTCTGGCGTTCAAATCACCAATAATCATTATATTGTCGTAAACAGTATGTTCAAGTAGCTCACATAATGCAGCAAAATCTCTTTCCCAGTGATTGTAATGGCTGGTCAAACGGTAGTGCATGCGATCATATGAAAACACAAGCGTTTTCACTCAGCTGAGGCCTACCAACTCCTACTCTCAACCTCCACGCGGTGACAGCCGGGTGCCTAGTACCTTAATCCAAGAAATGGGTAACCAACCCCGTTTGGCGGATTCTTGGTGGCAGCAGGTGAGAGAGGGGGGGAAGAGTGCTTTTCTCACTAGAGCGTTTCTTCCTGTTCCAGGCGGCAGCGGACGAATTCCCTAGACGAAGTCAACGGTGGCGTCTATAGTTCCAGTTAGGTTGAACTTAGTGAATACCTTGCGCGAGCTGCTTCGACGTATTCGGATCACAGGTCGGTAAGGAATTTCCAATTTGGGCAGGTCATTGGAATAGAGATGGTGGCGGAGGAGCCCTTAATGGGCCAACGGCAGCGCTCATACTTCCGTAGTGGACTACTGGCACCGGTGTACCCGGCCCCTCGTCCTAGGGGAATAATTAAGGAACTGGCCCTCCAGGTTGGGGGTTGTGCCGTCGGGGTAACTTCCCTACCACGTAAAAAAACTCATGGTTCCGAAACAACCAAAAGCCTCGGATAAGGATGACTCAACTAATGATGACCCCAGCAAACGAAATAAGGACAACGACCTTCGGATCTGTACGTGGAATTTTCTGTCCCTTTACAGACCACGTGCAGCCGAACAACTAGCAGAGGCCCTAGACTGCTATAAAGCAGATATTGCCGCCATCCAGGAAGTGCGATGGGATGGGCCGGGCAAAAAGAGGATGAAAAACTGTGACATCTACTACGGTGATTGCTACAGAGGCAACAGGCAACGCTTATTCGGATGCGGATTTGTCATACGCAGCAGACTTAGGCAAGAAGTCTTAAGCTTCCGACACGTTAGCGAGCGTATTATGACTATCCGGGTCAAGGCTAAATTTGCTAACATAAGCCTAATATGTGTTCGGAAGAAAAGGACCCTGCCACCAAAGAGTGTTTCTACGAGCTCCTCGACAAAACATACGAGCAATGTCCTCAATACGACGTTCAAATCGTATTGGGCGACTTTAACGCCAAAATAGGAAAGGAGGACGTCTTTGGTAGGGCAGTCGGTAAGCATAGCCTACACGACACCACGTCTGATAACGGACTAAGGCTAATTGATTTCACTGTAGAGCGAAATGTCACCATAGCAGGCACATGGTTTCCTCATCTCGATATTCATAAGCAGACATGGCGGTCCAATGATCATGTAACGATCAACCAAATTGATCATATTGCGATCGATGCAAGGCATGCCTCCAGTATTCTGGATGTCCGGACCTTCCGAGCGGCCAACATAGACTCGGATCATTACCTTGTTCTAGCCAAGGTACGAATGCGGATATCCCAATCTGAACAACAAAGAAGAATTACTGTGAGAAAATTTAACGTCGAAAAGCTACAATCGCAAGAAACCGCCAGTCTCTTCGCTGAACGCGTATCCCGAAATCTCTCAATCACCCCTTTGCCACCAGCATCAAGTACCGAAGACCAGTGGCAACGCTGCCAACATGCCATCAGAAACGCCGCGACTGATGTGCTGGGTCTCGCTCGACCACCACCGCGAAACCCCTGGTTTGACGAAGAATGCCGGCGAGTGCATGCAGCAAAACAAGAGGCGTACAAAGCGGCGCTGCAAAGGAAGACGAGAGCTGCTCGTGAGCTCTACGAGCAAAAGAGACGGGAAGAACATCGGCTTCTCCAAAAGAAGAAGAAAGAGCATGAGAAGCGCGCGTTTGAGAATATCGAGAGTCTATACTCCAGGAACAATGTACGGAAGTTTTACCAAAAGGTAAAAAGAACGTGTCAGAGAAGTAATACCCGTACAGAAACCTGTAGAGATGAAAATGGAAACCTCGTAGTAGAATCACAGTCGGTGCTGAGAATATGGAAAATCTACTTCTGCAGACTGTATAACGGCGACGAAGACCAACATCCCGCTGTCAGGCAGAATGAACTATTCAACATGGACGATGATAGTCAAAATTTCCGTCCACCTGACCAAAACGAAGTGAGGATAGCAATATCCAAGCTAAAATCGAACAAGGCTGCTGGACCTGACGGCTTACCGGCCGAATTTTTCAAGGCAGCTGGGGATGAATTGGTAGAGTGCATACACCAACTCATTTTTAATATTTGGTCAGACGAGTGTATGCCTGATGAATGGAATCTCAGCATCGTTTGCCCGATCCACAAGAAAGGAGACCCCCTCAACTGCGCCAATTATAGAGGCATCAGTCTCCTCAACATCGCATACAAGATCTTTTCTGCGATATTGTGTGAACGCCTGAAACCCTTTATCAACAGCCTGATTGGACCCTATCAGTGCGGTTTCAGGCCAGGAAAGTCCACCATCGATCAAATCTTCACACTTCGGCAGATCCTGGAGAAAACCCAAGAATTCCAAATCGATACTCACCACCTCTTTATCGATTTCAAGGCCGCCTATGACAGCATCTATAGAGAAGAGCTTTATAGTACCGTCTAGTTTTGACATCCCTGCCAAACTTGTCCGTCTGTGCAGGCTGTCGATGGAGAACGCTCGCTGCTCCATCAAGGTCGGTAATGACCTCACCGAGACCTTTGATGTCAAAAAAGGCTTTAGACAAGGTGACGCGCTGTCATGTGATTTCTTCAATATTATACTTGAACGGATTGTGCGGAACTCACAAGCCAACACCGGAGGCACAATCTATTACAAGTCTGTACAACTGCTTGCATACGCCGACGATATAGACATTATCGGAAGATCTCAGCGGGCTGTCACCGGTGCTTTTGCGAGCATTGAGGCGGAAGCGGCCAAAATGGGTTTGGCGATAAACGAGGGCAAAACAAAGTATATGCTGTCAACTAGAAGGAAAAACCAACACCGACGAATTGGACAAAACGTCACCGTGGGCAGCTATAACTTCGAGGTAGTAAGGGACTTTGTCTACCTTGGCTCTGCTATAAATTCTACAAACAAAATCAATGCAGAAATCAATCGAAGAATAACTCTTGCCAATCGCTGTTTTTTTGGGCTTATAAGGCAATTCAACAGTAAAGCCCTATCTCGAACAACTAAGGAGACTCTATATAAGACCTTGATCATCCCAGTCCTGCTTTACGGCGCTGAAACATGGACTTTATTAAAAGAGGATGAAGATATCCTTGGTCGCTTCGAGAGAAAAATTCTTCGTAAGATTTTCGGTCCCATTTGCGTTGACGGGTTTTGGAGGAGAAGATTCAATCACGAACTATACGAGCTCTACAGCGACATCGACCTAGTCAAAAAACTGCGTATTGGACGTCTGAGATGGCTAGGACATGTAGAGCGAATGGACATCAACGCTCCGGCCCGCGCAGTAGAGGGAATCATCGCCGTAGGTGGCGCGCACAAGTTCAAGGGGACCTCGACCAACTTGGAGTGCGCAACTGGAGGCAATTAGCTAAAGACCGAGCTAAATGGAGAGGCTTGTTGGTTGAGGCACAGGTTCACCCCGAACTGTAGCGCCACCTAAGTAAGTAAGTAAGTGATTGTAATTTTTATATATCGGTAATATAATTAACTTGGTTGATTTTGACCTCATTTACTGTTTCGAAATCACAGTATATGATGTTAATATATTTTTTATACCCGAAGAAACATCCACCACTAGCTCTTCCTCTCGTATTTTGTTTCAAACCGGGTGTCCAAACAAATTCAAAACTTTTAAAATAATTAAGTATAATTTATAATTTTTTTCTACTAAAAACGTTTCATACAGAAATACAATATCATAATTATTCAGAAATTCATAAAAATGTTCGTATATTGACTTATTACTAAGACCTGAGACATTATAACTTAATATTTTATTTATTTTTAGTTCTACATATTTTATATTGTTTTGGCAGACGGTTGGTGTTCTTGCTTCACCCGCGCTGTTGTTGTAATCTGTCAACTCTGCATTCACGTCGGCACACAGCTGATTGCTTAAATCGGTTTGATATATGTTATTCAGTACAGAAATCCCATTTGTATTGTTTTGTAGAAGCCGCCAGGATGAACTCCAAAGAAATACATTTTTCTGCACGTATATTCTATCATACCTCACCAACACTTTTATTTGGGGATTTATTTCCATAAGCTTGCTTCGTATCTTTAAGAGTTTACTTCGCTTCTGTCGAATCGACTTGGGAAGATCTTTCGACACGGTGACACCTGTGCCTTTCAAGGTTGACGACGCTTTAAGAGCTGTGATCACCTGTTGTCTTGATTCAAGTTTCACGATAAAGTTTTTAGCAGTCGCATTATTGGATCTTATTTCACGAATCTGAAGGTTTTCAACGGACGGAGTTGGTCGAAAGATGTTTGACAAAAAGTTGTTTATGACATCTTTTTCATCTGCGCACTCCTGGGACGTAACTCGTATCATCAAATTGTTTTCCGTGTTTTTCTTTTGGATCTCATCCTATCTATCTATCATCCATCTAGCAGTTCATACTTCTTTTCCAAACCGATTATTTTGTTAGACAACTGGAGGTTAAGTTCCATCATTTTTTGGTATGCGATTGCGATAGCTTCGATGTCGCTCTTCTTAGCCGTGTCTTTCATTTTGGTGTCGAGCAGATGGCATAGCAGATTAGTAAGATCCCACTTGGTCATAGCTCCAACTAGCTCTTCTGACATTTTCGCAACGTGTTGAGGTCTTTTTACAAAGGTAAACGCTTCAGGAGAAGTTTCTGAAAGGTTTCTTTTATTTCCCGTTGACAGTGAGAGTGGAATATCCTTTTCCCTCTATTTAAAAAGGGTGATCCTAGCGATCCTTGTAACTACAGAGGCCTATCCTTCCTAAACTCCGTGATGAAAATATTTACGGGTATAATCCTGGAACGGTTGACAGAATGGGTTCATTCAAATGACCTGCTTAGTGAGTTCCAAGCCGGGTTTAGAAAAGGCTACTCGACAGTAGACAATATTTTTACGTTAACAAGCTTAGCTAGGTCTTACCTGAATAAAGGAAAAAAAATGTACGCGTTCTTTGTGGACTTCCAAGCGGCATTTGATTCTGTTGATAGAAAAGCGCTTTTCTATAAGTTAAGCAATCTTGGAGTGTCAACAAAAGTGCTCAAAATTATCGAAAGTCTCTATAAGGAGAATATGACTGCGGTATGGGACGGAAACAATGTTTCAAATTGGTTTGAGTCTCATATGGGTGTTAAGCAGGGTTGTCTCATGAGTCCTCTTCTTTTCGCGCTATTTATGGACGATTTGCCAACATCTCTACCTGGAGGAATTGAGTTCGCTGGAATGAAAATAAGGGTACTCTTATATGCTGATGACATCGTCATCTTGTCGGAAACTCCATCCATGATGCAAATGATGATCAACAAGCTAGAGAAATATTGCAACCTTTGGAACCTAAAATTGAATACAAGCAAGTTCAAAATATTGGTATTCCGAAACGGTACCGGTCGCTTCGCTAGGGACGAAAAATGGTTTTACCAAAACGAAGAAATTGAGAACGTAAAGGAATATAAGTACCTTGGAGTCATTTTAACACCGCGAGTGGATTTTAAAAAGCACCTTTAGGAAAAACTCAAGGAAGGAAAAAAGGCAATAAACTGTAATTGGAAGGGAATATTTTCTAAAAATAACGTTCCGCTTAGTACAAAGTATAAAGTCTATGAGGCAGTGGTTAGGTCCATCATGTGCTATGGCGCCCAAGTATGGGGTATCTCTCAGTTTGAAGAAGTTGAAAAGCTGCTAAGATACTTTATTAAAAAAATCTTCAGGCTACCGGAAAACACGCCAACGTATATGCTTCACCTGGAAACAGGACTGTCCCCTTTGTACATCTTCACAGTAAAGCTGCACTTTCATTACATTTTAAAAGCAATGTCACTCTCGAGTCAGAGGCTTCCGAATTTGGTTGCAATGCACATAATACACCATAGGCAACAATTTTTCCTCGAATGGTCCAGGCTCTGCGGCATTCACGATATCCAACTAGCGGATTACAATCCTACATCTTGGAGAGAGGCACTACAGGAACTGTTGATTAAGGTCGACCTATCCACCCGTGAGGCATTTAAAGTAAAAGCCCAAGAGAGTCAAACCAGACTCATATATCGAACTCTTCAACATGACTTGGGGGCATTCAACTACTTCCAAGACCAAAACAGTGTGGAAGTTATTTCAACATTATTTAAGGCTAGAGGAGAGCTCCTGCGCTTGAATTACATGCCATATAGAACCGAACGAAATTCTGAATGCTCACTATGCAACCTGCATGCCTTAGAAGACGTCTTCCATCTCATCGGAGTATGCCCAATATTAAAGGCGATAAGGCGAACCCATTGGGATAAACATGTGCTACCGGAAGCTGAAGTCAGGGCAATACTAAACGGTCAAAATTGGAAGGTTCTGTTTAGCTACTTAAAGTCCGCTTTAAAATACAGGCAACAAATATTACATGAAGCTTTTTAGAAAAATTAGTGAATATAACTAAAACGAATTTAGACAGATAAAGTAATTGAGATCTTTTGAATTCTATTTTAAAATTTTGTAAATCTCTCTTTTCAGGCTGACGGCAAACGCCAATGCATATTTGTGATTATTTAATTATGTATTAGTAACAATTTTCTAATGTTCAATAAAAATCATTTCTACTACTACTACTACTACAGTGAGAGTGAGATTATAATTGTGATGGAGTAGAAGCTCGGCAAGTATGTACATATATGCCGCCGAACCATGCATTATTAAACCGTTCTGAGCTGTCGCCAATTGGGAGAACGAATGACATTAAAGTCACATTTAGGGTGGTGCTTATATGGACCAAACGAAGTTTTTTTCTCAATTATTGTTTGAGCTAACCATTAAATAGTACAAAATCAATTAAAATATTTATTTTTAGAAATAACAATTTTTTGTTTGTAGAGGTATCTCTTAAAAAGAGATAGGCATTTACAATCCTAATATTCATTTTTAAATTCAATTTTCTATACAACAGTAAAGTAGTATAGTATGCAATTTGTTGTATTCTTATTCTTCCATCAGTGCTACTCCTCTCTTCGCTATATCATTCAAATTCCTTATATAATGAACAACTGCCTTGCTTGTTTTGGCAATCTTCATCATCGATAAAAATTTCAAGCGGGTAGCAAATGCTACAAGACCTTCATATACCCGTACCTATTTTATACCATAAATGACTCGAGATTTTTTTCATCACGGCTTTGGATATTGACATATTTAATCATTTTAAGGCGCAGACCATCCCACAGCTGCTTGGAACCAATATTTTGCATAAATCCTGACTAAAAATGAAGATGTCTTTCTTCTTTCTTTCTTGGTGTGTAAATTAATAAATTTGAGAGAATGGATGACTTCTGCCATCAATCTAGCTCAATGTAATTCAGCACGCGCTCTAAACGATTTTTTTTTAATATGTCTCCTAAAATTATTATAATGAGAACTAATAGCTCTTTGTAACCATATCTCGATTGATATAGCTCCAGCTGTTTCATTTCATTGCATAAAATCCTTATATAACTACATGCACAATTATATGTATAGTTAATATATTTTTGTTGTTGGCGACAAGTTAATAGAAAATGAATAAAGAGCATGTAACATCAATGGCGACAACTTCAACATATAATACTAAAAATGATGAAAAATAAAAAAATAAAATAAAAAGGAAAACTGAGAAAAAAAAAAAGTACCTTCTGCCGGTTCGGGGAAGTACATCCTCTTTCTCACTCGTCCTGCCCAGTTCCCACTGATGATATATGACAATGAGGCCTAGAAATCACAAGCTAAATTTATTTAAACCCTCATATTGCTTTCAGATTCAATTTACAGAGTAACACAAGAGTAGAAAAGGAAAAAAAGGAAAAAAAAAATAGGAAACACAGAAGGACATACGTGGGTGGCTAGAGTCAAGGGCGCAACCGCACATCCGGTTTAGTAAGTATGTTTATATTGTCCTTCCGCTGGCTGATGACGTGATGGTTTCCTCTAGATTGAAGTCTAACTTCCTATAGGCAGCAGTATTCTTCCGTTGTCCATTTCGACTTTTATTACTGCGCCTTCCTTCTAAGAGAGAAGTCAGGATTTTGGATTTGTTGTGATAGACTACATACAGAAGGATGTAAAGGAACATTGCGATAAGCAAATACGTGAAGAAATTTGAGCCGGATTCCTTGAGGAATGGATCGGTTACATTACACTACGTTTTGCTAATGACTGCCAGAACCTTTTTGATTTCCAGTGCAGCAAAAACACCCTTAGAAACTCCCTTTACTCCCCTTCCTCACTCAGGTCTTAATATTTGTAAATTTTAACTAGCTTTAAAGTACACATTGTAAATTAGATTTAAGTCCCTTACAGCTTGTATTAAGCTAATTAAATTAAATTATGTGGTTTGTGTTGGGCAAGTCGTTACCGTCGATGATCTCCTGGCTATTCCTCTGATCACCTTCATTCTTATCGGGACTGACAAGTGGCGGCTCGTTAGGCTTCAGTTTGTCATCTCGCATCAAACGCTCTCCAGTTTCATCATCAGTATCTTCCGGATTGATGTTTTCATTGGGATCGATATCAAAATCATTTTCATTTGTCTGGTCAGCGTTGGCCTGATTGAAGAATCATGTTTACCTTGATTGGTTGGTAGTATGGTTTCTTCTTCTTGTGTGTCGGGGCTTAGTGTTGGTGGTGAATCTTCTTGGTCTTCTTGGTGGGCACTGGCGGTTTCTTTTTTACTTTGACAGTAGGTAATACTCCTGCTTCCGATGCTGCTGCTGGTAGGTCAGCTCCTGCGCCAATATTTTCTTTCACTGGAATTCTGTTTGGGTTTAGGTATGGTTTGGGATTGCTTTTCAGCGTTTTCAGTCGATGTTTGTACGGATATATTGCTTTGAGTATTAGGTGCCTCATTTGAGAGTTCTGGTTTTCCCGCTGCGGCGGACATGTCAGACAACTCTTTGCTGGCGGCCACATTAGATGGCACCGCGTACCAAGTGGTGCCCTTAGCTACACTAATACCGACTGCAGGTGCAGGTGGCTGCACGACCAGAGCACCAGTCTTGCTTTGATGTTCTATTTGATCGCACATCCATGCCAAGAATGTACAAATAGGCTTCGGCACCAGTCCTTTAGGCTACTCCATCGGACTGTGGCGTAGTTGGACTGTGGTGGTGCGACAAGTTCACTTATTGAGAAGAGAATTATAGAGAACATCTCTTCGTTTTTTTTAGGATTGTGGTCTGGACTTGGTGACGATTTCAATTTTTTTTTTGTAGTCTTCACTGGTGAAACTCGAACATCGCAGTCATTTACACCATAAAACGTTCGACGGTATGTGATTTGAGCGTTCGTTAGCAGTCCACGTCTGCGTTAATATTTTCGAAAACTTTTAAGGTAAATCCATTAGTAGAAACTATTTTGAAATCACCTGCTTAAAACCATTCGAATTATACTTGAAGGATAATTGCTAATATACTACAGCTTCTGGTATTATTTCCATTATATGATGACGATAGGCCAACCAAAGTATATCCTTTTCCACCTTCCATTTTAAGAGAATATAAACTTTTCTTTATCCAGTGTTTGCTGCATGTAGTGTCGAAACTCATGCACTTAATTTTCCTTACATCCCAGGTAGGTAGGTAGGTAGAAGTGGTTGTGTCAGCAAACCATGTCGACACTTAATTAGCGCAGAAGCGCCGTTTTATTACCACAACTCAAGTGACCTAACGCATGTTACACGGACGTTAACTACTAGGGAAAAGAAGAAGAAAAGGGGGTAAGGATTACTCAAATCCACCTCGTTACATTGAGGAACCTGATAATATCCCCAATGCTAATCTCCGTTAGCTCTATAAGGTTGTCGAAAAAGAGTTTACCTAAGGTGCGCTGTCTGGCCTTGCCTAAAGCCGGACACTTGCAGAGGAAGTGTAAGATTGTTTCTATCTCGTCAGCAGTATTGCAGCTGCGACAGTGTGTATTAAATGCAATGCCTAATCTGGCCGCATGAACTGGCCAGTGGCCAGTACTAACTGCCAAAATTCTTGCGATATCTGTACGGTTTCTGCTTAGTAGATCTTGTGTTCTTTTCCGGGAGTATTTGGGCCACATCCGCCTGGAGATGACACAGTTCCGCACCCCCTGCCATCTACTATCCGCCTTTAGCAGATAGTGCGCGAATGTCTCCCTTAAGGACCCCCAACGGTATGTTCACCTCCTTTGCTAGGGAAGCATCAAGGGCAGATCCTTGCCTCGCGAGCTCATCAGCTCGCTCATTCCCCTCAATGTTGCTGTGACCCGGAACCCAAAGGAGACAGATCCTAAGCCGGTGACCAAGCGAGGCGAGTTCTTTTTTGCACTGTTCTACTAGCCTTGAGGATGTAGTGGCAGATACTATAGCCTTGATAGCCGCCTGGCTGTCAATAAGGATGGCAATGGTATTTAGGGGTGTAGCGGTTTGCTTAAGTAGGCGGCAGGCCTCACGTACAGCAAAAACTTCCACCTGGAAGACACTGCACAAATCAGGAAGCCGGTAAGACCTGGAAATATTGAGGGAATCAGAGAATATCAGCGCCCCTACCCCGCAGTCCATTTTTGAACCGTCGGTGAAAATTATTGATTCGAACTCATTTGTCAGTACGCCAGTTTCCCATTCCGCCCTGGTTGGGAACCTGACCGTGACGTCATTTCTAAAGTTCACTGTGGGAGTTATATAGTCGGTCAGATTAGCTACCAGATCCTGCGGTAGCAAATTCAGGATACTGCTGTGACCATACGGATTGGTGCACCAGCGTCCTGTTTCCCTTAGCCTGACCGCACCACATGATGATAGCTGCATAATGTGAAGGAATGGAAAAAGGTGCAGAATAACGTTGAAGGCATCGGCTTGACATATCCTCTTGGCAACCGTTACGCCTATAGCCGCAGTTCTTTGTACCCTGTTTCCTTAACGCAGGCCACCAGACTAGCGATCCATAGGAAAGAATAGGACGCACCACGGCAGTGTACATCCATAAGACCATCTTCGGACGAAGTCCCCACTTCTTGCCAAAGGTCTTGCTGCAGGCATAGAAAGCCATACAGGCCTTCTTTACCCGTTGGTCAATATTAAGCTTCCAGCTTAGTTTTCGATCAAGTACCACACCTAGGTACTTGGTACTGGAGGATAGGGAGAGTAGATGATTATTTAGCCGTGGAAGCGTAAACGTCGCTATTTTGGTTTTAGTGGTAAAGAGCATCAGTTCAGTTTTGCTTGGGTTGACGCTGAGTGCACATCCAGTGGCCCATGAGCTAATTTTGCCCAAGGCACCTTCAATAATCTCGCTGATTACGGATGGAAACATCCCCGATACCAGGGTTACCACGTCATCCGCATACGCGACAACTTTAGCTCCATCCCTATCAAGTCGACACAAAATTTTATTGATGACCATAAGCCATAGAAGAGGAGACAAGATTCCACCTTGAGGAGTTCCTCTAACAACAGATATGGTGGAGCTGCTGTTGCCGAGAGTCGATTGAAAGATTTTAGTTTTTAGCATTGTCAATATCCATTTGCTAATAAACTCTTCCACACCCAGTTGGATCAGAGCTTCCTGAATCGATTCCGTACTAACGTTATTGAAGGCACCTTCAATGTCTAAGAAGGTAGCAAGGGTATATTGTTTGAAGTGGATTGTCTTTTCTATCGTCCGCACAACTTCGTGGAGCGCTCTTTAGTGTACGCATGTTGCTATTTGGATAGAAGGGATTTATCTAGGATATTTCGAATATGTGTATCTAAGATGCGTTCCAACGTCTTTAAAAGAAAATAGGATAAGCTAATGGGTCTGAAATCCTTTACGGATCCATGACCCCGCTTCCCAGATTTCGGGATAAACACCACACGAACACGTCTCCAGCTCAGGGGAACGTGGTTTAGGAGAATACAGCTTCTGTAGATCGGAACTAGCCACGGGACCACCTGGTCCAATGTTTTATGCAGCATAATAGGGAGAATGCCGTCAAGGTAGGGAGAGAAACTGTTAATAGCCCAGGAGGTGTTAACTGCTGTAATTGTTGTCTTAATGTCTGTCCAGGAAGAAGATTGCGCTACCTGAGAAACTGGAGGGAGGGCAATCTCATCATTACATCCTGGAAAGTGTGTTTGCACTAAAAGTTCCAGTGACTCGCTAGAGGAGTCCGTCCAAGTCCCACCCGGCCGTTTAATAAAGGACGGACTAGAATGCTTCTTGGACAGAATTTTACTCAGCCTGGCAGTCTTTAATGGTCTCAATGGACTGACAGTAGTCTTTCCAAGCAAGAGACTTGGCACTTTTAATGGATTTCTTGTATTCCTTCAGACAATCCTTATATGGTTCCCAGAACTTGTGTTTAAAGCAGACATTGAAGATCTCTCTATTAATCTTCCTCAGATTAGATAGATCTTCGATCCACCAAGGGGGAATTTTTTCTTGCTATATTTAATAGGACACGAAACCCTAAAAGCCGCACCCATGGCTGTTTCGAAGGTCCTGATTTTGGCGTCTAATTCCTTGACTGATTCAATTCTTAAGTCTGGTATTCTATGAAGTTTTGATTTAATAACCTGACCAAACTTCTTCCAGTCAATTCTAAATGGCTTGGGAGCCTCAACCTCGAGGCACACATTGTAGAGAATCCATCTGTGGTCGTAGAAGGACATTCGATCGGATAATCGCCCGTTAACTACCCTAAGGTTATTATTGTTGGTTTTAAGAGTGATGTCTAAAACTTCCTTCCACCCTCTGAAATTTTCCGAACTCGGAAAAACAAAAGTTGGTGTGTTACCCACGTTACAAACTGAAAGGTTGGGCATCACTAGAAAATCGAACAAAGACTCACCGCGTTCGTTGATTCCAGAGCTGCCCCATAATATATGCCTGGCATTTGCGCCGCAGCCCAGAAGCAGATTGTCCTTTTTTGCCGTTGTTATTAATGTTAAATGACGTACCTCCTCTGGTGGTGATGGCCTATCACGATCCATGTAAGCTGAGGATATAAAAAGAGTGTTATTTGCAACCTCCAGTTTAACTACCGTTAAATCGGCAGAGCTACAATCAGGACATAGAAATACATTCAAATGTTTTTTAGCTAGGATGCAAGTCCTAGGTTTGTTACTAACCTGGTTTGTGGTCTTGTAGAAGATGTTGTAACGCTTGTCCTTGAGCCGTTTTATGGATGAACCCTTCACTCATGGTTCCTGTACAATACCGATATATATATCCTCCTCGCCGAGGAAGACAAGCAAATTATCTGACGCACTCTTCGAGTGGTGCAGAATAATCTGAATGATGTTCAGCATTGGTGGTGGGAGGAATAATGACATCCCCCATGTCCTCCGACATCCTGTCGAACCATCGATTTCACCTAGATCTTCATCAGGACCAGATGGGCGGAAAATCTTTAACTTAGCATGCCTTATGCCGAAACGCAGCTTCTGATCAGATTTCTCGAGAGCCACCAGGCTAGCCTCGTTGATCAGCAGCAGAAAAGAGGAGCTATTTTTCTGAGGTTCCTCCGCCTTGATTGACTGCCAAATCATCCATCGGAACCGCCGGATTGTTCAGTTTCAGACATTAGAGAAGTCTTGCCCCATCAATCTGCATATTGGGCAGCCAGATGCGGGCCCTTGGTCTCCTGGGGATATCGTTGGCGGGAATAAGCTTGAGCTTCAACCCCTCCCAGGCGTCACTGACCTTAGTGATATACTCGCTAAGGAAATCCTTGGAGAACTGGTCCTCGCATCTGATGACCCGATAACCCCTGACCAACTCGGCGGAATCGAAGCACGGCAGAGGTCCCCCAGAATTTCCCAACAGGTAGTCCATGACCATACCCGATAGTCTGGCCTCTATGCTAATCCACGCTTCACCGACCGTCTTGCCATCTGAGGAGCGCTTGTCCACGAGGGCGACCTGCAGATGGTCTCTTACCACCTCGGAAAAGTGTCGCGTTGTCTGAGTAGGACAGGGCGAGGATGTACCTGCTAGATTTTGTGTCATAGTCGGCGTCCTGACAACCTTGGTCTTTTTTGCCTCGCGATTGGTCTCATCCGAACTTCTGTTCTGGATGTTGTTGTTGCTTCTCAAGATGTGCGATGTACTCATCGACCACAGCTTGATATTTGGCCTTATCCGCTGCGTCCCTCTCATGAACGGTACCAGCTGCTTCGTTTTTGGCAGCCTTGTCAAGAACGAATCGAGCCATCTTATACCTGCTCTTCATGATGGCGTCCGGGATTTTGGTTTTCTTTGACGAACCAGCGCCACTAACCATAGTGCCTTTGGTTGCCATTTTGGTATTTGCTGTTGTTGCTGTCTGATGAGCCGCCCTCTGTACGGCAGAGGGAGTACTTTGCCTAGTATTTGCTGCAGCTGAAGGGAAGACAGAAGACTCCTGATTGGAGGCTAAAAGCTCGTCTTCCAATGAGGAGCCAATGTCGGACATTCCCACCACATCTTGTTTGCTTTTATTATTTTTTTTTTTTGATTTTTTTAATCCATTTTTTTTATAATTTTTGGTCCCACGAGTATGTCCGGAAAGAAGAGTGAGTCCTGGCAGAGCCGACATACCACGATAAGGCGATTATACTACCGACCTTGCCTAGGCATTGATAGGGACCGTTCGAGACCAGCACTGTTTTATCACCAGCTGGTTATGCAGCCCTCGGCACGAGTGCCTACACACCTTGGCTTAAGTGAGATTTTTATGGGTTTACTCCCCACCTTAATGAACCACAGCGCACGATTAAGTACATGCGTGTAAATTCTTAGCTGACACCAGACCCCTGAAGGGTGAATAGCTATTTCAGGCGGGGGCCCATGGGGAGGACCAAAGACGAGGATTTTTGCCCACCCACCCTTACATCCCAAGATAATAAAGGTTTTTATCGAGAATGGTTCAAACGATTTTGCTAAAGTTTTATATTTGAGCTAACTTGGTCACTATCGTGTAGTGTATCATATTTTACGCACAAAAATCATACAATCAGTTTGCATATTAATCAGTTTGTAAAAATTGGGCATTTCTCGGCTATCTATGAGACATTTCAAAAGTAATATTTGATCTTTCCAAGAAACTGCATGCCGAGTTTTCAAAATCTTATTCTGTACTTAAGTTTTGAACATCAAAAATGAGAGTTGTGCCAATCACAATCCCGATGCTATAGGACAATATCTTCTTCTATCTATACATTTGGATGAAACTTGGCATAGTTTATTTTGAAGTTTATTTGAGAGAAATATTTTAACGTAATACTACAAGATAAGAAATTTTTAAATTAGCATCGAGGTAATATTTACATAGTTTGAATAATAACACGAGATAAAGGAAAGGATAAATAATAATTAAATTTAATTTGACTCTAGAGCGGACAGAAGTTAATTATTTGAGGAAAGTGTATTTGTTAATTACCTAAAAGAAAATGAAAACTTAGTGAAGAGGAAACAAAAAAAAAATTAAATTATAAAATAAAATAAATAAAAAAATAGTGGAAATAAATAGATAAAAGAAAAATAAAATACGGACATTATATGGCTTCAAATAGTATTTGATAGACGTGAATATAGACTCCTTTAAAATTCAGCCGATGAGCTTGTTCTTTACAACTTACGCGGAAGTATGTTCAATAGTCGAATTGCTGTGACAAAAAAAAAGATCGCTCTTCAATGATGTGTGCAAATCGGGGCAAGATTTGGTGTAGACCCCTACCGGATTGGGCAAATCGGAGCATTTTATTTAAATATACAGGGCAGTCGTTATCAATGACGGTATGTAGCTTCAACAAATTACGACAATTAAGGTAATCATTAAGAGAGATTCATAAAAGAGACATTTTAAGGTGTGAAACACCAACATATCTTGGTAAGTTATAAATAAATCGTAGATAGTCATTGAATGCTACATTTATTTTACCTTTGCATTCATAGTCTAGAGACGGGTAAACTGAACAATTAATGATGAAAAATGCCATAATAAGGCTTTCAACTAAACGAAGTTTCATACTTGGCAGAAGGAGACTAGCAGAACATCTCAAACTACGCAATCCAGAGTAGATTCTGTTTGAGATCCCATTCACTTTGAGATCGATTTCAATCCAATTGTGGTCGAAATAGCGTCGCAGCAGCTTAACTTGTTGTTTAACGTAAACCCAAAATACTTTACTTCTTTCACGTATGGAATAATTTCGCCGTTAAGAACATTGGCGGAAATTCCAAAGCATTCAGGAACAATGTACGGAAGTTTTACCAAAAGGTAAAAAGAACGTGTCGGAGAAGTAATACCCGAACAGAAACCTGTAGAGACGAAAATGGAAACCTCGTAGTAGAATCACAGTCGGTGCTGAGAATATGGAAAAACTACTTCTGCAGACTGTATAACGGCGACGAAGACCAACATCCCGCTGTCAGGCAGAATGAACCATTCAACATAGACGATGATAGTCAAAATTTCCGTCCACCTGACCAAAACGAAGTGAGGATGGCAATATCCAAGCTAAAATCGAACAAGGCTGCTGGACCTGACGGCCTACCGGCCGAACATTTCAAGGCAGCAGGGGATGAATTGGTAGAGTGCATACACCAACTCATTTCTAATATTTGGTCAGACGAATGATTGCCTGATGAATGGAATCTCAGCATCGTTTGCCCGATCCACAAGAAAGGAGACCCCCTCAATTGCGCCAATTATAGAGGCATCAGTCTTCTCAACATCGCATATAAGATCTTTTCTGCGATATTGTGTGAACGCCTGAAACCTTTTATCAACAGCCTGATTGGACCCTATCAGTGCGGTTTCAGGCCAGGGAAGTCCACCATCGATCAAATCTTCACACTTCGGCAGATCCTGGAGAAAACCCAAGAATTCCAAATCGATACTCACCACCTCTTTATCGATTTCAAGGCCGCCTATGACAGCATCTATAGAGAAGAGCTTTATAGAGCCATGTCTAGTTTTGACATCCCTGCCAAACTTGTCCGCCTGTGCAGGCTGACGATGGAGAACGCTCGCTGCTCCATCAAGGTCGGTAATGACCTCACCGAGACCTTTGATGTCAAAAAAGGCTTTAGACAAGGTGACGCGCTGTCATGTGATTTCTTCAATATTGTACTTGAACGGATACACCGGAGGTACAATCTATTACAAGTCTGTACAACTGCTTGCATACGCCGACGATATAGATATTATCGGAAGAACTCAGCGGGCTGTCACCGGTGCGTTTGCAAGCATTGAAGCGGAAGCGGCCAAAATGGGTTTGGCGATAAACGAGGGCAAAACAAAGTATATGCTGCCAACTAGAAGGGAAAACCAACACCGACGAATTGGACAAAACGTCACCGTGGGCAGCTATAACTTCGAGGTAGTAAGGGACTTTGTCTACCTTGGCTCTGCTATAAATTCTACAAACAAAATCAGTGCAGAAATCAATCGAAGAATAACTCTTGCCAATCGCTGTTTTTTTGGGCTTATAAGGCAATTCAACAGTAAAGCCCTATCTCGAACAACTAAGGAGACTCTATATAAGACCTTGATCATCCCAGTCCTGCTTTACGGCGCTGAAACATGGACTTTATTAAAAGAGGATGAAGATATCCTTGGTCGCTTCGAGAGAAAAATTCTTCGTAAGATTTTCGGTCCCGTTTGCGTTGACGGGTTTTGGAGGAGAAGATTCAATCACGAACTATACGAGCTGTACAGCGACATCGACCTAGTCAAAAAACTGCGTATTGGACGTCTGAGATGGCTAGGACATGTAGAGCGAATGGACACCAACGCTCCGGCCCGCAGAGTCTTCGAATCTAATCCCGAGGGACGAAGCAGTAGAGGGAATCATCGCCGTAGGTAGCGCGCACAAGTTCAAGGGGACCTCGACCAACTTGGAGTGCGCAACTGGAGGCAATTAGCTAAAGACCGGGCTAAATGGAGAGGCTTGTTGGTTGAGGCCTAGGTTCACCCCGAACTGTAGCGCCACCTAAGTAAGTAAGTAAAGCATTCGCTTCTCTTCTTGAGCATAACGCAACAAGGGTCTTGAATGGATTTAGTTTATTAAGATTAAATCAAAGAATTCTTACTATATCTTAATTCATCCTTGCCACGAAGTCCTCCATCAAGCCTATTGAATGGCAGAGGTACTCGTAAATCAGGACGTCATCCACATACATTTACGTATTGCAGCGTGCAATAGAATTCGGGATGTCATTAATAAAAAGGGAGAATAAAAACGGCCCCAGCACTGAGACCTGTATCCTGGTATTTACAATAAGTGGTCTGGAAGTTCCACTATCGGTATTGACTGTTTGAACCCTGTCCCTGAGATAACTGCACAGCAGGTGAATAGCAGTACTAGAGAAATTGAATTTATTTCTTAGCTTAGACATTAAAATCGAGTGACTAATGCAATCAAAAGCCTTTAAGAAGTCCAAAAGCAGCAAAACGCCAATTTTGACCGCATCCAATTCCATACGCAAATCTGTAATGACTTTAATGACTACAGATTCACAGTTATGTTTATTACGAAACCCGGACTGTCACGGACATGTTATATTGTTACTACTCGTATTCAAGTAATTAACCATTTGACTGTGAATGATTTGTTCACAAACTTTAGATACATTTTTTTTTTTTTTTAATAAAAAGGAAACCCAAATCCCAGAGCACTCAGACTCTCCGGTCCATTGTACTACCAGGCAGGAACCTTTCTTTTTTGGTGCAGTGGTTGGAAAAACTTCGATGTAATTCGTTTTTCCTTTTATACTTGGGTGGCCCATGATTGCTGTTCTCCGCTGGGGCTTGAACCTGCACACATCGGTTAACGAGCAAACACACTACCCACTGCACCATTGCCACCTAACTTTAGATACATACGGCAATAAGCTTTTTGGTGTGAAATCTGCTGGATAAACGGGTTTCGCCTTTTTATAAATGGGTATTATTTTAGCTGCCTTTCAGTGTACAGGAAAGTACTAGTACAGAATACAGATGCATGCATTAATAATACGAGTATGAAGTAAAAACCTTATAATTATAGGCAAAATAAGTTAAATACATTTTGGTGACATATTATTGGAGCCCACAGCATCGGATTTTACAGAGCGGATAGCTTTAGATACCTCCTATAACAATGCAATCGAAAGAAAAGCGCGTGATGGGATTACGATTATCAGAAGAAACTTCAGGCATAGAAGATTTTAAGGAATTTGGAGCAAAGTGTGTTATCATTTCGTCAGTACTAAACGTACACTTTGACATATTTTTAGCTCCAATTATGCGCGCGTCTTTGATATTCTTCCACAGTTACTTCGAGCAAAGTGTTGGATTAAGCTTCTCTATGATACGACCTCTTGGAGCAACGCAGTATTGTCTTCTATTACCGCTATTGAAGCGGTTGCCGAGTCAACTATGTTGTACGCGGCCCAGGTATGGGGCGGAAGGCGGTTTGAGGAAGTGGAAAAGCTATTGAGGTTTTATATTAAAAGGATATTCCGTTTACCACCTAACACCCCAAACTATGCCATAATGCTAGAGACTGGACTTTCTCCACTGGCTATAAAGACGCTGAAACTGCAGGTGGACTATATTTTAAAGGTATACAATATGCCTTTGGAAAGATTACCAAGAAAAGTTGCTCTGGAAGCACTACGATGCAATAATGGTTGGTACAGAAATTGGAACGAACTAGCGCACGAGTGTGGAATAAGCTTGGATTTGGATGAAGCAAGCACGGAGTCATGGAAGCCAAAGCTATACCAGTTGTTAGCAGCAGTAGATGTTAACTTCAGACAACAATTTGAAAGAGAAGCATTGGAGTCACTGCATCGATCTATTTATAGGCAGTTGGATCATAATTTGGGAGACCGAAACTACTTTCACGATGGTAATAGCTGCGAAGAAATATCACTTATGCTAAAACTGCGAGCTGAACTACTTACCCTAAATTATCAACCGCATAGAGAAGATCTACCGGTCTTGTGTAATATATGTAACATGGCGGAGAGGGAAGATATATTTCATTTCGTGGGAAGATGTCCTACGCTCCGGTAAACTAGACGGCACTTGTTTGGAGTAGATGAAATTTCGCATGAAGAAATCATAAGTAAGCTCAACGAACCGCAAACGTCTCTTTTGGTAGCGTACTGTAAAATAGCCCTAGCCTATCGGCGAAGAATTATAACAGAAAGTTTCTAATTTTGAAGAATAGCGCTTTTCGTTTATTAAATTGCAATCCATAAACTAGCAATGGTTTTAAAAAAAAAAAAAATTGTCAATCGGCAGACGGCTTATTGCCATGCTTTTTTGATTTTTCGATCTTTGTAAAGAATTGTAATTAATTTGTGAATTAATAAAATCTAAATCTAACCTAATCTAATCTAAATCTTCTATTACACTCAGACGGACTTCTTTTGTACCTTCTAAAAAACTCCTCTCTCTCATTGATTAAAAGTTTTATTTGTTTATTGTGCCAGGGACAAGATACCGGCTTAATTCTCTTCGTTACTAATGGGACATAGTTATCGTAAAGCAAGTTGACTAAAGAATTTAGTAGGAGGGATTTACTGGTCCGGGGTCTGATAAATGTCATTCCAAGCAACCACTATCGTTGCCTAATACGTATGCCCTCATAATCAATATTACTATACGACCTATAGCTAAAATATCTAGAATGATCTGAATTAACAATATCAAACTAAAATGAATAAAAAATGAAGTCATGAATAAATTCAGATGTTGGTCTAACTTGATCGATATATTGCCAAATACCATAAACATGGAACTGGTTAAGAAGATATTCACCCTGATTCCAACAGGCGTTTAAGTTCTTCGAGAATTGTCGTGTTTTGAGTCGTGTCGGTTTACTGTCGTTTTAGTGTCCGTATTCTGCGTCTTAAACGCCATGAGTTTCACTTCATTTCCATTCCACAACAATAGCTGATAGTGACGGCAAATATTTTGATTGGTTAAGTTGCTATATTTTAATATTTCGTTATTGATTTCTCATTTTTAAACTGTGTTGGTAGGTTTATTATTATTGTTTTTATTTGATCTTGATTGAAAATAAAATTGCCTAAAAAGAAAATATGGACACCATTGCAATGTTTTTATCGTGGAGTAGCGAGGACGATAATGAAGAGGAATCCAATAAAAGAGATCTAATAAAAATGAGGAGAACTATTAGATCAAAATCAAATCCATTGGATTTACCAGATGACAAGTAAGTAGCAGGACAGAATATAAAATTGAAAATAATTTAAAAAAAAACATTATCGGATTCAAAATGTACTTTAGACTGAACAAGGAGGCATTTCATTATCTGCTAAACGAAGTTCAGGATAAGCTTCCTGAATAGACAAGTTTATTGTCTGTGCCTACAATTCTCAAACTTGCAGCCACATTGAGATTTTTTGCCAAAGGTGGTTACCAAAAAGGCAATGATTTCGTTTTGAGCTTAGCACAACCTACAGTAAGCAAAATTATTAAAGAGATGGTTACCACAGTACAGGAGCATATACTGTTTTATACGAATTGAATTTTAGGTTTATGATCATCGAATGTTTATAAAGTGCGTTGATACTATACATGCTGGAGCCAGTCATGACTCCCATGTTTGGAATTCGAGTGAGCTTCGGGGAATGCTTAAAAGAAACTTCGACAGAGGCGAAAGAAATACTTGGTTGCTGGGTTATTTGTGTACACGTATTTGTGTTGTGTTAAAAAAAAAAGTTATTTATTAAAATATTTCAGGTGATGCTGGGAATCTCCTTATGACTCCGTATAGGTCACCAGCAATCAAAGACGCTTTAATACAGCACACTCAGAAATACGAAACATAATAGAAAGAACCATCGGGGTTCTAAAAAATAGGTTCCGATGTCTTCTCGGGGCAAGACAGTTGCACTAGGGTCAAGGGGGGTAAATGTGAACAGGGGTAATTGTAAACACACTCTTTTTTTTAGAAACCGTTTGTTATTCGAAGTATGTCATGACGCGGTATTCAAAGCCGTTGTTTTTTCATAGTGCAAACACGCGGCAGACATCATTTGCTCGTGGGTTAATTGCATACGGATCATTGGCGCGAGTGGTTAGTTTTTCTTTGTTTTTCTAGTTTTTGCATTGCTATTTACCTGTGTTAAAAAAAAATATTTAGTAATAAAGTGAGTATGTTTTTATTAATATACATGTTTAACATAACTGTGACTGCAGGCTATGTGTTTTTTTTTTTTTTTTTAAAGAAAATTTAAAAGTTAAAGGCTGATTACATTTACCCCTTATTTTATGCACTCATGTCCAAATGTAAACACCCAAATGGGGTAAAAGTAAACATTTTGGCGTAATTGTAAACATGCTGTTTTAATTATTAAATTTGTCACTAATCTGATCTTAAATAAAATAGGTGCACCGCGTTTATCAGCATTCTGCGCGTTCTCACACGTCAGAGGATATACTACGTGCTGTAGAAGATGTACTTAACAAAAATAAAACGTATCAACAAGCCACAGAAGCGTATGGTATCCCAGTGTCAGTTTTTTATAACTAAATCGGTGGTAGGAAAAGGGCAATGGCTATTGTACCACAAGGAAGAAGAACTGCGCTGTCAGCTGATGTGGAGAACACCATCACAAAGTGCCTTATTTCAAGAACTCGTGCTGGTTACCAATTTGATAAGGAGGATCTTTTGAACTTAGTTGCGGCATACATAAAAACCAAGAACTTAGCTACATCATAATGGAAAACCAGGAGAAGACTGGTATCGAAATTTCATGTCAAGGCATTCAAACCTATTTCTCAAAAAGCCAGAACACCTGCAAAAGGCGCGTCAAGATGCTCGAAATGCAGACATTATATTTGACTTTTATGATAAATTGAGTACAGTATACACTAAGTACAACTTGTTAAGCCCTGACAAAGCAGATTTTATTCTTAACGCTGATGAAAGCGGGTTTGGAAGTGATCCACGTCGCCTTAGACCCACTGGAGAAAAAGGAGTAGCCTTAAGTTGTTTTTTTGACGGTTCAGGCAGGGAGTCCACAACTGTCCTAGCGTGTGTGTCTGCCCATGGATTTAAGCTACCGCCGTTGGTAGTTTTTAAGGGTGGCGCTGTGCAGGCATGCTGGACATCAAATGATTCATACCCCGGAACCTTATATGGAGCTTCAAAACAAGGCTGGATGGAAGAACCTCCGTTTTTTCACTGGATTCAAAACGGGCTCATACTTCACGTAAATAAAATAAGGAATGCAAAATGTCAATTAGACCAGACAAAAAAAAAAAAAAACAAATATTTGGCGCAACAGCTCTTTAAAGTGCCAGGGCCTAGCTTCTCGCAACCACTCATGTTGTGTGCGTTATACTTTTCACACGAATGGAAGGGACCTACAGTTTTTAATGCCGAATCCGAACGGCGATTTGAGAAGCTTTTTCGTGACAACAATACTCTCGGATGTTTGTCAGACGCTCGCGAGAGGTGGGACCGTGAAAAAACTTTTTGGTATTTTCTGTGATTCGAACTTGGAACCTCATGCGTAGTGATCCGACGCACTAACCACTTACGCCACGGCGCCCATTAGACCAGACTGCTGTACTTCTTTATGATGGCCACTCTAGTCACATCAGTGTAAGGATCGTTGAAGAAGCCCTTAATAACAGCATTCAACTGATTCGTTTTCCCAGTCACTTGACAGATAAATAACAACCGCTCGACAAATGTGTATTCGGCCCAGTGAAAACTGCTTGGCATAAATGTCTTGCTAATTACGGGAAAAGGATGTTGTCGGCTTTCGAAAAACGAGTTTTCTGCACTGCTGAGACTAGTATGGGAAACTAATCTTACGTCCGCAAATATAGTGTCAGGATTCAATTCCACAGGAATTTTTCCATTGGATCCGGTTAAATTCAATGCGTTTTGTCCAAAGGAGTTAGCAATTTACAAGGAACTATGCAAAGCTTGGAAGAATTCCAATGTACTGGACTCAAGCAGCTCGCAAAGTGAATTTGTTTTGCCAACACCTGCACCAAGCAGTTTATCAAGTCTTTCCAGTTCCATACCAAACCATTCAAATTCACCCACTCCAACTTGTTCGCCAGCATGTGCTGCAACTTCATCTTTTGCAGAGCCTCAAACAGAATCATCACCTTCCGTCTTACGTGATTATGTTGCAGGTACAATATCCACTCCAAGAATTTGTTCTCAAATAGACTGCCCTTTCACTCGATTGAATTGCCATCGACGTCTTTACAACATAGAACATCATCTCCTGATGGTAGTTAGGAAAGAATTACTTACTTACTTACTTACTTCAGATGACGTGTTAAGACGTCTAAAAGAAGCTGAAGATCTGAAAGCTGGAAAGCTATTAAAAAAGAAAAATGGAAGAGCAAAACTGTGAAAAGCATCAGAGTCAAAAAAGGAAATATCAGTTCATCTTCAGATGAAGACGAAATCTTTAATCAAAGCATTGATTCCGTGTATAATGAGGACCAAGACGATGCACAAGAAATAGAATACGTGAGCACTGATGGAATAAAGAACTTAAGATCCGGACAATTTGTAATAGTAAGCTTTAAGGGCGGGAAGCGGCTTTCTACCACATACAAGTACGTTTGCCAAATTTGCAGGGTCTTTGAAGAAGAAGAAAGTGAGGTAGTAGGTACCAAGAGTATTGGACCCTTCAAAAAAGTGTTCGAAGTTGTTGATTCCGACAAAAGCTTTATATCATTGGACCAAGTTTGTGGCTTGTTGCCTGATCCGATGAAAAGAAAAGCTGAAGGAAAAACCATTGTGGAATTCCATGCGAAGGTTCCTGTTTTCGAATTTTTAATTTTAAAGTTAAATACAATTTTTTGAATAAAATTCCTTGTTTTCTTTTACCCCAGTTTTCTCGATTTTTTTTTTAAACACCAGAGGTAAATGCAAACAGCATAATTAAAAAAAAAAAACTAACAAGCCTGTGAATTCAAAAATATTGTTATCCAACGAAAGATAGATCCCAAATATTAGCTCAATTCAAAAAGGTTCCAAGTCTAAAAATGATTTAAAATGCGAAAATCGTTTACAATTACCCCCCTTGACCCTACTCCTCTCAAAAAGCAGCTCAAATTATAAATGCCTGTGCAGCTCTACACAACATTTGCATTCATTACAAATCAGAGCCACCAGTTCATCCTGTCATATTTGAAAATCCATCAGATCGGGATATAGACGCAAATGAGAACACGAATGATGATCAAGTGGCTGTAACCATACGAAACAACTTGGAATTTATTCCTGGAGATGAAATGACTCTGTGCTTGGTGACATCAATGAAACAGTCGAATGTATCCAATGCGGTCATGGTTTGGTCTGTTGTTGGGTCGAAAGTAACAAAAAACTGATTTGATGTGGGCCGTAGTGGGATTCCTGTGGATGTTGATGGAAGCTTCGATGGTGTGAATGCAAGAATTGTGCATGTTGATGGAATCATTGGTGAAAATGTTGATGTTGATGCGATCCATGATGGCATCGTTTGTCCAGTCTGTACTGTTTGCACTCCGCCGCACACTTTCCAACTTGGTCAACTACTTCGTTTGAAAGCGAGAAGTTTCACCATGCCTTCATATGTTTCATTTAAATATTTTTGCTGAAACGGTCCTCCCCTTTCTTTTTTGTTGAAAATAAGCTTCATTTTTACTTTAAATTTAGCATCAAACCAAACTATGAAATAAAATTCTTGAAGTATTCATTAAATTAATGTTTTGCATGTATACTTTTTGCCACTCATTTTCATCTCGTATGGGTGGTCCTAGACTGTTCAATATTGCAGCAATGTCCTTCCATCCAGTTTTAGACTCAGCCGTTTGTGGAACACGTCTTTTAAAATTCTTTGCCAGAGGAAGATATTTTTCCATCAACTCTACCAGGCGTTTCATTTGTTTTGTATTCGTTATTTTCACCCTTGAAGAATAATAAATAACTAAATAAGTTGAATCTAAAACAACCGAGTTCAAAAATTTAGGAAAGCCAACATTTTAAGCCGATTTTTATTGCCTGTCGTTCGTTAATTTCCAAACGACAAAAATTGTCGTTTATCCAGTCGTTTTGTGAAACTTAAACGCCCGATAGAATAACGATGACGTCTGTTATGCGACTGTTGTCGAACAAAGAATTATGTTCCACATGAACTAAAACGACATCAGACGTTTAATGACGTTCAATGACTCATAAAACTCCAGCTATAAAGCCGAGTTTCCACTGTCGTTTTTTAACTAGGCGTTAAACGTCAGGCGGAATTAAGCTAGGCACACACCAGAGCGGTACGCGGTAGCGGTACAATGGTAAGTAATCCTATTGCGGTAAATATAGATGCACGCACTTGGGAGGGTATACCGCAACTGGTATTGCGGTATTGCGGCGGTACAATTTTGTACCGCAGCAAGCACAGTTGACCGCCGTGTACCGCGTACCGCATATGAAAATGTGTATTGAAAAACTTATTGAGTTAGTGGAAATACTCAAATTTGTACGAATTTGCAAGAAAACGAACTGACCTTGTGTCATCAGGACATTTGATGGTTACATATTTCTCATCTATCCTTCATCCATCCTGAAAACCAAGCGACTGCTAATAAGAATACCGCATACAAAATACCACCAGTGTGAACACACAAGCGGTATACCGCTACCCGTAGCGCTCTGGTGTGTGAGCTCCTTAAGGGTGATTAATGAGTGATGGATTTTCCAAAGATTTAAAACACGTAGGCTAACGTGTATTTACAATAGATAAACTCATTCGGTCGCACAAATAATCGAATCTTTTGCCATGCTATGGTTAACCAGTATATTTACATTAAAATCGCCGTCAATCAAGATGTCTTTATATTTAGGGCCTAGCTTCAGCAAAGTATCTTCCAGTTCGTCGAGATTATCAGGCGGTAATATACGACTACCAATAAGCACTTTTCATTGTTCCCGTTCCTGATCTCTACGCATAAGAACTGAATATTAGACTTAGTAAAAGAGTAAATTATTTTTGCCGAAATATACCATATTCCCTAACATATATACGAGTACAAATGTCACCACTTATGCGATCAGCACGATCATTCCTAATCTTAAACCAAGTTGTGATAAAATATCTCTATTAAGCCACGATTCTGACATCATAACCACATTGACTTTCGAAGTACTATTTTTTTTTATGTTTTTTTTTTTATTAATGCAATCTGTGTTGTACATTTGGCAATATTTAGAGCAAACGATCTTTAAAAGAATTTCTACAAAGCTTGTATGGTATGCTCCCTTTGGAACATCCATTTCAGTTAAGTGTTCTAAATTCAATATTTAACCCTTAAACGCCTGTTGGTTCCACAAGGACCACTTATTTTCTCTTTTATTCGTATATAAGCATATGTTTCAAATATTGTGCTGAATGCCAGCTCGTACAGATCGAAGCCCCATTCTTCGTTCAGTAGCGGTAGTTCGTTAACCTTATTGATCTTATTTTGTAAGAGTTTTGCGAGAGCACTTTCAAAAAAAGCAGCTCTAGAAAATTACGCGTGTTCAAGTGAATGGTTTGGGAAAAGTGTTAGTGTAGTGGAGCTGGAAAAATACTTCTCTTAGTCGTTGGTGTTAAAATATTTGATGAGTACTGACAAAGCTGTAAATAACTATTGTATATTTTATAATTTTTCGCACAAATTTCAAATGGTCCCCTACGGAACCAGCAGGCTTTTAAGGGTGTTTGTATGATGGAGATATTTTTCATTTGCATGCATACCTTATTTTGATTTTTTGGTTTAATTATTGCAGAAAGCCTAAGGAATATGGGGATTTCGCAAGCGAAGAGGAGTTGGAAAGGTTTGTGAATGATTTTGCTTGGTCTGATAGTGAAGGCGGTGACTTTTTCGATGACGAAAGTATTGGTCATCCGAGTGTTAGCGTTTCGGCAATTATACCGTCTATGGAATTATATGGTGATGAGAGCACCGTAGAAGTAGAGGTAGAAGTCTTAGCTGAGCAGGAAATCATTTGTGAAGAGACCACCGGAGATGCAAATGTTGAAGGTGGTCTAAGGCAACGGTGCGCGATGGTCTCAGTATGCTGCAGATTTCTCCAATATTACAATAGAGGAAGATGCAACTCATTACTTAAAAAACCGCTGTGCAAGCGAGATAATCTTCAGTTAAATGCAGCTTGGCGACGATTGTCTCACACCCGAAATAATGGCATTGGACCTACCTTGCCAGTTCTTCTCATATTTTCTAACGGACGATATTATTTAAAATATAATCGAGCAAAGAATTTTGTATTCAGTGCAAAAGCGTATTTCACAGCCACTAAAGATACCACCAGATGAAATCAAAAGTTTTTTGGGCATAAATTATTTTATGTGAGTTTTCAAATATCCGAACGTGGACATGTACTGGGGTGATTATAGGAATCATCGTATCATACAAGCCATGACACGAAAATCGTCACGAAAAAAATTCGACAATTTTGGCACCTCAACTACAATAACGAGATGCCACGCAGCCGCGTTTACTGAGCAATAAGTGAGCAACGAACATCCTCTGCTCTAACGATCCTAACTATGATCGCTTATACAAATTGCGGCCGTTGATTTACTAAGGTTCCAAAAAGAGGTCATCTTTGCGTTGATGAGCAAATTTATGCGACGAAAATCGAACATTACTTGAAGCAGTATATGCCAGATAAGCCTCACCCATGGGGTCATAAATTATTTTTGATGTGCGACGATTTTGGGTTTTGTTATAGCTTCGAGATTTATTCTGGAAACGAGGATCATCCCCTCAAAAACGAGCCAAATTTGGATGCATCATCGAATGTTGTTGTCCGATTGAGTCGCACGTTTCCACTTTTCGTCAATCACACCATCATTTTAAACAACTATTATACAAGTCTAACAATTAAATGTGTTTCCCAATTAAATTTCAATTTTTTTCCAACCTACTCGTATCTTCAATAAAATACTTATTTTCATAAAAACATACATTTGTACTTTTCTTTTCTAATGAATACCTATTGGTTCCGCGCCAAAAAACACCTCTAAAATGTTAATGGCTCATCTATAGGAAAAGTCATACAACAAATATTGCTCAGAATCAAAATAACACTATACCATACATATATATTTTTTGGAATCTAAAAGAAAAAATCAGGCTTTTAAAGATTAAGAAGTTTTTTTTTTTTAATTCATATTTATATGGCGGGTGAGATCTTGTGGAGTTCTTCTTTTCAACCTTCGGAATGTTGTTGCAGTTGTCATAAGTGTGGATGCGAGCCTGTTTGGATGAGTTTGTAATCTTGACCTATAGGATGTTAAGCTGGCGATAGTTTCTTCCTTTATCGTGGATACTTGCAGATCTCTGTGTAATTGTGCATTTGTAACAAACCAGGGGGGCATTGATAATCATACGGAGTATTTTGTTTTGGAAACGCTGTAGTACTTCAAGATTAGAGTTTGCTGCAGTACCCCACAGCTGAATGCCATAGGTCCATACGGGTTTAAGTACGATTTTATATACGAGCAATTTGTTCTCTATTGTTAGTGGAGAGTTTCTTCCAAGCAGCCAGTGGAGTTTTCTTAGCTGTAGTCCCAGTGCCTTTCGTTTGTTGAAAATGTGCTTTTTCCAAGTGAGACGTTTATCGAGATATAGTTCGAGGTACTTCGGTTCTTCTGCTTGGGGAATTCTAATTCCATTCAACGTTACTGGTGGACAGGTATTGTTGTAAAAGTAACTAGGAATGATTTTGTCTCGTTGGCTTTTATTCGCCACTCCTTCAACCAGTTTGTTATTTTATTCATGCTTTTTTGCAATGTAGTAGCAGCAAAGCCGGGGTCTTTGCTGCTGACCATTACTACTGTATCGTCGGCAAATATACCAACTAGAGAGCCTGTCGCCGTGGGGAGGTCTGAAGTATATATTAAATATAAAATTGGGCCAAGCACACTGCCCTGCGAAACTCCAGCTTTTGCCGGATGTAGCTCCGTCATAGCTTCACCTCGTTTCACATAGAAGAAATGTTCTTCGAGGTAGAACTTAGCAAAGACATAGGAGTTGATGAGAACAAGATTCTTTATTTTACAAAGCAGTCCTGCATACCATACCTTGTCAAATGCTTGCGAAATATCTAAAAAGACAGCTGTGCAGTAGCTCTCGTCAAATGCTTGGTTTATGCGGTCCACTAAACGAAGTACTTATTCAATCGTAGGTACTATGATTTCGCCTGAATCCGAACTGATGGTCAGGGTTGATGTGCCTTCTCTCTATTATGGGAGTCAATCTTTTGAGAAACAAGCTTTCGAGCACCTTTGAAACGATTGGAAGGAGACTGATTGGGCGATAAGATTTTACTTCTTCGCGTTTTTTTGCAGGTTTTGGGATCATGGTGATCTGAGCTACCACCCATTGTGGAGAAAAGAAGCCTCTCCATAGTACAGCGTTGAACAGTTAAGTTAAAAATCTGAAACCAACTTCTGGTAGCTCCTTTAGACTTTTGGCGGTAATAATGTCATATCCCGGAACCTTCTATGGTTTCAAGTTATGAATTGCTGCTCTTATTTCGTTGATGGAAACTTTTTTATCGGTACGTCCAGCTGGTATGTTTCTTTTGTCACTTTGTTCACCATTTCTTCTATCGACTTTGGACCTTCATTGACATTTGGCGTAAATACTTGGGAACATTTTTCAGCTTTTTCCACATCACTCTTGGCCCAAGTGTTGTCTCGCTTTCTTATGGGCGGATGAGATACAATTAGGCGTTTGATTCTCTTCATGGCTTTCCAGAGGGAATAATGGGTAGAAGCAGTGTGGTCCAAATTCCGGATATACGTTTTTGTGCATAGATTTCGATCATCGCAAAGCATTGTTTTTAGCTCTTTTATATGTTTAGTTTGCTGCCAACGTTTTCTAGCTTTACATTTTTCTGCGAGTTTAGCCCTTATATTTTGAGGATATTTGTATTTTTTGTGGGAATATTCGGGCTATGTTGGTGAATTCCATGCAGCCTGATGTAAGCATTCATTGAAACATTCGACTGCAGGTGTGATGTCATCGTCGGTTTTTAGCCGAAGCCTTATGCTAAGCGTTGATGTTATTATGCTTTTGTAAATATGCCAGTCGGTATTCTTGTTGTGAAGTCTACATGGTGGAGCTGTTTCCTGCAGTCTCCGGGTCCAAGTAATTATTACCGGTGAGTGGTTGGCGGAGAGCTCTAGGCTTGATCTGCACTGAATATTTAGGGGTGCCATACCTTTCACCATGGCAAACGACTAACAAAGGCCTCGTAGGGGCAGCATCTCCCGATAGGTGTTGGTCCGCTAAGTAACGAGAAAGAGCCACTGCAGCCGAAAACCTAGCAGCTCTGTTAGTAAGCCCTACTCCCACCTCCTCGTGGTGCCATCTGGGGATTTCTTCGGAAATTGCTAACGGGAGAGGACGAATGGCGAGCTTCCTGCGCCAAAAACAGGATAAGTGCCGGTTGGTCTGTGGCCCAGGGAGCCGCAACCGTAAACACTTTTACTGCTCCGAAACGAAAACCAACGCCTCGGATACGGACGGATAATTTGATGACGACCTTTGGCTATCGGACACGGACAACGATCGGATTCTGGAACGTTAAGACCCTCCTGGACTCACTCAAGGAAGGGCCTTATAACGCCAGATTCCTCCAATTAGAACGCGAATTCGCAAGGTATAAAATAGACATCTTAGGGCTGAGCGAGATAAGATGGTTCGATGCTGGCGAATTCATCTCCCCAACCAAAAACACTGTCATGCTCTACTCTGGGAAACCAGCTGGAAGTGCACGGAGTTCCGGAGTAGGACTCATGCTAACTCCAGCAGCACGTAGTAGCCTCATATCCTGGAAACCCCATAATGACCGGATATTGACGGCTAGGTTCCAGAGTAGAGTTAGAAAAATTACCATCATACAGTGTTATGCTCCGACTCTAGACGCGACTGAGGACGAAAAGGATGATTTTTATAGCCACTTAGGCGCCGCCTACAACCAAACGCCTAATGGGGACATCGTAATGGTGATGGGAGATTTCAATGCCAAGGTGGGTAGCGACAACACCATGCTTAAGCACGTGATGGGAGTTCACGGCGTGGGAGACCGTAATGATAACGGTGAGCGGTTTGTGGACTTCTACAATACCAACCGCCTAGTCATCGGAGGTACGCTGTTTAAGCATAACACCTGCCATAAGATCAGTTGGGTCTCTACTGATAGGCAACGAACATCCAATCAGATCGACCACATTGCGATCAGTCGCCGCTTTAGAAATTGTTTCCTGGACGTCCGAAACAGACGTGGAGCTGACGTCGGACTAGAACGAGATCACCATCTTATGGTAGCTCATTTACGCCTTCGTACTGCATCCGTCAACAGCATCCGCTCAAACCTACTTAACATCACCAGGTTTAATATCGACAGGCTCAAGGTTCACCAAGTGCGCCAACAGTTCAGGGACCATCTTGCCTTAGAAGCAGAAGCAATCAGCAGCATAGAGAACATGGATGACCACTGGAGTGCTGTGAAAAATGCTTTTGCGACTGGGGCACGCACGTATGTCGGTAAAAAGCAGAAACACCACCGCACATGGCTTTCTACAGACACCTGGAGACGGATCGATGAGCGTACAGCAATCAAGGCTCGGATTGCAGCGGCCTCAGCAGTAGAGAGAACCGTGCTTGAAGCCCAATACCGTGCGAAGAAGAAAGAAGTGCAGCGTAGTGTGAGACGTGACAAACGTCAATATATCAACTCACTGGCCTCAAGGGCTGAAGAAGCAGCGAGCAGGTGCGACAGTAGGACTGTGTATAGTATCACTAAGGAGCTCATCGGTGGTCGAAACTCCAAACAACATCCAGTGAAAAGTTTAGACGGTAACCTTCTGATTTCGGATGAGGATCAGCTCACTAGATGGAGAGAACATTTTGCTACAGTGCTAAATCACATAGACGATGGCGGTATGATCTCGAATTCGAATGAGCAGTTCGAAGCAACAAACTCCCGAATTCGCACCGCACCTCCCAGTAAAACCGAGATAATAACAGCAATCAAGTCCCTCAAGAAGAACAAGGCGGTGGGTATTGATGGCATCCCTGCCGAGCTATTTCAAGCGGCGCCAAATACATCGGCAGATTTGCTGCATCCGCTAATACGGCTTGGGATAGTGAACAATTTCCACAGGAGTGGAAAAGGGGGATGATCATTAAGCTTCCAAAGAAGGGTAACTTGATGGAGTGCGGTAACTGGAGAGGTATATGTGTTCTTCCAGCTGTAGCCAAAATAATAGCTAGAATAATTCTAGAACGAATTAAAGAACATTTAGATTCAACTCTCGATGTCGAACAGGCAGGCTTTCGCGCTGGATCCTCCTGCATCGACCACATAAACACCTTACGGATCATAATCGAACAATGCGTTGAGTATAGGTCTCCGCTACATTTACTGTTTATAGACTTCGAGAAGGCTTTCGACAGCTTGAATCGAGATGCTATCTGGTTGGCCTTGCGCAGGAGAGGCATTCCGGAAAAGCTTATAGCTATTATCAAGGCTACATACCAGGGCGGCAAGTGTCACGTCGTGCACAATGGTAAGGTATCGGACGACTTTGAAGTCCAAAGTGGAATACGTCAAGGGTGCATACTGTCCCCACTATTGTTCTTGGTGGTTATCAGCGATGTACTCCGTGCAGCATTGACGGAAGCTAATTCTGGAATTCGTTGGACTATGACATCTTACCTTAAACACCTAGATTACGCTGACGATGTTTGTCTACTTTCACATCGGATAATGGATCTTCATCTGATGGCCCAAAATCTAGAAGCTGAGGCAAACAAAGTGGGGCTAAAAGTAAACACAGCCAAAACAAAAGCTCTGGGCACTTCTAATACCCGCGCTCAACTTAACATTGCCGGACAGGAAGTCGAGAAAGTTGATAACTTTCTTTATTTAGGAAGTGTGGTCTCGGCTAATCGCGGTGGCACCGAACTGGATGTGTGCAGCAGAATCGTGAAGGCTAAAGCTGCGTTCGGAATGCTATCTAAAATCTGGAGAAGCAATGTTATCAGCTTAAGAACCAAGCTACGACTGTTCCGCTCCAACGTAGAATCAGTGCTGCTTTATGGGTGCAGTACTTGGAAGGTGGACACCATTAACACACGGAAGCTGCAAGTCTTTGTAAACAAATGCTTAAGAATCATCTTGAGGATTTTTTGGCCGAACCGCATCTCTAACGAACAGCTTTATCTGAGAACGGGCCAAGAACCTATAAGCATTACTATACAAAGAAGAAAGTGGCAATGGATTGGACACACCCTACGGCGCGAAGACAACTCCATTGCGAAATACGCTATGTAGTGGAATCCGCTCACCCAGGCAGGCAGAATAGCGGGACGCCCTAGGCAAACGTGGCGCAGAACAGTTGAGGAGGAATCGAGCTCTTTAGGAACGAGTTGGAGGCAGCTCAAACGCGTTGCAGAACTTCGAACACGATGGCGCGCAGGCGTGGTTGACGCCCTATGCCCCCCGAGGGGTTAAAGGATCTAAGTAAGTAAAGTAAGTAAGTATACCTTTCACCATGCAGAAATCGATAAGGTCTGGTGTTTTTCTAGTATCGGTTGGCCAGTTAGTCGGTTCACCACTTGAGACATAGTTAAGTTGCAGAGATTGTATGGCATATAGTCCCTTGGGTGTTATAAGTCGAGAACCCCAGTTAATATTCTTGGCGTTATAGTCCCCTCCAGCTACAAAACGGTGACCGAGGGTTTCAAAGTAAGAAATGTATTCATCTTTTTTAACGTTATGCCTTGGAGGACAGTATACAGATGATATCGCAACGAGTCCTAACCAATCTTCAACGATTACAATGCTCTACTTTGTGGTGGTTGATGTTTTCTTTGATTAGAATGGCAGACCTTCCATGAGCTTTGCCACCTGAATGCGTAGCGTGGTAAAATTCATATTTTGTGATTTGGAAGAAGCTCTTACTTGTAAAATGTGTTTCTGGTGTTGAGAAATGATTGAAGTTCCGAGGTATATTTTGAAAGTCCGTTGGCGTTCCATAGTACTATTTTAACAAGGTCCATAATGGTTTCAATTTAATATAAGTTTATTGGTTAAATTTACCAGAAGATTTGTCATAGTGGACATCTGTTGCATTAGTTGTTTCAGCGCCGTCATCATTTCTCGCATTTCTTGCAGCATTAAAGTACTAGTGCTGCCTTCTTCGTGTGATTGATGATGGTTTTTTTGTTTTCTTCTTGAGATTTTTTGGCTTCAGTATTTGTCTTTGAGACTTTGGAGAAAGAAGGAACTATGTTCTGTTCATTTTGTGAGAGTTATTCAGTAAAGGCATTTTCCACTTACACAGGAAGTCGTTTAGTTCTTAGGGGTGGGTACTTTATCTTTCTAAGGCTGCACTACTTTTGTAATTTGCCGGATGGTTTCCTTCGCAGTTTGTGCATTTAACATCGTTTGAATGACCTTTTAGTGGACAATTTGCAGAAAGGTGATCACCGGCACATTTTATGTACTTTGGCTTTCGATGGCAATAAGGTTTTGTATGACCAAAGTTTTGACAGTTGCCACATTGTGGAATTTCCCGCTTCGGGCAAGGGGGTTCATACGAGACGCGACTATGGATAAGCCTTTTGGTTTCATAGACGTCCTTATTATTAGACTGTTGCTTCAGCTTAACTATAAACATCGGTAGTGGTCTTTTTGGATTCTCTATGTTTCATGTTCCATACGTTTACTGCTGAGTTCCCCAAGTCAGATAGGGCCGTCTTTATTTCATCAGGCTCTACAGAAGTATGCATGTTTTCCAAATGACCTATATTTATCCCGTGAAATGAAAGCGGAGATGGTACTCTTCGTGTTTTCTTCTTCTTCGTGTTCCTTTTCTGGATTTCCTTTTTTGGTTACGTGCGTGTTCGTGTGTGCTCTTGTGGGGAATCGGGCTTACACATTTTTAGCATTGTATGTGTGCCGTTGTTCATATGGCTTTGATTTCTTGACCTGACTAGCTGGGGATACATGTATTGGGTATATAACTTAATTCGTGCGGTTTTTTTCATGTGGAACCCAATTTCCTTGCTTTTGAATATATCCAGCTGCTTTTAAACGTTTTGAAATGGCTGCTTGAGTGACACCCAAAGATTGTGCGAGCTCTTCTTGTGTTTGGCAACAACCTTCATAGAGTAATGCTTCCAGTTCTTCATCTTCAAACTTTTTTCGCTGCCCAGGACGTTCATCGTCTTCCAAGCCAAAATCACCACTTTTAAATCGTGCAAACCACTTTTGGCACGTTCGCTCAGCTAGCGCATGTTCACCATAAACTTCCACCAAACTACGATGACTTTCGGCAGCAGTTTTCTTCATATTAAAGTAATGAAAAAGAACTCCCCGCTAGTTTTCAATATATCAACACATCGGTCTGGAACATGTTGTGTCTTCATTTCTCTTTCGTGTGAGGTTGGTTTTTTCTTTTTATCTTTTTACATTCTTTACATTTTTGATGTCTGGAACTATCGTTAGCTCCTTTCAAGGTGATGGTATGAATGATAACTTGCGCGTACTAATTAATATTTTTTGTAATCAGGGCCAGGGGTTGCGTGTGTGTCATATTAATGCACAAAGTCTTTTTAAGAAAATTGATGAGTTTAGACGCCTGGTTGCTGGTTCTAATGTTTATGTTGTATGTGTCTGGTATGGCTACAGAATTTTTCGAGGTGATAGGTACAATAGAATTGGAGGAGGTGTTGCAATTTACATTCGTAATAGTTTAGCCACTAAATTTTTGATAAGCTCAGCCCCTGATAGTCCACTTCAGTATTGTTTTGTCGAAGTTGTTTGTGAACGAAAAAAGTGTCTCGTTGGTATCATTTATAGACCAAATAGCTATCTTGATTTAACTCCCATTTTCAACCCATTAGAAAATTACTCCCCAAATTATGGGAAAACGATAGTATGTGGTGATTTCAATTGTAACATATTGGATAATAAGCGCTCTGAGTCATTTGTTCAATCTATGAAAACTCTTGGTTTGGACATTGTAAACACGACTGTCCCAACACATTTCACTCAAACTAGCACTCTTTTGGATTTGTTCCTCTAAAACGACTGTGATGATGTTTTCTATAGCCCAGACTCAGCACCTGCGTTCTCCAAACATGACCTAATTTGTGCTACTTTTAACATTTCTCCACATAAACTACAATCGAAATACACGTACGGAGACTTAAGAAATCTCAATTCTGATGTTCTGGAGCAAGATATTGAAAGAATAAATTGGTATCCAATTTATCACGAAATCTCCACTGATACTGCACAGGAATTATACAATAGACATGTGCCACTCGGAACTAAAACTACCACGTATCCTCATAAGTCATGGTTTACACCAGAAATTATTGCTCTAAGAAACAATCGTGATACAGCCTGTAAGAAATGGAAAAGATTTAAGCTTCAAGAGTTTTATAACAGCTTTCGCCAACTTAGGAACTTGGTCAACTCCAAGATTAAACAAGCCAAAAGAGTGCTCTACGATAGACACTTTGACCACAAGTTACCCTCAAAACTCTCTCGCAAAATTTACGAGAGCTTGGTGTTGGACGGAAACATAATGTTGAAATGAATGACATTGATCCCAACCAGCCCAAAAGAGAATTCGCGACACCGCAAATGACATTTAGCACAAGTGCTGATCTACTGGGTGTAACGCTTACTTACTTACTGACATAAATGGCGCTACAGTCCGGGTGGACCTGGGCCTCAGCCAACAAACCTCTCCAGCCAGCGCGGTTACGATCCAGCTGCCTCCAGTTGCGCACGCCAAGTTGGTTGAGGTCCCTCTCCACTTGTTTGCGCCACCTACCACGAGGTCGTCCACTACTGCGTTGTCCATCCGGGGTGGATTCGAAGACTTTCTTAGCGGGAACGTTTTGGGCTCCATCCGCTCCAAATGACCCAGCCATCTGAGTGGCTGTATGTGAACTTTTCTGGCTAAGTCGATGTCCTTTTACAAGCTGTACAGTTCGGCATTGTACTTTCTCCTCCACTCACCGTTTATGCTGACGGGACCAAAAATCGCTCGAAAAACTTTTCTCTCAAAATAACCAAGGGCATCCTCATCCGGTTTTGTCAAAGCCCATGCCTCTGCGCCATAAAGCAGGACTGGGATGATTAGTGTCTTATGAAGATTTACCTTAGTAGTTCCTTCTTAGCCTATAGAAACAATGATTGGCAAGAGTAATTCTTCGTGTGATCTCCCTACTGATGTAATTTGCGGAGCTGACCACAGAGCCTAGGTAGACAAAATCCTTTACTACCTCAAAATTGTATCTGTCTATTGTGGCGTTCTGTCCAAGATGCCGATGTTGGGTGTCCTTTTTTGTAGACAGCATATATTTTGTTTTGCTTTCATTGACCGCTAGACTCATCTTTGCTGCCTCGACCTCAATACTCGTAATTGCCCCATTGACGGCCCGCTGAGTTCTTTCGATTATGTTATTGCCATCAGCATAAGCGAGTAGTTGTACAGACCTGTAAAAGATTGTACCTTCGGTGTTGGCTTGTGAGTTTTGTACAATTCTCTCAAGTACTATGTTAAAGAGATCGCATGACATCGCGTCACCTTGTCTAAGACCTTTCCTGACATCGAACGGTCCGGTGATGTTCTTATCGACTTTTATGGAGCAGCGATAGTTCTCCATCGTCATTCTGCACAAACGGGCGAGCTTGGCAGGGATGCCAAGACTAGACATGGCTCTGTATAACTCGTCTCTATACACGCTATCATAGGCAACTTTGAAATGGATGAAGAGGTGGTGCGTATCGATTTTATATTCATGGGTTTTTTCCAAGATCTGCCGTAATGTGAATATTTGGTGAATGGTGGACTTTCCAGGCCTGAAACCGCACTGATAAGGACCTATCAGGTTGTTGACGATTCGGCGGTTTTAGGCGTTCACATAATACGGCAGACAGGATTTTATATGCGATGTTGAGGAGACTTATACCTCTGTAATTGGCGCTGTTCAGAGGGTCTCCTTTCTTCAGGATCGGGCAAACGATGCTGAGGTTCCATTCATCGGGCATACTTTCGTCCGACCAGATTTTACAGATGAGCTGGTGCATGCTCCTTACCAACTCATCTCCTCCTGCCTTGAAAAGTTTAGCGGCAAGGCCGTCGGCTCCAGCAGCTTTGTTTGATTTGAGTTTAGATATCGTTATCCTCACTTCATTCTGATCGGGTTGACGGGAATCTTGACTGTCATCGACACTGTTGAATGGCTCATTCTGCCTGACAGCGGAATATGGGTCATCATCGCCGTTTAACAGTCTGCAGAAGTGTTCTTTCCATATCCTCAGCACCGACTGCGATTCTACTACTATGTTGCCATTTTCGTCCCTGCATGCTTCTGTCCTAGCTTTGAGGCCCGGGCATGTTCTTTTTACCTTTTGGTAAAATTTTCGAACATCATTCCTGCAATAAAGTCTCTCAATCTCCTCGATCGAGCGCTTCTCATGCTCCTTTTTCTTCTTTCTGAAAAGTCGATGTTCCTCTTTTCTTCTGCTCACGTAAAGCTCGTAAGCAGCTCTAGTCCTTCTATGCAGCGCCGCTTTGTACGCCTCTTGTTTTGCTGCATGTGCTTGCCGGCATTCCTCATCAAACCAGGGGTTTCGTTGTGGTAGCCGAGAAAAACCCAGTGCATCAGAGGCGGCATCCCTGATGGCTTGTTGGCAACGCTGCCACTGGTCTTCCGCATTTGCTGCTGGCGGTATAGGACTTAGATTGAGATTAGAAGAAACTCGATCGGCAAAAGTTCTGCCGGTCTCTTGCGATTGTAGCTTTTCGACGTCAAATTTCCTCACAGTATTTCGTTGATTTCGCTCCGTTCTGGATATCCGCTTCCGTACCTTGGCTACAACTAGGTAGTGATCCGAGTCCACGTTGGCTCCTCGGCAAATTTAGCCTTGATATGGATAGTCATAAGGCGCTCGTTCACATGTCGGAAACTCAAGACTTCTTGCCTAAGTCTGCCTCCTATGACAAATCCGCACCCGAATAAACGCTGTCCTTTTTGTCTGTAGCAATCGCCGTAGTAGATGTCACAGTTTTTCATACTCCTTTTGCCCGGCCCATCCCATCGCACTTCTTGGATGGCGGTAGTGTATGCTTTGAGACACTCTAGGGCCTCCACAAGTTGTTCGGCTGCACGTGGTTTGTAGAGGGACCTAACATTCCACGTGCAGACACGAAGATCGTTGTCGTTTTTACGTTTGCATGGGTCGTCAACAGTAAAATCATCCGTACCCGAGGCTGTTGCTTGCTTCGTAACCAAAGGTTTTTTACCTGGAGGGCCAGATCCTTTTTTTTTGTACCCCTAGGACAAGAGGCCGGATACACCGATGTCAGTAACCCACTTCGGGGATATGAGCGCTGCCGTTGACCCATTAAGGGTTCATCCGCCACCATCTCTTTTCAATACCCTGATGTAGTATTGAAAATCCTTACAGACCTCACCTCCGTTGAATCTTAACCCATGCAAATCTAAATGTCTCGTTATTAGCAGAAACGGCATGAATGGCTGTGATCTTCCTAATATATTCCTTCGAAATGAATCAATTGAGTTCATTGACAAAGCTAAAAATCTTGGGGTATGGCTTAACAAAACGCTAAGTTGGGATGATCATATGTCCACTATTATAGGCAAAATATAGGGCTCTCTTAGGAATCTATCTATGTCGCAGTGTTTCACTCCTTCGCATACAAGAATAATGCTAGAAAGGACTTTGCTATCTCCAATATTTACTTACGGCTGTGAAATTTGTTGTTGCAGCAGTGCTCTCATTCGACGTAAGTTCAACGTTGCGTTCAACAATATCACTCGTTACGTGTGCGAATTGAGACGTTTTGGCCATATTTCACAATATTCTAAGAAAATATTAGGATGTACTCTTGATAAATATCTCGAGTATTGCGCAATCAAGTACCTAAAAAAAGTTATTACTAGCAAACAGCCTCCATATTTATTCGAAAAACTTACACTTTCACGGTCGAGCCGCTCTTTAAGTTTAATCCAACCGCGTGTCCATTACCAAAACTCAGAGCGTCAATTTTTCGTTCATGCTATTCATCTTTGGAATGCACTTCCTCTCAGCGTTAGGAGACTTTATGATTCGAATGGTTTTGGGGAAACTTTCTTTCGGCACTTGCCATATTTTTAAATTTCATAAAGGGCAAGTTTATTTACATTTTCACATTTTGTTTTATTTTCTCTTCTTTTGTATATTATAATAATTTTCTACTTACACATTTGTTATGAATTTAGCACTGAACCGTATGAACTTTTAAATATTTGTATTATATACATATCTCATTTATAGTTTAAAGATGAAGTAAAGTCTATTATAAATGATGTTACTTAATTAATAATAAATACTAAATAAATGCTAAACATGAAAACCACCCTGTCTTTTAAGACAGATTTGCTGCCTTATAGTAAAATCTACCAACAATGTGATCGACTCTTCAGTTATCAAAGGGAATCACCAGATAGGTTCGGAGAGATTTCAGCGTAGATACAGCCATCTACACCTACAGCAAGGCATACAAGGGGCCGCTTACCTGTTAACACACTAATTATGACACATCTTGGAAGCCGGATTAATATGTTCTTTAGCTGAAAAAGAAATATGTAACTTCAAAAACAAAAACTGATTCCCAGTACGTAAAGCGGTGGTTTTTATTTATCCTTTTTTAAATGGTATTCTATTGTTTACAATATAATTATTTTATTATTAATAAGTATATAATATATGTATATAGCTAAATTCAATTATGAATTACGTTAATACTATAAAAACCTCTCATATTAAAAAATAATTACATTAATTAACTAAATAAATAAAAATTAAAAATAAAAGAGTGCCTAACCTAAATATATAATTCATTCAATAAATAAAAGAAATATACTTCTATATATATTTTATTATACAAAACTAAGTATAATTAATCTTCTAAAGTAACTATAGCTGTGTTTATCTCTTTATTTAACAAATTAATAATTATCTTAAATTAAAAGTTAACTAAAACTCAACTTAAGTTTGTCTTTAATATTTTTTTTATTTAAAGGAACATATGAGTACACATTTGAATTTGTTTTATTATTAAGTTTAACTGTACAAAATATTAGTATAATATAATACTTTTTCTTATATTATTTTCTTATTTAGTAAGATTGAATTATTCAAATGTACACGTAATAGTAGCAGAATTTATTGAACTGCTTTCTTAATAATTTTAAAGGAAAAAAGTAAATTATATTCTTAAACAGGTGGTGCAATTATTAAAGTACTAATGAATTTGCTTTTATGTGGTGGTTATCAATATCAAAAATGGTTCATATAAAAATTATTTTTGTTGCTTAAATAATTCTGTTTGTTTCTTTTTTTTTTTTAATAAGATATTTAACGAGCCGAAAACTTAAATTTAAAATACAATTTAATTATCATTAAGTGATGCATTGAAGAAAATATTTCATTTGATTTGTTCGACACATTTCAAATACCCAAAAAACGTTGATTTGTGATAGGTGTTTTGGAATTTTCATAAACGTAAAGTTATATATTTTTAAAAACTTGTTCAAGTATGCTAATCAGTCTTTTTACAAAAGAGAACTCAAACGGTGCTTGTAGTAAAATTCAGTGTGATATGTGTGATTGAAATGAGAAACGATACTGTGAAGGAAAGCGGTAAGATACTGATCTTTAGCTGAAGTGGAAGATGAATGATTGTCGTGTCAAACAGACTTTCTTAAACTCGGACACGGCCACCACTTTCATATTTTTTTGTGAGTTATATCACCTGTGAATATCATAGATTTAGCGATATATTAAATCGCTTTTAGCGGCTGGGCCCCAATTTTAACTTTTTGTTTTTCAATCTGATTACGAATCCGAGAGAATTTAATAATTAATAATAATTTTTTTTAACGGTCGAGACCTATAGCACTGGGATTGACATAGAAAATTTAGACTTGCCGAGCCAGTTCGGCATTTCCAAGACAGTCTGGTAAAAAATTCCGGCTCGGTAATACCTCTTATTCAGTCCTTTAGACCTGTCTGTATCCGTATCCACCCAATGATGGTGCTGCCAGAAAACGAAGTTGGAGAAACATGACCTTAGGTATAAAAATGAATTCTATTATCACGTTGACTTTAGTATTTGATAGAAGGTCTTTGAAAACAAAATAGACCTGATCTTCTAGTCTAATAAATGCGAAATGCATATCATAGTGAAAGTTGACATTTTTTATGCAGTTCTAGAAACTAAATTTGTTTTTGGCTGGGTTATAATTTTAGCGACTATTAACTTTTTCTTTAAAGGAAGAGGTCAGAAACGCACTTCGTCTGTGCTTTTATTTTTTTATGAACAACTAGCGGGTACCCGGCGAGCGTCCGGCAGGCACCTGGGCAACAACTGTCAGGCAGGCGCCTGGGGCTAAGTCTATTTGAGGACAGTTTTGTGCCGAGCAAGAGTGGTTAAGCGGTCCAATATTAAATATATATGTATCAATTTTTTGAGTACTAAAGTACTATAACACCAAAGTAGTGAGGAAACTGCTGGCCTGATGGTATCCGTCGCGGTTTGCTACGACTAACAAAAGACAATTTTTTGTAAGTACTAAAGTACTATAATACTAAAGTAGTAGACCGATTTTGACCAAAGTTCACAGGAGTACTTTCGGGCCAATACAATACAATGAAGATTGCCTGAAAATTTGAGCCCAATCCGTTAAGTGGTTTCGGAGTCCATAGCATACAAACATAGGTACACGCATTTTTTCCCATGAAAAAAGGACTTTCAGTTTTCCCGAATTTTCCAATTTTGCGGGCAACTTTTTCAATTTTATTCGGACTATTACGAAGATTTTGAAAGTAAAATGAGCCAAATCGGTCCAGCCGTTCTCAAGTGATGCGATGACCAACGAACAGCATTTCATTTTTATTTATGTGGATAGTATTGACGATAAGGTGAATAAGAAGTGCTAGTAACGGGTGGGCCATCTAGTGATTTCTTTTTAAATCATAGGTTATTTTGACACTGACAGCTGTTTCCCGCTCGAAATCTTGACAGAAAGTCAGTATCATACCTCCGCGGAACGAAATGAGTCACTTTACGCTTGAACAACATTGGGAAATATTGAAAACTTATTTACAAAGTGAGTGCGCTGTAGCCCAAACTGTGCGTTTTTTGAAAAGAAGTTTTGGCCGAAATGAAGCATCCACCGCGCCTGCTGTACGCAAGTTTGTGCAAAAAGTTCGTGAGACTGATATGCTAGTGGACAACACAGACGAGAATGTGGCTGCTGTAGCCGAGAGTTTGAGACTCAATTCACGAACATCAACTCGTCATCGATCTCAACAGCTCAACATTTCACGTACTAGCCTGAGAAGAATTCTGCACAAAGATCTGGGATTATTCGCTTACAAGGTCCAATTGATTCAGCAATTGAAAGCGCACGACAATCCTCTTCGTTATCGTTTCGCAGTTTGGGCCTTACAGCAGCTTGAATTGGACAACGATTTTGGGCAAAAAATCATCTTTTCTGACGAGGCACATTTTCATCTCGGCGGCTACGTTAACAAACAAAATTGCCGCATCTGGGGTTCCCGCACGTTATTGTCGAGAAGCCAATGCATCCACAGAGAGTGACAGTTTGGTGCGGGTTGTGGAGTGGTGACGTCATTGGACCATTGTCTTCGAAAATGAAGCTGGGAACAACGTTTCGGTCAACGGTGGGCGTTACAGAGCCATGTTAACGACTTTTTTTTTTTTACTGAAATTGAAGACATGGATTTGGACGACCTCTGGTTCATGCAGGATGGCGCGCCATGCCACAATCGGTCTTTTGCGCACAAAATTCCCAAATCGTTTTATCAGCCGTCTTGGCGATGTAAATTGGCCGCCTCGGAGCTGCGATTTGACCCCTTTGGACTTTTTTTTGTGGGGAACCGTGAAGGACCGATGTTATGCCAATAATCCGGAAACGATTCAAGTACTTAAGGCCAATATCATCCAAGCAATCCGTGAGCTACAGCCCGAAACCATCAACAAGGTCTTGGAAAATTAGAGTAATAGAATGCGCTACTGCGAGGCCAGCCGAGGCAGCCACTTGAACGACGTTGTATTCCATAATTAATGGGAATGTTTGCTCTTACTAATAAAGCAATAATACATGCAAACAAATCTCATTTTGTTCATTTTATTGCATTTTTAAAAAGAAACTTGTAGTTGGCCCACCCTGCATAGATAGTATTGACGATAAGGTGAATAAGAAGTGCTAGTATACAGGCATGTTTAACCTATTTGAAAAAAGGATGTCATGCAACAGAATACACTTACCACATCTGGTACAGTAGTAGGCCGTCCTTCGCAAATGTGGCGCAGAAGGGTTGAGCAAAAAGCAAGAGTTCTTTCGAATATCGATGTTCTCACATCAGTTTGGTTCCTTACTGGGACAGGATGACAATGTTGAAAGAAAATTTAACGATAGGTGAATGAAAAGCGAATACATTTCTAGAAAGCCTTAATCTGGAGAGCATCTCTAGGGCTGTGGGAAAATCCAAAAAAAAATGGTCGCAATTTCGCGAAAAATTAAAATTTTGAAAATCGGCTGCGTCAAAAACTCTATTCATATCTGCTGTAAGAAAGGTTTTTTTTTTTGATTTCAGATGAAAAATGGAGCATTTACAGGGGTTATCCTAGAGGGTTACGTCACCGAACAGCTTCCAGGGAATTATAGTATGTCTACACGGCATGTTTTTCAACATTTTTTAAAGAAAGTTTCACTGTATATATAAATTAGTGTCTCTTATGTAGGAAATACCTTTTGAATAACATTTTTTTTTATGAAACAATCATTTTAAAACTTCACACAATTTAACTTACTCTTATGTGTATGTAGCCCTTTAAAGCAGTATTCTCCTACTCAGTTGACTCTAAGCTGGCTAAAGGTTATGTTAGTACTTTATTGTGTTCTATGCTTGCAGTAGAATTTTTCCGAAAAAAAAAAATGGGAATACCTGCTATAATCCACTGAATATACACAACTATTGTCAGACCCATTCTGACATATAGGTGCATTGTTTGGTTCCCAAAAGCAGAGAAAGTCACATATTCCAAGGAACGGACAAAAATCCAGAGACTTGCTTGCATAACATCCACTGGTGCTATCAGAACCTTTCCGACCGCAGCCCTTGAAACAAGTCTCGCGTTTAAAAGAATCCAACTTGTGGATAAAGGCCCATATGGGCCACCATACTATTGCAAGGTGGGCTCACTTAGACTCCACCACAGACTACCTTCCGCCATCCCCGAATTTTCTTTTCACTTTCATTTCAGCCTGAACGTCAGAACGGTCATCCCATAAAGGGAAAACTGGGCAGACGGTGGAGCCCTCAACCCGCATAGTATTTCAGTTTTCACTTCTTCTTCTTCCTTTTATCAGCGAGGTTATGATCCGAAAATAAGGGATCATAACTCTCCCACTTCACCGCATTTCTACTGATCCGCCTGTGGGGTTCGCCTAGTATTGCAGTCTTCACTGACGGGTCCAAAACAAACGAAGGAGTGGCTCCGGGTATCTACTCAGCAGAACCCGATATTGGAATTTCACCAAGACTTCCGAATGGCAGTGTGTTCCAAGCAGAAGTCCTAGCGATAGCAGAGGTGGCACGAGAACTATCCACGAAGCTTGTTACAACAAAAGAGATTGACATTAACATAGATAGTCAAGCTACTATAAAAGCGATCTCATCCGCGGTAATAAAATCGGAGCTAATAAAACGCTGCCGCGAGGAGCTTAAAACCTTCACCGATAGCCACCACGTAACACTCTGGTGGGTTCCAGGACACAAAGGAATTCCAGAGAACGAAATGGCAGCTGACAAGAAAGGAATCAGAACAAGACCTGTCAATCGTCCAAAACTCAGTCATTTCCCCCCTAAAATTTGTTAAATCGGAAATAGCACTTGATTTCAAACGACGAGCAGACGAAAGATGGAGAGCGCTTCCATCGTGTCGCTTCTCCAGAAACATTTGGACAATACACGACAATATGAAAACCAAGTTCATCCTCAATCAAAATAGACAAAACTAGGCGCCTTTCATGGGAATCATTACCGCCCACAATCTATTGGTGGCCCACCGAAAAAGAATGCGGCTAAGTACAGATAAACTTTGCAGAGGCTGCGGCAACATAGACACAGTAGAGGATAGGACCACTTTCTATGCAAATGCCTTAGTTTCTGCATTACTAGAAAGCGGTACCTCGAAAAGTATTTCTTCAATCATCTGGGCGAACTGTCTGAAAAGTCACCAACCACCATCCTGAAATTCATGACGTATTCAGGATAGTTTCGAGAAGGCCGGTCCAATAGCACAGAACTCTAGTAACTTTGTTTCTTCTTCTATTTTTCCAGTGTTTCGCCAGGAAATTCCACGTCAGGGGAGCACAATAGATCCTTTTGGAATCCAGGTCCAGACTGCACCCATTCGATGCAGCTAACCCCTTAAACCTAATCTAGCCTAGTACTTTAGAGTCCCTTGCTAAATACGACAGAGTTATACTGGGTTGGGACGCCGCTCCCTAAGCCCAAAGCTTGAGGCAAAGTTTGTACTTGACTTCATCTTTAGTAAATTATAGCGCATTTCCTTCAAATAAAATGGTTAAAATTAAATTATTTTTCATACATACTATACATATACAGTTTATCCAAAAGGAAATTATAATTTTTTTCTTTTTATTATATTCTTATATGATTTGATGTAAAAAAAATGATATTGTCCCGTTTTCAGTTTCCATTTATTTATTTAGTCTTTTGTCGTTAAAAAAAAATGCTTCTATTAGTTTTAGTTTCTTAATACGAATATTTCGAAATACATATGAGTATACATATAAAAAAAAAATAAAAAAAAATAAAAATTATTTCAAAGAGTATTGCCTTAGAAACTCCTGTTGATATTTGTGGTATTCTGCCAGAAACTCTGTTTTTGGTTAACCTACATACAAGTACATGTATAGGTATATACTATATATATTTGTTAAAGAAATTAATTAATTCTCATCTTACCTTCTTCATTTTGCTGATTTAATAGTATCTCTGTTAAAATGTATGATTTGTATATAGACACATATAAAATTACATAAGTTTACCTCATTCCAAATATATTATATATATTTATATATAAATATCCTTATTATAGTATAACAAATTCTAATGATATTTTATTTATGTTTAATCGTAGTATTATCGTATCGGGGATAATTTTTTTGTTTTTTTTTTTTGCATTTTTGTTGTTCTTTTAAAAATTTGTAGCTTTTCCGAGGTTAAACAGTTCTGCATTTAATCATTAGTATTAAATACGTTCTTCAATATGTATTGGTTTTGCAATTCGATTTGGTATGTATGTATGCTCGTATATGTAGGGACTTTAATTTTTATTTTTATTTTTAATGATAATGTAGTTCATTCTTTTTCTAATAAACTTTGCTTAAGCGAATGATTTTATTTAGTATTTCAGAGCAAGAAGCTATAAAGCATGATTATTTGATTCTAACTAATGAATGGTTTATGAGAGATTTGTGTTTGTGTTTCCTTTTAATTTTAATTGGAAGTCTTGTTTTAAAAATTGAAAAAAAATATAAAAAAATATAAATTTACTGTATGTATATGATATGGATTCTTAAGAGGTAATGTGTACGTAAGGCGAATAAACAAACTTATATAAGAAGCACAGTAAGTTCTGAGTAAAACAAGGGTGCAACTTTAGCCCTTAAGCATTTGTGATGTTTATCGACGACATTTCAGAACACCTTTGTGGAGGGGTCAGGATCGGCGGGACTCTCATAAAAGTTTTAATGTATGCAGATGATTTGGTGTTACTTGCGGATTCGCCGGAGAGCTAACAAAGAATGATAAATGAACTACAAAAATACTGCGAAGAGTGGAGGTTAAAAGCTAACATATCTAAATCCAAAACAATGGTTTTTCGAAAAGGTGGCGGGAGGTATGCTAGAAATGAAAAATGGTTTTTTGATGGACAGGAAATAGCAACAGTGAAATCGTATAAATATCGGCAGTAATGTGAATATGGAACAGCATTTAAATGAGAAGCTTGCGTCAGCTAAGTCAGCCATAAGCGCAGCTTGGAAAAATTGTCTGGAGGATAAACATAGAGAGAGAAGAGACGCTGTCAGCTATATGGAATGGAGAAAATGCTTCAAACTGGTTTAAAGCGAGCACAGGTATTAGACAAGGATGCACTTTAAGCCTATTGCTATTCGCACTGTTCATAGATGACATCATCGAATCGCTACCTGGAGGTGTTGAGCTTGCAGGGATGCTGATAAAGGCGCTCCTTTTTGCAGACGACATAGTGTTGATGGCGAATTCCCCGGAGACATTGCAGCCCATGATTAACCGTTTGTATGAGTACTTTAAAATGTGGAGCCTAATTATAAACCTGGAAAAGTCAAAAGTGATGATCTTTAAAAAAGGTGGGGGAAGGATGTGTAGCAACGAGAAATGTTTTTTGAACAGCGAACAGATCGAGACCGTCAAAAAGTATAACTACCTGGGCATGCTTTTCACGCAAAATTTAAGCATGGAAGAACACCTGAAATGCAAGCTACAAAAGGCCAAGACCATGATAAATACAACTTGGAGAAAATGCTTTGCCAACAAATGCATAGTACATAGCAGTAAGTTTCATGTTTTTGAAGCGGTTGCCGAGTTAACTATGTTGTACGCGGCCCAGGTATGGGGCGGAAGACGGTTTGAGGAAGTGGAAAAGGTATTGAGGTTTTATATTAAAAGGATATTCCGATTACCACCTAACACCCGAAACTATGCCATAATGCTAGAGACTGGACTTTCTCCACTGGCTATAAAGGCGCTGAAACTGCAGGTGGACTATATTTTAAAGGTATTCAATATGCCTTTGGAAAGATTTGGAATAAGCTTGGATTTGGATGAAGCAAGCACGGAATCATGGAAGCCAAAGCTATACCAGTTGTTAGCAGCAGATGATGTTAGATGTTAACTTCAGACAACAATTTGAAAGAGAAGCATTAGAGTCACTGCATCGATCTATTTATAGGCAGTTGGATCATAATTTGGGAGACCGAAACTACTTTCACGATGGTATTAGCTGCAAAGAAATACCACTTATGCTAAAACTGCGAGCTGAATATATTAATTATTGAATTAATAAAATCTAAATCTAATCTAATCTAATCTAAACATATATCCATGAAAATCAAATAACAGATATTTCAGGCAGTTTCTTAATCAATAATGCTGTTGGAGCTCAAGTTTGGGGCTGTAAGCCTTACGATACAGTCGAAAAACTACTTTGGTTTTTTTTTAAAGCGGGTGTTCAAACTATCACAATGCACACCAAACAACATGCTTTAAGTTGAAACCGGTCTCCCACCATGATTTATCGAAACATTGAAACTTCATTTCAACTATATTTTGAGAATCATGTCTTTGGACGGAGGAAGAATAATTAAACGTATTTTAAATTATGCTATTGAGGCGAAAATATTGTTTTACGAGGAATGGAAATCACTAGCAGAGTTCTGTGGATACACCCTGAGAATAATTACTGGGATCATCACTCAATGGAAAGAAGAGTTTTACAATTTACTTTCGGCGATCGATGAGAAAATGCACACAGACAGCATTCAAAATGTAAGAAATTCTTTACATCGGGAAATATATGCCAGTCTAAATCACAATCTTTGCGAAAACAATTATTTTAACGAAAGGTACACTAACAATACGATATCTACAGTTGGCCAGCGGTGAAATTATGAATTTAAACTTTATCCCGCATAGAGAAGATTTACCAATCATTTGCTCTCTGTGCAATTTACGAGAGAGGGAGAATATTTATCACTTCTTGGCCAGATGCCCTGTACTAAGTGCTTTCAGACTCCAGTTTTTTGGGAAACGAGTTTTGGATGAATTGAAGATGAGGACCATTTTGAATGCCACAAACTGGAATAAACTGCACAACTATTGTCAAAATGCGTCAAAATATAGAGGGGCGATAATTGAAGAATCTTTTTAAACACTTTAATAATCTTCGTTAAACTCGGGCAGACGGCTTTAAGATATGTCTAAAAATTAAATGTATTAAACTTTTTGTAAATGAATTTAAAACTGAAAATAATAAAATATTATTTATCTATCTATCTAAGAAGCACAGTACATAAGTAATGTTGCAGGTCGACATTTCGTAATAATCGTAGATAAAGGATTTTCTCTCGTCAATGCTGTTGGTATTGTAGCATCCACAGAAAGTACACTGCATTGCCAACCAGCACGGTCTGGCAATACTACTGCCATCTGTCAAAACTGTCATCATGCACAGTAGTTTGTTCTACATTTCACATTCCACAATTCACCCCTAGTGACATCTTGCATATTCGAAAATGCTCTGGAGGTTCTTGTATTTGGTACAAATACACCGGTTTCTTATTGTTTCCATGCAATTGTCCCAGGATTTGCAGATCTATAATAACATGTGGCAGGCATAAAGGAGGATTACAAATGAAGAATCTGGTTAAATATCTAACTACATATAAAGATTCTGAGAGCGCTACCGCAGTCGCTTAAGCCGGACGTGTTGGCTGAAACCTCTGGCTCTGGTTGTGGGATCACAAGGCTTAACTAAATTGTGCTGACATAGACATTTAATAATGCTAAGAGGAGTTGGTTCAAGTCTTAAGAATGATCTGAAAACAGTATACAGGATTTGCCTAGCTCATGGGTATATACTATTTCCTTAATACGAGTATGATGTCAAAGTGGTCTTTATTTTCGAACAAGGTATAGGTTATGACAACACTCTAGAGATGGTTCGTTGTTAGAACCACCCGGATAGTGATATGAATCTCAGAAGATCCAGAAGATCACTCAGTTACCTGAGTCATCCAGCTCCGAGAAAAAGTAACTACCATAGTCCTCGTTATTCTGATGGATAGGGCAGGACAATTACACAGCATGTGACGAACAGATTCATTTTCTTCTTCATCCCTACAACTTCTAGAATAGTCGTTGTACAGTACACCGAGTCTTTCCGCATGAATGCCAATGGCAAAGTGACCAGTAATTATGCCGAAAATTACCCGTGCGTTATTACGACCAAGTTTTACCAGAGAGGTTGACCTCTTCTTGTTAAAGACCGGCCATAGCGCCCTGACTATTGGGCATGTGTCCAGATGAACCCAGCGTTTGTTTGCTCCACCGGTGGCTTCATCTTCTATTGTCTTCCATAATGAACTGATAAGGGTCACTACAAAAGAGAGAGCCCGCGATACATGCAGCAAGCTGGTCAACCCTATTGTTTCGTTCGATATCCATATGCCCTCGTACCCAGCAGAGGATCACCGCATTGGTTCTAGATACATCGTTTAAAAGTGATTTGCAGGTCCTCACAAGCCTCCATCTAATTCCAGAAGAGTCTACAGCCTTAACGGCTGCCTGTATAGACAGTGATCGTTTTACTAATAATACTACTCTCGCGTATAATTTCAGCAGCCTGTATAATGGCTGTGACTTCGGCCAGAAAGGCGTTGCAGTTGTCGTTTATTCCAAAGGAGTGATTTATTTCTAGGGATTCACAATAAACTTCGGCTCACGTACCAACGTCCATTTTAGATAGAAAGTTCTTCGGTTTTTCTAGTAATTTATCAAACGAGGGATAGAAGATTATACTTTGGGCAAAAGTTTTAGCCCCATCAGTCTCTCTTCATTTTTTGTGGTAAGAACGCATAATGAAAATATACTTGGGATTGACATTTTTGAAAAGTATCCCACCGAGTAGAAACTAGCATGCCAATCGAGTTGTAGATCCTGCGAATCTACCCTTCATGGTCTTGTCTTTAGGATCAAGAACGGACTGGAAAGTAAACTCTTAAAGTGTTTATCGGCTTTGATAATGCTACCTTTGATTAGATTTTTAATTCTGGTTGAAGGTATGGAGTACATGAAATAATCATGAGGTGGCCTACATAATTCATGTTTCTCTGTAGGCTGTTAACTTCTGTGTAAAAGTTGTGATAAGCTAACGATTGAGGTTGAGAGGGGCTGAATGAAGTTTTGTACCTTTACTTTAGTATCGTCCCCCATATGCCAGAAGCATGAATGTGCAAATTTTAAGCTTTTGGGGAATGACCACAATTTTGCCTCTGGCTCTACTAAATAAGAATGAATTCATCATTCACCCAACTGACATAGTAAGAAATTGTTGTTTCCACACTGTTTGCACATTCACAGTTCTAACACAACATAGAATACAGAAAGAAACAAACTAAGAAACCTGAAAAAATTAAATTTTCACATTCATGCTTCTGGCATATGCGGGACGGTATGAAAGTGAGACTTTACATCCAAGCATATGCTGACGATATTCGTGTACTGGTACCAGGAATATGTTTGACTGCAGTCTACAATCAAATTGATAATCCATCAATTCGAATAAAACAATAAAGTCTTATTTATTCGAAAGAGAAAGTATCAATTTATGCAACATACAAATGGTACACGGACAGATCCAAAATATCCATAGGAATTGGTGTAGACGCGCTTAGACCTAAGACTAGGTACTCCGAAACTCTGGAAACATCATCCAGTATATTCCAAGCCAAATCTCATGCAAACGAAAGGTGTGCGCGATTCAACAACGACAAGAAATATCATGGACAAGACATAACAATATCGTTGGATAGTTTAGGTTAAGTGAGGTGGATGTCCCGACAGAGTCAGGACACGCTTAGAGCAATGTTAGGTTGATTGTGATACCACATGATTAAAGCCGGAGGTTATCGGGTACCTAGGGGAACCTTAAAATATATCGTGTTGAATGTGTACTGAGAGATCTCAATGTGTCTGATGTAGCTAAGTCGAGTGACTGAAGTAGGTGATTTCAGTTAAACCCTAATTATCTAGGTGGACCATGGAGCGGGTAGGGTGCGTAGGACTATTAGGGGTGACTGATTCAATCGAACAGTATTATGCAATTCTACCTAGGAGATCCGAATGATAGTCATGATAGATCATTGGATAGTCAGGCCGCACTCAAGACTCTGAATTGACATGAGATTTAATCCAGAGTAGCATAGGAATGATGAACAGACTACCATCAGCAGACGGGGGCCAAGCTAATAAAGTAACTCTCACTAGCACAAAAGATCTTTTTATGTCGCAGTGCTCCGGGGGGCATTCTTTGCCTTTCCTCTCCCTTTAACTCTTCACTAGGTACCAGGGCATAGAGAAGTGGAGAAAAATGAAGCAGCTGACGCACTAAAAAGAAACGTCTCGGAAATTCTGTTCTTTGGACCGGAACGGTTCTATGGGCTAGGACCGCGCAAAATAGTGGAAGAACTGAAAACAGGAGTAGAGAGCAAATGGGTCGAGCAACTGAGACCGACAAAAAACTTCTGGAAAACTACATCCAGAAAATAAGTAAAACCTATCTAAGCGCTAGTAAATGGACATAGCATACATTTCCATGGAGCATCTCAGGCCGGAATTTCCTTCTTATGGAATGTGAGGCATTAATTCACAAAAGAAGACATCACCTGGAAGCTCATCTTTTGCGAAAGATGGATCTAACTTTGCCGAATCGACTTCAATTCCACCTAATTCGAGCATCTTATCTAGTAAAGCCCTAATTTGGAAGGCACAGTCAATCATTTAGATCACAGTTCACTTGCACTCCATCAATCACACATCTATCTATCTATGTATCACACAGCGATAGATTAAATTTCGTCTACAATGCAACACCATATGGAGACATCGTCAATGTTAGAATGACTTCGAAGCTTACATAAGAGCTAGAGGAGCAAATACTGAACCGATATATAGCCACAGCTTGAATAAAGAGTTTAAACGGTTGTCTACTGATTTCAATTTAGGATCAGTTAAAAAGATGAAAGGATGATTTTGTTTCCGTTTTAAACGACATAATAAAACGCCCAAATCTGGGAGCTGTACCCGGAATACTTCCAGGGCACAATGTTACTTCGTTACTACGATAGATCAACGGCCGTCTAAGTCAATTAAAGCAAAAGAATGCAATTGTGCTTTGACTTACTGCATGGTTGATGTAAATCTACAAATGGGCATATAGAAAACCCTATTTAGGCGTCTCGTTATAGTAACATCAAGATCTATCCTTATAGATGTTCATCCACCACAGCACGTTCCTGTCTCCATAAAGTTTTCCTTATTTAAACTACGATTATACGACGCAGTTAAAAAAAAAAAATACTGACATGCCACACCATTGAGTAATTCCCATATCCTAAAATGCAGGTTCAACTTTTGACCTTTACGTCAGAGTGCGTCAAAACCAGAACTACGACGATGAAATCCATATGACAATTCTTGTCATTTGTTTCAAAATAAAATGTTATTTTCCCAATCCTGTCAAAACGCCCATCAATTTTGCTCCGTGGTGGGTAGATTTCCATTTGAGAAGGTATACCACGCGTTGAGCATGTCGGGCATGTTCATCACATCGTACACGTTTTGACAAACGCGACGTTCCACAACCCAACAATGCACGTAAAAAAAACATGGTTATGGCAGATGTCAAAATAAATTCATGAGGTTCTAGCCGTTTTCCATTTTCTTTTTTAACTGGTACCCACAAAATTTATATACATATAGGAGGGGAACTACTGCATTAACTGAGATATCTGCGATACAACAGCAATAAATAATATAAAGGGCTGCTAGTCCTTTCGCAAAAGATATTTAAAGCTAATCTAATTCCATCTGACAATTCATCAACATCGCACTCGCAAATAATGAAATTGTATAATCCATCCATCAATATGGCTTGACTGAGATATACCTGAAGAGAGGATGGCTTGAAGGTCAGTAACCCAAGCACATAGATCTCCTTTGTCATTCAAACTATTCGAAAACTTCCTTCACATCTTGTTCCTATTGCTTTTCATCTCTCTGTAGTCAAGCAAAAGGACATCCAATATCTCTGGATAATCCTCTGGTTAGAATTTAAAATGCAATCTGTTGACAGGAGCGATTATTCATCTTTCATTTTGCTTCGCACCCCCGTACTAGTTCGAAGATTGGCATTCGAAATATGAAACTTTTATAGGGAAGGAAAAAGGCAAAAGAATGGATCACAAATCCTTTAATTTATTACAGACTCCTTTGTATTCTGAAATGTCTTTCTTTTTCTGTTCTTGTTTCTTTTTTTTTTCTTCTCTTCTGATAGGTAAATGATAAATGAAGCAGACAAGTTAAACTGAAGTATTATGCGAAGAAGGGCAGAAGAGACAATGACACCACTTTCCTTTGTTGGATTTATTCAGGATAAAGGATGTGGGAGACAAAAAAAAAAAAAAACTATTATAACTATGCAACACTTATAGTAACAAATAGAAACATATTTACGGCGGCGCTTATAAACGATGAGTTGGTATGTGAAGTGTGTTTTGAATTTGAACTTAAGGAGGCTATTCGTATGGATGTACCTGCTAATTCCGATGAAGACAGAGAGATACACATAGGAAGTTATATCTACATCAGTTTATATTTCATGACATCATCTCCGCAAACAGAATCAGATTAGTATACTATTTTGTAGTAAGTGCATACTACGATGGGGTGTACTACGAGATTATCAATACCCTAGCTCTTATACTCAGCTTCGACCAAGTAAAACAAGAAATACCATATTGCAAGCTACACGAAAAAGATAAACACATGTTCGGCGAACTTCTTTATGGATCTTTTAGTTGCCAACAATTCTTTCGTACATCTTTTGACATATCTTTAACTGTTTAGCCACCACAAGCAATAAAGGTCGCTTATAGTGAAGATATAATTGCCCATAGGGGTTTCTAGAAGGAAGTACATACAGGGTTTGTCCAACAAGTAACGAGACTGAAGTCATAAAAATAAATTTATTAAAGATATATGTGCAGTGAGTCAGATCTTTTCAAAATATGATCCTCCCGCTTTACCGTTGTCCATACGCCCCCGGAAAGTCGGCAATTGCAAAGCTGTTCACCCACACCGACGAAGCCACTTGGACCGCCTCAATCGTCCCGAAACGATGTCCTGTCAGGATCCTCTTGATCCGAGGGATTAAAAAGAAGTCGGCGGGAGCCAGATCTTGACTGTAGGGTTGTTGAAACAGCGTTGGCACTTTGTCTTTGGCCAGTGCATCCTTCACAATCAGCGTCGTGTGACTGGGCGCATTGTCGTGACGGAGCATCCAGGTTTCGGCGATGTCCCTTTAGACGCGGCGAACCCTTAACCTCAATCGTTCAAGCACTTCTCCGTTAAATTGAACGCACAACGCTGCTCGATTGTTTGCTGCATCTTGACTCTCAATGCAAAGGATGAAATCAGTCCCGATACTTATTGGACAAGTCCAGTACATAGCTCCAAGCACAGAAGATAAGTGAAAGTGAATTAATGTAATAGTTTTCACCACTAAACATGTTTGGAGCGCTAATTTTAACGACTGCGAAAAGAATAGTTAAGACAATAAATCGGTCCTAAAAGCGTGTAAGGAAAGACCGTTGGTCGTTGAAATTTCAATCCTTAAACTGTAAAAAACTTTTTCCAAAATGTTCCAAAACTTTGTATGCCAATTTGGTTTAATTAACGATTTTTTTTTATATTAACCTACGTCTGGCAACCCCTTGAATGCAATTACATGATTGCATGACTTAAGTTGGAAAGCGGAAACTTATGCAATCCTAATGGCTATGAACTATGTTGTGAAGAACAGGTGGAAGGGACGTAGCATTTGTGTCTGTAGTGACAGTCAGGCTGCGCTTAAGGCCTTGCTTAACCCTTTAACCACTTCCAAAATAGTTCGTGAAACCAAAAACTCTTTGAACTCGCTCGCAAAGCTGAATTCTCTGTTTCTTATCTGGGTCCCAGGTCACACTGGGATCTTGGGGAACGAGATCTCCGATGAGATTGCTAGACAAGGCTCAGAGGAGGGTTTCTCAGGTCCCGAACCCGCGTTGGGTCCCTGCGTCCTCGGTTAGGGCTTCCATTGACGATTGGGTCTCTCACGAGCACAATTGTGTGCGACATGACTCTCCGGGATGCAGGTTGACTAAACGCATGCTCCTGGACGTCTGTAAGAAATCAGCGGCATTCTTGCTGTCTCTCAGCCGAAAAGACTGTAGACAACTTATTGGCGTCTTGACAGGCCACTTTGCTTTTGCCAAGCACCTTAACGTGTCGGGCTTAAGTGACACTACAATCTGCGAGGCTTGCGGAGAGAGCGACGACACCGCGGAACATTATCTCTGTGAGTGTCAGGCCTTTGCTCGTATCAGGTGGCAGATCCTCGGTGCGGATGTGGTGAGTGCTGGTAGTGTAAGCTCCTCATCACTGAAGTGCTTGCTTGGCTTTCTTAGAAAGACAAGGAAATTCCAATAAAATGGGTAAATCAGGGTTTGCTCTCTGGCAGTGCAATGGACCAGTTGCGTCTGAGTGCTCCAGTTGAGCGCTTCCTATCCCGACAAAAAAAAAAAAGAGTTGGAAAGGAAAGAGAGAGACCGAAAGATTGGTGCAGTGGCTTGAAACTTAAGTGACATTAGGTTTCAGAAAAACTTTGAGATTGACGTTTAGATAATTGGAGAGAATTGTTTTCGCTCGTCCATCCATGTGTAGTTACATCAAACCAATAAACAATGTCCATCACCACGGACAGTACGTCACTCTCAAGGACTTCAACTTCGAAGTAATTGAATCGGTGAGTGAAAGAACAGTACATGTACAAAATATCGCTTTTGAGAAAAACAGAAAAAACTAAACGCATTTGTACTGCGCTTCCATACAATCTGCAAAAAGCGTATTCCATTTTTGTATACATTTGGCTCTCTAATGTAGTATTATTTTGCTGATTGGTAGATTTACATATGTAGAGCATTTTGGCTATGTAAGGCCAAAATGCAATTTTTGGCGCTTATACTGTTCTTCCACTCACCAATTCAATTAAAGTGTTTAACTTTGTACCTCAGAATAAACATCATAGGTAAATCCACAATTGTGAACCTTATGTCGTTTGGCCAAACAACTGGGTTCAAAACCTGCTCGTGATTGCCAAGAATGGAAGGCTTGAATGTCCGAGACAGCGACTTTTCGCAGCTTGGGCAACCACTAAACAATTCTCACTGCCTTTGTTGCTCAAATTCGAAAATACATTTCACAAAACAACCACAATACTTAAAACCACCGCCAATAGGCAAGGTGCGGTGTAAATAAAAATTTCAAAGAAAGCTGTTATAATTATATTTAGTAGCAATGATATGATTCGTTTCCACTTACCGCTCGTTATTCTAAAATTGGTCTGTAAGCATCTTCTTAACTATTGTTTCCATAGGGTTCTAGGGTTCTAAGCTTTGTGCTAATCAATTACTTGTAATCACATTATTTGGGGCAACATTGGTTAAAATTATTAAACTAAACAAAACAACTTAATATTCTACGTAAAAACTTATTGCAACTTATATATTAATTGTGACTGAGTGTGTAGGTCCTTTTTGCGCGTGTTTGGGTATATGTGTGTGTGTGTATGGTGGGTAGGCATAAATTAAAATTAACTAATATTTTTTATGAGTAACCCTCAGTTTGCATGCTGGTGTTGATGATGATGATGATGATGATGATGCGGCACCGTTGACGTCGTCGTCGCATACAGACAATCCTGATCCGAGGACATCGAGTAGTTAGCTGAGTCTCTATCTTCCGGAATCGATGTATTTGCCAGACTGTGAATTTGCATTGGATCTTGGAGGAGCTTTGAAAATGTATGATGGCCAGCACCCAGACCCAAGTGTCCGTACGGAGACTCTGCCTTTGTAATGTGTGGAATACGTCGTAGGAAGTGTGGATTCGAATAGCGAACGCCATTCGGTAAGGTGGTATGTGAGATAACGTGCTGCTTGGTTGCCACCACCCCAATGGAGGAAGTAACCGATTGGGGTGAGTACCCTTGGGGTTTATACTGTAATGACGCTTGACTATGGCAGCCCAATGGTAGTGGCATAGTACTGCAGTGGGTATAATCGATTTTCTGCTCAGGCATTGTTCTTGTCAATGGCAGTGTTGCACTATTGGATTTACTGCTGTTACTGATGCTGGTGTTGCTACCGTTAGTATCGTTGTTGAAGCTGGACATTCGCATATTAGTGGATCGGCCGTAGGGCTCTTCTTGTATAGCTGGCTGTGGTGGTTTTGGTGGTGGTTTGCATACAGCACGTGGACGGATAACAACTTCTTCACGTTCTTCGCCGGAATGTACACCACTCGAGGATTCGGATGGTGCGCGTTCTGGTGGAGATGTTGTGCTTTCGGTTGTTGAAGTTGTATCGCTACGTGGTGTTAATGCTTCGTTGGGTACACCGGAATCGGCACGTCTGAGACAACGTGGCGTAGAGCTGGATGCAATCTGGAAATAGTTGAAATTGTACATGTGAATAACTTTGTTAAAGCTGGAAGCCTGTGGAATATTCTTAGTCATTAAATGGGAAGTATCTCAGGTTTGACTTTATTGGTCTGTGAAATTAGTAGAAATTTACTAATTGGGCTTTCGTTCATCATATGTATGTTGCATATTCTTATTTAATGACACACCGTACGGAAATGATGGACAACGCTAAGGAATTACTCTTGGTCTTTTGGAGTATAGTAAATGGCCGGTGGAGATAGCGAAAAAGCGACGAAAGAGAAGCACTGCAAAGCAAAACCGAAGCAGGAGGGTGGAAGGAATTAGTTATAAAAATCTATTGCTAAGCTGCCCTTGTCGCTTTTAAAGTGGGTAAGTTCGAAGAGTCTTGTATTTATATATCTGTAACATTGAAATCGGTGAAGAAGTGGTGCGTATCGATTTAATATTCATGGGTTTTTTTCAAGATCAGCTGTAGTGTGAATATTTGGTCAATGATGGACTTTTCCGCTTTGCAACCGCACCTATAAAGTTGTTAATGAGCGATTTTTGGTACAGTTTGGTGGGTCTCCTTTCTTCAGGATCGTGCAAGCGATGCTGAGGTCACATTCATAGGGCCAAAAATTATTAATGAAATGATGAATTCTTCTTACCAAATCATCTTATTCTACCTTGAAGAGTTTGGCGACAACGCTTTCGCATGCAGCAGCTTTGTTAGATTTAAGTTTCGAAGTAGCTATCCTTACTTCATTTTGATCGGGTTGACGGGAATCTTATCTGTCATTATTGAATTCATTCATTCTGCCTGACAGCGGAATATTGGTCTTCGTCACCGTTTAACAGTCTATAGAAGTGTCTTTCGATATTCCCAGCATCGTAGAGGTACCTCTTTTGGGCTCTATTCTGTCCTTAAACCCTTGGTAATCTCTTTAAAATGTTGGTAACATTTTCGAACGCCATTCCTGCATTTGAGTCTTTCTATCTTCTCAATCGAATGCTTCTTATGGCTCTTGTTTAGTTATATATTGTCGAGAGAAACCTAGCACATCAGAAGCGACATCTCTAATGGCTTGTTGGCAACGATTTCACCACAAGGAAGGAGACCCCCTCAACTACGCCAATTATAGAGACATCAGTCTCCTCAACATCGCACATAAGATCTTTTCTGCGATATTGTGTGAACGCCTGAAACCATTTACCAACAGCCTGATTGGCCTCTATCAGTGCGGTTTCAGGCCAGGAAAGTCCATCATCGATAAAATCTTCACACTTCGGCAGATCCTGGAGAAAGCCCAGGTGGAAGCGGCCAAAATCGGTTTAGCAATAAACGAGGGCAAAACCAAGTATATGCTGTCAACAAGAAGGGACAATCAACACCGATGAATTAGACAGAACGTCACAGTGTGCAGCTATAACTTCGAGGTAGTAAAGGACTTTGTCTACCTTGGCTCTGCTATAAACTCTAAAAATAACATCAGCGCAGAAATCGAGCGAAGAATAACTCTTGTCAGCCCCTGGTTTTTTTTCTGGGCTTATAAGGCAATTCAACAGTAAAGCGCTATCTTGAATAACTAAGGAGACTCTGTATAAGACTCTGATGATCTCAGTCCTGCTTTACGGCGCTGAATCATGGAATTTATTAAAAGAGGAGGAAGATATTCTTGGTCGCTTCGAGAGAAAAATTCTTCGTACAATATTCGGTCCCGTGTGCGTTGACGGGTTTTGGAGGAGAAGATTCAATAACGAACTATACAAGCTGTATAGCGACACCGACCTGTGGTGGATGGACACCAACGCTCCGGCCCGCAGAGTCTTCGAATCTAACCCGGAGGGACGACGCAGTAAAGGACCTCCTCGCCGTAGGTGGCGCGCACAAGTTCAAAGGGACCTCGACCAATTCGGAGTGCGCAACTGGAGGCAATTAGCTAAAGACCGAGCTAAATGGAGAGGCTTGTTGGTTGAAGCCCAGGTTCACCCCGAACTGTAGCGCCACCTAAGTAAGTAAGTAATAGAATTACTGACGTAGTCGAGAAAGCCCTTGAAGAAAAAAAGATTTGCTCAAGCGTATTTCTTGACGTCTCGCAAGCCTTTGATAAGGTGTGGCATGATGGCTTGAAATGCAAACTACGACAAGTTCTCCCTATATGCCTGAACGATATTCTAGAATCAAATCTCGGGAATAGACTCTTCCGTGCTAAAAATGGAAACGAATACTCCAAGCTCAAAGAAACTTCGGCCGGCGTACCGCAAGGAAGCGTTCTTGGGCCGCTTCTCTATCTTAAATACTATAAAAGCAAAGTCGATTTTCCTTATGAACACCGTTTCTCGAAAACTACCAGACGTACATAGGTACTTGAAATTTTGCACAGTTATTCCTTATTTTGCCTAGATGCGAGATAAGAAGGGATTTTCCGAAATTCAAGGTCTAAGTGGCATAAACGGGTATACGAGTATATTGATTCCACAGCCGTAGCTCAGTACTGGCTCTCCGGATTAAAAAAATAAAAAATAGGTGAATTTAGTAAATTCGCCGCTGATTTATTTAAGGTATAAAAAATCCTTCTGCGTTGTCCAGGCGCTGAGTAATGCTAAAAACAATTAATCAAATCATCGCCCACAATTTTCCTTCAGTGGAGACCACGGCCAGCAGTCATGCAGCAGTGGCTATCGTTGCAATAGTATGTGTGTGTGAGTATATGGCGCGCTATCCCATGATCTCTAAAGAGTTTAAATTAATTAATTAAAAGCCTTATCAGTGCCAAATCTAAGATATTGTAAATTTTATTAATTAAGATATCCATGTGCTGTCAAAACTTCATACAATAAAGGGACTTGGGAATATACGCGTAGGTACATATGTACATGCATATGCATGTGCAGACGTAGAACTATTGCAATATTTTTCCATTTTGTTAGATGAGATGTTGATCGTTGGATTTGTCCACATTTTAGAATGTCTTAATAAATTTAAAATAAATTGTGTGTTGGAAGCGGGTTTGCGTATGCTCTGGTGGGATTCCCACGGGGGAAGTTAGAATTCAGTTTACACATTTTCGATACTGTATTCAGTTGGGAATTATATTTCAACGAGTAAATAACCGTCAACTAAAGTGCGGGCGAAGCAAGGCGAGCACTGGTCAGCTAGTTTGTTATATACACGTGATATACCGAACGAAGAAGGCACTATCCTTGCTACGTTTGCCGATGACACCGCTATCCTAGCAGTAGGTAAAATAATCGAAGAAACGACTGCAAAACTGCAAAACGCACTGAATAAAGTAAATGAATGGACAAGGGACTGGCGGATGTCTCTCAATGAATCTTAATGTGTCCACGTGAATTTCACTTATAAAAAAACGAGTGACTTGCCAATTTTTCTAAATTCGGCCCGAATACCTTTTGCAAACGAGACCAAATACCTGGGAATGACACTCGACACAAGGCTGAAATGGAATTCGCACGTGAAAATGAAACGTTAAGAACTCGAAATGAAATATAGGGAAATATACTGGTTATTCGGAAAACATTCCCAGCTCAGTACTGAGAGCAAACTGCTTTTATACAAAAAAAAAACAATAAAATAAATACTTAGCGCAACAGCTTTTAAGTGCCAGGGCCTAGCTGCTAGCAACCACTCATGCTGTGTGCGTCATATTTTTCACACGAATGGAAGGGACCTACAGTTAAGTGCCGTATCCGAAGGGCAATTTGTTTTGAGAAGCCTTTTCGAGACAACAATACTCTCGAATGTTTGTCAGACGTTCGCGAGAGGTGGGACCGTGAAAAAACTTTTTGGTGTTTTCTGGGATTCGAACTTGGAACCTCACGCGCAGTGATCCGATACACTAACCACGGCGGCCTTATATAAGCAAGTGTTAAAGCCGGTGTGGACCTACGGTAGACAACTTTGGAGGTTACCAAGAAAGCAAATGTCAATATTTTACAAACCTTTCAAAATAAAGTGCTAAGAGAAATTCTCCAAGCACCGTAGTATAGCAGAAACGACAATATCCACAGGGATCTCGGAATTCCGACAATCGAAGCTGAAACTAGAAGCTGCCCGAGAAAGCATAGAAACCAACTTATCGGACATGTCAACAATAAGAAAAAAACAAATATTTGGCGCAACAGCTCTTTAAAGTGCCAGGGCCTAGCTTCTCGCAATCACTCATTTTGTGTGCGTTATATTTTTCACACGAATGGAAGGGGCCTACAGTTTAATGCCGAATCCGAACGGCGATTTTCGTGACAACAATACTCTCGGATGTTTGTCAGACGCTCGCGAGAGGTGGGACCGTGAAAAAACTTTTTGGTGTTTTCTGGAATTCGAACTTGGAACCTCATGCGTAGTGATCCGACACACTAACCACTTACGCCACGGCGCCCACACAACAATACAGTCCTACAAATTTTGGATGAGAGCAATTTATTGCGCCGACTACAAAGGACGAAACCTTTCGACTTGGCGAGATAAGTATGAACCGCGTCTAGATTGCGGAACATGCAGGATCTTGCAGTGGAAAGTAACCTGCCAAACGTTAGTATTTCGTGATAGAAAAATTGCTTGATAAGTTATTACATAGTTGTGAGAACTAACAAACTTATATCGAAGGGTGGTGTTTTTTTAGTCAATAAGAATCTGACACTACTATGAGCACGTACTTTGTATTCTCACTGTGTCTATGGAAGATTTTTCACCTTCCCTCGAAAAAAAATAAATAAAAAAATGCAACTTCACCTGTACAAGATTCATCTTACCCAAGAGCTAAAGCCTATAAATCGTTTTTGCAAAGTTAACAGTTCGCCAGTTGGTTTTTAGAGTAGTACGGAATGGACCATCACATTGGCGAAAAAATGATCTTAAGTGACGAGACACTTTTCCATCTTGACGAGTTCGTAAATAAGCAAACTAATCGGATCTGATGCTTGGAAAATCCTCTTGAGATCCATGAGAGATAGACGCACACTCAAAAAGTTATTAATTAGCAGGATTTTTGGTTTTACGGGTCTATAGGCCCATTTTTCTTCGAAAATGAGGCTGGCCATGCGGTTACGGTCACCATTGACTAGTAGGTATCGAAAAATGCCGCAGATTTTTTTTTCCTGCAAATAGAAGGTACGGACCTCAACCAAATGTCGTTCTAACATGAACATGTCATATAGCCGTAGAAACAATGAGTTTACTGCCAGAGAAGTTTTCACATAGTTTAATCTCAAGATGGTCAAAAGTCAACCGATCGCCCAGATCTTGCAATTTAACCCAAAGGCAGTTTTTTTTTCTGGGTATATCTTAAATTAAAGATCTATGCCAACAAGCCAAATACAACTGCTGAACGGAAAAATTAAATCCGGCACGTCATAGGTGAAATTGATCAGATTATCTGCAAACACGTCATTCAGAATTTTATCAAAAGAATCGGATCCTGCAACAGTAGTATGGATGGTCATTTGAACGATATCATTTTTTAAATTTAACCGCACACTGTCTACTTGTCTGTCTGAATGCAAGAGGTCTCTTTCTATGAATTCAATAGTAGCCCTAGATTGTCGATCGTCTCTCGAGGAGATAGCGGAGCAGTTTATCATTAACCTCTGTTGGGTGCCGGGGCATAGCGACATTTCGGGAAATTGTATGGCTGATAAACAACTCTTCAAGCTACAACTTACTACTCATGGGAGTGGGACCTTCAGAAATCCGCGTAGGGCAAACTGGTCAAAATTCAAGAGAGAACTGAGGAAATCAGTGTATCACCTCACTGAGGACCTCGACTCGACTGAAGCAGTTGACAAGGCAGTCGATGCACTGACTGGTTCCCTTACGCGATCCTTCGAGAAGTCCTGTCCGGCTAGTAGGCTTAGCGGTAAAAGGCGTCCACCATGGTGGAACGATAAAATAGCAGAACTCATTTGTATTTCAAAAGTAGGGTGGAACCCCGTTAAGGAGGGGGTCGTCGAGTGGTCCACCTATAAAGAAAGCGTGAAGCTCTTCAAGAAAGAGATTAGGTTCGCAAAGAGGAACTCTTGGAGGTCTTTTGCGTATCTATAGAATAAACAAACGAAGCGTCCCGCCTAAGGAAGGTCCTGGCCAAGACACCAACGCCGGAATCCAATATTAGGAAAAGCGATGGCACCTGGGCAGAATCACACGAGGAAACGCTGGATATGCTACTGAGTACTCACTTTCTTGGATGCACATCAATCTACGGTGATGATCTAACCATTCCAGAGACGACATCGGGAATAAGCGCGGAAAAGGTGGGTTATATAATAGATGATGACAAGATAGCGTATGCAATTAAATCATTTGCTCCATATAAGGCACCAGGAATGGATAACATTCGACCTGTGATGCTGCAAGAGTCAGTGGATATTGCTATTCCATGGCTCAAACGTATCTTCACAGGATGCCTTAAGCTAGGTTATGTTACTAAAGCATGGCGGGAGGTGCGCGTTGTTTTCATTCCCAAGGCAGGGAAAGCGAGCCATACAAATGCAAAAGACCTGAGACCTATCAGTCTTTCGTCCTTTTTGCTTAAAACTTTGGATCGTTTGATAGATGTATATATGTATAAGACGTGTGATCGGCGATGATTACCTATCTAAATCACAACACGCATACATCTGCGGCAGACCGGTAGACACGGCCCTCCACCGGGTCGTATCGAGCATAGAAAGATCCCTCCACTTCAAGGAGTTCACTCTTGGGGCGTTCCTGGACATTGAAGGAGCGTCCAACAACGTAAGCTCTAACGCAATCCTGAACAGTCTGCACAGAGCACATCTCAACACCGGCCTCTGCAACCGGATTGCGCAGATGCTTCAATCAAGGATAATATCTTCAACGCAAGAACCCCAAGGTGGAGTTTTGTCCCCGCTAATATGGCTCCTTGTGGTGCATGAGATCTTGGTAATACTGAAGGAAAATGGCTTCAACGTGACGGCCTATGCGGACGATGTCGTTATCCTGGTTTCGGGAAAATTTCCCCCAGTCCTAAGTGAAAGGCTCAATTTCGCGCTACAACTAGTGGATAACTGGGTCAACAGCAAAGGGCTGGGAGTGAATCCTTCAAAGACGGAGGTAATACTCTTCACTAAGAGGAGATCAATCCCTACCTTCAGACCCCCAAATATTGGTGGCACTGAACTAAGTATCTCAAGTTCAGCTCGGTATCTGGGCGTAGTTCTAGATTCCAAACTTAACTGGAAGGAAAATATTGCCGAACGCGTTAAAAAATCAAGCGTAGCTTTCTTCTATTGCAAAAAGGCTTTCAGCAATACGTGGGGCTTCAAACCGGCTGTGGTGTACTGGATATACACGGCGGTTGTAAGACCCATTCTCACATATGGTTCACTAGTATGGTGGACGGCACTTGAGAAGCAATACCTGCTTTTAAACCTCACCAAAATCCAGAGGGCGGCGTGCATCGGTGTCATGGGATCAATAAGAACAACACCAACGGCGGCAATGGAAACCATGCTTAGCTTCATTCCGCTTGACATATACTGCAGCAGTCTGGCGGGTAAAACCGTTGTAAGACTGAGAGAAGGCCGGTTGTGGTCATCAAGCCTTTACGGCCATGCCGCCATTCTGTCCCGATGGGGGATCACCAGCGGATTGACGGGAACTGATCACATGAACCCGACGCTAGCATTCGAAAGGAGATTCACTACAAGAATTCCCGATAGAATATGCTGGAAGAATCGTAGAACCATGAAGAAAAAGGAGTTGGCTTTCTATACTGACGGTTCTAAGATGGACGTTGGCACGGGAGCCGGAGTTTATTGTGAGGCCCTAGGAATAAACCGCTCCTTTAGAATAAACGATGACTGCAGCGTCTTCCAGGCCGAGGTCGCAGCCATTATACAGGCTGCTGAAATTATGCGCGAGAGTAATATCGTCGGCAAAACGATCACTGTCTATATAGACAGTAAGGCAGCCGTTAAGGCTTTGGACTCTGCCGTAGTTAGGTCGAGGCTCGTGAGAAGCTGTAAATGACTCCTAAACGAGATATCTAGAGCCAATGCGGTGACCCTCTGCTTAGTACCAGGGCATATGGATATCGAAGGTAACGAAAGGGCTGACGAGCTTGCTAGGAAAAGGTCGGCGCTGCACTTATCGCGGACCCTCTCCTCTGTAGCAACCCCAATCAGTTCCTTGCGGAAAAAAATAGAGGATGAAGCCACCGGTCGAGCACACAGACGCTGGGCTCATCTGGAAACATGCGCTACGGCCAGGGCGCTATGGCCGGCCTACAGCAAGAAGAGATCAACCTTCTTCTTCTTCTTCTTCCTTTTATCAGCGAGGCTATGATCCGAAAACAAGGGATCACAACCCTCCCACTTCACCGCATTTCTACTGATCCGCATGTGGGGTTCGCCTCTCTGGTAAAACTTAGTCGTTATAACACACGGGTCATTTCTGGCATAATTACCGGACATTGTGCCATTGGCGTTCACGCGGAACGACTCGGTGTGATGCATAATGACTATAGCAGAAGTTGCAGGGACGAAAAAGAAATTGAATCTGTTCGTCACCTGTTGTGTGACTGTCCTGCCCTATCCGTTAGAAGAATGAGGACTCTTGGTAGTTACTTCTTCTCGGAGCTGGAGGACTTGGGTAGTGTTGAGCTAGCGGACCTCCTGAGATTCATATCACTTTCTGGGTGGTTCTAACGGCGGATTTTCTTTACAGCGTTTCCAGGGTTAAATGATTGGGCACAATGGACCCGTACTGTTGGTCTGAGTGAGCAGTGACTCCTTGTCACAAGGCACCCATCTACCTAACCTAACTCGCCAGAATAGGAACAACTGTACCCATCCTTCCGGACAAGGGTACTCTAGGTACACCAATGGCTATTTACAAATTTAAATCCAAGCTGGATGCAATCGAAACAGATTTGGCCGAAGCTGGATCTGAAAAGGTCTGAGCAACTGATTTCTCTGCGTAATCACAGGACATTGTCTAAAAGGCAAGCATGCAACAATTCGAAGAAAGAAAGAAGCTTCACTTAGGAGCTTTTTATTATAACGACTTAGGCGATCTGATAGACTCTGACAGCAGGAGCCTCCTACGCTTCATTAGAAGCTCTAACTGGGTCTAACAAGTACTCGTAGGTAGGAATTACATGATCCTTCCTTGGTCTATGTGTGTTGGCGAAAGCTGGAAGCTGCCTCAACTTAACCCAACCTAAATTAAATCCGGCGTTCAATTTGGGACACCCTTTAGTTAACTTTTGAGCCACACAAGCCTATGCAGATTATTTCTCACGACTTCACGCCATTCACGTATATGCGTATCAATAAATCATAATGCCCATCAAATTTACTTGGGCTTGTTTCAGATCCTATCTGCCGTCTAAATTAAACTCGCCCTCATTGTGATTTTAATCCCCCAGGTTCCTAAATTACCTCAAGCCCTAGATAAAATAAACAACCATATTGATAAACTCAATTTCAAACTTCAAAATGCATACGAGTATGTACTTCAATGTATATGTGTATATGTACTTACATGTGCTTCGTTTGTGTGTACAGTAACAGTTACTGGTGCCAAAGGACTAATCAAATGTTCCGGTGATGATGCAAGTTGCATATTTTCCGGTTGAGCTTGTGGGGCAATTCCAATGGGTGAGGTGGCATTCGAAAGTGGTGGCGGCGGTGGTGGTGGATGCGGTGGCTCCAAATCTCTTGTTGATGCATACGTAACACTATCATCACGAACACAGGCCAACAGTTTTCCTTCCTCCGAGGTATTATCATCCAAGTAGTCGCCGTGCGGTGGTGGTGGTGGCATCAACAGCGGCGGCGGTGGAGGAAGCTCATCGTACTCGCTTAAATGGAGTATTTTAACACTGCCACCGGCCACTGTCGCTGCACTTCTTAATGTGGCATAGTCTCCGTCATCAATTTCCCCCGTAACACCGGCAATACATAGCGTGGCTCCACGGGGCGAATGGCTGTCCAAATTTAAATGTTAAACAAAAATTCTCATTTAAAATTCGCATTCATTAAAAGTTGAGCGCACTCTTCATGCATTCATTAAAAAAACATTTAAAATTAAAAAATTCATTTTAAATTTAAAAAATATACATAAACAGGCGACAAGCGGAACAAAATAGTTTTCTCACACAAAAGCTTAATCGATTTAAAAACAAAACAAAAGTCGTATGCATAGGTATGTGCAACAAATGATAAGATACAATTTAGTTCGTGCAAAAAAATAAAAACAATTAGGTACATAAACACACAAAGGAAAATTAAAAACTTTATTTTTTTTAAATTGCATTCGTTGTGAAAAACGATTTCTTTTTACCGCTTGCCATCTTGTTCGTCCCCACCGATAAGTAGGACATCGTCACACGTACTCGTAACTTCATTGAAAGTAACTTTCAATTTTGGCGAACTAGGTGTCAATTTTGGCCAATAGATGTCCTCTACACCGTCTGTACTGGACGTGGTACTAATTGCACCCTTTTGCTCCATTCCTCCAGAGCTGGTGTTGCTGTTTCTGGTCGATATTAAAAGTGGCTGAGTTGCACCTTTCGTGATGCCATAGTGTTCGATGGGTGGCAGTTTGAAACTCCAGCGGCGTTTGGCCGTTAGTCCAAGCCAAATGACTATCCACAGTAGGATGTGGACGACGGACATCAGGGCTGGTGGCGAAAAAATCGATAATATAGTTAGAGTTAGAGCTTAATTGAATAAAAAATGAATTTAAAGTTCTTTTCTTTTTTTTTTTGCTTTAGTTACCGGTAACCACCAGCGGGGAATCCGATTTAACTTTTAGGAAACTAATAAAAAAGTAATTTGTGGTTTGTTTTGTGGCAGCTTATGGTTGTAATATCTAATAGGGAAAGGAAGGAGGCTAACGCTGTGGCATTAAAGTGCCGGGTGAAAGTTTATTCGAAGGACCCTACGATAGGTGTTAAATTTGGGATGAGGAAAATCACTCGAATAGGTAACGTCACTCAGGAACAATGCGTGGAAAATTAACGTTGATGACTCCGATGGCTACCGAACAATATCACAAAAATTAAACACGGAAAAGATCCAGTGGTATACTTATGAAAATAAGTCAGAAAGACCACTGCGTGTTATAGCAAGGGGTCTCCACCCCTCGTGCACAAAAGATGACGTAATGAACGACCTCAAAGCTAAAGGTTTAAAAATTCTTAATGCCGTCAATGTTCTCAAAAAGGTGAAGCAACAAACGGAACAAGGCCAGGAAATCGTGGTCAAGCATGGACTTCCGCTCTTTATGCTTACCTTTGACAGGAGCGAAAATGTAGACGATATTTATAACGTTAAAACTATTCTGAATATCGTAGTCAAAATTGAGCCTATGCGTACGAGTACGAGATCGATACCTCAGTGTAAACGCTGTCAAGGCTTTAATCACACACAGTCGTATTGTCAAAAAGAGCCGAGATGCGTAAAATGTGCTGGTAGCCATCTCTCAGAAAAGTGTGACCTAAATAAGCAGGCCCCGGCTACCTGCATTAACTGCAAAGGAAAGCACCCAGCGAACTATCGAGGTTGCGAAGTTGCAAAAGAGCTTCAAAAAAGGCGAGACACATTTAAAAATATTCAACGCCAGAACGCAGAACCGGTTAAAAATAGTCGTGAAATCGCTAAACCAAGGGTAACGACCGTCAATAAACACGTCAAACTTAAGACGAGAGTCGAGCAAAGTAAAGTTCCTTCGGCAAAATCAAAGGAAAAGCCACAATCTCCAGAGACGCTAACATATGCTCAAGCTGCGTCGCTAGAAACCAAGCAAAGCGGTGTTACGGTAGACCCAGTCTCCCAAGTCTTCTCTATAATTCTTGCGAAACTTGAGGAGCAAACGAAGGTAAACAAAGTCATATTTGATAAATTGAGCAAGCTCGAGTTAAAACCTCGCCAAAAAAGAACTCCCATATGAATATGAATCAGTTACTAAAAATTTTAACATGGAACGCAAACGGCCTTCTACAAAAAAACGCCGAATTAGAAGTATTCTTACGAAATGACAACATTGACATTTGCTTGATCTCTGAAACTCATTTGACAAAGGAATCCGGAGTCAAAATAAGAGGGTATCGTGCTTATCACGCATACCACAATTCCGGAAGAGCTAGAGGCGGATCCTCCTTATTCATTAAAGACTGCATTGAGCACTCCATAAATACGACGATTGAAATCGATACAATGCAAACAAGCTCAGTTCGAGTTAAGAATAGGCACTCGTATTTCAACATCGCGTCCATTTATTGTCCTCCGCGATGCACGTTTCGAAGTAACGACTTTGTACGTCTCCTTGACTCACTTGGACCGAATTTCATTATAGGTGGCGATTTCAACGCAAAACACACCTTTTGGGGTTCCAGATCCAATTCACGGAAAGGCAGACTTCTGTACGAAGCCGGTATGCAATTCGGGGTTGATTTCTTTTCGACGGGGAAACCGACGTATTGGCCCTCTGATACAGCAAAAACACCGGACCTAATAGACTTCTTCGTAGCGAAAGGAGTATCTTCAAATTTTGCGAAAGTAGAGGAAAGCTTTGATCTCTCCTCAGATCACTCGCCGGTAATCTTGACAATAAGTGACCGACTAATGACAGTAGAAGCTGTGTCTAGATTAACTAACAAAAAAACTAACTGGCACGACTTTAGAACTGATTGCGAAGAAAATATTGTCTTAAATGTATCGCTCAAAACACCCTTCGAAATAGAAGATGAGCTCGGCAAATTTATTGAATCAATACAAAATGCCGCGTGGAAAAATATACCTTTAAGGAGGAAAGAAGTCCCATGCAATGAAGCTTATTATCCGCCGGAAATAAAAGAACTTATTCGAGAAAAGAGGAGAGCACGCAAAATATGGCAACAAACTCGCGCTCCCCAGCATAAAACCCACTCGAATTTCCTATGCAATAAGCTTAAAAAAGCGATCCAAGACCTAAAAAACCGAGAGACTTCAGCTTATCTTGAAGGTTTAACCGCCGAGAAAACCACTAATTACTCGCTCTGGAAAGCTGTCAAAAGAATTAAAAAACCCCAAATACATTCGCCACCGATAAGAAAAAACAACGACGAATGGGCAAAAGGTGACAAAGAAAAAGCGGATCTATTTGCCGAGCACTTAGAAGAGACTTTTAAGCCATTTGATGGAGAAACATTGGTAGACGATTTTACCGGTACGACTACGACATCTGACAACCTTAGAATAAAAAGTGTGTCACTTATAGAACTTTGCCAGGCAATAAAAAACCTAAAAAATAATAAAGCTCCTGGTTATGATTTAATAACCGGACAAATCCTCAAGGAATTACCAAAAAAGGCACTATTAAAATTGCTTTATTTAATAAATGCTTCCATTAGATTATTATACGTTCCAAATCAATGGAAAGTCGCAGAAGTCATAATGGTTCCGAAACCGGGGAAATCTCCAAATGACAAAAAATCGTACAGACCGATATCGCTACTACCAATAATATCGAAGGTATTTGAAAAACTCCTTCTGAAACGGATTCTTCCGGTCATTGAAGAGAGACGCCTAATACCTGACCACCAATTCGGGTTCAGAATCAAGCATTCCACAATAGACCAGGTTTATAGAATAACCGACGAAATTGAAAAAGCCCTTGAGGAGAAAAAGATTTGTTCTAGCGCTTTTCTTGACGTATCTCAAGCCTTCGACAGGGTTTGGCACGATGGATTGAATTATAAGCTAAGACGAATCCTTCCGGAGCAACTTAATAAGATCTTAGAATCGTACCTTAAAACCAGACTTTTTCGTGTTAAGCACGGAACTGAATATTCTGATTTTAAAGAAATCGCCGCCGGAGTTCCGCAAGGAAGTGTCCTTGGGCCTATCTTATTCTTGCTGTACACTCGGGACATACCTCAAACTGAAGGCACTATTGTAGCTACGTTCGCGGACGATACGGCTATTCTGGCAACGGAAAGTTCAATCGAGTCAGCAACCATAAAACTCCAACGAGCCTTGGATAAAATCTGTGAGTGGACAAAAACTTGGCGCATTGTTCTTAACGAGACCAAATCGACGCATGTTAACTTCACTTACAAGAAAATAATCAACCTTCCCGTTTTCATTAACTCGGTACAAATACCGCATGCAAACGAAGCTAAATATCTGGGAATGACACTAGACGCGAAACTTAAATGGAAACCTCACGTTAAAAAGAAACGTGACGAAGTCGAAAATCGACTTAGAGAAATGTATTGGCTAATTGGAAGATATTCCAAACTAAGCGTATATAACAAACTGCTTCTGTATAAGCAAGTGCTTAAACCCGTGTGGACGTACGGTATACAACTCTGGGGGTGTACCAAACCAAGCAATAGGAATCTCATACAATCACTCCAAAATAAAATTATAAGAATAATCGTGAACGCTCCCTGGTATATCAGAAACAATGATATCCACAGAGACTTGGGGATAGCTACCGTGGAGGACGAAATAAAAAACTTCGCTCGCAAGCTTCGTATTCGTCTTCATGGCCATTGCAACTGTGCCATACTCCAAACTTTGGATGTGACAAATCTTACGCGCCGACTTCAAAGAACGAAACCGTTCGAATTAGCGCTATAAGACAAAAAGCCGCATGTCATGACGGTTTCAGCAGGTGCTTTTATTGAAAATCTACCTGCCTCACGCGAATATAAATCTGAAGCTTAAACTACTTGATAAGGTCAAACTTAGTCGTAGTAAACAAAACGAAGGGAAGGGTGTTTTTAGTCAGTAGAAATCTGACACTACTATGAGTACACGGTCTCATAGTGTCTCATGAAGATTTTCACCTACCCACGAAGAAAAAAAAAAAAAAAAAAAAAAAAAAAAAAAATATGCTTTTATACAGATAGTCTCTTTCTGATTGCAAAAATTGAAAACTTTTTTATTTGTGCACATTTTATTCAATTTTTTTTATTTTTTTATTATTTCAGACATTAAACGTGGGAGATTACAATATCGAAAAATACACTATTGCAGAGCGAAAGAAAATGCTCACATTACTTTTGGAAAACGTCTGGTCAGTAGATCCTATGTCAGACGTTGCCCGTACGTTCTGGACGATCCGGTGAAAACATCGACCACGTTAGGCAAATTGTTGCAGATAACCCTAAAATCTCGGTAATCGAATCTGTCAAACGGTAGTGCATGCGATCATATGAAAACACAAGCGTTTTCACTCAGCTGAGGCCTACCAACTCCTACTCTCAACCTCCACGCGGTGACAGCCGGGTGCCTAGTACCTTAATCCAAGAAATGGGTAACCAACCCCGTTTGGAGGATTCTTGGTGGCAGCAGATGAGAGAGGGGGGGAAGAGTGCTTTTCTCACTAGAGCACTTCTTCCTGTTCCAGGCGGCAGCGGACGAATTCCCTAGACGGAGTCAACGGTGGCGTCTATAGTTCCAGTTAGGTTGAACTTAGTGAATACCTTGCGCGAGCTGCTTCGACGTATTCGGATCACAGATCGGTAAGGAATTTCCAATGTTGGTCAGGACATTGGAATAGAGATGGTGGCGGAGGAGCCCTTAATGGGCCAACGGCAGCGCTCATACTCCCGTAGTGGACTACTGGCACCGGTGTACCCGGCCCCCTGTCCTAGGGGAATAATTAAGGAACTGGCCCTCCAGGTTGGGGGTTGTGCCGTCGGGGTAACTTCCCTACCACGTAAAAAATCGATGGTTCCGAAACAACGAAATAAGGACAACGACCTTCGGATCTGTACGTGGAATGTTCTGTCCCTTTACAGACCACGTGCAGCCGAACAACTAGCAGAGGCCCTAGACTGCTATAAAACAGATATTACCGCCATCCAGGAAGTGCGATGGGATGGGCCGGGCAAAAAGAGGATGAAAAACTGTGACATCTACTACGGTGATTGCTACAGAGGCAACAGGCAACGCTTATTCGGATGCGGATTTGTCATACGCGGCAGACTTAGGCAAGAAGTCTTAAGCTTCCGACACGTGAGCGAGCGTATTATGACTATCCGGATCAAGGCTAAATTCGCTAACATAAGCCTAATATGTGTTCATGCCCCCACAGAAGAAAAGGACCCTGCCTCCAAAGAGTGTTTCTACGAGCTCCTCGACAAAACATACGAGCAATGTCCTAAATACGACGTTAAGATCGTATTGGGCGATTTTAACGCCAAAATAGGAAAGGAGGACGTCTTCGGTAGAGCAGTCGGTAAGCATAGCCTACACGACACCACGTCTGATAACGGACTAAGGCTAATTGATTTCGCTGTGGAGCGAAATGTCACCATAGCAAGCACATGGTTTCCTCATCTCGATATTCATAAGCAGACATGGCGGTCCAATGATCATGTCACGATCAACCAAATTGATCATATTGCGATCGACGCAAGGCATGCCTCCAGTATTCTGGATGTCCGGACCTTCCGAGCGGCCAACATAGACTCGGATCATTACCTTGTTGTAGCCAAGGTACGAATGCGGATATCCCAATCTGAGCAACAAAGAAGAATTACTGTGAGAAAATTTAACGTCGAAAAGCTACAATCGCAAGAGACCGCCAGACTCTTCGCTGAACGCGTATCCCGAAATCTCTCAATCACCCCTATACCGCCAGCATCAAGTGCCGAAGACCAGTGGCAACGCTGCCAACATGCCATCAGAAACGCCGCGACTGATGTGCTGGGTCTCGCTCGCCCACCACCGCGAAACCCCTGGTTTGACGAAGAATGCCGGCGAGTGCATGCAGCAAAACAAGAGGCATACAAAGCGGCGCTGCAGCGGAAGACGAGAGCTGCTCGTGAGCTCTACGAGCAAAAGAGACGGGAAGAACATCGGCTTCTCCAAAAGAAGAAGAAAGAGCATGAGAAGCGCGCGTTGGAGAATATCGAGAGTCTATACTCCAGGAACAATGTACGGAAGTTTTACCAAAAGGTAAAAAGAACGTGTCAGAGAAGTAATACCCGTACAGAAACCTGTAGAGATGAGAATGGAAACCTCGTAGTAGAATCACAGTCGGTGCTGAGAATCTGGAAAAACTACTTCTGCAGACTGTATAACGGCGACGAAGACCAACATCCCGCTGTCAGGCAGAATGAACCATTCAACATGGACGATGATAGTCAAAATTTCCGTCCACCTGACCAAAACGAAGTGAGGATAGCAATATCCAAGCTAAAATCGAACAAGGCTGCTGGACCTGACGGTTTACCGGCCGAACTTTTCAAGGCAGCTGGGGATGAATTGGTAGAGTGCATACACCAACTCATTTCTAATATTTGGTCAGAGGAGTGTATGCCTGATGAATGGAATCTCAGCATCGTTTGCCCGATCCACAAGAAAGGAGACCCCCTCAATTATAGAGGCATCAGTCTCCTCAACATCGCATATAAGATCTTTTCTGCGATATTGTGTGAACGCCTGAAACCTTTTATCAACAGCCTGATTGGACCCTATCAGTGCGGTTTCAGGCCAGGAAAGTCCACCATCGATCAAATCTTCACACTTCGGCAGATCCTGGAGAAAACCCAAGAATTCCAAATCGATACTCACCACCTCTTTATCGATTTCAAGGCCGCCTATGACAGCATCTATAGAGAAGAGCTTTATAGAGCCATGTCTAGTTTTGACATCCCTGCCAAACTTGTCCGTCTGTGCAGGCTGACGATGGAGAACGCTCGCTGCTCCATCAAGGTCGGTAATGACCTCACCGAGACCTTTGATGTCAAAAAAGGCTTTAGACAAGGTGACGCGCTGTCATGTGACTTCTTCAATATTGTACTTGAACGGATTGTGCGGAACTCACAAGCCAACACCGGAGGCACAATCTATTACAAGTCTGTACAACTGCTTGCATACGCCGACGATATAGACATTATCGGAAGATCTCAGCGGGCTGTCACCGGTGCTTTTGCAAGCATTGAGGCGGAAGCGGCCAAAATGGGTTTGGCGATAAACGAGGGCAAAACCAAGTATATGCTGTCAACTAGAAGGGAAAACCAACATCGACGAATTGGACAAAACGTCACCGTGGGCAGCTATAACTTCGAGGTAGTAAGGGACTTTGTCTACCTTGGCTCTGCTATAAATTCAGCAAACAAAATCAGCGCAGAAATCAATCGAAGAATAACTCTTGCCAATCGCTGTTTTTTGGGCTTATAAGGCAATTCAACAGTAAAGCCCTCTCTCGAACAACTAAGGAGACTCTATATAAGACCTTGATCATCCCAGTCCTGCTTTACGGCGCTGAAACATGGACTTTATTAAAAGAGGATGAAGATATCCTTGGTCGCTTCGAGAGAAAAATTCTTCGTAAGATTTTCGGTCCCATTTGCGTTGACGGGTTTTGGAGGAGAAGATTCAATCACGAACTATACGAGCTGTACAGCGACATCGACCTAGTCAAAAAACTGCGTATTGGACGTCTGAGATGGCTAGGACATGTAGAGCGAATGGACACCAACGCTCCGGCCCGCAGAGTCTTCGAATCTAACCCCGAGGGACGACGCAGTAGAGGGAATTATCGCCGTAGGTGGCGCGCACAAGTTCAAGGGGACCTCGACCAACTTGGAGTGCGCAACTGGAGGCAATTAGCTAAAGACCGACCTAAATGGAGAGGCTTGTTGGTTGAGGCCCAGGTTCACCCCGAACTGTAGCGCCACCTAGGTAAGTAAGAATCTGTTGGAATCCTTTTCTGTTGGTGAGAAAATATATTCGGACGATATGCCTATAGTTCTAAGTTTGAGGAATAGCTCTCCAAAAAAAGAAAGACTATTACTACTTCTCCCTAAGCTGCATTGGTCGGATAGTTTACAGAAAACCTATGCAGTTAATTTGGATGGTTTTTTCGTTAACACTTACTTTACTTACTTAGGTGGCGCTACAGTTCGGGGTGAACCTGGGCCTCAACCAACAAGCCTCTCCATTTAGCTCGGTCTTTAGCTAATTGCCTCCAGTTGCGCACTCCAAGTTGGTCGAGGTCCCCTTGAACTTGTGCGCGCCACCTACGGCGATGATTCCCTCTACTGCGTCGTCCCTCGGGATTAGATTCGAAGACTCTGCGGGCCGGAGCGTTGGTGTCCATTCGTTCTACATGTCCTAGCCATCTCAGACGTCCAATACGCAGTTTTTTGACTAGGTCGATGTCGCTGTACAGCTCGTATAGTTCGTGATTGAATCTTCTCCTCCAAAACCCGTCAACGCAAACGGGACCGAAAATCTTACGAAGAATTTTTCTCTCGAAGCGACCAAGGATATCTTCATCCTCTTTTAATATAATCAATGTTGCAACGCCGTAAAGCAGGACTGAGATGATCAAGGTCTTATATAGAGTCTCCTTAGTTGTTCGAGATAGGGCTTTACTGTTGAATTGCCTTATAAGCCCAAAAAAACAGCGATTGGCAAGAGTTATTCTTCGATTGATTTCTGCACTGATTTTGTTAGAAGAATTTATAGCAGAGCCAAGGTAGACAAAGTCCCTAACTACCTCGAAGTTATAGCTGCCCACGGTGACGTTTTGTCCAATTCGTCGGTGTTGGTTTTCCCTTCTAGTTGACAGCATATACTTGGTTTTGCCCTCGTTTATCGCCAAACCCATTTTGGCCGCTTCCGCCTCAATGCTTGCAAAAGCACCGGTGACAGCCCGCTGAGATCTTCCGATAATGTCTATATCGTCGGCGTATGCAAGCAGTTGTACAGACTTGTAATAGATTGTGCCTCCGGTGTTGGCTTGTGACTTCCGCACAATCCGTTCAAGTACAATATTGAAGAAGTCACATGACAGCGCGTCACCTTGTCTAAAGCCTTTTTTGACATCAACGGTCTCGGTGAGGTCATTACCGACCTTGATGGAGCAGCGAGCGTTCTCCATCGTCAGCCTGCACAGATGGACAAGTTTGGCAGGGATGTCAAAACTAGACATGGCTCTATAAAGCTCTTCTCTATAGATGCTGTCTTAGGCGGCCTTGAAATCGATAAAGAGGTGGTGAGTATCGATTTGGAATTCTTGGGTTTTCTCCAGGATCTGCCGAAGTGTGAAGATTTGATCGATGGTGGACTTCCCTGGCCTGAAACCGCACTGATAGGGTCCAATCAGGCTGTTGATAAAAGGTTTCAGGCGTTCACACAATATCGCAGAAAAGATCTTATATGCGATGTTGAGAAGACTGATGCCTCTATAATTGGCGCAGTTGAGGGGGTCTCCTTTCTTGTGGATCGGGCAAACGATGCTGAGATTCCATTCATCAGGCATACACTCGTCTGACCAAATATAAGAAATGAGTTGGTGTATGCACTCTACCAATTCATCCCCAGCTGCCTTGAAAAGTTCGGCCGGTAAACCGTCAGGTCCAGCAGCCTTGTTCGATTTTAGCTTGGATATTGCTATCCTCACTTCGTTTTGGTCAGGTGGACGGAAATTTTGACTATCATCGTCTATGTTGAATGGTTCATTCTGCCTGACAGCGGGATGTTGGTCTTCGTCGCCGTTATACAGTCTGCAGAAGTAGTTTTTCCATATTCTCAGCACCGACTGTGATTCTACTACGAGGTTTTCATTTTGATCTCTATAGGTTTCTGTACGGGTATTACTTCTCTGACACGTTCTTTTTACCTTTTGGTTAAACTTCCGTACATTGTTCCTGGAGTATAGACTCTCGATATTCTCAAACGCGCGCTTCTCATGCTCTTTCTTCTTCTTTTGGAGAAACCGATGTTCTTCCCGTCTCTTTTGCTCGTAGAGCTCACGAGCAGCTCTCGTCTTCCGCTGCAGCGCCGCTTTGTATGCCTCTTGTTTTGCTGCATGCACTCGCCGGCATTCTTCGTCAAACCAGGGGTTTCGCGGTGGTGGTCAAGCGAGACCCAGCACATCAGTCGCGGCGTTTCTGATGGCATGTTGGCAGCGTTGCCACTGGTCTTCGGTACTTGATGCTGGCGGCAAAGGGGTGATTGAGAGATTTCGGGATACGCGTTCAGCGAAGAGTCTGGCGGTCTCTTGCGATTGTAGCTTTTCAACGTTAAATTTTCTCACAGTAATTCTTCTTTGTTGCTCAGATTGGGATATCCGCATTCGTACCTTGCCTACAACAAGGTAATGATCCGAGTCTATGTTGGCCGCTCGGAAGGTCCGGACATCCAGAATACTGGAGGCATGCCTTGCGTCGATCGCAATATGATCAATTTGGTTGATCGTGACATGATCATTGGACCGCCATGTCTGCTTATGAATGTCGAGATAAGGAAACCATGTGCTTGCTATGGTGACATTTCGCTCCACAGCGAAATCAATTAGCCTTAGTCCGTTATCAGACGTGGTGTCGTGTAGGCTATGCTTACCGACTGCTCTACCGAAGACGTCCTCCTTTCCTATTTTGGCGTTAAAATCGCCCAATACGATATTAACGTCGTATTTAGGACATTGCTCGTATATTTTGTCGAGGAGCTCGTAGAAACACTCTTTGGAGGCAGGGTCCTTTTCTTCTGTGGGGGCATGAACACATATTAGGCTTATGTTAGCGAATTTAGCCTTGATCCGGATAGTCATAATACGCTCGCTCACGTGTCGGAAGCTTAAGACTTCTTGCCTAAGTCTGCCGCGTATGACAAATCCGCATCCGAATAAGCGTTGCCTGTTGCCTCTGTAGCAATCACCGTAGTAGATGTCACAGTTTTTCATCCTCTTTTTGCCCGGCCCATCCCATCGCACTTCCTGGATGGCGGTAATATCTGCTTTATAGCAGCCTAGGGCCTCTGCTAGTTGTTCGGCTGTACGTGGTCTGTAAAGGGACAGAACATTCCACGTACAGATCCGAAGGTCGTTGTCCTTATTTCGTTTGCTGGGGTCGTCATTAGTTGGGTCATCCTTATCCGAGGCTTTTGGTTGTTTCGGAACAACCAAGATGCATTTTTGCAAGTTAATGTTGATCGAGAGTTTATATTCCAGGAACAATGTACGGAAGTTTTACCAACAGGTAAAAAGAACGTGTAAGAAAAGCAATACCCGTACAGAAACCTGTAGAGATAAAAATAGAAAAGTCGTAGTAGAATCACAGTCGGTGCTGAGAATATGGAAAAAACACTTCTGCAGACTGTATAACGGCGACGAAGACCAACATCCCGCTGTCAGGCAGAATGAACCATTCAACATAGACGATGATAATCAAAATTTCCGTCCACCTGACCAAAACGAAGTGAGGATAGCAATATCCAAGCTAAAATCGAACAAGGCTGCTGGACCTGACGGCTTACCGGCCGAACTTTTCAAGGCAGCTGGGGATGAATTGGTAGAGTGCATACACCAACTCATTTTTAATATTTGGTCAGACGAGTGTATGCCTGATGAATGGAATCTCAGCATCGTTTGCCCGATCCACAAGAAAGGAGACCCCCTCAACTGCGCCAATTATAGAGGCATCAGTCTCCTCAACATCGCATACAAGATCTTTTCTGCGATATTGTGTGAACGCCTGAAACCTTTTATCAACAGCTTGATTGGACCCTATCAGTGCGGTTTCAGGCCAGGAAAGTCCACCATCGATCAAATCTTCACACTTCGGCAGATCCTGGAGAAAACCCAAGAATTCCAAATCGGTACTCACGACCTCTTTATCGATTTCAAGTCCGATACGATACGATACGAGCTGTACAGCGACATCGACCTAGTCAAAAAAACTGCGTATTGGACGTCTGAGATGGCTAGGACATGTAGAGCGAATGGACACCAACGTTCCGGCCCACAGAGTCTTCGAATCTAACGCCGAGGGACGACGCAGTAGAGGGAATCAACGCCGTAGGTGGCGCGCACAAGTTCAAGGGGACCTCGACCAACTTGGAGTGCGCAACTGGAGGCAACTAGCTAAAGACCGAGCTAAATGGAGAGGCTTGTTGGTTGAGGCCCAGGTTCACTCCGAACTGTAGCGTCAACTAAGTAAGTAAGTAAGTAATGTTAACTAACAGGTGCACGCGATAAATCAAGCAATTTATGCATTAGCGGTCTATAAGCCTAACCCTCAGCATACAGAAGAAAGGGCGGTATCGATGGCAAAATGGCGAAACCGATGATATGACGGTACAACATGGAGATGGACTCACAAACTCATCTCCAACATAGAAATTTTGGTGAAAAAGAAAGTTGGAGAGGTGAACTACAACATCACACAGTTCCTAACTGGTAATGGAGGATACAGAAAGTATTTGCACAGATTCTGGTACGACAGACTTTATCCGTGCTGCGATAACTAGGAGGAAGACGCAGAACACGTGATGTTCCGCTATCCGCGTTTCATACTAGGACACCCAAACTTTGCGGACCCCAGACAGACCGTTGTAGATATGATATAGTCGGAAGAGACACGAAGTAAATGGATGTGTGATCAGATCGAACTCAGGAGAATCGGGCACCAAAGAATAGAGAACGGTGAAGATGAGAACAGAACCTGAAAGTCTAACAAGCCCCGCGAAATAATACTTAGCACCAGTCCCGCCAGGAGAGTAATTGAAGTGTGTAAGGTGAGGGTTAGTACGAATGCGTATTCCTGGGAACGATTATTCAGGTTTACGAATCATGCATGCTGATACCCCGGGCTACTAGTATTTTTCGAAGATTATCACATCCCTTACTTCAACAAAAAGCAAAAAAAACCAACTTCGTGTGCCTGTTGGTTGTGACATAACCTCACCCTAGATTTATGGACAGTATTTCTGCAGATGCAAGCGTTAATATAAGGGTAAATCGCTCCAAAACAGTGCTTGATGACTTCTTCTTTCCACTCTTGTGAGCGAACATCAACAATCGTATATGGTTTCAGCAAGATGGTGCTACAGCTCACACTGTTCGTGACACAATGAACTTGTTGGGTGAGCAATTTCCGAATCGTGTCATTCCGAAAAACGGTGGCGGTGAGATGGCCGACACGATTACCTGATCTAGGTAGGTAGGTAAGAGTGGTGGTTCTGCTAAAAAGAACCCAATTAGCACTAGGTGCTGCTTTGATGCCGCGACTCATGAAACCTGGTTGTTGAAGTGTGTTGATATGAAGTCTCTAAATCCAACCTGTGAAATCTAACAAAACTAATTAATTAATGTTTTTTTCCTGAGAGCTACTCAAATGAGTTGAAGAAGAGTTTGCCTAAAGCTCGTTGTCTTGCTTTAGTTAGTGCCGGACAGGGGCATATATAATGGATAAGGGTCTTTTATTCAGCTGCAAAATTGCAACTATGGCATGGTGTGTTATGTAGGATACCTTATCTGACTGCATGGTCTCCTGTCGGCTAGTGTCCAGTGGTGAACATTGTTATTCTGGCGATGACTTTACGTGATCTGTTTAGGAAGTCATCTGTTTTTGCCTTGTTATAGTTTGGCCACATCTATCTAGACACGACACTAGATAAGAAAGTTTGGGGTGATTTTTGCCTTAACTGCTCCCAGCGGAATGAGCACTAAGTCTGCAAATGAACAGTGGAGGGCTGAGCCTTATCCTGGAACCCAAATCAGTTTAACCTTACCTGTAACCTGTAATTGACCATTTAGCGAGGCTAGCTCATTTCGGCATTATTGTACTAGTTTGGAGGATATAGTAGCGAACACGGCTACTAGGTGAACACTTTACCGATATCATTTTCTACACTTAATATACAAAATTTATTCAGAAAGGGAGTTTTTGCACACCCTGCAGTTTGAAGAAAAACAGGAGGTGATGCAAATTTCCAGACAATTAAGTTCTTAATTTCAGTGCATCTATTCTTTTTTTAATTCTAAGACTTGGAGATGCGTTGAGGCTTAAAATGTAGTTCGGCGAATTTGCTCCCAAGAAAAACCTTTTTTTACGTGTTGCGGTATTCTTGAGACTGCCTCACTCCTCTAAATCTCCAAATCTCACCACGTGTACACCAATGGGAGATCTGTAGAAACAATTGCGTCCTAACTGAAGCGATTCAGGAAGCTCGCACCGAGTTTGGTGTTGAAGATTTTATTAGTCTTTGGATAGTATGTGTTAAAAAATAGAATCATTCCGTCTAACCTAGGTGACTTCTTTCTTACTAAATTCGTGTACAGGGGAACACCTCAAGGCGGGGTTTTATCACATCTTCTATGGTTTATGATGATAAACAAAATCCTATCAATACTTGACAGAGATGGAGTCAAGGTTGCCGCGTATGCGGATAACGTGGCATTGTTAGTATCGGGAATATGTTCTACAGTGATTAGTAAAATTATGAAAGGGGCGTTGAACAAAGTAATCACTTGGGCCAATATCTGTGTACTCAGTGTTAATACAAGCAAAGCTGGACTGATGCTTTTTACCGCCTAAACAAAAAATACCGACTTTTACGCCTCGGCGGCTTAACAAACATTTAATTCCTTGATCCTCCAGCACTAGGTTTTTATGAGAAATGGTAGACACAAAACTCAACTGGAAGTTAATCATCGAATAACGAGTGAAAATAGCATGCGTAGCCTTCTACACTTACCTTTCATAAGAAGTAGGCACATCGACTGAAGAGTGTATGGATGGATGTATAATATACAACGGAAATATGTTCAATACTTACGTATGGGTCACTAATTTGGTGCCTGCCCTGAGTAAAGACTACAACATTAAACTAATAAGCAAAGTGTAAAGAACGGCGTCATATGTAGATACCATGGGTGCCATGCGGACTTGCCCAATGGAAGCTCTGAATGTGCTTCTGCATTTTGTTTCACTTGAACTCCGTATTAAATAATATTTCAGTATGTAGTGCGGTCAAACTCAGAGAATCAAGGTGGTGGTCTGCTAGACCGTACGGACACAGTAAGATTCTACTTTCGTTACCAGGAGAACTGGCGAAAACTCTAGTCGACTGAACGATACTCAAACTGAATTTTGAATACAACTTCACAGACTTTCCGTCCACAGCAGACTGGGAAAGATGTGACGTCAAAGAATTTCAAAACACTAATTTATATCGACGCGACGGTTTAAAGATGGACTGTGGGTTCGGTGCGGTATCCTTCCGCCTATTCAATTCATCCAGTGTCATCCAGGTGGAAGTTCTGGCAATACATGATGCGTTTTGGATTATAAGACACAAGCCTACAGATCATCTCTCATTCCCAGCTGGTAAAACAGTGTAAAGGAGAGCTCGTGTCGCTAAGTTGCTGGACCAAATTCAGTATTCTCTGGGTGCCAGGTCATAGCAACATATAGGGGAATGAACAAGCAGACGAGCTGGCGAGGAGAGGGTCTGGCTTTGACAGGTCCCTTGCAGAGGTAGTCTTCGTTGCAATGGGAAGTGGGGCGATCAAAAAGTGGGATAGTCTGCAGAATTGTGTTATTTCTAGGTAGATCTGGCCGAACTATAACTGACCCAGAACACAAAAACTTGAGAAAAGGACTCCGGCTCGGGCAGGCGCTGGAAGAATTGTATTCACTGATCAGTAGGGATCCATGCGTCTAGACTGGGCATCAAATTTAAATGAGAAGCAAACTCTCTCCCACTTCCTCTGCAAGTGCCCAGCTTTAGGAAAAGCCCGACAAACGAATTCTAGACAAACCCTTTTCAGACAACCTTGAGGAAATTTCAGAGAAAATTGTTACAGAGTTGATCAGTTTCTTGATTGCCACAGGATGGATTTGAAACCGCTCCCCTTAAAAATCCTATTATCCTCATGAATCCCTATGTATTCTGTGCAGAATCAGACGAAACATCGTTCAACCTGCTCATGGACAGTCACTTCCCCGGCTGCAAGCCAATCTCCAGCGATGACCGTGCCCTGGTAAATGTTGCACGTCCACCGGCACCTCCTCATCTGATCAGTGAGGATAAGCTGAAATGGGCGGTAAACATTTTTGAACCATTCAAATCCCTAGGACCGGGCATTATTTTTTTCGGTACAGCTGCAGAAGGCCTTCAACATCGTACAGCAGAATCTCTCCTGTATTCTGAAGGGGTTTCTCGGCTCGGAACAACGCCAACCATTTGGACCAAGGTGAGAGCGGTTTTTATATCCAAAGAGGTAAGCCATCGCACACCCTCCCAAAGGACCTTAGACTCTCCAAAATATTGCAGCCTTTTTTAAGCAGAAGTTATTGCGGTTCACTATGCCGCTGACTGGCTGGCGGCTAATACACTATCACCATCGGATATTGTTATTTACATCGACAGTCAGGCAGCCAGCAAATCCCCCGCATCCAGCACTACAAAGTACAAAGTATAAGGCAGTGAAAGGCTGCCGCGTGTCTTTTAACGAGATAGCTGGTCAGTACAACCTCATCGTATGCTGGGTACCAGATCACTGTGACATACCGGGGATTTGTGCAGCTGACGAGCTGGTTCGACAAGGCTCCTCTGGTACAAATAGCATAAGCACTACCGATATCAAACCGCCAACGTCATATTTTTATTGTACCTCGCTTTATGGGGTTTGCACTTGTATCGATCCCACAATTAGGGAATGCGGTCAACTTATAAGGTGTGAGAAATCAGACCGCCCTATTATGTTAAGTATCTTATCCAAACCGACGCAAAGAAGATGATCAATCATCGATGGCGCCATCTGGGCGAATGTAATACTGCCAGACAACTTTGGCCAACACTTACCAAATCCAGGTCCACCGAAAATACAAGAGGGGAACCCTCATCAAAATAACAAACGTTTTTATCGGTCACTGCGTCATAGGAAAACATGTCCAAAGTCTAGACATCCCCAATAAAGTCTTCTGCAGACGCTTTAGAGATGAAGAGGAAGAATAGACCACCAGTCACCTCCTATGCGCGTGTCCTGCGCTCACCAACATTAGGAAGGCCACCCTGAGTGCATACTCTTTCAACGATCTAAATGATCTCGGCAACTCGTGCACGGCTAAAATCACCTCCTTCATACAACGAAGCAAATGGTTCCTAGAGTAGGAGTGTGACCCACCCACCTTACACATCGGCAATACAATGAACCTACAATATTTCTGGCCTCAGTACATCCTAATCGAGGGCCGATCCAAACAACCAATCATCATATTAACACTATCTAAAAAAAACAAGGTCACGTGAGTTGTTGTATTAAAATGGCGCTTAATTGATAATTGGGCTGCAGCAGCAACCAATATGCCTTGCTCAAGAAATACCGGTTCTCCAGGAAATTCAATGTGGTTATAGGTGACCGCCACACATGGAGGAATGAAGGGCTTGTAGTCTTACCAAACTCTAAAACTTGGTACACAGATGGTTCCAAATTGGAAAATGGTAGCACTGGCGCAGGGGTTTATGGATCCAGGTTCCAACGTGCAGCAGCGCTTGGGAAATCACTAACAATATTTCAGGCGGAAGTCCACGCAATCGAGCTCTATGTACGAGAATGTCTGCGAAGAAGGGTCGAGGGTACTCGTATCTATATCCACTCGGACAGCCAGGCAGCACTTGGCTCTGAAATCGTACACGGTAGGATCAAAACTTGTATGGGACTGTCTAAACCTGGCCTGGATACCAGGACACGAAGGCTTCGAGTGCAACGAACGGAAGGACTGCTTAGCGAGAAGAGGCGCTAGTCGCCCACTAGTCAGTCCTGAACCCTATTTTGGAGTCACACGGAGTAGCGCAAAGATCAAAATAAAAAAATAGGAAGATGATCATCATGCAGAGTACTGGGCCAAACTCAAGGGCCTAAGACAGGCAAAAAAGTTCATTAATCTCGACCATTGCAAGGCTAAAAAGCTACTCGAGCTTAGGAAAGCAGACTTAAGAAGCTTAACAGGCTACTTGACTGTTCATTGCCCGCTCAGGTACCATCTGCACAAGATAAGAGTAGCAAATACAGACGAATGCCGGCTATGTGGAGAGCAAAAAGAGACGGTAGAACATATTCTTTGTGAATGCCCACTAGCCCATTGATTAATTTCAATGAGGTACTGGTATTACTACCCATCTAATTAGGGCGTATCCTATCAAATTAAATTCGCAAAAAACTCCAAACTCAAACCTGACCACCACTCATTATTCCAAACCACAAAAGTCACATTAATCCAAAAGAAATGCCAAACAATATTCAAAAAGAAGAAAAAAACATCTACTCACCCGAAATAAAAGTCGGACAATGCAAATTATTCCTGTAGGTAGCACTTAAGTCATTCAGGAGCGGTGCCTTGACCACAGCTAATGCCAGCACAAAGCACAACGAGGCGCAATGTGCAAAGTATATCCACGTCTCACTGGTTTTCATCGTGATTAACGACCGATCTCGCATTTTCGCCGCCAACCTACCATGTCCGTACAAGTACATGATCATTGACGATGCCAGCACCAGAATGGTAGCCAAGATAAATAGCGACAGCGTCACAACCGCATTCAGTATTAGGCCAGGAGTATGCACTGGAATTGCCTCACTAAAGATCTGCAATTTATACAGGTTCGATACGCCGATGTAACTGAAAATGATCTCCAGTGAGGAGGCGACCATTTGAACGCTGAATATCGTGGCGAAGGGTTTCGTTGTTGACCAGAATACAGCGGGATAGCGTACGGACCAGACCAACAGCGCCACAACCAGATTCATAAACTCCGCGCTTGGCGGATGAGCAAAAACCGTAACATCAATCTCCTTCTCGATGCCAAAGAAGGTCTGTAGCATTCCCGAGAATCCATCCAGTCGGGCAAGGCCAGGTGCACCATCACCAACACTGATGCCAACGCCAACAATGTCGGTGGACTCATTTAGCGGTGGCTCGCCAATGAGGTACTCCGGCTCGATCTCCACCTGCAATTCATCATCTGCCATGCGTTTGACTTTCTTGGACTTTGTTTTGATTTCGATAATTTTGGAGTTGGACGCTAGCGGGGTGGCTGGAATGATTTCGGGCAGTTTTTCCGGTTTCACGATGTGGATGTTGCTGTCTCGCAGTGCGGTGGTGGCGGTGCTGGTGGTGGTAGTTTGCCTTCTGAAGTACTCCTGTTCGTCTTCGATACTATTCGGCCGCACTGGTGCTGTAGACACTGACTTGACCAGGGGGGAGTTGCTCTCAAACACGGTGACCATTTCAAGATCCCCCAAGCGATTGAAGTCAATAGTCTTCGAGTGGCGCAATTCAAGTTCTCTGTCGGTTTCCTCTGAGCGCGACATCCGGGATTCCTCGGACTTTGAGGAATGCTTTCTATGTGACCTATTCCTGTGCTGTCGATTGCCATTTCGTCTGTGTTCGTTACGCATTGGCTTGGTGTGGCCAAGAATGGATGTTGGTTTGGTGATAGGTGCTCCCCTGGTAGTGGTAGATGCTGTAGTCATCGTTGTTGTCATCGCTGTCGTGGTTGTCGACGAATGCGGTGGCGTTGTTCTATAACTCGATTGTTTGCTGGAAGCAGCAGTTGTGGAGATGGCAAATCCAGTCATTGGCTTTGTCGAGTGCAACTTGTTGGAGTCCTCTTCACTGCTCTCGTTGCTATTGTTAGTGTCGAGTAGGTCAGGCACCTCGAAGAACGCTGACTTCGGGTAGGATATCCTGTATTGTTCCTCATTGCTTTCGGATAGCTTATTGTTATTTGCCGAGAAGAGGAGAGTATCATTGAATATTTCTTCCTCTGATATGTTTTGATATGGAGATGATATAACGGAAAGCACGACCAGATTCCTCCGATTTACTGCGATAAAATCCAACTCTGTCTGCCAGATGTTCTCTGAAAGTAAAACAACAGAAAGGAATGAAAACACTGAGCAAATGGGGAAAATGTTAAAACCCAGATTATGGGATGAAAATCGAAAAAGTCATCATGGAAACATAGTTTTCACATTAAATGTTTTTTTATTCGATTGTCGGGGTTGTGTGGTGTGAAGAGGGGGCGGCTTTAGAATCCTATTAAAGGAAATAATCATTCTCTCAGTAGGGTGGCCAATGGATCGTAGGACTGTGCTGTTTCTCATGGCTATTAAGGTTGTTACGCGCAACATTTATGGGCTTCTGAGAGCTCGGGCGGCCTGTGGGTGTTTATTATTTGTTTTCGTAATGGATTCTGGGAATTAAATGAAACGGAAACAAGGAGATACAGTTTACTACGCTGAATCTGATAACTGGAGTGCAATGGGAATCATGGAAGCATAATTGCATGAAATACTTTTTTAATTCCCGAAAATGTTAAAGTTGGAGGATTGATGGGAAATATAAATAAAAATTTAAAAAAATATTGCAATCACTGGTAGGGACCTAAGGCGGCAAATCATCCCTTGTTTGAAGGACGAAGTCGAAGTTTTAAGTGCCAATGCTTTGTATATCATTCCCTTATATTATTAATAAGGGACGAAATGGCACATTAATTTTGTAAAATATCCATTAAATGCTCCGTTTTTTAATTTATAATAAGATTATCTTTTAGAAATAAGAAGAAACCTGAAAAGAGAGCAACCCCAATGAACAAAGTGTCGGCACTTTCCTGAATCAACGTATTACGAAAAGATGAAAAGTCAAGGAAGACGGAAGAAGTGCGGCAGTATTAGTCGGGGAGAACTTCCTGCGATTTTTGCACTTGGTTCTGATTTCTTGAATATGTTTCGAGTACGGGCTTATTTACTCTAGGTAGGTAGGTAGAAGTGGCTGTAACCTAAATAGTGCTTAAGCGCCATTTTAATACCACAACTCATGTGACCTTAACTGATTTTAATCTTGGAGATAAGTCAAGTTGGAACAAACGACTTTAAATCCACCCTGCGGCATTAAGGAAGCTCATTAGTCCGCCGATATCTATATTAGCTAGGTTATCAAAGAAGAGTTTACCTAGTGTGCGCTGTCTGGCCGTACTTAGAGCCGGACACTTACAAAAGAAATGGTAGATGGCTTCTTTCTCATTTGCAATACTGTAGCTGCGACAATGTTCATAGAATGCAATGCCTAGTTTGGCCGCATGGATTCCAACGGACCAGTGGCCTGTACTAATCGCAACAATTCTGTCAATATCTGCACGGTTTATGTTTTGCAGATCTTGTGTTCTGTGCCAGTTATAGTTGGGCCATATATGCCTAGATATGAAGCAATTTTGCAATCCCTGCCATCTATTGTTGGTCTTTGACAGAAAGTGCGTCAAGATACTTTCCTTGAGAGCCCCCCAACGGAACGAGACCCGCAAGTACCCTTACAATTTCATCGCCTCGCTCATACTCCTCTATGTTGCGGTATCCCGGCATCCAGAGGATAGTGATCCTGAAACAATGACGTAGCGGAAACTTTTGCCGATGGTACTAGTGTAGGGTTATGTTTCTGTAGACGGCATGTCTCTCGTTCAGCAAGTACTTTCGCTTGAAAGACGCTGCAAGAATTCGGTAACCAGTAACATTTTGATATATTGTATTGGAGAAAATCCCCGCACTTACCCCATAGTCCATTTTTGAACCATCGGTGAAATCGTGATTTCGTACTCAATAGTCACTTCGCCCTTTTCCCACTCCACTTTGGGTGCGAATCTGACCATAACGTGATTTCTAAAGCTTACCCTGGGCATTGTGTATTCGGGTAAAGTCACTATCAGATCCCTCAGTAGCATTTTTGGGATATTGCCGTGATCAGGAATGAATAGTCTCATTAGCAAATTACTTGAGCCGACAACCTCCCACTTAGTAACTGAACATATTACCACTACAATATACCACTCAGCAATATCATTAGTATTACTAATTTCGAAACTAACTGAATTCTGAGGAAAGAAGGGATAGTTTTTGATGGGAGACGTCAGGTTCAGATGGCTCAGAATTCTCATCTCCAAAATACAAAGGGAAGGGTGATACAGGAAACTGTGATATCTACTGTTCGATGAAGCTGATGTCACACACCATGAAGATCGTTGAGCGGGTATAAGGTGGCCGACTTTGAAAAATAATACGGCTATCTGATGATCAGTGCGGGTTTGTCTCGGGTAAATCAACCACAGATGCAATATAAGGATCATAATGGAAAAAACATCGTGATTCCTTAAAGGATTTTCACATTGTATTGGTTGACTTTGAAAAGGCATTCGGCAGACAACCACGAGATCTGATATGGGTGGCGCTAAGACATCGAGGGGATCCAGAAACCTATGTACAGATGATCATGGACATGTACGAAAGAGCAAAGATGCGCCGCTGGAGTAACCGAAAAATTCCCAATCAAAGTCGGGGTGCATCAGGGAAGCGTTCTAAGTCCTTTGCTCTTTATTACAGTCCTTGACTTTTTGCTTGAAGGTAAAGTAACGGACCCCAAGGTACATCACTTATTCTTTGCTGATGATGGAGCCATCACAAGTGAAGAGCCTACATCCCTGCAACGAGCACTTGGTGTGTGGGTGAACGTTTTGGAGGGAAATGGGTATCGCATTAGTTCAAAAAAGACAGAGTACTTGTGCCTTCACGTCAAGGAAACCATCGTACAGCAGATAAAGTGCGACCGGCTCACCTGTTATTACCACGTTCAAAGAAGAGATCATTTTGAACCCTGTTAAAAAGGCACTATCAATGAACGTTCCAAAGACATCGCGAGGCAGGAAAGGCATGCATATAGGCGCCTGGATCACAAAAATGTGACGACATCGGCATTTTATTGGCCTCAGTAACCGAGTGATCCAAAATAGGCAGGCCTGCCGATATTTTCTGAGGTCAAATAGGTGAACCCCACAGGCGGATCACTAGAAATGCGGTGAAGTGGAAGGGTTATGATCCCTTATTTCGGATTGTAACCACCCTGGAGAAGGAAAAGAAGAAGAAAGGATAGTTTTTGAAATATAGCAGATTCTGCTAAATATAGGATGTAAATAAGTGAACTCGCCTTTACTGGAATCAATAAACAAGACCTTTGTAGTCGCTTCACCGGCAATCATTAGAGACACATGGAAGACAGGTATGGGATGAACTGTCTGCACTTGTAAGGCAGTGTATGGAATGAGTTACATGTACGCTGCCGAACAAATTCGTCGACCACCACCACCCATAGGACATGAAGACGAAATTCGATAAGTCGAAAATTATATACATATGTACATATGGCCGAGGAGGCAGTATTGGTAAAGATCAATTCGCAGTAAGCAGTGATCGCAGGGAATATTTCAGGAAAAGAGCAGTTAATACTCACTCCTTAGATCACATTTAGCATCCAATTGCTTCGTTATCTTCAGGAACAGTATACGAATTAATTTAAAATAAAACCAACGAACCGCGAGTGACAATCGATACTTTTTACAGAAATTTATATACGGGAGAGATTGAGAGATGTGGTCAGCAGAGACTGATCAGCTGTGGTAAAGTACCAAGCTAGTGTACTGCAAACAGTCTCTCCTACGAGTTTCGGTTCCATTATTTTGAACGCCTTCACCTCGGTGATTGGGCGATCAATTTCAGGTCCGCTACGAACCATAGCTGGCCTGACTCCCTTTTTAGGCTTCTCCCTGTCTGGGAAAAAAATGTTGTGGTCCATTTTTTTCCCTTTTAAAGCAAGCACGTCCCTCCGGGAAAAGGGGTGCATCGCGACCATCCGTACCCTCTTCAACGGGTATAACCTCTCAACCTAGACTTGACACTCATACCCGGAAAGCGAACTAGACACCTTGGCCCGCATAGAAAGCATGCCAGGCTATCGAACCGACCCCAGAACAATCCAACAATATCGAAGCTAAGCAGCGGATCATCGCAATCCAGAAATCAGCAGAATCAATGTCTAATGAACCGGTCAACCAACTCATAGAGGTATGCTAAGCTATTAACCTTGATACGTATATAATTTGCTAGCTACTGATTCAAAACATTGTTAAATAAACGAAATATTGTAATAGCAATCAGTCTCGGTCAATAAAACTACTCTTTCCCAAAGTGTTAGGGTGTTTCTTTCTTTCCTGCAGCCGGCGAACCTACCTCAGATTTCAAACAAAAAGACCGTCACAATGTATACATAAAGAGGAAAAAGACGCGATTTGATATGTACCGTCCCTGAACAATAGAGCAAATGAATCACAACTGAGCCCTCTTATTTGGTAGGACCTACTCTGAACATTAAGTAGCAGAGCAGTTATACCACATAGCAATTACAATCACAACCGTGCCTTCTGATTTTGAATGTATCTACCATAGATCAATTACAACTATGCGATACACAGGTTCGTGTACGTTGAGAATATACATTTTTTTTTTTTTCTGTTTGTTTATTTATCCACTTATACACTATTACATATTATTGAGAATATACATACGAGTACATATGAATAACTTGCGCAAGATTGAAAAACATGACTGCGTTGTATGCAAGGAACCGTGATCGCAACTAGTCTTCCCCCTAGAATCATCCTTGTGACTTTGAAGAGGACAGCCCTACATAGAAAAAGAAGCTATACAGTGCAATATAGAAGAAGATCAAGCACACTGGGAAAGAGGAGCTCTAATAACAAAATAAAAACTGATCCATATGTCATACTTGTCCGTGCTGATGTAAGAGTTTTGGATCAAGAACATAACTGAGATTTAAGTTCCCAAAGGAAGCAATTAGTGGATGTTATACGAGGCAAATGAGTTTAAATTCAGAGTATAGAGTAGAGTAGAGTATACTCAAAACCAGGATATTAAGTGCATCCTTTAAAAGCAACTCTGCCAAGAAACTAGCACACCGGGAAACTCCTTGCATAGGACAAGTACCTGCAAACACTTTCTAAAGTCCTGCAATTTGCTCTTAATTAACTGATAACTTGGACTAAAAGCTACAGTCTTAGTATTAAGCAATCCAAGATCGAGAGAGTCCTATTAACTAGGAAACATGAAATGCCCCGCTTCATTCCTCCCAAACTAAGATAAATCATTTTTGAATAGCGCCAGCTATAGTTTTATTCAGCTTGACCGGTTTCTCGTTGCACTGTACACATGAATGAAGGCTCCACAAGGGACCTGCTGCCTAACAAAATGCACTGGCTAGGCTATGAGTGTCGTTGGTCAGATCAATTTTTACGTATGGTATACTTTGTAGTAGACTGCCTTGGAGAGGAATTCCAATCTAAAATCACAGTAAAAAAAAAAACTTAGCAATTAGCAGTCTCGGCATAAACGGTTCACTGAAAACATCTCCTGCCACAGCTGACAAAATCTTGCTGCATCGACATTGACATCGACATCGGTAAACAACTGGCAAACCAGCTCAGTATTAAGATTGAGACTACAAGTAATGGAAGGAACGTACTGGGCATGCCAGAATCCTATCCGTCAGCGACCACCTGCCTGTCGAACTAAATTTAAACTCAGGCTAAAGGCAGCGAGTCCTTTACAGCGAATTTCTGTCAATATTTATGGATTGGTTAAAAGAAAGGAGCTCTATAGAGACAACAATACTCTCGGATGTTTGTCAGACTTCCGCGAGAGGTGGGACCGTGAAAAAACTTGTTGATGTTTTCAGGGATTCGAACTTGGGACCTCACGCACAGTGGTCCGACACACTAACCACTTATGCCACGGCGGCGTCCACCAAACAGTTGGTTGGTTGGCGATTAATATTGTATCGAGAGTCAAATAGCCATTAAGTCCGTAGAATCCATAAGATCTAAGGCAGTAGAGGACTGCCACGTATATCTTAATGAGATAGCTATAGTATAGTATATATATAGATAGTATAACCTCGCTATAAAGAACTAACTTGGCAAGGTTCTTAAAACATAATACGAGGGTAAGGTGAAAAGTTCTCGGCCTGACGCAGAGATAGCATTCCAATCAGCAAACATTTATGTTTCCTGCCTGGGTGCACTTCTCATTAGTTCGTATGACAAGTTTCAACTTGCTCTCTCAAGTAGTTTGCTTACACGAATTTTTGCAGTAGACGCGTGCTTTTCGTTAAAATGGATAAACTTGAATATCGTGCGGTCATAAAATTCTTCGTTTTGTATGGGTTAACCCCTAAGGAAATTCAATCCAAAGTTGGCAAAAGTTTACGGGGACACTGCTCCTTCCATGTCAACCGTTAAAAAGTGGGCAGCTGAATTTAAACGTGGTCGCACGTTCCTCGAAGATGACCCACTCGAAGGACGGCCAAAAACCGCAACCACACCCGAAACCATCGAAAAAGTGCATGATATCGTGTTGGACGATAGGCGAGTGAAGGTGAGTGAAATAGCTGAAGCTGTGTGTATATCGGAAAGAGGGTGCGACGTATCTTGCACAAAAACTTAGGGATGCAAAAGCTCTGCGCAAGATGGGTGTCGCATTTGCTGAATGCCGATCAAAAGCAAATGCGCAAACGATTTGCGCTGCAATCTTTGGACCGATTCAATAGAGATCCGACCAATTTTGTGCGGTGATTTGTCACCAGATTTAGATTTAGATTAGAATAGATAGATTTTATTTATACTTTAGTTTGTTTCTACATTTAAAGTTTACAAAAATCAAAGGCATGGCCTATGCCGTCTGCCAGATCGACAACACTATTAACAATTAATATACCTATTGTGCCTTACGATAGTAAATTTACCTACATATTTACTTTGCAACAGAGACATACCCGAATTTGGTTTCTTATTTTTTTACATTTAGATTTATTAGAAATTTTCGTTCAGTATTCGGTCCTTATATGTAATTGTTGTTTTACAGTATGGATGAAGCTTGTGGATATGCAGCTCATCAAGGAGTTCAAACACCCGATCATCTGGCAAAAAATCAGCTCCAAAGATTTGTCTTCTTATTTCTCGTAGGGTAGGACACCTGCCTATGAAATTAATTACACCTTCTCTCTCTCTGCAACGTTACATATACCACATAAAATTGGGAGGTCGTTTCGATGAGGTACGTAGTTTAAAGGAAGAAGTTCTCCTCGCAGTCTCACCATCATGGATATTTCGTGAATGCTCAACTCATCTCGAAAGTAATTTTTGTTAGGCTGCAAATTATGATTTAGCCTGCTTTAGATCGATCTGTGTAGTGAGTCCGAAGCATTCTCTAGGAATCCGTTTCTGCATTGTTCGTCCACTTTTTCTATTAGAAGGCAGCTTTCCAGCTTGCAGTATCTGCTTTCCTGTCGTTTAGAACCAATCCACATTTTTGTACTAACTCCAGCCATTCACCATACCAGCTGCTCTTATTAGATATAGTTTTAAGGGCTGCGATCTTGGGAAGTCACTCATTTGGCATGTTTAGTACTTTGATTGAGTATATAATCGACTTGCAATTTTAAGGTCTTAATAAAAAGGGGGGACAGACCCGTTTCCAAAATTATCATGTAAGTGGGGGTGTTAGCAGGAAGATGAAATGACCTTTTGATGTAATATCGTAGAAGTCTTTCCACAGTTTCATATTTTTTATGTCCTCATACTTGCGCAGCATATAGCAAAATAGTTTCGGAGGCAGCTTCAAATACTCTATACTTGCTGCTGTGGGTTATGTTGTTATTGATGAAATATCTTTTCCACGTTATATTCACTGCGATTTTACCTTTGATTAGTTTTTCTTATAGATGCTTTTGCATACTTAAATTTCTCTTAAAATAAACTCCAAGGTATTTGTAGTCCTTAACTACCTCAATGATTTCGCCATTATAGGTCCAGCTCTCGTTCAAGCTAATTCTACCTCCCCTTTTCTTGAAAGTCATCACTTACGACTTTTCCAAGTTGACTACAAGGCCCCATAAACTGCAGTAATTGTATAGCCGATTAATCATCAGTTGCAAAGCTTCTGGTGAATATGCCAGCATGACTATATCATCCGCAATCAAAGTAACGCCTTGATGAGTTCCCCAGCAAATTCAAGGCCTCCTGGCAGGGAGTCCACTAAGTCTTCTATAAATAGTGCAAATAGGAGCGGACTCAATGTGCACCCTTGTCTTACTCCTGATCTTGCTTGGAACCACTCGGACTTTTCCCTTCCATTCCAAACCGACACCTGTGTATCTTCATAAGGGTTCTGGATGACTCTTCCGAACTCCCGCGACAATCCCATGCCAAACAGCTTATAAATTAAAGCTCTGCGGACTGCGGTCAATTGTATCAAAGGCTGCTTTAAAGTCCACGTAAAATACGTACAGTTTTTTTATTTTTCGAGATAAAAGATTCTGCAATGCTACGCAAAACGAAGATGTCGTCTATTGTGGAATATCCTGGTCTAAAACCTGCCTGAAATTCTTTTAACAGCTTATTTACGTGAATATATTCCGTAAGCCTTCTTTGCAAAACTGAGGTGAAAATCTTGTACGTTGCATTTAGGAACGAAATCCCAGGATAATTTCCCGGATCACTCGTGCAGCCCTTTTTATGGATAGGGAAAATTAAAGCCTCCTTAAACTGTTGTGGTATATTCGCATTATCCATCACATCATTAAGCAAGCGGATAAGTCGGAGACGGAGTCATTAGTCCCATACTTATAGAACTCGACCGGTATTCCGTCAGATCCTGCCGCTTTGCCATCTTTCAACCTATTTAAAGCCGTGATCACTTCTGGGTATGTTATTCTCGAGTCTAATAGTTCATCTTCAAAGTCCGGTGCGGCATATTGGAACACGCTACTACTAACTATAGGATTCAGCAACTCGTTAAAGTGTGTAAACAGGACAGTAGGACTAAGCTCTTGATTGATTTTGAATTTTTTACCATTAAGTTTTGCCGCTAGTCTCCAGAAATTTGATGAACTTCGACAATTAGCTAACTTTATAGCTTCTGTTTCGTAGTAGACCTTCTTCTTTCTTCTACATAGGGCTTTGAATTGGCTATTAGCTTCAATATAAAGAAGTTTAAAGAAACCATCATTGGCTTCGCGGAAAGATTTCAGCCATGCAAACGATAATTTCCTTGCCCTTTTACATTCTACATCGAACCATGGTTCTGCACATTTTTTTTCACTGCTTCTGTTGTTCCTAGGGGAGGGATACGATTCCTTTATAACTTCCACAATTGTGTCGAGATCACATTTTTGCACTCTTCTCAATGCTACGCTGAGTTGTCTCTTATAATTAAAAGCATTGTCTTCATTCCACCTCAATTTGGGAAGGAGCGTCAAGTTTTGTATTCCTTCATTCTCATGTGATTCGAGTCTAAATGTTACGATTAGTGGCATATGATCCGAATATGGTATTTGGCCCACTTCGAAGTCAGTGACATACGAATTCCATACCAGATTTGTCACCAAGGATGAGACACGGGTCCACCACTATAAGCTAGAAATGAAACAGCAGTCGAAGCAGTGGGTGGAAGCCGGCGGTTCAGCGCCAAAGAAAGCGAAGTCGATCACATCTGCCGGAAAGGTTATGGCCAGTTTGCTTTGAGATGCGAAAGGGATCCTGTTAATTGATTACCTTGAGAAAGGCAGAACAATTACAGTCGAATATTACTCCAACCTTCTAGACCAGCTACATAGCCTACACGACACCACGTCTGATAACGGACTAAGGCTAATTGATTTCGCTGTGGAGCGAAATGTCACCATAGCAAGCACATGGTTTCCTCATCTCGATATTCATAAGCAGACATGGCGGTCCAATGATCATGTCACGATCAACCAAATTGATCATATTGCGATCGACGCAAGGCATGCCTCCAGTATTCTGGATGTCCGGACCTTCCGAGCGGCCAACATAGACTCGGATCATTACCTTGTTGTAGCCAAGGTACGAATGCGGATATCCCAATCTGAGCAACAAAGAAGAATTACTGTGAGAAAATTTAACGTCGAAAAGCTACAATCGCAAGAGACCGCCAGACTCTTCGCTGAACGCGTATCCCGAAATCTCTCAATCACCCCTATACCGCCAGCATCAAGTGCCGAAGACCAGTGGCAACGCTGCCAACATGCCATCAGAAACGCCGCGACTGATGTGCTGGGTCTCGCTCGCCCACCACCGCGAAACCCCTGGTTTGACGAAGAATGCCGGCGAGTGCATGCAGCAAAACAAGAGGCATACAAAGCGGCGCTGCAAAGGAAGACGAGAGCTGCTCGTGAGCTCTACGAGCAAAAGAGACGGGAAGAACATCGGCTTCTCCAAAAGAAGAAGAAAGAGCATGAGAAGCACGCGTTTGAGAATATCGAGAGTCTATACTCCAGGAACAATGTACGGAAGTTTTACCAAAAGGTAAAAAGAACGTGTCAGAGAAGTAATACCCGTACAGAAACCTGTAGAGATGAGAATGGAAACCTTGTAGTAGAATCACAGTCGGTGCTGAGAATCTGGAAAAACTACTTCTGTAGACTGTATAACGGCGACGAAGACCAACATCCCGCTGTCAGGCAGAATGAACCATTCAACATAGACGATGATAGTCAAAATTTCCGTCCACCTGACCAAAACGAAGTGAGGATAGCAATATCCAAGCTAAAATCGAACAAGGCTGCTGGACCTGACGGTTTACCGGCCGAACTTTTCAAGGCAGCTGGGGATGAATTGGTAGAGTGCATACACCAACTCATTTCTAATATTTGGTCAGAGGAGTGTATGCCTGATGAATGGAATCTCAGCATCGTTTGCCCGATCCACAAGAAAGGAGACCCCCTCAACTGCGCCAATTATAGAGGCATCAGTCTCCTCAACATCGCATACAAGATCTTTTCTGCGATATTGTGTGAACGCCTGAAACCTTTTATCAACAGCCTGATTGGACCCTATCAGTGCGGTTTCAGGCCAGGAAAGTCCATCATCGATAAAATCTTCACACTTCGGCAGATCCTGGAGAAAACCCAAGAATTCCAAATCGATACTCACCACCTCTTTATCGATTTCAAGGCCGCCTATGACAGCATCTATAGAGAAGAGCTTTATAGAGCCATGTCTAGTTTTGACATCCCTGCCAAACTTGTCCGCCTGTGCAGGCTGACGATGGAGAACGCTCGCTGCTCCATCAAGGTCGGTAATGACCTCACCGAGACCTTTGATGTCAAAAAAGGCTTTAGACAAGGTGACGCGCTGTCATGTGACTTCTTCAATATTGTACTTGAACGGATTGTGCGGAACTCACAAGCCAACACCGGAGGCACAATCTATTACAAGTCTGTACAACTGCTTGCATACGCCGACGATATAGACATTATCGGAAGATCTCAGCGGACTGTCACCGGTGCTTTTGCAAGCATTGAGGCGGAAGCGGCCAAAATGGGTTTAGCGATAAACGAGGGCAAAACCAAGTATATGCTGTCAACAAGAAGGGAAAACCAACACCGACGAATTGGACAAAACGTCACAGTGGACAGCTATAACTTCGAGGTAGTAAGGGACTTTGTCTACCTTGGCTCTGCTATAAATTCTACAAACAACATCAGTGCAGAAATCATGCGAAGAATAACTCTTACCAATCGCTGTTTTGTTGGGCTTATAAGGCAATTCAACAGTACAGACTTATCTCGAGCAACTAAGGAGACTCTATATAAGACCTTGATCATCGCAGTCCTGCTTTACGGCGCTGGAACATGGACTTTATTAAAAGAAGATGAAGATATCCTTGGTCGCTTCGAGAGAAAAATTCTTCGTAAGATTTTCGGTCCCATTTGCGTTGACGGGTTTTGGAGGATGTGATTCAATCACGAACTATACGAGCTGTACAGCGACATCGACCTAGTCAAAAAACTGCGTATTGGACGTCTGAGATGGGTAGGACATGTAGAGCGAATGGACACCAACCCTCCGGCCCGCAGAGTCTTCGAATGTAACCCCGAGGGACGACGCAGTAGAGGGAATCATCGCCGTAGGTGGCGCGCACAAGTTCAAGGGGACCTCGACCAACTTGGAGTGCGCAACTGGAGGCAATTAGCTAAAGACCGAGCTAAATGGAGAGGCTTGTTGGTTGAGGCCCAGGTTCACCCCGAACTGTAGCACCACCTAAGTAAGTAAGTAGTTCTAGACCAGCTGGATGCCGAAATTCGCGAGAAGAGGCCTGGCTTGAAGAAGAACAAAATCATCTTTCACCAGGAGAATGCACCTGTACACAAGTGCGCGTTGGCGATGGGAAAACTGGGGGATTTGGGGTACGATTTGCTCGGCCATCCCCCCTATTCACCTGATTTGGCACCCTCAGACTTCCATCTGTTCCCAAACGTGAAGAAATTTGTTTCTGGGAAGCGCTTGGCATCCAATGCAGAAGTTGAGAGGGCCGTAGATGAATATTTTCACAGCCTTCCAGACTCTCGCTTCCGAGAGGGAATACTGGTGTTGGAGAATCGCTGGACTAAGTGTGTTGAAGTCAAGGGATTTTATGTAGAAAAATAAAAACATTTTTTGACTGAAAATCGCAGTCTTTCATTGTCAGACCGATAACTTTTCACCTTGCCCTCGTAAACATAATTGCCATTGAGGCACCAATGTCGCTTACTAAGTACCTTATCCACAATGATGCGGTAAGCAAAGCTATTCGCAGATGGAAGCATCTAGACCTTGCAATAGTATTAGGCTATTATGGAAGTCCAGAGGGGTACAACCCACTACCTTTACCACTGTGTCCAGGCATCTATCAACAAGATGTATTGATTTTTTGATGTAGATGATTTTTTGAAAAATATTTCGTCCAGGACTTCTCGGCAAATCTGCATAAGAAATGAAACTGTAAATTTGGGTTTGGTATCCTGATTATCTAGGGCCCGTAGTATAGAAAAAGCTTGGAAACGAAATTAACCTTTTTGAATATCCATTGTCTGGTTATTTGAGGGCAACAGGACACAAGAATGCTTGTCCGTTTTGATAATCGCCGATCGAAAACCTGCTATCACATCTTATTTGCTTGCAAGTTGGAGAGGGTAGAGCTTTGCGTTAAGCATATTACTTTTCAACATGATCAAGTATCAAATAACTAACAGACGCAAATGGGCAGACGGAGAATGATGCTCAAGACCAGAAGGATTTGGATGCAGTAGTGGTGTAGTATAAACTGTGAATATAAAAGCTCATAAAGCCGGATGCCATTAAATTTTACCAACGGTAAACAAGCCATAAACTACCACAAACACGTTTCCAGAACTTGAGAGTGTACATCCGTTCCAAGTATCTTTGAGTACTGCTATCGGCGATTTGTTTTAAGTATCCTTAGCGACAGACAAAATGCCCGTAAAATCAAACAGCAAAGTGAACAAGTCGGTCGGTGGTTGGATGAGGAGTTGTTTCTCGTGCTCAAGTACTATTCATTTATTTTGCAAATCACAAACCATCATCGTAAAATTTGTTTTCTACTTTTTTTTCCGCAACAACCAAGCGTAATAAAGCCCAAACGAGTGTCATAAATCTTCTTAAATACGCCGTCAGATATTTCCTAATTCCGATCTAATGCCTCTTATAAACGATATGGCTTTGTGTGGCACCACCAATGCGTTCTTATCTCTCTCTCTCTCTCTGCTCGTTTAATAATAAAACATTTCCGAATAACGACCAAAAGGAAGCATCAGATTCATCATCCAGATAATTCTCGACAGTTTTGTTTTCTGTAACAAATTATTCATAACCTCAAACTAGTAAAATCTGTGTGAAATCTTGACAAGGATGCCAGTTAAACACTTCCAAAGAGCACTGGCCATAAAAAAAAAAAAAAACGAGAAAAAAACAATAAAAATAGAGCAACAGCCGGCCTCCTGTTCCAACTAATATTTCCCCATTAAAATTAATATCCCATGGTAGATAACAACATCGAACAAAAGGGAATGCAGTTTCAACACTCTACCGCGCCCAGAGTATCTATGCATGGCTTAGGACACGATGACGTAGCGAAATGTTTGCCCACACTTTCAGTCAGTCGGATGCTTGCTTACTTGCCCCACTAAGCCATCAATGAAACGAACAACGAGTAAAGAATAAATAAACTTTATGTGCTGCCTGAATTTCCACCGAGTTAGACAGAGTGAGGACGAAGGACAAAGCATCCAGCGAGGCAGTGACTATCCTCCTGGAATTTTCTATTAACGTAAAAAAAAAAACACTGAAGCGCAAGGAAGGAAGGAAGAAAAACCCAGAGTGTAATCTAGGTCTTGTTTTTCTTTGGGTCGACGTCCTGAATGATATCGGATTGAGGAGTAGGCAGAGGCATGTGTAACGTCCTTTTTTGTTTATTTTCGATGGAAATTTACAAGAGCATTTTACAATGAGCTGAAGCTGTAGCGGAAGAATGCTGTTGGAAGATTGAATGCTTCCAGTGTACTACCCGACGTTTGGGCTTAATGATACGGTCCGGGTTTATATGCAATCGTAAAATTGTAAATTACAAATTTGTGTAATGCATTCCTAAGTGTTTATGGGTTTTTAGTTCAACCAATGCTGTAAGTGGATGAGTATTGGCGTAGCCACATATCTATTGTTGATTCATCTGTGAAATGAATGAAGATGGCGACGACGTTGTCGGAAGTTTACGTTGAGATGATTACATCGATTTATCGGGTTGTCTTGTGTTTCCTGTATTTGATTGGAGGGTAGCTTATGTTTTCCGTAGGATTAATTAAGTGTTTCCCTTAGGTGTACTGTTCCAAGGGGATGTCATTGTGGGATGTATCTAATCATTCGATAGCTAATTAGAACTTCAGATCTGGAGTGTGTTTGTTTGCATGTGTGAAGGTTTCGGATATAATTTCAACTGCTTTGATTTGGATTAAATTAATTCAAGTTGTTCTTCCTTTATTAGGAGTCATATAGTATCTTAGCATCTCGGTGATGGAGTCACAAATGCATTAGTAACTGACGTTGCTAATAGCATTTCTCTGCACAGTTGTGTATCATCGACTGATGATGAAATCTCTCTGACTGTTATTATCCATGTACAATATTGAAAAGGAGGAGTACGTTTTCTAGCATTCTTGGTGAATGCATACTTAAAACTGCAGTACTTTCGTAATGCATTTTTCTTTCGGAAATTTGGATTTATGACGCTGAAATTTCATACTTTAATATGTGCATTCCTGATTACACTTTTGCAGCGAATTGTAATAATTCTTATTCCGCCGGTGGAATTGCTGTGTTTTATAGAACCGATCTTGGTTGCAAAATAAGTAATATCAGTCTAAAAAGCGCTGATTTGATAACTGTTGAGTTTGAAATTCATGGCTTGCACTATTGCTTTGTTGGTGTTTATAGGTTGCATAAATACTGTGTTTCCGTATTTCTGGATGAATATTCTGAGTTCTTAAAAGACAAGACTTCTAAAAATATGGTACTTATTGGTGACTTTAATATAAATCTTTTATCAAATTCATCTGCAGTAGATAATTTTCTTTCCACTTTTTCGGCTTTTGGCTTCAGTTCCTTGTTGGTTGATCCTACGCGCGAAACTGAAAGATTTAGTTCGTGTTTAGATCATATTTATTTACGCTTGCATAGAAATAACTTAGTTAATTATAAGACAGCTGTTTATGATTTTAGGGTAACCGATACCATTCCGAAATGCAAACTCAAATTGATGACGCAACGCATTACGTTCCGAAATTCATTGTAACTGAATATACTGCGCAATGAAAAGCAACCAGCGCATCGTGAACTAGCACGATGCAAATGACAGTTGTTTCCCTAATGTGTAACATGGCGAATTCCGAGAAGTTAGTTTATTTAATATTAAAAACATTCAATTATTTTATTATAATTACTTATTTATATGCAGAAATCAGTGGACAAAAATCCAACTATTAAATTTAATAGCAACAAGGCTGCAATTAGAAAATGCATTCAGCTCGCAAAAGAAGAGGTTCATCTGGAATTTTGCTTATTGATTCAGAATTTCCACATTCCCTCGATGACTGCATTCGCAAGTTCCTAAATATGATGGTGACATACAAAAGAATAAAGGCGAGAAATCGGTCATCGGGGGAAACGAAAACTTGTTGGGAGTTTTTCAGTATTTTGGACACGCAGTATGGCACAAAGCATTCCATTTCGGTGCTTCGTTAGACTTGGCGAATGACGAAAACAGTGCTTACAGAGCCAATGAAGAACCTCTGAAAAAATGATAAACTATATGAGTTGCAATTAATTTACAAAAAAAGACATTATGCGTATCGCGTAACATTCAAAAACGCCATGATTCACAACGCAACAGAATGCGCATCGCAACGTGAAAGCATCATGTGCTTGTATCAGAGATGCAAGGTGCAGTCACAATGCGCATTAGGTTTGAATTTTGGAAAGCAGCCAAACTGTAGTAAAATTATATTTAAGAGAAGTGTCTTAAACCATGGCTATCCTTTTCACTTTTGAAAAAAATAAGAAAAAAAAAATCGACTTCATGCTTCCATTAAGAAGCATCCCAATAATATTCGTCTTAAGAACTACTTTTTACAATTATACCGTGAACTAAAATCTGATATACCCAGAAGCAGGGATAATTACTACACACATAAGCTGGTAGAAAACATGGGTAATACTAAAAAAGAATGGGAGATTGTTAATGAAATTTTAAACCAAAATAGACCAGATGCTAATATTAAAATTAATGTTGATAATACTATTATCTCGAATCCAAATGACGTAGCAAATCTTTTTAATGATTATTTCTCTAAAATTCCTTATACCTTTCAAGATACCCATAATTATAACTTAAATTAGAATGTCATACAGAAGGACTGTTTTTATCAAGGAAGTTTTTTCTTTTACGACTTTTGTGCTCTTGAAATTCAAAAGTTGATTTTTTCCCTTAAAGCTACCAATTCATGTTCTTATGACCTTATTTCAAGTAATACTCTTAAAAATATTTCTTTCTTGATAGCTGATGTTTTATGCTATATTTTCAACCTCAGTGTCAGAACAGGTATGTTCCCTGACGCGCTCAAAACTGCAATAGTAATACCATTGCATAAAAGGGGAGATGCCATGAATCTAAACAATTACCGACCTATTTCATTATTATCTGTATTTTCCAAAGTTTTTGAGAAGGGTATGAAAACCAGAATCATGTCCTTTTTAAATGGAAATGAATATTTTAGTAACCTACAGTTTGGTTTTAGAAAAGGGATGTCAACAGAAGCTGCGCTATTGAAATTTTGCAGTGAAATTTATGAATCCTTAAACGAATCGCAAATCCCAGCAGCTTTGTTCGTAGATACAACTAAAGCTTTTGATACGGTTGACCATCGGCTGTTGTTGGATAAACTTTTTAGGGCGGGTTTTAGAGGCTTTGTTTATCATTGGTTTTGCCCCTACTTATCAAATCGTAAGCAAAAAACTAGAATTAGAAACTTTCTTAGTTCTGAAAGTTACCTTAAAATGGGTATTCCTCAAGGCTCCGTTCTGGGTCCTATTTTATTTTTAATATTTATAAATTCTTTATTTATTCAGCCCTTTAAAGGCAAGTTAATAGCTTTTGCGGACGACACTGCTATTTCTTACTCCAATAAGAACTATTTTGATGCTATTGTGGATGTAAATCATGATTTAGAACTTCTGCGTCGTTGGTTTGGGTTATATAGACCAGTCATTAGTAGCAAAACCAAATTCATGTTTTTTAACGCTATGGGTCTACTTCCTCATGACTTATCCCTGACGTACCATGCTCCTTGTTGCTTAAGATTTCAACTATCTCGTCAAATGTTTAACTCCATTTCAAATTGTGGTGATGGCTGTTTTGCTATTGAACGGGTTGATAATTTGAAGTACTTAGGTATTACATTAGATAGCAGACATAGTTGGATAAATCATACATCTCTTCTAAAACAGTATCTTAACAATGTAGTTCGTCAAATTTACCACCTAAGTTTATACTATCCTCCTTCTATTTTAATTCTTGTTAATGAAATCAAAGCTTCAGTATGCAATTAGCTGTTGGGGTGGCACGCATTCTTATAAAATTGAACAGCTACTTATTAAACAGAAGCATGCCATTCGCATAATTTCCAATGCAAACAGAAGAGAACCCAGCTTTGATCTGTTTGTTAGACTTGGTATCCTTCCAGTTAAACACCTGTACTTTTTTAATGTTTTAAAGTTGATTTTTAAGAGCATTGGTTATATTTCTGCCAGAGTACATGAAAATTACAGCTTACGTATCAACACTAGAAACATTGTTAGAGTTCTTAGAATTTGCAAATCACAGTTTTGTTATTTTTATACAATAGTTGCACTTCGGTTGTTTAATAAATTGGCTTATGATTGCAGATGCGAGAGAGTTGAATCGACATTTTTAAGTAAAGTAAAATTATGGCTTTTTTCGTTTCCTCATGGTGGGCAAAATCGCATCATCACCTCCACGCGGTGCCCGCTGGATAGCTATCTGATAGTGAACTAACGATGAGCGTATGCTGAGTCTGACGATATATGTGCAGCTGAACACTCAGACCTGCATAAGCACATCTGGGTGAACTTCAGCGCGCATATGTCTAACTGGACGAGGCATCTCTTGTTGACCTGATCGGCTGAAATATGCGTCTCAGAATTCTAGCAAGAGGTCCTCAGAAGGAGGACGTGCGGCGGACGAATTCTCTCGATGGAATCAACGGTGACGTCTACAGACCAGCGGATACCTTACTGGAGCTACTTCAACATATTTGGAGCTGAGGTCTATAAGGATTTTCAATACTACGTCAGGGTATTGAAAAAGAGATGGTGGCGGATGAACCCTTAATGGGCCAACGGCAGCGCTCATATCCCCGAAGTGGGTTACTGACATCGGTGTATCCGGCCTCTTGTCCTAGGGGTACAAAAAAAAAAGGATCTGGCCCTCCAGGTTGGGGGTTGTGCCGTCGGGTTAACTTCCCTACCACGTAAAAAACCTTTGGTTACGAAGCAACCAACAGCCTCGGATACGGATGATCTTACTGTTGACGACCCATGCAAACGTAAAAAGGACAACGATCTTCGTGTCTGCACGTGGAATGTTAGGTCCCTCTACAAACCACGTGCAGCCGAACAACTTGCGGAGGCCCTAGAGTGTCTCAAAGCAGACATTACCGCCATCCAAGAAGTGCGATGGGATGGGCCGGGCAAAAGGAGTATGAAAAACTGCGACATCTTCTACGGCGATTGCTACAGACAAAAAGGACAGCGTCTATTCGGGTGCGGATTTGTCATTGGAGACAGACTTAGGCAAGAAGTCTTGAGTTTCCGGCATGTGAACGAGCGCCTCATGACTATCCGTATCAAGGCTAAATTTGCCAACATTAGCCTAATATGCGTTCACGCCCCTCACGAGGAGAAGGACGACGTGACAAAGGATGACTTCTACCAGCTCTTGGACAAGACGTATGAGCAATGCCCTAGCCACGACGTTAAAATTATCCTAGGCGACTTTAACGCAAAGCTAGGAAGAGAGGAAGTCTTTAGTATCGTGGTCGGAAAGCACAGCCTGCACGACAACACTTCCGGCAACGGACTCAGGCTAATCGACTTTGCGGCGGGGCGAAACTTTGTTGTAGCTAGTACGCGGTTCCCACGTCTCGATATTCACAAAGGAACATGGCTCTCCTTTGATCGAAAAATCGTCAACCAAATCGATCACATTGCGATCGACGCAAGGCACTCTTCCAGTATTCTGGGTGTCCGGACTTTCCGAGGAGCCAACGTGGACTCGGATCACTACCTAGTTGTAGCCAAGGTACGGATGCGGATATCCACAACGGAGCGAAATCAACGAAATGCTGTGAGGAAATTTGACGTCGAAAAGCTACAATCGCAAGAGACCGCCAGAACCTTTGCCGATCGTGTTTCTTCTAATCTCAATCTCAGTCCTATGCCGCCAGCAGCAAATGCGGAAGACCAGTGGCAGCGTTGCCACCACAACGAAACCCCTGGTTTGATGAGGAATGCCGGCAAGCACATGCAGCAAAACAAGAGGCGTACAAAGCGGCGCTGCATAGAAGGACTAGAGCTGCTTACGAGCTCTACGTGCGCAGGAGAAAAGAGGAACATCGACTTCTCAGAAAGAAGAAAAAAGAGCATGAGAAGCGCTCGATCGAGGAGATTGAGAGACTTTATTGCAGGAATAATGTTCGAAAATTTTACCAAAGGGTAAAAAGAACATGCCAGGGTTTCAAAGCCAGAACAGAAGCCTGCAGGGACGAAAATGGCAACATAGTAGTAGAATCGCAGTCGGTGCTGAGGATATGGAAGGAACACTTCTGCAGACTGTTAAACGGCGATAATGATCAATATTCCGCTGTCAGGCAGAATGAGCCATTCAACAGTGACGATGGCAGTCAAAATTCCCGTCAACCCGATCATAATGAAGTGAGGATAGCGATATCTAAACTCAAATCCAACAAAGCTGCTGGAGCCGACGGCCTTGCCGCTGAACTTTTCAAGGCAGGAGGAGATGAGTTGGTAAGGAGCATGCACCAGCTCATCTGTAAAATCTGGTCGGACGAAAGTATGCCCGATGAATGGAACCTCAGCATCGTTTGCCCGATCCTGAAGAAAGGAGACCCTCTGAACAGCGCCAATTACAGAGGTATAAGTCTCCTCAACATCGCATATAAGATCCTGTCTGCCGTATTATGTGAACGCCTAAAACCGCCGAATCGTCAACAACCTGATAGGTTCTTATCAGTGCGGTTTCAGGCCTGGAAAGTCCACCATTGACCAAATAGTCACACTACGGCAGATCTTGGAAAAAACCCATGAATATAAAATCGATACGCACCACCTTTTCATCGATTTCAAAGTTGCCTATGATAGCGTGTATAGAGACGAGTTATACAGAGCCATGTCTAGTCTTGGCATCCCTGCCAAGCTCGTCCGTTTGTGCAGAATGACGATGGAGAACTCTCGCTGCTCCATCAAAGTCGGTAAGAACATCACCGAACCGTTCGATGTCAGGAAAGGTCTTAGACAAGGCGACGCGCTATCATGCGATCTCTTTAACATAATACTTGAGAGAATTGTACGAAACTCACAAGCCAACCCCGGAGGTACAATCTTCTTCAAGTCTGTACAACTACTCGCTTATGCCGATGACATTGACATAATCGGAAGAACTCAGCGGGCCGTCAATGGGGCATTTACGAGTATTGAGATCGAGGCAGCAAAGATGGGTCTAGCGGTCAATGAAAGCAAAACAAAATATATGCTGTCTACAAAAAAGGACACCCAACATCGGCGTCTTGGGCAGAACGCCACAATAGACAGATACAATTTTGAGGTAGTAAAGGATTTTGTCTACCTAGGCTCTATGGTCAGCTCCGCAAATGACATGGGTGGAGAGATCACACGGAGAATTACTCTTGCCAATCGTTGTTTCTATGGGCTAAAACGGCAATTGAGTAGCAAAGCCCTATCTCGAACTACTAAGGTAACTCTTTATAAGACATTAATCATCCCAGTCCTGCTGTATGGCGCAGAGGCATGGGCTTTGAAAAAACCGGATGAGGATGCCCTTAGTTATTTCGAGAGAAAAGTTCTTCGAGCGATCTTTGGTCCCGTCTGCATAGACGGTGAGTGGAGGAGAAGGTACAATGCCGAACTATACGGCCTGTACAAGGACATCGACTTAGCCAGAAGAGTTCACATACAGCGACTAAGATGGCTGGGTCATTTAGAGCGGATGGAGCCCAACCTTCCCGCTAAGAAAGTCTTCGAATCCAACCCGGACGGACGGCGCAGTAGAGGACGACCTCGCGGTAGGTGGCGCAAACAAGTGGAGAGGGACCTCAACCAACTTGGCGTGCGCAACTGGAGGCAGCTGGCTCGTAACCGTGCTGGCTGGAGAGGTTTGTTGGTTGAGGCCCAGGTCCACCCCGGACTGTAGCGCTATCTAAGTAAGTAAGTTCGTTTCCTCATTCTCAGATTATTCACATTATTGATCCGATAGTTTGAATTTGTATTTTGTATTTTATTTACTTTTTATATCATATTTATTATTTTTTTCTTTTTTTTATAGAAAAATTATACTTTTAGTTAATCTTTGAACCTACCCAACAACAAATAATAATGTTTTGTATTTATTGAAATTTAATTCACTTTTGGTTATATTTTTTTGCTTTTGTATTTATATATATGGTACATTCGCCTCTTGTTGTTTCGAACAATAGAATGAAATTAGTGTAATTTCGAGCTTAAATGAAATAAAGACTTAAAAATGAAATGCTTGGAAAATCGCAAAAGTAGTCCCAATTCTAGAGGCAAGACAGTTTGTTGAAAATCCTAATAATCCCATAAGTTTACTTAGTTGTCTGAGTTGAGGAAGTGTATCAATTATGGAATACGCTCCTAATATGGAATAGTGCAATATCTTAGAACCGCAAGAGCAAAGCTTTTTCTCCATGCATATACGTATGTACTGTCAGTATCCTCGTGCGTGGCGATCACTGTGGACGTCAGCAGTTGTAAAAAAAAGTTTATTGGTTAGGTGCGTAACATATTTTCTTAAGTTTATTTTCTTTATATTTCAAAATCAGTTTACCTTTATCCATTATTTTTTTCACGCTTACTTACTTAGGTGGCGCTACAGTTCGGGGTGAACCTGGGCCTCAACCAACAAGCCTCTCCATTTAGCTCGGTCTTTAGCTAATTGCCTCCAGTTGGTCGAGGTCCCCTTGAACTTGTGCGCGCCACCTACGGCGATGATTCCCTCTACTGCGTCGTCCCTCGGGATTAGCTTCGAAGACTCTGCGGGCCGGAGCGTTGGTGTCCATTCGCTCTACATGTCCTAGCCATCTCAGACGTCCAATACGCAGTTTTTTTGACTAGGTCGATGTCGCTGTACAGCTCGTATACTTGTAGTTCGTGATTGAATCTTCTCCTCCAAAACCCGTCAACGCAAATGGGACCGAAAATCTTACGAAGAATTTTTCTTTCGAAGCGACCAAGGATATCTTCATCCTCTTTTAATAAAGTCCATGTTTCAGCGCCGTAAAGCAGGACTGGGATGATCAAGGTCTTATATAGAGTCTCCTTAGTTGTTCGAGATAGGGCTTTACTGTTGAATTGCCTTATAAGCCCAAAAAAACAGCGATTGGTAAGAGTTATTCTTCGATTGATTTCTGCACTGATTTTGTTTGTTGAATTTATAACAGAGCCAAGATAGACAAAGTCCCTTACTACCTCGAAGTTATAGCTGCCCACGGTGACGTTTTGTCCAATTCGTCGGTGTTGGTTTTCCCTTCTTGTTGACAGCATATACTTAGTTTTGCCCTCGTTTATCGCTAAACCCATTTTGGCCGCTTCCGCCTCAATGCTTGCAAACGCACCGGTGACAGCCCGCTGAGTTTTTCCGATAATGTCTATATCGTCGGCGTATGCAAGCAGTTGTACAGACTTGTAATAGATTGTGCCTCCGATGTTGGCTTGTGAGTTCCGCACAATCCGTTCAAGTATAATATTGAAGAAGTCACATGACAGCGCGTCACATTGTCTAAAGCCTTTTTTGACATCAAAGGTTTCGGTGAGGTCATTACCGACCTTGATGGAGCATTGAGCGTTCTCCATCCTCAGCCTGCACAGACGGACAAGTTTTGCAGGGATGTCAAAACTAGACATGGCTCTATAAAGCTCTTCTCTATAGATGCTGTCATAGGCGGGCTTGAAATCGATAAAGAGGTGGTGAGTATCGATTTGGAATTCTTGGGTTTTCTCCAGGATCTGCCGAAGTGTGAAGATTTGATCGATGGTGGACTTTTCTGGCCTGAAACCGCACTGATAGGGTCCAATCATGCTGTTGATAAAAGGTTTCAGGCGTTCACACAATATCGCAGAAAAGATCTTGTATGCGATGTTGAGGAGACTGATGCCTCTATAGTTGGCACAGTTGAGGAGGTCTCCTTTCTTGTGGATCGGGCAAACGATGCTGAGGTTCCATTCATCAGGCATACACTCTTTTGACCAAATATTAGAAATGAGTTGGTGTATGCACTCTACCAATTCATCCCCTGCTGCCTTGAAGAGTTCGGCCGGTAAGCCGTCAGGTCCAGCAGCCTTGTTGGATTTTAGCTTGGATATTGCTATCCTCACTTCGTTTTGGTCAGGTGAAAGGAAATTTGGACTATCATCGTCTATGTTGAATGGTTCATTCTGCCTGACAGCGGGATTTTTTTCACGCGTCATTAGAAAAAACACCAACCTTTACAATTACTGTTAGTATTTATGTTAGCTGAGTTAAATGGTGGAGGTATTCCATATTGGGAATCAGATAAAAAGGGAGTTGAAATTTTGTATTTAGGTAAACTTGTCATTTTCAGATGACACCAAAGGAGAAAAAGCGTAAGGTCTGGGACAAAACGGACATGGTAAAAGCTATCGCAGGGGTTAACTCACAAGAAATGGGCTTCAAGAAAGCAGCACAACTTTTTCATGTTCCTCGTACTACACTCTTCGGACTTTATAATTTACCTTTTGATGAAGCTCTCAACGCACCACGTGGCAGAAAAAGCGTTCTAAGTCCAGTCTTAGAGGACCAACTTGTGCAGTATGTCCTTGGAATGGAGAGGAGGTAATACGGTTTAACATGAAAAGATGTTAAAAGATTGGCTTTTCAGTTGGCTTGTCGAAACAATTTGGAGCACCCTTTTAAAAATGAAATGGCTGGCCGCAAATGGCTAAATGGATTTCCACACTGTCATAAAGATATTATTTCTTTGCGTAAGCCAACAGGGACTTCATTTGCTAGAGTTAATGGATTTAACAAGGAAAGTGTCTGGTCGTTCTGTAACTTACTGGAGAAAGAGTATCAAAAAAATTTCGTTTCGCCGAACAGAATTTATAATGTAGACGAATCAGGACTGTCCGTTGTCCAGTCGAAACAACCCCAAATTCTCGCAGCAAGAGGAAAAAAACAGATTGGTACACTGACATCATGACATCATATTAACAATACGTTTATGTATGAACGCAGCTGGAGACTTTGTTTCTCGAATGATAATCTTTCCCATAACAAAAATGGATGTTAGGCTCATGAAAGGAGCTCCTGCAGGATCGATTGAGTGTCATCCCTCTGGCTGGATACAGACAGATGTTTTCTTTGAATGGTTTCAGCACTTTTTGAAGTTTGCTAAACCAACAAAAGAAAATCCTGCACTGGACTTGATATGTGAATTCCAGTTAAGTGGTTTGTCAAGAATTATACCAAGATATTTGACCTCGCTGGAATAAACTAGTGTGGTGCCTCTGATTGTAATAGGTTCAAGGTTGACCTGTGTCTTCCTTGTAAACGGCACCAGAACGGTTTTACGAGGATTGAGGGATAGTCCTTCTTTGTTACACCATTCTACAACTTGAAATATTGCACTTTGCATGACGTTGGAAATTGTCGTGCCGTGTTTACCTCTAATAATAACCGTCAAATCATCAGCATAACCGACGGTGGTGTAGCCTGATCTATGAAGATCTACTAATAAGTTTTCGATGACTATTGACCATAACAGGGGGGAAAGAACTCCTCATTGAGGGCAGCCTTTGGCAGCGGTTATAGACGTCGACACTCCCCCTGAGGAGGAAGTAATGAATCGACTTGCCAGCATGGCCCTAATCCATTGGTTCTTCGATACCTCTGCTACTAATCGCCCTTGTGATCGAGTCGTAACCAGTGTTATCGAACGCGCCCTCGATGTCAAGAAATGCACACAAGGCTATCTCCCTTGAACTGAGTGTGCCCTCAATCTTTTTGACGAGATAATGAAGGGCACCTACTGTAGATTTGCCTTTCTTGTATGCGTACTGATTTGAGTGCAGAGGGTTGGACTTTAAGATTACATTTCCAAATCGCAATAACTGGGAACAGAGTAAACCTACATTTACTAATAACTCTCATGTATGGTAAACAGACGGATCCAAGACAGATGTAGGAGTTGCGGCTGGAGTCTACGAAGCTACTAAGAAAACGTTCATTCACTCGAGTATGGAAAAGAGTAACTCCGTATTTCAAGTTTAAGTATTCGCTATAAAACTTTGCATCAGAGAAAATATAAACAGATTTATAACCAACAAGAACATTGATATTCTATTAGATAGGAAGGCTGCTCTACTGGCAAGGGTTATGAAATAACATCCAAACTAGTATGGGATTGCCTGCAACTACTCATATCAGTATCCAACACAAACCGAGTTCATCTCATGTGGGTGCTACGACACAGCGGATATGAAGGAAACGAAAAGGCTGACCCGCTAGCCAAAACAGGAATTGCGTCAAACTTTATGGTGCCAAGGCCATTCTGTGCATTATCAGTGAGTACGGCAGTTTGCTAAAAGAAAAATCACATCATTACTGAATGGAAACTGAAGGTAACAAAAATAACGAAATAACTCCTACAATTAACTAGGAGTCAGATTCGAATAGACACAGGTTTTCTTACAGGTCACTATCGAGTGAAAAAACATCTCATGGTTATGGGTATACGTAGCACAAGACAATATCTGCAGAATGTCCAACGAAGATGAAGAATCAGCAGAGCATATCTTATGTCGCTGTACCCGTCTAATCAGAACACGTTTTTTTTCCTCTTGTACAATCCATGCCCGCGTGGCAACGACACTGCGACCTGAAAGATCTATTGTATCGGAGGGTTGGAGTTAATCTAACAGTGAGCATGTCGTTAGTAGCGGAGCATTTCAGTTCCACTGAAGTAAGTATCTCTTTGTGGAGAATACGTTTCCTTAACCAGTGTATTGCCGGGCATTCACAAAGAATGTGTTCGGAAGTTTCATCCTCCTCTAAACAGAACCGACAGTCCTTCTCTTGGCACAGGTTCATCTTGTTAAGGTGGTATCTCAGGTTGCAATGGCCAGTAAAAAAGTGCACAAGCTTCTTAATGTTTTCCCTATCTAAGTTAAGGATTTCTCTATAGGAGTAAGGCTTGATTAATCGTTTGGATTGTCTTAGACCTGGCCCATTAGTCCAGTGGTCTAGACGAAGTTTGTTTTCCCATTCGTTAATCAGCGTTGTAGCTGTCGCCCAATTGACGCCACAATAAGTTTCAGAACCTATAAACACAGAGTATGAGCCAGCGCTAGCGAGTTCATCTGCAGATTCGTTGCCCACAATCCCTTGGTGTCCAGGTACCCAACCGAGTTTCACCCTGTTGTATTTGGCAAGTTCTTGTAATGCATCGTAGCAGCATTTCACGGTTCTGGAGTCAATTTGGTTGGACGACAGTGCCATAAGTGCTGCTTGGCTATCTGAGAAGATATGTATTCTAGCGCCTTCGATCCCCTTGCGGTGATTGTATCTGGCTTGCATTGTTGGGTTCAAAAACCCCAGCTCCAACTCCAGAATCCATCTTCGAACCGTCGGTGAACCAGACCAGACTTCTAGGGTCCAGTGTTGGAGCACCATTGGACCAGTTTTCGCGGTCCAATATTTCAACCTCGAATAACATACCAAAGCAGCGTTGCCTGACCATAATATCTGGTAAAATCAGAGCACGTTATCGTCATTAAGGTAAATTCCACATTGAAGCAGAAGAACTAGCTGCAAGCTCACTCAAAAGCATAGTAGAGTTTGTCACAAAATCGGGCATATTGAGTGAGCTTTAAGTTCAGAGGAAATCACAGTAGGCCCAATGTGGCCTCAGTGATAAGGCGACCTAATCCCACCTCTAACAACAATCTACAACAATCTACATTATTCCAAAATATGTACGAATATGTAGGGTATAATTGGGAGAAAATGCTGCCTCTCAATTTACAATTACATTTTTGAAACAAATAAGACACCCAAAATAATTTTGAAACCGATTGAAACTAGTAAAACGTTCAATAGGAACATGCAGAGTATGTAGTTTCATTTCATCCGTTAACTACAACGCATTTAAGTAAAACGACGTATGTAGCAAGAACGTACTTGATTTCCAATCGATTGATTGATTGCTCAGTGATTGCCCAATGAGTGATACTTGATTCCTGGTTCCCACAAACCACCTTCCACTCATTGACTATCTGGGAGCTAGCCCAGAATCGCAACCATAATCCAATTAAAAAAAAAAGTTCCTTTATCAAACAAACCAAACGGCATGAAAATTGATTTAAACCAGCACAAACCCTCTCTCTCATATGCAAGTATTATATAATCGATTGATTGAGCTTCCCATCCGTTGGAGCTTTGCATTACCACACAACGACTATTGGCCATTCAGACCTGCCACCTTTATATTTGCGCAAAGCCTCTCTGTTTGACAAATACCAATCACAGTGTGGGTAGACTCCGTACCCCAATCACCCATATGCCAGTCAACGAATGTCCGAATTAAATATCGATAGTCCCCTTACAAATACTTTTTACTCTCTGTGTGTTCTTATGTCACATAGTTTGGGTTTAATTACCTCGTGGTAGGAGTCCGTTTTCAATTATTCTGGCCTCTAATAGCAGCCGGGGCAACAGAAGACACATTGCAATCAGTATGTGAATGAATGCCGCTGTTGGACCGCCATGGGTCCAGAGCGCTCGTAAGGTTCCACCGCGCGCCTCTTCAACCAGTCCATCATGTGGCGATAAAGAGCATCTTCTTTCCGTCAGACCAGCCAATTTGATGCCATCGTTGGCCAAGTTGCCCACCTGAAAAAGAGAAAGTAAAAAAAAAACATGAATGAATAAACTGCGGCAGGATACGTGCTGATGCATTGCGCGAAACTAAGGACAGAGCCAAAATGGATATAAATTACTATTGCATCAGCGGTGTCGGGTTCGTATGAAAGCACACGTGTGGGGCGAGGAACAAAAGGACTAGGACACAATATAGGAAAGTTTTTTGCCCGGAAAGGCTTTTTATCAAAATCACACATAATTGCACATTGCCTCTAGCCACCGTACAGCCCGCAAATGTCCCATCAGGGACATTGCTGCTAGCTTATTCATCAGCGAAGGCATTCGTGGGCATCAACAGATAACCGAGTGTCCTGTGTGCACAAACATAATTAAATCGATTACAGAGACAAACGAAACGCTGTGATTGTTTGCACACATATATGTATAGTATGTACATATGACCAATATGTAAATTTGAAAGCTTGCAGGGATGCTGAGAGGAGCACTATGAAGGGATAGATAAATAAATTTGTACTTACTTTGAAAACTGCCGATGTGAAGAAGAGTGGCAGGAGTATGAAAACCACACCGCAAAGGACAATTTGTAAATTCAGTTCGGCCACCGGTTCTATTTTCCATTGGATGAGGGAGCAACCTGAAATAGATTTACAATCAGGGTGAGAAACTATTAAGGGAAGAAGTATGTATAGTAAATAACAAACTTATACGTTGTGATGCAGACAGTAGGGAGGTTTACTACTTCGAAGTCGTTCAGTTCAGTACGCGAGTAGAAGGGCAGTTAGGAACCGAAATGAAGGAGTACCTCGGCTTCTTTGGTGCAAATGTGACGGTTTTCTAAGTGTATTTTATCATAAGAATCTAAGTTTAAGGCTTTCTGCAATGCTTTGTCAATGCATTGATGAAGTTGGTTCGTTGGTTGGTTGGAAAGAGGAATAATTTAGAGCAGAAATATGTCTATTGTACTGCCGATGTGTCAGGTGCGTGGGTCGCACTCTTTTTTTTTTTTTTTTTTTGTCGGGATAGGAAACACTCGACTGGAGCACTCAGACACAACTGGTCCATTGTACTGCCAGAGAGCAAACCCTGATTTACCCATTTTACTGGAATTTCCTTGACTTTCTAAGAAAGCCAAGCAAGCACTTCAGTGATGAGGAGCTTACAGTACCAGCACTCACCACATCCGCACCGAAGATCTGCCACCTGATACGAGCAAAGGCCGGACACTCACAGAGATAATGTTCCGCGGTGTCGTCGCTCTCTCCACAAGCGTCGCAGATTGTAGTGTCACTTAAGCCTAACACGTTAAGGTGCTTGGCAAAAGCGAAGTGGCCTGTCAAGACGCCGATAAGTTGTCTACAGTCTTTTCTGCTGAGAGACAGCAAGAATGCCGCTGATTTCTTACAGACGTCCGGGAGCATGCGTTTAGTCAACCTGCAACCTGGAGAGTCATGCCACACACAATTGTGCTCGTGAGAGACCCAATCGTCAATGGAAGCCCTAACCGAGGACGCTGGAAGACCCAACGCGGGTTCGGGACCTGAGAAAGCCTCCTCTGAGCCTTGTCTAGCAATCTCATCGGAGATCTCGTTCCCCAAGATCCCAGTGTGACCTGGGACCCAGATAAGAGACAGAGAATTCAGCCTTGCGACCGAGTTCAAAGAGTTTTTGGTTTCACGAACTATTTTGGAAGTGGTTAAAGGGTTAAGCAAGGCCTTAAGCGCAGCCTGACTGTCACTACAGACACAAATGCTACGTCCCTTCCACCTGTTCTTCACAACATAGTTCATGGCCATTAGGATTGCATAAGTTTCCGCTTGGAAAACAGACGCATATTTGCCTAACGAGAAGTGAAGTCTAATGTTGTCGACTTCCACGAAGACACCAGCGCCAGACCCTTGACTGGTTTTGGAACCGTCCGTGAAAATACGACTACATTCCATTCCCGGCTCAGACTCTGACCGAAGCCAGTCCTGGACACAAGGAAAGTCGACTCTGAATTTGCGCATCAGCTGGAGTTCTGGTGTCATTGCATCAGACGGCATATCCATAAGACAGGAGTCGTAAGATAAGTGTCGCGCAAGTTCATCAAAGTTCCAGTGTGGAGTATACCAAAAACCGCCTCGCCTAAGACGATGGATGGCTTTGATAGTGCAACCCATGATATAAGTATCAAGGGGAGGTAAGTTCAGCAAAGCGTCTAGAGCAGAGCCAGGCGTACTCGGGAAAGCTCCCGAGCAGCCGAGACAAGCCGTTCTTTGGAGTTTCGCACAAAAGGCAACCACATATTTACGCGAGAGCCCCTTCCACCAAACAACCGACGCATATGCGAGGAATGGTCTTATCATAGCCGTGTAGATCCAGAGAACCTTATTCGGTGATAAGCCCCAAGTCTTGCCAAAAGCACCCTTACACTGCCAGAAGACTGAGAGCGCCTTGGATGTTTTCGACTCGACGTGTTTGGACCAATGAAGTTTCTTATCTAAAATCACTCCCAGATATTTGGCTTCATTGGAAATGCGAATGGTGACGCCTTTTAGTACTGGCTGAGTCAGACCGGTCAAAATCCTCCTTCTCGTAAAAAGAACAACCTCAGTTTTAAGAGGATTCACCGAAAGCCCACTCCTAGTACACCATTCATCGATCATGTCCAGAGCCGCCTGCGCGTTAGCACAGACCGTCGCCAGGCATGGCCCGACAGAAAGTACGGCGACATCATCCGCATATGCCTGAGCGTAGACGTTAGAACTATTTAGAGTGTTCAACAGAGAGTCGACCACCATGCACCATAACAATGGAGACAGAACGCCACCTTGCGGACAGCCCCTGTTTACCCCTGTCATAACATATTGGCCACAATCCGCATCCACTACCAACGTTCTATTCATTAGCATTGCTTTAATCCACAACACTAATGTTTCATCTACCCCGTGTTGTCTGGCAGAGTCGCACATGCAGTCAAAAGTCGCATTGTCAAAAGCACCCTCAATGTCGATGAAGATACCCATCGCGTATTCTCTCCTATCAAGCGCGCATTCAATTCTGGCCACTAGATTTTGAAGTGCGGTCTCACAGGATTTCCCACGCTGATAGGCATGCTGCATCTCCGATAGTGGATGCAGTTTCAAAGCAACTTTGCGCACGTGAAATTCTACCAGTCTCTCCATACTTTTCAGTAAGAAGGATGTCAAACTTATAGGTCTGAAACTCTTGGGGAGCGAATAGTCTTCCTTACCAATTTTCGGTATGAAAGCTACTCTGACTGTCCGCCAAGGTGTAGGAATATATGCCAGCGCCAAGCCAGCGGTGAAAATTCTTTTCAGAGTTGGCAATAGCTGATCTATACCCTGTTGCAGCATAGCTGGATATATTCCATCGGTGCCAGGCGATTTGAAACCATCAAAAGATGCCACAGCATATTTGATGGCCTCATCTGTTACCACGGCTGATGCAATATACCAGCTGCGCCGAGTTTTCTGACTTAGATCAAGCTCAGCCTGGGTAAGCGGGCCAAGCTGCGACCTAGTGATTATCCGATTGCCAGGAAAGTGAGTCTCCAGCAGAAGACTAAAAGTTTCCGCTTTCGTCTCAGTAAACTTGCCATCAGATTTTCTCAGTGACTCCGGTTTGGTCGGCTTGCCCCTTTTGAGAACCTTAACCAACCTGCTGGTTTCACCGAGTGTCTCGATCTTTTCACAAAAATCTCTATAAGAAGCACTTTTCGACAACCGAATTAACTTCTTGTAGTCTTTTTGCTTCGATCTAAAAAGATTCCAGTCACCTTCTAAATTTGTCTTGAGTGACCTATTTAGAAGTTTTCTGGATTCTTTCCTAAGTCGCTGCAGTTCCGGGCACCACCAGGGAACCGGAGTTCTGCAGGGGGTTTTTGTCAATGGGCACGTCAGTTCAAAACAGCTGGTAAGGACACTAGTCAGGTTTTGAACAGCATCCTCAACCTTTCGTTTCGTTCTGAGTTTAGTTGGAGTTTTGACAGATCTGTCTAGCTCTTCCCTAAACCGCACCCAGTTGGTTTTCCTCGGATTCCTCCTCTCCTGCAAAGTTATGGCCTCGCATTCGATTTGGAAAACGATGTATCTATGGTCTGACAAGGACACTTCCGGCAGTACCCTCCAGTTAGTAATTGACTTGAAATACCTATTAGATAAAGTCAAATCAATTACCTCCTGCCTCCTTGCCGTAACAAAAGTTGGCTGGGAGCCAATATTGTTAATTACCATGCCAGACGATAGTATAAAGTCTAGGAGATGGTTTCCTCGTGTGTTACATTTGCTGCTGCCCCAGACTGTATTCTGAGCATTCGCGTCGCAACACATGACTAGTCCCATCTCCCGAGTGTCACAGTACTTTATGAGTTCGGCAACCGCCTTCGGTGGTGGAGGCATTACCGAATCATAAGGGAAGTAAGCCGACGCAACGACGAAGGTTTTCCAACTTCCGGTCGTTTCGTAGCTTACAGCTGCAGCAACCAGGTCCTGTCCACAAAATTGTCCAAGCTTGGTTACTGAGAGGAAATTCGGCACAATTAGACAAGCTCTCGGTCTTTCAGATCGCTCGTCACATAGCACCGTTACTCCACGAACACCCCCAAAACCACATATGCGCTTGTTCCGCACGTATGGCTCCTGGATAGATGTTATGTGGGGTTTTGTACGCACCACGGAAAGTCTGCTACTTAGCAGAGCGGTAGCAGCCTTTGAGTGGTGGAGGTTTATCTGCGAAAATATCAAAGATATAGTCGCAGTTTTATTAGCAGAACGGCGCGCACCAGGTGCGCACATGCTTCCGGCGAGGCGAGCGCCCCTACCCGTGGCATTGCTTGCGTCAGCCATTTTCTGTCCACTAGTGCTGGGACCTTTAGGGGTAACAGCACCAGTATCCACCAGATTTTGTGCGCAGATAACGCCACCGGTAAGAGTGTGCCCGGCAGAAGAGCGCGCATCAGATGCGCACACGGTTCCACTAAGAAGAGCAGGCGAAACTTGCTCCATCAGATTGGACCTGTTCGAGCCGACCGAAAAGGAGCCAGCGTTAGGTCTGAGGGATTGATCGGCTCCAGTTGGAATACTTTCTGCCGACCTATGCTTCTTTCCTGTCGCTACTGAAGGATGACTGCTTTTGGCGCTTGCGCCTTCAGCTGACTCTGCAGCCTCTTTGCACCGCGCCATTGCCGCCTTCCTTCTTCTCCTTTTCAGTTGACTCTTAGTCAGGAGCCCATCGGAGTGCGCCGCTTCGGGAGCTCGTTCAGCCTTATTGGTTTCCCGAGTCGAACCGTCATCGACACAACTTCGACCAGCTACCCTTCTATTGAGACAGAGATTAGACGTTCCAGCCGAAGCCTTTCCGCCACTTTCTTTGCCATTCCAGCCCAGTCTACCAATCGAGTCAGAGACAGAGCTGCAGGAGTCTTCTGGAACAAGCGTCGCTACTACTTCTGATTCAACGCCAGAGGCGGGGGGTAAAAGTATGGTGGTTGGGACCTCCAGAATCCTCGTCCCGGCCGTAGTCAAAAAGACCACGGGTGGATTATCGTTTTCACGAGTACCACCTGGAGTAGATACCGTACAAGTTTCTTCCATCATACCTTCAACAGGTTTTGCGTCACAGTCAAGACGTCCTCAGCCTTTAGTTCGATGTCTCACCTGGGGTCCTTTCGGACCCTTAGGGTCATTGACTCTTAAGCCGTTCCGCCACGTCAAGGCAGCTGAAGAATGGGAACGGTTCGCACTCTTACTCTAGGAACCATTTGCTTCGTTGTATGAAGGAGTTGATCTTAGCCGTGCAGGCGTTGCCGAGATCATATAGATCACTGAAAGAGTGATGTTGGCGAACTAGGAAGATAGGAGGTGACTGGTAGTCCCTTCTTCCTCTTCATCTCTATCGCTTTGCAGAAGTCATTATAGCGGATACCTAGTCTTTGGGCATGTCTTCCTATGACGCAGTGTCCGGTGAAAATATTTGTTATTTTTGAGAGGGTTCCTCTGTTGTATTTAAGGAGTCCGGTGGACCTAGATTTATTAAGTGCTGGTCAAAGATGTCTGGCGGTGTTGCATTGGCCTAGATGTGGCCGTTGGTGATTAGTCACTTTCTCCACGTCGGTTTGGATAAGGAGTTGGCGCTTTGATGTCGGTAATGCTTATGCTATTTGTATCAGAGGAAAGTTGTTGAGCCAGTTCGCTAGCTGCACAATTCCCCTGTAAGTAACAGTGGTACCTGGCACCCAGTAAAGTGTGAGGTTGTACTGACCAGCTATCTCGTTAGAGTCTTAGATCTCGTAGTACTAGATGCGAGATATTTGATGGCTGCCTCACTGTCGACGTAAATAACAATATCCGATATTGATAGTGTGTTGACCGCCAGCCAAACAACGGCTTGGCGAACCACAATAACTTCTGCTTGAAAAACGCTGCAATGGTTTGGAAGGTTATAAGAGAGGTGTATGTTAAGGTCTACTGAAAATATTCCGACACCGACTCCGTCCTTGGTTTTGCACACGTCCGTGAAAATTGACAGCGATTCGTTGTGTAGGACATCGCGTTGCGTCCACTCAATTTTGTCCGGTATTGAGTGCATGCAGCCCCTGTTGAAGTCATATTCAGTGGGCAGGTGATCAGTGAAATTGGAGAAATGAAGATGTATCAAAAATATTTTAGCATGCCCCGTGTATTGCTCCTTCCATTGCTTTGAGCCTCCCAGTCTTATTACCGAGCTGATAGCCAATTGTGTATTGACGATATCAATCGGAAGTAGGTGGAGCATGGTTTGAAGCGCAGCTGTGGGAGAAGTTCTCAGTGCACCGGTAGTGCTGAGATATGCAACTCAGTGTAGTTTTTTTTCCATTACAGATAGGTTGGACTTCTTCTCCAAGGCGGGCCACCATCCCAATACCCCATACCATATTGGTGAAGTTAGTAACAGGAAAAGAAGGAGTTCTTTTTTAAAACCATCTTAAAGTTCATTTTGACCATAAGTCGTTATATGTCTACCAGACATGAACAAATCCCTGACTCGGAGGTGCCTTTCAGATGCATAAAAGTTTAAATGAATTAGCCCTAACACAAGCGATGTCTCAAATAACCATAAAGCCTTGGAGTTTCCTTCAAAAAGAAGGCGTTTGCAGACTTACATTAAGTAAACACCGATCATGGGAGGTGGGTAAATCGGTGGGAGAACATTAGGTCCGGGGATATTGTGGTTTTTTTCAAAGCGACATTGGGTCCACGGACCTTACTATACTATACTAGGGCCTTGTACGCACTGCGACCTATGATATCTATTGTGCCAGCCCGGTGTTTAGCTGAGAACTTGATTAAGGCTCTTGATAAACCTCAACAAAGCACCAGGTTCAGTGTTCCAGAACTCAGAAGGACTCAATAAAGCCCTCCCGAGATGGAGAAGTATTTTTCTTGCGGCCATAGGGCATTCACAAAGAATATGTTCTGCCGTCTCTTTTTGCTCTCCACATAGCCGGCATTCGTCTGTATCTGCTACTCCTATCGTGTGCAGATGGTACCTGAGTTGGCAATGGCCAGTCAAGTAGCCTGTTAAGATTCTTAAGTCTGCGTTCCTAAGCTCGAGTAGCTTTTTAGCCTTGCAATGGTTGTGATTAATGAACTTCTTTGCCTGTCTTAGACCCTTGAGTTTGGCCCAGTACTCTGTTTTGCTTCTCCCATTTCTTTATTTTGATCTTTACGCTACTCCGCGTGACTTCAAAATAGGACCGACTTGTGGGCGACTAGCGGCTCTTCTCGCTAAGCAGTCCACCCGTTCGTTGCACTCGAAGCCGGCGTGTCCTGGTATCCAGGCAACAGTGACGGTGTTTTTCGATGCGAGATCTTCGAGTAGGTTTAGACAGTCCCATACAAGTTTTGATCCTACCGTGTACGATTTCAGAGCCATAAGTGCTGCCTGGCTGTCCGAGAGGATATAGATACGAGTACCCTCGACCCTACTTCGCAGACATTCTCGTACACAGAGCTCGATTGCATGGACTTCTGCCTGAAATATTGTTGGTGATTTCCCAAGCGCTGCCGCACGTTGGAACCTGGGTGCATAAACCCCTGCGCCAGTGCTACCATTTTCCAATTTGGAACCATCTGTGTACCAAGTTTGAGAGTTTGGTAAGACTACAAGTCCTTCATTCCTCCATGTGTGGCGGTCACCTATGACCACATTGAATTTCCTGGAGAACCGGTATTTCTTGAGCATAGTATCTGGGATTTTGAGAGTAGGGTCATTTTGAATATACTCTAGAATCTTCAAATGGCCCGTAAAGTTGCCGAATTTGAGGTCCGAGATCTTGGACAGCCTAAGAGCACTCAGCATAGCTTCTTTCTGTACTGCAAAGTGCAATGGTGTGAGGCGCTAAGCATTGCTGCCATGGGGCACGTTCTCATTGCTCCTGTGATACTCAGACAGGCTAGACGATGTATTTTATTCAATTGTTCTCGAGTCTTGCCCTGTAAGGCTTTTGGCCACCAAGCCAACAATGCATAGGTGACCATGGGTTTGATAATGGCGCTGTACGTCCAATATATTATGCCCCCAAGTTTTACCATGTAGGCGCTGGTACATAAACATTGCTCTTGTCGCTTTCTCGGTAACCTTGTTCAGGTGTGAATTCCAGGTGAGCGTCTTGTCAAGTGTAACACCTAGGTATTACGCTTTCTTGGATATGTCAATTGGGACGTTTTCCAGTGTAATTGTTGGTAACCGAACGTAATGACCGACGTCAAATTAACGTAAAGTTCATGGACGCCATGTCCGAAGGGAACAGACATAATGTTGATATGGATGTTGCGACCATTTGAAACAGAACCAATGTAGAGGCCACGCCATATCACACCATGGCCAAACCATCATCATCAGCCAATCATCATCATCATCAGCATCATTTCACCTCCAACATGATAACTGTGCGACAGTTATCAAAGGCCATATAAAAAGCCGAATCAATTCATCAAACATTATGATTATTGATTGTCTTGTCACGCCGTTCAGCAGTTCTTTATCAGTTGTCATCTAATTCGTTTTGCTTAACTCTTCTTTGTACATAACATTTACTCATTTCTTTATATCATAGTTATTATAAATGAATTCTATTATTAATTGAATAGTGCTGTATTCTTTTGATATTGAGTTTCCTACACCAATATACGAGTATAATACATTTAGATATTAACGCAGTTTCAAGAAGACATAATGTCCAACTATTAAATCTGCTTCACTTACTGCAGTTTATAGCAATGATTAAGTATCTTAATTATGGGATGATCTCGCTTTGCTCGGGACATGGACTTTAAGCTTTAGTATGCGACTCTTTGAACGCTCGCTTATGGTCGCTCTATGATAAAATCGGGCTAGACCCAGTTCGCACATATCCTGCATCAGATACACGATGCCGGAAACATGACTTTTTGTAGTTTTCACACATATCTGATACCGTATATCCAACTCAAAGCGAGGGAGAATGTTCACACTTATCCGGAATCGGGTGCACGATGTCAAATATATCAAAATGTACAGAACTAAATAGGGGCGTTTATACTATCCGATATGGGATATACGACTTCAAATTTATTTTTTATCTTTCACTTCAAACAAGTGCATGGATATGAAGCCGAGAATTCCCTAGCTGCTGATCTAAAATTTTACAGAATGCTGGAACTTTTCAAACGAACCTGAAAATAATGGGTTTCTTCCATTCCGTTCGACATATTCTTCTGTTTTATTTTATAGATATATGTATGATGTATAGATACATATGTTTGCAAGACGTTTATTTATAGATACGGATTACATATTTTCACACCACTACATCCATCCTATCCTATGCCGAAAGTCATTGCAAATCCTCGTTTGCTGTCAAATTTGGGGTGTGGCAATGGTGTAGTGGTAACATCGTCAATTGCCGCGCTAATGGTTCATGGTTCAAATCCTGATGTCAGCAAGCATTTATTTATTTCTCATGAAATATATAAAGTCAGTCCGATCATTTGCAAAAGCTTCTATGAACACTACTGCGAAGGCATAACACTGGCAGTAGCTTGGTCATGTGGCTGGAGAAATTGTTCGCTCTGTTGATAATGATTTGCCCTTGGCATCGATTATCCGGAAAAAAGTAGGTACTGTGAATCAGAAGCAATGACAATAATAACAAAAAATCTCCCCAGTTATCTGGACGCCACCCCCGGAGAATAGTTGAAGCATAAACAACTGAGCTTCAAAAAAAAAAAAAAAAAACCACTACACCGAAAATCTTTCTCTCTCTCTATCTATCCATACTTTCCAAACGCCCGCACTGTGTGTAAACATGTTAACGGTATTCATAACCCTTTGAGTGCGCGCAGATTATAAAAAAAAAAAAAAAAAAATTTACAAAGCAACAATTGCTTTACTGTAAAATAAATCCTTGGAATATCCTTGAATAAAACAAAAAGAATGCACTTCCTTATTAGTGCTTCTTCTCTCCCTAATTTCATTACCCTCAACTGTAGAAGATATTAATTAACAAAAAAGATATGTTACTGATTATACCCAATTGCCTTGTCACCGATTATGAGTAAAGTTTCCTTGGGAATTCTTTAGGGTATCCGCTGAGTTTACCTTCTTGGGGATTCCTTCTTTATCTTCTGTTTACGGTTTTTTCCCCAAAGGGGCTTGCTTTTATCAGAGAATTGTCTGGGAGTATAGTCAATGGTATCAAGGATTTAAGTATCGAAAAACGAAGTTGGAATATTTCATGGAGTTAGCTCATCTCCTTTGTATTGTGCAACAATTACTTAATGTTTAAGAGACAAATCCTCAGTTATATGATTGAAATGTACATGCATTTGTTTTAGATCGTGAATCAAGAAGTTGCAAAATATTTAGGGACTCTTTGACTTTTTCTTTTAGTCGAATCTGCAATCTAGACTTGAGATTTCAGATCAGACGCAATAGAGATATAGAAAGGCTGCCTAGCAGAAGCAGATAAGAGCAGCCAAGAAATACTGGATGAACTTATAGATCGTATAGGTCCTTATGCATGCAAAAAAATGTTTGACAATACGTATGGTTTCAAGCCCTCCATGATGTATTAGTTATACGTGGCAGCTGTTCGACCTATTCTAACTTATGATTTGTTAGTATGGCGGAAGGCACTGGGGAAGCAATACCAGCTTTCAGATCTCACCGAGGTCCATGAGATCGTTACGAACAACACCCACGACGACAATAAAGAACATGCTAGGTCTCAGGACCTATTCTGCAGCAATACAGCGGATTTACATTTCGTGGTGTCTTCGTCGTTCGTTTGTATTTGGTTATTCGTTGACTGATTCATTGTCTTACGATTTGTTTGCTTTGTTTTTTAATTGTGATCTTAAGAGTAATTTAATTAGGTTAGATTAGGTTAAAGGGGTAAGCTGCATCGAACTGGTGCAGCCTGCACTCGGATCTCAAAAGGCCCATTGTGCTCCCCTGACAAAACTCCTGACTGAAAAGTTAGAAAAAGAAACAAATTAGTTTCTGTGTGTTGGAGCGGCCCTCTCTAAACCATCCTGAAAGAGTTATGAATTTGAGGAGGGTGGTTGGTAGCTTATCAGACATTTGGCCCAGGTGATTGAAGAAATACTCTTCCAAGGTCGTCTTTCTGGTGTTGCAGAGACTAGGGCATTTGCATAGGAAGTGATCCGTATCCTCTTCTGCGTCTGTGTTGCCGCAGCATCTGAAAAATGCATCTGTAATTAGCCGCATTCTTATTCGGTGGACCGCCAATAGGTTGTGACCGGTAATGATTCCTTTGAAAAGCGCCAACTTCTGTCTACTTTGAGTAAGGATGAGCTTGGTTTTAATATTGTCGTGTTTTGTCCAGATGTTTCTGGAGACGCGGCATGCTGGAAGTGCTCTCCATCTTTCGTCTGCTGGTCGTTTGAAGTCAAGTGCTACGTTTGATTTAACAAATTCTAGGGGAGGAAGAGCTGAGTTTTGAACAATTGACAGTCCTTGTTCTGATCCCTTTCTTGCCAGATCGTCTGCCATTTTGTTCCCTGCAATTCCTTTGTGTCCTAGGACCCACCAGAGTTATACTCTAGTGGCTATCGGTGAGCGTTTTGAGCTCCTCGCGGTAGCGTTTTATTAGCTTTGATTTGATTACCGCGGATGAGATGGCTTTTATAGCAGCTTGACTATTTATGTAAATATCAATCTCTTTTCTAGTAATAAGCTTCGTGGAAAGTTCCGCCTGAGCTATCACTAGGGCTTGCACTTGGAAGACACTGCCGTGGTGCGGAAGTCTTAGTGGTATTGTAATATCGAGTTCTGCTGAGCAGATGCCCGAACCCACTCCTTCGTTTGGACCAGTAAGTGAAGATAGAAATACCTACTATACGGATTGATGGCCCGCCATCTGCCAAGTGTTCCCTTGATGGAATGACTGTTCTGACGTTTATGCTGAAGTGAGGGGTGGTGGAAGATAGTCTGTGGTGGCGTCTAGGTGAGCCCACCTTGCAATAGTACGGTGGCCCATGTGGCCCCTTCTGCACAAGTTTGATTCTTTTAGGCGTACGACAATCATCGCGGCTGATTTCTTAACGTAAAAGTCCAGTGGAATAAGTGTGAGAATTGTTTCAAGGGCTGCGGTCGAGGTGGTTCTTATGGTGCCAGTGGATACTATGCAAGCAGTTCTCTGGATTTTTATTAGTTCTTTGAGATATGTGACTTTCTCTGCTATTGGCCACCGGACAATGAACCCATATGCTAGAATGGGTCTGACTATGGCAGTGTACATCCAGTGGATGATGGCAGGTTTAAAAAAAAATATATTTATATATATTTGGCGCAACAGCTCTTCAAGTGCCAGGGCCTAGCTTCTCGCAACCACTCTTGTTGTGTGCGTTATATTTCTTCACACAAATAGAAGGGACCTACAGTTTTGTACAGTATCTGAACGGCGATTTGAGAAGCTTTTCGTGACAACAATACTCTCGGATGTTTGTCAGACGCTCGCGAGAGGTGGGACCGTGAGAAAACTTTTTTGGTGTTTTCTGGGATTCGATCATGGAACCTCACGCGCAGTGATCCGACACACTAACCACTTGCGCCACGGCGCCCATGGCAGGTTTGGATCCGCATTTTCTATCGAAAATTCTACTGCAAGCATAGAACGCAATGTACACTCTTTCTTTATTCTTCCATTTGTGTAATTAAATCACTGCTAGTCTTAACTCACTGGAAATCACTCCTTAACCTATTTTAATTAAAGGCTTCGAAAATCCCCGAGTATATGCATGTGTATTGTATATACGACTACATAATACTAAATATTTTCTGAAGCAATGATATTTATTTTAAGTGCAGGACAATTGATATATCCAGGGAAGTTAAGTACCTAGGGGTTATTCTTGACAAAACGCTAGCCTGGAACTCATACCTGAACAAGATAACAGAGAAAGTGACAAGAGCGGTAAAACTAGGGGACTGAAACCCAAATAATATACTGGACGTATAGCGCCATTATCAAACCCATGGTTACTTATGCATCATTGACTTGGTGGCCACATCGTTGACTTGGTGGTCAAGACTCAGAAATAATTTAATAAAATCGATCGTCTAGCCTATCTGAGTATCACAGGGGCAATGAAAACGTACAGCACGGCAGCAATAGGAGCAATGTCTAGCCTCACACCACTACACTTTGCAGTACAAAAAGAAGCTATGCTGGGTGCTCTTAGGCTGCCCCAGATTTCGGACCTTAAAATCGCCAAACGACACTATTTTTAAAATCCCAGATATCATGTTTAAGAAATACCGGTTCCCTGTGTACCAGAATGCCTGCGAAGAAGAGTCGAGGGCACCCTTATATACATCCTCTCGGACAGCCAGGCAGCACTTATGGCTCTGAAATGCTACACGCTAAGATCTAAACTTGTATAGAACTGTTTCAATTTACTCGAAGATTTCGCATCAAAAAACACCAGCACTGTGACCTGGATACCAGGACATGAAGGCTTTGAAAGCAATAAACGGGCGGACTGCTTAACGGCCCTGAACCCTATTTTGGAGTTACACAGAGTAGCACAAATCTCAAAATAAAATTATAGGAAGCTGATTGTCATGCAGAGTACTGGGCCAAATTCAAGGGCCTAAGGTAAACAAAAAAATGAATCAACCTGAACCGTTGTAAGGTTAAGAAGCTACTTCAGGCCAGCAAAGCAGACTTAAGGACTTAAACAGGCTACTTGACTGGTCATCGCCCATTTAGGTACCATCTGCACAAAATAGAGATACGCCGGCTATGTGGAGAGCAAAAAGAGACGGCAGAAGAAAAAGACTTCTCCAGACTTAGTATGCCAACCAGCATTAAGTTTAAGACTATGCTTCAGATATAAGGTGTGCCTACGAACATCTCACTATGAACAGCTTATTTTGTCAAACATTCAATTATTTGAGAGGGCGTCCTTCCTTATAACTCACATTTTAATATGTTAGGTTAGGTTGACTGTCTATACCAAAATACAGACACAATTAGACCAGAAGTGGTCCATTGCGATACCACTGGATCTAGCATATAATCAGCTTCAGATGGATTTACTAAGCGAACAAATATGCGCTTTTCATAAAGTGAAGGTTGCTTTTGACGAATGTATTCGCCATTCGCCAGGTGTCGGCAAGATTAGTAAAGATATGTGCTCCAAGATAGAGTAGTTATCTTTTTGATAGGGTCCCTGCATCTCCAACGAAAATCATTTGGCAACACAGCCAATCTTTTCGTGTGTAGGCCTATTGCGCAGTGTCCTGCGAAAACAACGATTAGTGAAGCTCATGTCTAATCAGTTCAGCAAGATCAAACCATTTGAGCGCTTCTGATCCAGCCTACGCGAGATGTGTCAGGATATTTGGCACATGGTGCCATCTTCCCATCTGCGGTTTGTCTTGCTGATAATGTCTAGCTTAAGTAAAAGTTTGCACGTAGCGAGCGGCATGACCACAACCTGCCCATTCGGTAGGATATTAAGAGTAGTACCAAGTGTGGCGAGCTCATCAACCTTGTAGTTACCTGGAATGCTTCTGTGGCCTAACACTCAGCATACGTGTCTATTGAACTGTTCTGCCGTCTGCGTGAGAGATGAGCGACAGTCTAGAGCGACATGTGAAGGAAAAGTGAACGACACCCTGATGGATATTACATTATATATCAGCCAGGAGAGGGCTTCCATAATCGCTATACTTTCCGCCTGAAAAACGCTACAGTGATTTAGGAGGCAGAAGGACATACTTAGGTTGAGCATTCCGGAGAAGATACCACCACCCAGCTCACTTTCGGTTTTGGATCCGTCAGTATAGAAGTGAATTAAACTCCTTTTATCCTGGCAACGTTTTCCTGTTCACACCAGGCAGGGATAGTTGCACGGAAGTTCTTATCAAGCCTGAGTTTCAATGGGGTGTAGTCGGCATTTTCTGATGTAAAGTTCGATAGATATAAGGTCAAGGAGTGGCCAGATTGGAGGCTATAGCACTGGGAAGAGGTTATCAGACGTACGGCCGCCACTCGCAGCCACCTGTTTGCCGAAATTAGCTAGGGACAATACGTGCAGTATTATGTAGATATAGTGCTGCGGAGAGGGTGGCTCCAAGTACACCACTGATACACATGCAGGAAGATCTTTTCATTTTGATATGCGGTTTCATTCCGTATCTTCTATCTATAGTATTTTTAAAGGAGTAGAGAGCTAAACTAGCTTCCTTCACGCCTTCAAGTAGATTAGCTTTCCAGCGAAGCTCCTTATACAAAATTAGGCCTAGGTATTTTCCACTATTTGAAAAAAAAAAAATACTGCCGCCTCATATAGGAGGAGGGTCTATATGAGGTACCGTTTTGTGGGGATTAACTCCCAGCCCACTGCTGGTGGTCTATTTGGAGAGCAAGAGAAGAGGTAGTAATAGCAACGTCATTTACATAGTTGGTCAGACGGTAGTGCATGCGATCAAATAAAAACACAAGCTCTTTCACTTAGAATTGGCCTACCAATTCCTATTCTCAACCTTCGCGTGTTGTTGTTCGGTGCCAATTACCTTGAGTCGAGAAATGGCTAATCAATCCCTTTGGAAGGTCCTTGGTGGTAGCAGACGAGAGAGGGGAGAAGAGAGCTTTCTCACTAGAGCACTTCTTCTTGTTCCAGATGGCAGCGGACGAATTCCCTAGATGGAGTCAACGTTGGCGTCTACAGTTCCAGTTAGGTCGAACTTAGTAAACACCTTGCGAGAGTTGCTTCGGATCACAGGTCGGTAAGGAATTTCCAGTCTTAGTCAGGATCTTGGAATAGAGATAACGGCAGAAGAGACTTTAATGGGCCAACAGTAGCGCTCACACTTCCGAAGTGGACTACTGGCACCGGTGCATCCGGCTCAGCATCTTAGGGGCATAACTAAAGGAACTGGCTCACTAGGTTGGGGGTTATGCCGTCGGTGTAACTTGCGTGCGATGGAAAAAAAAAACTGATTCAGAAACAACTACAAGCCTCGGATACGGATGATTTAACTGACGACGATCCCAGCAAACGAAATAAAGACAACAATCTTCGGATGCCTACGTGGAATATTCGGGACCTTGATAGACCGCATGTAGCCGAACAAGTTGATATAACCACCATCCAGGAAGTGCGATGGGATGCGGCGGGTAAAAAGAGAATGAAAAACTGTGGCATCTACTACGGTGATTCCTGCAGAGATAACAAGCAGCGCTTATTTGGATGCGGACTTGCTATACGCGGCACACTTAGGCACGAAGTTTTAAGCTTCCTACACGTAAGCGAGCATATTATGACAATCTGCCGCAACTGATATGCTGGGCTTTGTCCGACCAACACTGCGAAATCCCTGGAAATTTCGAAGAATGCCGACGAGTCCATGCAGACACAAGAGGAATATAAAGCGGCGCTGTAAAGGAAGACGAGAGCTTCCGGGAAGAACATCGGCTTCTCTAAAAGAAGAAGAAAGAGCATGAGAAGAGCGCGATCGAGAATAGTTTATACTCCAGGCACAATGTACGGAAGTTTTACCGAAAGGAAAAAGAACGTGTCAGAGAAGCAGAACCTGTACAGAAATCTGTGGAGATGAAAATGGAAACATCGTAGTAGAATCACAGCCGGTGCTGAGATTATCGAAAAACTACTTCTGCAGACTATATAACGACGTCGAAGACCAACATCCTGTAGTCCAAAGTTCCGCCCACCTGACCAAAGCGAAGTCAGGATAGCAATATCCAAGCTGAACTTCAACAAGGCGGGTGGACCTGAAAGCTTACCGGACGAACTTTTCAAGGCAGCTGGTACTGAACTGGTAGAGAGCGTACACTGACTCTTCTTCTTCTTTTTCCTTTTATCAGCGAGGTTATGATCCGAAAATAAGGGATCATAACCCTCCCACTTCACTGCATTTCTACTGATCCGCCTGTGGGGTTCGCATACACCGACTCATCGGTAAGAATTTGTCAGACGAGTGTATTCTTGATTAATGGAATCTCAGCCTCTTCTGCCCGATCCATACGGATGGAGACCCCCTCAACTACAACAATTGTAGAGGCACCAGTCTCCTCAACATTGCATATACGAGCTTTCCTGCGATATTTTGCGAACGCCTGAAACCTTTTGTCAACAGCCCGATTGGCTTCTATCAGTGCCGTTTAGGCCAGGAAAGTCCATTATCGATCAAATCCTCACACTCCGACAGATTTTGGAGGAAACCCAAGAAGTACAAATCGATATAAATCATTTCTTTATCGATTTCAAGATCGCCTATGACTACATACGGAGGGACTAACAAAAGTTCGCTTAGTTGGTGTCAATTTAGTAGTTTTTCAAGAAAAAAAGATGCATTTCTGTAGCTTATAATCTAACAATATTTATTTCCAAATTTCAGAACAATGTGTAAAAATGGAGACGAGAAAGAGAAAAATTAGTGACGTAAGCTCGATTGAAGTTCCGCTGCCCACACAGGAAGAAATTCGTTAAAATTCTGCCCGAATGCCAAAATGCATACGGAATAAATGCACCATCCTTTGTTACTATTTCAGACTGGCTTCGAAGATTCCAGACTGGCCATTCTTCTGTGGAGGATGAATCTCGTGAAGGTCGAACCAAATCCTCGACCGACGATACAAATGTGGCCCTGTTGAAGGCTAAAATTGACAAAGACGCCAGGATGACACAGGAGATGATAGCGGATAAACTGGGCTTGAATGCCGTGGCTGTGTCACGAATTTTAAATTATCACATGAAATATTTTAAGAAGTCAGCTCGATGGCTTCCAAAAATGTTGAATGGAGAGCAAAAAAAAGGCTCGTGTTCGTTTTGCTCAATATTTCCTGGATAAGTTTGAAAATGGAGAGTCAAGCTGCTTCAATAAAATCGTTACAGGTGATGAATCTTGGTTTTACAAGTACGACCCAGAAACCAAACAGCAGTCCATGGTATGGAGCCCATAAGGTGCAAATCCTCCAGTAAAGGCCAAACAACAAAAGTCAGCGAGAAAAGTTATGATGTCGATGTACTTCACCAGGCAGAAAATGGTCGCCGTCTTCCGGCTTAAAACTGGTTAGACAGTCACTGCTAATTGGTATACTGAGATTTGCTCACCATAAGTTTTCCAAAATTTACTAGGACACCGACAAAAAGAGGAGCTGCACCGCTACTTTTTGCACCACGACAATGCGCCTGCGCACTCTGCTGAAAAAACCAACAACTTTCTTGCGCTCTCGGGCATCAATGAAATTCGCCCAGCACCTTATTCTCCGGATCTAGCGCCGTGCGACTTTTGGCTGTTCCCGAAAATAAAAAAAAGATTTGAGGGGAAAAATCTTCACATCTAATGATGAGATTATTAATGCAGTCAATGTCGAAATCGAAAAGCTCCAAAAAGAGGATTTTGAAAACTGTTTTGAAAGATGGATCTATCAGCTGAAGAAATGTATTGAAATATATGGAGAGATTAAAAAAAGATGAAGATTATATATCTAAAGTAAAAATTCTTCTTGTGTTTTATTATTCAATCAACTAACCGAACTTTTGTTAGTCCCTACGTATATGTACCTATAGAGAAGAGGTACATAGAGCCATGTCTAGTTTTGACATGGAGAACGTTCGCTGATCCATCAAGGTCAGTTATAACCTCACCAAGAACTTTGATGTCAAAAACGAGGTTTTAGACAAGGTGATGCGATGTCATGTGACTTCTTTAATATTGTACTTGAACGGATTGTGCGGAACTTACAAGCCAACACCAGAGGCACAATCTATCAAAAGTCCGTACAACTGCTTGCACACTCTAACGATATTGACATTACTGAAAGAACTCAGCGGACTGTCACTGTCACAGAATTTAAGTAGAACCGGGCAGAGTGGGTTTAGCAATAAACGAGGGTAAAACCAAGTATATGCTGTCAACAAGAAGGGACAATCAACACAGACGAATTGGACAGAACGTCAGAGTGGTCAGCTACAACTTCGAGGTAGAAAGGGCCTTTGTCTACCTTGGCTCTGCTATAAATTCTGAAAACGACACCAGCGCAGAAATCAAACGAAAAATAACTCTTGACAATCGCTGCTTTTTTCTTGGGCTAAGAAGGCAATTCAACAGAAAAGCTTATCTCGAACAACTAAAGAGACTCTTTATAAGATCCTGATCATCTCAGTCCTGCTTTACGGCGCTGAAACATGGAGTTTATTGAGAGCGGATGCAGATATCCTTGGTGGCTTCAAGAGAAAAATTCTTCGTAAGATATTCGGTCTCGTTTGTGTTGACGGATTTTGGAGGAGAAGATTGAATGACTATACGAGTTGTACTGCGACATTGGCCTAGTCAGAAAAGTGCGTATTGTACATTTGAGATATCTAGGATATGTAGAGCGCCAACTAAGTAAGTAAGTAACTAAGTTGACTAGTAATTCATTTTATACCAGAATCCAGAGAACAGGGGAAAGGACACCACCCTGACGTGCCGATGCTCCATCATAATATGTGTTAATAATCTTGGGTACAAGTAATTGAGAGATTAATATCCTAACAGAGTTATAGACTTTCAAATTTAGTTAGTTAGTTAGTAGTTAGTTAGTTTATTGACAATTTTATTCATTCAAATTATAATTTTCTTTTTTATCTAACTTTAATTCTAAGTCTAGTTTGGTTTGGCCGGAGGCCGTCTATCAGACTGACATTTGTTTTATAATACTATTTTGTATCTATAATGTTTAAGAATGCCTACGATAAATAAATAGAATTCAGTGAAATTGCCTAGCAATATTTAAAAAGATTCATTTATGATGCGAGATCTATATCTTTGTGCATTTATTGTAAACTTGTACAATAGATCCCAACCTCTGTTGCCATTAAGGATGTCCAGGGCTTGTTCTAAGTCTATTACGTGTGTTCCAAAGAAATGGTGACGAAAACCCTTCAGGATGGGACATAGAATAGTTAAGGTTGATCAATTCTCCTCTTATCTTGAAGATGGTGCTTATTCTTTCCGTCGTGTTATTAACATGGTAGTATGCCTTTTCGTTTAAAAACTGATTTATTTTGTTGTAATAAGTTCTGTATTGGGACGAACGGTCTTCATTTACAAAATCATCATACAGTTTGTGACCCATTTTCTCTAGTAGGGTTTTGAGTTTTGGCTTCAGCGATACGTACTGCTCATTAGCCATAACCGATAGATTGAGGTCGCAATAAGATGCTAACTTTATCCGCTCCTTGACAAACCCTTCTTTAGTCCGTAGCATATGCGAGAGCACAAGGTTTGGTATCCTATCTTCTCCCATTGCCATAACTTTGAGCACATAGTCGAAGTGGGGTTTAAGGGTATCCACGAAAAGTGGAGCTACTCCAGTCTCCAAATGTAGCTTGTCATTAGGTGAGTTGCTAGGTAGTCTAAAGTATCTCCTAATGTAAAAACGAAGAAACTTCTCTACGTCTTCAAATGGCCAACAACCCCACATTTGTGCGCCGTAGATAGGGATGGACTTTGCAGTTGCACGGAATACTTTATCTTTCGAAGCGTGTGTTATATATTTGTTCCTCATGCAACTTCCCCAAACTGAGCAAATAGCTCTCTTAGCCTCAGATAGTTTTGCTCGGATGTGGTTTTTAAAACTAAGATGAGAGGTGAACAAAACTCCAAGATACTTGTATTCGCGGACAATTTCTATCTCCTGTTCTTGGTAATGCCAACTTTCTCTTCTTGCAAATCTTCCCCCTCCATTCCTGAAAATAATCATCTTGGATTTTGATAGATTAACAGACAAGTTCCAGAAGTTGCAGTACCTTGCCAGTCTATTGATTGTAAGCTGCATGCTTTCCACCGTATCTGCTAAGAGCACAATATCATCCGCATATAGTAAAGTTGGAATTTTTCTCCGATTAAACTCTATTCCTCCTTTAACATATTCAGTTATATCATTTATGTATAAAATAAATAATAATGAGCTCAAAACACAATCTTGTTTCACACCCATAGTTGTTTCAAATTCTTCCGACGAATTTTTTCATATGCCACGTTTCCCTCGTACATAGATCTCAGAACTCCAATTACTTTAGTCGAGATTCATAGGTTGTACAGCTTATAAAAGAGAGTCTTCCTAGGTATGGAGTCAAAAGCTGCTCGAAAATCGACAAAGAAAACATATAGCTTTTTCCGGTTCCTTCTATAAGTATCGGCAATATTGGTGAGGGAGAATATTTGATCCACTGTAGAGTAATTTTTACGAAAACCAGCTTGGAATTCGGATAATACATTCTTATTTTCGACCCACCTGGTAAGGCGATTGAAGAGTACTGTTGCAAACAGCTTCGCTGATGTATTTAAGAAGGAAATACCTCTGTAATTTCCCGCTTCATCAAAATCTCCTCTTTTATGCAACAGGAATATTATAGCTTTACGGAAACTCATAGGTTTGTAATATTCTGTTGAACTCTATTTTAAGTGCTGCTAAAAATTCCGGCGTAGAGTTCTTGTAAAATTCAAAAGGGATTCGATCGTCTCCCGGGGCTTTCCCTTTTTTTGCGTTCTCAATTACAGTTTCCACCTCTTCGTGGTTTATCACTTGGTCCAAAAATTCGTCTAGAATCAAAGGGGCGGCATGTTGGAAGGGTGCTGACACTTGTGGGGAATTAAGTAGGCTTGAGAAATGCTCTCTAAGTTGATTTGCCTGAAGTCCTGATCCAATACTATTGCCTTTTCCATTTAACAACATAACAGCTTTCCAAAGTTGTGCAGGAGAGATTGTGTTATTTATAAGTTGAACGCGTTGCTGAAAGTATAATTGCTTCTTCTCCAAACAGAGACTTTTAAAGTGCTTATTCGCTTCTGAGTAGAGAACCCTTGCGGCGTTGGAGTTGTTTTCCCTGAAAAGCTTGAGGAAGGCGAACGATGCAGTCCTAGCTCTCACACACTCGTTATCGAACCACAGCTGGTTGCTGGCCCTTCGACAAGATCTTGCTGCGTTGCTTGACGGGGCTGATCTTTAAACAATTTTTGTTAAGTCGCCAATACGCTGTGTACCAATAACGGCTGACAACAGCAAAAGTTCCCTGTTAAGATTTGCTTTGTATATACCTTTAAACCTGCCTTTCCATACTATCTTCGGCAGAAGTTCTAACAGTGATGCGCTTGAGTTATTTGGTGAGTTCATACCGTTGAACGTAACCTCTAATGGCATGTGGTCTGAAAAAGTTTTCATTGCAACCTTAAATTTCACGACTCTCAAATTTGTTAGGGCGTTAATAATTGCTTCTGGCTTAACATTGTTAAACCCCTTCTCAATGTCAAGACTGACAACCACAGTATACTTCTCAAGTTATAGCTTTTTTCAAAGTTGAGAAGAAAGATTCATTGTAAGACGCCACTGTTTTTAGAATTATAGTTTTCATCCAACCAATCGCTTTGCAAAGATACTTTTCTAGTTCTCTCTATCTGGGCTTAAAAAACTATGCACATGATGCATTTAAATGCAATCAAATAACCAAAATCCGAAAAGCCACTTCAGCTAAACTAAAATATCAACACCCTCCACCCCGTATCCTCACACAGAAACATCCTCATTTCTGAGTAGCACTTTGCAATCGAATTGCACTCGTACACTCAAGCACAAGTACAGTGTGTCATTTTGACAGTGCACTTAACAGCAGCATTCAAAAGCGCATGAAATGATAAATGCATGAATCATGCACAATCGGATTTCCATACACAAAAACCCACTTTTCTAGTTTCAAAAAAAAAAAGGACGAAAAAAAAGAAAAAAGATTCCATCAGCAATAAAAACTTACCCAAAAATCGGTAGGCACCGTGCACAGCCAAGTATCCCTGGAACAGTGTCAGCAGTACCCCATACCAGATCGACCACAACGAATTCAAATGCAGATAGTTTTTGTGATCCTTGCCATATGGCGGTTGCTGATGCTGTAGATATTTGGCAGATTTTCTCTTCGAATTCGGATACTTTGCATTGTGATGGCTGAGATTACTGCTGGCCGTCGTAATGACTGAGTTACTAATACTTGAGTTCAGACTGGGACACGTTTTGCCCATTGAGCCGGCTGATGTGTTCAAGATGGAGCGAGATGATGCTGATGAAGACTTCTTATTACCAGCGCCGCTGACTTCGTTGTTGTTCTCATAACCAACCAGTGAACCAGTTATTGACATTGTGCCGCCCAGTCTTTGGTGGTAGTTAAGCGCTTTATTTGGTTACTCTGCCCTTGTTCATCGGAAGCCAGATTTTCTATCACTTAGATATCTAGGATGATTATGTTTGTTTGCATGATATGCTGCATTCCTTTGGTGCATTTGTTGTACTTCCAAATGGCGAGTGTATCTGAAAAAAGGGTGAAAAGGAATTCGCCATTAGTATAAATTCAAAAGTGAGCACCATCATCTAAATTACTTTGAAAGCTTTTACTTTTTATTCCGATCTGTTTTTTTCACAAATGGAAACTACTTTCATGGAGGAATATTACTTCCAGACATTAAACATTTTTTTTAATACCTTCTTCGCAATATAAAAGTTTGGTAGTTAAATTTGAAAGAAAAAATAAAATAGAAACAAAAAAATTAGTTTCGCACTGCGCTGCTCGGTACTCGTAGAGTTAAACTCGCGAGGTATGTACTGTCATTATTTTAAAATTTCTCCCCGTCTATGCGGTTAGGGCGCGAAGAAATGGACTTTAAGAAGTTAATGTGCCGTTGCTAGTGGAAAAGTATTTTCATTTTCATTTCAACGAAGGGTTGAAATTGTGCGCTGTGAAGGCAAGTATCTGCGATATTTTTAAGTTAAAAACTTAAGAGCGTTGCTGGCAAAGTTTTCTTGGAATTATTGTTGGAATATTATTCACACCTTAACTTTCATTGAAAATGAACAAAGATAGGTAGATTCTTGTCACCTTTTAATGAGTTTAAACATGAGAAAGACTTTTCTCTTAATCAAGTACCTTATGGGGACTACAACAAATTATTCAGACCCCTTGACACCGCGTTCTCGCGGCGCAAAGTTAAGTAGTGTGAATGGCTGTGATCTGCCCCGCCTTAGTGGTTGAATTCATTGGTGCGACTACGTTTAAAATTTTAATCTTCAATATGTGTCTTTAGTCAGATATGCTTTTGATAAGTTATAAGAGAAGTGCAAGTGTAGTAAACACTACATCAATTATTCTTTGCTGACGCCATCATAAGTAGTGAGGATCCTGCATCCCTGCAACGAGCACTTGATGTGTGGGTGGACGTTTTGGAGGGAAATGAGTATCGCATTAGTTCAAAGAAGACAGAGTACTTATGCTGCCCGTTCTCTGATCCACTCAGGCCTATGCCAGACATTTATTTGAATGGAACAGTGCTTCCCAAGTGCGAAAAGTTTAAATATCTGGGATCTATGATCAATAGCAAAGCAACTTGTGATGACGACATCAATTATCGCGTAAGCGTAGGCTGGATGAAGTGGCGGGGAAACCCCGCTATCTTCTGTGGTCGGAAAATGCCACCTAAGTCGAAAGGGAAGCTCTACACCGCAGTTATGCGTCCAGCGCTCACATACGGTTCACAATGTTGGAGAGTGTACAAAAAGTATGAGAGTAAATTAACGGCAGCTGAGATGAAGATACTTTGCATGACAGCAGGAGTGACAAAGCTTGATCGAATAAGAAGTTCGAAGATCCGTGGAAGCTTTCACGTTGAGGAAACCATCTTACGATAGAGCGCGACCGACTCAGCTGGTATTATCACGTTGAAAGAAGAGATCATATTGAACCACGACTTCGACTCGGGAAACGAAGGTCCTTACAATGCCAGATTCCTTCAATAGAAAAAAGAATTCATGCGATATCAACTGGAGATTTTGGCGGTAAGTGAAATAATATGGATAGAAGCGGGCGAGTACCAGTCCCCACCGCGTAACACTGTACTACTCTATTCTGGAAGACCATCCGGAAGTCCGCGGGAATATGGAGTCGGACTACTGTTAACAGCAACAGCACGTAAGGGCCTAATCTCCTAACAGCCTCATGTTGATAGGATTATAACGGCCAGGATCTGGACTAGAGTACGACGTGTCACCATCATACAATGTTATGCCCCAACGAATGGCTCGTCTGTAGACGAAAAGGAGAGCTTCTACAATCTCTTAAGCGCCGTCTTCAACACAACACCAAATGGAGACATTGCCATAGTGATGGGGGATTTGAATGCCAAGGTAGGCAGCGACAACGAAGGGCTCAAGCATGTAATCGGGAAGCATGGACTAGGCAACCGCAATGACAACGGCGAAAGGTTTGCGGATTTCTGCAATGCCAACCGCCTTGTGATAGGTGGCACCATGTTTGAGCTCAAGACCTTGCTACAAAGTCAGCTGGGTTTCCAATGACAGGCAAGCAACCTCCAACCAAATTGGCCATTTTGCCATCAGCCGTCGCTTTAGAAGTAGTCTCCTGGACGTCCGAAACAGGCGAGGGGCAGATGTGGGGATAGTACGTGATCACCATCTTATGATAGCTACTCTCCAACTACGCACTGCTGCAGTTCCAAGATCCCAGGACAACACAAGAATGCCCAGGTTCAACGTCGATAGACTTAGTGATCCCTCAGTGCGCCAACAATTAAGGGTGCACTTTTCGCAAGGTGTGGAAGCAGTCAGCAGCTCAATACCCGCAACCATCCAAGACCATTGGTGTGCTGTGAAAAATGTTTTTACATCTGGTGCTGAAAGAATTTTCGGTCGATCGCAGGGAAAACATAGGGCGTGGCTTTCCGAGGATACCTGGAGACGGATTGACGAACGAAAACAGCTGAAAGCTCACGTTGCAGCTACCCCAGCAGCAGGGAGAAGCGAGCTAGAGTCCCTATATCGCATGAAGATGAGAGAAGTTCAGCGTAGCGTACGACGTGACAAACACAACTACATCAACGCGCTGGCTACAGAAGCAGAAGAAGCAGCACGGAGGTGCGACAGCAGGACTGTCTACAGAATCACGAAAGAGCTGGCAGGTGGTCGCCGCTCCAGCCAATACCCAGTCAAAAGCCTAGACGAGTCCTTGCTCATTTCGGATGAGAACCAGCTCAAGAGGTGGAAAGAGCATTTTGCTACGGTTTTAAACCGTGTATTCGCTAGCGATATGCTCCCTAATCAGACTGAGGTGCCTGAGGTGAGAAGTTCCCAAATACGCACAGCGACTCCCAGTAATGATATCACTATCGCGATCAAGCCACTCAAAACCAACAAGGCGGCAGGACTTGACGGTATTCCAGCAGAGCTCTTACGAGCAGTGCCAATAGCATCGACTGGGCTTCTGTTTCCACTTATAGAGAGAGCTTGGGAAGCTGAGAGCTTTCCTAACGAGTGGAAAAAGTGAATGATCGTCAAGCTTCCTAAGAAAGGAAATTTAATGGAATGCGAAAACTGGAGGGGTGTTTGCGTGCTTCCTGCTGTAGCTAAGATAATAGCTAAAATCATCCTGGAGCGAATAAAACAACATCTCGAAGACACACTCGATGCCGAACAAGCAGGTTTCTGCTCTGGATCCTCCTGTGCCGACCACATCAACACCCTGCGGATTATCATCGAACAGTGCGTTGAATGTTGATCGCCACTCCACCTGCTGTTCATCGATTTTGAGAAGGCATTCGATAGTGTCAACAGGGAGTTTATTTGACGTACCTTACGCAGGAGAGGTATTCCCGATAAACTAATTGCTATTATCAAAGCTACATATGAAGGCTCCAAACGTCACGTTCTGCACAGAGGAAGGTTATCTGAGGAATTTGAGATCCAAAGTGGGTTAATACAAGGCTGTATCATTTCACCAATATTATTCCTATTGGTGATTAGCGATGTGCTTCATGCAGGTTTGTCTACGGGAAACGGAGGAATTCGATGGACCTTACATTTCAACTGAAACATTTTGACTACGATGACGATGTATGCTTACTCTGTCACAGAATTATGGACCTCCACCAAATGACAGCAGATGTGGAGAGGGAGGCAGGTGTCATCGGGCTGAAAATTAATACGGCAAAAACTAAAATTATCAGCCTTGGAACAAACTCATCGGCTCATATATGCATTGCTGGACAACCGGTAGAGAGAGTAGAGTATTTCCAGTATCTTGGGAGTATTGTCTCGACCGATGGTGGAACCGAACTGGATATAGCCAACCCGATCGTCAAATCAAAGTCCGCGTTCGGGATGTTGTCCAAAATATGGCGAAGCAATGCAATCAGTTTGAGCACCAAAATAGTACTGTTCCGCTCCAACGTTGAATCCGTGCTGCTATATGGTTGCAGCACGTGGAGAGTGACCACTATTATCACCAGAAAGCTGCAAACGTTTGTTACTAGGTGCCTGCGCAATATTTTATGGATTTTCTGGCACAATCGTATCTCTAACGAACACCTTTACGAGAGAATGGGTCAGGAACCAATAGGCACAACCATCCAACGGCGGAAGTGGCAGTGGATTGGTCACACGTTTCGAAAGGGTGACAGTTCCATAGCGAACCATGCTATGCAATGGAACCCTTTAACTCAGGATGGCAGAAGACCTGGCGGTCCGAGGAGAACATGGCGCAGAACAGTCGAGAAGAAGGCACGGCAGTTGGGGAGAACTCAGACACATTGCCAGAAACCGTACACGATGGCGCGTAGGCGTAGTAGAGGCCCTAGGACCCACAAGGGGATACAGGGCATAAGTAAGCAATTGATTGGCCTCAGTAATAGGAGATCCAAAATCGGGAGGCCTGCCGATGTTTTCGTAGGTCAAATAAGCGAACCCCACAGACAGATCAGTAGAAAAGCGGTGAAGTGGGAGGTTATGATCTCTTTTTTTCCTCTCCTTTTGGAAGTCCAAATATCTATTAATTACACAGCAGCTGGGAAGAGTTCTCCCCTCTTCTTATTTTATATTTATATATATTTTCATTCTATGCAAATTCTTAAAGTAAAATATTTATTTTAAGCCAACATGTCAGAAATCTGCTAAAAACTAACTGATATCAAAAAAAAGTTACAGAAATATGCAAAACTAAGCTGCAAGCCTTTCCTTGCGTTTTCATACGCAGCCATTGCCTGCCTGCCGCTTGTTAAACTAACATTTGAAGTTTTCCGACAAAGCCGTCTACCAAAAAGAAAGAGAACTTACCTACAACCAACGAATAGCACAAAAGAGGCTAAAATTACCCACAAACAGTTTTGTGTGGCACACATTCACTTGGTTAATTTAATTTCTGTTTCCATTGCTGTGCGCCCTTTATTCATAGTTGCTCTTCGGATTTACCACGCTCCAATTCCGTTCCTGTAAGGGGGATGGATGTTGGAGTGGAAACTACACTGCTGCCACAATTGACGCCAGCTTAACCGAAAACTCTGGAACAGGAACAACACACTGCAGGCATAAAAAAAGTCCTCTCCCGTTCGTTTTAATCAATAAAAACCAAACTAAAATCCACGCAATTTCGCCTCTAAATGAATTTCATTGTGGATTTCTTTTAATGAAATCTTCTCAAAAGTTGTCACAATGAATGAAACTTCACAAAAAAAAAAGAACAGAAAGTTAATTAAAAATAGTTGAGTTCAGTCCATTCGATATGCCCATTGCCCTTTAGATACGAAAATCTCTACCCGAAGGTACGACAACCACGTGATGGATCCAGCACCTCTAAAGGAAATATCTCGGTACTTTGATTTATCTTCGACTAGCTACCATCCATATAAAAGGCCATTGCGACTTTAAATACCTTCTTAAAGTTTAACCCAACCAACGCGACCCGATTACAACAGCAAGTTACATGAGGTAAGCGAAGGTATATACACAGATACACTTGGCAGATAAGCGAAACGAACAACGATGACGGTGAGGACCGATTCAAGAGAAGCGAGAAATAAATAAACGACGGCTCATGGCTCATCCAGGACGGAGTGAGGCTGGCATTCGTATTATTGAATAAGTTTCGGTAGAGAAAGAATCTCAAGAATTTTCTTTTTTTTTTCTCCTTTTTTCTGCCAGCAGATAGCACCATCACGTTTATCTCTTGACAGGAATGCGAGAACCTATTGAACACGTTTTCATTCTCTTTCCCCATACTATTGACCCGTTTCCTCCATCTCGGTAGGTTGATGGGGACCATCGATGAATTCATTATAGAATTTTCATTTTATTTATATATATATATCTTCCTCATTGACACTGCTCTTTATCTACAGATACTCGTATGTATGGTGGTGGTTTCTTCATTCTTTAACTGGATGTGGTGTATCTATATAAAGACACTGCATCCTTTAAATATCTACTAAAGGGTGGGTCAACGGATATCAATGGTTTTGCGAATGAAAAAATAATCATTCCATCATCATCAAGGAATAACGCCCGTAATTGAGGGAATAATCCGCTTTATCTGGTGTGAGATACAATTTCATTTGATAGTCGCACGGAAATCATTATTGTTAGGAACGATTTTACGCTCGTTATCACTTTAATAGCTACAATGATGGGCGGTTGAAGTTTCTTAAGAGATTCGTGTCGCCGCAATGGGCATTTTATTATCCTTCGTCTTCTTAGTTTCTTTTGCAATCTAAAGGCTGACGAGGGTGGAAAAGACTCGATTTCATTTCCTGACATTTGAACTTTCACAGAATTATCTCAAGCATTTAGAACAAGAGATAATTCTTCTGTAGGAACAGAAAAATAAAAATAAAAAATAAAAAGCTGTTGACAAATGGAGTAAAATTAGAGCAGTGGCAAGAGGATTTCATAGCCTCTAGGCACCGACGACTACTGGACGGCACAGTACACCAACAATGCGGATAACAGTACGGACGACACGGTGGGATTTAAGCAAAGGAGGCTTCTTCACTTCTTTCTGCGACTTGTAATTGAATGCGAATTGTATGATGCTCCTGACCATGTTACACGTAGTTGTTGTTATCACTTTTCTCTGTGCTCATTCCTGTTACGGTGAATTCCAAATGAGTCTTGGGATTAATGTAGGCGGAATGATGGTAGCTTCTTTCTTGAGGATTTCACGTGGATTAGGTAAATTAATGCTGAATGCGAAAGCGTGACTTTTGTACAGACGGTAAATAATTTTCTTTTTCTTTTCCCTTAAAGAGATCTCTTCATCTCACTCCTTGCAGAGTCCATTTGTATAGCATTCACAAAATACATTGTAGAGCTTGTCCAGTCAATAGAAATATATGGCGATCGGATTGCCAGTTGTTTGGTGAATGTAAGAGGACTTTGTTGCTCAACTAGTTTATTCTGGGAAAGATAAATCCATTTCGATCGGCCATAACCGGTTGGTGTTTACTTAAACTTTCATACATTGTTTGCAGTTTAGCTGGGTGTACCTTGGCTATTGTTGTTTGTGGATAGGCTACAAGTTGGTCTTGATTGTGGTAGAGACGTTGGTTTGGGTTTAATTGTGAAGAATTGTTTCGGTTGCAGAGAACCAAATTTAATCAGCCACAGGAAATTAGTGGTGTCCAAGGAAGTACATACATCGCATTTGGAAATTTCTTTCACAATTATATTCGTTTTCTTTAAAAGTTAACTTTGTTTCGTATAAACTTATTTATGGACTCAAAATGCAAACGATATGCCAGATACGTAGGCAGGTGAAAAAGTTCTCGGCCTTTGTTCAAATAGGAAAATATTTTGGGTGAAATGTCACGAAACCCCACTTTTATATTTGTCAAAACCATTCGGAACATATAATACAAACAGGAATTCTTACTTACTTACTTAGGTGGCGCTACAGTTCGGGGTGAACCTGGGCCTCAACCAACAAGCCTCTCCATTTAGCTCGGTCTTTAGCTAATTGCCTCCAGTTGCGCACTCCAAGTTGGTCGAGGTCCCCTTGAACTTGTGCGCGCCACCTACGGCGATGATTCCCTCTACTGCGTCGTCCCTCGGGATTAGCTTCGAAGACTCTGCGGGCCGGAGCGTTGGTGTCCATTCGCTCTACATATCCTAGCCATCTCAGACGTCCAATACGCAGTTTTTTTGACTAGGTCGATGTCGCTGTACAGCTCGTATACTTGTAGTTCGTGATTGAATCTTCTCCTCCAAAACCCGTCAACGCAAATGGGACCGAAAATCCTACGAAGAATTTTTCTCTCGAAGCGACCAAGGATATCTTCATCCTCTTTTAATAAAGTCCATGTTTCAGCGCCGTAAAGCAGGACTGGGATGATCAAGGTCTTATATAGAGTCTCCTTAGTTGTTCGAGATAGGGCTTTACTGTTGAATTGCCTTATAAGCCCAAAAAAACAGCGATTGGTAAGAGTTATTCTTCGATTGATTTCTGCGCTGATTTTGTTTGCTGAATTTACAGCAGAGCCAAGGTAGACAAAGTCCCTTACTACCTCGAAGTTATAGCTGCCCACGGTGACGTTTTGTCCAATTCGTCGATGTTGGTTTTCCCTTCTAGTTGACAGCATATACTTGGTTTTGCCCTCGTTTATCGCCAAACCCATTTTGGCCGCTTCCGCCTCAATGCTTGCAAAAGCACCGGTGACAGCCCGCTGAGATCTTCCGATAATGTCTATATCGTCGGCGTATGCAAGCAGTTGTACAGACTTGTAATAGATTGTGCCTCCGGTGTTGGCTTGTGAGTTCCGCACAATTCGTTCAAGTACAATATTGAAGAAGTCACATGACAGCGCGTCACCTTGTCTAAAGCCTTTTTTGACATCAAAGGTCTCGGTGAGGTCATTACCGACCTTGATGGAGCAGCGAGCGTTCTCCATCGTCAGCCTGCACAGGCGGACAAGTTTGGCAGGGATGTCAAAACTAGACATGGCTCTATAAAGCTCTTCTCTATAGATGCTGTCATAGGCGGCCTTGAAATCGATAAAGAGGTGGTGAGTATCGATTTGGAATTCTTGGGTTTTCTCCAGGATCTGCCGAAGTGTGAAGATTTGATCGATGGTGGACTTTCCCGGCCTGAAACCGCACTGATAGGGTTCAATCAGGCTGTTGATAAAAGGTTTCAGGCGTTCACACAATATCGCAGAAAAGATCTTGTACGCGATGTTGAGGAGACTGATGCCTCTATAATTGGCGCAGTTGAGGGGGTCTCCTTTCTTGTGGATCGGGCAAACGATGCTGAGATTCCATTCATCAGGCATACACTCCTCTGACCAAATATTAGAAATGAGTTGGTGTATGCACTCTACCAATTCATCCCCAGCTGCCTTGAAAAGTTCGGCCGGTAAACCGTCAGGTCCAGCAGCCTTGTTCGATTTTAGCTTGGATATTGCTATCCTCACTTCGCTTTGGTCAGGTGGACGGAAATTTTGACTATCATCCTCCATGTTGAATGGTTCATTCTGCCTGACAGCGGGATGTTGGTCTTCGTCGCCGTTATACAGTCTGCAGAAGTAGTTTTTCCATATTCTCAGCACCGACTGTGATTCTACTACGAGGTTTCCATTCTCATCTCTACAGGTTTCTGTACGGGTATTACTTCTCTGACACGTTCTTTTTACCTTTTGGTAAAACTTCCGTACATTGTTCCTGGAGTATAGACTCTCGATATTCTCAAAGGCGCGCTTCTCATGCTCTTTCTTCTTCTTTTGGAGAAGCCGATGTTCTTCCCGTCTCTTTTGCTCGTAGAGCTCACGAGCAGCTCTCGTCTTCCTTTGCAGCACCGCTTTGTATGCCTCTTGTTTTGCTGCATGCACTCGCCGGCATTCTTCGTCAAACCAGGGGTTTCGCGGTGGTGGGCGAGCGAGACCCAGCACATTAGTCGCGGCGTTTCTGATGGCATGTTGGCAGCGTTGCCACTGGTCTTCGGCACTTGATGCTGGCGGTATAGGGGTGATTGAGAGATTTCGGGATACGCGTTCAGCGAAGAGTCTGGCGGTCTCTTGCGATTGTAGCTTTTCGACGTTAAATTTTCTCACAGTAATTCTTCTTTGTTGCTCAGATTGGGATATCCGCATTCGTACCTTGGCTACAACAAGGTAATGATCCGAGTCTATGTTGGCCGCTCGGAAGGTCCGGACATCCAGAATACTGGAGGCATGCCTTGCGTCGATCGCAATATGATCAATTTGGTTGATCGTGACATGATCATTGGACCGCCATGTCTGCTTATGAATATCGAGATGAGGAAACTTTGTGCTTGCTATGGTGACATTTCGCTCCACAGCGAAATCAATTAGCCTTAGTCCGTTATCAGACGTGGTGTCGTGTAGGCTATGCTTACCGACTGCTCTACCGAAGACGTCCTCCTTTCCTATTTTGGCGTTAAAATCGCCCAATACGATCTTAACGTCGTATTTAGGACATTGCTCGTATATTTTGTCGAGGAGCTCGTAGAAACACTCTTTGGAGGCAGGGTCCTTTTCTTCTGTGGGGGCATGAACACATATTAGGCTTATGTTAGCGAATTTAGCCTTGATCCGGATAGTCATAATACGCTCGCTCACGTGTCGGAAGCTTAAGACTTCTTGCCTAAGTCTGCCGCGTATGAGAAATCCACATCCGAATAAGCGTTGCCTGTTGCCTCTGTAGCAATCACCGTAGTAGATGTCACAGTTTTTCATCCTCTTTTTGCCCGGCCCATCCCATCGCACTTCCTGGATGGCGGTAATATCTGCTTTATAGCAGTCTAGGGCCTCTGCTAGTTGTTCGGCTGCACGTGGTCTGTAAAGGGACAGAACATTCCACGTACAGCTCCGAAGGTCGTTGTCCTTATTTCGTTTGCTGGGGTCGTCATTAGTTGGGTCATCCTTATCCGAGGCTTTTGGTTGTTTCGGAACCATGCGAATCCAAACAGGAATTCGCTTTTATATAAATAGACTTCAGAAGGTTAAAGTTGGGTCTTGCATAGAGAGGAGAAAGCCTTAGAGCATTTCCGGAATTCCCAGCACAACATATCATCGCAAAATCTTAGTAGAAGAGCTGTGTACCTCTGAAGAATACTATTGTCGTTTCTTTAAAGTCGTTTCATTTACCTCCAACGCAACGCGCACAGGCGTTGCATAAACTAATACAAACCTACAGGTGGCTCTTAGACTTCTGGACGCATGTAGTGTGTTCCAAGCAGAGGTGTATAGCTATATTTTAGGCTGTGGACTTACTTGAGATGAATTTTTTTTTTCTAAACAGGTGTGTGGCCATGCCCAAATGGCGTGTAGGCACTGAGACCAAGGAGATCTACTGTGCCAGAGGCCACTTTCAGGGCAGCAGTGCTTCTACTCTCCTTATGAAAGCTATAATTACGGCTCCGGAGGAGTTCCTTAAATCTATTGGAGATAGATCTCTTTAAAGAGAAATCTTCTCATAGTAGTACACAGAGCTACACACTCACATATTATGTGTTTTGCGGTTTCATCCTCTTCTAGGCAGGGGCGGCAGGTGATATCCTCCGAAATTCTCATTTTGTTAAGGTGGTAAAGAAGCTGATAGTGACCGGTAAGGAAGCTCACAAGCCTTCTTATGTCATTTCTGCCGTATTTTGGGATATCACCTTGGGATTTATTCCAGTGGGAGATGCACATGTTGCGTTCCCAAATGTTTAGGGTCAGTTTAAAGGCGGAATCGGATATTCCGCATAAGAGTTCAGGTCCAGTGAACAACTCAGAGGAGCCTTTCCTAGCTAGCAGGTCTGCAGTTTCGTTGCCGTCAACGCCTACATGACCCGGTACCCACCACAATTTTACTTTATTGTATCGGGCCAAGTTTTGTAAGCTGTCGAAACAGCTTAGAACTGATTTTGAACTGACCAAATGAGAGATCAGTGCTTTGAGCCCCGCTTGCATATCGGTGAGTAAGCGGATAGAGGCACCTTTGATGCCTGAGTGCAGGGTAATGTTAGCACAAGTTTCAATGGCGTAAAGCTCGGCCTGGAAATTACTAGGACTCTTTCCGAGTGATTTCGAAATTTTATGATTGGGTCCATACACAACGGTTCTGAATAGTCGTTCCAAAAGCGACGTGAAAGGTAATTTAACGTTTCTCAGAGGTATTGCTTGCTCGACAATAGATTACTGCCTTGCGTGTGGAAAATGGCTGAAGTTTGTTGCCGATCTCAATATTACCGAACGGATTTACTCTGATCATCTACCATTGTCAGTTATGAAGTCCTTTGATATATGCACTGAATTTGCCGCTCTGGAATTACGCTTATTACCTAAACTTCAATGGAAGGAAAGCTACTCGCTTAGTTATAAACAACATCTGAATCGTAGTCTCAGGGATATAGATGATAGCGAAATTATCTCAAGTCGTGGTGCGGATGTTTTGGTTTCTTGTATTACGCTTGCTGCGGGAGGTCTCCAACCGAGAGCAAATCTAAAAAAAACGACTGGGAGTGTGTTGCAGCGAGGAAAAAGTCTTTCGCCTATCTACGTTTAGTCCGACAAACGAACAGTAATGTTGCAAAAGACATGTATCGGCAGGCTAACAAGGCATACAAAGACATCTGCAAGGATAAAAAAACAATATTTTTTCAATAGCTGATGAGAACATTGGATGACGCCAAAGATAGTCGCGCATTTTGGAAGATTGTTAGAGCACTTAATGGTATGTCGTTCACGCGAGGCATCCAAGTGGAACAGTCTGCATTAGGGGATCATTTTAAACAGTTGCTAAACCCGCCATGCAATGCGCTTCAGCTAAATTATGCCCTTCCTCTCGTAACAAATAGTTCTTTAGACCGACCAATTACAGTCCAAGACCTTACCAAAGTACTACACAGATGCAATGCAAATAAAGCTCCTGGTGAAGACTGTATCCCGTATGAATTCTTTAAGTCTGCGTCAGTAGAATTCTTAGAAAAGCTCACACAAGTATATAACTACATATTCGTCTCAGGAGAAGTGCCCGAATGCTTTAGCAAGTGTATAATACTTCCGTTATTCAAAAAAGGAGATGTGACTGACCCAGCGAATTACAGAGGAATTTCTTTTATGAATTCAATAATGAAAATATTTGCTGGGGTTATCCTAGACCGTTTGACGGATTGGGTGCGAGAAAATGATCTTCTAAGCGAATTCCAAGCGGGGTTCAGAAAAGGTTACTCCACAGTAGAAAACATTTTCACATTGACAAGCATCGCCCGGTCATACCTTGATAAAGGCAAAAAAATGTATGCGTTCTTTGTTGATTTCAAGGCAGCCTTCGACACTATTGAGAGAAATGCGCTGTTCTACAAGCTGAGTAACTTAGGGGTATCTTCAAAGGTCCTAAGGGTCATACAAAGTCTTTATGAAGATAATAAAGCAGCTGTTTGGGATGGACACAACCTGTCCAACTGGTTTAAGTCTCAAATGGGAGTGAAGCAAGGTTGTCTCATGAGTCCAATTCTATTTTCAATATTTCTGGATGATCTTGTGACCTTTTTAACAGGTGGAATTGTGTTCGACGGACTCCAAATAAAGCTGCTTTTATACGCAGATGATATCGTCATTCTATCAGAAACTCCAATGATGTTGCAGGTAATGATAAATAAGCTCCAAAACTACTGTAATTTATGGAACCTGAAAGTGAACACCGCTAAGTCCAAAGTAATGGTTTTTAGAAACGGGTTTGGACGGTACTCAAGGCAAGAAAGATGGACTTGGAAAAACCAGGAACTTGAAGTCGTTAAGGAGTATAGATATCTCGGAGTTTTAATTACATCTCTCAAGAGGCGAAAAAGGCAATAAATTGCAGTTGGAGGGGATTCCTGGGTAGGAAAAACGTTCCATCAAGCAGCAAATTTAAGGTTTTCGAAGCGGCTATGAGGTCAATCATGTGCTATGCTGCACAAGTTTGGGGAATATTCGAGTACGAAGAGGTTGAAAAACTTTTAAGATATTTCTTTAAAAAAATCTTTAGATTACCCGAAAACACACCGACATACATGTTGCACCTTAAAACTGGTTTATCTCCTCTCTTGGCGACGTTCTCTGAACCAGCTGTTATCCGTTATTGAGGAGTCTACCCGTGCGAAGTTTAGATTGAAAGCACAACAAAGTGAGACCAGGTGTACGTATCCCTTACTCAACCATGATCTGGCTGCGAAAAATTATTTCCACGATCGGTTCAGCGTTGATGTAATCTCTATCATCTTTAAGGCGAGAGGCGAACTACTTCGGCTGAACTTCAGGCCTCATATAAGGGACGGGAATGAGGAATGCAGCCTATGCAACCTTCGAACAAAGGAAGACGTTTTTCATTTTATTGGAGCTTGCCCAATATTGAAAGAAATCAGACGATCGTACTGGGGTAAAGAGGCGTTATCAATGGCTGAATTCATCAAAACTCTAGATGGTGAGGACTGGAACGTGCTGGCTAGCTATCTTAAAGCTGCATTAAAATACCAGCAGCAAATAAAGAACGAAGCATTTTAAATCACTACATTAGCATAAAACTTTAGTCTAATTCTCTCTTTTCTTCGGCTGACGGCAATAGCCCAAGTCTTTTATTGTAAATTATTGTAAAAAAATTGAATTTGAAGTTGAAAAAATAAAATTTACTTTACTACATATGCGGAGCGCACACCGGCGCTAAGTCCTGAATCCATTTTTGATCCATCGATGTACCACACTATACCCTTTGGATCAAGCGACGGTCCGCCATTATTCCATATATCACGGCTTGCGATCACAATCCCAAACCTTCTACTAAAGTAGAGTGATTTGGGCGTAAAGTCGGAGACCGTGCTGAGCATGTCTAGCTCGGGGAAGTCGGAAAATAGATCCATGAGATCCACGTGATTCTAATAGCTAGGCCCTGGCACTTAAAGAGCTGTTGCACCAGATATTTATTTATTTATTTATCCACGTGATCCCGTGTGCTATTAGCACATGTCTTTCGAAGAGTAACTGCACTGCGAATTGCCACTTCTTTTTTTTAAATAAATATATCTATATATACAATATATAATATATATATATATATATATATATATATATATATATATATATATATATATATATATATATATATATATCGCCCAATTCGATTTTAACGTCGTATTTAGGACAGTTCTAGGATCTCCGCTAATTGGTCGGCTGCAGGTGGTCTGTTAAAGGTCTGAACATTCCACGTACATATCCGAAGGTCTTTGTTCTTATTTCGTTTACTTTGGTTGTCATCAGCTTAATCGTCCTTATCCGAGGCTTGTACTGGTTTCTGAACCAGAGTTTTTTTTTTTTGCGTGGTAGAGCAGTTATCTGGATGGTACAACCCCCCCCCAACCTGGAGGGCCAATTCCTTCCGTTATACCCGTTGGACGCGGGCCGGGTACACGAGTTCCAATAGTCCACTACGGCAGTGTAAGCGCTTCCGTTGGCCCATTAAGGGGCTACACCGCTACCAGCTCTATTGCAAGTTCCTGAGAAACAATGGAAATTCCTTACCAACCTGTGATCCGAATTTGTCGAAGCAGCTCGCGCAAGGTGTTCACTAAGCTCAACCTAACTGTAGACGCCACCGTTTACATCTAGGGAATTCATCCGCTGCCTCCTGGAACAAGAAAAAGTGCACTCTTTTCCCTTATCTTGTCTACTGCCGCCAAAAATCCTCCAAACGAGGTTGGTTATCCATTTCTCGGCTCAAGATACTAGGCACTCAGCGATCACCACCTGAAGGTGAGACTAGGAGCTGGTAGGTCTAGGATAAGTGAAAATGCTTGTGTTTTCGTATAATCGCATGCACTACCGTTCATCCTCATTTATTTATCAGAACTTTTTCTTAAATCTGTATTTGTAGTAGTAACAACCCGCTTTACTTGCCAAATAGTAAAACACCTTAAATGTATGTTTTGATCAATTAACTGTGTGTTATAATATCTTTTTTTTTCCTCATTAAACATTCCCAGAAATAAATTGTACAGGCAATAGGCTACTGCCCAGATCGAAATGAAGTTCCACTTGAATATTTGCATATCTTTCAAATACTTAACAAAACAAGGTTTGATCTCACCTAGACTGTAGGTTATGTTTATGTATTTTAAGGATTAAGTATCTGGGAGTCACAGGTGGTTTGTTTATCATCAACCATAAAAAAAAAAAACATGTGTGCATTCTCACGAATTATTTTTTTTGTGCACTGAAATTTTGGGTTTTCATTCCATTGTTCACTCTACCGAGGTTTTATCAATCGAGCGTATTACTGTATGTACATATTTAATTTTCACTCTATGCCACTTACGAACAAAAAAATCCGACAAGGATCACTTTCACAAACAGTGTGTTTTCCTTTAAACCGAAAATATGCATTTAAGCTTACAGATATGAAAATGTAATTGAAATTGAAAATTTACGACGAATATGTACATTTAAAAACCCAAACGTCAAAAGAATAAATTGTAAGAAAACATAATGTACTTGTACATATATGATTCGACGTTTTTTTTTTTTGACAACAGCTTCTTGTTTTATGGTTACAGATACGATTTGAAAACGTCGATTATTGTGTTTTATTACTTGACGCTACATATATACGTCTGCATCCTATTGATTTTACCAGATGCTGAATTCAAGGCAATGAAAACTCCTTCTTAACATTCAATGCCAATCGGTTGTCGTAAAAATTCGGCAGACGATGAGAAAGGTTTTTGCCGATGAAAATTGTTTCTTTTCATTTAACCGTCGCAATATGCAATAGACAATAGGCAGAAGTACTGCCTATAGTAGGGTAATTATTATTTCTATGAAAGTATTCGATCTCGGACGTGAGGTTCTATGTTCGAATCCTGGAAAACACCAAACGTTTTTTCACGGCCCCACCACTCGCGAACGTTTGACAAACATCCGAGAGCACACACCTGTAGGTCCTTTCTATTCGAGCAAAAAATTGACCGTACACAACACAAGTGGTTGCGAGAAACTAGGCCAAGGCCTAGGCTCCTTAAGGGCTTCTCTTATTTGCGCCGGAAGGTGGAAATCTTTTAAAGAAGAAACGGAGCCCGTATTCAGTGATAGTGTGGGATTTCCACCTACTAAACCAACCTCCCATTCTACCCTTGGTCATCGGCGTACTGCCATCAAGCAGGACAGCCTCCTGCGCTGCGTTTCGTTTTCGCTCGTATCTTCGCTGCTCCTTCATAATGGTAACTACAGCGTCGCTGACTGCTTCCCAGGCATCTTCCCTGCTCGTCATCTGTTCGGTGATGTTCTCTGGCGTTAAGTCCTCACTCAGTTTATTCACCAGAAGGTTCATCATTGTATCGTGGGCAATGGAATAGGATGTGTTCCGCATCCACGACTGCTTCCGTACACATCGCGCAATAGGGGTTGTCGTCTAGTCCAAACCTGAGGAGGTAGGCTCTGAGTCAGGTAGAAATTCAACTCCCCATGATCTTATTGATCCAAGCGTTTATATTGGGGATCAATCTCTGCGCCCACCTGCCTTTATCCGAGTGGTCCCATCTCTCCTACCATTCATCCAGACTTTTCCTTGGTGGTGCCTCAGTGACACTTCGACTCGTCGCGGTTGGTGCCGCTGGCTGTCCGGCTGACACGATATGCCCATTGGGTTTCTTTAGCCAAAAGGTCTATTGGTACCATGCCAGCCGCTACACATGCCGCGTACTGCACGTATGTCCCGCTGGCTTGGAAAGAGGTCAGGGCCATCTCCATTTCACATTCTAGAAACCAACATTCACAAATCACATTTCACCAATCCAACATGCCTGCACCGAAGGCCGATCGGTTGAGACAGCTCTGTGTGAGGTGGTAACGCTCAAGACAGAACACATAAGCTTGGAACTGGGAAGGAGCAGGGAGCAGTGCTATTACCTCTACTTGTTGTAAATTGTATTCTATTGAGAAGGTTTAAGAACCGTTGGGTACGCCGATGATGTTGTTCTAATAACAACAAGCAAATTCTTGCCCACTACGGCTAAACAACTACAAGAAACCCTAAATAACCTGAACAATTTTACCTTCGGGTTCCTGAAAATAAGGAGCTTATTTACATACTTACTTACAAAGATGGCACTACAGTCCGGGTTGGACCTGAGCTTCAACCAACAAACCTCTCGAGCCGGTTTGGTTATCAACCTGCTGCCTTCAGTTGCACTCTCTTAGTCATTGAACTTCGTTTCTACTTGTTTGCGTCAGCCAAGGAGAGGAAGAATGACAATGAACTCCAAACAACGGAAAGGTTTAAATGCTTGCAAAGCATACTTGACCGTTAGTTGGGGGTCAGATTTACCATCATTTACTGGCCATTGACGAACCTATTTTAATTTACGAGTGCTTAGTATGTCGAAAGCTATAGAAAAGGTCACAAGCCTAATCGGTACAACTGATGCCATCAGTACTGCTGCAACCACGGCGCTGCAAACAATGCTCGCATTCGAACCACAGTAGGTAGTCTGTTTCTAGCAGAAGTTCAAGCTTTTGCCGAGGCAACTCGTACCCCAGACTTTACCCTTAAAAAAATCTATCGACATTCGTAGAGACAGCCAAGCAGCTATCGAAGCTATTTTATTTATAATAGTCATATCAAAGCTAATGAAGCGATGTCGCAGCGAGCTTAGAGTAAAGTCACAATGTAATACTCTACTGGATCACGGAACACAGGCATCTCTATAACAGCCGCCATATTAGCAAAAAAGGGTCCAGAACTATTCTAACCCATATGGTAATAATCAAATGCAGTACAGCCGTGTACTTTTAAAAGCTGATTGCATTTCAATAACAGTCTAGACACACTATAACAAAGAAACGCCAACCCATAACCTTCTGGTGCTTAATTAAGTAAAAAAGTTAAGATAATTGATAGAGATATGGACGCAGATGAGGGCACTGCCATATACGCAAACCTAAACCTTCGCAGGCTCAGAATGACGGTCCTCAAGGAATATCACTTCAATGATTTCAGTGAACTATTAATAAGACCACCAAAAGACATTCTAAATTTGAGACTGTACTCGGATGGTTCAGGGAAGCGGACTAATCGAAAAAATGAATCATAGTTTATTTTTTTACAGGTTTCGGGTACACAATGGATTTAGAAAAATCCATGTGAAAGTTGTACTCTTGTTTACAGCTGCTCCTTCAACTTAACCACTCCTAAGTTATGCCCATGCCATCATAATCCTTGACGAAAAAATTGTCAATTTTGACCAAAGGCGAGACTTCAATGGATTTATTCACAAGCAGAATACTCTTTTTTGAGACCTGAGAGCATATAGGTACATACGTAATAGAAGTAGCCTTTACGTCTACAAACAGCGATTGTTTAGGGCTTATTTAGTGCAGAAAGGGTGATTGGCCCTTACTTCTTTATGGACGCCGCAGGCAACGCCATCACCGTCATTGGCGAGCTTTATAGAAATGTTGGACAACTTGTAAGCTCCAAACATCAAAAGTTTGCATCAAGTCCGGCATGGAGCCTTAAGTAAACTAAATTTCTGTCTACTGTGGATAAAAACTTCTTTCTACACTTCTACTGTAAGCAGTGGAGTACCACACGGTTCTATTCTCATCACCTCTCTATCGGATCTTGCTCAAACAACATAACCATGAATGTATGCATTTAACACCTTTAGACATGTGACAAACAGTGGAGGCTCAGAAAGTGTGACAGAAAGTGGTCCGAAGTCTAATGGACTCATTGTAGAATTTGCAAAAGCCTTCTTTTGCTATGACTTCTTTCTTTTGGTGTTCCCTCTTTTTACAATTTGCGCGTGCCAAAGGGATTATTAATATCCTTCTACAGGTTCTCAAGGCACGGGTGTTCCTTGAGTTAGGAAGCATACTTCGACCTTGAGTGTTATTTAAAATTCTGGCCCAGTTTTGTCTTTCTAATTTCCTCAATCATTCTCTCCCTTTAAATCCCCAGGACACGACGAGATTATCCCGATCACGCTACAGAAAACAATAACCACAATCATCCTGGTACTTAGAGAGCTGTACCTCAACAGCCTCATGTAGGGGTATATACCTAGATCATGGAAAGAGCTCAAAGTGGTCTTCATACCCAAGGCCGGTAAAGCAAGCCACACTACTGCGAAGGACTTTAGGCTAATTAGCCTTACCTCCTTTGTCCTAAAGACCTTTGAAAGACAAGCTGACATATACATCCGTAGTATTACGCCCAGGTGACATATCCCCAGCGCAGCACGCATATACGAAAGGAAAAAGCATAGAAACAGCGCTGCACTGTGTTGTCGGCTCAATAGAAAAATCACTGAAAAACAAAGAATATACACTAGCCGCTTTCCTAGACATTGAAGGAGCCTTTAGCAATGTCAAAACGGACGCGGTCAATAGAACTCTAACGAACCTTAATATTCACAATTCCGTGATAAAATGGATCGTCAATATGCTAAAGGAAAGACATATCAAAGTTGAACTCGGAGGTTAAAAGCTTGAAGACTATGACTCAAGAGGCACCCCTCAAGGAGGGGTTATATCCCCACTACTGTGGGTTATTGTCCTGAACGAAGTCTTTCTTAAACTGAGAAACAGCGGCGGCAAGGCCATAGCCTATGCGGACGATGTTGTGCTGCTAGCAACAGGTAAATTTCTCCCGACCCTGAGCGAACAGATCGAAGGGGCGCTGAAAATCATTGACTCCTGGACGGAGAGATGTGGGCTGGCGGTTATCCCCAGAAAACAGAGTTAGTACTATTCACTAACAAAAGAATAATTCCACAATTCGTAACACCTTCCGTAAGGGGTACTCCTCTGAGTATCTCCAGTAGTGCGAGATACCTTGGCCTGGTGCTCGATAGGAAACTGAACTGGAGACTAAACACCAACGAAAGAGTCAAAAAAGCCACGATAGCGTTTTACTAGTGCAATAGAATATTCGGGAAGACTTGGGGTCCAAACCCCAAAATCATCCTATGGATGTATACAGCTATAGTAAGGCCAATACTAACGTATGGCAATCTTGTATGGTGGCAAGCAGCCAGCAAAATAAATAACCTAGCTGTTATCACAAAAGTACAAAGACTAGCGTGCATCGCTACAACCAGTGCGATGAGAACGACACCTACAGCAGGACTCGAGGCCATTCTCAATCTGCTTCTACTACACATCTTTATACAAGCATCGGCGGCTCATAGTGCCGTAAGATTAAGCCAAACAGATAGCTGGAGACCAAATGCAATGGGTCACACCACGATCGTGCAGAGATATCTAGGCAGTGTATCTAATACAGACTACTTAACGCCTTACCTAGACTTCACAAGACCTTTCTAGCACCTATCCGAGCAGGGAAGACTAGAAAAATGACAGAACGCCTAACGAGCGATCCTTAGCTGTATACACCGATGGATCCAAAATGGAAATAGGTGTAGGTACAGGCATCTTCTCTGAAACGCTTGGTCTCTCCATGTCAGCTCGGCTTCCGAACTACAGTAGCGTTTTCCAGGCTGTGGTCCTAGCAGTTACAATAGCAGCTCGTGAGACTGCGATGAGGGCAATACCACGAGAGGATATCTCCTTTTTCATCGACGGCCAGGCGGCGATAAAAGCAATATCTGCTATAGAAATAAAATCGAAGCTTGTGAAGTGTTGTAGAGAAGAGCTCAAGGTTCTTGGAACACAGCACGAGGTAAAGTTCTGCTGGGTCCCTGGTCATGAAGGCATACCAGGGAATGAGAAAGCCGATGAACTGGCTAGAGGAGGGTCAGCACTAAACTCGAACCAATCCGACCCCTCGGTGTACATCCCACCTTGCGCCCTTAAGCTCGAAGCAGGAAACAAAGCCCTAACGGAGACTAACAATAGGTGGACCTCTTTAGATACTTGTGTCACCACGAGGAAGCTGTGGCCTGCATTTGACATAGTAAGAACCAATAGACTCATACAGAGGCATAGAAAATCCCTCTCTACTCTAATAGGAGTCATTACGGGGCATAATATCATGCGGTACCACATGAAAAAATTACGTGTGACTAACGAAGACCTTTGTAGAGGCTGCGGCGACGAGGAGGCTCAGGAGGACACCGCCCACTTTCTCTGTCATTGCCCAGGCCTCTATCATTTGAGAAATAAGATCCTTGGACAACACTTCTTTGAGGATCTAGAAGAGTTGTCCAACAGACCAATAAATAACATCGCAAACTTCATCAAATCCTCTGGATGGTTTGTATCTCGGGTACAGAAAGTACTAAATGCTTTCTTTAGGATATTTACAAAAACGGTATTTTTCCACGAGGAAGGGATTCTCTATTCTATCCCTTTTCCCCCCATGGGTATCACAATGGGTCTATATTGACCTGAGTGTGGTGTGGAGGTTTTCTATCCCCCTACACCAGCCCACTTACCTAACCTAACCTAATTTCCTCAATTCCTCCTCGAGCGTCTAATCTTATAAAGGGTTTTCCTTGTTCTGCTAAAGAGCATGCTGCTTCATTATCCTCTATTCTGACGTGGCCGGGCATCCAACAGAGGCTCATCTCATTTCTCCTATCCAATTGGTTAAGAATGTATAGGCATTCCCGCACAAGCTTAGTGACAATGTGCTTTGATGGCTGCTTACATATGTTACAATATATGTATTTTCTGTCGAGATGGATTTGACTGCATCTAGGTACATACCTGTGTATGTATGTGTTGCGCATATTTTCGGATTCGTAAAGAAATTTTTTTCAAAATAAAATTTCTCAATTCTATCTTCTTTGGAGAGTGCTAAAGGGGGAAGTTTGAGCCATTCAACAGTGATGATGACAGTCAAGATTCCCGTCAACGCGATCAGAATGAAGTGAGGATAGCGATACTTAAACTCAAATTCAACAAAGCTGGTGGAGCCGACGGCCTTGTCGCTGAACTTTCCAAGGCAGGACGAGATGAGCTGATAAGGAGCATGCACCATCTCATCTGTAAAATCTGGTCGGACGAAAGTATGCCCGATGAATGGAACCTCAGCATCGTTTGCCCGATCCTGAAGAAAGAAGACCCTCTGAATCGCGCCAACTACAGAGGTATAAGTCTCTTTAACATCGCATATAAGATCCTGTCTGACGTATGATGTGAACGCCTAAAACCGATCGTCAACAGCCTGATAGGGCCTTATCAGTGCGGTTTTAGACCGGGAAAGTCCACCATTGACCAAATATTCACATTACGGCAAGTCTTGGAAAAATATCTTGAATATAAAATCGATACGTACCACCTCTTCATCGATTTCAAAGTTGCCTATGATTGCGTGTATAGAGACGAGTTATACAGAGCCATGTCTAGTCTTGGCATCCTTTCCAAGCTCGTCTGTTTATGCAGAATGACGATGGAGAACTCTCGCTGCTTGGTAAGAACATCACCGAACCGTTCGATGTCAGGAAAGGTCTTAGACAAGGTGACGCGCTATCATGCGATCTCTTTAACATAGTACTTGAAAGAATTGTACGAAACTCACAAGCCAACACCGGAGGTACAATCTTTTACAAGTCTGTACAACTTCTCGCTGACGCCGATGACATTGACATAATCGGAAGAACTCCTCGGGCCGTCAATGGGGCTTTTGCTGGTATTGAGGTCGAGGCAGCAAAGATGGGTTTAGCGGTCAATGAAAGCAAAACAAAATATATACTGTCTACAAAAAAGGACACCCAACATCGGCGTCTTGGACAGACTGCCATAATAGACATATATAATTTTGAGATAGTAAAGGATTTTATCTACTTAGGCTCTATGGTGAACTCCGCAAATGACATCAGTAGGGAGATCACACGAAGAATTTCTCTTGCCAATCGTTGTTTCTATGGGATAAACGGCAATTGAGTAGCAAAGCCCTATCTCGAACTACTAAGGTAACTCTTTATAAGACACTAATCATCCCAGTTCTGCCGTATGGCGCAGAGGCATGGGCTGTGGCAAAACCGGATGAGGATCCCCTTGGTTATTTTGAGAGAAAAGTTCTTCGAGCGACCTTTGGTCCCGTCTGTATAGACGGTGAGTGGAGGAGAAGGTACAATGCCGAGCTATATGGCCTATATAAGGACATCGACTTAGAGAGAAGAGTTCACATACAGCGACTAAGATGGCTGGGTCATGTAGAGCGGATGGAGCCCAACTTTCCACCAAGAAAGTCTTCGAATCCACCCTGGATGGACGGCGCAGTAGAGGATGACCTCGTGGTAGGTGGTGCAAACAAGTGCAGAGGGACCTCAACCAACTTGGTGTGCGCAACTGGTGGCAGCTGGCTCGTAACCGTGCTGGCTAGCGAGGTTTGTTGGTTGAGGCTCAGGTCCACCCCGGACTGTAGCGCCACCTAAGTAAGTAAGTAAGTAAAGGGGGAAGTACATTGAGAAGCACATTAAACTTTTGATGGATCCAATGCACCTACCTCTCCTTATTCCTTCTTTTGCTATTCTTAGAAGCGTCTTGTTTGCGCAATCCTCAACCACAAAGCACTGAAAAGTTGGTTCCAGGAGTTTTTCATGGCTGTAGTTGCGATAGTCTGCTCCGCTTCATCCATCCTATTGCTCCATAAACGATCTTCGGTCTTACAATGGCAATATACACGTACATCCATCTCAGGATGTTCGGGCTAAATTCTCAAGGCTTCTGCATGTCATGAGAGCACGGGTAGTCACCCTGAATATATTTTCTAGGTATTTCTTCTACATGCGTTTACTGCCTAGGTACAATTTGACCTAAGGAAGCAAGCATCTTCTTGGTATTATGGCCAACTCTCGTGTTACACGGGCATTTGCTAAGAGCAAAAAGATACCCCAGGTTGGCGCAGCTTTTACTCTTATCCAAATTAGAAGGCACTTTGTGCGAAAATCTATTCGTAAGCACTGACTCAATCACAACTGCGGTTGAGCAGTATTGTGCATCAGAACTTGGATTATCTCCATGGTGATATCGACAGATGCAGTGTATCTGCATAAGAGATGACGACTTCTTTTGAGCTCGAAAGCTGTCCTTCTATTCCTAAGAATTTCTGTTAAGCAAAGCGACATTATGCTTGCGCGGTTTCGCTGTGAGTATCTCCGACATCCACTGAACGTATGTATACTTACGGTCCGATGCGTTCACAAACCTACTACGTCGGTAATTATGGCTTATTCCCTTGACTCATGGACATTGCAGTATTGTTCTTACGGAGATTTAATTAAATTCATTCTTTAATCCCTTTTGCCAATTTAACTTCTCCAGACCGCAGTCAGGTGAAGCATCCCAGCTCATCCTGCGCGTACATATGTACACAAGATATAGTCACATCCAAGTAATATGAAAGGAAAAATATTTATCTTTAACCGGGCCGAGAGAGAAAGAGAGGACAAGTAGAGATAATGTCCGGAAAATACGACGTTAATTAACGCAGGACTAACGAGTCCTCTCCTAATCAGTATCCGCTTGTGTTCCCTAGTAACGACAGCGTTTTATCTCCTTTCATGTACATTTTATATAATTACCAGATATGCTTACCCAGATGCATTTCCCATTTGAAGTTTTTTTTTTTGCAGAATAAAACGCACAGAGGCATCTTTTTCATCGTACTTCGCCTTATGTTCTGTGTTCCTGTCTGCACAGGGATAGGGAAAGATTATGAATTAAAAGGCTTTTAGATATAAATGTATTCTTTAATTAATGCTACATAACACAACGTGTATTATCTAATGGACATTGTTCTTGTAAGTTTTATGTTGCACAAACAAATTAAAGTGCTGACACAACAAATTAGGAAGCAAGTCTGTGCCTTGTTGGGTGACAATTCGTTTTTAAATGCAAAAACCATGTCCTTGTGCAGAGTTATCTTTAAGGCTTATGGTGTCATAATTTTATGTTTGCATGACATTTGACTAAGATCTTAAAGCAGAACAGGGTGCAACATGAGAACTTTTGTATCTGTTTCATATCTAAATGGTAAATTTCTTAATTTTTTCGAGTATTTTAGTCACAGTGGCTGACATTTCTGTTATCATATCCGATAACAGATTATGGCTAGTCGACTCTGCGGCGGGACGAAACGTTGTCGTAGATAGTACGCGGTTTCCACCTCTTGATATTCACAAGGGACATGGCTCTCTCTGGATTAAAAAAACCGTCAACCAATCGATCGACGCAAGGCACTCTTCCAATATTCTGAGCGTCCGGACTTTCCGAGGAGTCAACGTGGACTCGGTCAACTACCTAGTTGTAGCCAAAGTACGCGGAACGAAATCAACGAAATTCTGTGAAGAAGTTTGACGTCGGACGGCTTGCAAGAGACCGCCACAGCCTTTGCTGATCGAGTCTCTTTTAGTTTCAATCTAAGTCCTATGCTGCCAGCAGCAAATGAAGAAGACCAATGGCAGCATTGCAAACAAGTCATCAGAGATACCGCCTGGTTTCATGAAGAATGCCGGAAAGCATGCATCAAAACAAGAGGCGTACAAAGCGGTGCTGCATAGAAGGACTAAAGCTGCTCGCGAACTTTACGAGAGGAGGCGAACATCCTCTTGTTGGATGACCCTGTAGTAGTAGAATCACAGTTGGCGCTGAGGATATGGACATGCAGACTACTAAACGGCGACGATGACCAATATTCCGCTGTCAGTTAGAATGAGCCGTTAAATTGACGATGAGAGTCAAGATTCCGCTCAACCCGATTAGAATAAAATGAAGATAGCGATATCTAAACTCAAATCTAGCAAAGCTGCTGGATCCGACGGCTAGCCGCCAAACTTTTCAAGGCAGGAGGAGATGAGTTGGTAAGGAGCATGCATCAGCTCATTTATAAAATCTGGTCGGACGAAAGTATGCCCGACGAATGGAACCTCAGCATCGTTTTCCCGATCCTGAAGAAACGAGACCCTCTGAACTGCGCCTACTGCAGAGGTATAAGTCTTCTCAACATCGCATATAAGATCCTGTCTGCCGTATTATGTGAACGCCTTCAAACCGATCGTCACCGACCTGATAGGTGCTTATCAATATGGTTTCAGACCGTGTAAGTCCACCATTGACCAAATGTTCACACTATTGTAGATCCTTGAAAAAAAACTCAGGAATATAAAACTGATACGCATCACCCTTTCATCGACTTCAAGGATGCCTATGAAAGCGTGTAAAGAGACGAGTTATACAGAGCCGTGTTTAGTTTCAGAATCCCTGCCAAGCTCATCTGCCTGTGCAGAATGACAATGTAGAACTCTCGTTGCTCTATCAAATTTGGAAAGAACACCACCAAACCGTTCGATGTCAGGAAAGGTCTTAGACAAGATGACGCGCTATCATGCGATCTCTTTAACATAATACTTGAAGCAATTGTACGAATCTCACAAGCCAACACCGAAGGTATACTCTTTTATAAGTCTGTACAACTACTCGCTTACGCCGATGACATTGACATACTCGTAGTCGGAAGAATTCGGCCGTCAGTGGGGCAATTGCGAGTATTGAGATCGAAATAGCGAAGATGGGTTTAGTGGTCATTGAAGGCAAAACAAGGACAACCAACCTCAGGGTCTTGGGCAGAACGTCACAATAGCCAGATATAATTTTGAGGTAGTAAAGGACTTTGTCTACCTACCTGTATGGTGAGCTCCGCAAATGACACCAGTGACACTCTTGCCAATCTCTGTTTTATGGGCTAAGAAGGCAATTGAGTAACAAAGGTCTATCTTGTCTAACTACTAAGATAACTCTGTATAAGATACTAATCATCCCAGTCCAGCTGTATGACACAAAAGGCATGAACTTTGTCAAAATCGGATGACGATACACTTCTTCGAGCCATCTTTGGTCTGTATATAAAGCGAGCGGAGGAGAAGGTACAGTTCCGAACTAAACGGGCTATACATTTCGCATTAGAATTGATTCAGTGGTTTGGAAGTTCATCGCGAACAGACATAAGCAGAGACTTGTATTTCTCATTTATAAGTGTAGTAGAGTAGGCGAACCCCACAGGCGGATCAGTAGAAATGCGGTGAAGTGGGATGGTTGTGATCCCTTGTTTTCGGATCATAACCTCGCTGATAAAAGGAAGAAGAAGAAATGTAGTAGAGTAGACAAAAATAAATTGACAAGAAGGAAACATTGATAGAATGTCGACAGTGTACAACGGCTGAAAACGAAAAAGCTAATTACTCCTAAACAACATCGAGTTCTACCACCTCTTTATTTTGCTTTGCTATATCTGATTAGGAAAAATGTATACCTTACAGGCAAAGTACAAAAACAGGTTATTATGCGAAATCAGGGATAGCCCTGTTGATCGAATGTAGGTGGGTAGAACCATTACTATCGCAGCTTCGGTTTCTGCCTCGAGACCAAATGTTTTCTATTTTTTGTTATTGATTATATAATACATTGAAAAATAAATAAACCGACGGAATGAAACCGAGCACGAATTGCAGAAAAGCATCTTCTGTGAGAACTTGCTTTACAGAGATAAATAGGTCGTACCTGTAGTAGGTGACTGCTTTCTCAACAATGAGGCCAACTTAGTTCGCCAGTGTGCTCCTCGTTGTTTAGCAACAATGGCTGTAATGACGGTGAAGATGAAAGAAAAGTTTCCTGGTTCCAAAATTAGTTTGTTAAATCTGCACTGTAGGCAATACTATTGCGAAGGTATAACACTGGCAGTAGGATGGTCATATCGCTGGTGAAATTGTTCGCTTTGTTCGATGATTGATAATAAAAATTTGGTGCAACAGCTCACATTAAGTGGCTAGGCTTAGTTTCTCGCAACCATTCGTATTGTTTGCGTTATATCTTTTTACACAGTTTTGTGCCGTATCGAAGGGCCTTTTTTGGTTTTTCATAAGCTTTCTCGTGACAATAAATACTCTCGTATGTTTGTCAAACGTTGGCGAAAGGTGGGACCGTGGAAAAACTTGTTGGTGTTTTCTGGGATTCAAACATGGAACACCACGCACAGTAGTCCGACACACCAACTACTACGACACTAGCATTGATATCCCTATGATATCAGGTGGCCGCGAAAAAATACTGTGAATCAGAAACAAAGACAAAATAACAAAACATAGGTCGCCAGTTATCTGGACACCCCTATAAAGTTTTTATAGATCCTAATACATACTCGTATCTTTGGTTCTGAATTTCCTCTTTATCTATTGTTTGCAACGCCCTTAGTGTCTAAAGTATTCATAACCCCTAGAGTGCGCGCAAATTATAAGAAAAAGACTATGTCTGCTATCTGCCTTCGATGGGCCAATGTTGAAGATCGGATGATAGAGTAGCATACCTTGTTAGGCGGTCTTCTTGTGGCTTCGAACATGGGAATAATATTCAAGTCCAAGTCTAGAACTGAGATTTGTATAACAGTAAAACCTGCGCCGATGTGGGGTATACCTTTTCTCGAACCAGATAGCTCAACTTCACGGATAATGATTTTGACTCTAGTAATATAGAACAGAAAGAGAAATGGTAAAATAATAGAAGCATGTGGCAATCCTGCATTTACAGCAAAGATATCGAAAGATACACCATCAAGTAAAATTTGAATTGGTATGTCCAGGAGAAAATTGTTCATTCGCAGAACTGTTGCGGTAGTTCATAGTTAGCTTTCTCAGTAAGATTCCACCCGTTCGAATGCTTTTGAGAAGTCCCGACTAACGGCTCTTGATTTCCTGTGTTGTTCGTGAGTTACTTAGTGGTTACTGTCACTGGTTGAGTAGCACTTTTTGCCTATTAGACCGTATGTATCAATGCATTAATTTCTGCATTCTATGGCTTTTGACAGGAAGGATATTATGGCCACTGAACGGTTGTACTATAATCGTTCATTCGACTACTTTACTTACCTAGGACGTTAAAAAATAAATAAATATTTGGCGTAACAGCTATTTAAGTGGTAGGGCCTAGCTTCTCGCAACCACTCATGTTCTGTATTTTTCTTATATTTTTCACACGAATGAAAGGGACCTACAGTTTAGTCCCGTATCCGAACGGCGATTTGAGAAGCTTTTTCGTGACAACAATACCCTCGGATGTTTTTCAGACGCTCGCGAGAAGTGGGAAGTGGGTAGTCATCCGACACACTAACCACTTACGCCACGGCGCCCACCTAGGACGTTAATGAAATCAATTTTGTCATGGTGCTAGATTACGTGAAACTCTATTTCTCATAAGAAAGAACTCAAGCTTCCTTCTATCCTCTGCTTGGATGGCAAACTTTAAGTCCTTTTCGACACGGTATCTGCAAAAAAAAAAACACTACAATTTTTTACTCCGGTGTGCTACAATATCATTCTTTGTTTATTGGCATGGCGTAATAGAACATAAGTAGATACTATGTGAAATGAAAATAAATTCGATGAAAGAAAGATGTGTAGCACAGCTTAATGCTTTTTTTTTTTGGTTGCGCCAAGGGATGTGGTAATCTTCCAAAGATACTAGTAGCCCGGGCTGCTAGCATGCACGATTCGCAAGCCCGATTAATCGATGCCAGGAATGCGCCTACGTACTAATCCACACTCTGCACACTTCTATCACTCTCCCCGCGGGACTGCCGTAAGGTATTACTTCGCGGGGCTGATTAGCAATTAATGCTATGGGGATATTGCGGGATATTGCGTGCTATGTACCTTCCTCCTGGTCTGAACAATGTGGACAGAGATGTGAGTTATCATATCCAAATCTGCGTAAATTGTTCCCATAGCCGCCGTGACCCGATAGGAACTGCGTAAGGTGGTAGTTGGAACCCACTTACACTAACTTGGTCCGAGGTTCTTCTTTCATAGGTCCTTACCATCTCATTTGCGAGGATGTCGATAGCGATCATTCCGGCTATGACACAGGCTGCTTCGTCCGACATTATTCGGAAATCGCTGATTCTTCTCATCGCGCAAATTGGGGGACTCCTGCCGTAACGTTGTAGTACTTTATCCCCCCGTCGGTTTGGTACCTCAACTTCCTGTTGGTTAAGTGGTTTATAACCATCCTCAATATGTAGTATGGAGTATCCATTCTGCCTACCGATCTCTTTTTGAACGACAAATGACAAATTTGCCGAGTTAAAGGCGTTTTTGATGTTCAAAATCACCACTGCACAGTATTTCTTTGTCCCCCTCGCCGTCATCTACTGTGTCAACTACCGCTTTTGTGGCATCAACAGTAGAAAGCGATTTTCTAAATCCTAACTGATGGTCTGACATTGCTCCTATCTCTTCTGCTACTACGAGCAATCTGTTGTATAACGGGTGAGCCATCTAGTAATTTCTTTTTAAATCATAGGTTATTTTGACACTGACAGCTGTTTCCCGCTCGAAATCTTGACAGAAAGTCAGTATCATACCTCTGCGGAACGAAATGAGTCGCTTTACCCTTGAACAAAATTGGGAAATATTGAAAACTTATTTCCAAAGTGAGTGGTGTGTAGCCCAAACAGTGCGTTTTTTGAAAAGAAGTTTTGGCCGAAATGAAGCACCCACCGCACCTGCTGTACGCAAGTTTGTGCAAAAAGTTCGTGAGACTGGTATGCTAGTGGACAACACTCATGGTCCCCGTCGTCGTACGGTGCGCACAGAGAATGTGGCTGCTGTAGCCGAGAGTGTGAGACTCAATTCACGAACATCAACTCGTCATCGATCTCAACAGCTCAACATTTCACGCACTAGCCTGAGGAGAATTCTGCACAAAGATCTGGGATTATTCGCTTACAAGGTCCAATTGATTCAGCAATTGAAAGCGCACGACCATCCGCTTCGTTATCGCTTCGCAGTTTGGGCCTTAGAGCAGCTTGAATTGGACAACGATTTTGGGCGAAAAATCATCTTTTCTGACGAGGGACATTTTCATCTTGCCACATCTGGGGCTCGGAAAACCCGCACGTTATTGTCGAGAAGCCAATGCATCCACAGGGAGTGACAGTTTGGTGCGGATTGTGGAGTGGTGGCACCATTTTTCTTTGGAGGCTGGGAACAACGTTTCGGTCAATGGTGGGCGTTACAGAGCCATGTTAACGACTATTTTTTTACTGAAATTGAAGACATGGATTTGGACGACCTCTGGTTCATGCAGGATGGCGCGCCATGCCACGCAGCCCATGCCACAATCGGTCTTTTGTGCACCAAATTCCCAAATCGTGTTATCAGCCGTCTTGGCGATGTCAATTGGCCGCTTCGGAGCTGCGATTTGACCCCTTTGGACTTTTTTTTTGTGGGGAACCGTGAAGGACCGATGTTATGCCAACAATCCGGAAACGATTCAAGCACTTAAGGCCAATATCATCGACCATCAACAAGGTCTTGGAAAATTGGAGTGATAGAATGCGCTACTGCGAAGCCAGCCGAGGCAGCCACTTGAACGACATTGTGTTCCATAATTAATGGGAATGTTTGCTGTTACTAATAAAGCCATAATACATGGAAACAATTTTATTTTGTTCATTTTATTGCATTTAAAAAAAAAAAAACTTGTAGTTGGCCCACCCTGTATGTATGTACATATATTTATTTGCTATCTATTTATTTCAATTATAATTGATACTTTGTTGTGCGGCACAGCTTAATGTTACTTACTTACTTACTTAGTTCCTTTAACCCCTCGGGGGGCATAGGGCGTTAACCACGCCTGGGCGCCATCGTGTTCGAAGGTCTGCAACGCGTTTGAGCTCTCATTCCTAAAGAGTTCGATTCCTCCTAAACTGTTCTGCGCCACGTTGGCCTAGAGCGCCCCGCTATACTACCTGCCTGGGTGAGTAGATTCCACTGCGTGGCGTATTTCGCAATGGAGTTGTCTTCGCGCCGTAGGGTGTGTCCAATCCATTGCCACTTTCTTCTACGTATAGTAATTCTCATAGGTTCTTGGCCCGTTCTCAGATAAAGTTGTTCGTTGGAGATGCGGTTCGGCCAAAAAATCCTCAAGATGATTCTTAAGCATTTGTTTACGAAGACTTGCAGCTTGCGTGTGTTAATGGTGTCCACCTTCCAAGTACTGCACCCATAAAGCAGCACTAATTCTACGTTGGAGCGGAACAGTCGTAGCTTGGTTCTTAAGCTGATAACATTGCTTGTCCAGATTTTAGATACCATTCCAAACGCAGCTTTAGCCTTCCTGATTCTGCTGCACACATCCAGTTCGGTGCCACCGCGATTTGCCGAGACGACAATTCCTAAATATAGAAAGTTATCAACTTTCTCGACTTCCTGTCCGGCAATGTTAAGTTGAGCGCGGGTATTAGAAGTGCCCAGAGCTTTTGTTTTGGCTGTGTTTATTTTTAGCCCCACTTTGTTTGCCTAAGCTGTTACAGGATATATGGTATATGTATTACCATCTCTTGGCACACACTGCAGCCCAAATTAAGGAACTGAAAACACCTCGAGATGTCAGCATATATAACTCGATATCCATCGCGTTCGTCACACTGACTGAAAATTGTGTTATCCTTCTTTCTATTACCACATAGCAGGATGATGTACGAAAAATAGGGTGCAAAATGAATAAGAAATCTCACTATCAATTTTCTCCCCCATGAGTCGCATTAGCGACGCGTACTTCATCCACTTCCACAGGATCCAGTTCCTTCCATCAGCCACAGATGACCATTTCATGATAAAGTTGTGTATCCAAATCGTACTATCCCCGCACACCCAACAGATATGTGCATATCTTTGGACAAGAGAACATGTGTCCTTGCAGAAAAAAGAGCAGCATGTCTGCCAACCTGTGGTTTGAAACTGATTTTATAACTAAAAGTGTCGGAAATTTCACTTTTTGCTAGATTGACGCTTTTCGCCGATAAAATACAACGCTAAATCCAGATAGCTTGTCACTCTGCATTTTGCGCTGACCATACGTACATGTACTCACGATACAGAGCAAAAAGGATCCCATCATCTATCGTTTGGTCAAAAATCCACTCTGGTGTAAGCACACGTACACCAATGAACATGATTTGAAAAAAAAGAAGAAGATTAAATCACTATGGGAATGGGATACAAAGACGGGAATGACGGACAAAAAAAAAGGTACTAGCGAATGTTGGCATAAATGTTCGGCCATTCCGGGAGCCTTTAAGAGAGAATCTGTAAAAAAGGACACACTGAAAAGTTCCCAAGGGAAAATGAAAATCCGTGTTCGCTGCAAACGAATAATAAAAAGCTGCCAGATGGCATCCATTTTCCCCCCTTTTATTTCATTTTATTGTACAAGTTTCGCAGGATGTGAGTGTGAATCGTTCGCAATTTATCTCGAAAGACTGGCATGACGGCGCGGCCAGTGTGTGCCTTTTTGATGGTGTTACTTGGAAACCCTTTTTCTTTAGAAAATGAAACGTCCTCCGCCATTTGAATCAGTTGATACGGTTTGTTTGTCTGCGAAATGGCTGTGTAATAATTTAATTTTTCGCAAAGAATGGGTTCGGGTTACACATACCCGTTGGCCATATCCTTTTATTTTCTTTTTCCTTTTTGACATTTGTATAGGCAGTGTGTAGGATGCATGACAGCTGATTTTTATTTCAGTACCTGTTTGTTTGACCCACACATCAGTAGGTTTGTTCAAGGCAGTAATTGTGTTAAGGAAATTGAATAAGATTGTTCGACTGTTAAGTGCTATTTCTATTTTTGGGGGGATTTTGCAAGGGGGTGTCCTTTTCAATAGCCAGATACATGTATTTGGATAACCTTAAGGGTCAAATCGAAATTATACTCGTCGACTTTAAAGAGTTCAAAAAGGCTTTCAATTTGGTGACCCAAATAAAAAATGCTGTTCTTTGTGCTTCAAATAGGGACTGTCTTAAGTTTGGCAATATGCAAGGTTAAATTGGGTACCGATCCTGTCTGCATACAGGTGGCAAAATTGACTGACTCAGTCAAGAAGGAATAACAACCTTTTGTCATGTTTTGAATTCTGTCCAAATTATAGGAACTAACGATACTACTGTTTCTTTCATTTGAATGAGGATATGCCGTCAAGACTGCCACAAAACAGAGGCCATCGCCATCCAAGAAGTGCTGTGGGATGAGCCATACAAGACACTCGTTCAGTATATTGGATGCCCGGAAATTCTTTAGATGATGTAACGTAGATAGATTCAGGTCATCACCTTGTTGCAGAGTCCAAAACAGTGCGAGGGCAACGAAATAATGTGAGAAAGTTCGATGTCGAGCGACTGCAATCCGATAGATAATAATAACAAAAGGTTAGCAGGTTCCGAAAGTACCGAACGAATACAAAATGTCTTAAACAAAGTAATCCCTGATGCCTCATTGAATCACATCCCAACTATTTTATGAACAAGTTAGCTTCAAAATTTGTAACTCAACAAGCCACAAAAACACCATACGTATAAAACACAGATTTCATGCGAATTTCAATAAGGGCGCTCGATCCCCAAAATTTAATACAAAATCTGTAGTGAAATATGCCCGAAATCATAACTACCGACTAAAATATTGTACATTCAATATCAAATTGTTTTAAAAGTAACTCATTGAAACCGCCCCATTTACAGGAGCCGATCTGAGGGACTCAATTTTGGTTTACCCGACCAATGTAGAGTCTCTGCCTGAGACACATCATCCTTCTATCCTCGTCGATCCCGGGTACGCTGCTTCCAGTAACGTAGACCAAGTCTTCTGGCATCTACGAGTACTTGGCCTTTATGCCGAAGGTATGGTAATTTTTGTCGTCTCAAGCCTGGGGCCTGTGATTCGAAGATTCTATTGATTGGAGTATTGCTGTCCATTCGTTCGACGTGGGCAAGCAAAAGTAGTCGACGTACCTTAGTTTTTTGGAGTATATCCACATCTTGGTACCGCTCATAGAATTCGCTGCTAAATCTCCCCCTCCTCACGGGACCTAATATCCGACAAAGTATTTTTTTCTCGAAAGAGTTTAATATTAGCTCGGTTTTCTTACTTATTGCAGAGCACTTAGCGCCATTTATTATAGCTGGACTGGTAAGATTCGCGTTCTGTAGAGCATTCATTTAGTCCATCGAGTTAGTAGTTTTGAGCTCAGTTGTTCTAAACCGAAGTAGCAGCGGTTTCCCAGGGCTATTCTTTGTCGAATCTCTATGACGGTGTGGTTTGTGGGATTAATATTTGCTCCAAGGTAGGTATTGCGTATACACCCTGTAACCGAAAAGAGACACTGCTGCCACCTGCAACAGAAATGACAGCCGCATTTCTTTTTTGTGTTAGCTGTCTTTGCTCCGACCTCGAACAGCGTGCACGTATTCAGATAACCTAATTATTTTCCTTTGTTACTTTGGTTACTAATTAAATCTTAAGCTAAGTAAAGTTATTGCGGACCTTCAAATACATAAAAGTGGCGACGAGGATGGGATCGCTGGAAACTTCGCATTAATCAGAGTATGGGCGATTCATCTGAAGACGAAGAAATTCAGTCCAGCGAACCGAAAAATATTCATGCAATAAAGAACGAGACAGTGCCGGAAAATTCATTATCTTTTGAGCCTTCTTCCAATTCTACAAATTCAAAGAAAATGTCAAGGGAAGTCTCCATAGGACACATGGAAGCATTCGATGTCACTAGGCAGGGCACTTGGGGATCCTACAAGAGGCGGTTCGATATCTTTCTGGAGGCAAATGCAATCACGACGGCCAGTCTGAAACGAGCTACTTTTCTTACCGTTTGCGGAGCACCATTATTCGATATAGTGGAATCTTTAATTTCACCAAAAAAGGTAACTGAACTTGATTATGATTCAATTTGTAAGACTCTCTCTGATCACTTCTCTCCACCTCTGTCGGAAATTGCCTCATTCAACAAATTTTTTAAGAGAGATCAACTACCTGACGAAAAAACTACAGACTACGTTGCAGAGCTTCGGAATATTGCAAGCCATTGCAATTTTGGCGATTCATTGGACCGTATGCTACGGGACCGGTTCGTTTGTGGACACCGGGATAGTCGGTTGCAACAGGAGCTTATAGCAACAACAACAACACTTACATTCCAAAGCGCTCAGGGGAAGGCAGTTGCAGCTGAAACAGCCATTCGCAGTCTACAAATGATTAAATCCAATACGCCTACGACGAGCATGTCAGATGATCAAATAAATGCGCTGCAAAGAGGATTCAGCAAGGAAAAAACCAAAAATTTCAAAACTACCAAAAAGGATTTACTCAGCTCCGGGTTTCGTTCAGGTGCGTGTTATAGTTGTGGAGGCGCACACCAACGTACATCTTGCAGATTTCGCACAGCTGTTTGTAACAACTGTGGAAAAATAGGACATATAAAAAAGGTATGTAGAGGTGGAAAGAGAGATGATCAGGGTCACACAAACTTCAAGAGAGCATCCAATTCAATCGTTAATCTCGTATCCTGCGTTCCAAATTTTAAACAACGAACGAATATAGTACTAAATGGACGCAAGTGTGAATTCGAAGTAGACTCTGGATCTAATTTCACAATCATTTCTGATATTAGTTTTGATAGATTATGGCCACATTTCAAACCACAACTATCAAGGGTAGCATTAAATATAATGGATTTTCACGGTAATGCAATAACTTTTAAAGGCGAATGTTCAGTCAGTGCCTGGTACAAAGGTCGAGAAATCCGGAACCTATCGTTGCTTATTGCTGCTGGTACGCGCACGAATATTTTGGGTTGCAACTGGTTTGCGCCCTTAGGAATTTCAATTCAAGGGGTTAATTCAGTGACATCCTCCATTGTACACGAGGTTGTGAACGATTATCGCGATTTATTTTCAAATGAGCTGGGTGCGTATAAAGGACCACCCATAAGCCTTTCTTTAGACCCGAAGGTTGCCCCAATTCATTTACCTGCTAGGAGAATTCCTTTTGCGATTCGATCTAAGGTAGAAGCGGAGCTAGACCGCATGGTTGCACAGGGCGTTCTTGAACCCGTTGATTACTCGCGGTCGGCTACACCAATTGTTCCAGTGCCAAAACCAAATGGAACCATACGGATTTGCGGTGACTATAAGGCAACGGTAAACAAGGCACTGCAGCCGCATTGCTATCCAATCCCTTCGATGCATGAGTTGATTGCAAACCTGCCACGCGGGGCAGTATTTGCAAAGTTAGATCTGGCACAGGCATATCAGCAACTTACTGTGGACGACAAAACGGCCGAGGCTCAGACTATTATAACACACAAAGGCGCATTCAAGGTCAAAAGACTTCAATATGGTATTTCTTCTGCCCCAGGTGAATTTCAGAAATGCATGTCAGGTTTGTTGCGTGGAGTTGATGGGGTTGTATGTTACTAAGATGACGTTGTTGTTGTTGGAGGTAATTCTAACGGCTTAGCTAGTAAACTTCGAGTTGTTTTCGATCGAATACGATCATCTGGCCTAAAATTACGAAAAGAAAAATGCGTGTTTGATGTTCCGTCCATTGATTTCTTGGGTTTTCGCATCGATGCAGAAGGAATTCATCCTGTAAAAGAACTAAAGAGAACCCCGGCCAGTTACATTAAAATTTATCCGCAGGAAATAAAAGAGATGATTAAGGAGAAGAGAAAAGCGCGTAAAAGATGGCAACAAACTCGGGCTCCGCAACATAAAGCACATCTTAACCGTTTGTGCAACTCACTAAAACGATCTATTAAAGACCTTAAGAATAATGAAATACAAACTTACCTAGAAAGCTTAACGGCAGAAAAAGATTCTAACTATTCGCTTTGGAAGGCTATAAAAGGTATTAAAAAACCTCAAATTCAAGCCGCGCCAATTAGGAAAAATCAAGACGAATGGGCCAGGCATGATAAAGAGAAAGCGCAAGTTTTCGCCGCCCACCTGGAAGAAACTTTCAAACCGTTTGATGGACAAGCACTTATTGAAAATATAAATACGTCGTATATAGACAATAGCGTAATAAGAAATGCAACGCTTACCGAACTTAAGGAAGAAATAAAGAAACTTAAACCTAAGAAATCTCCTGGATACGACCTAATTACGGGAGAGGTTCTTAAAGCACTACCAAGAAAAGCTCTAATTAAGCTTCTGTTCATTATAAACGCCGCGATTAGACTAGAATATGTTCCCAGTCAATGGAAAGTCGCCGAAGTTATAATGGTCCTTAAGCCTGGAAAACCGCCGAATGAAAAAACCTCTTATAGACCGATTTCGCTTCTTCCAATTATATCCAAAGTGTTCGAGAGAATATTGGTTAGGCGAATACAGCCGGTTATAGAAGAAGGGCATCTCATCCCTGATCATCAATTCGGATTTAGAAGTAAGCATTCTACAGTTGAACAAGTACATCGAATAACACATGTAATCGAAAAATCACTTGAAGAAAAAAAGATTTGTTCAAGCGTATTCCTTGACATTTCTCAAGCCTTTGACAAGGTCTGGCACGAAGGCTTAAAGTTTAAATTACGACAAGTTCTGCCAGAGCACCTATATAATATTTTGAAGAACTACCTTACGAATAGGCTATTCCGCGTCAAATGTGGAAACGAATATTCAGATTTTAAGGAAATAATGGCTGGGGTGCCGCAAGGAAGCGTTCTTGGTCCAGTCTTATATCTATTATACACTCGTGATATACCGCAAGTAGAAGGCACTGAGCTAGCTACATTTGCCGACGACACTGCTATCTTGACAGTAGGTAAAACGGTCAAAGATACTACAGAAAAACTGCAAGAAGCTTTGAATAGAGTAAATGAATGGACAAAGATTTGGCGAATCGCACTCAACGAGACCAAATCTGTTCATGTAAATTTTACTTATAAAAAAATAAATAATTTGCCAATCTTTTCAAACTCGGTTCAAATCCCGTTTGCAAACGAGGCTAAGTATCTTGGAATGACACTTGATACAAAGCTGAAATGGAAAACGCACGTTAAGAAAAAACGCAAAGAACTAGATAACAAATATCGAGAAATGTATTGGTTACTTGGAAAATATTCCAAGCTTAATATATATAACAAACTGCTTTTATATAAGCAAGTGCTAAAGCCTGTATGGACATATGGTATACAACTCTGGGGTTGTACCAAAATAAGTAATATTAAAATTTTACAAACTTTTGAAAACAAAGAGGTAAGAGCTAAGAGGTATTGTAAATGCGCCATGGTATATCAGGAATAGCGATATCCACAGAGACCTTGGCATTAAAACAATCGAAGACGAAATTCAAACCTACGCGAGAAAGCATAGAAGTCGACTAGAAAGTCACGTAAATATTACAGTCCTCCAACTTTTGGAAGAAAGAAATTTACTGCGCCGTCTACAAAGAACCAAACCTTTAGACCTAGCGCGATAAGTAACCGCGTCTAAACTGCGGAGCTGGCAGGAACTTCTAATGGGAAGGTACCTGCAAAACGTCACTATTTCGCGAAACGAAAACTACTTGATAAGTCGAATACTTAGTTGTAGTAAAAATAAAAACAAGTCTGTTTTGAAGGGAGGTTTTTTAGTGGGTAAGAATCCCACACTACTATGAGCACGCGCTGTCGATCCTCATAGTGTCTTGTTGAAGATTTTCACCTACCCTCGGAAAAAAAAAAAAAAAAAAAAAAAAAAAAAAAAAAAAAAAAAAAAAATCCTGTAAAAGAAAAATTGTTGTCGATTCAAAATACGCCTCCTCCGAAGAACAATAGCGAGCTTCAAGCATTTCTAGGACTTCTTAATTTCTACCATTCATTTCTTCGTTCAAAAGCAACGCTGGGCGAACCCCTTCACAGACTTTTGGATAAGAATTCTGCTTGGAGGTGGACCAAGATTCATCAAACGTCATTCGATAATCTTAAGAAGCTTTTATCATCAGACAGTGTTCTTATGCCCTTCAGTGATAAATTACCTGTCGTTTTGACCTGTGACGCTTCGCCATATGGAGTTGGCTCGGTTTTAGCGCACGTGCTGCCAGATGGATCCGAGCGACCTATTGCATATTATTCAAGGACCCTCAAGAAATCTGAGCGAAATTATGCGCAACTGGATAAGGAAGCCCTGGCAATTATTGCAGGCATCAAAAAGTTTCATGACTACTTATACGGTAGACAATTCGTGATATACACAGATCACAAACCGTTGCTGGGTCTGTTCTCACCTTCCAAACCTACACCAAATACCCTTTCTGAGAGGATGCTTCGTTCAATCATATTCTTAAGCGCCTACAACTACAAGCTTCAGCATAAAGCCGGGAAGGATATCGCACATGCCGACGCGTTCAGTCGCCTACCAGTTAGTAATTCAATCGATTCCGAAGAAGATGAGGAGGAAATAGTCTTGATGATAGATTTACGGGATTCACCGCTACTACAGGCTAGCGATATTGCTAAGGACACCAAAAACAACAAACTTTTATCACGTGTCTTACACTGGACGTTGAGGGGATGGCCAGCTGTCGTTGAATCAGATTTCAAAGTTTTTTTTTAGTCGGAGGAACGAGATTTCATCCATTAGGGGGTGCCTAGTATGGGGTCAGCGGGTGGTGATTCCTAAAATTCATCGAATGAAACTTCTTGCAGCACTTCATGCAAACCACCCTGGAATAGTTCGCATGAAAGCTTTGGCCAGGAGCTACGTCTGGTGGCCAAAATTTGATGACGACATCGAACAGATAGTAAAGCTGTGTAATGTCTGCCAACAGATGCGTCCCGATAATTCTCCTATCAAGGGATACACCTGGGAGGAAGAAAAAAACCCTTGGTGGTGGACTCATACTCCAAATGGTTGGAGGTTCATCCAGTTCCTGCTACATCGTCCTCTTGTGCGATGTCAGTTTTGAGACAACTTTTTGCTACACATGGGCTATCCGGTGTCATCGTTTCCGACAACGGAACGGCGTTCACATCCCATGATTTTAAGAGATTTTGTGAAAATAATTTAATTAAACATATCTTTTCAGCTCCATTTCATCCATCTACAAATGGCCAAGTGGAGCGAATGGTGCGCACTACAAAAGACTATTTAAAAAAGGTTCCGAATGGAGATATCCGATTGCGATTAGCTCGATTTTTGCTGGACCAGCATGTTACACCACATACTCTACTGGTCGTTCGCCTGCAGAGTTACTTTTTAATCGCCGACCATGTACATATTTCGACAAATTGCACCCTGAATCAATGCCTGTTTAAGCAAAGGTTATACAGCAACAGGTTTCGAAGGAAAACAACTACGATAGTGGTGAACCAGTATGGTATCGGAATTATGCAGCAGGACCTAGATGGGTGCCCGGGCGTATATCGGAAGTCAGAGGTCCGGTTTCGGTCGTCATCGAGTCTGAAGGCGGTCAAGAATTTCATCGTCATGCTGATCAGGTTCGTCGTAGATTAATAGAGCAGACCGTTACCAATCCTGAAGATACAGTTCCTGAAGAAACAGTCGAGATGTCAATTCCAACTATTCCTGACGCAACATCAATGCAGCCCAAGGTTCGACGATCTGAAAGGATTCGCAACTAGGTTCAAAAGCCGCAGTAGTTTCATCCAAGGGCGAAGGAGTATTGCATATACACCCTGTAACCGAAAAGAGACACTGCTGCCACCTGCAATAGAAATGACAGCCGCATTTCTTTTTTGTGTTGGCTGTCTTTGCTCCGACCTCGAACAGCGTGCACATATTCAGATAACCTAATTATTTTCCTTTGTTACTTTGGTTACTAATTAAATCTTAAGCTAAGTAAAGTTATTGCGGACTTTCATTTCAAATACATAAAAGTAGGTGAACTTACATATTAACCACCTCGAAGTTAAGGTCATCAACAGTGGCATTCTGTCCTACATTTCGGACAGATAGGTTTTTGTTTGGTGATAACATATACATATGTACTTTGTGTTATCCTCATTTACTTCAAGAGCAACTCGTCTCGCCTGATCTTCAATTGCCATACATGCATCTATGATGATAGACTAAGACCTCCCGATGATGTCAATATCATCTGCGTACCCTAAAAACTGGACGGACTTGTGGAAGATAGTGCTTTCCGTGTTAAGGCCGCTCTGTGTGATATTTGTTCCAGCACGAGATTGAAGAAATCACATGACAGCGCGTCTCCTTGTCGAAATCCGGTGCAAGTTCGGAATAGTTTGGAGCAATTATTTCCATATTGCGCACAGCACCACGTATTTTCCAGCGTTGGACAAAGTTGGATCAGTTTTGGTGGGAACCTGAATTCAGCCATCGCATTGTAGGGCTCAAGACGATTAATGCTATCATATACGTGCCAATTATTGTGATGCAGAAAGCCTTAAAATATTCACACAGTACGCTGGATAGGATCTTGTATGCGACATTAAGCAGAGATATGTCTCCGTAATTTTTGCGAGACATGGAATCGGCTTTTTTTTTTAAGATGGGTCGTATAGAGCTGATACTCCAGTCATCGGATACGCTTTCGTCCACCCATACGTGGGCGATTACTTGGTGCATACACTCAACGAAGACATCTCCTCAACATTTTAAAAGATCCGCGTGTAGGCCATCAGAACTAGCGGCTGCACAGTGTTCAGCATTCTAATAGCTGCACCGACCTCTTCTAAACCCTGCGCTTTGGTGACTATTTTTGCTGTTTTGAAGAGCCTGCGTTTCGGCTTGAAAGGTAGCTACTAGTTGCTTGGCTTTTCGATAGAAGTTGCGAATGTTGTTGCGTCCGCGAGCGATTTCCTTGAGCTGGGAGGCTGTATGGGCTTTTTTTATTTCTGTGCAAGATCTTCTTCTCCTACCTTGTTCTGGTTTGATACTTCTCTCTTGCTGTCTGTGCTTTGTGCTGCGTCGTCTGTCACCATCTCCAATTGCAACCACTCATCATCATACCACGGGTTCTTTCTCGATATGGTGGCTGGTAACCCAAAATAGTCTCGATGATGGTGTGATGGTTGTTGACGTTTGTAGTTGGTTTTTCAGCCAGGCGCACTTTGTAGGATCTAGCTACTTCAGGCGTGCTAAGGCGCTCAACGTTAAGTCTTTTTCTTCTGAGCCATTCGCAGCTTCATATCTTTGGGCATTCGAGCTCTGAATTTGGCTGCAACAAGAAAATGGTCAGAGTCGACGTTGGCTCGCTTGTAGGTACGTACATCCAAAACATTGGATACGTGCCTAGCATCGATTGGTCGATTTGGTTGTGAATTCAACCCTGAAAAGAAAACCTGGTTGCTGCGTGAATTCTTTGCCGGGGAAACCCTGTGCTACTTATCATCGTTTTGTGAGCTGCCGTAAAGTCAATTACTCGGAAGGCGTTATCTGTTATCGTGTCGTGAAGACTGTTCTTTCCAACTAACCCGCCGAATGTGTTCTCGTTGCCGATTTTTGCATTAAAGTCATCGAATACGTGTCCGACATCGTACTTCAGACAGGCTCCGTAGGCACAGCCCAAGAGGTCATAAAATTCCTCCTTGATAGTGTCCTCGGATTCGTTGGTAGAGGCGTGTGCACATATTAGGCCGATATTGTATAACGTAGCTTTAATGCGGACCACAGCTAGGCGATCACTTATCAACTTGTGGTTCTTGACTCTTGATCTAAGCCGATTTCCCACAATGAATCTGCATAGCATAATAGCCCCAACGAAGCTAGTCTAGGGGTGTTAGATTTCAGGATGGTGGCGACCAGTTGACGTTATTTCTTCTCGAAATAGAGAGACCTGGGTACTTTTGCCTCAATAATGCCACTATTTTATTCAGGTTGACTGTATTCATATCATCAAATGTGGACAAAACAAGAATCGATACCTTCTGCCGTTGACAGTTACCGCTTTACTTCTCCCATTTCGGAAGACGTATGGGCCAATGACGCCGCACCTAAACAGTGACGTTTTCTGGATGCAAAATAAACTTCTGGAACTATTGTGGATTGAGATCGTTCCAGGTCCAACAATTTTTACTATTCTACTCCGTCGCTAAAGACTATTCTTTAACCAAAATTGTGATCCTTTCGCGGCAACATTTGACCGAGCGTTGCTGCGATGCCCAGACACTGCTCGATTAGTAACTAAACTATAAATTTCACACAGTTCGCGCATCACTTAGGGGATATAACACGAAATTCACGATTTCGAGCAGTTTTCCATGATTAAATGGCAGCTATGACAGAACTCAATTATCATTGAATGACAGCGCTATCATTTCAAACATAGCCACAATCGTCTGTCATAGTCCAGGCGTGTCTACTGAAAGACCTGATTTCTTCATTAAAAGTCGATTAAAAATTTAAATGAGAATTACCTCTGTATCCTCATAAATATTACAGAACTTCGTAGGCAGAACTTTATCCTGACACTACCAACAAACTTTGAATAATGAATGCATTGAAATAATTTTTTAATTGTACTGCGTGACATTAGTTAAAGTTGAACGCCAAAAATTACTTATTCGTGCTCACTAACTCGCTAACAGGATAACCGCATTCATCTGAAGGATCCTTATGGAAAACTTCGTGGCACTCTTACCGTCTTCTTGCTGCTATAGCAACAATATTCGTTGTGGCGGTCGTATGTCACAAACTTTTCGCTAGTTGTTTCATTATTCTTGATTTATAGCAATCCAAAAGTTTCCGCTTCTTTTCTTCAAACGAATGTGCGCGACTATAGTGTAGCGTGTGAAAGAGAGAGTCCTTCACATGTAAGTTGGCAGCTGAAGGGAGTCGAAAAAACTTTTCTAATTACAACACGGATGTCTTGGTTTTCGTAATTCTTAGACTTTTTGATCTCAGTTGCTCTTCTACTTTTTTGGTCGTGTAATTAATTAAGGGAGATTATTGTTTCCGAAATCAACTAAAAATGATGTCAATGCTTCATTAAATTAAAAAATTTCATCGATATTGTACGTACAAGCTCGCATATATCTGTTTCAAGTCATCCTTTTGAATTACTCCGTCACAGAAAATTCAAATTGAATTTCCCACATGATAAATCGGTATTCCATTGGTCAAGGGGTATTGTATGTATTTACATTTGTAACTTGTCCTTCTGTTCGTGAATCGTATTCCGTGCACATGATTACCTGATGACATGGTTTTCTGTAGTTTCTACTCTTGAATGAGCGACACGTAGTCACATGAATTCACGTGTAACTAAGTCAGGCATACGTTGCATGTCCGACCCACTTTTTAGACAATAGACTGCGTTCTACTATCGGAGACCACCGGGAATCCGATAACGTTTAGTGAATCGATGTTCAGGCAAAGCAGCTGGGTGGAATAATTTAAAGCTCACATGATTAGTATTTAAGGGTTGTATGTAAGTAAATTTATAGGTAATGAAACAAAATGCCTTGGGAATATTCAAATGTCACCCTGTGACATTTAGGGCAATTGATATTGATTACCCTTGGTTATACAATGTACACCTACACTGCCTGAGAGTGACTTGCCTTCTTGTGATGTGAAATATCAATTTGCTAACGAAAAAACTTCCTCTGACACATCTGGTTTTGTGGCTTCGGAAATGTTTTGGCATTAATCATTCTCTTTTCAGAATTTAAAAAAATTACCAGTAAAGGATTCATGCCCACTGAAGATCATTCGTTCGGCTTGGAGACATTTTCTCACTCTTATCGTAATGTATAGTAATGTATGTACCCAGAGGAAAAACCAGAGACTGACTGAGTGGAGCAATTTATTTTCACTTCTTTTGTCATGGTTGGGAGATTTAATTAAATAAAATACATTTTTAAACAAGATATGATTCTTTCGAACAGGAATACAAATTAAAGGATTAAACAAATATAACACTTGACAACTACACAATAAAAAGTACAACACCAACCGAACTTTCACAAAAAGATACGACTTAATCATAGCAGAACAAGTCGTAATAGTTCTGGAAACAACCAGCGAGAAAAAAGTCATACCTACAAGACCTTTCGCTTCTTCCGATAATATCCAAATGTTTTAAGAGGTTCTTACTTAACTGATTTCAGTCGGTTATACAAGAAAAACGTCTTATATCTGATCATCAGTTCGGATTTAGAGATGCAAGCACTCCACAATTGATCAAGTACTGGTACATAGCATACCTGATGTAAATGAGAATACGGAAAACCTTCACTGGCATGCTAACAGCAAGACTAACAAAATGAAAACAAAAAACTATCTCAGTTCCAAACGAGCTTTAGATTTACTTTAATTTACTCAACAGTCGACTTTTCACAAGAAAGGAGATCCCCTCAACTGCGCCAATTATAGAGGTCTCAGTCTCCTCAACATCGCATATAAGATCTTTTCTGCGATATTGTGTGAACGCCTGAAACCTTTTATCAACAGGGTGATTGGACCCTATCAGTGCGGTTTCAGGTCAGGAAAGTCCACCATCGATTAAATCTTCTCACTTCGGCAGATCCTGGAGAAAACCCAAAAAGTCCAAATCGGTACTCACCATCTCTTTATCGATTTCAAGGCCGCCTATGACTACATAATATGTACCTATAGAGAAGAGGTACATATAGCCATATCAAGTTTTGACATCCCTGCCAAACTTGTTCGTCTGTGCGGATGACGATGGATAACGCTCGCTGCTCCATCAAGGTTGGTAATGACCTCACCGAGACCTTTGATGTCAAAAAAGGTTTTAGACAAGGTGACGCGCTGTCATGTGACTTCTTTAATATTGTACTTGAGCGGATTGTGCGGAACTCACAAGTCAACACCCGAGGCACAATGTATCACAAGTCTGTACAACTGCTTGCATACGCCGACGATATTGACATTATTGTCACCGGTGCGTTTGCAAGCATTGAGGTGGAAGCGGCCAAAATGAGTTTAGCGATAAACGAGGGCAAAACCAAGTATATGCTGTCAACAAGAAGGGACAACCAACACCGACGACTTGGACAGAAAGTCACAGTGGGCAGCTATAACTTCGAGGTAGTAAGGGATTTTGTCTACATTGGCTCCGCTATAAACTCGAAAAAACAAGATCAACGCAGAAATCAAGCGAAGAATAACTCTTGGCTAGGACATGTAGAGCGAATGGACATCAACGCTCCAGCCCGCAGAGCCTTCGAATATAACCCGGAGGGGCGAGGCCCAAGTTCACCCCAAATTGTAGCGCCAACTATGTAAGAAATTATAAATGAAGAATTTTCATAATGATGGGCTATATACGTATAGTACGGATACCATATTTTATATTATTGTTATTAGATTCTAATTGTTACTCTGTCAGGCGGCATAAATATATATCAAAAAGATTTATATATGAATATGTATATGGAATGAAATGAATTTACTAATAAAATCTAATCTAGAGAACAAACCACCGGAAGTATTGAAAAAAGTGAAGGAAAATGTCATAATAAAGGCTTAAATTTGCATAAGCGCCGGTAGGCACCATTTGAACAATATAACCTTCAGTGCTTAATGGAACAGTCATTGTTTCTTAATGCAAATATATTTTATAAAAATCAAAGCTAAATCTTGTTTCTAAGGAAAGTATTTGAAGGGAGGTTTTATTAGTCCCACACTACTATGAGCACGCATTTACGGTCCTCATACTATTCCATTCCGAGGACCATTGCACACAGTGCAACCTAAAAGATCTATTGGGCCACCCCAGTGTTTTGCCGAAAACTTGATTAAGGCTATTAATAAATCTAAACAAAACTCCATGCTCAATGTTCCAGAAGACATAGCGGCTCAATAAAACCATCCCGAGATGGAGAAGTCTTTTCTTGCGGCCATGGGGCATTCACAAAGAATATGTTCTGCCGGTCCTCATAGTGTCCTCTTTTGAATTTGTTATAGACGGAGAGCTGGTGAAATTTTTTCATGATTATTTCGTCAACAAAATTTTGCTTATTTTTTGGTTGTCGTGTTCGGATACATCACGGATGTGAAATTCTGGCGGACCTGGGCCGGGCGCTTTAGGGGCGGCAGGGCTTCAAAGTAGTAAAAAAGGTTGAAAAAAAAATTATAGCGTCAACTTTGAAACCCTGTTTGATGAATCGCAATTAAAAATCATATCGTGTAATGAAATTTCCAGAGCGATTGGGCGGTCGCAAACCCCTGCCCGAGTGCCCGAAACATGTCACAGAAACTCCAATTTTTAAGTTATTTCGTCCACACTCAAATTTTGGTATATCATCTAGTATATACTGGTGAATCTAGAACTGAAATGCCAGAGCAAAATTCCGGTCGCAGCACTTTGCCAGAGCGTGTCAAAGCGCATTGTGCGTGAGGGGCCTTTTCAATGGTTTGTATAAGAAATTGTTGCATATCTTCAAAAATATGTTAATGATTAAAAGTATTTCAACTGATTCTGAAAGATTATTTAAAGATCTTTAAGACCGTGTATTAGGTTTAGTCCTAACATTTATACTTTCGAAATATTTGATTTTGAAACATTTTCGAAATGAACCAAATACTTTTTCTGTTCATGATGTTTCTAGGAAAGGAAAATTAAAGCCGTGCAAACTACTGGAAAATTCATTAGAATATCAAACAGCGTTCGCTGAGCTATGAGAAACCGATTTTGCTTCAAGAGAAGCGACCTTTAAAGTTATTGAAATCTTTGTGTGTCACATGTATAACATCAGATATACGGAAACGGTAGACGACGCAAGATTCGAAATATTTAATAACGCGTATAAGGTAAAGGATCTCAAAGAATCATTTGACGTTAAGCTTAAAAGTTTCGAAGCTTCGAGTTTGCCACCCTGTCGATCTGAACTATGCTAACAGCTGTTACGCGCTCAATATATAACTTCTATCTGGAACAATGCTTTTTCTAAAAATCCTTCTGCTTTGGTACCAAATGTTATGTTATGATTTTATGTGGTTCGAAGGAGATCAGCTACCAGTATTTGTAAATGATGTTATCATTCAACCGAAAAATAATTTGAATTAGGTATATCTTGATTTCTGTAACGAAGTGACATGTTTCCCTACCTTCAATTACCAACCGAGAGAGAAAACGGGGTATACAGCCAGGTGTTTTGGTAGAGGACGACCCATGCCACCAAAAGGGTTGTATACTTTCGGGTACCTCTACAAAGACGACCAAGTCTGAAGGAAGTATGGTGTACTCTAAGGCACGCCAATATAAAATAAAGCCAGAAAGTCAATGAGACATAAACAACAACAAAACACGAAGGAGTTTTAAAAAGTCACACTTCGTTCTTACAGGGATATCCCATAAGTAAGAGAATGTAAGTGGCAGTTGGGAGAGTCTGCTCAGTGGTGATAAGTGTACCAATCCAGCGTACCTGGAACAGACTCTCCCCCGAATTCGGTCACCAACATTTTTGGTTTTGGTTTTCGTGCCTTCACCCCAGTGAGTGGGTATTCAGCTAAGGGTCCGTTTTGACCACAGCCTGCCCTGCCTGCCCGTGCCCTGCACGGACATACCCAGTCAGCCCGTGCCTTGCCGGCCCGTGCCCTGCACGGACAAGCCCGTACCAGTACCGTGTGTGGACCGCACGACCTGTCAAGCCGTTCCAAGACACCACAATCCCAGAGACCCGCCAAGGAGGCCAGTCCAAGCCTGAGCTAGGGGTTTAAGTATTATTGTAGTGTAGAATTAAGCTTATCCATGAATTGTTAAGTATAAGATTTGTTAGTATAAGAATCTTGCATTGTTAAAAGGAACACTGTAATATTAGTCGTATAGTCTTAATAAAGTACATCTTTCCCAAAGTTTTAGGGTATTTCTTTGGGGCTGACCCTGGAGCCGGCGAGCTCACCTCAGCCTTCGATAAAAACGACTTTTACTATATTTTCCAGACAACGGACGTAATTATTGCAGTGACGAAGAATCCAATGATGAGGGAAATCTCTTCAGCGAACGAGAATGACGAAAAATCGATTTTGTTAATTATTATGCGAAATCAATTTTAATTTTATAGTTTTATTATGATTGTATTAACAGACAGATTAAAACTGCTGCAAATTGAACAGAGAAATCCTTAAAATTTATTTGTACTTCTCAATAAACTCATCTCATATTTACGCAAACCTTAAAGTGAGTAATGCAATGTATTTTGAATTATGGTGAAGACTTTTTTTTCTAAATTGCAGATTTAGCAACTAATGATTGGACTTACTGAAAAAAAAAAAAACAAAAAAAAAAAAAAACCCTCTTATGTTACTTTAGGTGTAGGGACTCCCCAGGGAGGCGTTATCTCACCCCTCCTCTGGGTTCTAGTCATCGATGGGATACTTAAAGAACTAAGCAATACAGGCATAAGTGTCACTGCTTACGCGGATGACGTGGTGATTTTAGTTCAGGGCAAGTTCCTTGATACATTAAGTGAAATGATGGAATCAACTCTTAATAGTCTCGAAAAATGGGCTGGAGGGTGTGGACTACACGTCAACCCGGATAAAACTGAATTGGTACTCTTCCGTAAAAAATACAAGATACTACCCTTCAAACTGCCTAAGCTAGCAGGGGTGGAGCTTTCACTTTCAGATCGCGCTAGATATCTTGGTATAATGCTGGATAGGAAACTAAATTGGAAACTTAACATACAGGAACGAGTCCGCAAAGCATATAATGCTCTCTTCCTCTGTAAGCGGATCGCGGGGAAAAAATGGGGACTGAAGCCCGCAATGATGCACTGGCTATACATCATGGCGCTCAGACCCATCCTTACGTATGGGGCTCTTGTGTGGTGGAAGGCAACGAATACGAAAAACACACGGGATATGTTGGCCATGGTACAAAGAACAGCTTGCATTGCCATCACAGGTGCTCTACGCACATCACCTACGGCTGCACTCGAGATCTTTCTGTATCGTTTACCATTAGACCTACAAATTAAATTTCAAGCGGGCAACAGTGCGCTTCGGCTCACTAACGTTGGTCTCTTCAGGACTAATAACATAGGATACAGCTCCGTTCTCAAAGAATCTTTTCCCGGAATCCCTGACGAATCGGACGATATACTTGGCACCTTAGACTTCGACACACCATACGAAGTACTATATCCTATTAGAGAGGACTGGCATAGGAAGACAGTCTCTGTCCATAACGAGATTGCAATATACACAGATGGTTCTAAGACCAGTGAGGGCACGGGGTCAGGTATTTACTCGAGAGATACGAACCTACAGGTGGCCCTGAGACTTCCGGACACATGCAGTGTGTTCCAAGTAGAGGTTCTAGCTGTACTTAAAGCTGCGGAATTACTTGAGATGGGATCAATATCCGATAAGAATATCGCCATCTACATTGACAGTCAGGCTGCGCTAAAGGCGCTAGAGTCTTACGTCACCAAATCTGACATAATCAGGAATTGTCGCACAATGCTTAGGGCATTATGTACGCAGAACCGAGTCAGATTATGTTGGATACCTGGACACTGATATCGAAGGCAACGAGCAAGCCGACCCGCTGGCTAAAAGAGGAGCGGGGCTCCCACGTAGCGATATAATTGGTAGTATTAAACCACCAGGGTGCGTGGCTAAGAGAATTATTCGGGATAAAATCATTGACACGGCTAATCTAAGATGGTCAAACTTAGATGGTCACAGGGTGTCTAAGGCCTTGTGGCCTGTGTTAGATCACAGAAAATGTGGGGAGATAATTAAGTTAGATAGATCGAGGATAAGAACAGCGATAGGAATACTCTCTGGCCACTGTCTCCTAAAGAGGCATGCCATGAGACTAGGGTTATCCGATACGGATGTTTGTAGGTACTGCGATGACCTACATGTCTCAGAAGATATAACTCATATACTCTGTGAATGTCAAGGAATTGCCAGGATAAGGCTAAAGTACCTTGGTAGATACTTCTTCGATAACTTGGAGGAGGTGAGGTCCTTGAACCATAACAAGGATCTCTTCAGATTTTGTGGGGAGATTAATTGCTTGGAGGATTGGATTTAGGTCTTTTGCCGTGAAGGTTTCCTAGGGATCGCGATGGGCCCACTTTGGTGCCTAGTGTTCTATGATAACCTCATAATCCTACCTAACCGAACCTAACCTACTTTAGGTGTAGAAACATCATGAACAGAAAAAGTATTTGGCTCATTTCGAAATGTTGGGTCTTAAAATCGAATATTTCGAAAGTATAAATGTTAGGACTAAACTTAATACGCGGTCTTAAAGATCTTTAAATAGTCTTTCAGAATTAGTTGAAATATTTTTAATCATTTACATATTTTTTAAGATATGCAACAATTCCTTATACAAACCATTGAAAAGGCCCCTCACGCACAATGCGCTTTGACGCGCTCTGGCAAGGTGTTGTTTACATATGAAGGCTCCAAATGTCCCGTTCTGCACAGGGGAAGGTTGTCTGAAGAATTTGAGATCCAAAGTGGGGTAAGACAAGGCTGTATCCTTTCACCAATATTATTCCTATTGGTGATTAGCGATGTGCTTCATGCAGCTTTGTCGACGGGAAACGGAGGAATTCGATGGACTCTTACATCTCAACTGAAGCATCTTGACTACGCAGACGATGTAGGCTTACTCTCCCACAGAATTATGGACCTCCACCAAATGACAGCAGATGTGGAGAGGGAGGCAGGTGTCGTCAGGCTGAAAATTAATACGGCAAAAACTAAAATAATCAGCCTTGGAACAAACTCATCGGCTCAAATATGCATTGCTGGACAACCGGTAGAGAGAGTAGAGGATTTTCAGTATCTTGGGAGTATTGTCTCGACCGATGGTGGAACCGAACTGGATATAGCCAACAGGATCGCCAAAGCAAAGTCCGCGTTCGGGATGTTGTCCAAAATATGGCGAAGCAATGCAATCAGTTTGAGCACCAAAATAAGACTGTTCCGCTCCAACGTTGAATCCGTGCTGCTATATGGTTGCACCACGTGGAGAGTGACCACTACTATCACCAGAAAGCTGCAAACGTTCGTTAATAGATGTCTGCGCAATATCTTAAGGATTTTCTGGCCCAATCGTATCTCTAACGAACACCTTTACGAGAGAACAGTGGATTGGTCACACGTTCCGTAAGGGTGACAGCTCCATAGCGAACCATGCTATGCAATGGAACCCTCTAACTCAGGATGGCAGAAGACCTGGCGGTCCGAGGAGAACATGGCGCAGAACAGTCGAGAAGGAGGCACGGCAGTTGAGGAAAAGTTGGGGAGAACTCAGACACATTGCCAGAAACCGTACACGATGGCGCGTAGGCGTAGTAGAGGCCCTAGGACCCACAAGGGGATACAGGACATAAGTAAAGTAAGGTGTTGCGACCGGAATTTTGCTCTGGCATTTCAGTTCTAGATTCACCAGTATATGCTAGATGAAATACCAAAATTTGAGTGTGGACGAAGTAACTTAAAAATTTGAGTTTCTGTTACATGCTTTGGGCACTCTGGCAGGGGTTTGCGACCGCCCAATCGCTCTGGCAATTTCACTACACGATATGATTTTTAATTGCGATTCATGAAACAAGGACTCAAATTTGACGCTATAATTTTTTTTTTTAAATTTTTTACAACTTTGAAGCCCTGCAGCCCCTAAAGCATCCGGCCCAGGCCCGCCAGAATTTCACATCCGTGATGTATGCGAACACGACAACCAAAAAATAAGCAACATTTTGTTGACGAAATAATCATGAAAAAATGTCACCAGCTCTTAGTCTATTATTAGCCTACACACAGAAAGAAAATATAATTGCAATGTTTGCTTTAACTTATTTCTAATTGCTTGAGTTTTGGTTTTGATCGGAAGATAGAGTTTATCTAATCCTTGCTTACATATCTAATTAGCCTAGCGTATTTCTTCTAATTAATTCCGTTCGCATGACCACAATTAGCTAAGAACATACGCAATGCCCAATTCTTCAGCTACTAAAAAATTAAACATCCATGTGAGTCGTTATATCCTTAACTCGCTTGCCTTGAAACATTATGTACATATTAATGCCACTGTGGATATAAAAAAAAAACCTTTTGAACAATAATGAATTTTGAAATTAAATTAGATAATTCGCAGAATTCTCAAAGCTTGCTGCGTTTCTAAAAAGTGAATATTTTTTTGAGGAGTTAGCACTCATTTAGGAGCATGTCTTAAGGATAAAAAGAAGAAAAAAGAAACAAATACCTATTATTGCGTATGGCATTAAATTAAAACGTTCCGCTTCTTTGAATGAACACTGAATTATGATCGTCTAGATTTACGGAGCTTAATTATTCAGACACATACTCGTACATGCTTCTTTCTCTCAGTATTTCAAAATGTTCTGCGGTTCGTTTTGGGTAGGCAATATTTTCCCGGAAAATTCGTTGATCCAAGAAGGTGCCAATTAGAGTTATAAATTAAAAACAAACATTAACATTACATTCCATAAGGAACAGAGCGTATAGCATTTTACCTTTTATGTCCTACCACGCCCCTAATTAACTAGGCACATGCATTATAATTTTTTTTTTTATGTATTGATAACTTCTTTGAATTAAACGCTTCCAAAAAGAAGGTGTGCCCTTGTACCTATATATTATATAGGTGAGTTAAAGTTTTTGTGAACAATAACATATCTCTTATACATACAGGGTGGGCCATAAGTCACTGATTGGAAAAATTATAGGATTTCTTGCTATTGTACCGAAGTTAAATGAATATGGACGATAGTATACGTGCAATAACAAGTTAAATTTATTCAAATATAATAAATTATATATGTATATAGGGCTTTACAAGAAATTGTTTTTGTGAACTTGCACAGGTATTACCCAAAGTGTGGTGCCTGCAACGATCGAGATCCAAGTGACCGAGAGGTAGGAAGATCTCGCAGTCGTAGCACCAGCGCTCTCTCTCTCCCTTTAAATAATGAACAGGAAAGTACGGTCATAGTTGCTAGAGAATGGTATCCGTTCATGGTTGGAAATCTCTGGCCAGAGCAGCATCTATATGTTTGTTAAAATATAGATATTGATCTAGCCAGACCCCAAGGTACCTGACTACACCTCGACTCGCAAGTGGCTGCCCATGCTGTCCCACGATAGAGAACTTTCGCCAATTCTTTCTGGTGTCCCAAGAGGCCCCAGACAACGGCGTTCTGAACAGGATGGTCTCCGACTTCTGAAAGTTGATTTTCAGCTTTCAGTCGTCGCGGTATCTCTTAATCTTATCGAAATCACCCTGCAAAAATAATGTAATGACCTCTACCTTAGGCCCTGACCTGTACGCGACCAAGTCGTCTGCGTACGCTATGACATGGTGAAGTGAACCTATGAGATCGCTCGTGTAAATATTGAATAGGATCGGCGAATTAACCGCACCCTGTTGCAGACCATTTTTTACTTCAAACGTTCCAGCAGACGTCACATTGCCATTCTTCACAATGAACTTCTTACTGGTGAGCATGTCGTAAAGTATGTACAGCAGTGGTTTACTTGTGGTGGGCGCCGTGGCGTAAGTGGTTAGTGTGTCGGATCACTACGCATGAGGTTCCAAGTTCGAATCCCAGAAAATACCAAAAAGTTTTTTCACGGTCCCACCTCTCGCGAGCGTCTGACAAACAACCGAGAGTATTGTTGTCACGGAAAAGCTTCTCAAATCGCCGTTCGGATTCGGCATTAAAACTGTAGGTCCCTTCCATTCGTGTGAAAAATATAACGCACACAACATGAGTGGTTGCGGGAAGCTAGGCCCTGGCACTACAAAGAGCTTATCCCATCGGATATCCGATACCAGTTTAGACGCGGCATGTATGGTATCATGCCCCGCCTTGAAACCGAATTGGTTATCCGGAATTATGTGCATGTCCTCAACCCACTTAGTCAGGGCTCTATGGATCACTTTTTCGAATACCTGGCTGATGTTCGGAAGGAGATTTATCGACCGGAGATTACCCGGGTTGGAAGTATCTTTATTTTTTTTTGGAATCGGTTGCACCACCGCTGTTTTCCAATGCGCTGGATAATGGGCATTATTCATTGCATTTAAACAGGATGGTGTAAATGTTCACCGCTTCTGGAGGAAGATGTCTAAGTACAATGTAGGGTATACCATCGATTCCCACGGATTTCTTTTTCCTCAGTGATTCGAAGATCGCTTGGACCTCTGCCTTCGAAATGAGCGGGGGATGTACCCTTTCATCGGCGATGGCATTGTTTGCCATATTTCTTTCATTGAACACGGTGAAACCAATGTTCTCAGATCGCCAGTGCTCCATGTCATTTCGAAGGTAGAAGTTGTGCACAAGGACCTGATTTTCCAGGTCATGGTTCGGGCAAACACTATCATTCACCTTATACACGTCCTGGAAAGTCGCTCCTATAGCATCTACCTTCTCCTGCGGATCTTCGATCACAAAGAAATTGTCATCCTCAGCCGCGTTATCTGGATCTATACCTGCTGTCACTAGTATTTGTACATTGTTCGTAGTTTGGGGGATTTTAAGACGCGGAAGATCGTTTTGATTATTCCTCCGAAATATCTTGTTTATTTGGGGGAACGCACTCGGGTTGTTGGATTTTACAGCCCGAATTTTCCTGTCCCAGTGCAAATTTACAGAAAGTCTGTAATATTCTTTAATTAACTTTGAGAGGTTTCTAATCAACGCCTTCAGCGTCCTAACCTCCTCCGAGTTCTGTCTGTCAGTAAACTGTCTGTACAAGGTTTTTAATCTCGACAGCAGTCTACTTTTATGTTCGTGCAGTGCGTCAATCGTTGCATTGCGGTATATGTCCACGTTGTCAGTGTGTTGATACCGAGGTATCGTACTGTCCATCGTTCGTTTTATTGTCTTGTCCATTTGTTTTAGATATCTATCAATCTCCTCGTTTGAGAGATTTCTATTGGACGGTAGGTCGAGCATGTTCGAGGAGAGTGCTCTCGTCAACTGTCTGAAGAAGCGAGTCCAACGCGTTCTACTGTAATTATAGGCGTGCAATTGGACAAACTCCACCAATTCCGCAATTTCATTGGGAATCTTTATTTCGGCACTGAGTCCGCAATGGTCACTGTCATACACAAAAGTGTGTAAGCAGTTTAAAGTTTGTCGGTCCATGGCGGTCAGTTGTAACCGTACGTCGAACAGCATTAGATCAAGATAGGATCCGCTTCTGGGATACGAAGGACTATCCGTCGCTTTTAAATCAAGTCGATACTCAACACTGTGTAGACCCCACCAACTGAATAGTAGGTTCCCTCTAGAATTTGGTGTGCTATTTCCCCAATCTCTATGCTTGGCGTTAAAATCGCCGGCTATAATGAAAAAATTCTCCTCCGACTCCAGCCGTAGTATTCGAAAAAGTGTCTCGAGCTCTGAAATAAAAGAAGTAGTTTGAGTAGCTTCAGGAGCATAGACCGCGACCATATACATCCTCTTTCCACTACGGAGAGGGATATACACGATACATGCTTTCAGCGCCTGGAACCTACGCCCTTCACCGCTGTACACTACTCTATGATGCAACCCTTTTCTAATGAAGATCGCGACACCTCCTCCTTATTTAGCACCCATGGCAGCTGACCTCCTCGTGGTGGGGGGCGGGCAACGTGACTGGGATGTGCGGATGGGGTAACTTAAATAGTTATTCCCATCCATACAATCCAGTTACGGCTAACAAAGCGCACACCCCATGATGACAAGAAGGAATCGACTGGCCTCGGATATTGCCAAGCCTGGTAAGCCAGGGCATCCTTTGGAGCCAGGCCTGAATGGTGTCAGTATGCGAGCGTCTGGTGGTCGGCCTGCCCCGCTCGGCAGCCGGCCGGGTCAAACCCGAATTGGCTACGAGCTTCCTGTCAATGGTCTCGCGAACCATTACGGGGGTCAAGGGGTGAGCGCGCTGTGCACCGATAGGGGCACAGATGGACTCTCTGAGATTCGACAACGGCATCGACTTAGGATAGGCACATGGAACGTCTCATCGCTCTCAGGGAAGGATCTTGAGCTTGTTGGGGAGGCTGCTAAAAGTCGACTAGATATAGTTGGCGTCTCTTCAACAAAGCAGAAAGGTTCTAAAACTGTGGACCTTTCGGGTGGGTGGAAGCTCTTCCTGTCAGGAGTCGCACCCTCAATGTCTGCTCGGGCGGGAGTGGGGATACTCACAAGTCCCAGGTTGACAGACAGAGTATTGGAGTGGATACCATTAGCAGGGAGAGTTGCGATCTTAAAGCTCAAGCTTGAAAGATCAACTCTGGCATTGGTGCAGGTGTATGCACCGAACCAGCTTTCTTAGATGAAGTTGATGTTGCCCTTGAAAAGGTTGCAGATATGGATTCTTTTGTCCTGATGGGTGACTTTAATGCTCATGTGGGTGTAGATGTTATGACATGGGGGAGTGTGATTGGGAGGAACGGTGATCCTGATCAAAACGCGAACGAAGAGAGGTTGTTGGATTTTTGTTGTGAAAATGGCTTATCCATCATGAACACTATCTTTCCGCACAAAAACATTCACAAATACACGTGGTACCGTCAGAGTCTTCAGCAGAAGTCGCTGATCGATTCCTTTGTGGTACCATCGTGTCTGAAGAGAATGGTTTGTGATGTTCGCGTATTGAGAGGGGCCGAACTGTCAACTGATCATCACTTAGTGCTGTGCAAATTGTATCTTAGCGAGAGAGTGCCTCCCCTACCAAAGCATAAACCAAGGATGGTTACACGCATACGATGGGAGAGCTTATAGGACGATGAGATACGGCAGACATTTGCGCCGCAAATATCTGAGAAGTTCGAACGAATTCCAACTGTTCCATCAAATGTAGAGGAAGAATGGCAACTGTTTGCAACAGCGGTTATTGCCTCTGCGGGAGATGTTTGTGGAGTGAAGCGGCTTGGTGTGGCGGCTGGTGGTGAGAAAAGGACTGCTTGGTTTAAAACGCCCGGAGTTCAAGAAGCTATCAGAGAGAAGAAGAGAGCCTTTAAGGTGTGGATTCACTTGGGGAACTCCGATTCTCGAAATCGGTACACTGAGGTGCGAAGAACTTGCAAATTAGCTGTGAAAACAGGGAGAGAACAGTCTTGGAAGGAGTTTGGCGAGAAATTGGAACGTGATCACAGATCTGCAAATAAGATGTTCTGGCAGACCGTCCGCCGACTCAGAGGAAAAAAGTTGAACATCGTTGAAGGAGTCAAATCCAAAGACGGTAGACTTCTTTCCAATGAGGAGGACATCTTACGCAGATGGAGCGAGCACTTTTTAGAATTGCTCAATCCCGAACAGGGCACCGAAGATGACAGACCTATGGTCGAGAGTTGGGCGGAAAGTAGTCCTACGGTAGAGGAAGTAACTTTGGCGATCAAAGCGCTAAAAGTTGGCAAATCTGCTGGTGTGGATGAAATTCGGCCAGAAATGCTCAATGCTTTATGTAACGAGCGAGTTCAATGGCTCTCGCGTGTCATTAAAGTGGCCTGGGAATGCGGTGAAACACCTGGTGATTGGCAAATGGGGGTGATAGTTCCTCTTTTTAAAAAAGGGGACAAAAGAGATTGCGCTAATTATAGGGGTATATCTCTTTTAAGTCTCCCTGGAAAAGTCTTCGCTAAGGTGCTAGAAATGCGTTCCAGAGCTGTGGTTGAGGACAGTTTGGGGGATGAGCAGTGCGGTTTTCGTCCCGCTAGAAGCACAACCAACCAGTTGTTCACTCTCAGAGTGGTTCTTGAGAAAGCCTGGGAGTATGCCAAACCTGTCTACACTTGTTTTGTGGATTTGGAAAAAGCATATGATAGGGTTCCTCGAGGCAAACTCTGGAGTGTTCTGTAGGAGTATGGGATTGCTGGTTCCCTGTTAAGGGCGATTCAGTCGTTATATACAAACTGTGGAAGCTGTGTTCGGATAAACGGTGTTAAATCAATACCTTTCACTGTGGGCGTTGGACTCCGCCAAGGGTGCGTTTTGTCACCTCTCCTCTTCATTGTATATATGTATTGGATGTTACAGCGCTGCTGTGGCGGGGAATGTTTCAAAGTGGGAGACCTAAGGATTAGTCATCTGCTCTTTGCGGATGATTTGGTCATCTTTGGGTCCTCTCAAACCGAACTTCAGCGCGCACTCGAAAGGTTTGTAGCCGTTTGTGATGATGCTAGAATGAAGATCAACGTGAACAAATCGGAAGTAATGGTCGTTTCCAAAAAATCCATTCAGTGCACTCTGCATGTTAGTGGAGTCCCACTGAAGCAGGTGGATAAGTATAGGTACCTCGGGGTCTTATTCACAAGTGATGGGAAGAGCAATGCCGAGTTATCCTGTAGAATTGGTCAGGCTGGATCAATTTTGAGAGAACTTGGCCAATCTGTTATAAGGAAGGCCGAACTTAGTGTTCAAGCTAAACTATCGGTTTTTAACTCGGTGTATGTTCCAACTCTCACCTATGGTCATGAAATTTGGGTAGTGACCGAAAGAATAAGATCGCGGATACAAGCTGCCTAAATGAGGTTCCTTCGCGGTGTTGTTGGAATAACTCGTAGGGATTGAGTGCGCAACACCAGAGTAAGCGAGGCGCTCAACGTTGAGCAGCTACTTCTCCGAACGGAACGATCTATGCTTCGATGGTTTGGTCACGTAGTGCGTATGCCCCCAGACCGGCTTCCAAGACGCACCATGGTTGCCGTGCCATCAGGTAGGCGACTTCGCGGAAGTCCTAGAAATAGATGGTTGGATCAAGTCCGATATCTCTCCTGGAGCCGCTTAGGGATTCCTCCTGATGAATTGGAGTCAATGGCGGAAGATCGAAAAGAATGGAGAGTCCACCTGAGCATCCTACCCCCGCGACCCTCATGAAGGATTAGCGGGCCATTGAAAATGAATGAATGAAAATGAATCAAGTTATTTAGTGGAACTTGCACAAGATCACTTAATTCGTCGAAACACCTGTTACCCATGTGGTTTTGTCGGCGGTTTTGTAGATTTGGCTAGTCGCATAACAAGTGTTTGATACTTTCTGTCTCTTCTGCATCTTGACAGCTCTTGCAGTGGTCGGGTGAGTTACTGCCTAGTCTTACAGTCATTTCCCCTATCGCGCAGGGTGTCCTGTAAGTGCACTTATCAAAATGCGTACTCCTTCTTTTGTTTATTGCCAGCAGCCTTTTGGTTCTTCCTTCATTCAATTAAACTTAAACTTATGTCCTTTAACCCCTCGGGGGGCATAGGGCGTCAACCACGCCTGCGCGCCATCGTGTTCGGAGTTCTGCAACGCGTTTGAGCTGCCTCCAACTCATTCCTAAAGAGCTCGATTCCTCCTCAACTGTTCTGCGCCACGTTTGCCTAGGGCGTCCCGCTATTCTGCCTGCCTGGGTGAGCGGATTCCACTGCATAGCGTATTTCGCAATGGAGTTGTCTTCGCGCCGTAGGGTGTGTCCAATCCATTGCCACTTTCTTCTTCGTATAGTAATGCTTATAGGTTCTTGGCCCGTTCTCAGATAAAGCTGTTCGTTGGAGATGCGGTTCGGCCAAAAAATCCTCAAGATGATTCTTAAGCATTTGTTTACGAAGACTTGCAGCTTCCGTGTGTTAATGGTGTCCACCTTCCAGGTACTGCACCCATAAAGCAGCACTGATTCTACGTTGGAGCGGAACAGTCGTAGCTTGGTTCTTAAGCTAATAACATTGCTTCTCCAGATTTTGGACAGCATTCCGAACGCAGCTTTAGCCTTCCCGATTCTGCTGCACACATCCAGTTCGGTGCCACCGCGATTAGCCGAGACGACACTTCCTAAATATAGAAAGTTATCAACTTTCTCGACTTGCTTTCCGGCAATGTTAAGTTGAGCGCGGGTATTGGAAGTACTCAGGGCTTTTGTTTTGGCTGTGTTTATTTTTAGCCCCACTTTGTTTGCCTCAGCTTCTAGATTTTGGGCCATCAAATGAAGATCCATTATCCGATGTGAAAGTAGACAAACATCGTCAGCGTAATCTAGGTGTTTAAGGTAAGATGTCATAGTCCAACGAATTCCAGAATTAGCTTCCGTCAATGCTGCACGGAGTACATCGCTGATAACCACCAAGAACAATAGTGGGGACAGTATGCACCCTTGACGTACTCCACTTTGGACTTCAGAGTCCTCCGACACCTTACCATTGTGCACGACGTGACACTTGCCGCCCTCATATGTAGCCTTGATAATAGCTATAAGCTTTTCTGGAATGCCTCTCCTGCGCAAAGCCAGCCAGATAGCATCTCGATTCAAGCTGTCGAAAGCCTTCTCGAAGTCGATAAACAGTAAATGTAGCGGAGACCTATACTCAACGCATTGTTCGATTATGATCCGTAAGGTGTTTATGTGGTCGATGCAGGAGGATCCAGCGCGAAAGCCTGCCTGTTCGACATCGAGAGTTGAATCTAAATGATCTTTAATTCGTTCTAGAATTATTCTAGCTATTATTTTGGCTACAGCTGGAAGAACACATATACCTCTCCAGTTACCGCACTCCATCAAGTTACCCTTCTTTGGAAGCTTAATGATCATCCCCCTTTTCCACTCCTGTGGAAATTGTTCACTATCCCAAGCTCTCCGTATTAGCGGATGCAGCAAATCTGCCGATGTATTTGGCGCCGCTTGAAATAGCTCGGCAGGGATACCATCATTCATTCAATACCGGCCATAAACTGCGAGATATAATATAGTCGCGTCTGATAATCCATGCGGAGTTGATCAGCTCTCTTGTTTTGTGGTCGATTTTTCTTTTAAGTACACCAATAGGAACTTTTATTGATGTCTGAGTTATATGGACAATGTGGTCCAATACCTTCCTTACCCTAACAACTAAAGTACTCTCATAAATCCAATAAAGTAATGTTAAATTCATTTTGTAAGTTATAAAACAATAAACAGCCAAGAAACTCATTTTTAAAGGGTTTTAATTATTAATGTTTTTTTTCCTGGAATAACACGACCCTAGCGTTGGTTTCTCCCCTATCAGTGCGGTTTCAGGCCAGGAAAGTCATCGATCAAATCTTGACACTTCGGCAGAGCCTGGAGAAACCACAAGAAGTCCAAATCGATACTCACCATCTCTTTATCGATTTTAAAGCCGCCTATGACAGCATCCATAGAGAAGAGCTTTACAGAGCCATGTCTAGTTTTGACATCCCTGCCAAACTTGTTCTTCTATGCAGGATGACGATTGAGAACGCTCGCTGATCCATCAAGGTCAGTAATGATGCCACCGATACCTTTGATGTTAAAAAAGGTTTTGAACAAGGTGACGTGCTGTCATGCGACCTTTTTAATATTATAGTTGAACGGATTGTGTGGAACTCACAAGCCAACACCGGAGGCACAATCTATTAAAAGTCCGTACAATTACTTGTATACGCCGACGATATTGACATAATTGGAAAAACTCAGCGGGCTGTCACCGGTGCGTTTGCAAGCATTGAAACAGAAGCGGCCAAAATGGGTTAAACGATAAACGGGGAAAAAACGAAGTATATGCTCTCAACAAGAAGGGACAATCAACACCAACGAATTGGATAGAATGTCACAGCGTGCAGCTAACATATAACTTCGACGTAGTAAGGGACTTTGTCTACCTTGGCTCTGGTATAAACTCGAAAATAACATCAGCGCAGAAATCCAGCGAAAAATAACCTTTGCCAATCGCCGTTTTTTTGGCTTATAAGGCAATTCAACAGTAAAGACCTATCTCGAACAACAAGGGAGACTCTGTATAAGACTCTGACCATCCCAGTCCTGCTTTACGGCGCTGAAACATGGACCTTATTAAAAGAGGATGGAGATATCCTTGGTCGTTTCGAGGGAAAAATTCTTCGTAAGATATTCGGTCCCGTTTGCGTGATTTGAGAAGATTCAATAACGAACTATACGAGCTGTACAGCGACATCGACCTAGTCAAGAAACTGCGTATTGGACGTCTGAGATGGCTAGGACATGTAGAGCGAATGGACACCAACGCTCCGGCCCACAGAGTCTTCGAATCCAACCCGGAGGGACGACGCAGTAGAGGATGTCCTCGCCGTAAGTGGCGCGCACAAGTTCAAGGGGACCTCGACCAACTTGGACTGCGCAACTGGAGGCAATTAGATAAAAACCGAGCTAAATGGAGAGCATTTTTCGTTGAACCCCAGGTTCACCTCGAACTGTAGCTCCACCTAAGTAAGTAAGTAAGCATTGGTTCACGCTGTTAAACCATTTAAGATTGACCTACCTGCTACGAATAAAAACGAGATATGTCCACCCTTTCAACAGCACAGTAAACAGAGCTGGTCAAAGTCAAAATTTTCTGTTTTACTTCAGTGGATTTTTTTTTTGTGCATGTCAGTGTATGAACATATATATATATAAAGTACGTCGTTTACAATTGTGCAGAAATAATCATGTACATAGGAGTATAAACTGTCACGTAGAGGGAAGCTTTCAGCGTCTCAGTAAACGTGAAGAGGATCTGCAAACTTTTCTCAAGTCAGAGCAAAGTAATTAAACAAAATACACTACTACTCGTATACCCTCAGTTTTGAAAGTGAATCCCTCTTCCAAAATTCATGGACACGCTCATCCTTTTGCTTATCTACATCTTCTTCACATCTGTTTCTGGTTTTTTTTTTTCCTCTTCAAAACTAATTAAAAACTTAAAATCGAAAACCAAACTTTTTATAGAATTCTTGCGCCTCAACAGAATGAAGTTGATTGCTTTGTTTTACGAAAAATTAAAAATTCCAAATGAATATTTCATAACATAAAGTGATGCACTTACAAGATATTTTTTTTTTAAACTCCTCTTGACCTAGTTAAACTTAAGAATGCAATTAATTTCAAGCACTACTCAATAATTGTTCAATTAATCCAACAGATATTCCAGATGATGTACGACTTATCCAACCACACCCATGCCCGCAAACACGAGATTAGATCCGATGCGATTGCATTCATTTCAATAGATTTCACTGACAAATGCGAAAAGAAAACGCTGTCGTTCTACTGTATTATCAACTCAACTGGCAGAGATCCTTAAACTTTTTCCATTAGAAGACAAACTATTATCTGCATCAGATGCGGCACTCTGACAACAACAAAATACAAACAGAATTCTAGAATGTCTACGCTCGAAAATGGAATAGAACGCAGTAAAGTACAAAACAGCCCCGAAGACATGTCCTTTCTGTTTGGTTTTGTGCCACAAAAAATCAATAAAAAGGAATAAAAGAAGAAGAATAACAGAAATGTCAAGGATAATCCGAGTTCTTTTAGTATTCGCTGCTAACCCACAGGCGAGTTGCCTTAGAATCTATCTGTACTTTATGCAGTTGAAATGTGTCATTGTTCGTCAGGATTATGCAAACAGCCGCACCATTGCCCATAGATACAATAGATATACGTATCTGATATTCTGTCAGTGTCAGAGTGCAGTTTGTATTTTCGTAGTGATGCTATTACTGATGCTGGTGATGCACCAAAGTGCTGAGTCGGGGTTGCCATTCGAATTTTTACTTTAGACGCCCTAATTTTCCACAAGAAATTCCAAATCGTCTGATAGCTTGTTGAAGAACTTTTTTCTGCCTCTAATGTAACGTAGTAAGCATGGTTTTGTCTGCAATCATGCCTTAAAGCATATCATCCTCCTGCTGCTTTAAATAATGGTTAGTTGGTGGTTGGGCCATCGCTGTCGGGTTGTTTAACTAGAGCTTGGATATTTTCCTTGTTGCCTGATGTTGCAGGGAGGACAAGCTGTTTGTAATGAGTCGACTTGAATTCCACATTTTGCCTGATGACAATTTCTTTTTACTTTTTTTTTGTTCTTGCCTGCAGGCCGCTGTTCCAAATTTGTACTAATGGATTTTGGGAATCGGAGTGTGGAAAATAAACTGCGGCCGTATTATATGGAGAAGACTTAAAAGGATTTTTATGCATTGCTTTTCTAATGTATTCTGAGTAGTTGCTTGCTATAGCATGGATGACAATAATGAAGTAGTTTTTTCAGAGATTTAAGCACCTTAGACTTCACTTTTCTCGAACAATCCCGACCTGACTCAGAGAAATGCTTTGCTTACAGGTTTTTTTTTTCAAGATTTCGCTGGAATACAAGTGAGTTCTTACCCTGGAGCTTCCTTCGGTAATTGATTTCCTTAAAAGACTGACTTAACTATTTATAGCAATTACAACTAGTTTATCAGTGGGAATATGAGTCGCGAAGTCTAAATGTCTGCCTAAATTAATAAATAATTTTTTTAATAAATTAGAGGTCAAAATATGATTGCAATCACTGCTAGTCATCACTTTGTTCTGATTCACTGATCAACAAGATTTTTGCCACAAGAAAACCGTTTTCCGATTATACCTTATTTAGGTCACCTTATCATTATACTGTTATTTTTTATTTGCTATCACGCATAGTTTTTTCGTGACAGATAGTAAAAGTCGCACTGCAAAGCCTGGATACGTTTTGTGCACGCTTAAGAACTTTATACTTTATTTTTACCCGAAAATCGTGAATTCTTATTTTTGTGATCCTAATAGAGCCGTATAAGTGTAAAAACATGCCAAGGAACTGTTTAAACCATCCCAACTGTTTTTGCGACGTGTGTGGAGAAATTACTTTTAAAAAGCAACGACGAAATTTTACGCCTTTAATAAGTAAGTGTTCCTTTGAATACGTTGGTATTCCAGTTCGTCACCAGGACAAATATTGGGCCACTCATATCTGCTGTACAACGTGTGTTAAACATTTTACGGGGTGGGCAAAAGGATCTCGACATATGCCTTTTGCAGTTCCAATGATTTGGACAGGGCCAACCAATCACCTAACAGACTGCTACTATTGTTTGACAAATATAAAAGGTATTACAACTAAGTCCAATCACACCTTGAAGTATCCCGATCTGTCATCTGCAAAGAGACCAATTCCTCATAATGAAGACTTACTTGTGCCAGTACCTCCAGAAAATATGGAAAGGGACGATGCATCAATTCTCGTTTCTAGCCACAATGATAATAATGCTGATGATGATGATTCAACCTTTGAAACAAGTGCCTCAAGTGAGCCCCATTTGATTGTACAAGAAGAACTTAACGACCTAGTTCGCGATTTGAAGTTGTCCAACAAATAAGCAGAGCTTTTAGGATCCAGGTTGAAAGGTTGGAATTAAAATTAATGAAATTCTCGTGAAAGAAAAATCTGTTGTTACCGAAATCGTGAGATCAACTGAAAAGTTTTTTCTCGAAAGCAGGGGATTTGGTTTTTTGTAATGACATTTGTTCAGTGATGAATATACTTAATCACGAACACAGATCAACTGACTGGCGTTTGTTCATTGATTCTTCCAAAGTGAGTTTAAAAGGCGTACTTTTACATAATGGAAATAAATTGTTTTCTGTCCCGGTAGCCCATGCTGCTAATATGAAAGAATCTTACGACAATATGAAAATTCTTTTAGAAACGATCCAATATAACCAGTATGTATGGAAAACATGTGGAGATTTGAAAGTCATTGCTATTTTGCTTGGATTCCAACTAGGTTATACAAAGTGTTGTTGTTTTATTTGCGAATGGGATAGTAGGGACAGACAAAATCATTATATTAAAAAAGAATGGCCAAAGCGTAAGTCACTCATTCCAGGAAAAAAGAACGTCTTAAATATACCATTAGTAAAATCCGAAGATGTGCTTTTACCACACTTACATATAAAACTAGGTCTAATAAAAAACTTTGTAAAGGCAATGGACAGAAACGGATATGGGATTTTATACCTCAAAGAAAGATTCCCTAGAATTAGCGAAGCCAAAATTAAAGAGGGCATATTTGTGGGTCCCCAAATAAGAGAGTTAATAAAAGATGAAATCTTCGAGCAAAAACTAAATTTTCTTGAAAAACCCGGCTGGAAATGTTTTTAAAACGTCGTCAAGAACTTTTTGCGTAATCACCGAGCAGAAAACTATCAAGACTTAATAAATGAACTTTTGAGGTCTTATAAAGATATGGGATGCAACATGTCCCTCAAAATGCACTTCCTACACTCCCACCTGGATTTCTTTCCCGACAATTTAGGAGCGGTTAGCGACGAACATGGGGAGACGTTTCACCAGGACATTTCTGTCATGGAGAAACGGTACCAAGGCAAGTGGGGTTCAAGTATACTGGCTGACTGCTGTTGGACGCTGAAAAGGGATCTACCGGAAGCTAAATATTCAAGAAAATCATAATCTGATAGGCTTTCAATGTTAAAACCATTCAAATCTTGATATTGTTTTTAATAAATATTTGGAACAAATTAACGAAGAGTACAAACAATTGATACGTGTCAGAAAAATTTCAAAGTTATAGTCCTGTTAGGAGTTTCTTATAGCATCAAAATTAGGTATGGTTTCTGGTGTGGCAAAAAAAAAATGAATTTGTCGATCAGTTGGGATTGATCTGTAATATAACTGCTCGGCTTGTCACCGTCATTTAGCACTTCGCATAAAAAAGACACAGACAATCTTCCCTTATCTATCGTTCCCAGCTCTATTGAACAGAAGTACAACTGTAATTTTTAATTGTTGTGTACATGGTAGTATCTAGTGTGTTCTCTTTAATTGGACATGTTTTGAAGTGTTCTAATTTTTATTTTTAATTGAATTTTAGTGATTTTCATAATATAATTGTTTTTCTCTTTGTTTTTTTGAGATCTTATTTTGAGTCATTTTATTGAGTGAGTTAAACCGTTTTTTGCTGTTTTATCTTGTCTTGTCTACTAATATTGTTTAGAAATTACAGCTTACACCATGGTAGCACCTTACAAACAATTTTGCTAGAAAAATTTTCCGTAGTTGACTGGGCGTGTGCGTTGAGTCTCTCGGTTATAGCGCTTCATCTTACTTACTTACTTAGGTGGCGCTACAGTTCGGGGTGAACCTGGGCCTCAACCAACAAGCCTCTCCATTTAGCTCGGTCTTTAGCTAATTGCCTCCAGTTGCGCACTCCAAGTTGGTCAAGGTCCCCTTGAACTTGTGCGCGCCACCTACGGCGATAATTCCCTCTACTGCGTCGTCCCTCGGGGTTAGATTCGAAGACTCTGCGGGCCGGAGCGTTGATGTTCATTCGCTCTACATGTCCTAGCCATCTCAGACGTCCAATACGCAGTTTTTTGACTAGGTCGATGTCGCTGTACAGCTCGTATAGTTCGTGATTGAATCTTCTCCTCCAAAACCCGTCAACGCAAACGGGACCGAAAATCTTACGAAGAATTTTTCTCTCGAAGCGACCAAGGATATCTTCATCCTCTTTTAATAAAGTCCATGTTTCAGCGCCGTAAAGCAGGACTGGGATGATCAAGGTCTTATATAGAGTCTCCTTAGTTGTTCGAGAGAGGGCTTTACTGTTGAATTGCCTTATAAGCCCAAAAAAACAGCGATTGGCAAGAGTTATTCTTCGATTGATTTCTGCGCTGATTTTGTTTGCTGAATTTATAGCAGAGCCAAGGTAGACAAAGTCCCTTACTACCTCGAAGTTATAGCTGCCCACGGTGACGTTTTGTCCAATTCGTCGATGTTGGTTTTCCCTTCTAGTTGACAGCATATACTTGGTTTTGCCCTCGTTTATCGCCAAACCCATTTTGACCGCTTCCGCCTCAATGCTTGCAAAAGCACCGGTGACAGCCCGCTGAGATCTTCCGATAATGTCTATATCGTCGGCGTATGCAAGCAGTTGTACAGACTTGTAATAGATTGTGCCTCCGGTGTTGGCTTGTGAGTTCCGCACAATCCGTTCAAGTACAATATTGAAGAAGTCACATGACAGCGCGTCACCTTGTCTAAAGCCTTTTTTGACATCAAAGGTCTCGGTGAGGTCATTACCGACCTTGATGGAGCAGCGAGCGTTCTCCATCGTCAGCCTGCACAGGCGGACAAGTTTGGCAGGGATGTCAAAACTAGACATGGCTCTATAAAGCTCTTCTCTATAGATGCTGTCATAGGCGGCCTTGAAATCGATAAAGAGGTGGTGAGTATCGATTTGGAATTCTTGGGTTTTCTCCAGGATCTGCCGAAGTGTGAAGATTTGATCGATGGTGGACTTTCCTGGCCTGAAACCGCACTGATAGGGTCCAATCAGGCTATTGATAAAAGGTTTCAGGCGTTCACACAATATCGCAGAAAAGATCTTGTATGCGATGTTGAGGAGACTGATGCCTCTATAATTGGCGCAGTTGAGGGGGTCTCCTTTCTTGTGGATCGGGCAAACGATGCTGAGATTCCATTCATCAGGCATACACTCCTCTGACCAAATATTAGAAATGAGTTGGTGTATGCACTCTACCAATTCATCCCCAGCTGCCTTGAAAAGTTCGGCCGGTAAACCGTCAGGTCCAGCAGCCTTGTTGGATTTTAGCTTGGATATTGCTATCCTCACTTCGTTTTGGTCAGGTGGACGGAAATTTTGACTATCATCGTCCATGTTGAATGGTTCATTCTGCCTGACAGCGGGATGTTGGTCTTCGTTGCCGTTATACAGTCTGCAGAAGTAGTTTTTCCAGATTCTCAGCACCGACTGTGATTCTACTACGAGGTTTCCATTCTCATCTCTACAGGTTTCTGTACGGGTATTACTTCTCTGACACGTTCTTTTTACCTTTTGGTAAAACTTCCGTACATTGTTCCTGGAGTATAGACTCTCGATATTCTCAAACGCGCGCTTCTCATGCTCTTTCTTCTTCTTTTGGAGAAGCCGATGTTCTTCCCGTCTCTTTTGCTCGTAGAGCTCACGAGCAGCTCTCGTCTTCCTTTGCAGCGCCGCTTTGTATGCCTCTTGTTTTGCTGCATGCACTCGCCGGCATTCTTCGTCAAACCAGGGGTTTCGCGGTGGTGGGCGAGCGAGACCCAGCACATCAGTCGCGGCGTTTCTGATGGCATGTTGGCAGCGTTGCCACTGGTCTTCGGCACTTGATGCTGGCGGTATAGGGGTGATTGAGAGATTTCGGGATACGCGTTCAGCGAAGAGTCTGGCGGTCTCTTGCGATTGTAGCTTTTCGACGTTAAATTTTCTCACAGTAATTCTTCTTTGTTGCTCAGATTGGGATATCCGCATTCGTACCTTGGCTACAACAAGGTAATGATCCGAGTCTATGTTGGCCGCTCGGAAGGTCCGGACATCCAGAATACTGGAGGCATGCCTTGCGTCGATCGCAATATGATCAATTTGGTTGATCGTGACATGATCATTGGACCGCCATGTCTGCTTATGAATATCGAGATGAGGAAACCATGTGCTTGCTATGGTGACATTTCGCTCCACAGCGAAATCAATTAGCCTTAGTCCGTTATCAGACGTGGTGTCGTGTAGGCTATGCTTACCGACTGCTCTACCGAAGACGTCCTCCTTTCCTATTTTGGCGTTAAAATCGCCCAATACGATCTTAACGTCGTATTTAGGACATTGCTCGTATGTTTTGTCGAGGAGCTCGTAGAAACACTCTTTGGAGGCAGGGTCCTTTTCTTCTGTGGGGGCATGAACACATATTAGGCTTATGTTAGCGAATTTAGCCTTGATCCGGATAGTCATAATACGCTCGCTCACGTGTCGGAAGCTTAAGACTTCTTGCCTAAGTCTGCCGCGTATGACAAATCCGCATCCGAATAAGCGTTGCCTGTTGCCTCTGTAGCAATCACCGTAGTAGATGTCACAGTTTTTCATCCTCTTTTTGCCTGGCCCATCCCATCGCACTTCCTGGATGGCGGTAATATCTGCTTTATAGCAGTCTAGGGCCTCTGCTAGTTGTTCGGCTGCACGTGGTCTGTAAAGGGACAGAACATTCCACGTACAGATCCGAAGGTCGTTGTCCTTATTTCGTTTGCTGGGGTCGTCATTAGTTGGGTCATCCTTATCCGAGGCTTTTGGTTGTTTCGGAACCATCGATTTTTTACGTGGTAGGGAAGTTACCCCGACGGCACAACCCCCAACCTGGAGGGCCAGTTCCTTAATTATTCCCCTAGGACAGGGGGCCGGGTACACCGGTGCCAGTAGTCCACTACGGGAGTATGAGCGCTGCCGTTGGCCCATTAAGGGCTCCTCCGCCACCATCTCTATTCCAATGTCCTGACCAACATTGGAAATTCCTTACCGACCTGTGATCCGAATACGTCGAAGCAGCTCGCGCAAGGTATTCACTAAGTTCAACCTAACTGGAACTATAGACGCCACCGTTGACTCCGTCTAGGGAATTCGTCCGCTGCCGCCTGGAACAGGAAGAAGTGCTCTAGTGAGAAAAGCACTCTTCCCCCCCTCTCTCATCTGCTGCCACCAAGAATCCGCCAAACGGGGTTGGTTACCCATTTCTTGGATTAAGGTACTAGGCACCCGGCTGTCACCGCGTGGAGGTTGAGAGTAGGAGTTGGTAGGCCTCAGCTGAGTGAAAACGCTTGTGTTTTCATATGATCGCATGCACTACCGTTTGACTAGCCACAGCTCCCCTACTGTCGTGTTTTGGCCTTTGCAATAAATCATTTCACACTAAGTGTGTTGGCCTCACGGACTTGGTCTTAGACAAAGTAAATGCAACACTCGGATTGCACTTTTACTGCTCCGAATGTCGACTGGTATCTTTGTCTAGTCTGTCTTTTAAACTTGTCGCTATGAAACGCGAATTCTCGGATCTCTCAGCGAATTTCGCTGCTATGGCAAATCGCCTTGAAAAAGTAATTGGTCTTTTTGCATCGCTTTCTCAATTTCCATCAATGTGCAGCGTATCAACATCCACCGATTTTCCGACCTCTGGTTCCGAATTAATTACTGAAGAGTTAATAAGAAACGAGCCGATACCACCGTCTAGTGATACGAATCAACTTTCTGCACCTAAGAGAAAGCGTTCCCAATCCGAGCAAGATTTTACCTAAAAAGCGTTTGGCTAAGAAAAAGGCGACGGAGAAAATCGATTGTAGAATAACAGGACCAAGTATTTCATCCAATACTGAATTATCTACCGATCTTTCTACCACCAGCGCGAATTTAGGAACAAATATACCCACTGTTGACATTCCAACCTCTAGCATAACAAATACTCATATAGCCCCAATCAAAAATCGTCTATCAGCGTTGCCTAAGCCGAAGGAAATCTTCGTTTCTAGACTACTTCCTGGCACGTCCTGTGACGACATAATTAACAATTTAAAAGACTATTCTGTTGACGTATCTAAAATTAAATGTCAAAAAATTAATAAAAAGACTAGTTCTTTCGCCTCGTTTAAACTAACGACGGAGTTATGTCTCTTTGAAAAGCTATTGAACAAAGAGATGTGGCCACAGGATGCATTCATTAGAGAGTTTGTTGCTAAGCCACAGAATAACAACCCTCGCCCTGTTCTCAATTCTCCAAAAAACTAAAGCGCTTATCCCTTTACTACCAAAATGTAAGGGGACTCCGCACGAAAACTAGAAATTTATTATTCGCATCTCATGCATCGATCCATGATGTGATTGCACTAACGGAAACTTGGCTCAATTTTACCTTTTTAAACACGGAATTATTCTCCACAAACTTTGAGGTATATCGTAAAGATAGATACTTAGATATTGACCATCTAAGGGGTGGTGGAGTCCTAATTGCTGTTCGAAATTCTTTGCAAAGTTGTATCTTTCCAATTCCTAATACAGACTCGCTAGACGTTATCTGTGTGAAATTAAATCTAGGATATAAGTTAGTTATAATTATTAACATTTATATTCCTCCTGAAAGCTCGATCGAGGTATATAAGCATGCTACTGATGCCATAAATTATGTATCCGAAAATTGTAATCCTCTCGACGACATTTTATTGGTGGGTGATTTTAATCTACCCAACTTAAAGTGGACCCTTTCTGACGACGAACTTAGTTTTGTGGTAGCTCATGCGTCCTTACCCCAAGAAACAATTTTGGTGGACAATGTGATGTCTTGTGGATTACTGCAACTAAGCAGTATAAAAAATTTTCTTGATAGACAACTTGACCTGTTTTTTTATACAAATTCGAGCAGTTGTATTGTGGAACCTAGTTCCACAACGATGAGTACTATTGACGCGTATCATCCTCCACTTCACGTTATTCTTTCACATGACGACGTGGTTCATGATACTTTTGAAAATCTTACTCTTGAATTTGATTTTAAGAAATCAGACTTTAATTTACTGAACGAACTAATATCTAGCATTGATTTTGTAGGAATCTTCAACAGCAATAGTAATATTGAACAAATGACTGAACATTTTTACATACGTATATTTGACTGTTTTATCTCGTCCGTACCGGTGAGAAACACACGTAAGGATATGTCTACAACTGCACCTTGGTACAATAACCAATTACGGAGTCTGCGTAATAAAAGAAATAAAGCGTGGAAAAATTATTTAACGACAAACAGAACAAGCGATTATAACCAGTTCGCTATCCTCTATAGAGACTTTCAAATCTTATCGAAAAATCTATATGATAGTTACATTAATAAAAACGGATGGTTATCCTGCCAATATGTCTTACTTAAGCGAATCAAGCAGCAGCCCTCTTGTAATCTGCAATATGTTCTCTTCATTCTTTGGTCTATCTTTCTGTTCCGACAACTATTCACCTACCCCAAGTAATTTTGCCCACCTTGAAGGTTTCTCTAGTAGCTCAATGGGCCAGATTTCAATAATTGATGAAGATGTGAGAGAGCATTTAGCTTTACTTAGCAACGATACTACCTGTGGCCCTGATGGAATTCCTCCGATTGTGCTAAAATATTGTTGTGATACTTTGGCAACACCCTTAGCCGTGCTATTTCGGGAATCATTAAAGCAGAGCATTTTTCCTAAAATTTGGAAAAACTCTTTTATTATTCCAATACACAAAAAGGGAAATCGAGGTGAAATTTCTAATTATAGACCTATTGCCAAGCTATCATGTGTGCCAAAACTGTTCGAGGCTATAGTTTGTAAGGGTTTTTATTTTGCTTGTAAACCATTTCTTTCAACCAAGCAGCATGGGTTCATGAATAGAAGATCCACTGTTACCAACCTGTTGGAATTTACTTCTTTTACAAACAAACTTGTCGAGGAGGGTGGTCAGGTCGACTGTATTTATACAGACTTTAGCAAGGCCTTTGACAAACTTTCTCACAGCTTAATTCTGTTTAAAATGACCTCTTTGGGCTTTCCAAATAATTTCGTTCGATGGATATGTTCCTACCTTGAAGAACGAACTTATCAAGTTTTATTTCGGGGAATAACATCCGATGCAATCCTCGCTACATCCGGTGTACCTCAAGGAAGTCACTTGGGTCCTCTTTTATTTATCATTGCGATCAATGACGTGGTGGCAATACTTAAGAGTGCTCGAATTTTAATCTATGCTGACGACATGAAAATCTTTAGACTTGTACGCAGTCAATCTGATTGCATTGCTATGCAGAATGATTTAGATACGTTCGCTGAGTGGTGCTGTAATAACAATTTATTTTTGAACGTATCTAAATGCCAGTCGATGATCTTTTCAAGAAAACGTAATTTAATAAGTTATGATTACAATCTCAATGAATCTGTACTTAACAAAGTCACATCAATATGTGATTTAGGAGTGCATTTTTCTCAAAATATCGACTTCGATTTTCACATTGAACAGATTGTCAATAAAGCGAATTCAATGCTTGGCTTTATAAAACGTTGGAGTAAAGAATTCAAGTGTGTTCTTATAACATCCACACTTTATAATACCTTTGTTCGTCCGCAGTTAGAGTATGCGTCTAATATTTGGTCTCCAATGTATGCAGTACACATTAACCGTATTGAATCGGTACAGCGTAAGTTTGTCCGATTTGCACTTCGCCATTTAAACTGGATGGACCCTACACGTCTTCCACCATATTGCGACCGCTTTCTTCTCCTAAATCGCCATTCTTTGGAGAAACGTAGGGAAGTATGTGATGTAGTATTTTTACACCAGCTGGTAAATGGATTTATTGACTCGCCGGATCTTTTAAATAAAGTCGGTTTAAACGTAAGATGCTACAACTCCAGAAATACCGAAATTTTCCGCGTAAATTTCCACAGAACGAACTACGGTTCTAACGAACCTCTTACGCGTATGGCGAAGGAAGTAAATAGTAACCGCGACAAATTTGATTACAACCATAGTAAATTATATATAAAACATAAATTATACGAACGATACTAGTTTCTTTGTTGAAAGTGTTTAGTGTAATTTTGACTTATGCGTAGCATATTCATTTTTAGTTCATACTTTTGTTTAGTATGCATTCTGCTTTTTGTTAACTTGTCCAGTCTTTTTGTGTAAGGTGTTAGGCTTTATAAATATTCGCAATACTAACAACTAACACCACGCTAAATGATGACTGTGACAAGCTGGATATTACTTAGTAGCTGTTTTGAGTTTTTCTCTTTCAGTTCAAAGTAATATTCGTCACAAATGCTTGCCCTTAAGCAGTACTGATAGCGTAAAAAAAAAAAAAGGAAGAAACGACAATAATGCACAGATGCGGAAATACTACCTCGGACCATGTATTGTAAATAGCAACGTGTTAAATTCGATATACTTGCAGCAGACCAACGTTACTGAGATGGTGAATATACTAGACAGACTAAGTAAGTAAGTAGGCGTGAGAAAATCGCATCATCACCTCCCTGTAGTGCCCGCTGACTAGCTATCTGATAGTAAACTAACGATGAGCATATGCTGTGTCTGACGATGTATGTGTAGCTGAACACTCAGACCTGCGTAAGCACATCTAGGTGAACTTCAGCGCGCATATGTTTAACCGAACGAGGCATCTCTTGTTGACCTGATTGGTTGAAATATGCGTCTCAGAAGTCTAACAAGAGGTCCTCAGAAGGAGAACGTGCGGCGGATGAATTCTCTCGATGGAATCAACGGTGACGTTTACAGACCAGCGAATACCTTACCAGAGCTACTTCAACAAATTTGAAGCTGAGGTCTCTAAGGATTTTCAATACTACGTCAGGGTATTGAAAAAGAGATGGTGACAGATGAACCCTTAATGGGCCAACGGCAGCGCTCATATCCCCGAAGTGGGTTACTGACATCGGTGCATCCGGCCCCTCGTCCTAGGGGTTGCAAAAAAAAAAGGATCTGGTCCTTCAGGTTGGGAGTTGTGCCGTCGGGTTAACTTCCCTACCACTTAAAAAAACTTTCGGTTACGAAGCAACCAACAGCCTCGGATACGGATGATTTTACTGTTGACGACCCAAGCAAACGTAAAAAGGACAACGATCTTCGTGTCAGTACGTGGAATGTTAGTTCCATCTACAAACCACGTGCAACCGAACAACTTGCGGAGGCTCTGGATTGTCTCAAAGCAGACATTACCGCCATCCAAGAAGTGCGATGGGATGGGCTGGGCAAAAGGAAGATGAAAAACTGCGACGTCTACTACGGCGATTGCTGACAACAAGGTCAGCGTCTATTCGGGTGCGGATTTGTCATTGGAGGGATACTTAGGCAAGAAAAAGCCTAATATGCGTTCACGCTCCTCACGAGAAGAAGGACGACGCGACAAAGGATGACTTCTACCAGCTCTTGGATAAGACGTATGAGCAATGCCCAAGCCACGACGTTAAAATTATCCTAGGTGATTTTAACGCAAACCTAGGAACAGCCGACCTCTTTAGTAGCGTGGTCGGAAAGCACAGCCTGCACGACACCACATCCGACAACGGAATCAGGCTAATCGACTTTGCGGAGGGCCGAAACTTTGTCGTAGCTAGTACGCGGTTCCCACGTCTCGATATTCACAAAGGAACATGGCTCTCCTTTGATCGAAAAACTGTTAACCAAATCGATCACATTGCGATCGACGCAAGACACTCTTCCAGTATTCTGGGTGTCCGGACTTTCCGAGGAGCCAACGTGGACTCGGATGACTATCTAGTTGTAGCCAAGGTACGGATGCGGATATCCAGAACGGAGCGAAATCAGCGAAATACTGTGAGGAAATTTGACGTCGGGCGGCTACAATCGCAAGAGACCGCCAGAACCTTTGCCGATCGTGTTTCTTCTAATCTCAATCTAAGTCCTATGCCGACAGCAGCAAATGCGGAAGACCAGTGGCAGCGTTGCCAACAAGCCATCAGAGATGCCGCCTCTGATGTACTGGGTTTCTCTCGGCCACCACAACGAAACCCCTGGTTTGATGAGGAATGCCGGCAAGCACATGCAGTAAAACAAAAGGCGTACAAAGCGACGCTGCATAGATGGACTAGAGCGGAGGTGAAAAGAGGAACATCGACTTCTCAAAAAGAAGAAAAAAGAGCATGAGAAGCGCTGGATCGAAGAGATTGAGAAACTTTTTGCAGGAATGATGTTCGAAAATATTACCAAAAGGTAAAAAGAACATGCCAGGGTTTCAAAGCCCGAACAGAAGTCTGCAGGGACGAAAATGGCTACATAGTGGTAGAATCGCAGTCGGTGCTGAGGATATGGAAGGAACACCCCTGCAAACTGTTAAACGGCGATGATGACCAATATTCTGCTGTCAGGCAGAATGAGCCATTCAACAGTGACGATGACAGTCAAGTCAACCCGATCAGAATGAGTGAGGATAGCGCTATATAAACTTAAATCCAACAAAGCTGCTGGAGCCGACGGCCTTGCCGCTGAACTTTTCAAGGCAGGAGGAGATGAGCTGATAAGGAGCACGCATCAGCTCATCTGTAAAATCTAGTCGGACGAAATTATGCCCGATGAATAGAACCTCAGCGTCGTTTGGCCGATCCTGAAGAAAGGTAACCGTGCTGGCTGGAGAGGTTTGTTGGTTGAGGGCCAGGTCCAACCCGGATTGTAGCGCCAGCTAAGTAAGTAAGTAAGTAAGTAAGTAAGTAAGTCAAACTTTCTGGAAGTTACGGTGAACCCGAGAGGATAGAATACGGTGAACGGCAGGGTTCAAAACTAGGTCCATTACTGTTTATAATCTAAATAATGCAGGCAGAATTGGAAAAAGCTGTTAGATGGTGTCACGACAACGGATTTGTCATAAATGCGTCGAAAACGAAATTGATGCATAACCGCGAACCCCATTGTACCCCAGCAACTGCGTTATGTATCGAGGAAGTTAGGACCTATAAGTACTTAGTGGACGCTATAGACTATATTTTTAGGTGAGACACTCACATAAGCAATCTTCCCTGTAAAGAGCACCTTGCTTGCACTGTTCTATTTAAAAAGAACACACCGCAACCGGAATTGCAGCAAGTGTACTATGCACTGATACTTTTTATTTTTAAATGTTTTAAAATATGACTAAAACTTGATTTGAATTGAATTCAATGTCTTCAAGTGTTCAATGATTGAATGACAGCTATGACTGAACACAATTAAAACAGAATGACAGAGCTGTCATTTTAAACATAACTACAATCGGCTGTCAAAATTCAGGCGTTGTTTTTGAAAAACCCTTTATGTTACGTGCACTTTGTTTCTATCAAAGTCGAAAGTGCTCGGGTTGTTATTAACACCACGTAGGTCGTGCTGCAGTGCGTGCCATGGCGCAGTGGTTAGTGTGTCGGACCACTTCGCGTGAGGATTCATGTTCGAATCCTAGAAAACACCAAAAAAGTTTTTTCACGGTCGCACCTCTCGCGAACGACTGACAAATATCCGAAAGTGTTTGTTGTCACGAGAGAGCTCCTCAAAAACAAAAAATGCCCTTCAATATAGCACAAAACTGTGTAAAAAAAATATAACGCACACAACAGGAGTGGTTGCGAGAAACTAGGCCTAGGCACTTAATGAGCTGTTGCGTCAAATTTATATATTATATTATATTATATGTCGGTATGTAAACATTGAATAGCTTTGAGATTTATCAACCAATTGACTTGTGTTGATATGTTTTTGAAACGTCAATTCAGTACAATTTTAACAATGAATCGCTTCACACCGAAACAACGCGCCGAAATAGTGACGCTGTACATTGAAAATAGTCGTTTAGTTGTGTTAACTCAACGTGCATATCGTCGAAAATATCGTGGCCAACAAGCACCGTCTGATAACACTATTCGTCGTTTGGTGTCAAATTTTGTTGAGCACGGGACAGTGGGAGATCGTCGACATGCCGTTCATCAACGCCCAAGACGTTCCAATGAACTGGTTGAAGCGGTAAGAGAGAGTGTTGCCGAGAACCCACATATGGTATGTCGTATCGTCACCGCGCTCAGCATTTTGGCGCCAGTGAAACCATCTTGCGGCGCATTTTGAAGGATGATTTACATTTGTTTCCGTATAAAGTGCAATTGACTCAAAGAATATTGCCGATGTCGCTTAGAATACGGCCAAACAGTCGCTGGACGTGTCCTGTCAAAAAATGGCAATATTGGCTGGCCACCCAGATCTCCACAATTGAACCCTCCGGACTTCTTTTTGTGGGATTATTTTAAAAGTAAAGTGTACGCCAGCAAGCCTCAGACCATTGGCGAGCTAAAGGCAAACATTCGTGCCGAAATCATCGCTATACTGCTCGAGATGCTCGAAAAAGTGATGGAAAACGCAGCAAAAAGGGCACATTTTGCTTTGGTCAATAGAGGCGGCCAGTTGATTGATGTTGTATTCAAAAACTAGTCCAAATTAATTGTAAAGGACCAGGTTACATAAAAGAACCTCATATATGGAAATCGGCTGTCCTTTTTTTAAAGCTTTTCAATATTCACATACTGTCATAAGAGATGGCGCACCGTGAAGAACGCTCAAAGTCTGATAATAAGGGCTTAAGTCGGTTCGATTTAATCCACATGGTAAGTCACGATTGAAGTTCAGGTTATTTCAGTTAGAAAAGAACGATTTGGTGAGAAATGCTGTTTACATTGATATTCTTCAAAACCTGCAGAGTTGTCGTTGATCTTCTCTTGAAAAATCCATAATGTTTCATGGAATAAATTGGCTTGGAGTGAAAGTGCATTTTACCATAGAAGATTACTTTGTTTTTACAGTTTTTTTTTTTTTTTTTTTTGTGAATAGAGAGCCATTAGACAATTGAGGCATAGGATGTCCACACATTTTGAAATATTCTACTATGATAGGCAAACGATGAAGATCCGGGAAGTAGCCGTAGTTGAATGAAACGTTTTCTATATAAATTTCGTAATGGGTGTTGGCGAAAGAAGGAGAATAGGTTAGATTAGGTTAGAGTGGCAGGCTGCAAAAAGTAGCCTCACTTAGGCCAGACTAGGCCCGTTGTGATACCACATGGATCTATTATCCCCTGGGAGAGCTACCCCTGGAACCAGTTAGGGCTTGTTATGAAGCGCTGTAGGCTGCCGATGCTGATATTAGCTAGCTCGCCTAAATTGTCGAAGAGGTAGGATCCTAGGTGTCGCCTTCTACGAGCGAAGAGGGCCTGGTACGTACAAAGAAAGTGTAGTATGGTTTCCTCCTCCTCCTCGTCTATGAAACTTCTGCACAAATCATTTGCTAAGATGCCCAGCCTGATTACATGCCTACTTGCAGTGCCCTGTAATGACATCTGCTGTTATTGCGATGAGCAACCTTTTCAGTCCGATAAGGCAGTTGGAGCGTATCTGATGCTGCTCAGGCCAGATCTGTTTAGTAATGAGGCACGTAGTCCCACTAGCCCACGTGCGATTAGTCGCGCTAATGGTGTTGAGCTTAAGTAGTAGTTTCACTGTAGCGAGAGACATGCCGAGGTTCGCTTTAATCGACGAGATTGGTAGACAAATCCCCTGCTTGGCGAGTTCGTCAGCCGAGCAGTTCCCCGGCGGAGAGTTAGACTCAGTAGTTTATTTGTAAATGAATATCATTAGACCACAGCATACAATTTAATAAGTTAAACTTCCTTCTAAAAATTGGTAGATGTGATTTTAAAAAACTTCCACAAATCAACCAAGCTGGAAATAACCACACAAATAAAAGTGAAAATTCTCTATGTACTTCGGTATAATACTGGACCAACATAATGGTCTAAGGGTGAATGCCTGCACATATAGTATTACTAAGCCATCAACTTGATCCCATTTAACGACGTAGGGAGGGAGAAAAGTTTTTGGCTTAAAACGATTAGAAAACTGTTATGTTGTTCAAAAAGAGAAATGTTTTACAACAAATGTAGCTAAATCCCGAATTTCTATATGTCAAATCGAACAAGTTACAGTCAATTGACGTTTTTTTAAATGGATGAATTAGAATGTCGTGCAGTGATTAAATTCTTGAAAAAAGAGAAACCCACAACTGAATTCAATGGGCAGACTGTTTACGAGATTAATGCTCTTTTGATGAGAATTGTGAAATTCTGCACAATCCGATTTAAGCTCAGGAGAGATTCACTGGACGGCAATCCTCGGAGTGGACACCAGATAAAGACGACTAATGATGATATCGTTGACAAATTAAAAATATCATCATCGGTTGACTACGAAGCAGTTGGAAGAGATGTTTAATTGGGCATGACCAGGATTAGTAGCCGTTGGGTGCCTAAAATGACGATCGAAAATAATCACCAACGACAGGGGGCTACGAACGAATCTGTCCACATCTCCAAGGCCGTTCCAAAAAAAATTTCTGTCGCATACGCATGTGACATGTGATGAGACTTGGATTGACTTCGAGACAAAACAAAAAAGCATCCAGTGGCAGTGAAGCGGAAATCGTGCACCATTGAGCTTAAGGCTCAACCCAGTGCCGGTAAGATCATGGTCTCCATTTTCTAGAATGCAGATGAAATATTTTTGATCGACTATTTGCCGCATAAGAACACAATATTACGAACGTCTACTATGCTGATATTTGTACTTTAGAAGTTGCGCGATATCGTCCCTCAGAAGAGCATTGGACCGTCATCCGTGTGCACAGAAACACTAAAGCAGTGTCGCTTCCAAGTGCTCACTCATCAACCGTATTCAGACATGGCTCCCAGAGACTATCATAATTTCTGTTTTGGAATTTAGAGAAGAAGCTCAAACGCAAGAGACTTTCGTTCAATAATGCGGTCCAGATCCAAAAAAAAGGACAATGCTACAGAAAAAGAGAAAAGGAAAGAAGTTCATACCGCTGTTCCTGACTCTGATGGGAAAAATTTAAACTGGTTTCTTCAATTGATTGACGTGTTGATGAGCTCGATGAGATTACGTTAAAAAAAAAATTTCAGTAAAAAATTTTGCCTCTCAGTGTTAGGCCGAACATCCCAACATCCCTACGTATCTATGATATATCTCGCAGTCATTCTCCGACAATTTGATATACTCGTTGTAACGAAGTGACATAATCCACTACCACAGAAGCGATCATCCACACTACGCACACCTCACTAAACACCTAATGTGGAGGCCGCCATCTGTTGGCAGGTAGCGAAACCGCGAATATTCTCCGAATCTTCTGTCAAACAAGAGGAAACGGAGGAAAAGGAGAATAGTACAATATGAGAAAAAGTAAATACAAAGGTCGCAGACGAGAATGTGGAGGAAATTTTGCATTGGCTCAAGATTCACATTCTCGTCTTGCAGGATTTTTTCATAAAGGAAAGTGGATGAAAGTCAGTCGGGAGAGTCTGCTCAAGCGTGATAGTACCAGTCCAGTGTACTTTTGACAGCCTCTCCAGGAATTGGTCTTACGACTTTCCACCGATTTTTCTGCCTTCACCTCGGTGATTGGGCAATAACACACGGGTCTGCTACTAGCTATAGCCGGCCCGTCCGATAGGTTTCTCCCCTTCTGAGAGAAACAAACCGAGTTAACCACAGCGGATTTGCCGCCCTTTGTTAAGCTACTTCCTAAGCCTGCCCTAAATGCGGACTGTGTCACAGCACGCCTGCCCTAAGTGCGGACGGCTACTTTCCAAGCCTGCCCTAAGTGCGGACGGCTACTTTCCAAGCCTGCCGTAAGTGCGGACTGGGCCACAGCACACCTGCCCTAAGTGCGGACGGCTACTTTCTAAGCCTGCCCTAAGTGCGGACTGGGTCACAGCACGCCTGCCCTAAGTGCGGACGGCTACTTTCTAAGCCTGCCTGGATCCCTCCCAAGCCTGCCCTAAGTGCGGACTGGGTCATCGCAAGCCTGCCCTAAGTGCGGACTGCGACCTTCGAAGCCTGCCCTAAGTGCAGACTGAAACTCCTTCCAGATGACGTACCGAACGGAGCCAGACAACAGGACGCATAACCCCGGCCCGTACCAGAACCAGCAGCAGGACGACGATAGTTGTATCAAAAAAAAAAAAACTATTGTGAAACCATTCCGTAAAATAAAGTACCTCTTTCCCAAGTCTAGGGTGTTCCTTTGGGTTAACGCTGGGGCCGGCGAGCCCACCTCAGCCTTTGAAGAAAGATACCCTCACATCGTGCATAATTTAGATAAATTGACAGTTTGGATATAAAATGAAATGCACAGTCACAACTACTTATCATAGCTAACATAGCGTTTGCTATATATCGCATGTGCTTATCCTAAGCTCCAGGAAGAAAAGTACAAATCATTTCTAACAATTGTCAAAATATATGTAAGTCTCCGAGGTACACTTCAATTTTCTTAATCCTTCCACCCTTTCATGGCAGACAACTTCAAGTATTAATCATTAAACAGTCCGTAATAATCCTTATACGCTGTTATACTTCCGGGTTTAACTTTTCCTTCCGCCTTCGAGAATGTCCTGAGTGCGGCGGAAAAATATTTGATAAATTTATTTTTAACACACGCCATGAGCACAGCTGCCAAAATGTAACACCGCCATTACAACGTCATTGTTGTTCGCTGTCATTTACCAAATGTGTGTAAAGGATCTGTATTGTTAGACAGAGGCGTTTCCTGCGTCTAATACATGACATGTGTGTAAATACACATCGTAACTACTCGTTGGTGTGTTGTAAGAACCCGCATCATGTGTTACGCACTGTGAAATGATTTATTAAAAAAAAAGTGAATAAAATAAAATAGAAACGCAGAAGCAGGAGTTAGACCGTGCACGCCCCCAAAAAATGTGTGTTTGTCTTCATATTCCCAAAATTTACATTCTAATAATATTCTCTCTGCTCTGCAGATGACATCTGTGCTTCCCTCAATAAACTTTGCTACTTCTACCATGTCTATGCATTCTTACAGGCTGCTCAGGACTTTGAAGTGGTGTACAAACATTCCTTTGGAATTTTCATTATTTCAGATTCCGAAGCAATTAAGAGGGGATCTGAGATGCAACGTCTCGTCGGGTGCATGCAGCACAAGCGACAGAGACAAACAGACACAGCTTCTGAATAATCAATGAGTAGTTGCAATTAAAATTGCTACTCGAGCATGCACCGCCTGATGCATTGTGCGGTGGGTTACTGAACGTGTCATTAATTAATTTCTCCAACAGATTGTTCAACACGCACAATTATTCGAGCCAATTGTGGTGGAAATGTTGAAAGGTTGTACAAGGGGTTGCTACTGTATGGTGCTGTTGTTGGTGGAATGTCGGGGAAAGGAAAGGACACATATAATTGGAATTTCTACTTGGTAAGTAACTTCACCCGGGGTTGGCTGAGAATGAGTCTTGAAATGGACACAGACGGTAGTTATTAATTCAGAGATTACATTTTTAATATCACTGGATCACACTCCAGACTATGATAGGATTCTTTAGGAGTAGGAGAGGTAATAGAAAAGCTTTCCACTTTGGTGGAACAAATTATGCACTGACTTCAATTAAATGTGGCCACGAGTTTCTCAGTTTATTCGAGTAATCCTGTTAAAAAAAAAGTAGACGTGCGTGCAAATTTGGAGTTTTGCCTTTTATGAAACAATCAGCTAATTGTATGCATTTTATTTAGATGGCTTATCGTGTTAAATGGAAGAGATGTGCAGGACAATCCTGATTCTTGCGTACCAAATGATAATCGTATCAGCTTAACTTTCTCTGACAAAGCAAAATATTTGGGTCTTATCCTGGACAGGATGGAGACCTTACATTGAAGATGGAGTCAAGAAAGCTACAGTAGCACTTTTCTCTTGCAAAAAAGGTTTTGGAATCACTGGCTCTATATCTCGGTCATTAAACCGATACTCATATACGGGCTCATTGACTGGTGGACAGCCTTAGAAAGGGCTATACATTGCGATTATCTAAGTAAGGTCCAGCGTACAGCTTGTCTGCGCATAAGCGGAGCACTACGTATAACTTCATCTGCGGCACTGGATATTATGTTTCATCTGACAACCCTCAATATATTCAGCAAGCAAATGGCAGCGAATGCAGCCGTTTACCTTGAAGCTACTCAGAAGTGGTCAGAAAAGAATTCGGCTATTCTATTCTGACCACTTTCTATTCTCAATAAATTACAAATCTCTCCTGAAAACACGGACTACACCATTCTACGTCTATATTTTGACAAGAACATCCTCGTCACCATCTCTGATCAATTTACAATGACGATGGATTTGTAAAAGATGAGTCGATTTACTTCTATACTAACGGCTCAAAAGCCAAGGACGGAGTTGGTGGAAGTGTTTTCTCTAAGAGGCTTAATCTTAAGCCCTCCTTCCGTCTACCAAATCATTGAAGCGTACTCCAGGCGGAAATAATGGCGATTAAAGAAGTGTTTTCTCGGCTAAAGAAAAGCGTGATATCCGCTAGAGATATCCGCATCTTTTCAGACAGCCGAGCAACAATGAATTCCTTGGAATCGACCTCTATAAATTCTTTAGTAGCTCTACACTGTCGATTGTCTCTCGCGGAAGTGGCTGAGCAGTTCAATATCCACCTGTGTTCGGTGCCGGGGCATAGAGACATTCCAGGGAACTGTAAGGCCGATAAGCTCGACAGAGTAGGAACAGCTAAATCCATCCTGCCGAACAAAGGCATCTTAAATACACCAACTCAAATTCAAGCTGAATGCTATCGATAGTATAAATCTTGGATGGACAAGTGGACCAACATATCTAGCGACAAAATAGATTTTGCCAAATCTGGATCTATAACGCTCTAAGAATTTGATTTCTCTCAATAGATTGCATGTTTGCACTGCACATAGGTGTCATCACTGGGCACTGTCTAATGGGCAAGCTTGCTACAAGGTTAGGCCTTTTTAGGAACGACTTTTGCATTCCTATTCTCGCCTTCTTTGTTTCTACCCAGCTCTCTTCCGCAGAAGAAAACTTCACTTAGGAGCCTTCGACTACAACGATATAGGCGATCCGATAGACAAATATTAAGAGCCTCTTACGCTTCACAAGAAGCTCAAAATGGTTCACGTGGTATCATAATAGAGCTATTATTGGTCTCAGTGCGTTGGCGATTTTTAGCTGGCAGCCACTTCTACCTAACCTAATCTATACCAAATGACCGGATTACCTTTTTATTTCTAAGCACCATTGAATAGGTTTTCAGGTTAAAGTTCAGATTTTTTTATCTGGCGTAGATCAAATGGCTAATATTAGATTAAACTATTTTTTCCTGAGGTTTGGGAACTACTAAATCGTCACCGTGACTGGATCAAAAAAGAAACACCTTCAAGATCAGATGCATATACTCGTATGGCATACCCTACCCATGATAAAGGAGTCTAGGTGCCGGCCGTGGTGTAAGTGTGTGTGTCAGACCATTGCGCGTGGGATTCCAAGTTCGAATCCCGAATTCCAAGTTCACTGTCCCACCTCTCGCGAACGGCTGGCAAACATCCGAGAGTATTGTTGTCTAGAGAAAGCTTCTTAAAACAAATTGCCCTTCGGATACGGCACTAAAGTACAGGTCCCTTCCATTCGTGTGAAAAATATAACGCACACAACATGAGTGGTTGCGAAAAGCTAGGCCGTGGCACTTAAAGAGCTGTCGCGTAAATTTTTCAACTTTTGGGGATAAAAGAAAATCTTCTGAATTTCATGACACTCACATGCTTTAAAAGGACCAATCACCGATCAACCTAAACGAAACTATGCGGCGGGGGCTCCTGTCTAAATAATCGAATAGTTTTGGATAAATAAAAGTTTTATAAGTTAGAGATCTGGCTCAACTCTAGCAATTATTTTAAAATATTTAATTCAGATCAGACTACTCAGAAAAGAGATCGAAGTGATTGTTAACGAAGTCGAGAGCAAACCAGGAATGTTCCCTAAGTCCATCTTTCTTTACTATTTACTGAAGATCTGACGGATTTTTTGCACAGAGATATAAGCTTTATTGGCAAATCAATCAAGGCATAACTTTTTGCTGGCGATATTGTTATGCTTGCCTGTAGACCTGAAACGCTACAACTCGTGATTTATCATCTCCTATTGCAGGAAGGAAATCGCAGGTGATATGCAGGGAGGGCGGTGGCAGAAATGCGCCAAACCTTCTTTCTCATGTTAGAAACGGGCTTGCCCCCGATTTTCGTAAAAATGCTAAAGCTACAAGTCGTATTTTTCTAAGTATGTTGAATGTCAGCTGCACTGCACTGGATGGTACTAGCAGTGGTTAGAGCTGACCGAAGAGATTAGGATGGAGCTCAATCTCACAGAAAGAAATTGCAGGAATTGAAAGTCAACGCTTTATAAACATATCGCTAAAGTAAATAAAAAGTATACAGAGGAATGCATCGAAGAAGTGTCGGCATACCTACATAGATCAGCGTGCAGTAGACTGAACCATAGCCTAGACTAGACCAAAACTGACAACTTTCGGGACGAATTCAGAACTGAAGAAATTGTGATGATGGTAAAACTGCAAGGTGAGCAGCTGCGTCTTAATTAATTACCGTATTGTGAAGACGTTCCGATCTTTTATATAATTTGCAACTTGGCCGTTACCCTACATTTTGTAAGAAAGTGCCTCATCCTAAGGGAAACAGGTATGACCGTATTCGCATTTCCTATCAGAAGACCAGGTGCTTTCCCAAAGATTGGAAGATTGCTAAAAACGCTGCAATTTTTAAGCCAACGCGCTTAAAATTAGTGGCGTTTAGATTGATTGGATACCAGTGCAAAATACCTTGGAGTATCTTTCTGTAGATCACAAATTAACTTTTAATATGTACATTCAAACAGCAATTAGCAAAGATAATCTCCTTCTTCTTTATCGGCGAGGTTATGATCTGAACTCAAGAAGTCATAACACTCCCACTTCACTGCATTCCTACTGATCCGCATGTGGGGTTCGCCTCTTTAACCTCTGAAAATATCGGCAGGCTACCCAATTTTGGATCACTTCGTTATTGAGGCAAACCAAATGCTGATGTTGTTGCATGTGTCGTGTGATTCAGGAGTTTTTAGGCCTGCCCATCCATCACGATGTCTTTGGAACATTCATGGATATTCCCCTTTTAACAGGGTTCAAATGATTTCTTCTTTAAACATGACAATAACAGCTGAGCCGGTCGCGCTCTATTTTGCATGAAATGGTTTCTTTCGCGTGAAGGCGTTCATGAATCTTCGAACTTTTTATTCTAACAAGCTTTGTTACTCCTGTTGTCATGCGAAGCACCTTCATCTCAGCTACTGTTAATTTACAAATACTCTCATACGTTTCGTAGATTGTCCAACATTTTGAGTGCTGGGTGCACAACTAGGGTGTAGAGCCTTCCTTTCAGCTTTGGGGGATTTTACGGTTACAGAAGAAGAGAAGTTTTCTCGCCACAACATCCACCCTACACTTACGCGATGATTGATGTCGTCATCACAGGTTGCTTTGCTATTGATCATTGGGCCCAGATTTTTTAACTTTTCGCAATTGAGAAGCACTATTCCATTCAAATAATTGTATGGAATAGAACTGAGTGGGTCAGTGAATGCGTAGTACAAGTGCTCGGTATTTTTTGACTAACGCGGTATCACTTTCACCTAAAACATCCTCGCATTGACGTAGTTCATTTTTGAGGGCTCCATCGTCAGCAAAGAATAATTGTTCATTAAAAATAATATAAAACCTAACCATTAAAACCTTGTCATTTTCGAAAAGAAAAGTTTTAAGTGCAATCTATCGACCACCGAAACACAATCAAAGTGAATTCCTGGATGAATTTATAAAAATCACCAACGTGAAAAGAGCGGACAACGATCTGGTAGTTTTGGGTGATATGAACATAAATATAAATGATAACCCAAATAGTAACGTCCTGAATTACCACGAAATGCTCGCTTCACATGGGCTGTGCAACATCATAAAAGGGGCTACTAGGATCGATCTGAACATAGGTACCTGCACACTAATTGATCATGTTTTGGTAAATTTACCCGGTACAAAAACGTTTTCGGCTATTGTAGAAAATGACATATCCGATCATTACAGCACATTATATGGGGTTTACAATCAACATCAGCACCAACTTGATAATGACATGTCATTGCGCTATGTCGTTTTTTAACTTATTGATGGAAAAAATGATTGAAATATATTCTAACGCAAAAATTGTTTGTGAGGAAAACAATCACAGAAAAAGTGCTGCATGGATCACCAGGGATATCGTTGAGTTATGCAAGGAACGAGATGTACTATATCGTAGGTGGAAGAACAACCGTGGCAATGTGACATATGAAACTGAGTACAAAAAGCTGCGCAACCGGGTGAACAAAAAAATTTCTAGAACCAAGGATCAATTCTACAAAGAAAGGTTTGAGCAAACAAGAGGCGATCCGAAGAAAACGTGGGCGTTAATAAATGAAATTTTAGGACGAAAGAAGCCGTGTTTGGACGACATCATTCGAAAAAACTTCTCACGTAGTACGAACACAGCTGCACTAGCAGACGAATTTGCAAACCTTTTTTCGCAGCAGGCAGTTTCGATCATTCATCGGTGTACTCTAACAACATCAGAGCATACTAATGCGATATTCCGAGACTCTATGTATTTTGGAGATATTGAATGCTCGGAGATAGAAAGCTTGTTGCATCGCCTAAATGTCCAAAAGGCGCCTGGAGCAGATGGTATCAGAACGATAGATCTGAAATCAAATATAAACATTTTTGCTCCCATTATAACAAAGTTGATAAATCTGAGCTTCGATAAATCAACAGTGCCTAAAAAGCTTAAAGAATCAGTTGTTCGACCAATATACAAGGGAGGAAGTAAAATCCAGTTAACGAACTATCGTCCAATTGCGATCTTGCCTGCCATCGAGAAGATTATGGAGCAAATAGTTGCAGATCGAATTCGGGATTTCATCGGAAAGCATGAATTAGTATGCAAAAAACAATATGGATTCCAAAAAGGTAGAAGTACTAACCAACTCCTTGGAGACTTTGCAAACTTGGTTAATACCAGCTTAAGCAAACGACATCACGTGCTAGTTCTATTTCTCGATTTTAGCAAAGCATTTGATACACTGGACCATAATAGGCTTATAGAAACGATCCAAAAAGCCGGAATTAGGGGAAAATTGGCATACTGGTTAACCGATTACCTAAAAGCAAGGAGCTTTCGCGTAAAAATCAATGATTGTTGTAGTAGTGAGCAAAGAGTACAATATGGAGTCCCCCAAGGCTCAAAACTTGGCCCACTTCTGTTCATTTTGTATACGAATGAAATGCTAAGATGTTTGAAGAGGAGCTTCCCGTTTGCTTATGCAGATGACACAGCGATCGTTGTCTGCCATCAATCTGTGGAATCAGCAGCAAGGTTGATGCAAGATGAATTTCATGAAGTCGGCAAGTGGTGCCATGACAATGGGATCGTAATCAACGCATCAAAAACAAAACTTATGCATATCCGAAGTCCACAGTACCCAGCGTCACCAATCGTACTAAAGACTTTTGGATGTGCCACCATATCTGATTGCGAAGATATTGAGGTTGTCGATACATACAAATATCTAGGCATCACTATCGATAACCACTTTCTCTGGGATGCTCATATAAATGATATCCGTAACAAGCTGAGGGGGTCCCTGTTTGCGTTGGCCTGTCTGCAGTACAAATCTACAGCTTGTGTACAAAAGCAAGTGTACCATGCTCTTATAGAGTCCAGGCTGAGATACGGTGTACTGGCTTGGGGAGGTGCAGCGCAAACACACATCGAGAAGTTACAAAACATCCAAGATAGAGCGATCAAGTTACTATCTAGAAGAGGCACCATAAGCAGCAACGTAAGAGTTCTAAAAGTGAAGCAGATATACGAAATGACAGCGGCGCTGGAATACTATGATGATCCGAACTTCCGAACTCAAATCAGTCACCAGTTTAATACCAGACGACGAGCGGAGGGAATGTATCAACTTCCTTCCATCATAAATGAGTACGGCAAAAGAAGACTCATGTACACCGTGCCCAGAATATTCAACAGCCTACCTCAACATCTGAAAAATATAAACCAGGTCAATGTCAGAAAGAGAAAATTAAAATCATTTTTATTAGAAATAACACAATAATCTTTTAATGTTTAAAAAAAGAAAAAAAGTAAATTCGTAACTTGAATTAAATATTAATCTTTTTCATAAATTCTTGATTTCTCATTTTTAAAGCATATCAAAATTCACTTTGATGATTGAAATTGTATTAAAAAGTAAATACTAGCGAATAATCTCCTGCAGATAAGCCATGCGGCTTCACAGGTTACCAATTGTAAAGATATAAGAAAAATGTGAATAAATAAAACATGAAAAAACATGATATACTTTAGGTTCCGTCACTTTACCTTCAAGCAGATAGTCAAAGATTGCAGTCAAAAGCAAATGACTTAAGACGCTTCTCTGGTGCACCCCAACACTGATTGGGCACTCTTCGGTTACTCCAGCGGGTATCTTACGCTTGTCTTTGCTCCTTCGTACATGTCCATGATCTTCTGTACATAGGTTTCTAGAACTGTTGGATGTCTTAGCGCCACCCATATCAGATCTCGTGGCCGTCTGTCAAATACTTTTTCAAAGTCAAACAATGCAATCTGCAAACCCTTTAAGGAATCATGATATTTCTCCATTATGATACTTACACTTTGGATCGCATTTGTGGTTGATTTACCCGCGACAAAACCGCACTGATCATCAGAAAGCCGTATTATTTTTCGCAGCCCACCACCTAATACCCGCTCAACGATCTTCATGGCGTGTGAAATCAGCTTGATCGAGCGGTAATTATCACAATTTCGCGTATTAACTTTCTCTTTATACACATGACGAAGGAGACTTTCCTTCCACTGATTCGGTATTGGATCACCTATTATAAGATTGGAGATAAAAATTCTGAGCCATCTGAATCCGATGTCTCCCATCTTTTCCAGAACTCAGAGGGTATGTCGTATGGCTCAGCCGCTCTTCGGTTTTTGGAGTATTGAACCGCCTTACTAACTTCTTCGTCTGTTATGTCAGTTATTTCTTCACAGTTAGGGGTGGCTTTGAAAACAAAGCCGTGGAAACTGTGGATTCAGAAGTCGTTCACAGTTCTGCTATAACAAAGGTATATTTGCCTATTTGACTAATATATTTTATTAATGCCTTAGCGCCTCAGAGAACAGTCGATTCAGAAGCGACGGAAGTTTCCACAGCTGCCAAATATTTGAAAGCGTTCTCTTTTAATTTTGAAAATTGAATCAATGAACCCGTTCACATTTTCAAAGGATTCGCCTTCAGATGGTCAACAAGGGTATGTAAATACAATATTTGCAGATACGCAAATATTTCGCCTTTGTAAACAAATTTATGCTACAGGTTAAAGATATTGTTGTTTGTATTACAAATGGTGTTTGAAAAGTAAGAATTCCTTTTGGAATGTGTCGTAAAAATCGTGAGATTTAATGAAATGAAAAGGTTCTATTGACTCACATATTTGACGGTGAATATGTTAAACCAGACCTATGCCTGTATACCCAGTTGCCAGCATTATTCATTTTACACTGGAATAACTATTAAGTAATTGCATCATTGATATTATCGATATATTGATACATCAGAAAGATAGAATCATCAAATGCCATCGAAGCATCGATTTATATCGTGCATCCCTACTATAAACACCAACCATGGTTTCAATGCCACTGCATAAGAAACATCGTTACTCGGTGTGAATTTCAAAGCAATTCCTGTGCAGTCTCTATGCTACTTCTACAGGTCCTTCTCCTACTTTTAGTTTGTCCATAAAAAATCCCATCTGCAAAGATTCCTTGGTTACTCGCCAGTATGAACAATTTAAATCTTTCCAGGTCGAATTTATTACCCAAACTTCCACTGACTTCGCCATAAAAAGTACAACTCAAGGCCATTCTTTTTAATTTTTCATTAGTCTTACGCTTCAGTGAGACCTGATTAATCGATTTGTACCTCAATTCACTCCTCCACACAGATAATACCCACCTAAGCATACCATTCCACAGATACTCCTTACAGGTACGTATTCATTAATATTTTCAGAAATTTTCTTCCCAGACATTCTGTCGTGACAGTGTTTACATTCCAAACATACCCCTAACCGCCTCAAAGTTTTCAAACTAATAAAAGGGATTCCATAGCATAATCATCCTTTGATGCATCATCAACCTGATCCTGATCCATCAGTATGCGAACATCCCCTACCCTTACACACGAGTGTGCATAGCTACACGGAAGGGTGATTTAAATCCCATAAAACAGAAAACTTTGTTACTCAAAAATGTATGCAAAAAAGAAAAACAACCACCCATTGCTTTGCATTGCGTGGTGCCGGTGGGGCGGTGTCGGAACGAAGAAAAAGGGATGCGCAGATTTTCATTTTATCACTGAACAGATACACCAACTGTGTTGTTTTGCCGTTTGTTGCTTCTTCTCCCTGTGTCACAAATGCCACCGCACCCCAAGACCAGTAATAAAACTTCCTTCTACCCACCCTCTGTTTTGTTTGATATTTATTATGCTTTTCCGCATCTGTCCCGAGAAGAGCAGTTCCCAACTTATTGATGGTGGATATCGATTTTCCGGGTACTTCCAACCCTCATCATCATCCTCGTCGTCGAGCTTATGAAGGGGAGGATGCACTTGTCCTCCTCTATAGCAATTTCAGTTTAATTTTTCGACACTTTGTACAGCGATTTCCATTTCGTCATTCATCAGAGCATACGCCCTGAGTTTTGTTGGGCCACTTTCAACCCCCAGACGTGCGACATTCAATGGAAGAGTTCATTAAACGCCCAGCCTGGCTAGGGATATATATTTGTATGCAATACAAATTTAACATCGTGAATAGATGATAATCTACCGCCCTCTAGCTATGAATCCGGAGTTTATGGCTCAATGTCAATTCTCGATACAAAAAAAAAAACAGGAGTACAGGGGAAGCAATTAATTCACGATTTGGTAAAATGGCGGCTGTGAGTTCCTTTAAATATTTGCGTTGTCAATTTATTGCCGACAATGCTAATACCATTTCTATCTTGGCCGAAGCATGCTGTTTTATTAATCTGCTGGTATTATAGGGGGATCGGCGATAAATGTTAAGCACAAACAATTATGTACTTAAAAGAACAGCGTTCTGTCGGTAAGTCTGATTTTCTTTTAAGTTAATTTTGTGCAAGTAAATTGTTCACTTATCGCCTTAAATATTTGCACATAAAACGAGTTAGGAGGAGGGTTGGTTTGATGCACTTTTTACCATACCATTGAAGGAAGGGTGTGGCTTGGGGGAATAATGTAAGCTCAAGGGATTTAGGACACTTTCAGTGGATCGAACATGACTGTTTGACATCTTTGTATTTGCATTTTGATAATACTCTTAATTTGGATTCAGAAATTAACAGAACAAAATCGTTCTTCTCTTCCTATATCGGTGAGGTTATAATGTGAACTCAAGGGATTATAACCCCCCCACTTCACTGTATTTCTACTAATCCGCCTGTGGGGTTCGCAAAATCAACTGTTTGAAACATATTAATTCATCTTATGACTTAGAAGGTTTCCTTTGGAAATCAAAGAATGAAAACGTAGAAATCCCTGGTATTCATTGTAAAGATGTCCAGAAGGTCCCTCAAACATGAACTAGACGATAGGCCAATTGGGCATCAATAGTCGGTCTTTACGGTGAGTTTTTGTGAAAGATTTGAAGACGTAGCCATGCAAAGTCTAAACAGTGCATCAGTTATTGCCTGCAGCCTGCTAATCGCGTGTACATTACAGCCTCCTAAGCCTCGACCGCGATGAGGAAAATTTTCCATTGAAAATCATGATAAGCGATGAGGCGTATTTCCATCTATGCAAATATGTGAAGAAGGAAAATTATCGCTTCCGGAGCACTGAATATCCGCGTGTAATGGACGTAAAGCCATTTCATCCTCGCAAAGTCACTGTTTGGTGCGGCGTTTATGGAGGCCTATATTCTTTTGAGGACGGTTGGCGTCGGGAACAATTTTACTGAATTGGGTTTGGAGAACATGTGGTACCAGCAGGACGGTGCAACTGCATACACAGCACGAGCGACAGTTAACATTCTACAGCAAGCGTGTCCCGGCCACAATTTACACAAGTAGGAGAGTTGATATTACATATACATATATCTTTCTACTGAAATATTTATTTTTGAATTTGAGATAGGTCGTGAGTAAAAGAAATTATGGAACAATTTGGGGGAAAAATGCGAAAGAAAAACCTCCAACATGAAAAAAAAGAGAATCGTCATAGATAAATACATAAATGAATTGAAGTATAAATAAATAAGAAAATAAATAAATAAATAAATATATAAATATATAATATAATAAATAAATAAATAACCAAATAAATCGATATTAAAATAAATTCATAAATAAATAATTTAACAAATATGCAAATAAATAGTTATAAAATAAATTAATAAATAAATAAATGTACAAATATAGAAATAAATAAAGAAAGAAATAAATAAATAATAAATAGATTATTAGTATAAGTAGATAGATGATTACATTACATTAATACGTGGACAAAATAAATAACAAGCAAGTGAATAAATAAATATAAAATAAATGAATATAAACAAGTAAATACAGATCTGTGTACATCTAAAGAATGAAACATACTTAAACATTTGATCGGTTTATAAGTGCATTGACTGAATTATCACAGTTCTGTAAAAAAAATCACCCCCTTCGGGTAGAGGTTAGAATATACCCGAGGTAGGCATGCCTGTCGTAAGAGGCGACTAAAATCCACCCGCCGTATACCGAGCGTAGTGTATACACAAAAATGCAATGAACAAAATAAAACGATCCATTACCCCAGGTGGCAGCCCTCTTCGGAGGTCGGCTCTACGGATTCTGGGGAGAGCCATTTATTGCACCTTATAAATCCCTTCTCAAAAAGTACAAGGGTATCTCGATCTCCATCAACAAGATCGAACGTCTCCGGAAAAAGAAGTCCGCCGGAAGCGCAAACGCGTGAAAAACGGGACTCAGCGAAATCTAAAAGCATTGAGGAGGAAAACGACGTACTCCGTACCAAGCTTACCGAAATGGAGCTACTCTATCGTGAGCTTAAGAAAGAGGTAGATTTACTCAAGCAAGAAAATAATGCCCTAAAAAACACGTATCTACAAAAAGAAAATACAGTAAGCCCACATTGCTCACCTAGTCGCGAATACCAGACGGATGAAGAAGAGCTAACGCGCGAAACGAATTGGGTCGAAAAGAAACGACCTAGCAAAAAACGCAAAGCTGGTTCCTCACCGGAAGTCGAGCCACAAAAAGATGAAAAGCGCAAGGAGTTGCAAGAAAAGCAACAACAAAAAAAATTGCGTCCTCCGCCACCGATAAACGTCGTTGGAATTACGGACTATAATAAGTTGCATTGCCTCATTAAAGGAACTGTGGCATCGAAGTTTAAGGTGACATATCTGCGAAACAATACGTGGAAAATCAATGTCGATGATGCCGACGGTTACCGATCATTATCCCAAAAATTGAATGCCGAAGAGATTCAGTGGTATACTTATGAAAATAAGTTAGAAAGACCACTGCGTGTTGTAGCAAGGGGACTCCACCCCTCGTGCACTAAAGAAGATGTAATGCACGACCTTCAAATCAAGGGCTTTAAAATTCTTAATGCCGTCAACATTATCAAGAAGGAGAAGCAACAGTCGGAGGGAGATCATGAAAAATTGGTAAAGCGTCTACTTAAACTATTCATGCTTAGTTTCGATAAAGATGAAAATAAAGATGCTATATATGGTATCAAGACTATTCTTAACATCGTGGTCAAAATTGAACCTATGCGTAAAAGCTCCAGATCGATCCCGCAGTGTAAGCGCTGTCAAGGCTTCAATCATACGCAGACTTACTGCCAGAAAGAGCCGCGATGCGTTAAATGCGCAGGCAAACATCTCTCGGAAGAGTGTCACCTAAATAAGCAAACACCAGCCACCTGTACAAACTGCAAAGGAAAACATCCTGCGAACTATCGAGGTTGCGAAGTGGCGAAAGAGCTTCAAAAACGCTGCGATACGCTAAAAAATTCGATGCGTCCGAATATGAAACCAATCAAGAACAGACCCAAAATAGCTACAAAAAAGCAGCGAAAGATAGGAAATCCGTCAATATTGGCGTTTGAAATCGGGTAATGAAGAAAAACCCAAACGTAGTAGAGAAAAGGTGACAGAAGCAAAATCTTCGAATATTGGCGTGCAGTCTTATGCTCAAGCGGCGATGACAGCTAATGGCAAGTATATGACCGACAACTCACGGGAGATCAACGCAAGAAACCATTCAAACTTTAACGCAAAGACCCCTCCTCAAGTTGCGATTTTGGAAAACAGTGGTAGAGGTAGCTCACAAGATCATGTATCCCATGTTTTCTCTCTAATTCTTGCGAAACTTGAAGAGCAATGCAAAACAAACAAACTTATTTTCGAGAGACTAGTTGCACTAGAAAACAACATTCATAACACGCGCACTTCAACCAGAATATGAAAGAAACGCCTAAAATTCTTACATGGAACGCCAATGGGCTCATACGAAGACTCGACGAGTTAGAAATATTTATACGAGAAAAAGATATTGATATATGTTTGGTCTGTGAAACTCATCTGACAAAACAATCGAATGTTAAGATAAGGGGATATAGCGTGTATCACGCCTTCCACCCATCGGAAAGAGCCAGAGGCGGATCATCTTTGTTTATAAAAGAATCCATCGAACACTCAGCGGAAATAAAGATTGAATTAGAAGCAATGCAAGTAAGCACGGTACGCGTTAGAAATAGACATTATGAATTCAACATTTCGTCTATATATTGTCGACTGCGATGTAAACTTGAAGAAAGTGATTTCACAAACATCTTCAACTTCCTTAAACCAAAACTTCAACGCGAAACACCCCTTCTGGGGCTCAAGGTACGCCTCTCAGAAAGGTAGAAAGCTTTATAATGCGGGTATGCAATTCAGTTATGATTTTCACTCGACGGGTAAACCAACATATTGGCCGACTGATAGAAATAAGATACCAGATCTGATCGATTTCTTCGTTGTTAAAGGAATATCTGGCAACTGTATAAAAGTTTAAGAAAGCTTTGATCTCTCCTCTGATCACTCTCCAATCATAATGACGATAAGCGAAGCTCTGATTAAAAAAGTAGGACCGCCCAGATTAACCGGCGCGAAAACTAATTGGGATGGCTTCAAAAAATATATTGAAGCAAATATTGAGCTTAGTGTATCACTTAAAACGCCCTATGAACTTGAAGTTGAAGTTGACCGCTTCGTCGAAATCCTACAGAATGCGGCGTGGAAGAATACTTCCAAACCAAAGAGAACGCCGGCCAGTTACATTCAAACTTATCGACAGGAAATAAAAGAGATGATTAAGGAGAAGAGAAAAGGGCGCAAAAAATGGCAACAAACTCGGGCTCCGCAACATAAAGCACATCTTAACCGTTTGTGCTGCTCTCTAAAAAGATCTATCCTTAAGAATAATGAAATACAAACTTACTTAGAAAGTTTAACAGCAGAAAAAGATTCTAATTACTCGCTTTGGAAGGCTATAAAAGGTACTAAACACCCTCAAATTCAAGCCGCGCCAATTAAGAAAAATCAAGACGAATGGGCCAGGCATGATAAAGAGAAAGCGCAAGATTTTGCTGCCCGCCTGGAAGAAACTTTTAAATCGTTTGATGAGCGAGCTCTTATCCAAAATATAAATACGTCGTATATAACATAGACAATAGGGTAATAAGAAATGCAACGCTTACCGAACTTAAGGAAGAAATAAAGAAACTTAAACCTAAGAAGGCTCCTGGATACGACCTAATCACGGGAGAGGTTCTTAAAGCACTACCAAGAAAAGCTCTAATTAAGCTTCTGTTCATTATAAACGCCGCGATCAGACTAGAATATGTTCCCAGTCAATGGAAAGTCGCCGAAGTAATAATGATCCATAAGCCATGAAAATCGCCGAATGAAAAAACGTCTTATAGACCGATTTCACTTCTTCCAATTATATCCAAAGTGTTCGAGAGAATATTGAATAGACGAATACAGCCGGTTATAGAAGAAAGGAATCTCATTCCGGATCATCAATTCGGATTCAGAAGTAAGCATTCTACAGTTGAACAAGTGCATAGAATAACACATGTAATCGAAAAATCTCTTGAAGAAAAAAAGATTTGTTCAAGTGTATTCCTTGACGTCTCCCAAGCCTTTGACAAGGTCTGGCACGAAGGCTTAAAGTTTAAAATACGACAAGTTCTGTCAGAGAACTACCTTACGAATAGACTATTCCGGGTCAAATGTGGAAATAAATATTCTGATTTTAAGGAAATAATAGCTGGGGTGCCGCAAGGAAGCGTACTTGGTCCAGTCTTGTATCTATTATACACCCGTGATATACCGCAAGAAGAAGGTACTGAGCTAGCTACATTTGCCGACGACACTGCTATCTTGACAGTAGGTAAAACGGTCGAAGATACTACAGTAAAACTGCAAGAAGCTTTGAATAGAATAAATGAATGGACAAAGGTTTGGCGAATCGCACTCAACGAGACCAAATCTGTTCATGTAAATTTTACTTATAAAAAAATAAATAATTTGCCGATCTTTTCAAACTCGGTTCAAATCCCGTTTGCAAACGAGGCTAAGTATCTTGGAATGACAAAAATAAACAAATATTTGGCGCCACAGCTCTTTAAAGTGCCAGAGCCAAGCTTCATGTTGTGTGCGTTATATTTTTCACACGAATGGAAGGGACCTACAGTTTAATGCTGACTCCAAACGGCGATTTGAGAAGCTTTTTCGTGACAACAATACTGTCGGATGTTTGCCAGACACTCGCGAGAGGTGGGACCGTGAAAAAACTTTTTGGTGTTTTCTGGGATTCGAACTTAGAACCTCATGCGTAGTGATCCGACACACTAACCACTTACGCCACGGCGCCCACCCATTATTATTATTATTATTATTTCATTTATTCATTTAATTCCAAACTTAAAGATAATTAACAAAAAATGCTTAACAATGGCGGAATTAAATAATAGTTATCATTCTGTAAATTAAAAAGTTAGTGCGGAATGACACAAGAATTCATATTTTATACAAACTTAAAAATCTGATGTGGGGTGACAATCAGTTCTACATTATTAATAATTCAATTTCAGAAACAATATATATTATAATTTAAAAATTCATGAGAAAAGATAAAGAAAAACAATTCAAAGTAATAGACAAAGCAATTCAGACAATAAGATACATACATATTTAACAATGATTTGTGCTGATGATTAAGATACACTTCTCAGACAAGATTCAATATTAGCATAGTCAGTCGTGAATAACCAGACTTTTACTCGGTTTAGAAAAGAATGAAAATTTAAAGTTGTCCGGACAAATAAAGGCAGCTTATTGAAAATTGTAGGGGCTGTAACGGTGTAGAAATGTGAAAAATGGGTTTTGTAAGCGATAGGTACGATGGCAAGATTCATGTTATTTATACGTAGACTGTAAAACTGGGAGTTTCTGCTAGGAATATTACCACTTTGCTTAAAGAATTCTCTCAGTAACTTAAAAACATAAAGATGTCTCATTGGTAAAATGCGCAGGTTTCTAAATAGAGGCCAGCTATGGGTAACACGATTTTTATTGCAGATAATACGAATCAAGTGTTTTTGAGCTATCAACAAAGGTCTAAAGGAGTTTGTATATGAGCCACCCCAGCTTGTGATGCCATATTGCAACTTGGAGTGAGCAAGACCATAATAAATTAACTTCAGAACTTTTTGGGAGCAATATTGTTTAATAAGATACATTATTCGCGTCACCAACAACATATGTGATTTAATGGTTCGGATATGCTCTCTCCAATTCAAATTGTGATCGATTAGGACTCCAAGGTATTTATAATGTTGCACTGATTCAATTATAAAACAATTAGCAGAACAATGAGAGCTATATATAAAATTACTTCTCCCGCAACTATGAACAGGTAAGCAAAACTTTTTACAATCATGTGCATGAAAACAGAGATTAAAATCATATAAGACGTTACCGGATATCTTAAATGACATGAGTTTTGTTTTCTCGCTGACGATTAATTTATGCGCAGTAAACCAAAGCCTCAAGGTTTCAAGGTCTTCAGAAATCCTTGCAATACACTCGAAACCTGTATGAGATTGATAGGTGAATGCTATGTCGTCCGCAAAGGCAGTAGACGTTCCATTTAAATTTAGTTTAAAAATAGAGTTTATATAAATTAAGAACAGCAACGGACCGAGAACCGAACCCTGAGGTACTTTCTGCTCTCTGCATTTTAAATAAGAGGTGAACCATTTATGAATTACACCCCTAAAACCAGCAGCATATAATTTTTCTAGTAGTATATCATGGTCAACCATATCAAATGCTTTTGTCATATCAACAAAGAGAGCCATTGTAGATTTATTACAGTTAATATTCTCATACAACTGACTACATAGTCTAAGAATAGCATCCTCAGTTGACATTCCCCTTCTGAATCCAAACTGACTACTACTGAAAAAGTTATTTTTATCTAAAAATGACACAATGCGCGACTTAAGAAGTTTTTCAAAAATCTTGGAGAATGTTGGTAGCAGTGAAATGGGTCTGTAATTAGATATACTCTTTCTGCTACCTTTTTTAAAAAGTGGTATAATCTCTGCGCACTTAAGGTGCCGAGGAAAACAGCCACATTGAACACTAAGATTAAACAAGTAACTTAACACGTCAACCACATATAAGCAAATTTTTTTCAGAAACACGCTTGATATACCATCACTTGTACAAGAGTTTTTATTTTTTAAGGACAATATAGCTCTGTAGATTTCACCTGAAGAAAACGACTGAAAAACAAAGCTATTTGATTGCATATTCTCTGCAGTCATGTACGAGAAAAGGGGGCAATTGCATCCTACAGAAGGTTCAAGAGATGGCTTTAGTTTTTCCGAAATTTCAGTAAAGTACTCGTTAAACTTATTTGAAATGCAAGATGAATCAGTGAAATTCATACCATCGATTTCTAAACAGTCAATTTCGGTAGGCTGTTTACTTTTACCCAAAATACTATCAATTACTTTCCATTCTTCTCGTACATTACCCCTAGCTCGCTCGAAAGAATCAGAATAAAACTTATTTCGGGTTTCCTCAATATTTCTATGAACGGTTTTGCACAGATTGCCATAATATTTTTTAAGTTTTATGTTTTGTGGGTGTTTTCTACATTTCACTGCAATTTTATTTTTATTTTTAACCTGTTGCAAAAGATTATATGTCATCCATGGCTTTAAGTATTTTGTATAGCCCGAGATGCCCCGTGAAAGAGTAGTACAATTTTTTGTATGCTTCTGTAAAATTTCAAGAAAGAGATCGAAAGCAATTGATGGATTACTTTCTGAATAAACCGGCTCCCAGAATTCATATTTTAAGCATTCCTTCAATAAATTATAATCCGTACAATATTTCTCTATTACAGATGGATTGCAGCATTTTAATGGTTCGGAATATGAACACATACTGAGTGCAATGGAATGACATTTCATACAAAGCTGAAATGGAAAACGCACGTAAAGAAGAGAACTAGATAATAAATATAGAGAAATATATTGGTTACTTGGAAATATTCCAAGCTTAATATAGAGAACAAACTGCTTTTATATAAGCAAGTGCTAAAGCCCGTATGGATATATGTTGTACAACTCTGGGGTTGTACCAAAATAAGTAATATTAAAATTTTACAAACTTTTGAAAAAAAAGTACTAAGAGGTATTGTTAATGCGCCATTGTATATCAGAAACAGCGATATCCACAGAGATCTTGGCATTAAAACAATCGAAGACGAAATCAAAAACTACGCGAGAAAGCATAAAGGTCGACTAGAAAGTCACTTAAATGTTACAGTCCTACAAGTTTTGGATGAAAGAAATTTACTACGCCGGCCGTCTAGAAAGAACCAAACCTTTAGACTTAGCGCGTTAAGTAGCCGCGTCGAAACTGCGGAGCTAGCAGGAACTTCTAATGGAAGGTACCTGCAAAACGTCCTTATTTCGTGAAATGAAAACTACTTGATAAGTCGAATACTTAGTTGTAGTAAAAATAAAAAAAAACAAGTTTGTTTTGATGGGAGGTTTTTTTGCGTCTTTAGTGTCTTGTTGAAGATTTTCACCTACCCTCGAAAAAAAAAAGAAAAAGTTCTGTAAAAATGTATCGGTTAGTTTAAGAATTCTATTGGAGATCAATTTAACATTCGCTGTGTGGTGAATGTCTGCAGTAGAATGATATCTAGATAGATTTAGCATCATTTTTAGCAATTTATTTTGTGACACTTGGAGTTTCTTTAAGTGGCATATTGCAAGCTTCCCCATACTTGACACACGTAAAGCAATATTGATTGGAATACTGCTTTGTAAATTACTATTTTATTCGCATTACTTAATTTGGATTTTCTGTTTATGAAGGCGTAAAGCATCTTAATGGCAACGTTAACCTTTTTAATTGTTTTAGAGATTTGTTCTTTAAAAGTTAGTCTCTGATCAATATGAATACCTAGGTATCTTGCACTTGGTTCCCAATTGACTCTTGCACCGCAGATGTCACGTTAATTGCTGGGAAGAAAACAATTTTTCCTTTTTCGACTAAAAAAGATTGATTGCACCTTTTCAGCATTTAATTTAATTTTCCGTTTGTTATAGTATTCGGTTACTATTCTAATCGCATTTTGTAGATTAATCTCAATGTTGAGACCAAGCTCATGTGAATATAGCAGTGTCATCAGCATAAATATCGGTTTCACATGCTGGTAACTTTGAAAAATCGGACGTGCAAATATTATAAAGTATTGGACCAAGAACTGAATCCTGCGGAACACCTGCGTTAACGTGTTGTTGACTTTGAAAAACCGATTTGACAGAAGACGTTGAACAATTTTTACTAAGTACAGAGGAAAAGCAAATCTACACATTTTGTACACAATGCCATTGCGCCACACAGAATTAAAGGCTTTCTCGATGTCTAGTAATACTAAACCGGTTGACTTGCCCAACGAACGGTTTCTTTTCACATGTTTACAAATTCTAAGGATTTGAAGAGGATGTGTTGTGATGACTTCTGCACCCAAATTGTTCGTCAGCAAATACATGTACGTCATCAACATATCTCATAAGTTTCTTTCTTATGACTTTTTCACAGATTTTACTCAGACAAGTAAACTTATGGGACGATAGCTACTAGGGTTTTCAAAAGGCTGTACTGCCTTTAGAATTGGGACTACCTTTGAGATTTTCCAAACATTCGGAAAGCACTGTAGTTTCAAGCATGGTTGGTTGGTTGGTTTAGGATCAGCCCACGATGAGGATGTATTTAGACCAGAGAGTAGGTCCATTGTACTACCGATATGTAAGGCGGGTGGGTCACCCTCTTACTCTTGGAACCATTTGCTTCACTGAATGAAGACGTGAATTTTAGCCGTGCAGGCGTTGCCGAGATCATTAAGATCATTGTAGAAGTATTCACCCAGAGTGGCCTTCCTGATGTTGGCGAGCGCAGGGCAGGCGCACAGGAGATGACTGATGGTCTCTTCTTCCTCTTCATCTCTGCAGCTTCTGCAGAAGTCATTAAAGTCATTTCAAGCATGCATTCACCTAGAATGCTAGTAAAGGCACTCCTACTTTAGGCAAATGCTTAAGGTACAAATTCTTAATTCTATCAACGCCATCTGACTTTCTCAGCTGTAAACCTTTTAATACAACGACCATATCAGTCAGAGAGCTAGGAGCTTCAAAAGGCCACCATCAACACGCCAAAGAAACATGGTGGTGGAGTGATGAAGCTAAGATGCTGATAAATGAGAAGAAAGCGGCTTTCAAAGCTTGGTCAAAGTGCCCCTCTAATAATAATGACGAAAAAGCTCGCCTCGAAATGGAATACAGATGCTGCAAGAAAAAAGCGAAGAAGAAGTGCGCCCAGCTTCAAGCAGAGAGTACGGAGGGCCTGTATCGGGAGCTGGAGAAAATATTTTCCCCGGTTGCTGATGCAAACCAGGCTATCCAGGAGCTGCGAAGACACAATATGAACAAGAGCGCCACTATCTTCAAAATAGCCGCCCAAAGAAGGAACAATGCTCAGGAGATTCGTTCGCCAAAGTTCATTAGCAATGCTCATGGCCAGCTTCTTGTGGATGACGACAAAATTCTGCAGAGGTGGCGGCAGTATTGTAATGAACTTTTGAATAAACAGTTTCCCCGGCTATACTTTCCAAGAGCCACCCCTAACTGTGAAGAAATAGCCGACATTACAGTCGAAGAAGTTAGTGAGGCGGTCAAATACTCCAAAAAACGAAAAGCGGTTGGGCCAGACGAAATACCCTCTGAGTTCTGGAAAAAGATGGGAGACATCGGGTTCAGATGGCTCAGAATTCTTATCTCCAAATTCGTGAGAGGTGATCCAATGCCGAATCAACGGAGGGAAAGTTACCTCCTCCCTATATACAAAGGGAAGGGTGATACGCGAAACTGTGATAACTACCGTTCGATCAAGCTGATGTCACACACCATGAAGATCGTTGAGCGGGTATTAGGTGGCCGACTGCGAAAAATAATACGGCTATCTGATGATCAGTGCGGTTTTGTCTCGGGTAAATCAACCACAGATGCAATCCAAAGTATAAGGATCATAATGGAAAAACATCGTGATTCCTTAAGGGATTTGCATATTGTATTGGTTGACTTTGAAAAGGCATTCGACAGACAACCACGAGATCTGATATGGGTGGCGCTAAGACATCGAGGGGTTCCAGAAACCTATGTACAGATGATCATGGACATGTACGAAAGAGCAAAGACAAGAGTAAGATGTCCCGCTGGAGTAACCGAAGAGTTCCCAATCAAAGTCGGGGTGCACCAGGGAAGCGTTTTAAGTCCTTTGCTCTTTATTACAGTCCTTGATTATCTGCTTGAAGGTAAAGTGATGGACCCCAAGGTACATCAGTTATTCTTTGCTGACGATGGAGCCATCATAAGTGAGGATCCTACATCCCTGCAACGAGCACTTGATGTGTGGGTGGACGTTTTGGAGGGAAATGGGTATCGCATTAGTTCAAAAAAGACAGAGTACTTGTGCTGCCCGTTCTCTGATCCACTCAGGCCTATTCCAGACATTTATTTGAATGGAACAGTGCTTCCCAAGTGCGAAAAGTTCAAATATCTGGGATCTATGATCAATAGCAAAGCAACTTGTGATGACGACATCAATCATCGTGTAAGCGTAGGGTGGATGAAGTGGCGAGAAAATTCCGCTATCTTCTGTGACAGAAAAATGCCCCCTAAGTTGAAAGGAAGGCTCTACACCGCAGTTGTACGTCCAGCGCTCACATACGGTTCACAATGTTGGACGATGTACAAAAAGTATGAGAGTAAATTAACGGCAGCTGAGATGAAGATGCTTCGCATGACAGCAGGAGTGACCAAGCTTGATCGAATAAGAAGTTCGAAGATCCGTGGAAGCTTTCACATCAAAGAAACCATCGTACAAAAATTAGAGCGCGACCGGCTCAGCTGGTATTGTCACGTTCAAAGAAGAGATCATTTGAACCCTGTTAAAAAGGCAATATCTATGCACGTTCCAAAGACATCGCGATGTAGGAAAGGCAGGCCTATAAACGCCTGAATCAGACAAATGCGACGACATCGGCATTTCATTGGCCTCAGTAACCGAGTGATCCAAAATCGGCAGGCCTGCCGATATTTTCTGAGGTCAAATAGGCGAACACCACAGGCGGATCAGTAGAAATGCAGTGAAGTGGGAGGGCTGTGATCCCTTGTTTTCGGATCATAGCCTCGCTGATAAAAGGAAGAAGAAGAAGAAGACCATATCAGTCAGAGAGATGTAGTCATGAGTAGATGGTACAAAACTTTCAAGAGAAATGCTATTAGCAACGTCATTTACTAATGTGGGCGCCATGGCGTAAGTGGTTAGTGTGTCGGATCACTACGCATGAGGTTCCAAGTTCGAATCCCAGAAAATACCAAAAAGTTTTTTTCACGGTCCCATCTCTCGCGAGCGTCTGACAAACATCCGAGAGTATTGTTGTCACGAAAAGCTTCTCAAATCTCCGTTCGGATTCGGCATTAAACTGTAGGTCCCTTCTATTCGTGTGAAAAATATAACGCACACAACATGAATGGTTGCGAGAAGCTAGGCCCTGGCACTTTAAAGAGCTGTTGCGCCAAATATTAGTTGTTTTTTTTTTACTTATGTGTTTGTGACTCCATCACCGACATGCTGGGATACCATATGATTCCTAATAAAGAAAGAACCAAAAATGTTTGCTTTTTTAGTATCCTCGTAAATGACGTTGGCAGAATTTTGCAGTCCGCGAATTTGCCTATTTTTATTTTTATTTTCAACTATTCTAACAACATTCCAGAAAGGTCTCGCGTTTTTATCTGAAGTGTTCAGCTTCTTATTCTATTCTTTGTTCGTATGCCTCTGGATTTCAATAGAAATAAGTTTGTTGAAGTAGTGCATCTGGTCGCGGAGAAAAAGCGACCGATATCTCTGCCATTGTCTTTTTAAAGAGCTTCTGATGCGTATGTATTCTAAAACATGATGTGGTATCTGAACATAAAAACTCTTCTTTACTGTCTTTGGGACACTTGAGTCTACGGAACTGAGGATGTGTGCTGTAAAAGTTTCAACCAGACTATTTTCTTTACTAGAGACACTTTCTATGCCAATTGGAGTAGTACTCAGTTTTGCTCTCATTTCTGACCTAAGGTTGGCCCAATTAGCATTTTTAAAATCGAGGTAATATTGCTCCCTCTTCCTACCTGATTTTAGAATTCGGTAAAAACTGGATTGCGATCAGATCTTAGTTCATTTAACGCGATTGGTTGCGAGACTAAGCTATGTGCGTTAGTTTTAAATAAGTCGAGAACAGATGGAAGGCCCCTCGAACCAGCAGATATATACGTAGGACTACACGGAAACAATACAGAAAACGGAAAGACGTTTGACAGACTTGAAAGCACATTTCCGAATGCGTTTGCTATATTGCAACCCCAATCCCCGTTGCCTACAATTTAAGTCTCCACCAGCAATATAGTCTTCATTCCTAATTAACAATTTCCGCAAGTCATTATTTAAATGTTGCCTTTTTTCGAAGGATGAATTTCCACCTGGAAAATAAACACAAAAAATGTTAACCGTTCTATCATTGCTTAACCTTATCTCTACGTCTACATTTTCTATATAACGAGTGTGTACAATTGGTAAAAGAGAATGTTGAATTGGTCTACGAATGAATATAGCTACGCCCGTTTGACCATTTTAGACTTCTTTCCTTGGAGGTTTTTTTTAAGTCAAGGGTCATTTGGTGCTTAAATTCCAATATTGTCTGTATGCCAGATATTTGTTAAGCAATTTAAAACATGGAGTTATTCGATTCAGTTATGTATACTAAGCCGTATAACAATCACTAGGGCGTAAAAAAAAACAATCACTTAACGAAACCTTATCCATACCATGAATAATTTTTAAGACGCACACTAAATTACTACCCTTAAATACATCAGCACTGAGCAATTTTTTTTTTTCCTCTTACCCGCTGTTCGAACCTTTACCAATGTTTTTCCCCTCTTTTTAAAAACAACTAAGAAATGTAATCCCCCTTTATGTGTCAAAGGGTTCAAATTGACCGTAAAGTAAGTCCATTTTTTACAGGTAATTATCCTTCAGATAAGACTTGTTTGTTTTCAAAGTAGATGATAACAACACTTAGATAGCATTTACTTAGAAAATCGATTTTCAGTTAATGGATACCGTTAAGAAGACTTAAGAGCACAATCATCTTACTATTTTAGAAAAGGAAAGGATGGAGTTTACTTAACACATTTTTCTTTCAAACATGATATCCCTGCCAGTTATCTATTAAATCCGTGTTAATAGATTTAGTTGACTGTAATGGAATGGAGGATATCTAAACTCCATCAGATATCTTTACTAGTTGTCCATTTAATCCGTGCTAATGGGTTTAGTTGACTGAAAGGGAATATCATTTAGATTGCAGCATATCTAAACTGTGTCAGATGCGTTTAGTGGTAAGATAGGGTCAGTGAAATATATGTAGCTCTCCATAAACTGACAAAATTGAACACATTTAGCTGCAAATTATAATTGTCTCATAATCATCCAACTATCTATGCAATGGCACACATTAAGGACACAATTAAGATCTCCATCAGTGTTGTACAAAGTGAGAGTATCCTATCAAATGCCTGAAAGTACTACGATTTGGATAATTACCAACATTTACTTTGAACACCTCAAATATTTATAAAACATTTATCACTCGCATTTATTTAAGTAATCACTTGGGTAAGCTTGTAGGTATAATTAATGCTCCAGTCGCAGCCACACCAGCAAAGATCGCGTAAACACAACCTCACCAGAGTAAACACCAGCAACTAATTTAAATACTACTCGCTAAAATGTTCATCAGAATTAGTTTCACGCAATTTGTGTGATTTTCCAGTCCATGTTTTGCTGTGTACTGTGTAAATTGGGCAAATAAAACACTGCGCGGTAGGGAGGCACCTGACCATGGGGGTGCTGATGTTGATGTGTAACACCACACAAAACAAATAAACACTTGAGGGAGAGCGGTTCTGAGAGTAATATAAAATAGTTACACGCAAAATTGAAGCTTTTGTTAGGAAAATAATTGCTTTTGGATCCTTGGGGAGTACCATCAGTCCCCAACCATTAAACGGCACAATAGCACCGGAAGGACTTAAATGGAATTTACATAAATTCATTCTTCTCATTATCTTGTATCTTGTTATGACTGAGATTTTAATGCAAGTACGAACTTACTTGAATGGAAGTTCCGGCAGTCACCAATACTGTAAGATATCACAGGATATTCTTGGAGTGTCCTGGAGTATCTGTGAAGGAACAGAAAGAAAGGTAGGTAAGTAAGAATGTAAGAATACAAAAGAAATTTAAGGAGATAGAACTCAGATAAAGTACTTACGAAAGCGAAGGAGCATTTTTGGCAGAACGAAGACACCGGAAAAGCTTTGGAGTGAATTATGATGAAAGCGAGTTCGTTATCTTTGTACATTTCTTTTTTTATAAATTTTTAGTGTGTTCTAAACATAAACAGTCCACAAATCATGACTTTTTCATTCATCACGCTAAGAAAATATATTTTTAGCTTAAGCCGGTTACTGGCTGCTTAAGTGTGCCTAGTTGATTGACTTAAGGAAATAAAGTGCACGACTGGGTCACAAATGCAGCTGTTCCGCATTTAAAATTTCGGCAGGCAAAATCATTAAAATGAAATTTTTATCAAATGGAAATACAGTAGTGTCCGCTTATAACGAACTCGAAGGGACCGACCAAATTAGTTCGGTATAACCCAAGTTCGTTATAAGTGATATGCTAAAAAAACATCAACTTTTGTTCAGAAAACCAATATATCGTGTTTGTCTTTTAATGAGAAACATTTTCTCTTTTTGTTTGATACTGTATCTCCCATTTTATTTAATTTAATCGGTGAGTGGAAGAACAGTATAAGCACCAAAAATTGCATTTTGACCTTAAATAGCCAAAATGTTCTACATATGTAAATCTACCAATCAGCAAAATAATACTACATTAGAGAGCCAAATGTATACAAAAACGGAATACGCTTTTTGCTGATTGTATGGAAGCGCAGTACAAATGCGTTTAGTTTTTTCTGTTTTTCTCAAAAGCGATATTATGTACATGTACTGTTCCTTCACTCACCGATTCAATTGATTTTCAAACGCGTAGTAGCCTTCCTCTATGCACTTTGGAACTCAATTAATTTGTGCTGCCTTTGAAATTTATCGTTTGATGCAAACATTATGTTACTCGGGGAAGTACCGAAAAAATTATGTTCAAGGACAACATTTTGTTGTTTGAGAATGTTGGTATATACATAAGTATAGCTGTACAGTTCTCGGGGAAGCCCCGAAAAATTGGGGAAATATAAATGACAATGTAAAGTGAGACAGTATTGGTTCGTTATAACCGGACATTTTCTTCATTTAACGCGCAAAAAGGGTTCGTTATATGCGAAAGTTCGCTTTAAGCAGGTTCGCTATATGCGAAATTATAATCTATAGTTCTTATGGGACATTGATTGGGACTGGGTGAAATGGTTCATCATAACCGAAAGTTCGCTTTAACCGGGTTCGCTTTAAGTAGTCGAAAATTTTGTATGTCGTGTCATTGCATATATGAAATATCGATTTCAAATTGGCTTTGAGCCAAGAAATAGCCGATTTTCAAAAACGAGTCATTATATAAAATACCGTCATATAATTTTGCAGACATATGGAATGGCATCTTTTACCGTATATGTATTACGAGTATATGTAGCTCAGCAAACAAAAAAGTGAAATTGAAAGGAAATTGTTGGACCCGTTTCGAGAAACAATTTTTAAAACCTAAAAATTCAATCATTTTTCGAGGCTTGGTATGTAGTATCCTTCCAGCACGCGACACCGGGTCTGCTAAATGATACGCTTGACGCTGTTATTGCGCAGAAGGAAATAACGGATGTTCTCAATGAGCTTAAAGACGGGAAAGCGCCAGGATCTGACTCTATAGCTACAGAGTTCTACAAGTACGGAACTAATTTATTGGTGGATAAGCTCTTTCAATTATTCAACGGAATTCAACGGGATCATACCGCAGAGCTTTAAAGAACCCTTAATTTTCCCGATCCACAAAAAACAAAGTTTAGCCAACCCGGAAAATTATCGAGGCATCTCTTTTTTGAACGCTTCCTATAACATTTTTACGACAGTGCTTAAAAAAAATTAACGGTGTGGATAAATCAAGAGAATCTGCTCAAGGAATACCAGACTGGCTTTAGGCCAGGATACCCAACCGTGGATCAAGTGTTCGTACTTAAAAGCATTGTAGAGTCATTTCAGACGCGAAATAAAAAGTTTTACACATTTTTTGTAGATTTTAGGGCAGCATTCAATAGACAGAAATTTATTGTTTTACAAACTTTACGAAAAGGGAATGTCGCTAAAGTTCGGAAGGGTTCTCCAAAACTTGTATATAGATACTCGAGCAGCAGTGTGGAATGGAGAAGAATTATCGGAGTGGTTCGCGACTAAGTCAGGAGTAAAACAGGGATGTGTTCTTAGCCCAGATCTTTTTGCCCTATTCCTAGATGATTTGCTGGACAGGTTACCTGGAGGTGTGGAGTACGCGGGCACTAGTATTAAAGGTCTTCTGTTCGCGGACGGTGTTGTTTTGCTATCCAATTCTCCGGAATCGTTACAATTAATGATAAATCGCCCGCAAGATTACTGTAAGCTCTGGAATCTTGTCGTGAATTTAGAGAAATCCAAAGTAATGGTTTTTAAGAAAGGTGGCGGGAGGCGTAGCAAAAAGGAAAAGTGCCATTACAATGGTGCAGAATTGGAAGTGGTGAGTGAATTTAGGTACCTTGGTGTGCTCTTAACAAAAAAACCTTAGTATGGATAAGCACTTACAGGAGAAATTGTCAAAGGCAAAGAGGGCAATCAACACAACTTGGAAGGGATGTTTTGCCAATCGTTTTATTGCCCATAGCAGCAAATATAAGGTATTTGAAGCCGTTGCTGAATCCATTTTGTTTTATGCTGCTCAGGTGTGAGGATATAAACAGTACGAAGCGATTGAAAAACTTCTGAGATTCTATATCAAGCGTATTTTTCATCTCTCTTCTAATGCGCCAAACTACCTATTAATGGTTGAAATTGGTCTTTCTCCCTTGTTCATCAAAACCTTAAGACTCCAGGTAGACTATATTCTTGAAGTGATGAATATGCCAGACGCACGACTTCCAAAGAAAGCAGCTCTAAAGACCATTGCCAGTAAAACAAGTTGGTACGCGGAATGGCTGGATCTTGCGAGCCAATGTAAGATAGAATTGGATTTGAGTATTGATAACGTGGCAAACTGGAAGCCAGTCTTATATAGATTAATCGAAAGCATGGATAATCTTTACGCAGCGAAATACAGAGAGGAAGCTGAGTCGTCAATGCATAGAGCCATTTACAGCCGCTTGAACCACAACTTATCAGAGAATAATTATTTCCATGTTAAAAATAGTGTACAAGAAATATCAATGATGATGAAGTTGCGAGGAGAACTTTTGAGGCTGAACTACATACCACATAGGGAGGACCTGCCATGCTTGTGTGAATTATGCAACCTAGGTGAACGAGAAGACGTCTAACACTTCATTGGAAAATGCCCAGTACTTCGTGAAACGAGACAGCATGTGTTTGGCAAAAACTATCTTTCGGATGAAGAAAGTATAAATGCATTAAATGAACTAAATGTTTGCAAACTGTACAGCTTTTCTAAAACTGCTCTAGCGTATAGGGAAAGAATTATGAGCGGAAGCTTTTAGAATATTATTCAGTGCAAATATGTATGTATGTTTTTCTTTCTTTTTTTTCTCACATGTAAATTAAAATTGGTTTCAATTATAAAAAAAATCACAGAAATAATAATTATTGAATTATAATTGTTAATCTGGCAGACGGCAAAAAGCCAAGCTAATTTGTTTTTGTAAAATTTATATGAAAATATTACCGAACAAATAAAACTAAACTAAACTAAACTAACAAACTAGTTTCTTGGAACCCCTCAGGCGGATCAGTAGAAATGCAGTGAAGTGGGAGGGTTATGATCCTTTGAATTCAGGTCATAGTCTCGGCGAAAAGGAGGAAGAAAATGAAAAAGAAGCTACGTAATTTTTTTTTTTCACAATATCAAATTTTACTTAGATGTTTATTTTGGACAAAATCCACTAGTATGCAGCCAACATATAGCCCTTTTTCGAAGACCAGTTAGTAAGCAAACTACTGTTATACGATTTTATTTTTTGCAAAAATCTAGTACACCAGGCCTTGGCAAACTCAGATATGAAATTTGAACATATTCGTTGCAGCAGTTTTCGAGAAAACCAATTTTGTGTGTACGCACCTCCAAAAAAGGTACCGTCAATTTTGAAGTAAGAGTAACAATTCTGATTTCATCATTTCACCTTCACAAGCCCCTGACGTAAAGTTTAAAGCAAATGGGTACAGTCGCTTAGATCGCAGTCGATCATACATACGCACAGACAGACAGATAGATAGAATTGGGAGATCTACTTTCTTGAGTTCATCTATAAATAGTAATGACAAGATGACTCCTAGCAATAGAAGAGGCCTTTGATAATACCTCATATGGAGCCATCAAACGAGCCGTGGAAAGAAAAAGAGTCAGTAGAACAGTATCCAGAGGGGTGTGCGAGCTGTTCAGCACATCAGCAGAGACACATATGTACGTAACAACGGACAATCAATGTCGACACGCTAAGGTGATGCCAACCAGGTGTGGTGCTCTCACCCCCTAATCGAGTCTTTTTGTGGATGAATTGCTTGATAAGTTACCTTGACCTCGGCAGTTTTTAGTTCTTACCCTCTCAGGAAAGGCGAACCTATAAAGCTAAGACAACGCCTCGAGATGTCTGCAGATATCTACTAGTATAAATTCTGCATTTACATTGTTGCAGATTGTAGCTTTCTGCAAATATTTCATGTGGAAGTGAATTCCAAAGATTGCTTGTCCTGTAGCAAAATGAATTTTGATAAAATAATGCTCTTTAGGATCGCCAATGTAAAGTCCGCTTTCGGGATGTTGTCCAAAATATGGCGAAGCAATGCAATCAGTTTAAACACCAAAATAAGACTGTTCGGCTCCAATGTTGAATCGGTGCTGTTATATGGATGCAGCATGTGGAGAGTGACCACTATTATCACCAGAAAGCTGCAAACGTTCATTAATAGGTGCCTGCGCAAAATCTTAAGGAATTTCTGGCCTAATCGTATCTCTAACGAACACCTTCACGAAAGAACGGGTCAAGAACCAATAGGCACAACCATCCAACGACGGAAGTGGCAGTGGATTGGTCACACGTTCCGAAGGGGTGACAGTTCCATAGCGAACCATGCTATGCAATGGAACCCTTTAACTCAGGATGGCAGAAGACCTGGCGGTCCGAGAGAACATGGCGCAGAACAGTCGAGAAGGAGGCACGGCAGTTGGAGAAAAGTTGAGGAGAGCTCAGACACATTGCACAGAAACCGTACACGATGGCGCGTAGGCGTAGTAGGGTCACTAGGACCCGCAAGGGGATACAGGACATAAGTTGTGGCGAACATGGAAGCTGTGTGCTTTAGTCGCCTGCCTGGTCGGACGTTGAAAAGTGCAGTTTCTAGCGATCATTCTGTTACGATCTTCCGAACATTTGGCATGGTAGTACCCATAGAACAGGCATAAGTTTATCACCTGCCTTCGATGAGCCAGCGATTGAAGGTTGGACGTTAGTGGCGAATCTTCTTTAGGCGAATTGATCACCTCTGGATGCTGATGACATAGTATTGATCGCCAGAGGTAAGTTTAAAGAAACCCTGTGTGATACAAAATGGGCTAAAAATTACTCAGGAATGGTGCTACATGGCTGCGATAAACATAAACCTGGCTAAATCAACGATAAGTACTTCACGAGAAAAGGAAAACTCGAACGACTAAAATCTATCACATTGTCAGGCACGATCCTAACACCAGTCATAGAAGTTAAGTATCTAGGACTATATGTGTGCCTAGACAGTGAACTCATCTGGAAAAAAGCATGCGAAAGAGATATCCATGAAGGATACACTCGCTGTTATGATATGCAGGAGCCTAGCGGGCAAATCTTGGAGATACAGTCCAAGCATCTGTGAGGCCAATAATCACTAATGAGATCATAGAATGGGGAAAACAAAACAGTTTAATCACAACAAGGAAAACGCTCAATAAAGTGCAATGACTGGCGTGCCTCTGCATTATTGGTGCCATAAGAACTTGGCCAACCTGGAACTCACTCCTTGTACTCGTACCATTTGGTTGAAGTACCTACACTAGCTCCGTGGCGTAAGTGGTTAGTGTGTCGGACCACTGCGCGTGAAGTTCCAAGTTTGAGTTCCAGAAAACACCAACAAGTTCTTTTAACCTCTCGCGAACGTTTGACAAACATCCGACAGTATTGTTGAAAAAGCTTCTCAAACCAAATTACCCTTCGGATACGCCACTAAACTGTAGGTCCCTTCCATTCGTGTTGTTGCCACGTCTGGCAATGCCGTCCAACTGTACTAAAAATGACAGCTCAGTATTTGATGAGTAATTCACGACCTCTTTTCCGGAAAGATCGCCAACCCAACAAGGAGGAAAGAAACATCGCCAGTCCAACGAGGAAGGAAACGAAACGTAAGAAAAGGGAATTTATTAGAATTAATATAAATTACATATTGTTAATTGCAGACATTGTAAGTCTCCCGCACAAGGGATTAATAAAAATTTGGAGAACAAAAATGATTCATATCCTTTCTCACCGGGGCGATTACACGTGTGAAAAATATAACGCACACAACATGAGTGGTTGCGAGAAGCTAGGCCCTGGCACTTAAAGAGCTGTTGCGCCAAATGTTTAATTTATTTTTTACCTACTCCAGCTTTAAGAATTGAGCAGAAGAAATAAAGTAACTCTCTATTCGATACCGGGCCATATCGGAATAGAAGGCAATGAAGTAAAGGATTAAGGATAAAGGAGAAGCTACGAGTTCGGTCCATCGATCCATCTACAGCCAACTGAACCATCACCTAAATGAGAGAAATTATTTTAAAGATGCTTATGAAGTAGAGAAGATATCGATGATGCTAAAGCTAAGAGCAGAACTCTTGAAATTGAACTACATCCCACATAGGGAGGATTTACCATTACTCTGTAGTATTTGCAATCTAGCCGAAAGAGAAGACGTGCTCCATTTTGTTGGCAAATGTCCAATTCTCCGAGAGATTAGAAGAAACAACCTTGGAAGTGATTTTCTAGCGGAAGAAGCAGTAATAGACTTACTTAATGAATTAAACGTTGAGAAACTATTCCAATATTGTAAATTAGCACTTGCTTATCGAGAAAGAATATTGAATGAACATTTTTAAAGATAAAAAAAAATCGTATTTAATAATTTGTAAATTTTAATTGTCAATCAGGCAGACGGCAATGCCATGCATTTATTGATTGTATCTTAAATACAAGATTGTAATTTTTATAAGCGACATAAATAAAATCAAATCTAAATCTAAATCTAAATCTAAAGGATTTGTTAGCAAGACAAGATGCAGCAGAACCCTTCCTAGGTCTTGAACCAATCTGCGGAAGGGAGGCCATACCCTAAAAGAAGAATTCAGGGAAATGGAGAGAGCAAACAGAGCAAGTGCCTGGATTAACACTCAAGGTATGAGGGAACTGTAGCCGAAGAAGGTTTGAAGAATACCCTACGCATGCTTAAGAGGTCTCCTAACAGTGTACTGTAGAGAGAAAGAACATCTAACGAAACTAGCTATATTGGAGGAAGGACTCTTTTAACGTCCGCTAAGACTCCGGAATACATTTTGGAGTTGCGTGGGGCACTGACGCAAAAAAAGATTCAAATAACTGACCAAGTATCAAACATCAGATAAGGATACACCAACCATAGTTCTTGCAAATACAGCCCGATGAAAATACGACGGAATCTACTCACAGTACTGCTCAGTAATACAGCATGGCAATAACTATAAGCATACATATGCATACATACGTATTTGTTTTTTTTTTTTAGGGATTCCTTACCAATACAAGGTGACGCAAAAGTAATGACAATATATGACTTGTTTATGATTTCTTTAAATGGCGTCTCCTGTCATTGTGATATTGACAGTTGTTCTTTTTTTTTTTAATATTAACTTAAACCTAGGGCGTAATTCCTTATATGTTGCACGACGTAAGTTTGGAAGAATAGACAGAGAGAGAAACCCCAGGGGTGGTGTCCAGATAAGCGGGAAGAATTGTTTTGTCATTTTGTTATTGTTTTATGATTCCCAGTACTTTTCCCCGAGCACTTGGTGTCATAGATGTCAACTATCAATTAGGACGAACCGATTTTCCAGCCATATGACCACCCTACTGCCTGTGTTATGCCTTCGCAAGTAGACAAAATCTTTTGCATCAGGATTTGAACCATCAACCAGTAGCGTGGCAATCGATGACGTTACGACTACACCATCACCGTAGCAATTGATGCGCAAAACACGGCAATGAGCAATGGAATGCTATACCCTGGAATAATTTATCAGTGTTAGGAATACAACGTGAATTTCGTGAAAAATATCTCCACCGTTCGACACCAACTAATCATACAATTCGACACCTAGCCGCACGTTTCGAAGAGCCTGGCTCAGCACAAGATAGAGCAAGGCCATTCGGCCGAGAATATTGATGTTATGCGCGAGGTCATATCCTAAGAGTACCTAGAAACATCAACGAGACGATAGGCCACGCAATGGAGAATTTCCAGACGGGGCTCTGCAGACTTGAAGATGATTCCGTATGAAGCTCAGATGGTGCATCAGCTACCTCCTGCAGTCCACCAAGCCCGTCTGTATTCCAGACGGATCTTAAGACTCAGCAATGAAAGAGACGATTTCCTTTTAAAATGAAATATGAGTGACGAAGCACATTTCCATCTCTACAGACATATCCACAAGTAGAACAACCGCCCCTGGGAAAATAAAAGCTGCTGTATTATTCGATGCATCGCTTTTGCATCGACTGCACACCCACTGGGCTATAGAGTGGACTTAGAGAAGGACACCCTTTCAGATTGTGTTATATCCCCGTTTGACGATTTGCATTGGCCTGTAAAGTCACCCAATCTGTCCATTCCAGATATCTCACTTTGGCGTTCTTAGAAGTCATTGGTGTATGTTATGTGAACAAGCCACACACTCCCGCAGCCCTCAAAACCAATATTAGACAAGCAATAAAAAACATACCGCTGGAAGTATTAAGAAAAGTGATGGAAAATGCCATAAAAAGAACTCCAATTTGCATAAACGGTGGAGACCAGCATTTGAACGATATCATTTTTAGGACTTAAGAAACAAAGTTCGGTGGGCAAAATCGCATCATCACCTCCCCGTAGTGCCCGCTGAATAGCTATCTGATAGTGAACTAACGATGAGAGTATGCGATGTGTGTGCAGCTGAACACTCAGACCTGCGTAAGCACATCTGGGTGAACTTCAGCGCGCATATATTTAACCGGACGAGGCATCTCTTGTTGACCTGATTGGCTGAAATATGCGTCTCAGAAGTCTAGCAAGAGCTCCTCAGAAGGAGGACGTGCGGCGGATGAATTCTTTCGATGAAATCAACAGTGACGTCTACATACCAGCGGATACCTTACCGGAGCTAATTCAACATATTTGGAGCTGAGGTCTGTAAGGATTTTCAATACTACGTCAGGGTATTGAAAAAGAGATGGTGGCGGATGAACCCTTAATGGGCCAACGGCAGCGCTCATATCCCCGAAGTGGGTTACTGACATCGGTGTATCCGGCCCCTCGTCCTAGGGGTTGCTAAAAAAAAGGATCTGGCCCTCCAGGTTGGGGGTTGTGCCGTCGGGTTAACTTCCCTACCACGTAAAAAAACCTTTGGTTACGAAGCAACCAACAGCCTCGGATACGAATGATCTTACTGTTGACGACCCATGCAAACGTAAAAAGGACAACGATCTTCGTGTCTGCACATGTAATGTTAGGTCCCTCTACAAACCACGTGTAGTCGAACAATTTGCGGACGCCCTAGAGTGTCTCAAAGCAAACATTACCGCCATCCAAGAAGTGCGATGGGATGGGCCGGGCAAAAGGAGTATGAAAAACTGCGATATCCACTACGGCGATTGCTACAGACAACAAGGTGAGCGTCTATTCGGGTGCGGATTTGTCATTGGAGGCAGACTTAGGCAGGAAGTCTTGAGTTTCCGGCATGTGAACGAGCGCCTTATGACTATCCATATTAAGGCTAAATTTGCCAACATTAGTCGAATATGCGTTCACGCCCCTCATGAGGAGAAGGACGACGCGACAAAGGACGACTTCTACCAGCTCTTGGACAAGACGTATGAGCAATATCCTTGCCACGACGTTAAAATTATCCTAGGCGACTTTAACGCAAAGCTAGGAAGAGAGGAAGTCTTTAGTAGCGTGGTCGGAAAGCACAGCCTGCACGACATCACATCCGGCAACGGACTCAGACTAATCGACTTTGCGGCGGGGCGAAACTTTGCCGTAGGTAGTACGCGGTCCCCACGTCTCGATATTCACAAAGGAACATGTCTCTCCTTTGATCGAAAAATCGTCAACCAAATCGATCACATTGCGATCGACGCAAGGCACTCTTCCAGTATTCTGGGTGTCCGGACTTTCCGAGGAGCCAACGTGGACTCGGATCACTACCTAGTTGTAGCCAAGGTACGGATGCGGATATCCAGAACGGAGCGAAATCAACGAAATACTGTGAGGAAATTTGACGTCGGGCGGCTACAATCGCAAGAGACCGCCAGAACCTTTGGCCATCGAGTTTCCTCTAATCTTAATCTAAGTCATATGCCGCCAGCAGCAAATGCGGAAGACCAGTGGCAGCGTTGCCAACAAGCCATCAGAGATGCCGCCTCTGATGTACTGGGTTTTTCTCGGCCACCACAACGAAAGCCCTGGTTTGATGAGGAATGCCGGCAAGCACATGCAGCTAAATAAGAGGCGTACAAACCGACGCTGCATAGAAGGACTAGAGCTGCTTACGAGCTTTACGTGAGCAGAAGAAAAGAGGAACATCGACTTCTCAGAAAGAAGAAAAAAGAGCATGTGAAGCGCTCGATCGAGGAGATTGAGAGACTTTATTGCAGGAATAATGTTCAAAAATTTTACCAGAAGGTAAAAAGAACATGCCAGGGTTTCAAAGCCAGGACAGAAGCCTGCAGGGACAAAAATGGCAATATAGTAGTAGAATCGCAGTCGGTGCTGAGGATATGGAAGGAACACTTCTGCAGACTGTTAAACGGCGACGATGACCAATATTCCGCTGTCAGGCAGAATGAGCCATTTAATAGTGACGATGACAGTGAAGATTCCCGTCAACCCGATCAGAATGAAGTGAGGATAGCGATATCTAAACTCAAATCCAACAAAGCTGCTGGAGCTGACGGCCTTGCTGCTGAACTTTTCAAGGCAGGAGGAGATGAGTTGGTAAGGAGCATGCACCAGCTTATCTGTAAAATCTGGTCGGACGAAAGTATGCCCGATGAATGGAACCTTAGCATCGTTTGCCCGATCCTGAAGAAAGGAGACCCTCTGAACTGCGCCAACAACAGAGGTATAAGTCTCCTAAATATCGTATATAAGATCCTGTCTGCCGTACTATGTGAACGTCTAAAACCGATCGTCAACAACCTGATAGCTCCTTATCAGTGCGGTTTCAGGCCTGGAAAGTCCACCATTGACCAAATATTCACACTACGGCAGATCTTGGAAAAAACCCATGAATATAAAATCGATACGCACCACCTTTTCATCGATTTCAAAGTTGCCTATGATAGCGTGTATAGAGACGAGTTATACAGAGCCATGTCTTATCTTGGCATCCCTGCCAAGCTCGTCCGTTTGTGCAGAATGACGATGGAGAACTCTCGCTGCTCCATCAAAGTCGGTAAGAACATCACCGAACCGATCGATGTCAGGAAAGGTCTTAGACAAGGTGACGCGCTATCATGCGATCTCTTTAACATAGTACTTGAGAGAATTGTACGAAACTCACAAGCTAACACCGGAGGTACAATCTTTTACAAGTCTGTACAACTACTCGCTTATGCCGATGACATTGACATAATCGGAAGAACTCAGCGGGCCGTCAATGGGGCATTTACGAGTGTTGAGATCGAGGCAGCAAAGATGGGTTTAGCGGTCAATGAAAGCAAAACAAAATATATGTATACTGTCTACAAAAAAGGACACCCAACATCGGCGTCTTGGACAAAACGCCACAATAGACAGATATAATTTTGAGGTAGTAAAGGATTTTGTCTACCTAGGCTCTATGGTCAGCTCCGCAAATTACATCAGTAGGGAGATCACACGGAGAATTACTCTTGGCAATCGTTGTTTCTATGGGCTAAAATGGCAATTGAGTAGCAAAGCCCTATCTCGAACTACTAAGGTAACTCTTTATAAGACATTAATCATCCCAGTCCTGCTGTATGGCGCAGAGGCATGGGCGATCTTTAGTCCCGTCTGCATAGACGGTGAGTGGAGAAGAAGGTACAATGCCGAACTATACGGCCTATATAAGGACATCGACTTAGCCAGAAGAGTTCACATACAGCGACTAAGATGGCTGGGTCATTTAGAGCGGATGGAGCCCAACCTCCCCGCTAAGAAAGTCTTCGAATCCACCCCCGACGGACGACGCAGTAGAGGACGACCTCGCGGTAGGTGGCGCAAACAAGTGGAGAGGGACCTCAACCAACTTGGGGTGCACAACTGGAGGCAGCTGGCTCGTAACCGTGCTGGCTGGAGAGGTTTGTTGGTTGAGGCCCAGGTCCAGCCCAGACTGTAGCGCCATCTAAGTAAGTAAGTAAGAAACAAAGCTCAGGGTCCAAATAAAAATTACTCCTACTTACTTACTTAGGTGGCGCTATAGTTTGGGGTGAACCTAGGCGTCAACAAACTACAACCCTCTCCACTTAGCTCGGTCTTTAACTAATTGCTTCCAGTTGCGCAGTTCAAGTTGCTCTAGGTCCCTTTGCGCTTGTGTGCGCCAACTACGGCGAGGAGGCTCTCTACGGCGTCATCCCTCCGAGTTATATTCAAAGATTCTGCGGGCTGGAGCGTTTGAGAAATTTCGAAATACGCGTTCAGTGGACTCAGACTCTGGCGGTCTCTTGTGACTGTAGCTTTTCGACGTTAAATTTTTTTGTAGTGATTCCTTTTTGTTGCTTAGTTCGAGATATTCGCATTCGTACCTTGGCTACAACAAGGTAATGATCCAAATTTATGTTGGCCGCTCGGAAAGTCCGAACATCCAGAATACTGGAGGCATGTCTTGCTCCGATCGCAGTACATATGATCAATTTAGTTCCTCGTTACATGATCATCGGACGGCCATGAATATTTAGACGAGAAAAGCATGTGACTGCTATAGTGACGATTTGCATCCACAACGAAATCAATTAGCCTTAGTCCATTGTCAGATGTTGTGTCTTGTATGCTATTTTTACCGATTGCCCTAAGACAGACGTCCTCCTTTTCTATATTGGCGCTCAAATCGCGTAATACGATTTTAAGGTCGTATTTAGGACATTGCTCGTATGTTTTGTCGAGGACCTCGTAGAAACAATCTTTGGTGGCATGATCCTTTTATTCCGTGGGTGCATGAGCACATATAAGGCTTATGTTAGTGAATTTACCATAGTCTTGATACGGATTGTCATAATACACACGCTCACGTGTCGGAGCCTTAAAATGATTGCCTAAGTCTGCCACGTATAGCAAATCCGCATCCAAATAAGCACTGTTTGTTGTCTCTGTAGCAATTACCGTGGTAGATGTTACAGTTTTTCAACCTCATTTTGCCCGGCCCATCTCATCGCCCTTCCTGGAGTGCATTTATATCTGGTTTATAGCAGTCTAGGGCATCTGCTAATTTTTCGGCTGCACGTGGTCTGTTAACGGTCCGAATATTCCGCATATATATCCGAAGATTGTTGTCCTTATTTTGTTTGCTGGGGTCGTCAACAGTTGAATCCTTTTTATCCGAAGCTTTTGGTTGTTTCGGAACCATTAGCTTTTTGACGTGGTAGGGAAGCTACTCCGATTGCACAACCACCAACCTGGAGAGGCACATCCTTTTGTTACACTCCTAGGACGCATATGTCTTCCCATGACGTCATATTCTGTCCTCATATACACGTGAATATAGTTCCTTTATGTCGACAATTACTCACTCATTAGCTGAAAGTGTCACTAACCTTGGTTTTCTGAAAATATCACTTCAGTCATACGAATTTTGTATTCAAAACCTTTTCGTCAGTCTCATGTAGGATATATATCAATATCGGTAAATGGTAGACCCCTTTTTAAGTGAACCATTCTATAACCATCAGACCCGTATCAACTTGTCAACTTGCCATCGTGTTATATTAATAAAGCCTCCACATTCAACATTCATCTTGAACCCTCCTTCGTGCCCACTTTTCTCGAATTCTTTCGAATCCTTCTACTAGAAGAATATAAATAAATAAATTTTCTTCAAATACTGTCCGGACCTGCATATTTATCTTCCGTAAGATAACACCAAGAGCTGCAAAATTTTTCTTTAACAAAAAAAAAAAAAAAAAAAATAAATAAATTCTATTAACGTAATCTAAGTAAATAAATTATAATCACATAATTTACGAAATGGATGCAAATGTCATTGCGACAAAAGCATCATAAATCTTTCACATGGCATCACAAAAGGACACGAAAGAATATGTGATAAGGATATCCTTCCTATCCTAGGTTATGTATATGTATATGCAAACATTCCTACAACACGTATAATATGCAGCAATAGTCCTCCTCCTAGTGATAGTCCTCTTGGTTGTCGTATACATTCGTTTTATTTTTGAATAAAAGGAACATTTCGACATTTCATTTTATTTCGTGTTCGGTTGGGCGAAATAGCTTTATGCCGTCGAAAATAAAGTGAATGTGTTGTACTGTGAGAGAGTACGAGAATTTCTCTAGTCATGGCACGTTTTCTTGTCACAAATGTCGAAATTCACTGAGTGTTAAAAAAATAAATAAATAATAAAGAAAGGCGAATAAACAAACACAGAAATTCGTTCCCACGAACACGAAGGAGTTCTTTTCTTTTTTGGCAAAGAAATAAAATTTAATTCTAAAGACGAACTACCGACTTGGAACGGGCGGGAGATACAAATTTGAACTTTCTATCAGCAGCAGCTAAACTTCTGTTCGGCATTCCGAAACAAACTGTGCAATGTGTTGTAGAGCCATGTTTGCCATTATTAGCTGATGGTGTTTTCTCCATTAAGTATTCCAAAAGAGGATCCTTTTCCTTGCTGCTATTTCGATACGTTTTCTCCTTTTTGTTTTTTTTTTTTTTTTTTAATTTTCCCGAGAAATAGAAATGAGGGAAGCTTATCATACAAAACACTTATATCCTGGCCTAGGACGATGGGCTTCTGTCATTATGTTGGATGATAGAAGCACACCCATTATATAGCTGCAGGTATTTGTAGCCTCATTAAAAATAAAAGAAAATTAATGATTTCCTTTTTTCTTGTTAATTAAAAAGAAGGATGTTTCTGTGGTGTTCTTTTGAAGAAGGGAGACCCGAATGGCTAATCATTATAAGAGCAGGGGACAAGCACGACAAACACAAAGCGTAAACATCACGAAAATATGAAAATGATGGAAGGGAAAATATGCGATAGCAAGCTGTCAGCGAATGAGAATTAGGAAATATTATAATTATAAATCCGCTAGAAGATGGAAATTTGAAGTCTGTGACCTGTAATGGAAGACCTTGAGGGTTTTATTAGATAATTAAAGTCTTATACTGAATGAAACAAGCAGTGTTTTTGGTATCCTAAAATGAGGTGTCCCTTTTGTGATGTGTTTTTATTTTTTATTTTTTTTTTTAACAAAAGAAACACCCCTAAGGATACGCTTCCCCTGTTTGACACAGTGTCAAACATTTGGCAAGAAAATATGACACAAAATCAAGTCAAATAGTCATTTGCCGCTTTGCGTTGAAATGCTATATCACACTGACACATTTCCTGAAAGTGTCAAATTTTCATTTGATGTCAAAAGACGTTAAATACCTTAGTGCCAAGCGATTTGCCAAAAAGCTTCCGTGGTATATTGCCCTGTTTGTCATATAAATCTTTTGGATTGTACCGCATTCATTGAAGTCACTTTGAAGTCACTAACTCCCACTGAATGCATTCATTTGATTGAAGTGTTTGAAGTCACTGAATGCATTCAGTTGATTGTGGACAGAAAACTAGGGACTTGTCAGCGTGTGTTAGCTGAAGCGGAACATCTTTAAAAAAAGCGTTTGAAAAGTAAATCGGGAAACTACTGACTGCCCAAAACTTGGCTTGGGCCAGTAGCGCAACAATCAAATTCGTGATGAAGTGCTTACCTTGGTTGGGTGTCAAATCGCCCAAAACCAAATCGCCCAAATCGGAAAAATGTCACATCGCCCAAAAATTATGGGCGATATGACACAACAACACATCGCCCAAAAATTAAAAAATGACAAAACGCCCAAGAAAGTGGGCGTTTTGTCAGAATTCATTAATAGCCTTGCTTCCGATCGCCCAAAACCAAATCGCCCAAAATGCGAAAAAATGCAGAAAAATGTCAAATCGCCCAACAATCTTTTTGAGCGATTTAACATTTTTAATTTTGGGCTATTTAGCATAATGTCAAATCACCCAAAAATATAACAGATTTTGGGCGGATTGACATTTTCGTTAAATTGGGTTTAAGACTGCATTCAAAACGAATTGTAACAATTACATCAGCGGTCACAGCCCAACCAAAACAGTTGGGTGTCAAATCGCTCAAAACCAAATCGCCCAAAATGCAAAAAACTAAAAAAATGTCAAATCACCCAAAAAACAGGTTGGGCGATTTAACATTTTTATTTTTTGGGCGATTTGACATGATGTCAAAACACCCAAAAAAGTGATTTTGGGCGATTTTGTGTTTCGGCTATCTTAAGACGGATCTGTGTCATATTGCCCAACATCAAATCGCCCAAATCTGGAAAATGTCACATCGCCCAACATTTTTGGGCGATTTAACACTATGACAGATCGACCAAGAAATGAAATGTCAAATCACCCAAAGCAGAAACGGGCATTTCATCGCAATTTGAAAATACCAACACATAGGAAGGTCAAAAAAGACGACCAAATTGAAAAAGGTTGAAAACATTTATTTTCCGCAATTTTGGGCACAGGGACATTAGTCCATTAATCTCCCGATAGGTGTTGGTCCGCTAAGTAACGAGAAGGAGCCACTGCAGCCGAAAACCTAGCAGCTCTGTTACTAACACACACACCACACCTCCTCGTGGTGCCATCTGGGAATTTCTTCGGAAATTACTAACGGGAGAGGACGAATGGCGAGCTTCCTGCGCCAAAAAACAGGATAAGTGTCGGTTGGTCTGTGGCCCAGCGAGCCGCAACCGTAAAACAAACTATTGCTCCGAAACGGAAACTATCGCCTCGGATAAGGACTGATAATTTGTTGACAACCTTTGGCTATCGAACACGGACAACGATCGGATTCTGGAACGTTAAGACCCTCCTGGACTCACTCAAGGAAGGGCCTTATAACGCCAGATTCCTCCAATTGGAGCGCGAATTCGCACGGTATAAAATCGACATCCTAGGGCTGAGCGAGATAAGATGGTACGATGCTGGGGAATACACCTCCCCAACAAAAAGCACTGTGATGCTCTACTCTGGTAAACCAGCTGGAAGTGCACGGAGTTCTGGCGTAGGACTCATGCTAACTCCAGCAGCACGTAGCAGCCTCATATCCTGGAAATCCCATAGTGACCGGATATTGACGGCTAGATTCCAGAGTAGAGTAAGAAAAATTACCATCATACAGTGTTATGCTCCGACTCTAGACGCCACTGAGGATGAAAGGATAATTTTTATAGCCACTTAGGCGCCGCCTACAACCAAACGCCTAATGGGGACATCGTAGTGGTAATGGGAGATCTCAATGCCAAGGTGGGTAGCGACAACACCATGCTTAAGCACGTGATGGGAGTTCACGGCGTGGGAGACCGTAATGACAATGGTGAGCGGTTTGTGGATTTCTGCAATACCAACCGCATAGTCATCGGAGGTACGCTGTTTAAGCATAACACCTGCCATAAGATCAGTTGGGTCTCTACTGATAGGCAACGAACATCCAACCAGATCGACCACATTGCGATCAGTCGCCGCTTTAGAAATTGTCTCCTGGACGTCCGAAACATACGTGGAGCTGACGTCGGACAAGAACGAGATCACCATCTTATGGTAGCTCATTTACGCCTTCGTACTGCATCCGTCAACAGCAACCGTTCAAACCTACTTAACATCACCAGGTTTAATATCGACAGGCTCAAGGTTCCCCAAGTGCGCCAACAGTTCAGGGACCATCTTGCCTTAGTAGCAGAAGCAATCAGCAGCATAGAGAACATGGATGACCGCTGGAGTGCTGTGAAGAATGTTTTTGCGACTGGGGCACGCACGTATGTCGGTAAAAAGCAGAAACACCACCGCACATGGCTTTCTACAGACACCTGGAGACGGATCGATGGGCGTACAGCAATCAAGGCTCGGATTGCAGCGGCCTCAGCAGTAGAGAGAACCGAGCTTGAAGCCCAATACCGTGAGAAGAAGAAAGAAGTGCAGCGTAGTGTGAGACGTGACAAACGTGAATATGTCAACTCACTGGCCTCAAGGGCTGAAGAAGCAGCGAGTAGGTGCGACAGTAAGACTGTTTACAACATCACTAAGGAGCTCATTGGTGGTCGAAACTCCAAACAACATCCAGTGAAGAGTCTAGACGGTGACCTTCTGATTTCGGATGAGGATCAGCTCACTAGATGGAGAGAACATTTTGCTGCAGTGCTAAATCACTTAGACGACGGCGGTATGATCTTGAATTCGAATGAGCAGTTCGAAGCAACAAATTCCCGAATTCGCACCGTACCTCCCAGTAAAACTGAAATAATAACAGCAATCAAGTCCCTCAAGAAAAACAAAGCGGTGGGTATTGATGGCATCCCTGCCGAGCTATTTCAAGCGGCGCCAAATACATCGGCAGATTTGCTGCATCCGCTAATACGAAGAGCTTGGGATAGTGAACAATTTCCACAGGAGTGGAAAAGGGGGATGATCATTAAGCTTCCAAAGAAGGGTAACTTGATGGAGTAACTGGAGAGTGTTCTTCCAGCTGTAGCCAAAATAATAGCTAGAATAATTCTAGAACGAATTAAAGAACATTTAGATTCAACTCTCGATGTCGAACAGGCAGGCTTTCGTGCTGGATCCTCCTGCATCGACCACATAAACACCTTACGGATCATAATCGAACAATGCGTTGAGTATAGGTCTCCGCTTCATTTACTGTTTATCGACTTCGAGAAAGCTTTCGACAGCTTGAATCGAGATGCTATCTGGTTGGCCTTGCGCAGGAGAGGCATTCCAGAAAAGCTTATAGCTATTATGAAGGCTACATATGAGGGCGGCAAGTGTCACGTCGTGCACAATGGTAAGGTGTCGGAGGACTTTGAAGTCCAAAGTGGAGTACGTCAAGGGTGCATACTGTCCCCACTATTGTTCTTGGTGGTTATCAGCGATGTACTCCGTGCAGCATTGACGGAAGCTAATTCTGAAATTCGTTGGACTATGACATCTTACCTTAAACACCTAGATTACGCTGACGATGTTTGTCTACTTTCACATCGGATAATGGATCTTCATTTGATGGCCCAAAATCTAGAAGCTGAGGCAAACAAAGTGGGGCTGAAAATAAACACAGCCAAAACAAAAGCCCTGAGTACTTCCAATACCCGCGCTCAACTTAACATTGCCGGAAAGCAAGTCGAGAAAGTTGATAACTTTCTATATTTAGGAAGTGTCGTCTCGGCTAATCGCGGTGGCACCGAACTGGATGTGTGCAGCAGAATCGGGAAGGCTAAAGCTGCGTTCGGAATGCTGTCCAAAATCTGGAGAAGCAATGTTATTAGCTTAAGAACCAAGCTACGACTGTTCCGCTCCAACGTAGAATCAGTGCTGCTTTATGGGTGCAGTACCTGGAAGGTGGACACCATTAACACACGCAAGCTGCAAGTCTTCGTAAATAAATGCTTAAGAATCATCTTGAGGATTTTTTGGCCGAACCGCATCTCCAACGAACAACTTTATCTGAGAACGGGCCAAGAACCTACAAGCATTACTATACGAAGAAGAAAGTGGCAATGGATTGGACACACCCTACGGCGCGAAGACAACTCCATTGCGAAATACGCCATGCAGTGGAATCCGCTCACCCAGGCAGGCAGAATAGCGGGACGCCCTAGGCAAACGTGGCGCAGAACAGTTGAGGAGGAATCGAGCTCTTTAGGAATGAGTTGGAGGCAGCTCAAACGCGTTGCAGAACTCCGAACACGATGGCGCGCAGGCGTGGTTGACGCCCTATGCCCCCCGAGGGGTTAAAGGATATAAGTAAGTAAGTAAGGACATTAGTCCCCGGGGCATAAGTCCCACCGCATTGGGACATAAAATGTTGGGTCTTATGTCCCACCTACAAACCTCTCAAGGAAAACAACGGCCAAATAAGATGGGGCATACATAAGTCCACAATGTATAAACAGTGCAATGTGTAAGGCCGTCCGGTCGTCCTTCGCGCACGGACGCGACGTGAAAGCGCTGTGACCGCTAATGTAATTGTTACAATTCGTTTTGAATTCGTTAAACCCAATTTAACGAAAATGTCAATCCGCCCAAAATCTGTTATATTTTTGGGTGATTTGACATTATGCTAAATAGCCCAAAATTAAGAATGTTAAATGGCCCAAAAAGATTGTTGGGCGATTTGACATTTTTCTGCATTTTTTCGCATTTTGGGCGATTTGGTTTTGGGCGATCGGAAGCAAGGCTATTAATGAATTCTGACAAAACGCCCACTTTCTTGGGCGTTTTGTCATTTTTTAATTTTTGGGCGATGTGTCGTTGTATCATATCGCCCATAATTTTTGGGCGATGTGACATTTTTCCGATTTGGGCGATCGGAAAACACTTCCTTTCCACCATGCAGCAACTCCTTGGATACAGATAATATAGAAAAGATCCATTGGGCTATGCGCAGCTTAAAGCCTTTCAAGTTCCCAGGACCTGACGGTATCATTCCTGATGAGATTCAGGAATGTGAGGACATTGTGCGTCCATAGCTCATAGTCATCGCGGCAGACTGTCTTAATCTAGTCGTCTTCAACCATGGAATGTTGTTCAATCAATTGCTCGTATGCAGGATTATTGACGCATATCTGGGCAGAGCATCGGGCAAAAGACTTACCTGTTGCAGAACACCCCACGATGGAGTCTTGTTGCCTCTTCTGTGGAATCTGGTAGTAAATGAGCTACTAGTGGGCCTGGATAGGTCAAGTTGTAAAGTAATTGCCTATGCTGATGACATTGCTATTGCTGCCCCAGGCAAACACCCAGACACTCTCGGGGAAATCGTCCAATAGGCTTTCCTTCGGCTCACCAGATCGGCCTCCAAATGTGGACTGGAGATTAATCCTCATAAAACATAACTCGTTCTCTTCACGAGGAAATATAAAGTTCCCGTCATAGACCCTCCTACGATAAATAGCACCAGTCTGACCTTCAATGAAAATGAAAAATACTTGGGTCTTATTTTGGACAGAAGACTGAAATGGAAAGCCAATATACTAGAACGCGTAAGGAAACTTAATTTAGCTCTCTATTCCTGTAAAAAGACTATAGGTAGGAGCTGGGGTATGAAACCTCAAATCACTCGCTGGCTGTACGTATCCATTATCAGGCCTGTACTACTCTATGGCCTGATCTTATGGTGGCCTGCTCGGTTTTTTTTTTTTTATAATTTGCGCCCACTCAAGGGGTTATGAATACCCTTAACATGTTTACACACAGTGCGGGCGTTGGAAACGATAGATAGAGAGAGAGAAAGATTTTGGTGTAGTGGTTTTTGAAGCTCAGTTGTTTATGCTTCAGAGAAACCGCGGGGGTGGGTTCCAGATAACTGGGGAGGTTTTTGTTACTTTTTGTCTTTGCTTCTGATTCACAGTATTTTTCCCCGATAACCTATGTTATAGGCGAATCACCATCAACATAGCGAACAAATTGTCCTGCCATATGACCAAGCTACTGCCAGTATTATGCCTTCACAGCAGTGTTCACACAAGCTTTCGCAATTGATTGGACTGACTTTTTTATATTTCATGAGAAATAAATAAATGCTTACTGACATCAGGATTTGAACCATGAACCATTAGCGTAGCAATTGACGACGTTACCACTACACCATTGCCATCCCTCTTGATAGGGCTGTGGAGCACTTCCTTTTTGGGTTTCCTGCTTTTGCTCGCATCAGGTGACAGATATTTGATGATGATATTGTTAAGTCCTCGTCACTGCTGCACTTACTTGGTTTTCTACGAAAAACGAAAGAATGGGTATAACAAGGCTTGCTCCTTAATAGTAGCTACAATGGACCAATTGATGCATATTCGCAGGATATATTCTTTAAAATCTCATACAGTAAATCATTTCCAAATTCCTTCATTTTACTCCCTATGTACGTAAAATATTTATTATGATAGCCTTATACCCTAAGCGTAATTTAATTATGAAAAAGGAGCAAGAAAGCCGAAAGGTTTTATAACCCTCACACGGACCAATCCTTTCAGATACTAAGCAACTCTCTGGCCGGAGAAGAAATTGGTGCCTATTACAACGTGAATCCTTTATTTTAGATTGTAATCGTATAACCCTCCCACATATCCATGTCCTTAAAACGTTCTTTAATTTCAGCAACGTTAAAGGTTAACATAACACGTAACGAATAAAACGTATACGTGACTAAATTTCTACAAAGCTGTTTGCTAGGGTAAATCACAAACTGTTTTTTGCCGATTCATTTGATTGATAGCGATACAATTTACTGAGTTCTTGTGTCGCATTCGTGTGATTCCTCCAGGGAGCAAACAGCTTGACGGTGTGGAGAAATGTCCAAATTCTAAGTTACTTTCATGTCACATAGGAGATAGGTCACTTGTAAGCCCATAGGCTTAACCTTTATCACTTAAGAATTATGAAAGCGATACTGCATGTGATGGGTGACAATCTATTTTTGGATGAGAAACCTCATAGGACTATATAATAATGACTGTCTATCTATTTTACTAATACGAGTTATTAAGTCAATGATTTACAGTGCGTGTATCATACGGAAGGATGTCTGTTAATGTAATCAGTCCAGAGACAAAGAATTTACTGATGCGAAATATTTGATGACATTTTACTAATTAGCTGTTTTACTAATGATGTATCACCAGTTAATCACAGTTGTAAGACCACGTTTCTCGGTTTTCATTTGTATGCTTGAATCACTACTATGTGCAAAACAAACAAAGTCAAACTCTTAGAAACTTGAACAGAATACGAGTACATAGTTCTATAGGATGCACGTGGATAAATAGATGGATTAGCACTGGAAGTGGTTCTACGAAGCGCCATATGTCAAGGCGGTTTCTTGGTAGTGTCTAGTGATTAGCAGCTAAGAATAAATTATTGAATACCTTTAATTCCTATGACGTGGTAAAAGTTAAAGTTAAAACAAGGAAAAATACTTAACAATGGATGGGGGACGCAGTTAGAGCTCGTTATGTAAAAAGAATTTCTGAGGGTTTTCCTGAGTGAAAATCAAAAATGTTTTCCCGATATTGGCTAACGTAACAGTCGAGATATTGATTCGCAGAACCTGCAAGTAGTGCAGTAGGGATTGAAACGCAAGAAGAGTACGGAGCTTAGGTTACGAGGATTTGTGTTAAGGAAGAACATTTCGCGACTTTTCTCAAGACGTTTCTTTGAGATGATTTTCTTATGGACACAAATTATACAGGGTGGGCTATAAAGTTTTGCAAATAACGACACGGTATTTCCCAAAAAGTGTGGGGAAGCGGTGCACGAGCTGCAGCTATCGAAGCGCCGACTCTAGGAATTTGAGTCACCATGAAGCGCTTCATGGAAGAGCAGTGCGCATTCTGTGTAGAACCATTTTACATAAACAATCATTTTTAAGAAGTTGTGCGAACAGACCTCGGGATTCCGAAAATATGGATTCCGAAACATTCGTTAGGGTACAGGTGTTAATTTAATTAAGTCATGCGTCGAGCAATTTGAACGAACCGGATCCACTAAAAATCTTAAACCTACAAGACGGTTTCGGAGAAGCGACGGAAATATGCAAGCAAATCTTTCAGTAAGAAACAAACCGGATTTATTAACACAAAAACATTCGGCGGCCTGGGCGATACAACGCACAATTGAATCTGAAACTACATGTTAATAAACTTGCTGACACTGGGCTAGCGTAAGGCCTCAGATTGTAGATTGTTCAGCCTGCTTCATTCCCGAAAAATGGTGTGGGCATCCAGCTCAGCTAAATGCGTAATTCGTCGTTTGGTTAGGTTAGGTTATCGGGAAGTGCACCTAGGTACTTTTCATGGGGACCAACGGTTCCATTGTGCTTCCCTTTTTGTTTATAGAACCTATTAACTTTTTATCTTTCCTTTATCTAACATTAGCTCTATGAGTGTCCTTACCAGCTGTTTTGAACTGACGTGCCCAATGACAAAAACCCCCTGCAGAACTCCGGTTCCCTGGTGGAGCACAGAACTGCAGCGACTTAGGAAAGAATCCAGAAAACTTCTAAATAGGTCGCTCAAGACAAATTTAGAAGGTGACTGGAATCTTTTTAGATCGAAGCAAAGAGACTACAAGAAGTTAATTCGGTTGTCGAAAAGTGCTTCTTATAGAGATTTTTGTGAAAAGATCGAGACACTCGGTGAAACCAGCAGGTTGGTTAAGGTTCTCAAAAGGGGCAAGCCGACCAAACCGGAGTCACTGAGAAAATCTGATGGCAAGTTTACTGAGACGAAAGCGGAAACTTTTAGTCTTCTGCTGGAGACTCACTTTCCTGGCAATCGGATAATCACTAGGTCGCAGCTTGGCCCGTTTACCCAGGCTGAGCTTGATCTAAGTCAGAAAACTCGGCGCAGCTGGTATATTGCATCAGCCGTGGTAACAGATGAGGCCATTAAATATGCTGTGGCATCTTTTGATGGTTTCAAATCGCCTGGCACCGATGGAATATATCCAGCTATTGCCAACTCTGAAAAGAATTTTCACCGCTGGCTTGGCGCTGGCATATATTCCTACACCTTGGCGGACAGTCAGAGTAGCTTTCATACCGAAAATTGGTAAGGAAGACTACTCGCTCCCCAAGAGTTTCAGACCTATAAGTTTGACATCCTTCTTACTGAAAAGTATGGAGAGACTGGTAGAATTTCACGTGCGCAAAGTTGCTTTGAAACTGCATCCTGTGAGACCGCACTTCAAAATCTAGTGGCCAGAATTGAATGCGCGCTTGATAGGAGAGAATACGCGATGGGTATCTTCATCGACATTGAGGGTGCTTTTGACAATGCGACTTTTGACTGCATGTGCGACTCTGCCAGACAACACGGGGTAGATGAAACATTAGTGTTGTGGATTAAAGCAATGCTAATGAATAGAACTTTGGTAGTGGATGCGGATTGTGGACAATACGTTATGACAGGGGTAAACAGGGGCTGTCCGTAAGGTGGCGTTCTGTCTCCATTGTTATGGTGCATGGTGGTCGACTCTCTGTTGAACACTCAAAATAGTTCTAACGTCTACGCTCAGGCATATGCGGATGACGTCGCCGTACTTTCTGTCGGGGCATGCCTGGCGACGGTCTGTGCTAACGCGCAGGCGGCTCTGGACATTATCGATGAATGGTGTACTAGGAGTGGGCTTTCGGTGAATTCTCTTAAGACTGAGGTTGTTCTTTTTACGAGAAGGAGGATTTTGACCGGTCTGACTCAGCCAGTACTAAAAGGCGTCACCATTCGCATTTCCAATGAAGCCAAATATCTGGGAGTGATTTTAGATAAGAAACTTCATTGGTCCAAACACGTCGAGTCGAAAACATCCAAGGCGCTCTTAGTCTTCTGGCACTGTAAGGGTGCTTTTGGCAAGACTTGGGGCTTATCACCAAATAAGGTTCTCTGGATCTACACGGCTATGATAAGACCATTCCTCGCATATGCGTCGGTTGTTTGGTGGAAGGGGCTCTCGCCTAAATATGTGGTTGCCTTTTGTGCGAAACTCCAAAGAATGGCTTGTCTCGGCTGCTCGGGAGCTTTCCCGAGTACGCCTGGCTCTGCTCTAGACGCTTTGCTGAACTTACCTCTCCTTGATACTTATATCATGGGTTGCACTATCAAAGCCATCCATCGTCTTAGGCGAGGCGGTTTTTGGTATACTCCACACTGGAACTTTGATGAACTTGCGCGACACTTATCTTACGACTCCTGCCTTATAGATATGCCGTCTGATGCAATGACACCAGAACTCCAGCTGATGCGCAAATTCAGAGTCGACTTTCCTTGTGTCCAGGACTGGCTTCGGTCAGAGTCTGAGCCGGGAATGGAATGTAGTCGTATTTTCACGGATGGTTCCAAAACCAGTCAAGGGTCTGACGCTGGTGTCTTCGTGGAAGTCGACAACATTAGACTTCACTTCTCGTTAGGCAAATATGCGTCTGTTTTCCAAGCGGAAACTTATGCAATCCTAATGGCCATGAACTATGTTGTGAAGAACAGGTGGAAGGGACGTAGCATTTGTGTCTGTAGTGACAGTCAGGGTGCGCTTAAGGCCTTGCTTAACCCTTTAACCACTTCCAAAATAGTTCGTGAAACCAAAAGCTCTTTGAACTCGGTCGCAAGGCTGAATTCTCTGTCTCTTATCTGGGTCCCAGGTCACACTGGGATCTTGGGGAACGAGATCTCCGATGAGATTGCTAGACAAGGCTCAGAGGAGGGTTTCTCAGGTCCCGAACCCGCGTTGGGTCTCCCAGCGTCTTCGGTTAGGGCTTCCATTGACGATTGGGTCTCTCACGAGCACAATTGTGTGTGGCATGACTCTCCAGGTTGCAGGTTGACTAAACGCATGCTCCCGGACGTCTGTAAGAAATCAGCGGCATTCTTGCTGTCTCTCAGCACAAAAGACTGTAGACAACTTATCGGCGTCTTGACAGGCCACTTCGCTTTTGCCAAGCACCTTAACGTGTTAGGCTTAAGTGACACCACAATCTGCGACGCTTGTGGAGAGAGCGACGACACCGCGGAACATTATCTCTGTGAGTGTCCGGCCTTTGCTCGTATCAGGTGGCAGATCTTCGGTGCGGACGTGGTGAGTGCTGGTACTGTAAGCTCCTCATCACTGAAGTGCTTGCTTGGCTTTCTTCGAAAGTCAAGGAAATTCCAGTAAAATGGGTAAATCAGGGTTTGCTCTCTGGTAGTACAATGGACCAGTTGTGTCTGAGTGCTCCAGTCGAGTGTTTCCTATCCCGACAAAAAAAAAAAAAAAAACATTAGCTCTTTATGAATCGTATCATGTTCTTAGTGGAACTTGCGCAAGATCTCTTAGTTCATCAAAAAACCTGACACATATATTGTGTAGGCGGTGGTTTTGTAGATTTGAACAGTCACACAGCAAGTGCTTGATAGTTTCGATCTCTTCTGCATCCTGACAGCTCCTGCAGTGATCGAGTGAGTTGTCGCCTAGCCTTGTGGTCATTTCCCCTATCGCGCAGTGTCCTGTAACCAATTAAGATATGGACTTCTTTCGTTCATTGCTAGAAGGCTTTTAGTTCTTCCTTTATTCAATACTGGCCATAACCTGCGAGATATGATACAGTCGCCTCTGGTAATCCATGCAGAGTTTTTAAGCTCTGTTCTTTTGATGTCGATTTTTCTTTTTAGTACTTTAATGGGAACTTCTACTGATGGCTGAGTATGTTCTATATCTAATGCTGATCCCTTTCTGGCTAGTTTATCTGCTATCTCATTCCCTTCTATATTGCTATGTCCGGGAACCTAGCAGAGAGTTACACCATGGGTATTGCATATTGTTCAGGGAATTTCGGCATCTGGAAACTGTTTTTGATCTAACTTCCTCGCGGCGCAAGGCTTATAATGCTCTCTTCATCTGCAAAAAGACGGCGGGGAAAAATTGGGGCCTTAAGCCTGCAATGATGCAGTGGCTATATACGTACATTATGATAATCAGACCTATTCTAACGTATGGAGCTCTGGAAGGCAACGAATACGAAAAATATTCGGGATACGAGTATGTTGGCCATGGTACAAAGAACAGCCGGTATTGCCATCACGGGTGCTGCGCAATTACTTGAGATGGGATCAATATCCAACAAGAATATCGCCATCTTCATTGACAGTCAGGCTGCGCTAAAGGCGCTAGAGTCTTGTGTTACTATAATAAATCTGAGATAGTCAGGAATTGTCGCACAATGCTTAAGGCATTATATACGCAGAACCGTGTCAGATTATGTAGGGTACCTGGACACTGCGATATAGAAGGCAATGAAATAGCTGATGAGCTGGCCAAAAGAGGAGCAAAGCTCCAGCATAGGGACATAATCGGTAACATTAAACCACCAATGTATGTGCCTAGGGGAATTATTCGGGATAGAATCATCAACATAGCTAATCTAAGATGGTCAAACTTAGATAATCATTAGGTGTCCAAGGCCTTATGGCCTGTGTCAGACCGCTGGACATCTGGGGAAATCACAAAACTAGAAAGATCAGGGCTAAGAACAGCGATAGGGATATTCTCTGGCCATTGTCTTCTAAGGAAGCATGCTATGGGACTGGTTTTATCAAATACGGATGTTTGCAGGTACTGCAATGTTTCGGAGGATATAACACATATACTCTGTGAATGCCAAAGGATTGCAGAACAGGATTAAAGCACCTTGGAAGATACTTCTTCGATAACCTTGAAGAGGTAAGGTCCCGGAACCATGATAAGGACATCTTCAAATTCTGTAGGGAAATCAAGTGTATGGGAGAGTTGGTTTAGGTCTTTCTGCCGTTATGCCGTTAAAGTTCCTTAGGGATCGCGATGGGCCCAACTTGGTGCCCAGTGTTTTATGATAGCTTCATAACCCTACTCAACCTAACCTAACCTAACCTAACTTCCTCGCGGTCTAGTGCTTTGATTGATGCTTGACTATCCACGAAGATAGTAATCTGGGAAGGGTTGAATTTCTTTCTGTGAATAGTCTGTGTTACTCTTTCAATGGCGAAGACTTCGGCTTGAAAGTCGTCCGGTAGCTTGTATGAGTCGTTAATTTTGAGTGACTCACATAAAACTCCAGAACCAGTTCCTATACTCATTTTAGACCCATCCGTGTTCATTGGTTAATGTGTTGGAGTCCCATTCTTGTCTTTCAATAATAAACGTGGAGTAATTCTTATAGAAGTTTATGTAGGGTATGACATAGTCAGTAGTTCTATCGAGATCTGTTCTGTACCTGTGTAGTATAGAACCATGACCATATGAGCCTTGTTCCCATGCGCTCGAATGTTTGAGGCAAATCGGGCTTTCGCCAGCTGTGGTGGGTTTAAAATTACATCCAAGCCTGCTGGGGGTGTTAATCTCTGTTCTCCTTTTACGTTTATGCATGCCAGTCGTTGTACCTTAGTTAAGTTTACTATATAGCTGTTCTTCTCCGTTTCATTCCACCATACAATGATACCGTAGGTAAGTATAGATCTGACAATTCTGCATACATCCAGTTGATTATGGACGGACACAGGCCCCATCGTTTGCCGAAGTTTTCATACAAGCGTAGAATGCGCATAGTGTTCCTCCAGCTAAGCTTCGAATCTATGATAGTTCCGAGATATTTTGCTGTTGGAGAGAGTTTTAGAGTAGTTCCATTCAGTTTAGGGAGGTCAGATGCATATATTCCTTCCTTTAGTAAACAGAAGCTGTACGGTCTTTGTCGGATTAATACCTAGGCTGTTTTGTTCTGTCCAGGAGGACAATCCTTTTAGTGCAGATTCCATGAGATTACTGATGGTAGGCAAGTATTTCCAACTGGTAATCATCTGCATATGCAATTGTTTTTATTACTTTGGTTTTGAGAATCTTTAGAATTTTCGACAATATTATGCACGAAGGATGGAATCTTGAAGGTGGAGAGAGACAGCTCTGGGAATAGGTATTAGCTTTAGGTTAAGTTACGTTAGATTCATTAGGGCAAGGAGAAAAAAACCTGATAAAACACTTAGCACCCCTAATTGTTCCAGGTTACTAAAAAAATAACTAGGTGAACGTATGCGAAGCATAAATCATTGCATTTAAAAGTTATTCTTACATAAAATGGAAGACCTGTTACGATCATTTTGAAGTGAGCAAGGAATGTTCATGTCACCTCTTCATATAGATAGACCAGAGCCTTTTGAGATACAGAAAACAGTATTCGTTGTTAAGACTAAGGACTAAGGCCTCATGACAATTAAAGAAGCCTGATCGTGGCTGAAACACAATGTGATATCCTGCCGGGATATCACTATCTTTACTGACAGTCAAGCTGCGATCAAGTCTCTGCAATATGTTACCTTTTAGTAAAAGACAGCCCTAAATTGTCACTAATCTCTTAACGAAATGGCCAAACAGTTCAGCATTCACCTAATTTGGGTGCCGGGGCACAGGGACATTTAAATCAAGCCAAGCACAGCACTTGTGTACCAATTTCGTTGAGCAAGGCGAATTCAGGCATGATTCTCGCTACAGTAAAACTACTGCTTAAGCTTAACACCACTAGTGCGACCAATCGCAGGTGGGCTAGCGGCACTACGTGCCTTATTACTAGACAGATGTGGCCTAAGCTGGATCATAAATGCTCTAACTGCCTTATCGAGATGACAAGATTGCTGATCGCAACTACAGTAGATTTCATTACAGGGCACTGCATCATCGGCAGGCATGCCATCTGCATGGACGAGGAGGAGGAAACCATACTAAGCATTCGCCGTATGGACCATGCCCTCTCCGCTCGCAAAAGACTACACTTAGGAATCTACCTCCTCGAAGAATTAGGCGAGCTAGCTAACGTCAGCCTCCAGCGGTTCATAACAAGCCCCAATTGGTTCCAGCGGTAGTTCTACCTGGGGATGATAGATCCATGTGGTACCACAATGGGCCTAGTCTGACCTAAGTGAGCCTGACTTCTGCAGTCTGCCACTCTAACCTAACCCAATCTAATACTTAGGTCAATGGTTCTAGATTATCGGCTTGAGAAACTCCTAAACAGGCATTAACAGGGGTCAGACACTGAACATCTGAAAAAGACGTTATACTGGTGTTCCTCCGAGTACGACCTAATCTATGAAGTAAAAGAAAGTAGAAGCCAAAGGACTTCAGTTTATGTTTAATCAGCGTAAGGAATTTTATCTAAAGAAAGCTGAAGTCAGTGGTAACTACCTCAACTTCTTTTTTTTTTTTAGATCCAAATTCGGCTAAGTTCGGCGATGTGGTTCTCTCCTCTGAGAATCCGTGTTGCTTTGTGGAAAAAATTAAATTACATTGAGAAAAATATTGAAGACATCATGTACAATGCCTTCAAAGAGGTCAGCGATGCCACAGACACTAGCTTTCTGTTCGTTATTCAACATTTTTTTCTTGCGGTATGAATTCTATCAGATTTAATTTGCAGTCCGAAAGTCAGTAGTGGAATTCCAAAACTTTTAACGACTACAAATCGTTATCGCTAAGTACACTTGTGGTTTGCGTCTCTTATTCCCGAATTCAAACATACCGATAGTATAGGTAGATGCAAAGTCGTTAGATAGCGTTGAAATGTTGGCAATGATATTGAAAATAGGTTACTTTAAATTTTGACTTTGATTTCAAAATAGTTTCTGTGTAAAAAGATGAGCTGTGAATACTAGTACCTTTTCGGCTAAAACAAGAAGCCGAACCGCCCAACACGACCAGTTGAGCAATACCAAAACATGTTTGACTTTTTCGTGCAAAAGAATGGCTCGTAGAAAGTGAGCTCTATGCTTTGCATGAATGACAGGAGGGAACAAAAAAGGAAAGAAAGGAAAAATTGACAAGACCCCTCAAACGTATCCGATGTACAGAAAAGACCGCTGCGCAGTGACAAGTGGAGATTAATACGTTGACTGCTGCCATACAAAACAAAAAAATACCACCAGAGTGCCAACAGTGTTTTTTAAAGGTTAAAGTTATCTTAATGTGTTGTGTTAAAATACTGTATCTTTCGTTTAAATGTTTCTGTGTTATTTATGTTTTTTAGTAGCGTGACCACCGGTGGGTCACATGGCCCCTGAATGCAAGCAGGAATGCACTTTCTACTAGGTGCCAAAAAGCAAAAAATGTCATTCCACCAGCAAGCCACGTAAAAAACATACATATAAAATATATAGAGTGTGACCCACCGGTGAGTCACGTGGCAGTCAACGTGTTAAGTGAAAGTGTCTTATGGTGTTGCAAAGCATTCTTACATGGTTCTTGTTATTATAAGAATGGGGAGACCTCGAAACTAGATGTCCGATGAGATTGCTAGAAAAGGCTTAGAGGAGGCTTTCTCAGGTCCCGAACCCGCGTTGGGTCTCCCTGCGTCCTCGGTTAGGACTTCCATTGATGATTGGGTCACTGACGAATACAATTTGTGTGGCATGACTCTCCAGAATGCATGTTGACTAAACGTATGCTCCCGGACGTTTGTAAGAAATCAGTGGCATTCTTGCTGTCTCTCAGCAGAAAAGACTACAGACAACTTATTGGCATCTTGACAGGCCACTTCGCTTTCGCCAAGCACCTCAACATGCTAGATTTAAGTGACACTACAATCTGCGACGCTTGTGAAAAGAGTGACGATACTGCGGAACATTATCGCGAGTGCCCAACCTTTGCTTGTATCAGGTGGCAGATGCTCGGTGCGGATGTGGTGAGTGCTGGTACTGTAAGCTCCTCACCACTGAATTGCTTGCTTGGCTTTCTTAGAAAGACAAGGAAATTCCAATAAAATGGGTAAATCGGGGTTTGTTCTCTGGTAGTACAATGGACCAGTTGCGTCTGAGTGCTGCAGTTTCCGAAACGAAGTGCGATACTTCCAGTGATCTGGTCTGGTCAAACGGTAGTGCATGCGATCATATGAAAACACAAGCGTTTTCACTCAGCTGAGGCCTACCAACTCCTACTCTCAACCTCCACGCGGTGACAGCCGGGTGCCTAGTACCTTAATCCAAGAAATGGATAATCAACCCCGTTTGGAGGATTCTTGGCGGCAGCAGATGAGAGAGGGGGGGAGGAGTGTTCTCTCACTAGAGAACTTCTTCTTGTTCCAGGCGGCAGCGGACGAATTAACTAGAAGGAGCCAACGGTGGCGTCTATAGTTCCAGTTAGGTTGAACTTAGTGAATACCTTGCGCGAGCTGCTTCGACGTATTCGGATCACAGGTCGGTAAGGAATTTTCAATGTTGGTCAGGACATTGGAATAGAGGGGAGCTCTTTAATCGGCCTCTCGTCCTAGGGGAATAATTAAGGAACTGGCCCTCCAGGTTGGGGGTTGTGCCGTCGGGGTAACTTCCCTACCACGTAAAAAATCTATGGTTCCGAAACAACCAAAAGCCTCGGATAAGGATGACTCAACTAATGACGACCCCAGCAAACGAAATAAGGAGAACGACCTTCAGATCTGTACGTGGAATGTTCAGTCCCTTTACAGACCACGTGCAGCCGAACAACTAGCAGAGGCCCTATACTGCTATAAAGCAGATATTACCACCATCCAGGAAGTGCGATAGGATGGGCCGGTTAAAAAGAGGATGAAAAACTGTGACATCTACTAAGGTGATTGCTACAGAGGCAACAGGCAACGCTTATTCGGATGCGGATTTGACATACGCGGCAGACTAAGGCAAGAAGTCTTAAGCTTCCGACACGTGAGCGAGCGTATTATGACTATCCGGATCAAGGCTGAATTCGCTAACACAAGCCTAATATATGTTCATGCCCCCACAGAAGAAAAGGACCCTGCCACCAAAGAGTGTTCCTACGAGCTCCTCGGCAAAACATACGAGCAATGTCCTAAATATGACGTTAAAATCATATTGGGCGATTTTAATGCCAAAATAGGAAAGGAGGACGTCTTTGGTAGGGCAGTTGGTAAGCATAGCCTACACGACACCACGTCTGATAACGGACTAAGGCTAATTGATTTCGCTGTGGAGCGAAATGTCACCATAGCAAGCACATGATTTCCTCATCTCGATATTCATAAGCAGACATGGCGGTCCAATGATCATGTCACGATCAACCAAATTGATCATATTGCGATCGACGCAAGGCATGCCTCCAGTATTCTGGATGTCCGGACCTTCGAATGCGGATATCCCAATCTGAGCAACAAAGAAGAATCACTGTGAGAAAATTTAACGTCGAAAAGCTACAATCGCAAGAGCCCGCCAGACTCTTCGCTGAACGCGTATCCCGAAATCTCTCAATCACCCCTATGCCGCCAGCATCAAGTGCCGAAGACCAGTGGCAACGCTGCCAACATGCCATCAGAAACGCTGCGACTGATGTGCTGGGTCTCACTCGCCCACCACCGCGAAACCCCTGGTTTGACGAAGAATGCCGGCGAGTGCATGCAGCAAAACAAGAGGCATACAAAGCGACGCTGCAAATGAAAACGAGAGCTGCTCGTCAGCTCTACGGGCAAAAGAGACGGGAAGAACATCGGTTTCTCCAAAAGGAGAAGAAAGAGCATGAGAAGCGCGCGTTTGAGAATATTGAGAGTTTATACTCCAGGAACAATGTATGGAAGTTTTACCAAAAGGTAAAAAGAACGTGCCAGAGGAGCAATACCCGTACTGAAGAGATGAAAATGGAAACCTCGTAGTAGAATCACAGTCGGTGCTGAGAATATGGAAAAACTACTTCTGCAGACTGTGTAACGGTGACGAAGACCAACATTCCGCTGTCAGGCAGAATGAACCATTCAACATAGTCGATGATTGTCAAAATTTCCGTCCACCTGACCAAAACGAAGTGAGGATAGTAATATCCAAGCTAAAATCGAACAAGGCTGCTGGAACTTGAACTTAAACTTGCATTTTTATTGAGACATAAATACAACTTTTTTTTTTTTTCATAAGTTACAATATTTTCAATATAGCCGACTTAAATTAGTTATATCTGGCTTAAGCTTAATAATTCAAAAAAAGTATTCATTACCTATAACTCGGATGTATAAATGTTAGTACAATATGTTATTATATCTTTAGTTTGTCTATGCTTGCTCCAGGCATAATTTCACAACATGACTTTTATTGCCAACTTAAAACTTATGACTAGAACTAAAATAAAACAGATTACTTGGTATCGCAAAATAAAAGTATTGGCTTAATGAATATAAGTCAAATTTATATTAAATGAGCATCATACAATTTGTTCACACATACTTAGTTCATTATAATACGTAAAATATATAGGAACAAGTGGATCTAATTTTATTTAAAAGAAACGGCCATTATTCGGACAAGTGTAAACAAGTAATTTGTTAGATAACTATCCTCTCAAGTTGGCAGCGAGGCTTTCTCATAAAAAGGTAAAGTGGGGGCAGTATTTAATGTAAATTGTAGCGTAGAGCGTGATCTATCGTGCAAAAGATTGAAGGGGGAGAGGTAATAATGATCGTGGACACTTTCGTTTACATTTGCATCCCACAACGCCTTAATAAGCGGATTAGGATGGGATGCGGTAGCCTGCAATCTTTTCTGTAGGCTTTCGGTCATATAAGCTATGAGGGAAGTAACTTTAGTTATATTGTGTAATGTTCGATTTGAGTACCATTTTTTATTCGGTTTCCGATATTTACCGCAACAAAATCTTAAAATCTTTCTTTCAAAAGTTCCAAGCTCTTTTGCTGCAGTAGGCGAAATAGTAAACCAAGAACCACACCCGTATGCAATGATTGGCCTAATAAGGTTTTTTCAAGGCTGCTGGACCTGACGGCTTACCGGCCGAACTTTTCAAAGCAGCTGGGGATGAATTGGTAGAGTGCATACACCAACTTATCTCTAAGATTTGGTCAGACGAGTGTATGCCTGATGAATGGAACCTCAGCATCGTTTGCCCGATCCACAAGAAAGGAGACCTCCTCAACTGCGCCAATTATAGAGGCATCAGTCTCCTCAACATCGCATACAATATCTTTTCTGCGATATTGTGTGAACGCCTGAAACCTTTTATCAACAGCCTCATTGGACCCTATCAGTGCGGTTTCAGGCCAGGAAAGTCCACCATCGATCAAATCTTTACACTTCGGCAGATCCTGGAGAAAACCCAAGAATTCCAAATCGATACTCACCATCTCTTTATCGATTTCAAGGCCGCCCATGACTACCTAATATGTACCTATAGAGAAGAGCTTTATAGAGCCATGTCAAGTTTTGACATCCCTGCCAAACTTGTCCGTCTGTGCAGGCTGACGATGGAGAACGCTCGCTGCTGCATCAAGGTCGGTAATGACCTCACCGAGACCTTTGATGTCAAAAAAGGCTTTAGACAAGGTGACGCGCTGTCATGTGACTTCTTCAATATTGCACTTGAACGGATTGTGCGGAACTCTCAAGCCAACACCGGAGGCACAATCTATTACAAGTCTGTACAACAGCTTGCATACGCCGACGGTATAGACATTATCGGAAGAACTCAGCGGGCTGTCACCGGTGCGTTTGCAGGCATTGAGGCGGAAGCGGCCAAAATGGGTTTAGCGATAAACGAGGGCAAAACCAAGTATATGCTGTCAACAAGAAGGGAAAGCCAATACCGACGAATTGGACAAAACGTCACAGTGGGCAGCTATAACTTCGAGGTAGTAAGGGACTTTGTCTACCTTGGCTCTGCTATAAATTCTACAAACAAGATCAGCGCAGAAATCAATCGAAGAATAACTCGTGCCAATCGCTGCTTTTTTGGGCTTATAAGGCAATTCAACAGTAAAGCCCTATCTCGAACAACTAAGGAGACTCTGTAAAAGACCCTGATCATCCCAGTCCTGCTTTACAGCACTGAAACATGGACTTTATTAAAAGAGGATGAAGATATCCTTGGTCGCTTCGAGAGAAAAATTCTTCGTAAGATTTTCGGTCCCGTTTGCGTTAACGGGTTTTGGAGGAGAAGATTCAATCACGAACTATACGAGCTGTACAGCGACATCGACCTAGTCAAAAAACTGTGTATTGGACGTCTGAGATGGTTACGACATGTAGAGCGAATGGACACCAATGCTCCGGCCCGCAGAATCTTCGAATCTAACCCCGAGGGACGACGCAGTAGAGGGAATTATCGCCGTAGGTGGCGCGCACAAGTTCGAGGGGACCTCGACCAACTTGGAGTGCGCAACTGAAGGCAATTAGCTAAAGACCGAGCTAAATGGTTAGGCTTGTTGGTTGAGGCCCAGGTTCACCCCGAACTGTAGCGCCACCTAATTAAGTAAGTAGGTTCCGTACACAAACTACGGAAATCCCATTGCTTTCGCTCTTTCGTATTGGTTCGTCTGTCTTTCTGTCTGTTGCCACCTTCTAGCTCCACTATGATATACAAGCTAGGATGGCAATGGTGTAGTTGGTCGTGTATTTAGTTGTTACCGGAACGGTCCCAGATTTGCAGTGAAAATTTAGCTAACTGGTCACTTCTGCAACACTGGTTCAAGATCATATTTGGTACCGTTTTGTTTACAGATTTCCGCATAGAGTTTCCTAGGTACCAACGAAGAATTCAGCTTGAGAGCGTGAACGTTCCGCTAAGCAGATTGTTTTGTGTCACTTCAGAAGCACTCCAAATTACATCAGATGGTCAATACTTGCATTTGCTGTAAAGCTTAGTCGTGAACTATTACTTCGAAAGTGTACTTCTAGGATAATACATACTTACAAATTAAAAGTCAGTCTTTACAGAAATCCGGACTCACCTGAAAAGAAAAAAACCAAGAGAATTATTAATTTCTTGTAGGTATATTATGTATTCAAATATTTTTCTATAATTTACTATCTTTTCCCGTCAAGGCATTTTTCCTTTACACACTTTTGAGGCTAACGTCTTCGAGCAAAAGGCGTCACAGATTATTCATCTGAATATTTATGGTGGAAGTATACATTTCGGCGATGTTCGAGGGAAGGGATTTGGCTACTTATAGACTGATCGCCGATCAATCTAAATGCTTGATGCTGAACAAGATAAGGTAGACTTCAGCCTAAACAAGCGAGTTTCGGGTACATGTATGTATGTATTCAAGTTAATTTATGTAAGTTTAGTAGATTCTAAATAATTCTGCAGAAGTGAAAAAAAAAAAAAAAACTTTGTGACTTACAAAAAATCTAAGGTATCTACGAGTATCTAGTACCAACTTTTGCAGCATCAATAATCTGGTTATTTCAGAGAGGGTCCTGACCAACATGCATACCAAGTATTGATAAGTCGGATTCTTCAATGTCAACTCCATTCAATTTTAGTTTAGAGATGGTAGCATCCCGCTTTAGAGACAGGAGATAGTACTGGGCTCTTGACGTGTTGAACTCAACACGGTTTTCGGCACCTCAATTGTTGTTGTTCAATGTTAGAACTGACTTCGGTTGACATTCGCCGTCGTTGTGATGTACAGCCTGAGGCCTTTAGTGTGCTCGTGTCCGCAAACGAATGGATTGGATTAAGAGTGACAGACATTGATATAAATCAGAAACAGGGTCGGGAATACAGAATGGGGTAGAATTGCATGGTTAGGTTAGGCTAGGTTAGACAAGAGTGGCTGCCTGTACCAAGATACAGACACACTTAACTCAGATTTGTGATACCATAAGATTTAGCACAAAATTAGTTAGACAAGGGGTAACTATGAGAATCAACCGGAGCTTTTTATAAAGTGAAGAATAATTTTGAAATCTATATTCGCCAAAGTTATCAAAGAGAAGGGCTCCAAGATGAAGTTGTCTTCTTTTGGATAAGGCTGGACAGGTGTAGATGAGATGGTGGATGGTTTCTCCTCCTCCTCATCCCTTCAGCTCCTGCAAAAATCATTTGAGAGAAATCTAAGCTTCTGGCTTGTAGTCCTTTTGAACAGTGTTCTGTGAAGGTACCGATAGTGGAGCTGATATCTAATGGCGTCAGCAGGATCACATCAATTGATCGTTTCTGATCTAACCTAGGTAATTAAGTTTACCTGGAATGTCTCTGTGGCTTTCCATCCAGCATAGGTGAATATTGAACTGCTCTGCCATATCCATGAGAGACGAGCGGCAGTCTAGAGCGACCGTAATAGTAAAAGAGAACGACTCCAGGGATTGCTCGGCTATCCATGAAAATGCTAATATCCCTTATAGATATTACATTACATTGCAGCCAGGGCACATGAAGTAAATTGATGAAATAGAACAAACCTTACATATGTATGTAGGTATCACAGCCTATGGCCACTCAGTGGTAAAATAATCAGAAGCCATTAGGCGAACCCCACAGGCGGAACAGTAGTCATGCGGTGAAGTGGGAGGGTTGTGATCCCTTGTTTTTGGATCATAACCTCGCTGATAAAAAGGAAGAAGAAGATACATCTAAACAGCTGAACTGAACGGATAAAGACAGGATAACTGTCGAAATCCACCGAACACTTCAAAGAGTGGCAGCACTGGACATTAAAATGTCCTTAAAACTTATGAAGATCTTTAACGAGCCGAAAAGTGTGCACCTTTTCATCGACACTTAAAGCGAATACGATAATTGCTTGACATACATACGTATACATCCATCTAATCAGAAATAATTTCCTCTTAGTTTCGACTTAACGGATGGCACCTACCTCTCAAAAGGGGCTTTCGAAATTTTCCATAATCATCAAATAGTTAAGTCTTCATTCTCTATACCACACTACAAAGCAGTGATAATAAAGAAAATCCTCACAATTATGTGCAGACTAGTTGGAGCTCATTAACGACGCAATATTACTTCAAGAAATTACGTCGTAAACCATCCTGACAGCTCTTATCCCCAACATCAAATAATTTTTAACTTCGCTGAGACCCACACACACATAATTGCGGAAAACTTTACCCAACTCTGCGATCCTTGAAATGACTTGGGCATCCATAGAGGGAGCGCACGCAGGCATACAAACTTTATACTTGTATACCTACCTGCACAAATTTACATCCAGATGGAACAGAAATAGAAGTAGGAATGGGAGTAGGAGTTGGAACCCAGCAAACAAAATCCAGACGGACCCTTTCCCCCTAAGCCGTCGCGTTACACCAACTCTGTGGTTTGTCGTTTACCCTCTCTCGTTTGTTCCTTCCATTTCCGATTTCTATGTCGAAGTTTTGTGTTGAAATTTATGGCCACCTTGCACGCAATAGTGTCGAAAATTTCCCTTCATATCGAAGTAAGGGTGGAAGCCAAACCATTCGCATGAACAATTTACAATAGGTCGGCTTGGTTGTTATTCTGCCTACCTGCTACAGGCACACCAGTACTCCCAACTAACCATCATAATCCCGGAAGAATAACTTTTATAAAGCGAACATATAAATCGGGTCGCCCCTTTTATTCTCGAAATCATTGAGTTATGTGTGCTTGTGTTGTGGAACGAATAAGGACCAAGGAATCGGTCTGAATCCGAAAATCCAACCCAAAGAGCTGAGCCGTTATCAATTAATTGAATTACGAAATTCGAACACGTTCTGTTGCATTCCAGTGAACTGAAAAGTTTACCTATTTGTGTGTCACGACGGGCTGGGACGAAGAAGTGATGGAAAGTATTGAATCCTGAACCACAAAGCCATCGAATTCGAATTAATGGCCAGTGTATTGAAACAACGACAATAGCATTAGTTACTTCTCCAATTCTTCCCGTCCTTTGAGCCGAAAGAGACAGGGTATATTCGGTGGGGTTGACTCAACTCCAAGTTCACAGATTCTTGAGCAAATATTGATCGAATCTGTGAAGTGCATGAATTGTTTTCCAAATGGAAATAAACAGACTACCGAGTTTGACACTGTGTGACAAGTTAGCTCCGCATAATCTCTCCCATCCACCCCCCGTACGCTTCGACGAGCTTGCGAAGGACTCCTTCAGCTAAGCACGTTGATCAATGGCGTGTGTGCATGGGTAGGGCGCTTTCAAAAACATCTCCGACTGTTATTCGCAATAGGAAAATGCAAACTGAGAGAAACAAAAAAAAATACATCTGAAGGACGAAAAGAACCAAGGCCATGGAGAGAGAGCGAGAGATTGTGTAAGATCCTATTGTGAAAGCGATTCTGTCAATAAATTGGCCACCCGTCGTGTAAGTGCTCCGGTATGGTGTCTCGTTTTCGCTCCGTTTCGATGTGCTTACGCCAGAGCGAGTCTGAAATGCTTAAATTGCGTTTATCAGTTCGAAGAAAATGGTTTTATGACACCGTCGTTCACTAGGAGATTAGCTACATTTATTTGGTTTTATTTATTCATCTTGATTCTATTTGGCCAGCATCTTTGGGGCCAATTATTTCTCGACGGGTTAGCGAGATTGAACGGGGGATTATGGCATTGTTAAGGGGATTTTCGCAGAAAGTTCATGCTGCTAAGGGTATGTATTGTGTGTTGTTTACTGCCCTACGATATCCTTTGAACTACAAATTAGGTAGTTGAAAGTATGCAGGTTAATATTGTTACGCAAACAATGGTAATCATGTAATAAAGTGTGTTATTTGTTAAATACTTTATTTATCTTAACTAGTTTAAAAACGGGCGCCGTGGTTAGTGTATCGGACCACTGCGCGTGAGGTTCCATGTTCGAATCTCAGAAGACACCAAACAGTTTTTTTCAGGGTCCCACCTCTCGCGAACGTTTGACAAGCATCCGAGAGTATTTGTTGTCCCGAGAAATCTTATAAAAAAAAAAACCCCGCGATCTGCTGGTCGACGTTAAATCTTCCCGCCATCATCGGAACTAGCCAGGTTAAAGCTGTGTTTATGTATAGAACGTATGACCATAGAATATATTTTTACTTGGCTTCCACGGTCACATAGTCAAATGCCTCTATGGTAGGCCGGGCAGTCGAAGTGATGGTGAGCATCAATGGCTGCTGTTGTTACCCGTGTATCCATCGTCTATGTCGAAAAGTCGAGGCGGTATAAGTAGCTATTTAGTGATTTGGCCGTTCTGGCAGCTGACAGTCAGAAAGCCTTGTTGTTGTTCTCCTTTTGGTGTGGCGGGAGTCTTCGTTGACCATAAGGTGACATCATGTGATGGTTCGCATGGTTGTGTTGTGGCAAGCTTGGAGGTTTTTCCACTTTGTGTCGTCTATTTTCACTTGCTTCGTCCTACAGTCCTGTGACATAGTTCTGTTTGGTTCAGGCCGTTGCTGATTTACACGTAAGGATGGAGCATTGTTGAAAAATTGCCACGGTGCCCACTATTGTATTATATGTACTGTAAATAAAATAATATCTCTTCTTATAGGGAAAAATAAATAAACACTGGACAAGGGGAAAGATAAAGGCTCTCCCCGCAGTATACAACAAAAAGAAGGGTATGATGAGGGGTTTATAGTTCACGAACGAAGTGGTAGAGCGAATGAATGTGCTGCGCACATGGTCTTCGCATTTCAGGAAGAATTCGAAGAGATCTTTGGAGAAGAAGAAGTCGAGCACAACTAAGCCGAAACCAGGTACACCATCATAGTGGTTGGTAAAAGTAGCAGAAGCAAAATTAGTCACATTTTAGCATGAACAGTAGTCAGGGTACTGAAATTCGGGAGATTTTGCTGAACTTTGTCTTTCTTCGTGACACATACATACAATGACCGAGCAATATATGTACTTTTACTTTGCTAGATAGTCAAGCGGCTTCTGGAGAGGTTCAGGAAGACGTGTAAACGTAAATAGATCGCATAAAATGAAAAAGAAAAACGATCCTTAAAAACACAATTTAATTATTTTTTTTATTATATAATCGAAAATGAAACTCAATAGTACAGCGGTTAAAATTTCCTAATCATCCAAGTGTTCCTAAAGGTTTGACGATCGAAACATGTATTTTCAAAAATTGCCTACAATGAAATTAGATATGAGGAATCTTATGAAAAAATGCAGAAAAGATACGCACATATTGCATAAATTGGTAAAGAGGAATATTCTTTGGAACGACTTGCATTCCAAATATGAAATATCCAGCTACAGGGGGTTCTTAAGTGCAGCTGCCTTAAGCATTTCAGGATGTATTAGATCTTTGGGAGGTATTCGGAAAGACTCGCTGTCATCGTCAATTAAAAAAATGAAAATGTCTGTGTTGTGTTGATTCGAAAATCAAATATTTAAATCCCGGACTCTTTTCGGTAGTCTATATTAGACAAATTATCTTTGCGCCACGCTATGCTTCCAAAAGGTAAATATTAAGCTCTCGCGTTTTTATCCGTGGTCCATATTATAAGCTTGCAAAATTCCAGACTTCTAAATTGTACAAGGGCTCTGTAGAAGTATAACAAGGTGCTATATTAAGATAACCACCACTTCAATAACAAAAGTCCATACCAATGCTGAAAGTCATCCAGATTAATCTGCGCCACTCGATGAGTGCTTCAGACAATCTGATGGTCTTTCTGAAGTAGGAAGACATTGACATCAGCATTGTCCAAGAACTATGGGTGAATGGCCCTAACATAAAGGGCCTAAGCAACAGTCGATACAACCTCTTCTACAACCGCAATAACATCAACCAAGCTAAGCCAAGAACCTGCATTTTAGCTAAAAAAAATCATATTAAAGCTTTTATATGGTATGTCCAAATTTTAGCTCTTCTGATTTAACAGTTGTTAAAATAGACAACGCGGGCAGGGCGGACCTCATAATCGCATCCGTCTAGATGGCACACGACCGACAAGTACCACCGGAGGAAGTCCATGACGTAATAACCAGCATCTCCACTACAAAGACCGACCTGCTAATGGGCTGCGACACCAAATATAGCAAGAAAACATTCCCACCTTGGTGGAACGAGGAACTCTCACGTTCGTTTCGAAGCTGACGAAAGAGACCTGCCATAGCTGTAAATACTGGTAGCCTTATAAAGACTGCCTTAGAAAATATAAAAAAACTATCAGAGTGGCTAAGAGACATGGATAGATTACTGCCAATTCATTGAGACCCTTAAGGACTTTGCAAGGCTCAGTCAAATTCTATCGAAAGAACACTTCAATCCATCTCTTCTTAGGAAGATGGATGGGGAATGGACTAAGTACACAGCAGAATCTCTAGAATTCCTGATAAACACCCATTTTCCCGGTTGCACAGATAATAGTGCAGAGCCTACAAACTCTCAGCGCATGCAATCTAATGCCTGCGAAAACCTTATACCCATCATTACAGAAGAAAAAATATCCTGGGCCTTAAACAGTTTCGGTCCTTATAAATTCCCGGGCCTGGACGGTATTTTATCCATTATGCTACAGAGGTCGCAAGACCTGGCAGTTCCATGGCTCGCGTCGATTTTCAGGACCTGTTTAGTGAACAACCATGTTCCCCATTCATGGAGACGAGTGAGAGTGGTTTTCATCCCAAAGGCAGGCAGATGCGGTCATGAAAACTCGAAAGATTTCAGACCAATCAGTCTAACCTCCTTTGTACTGAAGACCCCCGAGCGACTCCTAGACAACGAATTGCGAAGCAAATAGAACCATCCTTCTCCAAAGTCAGCAGACAAACCTTAAAGGTAGATCAACAGAGACAGCTCTTCACGAGGTAGTGCGCACTATAGAAAACTCCATACATACTTGCAAAGAATATACCCTAGCTACCTTTCTAGATATAGAAGGAGCTTTTAATAACGTACACACTGAAGCAATCCTAGAGTCCCTTACGAAGCTGGGAATAGAAAGCAATCTAAGTCAATAGATCGTTTCTATGCTCAGCACTAAAATTATTCAGGCAACACTAGGCAATATTAATATAACCAAATTTGCCAGTAGGGGAACACCCCAGGGCGGTGTTATCTCACCTCTACTATGGCTGATAGTCATGAATAAAATCCTCTTAACAGAGAAAGAATCAAGGTAATCGGGTATGCAGACCATATGGTGATACTAGTGCCAGGAAAGTTTCTCTCCGTCATGAGCGAAATCACGGAAAATGCTCTGAACAAAGTAAACGCTAAGGTGTGGTCTCGGTGTCAACTCGAGCAAAACTGAACTGATGCTCTTCACTACTAAAACCAAAATACCTGACTTCGCACTTCCTCGGCTAAATGGCCAACCGCTCTCCTTATCGCCCAGTGCTAGGTATTTAGGAGTTATCCTAGATCCTAAACTTAGCTGGAAGCTAAACATAGAACAACGAGTAAAGAAGGCATGTATAGCTTTCTATGCTTGTAGCAAAACCTTCGGAAAAAAATCGGGACTGCAGCCAAAATTGACCTTATGGATGTGCACCGCCGTGGTACGACCAATTCTCGCATATGGGTCAATAGTATGGCGGCCAGCTCTAAAAAAGGCCTATAATATAACCAAACTTAGTACAAAGAACGGTATGAATAGGCACCACAGGCGCTCTACGGTCAACCCCGACCGACGCTCTAACAGTCTTCTTGCATCTAATACCCTTACAACTGCACATAATAAACTTCACAGCAGATAGTGCGGTGGGCCCCGTGGCGTAAGTGGTTAGTGTGTCGGATCACTACGCATGAGGTTCCAAGTTCGAATCCCAGAAAACACCAAAAAGTTTTTTCACGGCCCCACCTCTCGCGAGCGTCTGACAAACATCCGAGAGTATTGTTGTCACGATAAAGCTTCTCAAATCGCCGTTCGGATTCGACATTAAACTGTAGGTCCCTCCCATTCGTGTGAAAAATATAACGCACACAACATGAGTGGTTGCCAGTAGCTAGGCCCTGGCACTTTAAAGAGCTGTTGCGCCAAATATTTGTATTTTTGTAGTGCGGTCAGACTCAGGGAGTCTGGGTGCTGGTTTATGAAACCCTATGGGCATAGTGACATTTTAAACTCTCTGCCGAGAGGACTCGCTTTGGCCACAACAGATTACATGATACCCAAATTGAATTTTACAAAGCGCATCGACGTTCAATTCCCCACAATGGCATAATGGACAGGTGATTGAGGATTTCGACGTAACAATCTACACAGACGGTTCAAAGATGGACACCCGCACCGGGTGTGTTCTCCGAATCCTTAAATATCTCTAAATCATTTAGGCTCCCGGATTCTGCCAGTGTGTTCCCGGCAGAATTACTCGCTGTCCGGGAAGCTTGCCGTCAGACCAAAACACACACCAATATAAAGCCGAGGCAAAAGATCACTACTTTTATTGATAGCCAAGCAGCCATCAAAGCCATTGCATCGGTTACTACCTACATCCTCAAAGCTGGTGCTTGAATGCCAAAATAAGCTAGCTTCGCTAGATAGCCAATTCAAGGTAACCCTAAGGGGCCTGTGAAACTAGAGGACTTCTGGTTTATACAAATTTGTAGTTCCACATTACTTACTCCGGCTTTTCGTCGTATTCTTATGGATGGCATGATATAGTGGTAAAGCGATCGGCTGTTGAGTGGTAGATCTTCGACTCGAATACCAACCCTATCCATTATACTTTCCAGTAATAAATTCCGTGATGTGATCATACATCACTTAGAGTAACTCAACACGTACTCGAAACAAATACTAAAATCAGAACCGAATGCGAAAAATCACAGAAAATTCTGCCTGACTAGTTTGGTCACCGCCCTTCTTCTTCCTTTTATCAGCGAGGCTATGATCCGAAAACAAGGGATCACAACCCTCCCACTTCACCGCATTTCTACTGATCCGCCTGTGGGGTTCGCCTAGTTTGGTCACCACCCATTCGTAAGCATGTACTTAAACATAATATTAAATGAGTTTCAAACCACTACATCAAAAATAACGCTTTTCTATTTCTTCCCTTCATATCCAACATACAATTCCATTAAAAGAGTTTACATCATAGACGTAAATAAATATTTAAAAAAATTAATCCAAAGACATTCAATTTTTAAACTATTATAAGGCACTGCAATGTAATACCATCCATCAGAGACAGATGGCAAACTTTTTCGTCTGTTTGTTCAGAAATAACCCCACGCAAACTCTTTTCAATTCACTTTCTCAACAAAACATAGAAGTACCTTCAAAAAAAAAAATAAAAATTCCAATTCAATTCCGCTTCCTCTTTATCCATTGGATAGTTCTGACCCACCTGATGTAAAAAAAAAACTCCCAATGGAACCCTCCACCAAAAAATTTCAAGTGGAAAATATCCCACATGGCCTTTAAATAATCCTGTAATGCATTACGTTTATGGTCGAGTATTTTATCTTTCAAGTACACACTAAAGTTTCAGAGGGAAGAAGAGAGATCACTTTGAAAGTACACGCGCAACAACCCCATAAAAATATTCTTTTGTCTACTGGAACAAGGGGAGGCCAGACAAAAGCCAGTCAACCACCCTCCTTAGTAGTTAAACCACAAAAACATGTCTCTACCAGAGTTTTTCATCTTTTAATTTGACACTGCACCCAAGTTTAGACCAGAACAACCCAAACATACCGCACACAGATACGCCTCGCCTTCACCTCCCATGAGGACAACAAGAACCACCAGAATTGTGAACAAACTTTTACTTTACGGTCATATGGACTGCATGTCCACATGCTTCCATTTTTCTCTCAATCACGAGACCTTTGGGGGTCAGAAAAAGTTTCCTTTTTTTACACGTTGCATCCTGGGAACAAAGTATCTTTAAATAGACGACGACAAAATAAAAAAAGAATTTTTAGCTGCATTTGGGAGTGGTGCACGTGACTTGTGTCTAGCAAAACAAAGAATAAGGTCTGTTGTACCTATCCTTATCCCTTTTGCTGACTTTATTTTAGTGAAATTTATTTTACAGAGAATAAAAAGCAGAACACATATATTTTATCGCTTAAGCTTGCTGCAGCAGATGACTTTAGTTGAAGAAGTTGTTTTTGCGTTTGAGTGTTTTTTTTTCTCAGTCGGGAACATAAGTCGACCGAGAAATGTTTGCATATTAAATGCAGAAAGAAAAAGCGAAATAAATTTCATAACGCACAAGATAACACTAGATAGCAGATTGCAGATTGTAGATGCATCATTGTAGAGGATAATGCTGTCTTTAGCAGGTGTAGTATTCAGCGGATGTTTGTCGACTTAGGTTACAACAAAACGAGAAAAAAAGTTAACTCAACTGTTTAAGGAAAAGAAGAAAAAAAAAAACTTGTAAAAGTCATTCACTGTAATATGAACGATAACGCACTATAATCCCAGCTAGAGGTGTAGAGTGCACAAAGTTGATGCATATTTACACGAACCAGTAGGTATCTAGAACATCAGTGTAGAGTAGCAATCATTTCTACATTTGTAAAATTGTCAAAAAGCTTATGTGTGCACTTAGTTTACGACTTGAATACTTCAGCCTCGGAGGCGTAACATATCTCGAGGACAGTTTCGAGTACTTGAAGTAGAATGGTTGACATTTTCGCATGACAAAATTTGCAGGTACATTATGAGTAATAATGATGAATGTGACTACTATAGTTTGGACTGAAATTTACTGCCTTAACTCCTTCAGATGCATACTAAATAGAGTGTTTCCTTGGAATGAAAAGTGTATTTTTAACAAAGTTGGAAGAGAACGAATTGCAATCTTATTAGTAGAAAATGCATACCATCGAACAGACGTACAGAGGAAAGGGAGATCTACTGTTTTAAGATCGTTTATTATTCTAGTCAATTCAGATATTCTATATCCTTATCAAAATATTATACATTCGATTAAAAAGTACATTTTATATTCAATCCATCACCTTGCAGTTTTAAAAATGCAGGTTGCCATGCAGAGTGATTTGTCAATTCTTTGGATTTAACTTTTCAACGACCTTTTGTTGTCATTTACACCTCGCATAGGAAAAAGCAAAGGGGATAGAGAATAAACTCTGTGGCAATTAATGAAACTGACTTAAGTCACCTAAAGTCAAAATTGAATTAATTATAGCAAGATGTTCCAAACTACAAAAACTATCTTTTTCTCAATATTAATTTTTTCGCAGGATACTCCTTTTTTTACAAAAAAATTCTGAACGTATATAATATTTTGAATTTGATATGTGGCGAACATTAGACTATTAGACTGAACGATGATAGCAGGCGAAGTAACATTAATTTATCTAAGCTTAATACAAGCAGGAACTTAAAGCTAAGCTTAAAACTATTATTATATATTATTATTATTATTTTTATTTTTTTTTTAAACACACGCTTAAACAATCTAAAACTTAACTTAAAACTAACAGAGGATGGAAAAGCTAGGAAGAGAAGGGAGAGGGTAGAGGTGAGAATTTGGGTGTGGGGGTGGCAAAATCAAGACAGGACTAGGTGGAATTGAGGCGGAGCTGAAGGTCGTTTCGAAGGCTGTTGCAGTGGAAGTCAAATGTTTTTTCCATATAGTTAGCCAAGCGCAACATTCTGGACAGTGCTGCATTATAACCATAATTGGTGCGATGATAAGAGAGACGGAAGAGGGGAATGGACCTTAGGTTACGGGGATTGGTGTTAAATGAGACTAATTCAAGAAGCGCGGGGCAATCAATTTGACCAGTGATTAGCTGATGAAGGAAGAGTAAGTCGGCAATATCGCGACGAGTTTCGAGAGACTGAAGATTGATGAGCTTTAAGCGTTCAGAGTAGGGAGGTAAGTCGTATATATCAAGCCAAGGGAGACCAGGTAGGGCGAAACGGATAAACCTGCGCTGGATGGCTTCAATACGTCGGATGTGTACAGCATAGTGTGGCGACCAGGCTTGGTTAGCATATTCGAGGATAGGTCTTACGAAGGTTATATAAAGTGATTTAGTGACGTATGGGTTCGAAAATTCCCTTGACCAACGTTTTACAAAGCCAAGCGCAGAACTGGCTCTATTTATTATGTGGTCAATATGGGAACGGTAGTTAAGTTCCCTATCGCAGATTACACCTAAATCACACAAAGAAGAAACTTGTGGGACAAGCTCGTTGTAGAGTAGGTAGCTCTTATGGGTTGATGGAAGTCGTTTACGGGAGTAGGTGATGAATTGGCATTTGCTGACGTTAAGTTCAAGATGATTTTTCTGGCACTAGAGAGAAAATCTGCTTAGGTCATCTTGAAGTGGGCGAGAATCATTGGGAGAAGATATGTATCTAAACATTTTCATATCATCGGCATAGACAGAGAGATACGAGTCTTTTATGATGAAGTCGACATCGTTGGTGGTCAGGACAAACATTAAAGGCCCAAGGTGACTGCCTTGAGGGACACTCGAAGTCGCCTTAAAGGAGTTAGAGACAGAAGATCTAAATATAACCTCGTACTGCCGACCTTCCAAGTAGGATTTGATCCAATTGATAAAACCGGATTGAAAACCAAGAGCTTTTAACTTAAGAATAATAATTCCATGGGAGATTTTATCAAATGCTTTACTGAAGTCGGTGGCAATTAATTTAAGATCGTTTATTATTCTAGTCAATTCAGATATTCTATATCCTTATCAAAATATTATACATTCGATTAAAAAGTACATTTTATATTCAATCCATCACCTTGCAGTTTTAAAAATGCAGGTTGCCATGCAGAGTGATTTGTCAATTCTTTGGATTTAACTTTTCAACGACCTTTTGTTGTCATTTACACCTCGCATAGGAAAAAGCAAAGGGGATAGAGAATAAACTCTGTGGCAATTAATGAAACTGACTTAAGTCACCTAAAGTCAAAATTGAATTAATTATAGCAAGATGTTCCAAACTACAAAAACTATTTTTTTCTCAATATTAATTTTTTCGCAGGATACTCCTTTTTTTACAAAAAAATTCTGAACGTATATAATATTTTGAATTTGATATGTGGCGAACATTAGACTATTAGACTGAACGATGATAGCAGGCGAAGTAACATTAATTTATCTAAGCTTAATACAAGCAGGAACTTAAAGCTAAGCTTAAAACTATTATTATATATTATTATTATTATTTTTATTTTTTTTTTAAACACACGCTTAAACAATCTAAAACTTAACTTAAAACTAACAGAGGATGGAAAAGCTAGGAAGAGAAGGGAGAGGGTAGAGGTGAGAATTTGGGTGTGGGGGTGGCAAAATCAAGACAGGACTAGGTGGAATTGAGGCGGAGCTGAAGGTCGTTTCGAAGGCTGTTGCAGTGGAAGTCAAATGTTTTTTCCATATAGTTAGCCAAGCGCAACATTCTGGACAGTGCTGCATTATAACCATAATTGGTGCGATGATAAGAGAGACGGAAGAGGGGAATGGACCTTAGGTTACGGGGATTGGTGTTAAATGAGACTAATTCAAGAAGCGCGGGGCAATCAATTTGACCAGTGATTAGCTGATGAAGGAAGAGTAAGTCGGCAATATCGCGACGAGTTTCGAGAGACTGAAGATTGATGAGCTTTAAGCGTTCAGAGTAGGGAGGTAAGTCGTATATATCAAGCCAAGGGAGACCGCGTAGGGCGAAACGGATAAACCTGCGCTGGATGGCTTCAATACGTCGGATGTGTACAGCATAGTGTGGCGACCAGGCTTGGTTAGCATATTCGAGGATAGGTCTTACGAAGGTTATATAAAGTGATTTGGTGACGTATGGGTTCGAAAATTCCCTTGACCAACGTTTTACAAAGCCAAGCGCAGAACTGGCTCTATTTATTATGTGGTCAATATGGGAACGGTAGTTAAGTTCCCTATCGCAGATTACACCTAAATCACACAAAGAAGAAACTTGTGGGACAAGCTCGTTGTAGAGTAGGTAGCTCTTATGGGTTGATGGAAGTCGTTTACGGGAGTAGGTGATGAATTGGCATTTGCTGACGTTAAGTTCAAGATGATTTTTCTGGCACTAGAGAGAAAATCTGCTTAGGTCATCTTGAAGTGGGCGAGAATCATTGGGAGAAGATATGTATCTAAACATTTTCATATCATCGGCATAGGCAGAGAGATACGAGTCTTTTATGATGAAGTCGACATCGTTGGTGGTCAGGACAAACATTAAAGGCCCAAGGTGACTGCCTTGAGGGACACTCGAAGTCGCCTTAAAGGAGTTAGAGACAGAAGATCTAAATATAACCTCGTACTGCCGACCTTCCAAGTAGGATTTGATCCATTGATAAAACCGGATTGAAAACCAAGAGCTTTTAACTTAAGAATAATAATTCCATGGGAGATTTTATCAAATGCTTTACTGAAGTCGGTGGCAATTACACCGATTTCGCTGCCATCTTCAAATGTACACAGCGCCTGAGAAATGAATTCAGTTAAGTTGGTGGTTGTTGATCTACCTTTAAGGGACCCGTGTTGTTTGGAAGAGAATAAGGGTTTGCAATGAAAAAACATCGAGTCGTAAACGATGCTCTCGAAGAGTTTGGGTATGCATGATAGTTTGGCGATAGGTCGGTAGTTAGATATTTAATTTTTAGGACCTTTCTTGTGAATTGGGATAATAAATGAGTTCTTCCAAAGGATAGGGAAAGAACCTTGGGAAATGGACATAAGAAAAAGAGAAGTCAATGGTTGGGCCAAAAGGGTCACGCATTTTTTTAGAAAAATTGGGGTAAACCCATCAGGACCGGAAGAATAGTCATCTCTAAGTTTATTAATTTTCTCTGTGATAAGTAGCGAGGTGATACAAACCGAAACTAATGACGTTTTGGCGCAATTGTCCATATAAGAGAAGTAATCGTGGTCGGGCTCAAGGATGCGGTCAGTAAACTACTGGCTAAAAAAGTGAGCGAATATGGTTGCAACAATTTTAGGGTCGGACGAAGAGGTGTTGGCGAGTTTAAGCGTAGAAGGATAACTATCAGATTTTCGTTTGGCATTTATGAAATGATAGAAACGCTTAGGATTAGTAATGAGACTGGATTGCATTCGATCAAGATAATCCTGGTAGAGAGCTTCGCAGAGTTCTGCGAAGTGTGTATGTGTGTGGTGGTAGATGGAGTAGTCATAGCCAGAACGGGATTTTAGGTATGCTCTCCAAAGTTTGTTCCTCTTGTTACGAAGTGAACGCAATTGTTTATTATACCAGGGTGGGGATGAAGTACTGTTTTTTTGGAGCGAAAAAGGAACAGCTTGCAAAAGACAATCAAACATTGTAGTATATAAGTATGCAAGAGCAGCATCCACAGTAACGCGTGCGTAGTTAAAATTAGCATTACTGAGCAGGATGTTAGTTTGGTGAAGTCAGCTTTTCGAAAATTAAAGCTATATGAGTTCTGAGAATGAATACCAGAATTTAAGTCATCGTAGGAATACGATACAAAGAGGGGAGGATGGTATCTGTCTAGAGTAGAGAGAAGATGGTTGCTTGCTGTAACAACACAATTATCAGCATCAGATGAAAAAATAAGATCAAGTTGTCTGCCAAAGCCAAGGCTGTTGGTTATGCCACTGATTTGATGGAGGCCAGAGTTGGAGAGACAATCTGTGAAGAGGACTTCTTTGTCTGAGGTTGCATTTGAAGTGACAAAATGAGACTCATCCTCAGACTGAACCCATTGGAGAAAAGGAAGATTGAAATCCCCTAAGATAATGACATCATCATTGGGATCAGTAGCATCAAGGAGAGAGTCTATAGCTTTTCTTCTTCTTCCTTTTATCAGCGAGGTTATGATCCGAAAACTAGGGATCACAACCCTCCCACTTCACCGCATTTCTACTGATCCGCCTGTGGGGTTCGCCTATTTGACCTCAGAAAATATCGGCAGGCCTGCCGATTTTGGATCACTCGGTTACTGAGGCCAATGAAATGCCGATGTCGTCGCATTTGTCTGATCCAGGCGTTTATAGGCCTGCCTTTCCTACATCGCGATGTCTTTGGAACGTGCATAGATATTGCCTTTTTTACAGGGTTCAAATGATCTCTTCTTTGAACGTGGCAATACCAGCTGAGCCGGTCGCGCTCTAATTTTCGTACGATGGTTTCCTTGATGTGAAAGCTTCCACGGATCTTCGAACTTCTTATTCGATCAAGCTTGGTCACTCCTGCTGTCATGCGAAGCATCTTCATCTCAGCTGCCGTTAATTTACTCTCATACTTTTTGTACATCGTCCAACATTGTGAACCGTATGTGAGCGCTGGACGTACAACTGCGGTGTAGAGCCTTCCTTTCAACTTAGGGGGCATTTTTCTGTCACAGAAGATAGCGGAATTTTCTCGCCACTTCATCCACCCTACGCTTACACGATGATTGATGTCGTCATCACAAGTTGCTTTGCTATTGATCATAGATCCCAGATATTTGAACTTTTCGCACTTGGGAAGCACTGCTCCATTCAAATAAATGTCTGGAATAGAGAACGGGCAGCACAAGTACTCTGTCTTTTTTGAACTAATGCGATACCCATTTCCCTCCAAAACGTCCACCCACACATCAAGTGCTCGTTGCAGGGATGTAGGATCCTCACTTATGATGGCTCCATCGTCAGCAAAGAATAACTGATGTACCTTGGGGTCCATCACTTTACCTTCAAGCAGATAATCAAGGACTGTAATAAAGAGCAAAGGACTTAAAACGCTTCCCTGGTGCACCCCGACTTTGATTCGGAACTCTTCGGTTACTCCAGCGGGGCATCTTACTTTTGTCTTTGCTCCTTCGTACATGTCCATAATTATCTGTACATAGGTTTCTGGAACCCCTCGATGTCTTAGCGCCACCCATATCAGATCTCGTGGTTGTCTGTCGAATGCCTTTTCAAAGTCAACCAATACAATATGCAAATCCCTTAAGGAATCACGATGTTTTTCCATTATGATCCTTATACTTTGGATTGCATCTGTGGTTGATTTACCCGAGACAAACCCGCACTGATCATCAGATAGCCGTATTATTTTTCGCAGTCGGCCACCTAATACCCGCTCAACGATCTTCATGGTGTGTGACATCAGCTTGATCGAACGGTAGTTATCACAGTTTCGCGTATCACCCTTCCCTTTGTATATAGGGAAGAGGTAACTTTCCCTCCATTGATTCGGCATTGGATCACCTCTCACGAATTTGGAGATAAGAATTCTGAGCCATCTGAACCCGATATCTCCCATCTTTTTCCAGAACTCAGAGGGTATTTCGTCTGGCCCAATCGCTTTTCGGTTTTTGGAGTATTTGACCGCCTCACTAACTTCTTCGACTGTAATGTCGGGTATTTCTTCACAGTTAGGGGTGGCTCTTGGAAAGTATAGCCGGGGAAACTGTTCATTCAAAAGCTCTTCACAATACTGCCGCCACCTCTGCAGAATTTTGTCGTCATCCACAAGAAGCTGGCCATGAGCATTGCTAATGAACTTTGGCGAACGAATCTCCTGAGCATTCTTCCTTCTTTGGGCGGCTATTTTAAAGATAGTGGCACTCTTGTTCATATTGTGTCTTCGCAGCTCCTGGATAGCCTGGTTTGCATCAGCAACCGGGGAAAATATTTTCTCCAGCTCCCGATACAGGCCCTCCGTACTCTCTGCTTGAAGCTGGGCGCACTTCTTCTTCGTCTTTTTCTTGCAGCATCTGTATTCCATTTCGAGGCGAGCTTTTTCGTCATTATTATTAGAGGGGCACTTTGACCAAGCTTTGAAAGCCGCTTTCTTCTCATTTATCACTTTCTTAGCTTCATCACTCCACCACCATGTTTCTTTGGCGTGTTGATGGTGGCCTTTTGAAGCTCCTAGCAGTGATTTGGCCTTATTTAAGCAAGTTCGCTGTAGGGAATCCCACATATTTTGTGCTCTGCACTCTTCATCCTCAGCTCCGTTGATGGTGTGAGAGAGGTAATTTTTCATTACGAAAACAAAAGCTTCGCCTTTTTCTTTGTCCAGATTGTACCACTTGATTTTCTCAGAGACCCTTGTTTGTTTGCTTTTCTTCGGTGTTTTCATAAAAATTTCTGTTAGCAGGAGACGGTGTTGCCGAGCGATTGCCTCTCCCAGGATCACTTTGCAATCTTTTACCCGGGGCTTCATGAAACTGCCTACCAAATGGTAGTCAATCTGAGTTTCATCTCCACCACTGCTGTAAGTGATCAGGTGTCGGCTTTGTTTGATGAACATGGTATTTAACACGATAAGACCGTGTGATTTGCACATGCTTAGGATGTCTTCACCAGGAAGGTTCCTGGTGCCATATCCTAGTCCTCCATGGCAGTCTTCATAGTCTTCGCTTGATTTCCCGACATGTCCATTCAAATCTCCTCCAACAAATAGAAATTCTTCCTTTGGGATGTTCTTAAGGAGATTGTGGAAATCTAGCCAAAATGCATCTTTATCTCTCTGATTGTACCCATCGTGGGGAGCATATGCACTGACAATATTCCACACCTCTCCTTGTATTACTAGTTTGAGAGACATCAAACGGTCGCTGGACTTCGAAATGCTCAAGACGTTACCAAGTAGCTCTGCCGCAAGGATGATACCGATTCCGTTCTTAGACTTTTCCGTTCCGTAGTAGAACATCTTGTAATCTTTTGTCCTAACGTCCAAGAAACGCGCCCGATTCCCGGTGTTTTTCCATTTCGTCTCTTGGACACACAAGATGTCCACCCGCCTTCTATTCATCATCTCTTCCAGCTCGTAACTTCGACCGGTCATGCTTCCAACGTTCCAACTCGCGACCCTCAAATTGCGTCCAAACTGTTTCATTATTTTGCTAGCCCCCGGAATCCGTATAGCTCTGACCCGAACATTTCTGCTCGGTCCAGGATCAGTACCATGCACAGCAGTGGTAGTGCCTGGCGGGGTAGTGCCTTTCCTTTTTGCAAGTATTACCATAATGACACAGTTTTGCAATACAATTTTTTGCACCATATTGCGATGGTGTTTGTTGTTTGACACGTGCATGCTCCTGTTTTAGTATTGTTTGATCTTTCTTTTATGACACCGGTGATCTCCAGTCGTGTCAACCCACGGACTCGCATGCACACTTGTGGGAGGGTTTTTATGGTAGTATATGTGTCGCTAGGCTCACTTGGGTGTTATATTGCCTAGATCTGATTTGTCCCCTTAGTCGCCTTTTACGACAAGCGCTAGTTGTTGGGGGGCGCTGCAGTGATATTCTTAACCCGTCCCTGCACGGGCCAGGAGAGAGTCTATAGCATCTACAGGAAGTTGGTAGCCTTGAATTGGTTGAGAGGGGCGAATGTAGCAGCAAAGTAGATATAGATTACGTGTAAGGATTGTAATTCTAGCGCAAATAAACTCAAAATTAGCGGTATGCGACGACTTGTAAAGTGCGGAGTCATAGCGGTTATGTATAGCCAGGAGAACTCCGCGGCCAGAAGATTCATCGTCTTTGTCAAGACCATCATAGTGGAATATGTACGTTAAATTCAGGGGTAAATAACTCATTACTATTGTAGGCGGGGAAGAGATTAGTTTCAGTAAGGGCGAAAACATCGTACGGCAACTTTTGCGAATTACGGAAGACAGGGGAGGTTTTGGTGCGTAAACCGCGTACGTTCTGGTAGTAAACGGATAGGTGTTTAATGGCGCTATTATCTACGCTAGTAGGGCATGGCATTGAGCTATTTGGAGCGAAAATGGTTTTGTCGTTAGGAGCGGTAGTAGTTTTTAAAGTCAGTACGCGATCTCTAAAGATGCGAAAGACGTTTTGACCTAACATAGGAAGCAAATGAAGAGAGATCGTTAGAGACATCAGTGGGCGAGATGTTGAAGCACTCATGAAAACGGATGAATAATTGCCTTAACTCTTTAGGATTAGTAGGAAAACCTTCCTGGTTGATTGAGACCATTACATTAGTTTTTGTTTTACCATCGATACAAATGGAATCAGGTTTGTTGTGCAGGTATGCAAGATACAAACGAACGTTCTCGTAGATTTTACGATCTCTCAAGCGAGACATTACGTAACGGCCATCATCGCTCTGATCAACTAATTGTTTAGTTAGTTTAACCTTAGGGGGAAGCATTGGATCCAAAAAGGTAGATGGAGCGTCGGGAGAAGCTGCTTTAATAGAGTTGGAAGCGCTGGTGGGGTCGGTCGGGTGATGAAGATGATGGTGGAGATGGTCTAGGGTTAAGAATGTGCGAGTGAGAAAAATTAGGATACTTGGTTTTAGTGTTGGAAGAAGTTTGCTGTGACGAAGTGCCAGGAGCAGGTGTAAGGTTGAAAGAGACGCGGTTACGTTTAGGATGAGGAGTAACATTAGAGGGAGTATTAACTGAAGGAAGAGAAAGAGACTGGATTATTCGAGGGGAAAAAATAGGAAAAATGTTAGTTTTAAAACTCCAGTTAGGGTCAGGATTTCACTATTATACACGTTCACAGCGAACGAGTAAAGTCTGAATTATAATAGTCGGAAGCAATCGGAAGCTAATGTCATAATTCCGCGTTAAGTTTCCTTCAATACTGTCAATTGCAAAAGTAGGCCATAGTTAGGCGTATGTGTTCTGAAGCAATTGTATGGTTCATAGCCATTCACAGCTGTGCAACTGTCAAATTTTCGTATGGAAGAGCGAATGGATTCAGTCGTTCGTAAGTGACCTAAAGTGAACGAAACTTAACGAATCGAAGCAAAAAGCAATTATGATCGCACAAGACAAAACCTTTGTATTCGCACTGTTTCGGAAGTGATCGTACGAAACCATTCTTCTATTATAGTTCAGCCTTAATCCATACATATTACTACTATCATTCATGTGCGCGTCACTTTTTATTGAATTTGCTGCACGTCCGTTTTAGTGAACTTGTTCGCATCAGTGTTTCGTTAATCCAAAGAAAAAAGGGTGTCGAAACCGAAAGGAAAATGCATCTTCAACGGAAAAGTTCGCGAGAGCCGACACATTGAAAGCGAGTCTCATGGTGAAATGCAAAATGACATATTAATGCGTAGAGTTCTACCACTTTTTGAAAACGAAGCCAGATTTACACATTCAAATTGGTAAAAAGGAGAAATATTCCACCAAAAGTGCCGCCAATGCGAGTGCGATTGACATTGAAGACAATGACGACCAAGTTCGAGCAATGTTGGTTGATATAAGCGTATACGTATTTTTAACGAATAAAATGTGAATTTTATTTTCTTTTTTGTTTTTGCGGCACAAATTTTTTTATATTTGATATCCTCTTATTATCCTTTTTTTTAAATTTCAATATCCCCCGAAATTGCCGAATTTAGTGAATTTTTCCCTTTCTTCTGCCAAAAAAAGATGGTATGTTTATGCATAACTGTAAAAAAAACTGCTAACTTATGGCCATCAGAGTAGCGACGCAATTCAAAAATTGCTTACAATTTTCACGCGAGCGACATTTAAACGCCTCTCCGGAAAAATTGTATAAATTGACTTAAGCCAATTTTATAAAACTTATTGCCAAAGCCTAGCCACGAAGAATTTCTTCCACGACAATGCTCCTTCTGTTGGAGGTAGATTAAAAAGTGATGTTTTTCTAGGTAATAGTCGATTTTTTTGATCCTATCACTTCATCAGAATTATGTACTTATCCTCATTAATTCGCTAAAAAAAAATTTAACTCTGCAACAGCTGATGGCTGTTGTTTTTTATACTCAAAAAGATTGCTTCTTCATTTCATATTTTTAATAGAAGCGATTATGGTGGTGTTCTTCCTAGTGCGCTAAAAATTGCAGAAGTCCTACCTCTGCATAAAAAATCGAACCTTAAAGATCTAAATAACTACAGACCTATAATCTATGTTACCTGTGTGCTCTAAAATGTTTGAGAAAACGATGAAAATTAGATTGTTGAGCTTAGGTAGGTAGGTAGAAGTGGTTGTGTTAGCAAAACCATGCCGACACTTGATTAGCGCAGAAGCGCCGTTTTAATACCACAACTCAAGCGACCTGTCGGATCTAAAAATGACGTTAACTGCTAAGGAAAAAGGAAAAAGAAAAAGGAGTCAAGATTATTCAAATCCACCCCGTTACATTGAGGAAACTGATAATATCCCCAATGCTAATCTCCGCTAGATCTATTAGGTTGTCGAAAAAGGGTTTACCTAAGGTAAGGCGCTGTTTGGCATTGCCTAAAACCGGACACTTGGAGAGAAAGTGTAAGATAAGTTTCTATCTCGTCAGCAGAATTGCAGCCACGACAGTGTGCATTAAATGTAATGCATATTCTGGCCGCATGAACCCCGATGGGCCAGTGGCCAGTACTAACTGCCAGAACTCTTGCGATATCTGCACGGTTTCTGTTTAGTAGATCTTGTGTTCTTTTCTGGGAATATTTTTGACACATCTGCCTGGAGATGACACAGTTCCGCACCCCCAGCCTTTAGCAGATAGTGCGCGAAGATGCCTCCCTTGAGGACTTCCGACGGGACGTTCACCTCCTTTGCTAGGGAAGCATCAAGGGCAGATCATTGCCTCGCGAGTTCATCAGCTCGCTCATTCCCCTCAATGTTGCTGTGACCCGGAACCCAAGGGTGACAGATCCTTAACCGATGGCCAAGCGAGGCGAGTTCTTTTTTGCACTGTTCTACTATCCTTTAGGATGTAGTGGCAGATACTATAGCCTTGATAGCCGCGTGGCTGTCAATGAGGATGGCAATGGTATTTAAGGGTTTAGAGGTTTGTTTAAGTAGACGGCAGGCCTCACGTACAGCAAAAACATCCGCCTGGAAGACACTGCACGAATCAGAAAGCCGGTAAGACCTAGAAATATTGAGGGAATCAGAGAATATCCCCGCACCTACTCCGCAGTCCATTTATAAACCGTCGGTGAAGATTGTTGCTTCGAACTCATTTGTCAGTACGCTAGTTTCCCATTCCGCCCTGGTAGGGAATCTGACCGTGACGTCATTTCTAAAGTTCACTCTGGAAGTTATATAGTCGGTCGGATTTGCTACCAGATCCAGCGGTAGCAGATTCAGGATACTGTTGTAACGGATTGGTGCACCAGCATCCCATTTTCCTTAGCCTGATGATGATAGATGCATAATGCGAAGATCGAGTGGTAAAAGGTGCAGAATAACGTTAAAGGCTTCGGTTGGACATGTCCTCATGGCACCCGTTGCGCCTATAGCCGCAGTTCTTTGTACCCTGTTGATAAGTTTGATGTTATAAGCTTTCCTTGACGCAGGCCACCAGACTAGCGATCCATAGGAAAGAATAGGATGCACCACGGCAGTGTAAATCATGTACATGTTGAGCTTTTTGAATAGAAATCATTTCTTTAGTGACTGTGACCGTGCAGGCAAATCTACAGAAGATGATCTTACAAATGCTGGGCTTTTTGTTGATTTAAACAAAGCATTTGATCTAGTTGATCACAACATTCTATTAAGAAAACTATTTAATGCAGAAATGTGTGGCTTTATTTATACATGGTTAGCTTCCTACTTATCAAAGAGAAATCAAAAAGTTAAAATTAATGATAGCTCTGTAATATAAATATTGGTGTACCTCAAGGGTCGGTCTTAGGTCCTATTCGTTTCTTAATTTTTATTAATTCTATCTCTGAATAGAACTTTAAAGGTAATCTTACGGCTTTTGCGGATAATATTGCTTGCCCCTATGGTAACAACTCTTCTCTCAACTTAATTGTAACATCAATACTGTCTTGGATATTTTACGACGGTTGGCTGATTTGCTGTTCATAAGATGACTTTGAGCAATAAAACGAAACTGATGCACTTCAGTCTAACTGGGTTATCTCCCTTTCTTGATTGCGATATTTTTTTATCATTCTTCTGAATGTCGGAGATTCAAATTAAAATACAGTGTCAATGTCTCTACTAAATACACTAGTATATTTTCCTCAACTAAAACTTGCTCTAATCATTGTGTTCTAGTTGAATCTGTTCAATCTTTTAAGTATCTAGGAGTAATCATAGACAGTAAATTGAAATGGTTTGATCATACTAATACACTAAAAAAGTACTTATTGAGTTGCTTCAGACAATTTTATAATCTCAGTTTATAATGTTCACAAAAACTATTACTTATGATCTATTATGGTATACTCTAAGGTTCAGTATGATATAACTTGTTGGGGAGGGACGTATCTTAATAAAATTAGCCCGCTGCTTGTTGGGCAAAAACATGTTATCCGTATTATCTCTTGGAAAAATCGCCTCTTTAATAGTTTTGTTTTGTTTCAGGAATTAAAAATTATTCCGTTAGACATCTCTCTTATTATAAAGTTCTAAAAGTGTTTTTCATAAGAGTGGTTACCTTGCTGTTAGAAATAATGCTGCACATAATTTGCGTACTGAATTCAATATCTATGTTAATGTCCCCACTTATAATTGAATTCACTTTAGAAAATTCTTTACAATAGTAGCTCCTACGATTTTTAATAAACTGATTCTGATTCCATCAGATACGTTTAAGAGTGTTGTTGTCAGCGTTTTTGAAAAAAATAAAATCTTCGCTTTTAAATCTTTTATTTTTCCATGTTTTCTTCTTTTTTCCTTTCTTTTTCTCCCCACCGACGCATAATATAACATATAATTCTTAAGACGGAGCATTCTATACTAGATATGGCTTCAAGCTTATCTACAGAGCGTCTCCTAAATTTGTTCTTTCTGGGTATTTTAATTATGAAGAGCACTTCCTAACTTTGGTTTTGTGTGTTATGTAAAGATTTATTTTGTTTTGTTCTATTATAGATTGTTCTTTAAATTTGTTTGTACCTGAAGTAATAGATTTGAATAGTACATACAATACAACACACTACAATAGAACTAATGCAATCGTATATAGAATGTTGATAAATTCAATAATGGAAGGGCCGATTATCACCGCACATTTTGAACGACTAATAAACTATGAGCCGCGGTTTTATGACGGAGCAAATCGAACAAGGCGCCCGGAGTTGACCGTATGCTATCGAAATTCTTTCAGAATGCAAAGCCGATATTCCTATTGAAACTGACTGAAGTTTTCAGTTTGTTCGACATCAACAAATCAATAAAATAGACAGTGATCCGAGTTATTATAGAGGTACCTATCTCCTTTTTAAAAACTTTTATTTAACCTGCTTTGTTCTCTGTCTGCTAAAAATGTTACAATCAAAATTTCGACTACTTCTAATTGCGTTGCAGCTTTGAAATTTTGCGTACGTGACAATGCATGAGCATACCTAATAACGTTTTAAATACAAAATCGCGGACGCACCAAGATGGCGGATTACCTTTTTCTTCACAATGCCATTGATATGGATATGAAATGAATGCATTTAACGATAGAATATGATAAGCTATGTGACGGTCATTAGGGTTTGAAGGATATTGAATAATAAAGGCTTTTTAAGAAGTATTTTTTAACCTTACTTGTTTATTGCAGTAGCAAAAATATTCTATTGCTACAACGACTTACTGATCGTAGAAAAAGGAAACTAATTATTCATTGTCGGGTTTAGAAAGTATTACTCGACGATAAAAAACATCTTCATCTTAACATCCATCGCAAGATCATATGTGAATCGTAAAAAAAACTACATCTGTCCTTCCAGAAGTGAAGAAAGCAATATGTAAACATAAATCCAACAGAGCTGTTGGACCTGATGACCTTGCCGCCGAACTATCCCAGCATCGTTTGCCGGATCCTGAAGAAAGGAGACTCTCTGAACTATGCTCTGTGCGTTATATTTTTCACTCGAATGGAAGGGACCTACAGTTTAGTGCCGTATCCGAAGGGTAATTTGTTTTGAGAAGCTTTTTCGAGGCAACAATGCTCTTCGATGTTTGTCAGACGCTCGCATGAGGTGGGACCGTGAAAAAACTTGTTGGTGTTTTCAACCAACCAACTTGGCGTGCGCAACTGGGAGCAGCTGGCTCGTAACCGGGAGGTGTATTAGATCCACCTCGGACTATGACGCCACCTAAATAAGTAAGTAAGTCGATTTTAAGGTGGCTTTTGAATCCATTACTTTACAAGCTATTTACAAGTCTTAGTAATACACAGTCTATATACAGGCAACAAAACAGCAGCCTGGGGTGGTACCCAAATTATTGAAGGTAGATTCGTCTTGATCTACTGAAAGGGAGTTTTACTTGGATTTCGACATCTGAAGAATGAATGGGCAAATTTGAAGAATTTGGTTTGGATTTGGAGATATGCAACTATATACATTTTGGATGGCAAACGATTAACCAAGGCCTCGTAGGGCAACATCTCCCGATAGGTGTTGGTCCGCTAAGTAACGAAAGAGTCACTGCAGCCGAAAACCTAGCAGCTCTGTTAGTAAGCCCTACTCCCACCTCCTCGTGGTGCCATCTGGGGATTTTTTCGGAAATTGCTAACGGGAGAGGACGAATGGCGAGCTTCCTGCGCCAAAAAACAGGATAAGTGTCGGTTGGTCTGTGGCCCAGCGTAACCGTAAAAACAAATCTTGCTCCGAAACGGAAACCAACGCCTCGGATACGAACCGATAATTTGATGACGACCTTTGGCTATCGGACACGGACAACGATCGGATTCTGGAACGTTAAGACCCTCCTGGACCCACTCAAGGAAGGGCCTTATAATGCCAGATTCCTCCAATTAGAACGCGAATTCGCACGGTATAAAATAGACATCTTAGGGCTGAGCGAGATAAGATGGTTCGATGCTGTGGAATTCATCTCCCCAACAAAAAGCACTGTCATGCTCTACTCTGGTAAACCAGCTGGAAGTGCACGGAGTTCCGGAGTAGGACTCATGCTAACTCCAGCAGCACGTAGTAGCCTCATATCCTGAAAACCCCATAGTGACCGGATATTGACGGCTAGGTTTCAGAGTCGAGTTAGAAAAATTACCATCATACAGCGTTATGCTCCGACTCTAGACGCGACTGGGGATGAAAAGGATGATTTTTATAACCACTTAAGCGCCGCCTACAACCAAACGCCTAATGGGGACATCGTAATTGTGATGGGAGTTCTCAATGCCAAGGTGGGTAGCGACAACACCATGCTTAAGCACGTGATGGGAGTTCACGGCGTGGGAGACCGTAATGACAATGGTGAGCGGTTTGTGGACTTTTGCAATACCAACCGCCTAGTCATCGGAGGTACGCTGTTTAACCATAGCACCCACAAGATCATTTGGGTCTCTACTGATAGGCAACGAACATCCAACCAGATTGACCACATTGCGATCAGTCGCCGCTTTAGAAATTGTCTCCTAAATGTCCAAAACAGACGTGGAGCTGACGTCGGACAAGAACGAGATCACCATCTTATGGTAGCTCATTTACGCCTTCGTACTGCATCCGTCAACACCAACCGCTCAAACCTACTTAACATCACCAGGTTTAATATCGACAGGCTCAAGGTTCTACAAGTGCGCCAACAGTTCAGGGACCATCTTTCCTTAGAAGCAGAAGCAATCAGCAGCACAATGCAAGAGAGCATTGATGACCACTGGAATGCTGTGAAAAATAATTTTATAGCTGGGGCACGCACCTATGTCGGTAAAAGGCAGGAAAACCATCGCACATGGCTATCTGCAGACACCTGGAGATGGATCGATGAGCGTACAGCAATCAAGGCTCGGATTGCAGCGACCTCAGTAGTAGAGAGAACCGAGCTTGAAGCTCAAAGAAGTCCAGCGTAGTGTGAGACGTGACAATCGTCAATATGTGAACTCACTGGCCTCAAAGGCTGAAGAAGCAGCGAGTAGATGCGACAGTAGGACCGTTTACAATATCACTAAGGAGCTCATTGGTGGTCGGAACTCCAAACAACACCAAGTGAAGAGTCTAGACGGTAACCTTCTGATTTCGGATGAGGATCAGCTCACTAGATGGAGAGAACATTTTGCTACAGTGCTAAATAACTTAGACGATGGCGGTATGATCTTGAAATCGGATGAGCAGTTCGAAGCAACAAATTCCCGAATTCGCACCGTACCTCCCAGTAAAACCGAAATAATAACAGAAATCAAGTCCCTCAAGAAGAACAAGGCGGTGGGTATTGATACGCACGCCAAATACATCGGCAGATTTGCTGCATCCGCTAATACAGAAAGCTTGGGATAATGAACAATTGCCACAGGAGTGGATAAGGGGGGATGATCATTAAGCTTCCAAAGAAGGGTAACTTGATGGAGTGCGGTAACTGGAGAGGTAATGCGTTCTTCTAGCCGTAGCCAAAATAATAGATAGATTCAACTCTCGATGTCGAACAGGCAGGCTTTCGCGCTCGATCCTCCTGCATCGACCATATAAATACTTTACGGATCATTATCAAGCAATGCGTTGAGTATAGGTCTCCGCTACATTTAATGTTTATCGACTTCGAGAAGGCTTTGGACAGATTGAATCGAAATGATATCTGGTTGGCCTTGCATAGAAGAGGCATCCCAGAAAATGTTATCAGCTTGAGAACCAAGCTGCGACTGTTCCGCTCTAACGTAGAATCAGTGCTGCTTTAGGGGTGCAGTACTTGGAAGGTGGACACCATTAACACACGCAAGCTGCAAGTCTTCGTAAACAAATGCTTAAGAATCATCTTGAGGATTTTTTGACCGAACCACATCTCCAACGAACAACTTTATCTGAGAACGGGCCAAGAACCTATAAGCATTACTATACGAAGAAGAAAGTGGCAATGGATTGGACACACCCTACGGCGCGAAGACAACTCCATTGCGAAATACGCCATGCAGTGGAATCCGCTCACCCAGGCAGGCAGAATAGCGGGACGCCCGAGGCAAACGTGGCGCAGAACAGTTGAGGAGGAATCGAGCCCTTTAGAAATGAGTTGGAGGCATCTCAAACGCGTTGCAGAACTTCGAATAAGATGGCGCGCAGGCGTGGTTGACACTCTATGCCCCCCGAGGGGTTAAAGGATCTAAGTAAGTAAGCAACTATATACATACATTACGAGCTAATTTGGCATGCGTTGTATGTAAGATCCGGGTTTGTAAAATGTACTGTTAGGTTAGGTTGAGTAGGATTATAACGTTATCATAAGACACTAGGCACACACATTCACGGCAGAAAACCTAGACAATTTTAGCCATGCACTAATTTCACTAGAGAATTAAAATAAATGATTGCTTTGATTCAAAGACCCAGCCTCATCGGAGTTATTAAAGAAGTACCTTCCAAGGTGTTTTAGTCTAGTCTGGGTAATGTCTTGTCATTCACAGGGGTTTTTAGGGGTGGCAATGGTGTAGTGGTAGCGTCGTCAATTGCCACGCTAATGGTTCACGGTTCAAATCCTGATGTCAGCAAACATTTATTTATTTCTCATGAAATGTATAAATTCAGTTCGATCAATTGCGAAAGCTTGTGTGAACACTACTGCGAAGGCATAACACTGGCAGTAGTTTGGTCAAATGGCTGGAAAAATTGTTCGATCTGTTGGTGACATCGGTTATCGCGAAAAAAAAACTGTGAATCAGAAGCAAAAGACAATAAAATAACAACAATCTCCCCAGTTATCTCGACGCCACCCCCTGAGTTATTCTGAAACATAAACAACTGAGCTTCAAAACCAGTGCACCAAATCTTTCTCTCTCTCTCTCTATCCATCCTTTCCAACGCTCGCACTGTGTATAAACACGTTAAGGGTATTCATAACCCCTTGAGTGCGTGCAGATTATAAAGAAGAAGAAAAAAAAAAAGATGTGCTATATCATCTGAGACGTGCAGGTCATTGTATTGTAGTACCTGCACACCTATACATCCATATTCGATAATCCTAATCTCGTCGCGTCCTTACTTGGAAGCCAATGACCAGAAAGTATCCCTATTGCTGTTTTTAATCGTGATCTGCCTAGTTTTATTATGTCACCAGGTTTTTTTTGCGATTTAGCACTGGCCACAAGGCCTTATGTTGAACTATGCCCTTCTATGTTGGACCACAGTAGGTCAGCCATGTTGATGGTTCTATCGAGGAATAGTTCTCTTAGTCACGCATATTGGTGGTTTTATACCTCCAATAAAGTTAGTCTGTGGGAGCTCTGCTCCTTTCTTGGCCAGTGCGTCGGCACTTTCGTTACCCTCTATATCGTAGTGCCCAGGTACCCAACATATTCTGATGCAGTTGCATCCATAATGCATTGTGCGACAATTCCTGACGATTTAAGGTTTTGTGACGTAAAACTCTAACGCCCTTAGCGCAGCCTGACTGTCAATGTAGATGTTTCTATTAACGGATATTGATCCAATCTCAAGTAATTCCATAGTGTTAAGTGTAGCTAGAACATTTGCTTGGAAGACACTGCATGTGTCCGGAAGTCACAGATCCACCTTTAGGTTTGTATCTCTCGAGTATATACTTGATCCCGTTCCCTCACTGGTCTTCAAACCATCCGTGTATAGTGTAATTTCATTGTGGAAAGAGATTACCGTCCCTTGTCAATCCTCCCTGATAAGGTATATTACTTCGTATGGTGTATCGAAGTCTAAGGTACCAAGGATTTCGATTTGTCATTTGAAATTTGTTGGCTTCTGCTTACCAAAACCAGCTCCTCATAGATGTTTTCACAAGATCTTGCTACATGCATATGGACGAGCTTGAAATGCTATAACTATTTAAGAATTCATCTACATACAGTATACTCGGATATACATGTAGTTATCTACTGTTTATGTTCTCTTTTACGATGCTCTAGCATGAGCATAATATCTATTCAAAGCCAACTGCGAATGACCATTCAGTCAGTCATTGATAAAAGTCCCCTTTGTCAGTGGTCTTTTGGCGCATTAATTGAAAATTTCCTCTTTATCAATCGGAGAACCGGCACCAGAGAACAAATAAATCAATTCAATATCGTAAACTGCCAATTAATGCAAAAACCATAAACCGCACTGATTTTAGCCATTCATTCCGTTCGAATGCACACTTCCATTGACTGTCATTCAGTATCCTACCAATCAAATCAGCTAGAATGGCTAAAATGTCAAAAGCACACAAAAATACGGGCAAACTTTTCCTCTACTTTTTTCTCTACCATCCCCATAAAATCCTCTCCACACATACAATTTTGTGGTATGTCAGTGATGACGAAGAAAGAGAGCAACACGACAACAACAACAAATAAAAAAAAAAGTAAAATGTTGAAACTCATGATTGCGGTTGATTTTTTGATTGCATGCCAAGGCATACACCCTGAACTTGGCATTTGATTATCGGGGTGGTAAATGTAGAAAGCCCCACCCTTAGACCGACCGACAGCGCAATGGGGTACATGCGATCGATAAAATGCAATTTAAGGAGTATTACTGCGAGAAAACGTTTCCTTCGCACAATAGAGGATGTGTACAAGGATATCTGTGAAATTCTTCGTCCTTCTGCACCCTTTCACCGGCCCCGAAGAAATATCAACGACCCTAGCTTGAGCTATAAAATATGTTTGCTCTTCCACTCGTTGGCAGCATTTTCAACATCAATTGGTGACTCATGTTATTCTAGCGCCCATCGTCGTCATCAGACTCTTCCTTGTCGTTGTTGCCGAGCATAGGGCGCAGTATATTAGATCGATGTTAGATATTAGATAAAAAATGTGTGTTCTATAAAATGTGGTAGGTAACAGGAAGCTTCTGTCTTCTGCGCTGAGATTGGATCGTTAGGTTCGCAGACAACCACGGACGTGTTTTGCTTTGGTTTAATTAAAGGTTTAAAATTTCATTTGCCTCCCCACCCGCACCGGCAGTATTGGTTAATTAATGAAATAATTGAGTTAAGGTGCTGATTGTGTTGTAGAAAGGAACTCTGGGCGGGGTTATAATACAATATTCATACCTTTTTGCGCATGAGGCTGTGCAAAAAAAAAGGAATTGTGCAGCAATTTTGTGAAACACAATACACATTCACAGTTGACTTTCATAATTGGAAAAAGGAGCAAACAGACGGAATGATAACCGAAACAAGTATCTAGGGCTTTTCCTGCGTAAATTAAGGGAAATTTAGGAGCATGACTGTGAACGGGAAAAGTGTAAAATATCGATTAGCAATTAGGTTCTTGGGAGAGTTTTTCGATTTTTTATGAAGTAAGTAAACTTTTGTCGAGGAAAGTAACTATTCCGCTGACTGGTTGACGGCTAATACTATATCACAGATAGATATCTTTACATACATATTTTGTCAATCAGACAGCTATTAAATTCCTCGCCCCCAGCACTACAAGATCCAAGGCAGCGAAAGACAGCCGTGTATCTCTTAACGTCAGTGTAACCCCACCCTTTGCTCCTTTATATCCAACTCGTACCTCATTCACGCTGACGTGGTAAACAATGCAAACCGTTGATGGACGCAACTAGACCAATGCAATACCGCTGGGCTATACTTTGACCAATACTAGATCGAAAAAGGTCTTCTGAAACAAAAGAAGAACCTTCTCTAAACCAACCGATGTTATCACCGGCATCATTGGTACGCACGCTCAAAGACTGGACTTACCCTGATTTCTGCAGGAGCTGCAGATATGAAAAAGAAGAGGAAACCATCGCACATTACCTTTGCAAGTGTCCAGCGATCGATAACTTTAAGGAGGCTACAATAGGTGAATAACTCTTCAACATCTGTATGATTTCAGCAATACCGGGGTTAATATAGACCCATTGTGATACCCATGGGAGGGAAAGAAGATAGATTAAAGAATTCCTTCTTCGTGAAAAGCAAAAAATATCCTAAAGAAAGCATTTAGTACTTACTGTGCCCGAGATACAAACCATCCAGAGGATTTAATAAGGTTTGCGATGTCGTTATCGGTCTGTTGGACAACTCTTCTAAATCCTTAAAGAAGTATTGTCCAAGGAACTTGTTTCTTAAATGATAGAGGCCTGGGGCGAAGCAAAGAATGTAGGTGGTGTCCTCCTGAACCTCCTCGTCACCGCAACCTCTACAAAGGTCTTCGTAGCTCTTTCATGTGGTATCGCATAGTGTTATGCCCCGTAACGAGTCCTATGAGAGTAGAGAGGGATTTTATATCCCTCTGCATGAGTCTATTGGTTCTTGCTCTGTCGAATGTAGGCCATAACTTCCTCCTGGTGACACAAGTATCTTAAGAAGTCCACCTATTGTTTGTCCCCATTAGAGCTTTGTTCCCTGCTTCAAGTTTTAGTGTGCAAGGCGGAATGTACACAGAGGGGTTGGATTGGTCCGAGTTTAGTGCTGAGCCTCTTCTAGCCAGTTCGTCGACTTTCTTATTCCCTGATATGCCTTCATGACCAGGGACGCGGCAGAGCTTTACCTCGTGTTGTGTTCCAAGAACCTTGAACTCTTCTCTATAACACTTCACAAGCTTCGATTTTATTTCTATAGCAGATATTGCTTTTATCGCTGCCTGGCTGTCGATGAAAAAGGTAATATCCTCCCATGGTATTGCCTTCATCGCAGTCTCACGGGTTGCTATTTTCACTGCTAGGACCTCTGCCTGGAAAACGCTGCTGTAGTTTCGAAGCCGAGTTGACATGGAGATACTAAGCGGTTCAGAGAAGATGCCTGCACATACACCTATTTCCATTTTGGATCCATCGGTGAACACAGCAATGGATGGCTCGTTTGGCATTATGTGGTTTTACCAATCTTCCCCTCTCAGATATGTGCTCAAGAATGGTCTCGTGAAATCTATATAAGGCGTTATTTGATCTGTACTAAACACATTGCCTAGATATCTCTGCAGGATCGTGGTATGACCCATTGCATTTGTTCTCCAGCTATCTATTTGGCTTAATCGTACGGCACTAAGAGCCGCCGATGCTTGTATAAAGATGTCTAGTGGAAGCAGATTGAGGGTGGCCTCCAGTCCTACTGTAGGTTTCGTTCTCATTGCACTGGTTGTGGCTATGCACGCCAGTCTTTGTACTTTTGTAATGGCAGTTAGGTTGTTCATTTTGCTGGCGGCTTACCACCATACAAGGCTGCCATTCGTTAGTATTGGTCTTACTATAGCTGTAAACATGATGATGATTTTGGAGTTCGGTCCCTAAGTTTCTCAAATACCATATTCTGTTGCACAAATAAAAACCTATCGTGGCTTTTTTGACTCTGTCGTTAATGTTCAGTCTCCCGTTCAATTTCCTATTGAGCAGGGCCTAGATATCTCGCACCACTGAAGATATTATACTTAGGGGAATACGCCTTACAGAAGGTATTACGAATTGTGGAATTATCCTTCTATTAGTGAATAGTACTAACTCTTTTTTCTGGGGATTGACCGCTAGTCCATATCTCTTCGTCTTTTTATAATAACAAGAAGAGTAAGAGCAGGAGGTGACGGATAATTCACCCGACACTACTCAGTGGTAGGACGATGAGTCTATCTCTGATCTGTGCACCTCATCAGGGCCACCGCTTACCAACCAAATATAGAAGTATTATCTCGGTTGTCCATGGCACGGAATTGGGCGTAGGCAGCCAAAATAACAAAAACTAAGGCATTTTGGATGTTAGTGAAGGATAATGTAACAGTTAAAGGGACAGAACATTCCACGTGCAGATCCGAAGGTCGTTGTCCTTATTTCGTTTGCTGGGCTCGTCATTAGTTGGGTCATCCTTATCCGAGGCTTTTGGTTGTTTCGGAACCATAGGTTTTTTACGTGGTAGGGAAGTTACCCCGACGGCACAACCCCCAAACTGGAGGGCCAGTTCCTTAATTCTTCCCCTAGGATGGGCGCATAAGTTGGCCTCAAACTCGAATGACGCAAACAACGTTGTCCGCAACGTCGGTAATTGTTGCTGGCTTATTGGCATAGACCAGAGATGTAACGTGGCCCCAAGGAAAAAAAGTTTAAGGGCGAAAAATCAGACGTTCTTAGCGGCTAATTTATATCAGCTCTCCGTGAGATTACGCGACCCGCAAACTTCGCCTTCAATATCCCGTCTTAGTGAAACTACATTTGGCCAATACCCAAACTATCATTTTCCGGCTAAGCAAACTCGGTTATCATCGCCCGGTACCACTCCCCGCTGACACGCTTACCTTTAAAAAAAAAAAATAAGGTCCGATTAAACCGTTTGCCCATAATCCACACCAAACAGTGAGTTTTTCGGTATGCAAACTTGTTGGCATAATCTCTTTTGGATTTTCATTGCTCCAAAATCGACAAAAATGCCCTTCGTCGCTGAAGATGATTTTTTGACCAAAATTGGGATCGGTTTCCAACTGCTCCAGAGCCCAATCAGCGAATGCGCAATGCATGGAATGGTCAGTAGGCTGCAGTTCTTAAACAATCTGAATTTTATACTGATACAGGCCCAAGTCTTTTCGCAAATATCGCCACGTTGAAGCGTAAGAAAGGTCAAGTTCTTGAGAACGACGAGAAATTCGCCCGAACTCTGTGCCACCACAGCAATATTTTTGGTCAACTGCGCGTTTCGTTGACTACTCGATCAGCAACTGAACCACTTTATTCGAATTTGTTCATAATTCGACGAATGGTGAGCTCGGAAGGATGCTTAGTACGACCGTAAATCGTACGTAACGCGCGGAATGTTCCGCGGATAGAACTCGAATTTTGATAATTTTTTTTTTTTTATAATTTCGATGAGTTGTTGAATCGTGTGGCGCTTTTTGGTAAAATGGTGACTATGACAGAATACAATGGCGGCATAATGACAACAAAATATTCTCAAATATGGTCGCAGTCGGCTGGTAAAGTTCTATCATAGCCACTGAATGACCCTCTACATGTACTATTGAAGCCGGGTGCAATCAAATAGGAGGACCTTGTTTAAGATATTGAGGGTCCATCGCTTAAAAATATGTTTATCCCACTTCGACCGCAGTTAAACTTAATTAATGTGTGTGAAAAAATGTATAAATACAATTAACTTCCGTTTAAAGTCATTCTTCATATCTGAGGTAGATTTACAATCCACCAAAAAAATATATACAAGTATCTACATATTATTGGTTCGAATACTTAATTCTCATTTTCATCCTTTTTGAGGTCATTTTACGAACAAAACTCGAAGATGTTATCTTCTACTCCGCGTTCTCCCTACTGCTTTTAATCAGTTAATGACGCACAAATCAGATATTAATTGTACTTGCGACGATACATGCCATTCCTCATTAATTTATACCACAGAGATACATATGTACATATGTATTCAACTGACACAGTACGAATTTCCCATCCTAATTGCACAAAAGATACTTTTCATAGCAACACAGGTTGAGTTGACAAACAAAAAAAATATTCAGATATAATTCAAATTAATGACCTGCAGTGCACACTATTCTCCTCCATTTTGCCACTCTACCCCTTATTCATTGGTCATTTCCATTGTTATTGCAACATACGAGTACGCTCTTCCAATGCAAACAAATAATAAGAAACAACTTATTCCATGGCATTGATCTACCTGTGCCGATTTAAGCCATTCAACCAACATACATACAACGCAAACGACAGGTGGTGGCCTAAGGTAAATCAGGTAAATGTTCGTTACCTTTTGCACCTGCTGTTAAATCAGAAACCAAAACAAAGAATACCCTCCCCGAAATGTGATGGTAACGCATAACAACAAAAAAAAAAAAAAAGCCACAGAAACTCGCTTTGAAACGACATGTGTTCCGCACCTCCATCCAAATCGGGACTGTACTGATGGAAGATACGCACACGGTTGAGCTCCTGTGTACAGCATACCAACCAGGTAGGATAGGTAGGCGGCCAGCATCAAATTTCGCGAAGATTTCTCAAAGTGATTGCTGTTCATCAACATCATCATCATCATCATCAGGATGATGATACGTCGTCCTCGTTGTCGGGTTGTTACTCGTATTCCATCCCTGAAGTTTCGAAATTGAGATCCTCTCTCTATTGGGGTTCTGCGAAATGAAAATATTAAATTTCACTGTAAAGTGTTTGCGAATGTGGCGACGGCGGGCCTTCTATTTTTGGAAGAACAAAACTGTCATCGTATGAACACAGAACGGAATCACTCACTCAATTCGATTATGAAACCGAAGCATATGATGAGATTTCAAGGACGTGGGTGCGCAGCTGGATGGTAATTTTATGACGACCCACGTAGCATTATGTAGAAAATATAGATACGAGTTGTTATGCGAACCCAATTTAGGTAGAGAGTTGAAACTAGATAAGAGGTACACACTAGATACTGCCTTTTGAATTTAGGGATATAAAATCCACTTAGAGTCCTTGCCCACAGAAGACAGACGTTAATGGACAAACAGGAACTTCTCAAGTAGTCATCGAAACTACTTTGTTCCATTGAAATACCATAAAATGGTATTTAACTTTATGGATGCATATAAGAAGGCGAAGGATATTTCAGCATTAACTTCGAGCGATGCAATGAAAGAGAAAGGAGTGAAATGAATTAAAAATACTTTGTCAGTTGTATTCGGTAGACAAACCAGTCGACAGCATTTGAGCCCACAGCAGGGATGAAATTGAATGGAGGCACACTTTGGCTGTTTGTAAAAGGACTGATTAAAAGGGTATCCATACTTAGTTGCAGAATATTTACTAAGAACTTAAATGCCAGATGCGTCTGTTGCTGATGTCTTGTGGTACTATTTTGAAAAAATAAAAAATTGTACAGCTGCTAAGAGTCTCGTTAATGGTTCTTGTGTTAGTAGTGTGGGAAGAATACAGACAAACAGAAACAAAATAAATGGCAAGCATCACCGTAGAAATATTAGCCAAGCATGATACTGTTTCTTCCTAGACTAGATAGATTAGATTTTTAGATTAGATATATTTATTAAATGTTGATATTGTACAAAATTTACATAAAAAATATTTAAGTCTTAAAGGCACTGCTCAACGCCGCCTTCCAAAGCCTATCAACCTTTTGGTACAATTTGAATAATTTTAGTAATGTTTACTTCTAAATTTTTAATTTTAAAAATATTCTTCAATGATCATCCTTCTATAACTAACCTAACGTTGACTCACAGTATGATACGAGAACTTTCCAATTAGAACCGTTTAATAACTTCTTCGCTCGACAAAATCGCTTTTTTAAAGTAAAATCTCCTGATACCCCGCAATAATGGGCAGATTCCCAAGAAGTGTATAGAGTTCTCTCCTTGAGGTAAGTTGCAAATTGAAGATCCTATCATCTTATGCTGTTAAAGTCCTTGAGGTAATTAAGAGGATCTAGGTTGAACTGCAGACTCCTATAGATTTCCCTGTGTTTTGATGCCTCTACTTCCTCTACATATTTTATACGCATGCATTTATCTACGTGGCATAGAAAGTCGTAGAGTATTCCCTTCCAATTAGTCTTAGACTGGAATCTGAGCTAAGGTCGTAACCATATGTCTCCGCCAGATTTATCATGTCCTTATAATACAGACTTTGAGTATTTACTGCGAACATAACCGTCTTCCATGTCAGCCTTTCATCTGCCGTCCTGAGTATATTAAGAATATAATCTAGGCTCAGCTTAAGAGTCTGTATGAACAATGGGACAAGCCTAGTTCCGATCATCAGCATATAGCTTGGGGCAGTTGTTGGAAGTTGAAGAAAAAACCTTTGTAGCTTTTCTACCAGGTCATAACACTTATGACCCAACGACTGCGCTCCGTATAACAATATGGATTTGAATACAGCTTCAATGACTCTGTTCTTCGTACTGTGAGGTATACTTCGATTTTGGAAACAAATTCGCCACGTGGAGTTAATTGCTCTCTTAGACTGCTCAAATTTATCACTTAGATGGACATCTAAACTCAAGTTACTCGACAGCACAACTCCCAAGTAGTATAAATGTTTAACAATTTCAATGAGTTCACCGTTAAATGTCCATCTTTCTGTTCTACATAGTCTGCCAGCTTCTCTCCTAAAAATCATAATTTTCGATTTATCCAGGTTTAGTTTTAAATTCAATAGTGCGCCGTAGTCGTATCGGCGGTTTATCATGAGTTGCAAGGACTCTGGTGACCTAGCCAACAGGACAATATCATCCGCATACAGAAGAGCCTTAATAGGAATACCTGCGAATGTGACTCCTTCTGCAAGGCAATCAATAATATCCTCTATGTAAAGGGCAAATGCTGATGGACTGGCATTACATCCTTGTCTAACTCATATTTTTGTAAAAAACCATTTCGACAATTCGTCACCATTCCAGACTGTTGCTTTTGTATTGTTGTATAAATTCTCCAGTACATTTCCAAACTTATAAGGCAATCCGTGCTGGTATAATTTGTAAAAAAAATCTTTGTCGGTGTACGGTATCGAAGGCTGCCCTAAGGTCGATGAAGAACGTATAAGGCTTCTGTTTCCGTACGACAAATGTCTCCGCTGTGTTTTGCAGTACAAAGATGTCATCCGTAGTAGAGTAGCCGGCTCGGAACCTAGCTTGAAACTCTTGCAGAAGTGAGTTCTCCTGTATCCAATGCATTAATCGGGTTTGCAGAATACTTGTTAAGATTTTTGCTGATGCATTCAGAAAAAGAATGCCTCTATAGTTGGATGAGTCTGACGAGTCGCCGTTCTTGAAAATCGGAAATATTACCGCTTTCCATTACGTATCCAGATTCAAATATGGAGTTGTAGACTGACGTAAGGGTTGCCACAAAATCGCCAGAGCTATATTTATAGAGTTCGACTGGAATTCTATCAAATCCGGGAGCTTTAAGATCCTTAAGTAGGGCTAGGGCTTCGAGAGTTTAAATTTGACTATCTAAAATCATAGATAGATCTATAAAGCATTGATTGGTCGTGCCTTATCCGGTTTAATAGACTCTCAAAATGTCTTTTAAGGACTTCAGCAGTTAGTTGGATATTCATTTTCAAAATACTTCCAAAATACTTCTGGCAGATATCAAAGGGTTATTTCTGGAGAACGTTGTTCAACCCTAAAAGAAATGAAGCAAGGTGTTCCACAGAGCTCAATTTTGGGACCTGCATGTTCATAAATGACCTTCCATCCATGTGTAAACATGCCTCTGTCCACCTATATACGGATGATGTCCAACTACTTTTATCGAAACCCTACAATGAACGGGATGAACTTGGTCTTCTCATCAACGAGGATCTGAGTCAAATACATAAGTGGTCAGTAACTAACGGAGGTAACTAACTAACTCAGGTAATTGAAATATCCAATAAGAACTTTAGTTCGAATCTTTTACCCGACATATACCTCAATAATAATAAAATTGTAGCTGTTGAATCTGTAACTAGTCTTGGCTATACAATAAATCGTCATTTGTCTGGGTGCAATCACACCAATATGGTCATCGGTCGTATCTATCTATCTCCACACATTGTGGCTCAGCACATACTTTACTCCACTGGAAACACGACGAAAGCTAGTAATATCGTTAGTCTTGCCTCTAATAACGTATGCCGAGGTTGTTTACAGTAGCCTCTACTCATTATCCCAGCGTAAATTGCAAGTAGCCTTTAATGATGCAGTGCGTTACATTTAGGGCCTTCGTAGATATGACCATATCTCTTTCTATGCAAGGGACTTGCTTGGTTGTACTCTGCAAGAATATATTAATATCAGGAATTGTATATTTTTCCACAAAATTATTTATAATCAATGTCCGTCTTATTTGTATAACAGGCTTAGGTTTGCTCGTTCCTCAAGAACTATTAATCCTATTCCATCCGCTGCAATTACCTAAGTTCATCACGTTTATTTTACATCCACACTGTTAGGCTATGGAACTCTTTACCGTCACGTATAAAATCTATATCGTGTCCTCGCAATTTTAAAAGTGCAATCCTGCTACATGTTTCTACTTTAACACCTCAACGATAAACCCTTCCCCCCACCCCCCACACTCCCCCACACCGCTACCTTTTTTAAAATTTAGATTAACAAACTTGTGTATTAGTCTTAAGTAATTAATGTATCATCTTAACTTGAAGTACTAAGTACAAAAAAAGATTGCAAATCTGAATGTACAAACCATATCATGAAATAAATAAGTGAAAATGAAAATTAAATTATTAATTCTTTAGCTGTTTTCCAAAATTCTGCTGAGCTTTAACAGATGGAAAGTTTCTGGGCCTCGGCTACCAAAAATTATTTTCGTTCGACATATCTGTCTACACTGGGCCTTAGCTTGACTATTGAGCATCTTGAATAAGAGGCCGTTAAATTTTGTGAATGCTCGCTGAAGGGATAATGCGCGCTTTCTGCTTTTCTAACAATCTTCAACGGACCATGGCATTTTATTCAGCAATCTCTTCTTTTCATTAGTGTTTTGCAACTGACTGGGAATCGATTACTTAATTACTGACTCCAAATCGCTTAAAGTAAGTTCACCACTTTCAGGTAGCTCCAACAAGTGGCGACTAAACTTACGCCTGCACAAATCTTTATTAAATTTATTCCATTTGAGTTTAGGAAAAATGTTCAGTTCATGCATTTCATTCTTTGCACTAATTTCTAGCCCGAAAGTGGTGATAATAGGGAGATGGTCTTCCTAGACTAAGGATGAATATTCTTCTCACCACGATGAACATACGACATACTCAACATATTACTTGGAATCTCAGAAGTGTTGTACTTAATTCAGAAATACATGTTGGCAAAAAGAACTTCGAAAACTGCATGAGTGAATTAATGAATTAGGTCGGTGGATAAAGTTGATCCAGCACTCAGGCAAAGTGGTCCATTGTATACTATACTCAACCACCTAGCTAGCTCGAACAGCGTACTGGACTTTAGTATAAATATGGCTAACATAAAAAATAAAAAAACCCGTTCACTTCCTACGAGAATCTAAGACATTAAGTTTGGTGCGCTATTCGTTCATAAAAGAATTTTCCAAATCGAAGGCATTTCCACAATGTGGCATGTAGTTCACAAGCGAAACTCTTGCCTTGCTTTAGATGGGCCAGTAGAAGACTATGGGGAAATATTTACATACACCGATTTTTGAGCGCATCTATGGCTAAGTTAGTTTAGCTGTCTGTACGAGAGTATAGACACACTCAGACCAGTAGGCGTCCATTGTGATACTATGGATCTTTCCATTTGGTTCCCCAGAGACTAAAACTAACCGGAGTTTTTTATAACACATCTCAGGATGACAGATCGCAAAGGTCATGGACGAAAGGAGCCCCTATATGGAGCAGTTTTTTTGGGACAGGGCCGGGCATGTTCCCAGGAACTAAACGATGGTTTCCTCTTCCTCTTTGTCTTTCCAACCTTTTGTTGGCCTAGACGACAGTATCCAGTAAGGGCACCGATAACGTACCTGATATCTGATCACCTAACCAACCAAACCGGCACTGCGTTTCTGATCCAACCTAGGCCAGATTTATTTAAAAATAAGACACGTTGAGCCATTTTCCCATCTGTGATTGATTTTGCTGAAAGCTTCCAGCATTAATAGATGTTTACATATAACGAGGCGTATCCTGTGTTCGCCATTTCGGCAGAATCCTTAGAGTCGTACCCTATCCGGTGATCTCGTCAGCCTTGTAGTTACCCGGAATTTCCCTGTGGCCTGGCACTCACCCCGTGAGAGACAAACGGCAGTTTAAGGCGGCCTTTGAAGTGAAGGAGCACGATTCTTGGAAATTGATTTCCGCTTGACTGTTAGTGAAAATGCTAATATCCCTGGAAGATGTTGCCTTACATTTCAACCAGGACAAGACTTCCTTGATCGGCATGATTTCCACCTGAATAAAGCTTCAGTAATGTAGGAGGCAGAAAGAGATGCTCAGGTTGAGCTTTTCAGAAAAAACATCACAACCCAACCCACTTTCGGTTTTGCAGCCGTCTGTGTAGAAGTGAACTTAACTATAATCCGCAGGGGGAGCATTATCCCATTCATTGTGATCAGGGATACTCGTTCGGAAGTTACGATCAAATCTCAGTTTCGATTGGATGAAGTCTATGTTTCCATGGGCAAAGTTAGGAAAGTCAAGGATCAAGGAGTGGCCAGTGTGAAACTGGACCACCGTAAGTAGGCTTTTTGCCGGATGGCCACACTGGAAGCCAACTGTTTGCTGAAAATATTTAGGGCAGTAGGTGAAAAATAAAGTCCAGTGCCGCAGAAGGAATAGATCTTAATGCACCGCTGATACACATACATACATGCAGATCTTTGCACCTTAGCTAAGTAATTGAGCGAGGCAGACAGTCCTATCAAGAGGCGGACACCAAACAATTACGCCATACAATAGTATAGGATGATAGCGGACACATATATCCAGCGTGTGATTGGAGGTTGCATACCCCAGCTCCTTCCTATAGCCTTTTTGCGAGGGTTAAGCCTCAGTCCACATTTTGAGGCCCATCTGGTGAGCCATATTGGAGGGTTTCCCTGATGGCATCTATAATCAGTTTAAAGGGAATATTCGTATCAAGACCAAAAGTGGAAACCAGCAAAACTTTCAGTCCATAATTCACTCAAAAATAAAAGCAATCAATTGAGCTTCCTAACATGTACATGCAAAAGTAGCATGGAGAACAAAATAGAAGATCATCTTTCAGAAAAGTACTTGGGATATTCAATTTTGTTAGAAATTGCTAGGTGCCCACTGTTTTAAAAAGTAAACAATACTTAGGACCACAGAACACACATCCCCAGTTGACAGAATTGGGCGAATAATGTTATTCGAAAAAGATTCCGCTTTAGAAATATACACCGATGGGTCTAAGACAGAGCATGGCGTAGGGGCAGGCATGTTCTCGGCAACCCTGGATATGCAAAAGTCTTTTAGACTACCAGATTATTACAGTGTATTCTCAGCGGAGGTTAAGACTATTCGTGAAGCGGCTGAATTTGTGTCGATGAGATCGGTATCGAACACGGATATCTTAATTTACACCGACAGCCAGGCAGCTTTAAAAGCACTCAAATCACCAGTAATAAATTCTAAATTGGTAAAGCAATGTCGCGCATCCCTAAATGGGATATCGAATTATTGCAATCCCACTCTCTATTGGGTTCCTGGTCATTCGGACATTTCAGGCAACTGCAGACCAATTAGCTAAAAATGGCACGAAACAAGAGCTCTCTACTGCGGAATTTACTTACTTACTTAGATCCTTTAACCCCTCGGGGCATAGGGCGTCAACCACGCCTGCGCGCCATCGTATTCAAAGTTCTGCAACGTGTTTGAGCTGCCTCCAACTCATTCCTAAAGAGCTCGATTCCTCCTCAACTGTTCTGCGCCACGTTTGCCTAGGGCGCCCCGCTATTCTACCAGCCTGGGTGCGCGGATTCCACTGCATGGCATATTCGCAATGCAGTTGTCTTCGCGCCGTAGGGTGTGTCCAATCCATTGCCACTTTCTTCTTCGTATGGTAATGCTTATAGGTTCTTGGCCCGTTCTCAGATAAAGTTGTTCGTTGGAGATGTGGTTCAGGAAAAAAATCCTCAAGACGATTCTTAAACATTTGTTTACGAAGACTCGCAGCTTGCATGTGTTAATGGTGTCCACCTTCCAGGTACTGCGCCCATAAGGCAGCACTGATTCTGCGTTGGAGCGGAATGGTCGCAGCTTGGTTTTTAAGCTGATAACATTACTTCTCCAGATTTTGGATAGCATTCCGCACGCAGCTTTAGCCTTCCCGATTCTGCTGCACACATCCAGTTCGGTACCACCGTGGTCAGACGAATCCCACTTTGTTTGCCTTAGCTTCTAGATTGTGGGCCATCAGATGAAGGTCTATTATCCGATGTGAAAGTAGACAAATATCGTCAGCATAATCTAGGTGTTTAAGGTAAGATGTATTATAATAGTCCAACGAATTCTATAGTTACCTTCCGTCAATGCTGCACGGAGTACATCGCTGATAACCACCAATAACAATAGTGGCGACAGTATGCACCCTAAGCGTACTCCACTTTGGACTTCAAAATCCTCCGACACCTTACCATTGTGCATGACGTGACACTTACCGCCCTCGTATGTAGCCTTGATAATAGCTATAAGTTTTTCTGGAATGCCTCTTCTGCGCAAGGCCAACCAGATATCATTTCGATTGAATCTATCGAAAGCCTTCTCGAAGTCGATAAACAGTAAATGTAGCGGAGACCTATACTTAACGCATTGCTCGATTATGATCCGTAAAGTGTTTATGTGGTCAATGCAGGAAGATCCAGCGTGAAGGCCTGCCTGTTCGACATCGAGAGTTGAATCTATCTATTATTTTGGCTACGGCTGGAAGAACGCATTACCTCTCCAGTTACCGCACTCCATCAAGTTACCCTTCTTTGGAAGCTTAATGATCATCCCCCGTTATCCACTCCTGTGGAAATTGTTCACTGTCCCAAGCTCTCTGTATTAGCGGATGCAAGCAAATCTGCCAGTACCCACCGCCTTGTTCTTCTTGAGGGTTTTACTGGGAGGTGCGGTGCAAATTCGGGAATTTGTTGCTTCGAACTGCTCATTCGAATTCGAGATCATAGCGCCATCGTCTAAGTTATTTAGCACTGTAGCAAAATGTTCTCTCCATCTAGTGAGCTGATCCTCATCCGAAATCAGAAGATTACCGTCTAGACTCACTGGGTGTTGTTTGGAGTTTCGACCACCAATGAGCTCTTAGCGATGCTGTAAACAGTCCTACTGGCGCACCTACTCGCTGCTTCTTCAGTCTTTGAGGCCAGTGAGTTGACATATTGACGATTGTCACGTCTCACACTACGCTGCACTTCTTTCTTCTTCGCACGGTATTGGGCTTCAAGCTCGGTTCTCTCTACTGCTAAGGCCGCTGCAATCCGAACCTTGATTGCTGTACGCTCATCGATCCGTCTCCAGATGTCTGTAGAAAGCCATGTGCGGTGATGTTTCTGTTCTTTACCGACATACGTGCGTGCTCCAGTCGCAAAACCATTTTTCACAGCACTCCAGTGGTCAACCATGTTCTCTTCCAGTATGGTGCTGATTGCTTATGCTTCTAAGGCAAGATGGTCCCTGAACTGTTGGCGCACTTCCTTCGACATAGCCTGTCGATATTAAACCTGGTGATGTTAAGTAGGTTTGAGCGGTTGCTGTTGACGGATGCAGTACGAATGCGTAAATGAGCTACGATAATTACGCCTGGTGATCTCGTTCTTGTTCGACGTCAGCTCCACGTCTGTTCCGGACGTCCAGGAGAGAATTTCTAAAGCGGCGAATGATCGCAAGGTGGTCGATCTAGTTAGTAGGGACCCAACTGATCTTGTGGCAGGTGTTATGCTTAAACAGCGTACCTCCGATTACTAGGTGGTTGGTATTGCAGAAGACCACAAACCGCTCACCGTTGTCATTACGATCTCCCACGCCGTGAACTCCAATCAAGTGCTTAAGCATGGTGTTGTTGCTACCCACCTTGGCATTGAGAGCTTCCATCACCATTACGATGTCCCTATTAGGCGTTTGGTTGTAGACGGCGCCTAAGTGGCTATAAAAATCGTCCTTTTCATCCTCAGTCGCGTCTAGAGTCGGAGCATAACACTGTATGATGGTAATTTTACTAACTCTACTCTGGAACCTAGATGTCAATATTTGGTCACTATGGGGTTTCCAGGATATCAGGCTACTATGTGCTGCTGGAGTTAGCATGAACTTCGTGCACTTCCAGCTAGTTTACCAGAGTAGAGCATGACAGTGCCTTTTTGTTGGGGAGATGTATTCCCCAGCATCGAGCCATCTTATCTAGCTCAGCCCTAAGATGTCTATTTTATACCGTGCGGATTCGCGTTCCAATTGGAGGAATCTGGCGTTATAAGGCCCTTCCTTAAGTGAGTCCACGTTCCAGAATCCGATCGTTGTCCGTGTACGACAGCCAAAGGTCGTCGTCAAATTATCCGTCCGTATCCGAGGCGTTGGTTTCCGTTTCGGAGCAATTAGTTTTTTTTACGGTTGCGGCTCGCTGGGCCACAGACCAACCGATACTTATCCTGTTTTCTTTGCACAGGCAGCTCGCCACTCGTCCTCTCCCGTTAACAATTTCCGAAGAAATTCCCAGATGGCACCATGAGGAGGTGGGAGTAGGGCTTACTAACAGAGCTGCTAGGTTTTCGGCTGCAGTGGCTCTTTCTCGTTACTTAGCGGACCAACACCTATCGGGAGATGCTGCCCCTACGAGGCCTTTGTTAGTTGCTTACTATCCTACCTATAGAAAGGGCAAGATACGAAATCTCTCTAGCGGCACTGAATCAGACCAATGAGAGATGGAACAATTTTGATACATGTAACCACGCGTATGGACAAAGAAGAGGGGGAATCCCCCTTTCACTTGCTCTGCGGCTGCTCAGCACTATCTTCAGCTAGAAAACAAGCTCTTGGGGAATACTTCTTTAGAAGTTAATCCAAAAATAAAAATGGTTCCAAGAGTAACGGAAATAACCGGCTCACGTGGTAACACAATGTACCTCATTTGGTCTGAGTCAATCCTGCCGATTATGGAGGATAGCCACCTAACCTAACCCAAACTAGGATTACCAATTTAATTGACAACACAACATTGGGATAAACCCAAGAAAAAACAATTTAAATCGTGCACACGTCATCTCGAACGAGAGAAAAACATGATTTATTACTTTATTGCAAATTTTGATTGCAGATTTGATAGCAGATCAAAATATATATACTCATATTTAGAAATGGAAATTTCGGTTTTATATGCCTACATCAAGCCCTCTCAGATTGTCCCATGACTTTCCATCATAGATTTCATTTGACTTTTACAATCAGTTGACAGGTCATAGAGTTCTGTGTGCTCACACTGCTGTAACTTTCCATCCCAAAAATTGTACGATTTAAACGTCAAATATTTTATATCAAATGTGATTAAAAATTGACAGTTATAATGGGCCTTTCAAAATACACGCCTGAAGTTTGACAGCCGATTGTTTGTTGAATGGCTTCGTAAATAATCAAAATTGTCAAATGTGGGAAAATGCCAATCCATATCAGTTGCAGGAGCTTCCTGTTTCTTTGCATCCAGAAAAACTCACTGTTTGGTATGGATTTTGGTCAGACGGCGTCATCGGATCATACGTCTTTCGAATTAAGGCAGACGAAGCGGTAACTGTCAACACTTGTATAAGAACTTAAAGACTTGAATTGAAAATTAAGAATGCCACTCCTACTTTATTAGGAATGGATAAGGAAATTAAGGATTTAACTTTCCAGTAAGTACTTTTCTTACCACATACGAGGGCAAGGTGAAAATTGCTCGGCCTGACGCAGAGATAGTGTTCCAATCAGCAAAAATTTATGTTTCCTGTCTGGGTGCATTTCTTATTAGTTCGTATGACAAGTTTCAACTTGTTCGCTCAAGTAGTTTGTTTACACGCATTTTTGCAGTAGTAACATGAATATACTTACTTACTAAACTTGAATATGGTGCGGTCATAAAATTCTTCGTTTTGGATGGGTTAACCCCTGAGGAAATTCATCCAAAATTGACAAAAGTTTACGGGGACTCTGCTCCTTCCATGTCAACCGTTAAAAAGTGGGCAGCTGAATTTAAACGTGGTCGCACGTCCCTCGAAGATGACCCTCGTGAAGGACGGCCAAAAACCGCAACCACACCCGAAACCATCGAAAAAGTGCATGATATCGTGCTGGACGACAGGCGAGTGAAGGTGAGTGAGATAGCTGAGGCTGTGTGTATATCGGAAAAGAGGGTGCGAAACATCTTGGACAAAAACTTAGGGATGCAAAAGCTCTGCGCAAGATGGGTACCGCATTTGCTGAATGCCGATCAAAAGCAAATGCGCAAACGATTTTCGCGGCAATCTTTGGACTGATTCAATAGGGATCCGACTGATTGTGTGCGGCTATTTGTCACCATGGAAGAGACATGGGTCCACCAATACACGCCAGAAAGGAAACAGCAGTCGAAGCAGTGGCTGGAAGCCGGTGGTTCAGCGCCAAAGAACGCGAAGTCGATCGCATCTGCCGGAAAGGTCATGGCCAGTGTGTTTTTGAATGCGGAAGGGATCCTGTTAATCGATTACCTTGAGAAAGGCAGAACAATTACAGGCGAATATTACTCCAACCTTCTTGACCACTTGGATGCCAAAATTCGCGAGAAGAGGCCTGGCTTGAAGAAGAAAAAATCATCTTTCACCAGGACAATGCTTCTGTGCGTTCGCGATGGGAAAACTGCGTGATTTGTGGTACGATTTGCTCGGCCATACCCCATATTCACCTGATTTGGCACCCTCAGACTTCCATATGATCCCAAACTTGAAGAAATTTGTTTCTGGGAAGCGCTTCGCATCCAATGCAGAAGTTGAGAGGGCCATAGATGAATATTTTCACAGCCTTCCAGACTCTCACTTCCGAGAAGGAATACTAATGTTGGAGAAACGCTGGACTAAGTGTGTTGAAGTCAAGGGAGATTATGTAGAAAAATAAAATCATTTTTTAACTGAAAATCGCAGTCTTTCATTGTCAGGCCGAGAACTTTTCACCTTGCCCTCGTATATAATAACTACATAATACAATTGATACAATTTTCTAGAAAAAATTACCTTTAAAGGTAATTTAGAGGTATATTTAATAATTATTTATCAAAAAAGTTCACATACAATTTTATAAACCACAAAATAAAGCGCACAAAAAAATGCAAACATGGCAGATACCATCGAATGAGATTACTATGTCAGGCTGCTCAATAAATTTTTATTTATTCATTATTGCGGATATCCGGTTTAAGAAGAAAACTGTATAAAAAATCCATCGATTAATTTTATTTTATTTAAAAAAGTTTATACAAATAAAATAATATTTAATATAATTAAAAAATATTATAAACTCAATTGCAAATATTTACAATGAGAAGTTCGTTAGCATTTCCGGGGAAAACCAAAAATCCATCTACATGCATATTTCACTTTATAATCCCGCCATAAATGAATGCTCAACCACCAGCAGAAAATCATTTATTCAATCCGAACTGAGTTCGTTGTTTCTTTTTTTTTTCTGTGGAAAGAGGGTGGCAATAAATTTTCATATATCCAATTGTGTCCTTTAGCTCCTGCGGTAAATATCTCAAATATCGCACAAGGCAATTTATTGCACAGCGAGCTTTACATCCTGTGACATTTGGTATTGTGCAGTGAAAAGTTCATTCTAATCCTTTAGGGTTGACAAATTCCATATGTGTGTGCGAGAGGCGGTGTGAGGCGGGGTTGAAAGAAATTTATTTCCTTTAACGATTTCAGTTTTATTGGAGGTATAGTTAGTAATTACACCTTGAAGAAGATTAATATCATTCTTTTTTGCTGCTGGAATTTAATGGTAAGGACCTCTTAGGATGTCAGTTTGATGTCACGTTAATAGCCATCCAACTGACGAAAACCGATTATCAGAATTTATGTGAAGGTCTGACAAAGTTTGGCATCATTCTTAATGATTCTTTGCGTTAAGCGATGTTGAACAAATTCGATAAAAAATCGTGATGTAGCGCTATAAAATGAAATTTATTTTGAATGTTTTCAAAATCGATTACCATTGCTGAAACAACAGCTGTTTCACCCCAATCACTATGACCGTCAATATTAATTTATACCCGGAAATATACGGTAATGGCAAGGGCTCTTTGTACACAAGCTGGCGAGAGATCCACCCCTGCAAAGCTGCTTTGAAACACCGCCATCGCCCTGTGTTGGTTCGTTCTAGTGAAATATTGAAATTGCTTCACTCCCCCTTGAGTCGTATCGTCCCTTCCGATACACGTCAATTATGTACACCCGAACCCCAAGGATACCCGTCGAGCATCTTAAAAGTGGAAAATGGGAAAAATCTTAACGGAAAATGTCGTCGCGTCAATTTTTCTAAAAAGCTGCCGTGGTGCCGGTGACATTTCTTTGTATTTTCCCCCACCCACCTATGATTAAAATCTGTTGAGAAAAGAAAACCTGGCAGGACGAGCAATAGCGTTAAAAATTAATAACAAAAAAAAAACTGCCCTACCACTTCGAACACCTTAATTACTTAAGCGTCAAGACCGAGAGGAGAAAGCACCGGTGTGGCGCTAATTTACATATAAATGAACAATTCCATTGTAATGAATTCATGCTGTCCAAAAATATGCGGTTAAAATGAGCCAGGTAAATGCTAATTATTACCATCTTAACAATATCCTACAGAAAAATGTTCAAAGAACAAACCGAGAGAGAAAACCAACAAAGAAGGGTGCATGCTTACACAACCCTTGTCTTCGTTGGCGAAGACAATCATTGTTGTTGCATTTAAATGCACTAATACACAATTGTTTGGTTGCAGTTAAAGCTTTGATCCTTAGTCACTGTTTGAAAAACCCTTGTGGGGGACACAACAAGCACATTGAGTGTGTTGTATAAGCCGCTTGTGAATGAACCGCTTAATCCACTTGCACCGCATTATGTCAAGGACTGACACTTAATTGCCTTTACACAGAGGAAAAAAATATATATATCCTGCAGGAAGGTAAGGAGTAAAAAGCCAGAACATAGAATGAAACTACACGAGCAAATATGAGTAATATGCCTTCCGGTTCTTTGCCCGTTATCCTTCTCATTATCATCATCGTTGTCGTCGTCGTCATAAGCATTCTCTGTGCCTGACATTGTAAACAGAATGTGAAGAAAGTAGGGACTCGCCTGAACGTTTAAGTAGAGACCAAAAGTGTGCGAAAGGCGGTTTGCAGAGCAACATGTTTAAGAGTCGCTAGACATCGGCGCCTGAATTTGTAGTTATTAAGCTAAGTACGATTGTATCATGTGCCTAAACCTAACCCAGGTATGAACTGTGAACAAAATCTTATTCGATCGCTTTTGATAATTAATTTGTTTTTAATCAGCTTTAACTAAAATACCGTTAATTTCGGGGTTGGAATGAAGATTCCGACTTGAAGATGTTTTACATATTTAGATATTAATATCTGATGAATTTAAAGCACAATACTAGGGAACCGAACAGGGTAAAAACGAAATCGCTATAATATCTGTCCACCGATCGTTTGATATCTCTCAAACTGGTAATGCAAGGAGAGATGTGAAATTATTGTCAGTGCATATCCTCCCCATAATGGGTGCGAGCAGATGGAATAAGCCGCATTTTGGCTAGATTTTCTTAACATCCTAAAGAACATCCCGGAGGAAGAGTTTCTGTTTGTTGTAGGAGATTTGAAAGGACATGTCCGGAAGTTAAAGGAAGACTACGCAGACAAAGGCACTACACTAGTTTATTCCAGCGAGGTCAAATATCTTGGTGTAATTCTTGACAAACGACTTAACTGGAATTCACATATCAAGTCCGCCACTGAGCGCGCTACCAGAGCACTGTGGGCTAGTAAATGCCTATACGGCAGAACTTGGGATCTCTCTCGTAAGATGATACATTGGTTGTACATTATGATGGTACGACCCATTATCGCATATGCGGCCATCATCTGGTGGCCAAAAACTCTCCAGCAGACAACGGCAAACAAGTTGCAGAAGTTGCAAAAAATTGCCTGTCTTGGCATTACAGGTGCGATGCGCACCTGCCCTACGACAGCTCTGGAAGCTATTGCTGGGCTTACACCACTACCAATCTTCATTAGGAAGATGGCTGCAAGATATGCCATCAGGCTGCAGCTAGACTACGAGTATAAACCAGGTGACCTTGTCGGACATTTAAAGATTTAAAGATTAGGTTGTGATCAATTAGGACGCTTTCTTATGGACGGGTTAGTTCATGGCCCAAAAGATACTCCTATTGCCCAGCAATCCGCACTAGGATGGGTACTGTTCGGAAGAGTTGTCGGGCAAGATACGGCTATCGCATTTTCCACAACCATCGCGGGGCATTCGGATACTTCCTTAACGAATGCGGTGGCTAAGTTCTGGCACTTGGAGGAACTACCGGAGGCAAAGCATCTGACTGACGAGGAGCAGCGATGCGAAGAACTGTTCGGCAAAACTCACTTTCACCAGGATGATAGACGCTATGTGGTCAAACTTCCGTTTAAACATGATGTCCCATTAAGAAGCTCTCGTGATGCAGCAGTTCGAGCTCTAAGCCGCATGGAGAAGATATTTGCAAAGGATCAGCAGCTTCACTCGCGTTATGTGGACTTTATGCAGGAGTTCATCAGCTTGGGGAACATGGAATAAACAGAAGATGTACCAGCTCCAGGACAGCAGTATTACATGCCACATAGAGCAGTCGTTAAGGAGTCCAGCAGCACCACTAAGCTGAGAGTTGTATTCAACGCTTCCTCAAAAACAACCTCCGGATTTTCTCTCAACGACACACAGCTGGTTGGCCCGCAGCTTCAACCAGACCTCATCACGACGCTTCTCCGCTTTCGAACTCACAGATTTGCTATGATGTACCGCCAGGTGCGTGTCGACAAAGCACACATTAACTTTCAACGCATCGTCTGGCGTCAAACACCTGCAGAGCCAATCAAGGATTATGGATTGCTGATCGTAACATATGGTGTAGCTTCCCACCTGGATGTGAAAGCGTTGCAACAAACCGCTATTGATGAACAACAAGATTTCCTTGCAGCTTCTCAAATAGTTCAGCGCGAATTCTACATGGACGATCTTCTAACTGGCTCTTATGATGAGAAATTCCTACAAAGTCTACAGAAGCAACTGGGCTGTATGCTTAATCGAGGTGGCTTTCAATTAAGAAAATGGTCCTCAAATTCCGCAGCCGTGCTCAACTCCATCCCACTCGAGCAACGTGAAATGAAGTCATCCCTGGACCTTGCTGATTCCGAAAGTATCAAAGCCTTAGGGTTCCAATGGCAACCATTATCTGATGCTTTTGCATACAGCGTTCAGGTTTATGACATCGATACCTTAAATCTTACTAAACGTGTATTGCTTTCAGATGCTGCAAAGTTGTTTGACCCGCTGGGGCTGCTCTGTCCAACAACAGTCATACCAAAAATAATATTCCAACGCCTCTGCAAGCTCAAGGTTGATTGGGATGAAGCTGTTCCGCCAGAGATAAAGTCAAAGTGTCTTCAGTATCGAAAAGCTCTTCCCAGTCTTGAAGCTATCAAAGTGCCAAGATGGGTAGGCACAGGCGAGCCAGGTTCAACCACGGAGCTTCACGGGTATGCAGACGCCTCGCAATCTGCGTACGCTGCCGTCATCTATGCTAGGACTATTAGCTCTGGGGGCCGTATTACTGTTCGATTGTTTACGGCTAAGACCAGAGTGGCTCCCATTAGGCCAATATCTTTGCCTCGTTTGGAGTTGTGTGCCGCTTCTCTGCTGGCACGCCTGACCGCAACAGCTGTTCATCACCGCTATTGACCTGGACGAAGACGGTTTACTCAGGGTGGGTGGAAGGCTCAAGAACGCGTCTTTGCATATCGATAAGAAGCATCCAATACTGCTCGCTGCTGCAGCCCAGCTCACGATACTGTTATGTCAGGATGTATATCATATGTCACTTCACGCGGGTCCTATCCTACGAGGACGTTTTTGGATAATCAACGGTCGCAACCTTTAGCGTAAAACGTACAAAACCTGCGTGAAATGCCAAAGGTACCAGCATACGGTTCAACAACAGCTGATGAGTGATTTGCTTGGGCCTAGGGTGGAGTCTTGCCGACCATTTCTCCGCAGCGGTGTGGATTTCGCTGGACCTATTCTGCTCCGGTTTTCTAAGGGAGGAGGTTGGAAGGCTGTAAAAGGTTACATCGCCATCTTCATATGCATGTCGACGGGCGCTATGCACCTGGAACTTGCCAGTGACCTTTCATCATCCACCTTTATCGCCGTCTTCAAGCGATTCGTGTCTCGTCGTGGTCATTGCCAGGATTTGTTCAGCGACAAGGGAACCAATTTTGTCCGTGCGGACAAAGAGCTTAAGCAGTTCCTCTGTGCAGCTATGACAGATGAACGGCTATCAAAGTACCTTACTGACGATGGAACAACTTGGCACTTTAACCCACCAGCAGCACCTCATATGGGCGGGTACTGGGAGGCTGCCGTCAAGCGTGTTAAGTTTCATTTGCGAAGGACAATGGGTGATAACTTGCTCAAGTTCGAGGAATTCTCAACCCTGTTGACCAAAATAGAAGCCCGTGTCAACTCTAGACCTCTTTGCCCTGCTTCAACTGGTGTGAACGATCTTCAAGCCGTAATACCTGGGCATTTTCTGATAGGAGAGCCTCCTAAAACTATACCAGAACCCGATGTCAGTGATGTCAAAGCTTCATTAGGAAATCGTTGGCGCCTAATTACGCAGCTGCGTCAACACTTTTAGAGAAGGTGGAACAGGGAGTACTTGGTCCAATTGCAGCAACGCGCCAAGTGGACGAAACCAACTCCTAACTTCACCGTGGGAGATCTCGTGGTTTTACGTGAAGACAACATTCCCCCTAGTAAATGGAAGATGGGAAGGGTAGCGGAAGTACATACTGGTGCAGATGGCAGAGTTCGAGTTGTCTCCACAAAAACTGCTGAAGGAATGCTGCTGCTCCCAATCGTTAAGATCTCTCCGCTTTTAACATTCAAGGATAACAGCGACGTACTAAATCATTTAAACTAACCTTCCAGTTAGTTCAAGGTGGGCGGGATGTTCGAGCCTAAATCAGCGCTAGCTCTGACTGAATGCAACACACTTGCTGAAACTCTATGAACGCAACCAGCGCGCTGGATCTCATCGAAGGCAACTAGTTCATGTTCGTACTGGCGCTCATTTCCGACTGGCTCTGTCTCTCTCTTCGTTTTTCCTTCGACAACAAATCACATTTCCTTGTGCACAATCTTCTTAAATAAATTTACAATCGTTTAAAAGAATCAGTGTCTTTCATTATCGAAAAGAGATATGTTCTGCACTTTACCAAATATTATGGTCAGGCAACATTGCTTTGGTAGGTTATTCGAGGTTGAAATATTGGACCGCGAAAATTGGTCCAATGGTGCTCTAACACTGGACCCTAGAAGTCTGGCCTGGGTCACCGACGGTTCGAAAATGGATTCTGGAGGTGGAGCTGGGGTTTTTGGACCCAACACAAAGATTTCGGTACCTATGGGTACGACTCCCACTGTGTTTCAGGCTGAAATCCATGCCATTGAGATCTGCGCCATACACAATCTCCGCAAGGGGATCAAAGGCGCTAGAATACATATCTTCTCAGATAGCCAAGCAGCACTTGTGGCACTATCGTCCAACCAAATGGACTCCAGAACCTTGAAATGCTGCTACGATGCATTACAAGACCTTGCCAAACACAACATGGTAAAACTCGGTTGGGTCCCTGGACACCAATGGATTGTGGGCAACGAATCTGCAGATGGGTCTGCTTGGGCTGGCTCAGAATCTGTGTTCATAGGTCCTGAACCTTATTGTGGCGTCAATTGGGCGACAGGTACAACGCTGATTAACGAATGGGAAAGCAAACTTCGTCTAGACCACTGGACTAGTGGGCCAGGTCTAAGACTACTTACTCCTATAAGGAAATCCTTAACTTAGATCGGGAAAGCATTAAGAAGCTCGTGAGCTTTCTTACTGGCCATTGCGGCCTGAGATACCACCTTAACAAGATGAACCTGTGCCAAGAGAAGGACTGTCGGTTCTGTTTGGAGGAGGATGAAACATCCGAACACATTCTTTGTGAATGCCCGGCACTACACTGGTTAAGGAAACGTACTCTCCACAAGGAGATACTTACTTCAGTGGAACCGAAATGCTCCGCTACTAAAGACATACTCACTTTCATAAGGGAGGTAGTACATCTGTTAGATTAACTCCAACCCTCCGATACAATAGATCTTTCAGGTCGCAGTGTCGCTGCCACGTGGGCATGGGTTGTACAAGAGAAAAAAAGTAAATAAAAAAATTAAGACTGCCATGGAGGACTGGGATACGGCATCAGCATCCTAAGCATGTACAGGTGACATGGTCTTAGCGTGTTAAATACCATGTTCATCAAACAAAGCCAGCACCTGATCACTTACAGCTGTATTAGAAGTGAAACCCAGATTGACTACCATTTGGTAGACAGTTTCATGGAGCCTCGCGTAAATAATTGCAAAGTGATCCTGGGAGTTATGATCGCTCAGCAACATCTGCTGCAGACATTTTTATAAATGTATCTCAGAAAATCAAGAAGTACGTTTGATCAAGCTAATGTCACACGCCGGACATTTGATGACCAACTGAAAAAAGTAATACGATTATCTGATGATCCGTGCGGGTTTGTCACGAGAAAATCAACCATTGATGCAATCGGAAGTATAAGGATCACAATGGAAAAACATCGTGATTCCTTAAAGGATTTGCATATTGTATTGGTTGATTTTAAAAAAGCATTCGACACACAACCACGAGATCTGATACGGGTACCGCTAATACATCGACGAGTGCAGATGATCATGAACATGAACGAAGGAACAAAGACAAAAATAAGATACCCCGCTGGAGTAACGGAGTAGTTTCCAATCAAAGTCGGGGTGCGCCAGGGTCTTAAGTCCTTATTTTACTTACTTAGGTGGCGCTACAGTTCGGGGTGAACCTGAGCCTCAACCAACAAGCCTCTCCATTTAGCTCGGTCTTTAGCTATTGCCTCCAGTTGCGCACTCCAATTTGGTCGAGGTCCCCTTGAACTTATGTGCGCCACCTACGGCGAGGAGGTCCTTTACAGCGTCGTCCCTCCGGGTTAGATTCGAAGACTCTGCAGACCGGAGCGTTGGCGTCCATTCGCTCTACATGTCCTAGCCATCTCAGACGTCCAATACGCAGTTTTTTGATTATGTCGATGTCGCTGTACAGCTCATATAGTTCGTTATTAAATCTTCTCCTCCAAAACCCGTCAACACAAACGGGATCGATTATCTTACGAAGAATTTTTCTCTCGAAGCGACCAATGATTTCTTCATCCTCTTTTAATAAAGTTCATGTTTCAGCGCCGTAAAGCAGGACTGGGATGATCAGAGTCTTACACAGAGTCTCCTTAGTTGTTCGAGATAGGGCTTTACTGTTGAATTGCCTTATAAGCCCCAAAAAACAGCGATTGACAAGAGTTATTCTTCGCTTGATTTCTGCGCTGATGTTGTTCTTGGAGTTTATAGCAGAGCCAAGGTAAACAAATTGACGGTAGACTGTGACGTTCCGCCCAATTCGTCGGTGTTGATCGTCCCTTCTTGTTGAGAGCATATACTTGGTTTTGCCCTCGTTTATCGCTAAACCCATTTCTTAAGTCCATTGCCCTTTATTGTATTTCTTGACTATCTGCTTGAAGGTAAAGTGACAGATCCCAAAGTGCATCAATTTATTCTTTGCTGACTATGGAGCCATCATAAGTGAGGAGCCTACGTCCATGCAACGAACACTTGATGTAAGGGTGGACGTTTTGGAGGAAAATAGGTATCGCAATACTCCAAAAAGACCAAGAACTTGTGCTACCCGCTCTCTGATCCACTCAAGCCTATTCCAGACACTTATTTGAATGGTACAGTGTTTCTTACGTGCAAAAAGTTTAAATATCTGAGATTTATGATCAATAGCGAAGCAACCTGAACTTGGCGTGCGCAACTGGAGGCAGCTGGCTCGTAACCGTGGGTGGAGAGGTTTGTTGGTTGAGGCCCAGGTCCACCCCGGACTGTAGAGCCATCTAAATAAGTAAGTAAGCGAAGCAACCTGTGATGATGACGTCAATCATCGCGTAAGTGTAGGGTGGATGAACTGGCGGGAAAAATCCGTTACCTTCTGTGACCGAAAAATGCCCCCTAAGCCGAAAGGAAGGCTCTACATCGCATTTGTGCATCCAGCACTCACATACGGTTCACAATGTTGGACAATGTATGAAACGTATGAAGGTAAATTAGCGGCAGCTAAGATGACAGCTGGAGTAACAGAGCTTAATCGAATAAGAAATTCGAAAATCCATGGAAACCATGAGACGAAAAATAGAGCGCAACTGGCTCAGCTAGTATTATCATGTTCAAAGAAGACATCATTTGAACCCTGTCAAAAAGGCAATATCAACGAACGTCCCAAAGACATCGCGAAGGATGGGCAGACCTAAAAATGCCTGGATCACACAAATACAACGACACACAGCATTTGGTTTGGCTCAGTGACGAAGTTGTCCAAAATCGGGATGGCGGACGATATATTCTAGGGTCATACAGGTGAATCCTACTGGCGGATCAATAGAAATGCAGTGAAGTGGGAGGGTTGTGATCGCTCGAGTTCAGATCATAACTTCACCGATATAGGAAGAAGAATTAGAAGCAGAAGAAGAAACAGGAGAAGAATTCAGAGTAAGACATATTGTGATGAATTAATATCTCACATTTTCCGTTTTATATATAAACGGTATGTGCTGGAAGACTTTATTTAAAAAAATAAAACCAAAAATGATCTTCTAATCGATTTTTTTTTTATTCAAAAGATCAATTCATGTATTAAATGGAAAATGATTTGGGGTATACCATCCATATGGCTACTAATTCTGGATCATTTGTCCGAGCAATGTTGGCCGTATTTCACGAATGCAATGTGCATAAACCAGTGACTACACGTAGCCCCAGAGCAAATAAATAGTACGGTCCAACTGACAGGTCCATTACTTGAAATCAAATAATCACCAAATTGTGATCTCATCTGAATCAATGTTATGCATATTTTCAAAGAAATATTCATTGATCAATTTTTTCTTTTAATTAAAAGGAAACCTAATTCCCAGAGCACTCTGACTCTCCGGTCCATCGTACTACCAGGCACGAACCTTTCTTTGATGCAGTGGTTGGAAAAACATTGATGTTATTTATTTTCCATTTAATACTCGGGTGGCTGACGATTGCTGTTCCCCGCTGGAGCTTGAACTTGCACACATTGGTTAACGAGCAAACACACTATCCACTGCATCATTGCCATCCCCGTTCATTGATCATGGTCATGACCGTAACCGATGATGCCACCACATAGCACCAAAAAGTGCAGGATTGTTCTCATTCCATATGGGACAATATTTCTTATCAGAAAGCCCAGCAAATCCAGAAACATCCACCAGAAGGCGATCTGCTCAGCTAGGTGTGTCTTGTACGTAACTGCGACATATTTTTTCTGACTGCGATGGCTTTAGCCAGAAACTTTGAACAAATGTTATGGAAAATGGAAGTTCATGCATGATAATGATGTTTGGGTAAGTGCTAATTTTGTGGTCCATTCGTAATTAGAGGAGTGTATGTAGAATATATGTACGAAGTGTGCTCAAAGAGTTCCGACCATCATTTTTCGTGCCTAAGCAAATGAAGCTAACGCGCACGCGTGAATTTCTTCCTATCTACAGAAACTGTTAATCACCCGCAGTTTGCCGATAAGTGAGAATGCGCAAGTGAGGACCGTCGGATTTTAATTTTTAACAAAATGGCAAAAAACACTTCACCGACGGTACTGCACTGAATTTGTGTAAAGCTTGTAGATTCCCAGGAGGAACGAATTCGTAAGATTCAACAGACCTTCAGGGACGAAGCAACAGGGACCACACAGATAAAGGAGTGGCAGAATCGCTTCAAAGGTGGCCGCACATCAGTAGAGAGTGAAGCACGTTTTGGTAGATCCTCAACATCCATAATATGAAGACTCTGATGGTGCAGGAGTGCTACCAAGAGGTTCTGCTTCGACTTGCTGATGCTGTAAGACTTAAACAGCCAGACCTGTGGGCAGCAGGCAATTGTCAGCTCCATCAAGATAACGCACCCGCTCATTCTTCAAATTTGATACAGGCTTTTCTAGCATAACAGGACACCTGTGTTTCGTCAAGCTCGCTTTTCTCTCGACATGATTCCGTTTAACTTCTGGCTTTGCTTCAAGCAGAAAATCTCTGAAAGAGACCAGATTTCAATCCAGAGAAGCCATCATGAAGAATGCGACGGAGCAGCTGAGTGTCATTTCGAAAGAGGCACTGCTTCCGACAGTGGCAAAACCGTTGGGGAAAGTGTAGCAGCCCAAGGGGACTACTTGAAGATTAATGTAAGTCTTGTATCTGAATAATAGTATTTTTTATGAACAAAAGTCGGATACTATTTGAGCATACCTCGTATTTTAGGATCTTCACATTTAAAAATATATTTTTATAAATGAGAAGAGTTTGATTCTATTATTTTTCCCACCACTATGTATACTAAAAATAATCGCAGTCGGTACTGAGGATATGGAAGGAACACTTCTGCAGACTGTTAAACGGCGATGACGACCAATATACCGCTATTAGGCAGCATGAGCCATTCAACAGTGACGATGACTGTCAAGATTCCCGTCAACCCAATCAGAATGAAGTGAGGGTAGCGATACGTATCTAAACTCAAATCCAACAAAGCTGCTGTAGCCGATGGCCTTGCCGCTGAACTTTTCAAGGCAGGGGAAGATGAGTTGGTAAGGAGCATGCATCAGCTCATCTGCAAAATCTGGTCGGACGAAAGTATGCCCGATGAATGGAACCTCAGCATCGTTTGCCCGATCCTCAAGAAAGGAGACCCTCTGAACTGCGCCAATTACAGAGGTATAAGTCTCCTCAACATCGCATATAAGATCCTGTCTGCCGTATTATGTGAATGCCTAAAACCGATCGTCAGCAACCTGATACGTCCTTATCAATGCGGTTTTAGGCCGGGAAAGTCCACCATTGACCAAATATTCACACTGCGGCAGATCTTGGAAAAAACCCATGAATATAAAATCGACACGGACCACCTCTTCATCGATTTCAAAGTTGCCTACGATGGCGTGTTTAGAGACGAGTTATACAGAGCCATGTCTAGTCTTGGCATTCCTGCCGATTTCGTCCGTTTGTGCAGAATGACGATGGAAAACTCTCGCTGCTCCATCAAAGTCGGTAAGAACATCACCGAACCGTTCGATGTCAGGAAAGGTCTTAGACAAGGTGACGCGCTATCATGCGATCTCTTTAACATAGTACTTGAGAGAATTGTACGAAACTCACAAGCTAACACCGGAGGTACAATCTTTTACAAGTCTGTACAACTACTCGCTTATGCCGATGACATTGACATAATCGGAAGAACTCAGCGGGCAGCCAATGGGGCATTTACGAGTATTGAGATCGAGGCAGCAAAGATGGGTTTAGTGGTCAATGAAAGCAAAACAAAATATATACTGTCTACAAAAAAGGACACCCAACATCGACGTCTTGGACAGACCGCCACAATAGACATATATAATTTTGAGGTAGTAAAGAATTTTGTTTACCTAGGCTCTATGGTGAACTCCGCAAATGACATCAGTAGGGAGATCACACGAAGAATTACTCTTGCCAATCGTTGTTTCTATGGGCTAAGAAGGCAATTGAGTAGCAAAGCCCTATCTCGAACTACTAAGGTAACTCTTTACAAGACACTAATCATCACAGTCCTGCTTATGGCGCAGAGGCATGGGCTTTGACAAAACCGGATGAGGATGCCCTTGGTTATTTTGGGAGAAAAGTTCTTCGAACGATCTTTGGTCCCGTCTGCATAGACGGTGAGTGGAGGAGAAGGTACAATGCCGAACTATACGGCCTATAAAGGACATCGACTTAGCCAAAAAAGTTCACATACAGCGACTAAGATAGCTGGGTCATTTAGAGCGGATAGAGCCCAACGTTTCCGCTAAGAAAGTCTTCGAATCCACCCCGGATGGACGGCGCAGTAGAGGACGACTTCGCATTAGGTGGTGCAAACAAGTGGAGGGGGACCTCAACCAACTTGGCGTGCGCAACTGGAGGCAGCTGGCTCGTAACCGTGCTGGCTGAAGAGGTTTGTTGGTTGAGGCCCAGGTCCACCCCGGACTGTAGCGCCAACTAAGTAAGTATGCTAATGTATTTTTTTTTTGTTCTACCGCTAAGTTAAAATTTATAAATTAAATTAATAACGCTTTCGCACGCAAATTTTGCAAAAATATATCTTACGTGCTGTGTCTAGTAAGTTATGACTTTTTCAAACATACGTACCCGACACAGAACTTGCACTACCACATGATGTCTACATCATTACAAAAGTTTGCTCCCATCCTTGTCACACCAAAAAATTTTGCATGCAAATTTTTTCCATATTTGTTGAATACCAATGAACATGGGACACAGCAATGCAACATTTTTTTTTGTATTCATATTTTCTTAAAATAAAAAAAAAATAAAAACAAATAAACAAAAGAAAACAATTCCACAAGGAAAAGTAAAATATTTGTCAAAGTTCCATTCCAAAAGGATTCCGAACGATGAAAGTTCTTCGAAAAGTACATAAGCTTCGAACTCGTTCAGATAGCAATAACACTTTCTATTTGATGGGGCGTACACGTACACGCATACAAATATCCATTATTGTATACCTTGAGGCAATTTGGGGAATCAAATAAATTTTCCGATTTGATTTATGGCGGAAAGTTGTCCTTTTTATAAGGCATAAGGATTCCGGTTGTATTTATCTTTCATCCTTCTGTCTTCGGTCCCAATGATATTTCCCGATGATTGATTATTTCGATCAAAGGCCCAATACGTACATATATACCCGTAGTTCAAATAGATAGCCCGTATATACATATATATCCTATTTCCAAAAAAGAATATCGTCATCTATTTAGTTATTGACACGAATATTTATCTAGGTATCGAACAAATTCATTCACTATGCGCATAGTCGAATCGAAATCCTGTTTAAAATGTGCATCGTCCGAAATCGAAAGGAAATTTTAGGGTGTTTCTATGGAAACACACAACTCAATAGGACATTGAACGAACCTTTTCATGTCCATATAACACCGCCATATGCCCGAAGCTTTGCAGCAGGCGCCGGTGGTAATGGCGTAGAGTGGGATGAAGGGGCTTTTGTTCATACAGTTGAAGGGGGGAGAATCGCACTCAAAAATTAATGGAACGGAAAGTGTGCAGATTAATCACAATAAGATCACCGTACTCTTACATCGTCTTTCCCTGTTTCTTATACACTTGCCCCGCATTTTTTGTTTTTGTATTTTCTCTCTCGTCTCGAGATCCTTTCACTTGCAAAGAAATACTCTATGCCTCCCCCAATCTATGTACCCGTTCGTGGTAATGAGCGTAAAAGCATTAAACACAAGAAGCGTTGCCTGTGAGTTTTTCCTATTCGATATAAGTGAGCTGACACACTAAAATGTGTGCACTCTGTGCAAAAGTCCTTAAATGTCGGGCTGTGTTACGATTAACGCTGATATAGAGTAAGGAGCGCAATGTACTGCTTTCACCGCTGAGCGATTGCATCATAAGTGCATTGGCCAGGAAACGAAGGAAGGATTGGAAACGTCTGCTGAAACATCAGGGAGAACATCTAAACTTGGCCAAAGTTTAATTCAGAACTTTGTCATTAGTTAAAACTACGTTTGAGTGGGTGAATTGCACTCATTTGTATGCGGATTGTGTGCTGTGTTGGCTTGATGGTGATTTATTGAACCAAAGGAGTGCTGGTTAGAGTTAAATTGGATGGTAGATTGCTTAAAGAACTGTTGCCAGTACTGTGTGAACTCTGTAAAAGATTTGTTGAAAAACGACCTTAGTTAGGAAACATTTCGTTTGCTATTTATCTTCTTGAAATAGACAAATGTCCTGCGAGTGTTAAATATACAATTCGCAAGTTACAAATTATCATTCGTTTTATTTTTATTTTTTTTTTAATTTGCGCTTAATTATGAAGTTTAGTAGAACGGCAAAGTAGTGTCGTTAGACTTTTCAGTGCGGAATTCATTAAATATGTATAAATTTCACTTCGTCACCGGGTTTTATAACTTTAAAGGACATTGTCCAGTACTTGGATGTAAATCCAACTTGTACGTACCAAGCAATTCCATTTAATTTGCTAATTGGATAGTTCTTAATGCATTTGCGGAAATATTCTTCGGGTAAATGGTGGACTCGGTTCCTTTAATTTATATGCTTCTGTGAAGCAAAAGAGGAATAGGTATAGCAGTCGAGCTAGATACAGGATCTAAGGCAAAGAAAAACAACCGCCACTGCTTACAATTACATACCTGATGGAGATATCGTAGTTTATATAGAGGATGACAGGGCCCCCAAGTTAGAATTGAGCTTGATTTCTGCTTTCACTACCGCACGAAGAATTGGGTAAATGGTTACAAGAAGCAGCAAGTACTATAGAACTTGCATCAAGACCGAGGAAGGTATTTGAATACCTTTCTACGAATGAGGATAAATTAATAAGTTTAAGGCACCTTTAACCTTTTCAAGCTACATAGTAGATGGAGACATGCCTTAAATAAAAGGTTGCAGCCAAAACGCAAACAAGTTGGCAAAGACAACAAATGTCTTCGTCAACAATATCGGATCGTCATACTTTTTCATAGAAACGCCTAAGAATTTCGATCCGAAAGATATTCGACAGTTGAAACAAATGGGCACTTTACGAAGTTTAGGTTCGTGCGCTGGCGAAGAGGAATCCTCCACTCCACTCTTCAGGACGATGCAGACCCATTGTGATACCCTTAAGGGGAAAAAAACCTATCATAACTCTGTTTCAATACTAAATTGGTTCATTGCTTACTGCGTTGTTACATTATTTTGTCTGTTGGTGTGCTGGAAAGCTCCTATAGATCCTGGAAGAAGTGTCTCCTAAGAATTTTATTCCTGGTGGGATGGAGGCCTGGGCAGTGATACAGAAAGTGGATTGTGTCCTCATAGACTCCTTTCACCACATCCTCTGTAAAGGTCTTCTTCCGTTTGACGCAATTTCTTCAGGTGCTGAATATCGTAGCATATGTTGCTGATAACTATTTTTCTTGTGGTGTTCAGAGACCGATTTTGGATTCCAGTCGAGTCATACAAATTGTTTCAAATACCTTGTTTAGTATGGGGGTTTTCAGTGCCCCAGAAGCGAGCATTCTGTTTATTGACGTGGCAGGAGAGATGGAAATGTGCGTCACTCATGATTAGTTTTCAACGAAAATCTTCCTCATCATGGTGGAGGTTTGTACGAGGACCCATCAATAAGTACCGTTTTTGAAGACAGGTGGCGTTTCTGAGAGAAATTGATATTACCGTCGTGTACTACCATCTGTCAAACAACACCATACCAAATTTCAGACTGATTTATAGGTTAGTTTTTATTTGGCAGTATCACACGTGTTTCGTGTTTCTCGATAAAATGGAAAAACAGCATATCGATCCGTAATTCGCTTTTTATTCTTGAACGGAAAAACATGCGAAGAAATAAAAGCGAAGTTGGATGCTATCTATGGGACGTCTACGACAACCGTGCGTGGTTCAACGAATTTAAACTTGATCGTACATCTGTTTTCGATGAGGAGCGGTCAGGCCGCCCGGCAGACGTGATTCTCGCTGATCGCCGAACTAAAGTTCGCTAAATAGCAGAGGCCGTGTCGTATGGAATGGCAATCATTATTTTACATGATAATTTAAGTGTGAGAAAGGTGTCGGCCCGATGGGTGCCGCGATGGCTCACGGTGGACAACAAGCGGATGCAGCTGTCAATGTCGAAGCAGTGTTTGAACTGCGCTACGAATTGCTGCCGCTCCCACCATACACGCCTGACCTGGTTCCCTTCGACTTCTTTTATTTCTTTCTTTTCCCCAACATGAAAACATGGCTCTGGGGAAAAAGATTAAATTCAAACGAGGAGGTTATCACCAAGACAGAAGCGTATTTCAAAGAGTTGGACAAATCCTACTTTATTGGAGGGGTTAAAGAAATAGCAGAAAAGTGTATCGACCTAAAAGGAGATTACGTAAAAAAATAAATATTGCGAAAAACTTGCGCCTTCATTCCTAACACGGGTACTTATTGATCGACACTCGTAATGCGCTGGCTATATTCCAGAAGGTCTTCATGGTCTGCGGCAGCAATTGATGCAACATCATGCACCAAAATACGCTGCAGAGACCGCCTGGAAGTGCCCAAGTGCGTGCCCCGTCATCTAGTTTATGTTTCGGGACACCCTTCGCTATGCCTTTTTCAAATAAAAAACTTTCAAAATAAAACAATAAATGTCACACCGGCAATGCTAGTCCTATTATGTACATACATATGGCTATGATTTTATTTTAATTCAATTAATATTAAAAACATAATGCAAGGTGTGTCTGCAAGTCTAACCGGAAAAAAGTGCCAACTCACCAACACAGCCAAAAGAACAAAAGGAAGGCTACCTTCATTTGCGCATGCTCAGTTGCAGATAGCTCTCATCTGTCATCGTTTGCGTAGCATTTTTTATTTTTTTTTTTCGATGGTAGGTGAAAATCTTAAACCAGACAGTATGACGACCGTCAGTGTGTGCTCATGGTAGTGTGGGATTTTTATCGACTAAAAAATCTCTCTTAAAAAACAATCTTGTTTATTTTACTACAACTAAGTTTTTAACTTATCAAGTAGTTTTTCTTAAACTCTAAGTATAAATTTCTCGCGTAGTTTTTAATTTCGTCTTCGATTGTTTAAAAGTTTCCGATATAGAACAGTGCATTAGCAATTCCTCTCTCTTCTTTGGAGACCTGCATTGCGATTGATCGGGAAACTACTGACTGCTCAAAACTTGGCTTGGGCCAGTAGCGCAATAATCAAGTTCGTGATGAAGTGCTTACTTTACCTCCTAGTGGTGGTCCCCGGGCAACTATACGTATAAACCCTTATACGTATAGGCCAAAATTGTAAGTGCGGGTTGTCTAGGGCCTTGATTCTACGCTAGGTAACGTGGGCCAGCAACCTGAGTTACCGAATAGTGCCCGCTACGGAAACCGACACTATGCCTCGGATAAGGAATGATCACATGTTGACGACTTTTTGCTATTGTACCCGGACAAAGATAGGTTTCTGGAATGTAAAGACGCTCCTCGACTCGGGAAGAGAAGGTCCTTACAATTCATCCAATTGGAAAACGAATTCATGCGATATAAACTGGACATTTTGGGGGTAAGTGAAGTAAGATGGTTAGAAGCGGGCGAGTACCAGTCTCCAACGCGTAACACTGTACTACTCTATTCTGGAAGACCATCCGGAAGTCCGCGAGAATATGGAGTCGGACTACTGCTAACAACAACAGCACGCAAGGGCCTAATTTCCTGGCAGCCTCATGGTGATAGGATTTTGACGGCCAGATTCCGGACTAGAGTACGACGCGTCACCATCATACAGTGTTACGCCCCAACGAATAGTTCGCCTGAGGACGAAAAGGAGAGCTTCTACAATCTCTTAAGCGCCGTCTTCAACACAACACCAAATGGAGACATTGTCATGGTGATGGGGGATTTGAATGCCAAGGTAGGCAGCGACAACGAAGGGCTCAAACATGTAATCGGGAAGCATGGACCAGGCAACCGCAATGACAACGGCGAAAGGTTTGTGGATTTCTGCAATGCCAACCGCCTTGTGATAGGTGGCACCATGTTTGAGCACAAGACCTGCCACAAAGTCAGCTGGGTTGCCAATGACAGGCAAGCAACCTCCAACCAAATTGACCATTTTGCTATCAGCCGCCGCTTTAGAAGTAGTCTCCTGGACGTCCGAAACAGGCGAGGGGCAGATGTGGGGATAGTACGTGATCACCATCTTATGATAGCTACTCTCCAACTACCACTGCTGCAGTTCGAAGATCCCACGACAACACAAGAATGCCCAGGTTCAACATCGATAGACTTAGTGATCCCTCAGTGCGCCAACAATTAAGGGAGCACTTTTCGCAGCAGCTCAATGCCCGCAACCATCCAAGACCATTGATGTGCTGTGAAAAATGTTTTTACATCTGGTGCTGAAAGAATTGTCGGTCGATCGCGGGAAGACATAGGGCGTGGCTTTCCGAGTATACCTGGAGACGGATTGACGAACGAAAACAGCTGAAAGCTCGCGTTGCAGCTACCCTAGCAGCAGGGAGAAGCGAGCTAGAGTCCCTATAACGCATGAAGATGAGAGAAGTTCAGCGTAGGGTACGACGCGACAACCGCAACTACATCAACGCGCTGGCTACAGAAGCAGAAGAAGCTGCACGGAGGTGCGACAGCAGGACCGTCTACAGAATCACGAAATAGCTGACAGGTGGTCGCAGCTCCAGCCAACACCCAGTGAAAAGCCTAGACGACTCCTTGCTCATTTCGGATGAGGACCAGGTCAAAAGATGGAAAGATCATTTTGCTACGGTTTTGAACCGTGTATTCGCTAGCGATATGCTCCCAAATCAGACTTAGATGCCCGAGGTGAGAAGTACCCGAATACGCACCACAACTCGCAGTAAAGATGAGATCATTACCGCGATCAAGGCACTCAAAACCAACAAGGCGGTAGGACTTGACGGTATTCCAGCAGAGCTCTTACGAGCAGCGCCAACAACATCGGCTGAGCTTCTGCTTCCACTTATAGAGAGAGCTTGGGAAGCTGAGAGCTTTCCTAACGAGTGGAAAAAGGGAATGATCGACAAGCTTCCTAAAAAAGGAAATTTAATGGAGTGCGGAAACTGGAGGGGTATCTGCGTGCTGCCTGCTGTAGCTAAGATAATAGCTAAAATCATCCTTGAGCGAATCAAACAACATCTCGAAGACACACTCGATGCCGAACAAGCAGGTTTCCGCTCTGGATCCTCCTGTGCCGACCACATCAACACCCAGCGAATTATCATCGAACAGTGTGTTGAATATCGATCGCCACTGCACCTGCTGTTCATCAATTTTGAGAAAGCGTTTGATAGTGTCAACATGGAGTTTATTTGGCGTGCCTTACGCAGGAGAGGTATTCCCGATAAACTAATTGCTATTATCAAAGCTACATATGAAGGCTCCAAATGTCACGTTCTGCACAGGGAAAGGTTGTCTGAGGAATTTGAGGTCCAAAGTGGGGTAGGACAAGGCTGTATCCTTTCACCAATATTATTCCTATTGGTGATTAGTGATGTGCTTCATGCAGCTTTGTCGACGGGAAACGGAGGAATTCGATGGACTCTTACATCTCAACTGAAGCACCTTGACTACGCAGACGATGTATGCTTACTCTCCCACAGAATTATGGATCTCCACCAAATGACAGCAGATGTCGTCGGGCTAAAAATTAATACGGCAAAAACTAAAATTATCAGCCTTGGAACTAACTCATCGGCTCAAATATGCATTGCTAGACAACCGGTAGAGAGAGTAGAGGATTTCGATTATCTTGGGAGTATTGTCTCGACCGATGGTGGAACCGAACTGGATATAGCCAACAGGATCGCCAAAGCAAAGTCCGCGTTCGGGATGTTGTCCAAAATATGGCGAAGCAATGCAATCAGTTTGAGCACCAAAATAAGACTGTTCCGCTCCAACGTTGAATCCGTGCTGCTATATGGTTGCAGCACGTGAAGAGTGACCACTACTATCACCAGAAAGCTGCAAACGTTCGTTAATAGGTGCCTGCGCAATATCTTAAGGATTTTCTTGCCCAATCGTATCTCTAACGAACACCTTTACGAGAGAACGGGTCAGAAACCAATAGGCACAACTATCCAACGGCGGAAGTGGCTGTGGATTGGTCACACGTTCCGAAAGGGTGACAGCTCCATAGCGAACCATGCTATGCAATGGAACCCTCTAACTCAGGATGGCAGAAGACCTGGCGGTCCGAGGAGAACATGGCGCAGAACAGTCGAGAAGGAGGCACGGCAGTTAGGGGAAAGTTGGGGAGAACTCAGACACATTGCCAGAAACCGTACACGATGGCGCGTAGGCGTAGTAGAGGCCCTAGAACCCACAAGGGGATATAGGACATAAGTAAAGTAAGTAAAGTAGCAATTCCTCCCAGCACTTTTTTTTTCCAAAAGTTTGGAAAATATTTGTATTCCTTACTTTGGTACAACCCCAGAGTTGTATACCATATGTCCATACTGGCTTTAGCACTTGCTTGTATAAAAACAGTCTGTTCTCCATATTAAGCTTGGAGTATTTTCCACGTAGCCAATACAGTTCTCTGTGCTTATTTTCTAACTCTCTGCGTTTTTTCTTTACATTTGACTTCCATTTCAGCTTTGCATTGAGCGTCATTCCAAGATACTTAGTTTGGTTCAGTGCGATTCGCCTAATCTTTGTCACTACGCAGTGCCATCTTCTTGCGGTATATCACGAGTATAAATATAATAGATATAGAACCGGACCAAAAACGCTTCCTTGCGGAACCCCAACCAGTATCTCCTTAAAGTCTGATTATTTATTTCCGTATTTGACGCGGAATAGTCTATTCGTGAGATAAGTCTCTCAAATATTATAAAAGGACTCCTTTATGCCAGACCTTGTCAACAGCTTGAAAGACGCTTGAACAAATCTCCTTTTTTTCAAAAGATTTTTCAATTACATCTGTTATTCTACAATATGTACTTGGTCACCTGTAATCGGATTTGGTGATCCGAGATGAGAATATTTTTTTTATTATCTGGCTGTATTCGCCAACCAATAGTCTCTCAAATACTTTGGATGTAATTGAAAGAAACGAAATAAGTCTAGAACACGTTTTCTCTTTCCGTGATATTCCATTGACTCGGCACATATTCTAGTCCAAGCGCGGCATTTACAATAAAGATAAGCTCAACTAAAGCTTTTCTGGGTAGAATTGTACTTCGAGAACATCTCCCGTGATAAATCATATCCAGGAGTTTTTTATTTCATTTTTAAGTTCGGTTAGCGTAGCATTTCTTACACAGAGTCTCCACGAGACATATTCATTTCAGACTTCATGTCAGAATTTTTTTTTTTTTATTTGGCATGTCGCGTAAGTAAGCAACGATCAATTCTTCCCTTGACGCCGAGTCTCCACGAGACACATTTATTTCAGACTTAACGCCATCTCATTTCACTCAGTTTAGCCTGGGTTAAAATTTACATCCGAGTTAATGAGAGTTTAACCCGAAAATTAAACCCAAGTCCATAATATTCACTCGTTAAACCCGAATTTAAACCCAGTTGTATAAACTTGGTTGGCGTTTAACCCGATCAAATTTAAACTGCCCTCTGGAGACCAGTTTAAGTACTTCAACTCGGATTAAAACATAATTTCATAATAGGTCTGTTCACGTACTTTCTGGGCCAAAATTCGCAGATTGTCAAATTTACACGAGAGGGGGTAAAATTCTCTCAGAGAGAGGTAAAATTACGAAAAAAGTAAACGAACGCGTTGAATTGTACACAAAAGAAAGAAAGAGAAGGAACAATCCAAAAAAAAATCACATATACCGCGATTTGACAGATTTGACAGTTTTTACAAACTATCCCACAGAAATTTCTTGCACTAAAATTCGTAGCATGGGGAAATTTCTTACTCTCTCGAGAGTGCTCTCTTCTGTAAAAAACTACAAAAATTCTCAGTACTCGAATAGGTTTTCGTAAAAATTCGTAACTTTTCGTAAAAATTCGCTGTTTTTGGAGGGTACGCGAACAAACCTAATATTGTCACATTTGACATTTCTCTGCTCGCAGGAGGCAGGAAAAGTGAAATAAATATAAAAAGTAGCAGGAACCAAAAAAATTGAATTCATTCATGAAATTGATGAAATGTTGATGTGTTCATCGTCAGGAGATGAACTTCTGGAAGAACTGATAGAGCAGCGGATGGTGAACCACCCTCCCCCTCGTCGAATGTATCGAATGCGCAAGCGGGCTTGCGTCGACGATTACGATGAAGTGGATTTCCGCAAGTATTTTCGGCTGAAAAAAGAGGCATTTTGGGGGCTATATTCGTTAATTCGACAGGAATTGGATAGTGATAGACGTCGGTATGTCATTCATTAGATACCGTGGCTCAGGCGCGCCACTCTGCCGTTGTTTGTCCTTCTACGTTAATGAAGGAATTTTTCATTGTGTCGTCGTCCTGTGTTGCTGTGATCAACTCTGTTTCTAAACACATACAGGGTGGGCCAACTACAAGTTTCTTTTTAAAAATGTAATAAAATGAACAAAATTAAATTTTGTCCATGCATTATTGCTTTTTTAGTAAGAGCAAACATTCCCATTAATTATGGAACACAACGTCGTTCAAGTGGCTGCCTCGGCTGGCTTCGCAGTAGCGAAAGCTATCACTCCAATTTTCCAAGACCTTGTTGATGGTTTCGGGCTGTAGCTCACGGATTGCTTGGATGATATTGGCCTTAAGTGCTTGAATCGTTTCCGGATTGTTGGCATAACATCGGTCCTTCACGGTTCCCCACAAAAAAAAGTCCAAAGGGGTCAAATCGCAGCTCCGAGGCGGTCAATTGACATCGCCAAGACGGCTGATAACACGATTTAGGAATTTGGTGCGCAAAAGACCAATTGTGGCATGGGCTGTGTGGCATGGCGCGCCATCCTGCATGAACCAGAGGTCGTCCAAATCCATGTCTTCAATTGCAGTAAAAAAAAAACTCGTTAACATGGATCTGTAAGGCCTACCGTTGACCGAAACGTTGTTCCCAGCCTCATTTTCGAAGAAAAATGGTCCAATGATGCCACCACTCCACAATCCGCACCAAACTGTCACTCTCTGTGGATGCATTGGCTTCTCGACAATAACGTGCGGGTTTTCCGAGCCCCAGATGCGGCAATTTTGTTTGTTAACGTAACCGCCGAGATGAAAATGTGCCTTGTCAGAAAAGATGATTTTTCGCCCAAAATCGTTGTCCAATTCAAGCTGCTCTAAGGCCCAAACTGCGAAGCGATAACGAATCGGATGGTCATGGGCTTTCAATTGCTGAATCAATTGGACCTTGTAAGCGAATAATCCCAGATCTTTGTGCAGAATTCTCCTCAGGCTAATGCGAGAAATGTTGAGCTGTTGAGATCGATGACGAGTTGATGTTCGTGAATTGAGTCTCACACTCTCGGCTACAGCAGCCACATTCTCGTCTGTGCGCACCGTACGATGACGGGGACTAGCATACCAGTCTCACGAACTTTTTACACAAACTTGCGTACAACAGGCGCGGTGGGTGCTTCATTTCGGCCAAAACTTATTTTCAAGAAACCCACTGTTTGGGCTACACAGCACTCATTTTGGAAATTAGTTTTCAATATTTCCCAATGTTGTTCAAGCGTAAAGCGACTCATTTCGCTGCGCGGAGGTATGATGCTGACTTTCTGTCAAGATTTCGAGCGGGAAACAGCTGTCAGTCTCAAAATAACCTATGATTTAAAAAGAAATCACTAGATGGCCCACCCATTACATACGAGTACAAACAAACAAATAAATACAAATCACATCAATTTCAATTTAAAATGCTGACAATACATAGGTTTAAAACGGTTTAAAAATGAGTTCAAACTGTTTTAAATCCGGGTTAAGTGCATCTTTAATCCATCGGGTTTTATGCATGTTTTTGAGTGAATATTATTAACATGCTCGTAGATTTAAATTTTCGGGTTCCAAAAATGCGGATTAAATGGTCGGGTGTAAAATTCACTTTAACCTGATTTACACCCGGAGTGAATAATATGGCCGTTAATGTCAGGCACCAATCAGCCATGTTTTCTTCGTAGTAAAGCTCAAATTGGCAGTCTCTCTCAAATTTATTTCAGGGTTTATGTCTACAGAGATGGCAAGAAATAAAAGCAGAAATTGATTTCATGAAATATATTATTTCAAGAAATTTGCGATCTGCATTGGAAATTTCAATTGCTTGACATATTTCTTGCAATGAATTACTGCCAGTGGAGACCAGGGCTTATTGCACTATTGTCCATATCCGACGCGTTTATTCTGAATAAGAGCTTGTCCATCAAACGGTTTAAAAGTTTCTTTAATGTGGTTGGCAAAAACTTGCACTTTCTCTTTGTTATCCCTGGGCTTTCTAGTCTTCCAAAGCGAATAATTCGAACGTTTCTGCCATTAAACGTTCAAGGTAAGTCTGTATTCCACGACTTTTCAAATCGTTGTGTAGCAATGTTGGGTTGTTCAGTAAGTAAGGTATTAGATTGCATGACGGTACAATATGAGATAACATGTTTTCCAATCGTAAATTCGGCTTCAATTTGATGCTGTGCGTGAAGATTATGAATAGGTTAAAAGATTCAGTTCTTAAATCTATAAGATGTTTCAAGGTGGGACATTGCGACTAGGCCTTAAACCATCAAATATTCAATGAAAATTTAAGCAGGCCTTAGGATTCTACTTGTTGTATTCGACCATAAAGTTACCACATAATCACGTCCTCAACATGGCAAACACACTCCGCCATAAATCAAACCCGTCGTATTAATCCAACTGCGTAAATGATGAAATATTAAACCCAAACGTTAACATACAGTTACGATGTTTTTTAATCTAATCAGATTTCCTGTTCAATTTTTTCCATCGATTGACAACAATTTTACAAAACAAAAAAAAGTAAAATGAAATCACAAAGATGTTGACATTAAAATATGCCACTCCATCGATAAGGCTATACGACTCGTATTCCCGTTCCGTGTTTTCCCCATTCGCGTGCTTGTCAAAATATTCAAAAAGTCAAGTGTACCCCAAATGGCGCCCACCAACAAAAAAAAAAACAAATTTCCATAATAATTCAATTTAAATTTTTATCTACAATTCGGCAAAATTGAAAGCGCACACTCTTTATTCCTGCCCCCTGCATACGATGACGATGGTCCTGTCCTTATTGTTTTTTAAAATATACATTTTTCTTTTCTGTCTTTTTTTAACTTTTATTTCCTGGGGGGAGTCCTTAACCACAAAGTAACGTAGGGGAACATTACTTATTCCACTCAAATTACAGCTGAACTCGACAAAAAAAAATGTTCTCACTTTTTTCGTGAGAACACATTAACTACAGAAGTCACCGACTGATGAGTTCAAATTAAACTCATAAAGGAATGGTAAGGATAAGGACTAAACTTTCAAGTGTGTGTATGTATGCAAAAAGGAAGAAAAATGAGAGATAATTTTGCATTCCTTTTTTTTACCACAAGAAACAAAAAAAAGAATAAATCCACAAAAGCAAAGCAAGGAAAAACAATTGAAATTCATTATCCTTTTTACGTATTTACCCAGTATATGAATGCATTAGTTCAACAGCCAGAACAACATGTCCTGGAGTTATCAAAGGGGCCATTCACTGTGACAATGTTATACACAGTGATGAGTACAGTGTGTATGAAATGTAGGTAGACAGTGTCGTCTACATGTTCATTGTTCATGGTTGACATAGTCATGAGTGTCTGTGATTCCTGTAGAAGAAGGAAAATAGTCAGGGAAAAAGGATTAGCAATAGAAAATGTAAATAGCAATCGAGTTCACATCATTGTGTAGGAGCAAGTGCTGTGTGGTTGATTAAATGTATGTCCAACTGGAATATTATTGCTTGATTAAGAAAAAAAAAACGCATTGAGCCTGCGACATTGCAGCCCTGTGGATGAAGATACGTGCTGAGATTAGCGCTCACAAAGAGGAACGGTATCTATTGGGTTCATTTCTTCTTCTTCTTCTTCCTTTTATCAGCGAGGTTATGATCCGAAAATAAGGGATCACAACCCTCCCACTTCACCGCATTTCTACTGATCCGCCTGTGGAGTTCGCCTATTGGGTTCATTTCGAACAACTAAAAGACGTAGAAATAGTAGTAACGCTGGAAAAAAAGCAGTGCTCTGTGCAATTTGGAAATAACTCTTCCAAACCATTCCGAACTTGCACCGGAATTCAGCAAGAAGATGCGCTGTCATGTGATTTCTTCAATCTCTTCCACTATCTACCACAAGTGCGTCCACATCATCGGTAGATCTTAGTGTGCCGTCATAGACGAGCATAAAGTAAATGAAGACAAAACCAAGTACATGTTATCAACAAACAAAAATCGATCTGTCTGAAACGTACGACCGAATGTCACTGTTGGTCACTGCTCAACTACTTTGGAGTAAACATTGATCCCACAAATGACACCTTCGTGGAGATTCGACGAAGAATAGCACTTCGGTTTGGTAAAACAACTGAGCTCAAAACTCGACGGACTAAATTAATGCTCTACAGAACGCTGATCTTACCAGTGCTGGTATGTGGCGCCAAGTGCTGGGCGATAAGAACGCTGAGCTAACGTTGAATTCTTTCGAAAAAAAAATACTTCGACGGGTATTAGTTCACGTGTGCGAGGAGGGCGAATGGAGGTGGAGATGTAACCGCGAATTCCATGAGCTGTAGCAAGATGTGGATGTACTCAAAGAAGCTAAGATACGTGGACTACATTGGCTCGACCACATTGAGCGAATGGACAACAATTCTCCAGCCAAGAGAATCTTGGAATCACAGCACCCAGGTTTGAGGCGTACTCGCAGATGCCAGAAAACTTGGTCTACGTAACTGGACGCAGCCTGCTCGGGATCGACGAGGATGGTGTGTCTCAGACAGAGCAGAGATTCTACATGAGTCCGGAGCCCATTAGGTTAAAGTGGCTGCCAGCTAAGAATCGCCAACACACTTGGACCAATAATAGGTCCATTGTGATACCATGTGGATCATGGGAGAAAATCTCTCTACCTACTCGTTAAACCATTTTGAGCTTCTTATGAAGCGTAGGAGGCTCTTAATATCAATATCTGTCAGGTTGCCTAAATCATTGTAATAAGGAGCTCCTAAGTGAAGCTTCCTTCTACGGGAGAGAGATGAAAGAAGGTGAAAACAAAGGGCAGAAACAAAGAAGGTGAGGAATTGTTTCTTCCGCTTCTTCATCCATGCAGCTTCTACAAAAGTCGTTCGCAAAGAGGCCTAGCCTTGTAGCATGCTTGCCTATTAGACAGTGTCCAGTGATGACACCTATTATAGCGCCGATATGCAATCTATTGAGAGAAATCTAATTCTTAGAACGTTTTATATCCAGCTTCGGCCAAATCTGATATGTTGATACAGTCGTCCACCTCAGATTTGTACTCTCAACAGCATCCAGCTTAAATTTAAGTTTGCGTGTAGCTATTGGTATACCTAAGGTGCCTTTATCGGGCAGGATGGGTATAGTTGTTTCTATATATATATATTCCTATATTCCTATACAATTCCCTGTAATGTCCCTACGTCCCGGCACCCAGCACAGGTGAATATTGAACTGCTCAGCCATCTCCGCAAGAGACGATCGGCAGTCTAGAGCTACTAAGGATTTTATAGAGGTCGATTCCGGGGATTTTATTGCTGCTTGGCTGTCTGAAAAGATGCGGATATCTCTAATAGATATCACGTTTTTCTGAGCCAAGATAAGACTACTACAATCGCCATTATTTCCGCCTGGAACACGCTACAATGATTTGGAAGACGGAAGGAGAGCTTAAGGTTAAGCCTGTCAGAGAAAACACCTGCACCAACTCCATCTTCGGTTTTTGACCCGTCAGTGTAGAAGTGAATTGACTCATTTTCTAAAAATGCATCATCCTCCCAGGGTGATCTAGAAGGGATGGTGATGAGGAAGACGGGAGCCCATTAAGTAAATAAATAATCATGGATAAGTACACGCCTTAACAACGTTTGGAAATTATCCTAATTTCTCATCAAAGTTTGCATTCGGTTGCGGCAACTTTACGTGCGCTAACTCCATAAGATCATTCTTAGCGATGGAGCCCATTTCTGGTTCAATAGTTTCGTTAATAAGGAAAATTAGGTATAACATTTGGGCAAGTCAGCAATCTGAAGCTATTCACGAAATGTAATTACAGCCACAAAAATGTTCTGTTTGGTTCAGGTTTCGTGCTGTAGGTGGCATCGACCCACACTTCTTTTTCAATGATGGTGACAATGCAGTCACAGTCAATAGAATCCCTACGGTACCATGTTGACTGACCATTTTAGAGATAAAGTGGAAGAGGATGACTTGGAGAATTTCGGTGAACGTGCTATCTCCAGAAGTTGACTAGCAAATTGCTTGTCTCGTTCGTGTGATTTAACGTCTCTGGATATTTTTCTTTGGAGCTATCGTCTATGGTCTTTGCCAATAAGCCAGAGACTTAAGATAATCCTAACACCAACAGCGAACGCGAAATTGCCGGCATATCGCCCGATTTATGCGAAACAGTCATGGATAGCTGGGTTCAGGGCATACAATCGTGTAGGCAATTCCGTGGAGAACATTTGAATGATGTTGAGTTTCATAATTAATGGTATCGATTGTACTTCAACCCGAAATCTTTTTTTTTTACATCTTAAACACCAGCTCTTTCATTTATAAAGGGGGGTTTCCCTACTACCTTCGGGTATGGGTTAGAATATACCCGAGGTAGGCATGCCTGTCGTAATAGACGACTAAAATCCACTCTACGTACACCGAGTATGGCGTATACAAAAATATGCAATGAACAAAACAAAAGATTTAAATATTCCAGGTGGCAGTCCAGGTACACTGGAAAATCCACCCTCCTCTGAGGTCGGCTTTACGGATTCTGGGAAGAGCCATTTATTGCGTTCATCTGACCCTTTTCAAAAAGGTACTAGGGTAGTAAGATCTCCACCATCAAGATCTACCATAAAAACGTGCGGAACTGGAAGTCCGGCGACATCGATAGTGTCGGCGCACGAACAACGGACTTCAGCGAAAATGCAAAGTCTTAAGGACGAAAATATGGAACTTCGGAACAGGCTAAGTAAAATGGAACTTCTCTGCGAAGAACTAAGAAAAGAATTAAATGTACTTAAAGCAGATAACAAAGCCTGTAAGAGGATATACCGAAACATCGTAATGAGTCTGCAACGAGTTCAAACGTCCCCGATAACACTGATTATCAAACGGATGAAGAAAAACTAGCTCGGGAAACCAACTGGATTCTAAAGAAACGACCAGTTAAGAAACGAAAAACTGGCTCTTCGTCCGAAATAGTAACAAGGCAAGAAAACACGCAAAATAAGCGAGAAGATAAAGAACAGCGTGACAAAATAAACACATGTGCCGAAGAAAATCCATGAACTAAGGTACAACCACCACCATCAATAAACGTAATCGGAATTGCAGACCTAATAAACTGCATTCTATTCTCAAACCTCTGTTGCTATCCGATTTTGAAGTAACATTGCTCAACAACAACAAATGGAAAATAAACGTAAAGGACTCAGCGGTTACCTAAGCGGTATTTAACAAACTGAATACTGAAAAAATTCAGTGGTATTACTTACGAAAATAAATCTGAAAGACCGATACGAGTCGTAGCTAGAAGACTTCATGCCTCATGCTTAAAGAAAGATGTTGTTCATGATTTGAAGAACAAAAACTTTACAATCGTCGACACGGTAAATTTAATACGCAAACGTATGATACTGTCCACCGCGTTCCGCGCTTGAAAAAAGTGCTTTTACTAACTTGTTTGAATCGCTGAAACCTAATTTCATTAATGCGAAACATACGTTCTGAGGCTCAAGATACAGCTCGAAAAAAGGTAGAATGATCTATGGGGCAGGTAAGGAGAAAAGTTGTGATTTCCATCCGACGGGTAAACCAACTTACTGCCCAACTGATACTTCCAAAATACCTGACCTGATCGATTTATTCATTGTGAAAGGAATATCTACCAACCATATAAAAGTTAAAGAGAGCTTTGATCTGTCGTCTGATCTTTCCCCAGTTATTTTGATATTAAGCGAAAAACTAGTCTATAACCCAGAGCCAGCGAAATTAACTTGTAAAACAACTAACTGGGAAGGCTTTAGGAACGAAATTGAGGATAATGTTGAACTGAGCTGAGATCGTACAGCTCGCCTCTTGGAATAATACGCCCAATACAAGGAAAACGCCGAACAGATACGGTTTACGATATCCTCCGCAAATAAAAGAATTGGTCAAGGAAAAAACAAAAGCGCGTAAAAAATGGCAACAGAGTCGTGCTCCGCAGCACAAAGCACGCTTGAATCGTCTGTGCAATTTGTTGAAGAAGACTATTAAGGATTTTAAGAATCATGCAATAGGCTCTTAGCTTGAAAGTTTAACAGCGAAAAAAAGATTCCAATTATTCACTTTGGAAAGCTGTAAAAGGCACCAAAAGGCCCAAGGCCCACACGCCGCCAATCAAATTAAATCAAAATGAATGGGCAAGGGAAGATAAAGAAAAGCGGGGGTCTTTGCGTCCCACCTGGAAGAAACCTTTAAACCGTACGATGGGCAAGTGGTTTACGATAACATCAATAGGCCGGATTTACTTTTTAACGATTTAACACTCACGAGTGCAACGCTAAGGGAACTTAAACATGAAATCGAGAATCTAAAACCTAAGAAAGCTCCTGGTTATGATTTGATTACCGGAAAAATTCTCAAAGTTTTACCTAGAAAAGCATTGATTAAGCTTCTCCATATTGTAAATGCTGCGCTCAGATTAAAACACGTGCCGAGCCAATGGACAGTTGCGGAAGTCATTATGGTAAAATGAGGTTAAATCGTATAGACCAATTTCGCTTCTTCCAGTTATATCCAAAATTTTCGAGAGGATATTACTTAGGCGTCTCCAACTGGTTAAAGACGAAATTGATCTTATCCCTGACCATCAGTTTGGGTTCAGAAGTAGGCATTCGACGATTGAGCAGGTGCATAGAATTACTGACGTAGTCGAGAAAGCACTTAAAGAAAAAAAGATTTGCTCAAGCGTATTTCTTGATGCGTCGCAAACCTTTGATAAGATGTGGCATGATGGCTTGACATGCAAACTACGACAAGTACTCCCTGTATGCCTATACGATATTCTAGAATCATATCTCGGGATAGACTCTTTTGTGTTAGACATGGAATTAGAAACGACGATATCCACAGTTAGAATCTGACACTGCTATGAGTATGCGCTTGCTATTCTCATAGTGTCTATGGAAGATTTTTCACCTATCCTCGGGGACAAAAAAAATTAAAAACAAAAATGGCTTACTTTATGGAGAACCCTTTATCTTATATTCATGTTAATTTCTATAGCACTGACTATGCCTATATGATGCAGTATATTATACTACACCAACATTTTGTTCCGTGGTGACATTGTCTGTACAATCCGTAAACCTTAGAATTAAAATGTGAAACGTACCTCTTAAACCTACTTACTCTTACTATCAAATGGCTATTGACTATCACAGCTTTAATGTCTATTTCCAGGATACCAGAGAATTCAAAATAAAATATTCTTAGGCTTTATTTTCATTTTTTTTTTTCATTTACGCCATAGTCGTATAGGCAAGCTTAATAAAAAGATAAATTCAGAAAAAATATAAGTATTCAAAAAATAAAATAAAATTATATGTTTATGTGTATAAAGACAAAACAAGGGGGAATTGCAACACCCATTGGAAAATGTTAATGTTTTCCTCAAGTGTTTAGCTATCCTATGAGCTGAATAACAAAATCTTACCTGTTGGCTTTTTTAATCGATTTACGTAAATTCACCTTCTGGTGTTTCTAATCAGAAGGATTTATGCAAAGAGCTAGCTTAACTTATTAACTCTGCTCTGAAATCCTGTTGCCGAGATTCTAAGGAAATTTGCAGATTTATGTTAATGTACAGGAATGTGAAAGCATTACCATCATTCACAGGAAAGTCGTCGTAGTAGAAGGTTTGTTAAAGTAAACCCGAAAGCAATTAACATTTAGTTCAATGCACGTACATAATATTCCACATCGTAATAAAGCCGATTTGAATTTAACATAAGCGAACATCAACCACTATTCAGTCAGAGACTATTTCTTCATAAACTAATACCACAGCTGCTGTCAATCACAGTGGACACAATATTTGATGAACTTCAAAGTCCTTATTAATGTCTGAAAGGATTTGGGGAAATTGAGTGGGTTCTTAAAGGTAAAAGCATACAAAATTATTAGACTGCTCAAATGAACTAAATACCTTTATATACCTATACTTGTACATACACGTGTATATGGTGTACATACCTGGACATTATTTCCCCAATTGCGAGGAGTTATGTTTCGTTATGGGGGTTAGTTCATGGAGCCCGTTTTCTTTCCATCAATTTGTTTAGGTCTCTTTTTTTTTTTTTATAGCGTCATGAAATCACCCCCCAAGTGGAACATGAAAAAGTCCCCTGAATTAGTTTGGGAGCTGGGACTTGTAAGGAAATAAACCTTCCTTCTGGTCTTTTTTTTTTTTTCTTGTTTGAATAAGGGAGGATGTTGCATGAAGCGTAGTAATAAACTCTACGTGAAACTCTCCAGAATTGGGGAAATCATGCCCAGTATTTCATGAAAATAATGGAGACTTATGTTTCGTTTGGGGGTGGTTTTGTTAAAGGAGGTCTATTGATGGGCTCGTAAACTTACTTATCGTCTTTTAATAGTATAGGTACTCTTCTCTTTTAATTATTATGTATTTACAGAATGTAGGGCAATCATGATGATATTACTTGAAGTATACGTAATGTCTAACCAATCATTTAAATAGGTCATGTTAAAGGTGAAAAATGTGTCAAAGTAAGTCAAGTTTCACTAGAATACGTAAGTGACTAAAAGCTTAACGTGATAAATATATCAAGTACATTTTGAGGGTAGCACTGTACCGTATTCGTAGAGTGTTCCTTTACTGCATGGTTGATTGTGGATTCAAGTATCAACCATACCCATTAACTTGTTCCAGGAATTTAATTAAATGATGCGGTCACACATCACCCAGAGTAACGCAACACGTACTCGAAAAATGTACTGGAATTTCAAACTGAATGCAAAAATTACAGCAAATTCTCTCCACGGATTAACTATGCACTGAAACCTAATGTCACCTGAAGTTTTACTCATTATCAAAAAACATTTTTCTTTTCTATTTTATCACCTTACTTCCAATTTACATATACTTTATGTCGTACAATTGCAATAAAAAAGCAAAGCCTTTTAGAATCAATAAAAAGTTGGAGTTATGGACAATAGTTCGATTTATAGGCAAAGACTGCAATTCCCATATTCGACGTATTAAATTCTTACATGACCAAAATTTGGGGCAGATAATTCTACAATGTCCCAAAGGTAGTACAAATTGTCGGTCAATCGTCAAAAATATTAAAAATTCTGCCCCGTCTGCTAATCCAACGCTCATTTACAATAACATTCCAGCTGTCAGCACCTTAGACAAGGCCAATCTGCTTGCTGCTCATTTTGCAGCGAACTCCACGCTACCAGATAGTGCTTTGTCTCCGCCTGTACTTGAGAGCGTCGAACTTTCCATGGTATAAATCCGCTTTCGTACTCGTACATTTGTAGGAGTACTCAAATGTCTTAACATACACAAGTCCGCTTGTTCGGATAGTATATTCTCCATAGTTCAGAAGAGGTGTTCTTCCACGCGAGCAAAACATATGTCAACCCCACTCTTCTGGACTCTTTCCGAGAAGATGGAGAACAGCATTTGTCCACCCCGTCCCTAAAAAATACAACTTTTCCTCTCCGTTCATTTGTCGACCCATGGCATTTACCTTCCTTCTTTTGAAGGTCATGGAAACGCTGAAACGAAAACTCCTCAATGACCGTCAGTACGGCTTTTGTAGCAATAGGTCCACTGGTGATTTGATGGCATATCTCCTCTAGAAGTGGAAGCAATCTCTCCGTCACTTCGGCGACGCAAAGATGGTTGTGTCCGATATCCTAGGCATTTGACAAAGCCGAGCATCAGACTCTTTTTTCGCAAATGCGTGCATTTGGCGTCGATGAGTCTTTTCTTCAATGGATTAGAAACTACCTTTCGGGTCGTTCAATAGAAGTTGTCTTGGACGGCTTCAAGTCTGCAGTTCACCATATAAATGCTGGTGTTCCCCAGGGCTCCGCTTCGTCTCCTACACTCTTTCTCATATTTTTAAATGACCTCTTGTCTGCAACTTCTTATTCAATCCATTTCTTCGCTGATAACAGCGCCATCAGTTTTTCGTTTTCGTTCTTTAACTCACATCCCTGCTCTTCGGCAGGACAGCATAACCAAATAGGGTTCAACCAATAAAATGGAATTTAATACATCCAAAACACAATGCTGTCTTCCGTCTCTTAAGCGTAACAATGACCCTCAATCATTATCCATGAATGGTACTTGCATCGCTAGTTCCGAAAAACTTGCCATTCTCGGTATGTGCACCAATAACAATCTTTGATGGAACGGTCTCATATTCGAGGTCGCCAAAAATGCTTCAAAATATTTATGATTTCTCAAGCGGTGTAAACAATATTTTACCCCGTCTGAGCTGGTCTCAATCTATAAGGCAAACATCCGCTCAAAGGTGGAATATAACGCCCACATCTGCTCTAGTGCACACAAGACCGTTCTGCACATTCTAGATAGGGTGCAGAATCGCACATTAAAACATTTTGACCTCAATATTTTCACTCGAACATCATAGAAATGTCTCGCGTCTTTCCCTATTTTATCGATTTTTTTCTAAAAAATGCTGGAGCGAAATAGCCCGTTTCATTCCTCCTCTTAAAAATTTCACCTGCGTCATGCTTCGAATACGCATCGATTCACCCTTCAGCCCAACTTCGGACGTACTGTAAAAATAGGGATTCGTTCATAAGCCGAACAATACGTTTGTGGAATGATCTACCAGGCTCTGTATTTCCTCATCGTCACAACCTTCAAACATTTAAAGCCAACGCAAACTGGCATCTCCTCCGTTCCTCTCCCCCCTTTTTCCATCTGCTTTTTCCGTTCCCTGAGCATCAGTATAAGAGCATTAATAATAATCGCTTTAGCGTTCGCGAATTATAAAAAACAAAAAATTGCATTAAACACATGTGTCCCAAAACAGCCAGGCATAAGCACAGTACTTTCAAAACGAACAGTTCTAAGACCGAAACAAAAATGGTTAAAACTATGGAAGCGCTACCTACCGATGATAAAATTTAATATCACTTTTTTTCGAAAATGACAGAAAGAATTTACTTACTCACAGCAGCACAGCATCCGTCGATCCCGAACTGCTTCCAGTTACGTAGACTAAGCTGTCTACCATCCGCGAGTACTTCGTCTTCACACCGGATGTTCGGGGGTTTTCATCGCCTCAAACCTGGGTCCTGTGATTCGAAGATTCTCTTGGCTGGAGCATTGTTGTCCATTCGCTCAATGTGGCCGAGCCAATGTAGTCGACATATGCTCGGCTTCTTGGACTACATACACATCTTGCTACAGCTCATTGAGTTGGCTGTTAAATCTCCTCCCCCATTCGCCATCCTCGCACACAGGACCTACGAGTAAGACCTAATATCCGAATTATTTTTCTCTTGAAAGAGTTCAATAGAGCTCAGCTTTCTTACTTATCGTCTAGCACTCAGAACGCAACCACTCATGTTGTGCGCGTTATATTTTCACACGAATGGAAGGGACCTACAGTTTAGTGCCGTATCCTAAGGGCAATTTGTTTTGAGAAGCTTTCTCGTGACAACAATACTCTTGGATGTTTGTCAGACGTTATATCCAAGCTAAAATCGAACAAGGCTGCTGGACCTGACGGCTTACCGGTCGAACTTTTCAAGGCAGCTGGGGATGAATTGGTAGAGTGCATACACCAACTCACTTCTAATATTTGGTCAGAGGAGTGTATGCCTGATGAATGGAATCTCAGCATCGTTTGCCCGATCCACAAGAAAGGAGACCCCCTCAACTGCGCCAATTATAGAGGCATCAGTCTCCTCAACATCGGGTACAAGATCTTTTCTGCGATATTGTGTGAACGCCTGAAACCTTTTATCAACAGCCTGATTGGACCCTATCAGTGCGGTTTCAGGCCAGGAAAGTCCACCATCGATCAAATCTTCACACTTCGGCAGATCCTGGAGAAAACCCAAGAATTCCAAATCGATACTCACCACCTCTTTATCGATTTCAAGGCCGCCTATGACAGCATCTATAGAGAAGAGCTTTATAGAGCCATGTCTAGTTTTGACATCCCTGCCAAACTTGTCCGCCTGTGCAGGCTGACGATGGAGAACGCTCGCTGCTCCATCAAGGTCGGTAATGACCTCACCGCGACCTTTGATGTCAAAAAAGGCTTTAGACAAGGTGACGCGCTGTCATGTGACTTCTTCAATATTATACTTGAACGGATTGTGCGGAACTCACAAGCCAACACCGGAGGCACAATCTATTACAAGTCTGTACAGCTGCTTGCATACGCCGACGATATAGACATTATCGGAAGATCTCAGCGGGCTGTCACCGGTGCTTTTGCAAGCATTGAGGCGGAAGCGGCCAAAATGGGTTTGGCGATAAACGAGGGCAAAACCAAGTATATGCTGTCAACTAGAAGGGAAAACCAACATCGACGAATTGGACAAAACGTCACCGTGGGCAGCTATAACTTCGAGGTAGTAAGGGACTTTGTCTACCTTGGCTCTGCTATAAATTCAGCAAACAAAATCAGTGCAGAAATCAATCGAAGAATAACTCTTGCCAATCGCTGTTTTTTTGGGCTTATAAGGGAATTCAACAGTAAAGCCCTATCTCGAACAACTAAGGAGACTCTATATAAGACCTTGATCATCCCAGTCCTGCTTTACGGCTCTGAAACATGGACTTTATTAAAAGAGGATGAAGATATCCTTGGTCGCTTCGAGAGAAAAATTCTTCGTAAGATTTTCGGTCCCGTTTGCGTTGACGGGTTTTGGAGGAGAAGATTCAATCACGAACTATACGAGCTGTACAGCGACATCGACCTAGTCAAAAAACTGCGTATTGGACGTCTGAGATGGCTAGGACATGTAGAGCGAATGGACACCAACGCTCCGGCCCGCAGAGTCTTCGAATCTAATCCCGAGGGACGACGCAGTAGAGGGAATTATCGCCGTAGGTGGCGCGCACAAGTTCAAGGGGACCTCGACCAACTTGGAGTGCGCAACTGGAGGCAATTAGCTAAAGACCGAGCTAAATGGAGAGGCTTGTTGGTTGAGGCCCAGGTTCACCCCGAACTGTAGCGCCACCTAAGTAAGTAAGTTTGTCAGACGTTCGCGAGAGGTAGGACCAAGAACATTTTTTTTGTGTTTTCTGAGATTTGAACTTGGAACCTCACGCGCAGTGATCCGACACACTAACCACTTACGTCTTACACTTACACGAAGGTGTGAAGGTGTCGTTTGTGAAATTAATATTTACTGCAAGGTAGGTGGACTCCTTGACCACCTCGAAGTTAAGGTCGTCAACAGTGGCATTTGGTCCTACATATCGGACAGATCGATTCGTGTTTGTTGATAACATATACTTTGCGTTGTCCTCATTAGCCGTGTTTTTTGTTAAACCTAGCCAGCCAGTAGTTGCTAGTAAAGTAAAATTTTACACATAAAAAAAATACAACAATCGGCTGGCTACTGCTCTTGATTTTATCCCCAGCAAAAAGTTACTGGCTGGGAATTTCGTGATGCCTAATTTCAGGCGGCGCAAAAACGAAAATTTAGTTATTTGTTGTTGCTGTCACTGCGAGGTTGCTTGGTTCCTAGAGATATGTTCGTATAAAATCGGCTGGCTTTGGCTGGCTGGTAAATCGTTTAAATGAACGACTGGCTGGCTAGGTTTCAAAAAAACATGGCAATTTACTTCAAGACCAGCTCGTCTCATGGCAATATCATCTGCGTACTCTAGAAACTGGACGGACTTGTGGAAGATAGTGCCTTCCATTTTAACGCCCGCTCTCTGCGCTATCTGTTCCAGCACGAGGTCAAAAAAATCACATGACAGCGTGTTTCCTTGCCGAAATCCGGTGCAAGTTCGGAATAGTTTGGACGAGTTATTTCCAAATTACATAGGGCACCGCGTATTTTCCAGCGTTACGCGACACAGTTGAATCCGTTTTAGTGGGATCTCGAGTTCAGCCATTGGACTGTAGAGCTCAATATGATGAATGCTATCATATGTGGCCTTAAAGTAAACAGGTGGCGAGTTTCAACTTGAAATTCGTTGGTCTTTCCAGAACTTAGAGGAATTTAAATATTTAGAATGCGGTTGAATTAAGGTTAAGGTTCTGGCTGAACGGGCTAACTGTAGTTTGTCAAACAAATATGATGGAGATTTACTATCAATAAATCTGTGTAAAAATAAACAATTTCTAGCATTGTTTCAGGGTGCAACCCTCTAGAGTGTTCACAAATGTGGTCATTCCTACGAATGTCATAAACATATCGTACCGCATCGTTGTAAGAAACTTGCAGCTTGTGTTGAGACAATGTATCAAGGTAACAGTACACAACTTCAGCATAGGTTATTATTAGTAAGACCAGACTTTTTATAAGCCTTCGCCTTGTCTCAGATGGGGTGAAACTAGCACTCAGCTAAAGTTTGCGAAGACATCTATGGATACAACCAATACCACTATTGATATGGTTACATCCAGATAAGTTCCGATTTATTCTAAATCCGAGGCTGGTAACACATTCAGCAGTTGCAGTTTACTGTGGGATACCGATACGTCGGGCACAAGATCAAGGTTAAAAGTTTTGTAAGAAAGGGGGATGATTTGACATTTTGTAGGATTTTAAACAACCCATTTACCAGTGACTAGGTATATACCTTAGACAAGTCGTCGTTCAGCAAAGAAGCAAGTTCTGCCATACGAGAGCGAGCTAGGTATAGCTGAACATCGTCCGCGTATAAGTGTATGGAAGAATGTTTGTATACGGACGGCATGTCATTGATAAATATACAAAACAAAATTGCTCCAAGAATGAATCCCTGAGGGGCACCTTGCTGAATAGGTCTTAAGCGAAGTTGTTGATGAAGATTATAATTTGTCTATTCGTCGCCGTTCTCACCAAGTTGGTCTTTTTTATTCCACTACATGAACAATTTGGCATAAAGATCTTGGTCTTCACCTACATTAAATCTAGTATTGGTTCAAGATCTCCAGCTGCAAGACCATCTTTCGCGTCCTTTGTTTGGTAAATGGACAGAATATCAGTTGAAAGCTGATTCACTTTTTCATCGAAAATGTTGTTCATTGATGAAGCTCATCTCTGATTAATGCATTCTGTTTAAGTGGGAATAATCCTCAAAAACTGCACGAGGTTCCATTACATTTTGAAAAATGTACTGTTTGGTGTGGTTTATATGCTGGAGTCACCATTGGTCGTCATCTCTTTGAAAATAATGCCGAGCGAATGTGACTGTCAATGGTGAGCATTACAGATCTATGGTAAATGATTATTTGTTTCAAAATTTACTTCTGATCGACCTAGAATACTTTTGGTTTCAGCAAAATAGTTCTATGTGCCATGCACTGAGCCAAACAATTAATTCATTGAAAGACAAATTTCGTGACATTATTTCGAGAAATTGGCTTCCAAGATCGTGTCACCTTACGCCATTAGATTATTTTCTAATGTGAAGGATATGTGAAGTCACTGGGTTATGTTGAAAAACCAGCAACAATTGAAAAAAGGGAAAGAAGAAGAAGAAGGAAAAAAGGTCTCTATTGCTTGGAAAAATGGTCCAAAATTGGACTAATTGAATGCAATTTATTAGAACTAATCGTGGCGGACATATGCTGGATTGGATTCAAACTTAACTTATCCTATGTGTTTTTTTTTTCAATTTAAAGTTCTATTACTCTTCTAGTACACCTAGTGGTAATAGAGTATTAACCCAACCAAAGATAACTAACGATTGGAATTTGTAGCATGTTTCGTCATTACATATGTACATATGTATCTAGTTCTCTGTCTAAAACTTTCTAATCTTTCTTGTTTGCTGCAATCCGTAATCGGTTTCATAAACCCTCTCATATGCCAACCTGAACCTTTTACAACATTTTTCTTAGCCAATTTATCAATAAGTTTAAGACGGTCTGTGGCATAATCACTCGTATGTATGCACGTGTGAAATATACACATGTCTCAATCAATTTGCTAATACCATGACGTAATCTATACTATTATTAAGCTTGCACGACATGAACATTGGCACGAGATAACGACATAGAAACAATGCGGATATGTACAAACTCCAGATATGCCTCCAAGGCAGGAAAACTACGAAGGAGAACACGACCAAAGTACCCTAATGCGATTTAGAAATGCTATCAAGTAATTCATTTATCCATCCATGCTGCCTTATGTACGTGTAATCCTATGTCTACATAATTACATTTTCAGGACGTGACTTCTTAAATTTACTTCAAATTTAAGGTGAAGACAAGATTTTCTTTTCAGCTAAGTGGTGTCTCCCCTACTTCATCTATTGCAGTTCACCAGAATAATGGATAGATCTAATACACATAAACATTTAACCAACCGACCAGCCTCCTATATAAATTTTCCAAGAAAATCAGTCCTTTTATCCGAAAATTTCTTCGAACATTTCCATTCTTAGAAATTGAACCCCAGGTTCCACTTCTCCACCATATCTACTTGCTTTTATTCTCCACATTATACATAAATTTCCTAGCTCTCCTCTTTGATAGCAAATCCTTTTGGGATCCCTTTGCTATCTATCCGAATTTTAAATGAAAAAATAATTTCACCATAAATCCGAGAAAATATTTGCAAACTATTTCTCTGCACTATCATGATTACTAAGTAGTTCCTTGATTTAACAACAAAAAAAGGGTTTTGTGTTTTAATGTTTACTGCATACTAACACAAAACTTTCATCCACAAATATGTGTATTGTACCATGTATAACACAGCAGTAAACAAAAGAACTTTTAAATTACATCTCTGGAGTAATCCTTTTTTGTGTCCATTTTCGTAGAAAATAACTACATTCCATAGAAGGATTTTCGAAGTGAAGAAAATAAACTGAAGTGAGTTCCGCAAATTAAACGTCCTTTTCAATGAATGTTCTTCCATTTAATTACATTCTTCATTCCTTTTGTCTTTTCATTTGTCGTTTGCGCTTCGTTTCGTTTCGTTTCTGTTAGTTTTTCTTTTTTTTGTGTTTTGTTGGGTAATGCTAAATAATTAATTTATTGTTTATTGGTATAAAATGACTTATCTCTTGAGGAATGATGGCTAGCTAATTAAAGACAATATCCCCAGAGGAGTTACACAGTAAAAAGGAAGAAATAATATCGAATTAATTTTCAATTGTCTCATGCAAATAAAATCAAATTAGAAAGCTCAGAACACTCATTTTCGAGGAGTGTTTTTTTTTATAATTGTTTACGTTTAGGAAGCAATTACATAACTGCACGGAAGTTGGAAAGGATAGACAGACGGATGGAAAGATTGGTGCAGCGGTTTGAAACTCAGATATTAGGTTTCAACAAAACTCTGGTCCAGATAACTGGGGAAAATTGTTTTGCAACTTGTTAGTAGATCTTCACAGATCAGGCTACACCACCGACAGCACGACAATTTCCAACGTCATGCAAAGTGCAATATCTCAAGTTTTAGAATGGTGTAACAAAGAAGGACTATCCATAAATCCTAGTAAAACCGCTCTGGTGCTTTTTACAAGGAAGACACAGGTCAACCTTGAACCTATCACAATCAAAGGCACCAAACTAGTTTATTCCAGCGAGGTCAAATATCTTGGTGTAATTCTTGACAAACGACTTAATTGGAATTCACATATCAAGTCCGCCACTGAGCGCGCTACTAGAGCACTGTGGGCCAGTAAACGCCTATACGGCAGAACTTGGGGTCTCTCTCCTAAGATGATACATTGGTTGTACATAGTGATGGCTAGACCCATTATTACATACGCGGCCATCGTCTGGTGGCCAAAAACTCTCCAGCAGACAACGGCAAACAAGTTGCAGAAGTTTCAAAGAATTGCCTGTCTTGGCATTACAGGTGCGATGCGCACCTGCCCTACGACAGCTCTGGAAGCTATTGTTGGGCTTACACCCTTACCAATCTTCTTTAGGAAGATGGCTGCTAGATATGATCAGGCTGCAGCTAGATCACGAGTATAAACCAGGTGACCTTGTGGGACATTTTAAGATAGTCAACTCAATCGCTAAAAGAGACATGTTTTGCACTTTACCAGATGTTATGGTCAAGCAACACTGCTTTGGTAGGTTATTCGAGGTTGAAATATTGGACCGCGAAAACTGGTCCAATCGTGCTCCAACACTGGACCCTAGAAGTCTGGTCTGGTTCACCGACGGTTTAAAGATGGATTCTGGAGTTGGAGCTGGGGTTTTTGGACCCAACACAAAGATTTCGGTACCTATGGGTACGACTCCCACTGTGTTTCAGGCTGAAATCCACGCCATTGAGATTTGCGCCAGACACAATCTCCGCAAGGGGATCAAGGGCGCTAGAATACATATCTTCTCAGATAGCCAAGCAGCACTTATGGCACTATCGTCCAACCAAATGGACTCCAGAACCGTGAAATGCTGCTACGATGCATTACAAGACCTTGCCAAACACAACAGGGTAAAACTCGGTTGTGTACCTGGACGCCAATGGATTGTGGGCAACGAATCTGCAGATGAGCTTGCTAAGGCTGGCTCAGAATCTGTGTTCATAGGTCCTGAACCTTATTGTGGCGTCAATTGGGTGACAGCTACAACGCTGATTAACGAATGGGAAAACAAACTTCGTCTAGACCACTGGACTAGTGGGCCAGGTCTAAGACAATCCAAACGATTAATCAAGCCTTACTCCTATAAGGAAATCCTTAACTTAGATAGGGAAAGCATTAAGAAGCTTGTGAGCTTTCTTACTGGCCATTGCGGCCTGAGATACCACCTTAACAAGATGAACCTGTGCCAAGAGAAGGACTGTCGGTTCTGTTAAGAGGAGGATGAAACTTCCGATCACATTCTTTGTGAATGTCCGGCACTACACTGGTTAAGGAAACGTATTCTCCACAAGGAGATACTTACTTCAGTGGAACTGAAATGCTCCAATACTAAAGAAATACTCACTATCATAAGGGCGGTAGTACGTCTGTTAAATTAACTCCAACCCTCCGATACAATAGATCTTTCAGGTCGCAGTGTCGTTGACACGCGGGCGTGGGTTGTACAAGAGGAAAAGAAATAAAAATGTCAAGGTTTGCATCTCTCAAGCCGAAATATATCTTATAGACAGATGTGCCCAACTCAATCTCGAAAGAGAATAAGGTAATTCGGAATAGCGGCAGTGTCAGGCAGTCAAGCAGCTATTAGATTAGATTAGATTTATTGCGTTTTCTTGAAATACATTTTACAAAAAAGGTTTACAAAAATCGTTAAAGCATGGCTATGCCGTCTGCCCGATTGACATTTTTTATTTTCTTTTTTTAAAGGATAGTTTTCATTTGATATAAACAAAATAATAATAAAAAAGTCATAATTAGACAATTAATAGGAATAGAAACTTCATAAACAGTATTAAAAAGCTTCGGCTAAGATTTGGCTTCTACATATAAGACATTGCAGTACTGTAGAAATTATATAGAAGGTTTATATCTCCTCCGCTGTTAAGGATTTCCAATACTTCCGCCTCAGTTTTCGAATCACTGCCGAGAAAGGCTCTTCTTATCTCTTTTAGGATTGGACATTTCCCAATGAAATGAACGACATTTGGCCTCTCGGACAGATTGCAAAGATTGCAATAAATACTCAAATCCTCACGATGTGGTATAAAGTTCAATTGTATCAGCTTACCCCTCATTTTAAATATAGCAGAAATCATCTTTTGGCTATTATTGCTGTGGAAGTAACGGGTGGGCCATCTAGTGATTTCTTTTTAAATCATAGGTTATTTTGACACTGACAGCTGTTTCCCGCTCGAAATCTTGACAGAAAGTCAGTATCATACCTCCGTGGAACGAAATGAGTCGCTTTACGCTTGAACAACATTGGGAAGTATTGAAAACTTATTTCCAAAGTGAGTGCTGTGTAGCCCAAACAGTGCGTTTTTTGAAAAGAAGTTTTGGCCGAAATGAAGCACCCACCGTGCCTGCTGTACGCAAGTTTGTGCAAAAAGGTCGTGAGACTGGTATGCTAGTGGACAACACTCATGGTCCCCGTCGTCGTACGGTGCCCACAGACGAGAATGTGGCTGCGGTAGCCGAGAGTGTGAGACTCAATTCACGAACATCAACTCGTCATCGATCTCAGCAGCTCAACATTTCACGCACTAGCCTGAGGAGAATTCTGCACAAAGATCTGGGATTATTCGCTTACAAGGTCCGATTGGTTCAGCAATTGAAGCGCACGACCATCCGCTTCGTTATCGCTTCGCAGTTTGGGCCTTAGAGCGGCTTGAATTGGACAACGATTTTGGGCGAAAAATCATCTTTTCTGACGAGGCACAAACAAACAAAATTGCCGCATCTGGGGCTCGGAAAACCCGCTCGTTATTGTCGAGAAGCCAATGCATCCACAGAGAGTGACAGTTTGGTGCGGATTGTGGAGTGGTGGCATCATTGGACCATTTTTCTTCGAAAATGAGGCTGGGAACAACGTTTCGGTCAACAGTGGGCGTTACAGAGCCATGTTAACGACTTTTTTTTTACTGTAATTGAAGACATGGATTTGGACGACCTCTGATGGCGCGCAATGCCACACAGCCCATGCCACAATCGGTCTTTTGCGCAACAAATTCCCAAATCGTGTTATCAGCCGTCTTGGCGATGTCAATTGGACCCCTCGTAGCTGCGATTTGACCCCTTTGGACTTTTTTTTGTGGGGAACCGTGAAGGACCGATGTTATGCCAACAATCCTGAAACGATTCAAGCACTTAAGGCCAATATCATCCAAACAATCCGTGAGCTACAGCCCGAAACCATCAACAAGGTCTTGGAAAATTGGAGTGATAGAATGCGCTACTGCGAGGCCACCCGAGGCAGCCACTTGAACGACGTTGTGTTCCATAATTAATGGGAATGTGTGCTCTTACTAATAAAGCCATAATACATGGAGAAAAATGTCATTTTGTTCACTTTATTGCATTTTTAAAAAGAAACTTGTAGTTGGCCCACCCTGTAGTTCCATTCACATAAGTTGTGTTGCAGATGGCTGTAAATTGCTTTGTGAACAGAGGGACTTTACTTCGTTAATACAGTCCAATCTATACCTCTCATCAGCTTCCAAGATAAGATTGTAAAGAGCATCTCTGACATACCTTCCATTATTCTCTTCCAGGTTTAAGTCAAAATTAAGGCCACACTAGTCCGCAACCTCCTTCAATTTCCCGAACCATAGATTCCTCCTCTCGATTGTATATTTTGCTATGATTTTCGGCAATCTTTCGTTTGACATCTCAAAGACTTTCAGTAAATAGTCCACGTGTAGCTTGAGGGTCTTAATAGAAAGTGGTGATAATCCTGTTTTAATGGTAATCATGTATGTGTGGTTTTAGGTAGCTCAAAATATCCTTTTATATAATGCCATAGAAGTTTTTCTACAGTTACATACTTTTCGTATCCCCACGTTTGTACTGCGTACACCATTCAGCCGCTGATACGAAGACTGTATTTTACGCTGTGTGATATGAGTTTGTTTGAGAAGCACTTTTTCCAAGTTGCACTTATCGCACTTTTGGCTTTAACGAGTTTATCCCTAAAGCTCTCACTATCTAGATCGGCTCTCTGTCGAAATACCATTTCTCCCTTCTCCATGTTCTACCAGACCCTTTATTAAAAATCATTACTTTTGACTTGCTCAGATTCACCGTCAAATTCCACAACCGGCAGTACTCCTCAAGTCGATTGAACATAAGTTGCAATGTTTCGGGTGAATATGCAAAAATTATGACATCGTCAGCAAGGGGAAGGGATTTAATCCAGGTTCCGGCAAATTCTTTTCCGCCTGGTAGATAGTCTATCAAATCATCGATAAATAGAGCAAAAAGATATGGACTTAACGGGCATCCTTGTTTTACTCCCATATTTGTCTCAAACCATTCTGAAATTTCAGCTCCGTTCCATACGGTTGATCGATTGTCCTCATAGAAACTCTCCAAAACCTTTCCAAACTTGGACGTCATTCCAGCATTGTACGGTTTATAAAATAAAGCTCTTCCGTCAACTGTATCGAAGGCTGCCTTCAAGTCGACAAAAAATACATACAGTTTCCTTTTGTGATCAAGGAATGCCCCAGCAATACTCTGTAGGATAAAAAATATTATCAATTGTTGAATATCCGCTTCGAAACCCGGCCTGGAATTCTTTGAGCTTCTTACTATGATTTATCCATTCGCACAGCCGATGACTTAATAGGGATGTAAACACCTTGTAGGAAGCGTTGAGAAAAGATATCCCACGATAATTGTTTGGATCTGTGATATTTCCTTTTTTGTTGATCGGGTATATAATGGCTTCTTTGAATTGTTGTGGTATATCACCAGTTTCCACAATTTTGTTCAATGCTGTTGTAAGTTCGTCGATTAACTCATCTGTACCATATTTGAAGAATTCTACACAAATTCTATCTGCACCAGGTGCCTTTTCATTCTTTGGTTTGTTTATTATCCACCATACTTCTTCTTGCAAAAAAGGAGTATCTAATATATCAAGCAGCTATCAAAGCACTGAACTCCTACGTCATTAAGTCGAAACTTGCATGGAAATGGCTACATAAACTTAATGCATTGGGCAGAAACAATAAGGTAACCCTTTACTACATACCCGGTCGTGCCAGGATAGAAGGTAACGAGCAGCAGACTCTTTGGTAAGATAAGTAGAAGCAGAACCTTTCATGGACCTGAACCATTCTGTGGAGTAGGGGAAAAAATCATACGCGAAGAATTCAGGAAAATGGAAAAATAAGACAAGGCTAAGAAACTTCTGGGTTGCTACAACCAAAAGCTTATCTTGGCTTAAAAAAAACGTGATATCTGAAGGAGATATCCGCATCTTTTCAGACAGCTAAGCAGCAATCAAATCCTTGGAATCGACCTCTCTAAATTCCTTACTAGCTCTAGACTGCCGATCGTCTCTTCTTGCGGAGATGACTGAGCAGGTCAATATTAACCTGTGTTGGGTGCTGGGGCATAGGGATATTCCAGAGAATTGTAAGGCCGATGAACTTGCAAGAATATGTAGGAACAACTATACCCATCCTGCCGGATAAAGTCACCTTAGGTATAACGATCGCTACTTGCAAGCTCAAATTGAAGCTGGATGCTATCGAGAGCACAAATCTTAGGTGGACAAGTGGACCTAAATGTCAAGCAACAAAACAGATTTGGCTAAAGCTGAATCGAAAAGTTCTAGGAATTAGATTTCTCTTAGCAGATTGCATATCGGCGCTATAATAGGTGTCATCACTGGGCACTGTCTAATGGGCAAGCATGCTACAAGGTTGGACCTTTTTGCGAACGACTTTTGTAGAAGCTGTATGGATGAAGAAGAGGAAGAAACTATTCCTCACCTTCTTTGTTTCTGCCCAGCTCTCTCCCGTAGAAGGAAGCTTAGCCTATTACAATGATATAGGCAATCTGAAAAACATCGACATTAAGAACCTCCTACGCTTCATAAGAAGCTCAAAATGGTTTAACGAGTAGGTAGGAGAAACTTTCTCCCATTATCTACGTGGTATCACAATGGACCTATTATTGGTCTAAGTGTATTGGCGAATCTCAGTTGACAGCCACTTCAACCTAACATAACCTACAACCAAAAAAGATTCGAAGCATGCATCTGCCTTAGAAATAATAACCTACGCATCCGAACAGGCTTCCTAAGGGTGCATTGCAAACACAGGGATTGTTTAGGGAAACTAGGTATAGCAGATGAAGACCTTTGCAGGTTATACAATGAGTTCAACGAGACTCCGAAACATCTTCTGGAGTTTTGTGGGGCATTGACTCACAAATGATTGAAATATTTGGCAAATGCCAAGCATCACATGAGGATATGCCAACCATGGACCCACTTCTCATTTTCTGATTCCTAAGAGAAGCTGAACTGGAAAGGTAATTATAATGCGAGCGGAACTCTAATGAAGGAATAGTCTCCAAGGTATCAGCAGGGGGCACAATAGACTATTAGGTCGCAGTGCAAGCTCTGGGGTCTTATTCACGAATGATGGAAAGAGCAATGCCGAGCTATTCTGTAGAATTGGTCAGACTGGACCAATTTTGAGAGAGCTTAGTCAATCTGTTATAAGGAAGGCTGAATTTTGTGTTGAAGCTTACTTATTAGTTTTTAACTTGGTGAATGTTCCAACTCACACCTATGGGCATAAAATTTGGGTAGTGTCCGAAAGAATAAGATCGCGGATACAAACTGCCGAAATGAGGTTCCTTTGCAGTGTTGCTGGAATAACTCGTAGGGAACGAGTGCACAACGCCAGAGTACGCGAGGCGATCAATATTGAGCTTCTTCTTCTCCGAACGGAACAATATATGCTTCTATGTTTTGGTCACGTAGTGCGTATGCCCCCAGACTGGCTTCCAAGATGTGCCATAATTGCCGTGCCATCAGGTAGGCCTATAAAAACGTGGGTGGATCATGTCCGACATTTCTCCTGGTGCCGTCTAAAGATGCCTCCCGATGAGTTGGAGTCAATGGCGAAGGATCGAGAAGGATGGAGAGTCCACCTTAGATTTCTACCGCCGCCACCCTTACGTATGCAGGATTAGCGGACCATTGAAAATGTATGTATATACCTATGTATGTATCAGGTGTGATAAGCCATTGAATAGCCATACGGAGGACCTCGACCTCATTGAGATCTTTTGTACTATCCCCTTGAAAGATGTATTGCGTGGATTTACTTCCTAGCTAAAATCAAGTTCACGTTACGATTTTTTGGGCTGAAGAAGAAACAGATGGGGAAGTGAACCCTTTCTGAAACTATTTAATTTGGGTCCGAGCAATAGCAGTACATTTGAATAAAATGTGTTTGGCAGATTCGGTGCCCTCAAGACAAAGCCTACATGTATCAGACTGACTGATGCCGATTTTCTTCAGGTGGTATTTGAGAGAGCAGTGACCAGTAAGGAAGTCAGTTGAAATCTTGGCATTATGCTTGCTCATTGCTAGAATCTCCTTTTCCTTTGTTTGAGATATTTATGAATTTCTAAGCATGTCTTAGGCCAGCTTGAGAGTCGCAAGCTGAGTAAAGGTCACACAAGGGTTCAGGGCCAATGAACGGAGATTGGGCACTAGATCTGGCTAATTCGTCAGCAACCTCATTGCTAGTGATGTCCTAATGGCCACGGTCCCGAATTAGTGTGATTTTGTTGCGTGCAGCAAGCTGCAGGAGAGTTTGCAGACAGTTCCAGACTAGCTTAGATTCAAAGTTGTACAACATGAGAACTTTAAGGGCTGCTTGGCTGTTTGATATTTCCTCTGATGTATTCTCTCGTGCAGAGTTCAATGGCATGAAACTTTAAAAATTGAGGTAGAGCATCCCAATAGTTTAGACAGCTTGAAATTGGGGCTAAAAACTCCAGCGCCCATCCTGTTTTTGCATTTCAAACCTTGGTTAATTTGATGGTTTGATTCAGGGATTTAAACATCCTAGAAGATTCGTTTGGGCTAATCACTTCAAAACCGCGACTCACATGGATCTTCTTGGGCATGAAGTCAGTTATGCATACTGCCGGTGAGGAGAGCAGCGAAACTTTTAGTTTATATCCCCAACTGAATCCGATGTTTTAGTATTACATAGAAGATGAATCCTTAGGGCGCTGGCAGCTGCAGTCTTTCTAATTCTTAAATGAAGAAGTGGGAGGTTTAGGAGAACTTCTAACACAGCGGCTGGACAGGTGCGCATCCCTCCCGTAATGCCTGCACAGGCCATTCTCTGCATTTTTTGCAGCATTTTGGCAATATTGCTAGCATTTGAATAAAGCGATCCAAGTGGCGTATCAAAGCCATGCATACTTTTAATAGTGCGTGATACACATTGGCGGCCGACACGTGAATAACATCGGCAATCGCTATTTGCATCGATCCACTTGTGATGAATAGTAGAGTGATGAGCAATTACTATTCAGGCAATAGTAACGAGCACTGGTAAATAAGAAAGGGGAACGGTATGAATGGAAATCAATATAAACCAAAATCAATCTTAAACAAACGATTTACTCTTTTTGCAAGAAAATATCGAAATCTAGTACAATCCTTTGTGATAAAAGAATGAAATTGGCCTAGTCCAGGTATTAACGCCACTGACTACGGATTTTGAGGGTCAGCTAGTACCGACTACATACTAACTAGGTAAGGTTAAGTTGGCTGCCTGCGCGAGAGTGCAGACACACTTAGACCAATAAAGGTCCGTTGTGATACCATGGATATACTATTAGACCACTCAGGGACTAACTAAACCAACCGGAGCTTTTTATAAAGCGATGGATGCTCACGACGCCTAAGGACGTCAAATCGCCGAGGTCATCAAAGAAGGGAAACCCCTATATGAAGCATTCTTTTACGCGATAGCACTGGACATGTGTATATGACGTGAAAGATGGTTTCATCCTCCTCCTCGTCCCTACAGCTCCTGCAGAAGTCGTTGGAGAAGAGGCCAAGTCTTTTGACATGTTAGCCTATAAGACAGTGTCTAGTAAAGACACCGATAATGCATCTGATCTGTGATCGCTTTAGCTTAACCAACTCGGCGCTACGTTTCTGGTCCAGCTTAGGCCAGATTTGTCTTTAAATATGTCACACTGAGCAATTTTCCCATTTGTAGTTAGTCTTGCTAATAGCGTTCAGCTTTAGTAGATGCTTACATGAAGCAAGGGGCATACCTAGGGCTTGCCTATCTGGCAGAGTCCTTAGAGTTGTACCCTGTCTTGCGAGCTCGTCTGCCCTGCAGTTTCTCGGAATGTCCCTTTGGTCTAGCATCCAGCATAGGTGAATGTTGAACTGCTCTGTGATCTCTGTAAGAGACAAATGACTATTTAAGGCGGCCTTTCAAGTGAATGGTCACGATTCCAGAGACTTGAGTGCGGTTTAACTGTCAGTGAAAATACTAATATCCCTGACAGATAGGTAGGTAGGTATGAGTGGTTGTGTCAGCAAACCATGCCGACACTTAATTAGCGCAGAAGCGCCGTTTTATTACCACAACTCAAGTGACCTGACGGATGCTAACTACTAGGGGAAAGAAAAAAAAAAGGGGGTAAGAATTATTCAAATCCACCCCGTTACATTGAGGAAGCTGATAATATTCCCAATGCTAATCTCCGCTAGCTCTATAAGTTTGACAGATAGTACATTACATTTTAGCCAGGACAAGACTTCTCTAATCGTCATGACTACCGCCTGAAAAACGCTACAATGATCTGGGAGGCGGAAAGAGAAGAAAACACCTTCGGTGTTAGAGCCATCTGTAAAGAAATGAACCGAACTGCGATCAACAGGGAAAAATTATCCTATTCATCCCGTCCAAGGATACTCGTTTTCGGTCAAATCTTAGCTTCGGTGGGGTGTAGTTCGTATCTCATGTATGAAGTTGAGAGGATCGAGGAGTGGCCAATGTGATATCTAGACCACTGCGAGAAGGCTTTTAGACGGATGGCCGCACTGGCATCAATCTGTTTGCTGAAAATATCTAAGAGCAGCAGATGAAAGTAGAAGAAGTAGTAGTTCTCAGTGCCCCACTGATGCATATGTATGCATATCTTTGCACCTTAGCTAGTTGAGTGAGTTGGACAGCTCTATCAGATTAGGGCGTTAGTACTTAGCGAAAAAATTACTTGATACTGGATTGAGATTTTGGTCTAATACTGGTACCGGTACTCGGTACCGCTAGTATTCGATGAAGAAATCGACTGTAAGTGTCAAATTGAGAATTCAATTCTCTATCTATTAAAATACTTTAGTAGCTGAACAAGAGCAAAGTGTTACCACGGTAATGACCATTACATCAACTTCCTGAAAAATAACTATTTCTGAAATTTTCCTACTTTTTGTTGGTTGACCTGTAGACAGATTGAAAGTACTTTTTCTCTATTTTGAGAAGTTTAAATGATACAAAATAAAAGACATAGAAATGTAACGACCATTACGCAGGAATGACCCGTCAGCGACTTCATCGGTAGATCAAACTTGACGAATTAAATGTGAATTTCCTACTAAAATCAAATAATAATCGAATCCAACCATATAGGACAAAGGTAATAACGCTCTGAAAACTTCATGTAAGACTGCGACAACTAATAAGAGACTACAATGGATTTTTAAAAAGGGGCCCCTCTCGAACAAAATTCCAGACTGCGTGCTATGATAATAGTATCCATGGATAATTTTAACGCAATTATCTTCAATGTCAGGGCAATATTTTGTAACTATAGTTAAGAATAGAGTGGGCTTTCCCTGTAGATACACCCATGGCACATACGCATCACATAACAACTGCTCCCCTCAGAAGGGAGGCGGAAAATAAATAACAAAGCATAATGTTAAAGGTTAATCGATTCAGTTACGATGTGTCCTTGATATGTGAAAAAGTAATCGACCACCATAAGTTAATTAGAGAATGTTTGGCTAACGCTAATCCTCTCATTCTCACCCCGTTTGTAATTCAAATCATTTAGATACTCAATGTGAAAGAGTAGGTACTTACCATCAACACATTCGATAATGTTCTGAATTATTGCATTTATCCATTCGAATTAAACCCAACGCCCAGCGGATTAATTAAAGGCTATTCCCTGTTGGTGTACTTGCCCACACCTCAACAATTCTATTCATATACACACACACACGCTCTAAATTATTCAACCGGAAATGTGAACAACGTATCACTTATACCGATGATATCCTCACTTCACAAATCGACAAAAATATTTACATTCCATCAATAATTGCGAGTACTACAACCGCAATATTGATTATAGCAAATTAGCACTTCACTACGCGTTACGCACCAACAAATAAAAATATACAACCGAAAAAAACTACTGAAGAGTGCCAAACGGTGCGCTTCAATCGCGACGAATGTGAATTTCCTTGTAATTAATTATACACCATCATTGTGGACGCTCTTAATAATAGTTGTTTCGGTTCTGTTGACCGCAGTACAATAGATACACTGCATCTGCAGTACTCATTACGTATTATCACACTTTTGTATCTAGAGACAAATATCTGTCGAAAGTTACACAGGAAACAGTCAGAAGTCAATCACACACGCTCAGTTTGACGTCGCGTCGTCGTATACACGAGCTGCCAACCCTTCAAAAGCGGACTCCAACTCCTAGCCCAGGTGGGTAAGTGAGTCCTAGGGGAATAACAGACGTCGGCACAGAGTGTGTTTTCCGCCTCTTTGCCACCCCCTTGCTTCAATGGGCGAAGTATCTACGATGTTGACTATCCGATCTTTGGCGGTAGATAGCACGAATGCCACACATAGACACAATCAACCCCCGTTTTTTTTTTTTTTTGAAAACCCAGAGATGGTTGTTCTTCGTTATTCGAGTTTCAAGTTTTACACTGTATCGTCGTTGATTTGCCGACTGCCACCCCGCAAAAAGGTCGTCGTAGTCGTAGCAGTTTGTCGGAGGACTAAGGATTGGAAGGACTCGTAGACTCTGCACACAAAAATCGATAACCACCACACAAGCTCACCCATTCACACAATGGAAGCTTTATTCATTTCTTTTTTGTATGTGATGCGTTTTATTTTTACCGGCATATAGTACACAGTTCAATTTTTTTTTTATATAAATACACTAAGCTAAACAAGGATATGTGGGGGAGGGTGGTATAGTCAGAAGAACACTGACAAATATATTTTTTTAATATCTTTATATGTTTTGATGTTAATTTTCTATCGTCTGGGTTTGTTTTTATTAAGGAGTGAGATACAGATACACAGATACAAGATGAATCTATTTCAGTCCGACCGAAAATTCCGACAGCCGAACTACCCTCAACAGCGATTACTTTACGAATGAATCTGCGAGTGCATGTTCCCGGCATCGAGAGTGGATGAAAGCAGACGGAGAGAGAGTGAGAGAAATCGACGCATTCCAGTTATAAATTCCAGTTTGCGGGGGCGAAGAAGAGAAGAGGATTGTTTGTTTGGTTGGTGAACGATGAAGCGGCTTTCTGGATGTTGCGTGGTGCTGGTAATGTACCATCAGCATAACTTCCGCAATCCATGGCACCTGTGCGCCGGTGATGTTGGGTGGGAATGTTACATCGAACAATAATGTTCTTGTGCTGCGATATGCATATCTATGGATGCGAAATTTAGCAATGAATTTGTTAATTGCAATCAAATCGTTTCTTTGTGTTGCAACCAAACAGATGTGTGAAGAATTCAAGAAAACCTTCAATGACATCCACTGATTTTTTTTTTTGTTTTCTTTTGTTCTAAGAATAGGAGCACAGCCAAGGCGAGTCAGAAGTCAGGGGTCGAACCGCCGTATCCGTGAACGAGTGACTCTTCACGTAATTTGCATTGTATAGTGGATAGATCGAGCAACAATAAAGTATGAGCCAACAGCTAGTGTGGAAGTTTTCATTAAATTAAACACACATTTATTGTGAAATCAATGTAGATCTTTAAGGATAATGATGGCATGGCAATTATGAATGAAACACAACATCGTTCATGTGGCCACCATGGCTTCTCTTGCAAGCGACCATCCGAAAGTCAAAATTATCGATGACTTTTTAAAGAATAAGTGGGTCAATGGCCGCAATTTCAGTTTGGATGTTATGATTGAGATCCTGAATTGTTGCTGGGTTATTGGAATAGACCTTAGTGGTCCAAACGCTTCAACTGTTGTGTAATTTGGATTTTATAGGCGTGCAAATGCAGATCAACTTGCAAAAATTCACCGTAAAGAGCCATACGAGTAAGTAAGGCCCAATTGTTGATTTCAGCTTGGCTGGTTTTGAGGTGCCTGGCTGGTTTTGAACACGTGCTGGGCGAGCATGCTGATATAGAGTTTGACCCGATACCGAACCAGTTTCTTCAAAACGCTTCACCATTGCCCAAATACCCTACTCACTAGGGCAATTATGTTGACCGAAAAACTCACGAATTTTACGAAATGTTACTTTTACAGATCGCCCATTTTCGTAATAAGATTGAATAACAAAAATCCATTGTTGCATGATTAACAACTCCATGGCTAAAATTGCTAAAGACTGTACATGACATCTGTCAAAAACATCAACCACATCAAGTTCAGTAAATGACAGTAATTGACAGCCACCATCCCCACCACCTGTTGGCTAACACTTTATGCATATAATACAAATTACGTGACGATTCATCAGTCCACGGATAGGGCGATTCGACTCGAGGATAAGAATTAAAGACAGTGACTCGAGTAACTAGCAACTTGGCGTAATGATTTTTAGTTTATAATCTACGCGCACTCAAGGGATTATGAATACCTTTAAGTGCAAGCGTTGGAAAGGATAGAGAAAGAGAGAGAGAGGAAGAGAGAGAAAAAAAAAATATTGTAGTGGTTTTGAAACTCAGATGTTATGTTACAGAAAAACTCCGGCTGTGGCGTCCAGATAACTGTGGAGATTTTTTGTTGTTTTTATCTTTGCTTCTGATTCACAGTAATTTTTTCCGACTACATGATTGCATAGGCATATAAATCACCCAACAGAATGAACAAGCCACATGTCTAACCTACTGCCAGTGTTATGTTTTTGCAACTTTCGCAATTGATCGGACTGATTCTTTTTTATTTTATGAGAAATAAATAAATGCTTGCTGACATCGGGATTTGAACCATGAACCATTAGCATAGCTATTGATGACGTTACCACTACACCATCGCCAACCCCAAATCCATAGTCTCAAATACGTACACATATGTGTATGTGTACATGTTTTAAAATTATTTTGAACCCCCTTCGGGTAGGGGTCAGAATAAACCCGAGGTAGGCATGCCTGTCGTAAGAGGCGACTAAAATCTACCCTCCGTATACCGAGTATAGCGTATACAAAAACATGCAATGAACAAAACAAAAGATTTTAATACCCCAGGTGGCAGTCCAGGTACACTGAAAAATCCGCCCTCTTCGGAGGTCGGCTCTACGGATTCTGGGGAGAGCCAATTATTGCACCTTATAAATCCCTTCTCAAAAAGTACAAGGGTATCTCGATCTCCACCAACAAGATCGAACGTCTCCGGAAAAAGAAGTCCGCCGGAAGCGCAAGCGCGTGAAAAACGGGACTCAGCGAAATCAAAAAGTATTGAGGAGGAAAACGACGTATTCCGTACCAAGCTTACCGAAATGGAGCTACTCTATCGTGAGCTTAAGAAAGAAGTAGATTTACTCAGGCAAGAAAATAATACCCTAAAAAACACGTATCTACAAAAAGAAAATACAGTTAGCCCACATCGCTCACCTAGTCGCGAATACCAGACGGACGAAGAAGAGCTAACACGTGAAACGAATTGGATCGAAAAGAAACGACCTAGCAAAAAACGCAAAGCTGGTTCATCACCGGAAGTCGAGCCACAAAAACATGAAAAGTGCAAGCAGTTGCAAGAAAAGCAACAAAATACGTCCTACGCCACCGATAAACGTCGTTGGAATAACGGACTATAATAAGTTGCATTGCCTCATTAAAGGAACCCTGCCATCGAAGTTTAAGGTGACATCTCTGCGAAATAATACGTGGAAAATCAATGTCGATGATGCCGACGGTTACCGATCATTATCCCAAAAATTGAATGCCGGAAAAATTCAGTGGTATACTAACCAAAATAAGTTAGAAAGACCGCTGCGTGTTGTAGCAAGGGGGCTCCACCCCTCGTGTACTAAAGAAGATGTAATGCACGACCTTCTAGATAAAGGCTTTAAAATTTTTGATGCCGTCAATATTATCAAGAAGGAGAAGCAACAGTCGGAGGGAGATCATGAAAAATTGGTTAGGCGTGGACTTCCACTATTCATGCTTAGTTTCGATAAAGATGAAAATAAAGATGCTATATATGGTATTAAGACTATTCTAAACATCGTGGTCAAAATCGAACCCATGCGTAAGAGCTCCAGATCGATTCCGCAGTGTAAACGCTGTTAAGGTTTCAATCATACGCAGACTTACTGCCAGAAAGAACCGCGATGCGTCAAATGCGCAGGTAAACATCTCTCGGAAGAGTGTCACCTAAACAAACAAACCCCAGCCACTTGCATAAATTGCAAAGGAAAACATCCTGCGAACTATCGAGATTGCGAAGTGGCGAAAGAGCTCCAAAAAGGGCGCGATACGCTTAAAAATTCCATGCGCCCTAATACGAAACCAATTAAGAACAGATCCAAAATAGCTAGAAAAAAAACAGCGAAAGATAGGAAATCCGTCAATATTGACTTAAGATCGGGTAATGAAGAAAAACCCAAACGTAGAAGAGAAAAGGTGACAGAAGTAAAATCTTCGAATATTGACGCACAGTCTTATGCTCAAGCGGCGATGGCAGCTAATGGCAAGTATATGACCGACAACTCACGGGAGATCAAGCAAAAAAGCGTCCAAACTCTAACGTAAAGACTCCTGCTCAAGTTGCGACATTGGAAAACGGTGATAGAGGTAGCTCACTAAATCCTGTATCTCCCTAATACTTGCGAAACTTGAAGAGCAATGCAAAACAAACAAACTTATTTTCGAGAGAATAGTTGCACTAGAAAACAACATTCATAACACGCGCACTTCAACCACAATATGAAAGAAATGCTTAAAATTCTTACATGGAACGCCAACGGGCTCATACGTAGACTCAAAGAGTTAGAAATATTTATACGAGAAAAAGATATTGACATATGCTTGGTCTGTGAAACTCATCTGACAAAACAACAGAATGTTAAGATAAGAAGATATAGCGTGAATCACGCCTTCCACCCATCGGAAAGAGCAAGAGGCGGATCATCCTTGTTTATAAAAGAATGTATCGAACACTGAGCGGAAGTATAGATTGAATTAGAAGCAATGCAAGTAAGCACGGTACGTGTTGGAAATAGACATCTTGCCTTCAACATTTCGTCTATATATTGTCCACTGCGATGTAAACTTGAAGAAAGTGATTTCACAAACATCTTCAACGTCCTTAAACCAAATTTTATTATTGGTGGCGACTTCAACGCGAAACACCCCTTCTGGGGTTCAAGGTACGCCTCTCAGAAAGATAGAAAGCTTTAGAATGCGGGTATGCAATACAGTTGTGATTTTCACTCGACGGGTAAACCAACAAATTGGCCGACTGATAGAAATAAGATACCAGATCTGATCGATTTCTTTGTTGTTAAAGGAATATCTGACAACTGTATACAAGCTGAAGAAAGCTTTGATCTCTCAACCGATCATTCTCCAATCATTATGACGATAAGCGATGCTCTGATTAAAAAAGTAGGACCGGTCAGATTAACTGGCGCGAAAACTAATTGGGATGGCTTTAAAAAAGATATTGAAGCAAATATTGAGCTGAGCGTATCACTTAAAACGCCATACGAACTTGAAGTTGAAGTTGATCACTTCGTCGAAATCCTACAGAATGCCGCGTGGAAGAATACTCCCAAACCAAAGAAAACGCCGGCAAGCTACATTCTAACTTATCCACAGAAAATAAAAGAGATGATTAAGGAGAAGAGAAAAGCACGCAAAAAATGGCAACAAACTCGTGCTCCGCAACATAAAGCACATCTAAACCGTTTGTGCAACTCACTAAAAAGATCTATTAAAAACCTTAAGAATAATGAAATGCAAACTTACCTAGAAAGCTTAACGGCAGAAAAAGATTTTAATTACTCGCTTTGGAAGGCTATATAAGATATTAAAAAACCTCAAATTCAAGCCGCGCCAATTAGGAAAAATCAAGACGAATGGGTCAGGCATGATAAAGAGCAAGCGCAGGTTTTTGCCACCCACATGGAAGAAACTTTTAAACCGCTGGGTGGACAAGCTCTTATTCAAAATATAAATACGTCATATATAGACAATAGTGTAATAAGAAATGCAACACTTACCGAACATACGGAAGAAATAAAGAAACTTAGACCTAAGAAAGCTCCTGGATACGATCTAATTACGGGAGAGGTTCTTAAAGCACTACCCAGAAAAGCTCTAATTAAGCTTCTGGTCATTATAAACGCTGCACTTCGACTAGGATAGGTTCCCAGTCAATGGAAAGTCGCCGATGTAATAATTGTCTTTAAGCCCGGAAAACCGCCGAATGAAAAAACGTCTTATAGACCGATTTCGCTTCTACCAAATATATCCAAGGTGTTCGAGAGAATATTGGTTAGGCGAATACAGCCGGTAATAGAAGAAGGGCATCTTATTACGGATCATCAATTCGGATTCAGAAGTAAGCATTCTACAGTTGAACAAGTACATCGAATAACACATGTAATCGAAAAGTCACTTGAAGAAAGAAAGACTTGTTCAAGCGTATTTCTTGACGTTTCTCAAGCCTTTGACTAGGTCTGGCACGAAGGCCTAAAGTTTAAATTACGACAAGTTCTGCCAGAGCACCTATGTAATATTTTGAAGAACTACCTTACGAATAGACTATTCCGCGTCAAATGTGGAAACGAATATTCAGATTTTAAGAAAATAATGGCTGGGGTGTCGCAAGGAAGCGTTCTTGGTCCAGTCTTATATCTATTATACACTCGTGATATACCGCAAGGAGAAGGCACTAAGCTAGCTACATTTGCCGACGACACTGCTATCTTGACAGTAAGCAAAGCGGTCGAAGATACTACAGAAAAACTGCAAGAAGCTTTGGATAGAGTAAATGAATGGACAAAGATTTGGCGAATCGCACTCAACGAGACCAAATCTGTTAATATAAATTTCACTTATAAGAAAATAAATAATTTGCCGATCTTTTCAAACTCGGTTCAAATTTCGTTTGCAAACGAGGCTAAGTATCTTGGAATGACACTTGATACAAAGCTGAAATGGAAAACGCAAAGAACTAGATAATAAATATCGAGAAATGTATTGGTTACTTGGAAAATATTCCAAGCTTAATATAGATAACAAACTGGTTTTATATAAGCAAGTGCTAAAGCCTGTATGGACATATGGTATACAACTCTGGGGTTGTACCAAATAAGTAACATTAAAATTTTACAAACTTTTGAGAACAAAGTGCTAAGGGGTATTGTTAACGCGCCATGGTATATCCGAAATAGCGATATCCACAGAGATCTTGGCATTAAAACAATCGAAGACGAAATCAAAAACTACGCGAGAAAGCATAAAAGTCGACTAGAAAGTCACGCTAATATAACAGTCCTCCAAGTTTTGGGTGACAGAAATTTACTACGCCGTCTACAAAGAATCAAACCTTTAGACTTAGCGCGTTAAGTAACCGCGTCTAAACTGCGGAGCTAGCAGGAAATTCTAATGGCAAGGTACCTGCAAAACGTCATTATTTCGTGAAACGAAAACTACTTGATGAGTCGAATACTTAGTTAAAATCAATTTGTAAAAATGCATTATACCGTATTCAATTATTCGTTTCCATTACTTTTCGTTCGTGGGTCAATTTGTAATAGTATTCGGCGATACTCGGTAATAATTTGAATACCGTTCGATAAACAAAATACTCGTAAAAAACAGTTTTTTTTTATACATGTACCTGCTAAAAAAAAAAAAAAAAAATGAAAAGAAACACTAGAAATGCTTATCTCTGAGCCTCCTGTTCCATCTTTACCAACTGATCGATATTAAACAGCAGAATCCAGTGAAACTGAAGACGAAGGAAATGGAGATTCTGATGAAGAATCCTTAGACGAAGAGGAATACTTTTTTTTTTCCCGAAAAGAAGGATAATGGGTTAAATTGTTTAATCATTTTTTCCGATTTAGATTAAACCATTAAGACATAAAAATAATTTTGACCGCTTTTTACTTGCAAATACTTGCCAACATACTATTCTATATACCTACTTACTTAGATGGCGCTACAGTCCGGGGTGGACCTGGGCCTCAACCAACAAACCTCTCCAGCCAGCACGGTAACGAGCCAGCTGCCTCCAGTTGCGCACGCCATGTTGGTTGAGGTTCCCCTCCACGTCCTCTACTGCGCCGTCCGTCCGGGGTGGATTCGAAGACTTTCTTATGGGGAAGGTTGGGCTCCATCCGCTCTAAATGACCCAGCCATCTTAGTCGCTGTATGTGAACTCTTCTGGCTAAGTCGATGTCCTTGTACATGCCGTATAGTTCGGCATTGTACCTTCTCCTCCACTCACCGTCTATGCAGACGGGACCAAAGATCGCTCGAAGAACTTTTCTCTCCAAATAACCAAGGGCATCCTCATCCGGTTTTGTCAAAGCCCATGCCTCTTTGCCATACAACAGGACTAGTATAATTAGTGTCTTGAAAAGATTTACCTTGGTAGTTCGGGATAGGGCTTTGCTACTCAATTGCCTTCTAAGCCCATAGAAACAACGATTACAAAAAAAACAACAACAGAAACAACGATTGGCAAGAGTAATTATTCGTTTGATCTCCCTACTGATGTCATTTGCGGAGTTCACCATAGAGCCTAGGTAGACAAAATCTTTTACTACCTCAAAATTATATCTGTTCAGTTCAGAGGGTCTCCTTTCTTCAGGATCGGGCAAACGATGCTGAGGTTCCATTCATCGGGCATACTTTCGTCCGACCAGATTTTACAAATGAGCTGGTGCATGCTCCTTACCCACTCATCTCCTCCTGCCTTGAAAAGTTCAGCGGCAAGGCCGTCGGCTCCAGCAGCTTTGTTGGATTTGAGTTTAGATATCGCTATCCTCATTTCATTCTGATCGGGTTGACGGGAATCTTGACTGTCATCATCACTATTGAATGGCTCATTCTGCCTGACAGCGGAATATTGATCATCATCGCCGTTTAACAGTCTGCAGAAGTGTTCCTTCCATATCCTCAGCACCGACTGCGATTCTACTACTATGTTTCGATTTTTGTCCGTGCAGGCTTCTGTTCTGGCTTTGAAACCCTGGCATGTTCTTTTTACCTTTTGCTAAAATTTTCGAACATTATTCCTGCAATAAAGTCTCTCAATCTACTCGATCGAGCGCTTCTCATGCTCTTTTTTCTTCTTTCTGAGAAGTCGATGTTCCTCTTTTCTCCTGCTCACGTAGAGCTCGTAAGCAGCTCTAGTCCTTCTATGCAGCGCCGCTTTGTACGCCTCTTGTTTAGCTGCATGAGCTTGCCGGCATTCCTCAACAAACCAGGGGTTTCGTTGTGGTGGCCGAGAGAAATCCAGTACATCAGAGGCGGCATCTTTGATGGCTTGTTGGCAACGCTGCCACTGATCTTCCGCATTTGCTGCTGGCGGCATAGGACTTAGTTCAAGATTAGAAGAAACTCGATCGGCAAAGGTTCTGGCGGTCTCTTGCGATTGTAGCCGCCCAACGTCAAGTTTCCTCACAGTATTTCGTTGATTTCGCTCCGCTCTGGATATCCGCATCCGTACCTTGGCTACAACTAGGTAGTGATCCGAGTCCACATTGGCTCCTCGGAAAGTCCGGACACCCAGAATACTGGAAGAGTGCCTTGCGTCGATCGCAATGTGCTCGATTTGGTTGACGATTTCTCAATCAAAGGAGAGCCATGTTCCTTTGTGAATATCGAGACGTGGGAACCGCGTACTAGCTACGACAAAGTTTCGCCCCGCCGCAAAGTCGACTAACCTGAGTCCGTTGTCGGATGTGATGTCGTGCAGGCTGTGTCTTCCGACCACGCTACTAAAGATTTCCTCTCTTCTTAGCTTTGCGTTAAAGTCGCCTAGAATTATTTTAACGTCGTGGCAAGGGCATTGCTCATACGTCTTGTCTAAGAGCCGGTAGAAGTCGTCGTTTGACGCGTCGTCCTTCTCCACGTGAGGGGCGTGAACGCATATGAGGCTAATGTTGGCAAATTTAGCCTTGATACGGATAGTCATGAGGCGCTCGTTCACATGACGGAAACTCAAGACTTCTTGCCTAAGTCTGCCTCCAATGACAAATTCGCACCCGAATAGACGCTGTCCTTTTTGTCTGTAGCAATCGCCGTAGTAGATGGGAAATTAACCCGACGGCACAACCCCCAACCTGAAGGGCCAGATCCTTTTTTTTTGTACCCCTATTACAAGAGGCCGGATACACCGATGTCAGTAACCCACTTCAGGGATATGAGCGCTGCCGTTGGCCCATTAAGGGTTCATCCGCCACTATCTCTTTTTCAATACCCTGACGTAGTATTGAAAATCCTTATAGACCTCAACTCCAAATATGTTGAAGTAGCTTCGGTAAGGTATCCGCTGGTCTGTAGACGTCACCGTTGATTCCATCGAGAGAATTCATCCGCCGCACGTCCTCCTTCTGAGAACCTCCTGCTAGACTTCTGAGACGTATATTTCAGCCAATCAGGTCAACAAGAGATACCTCGTCCGGTTAGACATATGCGCGCTGAAGTTCACTCAGATGTACTTACGCAGGTCTGAGTGTTCAGCTGCACATACATTTATCGTCAGACTCAGCATACGCTCATCGTTAGTTCACTATCAGATAGCTATCCAGCGGGCACCGCGAGGAGGTGATGATGCGATTTTGCCCACCTACTATTCTATATACTATTTACATAATCATTGGCGTTTTCATAAGCTTTTTTTTTCAAGCCTTTGCAAATTCGTTTATTATGCTGATGCCTTAAAAAGCAAATTGTTAAGTTGTATTGAACTAAAATATCTAATTTTTCCTAATCCTCTCAATTTAGTTTGATATTATTTCAATAAAACCTAATTTTTGAATTAATTGAGGACTGTCTGGTTTATTTAATTTGCCTAACTCTTACGGTACATGTACGAGTATGTATATATGGAGGCATAATGGAAAGCACAGCCGAAAATCAGTGGCTAGATTTAACTTTACCGAATTGGCTAAGTTGGGCTCTGAACACCTTCCAGCCGTTTAAAGCACCGGGAGCGCACGGAATATTCCCTGCCCTACTACAACAAGGCCAGGAAATCATTATGCCACACCTCCTAGGACTATTGAGAAGCAGCGTTGCACTTGGGCATATACCAAGTATATGGAGAAGGGCAAATGTCATATTCATTCCGAAAGTGGGGAAAAGAGGCACTACTTCACCAAAAGCCTTTAGACCCATCAGCTTGACCTCATTCATGTTAAAGACACTAGAAAAGGTCATAGATAATAACCTAAGAATGACTGTGCTGGAGAAAATACCTCTCCACCACAATCAACATACCTACAGAGCAGGAAGATCCACCGAAACTGCGCTCTACCAGCTGACAAGTTGGGTTCAGGATACACTGCAGAGCAAGGAAACAGCAGTATGCGCATTTCTAGATATCGAAGGAGCCTTCGATAACACCTCCCATGAAGCAATAAGGAGGGGTCTCGAAATAAAAGGAGTAAATCACACCACAAGTAATTGGATGTGTGAGATGCTAAGAACTAGGACTGCTGAGATAGAGGTGGGTCAAAAAACCATCACAATAAGCACCACTAGAGGCTGTCCACAAGGAGGGGTATTATCACCATTGATGTGGAGCCTAGTAGCAGATGAACTACTGCACAAATTGACAGGTGCCGGCATTACGTGCCAGGGGTACACCGACGATATAGTCATTGTCGCAAGAGGAAAATTTGAAGAAACGCTATGCGAAATCATTCAGAGGGGTCTACGAATCACACAGAAGTGGTATAAAATGGTAGGACTTAGAGTGAACCCTACCAAAACCACTATGATACCCTTCACCAAGAAAAGACAGCTAAAGCGTATGCAACCCAAACTGTTGGAAGGGATCAGGGTTGACCCACAGAAATAGGTCAGGTGTCTAGGTCTAACACTAGACAGCAAACTCCTCTGGAGAGAACATGTAAAAACTATGGTAACCAAAGCCACCAGAGCACTTATGGTGTGCAAGAACATTTCAGGAAAGACCTGGGGTTGCAGCCCAGCCACACTGCGATGGATGTATCTGATGATAGTAAGACCCATCATCACTTACGGGGCAGTGGCATGTGTCAACAGATCTAGACTAACCACGACGAGGACATCCCTCAACAAAGTGCAAAGTTTAGCCTGTATATGTATAATAGGAGCCATGTGAACCTGTCCCACAGTAGCTCTAGAAGTGATCGTAGAGATACCTCCACTACACATAGTGCTAGAGCGAATCGCCAAGGAGACCATTTTAAAAATCAGCAAAGAGCGCATCGGGAAAGGAACATGCATCGCAAATAAAGAGCGAGTAACCCTATCCAAATCGGTGCCGCTTCTGGACTGGCCCAGAGATGATATGGTGAAGAAATACTGCTTTGAAAGGAAATTTGACTCAAAGCTGAGCAACAAAAGAGATTGGAGCACCAAATCCGATAAATACCAACTCAAACAACACACAATTAAATGGTACACAGACGGATCGAAAACATCTGCTGCCACTGGGGCAGGAGTGTACGGGCCCAGGACTAGATACTCAGTATCACTGGAAATATTCCCCAGTATATTTCAAGCAGAAGTTCACGCGATCGAAAGATGCGCGCAATTGAACTTAGACAGGAAATATCGTGGGCAGGACATCGCGATACTATTAGACAACCAAGCCTCTATTAAAGCACTGACCTCGCATGAGATCAGATCCAAACTGGTATGGGAGTGTCTCACCAGGATCAACAAACTGGGAGAAACAAACAAAGTAACTCTCTACTGGGTACCAGGACATGTAGGAGTGGAGGGGAACGAAGCAGCTGATGAATTAGCTAGAAACGGATCAGACACGCCGTTCCTTGGACCAGAACCCTTCTGTGGGATAGGACCCCACAAAATAAGGGAAGACTTAAGGAAAGAAGAAGAGAACAAATGGGCCAAACATTGGGACGATATCCCCCAAATAAGACAGGCAAAGGAACTTCTGGGGAAATACAACTAGAAAAGAAGCAGAGCCTGCCTAAGAGTTAGTAAGAATCGGCTTCGCATCATGGCGGGCATGTTAACAGGTCACTGCAGACTTAAGGAACACCTTAGCAAACTGGGAATAGAGGAAGACGGACACTGCAGATTATGCAGGGACTTCGCAGAAACACCAGCGCACCTTCTTATGGAATGCGAAGCAGTGATCCACAAAAGAAGGAATCACCTTGGTGCCTACCTCCTATCAGAAACGGATTTACCTTCGCTGGATCCACCGAAGATACTCCGGTTTGCTGTAGCAGCTGGACTGGAGGAAGTGCTCTAGACCGAGTATATCATCGGCTAGAGCCTTAGTAAGGGGGCCACAATAGATCTTTTATAGGTCGCAGTGCACATGCACCTCTCAATAATATACATTGAGATCTAACTTTACCGAAAATGTATAAAATTGAATTTTTTTTGTTAAGTCTTATAGATTAGCTCACCCTCAGACGAATCTGCAATTTTTTGAGCGTTCTCTTACTAGGGAGTGGTAACCCGCCCCCAAGGTTTCAAAAAGGTCATATTAAATGGTACCTACCAAAATGGAGGAATGGAGGAATGGAGCACCCAATTAAACTAAATTATTCCTTTGCTACAAAGATAAAGAATTAAATTCTAATTACTTCCGACTATTATGGGCAACTTGAGCAAGTGACATTTTGGAAGGAAATTTAACGAACAATTAAGACATTAGCTTCCGACTGCTTCCGACTATTTTAGTTGGGCCTTAAGAAAAAGTTTCATCAACAAATTACAGATCATTGTTCAGCGTGAGCTAATCTATTGAATCAAATAAAAAAAAATCCATTTTCGACATTCCCGGTATAGTAAATTTTTACCAAAGCGGTTACGTATGATTGATTGATTCTGTCTCAATATCCGTTTACTGAAAAAACATTGATAGTTGATGAATCAACATTTTTAAAAAGTGCAACAAAGACAACCCCTTTAAAAATATCCCATCATTTCTGCCATGTTTTTTTTTTTTTTCTGACAGCTGTGTTACGTCAGTGGAGACAAACCAACTTTTTCCGGCTTTTTCTGTGATTTGGCGCGAAAATTTGAAAGTTGGAAATTTGTTGTGCAAACTATTGCTGAAAAAAAGATTAAATATGAGGTGTGCGGTGTTTAAATGTAACAATAATAATCAAGGAAATGAGCATACTATTCGATTTTATGGATTCCCTAGATACAAAGTCTTGGTGAAGGTTAGGTTAGGTTAGATTGGCTGTCTGCACCACGATGCAGACACACTTAGACCAGTAAAGGTCCATTGTGATGGCAAAGATCTACCATTAGACCACTCAGGGACTAATAAAACCAACCGGAGCTTTTGATGAAGCGAGGGATGTTCATGACGTCTAAGGACGCCAAATCGCTGAGGTCGTCAAGGAAGGGAGCTCCTAGATGGAGCATTCTTTTGCGTGATAGAGCAGGACATGTGCATAGGAAGTGAAGAATGGTTTCCTCCTCCTCCTCGTCCCTACAGCTCCTGCAGAAGTAATTTTTTTTTTTATTTTTTTTTGTCGGGATAGGAAACACTCGACTGGAGGACTTAGACACAACTGGTCCATTGTACTGCCAGAGAGCAAACCCTGATTTACCCATTTTATTGGAATTTCCTTGACTTTCGAAGAAAGCCAAGCAAGCACTTCAGTGATGAGGAGCTTACAGTACCAGCACTCACCACATCCGCACCGAAGATCTGCCACCTGATACGAGCAAAGGCCGGACACTCACAGAGATAATGTTCCGCGGCGTCGTCGCTCTCTCCACAAGCGTCGCAGATTGTAGTGTCACTTAAGCCCAACACGTTAAGGTGCTTGGCAAAAGCAAAGTGACCTGTCAAGACGCCAATAAGTTGTCTACAGTCTTTTCTGCTGAGAGACAGCAAGAATGCCGCTGATTTCTTACAGACGTTCGGGAGCATGCGTTCAGTCAACCTGAATCCCGGAGAGTCATGGCACACACAATTGTGCTCATGAGAGACCCAATCGTCAATGGAAGCCCTAACCGAGGACGCAGGGAGACGCAACGCGGGTTCGGGACCTGAGAAACCCTCCTCTGAGCCTTGTCTAGCAATCTCATCGGAGATCTCGTTCCCCAAGATCCTAGTTTGACCTGGGACCCAGATAAGAGACAGGGAATTCAGCCTTGCGACCGAGTTCAAAGAGTTTTTGGTTTCACGAACTATTTTGGAAGTGGTTAAAGGGTTAAGCGCAGTCTGACTGTCACTACAGACACAAATGCTACGTCCCTTCCACCTGTTCTTCACAACATAGTGCATGGCCAGTAGGATTTCATAAGTTTCCGCTTGGAAAACAGACGCATATTTGCCTAACGAGAAGTGAAGTCTAATGTTGTCGACTTCCACGAAGACCCCAGCGCCAGACCCTTGACTGGTTTTGGAACCATCCGTGAAAATACGACTACATTCCATTCCCGGCTCAGACTCTGACCGAAGCCAGTCCTGGACACAAGGAAAGTCGACTCTGAATTTGCGCATCAGCTGGAGTTCTGGTGTCATTGCATCAGACGGCATATCTATAAGACAGGAGTCGTAAGATAAGTGTCGCGCAAGTTCACCAAAATTCCAGTGTGGAGTGTTCCAAAAACCGCCCCGCCTAAGACGATGGATGGCTTTGATAGTGCAACCCATGATATAAGTATCGAGGGGAGGTAAGTTCAGCAAAGCGTCTAGAGCAGAGCAGAATATTTGTTTTATGAGATCTCTCAACTTTTTGCGCGAGTGTGTTCCATATGGTCGCATACAGATCGTGCAAGTCGCGCGCCAAAAATCGTGTGTTGTCAATGTATCTGGCCAAATAATTGCAGACAATCCGATGTATTTGTTAATGGTAAGACATCAGCTTTAATTTGATATTTGTGCCAACTTTCTTTTTTATGCCTATAGTCAATAGAAAAAAATGGAAGATTTAAAATAGGGTTGTCGGGGGTTAGTGGCCGGATGGGAGCTGCCAACCCAATGGGTTCAAGTACTATTTAAGGTAATCTATCGAATGGTTACTCATTCATTTTTCTTTTTTATACCTTTGAAAATCAAAAAAAAAAGTTGTCATTTTTTTTTATTCCTGCGCAAAAAATTCAGCAACCCTTGGCGTTTTGTCTACGTCTGCAAGCAAGCTTTCATTTTATACCATATTCAACTCATACTTCTTTTTTATACCTTAGGACATCACGCGGTCGGCTTTTAGACTACTACAATCAACCAAAATGGTCTTTGCTCTACACCCCAAGACAATATCAGCCCTACGAACTGGAACTAACTCCAAATGAACTAGGTAACTCCCACAAAGTTTGGAACTTAGTTCATATGAACCAACTCCCACAATTTTTAGGAACTGAAGCCCAACTCTAAGACGATCGACTTCATTATGAACTAATTCCCAAATAAACTGAGTACTAAATTATTGCAAATCCAAAATGCCGTAGTGCTGCCTTTTTCTAGCTATTCACTGGCATCTCCTTTTTTGCCTGATTTGTTTTTATCACATTTTGAATAAGTGGCGCGCTTCGCGAGATTTATTTGATGAACGCCGCTTTCCGAGGTGGTTTAGTCGCTCACGTAACTTCGTCGCTCCACCAAAGGTATGTCAGCAACTATCAGGCAGGCACGGAAATGCAAGCGTGTCACCTAGACACTATCTTATCTGTTTCCAATACTCGTTAGCGAAAAATGTCGACTGCCGATATCTTTCCTCACAAATGGGTTAAAAAGAAATGTCGACATTTTAAAGCGCAACGAAATGGGTATAATGCGATATTTAGCTGAGGCAGTATTTCCAAAATTTATTCAACACTCCAGAGTTTTCTCCATTACCGCAATATGCAGACTAGCTCTTAGATACACGATTTACTGGCTGAACACAATGCATGCCGCTGCGGCGTGGCGGTAGCGTAGTACGTATAGCTGTCAAATGGTGTGGCGGTACACTCACAAAATTCGCCCACAATGGTGTAGCGCGTAGTAATGTCAAATAATGCCAGCTGATTAAAATTGTGATTTTCTTTTTGAGTGTTATTGAGATTTGATTATTTTTGTGAGATTCTTGTGCTATAATAATACAATAAAAATAATAAGAAATGGATACATTTATTTTCCTTTCACCAGCAAAATAAATTTTTCCACGGCATGCTCTTCCATTTTGACTGTAACGAATATTTTAAATTTATTGCGCTACTCCTGAACTCAGTTCAAGAATCCACCACGAAAACATCGTATAGAAAACCAAAACAGTCTTCAACAGTCGCCAATTTCTCTATCTGTCACTTGTGGCGCTGCACAAGTTAAAAGTAAACCAACTTCGTACTACACCACTGCTACCACTATGCCGCAGCTACCTCACTGTGGGCGGTCTACTAAGTTCCCATATATTTTAACTTTGTGACAGGTCATACTACGCTACCGCGGCGCGGCATCGGCATGCATTGTGTTCAGCCAGTACTCTTTTGGAAGTGAAATGCGTAGTAGATTGTTCTAAAACGAGGAAAGGTCCAGGTGACGATCGGATCCCTTTCGAATTCTACAAGAACAGTTTTACAGAATATCTCACGCAACTTACAAATGAATTTAATAGAATTTTTGAAACAGCCAGTGTCCCAGAAAGCTTTAAAAGAGCAATATATTTCCTATTGCGCAAAACCGTGGAGCTATATAATCCAGCTAACTACAGGAAAACTATTTGGTGCTATGACCTTTAATGGGATAACAAACAACAGGATTTTAAATGAATACCAAGCGGGGTTCAGAAAACATTATTTAAGGCTGGATCACATTTTTACTCTTACCAGTATTGCGGAGTTTTTTAATCAAAGCCGCTGGATCAACATGTCTAGCGACAAAACAGATTTGGCCGAAGCTGGATCTACGAGTAAAGATTAAATTTCTCTCAACAGATGGCATATCGGCTCTATAATAGGTGTCATCACTGGAAACTGGAAACTATATCGCATGAAGATGAGAGAAGTTCAGCGTAGCGTGCGACGTGACAAGCGCAACTACATCAACGCGCTGGCTACAGAAGCAGAAGAAGCTGCACGGAGGTGCGAAAGCAGGACCGTCTACAGAATCACGGAAGAGCTGACAGGTGGTCGCAGCTTCAGCCAACACCCAGTAAAAAGCCTAGACGGCTCCTTGCTCATTTCGGATGAGGACCAGCTCAAGAGATGAAAATAGCATTTTGCTATGGTTTTGAACCGTGTATTTGCTAGCGATATGCTCCCAAATCAGACTGAGATGCCCGAGGTGAGAAGTTCCCGAATACGCACCACGACTCCCATTAAAGATGAGATCATTACCGCGATCAAGGCACTCAAAACTAACAAGGCGGTAGGACTTCACGGTATTCCAGCAGAGCTCTTACGAGCAGCGCCCACAACATCGGCTGAGCTTCTGCTTCCACTTAAAGAGGGAGCTTGGGAAGCTGAGAGCTTTCCTAACGAGTGGAAAAAGGGAATGATGGTCAAGCTTCCTAAGAAAGGAAATTTAATGGAGTGCGGAAACTGGAGGGGTATCTGCGTGCTGCCTGCTGTAGCTAAAATAATAGCTAAAATCATGCTGGAACGAATCAAACAACATCTCGAAGACATACTCGATGCCGAACAGGTCCGAACAGGAAACAAGCAGGTTTCCGCTCTGGATGCTCCTGTGCCGACCACATCAACATCCTGCGGATTATCATCGAACAGTGTGTTGAATATCGATCGCCACTGCACCTGCTGTTCATCAACAGGGAGTTTATTTGGTGTGCCTTATGCAGGAGAGGTATTCCCGATAAACTAATTGCTATTATCAAAGCTACATATGAAGGCTCCAAATGTCACGTTCTGCACAGGGGAAGATTGTCTGAGGAATTTGAGATCCAAAGTGGGGTAAGACAAGGCTGTATCCTTTCACCAATATTATTCCTATTGGTGATTAGCGATGTGCTTCATGCAGCTTTGTCGACGGGAAACGGAGGAATTCGATGGACTCTTACATCTCAACTGAAACATCTTGACTACGCAGACGATGTATGCTTACTCTCCCACAGAATTATGGACCTCCACCAAATGACAGCAGATGTGGAGAGGGAGGCAGGTGTCGTCGGGCTGAAAATTAATACGGCAAAAACTAAAATTATCAGCCTTGGAACAAACGCATCAGCTCAAATATGCATTGCTGGACAACGGGTAGAGAGAGTAGATGACTTCCAGTATCTTGGGAGTATTGTCTCGACCGATGGTGGAACCGAACTGGATATGGCCAACAGGATCGCCAAAGCAAAGTCCGCGTTCGGGATGTTGTCCAAAATATGGCGAAGCAATGCAATCAGTTTGAGCACCAAAATAAAACTGTTCCGCTCCAACGCTGAATCCGTGCTGCTATATGGTTGCAGCACGTGGAGAGTGACCACTACTATCACCAGAAAGCTGCAAACGTTCGTTAATAGGTGCCTGCGTAATATCTTAAGGATTTTATGGCCCAATCGTATCTCTAACGAACACATTTACGAGAGAACGGGTCAGGAGCCAATAGGCACAATCATCCAACGACGGAAGTGGCAGTGGATTGGTCACACATTCCGAAAGGGTGACAGTTCCATAGCGAACCATGCTATGCAATGGAACCCTCTAACTCAGGATGGCAGAAGACCTGGCGGTCCGAGGAGAACATGGCGCAGAACAGTCGAGAAGGAGGCACGGCAGTTAGGGAAAAGGTGAGGAGAACTCAGACACATTGCCAGAAACCGTACACGATGGAGCGTAGGCGTAGTAGAGGCCCTAAGACCCACAAGGGGATACAGGACATAAGTAATCACTAGAAACTGTATAATAGGCAGGCATGCTACAAAGCTAGGCCTTTTTGCGAAAGAAACTATTCCTCACCTTCTTTGTTTCTGTCCAGATCTCTCCCGTAGAAGGAAGCTTCACTTAGGAGCACCCTATTACAACGACCTAGGCGACCTGATAGATATTTATATTAAGAGCCTCCTACGCTTCATAAGAAACTGAAAATGGTTTTAGCGAGTAGGTAGAGAGATTTTCTCCCATGATGTACGTGGTATCACAATGGACCAATTATTGGTCTTAATGTGTTGGCGATTCTCAGCTGGCATCCACTTCAACAAAGTCGCAAAAAATTGTATATCGTTGTTGAGTTTCGCGCTACTTTTGACTTCATAGCGTGTGAAGCTCTATTTTATAAGCTGGATTGGTTTAACAAGCAAAGTAATAAATGTTCTGAATGCAATTTATGAGAGCAACGTGACGTGCGTATGGAATGGAGAGTTTGCATCCAAAGAATTTGGAACACAAATGAGAGTTAAGCAAGGATGCATCTTAAGCACATTACTTTTCATCTTATTTATCAGCGATATAGTAAAGTTTGAGGGGGATCGAGCTTGATGATGTGGGGATGCCGGCGCTAAAGTTTGCGGACGTTACAGTGTTTTTATCGGAGGCAGTTGAAGGGATGCAGCTTATTATGAACCGTCTTGAAAACTACTGCAAGTCATGGAATTTGACGGTGAATTTATCAAAATCAAAAATGATGAAAAGGTGGTGGAAGATACTCTCGCAGCGAAAAGTGGTCCTATCGGTGTGAAAGCGTTGAAATAGTGAAGAAGTATAAATATTTAGGTTTTGCATCTAACCTCAATATTAAAAAACATTTCGAATGTCAACAAAAAAAAAAAATACAAATATTTGGCGCAACAACTCTTTAAAGTGCCAGGGCCTAGCTTCTCGCAAACACTCATGTTGTGTGCGTTATATTTTTCACACCAATGGAAGGGACCTACAGTTCAGTGCCGTATCCGAACGGCGATTTGAGAAGCTTTTTCGTGACAACAATACTCCCGGATGTTTGTCAGACGCTCGCGAGAGCTGGGACCGTGAAAAAAACTTTTTTGGTATTTTCTGGGATTCGAACTTGGAACCTCATGCATAGTGATCCGACACACTAACCACTTACGCCACGGCGCCCACAATCTGGGCTGCAGCAAAAAGAGCTATTTCATCAGTTTGGTGACGATACATGAACAATAAGTATATCGAACTCACAACGAAAAACAAACTATTTCGTACAACTGCTACCTCTATACTACTCTACGGAGTCCAAATTTCGGTATATTGTTTTTTTGGGGAAGTTGAAAAATTCCTTAGATACTTTCTGAAGCGAATCTTTTGACTTCCAACATGTAAACGGAACTATATGCTGAATTTAGAAACTGGAGTGCCACTACTTTTTTGTAGATGCCCTAAAGATGCATGCAGATTACATTGTAAAAGTAGTGGGGATGGAAGGAGGAAGACTGCCGAGGATTGTGCCGAAGCATATAATTTCGACAAGAGTGCACTTGGTTCAAAAGTGGGAGGGGTTGACAGCAAATTATGGCATGAACCGAAATATATATGCAGCTTTCAATGATAAAACCTGTGTTTACCAATATTTTGAAAAAGCAGGCAATGTAGCAGGCATGTATGACAAATTTATAGCTGAATCCCATTCATTGCAACATATGCTGAATATTAACCACGATTCAACGTACTTCCCCAATCGCTACTCTCTGCATGTGATAAACACAATAAACTTAGAGGTGAACTAACAAATCTTTATTTTATTCCACATTGATCCGTTTTTCCAATTTTATGTGACTTGTGCAACTTTAAAGAGAGGGTGGATGTACACCATTTCATCGGAAGATGTCTCATTTTAGGAGAATTATATGCGAGATACTTCGGAGTAATTTCGCTGGACTTAGATGAGGTTATCAACGTATTGAACCGTAGTCATGGGTGGGCAGTTTTATACAACTATGCTACAACTGCAATCCGTTACACAGCCCGTATTTTGGAAGACAATTTTTGAACACAAATAGCAACCATAATTAAAGCCACTATTGCTAAACTGTGCACTGTATGATAGCTAAATTGTCAATCTGGTCAAAGCCAAACGATAAACGACTACCTATACACTGTTAGTAAATATAAACAAAAAGAAAATTATATAAAGTTAATAAAAAGTCTATCTTACTAAACTAACTAACTAAATCGATATTTTAGACAATCGATCTTTTTTTGTTATTCGTATGTAACGCTTCATGACCAACCCGGTTGCGCCTACAATATCTTGATGGTTCTGGAGTGGCCCATTCTATGGGACATTCCTCGACTCACAATCCGGGCAGCTTCACATGCAGGTGCTCAGGGTGCCAAAAATTAAAATGAACTAAATCCCACTATTTCTATGTTCAGACTTGGTTCACTGCGAGTTAGTACATAATGAACTAGCTCCCAAAAGTAGGAGCTTAGTCCTACTGCCAAAATGTATGGAACTTTGTTAATTTCGGTCATATGGAGCTAGCTTTATTGGGAGTTAGTTCACATGGCCGACATTATCACTCACAGGAAAATCACATGGGCAGCGAACATCTTCCTTCCCTTCAAATCCCCAGGGCTCGATGGTATCATACCGACGAAGCTACAACAAGGCTTGGATTTGCCCTGCTCATGGCTCCAATCGATATTCAGTGGCTGTTTACGCATAAGTTACATTCCAAAATCTTGGAGAAAGGTTACTTACTTACTTAAATTGCGCTACAGTCCGGGGTGGACCTGGGCCTCAACCAACAAACCTCTCCAGCCAGCACGGTTACGAGCCAGCCTCCAGTTGCGCACGCCAAGTTGGTTGAGGTCCCCCTCCACTTGTTTGCACCACCAACCGCGAGGTCGTCCTCTACTGCGCCGTCCGTCCGGGGTGGATTCGAAGACTTTCTTAGCGGGAAGGTTCGGCTCCATCCGCTCTAAATGACCCAGCCATCTTAGTCGCTGTATGTGAACTCTTCTGGCTAAGTCGATCTCCTTGTATAGGCCGTATAGCTCGGCATTGTACCTTCTCCTCCACTCACCGTCTATGCAGACGGGACCAAAGATCGCTCGAAGAACTTTTCTCTCGAAATAACCAAGGGCATCCTCATCCGGTTTTGTCAAAGCCCATGCCTCTGCGCCATACAGCAGGACTGGGATGATTAATGTCTTATAAAGAGTTACCTTAATAGTTCGAGATAGGGCTTTGCTACTCAATTGCCGTTTTAGCCCATAGAAACAACGATTGGCAAGAGTAATTCTTCGTGTGATCTCCCTACTGATGTCATTTGCGGAGCTGACCACAGAGCCTAGGTAGACAAAATCCTTTACTACCTCAACATTGTATCTGTCTATTGTGGCGTTCTGTCCAAGACGCCGATGTTGGGTGTCCTTTTTTGTAGACAGCATATATTTTGTTTTGCTTTCATTGACCGCTAGACCCATCTTTGCTGCCTCGGTCTCAATACTCGTAAATGCCCCATTGACGGCCCGCTGAGTTCTTCCGGTTATGTCAATGTCATCAGCATAAGCGACTAATTGTACAGACTTGAAGAAGATTTTACCTCCGGGGTTGGCTTGTGAGTTTCGTACAATTCTCTCAAGTACTATGTTAAAGAGATCGCATGATAGCGCGTCACCTTGTCTAAGAGCTTTCCTGACATCGAACGGTTCGGTGATGTTCTTACCGACTTTGATGGAGCAGCGAGAGTTCTCCATCGTCATTCTGCACAAACGGACGAGCTTGGCAGGAATGCCAAAACTAGACATGGCTCTGTATAACTCGCCTCTATACACGCTATCATAGGCAACTTTGAAATCGATGAAGAGGTGGTCCGTATCGATTTAATATTCATGGGTTTTTTCCAAGATCTGCCGTAGTGTGAATATTTGGTCAATGGTGGACTTTCCGGGCCTGAAACCGCACTGATAAGGACCTATCAGGTTGTTAACGATCGGTTTTAGGCGTTCACATAATACGGCAGACAGGATCTTATATGCGATGTTGAGGAGACTTATACCTCTGTAGTTGGCGCAGTTCAGAGGGTCTCCTTTCTTCAAGATCGGGCAAACGATGCTGAGGTTCCATTAATCGGGCATACTTTCGTCCGACCAGATTTTACAGATGAGCTGGTGCATGCTCATCTTCTCCTGCCTTGAAAAGTTCAGCGGCAAGGCCGTCGGCTCCAGCAGCTTTGTTGGATTTGAGTTTAGATATCGCTATCCTCATTTCCTTCTGCAATTCTACTACTATATTGTCATTTTCGTCCCTGCAGGCTTCTGTCCTGGCTTTGAAACCCTGGCATGTTCTTTTTACCTTTTGGTAAAAGTTTCGAACATCATTCCGGCAATAAAGTCTCTCAATCTCCTCGATCGAGCGCTTCTCATGCTCCTTTTTTTTCTTTCTGAGAAGTCGATGTTCCTGTTTTCTCCTGCGCACGTAGAGCTCGTAAGCAGCTCTAGTCCTTCTATGCAGCGCCGTTTTGTACGCCTCTTGTTTCGCTGCATGTGATTGCCGGCATTCCTCATCAAACCAGGGGTTTCGTTGTGGTGGGCGAGAGAAATCCAGTACATCAGAAGTGGCATCTCTGAAGGCTTGTTGGCAACGCTGCCACTGGTCTTCCACATTTGCTGCTGGCGGCTTAGGACTTAGATTAAGGTTAAGAGAAACTCGATCGGTAAAGGCTCTTGCGGTCTCTTGCGATTGTAGCCGCCCGACGTCAAATTTCCTCACAGCATTTCGTTGATTTCGCTCCGTTGTGGATATCCGCATCCGTACCTTGGCTACAACTAGGTAGTGATCCGAGTCCACGTTGGCTCCTCGGAAAGTCGGGACACCCAGAATACTGGAAGAGTGCCTTGCGTCGCTCGCAATGTGATCGATTTGGTTGACGATTTTTCGATCAAAGGAGAGCCATGTTCCTTTGTGAATATCGAGACGTGGGAACCGCGTACTAGCTACGATAAAGTTTCGCCCAGCCGCAAAGTCGATTAACCTGAGTCCGTTGCCGGATGTGATGTCGTGCAGGCTGTGCTTTCCGACCACGCTACTAAAGACTTCCTCTCTTCCTAGCTTTGCGTTAAACTCGCCTAGGATTATTTTAACGCCGTAGCAAGGGCATTGCTCATACGTCTTGTCCAAGAGCTGGTAGAAGTCATCCTTTGACGCGTCGTCCTTCTCCTCGTGAGGGGCGTGAACGCATATTAGGCTAATGTTGGCAAATTTAGCCTTGATACGGATAGTCATGAGGCGCTCGTTCACATGCTGGAAACCCAAGACTTCTTGCCTAAATCCGCCTCCAATGACAAATCCGCACCCGAATAGACGCTGTTCTTGCTGTCTGTAGCAGTCGCCGTAGTAGATGTCGCAGTTTTTCACCTTCTTTTTATCCGGCCCATCCCATCGCACTTCTTGGATGGCGGTAATGTCTGCTTTGGAACACTCTAGGGCCTCCGCAAGTTGTTCGGCTGCACGTGATTTGTAGAGGGACCTAACATTCCGCGTGCAGACACAAAGATCGTGGTCCTTTTTACGTTTGCATGGGTCGTCACCAGTAAGATCATCCGTATCCAAGGCTGTTGGTTGCTTCGTAACCAAAGGTTTTTTACGTGGTAGGGAAGTTAACCCGACGGCACAACTCCCAACCTGGAGGGCCAGATCCTTTTTTTTAGCAACCCCTAGGACGAGGGGCCGGATACACCGATGTCAGTAACCCACTTCGGGGATATGAGCGCTGCCGTTGGCCCATTAAGGGTTCATCCGCCACCATCTCTTTTTCAATACCCTGACGTAGTATTTAAAATCCTTACAGACCTCAGCTCCAAATATGTCGATGTAGCTCCGGTAAGGTATCCGCTGGTCTGTAGACGTCACCGTTGATTCCATCGAGAGAATTCATCCGCCGCACGTCCTCCTTCTGAGGAGCTCTTGCTAGACTTCTGAGACGCATATTTCAGCCGATCAGGTCAACAAGAGATGCCTCGTCCGGTTACACATATGCGTGCTGAAGTTCACCCAGATGTGCTTACGCAGGTCTGAGTGTTCAGCTGCACATATATCGTCAGACTCAGCATACGCTCATCGTTAGTTCACTATCAGATAGCTATCCAGCGGGCACCGCGAGGAGGTGATGATGCCATTTTGCCCACCTGGAGAAATGTTAAAGTAGTCTTTATTCCGAAATCTGCTAAGGCGTCTCGATCGTCCCTTAAAGATTTTAAACCTATCATTCCTTTTGTAAACTAAAGGAAGACTAATCAACGTATACAGACGTACTAGATAAGAATCTAATTTCAGATTCCCAAAAGGGAATCCGTAGAAACTCGCGGGAACGATTGACAGATCATTTGAACTTAAAAAGTTCACAATGGTTTCCTTTGTAAATATTGAAGGTGCTTTCAACAACGTCAAAACTAAAGCTATAACGGCTGCACTGAACACCCTGAGGATTTTCAACTCTTTTTGTTGCTGGATTGAACAAATGTTTGTAAGCAGGGTCACCCGCGCACAAGCTAGGGATAACCAAAAGGAGTCCATGCTGCTTGCAGATAGCTTTGACACAGAATCTGGAGTGGATATATGTGTCTTCTCAAAGTCATAAAAATCTCCTTTGGCGTCCCAAACCAATGTAGCATTTTCCTTGCGGAGATAATGACGACGATCAACATCCTACTGGGAAAAGTAGGTCGAAGCATGTATGATCGATTGGTAATTAATGCACAGTCCTCCCAGCATAGAATTTATTACAGTAAACTGAAATACCATCTAGCAGAGAAAACATACTTCTTAATTGCAATTCAACAGAGAAGATAAATATAATTTTCAAAATCAGAGGAGATCTACTGAATCTGAATTTCATTCCACACCGTCCAGAAATACCTATTCTATGCAATCTTTGTAATATGAAGATACGAGAGGATATATTTCACTTCCTTGCGATATGCCCAATCTTAAAAGAATTTCGAGTCAGATACTTCGATTCACGTATCTTAGAAATGGATTTTTCCCCCCCCCCCGAGGGTAGGTGAAAAATCTTCTATAGACACTATGAGAATAGCAAGCGCGTGCTCATAGTAGTGCCAGATTATTACTGACTAAAAAAACATCACCAATCGATATAAATTTGTTAGATATCGCAACTAAGTATTAACTTATCAAGCAATTTTTCTATCATGAAATAAAAACGCTTGGCAGGTTACTTTCCAGTGAAAGATCCTGCGTATTCCGCAATCTAGACGCGGTTAATCCTTATCACGCCAAGTCGAAAGGTTTCGTCCTTTGTAGTCGGCGCAATAAATTGCTCTCATCCAAAATTTGTAGCACTGTATTGTTGACATGTCCGATTAGTCGGTTTCTAAGCTTTCTCGCGAAGCTTCTAGTTTCAGTTTCGATTGTCGCAATTCCGAGATCCCTGTGGATATCGTCGTTCTACTATACCACGGTGTTTGGACAATTAAAAAATAAGTAAAATATTTGCATTTGTTTTCTTGGTACAACCCCAAAGTTGTATACCGTAGCTCCACACCGGCTTGAGCACTTGCTTGTATAAAAGCAGTTTATTCTCAGTACTGAGCTGGGAATGTTTTCCGAGTAACCAGTACATTTCTCTATATTTGATTTCGAGTGATTTACGTTTCAATTTCACGTACGAATTCCATTTCAGCCTTGCGTCGAGTGTCATTCCCAGGTATTTGGCCTCGTTTGCAAAAGGTATTTATTTATTTATTTATTAACTGAACAAATCTTTTACAATAGATTGCAACAATCTCTGTTAGTAGAAGTTACTTTATACAATTCAATAAATTAAGAAAAAAAATGGATTTAGAAGTATTCAAGGTATTTATATATATGAAATTTAATTTAATTAACTTAAGCAAAGTAATTGAAATTCAATTAATTAACAAATATTTAACAAAACATTTAGACACCAGCCAAGTGTTGAAATAAAACCTCACCAAAACGATTCGTACAGTGCAGTCTTCTAATGCGAACAGGTAATGAATTCCACAAACGAACAGCTTGAACAAAGAATTGTCTTTCCGAAGTTTGACAGAAAGATCTCGGCTGAATAAAAGCAAAAGATCGTGTTGAATTCGCGAGCTGTATCTTTTCGGAGAGGTATCGGGGCTCTTTTACTAGGATTATTTTACGTAGGTACATAATTGAAATGTAGTTAAAGTAAGTGTGTAACGAGCACCCAAGAATTTTATTCGCATAAGGAGAGACATGGTCATAACGCTTCAGTTGGAAGACATATCGGGTTAAATTGTTGAAAACAACTACAAGTTTACGTTTAGTTTCGGCGCTATGGCAACAAAATATTTGGCATCCATATATGATCAGTGGAATGATCAGCGACTTAACGAGCAATAATCTAGTATGCAGAGGAGTAAAATGTTTTGACATCGAGAGATTTCTGAGGCAGCCATATACTTTTCCAATTGTGCTATGAATATGATCATCCCATGTTAAGACACGATTGAAGCATATACCGAGATTTTTTCCTTTGTCAATATATTGTACTTCAAAAGGGCCGAGAAAAATCTTTGGAAAGTAGCTTAAATCCAAGAGAGTCTTGTGAATAACAAGGCATTTGGATTTCAGAGGATTTAACTGAAGATAATTAGATTCCGCCCAGTTAAGGATCTGCAAAAGGTCAACGTTTAAGCGACTAGCTCCATCCTCAATAAGCCCTAGTTTACAGCTCATATAGATCTGCACTTCATCAGCATACATGTGTAACTTGGAGTTACGAACAACAGATGGAAGATCATTTATGAACAGGGAGAATAACAATGGCCCCAGAATAGATCCTTGTGGCACACCTGTAATCACATCCAAAAATTTGAAGACTCTACCATTTACCACAGTCGCTTGATTTCTTTTAGAAAGATAAGAATGAATTAATTTAGCGGCAGTAGCGGAAAAACTATAGAGTGCTTGTAATTTGTGAAGGAGGAGAGAGTGGTTAACAGTATCAAATGCCTTGGAAAAATCAAGAAGAGCTAAGAAAGTAACCTCATCTTTATCGATGGAGGCTCTTATATCGTCCGTAACTTTTAACAGAGCAGAAATAGAGCTATGTTTAGGACGAAAGCCCGACTGATTTTTGCACAAGATACTGTTGTTTCTTCGTATAAAATCAGAAATTTGATTGTCAATTAATTTTTCCATGACTTTTGATAGAAAAGGCAGTATTGAGATCGGCCTATACTCGGGAGCAGAATTACGCGATCGTTGACCTTTGAATACGGGAATTACTTTTGCTGATTTCCAGGCAGAAGGAAAGCAAGACGTTCGCAGAATAGTATTAAATACATGAGTGACTATTGGAAGTATGTGGGGCAAAATCATTTTTATAAAGTTAGGAAGAATGTCATCAAAGCTTACAGATTTGGATTTTATTTTAAGTATAGCTCGAACAACTTCAGTTTGATCGACACCAGAGAAACAAAAATGATTCTCAACACTTACGTCGCTAGCAGCTACATTTGTGGTTAATGGCATCGATAGAGATGTTGATGACTGTGTCCCCACAAATTTGCAGTTCAGCTCATCAGGGTCAACATTTCCCAGATCATTATCAATCTGTTTGCCTATTCCTATCTCACGCAAGTTGCTCCATAAAGTTTTAGATGGGAGAATACGACTGCATCTATTCGCAAAGTAAGATCTCTTGGCACATCTGATCTTGGAATTGACTAAGTTACGAAGACCACGAAAAATATTGTATAGATCAAGGAGTTTAAATCGTTCCCACCTGTTATATGCTTGATCACGCCTATTTTTAAGCTCGTTTATTTCAGGGGTGAGCCAAGAATCAACACGATTTTTAATGTATTTGGTTTTTAGAGGGATGTGTTTATTGTATAGGCTGCGTATATTGTTTTGGAGACAGTTAACTTGTGACTCAGGGGAACTCATAAAGTATATTTGCTGCCAATCTATATTGCAGACATCCTGCTCTAAAAGAACAACATTCACATTTCGAAAGTCCCTATAAGAAATATATTGAGGTAGAGTCAGAAGATTGTTTTTGAAAATAGCAAATATTAAGTCGTGTTTCGAGAAAACTGGAGCAGATACCTGATCATAAAAAAGAATTTCTTGACCTCTGTTTACAAAAATTAAGTCCAATAACGTGTTGGTAGTTTTAGAGAAATGTGTGGGAGTTACGCAATTAACTGGACACAAATTGAGCGATTTTATTGTATTTAAGAAAGTCACAGATTCATCCTTCCTTAAAAGGTTGCAATTGAAATCCCCAGAGATGATTATTTCAGTGAAGGAGGGTGCAAGGGTCTCTAAAACTGAATTAAATGAGTCGAAGGCAATACTGCAATTAGGACGGTAAACAGTGCCAATTAGTGATTCCTTACCTCTACTCAAAATTTCAATAAAATTATATTCTATTGGACAATCTTGTGGAGAGCTAATGTGCATTTTACATATAACTCCTCTACGAACATAAATCGCCACACCGCCACCAATCCTACCGTGTCTGTCAGTACGAAATATTTTGTAACCATACAAAGAATAAATTTCATCAACAACATCTTCGTCAAACCATGTCTCAGATACACAAATAATATCGATACCCGACCCAACAAATACATTGCGAAATTCGTCAATCTTTGGATACAAACTCTGTGCATTGATATGACACACACTAAGCCCCTGACTTTGTTTACAAAAAATTCTTATCATTGCACGCAAGTTATCAGTTCGGCTGTCGTTGTTGGAATTCAGATCATTTTGTGACATCAATGGTAAGTAAATTATTACTACGCATAGAAAACTGCAGAGACGAATAAATTAATGAGGGTTTCATGGCTTGGCGGCTGTTAAAATGAAAGCTAAACATCTGAAGAAAAAATGGAACACAAAAACAACAAATTCTCAAGTGAAAAGAAATTGACTGCGGGTGCAGCTTACTTAATTCTGACTTCGCTTCGATCATCTGGTGTCTCCTTCTCGCACATTGTGTTCAAGTTCTCCAGTATGTTGATTAAAAGCGCTTTGTCTACAGGTAAGGCTTTGACATAAACTCTTCCGTTACGGGTGAATACACTCGAAAGCTTAGAGCGCCGCTTGAGTTGAAGAGCTTTTCGCAGAATCAGGTGGTTGTGAAGAGTTAAGCTCTCGTTGATGAAGATGCGACTGTCAGAATTTGGTTTGACATCATGTAAACAAAGAGGTTTCTTGTATCTCCTCCAACGCTGATGAGCAGAACGGAGCACTAATTGTTTATCTGCTGCTGTTTTAAATTTGACGATGATTGCAGTGTCCTCAGAAGTGCCTTTGGATTTTGCACGAAAGATGTTGAGAACCTCGGGTGGTTGTAGGCAGTCAATCGATTGACATAAGGTGGAAAATATTTCATGCAAGTCTTCGTTGTCACTTTTAGGAATACCTCGTAGTACAGCATCAGCACTCAGTTTCTCACGTTCGAGATAGTCGATTCGTTCTACATAGTGCGACAAATCAGCAGGTTGTGAGTCCGAGTCAGGTGTTTTAGTTGTATTTTCAAGGGCTTCTACTCTATTCGATAGTGCTGACATTTTTTGGTTGACTTCAAGGAAACGGAGGTTGAAGTCCCTTTCAATTTTGTCCAGTTTCTCAGCCAGTTTTTTGTGCTCCTCCACGATTAAATATTTAAGTTCATCGTATTGCTTTTGAATGCGTAGTTCGATGGTTTTAAGCTGCTTGTCCTGCAGTTTGCTTGTTGTTTTCAAAGCAGGTGATGACCTTTGGTCTTCGTTGCTCGAACGGGTTAAACGGGCTGAATCACTCATTCTTGGCAAACGGTAAGATGTATGGAAGTGTATATTGCAATTTTTACGCACTTAAATATATTATTTTGTAAGACGGTGAAAATAAGACTATGCGTCTATAACTAGCGACTAGACTGCAAATAAATGTAATTATTATGAATTATAAAAATCTTGAAACAAAGATTCGCAATTGAATTTCGCGTTTATGCTGTCATGACACTTGACACATATTCGGGCTGAGTTTAGGAAAATTGGCAAGTTATTAGTTTTCTTGTAAGTGAAATTCACGTGAACAGATTTAGATTCGTTGAGGGCGATCCGCCAGTCCCTCGTCCATTCATTTACATTATTCAGTGCGTTTTGCAGTTATGCAGTCGTTTCTTCGATTGTTTGGCCTACTGCTAGGATAGCGGTGTCATTAGCAAACGTAACAAGAATATCACGAGTATATAGCAAATAGAGAAGCGGCCCAAGAACGCTTCTGTGCGGTACGCCGGCCGAAATTTCATTGAGCTGCGAGTATTCGATTCCATATCTAATACGAAAGAGTCTATTCCCGAGATATGATTCTAGAATATCGTATAGGCATACAGGGAGAACTTGTCGTAGTTTGCATTTCAAGCCATCATGCCACACCTTATCAAAGGCTTGCGAGACGTCAAGAAATACGCTTGAGGAAATCTTTTTTTCTTCAAGTGCTTTCTCGATTACGTCAGTAATTCTATGCACCTGGTCAATCGTCAAATGCTTGCTTCTAAACCCGAACTGGTGGTCAGGGATAAGATTATTTTCTTCTATAACCGGTTGGAGACGCCTAAGTAATATCCTCTCGAAAATGTTCGATATGATTGAAGGAAGCGAAATTGGTCTATACGATTTTACCTCATTTGGCGGTTTTGCTGGTTTTAAAACCATTATGACTTCCGCAACTTTCCATTGGCTCGGCAGTGTTTTAATCTGAGCGCAGCATCTCTCAAAGTAACCAAAGGCATCGTCATCCGATTTCATCTAATTTCAGTGCAAGATTCCCTTGTTGTTTCCCAAAGTAGGACCCGGGGCTTACTCGTACAAGCATGTCTGTGGTTCTTAGTCTGAAATAAGATTAGCCATGTCGTCGGCTAAAAATGAATGAAGCAATTCAAATTTTAAATGGAGATCGTGGCTGCAATTTACTTTACAACTGCTGCGTAAATGCACTTCCCTACAGAAATTGTATAGTTGAAGAAGTTTTTTAAGGCTTAATTGTATCTATTCAAAAAAGAAAACATATATGTATATATGTACTCATATGTAGGTATGCAAATTATTGTCAGTCTGGTAGACGGCCGTACGCCAAACCTCAGTAGACTTAGAATATTTCGTGAAGAATTTATAATGAAAATAAAAGTCATAAAAACTAACTTGCTAATGACGATCAAGGAGGTTCTATCGTGGCTGAAGTATAATGCGTATCTTAGCGGGATATCACTATTTTTTCTACCGACAGTCAAGACGGGATTACGTCCCAGGCATATGCTCAAAAATTGCTGTAAATTACCGCGTAGCTCTTAACGAGATGGCTTAACAATTCAAAATTCACCTTATTTGTGTACCGAGGCATAGGGATATTTTACGAAACTGTATGGCCGATGAACTCATCAGTAATGGCACAACTTTATCGAATCTACATGAACAGAAAAACAAAAACTAAATGCATTTGACATCACCAATCGCGGACAGGCAGATGGCACCATGCAACTCAAAAATGACTTAAATGATTTCAGTGAACCAAATTTAGTTAGTATCTAGTTCAACGAGGGCACATTCAAATTTGCCACAATATTTTCAGAGAGAGAGACAGATTAACAAGTTGAGAAGCACTTCTTGTTCTCCATCAACGGATTGAAATAACTATAAGTGTAAATTTTGTTATCTTTCTCGCGATTTCTTAACTAAATACTTACTAACTCGCTCACTTAGGTGGCGCTACAGTTCGGGTCGGGTCTGGCTTCAATCAACAGTCAACTGCATCCAGTTACAAGCACCAAATTGGTTGAGGTTCCCCTCTACTTGTTGGCGCCACCTACCACGAGGTCAACCTCTACTGCGCCGTCCATTCGGGGTGGATTCGAAGATTCTCCGTGCTGCAACGTTGGGCTCCATCCGCTCCACATGATCCAGCCATCTTAGTCGTTGTATATGGACTCTTTTGATTAAGTGGATATCATTGTTCAGGCCGTATAGTTTGGCGTTGTACCTTCTTCTGCACTCGCCGTCTATGCAGACGGGACCAGATATCGCTCGACGAACTTTACTCTCAAAGTAACAAAGGGCATCCTCATCAGATTTTGACAAAGTCCATGCGTTTGCGCCATATAGCAGGACATGGATGATTAGTGTCTTATAGTAGTAGTTCACAGGACAGTCCGAGTCTGGCCTTGTCTATTTCGAATGCAATTTTGTTCCTTCCCATATGATTTTTTCCAATGGATTTCATCTAATATCAGTGTAAGATTCCCTTGCTATTTGCCAAAGTAGGACCCGGGCTTATTAGTACAAGCATGTCTGTGGTTCTTAGTCTAAAATAAGATTAACCAATGTCATCGGCTAAAAAATGTGGGCTTTTGTAAGCAGACCATAAGAAAGACAAAGCATATATTCATGTCTTTATGTATGAATATCTAAGCCAGGCGCGAACGCACGGGGGGGTTTTGGGGGTTCAAACCTCCCCCGAAATATCTGCCACCGTGCTACTAGGTACTAGGAAATTGCCATGGCAAAAATACGATCGTGCCACATCGCATTGAACAGTTTTCAATATGCGTTTGTTATGTTAATACAATTGACAACGAATATACGATTCGGGATGACTTTTTGTGTTTCATTCCTGTTGATGACATCACGGGAAAAGGGATTGCAAGTACGTTGCTAACCACGATGAAGGATAAAAAAAAAAAAATATTTGGCGCAACTCTTTAAGTGCCACGGCCTAGCTTGTCGCAACCACTCATGTTGTGTGCGTTATATTTTTCACACGAATGGAAGGGACCTACAGTTTAGTGCCGTATCCGAACGGCGATTTGAGCAGTATTTTTCGAGACAACAATACTCTCGGATGTTTGTCAGACGCTCGCGAGAGGTGGGACCGTGAAAAAACTTGTTGGTGTTTTCTGGGACTCGAACTTGGAACCTCATGCGTAGTGATCCGACACACTAACCACTTACGCCACGGCGCCCACCATGATGAAGGATATTGTCATAAATTTGGCTAATATGAGAGGGCAAGGTGAATGTCAATAATTCACACTATCTATGTAAATAAAACTGTCAGTTAGGCCGAATAGGTAATAAATTACATTACATGTTTAGAGTATGATGGGGCCCGGTCAATGACCGGAAAATTCAACGGCTGTGCTGCCAAAGTTAGAGCATTGTATCCAGAAGCTATTTACGTCCACTGTGCTAATCATAATTTGAATTTGTCCATTACACGCGCTTGTCACATACCGTCTATACGAAATTGCATAGGAACCATTAAAGAGGTTGTTAATTTATTCCGATTATCTAATAACATAAAGCAGCTCTAGTTTTAAAAGACAAAATTCAGGCGTCTTGCCCAAAAGCAAAACAAGCGCGTCTTCTAAAATTTTGCGAAACGCATTGGGTTGAGCATTTGAGTTCACTCAATTTGTTCTATAGTGTCTATGAATACCTATATCTGTTGCTCATTAGAGTATCTGGATGTACAAAATATGAAAACCGAAGGAGTCAAACCTCATGTTCTACTTGCTGCTATACAAACTTCCCAATTTATAATATCCTTAACAGTGATTAAGCCAAATTTAAGCCTAATGAAAAATGTAAGTGAACTCTTACAAAAAAAAGAATGTGATCCCAGCTACTGTATGGAATATGCAAACCATTTACATGAGAAAGTAAATGAAATACGTCAAAACTCCGAAGTTAGATTCAGTCACACATTTGCTGGAGCTAAAGAAATGGCAGACAAAATGGATATTCAATTAGTAGTCCCGCGGCAAGTTGTAAAACAAAAGAACCGTGACAACTATGAAGGAGGTCCTGAAGAATATTTCCGTCGGTCCATCTTTGTTCCTTTTTTGGACCGACGATGTAACTAAGGACTAGATTTCTTACTTACTTACTTTACTTATATCCTTTAACCCCTCGGGGGGCATAGGGCGTCAACCACGCATGCGCGTCATCGTGTTCGGAATTCTGCAACGCGTTTGAGCTACCTCCAACTCATTCTCAAAGAGCTCGATTGCTCCTCAACTGTTCTGCGCCACGTTTGCCTAGGGCGTTCCGCTATTCTGCCTACTTGGGTGAACGGATTCCACTGCATGGCGTATTTCGCAATGGAGTTGTCTTCGCCGCCGTAGGGTGTGTCCAATCCATTGCCACTTTCTTCTTCGTATACTAATGCTTATAGGTTCTTGGCCGGTTCTCAGATAAAGTTGTTCGTTGGAGATGCGGTTCGGCCAAAAAAATCTTCAAGATGATTCTTAAGCATTTGTTTACGAAGACTTGCAGCTTGCCTGTGTTAATAGTGTCCACCTTCCAGCTACTGCACCCATAAAGCATCAGCAGATTCTACGTTGGAGCGGAACAGTCGTAGCTTGGTTCTTATGCTGATAACATTGCTTCTCCAGATTTTGGACAGCATTCCGAACGCAGCTTTAGCCTTCCCGATTCTGCTGCACACATCCAGTTCGGTGCTACCACGATTAGCCGAGACGACAATTCCTAAATATAGAAAGTTATCAACTTTCTCGACTTGCTTTCACGCAATGTTAAGTTGAGCGCGGGTATTAGAAGTGCTCAGGGCTTTTGTTTTGGCTGTGTTTATTTTTAGCCCCACTTTGTTTGCCTCAGCTTCTAGATTTTGGGCCATCAAATGAAGATCCATTATCCGATGTGAAAGTAGACAAACATCGTCAGCGTAATCTAGGTGTTTAAGGTAAGATGTCATCGTCCAACGAATTTCATAATTAGCTTCCGTCAATGCTGCACGGAGTATCTACATCCCTGATAACCACCAAGAACAATAGTGGAGACAGTATGCATCTTTGACGAACTCCACTTTGGACTTCAAAATCCTCCGACACCTTACCATTGTGCACAACGTGACACTTTCCGCCCCCGTATGTAGCCTTGATAATAGCTATAAGTTTTCCTGGAATGCCTCTCCTGCGCAAGGCCAACCAGATAGCATCTCGATTCTGCTTTTTACCGACATATGTACGTGCGTGCCCCAGTCGCAATAGCATTTTTCACAGCACTCCAGTGGTCATCCATGTTCTCTTGCAATATGCTGCTGATTGCTTCTGCTTCTAATGCAAGATGGTCCCTGAACTGTTGGCGCACTTGGGGAACCTTGAGCCTGTCGATATTTAACCTGGTGATGTTAAGTAGGTATGAGCGGTTGCTGTTGACGGATGCAGTACGAAGGCGTAAATAAGCTACCATAAGATGGTGATCTCGTTCTTGTCCGACGTCAACAGACGTGGACTGTTTCGGATTTCTTGGCCATCGAGAACTCCTTTCTAAAATTCAAAACATTCTGCCGGAAAAGTGTTCTAAGCTGGAAATAGAAGAAATACGTAGCACTGTCAACGTATTTTCAAAAGAATGGCCAAATGACATCAAATGTTGTACTGATGATATTGTAGGTGAAATGACGATGTGGCGCAGGTAAAAATGTATTTCCTTCATTTTCCTGATATCTATGGTTGCAGACATTGCTTAAATATTCCGATTGATAAACGGCCAACAAATTTTATAGACGCTTCCCGTATCTGGGGCACCAAGTAAACTGTCTTTTTCTTGTCTTCGCAGATTGAAAACTTATCTGCGTAGCAAGACTAGTGAGGAGCGGTTAAATGGCTTGATGTTGCTTAACATATATAGAGATATTGACGTGAAATACGAAGAGGTTATAGATATGATGGCTAAAGTACCAAGACGTATGGATATAATTTTGTAAAATATTCCAACTATAAATTATATTATATTAGCCGTATTTTATTATCGCTCATGATCCATATGGATCATTAATTTCTATGCAATACAACAACAATACGAGATCTTGCTTTCTATCGGGATCAATTTCGTGATCCAGAATTTTTTTTTTTATTCCTTGGTAGGTTACACAACCACACTACAAGACACAAGGAAAATAATTTCCTTGATCCAGATCCGGATCGTTTTATTTTCGTCGTGTGATCTATATGGATCTTGGGTGATAATAAAATAGGGCTATTATTATATATGTAGGAGTATGACAAAAGAGGAGGCAGTTTTCAGCAAGCCGCCATGAGAGACAGATGGTCGATTTACTATTTCTATTATTATATATTTATCCTTCTAAATAAACTTATTATATAAAAGAAGTCTCTGATTTCTTTTTCTTTTCTTAAATTCAACATATATATTATATATATTATATTAATTATATTATATTATATAATAATAAAATAAGACACTATTTATGAAAATATAATACTTGTTTTTCAAAACCCCCCCCGAAATTTTTTTCTGCGTTCGCGCCTGATCTAAGTTTTAAGCTCATGGTTCATAACTGAAGTACAATTTACTAATAAGTCTAGGAGTAGTCTGCTTTAATAGCCGGTAAAGAAGAACTAGAATATAATGAGAGACATCGTTCAACAACTCACAAAGAGATAGAAGCCCTAACCACCCTTTGCTTCTGAAGAAATTGAATTTAATGTTCCAAAGGATGTATTCTAAGTATACAACGGCTAATAATAATATTTATTATGACGTTGCTTTGAAATACATCCTGCAGATATACTGTGCCACCCCTCTGCATCATCGTTATTTACCTTATAAAAAAACGCTTTAACGACATATTGATTTTCAATCTCAAGTCAGTATACAACTTTTTTATTTCTTATTTTCATTTTTGGTGCTGCTTGTCCTTTTAACCGAATATATTCTCAATGCCATAAATTATTTATAACTCCATCTTAGGACAAATAGAGTTACGATCATGGGGGTATAGCATAAAAGAGTGGCTATGCTCAACTAGGACATTATACTTATGGAGGCTTTTTGTGAAGGATCCTACGGAAATAAAATATTTTAGATTTGGTGAATGAAGCACGATTTTGATTTTTTATTATAAAATAAAACGGCTTAGAATGAAAATAAAACAAGGTTTGGCTTTTGGAAACTGTGTATATGGATGTATGTACGTATCCATTGACCTGAATTTAGGGTTTCTGTAGGTTAAGTTATATACGAGGGTTGAATGAAAAATGATAAAGTCAATTCATTGGGCTATCTGAACGGTTGTATTTTAATAAATTCAAAAGACACATAGTTTATTGGGTGTGCCATTTGGTCACAAGATAAAAGGACCGTCATATAGTTTTTAAAAGGACCTAAGAATGGTTTTACACCCAATTCATTTATGTATATAATCGGAAGTCATTCATTTAAAAGTTTTGGGAGTTAGATTTTCAAATATGTAGTTTTAATTCAAGGTTTTGAGTGTGTAGAAAATAGGGTTTGGTAGGTAATAAAATTAAGATACATATCTATTTGGTGTAAGACTATAACTTAATGTTATATGCCTTTGCTTAGAAAGTACAAGATACAGATGTAGATATCCAGAACGGAGTGAAACCAACGAAATACTATGAGGAAGTTTGACGTTGGACGGCTACAATCGCAAAAGAACGCAAGAGCCTTGCTGATCGAGTCTCTTTTACTCTTAATCTAAATCCCATGCCACCAGCAGCAAATGCGGAAGACCAGTAGCTGCGTTGTCAACAAGCCATCAGAGATGCCGCCTCTGATGATGGTGCATCAGCTCATATGTTAAATTTAGTCGGTAGAAAGTATGTTCGATAAATAGAACATCAGCATCATTTGCCCGATCCTGAAAAACGGAGACCGTCTGAACTGCGCCAACTACAGAAGAATGAGTTTTCTCACTATAAGGCCCTATCCGCCGTATTATGTGAACGCCTAAAACCGCTCATCAGTTACCTGGTAGGCCCTTATCAGTGCGCTTTCAGGCCAGAAAAGTCCACCATTGAGCAAATATTCACACTACGGCAGATCCTAGAAAAAACCGATAAATATGAAATCGAAACGCTCCACTTAGAAAAGAGTTATACAGAGCCATGTCTCGCTTACGCCGATGATATTGGCATAGTCGGTAGCACTCAGCGGGCCATCAGTGGCGCGTTTGCGAGTATTTAGATCGAGCCAGCAAAGATGTTTGCGGTCAATGAAAGCAAAACTATATACTCATAATTTCTGTCTACAAAAAAGGACCCCCAACATCGACGGCTTGGATGGAACGCCACAATATACAGATATAATTTTGAGGTAGTAAAGGAACAACTTGCGGGGGCCCTGGAGTGTTTCAAAGCAGACATTACTGCCATCCAAGGAGTGCGATGGTATGGGCCGCGCAAAAGGAAGATGAGCAACTGCGACAACTACTAGGGCGACTGCTACAGACAACAAGGACAGCATCTATTCGGGTGCGAATTTGTCATTGGAGGCAGACTTAGGCAAGAAGTCTTGAGTTTCCGGCATGTGAACGAGCGCCTTATGACTATCCGTATCAAGGCTTAATTTGCCAGCACTAGCCTAATAGGCGTTCACGCCCCTCATGAGGAGAAGGACGACGCGTCAAAGGATGACTTCTACCAGCTCTTGGACAAGACGTATGAGCAATACCCTAGCCACGACGTTAAAATTATCCTTGGCGACTTTAACACAAAGCTAGAAAGAGAGGAAGTCTTTAGTAGCGTGGTCGGAAAGCACAGCCTGCACGACATCACATCCGACAACGGACTCAGGCTAATCGACTTTGCGGCCGGGCGAAACTTTGTCGTAGCTAGTACGCGGTTCCCACGTCTCGATATTCACAAAGGAACATGGCTCTTCTTTGATCGAAAAATCGTCAAACAAATCGATCACATTGCGATCGACGCAAGGCACTCTTTCAGTATTCTGGGTGTCCGGACTTTCCGAGGAGCCAACATGGACTCGGATCACTACATAGTTGTAGCCAAGGTACGGATGTGGATATTCAGAACGGAGCGAAATCAACCAAATATGTGAGGAAATTTGACGTCGAAAAGCTACAATCGCAAGAGACCGCCGGAACCTTTGCCGATCGAGTTTCTTCTAATCTCAATCTAAGTCCTATGCCGCCAGCAGCAAATGCGGAAGATCAGTGGCAGCGTTGCCAACAAGCCATCAAAGATGCCGCTTTTGATGTACTGGGTTTCTCTCGGCCACCACAACGAAACCCCTGGTTTGATGAGGAATGCCGGCAAGCTCATGCAGCTAAACAAGAGGCGTACAAAGCGGCGCTGCATAGAAGGACTAGAGCTGCTTACGAGCTTTACGTGAGCAGAAGAAAAGAGGAACATCGACTTCTCAGAAAGAAGAAAAAGGAGCATGAGAAGCGCTCGATCGAGGAGATTGAGAGACTTTATTCCAGGAATGATGTTCGAAAATGTTACCAAAAGGTAAAAAGAACATGCCAGGGCTTCAAAGCCAGGACAGAAGCCTGCAGGGACGAAAATGGTAATATAGTAGTAGAATCGCAGCCGGCGCTGAGGATTTGGAAAGAACACTTCTGCAGACTGTTAAACGGCGATGATGACCAATATTCCGCTGTCAGGCAGAATGAGCCATTCAACAGTGACGATGACAGTCAAGATTCCAGTCAACCCGATCAGAATGAAATGAGGATAGTGATATCTAAACTCAAATCCAACAAAGCTGCTGGAGCCGACGGCCTTGCCGCTGAACTTTTCAAGGCAGGAGGAGATGAGTTGGTAAGGAGCATGCACCAGCTCATTTGTAAAATCTGGTCGGACGAAAGTATGCCCGATAAATGGAACCTCAGCATCATTTGCCCGATCCTGAAGAAAGGAGACCCTCTGAACTGCGCCAATTGCAGAGGTATAAGTCTCCTCAACATCGTTATATGCGAGATCCTGTCTGCCGTATTATGTGAACGCCTAAAACCGATCGTCAACAATCTGCTAGGTCATTATCAGTGCGGTTTCAGGCCTGGAAAGTCCATCATTGACCAAATATTCACACTACGGCAGATCTTGGAAAAAACCCATGAATATAAAATCGATACGGACCACCTTTTCATCGATTTCAAAGTTGCCTATGATAGCGTGTATAGAGACGAGTTATACAGAGCCATGTCTAGTCTTGGCATCCCTGCCAAGCTCGTCCGTTTGTGCAGAATGACGATGGAGAACTCTCGCTGCTCCATCAAAGTCGGTAAGAACATCACCGAACCGTTCGATGTCAGGAAAGGTCTTAGACAAGGCGACGCGCTATCATGCGATCTCTTTAACATAGTACTTGAGAGAATTGTACGAAACTCACAAGCCAACACCAGATGTACAATCTTTTACATGTCTGTACAACTACTCGCTTATGCTGATGACATTGACATAATCGGAAGAACTCAGCGGAAGAACAATGGGGCATTTACGAGTATTGAGATCAAGGCAGGAAAGATGGGTCTAGCGGTCAATGAAAGCAAAACAAAATATATGCTGTCTTCAAAAAAGGACACCCAACATCGGCGTCTTGGACAGAACGCTACAATAGACAGATATAATTTTGAGGTAGTAAAGGATTTTGTCTACCTAGGCTCTATGGTGAACCCCGCAAATGACATCAGTAGGGAGATCACACGAAGACTTACTCTTGCCAATCGTTGTATCTATGGGCTAAAACGGCAGTTGAGTAGCAAAGCCCTATCTCGAACTACTAAGGTAACTCTTTATAACACTCTAATCATCCCAGCGACTAAGATGGCTGGGTCATTTAGAGCGGATGGAGCCCAACCTTCCCGCTAAGAAAGTCTTCGAATCCACCCCGGACGGACGGCGCAGTAGAGGACGACCTCGCGGTAGGTGGCGCAAACAAGTGGAGGGGACCTCAACCAACTTGGTGTACGCATCTGGGCGAGTTTGGCTGGGATGCCAAAACTAGATATACCATAGCTCGGTATAGCTCAATTCTATAAATGATGTCGTAGATCGCATTAAAATCGATAACGGGATGATGGGTATCGATTTGGGCGTCATCGTTTTTTTCCAGAATCTACAGAAGTTTGAACATTTGATCAATTGCGGGCTTTCTTGGCTTAAAAACGCGCTAATAGGGACTGATAAGAAAGGTTTCAGCCATTCGCACAATATGGCAGATAAGGTCTTATAGTGATGCTGAGGATCTAACTGCACTTGTAACTGGTTCAGTTGAGAGGGTCTCTGAGGTTCGAATGCTGCTGATCCTGACTGTGTGTCGCCTAAGTTTTTAAAGTTAGTCTTGCCCCTAATACTTCCATATATGTTGCATGTCTTCAATTTTTGTTTTTATAGCAGTCGATTTTCCGAGAAATGGAAAGAAGATACAATTGTTCCGATCCCGAAAAAAACCTAACCCGTCAGCTTCGTCCGATTTTAGGCCAATCAGTTTGCATTGTTTTCCAGCTAAAGTTTTTGAAAAGATTATGGCTTACCAAATAAAAAGGTTTTTAGACGCTGGTAATCACCTATCCAAGTGGCAATCGGGGTTTCGTCCTAAGTATAGCTGCGAATCTGCAGTTATCAAAGTAACTACAGATTTGCGTATAGCACTTGACTTAAACAAAATCGGGATTATGGTTCTACTTGACTATTCCAAAGCCTTTAACTATATTGACCATTCAATTTTAATTTCTAAGCTGAAAAATTATTTTGGTTTTCACAGTGCGTCACTTAGACTTCTTGCACAATGTCTAAGCAATCGTGTACAGGTAGTTAAGACGAACCAGGGAACATCAAGTCCTATTTCCGTTAACTCAGGTGTTCCGCAAGGATCTGTGTTGGGCCCGTTACTATTCTCTATGTTATACACGATCTTCCGGACTCTATTGTAAATTGTCAAGTGCATATGGTATGTACGCGGACGATGTCCTTATCTATCTATGTCAGTCTGTTGGCTTAATAGAAGATTGAATTTTATTAATCTTACACTCAATCTTTTAAAGACTTTAAGAATGATTTGCTCACGGCAGAAAACGGACTCCTCTGATTATCCCGCCCTTGTTCTAAATGGCAACATTATTCAATATGTAGACAAAGTCAGGTATCTAGGATATCAAATCAATAACACCTTAACCTGCTGTGATGCCGTTTCGGATACTGTAAAAAGGATATATTTTGGTCTACGTGGGCTGATTTCTTCATCGTATTCACTGCCTATAACATAAAAATGATGTTTAGTTAAAAGCTTGTTACTGCCCTTTTTCACGTATAATTGTTCTGTGTACCCTTGTCTTGAATATGATTGTAAGCGTAAAATGAATGTAGCTTTTAACGACTGTATTCGCTTTATTCATAATATTCCAAGACATAGAAGTGTTTCGCATCTAATCGGGTCACTGTTAGGTTTAAAATTAGATATATACCTTCATTTTAAAAATATTTTGAAGCTTTTTAACATTATTCATGGTTAATAATACCCCGTTTTGAACACACTATTGGAGGGCGGTCCTACTTTGTCCAAGCAATTCGACTGTGGAATAACCTTCCACAGGAATTACAAAGCACAACATCCAGGCGCGAACGCACGGGGGGGTTTTGGGGGTTCTTTTGCCACTTCGCAACCTCGATAGTTCGCTGGGTGCTTTCCTTTGCAGTTAATGCAGGTAGCCGGGGCCTGCTTATTTAGGTCACACTTTTCCGAGAGATGGTTACCAGCACATTCTACGCATCTCGGCTCTTTTTGACAATACGACTGTGTGTGATTAAAGCCTTGACAGAGTTTACACTGAGGTATCGATCTCGTACTCGTACGCATAGGCTCAATCTTGACTACGATATTCAGAATAGTTTTAACGTTAAAAATATCGTCTACATTTTCGCTACATTGTCAAAGGTAAGCATAAAGAGCGGAAGTCCATGCTTGACCATGATTTCCTGGCCTTGTTCCGTTTGTTGCTTCACCTTTTTGAGAATATTGTCGGCATTAAGAATTTTTAAACCTTTAGCTTTGAAGTCGTTCATTACGTCCTCTTTTGTGCACGAGGGGTGGAGCCCCCTTGCTATAACACGCAGTGGTCTTTCTCATCTTTTCCGTGTTTAATTTTTGTGATATTGCTCGGTAGCCATCGGAGTCATCAATGTTAATTTTCCACGCATTGTTCCTGAGTGACGTTACCTTGAATTTCGATGTCGTCGTTCCTTTAAGAAGGCAATGTAGCTTACTGTAGTCCGTCATGCCAACGACGTTTATTGCAGGCGGAGGACGTGCTTTAGCTTGAGTTTGTTTTGGCTTCGACTCATTTTGCTTGTCTTCTTTTCGCGGCTCGATTTCGGGCGAAGAGCCGGCTCTGCGTTTTTTGCTAGGTCTTTTCTTTAAGACGCAATTCGTTTCGCGTGCAAGCTCTTCTTCGTCCGTGTGATATTTGGGATTAGCTGCGCGGGGAGGGGAATCTTCGCGTTCTTTTTGTAAAAGCGAGTTCTTTAGAAGCTTGTTTTCCTCTCTCAGCATGTCTACCTCTTTTTTGAGCTCTTGGTAGAGTCGATCCCATTCATTAAGCTTATTGCGAAGTTCGTTATTTTCCTTCTCAAAGCTTTTACATTTCTCTGAGTCCTGTTTCTTTTGCACTTGCACTTCCGGCGGACTTTTTTTCCGGAGACATTCGGTCTTGATGGTGGAGACCGAGTTACTCTTGAATTTCTCAAAAAGTGGTTTATTAAATGCAACAATTGGCTCTCCCCAGAATCCGTAGAGCTTACCTCCGAAGAGGGTGGATTTTCCAGTGAACCTGGACTGCCACCTGGGGTATTAAATCTTTTCGTTTTACTCATTGCATTTTTACACTATAAGCCCGGTATACGAAGGGTGGATTTTAGTCGCCTCTTACGACAGGCATGCCTACCTCGGGTATATTCTAACCCCAACCCGAAAGGGTATTTTTTTTTTATGAAATTTGTATCCCTAAAAAAACTTCTTAAAATTATGTTATGTAACTTATTACCTACGATCAACAGAAGTTGTAGTAAAAACCATTTTTTGTCAGACAAAAGTGGTCAAACAAAATTAAGTGAGAATAATAAACTAACGTACCTATGAGCAATGCAGTTAACAGTTGATTGTCGAATAGGAAAAAAAAGCGTAACAAAGAATTATCACAGATTTGCAAATGTACCGTAATTTTGTTTCAACTGATTTATAATCGACATTTGCTCTGTAAGGTAACAACCGATTTTGTTTTTTTTTTTTGTAACAACCGATCCCCAAAAAATGTATTCAAAACGTGAATACGCGGAAATAGTGCTTGTATACCGGTTTTGCAATGGAAACGCTTCATTGGCAAGATTGGAGTACCAACGACGATACCCAAATCGTAGAACACCATGTAGTCGGATGTTCCCTGATGCGTATCAGCGCCTTATTGATACTGGGTCAGATGCACCAAATAAAAGGGAACCACATTCAGACGCAGCGGCGGCAGAAGTTGAGAGTGGGATTTTGCGTGCTGTGAAAGTTCAGCCTTCAGTCAGCGTCCGCAGACTAGCTGTGCAGTTGGAACTTCCCAGAACCAGGATTCACAGAACTCTACAGAGTAATAGATTACACCCTTTCCATTTAACACCGGTACAGGATTTACTACCAGGAGATGCGCAAGAGTGGAATTTTGCCAATGGCTACTACGCAAAGAAGCAAAAAACGGGCACTTCCTCAATAACATTCTGTGGACTGACGAAGCGCAATTCACAAGAGATGGGGTAACAAACCACCATAATTGCACCATTGGTCAGACTCCAATCCCCATTTAATACGCACAACATCCTTTCAAAGGTAAGAATTTAATTATTGTGAACAACTTCTTCAAAATGTGTGGCATATTTTAAAGGAGGTTTAGCGTAAATGTTTGAGCTGGATTAATAGGAAACACATTAGTAGATCCGCACGTTCTTCCACGAAGAGTTAATTCCATTACTACCTGAAATTTGTTGGAGAACGATTGCCGGAGCTCCTTGAAGATGTTCCTCTTGTTCAGAGAAGGGCGATGTTCTTTCAACAAGATAAAGTACCTTGTCACAGTAGCAGCGGAGTAACTTTGTTCCTCAACCATACTTTTAACGAACAGTGGATTGGTCGATTTGGCCCCAACCCTTGGCCACCCAGGTCTTCTGATCTAACACCCATGGATTTCTTCTTCTGGGGTGATATGAAAGAGAAATGTCGAGTCTGGAAGAGCTCTAGGAAAAAATTAGTGCCGTTTCAAAAGAGATGAGAAGAAGTTTGCTGCTCGCTAATCTGCCATCCGTAATGCTTAAACGCGCCCGAAAGTGTATTCGAAAAATGGCTTTTACTACAACTTCTGTTGATCGTATGTAAAAAAGGTGCTTAACATAATTTTAAGGAAATTAGGGATAACAATTTCATAAAAAAAAAAAAAATATTGTGTAAAAATTTTGATAAAAATGCACTTTAAGTGAAAAGATGTAACAAGAAATTTTCATTATTTTGAGTTTAAGGAGTCATAACTTTTTTGTAGCTGCACAGCTGTACCCAATGTGTTCAATGCGCTACTAAATTGTCTTTCCAAAATGTATAAAACTATTTTTGTACCTATAATAGTTTAAAAGTTATAGCGTTTAAAGTGGTTACACCTTCAAATAAGAGGTCATCCACTTTGATGGGCTATAACTTGAAACGTGGTGAGAATAGACCCCCCATCCCATACATTCTTTTGTTCGGCGGAACTTCAGGTATCTCCTCTTAAAGGATTATACTGCTTAATTGGGACACCCTGTATATGCTATCTACAAGAAAGGGCACCCAACATCGGCGTTTTGGACAGAACGTCAGGATATACAGATATAATTTTTAGGTAGTAAAAGACTTTGTCTTCCTGGGCTCCGCAAATGACATCAGTGCGAGATCAAACGAAGAATTACTCTTGCCAATCGCTGTTTCTATGGGATAAGAAGGCAATTGACTATCAAATCCCTGTCTGAAACTACTAAGGTAACTCTGTATAAGATACTAATCATCTCAGTCCTGCTGTATGCTGCAGAGGCATGGACTTTGTCAAAATCGGATGAGGATGCCCTTCGACTACCCTTTTCAGTAACGTTGCAGACGTGAGCTGAAATTTTTAACAGCCGTATAACTGTCATTATCACGTGATAAGCTTTCCATCCCAGAATGATCAGCTTGCTTGAGTTTTTTTTTTTTTTTTTTTGTTTTGCCGAGAGTAGGTGAAAAATCTTCTAAAGACACCATAAGGCCCGACCGAGCGTGCTTATGGTAGTGTGAGATTTTTACTCACTAAAAAAACACCTCTTTTCAAAAGTAATACTACAACTAAGCCGACGCTTATCCAGCAGTTTTATTTTCGCTTACGATACACGTGATTTTTGGGGAAAAAAAATGTTCGTACGTAGTTAAAAGAAATGTAGAACTTTAGGCAGGTTAAATTCCAATGATAGTTTCTGCCATTTTCGCGACCGGCATATACTATGACGCGAGGTCAAAAGGTTTTATCCTTTGCAGACGACGAATTGAATTATTCGCGTCAAGTAGTTGAATGACGGTACGGTTACAATGGCCGTGAACGCGATCTTTGTGTTTACGCGCAAATTTTGTTATCTCTTCGACGACGGTGGGAATTCCCAGATCTCGGTGAATATCTTCATTACGTACATACCACGGTGCGTTGACGATCGTTCTAAGAACTTTATTTTCAAATGTTTGTATGATGTTTCTATTGGTTTTCTTGGTACAACCCCATAGTTGTATACCATACGTCCACACAGGCTTTAGCACTTGCTTATAGATAAGCAGTTTGTTATGTAGGCTCAACTTCGAATGTTTTCCGAGTAGCCAGTACATTTGTCGGTATTTGTTCTCTAGCACGTCGCGTTTCTTTTTTACGTGTGATTTCCATTTAAGCTTAACATCTAGAGTCATTCCTAGATATTTTGCTTCGTTCGCGTACGGTATTTGAGCCGAGTTAAGTTTTTCAAATATTTTTGAGATAACCGGCAATAGGGAAATAGGCCGATATGATTTCTTCTCATTTAGTGGTATGCCTGGATTCGGGACCATTATAGTCTCGGCGACTTTCCATTGCCTCGGAACATAAAACAATCTGATCGAAGCGTTGATCAAATAGAGCAGTTTGATAATAGCTTTATTCGGCATTTCCTTGACTACCTGCGCCGTTATCAAGTTGTAACCCGGAGCTTTTTTTGTCTTTAAATTTTTAATAACTTCCCTCAGTTCAATCAATGCAACTTTTTTTTACTTTAAAGTTGTCTGATGTCGTGACTGGGGAGTTGGGCGTTAACGAAGGGCCGTCGAACGGCTTAAACGTTTCTTCTAAGTGCAAAGCAAAAAGTTCTGCCTTTACTTTGTCGCTCTTGGCCCAGTTTCCATCGATTTTCCGAATTGGTGGCGCTTGCATTTGAGGTTTCCGGATGCCTTTTAGCGCTTTCCAAAGCGAATAATTTTGCTTTTAAATTCGCGAATACTATCTCTAAGCCGATTGCATAGTCGGTTAAGTACCGATTTATGCTGCGGTGCACGAGTGATTTGCCACTTCTTTCATGCTTTTCGTTTCTCCCTCACCAGTTCAATGATTTCTCTGGGATACTTTTCGCTGCGGTTGATCTTATAGCTTCTAGAAGGAGTGTTTCTCCATGCCGCTCTTTGAATTGCTTCCACGAAACGATCAGTTGCTTGCTTGAGTGTCATGTTTTTCGTTTCTGCACGTGACCTGCTATCACAAATGATAACTTAATTTACATCGCTTAAGCCGATACACTGTTCATCTCCAAAGCATTTATTCTTCCCGTGTTTTTCTTTTCATAGCATTAGAAACTGAACAAGGTAACAAAACGAAAAAGATGTAACGAATTCCTGGAGCTGACCAACCCTTTCCCGTAGCACTTATAAAAAATATCTTGCCGGTTGTAAACTAGTATGTACCATCTGCCATACGCTACAATATAACCCATTCCTTAAACAGCATAAAAAAAGGTTGATGTGTTTACTAATTGACCAGAAACATTAATTCATTTCTGTGCAAGGATACATACATACATACACACGCCGATGTTAGGTAGTGAATTGATCTTTCAATCAATACCTTTATCGTGGAACACGATCCTCTGTTTTATAGGTAACCAACACCACCATGACTAAGTAATAATAACAGCAGATGTTTTGAAAGGATTAACCCAGTTAATGGGCTGTTCAAAGAATTTGATTAAATTCTATTAGAGGAACTCACTACACCATAAGGTGCTATTCCTGTAAATGGTAAAAATGTGTAGTGCATTTATTTTTGAATTCCTCTTATAATCGTACATGATATTGTCTATGTTATTATAATATAAGGGGTGATATGGGGTCATTCTGCCTATAATTAGTAATGTGTTTAGAAATATAAATTAAATTCTGTTATCTAGATAGTAATATATTCTTCTATTGCCAAGAGGTTTTAGGTCAATTAAAGCACACCTAACTTAGGGATTACAATGGTTACCGTAGAGTGTTACGTCACTGACAGGGTTCCAGGGAATTACGAGTATATCTACACGGCACGTTTATAATATATTTTAATGAAAATTTCACTGTACGAGTATATGTATTGTAACAAAAATTACAGCAGAAAAAGTCTGCGTTCACCTACTTTTGCATGTGACTCAAGACATGACAAAACAAACCATTATCACAGCGGTGGCTTTAGTTTTAAGTAGCAAAACAATATTTTACTACCATTTTGGCAAACTTAGTTAATCACTTTCGTGATCCTTTTGCTTTGTGTGCCAGGACTTACCACCTACCATAGTCGGCGCAGGGACATAAGTCCACAATTTTTTTCATCGAAAGTGAGCCATAACTCCAAAATCAGACAAAGTTAAGTCCACAATGCATAAACAGTGCATGCTGCCCGCCTGTGACCCCCCCTGCTTAGGGTCACTGTCGGATTTAAAGTAGGTGCGAGGTTGGGTATATGCAAAGTTTCTTTAAATCCATGAGAAACATTGATATTGTAATATTCTTGCTGGGGTTCGTTTAAATAACACTGTCTTTCGTGTATTTCAACCGTTTATTTATTATCAATTACCAACTTTACTTTAACACAATATGCAATCACTTTATTCTTTATTTTAATTAAACTGTCTGTACAGATTTGCTTTCAATCACAATGTAGCTTATTTTCACCACTTGGTCGAGTCTCTCTTTCAATCGCTGTATTCACTTTATTAACAACTGTCGACGGTTGTTGTGGTTGGTGTATTTATACAAAATGCAAGAGTTCTAGAATATGCTAGATGTCGCTAGGGATGATGAATTGATGATTCCGAATAATTGGAACATTGTGTGGTAATTGTGGAACATTGGCACATCCGGTTTGGTGGGAATATTTGCCGCTAGCAGGTTTGGCGAATAGATGGCGTTGCTTACAGTTTGGAACACAGTGTTAAGTTTAGTATACAAACCATGCAGTACTCTGAGTCGATGCTACAATATAAAGAAACCTTTCATACACCTAACCGCGCATCTACTCCAAATTTAACAACAACTCCAAGCAATGAGTTGCAACAAGTTATCGAAGAAAATGGGCCACATATCATGGTTAATATTTATTCTTTATATATATAAATGACTTTTGAAAAGCATAGAAAACATGCGCCATGTGTTTTCCGACAGGAATGGAAATAAAATGTGATAACGAAAATTTGAGAGATTGAGAGACTTTATAGCAGGAATGATGTTCGAAAATTTTACCAAAAGGTAAAAAGAACATGCCAGGGTCTTAAAGCCAGAACAGAAGCCTGCAGGGACGAAAATGGCAACATAGTTGTAGAATCGCAATCGGTGCTGAGAATATGGAAGAAACACTTCTGCAGACTGTTAAACGGCGATGATGATCAATATTCCGCTGTCAGGCAGAATGAGCCATTCAACAGTGACGATGGCAGTCAAGATTCCCGTCAACCTGATCAGAATGAAATGAGGATAGCGATATCTAAACTCAAATCCAACAAAGCTGCTGGAGCCGACGGCCTTTTCGCTGAACTTTTCAAGGCGGGAGGAGATGAGTTGGTAAGGAACATGCACCAGCTCATCTGTAAAATCTGGTCAGACGAAAGTATGCCCGATAAATGGAACCTCAGCATCGTTTGCCCGATCCTGAAGAAAGGAAACCCTCTGAACTGCGCCAACTACAAGTCTCCTAAATATCGCATATAAGATTCTGTCTGCCGTATTATGTTAACGCCTAAAACCGATCGTCAAGAACCAGATAGGTCCTTATCAGTGCGGTTTCAGGCCTGGAAAGTCCACCATTTACCAAATATTCACACTCATTGGTTAATATTTATTCTTTATATATATAAATGACTTTTGAAAAACATAGAAAACATGCGCCATGTGTTTTCCGGCAGGAATGGAAATAAAATGTGATAACGAAAATTTGACCAAAAAAAGAAAGAGAAGCCGACCAAGATGACTTCTCAGGGGTAACTCTAAGAAATTTTAAATTTCTTCAGAAAACATAGGTTATATCTTCACATATTACTAGAGTAAAAACTAAGCAACTTCTTAACCAAAACGATGTTCACTCAATCAAAGACCTTAGAGAAATCGATGTATATACGGTCCACCTGACAGACAGATCTAAAAGTTGGCACGCAGAATTAACAATCAGTTTCTCCCGACCAGAAAAGCATTAATTAGACAAGAAACTACACAAGGAATCGGAATTCCCCGGCGTTCCTAATAATAGGACGGGAGCATGGTCCCGCATGAGTTCATTCTGAATGTAAAGGTGAAATAGTTTTGCTGTTAAATCTATAATTAGAATGGGAAAATTCTGATTCCTTTTGTGGTTATTTTTAGATTTGGATTATTTAGTGAATCCGTGACTTCCTCAATTGCAATAGAAGTGGGCAACGATTTCGAATGTGATGAGGAGAAATTAAGTGAGATTAGAAAAAGAAACATCTTAGAGTATCCATGTGCAATACTCGTATCTATGTATTGTATTACTGTAATTACGACATGAAAATGGATAGTTTTTAATGAATAGAGTGCGATTACAAAAATAATCAGTATTTGTGCAGAATGAAGAAGTTGTGGATTCCATTTTCAACAGTCTGGCTAGTCAGTTGTCTTTAGGAATCTCTGAGGCCGTTCTTTCGGTGGGCAAAATCGCATCATCACCTCCTCGCGGTGCCCGCTGGATAGCTATCTGATAGTGAACTAACGATGAGCGTATGCTGAGTCTGACGATATATGTGCAGCTGAACACTCAGACCTGCGTAAGCACATCTGGGTGAACTTCAGCGCGCATATGTTTAACCGGACGAGGCATCTCTTGTTGACCTGATTGGCTGAAATATGCGTCTCAGAAGTCTAGCATGAGCTCCTCAGAAGAAGGACGTGAGGCGGATGAATTCTCTCGATGGAATCAGCGGTGACGTCTACAGACCAGCGGATACCTTACCGGAGCTACTTCAACATATTTGGAGCTGAGGTCTGTAAGCATTTTCAATACTACGTCAGGGTATTGAAAAAGAGATGGTGGCGGATGATCCCTTAATGGGCCAACGGCAGCGCTCATATCCCCGAAGTGGGTTACTGACATCGGTGTATCCGGCCTCTTGTCCTAGGAGTACAAAAAAAAAGGATCTGGCCCTCCAGGTTGGGAGTTGTGCCGTCGGGTTAACTTCCCTACCACGTAAAAAAACCTTTGGTTACGAAGCAACCAACAGCCTCGGATACGGATGATTCCACTGTTGACGACCCAAGCAAACGTAAAAAGGACAACGATCTTCGTGTCTGCACATGGAATGTTAGGTCTCTCTACAAACCACGTGCAGCCGAACAAATTGCGGAGGCCCTAGAGTGTCTCAAAGCAGACATTAGCACCATCCATTGTGGGCGCCGTGGCGTAAGTGGTTAGTGTGTCGGATCACTACGCGTGAGGTTCCGAGTTCGAATCCTACAAAACACCAAAAAGTTTTTTCACGGTCCCACCTCTCGCGAGCGTCTGACAAACATCCGAGAGTATTGTTGTCTCGAAAAAGCTTCTCAAATCGCCGTTCGGATTCGGCATTAAAACTGTAGGTCCCTTCCATTCGTGTGAAAAATATAACGCACACAACATGAGTGGTTGCGAGAAGCTAGGCCCTGGCACTTAAAGAGCTGTTGCGCCAAATATTTATTTATTTATTTATAAGGAGTGCGATGGGATGGGCCGGGCAAAAGGAGTATAAAAAACTACGACATCTACTACGGCGATTACAGACAAAAAGGACAGCGTCTATTCGGTGTCGGATTTGTCATTGGAGGCAGACTTAGGCAACAAGTCTTGAGTTTCCGGCATGTGAACGAGCGCCTTATGACTATCCGTATCAAGGCTAAATTTGCCAACATTAGCCTAATATGCGTTCACGCCCCTCATGAGGAGAACGACAACGCGACAAAGGATGACTTCTACCAGCTCTTGGACAAGACATATGAGCAATGCCCTAGCCATGACGTTAAAATTATCCTTGGCGACTTTAACGCAAGCTAGGAAGAGAGGAAGTCTTTAGTAGCGTGGTCGGAAAGCACAGCCTGCACGACATCACATCCGACAACGGACTCAGGCTAATCGACTTTGCGGCGGGGCGAAACTTTCTCGTAGCTAGTACGCGGTTCCCACGTCTCGATATTCACAAAGGAACATGGCTCTCCTTTGATCGAAAAATCGTCAACCAAATCGATCACATTGCGATCGACGCAAGGCACTCTTTCAGTATTTTGGGTGTCCGGACTTTCCGAGGAGCCAACGTGGACTCGGATCACTACCTAGTTGTAGCCAAGGTACGGATGTGGATATCCACAACGGAGCGAAATCAGCGAAATACTGTGAGGAAATTTGACGTCGGGCGGCTACAATCGCAAGAGACCGCCAGAACCTTTGCCTATCGAGTTTCTTCTAATCTTAATCTAAGTCCTATGCCGCCAGCAGCAAATGCGGAAAACCAGTGGCAGCGTTGCCAACAAGCCTTCAGAGATGCTGGCTCTGATGTACTGGGTTTCTCTCGCCCACCACAACGAAACCCCTGGTTTGATGAGGAATGCCGGCAAGCGCATGCAGCAAAACAAGAGGCGTACAAAGCGGCGCTGCATAGAAGGACTAGAGCTGCTTACGAGCTCTACGTGCGCAGGAGAAAAGAGGAACATCGACTTCTCAGAAAGAAGAAAAAGGAGCATGAGAAGCGCTCGATCGAGGAGATTGAGAGACTTTATTGCAGGAATAATGTTCGAAACTTTTACCAAAAGGTAAAAAGAACATGCCAGGGTTTCAAAGCCAGAACAGAAGCCTGCAGGGACGAAAATGACTATATAGTGCTGAGGATATGGAAGGAACACTTCTGCAGACTGTTAAACGGCGATGATGATCAATGTTCCGCTGTCAGGCAGAATGAGCCATTCAACAGTGACGATGACAGTGAAGATTCCCGTCAACCCGATCAGAAGGAAATGAGGATAGCGATATCTAAACTCAAATCCAACAAAGCTGGTGGAGCCGACGGCCTTGCCGCTGAACTTCTCAAGGCAGGAGGAGATGAGTTGGTAAGGAGCATGCACCAGCTCATCTGTAAAATCTGGTCGGACGAAAGTATGCCCGATAAATGGAACCTCAGCATCATTTGCCCGATCCTGAAGAAAGGAGACCCTCTGAACTGCGCCAATTACAGAGATATAAGTCTCCTCAACATCGCATATAAGATCCTGTCTGCCGTACTATGTGAACGCCTAAAACCGATCGTCAACAACCCGATAGGTCCTTATCAGTGCGGTTTCAGGCCTGGAAAGTCCACCATTGACCAAATATTCACACTACGGCAGATCTTGAAAAAAACCCATGAATATAAAATCGATACGCACCACCTTTTCATCGATTTCAAAGTTGCCTATGATAGCGTGTATAGAGACGAGTTATACAGAGCCATGTCTAGTTTTGGCATTCCTGCCAAGCTCGTCCGTTTGTGCAGAATGACGATGGAGAACTCTCGCTGCTCCATCAAAGTCGGTAAGAACATCACCGAACCGTTCGATGTCAGGAAAGGTCTTAGTCAAGGTGACGCGCTATCATGCGATCTCTTTAACATAGTACTTCAGAGAATTGTACGAAACTCACAAGCCAACACCGGATGTACAATCTTTTATAAGTCTGTACAACTACTCGCTTATGCCGATGACATTGACATAATCGGAAGAGCTCAGCGGGCAGTCAATGGGGCATTTATGAGTATTGAGATCGAGGCAGCAAAGATGGGTCTAGCAGTCAATGAAAGCAAAACAAAATATATGCTGTCGACAAAAAGGACACCCAACATCGGCGTCTTGGACAGAACGCCACAATAGACAGATATAATTTTGAGGTAGTAAAGGATTTTGTCTACCTAGGCTCTATGGTCAGCTCCGCAAATGACATCAGTAGGGAGATTACACGAAGAATTACTCTTGCCAATCGTTGTTTCTATGGGCTAAAACGGCAATTGAGTAGCATAGCCCTATCTCGAAATACTAAGGTAACTCTTTATAAGACATTAATCATCCCAGTCCGGCTGTATGGCGCAGAGGCATGGGCTTTGATAAAACCGGATGTGGATGCCATTGGTTATTTCGAGAGACAAGTTCTTCGAGCGATCTTTGGTCCCGTCTGCATAGACGGTGAGTGGAGGAGAAGGTACAATGCCAAACTACACGGCCTGTAAAAGGATATCGACTTAGCCAGAAGAGTTCACATACAGCGACTAAGATGGCTGGGTCATTTAGAGCAGATGGAGCCCAACCTTCCCGCTAAGAAAGTCTTCGAATCCGCCCCGGACGGACGGCGCAGTAGAGGACGACCTCGCGGTAGGTGGCGCAAACAAGTGGCGGGGGACATCAACCAGCTTGGCGTGCGCAACTGGAGGCAGCTGGCTCGTAACCGTGCTAGCTGGAGAGGTTTGTTGGTTGAGGCCCAGGTCCACCCCGGACTGTAGCGCCATCTAAGTAAGTAAGTAAGGCCGTTCTTTCGCAAACTGTCGAGTTACTTTTAGAAAGGCTGTAACCTTATTATACCATAAAATTCCCTGTGGTCTATTGGCTTACTTTCACACCCGGTTGTACCAAGTGTGCGTGCCGCCTTTACCCGTTTCCAAATGATGGACAACCGGGCAAATTAGTCTCACATTTTTCCTAAAATGTCGAGTGGATACAAATTCAACACCCAACGGCTGAATTCAATATTCTGGGAGACGTCCACAACCCAAATTGGCTGGACCGAACCGATGACACAGGAGAGGTCTGGAGAGGTCTCTGTGACGGTCTCCGTGGCCAAAGGCTGCCCCCAAGACGGCGTCAAAAACAAAAAAAAAACAAATATTTGGCGCAACAGCTCTTTAAAGTGCCAAGGCCTAGCTTCTCGCAACCACTCATGTTGTGTGCGTTATATTTTTCACACGAATGGAAGGGACCTACAGTTTCTAATGCCGACTCCGAACGGCGATTTAAGAAGCTTTTTCGTGACAACAATACTCTCGGATGTTTGTCAGACGCTCGCGAGAGGTGGGACCGTGAAAAAACTTGAGCCGACACACTAACCACTTATGCCATGGCGCCCACAGAGACGGCGTCCTCTCGCCTCTTTTATGGTCACTCGTGGTGGATGACTTGTTGAATACACTTAATAGTTCAGGTTTCATAACTATAGGCTATGCAGATGATCTTGTGGTCATCATCAAAGGCAATCATGAAGACAATGTGTGTCAACTCATGCAAAATGCACTCCTTGTAGTCTCGGACTGATGCGCTGGGGAGGGCCTTTCGATTTACCCCAGCAAAGCAGTCGTTGTACCGTTTGCAAGAAGAGAACGCTGAACATTGGCTCAGTGACTCTAAATGGCACAACCATCAATTTTTCGGATGAGGTTAAATATCTAGGAATTGTCCTGGACAAGAAACTTAACTGGAACTCCCATATTAAGCATAAAATTGCCAAGGCGACTACTGCCTTGTGGGCCCGTCGCCGTATGTACGGCTAGGCCTGGGAACTGTCCCCAAAGGTCATATTCTGGTTATATTCCACGGTTGTAAGACCCATCCTTACATACGCGTCCGTTGTCTGGTGGAAGAAAACCAAGGAGGTCACAACAATCTCACTAAACTTCAAAGACTAGCTTGCCTCGGTATCACAGGTACTATGCATACTTGTCCCACAACAGCCATAGAAGCCATATTCTGACTCACTCCGTTACATATATTTATTTAAAAAAAGTGGCAATTCGCAGTGCAGTCGGTCTTCGAAAGTCAGGTGGTAATACTACACGGGATCATGCGGATCTCATGGATCTATTATCCGACTTCCCCGAGCTAGATATGCTCAGACCGGCTTCCGATTTTACGCCCAAATCACTCTACTTTGCTAGAAGGTTTGAGATTGTGATCCAAAGCCGTGATATATGGAATAATGGCGGGCCGTCGCTTGATCCAAAAGGAATAGTGTGGTATACCGATGGATCAAAAATGGATTCATAAGTTGGCGCCCGTGTGTATGAACCCAATCATAAAATTTCGAAATCACTTTGAAAGAGTCCTAGTGTTTTCCAGGCCGAGATTTACGCTATTGAGACTTGTGCTAACATTAACCTGCACTTAGGCATTAAAGGTGCCTCTATCCACATACTCACCGATAGCCAAGAAGCGCTTAAAGCACTGATCTCCCATTTGATCAGTTCAAAATCAGCTCTGAGCTGCTTCGACAGTTTACAAAATTTGGCCCGACACAATTAAATAAAATTGTGGTGGGTACCGGGTTATGTAGGCGTCGACGGCAACGAAACTGCAGACCTGCTAGCTAGGAAATGCTCCTCTGAGTTGTTCACTGGACCTGAACCCTTCTACGGAATATCCGATTCCGCCTTTAAACCGACCCTAAACATTTGGGAACGCAACATACGTGAATACCTTGCGCGAGCTGCTTCGACGTATTCGGACCACAGGTCGGTAAGGAATTTCTAATGTTGGTCAGGACATTGGAATAGAGATGGTGGCGGAGGAGCCCTTAATGGGCCAACGGCAGCGCTCATACTCCCGTAGTGGACTACTGGCACCGGTGTACCCGGCCCCTCGTCTTAGGGGAATAATTAAGGAACTGGCCCTCCAGCTTGGGGGTTATGCCGTCGTGGTAACTTCTCTACCACGTAAAAAATCTATGTTTCCGAAACAACCAAAAGCCTCGGATAAGGATGAATCAACTAATGACGACCCCAGCAAACGAAATAAGGACAACGACCTTCGGATCTGTACGTCGAATGTTCTGTCCCTTTACAGACCACGTGCAGCCGAACAATTAGCAGAGGCCCTAGACTGCTATAAAGCAGATATTACCGCCATCCAGGAAGTGCGATGGGATGGGCCAGGCAAAAAGAGGATGAAAAACTGTGACATCTACTACGGTGATTGCTACAGAGGCAACAGGCAACGCTTATTCGGATGCGGATTTGTCATACGCGGCAGACTTAGACAAGAAGTCTTAAGCTTCCGACACGTGAGCGAGCGTACTATGACTATCCGAATCAAGGCTAAATTCGCTAATATAAGCCTAATATGTGTTCATGCCTCCACGGAAGAAAAGGACCCTGCCACGAAAGAGTGTTTCAACGAGCTCCTCGACAAAACATACGAGCAATGTCCTAAATACGACGTTAAAATCGTATTGGGCGATTTTAACGCCAAAATAGGAAATGAGGACGTCTTTGGTAGGGCAGTCGGTAGCCTACACGACACCACGTCTGATAACGGACTAAGGCTAATTGATTTCGCTGTGGAGCGAAATGTCACCATAGCAAGCACATGGTTTCCTCATCTCGATATTCATAAGCAGACATGGCGGTCTAATGATCATGTAACGATCAACCAAATTGATCATATTGCGATCAACGCAAGGCATGCCTCCAGTATTCTGGATGTCCGGACCTTCCGAGCGGCCAACATAGACTCGGATCATTACCTTGTTGTAGCCAAGGTACGAATGCGGATATCCCAATCTGAGCAACAAAGAAGAATCACTGTGAGAAAATTTAACGTCGAAAAGCTGCAATCGCAAGAGACCGCCAGACTCTTCGCTGAACGCGTATCCCGAAATCTCTCAATCACCCCTATGCCGCCAGCATCAAATGCCGAAGACCAGTGGCAACGCTGCCAACATGCCATCAGAAACGCCGCGACTGATGTGCTGGGTCTCGCTCGCCCACCACTGCGAAACCCCTGGTTTGACGAAGAATGCCGACGAGTGCATGCAGCAAAACAAGACGCATACAAAGCGGCACTGCAAAGGAAGACGAAAGCTGGTCGTGAGCTCTACGAGCAAAAGAGACGGGAAGAACATCGGCTTCTCCAAAAGAAAAAGAAAGAACATGAGATGCGCGCGTTTGAGAATATCGAGAGTTTATACTCCAGGAACAATGTACGGAAGTTTTACCAAAAGGTAAAAAGAACGTGTCAGAGAAGCAATACCCGTACAGAAACCTGTAGAGATGAAAATGGAAATCTCGTAGCAGAATCACAGTCGGTGCTGAGAATATAGAAAAACTACTTCTGCAGACTGTATAACGGCGACGAAGACCAACATCCCGATATCAGGCAGAATGAACCATTCAACATAGATGATGATAGTCAACATTTCCGTCCACCTGACCAAAACAAAGTGAGGCTGCTGGCTTACCAGCCGAACTTTTCAAGGCAGCTGGGGATGAATTGGTAGAGTGCATACACCAACTCATCTCTAAGAGTTGGTCAGACGAGTGTATGTCTGATGAATGGAACCTCAGCATCGTTTGCCCGATCCTCAAGAAAGGAGACCCCCTCAACTGCGCCAATTATAGAGACCTCAGTCTCCTCAACATCGCATACAAGATCTTTTCTGCGATATTGTGCGAACGCCTGAAACCTTTTATCAACAGCCTGATTGGATCCTATCAGTGCGGTTTCAGGCCAGAAAAGTCCACCATCGATCAAATCTTCACACTTCGGCAGATCCTGGAGAAAACCCAAGAATTCCAAATCGATACTCACCACCTCTTTATCGATTTCAAGGCCGCCTATAGCAGCATCTATAGAGAAGAGCTTTATAGAGCCATGTCTAGTTTTGACATCCCTGCCAAACTTGTCCGTCTGTGCAGGCTGACGATGCAGAACGCTCGCTGCTCCATCAAGGTCGGTAATGACCTCACCGAGACCTTTGATGTCAAAAAAGGTTTTAGACAAGGTGACACGCTGTCATGTGACTTCTTTCACATTGTACTTGAACGGATTGTGCGGAACTCACAAGCCAACACCGGAAGCACAATCTATTACAAGTCTGTACAACTGCTTGCATACGCCGACGATATAGACATTAACGAAAGAACTCAGCGGGCTGTCACCGGTGCATTTGCAAGCATTGAGATGGAAGGGACCAAAATGGGTTTGGCGATATACGAGGGTTAACCAAGTATATGCTGTCAACAAGAAGGGAAAGCCAACACTGACGAATTGGACAGAACGTCACAATGGGCAGCTTTAACTTCGAGGTAGTAAGGGACTTTGTCGACCTTGGTTCTGCTATAAACTCAAAGAACAAGATCAGCGCAGAAATCAAGCGAAGAATAACTCTTGCCAATCGCTGTTTTTTTGGGCTTATAAGGCAATTCAACAGTAAAGCCCTATCTCGAACAACTAAGGAGACTCTATATAAGACCTTGATGATCCCAGTCCTGCCTTACGGCGCTGAAATATGGACTTTATTAAAAGAGGATGAAGATATCCTTGGTCGCTTCGAGATAAAAATTCTTCGTAAGATTTTCGGTCCCGTTTGCGTTGACGGGTTTTGGAGGAGAAGATTCAATCACGAACTATACGAGCTGTACAGCGACATCGACCTAGTCAAAAACTGCGTATTGGACGTCTGAAATGGCTAGGACATGTAGAGCGAATGGACACCTGCGCTCCGGCCCGCATAGTCTTCGAATCTAACCCCAAGGGACGACACAGTAGAGGAAATCATCGCCGTAGGTGGTGCGCACAAGTTCAAGGGGACCTCGACCAACTTGGAGTGTGCAGCTGGAGGCAATTAGCTAAAAACCTGAGCTAAATGGAGAGGCTTGTTGGTTGAGGCCCAGGTTCACCCCGAACTGTAGCGCCACCTAAGTAAGTAGTAACCCAAGATGGTATACTGGTCTTACAATGCCACCATAAGATCCATGATCGTCTACGCAGCAATAACAAGATGGCCTAAAACGCTGCCATCTAAGACAGAGCAACAACAATTAAGAAAACGCATTTTTATTAATGGATTCTCGGTTATGTGTGTTTATGAATCGTATCATATTCCTTAGTGGAACTTGCACAAGATCTTTTAGTTCGTTAAATTTGGACAGTCACACAGCAGTGCTTGATAGTTTCTATCTCTTCTGCGTCTTGACAGCTCCTGCAGTAGCCGGGTGAGTTGATACCTAGTCTTGCGGCCATTTCCGCTATCACGCAGTGTCCTTTAAATGCACCAATTAAGATACGAACTTCTTTTTGTTCATTGCCAGCAAGCTTTTGGTTCAATACCGGCCTGATACTGTCGCCTCTGATAATCCATGCGGAGTTTATCAGCTCTCTTGTTTTAAGGTTGATTTTTCTTTTAGTACTCTAAAAGGAAATTCTACTGATGTCTGGGTATTTACTATCCCTCATCTGCTATCTCATTCCCTTCTATATTGCTATGTCCGGGAACCTAGAAGAGAGTTACATCATGGGTATTGAATACACTGTTCAGTGAATTTCAGCATCTGGAAACTATTTGTGATCTAACTTCCTCGCTGCTGATTGCCGGTTGACTGTCGACGAAGATAGTAATCTTGGAAAGATTGAGTTGAAAGATATGGCAGTCGCCCGGGAGTTTGTATGATTTTGACTGACTCACAGAAAGCTCCAGGACCAGTTCCTATATTCATTTTAGACCCGTCCGTGTAGAGTTGAATGATCTGGTTATTGAATAATGTGTTGGAGTCCAATTCTTATCTTTCGGGAATAACCTCCGGTTTGTTAAACGCTTCAAGTCGTATATACTTGCCATTAAATCATGGGAAAGTACACGTTTCAACAACGCTTGCAAATTATCAAAATTGTTCATCAAAGTTCGCATTCAGTTGCGACAACTTTATGTGCGCTAACTTCGCAAAATCATTCTCAGCGATAAGACGCATTTCTGCTGCAACAGCTTCGTTAATAAGCAAAAATGTCGCATTTGGACAGGTCAGAAACCCGAAGTCATTCACGAAATGCAATTACACCCACAAAATTTGGTTGTTTGATGCGGGTTTCGTGCTGAGTCATTGGCCGATACTTCTTCATCAATGATGCTAGCAACGCACTCAGAGTCAATGGAGATCAGTACCAGATCATGTTGACAGACTTTTTTTTTTTTGATAAATTGAAAAAGGACGACTAGGAGCATATATGGTTTCAACTAGATGGCCCCACATGCCACACAACTGGCGAACAAAATCGCGTTATTTGTAGTCGAAGTGCATGACCGTGTTATCTCCAGAAATGGAGCAGTCAATTGACCGCCTCGTTCGTGTGATCGGGGGTCGCGATGCCGATGGCATCGGGGGTCGCGAAAAAAACACTGTGAATCAGACGCAAAAACAAAAAATAACAAAAATCTCCTCAGTTACATATATGGACGCCACACCCAGAGTTTCTCTGAAACATAGACTACTGAGCTTCAAGCCAATACACCAAACTTTTCTCTCTCTATCTATCCTTTCCGACGCCCGCACTGTGTAAAAATATATTAAGAGTATTCATAACCCCTTCCGCTTGGAGAAGTCAAAGCAGAAATATCCTCAAAATTCCTTACCCAAGCCAACCTCAGATGGACTAGGCTAACAAACTGTGTCATATCTAGAAAGATGTGGTCAAACTACAATAAATCAAAAACAACCGATCTATTAAACAGAACGCGTAGGGACATCGCCAGGATAACAGCAACCACCACGATTCACTGGCCAGGAGACCATGCGGCCAAACTAGTTACCCCACACAACACACATTATCGCAGTTGCAATGTCGCTACTGAGAAAGAAACCCTTATCCACTTTTTATGCACCTGTCCGGCACTAGCTAGGACCAGACAATGAGCTTTAGGAAAACCTTTTTTTGATTCCCTTGAGTAAGTCTGAGAGAGAAACATTAAAGATTTAATGCTCTTTTTAAATTCCACAGACTGGATCTAGAGACTCCACACCAACACACCTTTTATATCCAGGTACACGAGTTTTCTGGTATCAAAACGCCACCTACCTACCTTTCATTCATAGCCCCTTGAGTGCGCGCAAATAACAATAATAAAAAAAAAATGGGTTGAACGCATTCACTCGTACAGGTGTTTCCGTGGAGGTCGTTTGAATAATATTGTGTTTCATAATTAATGGTATCGATTGTACTTTAATCAAACAAAAGCTAGTTTAAGTAAAAACAAAAACGAATAAAGGCGCTCATGGTAAAACAAAAATTTTCAATTCACTGTCTGGTCACAGGAGCGATGAAATCCTACACTGACGCAGCTCTATGAGCTCAAAGCAAAAGTAAAAATGAAGTCTAGCTGCAGCAGCCTGTTTTCTCAGGAAAAGCTGTAGATACATACTCATAGGTCTAAAGTGTAAGGTGGTTGTTACATATAAAAACACATATTATCAATCATTGAGATAGGTACTCGTACATACTATAGTTCTCAAACAATCTCGAACAATCATAAGAAATGTCTGTTTTATATAAGCCACGAATATTTATGTAGTGTACAGAGTACAAGTAATCCATTACTTTTCCCTCTCTGTCAACAAAATACGGAATTGCAATTCTCATAAAAAGGAGCCGGAAGTAATTCCAAGATCTTAATCTTTCCCCAAGTCGTCATCTTTCCCTTGGTGGACAGGACACTTTTAATCGATTCTACACCCTCTTATAAAAAAAAAGAAAAGAAAACCATTGGAATCATCGATAAGAATGATTTGAATCATGACAAATTTTCACGCACAACGGAAAGTCCTGGGAGAACTTTGAAAAAGGATACCCAACGAACTTTTCCAAGAAACACAAAGAAATAATTCTACTCAGTGGCCATAAATCATTGTCGTCGTATATCCTCAACCCTCCCCAATTGGACATAAAAAAGAAAATATCCACCCCCACGAAAATAAAGGACGCTTGACTTGACTCGCACTCTTCTTGAGAGCACCACTACTATCCGGTAGAGTAAAAGAAAACTCCAAGTTTTGTTTTATTCCCCAACACAGAAGTAGGTATTTATTTTATGCTTAGTTTCAAACGAAAGGGCAAAGGATCTGAGTGGCATTTACTACCACTAGGTGCACACTGCCAACGTAACCCTCATCGTGCAACCTGTGTAACGTTTGTCGTTCTGGTTCAGAACGTTGTCGTCGTTGTCGTTCTAGTTGTCGAGCTAGATAGTCTCGCCATCATTTATATACAGATGGTAGAAGCATCAGTTGGTACTTCATTTAGGCGTAAGTTACACACACAGTGTATGCATCCTCTGTGTAAGAGAGTGCACACCAAGTGTCATAAACTGCAGAAGTGTTGGCTTGAAATTAGCTGAGTGGTACTGAGCCCGTGGTATGAACATTTTCTCAGTCTGGATAAATGGAGACGTTTGTGGAGTTTCGTCGATGCTATAGAATGTATGCAGGTGAAGAGGTCCAATGGATACGTTGAATATCGTTTCTACAGAATCCCTTGTTTGGAAAATGTCACCAAGAGCCAGGGAACTTTACTTTTTCAAAATCTGTAGGTACTTGGGAAGTTGCAGCTTATTCATACAAGTTGTGTGCTATTATTAGGTATGCTTATTGTAATGCATTTCCTGCCACAGGTAATAGTAAATCAAATTTTCTTTTGTCGTCTAGTAGTGGTAAGAGTAGTGGTCTAGAAGTGGTAAAGGATTTCAAGCAGCGGTTTCAGGCATTAGTATATGAAAGTAGAAGTTGCAGATATCGTACATGAAAAGAACTAGACAAAATCCAAGCAATATAAGAGAGAAGTGTAGACTTCCTGATACTGTTCGCGTGGAATGAAATTTCAAATCGCTGTGACATATTATTTTCTGAGATTTTTATAAGAATTGTGAACACTGATAAAAATAAAGGTGAAACTGTGATTGCGATCACTGTTAGTCATCCCTCTGTTTTTCTCACTGAGTAGTTGTGATTGGTTTATAGTATGACTACTTGGCTGCTCGCTGTGATCTACTGCTTCGCACACTGCAGACGACTCGACACTGTTTGTTCGTTGTTTTTCAGTTACATCGACAAGGCGTATTACCTGCCAAACCATTATTTACATGCAACGCAATCGTATCTTTAACTCTTGCTTACATGATTACTTTGTGTACTCCGAACGTGCTAAAGCTTGTGTATCGCACGCAGTTTTTATCTCATTGAGTAGGGCATTGGTGTGATTGTCATTGTTTTTGCTCTACGGAAATGGCACAACTGCTCGACTACAGTCCTTTCTACCTTCTTGGGGTACATACCATATGATAGAGCATGGTTGTAAGTACACACCGAATCGCAATAGGGAATCTACATTGCGATTGATCGGGAAACTACTGACTGCTCAAAACTTAGCTTGGGTCAGTAGCGCAACAATCAAGTTCGTGTTGAAGTGCTTGCTTTACCTCCTAGTTGTGGTCACTGGGCAACTAGACGTATAAACCCTTATACGTGTAGGCTACAATTCTAAGTGCGAATTGTTTACTGCTTTCATTCTGGACTAGGTAACGTGGCCAGCAACCTACGTTACCGAATCCAGCTCGCCGATCCAACCGACACTATGTCTTGGATAAGGAATGATCACATGTTGACGACTTTTGGCAATTGTACCCGGACAAAGATAGAATTCTGGAATATGAACACGCTCCTCTGGAAACGCCAACAATAAGATCTAAGTTGGTCAAACATTGCCGCGAATATCTAAACGAGATTGCGGACAGATGCAATATCACTCTGTGCTGGGTTCCGGGACACAGAGACATTCCACGCAATTGTAAAGCAGATGAACTAGCTAAACAAGGCACCGTACTACGTCTAGCTGTCAACAGAGAGGTACCGGCACCCCCTATACCAATGATTATTATTATTTGTGTAGGGTTATTTTGCACTGCGACCTAATGGTCTATTGTGCCCCCTGCTAATACCTTGGGGAGGTTTGTTCCCTCGTTAGAGTCCCCTTCGCAACTGCAATTCCTGAGGAATTGTATTTGAAGGTCATATGCTCTTACTTTGCCTTGGCGAGAATAGTTCACCTTAGAGCTCTTTCTCCAGACCAGTTTCTTTTAAGAATCTGAGAATGAGAAGTGGGTCCATGGTTGGCATATCCTCTTCTGATACTTGGTATTTGCCCAAGTATTTCAATCTTTTGTGGGTCAGTGCCCCACAGGACTCCAGAAGGTGTTCCGGAGTCTCACATGACTCGTTGCAGAATCTGCAAAGGCCTTCATTTGTTATACCTAGTTTCCGTAGATGCTCCCTGAGTTTGCAGTGCCCCGTTAGGAAGCCTGTTAGGATCCGTAGGTTATTCTTGCTAAGGCAGATGCAGGCTTCGAATCTTTTCCGGTTGTAACATCCCAGTAGTTTCTTAGCCTGCCTCAGGCCTGTGGTGTTGTTCCAGGTTCTTGCCCTGTCTTCTCTCTCCATTTTCGTGAATTTCTCGCGTATGGTGTGTTCCCCCATTCCACAGAATGGTTCAGGTCCAATGAAGGGTTCTGCGGCCCCTTGTCTTGCCAAAGCGTCCGCTGCTTCGTTCTGGGTATCCAGTAAAATGTAACTTTATTGTTTCTGCCCGGCTCATTAAGTTTGCATATTTTATTTCAGCTTGAAAGATGCTGGTGTGCTTGCCCATAGGTTCTGAGTGCTTGGTCCTTGGCCCAAATACGCCCGCCCCTGTTCCCTCTCCAGTTCTCGAACCGTCTGTATACCACTTTATCGTGTGGCTGCCCAGTCCGTACATCGTGGATTCGTTGCTCCACTCTTTCTTGTTACTTAATTTTGTACTAAAGTTTTTCTCAAAGTTAAATTTCCTGATACTGTCGTCCCTGGGGACGGCCAATACCAATGATGAAACTTCATATGTATGTTTAACGAAGCGCAAGCTACTGTAAACGACAGATGGAGTAATCTGTCTACGTGCGTATCGACCAGAAAGATCTGGCCTCTCTTAGACGCAAAGAAAACCAAAAAACTCCTTTCATTAAATAGGAGGAACATAAGCCTCACAGTAGGAATAATCACAGGACACTGTTTGTTAGGTAGACACGCCACTAGAAGCTGCAGAGATGAAGAGGAGAACAATCTCCACCTCCTCGGCGCATGCCCAGCGCTAGCCACCCTGAGAAAGAAAATATTAGGGGAATACTTCTTTGAAGACTTAAGTGACCTGTCTAACATAGACATTATAAACTTATACAGATTCATAGGGAAATCCAATTGGTTTAGTTGAAATTCAACACCCTGCATACTTAGAGTTCGATTGAATCAGTCACTCTTTTACGCGTATGCATCTTTACACCTACACGGTTTACTCAGACTTCCCAATATAACTTACAAAACAGTACTGGGGGTTCGATTGAATCAGTCACCCCCAATACTTGTTTGTACATTATGCCTTCCCGGTACACACTGACTTAGGGTCGATTGAGTCAGTCACCATCTCTAGCCACTTCAGGCATAGTTATTCTCACCCAACACCCTCCTGAGAAAGGTTAAGGTTCCCCCGGTAACCGGTGATTCTCCGGTCTCAACTCTACGTGGTATCACAATGGACCCAAGTGGTCTAAGTGTGTCTTGGCCCTGTAAGGAGAGCCACCTTACCTAACCTAACCTAACCTAACACGCTCCTCGACTCGGAAGGCGAAGAACCTCACAATGCCAGATCCACCCAATTGCAAAATCAAGCCTTACGAATTATGACATTTTGCACATTTGTGGTTAAGTGAAAATGTGGGCGCCGTGGCGTAAGTGGTTAGTGTGTCGGATCACTACGCATGGGGTTCCAAGTTCGAATCCCAGAAAATACCAAAAAAGTTTTTTCACTGTCCCACCTCTGGCGAGCGTCTGACAAACATCCGAGAGTATTGTTGTCACGAAAAAGCTTCTCAAATCGCCGTTCGGATTCGGCATTAAACTGTAGGTCCCTTCCATTCGTGTGAAAAATATAACGCACACAACATGAGTGGTTGCGAGAAGCTAGGCCCTGGCACTTTAAAGAGCTGTTGCGCCAAATATTTGTATTTTTTTTTTTAAGTGAAATAAGGTGGTTAGAAGCGGGCGAGTACCAGTCCCCAAAGTATAACAGTGTACTACTCTATTCCAGAAGAACATCCGGAAGTCCGCGAGTATATGGAGTCGGACTGCTGCTAACACCAACAGCACGCATGGGCGTAATTTCTTAGCAGCCTTATGGAGATAGAATTATGACAGCCAGATACCGGACTAGAGACGCGTCACACTTATACAGTGTTGTGCCCCAAATGATGGCTCATCTGAGGAAAGAGCAGGAGAGCTTCCACAATCTTTTAAGCCCCGTCTTCAACACAACACGAAATGGAGACATTGTCATAGTGATGCGGACTTTGAATACCCAGGTAGACAACGGCAACGAAGGGCTCAAACACGTAATCGGGATGCATGGACAAGGCAACCGCAACTACAAAGGTGGAAGGTTTGTGGATTTGTGCAACGCTAACCGCCTTGTAATAGGTGACACCATATTTGAACACAAGGCCTGCCACAACGTCAGCTAGATTTCCAACGACAAGCAAGCAACCTCCAAACAAATTGACCACTTTGCAATCAGCAGCCGCTTTAAAAGTACGAGTAGTCTCCTGGACGTCCGAAATAGGCAAGGAGCAGATGTGCGGATAGTACGAGATCACCATCTTATGATAGCTACTCTCCAACTACGCACTGCTACAGTTCGAAGATCCTACGACAACACAAGAATGCCCAGGTTCAACATCGATAGTGTGCCAACAATTAAGGCAGCACCTTTCGTAAGGTGTGGAAGCAATAAGCAGTTGACTGCCCGCAACCATTCAAGACCATTGGTGTGCTGAACAAATTGTTTTTACATCTGGTGTTGAAAGAATTGTCGATATATCGCGGAGAAGACATAGGGCATGACTTTCCGAGAATACCTGGATACGAATTGGCAAATGAAAACAGCTGAAATCTCACATTGCAGCTATTCCAGCAGCAGGGCGAAGCGAGCTAGAGTCCTTATTTCGCATGAAGATGAGAGAAGTTCAGCGTAGAGTGCGACGGGACAGGCGCAACTACGAAGCTGCAAGGAGGTGCGACGGCAGGACCGTCTACAGAATCGCCAAAGAGCAGCTCCAGCCAAAGCCCAATGACGTTTTCTTGCTTATTATAATATTAGATGAGGACCAGCTTAAGAGATGAAAGGAATAATTTGCTACAGTTATGAACCGTAATATGTTTTGTCTTGAAGAAAGCGATATGCTCCCAAATCAGACCGAAGTGCCCGAGGTGAGAAATGCCCGAATACGCAACACGACCCCCAGAAAGGATGAGATCACTTCCGCGATAAAAGCACTTAAAACCAACAAGGCGGTAGGTAGAAATCTTACGAGCAGGGCCAATAACAGCGACTGAGCTACTAAATAATTTCACTTATAGGGAGAGCTCGGGAAGCTGAGACCTTTCCTGATTAGTGGAGAAGGGGAATAATCGTCAAGTTTCCAAAGAAATAAAATTAACCCTCTGTAGCGCGGTGTGACATTTCTGTCACAAACCGATTCTCGGCCTATAAAAATTAAAAAATTTTTTCAAACCCATTTTGAGTCAATGTAGCGTATCTGTAACAAACCGATGTATCGACTTAGTTTCACAAAAAAATGTAGATAGCGTTAGTTTCCGCGTGACTGCCGTTGTGATCGAGTGAAACTGCCTTCGTGCTTATAAAGAAACGGTAAAAACAGTCGAAATCAAAACAAATTGAAAAACGTGTTAAATACTGTATATATTTGGAAAATATACAAGGTGAGTACATGTACTTTGTGGTGAAGTGTGGGTTTTTATGTAATTGAATGCCTTTGATGAGTTTAACTTTCTGTCGTGTTTGTACCAGAAATGTCACATTGCCTAACATGGGCAAGTTTTTCTTTGTGAAGAGGCTTATTATATGATTCATTGGTTTTCCGTTTTAGAATGTCTTTGCGACGTCTACGTGATGGCGAAATAGCCGAGGAGTTGAATAATCACGAAGACAGTGAAGATGGCATGGAAGATGACGATGACAGTGTTGCAGATCCCGATTATCAAGCTGAGCAAAAGCAATTTTCTAGCGATGAAAGTGAAGATGATGAAGTGAACCTTGATGAGATTTTTCCAAGTTTAGAAGACAGTGAACCTGATCCGTCTCCATCTACTGCTGCTGAGCCAACTGGATCGCGACGAACCCAGTCTGTGGAACATCCTAGAAAGCCACAAAAACTCAACCTGCGATGGAAGAAGAAAAATCTGCTTTTGAATGAGGAACAGTTGCGTTTTCTAGGAAACGAAAACTTATCAACAGACATTTTAGAGCTTGACACACCGATCCAAATTTTCTTGCTTTTGTTTCCCAAGGATTTGCTTGATTTCATTGCAACACAAACTAATTTATATATTGTGCAAAAGGATCCCAATAATAGTTTTCGGGTTTCCACAACAGATATTCAGCAATTTATTGGCATAGTGTATATCATGTCTTTGATCCACCTTCCTCGAGTTACCAATCATTGGAATGGCACCATTGGAACTCCTATAATTAAAAAAATAATGCCCGTAAAGATGTTTGAAAAGATTCGTCGATTTATACATTTCAATGACAATTCCCAAAACTTGCCCCGCGAACATCCGGAATTCGACAGACTGTTCAGACTAAGACCACTTGTTCAAAAATTGAACCAAACCTTTGCCAAAATTCCTTTAGAGCAATATCTTTGCGTCGATGAGCAAATGTGCTCTAGGAAGGCACGAAATAATTTAAAAAGATATAACCCGAAAAAGCCTCACAAATGGGGCTATAAAATTTACGTTCTTTGTGGAGTCTCTAGATTTGCGTATAAAATCCAACCCGAAACTGGCTCAGAAAATGTGGTACTGCCCGATGAACCTGATCTAGGCGCATCCTCAAATGTTGTTATGCGTCTATTACGAGAAATACCTCACAACCAAAATTACAGGTTGTATTTTGACAATTACTTTACAACTTTGCCATTGCTAGAAAACTTGTCAAAAAATGGTATACTAAGTCTTGCTACTGTACGTCGAAACAAGATTCCAGATTGCAAATTTCCGACAGACAAAGACATGTCCAAAAAAGACAGAGGCTACTCTGTTGAGTATGTTGCTGATGTCAACGGTGTGGATGTAGCAACCGTAGCCTGGAAAGATAACAAGGTGGTTAACTTGGCATCAAGTTTTTTAGGAGAAATGCCAAAAACACAGGTGAGGAGGTATGACAAGAAGACCAAGCGGTACATATCAATTGATCGTCCAAATATTGTTGGAGAATACAATCGCCACATGGGTAGCGTGGATCTAATTGATAGCATCATGGGACTCTATAAAATACAGCTTCGCAGCAAAAGGTGGCAGGTTCGCATGTTTTACCATTTATTGGATTTGACTATGGCAAACGCATGGCTTCTTTACAAAAGAATTCATATAGCAAAGGGCTTGCAGGATAAACCTTTGAACTCGGCTGATTTTCGGCTTGAAGTTGCAACAACTTTATGTAAGCTTGGTGTAGCATCGAATGTGAAGAACCGTCGATCCATCGAAAAAGAAATTCAAGCAAAACGACACAAAGGTCCAGCACAACATGTTCCTCCGGTGGCAATCAGGCAAGATCATATAGGACACTGGCCTATTTGGACAGAAAAGAGAATACGCTGCAAATTTCCTAAATGCTCTGGTGTCTCACAAACAATGTGCGAGAAATGTGGCGTCGCTCTGTGCTATAATAAACACAACAATTGTTTCAAACAATTTCACCTAAGTTAAGTTACCCTTATGACGCAGTGTGACATTTCTGTCACACTCCCTTAAACTTTTTTTTTTTTTAAATAAATACAAAAATTAAGATTTTTCCAGAAATAGGTGTATTTTTATTTCTTTCAATTAACATTTTTCAGTACTTATTTTTAAAATCTTATATCTTGCCCTACAGAGGGTTAAATAGAATGCGGGAACTGGAGGGGTATCTGCGTGCTACCTGCTGTAGCTAAGACCATCTTGAAGCGAATCAAGAAATATCTCGAAGATATACTCTATGCAGAACATCCAGGTTTCTGCTCTGGGTCCTCCTGTGTTAACCACATCAACAGCCTGCGGATGATTATCGGACAGTGCCTTGAATATCGATTATCACTTCACCTGGTACGAGTATTCATCGAATTTGAGAAGACGTTCGGTAGTGTCAACGGAGAGTTTATTTGGCGTGCCTTACAGAGGAGATGTACGAGTATTCCCAATAAATTAATTGTTATTTTCATTACTAGATATGAAGGGTCCAAATGACGTGTTCTGCACAGAGGAAGATTGTTTAAGGAATTTAAGATGCGAAGTGGGGTTGGACAAGGTTGTATTCTTTAACTAATACTATTCCTATTGGTGATTCTTAGAACGTATTAGATCCAGCTTCGGCCAAATCTGTTTTGTCACTAGACATGTTGATCCACTTGTCCACCTAAGATTTATACTCTCGACAGCATCGAGCTTGAATTTGAGTTTGCAAGTACCTTTATCCGGCAGGATGGGTATAGTTGTTCCTATTCTGGCGAGTTCATCGGCCTTAAAATTCCCTGGGATGTGCCTGGGCCCCGGCACCCAACACAGGTGAATATTGAACTGTTCAGCCATCTCCACAGGAGACGATCGGCAGTCTAGATCTACTAAAGGATTTATAGAGGTCCATTGCAAGGATTTGTTTACTGTTTGGCTGTCTAAAAAGATACGGATATCTCTAGCAGATATCACGTTTTTCTTAACCCTTGTGTCAATACGAAATACCTGGGTATGTATTGCATTTCAAATGCAAATTCAAACCGGGCTGATTTTTCCAGTAGCTTCCCAAAATTAAAACCCAACAGATTCCAATTAATTTTAAGTACATAGATATAGATGGGTATGCACGTGTTGACTAAGCGTTGTGTGACACTCGCATTGACACAAAGGATAAATCAAGATAAGACTTCCTTAATCGCCATTATTTTCGCCGGGAACACGCTACAATGATTTGGAAGACGGAAGAAGAGCTTAAGATTAAGCCTGTCAGAAAACATCTGCACCAACTCCGTCTTCGGCTTTTGACCCGTCAGTTTAGAAGTGAATCGACTCATCTTCTAAAAATGCATCGTCCTGCCAAAATGATCTGGAAGGGATGGTGACGAGGAAGTTCTTGTCAAAATTTAGATCCGGGATGGATGGTGTAGTCCGTGTTTTCGGGAGAGATTTTGAATTTATTCAGAATGGAAGAGCGACCAAATTCTTTTTTTGACCGCTGTTGGGTTGCTCCAAGGCAAATACATTCAGGGGTATCAAATAAAACATATAGGTAACGTTCAGCGCCAGGGCTTCACCTCTTCCCCGAAGTCCCAATGACCAGCACCCTTAAACTCCTGCAAATAAACCTGCACCATGCAAAAGCGGTTTTTTGTTTACAAAAAACAACCTTGACCTTATCCTAATTCAGGAGCCATGGGTCCGATTTGACAGAATATGTGCCCTCCCCAGTAATTCATGTAAGCCAATATATGACAATAGGCAACCCTTTCCCAGGGCTGCCATTCTAATAAGTAACAGAATGAACTATCTTCCTATCCCACAGTTTATAAGCAAAGACCTTGTAGCCATTTCAGTGGATATAACTATCAGCAGATGACGGCAATCCATCATTATCGCCTCAGGATACTTTGCTGACGACCAAACGCCAGCTCCACCTAACGAAGTCGCCAAACTGTTTAGATACGGTAAGAAGACTGGACAGAAGATCATGTTAGGCTGCGACGCGAACGCCCATCACACGATCTGGAGCAGTTCCAATATCAAAAAAAGCGGTGAGTGCCTTCTTAACTTCCTTATTGGTTTAAATATTGATATTTTAAATAAAGGAAATGAACCTACTTTTGTCAACTCCATCAGACAAGAGGTTCTGGATCTTACCCTATCCAGTTCCTATCTGTCCGATCTAATTACCAATTGGCACGTCTCTAAGGAGCTTTCGTTGTCTGATCATATGCACATTAGGTTTGACATCGAAACTACTCGTGACCCAATCACCCCTAGCAGCTCTCCCAAACGCACCAATTGGAATCTCTATGCAGAAATCGGGCGAATTTATTATAGACTATTCTCATTCTCTTGAAGAAGAAGCCTCAAAACTCTCAGATCACCTCCGCATATGAAGCCAGCTGCTATTCCAAAAGCAGAACTAACTTCTGCGATGTACCATGGTGGAACAATGAGCTCGATACCCCGCAAAAAAAAGGTTAGAAGCCTATTTAATAAAGCCAAAGCCACCAACTCATGGAGCGAATATAAGATAGCACTCACAACTTACAACTCTGCTATTAGGAGATCAAAAAGACATAGATGGAGGTCTTTCTGCGAAAGCATAAATGATCTCCCTTCAGCTGTTAGGGCCCAGAAAACCCTATCCAAGGACCACAGCAATGGTATTGGTCTCCTACAAAAACCTGACGCCAGTTTTACACAGCGATATGCCGAAACATTAGGTCTTCTTCTGCAGACCCACTTCCCTGACTCACTAATTACTGAACCTCACACATCTCTTCTGCATGAAGTCATGCCACTCCCACCTAATCGACGCTCTAGGGCTCTGGCCAAGAAAATCTTCACCCTCGATTCCATAAGACGGGCCATCTCCACGCAAAACCTTGCAAAGCTCCCGGTGGAGATGGAATTTTCACCGCCCTTTTACATCATGGAATCGACACTCTTATTGAATCCTTAGTGCCCATCTTCAGATCCAGCAATGAACTCAGCTACATCCCATCAATATGGAGAAAAGTTAATGTAGTGTTCATTCCTAAAGCCGGCGCCAGATCACAATCAGACCCAAAGGCCTTTAGGCCAATCAGTCTCACCTCTTTGTTTCTTAAGGTAATGGAAAAAATCTTTGATCTTCACATAAAAAATTCCGCCCTTCTGGATTTCTCACCTAGGGCTACGCTGACGACGTAGTCATAATAGATAAGGGCAAGGATGAATCCAGCATTTCGGAACAAATGCAACATGCCCTAAATAAAGTAAATAACTGGTGCCAGTCAGAAGGTCTAACGGTTAACCCTGCAAAAACCGTAATCATTTCTTTCACTAGGAGGAGAAACTTAAGCCTTCAAGCACTATCACTAAACAATATTCAAATTGAGTTCTCAAAAGAAACAAAATACCTTGGGATTACTCCAGACCACAAATTAAACTGGAAACCTCATATAGACAGAACCACTGAGAAGGCGACTAAAGCCTTCTGGGCCTGTTCTAGGTTTTTCGGCAAAAAATGGGGATTAAATCCAAAAATGATCCACTGGACCTATACCACAATCATCGTTCCGATAATAACTTATGCTTCGCTAGTATAATGGGATAAAGTTAATCAAACCGTTACCCGCTCCGTCCACCAGAAGGTGCAGAGACTACCCTGTGTAGGTATTACGGGCGCAATGCGCACTTGCCCAACAGCTGCGCTGGAAGTTCTCTTAAACCTTCCACTCCTACACATAAATATTATGAAGACTGCGGCTGCCAGTGCTATAAAGCTTCACCTTTTATGGAACAATACAAATTCCAAATTAGTTGGCCACATGAAGATCCTTGAGAAAAATCCGCTACTTACTTTCCCAGCAGTATGCATCTCAGACTTCATGCCTAAAAGAATCCACCTCAATCACCCCTTCACAGTAAACATACCTGACCGCAGCAACTGGAACTATCCTCAAATCCCTCAATCAAGATCTTGAATCAATTGGTACACTGATGGTTCGAAAATGTCAAATGGGGTTGGAGCTGGTATCTTTGGCCCCAACTACAAACTCTTTACACCATTAGGTCAATCCACTACTATCTTCCAAGCTGAGGTCTATGCCATCGAGCTCTGTGCCAAAGAATGCATTAGACGAAACCTCCGAAGATCACATATTAATATAATGTAAGATAGCCAAGCAACACTCAAGGCTCTCACGTCCTTTGACTATAAGTCTAAGCTGGTTTGGAATTGTCTACAGGCGCTTTTGCAGCTTGCTGCACACAATAAAATCACACTAATGTGGGTCCCCGGTCACAAAGGCATCCCTGGTAATGAAGCGGCTGATAAGCTTGCCAGACTAGGTCCAATCTCCTTACATTGGACCTAAACCCTTCTGCGGTTTACCCACCAGCCAGATTAGAATAGAGCTACTCCGCTGGGAAAGCGAACAAATGCTATCTCACTGGAATGCTCAACCCGGCTTAAGGCATTCCAAGAAATTTATTAACTTCTCCAAAAATATAACTAGAAACATTCTATCAATGAGCAAACAGAATGCTAATATCCTTACTGACTTTCTAACTGGACATTGCTCTCTCAACTACCATCTCAAGGAAATGGGTCGTGTTCAATCGGAAACGTGCCGTCTCTGTCTTGAAGACACCGAAACAGCCCATCACATACTCTGTGATTGCCCAGCCATAGCCAGACTTAGGCTAAAGCACTTTAATAAAGGCGTTGCATCACCTTCTGACGTCACCTCTTCTTCAGCTCGAACTACCATATTCTTAGCTTCATTATTGAACTTGATTTCAGCTAGTTGACAAATTTAAACAACTAACCAGGGGAGAGCACAAAAGAGCTTTTTAGGTCGCAGTGCTCCAGGGGTCATTCTCTGCCTTTCTCTCCATTTACCTTAAAAAAAAATGTCCAGCGCCGCAGAGCGAGTTGAACGTAGTGCTCTGGCTATGCACAAACAAGCTGTACGCTGATAATCGCAATTTATAGATTTTTCTAAAGCTGTCCACTAGGCATTCACCCCGTACGTAAGTATCGGTCTAATGACATCAGCTGTGTAGCTGAGGTTGACGATCCTTGGTCGAGGTATTGTCCTCGAGTCGCTCCGGGACGTACGTACGTATGTAGAACCGATCGTCATGAGAGCTCGTTGGTTGTAAACCCCATGTATTCCCAATACCTTTCTTGCAAGAGAAAAGTGCTACTGTGCTTTCTTTACTCTTGCTTGAATATTAGGTTTCCAGCTTAATTTCTTATCCAGGATAAGACCCAAATATTTTGCTGTGTCAGAGAAAGCTGATACCACTGAGAGAGGGGTGGTCGACTAATTGAATTTTATGTTTCCTGTAGAAGAACACTAGTTCAGTTTTGTGGGGGCTTACACCCAAACCACACCGCACCACTCATCTAGTGAGCTTGTTTCAAGCGTTTTGTAGAAGTTCTTTTAAAGAATTTATGTGCTTTCTCGAGACATCTGGGTTTGCTCCTATTTAATGCATACAGCGAGAAGTATTCCGGAGTCTTGAGTCCACATACCAGGTTGTCCACAACCCAGGGCTCTTTGATCAAAACAATATCTTCCCTATCCTTAAAGAGACGGAGAAGAAGACCGGCAGATGCCGTAAGGAAGTGATGGAGATTAATCTGTACCAACTGCAGCATTATCACTACAATCAGATAGAGGAACTTCCACCACGGTCGAATCTAAGACTTTCGAGACTGAGGATCGTCCTCACTCAAAAGAGTTTCATCGAAGCAGTCATCCGCCTCCATGTCCGTCAAGATTTAATCATCGACTAGAGAGGAAATTTGCTATGTGTTTGAAGAAGAAGAGTCATCACTTTCCATAGATGAAAAGGAGATGGATGACTCAGGGTCTTCAGTAGCGGGAATAGAATCCATAGGGTAGGTGGAGTTTACCCAAATCAGACTCTTCATCCTTTTTATATACCTTGAGGGTAATTGGATGAAAACCGTAGTATATTATACCTTCAGTCTTCACTAGAGGAGGAAGAGATTCTTTATTAACCACTATGAGCGCGCACCTACCATATAAAAACCTTTTTCTCACCCAGCTTGGCGAATATGAGTCGGGAACTCCGGATTGTTTAGCTGGATAATACTGAGTATTTCATCCGGATCGAAAGGTTTAGCTGGGATCTAGGTGCGAGAACTCAGTCTACTCGGGATATCTTCCCTCGCGACAACCTCGAGAGAGATTTACGCCTGGCCATACCTCACCCAATTTATTATTGGCCGATTTGTATATATCGTACGACCTTTGATCGGCGCAAGCGCTCAAGTTTACGTGGCCTTGATACCTTGCCGTCGCAGCAAATGGAGGAGGGCCAGGATACTCCTTCATGACTTCCATGAACATTTTTGGAAGTTTTGCTGAGATTATTCTCCACTTGTCTGGAGCAAATGTGCCATCAGGATTTCTTCTGTCAACCACCGCCAGCACAATATTATCTTTAAGGACCTCGTTGTAGGAATTAGATATAATGTTGCAGGGCTTGGAGGAAGAGTTGGTGTTAAGCACCTTCCTCCAACGATCTTCAGGTGCTGCTACGGTAGACAGCTTTGTCGCTGTACTACCGCCCGGTTCAAAAGGAGTACCGGTCTCAGATTTTGTTAATTTTTTTTTTTTTTTTTAAGAGTTCATAGTGTTCCCACGAGTGCTATTGCCATACCTGGGGTTTGAAAATCAACACTACCTAATCTAAAATCATAGTCTTTGGATCATCCATGCTTGGTGTCATGGGAATATTGGTATCTGAGAAATGAGCCTATTGAAATAGTCAAACAATTCAAATATCTAGGAGACCTTATCACTCACAATCTAGACATGCGTTCTCACGTAAAAGAAAAAACGGTAGCAGCAAAAACGGCTATCATAGCAGTCATTCTGCACAAACGGACGAGCTTGGCAGGGATGCCAAGACTAGACATGGCTCTGTATAACTCGTCTCTATACACGCTGTCATAGGCAACTTTGAACTCGATGAAGAGATGGTGCGTATCGATTTTATATTCGTGGGGTTTTTCCAAGATCTGCCGTAGTGTGAATATTTGGTCAATGGTGGACTTTCCCGGCCTGAAACCGCACTGATAAGGACCTATCAGGTTGTTGACGATCGGTTTTAGGCGTTCGCATATTACGACCGACAGGATCTTATATGCGATCTTGAGGAGACTTGTACCTCTGTAGTCGGGTCGGGCAAACGATGCTGATGTTTCATTCATCGGGCATACTTTCGTCCGACCAGATTTTACAGATGAGCTGGTGTATGCTCCTTACCAACTCATCTCCTCCTGCCTTAAAAAGTTCAGCGGCAAGGCCGTCGGCACCAGCAGCTTTGTTGGATTTGAGTTAAGATATCGCTATCCTCGCTTCATTCTGATCGGGTTGACGGGAATCTTGACTGTCATCGTCACTGTTGAATGGCTCATTCTGCCTGACAGCGAAATATTGGTCATCATGACCATTTAACAGTCTACAGAATTGTTCCTTCCATATCCTCAGTATCGACTGCGATTCTACTACTATATTACCATTTTCGTCCCTGCAGGCTTCTGTTCTGCCTTTGAAACTGTGGCATGTTCTTTTTAACTTTTGGTAAAATTTTCGAAGATCATTCCTGCAATAAAGTCTCTCAATCTCCTCGATCGAACGCTTCTCATGCTCCTTTTTCCTCAGAGTATTTCGTTGGTTTCGTTCCGTTCTGAATATCCGCATCCGCACCTTGGCTACGTCGTGGCTAGGGCATTGCTCATACGTCTTGTCCAAGAGCTGGTAGAAGTCATCCTTGGTCGCATCGTACATCTTCTCGTGAGGAACGTGAACGCATGTTAGGCTAATGTTGGCAAATTTACCCTTGATACGAATAGTTATGAGGCGCTCGTTTACATGCCGGAAGCTCAAGACTTCTTGCCTAAGTCTGTCTCCAATGACAAATCCGCATCCGAATAGGCGCTGTCCTTGTTGTTTGTAACAATCGCCGTAGTAGATGTCGCAGTTTTTCATACTGCTTTTGCCCGGCCCATCCCATCGCACTTCTTGGGTGGCGGTGATGTCTGCTTCGACACACCCTAGGGCCTCCGCAAGTTGTTCGGCTGCACGTGGTTTGTAGAGGGACCTAACATTCCACGTGCAGACACGAAGATCGTTGTCTTTTTTACGTTTGCTTAGGTCGTCATCAGTAAAATCATCCGTATCCGAGGCTGTTGGTTGCTTCGTAACCGAAGGTTCTTTACGTGGTAGGGAAGTTAACCCGACAGCGCAACCCCCAACCTGGAGGACCAGATCCTTTTTTTTTACCCGTAGGACAAGAGGCCGGATACACCGATGTCAGTAACCCACTTCGGGGATATGAGCGCTGCCGTTGGCCCATTAAGGGTTCATCCGCCACCATCTCTTTTTCAGTACCCTGGCGCAGTATTGAAAATCCTTACAGACCTCAACTCCAGATATTTCGAAGAGCTCAAGTAAGGAATCCGCTGGCCTGTAGTCGTCACCGTTGATTCCATCGAGAGAATTCATCCGCCGCACGTCCTTCTTCTGAGCAGCTCTTGCTAGACTTCTGATACGCATTATTTCAGCCAATCAGGCCAACAAGAGATGCCTCGTCCGATTAAACATATGCGCGCTGAAGTTCACCCAGATGTGCTTACGCAGGTCTGAGTGTTCAGCTACACATATATCGTCAGACTCACCATACGTTCATCATTAGTTCGCTATCAGATAGCTATCCAGCGGGCACCGCGAGGAAGTGATGATGCGATTTTGCCACGCCAATTTGCCACGTTTTTAAACTAGTTATATTTTTTTAATAACTGTTTTGCTTCGTTAACACAAAAAACGAAAACGACCCACCTCTAGTACCTTACCCCTTAGTGACAACCCTACATCATCAAATGAAGACAACCCTATTTGACGTTTGTCACAGTGCTTCTTTGAACCAATTACTGTGCTGCATAGGACAGCTAGGAGGTCTTTATTGTTTTCCTTAGTCCTTTTTGATGTGTGTATTCCACAACAGAAATCAGGGTACTAATGCAATAGCTCTTAATTAGGCCAACCGACAGGGGATGTTGCTGCTGAGTGCACATGTGGTTCTGTTTGCGGATAGCAATTAGATGCACTAGTTGAATGTAAATGATTGAATTTTGTACTTTATTATTTAACATTAAAGCTGCTGATGACTTTTAAAGTAACGCAATAGTGCACTTTCGGATGCTAGGTTGAAATTTATCATAGTAAACTCTCTATTCTGAAATAAGCAGAGCCGCCCATAGGTGCACAAATAGTGACATTTTAATTGAAGAAGTGGAATAACAATATGCAATAAATATGAATTCCAATGTTAACCAAAAAACGGAAAGGCTGCTGTTTGTAAATTGGTTTTGAACCTATGTATGTAAATAAAATAGATAAAAGTAAATTTTTCTCTTACAAACAAAATATTTTTTTCAAATTTCGAAAACTTGGGATGCTATGTCATTGAATATTTCATATATTGCTCATATCAAAGCGATTGAAAAATAGCCAAATTTGGAAAATGGGTTGTTAAAGAAAGTACCGGTATACGAATTCCTAACCAAAATTATAGAAATGCCACCTTATATCATATGTCCAGACAAATCAAAATATAAAATTTGATCAAACTCGTTAGAGCCGTTTTCGAGCAAATTACAATTTTACCAAATCGGCCTTAAGTAAAGTACTCTTGGCTGCCTGTACCATAGTACGGACATACTGAGATCTGCAGATGTCCGTTGCGTTGCCGTGATGCCTTGGATATTTCCAATTGACTACACAGAGACCATTTAAACCAATCGGAGCTTTTAATAAATCGGAGGATGCTCATGACGCCTGAGGACGCTATTTCGCCGAACCCCTAGATGGAGTAGTGTATTTTGGTGAAAAGTCGAAGACAGCTTTGATCTGTCGTCTGTCGTCATTCCCCGGTTATTTTAACAATCAGCGAAAAACTAGTCTATAACCTTGTAACGAAGTGACATGTTCCTCTCTGCCAGCCGAGACGATAAGTAAAAGGAAAGCTAGTATACAGTCAGGCATCCTGCGTAGGCCGACCCACGGCGATAAAAAGAGTTGCATACCTTCCGGCACTTGTGCAAGTGCCGAAGCCTACCATTAGGTAGAGGAGCGGAGCATTGCATACTCTCAGGCACTTCGCAAGGAATATGAGACACGAGCAACAACAAAAGACCGAGAGATACAAACAACAACAAAAGACAAGGGAATTTTTAAAATTCACATTTCGTTCCTACGGGATTTATGCATATAGAAGAGGACATTCGATGCAGTTGAGAGAGCTTGCTCAGTGGTAACACCGTGCCAACAGACTCTCCCGAATTCGGCAACCAAAGTCATACTTTGGTTTTGGTTCCCTTTTGTTCACAGTTGTGAGTGAACACCCAGTTAAAGGTCCGCTGCTGACCAGAACCGGCCAAGAACCGATTAAGTTTCTTCCCCGATTTGGGGTTGACCTTACCTGACTTTTAGCGTATTCTGCCGCTAGTCCTCCTTTGAGCTTACGCTTAAAATTACCCATCGATAAGCAGTCCCTCCCCGACTGCTAGCAAGGCCGTACCCTTGTACGGATTGCCCCACCTACCCGCTCCCCAGCCGGACTACCAGTTAGCCCGGCTCCCCCAGCCGGACTACCATTTAGCCCGGCTCCCCCAGCCGGACTACCAGTTAGCCCGGCTCCCCCAGCCGGACTACCACTTAGCCCGGCTCCCCCAGCCTGACTACCACTTAGCCCGGCTCCCCCAGCCGGACTACCATTTAGCCCGGCTCCCCCAGCCGGACTACCACTTAGCCCGGCTCCCCCAGCCGGACTACCATTTAGCCCGGCTCCCCCAGCCGGACTACCAGTTAGCCCGGCTCCCCCAGCCGGACTACCAGTTAGCCCGGCTCCCCCAGCCGGACTACCAGTTAGCCCGGCTCCCCCCGCCGGACTACCACTTAGCGCGGCTCCCCCAGCCGGACTACCAGGTAGCCCGGCTCCCCCAGCCGGACTACCAGTTAGCCCGGCTCCCCCAGCCGGACTACCACTTAGCGCGGCTCCCCCAGCCGGACTACCAGGTAGCCCGGCTCCCCCAGCCGGACTACCAGTTAGCCCGGCTCCCCCAGCCGGACTACCAGTTAGCCCGGCTCCCCCAGCCGGACTACCATTTAGCCCGGCTCCCCCAGCCGGACTACCAGTTAGCCCGGCTCCCCCAGCCGGACTACCAGTTAGCCCGGCTCTCCCCAGCCGGACTGCGACTTAGCCCGGCTCCTCCGCCGGACTACCATTTAGCCGATCTAGCGTGTGGACCGCACGCCCGCAAACCCGACCACGAGACGCTGCGACACCAGAAACCAGCCAAGGAGTGCCAGCCCGAACCTGAGCTTGATCTTAAGCATCATCAAGCCGTATCCAGCACCACCGCATTAAGCCTTATGAGGCGATATTAAGTATTATTTTAAGATTGTTAGGTATAAAAAGTGTTAACAAGAATCCACCTTGCATTGTTAAAAATTACATTGTAACGATCTTTAACATCTGTCTAATAAAGTACCTCTTTCCCAAAGTTTTAGGGTATTTCTTTGGGTTGTCCCTGGAGCCGGCGAGCTTCACCTCAGCCTTCGACAAAAAAGATCTTTACAATTGGCGCCCGAGCAGGGACCTCTACAAGAGGTACCATCAGAACCAGACAGGAACCTGACCACACCAGAACCAGACCGAACCGGAGCCCGACCTCTACAAGAGGTACCATCAGAACCAGACAGGAACCTGACTACACCAGAACCAGACCGAACCGGAACCCGACCTCTACAAGAGGTACCACCAGATCCAGACCAGCTGAAACCAGAACCGGACCGTGCCAGAACCAAGGCGCCCGGACTAGATGACACCCCAATACTCCGAGAGCCACCAGCGGATGACCAGCTCGCTTCTATGAACATCGGGTGGATCTATTTGCTAAAAAAGACCGAGCTTACGACCACAATGGCCGACAAAGGGTTGGAAACCACGGGGACATTAAAGGAGCTACGGCAACGTATGAGCCAATACCTAAAGGATGCTCGAACCCGCAAGTCAACCCAGAACCTCTGCGCGGAGTGGGAAGACCAGGAACGGGAGTACGCCAAGACCGCGACCATCGGGACAACCGCCGAGGCCAAAGGGCCTACACCGCTATACACGGAAACCCGTTTCCCGGTCCCGGTGGTCAGCCAAGTGCAGTATCCAGAATCGTCCGAGCCCGAAGGACTGAACGGGCCAACGACGACAGGACAGCCGGCCAAACTCGCGACACCGAGTCCCCCGCAACCCGCGCCACAGCATAAGCTGGTCCTAAGCTATGAGGCAGAAATAATGAACACTGTCCGCAAGTGGGGCCTGAGATTTGACGGGACAGGAAACCCGCACGAGTTCATTGAATGACTCGAGGAATTGGCACAGTGCTATGATATTCCGCGAGACCACTTACCCCGTATATTTCCCGAGATCTTCCGAGGGACGGCCCTGGAGTGGCTCCGAATTTACCAAGGAAATTGGAAGACCTGGGAAGATTTCCGGCAGGCTTTCCTCCGGTACTATCTCCCAGCCCGCTTCGTCAGCAAGTTAGAAGACGAAATCATGCGGAGACGGCAAGGGCCACGGGAGAAGGCTAAGGAGTACATACGGGCATACCAGTACCTTATCCGGCAGCATCCCCAAATGGAGGGTACTAAGAGGGTAGACCGAATCTACGATAACCTCCGGCCCGAGTACCGGTTGTACATCAAGCGCCGAGATTTTGAGACGCTGGAAGAGCTGATGGAACTCGCAGAGGAATATGAGTTCGTAAGGAGCGAAGAAAAGACCAGCAGACCGCCGGCCGTTCCATACCATCCCTCGAGACTCCAAGCCGTCGAGACTCTACCTGCCCAGATCATCTACGATCGCAACACGCACTGCTGGAATTGCAAGCAACATGGGCACCGCCAGCAAGAATGCCGTCAGCCGTTCCGCCTCTTCTGTTCCCATTGTGGAGAGGACGGAAGAATGACGAGGGACTGTCCGTGTCACAATACACCGAGTGCACCAACGCCAACAACACTGCGCTGCGCAACAGAAAGCCAACATACCTATCCGAGGGCGCCTTCGAAACAGCAGCCTGAAGCTGTCAACAAGATGAAGCTTTCATCACCACCGTCGATACCGCTGGTAGAGTGCGACCTATCAACGCGACCAATGAAGCAACCGCATCGGATCCCGCCCGTACTGAGATCGTCACTGTCGTCAACCCCGCAGTCATTAGAAGAACCTCCATTACCGTCGACATCAGTGCCGCCAGAGTTGCGAAACTCCAATTGGCTACACCCACCAGATGTCATACCACCGCCGTCACCGTCATCCCTGCTAGAACCGTCATCGCCGTCGACATCAGTGCCACCAGAGTTGCGAAACTCCAAGTGGTCGCACCCGCCATATGTCAAACCACCGCCGTCACCACTATCACGAATGACATCAGTGCCGTCAGAATTGTCAAACTCCAAAGTGTCGCCATCGTCAGATGTCATACCACCGCCGTCACCGTCATCACGGTTGCCAGAAGTATCATCACCTTTACCAGAACCGCCGTCACCGATACCAGAACCGTCATTACCGTCGACATCAGTGCCGCCAGAGTTGCGAAACAGCTACTTGTCGCCACCGGCAGATGTCATACTGCCGCCGTCACCGTCATCACCGTTACCAGAACCGCCGTCACCGATACCAGAACCGTCATTACCGTCGACATCAGTGCCGCCAGAGTTGAGAGATGCCAACTTGTCGCCACCGTCAGCTGTCATACCGCCGCCATTATTGCGAAATGTTACACAAACACAGCCAGACGAAAAATCAATGCTGTTGCCATTTCCACCAGCAAGTTTACTGTTACCCGTTATGCCGATTATTAACACAGGATCAGTGAGACCATTGCCGACACAAGAGAGCGAGCCCTCACCATCAATAGGCTCAACCTTAACCATGGCCAAACCGGCACTGTCAAAACCACCGCCATGGCCTAAGGTCGAAGTATTCCTCTCACCGTCGCCACCACTAACACGGACGTCACCAACGTACATCCGATTACGATGGTCGCAGCCCCGACCGCCTGAATTCCTGCAGAAACCGTCATCATTAGTGCTATGATTAGTTTTTTTTTAGTCTTAATCTTTTTAATCACCCATTTTTTTTCTTTTTTTTTTGAATTAAAGTTTTTATGAAGTAATTTATATTTATATTTTTCCTTACAGGAAGAACAGAGTGACGACGAGAAGGTTCTCGTCTGACGAAATAGAGGGGGAATGTAACGAAGTGACATGTTCCTCTCTACCAGCCGAGACGATAAGTAAAAGGAAAGCTAGTATACAGTCAGGCATCCTGCGTAGGCCGACCCACGGCGATAAAAAGAGTTGCATACCTTCCGGCACTTGTGCAAGTGCCGAAGACTACCATTAGGTAGAGGAGCGGAGCATTGCATACTCTCAGGCACTTCGCAAGGAATATGAGACACGAGCAACAACAAAAGACCGAGAGATACAAACAACAACAAAAGACAAGGGAATTTTTAAAATTCACATTTCGTTCCTACGGGATTTATGCATATAGAAGAGGACATGCGATGCAGTTGAGAGAGCTTGCTCAGTGGTAACACCGTGCCAACAGACTCTCCCGAATTCGGCAACCAAAGTCATACTTTGGTTTTGGTTCCCTTTTGTTCACAGTTGTGAGTGAACACCCAGTTAAAGGTCCGCTGCTGACCAGAACCGGCCAAGAACCGATTAAGTTTCTTCCCCGATTTGGGGTTGACCTTACCTGACTTTTAGCGTATTCTGCCGCTAGTCCTCCTTTGAGCTTACGCTTAAAATTACCCATCGATAAGCAGTCCCTCCCCGACTGCTAGCAAGGCCGTACCCTTGTACGGATTGCCCCACCTACCCGCTCCCCAGCCGGACTACCAGTTAGCCCGGCTCCCCCAGCCGGACTACCATTTAGCCCGGCTCCCCCAGCCGGACTACCAGTTAGCCCGGCTCCCCCAGCCGGACTACCACTTAGCCCGGCTCCCCCAGCCTGACTACCACTTAGCCCGGCTCCCCCAGCCGGACTACCATTTAGCCCGGCTCCCCCAGCCGGACTACCACTTAGCCCGGCTCCCCCAGCCGGACTACCATTTAGCCCGGCTCCCCCAGCCGGACTACCAGTTAGCCCGGCTCCCCCAGCCGGACTACCAGTTAGCAAGGCCGTACCCTTGTACGGATTGCCCCGCCTACCCGCTCCCCAGCCGGACTACCAGTTAGCCCGGCACCCCCAGCCGGACTACCAGTTAGCCCGGCTCCCCCAGCCGGACTACCACTTAGCCCGGCTCCCCCAGCCGGACTACCAGTTAGCCCGGCTCCCCCAGCCGGACTACCATTTAGCCCGGCTCCCCCAGCCGGACTACCAGTTAGCCCGGCTCCCCCAGCCGGACTACCAGTTAGCCCGGCTCCCCCAGCCGGACTACCAGTTAGCAAGGCCGTACCCTTGTACGGATTGCCCCGCCTACCCGCTCCCCAGCCGGACTACCAGTTAGCCTGGCTCCCCCAGCCGGACTACCAGTTAGCCCGGCTCCCCCAGCCGGACTACCAGTTAGCCCGGCTCCCCCAGCCGGACTACCAGTTAGCCCGGCTCCCCCAGCCGGACTACCAGTTAGCCCGGCTCCCCCAGCCGGACTACCAGTTAGCCCGGCTCGGCCAGCCGGACTACCAGTTAGCAAGGCCGTACCCTTGTACGGATTGCCCCGCCTACCCGCTCCCCAGCCGGCCTACCAGTTAGCCCGGCTCCCCCAGCCGGACTACCAGTTAGCCCGGCTCCCCCAGCCGGACTACCAGTTAGCCCGGCTCCCCCAGCCGGACTACCAGTTAGCCCGGCTCTCCCCAGCCGGACTGCTACTTAGCCCGGCTCCTCCGCCGGACTACCATTTAGCCGATCTAGCGTGTGGACCGCACGCCCGCAAACCCGACCACGAGACGCTGCGACACCAGAAACCAGCCAAGGAGTGCCAGCCCGAGCCTGAGCTTGATCTTAAGCATCATCAAGCCGTATCCAGCACCACCGCATTAAGCCTTATAAGGCGATATTAAGTATTATTTAAAGATTGTTAGGTATAAAAAGTGTTAACAAGAATCCACCTTGCATTGTTAAAAATTACATTGTAACGATCTTTAACATCTGTCTAATAAAGTACCTCTTTCCCAAAGTTTTAGGGTATTTCTTTGGGTTGACCCTGGAGCCGGCGAGCTTCACCTCAGCCTTCGACAAAAAAGACCTTTACAACCTAGAGCCGGCGAGATTAACTGGTCGAACAACTAACTGGGAAGGCTTTAGGAACGAAATTGAAGATAATGTTGAACTGAGCGTTCCACTTACGACACCCTATGAACTTGAGGTTGAAGTTGATCGCTTTGTTGAGATCGTACAGCTCGCCTCTTGGAGTAAAAGTCGCGCTTAGCCTTGCTCCCTGTTATCATCAATTTTATTCGTTAACCCTTCGCCTAAAACTGTAACTTGTGTAGTGCTCGATAAATTAAGAATTACTTCTTTTAATTATCATTGCCGCGCGTTATGTTTTTGGCTCTGAATTGTTTAATTAAAAAAAAACAAATTAATATAAAATTTATATTCAACATACATTATACACATATTTAAGCAACATTTAAAGTTTCTGTTTTAATAACAGAAGAACTTTTTGAGTGGTTCTCTTCAACCTACATTAACTTGCTGTTTATATTCGATTCATTCCGGCCGTTTATATTTATTTTTCGACTCATCTTTACGAAAGACCTTATTGAGTGGTTCTCTTTAACCCGCATTTACTTGCTGAGACTTTACTTTTGAGAATTACTCAATCTTCTATTCAACTGCTGACCAGCATTTTTTATGTTACATTGGTGATCTTACTCCCCCGCACGTGTGAGTACAATTTTAGTACATGTTCTGCCGTTCTGTGGATTCTACTCAATTGAATTTGTATTATTTTTACTCATTGCATGCCCAACATTTTTGAAGAAACACGGGTGATCCTACTCCCCCGCACGTGTGAGTACAATTTTAGTACATGTTCTGCCGTTCGTTGGATTCTACTCCATTGAATTCCTATTCTTTTTACTCATTGCATGTCGCAACCATCTTTCATCAAATACTTCAACCAACTGGTTTTTTCGCTAAAATATTTGCTATTAAATACTCCAACCGTTTCTCTTCGAATCTTCTTGTGGAAATATATTCTACTTAATCATGAGTGACACTGAATGCTATGTATGCAAAAAAGGATCAAATGATGTCAAATTATCTTGTGCAATATGCCTTGAGACTGTGCATGCTAGATGCATTAATATTAAAGGAAAAGACATTGATAAAATAGTATCAACCCCTGGGCTCTGCTTCTACTGTGAGAAACATCGCAGCATATCGACAGACGTACTGCATTGGAAGGTTATAAAGTTGCAA